>JAUIMM010000112.1:5722500-11412500 GCA_031769625.1 Taudactylus pleione
GGCACCTAACTCTTGGTTGCTTACAGAGGCGGGCTGGGCCGGGGGGGCAGGGTGCCATGTGCCCCCCGGGCCGCAGCGCCATGCGGGCCGCGGGCAGTCTGTGTCTCTGTGACACAGCTGCACCGCGCGTGTAGCGCTGACCGGACGGAGTTCGGTCAGCACTACACAGTGACTGACAAACACACAGCCGCCGGCGCCGGCTGCAGTGTGTTTGTTTGAATTAGCAGCCAATGAGAGTCTGTCAGACTCTCATTGACTGCTGCTGCGCCCACTGCAGGAGCCGCTTCATCTTCCATCTCCTGCAGTGGGTAATGGGAGAGGCGTCATGACGTCTCTCCCATAATGCAGAGCGGGCCAGCCTGGGAGGATGGACGGAGGAGCGGATGGCAGCGACGGGAGCTGGGATTCAGGTAAGTGTGGTTTTTTTTATTAAGTGTGTCTACCGCACTACAAGGGGAAGACCACTACTGGGGGCACTACAAGGGGGGACAACTACTAGGAGCACTACAAGGGGGGGACTACTACTAGGGGCACTGCATAGGGGGGAGGGGACTACTACTAGGGGCACTGCATAGGGGGGAGGGGACTACCACTGGGGGCACTGCATCGGGGGACCACTGCTGGGGGCTTATATAAAGGGCAATACTGGGGGTACTGCATATGGGAGAGATTACAACTGGGGCCACTGTTTAAGGGGCACTGCATAAGGGTTACCACTATTGGGGACACTGCATGGGGGGTGGACTGCTACTGGAAGCACTATATAAGGGGCACTGCATAGGGGGTACCACTACTGGGGGCACTGCATAGGGGATACCACTACTGGGGCACTATATAAGGGGCTTACTACTGGGGGCACTGCACAGGGGGGGACCACTACTGGGGGCACTGTATAAGGGGCACTGCATAGGGGGATCACTACTGGGGGCACTACTGGAGGCCTGCATAAGGGGGTCCTCTCCTGGGGCACAGGGGGGCACTGCATATGGGCACCACTACAGGGGGCTGCCCCTAATCTTTAGTTTTACTTTACATTAATCCCATATAGACCCGACTTCTCCCTGGAACACTTGATGAGGGAGGGGGGTGGGGCGTAGGATCCACGTTCTTCCTTCACCCTGGCTACACGCTACTCCTCTGCCAGGGCCGCCTGCATGCATTTGCCCCCCAGGCTAAAAGTTGCCAGCCAGCCCCTGGTTGCTTATGCTTTGCTGTTTATTGGGTGTTATGGTTACTAATGTAGCAATGTATATTATCCATGTCCTTGTCCTGCATTGTATTGTATTGTACTGTAAGTCACTGGTCACTTATTTGTTTATGTACTTTGTAAGGCACTGCGGAACACATGTGGCTACATATAAATAAATGTTAATAATAACCACCCCCCTCTCCTTTTTTTCACACGCAGGGTTGTGTTAACAGCAGTGTGAGCCCTGGGCAAAGCAATGCACTGGGTCCCCTACCATCCATTCATCGGAAAAAAATGTAAATGGTCAATAAAATTAAACCCTCCTGCATGCCCATCAGACCTCCCACACATGCAGAGAGACTCTGGTCCTCATTCAGACCCGGTCGCAAGCGCTGAGTACTCGCAAGCGGGTCAATGTTTATGCCCTGCGCACGTGCAGCAGCCGCACTGTGCGTGCGCAAGCCCCAGAGCGAGAGAGAATTTCTCACGCTCCGGAGCTCACTACAAAAGGGGCGGCTGTCGATGTTTATCGACAGCTCGCCCTGTTTTGTAGGCGTGGCGGGGGGGTGGTTTCACAAACGGAGGAACGCTTGCCGTTTTGTGGGCGGCCGCACTGACATCATCAGTGATGTCAGTGGGGAGCTTCCTGCTCGATCAGAGCAGGAAGCTCCCTGGGGCTTGCGGTTACCGAGGTCTCATCGCAAGCCCCGATGGTCGCAATGGTCTTGACCATCGCGACCATCAACTTGGTCGGTCGCTAAAACTGTGGGTCGTAACCCACAGCTTAGCTAGCGACCATGAGGCCGCACTTAAAAATAGAAGTGGCCGCCCTCATTCAGAGAGAGCGATCGCTTCTTGCGAGCTCCTCTGAATGAGGGCCTCTGTCTGAAGCCGGCGGATGAAGTGAAACTGGGACTGAGGTGAGTACTCGTCACCGTGGGGGGGGGACGTTAGATCAGAATACAGTGCACTGGCGGCTGGCTTATAAAAATATCACAAATTTACCAACTGGCCGGGCTACAGGGGGGCAGGTTGGTGGGCCCCTACAAGCTTCGGGCCCTTGGGCGACTGCCCAACAAGCCCAATGGAAGAGATGGTCCTGCTCACATGCAACTTCTAGCGACTGCATGGGTTGCATCCCCTAGAAGCACTGCATATTAGAGCTGTCTTCCTATTGGAAGCACTATCTGCCGATTGAAGTCCAGACTATCTGTCTAGCATGTGATAGCAGACAGAGCTTCCAATGGAAAGCCACTGCAATCACTGGGGCTCACAGATCTGCAGCTCCTAGGTAATATCCACCACTGGTCATGACTATGAGCCTGATTCACTGCGGATTGCAATATAGCGTACGCATGCAGTTCAGTGCGATAGTATGCTAATCCATAGCGATTGCAATGCCCCCGCACCGTTACATAAGGACGCCCACTCGGATGCACATCCGTAATGGTTAGCAAGACTGTGAAAACATCGTTACAATAGAGTATCATCGGACCCATACGCACAGGTAATGCAGATCAGACCTCACTCAGGAATTGCTTACTTCAGCGCACGCTATGAGGCCTCAGGCTGTGTAGGGTATCGCAGTGGATAATTTATGCAAGCCCATGCAATGGCGTTTAAATGCACTGGCATGCCTGCATTCGGCCGACCACCCCCCTGTCACCACTCACAAATGGCACTTCCTGGATCTGCGCAGTCACTGCAATCGCAGTCTTGGTCACAGTGGCCGGTTCACGCACGGGCACTGCAATGCATGCGCAGTACACAACAATTGGTCGATTGCATGCGTATTAGCAGTGCTCGTGATGAAAGAAACAGCACATTTTGCCATCCATGCACAGCTGAGTGTAATAATGCGATACAGTCGACTTGGCATACCTAACAATATGCACCCCCATAATCCTGCAGGCAACAGGAGTATATACAATACGGCAGGAGGTGTGGCCACACAGTGATAGAACCAATCAGTACCCAATGTATACGTATTACAGTGTATGGCCAAACAGTGGGGCCTATTCATTAAATGATAAATTACCCAGTAACCATGCGGAAACTCTAGTTTCTGCATATTTAGGTTACCGGGCCATTCATCAGGCGTCCGATAGGACCCCCTGATATTCAACAGGAGTTTGCTTCCGAGAACAAGCGCCATTTTCGGACGGCGCTTGTTATCGGATCCCTGCTCTTTACTATGGGAATGAGTTCCGGGGATGCAAAGAGGGATCTGAGCAGATCCCTCCTCTTCCTTCTCACGGACTCCCCGGCGGCTGTGCACATGCGTGACCTCGGGTCCTGCATGCGTAGCCGGGCCGATGGTGCAGAGGTAAGTAATGCAGCTACTTCTGTAGCTGCGATACTAACCGCGGGAACAGCTGCTTTTTGGAGCAGCTGTCCCTGCACCGGAACAATGATGAATTGCTCCGGTGTCAAGTTTCCCCCACAGCGAGTTGGATACTTAAGTTTCCCTCGGAGCAAGACCAATACTTCATCATATGGCCTCTTATGATGAATAGGCCCCAGTGTCAGATAATAAATGTTTAAATTTTTTAAAGTACACCATCACCATGTCAGTTGCTTTTACCTTTTACAATTTGCTTTAGTAATGTGAACAGATCAGCCATTTCACTGTAATCCTGCGAATAGATTGCACCAGCAAGATTTATTATTATCCGCATAATTGTGAGGTAATAATCACTTTGCACTAGTGGTCGAGCACCCGCAGGTAATCTGCATCAAAGTGGACGCATATCCCTCTTTTTAAGATATTGACACCTCAGTGTCGACATTTATGATGTCAACACTGTTAAAATGTCAACAGGCAACATGCCAACATTATCAGAATGCCGATATCTGTGAAATGTTGACATAAGGGTTAGGCTGCTGGACAGGAGGGATCGGGTTAGGCACTAGGAGGAGTTTCTGGTTAGACACTAGGGTTAGGGATTAGGGAGAATACTCGCCATAAACTGCCTTTTAGTCAGATATTTGCACCGGAAATGACACTCGCATGACGGCCGGAACCCACAAAACTCCGCTGCTGCAGGCATCTGGAGAAGGTAAGTCATTTTTGGGCCACCAGGGGCGATATATGTTGACATTCTAACATGTTGGCATTTCATCAGTGTCTACTTGATGAATGTTGATCTGGTCAATGTCAACATTATGACCACTTCATGTCGACATTATGACTGTTGACATATCATACCACGGGATCGGTATGAAATTGAAATAAGTATTACTAACCCTTTCCTCCCCTAACCCTAACACTCCCTTAGGAGTGCCTAACCCTAACCTTTCCCCCCCTAGTGCCTAACCCTAACCCCCCACTAAGTGCCCAAACCTAACCACCCCCCCTGTCCTCACAGCCTAAACCTTAGCCCTCCGGGGTGGTGCCTAACCCTAACCTCCCCCGGGCATCGGGATCCCGGTGTAGGGATAATGATAGGTGTCGGGATTTCGACGCCTATCATTAGTCCCCTGTTGGGATTACACAGTCAGGAAGCCAGCGGTCGGCATTTCGACCATCTGCTTCCTGACTGCATACCCATACCACAACCGTGTTTGATATTTACATTTATTAAAAGGAGAGTTTACCGTAAGCTTTGAGGGTTTTTTTATTTTCACAAACTGCAGCGTTTAGCTGTTTGGGAAATCATTTACATGTATTGCAACTCTTTCATATATGAGGACTAACCGAGCCATAAGAAGGTGTGTGTGACTAATGCCGCAGCCCAGGGCACAATGCTGAGGGTCGGCACAGTCACTGCCCTGACTGCACCCTGGAGAAGCAGCTTGCCACCTGATACCAGATAGGCACCCTGTTATATAGAAAGGTGCATGGTGGGTCCTAAGGATGTCTCCTGCACTCATCTACCTGATCCCTGTGCTCCCCTTGTGTATGTTGTGTAACATCATGATGTCATATGCGCGGGGGCCCGGAGCCATTAGAACAGGGCACAGAGGCTCCTTGCTACGGCACTGACGACCAACGACTATTATTGTATCTGTCTAATTATAATACATACTGTATATATTTTGCATCCCTTCACATTGGACTGTTTAGAACATGTAGTGACAGGTATAGAGGTTAGCAGCACAATGACACAGTAGGGCCCTGTCTTTGTGAAGTTGTATGTTCACCCGGAATTTGTGGGGGGTTTCTTCTGATATCTCTTGTTTCCTCCCACACTCTAAAAACATACTGGTAGGTACTTGGCTTCTAACAAAATGGACCCATAGTTCTTGAGTGTGTAGCTGGTAGGAAATTTATAATGTCAGCTCCATTGAGGGCTATTGTGAAAGATTACATAATCTCTGTAAAGTGCTGTGTAATATGATTGCTGCTATATAAATAGCTAGAAGTAATAAATAAATCTATTACCTTAGTCTGTTACCCTACCTTGTATTTAGTGGGAGCACCGCAGCACCACTTAAAAGTAATCTTTTGGCTCATAAACTGTAGTCACTGTCGTTTTTAGAAACACCAGTAAGACCCTGAAAGCAGTAAACTCACCTCATCCATGATCTCTCCAACATTTAGCAAAACTGCCATGAGTACAGTCTAGTACAGTTCCTGAGCACAGCAATGAGCTAATCGCCCAGTGTATATAGATTAGTGCATCACACTAACATGTCACCCGCAGTCAGTAGATAACCTTGCCAGTAACAGATGTTTAATATAAACTGAAGGTAAAATAAGAAGTAAAACTACTGAACTAACAGTTTAGTTATAAAGATACAAGTAGGCAGTGCTTAAATATAAATTTGTTCTAAAACATAGATATATAGAACTACAAGACTTAACATATTCCAGCACCATTCACACTCAGGTGCAAATAATAATAATATCCTTTATTTATATGGCGCCTTACATAGTACATAAACAAATAAGTGAACAAGAAACCAGTGACTTACAGTACAATACAATGCAGGGCAAGGACAAGGCTTTTATACATTTCTGCATTAGCGATCATAACACTTTAAATACAGTGATGTGTGCTGAGGTCAATGGCTGGGGAGGCACACATGGAGATGGGTCTGAATGCTGAAAGCATATCTCACCCCCTACTCACTGTAACTCTCCTCTCTCTATACTAAGCTTCAGTGTCCATTGATTCTCCTACCTGCATCACTGTCTTCTCTTGGTTCTGCTGACTGAGCTCTGATCTCTAAACACTGGAGTGCACTTCCTGGTCAGATGACACATCCACGGTGTCCATCAGTGCTCAAGGCATGCCCTGCCCCCCCATACTCAGAAGCATGCCTCTCTTAACTCTCTTTCTGTACAGCTTACTGCCTGTGGTGTGGCCCCGCCCCCAGCTCTGCAAGCAGTGTCTGACTATACAGAAGTGAGGCTGAGCTGTTGCTGCCTCATCTCTCGTCTCCCTACAGTCCCAGGGAGCTCCACAAAGCTGGTGAGTTTCTTTTAACTATAAAAATTATTTCAATAAACAAAGATGTTTTATGTTATAAATATATTCTTTGTATTATTCTAATAATTTTTATATCAAATCTCAGGAGTATGACAGCAGAGGCTCTGCCTACCCTGACTGCATGCCTCTGCTTAAATTCCTGGTAACTCTCACATAATTGTACCTGGGTGTAAGCAACTAAGTGATAGGTGCCCTAGTGGGGAGTGAGGAGTAGATGAAAGTATAAGTAAGGAGAAGCAAAAGCGGGTAGAGGGCCCTGCTCGTGAGAGCTTACATTTTAATGGGGAGGGGCAGACAGACAGGTGTGACACAAATGGGGTAGACAGGAAGGAGCATGTAGCAGGGGGAATTCAATTCTCCAACATCCACGCAACGTGCTGTTCTGGAACGGCACATCGCGTCCACTGACATTGCAACTTGCAATGTACGGGCTACCATCACTGCCTGATGTGTGTAGCTGGGCATCGCCGCAACGCCTGGCAGCATGTCGCCAGGAATTTAATCCCTCCACTTCCCTTTGACTCATAGCAGGTGCAAATATAGACTCATAACAGTATATTGTTTTTCCTGTCTTAAATGACCCTCATTATTCTTTAAATAGAATGCAGCTTACACCTGTATAATTAAACTTTAAAGCATAAATGTCTGTCAATAAGGACAGTACTGACCTGCATATTTATGACACAAAGCCACTTTTCAAATTTAATTTACAACCGCTAAAAACAACACTTATGTTCATACTAATCTACAGTGAGACTATATTTATTTTATTGTTTATAAGCTTTCGAGTTGGTCAACATTTTTTTTTAGTCAAAGTAAATGTATTTCATATGAAATTGACTGATGTGACTGTGAATGCTACACAGATTTATAATAATAATTATTATTATACAGAAGTAAATAAATAACTAAACAGTTTATTTCTCAGATAGGCTCGACAGTCTTGTAGAACCGTGGCATTACAGAAACTTTTAGTATTCTTTTAGTTATATTTTTGGTATGAATTGCCAAACAAAGTGCAATATATCCTACTGGTTGCTGATTTTACAATGTTTTCTTACTATTTCAGAAACCCGTTGTCTATAAAATGCAAAATACATTGCAAACTCTATATAAGGACACATTTCCGTTTTTGGCAAACCTGAAAATGTAGTTGCTAACAGAAATTCACTTTAAAAGTGAATTTCCACTATATGAGGGAAGATGTATCAAATCTTCGAGAGAGATAAAGTGGATGAGTGACTCATATCAACCAATCAGCTTCTGTCATTTTATAGATTGTGCTAGATAAATGATAGCTAGAAGCTGATTGCTAATATGAGTCACTTATCCACTCTATCTCTCTCAAAGGTTTGATACATCTCCCCTCATATAGTAGAAATTTTACTTGTAATGTATAAATGCTTTTGAGTATTACAGATGTGATCCTGCGCTCAGATGTGCTGATCCGTACTGGGGAGCTGCTCCGGTACTGGAGATGTTCTGTCTCCTGATTAAGTAGTATAAATAATAATAGGTTACCCAAAGCGCTGCGCTTCCAATGTCTCTTAAAGAGTGATATATCCAGTGTGCTATGTGTGTACCTATAGATAAACAATGGGGTTCAATCCTCACTATATATGTGTATTAATGAAGTCACCTGTAGTCCATTATCTGCCTCAACATGCCCTTATACTGTATGCCTCATAGCTCCCTCATGCCCTTATACTGTATGCCTCATAGCTCCCTCATGCCCTTATACTGTATGCCTCATAGCTCCCTCATGCCCTTATACTGTATGCCTCATAGCTCCCTCATGCCCCTTTATGTGCCTCAGTGCTCTTTATGCATTTCTATATCCCATCCCATCCCACATATTTATATATGCCTCAGAACCGACTCATGCCCCTTTATATGCCTCAGGGCTCCTTCATGCTTCCTTATATGCCTCATATCTCCCTTATGCCCATTATATGTATCATAACACACTCATGCCCCTTTAAATGCTTCAAAGCCCACTTATGCCCTTTCAAATGCCAGTCCAGAGCCCTCTCATGCTCCTTTACATGAGTCCCCACAAGTACCATCATATACCTTAGAGCCCACCCAGTCATGCCCCTTTATATGCCAGCCTCAGAGCCCCCTCATTCATCATTTTGCTATGGGACTCCCAGACACTACCCATCTGAGATTAGGCAGTCTTCAGACTCTAGTTAGTGTTGCTCATTTCAGGACTGTCCAGAGGAATCCCAGATGGGTGGCAACCCTAGCTGCGATTCTTCAAGTTAAATTCAAGGTGTAGAAAAGGTACAATTATGTGAGAGTTACCAGGAACAAAGAGATGGGGATGGGGCAGACACTGATTACCCAGGCTTGGCTAGCCATGGTGTTGGAGACACCCCCCACCCACCCTCCTTTAGCGTTTAGCGTGCACAGCCTTAATAATGATGCTTTCTCTGAGCGGGCAAGGCCACGCCTCTCTGCTAGGCCGTGCCGCCTCTCTAACAACCGGGGGACTTGTCATATGTCTGGACGGAATCTGTATTTAATGCCGGCGGCTCAAATACCGATAGCGGAAACCCGACGGACCTAATTCCCGACTGGGGCTGGTAAGTAACCTAACCCTCCCTTAGTGGTGCCCAAACCTAACCTCCCCCCCAGTGCCTAACCCTAACCTCCCAACCCAGTGTCTAACCCTAACCTCCCCACCGTTAGTGGTGCCTAATCCTAACCCCCCCGCATTCCGTACCCCACAGATTCTTAAACTCTGTCCTTAGGACCCCAAATAGTGCACATTTCCCAGGTCTCTTCACAGAATCACAGGTGAAATAATTAGCTCCACCTGTGGATCTTTTCAAATATGTCACTGAGTAATGAGTACACCTGTGCACCTGCTAGGTTACCTGCAAAACATGACCTGTGTGGGGTCCTGAGGACAGAGGGCCTGATTCAGACCCGCTCGCAAGCGCATTGCGCTCGCAAGCGGGTCGATGGTGGCCCAGTGCGCACGCACGGTGTGCGCAAGCCTCGTAGCGAGTGAGAAATGACTCACACCGGGGCTCGCATCAAAACGGGGCGGCTGTCTATGTTGATCGACAGCTCGCCCCATTTTGTAGGTGGGGAGGGGAACGCCTGCCGTTTGCGGGCGGCCCTACTGACATCACGAGTGAAGTCCACTCGGGCATGCGAGACCTGAGACCCTACCACAGGGTCTCCTCGCAAGCCCGATGGTCGCGATAATCGCGGCCATCTCCTGCCCGCTCGCACTAGCTGTGGGTGGGCACCCACAGCTTTGCGAGCGGACAGGAAAAAAAATTCCTACCCACCCTGATTCAGAGCGTGCGCTTGCAAATAGCGAGCGCCTCGGAATCAGGCCCAGAATTTGAGAACCTCTGCCCTACCCTAATCCTCCCGGGGGGTGCCTAACCCTAAGTCCCCCAGGGGTCTCTAAACCTAAGACACCCGGCTTACCTTCGTTCGGTATGCCGGGTGTCGGTATTTTGTAGTGGGGCTAATGATAGGCATTGGGATTTCTACGCCTATTTTTAGTCCCCTGTCGGGCTGCCAGTGTCGGGATATCGGTGGGCGAGATAGCGCCCGTCCGTATCCTGACTGCATCCCGTCTGGATGGCCATGCACTTTTCCTGTTTAACAGGAGACCACAGACCATTCTTCTCCTGTCTTAGGTACAATTGATTTGAGAAGCCATTTCTAGGAAGATTTTAAACAATGTGGTGAAAACATTTAAACACACAAAAGGGACCACTGTAATAAATATATTCCTAATTTCCACTCACTGTCATAAATATGTTGCTTTGCACAAAGAAAATTTGTGATTATAGCACACATGCCTTCCTGGGTACCGGAGACTGACGGAGCATCTGCGGAATGAATCCGAGGCTATTGTTATACGGGAGAGGTCTTAAAAGAAAGAATAATTAAATATAAGAAGAAAAGTGAAATCAGGGAGCACAAATAAGGCAATATTTGCACAAAATTCAATGATGCAAAGAATTCGCTCAAGTGGTCTAGAATATATTCGAGTATTTTGACTGGTCTCCTTGTTTCATATTCAGATACAGACATTTGAGAGAACAATCACTTGCTTATGTTTCAACAGTTTTTTACTTGCCAGGAGCTAATGTGTAAAACAGATTGACAGTCTCCTGACATTTTATTTAAATTTATCATGTTAGCTATTGTATATACACTTATATGCACATGGCCATGCACGAGTTACACGAGGCCTCTGCTTGTTTTTCCATCCTAATCATACAGTTCATTGCAAAACCCTAACAGACTTTTCTGTATTGGAAAGTCAAAGCTTTTGAATTTATTAAGCATGAAGCCATAAAGATGACTAATACTTAACCCTTTAAATCTGCATCGTGAAAGCATAATATAGTAGATTACAAACATAGGGATCAAGTATAATTTTCCGTTAAGACGTTCTATCTATCTAAGATATATATATATATATATATATATATATATAGGCTATGTTTAAAAAATAACAGTTAGGAGCTGATTGGTTGGTAGTTTATCACTTTCCAGAGCCTATCTGCCTCTCTCTCTCTCCTCTCTTTCTCTCATATCGATCTATCTTACAGTATATCGGTCTATCAGTCTGTGCCTATCTATCTATACTTGCTGTTTTACAGATTAATATTTTGGAGTGTGCTAAGATAATTTCTCACTCTATATTAAATATAAAAAAAAATACCTTAAGCAAAATGTGAATTCAGCCAAGTAAGCATTCAATTCTAATTTTAAAACAAGAGCTGCTTTTTCTCTAAGGGGTAAATTTACTAAGATTCAAGTTTGGTCGAGTTTTTTTTTTTTTTATCTCGATTTGCATCGCCGAATCTAGGGTGATTTTCTCGTTTTTCATCTCGCAAATAGAAGTGAGTTTAGCTGAAAGTGAGTTTTCTGATGGTGATGTCGATCGAGAGATCTCCCCTGAGTTGTAAGCTTAGATGAGATTACTCACCCGAGATTGCCAAAGGGCAGGCATGCTGGCACCTGTAGTTCCACGGTAAAATACAATAGTTTTCTACTATTTAACACTTTATTACCACTCTTACCCACCACTCCAGGGGTGTGGGGAAGAACCCCGGGCTTCAGATCAAGCCAGGGGTTTCGGGAGAGGGGGAACCCCTTTTTTGGGGTGCCACTACCTCCGCCTGAGATCCCCCGGCTTGGCCTGACCAGTTTGGGGTGAGAATGCTTTGGCCATGAAGACCTGGCAATAGGATCTCCTGGTTGTAGCATTACACCCTGTTCGGTTTGGGTCTGGTGCTGGTTTTAAATATAGGGGGACCCCTACGCAATTGTTTTCCCCCTATATTTAAAACCGGCATTGGCTTTTTTTTGGGGGGGGGGGGGGCGCCCTACGTCATATTTTTTATTTTTTAAATAAAGTCACTATACATTAACTGTGTATGTCTCTGGAAAACTCGTAACTCAGGAGGGTGAGTGTTTGAAACTTCAATTTCTCTGCGAGTTTGCTCTAATCTCACCCGAGATTTAAGCATGATTCTTAGTAAATTTGCAAACAGCATCTTTTTCATGAAAAGTACTTGCGAGTTTGCCTAATGGTGAGAAGGTTCGAGTTTGCGATCTCACCCGAGTTTTACGAGTGAGATTAAAGGATTCTCTCCCAAACTCACCATAGTTTGCCTTAACTAAATTTGCAATATGAAAAATATGCCTAAACTCTCCCGAGATTGTCATCTCGACCAAACTTGAATCTTAGTGCTACATGCTCACACCTGTATTGTGGGTTTTTAGACAATCATTAGGCTGCATTCTACACAATGAACACAATCTTGTTAACACCAACTTAATTATGAATATTGGCACATAGTTCACAAATATTAGACATTTTTGAATTACAGATGTTATTCGCTACTACTACTGCTGCTACTACTATTACTACTGCTGCTACTACTATTACTACTGCTGCTGCTACTACTATTACTACTGCTGCTACTACTATTACTACTGCTGCTGCTGCTACTACTATTACTGCTTTTATTACTACTATTACTACTGCTGCTGCTACTATTACTACTGCTGCTACTACTATTACTACTGCTACTGCTACTACTATTACTACTGCTACTGCTACTACTATTACTACTGCTGCTGCTACTATTACTACTGCTACTGCTACTATTACTACTGCTGCTACTACTATTACTACTGCTGCTGCTACTATTACTACTGCTGCTACTACTATTACTACTGCTGCTGCTACTACTATTACTACTGCTGCTGCTACTACTATTACTGCTTTTATTACTACTACTACTATTACTACTGCTGCTGCTGCTACTACTATTACTGCTTTTACTACTACTACTACTACTACTACTACTGCAGCTGTTACTACTGCTACTATTACTACTACTACTGCTACTACTACTATTATTATTACTGCTGCTACTATTACTGCTAATACTACTATTACTATTACTACTGCTGCTGCTACTATTACTACTGCTGCTACTACTATTACTACTGCTACTGCTACTACTATTACTACTGCTACTGCTACTACTATTACTACTGCTGCTGCTACTATTACTACTGCTACTGCTACTATTACTACTGCTGCTACTACTATTACTACTGCTGCTGCTACTATTACTACTGCTGCTACTACTATTACTACTGCTGCTGCTACTACTATTACTACTGCTGCTGCTACTACTATTACTGCTTTTATTACTACTACTACTATTACTACTGCTGCTGCTGCTACTACTATTACTGCTTTTACTACTACTACTACTACTACTACTACTGCAGCTGTTACTACTGCTACTATTACTACTACTACTGCTACTACTACTATTATTATTACTGCTGCTACTATTACTGCTAATACTACTATGACTATTACTGCTGTTACTAGTATTGCTGCTATTACTGCTGCTACTACTACTATTACTACTACTGCTACTTCTATTATTGCTGCTACTACTATTACTGTTGCTGCTGCTACTACTATTACTACTGCTACTTCTATTACTTCTACTACTACTACTATTACTACTGCTACTTCTATTACTTCTACTACTACTACTATTACTACTGCTACTTCTATTACTTCTACTACTACTATTACTACTGCTGCTGCTACTATTACTACTACTGCTACGTGTTAGTTAGCAGTTAGTGCGTCTTCATCAACAGATCTTATTAACTGCTTTGGGACTCATTTACATTTGGATGTAAAGCAATTTTATGACACGCCTCTCAGATGTAGCAGTACATGCCCACTGTAATGTGTGCTCATAGGTGCTGCTTGCACAATCTTCCTGAAATGCAGGGGCGTATCTACCCATTGGCCAGGATGGCACTCGCCAGGGGCGCCGACCAAAGGGGGGGGCGCCGTCCGGCAGTACTACCAGCAGCCAAGGGGTGGAATAGTCCCCCGGCCCCACAAGTGTAGGGCAGACCGCAGTGAGAGTGGTCTGCCCTACATAGTTTACAAACAGACAGCCGCCAGCGGTGGCTGTGTTTTTGTAATAGCAGCCAGCCAATGAGAGTCAGACAGACTCTCATTTGCTGCTGCTTCGTCAGCAGAGGGATCCGGCTGGAGCTCACTCATGAGCTCCGTCTTCCGGCTCTCCCCACAGCATGTGATGGGAGAGACGTCATGACGTCTCTCCCATGCGGGAGACGAGCGGGCCGGGACTCAGAGTGGACAGCAGCGGTCGCGTCAGGAGCGGGGATCAGGTAAGTTGTATTTTTTTTTCTTTGTGTGTAAGACTGGCACAGCAGGAGGGGCACTGAAATAGGGGGTGGCCACTACTGGGGTTACTTTATGGGGGGGTGGCCACTACTGGGGGCACTGTACAGGGAGGACTACTACTGGGGGCACTGTATAGGGGGGGATACTACTGGGGGCACTGTATAGGGGGGACTACTACTGGGGGCACTGTATAGGGGGGACTGCTACCGGGGTCAATGTAGCATAGGGGGACTACTACTGGGGGCACTGTATAGGGGGGACTACTACTGGGGTCAATGCAGCATAGGGGGGACTACTACTGGGGGCACTGTATGGTGGGACTACTACTGGGGGAAATGCAGCATTGGGGGACTACTACTGGGGGCACTGTATAGAGGGGACTACTACTGGGGGCAATGCAGCATTGGGGGACTACTACTGGGGGCACTGTATAGAGGGGACTACTACTGGGGGCAATGCAGCACTGGGGGGACTACTACTGGGGGCACTATATAGAGGGGACTACGACTGGGGGCACTGTATAGGGGGGACTACTACTGGGGGCACTGTATAGAGGAGACTACTACTGGGGGCACTGTATAGGGGGGACTACTACTGGGGGCACTGTATAGGGGGGGATACTACTGGGGCACTGTATAGAGGGACTACTACTGGGGGCACTGTATAGGGGGGACTACTACCAGGGTCAATGCAGCATAGGGGGACTACTACTGGGGGCACTGTATGGTGGGACTACTACTGGGGTCAATGCAGCATTGGGGGGACTACCACTGGGGGCCCTGTATAGAGGGAATTACCACTGGGGGCCCTGTATAGAGGGGACTACCACTGGGGGCAATGCAGCATAGGGGGAATTACTACTGGGGGTACTATATAGGGGGGACTACTACTGTGGGCACTGTATAGGGGGGACTACTACTGGGGGCAATGCAGCATAGGGGGGATTACTACTGGGGGTACTGTACAGGGGGGACTACTACTGGGGGCAATGCAGCATAGGGGGATTGCTACTGGGTGCACTGCATGGGGGGGGGGGCACCAGTCCATTACATTGCCAGGGGCGCTTTTATCCCTAGATACACCCCTGCTGAAATGCTTTTTCAAAAGTAGGCAAGTATGAGTAGTAATAGTAGGAGCAGTAGTAGTAATAGGAGGAGGAGTAGTACGCATACTTGCCAACTCTCCCTCATTGTCAGGGAGACTCCCTGAAATAGTAGCAATCTCCCTGACAGCACCTTACCCCCATTATTTAGCTGTTATATTAAAAAAACAGAGATATATATACATGGGATCATTAGTATAATTTCCCTACATTGGGTATAAGGCACAACGATCCCTATGGCTACATGCATTTCCTGAAAAGGATCAGTGTGTTTTCATCAACAAATAGATTTTACTGATCCTTTTCAGAAAATGCATGTAGCCATAGGGACAGGCTTGCCTACCCTCCCGATTTGGCCGGGAGCCTCCCGATTTTCGGGTGCCGCTCCCGGCCCCCGGAAAGGCAGGCAAGCCTCCCGGAAGTCTACGACCCTCCCTGCCTCCCCCCTGAAAAAACGAAAAAACCCCGCAGCGGGGGGGCCGGTGACGCGATTCGCGCTGAATTGCATCATCGTGGCCCCGCCCCCTGCTTTACAATGCCGAAAATAACGGCATTGTGAAGAGGGGGCGGAGCCACGATGACGCGATCGTGCAGTCCCACACCGGCTCCGCCCCCAATGTGAACCAGAATGGCCGGCCCCGCCCCCAGCTCCACCCACAATGGCCAGCCCCGCCCCCTGCTGTTAGCCGACAATCAGCTCCCTCCCGGAAGGCTGGAGCTGATTGTCGGCAAGTATGCATAGGGATCATTGTGCCTTATAACCAATGCAGGGAAATTATACTAATGATCCAATTTGAATGTATATATCTCTGTTTTTTGAATATAACCGCTAAATAATGGGGGTAAGGTGCTATCAGCGTGATTACTAGACTTTTCAAGGAGACAGGGAGATTGCTACTATTTCAGGGAGTCACCCTGACAATGAGGGAGAGTTGGCAAGTATACGTACTACTACTGCTGCTGCTACTACTACTGCTGCTAATACTCAGGGCTGCCAAGAGCCAAGGCGGGACCGGGGAATAGGGGGAGTGGCCTAATCTCAGGAGGCGTGGCCACTCCCCCTTGCCGGAAAAAAAATAAATAAAAAAGATTTGCAGCGCCGCGGAGTGGCGCTGCGCGCCGGGGAGGGGGGTGCTCTGAGCCCCCTCAGCCCGGCGCAAAGCCAGGGGGGGCGCGATCAGTGTGATCGCGCCCCTGCACAGTCATAGGAGACTGCTGTGGCTGCTGCTCAGCAGCCACGAGCAGTCTCCAACTGCAGCTCAGCACACGCTGTGTGCTGGGCTGCTGTGAGGAAGGGGGGGGCGGCGTCGGACCCGGGCCCCCGCCGGGTGCCTCAGGAAGCCCGGGCCCGGGTAATTTGTACCCGCTCCCCCCCCCTCTCAGCGCCCCTGCTAATACTACTTCAATTGCTACTGCTGCTCCTATTGTACTATTGCTACTGCTGCTATTACTAATAGTCATAGATATGTCCAGTAGAATGCGGCTCTTAGAATTTAAGTGTGGGCCTCTATTAAAGGAAATAATAATCATGCACCCTGATTCTATACTCTCCAAAATCCTGGGTATTGATCAGACCCTTCATTACATTTTAGTTCCTCTGTAAAAGGCAAACTTCCACTTAGTGGCTTATTTCCATCCTTTACACTGAGCTTTCTGTCTCTGGTTTGCCAACTGTTGGCCCTCTCGACTCATGGTATTTGGATGTGGATGAGTGTATTTACAGAAAGGTATAGTCGGAGATCTGGGAGCAAACAGTTTCAAGCTCCATAGATGATAAAATTAAAGAGAACACTTATAAACTCTTGGATAGATCTTGGAGAGGATGCCTGATCTCTAGCACCTTCATCCAAATCTGATGGGCTTATCCAAAAGTAACTGGATATTGGTCAGCCTTAACAGACCTTATACTTTCCATCATTCAAGAATTCTCCCTGACCTCCTAAATACTACTTCTTGCCCCTGACCCCACAAGCAGATGAGTAGAAATCTCAACCCCCAAATTCTATTACAGCTTAATAAACTATGATACTCCTATAGCTTAGAATACATGGTAGCAATTAGTATTACTGTAATCCAGCAAAGTCATTCATTATAACCTGGGAATCATGAGCAACTGCCAATCAGGGCCGGATTGAGGTTTGTGGGGGCCCAGGGCAATTACAAACTTGTGGGGGCCCCCAGTGTGGTGAATAACGATGGCTGGGGGTCTGTGTGCGGAACGGATGGCCTGCCGCAGGAGAGATGCGCTGCGGCAGGCACAGCCCTGACATGCCAGTATACTTACTGGTTAGTGTGTGGAGCACAGCAAGGGATCTCCATCTCCTCTTCATCTGTCCAGCGAATCCGCTTCCTCTGCCGGGCACCTGACCATTGAAGTATAGCGGCAGCGCTGGGGGAAGCACTTCAGAGCCTAGGACAGCATTGGGGAACTTTCTGTCATCAGCCCGAGCGGCAAGAGCAGCGGCCATCCCTGAGCGCGGAGTCTGCGATGGGGTGTGTGCTGCTATGGCCTCTCTGCCAATCCGCTAACTGGCCGCTGCAGCTGCTGCTGAGAACGGGGGCAGGTTCAACAAACTGCTGAACCATGGAGAACTGGAGAGCAGGCAGCGAAATGCTGTTCTGCCCTCCATTAATGTACTCTCGGGGATGACTGTGTGGCGACCCTCTATGTGTGGGGGCCCAGGGACGACCGCCCCTGTCGCCCGCCCCCCCTATAATCCAGCCCTGCCGCTAATATCTTTTCCTGCCTTTTCCTTTTTAACTTCCTCAGCGCTCTGGCTCATTTCTCTACAAAACTGTTTACTCCCCCTGGGTTTCAATCCCCCCAATTCTCCCCTCCCTTTCCATTGCCTTTTCCCATTTCTACATAATGCCCATTTCATGCAAAGAGACAACCTTCCAAGATCCGCCTGACTTAGCAGAAACAAATTTACACATTTGCATATCTCAGTCTGATTCTCAAACTCGCTATTTGCATCCGTGAAGACACACACCAATTAGCTTTAGAAGTGAAATTGAAATCCTCCAATCAGAAGCAGCTAACTAGCGCTGCCTACCTCCATCATCATCAGCGTATATTTGTACCTGCCCACAGGAACCCTCAATGGATGTGGCTACTGAGAGGCATTTCTACTTCTCCATGTGGGTTTGCATCTGTTGACAATTATGCACACACCCCCTTACTAGACTCTGGATCTGGTCACATGGCCAACATTCAAAATGTTGACACCACAATGTCGACACTAGAATGTTGACATGGATCAACAGGCACCATATTAACATCATTAGAATCTGAAATGTCTCCATGTGAAATATCAACATTTTTAGAATGCCGGCGGTAAGGATTAGGTGTCCCTGCAAGAATTAGGGTTGAGCTGCAAGGGGAGTTTAGGGTTAGGCTTTGGGGATGGGGGCGAGGTTAGGCACTAGGGGGAGGGGTTAGGGATTGGGGAGAAATGCTTACTAAAAGCTTGTCAAAGGCAGTGATGTGCGGAGAGGTGAGGCAGAGCCTTTCCTATCATACTTAGGTATACTCGAGAGTTTGGACTATAAAATGTTATAAGAAAAAATTCAAGAAAATATTATAAATATCTTTGTATTTTTGTAATCCTTTTTATAGTCCAAACTCTGGAGTCAAAAGTCTAGGGCAGGTGAGGCACTGCCTCCCTTGTCTACCTTTTCCACACATCCCTGATCAAAACACACCAAATTTCCAGCACTATATACTGCTGCACCTTTGTATAATGCCCACAAGAACTCTTGCGTTCTTATATGTATCTGTAAATCTGGTTCTGATTCTAGCCAGTGTCTCCCCAGCCACGTCACTGGTCAAAGGTCTGTATTAGAAGTGCTGAACACGTCCCTGTCGTAAGACGACTCTGAAGACACTGCTGCCGAGGACAGAGTGGACGCCGGGGAATGGGACACTGCAGCAGGGAGAGGAGAGAGGACATCGGGGAACAGTACACAGCAGCAGGGGGAGGAGAGAGCGCACCGGGGAACGGTACACAGCAGCAGGGAGAGGAGAGAGGACACCGGGGAACGGTACACAGCAGCAGGGGGAGGAGAGAGAGCACCGGGAAACGGTACACAGCAGCAGGGAGAGGAGAGAGGACACCGGGGAACGGTACACAGCAGCAGGGGGAGGAGAGAGAGCACCGGGAAACGGTACACAGCAGCAGGGAGAGGAGAGAGAGCACCGGGGAACGGTACACAGCAGCAGGGGGAGGAGAGAGCATCGGGGAACGGGACACAGCAGCAGGGAGAGGAGAGAGAGCACCGGGGAACGGTACACAGCACCAGGGAGAGGAGAAAGGACACCAGGGAACGGGACACAGCAGCAGGGGGAGGAGAGAGAGCACCGGGGAATGGTACACAGCAGCAGGGAGAGGAGAAAGGACACCAGGGAATGGTACACAGCAGCAGGGAGAGGAGAGAGAGCACCGGGGAACGGTACACAGCAGCAGGGAGAGGAGAGAGGACACCGGGGAACGGTACACAGCAGCAGGGGGAGGAGAGAGAGCATCGGGGAACGGGACACAGCAGCAGGGAGAAGAGAGAGAGCATCGGGGAACGGTACACAGCAGCAGGGAGAGGAGAGAGGACACCGGGGAACGGGACACAGTAGCAGGGAGAGGAGAGAGAGCACCGGGGAATGGTACACAGCAGCAGGGAGAGGAGAGAGGACAACGGGGAACGGGACACAGCAGCAGGCAGAGGAGAGAGAGCACCGGGGAATGGTACACAGAAGCAGGGAGAGGAGAAAGGACACCAGGGAACGGGACACAGCAGCAGGGGGAGGAGAGAGAGCACCGGGGAACGGTACACAGTAGCAGGGGGAGGAGAGAGAGCACCGGGGAACGGTACACAGTAGCAGGGGGAGGAGAGAGAGCACCGAGGAACGGTACACAGGTAGAGGAGAGAGAGCACTGGGGAAAGGATGCGGGAGAACAGGACACAGCAGCAGGTGGGGAGATGACACAGAGGACACGGGAGGGGGTTGCATACAGCAATGGGGTTAGTTGGGGCACAGACGTCAACAGCTCCAGGCTGAAATTATGGGGGTGCACACTGCACAGGCACCAGTGGCGGCAGGGAAATCCATAGGGACACAGCAAGTGTAGGGGTAAAAGTATCACTTTTCCAAAAAGCTGACTCGGAGGTGATACTTTAGATAATGAGACATGATGAATGCCTCCAAACAGTGTTTTTAAACCCGCAGTGAGTTTAAAACATAATTATCACAAGTGATAATTATGCAATGATGAATAGACCCCTCAATTACAAACATATCACTTCTTGAAACCCTAATTTACACATGTTGCTTCTGCTGTTATGTTATCATGTATGAAGTTGTGTGAAAGATATGGAAGGTATTATATGTAATATTTTGTAGATGAGGGCATTTTTCTTAAGAATAATAAGCGGAAGGTCCATATGTTTTAACAAGGGCTGTTGTGCATAAAAACAAACTGTGTTGCTGTTTTTGGCTTGGTAAATGACCACCAATGGCTATCTGGAACCTTAATTGAAACTTTAATTGGACAACAGGAAAACTACAACACCCTTTCTGGGTAACCTACCAGCTGCAGTTTGTCCACTGATAAAATATATACTTTGGCAATGTCACTGCTCATGTAGTCTGTTTTCACTGGAGCTCTCCCACAAAGTCCCACTTGCAGCTTGATCACATGAGTAAGAACATAACAAATATGAAGGAAGCTGTACGGCCTCTGGATACCTATTGTTTTATTGTCTTTGGCCAGTATGTATCTCTGTACACAAAATTATTATCCTTTATTTGTAAGGCGCCACCAGGGTCCTGTAGCTCTGTACTAGGAAATTAAACTGACAACAAGATACATAAGTACAGGATTAATAGACAGTATATAAATTCATATAGACACACAATTGCAGTGTACAGTTAGCGTAAGCTAAAGGTGAGAGAACCCTGCTGCTCGTATGAGCTTACAATCTACAAATTGATATGTCCCCCCAAAATGCTGTGGAGACCCCTTCATGCTTATCATGCTTCTGCGCTCTGTCCACCTCAACTATTTTTCTAGCTGGAGTTCACAACCTTGTATGAGCCTTCGCCCAGCTTCTGTGTGGCTCATTACCTCTCCCCTGTAACTCCTGCCCCCCACCCCCCCCCTCCAAGACAGGATGTGGCACAACCCCCTACACTCCTCATCTTTTATCACAGATAACATACACACATTAATACAACCTAGTAATAAACATGCCATGCCTATCATAGTCTTCCCCCTTGGACAAAGTCCAGGTCTCTGTCACAATATTACTTCCAGTCTCCAGGAATGTGATTAACCTTTTGCTACGTACCCATGTCTGGATAAAATATTTACTGTTCATGATGGGCATAAATCCTTTCCCCGAGGTACCTTACCTTTTGGCCGCCTTCCTCTCCATGGGCACACAGATGGTATCTATGCCAACACTTGTTGCATAATGTTTGCAGCCTTTACTGGATTTTATTTTTATTTATCTAGTTTCAGTACCAGAAGCCACACAGCATCCATCATGATTATCAACTCAGAAATACATCAGAGCTTTTCCTTCACAGGTACTAAAGTAAATATCTGATAATGCATAGCACTGGGAAAGCATCACTTAAACCATATGGATTGCTACGATCCAAGGGACTGGAAGTATTACCAATCTTCTTCTTTACTCCTCCTTGGTTTGCAAAGTAGTGCCCCCTGGGTCTGATTCCTCAGATTTACCCTAATGCAATCGCAACTGCATCCTCTCACGGATCGCAGTTGCTAAAATGTGCTAATCCCTGCCAAATCTTACCCGAGCATAGGGACGCCCACTGCTGCCTTCTCTTATGCATCCCACGAAGTGCAACTTTGGTAAAATCCATCTACATCGGGTAGTCACGCAGCATGTAAGGCTAGTCCGACCAGCCGCAAACACTGCAGCGCTCCTGATACGCTCTCATGCTGTGAAGGAGATTGCAATGGCTACTTTATGCACGCCTATGTAACAGCGTTTAAACTGTCCTACAAACCTGCGATTTTTTAACAACCCCCCATTACTATCCTCATACTCTACCTGTCACTCACTTTGCGAGTGGTTCCTAATATACGAGCGTCTTCGCGCAGCAATCGTTGCGCATGCAAAGTGTGGATTACACACATAGGCAATAGCAAACAATCGCTCGATCTGCGTATATATCGGCTTGGTGAAAATCTCTGAATCTGGCCCTCTGTTTCCAGATGCAGAGTTCTATGTGGTGTATAATCCTGGAAGTAGTATTAATCATGTAATCGTATGAACACAATTTGGCACTCAAGTAATTCCGAAACCATCATGTTTAGGTTTAATGGATGACATGAATGTTGCTCTCCTGGTAGATGCTATTCAAATTCACCCTTGTGGAGTGCAGGTTAGGTGCAAGAATGACTTTAGTTAGCATTCCAATGCAAAACTAAAGGTGCATACATACTTAACGTGTTTTTTTTAACTATTATCGATATCGTTTATTATTCAAATCGTTCACTTTCTGAGTTAAAACGATGAACGATTATCGTTCATGCGCGTTCACGTTTGTAGTTTGTAGTTCATTCAGACTGACCAACTCAACGATTTTCAGTAAGGGAATATGCAAGAATCATTTGTAGTTCAAAAAAATCGATCATTACATTTAGTAAATGAACGATTTTAGTAAACGATTTTCGTTCCTTTTTCCCTTGAAAAAATGAACGAAAATCGTTTACTAAAATCGTTTATTTACTAATTCGTTGTGTGTGTATGCATCTAAAGAATTAGTTTTGCAGTACAAGATTATTTACATGTCATTTAAGGGAAGGAGAAGACAAATCTTTGGGAGGTGTGTAATGTGTGTGTGGGTGGGGAGGGGCTTCAGAGTATTTCTCTCCCTTGGGGAAAGTTATCAAACCTTAGAAAGAGTTGACAAGTGGAGAAGTTGCTTATAACAACCAATCTGCTCCTTGCTAGCATTTATCAAGTACAGTCTGTAAAATGATAGGTAGAAACTGATTGGTTGCTATGGGTAACTTCTCCACTTGTCTTCAAGAGATTTTATACATTTCCTCCTTAGAAAGGAATCCTACTTTACATGTCCTCAGAGCTATCGGCAGCATTCAGCTAAGAGAAGCTGGGTACACACTTCACAATATGTATACCCAGCGATGCGAAGGACAGCCACACCGGTGACGGGCCGACATATTGGGCGTCCGATTACACGATCCTGTGCACGACCGCCCAATACGCCAGCACAAGCCGCATCCCGCTGAGTGGGATCATCAGTCGCATTGTCAGATAGAGTTGCATGTAGGGCCGACCTGACAATGCAACTACAATACATGTCAAAGATTATGATAAATTTGGACAAAATGCCCTGATGAAAGTTTCTCGCTACACTGAAATGTCAAGTATTGCATAAATTAATTAACTTTAGATTGTGCTGTGGGATTTCCCTCCACGCAAGCAGGGGGCGATGTTACTCTGACACTGCTGCCTGTGTGTTACTGGCTTAATTCTGAATTGAATGCAGATAGAACAAGTGATTTTAAGCTATTTGCGCAGGCATCATGGGCGGCAAAGTACTTACAAGTGAGCCATACGCATCTCTGTTGCTTCTCACTTGCAGCTGGCTGGACAGACCACAGTAATTGGTGTGTTTTTGTTTTTTAACAATATAAAGAATCATCATAGCAAAGTGAAGGTGGGTACACACCTGACAGATATATCTGCAGATGATGGTCGTTCATACACACTGAATGACCATCATCTGCATGCTGCAGCGAGTTCCGGGGGATGGGTAGGGGGTGTGGCCTAATCGAGCCAGGTGTGGCCATGCCCCCTTCGAAAGAAAACCCATTTGTGGCGTAGGGGAGGGGGGCACTGTGTGCCCCTCAGACCGGCACACAGCCATTGGGAGGAGCGATCAGCGTGATTGCTCCCCCCTTTGGCATAGCAGACTGCTCGGGCTGCTGTTTTAGCAGCCTCGGACAGTCTACCAGTGCAGCCCAGCACAAAGCAGCATGTGCTGGGCTGCGGCTCCCCCCCTCTCTCTGCACCCCTGTGTACGGGCGATCAGCTGATCGCCCGTACACACTTGCCGATGGACAGATATGTCTGCAGACATATCTGTTCATTGGCTGTGCAGCACAGCCAATGCGATATGTCTGTGAACGACGTTGTTCACAGACATATCGTCTGTACACACTGGCCGACAGGGGCATGATATATTGGCCGATCAATTGATCGGCCAATATATTGGCCAGTGTGTACCCAGCATAAGTCTATAGATGCCTGTGATTTGCTTTCCTGTCTCAGTAATGGACACATCTATTTTGTGCTTACCTATTGTGCTTAGGGGCATGTAAGCGCTGCCAATGTACATTTATGGGTGAGATTGTGCAAACATGTCCCATGCTGACCACATTAAAACTACATACGTCTGTCAGGAGGCAGATCACTGGCTGGTACTTGTGCAAAATGTGACCTGATCATGATGATGACTGTGGGCTGCTTCTGATTGGCTGAAGGCATCTGAATCTCTCACACTTAAGCCAATATTATAATAAACCATATCTGTATTTTATCTTTTAAGTGTAATGCGACCAATGTGTGCATTGTTTTTAACGTAAGTATTACTTTAATTTTGTAACACTTAGACTTTCTGAATTTTTCACTCTTTGTATGTAATGCAGCTGTCTTAGAACTTGAATCAGAGGGCACACATTCTTGAAACTGTAATAACTTTGCTATGACAGTGTCTGTCGTTAACTGTGCTGTGTTTGCCTCCAACACCACAAATAGAAAGTCAAACTCAGACATCAAGTTCTGCAGCATTGCTGTAGCAATCTCCTTATCATCCACTTGCACTCCAACAGATGTTAGTTGCTGAGAGACATACATCATTTTGTCTATATGGTCACTCATACTGCTGCATTCGTTAATTTTGGTGTTATACAATACATGTCTTAAATGTATCTATCTCCATCTTGATATGTGCCTGCAATGCTATCCACTAGTCTTTTGTTGACTCTTTTACATGTATTATAGCATACACGTGTTGCTCTACACTTAAGCCTATGGTTCCCATGGCACTCTCCATATCATCTGGGTTTGAATATGCATCTAGTTCTATGGTGACCTTCAACAATCTTTCACGCTTTAAATGCATTTCCATAACAAACTCCCAGTTTGATAAACCTTTTAGTTTGATAAACCCCATTATGGGTGTAGCTCCTGTATTTATGCTTCTTACAGACATAACTGTGCAGCTTCTGTACTTTAATCAGTGTCACTGCTGCTATACTGCACTGGAAACTAGGGGTGAGCGGGTTCGGATTTCTGAAATCCGAACCCCCCCGAGCCCCCCCGATCCGAGGCAGATCCGAGTCAGGCTCGACTTTTCCCGCCTGACTCGGATTCTGAAATCGAGGCAAAACGTCATCATCCCGCCTTCCGAGTCTCGCGGGTTTTGGATCCTATATAAGGTACCCACGTCGGCGCCATTTTCTCACTCGGCTGTGGACAGTGAAGAGGGAGGGTGGGAGTTAGGGCTGGCTGGGCTGTGTAGTGTAGTGTAGTGTAGTGTAGTGCAGAGTAGTGTTGTGCTGTGCTGTGCTGTGCTGTGCTGCTGTTGTCCATAGGGGCTGTGTCCACTACTTCAAAGTCCATAGGGGCTGACTGTGTTGTGCTGTGCTGCTGTTGTTAATAGGGGCTGTGTCCACTACTTCAAAGTCCATAGGGGCTGGCTGGACTGTGTTGTGCAGTCAGTTGTCCATAGGGGCTGTGTCCACTCCAAAGTCCTGTGCAGTGTCCCAGTCCTAAAGGGGTGCTGTAGTGTTGTCCAGGGGGTGCTCTGTTCGTCAGGGGTGCTCCCCCCAAGTGCTAAAAAAAAATATTTTTTCTGTGTTTGTGAATTGTGTGCGCAGTAGCCGCACGTGCATCAACAAAGTAGTGCCAAGCGTGCGCCTGTGTCATAAGTAAAGGGCCGGCTGGCTTGACCGTTAAAGGGTGCTGTAACCCCCAAAGTACAGTCCAAACCAAATAAAAAATTTTTTTCTGTGTTTGTGAATTGTGTGCGCAGTAGCCGCACGTGCATCAGCAAAGTAGTGCCAAGCGTGCGCCTGTGTCATAAGTAAAGGGCCGGCTGGCTTGACCGTTAAAGGGTGCTGTAACCCCCAAAGTACACTCCAAACCAAATAAAAAATTTTTTCCTGTGTTTGTGAATTGTGTGCGCAGTAGCCGCACGTGCATCAACAAAGTAGTGCCAAGCGTGCGCCTGTGTCTTAAGTAAAGGGCCGGCTGGCTTGACCATTAAAGGGTGCTGTAACCCCCAAAGTACAGTCCAAACCAAATAAAAAATTTTTTTCTGTATTTGTGAATTGTGTGCGCAGTAGCCGCACGTGCATCAACAAAGTAGTGCCAAGCGTGCGCCTGTGTCATAAGTAAAGGACCGGCTGGCTTGACCGTTAAAGGGTGCTGTAACCCCCAAAGTACACTCCAAACCAAATAACATTTTTTTTTCTGTGTTTGTGAATTGTGTGCGCAGTAGCCGCACGTGCATCAACAAAGTAGTGCCAAGCGTGCGCCTGTGTCATAAGTAAAGGGCCGGCTGGCTTGACCATTAAAGGGTGCTGTAACCCCCAAAGTACAGTCCAAACCAAATAAAATTTTTTTTTCTGTATTTGTGAATTGTGTGCGCAGTAGCCGCACGTGCATCAACAAAGTAGTGCCAAGCGTGCGCCTGTGTCATAAGTAAAGGGCCGGCTGGCTTGACCGTTAAAGGGTGCTGTAACCCCCAAAGTACACTCCAGTCCAAACCAAATAAAAAAATATTTTCTGTGTTTGTGAATTGTGTGCGCAGTAGCCGCACGTGCATCAACAAAGTAGTGCCAAGCGTGCGCCTGTGTCCCATAAGTAAAGGGCCGGCTGGCTCATTTCTTAAAGGGTGGTGTAACCCACAAAGTGCACTAGTCTCCAACAAAAATAAAAAAATATTTTCTGTGTTTGTGTGCGCCTTAGCCGCACGTATATATCAATATAACATAAATGGAGGACCAAACTTTCTCCGATAAAAATAAAATAGGGAAAGATCAAGAACCACTTCCTCCTAGTGCTGAAGCTGCTGCCACTAGTCATGACATAGACGATAACATGCCATCAATGTCGTCTGCCAAGGCCGATGCCCAATGTCATAGTAGAGGGCACATACAATCCCAAATGACAAAGTTCAGGAAAATGACCTTGAAAAAAACATTTAAATCATCTGAAGAGAAACGTAAACTTGCCAATAAGCCATTTACGACACGGAGTGGCAAGGAACGGCTATGTTCATGACTAGTGGTTCAGCTTCACATGACGATGGAAGCCCTCCTCCCGCTAAAAAAATCAAACGAGTTAAGCTGGCAAAAGCACAGCAAAGAACTGTGCGTTCTAAGAAGATATCACAAATTCCCAAGGAGAGTCAAAGTGTGGTGGCGGTTGCGATGCCTGACCTTCCCAGCACTGGACGGGAAGTGGTGGCTCTTTCCACCATTTGCACGCCCCCTGCAAGTGCTGAAAGGAGCACCCACAGCCCACTTGCTGATATGCAAATTGAAGAAGTACAACAGGATGAGGATACTGGTGTAGCTGGCACTGAGGAGGAAGTTGGCGAGGAGGATTCTGATGGTGATGTGGTTTGTTTAAATCAGGCTCCGGGGGAGACAGTTGTTGTCCGTGGGATGAAAAAGCCCATCACGGTCATGCCTGGGCAGAAGACCAAACATTCCACCTCTTTGGTCTGGCAATATTTCTATGCAAATCCGGACAACAACTGTCTTGCCATATGTGCCATATGTAAAGGTGAAATAAGTAGGGGTAGGGACGTTAACCACCTAGGAACAGTCTCCCTTATACGGCACCTGCAGCACGTTCATAAAAAGTTACTGTCAAGTTCAGAAACTTTGGCTCAGACCGTAAGCAGTCCAGGGTCACCTAAATCCCTTTTTCCTGTTTTATCCAAGGAATGGGTGGATGAGGAGGATGAGGACGACATCTTGCCTCCGTAGAACCAGTTTGTGCAGGGACACATTAATTGCCAGCTTGTTTTGTGGGGGCCCAAACGAACCAATCATTTCAGCCACAGTCATGTGGCAGACCCTGGCGCTGAAATGATTGGTTTGTTAAGTGTGCATGTCCTATTTATACAACATAAGGGTGGGTGGGAGGGCCCAAGGACAATTCCATCTTGCACCTCTTTTTTTTCTTTGCAGTATGTACTGTTTGGGGCCTAGTTTTTCAAACTGCCATCCTGTCTGCCACTGCACTGTCACTCCTAGATGGGCCACGTGTTTGTGCCGCCCACTCGTGTCGCTTAGCATAGTCATCCAGCTACCTCGGTGCAACCTTTTGGCCATAAAAACAATATTGTGAGGTGTGAGGTGTTCAGAATAGTCTGGAAATGAGTGGAAATGAAGGTTATTGAGGTTAATAATAGCATAGGAGCAGAAAAACCCACACATTCTGTGATTTTAGCTGTTTTTATGCTTTTTAAAAAAAAAATACAGATCCAAAACACAAAACCCAGAACCCAAAACACGGAAGGGTGGTTTTGGCAAAACCAATCCAGATCCAAAACACGAAAAAAGATCCAGATCCAAAACACAAAACACGAAAAGTGGCCGGTGCACACCCCTACTGGAAACACTCTGTTGCTGTCTTCACTCTGCTCCTATGCAGTCTGCACTACACATATGCCTAAGATGGCTGCTTGTAAGTTTGGGTCTGTGGGAGCATGGGCCCATAACTTGTTGGAAATTATGTGTGCATGTATACAGGAGTTGTTATTGCAGATTAATACACACCAGCAGATGACTCAAACCATGAACAGCCCAGTTACTTGTTGGGATATCATCTTCCCATCCTCCCAAGTAACCTGACTTCCCACAATTTCTTTATTAATTGATGGCATAACTATCTCCTCTGGCCTCAAAGTGCGCTGTCTCAGAGTTATCCTTAACTCCTCCCTCTCCTTCAAACCACACATTCAGCACCTCTCGCTGTCCTGCTGTTTCAATCTCAAAAATATTTCCAATATCAGACCCTTTCTCACCCAGAATGCTACTAAAACCCTCATCCACTCGCTGGTCATCTCCAGATTGGACTACTGTGACCTCCTCCTATCTGGCCTCCCTGACACCTACCTCTTGCCACTAAAATTTGTCCTCACTGCTGCTGCTCGGCTCATCTTCCTCTCCAAATGTTCTACATCTGCCTCCCCTCTCCTACAAGCCCCCCACTGGCTCCCCTTCCCCTTCAGAAACCAATTCATGGTTCTTTCACTCATTTACAAAGCCCACACCCATTCCTCTTCCATTTATATCTCTGACCTCATCTCCATTCACACTCCCATCTACCCTCTTCACTCAACAAATGCCCACCACCTCTCCTGCCAACTGATTACATTCTCCCACTCCCGCATCTGAGATTTGCCCGCTCTGCTCCCTACCTTGAAATCTCTCCCTCTCCCCATCAGACTCTCCACCTCTACACATCTTCAAATGGGCTCTCAAGACCCACTACTGTATCAAAGCCTTCCAGCTCTCATCCTAGTGCACTGCTACATGTTCCTTCCTCTCTGTCTATCCCATCTGTGTAACCCCTGTTTGTCTGCCCCTCCCCATTAGAATGTAAGCTCTCAGGAGCAGGGCCCTCTACCCTCTTGTGCTTTTCCTTGCTTATACTTTCATCTACTCCTTACTCCACACTAGGGCACCTAACACGTACGCCCTGTTACTTATTTGCGTGTTATGATCGCTAATGCAGCAATGTATATATAAACCTTGTACTTGTCCTGCATTGTATTGTACTGTAAGTCACTGGTTTCTTGTTCACTTATTTGTTTATGTACTATGTAAGGCGCTGCAGAACACTTGTGGTGCCATATAAATAAATTAATAATAATAAATAATATAAATAGATAGCAGGTACAGCTATACTCACTGTTACATACACACTGGTACTGGAGAGGAGCTTGAAACTCTAGGCATTACTTTATCTTCCCTCTAGACAGTGGTGTCACAAGGGGAGTGCGGGCCACACCCGGGTGTCACCCGCCGAGGGGTGACACCGAGGTGCAGACTCCTCCTCAGTAACAGGAGCCGGGTGCTGCACTGTATAATTAAGTGCAGCACTCTGCTCTTGTCACTGTGAGGCACTCCGCACCCCACTCCTGTGACCGCAACTCCAGCACCCCCATTAATAATGGGGATTCGGCCACAAGGCCACGCCCATTTCTGAGCGACCACGCCCCTTCCCACGAGGTCACACCCTCTTTTTGGCATCGCCGCATGCACACAGCATCCCTCCCCACCCCAGGTGACACCGCCTCTAGACACAATTAATTGCTGCTCACCCCTGCACCCATTAACCGCAGCTCTGCTCTCTCTTCCAACTTTCTGACTTTCTGACCCACTGGACAAAGCTGTCCCATGACGGCAAGGACAGAGACCTCAACTCGGGTACAATTGAGGGGCATGGTAACTGGAGTCACATATAAAGCATAGGCCATTGCCTGATGGATAAACAGCTGTGCGCCCTCCATCTTACCAAGCAATGACACTGTATGTCAAAACTATAATAAATGTGCACTACACCCTTCATTTTTTGAATCGCATGTAAATACAGTATCTTAGGGGTCTATTTATGAAGTGGCAACTTTTGCAATCCAACTGTTCTCTTCTTGGCAGGTTTGACCTCAAAATTTAAAGTGGCCCTAATATTAAACGCAAAACATTCTAGCCCGTGCACCTTATTAGTGCTGGTTTAAGTTTGGAAGCTAAACCTTTACCGACAATCATAACATCGTTGCGCTGTTATGAAGTCGACACATTTACACACAAATAGGCCCATGACATCACAATACATCATTTGCGTTTCAGCCTACAACTTTGTACATAAGCCTTGATCTGCAAGCATGCAACCTCACTGTCTTGGTGAACTGTAACAATTGCTCTTGACATCTTCAGAATAATGGAAATAACTCTGGGATGAATTATTCCGTTTTAAGAGAAATGTTATTAATAAAAAAAAAGTTTTTGCTTTCTCTGGCATCAATAAATGAAAGGACAGACGATCCTGATCTAATCCTTATTGGCTCGCTCATCAAAATGATGTTGCCGGGGAGCCATTTTTATTACTGTAAATCACCAGGTCACAATTATTTGCTGGATTCCCATCTGTAAACATGCAGCTAAAAAAAGGTATTATACTTATCAAGGACAAGAAATACAAACCAGATTTAGCATTTGCTGTTTGTTGCTTTTCTGTAATGTTTAAGCACTAAAGGTTTTTCTGGAAACTGAATTGAATGTATCACTGGTGCTGGTTGGAAAACATGGCAGCTGCTCACTTGGCTTTATCTAGAGATTTGCACTAATCTAAAGTTCTAAGGATCCCGAGCTTGGGAGAACTGACTACTACTTGGCGGGGGTGAGCATTCAGAAACTGCTGGAAGCTGCAATTATGCCATTTGCAGGGGGAAAGTTTGTTCTCAGATTGCTAAAAAATAAATACGTATTACTATTAACCAAGGCATAAAGTGGTCCTGGAGAGGTTATGGAACTCCTCTCCTCATCCGCCTACTTCCCCCCTCCCTCCCAGGCTGGGCGGTGCTACTCTGAGAGGCCAGAACAACTGTGAAAATAATTTTTCTGCCGTGCCTCTAAGTTTTTTTTTTTTTTATAGGGTTCCCACAAACAAGTTTATGGGTGAGATGTACTAAGCTCTGGAAAGTTATAAATTGGAGAGTGGTAAACTACCAGCCAGCCAATCTGCTCCTAACCACCATGTTACAGGCTGTATTTCAAAAATGACAATTAGTTACTTGAGTCTTCTCTTACCTACATGCTGGCTTCTCTGCAATGAGGGACCTCTGGAAGAAATTGAGCCTCACTAGGCAGACAGTGTCTTAAGCCACTTTTCAGTATGTATATAGTAGATCACATGGTTTGGTAGCCACCCCTTTTGGGTAGGAATAATATTTAATCTTCATACAAGAGGTTCAACCAGATAATACATGGTAATATATGTTTTGGGGTAGGGAAAAATGTGAACTTCCCTGATCAAAACATCCTGGAGAGACAACATCCTCCTACATCTCTCCAACATCATCCCCATGCTTCTCTACAGTGCTACCCCCCCTGCTATTCATCATTGCCATCCGCCCTGTGTCTCACCAGCTTTATCCCCCTTGCGTACAACTAAACTCAATCCCCCTGCATCTCCCCAGCTTCATTCCCCCTGCGTCTCTCCATCTCCATCCCCCCTCCGTCTCTTCAGCACTATCTTCCTGTGTTTCACAAGCATCAGCCTCTACTGCATCGCACCAGGGCCATTCTTGTGTCTTCACTCCAACACCTTCCCCCTGTGTCTCTCCAGCTTACCCCCTTGTATCCTTCCAGCAGCTCTTTGTCCCTGTTTATCTTACCAGCAGCTCCCTGTCCCTGTTTATCCCACCAGCTGCTCCCTGCCCGTGTGTCCCCCACCCGTAGCTCCTTGCCCCTGTATATCCCACCAGCAGCTCCCTGCCCCTGTGTTGCCTACCAGCAGTTCCCTGCCCCTGTGTCCCCCACCAGCAGCTCCATGCTCATGTGTCTCCTCTCCCACCAGCAGCTTATCCCCCCATTTCCCTCTAGCAGCAGCTCCATGCCCCTGTGTCTCCTCTCCCACAAGCAGATTATGTGTTCCTCTAGCAAGAGCTCACCTTCTACATCTTCGTGCCTGCACAGGCCCTGCTCCTCTTCACGGCTCCTCAATGCACTGCAATGTAGCAATGGTGACGGCATGACATCACATACTCTGTGTAGCAAAAGGAGCCGCCGGGGTGCAGGCTGACACTACAAAGTGAGTGACAGAAGGGGCGAGCTGCGAGTGGAAAAGGAACATGGAGCTGGGAACCGGGAGGGATGGGATGCGGCCACCGCCGACAGAATGACACCAGCGCCACCCGCATCATTTATTGATGCGGGCTCTCTGTGTGACTTCTGTGCAGGGACGTGGCGGAGGTGAATCTAGTTCCACCTACCATTAGAGGTGACGGAATGTTCCAGTCCACTTTAACCCCTGCTATTAACACCTCACCCATGTAACAAATAAAGTACTTTTTTTCTGGGTTATCGACTAGGACAGAGGTTCCCTAACTCGGTCACCAAGGCACCCTAATGGTCCAAGTTTAAAGCACCTCAGTCTTCTGATTTAACCATCTATGCTCAACCAGAAATATCCTTAAAACCTAGACCATTAGGGTGCTTTGGGGACCGAGTTTGGGAACTTCTGGAATAGGTGGACTAGTCTTAGATGTATGAAAGAAACAATGGACTAAACCTTCATGCTATAATATATTAAATTAGTGGACAGCATGGTTGGTGTAGTGGTCAGTATAACTGCCTCACAGTACTGACGATTTGGGTTCGACTCCCACCAAGACGCTAACTGTGAGGAGTTTGTATGTTCTCCTCGGGATTGCATGGGTTTATTATGTATTACCAGTTTATATACTGCACACATATTCTGCAGCGATTTACAGGGAATATTTGGCCGTTCAGTTCCTGTCCCAGTGGAGCTTACAATCTACATGTACACACACATACATACTAGGGTAAATTTTTGTTGGGAGCCAACATTGCACATGGGGGACCAAATGGGGTGAGTTTAGAAAATATGAGTTTAGCAGTAAACTCTCACACACTTTTTAATCTTGCCCATTATAATATGGTCTGAGAAATGCAAACTCGCTTGTTTTTAGACTCAAAAAACTCTCATCCTGATGTTTTCCCAATTTGAAGATAAAACTCGACCAATGTGAGAAATTACTGCTAAACTTCACATTTGCTAAACTATCACACTATTACATTTGGCCTGGGGCCTGATTCAGCACGGATCGTAATCGCACGCAACGAAGCTGTGAAAATATGCTAATGTCTGCCACCGCTCAGCCAGCATAGAGACGCCCACTGCTGCCTTCTCACATCCGTAATACCTTGCAGTCCCGTGTCTACATCGGTAACATCGGCTCCTCACACACCATTACAGCAGGTCTGACCTGTCTCAGAATTTGCAAGTCTTGTCGCACGCAGTGAGTGCTCAGGCTGTGTAGGCAATTGCAGTGGGTAATTTATGCACACCCTTGAAGCAGCGTTCAAATGGACAGACAGGCCTTCATTTCTGCAACTACTCCCCTGTCACCACCCCCAAACGCTCACAGCCTGTCACTCAGTCTGCGATGTATTCCATAGTGCATCCATAATCGCAGTGCGATTGCAGCACACGCGCAATTGGCCGATCTGCGTACGCTGTTGCAATTAAGAATCCATTCTCAATCAGGCCCATGGTCTGGAAACAAGCATACACAAGTACGGGCGATGCAGAGTCCCGTGCATTTCATTGTCAATTGGGTCTGAAGAGTTGTAACCTAGCTGCAATTGGCATTCTCATGTATGTCAGTGAGGGTTTACACAACTACGGGCTGTGCAGATTAGGACAGGAGTGTAAACATGCGGGTCCCAATGTGCATCTTTTGTACCAAGTATAGCCTGGTGCAAGTGCGCCATGATGATGATGGCTATCAAACTAAGGGCCGGATTCATTACAGATCCCTATTGCGATCGCAGCTGCGATTACGTACGCAGTTCTGCTGCGAAAATATGCTAATGTTTGCCAGCATAGAGACTCCCGCTACCGCTTTCTCAGGTAAGACCTCGCAATCCTGCATAAACAAAGGTAACACTCACTCACAATTACAGCAAGTCTGACCTGTCGCAGAAATTGCAAGTCTCGTCGCATGCAGTGAGTACTCAGGCTGCGTATGCCATTGCTGTGGCTAATTTATGCACACCCAGGAAACGGCATTCAAACGGACAGGCACGCCTGCATTTCTCTGACCACTCCCCCGTCACCACCCCCACACGCTGATGTGTCATCACTCAATCTGCGATGGCTTTCTGTCTGCATGCGTGATCGCAGTGCAATGCTGACCTGTGATCGCGCACTGCAGTGCATGCGCAGTACGCACCATCGGCCGATCTGTGTACACTGTTGCTATTACGATCCATGTTGAATCAGGCCGTAAGTGCACAGATAAGGGGCGGCACAGCTGCAAAAGGCGTACAGCTCTGCATACAGATGTATGTACATATTGTGTAGTCAAACATTAACACAATAATACCTCTTTTCCACCAAAAACCTGGGTCTACAGACCTGGTTCTAACCCAGGTCAGACACCGTTTACACAGCACCATCGATCTGGGTTATTCTCAGGTCAGCCCCGTTCACACTGAACCTGGGTCTGCCCTGCTAAACTTGTGAGGTCATAAAAAGTGGCAGGTGACTGCTCCACAACCACCAATCATCTCATTTTAGGCATGGCCAAGGTCGGATAACGCGGGTTGCGCCGTTTACACTGCACCATTATCCAGGTCCATCCTGGGTCCGACCCTGGTAGCTACATGGGTTGGATTGCAGGGTCACTTTTTCAGGGACCCTTTTTACACTGAGCTTTGACTCGGTAGACCCAGCAATAACTAAGGTTTTTGCTCTGGTGTAAAAGGGGCATCAGGGATCTGCACCCTAACAAGATTTTTGTAGGTTTGTAGCTTTCAAATAGTTGATCTACACCAAAAGAAAACACAAAGACAAACCCTCGTCCATCATTTGTAAAGTACCATTACAAATGATGGACGAGGTGTAACATGGCTGAATGCTTTCACTTCACTTCATTTCATTCTCTTTACAAACAAATAAACAAAAAACATCACTTGGAAGGAACCAATTGCAACTTAATTAGTATGAAAGGCCACAGGCTGATTGTTGGGTAGGGTTGTGTTCATTTTCAGCTCTTATCTTAATTGATCACTTGTTTGTATTAATGCCCTCCCCATGTTTTCAGATGTAGGAATTTGTCCTGTTGTTATGTGTTTATTTTACATTAAGATCTAACCCCTCCTGTGGCAGAGGTTAACGATTTCACAACAGAGATGCCAATTTATTTAGTCTGTTGATTTGTCAATTTATGTGAAAAACCCAATAAAGAACAATGTATCTTTTCGTTTTAGAATCTCTAAATGTACACACAGCAGTCCTTCGTCTTCCCCAGAGATGTTACTATATTACATCTTCCAAACATATCTCATTGTCCCTCACCTCTGAATTGTTCGCTTTTCATGCACTGCAGGGATTAACAGCCTCTCTGGCTGGAAAAAATGTCCATCAGTCTCCTAAATGTATAAGCAATAACAGTGCAGATGATTACTTGTTTTAGTGATTTGTGAGGCCTGTAGCTGTGCTCTGTAAACTGTGTTTTATGTTTTTGAAGAATACATAGGTAAGAAATATCCCAGGCATACACAAGCTCACACCTACTCTCTCCCAATGTCCATAGCAACCAATCAGATTCTAGCTATTATCTTCTAGAAGGTGCTAGTTAAATATTAAGTAGAATCTGATTGGTTGCTATGGGCAACATCTCCACTTCTAAAAAAATCTCACTTTAGTAAATATACCCCTGTCCATCTTAGGCCATTTAAAATTCTGGGTGGTATTAGTATGTAACTTATTTTTTAAAATGTATATTCTTTTATTGGAGTCCAGACTTCCATTTTTACTACAAATGTAAAGAATGCCCCGACTAAGTGGTAACAGCCCTCTTACCACTGCCAGCAAGAATTACCAGCTAACTGAGTATCGTTCGCTGACCCAGCAAACAAATGATGATAAAATACAGTGATAGAAGATTTTCTATTACTGGGGCAATATTATTATTATTATCATTTATTTATATGGCGCCACAAGTGTTCCGCAGCGCCTTACAAAGTACATAACCAAAAAAAGTGACTAACAGTACAATACAAATACAATGGAGGACCAGGACATGGATAATATTGCTACAATTGATGACCATAACACCCAAATAAGCAACAGAGCAAAAGCAACCAAGTGTTAGGTGCTCTAGTGGGGAGTAAGAAGTAGATGAAAATAAAGTAAGGAGAAGCACAAGAGGGTAGAGGGCCCTGCTCGCAAGAGCTTACATTCTAAAGATCCCTATAACATTGTCTGTTGGGGGCATATGTATCAAATTATAATTGTAGTATATACCCCCAAAACTCCCATCTTAGGGGTGGTACCCTCAAATATTAACATACTAATTATAAATCAGTCACGACTGTAAAGACTCATTACTCATACACTGCAAGCATAGTGCCCATGAAACCTGTCCAATTCTGCACTTCTACTGAGGTTGCAAAATGCATTAGCATACTTGACAACATTCCAGGCCAGAAGTGTGATGGCTAGATGGTATGGGAAGGGAGGTGGGCATAGCATCATAATTTGCATCATCATGGCCCCGATATTAAGCAGCAGGGGTGAACAGGGTACCGATGGTGCAACCCCTCGGGAATCCCCATTAGGAGTCCAATAGAGCTCTTTGTAATTCGGGAGTCTCAGAGACATTGGGAGAGAGTAGGTAAGCTTGTGTATGCCTGGAATATTTCTCTTTCCTTCATCTGGGGGACAGCATGACCATGGGGTTAGTGTAGGATAGAGGTGTCAGCCTAGTGCCAGATGTACTAAGCTCTGAAAAGTGATAAAATGCCAGCCACTCAGCTTCTAACTGTCATGTCACAGGCTGTGTTTGAAAAATGACAGTTGGGAGCTGATTGGCTGGTAACTTATCACTCTCCATTTTATCATTTTCCAGAGCTTAGTACATCTGGCCCAATATGAAGTAACTTTTTAACTTTATAAAATCTCCACTCTAACCCCTTCTCAGTTTTTCGTTAAGTGCTGAAGGAATGGGTCAGCACTGAGTTTTTTTCTCTCCCTGTTCTCCCTCTGGCATTCACAGTTTAACTCTATGGCTCAGGTACCTAGGTGGAGTGCGACTATAATCCTCTCCTTACCTATGGCAGAGACCACAGACTCTCCAGGGGCTGCAGCAGTGAAGAGCAGGTGCTGAGCTGGAGGGCTCAGGGGGCAGGGCAGAAACAATGAGCAGACACAGCAGAAGACACACCGCTGTGATCCCCAGGAGTCAGGGGTTGATGTAGCCAAGCGCCCACACTCCACCAGCAGCAGCAGACAGCATGTTGCAAATGCCGGCAGGGAATAGCAGTAGGCTTTCCCAGGATGAAGTGCGGCGGCATTACAGAACAGGAAGCCTCATCCAGAAAGTGAGACTGGACCACACTCCTATGGAAAGGAGGGGTGGCTGGATTATCGCAACAAGCCCATCTCTCACACTATCTGAGAAGGTTGACAGTAGGGGCAGATGCAAATAACCAAACAAGACTGCGCTAATTAGTTCAAACACTGTTGGATTGTGAAATTGCAGAAATATACACAACAGTCAGGGCTCCATAGAGTCAAAATCAATTGTTAATTTAATCGCATTTGAAAAGAAAAATGGCGCTCTTTTCCATGACCAGTTCAGGGCACTGCCCTATGGAATAGCAACAGCTCCGTGTGTATTCACAAAAGTCATGGCAGTTACAGTATGTCAGGTGTACTGAAAAATAAAGAAATACAAATGATGCCTCAGAAGAGACACTTCAGTCAGATCTCCTAGAAGCACTGGAAGTGTTACAGTACCATGGTTGCTTTATCAATTGGAAGAAATCCAGGTTGATTTCCAGTCGACAAATGGAATTTTTGGGTCTAAAATTTAACACAAAATTGGCCAGAATTTTCCTGACAGAGGAAAAGATCAGAAGCTAGAGAAAAGGATCTTAGGACTCCTTCAGTTCTTTGTTGCATGAAACTGTTAGGGAATACAGGACCTCATTCAGACCCGCTCGCAAGCGCTGAGTGCTCGCAAGCAGATCGATGTTTAGGCAAACACAAGCCCCGGAGCGAGAGAGAAATTATCTCGCTCCGGAGCTCACTACACAAGGGGCGGCTGTCGATGTTGATCGACAGCTTGCCCCGTTTTGTAGGCGTGGTGGGGGGGTTCACAAATGGAGGCGTTCCTTAAGGAACGCCTGCCATTTTGCGGGCGGCCGCACTGACATCAGCAGTGATGTCAGTGGGGAGCTTCCTGCTCGATCAGCTCCCTGGGGCTTGCGGTTGCCAAGACCCAACCTTAGGGTCTCGTCGCAAGCCCCGATAGCGATGGTCTTGACCATCGTGACCATCAACCTGGTCGGTCGCTAAAGCTGTGGGTGGTAACCCACAGCTTAGCTAGCGACCAGGAGGCCGCACTTCAAAACCCAAGCGGCCATCTACATTCAGAGCGACCGCTCGCATTTTGCAAGTGCCTCTGAATGAGGGCCATAGTCTTTTCATTCAAAACTATCTAATGTGCAAGGTTCTATTCCAGAATGTTCCAATTAAACATCTGGTTTGTCAGGTTCCAACCATCACTTATCAAAACAGTTCATTACCCTGTCACCAGAGACAAGACAGTTTCTCAGGTGGTGGACCAATATGGAAATCCTAAATAAAGGAAGAAGCTTCAGGTGACAGAGTGGGTCTCTCCCACATTCTGAAGAAAGGGTTAACCTTTGTGTCCAGCAAATCTGACTTTGGACGTAAAGTATTAAGTTCAGCTAAATCTAGACATGTTCTCCACTAGGGACAGCTTTTGTACCTCCCCATGATAATGAAGTGTCCCCCAGACAGATGAAGCAAAGAGTAAACAAGATTTCTGGTACTTTACCAGTTAAATCTCTTTCTCTGACATCAGCTGGGGTACACTTTGATCCCTCCCTCATTTGTTGAGTATATGAAAAAACGGTTATAGTTATTCTTCAACGTATCCTGTAGGTTCTTTAAGGTTCAAACTGAGGAGCAGTTAGAGGGGAGGAGCTTTTATACCGCTAAAAAGTTAGCACTGGCACCTCTATCCCGCACTAACCCCATGGTCATAAAGTGTCCGCAGATGAGGTCAGAGAAAGAGATTTAACTGGTACTGTGCCAAAAATCTTTTTTTTTACTATCTATGGCCGATCATGAGATATTGGCTCACAGCTTTGCATTCTGCATAGTTTAAAAGAAGTCCATTAATGTACCAGTAATTCGCAATCTGGCTAGACGAATATGCAATATGTGGCACTAAACCTCATGTGTCAAACTCTTATTGTTTTATAGAAAGCTTGCGAGCAGGGCCCTTCTACCTCTCTGTCTGTTGACTACCCAGTCTGTTTTATTACTGTGTTTGTTCCCAAATGTAAAGTGCAGTGGAATAACCTGGAGCTATATAAATAAATGTTAATAACAAGACAGAAGAACTACAGCTCCTAAACCTTCCCCTCTATACTGACATAGGACAAAACTCATCTCAGACAATTTTAGCTCTGTCAAGTTCCAACTCTTAAAATGTCTCCATTCATGGGCCCCTTGTATTATTATTATTATTATGTTTTTTTTTGGTTTTCCATTTCCCATATACTGTATATAGTTCTGTTTGAAAGAGAATAAAATATTGCCCAAGAAAGCCTGTGGGTCCTTTGGTGGGACGGGTAATGTCCTGGCTTCCTGGAAAATACACATTTTCTTTTTAACTCATGAGTCAAGTTTGCCTGAACAGGAGAATCAAGCCAGTGTCTCTCCTAAATCCCCATAGAGCAAATACAGCTGCTGCTCTGTTCAATTGAAGTTATTTGTGAATGGTGTTAGCAGTGAAATGAGCGCTGGGCTGAATCAGACTCAGCAGGGGGTATCCCATACAGCAGCACTGTCCAATTGGTGACTGGAGTGCCCAGATGCAGGCTCCAATGGGATTCTAGTCTACACAGCTCAACAATGAGAACAATGTACAGGAAAGAAACAGACCTTAAAGAACTGTGAACAAGTGTTATCTGAAGATAGAGAAAGGAGGACTTGTCTAGTGTTGATATCTGCTTGCTTTGACTTGCTGCCCAGAGCTGCTGCTGAAGCAAGGAGCTGAGTGTTTGCTGCAAAAAAGAAGTTTTTAACATATAATAGACTGATGGTATTATTTTAATTCCAATCCAAATATGGCTTTTCATTGTATGGTAGAATTATTATTATTATTTATATCGCACCAGCATATTCCATTGCACCCTACAACACAACAAAAGAGTAATAAGCCACAACTACGTAATAATACAAACAGAGAGGTAAGAGAGTCCTGCTCACAAGCTTAGGGTGGGTACACACCTGAACGATTTGCAATTGGACCAATTTTACATCCACTTTCCCTTGAGGCCAGAACATATGATATTGAGCCTACACACTGTCCAATATAACATACGACCGAACGATATATTGTATTGTTTGATCGTATATACAATGTATCGCTGCTCCCGTACAGACTACAACGATCACTGGCAATATATGACTTACAAATTGGCCAAATCAGACCGACATATCGTCTGGTCGTCTGGTTGGCCGTACACACTACACAATTGGCACCTAATCGCATCTTCTGGTTGGCCGAGCAGCACAGCCGACTGGAAGACATCGCATACGACCTGTGGGAGTACGCAATAGTGCGTACACACTACCCAATATGCACGATTTGTTGTGCTGATACGCCAAATCGTGACGATATCGGCCAAGTGTGTAGCATGCCTTACACTCTATAGGGAAATGGGTGTTGATACACAAGGGTAGGCGCTACATATTGCAAATTGGTCCATCCAGATTGCAGAAGTTTATGGTGGGCTGTATGACCCAGTCACACAGCAATATCGGCCTGCAGTCAGTGGGATGTATGAGTGCAGAAAGGAACATATGTAAGTTATGTGTGGACTGTGTAGAAGGAAGGTAATTAGTGATATATTGTAGCTCATGGAGGTTATCTATGCATACTTTGCTACTCTCCCATAAACGTCGAAGGCTCACGGGTGAAGTGGGCGGTAGAGGCGGCCAATGACGTGATTTGCTTTGAGTCACATCATTGTGACCCCACCTCCTGCTTCACAATGCCGGTAATTGTGGCATTGTCCAAAGGGGACAGGACCACAATAAAACGTTTGCCTCAACACGCCCCAGCAATGTCTACCCCTGCCACGATGCGCTCCCACTGTGCCAATGTGGCTAATCTCTCCTGGACAGGTCGGCAAGTATGATGAAGAGGTGAGTTTTCAGGGAATGATTTGAAGGTTTGGAGACTAGAGGAAAATCTTGTGCGTGGGACGTTCTGTAACCATGAATGGGAGCACATGGATGAGAGAGACTGATCTCGCGCATAGTGGACGGACTGAACTGCGAGATATTTTGGGATAAGTAAATAGAGGTGTATGTTGGTGCAGCATTTATGGCTTTGTGCTAATAGTAGTATTTTATATTGGATTCAAATATTGGCAGCCAATGTGGGAACTGACAGCGGAACAACAACAGAATGTTTTGCGAGGAAGATCAGTCGCGCTGCTACATTAATAATAGATTGTTAGGGAGAAAGAATGCTTAGGGGGAAGACCATTAAGGAGGCTACTGCAATAATCAATGCGGGAGATAAGTACATCAATGAAAGTTTATGCAGTAATATCTTGTGTGAGATATGGGTGTATTCTGGAAATATTTCATGGACGTATGTAACAGTATTTGAAAACAAATTGAATGTGGGAAACAAAGGACAGATATAAGTGAAATATGAGTGCCAAATGGAGATATACAGTACATGCATACGTATTGTAAGTAAGCCATAACACCTAAGATAGCTATTCTAAGTGTTACACCTATCAAATATGACATGATCAATGCACATGATCTTAATATAGTTGAATTAAACTCTATGCAGGCATATGACACTACACCAACACAACATGGAAATTAACATGATACAATTATTATCCTTAATTTATTAATCACTGACATACTGCACTGTGCCGTAAATGGAGGGTATCGTTATACAAAGAAATTACATAAAATGACATTGAATACTATTTACACTCTATACAGATATAGAACTAAATGGGACGGAAAGCTGACCTTCAGTTCCACTGTGCATGCATGATCCAACTAGCTGACTCATACAAGAGCCCAATGTTTTAAATATCAGCGTGCATCTGAGATGCACTGCGCAGGGGGCCTGATGGTTACCGCCCTCAGAGGAATGGAATGACATGGAGGTTTCAAAGGCGTTCCTGGCCGGTGACTGGGGGGCGGGCGTGTTGGGGATGTGATGGTGTCGAAAGACACTGGGCCTGATTCAGACTCGCTCGCAAGCGCTGAGCGCTAGCAACTGGGTCAATGGTGGCCCAGAGCGCATGCGCATGATGGAGTCGGCTCTGTCGCGCGCATGCGCGAGACCCGGATAGCGACGGCCACTCCGTCGCTCCGGGTCTCGCAACAGGAGGGCAGGCTGGGGGGGGTGGCTGCCCAAACTGAGGCGTTCCCATGAGAACGCCTGTCGTTTGGGGGCAGCCCCACTAACATCACAAGTGATGTCAGTGGAGAGCTCTGTTAGAGCCGAAAGCTCTCTTGGACTTGCGGCCACGAGACCATACCACAAGGGTCTCGTCGCAAGCCCGATGGTCGCGATGGTCTTGACCATTGCGACCATCAACCTGGCCGCTCGCTATAGCTGTGGGTGGTCACTCACAGCTATGCGAGCGGCCTGGAGGCCGCACAAAAAAAAAAAAAGACGCCCTGATTCAGAGCGAGCGCTCTTTCCACTGGCATTAGTGGCCATGTTCTGTTGGACATTCTGAGCAACCATAGAGTTGCTCTAATGTCGATGGTGTGGCTGATGTCTGCTCCATGGTGCGACATTCAATGCACTGCAGCTGATTAGCGCTGCATACTTTGGGCGTCTCAGTGGAAAGCCCATTGGTTGCTACATTAGCATAACTTTGCATTAGCGGCTGCGACAACTGTATTTGTAATACCCCTTTTACACTGCCATCAAGTAACCCGAGTTATTGCACATGAGCCAGTTGAAATAACTCAGGTCGAATGACCCAACATTTCAACTCTGGTAGCGAGCAGGGTTGAACAGCCGAGTTCAACCCAGCTCGAGGTGCGGTGTGAACGGCTAACCCGGGACGAGGTGACCCGGGTCCCTTTCACCGCATAGGGAGAGCTGGCGCTTGGAGATGATCTCATCTCCAAGCGCCGGCTCAACAGCGATGATGGGTAAGTCATCGACCTGGCATTAGTGCCAGGTCGGGCCACCAGTCTGAAGGGGTCTCAGACGGGTCGCACCATGGATCGACGCGTGCACAAATTCCGGGTGCGACCCACCATTAGCAATGTGAAAGGGGTATAAGTGGTGTACGTAAAAGAGTATCAATGCAGACCTCCCAATCCGAAACCGCAATCCTGTTTTCTTTTTTTTGAAGCATCCACCCATTATTATTTTCTACAAGCCCAGCCTACTCAGCATCAGAAATCTAATGATCTGGGCAGCTTTGGCCAAATGTTATGTCACACTACCAGAGTGCCAGGACAATAATCTCACATTACAGTGCACGCTCTTATGGCACTACAAATATAAGCATGCACTTGTGCGTCACTGCATACTGCTAGAAAAGTATGCAGTACAAGTGTTGACCCTGACGAAAATCAGAAGCGGTAATTATACACTGCTCCTGGTTGGCTGCCCATTATTAAGTCGCCAGTTTCACTGAAGGTTAACTCTTTATGCACCTGTTGCTCCTCAAGAGCTGTCTGTACACAAACCATTTGTTTTGGGTTTTCTTCCTATATAGATTATGCAGCTTCACTTTGGCTATGTCAGAACAAGTAAAAAGACTTTAGGTATGTTTTTATTAAGGAGATAAGGTTTACTTAAAAATTATGGAGGTCATAACCTATTGCACTAGCACCTCGCAGCACTTACCGCCGGACACCGCCTCACTGCTGATCGCATATGCACTAACATATGCGATCAGTACAGCAAAGGACAGCTCTTCCGATAAGAGCTGTCCTTTGCAATCTGCCCTGCGCCATGGACTTCTAGGTTTATGAACCGGGAGTCCATCTGCGCATGCGCAGAGTGACACGACGGCCGCTGGGCATGCTGGGAGGGATCCGATTGGATACCTCATAGCAGCGAGATGCGGTAGAAGCCCATAGGCTTCTATAGGTTAATCCAGCAATAGCTGGCGTTACCCACCTCATCGGAAACCCAGCGGCCACCCCTTAGTGCATACGGAAAATGCGGTAAAACCCCGGAAACTGGGTTTTTACTGCATTTTTCGTTTAGTGCATCCCGCCCTAGGGCATAAATGTTAATTTATTCATTTATAGAAGGGGCAACTACTATAATAGTCATGCAATTTGTCTTAGTTTTAATTTATTTTATTTATACTAGGGCAACATTTGTGGTTCTACAAGTGCAACTGTGCACTGGTGCATACTGTATGTGCATGCTGGCACTTTTAGTGCCACAAAATCATGCATTATATTTGTAAAATATTACCCACAAATCCATATGTGGTTTTACTATGCGGTTGTGGGATTTACAAGTGGCAACTGGAACTTGGTCCCTGCAGCTTACGCCATCTGAAGATGGCGTAAGCCGCTGTAGCCTGTGGGCTACATGTAGAAATACCAGCCACGAGAGAGTTCCATAGGAACCCTCCCCCGGCATTGGCCGCCACGCATGTGTGGTCTGTAGACCGCACATGCGCAAGATCCCCGGCACAGGAGTGAAGAGACCGCTGATGCAGTCACTTCACTACTGGCACATCACAGGGACGGGCTCCTTTTCGGAGCTCCTGTCCCTGCGGGTGCATATTGATACATGCCAGCGCTATGATCACATTCTGCAATGCTATCATGGACGCTAATATCGCGCCCAGATCACATTGCAAATGCAATCATTAATAAATAGGCCCCATTATGAGCATCTCCAATTCACTTCAGTGTGTAACGCCACGAACACTTGTACTATTCTAGCTGGTAAAGCACAGGCATTAACCGTAACCATCGGACACCAGTATTACTTTCTGCAAAACTCATAGTAACATGTTTGTTTAATCTAAGAACTGAGGAGAAATTTAGAAACATAACATTCAAATTAGATAAAATGTACTTGGCATTTGTAATCTGCCAAATTTCCTCTGTGAGATAATCCTGGTTCCTTAACCCATTTTTATATTGAAATCTTAATATAGCTGTCTATGTTATCAGCATGTATTATTCTTTCTTCAGCCTCCTAATGTTTTGTTGAAACCTGTTTTCATCATTGGTCTTGTGTTGATTGCACAATGGCCCTCATTCAGAGCCGTTCGCTATTTGCGTTCGTTCGTTCAAAAACAAGGGATGGCTATGCAAATGATCCATTCGCACATTGCAGTCTGTTCACACCTCTAAGTCTGAACGAGCGAGCAAAACATACGCTCTTTTATTTCTTAAAAATGCCCCCTGGCCGCTCGCACCATACGTCATGTCCGCTATTTATTAGATTAATCGAGTACATCGAACAGGATATGAACTGCTCGCTATTCTTGTGGTTGGTTTTTTCAACCGCTATTTAGCGAGCAGTTCTGAGTTAAAAAAAAACAAGTGACGTGGTCATTGACGCTGCTATTTTAATTATGCACACCCATAAAACGCCCGTTTTGACCTTTAAGCACGCCTGCGATCGGATCTCCACTCCCCGTTTTCAAGCACCTTCCCCTGTTACCACCCACATACGCCTGATGCTGTCACTCAAAATAGCAGGCACTCGCTATATTGCGTACAAATGTTTTTCGGCCGCACTGACTGGTTCGCGCATGCGTACTAAAAACCGTACGCATGCGCAGATGTGCGAACATCGCTCGGAACGAGCGTACTGCCGCTAGCGAGTGGCTCTGAATGAGGGCCAATATACTGTATATACTATTTTTACAATTAATGTTGTCAGCTCACAGAGCAATTTGGACAGTTATTGTAATTTGGCCCTATTTTTGATCAAAATGGCATACCGTGGCTCCTTGTGTGTGGTGAAATGTACAAATGTATTTGTTTGCCTGAGACATATAGAATTAGATTTTTTTAAAAGGATGCTCCTATGCCCGCTTGAATGATGACCGTATCAGGAACTCAATGTGGACATCAGCCATCCACAATATATGGGGACAGGGGTGGGCCAGGCTGGGGGGAACTGGGACATGTTCCTCCTATGCTGGACTTCCACCGACTACTTTGGGCCGGCATCCAGTCTTCCTGGTAGTCCAGTGGTGGAGCTCGATACCCATATTATACAATACAATACTCCTTTACTTTTATTTAAGTGGTGCTTCAGAAATTTGTTTGACTAACAGATTTGACTAACAGCAGTCTCTGTTTAGCTACTCTCAGCTGAATACAGTACATCGTAATGTATTCTGCAAATACATGAAAGTAAATATACCTTTGAGATGCTAGAACCATCACACTGTACCCTTAATTCTTCACCTTAGATATTTCACAATAATTATTATTAGTAATTATTGTTCTGATGCATCAGTTAGGGCAGCACAGACGGTGTAATGGTAGCATTACTGCCTCACAGCACTGAGGTCGTTGGTTCGATACCCACTACGGCCCTAACTGTGTGGAGTTTGTATATTCTCCCTGTGCTTGCGTGGGTTTCCCCCGGGTACTCCAGTTTCCTCCCACACTCCAAAAATATACTGGTAGGTTAATTGGCTCCTAACAAAATTACCCATAGTGTGTATGTGTGTGTGCACATGTGGTAGGGAATATAGAGTGTAAGCTCCACTGGGGCAGGGACTGATGTGAATGGCCAAATATTCTCTGTAAAGCGCTGCGGAATATGTGTGCGCTATATAAATAACTGGTAATAATAATAATCAGTTTCCCAGAAACATACCGGTATTTTGTATTGTGGAATATTCACATTAAACATCTCCTGAATAGAAGCCACAAAATATATGATGGACAAAATTATATAATAAGTAAAATCCTTTCATCCTCAATGTTTATTCTGCTCTGTATGTTTGGAAAAGGTCCTTTCAGATGTATTGTGACCTCATCATCCATTTTTACATGTTTTTTTTTTACTTTGTCCCTACAAATCCCCAAGTTTATCACCTTAAAGGTACATTATAGGATTACAGAAGGACTTTAAAGCATTTCTCCAAATTCTGATACCTTACATTTCTTTTTTTTTTCTTTTCCCTACCTTCATGCAACAGTTACTAAACATGTCTCTTTAGCTTTCTGGCTTTCTTATATTCTGTGCACCAAAAAGTTTCCCAATATGTCTCCCACATGTCTCTCCCAGACTCCAATATACCCATACATGCTACTCAGACTTCCCTTTCCAAAATAGCTTCACATGCCTGCCCCAAAGTGTCCCTATATGTGTTTAGACACCCCAGGCTCTCAGATCCCACATGTACTACCTCATGACACTCAGGGCCTGATTCAGAGCCGGAAGCTCTTTGAGAGCGCTCGCTCTGAATCAGGGCGTCCCTGTTTTTTTTTAAAGATGGCCTCCTGGCCGCTCGCTAAGCTGTGGGTGACCACCCACAGCTATTGCGAACAGCCAGGTGATGGTCGCGATGGTCACGACCATCAGGGGCTTGCAACGAGACCCTTGTGGTAGGGTCTAGTTCCCACAAGCCCCAGTGAGCTTTCGGCTCTAATAGAGCCGGAAGCTCACCCACTGACATCACTCATGACGTCAGTGGGGTCACCCCCAAACGGCAGGCGTTCCTTCGGGAACGCCTCCGTTTGGCCAGCCACCAAAACGAGGCAAGCTGTCAATCACAATCGACAGCTGCCCCGCTTTGGTGCGAGACCCGTAGCGGCGGAGCGCCCGTTGCTGGCCGGGTCTCACGCATGCGCACGTCAGAGCCGGCTCCGGTGTGCGCATGCACAGTGGGGGACCATCGACCCACTTGCGAGCGTTGTTCGGTCGCGAGCGGGTCTGTACCAGGCCCTCAGACCGCTTTACATGCACCCAACATCCCACATCACATTCCCGTCATGCCTATCCATATTCCTCTCTCATGCCCATCAGTCCCTCCTACTGCCTCTCACATTTCCCACAAACCTCCCTCCACACCTCTCATACCTCACCACATGCCCCTCACATGCCACTCGCAACTCCTCCACATGCCCATCACACATCCCTTACATGCCTTTCACATTTTCCACACATCACCATATACCCCTCACACCGCCCTTACAGTACATGCCACTCGCAACTCCTTCACATGCCCCTCAAACTGCCCTCACATGCCTTTCACACTTCACCACCTGCCCCTCACACCTGCCTGATATGCCTTTCACACTTCACCACCTGTCCCTCACACCTGCTTGATATGCCTCTGATACTTCACCACCTGCCCCTCACACCTGACACTTCCCCACCTGTCCCTCACACCTGCCTAATATTCCTCTGACACTTCACCACCTGCCCCTCACACCTGCCTGATATGCCTCTGACACTTCACCACCTGCCCCTCACACCTGCCTGATATTCCTCTGACACTTCACCATCTGCCCCTCACACCTGACTGATATGCCTCTGACACTTCACCACCTGCCCCTCACACCTGCCTGATATGCCTCTGACACTCCACCACCTGCCCCTCACACCTGCCTGATATTCCTCTGACACTTCACCACCTGCCCCTCACACCTGCCTGATATGCCTCTGACACTTCACCACCTGCCCCTCACACCTGCTTGATATTCCTCTGACAGTTCCACCTGCCCCTCACACCTGCTTGATATGCTTCTGACACTTCACCACCTGCCCCTCACACCTGCCTGATATTCCTCTGACACTCCACCACCTGCCCCTCACACCTGACACTTCGCCACCTGCCCCTCACACCTGCCTGATATGCCTCTGACACTTCACCCCCTGTCCCTCACACCTGCCTGATATGCCTCTGATACTTCACCACCTGCCCCTCACACCTGCCTGATATGCTTCTGACACTTCACCACCTGTCCCTCACACCTGACACTTCACCACCTGCCCCTCACACCTGCCTGATATTCCTCTGACACTTCACCACCTGCCCCTCACACCTGCTTGATATTCCTCTGACACTTCACCCCCTGCCCCTCACACCTGCTTGATATTCCTCTGACAGTTCCACCTGCCCCTCACACCTGCTTGATATTCCTCTGACAGTTCCACCTGCCCCTCACACCTGCTTGATATTCCTCTGACAGTTCCACCTGCCCCTCACACCTGCTTGATATGCTTCTGACACTTCACCACCTGCCCCTCACACCTGCCTGATATTCCTCTGACACTCCACCACCTCCCCCTCACACCTGACACTTCACCACCTGCCCCTCACACCTGCCTGATATGCCTCTGACACTTCACCCCCTGCCCCTCACACCTGCCTGATATGCCTCTGATACTTCACCACCTGCCCCTCACACCTGCTTGATATGCCTCTGACACTTCACCACCTGCCCCTCACACCTGCTTGATATTCCTCTGACACTTCACCACCTGCCCCTCACACCTGCTTGATATGCTTCTGACACTTCACCACCTGTCCCTCACACCTGCCTGATATTCCTCTGACACTTCACCACCTACCCCTCACACCTGACACTTCACCACCTGCCCCTCACACCTGCCTGATATGCCTCTGATACTTCACCCCCTGCCCCACACCTGATTGATATGCCTCTGACACTTCACCACCTGCCCCTCACACCTGCCTGATATGCCTCTGACACTTCACCCCCTGCCCCTCACACCTGCCTGATATGCCTCTGATACTTCACCACCTGCCCCTCACACCTGCTTGATATGCCTCTGACACTTCACCACCTGCCCCTCACACCTGCTTGATATTCCTCTGACACTTCACCACCTGCCCCTCACACCTGCTTGATATGCTTCTGACACTTCACCACCTGTCCCTCACACCTGCCTGATATTCCTCTGACACTTCACCACCTGCCCCTCACACCTGACACTTCACCACCTGCCCCTCACACCTGCCTGATATGCCTCTGATACTTCACCACCTGCCCCTCACACCTGCCTGATATGCTTCTGACGCTTCACCACCTATCCCTCACACCTGACACTTCACCACCTGCCCCTCACACCTGCCTGATATGCCTCTGACACTTCACCACCTGCCCCTCACACCTGCTTGATATTCCTCTGACACTTCACCTCCTGCCCCTCACACCTGCTTGATATTCCTCTGACAGTTCCACCTGCCCCTCACACCTGCTTGATATTCCTCTGACAGTTCCACCTGCCCCTCACACCTGCTTGATATTCCTCTGACAGTTCCACCTGCCCCTCACACCTGCTTGATATGCTTCTGACACTTCACCACCTGCCCCTCACACCTGCCTGATATGCCTCTGATACTTCACCACCTGCCCCTCACACCTGCTTGATATGCCTCTGACACTTCACCACCTGCCCCTCACACCTGCTTGATATTCCTCTGACACTTCACCACCTGCCCCTCACACCTGCTTGATATGCTTCTGACACTTCACCACCTGTCCCTCACACCTGCCTGATATTCCTCTGACACTTCACCACCTGCCCCTCACACCTGACACTTCACCACCTGCCCCTCACACCTGCCTGATATGCCTCTGATACTTCACCCCCTGCCCCACACCTGATTGATATGCCTCTGACACTTCACCACCTGCCCCTCACACCTGCCTGATATGCCTCTGACACTTCACCCCCTGCCCCTCACACCTGCCTGATATGCCTCTGATACTTCACCACCTGCCCCTCACACCTGCTTGATATGCCTCTGACACTTCACCACCTGCCCCTCACACCTGTTTGATATTCCTCTGACACTTCACCACCTGCCCCTCACACCTGCTTGATATGCTTCTGACACTTCACCACCTGTCCCTCACACCTGCCTGATATTCCTCTGACACTTCACCACCTGCCCCTCACACCTGACACTTCACCACCTGCCCCTCACACCTGCCTGATATGCCTCTGATACTTCACCACCTGCCCCTCACACCTGCCTGATATGCTTCTGACACTTCACCACCTGTCCCTCACACCTGACACTTCACCACCTGCCCCTCACACCTGCCTGATATGCCTCTGACACTTCACCACCTGCCCCTCACACCTGCTTGATATTCCTCTGACACTTCACCTCCTGCCCCTCACACCTGCTTGATATTCCTCTGACAGTTCCACCTGCCCCTCACACCTGCTTGATATTCCTCTGACAGTTCCACCTGCCCCTCACACCTGCTTGATATTCCTCTGACAGTTCCACCTGCCCCTCACACCTGCTTGATATTCCTCTGACAGTTCCACCTGCCCCTCACACCTGCTTGATATGCTTCTGACACTCCACCACCTGCCCCTCACACCTGACACTTCACCACCTGCCCCTCACACCTGCCTGATATGCCTCTGACACTTCACCCCCTGCCCCTCACACCTGCCTGATATGCTTCTGATACTTCACCACCTGCCCCTCACACCTGCTTGATATGCCTCTGACACTTCACCACCTGCCCCTCACACCTGCTCGATATTCCTCTGACACTTCACCACCTGCCCCTCACACCTGCTTGATATGCTTCTGACACTTCACCACCTGTCCCTCACACCTGCCTGATATTCCTCTGACACTTCACCACCTGCCCCTCACACCTGACACTTCACCACCTGCCCCTCACACCTGCCTGATATTCCTCTGACACTTCACCACCTGCCCCTCACACCTGCCTGATATGCCTCTGATACTTCACCCCCTGCCCCACACCTGATTGATATGCCTCTGACACTTCACCACCTGCCCCTCACACCTGCCTGATATGCCTCTGACACTTCACCCCCTGCCCCTCACACCTGCCTGATATGCCTCTGATACTTCACCACCTGCCCCTCACACCTGCTTGATATGCTTCTGACACTTCACCACCTGTCCCTCACACCTGCCTGATATTCCTCTGACACTTCACCACCTGCCCCTCACACCTGACACTTCACCACCTGCCCCTCACACCTGCCTGATATTCCTCTGACACTTCACCACCTGCCCCTCACACCTGACACTTCACCACCTGCCCCTCACACCTGCCTGATATGCCTCTGACACTTCACCACCTGCCCCTCACACCTGCCTGATATGCCTCTGATACTTCACCCCCTGCCCCACACCTGATTGATATGCCTCTGACACTTCACCACCTGCCCCTCACACCTGCCTGATATGCCTCTGACACTTCACCCCCTGCCCCTCACACCTGTCTGTAACTTTGGGCCTGATTCATAGTTGTATGCTAATGCCGCTGCTGCTTCCGCTTTTGTGTACGCAGCCCCTGTGCGTAAATATGCAAATATCACAGCCACCATGATTTGTATTGAGACACCCACCTGTGACTTTGCAAATCCAAGCATCTGCATACAAAGACGCAACATCGGTCACAGATCATTCAATTATCGAAGCAGCACTCACGGTGTTGCATGTAGGACGTCACATGATGCTGACGTCAGCTTCACCAGTTCAATTTTGTTGTCTACTTTATAAAAAGAACATAAAAATGGCCGTACACTGAAAGATAATCCAGCCAGTCCGACCGTTACTGTTCATGAACGATAATTTGTCAAACACTAAAAAATGCATTACGATTACTTGATTTTCAGGCATGTTCGACCTGTCAGACTGTCATTCTGCAGATATCATTTTGAATCTTACCAGTGTATGGTGATTACCAATGGTCTGGAGACTGTTCCCTTGATAATTTGCCAATTACACATCACATTTCAATTTTCTCTCTGGATGGCTAACGATTTCCTACTACTGATCACTAGTGCTGGAAAATCGTTTATGTTGTGACGATAAATCGCTCAATATATGGAGTCACAACTAGATTGTTTGAATGGCTCAGACCGTCGTATCATCTGTTAGATCGTCTGAAAAAATCTCAGGTGTGTGACCAGCTGTAATCAGATTGGGGGCAGCAGATGAAGCTCACCAGACCACATTGCTTTCCTCCTACTGCCTTTTGTTTAATGCTGGGTATATATTAAATGACGATTAATTGCCGATGGCCGGGGTGATTACTCTTCACCATGGACCACGCGAGATTGCCGGTACACACTAAACGATTTAATGAAAGATGGAATGATCACTCATTCCGTCCTTCATTAATATGCACTGCACCGCATGCGATATCCTGTGATTGGACGTGCAGTATGGCCAATCACCAGACGTCACTGATGACATGCAGAAGTGGGCAGTAGTGCGTATACACTAGACGATGTGGACGATTTGTCAGGTCTAGTGCAGGGGTGGGCAACAAGCGGCCCCCCAGATGTTGTTGAACTACAAATCCCAGCATGCCTTGCAACAGTTTTAGCATGGCCAAATAGCAAAACTGTGGTAGGGCATGCTGGGATGTGTAGTTCTACAACATAGGGGGCTGCTTATTGCCCACCCCTAGTCTAGTGTGTACCCAGCTTTAATCAATTTATTTATTTCCATCAACTTTAGATACAACACAAAACTCTGTGGATACAAATGCAGCTAATGTATACAATACAGATGAGTTAACTAAACAATTTTGCCTATATAAAGTTCTAGGTAAAAATACAGAAAAGACCCAAAAAGAAAAAACAATGATTTGTAAAATCTCTCAAAAGCATGTTCAATACCAAGCGGAGAAAATGCTTTTGGGTTCTGTAAATTATGTTCTCCTCAATAAAACAAGGGCACTTGTACATTTGATAGATTTTGAATCCAAAGATTACTGTTAGGAAAAAACAATTAAGCCTACTGTATTCTTATATGAGACCACTAGGGGTGCTGCTCTATTGGGGACTAAGGGGTAATTCTCAAAGCAAAATACTAAGATTTTTGCAGGGGGGTTTACACACACACACACACACACACTGATATATATAAAACATACACACACATACAGTACATATATATGTCACACATACCTTACACATACATACACCTACTGTATGTCACACATAGATTACACACACACTTACCTTGCAGCAGCTGCGGGTTGTCGACCTGATAAGGATGGGACCTGGCAGGCTGGCACCATGTCATTAGGCCCCTCCACTAGCGACAAAATATTGCGATTCGCGGGTCAATCAAGAGGGGGCGGAGCCAAAGGATGTGAATCTTCTGGAATCATGTCATATTGGCTCCTCCTCCTCCAAATTGACCCGCAAAATGCGTCATATTGCGGTGAGGGGCGGGGCTTAAGAAGATGGTGCCAGCTCTCCAGTCTGTGAGGGAGGGTTTCTGGATACTCAGAACCCCCCCCCCCCCCCCTCCGTGCTCTAGTACCGACATTGCTGTTGCACCTTCATATAATAATTTGCTTGTAAAATGTGCTGCCCTTGCTCCATGCAGCTGCATGTAAGGCACAAAGGGGTTTATGTATCAAGCAGTGTGGAGTAGTGGACCAATGGAGAAGTTGCCCATAGCATCCAATCAGCTTTGAAGTAGCATTTATCAATTACAGTGTATACAATAATAGGAGCTGATTGGTTGCATGGGCAACTTCTCCACTGGTTCACTTCTCCTCGCTTTTCACTGCTTGATTCATAGGGCCTAATTCAGCAGTGATGTTCGGGAATCTGCGCAGATGGCAGACCTAGGGTGAGATCCACTAAATGGAAAATGCAATAAAACCCCGTTTCCGGGGTTATACCGCATTTTTTCTATGCACTAATGTGTGGCCGCTGCGGTTTCCGATGCGGAGGGTAACGCCAGCTTTTGCAGGCGTTACCCTATAGAAGCCTAAGGGCTTCTACCGCATCGCGCTGGTATGAGGGATCCAATCGGATCCCTCCCATCATGCCCCGCGGCCAACGCGTCACTCTGCGCATGCGCAGATGGACTCCCGGGTCGTAAACCCTGAAGTCCATGGGGCTGCGTGGATTGCAAAGGACAGCTCTTATCGGAAGAGCTGTCCTCTGCTGTACTGATCGCATATGTTAGTGAATATGCGACCAGTACAAATGTGGTGTGTGGCGGTAAGTAGCGCACTATGTTAGGGCGAGGGAGCTCTGACTCCCCTGCCTACGCTGACCGCACATACCTGCTATTTCGGACGGATCTCTTGCACCAAGGATATAGCTTGTACAGGTGCACACTGATAATAACGGCTATGAAGCCTAGGGCAGGGATAGGGTGGTGCAGTTACAGAGGTGCTTACCACCGTACATACATGCAGATATCTGTATTCTTCTCCATGCATGCAATGCGGGGGTAATTAGACCGACTTGCGTTCAACTCTGCATTGTCACCCACGTGCACCTTATGGGATGCACATTTTTATTCTGTAATGTAGTTCCACATTGTTAGTTTTGAATATGTTATTAGATTTAGTTTGGTACACCCAGTTCAAAACTATCGTTTGCTAGCTTTCCATGTTGCCTTATTGTAAATACCAGATGCACCAGTTCCGTTGGTTTGTTGGATTGTCTGTAAGTGTTTGCTCAATCGGAAAGGCTGTTGTGCAAAGGAAGTGAATGGTGGCACCCACAGCTGTTAGGTCTATAGATGAAAGGCTGATAGTATGGCTGCCTTTACAGAAAGTGCAGACAGGACTGATATTAGTCCCTGACCAGCCATAAACTCAACTGAGAAAACTCTAGGGAATTTATATGGTGGGGTTCCATGGCAATTAACCTCATGGCTACAGAAAGACTATGACTGGCATCATGTAATTTAGGCTGCCAATTTAATGGCACATCTTCCCTATAGATTGAATGACATTCCCATTCTTTTTGCACTCTATTTTGCTAAAACAAGGTATAAATAGGAGGCAATTCACTAACCCCAAACCCTGAATACACACTTGTAAATTAGTGGCAAATTATTTTAGTGTTATAATTATCATTAGTAAATTGAATGTTCATTTGCACTACTTGCATATATTTAAGAAGTAGTTGTTTTTAAATAGCTTATTGCATTTGCACAGAGATGCCAACAATGGATATAAAAAGTAACTACTGGTTGGTAAACAAAAATGTAAAAAACTGTAATGTACAATAATAATGGAAAGTCATACCAACAAATACTTATGCTGCACAGCTCTCGTAATTGCTCAGTAATTACAAAGATAAAAACTATAGTTTTCATTCTCATGTGTCCACAAGGTGGCCCTATTCTAGTGCTCTGCCTTATTACCTTTTATTTATAAAGCACTGACATACTACTCATGACTGTACACTGAGCGGATTGTGACGTAACACAAATAAATGACGTATAATGATGAGAAGCAGAAGGTAAAGTTGGCCCTGTGCAAATGGGTCTACAATCTAAAGGGTGTGGGGAACACATGATACATTAACATTTATTTAGTAACTTGCATTTATAGAGCGCTGACATTTTCCGTTTTACAATTGTGAGCCAAAAAATAAAAAACTGAGGAATAACTGGCAAACAAGGAGGTACTACACAAGATATCATCAGGCCCGCCAAGAGCCGTGCCACGGTAAAAAAGAGGCGTGGCCTAATTGTGGTAGGCATGGCCACGCCCCCTTAGGTTATAACAAAAAAGTTTTGGAGGCGGTGCTGCGTGCTGGCGAGGAGGGCGCAGTGAGCCCCCTCAGCCTGGCGCATAACCACCAGTGGGGGGCGCAATCAGCTTGATCGCTCCCCCCACAGGCAGAGGAGACTGCTGTGGCTGATTCTTCGCAGCTACGAGCAGTCTCCCAGTGCAGCCCAGCACACAGCAGTGAGTGCTGGGCTGCTGTGATGTAAAAGGGGGGGGAGAGCGATGCTGGTCCCGGGCCCCTCCATCAAGCCTGGGTAATTAGTACCCGCTCCCCCCCCTCTCGGTAACCTTGGATATCATGACAGTGATCCTTTCTAAAAATGTGCAATCTTGAAAAGTCAAATAGCCTACTGAGCATCACACCTGCAGGGCTGCACACAGAACTTGAAATGTACTGTTAATAAATTGAGAACTATTTTTGCTCAGATAAAAATGATTATAGGAAGAATCGGGTTGGGTACGGGATCCTGACAGTCAGGATGCCGATGGTCAGAATACCGACAGGGCATTCCGACAGTTAGAATCCCGACAGATTTCTAGAAGTAGTATGACCCTTACCCTAACCCTCCCGTCCCACAGCCTAACCCTCCTGTTTAGCAGCCTTACCCACAGCCTTACCCTAACCTTCCCATCCCACAGCCTTACCCTAACCTTCCCCCCTGCAGCCTAACTCTAACTCTCTCCCTAGTGCCTAACCTCTAACCCTAAAACTCCTGTCCCGCAGCCTGACCCTAACCCTCCCCTCCCGCAGTCTAACGCCCAATATGTCTGTGAATAACGTCGTCCACAGACATATCAGATCGATCCTGCAGCACAGACGATGCTGATATATATGAAGATATGTCAGTGCATCTGCATGTGTGCACTTGCTACAGGGACCGCTGAGCCTGGCATCACAACTGGGCGGGCAAATTTAAATGCCCACCCAGTTGTGATGTCAGTCCAGACATATGGAGTGGCGATTGGCAAGGGTGTATCGCTTACCATTTGGCCGCTCTGGCAGCGGATCGGTCTGATCCGTCATCTCAGTGTTTACCCAGCATAAGGGTAGTATACTGGAGACCAGATTAGGAACTGTTGGAGAAATCAGACACTCAATGGATTGGAGAAACAGTACATTTTCGTGATTGCTTCCTTAATGAACTACGGTAGGTACTTCAACAATTGTCCCCTTTCTTTCTTTTGGCTAGACTACCTTTACTAGTAGTATATCGCCTGTAAATCCATCAATATATTAGGTCTGTTTGTGACAGTGATTATTACACTATGCCAGTAAGTAAATGACACAATGCAGCCCATCCACTCTTTCAGTGACCTCTAGTGGTCAGTACATATGACATTCTGAGAATATACTGTATTTATTTTTCTCCCGTTAGGAACAATTCACTTTAAAGGGACACAGGGCCTGATTCAGCAAGGAACGCACGGATGCAGACGAACGCACCCGCCCGCTGTGAGAATATGCAAATCATTGCAAATGCACGGAAACCGCAGCACAAGATGCGGATGCCTTGCCCCATACTATGCCGCCCATCTCCCTTTACTCACAGCCTAGTCAGCACGCAAGATAGCGTAAACATCGGTAACATCGAGAACCATCGGATCCATTAGCATAATAGTGGTTGACCTGACCTGCCGCAGGATTTTGGCCGCTACCTGTGTACAGCTTACGGTATGGCTGCGTATGCCGCCGCACTGCCTTAATTATACACGCACCTATAATGGTGCCTGACCACCCCCCGTCACCACCCAAAACAGCACCACCTGTCAATCAATATATGAGGGGTATGTGTACACACTGCTTGTAGTCCGCGTACCCTAACCCGATTGCACTGACTAGGTTGTGCATGCGCAGTTCAAAAACATTGGCCGAGTGTGTGCGTTCTGTCCTGTGCGTTCCTTGCTGAATCAGGCCCACAGACATTAGATCTAAACTATACATTGCTCTATACTAGGGATGTGCGCCGACCTCTGTGTTTTTGTTTTTGCTTTGGATCTGTATTTGGTTTTGAAAAAACCACCCCTTGCGTGTTTTGGTTTTGGATCTGTATTTTTTTTTTGTAATTATAACTACAGCTAAAATCACATCATTAGTTTTTTTTGGTTCCTACAGTATTATTAACCTCAATAACATTCATTTCCACTCGTTTCCAGTAAATTTTGACCAGCTCACAATATTGTTTTCATCTGGTTTAGGTCCAAAATTTGCATCAAGCTAGTTGGCTGACTAAGTTAAGCGGCAGCAGTGGGCGGCACAAACACGTAGCAGTTCAACTTCCAACATGGCACATAAGGAAACATATGTTTTCACTAATCAAGAGGCCTGAGGGAGTTGGACTATGTATGTAGTTGAAGGCAGGGACAGGAAGGGTTGATTGGTAGTACATTTAATTTCATTTTTTTAACTCAGAGGCAAATTTATGAGGGCGGAGGGGAGAGCATGGGTGAACAATATGTCCCATGTTTTGCCCACAAAATCAACTTGGTGGTTCAGAATATATTTTTTTTAAATTAAAGGGGCATGCGGGAGATGCAGTCTGTGGCCATAAACATTTCTGGACAGTTTTGGCAATCAACAACCGCATGTCAAAGATTGCAGCAGCAGTGGCATTTCGACCTCCAACAGGGCACATCAGGAAACAAATGTTTTTATTATTCAAGAGGCTGAAGAAGTTGGAGTATGTATGTAGTTGAAGGCAGGGAAAGGAAGATTTGACTAGTAGTACATTTAATTGAATGTTGATTACGAAGCAAATTTATGAGGGAGGAGGGGAGGCATTTACAAAAAATATTTTACTCATTCACATCAGTCCTTGCCCCAGAAGAATCCTTGAGCGCTATGCCTGCTGCTGTTGGGAGTGGATTTTCGTACCAGAAGGGAACCAGGAAGATTACTAATACTTTAAAAAACAATTGACTGTTAAACAATCCTTTGCAAGGGGGAGCAAGTCAGCAGTCACCCAGTTGCATATAGCGGATCACTGACACCATAACATCAATGTTGGTATTAGATGTGCATCCAATATCCACCAATAATTCAGTGGGTTTTAGACAGTTAATTGAAATCCTGTGTGCCCGCTACCAAATCTCACCAAGATTCCACTTCACTAGAAAAGCAATTCCCAACCTGTACAGGGACATTAAAAAAAACTTAATTAGTGGCCTCCAAAATGCTGTTGTACCCACAGTCCACTTAACCACAGATATGTGGACAAGCTGAACAGAGCAAACACAATATTTAAGATATATGGTTTAAGTCATACGTTGTGTTCTTCTTCCCAACGGACACAGATCTGAAGAGATGCAAAGAGCTGTTGGTAAGCAAATTGTCAGCTCAAGTGGCACATGATGCAGCAATGGTTTCTCCTTCAGTTTCTCCAGCAAGTGCATCTGCCGAGAAAAAAAAAAACTTTCCCAAAAGACCCACTGGTGATGCAGATGAGTCAATACAAAACACAAAAACTTATTGGATGGATGCGCTGCAGATGATGTAACAGGGAGGAGATTCCTAGATGGTTAAGGTTCCTACCTTTACTTACTCTGGCTTTACAAAGGGTACAGATGACTTGACAATTGTTGTCTGGATTTGGGTAGAAATAATTCCACACATAAGAAGTGGATTTTTTTGTCTTGTGCCCAGGCATGACAATGGGCTTTTCCTTATAATGGGCAATAACTGTTTCTTCCACTGGTGCCTAATTTACACAAACAACATCCTCATCAACAACATTCTTATTAGTGTCAGCTACACAAATATCCTGCTCATCCTGGTGCACTTCCACAGAAGCATCCTCGATTTCTATGTCAGCATGTTCACTTGTGCTTACATCATCATAAGAGGCAGAACCAACAGTGATAAATCATGGCCAAGGCCTTTCCTTGCCATTTCATGTGGTGAAAGGCATATTAACAATTTTGTGTCTTTCTGCAGCTAACTTTCCCTTTGATGTTTTTTTTCTTCTTTACCACTGTAAAAGATTGGTTCTTGATTTTAGATGCCCTGACTTCACCTGTATTGGCTTTAGTAGATATGTAGATGGATTAGTATAGTCATGACTGGTGGCACTGGCAGCAGCTCCAGCACTAGTATGTGGTTCCTGCTCTCCTCTCAACTGATCGTTCTCCATATCAACAAACACGAATGAAGTGAGGTACAGCACACACGTCAATTTGTACCAATTTTAAATATTACACTGCGGTATCAATGACCTACAGTGTCACAAGATTTTTTATGAAGAAGAAAATAATAACACACTGCGCTACCACTTACAGTGTCACAAGATTATTTATGAATAAGAATAACACTCTGAGATACCACTTAGTGTCACAAGATTTTTTATGACTAAGACCAGTATAACACACTGCGCTGCCACCCACTTATAGTGATGTCATTATGTTTTATATATAACGCGTGTTATTTAGCACTTTGTTGTGGTCTTGTAGTCGGCGTGTAGACTAATCATTTATTCACGATTGAGGAAAGAAGTGAAAAGTTGAATATTAGACTGCGCTACCACTTACAGTGTCACAAGATTTTTTAGGAGTTAAACACTGCGCTACCACTTAGCGTCACAATATTTTTTCTGAATAAGAATAACACACTGCGCTATGACTATAGTGTCACAATATGTGGACAATAAACTGTGGTCTGGCCGGCAGTGTCACCAAACAATAATAGCGCAGCTAAGTTGCTAACACACACACACACAAACACAAAAAAAACACTTTTATTTTTTTTTGGACACTGGGGAAGAGCACCCCCGAATGAAGCAGCAGCCCCTTGATGAACACCACAGACAGCATCCCTTTTTATGGACAACAAAGCACCCCTGCAGAGTGCGGACAGACCACCTGCAGTGATCGTTGGGTTTTGGTATGGTGATGTTGTGCGCTCCTAGGGATTTTTTTAAATAATAATGTAGAAGTTCCCTGTTGCAGCTATAGACACAGGTGACAGTTCCCTTTGTCACTGGAAATTGGCGATATATGGTAATAGTTATTGTGTCTAAATAACAGCGCAGCCGGGAGTTTAATGACTCAGTGTGCAGTGAGTGTGATAAAATTGTTTTTAATCTAGACACAGTGTGACAAAAAATAGAATATAAAGTATAAAGTATAAAATATAAAATAAAATACAATCACATAATATATTAAAATGCTAATGGGTGTTACAGTCTCCGGTGTGCAAAGGATAAGTCCTTGATGGATCGCAGATATGTTATGCACAACAACAGCTCGTCAGCTGGGGAGATGGTGTTTGTAGCAAAAAAAGTTACAAAGAAGTTCTGAGTCCTTGTTTTGCAACTCCTGTCTTGAATACAGAGTGTCAGATGGGTACAGGTGGATAGCGTTTTTTCCTACCTTGTTTCCAAACAGTTCTTAGGTAAATACTCACCACACTAACGTGTGGCTGTAGTGCTGTGAATGCCGCCCGATCTCCTGGCTTCTCCTTCTGTCCTCCGCTAGCGTCTCTAGGATGTGCTGTCTCGCTTGGCGGGTGTTTGCCGGCGGTGAGCGTGCACGCTGATCCTCGCCGGAAAGCTGGAGGCAGGAGTCCGTGAACCAAGTTGAGAGGGGGGGGCGTGGCCAACGCGTTTCACCCGCTTGTGTTTGTGCGGGCTTCGTCAGGGCTGTGTAGATGGTTGGTGGTGGGGGAAGCCTTTTATTTTATATTTTATACTTTATACTTTATATTCTATTTTTTGTCACACTGTGTCTAGATTAAAAACAATTTTATCACACTCACTGCACATTGAGTCATTAAACTCCCGGCTGCGCTGTTATTTAGACACAATAACTATTACCATAGACCACCTGCAGTGCAGAGTCACAAATACGTGGATGATAAACTGTGGCAGTGTCACTGAACAATAATAGCGCAGCTAAGTTGCTAAAGCACACACACAAACAAGAAAAAAAAGTACTTCAGGCCAAGACCCTGACTGGACACACACACACTAAGTGACTGACTATATCTGCTAGCTTCTCTCTCCACAGCCGGAGTGAAAATGGCGCAGATCGTGGGGACCTTTATATAATCCAAAACCCGCAAGGATCCAACAGGGGGAGGATTACGTGTTTTGCCTCGTTTTCGTATCTGAGTCAGGCGGGAAAACTTGAGTCGGACTCGGATATCTCCTCGGAACACGAAGTTCAGGTGGGTCGGTTCTCAGAGAACCGGACCTGTTCTTCTCTTTTCTATACAAAAGAGATGTAACCATTCACACAGTGAGCCATACTTTGCCAGTTTTACAGGTGGACCCTGAACATCAATGTTTTGCTCTTGCAGTTCAGCTATATGGACAGATGAGTTTTGCAGCCAGTGTGAGAGTGGAGTACAATCCCAGACAAATAGAAGATTGCTGTATATAACAACACACACATTTCTGAAACAACTATTTTTTTTTTTTTTTATAATAACATCATATAGTATTTTTATAGTATCATTTAATCAATTAACAAAACAACTGAATACATTTATGCTGGCACAGGGCCGGTTTTAGCATTAATGGAGCTCAGGGCGAGCGCTTCCTTCGGCGCCCTGAGCTCCGGGATGGGAAGGGGGGTGTGGCCATGACTACAAAACAAAAGAATTAAAATATCAATTGCGGGGCCACTACGGGGGGCACCATTTGCCGTGGGAAGGTGCACCGTCTGCCGGAGGGGGAAGCGGCAGCCGATCTTACCAGGTGGCGGGTCCCTCTGAAGGTAGGAGGGCCCCTTTTCCATCTGCAGCCACTGGGTCTCTCTCTTCTTCCATGCCTGCTCCCAGAATGCCGTGCACAACTACGACCCGTGCGGGATTCTGGGAGGATTGCTGGGAGACTGGGGCTCCCAAGTCGGAACCGGCTGTGGACAACAGTAGGCAGGGTGGTGGCTGTCTCAGCCGACGTGTAAGTGTAGACGGGCGCCGTCAGTTTTGACAGCGCCAGTGGGGTGACAGCGGCTGCTCCCTCAGGACACAGCGCCCCAGGCGGTTGCCCTGCTAGCCCTCCCCTACAACCGCCACTGTGCTGGCAGATATATTAGCCGATCAATTGACCGGCCAGCATCGGGTACCTGTCGGCCAGTGATATGTCTGAACGACGTTGTTCACAGACATATTGCGTCGGCTCTGTGCTCAGCCAATGGCAGATATATCTGTCCATTGTGCTGTTTCTGGACACTTGCTACAGAGGCCGCGAGAAGGGGGGCGCAACACGCCCCTCAGCCAGCGGGACCTGCGGCCAGATGACTGTTCAGCGTGTATAAACAGCCATCATCTGCAGAGGGATGTGGTTAATATACCTATGGCCGGGATACCAGCTGCCGAAATCCCAGCGCCAAAATTCCAAAACATGGCTGGAGATGCCGACGCTGGAATCCCAACAGCCAGCATCCCGATGTTAAGTCTAGCAGGGCCAGGAAGGTGTATAGTGGTAGGAGGGGGGGGGGGGGGTAAGTTTAGGCACCCTGGGAGGAGTTAGGGTTAGGCTGCGGGAGGGGGCAGGTTAGGGTTAGGCTCCAGACAGGTCAGGGTTACAGTTGGGCACCACTGGGGGGAGGTTAGGGTTAGTCAATAAGTGGGCAGGGATAGGTTTAGGCACTTACTGGGAAGGTTATGGTGCGGAGTAGGGAGGGTTAGTGTTAGGGTACAGTAAAGGAGGGTTAGTGGGTGAATAGGGCAGTGGAACACTATTTACTGTTCCCCTGTCAGGATTGTAGGAATCGGGATGCCGCTGTCAGTCTATTGATAACCGGCATCCTGACTGTCAGGATATCATACTGATGTCTCTGCAGATATATCTGTCTGGTGGGGGGTGGGGGGGGGGGGGGCATTCCACCCCTGCCTTACCCCATAAACACACACACTGTGGTTTATTTCTGATAGCTACCAGTAATGTGTTTAACCTACCAGTATGTGTCTGAAGCTTAAGATGAAACCCACACAAACAAGAGGAGAATATACAAACTCCACACAGATAAGGTCCCAGTCAGAGTTAAACCCTTGGCTCCATTACTATGAGGGAGAAGTGCTGTTGTGCTGTGTTTCAGTTTTAAAAAATGATAAAATGCTTGTCTGGATGTATATTAGATGTATGTTCTTATATTAGCACATTTATAACTAGGATAAATATGTTAATCTCATTAGCCGTTGCACATTGTATTTAAATGAAACTGAAAAACAAATCAAAGAATTACCAGTACCTTGATAGGGATAGCTATATTATAAACAGTAACGTAAACTAATTAGTCTGTGTACATTAAGCAAGTACTTTTTTTTTTTTTTCCGTTTTCTGCTACAGTTTTTCCATGGCTGAATTTGACTCTGCATGAGTTTAGTGGATTACATATTGTTACTTTTCAATTTGTAATGTGAGATTTTTTACTGTTTAAACTTAAAATATTAGGGTTGGTGGAAACACTTGAAAACATTTGTGTGGTTCTTTGGTTATATGTTTACTCTTAAGGTGGGTACACACTATAGCGATATATCTGCAGATGATGGTCGTTCATACACACTGAAAGACCATCATCTGCGCTGCAGCGGGTCCCGGTGGCTGGGGGGCATGGCCTAATCAAGGAATGCATAGCCACGCCCCCTTAGAGGGAAAAAACCTGGGGAGGGGGGCGCTGTGGGGACAGCCAATGGGGGGCACGATCAGCGTGATCGCTCTCCCCCTTTGGCATAGGAGACTGCACGGGCTGCTGCTTTAGCAGCCTCGGACAGTCTCTCAGTGCAGCCCAGCACACAGCAGCGTGTGCTGGGCTGCTGTGGATGGGGAGCTGTACCGGAGTCAGTGGCAAACGCAGGATTTCTAGAAGGGGGTTTCCAAATGCCTGATTTTAGAGTGAGTGTGGCCAATCCATGAAGAGGGTAGAATTAGCACTTAACCAGCTTTAAAATGCGTCATACAAAGTGTATTGTGTGTAATAATTCCAGCATATACAGGACCAGCGATCACAGGAAGCCATTAAATGCGGCAGTAGGGCCATCCTGTCTGAGCTGAATGTTTTTATTTTAGATGTGTGCACCATTCCAGAGTATGGGAGCAAGTCTGGGAGTCTGGGGGAGCAGCAGAATAACCTAGCACTTCCCTGGACATATATGTACATATTGGGCTCTATAGCAGCACGTCCCTAACAGTGAATGTTTTCCAGATCTCCTAGTTGGTGCACAGGTGTACTTATTACTGACTGATACATGTTAAAAGATACACAGGTGGTGCTAATTATTTTATTTGTGATACTGTGAAGAACATGCAGCACTAGTAAAATTCTTTACAATACTTTTTCTATTGTGGTCATGGTGTGGGCTGGGGAAGGGGGTTTCCAGGCAGACGGAAACCCCCCTTGCGTGTGACTATGAGTTGGGTAAGAAGTACCCGCTCGCAGCTCCCCCCCTATCTCTGCACCCCTGTCTACAGGCGATCGGCTGATCGCCCGTATACACTTGCCGATGGACAGATATGTCTGCAGACATATCTGTTCATTGGCCAATATATCGGCCAGTGTGTACCCAGCTTTACATTGCTATTTGTGTTATTTGCACAATTACAGTACATGACTAATCCCATCTACAGTTCTGCAAATTTACACACCTGTTGTCTCTTCTGTGTTATCACAACTAACTGATTTGCAGGTAAATTATTTTTTTTTGTGTGCAAAGTGATCTAATGACTACTCTTTCATTTTCTATAAATGTTCAGTGAAACATACAGACAGAAGTTGGTTTAAACATAGAAACCAGCCGATTACTGCCTTTCTTACACAGTTCGCACAAACTTTACATATGTTCACTTCTATACTTCTGACCTCATTCCAATATGACTGTATCCCATAGCCCACTGAGACCTTATTACCATTGCACTTTGGCCACATCAATATGCAATATGTAGCACTTAACCTTAATTATCAAGCTGCTATTTCCCTATAGCTGGTAAGCTTGTGAACTGGGCCCTCTAACCTCTCTGTCTGTTAAGGGATGTAGTTATAATACTGACAGTTGGGATGTCGGCGCTTAGAATGCCAGTGCCGGAATCCCAACACCTGTCAGAATTCCGCTGCTGCATCAAGTAGTGGGGTTAGGGGGAATGGTTAGGGTTAGGGGTTCAAGCTTAGGCACTATGGGGAGGGTTAGGTTTAGGCAGCGGGGAGGGTTAGAGGTAGGGGGAGGGTTAGGATACCTACTGGCAGGTGTCGGTATCCTAACCCATTCGGGATGCCGGCGTGGGGATTCTGACCGCTGGGATCCTGAGCGCAGGCATCCCGTACCCAACCCGTCTGTTAATACCTGGTATAATTTTGTTACTGTGCTCCCAACAGTGAAGCACTACAGAATATGCTGGTGATAGATACATATATATTAACAACAATAATAATAATATATAGTGTTGTTTGGTTAGCCAGGATAAAATAAGCCAGGATAAAATACCATCTATACACTCCAGTGCAACAGCACCACTAGTGGCCAAATTTATCATAAATATTAAAAATAATGTTTGTGTGACTTGTATTGTTTACTTGTGTATGTTTGTGTGACATGCTATGTATTATTCAGACATGGGAGCCATCTTATTTTGCTGAATATGTCATGTCTTTGTTAACAAATAAGTAATATTTTAATATAATTATTTGACATAGTTATGCTAGCCCCGAACCGCGTTATTGTCAAAATTGTCTCAATGTCCCAGCCTTTGTGGGGCCAGGATGATCGTGACCACCAGCAATCACACAATTGAAATAGATCGGTTTTAGACCTTTTTGGATTAACCAGTAAAACCATTTGGGAGGTCACTGCTATCTGCAAAGTGTGTCCAGTCATCTGCCAACTACACTAACAGTCCCCTGGGTGCTGGTGCTCTGCACAAATACCAGCAGTTCAATGGGACCAATGCGGTCACCCATGTGAGTGGTCAATCTGGTACTGCATCCAGTCACTCTGGGCTCAGTGGTGAGATGGGCCGCTCTGATGCTACTATAGACCCAGACAGGGCCGAAACTAGGGGTGTGCAAGCGATGCCTCCACCAAGGTGGTGCACCATCACTGCCCCATGGCACCTGCATTTGGGGCAGCTTGTAGAGTCACCCAGAGCATCCTAGGGATCCTCTGGGTACTCACCCTGCAGCTCGTAGAGCCATTTGGAGTATCCATAGGAAGCTCAGGTCACACTTGCTAGTCCTAGTGACCCCACCCTCTGGACCAAAGGCAGTTTAAGAGAGGAGGGGGCCCGTGTGCAGGCTCTGATCGGACCCCCTCCTCTCTGGCAGTGCAGTAGATGTCAGAGTCTACTGCACTTCCACGAATCACTGGAAAATGGCCACAGTGGCCATTGTCCTGTTGATTTCTGCAGGTCTGCAGCCAGTGTAGTGCAGAAGGAGTGGTAAGTATATTTATTATATAGGTGCAGAGTGTGCGGTGTGTTGGCTCCCCTGGACCCAGGAGCCCTTGTGTACCACACACCTTCCACCCATTATAGATACACCAGTGCTCTGGACGTGATATAACATCATGGGGTGGGGCTGGCATAGTGCATATGTTAACCTTGCTACAGCACTGGACCCAGGGCTCTACTGAACTTAGTGCGACTGGTTTTACCGCACAGTGCACAAGGACAAGGAGGCAACAGGAGGGTATTTATAATGTGTGCAGGGTATGTGGTGCACATGGACCCCTGGGTCCAGGGGGGCCCATACCGCACACCCTGCACCCATATTATACTTACCACTCCGGAGTCCCATGTCGGCACCAGTGTCAGCACTGTATAAAATGCCTGGAAAATGGCTGCCACAGTAGGGAGAACACTGGAAAATGACTGCCGCGTCATTTTCCTGGTGACCTGTGCATGCGCTGCAGAATCTGGGAACAGACTAGTGCCCAGAGTCTACCTCTGCGGGGCTGCGCTCAGTGCACTGCTGGCCGCCGGAGAGAGTGGAGGGGGCCCCGGACGGAGACTGCACATGGGCCCCCTCCTCACTTGAAACACCTCTGGGAGGCAACATGGTTGCTATCCAGCGGCATGTGGCCAGCTTGTCTGCATAGGCACTGTATAGACCTATAGGAAACAATCACATAAATAACAGGATGATAAATCTAGTAATGGATATATCCACTTTGTCAAACCTATCTACATTAAATGGGTTAGCACTTATAGCAACTACAATATCATTAAAACCACTGATTTGGCAATGCTTCTCCAAAGCTCACAATAATGACTATGATTTGCCAACAATTTCCAAGTCACTTTGCCAACACAGCTCAGAAATTTGGCAGTACAGCATATCCACTCCCATTCGTTCGCTAATTTAAGCCAATTATTTGATGGAGGGGTTCTGCATTATGTGATTTATCAATACTACTTTTAAACTTTCAAGTCATTTAAATGGTTAACCCCCATTAGTAAACCTGCAAAATATTTTTTGGCCTAGTACTGGTCAATAGCCAATTTTCAAGTTTAATGATTTAGAAGTATAGCCCAGATTAAAATTACAACCTCTAATTTATTACGTTTTTGTTAGAAAATGTATATATCATAAAACACCGTTATATTGTAGTGGTTTGCTGGAAAATACTCTACCGGAATCTGGCAACCATTAAGTTTCAAAGCTTTTTTCCTTATCTAACACAGGTGCAAAGCGTGAGTTTATGACATCCCAGCATAATACATCAGTGTCATTCAGAATAAATGGTCCTGCTAGTCAAAGGAAAGGGGTGCTGTAAGGCATATACCATTTTTATGTGTATTTTGTTAATTAGGGTCGAAATTTCTAAGATGTTTTTATTATATTGTCAGCATTGTTAGCGTAGTGGTTAGCATTACTGCGTTGCAACACTGAGGTCTTGGGTTCAACTCCCATAAAGGCAGTGGCAGAATTAGTGAGTGGTGGCCCTACGTGCAACACTATGCTTTGGGACTCCCCCATTCCCGCCATCTGTGCACGCCCGTAAAGGTGCGTGAGACTGTGAGGAAGGGGTGTGCCACAAACCTGTAATACAGCTAAATTTGGTTGTGAGGTAATGGATTGAAATGGGTCTCACACTACAAGAATTGAAAGCTCCCAATCTAAAGAAGCACCTTCTCCATTTAGGAATAAGGGGCCTATGTATCAAGCTGATTTTTACATAAAATTATGCAGATACTGCAGTTTCTGCATAATTTTATGTATTGATCCTTATGTACTAATAGCACAATGCAGGAGATTTCACAGAATTCTCCGGCAAAGTGCTATCTAGCGCTGCAGATAGCAGTCCCCATTATTATCAATGGGGACTACGATCTGACCTCTATGTACTAAACCCCAAAAAGTAAAGCTTTTTTTTTTATCGCAGTGCCTTGGTCAGGAATGTGCTGCTGCAGAGCTGTTCTAAGCTCATTATGGGACCTATTCATCAACACTAAAATAACGTTTTTAAGGACATTTTCCTTAATTACCGTTATTTTAGTATTCATGAAGACACTTAACACAGGAGATATCACTGATATCTCCTGGTTAAGTCCGCCTGCGTTAATTTCCACACTCCCCATACATTATGTATTTTTGAAAAGTAATGGTGTTACTATATGCCACTCTGGGGTGGCATACAGCGGGTTACACTTACTTGCTGTCAGCTGGGCAGGTCTTCCTCGGCTTGCTCCGTTGCTCCCTGGTCCCTCCTCTGGGTCTGGCTGCTGCTCTGACACTGTGTTCTCCCGGCAGAACACAGTAAAGTTTAGAAAAAAAAAAAAAACTTCTTTTTCTCTCTAAACTTTACTGTGTTGTTCCGGGAGAACACAGTGTCAGAGCAGCAGCCAGAGCCGGAGGTGGCTGCAGCGGGCAGGTAAGTGGGGTACAGGAAGGTGAGCGGAGGGGGAACACACACAATTACTGCAGCTGTAGGCAGTGCTGCGCATGCGTTGCTTTTACGGATGTAACGGCGCATGCGCAGTACTGATTACAGCTGCGGTAAGTTAGAGTAGAGAGGGAAAAGTGTCTATTTCCTGAAAAGCTGTCATCGCAAAAATTACAGCTTTTCAGAATAGATACTTATGGAGAGGAGGAATTAGGTAGAACTCCATGCGAGCTCTAAACCTAATTACCTCCATCGATGTTTGATGAATAGGCCCCTATGTCTATAGCCAAAGCAACTTGCCCTGTTGATCAATGTGTTGGAAATGAAGAAAAATTGTCTAGACCTCCTTGGGACATTAACGGTCTCTGAAGTTGCTTCTTTAATTCCTGACATCAGAAAAAGTGCAGACAAAAAGAGATGAATGCGACTATAGAGAATGTTGGGCTAGAGGTTTTGAAATGACGGAAGAAGCACAAAAGGCTTTGGGGCCTATTCATCATACCTAAAAATTCGAGGGAGGTGATTAGGTATAGAACTCACATGGAGTTCTACCTTATTACCGGAGGAATTAATCATTCCTCCTCTCCATAACTATCTTTTCCGAAAAAGCTGTAATTTTTGCGATGACAGCTTTTCGGGAAATAGATAGTTTTCCCTCTCTATACTAACTTACCGCAGCTGGAATATGTGCTGCGCGTGCGCTGTTACATCTGTAAAAGCAGCACCTGGACAGCACTGCCTACAGCTGCGGTAATTTTGTGTCCCCCTCAACGCAGGGGGACTTAGCAAGGAGATATCAGTGATATTTCCTGTGTTAAGTCTCTTCATGAATACTAAAATAACGTTAATTAAGGAAAATGTCCTTAAAAACGTCATTTTAGTGTTGATGAATAGGCCCCTTTATCTGAGATATGTTAAAATGCAGATAATTGTTGCTAAGTATGAAAGCACTTTAAAACAACTAACACATAAATATATAAAGTTCCATAAAGGCAGAAAAAAGAAAGACATAAGAACTTGGATGATGAGAGCACCAGATGATAGAAGTGTCAGGATGATGTTCTTTATTGTGGAGCAAGGCACTGATGAGGAATTTGAAGTTGGACCTCGCCATGAAAATGCCACATCCCATGTCACTCACCGCAGGAGTTATGATGGTGGGATCTGCCCAAACAAGTTTACAAAGGGGAGTGACCACACCTAGCTGTTGCCCATCGGCTAGAGCCCAGGTGGGGTTGTGGCATCCAAAGTAGGCCAGTGGGCCTGGAGCCAAATCTGCAAGAAGCGGACAGGACTGAGACTTTGCATTTAGTTGTGCGCAAACTATCTGCTCTTGATTGATGGGCTGAAAAAGTCAGGTAGTGCACTAGGTCTTATTTTCTGTTGCTGTATGCTGATATTAAAGCATCATTTTGTTTGTTTTAGCCCAGACAAGCTTTATGGTGACCCTTATTTGAGCACTCAAACACTGCACCACTATGCAAAATACCCAGAACATCACTCTATACACTGAAGTGCCAAAAGTCATTGGATAGCTTATGTAAAGGTCATGGTAGGTGACGTCACCATACTGTGATGTCTTGGAAATGCCCAGACCTGCATCAGTTGTAATCTGACATCTGGTGAGTCAGTATGAACACCGGCTAGGCTGCTCATGGCAAGGCGACGTGAATTATCAGAGTTTGAATGGGGCATGATAGTGGGTGCCCAACGGATGGGAAATTCAATTTCCGGAGTTGTGCAGACATTCAACATTCCTCGCATCTACGGTGTCACGTGTGTGTACCAGGAGTACCTCATGGAAGGCATTACCACCCACCATGGACAGCGCAGTGTATGGGAAAAAAAGACTCACCAGATTACCCCTGTTAACACTACGACACAGGCCACAGCGACTCACCTGGGCTCGGGACATCGCTAATTGGACCCTGGCTGACTGGCAACATGTGGCATGGTCCGAAGAATCACAGTGCCAGTTGCTTCGGGCTGATGGTAGGATCTAGGTGTGGCTCAGACCAATGAGGCCATGGACCCCAGTTGTCAACAAAGCACTCTGCAGTCTGGTGGTGATTCCATAATGGTGTGGGGTGTGTTCACGTGGCATGGGTTGGGTCTGCTGGTCAATCTGAACACGTCAATGACCGGTAACCACTACATTGCATTGCTTGATGACCATTTACAGCCCTTCATGGACTTCATGTCCCCCACAACGATGGAATATTGCAGTAGGATAATGCACAGTGTCATCAGTCCCATGTTGTCCAGAATTGCTTCGCAAAGCATCCTGGAGAGTTCTGACGAATGCTGCGGCCACCACGTTCACCCAATATGAACCCAGTTAGAGATCCATTTGCACTCCAGATTCTGCACCTACAAATATCAGGGAGCTGTGGGAAGATATCCAGATGGCATGCCATGTCGAGCTGCTGCACTTCACCGGCCTAGAGGGGGTCCAACACAATACTAGGCACCTATCTCATGATGTTTTGCATTTCACTGTTGGTGTATATATCCTGTATATGTGTGTGTATATATATAAATTGTAGTTGGCCCATGAATCATAATTAATAGTTTTCTATTGCTCATATTTTTTACCCTACACACCCCGCATTATATCTGACCTGAAAAAAGCATACATTTGCCTTAGGGCCTGATTCAGCAGTTCTCTATTGCACATGCGTATAAACCATACTCTGTGTGCGCAGCAATCGCATTGCGATTACGGATGCACAGTGTAATCCATCGCAAAGTGAGTGACAAGCTGTCAGAATTTGGGGGGGTGATCGTAAAAATGCAGGCGTTTGTCCATTAGGATGACGTTTCATGGGCATGCAGAAATTAGCTACTGCGATTGTATATGCAGCATGAGAGCTCTCTGCGTGCCGGGAGACTTGCAGCGTTTGCAACTGGTCAGACTTGTTCTAAATGCCACGTGACTGACCGATGTGCGAAGAGCGACATTGGACATACTGTATATGAGAGAGCAGCAGTGGGCGTCTTTATGCCAGCTGAGCATTGGTAGGCTTTAGCATATTTTTTTGCAGCTGCATTCCGGGCGAAATCGCAGCTGCGATCGCATTAGCGTCCTCTGCTGAATCAGGGCCTTATTCATCTTTGGGAATCATGTAAGATTAGCAAATAACTGTGGACCTGGACAAACCATGTAGCAATGCAAGGGCTGCAAATACATTTTTTTTTTTTGCATGCGTAGTAAATACTGCCTACTTTTGCATGTAGGCCACAAATGCAGGACAACTTTATTTTACTCTGCAATTCAGATGTCAGTTTGGACACCCCCCTCTCAAATCTAAATCTCTCTGCACATTTTAAATTTGCCCCACCTAGAGTGCAGCATGGTTTTACCAAGACGCTCAGTTACATGCTATATCTTACTCTATTCCCAAAGCTGAATCAGGCCCTCAGGGGCCTATTCATCAACACTAAAATAACGTTTTTAAGGACATTTTCCTTAAATAACGTTATTTTGGTATTCATGAACAGACTTAACACAGGAGATATCACAGATATATCCTTGCTAAGTTCCCCTGCGTTAATTTCCACACTCCCCATACATTAGTATGGGGATGTGGAAATTGTGGTATTCATCAAATTCCGAAAATTATCAATTTTCGGAATTTGATGCAGTTACTATTCGCCACTGTGAGGTGGCGAATAGCAGAATCCACTTACCTGTATCAGCGTGTGCAGGTCCTCCGACGAGTCCCTCCGGCGCTCTGCTCCGTCCTCAGGCTTCGGAGGCTGGTCTGTCATGTGTGCTCCCCAGCAGAGCACAAGAAAGTTTAGAAAAAGAAAAAAAATATATTTATTTTTTTCTAATCTGTCATGTGGTCTGCTGGGAAACCACATGACAGACCAGCAGGACGGAGCCGGAGGCTGCTGCGCGGACAGGTAAGTCGGGGGAGGGAAGGTGAGCGGAGGGGGGAGGGGGGTGGGGGGAATCGGGGGGGGTACAAAACTTAACGCATCTGTAGGCAGTGCTGCGCATGCGCTGGTTTTACAGATGTAACAGCGCATGTGCAGCACTGTTTCCAGATGCGATAAGGTAGTGTAGGAAGGGAAAAGTATCTATTTCCCGAAAAGCTGTCATCGCAAAAATGACAGCTTTTCGGAATAGATGCTTATGGAGAGGTGGAATGATGAATTCCACCTATAATTAGCTAGAACTCCATGAGAGTTCTAAAGCTAATTATCTCCAGAGAATTTTAATGTTTAATGAATAGGCCCCTTAGTCCCTTAGACAAGATATATATAGTATTCTCCAAGAAACAATTTTATTAAGACGTACAACCATTTCTTTGCTATGCTCAGTAGAAGCGGAAATCGAATCACACTACAGTGATCACACTTTTTTGGACACCAGGTGCGGGCGAGAATTGAGTGATTGATTTTGCAATGTGAATAAAGGCTTGATTCATATAAACAGCATTTGATGCAAAAACAATTGCCCCCTAATTCCTATAATTCACCTGCGTTTATTTGGCATAAAAAAATAGGGATTTAGATATCCGATAGTTCCCTCTGTGTCTCAGGTTGCTTACAAGTTCTGGCGCCGAGCAGAACAATTTCCAATGACAAGTTAAGAAGGTTGAATTTTGGTATCCTATTTATGTTTAATCTTGATCCTGTGATCAGGAATTCAAGTATAATAAATCAGGAATAGACTTCTGACAGCACTTGAGGATCTAAGCCAAGGGTTATGCTGTTCTGATGATGTCAGACCTTCCATTAAGAGACCCACGAAGATAGGATCAAAAAGGCACCAATCAAACAGACAAAAGGGAGAAAAGGCCATGATGATGGGAGGCTAGAATAAAACAAGCTTTCAGATTGTAGACAGTGTGCAGAACTATTTCTCATGTTGATCAGTGTGAAGATAAACAGAGAAAGTGCAGGAATACATAGCTGCTGAATCATCTCTTAAAGGTTAAATCCATGTTTTTAAGATACAGATTTGTTATTAATATCATGTCTCCAGGAAACAGGAAGGACTATTATTGGTATAACGGTCTTTTTTAAATTTATTACTGTGTACTCTGAATAATATTTTTAACAGTGAATTTTCTGGTTACTTTCCCCATAAACTGTACCTCTTGTCACCCCTGTATACTTTTCATTCACTCCATGCTGTAAGACAATGCCAAGGTTTTATTGTGCGTGCATAATGCATTTCTCACACACCTTGACCTGGAAATATACCATGAAAAATAAATATGTTCCATTAATTTCAAGGTTTTAAAGTGTCAGTAATCCTTGCTGTATTTGAGAGTTCAGGAACAATTTTATGGACCTTTGGAGATTAGCAACTACATATTGGACCCGGCGGTGGAGGTACGTATGTATGTCAGCATGTGTTAAAGCCAGTACTGTGTATGTGAACGCTAATGGGAAAGGAATGTGGTGATGTTCAAGGGAAGGAGGTGGTGGAGAGTCTGACAGAGCTTATTAGAACTAGCCACGCTCCTTTCTGAGCCTGCCCGCATGCCACTGGACAATAACTACATCCCACCAGTGGGGTACTGGGTGCCCTACAATGAACAAGCCTGCTGGTGGGTGGATACAAGGAGCCACTGAAAGCAGCGAATAACAATAACATAATAGTTATTGAAGTGTAAATACAATGTACTTTCACTTCTGAAAATAGGAACTTTGAACTTTACAATTGTAAATGTTAAGATATCAGCAAAACTATTCATATAGTGATGAGGTGCTGCAAACTCTGCTGATTTACTCATCTTTAATTCTTCTTTTTTAAGACACATACAATAGTATAACAAAATGAGGCAACAGTGACATGGTTGTGGGAAGAAGAGGAGTAGGAAACTAAGAAAATACAATTTGCAAAGTCTTAAAATCTGGGATTGGGCTTTGACACTCGCACAGACCTCATGATAACAGAAAGCATTTGTGATAACTCCTGATCCACAGTTCCATCTGTGGTTGTGGTGATCGCGGTCTCTGCCAATGACACCCGTGCGGTGGGACTTGACGATGGAACAGTTATCCATGTCTTGCAATGCTGAGTAGGTCATTCAGGCACCTGGAGTAGATTGGTACCGGTTCTGCACAATAGTGTTAGAGGTCTAGTTACTAATGGGGGCATCCACTAGACAATTTTATCCCTGTCCAACCTCTTAACGATTTTCCCTTGAAGTTTCCCTTGAAATATGATCTTCCACTCTGAACAATTTGCAAACGATTTGCAAAAGATTTGCAAACGATTTGCAAAAGATCTAACAATAAACTATGTTGTTTTAATCTGTGATTGAGAGATTTCAGCTATAGTGGGCAGACAGTGGTTCATCGTTTGATCGTTCAGCGTGAACGATGTGTAAACGATGTGTAAACGATGTGTAAACGATTTGTGAGCAATCAAGTGAAATTGACCTGCATGTTCAGTCGATGGAGGAGACGATCAAACGACCAGCGGGAGCGCGCATCGTACATCGTTAGAAACAATTACTGCACGATTTGCAAACGATGTTCAAACGATGTTTGAACGATTATCGAACGATTATCGAACGATTTTATCATTATCGTTCAATCGTTCAACTTTATCGTCTAGTGGATACCCCCCTAAGCAATGTTAGGAGAGAGTGAAAAGTGATAAGTCTGTGATAAGGTGCCAGCCAATCAGCTCCCAACTGTCATCCCACAGGCTGTGTTTGAGTTGGGAGCTGATTGGCCGGCACCTTATCACAGACTTATCACTTTTCACGCTGTCTCCTAACACTGCTTAGTAACTAGACCCCTTACTGTCTTCTTGGACTATATAGCTTTTTCATTGTGGAGCCCTCCCTTGTACAATGGGTAGCTTGTTATAGTCACAGGGTGTGACCTTGTGTCATAGGTGTCAGTCTCTGCATAGACTTGTCATACGCTGCCTTTCTCTGACCTCTTTCCTCCTGCTTACCTTTCTCCCCTGATCTGGCCCTCTGTCCCCATAAACTATTATGGGGGCCTAAATTCATCAAGCTCCAAAACTATAATTTTGTCGGAGCTTGACTACGGGAGAATTCGCCAGATGGTGTTTGCTCCTGCACGCCTGGGTTGCGAAGAGGGATACTTTTGTATCCCTTCGCTCCGTCCGGCTCCTTCCGCCAGATGCGGGGGCTTTGTGCGCCTACAGGAGTGCACTAGCACTGCCTAATCTGGTTTCACTGTTCCAGAAAGGAGCAGTGAAAACATTCGGGGAAACAGCTGATTTTCGGATGATGAATTGCTGCGGCGCTCGCCGCGGGTTAGGATGTTAATTATCGGGGTCTGCCCGGACCCCGATACTTAACATGATGAATAGACCCCTCGGGGAGATGTAAGCCTTTGAGAGCGATAAAGTGGAGAGAGATAAAGTACCAGCTCCTAACTGTCATTTTACAGGCTGTGTTTGAAAAATGACAGCTAGGAGCTGATTGATTGGTACTTTATTTCTTCCCATTTTCTCTCTCTCCAAGGCCTAGTGCATTTAACCCACTAATATATAAATACAAATGACTCCTCCACTCACTTGTAATATGATTGATATTCCCACACAGTTTAGGGTCTGTAATCAGATAGCTTTCAGTATTACTTGTAGTAAGCATTTGTATACATGCCTGAGAGTGCCAACACTCTAAGCAAGGGGGCTTGATTACTCAAAACATGGACACCCAGATGGTTGTTCAATGTGGTCTCTCTTGATTGATCATGGTAATAGCTGTTCTTAAGTGAAGCTCTGGTGATTGAGACACTTCATTGCAGCATGTGCTGGGCTGCTGTGATTTAAGAGGGAGGGGGGGCGGCACCAGGCCCCTCCAGCAGCCCGGGTAATTAGTAATCCCCCCCTCTCAGAGCCACTGATCACTGGTGAGTTCATCAGGGAACATATTGCACCTCTATAGCCTATTATTTTTTTTAATTACTTATGTGGTACCAGAGTCCTCATCTTAGTGGCTGCTATTATCCCCGGGTATTGGTCGAGAGAGATTTTTCAGCTGTAATTGATTAAAGTTTTCATTTCTCCAAGTGATACATCTAAAAAACATTTATTTGTGGATACTGTCAGTGCTTATGTTTTTCCTGTTATGAATTTTAGCCTTCTGTTTCAATTAGCGCTAATTATTATAAGGTGATTTGTTTTTCTAACACTTTTGCTTGTTGAAGTGATTGCATCCTGATCCAGGTATGGCATCATAATCGGCACTGAGCTGGTGAAGGCAGACCATCTCTTGGAAGGTTACGCAGGTTAAAGAGAGGTGCATAGAATACCAGCCCAACCCTGCCTTAGTGCCATTGTGTCCCACATATCTGTAAGGACCAGCCCACTGGAGCATTAAGTCAATTCATACTGCTCTGTGCCAATGTCATCTAGACTGCTGGACATTGCTCAGCTTTCTCAGCAATATTTAATTTTTTTGTTAAACTTCATTGATAACTGTTTTTTTTCCAAGATAAAGGTTTATGATAGGATCATTGGTAAAGTGGTCTGTGGCAGGTACATTTGTCCCAGATTCCTGTCTTATGTGTTTTAAACCTGAAGGAGAAAGTCTGCAGTGTAGCAGGCTTGAGTCTCGGCTTTTTGAAAAGCCGGTTTGGGACCTGGGGGTTGTGGGTGAGAGGAGAGGGAGGGCTCCACCCACGGCCACTCCAGGTTTTGGTTCTCTTAGCCTGGTAACAGGCTTGTTAGGGTTTCCACCTGAGAGTGGCCAATATAAGCCTAGTGTGTTGAGGGCTGATTGTCTCACCTGGGAGAGCAGACAGGGAGTTTGCTCAGAGACACTTGAAAACCTAACTGTGAGTGTTGTGCTGTGCCTTTGTTGCTGGCGAGGGTATTAGGCCCTGCCAGGTTCTGGTAGTGAGGGAACTACCTGTGAAGTTAGTGCCCCGACAGGGCTAGGATTTATGTTTATGTTTTCTTTATGTTATTTCTGACATTGTACAATAAAGACTGGCGCCGACCAGCTTGTACTTGCATCCAGACTGATGTGCTGCTTCCCTGCTGCTGTGTGTGTGTGTAAGGAAGGAGTCCTCTACCCAGGAGAGGGACCCCCTAACCTAACTTTGTCACAGGTTATAAAGATAAAAACACCATGGCCTTTATTCAGCATTAGTGGCATTGTTGACCCGAATGTTATAGAGCAACATCTTCATGATCTTTTATCAATTAGCAATTTTTATAGCTGCTGTTCAGCATTACAGTATGCAGGAACAGTGAATGCTTTAACATGCTGTCCTTGCGATGTTGCAGATGGCATTGTTTTTTGGAATTCCAAATGCTAAACCTTCTTGTTCTTCTACTGCACATGCTCAGTCATGCAATTACCTAAGTTTGCAACTAGTCTCCTTTCCTGCATTCTGGCGACCGGCGAGTGTAAGTCCAACTCCAGCCTCCCAAAACTGTCGAAAGTGATTGAAATGTGAACATATGCCTTATATTAGTCTGTATATTAAATTTATAACTATGTGCTTTTATATTTAAAATGTCTATATAAATGTATATATACATTTTATAAATAAAAGCACATAAATATAAATGTATACAAACAAATATAAAGTCTATGTACGCATTTTAATCAATTTAGCAGGAACTGTTGAGTGTACCCCAATGATTCCTAGTCTCACAATGGCAATCTCCAGTAGTATCTGGTAAGACTGATTCAGGGAAAGAGGGTGCTGGGTGGTGGAATAAACTTAACCCCTTAACTGGCTAATATTGTTTCCAAAAACCACGCAGAAATTATCAGGGTTTTTTTGTTCTAATTGAATTAGGTGAAGAACATCTATTTAAGAATTATCCAACACGATTTTAAAATCCTTTTCTTTTTCTTTTTTTAAACACAACATTGATATAAATTCTTTAACAAATTGACCGACAATATATCAGACGATCGATAATTGAAACATTGTGACATTGCAACTTTACATTTCCCCTCTGCAGCTGCCGGGTATACAGAAGGGGCCTGAGGACTGCATGACTTACATTTCCTCGGCGGCTGCTCTTCTCTGCCTAGTGTATACCAGGTAGCTGCAGAGAGAAGGGGAAATGTAAAGTTGCAATATCACAATGTTTTAATTATCAATGGTTATCTTCCAGCAGTCCCACAATGGGCGTTTCTGACTGGTTGCATCAGATGTGGGAAACCCAATTTGTTACAGAAGAAAATAACCAAGACCCATTTGATAATGTTACTGATACAGTGGCAGTGGGAATGTTCACCAAGTCTGAAGTGTTCTCTTTCTCAAGTATGGCTGGGGAATCAGAGAATGATGAGAGCAGCAGTGGGGTGCAGAATGATGTACTGTACTACCTACTGAAGTAGGAAATGTTGTTGAACCAGTTGACCTTATACCTGATCTTGAAGTAAGAAAAGAGATATTTGTCTCAGAACAGCTAAAAGACCCTACTTTGGCAAAGGCTAGAGAGAATGTTCAAGTGTTTGATGGCAACCCAGTAGAGCCTGATAGTTGGTTGTTATACCCTCACATAGCAGAACATCAAGATTTATTGTACCAAGTGTCCAAGAAAGGAGAAGAGAATGGAGCAATTGATAGTTCCTAAAGAATATAGAAGAACTGTGTTAGACTAGCTCATGGTCACATAACTCAAGGGTGTCTAGGGGTAGAAAAAGTTTCTAAGGGAATTTACAGCTGATTTCCTTGACAGGAGTCCATAAAGATGTATCTGAATACTGTGCGTCCTGCCCTGAGTATCAGTACCATGCTCTCAGGCCACATTATAGAAATCCGCTTGTTCTATTACCCATTATTGAGGTCCCATTTGAGAGAATAGCTATGTATTTGTTTGGAACTCTAATAAGGTCTGCCCAGATTCATCAGTATATTTTAGTGGTAATGGATTACACTACCAGATACCCGGAAGCGATATCATTATGCAATACATCAACAAAGACAATTTTTAAGGAACTAGTACATGTCTTTAAACAGAGTGGGAATACCTAAGGAAATTCTAACTGATCAGGGTTCCCCATTTATGTCAAGAATCATGAAAGAGTTGTGCCATTTGTTTAAGGTTACTCAGCTGAGGACCTCCGTGTATCACCCTTAGACTGGTGGTTTAGTAGAAAGGTTTAACAAAACTTTAAAGACTATGCTAAATAAAGTGGTGGATAAAGATGGGATAGATTGGGATTATTTGTTACCTTATTTATTGCTGGCCATTAGAGAGATTCCACAATCTTCATGAGCATGAGGCTAAGGAATTTTTCGTAAGAAATAAAGATTTGTTTTCTGACATACCTGGTAAAACAATAGTCATTAAACATGACATAATCACTGAACCAGGGGTTAAGGTTACTCTAAAGCCCTATAGAATACCAGAAGCCCAACAAGAATCGATATCTAAAGAAATGTTGGAAAGGTACTGGCAAGTGCCGTTGACAGACAAGGCAAATGAAAAGACAGCTTTTTCTGCACTGGAGGGTCTGTTCCAAAATAAGATATTGCCATTTTGGTTACATTGGGCACATGCTGCCTTTCAAAGGATGAGCAATAAAATTCTATGGTCTCATAGACAGTATGCTGATGCTTATCTTGATGATGTAGTCATCTATAGTCTTGATTGACATCTCACTTACCCAGGGAACAAGCAGTGTTGGACGTTATCTGTGAGGCAGGATTGACAGCCAACCCCAAAAAAGTGTTGCTTATGGATGTAAAGAGGTGAAGTATCTTGGATACACCAAAGGCTGAGGTCTGATAAAGACCTAAATTAATAAAAACTAGGCAATACAAATTTGACCACGACTCCTAAATAAGAAGCAGATGAGAGCTTTGTTAGGAATCACAGGGTTTTATAAAAGATTTATGCCCAATTTTGCCACCATTGCTGTCCCTTTGACCTTACCAAGGGTAAACAGTCAGTTATGATTAAGTGGAATTCTGAGGCAGAAAAGGCTTTTCAGGTGTTGAAGGTAGCATTGTTCACCCAACCAGTTTTGATGATACCTGACAATAAAAAATGAAATTGTCATGCAGACAGATGCATCAGATATAGGTATAGGTGTTGTGTTGTCTCAAAGCAAAGATGTAGGACATCCTCTTATTTATTTAAGTAGGAAATTGAATATACAGGAGAGAAACAATTCCACTGTTGAAAAAGAAGCATTGGCATTTAAGTGGGCATTAGAAACACTAAGGTACTACCCAGGGCTGCCATCAGGGGGGGACTTCTGGGCCTCACATCCCGGGCCCGGAGAAAGCGTAGGGAGAAGGGGGCCTGGGTAGCAGCACTGCTGTACCAGCAGCTAGGGTGAATAATTGATATTGATATAACGGCGGCATTGCACATACAATGCTGATCGCAAGCCATCTAGAGCTTGCAGAATGGGAGCCAATCAGGAGCGGCTGCTCCTGATAGGCTGCCGGTCCACGAGCTGTGATTGGCTCGCGGCCTGTGCCATATTTTAATTGGTTGAGTATAATTGCTGTCAGCTCTGCGTAAAGTGAACTGGGCAAGAGGAAACCACATGATTTGCGATGGTCACATATCCTTCCTCACAGCAGCATCAACTGACAGCGCTGATTCTGCCTGGCTGGCTGTGCCAGTGCAGCCAGCTGAAGAAAGAAACCACTAAAAGAGGTACTACAGAGTCCCTGACCTTGCCCTGTGCTTCCCCTTCCAGTCCAGCAAGCCTTCCCTGCCCTTTTCACCCCTTATTCCAGCCAGTCTTTCCTGCCCCCCACTCCAGACAGCCTTCCCTGCACTGCTCCCTTCATTCCAGCCAACTTTCCCTGCGCTGTCTCCTCAAGTTCAGCCAGCCTTCCCTGTCTCCCCCCTAGTCCCCTTCCTTCTGGCTTTTTAAGTGGTTCCTGCTTATTTGACGTATTTTATGTGCTTCCGGCTATGTGTGTGTAGAATCCATGCTGCTTTTTTTTACAGTAGATTGATTATGAATCCTGCTCTGTTGCAGTGGATGGCTGAGAATAAAGAGATCAATGGGAGAATAACTAGATGGTTCTTGGCATTGCAAAATTTTAAGTTTTCAGTAGAGCATAGGCCAGGAAGCCAAATCGGATGCTTTGTCCTGTGTTTTTTTCTCATGTCAAAACAGATGGCGGGTTTTGTGACAAAAACACTGTAAAGGTTTTCAAGGGGAGCTATATATGCCCCAGCTTTTTTGCTTCTGTCTGGTAGACAGAATCTGATTAGCAGCCTTGATTTCCAGACCACCTGTGAGAGGCTGATAAAGGGTGTGTCAGTCTCTGTAGTCAGTCTCTCACTGCCTGGGGAACAAGTCAGAGGCCTGTTGAGAGACACTGTGATTGCTGAATGTAAGTGCTGTGTTGAAGGTCCTTCCACTCTTTTGTGTTTTGTTTATTTTTGTGCTGCTAATAAAACTAGCTTTTGTTATTTGTACCAAGGCCTTGGACTGGTGTACTACTACTTGGCTGCTCCACGACAAGTACAACCATTTACCCTAGGAGTAGACACCCTTACCCTGATCTTGCCACAATTTATGTATATTATGAGAGATAAGTTTCCCTCTGTTCCTCATTGCAGATAAAAAAAATCTCAACTAACTGATGTTCACACTGCAGTTGCATGTTCGTCACTTCTATACCACTATTACGGATAGTCATACTGTATAGATAGACTAATCACTAACCATATATATATTGTAGGCTCTCTGTATTGATTGTAGGCTCTCCAAATATCTGCTGGTTTTCACTGAAAACCCCCCCAAAAATAATCATCTGTATTATGTGAAAGAATAATGGTTTGTCACTTATTTGTATCGATCAATGTTTCATTAAATTTTTTCAGACTCTTTAAACTTTCGTAACTAGTGTGAACAACTTGCTTACTTATACTACATACTGTACATCTCTGAAGTAGGTGTGGTTTACAGGCAATGCTCTGAAGATTGAAAATTATTTTATTTGTTTGTAAGCAATATAATTAAACGGCTGTTGTGATTTGCCATTGTTATTTGTATGGAATGTATGTGAAGTTTGCTAATACTTTTATGAAGAACTTTGTCTCTGGTGTTGAGTGCTGATACCTGTTTTCCATATCTTAGATGTTAAATAACTGCACATTTTTACATGAATGCTTGGTTTTATATTTTGTTGCAAGGCAGTATAATTCTGGTTTATAGATGAAAGCATATGGATCCTATAAGCATATATAAAGCTACATCAGGATCTTCTAATCTTCCCAAAGAACATGTGTACAGGGCAGATTTTGATTGCTGTTTTTTTTAACAAAAATATTACATAACAGCATTTCTTTTAAGCTTTTATGTTTTTTTTTTCCAAACTGACTAGGCAACTCCAATTCTAAAAAAATACACTAGTTAAACATTGCCTATATAATAGTGGGTTTTCAGCCAAACTACCACATACTGTATAGTTTTAAACGTACCTGCCTACTTCACGGTGTATTATACTTACCCATATACATTACACACAAAACCTTTTATTTTTGCAGAGTAAATACTGGCTGCTTTTACATGTAGCACACAAATGGTGGTTAGCTTTATTTGGTCATTGCAATTTAGTTGTGAGTTTGGACACCCCTCTCAACTCTTCGGGCCCTATTTACTACAATCTGCATTTAGAAAGCAGATTGTAGTGTGATATTTCCAACTGAATTCGCATTGCGAATTCAGGCAATATCACAGGGATTTATTAAAAATCCCTTGCAGGGACAGAGCTTGCATTAAAGCTCTGTCCCTGTGAATCCCCTCCGCAGCCTTATCACTGTATTTTTTGGAAAAAATACAGTGACAAGGTGCCGCGCATGTTCCAATCAGCAGCCGCTACATCCACCCCCACGATTGCCCTCCCACACGAGCCCCCGCAGCCCCCCTACGCAACCCCCCCCTTAATTTCACTTACCTCCTGTTGTCACTGCTCCGGTGATGTCCTCCCTTTGGGGCTCCGGTCGGCTGGTCTCCCATCCTGCACTGTGACCCAGTCAGCTGTTCTATGCAGCAGCTGACCAGGGTCACAGTGCTGGAGCCTCGGGAGACCAGCTGACCGGAGCACGGATCACTGGCCCTGGACTATGGTAAGTTTTTTATTTTACTATTTTTTATTTTTTTCTAGCAGTGATCAGCTTGTGGTCTGTTTAGACCACACAGGAGATCACTGGAGCCCGGCTCCCAGCTCTACCTGCTAGAGCAGAACAGGAGTCGGGGGAGACCCTGGATAATGCCATCTCCAGGTGGCGTTATTATCACAGGGCTTCCCCCGGTATTTTTTCACATTTTATTTTTAGTAATTCTCTGACAGATGGCATTTCCCATTACAATTATGGGAAATGCTATCTGATTACTAAAAATATGTGATAATTAGAGCTTGGAGTAGAATTTTACGAATTTTACTCCAATTGTCCTTTAGAAAATTTCACTTTATTTTAGTAAAAATAATATTAATAAATAGAGCCCTATATCTCTCTGTACATTTTACATCTGCCCCACCTGCAGTACAGCATGGTTTTATAAATGTGAAAAGTTACATGCTCTTTTTTGCTTTGGTCCCAAATCAAAATCATGTAATTGTTTGGCATTTTAAAAGCTTAAACCACAGAGATCATAGTTTTATCTGCACAACCTAATCCGACAATTGACTCTGAATGTACTTTACTATTTTTTTCCCCTTTCGTTTCCGTTCCCTTTTCCTTTCTCTTTAGCTTGTGTGTGTTATTTATGGTAATAGGTAGCTGTCGGATATGCTTACACAAGTAATTTATCGTTGTATGATACAGACAATTTCTATGATTGAAAAGCTGCTGTTATAATGGATATATGAGATGTATCATTTAATTTGACAGAATATATAGTCTTGTAAGACAGAGCATATTGTTATGTACACATTATATCAACAGAAAACCCATTTGTGGATCTCCGTGATTTTGTCATGTAATTTACTGTTGTATAACTAGTCTTTAATTTTACTAACAATTCCAATAAATGTTTATATACATCCATGAGTCATAGGACCTCATTCAGACCCGCTCGCAAGCGCTGAGCACTCGCAAGCGGGTCATTGTTTAGGCCCTACGCACGCGCAGCAGCCGCACTGCGCGTGCGCAAGCCCCGGAGCGAGAGAGAAATTCTCTCGCTCCGGAGCTCACTACAAAAGGGGCGGCTGTCGATGTTGATCGACAGCTTGCCCCGTTTTGTAGGCGTGGCGGGGGGGTGGTTTCACAAACTGAGGCGTTCCTTAAGGAACGCCTGCCGTTTTTTGGGCGGCCGCACTGACATCAGCAGTGATGTCAGTGGGGAGCTTCCTGCTCGATCAGAGCAGGAAGCTCCCTGGGGCTTGCGGTTGCCGAGACCCAACCTTAGGGTCTCGTTGCAAGCCCCGATGGTCGCGATGGTCTTGACCATAGCGACCATCAACCTGGTCGGTTGTTAAAGATGTGGGTGGTAACCCACAGCTTAGCTAGCGACCAGGAGGCCGCACTTCAAAACCCAAGCGGCCGCCCACATTCAGGACCTCATTCAGAGTCGGTCGAAGCGGCCGCACGGTCGTACGGGAAAAGGGGCCGGATATGCAAATGATTCCCTCGCAAGTTGCGTTCCTAAGTTCGGATCGGTAGCTGGCCGACCAAGGGGAGGAAGCGGTCTGAATTAAAAAAAATATGCCCCCTTCTCGTACGCATTGCACGTCATCTCCGGGCATATAAGGATTAATCGAGACCATCTGGAACCATCGGAACTGGTCGTAGAGCTTAAGGTTGAGCATACCCTCTCTTAAGCTCTACGATCATGTCAGTGTAAAAACCTCCCATGTCACATGTGCCATTACGCTACTTTGTTAATTATGCACTCCCATAAACCGTATGCACTCCCATAAAACGCCGTTCGCATAATTAGGCACGTCTGCATCCGGATCTCCACTCCCCTGTTTTCAAGCACCTTCCACTGTTACCACCCACAAACGCCTCAATCTGTCACTCAAACTACCGACCTGGCTGTGTTCAAGGAGAGAGAAATTTCTGATCGTAGCGGCTAGTTTGCGCACGCACATTGCGAACTTTACGCATGCGCAGTACAGCGAACATCGGTGGCGTACGACCGTGCGCCGCTTCGACCGACTCTGAATGAGGTCCTCAGAGCGACCGCTCGCATTTTGCGAGCGCCTCTGAATGAGGGCCATAATGTGCAGAAAACTTTTGTCTCCTGTATTTCAGGTTTATCAACATTAGAGATGAGCGGTTCGGTTTTGCTGAAACCGAACCCCCTCCTAATTTTGGAATTCTGAGTCAAACCGAGTCCCGACTCGAATCTTTTCTCAAAGTTCGGATCTCGGATCTAAAAATTGTATCTTGCGTGTTTTGGATTGCATTTAAGTCCCTCCCTCAATGTTATTGATGTTAATGATACCATAAGATTAAAATCTGGTCCAAGTTACATGATTTTAGCTGATTTTATACATTTTTAAAGAAAAACAAGACAGAACCAAAACACTTAAGGGTGGTTTTGCCAAACCAAAACACGATGATGATTTAGAACCAAAACCAAAATACGGGGGTTTGCGCACATAAAGGTTCTTTTTAAATAATGAAGTGCGCTGGCCCAGTAGAAATTATTTTCAGGAGCTGACACGAATGCACCGGAGCAGCTGTTCCTAACATTCGCAGTTTTTCTGCTAATTAGTGAAAGTTTACACTGACATACATGGTAACTGCGAATGTGGGCTGGAGGAGGTGGAGTGATCCAAATTGATCTCTCTATGTACTCCCGAGCTTGGCTATGGGAGCTAATGCCACCTGAATACGGTGTCAGTTCCTGCAATCAAGCTACGAAAAATTGCATCTTCAGAGCTTGATGAATGGCCAGTGGTCACACTGGGGCACACTACATAAAACATGCATGAATAGGCCCCATAATATCAGTATGCAATGATATTATGGGGATATTATAGGGAAGATTTTGTATAGCCACAATTTAATAAAACATATTACCATGACTGGGGATGCCGACAGCGGAATCCCGACAGCCGTCATCCCGATCGTAAGGAGAATGGGGCAAGGTAAGTATTAGCCGCGGTGGGCGAGGGTTAGGTTTAGGCGCCCCCAGGGGACTTAGGGTTAGGCTGCGGGAGGGGGAGGTTAAGGTTAGGCTCCAGAACGGGGGGTTAGGTTCAGGCACCACCGGGTGGAGGTTAGGGTTAGGCACTAAGGGCCATATCCAATTAGCCCCAAACACTGTTTGGGCTCTAATTGATCCCCGCGATCAGCGAAAAATGGGTATTTTTCATTGATTATCCCTGATTTTCTCCAATATTTTTTTTCTCCCTATCTTATTATTTGGGGCGAAATAATAGGATAGTTTGCCCGTTAACACATAGGAGCCGCGATAAGCTCACGGACCTATGTGTTCTCGCCATTTTTTGGGGCGAAAAAATGGCACTTATTGTGGATTATTTTTCGGGACACATCAGGTCCCGAAAAAAAAAACCCTGATAAGTGCCGTTGTCAGGCCGACTTCGGGACTAATTGAATATCCCCGAGCGAGCTAATTAATTATTGTATTTTGTTTTCACTCTACTCTGTGTTAGATTATAATATGATCTGATCTGATTTTTGTTTGTTCTTTTGTGTTAGATTATATTGTATACTGTTTCATAACCAATGTAATATTTTTCTTGTATTTAAAAATAAAATATTGTCTATTTTTCTGATACTTATGATCTGTATTGAAAAAAATTCTCTTTAATAAAAACTATTTGAGTTAAAAAAATAAATAAAATAAAACAGTTACTAGTTACTAGTTACAAGTGTAACCATGTTATAGGTCTTTTCATTATTAAATTTGTATAGATTGTGCATGTAAATATGATTGCCAGGTGGATGCTGGAAGAGGTGGTTCTGGCTTCTAAGTTTGCTTAAACTATTCTGACCCTGCTAGTGGTAATGGTAGTGCTACGCTAATGTGCATAAGCAGCTCAGTAATAAAAACAATCAATGGAGTATATAGCTATAAATAGCTGAAACCTGAGCGCTACTAAAACTATAAGTGATGTAAAGATATACAAGTGTGATAAAATGTAAAGGAGTGATACCGATATAAAAGAAAGCATACACTGTAAAGATTAGGGGTGAGCGGGTTCGGATTTCTGAAATCCGAGCCCCCCCGATCCGAGTCCGATCCGAGTCAGGCTCGACTTTTCCCGCCTGACTCGGATCTGAAATCGAGGCAAAACGTCATCATCCCGCCTTCCGAGTCTCGCAGGTTTTGGATCCTATATAAGGTACCCGCGTCGGCGCCATTTTCTCACTCGGCTGTGGACAGTGAAGAGGGAGGGTGGGAGTTAGGGCTGTGTAGTGTAGTGTAGTGTAGTGTAGTGCTGCTGTTGTCCACTACTTCAAAGTCCATAGGGGCTGGCTGTGTTGTGCTGTGCTGCTGTTGTTGATAGGGGCTGTGTCCACTACTTCAAAGTCCATAGGGGCTGGCTGGACTGTGTTGTGCAGTCAGTTCTCCATAGGGGCTGTGTCCACTCCAAAGTCCTGTGCAGTGTCCCAGTCCTAAAGGAGTGCTGTAGTGTTGTCCAGGGGGTGCTCTGTCCATCAGGGGTGCTCCCCCCAAGTGCTAAAAAAATAATATATTTTCTGTGTTTGTGAATTGTGTGCGCAGTAGCCGCACGTGCATCAACAAAGTAGTGCCAAGCGTGCGCCTGTGTCATAAGTAAAGGGCCGGCTGGCTTGACCGTTAAAGGGTGCTGTAACCCCCGAAAGTACACTCCAGTCCAAACCAAAAAAAAATTATTTTCTGTGTTTGTGAATTGTGTGCGCAGTAGCCGCACGTGCATCAACAAAGTAGTGCCAAGCGTGCACCTGTGTCATAAGTAAAGGGCCGGCTGGCTTGACCGTTAAGGGTGCTGTAACCCCCGAAAGTACACTCCAGTCCAAACCAAAAAAAAAATTATTTTCTGTGTTTGTGAATTGTGTGCGCAGTAGCCGCACGTGCATCAACAAAGTAGTGCCAAGCGTGCGCCTGTGTCATAAGTAAAGGGCCGGCTGGCTTGACCGTTAAAGGGTGCTGTAACCCCCAAAGTACACTCCAGTCCAAACCAAAAAAAAAATTATTTTCTGTGTTTGTGAATTGTGTGCGCAGTAGCCGCACGTGCATCAACAAAGTAGTGCCAAGCGTGCGCCTGTGTCATAAGTAAAGGGCCGGCTGGCTTGACCGTTAAAGGGTGCTGTAACCCCCGAAAGTACACTCCAGTCCAAACCAAAAAAAAATTATTTTCTGTGTTTGTGAATTGTGTGCGCAGTAGCCGCACGTGCATCAACAAAGTAGTGCCAAGCGTGCGCCTGTGTCATAAGTAAAGGGCCGGCTGGCTTGACCGTTAAAGGGTGCTGTAACCCCCGAAAGTACACTCCAGTCCAAACCAAAAAAAAAATTATTTTCTGTGTTTGTGAATTGTGTGCGCAGTAGCCGCATGTGCATCAACAAAGTAGTGCCAAGCGTGCGCCTGTGTCATAAGTAAAGGGCCGGCTGGCTTGACCGTTAAAGGGTTCTGTAACCCCCAAAGTACACTCCAAAACAAAAAAATATATATTTTCTGTGTTTGTGACTTGTGTGCACTGTGGCTGCACGTGCATCAACAAAGGAGCAGCGCCAAGCGTGCGCCTGTGTCCCATAAGTAAAGAGACGGCTGGCTCATTTCTTAAAGGGTGGTGTAACCCACAAAGTGCACTACTCTCCAGCAAAAATAAAAAAATATTTTCTGTGTTTGTGTGCGCTTTAGCCGCACGTATATATCAATATAACATAAATGGAGGACCAAACTTTCTCCGATAAAAATAAAATAGGGAAAGATCAAGAACCACTTCCTCCTAGTGCTGTTGCTGCTGCTGGGAGTTGTTCATCATCCCAGAGAGGAAGTAGGAACATCACTACTTTTACTAAACAATTGACCCTCCAACAGTCCCTAGTGATGAGGATGAAGTACGACAGCAGTCATCCTGAAGCAAAACGTATAACTGAGGCCTTGACTGCTATGTTGGTGTTAGACGTGCGTCCGGTATCCGCCATTAGTGCAGTGGGATTTAGACAAATGATGGAGGTAGTGTGTCCTCGGTTCCAAATCCCGTCTAGATTCCACCTGCATCCTCAAAGCAGCAGCGACAAGCGTGCGTCTGTCTGTTAAAGGGTGGTGACACCCTCAAAGTGTGCTACACAAACAATTAAAATATTGTTCTTTTTTTTTCTGTCTTTGTGAAATGTGTGGGCTGTAGCCGCACCTGCATCCTTAAAGCAGCAGCGACAAGCGTGCATCTGTCTGTTAAAGGGTGGTGACACCCTCAAAGTGTGCTACACAAACAATTAAAATATTGTTCTTTTTTTTTCTGTCTTTGTGAATTGTGTGGGCTGTAGCCGCACTTGCATCCTCAAAGCAGCAGCGACAAGCGTGCGTCTGTCTGTTAAAGGGTGGTGTAACCCTCAAAGTGCTCCAAAAAATAAAACATTTTTTTTAAGGTGTTTGTGACTTGTGTGCGATGTAGCCGCACTTGCATCCTCAAAGCAGCAGCGACAAGCGTGCGTCTGACTGTTAAAGGGTGGTGACACCCTCAAAGTGTGCTACACAAACAATAAAAATATTCTTCTTCTTTTTTCTGTCTTTGTGAATTGTGTGGGCTGTAGCCGCACCTGCATCCTTAAAGCAGCAGCGACAAGCGTGCGTCTGTCTGTTAAAGGGTGGTGACACCCTCAAAGTGTGCTACACAAACAATTAAAATATTGTTCTTTTTTTTCGGTCTTTGTGAAATGTGTGGGCTGTAGCCGCACCTGCATCCTTAAAGCAGCAGCGACAAGCGTGCGTCTGTCTGTTAAAGGGTGGTGTAACTCTCAAAGTGCTCCAAAAAATAAAAAACTATTTTTTTAATGTGTTTGTGACTTGTGTGCGATGTAGCCGCACTTGCATCCTCAAAGCAGCAGCGACAAGCGTGCGTCTGTCTGTTAAAGGGTGGTGACACCCTCAAAGTGTGCTACACAAACAATAAAAATATTCTTCTTTTTTCTGTCTTTGTGAATTGTGTGGGCTGTAGCCGCACCTGCATCCTTAAAGCAGCAGCGACAAGCGTGCGTCTGTCTGTTAAAGGGTGGTGACACCCTCAAAGTGTGCTACACAAACAATAAAAATATTCTTCTTCTTTTTTCTGTCTTTGTGAATTGTGTGGGCTGTAGCCGCACTTGCATCCTCAAAGCAGCAGCGACAAGCGTGCGTCTGTCTGTTAAAGGATTACATCGGTGACAGCATCCAAGTAGGCATGTCAGACAGTCCGTACCTGTACTGGCAGGAAAAAGAAGCAATTTGGAGGTCCCTGTACAAACTGGCTCTATTTTACCTGAGTTGCCCCCCCTCCAGTGTGTACTCCGAAAGAGTGTTTAGTGCAGCCGGGAACCTTGTCAGCGAAAGGCGTAGGAGGTTGCTTCCACAAAATGTGGAGAAGATGATGTTCATAAAATGAATTATCAACTCTTCCAGGGAGACCAGCCTCCTGAACATACAGAGGGACCTGTGGTTCCAGCAGGGACGAATTAATACTCTGTGAGGATGAGGATGTACACACTGAAGAGGGTGAGGAATCGGTGGATGAGGAGGATGAGGATGACATCTTGCCTCCGTAGAGCCAGTTTGTGCAGGGACAGATTAATTGCCAGCTTGTTTTGTGGGGGCCCAAACGAACCAATCATTTCAGCCACAGTTGTGTGGCAGACCCTGGCGCTGAAATGATTGGTTTGTTAAAGTGTGCATGTCCTGTTTATACAACATAAGGGTGGGTGGGAGGGCCCAAGGACAATTCCATCTTGCACCTCTTTTTTTTCTTTGCATTATGTACAATTTGGGGCCTAGTTTTTCAAACTGCCATCCTGTCTGCCACTGCAGTTTCACGCCTAGATGGGTCACGTGTTTGTGCCACCCACTCGTGTCGCTTAGCATAGTCATCCAGCTACCTCGGTGCAACCTTTTGGACATAAAAACACTATTGTGAGGTGTGAGGTGTTCAGAATAGACTGGAAATGAGTGGAAATTAAGGTTATTGAGGTTAATAATAGCACAGGAGCAGAAAAACCTACAAATTCTGTGATTTTTGCTGTTTTTATGCTTTTTTAAAAAAAAATACAGATCCAAAACACAAAACCCAGAACCCAAAACACGGAAGGGTGGTTTTGGCAAAACCAATCCAGATCCAAAACACGAAGAAAGATCCAGATCCAAAACCAAAACACAAAACACGAAAAGTGGCCGGTGCACACCCCTAGTAAAGATATAGGGGTCTATTTATCAAGCAGTAAAAGTGTTGAGAAGTGAACCAGTGAAGAAGTTGCCCATAGCAACAAATCAGCTTTGAAGTAGCATTTATCAAGCACAGTCTATAAAATAATAGGTAGGAGCTGATTGGTTGCTATGGGCAACTTCTCCACTGCTCCACTTCTCCACACTTTTCACTGCTTGATAAATAGATCCCATAAAGTGCAAAGTGCAATAAACTATAAAAAAGCATGCACCAATATAATGTTTATAGCCTTTTTAGGATTATATTGGGAGCAAAAATGGGGTCTTGGGAGATCTGAAGTTCACTTGGATAGAAGTCCATAAACTGAGCGGTCACTGCTGTCCCTGTCTAGCCCTACTTGATGGTGTGATGTTCCGGCAGTGGTCTTCTATTCAGCGATTGCTGGCAGTTTGTGCTGGCTGGAATTAGTTGTGGCGTCTCTTGATGATGTCAGACACCCGCTGGTCTTTGTGTCTTTAGTCCCGCTAGCACATCTGCTACACCAGTGGTTCTCAAACTCGGTCCTTAGGACCCCAAACAGTTTCCATTTTCCAGGTCACCTAGCAGCTTATTTTACAATCATGCAAATGGAGACTGCTATACCGTTGTATTGGCTACTCTGCAGAGATATAATGAGATATAACATAATGGACACATTTTCTACAGAAGGTGTCCATGTAGTGCACAGACTCCACCTCATCATCCATATACTGTATGCTTGTTTCCATATGAACATTGCATAGATTATATGCATTTGACTGTACTGAACATGATATGATATGATAAAGTAAGAGGAGCTTATGTTAGGTTGTGAGCTGCGGGAAATCCTGCAAGTCTTCACGTATTTTTAAAGCGACAATCATTTTAAGGCAAAACCAGCTTTATTTTGCCTTTAAAATTATTGCCACTTTAAAAAAGGGGAAGACTCGCAGGAGTTCCTGCAGCGACTGCAGCTCTAATCCCCAGTATTCAAGAATTTTTTAAAAAAAATTCCACACTAAAGAAAATAGCTTTCACCAGTTGTATTCTTGTTATGCTTGTTCCCAATACAGATGTCTATGGTCAATTAATAAATGTAAGATTCCTGTTATTACTATCTGGATAATAGAATTTGTAAGTGTTCCTTCTTTAACCTTCGATGAACTAGGTGGGGTGTTACATACCCCATCAAGATTTAAACTTCTATAACTTTTTAAAAAAATACTGCACGCAAGTTGCAGTTTTGTGTAGCTGGTGTTGCAACGTTGCCAGTTTGCTTAGTGATGGCGGTTTAATGTGGGAAGCACTAGCGCAGCGAGTACACGTGCGTAAAGTGCATGTGGGTATCTCATACCACCCCTGGTTTGGCACCTGCCTTGATGTCAGCAGAGTGTTTTCATTAGTTTATTTTAGCTATTTCTAATTGTTCATAAGTTTAATTTTTACTAACGATTGTGATTCAAACGTATTCCAAAGATCTTTTTTGGAAAAGTTGTTACTAGAAGACTTATAAGCTTAGTTTGTAAAAAAACAATTTATTTTTGTTTTCTTGTTTTAAAAGATTAAAGAGTTTACTCCCTTTTTATAATTTTGTTATGACGAAAATATCGAAATTACTGTTGTACTAAATTAGTATACTTATGGTGAAGTATAGCATGGGGTATGAGATACCACACATGCGTCGCCATGTTGATTTTTTCCACCTGGTTCACGGAAAGTTAAACCTTAAAAAAGAAAACCTGATTTGCGTTTGTCATAATCAGGCCTTGGTTACTCACAGTGCGGCCTAGGTAAGTGCATAGCTCCCCACATTTACATGAGCCAAACCTTTTTTGTCCCAGAAGCAAGTGCACTGAAGCCGATTGAGGCCTGTGCACTGTAATCACATGATCAAAGTCCAATGCTCTGCTACTGTCCTACACTGTACTCAAACTGCGAACGTTTTCATGGCGAGATTTATGATGCATGTGGAACAACCAATTATTTTTTGATGGAAATACGGAAGAAAAATTATTGGATTAAAAATCATCATATTGTACCTATGCACCTCAATTGTATACTGATGTGTAAATTCAGGAATACATTCATTCATTCAGAAACAAAGAGTATGAATGTGTGTGTGGGCCAGCATTATGGTGAGCGCCAGTGCTGAGTCTCACTCAAAGTGACTGTAGTAGTGGGCAGCCGCAGAAGCCAGATTCACTACTTTATGCTAATGCAAGATTCCATTCTGCTAATGCATCTGCAAGGGAAACCGCTGCCACCCATTGATGTTACGCCAGCCGCCATAACCATCATCATTCGTAGCGCCACTTACACCAGCCCCATGCCCTGTGCAAGAGATCAGTCAGAAACAGGCTTCTCTTAGTTGAACTAAAAGCCATATAGATATAGATACATAGATGTACATAATTTGCGGGGCAAATTGATAAAGTCAGCCTTACCAACCCCGGAAAGTATCTGAGGCAGCTGAATATCGATGTCGCTTTAATGCTAAATTTTGGCAATAGGTGTTTTTTGTACTGCTGCAATAAGCGTTGCCAAAAAAACAGCCTTTTCCTAGTCAGAAGACCTGTTCATTTTATATGAAATCTTCAGGTTCTTCTTAATAAAAATATAAATGAACGTTTTGTCTAAATGAAAAAAGATTCTATTACAAAATCACATAAAAGGTTTATACAGGTGTCTCAGCATTTCTAAAGCAAAATCATGACACAATGAAGCCCATCCCACAGCCAGCAAATACCGTGCCCTGATCCACACATGTCCGAACCACATTCTCACTTTCCAGAAGACCTCACTTTCATGGTGCAAAAATCGGAATAGGTCCACCAACATTGGAATTGTTGGGTTGTGCAGTAAAAGTGTCGTATCATTCTCAGGGCCCGGGGGATATTTTTCATACCTCATAAAGAGGACAAATGGAGGTGTTGCCTATAGCAGTCAATCAGATTATAAGTAAAATGTATCTATACATTCTAAAATGATAGCCAGAATCTGAGCCACATGTCCTCTTAAATAGTTGATAAATCTCCCATTCATCCCCTGGTAAATTGCAATTTTAACAGGATTATTATTATGCTATTATTTATATATTCTATATAGGTATAGGTTCAAGATTACATTGTGTGCCCGCTGGACCAATATTTTATACCACTGCTGTTGCGTTCCATGGATCCCAGTACTCACTGCATCCCATCTGCATAAAATAATTATTGGTGCAGGGTCTCTTAGTCAGGGCCGGTGCAAGGTGTCACGGCGCCGTAGGCAAAATTTTTAGCCTGCCGCCCCTCACCCTGAATTTTGAAAAAAAAATTCTTATCTGCTTCTGGCTGTTGTGGCTGCTGTCCAGTTACACGATGTCTGATGCCAAACGCTGTCCATAATCCACTGCTGCAGTAAGATTTCTAGGTGAAGGTGGGGGGAGACTACAGTGCATCCGGGAAGTATTCACAACGCTTCACTTTTTCCAAATTTTGTTATGTTACAGCCTTATTCCAAAATGGAATAAATTAATTTATGTCCTGAAAATTCTACACACAATACCCCATAATGACAACGTGTAAAAAGTTTTTTTGAGATTTTTGCAAATTTACTTAAAAAAAAACCCACTAAGAAATCACATGTGCATAAGTATTCATGGCCTTTGCTATGAAGCTCAAAATTGAGCTCAGGTGCATCCAGTTTCCACTGATCATCCTTGAGATGTTCCTACAGCTTAATTGGAGTCCACCTGTGGTAAATTCAGTGGATTGGACATGATTTTGAAAGGCATACATCTGTCTATATAAGGTCCCACACTTGACAGTGCATGTCAGAGCTCAAACCAAGCATGAAGTCTAAGGAATTGTCTGTAGACCTCTGAGACAGGATTGTCTCGAGGCACAAATCTGGGGATGGGTACAGAAAAATATCTGCTGCTTTGAAGGTCCCAATGAGCACAGTGGCCTCCATCATTCTTAAATGGAAGAAGTTCGGAACCACCAGGACTCTTCCTAGAGTTGGCTGGCCATCTAAACTGAGCGATCGGGGGAGAAGGGCCCTAGTCAGGGAGGTGACCAAGAACCTAATGGTCACTCTGTCAGAGCTACAGCATTCCTCTGTGGAGAGAGGAGAACCTCCAGATGGACAACCATCTCTGCAGGAATTCACCAATCAGGCCTGTATGGTAGAGTGGCCAGACTGAAGCCACTCCTTAGTAAAAAGCACATGGCAGCCCGCCTGGAGTTTGCCAAAATGCACCTGAAGGACTCTCAGACCATGATGAGACAAAGATTGAACTCTTTGGCGTGAATGCCAGGAGTTATGTTTGGAGGAATCTAGGAACCGCTCATCACCAGGCCAATACCATCCCTACAGTGAAGCATGGTGGTGGCAGCATCATGCTGTGGGGATGATTTGCAGTGGCAGGAACTGGGAGACTAGTCAGGATAGAGGGAAAGATGAATGCAGCAATGTAAAGAGACATCCTGGATGAAAACCTGCTCCAGATCGCTCCTGACCTCAGACTGGGGCGATGGTTAATCTTTCAGCAGGACAACAACCCTAAGCACACATCCAAGATATCAAAGAAGTGGCTTCAGGACAACTCTGTGAATGTTGTTGAGTGGCCCAGCCAGAGCCCAGACTTGAATCCAAATGAACATCTCTGGAGAGATCTGAAAATGGCTGTGCACCGACGCTTCCCATCCAACCTGATGGAGCTTGAGAGGTGCTGCAAAGAGGAATGGGCGAAACTGCCCAAAGATAGGTGTGCCAAGCTTGTGGCATCATAATCAAAAAGACTTGAGGCTGCAATTGCTGCCAAAAGTTCATCAACAAAGTAGTAAGTAAAGGTTGTGTATACTTATGTACATGTGGTTTCTTAATTTTTTTTTTTTCTCAAAAAAAACTTTTTACACGTTGTCATTATGGGTTATTGTGTGTAGAATTTTGAGGACAAAAATTAATTTATTCCATTTTGGAATAAGGCTGTAACATAACAAAATGTGGAAAAAGTGAAGCATTGTGAATACTTTTCAGATGCACTGTACATGTTAGGACATAGTGGCACGCAGCAGTAAGAAGAGACTTACCACATCACTTGGGGGCCTATTCATGATGTTAATTATCGGTGTCCGAACGACTCGCCACGGCTGCCGGAGCAATTCATCAAAACTGTCCTTTTTCAACGCAGCCTGTACCATGACAATTAGGAGCTGAGTGGCTGGTCATTTGTCACTCTCCAATTTATCACTTCCCAGAACTTAGGGCCTGATTCAGACTCGGTCGCAAGCGCTGTGCGCTTGCAATCGGGTCGTTGGTGGGCCAGTGCACATGCGCAAGACCCTGATAGCAACGGACACTCCGTCGCTCCGGGTCTCGCAACAAAGGGGACGAGCTGTCGATGTTAAGTGACAGCTCGCCCCCTTTGGTGGGCGGGCCGGGGTAGTGGTTGTCCAAACGGAGGCGTTCCCATGTGAACGCCTCCGTTTGGGGGCGGCCCCACTGACATCACAAGTGATGTCAGTGGGAGTGATTTCGGCTCTGTTAGAGCCGAAATCTCTCTGGGGCTTGCGGCAACGAGACCCTACCACAAGGGTGTCGTCGCAAGCCCGATGGTCGCAATGGTCACCCACAGCTATGCGAGCGGCCAGGAGGCCGTTCTGAAAAAAAAAAAAAGACCGGCCCTGATTCAGAGCAAGCGCTCTGTCAGAGCATCCAGCTCTGAATCAGGGCCTTAGTACATCACCCCCTATATAATTTACAAAAAATATATATATTTTTTCATTAATACTATATGCTAATCACTATTCATTTTATTCTTTATGTCAACTAAGCAAATTTATAATCATAATGTATAAGCAACAAAATAATTTCTCTCTCTAATTTCTAATTGTGTATGATACTGTATAACATAGTATTTAAGAGGGCTATGATTCACTATTAAATCAAACTGGAACCCATAAAAGCCACACACCCTGCACTCACTGTAGCTACGCCATTGTAAACAGACATGATCAGCAAGTACATATTTCTTTATAGTTACTATGGGGTGCTCTGCTAAACAATTTATTTGGGAGGAGAAAGACGAGGGTAATTTGTAATTATATATTTATTTATATAGTTTAGGTATAATAAACCAAATTGGAGGAACACCTTTATAGAGGAAACCATTCCATAAGGAAGCACAAGGCTTCAGTACTGCTAACAACTGTTCCACCAGGATAGATCATTTTTTGATGCATCTGTGATTCAAACATACATCTATTGTATAAAGGTTCTTTATGCATCACATGGGCTGGGTCTGTCTGTTGAGTACAGTGGATAGGTTAAAGGCAGACAGGTCAGCCAATTATAAGTTTTATTTGGACTTTGTCAAAAGAGCTAAAAAGACTCCCAATTCTTCTGTACACTAACCATAGGTACTTTTTGGTCTTTTTACAGTTTTTAATAAGTGACCGGGACAGGGACCCACAATGTAACCCCCATTGCTCCAGGACCCAGTCCAAACCCATTTGTGCTTCAGATGGTCGAACCTACGAATCCATGTGTGATTACCAGAGAGCCAAGTGCAAGGATACTGCACTCAGTGTGGTTCACCGAGGAAGGTGCAAAGGTAACAAATGCAGTGTATTCGTACTGAGAAAATGATGTCATAAACATACATCAATTTTAATATTTCTCTACAAACAAAAACAATTGTCAACTTGCAGGTAGTTTCCTTCCTTTAACAAGTACAACAAATCTTAATAACCTTAATAACCTGCAAAATTCAGATAGGGGAGCCACACCAACTGCCACTGAGTCCCGGCCGGCAATGCTTGGCAGTGTTTCTAAGGGCAGTTGGTATGGCATCCCTATTTGATTTTTGGACTGAACTGCACCTCTAGACCCGCCACTGCTGAGAACAGTGGTCTCCAACTCTTAGCCCGCGAGCTACCGGTAGCTCGTGGCCGTAATTTGGGTAGCTTGCCTAGCTGCAGTACTGTTGAATCAACTAGGAGGAAGTGACCTCTGAGGAAAGCCATGGGTGGGGTGACGGAGAAGCACATCAGGTGATTGCCATAGGGCAACACAATACTTGACGGACACCATCTGGACATTACAGGAGTCGACTGCATTTGGGGCGAGTGACTCCTGCCCAACCCTGCCGAAAAATCACACAGCAGCCCTGCCTATATCTTTTGCTCCTCTACTGTACTTACCTCCCTGAAGCTAGTGATTTAAAAGTGAAATGTGCAACAATATCACTGTATTAACTAAATGCATTGTTGTTTTCTATGAAAATTATTTTCATTTTCATTAAATGATCTTTTATGTATCGGTTATTAGCCAGATTTTTTTTTATTAAATGTTCGTAGCTCTTCAAGAGGTTTCATTTTTCTCGAGTAGCTCACACCCCAATTAAAAAAGATAATAGGTTACGCTTATCTCACAGTACCACATTCAAATAAGGGATAAACAATCTCCTATTTTAATAGTAAAAAAGTTCACATAACAATGAATATAAATGTACACATGTATTAAAACATCACATATAAGTATGATGGCTGTAATGATACTGCTGGCAAACACACGGAGAATATATGAGGGATTGTTCATCATATGCGTATCCACATCTGAAATTGCTGTTATAGCATGGAATGTATCCAATATGGAGATAAACGCAATATATAGTACAGGTTGAGTCTCCCATATCCAAAATGCTTGGGACCAGGGGTATTTTGGATAACGGAATATTCCGTATTTTGGAATAATTGCAGATCATAATGAAATATCTTGGGAATGGGACCCAAATATACACACATAATGCATTTATGTGTTATATACACCTTATACACACAGCCTGCAGCTCATTTTATACAATATTTTCAATAATTTTGTGACTCAAGCAAAGTTTGTGTACATACATGAAATAAATGTATGTTTCATTTACACCCTATACACACAGCCTGAAGGTAATTTTATACCATATTTTTAATAATTTTTTGCCTTAGACAAAGTTTGTGTACATTGAACCATCAAAAATCAATGGTTTTATTATCTCAGTCATGCCAAAATTATTCCGTAATTCGGAATATTCCGTATTTCGGAATATTTGGATATGGGAGACTCAACCTGTAGTAGCAAATGTATCCGGTATGGGGATGAATATGCTAGAGTATCATTGAGAAGAAAGTGTTCAAAGAACTGCTGGGATGCAATTGCTCCACTATACTCACAGTCCTTTAGGCAGCTGACAAGTGTGTCTCTCAGCTACCATTATTACAGGGCTCGACAAATCCCGGGGGCCACGTCGCCATGACTACCAGATTTTGCTGCCTGGCTGCTAGATTTTGCAGTGAGGGAGGAAGCAGATCCTCATAAGCCCCGGCGGAGATTCGTGCCTATATATCATGCACAGGAGTGCATGTTCTGAGTGTCACCTGTGGTGACTGCTTTGCCTATGTCCGTCCCGGCCCGCACTGACTACTCCTCTACATCCTGGCCTGCTCTGATCCCTGCTGTCTGTCCCAGTCTACGCTGATCCTCCTGTACGTCCCGGCTGTCTACTGTCTCCTATCTCCGGCTGCATAGAGCTCTCCGGTAATAGGGTCTATGCGTGGCCAGGGATTGCGGAGCGGCTTCAGAGGGATAGTGGTGTGACCACGAGGGGATGGGGGTTTTGTTGTACTTCCTGGCACCATTATTTTATGTGAAATGTGGTCCTTTATTAATGGAGGGTGTGGAGTGGAGCAGGGGAGCTGTGCAGAGCAGTGAGGGGGCCTCCATTTTACTGTATTCATTCAACTGTGACCATTTTGTGGACTAGTATAGTGTGTATAAAGGTTGCATAACACACAGAGCTGTGCTCCTCACTCACTCCTGTAATTTTTTGGGGGGACGGTGATCTGGCTCCTACACTTTCATCCTGGCTCCTAGACTTTAGAAAAATTTGTCAAGCCCTGCATTAATAAACGTTCCGGTGAGTAAATAAATATCTCAGATCTCCCGGTCACTACATAAGCAATCCTCCAGGCAGCACTACCTGTGACAGGCTCTCACCACTGTCGCTCCCGTTGTGCTGATTCCTCCTAGAGCCCCAGCGATGGTGTGGCTGGCGGCTCCGGTGTATAATGGAGGCTGGAATACTATTGCCAGTAAGATGGAAAAAGCTTCCGGATAGATGGAACAAACTCCTCCGGCTATAAGCGGGCACCCTGCTTTCAAAGGTAATTTCTTCAGTCTCCAAAACAGCACACTGATCTCCTTGATGTGTATTGCCAGTGTTCCCGTCTCCTTAACTAGTTTCTCCGCACCAGGCGGCTTTCTTTTGATGTGTACATTTATATTCATTGTTATGGGAACTTTTTTACTATTAAAATAGGAGATTGTTTATCCCTTATTTGAGTGTGGTACTGTGTGATACGCGCAACCAATTATCTTTTTTCTGTGTGTGTATTGTGCATTGTGAGAGGATTGGCAAAATCTCTCTATAGGTGTGCAGCTATAATCACCTGTGACGCAATAATTTAATCTATTATATACCCCATTGGCGCCAGGTTTTTAGCTGTTGGTTATTGTACACACGCCAATTAAGGTTGACGATCACTGGCTTAGAACCATTATGGCAATGATGAGTCTGTATTCTACAGTCATTTACAAAATTGCCAAAATGCTCTTCCCGCATACCAATGTCATGTGCATCAGTTGTGCAAATGCTGTTATTTTATGCATTGCACTTAGGTTTAATATGTAAAATAGTGGCGTCTTGAGATTACAAAATTGTGCATCTTTTCATGGCAAATGTGGGCTCAGTAAGAGTGCTTCCAGTTACATATCCACATGCAAAACTTTCATGTTGAGGTGTGTGATTATTCCCAATGTCATTCAAACACACAAGAGTCCTAGGAACAGTAATCTCATGATTACCTTAAGACTTAAATTAGCTCAAACCAAACAATATTATGGGTGAAGCAAATTTGTTGCTCTCAAGCTGGGTACACACTAAATGATGTGTATACCCAGGGATCTCGCTGACGATCCCAGCGCCAACGGGCCAACATATCGGGCGTCCAACATATCAGGTGACCGACCGACCGATATGACGCCCCCCCCCACCGCATAGCACTGCATGGGATCATCAGCTGCATCGCCTGATCTTAAATGCTGCACATAAGATCAGGTGATGATGCTAATGACCTCACAGGAATGCGCAGTACACGATGTAGTGCATACACACTACACATTTTGAACGATCTGTCATTCTGATGTATCGGAATCGGCCAATTTGTTAAAGATATTGGGCCCGATTCAGAGCCGCTCGCAAGCGGTTTGATGTTAGTGAACTGCACATGCACTGTGTCCGGTGTGCGCATGTGCTAGCCCCGCTGAGCGACTGAAGTTCAGTAGCTATGGGGCTCGCAACAATACAGGGTGGCTGTCGATGGTGATTTGCAGCTCGCCCCGTTTTGTGGGCAGGTAGGGGAGGTGGCTGCACAAACGCAGGCGTTCCCTTAGGAATGCCTGGCAGCTTGTAGGGCAGACTAAATGACATCACTACTGATGTCAGTAGTGCACTTCCTGCTTTATTAGAGCAGTAAGTCCACTCGACCTTGAGGCAGCTAGATCCTACCCCAGGGTCTCATCGCAAGGCCGATGGCCGCGATTATTGCAACATCCTGGCCGCTCGCACAAGCTGTGGGTGGTCTCCCACAGCTTTGCGAGCAGCCGGAGAAAAAACAAAAACATACGCCCTCATTCCCTGCGAGCGGCCGCCAGCAGCGAGCGGCTCTGAATCAGGGCCATTGTATAGTGTGTAGGGGCCATTACAGTTGCAAAAACCGTAACCTGGTCATCCAACTATATCGTAGTCCGCATTATTAGCCCTTTTGTAAATGATTGTAACTATGACGGTAATGCTAGTAGAACGATCAACTAAAGATTACTAAATGCATACCTTTATGTATACAATATGCTCACTATGATGGGACTGGCACTGTATATTTTTGTCAGGTTTTTTTTGTTAAACTTGACAGTAATACACAGATATTTTAAGATTATATTTTAAAAAGAAAAATGAGATGAGTTGTTAGTTTCTGCCCCTCAGATGCTGGACAAAGTAAGTGTCGGCAGGAGAGGACACAAGCCCTGGAACAAGCGAAGAAGCCTCAAGAAGCTGTCTTTATCCCAGAATGCAGTGAGGATGGATCTTTTACTCAAGTAAGTAAATGATGGTAGTGCAGTGTACTGTGATTATGCAATCATAATTACCTTTTATGCAGACCTATTTCTTACAATACAGTATAATTGATGCTGCCTTAGGACACGGGAAGACCTGATGGTTTGACTTGACTTGCACATGGCCTTTCATATATTTATAAATGTACTATAATATTCTCTCTGGGCAAGGGATGCCATGCAAATACGTGCTGTACTATAAAAATAGGTGCACAGTTCTGTAATGTCCAATTGTCTCTTGCAGTCCACTTTTCCAGCCACGACCCTTCATACTGCAGATGACACCCACAGTGACTTCTTCACTGTATATAAGCTGTAGCCTAAAATCTTTTATGACAAAGGAAAAACGTAAGTTCACCTGGTTGGTAGGCAGATGGCTTTCCCATAAAAGATGGTATGTACTGCACCGTGCTAAACCATGCAGCCTCTGGTTGTAGGATTCACATTAATGATGGTGCTTCTTGTGAGTATGTTTTAGGAGATTATTTAAAAGAGATAAATGGGAAACACATTTGGTGGGTGTTCTTGCTTGTCTATGTCCATTTAATAGTACAAAAATACTTTCTTCCAGTGCTGTGGCTCAGAGATTGTTCTATACTTTTATTGCAGAGTTGCAGAATAGCATGTTTCTAGACAGACTTCGACCAATGTAATGAAAACATTCACTGCAGAGACCGTCCTGATGCCCCCACAAAGTGGATGTGCACGTTGAAATGTACTATTAGCGGTTCTAACAAAAAAAAAGCAGTAATCTTATGGAGGCGCCATATATCATACCTCCCAACATTCTGATATTCCATTTCGGGACATCCCGAATGCGTCAAAGACCCGCTAGGCCACACCCCCTGTGATGGGTGATGTTTTAGTTGGCATGATACGCGGTTTCTCATCACGTTGTGGGTGAGCCCAGCATAGCCTCTACTGGCACTAAATTGATTGCGCAGCATTTATTCACCGCTGCCTGCAGCTACAGCAGCAGTGACCAAATGTCCCCCGAAAGCTGAAATTGGGATGGTTGGGAGGTTTGCATAGATACCTTTTCTCTTATGGTCAGCTTTACTTGTCATTGCAGTTATTAAATTGTTTAGATTAACGGGCCAATGTAAATGCAATAGATCTTCTCTTTGTATTAGGTAAAAATAAAACACGATATCGTTATCGTTCAATCGTTCATAAATTGTTTGCAAAACGTTTGCAAAAAACAACAACCACCGATGCGCGCTCCCGCTGGTCGTGTAGACATCTCTCATCGGGCAAACATGCTGTACAACTTGACGATAACGTCAGGTTCAGCATGTTTGCAGATGATTGATGAGCCTACACTGACTGACTGCTCGTTCATTGTAGGCACATCACAGACTGACAAACGACTGCACGATTACAATGTCTTAAACGCGCAGTCGTCTTCATGTCTTTAAGTGGATGCAGGGATGCCGAGAGGGGGTGGGTACAAATTGCACAGGCTTGCTGGAGAGGCCCGGATCCGGCACTGCCCCCTCCCTTCTACATCACAGCAGCCCTGCACACGCTGCCTTGTGCTGGGCTGCAGTCGGAGACTGCTTGCAGCTGCTAAGCAGCAGCTCGGGCAGTCTCCTATGCCTATGGGGATAGTGATCACGCTGATCGCGCCCCCCATTGGCTGTGCCCTGGGCTGTGGGGCTCACAGCGCCCAGCGGCGCTGCTAAAATGTTTTTTTTCTGTGTTTTTTCCCTAAGGGGTGTGGCCATGCCACCCGCGATCAGGCCACACCCCCTGTCACCCGAGTCCGGCCCGCGGCTCTTGGCGGCCCTGAGTGGATGGGCACCTTTAGACTAGATATATTATGTGCCTTTTAGATAATGGTTTGCACTGAGTAGTGTTCCAGGCTCCTTTGCAAGGGTACTGTACATGAGCTCAGGTTTCTTGAAAGTTGTTAGAAGACCTGATCTGTTGCCTCCACTCTTACTCCCTACTGGTTGATAATTTGGCAGTGTCTGTATTGTCAGAACAGCTTTATTCAGATGAATGATGTTTCTGTGCTGAACATATTGTTCAGAGTGGTACTATCAATCATGTTTTTGGCAACAGCAAGGGTCAGAGAGACTGTACAAAATCGAAGGCTTTTATATAAACTCTGAATTTAATGCACTGGGAACAGCAATCTAATCTTGTGTAATATTATTCAATTTTGTGAAAAGGGCTTAAACATTTCACTTGGAGTCACCGTAATGCATTATACATTTGGTTCTGTTTTAGGCTTAGGCATGCTATATGTTTCCAGCAATCGTGGAACTGTAAGTCCCAATTTGCACTGTCTTGGTACTTGCAGTTTCACAACAATATTCAGGTAACAGGAACAACAGCTTCACAACAGTTGCAGATAATTCCTATTACCTGAAACTGGAATTGGCATTGTCTTACAGCTCCAAGCAACAGTGCTGTCCATAATAATTATAGGCCTTCTATACAGTGGCGAAGTTAGGCTTTCTGTCACCCCGTGCAAAGATTCAGCTCGACAACCTTCCCCACCAAGTAGATAGTAGTTACCCTCTACCTATATGACTTCTACATAATGCACAGTGCATCAGTGACTACCATATATTATATAGAACATCGCAGGGCCTGTCATTAAATACAGAGAGAATCAGTGACCACCATATAATACAGAGATCATCAGTGACACCATATAATACAGAGAGCATCATTTACCTCCATATAATACAGACAATTTCACAGTGACCACCATATTATACAGAAAGCATTACACTGACCTCCATATAATACAGAGAACATCATAGTGAACGCCATATAATACAAAGAGCATCACCGTGAACTTCATATAATACAGAGAGCATCACATTGACCACCATATAATACAGAGAGAATTACAGTGACCTCCGTATAATACAGAGAGCTTCACAATGACTTCCATATAATACAGAGAGCATCACAGTGACCGCCATATAATATAGGGGGCATCGGCGATTGCCATATAATACAGAGAGCATTAATGACCACCATATTATACAAACAACATTTAAGTGACCACCATATTTTACAGACAACATCACAATGGTGCCATATAATACAGAAAGCATCACAGTAACCTTCATATTATACAGAGCACATAAAAGTGACCACCATATAATGCAGAGAGCATCAGTGACTGCTATATAATGCAGAGAGCATCAGTGACTGCTATATAATGCAGAGAGCATCAGTGATTGCCATATAATGCAAAGAACATCAATGACTGCCATATAATACAAAGAACATTAGTGACTGCCATATAATGAAGAGAACATCAGTTACTGCCATATAGTGCAGATGGCATCAGTGACTGCCATATAATGCAAATAACATTAGTGACTGCCATATAATGCAGAAAACATCAGTGACTGCCATATAATGCATACAGCATCTGTCACTGCCATATAATGCATACATCATCTGTAACTATCACATAATACAGAGCACATCAGTCTCCACCGTGTAAGTTAGAAAGCATCAGTGGCCGCCATACAATGCACCAATCATCCAATTGACTGCCATACAACACAGAGCATTGCAGTTATTGCCATACAATTCTAAGAGAATCACAATGAGTGCCATATAATACAGAGAACACCAGTGACAGTCATAAAATACAGAGGACATCACAGCCACACAACACGGCCCATAGACTGGGATAAGTCTGACAGCAAGCAACTGGCTATCTATCTATCTATATATCTATCTATCTATCTATCTATCTATCTATCTATCTATCTATCTATTCAATGCTTAATCTATCGTTTATATTTTATTATCCACAGAGTTAGTATAGTTCTTTGACATCCAAAATGTAAAAACAAACATTACACTTAAGTTATACCGTTGTTTTGCGTTCCGAACAGTATTGTGTGATAACAAAGAGTTAAACAGAATAATGAAAAAAATATTAATAGTCTCAACCTGATGTGGATGTACAATTTACAGTCAAAGTTGGTGATTGATTTCTTGACTTGCAAACAGATAGTCTCACAGTCAACTTAATAGACCTACTGCACTATTCTTACTGAGATTAATGGAATCCACTATTTTCTTTCTTTTTTAATTTTCTTAAATTAGGGTAGGCTGTCAGGGATTTACATTCTTTATATTTACCAGGTAGTTTAAGGATAGCATTAGCAATCAAAAATAAAATCAACTTATTTTAACTTAACATGTGATGTGGCTGCTGTAACCTACTGCTGTGCATAGGTAGGAGGTCAGATCATGCCGTTTGTGTCTAGTGAGAGGCAATGAAGCACTGGGCACTCTCTGGTCAGGCTCCTCACCAGAATGCCGTGGCCATCCGAAATAACATATCGCACACAGCCAACCTACTGGCTCCCTGTATACCATATGCATCGTGACCAGGGTGTCAACTAGGGATGTGCGCCGACCCCTGTGTTTTGGTTTTGGATCTGTATCTCCTTGTGTTTTGGATCTGGATTTGGATTTGGTTTTGCCAAAACCGCCCCTTGTGTGTTTTGGTTTTGGTTTTGAATCTGCATTTTTTTTTCAAAAAATTTATAAAATCTACTAAAATTATTATTTATTAACAGTTTCTTATATAGCACAGCATATTCCGTTGCGCTTTACAATTGTAAGCATTAATAGAACAAAACTGGGTAATTACAGGCAGATATTTAGGTAGGAAGGCCCTGCTCGCAAGCTTACAATTACATAACTTGTTTGGGGTTTTTTTGTTCCTACAGTATTAGTAACCTTAATAACATTAATTTTCAATCGTTACCATCAATTTTGACCACCTCACAGCTCACAATATTGTTTTCATCTGGTTTAGGCCCCATATTTGTACCAAGCTAGCATTTACAAAAAATATTTTACTCATTCACATCAGTCCTTGCCCCAGAAGAATCATTGGGCACCCCTGAATGAGGCAGCAGCCCCTTGATGAACAACACAGACAGCACCCCTTTTTGATGGACAACAAAGCACCCCTGCCAAGTGCGGACAGACCACCTGCATAGTCACAAATACGTGGACAATAAACTGCGGCAGTGTCACCGTACAATAATAACGCAGCTTAGTTGCTAACACACACACAAAAAACACTTTTATTTATTTTTTAAACTGGGGAAGAGCACCCCTAATTAACAGAGCACCCCCTGGACAACACAGCACCCCTTTATGGACTGCAGCCCTGGCCTGATGGACAGGATAACAACACAGCAGCAGCCACAGTTAATTGACGGCACAAGTGACACAGCAGCTGCAGCTGAGTGACTGAATACATCTGCTAGCTTCTCTGTCTACAGCTGGAGTGAAAATGGCGCAGATCGTGGGGACCTTTATATAATCCAAAACCCACGAGAATCTAACAGCGAGAGGATGACGCGTTTTGCCTCATTTTCAGATCCGACTCAGGTGGGAAAACCAGAGCCTAGCTCAGTTCTCGCCTTGTATCTGGAAGTTCGGGTCGGTCCGATTCTCAGAGAACCGGACCCGCTCATCTCTAGTGTCAATACAGACACACTGAGCCAGTGGCTGCAGTCTCTGCTGGCCTGTAATTGTTAGCAGATGCTAATGAGGTTTAGAGTTGGAAATTTCATCATAATAACAATGCAGGAGATAGCACACAAAACCTAGTACTCTATATATACATGTTTGTATGCAAATCACGTCATATTGGCCCTGCCCCCTCACGATCAACTTGCAATTTGCGACATTCCATGTGAGGGGGTGGGGCCTAATGTGTTGTGTCTGGCCCCGCCCCTACATCCAGTTAGCCGTCATCTCGCCTCTGGGCTTCTCCCGGAGGAGAGAGCTGTAAAGTCGATAAGTATGTTACTATGCATTTTGATTTTAGCACCACAACATATTAAAACAAATATTATAGAAGGCAAAGACATGCCAGTTTTCCTAACACAGGAAGGAGAGTTTGAAAAATGTAATTTTCCTACAGCTAATTAATCAAAAGTTTAGACAGTGTCCCAAGTCTTTACCAGATTTAGATAGACACAGTGACTAGCGCCTGTCCACTCTACACATGCACCTCAGAGAGGCGTGGTGGTCTGCACCTTACATGGTCTAATACCAAAGTACATCCTTACTGTAGACACTAACGAGCTCAGGTCACAGTGACTCTCCTAGTCCATGGCTTACAGAAAGACAGATCGAGTGAGGACATTTCAGTATGCGTCTCTGTCTCTTTGGATTAGATCTCGCTACTTAACATTAAGGGGGGAATTCATTTTCATGGAATGTGCCTCCAGGCATCACCGTAGTGTCTGGCTGCGCACATTACGGTTTATAACTATACATAATCTTTACTCAATTTCCTTCACACCTCTATAGGATGTTAGAAAAAGGAGCAAAGGTATTGGCTGATCGCTCTTGGAGGTGCAATGCGTACCCATTGCGCCAATTTGAATCTCCCCAATAGCTTTCATTGTTGCAGGCAAATATCAGGATGGAGGGGTTGGTATGATTGGTTCAGAAAAAATAAACATATGTGAGTATTTCTAAGAAAACATTCAGTATGGACACGGACACATCAGATCATTTATAGCTTCATACTATTTATTACAGTGTGAAACGGATAAATTTTTTATATAAACCACTATAGAACAGTGGTTCTACCTCTTAGAAAATTCTGCCCATAGTATTCAAGGTGTAATACTTGGAATCTGCATTTATAGAATCTGTTTTATCCAACATTCCAGTGTTCTGTACACACTAAAAGGAGAATTCCAAGATGTCTGGATTTGGGGTTTCTGTAAACAAAGTTGAGGGTTACCGTGAAGCCTGTCTGAGGTTATTTTTAACTAAACAAAATCAGAATTGCAATGCATGAAATAATTAGTACAGTTTAACTTATGCATTGCTTGTTCTCATTGTTCTGTAACCCACAGTAATCACCATACAAATACTATGCCTGTTTGTGGGTTCTGTGTGGGCAGGTAGCAGAGGATATTGTCCTGTAAGGGTTGGATCAGTACAAAATGTAAAATCTATATAGAATTTCTTTAGTTATTTGAAGTCTTTTTTTTGCTAAATTTAGCAATTGCTGGTGAGGTATTTTACTACGTATGTTCTGGAATTGCTTATGATGGAAATACCCATGGTGTAATGAAGCTGTGAACCCTGGGAATAAATGACCGCTTAGGATATTAGACAAAACTTAGAACAGTCGCAAAAAGGTGCCGAGAACAGCTCTGATGGAGTTAATTTGAGAAATGTTGGTTAATGAGTTTTGAGTGTGTTCATTAGAAATTGCTAAAACAGCCTTAAGTTGGCCATACTCTAGAACAGTATTATTCCAACCAGCCAACTAGGTGGCTGGTTAGAATGATACACTTTGAAATGTTGGGGGCAAACAATAATCATCTGTTTGCTCCCAAATGCTAAAAAAAAAACATGAAAACCGCTGTTCTGACCACTTCTCCGGACTTCCAACATCAGATTTTTCTTTAAACCCCATAGAGGTGCACAATGTTGGGGTATCATAATAAGCAGAAATTTGCCTCACATCACAAGTGCACATCAAAGCTAATTACATTGCCCCTTAAAAAAGTCCTCTGCCAGTGATGTGCAAATTCCAGCAAACTCTTTGCATTGCATGGCAATCACTAGGATGCTCCCTGTATTCTGTGGTGGTCACTAGGATGCTCTTTGTTTTGTGTGACGATCACTGGGACACTATATTTAATGTATAGTAGTCACTAGGATGCTTCTGTTTTGTGTGATACTATATTTATTGTATGGTGGTCACTAGGATGCTTCTGTTTTGTGTGACGATCACTGGAATACTATATTTATTGTATGGTGGTCACTAGGATGCTTCTGTTTTGTGTGACGATCACTGGAATACTATATTTATTGTATGGTGGTCACTGGGATGCTTCTGTTTTGTGTGATGATCCCTGGGACACTATATTTATTGTATGGTGGTCACTAGGATGCTTGTTGTTTTGTGTGACAATCACTGGGATACTAGATTTATTGTATGGTGGTCAGTAGGATACTTCTGTTTGTTTGTGATGATCACTGGGATACAATATTTATTGTATGGTGGTCAGTAGGATACTTCTGTTTTTTTGTGATGATCACTGGGATACAATATTTATTGTATGGTGGTCAGTAGGATACTTCTGTTTTTGTGTGATGATCACTGGGATACAATATTTATTGTATGGTGGTCATTAGGATACTTGTTGTTTTGTGTGACAATCACTGGGATACTATATTTATTGTATGGTGGTCAGTAGGGTACTTCTGTTTTTTTGTGATGATCACTGGGATACAATATTTATTGTATGGTGGTCAGTAGGATACTTGTTGTTTTGTGTGACAATCACTGGGATACTATATTTATTGTATGGTGGTCATTAGGATTCTTCTATTTTGTGTGACGATCACTGGAACACTATATTGTATGGTGGTCAGTAGAATACTTCTGTTTTGTGTGATGATCACTGGGATACAATATTTATTTTTTGGAACAAAAAGACAAAGTTTTCCTTTGCTGCGGCACTCACAGGCTAAACACATATCATATTGTATCCAGTAATGACCCTAAAGAATTCTAAAACATAACTTTTATTAAATCATAAATATAAAACAGCAAAATATTTATTGGTTTTTATAGTATAATACAAATTCATAAAACTCTGTGTTGTCCACAATTATTCACACTTTTAATCACTGTGCTTCTCAATCTGATTTGTCATACTATATTTGAATGTACTCCTGATTAGTAAGTATTATTAAAGGTCCCTACTGGTACAGAAATCCAATATATCTTATATCTCCAAATGTAATTCCCAGTTTGAATGTGTTGTTAATAAGTCCACTGCTGTTACTTTCATAGGTTACTTCCCCATCGGGAGCCTATTATTTCTCATATGAGACATAGTAATCATATCCCTTCCTCATATATACACAAATAGTGTTTTAGTAAATAGCATGTAATTGAAATGTGTTTATATCACACATAATGCAGGCCTGCACCCATTTCATATACTCATTTATTTACTCTCGTGTGGTTACGTTTTTTCTCCCACCAGGGATTAATACTTATGTATTTACAGTATTAGTGTATCCCTTTGGAGGTCTTTAGTAACATTCCAATTGACACACTGGAATTGTATCAATTGTGAGACCGTCAGTGAGCATATCTATAGCCCCTTATTCAGGCATGGTAGCAATATCACCGGTATATCTCCCATCAGGTAAGTGCAATGCAATTATCTGAGATATGGACCTATATTATGGTACACGTCACACACTATTCGTTCTCTTCCTCTGAGTCTAGTGCTGTGCTTATCACATTCATTTAACATATCGTAACAACTACAGGAGTACAGCGTGGTCTAAGTGGAAAACATTTAAATAACACGTGGCATGCTAATGGTGCACGCGGCACACAGCATGGTTAGAGTGTGCACTTGCATCTGTCTCTTTTTCTGCTTGCAGCACTACAAGTCTCAGTAGGTAGCTAAGGGTGTGCAATCTAGGGCCCCTCCCCCTATGTATTCTGTACTGTGTGTATGTATGTACACTGGAAGGGCGAGACTCCTTCCACCTTGATTAGCACCCCTCCCACCTGTTCCTGGGTGTTTTTAATAAAGCAAGGAGTCCTTGCACTCCAAGACTGCACATCTAATGAGGCACACTGAGGGTAAGACCTATTATATATATGCTGTGTGTCAATTTTGGGACTGGTATTGAGGTGCAGGGCTCTCTGGGCTGGTGTGGCTGGACTGCTTCATGGCATCATAATGTACACTTTTTCATTTATTTAATTTGATTTTTATATATGCAGCACTTTATACACTTTTTATTATAACCTCCTACTTATGTAGGACTTAACACATAGGCTTTCTTTATTATTCTTTAACCCTCACTTTAAATCTCACACTATTGTGATGCCATGGGGCGGTTCTGCTTGGTTGGCCTGGGTGGTCCCATGCCCTGCACTTGTTCCATAGGAGTGTTAGGAACCTGCCTGATAGAGGTCACCTGGATGCAGTGGGCAGACCCATAATTATTGCCATTATTATGCTAAGAACCTCTTGGATGCCATTTAGCAGTATTATTATTAGGTTCAGCATGGTTAGAGTGTGCACTTGCACCTGTCTCTTTTTCTGCTTGCAGCACTACAAGTCTCAGCAGGTAGCAGCTCACATTGTGCTTAGAGTGTGCAATCTAGGGCTCCTCCCCCTATGTATTCTGTACTGTATGTATGTATGTACACTGGAAGGACGAGACTCCTTCCACCTTGATTAGCACCCCTCCCACCTGTTCCTGGGTGTTTTTAATTAGCAAGGAGTCCTTGCACTCCAAGACTGCACATCAAATAAGGCACACTGAGGGTAAGACCTTATATATATATATATATATATATGCTGTGTGTCAGTTTTTTGACTGGTATTGGGGTGCGGGGCCCTCTGGGCTAGTGTCGCTGGACTGCTTCATGGCATCATAATGTACACTTTTTCACTTCTTTAGTTTGTTTTTTTATATATGTAGCACTTTATACACATTTTATTATAACCTCCTACTTATGTAGGCCTGAACACATAGGCTTTTTGCTTTATTATGCTTTAACCCTCACTTTAAATCTCTCACTAGTGTGATGCCATGGGGCGGTTCTGCTAGGTTGGCCTGGGGGGTCCCGTACCCTGCATTTGTTGCATATTATATTTATTGTATGCATTTCCCATAGCAGTGTTACTTTTGTGGTGGCCCCATCTACATATGGCCACTTTCTTCACTTCTTCCAGAGCCATTTTAAGTTCCTTATTCACCCCTGGACATCCGCATGCTTCTACCCCTCCCAGTGATCAACTCACTCACCCTGGCTCTTCTTTAGTGATTCTGTAATGGACATATTTTTCTGCTGCATGAGCGTTTAAAACCTGTGCTTCAACAGTGCACTCGTGTAAAAATCTCTTATTGGAAATTGTGCAGCTGCCATCAACTCTGTACCCTCATCACAGAACACTGAGATTAACTTTCTACTGGCCGCTCCCGCAGGGAAATATGACCATTACTAAATCATGATGGTTATGTTTGATAACTTCACATTTTAAAAAAAATATTTAAGTACTGTAAGAAATCATTCTGAATGCGTTGGTGGTCTGTTGTATGAGACATTCACATATGATTTATATATTGACTATTCAGTAAGGGTTGCTCATATGTTTAAATCCAAGAAATAGTGATAGTGCATGTGCGAATGCATACAAAGCAATGATTTTGCATATTCTGCTACCAAATTATATATTGTTCAGCCCTAGGCGATTGGTTACGCTTCTTTTGTTAGGGATGCAGCCTGGCAACGCATGGCACATTTCTTGTGCCTTACACCCATATATCTTAGTGCTAACTGTGTGCTCCATATACAAAATAGTAAATATCAAAGTTTATGTATAAGGAGCCACAAGTTCCGCAGCACCGTACAAGCAAGGAAACCATAAAATACAACAATTAAATCAAGACACATGAACTTAACAAGTAATTTGTAAACAGCTGCATGTTAAGACAGGACATGTGCAAATTCTCAGAGCAGGTATAATCAGGGACGGACTGGGGAGGCAAACAGCCCTGGCATAAGGGGCGTGACCTCATGGGACAGGGCAAGGCCTCATCACATGGGGGTGTGGTTTGGCCACACAGGGACGTGGCCTCACCACATCCCGGCCGAGCAGTGCGCTGAGAGGTGGAGCTGCTCAGCCAGTGTTTCAATCCGGACCGGCTCACAAGTATAATCATACAGTACAGAGAATGTGCAAATTATGTAATGATCATACAGTTTTAGACAACACAAAGTAAGGTCAGTGTGCCAATAGGTTAACATGTGAGAACAGATGGGAGATGTAAGGTTCAAAGGGCCCTGCTCGTGAGTATTAGCAGAGTATAGATTTGCTCGATGCTGCAGATTTGGGTTCTAGGCAATTACCAATTTGCAGTATTAGAAGAGTGGGCATAGGCATGCTGGGATTGCATAACGGATGTGTGAGTGGCGGGTAGTCCATGCAAGAGGCAACTTAACCAGGTTTTAGGTGTATTAACCAGGTAGAATACAGGTGGCTTTAGAAACAGGGTTAAAAAGGTTCTTGCAATACTAAGCGAAGCCTGAAGCAATTGGGTAATAGTTGAGCATACACCCTGGTGGTATTTAGTGGTGTGCTCCCCAATACAAGTGGTTGTGGTACAGGGTTACTGGGAGACCTGTGGGGGCCTTGTATGGCATTAAATGTAAAGTGAGTCTCAGGGGCACATCCATGCACAGAGGATGCCAACGGAGAAAGTCCCTTATGTGCAGAAGTGCATGTCGGTGGTCAGACCTCCTGACAGAGCAGCAGTGGGTCCTAGAGATCACTGGCTCTACCCAATTTGGATGGAGGCAGCACAGAGCATTCCTTATCCAGCAGAGAGAGCTTATAGTCTAGAGTGAGGGGCTGTATTGTACATTATTATAGTTACCACCATGGATGCAACCACTAAAAGAGTCTAGAAAGAAAAATGTAATTTTATAAACCGATTTCAAGAGTTTCACTGCACCCCTAATTCCTGCTGCCCAACACCACTGTCTCATTATTGGACCACCCCTGACTTCTATATGTAAGCAAGCATTTAAGTAGATACTTTTTTTTCCTTTGCTTATGTAAGAGGGATACACATGAAAAATATGGGGTACTTCAGATGCCACAGTAATTAGTATGGTCTTGTGTCTGGTTTAGTCAAACATGTTGATGTTGGAGAGATCTATATTTAACATATACCCCCGTCAGGCTAATTATGCATTCATTTTCCTAGATCCTTTCAGCATGTGTAACCCATCACGTACCATTCAACACCACAAGATTAAAACCACAGACAGACTTTTGGAAAGACTTGTCTTTACACAGACGGCCTAGCGTTAGTGATATATAGGGAACCGCACAGTGCTGTTTACAGAAGGGAACATTAGCGCAGCACATCTAGCTGAGTTGGTGACAAAGCGAATATTTTGTGTCCAATTTAGTGATCCCTCTTAAAAAAAAAAAAAACAGGCTTGTATTTCTGAGCAAGGGATATCAAAATTTATACACAGACAGACCTCGCTGGAGAATTGCAGAACGGTTACAGAAGCAATTAAAGCAGTAATTTATGTTTCTGGTAATATTTATGTCATTAATAGAATATTAATTTAAAAAATAATGAAATATTTCAGGGTAAACCACAACATGATTTGTGGACATAAGAGATGACATCCCTCTAAATAACATTCTGTATTAAGATTATGTTTAGCTGAACTGCCCAACAGTGAACTATATATTTATATATATACAGATATGTCCACATACATATATTCTCCGTGTGCTACACATAACACGTGAGCTTCGTGCAACTTTTCCCCTTGAAATGCTTCTGCTCCAGCATGCCTATATTCTGTGTACCATTGCGGGTGTATCTGCATGCAAAGTGCTATGTTACAGTATCAGCGGCTGGGACACTGTAACGTAGCATTCTGCATGCAGGTACACCCGCATTGGCACACAGAATATAGGCATGCCTCATATTATTTTAATCAACAGAAGCTGCCCATGCATCCTCTTTGCATCACTCTGTAACTAAGATGCATTTGAAAGGAAAACATTGCACGAAAATACGCCAAGTGCCATAGGCGTCTTTATAATGAATACAAGGTGTCCCTGGGTCCAGGGGGGACCCCACCACAACCTCTACTCCCATAGTTAATAAATGCTACCTCTCCGCAGCTTCCGATGTGCTGTTCCGCACATGGCCCCCAGTAGTAGTGCCCCCAGTGTAGTGCCCCCTGTAGTAGTGCCCCCTGTAGTAGTGCCCCCTGTAGTAGTGCCCCCTGTAGTAGTGCCCCCTGTAGTAGTGCCCCCAGTGGTAATGCCCCCAATAGTAATTCCCCCAATAGAAATGTCCCCAATGGTAATGCCCCCAATAGTAATGCCCCCTGTAGAAGTAATGCCCTCTGCAGTAATGCCCCAATAGTAATGTCCCCTGTAATAGTGTCCCCAATAGTAATGCCCCCTATAATAGTGCACCCAATAGTAATGCCCCCAATAGTAATGCCACAATAGTAATACCCCCTGTAATAGTGTCCCTAATAGTAATGCCCCCTGTAATAGTGCCCCCAATAGTAATGCCCCCTATAATAGTGCACCCAATAGTAATGCTCCCTGCAGTAATGCCCCCAATAGTAATGCCCCCTGCATTAATGCCCCCAATAGAAATGTCCCCAATGGTAATGCTCTATGCAGTAATGCTCCCAATAGTAATACACCCTGTAATAGTGTTCCTAATAGTAATGCCCCCTGTAATAGTGCCCCCAATAGTAATGCCCCCTATAATAGTGCACCCAATAGTAATGCCCCCTGCAGTAATGCCCCCAATAGTAATGCCACAATAGTAATGCCCCCTGTAATAGTGTCCCTAATAGTAATGCCCCTTATAATAGTGCACCCAATAGTAATGCCCCCTGCAGTAATGCCCCCAATAGTAATGCCACAATAGTAATGCCCCCTGTAATAGTGTCCCTAATAGTAAAACCCCCTGTAATAAAAAACACAATACTTACCTTAAGCCCTGCTGCTGCGTCTGCAGCCGTCCAGTCCGCCTGGCTGCTCTTTGGAACAATGGGAAAGACCCTCAGCTGTTTTACCGATTTGTTTTTTTTTTTAGCAATTTTTATAAATTTTTAAGGATGTCCAAAACCAAAACCGAATCCAAAGCCAAACACTTGAGGGTGGTTTTGCCAAAACCAAAACACAATGATTGATGAATTAAAACCAAAACACGGGGGTCCACACACATCTCTACTTATTTATTGTCCTAGAACATTTTAAGTGTAAAGTTAAAGGATTGCTTATTAACACATGAAGGCAGGGCAGAATAGAATGTATACTGTGGGCTGGAATAATAAGGATTGACTACTCTGTTGTACAAAGCATACTTACACAGGGAGAGTATCACATTAGGAAGCAGAAAGAAATCCTAGATGTTTTGCACGTCTTGCCTCTGCTCTTTTCTCAGTAATGTGTCTGTACAGAACTAACCAGGCCGGACATTTATGGCACGGAGATTCCTGTACTGTATACTGTTGCTACCAGATAAATGTTATGCACACGTATACAAACCATATTCATTTGCCTGTTTTTTCTGCTTTCGGAATTGCGTCAGGAAATTCTTTATGAACCTGATTTTTATCCAGATTTCACAACTTCTGTTGTTTAATTGCTCATTTTCAACCATTATATTGTTAAACAATTCAGGGGACGGGGAACTGTGACTCATGAATATTTTATTTTTGTTAATGCTAAAGCCATTTATGAGTCTGATTTTCCATGGCAAGCAGTGTCTTTACACCCGGCTGAAAAGAAATAGCCTCACCTCAGGATCAGGAGAATAATGTCATCTTGTTTGCACTCTGGAAAAGCTCTGCACAGGTCATTATGGCCAGTGTTTGGTCCAGTCCATTCAACTTTTGTTCATTTACATATCAATATTTTGAGAAATGTAATGTATCAAACCAATGCTGTTCACTCGCCTTCTGGCTCCAGCACTGCTCAGTTATCGTTTAGGTACAGTTGTAGTGACAAACAATAAAGTTACAAGTGCTTCTTCTCTTCAGCAACCAATCAAAAGCCATGAAGGAGAAAAAAATTGTTTTATAATAGCCACTTGGCACACAGACTGAATGTAATGCGAATTCCGCAGCATGGCTGGAGGAAAAAGCCAACTCATTAGTCAAATCCAAATAGAAGTCACAGCTAGGACTCACTGGGTCTCTGGCCGTACAGAATAAATTCCTAGATTAGGGATATCAGAGATTGAAGTCACTAACATCACATGCAGCGCCTGGTTCCCTGTCACTGAGGAGGAGCCAGCATTTTCGTGACACCTCCCGCAAGGCCGTATAAGGCCCTCGGTATCATTTGGTCTTGCCCTCAGAGCTTTTTTCTGCTAGCCTCATTTGGCTAGCAGGGTGCATAGAATGGCACACTGCAGCCAGAATCTATGCAGTAGTGTTACCTGGAGCATCCTTAGAACACTTCAGACGGTTGCACCACTGCCCTTACAGTTCCCCGGAACATCCTCAGGATGCTCCGGGCATTGCTGTAATCACTGGCGATTGTGGCCCCGCCCCCATGTGATGTCACGCGGAGGGGGCATAGCCTAAACCAGGCAAATAATGTTATATATATTAAAATGGCCCTCGGCAGAAAAAAGCTTCCCCACTCCTGCCCTAGTGACACCACTGCACTCCAGGCCTCTAAGCCTGAAGACTGATCAAGGTGAACAGGGCTGTGTCAGAGTTCAGCCGTATGCAATTTTCCCCATACCTAGCAGAATCATGTAGTCAGCTGACACCAAACACCCAGGGGGAGATGTATCAAAGCTTGGAGAGAGATAAAGTGGAGAGAGCAAAAGTACCAACCAATCAGCTCCTAACTGTCATTTTTCAAATACAGCCTGTAAAATCTCAGAAGCCGATTGGGTAGTACTTTATCGCTCTCCACTTTAGCTTTGATACATCTCCCTCTCAATCAGCCCTGCTTACTTGAAATAATGTTTTCTAGCAGCTGTGACCGGGAGTCTGCGACAGTCTGTGATAATGAACCAAGCCAGGAGTTAGTTTCGGGCAGATGGTGTGCTTCACCTAATTGGGGGGTCACAGTGGGTTAAATAAAAGTATATTCGAGAGTGTATTTCTCATTTGAAAAATATATGTATACATTTGCTCCCGTCTATACACACATACATTTTTACTTGCTATATTTATGGTGTATTTAAAACCCCCACTGGCTACTTGAATACCACATGAAATAATTTATTTGAATAAATATTTACATTATTACAAAGCAATCAAAACGAAATATATTTATATATACTTTTGTGTGATAGACAAGAAGAAAACATTCAAGAAATGCTGTTAGTTTTGGCTAGCTTACATATGATTTTGGCATTGGGTAGAAATTACTGACTTGCAAGTTAGTCTGCCCAAGACAAACACTCGCTGCTGAGATTGTAATTGCTTGAAGATCACAGCTTATGTAAAATATTCACAACCTCAGAAAGGCATCATGAAGTTTTCGGAAATTCTTTGCCACCTTGGGGAGACCAGAGGGCTTTGCTGTCAAACCAATGGAATTCAGGTCATTGGCTGAAACAGGGACCAGTCATCTTGGGTTGGCTTCAATTCTCAGAAATATCAGAGTTTAATTTAACAGAAATGTTACTTTGGGCACCTATATGACTTTAATAAGCTGCATTATGTTTCGTAAGGAATCGGTATGAAATACCGATGGACAGGATGCCATCTGTCAGTACACTGACAGCGGCATCCTGAAGGTTCCAATCCCAACAGGGGAGTACTGTTCCTCTGTCCTATTTACCCCCTAACCCTCCTTTCCTGTACCTTAATACTAACTCTCCCTACCCTGCACCCTAACACCAACCCCCGGTAAATGCCTAAACCTAACCATCCCCCCTTAGTGCCTGAACCTAACCCCCCCCTGTCCGGAGCCTAACCCTAACCTCCCCCCTCCCGCGGCCTAACGCTAACACCCCCGGGGCGCCTAAACCTAAATCGCCCCCCTGCGGCTTATTCGCGGTATCCTTACGATCGGGATGCCATCTGCCGGGATCCCGACATCGGTATCACGAGTAATGTTGGGATTTCAGTGCCGGTGTTGTCTCGGCATTCGGGATTCCGATGCCGGGGTTCCGGCAGACGGCATCCCGCTTGTCGGGATGCTGACCGCATCACGTTTTGTAAACATCCTAAGGAGCAAAGAGCTTGTCTTTACTTCAACATCTATCAGAGTAAGTCATGAGACAACAATGTCTTAAAATGTCTATATAGTTTATATTCTGAGAGGGAATTCAGGTCCGGATTAAGGGCCCCATGGGCCTGGGGCTGAAGATGTTCAGCGGCCTATACTGATAAGGGGAGGAGGTATGACCAGTGCTGTATAGGTGTGGTCAGAGCTATGTGGGTGTGTATACCCCCTACGCTATCAGCTCCACTGTCTCTCTAAATATATAAAAAGTAAAAAATTCCATAATTTGTTGAGAAAGCTAGAAATATAGCATTAATACTTATGATTTATGACCAACTGTGTGGCCAGCTGGTCACCATCATGCTGCCATGATGATGGGCCGATTTTTATGTTGAGGCTTGGAGCTGGAGCTTCATCCGCCCCATTGTTAATCTGGCCCTAAGAAAAATATAGTGCTGTTGGTATATAGCAAGCTGAGAATGTGCATTTGTTAGCCAGGAATAAGGGAAAGTAATTGTACAGACTTATTGTTCCCTTAAATGAATGAGAACCTTCAATATGATAATCTGTCTTGGTAAAACATTTGTTATATTATTTTTTTGTTTCCACTAGTGAAGGGATCAGGAACTTACTGTTCTTAACCTATAGACAATTTTGGGATATTGGTGAACAAGGTTTTTTTGGGGCATCTTGGTGGTTCCTGTTATACAGTACATACAGATGTAGGCCGTACATCGCACAGAGCACAGGTAGCACCGCCGCTCATCCACGGTCCCTGCATCTGTCTGGAACGGCACCCTGCAGCCAGAATCTCTGCAGCAGTACCGCCCAGAGCGTTCTTAGGAAGCTTCTGACATGCACACCGCTGCCCTTACTGCCCCCCGGAGCATCCTAAGCCACATTCCGGTGTTGTACAGATGTGTCATCATACACTTTGCGCCATATGGAGTGAGATTCGTTCCATGGCCTAGACGTTCTACCATGGATAGCGATTCCAAGACTTAACTTCTTTTTTTCCTAAACTTAGGGGTAAATTTACTAAGAATCGAGTCTGGGGGAGTTTGCAAACTCTGGAGAGTTTGGTCATTTTTTCCCACTTGCAAATTTACTAATGTAAAACTCGGAAGATAGATCTCCTTTGCTACAGGAAAATATAGGAGAGTTAGCAAACTCTCTTAAATTCACAATCGGCAAAACTCGAAAACCTATTCACTAGCGAAGATAGGATTCGAGAATTTACCAAGCAGAGAGTTTCTAAACTCTCATGAGAAGGGAGAACTTTCCTGTAAAAACTTGTGAAAAAAATTCACCTCCTTGTGATCTGCGACTTTGGCAGAAACATACACAGATCACTGTGATCCATGTATATTTCTGCCTGTAAATAGAAAAAAAAAGGTTAAAAGTTTAAAACACAAAACACATATGGTTACCCCCCTAAAGCTTAACCAGCCCCGGACTTGCCAGCCAGTCCTGGTTTCTAAAATTAAGGGGAACAAAATGAGTAGGGTTCCACCGTAATTTAGAAACCAACACTAGGCTGAAGGGCCAGAACTGGTTTTATATATAGGGGGAAAAAAAATTGCATAGGGTACCCCCTATATTTAAAACCAGCACCGGACCCAAAACAGCCAGGCTGTAATGCCACAGCCCGGAGACCCTATTACCGGGTCTCCAGGGCCAAAGCATTATCAGCCCAAGCCGGTCAGGCCAAGCCGGAGATCTCAGGGGAGGTGGGGCTTGGACTGAAGCCCGGGGCTCTTCCCCGCACCCCTGGAGTGTTGGGGAGGGGGGTAATAAAGTGGGAAATATAAGTAGAATATTGTATTTTACAATGGGACTACAGGTGCCAGCATGCCTGTCCTTTGGCACTTGTGAGACTACAAGTGCCAGCAGACGGGCGGCACCTGTACCCCCACTGTAAAATAAATAGTTAAACAAAGGCAAAACACACACCGTGCCAACTATAACTTTATTGCATACACCTACCCACTCACACATACTTACCTATACCAGCCGGTCTGTCCACTTGTCTCATGTAGAATCCTTAATGACTGGCCCTGCAAAAAAGATTGCATACTCACCTATATCCTGGCGCTGGTCACCGCACTATCCCATGGACTTGGCAAAAAAAAAAAACATCTTACCCGAGCCACGGACTTCATATCAGTATGTGTGTTGCCATACTGATACCTCTCGAATGCCAGCTGATGGGACTGCACAGGGTTTGCAGTCCCGCCAGCCAATCAGCAGCCGCTAACTGTAGAGCGGCCGCTAATTGGTTCTGGCTACTGACAGTTCCCACGTGCCAGGATATAAGTGAGTATGCAATCTTTTTTGCAGGGCCAGTCATTAAGGATTCTACTGGAGAAGAGGACAGAAACATCTGGTATAGGTAAGTATATGTGAATGGGTAGGTGTATGTAATAAAGCTTTACTAGGCATGGTGTGTGTTTTGTCTTTATTTAACTATTTATTTTACAGTGGGGGTACAGGTGCCGCCCATCTGCTGGCAAAAACTTGTAGTTTCACAAGTGCCAAAGGACAGGCATGCTGGCACCTGTAGTCCCCCTGTAAAATACAATAGTTTCATTCTATTCTTTACATTATTATCCCTGTACCCAACGCTCCTGGGGTGCGGGGAAGAGCCCTTGGCTTCAGTCCAAGCCTGGGGTTAACGGAGAGGAGGGACCCCTTTTTTCGGGGGTCCCCACCTCCCCTGAGATCCCTGGCTAGGCCTGATCGGCTTGGGCTGATAATGCTTTGGCCCTGGAGACCCGGTAATAGGGTCTCCGGGCTGCAGCATTACAGCCCATCCGATTGGTTGCTATGGGCAACATCTCTTCTAAAACTCACTTCTAAAAACTCTCACTTTAGTAAATTTACCCCATACTGTTTGGGAACCCAGGAATCACACACTGTAAAACCTTGGATCCTGCCACCAAACTCCCCATGTTCATCTCAGTGTCGCTGTAATTTTCATGTCACAAAAAGCGAACCACTCACTCTTACACCTGCGCATGAGCTGTTGATTCTGAGCACACTCTAGTGTCCAGAGTCTACCAGTGCGGTGCTGCGCTCAGTGAGTAGCCGACCACCGTAATGAGAGGGGGGCCCAGGACAGAGACTGCACATGGGCCCCCTCCTCTCTTGAAACACCCCTGCTTGTAGGCATTACAAAATGCAAACAAATTATCTACAGGTATAATATGGTCAAGGGGGATTTGAAGGTTTTTTTTTGGTGTCTGTGATGATAAATCTAACCATGGCTGGTAATGAAAAGAGTTAATAATATGTTCAATCTGGAAATGTTCATTTGATGCCTTTCTGGGTTTTATTATCGCACATCAATCGGCTCATCAAATTACTCTCTCTCTCTATAACTCTTTGAGGCTGGTTTTATTACTTGCAGGGAGGGGTTGTATATCAACATAGGGAATAGATTACTCCATAACAAAGATAAAATAGCAATGAGAACATTATACTGGAGCCAGACATTTTATAACCAAATAAGTAAAGATGCCGCTAAAATTATAAAAATTATAACACGTAAAAAAAAACACAAACCATGAAGTGGTATGCAAGAAGTATATGCGATACCCCATATTTTGCCAGGTATCACTCTCACTCACTGGTGCCCAATGCAGCCATGGCTATTGAGACTGCAGTAAGCCAAGGCTGTCATAAACTACACACCCCACAATGCATTGCAAGAGCTCAAAAAGACACATGCAAATGACAGTGGATGCGAGGACAGAAGAGTCAGTTAGATGAGAGACACAAGAAAGGGCGAAGTGACTGTAAGTGGCGAGGAAGACACTGAGACGTACTGATAGGACTCCATTAGAGCTGATTGAGTTTGTGAGTACAGTTCCCGATCTAAGCCTGCAAAAGCATAGGAAGGCTGCTGAGAAACAGAGTGAGCTGGACAAGTGGAGGTTACCCATAGCAACCAATCAGTTTCTACCTATCAGTATCGAGTATATTCTATAATAAAGTGATAGCCAGAAGCTTAATGGTTGCAACTGTATGGGCAACATCTCCACCTGCCCTCTTTAGGAGGGTTAATACTGTACATTTCTCTCTAAAAGAGATTGCGCCAGGGGCTTTGTAAATTGCTCCTGCCACAAGAGACAAGCTGCTGAAAAATAATCTGCCTGATACTTGTAGAGTAAAGTGTTCCCATGCAAAGCTATACTAATCCTCTGGAGGGAAAGGTATGTCCTAAAACACTTTTGTGGAGAGAGCCATTTTATTTGTACCCACCAGCACCTGCCTTCTTTTACTAGACAATGCTTATTTAAGTATTACACATAACAGTGCTGTGACAGATGTTATATGTTTTTACTGTACACACAAAGACCCCAAAGTGACCTGAGTTGCATTTAGAAAGAGATACTTACGTGAATGTAAGATTGCATTATTGAAAACTGTACTCTGTTATTTGCAAATACTTTGCTAAATAGTTATTTCATTATAGTGACCAGTTCTAGCTAAAAATATATTTGCATACATTTGGTCTCTCCTTGTCTGTGGTTGGTTGGAGAATCCTTGCCTCTCTGCAGGGGTGTGGTCTGAGTTGAGCGTTCCAACCATAGAAGATCCACTACAGAGGAAACTCTAGCTTACACCCATGCCACACCATCTGTATCCTCACTTCTACAAGGTATTACACTTAGCATCACAAACAGGATACACAAAGTCCAAAGAAAGTCGTACCGATAGCACAGACAGGATGTCGTAAACTGAGCAATGTGTAGAAGGCGCACCAGCAGACAACGTTGCAGGACAAAACAGAGGAACTACTATCATGGCTGCCTTTTCTCCAATCACCATGCCATACTACTTTTGGGGTCCCTTCAACGACTCCATTGATGTGCAGAGTTCTGGGACGAGTACGCAGGACCCATTCAGAGAATGTGCAGAACAGGTCTTGCGTGATCGCACGCATTCCCTGCTATGCCTCTGCCTGATTGACAGGCAGAGGCATTTAAGGGGCGGTGTGGGGGTGGCTGGCGTTCCGGGAAACGGGGGAGTGTCCACCCCATTTTCCGGGAGTAGCAGGGCCAGGAGCTGCGTCCACAAATGCAGTTTTCTGGCCTCACAAGTCAGTCAGCCTGAGTAACCTGAAGGTCGTGATGGTGATCCCAGCCTGCGACCTTGGTCGCAGTGCAGGGATCGCAAATGCAGCAGGGGCTGTCATACACCTCCTGCTGCATTTGCATATTAGCAAGGACGAAATGCAAAGCAATTCTGTCCTAAACTGAATCACCCGCCAAAGTCTGCAGCAAGTCACTCTGTGTTTCTCAGCAGCTTCTATTAGCATCTTCCCTCCACTTCTGCAAGGTGTGTAGATCTGGAACTGTTCTCTTTTAATGGGTCCCTTCCAGCACCTCTCAGTGGCTTCCTCTACACTTCCAGTCATTTCACCTTTGCTTTTTTTCTACAACTGGCCCTCCTGCCTTCCCCCAACACTAATGTATTTGCCTGTTTTTTTCCTCTGAGCATCTTCAATGCATTCTGGGATGTTTAGTTTGACAACTGTGGCTCCCTATAGCCTGAATAGAGATGGCCGCATCCAGCACCAGTGAAATTGATACCTGGCATTATGTGGGCTACCACATATAAGGAGAGATGTATTTTAGCCTTGGAGAGAGATAAAGTGGGATAGGTTCCCAAATCAACCAATCAGCTTCTGTTATTTCAAAGACTATGCAAGATAAATGACAGAGGGCAGGATGTACTAAGCATCACATCTGCGATGCCGTACATACCTCCCATTATCGGGTACATACCGAAGATGATATCGCCAGTATGTACCTAGAAAATCACAAAGGATAGCTCTCCTGGTAATAGCTGTCCTTTGCAATAGAGTGAGTCCAGGTTTATGACCCAGAAGTCCCTCTGGCGTCCTTCTGCGCATGCTGGGAGCTGGGAGGGATCCGATAGGATCCGTCTCAGGGGTGTCTTGAAAAGAAGCCCATAGGCATCTACTGGGTGAAGACATTCAAAGATGGAGTTACCCACCAGGGTGACGCATCTGAGAAATGTGGTGAAGCCCTCGAAAACCGCATTTTCGGGGGTTTTACCGCATTTTTGCCGTTAGTACATCTTGCCCACAAGCTGATTGGTTGCTTTAGGAAACTACTCCACTTTATCTCTCTCTAAGGCTTAATACATTTCCCCCAAAGACCATTAGATCACAGTCCTACAACCTGGGTAAAGGACAAGGTGCACTTTTTCTTTAGTGAGCTTATTTCCAACTTTGTCTGTGATTTGGGAATAGAACTACAAGAGAGTTGGGGTAGATTTACTAAGTCTTGGAGAGAGGTAAAGTGGATGAAGATAAAGTACCAACCAATCAGCTATCTGTCATTTTTTTTACACACAAACTGCTTTAGCCTGTAAACTGACAAGTTAGGAGCTGATTGGTTGGTACTTTATCTCCATCCACTTTATCACTCTCTAAGGCTTAGTACATAGACCCCTTGATTTTCGAAGTGGGCAAGTCAGTCTCTTATTCTTTCATAGGGGGAGATGTATCAAACCTTTGAGAGAGGTAAAGTGGAGAAGTGGCCCATAGCAACCAATCAGCTTCTGCCATTTTATAGACTGTGCTAGATAAATGACAGTTAGAAGCTCTTTGGCTGCTGTGGGATACTTCTCCACTTTATCATATGACTCCCTAATGAAATGAACATGGCAGGACCTGAGGTCTTACAATGTATGATTCCTGGGTTCCCAAACAGTAAGGGGTAAATTTACTAAAGTGAGAGTTTTTAGAAGTGAGTTTTAGAAGAGATGCTGCCCATAGCAACCAATCAGATTCTACTTAACATTCAACTAGCACATTCTAAAAGATAATAGCTAGAATCTGACTGGTTGCTATGGGCAACATCTCCACTTCTAAAAACTCTCTATTTAGTAAATATACCCCCAGTGCTGTGAAAACTTACTGGCTTAGTATGGCGGTATGCAAAATCTACTGTAGTCCTGTTACAATTTATTTATGCTTTTTTTTTCACAGGTGCAATGCCATACTTATACTGGATATTGTTGGTGTGTCACTCCAGATGGCAAACCTGTCAGTGGATCCTCTGTGCAGAACAAAACCCCTGTATGTTCAGGTATGGAAGAGACCTACAAATAATTACAGGAGTATACGTGAGGATATAAAATGAGAATATCCCTGTTGCTTACCCATAGTACAGTCCAACACTTCCTCAGACTGGAGTACCACATCCTGCTACCCAGGATCTAGTGTAAAATTACACAAACCCGATCAAAACTTTTTTTAACATGATTTTGTATTTTTTTTTTTAATACTCACCTACAGATCTACATTTACAATGAAAATCATTAATTACATGTCTCCACCTACAAGTAGATTTATTTTTTGAACCTAAAGCTAAAATGTCTCATTGCCAACAGTTAACTAGTTTGTAGTTTGCAAACTTTGGGTGGTATTCAGATTAGTTTCGCACACGCGGAACAGTTTCGCCTGCCTGACTTTTTGCAGACATCGCGTGTTTTGGACACGGAAACGTATAGTGCGTGTCCTCGCTTTCCGCTGTATTCAATTCCAAATCAGGCAAAAATGGCAGGTGGCAAATGCAGAACAGGCGGAAAGTACTATCAGACTTGGGGAATTCAGACTTACCCCCCCAAAATGATGCACTAACATTGGGGATCAATGTAGAAATGTTCCAATAGCCCTAATAAAACTAATTGGGCTACTGAAGTTGTTTAAAATCCTTGTTATTAGCGTCCTTGCAAAAGTGGTGAAGAATGGCATAAAGCAGTATTTTTTGGTGAAAATAAGTGGTCCCATCAAACTTGGGGTGCTTGAAAATGGGTACTAGCATATTTTAATGTCTTTAAAGTGAAGTTTTAGAAAAGGGAAAGTCCTCTGTCCACCTGCATTCCCGAAAACACTTGGCCCCTTCTTAGATCTTATTTTGCTAGTTTTTGAAGTTGTCCCCCCACTCTTGTCTTTTTCACCCCTAATTTCAAATGTGTTTTTTGGGGGGATCCTGGAATTTTTGTATTCTTTTTTTTTTTGTGAATTGTCCATTGAGGTAGGGGGGTGTACCAAGGGTTTTGAGTGGTTTCCCAACATCTGCACCCCAAAATATAGATTTTTCACCTTCTATTCTGTGGAGAAAGAGTATTGCCTATTTCAGTGCCTTTACTTTCTGCATAGGCGAAAACAGAATGGAATTGAATACAGAGTAAAAAACCCCGCAAAATGATTGCTAAAAACCACGCGAAAACGTCTTTTCGCTTCTAATTGAATACGGCCCTTTGTTGTATTATGACAGGCTGCCCTGGCTGACTGAGTCAACCAATCCGAAGAGAAAGGAAATGGGGCAGGAAAGGGGCAGATTGCACCATGGTGTCAATAGACAGCTGTGCTGGAAGTCCTACAAATCAGCAGATAGGTGAACATCTTAGCCTCCTAACTAGGAATACAATGGTTACCTTCTGAAATTCAACTGCTATTCTTTACTCAAGTGTTGACTGAATTAGGCCATAACAAGTTATCTGGCTTGAAACAGATCTGACCACTCAATGCTGGCGTCCAGGTTAAGATCGGGCAATGTTTGAGCACCACAAGAGTCTGTAAAATTAGGTTTTAGATAGATGTGATGTAACTATTTTAAAAAGATTCTTTAGAAACAAAACACAGGTACTGCTCCACTGTCCCAATGACTAATGCCAGCAACATATTGGTTGATCCTGTCACATGGTCCTAGTGCCAATTAACAAGGTGTGTCTGAAACATGGCCTCACAAATGTATAGAAATTGCAAGGACTTGCTGTAGGGTGGTTACACCAAGTGACCAGGTCACATGTGGACCACATAGGCCGACTGGGGTCAACAGCTGACTACATTTGTACACATGTATGAAATGGATCCATTTGTGTTTTCTTGCTTTGGGGTCACATTGTGGCGGTTTACTGGTATCCACAGTGGTGGTATTGTGTTTTTGGCCATCAAAAGCCTACCTCTAAATTTCCAGAGATGGGCTCAATGCTCATGTTGCTTTGTGATTATAACCACTGTCTCAAAGGAATGGCTGTATTCCCAGTAAAAGCAAATAGACTTAAGAAGCAGCAGAAGACAACATTTGGTATCCCATGTCCACTACCATGAAGAGTACACCGCTTATAATAACTACATGACCTGTATCATGGGTGGAGGTAATGATGGATATTTTGGGAGCCAGTAGCATCTCCTAATAAACCACCAGCAGTCATTTTCTAGGGGCATTGGCCACCTGGTACCAGCCCTGACATACTGAATGCAAACTGCATACATTCACGTAACATATCGGGGGAATAGAGCAGTTTCCAGTATTTCTAATTTATTTTTGATATTTAACATTACATTTTTTTTTTTTATTCAAGGTTCAGTAACTGATAAGCCCTCAAGCCATGGTAACTCGGGCAGAAAAGGTAAGTGAAGTTCTATGTCAACCTGTGGATTTTTTATATTAATCCACAGTTGTAACTCATCTATTTATATTTCCAATGTAAATTTTATAGCTGTGGTTAGATAATAGTGTATTCACAACTCTTGTATGGGTATGGTACAAAATATCGACAATGTAAAGGTCGACAGTCAATGGGTTGACACCAGATGGTCAACATGCAATAGGTCGACATGTACAAAAGGTCACCAGTGCAGTCTCCAGTCGACATGGACAAAATGCCGTCAGGTTTAAATTGTCGACACAAATGGTTGACACAAAAATGGTTGATGTATTTTTTTTTTATATATTTTAACCCCAACATTCTCCCTTGTGCCAAAACCTAACCCTTTCTCTGGTGCCTAACCATAACCCTCCCCTAAGTGCCTAAACCTAACCCTAGCCTAACCCTCCCCTCCTGCAGCCTAACCCTAACCTTCCCCAAAGTGTCTAACCCTAATCTTAAAAATGTTTAAAAACCATAAAAAAAAGTGTAGACCATTTTTGTGTCAACCAAATGTGTGTCAACCATTTGAACCTGTCGACCTTCTGCACTGTCGACCTTTTTGTCAGTTGACCTTTTGTATCTGTCGACCTATTGCATGTCGACCCATTGACTGTCAGCCTTTACATTGATCTTCTATCCGGATACCTTCTTGTATTATAAGGGTAAAGTACATAAGAACGTAATAAAAGTCATCTCAAGTGCTCTGTCCCTTTTCTTGTACGAGACCTCTCTGACGGCAGCCTCAATTTATTGTTTGGTCACAGAACTGTGGTTAAAGAATACAAGATAAGTATAACCTTTCTTGACTCTAAGACAAGCCTTGTTATGGGAACAAAAGCTCTCTTTCTGTAGGTTTTATAATCTGATTATGCATGTACAATATAACTCTTAACTTTAAAATTTTTGTATGTATCATTTCTAATTGTTAGAATCAGAGCACTGGGCCTGATTCAGCAAGGAACCCAGTTGCTTATACGCACGCAATTGGCTGATTGTGGCGTACTGAGCATGCGTAAGCATCGCAGTACGTGTACGTGAACTAGCCACTGCGATCGGGACTGCGACCGCAGAAAATACGCAGACCCATGGCAGAGTGATTGACAGGAAGTGCCGTTTGTGGGTGGTGACAGGGGGGTGGTTGGCCGAACGCAGGTGTGCCAGTGTGTTCGCACGCCGTTTATCCACTGCAAAGCCCTACACAACCTGAGGCCTCATAGAGTGCGCTGAATTAAGCAATTTCTTAGTGAGGTCTGACCTGCCTTAACTGTGCGTATGGATCCAATGTTACCGATTGTTTCACTATGGTGGCCAGTATACAGATGTGAGTAAGGGGAAGTGGGCGTCCTTATGTTAGGCTGCGATCGCAATGCAAATGCAAACATTTACATATCACCGCTGATATTAGCAACTGTGTTGCATGCGTAAAAGCAGAATAGCGATCTATGCTGAATCAGGCCCACTATTCGGAGCATACTTGCTTACTTTTTGGATCTCCCCCACCAGGATATCTCTGTGTTCAATGGGGAGATTTATCAAGCTTTCCGAAGAGTAGAGAAGCTACCCATAGCAACTAATCAGCTTTTAACTATCATTTTATAGAATGTACTTAATAAGTGCTACATAAAAGCTGATTGGTTGCAATGAGTAATGCTGCCCATCCACTAGGCGATTAAACCTAGCGATTGAGTGATAACGACCGTCGTTATCTCTCAATCGCTTGGTAATCACCCGCAAATCAGGCAGTAAAATGTTAAAAACAACCAGCGATGCGCGTGCCCGCTGGTCGTTTTTAACATCTATCATCGCCTGAACATGACGGTCAACCTGACGACCGCCATCAGGTTGCCATGTTCGGGGATGATTGATCTAAATACAGTGAACATCTGAACATTCAGTGTATGCACTTCACCCCTAAGGGGACGACAGCACGATTATGATGTCGTAATTGTGCCGTCGTCCCCGCATCTAGTAGTGGATGGGCAGCTTAACTCCACTTGTCAATTCTCTACTCTTTTTAGGCTTGCTACATCTTCCCCTAAGGGTGGAGAGCATGGCAACCTGATTTGCATCATTACAGGCGTAACTTTGCATCATGGTGAGGCTGGGTCATGGCAACATAAGAAAGTGAAGCAGGATCTGGGACCATACTCTACTCCAGTGGTCGCCAACCTTAATTGAGGTGGGAGCAACTTTAGAAAAATGAAACCTCCTGAAGAGCTACTAAAATTGTAGAAAACAAATCTGACTAGTAACTGGACAATTGAAGGTCATTTAATGAAAATTAAATAAAAAAGTTTCATAGAAAATAACAATGCATTTACATTATTACAGTGATATTGTAGTTTCTAAATAAAATGTAAGCACAGGCACATTTCACTATTAACGGCACCAAGGAGATATAGGCAGGGTTGCTGGGTGATTTTCTGGCAGGGCTGGGTGGGAGTCACTCGCTCCGCTGTAGCGTAGACACTGTGGGTGGAACCACGGAGAAGCACGTCAGGTGATTGCTGTAGAGGCTGCTGAAACCACTTTATGTGCTTCCCTGTGGCTCCACCCAAGGCATCAACACCACAGGGGGAGCACACATCAGAGGTCCCTTCATCCTAGTTGACTTGGCACTACTGCAGCTAGCTGAGCTACCAAAATTAAGACCGTGAGCTACAGGTTGGAGACCACTGCTCTACTCTGGCCGGGATGGCTCCCTGAAATTTGGGAGTCCCTCGCACATTATGAGAGAGCAGGCAGCTGATGCAGCTGGAGATATGGGGCCTGATTCCTTACAGAGTGCAACTGTGATCGCAGCTGCGATTATGCACGCAGACCCTCTGCGAAAATATGCTAATGTTTGCAATCATGCCGTCACAGCCTAACCTGAGGATGCCCACTTCCCCTTATTCACATCCATAATACTTAGCAAAACAGCAAAACTATCGGTAACATCGAGTACCATCGTAGCCTCACGGACAATTGACCAAGGCCAGAAATTGCTAACCTCGTCACACGCAGTAGGAGCACAAACTGCGTATACCATCTCAGTGGCTAATTTCTGCGCGCCCCTGTAACAGCGTTCATACGCACTGACATGGACATGCCTGCTTTTCACTGACCACACCCCCCCGTCACCACCCCCAAATGGTCACTTCCTGTCAATCACTCTGCGTTGGGTCTGTGTATTCGCAGTGTGGTCGCAGTGAGACCTTCACACACTGCAATGCATAGGCATGCACAGAACGCAACAATCGTCCATCTGCGTGCTTAATCGCAGTTTAGATCCTTAATGAATCAGGCCCGTTGTTAGGGAATTGGTTATACATTAATAAATGCACACTCCTCCTCTGTAACCTCCCCTATTGGTTTTATTTAAGCTGTAAAACAAATAAAGAAAAATTAAAGAGAAAACATCCTGGTGCGCCATGATCGTCGCAGCCCTAAGCATCTGTCTAAATAAGTTGTGTGGGAAAAATACAGATGTGATTAGAACTAATTAGAACCAGCAAGTGTTCCTCAATAGATAAGAAATAATATTAAATATATAGGTTTTCATTAAACTGTTAGTCAGTATATGGAAGTAATGACATTAGCCTTTGTTGTCCCATTAAAGAATACATCATAGCAAAATAACTATTTGGTTTAAGAAAATCATCTACTTGATATACTTATTTTACAATCATTCATATGCTGCATATTGTATTTGCTTTCGCCCATTTTAAAAGTCGGAGCGTATATATGCAGTCCAACTGATACGGTTATATATTTGAAAAGATGTCCATATATCTGTCCGGTTATGTATAGCTAATAGAGCATATGTTCTATAATAATTATTGCATCAGGCATTAAAGTGAAAGAAATGGCAAAACAAGAAGCAGTGCTGCAGGACATGGTTATTTAAATAATCTGGTGTGTATAATATATATATATATATATATATATATATATATATATTATATACGACAGGCTCAATCCACGGCACTCAACCATCTGGGGTGCCCTTGGTATGTGACCACACCATCTACATACAAAATATCATACAAACTCGGCACTCACATGCTTTTCAAACTGCAACTCCTTTGAACATAGGGAATGTTGGTTCCAAAATATTGCAATAATTTGTTAAGCTGGCCACCGCTTCACGGTCATTCCCATCTAGCCAGTCCCTACACGGATTCTCAGATAAATGAACTTGATCTGCCATCTTGGGCTCAAGCTTGCATACATTTTAAACATGAAACTGGGTCCTGCCTTAAAGAGACAGGACCACACCCAGGGCTATCAGTTAATAAGCACCTGGAAAAAGAAAAAAGTTTGTCTTACATTTGAAAAACAGGGTGCCCTAGCAAGTGTGACCACAAAATTTAAATAAATGACAGGCTCAGTCTCTTTAAGGCAGGACCCAGTTTCATGTTTAAAATGTATGCAAGCTTGAGCCCAAGATGGCAGATCAAGTTTATTTATCTGAGAATCAGTGTAGGGACTGGCTAGATGGGAATGACCGTGAAGCGGTGGTCAGCTTAAAAATTATTGCAATATTTTGGAACCAACATTCCCTATGTTCAAAGGAGTTGCAGTTTGAAAAGCATGTGAGTGCCGAGTTTGTATGATATTTTGTATATGTGTGTGTATATATATATATATATGTGTGTGTGTGTGTGTGTATATATATATATATGTGTGTGTGTGTGTATATATATATATATATATATATATATGTGTGTGTGTATATATATATATATATATATATGTGTGTGTGTGTGTGTGTATATATATATATATATATATATATATATATATACTGTGTGTGTGTGTGTGTATATATATATATATATATATATACTGTATATATAAAATAAAGTCCCCGTTTATGGGTCTGCCTGTTTGATCAGGCCAAGCCACTGGACAGCTTTTGATGGGGTTTTCACTTTTCTATACAGCTTTGGTGGAGAAAGGTTTAGTTGTATTTTTGTGACAAAAGGGAGCAAGCAGTGACTGCTGTATAGGAGCTGGCCAGGGTGCTGAAACAGCAAGAGACAGCGAGAGCCAATCAGAGATAGCCTAGAGAGTTGAGGGAGTCAGGAACTGAGCTGAGGCAGACATCTGAGGCAGACAGAGAGTAAGAGACAGCCTCCAACGAACCCATGAAGATGCTCTGATGCAGACACAGTAGCCAAGAAGGCGTCAAGTGAGGCATAGCTGTCAGGATTTAAAAAAAAAAAAAAACAACAATCGAACACCATTGAATGATTTCCATTCAATGGTGGCAAACATTGGACCGCGGCCATCAAATGGTAAAAACACTACCATCAGAACAACAATGTTGATGGTTAGTAGCCATGGGATTTTGATATCCATCCCTATGCTGAAACTACAGACGGACTCCGGCCACCATTCCTCGACCGTGAAGTGCTCCCTCTCCAGCATGATGTTCCTGCTTAGCCACACTCCCTCGGTGAACAGTCAGCGCTCTACTCGGACAGGGGCACCACGACAAGGAATTTCAACAGGAATTCCAGACGGACGGACTCCGGCCACCATTCCTCGACCGTGAAGTGCTCCCTCTCCAGCATGATCCTGCTTAGCCACACTCCCTCGGTGAACAGTCAGCGCTCTACTCGGACAGGGGCACCACGACAAGGAATTTCAACAGGAATTCCAGGAAATAGAAGGTACATTGTGCAGAGGACATTGCTCATCGCCATGTTCGCAGCTGGGAAGGGTTGCGCATAGAGGCTGCGAAAAATAAGCATAGGTGCCCCAGCTCTGGAGACATGCTGCTGATAATGCTTATGGTACTGTAGCTGCAATACATATCTCTCACCCATGATCCTCCTGCCCTTCCCAGCACAGCCCAGTGGCCGGGCCCCAGCCAGCTGCAGGGCAGCAGCAGTGGGGGTTTTGGTGACACTTGTGAGATGCAGGTGGCAGGAGTAAGAAGCAGGGGGTTGTGTTGAGATGCAGGGGACTGTGGGTGAAGTGGGGTAGGTTGTTATGAGTTGCAGGGGGATATATCCAGTCTTGAGAAAGTCCCGGTTTATTCAAGGGACGAAACTCATTGACATCAGCCTCCAATTCAACGTGTTTCCAGCCACTGCTCCAGTGCCCGCTATTGCTGCTCAAAGTTGTCTGGGGAAGAGTTAAAGCAAAAACATCCTAATCGCTGCACGCTGGCAATAGCAGCGACTACACGGGAAACAGCTGATCGCGGATCACCCCAGCCACCACACGCTAAACAGTAATAACCGCTACACTGCTGCTCCATGCTGCCATGATACTTCTTTGTACTTCCGGCTACAAACTTACAACTAGGGAGCAACCGGTGAATTAAACCAGAGTGTTGTTAAACCAAGCAGCCGACAAACGGACATCAGTGTTGAAACTGTCGGAACGTTTTTACCAACAAGGTAACTCCTTACTCTAAGTGTATCACTGGGACGCCAGTATACACAAGCCCTTATATATGGGAGTTTACTTAATAAAGCAGTGTCTTCTCAAATGTACATTTATATGAATGAATGACTGCATCAGACTTATTTCCATATATTTATTGCAGTGCCGATGGAGCACATTCAAAATATATACTAGTTAACAATCAAGTTGCTCTTTAAATTGTTACATAATAGTATCTTTTTGTGGCGTGGATTGCAACACTCAATAGGTGTTTTATTCCTACGTTCTCTGAACCACCATTAGTTATGTATATGTGAATATATATCTAATAATTTTTAAATTGTGCTCATGTTTTTATTTTTTATTTTATTCAATCCATGTTTAATAAACTATGGTTAGTTATTATACAACAAGCCTCATGTCTATATATTAGAAAGCAGACTTATTGATTTATTTTTACTTTTGTTTATACCAAGCATTACCTAGCGCAGTAATCACTTTATGTGAATCTTGTACTTTTTGGCATTATATCTCTGTGGTCCTAACCCAACCACAATTACTTGCATCTGGTTTTTTAAATATTAATATTTATCTAAACATCTTGCAGAAAAAAAATTATTGAATAGGGAACACAATGCTGGGTAGGAATTTGAATCCCCTATTATTTTATTGTGTACAAATTCAGGTGTAAGTGTCGCAGATGTTTTTTTCTTTTCTTTTTTATTAACTTAGCAGCAGTGGTTATAGGAGTGCACTGTTTTTCCTTTTTCACTGTATCAGTACTATGTACATCATACTGTTTTTTTTTCTCAAACTAGTTAATCTATAGTTTGCTCTTATAGGCAACTCTTAAAACGTATCTTATTTACCAGTAGTGCTATAGATTGGGAAGCCCACTTTTTTTTAAAGAATAAATGTAGCAGCCTGATGCTCATTTTTCTGATGTCATAACCCATCTACAGACAACCACTGACAGTCAATTGCCAATCCACCAAACTGGGGAGGAATAAATTATAAATTTACATTTTTATTAAGCATTTCATGCAACATAATTTGTTCTAATACAACTGTACTTTTCTTTCATACCTTTGCTGTGTGTTGCGGTAATCTGTAATTTGCAGTGCAGGCATTTTAGGTCTTTTCACAAAAATACTATTTATAGTAAAACAAGCAGAACTGAACCAGCCTAATGCTGCTTCCAACACAAATCTTGACATAACATTTCCATCTGTTAAGGCACAAGGATAAACATCTAGACTAAATAGGAATAATTTTTAAAAGATCAATAAACAAAGGACCCCGACAACAAACATGTATAATTTAGCATCATGACACATTGTAATGGTGAAGAAAACTTTTAATTAATTCTCCTGGTGGATTTCTTCAATGATCAAAATCTATCCTAAACAGAAGTTTGTAAAGGGGAAAATATACATAATGGAATTAATACACTTTATTATTATTATTATTACCATGTATTTATATAGCACATATTCCGCAGCGCTTTACAGAGAATATTTGTCCATTCACATCAGTCCCTGCCCCAGTGGAGCTCACAATCTATGGGGGCCATTCAGACCCACTCGCGAGCGGCAGTACGCTCGCAAGTGGGTCGATGTTCCCCACTGCTCATGCGCACGACGGAGGGAGCTCCGTCACGCGCTTGCGCGAGACCCGGCGAGCGACGGGCTTCCATCGCTCGGGGTCTCACACCAAAAGGGGAATGCTGTCGATGTTGATTGACAGCACGCCCCCTTTGGTGGGCGTGCCGGGGGCATGCCTGCCAGACGGAGGCGTTCCCATGGGAACGCCTACCGTCTGAAGCCGGCCCCACTGACATCACTAGTGATGTCAGTGGGAGTGATTTTGGCTCTGATAGAGCCAAAATCACTCCTGGCCTTGCGGCTGGGAAACCAGACCGCAGGGTTTCCCTCGCAAGTCCGATGGTCGCGATGGTCAAGTTGTTATGGTGCTACCATTGGGAGGTACTGGAACATCCTCTCTACAGCCCAGACCTTGCAATGGGTGATTTCCATCTCTTTAGACCATTGAAGCAGCACCTGGGTGGAAGGCAATTTGCAACCAACGGTGATAGAAACCTTGGTGTACCATTGGAACAAATGGTACACCAATGGCAAGTATGGGGACAATGTGGAAAAATAATCTGTACCAAGGCCATACTATTGATTCTCTTTATACTGTATGTACGAATTGAATACATTTACGCAATGAGAGGTCTTGTTACTTTATTTATTAACTAATTTATTGGACTACCTTCATATTTATTTTCTGAGAGGCAGGCCAATAGCCTTATTCATTTTAAGGAGAGCTAAATTGAACATTTGAAGAAGGTCTGATCCATGATATTCTTCTAACAACTAACTAAGCTGTTCTAAAGCTGTTGTCAAACTCCAGAAAACCTTCAATCCAGTCTATAAAAGCAGGAAAAACTAATCAATTTGAGAGGTTATTGGAACTTTACAGACTTTAAAACAAACTATTTACTAAACTCTGGGTTTTTAGAAGTGGAGATGTTGTCCATAGCAACCAATCAGGTTCTATCTATTATCTTCCATAAAGTGCTAGATAAAATTACGTATAATCTGATTGGTTTCTATAGGCAACATCTCAACTTCTAAAAACCCACATTTTAGTAAATATACCCCTTAGACTACAATGTATTGTATAACTAGCTTTAAGTTGGTAGCTCTCAAGGTGTGCACAGAAATAGTAACTCTTTCTATATGCCTTACCTAATCCCAAATTCTCTAATTTTAGAATATCCTCTCAGCTTTGTATACTTTTGTACATCCTGCCAGGTAGCAGTGCCAAATATAAGACCTCATCATTGACTTCATAGTTTTAAATAGTGTGAAAACTCTGGAGGTGTTCCTGTTTTGGGGAAAAAATGACAGTCCATGATTAATCATACAAAATCAGCATGATGGACAACGCTAATAACAGCCATGTCATACAGAGACGTTAAACCTAATGTTGATTTGTGGAAAGCGCAGTTATTCAAAAAAGGTCAGAAACAAGATACTGATAAATTACATTTCTTTATATGATTGTGTGATTTATTACATCTATAGACTAAACTATGCACAAAAAAGTAATACAAGGTGAAATAACAAAAGAATATTTATTTTGGTCCTGTAATAGTAATAACCCCGTCCCTGCCACCATCCATTTATCCCCAGGCCTGGTTTTACAGTTTTTACTCATGTAGGCTGCTTTTGTGTACTGTAGGCTTTACTCAGAGGTGCAAGCTAATGCCATTGCACCTGCGATCCTGCACGCAGTTGCTTTTTGCGAAAATATAGCAGAAGCCGAGGATTGAATTGAGACGCTCACCTGTGGCTTTGCAAATCCAAGCATCTGCATACATAGGGCCTGATTCAGCAAGGAATGCAAGTGTGCGCAAGCATGCACTCGGCCGCTGCGAATATATGCTAATCAATGAATACGCACGGCAACCGCAGCATAAGATGCAAACGCCCAGCACTACACAATGCCACCCACTTCCCTTTACACAAGGCCTGAGTATTCCACAAGACAGCGGTAACACCGGTAACATCGAGGGGGCTGCCAGGTTGATGCAGCACGGAGGGTGAGTTTAGGCAGGCAGAGCATGGGGCGTGCATTATAAAGCAGGGTACGGGGCCGCGATGACGCAATTCAGCACCAATCGCGTCATCGCAGCCCCGGGCCGCCTACTTTCGTTGGGATCGGGCGGGGGCGGGGGACGGGGGGGCTGCCATCCCGGGGGACTTGCCTACTCTTGAGGTAATTTTCGGGAGGCTCCCGACATCCCTGGGAGAGTAGGCATCTATGCTTTAGGGGTCTGTACATGAAAGTCTTTGTGCTTATTTGTTTCAAGTATATAATTGTCATAGACAGATCTGTTTAACTCTTGCTTTGGGATTTTATGTTCCCCTCCAGGTCATATGAGTGGCATTTGCCAGCTGCCCAGTCACTTGCCATCCCATTCCCTTTTACTATAAGTAGTTCTAACTGCATTTGGCATAGGATCTGGGCACTGATGGGCATCTAGCTGTCACACTATCGCTCATTTACACTTACAAACATTTTTTCTTTTGTGAATTCTAGTAGTTTCTATTGTGTGGTAACATGCAACACAACCCAGTTTATCTAAGCTAAATAGCAGTGGTGAATGAGGCCCTAGCTACAGCCTCACCCACTGATTGCAGTCTCAGAGTTGGTAGGGGAAGCTCAACAGTGGTGAATCGTATTAAGTACATTTGGGATGGTAGACTGGTATCCAGTCCTGTAGGATGCCTGTACAACAGATCCACTCTTCCTAATGCTGGGCATACACTATGCAATTATCTGTCAGATATCTGTCCAATCTGTCTGGTTGGAATGAAGACCTGGTAATGTATGGGAGCCAATAACAATAAGAATTTGCTCCCAAACACTAGAAAACAGAGGAGATTTTCCTTCCCACCAGACAGATATATGACAGATAATTGTAGAATGTATGCCCAGCATTAGTGCTCTAGGTGTATAACTAATTACTATGAGATTATCCATGCAAGTGATGAAATATGCTGTGGAGTTTAGCAAAGTAATTTTCAGCCATAAGAGTTGGTTTGTAAATCTTATCATTTATGTAAAGTTTATTATGTACATTATATTGCCCCCCCCCATATCCCCGTCCCATGCATAATTGAGACATTATCTCAGTAAAGCAATACATGAGCAGTTAATTAGGGGCATAGCACTATTCCACCCCTGGCTGAGGGAGTTAAGTTGTGCTTCATTGGCAGCTTAATATTCTTGTGGGCCCTATATCCAGCACCTACCAATAGTGCTATGTCTCTAATTAACTGCTCATGTATTGCTTTACTGAGACAATTCCTCAATTATGCATGGGATGGGGATATGGGGGGGCAATATAATGGGGTGTCGTATGGCATGCCAACGGATCAAATCCTGGCGGACCAAATGCAGACAGTGAAAGACAGAAAAGTTAAAATGCCGATCGGGGCTCGTAAGTACCCTAACCCTCTCCTCTCCCTATCCTAACCCTCCCTTAGGGTTAGGCACCACCCCAGGGCTCTTAGGGTTAGGCACCACTAAGGGAGGGTTAGGATAGGGAGAGGAGAGGGTTAGGGTACTTACGAGCCCCGTTCGGCATTTTAACTAAGACCCGCGGGGTGGCACATAACCCTAAGACTCCTGGGGGTGGTGCCTAACCCTAAAACATCCTTTGTGGTGCCTAACCGTAAGACCCCCTGGGTGGTGGCTAACCCTAAGACCTCCCTGTGGTGCCTAAACCTAAACCATCCGCAGCTAAGTGCTAGCGTTCCCCGCTAAACTACGATCAAGATAATGGCTAGTTGGGCTTTCGGTGTCTGCATTCTATTAGGCTTTGGGATTTAGACGTCGTTATGTAGACGCCTTTCGGTCTTTAGCCGTCGGTATTATGTCCGTCAATATATCATTCGGTGGTATGGTGACTACATCCCTCAGCCAGAAACAACAAACTTGATTAGACTTCATAAAAATATCCAGTTTTCTATAATTTGTCAGTGTACTTTTTGCATGCGCTGGTAGTATGTGCAGGATGGTTGGTGGGAGACCTGAGCACAGCACGCTATGTAGCCCAAGGCCTGTCCTGGTTTAGTCATTTGATCTATATCTCAATCGCACTCCTATGTCCAATAACATTTCTATAGGAATCATTTTCTGTACAGCTACCACAGTTTATGATGCCTCAAGGGTGGTTAGTGTGAATTCCTAAAATTTACTATGCAGTCTTGTTTCAACATATTTAAAGTGCAACTAATCTTGTAATACTAAAAATCCTAATAGAGGAATAAGGGGAATACTCGTTTTTTTTCTTACTGTGTTTTTTTTTTTTTTTTTGCAGTCGAAACAGTTTTGTTTTATTTATTAGTGGCTGAATTGATACTTCTATTGTATATTTGACTTCAGTGTGTGACCTGTCTTGCATCATAGCAATAACACTATGCACCTCTTTTGCTCCCTTGTAGTATTGCTTTAGGGATAATTTGAAATTAGCTTGGTCTGTTACACCACCATACCCTCCCATCTGTCCTGATGATGCTGCCTTTGAGTGGTCTTCCCACTGTCTAGACCACAGGTTCTATGTCCTCAGGAACCCAAACAGTGCATGTTTTCCAGGTCTCTTAACAGAATTACAAGTGAAATAATTAGCTCCACCTGTGGATCTTTTAAAATGTGTCACTGAGTAATGACCTGGAAAATGTGAATTGTGTGTGGTCCCGAGGACCGAGTTTGAGAATCACTGATCTAGACCATCAGCACCTTTATCAGAATGTTTACCATTACTCTGCCATGGCCATGCATGGAGGCATATTTCTGCTAGAACATGGGATGGGATGTTCTCGCTCATTAACTCTCCAGTCCTCTATACTCCTATAACTGCACAGAGCATGGCAAACATGGAAGTAACAAAGCAACAGCACAGTAAATGTATCATATGTTTAGTTTTATGTTGTCTGTTTAATATCAACTTAATGTGCAGTTCTGTACAGTGTACCCATCGGCAGCAAATCATAACTCCCAAGTGTTCCACTTTTGCTGGGGGGGTATGTGTATGGGGTTGGGTTTGGGATGCGACCCTTGGTATTCCGGCGGTCAAAATCCCGACGCCAGCATCCCAACAGAGTTAGGATATTGACACCTGTCGGTCGCTATCCCAACCGTCCCCCTCTCCTTACCCCTAACCTCACTACTTACCTTTGGGATGCCGACTGTCTGGATGCCCGGCGTCAGAATTCCGGCACCAGTATTCTAAGCGCCGGTATCCCACATGCCGGGATATTGACCACATCCAGTTTATAGCGGTGTATTTAGGGGAGTGGTGGTTTCGCTGTGGCCTGAAACTATGGAAAAGCCAAATATAGCTCTGAAGATGCAGGACACACACACACAGGGCCGTAGCTAGGGTAGAGTGGCCGGTGCCATCGCACAGGGCACCACAGGTCAGGGGGTGCTGTTTGGGTCTGTCAAATTTCTGTTTATTATCATTCTTGCTTGTAGCTTCCTCTTATTTCATCACCAGCATCTCCTGGCCTCCCCTGTCTCTTCCCTGGCCCTTCCCCATGAGGCCATGGCCCTTTTTTGGGTGTATTATGTCCCTTTGAAAAATGAGGGGGGCGCCAATGCTCTTTCTAGCACAGGGCACCAAAAAGTCTAGTTACAGCTCTGCACACACACCTACACACACGCCCCTCCCCCATTCTTGCTCCATTATTTGTATATGCTAACCTTATTTATTTGCCATCATAGGGCATGTTCAATTTCTGGCGAAAAGTCCCGGACTTTTCGCCTGTTAAACTTTCAGCCTACATCGCTGGTTTCATTTTCATGCTCATCCCCGCTTTCCACCCTATTCAATTGTAAAGGACGTGAAAACGGGACCGGCGAAACTTGGACTGGCGAAAAGTGCTGTAAAAAATGGGGAAATCAGCCTGACACCCCCAAAAGATGCATTGACATTAGGGATCACTATGGGTACCCCCGAATAGCCCTGCTGAATGTACTTGGGGTTCTTAAATGCTGTCAATAGGTGCTATTTGATGTCTTTGCATAAATGGTGAAGAATTGCATTTTGCGGTATTTTTTTGAGAAAATAAGTAGTCCCAGCAAATTTGGGGTACCTGAAAATGGGGCTAGCATATTTTTAAGTTGCTGAAGTGATGTTTTAAAAATCATGAAAAATCGACCTGCCACAACCACCTACAAAGTAAAAAAACACCTGGGGCATACTTGGGGGAATCCCTGGAGTCTATTTCACCAGTTTTTAAGTTTGTCCCTCAACTTTGAACTTTTTCACCCCCAAAACGAAGTACTTTTTTGGGGTGTTCTAAATATTTTAAAATACTTTTTTTGACGCAGATTACCTTTGAGGGACTGTCCTAACACTGCAGGGGGGCTCCCGCAACATTACACCCCAAAACTGCACTTTTTTCCGCCTCCATTCAGAGTCAAATCTTTTTTGAGTATCTGAATGCATTGACTTTCCGCTTAGGCAAAAACTCATTGCAATTGAATTGGGCAGAAAGTCTTCAACTGACGAAATGACGTCATCGGCAAAAACTTTTCGCCAATCATGACTTTTCGCCAGCAATTGAATACAGCCCTATGTCTATGAACAGCAGATCTCTTTCACCTTTTTAAATGACCTGATTTAATATTCATTGCTCACATTAAAAATCGACAGTCTGGACAATGCATTTGTGTTCTATAGCATTTTCTCATGGGTCAACATATAGAGCACAACACAGCCCACCTTGTCCACAGAGCATCATGGCAGCTTACCCTCAACAAAAGTTGAGCCTCAATTGCTTTCATTCAGTTTGAATTACCTATTTACCATTAATAGATTAATGCTAAATTTCTACACGAATATCAAAAACACCCATTGTGCACAGGTGCTGTTGGCAAGGGCAAGATGATGCAAAAACAGCCAGCTCCAGTTTGCTCTTCTCCTCGTCGGAACAGATCTTTACCGTGTTGTCTGTCCTGGCAATAAAAAATATATAAGTAGAATGATAATTTGGAAGAGATACGCCGCGGATAGCAGTGATTTCTTTATAGCATGTTTATTTTTTAAACAGACCCAATAGACTATTAATAACTGAAGCCTGTCTATAATTTCTTAAGTGAGCATATTGATACTATGGGCTCTAGTTACAGTTTGAGTCTCCCATATCCAAATATTCCGAAATACAGAATATTTTAGCATGACTGAGAAAGTGAAACCTTTGCTTTCTGATGGTTCAATGTACACAAACTTTATTTAAAGCACAAATTATTAAAAATATTGTATAAAATAACCTTCTGGCTGTGTGTATAAGGTGTGTATGCAACATAAATGAATTTCATGTATTTTTTTTTTATGCAAAAAATTATTAAAAATATAGTATAAAATGACCTTCAGGCTATGTGCATAAGGTGTATATAACACATAAATGCATTCTGTGTTTAGATTTGGGTCCCATTCCCAAGATATTTCATTATTTTATGCAAATATTCCAATATACGGAATATTCCGTTATCCAAAATACCCCTGGTCCCAAGCATTTTGGATATGGGAGACTCAACCTGTACTACAATGCGCATTGGTAATTCGCATTACGAATTCAGGCAATATCACAGGGATTTACTACAAATCCCTTGCAGGGACAGAGCTTGTGAGAAAGCTCTGTCCCTGCGAATCCCCTCCGCACACTAGTCACGCTATTTTCACACAAAAATACAGTGACAAGTGCCCCACGCATGCGCCAACCGGCCGCCGCTGCTACCCCCCCCGCGCGCTAAGCCCCACCCCCGTTGCCAAGCCCGACCCCCCTCTCCCTTAATTACACTTGCCTGCATGATCCGGGATCCAGTGATGTCCTCCATGTCCTCCGGTCAGCTGCCATCCCATACTGCACTGGGACCCATGTCAGGTGACAACCGGGCTGCAGTGCAGCATGGGAGACCAGCTGACTGGAGGGAAGACATCACTGGAGCCCGGATCACCGGTCCCTGGAGTCAGGTAAGTTTGGGGTTTTTTTACCTTTTTTTACAGTGTATCAGCGTGTGGTCTATTTAGACCACACAGCTGATTACTGGGGCCGGCTCCAGGCTCTGCTCTGCCTGTCAGGGCAGAGCAGGAGTCCGGTAACCGGGGGAGACCCTGGATAACGCCACCTCCAGGTGGCGTTATTATCACAGGGCTTCCCCTGGTATTTTTTCACAATTTATTTTTAGTAACTTTGGTCGGATCACATTTCCCATTACAATTATGGGAAATGCGATCTACTTACTAAAAATAAGTGATACTTAGGGGTTGGAGTAGAATTTTACGAATTCTACTCCAATTGCCCTTTAGTATCTGTAGATGATACTAAAATAATGTGAGAAGGGTATGAAAACACCCTTTTTCACTTTATTTTAGTAAAAATAATGTTAATAAATAGAGCCCTATGGGATCTATTCATCATCACTCGGCGGCTCCCAGCAGCATCGCAGTGTATTACATAACGACTGCTGCAGGGAGACTGTTCCTGGCAGTATCACAGACATGATGTAGTATGCTACAATGCTGTCAGTCAGTGCATTCAAGGTAGGGGTCAAAGGGATCTACTCAGTATCACTTAATTTTCACCTGCTTTTGTAGAAATTAACATTTTCACCTGCTTTTGTAGAAATTAAGTTTTGGGGCCATTCATCAAAAAGATAAAGCAGGAGATATCACATATACTCTCCTGCTTACCTTTCTCTCATGATGTCGCCCGCTGTCCCCATACACTAGTATGGGGACCGAAATTCATCAAGCTCCGCAAATGCAATGTTTTCCAAGCTTGACTGCGGTAGCATTTGCCATCTTCAGATAGTGTTTGCACCCGCTACCCGCTCCTTCCCTATGGGAAGGAGTCCCGGGTTGTGAAGAGGGATCCTTTCGGTCTTCCGCTGAACGCCGGGGCTTTTATGCGCCCTCGTGAACCCAAGGTCACTCAGATGCACTAGTTACACTGCTCTGAAAGGAGCATTGAAAAAACTCAGGGAGACAGCTGATTTACAGATCAGATGTCTCCAGGCCGAAGCAATGATGAATTGTTCCAGCACTCGCGTCGAGTAGGAATGTTAATTATCGGATTAACAATGATAAGGAGCCTATATTTTTAAGCAGAGTTTCTCAAACTTCGCCATTACAGTCCAGGTTTTAAAGATATCCTTGCTTGAGCACAGTTAACTTAATTAGTACCTCAGTCAATTTGATTTAACAAACTGGACTCAAGCATGGATGTTCTTAAAACCTGGACTATAATGGCAGAGTTTGGGAAACTCTGTGTTAAAGGGCAGAGAGAGCTTATTGCTTTATTTTGCTTTGAAAATGTTGTGGTATTTATATATTGTCTAATGCCGTAAAGGTCTGTCCCGGTGTGGAGACATGCCCTTCAGAATGCACTGTGGTAGAAAGCAGGAAGAGAACTGTCTCTTCCCTGGTTTTCTCCATTGCGAGAAGACAATGAAAAACTATTGTGTGCTCTTTAAATTGTGGCAGTGCCCCTATTGTAATTTTTGGGGCTGGCACTTCCACTCCAAGCAGAGATCTGACTGTCTCTGATTTTTATAGATGGTAAGAAGAACCAATTTCTCCTGCTAAAAAGTATGAGAAAAGGTCTTTATTACTTTTAATAAATATAGTCCTAAATCTTTTAAAAATGTCAAAAAATAAGGTAAATTCTTAAAATCGTGGAGTCAATGTAAGCTTATGACTTGCCAAGGGGAAGTTTAACTCAAAGAGTGATTCTATTAATACTATAGTGGGCTGAGAGACTTTTTGACATGATGCTATTGAGGGACCTGGGTGAGTAAGCGCTTTGTATCAGAATGCACGTATTGTATACAATTAACAATTAACTCCTCTATAGTCAACTCACCAGAATCCTCTCTATCACACTTTGTTTTCCCTTGTATTCAGAGAGCATGTGTAACTGTGCTTCTCTCCACAAATGGTCCCATGCAAGAATAGGCAGAGCCAATGGTCATTGTCCTTGTAGTAGCTTTTGCCTGAACCATGAGCCATGCAGTGAATTTGTCAATCAAGAATCAAAAAGGCAAACATAAGAGGCTTTCAATAGTGCCATTAGGAGTGGAGAGGGCTTCCCGCTGTCTCCATCGCCTGGCCTTTAATGAGAAGAGGGGAAAAGAAGAATTGCTGTCACAATTAAACACATTCAGTGCATTGCACTCCAGATCTTAGAATGGCCTCTTTTCTCCCAAAGTTGCACCTGCACTGCATATTTTTTTTTACTTAAGGAAACATATTTCTGTGTGCTACAAAGCTTGTTTTCCTATTCCTACTTATTGCATGCTAATTTCACATCTGTAGCACTGGCAACCTTTGATGCCACAGAAAGCTGTACAACAACAAAGCAGCTGAAAAGAAAATACACACTGATCTAAAACGAGCATGCTATTTCTAAGCTTGTCAGAATGGGAAAGATCCGTACAAACAGCAGATTTGGGCAGATTTAGTTGTCAGTCCTCCGCTAGACACATTATTTAAGTCCATTCGTTATTTGGGGCCCAATATTCAGCAAACTCTGATAACTGAAAGTTTTTGGAGTTTGTTTTCGGGAACCGACGGATTCATTAGACGGCACTAGCTCCCGATGACCTGCCCATGGCCGTAACTAGGGGTGTGCGGCTGTGCAGGGCTCTGTGGGCGGCACTGTTGCCATCCCACGACACCTGCTTCTGGCTGCAGGGTACCATTCCAGTATCGCTGGGGCAATGGACACTACAGGCAGGCACCCTGCCATAATTACAGCTGCCTGTAGCTTTTTGAAGATGCTCCAGGCACTGCAGTAGTTTTGGGTTCCGGCACCCCAACCGCCTTATGCGTGACATCATGACTTCATGCGCAAAGGGAGCGGGGCCGACGCAGGATGTTCAGAGCTTTAGTTACGGCTCTGGGCCTGCCCCTCCTTTTTGGAAGGAGATTAGAATGTGAAGAGGGATTTGAACAAATCCCTCAACTTCCAGGGTGTCTCGCAACTGGAGCAATGCTGAATTGCTCTAGTACTAAAGTATCCATCACTGCACCTCACAGAGATCATGAATAGGCCCCAATGTAAAAAACAGACTGTTTTGCAAACTGTTTTTTCATGGCCTTTGGATCGCATTCTCAGTAGCAGTTGATATCATGACGAAATCACCGGACACCTCGACAAGTTGGCAATGAATTTCAGCTGCTGGTGTGCCCTTTAGACGCAGAAATCAGGATCACATAATGCACCTCGATGTTTGACCATGTTTCTGCCAGCACCGCCATCTTACAGCTGATATTGCGATAGTATAACTGATATGAGGCGCAGTCTAATGGCCATGGGGGGAAGCAGTAATCTGTCTGTCTGCTCTGGCCTGGTAGGAAATTAGAATGAAATCGAGAACATTACACACATGAGAAGTCTTGTTACCTTACTTATTAAACCCTCGTATATACCATTCCGACCACACCTTCTCATACATAAATATTGGCAGGTAAACCAAGTTTAGATCAGGTTAAAAAGAGCAAAAAAATATAATAAAAAAACCCAAAACATAGTCAGGATATGTGACTATCTTCTAAATATTTAACCTATAATAAATGATATAATTCAAATCACAATTACTCTGTTAATCAGCCCAGAAAAAAAAAAAAAAGCCTCCAGAGCGAAATGAGCTAAACCGGAGTTTGCTGATTTGGAGGCTTTCAGTGAGTCCTTTATTTGTGAGGCTCCACTGAGCTTTTACTGAAGCCAAAGCCGATACACACTGGAAGAGCCTCTGAACTTATTACAGTGTTTTCCAATGCCTTATCTTGTTTTATTTGGGACATCTCTCCCTATCCCTGTTCAAGATTTGTTTCTGTAATGAATATGATCATTGGCCTGGCTGTTGCATCTATGTGTATTGCTACCGCCACTGAAAGGAAGGGACCTTGAATATTCCCGCACAACTTACTAAGAAGCCGTATGTCTTGTTTAGCATTCCAATGCAGCAGCTGTAGATCTTTAAAGACAGAGACCAGAGCTGGCGCTACCATTAAGCGAGCTAAGGTGGTTACCTAGAGTGCCAACATTTCATGGGTGGCTAAAACACTGAATATAACACCCATTCATTGCTAAAACCAATACCTTTGCCAAGTCCACCTGTTCAACCTTGTCAGTACCAAACCCATTTCATCTCACTTGTAATTTTTACTGAGGGTCTTGCTCACTAGTCTTTGTAGTATCGAAAGCCTTTACATGAATGGTTCTGCTGCCGTCACGTAGCACCTGCTGTAATATAAACCAACGCTCAACCATTGTTTTAGTGAATTATGTTTTCCATTGTACTGTGGCTTTCCTGTAGGTTTTTATTGAGCCAAGAAATTAAACAAGTGGCACATTATATACCTCATTGTGTAAACGAATAGCCGGTTTATTGGATAATTTTGTCCGTTGTGGTTTAGAAGGTGTTCATGTGCCTTGATCAGAACATCGGCAAGAGTGTGTGGATTTAATGTTTGAGTGAATACACATATACTTGTTTATTTATAGCTAAACTAGCTCTTAAACTAGACTGTATTATGTAAAGGGCTGGCAATAATTCAGAAAACAATTTCAACACATGCATTTAATCTAAAACACAATTGCTAACAGATACAGTCTCTGCATTTGACAGAATATTTACAATCAGACGAGCATTTTTTATAATGGTGTAAAAAAACAGAAATCTCTGATTAGAGCTGCAGACTGTGGGGATCATTTACAAAACAATATAATAGTGTCAGAAAGAACAGTAACCCTAAAGCTAACCCTAAACCTAATGGAAATTTCAACATTATGAGATTGTTGACAATTTGCAAGTATTGAACCAGCGGCGTAAGTTCATCCCAGACGCCCGGAGGGAAGATATAATTTGGTGCCCCCTCCCCATCAGAGCCGCTGATACTGTATTGTAGCAATTCGCATGCAGACAGGCTATAGACAGCAGCTGATGGTCTCACATGGAGCTCTCCACTAGTGTATGGTGGCTTCTCAGGTGCCGGGAAGGGGTGCCATGTATTGGGCGGCCGTGACGGTACACTCTGGGTACATAGTTACAGTCCTAAATGGGGTGATTATATTGTGGGCAATGTAGGAGGTGCCCCTTCAGAGCTGGAGCCTGGTGGCAGGTGCCTCCATTGTCTCCTATAGTTCTTCCCCTGTATTGAACCATATATACGTCATTAATTTTGACGTTCCGCTGTCGATATTGTGAATTTCGACATTCTGATCATCGACATGCTGACTGTCTAACTGTTTTCTTCCAGAATTTGTTTTCAATTGCTATTGCCGCTAAAACATTGTCCTTGTCACTCTGTAGCCTAAGGGAAGTTGTCATCCAAATTCCAGGCTATTGTCAAGAAATCTCGTAATGTAGCTAATTAGAAAAATGATGATGGTCCCCTACCAGCTCTGGTTGTTATGGTTACTTCTCCAGGCGTAATGACTTGGACAATTTTTAAAGTACACATGTTGAATGTAATGCTTGAAATAATCGTGCAGCTGATTGGAGGGAAATACCTTGCTGTGTCCACTCAACAACATCCATTCTAATATGTCTACAATCAAATGTAGTCGCACAGACAGAAAACTAACACCAGAATAGGTGAGCAGCTCCTAAACTATGCAGGATCTGGCCATCTGACCCGTATTATTCTACCAGCTGGGGAGAGCGGCTGTATATTGACAACATTCTTTTAATTTTGAGTTATAGTTTTTACCTTTTCACATTTCAATTTTAAAAAATTGTATTGTAAAAAAAAAGTTTGGCGCGCCTGGAAAAAAGTTTTTTTTTTTTTCCCATTAGTATTTTAAGAAATTAACAACATGACATTTAGGGGAAAACATTCTAATCCTTTGGAACAATGGCCCTCATTCAGAGCCGTTCGCTATTTGCGGTCGTTCGTTTAAAAACAAGGGGTGGCTATTCAAATGATCCGTACGCACATTGTAGTCTGTTCACACCAGTCTGAACGAGCGAGCAAAACTTACGCTCGTTTATTTGTTAAAAACGCCCCCTGGCCGCTCGCATCCTCCGTCATGTCCGCTATTTATTAGATTAATCGAGTACATCGACCAGCGTATGAACTGCTCGCTATTCTTGTGGTTGGTGTTTGCTACCACAAATTTGCGAGCAGTTCTGGCTATAAAATAACCCAGTGACGTGAACAATGACGCTGCTGTTTTAAATATACACACCCATAAAACGCCCGTTTTGACCTTTAAGCACGCCTGCGTTCGGATCTCCACTCCCCGTTTTCAAGCACCTTCCCCTGTTACCACCCACATACGCCTCATTCTGTCATTCAAAATAGCAGGCACTCGCTATATTGCGTACCAACGATTTTTGGCCGCACTGACTGGTTCGCGCATGCGTACTAAAAACCGTACGCATGCGCAGATGTGCAAACATCGCTCGGAACGAGCGTACTGCCGCTAACGAGCGGCTCTGAATGAGGGCCAATGTTTCTTAGTTATATAGGCCTCTTAGAGTATGCAATGCTAAAACTGTATTGATTGTCTATCATAAGCTAGAATAAACTAAACTTATTGAAGTACACACACAGTAGGTGGTGCTGTAATTTAAACATAAGACTGGGATACTGTATCTTATTGGGTTCGTTAGACATATTTCATTTATGTATGGATACTGAACTTTCACCTTAAGACGCCATTCCCTGGAGCCGCTGCATCCCTGATTTAAAACCTGGATGGTGTAACCCTCCTAGAGGGAGGCGGGTATGAGGACCAATCAGTATCTGCCATCACAGACTTCCGATTGGTCCTCCTACTCACACACATTCATTCTGTAGTCATTTTGAAGTGATGAACTTAAAAGGTTTGTCGACTTAATGCAGCATTAGATGTTAATACAGCAGTGTCAAATACCTAAATACTTTATATGCTATTTTTAAAAGGTGAAAGGTAATTTACTTCAAGCTCTTATTTTTATGACCACAGCAGACCAAAAGGGTTCAATAACAAAATGTATTAAATATACTTAGTAGCTAGAGGCCATAGATTTAATGAGACACCTTATTCAATTTCTAGGTGACAGACTGAAAAAGGAGGATGCACAAGTTACAGAATTGGTTAATGCTTTGTAGTTGCTGTGTAATATAGTAGTAAATTCTTTAGTCCTACTGTATGTGCAGCCTGATAGCAGTCATGCAATACGGTGTATGGATAGGTCTTTGCTAGTCCTCCAGTAAGTAGAGTGCAATTTATTGTGTCAGTCTGATCCTCCCATAGTGATCTGTATGCAGGGCGGTACAGAAAAGGTAAGAGTGAATTATATATTGTGATAAACTTTGAAAGGGGAATCAAGTAGACCTAGAAACTGTAGTTTACCTAGAGCGCATCAATGCCACGGCCTGGCTCTGGTTATCGTAACTGAAATATCAGCGTCAGGTACAGTAACTTGGCTCGTCCTCAGAGAATAGTGTCTTAGAAATATGGATGTCATTTTTTCTATTAATGTTTATGTTAAATCAAAGGCATCATTACAGCGCAAGAAACGTTCTGATCTTTCACTCCCGACTTTCTTTAATCATACAGTGTAGTAGAAAAGCAGATGCTATACAGCAGTGTCCATTTTTCTGCTCCCCGGGGAGATCTCTCAAAATGTTATAATGTTTTTTTTTTTTTAAGGTTTCCCCTAATGCAACAGGAAGAAGTCAGGCAAGAGATATGCACCCACTGCACGCTAGTACATTCTATTAAGTCACATCAGAAAGCTGGTGCACACCATACATTTCCAGTGCCATGTTCAATTCCTCCCAAACTGCATTTAACATACAGTACAGGATAATGAATTCCTCTACGGGATGTACACATGGTAATTGCTGTGTAAAGCATGGGGATAGGACAGTAGGACAGGAATACAGCCATGATCCACTCAGCATTCACCATAAGTGCTCTCTTTTCCCATTTCACACCCACTCCCCTAGTCTATAAGCTCTCACTAGTGATGTCAGTAGGGCCGCCCACAAACGCCAGGCTTTCCTAATGGAACACCTGCGTTTGTGCAGCCACCCCCCCCCTCCCCACCTACAAAACGGGGCGAGCTGTCACTCACCATCGACAGCCGCCTCGTCTTGTAGAGAGACCCGTAGCGACTGAGCTGCCATCGCTGGACGGGTCTCACGCATGCGCACACCGGAGGCGGCGCATGCGCAGTGGGGGACCATCGACCCGCTTGCGAGCAGGTCTGAATCAGGCCCACAATCCATATCCATTTGTTAAACAGCAATGCACCAAAAACATGAAGTAGTAGTGTACATTATTGTAGTGTTAGTTAGCTACTGATGGAATCACTACTGTATTTGAAAACTTATACAGTAAAAGTGGTTGCATTTGAAATGTCAAAGCAATATGGTCCTTGATTTAACCAACATTGGATATTGTCACACTGTGAATATGCCATGCCTATGCATTGGAGTAATTCATTGGTTGTAGGACTCAATGTGTCATTTTTTCTATCAATACATTTTACTGTTTCTAAAGAAAGAAAAAGCAAGCGCTAATACAAGTAACGTAGGGGTTGAAGTCCATAGAGACATGGTCAAGTCAACACAGAATTAAAACCCTCACAATCAATGACAATTTTGGAAGAATGAGTTGCAAGGCTCCAGGAGACATTGTAGGGCACTTTGTATTAAAGAGGCACATGACCCACATCCACCCTTTCACAATGTGGAAGGACTCAAGGGTGAAAAACTTGTCTGTGTGCCCTTATTCGATGTTATGGTTAGGCCCACAAGATGACCAAGAGGTAGAGAACAATCAGAAGGACATAGGTCCCTATGTACTAAGGCCCTCATTCAGAGCCACTCGCTAGCGGCAGTACGCTCGTTCCGAGCGATGTTCGCACATCTGCGCATGCGTACGGTTTTTAGTACGCATGAGCGAACCAGTCAGTGCGGCCGAAAATCGTTGGTACGCAATATAGCGAGGGCCTGCTATTTTGAGTGACAGAATGAGGCATATGTGGGTGGTAACAGGGGAAGGTGCTTGAAAACGGGGAGTGGAGATCCGAACGCAGGCGTGCTTAAAGGTCAAAACGGGCGTTTTAAGGGAGTGCATAATTAATACAGCAGCGTCATTGACCACGTCACTTGTTTTTTTTTAACTCAGAACTGCTCGCAAAATAGCGGTTGAAAACACCAACCACAAGAATAGCGAGCAGTTCATACGCTGTACGATGTACTCGATTAATCTAATAAATAGCGGACATGACGTATGGTGCGTGCGGCCAGGGGGCGTTTTTATCAAAAAAACGAGCGTATGTTTTGCTCGCTCGTTCAGACTTAGAGGTGGGAACAGACTGCAATTTGCGAACGGATCATTTGAATAGCCACCCCTTGTTTTTGAACGAACGACCACAAATAGCGAACGGCTCTGAATCAGGCCCTAAATCTTGATGAGATATAAATTTGTGAGAGAAGTATTAACCAATCAGCACCTAACTCATTTTCCAAAAACAACTTGTAAAATGTACTGTAAGTTAGAAGCTAATTGGTTAGTGCTTTATCTCTCACAATTTTCTCTCTCTCCAGTCTTTGATAAATACCCCCCTAAGTCCCTGAGGGAATTAGAAAGGGATGATCAGCAAAGTGAATTACAAATAGAATAGGCTCTGATCTAAGATTTTGAAATAGGTGTAACCCGTGTAGGGTTTTTTACACAATAAAAGAGTTTTTTTAGACTTACTGCTACTACAGTATCTTGCCTTTAAACCTGCTGGACATTTCCTAAGGATTGTCTCTCTGATTCATGAGAGCCGCCAGCGCTACTTTCTATACGCACCGTGAGTACACTGCACTTGGACTGTGCACGGAGTAAGGTGAAGGCGGTCAGGAGTTGACTTCATTCTAGCCTCCGGACACGCTTGTCCTTGGATCACCTGTCAGCGGTCTTCAAACGGGAGACACTATACCAGCAGCACTATCCACTGAGCCCAGTAAGTGACCGATTATTATCAGACCTGGAGGTCACAAAACGAGTGGCTCAGCTCTCCAATACACAGAGTTGCTTAAACGCCTTAATATTACTGGACCTGGAGATCAGAGAAGGTGAACTAAGACTTTAATTATGTGTATGGATGTCCAGTGAGACTCATATATTTTCTGGACAGATTGTTTCATATATATATATATACGGTCCCCACAACAGGGAATTCACGTACTAGCTATTGTAGCAGTTTTCCAGTTTTAATTATTGTATATTGTTACATTGTCACTTTTTTTATGCATATTATATAAAGAACTATTTCTAACTTTACATCTGGTGTCTTGATCTTGATTTTTGCCATGTCCAGTCATTATTAATTAATTATTTATTAGCGCAACACCTATATCTTTTGTTTGTTTTACAATTAGAGTTTTTGTCTAGCAAGATACTGGTTACCAGCTCCTTAACCATCAGTTTTTCTTTCTTGTCCCCCAGTATATAAGGTCACCACTCTATTAATAGTTTTATCTATCTATCTATCTATCTATCTATCTATCTATCTATCTATCTATCTATCTATCTATCTATCTATCTATCTATCTCATTAATGGCATGGTTCAGTGATACATCAAAATTTAAGCTTTCCAATGCTTAGTTACAAAAAAAAATATTGTTAACAGACTAACATTTCCATGTATAGATTAGTTCTATAACTTGTTGTTCGTGTCTGTATGTTGACGTGGCCGGGCCACGTTGCAAACCCCAAACATTCAAAAGTTCTGTAGAGTAGATAGCATTTACCTCAATAATGGTAGTTTCTTTCCGTTTCTTTCTCATTCTCAATTCAGATGACGGATCCAAGCCAACACCTACAATGGAGACTCGGCCTGTTTTCGAAGGAGAAGGTAAGGGAACCTTTCTTACAGCATATATGGTCACTTAACTTTTCAATTGAACTCTTGTTGGATTGTTCATTTTAAAGCTCATTATATCACACTATAACGATGCCTTATCTACCATTCTATCATATTTCAGTAACTGTTCCAATACATCAAACAGATAGATGGCCCCAGTAACTTTTATTTAGACAAAAGGAAATGTTCATCTTTAGACATTAGCTAAATATAGATATAGTATTGCCATCCTTATCATGAGTGATCTGGTCATTGTTTTCACATTGTACACTATTTCCTGCATTTCAAATGGCCAGTATCCTTCATTGTGTACAATGGACAATATATGCCTACATACGTATCACGAGTAGAATTCTATGCTATTATAAAAATTGTGGTATATGGCGATTTGTTTCTGTGGAAAGTGTGAGGTACTTTGCGTGTCACATTGGGCATCGCGTGCATTGAAATGTTCTTCTTCATCGAAGTGCAACATAAAGGCATAAGTACAGAACCTGATCACCAATAGCTCAGACCTGGTTAATAATGAAGTAGAAATGGCTGTGTTCTCACACATTCTGAATATTTGTCTTCCTGATCCCGGTCCCACACCCCATTTCATTCATCATCGAACATGTGTCCCCCACGTGCCCCACACTCACAGCACCTACTGCCACCAATGACTAATAACATTCTGCCACCACCTCCACCCTCTGCCAGCTTGGCCAGCCCACTCACCAAACTTCTCCACTAACTTACTCAATCATTTGTGTAAAGCTTGGCCACTTTACTGCAGCAGGTGCAATTTACATGGCCGCCACTCTCTCAATGAAGAGAGAAAAGTGGGAATAGAGAAAAAAAAGGGGGAGGGGAGCATGAGGGAGACAGGCAAGAGATAGAGAGGGGAAAGAAGGGATATATATAGAGACTAAAAGGGAAAGAGAGGGAGAGAGAAAGAGACGAGGGGGAGAGAGATGGAAATGGGGTGGCGGATAGAGAAAAAGAGAGCCTGACAGCACCGGGCACGAAGGCTATGATGTTATACCATTAGTGGAATATTGTAAAGGAGATGGGGAACCTAAAACATACTCCTAATATGGTGTAATTTAGAGGGTTTAATAAATTTCCCCCAGAGTATCACCTTGTAGGTGTCCTTTATCTAATACAGGGCCTGATTCAGCAAGGAACGCAACTATTAATACGCACGCAATCGGCAGATTGTCACGTACTGCGTATGCATCGCAGTGCTCGAAATGGCCATTGCAATTGGAGCGGCTACTCAGACCCATCGCAGAGTGATTGACAGGAAGTGCCGTTTGTGGGTGGTGACGGGAGGGTGGTCGGGGAGATGCAGGCGTGCCAGTGCATTTGAACACCGTTGCATGGGCATGCATAAATTATCCACTGCAATACCTTACGCAGCCTGAGGCCTCATAGCATGCACTGAAGTTAGCAATTTATGAGTAAGGTCAGAGCTTGTGCAAGTGTGCGTGAGGCTGCGATGGTACTTGCTTGTACCGATGGTTTTGCAGTCTTGCTAAACATTACGGATGTGTGTAAGGTAAAGTGGGTGTCCTTATGTAGTGCTGCGGTGGCATTGCGATCACAATGAATTAGCATACTATAGCAGTTGAACTGCGTGCATAATCGCTATTGCATTGGCAGTGCCGAAATCGCACCCTAGAACGTCATGCGAATAGTACTCGGGGAAGCATGCGTCTGTCAAAAGTGCAAGGCAGGGGAATTACTTCCCCTCCGAGCACTGAAACATTGATCTTTGCAAGAGATCAGCTGAAGCTGGGGAGCCTGATCATCAGTCACCTGCCCCACTCCCCGACCCATGCTCCCCTACGTTCTGCATTATGGGGAGGAACAATGCCACAGAGGGGATGATCTTTTGTCAACAGGAGCTGGGTGATGCCCCGCAAGAACATTTACTGGTCCTGAGGGGGAGGGGGGTATTATACATACACATGGTTGGAGTGGACTAACGCAGTAGTAACCTACCAACGCTGGTGGGCGGGGGGCTCTGCCACTGAAAATATACTGCATTAAAACTAGGGGTGTAACGCCACTGGGGATCTATTACTGGTGGGGAATCTATTGCCACTAGGGGATAGGAGGTCATTTTACAGTGGGGGCCTATGGAACTCAGAGGAGCTTTGGCTTATCTATAATGGGTGCAGGGTGTGTGGTGTACACAGGCTCCTGCACCCATATATAAGTATACTTACCTCTCCGGGGTCCCGTGTCGGCTGGTGCTGCAGACAGAAACACCGGAAAAATCACGAGATGCCCATTTTCCCTGTGATTTGCGCCTGCGCAGTAGAGAAGTCACCGGGAACATGGACAGGGCATCACATTCACGCAGACCACCTCATGCGCTGTAGACTTTGGCATAAAGCCAGAGTCTACTGCTCTGCCAGAGAGGAGGAGGCCCGCATGGAGGCTTCACAGGGGCCTTAAACTGCCCATGCAGAAGGGGGGGGGGGGGGTTGAGACACCCCATATATATATATATATTCATTAAAATATTAAAATATATTTTTTTAAATCATGTTCTAAACTCAATGAAATCAAATTAAAGAAACAACAATTTTGAAACTTTTTTTTTTCCAAAAAATGTAGTCAGTGAAGTGGTTAATGCCTCCTGAAATACTCCTTCCAGGTCACTGGTCACTGTGCATGTGATGTTATGTTACTGTTTTGTTTATTGGATGTTTGCCACTATTATGCAAGCACACACTTATAATTGTCTTTGCCACTACCTGAGTTTTTGCCCACAATAATTATTGCATATTGCAGCTGGGGCTCAACATTTTCCAATGCAAATTTCTAAACCGTGATAACTACTGAAATTATGTGAAAACAATATTGTGTGTGTAAATGTATATCCATCCATGGTGTCAGGACCTAGTGAACTGTCCCTAATCTTTCCATTTAAATAGCTGTGATGAACACCTGTTTTTGTTTCATTTCTTTTTCACCATTCGATAGTTTCCAAAAGTGACAATGACCCACAGGTCAGCAATTTCCTGTTCCCAGCACATGGCAGGTTCAGTCTGTGACTCAGGAAATCACCTCCCCCCTGATCAGGTCATGTGCTCGCGAACACAATGCAGACTGGGGCATGTAGTATTATGGTGCCTATAACGTGTAATCACACCCTGCTTTGAAGTATCAGCACCTTTCTACTAACTTTGTTCAAGTGCAGAGATTTATGGTGTTTAGAAAAAAATACTAATATAACCAATATCCTCAAATTAGACAGATGGTTTGATAAGTGCTATTTTATATGATCAAGTTCTTTTTTTGATAATTAAATGGGAAGTGTAAACAGACAGGCCATTATGCGGAAGTTTAACAAGCAGACCTTTGTCTGGTATTAACCACTATAATTTTGGGGGCAATTCACTTGTAGGTAATCTTCCACCGAACATCACCGCGATCTTTTGCTGCGCACATTTTTTGCATGTTATGGCAACTCAACTTCGCTAATTTTCCTGCACATGTATTTGGAGTGTGAGGAAAATGCTAGCGATGTTACTGGCCGCAATGTGCCGTTCCAGAATGTCACATCGCATTCCAGCCACTATTCCAACAGCTGCTGGTAATTTAATTGAACTGGACCTGGTTCAAAAGTACCATATTCCTGCTGTTTATTTGGAGAACTCACTATTCATTACAGTTATTGATGGGAATGTGTTTCCTACTGGGTCTATTCAGACTGTTCCACTTAGCTTACAAATAGTGGTCCTTCATAAAGAACTAATCTTGTATGTTATGTCAAAATCTGTACATCCAGTTTTTCAAGCACTGCCTTGTCTTAAAAATTTTATGGTCATACGGCCTGATTCTCTACAGATCGCAACTGCGATCGAGGCTGCGATTAATCACGCAGTATGGCTGTGATGATATGCTAATCCATTGCAAACGCTATGCCGTCACAGCACTACATAGGGACACCCACCCTACCTTACACACATCCATAATATTTTGCAAGACTGGAAAACCATTGGTAACATCGAGTACAATTGCAGCCTCACGCACACTTGCACAAGGTCTGACCTTACTCAGACACTGCTAACTTCATCGCATGCCTGTGTACTCGAGCTGCGTACAGCATCTCAGTGGAAATATATGCATGCCCCTGCAACGGCGTTCGAACGCACTGGCACGTCTGCATTTCACCGACCACCCCCCCGTCACCACCCACAAATGGCACTTCCTGTCAATCACTCTGTGATGGGTCTGCTTAGTCTCTGCTATCGTAGCCCCGATCGCAGTGGCTTGGACACGCACTGCAATGCATACGCATGCACTGATCGCAAAAAATCGCATGCGTAATCGCAGTTACGATCAATAATGAATCTGGCCCGGGGGTATGCCTGGTCACCATTCCAGGAAATAGGGGCGTGCCGCCCCTGTTTTTTCCGAGAGGGATGCAACCATTTCCTTCTGCATTTGCATCCGAGATGGATGGAATTGCGCAGCCGTCCATCTAGAGTATGGGCCCAGTACACAACACACAAGGATACAAGCAATGTTGCTGTGAAAATGAGTAGAGTGCATGGGCCTGATTCAGTACGGATCACAACCGCGATCGCAATAGCGATTACGCACGCAGTCTCACTGTGAAGATATGCTAATGTCTGCGATCACCTAACATAAGGACGCCCACCTTACCTTACACACTTCCTTAATACTTAGCAAGACTGCAAAATCATCGGTAACATCTAGTACAATCGCAGCCTCACGCACATTTGCACAAGGTTTGACCTCACTCAGAAATTGCTACCCTCATTGCGGGCAGTGACAGCCCAAGCTGCGTATGGCATCGCAGTGGCTAATTTATGCACGCCCCTGCCACGGCGTTCAAATGCACTGGCACGCCTGCGTTTTGCCAACGACTACTCCCAATCACTCTGCGATGGGTCTACGTAGTCACTGCAATCGCAAGCCCGATCGCAGTTTGCATACGCATGCGCAGAGTGCAACAATCGGCCAATTGCATGCGTAATTACAATTGCGATCGCTGCTGAATCAGGGCCATGTGAGTAACTTTATACAGTACACTTTGAAATACAGTTTTAAGAAGAAAACGAAAACAAAATAGTCAGCAGCTCAGAACTTAAACTAACAGTAACTATCCTAAGCAATTATCAGCTGTAGATTGAGATGTGGTTGAGATAAATATATTGAGAATTGTGGGATGTTATTACTACAGGCAGACCAGAGATAAATATCCAAGAATGGGATATGAAAGCTAGATAGGCAAAAGCAAGACTATAGCAAAGAGATGCATTACAGACACTACATACTGAACAACCCGGAAACCCCGGAATTCCATATTTTCACTCTGAGCTGTGCAGCCCAGAAAACCCGCAGTTCCAATCTTCTACTGCAGCTGCAAAATGTGCCGGTCTTGTTTTCCCCTCCCTTAAAGGGAGCTGATCCCACCAGAATGTGGGCATTTCAGGGTGAGAGACCACCACTCTCACCACACATCCCTCTCTTTTGCTTTTCCAAGTTGGGGAAGTGCACTTTTCTCTTCTCAACAGCCGAGACCATTCAGTCTTTTCAAACTTTCGGAACAATGCGTCCGCATTACTATGCTGAACCCCAGGCTGATTCTGTACGACAAACTTGTATTGTTAGAGGGTCAAGAACCAATGTGTAACCCTGGGGTTGACCTCTTTGTTAAGGTGCATCCACCTCAAGGGTGTGTGATCCGTGACTCGGAAAAACTCCCTTCCCAGAAGATAATATTCCTGGGGGTATTATCGCCAAACATTCCAGCTTGACTATACAGTAGCACACTTTGTTTTACGTGGCAACAATTTACCAAAAGGACCGGCTTTTCTTCTCCCATAATGTTGTACCAAAACAGCTTCCAAGCCTTTTGTGGAGGCATTGGTTTACAGGACAAAGGATTTTTGGGAATCTGGTGGGCTGCAGAACCAAATTTGAAAACAGAGGCGTCCTCCTATCTTCCCAGGCTGCAGAATGTGCCGGTCTTGTTTTCCTCTCCCTTAAAGGAAGCTGATCCCACCAGAATGTGGGCAATTCAGGTGGGAGACTACCCCTCTCACCACAGTTGATATATCAGCTGAATTAAGAACCTGAAAATAAGATACAGGAAGAGATTAATTTCACAAAAAGTCTGACAAGATAGAAATAATGGTTTTACTATATTTTTAAAACACTCACTGAAGGAACAAGCCCAAAAGTACAAATAAAAGTGCTTATTGGAAACTTGTCACTTCGTGCTCCATAAATCATTAGGACCAGACCTTAAAAGTGACCGGTATACCGCTGCACTTGTACACTAAACAAGAGATACATCTCATGATATAAACAAAGGATTTCTCTTCGAATCGGTTCCCCACAACTGATGTGTTTTGTCTTTGACCAAAAGACTTTTCAAAGATGACCGTGTCTGCCTGAAGCCCCTTATTTCCCACTAACAACACCGGGCCTCTCCGACTTGTGCTCCTGCACTGCATAGCCTCCTCATGGAGAGACTGAGACGTAGAACGGGAAGGCACACAGATTGCAAAGTCCAGGCGGCTCCCCTTGTAATAAAGACGGAGGTAAAACGAAACACTATTTGCACTTTTGTTGAGACTGACAAACAGCTGTTACAGACCATTTCTGTTCAGCATTGAAAACCTCATATAGCTTTACTACAAATATCAGCGACAAATGCAACAAACGGCTTCTTAGTAACAAGAGTTGGAACATTGTAACCATCTGAGCAATTATTCTGTTTCAAGGCTAATTGTTATAACATTTGGAACATTTAATCAATTTGTTTCCACTGCACAAACAGCAACATTATATTGCCATAATATCTGTTTTTTAACAATGTTCCTATCTTATCCACATCGTGGGATTGATTATTCCAACAGAGATCAGTTGCTGGAGCTGGAATTCAGCTTTTTTCATATATTGAGGAATCTTTTAGAATCATAAAATCCTCCTTATTATACTTGTTGTGGATATCTCGTCTGGTTTTTCTTTATATATTCTATATGCAAAACTATGTGTAGTTTGTGTCTATTCACAAATGTGAATTATATATATACATTTTAACAATATAGGTGACAATGTTTATTGTTCAATAAATACAATGTAATTTTATTATATATATGGGCTTAATTTTTTATATTTATGTTATACTATGACATTTGTTTTTCTCGTCAGCGCTGTCTAGGCTTTTAGTTTAGTACCTTATTTCCCTTAGCGCTGATTCAGCTATATCTCATTAGCTCATTATGTAAAGGACACATTATTCTTCGTTACGTAACATAAATTATCATCAATATTCATGTTTTAAAAATACAATTTATCACACGTTGGCAAAATGTAGTTAAAATACATTTATATCACTAAACCCGCAAGACTCCATTCCTAGCGAAACCTTTAAAGAGGTAGTTTTCACAAGGACCTTTAGATACACGACCACAACACTCCCATGATGCTCACACAAGTGTGGGAGGTTACTTGCGATCACATTGTCGCCACCCAGTTAACGCCCCCTATACACCCTATTTCATGGAAATACATTGAATTTGACTCCGAAAAGGATGGACATACACAAAAAAAGCATAATTTGGCATCTGCGCATGCTCTGTATGCACAAATTTGCCTTTTGCGCTCATGAACAGAGAAACGTGTGATTTAGAATGAGCCCCTCTGTGTGGAAAACTAAAGCTATTACTCAAACAGCACACTCTGCCTTAGTTTGGTCTTAGATTCATTGTACTCTCCTGAAAGAGACATTTAAATGATGTGACTATTCTATGTATATACTGTATATGTGATCATATTATGGCAAGAGGGAACAAGATAACAATTACTTTATTTTTGCTCTTTAATTTGCAGATATCACTGCACCAACGCTATGGATCAAGCACCTTGTTATCAAAGATGCAAAATTAAATGGCTCTATCATGAGGCAATCAGGTACGATGTTTCTTTGTGCATCACCTTTCAATTACTTACTGTACAAGTCTTCTTTGTATTGTGTACTAATGTTCTTATGTCACTTCATATATTGTTATATTTGATAATGGAATGTACATTTTTGAGTCACTTTTTTCTTATATCACTGATGCAAATCCAGATGCAATATTTCTGAATCAACTTTTTAAAATAAATAAAATTCTCAACAATTTTTGGAAAATACGGTTGTAATGTCGGCACCTCGCAGACATCAGCATGGCTAATTTTCCCTCACACCCCAGAGAGGTTATAAAACGGGGATCAAATTTGTTTGTACATATACAGATATAGTGCAGACATAACCGTATATAACTGCATAACATTACAATACAAACAAAGTACAAAGTTAGACTGTAAATAAACAATTATGCATATACAGTCACCATAATCACAAAATCAGCGCTGTCTGAAACGGTACCCTGCAGAAGGCAGGTTCAGGGCCACTTTAAGCAAGAGGAATAGACAATGGCATAAGTAAGGAAAGGAATACATGAGGGAAGAGGCCCCTACTCATGAGAGATTGCAATCTGTTGGGGATGGGGAAAGACATGGATGACCCAAACAGTGTGCTAGGACAAAATGGGGGTGGCTAGGATGAGAGCTGGTCGTCTTTGGTAAAGAACTGAGTTTGACAGCTTGTTTAAAGCTTTGTAGAGACTTGGAGGGTTGATATGGAGCGTGGAGTGCCAGTGGTGGAGAGCAGCACAAGCAAAATCTTGGAGGCAGGAGTGGAAAGAGATTATCAGTTTGGAAGAGAGGTGGTGAGATCGAAGAGAGATCAAGATGGGCAGGCTGGAGTGTGGAGGAAAATTAAGTCAGAGATGAAGGTGTATGAGGATTAGGTTGAGGGCTATATAGGTGATTTGGATTTTGTAGGGAAAAGGGAGAAAAGTATAGTGCCTCGCAGAGAGTTTAGTTAGGTGCCTAGTGTGATCAACTTATATCCTACCCTGGGGCAAACTTTTTTTCTACTACTGTATTGGAGATGTGTACCATTGAGCAAAATACATGCTGATCTAATCATTTTGCGTGAGCACCAAACAACCAGGGACTTTCGCCACATGTAAGGTAATATAACATGGGACTTTATTAATACTGTAAGCTAACAATTGCACAAAAATACACTTTGTGGTCAGAGGCATTATTGCATCTCTACAGCACACATTACTCACACAGTGACCATAGGAAAAATAGATGCACACTGTCTCTTTATCCCTGGTCTATCCCCAAGTGCATTTCCTACTTCCTTATCTTTGAAGCAGGCCACAACAAAATCTGCCTGTATCAAACTTGTGAGTTTGCTGATGCAACTAAAAATTAACAAAATGGAATAAGTGAAAAATCACTTCAAAGCCCAAGCTACTTACATTTTAGGACCTCTTCACCTCTATGTGACATGAGGAGGACATTCAATTCTGCATGATGGCTGTGAAGTGCCTCTGGAATGGTCAGGCAAATGCAAACCATGACACGTATCTTTGATCATTTCTCTTTATACCACATTGAGGTGTGCATGAAAATTAACACAAATTGTCTTCCATATATAATTCCCTGTCAATGTGCATGTATCTTAAGGTGCTCGTGATAGTAGTACACCTTGTCTGCCCAGGCTAGCTCATGGGGATTTATGTAGTAGAGGTTCCCGTACATGCAATTTTAATAGCTAAGCCACAAGATGTAGACGCAAGTGCTGGTACAGGTGTTTGATGAAAGAAGTGCAGCACAATACTGTACATTGTTGGAATAAGTTGGGTGCCAGACCATCTCTAATCACAAAATACACTTCCCATTCATTCTTCCTCCAGCACACGACTTAGGTCAATAATAGAAAAATATGTTGACTCCTATTTCTTCACTCCTGCAAAATGCTTATCAATATGTCATTATATGGCACATATGATAGCTGAACATCCCCTCCTTGCCCCACAAACCCAGTACAGCATTTCAACTCTCACAAAACTGTCCAAACAGGGACTTCACTTCACTGGCCTTCAGGGCTATGGTGCATTGTGACTCTCCACCTATTTAGTAGTCTCTGGTATGTGGCTACTCTCCCCATTTTCTCCCCACTCCACCCCACAGAGGCTCTATAACATGGGGACTCTGTCCTCCTTGAATGGAGCATTTGTGGGAAACTTCATCTCCAGTACACATGATGCAGGTCTTTTGATGAATTAATTAATACAGCGTATTGTGCTTATTGAGGTTACCTTACACCGTTTTCTTGCAACTACAAGGTACAGAGATGGGGTCTAATATGACCCCATTGTACGCTAATCTTTTAATGAATCAATATGAGAACAAATGTATTATTTTTACTCTATTTTTTCCAAGCTTATATTGTTTTACTTTGCTAAATTGATTTGTTTATGATATCTAGAAACTCAAGGAGTTGATTGATAAATCAACCTGGGGCCTAAGAAGGAGGAGGGGGGATCAGCACACCACTTTATATCTAAAATGCATTTAATATATCAACAGATTGTTGAGAAAGGTGCATGGGCATTGAAACAGCTGTTGGGCAATGGAAGGAATGTCTGCTTTTTACATATGAAGCAGATTATGTTAAGTATTATTTGTCGACATGTTACTAATGCTGGGAGAATGATGGCTATTGTTCACTTTACTATGGTGATATATTAAATGCATTTTTCATATAAAGTGGTGTGCTGGTCTACCCCCCCCTTCTTGAGCCCCAAGTGGATTAAGGATGGAGGGTACTATGTTACTACTTGTTGACCTGTCACACTAATATTATATATATATATATATATATATATATATATATATATATATATATATATATATATGCTCCGATGTCCCCGGCACTCAATGATTAGTAGTATGGAGAAATAAGGGTGCTGGTGCTTTCCATAGGGTAGCGAACCCCAATACAAAAAACTGAAGAAATTGCGGCACTCAACGCTGTTAATTGCAAATGATGCAAAAGTTTAATCCAGCCAAAGTTTCGGGCCCATGACCATCATCAGGGATACAAACATCGTGACTACAAATACACACTTATATACACACATAACAAAGGCAATGAGTCCCTTAAGGTCACTCACCTGAGACGTTGCTGCCCGTCGACCGTCCTCCACAACATGCACCTGTGTGGTACTAAGCGTTGCATACCGGTGACGTCAGGCTGCCGCGACGTCTCAGGGGATAGATCCACCACGACCATCTTAGTAACTATGGGAACCTATCAACACACAAGACTAAGACTAAGGTAATCAAAAAAATAAAAAACTTAGTATCAACAGCGTAATGTTCTAATTCTATGTAGAGAAGTAATGCTCTCTATATTCCTTCCTACATATGTCAAAATCCATGTAAATACATAAACATAATGGCATAAGAGTACTAATATCAAATTCCTGTTTATATGGACACACAAACCGATTTATTTACAAAAAGCACTGCAATCCCATTGTCTCATTGAGACCTTTTGGAGATAATGTATCCAAATTACTGATCCACCTGCATTCTAGTTGCAATAATTGTCTAGGTCTATTACCACCCCTGATGTTAGGGGGTATGTGATCTATTATTCTGGATCTAATATCAGCCACTCCATGCTTTGCTAACAAACAATGACGAGCAGCAGGCTGCTCGCTGGAGCCTGCCTGTATTGCTCCTCGGATGGCTGATCTATGGAGAGCCATTCTCTCCTTCAATTGCTCACGTAGTGCAGCCCACATGGGCAAGACAGAAGGGCGAGTGCTTCCAGATTTTTCGCAGTGGTTCGCACACACGCATTGCGATACATAGGCATGCACAGATTGCAAATATCGGCCAGCTACGAGCGATGGCTTCCTAGCGAGCGGGTCTGAATCAGCTCCTGTGATCACAATTACTAAGAATATTTGGTAATTTGCTGACCTCAGTAAAGGTGTTACAAGCAGTGTCAAACTGGGGCATAAAGGGCCCATCAGGGGAATGCAGTGATAGGGGCCCATGCTTAGGGGTGTGGCCAGCCTCCAGAGGGGGCCTGGGCCCCTTAAATATATACATATATATAGTAAATACTGCTAGTGAATGCATGATAATGTACCAGATTAATAACAGCAGTGCATTGTAGAAAATACACAATAGTCCTGTCCAGTATAATTCAAGTGCACAGTCTGGAACCTGATCCCTAACGAAGGGGGTGGGCACTCAGGCACTGGGGCCCACCGGGGGATTCCCCTGTACCCCTGTGGGCCAGTCTGATCCTGGTTACAAGTGATGAGGCCACTGTGGGTTTGACCACCAACAGGCCTGCTTTCTGTAATTTAGCAACCAACGTTTGTGACTGACTTGGATAGATCGAGCAAAATATCCAGATATTAACACCAGCTTAACTATGTTAATATCATATACCCTAATGACTGTCAAAATCAGATGGGAGAGAGATGCATTCTAGTTAGCAGTAGTAGCATATGCAGTCTAACAGTGTGCCAACGGTTGCGGAGAAGCAGACAAATCTCAAGAGATGCTCTGTCCAGAACTGTAAACATCACAACAATGTCCAACCTTACGCTTCCTTAGAACCAGCCTTTTAACTAAATTATGCCTTTTAGTTTTTCCTCTAAAATACTGCTTATATTAATCTTATTAAAGGATTAAATTAATCACGAGTGCGAGAGGCACTTTGTGTGTTTTGAAGAGTGTTTTTTTGTTGTTTTATTTTTATATTGTGACTAGAAATGCATTCCCCCAGTGAAGTGCAGCTGGAAGCTGTCCCATTGTACATATGGGATGAGAACCTTCTCAGAGCTGGTGCCCAGTATTTTTGTTCAATGGAAATGGCAGTTCTCCCTTCCACCCCTTTATCTAATCTAAATGACCTTACTAGGCAAAATAAATCTCTCTTTTGCACAACTGTTTTACCAAATTTGCAAGGAACTCCCAAACGCCTTCCCTCAGCTGGCACAAATTCTCTCTCTTCTCAAACATTGCCATCCTGCAGTAAAAACCCATGCATGGGTACAGCTTTGCCCCGATAATTCCCCCATATAGAATTTTGTACTTTTCTTCCACTCTTCTGCACTTGCTAAATGACTTACAATAGCAATAACCATGGCGGAGCTGGCTAGTGTGTGTATGTATGTGGTTCTTTCCCACATTTTATATACTGTATACATCGAAGCTTGTGCACCTGTAGGGCCTTGATGTAACTGAGCCAGAAACCGTAATTTATCCAGTCATGCAGTAAACCTAGAATTATACCATTATAAAAACAGTCACACTAGGATACATCAGTAGAAAAGTCTGCCATAAGTAATGTAATAATAACAGTGGATTTGTGCATAATAATATCTTGAAGCTCTTTCAAGGATTAAGCACACGCTGAGTTATGTATAGGGGTGGGCACATATGTAGGAAAAATGTATCTTTCTTTATTTTTATTCTACAGCTTGAACTGCAAACCATTTGTTTTAAGCTTATGAGATCGTTTCAAAGTATAATTCATGCACTTGGATCCATAAGCAATTTAAGCTTATAACATAAACTTCATAAATATTAAGCTTTAGACGCTTTCCTCCAGTTCTACGAGGATTATGTTCTTCTTCTTCCAAACACTGAATGCCACAATTTAATGACGCATTTAACTACTATTTATGAATGCCATGGAAAGTTTGTGCAATACTGTAATAATATATTGCAATGTGTGCTGTGATACCTTAGTGGTGGCATAGGTCACATCTGTACGGGTCACTTGTAAACATTCGGCTCATGGCAAAGTAGAGAAAAAGAAATCTATTTATTTACAACTTACAACCTGTCAATCTGTCTCTTGACTGTCTTGCGGCTGGTTGCCAGGTAAAGATTGAGCGTTCATATAAACTCTTCATGCAGCTAGTAATGACCTAATGTAGTACATGTGTTTGCTTAGATTTTTTTTCCACATCATGTGCTGTAATGTTAACATTACCAACTTCATCTGTTGACTGCACAGGGAGAAAGGGAGAACAAACCTCTAAATTAAATTATTATGCTTAAATATTTTGTTCTTTCAGTCATAGGCAAGAAACCTGAGGTTCCTCAGCTGGTGTAGAACTACAAGTTCCAGTATACTCTGCCACCTTTTAGCAATGTATGTTGTTCCAGTGCTAGCTGGCACTGCTCTCTTGGTCCTGTAGAGCCACAAAAGCTGGTGAGCTTCAGGATGCCTAATAAGAGGATACTGTACCACCTAGAGATGGGCAAAATTTCCTGTCTGTTCCCTGGAACATTCACCAGCTCTGGCCAATGAGGTCTTACTGTATGGCTGGCCATGCTCCTCAGGTTGCTCTGGAGCCAGGAAGCAAATTGGAAAAAGGACATGTTTGAAATGTGATCATTTATTAATTGTAAAAATAATGATATATGTATAAACTTTGCCAAAAAGCACAATGGGGCCTATTCATGAAAAAGTAGCAATATGGATAGTTTTCTATTACTGTTTAATCACCTTGATAAAAAAAAAAAAATCGCCATCACTGGGCCACTATCCAATGATATGTACATGAACAACGAAACTGCAAGCCCTAAATTGTGCTTATTGGTCTACCAGAAAATATAACAAATATAAAAACGAAATAAATCAGAGCCTGACCACATCATAAATATGTCATCTATGAATCTATGATAATATAGGATGCAGGCATTGAAGACAGACATTATAGGAGTCATTTAATGTTTTGCCATATACAGTCAGGTCCATAAATATTGGGACATTGACAGAATTTTCAGATTTTGGCCTCTATTCACCACCACAATGGTTTTGAAATGAAACAAACAAGATGTGCTTTAACTGCAGACTTTCAGATTTAATTTGAGGGTAATTACATCCAAATCGGGTGAACGGTGTAAGAATTACAACAGTTTCAATATGTGCCTCCCACTTTTTAAGGGGCCAAAAGTAATGGGACTATCAACTCAAAAGCTATTTCATAGACAGGTGTGGGCTATTCCCTCGTTATTTCATTATCAATTAAGCAGGTAAAAGGTCTGGAGTTGATTCTAGGTGTGACATTTGCATCTGGAATCAGTTGCTGTCAACTCTCAATATGAGATCCAAAGAGCTGTCACTATCAGTGAAGCAAGCCATCATTAGGCTGAAAAATCAAAACAAACCCATCAGAGAGATAGCAAAAACATTAGGTGTGGCCAAATCAACTGTTTGGAACATTCTAAAAAAGAAAGAACGCACCGGAGAGCTCAGCAACACCAAAAGACCTGGAAGACCACGGAAAACAATTGTGGTGGATAACAAAAGAATTATTTCCCTGGTGAAGAAAAACCCCTTCACAACAGTTGGCCAAATCAAGAACACTCTCCAGGAAGTAGATGTATATGTGTCAAAGTCAACAATCAAGAGATGACTTCACAAGAGTGAATATAGAGGGTTCAGCACAAGATGCAAACCATTGGTGAGCCACAAAAACAGGAAGACCAGATTAGAGTTTGCCAAACAACATCTAAAAAAGCCATTACAGTTCTGGAACAACATCCTATTGACAGATGAGTCAAAGATCAACTTGTACCAGAGTGATGGGAAGAGAAGAGAAGGAAAGGAACTGCTCATGATCCAAAACATACCACCTCATCAGTGAAGCATGGTGGTGGTAGTGTCATGGCGTGGGCATGTATGGCTGCCAATGGAACTGGTTCCCTTGTATTTATTGATGATGTGACTGCTGACAAAAGCAGCAGAATGAATTCTGAAGTGTTTCAGGCAATATTATATGCTCATATTCAGTCAAATGCTTCAGAACTCATTGGACAGCGCTTCACAGTGCAGATGGACAATGACCCGAAGCATACTGCAAAAGCAACCAAAAAGTTTTTTAAGGCTAAAAAGTGGAATGTTATGCAATGGCGAAGTCAATCCCCTGACCTGAATCCGATTGAGCATACATTTCACTTGATGAAGACAAAGCTGAAGGGAAAATGCCCCAAGAACAAGCAGGAACTGAAGACATTTGCAGTAGAGGCCTGGCAGAGCATCACCAGGGATGAAACCCAGCATCTGCAAAGGATTTGCAACAAAGTATTAAAAAGTGAAAGTTAGATTTAGGATTGTTTAGTTTGTCCCATTACTTTTGGCCCCTTAAAAAGTGGGAGGCACATATAGAAACCGTTGTAATTCCTACACCGTTCACCTGATTTGGATGTAATTACCCTCAAATTAAATCTGAAAGTCTGCAGTTAAATCACATCTTGTTTGTTTCATTTCAAAGCCATTGTGGTGGTGAATAGAGGACAAAATATGAAAATTCTGTCAATGTCCCAATATTTATGGACCTGACTGTATGTTCACATACAATGGTTTACTATCATGGTGCCTTCATTGTGAATATAGAATTCATCCATGTATTTGAAATAATTACAAGTGCATACCATTTTGGGTATTTGTATTAAGAATTCAATTGGTGGGCCCATATGATGACTGAGAGCTTCGCTCACTACTTGTCCTTAAAAAGGATTTATATATACTGTGTATATATATGTATATATATGTGTGTATATATGTGTATGTATATATATATATACACAGTATATATACTGTATAGGTGTATATGTATATAGCTGCTAGTAATAACTGTCATCTGCTTGATATTGCTGTACATTATCTCCACAACTAGTACAATGCTCAAGATTTATCTTATCAAGTGATTGGAATATTGATGGCCATGTTCGGGAGAGGTTAGAGTATGATCACAGTAAGGGGTATATTTACTAAAGTGCAGGTTTTTAGAATTGGAGATGTACTACATGCACTACATCACAACACTACATCCCCCATATGCTGCATTACATAACTCACAGTAACATTAGAACATCCCAGTACCTCTCTCCACATGAAATTACCATGAAGACGATCTCTCAGCTCCTCTGTCCTACGGACCTCCAGACAGAGTAGAGTGAGGACGGAAGGGCGGAGGAGAAGATGGGGGCGAGCCTGGTCCTATGACCGGAAAGGAGCAGAATTGAGAGTGGTAGGGTAGAGGGGAAGGACGGTGGTAGGGTAGAGGGGAAGGAGGGGTTGGTCCTGGTCTTCTGAGTGGGAGGGAGAAGAATAGAGCTAGAGGGGAAGGAGGGGTCTGGCCTGGTCCAGCAAAAGGGAAGAGGTTACAGGACAGTACAGTTTTAGCACATGGGTGGCAGGTCACCTCATAACAGATCACTTGCATAGGACCAGCAGCGTTTGGACATACTGAAACTTTCTGAAGTTGTCAAGTGTCTATATTATTATTATTATTAATAATAATATCCTTTAATTATATGGCGCTACAAGGGGTCCGCAGCACCTTACAAAGTACAGAAACAGCGTGAACAAAAACAGGAACGAAAGTGACCTACAATACAGAACATTGCTTATAAACATTGCTGTATTATGTGTGCAGTCATAATGCTCAAATAAGCAGAACCCAAAGATTGGGTGCCATTGTAAGCAGTGGGGAAGATATGGTGGTAGCAGCGAGGGAAGGAAAAGCATATGATTGTAGAGGGCCCTGCCCGTGAGAGCTTATAGTCTAAAGGAAGGGGGGGCAGACATACAGGGGTGGCACAGAGTGAATAGACAGTGAACAAGGAGCGTGGGGTCGTGAATTAGGATGAGAGCATTTATATATATTATACAAATATATATATTATACAAATATGATGTTTTGTCCATGAAAACTATTAACCTCGTTTTGGGACTTGGCGGGAAGATTGAAGCCATAATCAAACCGCTCATCTCTAAAGGAGCGTACACACTAGACGATATTTTGCACAATTAGCTCAATTTGGACACATCGGAACGACAAATCGTGTAAAATATGTCCAAATCGTGAGTGCCCACTCACAATAACAATGCCGATGTGCATACCTGCGGGTCGTCTGTCATATCTTCAGATCTTACCTACAGCAGGCAAGATCAGGCAATCTCGTACACAACACACTGGAAATCTTTAAGGACGCACGATAGATCGTTGGTCAGATTGGACACTTTTTAGCACCATATCGTGTCTTTGAGTGCTGGGGAGAGTTCAAGGGACATTGTCTAGTGTGTACCCACCTTAAGATAGATAGATAGATCTTTGTCCAGAAATCTGCCTTTTTGGTAGGATTTCATAAATATGCGTCTAAGTGTAGTGTGTGGTAGAAGTTAGAGAAAATTTGTTTCAATTATCGCTGTGAGTTTGACTGTTTAGCAGCATAAGCACAATACACGTTCAAAAATGTTAAGTTCTGTTGTTTTATAGTGCCAGATGTGTAAACATATAAAAAGGCTTAATGAGGAGTGTTACATAGAAAATAATTGGATTTAACCACGTTTGCATAAAACAGAAGGAAATCCTTTATTAATACTGGCCCAAGATTTTGTTTTCTATAGTTACACCCAAAATCGTATTCCTTAGGGAACCCAAAACACTTTTTCTGAGGACTTTGGTTTCCATGTATTGTGTTAAGGGTAGATGCATGTAAATAGGATTATACAAAGTATAAAAAAAAATCATTGTACAAGATTATTTTTTTTTTTAGAAAAGTTTTTTATTGAGACGTTGCAAAACAATCTGTCATTCGAAAATTCAAACCAAGCATCAGTGACATATCAAGACATAAGTAACAAATGAGTGATTCATTAGTGTTAACATCTGGGGACCAAGAGAATACACAAAAATACTTTTCATCACACAATAACCATCACAAAATAACATACCTAAAAAAAAAAAAGAGAGTGCAAAGTGGTAGCAATTATATCAGGATGCAATTAAAAAATGTGGCTGAAAGAACCTGGGAGAGACTTGCCGATCAGTGCCATACCTATCAACTCAAGGAGATAGGTGGAACCTGCACAGCCATTCTGGTAAGGTACCAGGTGGTATTACGGAGGCTGTGGTGAATTTGTTCTCTTGTTGTTAGTGGAAGGGCATCAATATATGATTCCCATAATATAAAAAAACATTCCACCTGCTTCTCCTTGTTCAAAAGTGTTTCCACCCAATCCACTCTTTATAAATAGTGGAGTGTATTCAACAATAAAGGTATTTGAGGAGGTGTACTATCGATCCAGCCCTGGAAGATAGTTTTATTACCTGCTGCACTTAAAGCCAGTAATAGCTTCTTGCTGTGTAGGGTCATACATTGTTTTGGGATTTTTCATTTTAATAATGAAATTTAAATTTTAGTAAAATTACAAAACTATATGTACATACAAAAGTTATGATTACCATTATTATTACAAGTTATTTATAAAGCACACACATATTACGCAGCGCTTTACAGAGAATATTTGGCCATTCACATCAGTCACTGCCCCAGTGGAGCTTACACTCTATATTCCCTATTACATGCTCACACACACACACACTAGGGTTAATTTGTTGGGGGCCAATTAACCTACCAGTATATTTTTTGGAGTGTGGGAGGAAACTGGAGTACCTGGAGGAAACCCACGCAAGCACAAGGAGAATATACAAACTCCACACAGTTAGGGCCGTAGAGGGAATCGAACCTACGATCTCAGTGCTGTGAGGCAGTAATGCTAAGTATTACCCTGTCTATGCTAATATTTTTTTTCGGATTTTTGTGTCATCAATCTCTCCTACCTAAACAGCAAGGAGCCTATAATGCATTATGCGGTGTCTCAGGATTAGGATGAGAAGAAAGAGTTGCCCCATCGCTTCTCAGGGAATGATTTCGAGTCCTTTTTCCTTGAACAGGAGTGTTACTACTGCAACCAGTTGGAGAAATCCTTCACCACTTGGTTCTTCTGGACTATAGATGTCACGGCTGGTGTCACAGAGTTACATGTTTCAGGCGTCGAAGCAGGATCAGCAGCAGATGATTGCGGCAGGAATCATGGAGACAATAGATATCTCTCTCTCATAGAGATTTGGGTAGCAGTGAGAACTGCCTTTGGTGATAAATGTCAGCAATGGATAGCTATGGTGCAGCCAGGAGAAACCTGGCTGGTCTGACTGGAGTAACGAGTAGAACCGGACTGGGACCGGTAGGAGCAGTTTGATAATATGACTGCGATAAGTGATGGGTAGCAGCTATGGTCAGGTTGAACCGGACTGGAACAGGCTGGAGAACTTGCAGAACTGGATAGGGACCGGCAGGAGAACTCGCATGCGTCCGGCATCCAATCACTGGCGGGGACTGCTGCACCGACATTTTCCCCACCCGCGGGACACTGCGGCCCGATGGAGGGGATAGAACCCGCAGGCTGTTTCAGCAGGGTGCCGCGCTGGAAGACAGGGTGCTTTCTGCCCTTTACAAATAGGGCAGGGTGCGGCGCCCCGCTGAAACAGCCTAGCAGGAACGCTAGGTCAGGTGGCAGGTGTAGGTCACAAGACAAAACAAATTAAAAAAATAGTCAGGATCCTGACAATAGAGAAGTAACACACTTCATGCATAAGTGGCCAAATTGATTATCCTTCTTACTCGTTGCATGATTATAAACTGTTTTTCAATGGTATTTTTTTTCCACTTGTTCTACACTGCTTAACATGTTTCTCTATAATATAACTTTATGAAAAGTAAAGGTATATTATATCAAAACTCTATGACTAACCCCAGAGGACAAATTCTGCAGAAAAATCACCTTTCAGCAGTTGATAAAGCCCAGAAGTGAGCCTTATGGTTGAGTGATATGCTCTGTGTATTTGGACCTCTGGTAGACCTTATAGGAAACATTGTCAACATTTGTGTTATGCTCTATTTTTATTGTTCATATGTAAGTGCAACTTTAATATTAAAAATCACATCAATGAATACAGTGTTACACTAGATTCTCCATTTTTTTAATATGACATCAACTAGAGTATTTGATGCTGTTTAATGAAGTTGGAAAAAAATACAGTTGAAAGGCTGTTTATTATATTGCATAGAGTAAATCTGGCCATACACCTTAAGATTGTCTGTCCAACCATCCAACTAGTTTTCTGGTACTTGGAACCAAAATCTGGTAATGTCAAAAGCCGGAAAACGGACAAAAACAGTTGTTCAAACAAATTGATTAAATCAAACAGATTTAACCAATTTGTCTGAATGACTGGTTTTGTCCTGTTTCCAGTGTTTAGAAGCGAGTGTTCAATTGACAATTGATCCCTTACATTTTCAGATTTTGGTTCAAACCAGCCAAGTAGTTAGATGGTTGGACAGATAATCTTAAAGTGTATGGCCAGTTTAAGAGTATTAAATTTGGCCACTTATGCCTGTCAATAATGAACCTCATTTGCAATGCACAAAGCAGCTTGAGTTGCAGGGCAATATGTCAATTGATTTGTATTTGTTCATTTAGATTTCCACAAAAGAGTATTTCTTGTGGAGTAGGATGGTGACATTTGCAGGAGAGCAGGAGCTTGCAACATCCACTTCTGTGATGTCATGACATCACTGAAGAGGAAAGAGGGAGGAGGAAGATGGGTCCAAAGGATGTACCAGGTACCTCTACAGGCTGTAGGGTGTCCCCACAAGCTGGAGACAGATGCTAGTGCTGGGGCAGCAACTGTGCCGCCCACTCAGCTCTGCGCACTGGATGGCGGCATAGGCCACACCCCCACAGTGCGGCCCTTATTTCATTTTCTAGAACGTGAGTACTAATATATGGGTTTTCCTTACTTTGTACAAAGGTGAACATGTTCAGTCAACAAAAACAGCTCAATTTCACACCAGCTCTAGTGAAGATATGCTCTCCTATATTTATCATAGAATGCTTTTTTTTTTACACCTTTCAGTTGCAGTCCAGCTGAAAAACTCATTTCTAAGCCCTCAAACATGCACAGTTTTCCGTGTCCCACAAACCTAGATGCAGTTATAATTTGTGGAGGCTACTTCTGAGAATGGAGAGTTGGTGTGCATCTAGATTCACTGGTACAAACACCACAGCAATTTGCACTGCGTTCATAAAGGAGGTCCGCTATGTGTAGGCAGTTGGTAAACTCTAACAGTTGAATAATTATCAACTCCACCTATACTTAGAAGTAGAAATGTCTGCTGCCCCCCCGTGTTTTGGTTTTGGATCTGGATTCATCTTCATGTTTTGGTTTTGCAAAACCACCCTCAAATGTTTTGGATGTTTTTTAAAAAAAAATCTTTCAAAACAGCTTAAAAAAATTTAATTTGTGCAATCCAAACCCGAAATTCGAATTTAAAATCCAAACTCCGAACCACAAGAAGATCAGAACCGCGACTCGGATCTGTCCGGATTCACGAAAATCGGGTGGATTCGGATCTCTACAGAACCGAACCGCACATCTCTAAATAGAAGTAATGACGGGTGATTTCTAGTCTAACTTTTTCTAGTCTAACTTTTAACTATGATTTCATATAATGGACATTCCCTCTGAGTGAGCAAAAGAAAATATTTATTGGTAGTGAATAATAAGGTTTTATTAACCTGCTTTTTTTAGCAGTACAGTAGTGGTTCTAGCATAGTGCAGGGTTGTGTCTTAGTATGAATAGAACTTTGCTGTTATAAGTAAATATACTGATTGTATAGAACGCAGGTATGCCGTTCTGCCATACCATTTGAGTAATGTGTATAAGTTGGCTTGAAATCTACCTGGATCACATCCAAGCAACTTTGTGCTCTCATAACTCACCTGCATTCTCCTTTTATGGATAAAAGGGGACATGTCACTCTAAATATGTTCCCTTGGTCTCCTAACTAATTAATTCTGTCTGAGCAGCAGAAGCTTTCTCCAGTTACAAAAATGACGCCAAGAGTTGGATTGGCAGTCAGGATATCGGAGAGGGCCAACATAAGGCTTTTTGGGGCTATGCTTCACTGTCAAACAGCCAAAAGCTTGCTAAACTGTACAGCTTGTATAGCAAGTAATGTAGAGCATTGTCGTTGTGTGATGCTGTCAGGTACAGTGAAGATATTATGACACAAACCCCATTGGGTTTTGAGCACAAGGGTCCTATTTTAGCATTGCAGTGTGTTCTGTTGAGACTTAGCCATTATGGCAACTTTCATGGAATGAACTTCCAGAGGGCAAGAGAGATGGGCATTTCTAAACCTGAAAGAAATGCAAGTGTACAGCATCTTTTTCCACAAGCCGGTGTGCCTATTGCAATGCATAATGTATCCAATGCTTATATGAGGACATATCCCCGTTCCTAATTTTTAATGGTGTCTTGAGAATATTCTTTGCAGAATATTGTACAGATTTAGGCAAGGGACTAAAATCCAGATATATTGTATGCATGTGTCACCTCGAAGTGTGGTCTATGATAATTAAACCACTACCCTTAATCTATTTGAGCCACAGGACAAATATATCCTGTAACTGTCCATAATCTGGCAAATATGCAGTACACGAGCCAAAATGTAGCATTTTAATAGATAAAATAACTACAGAAGCAAAAGGAGCTGTTGTTTGCATACTTAAAATTATATTACGTGTATTTATTTAGGGACTTATGGGTCTATTTACTAAGCTTTGTTAGGAGATAAAGTGAACGGTGATAAGGTACCAGGTAATCAGCTCCTAACTGCCATGTCACAGGCTGTGTTTGAGAAATGGCAGTTAGGAGCTGATTGGCTGGTACCTTATCACCGTTCACTTTATCTCCTAACAAAGCTAAGTAAATAGACCCCCAACTTTGTTACCTGAGCAACACATCAGTAATGGATACACATCTTATTGTCATGCAGAGAAAGTGAATTCTTGTGATCAAGAAAGGCAAAGCGCTCTGGAAGAGGCGAGAGACAATCCACGGGAGGGCATTGTAATTCCGGAGTGTGCGCCAGGGGGCCTCTACAAACCAGTGCAGTGTCACCAGTCCACGGGCTATTGTTGGTGTGTTTTAGTAGACACTGGTCGCCCTTTGCCTGGAACATCTACACGGTAAGTTGTTCTACTCACTTTTTATCCTAGCATTTGGGCAGGATGCAATCTAAAATCTTTTATTTGTGCTTGACTCAAACATAGATATGAAACTCCAGTTTGTGAAAGTGATGCAAGATGGAAAAATACAGACACGGAGGATCCATTTAAAGACAGAGAGCTGCCAGGTTGAGTATACTATCAGTACACCTAAAGTATGGAGGTTGAGACCTACATACTTGCTTGTAACATTGTGCTTCTACATTGTGCTTGTAACATTGTGCTTCTACATTGTGCTTGTAACATTGTGCTTCTACATCAGATGCTCTAAAGAAAACAATTTTTAAATTAAGTCACCCATAGTTTTATTATTTTACACAACACTCTTAAGCTTTAACTTAAGTAATAAATAAGACACAGACAACTGTATAGAATTGGTAAAAAGAGGTCACAGCCAAATTTATTATATGAAATCAGAATTGTTAATTAGCCCTGGTGGCGAAAAAGCAGTGCTACCTCGGTCCACAGCTCATAATTAATTGATCGTTTTACCAAAATGGGGTGGAGACTTCTCCACCCCCTGCGTAAGCTATCCTGTGTAGAACCACCTCCCATTAACTAGCATAGTGCTGGCCCCTCCCTAGGATGAAGACCTGGTTCTCCCTTAAGGTAGCAACCGACTCGCCTTTCTCAAAGGGGGAATGCTAGCCAAGCTCTGCTGCGCTACATTGAGCCGCCGAGTAGCACTGCTTACCGCCTGCTGCGCCTCACCTGTTGGAACAAGAAACATAGCATATTCCAACAAGAAACGCATTGGTACACATCAATTTTTTCAACTAATAACTATTGGTACAAACCTATTTCTCACCATGAATACATTTTGGTACAAACCAATTCCTCAATGTGCCGGATGGGTGGGAGGGATCTCAAAATGGAAAGAGGCAGTTGACTCCACCTCCAAAGTGCTAAACCCCGCCTCGACGGGGCAGTTAATAGGCTAACCAGATAATGATTGGCAACTGACCTCAACCAGTTATAGACTATCAACAAAACCAGCTCTAACTAGTACTGTTATAAATAAATAAAAAACAGTGTGCTTATATCTTCTCAAGCTTATTCAAGCATTCAAATACTTAAAGTAAAACACAGTGCCTTATAATGTAATGACAGATTATAAACAATTAAGAAACACTGTTGCTTTAACCACTTGCCTGGGATGATTGCATTGTTTGCAACCACACCAGGCTGTGTGTATTCACTGACATGGTCATAAACCATGCGACCTGTCAGTACTGCACAGAGGCAGGGTGGCTGCCAGAAGATAATCTTGCAGCATCCACCATTAGCAGAGGGACCTCCCGGACCCTATACATCCCTGCACCCCAGTGACTGGGTGCTGCTAATGTGTTAACACAGCAGGACCCCCCACCCGGTGGCTGCAGAGAGGTGAAGCTGCCGGGGAAATCTAATTTAACCTCCACCAGCCCCCCAGCTCTCCAGTGTGTAACTTGGCAACTGCTCAGAGGAACGAATTCTGGAGAAATCAAAGTAGCTATGGTCGCGATGTTCCTAACATCGATAGTTTGATTAGTTGATGACAGATATAGTAAAAACCTATGTTGATGTTGGATAAGTATTACATAGATGTTCTTGACCGAATTCAATCATAAAATAAAAAACTGAAATTTTGGAGCGGTTTTTGGAAAACAAATTTGCCAGTTCAGTGGTTAAGGTTGGTAGGTGTGGCATGGTTTTACTGAAAAATTAACACACCCATACTTAGGGGTTCCGAGTCGAATCAAGTCCCGGCAAGGATCACTTTTGGGGCTGCAAGCAGAACAGGGTCCCAGTTCGGGTCTGCTGTAAACTCAGAATTTGGATTTTAAAAATTAATCTCTGTTTTGGATTGCATGTAAACATGGCCAAATTACATGATTTTAGCTGTTTTTATCAATTTTAAAGAAATCCAAAACTAAATCTGAACCAAAGCACTTGACTGTGTTTTGCCAAAACCAAAACACCAAAATGCTAAATCAATTTGTGATTATGGTACTGACTCTGAGTGCATGATAGAATCTGGTTAGGGACCCATGACTTCCCGGATGCATAACTTTTCCACTCTTCCTATAATAATAATAATAATAATACATCACTTGACTTCTACTTTTTATTTATAGTGGACCTGAGAACTCTAGACTCTGTAACCCTCATTTATACCCCATCACTCAAAAATAGTACATGGAGAACAAACCACACTTAAAAGACCGACCCCTGAACCCTATGTAAAATAGATTGTCCATAATACTAGACAACAGTAGAAGATATGGATGATGGCAGATGCAATAAACTTGTATGTGACTGCTCATTTCAGACATGTTTTTACTGAATACCTTTGTGACTACTACAGTCAGGTGCATAAATATTGGGACTGACAGTGGGAGGCACATATAAACTGTTGTAATTCCTACACCGTTCACCTGATTTGGATGTAATTACGCTCAAATTAAATCTGAAAGTCTACAGTTAAAGCACATCTTGTTTGTTTCATTTCAAAGCCATTGTGGTGGTGAATAGAGGCCAAAATATGAAAATTCTGTCAATGTCCCAATATTTATGCACCTGATTGTACATTCATTACTATAGCCATGAGATATGATTTGAAATCTGGGCTGAGAAGATAGTCCTTAAATGCATAAAATGTAAAACATGCATACAACACCCAAAACATACCATTTAGTGATGGATAGAGTAACGAATAGACCGTCAGAGGCGTGGGGAGACCTTGCAAATCACAGGTGCGCTGCAGTGCCAGTACATATGGAGGGCAAACCAAAGGTTTCATTTTGGGTGGAATTATTTATTTTGATTATAACCAACCCACTGTTACAATAATAGACTATAGTGGGCTTTGCATATTCAGAAAATGCTCTCATAAGTTGCTTGTACATACATAAGTGCAATGTTCTGCAAAATATTCTTAAAGAATAAGGACCCTACTTAATTATGGGATGAAATTAACAGTGGGGAATGAAAGCATTATATAAATTATATATGCTGCTTATGTATTGTGTGTTTAGTTTAGAGAATACTATATATACTGTCAAGTTTTGCTTGTAGGCTAGTGTATGTTTTTCATGTATAGTCTTGTACTGTAGGTTTATGTATATAAATGGCCTGATTTAGAGGTGCATGCTAACTGCACACAATTCCGATGTTGAAGTAGTTGAGCGATTATTTGGTACTTACATGTACGTGGCATAATCTGGAAACCCATACTATACATGCATTACTCTGTATGTATGCACAAATGCACTGTTGCTTATGGGACCGCTGGTATGAACACTGGTGAGGGAAAAACCATAGGCGTTCCTGGGTGAGAGGCGTGGCCACGCCCCCTTAGAAGAAAAAGAGGGACGCTGTTAGCCTCAGCCAGGGGCAGATCCAAATGGCTGTTTGGGCACCCTAACCATTTCTTCAGATGGGGTGCTTGTAGTCACGTTAAATTCTCGGTTCGGACCCCAATAATTAAAATTCTAAGTCGCCGCGGATGCCGGAGCAATTCATCATTGCAGGGACAGCTGATCCAAAAATCAGCTGTCCCACTAGCGGCTCTTTTCGGAGCAGTGAATATTTTCACTGCTCCACAATAGTGTGCATGCGTGACCTACAGGTCACACATATGCACAAGAGCCCCGAAAGGATCCCTTTTCGCAACCCGGGACTCCTTCCCATAGAGAAGGAGCGGGATGCGAGCCCGGAGCGGGAGCACTCATCATGAAGATGGCAAATGCTCCCTCACTCAAGCTCCGAAAATATTGTATTTTCGGAGCTTGATGAATTCTGTCCTCATACTAGTGTATGGGGACAGCGGGCCATTCCGCAAGAGGAAGGTAAGCAGGAGATATCTGTGATACTAGTGTATTTATTTATTATTTATTAACAGTTTCTTATATAGCGCAGCATATTCTGTTGCGCTTTACAATTGTAAACATTAATTGAACAAAACTGGGTAATAACAGACAGATATATAGGTAGGAAGGCCCTGCTCGCAAGCTTACAATCTATAGGATACGGACAGCGGCCATTCCGGGAGAGAAAGGTAAGTAAGAGATATCTGTGATACTAGTGTATGGGGACAGCAGGCCATTCCGCAAGAGGAAGGTAAGTAGGAGATATCTGTGATACTAGTGTATGGGGACAGCGGGCCAATCCGCAAGAGGAAGGTAAGCAGGAGATATCTGTGATACTAGTGTATGGGGACAGCGGGCCATTCCACAAGAGGAAGGTAAGTAGGAGATATCTATGATACTAGTGTATGGGGACAGCAGGCCATTCCGCAAGAGGAAGGTAAGCAGGAGATATCTGTGATACAAGTGTATGGGGACAGCTGGCCATTCCGCAAGAGGAAGGTAAGCAGTAGATATCTGTGATATCTCTGGATTTACCTTCTTGATGAATGGCCCGAAAACTTAATTTCTACAATTGCAGGTAAAATGTGCATTTTCACCTGTTTTTTTTTTTTTGTAGAAATTAAGTGATGATAAATAGACCCCTAAGAGGTTTTGTACCTAGATTCAGGATCCACTCCGTAACCTCCAGTCTGAAGAGTCACAATTTAAATGGCTTCAGCTGCATATGGATCTCTTGATTGAGGCACTCCATGAAAACTGTATGTTTGTTTATTATGCAGAACTCCCCATTACATTCAGGCACTTGTGACACCTGGAAAGATAAAACAAGGACTGAAAGTCTAAGGGCCTGATTCAGAGCCGCTCGTAAGCGGCCGCTCGTTCGCTCCTAGCGATGTTTGCCCAACTGCGCATGCGTACAGATCGTTATACGCATGCGCGAACCAGTCAGTGCGGCCAAAAATCGTTTGTTCGCTAAATAGCGAATGCCTGCTATTTTGAGTGACAGGAGGAGGCGTTTGTGGGTGGTAACAGGGGAAGGTGCTTGAAAACAGGGAGTGGAGATCCGAACGCAGGCGTGCTTAAAGGTCAAAACGGGCGTTTTATGGGTGTGCATAATTAATACAGCAGCGTCATTGACCACGTCACTGGGTTATTTTATAGCCAGAACTGCTCGCAAGATTGTGGTAGTAAAAACCAACCACAAGAATAGCGAGCAGTTCATACGCTGGTCGATGTACTCGATTAATCTAATAAATAGCAGACATGACGTAGGATGTGAGCGGCCAGGGGGCGTATTTTTTCAAAAAACGACCGCAAGTTTTGTTCGCTCGTTCAGACATAGAGGCGTGAACAGACCGCAAAGAGCGAACGGTTCATTTGAATAGCCACCCCCTTTTCCTGAACGACCGTCCGCAAATTGCGTCTGGCTCTGAATCAGGCCCTAATTCTGTTAATACTATTTGGTGGTGCCAACCAATATTACTGCTAACTTCTTGGTTTATTTCCCAATTCACATTTCCAGATAAGCAGAATTACTTGGCTCCAGTCAGGAGTCATTGTGCCTGCTTTGCTATGCTAAATCATCCCTGTTTAGACCTTTCTTCTAATTACGCCACAGTGGCCACACCACTACCTTCTGTGTAAAGTGCAGCATGGGACAATTAGAGGAAGAGAAGACCCTGTGGGCATGGGCTTAACTACCATAGGTGCAAGAATTGCAGCTGCTATTGCCCCAGAGCTGAGGGGGGCTGTCTTCCTTGTTAAAGTTACATGTGTTATATACATATTTCACCATTGGTTGGTACATAAGGACCCAGAGGCGGGCTGGGCCGGGGGGCATGGTGCCATGTGCCCTCCGGGCCGGTAAAATTTTTAGTGGTCCAGGGCCGCCCGCAGCCGTGCTCTGCATATACATAGCAGGCTGTGGAAGACTGGCTGGGGCTGGTCCTCTGCTCCATCGGACGTCCTACCTCTTGCTCCGTCTCCTGTTCCCCGTGCTGATGAGTGCACGTCATCACCATGGGCGCTCCCCTCGCAGCGGATTCCCCGGCCATTGATAATTGCAGTCACAGTGCAGTGCAGTTCGAGGGAGGCTAACAGGGAGGCGGAGTCGGGGCAGGGGGCGGGGCTACACGGCAGTCAGAGGCCAGGCCAGCATCATGAAGGGAGAGAGGAGGTGATGGAGGAGACAGTAAAGTGAGTATACTGTACCCTGCTTGGCGATAGAGAGGAAGGGGGGGAGGTTCTGTGACTGTGTATGTATTTGTGTGTATAAATTAGGGATGTGCAGGCTCGGATAGGTTCGAGTTTGCACGTGGAGTTCGGATTTTTCCCTCCAAAAAAACGGAACTCAGAACGAGGCAAAACGTCATCTTACATGGACGAACATCATCATTCCTGGTCTTTTGTCCAGGAATGATGATGTTCGTCCATGTAAGATGACGTTTTGCCTCGTTCTGAGTTCCGTTTTTTTGGAGGGAAAAATCCGAACTCCACGTGCAAACTCGAACCTATCCGAGCCTGCACATCCCTAGTATAAATGTGTATGTATGCGCCTCTGTATGCATGTATCTGTGTGTATATATGTGTATCTGTATGTATGTGTTTATGTGTGTGTGTGTGTGTGTAACTGTGTGTATGTCTGTATAAGTGTGTGTGTGTATGTATGTCTGTGACTGTGTGTCTGACTCTATTTATGAATGTGTGTGTGTGTATGTGATTATATATGGACTGTGTATGTGTATTAATTTGTGACTGTAGGTGTGTATTAGTGTGTGACTGTGTGTATTATTGTGTAACTATGTATGTATGTATTGTGTGTGACTGTGAATAAGTGTCTGTATGTATGTGTGTAACTATGTATGTATATGTGTGTATGTGACTATGTATGACTGTGTGTGTGTGTATTTGTGACTAAGTGTGTATTAGTGTGTGACTGTATGAATGTGTGTGACTGTGAATAAGTCTGTCTGTATGTACAGTATGTGTGTAATTGTATGTATGTGACCGATGGCTTCCTGACTACATCCCGTGCTGTGCATACTTCATTTTTATGTCTCTGGGTGCTTATAAAGATGCAGTCATAGTAATTTGCTTTTTAAAAAACTTTTGTTAATTTTATCCTGTATCGTGCCATGTATGGGGGCCTTTAGACTTGTAATCCAGAATGTTACCATGGGATAGAATGGTAAAAAGAGGTGGTAAGTTGCCATGTGCGGGTAGAAACGCCCGGGCCACTTGATTGTATGTGCCCCCCAGACTAAAAGTTGCCAGCAGCCCCTGTAAGGACCCCTACAAACTATTGCTATGGGGCCTTGTTACGCCCCTGCCTGTGGGATGCTATGGATGGTGTTTGGAAGCTTATTTTCTCCATGCAAAAGGACTAAGGGCTCTATATATTATCATTATTTTTACTAAAATAAAGTGAAAAAGGGGGTTTTCACACCGTTTTCACATTATTTTAGTATCACCTACAGTTACTAAAGGGCAATTGGAGTAGAATTCGTAAAATTCTACTCCAACCCCTAAGTATCACTTATTTTTAGTAATCAGATCGCATTTCCCATAATTGTAATGGGAAATTTGATCTGCCTGGTAGTTACTAAAAATAAATAGTGAAAAAAATACCTAGGGAAGCCCTGTGATAATAACATGCCATCTGGAGGTGGCATTATTCAGGATCTCCCCCGGTTACCGGACTCCTGCTCTGCTGTAACGTGCAGAGCAGAGCCCGGAGCCGGTCCCAGTGATCAGCTGTGTGGTCTAAACAGACCGCAAGCTGATCTCTGCAAAAAAAAAAAGTAAATAAAAATTTACTTACCTAAGTCCTTGGACTAGTGGTCGGGGCTCCGGTGATGTTCTCCCCCCGGTCAGCTGGTCTCCCATGCTGCACTGCGGCCCATTCATCAGGTGACCGTGTCCCAGTGCAGTATGGGATGTCAGCTGACCGGAGGCATGGAAGACATTATCGGAGCACCGATGACTGCAGGTAAGTGCTATTGAGGGAGGGGGGGGTCGCCGGGGGGTCTGCAATCGCTGGGGCGGGGCTTAGCGCTGGGGCGGGGCTTAGCACTGGGGGATGGCAGCGGTGGTCGGTCGGCGCATGCGCGGGCACTTTGTCACAGTATTTTTTCCGAAAATACCATGACTATTGTGCGGAGGGGATTCGCAGGGACACAGCTTTATCGCAAGCTCTGTCCCTGCAAGGAATTTGTAGTAAATCCCTGTGATATTGCCTGAATTCGCAATGCAAATTCAGTCGGTAATATCACACTACAATCTGCATTACAAATGCGGATTGGAGTAAATAGAGCCCTTAGTGTTACATTTCCTCAGTTGTGGCGGAACCCAGACATCAGTCTATACTTTCGAAGGAGCACATTTTGTAAATTCAATGCACACTTTATATGGGAAAGCAACTTTCTAGGTGCATATTAATCATCAATGTAATAAATACACTTAACCAAATGTGAAGCAGTCACAGATATACCCTGACAGTCCTGGTCACATTAAGATAAAAATTATACTAAACCAAGCAGCAAAAATGATGGGGTTGATTCTAAACAGAGTAATAGTAGGGTGGAATTTGCAGTGACTGATTCACTCTCTGCACTATGAGTGTTTCCGCTCAGACCCGCAAATGCAGGTGCATACTGTTCTCCATTCATAAAGCCGGAATGTGAGCATGCACCATATATGCATGAGGTGGACGAGCAGGAGCATTTTTGCAAATAGAAAATGTTCATTGAATTTTTCATAAAAGAGCTTTATTGTCCTTTTTTATTTTATATTGACTTACTATTAAATCAATATAGTGCATGATCACAAAACCGGCAATAACTTCCTTATCTCTGATTGTAAATACTGATTTTCAAATCTGAATAGTCTCTGTAGATTGTCACTGACGCCGATACCATGATGGCTATTCTCTTTCTAATATAATCTGTGTCTTATTATATTCGGGAACTCGAACAACTTCCGGTTGAGTAGGTTAGTATGCTATGATGAACACATTTAATTTCGATGGCTTTCTAAATCTCGCCCTTGGAGTGGGTTCACACCAGGCTGGGTCCAGTCGTCCCTCCGACCCACCTAACGATTTGCTTACACACTTACCAATCGTTCAGCTGATGTGTCTGCGCTGACATCACTACTGAGCCGGTATTTGAATTTGCCCGCCCAGTTGGATTAAACATACTGTTCTACATTTTGTTTTGTTGCTTTTGTTTTCACCCTGATGTTTTCATGAACCTTTTTATGAAGTTGCACTTAATTTATATAGGAACTAGAATTTGTTTAAGATCTGTGCAGGAGGTTAAATTAAAATAGGTGGGGACAGCGCTACAATTTCTAGTATTACTTTTCTGTGCGTACTGGCCAAGGTTTCAGCAGGAATTATAGTAAGGTTTGGCTTCTTCCCCATTTAGTAGTAGGAGTAAAATAAATATAACTTGTAACATTTATATCAATAGGATAAATTGAGTTGTTACATTATCTGCATACTTGCTGGCAGTAACTTATATAATTGATTTCACAGCCTTTCTAAATCTTATACAATATTTCAGTTTGTCTTGGCAAGTCTGACAATGTTTAACCTCAAACACCTGGAGTCCACGAGTCATTCTGTGAACTCTGCATAAGAGAAATGTTTCTGGAAAAGCTTGTTTGGAATATGAGCCTATCCAAGCTGAGTTCTACATTTCAGGTCTCTGCTCAAGGATAATCCAGTCTTCAGTTTGATCATTTGTATTGCTTAACACAGCTTTTCAGCTCAATGTTGAGTAGGATAGGGTTAGTGGGAGCTGTGTGCATTTCAATATAAATGTGCAGTCTGATGTAAGCGTGTGTTATTAGTATGTTCTTTTACATGGATTTCTGCACTGTTACATTTTGGTTCATATTCAGGCGTTGGAAAATGAGCCGTAATGCCCATGTGTTAGTAGTAGTGGACATTAGGGCTGATGCACAGTTGGAAATAAAATGGGAGCGCAAACGGAATGTTCTTGCAAAAATAGATTTCCCCACATAGAATACACTTGAGTCATGCTGGCCTTTGCCTAAACAACATATGCAGCAATGTTATGTCATTATCATCTGTGTGTACCGACACCTAACCTAGATAAGCTACCCAATGGGCACATATGTTCAACTCTGCATCAGCCCCGTTGTTTCTAAAGTTGGACTAACATCAGTTCTTAACCACTTAACTGGCACGGTCGCTTGAGATGCTTCCGCAGCCAGCTGGGCTTTAGCTAATACAAATCGCATCCCATGCAACCATGTCCTCCTGCTGAGCCCTAAGCTTTTAAGTAGGAAATCCGTTGTGCAGAACGGATTTCAATGCGCTCGTCGGGCCCCCCTGCAGCGTTGTGGCAGTCTGTGACCGCAGACATCACTGACAAAATTGTGCCCCAGAATGCCATGGGGGGTTGGAGCTGGGTGTGTAATGCCCAACAAAAAAAAAATGAGTGCCACTGGGTCATGAAGGGTTTTTAAAATAGTTTAAAAAAAACAGAACACCAGACACTGAGGGTGGGGGGAGGGAGGTCTGCAGAAACGGGGCTCTACTACACTCGGGGTGGAAGGAGTTAGACAAATGGGGATCTATAACCACTAGGGGGGTGCGGGTAATGCTAATGGAGAGCAATTGCAACTGGGAGGGGTGGGTCTATTGCCAATGAAAGTTAGAGGTAATTTTACAATGGGGGCCTATGGACACGGGATGGTGCGAGACACCCCCTAATCATATTTTTTTTAGTAAGATATTTGAATTCTTTTTAAAATTTTATACTTAATTTAATGTAAAACATTTGAGGCCCTTTTCATAACAAAAAAAATAAAAAATCTATAAAAAATTGTCAGTTTAGTTAAATCAACACTTCAGTAGGTCCAAGTTAGTCAGACTTATGGGTCTATTTACTAAGCAGTGTTAGGAGACAGAGTGAAAAGTGATAAGGTGCCAGCCAATCAGCTCCCAACTGTCATTTTTCAAACACAGCCTGTGAGATGGCAGTTGGGAGCTGATTGGCTGGCACCTTATCACTTTTCACTCTGTCTCCTAACACTGCTTAGTAAATAGACCCCTGTATGTGTTGTCCAGATCCCAAAAAATTGTGGTGGCACTGTATGGCCTTCCATATTATATATGTAGCTATATTAGCCTGCAGAATGGGCAGAACACTAAATCACTGGGACCCATTGCAGCATTTTTCTGCGGGGCCAGGGGATGTGATCCATCCATCGTCTGAGCATGCACAGGCATGAGATAGGCCCTGCTTGGGCTACATTGTGCATGCTCTGAGATGAGAGAAGATGCAGGCAGTGGCAAAGGTACCATTGTTGCAAGGGGTGCAACAGCTTTGCCCCTCCCTCACCTCCTGGCCTTGTAGTTGCTCCACCCCAGCAACGGTGATGGTTCCGCCACTGTCCATGGTTGTGTGAAACAACCAGATCTCCAGTTTTAAAGTGAGCTACTGCTGGGCAGCTGGCACAATAACGCGTGTTATGTGTGATATAGGAGAGAGGCAACACTTTCAGTGGTGTAATACCATCAGCACGCTAAGGGTTTAAGGGCCTGATTCAGAGCCGCTCGTAAGCGGCCGCTCGTTTGTTCCGATCGATGTTCGCACAACTGTGCATGCGTACGGATTTTAAAACGCATGCGCGAACCAGTCAGTGCGGCCGAAAATCGTGTGTTCGCTAAATAGCGAATGCCTGCTATTTTGAGTGACAGAATGAGGCGTATGTGGGTGGAAACAGGGGAAGGTGCTTGAAAACGGGGAGTGGAGATCAGAACGCAGGCGTGCTTAAAGGTCAAAACGGGCGTTTTAAGGGTGTGCATAATTACTAAAGCAGCGTCATCGACCACGTCACTTGGTTGTTTTATAGTTAGAACTGCTCTCATGATTGTGGTAGGAAAAAAAAAACAACCACAAGAATAGCGAGCAGTTCATACGCCGTCCGATGTACTCGATTAATCTAATATATAGCGGACATGACGTATGATGCGAGTGGCCAGGGGCGTTTTTTTTAAAATTACGTTCGCATGTTTTGTTCGCTCGTTCAGACATAGAGGCGTGAACAGACCGCAAAGAGCGAACGGTTAATTTAAATAGCCAGCCCCTTTTTCTGGACGAGTGAGCGCAAATAGCGTCCGGCTCTGAATCAGGCCTTAAGTCCTAATGTATAAGGGACCTTTATGCTTATACTGTATGTTTAAGACCAGAGAAGTTTAGGACCTGGGCTGCACTAGCAAAGCCCAGTGCTGTGCACCGGCACAGTTTGTATAAATGTGTTAAGGATATTTACTGTGCCTTGAATGTGAGATTGTAAATATATTTGGTGCACTGGAATCTGATCCAGGGCTGCAGTGCAAATTGCCGCTTTAATCTATAGACTATCTCGCCACACATACTCAGAAGAAAGCGGTTCCAGGTGCCTGTGTAGCAGCCTGGATGGAACAAGTGGTTCCAATTGCCAATGTAAGAGCTTGGTAGTGTAAGCAAGTTACAGTACCTGCCCACAATGCAGGTAGAGAAGTCAGTAACAGGCAGTTACTGATGGTGAGAGGGAATCCCTAACCCTAGGAGTGACAAAGTAAGCCCACTCAGGTTGCATAAGGATGAGAACCTTCTACAACACAGATCTGTCACTGCCTGGCAGAGCAGGGAAATAAGCAGGGTTGTGTGAGCGGTGCAGCTGCCCAGGGCTTTGGGGGCGACACCATTGCTCCCTCACAATGGCAGCATTCGGCTTGCAGGGTTGTCTGAAACTGCCCCCTGCAGCACTGCTGCAGAGCCGGGCACACTCCCTGTAGCCTGTACAGCCATTTAGAACATCCTAAGAATGCTCAGAGCAGTGCTGTACTTCCTGGTGCCGATGGCCATGCCCCCTTGACATTACATCATGTAGTAAAGTTTTTGGGGGGCAGGCCCTGGGTATAGGTGACCTAGGGTGACATAGCTCCAGAGGGTGAGCCCAGAGGTGGATTAGATCAGAGCAGGAGCAGCGCCATGGTGTAGAGAACTGGGGACACATCTGCAGCTGGCGCTGGGACTGGATGTTGGATCACAGTGCCAATGAAGGAGCCAATGAAGGAGCTTTTCAAATTTGGTGCCGGCTGCCAGCCAATTAGGAGTGGTGGAGGGGGAGCATAGAAGAGCTTGGAAGATGCCCTGCAGAAGAGGCGACCCATGGCAAAGAAGATCAAAGGACTTGGAAGACAGAAGAGTGGAAGAGGTGGCAGAAGGAAGAGAGAAGATGGCGGATCAAGCCAGAAGACTTCAGGATGCCTATGCCATGGCAGCAAGAGTCCCAGTGTAAACATTTTTGCAGGAGCACCCTTGTTCACCTGTTCAGGTGAAGTCCGGTGACAGTCAAGTAGCCGGCAGAGTCAAGCCAGAGCTGAAAGAGAGGATCCAGCATTTGGCAAGCTGGGAAGCAGTTCTGACCCTTTTGTGGAAGAGCTGGTGCAGAGGCAGAGCGTGTAAGGTCCCAATGGGACTCCCTTTCCTCCTATTGCCACCCTAGTACATCAGGGTGCTGTGCTCTAGGCATGTAGGGACCAGATATACGGGACCTAGGCCCATAAAGGGCACCAGCTAAAATCTTGCCTAGGTCACCACATTGGTCAGGGCTGGCACAAAATTGTCTTTCTCGATAGCAGAGTGAGGTAATCCAGTCACTAGGTGTATTAGGTACAGGACAATATACAGTATGTATTTACAGATCTGAGAGTCAATAAAGGCAAAGTGAATTGAGAAGCTGCATTCTCTTGAATATTACTCAGTCCACAATATGGCTGCCTCCTTTGTGTCCAGACAGTTTTTTCTTAGTACTTGAGTTATGACATTTTTTTGTATAGCTGGTAGTTATTTTACTGCCAATTGTGGAGAGCTATTAGTCTAGCAAAGGGGTAGACATTAGTGGCACTCTAGCTGCTGTGGAACTCCACATCCCAGCATGCCCTGCCATAGTTTTAGCATGCCTGAACAGCAAAACTGTGGCAGGGCATGCTGAGATGTGTTGAGCGCCACACGTTGCCTACCCCTGGTTTAGCACCTGGGATAAAACCAAAATTACCTAGAAAAAAAAGTGTCCCCCCCCCCCCCCCTTCTTTCTAAATATAGTAAGCTGCACAATTGTATTTTAAAATATAAAAAAAATATTTATTTCATTATTGCTCATCTATCTCTAGGCTTTTGAGAGTGTCTGCAGTGCCCACAGTAAGGAGCTGATTCAAAGTTGAAACAAATCCATTTTGCAGGTGGATATTGCGATTTATAGCACTGCGCAAGCTCCATGGCTGAGCATACACAACTCAGTCACATCTCAACTTGGAACTAAGAACCTTATTCAGACCCGCTCGCAAGCACCTATGCGCTTGCAAGCGGGTCGTTGGTGGGGTACTGCGCACGTGCCGCGTGTGCACGGCGCATGCACAAGCCCTGGAGCAAGAGAGAAATTCACTCACTCCGGGGCTCGCTACAAAAGGGACCGCTGTCGATGTTGATCGACAGCTCGCCCCGTTTTGTGGGTGGGGGGGTGGGCAGACAAACAGAGGCGTTCCTGATGGAACGCATGCCGTTTGTAGGCGGCCCTACTGACATCACCAGTGATGTCAGTAGGGTGCTTCCTGCTCTGTTAGAGCAGGAAGATGCCTGGGGCTTGCGGTAGACGAGACCCTACCGCAAGGGTCTCGTCGCTAGCCCCGATGGTCGCAATGGTCTCGACCATCGCGAACATCAACTAGTCACTTTCAAAAGAAAAGCGGACGCCCTAATTCAGAGCGAGCGCTCGCATTTTGTGAGCGGCTCTGAATGAGGTCCTAAGTGCGTGTTACTCAGAGGTTGCCAAACGCGGTCCTTAACAGTTCAGGTATTAGAGATGCCCGTGGTTGAGCACAAGTGACTTAGGGCCTGATTCAGACCCACTCGCGAGCGGCTGTCCGCTCGCAAGTGGGTCGATGGTCTGCACTGAGCATGCGCACGACGGAGGGAGCTCCGTCGTGCGCATGCGCCAGACGCGACGAGCGAAGGACTTTCCTTCGCTCGTTGTGTCTGATCAAAGGGGGCGTGCTGTCGATGTTGATTGACAGCACGCCCCCTTTGGTGGGCGTGCCGGGTCGTGCCTCCCTGACGGGGGCGTTCCCAAGGGAACGCCTACCGTCAGAAGCCGGCCCACTGACATCACTAGTGATGTCAGTGGGAGTGATTTTGGCTTTGATAGAGCCAAAATCACTCCGGGCCTTGCTGTTGAAAACCTCAACCGCAGGCTGCGGCTCGCAGTGGCGATGGTCGCGATGGTCACGACCATCGCGGCCATCAAACTGCACGCTCGTATAGGCTGTGGGTGGTGACCCACAGCTATACGAGCGTCCAGGAGGACGCTCCATAATTATGGAGGGCGGCCCTCATTCAGAGCGTGCGCTCTGCTCAGAGCGTACGGCTCTGAATGAGGGCCTTAATTAGTACCTCAGTCAATTTAACCACCTGTGCTCAACCATGGATATCTCTAAAACCTGAACTGTGGGGGAGCCTTGAGGACCTCATTTGGGAACCTCTGAGGTAACTGGTCAGCATGTAGGCAAAGTGTACTTCGGGCATGTCATGGGCTTGTAGGCGGAATTGCGGGCTCTTCAGAGGCGTCCGTATACAGAGATCCATCTGATTTTGTGCTCCGTGTATAGGGTTGATGTAAATGTGAAGTGATAGTGATGGCAGCTACTTCAGCAAGCATAGATAGGGGTGGTGCGGCCGTAATGATCCGTGTAACTCTGCAAAGGGTGGATATACTGTACACATGTAGTACCATGTGCGAGGGTCATTGCGGATGACTTGTGTCCAAAATAAGCGAGGATAGTATCTCGACTTTCAGTCAGGAGCCCTGATGCTTAGTAGCACAAGAAATTATAAAAAAAAAAAAAATTGCTCGGCCCATAAGTTACACAGACAGCTAAAATGAAAAGCATCTGTTTTTCCTTATGCTCTGTTCTCCATCTCTGCTCATTGTTTCAGAATCTGACGACCTTCTTACATGGATCAGGCTATACTCAGAGCAAAATAAACAGAGAGGGGGCTAAGGACTAAGGGCCTGATTCAGAGCCGCTCGCTATTTGCGGTCGTTCGTTCTAAAACAAGGGGTGGCTATTCAAATGAACCGTTCGCTAATTGCGGTCTGTTCACGCCTCTAAGTCTGAATGAGCGAGCAAAACTTGCGGTTGTAATTTTGAAAAATATGCCCCCTGGCCGCTCGCATCCCACGTCATGTCCGCTATTTATTAGATTAATCGAGCACATCGAACAGCGTATGAACTGCTCGCTATTCTTGTGGCTGGTTTTTTCAACCGATATTTTGCGATCAGTTCGGGGTAAAAAAAAACAAGTGACGTGGTCAATGACGCTGCTGTATTAATTATGCACACCCTTAGAACGCCCGTTTTGACCTTTAAGCACACCTCCGATCTAATTCCACACCCCCGTTTTCAAGCACCTTCCCCTGTTACCACCCACATACGCCTCCTTCTGTCACTCAAAATAGCAGGCATTCGCTATATAGCGAACAAATTATTTTCGGCCGCACTGACTGGTTCGCTCATGCGTATTACAATCCGTACGCATGCGCAGATGTGCGAACATCGGTCAGAACGAACGAGCGGCCGCTTACGAGCGGCTCTGAATCAGGCCCTAAATGTGGACTTCCCTTTCCCAGTCTTTCCAGTTACAGAAACATGATGAAAGTCAAATCAATACCTCTAATGACCTTGCACCGAACCCTATAATTTCATTACAGGTTGAGTCTCCCATATCCAAATATTCCGAAATACAGAATATTTTTAGCATGACTGAGAAAGTGAAACCTTTGCTTTCTGATGGTTCAATGTACACAAACTTTGTTTAAAGCACAAAAATATTAAAATACAGTATAAAATAACCTTCAGGCTGTGTGAATAGGGTGTATATGAAACATAAATTAATTTCATGTATGTACACAAACTTTTTTTGTTGCACAAAATTATTAAAAATATTGTATAAAATGACCTGCAGGCTGTGTGTATAAGGTGTATATAATACATAAACCCATTCTGTGTTTAGATTTGGGTCCAATTTCCAAGACATTTCATTATGTTATGCAATTATTCCAAAATACGGAATATTCCATTATCCAAAATACCCCTGGTCCCAAGCATGTTGGATATGGGAGACTCAACCTGTATTATTATTCATATTACTATTGTTATAGTTTGATAGAGGGTATGCAGTCGGGATGCCGATGGTCTAAATGTGGACCGTCGGCATCCCGACCGTCTAATCCCGGAAAGGGTCCAACGACAGGCGTCGAAATCCCGATGCCTGTCATTTTACCTATGCCGGGAGCCCTACGCCCGGCATCCCGATCGAAGGTAAGCCACACGCGCTTTAGGTTAGGGGCTCCCGGGGGGGACTTAAGGTTAGGCACCCCCCCCCCGGGAGGGTTAGGGTAAAGCTAGCGAAAGGCTAGGGTTAGGGGGGGTTAGGGTTAGGCACCCCCGGGGGGAGGTTAGGGTTAGGCACCCCTAAGGGAGGGTTAGGGTTAGGGGGGAGGTTAGTGAATAGGAAATACTTACCTGTCGGGATTAGAACCGCTGGTGTTCCAGCGTCGGGATTAGAACCGCATGTGTCCGGCAGTATTTCGTACCGATCCCTGATAGAGCACCATTCATATTGCACAGTGCTGTAAAGAGACTGGGGCCATTTATTAAAGCCTTTCTGCAGTGAATTCTCAGAAAACCAGTTTTTGGAGGATTTCCGCTATATTAAGGTGAATCTCTGATATCTGCTGCAGTCTCTCTGTTTCCAATGACAGGAGCAGTCCGCATAGCTGTCTATGGGGACTGCAAAAATGGCCAATGTACCATGCTCTGCAAAGTTTAGCTTTTCAGATCTAGAGGTGGAGTTAGCTACTGTGGCCTATAGGCTATAATATGGTAATTTTCCCCTCTCCTCCAGCCCATACTCTCACATGAGTCAGGATGGCAGCACCTGCGCATTAGGCAAACTGGGTCTATACCAGGATGTAAAGTGAAAGTGTCAGACATGTCTTCTATCTGTTCACCAGGATGGGCTCTTATCGTAGCCTGTATCCCAACAAGAGACTCTTGCTTTTTTTCTTGTCGCTGTTAAGCTGCGTACACACGGTACGATTCTTATTAACGATATGAACAATAACGATAGTTCATATTGTTTTAACGATACCGTTAAATCGTTAATTTTTATGCAGCCAACGACCAATGACCGCATAGACGATAACGATGTCGTTGGTCTGCCATGCATTTTCCATAGGGGTTTGCGATCGTTGGTGATATCTTTTGTGTGTGGATGATCTATACAGTAACGTTCATCCAGCACACCAGGGAATTCAAGGGAGGTCGTTTAGCGATATTGATCGCTGATCAGATCGTCCCGTGTATGTATGCAGCATTATAGTGATCGTTATCAGGGCAGTATTGAGAGGCATGATAAACCCGCCCCTTTGTACTCTTTCACAAGAGTCCCTGCTTTAGTGGCGCTTACATTCTAAATTCTCTAGGACACGAAGACATGGACACACACAGACAACCTATGGGTCCCCACAGGAAACAGACGTAAACATGGGGAGACACACAAACTCCACACATGGAGAGATTTCAAACCCACTGTGACTCTGTGCTGGACACTGTAGTTGATGTTACCAGATGACCTTATGTACATTTTATTTTTAGATTATGCTTTATATGTGTAACACTAGCATATTCTGCACCGCTTTCCATAGAATAATGAATCACTCACCACAATTACACTAAGGTCCACAACTGCGGCAAGCGCACGAGGATGCTGGGGCCTATTTTAGGCTCCTGTCTTTCCCAGACTGACTGTATAAAATACACAAGCTGCAGTTTGCTTATGCCCATGCACAGTGTATGGGATCTATTTGCAATGCATCAATACAGCCTATGTACAATTTATATGTCTGTATATTTACATGGATAATTTGTTATAGATATTGTTGCAGGGCTGTCTCTATCACATAGGCTCTTAGGAATATGTCATGCTTAGGGAACTACAGTTTATAGAGCAACATATATATGGCTTATGTTCATTATTTTGTCCTTGTTGGTACTTGACTTTTGAGCAACAGAAATAATGAGAGACTTAAACATGTAGAGAGAGAGAGACTTAAACATGTCCCACTCCCAATACCCAAGGCAGTGTCAGTCTAAAGCTGGCTCCGGATTACTATGGTGGAAAACTTGGCATAATATGAACACCTGTAATTGATGACCACTCTGATGAGTTTCTCTCTCATAGGTTGTCCTGATGGGAAGAAGCTGGAATTCATCACAAGTTTACTGGACGCTCTCACCACAGACATGGTGCAGGCAATCAACTCGGCATTCCCAGCAACAGGCGGCAGGTCAGTAATTCAATACAAGCTGGGCCACGGGTTCACAGGTGCAGTGCGACCAAAGGCACAAAAAAAAATCCCTGAAATATTAAAACATAAATTATATTCACCAAAACTCAACAGTCCCCATTATTAACACCTTGACATAAGACCTTCTCTGAGTCTGCTTAACCTGTCTGAGTCACGCTGCCTTTATGGTATTGCATCCTAAGATGAGATTTAGAGCAGTGTTTTGTGGTCACATTTATCTTGAAGGACTCCCAAGAATTTTAGTTTTATGGCATTTAAGGGAAACTAAGAGGCAGGGCTCCTTAAGTATGTGTCTTCCATTCCCCTTAGGCTGTAAGTTGTAACCACACAGACCTGCACACTGTGTCAGTGCTATGTGCTAAAGCAACCTCAATGACTGTTTTCAAAAGAAGTAAAGACATATTAAACCTGCTGACGGCAGAAATCTGTACACCCATCCTTTGCTCAGCATTTGCCATTTTAAGTCTGCATTTTTCAGGTAGTGATAATGAGCTGACATTGACAAGTTTATGCTTTTAGAGGTCGGCTTTTTTCGTAGATTAAATGTAGTTGCATTAGAGTGGACAGAATGAAAGACCCTCACGAAGGGCCAAGAACAGTAAGAGCAATTATGTTGCCACTGAAAATTACAACGATCATGACAAATTACTCAGTTTTCTCTCTCCCTCCTCTTCTGTATAATTCACAATAGGTTTTCTGTCCCCCAGTTACTACAAAAGAAATTTCAACTCTGCAGTATGGAGAGAAACCATTGGTTGTGTCAATGGTTTATGCTGAGATTCATCTAGTCCAAAATGTTCCTCAAAGTAATATGAATTAGATGTTTACTCACAATTTTGTGCCTCCTGTATATAAGTGTGCTTACTTCATTCACAAAACCATAGTCCTAATAAACTAGATATGTAGTACATCTGTATATCCAGAGCTATCAATATTTAGGGGCCTATCTTAAACTGTTTTCCAAACAATACAGGCAATTCGATATATCAACCGAATCCAGTGTCAGACTGGGGCATAAAGGGCCTATCGGGAGAAGGGGCCCATGCTTAAGGGGGGTGGCCATCCACCTGAGGGTGTGTGGCCAGCCACCACAGCTGCTTAGCTAACCATTAGGCAAATCTTTATGTACTTTCACTAGAAGTAAACCAAGAACTGAAGTTATTCAGTGGTCCTGCTCCACAAACAAGGTAACTGACCTTGTGGAGTAACAGTGTACAGTTCAGTGCACAGTCTGGAGCATGACATTTAGAGGAGGTGGTGGGGCCCACTGGCAGTGAGGCCCACCGGGGATTTCCATTGTACCCCTTTGGGTCAGTCCGACCCCGACCGGATCAATAATTGCACTGTTAGAAGACTGTTCAGCTGTGTTCTGTTGTACATGAAGATGGTCTCCTGTGTTCATGAATGTAATAGTGATATGACACACCGATTCCATATCAATCCTAAAGATTGATACGGGCCCTCTGATCATCTTTCATTATTCTGAATTGTTTGTAATGTTCACAAAGTCCTATCATTGCATAAGATTGGCTTACGCTTATGGAGACTTTAGAGTGGGTGTATCCTGATCAATGGTTTTTCCAGCATTTGACCATGAGAGGTTGAAAATCCAGTCCAGTAGAGGACAACTTGTGATTATCTTTGTGTGTCTCACTATGGATCGGGTGTCAGTAATTAAATGTCTATCAAACCTGTCCTGGACAATTGCTATCAAATTAGCGATCAGCACTTGCCACAAGCTATGGGTACAACCCATTTAGTTATACCTCTTTTCCCCAAAAAACCCGGGTCCGACCTGGGTTTTCAGACATGGTTCCAACCCAGGTCAGACACCGTTTACACAGCACCATCCATCTGGGCTATTCTCAGGTCAGAACCCGTTCACACTGAATCTGGGTCTGCCCTGCTAAACTTGTGAGGTCAAAAAAAGTGGGTGGTGACTGCTCCACAACCACCAATCAGCTAATTTTAGGCATGACCCAGGTCGGATAACCCGGGTTACACCATTTACACTGCACCATTACCCAGGTCCATCCTGGGTCCGACCCTGGTAGCTACCTGGGTTGGATTTCCGGGTCACTTGACCTGGGTTATTTTTCAGGGACCCTTTTACACTGAGCTGTGATCCAGGTAGACCCAGCAAAAACACAGTTTTATGCCCTGGTGTAAAAGGGATATAATAGGAGTAGCCAGATTTGATGGGCAGGTAAAAAGTGGAATCCAATAGGAACTGACATTACCCAATAAAAACAAATTTAAGCAAATGCTTGCCATACTCTGCTGGACATAAACATGTCCCTATTTGCAGTGGCCCTGATTCAGAGCCGGACGCTCTGACAGAGCGCTCACTCTGAATCAGGGCCGTCCCTCTTACTTTTAGGAGCGGCCTCCTGGCCGCTTGTATAGCTGTGGGTGACAACCCACAGCTATAGCAAGCGGCCAGGAAGATGGTCGCGATGGTCAAGACCATCGTGACCATCGGGCTTGCGACGAGACCCTCGTGGTAGAGTCTCGTTGCCGCAAGCCCTAGAGTGCTTTTTGCTCTATCAGAGCCCAAAAGCACTCCCACTGACATCACTTGTGATGTCAGTGGGGCCGGCCCCAGACGGTAGGCGTTCCCACCAAAGGGGGCGTGCTGTCACTCAACATCAACAGAACGCCCCCTTTGGTGCAAAACCCATAGCAACGGCTTGGCCGTCATTATTCAGGTTTCGCGCATGCGCACGATGGAGCCGCCTCCATTGTGCGCATGCGCACTTGGCCAACATCGACCCGCTTGTGAGCACTCAGCGCTTGCGAGCGGGTCTAAATTGGGCCCAGTGAGCGCACAGTCCCAGTTGAATCAGGTCACTAATTCCTATCGTAACTATGTTCTAGATTCTCAGAACCAGATCCCAACCACACACTGGAGGAACGAGTAGTTCTCTGGTATTTCAGCCAGCTGGACAGCAATGGCAGCGAGGATATCAATAAGAAAGAGATGAAACCCTTCAAGAGATATGTAAAGAAGAAAGCCAAACCTAAGAAATGCAGTAGAAAATTCACCGACTACTGTGACCTAAACAAGGACAAATCCATCTCACTCACAGAACTAAAAGGATGTCTAGGTGTGCGTAAAGATCCAGGTACTGTATGAGACTTTCGTTTCACTTCATGTCATTCTGTTCGTAGAAATCTGTACCAGAAAAAAATCAAGGTCGCTTACTAAACATTGGGGGAGATTTATCAAAGCTCGTATAGAGATACAGTACTAACCAATCAGCTTCTGTCATTTTACAAGTCGTGTTTGAAGAATGACAGGAGCTGATTGGCTGGTACTTTAGTTCACTCCGCTTTATCTCTCCCGAAGCTTTTATAAATCTCCACCCATTATATTAAATATATTTGCTGGGCTATTTGAGTACTGTATACAGTTCTCCTTGTTAGCTAAACATAAGATACAAGGAATTGTGGGTTAGACTATGGGAATCCAGAAATCCCTGAAGGTGGTAGGCTCAACTGGTTCCTTTAGTCATACAGTCAACATGCAATCCATCTGTAGATGTTCTATTATACATTAGGACATCTGTATTTAATATGGTTTAATAGCATATAATCAAACTGTTATCTGATTGGTTTCACAAAATGTCCCTCCATTCCCCTCTCACTCTTGTAATTGTCTTTATTGAACTTTGAAATGTTATTTATCTAGTGTGACCCTTTTGTCTGTCCAAGGTATCAATAGTGTAGTATAAAATAGATTCTGCAATGCATCAATGTGGCATTTTGTAGAAGCAGTTGATAGAATCATTACAGATTTGTCTTCGTACTCCTTTTTCTTTTGCACCATATGGAAGGAAAAGCATGGCACAATTTAGACGCTCCATCACGGTAGCAATTCTAGAACATTTTCTTTTTGCTAAATTTAGCATCTTATTCGCATTGTACAGTAGCTGCATACAAAGTCTCTTATAGTGTACTAGGCACTAAGATTAGTAGATTTGTTGCAAAGGAATTGGTACAAAGTCACAGATTAAGCACAATAATGCATGGCAAGCACTAAAGTGATGCAAAAAGGGGTTGATTTTGTTTGTGAAGGTTCACTGGATACAAACACCTTCTCGCTCAGAAGTATGGCTCTAGCAGGAGTTGCCAGAAGAGCCATATCGCTGAGCCAGGATGTAGATAGTTTACCGCTGCACGGAATGCCGGCGGCAGAAATCCCAACCTGTGGCCAAAACACCGGATGCCGCAATCCCGACATCCGTTGAGATGCCGAAGCCGGAATCTCAACAGCCGGCATCCCGAACGTAAGTATAGGGGGGGTTAGGTTCAGGCACCACGGGGGGGGGGGGGGTTAGGGTTATGCACTAATGGGGTGGGTTAGGATGCAGGGAGGAGGGTTAGGATGTAAGTAGTGTGGGTTAAGGGGTGAAGGGGGAGGGTTAGTATACTTACTGGGCCCCTGTCGGGATTGTCAGCATCGGGATGCCGCTGTCGGTCTTTGGATAGCCGGCATCCCGATTGCTGGTCTCCCATACCCAACACGGCTGAGCCCATGTGGCAGGCTCATAATCAAAGTTTAACCACACTTCGATTTGTTGTAGATTTTCTGTTTGAGGGAAACTGGACTTAATGATTCAAAAAGACAATAAAGGGAAATCCCATCATTTTTTTTGCAAGATAGGAGTACTAAAAGTTTTCCTTCAACTTCCTCCCTCCAACATGTCAGAGAACACAAATTTATTGGCCAGAGTAGCAGTATTTTTTATTTTTGTCAGTTTGTAGGTACTACATTTAGGCATCTTTCTATCTCCTTCAGGAATAAGGAATATAACTCGACAATCAAACCCACCCCACAAGCCTAGTTGTCATTCTTGACTCTGAACAGTCTTTGTTCCACACATTCAGCATGTCTCCAAATCATGTTACATACTTCTAAAAAAACATAACGAAACTGCAAAAATTCTCATTCATGCACTCATTATCTCCAGCATTGATTATTGCAATAGTCTCCGTACTGGTCTTCCCCAAAACAGACTCTCACCACTACAATCCATTTTGAATGCTGCTAAACATTCATCATATGCTGATCCACTCTGTCCGTTCCTCCATTGGTTACATGTTTCATGTTTTCTGCCATATTCAATGTAAAATACTTTTACTTACACATAAGGCTATTAAACAAACTACACCAACATACATCTCTTCACTTATCTGCGTCTCTCACCCATACACATTACTTGCTTCCATTCACAGTTACAGGAGTTTTTTCTGGCTGCAACCACTCTGTGGAATGCCCTCCCGTGTACAATAAGACTTTCCTCTAGTCTCCAAACCTTCAAGCATTTGCTAAAAACTCATCTCTTCAGACAAGCTTATCAGATTCCAGAACCACCCACATACTGTAACCTTCATAAGCTATCCTACCCAGTTACATCCCCACTACACAGTCCACACATAACTACATATTTTCTCTCTCTTCACTTTCACATCATCTGTGTGACTGGATCATACAGCCCACCAAGAACCTCTGCAATCTAGCTGTGGACCCTTATGTAATAGGTAACACCTATCCTTTTGTATTAATTACTATTTTCCTATAGATTGTAAGCTTTCGAGCAGGCCCTCTTCCCTCTATGTCTGTCTGTTATTACCTAGTTTTGTTTTATTACTGTTTGTTCCCAATTGTTAAGCGCAATGGAATATGCTGCGCTATATAAGTAACTGTTAATAATAATAATAATAATAATAATAATAATAATATAAGTTGGGACCAAAGGCCTCGCAATAACTCTTCTCTAGACCAGCCTCTAAGGAGCCCTGTGCACGTCAGAATTTCAACATTTTTGACAATGAGGATGCTCACCACTCCAAATAAATTAATTTACTGCTACATCATCAATCAAGAGCATAGGATAGAGGGCCTGATTCAGACCTGCTCACAAACGCTTGAGCACTCGCGAGCGGGTCGATGGTGTGCTCTGCGCACGTGCAGCGGCATCACTGTGCATGTGCAAGCCCCGGAACGAGAGAGAAAATCTCTCGCTCCGTGGATCACTACAAAAGGGGTGGCTGTCTATGTTGATCGACAGCTCGCCCCATATTGTAGGCGTGGCCGGAGGGTGGCTTTACAAACGGAGGCGTTCCAAAGCGAACACCTGCCATTTGTGGGTGGCCCCACTGACATCACCAGTGATGTCAGTGAGAGAGCTTCCGGCTCTATTAGAGCCAGAAGCTCTCTGGGGCTTGCGGCCACGAGACCCTACCACAAGGGTCTCGTCGCAAGCCCGATGGTCGCGATGGTCTTGACCATCGCGACCATCATCCTGGCTGCTCACTATAGCTGTGGGTGGTCACCATAAGCTATGCGAGTGGCCAGGAGGCTGCACAAAAAAAAACGCCCAGATTCAGAGCGAGCGGTCTTTCAGAGCATCCGTCTCTGAATCAGGGCCAGAGTTTTATTCTATTCCCAAATGAAATACCAGTCTTGAAATCCTGAGTTCTGTACTCTCTCGTGGAATTGGTGGCAGTACAGCACAGTTCACTGACCGTGTAGGAGGAAGAAGTCACGTCACTTTTTCCGTTAACACAGAGGGGCACAGGCTACTATTCTAACCTTTTCCTGGTTAAAAAAAGAGCATAAAGGGTCTTCCAAACCACTTCCAATCAAGGCAGCTCAATAAGTTAAATAGATCTACAAGATGCATAAATCCATATTCCTAGTGTAGCTCAACATTATCCGTTTCTCTGATTCTTTGTGCTTGACCACCATTTCCAATTCACTTATCTCCCACTGAACTTCAACAAAGTACTGGTAGTTCTAATGGCCAATCTCAGGAAGCAAGGAAGTATTGTAGGCCCTTGCCTGGATGACATTTGCGTAACAGGAAAAACCAAACTTGTTGTAAGACTCAGTACAAAAAAACAAAAAACAAACAAACATTGAAGTGCGGAGCCCCCCAACCTTGTTTTACAAGACTCAGAACAGCCCAGGTGATGTACATTACTTTATACAGGAACATGATTTGATCATCAATACAGTAAAAATCCATGTGTTGCCTTCTCAATGGCTATAGTTTTTAGTGGTATGGATAGGGTACAGTATTAAAAGAGATAATTACCAAAACCAACATCTACTGTAGCATATCAACATCATGATTGTCAAATATTGGCAGTGAGAAACTGTCTCCCTCTTTAGGAATGATCTCATCCACTATAGACATTCTTCCTTGGCAAGGTAGCTTAGGTGAGATTGTTAACAGGGTCTACTCAATCAGTGGAATCCCCATCCAACTTCTTTAAAGCAATTTTACAAATATCATAAGGGAAACTGTTAATGCAGACCTTTGGACTTCCTCAAATAGATTTGAGAGCATTATCTTCTAACCATCAAGGTAACATAGTTTTATCCTGGCCATAGGGACATCAGAACATATAGGACAGATGCTCTGCCAGTTAGATGGATCTACTGGGGACAAACTCCCTCCATACATACTCTGGCAAGATGGCTCGAAGATGTGATTCTGCAAGCTTACAATGGGAATGGATGTTAAGTCCTAGAAGTAGTAAAGGTGCATTCTACAAAGCCACCTCCTGGGCATGCTGAATGCAGACTTCAGCAACAATTTAAGCTAGGAACCAGGGTGGTCATCTCATACTTATACCAAACATTATCTTCTGATTGTGACCTCTTGAACTGATGCACAGTTTGGAATGAATACTCTTCAAACAATCTTTTGTTGGAATTTAATTGCACTTGGTAGGTTAATTATAATCAACAGTACCTCTTATTTTATATATTGCTTGAGTACGTCCTATAAATTATGGCTGCCATCGAGTTAAAAAGAAAATAAACTAATTGTTAACTTTAATGTAATTTCCTTGAAATACTCAAAGGTAGTTGTGTATTACCACCCTACTGTAGCTGTCTGGTTGTGTTTTGTAGGACAGCTCAGAAAGATACTTATAACACTAAAGGGAAGGAGGAGTCGCACTATATACCTTACTGGGTGATTCTTATTCTTGTTCCCACCAAACCAAGGTGTTAGCACATCATTTATATCTACATAGGAGTATATAAAGTTTTATATATTATATAATCATAAGTATAATGCACTTCTGCAGTTGTTTAGAAATAAATACTGTATGTGCATATATGTGGTTATTATATAGTATTAGTAAATTGTAATCGTGCATGGTGACAGCTTAGGTTGAGATTCCACTTGTGCTGATTGCCTGTAACTGGAGCGATGTTTAAGCTATATCTTGGGTGCTGCTTGGGTTGAGAGTGGTCACTGGGCCCATATCCTATAAGAAGAGTATTGCACAGCAGGAGTAGGATGCTGGAGTCCAAAACCTATTAATTTGTGGCTGCTGGACTGCAACCATAGCCTGTTAGTATGTCGCAGTTGAAGGCATGTCTGGGTTCAACACTTAAGACTGCCTATCATCACATGACAATGCAAGGTCAGAAATGGAGGGTCCGATATCTGCCGCCAACCCTCCTTTTTACATCTAGAGTCTACCAACTTGACCCGACATCTTATGTCTTCGGAAGCTCTTTTATGCTTCCCCCTCCACTGTTGTACTGACTTTGTGCCACTTGCACCCTGGGCAAGCAACAGAATACTTGGGGCCCATTACACTGGTATCTCTGGGGCCCCCAACCTCCTCCCTCCAATGACCCCTCCTCCAAACACACATGCTGAGTCTAAATACATGCTGGTCCACACACACATAAATGTGTATACAATTATTCAGATAGAGAAATGTACATATACTGTATGTACAGTCAGGTGCATAAATATTGGGACATTGACAGAATTTCATATTTTGGCCTCTATTCACCACCACATTGGCTTTGAAATGAAACAAACAAGATGTGCTTTAACTGCAGACTTTCAGATTTAATTTGAGGGTAATTACATCCAAATCAGCTGAACGGTGTAGGAATTACAACAGTTTCTATATGTGCCTCCCACTTTTTAAGGGGCCAAAAGTAATGGGACTATGAACTCAAAAGCTATTTCATGGACAGGTGTGGGCTATTCCCTCATTATTTCATTATCAATTAAGCAGGTAAAAGGTCTGGAGTTGATTCTAGGTGTGACATTTGCATTTGGAATCAGTTGCCGTCGACTCTCAATATGACATCCAAAGAGCTGTCACTATCAGTGAAGCAAGCCATCGTTAGGCTGCAAATTCAAAACAAACCCATCAGAGAGATAGCAAAAACATTAGGTGTGGCCAAATCAACTGGTTGGAACATTCTTAAAAAGAAAGAATGCACCGGAGAGCTCAGCAACACCAAAAGACCCGGAAGACCACGGAAAACAACTGTCGTGGATGACAGAAGAATTATTTCCCTGGTGAAGAAAAACCCCTTCACAACAGTTGGCCAAATCAAGAACACTCTCCAGGAGGTAGGTGTATATGTGTCAAAGACAACAATCAAGAGAAGACTTCACAAGTGTGAATATAGATATAAGATGTAAACCATTGGTGAGCCACGAAAACAGGAAGACCAGATTAGAGTTTGCCAAACAACATCTAAAAAAGCCATTACAGTTCTGGAACAACATCCTATTGACAGATGAGACAAAGATCAACTTGTACCAGAGTGATGGGAAGAGAAGAGTATGGAGAAGGAAAGGAACTGCTCATGATCCAAAACATACCACCTCATCAGTGTAGCATGGTGGTAGTGTCATGGCGTGGGCATGTATGGCTGCCAATGGAACTGGTTCCCTTGTATTTATTGATGATGTGACTGCTGACAAAAGCAGCAGAATGAATTCTGAAGTGTTTCGGGCAATATTATATGCTCATATTCAGTCAAATGCTTCAGAACGGCGCTTCACAGTGCAGATGGACAATGACCCGAAGCATACTGCAAAAGCAACCAAAGAGTTTTTTAAGGCTAAAAAGTGGAATGTTATGCAATGGCCAAGTCAATCCCCTGACCTGAATCCGATTGAGCATGCATTTCACTTTATGAAGGGAAAAGGCCCCAAGAACAAGTAGGAACTGAAGACATTTGCAGTAGAGGCTTGGCAGAGCATCACCAGGGATGAAACCCAGCGTCTGGTGATGTCTATGTGTTCCAGACTTCAGGCTGTAATTGCCTGCAAAGGATTTGCAACAAAGTATTAAAAAGTGAAAGTTAGATTTAGGATTGTTTAGTTTGTCCCATTACTTTTGGCCCCTTAAAAAGTGGGAGGCTGCATATAGAAACCATTGTAATTCCTACACCGTTCACCTGATTTGGATGTAATTACCCTCAAATTAAATCTGAAAGTCTGCAGTTAAAGCACATCTTGTTTGTTTAATTTCAAAGCCATTGTGGTGGTGAATAGAGGCCATAATATGAAAATTCTGTCAATGTCCCAATATTTATGCACCTGACTGTGTGTATATGTATTTATATATATATATTTATTTATTTATTTATTTTTCTCCAAAGGAGAAGCCACACACATTTTCCTATTAACACAGTCCATTAAGAATGCTGTAGTCACATAAACAAATCACAATATGTTCAATGTGCACGTTGGCCGGAGGCAGTCACTAACCTCAATGTGGCATCATTTCCGGTCCATCAAGTGTAGTGTATCCCCTAACAGCCAGAGCACACTTTAAACCTTGGTGTGCTGGTCTCTATCTAACTCCTGTATGGGTTATTGTAAAATAAATATATACAGTATATATAGTGATAACACTGGGGTAATTAGCTGGTAGATGGGTCAGTGGTGCAGTGTTAGGTGCTTGAATCAGGTTCCACACATAGAATTTCAAGTTATAAATAAAAGAAAAGTGCTTTACTGTCAGCATAAATCTGGAAACAAAAATAACAAAAGCCTAGCCCCATTCGGGCACTGACTCACTTTTCACCCCTGACTAACCTTGGGCAGCTAGTCTGCAAATAAAAGTCCAAAGTCAGCTTAGTCTTGCTTCCAGTAGGTTAACACAGGCTCCAGCCTGGTCTTTCTCACAAAGTTTCTCTTGTGGTCCTCCATGCCTCCTGGTATGGACACTGGCTTCCTTAGCCTGCAGCTTAGCTGCTTTTACGTCACACAGTGAGAGGTTTTTGGTCCTACCTGCCTTGTACAGGTCTGGACTGAGACCCCGTGGCCCCCAATGGCTTGGCTTAGCTTCATTAGGCTCTCTGGCTGCCACTGTCCCACTTAGACTGTCTCCAATGGCAGCCTGACTAGTCTGCCTTCTCATCAGCCCACATCTGGACTCTCTCCACAAGGCAGCCCCCTAGGTAGTTTAACTACCCTGTGTGGGCAAGTCCCTCCAGCCCCACACAGAATCCATGGCTCACTATCGCCATCTCTGGTGATCCTGTCAAATATCCCCCTCCCAAGCTCAAAACCCCTGGGTTGAGCGACATGGGATGAGGCATTCTCATGGTGAATTCCCTCTTGATTCTTCTTATCAGGGCCTTTCACCACCTTCAAGATCATCTCAGACTTGTCTGTCACCTGGCGGTCTCATCCTCCAAGTTCTGAAGTTTATTTTCCTCCTACCTTTTTTTCTGACTTTATGGTACCCCTGGAACTCTTTGCTTTCTACATGCAGTACTTGAGGCTCATCCTTTGGCACCACATCAGGCATTAAGAACTTGAAGTAACTTTTCCCAAAGTGACATACTTCATCTTCATTCTCATCAACTTCATCAAAATCCAACAAGTTATTTTCCACAGAATCTTCTGGTTCAGGCCAAGAACAGCTGATTCTTTGTTTCTGTTTAACAGAAAAAAAAGGTTTCTCTTGCTTAAACCTCTCAAAGGCACACCCATTGGCCAACTTTTGCTTGAAACATCTTTAACCTTCAACCTTGAAGTATTGTATTGGCTATTGGCATACTTCACTGGCAAATCATTTTCTTTTAGAAAGCCACCCTCATCCTGAGAGTCACTATCATCACAATTTTTAAGCTGCATGTCATCAGAGCATGTACTGGCACTGCCACCCTTAGACTCCGGACTCTCATGTCCACCTAAGATGCTTGAATCTTTGGTCTATTGATTCACAAACTTTATCTCATGGCTTTGATGGCTATCTGCCACTTCAATATGGTATATACTACTTGAAATTTCTTGTGCATCCACTTTTTGGGACTTGAAAATATGACGAACAACTTCCAGATGTTCCACCTGCACAGGTTGAAGTTCACTCTTCACAGAGGTCTTTATTTTCAATATCTGTTTAGCTGGACTACTTGTTTGAAGCTTTGTACTGTGAACCCACTTCCCTTCCCCACAGACATATTTATCAGCATTGCAAGTTCATTCCTTGTTGCATGAAGGCATTGTTTCACATACTGTACATGAGTATTACTCTTCACCAGACTGTCAGTACTAACTTGCCTTAAGGTTCTGCTCCCCACTGCAAAATATTGTAATTGGGTCACATTCACATCACTCTGATCACATGGTGACAACAGCATCTCATCCTTTGAAGCCATCACTATCTCTGTAGACTTCTGTATATCCTGTACCTTTGCATCACAGGTTATGCAATCACCATCTGTATACATCAGTTCTTTATCATCAACTTCAGACACAGTTTTGTAATCTGGACCTGTGCCCCTTTGGGAGGACTTCACACCCTCAGCTATCACTGTGAGCTGAAAGACACTGCAAGGAATCTCATCCACTTTTACAAAACAGTCTTTTAGGGAGTTTCCCAACTGATACTTTGGCCCCATCTTGGACATTGTGACATTTAATGAGGACATCTTCATTGTCAAATTGTGGCTGACAAACATCATTTTTTTCCAACATCTTACTTTGTTCAAGCATCTCACTGCTTGTCTGCTGCTCATCACACAAGACACTCTGCACCAGTAACATGTCACTCTGCATGCCAGCCTTTTCAGGATCAAGCTGTTGCAATCATTGCCTGTGTTTTTGTACTTCTATCACACTAGGCTCAATGGAGACATCTGACGCCATTTTGGTTCCAGAATCCAATTTCAGATTATTATCCAACTTTTCCACGTGGAACTTTTTCTGTGTTGCAGAGAGCTGTTCTTCCAGCTGGGTAATTTTTCCCATGGCGCTTTCCAACTTGTTCTCAGACCACAGAAGATTGCTCTCCAGAAATACATTTCTTTCTGTCAGACATTCTGAACCTGCTCTGGCTGCAGCCAAGTTGGATTGGAGTGTCTGTACTTGTTCCTTAAAGCTTGCTTCAAGATGGACAACCTCCATTTTCTTTGCATCACGCTCTTTCTGCAGCATCTAGAGACATTTCTCCCTGTCTTCCGAACATTCATGGAGCTTCTCAGACAGAGAATTTCTTTCTTTCTAACTCATACTCTGCAAGTCTTGCTTTTGTGGAGACCACTAGAAAGCCTTTTTTTACTATGATAGTTAGATCTGCCACTTTTCCTTGTGTGCGAGCTGCGTCACTCTGGTGTCCCTTAACACATTCTTTCAATCCTTCCACTTCCTGCTGAAGGACGTCACACTTTTGTTCCGATTCCCACACAATGATGGGATCGCTACAAGGACTAGTGGAGTGATGCTGCAGAGAGATGTTACAAACAGCTACAGGTCACTATGGTCTGAGAAGTGTCTTGGGACTATATAGTAGCTGGGTCACCAGACAAATAGAGACTGGACAGTGACTATAGCTGCCAGGCAGGAGTACCAGGACTATGGTATGCAGGATACAAGACAAGACAGGCAAGACTTGATTACAGACAAGACTAGACTGACAAAACTGGACTAGAGGGCTGAGGTGCAACTTGAGACAGGATGGTGCAGCCTTGAGGGCTGTGGTACAATATGAGAGAGGACTTGAAGACAGAGATGTGACTTCAGACAGGATGGTGCAACCTTGAGGGCCGAGGTGCGACTTGAGACAGGATGGTGCAGCCTTGAGGGCTGAGGTGCGACTTCAGCTGGATGAAGCAGACTTGAGGCCCATGGCATGACTAGAACCAGGTGATGCGGCCTAGTGGCCGAAATGCATCCGGAACAATACAGCAAACAGGTGAACTTGACATGCAGGAATGTTGACTGAAAGCAGCAAGGATGATAACACTGCAGACAGACTCTGGTGGACACAAACAGAAACAGCTAGGCAGGACTGAGGTAAGACTGGACTCCAGTGGACACAAAAAGACAGCTTAGCAGGACTGAGGTATGAAGCTGCCACAGGCAGTGGCAAGGTATGATGCACGGGTGCTGAAGAACAAACAGATATGTACTGGACACTGGGGAAATTACTTCATAAAAAGGAACTGTGGTACAAGGCAAGACCGGCTAAGACTCAGTCTTCTGAATACAGACAAACATATTCTCAGGACAACAGACAGTAAAACCGGCATGGAGTGCAGGGCTGGCTGTAACTTATGAGATGCAAGATCCAATCAGAGCCATCCCTGCAGAGAGCCTTTCCTAATCACAGGCTAGTGTGCACATGAGCTGCACACAGACAGATGAATTAGTGTCACCTGAGACAAAACACACAGACAGACAGGAATGACGGGCTATGAGCTAAACACAGACAAGACAGGATTTCCAGCTACCAGCAACAGCCGGACCAAGGACAGGACATGATGCAGTGTCCCAGTCGTAACTATGGCTGGGACGTGCCGCCAAAATGATCCGCTACCCGCAGATCCTAACAACTTTTGATGCAATTCAACAATGTATTGCTATAATACTTCATTCTATTCTCATACTTTATCATAGACTTTGATGCTTCAGCCTCCTCAAAGCATTCAGGCATAACCACTAATTTGAGGTCTGTCTCTTTAAGAGCTTTACATTTTTTTATTTCTTCCTGCTCAAATGCCATTTTCAAAGAGGACAATTCATTCTGTAATATCTTTCAGTATGCACATGCAAAACCTTCCCTTTTGTAGACTTATCCTCTAAGTCACTTATCTGGTCACAATAGCGTAAAAGTGTTTCACGCCAAACTTCACACAGAGAGTCAAATTTTCTATACTGATATAGTCCTCTCCTGGTTGACCTTGCACCATACACTGACCACACACACTGACATTCTTACTCTGCTTTGGCATTTTAAAATGTCTCTTTTTACTGGAACATTACCTGGAGCCCCAGTATTTTGAAGAGAGTTAGCATAGAGAATTTCAAACATCTTTAAATCACCTCCTTGCATGACATTGGCTTCACATTCAAACTGAACACTCCAGTCCTGGATTTGCAACCCTCCAGCTTGAGACTGAATGTTTGAAGCAGGCCTTCTGCCTTCAACATGTTTCTTTTTATTTCCTATAATTCTTGTCAAATAATACACAGGAATATCTTGCTTTTGTTTTCACTATATCACACTTTGCTTTCAAAAGTATTTTCAATACAGCTAAATTTTTTCTTCATGTGGTACTATAATTACCAGATTGTACCAACATAGAACTTGCTCTTTAACAGCCTTTCAATAGGAATCTCTGATCTCTTAGTACCACACCCTGATTTAATGAGGTCATAGGCTTGAGCGGGATGTAGTTATGCTCCGCCGGTCTCAATAACACCAGTATGCATGAATAAAATCTAAGGACAGCTCTCCCTGTAAGATAGGACTTCCGAGTCTATGACCCAGAAGTCATTATGTGCATGCATCAAGTGATGCATGCACCACAGGGGTTTCTGGGAGGGATCCAATTGGATCCCTCCTAGGGAGGAATCGTGAATAGAACCCCATAGGCTTCTATTGGGAAATGCCCTTTAAAGATGGCATTGCCCACTGCATCCAAGCCCTGGAATGTATTGCATTCTGGGGATTGGTTCATATGTGGTGAGCGGCCACACCTCCAAAAATGTAATTTTCAGAGGTTTGACTGTAATTTTTGGAAACACTGTCCATAATATAGACTGTAGGGGAGAGTGTCTAAAAAAAACAACTTTCTGTATCAAACATACTGTATTTATCAGGTACTAGCTGGAATACCCGGCGTTGCCCGGGATTTTAAGTATGTTTGTTTACACATCATCGTCCAACCAACCTCTCCTTAGGCAGGGCTCATGAATAGTGTGACAAACTTCCCCATCAACAGTTCTAAGGTCTCCGAAAGGAAGTAGGACCTGTAATGGTGTAAATCAAACTTCGGAGATAGAAGCATTCAAAATTTGTAGGATGTACAGTGTAAACATGGCCAAGAGCTTCTGTTGCTCTGGTAACAGGATGACCATCTACAGCGACTCCCTGTTTTCTGCGCAGAAAAACTTTGGGAGAAGCATTCCATGTGTAATATTTTGGCAGCTCACAGTACAGCAGGGTCCTTGCAAATTCATCATTTTGACACAGTTGGAAGAAAGAAGCAAATATTGTTGCATAATTTGGTATAGTCAGAGAGCTGAGAATGCTGACAACACAAAGAATTGTGGTTTCAAATTAATTAAAAAATAACAGTAATTTCAATCTAACATATTTTTAGTTGCCTCCACCATGTTTTAATATGCTGGTATGTAAAATGTAATGATCTTCGCTTCTAAACTGTGGATTTGTATAGAAAGACAGAAGGACAAATTTTTGCTTTGATGTAGTAGAGAAGATGGAAAAGAAAAAATCATTTTGTAATTCCATACCTGACCTTTAGAGGGCAAATGCTATGCAAAAATTGTGGTTTTTAATTAATTAAAAAGTAACTAAACGTAACTAATTAATTTCGATTTAGTAGAGAAGATAGAAAAGAAAAAATAGTAGATAAGCGATATCCTTTTGTAATTCTGTACCTGACCTGTAGAGGGCGAATGCTATGCAAAAATTGTGGTTTTTCCTTAATTAAAACAGAACAGTAAATAATTTTGATTGAAAATTTTTAGTTGCCTCCGCCGTATTTTAATACACTCGTATGTAAAATTTCTCGATCGTGGCTTGTAAACTGTGGATTTGTATAAAAAGACAGAAGGAATAATTTTCGCTTTTATATAGTCGATAAATAACATACTGTATATGGTCATGAAAAGGTTAAACATCCTATAATAATATTCATACATAGTATAACCAGTGGGGAACATGATTGAGCTCTCTAAGAACACATTCAACCTCCTCATGTTAAAACACCAGTCACTTCTTTCTGGCAGCTGCTCTCTGGTCTGATGCGCTGATTGAGTTCTCAGATCCACACACACAGCAGACTTAGTAGGAGAAGCTGCTTCCACTGGGCATGCATAGTAGCTCCCCTTAAGGTGCACATCCACTAGACAATTCAATTGAGCGATTGAACGATAACGATATTGTTGTTGTTCAATTGTTCATAAATAGTTTGCAAATCATTCAGAAACATTTCTAAAACGATAAGCGATGCACGTTCCCGGTGGTCGTTTAGACATCTATCATCGGGCAAACATGCTGGACAACCTGACGATAACGTCAGGTTCAGCATGTTTGCAGATGATTGATGTGTCTACACTGAACGGCTGCTCATTCAGTGCAGGCACATCACAGACTGACAATCGACTGCTCGATTACAATGTTGTAATCGTGCAGTCGTTTTCATGTCTTTAAGTGGATGGGCACCTTTATACTGTATGTTGTGGTCTTAGCTCTAGTAAAATCATATGACAGATGTCTTTCAAGGCATCTCTTTTACACTTGGTACAGGGTAGATGCAAGTGCGCACTGATGATGACTAGTAGCAAATTAAGGAGCTGAGTCAGAGCTGCTCGCATGATGTGTATGCAAATTTGCGTAGGCAGTGCTATCACACAGCAATGCATTAGCACGCCCAGTATTTCTTAGAGAGTGATCACATAGTGTACGCAGACACACACCAGCCTGTTTTAAGATGCCCACTTGTGCATGTCATGTCCAGGAACTGTATGCAACCATCGGTATATCAGATGCTACCGCAGCGCTTGAGGTTGACCATACCCTGCCGCAAGCACTGCGAGCACTTCAGTGTATAAACAAGCCAGGTGACATGTACTATGATGCTGTCTTATAATTATACACACCTCTAACACGCCGTTGAGATGCTCAGGCACGCCTGCGTTTGCACCTCCACTGCCCCGTTGTTAATGGCCAGCCCCTGTTACCACCTACAAACGGCTTCTCCTGTCACTCACTCTGCTGGGCTGTCTATGCGCAGCGAGCGAATGCATTGTGAACTTTCGCTAAGGTGTGCGTACACGCACTGCGATGTATACGCATGCGTACAATGCATACCATCAGCAGCAGGGAGAGTATATGTCTTAGCGAGCGGGTGTGAATGTGCTCCTAAGTGCACATATAGGGGGTTGGTGTATTTTAAGATGTGTACAAGCTGCATATGGTGGAATAGAAGTACCAGTACAGTGAAAGAAAGCTGTCTATCACCATTATTTATTATTAAATATCACCAGGGCAGATGAGTGATAACCAGGCCGATACTGGCCACTTGTGGTAAAAACAATAAAAACAAAAAATGTAAAAATAGATTTTAAAAAATAATTATTTTAAAAAACTTTTCCATGGCAAAAAAAATGCTTTATTCAAATAAGAACACATTATTTACCTGCAGCATACATAGCACTGTCAAAATGTAGTATGGAGAAATGGGTTTTAAATTTTAGTTCAAGACAATGAATCATTCTTAATATACTGCCTGAGTCTAATGCTGTCTTTGAGCATGGCATGGGTTAATGCCTTACTATGGAACGGGTTAATTCCTTACTTTGGCATGTAGTTATTATAATTATATCATTAACAGAAAACAGAGCTAATCCCTCACAAACAGATTATAGCTGGTGAGGTTTACATTATGTCACGTTAATAACGCTCATTATTGTGTTATCACAACCTTTAACAAATCAGTATTACCACATGTCAGTGTATAGATGAAAAGCATACAGTTATTGCTTGCTGTACAACAACCACATTGCTACATTTAGATGAGACAATCTTAAGCATGAGATGGTTCTTTGATCCCATACAGTGTTCTAATGCCATCTAGTGATAGTTTTAGTAACTGCAGTGTACAAATTCTAAAACAGTGGCGCTTAATCAGGCATACTAGCAGGGGGGTATGGCATATTTATAATGGGTGCACATGGGCCCATGGGTCCAGGGGGGCCCACGCACCGCACAACCTGCACCAAATTTCATATACTTACCTTTCCGCCGGCCCGGTGCTGGCTGCAGCGCTGCAGAAATAACCAGAAAAACGGGCATTCACAGTATAAATGTCCTCGGAACACAGCGCGGGTGCCATGTTCCCGGAGACCTGCGCATGATGCCAGAGTCTACTGTGCTGCGGGGCCCGATCGGAGCCTGAACATGAGTCCCCTCCTCTCTTAAAGCGTCTCTGGGTGTATATACTGTATATCTATATAATGGGTGCAGGGTGTGCGATGCACACATAGATTTTTAAACTTACCTCTCCGGAGTCCCGCGTCGCAGCACTGCACAAAACACCTGGCAAATGGCTGCCGCTACCATTTTCCCGGTGTTTTGTGCATGCGCAGTAGGGAAATCACCAGGAAAATGTGGGCAGCACCATTTTTCTGGTGACCTTTGCATGTGCAGTAGACTCTGGGCACAAACTAGTGCACAAAGTCTACTGCTGCGGTCAGTGCGCTGCTGGCCGCCAGGGAAAGAAGAGGGGGCCCCAGACGGGAAAAGTACATGGGGCTACACCTCTCTTAATACGCCCATGGATACTAGTATGGTTGTGGATAGATCCTTTAGTAGATGTACAGTACCCTGACGTCATCCGTTACTATCCACGTGGACATAGAGTGTGAATAGTAACCTCTGGCGAGCGAAGCGAGCCACCGTGCCCAAAGCGTGGATAATGGCAAGGGGCGTAGCCTAATGAAAGGAGGTGTTGCCACGCCCCTTAAAGAAAAAACAGCAGTATCTGCAGTGTCATGAAGCGAGGCCGCACGCTCTACAGGGGGCGTCATTGTGCCCCTCTGCCAGGAGCAGATCCGGGTGGGTGGGGGGGCGCGATCAGTGCAATCACTCTCCCCCTCCTATCCGGTGCAGGCAGAGAAGACTGTTGCTGCGCTTAGTGGCAGCAGCAGCTTTCCTGTACTCACTGGGCTGCTGCTGACAGGAACAGGAAGGGGGATAGCGGCAGACCCGGGCCCCTCCAGCAAGCCTGGGTCCCCGGGAATCCGTTCCCGCTCCCCCCCTTTCAGGGACCCTGCCCAGGGCTACTTGCTGTGACATTCAGAGGTACTTGAAAAATGTTCTGTAATGGCGGGGCAGGTGGGACATTCAGATCATAATTAGACACACAGAGAAAGCCATGACTATTACCTGCAACGATCAGGGACTTCGATGGGGTCGAATTTGGCACCTTCGTATGCCAACCTATATATGGCAGCATTTGAGGCTGAATATATTCTACCGAAATTCGGATCAAACATCATTCTATTTAAACGCTTCATAGATGACATCTTTGTACTATGGAAGGGAGGACTAGAATCCTTCAATGAGATGATACAATGGCTCAATGATCTACCCCAACCAGTTAAAGTCACTAGTACTGTCGATCCAGTGAAAATTAACTTCCTCGATGTCACGATCACCAAATGTGGATGCACTTTAACGTATATGCTTTACAGAAAACCAACTGATCGTAATACCCTCCTACATGCTCGTAGCTTTCATCCACCTTCTGTCATCAATAGTCTGCCTAGGGCACAGTTCCTACGAGTATTACGTAACACTAGTGACACTGATTCAATGGAATGCCAGTTATCGGAGATGAGTGATCGGTTTCGAGCACGTGGTTATAGTGAACATTTGATCCAATATAATCTTTTAAAGGCAAGAGAATTTCATTCAACTGGACGATCACTTGAAAATGTGGTGGCTAGACAGGAGGAGAGAATGATCTTTTCCACTAGATTTAGTAGTAAATCACATACCATCCGTAAAGCACTGAAACATCGATGGCCTTTATTAACGACTGATCCTGATCTTAAAATGAAGAACGTATTACCACCAATGCTTGCTTATAGAAGGAATGCCAATCTAAATCAACTTCTCATGAGACCTACATTGTCGCCAAAGATATTTAAGGGGACCGATTGGTTGTTGAAACAGAAACTGGGATGTGTGAGCTGCGGGAGTTGTATTACTTGACGTAGCCTGCTTACAGGCCCTACTTTCCCACACCCCCATACTGGGAAACAACTCAAGATTTATTACAGGCTCCATTGTCAAATGGAGTTTGTTATATATATTCTAACATGTCCCTGCAGTTTATATTACGTTGGCCTTACTACTAGACCATTCAGAGAACGAATGGCCAATCACCGGTCCACTATCCGGTCTGCATTGCAAACACGACACACGGATAAACCCGTAGCATGGCATTTTCTGCTTAAGAAACATCAGGTCTCCATGCTACGTTGTCGTCTTATTGACTGGGTACCACCTCCGCTTAGGGGAGGTGATCGTATCAAGCTACTTAATCAAAGAGAAAGCTTTTGGATCAGTCGGCTTGATACTGTGGCACCAAAGGGTTTGAATGAGACTAATCCCTTGTCTGTGTTTTTACCATAATGACTTCTGTTGTTTTGTTGATCTTTGCTACAATATGACTATTCCGCTGTATATATCCCCTATGCATTCCTTCGCTGGTACTCCTTATCCATAACCTGGAGTATAATGTATGCTTATTATGTCCGTTTCGTTTATTTTTCTTATTTTTTTGTTTTTTTGTTCTCCTCTATACAATTATATTGTGCGCGGTATACTGCGCCAGTATGCTTCCATTATTGCCATAAACTTTGTGCAATATTTGGTGGAATAAATATTCCAGATTTTTGCCTTTTGGGCACATTTGTATTTGTATTGCTCCTTGCGATGTATCACGGGGTCCCTGTATATATGTTATTCTCCCCATACTATACTTGCACTTGATTGGCACTCGGTTTTTATTATCCCCCTGCTTTTGAGATCATAGGCTGTGTTGCCATGGCGATGCGTCCTTGGTGCGCGCACAGCCGTGTGCGACCCACACGGAGAGGCGCGCTACTGAGTGACGCTGTATGCGCGTCACGCTGAGCGCCCCAGCGATGGAGCGTCAGCGTGGTGCGCCTGATGACTGGCAATACGCGGTGTGGACGGATGGCAGCCTGATGGTTCATCACGCCCACCGCGACGCCGTGGACATATGGTGCTATTTGCTATTTGCCTCTCTGCATTTGGGTAAGTGGCTGGCCAATCATTTGGCTTAATTGATTATTGCCTCTATGTAGGAGTGATATATAACGGGGGCCCGGTGAGACTGCATGGTGTACTTCTATGATGTGCTGTGTTGGTTCCTGTACTTGATGGCTCGTTTGGACCTATGCTGTTCTATTACCATTGGATTGCTGTACCTTGATAATGGTCTCTGTGTAGACAGAAACGTCGGTATACTTTGCTTATGTAGCAACCAGGAAAATTGATCTATATGACTGATTAAACAAGCTGATTTATCAACATGTAGTGAGTGCCCTCATTCCACTTCCTTTTGTGTGTGGTATTGGACTATATGCATTACCTGGTCTTTGACCTGAGAGAAGCACCACTTTTCTTTAATAGTTGGCTTCAATGATGATGTGAGTGCAGATATACACTACTTTCTATATCTATATCTATATATATATATATATATATATATATATATAATCATGTTTTTTTTAATATTATAATATTATTTATTTACAGGTACAACTGCTGGCAGTTTTCCTCCTGGAAGGAGACCGGGCTCTAACCCTTTCAGTAAGTAATGAGTACAATGAGTCATGTAGAAACATAAGAGAATACCACATCATTACTGTGATACTAAGGCATTGTGGTGCTTGTGTACTTGATCTGAAGCTACCAATATACAACACGTGCCCTGGTCTCTCGCTGGTAACCACTTTACTTATGTGATGTATGTGGCTAAACCATCTATTAACCCCTGAATTATGACATGTAAGCAACAGCACCATGTAATATGATCAGGGACATATGTATAAATGGTGCAATGTGTGGTGCACATGGGATCCTGTGTCCAGCCGGGTCCACACCGCACACCCAAACCTTTTTGTACCTACCTCTCCAAAGTCCCACGGAATAGCGCTACACAAAATACCTGGAAAACGGCCGCTACAGAGGAGGGGGCCCCAGACAGGGAATACACACGAGCTCCCTCCTCTCCCCGCCCCTGAGTATGATCACATTTCCAGAGCACCAGCTTAATACTTGAGTGGCTGTAGCTGTAGGCTACACTGCTAAGTATCATATGTGAATGGCCATTACTAGTACTGTCTCCACTAGGCAGCATTATGTCTTGTCAGGAGTGCGATATACTGTATGAATCGTTTGGAGACCTATTGTGGGCAATGGCTGCCTGGTAAACCCTACTTTAATGTAAGCAATAGAGATGTGCGTTAACCCCCGAGTTTGGTTTTGCATCTGGATTCATCCTTGTGTTTTGGTTTTGGATCTGGGGTTTAAAAAAAAAAAAAAAAGATAAAAGTTTTTTAAAAAAGCTAAAATCATGTAATTTTTGCAATCCAAAACCCGAAATTCACATTTAAAATCCAAATTCCGAACCACGGGAAGATCAGAACCGCACCTCTGATCTGTCCGAATCTCCTCAGAATATCAGAATCGCACCTCTGATCTGTCCAGATCTCCTCAGAAAATCAGAACCGCACCTCTGATCTGTCCGGATCTCCTCAGAATATCAGAACCGCACCTCTGATCTGTCCGGATCTCCTCAGAAAATCAGAACCGCACCTCTGATCTGTCTGGATCTTCTCAGAATATCAGAACCGCACCTCTGATCTGTCCAGATCTCCTCAGAAAATCTGCACCACTCCCTGGTGGAACTGTAAAACCGAGCCGCACATCTCTAATAAGCAATATTTCATGAGGTTTATATTATGGTTCAGATGCTCTGACAACTTTACGTTTAATTTAATTTAAAAATTCAGATACTACTGTACCTCAGGGTTTACTTTCGTTTGGATAGATGTTCACAGAAAATGGCAATTAAATATTTTATTTTAATTTTTTTTTGTGAGCTTGATATTTCTCTTCCTCTCTTTGCCTGGTAATTACATAATTGGTGTAAGCAATATTCCTGTTTCCTCATGCATAGCCCATGTAATATGTAAAAGAAAGCAAAGCAGTTATTGGATGCCATTAATAACAAGGTTGATTGATCTTGCTATGCTGGTCAGGTCAGTACTGTTTACTGATAGAAAAATTAAATGGACTGTTCAGTGACAAATGTCAAGTACTGTAAATGTTAGTTGGCAACAAGCTATGCAATGGATTCATACAGGGAGATACAATAAGTGTATAGAGCAGTTGATGAATTGCGAAGAGTGTTAGAATGTCTTAAGGTCCTCAAAAATATAGTACAATGATTAGAATATTTGCATAATAGTCACAAGTAAGTATTAACAGGGGCAACAATGGCCGGCTCCTCCTCAGTGACAGGGGCTGGGTGCTGCAGCGTGGTGACATTCTTCTGCAGCACTCGGCCCGTCACAGAGGAGGAGCCGACAGTGCAGGCACTAGTCTCCGGGGGGCAGCCCAGCAGCTCCGGGGGTTTGTGGCCACGCCCCCGGAGTAATGCGATCGGAATTTCCAGTGAGGCCATATCCTCTTTATGTTAGGCCACACCCCCTTCTCCCACATACACAGCTCCGCCGCGCTCGGGGGAATATAAGGTGCCTACCAGGTGTGACCAGACCCGGTGATGCCTCTGACGGGCAATTAAAAAAAACCTGAAAATGTCTCATGAAAATGGCAAGTTAGTGTGCTGGAGTAAGTGCTGAGGACATTTCTAGTTATTAAACCTGTGGTTGCTTCTAACAGTAAGGACTGGTATTTGGTACTGCCACGATTATTATGTACCTAACTTGCCGGGGATATTTAAATTTTTAATACAAATATCCTGGCTATGTATTACGGGGAACTCGCAGGGACAGCGGCTGCGGTAACCGCTCTCCCCGTGAGTTACATCCCCGGCATTCACAGTAGAGGAAGTCTTTCACCAAAGACTTCCCCGGGGGGAGCTGACATTGCGCATGCGCAGAGCATCAACTTCTGGAACTGGCCTGGGGCATACCTGCCGACTTTCTGACTGCTCCTTCCGGGAGGGAGCAGCCAGATCGACAGGACGGGGGGCGTGGCCGGGACAAGGGGGAGTGGCCAGGTGGGTGACAGGCACTTGTGGGCGTGGTGGGGCGGGGCCAAATGATCACATCAGTTTGGCCCTGCCCCCACTACACAATGCCGATAATATAGGCATTGTGAAGCAGGGGCCAGGGCCAAAATGACACGAATCGCGTCACCGCCCCCCTGCTGTGGGGGTTGCAGGGGTTTATTGCGGGGGACAGGAGGGGTGGGCGGCAGCCGAGAGGATTGGCTGCCTTCCCGGGAGGTCGGGAGCGGTACCCGATTTTCGGGGAGGCTCCCTACCAAATCGGGAGGGTAGGCAAGTATGGCATGGGGGCTGTGGGAGAGAGCTCGAAAGATCTCACTTCTGCCCTGGAGACCCCATAGGCTTACTGTAGTTTACACCATCTGAAGATGGTATAAACTACAGGAGCTAAACTCTGGAAAGCTTCGCTTTTTGGAGATTAGTATATAGGGGTCAGATCGTAGTTCCCATTGATAATAATGGGGACTGCGATCTGCAGCTCTAATTAGCACTTTGCCAAAGATTTCTGTGAAATCTCCTGCATTGCGCTTTTAGTACATAGGTACACCAGCTTGATACATAGGCCTGTGTGTCTTTCCATTGCCTTATTAAATAAGCTTGTTCTGTGCTAGGAAGATATATTATAGATACAAAGTAGCCAAAAATGTAAATAAGTATATATGTGTATATATATATATATATATATATATATATAATATATATATATATATATATATAATGTGTGTACGTAAATATATATGTACGTACGTAAATATATTCAGACACCCCTACACCAATTGGGATGACACCAACGCGCAGTGGTCTACTTGGATCCTGGCCAGGTTTTAGGGGGGTTAGGGTCCCGGTCGGACCTCCTGTTGGCGTACGCTGGGCAGAGCTTTGACCCAGGGAGCCTATTCTGAGCCTTCCACTGGCTGTATTTGGACGAAAACTTCACAGAGTGGTAACATTGGATCACAGAAGACCTACTGGGAGTTGAAGTCCCGGTCTAACCTCCCGTTGGTGCGTTGGTGTACGCTGGGCAGAACTTTGACCCGAGGACGCTGGATAAAATTTTGAAACGGGGAGCCTCTTTTGGGCCTTCCACTGGATGGATTTGGATGAAAACTGCATTACTGGGGGCACTGTATAATGGGCACTACTAGTGGCAGCACTGCATAAAGGGCACTGCTACTGGGGACATTGCATAAGGGGCACTACTCATGGGGGCATTAAGGTGCATATGGAACGGAGAGCAATGTTCCCAGAGTGACGAGAAACAGTGGCATTTCATGTTGTCACCCCCCCATTTTTCTGTGGCCATGCCCCTTGTGATATATGGCCATGCCCATTTTTTGCCGCACACAGTTGGGGGGGCGGGGGTGCCATGTTTCCTCTTGCCCTGGGTTGCCAAAGACCCTAGTTACGCTACTGGGGAGTAGTAGAAGAACCTAGCACTGCTCTGGACATTTATGTACATACAGTATTGATCTCCTTATGCACTGGATAGTGTATTATTATACAGTACTAATACTTAACCCTATTGATGGTCTATAGCAGTGCATGTTTTCCAGATCTACTAGTTGGTGCAAAGTGCACTCCAAAAAAAAAATTTTTTTTTTTCTGTCTTTGTGAATTGTGTGCGCAGTAGCCGCACGTGCATCAACAAAGTAACGCCAAGCATGCGCCTGTGTCCCATAAGTAAAGGGCTTGACCGTTAAAGGGTGATGTAACCCCCAAAGTGCACTCCAAACAAAATAAAAAATTATTTTCTGTGTTTATGAATTGTGTGCACTGTGGCTGCACGTTCATCAACAAAGGAGCAGCGCCAAGCGTGCGCCTGTGTCCCATAAGTAAAGGGTCGGCTGGCTTGTCCGTTAAAGGGTGCTGTAACCCCCAAAGTGCACTCCAAACAAAATAAAAAATTATTTTCTGTTTGTGAATTGTGTGCACTGTGGCTGCACGTGCATCAACAAAGGAGCAGCGCCAAGCGTGCGCCTGTGTCCCATAAGTCTGTTAAAGGGTGGTGTAACCCCCAAAGTGCACTCCACAAAAAATAAACAATTCTTTTTTTTCTGTTTGTGTGCGAAATGTATGCGCAGTAGCCGCACATGCAACAACATCGCAGCAGCGCCAAGCGTGCGCCTGTGTCATAAGTCAAGGGCCGGTTTGGACATCTGGTCCGGACTGAAGGACGTGCCAACAATGTCAATTTCTGACATGTCTACTGTCACTGCATATGATACTGTCACCACTGACAGAATGGTGGAGGAATTATTTTCTGTGTTTGTGAATTGTGTGCACTGTGGCTGCACGTGCATCAACAAAGGCGCAGTGCCAAGCGTGCGCCTGTGTCATAAGTAAAGGGCTGGATGGCTTGACCGTTAAAGGGTGCTGTAACCCCCAAAGTGCACTCCAAAAACGTTTTAAAATTCTTTTTTTTTTCTGTCTTTGTGAATTGCGTGGGCTGTAGCCGCACCTGCATCCTCAAAGCAGCAGCGACAAGCGTGCGTCTGTCTGTTAAAGGGTGGTGTAACCCCCAAAGTGCACTCCAAACAAAAATAAAACATTTTCTTCTGTGTTTGTGAATTGTGTGCACTGTACGTGCATCAACTAAGGAGCAGCGCCAAGCGTGCGCCTGTGTCCCATAAGTCTGTTAAAGGGTGGTGTAACTCCCAAAGTGCACTCCACAAAAAATAAACAATTCTTTTATTTCTGTGTTTGTGTGCAAAATGTATGCGCAGTAGCCGCACGTGCATCAACACAGCAGCGCCAAGCGTGCGTCTGTCTGTTAAAGGGTGCTGTAACCCCCAAAGTGCGCTCCAACCAAAATAAAATAATCTTTTTTCTGTGTTTGTGTGTGAAATGTATGCGCAGTAGCCGCACCTGCATCCTCAAAGCAGCAGCGCCAAGCGTGCACCTGTGTCATAAGTCAAGGGCCGGTTTGGACATCTGGTCCGGACTGAAGGACGTGCCAACAATTTCTGACAAGTCTACTGTCACTGCATATGATACTGTCACCATTGACAGAATGGTGGAGGATTACATTGGTGACAGCATCCAAGTAGACATGTCCGTACCTGTACTGGCAGGAAAAAGAGGCAATTTGGAGGCCCCTGTACAAACTGGCTCTATTTTACCTGAGTTGCCCCCCCTCCAGTGTGTACTCCGAAAGAGTGTTTAGTGCAGCCAGGAACCTTGTCAGCGAAAGGCGTAGGAGGTTGCTTCCACAAAATATGGAGAAGATGATATTCATAAAAATGAATTATCAACTCTTCTAGGGAGACCAGCCTCCAGAACGTACAGAGGGACCTGTGGTGGTGGATTCCAGCGGGGATGAATTAATACTCTGTGAGGATGAGGATGTACACAACACTGAAGAGGGTGAGGAATCGGTGGATGAGGAAAATGAGGACGACATCTTGCCTCCGTAGAGCCAGTTTGTGCAGGGACAGATTAATTGCCAGCTTGTTTTGTGGGGGCCCAAATGAACCAATCATTTCAGCCACAGTCGTGTGGCAGACCCTGGCGCTGAAATGATTGGTTTGTTAAAGTGTGCATGTCCTGTTTATACAACATAAGGGTGAGTGGGAGGGCCCAAGGACAATTCCATCTTGCACCTCTTTTTTTCTTTGCATTATGTACTGTTTGGGGCCTAGTTTTTCAAACTGCCATCCTGTCTGCCACTGCAGTGACACTCCTAGATGGGCCACGTGTTTGTGCCGCCCACTCGTGTCGCTTAGCATAGTCATCCAGCTACCTCGGTGCAACCTTTTGGACATAAAAACACTATTGTGAGGTGTTCAGACTAGACTGGAAATGAGTGGAAATTAAGGTTATTTAGGTTAATAATAGCATAGGAGCAGAAAAACCCACAAATTCTGTGATTTTAGCTGTTTTTATGCTTTTTTTCAAAAAAATACAGTTCCAAAACACAAAACACAAAACACGGAAGGGTGGTTTTGGCAAAACCAATCCAGATCCAAAACACGAAGAAAGATCCAGATCCAAAACCAAAACACAAAAAGTGGCCGGTGCACACCCCTATTTCTAACTAATCTTTTGTTCTGCCCTGTAATTCCACCTCTATCCTTTTCCCCTGGTCTCCTCCACCTAATCCTATCTCCCCTTCTCTCTCTGCCTTCCTCCCCCTCTTCTCCCATTACTCCATTTTCTTTCTCTTATACCCCCCAAGGAGCCTACTACCCCACTGGTAATCTTTCCTCATTTACTTATCTCCCTGTCACTTTGCCCCACTTTCATTCACGTCTCCTTAACTTCCCTCCCTGCCCACTTCCTACAGGGTCCCCTCCTAGCACAGGAGCATGCATGATCCCTACACTCTATTCAGCTCGGTCTCCCAAAGTATTCTCATCTCCATGCTATTGCAACCCTGATAATCTCATTCACATCTCTCCTATCAACTCTGTCACTCTATCCTGTGCCCTCTGGAATGCCAGATCAGTCTGTAACAAACTGGCCCCCACCCATGACCTTTTCATCTCCAACTCCCTGAATCTCCTTGCCATTACTGAAACCTGGATTTTACTCTCTGACACCACTTCTCCTGCAGCTCTCTCTTATGGGGGCCTCACCTTCTCCCACACCCCCAGGCCTGGGGGTCGCCATGGCGGTGATGTTGGGGTCCTTCTATCCCCTGGTTACTCATACCAACATATACCATAAGAACCATCCCTTACATTCTCCACATTTGAAGTTCATGCTATACGCCTCTTCCAACCAGTACACCTCAGAGTAGCTGTCATCTACCATCCCCCTGACCCTCCCTCCAAGTTCCTTGACAACTTTGCTTCCTGGCTCACTCACTTTCTCTCCTCAGACCTTCCCTCTATTTTCCTCGGTGACTTCAATATTCCTATTGATATCCCCACAGAATCTGCTGCCTCCAAACTACTCACCCTCACTTCCTCATTTGGACTCTCCCAATGGACCTCCTCACCCTCCCATGCGAGTGGGCATTTGCTTGTTCTGGTATTCACTCACTGTTTTGATATTTCTGCCTACTCCAATTCCCCATTCCCCCTCTCTGACCATCACCTCCTCTCTTTTAACCTATACCTCTCTCCTTCCCCTCCACTACCTCCGAAAGCCACCATCACTAAGCGTAACATTGAAGCTATCGACACTGCTTTCTTTTCTTCCCTACTTGACTCACTTCTCTCCCCTATCCTCTCTTTCTCCTGCGCTGAACAAGCTGCTTCCCTATACAATGCCTCCCTTACCTCTGCTCTTGACTCTGTTGCTCCAGCGATCACTACTCACCCTCGCAAATCCACACCATTCCAAATGCACCAGATACCTGCAAAAATGTTCACGGACCGCCGAGCAGTGGAGAAGATCACGCTCTCAGGCAGATTTTCTCCATTTCAAATTCATGCTGTCATCCTACAGTGCTGCCCTTTCCCTCTCAAAACAGTCATATTTCAAGAATCTCATCTCCTCCCTGTCCTCAAATCCCCAGTGTCTCTTTTCCACCTTCAACTCCCTCCTCTGCCCACCCCCTCCTCGTCTCCCCTCCTTGCTCTCTGCCACTGACTTTGCTACCTATTTCACATCTAAAATTGATTCCATACGTCAGGACATCATATCCAACCAGTCCCCCAGCTCTCCACCTCCTCCTTTCCCGAATCACCCCTCCCCATCCATTTTACCGACTGACATCCTTCTCCCCTGTGACTGGAGAGGACGTTAAGGCCATTATCCAGTCCTCCTCCCCCCCTTCCACCTCTCCCCTCGACCCTATCCCCTCCCACCTCCTCCCCTACCTCTCTCCTTCTGCCTGATCCCATCTTGCCCACCTCCTTAATCTCTCCCTCTCTTCTGGCACTGTTCCTTCTGCATTCAAGCATGCCCGTGTCTCCCCCATTTTTAAAAAACCTAACCTTGATCCTAACATTCTCTCTAACTACTGACCAATCTCCTCCCTTTTGCCTCCAAACTCCTTGAGCGTATTGTTTACAACTGCCTTACCACATTTCTTTCCCTCCTTGACCCTTTTCAGTTTAGCTTCTGTTCTCTCCACTCTACTGAAACTGCCCTCACAAAAGTCAGCAACGACCTCCTTGCTGCCAAATCCAAGGGCCACTACTCCCTGCTCATTCTCCTTGACCTCTCTGCTACTTTTGACACTGTGGACCACCCTCTACTGCTGCATATCCTTCACTCCCTTGGTCTACGTAACACTGCTCTCTCCTGGCTGTCCTCCTACCTCTCTGACCATTCGTTCTCTGTTTCCTCTCGTGGTGACTCCCCCCCCCCCACAGCCTCTTACAGTAGGTGTTCCCTAAGGTTCTGTTCTTGGACCTCTCCTATTCTCTCTCTATACGTCTTCTCTAGGTAAACTCATCAGCTCTTTTGACCTCCATTATCAACTCTATGCTGATGATACTCAGATCTACCTTGCCTCACCTGATCTTTCCCCCTCTCTACTGACTCGTATCTCTAACTGTCTCTCTGCTATCTCTTCCTGGATGTCCCAGCGATTTCTCAAACTTAATATGTCTAAGACTGAGCTGATAGTCTTCCCACCCTCCCACATAACATCATGTCCCACTATTTCTTTATTAATAGATGGCATTACTATCTCATCTAGTCCCAAAGTGCGTTGTCTTGGAGTCATCCTGGACTCTTCCCTCTCCTTCAAACCACACATTCAGAACCTCTCACAGTCCTGTCGTTTCCATCTCAAGAATATTTCCAAGATCAGACCCTTTCTCACCCAAGATGCTACCAAAACCCTTGTACATTCACTGGTCATGTCCAGATTGGACTACTGTAACCTTCTCCTATCTGGCCTCCCCAAATCCCATCTCTCTCCTCTCCAGTCTGTGCTCAATGCTGCTGCTTGGCTCATCTTCCTCTCCAAACGCTCTACATCTGTCTCCCATCTTTTGCAAGCCCTCCACTGGCTCCCATTCCCTTTCAGAACCTAATTTAAGGCTCTCACACTCACTTAGAATGCCCTCACCCATTCCTCTCCCATTTACATCTCTGATCTCATCTCCCTTCACTCTTCTGTCCGCCCTCTTTGTTCACTTAATACACGCCGCCTTTCATGCCAATTGATTACTTCCTCCCACTCCTGCCTCCAAGATTTTGCCCGTGCTGCTCCTCACCTTTGGAACTCCCTCCCTCTCCCTATCAGACTCTGCACCTCTCTACAATCTTTCAAACGAGCTCTTAAGACCTACTATTTCATTAAAGCCTTCCAGCTCTCATCCTAACTTGCTGCTACATCTTCCTTTCTCCCCACCTACCCCATTCTGTCACTCCTGTTTGTCTTCCCATCCCTTAAAGAATGTAAGCTCTTTCGAGCAGGGCCCTCTACCCTCTTGTGCTTCTCCCTACTGTAATTTAATTTATCTCTTGCTCCCTACTAGGGCAACTAACACTTGGCTGCTTATGCGGGCGTTAAGTTCGCTAATATAGCAATGTTTATCCATATCCTGTATTGTATTGAATTGTATTGTAAGTCAATGGTTACTTTTTGTCCATGTACTTTGTAAGGCGCTGCGGAACAGTTGTGGCGCCATATAAATGATGATAATAATAATAATAATAATAATACAGCTAAAACTATAAAAACTATAATTTTGTCCTTGTTTGAAGCTCAACAAAGAAAATAATACAGATGTGTTATTGTGTCTTCTTGCAGTAGGTCGCCTTGTGTAGAGATCCATATCCCCGTAATATGAAGAAAAGGAGAGAAGAGGCCTCATCACATCCAACGAATCGCGGAGGCAGCCAATGGAACTCTCAACGTTTGCACTTTTAAGTGGACTTTACACATAACTTTTATAAAAAAAAAAAAAACAACATTCCAAGAAAAAAAAAAAATAATAGTTTTTTTGCCCTTTTAGATTATTTTAATTAAGACAAACAAAGAATCTGCTACTGACAAATTAGTAACTGAACTCATTGCAACTCTGGATAAAGAAAGGAGATTTTGTATATACTTGTATATGTAAATTGTACAGTCCCATTTGTACAGGTCTTAACACTTTTGTCTTTTATAAGATTCTAGTGGGCATCCTGTCCCTTTTTGCAGATTTTTCTTTTCTGACTATAGCATTCGTGTTTGTTTTTGCCTTTGTTTTGTAAATTAAAAATGATTAAAAAGACGTATAGGAAGACGTGAGGAAGTATATATCACAAGGTTCTTCTCCTAGTATACAGCATTTTATATATATATATACAGTCACAATTCTTACTGTATGCTACTGTAGACCAGAAGTTCCCAAACACAGGGCCTGATTCAGACCCGCTCGCAAATTGCGGCCGCTCGCTGGCAAAAAGGGGCCGGATATTTAAATTAAGCACTCGCACTGCGTCTCGTAAGGATGCCCTCTATGTCTTAGCGAGCCCCGGCAATAAGTGCTCGCTAGTGTATAAAGGTGCCCCCTTGCCACTCGCAACACACGTCATCTCCGGTATTTGAAGGATTAATCGGTAACATCGAGAGCCATCGGAGCTGCTTGCAGCGCTTGAGGTAGACCTTACCCAACCGCAAGCACTGCGAGCAGTTCAGGGTAAAAAACAACCAAGTGACGTGTTCAATGACGCTACTTTGCTAATTATGCACACCCATTAAACTCCGTTCTGATGGTCAGAAACGCCTGCGTTCGCAGCACCACTCCCCCGTTCACAAGCACCTTCCCGTTACCACCCACAAACGGCGCTGTCACTCATTCCACTGGGCAGTCTTTTCAGGGCGAGCAAGCAAATCCGATCGCTCGTACTAGTTTTCGCAAGCGCACTATGACTTATACGCATGCGCAGATGGGCGACCATCGGTCAGAGCGAGCGAGCGCAACTTAGCATCCGGGTCTGAATCAGGCCCTCAGTACTCAAGGCGCCCTAACAGTCCAGATTTTGAAGATGTCTATGCTTGACCACAGGTGACTTAATTAATACATCTGTCAATTTGATTTAACCACCTGTGCTCAACCATGGATATCTCTAACACCTGAACTGTCGGGGTGCCATGAGGACCGCGTTTGGGAACGTCTGTGCTATACAGTTTTTTTACTTCATTGCAAAAGGAAGCTATCCACAATGGATAATTGTTGAGATCTTTACATTTGTTAATCTGGTCTGTCCTAGAAACAAGAAATTGGTGTTGCACATTAAGGCAAAACCCTTTGGCATGTAATATACATATACTCCAATATCACATATCTACAGTAACATTAATAGAAGAGTTGTGGACGTAACTAGGTATTTGAAGGGCCAAAAGCAAAAGTTTGTACGGGCTTCTACTGTATGTACCACCGAAAGGTGAAAAATTTATATAACACATGTAACTTTGACAAGGAAGATGGGCCCCCCTTAGCTCTGGGCCCCAGAGCTGCCGCACCTCGTGCACCTATGGTAGTCACGCACATGAGGAGAACAATAGTACACCCAGGTGAGTACATTCAAAAGTAACAAACACTTATGGTCACAGTATTCACACTTAGCAATCCTTTATAGTCTGTCCTTGTGTGGAGACAATGGTCTTAATGCAATCCTTCTTTGTCACAAGTGGAAGAATCTTTTATCCTTCTTCTTTGGTAGACTCTCCTCCATCAGAGTAGTGGCGTCACTAGAGGGGTGCGGACCACATCAAGTGTCACCCTCTGTGGGGTGACACCAAAATGCCTGTTCCTCCTCAGTGACCGGGAGCTGGGTACTGCACTGTTATTTATTGTGCAGTGCCCAGCTCCGGTCACTGTGGAGGAGTTGGCATTGCAGGGATAGCCTCTGGGGGCAGCCCGGCATCTCCGGGAGTGCTGGTGCCCCCAGAGCGCTGAAACGAAGGGGGGGGGAGGGGTGGGGGGGGTGGCCCATTACCCACGCCCCATTACCCACGAGACCATGCAGGGAATCTGTTGGCTGCATCTGGTGTCAACGACCCCAGTACCACCACTCTGTCAGAGTATGGCCTCCAATGTAAACGATTAGCGACACGCCTGTGACACTACCATAACATGCCCTTAAGGCAGTACATGTCCATTCGCCTACATAACCACCTCCCTGTCACCCAATAGGAATGCCCAATACATTTGTAAGACCACACATCTCAATCGTGAGATGCATATGCTGTTTGACTCACACGGTCAGATTTTGTCATATCTGACCGATAATGATTTTAAAAATTGTTCAATCGTTCATATCTGAAAGAAAATCTGACATGTGAGCCTGCAACGGTGAACCACTTGTCAGATAACGATATCTGATGTGTTTGCAGTCAGATTTGGACGATTACATTCATTTTAATACAGGCAAAAATCGTTCAAATTGTTGGTAAAATCGTTCATCGGACAAATCTGACCATGTGTATGCACCATTAGACGCATGCACAGTTAAAAAAACAAACATTGACCAATTGTGCAAATATCTGCATTGTGTCCCCTAGAGCAGTATAAAACTGAAAAAAAAAATAAGAAAAATGAATGACGCTATCCTGGATCACACAACATAGAAAGAATTTAACAAAGTGCCTGATTCTGCATGGATCGCAGCTGCGTAATCGCACGCAATGAAGCTGCGAAAATATGCTAATATCTGCCACAGCTCAGCCAGCATAGAGACACCCACCACCACATTCATAATACCTCGCAGTCATGTGTATACATCGGTAACATCGGAGCACATCGGCTCCTCACACTTAATTACAGCAGATCTGACCATTTGTCAGAATGTACAAGTCTCGTCGCACGCAGTGAGTACTCAAGCTGTGTAGACAATCGCAGTGTCTAATTTATGCACACCCATGCAACGGCGTTCTGCAACCACTCCCCCGTCACCACTCCCAAACGCTCACGGCCTGTCACTCTGCGATGGTGTCAACATTGCGTCTGTAATCGCAGTGCGATCGGCCAATCTGCGTATGCAATTGCGATCCATGGTGAATCAGGCCCAAAGTCTGTGGGGTAAATTTACGAAGATTCGTTTTTGGCCCAATATGTCCCGTTTTTAAACACGGATAGGATCAATCAAAAACTGCGTTTTTTTCACAAAAAATTTGGGAATTTACCAAGCATCCAGTTTTGACAGGATTGAGTTGGTTGATGGTGTATTTGATCAATCCTGTATGTGTTGAAGCGCTTTACTGTATATAATGGCCGCTCATTGGCTGGGACCCACGTGTAACCAGCCAATGAGTGGCCGCTTTACATATGTAAAGCAGCCTCTGATTGGCTGGTGGGCTGTGGGATTTCCCGAAGAGGCCCGTCACCTGGCATTCGCAAAGTATTACTACAGATGCGCCATGCGAGTCATGCTATGCTGTGGCGTATGAAATCGCATCATAACGTACTAAGGGCCTGATTCAGACCCGCTCAGGAGCGCACAGCGCTCGCAAGTGGTCGATGGTCCCCGACAGCGCATGCACCGCCTCCGACGTGCGCATGCGCGAGACCCGTACTGCGACGGCAGTTCCGTCGCAACGGGTCTCGTTACAAGACGGGACGGCTGTCGATGTTGATTGATAGCTCGCCCCGTTTTGTAGGCGGGGAGGGGGGGTGGCTGCACAAATGCAGGCATTCCCTTAGGAACACCTGGCGTTTGTGGGCGGCCCTACTGACATCACTTGTGATGTCAGTAGTGGACTTCCTGCTCTATTAGAGCAGGAAGTCCACTCAGGCTTGAGAGAGCTGAGACCCTACCACAGGGTCTCCTCGCAAGCCCAATAATTGTGACCATCGCCAGGCCGCCCGCAAAAGTTGTGGGTGGTCACCCACAGCTTAGTGAGCAGCCTGGAGGCCGAAATTTTTTTAAAAAACCCCGCCCTGATTCAGAGCAAGCGCCTCTGAATGAGGCCCTGAAGCCCTAGAAAAGCAGAGAGTGTACTAGTTTCTGTCCACCAGATGTCGCTTTTCCTAAACTGCACAGCACATGCGTAAAAAAAAGACAATGTAATGTCTGTATTACCACCCACTCATTGGGTGACTGGAGCTGTCATTCGGTATGCTATAGTAGTCGTCGTTCAAGAGTTGTAATTGAGTGTGTAATAAATGATTATTTATTACCATTTATTACCAGTTATTTATATAGCGCACACATATTCCGCAGCGCTTTACAGTGAATATTTGGCCATTCACATCAGTCCCTGCCCCAGTGGAGCTTACAATCTATATTCCCTAACAATCGCTCACACACATATGCACTAGGGTTAATTTTTTGCTGGGAGCCAATTAACCTACCAGTATATTTTTGGAGTGTGGGAGGAAACCGGAGTACCCGGAGGAAACCCACGCAAGCACAGGGAGAATATACAAACTCCACACAGTTAGGGCCATGGTGGGAATTGAACCCATGACCTCAGTGCTGTGAGGCAGTAATGCTAACCATTACACCGTCTGTGCTGCCGATGTGCAAGTCCTGAGTGCACTTTTGAAAAACAAATTATGCATGTGTTCCGTCTCTGGATTACAAACTGTGTGTTTGAAGCCACACTGTTGGCTTGTTTCTAAGTCATGAAATCACTATAGTATCTAAGTCTGGCATGCACTGTGTGTGACTCCCGACCGGCTCCACTGGGCATATGAAGTACTATGAGACTCCATACGCCACAGCATAGCATGACTAGCAGGGCGCTACATGGTGTATGCAGTGCCACACACCACTTTCTTGAACACACAGCGCATCAGCCTAGAGCTGATGTACTGTGTCCAACTCCCAACCGGCTCCACTGGGCATGCGCCCGAGATCACATGTGCAACTCCCGTAGCTAGGACCCACCACAGTGCCGATGTGCCGTAAGTGTGCGGCTTAAAACGTACAGTCAGTTTGTAATCCAGAGACCCCTCTTCTCTATAGTACTGTATCTGTCAGGGATGAACTGTGTGTGTCTCTCGACCGGTTCCACTGGGCATGTGCAGTACTATGATACTCCAGTAAGTCATGAAATCAGTACAGTACAGTGTATGAAATCACTATAGTATCGAAGTCTGGCATGCACTGTGTGTGACTCCTGACCGGCTCCACTAGGCATGCGCAGTACTAAAAGACTCCATATGCCAAGGCATTGCGCGACTAGCAGGGTGCTACATGGTGTATGGAACGGCTCCACTGGGCATGCGCCGGAGATCATATGTGCAACCCCGGGAGCTGGCAGCCACTGCAACGTCGATGTCCCGACAGTGCCGCAAGTGTGCAGCTTAAAACGCACAGTCAGTTTGTAATCCAGAGACCCATCTTCACTATAGTACTGTATCTAAGTCAGGGATGCACTGTGTGTGTCTCTCGACCAGATCCACTGGGCATGCGCAGTACTTTGATACTCCAGTAAGTCATGAAATCAGTACAGTACAGTGTATGAGCGCCACAGCTGGGACAGTGATGACAGTGCCGCAAGTGTGCAGCATAAAACCCACAGTCAGTTTCGCTACCCAGACATCACTACTACAGTTCTTTCTATGCAATACTCTACAGTATGTGATTGGCCCACCTGTCACAGCTTACTGTTCCATTGTACTGTATTCTCTAGTGCAGGGGTGGCCAACCAGTCAGAGGCAGGGAGCCCAAAAATATCTGTAGGTATGTCAAAGAGCCGAGATCATGCGCAAGCCAAAGGCGCACATGCAAAAAGGGGCATGGCCTAACTGGTATGATCTTTGTACAAGCATTAAAGGGAAAGAAAAAGCCAGACCAATATAAAAAACATTGAAAAAACAGTTCCACATAATACAATGAAACAAACCAGATCTACATAAAATACACTGAAAAAGCAACATACACAAATAATACACGAGAAATGCCACACCCTCATAAAATATACTGAAAAAGCCACAGCCACAAAAAATACATTGAAAAAAAAAAACAGATTCACATAATACAATCCAAGCCCCCGTAGTGTCACTCCAGCCCCTCCATGTGTCACTCCAGTCCCCCTCATTTGTCACTTCAGCAGCCTCTCATATCACTTCAGACCATGTGTCACTTCAGCAGCCCCTTGTGTCACTCCAGGCCCCCATATGTCACTCCAGCAGATCCTCATGTGTCACAACAACAGACCCTCATGTGCCACTGCAGCCCCCTCTCTCCCCGGGCCACTCCAGTCCAGCCACCTTACCCCACATTCCCTCCCACTCCAAATGTCACAAACCCCTCGCCCATGTCACAAACAAAATGAAAAAATATAAATAAAAAAAAAACACAGCTCTTACCCTGTTGTGACTGTCTGTGTCACGTAGATCTGCAACTGCGTGCTCCTCATGGCTGCAGGTTCAGTCACAAGTTGAGCTCAGTCTCCTGTTTTCAGCTTGACATCACCACATCGCCAATACATGCCTCCAGAGTGGAGCAGACTGCTGCAACAAAGGACGAGCCTCCTCTGAACAGCTGCACGGCTATCAGAGGAGGCAGTGTCAGTCAGGGGAGCCGCATCAGAACAGGTTGGCAACTGCTGCTGTAGTGCCTTAATGTAGTTTTAATCAGTGGAGCACTTGCCACCCAGTGGTGAATCTGTGTATTGCATGCACAACTTTGTAGGAGCTTGTATTGGGCACACTGATCTGCACTATGGAGGCTTGTTTTATGTTTTTCCCCCATTAACATATCGATCTGGAGTGACCACTAACAACATTTAATGGGATCTATGTTGCATTCTGCAACCACTGTAGGACCACAGTGAAAATTGTGTCATGTATGGTCATACAGATATTTCTACAGAAAGTTACCATTTTACTCAAATGTATATAGTTAGGTGATGGAAGGTCCTTACATTTTTGTTAAGCAATTAAACTCAGAAGAGAACGTGGAGAGGGACTGACACTTACCCTTCACCATCCGTGTGCCCTTGGAGTGTGCAAGGAGATCCAGATGCCGGTGAAGTGTCCCTGTGTCCCCTGTTTCCAGACATTGGACCTCATTCAGAGTCCTCATTCAGAGTCTCTCACTAGCGCTGTGAGCTCGCAAGCAGCCCGATGGTTTGCGTATGCACATGCGCACGCTTCAATCTGCGCGTGTGCGAACTACTCTGTGCGATCGCAGGCCGCTCGCTCACCCAGCAAAGACAGCCCAGTGAAATGAGTGACAGGAGAGGCCATTTGTGGGTGGTAACAGGGGCAGGACACTAATAACGGGGGAGTGGAGGTGCAAACGCAGGCATGTCTGAGTGTTTCAACGCCATTTTAGAGGCGTGCATAATTAACATGCAGCGACATAGTACACATCACATGCCTTTTTTTTACACTGAAGTCCTCGCAGTGCTTGCGGTAGGGTAAGGCAACCACAAGCGCTGCGATCACTTCCGATTGTCCTCGATGTGCCAATGTTTTAATACACTTCCTGGAGATGACGTGCGCTAGTGGGCGGCTCTGCCTTTGCGATTAGGCGTACGCTGGCCGCTCGCTAAGACATGGTGGGCGTGCTTATGCCTTGGCGAGCGATCGCTTCCCGTGGCGTCACTTTGTCAAATTTGCATACGCTGGGTGCGAGCGATCGCATCTAGCGAGAGACTCTGAATGAGGTCCATTGTCTGGTCTCTTATATCCTTTGTGGAAGCCGGGCATATCTGTTGTGAGAGGGTCAGTTAGGATTTTTTTCCTGGGAAGTCCGCATATGTCCTATTGCTTGAAGGTAGCGGCTCTGCATTAGTTCAGTTCAGAAGAGCTAGAACAAAGGTAGACTTTTATAGCGGAATCTAGTCTACTGGCATGTGAAATGGGTGGACACTGACACAATAAATAGTTCATTATTTTGCTCTAGAGATAAAAACAGCATAAAGATCACAGAGTGACTGATGCTGGCAGCTTAGAATAACATTTGATACCCACAAAATATTATGTTGTTTGAGAATAAGAAGGCAGAGCTTACCAAGTTAGACAAGTGATAATACACACATCGGTATAAGTGTTTTTATTTCTCAGACACATTTCAGACTTCTTACATAAAAAAAAATGTATAGTCACCTAAAGCATTAGCATGCACGGATCTCCCTCATTGCCCCGTCCCTCACATCTCTCACTTCCCCCTCCATAGCCCCCTCACTCCATATCTTTTTGCCCCATCTATCTCCCTCATTACCCCCTCTCTCCATACAGTACCTCTCTTTGCCCCTCCATAGCTCTCTCATTGCCCCCTCCAGTTCCATTAAAAGCGTACCTTTTGTTGTCCAGCCACTCCAGCACTCTTTTCCTTCTAATGGGGGTTTGCAGTCTTCCTGACACTGATGTCAACCTAGCTGATAACTTCTTGCCCCTGCAGCGCCCTCCTCCCATCCAACGAGCAACATCTGCCAGATCCCCAACGAGCAACATCTGCCAGATTCAATGTTAATCCCAGGTGTCTTCCTGTACATCGTGCAACTATGTTATGACTATCTGCATTACTCTTTGTTGGGGAGACAGGCTGACCACACACAGCCAATCAGCGGGCGGCTCCTACGGAGGGGCCTGCTGATTGGCTGGCGGCTCCTGCAATGACTGAGCACATGTGGGTCTCGGTCATTCGCGCGGAGGAAGGGTACACACATACCTTTAGTCCTGTCCGTACTGAATCAGGACTTTGCATTTTGTTATTATAACCCCCTGGATTCTGCAGCGCACTCCTCCCATCCAACGAGCAACATCTGCCAGATTCAACGTTAATCCCAGGTGTTTTCCTGTACATCGTGCCGCTATGTTATGACTATCCGCATTACTCTTTGTTGGAGAAAATAATCTCAGAGTTGTGGAAAGCTATTTATGTTGATATGTATGTGCATACTATTCAATGGGAAATCTCCATTGAAGTCTATGGTGGGAACCGCTACATTGTAGCCTTTGATGGTAACTGCAAGGTTAATTGAGGTGAACCTTGTGGTTACATCATTCCACACCATTGAAGTCTATGGGGGAGACAGGCTGACCACGCACAGCCAATCAGCGGGCAGCTCCTACGGAGGGGCCTGCTGATTGGCTGGCGGCTCCTGCAATGACTGAGCACATGTGGGTCTCGGTCATTCGCGCAGAGGAAGGGTACACACATACCTTTAGTCCTGTCCGTACTGGATCAAGACTTTGCATTTTGTTATTATAACCCCCTGGATGCCTACATGAACCTAAGAGGACGTGAACTATGCATAGGAAGCGGTGAGTATTGTTGTTTTTTTTCCAGGTATCCGTGGATGCTACATAAACAAGTGGACACGAATGGCTACAGGGATACTAGGTGAGTGTGTGATAGTGAGTGTGAATGTATGTTTAAATAAAATTGTGCTGTCACGGTGTGTGAGTTTTGTTCTTTTTATTAATTTCTTTTACAGTAGAACTACAGGTACCAGCGGGCCCGTAATGCCCTGCATGCTGGTACTTTTGGTTCTCCAAGTACCAGCATGCGGGGGAGGCTTGCTGGGACGTAGGTCTACTGCAAAAGACAATATTTTTACTTCTATATTTTACACCACATTTACACTATCAACCCGACACCCAGGGGTGTCGGGGATAGCCCCAGGCTAGGGGTGCCCTGGAAAGGGGGAGCCCTTTATTGGGGGGGTCCCCACCTCCCCATGGATCCCTGACTGACTAGCGGTCAGGTTTAAGGCTTTGCCCGGGGGGACCCGGTGAAAGGGTTCCCTGGCTGTGGCATTATATCCCCGCTAGAAAGGTGAGAAGGTGATTGGGGTTTCATGCCCCTCTTTATGCCACCTTCAACACGCAAGTAGACGTTTTAATTCACTGTACTTTTAATAAACACCACCCTCATTCTTGATTTATACACATTCAGTCTTGTCTTCATTACATAACACCATCAATATGTATAAGCTGAGCGCATCCTCGCTTGCCTAGTACTAGAAAGTGTGTTTAGAGCAATGTAACCAGGAACGGTATAAACTTCTCCTCCTTTACATAGGATAATAAAGACACACAAGACGACTTTTCATTTAAATATCATATTGTTTTGTATTCAAAATATTACAACACATGAGTGGTACCAAAATACAATACACATTGTTCTAGGGGGGTGGGGGGGGGGGAGAAACTGTGTCCAGTAGTTTCAATGAAAACCTTCCAAATTTTGAAAATGAAAAAAAAGTATTCATCTGGTTGTGAGAAGGGTTCCAAGCACACCAACGGTTACCAAATGGTTTATAGCTTATTGCCAGAGCAAAAAAACAACAAAGACGGATGTCATACTGTTTTATGTTGTGAGTATCTGTGATACAATAGGAACCCTAATGGCAGATATCGCATTATTTTATAGTCGTTGCAGCAAACATTTATTTGGTGTTATCCTGTAGGACCGTTACGATCTATTTATCCCAATAAAATTGCAAATTACCTTATTTTAAGCTACTAATAATATTCGCAAATCTATACAAAATCTAAATGGTTTCATACATTGTAAGAGGTATTTATCATTGGATTTATTTGCTGTGCAGCTAAGCTCAATGGGGGAAATATTTTGCCCCATGATCACAAACCTAATTCCGTTCTGTCGAGTTCCTGAAACCTCTGCGCGCACACATACACACACAAATAATATAATTTGTACATAAGTAGCTCTCTTTATAAAAGGTAAGTTACATTTAGGTTTCAAGGTCCTTTACAGTAAATGTTAGCATAAGTTGTTTCTCATAAGATTTATGTTGCAACTATATGGATAAAAAATCAGTTTAAACTGCAGCAAAAAAAATAAGATGGTAACAAAAATAAATAAATATATAATTCAATATTGAGCTCTATTCTTGTAGCAGATATCTTTCTGGAGCAGATCGGTAATAAAAATAGTACTATATTAGTCAAATAAAGTTTTGTGCTGGGGAATTTGTATAAAGTATGGGTAATCTGTGTATAAGAGCTTATTGTTAGGAAGTGGGCACAACTCATAGACTACCCATTCCTGTTGTTGCCAATGACGTGTCAATCAGTTAGGATGGTTAGGATTGATGTCTGTAAACATTAGAGAAGTCAGGCTCCTGCTGCCCTGGCAAAGCATTCCAAGACACAAAGCATGGATAATGCTAACTGCTACAGCTTGTGTTATATATGATAGATCAACATACAATGATATCATAATCACAGAAAATAGATATTAATGTGCATTCCTCACACATGGGCCACCATAAAACAATATAAAGGTAGGACTAACAATGCCATGTCACTAGAAAACAATTTAAAGGTACAGCAGGCCTAAAAATGCCTTGTCACATGAAAACAATATAAAGGTAGGACTAACAATGACATGTCATTAGAAAAAAAAAATAAAGGTAGGGGTAGCAATGACATGTCACTAGAAAACAATATCAAGGTAGGACTAACAATAACATGTCACTAGAAAACAATATAAAGGTATGACTAACAATGATGTTACTAGAAAACAATATAAAGGTAGGACTAACAATGACTTGTCACTAGAAAAAAAAGAAAGGTAGGACTAACAATGACATGTCACTAGAAAACAATATAAAGGTAGAACTAACAAAAACATGTAACTTGGAAACAATATAAGGGTAGGACTAACAATCGAGTCACTAGAAAATAAAAATATAAAGGTAGGACTAACAATGACATGTCACTAGAAAACAATATAAAGGTAGGATTAACAATGACACATCACTAGAAAACAAAATAAAGGTAGGACTAATAATAACATGTCACTAGAAAATAATATAAAGGTAGGACTAACAATGACATGTCACTAGAAAACAATATAAAGCTAGGACTAACAATGACATGCCACTAGAAATCAATATAAAGGTAGGACTAACTAACGTCATTAGAAAACAATATAAAGGTAGGACTAACAATGATGTTACTAGAAAATAAAAATATAAAGGTACGACTAATAATGCCATGTCATTAAAAGACAATATAAAAGGTAGGACTAACAATAACATGTCACTTGAAAACAATATAAAGGTAGGACTGACATGTTACTAGACAAAAAAATATAAAGGTTGGACTAACAATGACATGTTACTAGAAAACAAAATAAAGGTAGTACTACCAATGACATGTCACTAGAAAATGATATAAAGATAGTACTACCAATGACATGTCACTAGAAAATTTTATAAAGGTAGTACTACCAATGACATGTCACTAGAAAACGTTATAAAGGTAGGACTAACAATGACATGTCAGGAAAAGTCTCCTGTTTTAGGCACCTATTGGCAAGCCACAAAAAAGGAGATTGTTCCTAACATATAGGATGCCAGCAGCTGAGCGGAGGACTCTGCCGATGAGGAAGACGTCGCTGGACCTCGCCGTTTAGGTAAGTAATGATGAATACCAGTGGCATATTAATTTGTATCACTCTGTTACTAAACGGAAAATGCCACTGGTATTTAGGTACCTTAATGGGGCACTGAGTTTTTAGGTCTATTAGTATGTATATGTTTCCGTATGTCTGTCTCTATGAAATTTTATATATATGTTTCTATAAGTATATATATATATATATATATATATATTAGGGGTGTGCACCGGACACTTTTCGTGTTTTGTGTTTTGGTTTTGGATCTGGATCTTTCTTCGTGTTTTGGATCTGGATTGGTTTTGCCAAAACCACCCTTCCGTGTTTTGGGTTCTGGGTTTTGTGTTTTGGATCTGGATTTTTTCTTAAAAAATAAAAAAAAAACGCTAAAATCACATAAATGGGCCTTTTTTTGTTCCTACGCTATTAATAACCCCAATAACATTAATTTCCACTCATTTCCACTCTATTCTGAACACCTCACAATATTGTTTTTAGGCCAAAAGGTTGTACCGAGGAAGCTGGATGACTATGCTAAGCGACACAAGGGGGCGGCACAAACACGTGGCCCATCTAGGAGTGGCACTGCAGTGGCAGACAGGAAGCCAATCAGCGTTATGGTGCCCATTTGCATGTAGCACGAACCCGGGAGATCCGTGCTACATGCATCTGTGTGATTGGCACAGAGCAATGACAGGTCCGTGAGACCCGTCTGTGCTGCTGTGGTAAAAAAAAAAAAAAAAAACCTGTGTAAAAAAAGAAAAAAATGGCGTGCACCCCCCCAAAAAAGAGCAACCAGCCCCGGGCATTAGTAACCCAGTGCTGGGTGTGCTTAAATACAGGGGACAAACGACGTAGGGGTCCCCTGTACTTAAGCACAACCAGCACCGGGCTAGTCAGAACCAGCGCTGGTTGCCAAAATACGGGGGACAAACGACGTAGGGGTCCCCTGTATTCTGCGCAACCAGCTCTGGGCTCTGATCCAGTCCTGGTTCTGGAAATATAGGGGACAAAAAATGAGTAGGGTTCCCCTGTATGTTCCAGAACCAGCACTGGACTTTTTCTAGCGGGGGGCTGATGCCACAGCCAGGGGAGCCCTTTCACCGGGCCCCCCAGCCGCAGCATCAACCCTGACCGCTAGTCAGCCCAGGCCGGGGATCCCTGGAGAGCTGGGGACCCCCCCAATAAAGGGGTCACCCTCTCCAGGGCACCCCAGGCCCAGGCTGATAGCCCGGGGCTATCCCCGCCACCCCTGGTGGCGGTGGGTGGCGGGTTGATTGTGTGGTGTGGTGTAAATAAAGAATATCAAACATTGTCTTTACAAGTAGAACTGCAAGTCCCAGCTAGCCTGCCCCGCATGCTGGTACTTGGAGAACCACAAGTACCAGCATGCAGGGCATTAAGGGCCCACTAGTACCTGTAGTTCACCTGTAAAAAAAATGTTTAAAAAAACACAGGACACACACACCGTGACAGTATAAGTTTATTAAACATACATACACACACACACACACACATGTACACATACTCACCTATGTAACCTGTAGCATCGGTCCACTTGTCCGGTAAAGTATCCCTAGGGGACCTGTGAAAAAAAACATACTCACCATCTCCTATGCGAGGTTCTGTCCTCTTCGTTCCAAAGTAGGCATCCCCGGACTTGGCAAAAAAAAAAAACGAAAACGCGATCCACGAACTTAGTACCGTTCTATAGAACGGTACTTCCCGAATGAGAGCTTAGCGGCGGGGTATCACCATGGAAACCCCGCTGCTAAGCGTTCATTGGCTGTGAGAGGTCATCTCCCGTCTCTCAGCCAATGAACGGCTCCCTCCATTGTAGTCAATGGTGGGAACCGCAGGGTAAACTTTAATAACCTTGCGGCTCCCAGCATTGACTACAATGGAGGGAGCCGTTCATTGGCTGAGAGAGACGGGAGATGGCCTCTCTCAGCCAATGAACGCTTAGCAGCGGGGTTTCCATGGTGATACCCCGCCGCTAAGCTCTCATTCGGGAAGTACCGTTCTATAGAACGGTACTAAGTTCGTGGATCGCGTTTTCGTTTTTTTTTTTTGCCAAGTCCGGGGATGCCTACTTTGGAACGAAGAGGACAGAACCTCGCATAGGAGATGGTGAGTATGTTTTTTTTCACAGGTCCCCTAGGGATACTTTACCGGACAAGTGGACCGATGCTACAGGGTTACATAGGTGAGTATGTGTACATGTGTGTGTGTGTGTGTATGTATGTTTAATAAACTTATACTGTCACGGTGTGTGTGTCCTGTGTTTTTTTTAAACATTTTTTTACAGGTGAACTACAGGTACTAGTGGGCCCTTAATGCCCTGCATGCTGGTACTTGTGGTTCTCCAAGTACCAGCATGCGGGGCAGGCTTGCTGGGACTTGCAGTTCTACTTGTAAAGACAATGTTTGATATTCTTTATTTACACCACACCACACAATCAACCCGCCACCCACCGCCACCAGGGGTGGCGGGGATAGCCCCGGGCTATCAGCATGGGCCTGGGGAGCCCTGGAGAGGGTGACCCCTTTATTGGGGGGGTCCCCAGCTCTCCAGGGATCCCCGGCCTGGGCTGACTAGCGGTCAGGGCTGATGCTGCGGCTGGGGGGCCCGGTGAAAGGGCTCCCCTGGCTGTGGCATCAGCCCCCCGCTAGAAAAAGTCCAGTGCTGGTTCTGGAACATACAGGGGAACCCTACTCATTTTTTTCCCCTGTATTTCCAGAACCAGGACCGGATCAGAGCCCAGAGCTGGTTGCGCAGAATACGGGGGACCCCTACGTCGTTTGTCCCCCGTATTTTGGCAACCAGCTCTGGTTCTGACTAGCCCGGTGCTGGTTGTGTTTAAGTACAGGGGACCCCTATGTCGTTTGTCCCCTGTATTTAAGCACACCCAGCACTGGGTCACTAATGCCCGGGGCTGGTTGCTCTTTTTTTGGGGGGGGGCACGCCATTTTTTTCTCTTTTTACACAGGTTTTTTTTTTTTTTTTTACCACAGCAGCACAGACGGGTCTCACGGACCCGTTAGTGCTCTGTGTCAATGACACAGATGCAAGTAGCACGGATCTCCTGGTCCGTGCGTGCATCTGTGTCATTGAAATACACAGCAGCACAGACGGGTCTCACTGACCCATCTGTGCTCTGTGTCACTGTCAATCACACAGATGCATGTAGCACGGATCTCACGAGTCCGTGCTACATGCAAATGAGCACCATAATGCTGATTGGCTGAGAGCCGTGACAGACGGCTCTGTCAGCCAATCAGCACTTTGCCCATTAAAGGCAAAGGCATTTTTTTTAAAATGGCCGCTCGAGGCAAAACCTCGAGATCCGACAGCAGATCTCGAAGTTTTGCCTCGGGAGAGGGATCCGGGGCAGACAGGGAGATCCGAGCTTGGGCTCGGATCGCCCCGGATCCCCGAAGTTCGGGTGGGAGGGAACCGAACCCGCTCATCCCTAATATATATATATGTGTAAACAATGGCATGATTAGATATAATGTACCCCTTTCTATATAATATGAGTGTATTAGCTGTCAACTCTCAGGGCCTGATTCAGCAAGGTACGCAGTTGCTAGTATGCACGCAATCGGTCGGTTGTTGCGTACTGCGCATGCACCGCAGCGCGCAAACTAGCAATTGCATTCGGAATTGCGATTGCAGAGGCTATGCAGAACCAGAGCAGAGTGACTGACAGGAAGTGCCATTTGTGGGTGGTGACGGGGGGGGGGTCAGGCGAACACAGGCGTGCCAGTGCGTTTCAATGCCGTTGCAGGGGCGTGCATAAATTATCCACTGCGTGGCTATAAGCAGCCAAAGCACTGATAGCGTGTGTGGCTGGTAGTAATTTCTGAGTAAGGTCAGGGCTTGTGCAAATGTGCATATGGGTCCGATGTTACCGATGGTTTCGCTATGTTCCCCTAGTATACGGATGTGAGTAAGGGGAAGTGGGCGTCCTTATGTTAGGCTGTGATCGCAATGTGAATGCAAACATTTACATATCCCCGCTGATATTAGCAACTGCACTGCGTGCGTATAAGCAGAATAGCGATCCGTAGTGAATCAGGCCCTCAGTTCAGTAACTTATATAAAACATTTGGTCTAGTGTGTACGCACTATGCTATGTGGTGCGCACTCCCATGGGGTTACATGCAGGCCAACCTGACGATGCGGCTGACAACCCCATGCAGCAGGATGCGGCAGAGGCCGATATATCAGGCTGACGGGCACCTGATCGTCTAATGTGTACCGGCCGCCCGATATGTCGGCCATGTGCAGCACAGACAGGAGCTAGACGGGCTGGGAGTGACTCAGGTGCTGGTCGGTTGGAGGCACAGTTATATGGAGCCATGCTGACTGCAGTGCATCCCCTGCTGCTGGAAGGTGCGTAGTGGAGTATCCATAGAGCAAACAGAAAGATCAAGGTGGTCCCACAGATGCTCAATTGGGTTCAAGTCCGGGGAATTAGGGGGCCAGGGAAGTACTTGGAAGGCTTGGTTATGCTCGTCAAACCACTGTCTGACATTTCTAGCCATGTGACATGTCGCATTGTCTTGCTGGAAGATCCCATCCGCCTCAGGGAAGACAATCAGAATATATGGGTGTATGTGCTCTGCAAGGATGGATTCATAACCAAATCGGTTGAGGGTGCCTTCAACATAGATGAGTGGGCCCAGAGGATGCCATGAAAACATTCCACAGACCATAACGCTGCCACCACCAGCTTGTGTTCTTCCAGCAATGGTTGCAGGGTGTTTGTTCTCCGATGTTTCTCGTCTGACACGCCAACATCCATCCGTTCGATAAAGCAGAAAACGTGACTCATCGGAGAAGGCAACCCTTCACCAATCAGCGGAGGTCCAATTCCAATGCAGGCATGAAAATTGAAGCCTTTTCTGCCGATGCACCTTTGTTAGCATAGGTGCCGTGACCATCCGTTTGCTTCGGAGCCCCGTACGCAGCAGGGTTTGCTGAATTGTCATTTTAGACACACATACCCCCAGGTTCATTTTGATGGTGAGCCGCTCCACTGTAGCGTGTCGGTCGGCCCTCACGCACCTTCGTAGCCGACGTTCACCTCTCACATCAATGGCACGTGGTGCTCCGCAGTTTCCACGTCGGTTATTCGCAATGGTGCCATTTGTCCAGTCATGGTACACCTTCACCACGTACGCGAACAGTACACAAACTGCGCTGTTTCAGAAATACTGCCACCCTTGGCCAGAAAGCCAATAATCACCCCTTGTTGCAACTCAGCCAAAACGCCACTTTTACCCAATAATGAGACTCGACTGTATATATATATATATATATATATATATATTGCACCACTACAAGTATTATTCTCAGCTGACCAATAGAGGATTGCATGAGTTGTGGATCCATGAGAATTGTATAACATTAGCAGCCAGACAACCAACCCTCAAACAGTATTTTTTAGACATTTCTTTTGGAATAGATGGACATCTTCTCTATGTCCGTATCCAAATATATCAATTAAACAATTATATTAACAGTGTTGTCTGGACTTTATTTACAAGTGCAAAGTAATAACGTACTGTACCTTAGATTGAAATGGTGTTTACTGGCATTTATTTATTACTGTATAAAATTTACACCTCATCTGCTGCTAGTTATCTTGAACATAATCCAGGAAAACATACAACTTATTTAAACAGGATTTAGCACAGAATTCCATTTGCATAGCCAAATATAAAGATCTGAGGGCTCAGTTAGTGCAGTCAGACAATGACAGCTTACATGGTCAGGTGTGGTCATCATTCAACTTACCAGCCATCCCAGATGACATCCGAAGACATCATTCAGATATACTGTGTGTGGTGATCAGCAATATTTTTAGGCTTATACCGTACAGTACATACAAGATTTGCAGAAATTTCAGTTTAAAATGACATATTTGGCTGCTATATTACATCAGCCTAATGAAAAAATGAATATAAAGCCACCAGTAGCAAGACCCAAAATGGTACATATAAGCCAATTTTCCTTAAGTATTATACACCTACAGTCTGGAAGGCCTTTCCCTGATAATTAGATCTCTGTTGGATATATTAGACTGTAAGCTCTCACGAGCAAGGCCCTCTGCCCTCATGTGCCTTTCCATCCCTCACTTATACCATCTCTTCCCCACAGCCTACAATGACACCTATGCCTTGGGTTCTGCCGCCCTGCTGTGCATTTGGGTATGATGACTGCTGGTGTACAGTAGCAATGTTTATAATCCTTGCCCATGTTCCTGCAATGTTCTGTAGTATAAGCGACTTTGTTCTTATTGTTTCTGTTGATGTACTTTGTAGGGTGCTGAGGATCCCTTTGTGGCACCATAAAAATAAAGGATACTAATAATAATAATAGTAATAATAATAAAAAGATAGAGGAGAGGAACGCAAGTCTCTTTCTTTTGGAAATCCAAGAAAGTTCCCTGTGTCAGCAATTGTAAATGTACAGTCAATTAAATAGACTGCTGAAAATATAAGAGACTTATCAAGGAAGGACAAGTTTGACTTATAATGGAATCCCTGGTACAGTTGGGTTAAATTCATCCAAAGAATCTGATAACTACAAAAAAACTTTCGGGTTTGTAAGACTGCAGGGGCTAAATGCAATAGAAGCTGGTTTAGCCTTTAACATGCTTGCTGCTTTAAAAATACAGGCATACTCACCTGTATTCCCGCAGGACCACCAGCTCACAGTCTATTACATTTAGCCCCAAGCGTTAAAACTGTGATGGAGGAAGCCCAAGGTCCTTTCTAAAAGTTTGCTGTTTCTAAGGTTTGGGGTTAGCACACCTCACTTTATTCCAATTCACCTTATAGGTACTGTAATTGGATCGGCCTCAGTTTAGTTTCTTTTCAAAATTGATATATAGAGTCCAGACCTGGAGTCTGAAATCACTTTCCCCTATTTACTGGTGTTTTAGGTTTTCGGATGTGACTTACTTAGTTCTTCATAAAACCTTAACTAACTATATCCACATTGCCCACTGTGAATTCCACTCCCACCTCACTGCGACAACTTAGGCAATTGCCTTTTCAAGACTGCAAAATAACATATCTACTATAGGTCACAGAGATGATCTCCCAATGTATTGCCCATTGGACAACACATTTTGTGTTATTCAGAACTATTTCCCACCCAGCTGCCTTATTAGTAAAAAGTAGCAACCTACCAAGACCGCACCTGGACTTGTCTGTACCATAACATAAAATACTTCATTTTAAGGTGTTTCTATTCAGTTTTCGCCATAAATATTATTCAGTATTACAGATCTGTACGTGAAGGGTCTTCAATCCCCTTATAACCCATTTTAATCATTCTCAAACCCTTGATATCAATTATGAACAATGTTGACATGCCTCAATGTATCACATTTACTTTTATATTATATGAAAACAGAATATTTTCTTGATTGATATTGCTGTTTGTAGTCGCCATTCTAAAAAAAAATGCATGCTTGTTTGGCTCTATAGACAAGAAAATAAATACATTATAGGTACAGTATATAGCGTTAAAGGGGGCAATTAGCCGCCCTCCAACTGTTGTTGAACTACAAATCCCAGCATGCTTTGCATGACCAAATAGCAAAACTGTGGCAGGCCATGCTGGGATGTGTAGTTCTACAACAGCTGGAGGCCGCTTATTGTCCACCTCTGCTATAAAGGGTGTGGTACAAAATGCCGACACCAGAATGTCCACATTGACGTTATGTAGACATGCACAATTTGGACATAGTTATCACATCGACATTGTGCATGTCTACATAGTGTTTTTAGGGTATTTGAGTCCTAATCCTAACTGTAGCCTAAACTTAACACTAATATGGATTGTCAACATTGTGCCTGCCAACATTCAGATGATGGTCGAAATTCTGGTGTCCACATAATGACTGCATACCGTATTTTAACATGTTGTTGGTCTGAGTCAGGACTCATGCTGTAATGGAGTGACAAGCTGCACAGAAATGCCCTGTCGGTGTGTCAGGGTTTGGTTGAGTGAAATGATAGTTTACAGGTTTTGGTGAGATTTCCTATGGAAATATCTGGCTAAAACTATACAGACCTGTAACCTATTACCTGCAGTGCAATGCCTATGACCCTATTGCATGAGCCTTTAGTAAGCCACCATACATAGTCATGTGAACCTTGGTCATGGAGCATCGGGAGTAAGGAAGCAGCATTTAGTAACTTAGAAAGTCTCATTCATGGCAGCTCCAGCCACCACAAGCTCTAATGTTGGACACAAACACTTCAGTCTAAGGAATTGCCTCGATACTGCTGTTTGTAGCATCAAATTACTGTGACAGGTTGTGTCCGGGATCCCGGTGCTCAGGATCCTGGCGGTCAGAATCCAGGCGCCGGTTCCAGATAGGATTAGGATACCGACACCTGTTGTTAAGTATCCTAACCCTACCCTTAAACCTCCCTCCCCATGCCCTAAACCTAACCTCCCCCTTAGTGCCTAAACCTAACCCTCCCCCCTAGTAAATGTGATGGCAAAAGTGTGGTTCACCTGGGCGCCTCGGAATGTACAAAATATAAATACTGGACTTAAAGTGTAAAATTCACACATTTAATGATAACAGCAGATGAAATGGTAAAATTAGATAAACATTAGCTCCCTAAAGAGCAAATATATCACAGTCAACATACAATTTAGCTCAGAATGAGCAATAGTGTAAACATATACAACACCAATAAAAGCACAGGTTTATACCAGTCTGAGCATCTCTTAGGTTAAAAAGCAATGGTGGAGATTCTCCATATAAAATCCCACCAGACACTCACATGTATACTGTAAATCTCAGTCCTGGTTGTTAGTCCTGCACATAGGTGGGCCAAAGCGTTTCGAGTCTGCAGTGGCTCTTCTTCAAGACTGTATGTGTGCACTGGCTGGAAATCTCCTTTGATGTGTGGTCCTGCTTGCGTCACTGGAAGTTGCTGCTTCATGACTTCCGGTTTGCGGGCGCGATAAGTGGCTCCTAGAGGAACCTCTTTCCATATTCTGCTCCCCATAGGATCTGGGGGCTCTCTGAGTGCTATATATCGTCCTAAACAACGGTGGGTCCGGTAGTGCCGAAATCCGAAAGTGCCCTTCCGTCTACTTCTGGTTTCGGCATGCACGGCTCGGGGTTGACACAGATTGTTGTCTAGTGTTAGGAATGAGTACTGTAACTAGAGAACCTTCCATATGATTTCTATGGTCTGTATTTTCTGGTCTTTTATAATACGGCCTCGGAATAGAAGATTTATAAATGAGAAGACATAAATAAGAAGACTCTAAAAATGTGATAAAAAGAGGATAATGCAAATAAAATATAATTATATAATAAAATACTGCTAAAAGATTGTAAGGCTCATATATATATATATATATATATATATATATATATATATATATAATATATAGTGCCTTCAGATATTAAAATGCACGTGAAAAAGAATATGTAAAAGTATGAAGTACAATTATAGGAACCATTTTAGTTTGAAGTCCTTATTTAGTCCATTGTGCACGAGTGTGTTGAGCTTATATATCCACTCCATCTCTCTGTGTTCCAATCTGGTTTCCTCATCTCTGTTCCTCCATGTATTTTTAATATTTTCTATGCCCAAGTTTTTGATATGGTCTAATGAGCAGATGTGGATCTTTTTAAAGGGGTCAGATAAGGAATGGGTTCCAGGCCCTTCTTTATATTTCTGAGATGTTCTATCATCCTAGTTTGTAATGCTCTTGATGTTCGTCCAGTGTAAAGTAGTCCACAACCACATTCTATAAGGTAAACCACATTTGGTGTATGGCAAGTAATAAAGTCCAAGATTATATTCTTTTCCTTTTGTATTAAAACTAGTGAACTTATCCTCTTATTGATGGACTGTTTTGCACATACTACAAGTACCGCATCGATGAAAGCCTTTTGTTCTTATATTATTATTCCTCTCTTGTTCTAAGGCACTTTTCACTAGTTTATTTATTTCTAAGACAATCAGTTTTTCTATAAATAAAATTGGGGTTAGAAGGTAAAACTGTAGTTAAAATTGAATATTTCTGTAAAACGAGCCAATGTTGTGTAAGAACTTTTTCCAGCATTGGATGGTGAGAGCCGTACTTAACAATAAAAACCCATTAGTCTTTTTTTGGGGTTCCTTCTTCTTATTCGGTATTAAGAAAGAGGCACAATCTCCATTTAAAACTTCCTCCCTTATGGAATCCAAGTTTTCTTTATTATAAACTCTGGAAATGAAACTGTTGCTCATTCTTTGCATCTGTTCGGAACATATCCTCATATTAGTAGTTTCTTTTCACGCTTAGAAACTGGCTGTTAAGGACTCCATCCAGCCAACGACTTAGATGTTTGCTTTCTTTGTGTATGAAGCTATTTGTGTTGGTTGGTTTCTGGTAACACTTTGTCTCCAGAGTTCCATTGTTGAAAAAAATATTGAGGTCAAGGAAATTGACTTCCTCCTTACTAATGTTGTAAGTGAATATGATGTTCCATGAATTTCTATTAAGAAAATGGCAGAAAATATGGAGGTCTTCTAAGGATCCTTTCCAGAAGAACATCAGGTATGTAACGGCTCCAGGATACCAAGTTCGAACCACAAGTAGGATGACACCAGATGTTATCTTCCCCCATTTGGTGAGGAAGAGATTAGTGTAACTTGGGGCGAACCTGGTACCCATCGCAGTGCCAATCCGCTGGATATAATAGTCACCATTGAACAAAATGTAGTTATTATGAAGAATAAATTGTATCCCATCCTTTAGAAACTCTATTATATTCATGTCTAGATCTGTGTGATCTAAATACCAGAATACGGCTTCTAACCTCTAAGTATGATTTATTATAGTGTAAAGTGATGTAATGTCAGCCGATACCATATACATATCTTGCTCCCATTTAATATTTTAAAATTTTATTATTAACGTATACGTTGTATCCTTCAAATATGATGGGTTCTTTTTGACTATCGGCTGCAAATAATGGTCGATAAATGGCGAAAGATTACTGGTAAGACTGGCTGTGCAAGTAATAATGGGTCATCCAGGTGGGTTATTCTCATCTTTGTGCATTTCAGGGAGTGTATAAATAGTAGGGGTTACCGGGTTGGTGGGTTCTAAAAAATCCTTTTCTTCCTTTGAGATTGAGGTTTTCTTAAAATGGTCTTCAAGTACTTTGGAAAAATTCTTCCTTATCTTCAAAGTGGGGTTGTTCCTCAGTTTAGATTAGAATTCCCCTTGTAATTGGCGATAGATCTCCTGCTAACAACAATCTCTATCCATGATCACAATACCTCCCTTGTCAGATGGTTTAATGACTATACTTTTTACCTTCTTGTAAATTTTTACGTCCATTCTTTCTTTCCTGGACATATTCTATTTCTGAAGATGGGCGGTAGAACTGCGCTTTCGTTGACCAGGGGGTGGTGTGTTGTGGTTTCGGGGTGCTGCACCTTTGTGTTTGAGTACCTTTCCCGCACTGAAAACGTATGGGGGTAGGGGGGGTAAGGTGCGCTCTTCCTGCTAGTAGTGGTGATGGTGATGACTTCTGTGTGTTTGTGAGTGGTGTTAATTAGAATGTTTCTTCTGGTGGTGGTGTTTTGGGAGTGAGGAGGGTGTGATTGGGTATGCAGTGTAGTTTGGAGTAATGTGAAAAGGGGAATGGAATAGGATCAAAATGAGGCCAGCGAGACACAGTAATTTGGGGAAAAATCTTTTATTGAGTAGTCACAATGCTGCTCTGTTAAGATCCCGGGCAGATGGGTGGGGTTCAGTGATGAGTGGTGATGAGACTGGGGAGGTAGGTGGAACCTTTTAGGGGCTCCTTCCCGTGCGGTTCAGTGACCTTGCATGTCACCACTGCTGGACCTATGGTCGACAGTCTAGGAAGTCTCGGGGGGTGGGGGGATTTGCAGAGTGGGTTGGAACACCTGTGCGGCGTCCCGCGTGTTGGTGTGAGTCTTGGCAGTACTTACCTACCGGTAGGTTTTTTGTTGTGGTGATGTAGGTCGACGTTGCGGCCGTTGCAGATAGGTTGGAAGCTGCAGGTTTGTTGGTGAGCTGGATCAGCATGTTGCTGGTGTGCTGCAGGTACACGGCTGTTCTGATTGGTCTAAGGAGGTCAGCAACCGGAGTATGCAGCTGAAGTTGGCTCTTGGTCATGCCGCTGGTGGTGCGGAGCCAGAGGTGTGGATGGGTGAGCCGCTGGGAGGTTGGGTTGCAGCGTGTGTGCTGGGACCACCCCTGGGGGGTGGTCTGCCCGGGATACTGATTCAAAAAAAGCCAGGGAGCAGGGGGGATGTGGAAAGTGTGACCGGGATGGAGCTGGTCACTGGCGATGTTGGCTGGGTGGACTTGCGGCCGGATGCTCTTATCACTGACGGTCCCTCGTGGAAATGGGGATCGACGGTGGAGACACCCCTGGCCAGAAGTGAGTTGCTGAGCACGCCTGGGAGCAGGTGGGGAGAGAGGCTGGTCCGGGGTGGAGCCGGTCACTGGAGGTGTGAGTGGTGCGGACCAGCAGGCGGGTGGGCTGAGAGCTTTCTGCACTGGTGGTCCCTGGTGGGGATAGGGATCTTTAGTGGAGGTCAGCCTGGATCGGTGTCGGGTTTGATGTGAGGGTCACCAACGCGTTTCGGCACAGGTGCCTTCTTCAAGGAGGTGTCTTCTATTTCTATCTACCTCCTTTTATTATTTTTTTCTATGTCATCTAAAACAAGTCTTGTAAAACTTTCGATAAAATGTCCTTTTACGTGTGTAAGATAAAAGATTTTTTGCTTAAAAGAGGAGAATTTTGGATGAGTGTTGGATGAGTGTTTTGTGTCAAGAAGAATTTTTTCAAAGTAATTTTCCAAATATACTTTTGCACATCATTAAATGACAGGTGCCTAACCCTAACCCTCCACCCCTAGTGCCTAGCCCTATCCCTAGTACCTAACCTTGACTCAAAACCCTCCCCCTATCCACAATACTTACTGTTGGAATGCCGGTGATTGGGATGTCGGCATCAGGATTCTGGTGTCGGCATTGTGAGCGCCTGCATCCCGGCTGTTGGGATTTCAACTACCTCCCAGTGTGACACCAATTAGGTAATGAAACATCTGGTTACTAGTGTATCAGCTTACAGAAATGTTTCCTTAACATGTCTTGGTAGGGAGCGGAGACAAAAAACATCTAGAGACATTTCCTGCATCACATGAATCTGCTTCCCAGACAGTTATCTGTTTGGCTGACTCTGAGTTGGGAGTAAAGAAATACAATAAAACAAGTAACTTCATATCTGGAACAAACCATGGTGCAATGCAAGGGGTTCACATACATTTATATATTTTGGCATTGTAACCAGTGGGTTAAATAATTAATTTCTACATAGGCATATAAGTTGCAACACATATACCCTTGCTGGGCCCCATTTAGGTTTGAAAAGAGGTTGTGTCCATGCAGTCTATTCACATACTGGTCAGATAACCTTTTGAGGTCAAACAAGATATAAATTGAGGGACCAACCTGTACCTGCCACTATTAGAGATGTATTATGAGTCTTTAATACCTTATATGGTGTTACTAGCAGACAGCCACATTCCAGTGGGTGACCATTGTAAGATGTGTAAAGATGCTAAGCATTATGGGTTATTGACAGTGATGCCCATTTTCTCTAGACAAAGGGGCTTTGAGAGTTTATCTCCAGTCATACTAGGTTACGTCATTAATGTATTTCTTTGTCTGGTAGTATACAGTATGTTAGTGCTTACAGAGCATGTGCAAAATATAAGAATGGTCCATGCTATGTTGTACCAATCAGTGCTTGATACCCAATGTGCAACTAATATGAGCTTAATATCCAGAAAGCCAACACCCCAGATTATGGTATATAAATCAAGTTCTAGACAAAGGCTCTTTGGCTCGTGCATGGACCTGAGACTGCAATAGGGTGCCTGCAATCAGGGTCGGACTGGCCCACAGGAGTACAGGGGAAACCCTCGATGGGTCCCACTGCCTGAGGGCCCAATCCTCCTCTAGGAAACAGGTTACAGACTGTGCTTTTGAATTATACATTTTGCATATATTACATTATGCTGCACAGGACTATGGTGTATTTTCTACAATGCATTGCTGTTATTAATCTGGTACATTATCATGCATGATCTAGCAGTATTTTAAATATATATATATTTTAAAGGGGCCCAGATCATGCTCTCTCTAATGGTTAGCCACACCCCCTCTGAAGGTTGGCCACACCCCTAAGTATGGGCCCCTATAACTGCATTCCCCCGGTGGGCCCTTCATGCCCCACTCCGACACTGCCTGCAATGTATATTGAACTACCTGGGCGTTGATAAAACGAGGGCTCCCCAGATGAAGAAGATGAAGTACATCTTATGTTGAAGATAATGGATCACCGGTGTCATCTGAATACATAGACAAAAGTTGAGTATACTCTATACTTTGTATGTTAATTGTTTGTTTGATCAGAACGAAACCCACCGTTATGCATGCATGTAGAGTAAATACTGGCTGCTTTTGCATGTAGCCCACATATACTGGGCAGCTTTAATTTGACACTACAAATTAGATTTGAGTTTGGAGTCGCCCCGCCCAAATCTAAATATTTCTGCACATTTGACATCTGTCATACTTGCAGTGCAACATGGTTTTACCAAGGTGCAAAGTTACAGTACTTTCTTTTATTTGCATTGCTCCCAACTCAGAATAAGCCTCATGTGTAAACCAGGAACAGGTAAGAAGCGCTGTCCAGAAACAGTGAATATAATAAAAAGTTGAATTACAATCAAGACAAATTAGAATAAAATTGGTTGAATACTCATTTGTATGGACATCTGCAAAATAATCTCAACATTTCAGTCATATGATCCTGCAAATGAAAAGCCCATATAAAACCAGCAGTAGTTAGTATGCACTAGGGGCATATTTATAATGGGTGCAAGGTGTGCGGTGCACACAGGCCCCTAGGTCCAGGGGGGCCCACACACCCAGCACCCAATTATGCAGATATCCCACCGCAGGCATTTCCCTGGTGCACGCGTAGTAGAGATATCCCGGGAACGCGGTGCAGGTGCCATTTTCCCAGAGACATATGCATTTGCAGTAGAAATGTCCCAGGAACACAGCGCGGGCGCATTGTTCCCAGAGATCTGCGCACAATGCCAGAGTCTACTGCGCCGCCAGAGAGGAGGGGGCGCGATCGGAGCCTGCACACGGGCCCCCTCCTCTCTTAAAGCGCCTCTGGTCTGCATTTATTCTTATAATGTTATTTGTGGTCATAAAAAGTCCAGCTGATTTCATCCAAAGCCGCTCTGTTTGTAAGGTTAGTGTCAACTTCAGTTATTTGCAGGTTAGTCTGTTAAAAAGCAGGTCAGCAGGTGATAAGTGTCAATTCCAAATAAAAAGTCACTCTCTCCGTTTTACTCCACTGATATCACTAGCGTAACTACGGGCCCCGCAGACCCCGTGGTGGCTTGGGGGCGCGGAGGCTTGTGGGGCGAGGTGGCTTGGGGGCTGCAGATCCCATGTGGACTAGCCGTCCATATTGGAATCTGCTGAAAACAGCTCTCCAAAAATGGCCGCCGCCTAGGAGGAGACAGATGCTAGAGCTCCTACTGGACCCCTAGCGTCTGTTAGGCAGGCGCACAGTGCCGGGAGCGCTAGCACTGCCGGGAGAAGATGCAGAAAGCTGCATCTTGTCCCGTAAACCCCTGGCAACGAGCATAGAACCCCTGGCAATATGCATAGAACCCCTGGCAATGAGCATAGAACCCCTGGCACCGAGCATAGAACCCCTGGAAACAAGCATGAAACCCCTGGTAACAAGCATAGAACACCTGACAACAAGCATGAAACCCCCGGCAATGAGCGTTAAACCCCTGGCAACGAGTATGCAACACCTGACAACAAGCATGAAACCCAGAGCATGAGACCCGTGGCAACGAGTATGAATCCCCTGGCAATGAGCATGAAACCCCTGACAACAAGCATGAGACCCCCGGCAACAGGCAGGTACTTTAAAAATATTTAGAAGCCTTACTGTGGTGCATAAAATGGTGTCGGGGGCATGTATGTAAGTGGCACTTTGGTAAAATGCTTTACAGTGTGTGGCATAATGTGTAAGGGGCATTACTATAATGAGGAAAAATGACAAATACTGTAAACGGTCTATGGTGGATGGGGGCACATTTTTAACTTTAGCACTGGGAGCCAAATTGCGTATCAACGGCCCTGTATTCATTTTACCAAAATGCCAAATGCCATGGGGGGGGGGGGGGGGGGGAGTCAGAGACTTTTTGGCAGGGGGGAGCAAAGTTTATAGTTACGCCACTGACTGATATACACATATATACAAATTTCTGATGAAACAGCCCCTCCTATTGAGGGTGAGAAATGCATCAAACTCCGCCCCATGCAAGTGACGTCTGCAGGAAGTGCTTTCTCTCACATACTGCACCCAGCATCGGGACTCCCCCACGGCGGTTCCGAGGTTTCTGCAGCAGCCACACACTAAGGTAACTCACCCCAGTTTACCCATGGTTCCCGATTTACAGCAGCGGTAAGAGCAGCCACAGAGGGGTTTTATTACAGCCAGGGGCTCCAAGGGGGGTTTAGCTGGTACTAATTACGCACGTCAGATCTTCTTGGAGGGGCCTAGCGGGGGGCCTAGGCCTGACATAGCCCCCCTCCTCCCTCTTACCTGTCAGCAGAAACAGAAGTTTCCTCTGCCTGTGGGGAAGGGGGGGCGATCACACTGATCGAGCCCCCCTAGAATTGCACCTGGCTGAGGGGCTCACAGCTCCCCCTCCTCAAAGCGCAGTACTGTTTCGCAGTGCTGCAAAGAGGCTTTTTTCTTTTTTTTCTAAGGGGCGTGGCCACGCTTCCCACGATAGTAATGGGGCCCAGGCCGAGATCAACTTTAACCACTAGCCAGTGGCAGAGTTAGAGGACTTTTAAGTGGAACATAAAAAAATAAGCCATGCACGGCAAACCATTGTTACCTTCGTTGCAAAATACATTTTGCCTACAAAACCAGGCATACTGCTGTTCTATTTATAAAAAAATACTGACTTGACAAGGTCTAGTGGGGATATTTTTTGTATATATGTGTACATCAGTGCGTTAAAATGGAGAGAGTGATTTTTTAGTTGGAATTAACACTTCACCTGCTGACTTGCTTTTTAACAGATTAACAAACCTGCAAATAACAGACGTTGGCATTCCCTTACAAACAGAGTGGCTTTGGATAAAATCAGATGGACTTCCTATAATCACAAATAACAATATAAGAATAAGCGCATACTAACTACTGCTGGTTTTATATGGGATTTTCATTTGCAAGATCAGGTGACTGAGATTTTGAGATTATTTGCAGATGTCCATTCAAACGAGTATTCAACCAATTTTTTTTTCTTTGTTTTGTCTGTAATAAAACTGTTTTTATTGTGTTCACTATTTCTGGACAGCGCTTCTTATCTGTTTCTGGTTTATCTCTTTTTTTGTTGAAAGTCAGTCCCTCATCCTAGACAACTGCTGTCTGGTACAGGTTATTGGTTCACTAGTGTCTAATCCATTTGTTTTATAAGCCTTGTGTGTTTTATGAAACATTATCTATACTTGGTCTTTGTAACAAGGTAAAAATCCATTTTTATCTGTACATCGCCAAAATTGTAGTTTTACTGGAGATCAGACAAAAAGGACTAGTTATAAATATGACTGTCAGCAGTCATTGCCAGCCAGAGCTTAGAAAACTTTGGACAGAGCCAACGTGTACGCCCATTAGAGAGACATTTTCATAAAAAAATTATTTGCATCCACTTTGTATGAAAAAAATATGATTTATTAAAAAAAAAAAAAATTTACTACTATATAAGCCCTTGAGATAATATGTTGCCCCAATTTCTTCCAAACATACTATATGATGCTCTACTTCATTACAATTATCAATCTCATTCTCATGAGGAAAAAATATGCTGTTTGATTGGAGACACTGTAGGGTCTATCTATAAATGAATAGACCACTCTAGTAAAGGACATCTGCTGCATGCACACAGTGGAAGTGGCCAACTTGTGAGATTAATCAAAATGAATGCAACATATACAGTATGTGCTCAGTGAGACACTGGTTCTTAGCAAATCCATGAGTTGCATTCTGAACATTGACCACAAGATGGCAATCTGCATTGTATGTAAGGTGAATGTAATAATAATAATAATAATATAATAATAATAATAATGTTTATTTATATAGCGCTTTTCTCCAAGAGGACTGAAAGCACTTACCTTAAATTATAAGATGGGTTTAAAATAATAAATAATTCCATATAACAAATCCATTCACAAAAAAATATGGGAAGTGGATAGCTATGATAAATACATTTCCTATATTTCAAAACATAAATTATGTGCTTATAGTGAGAGATTAACAAAACAAACTGCAAAGAAGACTAAAATTAACATAAAGCAAGTGATAAGATGGGGTTTACATTGCAATGCAGCTTTTAATACAAGCAACTAAACAAAGCAGGTAAAGTGAACTTGATGCTGAATAAGAGCACTTCATATAGTATACACATAAATCCCACAGTAGACAATATCAGATCTCTGAGTTTGTGGGGGGAAAAAAACAAAAAAAACATTAGTTGATATTTATGTATCAAAATAAACTTTTTTTTCCATATAATGTTAATACAAATGTTTTAGAAGGAGTACAGATATATTTATATTTAGGTTTCCATTAAAATTTTGGAACCACTCAAAGGGGTCAATCCAATTAGGTGCGAATTGCAAGGTGCAAGTTGCTATTTTCTCTTCGCATAGCGAATTCATTTTGCAATCCAATTAGCAACTCGACTAAATCAGTCAGACTGAATTTGCATCCTTCCATTCGCACCTCCCTGAGGGTGACAGAGATGGAAAGGAAATCTTTATTTTAAGGTTAAAATGTCGGGACACTGTGCTGAACCCCTTGGACACCACCCTTAATGACTAATTAGGCAATTGGAAGTTGGAAATTTTTTTTGTTAGTTTAGGCACTCCAAATTTAATTGCATATTTTTCTTAATTGAAAAATTGTTTTTTTTTGTAATTTTTTTTCTCAAGGTGCCCTCAAAGTACCCCAAAAATCATCTTTTTTCCTACTTTTTTTTTATTTTTCGTTTAATTCGTTGAGATTAAACGCAAAAAGTAGTTTTTTTAATCATTTGCTTGGATTTTTTTTTAAAAAGCACAAATCAGCCATTTGATACCATTTAAAAACTTACAGTACCTTCCTAATGCCCACAAACAGCCTTCTATGCGGTCCTGCTAACGAAATTATCCATTAATGAGGGGTCCAGAATGGTCTCCCCACTTTTTCATGCACATCTCTCAAATCTCATTTGGCAGTCAATTTGCAAATCTCCGCTGCGAGTAGTGCGAATAGGCATTTTTATTTAGATTGGAGAATTCTCGGGAGCAGGTATCAATGCGAAGTCTGCGAGTTTCAAGAAACAATCTCGCTACTTGCAATTCGCACCTAATTGGATTGACCCCAGAAACTTCAATTAATCACTTTACATTTGTGTATAAATCAGCTTGGAAATCCTGTTGTATCAGAATGAGCCCAGACAATCACTGGGCGCCTCGCGGACATAGCATGGTTTAAGAATGGGCCTGATTCTTCTGAGGTGGAAGCAAAGCAAAAAAAGCAAGTAACTTTGTATGTGAAACAAACCATGTTTTATATATATATATATATATATATATATATATATGCAGGGTCTGTTTTTGCATGTAGCCCTCAATTACTGAACAGCATTATTTGTACACTGCAATTTAGATGAGCTAGGACACACCCCTCTCAAATCTAAATCTCTCTGAACATTTTACATCTGCCCCACCTGCAGTGCAGCATAGTTTTACCCAAGTGCAAAGTTACTGTACTTGCTCTTTTTTGATTTGCTCCCAAATCAGAATCAGCCCCGCCTATACAGTATGTATTTCTTAACTCAATATTATGTTGAATACTGGGATCAACCCACATGAAAATCTGTGACATCAGTATGTAGGCACCAATTTATCCCACCAAAAAAAATATAATTTAATAATGACAAAGACGTGTCTAGTTCACAAAGACTGATGTTGAATGGATTTTTAGACAAATTGCGAAATAAATCTATTGCGTGGTATTTCCATACAATACCATTGACAAAGGGTTGGACTGCATGAGTAGAGATAGCAAAGGGCATACATGGATCTAACAGCTGTAGGTCCTGTTTTATTTTCTATTTAAGACTGTATTTATTGAATAGACCTATTTTTTATAGCAGACAGACTCATAACATGCAAGTAGATTGATGCTGTAGGCAGAACGCTAAAAGTGATGAAGAAAAATTCATAAGGCTCCAAAAATATACCAGGAGTATTCAACATATGGCCTGCCCCTGTTGTGGAACTACAGATCCCAGAATGCCATGCCACAGTTTTGCTGTAAGGGTATGGTAAACGTGTGGCAGGGCATTTAGGGATGGGTACTACCACAGTCAGGGCTGTAACTAGGGATGTGCAACCTGTGTCGTCACACAGGACACAGGGCCCTGGAGGTGGCATCGCCACTATCCTACGGCACCTGCATGTGGCTTGCAGGGTGCCTGGATTGGCACCCTGCAGTCAGTAGCGCTACTGCATAGTCGCCCGAAGTGTCCTGGCAAACACCCTGCTACCTGTAGAACTTCCCAGATTGTCCACAATGATCTACTTGGCCCCCTAGGTATGACGTCATGATGTCACAGGTTGAGGGGACAGAAGTGGCACTGGACGCACTGCCCCCTTGTTACAGACGTTGAATACCAGATATTCACCATCATCTTCAGGCTGCAGAAGGTACAGTGCAATGATAAGGTGAATGCTAACTTAATATTACACACATAGGTGGGAGTACCCTTGTTATAAACAGCAGGCAGAGCCATATATTATATATGCCTTTATGTATGTATATTGTAAGTGTATACAAACAATTATTTTCTCTTCAAACAAAATAAATGGTTTTGTCAAGATATATTTAAGTCTATAAAGTCACATTATAATCTATGCAGAGAACAGGGTGCAGGGGTTCTCTATCCAGCTTTGAGAGATGTGAGGGTAGTGCAACGTCTTACAGAGTGTGATCAAATAGGGAGGAACGTTAAAAAGATCAGTTTACAGAATCTTATTAAACTAATGAACATGTTATAACTTGACAGTTTGCTACAATACACAGTCCAGTGCACACCCAGGACCTGATTCAGACCCGCTCCCTAGGATGCGTTCGCTCGTAGCTGGCCGATTTTCGCATTCTGCACATGCGTATCTGAACCAGTGCGAGAGATATCCGGATGCGTTTGTCACTGCGCATAGACAGCCCAGCAGAGTGAGTGACCGGAGAAGCCGTTTGTGGATGGTGAGAGGGGCTGGCCATTAAAAACGGGGGAGTGGAGGTGCGAACGCAGGCGTGCCTGAGCGTCTCAATGCCATTTCAGAGGCGTGCATAATTAACAGGCAGCATCATAGTACACGTCACCTCGCTGGATTTTACACTGAAGTGCTTGCAGTAGGGTATGGTTTCCCTCAAGCACTGCGATCGCACCCGATGTACCGATGGTCGCATACACTTCCTTGAGATGACGTGCGCAAGGGGGCATCTTAAGACAGGTTAGTGGGCATCTGCATACACCTAGCGATCGAACGCCAAGACATAGTGGGCGTGCTAATGCCTTGCCATGCGATCGCCTGCCTTGCTGTGGGTTGGCCGGATTTGCATACGCTGGGTGCGAGAGTACGCATCTAGCGAGCGGGTTGGAATCAGGTCCCCAGTGCGAACATGTGGCATTGTATAACTGTAAGTGGATCATTAGACACACATACTGTGAATTGGCTGTTCCAAGGATTACATATAAACAAGCCTAAGATACAAGGTTCCAGCAGGGTAAAGTGGCGCTTTTCAAAACCCCTGCAACTATGGTTGTTTCATTCATGTAAAAATATTGTTCTTTTAAATCCAGAGGCAGAAACCTCTGAAGATGCGGCAGCTTGGAAAAGTGTATTTCAGTAAATTTATCCCAGATGTTGAAAAGTTAAGTCAGAAATTATACAAATTATCTTTCATTATCTGAACACTGAGAAAGTAACAAAACCGATGTAGATTGCAGCTACGTGAATCTTCATAATCGGGCACAACAAGCAGGGAAATGATTGTGCGGGCAAGTTTTATACATATAATGCAGACAAAATTATATATGGAATTGCAAGTTGGGATATAAATCATACTTGCCTTCTTTATGGAAAGAGGCGGACCAAAGGGGAAAAGGGGAAGTGCAGTGCAATCTCATGTCATGCTAGCCCCGCCCCCTCTGCATCACTATGATGCGATTCACCATGAAGCAAGCGGGAAAAAAACTATGGTGACGTGACTGCGAATCAGGAAGCTGGACTATGATGGCATGACTCACATCAAATAGCATCACCAAGACCCCGCCCACTAACCAAGAAAGAGATTTGGGACCCCTGTAGTCCAGGAGGTCTTCCCAAGATTTAGAGATCTCTTGGACATTCCGGGAAAGTACCTTAAAATGAGAGATAAAATAAAAAGTAACTTCATCCAATGTTTTTTCTTTTAATTTCCACAAGGAACCCCCCTTCCGACTAGAAGTGCCAAAAAACTCTCATGCCCAGGATTGGTGGAGGAGGTGGACTTATTGCTGAAGTAAATTAAAATTAGAACGAGACCTTGACAGTAATTACCGCTACAAGTATTTCCATAGAACTGACCTGTAACATGTTATTTATTCAGTATGTCTATTTACCAATATAAAATCTTCATGGTACTCTGAAGTATACCGTAGTAATATTTTACCTGGATCGACAACATGCTGATTAATGTAATTACGCTCCGATCCATCAACAACTGAAAGCAAAAAATAAATAACGTGATTAAAAAAAAAATGAGCAACATTTTTGCTGATATGTATTTAGCTGTGAAGATCAGGTGCAAAATACTGTAGGGGTCTATTTGCAAAGCAGTGTTAGGAGACAGAGTGAAAAGTGATAAGAAAGTGATAAGGTGCCAGCCAATCAGCTCCCAACTGTCATTTTTCAAACACAGCCTGTGAGATGACAGTTGGGAGCTGATTGGCTGGCACCTTATCACTTTCTTATCACTTTCACTCTGTCTCCTAACACTGCTTAGTAAATAGACCTCTGTATCTCCAGCACTCTGGCATTTCCTCAGAAGTAATGATACATTAAAGGGCAGATAAATAATTGTAACTATACCCCAGTCCTTCTACAGCTTGTTACCCTTTACAGGAGATATTGCATGTGGTCAATCTTCGTGGATATCAATATGCACACAACAGTCCCCACTTTTGAGTTTCTCTGGATCCGGAGCAACAAAACATTTAGGGCCTGAATCTGAGACGCATGCAAAAGCGCACACAGCAGCATCTATTGGCGGTCGGCCATTTGTACGTTTCTGCAAATGCTGCTACAAACTCCATCCCTTGTGAACATCCCTGCGGCCCAATGAGCAAGGACTGAGACGCCCATGTTAAGCGGCCGTGCACGTTGTAATACCAATTGGCGCATCCTTATCTGTTACCATAGGTGGAATAATTGCCTCAGCCTTATGGCAGGAGCATTTTCTCTGACTGACCATGGTCTCCTCTGCTTGCGGGAGTGTGTCTATGAATAAATCGCCCGCGACACTCCTACAGTACGCCCACTGCATGGCCCATTTTTGCTTGCAATTGCAGCCACCACCCAGGAACGCCCGAGACCCTTCCGCCGCCTTTCTGATACTGTCTGCCACCATCGCAACAGAACCTTTGTGTGTATACTCTGCATAACGCCTAACCCCCCCCCCCCCTCCCAACCTTTGCAGCCTAATATTTACCATTTGAAGTTGTTGCCACTTTGACCCGTTGGGATCCTGCAGACAGTATAGTGAGCACTGGGATTCTGACTGTCAGGATGCCGATAACATCCCACCCATACCCCAGAAAACACAAGGGTCAGTGTCAATCCCTATTAGACCTTAAGTATGGAATCATAGAAACTTAATTAAAAAAATATCTATTAAAATGTGCATCTTGCTGAACAATTGTATAAGCCAATGGATGGCTAGTACAACTAATTCTAACAGATCCTGTTTCCAGGACAGTCTTACATTAGCTTAGTTTATCAATGAATGTACAAGTCATTGGAGGATATTGATGAACTGAAGAAAATACATGGCAGCGACCTGTCTTGTGCCTACGTGTTCACCCAATGCATATATACTCTAGGCCCATGCCTACTTTTGGAACCGTTCACACTAAAATCATTCTTTATAACATTTGTGTCTATAACTGCGCTTTAAAGTATTCATTGCAACTGGAAGGTTCAAAAAGGCACATACATGCTGCAATGTGGGCCAGGACATGGTACAAATGGCATCATCAATCCCCGCCAACCTCAGAAATCAAAGAGCGGCCAGGCTGTGATGACGTTATTGTGTCATCATTCCACTGCCACTCTCTTTACAGATGTGGGCGGGTCTTATGATGCAATGGGTGCCAATGCCCATTGATAATAAACTGAGTAATCAAACCCTGCTCAGCACTTTTTCTTTCATAGGACGCTTCCACATCTAGAGGAAGTGATAATGGAAAAATAGGCAAATATGGTATAGGCCCGGAGCCTGACCTCTGACACCTCTCTTTACAGTAAGTGTAAAAGGTAAATCCCATCAGAACATGCTAAAGCTGGCACCCACACAATCACCACCATCTTGGCCTGCTAATCCGTGCGCTACCACAAAACAGTACCACGATGTCAGTACAAGTCATTTGCGCTGCAGTCTCAATTTTAAGCGACTGTGTTATAAGTTGCTATGGGTTGATGCACATTTTCAAGTGTTTGGGGTTTTTTAACTGAATTCTCAAGTAATCCCCAAATTTATCACAATATTGCAGTTATGTATCGTTTTAGAAGAACATATGTTGACACACTCTTCACAGTTTTATCTACTTTGCAAGCTAAAGGCACACATCCACTAGCAGACCTCAAAACGACTGCACGATTACGACATTGTAATTGTGCAGTCGTTTGTCTGTCTGTGATGTGCCTACACTGAATGAGCAGTCGTTCAGTGTAGGTACATCAATCATCTGCAAACATGTTATCGTCAGGTTGTCCAACATATTTGTGCGATGATAGATGTCTAAACGACCAGAGGGAGCGCGCATCGCTGGTCATTTTAGACATCTTTTTAAACAATCTGCAAATGTTTTTCAAACGATTATTGAACGATAACGATATCGTTATCGTTCAATCGCTCAATTTAATCGTCTAGTGGATGTGTGCCTTAAGTCTCAATATGTTTAACCGGATCACATCTGAAGACCGGCCAGTGTATTTTTCTGGTCATACTCATGGCATAATATTTCTTGTGCAATCTTCTGCTAGTTCCATAAATGTTTGCAAACTTTAAGGCCCAGATTTATCAAGGAGTGAGATTCTTGTAATCACTTACTAATCTTAAATGGTGCTCCAACCAATCAGCTCCTAACTGTCATTTTTCATACACATGATAGTAAGGAGCTGATTGGTGATAACAAGAATATCACTCATTGATAAATCTGTATTTCCTAAATTGAAATCTTAGAACCACAAGTTGTCAGAGCTGGTTTTAAAGTACCTTGGACCCCCTTCTCCCCACATAAAACCACAGTAAAATTATTTGAAAGCAGCATTTTATAGAAGGAATATGTCATCTAGATAAATGTATCCACATCAATAAAAGATAAAAAATATATTTCCCTGTAAAATCCCAAGGTATGTAATGAACTTGAAAGCGATATTGCAAATTATGGATGAGAAATGGGTCATCTTCATCTTGATTCAGCAAAATTTAAAGGTTTTGTATAAAAAAATAAATAGAATTTTGGCTTTTAATGAAAAAGGAGAAGCAATATAGTGTATCGGGGGAAACTCCTAATAAACACAGAAATACAAGGTGGAGAATAGTTGGGTTTTCTATCTCAAAGGTGTAACAGACCAACGAAAATAATTTTATCAGGTGTTCTTTCCAGCTGTTGTCGGAATACATCTCCCATCACTACGGCATGGGGTGACCATAGGTGATTGTTTTAACTGAGATATATATATATATATATATATTTACGCATACATATATATATATATACACTCAGATATTGGAGAGGTAAAATTACAGTATTAAAAGTCAACTGTGTTTTGAATGGACTCCCAATATCACGCCACACCGGCAAACAGCAACATGTGAACACAGTTAGGTATGTACAGAGGTTTACAAGCTTTGATAAGGTGACCATTATTATTCCTCTCCATTTTATTTGAGCTGTTACTCTTCTCTCCATCCGTAGATACAGCTCTGTCGCTGGCGCACACACATCCTTGGAATATCCAGTGACAATATAAATCCACAACGACGTGTTCCTCATTTTTTCCTTGGCGTTTCCAATTGCATTATTTTCCAGTTTGCAGTGACACTAGATTAAAAACGTAGCACAGATCATTTGTGTAATCAGTTTGAAAATTGAGAATATTTTCGTTTTTTTTTTTTTTTAATTTTTAAATTCTTTTCAAAGGTTGAGTAGAAATAGGAAATAAATACAAAGGTGTGTTTAAAGCAACTCTGGAGAACAAACAAACACTTAACAAAATAAAATTGAAATAAATCAGTAATAAGGAAAACCTTGCTGGTTATTACGCCATTGGTCAAAGTCATGGTGTTGCTTGGTACCTTAGGTGGCACAAATAGCTCTCTCCTGCTATTTTCATTAAAAAGTGACCAGTATTTAAAGTGTATCCACTGTTCTGTTCTAGAAATAGTTGGCTAGAAAGTGCTCCGTTTTTCTCTATAGGATTCTCAGGAACTCAAGAGTACCTCTGTTTTGTCCTAATGCACATCAACCATTGAAACCAGTCAGAAGGTCCTTTGGACTGTGATTCAATAATCTCCAGCAGTTGTAGAGCTGCTCTCTGGTTGGCTGGTACAATTTCTGCCCTGGATCCTCGACAATGATGAGACTGCCAACAGTAAAGAGCAGTATTTTGTTGCTAACTTAACTTGGCTTTGTTTAGAACCCCTTGATGTAACAGTAGGCTTCCAGAGTGGAAAATAAGATGTAAAGTAACCACAAGGTCACAAAGAGCAAAGTTGTGGCAAGTCTGCATCCCCTGGAGCCACCCAGTTCCCCACCAATACTAGGTCGCCTCCTATACAGCAAGACACTGATGCAGACAAATGCAAAAATGGTGAAGAGGGTAACTGAGAAGGCTAAGCTCCCAGCTGAGACACGGAATTCTTGTCCCTGTGAAGCCCAGTAGATGGCAGCCACAGACCAGGCTATACCAATACCTAGGAACACATTTACAGCATTGCTCCCGGTAACGTTGCCAATGGATGCATCTGCATACACGTCCTGTGTAGCAGCAACTTTGCTTGCAAATGTATCTAGGAGAAGAGACAATAACATAGATTGTATTAGTAAACTAAATATATTATATTCGCTATTTTCACATTCAAAGGACATGCTTTTAAATATTGTATCATGTCACAATACATAGTCTGTAATATAAGTCATCTAAAAACAAAATGCTAAACAACTTTTTTGAGAAGAGTCTATGGAAGCTTCTACATTTACAGCCTTAAATTCTCAATTTCATGGATTATATTTTTTGTCTTTCAGAGTCAGGTGTCCGCTGCACACAGCTCAGGCAGCCATCTTGATCTTCCTGTCAGCTGAAAGACTACAGTTGTGACATCAGGCAATGATGTCACTTATTATACACATAATGTAGATTTCTGTACTGCACATGCGTACCAAAACACTGTACGCACACGCCAGAACCCACATTTTTTGCACACTCTTAAGCTGCATACACACATAAAGATTTTCTGTCCAACCATCCAACTAGTTGATTGGTTGGAATGAAAATCTGGTAAGGGATGAAAGCAAATGACAATCAGCAATTTGCTCCCAAATGCCAGAAAATGGACAAAAACTGTTGTTTGACCAAATTGTTTAGATCAAACATTTAACAAACTTGTCTGACGACCATTTTCATCTGTTTTCTGGCATTTAGGAGCAAATTGCTGATCATCAGGTACTCCCATACGTTACCAGATTTTCATTCCAACCAATCAACTAGTTGTATGGTTGGACAAAAAATCTTTACATGTGTGGCCAGCTTTACACTTATGCCTGAGAAGACGCAATTGCCAGGGAAGGTGCGGTCAAGAATAGACATAAGCCAAATACACTAAAGTGCATATGCACATTACTGTGACCTCGGTAGATATGGATGCAGTCACCAATGGGCCTGTTAGAAGGCAACTAGTAGTCCTTAAAGTATCTTCAAGGCTATATTATATGAAGTTGCGGCAATTTAATGGCATTACTTGACATTTCCATTTGGATTACCACAGGAAAGCAGATTCCCATTTGAATTTGTTAAGGGGAAAACACAGATGTTTAGATTTCATTTGACTTTGTACTGGTAGGTGTAGCAGCGATTGTGTGTAATTTGCAAAACGCATTAAGAACTGTGCAGACACTGTTTTCTTATGTGTATATGATATTTCATTATATTATTATATTGTGTACAAATAGGTGAATGCAACTTTAGCATTGCTACTAACGAGCCACATCTGCTAGTATTTTATAGCTGCAGGTAATTGCACTATTTCCCTATCTGTTTGGAGTTTTTATGTTCTCCATGTGTTTGCGTGAGTTTCCCCATAATTTGGGATAGTTGGCAACTATATAATTTTGGGGAACCTGTACAAAATCTGAAGTGCATCTAACAAACTTCTGTTTTTCTATATACCAAGTTATTAACATTAAAAGGCTGACTAGTTAGGGTATATATGGTGAACAAGACATGTTTGGGCACTAGTGCAAGAATATGTACCACAAAGACATTCTCTGCGGTCAGCCACACAGTGCAAATTCAGGAGCAGGGGGATTTGGTAGGAGATCTGCATATGGAAATGGAAAGGTGCCTATTTGATGGTGTGGCCACAACAGAGAATGACAGATGTGAAAGGTTCAATTGATTGGTTTCATCTCTTGTGGGGGGACATTTAATAAAGCTTGGAGAGAGATAAGATTGTGAGAGATAAAGCACCAGCCAACCAGCTCCTAAATGTCATTTTTCAAACACTGGGGCAGAAGTATTACGCTCTGGAAATTGATAAATTTCAGAGTGATAAACCACCAACCACTCAGCTCCTAACTGTCATTTTTCAAACACAGCCTGTAACATGACAGTTAGAAGCTGATTGGTTGGTCGTTTATCACTCTCCACTTTATCACTTATCCAGGGCTTAATACATCTGCCCCACAGCTTGTAAAGTGACAGTTAGGAGCTGATTTGTTGGTGCTTTATTTCTCACAATTTTATTCCAAGCTTTATTAAATCTCCCTCTTATTCTCCTAAACATAGAACCATAGATGAAACGATAGCTGGGAACGTTATTAAAAAAATATGTATGACATGGATAACAGTCTAAGTAATGCCATGCCTTACTTATGTCACATTAGGTGGCAGAGATTTCCTGTAATTGAGAGTTAACTTACCAGGCACAGATGTGCCAAAGGCCACAAACACGACCGCAGTTACAGAGTCTTTCAAGCCAATGGTACAGCCAAAATGAGAAGCAAGGTCTCCGATGATGGCGGTAAGGATGCCAATGATGATGATTGATACAACAAAGCACGCCCATCCGTTCATATATTCCGTGGGGGGAACACATGCAAAGAGTACTTTCCAGAAAACGGTCAGGAAGTGCATGACATAGTCAAAACAAGATGGCAGACGCTCCTCCCCAGACTCATCTTCATCTTCATCTCCAGCTATATTTAAGAGAAGAAAACAGACTTACCAGCTTGGACACAAAACATAATTGGTGTGTTTGTTTCCTTCACACAGGTGGGAACAGTCAACTGTTGACTGAGCCAATATACTTGAGAGTTTGATAAACCAATTCTCTAAGAAATGGGGTCAAGACCAACTGATGAGGCAAGTCACGGTTTAATATATGCCTCTGGAGTCCCATTCCATACAGTATAGTCTTAGATCCCATGATCTACTAGTGCTGGAATGTAGGCAAGTCCCAATTTACCATGGTGATATCATGATTGACGTAACTAGATTACCATTAGTTATGAATATTAAACATAATGCGGTAAAACCTTGCTAAATGTATAGTATGTATAAAAAGAGAACCATGTCTTTACAAGTTTTACTTGTGTTCTATATTTAAAATGTATAGATAAAAGCTTTTACTCTTTGAAAACAAATAACCTTAAAATAACATATTACTCAAAACACACTCTCTCATGAATTCCAAAACAAACCCCTTAAATTCAAAAGTTCTTGGAAACTTTTTATAGGCATGTGAAGAAATACACGCCAGGTAATCCTGATTTTGCAGTTCTGATTGCAATTAAAATAGTCCCTTCCTATACTTGTGCCTGAAGAAACAAGACAAATTCATGTAACTGCCCCCGGCATCAGCCTATTTTTAAATACCAGCAATTTGGCCTGTGTGGTTGCTCAGTCAGTAACTGCCAGACATAGAGAACTCCTCCCAGGCTGTACTGCTCTTGAGTAGTCACACTTTTCATAATGTGACACCTTAGAAGATGATTAATCCTTTGTGCCTCTTATTATATGATTAAATCTCCCACTTAAAACACATTAATGTTTTTAATCTTCAAAGGATGAAACAGTTCCAACAAAGGCACGGCTAAGCATAACTTAAACAAAAGTCTTTTCAGATAAATCTTTGCAGCAAAGTATATATGATGTACACTGGAGCGGAAACTGGGCTCAGACGCTGGTCTGTTAAACCCTTACTTCTTGTTATGTATTCAAACCAATGCATTGTAGCTTTACTAACTGTAAATTACATTTGCATACCACGGCTTTCAAGTTTCTGCTTAGAACACGGTTGTACACAAGAGGGCCTATGCAGATTGGAATGTACGCCTGACGCAGAGTGTATCATGCGTTTATTTTGCAGTCCCATCTCCACTTGCTACGGAATTGACATAACTGGGCTGTAACGGGGCGTTTTCACATTGTTAACGTTCAGTGAGTTAATGCAAATACACAGCGGGCGGAAGTGAAAAAAGGTATTTCAAGGTGCATCTCTTGTACCAAGTACAGGCAGGTGTAAGGGCGCTCTTAGAGTGGTGATGATGACAGCTAGGAAACTAATCGTACAGATAGATCCAGCTGCAATGAGTACTACTGTGTATACGGGTGAAAGTATGAGGCCGAGTTGGTTTGAATGCTCCATCAGCTCCAGTAGGTGGTCGTTACATGTCATGATATACGTTACCAATTTGACAATATCAGCTTGGATGTGGGGTAGTATTGGTCTCACTAAAACATTAGCCACGAAAACAACATGGGGAGAAAACACATTATGCTTTAATGCTGAAAAAGCTGTCCAAAAATCTTGTTTGCTGTACTATTGTACATACATTTTAAGTATGTTACATGTCTGCTACACATGTAGAAATAAGTTGCAGATATACTGTGGAAGATTGCAATGGTGTTATATTGAGCAATTCACAATAACAACTTGAGCAAGTATTTGTAAGACCAGCATGCACCTGAATGCATATCTATACGGTGGGTGGTGCATGCAGGGGGGGTTTCTGAGTACCCAGAACTCCCCTTCCCTCACTGATGCGCATGCCCAGCAGCAGCAGCTCTGCTCACATGCAATCTGTTATGGGACCCCAGCCACGGCGGTGAGCCTCCTCCTATTCAGCCCTCTGTATAAGTACTGTGGTGCTTGAAAGTTTGTGAACCCTTCATGTGTTGAATATTCCAAGGAAGAGTGCAAGTGCATCTATATTGATATGTGGGAGCTGAGATTGTTTCCTCATCCCCTTTAAACTTGCACCCCGGAGAGATAGCAATGAATTCACATTGGGCATACTTTCCGGGGTGGGAAATTATGCCCAGTGGATTTTTAGTTTTTAGATGTAGTGCTAAATGTTTTTTAGGAATATTTGTTTTTGCTACCAGAGTTGACAAAATCATTGAGTATTTGTGTTTATCAGTTAAGTGCAATAAATACCATTAATTATTTGGTGGAAGTGGTGTCATGTGGGTAACTTAGATGAAACATGTCGCATAGTAATTTTAGATTTCTAGATGATCAATTGTTGGATAATACTGGAAATTTGCAGGTCAGCCTTACTGATGAGGATGCTGAGAAAGTCTTATTTGAAGTGGAGGGATCGGTGATTTGTCAGTGGAAACGGCAATGGATCTACAGGTATACCACAGGTTGTTAAGATTGAGTAAGAAGGGACTGGATCTAGGACTGCTTCACGGGCAATTCTTGTTTGATTATTACAGAGATAAAAAAATACAGAGGGGATTTAGAGTCCACAACACCCCCACCATTGGGCGCACAAACCCGGCTTTTTGTAGTAAATGGTGTGGGGTGTTGAATAAATGCTCTATGGACTTAATCCACTTGGTAGTTGAAGAAGTAAGTAGCGAGTTAAAGAAGACCAGGGCTGACATGTCACAATTCATAGTTGACTCACAACCTATCACAACTGACGATAAATCTGAAAAGTGGATGGAGAAACTGTCGGTTAGCATTGAGCGCTACAAGAAGGAGTTAATAGCGTTCAAAAGAAATAAGTTGGAGGTTGTTCAGAATGACTATAAGAAACACAAGGTATACCCATGGCTAATGGGTGATGGCCCCAAGCCATTCAGACCTTGGTTCAGAACAGGGAGACGGAGGCTGCCTTTTCGTAGATTCCTCCTGCTCCTCATCTGAAACAGAGTTTAGTGGACAGCCTAACCCCGAGTGGTTCAGGCTCTTTTTTAAGGGTTTTAAATATTTAGAGGAGCGCTTGTGGAATATGGTGTAGAGTGTGAATGCGGTGTGATGAAGATAAATATAAATAATGATGATGTTAAAAAATAATAATGAGGATAAAAAGAAAAATAATAATTGAGGAATGAAAATAAAATATAGAAGTAGAGGAAAAATAAAATCAAATAAAAAATGAATGGTGTGGCAATGCTGAAAGGAAAAAGTTAGTAATTGTGGTGATACCACTGAATGTTTATAGCTCTTTATTGTATATTTGTGAAGCCGAGCATTGGGGGCTGTAGATGGAGTGTACTCTGTGGTCGGTCTGGCTTGCTCGATGTAGGGAGACCCTAGGATTATCTAACAAACTTGCCCTGATCCTACCTCTGTCTCCTGGCAGCAGTAACCTTTTCCTCGCAGTAGTGCGGTGATGTCCTGCATCCCCGTCAGCGTCTTCCGTTCACCGAAAGTGATCACGATCTCACTTCTGGATCGGTGTCTATCGGCTTTCCCACCTACCAACGTTTCATGCAGTAATGCACTTTGTCAAGAATCGTTCTACCTTGTAGTTGGTCCCTATATATAACAGGGTGTTTGAATACAACTTTATTTAATTTGCTTTAAAAATGGAAGTCCTCAGCCGGATCTTGTATACAAAGAGGCAGCAAGCACATGTTTGAGTGCTTATACTATGCATCATTGCCCTAGAATTTGTGATAAAAAAAATAAAAAATATGAGTAAAGATTAAGATGGGGAGGTAAAGATAAAAATTAAAAGTAGTATATGGAAAATATAAGAAATATAAATATAAAAATATAAGCTATCAAAAATAAGAAATATAAAAAAAATAACAATTTATTTTAAAGATTTAAAAATAAAAGACTTAGAAGTTAAAATGCCATATAATAAAATAAAATATGATGTATAAAATATATTAGTGTATAGGTGATTGAAATTCGAGATGTGTGAGTTTCATGGCGAATGTGGGTTACAGGAAAGCGTTGTGCTCAATATCTATGTTGAGGCACCTTGGTTTCAGGGTATTAAGTTGACATATCCACTTGGTTTCGGTCTTTTTTAGTTCTGTGACCAAAAGTGTGCAGTCACTTTCTGGATTGCCCCTTTTTTTAGGGGCCACACAGGAAATCCCTTTAGAACAAGACAGCAGGGGAGAAAAAAGACCAATACGAGGCGGGGTAGGAAGAAGGAGAGGAAGGAGGAGGCTTTAAGAAACAATGGGCCTGATTCAGACCCACTCGCGAGCGGCTGTCCGCTCGCAAGTGGGTCGATGGTCTGCACTGAGCATGCGCACGACGGAGGGAGCTCCGTCGTGCGCATGCGCCAGACACGACGAGCGAAGGACTTTCCTTCGCTCGTTGTGTCCGATCAAAGGGGGCGTGCTGTCAATGTTGATTGACAGCACGCCCCCTTTGGTGGGCGTGCCGGGGGCGTGCCTCCCTGACGGGGGCGTTCCCACGGGAACGCCTCCCGTCAGAAGCCGGCCCACTGACATCACTAGTGATGTCAGTGGGAGTGATTTTGGCTCTGATAGAGCCAAAATCACTCCGGAGCTTGCGGTTGAAAACCTCAACCGCAGGCTCCGGCTCGCAATTTCGATGGTCGCGATGGTCACGACCATCGCGGCCATCAAAATGCACGCTCGTATAGCCTGTGGGTGGTGACCCACAGCTATACGAGCGTCCAGGAGGACGCTCCATGAAAATGGAGCCCGGCCCTCATGCAGAGCGTGCGCTCTGCTCAGAGCGTACGGCTCTGAATGAGGGCCAATGTCTTTAACCTCTCCAAATATCGTTTATCAGAACACGAGGAATCAGTATTGGCGCTGGGACTCACTTTTGCTCCCACTTACAAGGTTAAGGAGTTTGATTTCCAGGTGTACCTATTTAAAATGGGACGTTAATTGAGGTTAAAGGAAGAGTTCTGGAGATGACACTTCCATGTTGAATACAGGGAATATAAAGTTGCCTAGGCAAGTGAATACATTTGATCCAAACTCAACAAATAGTAGTATTACTATTAAGACATTTCTCAGAATGGGCAAATATGACTGTAGGATGGGATGTAGAAAACATTGTAACTTTAATTTAAGTAAAAAACAAAGAGAAGCTATTACCTTGCTGAAGAATAATCATGGGATTGACAAGGGCAGTGCATTGGTGGTATTGGACTGGGATTATTTTGACTGTGACATCAAAAAACAATTGTGTGATAAATCTGTTTACACCAAATTACATTACAATCCTATATTTGAGATCAAGTGTAAAGTTGATGAATTGTTGGAGATGGGTCTTGTACATAGATGGATAGATGAGAATTTGAGGAAATTATTAACTATAGAACATCCTCTCTGTCCAATCTTTTATAGCATACCTAAATCCACAAGGCGGGCCGCCCTATTGTGTCTGCATGTAATTCGGTATTGCAATCGGTGGCACAATTTATAGATCTGCTGCTTCAACCAGTTGTGATTAGAAGTAAAAGTAATATAAAGGATACACCAGACCTGTTGTCAAAATGAAGAGGGATTGGTGAATTACCTGATGATGTTCCGTTTGCCAATTTAGATGTGGTGTCACTGTATACAGTGATACCACACACACAAAGTATTGAAGGAGTATGAGAGTTAATCTCGGAAACTACATTTGTTGGTCCACCAGTCGATTTTGGTTGTGAAATAATACAATGTGTGTTGGAGAACAACCATTTTCAATACTGTGCATCGTATTATGTGAAGAATGCTGGGACCGCGATGGGTTTGAATTTAGCACCGATGTACGCTAATTTATTTATGACCAAGTAAGAACGGTCAAACATTTACCCGAAATATGGTCCCAGCATTCTGCACTTTTTTAGATTCATTGATGACATCTTGATCTTGTGGCGTGGCACCATTGATTCCTTTTATAGTAGTCAGGAATTGAATACGCTAGAGAGTCCTTTCAGGTCTACATCAAGGATTGAGACTGAAAGGATAGAGTTCTTGGACATCCGCATATTTAAAGTGAATAACTCCCTGGGCACTACATTGTTCCGGAAAAGCACAGATCGTAACACATTGCTATATGCTACCAGTCACCACCCTAGGGCTCTCGAGAAAGGATTGCCCATCTCTCAATTTGTACGTGTGATATGTCAACAATTCACATATCAAGAACACAGAGTTACAATTAACAGAGATGGCCACATGGTTCTTGGAGAGGGGTTACACGTATAGAGTGGTCGATAGATGTCTTAAGAGAGTAAGACAGATTTGTAGAAAAGGTACCAATATTTTACCCAAGAAAATTGATGATCGATTAATTGTCACCACTCAGTTCAATACAAAGGTCAAAACATTTGCTAAATCAGTAAGGAAGCATTGACCATTAATACACTGTGACAAAAGTCCCAAGAGACTGGGGAAGACACCCTTAGTAGACTTAAGAGAGGGCCAAACCTCAAACAGTTACTTATGAAACCCACAAAAAAATTCTGGAAGGAAAAAAGTGGTACTTGGCTTAAACATAAGAGAACTGAGTGCTTTCGGTGTGTTGGATGCACTACGTGTGGAGGTATGATAGCTGGCAAGTTATTTGCCCATCCCCATACAGGAGTGAAAATTGCCATCAAACATTGCACATCGACATATGTTATTTATGTGTTAATGTGTCCATGCGGATTATACTATGTCGGTAAGACGACTACAACTTTTAGAGAACCAATGGCCAATCAAGAGGAGCTCCATCAGACAGGCCATTCAACATGGACATAGTGATAAGCCAGTTGCACATCACTGTATGCAAATGGGACATCAGGTGGCTGCATTGAAATCAATATTGACCGACCACGTACCTAAATCTGAGAGGGATGGTGACCGTGACAGAATTTTGTTACAGAAGGAGGCACGGTGGTTCTATGAATTAGGAACTATTGCACCTAGGGGATTGAATGAGAATATTAACTATAGATGTTTTTTCTAAAATATAATGATGTGCTGTTCAATTCTGGTACCATATGTTTAAGGGGGTAGTAGGTGTGTTATTTTTCATTTTTTTATTTTTTTTATTTCTGAAGTATTATTTTTTTCAATAACTAGGGTTATTTTGATGTATAGGTTATTAAGAAATTATTAATGTTTAATTGGTATGAGAAGTATTGTATTTGCACTGTATTTATTTTAGTGGCCAGAGCCGGCCCTAGGCATAGGCATTACAGGCATACGCCTAGGGCATTTGCAATGCCTTAGGGGCATCCCGCCGCTCGGCAGCAGGGCCCGCAGCCAGCAGTACTAGTAATAATGAGTCACACTGACTCATTATTACAGTACTCTCTCTGCGCTGTCTGCGGCTGGCCGGGGGCCGTACATAACCAGTCTATCACACTAGACTGCCTGAGACCCAACCCCTCCCCCCGAGTCCCTGCCCCCTCCACTCTGTCAACTCTAATCTACCTGCACTCTCCTTTCCCTGCCTGAGACTCCACCCCCTAACAACGGGTCCCCACCCCTTTCCAGTCTAGCCCTCTCTGTCACTGTGTCACAGCCTCTCCTTTCATTATGTGCCATGGAGACCAGCCCCAGCAGGGACCACACATCCTCTTCCAGGAGAGGTAAGTGCCAGTGTCATATAGGGGTGGTATCTGTATGCAATGGGGAGGGGGGGTGTATTAATGTAGTGTGGGTGGGGTGGTGTATTAATGTAGTAGTGTGTGAGTGGAGGGGGTGTATTAATGTAGTGTGTGGGGGTGGGGGTGGTGTAGTAGTGTGTGAGTGGGGGTGGTGTATTAATGTAGCATACGTGGGGTGGGTGCTGTGTAGTGTGTTTGTGTGTGTGTGTGTGTGTGAGGGGTTTGTTCATATTATCTGTGCTATAAGTTATATGAGGGTCAGTGATGTTCTCTGTTATATGGTGCTCACTGCAGGTCTCTCTGCATTATATGGCGCTCATTGTGTTATATAGCGCTCACTCCGACGCTCTCTATATTATATGCCGCTCACTGTGACACTCTCTGCATTATATGGAGCTCATTGTGTTATAAAGCACTCACTGTGACGCTCTCTATATTATATGCCGCTCACTGTGACACTCTCTGCATTATATGGCGCTCATTGCAGCTCTCTGCATTATATGGCGCTCACTGCGACGCTCTCTATATTATATGCCACTCACTGTGACACTCACTGTATTATATGGCACTCATTGCAACTCTCTGTGTTATTTAGTGCTCACTGCGACGCTCTCTATATTATATGCCGCTCACTGTGACACTCTCTGCATTATATGGTGCTCATTGTAGCTCTCTGAGTTATATGGCGCTCACTGCGACGCTCTCTATATTATATGCCACTCACTGCAACACTCTTTGTATTATATGGTGCTCATTGCAACTCTCTGCATTATATAGTGCTCACTGCGACGCTCTCTATATTATATGCCACTCACTGTGACACTCTCTGCATTATATGGCGCTCAGTGCAACTATTTGCGTTATATGGCGCTCACTCCGACGCTCTCTATATTATATGCCGCTCACTGTGACACTCACTGCATTATGTGGCGCTCATTGCAACTCTCTGTGTTATTTAGTGCTCACTGTGACGCTCTCTATATTATATGCCGCTCACTGTGACACTCTCTGCAATACATGCCGCTCATTGCAACTCTCTGCGTTATATGGCACTCACTGCGACGCTCTCTATATTATATGCCGCTCACTGTGACACACTCTGCATTATATGGCGCTCATTGCAACTCTCTGTGTTATATGGTGCTCACTGCGATACTCTCTATATTATATGGTGCTCACTGCGATACTCTCTATATTATATGCCGCTCACTGTGACACTCACTGCATTATGTGGTGCTCATTGCAACTCTCTGTGTTATATGGTTCTCACTGCAACGCTCTATATTATATGCCACCCACTGTGACACTCTCTGCATTAAATGGCGCCTTTGGATTATATGGCGCTCACTGCGGCACTCTCTGCATTATACGTCGCTCACTGTGACACTCTCTGCATTATATGGTGCTCATTGCAACTCTCTGCATTATATGGCGCTCACTGTTACACTCTCTGCATTATATGGCACCTCTGCGTTGCACTCTGCATTATATGGCACCTCTGCGTTGCACTCTGCACTCTGCTGTTGTTAAATACAGAAAGAATGACATAACCCTTTTAGCAAGCACTATAGGGGTTATACATCATTGATAATGGGGCTGTAAGTAAGTCAGCTGGTAGAGGGATGCTGCTGGATGACTGAGAGGTGCTGACTCTGCTGGGAAAGGGGTGCATAGAGGCCATCCTGGCCAGGGATGCTGACTGTGCTGGATGACTGACGGGTGCTGTGCTGGGAAAGGGGTGCATAATTAATGAGCACAGGGGTGCTGTGCTGAATGGGTAGTGTATAGATCCCCTTCAATATTTGTACCTGGAAATGACATGCAGTGAGGGTGGAAGTTCCATGCCCATACAGTCCACAAAAAGAAGAAATTTGTCCACTTGCGGGCTTGTTTCGCTCGCCACGCTTCGGGCACAGTGGCTCGCATTGCTTGCCACAGGTTTATGTTCCCCCTTTTTGCTTACGTGGATAGTAGTGAATGACTTTGGGCAGTACCGGACAACATCAGGGTACAAATACTGAAGGGGATCTATCCACTACCGCTCTGAATGAGGGGTTCTGACTGCTTGATAAGGGGTGCATAATGAGGCCAGGGGTGCTGTTCAGGATGTGGGGTGCTGGATGAGCCCAGGGGTGCTGTGCTGGGAAAAGGGTACTGGATGAGGCCAGGGCTGCTGTGTTGAGTGGGGTGCTGTTCTGTGAGGCGGGCAGTGAAGGGGTAGTATGTGGTGCTGTGAGGTGGGCAGCAACTGGATCAGTGTGTGCTGTATATATGTGTGGGTGTGTACATGTAGCTATATATCTATCTATAGAGAGAGAGAGGGAGATTTAATAAATATGTAAAAATGGGGGCAAATGAATCACAATTTTATGTCCTCTGCCAGACTCCTAAAGAAAGAAAGAAGAGAAAAAAAGAAAAGGAAGAGGTAAGTGAAAACTGAGTATCATGATTGAAGAGGTGGGGGAGAGTGTCTGTAGAGTGTAGTGTGGTGAGATTATCTGCTAGGGGCCACCAGCCAAAATCTTGCCTAGGGCACCAAATTGGTTAGGGCCGGCTCTGTTAGTGGCTAGCCCACCCTGAGCACTAATTATACCATTGAATAGAAGGGTTAATGTGAATAAGTGAATAGTGATGCTATAAGAATATGCTGAGAGTGGCACATGATAGTGACAAACTGATAGTTTCTATGGTAACGCTGGTCAGTGATAGCATGATGGGACTGTGCTGACGTAGACATTGAGCCAGTGTGATGTGGGCGCGTGCGCAGTGGTGTGGAACGCACACTAGGGCACACAGCCGCTCCTGGTGAACCGCAGTGATTAGCAAGAGGATGGTATAACAGGCTCACAGGGGGTAAGTAACTGGGAGACTTCTGACTAATTGATGAGAATATTGATGATAAGTTGCATGCCTTGAACGGCCCAAAAAGGACCGAGATCGAATCGACGGAGAGTCTGAGTATACAATATTCAGATGTGTGTGCTTATTTGATGATTGAAGCATCCATTTCTTGGCTACAATAACTACAAGTTTGTTGATGTCGGATGTCAGCTATTTTTACACTGGGTGGTGATGATGACTTTTTCTAAAAGAGAACTTTGGGCCTGATTCAGAGCCGGACGCAATTAGCGCTCGCTCGTCCTGAAAATAGGGGTGGCTATTCAAATGAACCGTTCGCTGTTTGCGGTCTGTTCACGCCTCCATGTCTGAACGAGCGAACAAAACTTGCGGTCGTTTTTTGGGAAACTACGCCCCCTGGCCGCTCGCATGCTACGTCATGTCCGCTATTTATTAGATTAATCGAGTACATCGACCAGGGTATGAGCTGCTCGCTATTCTTGTGGTTGGTTTTTGCTACCACAATTTTGCGAGCAGTTCTGGCTATAAAATAACCCAGGGACGTGGTCAATGACGCTGCTGTTTTAATTATGCACACCCATAAAACGCCCGTTTTGACCTTTAAGCACGTCTGCGATCGGATCTCCACTCCCCGATTTCAAGCACCTTCCCCTGTTACCACCCACATACGCCTACTCCTGTCACTCAAATTATCAGGCATTCGCTATTTTGCGAGCACATGAATTTCGACCGCACTGACTGGTTCGCGCATGCGTATAACGATCCGTATGCATGCACAGTTGGGCAAACATCGCTCGGAGCGAACGAGCGGCCGCTTACGAGTGGCTCTGAATCAGGCCCTTTATTAAGATAATTGTAGAGTGTGCCCTCTTTATATATATATATATATATAAAGCAAATGGAGGGTTGACTATGAGCGACAAACTCTGCTAATAAAATGTGCAAATATAAATTATGTGCAAATAGTCACAAAGTGCTAAACAGTGTTATTCTGAATTAAAAATGACCGTGCAATAAATGTCAATAAATATAAATTAAAATCATCAAAATTTAATACAGAGATTTAAAACAAGTAAGTTAAACAATGAGTTCAATAAGAAATTAAAAAACAGTTAAAATTAAAAGGAGAAGGTAAGTACCATCGCATGATATATAGGCATTAAAAAAAAGGGTAATAGCTTATCTGAGTCAAGATTCAGTAATTCTTAGGGCAAGAAATAAGGTTTTCCAACGCGTTTCGTCAGTAGACTTCTTCCTGGGGACATATATACACACATAGGGGCTTGAAAGTTTGTGAACCCTTCAGAATTTTCTATATTTCTGCTGAAATTTGGCCTATAACTACCTCAGATTTTCTAAAAGTAGATAAAGAGAACCAAATCAGACAAATGAGACAAAAAATTAGACGTGCTAATTTTTTTATTGAGGAAAAAAATCCAATATCACATATCTGTGAGTGTCAAAAGTATGTGAACCTTTGCTTTTAGTATCTATCTTGTGCAGCAATAACTGCTTCTAAACGTTTCCGGTAATTGTTGATTAGTCCTGAACATCGACTTGGAGGAGTTTTAACCCATTCCTCCGTACAAAACAGCCTCAACTCTGTTACAGTATGTTGATGGGTTTCCTCCTATGAACTGCTCACTTCAGGTGCTTCCACAACATTTAGATTGGATTAAGTTCAGGACTTTGACTTGGCCATTCCAAAACTTTACATTTATTATTCTTTAACCATTCTTTGGTTTAATGACTTGTGTGCTTTGGGCCGTTGTATTGCTGCATGACCTATTTTCTCTTGCAGCTCATTTACAGATGTCCTGACATTTTCCTTTAGAATATTCTGATATCAGAATTCATTGTCCCATCAATGATGGCAAGTCATACCGGGCCAGAAGCAGCAAAACAGGCCCAAACCATGATACCACCACCACCGTGTTTCACAAAATGTATGAGGTTTTTATGCTGGAATGCAGTGTTCTCCTTTCTCCAAACATAACGCTTCTCATTTAAACCATAAAGCTCTATTTTGGACTCAAGTGCCCACAAAACACTGTTCCAATAGTCTTCTGGCTTGTCCAGGTGATCTTTAGCATACTGCAGATGGGCAGCAATGTTCTTTTTGGAGAGCGGTGGCTTTCTCCTTGCAATCCTGCTATGCACACCATTGCTGTTCAGAGTCCTCCTGATGGTGGACTCATGAACATTAGCCAACATGAGAAAGGTCTTCAGTTGCTTAGAGGTTACCTTGGGTTCCTTTGTGACTTTGCACTATTAGACGCCTTTCTCTTGGCGTGATCTTTGTTGGTCGACCACTCCTGGGGAGGATAATAATGGTCTGGAATTTCCTCCATTTGTACACAATCTGTCTGACTGTTGATTGGTGCAGTCCAAACTCTTTAGAGATGGTTTTGTAACCTTTTCCATCCTGATTAGTATCAACAACTTCTGAGGTCCTCAGAAATCTCCTTTGTTTGTGGCATGATACACTTCCACAAACATGTGTTGTGGGCATCAGACTTTGATAGATCCCTATTTCTTTTAAAAAGACAGGTTGTCCACTCACACCTGATTGTCATCCCATAGATTGAAAATACCTGACTAATTTCACCTCCAAAATATCTGCTAAGCCTAGAGGTTCACATACTTTTGACACTCAAAGATATGTGGTATTGGATAATTTTCCTAAAAAATAAATAAAAATGAGCATGTCTAATTTTTTGTCTCATTTGTTTGATTTGGTTCTCTATCTACTTTTACGACTTGTGTGAAAATCTGAGGTAGTTTTAGGCCTGATTTTAGCAGTAATATAGATAATTCTGAAAGGTTCACAAACTTTCAAGCACCACTGTATATATATACATATCTGAAAAAGTCAAATGTGTACTAAAATTTCCAGAAGTGGTGACATGGCGTAGGTTGTTATGAGATGCAGGGGGCTGTGGCAAGATGAAATTGCTCTCGTGCCAATATATATATATAAAATGGTTATACTAACCACCCTTATCCTGCACCTATACAGTGAACTAAACCTAGCAGTTACTCATACAGAGTCTCCTGTTAGTGGGACTGGATAATATAGAAAGGAAAGAAGGTGAATGTGCTGCTCTACTTACCTGGGTGGAATTCAACTACACAGTACTGATACCATACAGTACATACAGAATTTTGACTTTTTTGAATATCGGAGGTGCAAAATCTGCTGAGAACCAAGTGTTTCCTAAGAATATCCATTGTTCCTGCATGTTTGAGACCAACTGGCACTTATAATACATATTCCATTATGTGAAGGCACAGAGATTAACCCCGAAAGAGTCTCCAAGGAGACAAAACGCTTAGGGTAATTGTTTTTGATCCTAATTCGGTGACTACACCACTACGAATACATGCTTTAAACCTAAGGGTGAATCGTCAATGTTCAAATGTGGAACCCTGTAAACCTAATCAGCACCGTATAAAAATGTATTCGTACTGCACAAAATGTTTTTTTATTGTAATAAATTGTATTATGTTTTTATAAGGGTGTCAACAGCTTTTGTCCACAAAAATTACTAGGTTTTTAATTTATACGTGAATGTTTTTATATTTTGAAGTGTTTATCCAGAACGACCTTTTCTTTATTAATTCTCCAGTATAAACTGTAAAGTTACTCAAGCGCTCTAACAGACCTTTATTACATATATATATATATATATATATATATATATATATATATATATATATATATATATATACAGTCAGGTGCATAAATATTGGGACATTGACAGAATTTTCATATTTTGGCTTCTATTCACCACCACAATGGCTTTGAAATGAAACAAACAAGATGTGCTTCAACTGCAGACTTTCAGATTTAATTTGAGGGTACTTACATCCAAATCAGGTGAACGGTGTAGGAATTACAATGGTTTCTATATGTGCCTCCCACTTTTTAAGGGGCCAAAAGTACTGGGACTATCAACTCAAAAGCTATTTCATGGACAGGTGTGGGCTATTCCCTCATTATTTCATTATCAATTAAGCAGGTAAAAGGTCTGGAGTTGATTCTAGGTGTGACATTTGCATTTGGAATCAGCTGCTGTCGACTCTCAATATGAGATCCAAAGAGCTGTCACTGTTACAAGATGTAAACCATTGGTGAGCCTCAAAAACAGGAAGACCAGATTAGAGTTTGCCAAACAACAACTAAAAAAGCCATTACAGTTCTGGAACAACATCCTATGGACAGATGAGACAAAGATCAACTTGTACCAGAGTGATGGGAAGAGAAGAGTATGGAGAAGGAAAGGAACTGCTCATGATCCAAAACATACCGCCTCATCAGTGAAGCATTGTGGTGGTACTGTCATGGTGTGGGGATGTATGGCTGCCAATGGAACTGGTTCCCTTGTATTTATTGTTGATGTGACTGCTGACAAAAGCAGCAGAATGAATTCTGAAGTGTTTCGGGTAATTTTTATTTTTTTACTTGATGAAGACAAAACTGAAGGGAAAATTCCCCAAGAACAAGCAGGAACTGAAGACATTTGCAGTAGAGGCCTGGCAGAGCATCACCAGGGATGAAACCCAGCGTCTGGTGATGTCTATGCGTTCCAGACATCAGGCTGTAATTGCCTGCAAAGGATTTGCAACAAAGTATTAAAAAGTGAAAGTTAGATTTAGGATTGTTTAGTTTGCCCCATTACTTTTGGCCCCTTAAAAAGTGGGAGGCACATATAGAAACCGTTGTAATTCCTACACCGTTCATCTGATTTGGATGTAATTACCCTCAAATTAAGTCTGAAAGTCTGCAGTTAAAGCACATCTTGTTTGTTTCATTTCAAAGCCATTGTGGTGGTGAATAGAGGCCAAAATATGAAAATTCTGTCAATGTCCCAATATTTATGCACCTGACTGTATATATATATATATATATATATATATATATATATATATATATATCTATCTTACTTCAATTTGCATATAGAAACCAATGGAGTGCTGACATTAATACTAGTGCTGGCATTGATACTTTTCTGTCCAACCCTGTATTAGGGTGTGGACTCTTGACAGATATAGCACCAATGTAGTTGCTCCATAAGGGTTTTGTTCTTAGCACTTCATCAGGGGTACAGAAAACTATAGTAGGTTATAAGCATGAAAAAATGCAGTTCATGCAAATCCCGATTAGTAGTACTGGTGATAAAAATCAGCCAACAAAACGTACCATTAACCAAACCACCCTTAAAAATCTTGCATTTGCCCCTGCTATAGCAAGCACTTGGTCTTTATCTGACACCAACTTCCATAGAATGGCATTTATGAGAACTGGTGCACATCAACCAACTAGACCATTTTTTCCTTAATGCAGTTTATGAAATGAAAGTAAAAGTCTGTTTTGTTGCTATCAGTTCCCAAACTTTTCCAGGCCACTGCGCCCTTGATTTCATAAATTCATCCCCATCACCCCTGACCATCTCAAGAATAGAACAGCACTAAACAGTAACAATTAATTTCGCATTATTGCCTCTTAGCACCCCCTTCAGGTAAAGCTAGAACAAGCTTAGTGAAGCCAAAAGAGCTTTAACTTGTATGAAAAACATGCCTAGCTAATCACAAAATAATACATCATGGAAACTTAATACATTTCCAAGATAACATTATACCATACATTTAATACCTTTATGAATTATTTGGATTACTGTATGCAAGTTTTGTATTTACTTAATATGGTTTTGGCAAGATTAAACCTAAATCAAATATAGGCGTTCCATACAGCGATAAATGGTAACAAAACCTCATGAGCGGGTCTTTGAAACTGAAATGAAATAAAGTACTATTAGATAGCTAAAAATAGTTCATTTATAAATTGTATTGATGTTTTGTGCAATCTTACCAGCACTGACTGTAATCGCTTCCATGAATTGATCCCTCCAGGAATGAGTTCCTACCACCAAGGCCAGGTTTGTCTTCTTAATGAGCTTGTCCACTGTGCTCTAGCAAGGGTTAAGGAAAAATACACACATAATGAAAAATGTTGTCTGTGTAAGACATTCACCACTACTTAAATAGCGATTCATATAGTGGGTAAAGTTCTACTCTTGTGTGGTCTCACTCCTGAACTGGGCAGCTGGAGGGAAGTGTCCACTTAATGCTGTCTTTCCGCACAATAATTTGACTGAGTGTACAATTTACGCATTTCAGTAGAAATTTAAGTACAAACTGTAAGGGGAAGACGTTTTAAACATTTAAGAGAGGAGGAGTTGTCCAAAGCAGCCAATCAGCATCAAACTGTGATTTCATAGGCTGTGCTAGATAAATGACAAAAGCTGATTGGCTGCTCTGGGCAATTTCTCCACTCTATCTCCCCTTAAGTATGCTTCCACTGAGCAATGTGTAAAAATGCAAATACAAATACTTACTTGCTGCTCCTGTTATAAAGTGATAGCCAAAGGACTGTGAGCACTGGCGTAGCTACTGTGGGAGCAGTTGTAATGGGGTCCGGTGAACCTACGGGGCCCATTCACACCTGCACGAAGATAACCTTACTCAGTGGTTGCTTCTATTAGTTTGCAAGCTGTAAGGAAGTGGCAGCAGCACTGACCATACAATTATAACTTACAACAGGTGATCTGATTATCACAGCACTCCTGCTCCGAGCTCTGGTGACTTTGACTGTGTTACCATGGGGACAGAGCCACACAGAGATGGGGGAAGAGCAGAGGCAGAGATACACAGGGAGCCGCTGAACGCTATAGCCCGGCCACCTTTGGTGTGTGTGAATGTGTGTGTTAAGGACCACTGGCATTCATGGTCCCAGCAGCAAACTGCTTCTGTCAGGACTGCGACTATTTCAGTACATAAAGATAGATTACTTTTTCCAAAGTTCCTTTGTGGTCGTTGGAGGAGCTATCCTGCTTGCTGGCGTTCTTCACATACAGGGGATAGAGACTTAAAGTGATCATCTGTTTCCAAGGTGTTGTCAGGTTGTGGGATTCCTAGATTCCTCATTATTTCAAACTTGATTCCATTTGGGTCACATGTTCTGAACTTCCTATGGATCACATATCTCTAGTATAAAGCCTGTTACTAACTGTGTCTCAGTATCTGTGCAACGTTACTTTCAGGTCTTTCTTGGACTCCTGCCAGATCCCTGCTGTGCCTGTGGGATGCTGTGGACTTTGTTATACCTCTGCTCATGTTCCAGCTAAACTTCTGATGTCAGATACCAGCCACACTACAGAGCTCAGCATAGCCATTGCCTAAGTATTGCATTCTGCTCCACTGCTGTGGTTTCACCTTTTGCTGCACTATTTACTTTGCCTGTTGTCTCTTACTCCTGTGGACATCGAACCCATCTTCGTTACAGTTGTCAACTGCACCATTACAGTTATCATCACCACATCGCGGGGCTCAACCCCGTTCCGGATTCTAGTCACACCGCAGGGCTCAACTCTGTTCCGGAACCACACCGCTTCACAGGGCTCAACCCTGCTTCAACCTTCATTGCATCACGGGGCTCAACCCCGCTCCGGATTCTAGTTACACCGCAGGGCTCAACCCTGTTCCGGAACCTCACCGCATCACAGGGTTCAACCCTGCTTCAACCTTCATTGCATCGCGGGGCTCAACCCCGCTCCGGATTCTAGTTACACCGCAGGGCTCAACCCTGTTCCGGAAACTCATCGCATCACAGGGCTCAACCCTGCTCCGACCTCACTGCATCACAGGGCTCAACATTGCTCCGACCTCACCGCATCATAGGGCTCAACCCTGCTCCGACCTCACCGCATCACAGGGCTCATCATTGCTCCGACCTCACCGCATCACAGGGCTCAACATTGCTCATACTGGACTCGGGGTTCCCTACCATATTGGCTCTTCTGTGTTAAAGACTATATGGGGGGTTTTCTCCTATACTCGTTATTGCTTATGTGAACCTCTGTGTTGTTGAGACTTTATGTGAGACGTTGCTATTATATTTCTCCTGTGAATAAATTTACTTTTATTCCGTGCTACCGAGATATCATGAAAAGGTCATTCCTAAAGCCACCCCAGTTTATTGTGCCTAGTAGGCCTGCCTCCTCTCAGGAGTATCAAGTGTCGGCAGCTGTGACAGCTTCTAAATCACAGGCAGATGTCTGCCTGTGACTCAGGAGCAGTTTGATGCTGGAATCATCAGCAGTACAAATCCCCTGACTGACACACAGATACTGTCATAGTGTTCAGGAGAGGCTACAGAAGCGTTTTTATATGGGAGCATGGAAGTTATTTTTCCCTGGCCCCACTCTCATAGGAGGCTTCACTTTAGTAACTAACCACTGTTGCGGGACTCATTCTATTCATGTGTCACCACTCCCAACGCTCCTCCTTTATTCTCCTCCGCCCATTGCTTGCAAAATAATAGAGGCACACAGAACCTTCCCATGTGTGCCTCTGACCCCCTGTTCCAAACTGTGCCTCTGACCCACCGCCCCATGTGTGCAGTTGAACGCCTCCCTATGTGTTCCTCTGACCTCCCCTACCCATGTTCTCCTCTGCACCAATTTCCCCATGTTTCCCTCTGAACCACCCTCCCCATGTGTGTCTCTGAGCCACCCTCCCCATCTCCCTGTATGCAACCACCACCATCGCCACATATGCCTTTGCTCCATCCCCAAGGCTGGTAGCTGCAGATCAGAAGTAGCGTGGGCGAACGAAGACAAGACCATGCTCGACGCCACATAACTGAACATAAAGATGGCAGGTAAGAACTATGTGTCTTCACTTTTAAAGCAATGGGGGCCCCTTCAAAATGTTGCTATGAGGCCTACAAAGTCTTAGCTATGCCCCTGTTTGTGAGCACTCTCAGGCTTCATCATCATTCCAGCAGTAAACTACCCAAGCACAGGAGCACACAGACCTCCCCAACACCATCATTCATTCTGTACTACTAAGTACCCTGAGCGAAAATCATTTATAATTGTGGATGGGGTTAGGGGGTTAAATCTGAAATCTGAATGCAGAAAAAGCACTTTACAGCTACCTACAAACAGTAGTTATAATAACAGCTGCTACTTGGATCGTTAGAGCCAACATTAGTGTTAATGCCTTTGCCTTACAGTGGACTTATACCTTAAGTTGATAATTGTGCTCAATTATGTCACATGTACGTAAACTCATTTTCTAGATAAGCTGAAACATTACTTTCTGTTATAATTTGGCACAATCGAAGGGCGCTCACCTTGAATTCATAAGACTCTTCAATGATGACCTCAAGTTTTGGGTGTTCTCCCAGAATAGGTTTCCCCATCTCAGCAATACGTCTGGCTTCTTCCTCCTCCATTGAGAGTTTCCTTTCCATCAGTTCAGCCCCTAGAAAAGAACAGTCATGTGCTTAGAAAAACTCTGGCCCTTCCATTCACTTATACTAGATGAATAGTTGGCTTCTCATACGCTAACGTTAGTGATCATCTTGCAACTGCTAAACCTTCTATTATCATCATTTGCTTGCTTAAAAACTGTACAGATGTGTCTTCATACACTATTGCCGCAGCCACACCAGAAACAGCATTTCTCGGTGTGCCAGTTGCCATGTGACTTGCGTCAAGCGTTTTTTTCACATAATTTTTGCTACAATATGCATCTCATACCCCTTTTCCACCGACCTAAAAATCCCAGGTTGAAGGCACATCAACCTGGGATTTTTGTCTTTGTAAATGGATCCACTCGGTCCAGGGTCCCAACTCGGGTACTTTGCAGGGATGGCCACAGGTTGTTCCCGTGGAACCCTGTAGTGTAAACGGCACAAACCAGGTCACGATGACCGGGATCGCGCCGCATGCCGTCCGATTGGCCGGCTTTGGTAGCGCTTGGAGATTACATCATCTCCAAGCGTCCACTGCAATGCCGGAAGTCCGGTGTGAATGGCGCCGACACAGGAATATCCAGGGTTGGCCCTGCAGTATGAATGTGGTAAGTTCCGGGTCTGATCTGGATTGGAACTGTGTGTGTGAATGAGTCTGAAAAGGTTTACAAGGTGCCGCAATGCAGTGGCCGAGGCTTTTTGTTCACGCTAAGATCCTTTGTGCTTCATCTGTGCTTTTATAAATATTTAAAACAAATTCCTGTATGGTTAAAGTCACAGCCTGGCGACTCTGGTACAAATTGAATGGTGCTTTGCTGCGTCTGTGGTGCAAATAAGGTGCAAAATTAAAGAGAAAGTCGCTATGCTACACCTCATGTCACGCTTCACCCGTGCCAGGTATTGAGGCTAAGTACATGTCGAGGACATATCTATACTTACACTGATAATATAGCAAATATGGGGCCTGATTCAGAGCCGGACGCTATTTGCGCTCGCTCGTCCAGAAAAAGGGGCTGGCTATTTAAATTGACCGTTCGCTCTTTGCGGTCTGTTGGCGCCTCTGTGTCTGAACGAGCGAACAAAACATGCGGTCTTTTTTTTGTAAAAAACGCCCCCTGGCCGCTCGCATCCTACGTCATCTCCGCTATTTATTTGATTAATCGAGTACATCGAAAGGCGAATGAACTATAGATTGTAAGCTTGCAAGCAGGGCCCTCTTACCTCTATGTCTGTCTGTTATTACCCTGTTTTGTTCTATTAATGTTTCCAATTGTAAAGCGCAACGGAATATGCTGCGCTATATAAGAAACTGTTAATAAATAAATAAATAAATAAACTGCTCGCAGTGCTTGTGGTTGGATTTTCCTACCGCAATCATGCGAGCAGTTCAGGCTAAGAAACAACCAAGTGACGTAGTTGATGACGCTACTTTGTTAATTATGCACACCCTTAAAACGCCCGTTTTGACCGTTTGGCACGCCTGCGTTCGGATCACCACTCCCCGTTTTCAAGCACCTTCCCCTGTTACCACCCACAAACGCCTCATTCTGTCACTCAAATTAGCAGGCATTCGCTATTTTGCGAGCACATGAATTTCGACCGCACTGACTGGTTCACGCATGCGTATTACGAGCCGTACGCATGCGCTGTGCGAACATCGCTCGGAGCGAACGAGCGGCCGCTTAAGAGCGGCTCTGAATCAGGCCCATGGTCTGTTCAGTCTTATTTATTTATTTATTAACAGTTTCTTATATAGCGCAGCATATTCCGTTGCGCTTTATAATTGGAAACATTGATAGAACAAAACAGGGTAATAACAGAAAGACATAGAGGTAAGAGGGCCCTGCTTGCAAGCTTACAATCTATAGGGAAACAGGCATTGATACACAAGGATAGGTGCTATATATTGCAATTTGGTCCGGCCAGAATGCAGTCTTCACTGTAACTATGCACCATCTAAACTCGACATTTAGCAGGACAGAGACCATCTGATTTTTTCCACTGTCATGTGACTTTTCACCATAATATTGTTGTAAAATCCTTCTTTTCTCTAGCTATGGCCACTACTCATGGGCTGATTAAGAAAGACTTTATGTAAAAATTTCATATGAGCCATCGTGTTTACCCTCTAAGCAAGCACATGTGCCTAAGGGGTGTATCTTATAAGAGATCCTTACACTCTGATGCCCATAGCATGGATGCTAGAGATATAACAATGACCCTTCTGAACTGATGAAACAGAGGAGGTCTTGCTATAAGCTGCATTCAGAGTGGTTTAGCCACATGTCGTTCTGTTGTCCAGTCCCTCTTATGTCACTGACAGAAACCCAAATGCAGAACTGAAACAATATTTACATGGGATTGTATCACGTGAGTATATGGAACATCCGCACACTGCACATCATTAACCCCATGAATCCTCAAAAGCATGGGCGTAACTGCCATAGGTGCAAGGGAGTGCAGCTGCTATGGGGCCCAAAGCTGACAGGGACTCATCTTCCTTATCAAAGTTACATGTGTTATATACATTTTTCACCATTGGATGGTACACAGGGGTCCTTATAAAACTTTTGCTATGGGGTCTTCAAATACCTAGTTACGCCCCTGCTCAAAACAGATTTTTTGCGGGGTTCATTAATTGCACAGGAAACATACCGTAAATACAATGGCAAACATCTCAAGTTCTGTGACAGTAACAGATCATTTCTTGGAAGCAACTTTAGGCTAAGTGATCATTTCATACAGGATAATGCAGTTTAATTAATGTAGACTTTTAGGTTTGATATTTATTTACTATATATTTCATATGGAATCGGATGTAAGACTGACGCCGGAAGGCAGAAGACGGAAGATCCCGACAGGGTAAGTATTTTAACTATCCCCAACCCTTTCCCCCCCTAACCCTCCTTTAGGGATGCCTAACCCTAACTTTCCTCCCCTAGTGCCTAACCCTAACCCTAACCTCCCCCAGGGGTGCCTAACCCTAACTCCCCCTTCCCCTAGCCTAACCTTAAACCTAACCATCCCCCCCACGGCTGTCCGCTCGCGACGCCTGGCTTTCCTTCATTCAATATGCCTGGCGTCGGGATTCTGGCGGGTGGATAATGATATGTGTCAGGATTTCGATGCCTATCATTAGTCCCATGCCAGGATTTCACAGTCGAAATGCCAACCGCTGGCTTCCTGACCACATACCATTTCATATAGAGCTGTATTTCACACAACAATGCTTCACTTTGCTGTTGGCGGATCCTGCTTCTTCCACTGTTCTGGTCTTACCAGAATGGCACTGCCTCTGTTCTATGCAGCTCTATCCCCACTAACACGATCACAAGTAGGTAGGTCCAATGCATCTCACAAGATCAGCACACTCTACTGTTCGTAAAATTGCAGTAACAGTATCTATGCGGTGAGCATTCAGATGATCTGATTGGCTATAGGTTATTCTACCTACAGTACGCTACCCAAATTAAGGGGTCTATTTACTAAGCAGTGTTAGGAGAAGTGAAAAGTGAAGAGTGAAAAGTGATACGGTGCCAGCCAATCAGCCCCCAACTGTCATTTTTCAAACACAGTCTGTGAGATGGCAGTTAGGAGCTGATTGGCTGGCACCTTATCACTTTTCACTCTTCACTTCTCATAACACTGCTTAGTAAATAGACCCCTAAATCTGAAGACATTACGAATGCGTAGGAATGCATATTTAATATAAGACATCGCTCAGATCCTAGTCAAATGCACTTTAGAAATAATAATAAACATGAATATAGGCAGCCCTTTATGTTGTTCACATAAAAGCTTTTAGAAGATTTTCCTGTGTTGATTTCCATTTCCATAATAAAAGGGACATAAAAGGTACGAATTTCAAGAGTAACATAGGTAATGATTCCGCACCAAAATGTATTGTTCTAATCTATATCAATATATAATCTCTCTTTTATGATTAAATATGTCCATTTGATTTTGGATTAATATTTAATTTATTGTTAGCAATATAATTTTTCTTTATACATATGTAATTTTTACGATTTGTATCTTATTCACCGGATATATTGTTAGCTTTTAATATAAACACCTTAAAAAAAGAGAAGTTTTATACTTATTCATACCCACATTACTATAATATTTTTCTAGCTAAGTGTCTCAAAAAAGCTTAAATTTGTCCTTTTTTGCCCTTTTTACAAAATACATACTAATTTCAAGGGATCTGTGGTCATCTGCTATTTACACGGATGATTAAGCAAACCATGAGTCTAACTCTAACCAAGGCTTTAGAAACACTGTTCATTAACATTTATGTTATTAGTAAATAATATGCTCCACACCAATTTATAATTGGGAACAAAGACAGTAATTAAACATAACTTGGTATCAAGAAACAGATAAACAGGTAAGATGTAGTATTGCTTGTCAACTGTCATTGGCAGCCTAGAAGGATGGACAGTAAGCCGTGGTATCACTAGGGGGTATGAACCGCACTGGGTGACACCAAAATAGCAGGGCAGCAATGTTATTTTGGTGTCACCTCCTTGGATGGTGTCACTGAGATGGATGAAGTACGCAAGCGTGCGTCATCCACACTGTCGGGAGTCAGGAGATGTTGGAGACTGTCCAGCAGCTCTTGGAGCGATGGGCAACCTCCCAGCGTGACAAGAATGAGGGCGTGACACCTGGCCCCAAAACATCATACACCAGGGGGCGTGGCATCGTGGACATTAGGTCACACCTTCAGCGAGCACAGAAACCCACAATAGTGCACTGGGTGACACCACTGAAGGTAAGAATTACTTCTAACGGGGAAAAATAATTAATTCTGCAACTGGTCAATATCAAAGAATAGGGATATTTCCAGTTAAAACAATTTCAGGAAAAAAATCTGCTCTAAAATGTGACACAACCTCTGGATATCAGGGACAGTTAGCAATATGCAGCTACTGTAGCATAACAGTTATCACATGAGTACAAGAAAATCATAACATGGGAGTTAATGGATGGTAGGAACAGTTGGAGGTAAGTATCTCTAAATGGGTTAAGTGCTTCTTAGTTCCCAGCAATATTTAAGTTCTTCCTAATTCATATTCTAAATACTATCAAAGCAATATTTCCAGAAATGTCAAGATTAGAGATAAAATAAGAGCCTATGATTTGTGCAAAGTACCAAATGGATGTTTATACAGCATTAAAGGAAGACAGACACATTTAGGATCTAAGAACTGGGGACACAAATATTTAATGAGATGTCAAGTGCGATGTAAGTCTAGATTCATAATTAGGGTTGAAAAAAAACTTTTCTTTAAATGTTACAGCAAGTTCAATCCCCAAGTTTTATATTAATCTACAGCTAAAGGTATGAGCTGGTAATATGTATAACCTAAACTATCTATATAATAGAGATGAGCGGGTTCCGTTTCCTGGAAACCAAACCCACCCGTACTTAGTACTTACCCGTTCTAAGTAGATCCGGGTCCCAGCTCTTCTCACCAGCTCCGGATTAAAAAACGGTGCAAAACACCATCTTAGCATTGTCGGATCTCCCAAGTTTTGGAGCCGCAGTAAAGACTGTCGGATCCATCCAGCGGCCACTACCATGGTAACAGGCCGTTGGTTGGCAGAGAATGGCTGTCTCAGCCAATCAACATGTCCCCATAGACTTCCAAGGGCCCATAGAAGTCTATGGGGAAGCGCTGGCTGAGTGACATCCATTCTCAACCAACCCAGGGGCAAACGCAGGATTTTTACAGGGAACTTTCCACACACACACTTATATTTACAACGCTTCACTTTTTCCACATTTTGTTATGTTACAGCCTTATTCCAAAGTGGAATAAATTCATTTTTGTCCTCAAAATTGTACACACAATACCTCATAATGACAACGTGTAAAAAGTTTTTTTGAGATTTTTGCAAATTTAATAAAAACACAACTAAGAAAGTACATTAGTATTCACAGCCTTTGCTCAATACTTTGTTGATGCACCTTGGCAGCAATTACAGCCTCAAGTCTTTTTGAATATGATGCCACAAGCTTGGCACACCTATTTTTGGGCAGCTTCACCCATTCCTATTTGCAGCACCTCTCAAGCTCCATCAGGTTGGATGGAAAGCGTTGGTGCACAGCTGTTATCAGATCTCTCCAGAGATGTTCAATTGGATTCAAGTCTGAGCTCTGGCTGGGCCGCTCAAGGACATTCACAGAGTTGTCCTGAAGCCACTCCTTTGATATCTTGACTGTGTGCTTAGGGTCGTTGTCCTGCTGAAAGATGAACCGTCGCCCCAGTCTGAGGTCAAGAGAGCTCTGGAGCAGGTTTTCATCCAGGATGTCTCTGTACATTGCTGCATTCATCTTTCCCTCTATCCTGACTAGTCTCCCAGTTCCTGCTGCTGAAAAACATCCCCACAGCATGCTGCTGCCACCACCATGCTTCACAGTAGGGATGGTATTGGCCTGGTGATGACGGTGCTTGGTTTCCTTCAAACAACGCCTGGCATTGACGCCAAAAAGTAAAACCTTTGTCTCATCAGACCAGAGAATTTTGTTACTCATGGTCCGAGAGTCCTTCAGGTGCATTTTGGCAAACTCCAGGCAGGCTGCCATGTGCTTTTTACTAAGGAGTGGTTTCCGTCTCGCCACTCTACCATACAGGCCTGATTGGTGGATTGCTGCAGAGATGGTTGTCGTTCTGGAAGATTCTCTTCTCTCCACAGAGGAATGCTGTAGCTCTGACAGAGTGCCCATCGGGTTCTTGGTGACTTCCCTGACTAGGGCCCTTCTCCCAAGATCTCTGTTTAGACGGCTTGCCAACTCTAGGAAGAGTCCTGGTGGTTCTGAACTTCTTCCATTTATGGAAAATGGAGGCCACTGTGCTCATTGGGACCTTCAAAGCAGCAGATATTTTTCTGTACCCTTCCCCAAATTTGTGCCTCAAGTCAATCCTGTCTCGGAGGTCTACAGACAATTCCTTGTACTTGGATGGTGCTCTGACATGCACTGTCAAGTGTGGGACCTTATATAGACAGGTGTATGCCTTTCATATCCAAACAACTGAATTTACCACAGGTAGACAACAATTAAGCTGTAGGAACATCTCAAGGATGATCAGTGGAAACAGGATGCACCTGAGCTCAATTTTGAGCTTCATGGCAAAGGCTGTGAATATTTATGTATACGTGATTTTTTATTCAATTTGCAAAAATCTCAAAAAAACTTTTTACACGTTGTCATTATGGGGTATTATGTGTAGAATTTTGAGGACATAAATTAATTTATTCCATTTTGGAATAAGGCTGTAACATAACTGTGGAAAAAGTGAAGTGCTGTGAATACTTTCCGGATGCACTGCATATACATATGTATCTATCTATCTATCTATACATACATACATACATACATACACACACACACACACACACACACACATATATATATATATATATATATACATACACACAGACACATACATGTCACACATACCCTACACATATACCTACTGTATGTCACACATACATTACACACACACTTACCTTGCAGCAGCTGCGGGTTATAGACCTGATAAGGATGGGACCTGGGAAGGCTGGCACCATGTCATTAGGCCCCTCCCCCTAGCGTCAAACTGCCACGATACGCGGGTCAATCGGGAGGGGGCGGGACCAAATGATGTGATTCTAATGGAATTACGTCATATTGGCTCCGCCTCCTCCCGATTGACCCTCGAATCGCTGTATTTTGCAATGAGGGGGCGGGGCTTAAGTAGATGGTGCCTGCTCTCCAGTCTGTTAGTGGGGGGGGGGTTTCTGGGTACTCAGAAAGCCCCTCTGCGTGCGCTAATGCAACCAGCGGCCTGTTACCATGGTAGCAGCCACTGATTGGAACAGATACACAAGCCTGCACATAGTTAGCTATATTGTAAAAAAACAAGTTAAATATTGTAAAAAAATAGATATATATATTTTTTTAAATGCTGTGGTGTCCCCTCCACCCAAAGTTCAACCAGCACCGAGCTATTTTTAGCCGGTCCTGGTTTTGAAAATACAGGGGGAAAAAAACGTAGGGGTCCCCTTTATTTTACACAAACAGCACCCGGTTCCTGAGCCAGGCCCGGTTGTGAAAATAAGGGGGAAATATTAAGTAGGAGTCCCCTGTATTTTTAACAACCAGCACCGTGCTCTCTAGCGGGGATGTAATTCCACAGCAGGGGGACATGTTTCACTGGGTCCCCTTGCCAAAGCTATGCTCAGCACTCCTGGTGGCGGTGGGTGCAGAGTCCATGGTGAAAAAAATACTACTGTCTCTTACAGGAGGATTACAGGTTCCAACAAGCCTGCCCCGCTTGCCATTACAAAAACCACAAATACCAGGAAGCAGGGCATTAAGGCCCAGCTGGTGCCTGTAGTCCCCCTGTAAAAGAAATAGTCAAAAAAAGATAGGACACACACCGAATATTGTATTCTTTTATTACACATTCACACACACACCTTTTACACCATAAACGCAGCACCCGCCGCCATCAGGGGTGCCGAGCATAGCCCCAGGTTATCAGCCTGGGCCTGAGGTGTCCCCGGTAGAGGGAACCCCTTTATTGGAGGGGTCGCGACTTCTCGTGGATTCACGGCCTCGGCTGACTAGTAGGGGGTGCTGAATGCTTTCACAGCGGGACTAGGTGAAGCATGTTCCCCTGCTGTGGCATTACATCCCCGCTAGAAAGAGCCCAGTGCTAGCTGTGTAAAATATGGGGGACCTCACCATGATTCCCCTCATCCCCCCTGTATTTTCACAACCAGGATCGGGTTCTTTCTAGCGGGGGTTGACTGAAAGTGACTCGCAATTAATGTTCTTGAGATTAACAATATTGTAGGAACAAAAACAGGCACAAATTATGTTATTGTAGCTGTTTTTATCAATTTTAAAAAAAAAATACAGAACCAAAACATGTGAGGAGGTTTTGGCAAAACCAAAATAAGACGATGGATTAGAACCAAAACACGGGGATCGGCGCACATCTCTAATAATAAATACATAAACTCACCTGACTTGACCAAAGGCGCTCACACTATTGCATGATGCAGAGATTTGATGTCAAGGTTTTATTTTAAAATAACTTTTTATTGGTTTCCACAAGTTATAATGGGAGAAACAAAAAACAGATATCAACATAGCATATAAAATTTATAGGGGGGGAAAGGTGGTGGGGTGCACCCAGCGGAATGAGGGAAAGGAGTGGAGGAAGGAAGGGGACCCAATCACCAAATATAATAATAAATAAAAACCTCTAGGGGGCATATTTATCACAATCCGCACCTCAGATGCGGATTGGCTGTGATAAATTCGCCCAATATTGCAATGCAAGGATGTATCAAAAATCGCATGCAGGGACAGAGCTTGCCATCGGCGCTCCAGTCAGGTCCTCTCTCTGGGGCTCCAGTCAGCTGGTCTCCCGGCTCCTCCGCTGTGCCCCTAGTTAGCTGTTCTATGCAGCAGCTGACCAGGGTCACAGTGCAGGAGTCCAGAGACCAGCTTACCGGAGCCCCAGAGGATCTCACCGGAGCACCGATCTCCGGTCCCTGGAATCATGTGTTTTGGGGGTTTTTTAAACTATTTTTTTTCTAGTGATCAGCTTGTGGTCTACGGGGGCTGGCTCCTGGCTCTACTCTGCCTGTCAGAGCAGAGCAAGAGTCGGGGGACTGAGGGGAAAGCCCCAATAATGCCATCTGAAGGTGGCGTTATTACCACAAGGCTTTCCCATTTAATTTTTTACAATTTATTTTTAGTAAATCTCAGGCAGATCATATTTCCCATTATAAGTATGGCAAATGCAATATGCATACTAAAAATATGCGTATTAAAGGGCATAGAGTATTTATTGAAAACTACTCTAAATGCCCTTTAATAAATGTGTGTGATACTAAAATAATATGAAACGGGTGTGAATACACCCCATTTAAAAAAAATTTTTAGTAAAAATAATATTGATAAATAGGCCCCTGGTAACAAATTTGATGTAGGCTGCACATGCAAACGATTAAGAATATAAAGCACTAGCCAAACCCATTGAGGAGAACAAGCAACAGTAACCAATAAGAACAGATTTGTTGTCCCTGCCAAGACCATCGAGAAAAGGGGAATGGAGATGGTGTGGGAGATTGCTGCATTTCTAGAATACAGGTATGGAATTTGAGATCACAATAAACAGTATTCAAATGGAGTTCGGTCCTGGAAGGCCACGTTTATCTAAAGCTGTCTGGGGTGTTACGTAAACTGGTTGAATCATTTTCCATACGAGAGGTTGACCATAAGTTATTGAGATTGGCAGTGGATGAGAGGTGAGTGATCTGACATTTAGCTGCAATAAGGATATGTTTGACAAGTTTTTGAATGTGTCTAGAAGTTTCTGGATGGGACCTGGGAAAAAGTGAGCAGAATGGCGAGTTTAAATTAGGGATGTGCAGGCTCGGATAGGTTCGAGTTTGCACGTGGAGTTCGGATTTTTCCCTCCAAAAAAACGGAACTCAGAAAGAGGCAAAACGTCATCTTACATGGACGAACATCATCATTCCTGGACAAAAGTCCAGGAATGATGATGTTCGTCCATGTAAGATGACGTTTTGCCTCTTTCTGAGTTCCGTTATTTTGGAGGGAAAAATCCGAACTCCACGTGCAAACTCGAACCTATCCGAGCCTGCACATCCCTAGTTTAAATATTAGTTATGGACTTTATGAAAGCATGTATTATGGCCCTGTATAGGACTAGCTTTGGGCATGACCCCCAAAAGTGTAGCAGAGTGCCTCTGTGCCTACAAAATCTCCAGCATAGAGGGAAAGATGGAGTAAAGACGCCTTGATAACAGTAGAAAACATTGTAATAATTATCTTTGATTCTTAGCAAAACAGGAGCTTTATATAGATTTGCTCTTATTTTGGTTCACTTGCCAGGTACTAGTGTCCACCCTGTGTCACTTTCCCAAGCTAACTCATGCAGGTCTTTATAAGGTTGGCTTTAGGATAATATTAATTGATAGGGCTTTTATTTGTTACATTTAGGCTTCTGCGTGCTATGATGACCTTAGGTGCATCCTACATGCTATAGAAAAGCAGAGCAAGTGTGGATGGTGACAGGCTGAGACCTTACAGTGAAGCAATGACGTGTGGTCAGGTCAATGGTTGGGGAGGCACACATGGAGATGAGTCTGAGTGCTGGGAGCCTGTACTCACTGTAACTCTCCCCTCACTACACTAAGCTTTAGTGTCCTTTGAGTCTCCTACCTGCATTACTGTTTCTTTTCTTCGTTCTGCTAACTGAGCTCCGATCTCTAAACACTGCAGTGCACACCCTGGTCACCTGACACATCCAAGGTGTCCATCAATGCTCAAGGTGCATCCCCCATACTCAGAAGCATGCCTCTATTAGCTCTCTTTCTATGCAGCTTACTGCCAGTGGTGTGGCCCCGTCCCCAGCTCTGCAAGCAGTGTCTGACTATACAGAAGCGAGGCTGAGCTGTTGTTGCCTCATCTCTCATCTCCCTGCAGTCACAACGAGCTCCACAAAGCAGGTGAATGTTAACTATGAAAATGATTACAATAAACAAAGAAGATGTTTATAAGTTATAAATATATTCTTTGTATTATTCTAAACATTTTTATATCAAATCTTAGGCAATTCTTGACGATATTGTCAGATTGGCCTGCATGTACGGACGACCAAAGATATCGTTATAGCCCAGCGGGAGCGCGCATCGTTGGTCGTTCACTGCATACACACTGAACGATATATCGTTGAATGGTATCGTTATCGTCCATATCGTTCATAAAAATCGTCCCATGTGTATGCACCTTTAGTCAACTTCTGGGATGGGGTATGACTTCTAATATAAAACTCGAAACTGAATTTTCATTTCTCTGAGAAATTATCCTTTAAGCATTAAAGTGGACATAGACAGTCTATTATTGGATTACTTGGTCTGGCAAGGAGACCTTTTACTTTCTAATCCTGTTGGTGCATTATTACAACTACAGGCCCTGCTGCTTCCATTCAAAGCTAAACTTAGCTAGTAGAGCTCAAGCTTAAGCTCTACCCCTGGAAGTTTCTTAGCAAGCGATGTAGGATGTAGTTGAAATCCCTACAAAAGTGTATACCGGCGCTGAATTAAGTTGCTGTATATAATTAAAACACAGATATGTGTGCAATTTATATCACATTTATTTCATCATATTACTGTAGAACATAAAATAAAAATAGAAGGTATAAAATCTCTATGTCTTAGGAGCATAAAATCCAAAGTCCAATACAATCGCTAATGGGGGACTGTTAAATCCAGTTGATATGACACTGATGTTAGCACTAATTGATATTCCATATGCAGGGTCCAGCAAATATTTACCAAGTGGGTTGTCCTGATTGCTCAGTCCAGATGGTATCTCCTATGTCCAAATCCTGTTGGTATAAGCACAGAGTGTAGACTGGATAGGACCCACTTGTAGCTGCTTCCCTTTGGTGATAATAGCCATTGTCCCAATATTGATGTGTCAAAATATGCAAGATGGTATAATGGCGTTGTCCCCAAAACGATGAGCGATGGAAATGAAGCTTCGTTTCGCTGGCAAATGTATATCCAGCTTCTTCAGAAGCATATCTCCAATGTGTTATTCACGCTCCTTAAATACCCTGTTCATTATCAATTAGGGCAAACAGCTGCATATCAATTAAAGCAATCAATTGCACACATGTCCGTTATTATAAAAAATACATATATAATCACAGTTTAATCTTACATTAATGAAGGCAATCCTAAGTAAGTCTAGAACCAAAAGTTTGTCTATTACAACAATGAAAACTCATTTAGATCGAGTATACCTTATTCCCATACACTTCCTGGTTTCATCCGATCACGTGACTACCACGTGATCCGCGAGCGGATCAGGTGGTATACTGACTCATCCACATCCTGTATACGATGCTGCTAAGCAACGCTCCAACGTTGATTGGTCTATACTAAGTTTGATGTCATACATCCCTTAGATTCACTCGATCACGTGACCATCACATGATACGGAAGTGAACCAGATGGTGCATTAAAACCAATCATCTATTTGTATCACCTGTTACTAAGCAACTTACCCAATACTTAGTGATGTTGTTAGCTGTTATTCGCGATCATTGGATTATTACATTTGATCTTACTAAGTATATATTTCTTTGACTCATGAGTATCATATTTTATAAACATTCATATCTGTATAAATATAGTGTATTACATACATTTAAATGATTAAAAGAATACATATATATACACAAAATCACCAGTATGACATAGTTGGTGAAATTAATATGAACCCCATGCATATCATAACAAATAGTTCTTAATCTATAACATTATTGAGGTATAACATCAACCTCTGAACAAAAGTAAATAAAAATGAATCAAAAGAAATTAATTAATAAAATTGTATTTACTTTTGTTCAGAGGTTGATGTTATACCTCAATAATGTTATAGATTAAGAACTATTTGTTATGATATGCATGGGGTTCATATTAATTTCACCAACTATGTCATACTGGTGATTTTGTGTATATATATGTATTCTTTTAATCATTTAAATGTATGTAATACACTATATTTATACAGATATGAATGTTTATAAAATATGATACTCATGAGTCAAAGAAATATATACTTAGTAAGATCAAATGTAATAATCCAATGATCGCGAATAACAGCTAACAACATCACTAAGTATTGGGTAAGTTGCTTAGTAACAGGTGATACAAATAGATGATTGGTTTTAATGCACCATCTGGTTCACTTCCGTATCATGTGATGGTCACGTGATCGGGTGAATCTAAGGGATGTATGACATCAAACTTAGTATAGACCAATCAACGTTGGAGCGTTGCTTAGCAGCATCGTATACAGGATGTGGATGAGTCAGTATACCACCTGATCCGCTCGCGGATCACGTAGTAGTCACGTGATCGGATGAAACCAGGAAGTGTATGGGAATAAGGTATACTCGATCTAAATGAGTTTTCCTTGTTGTAATAGACAAACTTTTGGTTCTAGACTTACTTAGGATTGCCTTCATTAATGTAAGTTTAAACTGTGATTATATATGTATTTTTTATAATAACGGACATGTGTGCAATTGATTGCTTTAATTGATATGCAGCTGTTTGCCCTAATTGATAATGAACAGGGTATTTAAGGAGCGTGAGTAACACATTGGAGATATGCTTCTGAAGAAGCTGGATATACAGTCAGGTGCATAAATATTGGGACATTGACAGAATTTTCATATTTTGGCCTCTATTCACCACCACAATGACTTTGAAATGAAACAAACAAGATGTGCTTTAACTGCAGACTTTCAGATTTAATTTGAGGGTAATTACATCCAAATCAAGTGAACGGTGTAGGAATTACAACGGGTTCTGTATGTGCCTCACACTTTTTAAGGGGCCAAAAGTAATGGGACTATCAACTCAAAAGCTATTTCATGGACAGGTGTGGGCTATTCCCTCGTTATTTCATTATCAATTAAGCAGGTAAAAGGTCTGGAGTTGATTCTAGGTGTGACACTTGCATTTGGAATCAGTTGCTGTCGACTCTCAATATGAGATCCAAAGAGCGGTCACTATCAGTGAAGCAAGCCATCATTAGGCTGAAAAATCAAAACAAACCCATCAGAGAGATAGCAAAAACATTAGGTGTGGCCAAATCAACTGTTTGGAACATTCTTAAAGAGAAAGAATGCACCGGAGAGCTCAGCAACACCAAAAGACCTGGAAGACCACGGAAAACAACTGTGGTGGATGATAGAGTTTGCCAAACAACAACTAAAAAAGCCATTACAGTTCTGGAACAACATCCTATGGACAGATGAGACAAAGATCAACTTGTACCAGAGTGATGGGAAGAGAAGTGTATGGAGAAGGAAAGGAACTGCTCATGAACCAAAACATACCACCTCATCAGTGAAGCATGGTGGTGGTAGTGTCATGGCGTGGGCATATATGGCTGCCAATGGAACTGGTTCCCTTGTATTTATTGATGATGTGACTGCTGACAAAAGCAGCCAAATGAATTCTGAAGTGTTTTGGGCAATATTATATGCTCATATTCAGTCAAATGCTTCAGAACTCATTTGACAGCGCTTCACAGTGCAGATGGATAATGACCCGAAGCATACTGCAAAAGCAACCAAAGAGTTTTTTAAGGCTAAAAAGTGGAATGTTATGCAATGGCCAAGGTAATCCCCTAACCTGAATCCGATTGAGCATGCATTTCACTTGATGAAGACAAAACTGAAGGAAAAATGCCCCAAGAACAAGCAGGAACTGAAGACATTTGCAGTAGAGGTCTGGCAGAGCATCACCAGGGATGAAACCCAGCGTCTGGTGATGTCTATGCGTTCCAGACTTCAGGCTGTAATTGCCTGCAAAGGATTTGCAACAAAGTATTAAAAAGTGAAAGTTAGATTTAGGATTGTTTAGTTTGTCCCATTACTTTTGACCCCTTAAAAAGTGGGAGGCACATATAGAAACCGTTGTAATTCCTACACCGTTCACCTGATTTGGATGTAATTACCCTCAAATTAAATCTGAAAGTCTGCAGTTAAAGCACATCTTGTTTTTAATTTCAAAGCCATTGTGGTGGTGAATAGAGGCCAAAATATGAAAATTCCGTCAATGTCCCAATATTTATTCACCTGACTGTACATTTGCCAGCGAAATGCGTTAAGCTTCATTTCCATCGCTCATCGTTTTGGGGACAACGCCATTATACCATCTTGCATATTTTGACACATCAATATTGGGACAACGGTTATTATCACCAAAGGGAAGCAGCTACAAGTGGGTCCTATCCAGTCTACACTCTGTGCTTATACCAACAGGATTTGGACACAGGAGATACCATCTGGACTGAGCAATCAGGACAACCCACTTGGTAAATATTTGCTGGACCCTGCATATGGAATATCAATTAGTCCTAACATCAGTGTCATATCAACTGGATTTAACAGACCCCCATTAGCGATTGTATTGGACTTTGGATTTTATGCTCCTAAGACATAGGGATTTTATACATTCTATTTTTATTTTATGTTCTACAGTAATATGATGAAATAAATGTGATATAAATTGCACACATATCTGTGTTTTAATTATATACAGCAACTTAATTCAGCGCCAGTATACACTTTTGTATATATTCTATATTTTGTTGGGGCTGACAACCCCTACTGGCTGCTTTAAATAACAGCGCATTGGATCATTTTTTATATTTCTATTTGTAGTTGAAATCCCAGCTTTTGGGATGCTGACGCTCAGAATGCTAGCGCCGGAATCCCTACAACAGTCAGAATCGCGGCGTCAGCACACCCCGACTGCCGGCATCCCGATGGTAAATAGTGGGGTTAGGGGGATGTTTAGGGTTACGTACTAGGGGGCAGCGTTAGGGTTAGGCACTAGGGGGGAGGGTTAGGCACTAGGGGGGAGGGTTAGGCACTAGGGGGGGTTAGGTTTAGGCAATAGGGGGGAGGATAGGTTTAGGGTGTGGTCAGTGTGGGTGAGGGTTAGGATACAGGGCCTGATTCAGATCCACTCGCGAGCGCATAGCACTCGCAAGCAGGTCAATGGTGGCCCTGTGTGCACGCGAGCCCTGGAGTGAGTGAGACCTTCACTCGCTCCGGAGCTCGCAGCAAAACGGGGCGGCTGTCTTGTTGATCGACAGCTCGCCCCGTTTTGTAGGCAGGGAGGGGGGGTGGCTGAACAAACTGAGGCGTTCCCGAAGGAACGCCTGCCGTTATGGGTAGCCCTACTGACATCACTCGTGATGTCAGTAGTGGACTTCCGGCTCTATTAGAGCTGGAAGTCCTCTTGGCATTGCGAGTGCTGAGACCTTACCACAGGGTCTCCTCGCAATGCTGATGGTCGCGATAATAGCGACCATCGCCGGGCCGCTCACACAAGCTGTGGGTGATCACCCACAGCTGTGCGAGCGGCCTGGAGGCCGGAATTAAAAAAAATAGGGACGCCCTGATTCAGAGAGAGCGCACGCAAATAGCATGCGCCTCTGAATCAGGCCCACAGTACTTAGCGACAGGTGTCGGTATTCTAACCCTGTTAAGATGCCAGCAACAGGATTCTGACCACCTGTATCCCGAGCACCAGCATCCCGTACCCAACCCCTTAGCAATAGCTAGGTATGCCCCAGAGAAAGCTACAACAATGATAGATCCTATCTGTGGGAACCAGTATTGTATAAAAGAAACAACAGAATGGAGAACCATTCATGAGAAAAATAAAAATTTATATTTTAGACTAGGACTCTATGGGACTGTGGTTAGAAGATAAGAATAATTGTACAGTGTCTATTTCCTTGAGAACAACAGCATAAAAGTATCCACCTAAAAATAATAACTGATACATTCACTATTTCTTTTACAACATCCCCAGATCTGCAATTGCCAGACTCGTAATTCCATTTATCATTATTAAACTGTAAATCTAGTTTTTGACTGCTGCTTTGCAAGCCATAAAACTGCATTTTTATCAGTTTAAATGAATTATTGCACAGTCATATAATTGTATCCTCTTCTCATGCTTGGTGCACCCAATGCCACATGTAACAACTGTTCTCACACACACTGGCAATAACAATGTCATCTAAAATTTCTGCAGCCCAATATCTGTAGGCATACCCTGCATTCGGAGTCAGTTTTGCACTTGAGTAAAATGCTCATATTCCTGGAGAGATATTGCTTGAAACGGCATTAGGGGAACCATGGTACTATGTATTTATTTTTATAAAAATGAAATTGGTACTTGTCTAGGATGACAGGAACTTTCCTTTTGTATCATCTTCCCTATTTTGAAGTGGATGTATATAGAACAAGCGGAAGCCAATCATCACAATGCTCACATAAGTACAGAGGACCTCACTTACAGTACGAAGACCTTTGGATGCATGTTATATGGCCTGCCCAGCACACTCTGGGCCTGATGGTGCCCTAGTGCGCATGCGCACGACGGAGGGAGCTCCGTCGTGCACATGAGCGAGACCCAGATAGCGACAGCCAAGCTGTCGCTCCGGGTCTCGCACCAAAGGGGGCGTGCTGTCGATGTTGATTGACAGCACGCCCCCTTTGGTGGGCGTGCTGGAGGCGTGGCTGCAGACGGAGGCGTTCCCATGGGAACGCCTACCGTCTGGGTCCGGCCCCACTGACATCACTAGTGATGTCAGTGGGAGTGATTTTGGCTCTGACAGAGCCAAAATCACTCCAGGGCTTGCGGTCACCGAGACCCTACCGCAGGGTCTCGTCGCAAGCCCGATGGTCGCGATGGTCTTGACCATCGCGACCATCATCATGGACGCTCGCATAAGCTGTGGGTGGTAACCCACAGCTATGCGAGCGTCCAGGAGGACGCACCAAAAAAAAACAAAAACGCCCTGATTCAGAGCTGGCGCTCGTTCAGAGCGTCCGGCTCTGAATCAGGCAGACCTCTGTTCCTCGGCGGTGCTTCCCCAAACTAGTTGTGAGCCTAGGGTTTGCAGAAAGGCAAGACTCTACATCAGGGGTTCCCAACCACAGTCCTCAAGGCACACTAACAGTCCAGGTTTTAGGGATAGCCATACTTGAGCACATGGACTTAATTAGTACCTCAGTTGTTTTGATTCAACCATCTGTGCACAATCATGGATATAACTAAAACCAGGACTGTTAGTGTGCCTTGAGAACAGAGGTTGGGAATCACTGCTCTACATCATACTTTGCCAACTTTAGACCTCCAGAGGGAAAGTCTCTTTTGGGAGTCAGGCAGGGTTCCCTAAAATTCAGGATTCTCTTGGATGTAACAGGAGGCAAGAATAGTGTAAATACCACATCAATCACCTACTGTTTTAGAAGCACCCTCCCCATTAACTTTTAGGTTTTCTCCTAAAATATGTCTTAGTTTAATCTATTTGGTAACTTAAATTAACCAGGATAGTGAGAGGAACAGCACTTTTGTGATTTTTAACCTTTTTTTTCTTCTTACATTTGGCAAAATAACCAATTAAAAAGTATTAAGAGAGCCAAGCTCCACCAGCTCAAATCTGGTGCAAGAGTCAATTACTTTATGAAATAAAGGCCCCTAAAAAGCCCCCTCTTTACTCCTTATTTTATCATTATGCTTGGTACAGTAAGATGAAGGGAGGGATGTACTAAAGTGAAAAATGCGGTAAAACCCCCATTTTCACTGGTTTTACTGCATTTCCCATATGTACCAAGCACCGATGCGATGCATTCCGGTGCTTCGTCCCAGTGGGTAACGCCATCTTCAGGTAGCGATACCCAGTAGAAGCCTATGGGCTTCTTTTCGGGATGCCCCCTTAGAGGGATCCAATCAGATCTCTCCCATCACCCCCCGTGCAGAAGAACGCCAGAGAGACTTCTGGGTGTTAAACCCGGAAGACCCTCTATCCGAGGGTATCGCAAAGGACTGCTCTTATCAGGAGAGCTGTTCTTTGCAAATTAAACTGCATTTCTAGGTACGTACCAGGGTAATCGACCACAGTATGTACCCAATAAGAGGCGGGATGTACCGCATTACGGATGCAATGCTTAGTACATTCCACCCAAAATCGAAATTTTGCACTGCTCCCAAAACTAGGCAAACAAGTGCTCCTATGTTGTACTGTAATTTGCAAGGAACCCTCTCACCTTGGCCAATGCCCTGTGTACGAAGGCCCAACCATGCAAATCATTCACAAATTGTTCATTTTTTTTTTTTGCTGCATCTTGGGCATTTTGCATTGGTAAATGAAGTCCATAAAATTTGAGGAGATCAGGACAGACAGGACAGAATGACGATGTCAGTGCACTGTCAGACTGAGCAGGAAGAGTGTGCTACAAATACTGTTTTCAATTTGCTTTTCTAACTGAAAACTCTTTTTTTTTTTTTTTTAGTCACCTAATAATTTCTATTGATTTTTCCAGAATTCATTTATGTGCACAGTAGTGTTATACTGTGGGTTCCCTGCCATTGTCTCCTATTCTTCTGTGTAGTAAGGTATCAACATATACAAAAATGTAACTTGCATTGCAATGCTATTCCATTCAAGCTACAAATTGGACTTGTTTGATTAAATCTGCAAACTGGGACTCAAGCTGAGTTGGAAAAATGTAAATACAATAAAAATGAATATTTAAAAAAAGAAATTAATACACCCACAAAATGATAAAAAAAAATGCACATTCCACGAAGAAAGCACTTATCCACTTCAGAGATTAATCCGCAGTCAGCTAGTGCTGAGCACCTATCCACTTCAGAGATTATTCTGCAGTCAGCTAGTGCTGAGCGCCTATCCATTTCAGAGATTATTCTGCAGTCAGCTAGTGCTGAGCGCCTATCCACTTCAGAGATAACTCCACAGTCAGCTAGTGCTGGGCACATATCCACTTCAGAGATAAATCCGTTGGTTCTCTGCCATCGATGTCAAATCTAGTTGACATCGGCCAGCTACCATTGATTTTTTTTTTTTTAAACATAGATGGTTGATGGCCATCCCTACTGTCATACCCGGGATTCAAATCCATCACCCATAATTATTGTGTATCATCACTGCAGCCATTGGATTCACACTGTTATTGGCAGTGACACTTGAATAACAGTGATACAAAGAGATTGGTACCCTACCCCTCATCATCTTACGGGACAAATCATATTAGTCATGCTCCGTCCCCATGAGGCCAAGTCCCTTTTTCGGGTGCGTGTCTAATGTCCTTATTTGAAAATTGAGGGGTATAACTACACTATGCCCCTTCCAGCCTCTGCACGCGTAAGGAGGAGCAAGTACCATATCTTTTTTTGTGGGCACTTGAACAAGGGAGCACTTTTCCTGAAACAAACTATTTTGGGAAGTGTGATTGCCTAAGTTTATTCATTTTGATAGCACAGTACTTGAAAACAATTGTATTGATATTTGTGTGGGAAGAATAAATGACCATAATTAAACAATAATTCTCCCAGCCAAAATTCAAAATCTCAAGTATTAGATCTTTTACATATGAACTGAAAGAAGAGCGTCAGTACTATTTCTGTAGAGCTTGCAGGACAGAGAGAGCATGGCTTTCAGTGCTGGTCTGGTCTTCATATGGATATCTTGTATCCTTCCAGTGCTTTTATCAGTAAAATAGCACTGAGCACAGGAGATGTGGAGGACATTCAAAGAGAGAAAAAATAAACAAATTTGAATTTGATCCTTTTTAAAAAATCTTTAAAAGTAAAAGTGCAGCATAAACTGTATTCTAGCAATGTTAGTTTGGTGACTGGTCCAGCTGAATCTTCACTTGTTAGATGGTTGCTGCATAGCCATAAACTTATGCAACTACATCCTTGTCTGATTTATAGACAATGTTTTTTTATTAAGGCAACAGCTATAAACACATAACAGCAGAGCCGTAACTAGTAACTAGACATTTCCGTGCCCTGTGCCCTTCCATTTTTCAAATAAGGACATAAATATAAATATAATCAAAATGCTGCTTTTAATTTTTGGTAAAGGGCAAGCAAAAAAAAAGCAGGAAAAAAATGGGGGGGAGGGGGGGGGGCAAGGGCAGGAAACAGAGGGAGTGACAAAGGAAAAGGAGAGAGGTCCAGAGAGGACAGAAGACTGGTTACAAACCAAGGACATTAACAGGACTCAGGGAGAGGGGTATTGTGGGGGTGTGGTGTGTTAGGTCGACAGTTCTCATGTCAACATGCATTAGGTCGAAATGAGAATGTCGACATGGTCGAAATGTCAGCATGTTGACAGTGACAGTTGTTATGTCCCTGGTGGCCCAGCGGTTACTTACTAAGTACTGGCGGCAGTGGTGTCTTCTTCCAGGTCCCGGTGGTCATGTGACCATAGCTTCTGGCGGAGTGATCTTATGCTTGGGCGTTCCAGAAAGTATACCTACAGTAATCCTAATCCCTTCCACTATCCATTCCTATAGTGCCTAACCCTAACCTCCCCCCACAGCCTAACCGTCTGCATTCTGAGAATGTCAACAATTCACATGGCAACATTTCAGATGTTGACACTGTGAACATGTCAACATCCTGAGGATGTCGACCTGGTGCTTGTTGACAAGTTGAGCCAGGTCGACATTCTAGTGGCGACATTGTTGTGTCGACATAATGAGTGTCAACATGGTAAATGTCGAGCATGTGATTGGATACCGTATTAGGTGACCAATACCATAGATCCCAAATCTTGTGGAATTAAATAATGTGGTATTTAAAAGGCTAATTATATAGAGAGTGGGAAGGGAGAGGGGAGTGATTGCTTCCAGTACTCAGCAATTAAAGGCTCAGGGGCATTGCAAATATGATGCATAATCAGCTTGTCTGTTCAGCTAAGCTATAGCAGGATCCAGGGCGTTTCTAGAGAGGAGAGGGCCCGTGTGCAGTCTCCGACACGGGCCCCCTCCTCTCCGCCCGGTGGCCGGCAGCGCACTGAGCTGTACGCGGCCATAGATTCTGGACACTAGAGTGTGCCCAGAGTCTATAGTGTATGCACAGGTCACCAGGAAAGTGGCCGCAACGGCTATTTTCCCTGTACTGCGCATGCACAAACAACGGGAAAATGGCCGCCGCAGCCATTTTCCAGTCGTTTTACAGCACCGGACCCCCGCGCCGACGTGGGACTTCGGAGAGGTAAGTAATATTATGGGTGCAGGGTGTGCGGAGCGGGGCCCCCCTGTACCCAGGGGCCCGTGTTCCCCGCACATCCTACACCCATTATAGATACGCCCCTGGCAGGGTCATTGGCAATTTGAGGTCAGGGATTTGTTCGATCAGATCCTAGGGCCAACTAATGTGATGATGTCTCCACCCACCACATTAAATGCAGCACTGAAACTTACTTTTAAAAGTAAGAAATTAAAAGTTGCCTTCATTTGCCTTCCTTATCAGCTGTGTTCAATGCTTTATATAGTACTGGCAAAAAAGTTACGTTCACCACTTTAAAATGGAGGTGGAGGGCGCATGGCAAGGAGCAGCCGCTGGTGACTTCTTCATGGGTGGGGAGACGCTCTGTATAATATATGGATTAGATGGTGGTGCAGGTGTAAAGCACATAGAAGTGCAGATTTCTACAAACTGTTCTTCCACCAAATTCTCCATCACCCTTTGTAAATATTGTTGAAGATTTCTCATTTATGGCTTTCACTGTTTTCAGATGCAGATCTTTTAAGTCAAGATTAGCAACAACTAAATTGCTAAATTCAAATAAGACCTTTTCCTCTTACGGGAGACATAAATAGATATTTTACCATCAGATCACCAAATTTAAATACAGGTTTTTGAGTTGTGTATTTTAATGTTATTTAACTACAGTTTTACTTAGTTACATGGGGTACATCTATACCATCGATGGCCAAGTGCTGACATAGGGCCTGATTCATTACGGATCACTATTGGGATCGCAGCTGTGATTACGCACGCAGTCCTGCTGCAAAAATATGCAAATTTTTGCAAATGCTCACCCGCCATAGAGACGCCCACTACAGCTTTCTCACATCCGTAGGACCTCGCAATCCTGCGAATACATCGGTAACATCGAGTAACATGGGACCCTCACGCACAATTACAGCAGGCCTGACCTGTCTCAGAAATTGCAGCTGTCATCGCATGCAGTGAGTACTCAGGCTGTGTATGCCGTCACAGTTGCTAATTTATGCACACCCAGGAAACGGCGTTCAAACGGACAGGCACAATTAACAAATGGGGTCTTGTTTATGTTTATATCCTAGTGATTCAGGAAGGGATCACTAAGGTCTGTGGCAGCCAAAGAGTTACACCAAACCTATTATTGTTTTCCATCTACTTTGCCACTTTCTAACCCCCCCCTTTTATTCTTTCCCCCCTCCCCGTTTCCCATTACAACTAAGGAGATAGCGCAGGTACACCTGCATTTTTCCTATAAACGGACAGGCACGCCTGCATTTCTCTGACCACTTCCCCATCACCACCCCCAAACGCTGACACCCCATCACTCACTTTGTGATGGCTTTCTGTCTGCGTGCGTGATCGCAGTGCTATCACTATCCCGGCCTACGCACCATACTTACCGACTTTTGAAAACTCCTCTCCGGGAGCAGTCCTGAAAGGGGATGCTGCTGGTCGGTTCAGGGGGCCAGGCCAGACTATAGACGTCATTAGGTCCTGTCCCTTTCACAACAAAGTCCGAGATTTGCAAGTCCGCGAGGTGGGTGTGGGGCTAAATGCTTCGCAGCATTTAGCCCGCCCCTCCCTATGGACCCACAAATTCCCCATAAAATCTCTCCATCCTGCCAACTTCACTATGAAGTAGGCGGGATGCGGGAGATCTGCCTACGCTTCCGGGGGTGCAAGGGGCTACCCAAAAATCGTGAGCCTCCCGCGACTTCAGGGAGTGTAGACAAGTATGCTGTGCACACGCATTGTGGTGTATACGCATGCGCAGTACGCACCATCGGCGGATCTGCGTACACTGTTGCAATTGCGATCCGTGATGAAGCAGACCCATAGATAGATACTTTCAAATGCACATTTTCAATATCTCCATTACAGTTTACACAAAAGCAAACAAACAGCAACAGAACATTCTGCTTCCTACAATAAGGGATAATATACAGTAATAAATATTTCACATATCGTTCTTAACTTCTATGCAGACTAACACTTTAATCTCCCGCTGGAAAATACGCTTTAACATTCAGAAACATGAAAATGTAGGAAAAATTAGCTTACCTTGATTCAATAGCAGAGCTTTAAAAACAAACAATAAAAATGAGAGAAATTTCAAAATTAAAATGAGAATATAATGTTAGATGAAAGTACAAACAAATAAACTTATGAATAGTGATGTGAATGTAAGCAAAGGATTAATGCTCGAAAACGTGAATGAGTATAATGCAAACATATGCAGTATTAGTATTTTACTGGTAACTTTACAAGTTGTTATTTTGGTGAATTATTATAGAACTCCAGCCACACAAATAAAAAATGGTAGACATCGCCAGCCCAGACAAACAGAACGCCCAGTGTAGGTAGAGTCTGACTAAGACCCCTTGGGGTTTAAGACATTTTAGTTTGAGACCCTCTTTCCCTCCTCTGTTTTTTAAAATAGAACTCATAAAAATTAGTTAGAATTATCTGGACTCCTTTAGGACCTTGATGGAAGTGACTAGTGAATAGTCCAGTTCTGAACTGAAGTGTCTCGCTCCATTCTACATCCCCCAAAGAGCCAGGGTGGGCAGATTCTCCTGCATCAGAGATAATATGGTACACCTCACTAGTTGAGGGCTCTAATTGGATGGCTGCTGTTATCCAATCAGCACTCACAATAAGAAAAGACAGTGAGGTATCAGTTATTGACATTCAAAACTCATCTCATAGCAATTTACAACTATATGTTGTTAAATAATTATTAGCATTATTCAATAAGTGTCAAAAGGGGTCTATTCAGCAATGGGTTTTTTTTTACATAAAAAATACGTAAACTATGATTTCCGTATATTTTATGTAAATCCCCTATTCTCCACTAATTCCTTGCTGGCAGAGTACTGCACTGTAGGGATCAGGCCATTGATCTCTACAGTACTTTAACGCTTCTTGCTATTCAGTAAAGCAAAAAGTGTTAAATCACTCAAAAAATATTTACTTTATATAACGCCATCTCAGAATGGCATTATATGAAGAAAATACTTAAATATCCCGAAAACTGCAGGGACAGAGGGACGTTTTCTCATAAGTCCCTGCAGCATCTTGTAAGTCCGCTCAGTCTCCGTCCCTGCTTCCCGGTGACCACCGACCACCGACAGGTAAGTCCAACTAGAGCATTTCAAACCTGCCTAAATTGATTGACATATGTACTTTATTCTTTATACTAGCCTGTACACATTTACATTTATGTGCGATTATATTTAACATTTATATATAAATGTTAAATATAAAACCACACAAATATTCATGTATACAGACTAGGGGTGTGCACCGGCCACTTTTCGTGTTTTGTGTTTTGGTTTTGGATCTGGATCTTTCTTCGTGTTTTGGATCTGGATTGGTTTTGCCAAAACCACCCTCCCGTGTTTTGGGTTCTGGGTTTTGTGTTTTGGATCTGTATTTTTTTGAAAAAAAGCATAAAAACAGCTAAAATCACAGAATTTGTAGGTTTTTCTGCTCCTATGCTATTATTAACCTCAATAACCTTAATTTCCACTCATTTCCAGTCTATTCTGAACACCTCACAATAGTGTTTTTATATCCAAAAGGTTGCACCGAGGTAGCTGGATGACTATGCTAAGCGACACGAGTGGGCGGCATAAACACGTGACCCATCTAGGCGTGAAACTGCAGTGGCAGACAGGATGGCAGTTTGAAAAACTAGGCCCCAAACTGTACATAATGCAAAGAAAAAAAAGAGGTGCAAGATGGAATTGTCCTTGGGCCCTCCCACCCACCCTTATGTTGTATAAACAGGACATGCACACTTTAACAAACCAATCATTTCAGCGCCAGGGTCTGCCACACAACTGTGGCTGAAATGATTGGTTCGTTTGGGCCCCCACAAAACAAGCTGGCAATTAATCTGTCCCTGCACAAACTGGCTCTACGGAGGCAAGATGTCATCCTCATCCTCCTCATCCACCGATTCCTCACCCTCTTCAGTGTGTACATCCTCATCCTCACAGAGTATTAATTCGTCCCTCTGTACGTTCTGGAGGCTGGTCTCCCTGGAAGAGTTGATCATTCATTTTATGAACATCATCTTCTCCACATTTTGTGGAAGCAACCTCCTACGCCTTTTGCTGACAAGGTTCCCGGCTGCACTAAACACTCTTTCGGAGTACACACTGGAGGGGGGGCAACTCAGGTAAAATAGAGCCAGTTTGTACAGGGACCTCCAAATTGCTTCTTTTTCCTGCCAGTACAGGTACGGACTGTCTGACAAGCCTACTTGGATGCTGTCACCGATGTAATCCTTTAACAGACAGACGCACGCTTGTCGCTGCTGCTTTGAGGATGCAAGTGCGGCTACAGCCCACACAATTCACAAAGACAGAAAAAAGAAGAATATTTTTATTGTTTGTGTAGCACACTTTGAGGGTGTCACCACCCTTTAACAGACAGACGCACGCTTGTCGCTGCTGCTTTGAGGATGCAAGTGCGGCTACATCGCACACAAGTCACAAACACATAAAAAAAATAGTTTTTTATTTTTTGGAGCACTTTGAGAGTTACACCACCCTTTAACAGACAGACGCACGCTTGTCGCTGCTGCTTTAAGGATGCAGGTGCGGCTACAGCCCACACATTTCACAAAGACAGAAAAAAAAGAACAATATTTTAATTGTTTGTGTAGCACATTTTGAGGGTGTCACCACCCTTTAACAGACAGACGCACGCTTGTCGCTGCTGCTTTAAGGATGCAGGTGCGGCTACAGCCCACACAATTCACAAAGACAGAAAAAAGAAGAAGAAAATTTTTATTGTTTGTGTAGCACACTTTGAGGGTGTCACCACCCTTTAACAGACAGACACACGCTTGTCGCTGCTGCTCTGAGGATGCAAGTGCGGCTACATCGCACACAAGTCACAAACACATTAAAAAAAATTAATTTTTTTTTGGAGCACTTTGAGAGTTACAACACCCTTTAACAGACAGACGCACGCTTGTCGCTGCTGCTTTGAGGATGCAAGTGCGGCTACAGCCCACACAATTCACAAAGACGGAAAAAAAAGGATTTTTTTATTGTTTGTGTAGCACACTTTGAGGGTGTCACCACCCTTTAACAGACAGACGCACGCTTGTCGCTGCTGCTTTGAGGATGCAAGTGCGGCTACATCGCACACAAGTCACAAACACATTAAAAAAATAGTTTTTTATTTTTTGGAGCACTTTGAGAGTTACACCACCCTTTAACAGACAGACGCACGCTTGTCGCTGCTGCTTTAAGGATGCAGGTGCGGCTACAGCCCACACATTTCACAAAGACCGAAAAAAAAAGAACAATATTTTAATTGTTTGTGTAGCACATTTTGAGGGTGTCACCACCCTTTAACAGACAGACGCACGCTTGTCGCTGCTGCTTTAAGGATGCAGGTGCGGCTACAGCCCACACAATTCACAAAGACAGAAAAAAGAAGAAGAAAATTTTTATTGTTTGTGTAGCACACTTTGAGGGTGTCACCACCCTTTAACAGACAGACACACGCTTGTCGCTGCTGCTCTGAGGATGCAAGTGCGGCTACATCGCACACAAGTCACAAACACATTAAAAAATTTTTTTTATTTTTTGGAGCACTTTGAGAGTTACAACACCCTTTAACAGACAGACGCACGCTTGTCGCTGCTGCTTTGAGGATGCAAGTGCGGCTACAGCCCACACAATTCACAAAGACAGAAAAAAAAGAACAATATTTTAATTGTTTGTGTAGCACACTTTGAGGGTGTCACCACCCTTTAACAGACAGACGCACGCTTGTCGCTGCTGCTTTGAGGATGCTGGTGGAATCTAGACGGGATTTGGAACCGAGGACACACTACCTCCATCAATTGTCTAAATCCCACTGCACTAATGGCGGATACCGGACGCACGTCTAACACCAACATAGCAGTCAAGGCCTCAGTTATACGTTTTGCTTCAGGATGACTGCTGTCGTACTTCATCCTCATCACTAGGGACTGTTGGAGGGTCAATTGTTTAGTAAAAGTAGTGATGTTCCTACTTCCTCTCTGGGATGATGAACAACTCCCAGCAGCAGCAACAGCACTAGGAGGAAGTGGTTCTTGATCTTTCCCTATTTTATTTTTATCGGAGAAAGTTTGGTCCTCCATTTATGTTATATTGATATATACGTGCGGCTAAAGCGCACACAAACACAGAAAATATTTTTTTATTTTTGCTGGAGAGTAGTGCACTTTGTGGGTTACACCACCCTTTAAGATATGAGCCAGCCGGCTCTTTACTTATGGGACACAGGCTCACACTTGGCGCTGCTCCTTTGTTGATGCACGTGCAGCCACAGTGCACACAAGTCACAAACACAGAAAATATATATTTTTTTGTTTTGGAGTGTACTTTGGGGGTTACAGAACCCTTTAACGGTCAAGCCAGCCGGCCCTTTACTTATGACACAGGCGCACGCTTGGCACTACTTTGTTGATGCACGTGCGGCTACTGCGCACACAATTCACAAACACAGAAAATAATTTTTTTTTTGGTTTGGACTGGAGTGTACTTTGGGGGTTACAGCACCCTTTAACGGTCAAGCCAGCCGGCCCTTTACTTATGACACAGGCGCACGCTTGGCACTACTTTGTTGATGCACGTGCGGCTACTGCGCACACAATTCACAAACACAGAAAATATATTATTTTTTTAGCACTTGGGGGGAGCACCCCCGATGGACAGAGCACCCCCTGGACAACACTACAGCACCCCTTTAGGACTGGGACACTGCACAGGACTTTGGAGTGGACACAGCCCCTATGGAGAACTGACTGCACAACACAGTCCAGCCAGCCCCTATGGACTTTGAAGTAGTGGACACAGCCCCTATTAACAACAGCAGCACAGCACAACACAGCCAGCCCCTATGGACATTGAAGTAGTGGACAACAGCAGCACTACACTACACTACACTACACAGCCCTAACTCCCACCCTCCCTCTTCACTGTCCACAGCCGAGTGAGAAAATGGCGCCGACGCGGGTACCTTATATAGGATCCAAAACCCGCGAGACTCGGAAGGCGGGATGATGACGTTTTGCCTCGATTTCAGATCCGAGTCAGGCGGGAAAAGTCGAGCCTGACTTGGATCGGACTCGGATCGGGGGGGCTCGGATTTCAGAAATCCGAACCCGCTCACCCCTAATACAGACTAATATAAAGCCTGTATACACAATACACATGTCAATCAATTTTGACAGGCTGGAGATGTACTTACCCTGTCCGTCGGCGATCACCGCAAGAAGGGACAGAGACTATTAGCATGCGTAAAAGAACAAACAGAAGGTATTGTTTTCGGAATCCCAAAAACAATGCCTTCTGTAACATCGCAGGGACATGTTTTACAGCAACCGCTGTTTGTGCACTAAATATTGCTGAATAGCAGCCATAAATTATCATAATTGATAAAAACTTGTGACAATGTTGCCCGATAATATTCTGGCCAACATAGTCACTCTTGCTGAATAGACCCCAAAGTCAGTTTAGAATGTGTCTTTTACATTGGATGCTATTACTATTGCTTTTAGCCCAGTTAAGCAAAGCTCCTGAGACAGTATTAATAAGGCACTCCTTCCTAATGAACTGGTTATCATTATTTGCCCAAAAAAAGTCTACTCTCATTGTGTCAACTAAACAGAGGATAAATGCAAAACTCCTGGGTATAAGACCTTAAATGTCATGCATTATTATATTATAATTCATCATCCACAAGATGTTCATAATCTGCACTGTAGTTGGTAACGTTATTGTGAAATAGTCCATACTGTGTTTTTAATAGAAGCAACACTTTCAATATCGCAGCTTTTTAACAGATGCAAAAGAAATTTTGGAATTCACAATCTGGGTATGTTTGAGTGTATGTTTGTAATTTAGAAATCCACTCATCAATGAAAAAATGGCACTGGAAAACATCAGTAGGGAAAGACACGGCTGTCTCTAGCCTCCTCTTACATCTGGCCTAATTAAAAAAAACAGTCTGCGGCTAAGATCCATCTTGGCTAGAACCCAAACTACCTCACCGATAGCGCAATGTACCAATGCAGTGAATTATGTTATTTTTCTATCACAACAAGCGTGTAAACATTCTAGCACTAGTAAATACTGTGAAGCTTTTGTCACAATCAGCAATATGATCTTGAGCTGTAAAATTAAATATGCAAATGAAACTCAACTATTGTAACATTTAACTAGCAGCTTCTAGAAGATAATAGCCAAAATCTAATTGGTTGCTATGGGCAACATCTCCACTTCTAAAAACTCTCACTTTAGTAATTTTACCCCTAAGTATCTAGTGCAATGGCATTAGTACTGTATGTAATACAACTGATACCGTATGTGTATGGTGTGATCACTAGTGCGGTCTACAGCAAAGTACTACAGAGACAGTGGCGTATAAAGAACAAACACAGCATTCAGGGTCACAATAAACTGTATTAAAGTGAACCATACTTGTATGTCTACTCTCTGGAAACGCCTGGGAGACTCCGGAATCTAGGGAGCTCTCCTGCACTCCTGTAGATGCTCAGGAGGTTTGATGTGATTGACCACCCTGCTGCATAATGCCATAAATCTCAGCACTTTACCACAGGGAGGAAGAGAACAGGACAGCAATTACACAATTTTTGGTGCCACGGAACCCGCCCTTCACTCTAGAACCACCCCTTCTTGGCTTTTACGAAAGACAACATTCAAATGTCCGCAAAGATATTTTGAACGAATCAGCTACATAGCGGAGGCCGCCATTTTGTTGGTGGAACTATTATTTAGCTTATTAAAAGGGGAGATGTATCAGACCTTGAAGATCGATAAAGTGACGTTGACCATAGCAACCAATCAGCTTGTAGCTTTCATTTATCCAGCACAGTCTATAAAATGACACGACAAAGGAGGGCTGGCCATACACCTACACGATGAGTGCCGATGCGACTCGCCGTGCCGTTTTCCTTTCAATTCCCCGGCAGCTCCCTGGCAGTCCCGGCCACACGATTGACACACAATGTACATATACAATTTCACCGGGCCCCCCAGCCGATGCATTAACCCTGATCGCTAGTCAGCCCAGGCCGGGCATCCCTGGAGAGCTGGGGATCCCCCAATAAAGGGGTCCCCCAGGCTGATAGCCTGGGGCTATCCCCGCCACCCCAGGTGGCGGTGGGTTGATAGTGTATACGTGTTGTGACAAAATAGATGTGTAAACATTGTCTTTACAAGTAGAACTGCAGGTCCCAGCAAGCCCCGTGCATGCATCAGTCTATTTTTTTTTAACAAATTAAGCCGCGTGGACGCACAATGCATCGCATGCTGAAAAAACGGCATGCTCAGCATACGAACACGATGGTTAAGATGGACTGCATATCTGATCACTCGATACGTTTTGACAGCTGTGGGAGCGCGCATCGTATCGTATCCTACCTAAAAAAAAAACACACGATTTCCACACAATCCATCGTACGGCCCATCAAAAATCGGGTAATCAGCCCGAAATCGCGTAGGTGCATGGCCAGCAGTAGCCCAGCACTTCAGTAACAGTAGGCATGTCTACCTCCAGGGGGGTATACTACATCAAATTGTGCGGCCATGTGACCTTACTGATCTGTGACACAGCTTTAGGGATCTACATGTTTGGTGACATCGCGGAGGCATGAGACACTTTAATGACTCAGTAATGTCACTAGTACCTAGTCATTTTCTTGAATGTGGTTGCATCCACTTTAGGTACTGCATTGTTTTGGATTAAATAATAGGCTGAATATAGGCACAGCCCACAAAATGGCTGCATCTACTCTTTGGAAGTAACAAGTCCTCTTTACATCATTAAAGTTGTACAGGTCACTTATACATACACACACTGGAGGAAACCATTTTGTGAATTGAACCATTAATCTGTCTTTGAATTCACTAGGAATCTATATACATTTAAAAAGAAATGACAGGAACACTTTGCTTCCAAACGTGCACATCCATGAGGGTTATGCCATCATGTCATAAACCAGAAAGAGGAGTGGTCATAACTCATTGCGGACATCATCACTTACTCGCCGACCTTTTGGAGGAGGCAGCCAGGTCGGCACTGTGGTGGTGGAAGGGGGAGAGGGGGCGGAACTAGTCTGAGGTGGGAGGGGCTGGGGGCGGCAGGGGGCAGAGTTCGGCGGATGTTGGCGGGTCTGGAGGTGTGAAGACACAGCCCCGCCCCCGCTATGCAAGGCAGAGATTACCGGCATTGTATTGCGAGGGGCAGAGCCACGATGATACAATTCAACAATAATTGCGTCATCGGCCACCTGTGCCACCCACTTCGGCGTGGAAGTGGGAGGTCTCGGCCGGGTGGACTCAAACCCGGGAGTCTTGTCCACCTTTCGATGTGGCCGGGAGCACCACCCGATTTTTAGGAGCCTCCCGGCCATTCCCTGTGGATAGGCAAGTATGCATGATCACCATTAGAGGGTGCTAGGTGGTTTCCAAATTTGCTCCCCAAAATACACCTTTTGCTGCTCAAACAAGAGAAAGGTTAAAGAGGCACCCCATGGTGACCAGGGACATACCACATCTCAACTCATTAGCTGAGTTGAGTGTACACCCTAGTTACGATTCTGCATCAGGCACTGTGTACAGATGTAGAGATGGCTACTGAGTGAGTGTCTCAACACACTGACTCGATCATTCAGATGTTGGAATGATTCGAGTCACTCAGCATTTGGTGTGTCCAGACACCCACCTCTCTAGCCTCTCTGTCAGTGGGAGCCAGAGTGAGTGCCAGCTCTGCCCTCTACATTGCTGATCCGACCAGATCCTACTTCTGCACTGAGTCAGATCAGCAGTGTAGGGGACGGAGCTGTCAGCGACTCACTCTGAGTCGCCGCCACCACCACTGCTTCCTACAGCTCTAAAGAGCTGTGTCCCGAGACGCTGTCTCCAGACACACCACTGAGTTGAGCCATCAGTACATCCCTATACAGATGACAGTTGCCCGTTACCTACAAACAGTTGAGAGTTGAGACAACCATTATTTTGTGATGAATCAATCTAATGAACACAGTATAGGTACTTGGGTCACCATTGAGGCACGAGATACAAATAATGTTACTGTGCTGTAGCACACAGTCGGGCCGCTGAATCAGTTAACTGCGAATTAGGTCCCGCAACTGTGGCCACAAATTTTTAACTATTCAATTAGAAAAATGCATAAAAATAAGTTCTAGAGTTGGTGATATCATTTTAAAAGTCTTTATTTGAATGTAAAAAAAAAAATCAGGACAGTGCAGTCCCAATGGTATACCCTTCCTAATGAAAATGAATGCCTTTAGAAATGTTTTAATAGCAAAATATCTTATATATAAAATTCATTGGTCTGTTTGTTCATTAGTCTGTCTGTTTTATGCATTCGGAAACCCTGCATCGAGTGGGATGAAACCAAGGTGAGGTGGTGCAGTTGGATCCTGCCAGATTCTAGGGGGGTTAGGGTCCTGGTCGGACCTCACGTTGGTGTACACTGGGAGCCTGTTATGAGCCTTCCTTCCACTAGATGGATTTGGATGAAACCTTCACAGAGTGGAAACATTGGATCCCAGAAGACATACTAGGGGGTTGAGGTCCTGGTCGGACCTCCAGTTGGTGTACGCTGGGCAGAACTTTGACCAAGAGAGCCTATTCTGGGCCTTCCACTCAATGGATTTGGACGACATCACATAATAAAACTTAATCACTAGAAGTTTTAAACCTGGGCAACGGGTACTTCAGCTAGTGATCAGCAGAGAAATGGGTTTAATGATGTGGGACATGTACAGTATGTTGATGTGTTGTAATAAGAGGAAATAGGGTTTTGAACTTGCAGATGGTACTGCTGCTGCTGCAAGTCTTTTTCCCCAAAATGTATATATTGTGGACAATTCTAAAGCACAAAAGAGATATTTAACTGTATATCATGGGTATCATTTCTTCATTTATTAATAAAAGTTGTAAAATTCAACCCTGTCCTTATAGCCACCTGCCATCTTTGTTTTTACACTTTATTGATGATTCCCTCACTCTTTCATGCTCAGCATGTAGATCAAACACAGAGATAACGCCATACCCACCGGATGGATGCAATTCCTAGGTTCTATCTGAATTGCACGTGGATCCCCGACTGTACTGTCAAAAGTTCAGGGGAACTCGGATCACGGGACTTTGCATGTACAGTTCTCTTCTAATTGAATCAGCCCCAACGACTGCTATCGTTGTGTGTGGGCAATGTACTCACTTGGAAAGCGCAGCCTCCGGCCCCAATGACAGCAATCTGTATTTTTTCAGTATGAAGTTTTATGAACTAATCCTGCAATGCCTCCGGATTTGGGTGGTATCATCTTTCACACTTTATGTTCTAATAAGAAAAGCAAAATACTAACCCCTACAAAGGTCTAAAGCTGATGAAGAGTAAAACATATGACCAGATATATTTAAATAAAATAAAGAAAAAAAGGAGTCCACTTAAATGCAATTAGCCTGAATTAATTATAACATTTGACTTCTGACGTAAACAGTAGGTGACTAATATTAACTTAGTCAACGTACAGATGATTTATCAAATCTCTCCCAAGAGAGTATCTCTACAATAGATGGTGAGCAAAAGTGACACTTAAATCCGTGCCGCAGCGTTGGACAACAAAATGTCACTGTGACATATATAAATCTTTGGGGGTGTTTTTTATTTTTTTTATTTCAATTTTTTTTATTTGTTTTCAAGAAAAAATTAAACATAAACAGTAATAAAAATAAATAAAAATTGTTTTACATCACAATAAGCAGTCTGTGTGTGGTCATATTACATATATTCTATACAATAGTATAAATCAAACAGGGCATGACATACACCCTGGGCATAAATGATACAGCAAGATTGAAGCAATTACACAGCTTCTTTATGCAAATATATATCCCTGTTCACATACATATCACCTCGTCTACATCACATTAAATATGAGGAATCTCAGTACTACGCACAGCTCTATCCCCAGTGGTTATCTGCATAGTATCAAGTCTAGTTTCACCCAGTCTCCGCACATATGATGAATCCAGCCATCTACCCCAAATAAGATGAAATTTCTTTTCAGCCTTTCTAGCTACGTACACAAAATTTCTCATGCGCCAAGGTCTCATTTACCAGTGCTATCCATTGTCCTATCGATGGACCTTCAGGGGCCATCCATGTTCTAGCTATGCAAACCTTGGCAAGCATACATAAATTAACAACATATTGTGCAGAATATTTATCTAGTGTATCTTCTCCTAGAGAAGCTAAAGTGCAAACCATTGGAGTTAACACATCCCGGGGAACACCAGTGGACACCAATATACAATTAACCTCTTCCCAAAAGGAACTGACTACAGAGCATGTCCATAATAAGTGCCAAAAACTACCGTTAGGGGAATTGCATTTTGGACATTTTGAATCAGATCTACCACCGAATTTAAAAAAGCGATCTGGCGTTAAATATATTCTATGTAACAGGAACAACTGTATTTGTTGAAACCGAATTGTTGTAGTAGCCATTTTTGGACTACCCAGTGCTCCTATCCACACATCATCTGGCAATAGTCCAAGGTCAGCTTCCCATTTTTGCCTAATAGATGGTAAATCCGTACCATGATATTCTCTCATCAAGGCTGCATACATAACAGACACCAAATGTCTTGGTCCAGCAGCCTGTAATAAAATTTTAACAGGGGAATCTCGGAACACTGGAGGGGCATCCACAAATTGTGCGTCTATAGCATGACGAAGCTGAAGATATCTGTAAAAATACTGTCTTGGGATATTAAACTCACTTTGCAGTTGTTCAAACATCTTAAACACTCCAGACGCATATAACTGTCCTAACACGTTCACCCCCCAGTTCCCCCAGGCCTTATTAATCTGCAGCAGAGCAAGCTCCTCAAGTCCCCTGGTATTAAGTAGGGGGTATCAGGATCCCATCCCTGTCCCTGAAAAATCTGCGTGACCTGTCTCCAAATCAAAACCGCTTGTCTAACCAATGGAGCTCTAAAACCCTTCAGGTTGCTACTAAGTAACATTTGAAGTGGAGTATGCCCCCCAGATTCCTGCCCCACCAGAAGAACAGATAATTCATCCACCTCCGAAACCTGTGTCCATGTCCACAATTGCGCCAATTGTGACGCATAGTAATAAAACTTAAAATGGGGTAGTGCCAGCCCCCCAGCATCTCGTGACCTAGTAAGTGTATTCAATTGAATACGGGCTCTACGTTTAACCCAAATCAGGGAGGATAACAATCCATCTATTTGTCTGAACACACTCTGAGGGAGATAAATTGGGGAATGTTGCACCACATAAAGGAATTTGGGTTGTAGAACCATTTTTATAAGATTTACTCTGCCAGTGAGCGTTAATGGTAATTTCCCCCATGTATCTACCCGGGATCTTAAATATTCTATTTGCGGCTTAATATTTAAAGACACATAGCTATGAGGATCGTTAGTTATCCATACACCTAAATACTTGAACGAGTCTACCCATTTTAATGGGAGTGGTATAAGCGGAGCAACAGGACGCGCTCCCCTAATGGGAAGTACACATGATTTGTCCCAATTTATCGACAGACCCGAATACTTTCCAAAGGAATTAATAATTGCAAGAGCATTAGGCATGGAAGTGTCATACTCTGAGACAAAGAGCAGGAGGTCATCAGCATATAATGCTATTTTATCCGATCTAGTTCTCATGGAAAATCCCTGAACAGCAGGACTAGCCCTAATCAAACAAGCCAATGGCTAAATGGCCATAGCAAATAGAATGGGTGACAAGGGGAAGCCCTGCCGTGTACCCCTCGAAAGAGGGAAGGGAGATGAAGTATATCCATTGACCGATACCCTGGCCACAGGCGCCGAGTACAGCAATTTAACCCATTTAGTGAAACCAGAGCCTATCCCAAAGCCACTCATTGTCTCCCATAGAAATGGCCATTCTACAGAGTCAAACGCCTTAGCGGCATCTAGTGACACTATTATTTTAGAAGAGGGGTCCTCATGTGAGTTCTGCAATTGGGTAAAAAGGCGTCGGAGATTAAGCGAGGTTGACTTTCCTGGCATGAATCCAGTTTGATCCGGATGTATCAACTGGGCAATCACCTGATTTAACCTAATGGACAGAACTTTAGCAAGGATTTTAATGTCTGTAGGGAGGAGAGAAATAGGCCGATATGACTCTGTCTGTTTACGGTCTTTTCCCGGCTTTGGTAACACTACTATAAGGGCTTCTGACATGGACTGAGGGAGAGAATTACATTCATACAGTTGATTAAATAGCTCTAGTAGGCGGGGCACATAAAACTGGCTATGTTTTTTATATAATTCCAAGGGAATCCCGTCTAACCCCGGGGCCTTGCCGTTTGGGAAGGATCTTATAGCTATATCAATTTCCTCCATAGTTAAAGGAGAATCGAGGAAATCTTTAGCCCCAGAGGATAATTTAGGGAGAACTATATTCATAAGATAGTGGCGTAGTTCTGCAATACTATATGACACGCCAGAGCTATATAGTCGCTGATAGTATCTAACAAACTCCTATGTGATATCTGGTGTTTGGTCATAAATTATACCCCCTGGACCCACAATCTCTACTATAGTTATTGAAGGACGGTCCAATCTTGCCAAATTGGCCAAATAGCTTCCAGGTCTGTCACCTGTTGCATATCTAGAGTGTGAATTGAATAGCAATTTATATCTAGCCTTATCTGTCAGACAATCGTTCCATGCCCTCTGTGCAGACAGCCATGCAACCTTGGACAACTCTAATCCATCAGCAAGGTAAGTAAGCTCTAATGATTGACAGGAAGCCTCCAGCTCTAATTCCTTTTTTTTGTAAAAGGACCTTAAATCAGAGACACGTTTAATCAAAGTCCCCCTAAGAAAAGACTTAAAAGTGTCCCATATTATCTGAGCTGGGGCCGTACCACAGTTCAGTTCAAAATATTCCTTCCACATTTCTTCCAAATCAGACCCCTCCCCCATGCGGGTCAACCAAAATGAATTAAGTTTCCAAAATGATTGGCCCCTTTGACATCCCAGATCTAAGCTAAGTGTCAATGGAGAATGGTCCGAGATTCCCCTGGTCTCATAACGCACAGACCTAACGCTAGGCAGCGTATCCCGCGTGAGCAGTGCCAGGTCAATCCGGGAGAACGTGAGGTGAGAATACGAAAAACAGGAAAACTGCCTTGCAATAGGGTTTTTCGTCCTCCACGCATCGACCAAGCCCAGCCCAGACACATAAGCCGAAAACCTGTTGCCGTGTGATGAGGGAGTCCTCTGAGTTGTACCCCTTCTATCCAAATCCTGATCCAAAACATTATTGAAATCCCCAACACATATTGTGGCCGTTCCCGGGGACAGGGCCATAAACTCTGCCACTCTCTTTAAAATTACAGGAGAATAAGGAGGCAGTATGTATGCCAGCAATAAAAGTGTTAGATTATTAATCCTACATTTAAAAAAAACATAACGACCCCCTGGGTAAATCTGCACCGACTCCATTACAAAAGGGACCGACTTGCGGACAAGAATAGAAACCCCCCTAGAAGCGGACGTGTGTGATGCATGATAAGCCCAACCCACCCACGGCTTTTTAAGGGAGAGCAATTTCCCACCTATCAGGTGCGTTTCCATAAGGCAGACTATATCTGCCCCATAGTGTTTAAGTTGTCGCAGCACTAAGGAACGTTTTATTTTGTCATTAAGACCTCGTACGTTCCAAGTGAGAACATTGATATTAGCTTGCGTCATAATATTCCAGCTACTATAGCATCTCCTTCCAAGATATATATCCAGAGGGCGATCCCGCACAGACCCACAATACAAGCACACCCTGAATTAAATAAACAATATTGCAATATATAATAATTTGTGACCACATAGAGAATCAAACAAAAAAAAAAGAAAAAACAGTAAAGTAGTAAATTCCCTCCCTGTATACCCAACCCCAACTGCGGCATACCTATTCCCACTCCCGTCCCTCAACAGGTAAACAATAAAAAAAATAATATATAAAGTTTACGAGATAAACATATAACAATTTATCCCGTATACAGGGTGAGGCAAAATATATAATGACCCCTGAACACAGGGAACCCTCCAATATTTCACACCCCGGGAATAAAAATACAAACAAAACACTGTCCTCACCCAAAATAGAATATTACTAGGCTAGGGAGCATAAATATTATACAGATATTAGAGAAAATAGTTATTATATCAGACCGCACTGTCCCACAGCAATGAAAATGACTATATACGTAATCTCAAGAGCACAAAAAAAAAAAAGAATATGGGAATACAGTGACAAAATTCACATACCATCTAAGATAACATTTCTAGATCAATATTAGTAAGAAAAAAAGAAAAGTAACACTCAACCATGTTGGCATACACATATATAGCATAGTTACGTGCTACGCAATTCAGGAGTTATGGTCCATGTTCAGTCATTAACTAACGGCCTCCTGGCCGGGACATGGCGATCCAGCCACAAAGCAGCCTCTCTCGGGGTGAAGAAAAATTTTGTTTCACCATCCGTGACCACTCGTAATTTCGAAGGGAACAGCATGGAAGATTGAGATCCCGCAGGCGTTGCTTGACTGGAAGAAACTGTGCCCTCTCCTTTTGAACCTCGACGGAGAAGTCAGGGAACACTGAAATCCGAGAGCCATTACGTTCCATAGGACCTTTAGTGCGACCCAGTCGTATCACAGTATCTCGATCCTGATAGTGTAGGAATTTGGCAATGAAAGTACGCGGGGGTGCTCCAGGAGGAAGCGGTCTGGTCGGCACACGGTCAGCCCGCTCTACTGCAAAGTGTGAAGTAAAGGCCTCCTGGCCATATGTTTCCAGCAGCCATTTTTCAAGAAAATTCCTCAGGGCTCGAGCCTTCCTCTTTTTCTGGTAGCCCCACAAATCTGACGTTATTACGCCGAAGGCGCCCCTCCATATCCGACATCTTCTTATGTACCACAGCCATCTGAGAATCCAAAGTAGCCACTTTCTCTTTTAACGGAGATACCATATCCTCGAGCGTAGAGATACGTGTTTCCACCTCTCCCACTCTCTCCCGGACACGTTGTAGATCATGATGAATTATAGATAGGTCAGACTGCACTTTGCCAATTTTATCAGCGAGCCTTTTCTCACTGGCCGTGACCGCATCAAGTACACTCTGCAAAGTGGCCGCAGAGGAGTCCACCGGTATAGTATCAGCAAGAGGAGACGCAGGAGGAGATCCGACATCCCGTTCATCGCGGGGCGGGGGCTGCGGCGTTGATGAGCGAGAAAAACGCTCCAGCTTCACTGCTGCAGCAGCATGATGAGTTTTCCCCATATTAAATAGGTGATGGTTAACCACTAGAGCCAGCTGCGTGTGCTACTCCATAGATGCCGTGGCCACGCCCCCCTGACATATATAAATCTTAACACAATGTAAGATCTCCTGATATAAGACGGCAGCCAGTGATATAAGCAGGCTGCGAGGCAAGATGATTCAACTGCAGGTACTAGATGAAGGACAGATATATGCCAGTACTTATTAGACAGAAGGTCCAAGAAGAGGACTCCGTTTAGCAGAACACTGCGAGACTAATCTCACAGTACAGATTTTTAATTGCACTGTAAAGAGAACTGGTGAAATTACTGCAATCCGATTTCTAAAGTGTATTTGCAGGCAGAGAGTAACTTCATGAAACCAAGATCAGCTCATATCCTGTGCACTAAATAGCTCTAGTGTTTCTTACTAGGGAATCAGTATGATATACTGCCGGCCGCATGAGACACCGCAGAAAAGACTTGTGATGCTCTGAACTTTCATTTGTGATATAAAGATAATACTGCACCTGTAATAATAGTCTGCAGGATGCTCCAGGCATTGCTGTAATCACTGGCTATTGTGGCCCCGTCCCCGTGTGACATCACATGGAGGGGGCGTGGCCTGCACCAGGCCTGCAAATAATGTTATCTATATCAAAATGGCCCTTGGCAGAAAAAAGGTTCCCCATCCCTGGTTTAATGCATAAAGTTATTAAAAATATTGTATAAAATGACCTTCAGGCTGTATGTATAAGGTGTATATAATACATAAATGCATTCTGTGCTTAGATTTGGGTCCCATTCCCAAGATATCTCATTATGATATGCAAATATTCCAAAATATGGAAAAATCCGATATCCAAAATACTTTTGGATATGGGAGACTTAACCTGTATGTTGTGTTTGATAATAATTAGGTAACTTTCCTTCCCATCTTCCCCTTCTGTGTCATGCCTGTCTATCTGCCCCTCCCCTTCTGTGTCACGCCTGTCTGTCTGCCCTCCCCTTCTGTGTCACGCCTGTCTGTCTGCCCCTCCCCTTAGAATGTAAGCTCTCACAAGCAGGGACCTCTTCCTTCATGTGCTTCTCTTTACATTTTCTTCTACTCTCTACTCCCCATTAGGGCACCTAACACTGGACCGCCAATTCCCGGCAGCTTATTGTGAGTGCTTTAATCACTATTTCAGCAATGTATATAAGTTGTGTCCTTGTCCTGTACTGTAATGTACTGTATGTTACTTGTTTCTTGTTCACCTATTAGTTCTATGTTCTATGTACTATGTAAGGCGCTGCGGAACACTTGTGGCGCCATATAAATAAAGGATAATAATAATAATAATAATAATAATAATAATAATAACAACTATGGAAAACATGCCATCTTTTGTATGCACATAACTGCTGTACGTAGGCTCATTTACTAACTGCAAAATGTTAATGCATTGCCCATTTTGTGCAGCTGCCCCTTTTTTCTCGCCCTGCAGCAAGAAGCACACCCGTTTCCTGCATTTTGAAGATATATTTGTGCAAGATTGATGAGGACTAAAAGGTATATTTTAAAAATTTAAATAAACCCTTAGGGCAGGGGCAGAACTATGGAAGACAATGGAGGCGCCTGCCGCCGGGCTCCAGCACTGAAGGGGCACCTCCTCCATTGTTCACAATATATTCACCCCACTTAGGGCTGTAATTATATACCCGGAGTATATACTGTCCCGGCCGCCCAATACATGGCACCCCTTCCCGGCACCTGAGAAGCCGCCATACACTAGTGGAGAGCTCCATGTCAGACCATCAGCTGCCGTCTCTGTCTATCTATAGCCCTGTCCCTACTTATTGGTGTCACTGCTCCTCATCAGCTTCTTATGTCAGTGTGACACGTCCGGTGCCCTCCTCACCCACAACTCTCTGTTTCACTCCTCCCTGGCGGCTGTATCTGCATGCGAAATGCTACATTACAGTGTCAGCAGCTGTGACGCGGGCACCAAATTATAACTTGCCTCCGGGCGTCTGGGATGAACTTACGCCACTGCCTTAGGGGGTATTTTTATCAAAATAAACTACACATTTTTGGGGGGATATCCACAGTTTAAAGGTATCCCCGGGATGTATCTCAGTGGGGGCGGGGGCACAGCAGATATTGGAGAAATCTGCCTACTTTTAGCATTTCAGGGAGATTGTGAAAGCTACACCTATGAGCGCAGCAGTAAAACAGATGTGTACTGTTCCGCCTGAGAGACGTGTCATAAAGGTGACTTACAGTACATCCAAATGTAAACAAGGCCCAAAACAGCAGTTGCTGCTCAGTGAGATCTACACTATGTAGACAAAAGTGGTTGGACACCTCCGTGCCAGCGAAATGCATACCATTGCACACGAGTTCCAAATGGCCACTAAAGTGGCATTTTCGACAAGACCACTTGGTAAGGAGGCCCATGCACTTGCAGTTCTACGGAAACAACAAATGTTTTTATCAGGATGACAATGCCGCCTGTCATGTTTCCAGGGCCACGCTGGACTGATATATACAAAATTCAGTAACCCAGATGGACTGGCCAGCTCAGAGTCCAAATCTTAACCCTATTGGGAACCTCTGGGACGAATTGGAGCGACGGGTGCGTTCTAGGCCGACTTAAATGTCACAGTTGGTCACTGTACTTAAGGCGGGATGGCAAAACATACCACCTGCTGTTCTCCAGGAACTTGTGGACAGTTTGCCAAGAAGGATGTCTGCAATAATCACTGCATGTGGTGGACCTACAAAGTACTGACGTCAATAAAAACTTGTTCATCTATTTGCTTTTGACTACATAGTGTTCTTGTTGATGAAAACACACTTATACATCATTGTACCTTATAACCAATGCAGGCAAATGACACTGATGATCCCATTTGAATGTATATATGTCTGATTTATTTTTTTCCAAGTCTATAACAGCTACATAATGAGGGTAAAGTGCAATCAGGGAGATTACTAGACTCTTTAGGGAGTCAGGGAGATTGCTACTATATCACAGAGTCTCTTCAAGTACAGTATTATCTGCTGTGATCACCCGTTTTCGATTGCACAAACAGCCACTATAGGTTTCTATGGGGGCTGTTATTTGTGAGATTTACCAAGCTTTGGAATTCAGTATATCCTCCAAAAACACTTATGCTTGCTGCGTATGGGGCTGCGTAGCAGCAGACTGGACATAGTGTCCATGCTGACCCCTGTCCAATGCCAAAGGCACCTACAATGTGTATGTGAGCATCAGAACTGGACATGGAGCAATGGAAGAAGGTGGTCTGGTCTAAATAATTACTTATTAATTTACCTCATGTGGATGGCTGGGTGTGTACAGTATGTATCGTGTACCTGGGGAAGAGATGGCACCAGAATGCACTATGGGAAGAAGGCAAGCTGGCAGAGGCAGTGTGATGCTCTGGGCAATGTTCTACTGGGAAATCTTGGGTCCTGTCATTCATGTGGATGTCACTTTGACACGTACCACCTACGTTTCACCCCTTCATAGCAATGGTATTCCATGACGGCAGCGGTCTCTTTCAGCAGGATAATGTGCTTTGCCACAGTGCGCGCCCCGAAAAAAAAAAAGAGTGAGCTCCAGCCTCCGGCTGCCGCTGGCGCAGTGGGGAGGGAGCCGGGCGCCCGCTGGTAACAAAATCTCAGCGGGCGCCCGGCAAATGGAGCCTCACCGCAGTGCCGGGCTAAGGTGGGCTGAAGGAGGCGGAACTGGTTCCATCTCCAAATAGAAGTGTCGGAACGCAGTTCCGCCCCGTACCAGCCCACTTTAACCCCTGGATACAAGGTAGAAAAGTTGATGCAGGTGGAGCTAAGTGACACGGTCTGTGACAAAAATGAAATGGAACAATCATATATGTCAAACCTCACGCAATTGAGTACCGTATACATTTAGATAGTTGCCATTGTGCCATCATGACCCTATGGGGGGAATTTACCTAATTACCCGCACCGCTCAGGGAAATGCTATTGCATTAAATAGAATATTCCCCAAGCGGAAACACACTGTTTCTGCGTAAAGTGCAAAATCAATAGGGTTTCCCCGTGCGTTAAACCCCCAATAGTGCCTTTTTCTCATGGACTGTTCCTCGCAGCTCCTGAAGCTGCAAGGAAAAGTCCACCACTGGGAAATAACGCGCGGGGAACCCCTCTAATTGAATTGCCTATTTAACTCCCCCTTATGTGTTTATTGGGATGTGCAGAGCATGATGAAGCAGTTTATGCCATGACAGTTGTCCACCTTGCCACCAGTGTTTTCCTCCATAGAACTGCCTCCTCACTAGCGATTCTGGGAGTTCTCCCCCTCATTCAGGAGTCTCTCAGCCTTCCTGGGAGAGTAGGCAACTACAGGTTTAGTGAATATGTCCTTATGGAGTCGGTATGGGAGCTGTACATGCCTTGGCATGTTTTAGTGACAGTGTTAGCAGCTCTGTGTGTGCTACTATACACATGGCTGGCCTCCAGGAATAACAAGAGATATGGTAAGAACTTACCTTTGTTATCTCTGTTTCTACGAAGTCCATAGGGTCCACAGGGTTGACCTTGGGGGTATAGCTGGATCTGGATCCATGGGCACCACGCAGTTAAAGCTTTAGCTGCTCCCAGGATGCACTTGGGTCCGTCCTCCTCTATACCCCGCCCCCGGCCACAGCACCTCAGTTGGTAAGCAGCCAAGGCCGGAGGAGGAGACTAAACAGAGAGAAGGAAGACTGGAACACACAAGAAACCATACTCACAGAAATGGGAGACGGAAAACCGGTGACCAGCTACACAGCCCATTTGAAGCCAGGTGCGTCAGGGCGGGCGCCCTGTGGACCCTATGGACTTCGTAGAAACAGAGATAACAAAGGTAAGTTCTTACCATATCTCTTGTTTTCTACTTCAGGGTCCATAGGGGGTCCACAGGGTTGACCTTGGGGATGTCCCAAAGCAGTACAACTAAGGGCGGGGACGCTCCTGTGCTGAAAGGTGTACCCGGCGCCCAAAGGATGCATCCTGAGAGGCAAAGGTGTCAAACGCATAGAACCTCAAAAACGTTTGAATTGAAGACCAAGTGGCCGCCTTACACAGCTGAACAGCAGAAGCGCCACGTCTAGCAGCCCAAGAGGAACCCACAGAACGAGTGGAATGAGCCTTAACAGAGGCTGGCACAGGTAAGCCCTCCTGTGCATAAGCCTCACAAATAACGGAACGAAGCCAACGGGCTAACGTTTGTTTGTTGGCAGGCCAACCCCTCTTGTGAAAACCAAAGAGGATAAACAAGGAATCAGACTTCCTAACCGAAGCCGTCCGGTCTACATAAATTCTAAGCGCCCGGACCACATCTAAGGAAGTCTCACCAGCTGAAAGATCAGGGGACTGAAAAGCTGACACAACAAGTTCCTGATTAATATGGAACTTCGAGACCACTTTGGGCAAAAACTCAGGACGAGTGCGGAGCACCGCTCTGTCCTGGTGAAAAATCAGGAAAGGAGGGCGACAGGAAAGCGCCCCCAATTCAGACACCCTCCTGGCCGAAGCAATTGCCAGGAGAAAAACCATCTTAAATGTCAGCCACATGAGCTCCACCGCCTCAAGAGGCTCAAACGGAGGACCCTGCAGGACCCGTAGCACCACCGCCAAGTCCCAAGGAGCCACAGGAGGCACAAAGGGAGGCTGGATCCTGAGAACACCTTGGAAAAAGGTGTGAACGTCTGGTAGTATTGCAATCTGCCGTTGAAACCACACAGACAAGGCGGACACATGAACCTTCAGAGATGCAAGGCGTAAGCCGAGATCCAATCCTGACAGAAGAAATTCCAAGATCCTAGAAACTCGGAACACCTGAGGATCATAATGTCTGGACTCACACCACTGAAAGTAAGTGTGCCACACTCTGTGATAAATCCGTGCTGAAGCAGGCTTGCGTGCCCTGAGCATGGTACCAAAAACCGAACTGGAGAAGCCCCGAGACCTCAAGACGGCTGTCTCAAGAGCCACGACGTCAAAGACAGCCGACCCAGATCCGGGTAAAGGCAGGGCCCCTGAGACAACAGGTCCCGACGCTGAGGAAGAAGGTACGGAGCGTCGATGGAGAGGCTCCTGAGATCGGAGTACCAAGGACGTCTGGGCCACGCCGGAGCTACCAGCACGAGCATGCCGCCGTCCTGCTTGAATTTCCGCAGAACCCGAGGAAGCAGGGATATCGGAGGAAACAGATACGCCAGGTGAAACGTCCATTTCACCGACAGCGCGTCCACCAGACTTGCACCTGCGTCTCTTGTCCTTGACCCGTAAACGGGCAACTTGTGATTGTGACGGGAGGCCATCAAGTCCAGCTCCGGCAGTCCCCACCTGTCCACGAGTAGCTGAAACACCTCTGGGTGAAGCGACCATTCCCCGGGATGCACGTCGTGACGGCTGAGGAAGTCCGCCTCCCAACTGAGGACTCCGGGGATGAAGACCGCCGAGATCGCTGGAATGTGACCCTCCGCCCAAGTCAGGATACGAGACACCTCCGACATCGCTGCCTGACTGCGAATTCCGCCTTGGTGATTGATATACGCCACCGTGGTGGCGTTGTCGGACTGCACCTGTACCGCCCTTCCGTGAAGAGCGGGGCCGGACGACTGCAGGGCCCTGTATACTGCCCGCAGTTCCAGGATGTTGATGGGGAGAAGTGCTTCTTCCGCTTACCAACGACCCTGAAGCGACAAAGAGCCGGTCACTGCCCCCCAACCCCGGAGACTGGCATCCGTCGTGAGCAGGACCCAGTCCGGGATCCAAAATGGGCGCCCCTCGACCAGATGAGCTGTCTGAAGCCACCAAGCCAAAGATAGCCGAACGTCCGGAGACAACACCAGCACCTGAGAGCGGATCCGGTGAGGTAACCCGTTCCATTCTGATAGAATCAGCCCCTGCAGGGGCCGGGAATGGAACTGGGCAAATTCCACCATGTCGAATGTCGACACCATGGACCCCAGAACTCTCATAGCCGAATGGACTGACAGGCGGCAACGGCTCAGGCAACTGCGTATCCGCAGCTGTAGGGAGGCGACCTTCTCCGGAGTCAGGAAGATCCTTTGCTGACGCGAATCCAGCAGGGCTCCCAAATGAACCATCCGCTGTGATGAAATCAGGGAGGACTTTTTCCAATTTATCAACCACCCGTGTGCTTGCAGGCAAGCGATCGTCAGGTGGAGATGTTGAAGCAGTACCTCCGGGGAGCTCGTCAGCAACAGGAGGTCGTCCAGGTACGGCAGCAGCCGTACATTCTGGTTCCGAAGATGTGCGGCCATGACCGCCATAATCTTCGTGAACACCCTCGGTGCCGTGGAGAGACCAAAGGGTAGCGCCCGGAACTGATAGTGGTGTTGAAGGATAGCGAACCTCAGATACCGCTGGTGTGAAGATGCTATCGGAACATGGAGGTAGGCGTCCTGGATGTCCAGGGACACCATGTAATCCCCCGGTTCCATCGCCAGAATGATGGAACGTAACGTTTCCATCCTGAACTTGGGAACTCTGAGGAATTTGTTCAGAGACTTCAAGTTGAGGATAGGGCGATGAGAACCATTGGGTTTCTGCACCAGAAACAGAGACGAATAATACCCCGTCCCTCGTTGTGATAGAGGAACGGGAACAATGACCCCTGCTTTCAGCAAGGACTCTATAGCCTCCTGAACCTGTAACGCCTTGGTCTTGTCCTGAGAAGGACTTGTGCAGAAAAACTGGTGGGGTGGTCTGTGCCGAAAAGACAGGGCGTACCCCTGGGAGACCACTTCTCGAACCCAGGCATCCGTGGTGGTATTGTGCCAGCACTGGGCAAATAGAAGAAGTCGGCCTCCCACTCTGAGGTCCCCCAGAGGGAGGCCCGTCCCATCAGGCCGCAGGTTTATCTTCCTGCTTGGAAGAAGGGCGCCGAGCACTCCAGGCTTGCTTCTTGGGTTTAGAGGCCGTCTTACTCGCAGACTGTCTCGGGAAGGACTGACCTTTCGCCTTACCCTGAACCAGAAAGGAACGAAAAGCCGAACTCCGAACCTTAGCAGGCAGTGCCGCCGAAGGGAGGAAGGCCGACTTGGATTTAGCCAGGGTGTCCACTATTTTGTCCAAGTCCGGACCAAATAGTAATTCCCCATTGAAAGGTAAGGCCTCCAGACCTTTCTTTGAATCAGAGTCCGCTCTCCAGGACCGCAACCATAAGGATCGGCGGGCAGACACCGCTGCAGCCGATACCCGCGAGGTCAGCAGACTAGCATCTAAAGAAGCTTCTCCAATGTAAGAAGCAGCGTCCCTCATTTGTCCCAACAACGCCCGCTGGACATCCGGAGCGTCGTCCAGGAAGGTATCTTCCAATGCATTGGCCCACCCCTCAATGGCCTTGGCCACCCAGGAGATGGCCATGGACGGTCGGGCCACCGCCCCGGAGAGGGAGTAAATAGACTTTAAGCAAGTCTCAACTTTCCTGTCCGTGGGATCCTTCAGCGAGGATATCGACGGTAATGGTAAGGTGGCGCCCCGAGTTAAACGGGTGACATGGGAATCCACCGCCGGTGGAGTTTCCCATTTTTTACAATGTGCCTCAGGGAAGGGGTAATTAGAAGCCAACCGCTTCTGAGGAAGGAATCTCTTACTGGGCGCCTGCCAAGCTACCGCAATATGATCCGTCAACTGATCCGACAGGGGAAACACCGCAGAAGCCACCTTAGTTTTTTTGAAACTAGGAAACTTCGACTTAGGAACCGGTGCCTCATCCTCTATAAGAAGAATAGCTCGCACCGCCCTAACTAGTGCTCGCACATTAATGGACGACTTGGTATCCATTTCCTGGACCGAGGCGTCCGAGTCAGTGTCATCAGGGACCTCCCCATCATCTGAGGAACCCTCTGAGTCCGATACCTGAGCAGCCCGTGTCATGAGTGGGCGTTTTGAAATCCTAGAAGGCATGTCAGTCTGCAACATTGACTGAAAAGCCGAGGAAGCTCCCGCCAAATTTTGCACGGAGTTGGAGAGCACATCCACCCAGGGTGGAGGAGTCACCATAGGGGCCTGAAAAGGTACCACAGGCTGCTGCGGCACAGGGGAAGCCTGTATATACATAGGCAACCCCGCATAGGGACCCACCGACTGAGACCCAGGAGGACTCCGCAATAACTGCGGGACACCCGGGGAATGGGGGATGGTCGGCTGGGGCAACGCCCTAGTAGGGAGAGCAGTCGGGACCGACAGACGGTCCGCAATAGACACCAGAACTTGAGAAAACATCGCCCACGGTGGTTCCTGCGCCAGAGAAGGTCTGGATGGGCCAGGAGCCACCTGGCATCGACTACACAGGCCATCCTGTGACAAATCCTCCCTATCTACTCCTGCAGAACAGCGTCCGCAGGAGGCCAACACCGGAGCCACTGAGCGCTCAACCTCCTCGTCTGACATGACAGAATATATTATATATCTGGCACCAGGGTAGAAGTAAAACGCACTCACCGGTGTGCTGAACAACAGCCCACAATATGGCACTGAGTAGCACACAACTGTATGTGACGGACCTCACAAATACGTGATCTATATAAGTGAGGTCAGTAGAAACGCCCCTCCCCCACACACCTGTAGGGCTTGTAGGAGAAGTAAAGGGATAGGTATAAGCTGACAGTAAGTAGAAAATAAGCACAGACAGGCAGCACTAGCAAAAGTCACATACCATGCAGGAAGATATACTCACTGCACCTTTCCACTACAATCAACCTGCCCAGATTCAGTGTCTGGGAGGGCTATAGTGCTGTGTACGCTGTCCTTAATCAGGGGAGAGGTACACAGGGGGACCGGTCCGCGTGCTCCCTGAAGATCTGCGCTGCCACTGTGAGAAAATGGCCGCTGGAGACCTCAGAGGAGGAGTGGCCGAGGAATCTGCAGCTCAGCGACGCCAGACTCCGTGCTGAAAGGCGCGCTGAGCTGAGGGGAGGAGCCGCTGACAGGGAAGGCTTCCTCCTTTGGCTAGCATATTAACCCCAGGGCTTGCCGGCATCCCGCTTGCCATATATCCCTGGTGGTCTAGTGGTCCCACGGGTTATTCCTCCTCAGAGGGGGAGCCCGCCGCCACTGCTAGCGGCCCCCGGTCTGTCCCCTAGGACCGGGGGCAAAGGACTGCATCTGCAGGCAAAACCCGCGAGCCGCCGCTAATCGGCGACTCGCGGCTTACCTTGTCCCCGGCGACTCCGGCAGCAGTCCAGGGAGGGACCCAGAGTCCGGCTAGTACGGACTCTGGCCTCCCACCGTGATCCCCAGTGCAGTACTGGCGTCGCGGCGCCAGCGGGGAAGGAGAGCGGCAGCGTGGGCGTCTGCATAGACAGCCCGTCGCTGCCACACTAGAGCCTCTGTTTTAAAATAAAAATCTAACAGGCTCTTTTTTTTTTTTTTTTAAATAAAAATAGAAAGCTTTTGGGGGCTGCTCCTGCAGCCCCCCTGCGCAGGTGACCCGACTCCGGCCGGGCACCAACTCAAACTGAGGTGCTGTGGCCGGGGGCGGGGTGTAGAGGAGGACGGACCCAAGTGCATCCTGGGAGCAGCTAAAGCTTTAACTGCGTGGTGCCCATGGATCCAGATCCAGCTATACCCCCAAGGTCAACCCTGTGGATCCCCTATGGACCCTGAAGTAGAAATAGATATACTTAGCAGCTCTCCCAGGAGTTTAAGATGGAGTTCTTTTGTACACCACAGTATTTCTCCTCAGGAGCACCCTGTTTGAGGACCATTGTGTCATCAACAACAAGGACCTATCGGGAAGGATGATACAAGAGGCCATTTTCATCAACTCTCCCATGTTTTTAAGATCAGCCTCCAAGAATGTAAGCAACTGCAGTGTTCTGCCTATTCAGCTCAGTGAGCTCTAGTTTGTAAGGGTGAAACCATTTATTTTTTATAAATATGTTTATGAAAGTCTACCATGTACGCAGTAATATACTAGGGAGATACTGCACTGAGGAACCGCAAGACTTGTATTCAGGAGGGATGACTGCCATTCAATGAGGTACTGGTCCATAGCAAATTGGTGGCTATATTCGCCCATAAAATGGATTCTTCACTGTGTGCCTCTGACAGGTTTACTGTAGGGACTCGTACAGGCCCATCCATTATCACTTTGCATACAGTATGTTATAGGAAAGTAATGAGTAAAACACAGTTGTCAGCGGGTTAGTTCACTCAACGGCATTGCATTAGTAAGCACGGTGCTTTAAAAACTCAATACCAAAAATGGGAAAAGGCAGTTGTATTTGTTTCCCCCAATGCATGTGTAAACAATCCTGACACTGTAGTTTTATTAGAGGATAAATGAAGCTTTACGACTAAAAAACTTTTCTTAACATTGAAATGTAATTGTCTTTAGTTCTTTTAACATAAGACAATGCACACAATCATAGATAATGGGGCATTAGCCGCGGGGATACCCTGCGCGCGAGTAACTCGCAGCTCATGGAGGTGCGAGGTAAAATCAGCGTAAAAACCACCAAGCGAGGAAAAGACCCATTGTTCCTGCAGTTTACACGGAATCACTGTGTTTCCGCCCGTGAGTCCCGATTACGGTGTGGGGAAAAAGGCTATTTTATTGAATAGCTATTCGCCGCACCGCAGGGATTTTGGCCGGCAATTGGTCGCAGGATAAACCCCGTGGCTAATTGAATACCTGTCAATGAGTAACATAACACACCTGGCATAATACATAATGCTGAGCTGTAACAATATGCTGGTCTAAGTTATTATTATTATTATTATTATTACCATTTATTTATATGGCGCCACAAGTGTTCCGCAGCACCTTACAGAGTACAGAAACAAATGGTTGACCAGTGACTTACAGTACAATACAATACAGGATGAGGAGAAGGATAATATACATTAGCGACCATAACACCCAGATAAGCAACAGAGCAAAGCAACCAAGTGTTAGGTGTCCTAGAGGGAAGTATGAAGTAGATAAAAGTAAAGTAAGGAGACGCACAAGAGAGTAGAGGGCCCTGCTCGTAAGAGCTTACGTTCTAAAGGAATGTATTATTATTGTTGGTTAACTTTTGCCATTTTTTTTATAAAACAATTGGGGCAATTAGTAAAGCGCACGGCTTTATAATCATGACGGGCTTGAAGGAAGGACTGAAAGGCGCATGTTTTGCACAATTGATAATATTTTACATCATGATTGGCCCACCAACATCATTCATTTAAATATTTTAATGCACCTGCTTCCTACATCTTGGTGCAAGTGTCATTGTCCACTTGCACTGTAACAACCCCCCCCCCCCCCCCAAAACCTGGTGGTATTGTGAGTTGTCCTCTTTATTATTATGGGACTCTAACACTGCGCTGACGGTTCATTACTGACCACCACTGAATCAAGGGTACTTCTCTAGAGGTGTGGTATGTTATGTTGAATGTGGACACCAGAATGTCAATATGGTATAAATATCGAAATGGATGTTATGTTGACATGGTCATAATGTCAACACTAAGCATGTCAACACTCTGCATGTTGACATCAGGGACATGCAGTCAGGGAAGGCAGAGCCTCCCCTGTCATACTCCTGAGATTCGATATAAAAATGATTAGAGTAATACAAAGATATTTAAAATTAATTAACATCTTCTTTTCTTATTGTAATCATTTTTATTGTTAACACTCACCAGCTTTGTGGAGCTCCCTGAGCGCTGGGATCATAACTATATATGATATTTAGCAAACATATAGTATATAACACATGCATATATGCACAATAACACATACAGTATACACTAAAGCTGGCCACACATCTAAAGATGATCTGTCCAACCAGCCAACTAGTTGATTGGTTGGAATGAAAATCTGGTAAGGAATACAATCAGCAATTTGCTCCCAAACGCTGGAAAATGGACCAAAACTCTTGTTTGAACAAATAGTTTAGATCAAACATTTAACAAACTTGTCTGAACGACCATTTTCATCTGTTTTCTGGCATTTAGGAGGAAATTTCTGATCATCATTTACTCCCATACGTTACCAGATTTTCATTCCAACCAATCAACTAGTTGGAGGGATGTAAGTTGGTCTAGTGTGTGGCCAACTTTAGACAGTATACAAACATGCCTATACTCTTGATACAGCAGCTGCTGCAGGATGCTAATGGGGGGCGGACACCTCGCGTTATTAGCGATTTGCTGTGATGATACGGTGGTGTGGCTTGCGGCATTAGCTTTGACCTCTCACTCCGGCCAGTGTAGGGGTTGAACTGGTTTTGTGGAGAAGTGGGGTTTTTAGGTACTGTAGAATAAGGGACAGGGAGGGTAAGCTGTAATTAAGAGATGTGTTTTCAGAAATATTTGAAGACTGCGGGAGCTTGAACAGGAAATTCCATAAGTGGGTAGTGGCACGCCGTAACTAGGGGTGTGTGACCAGTGCATTGGACGCTCTAGACATGCAACCTTGAGCCTTTACAGCACCCCAGAGCATCCTGATGATGTGCCCGCGGTGCTGTTGTTGTTACCGTTGCTGGTGGCACCGCCCCCTCGGCATGATGTCATGTGGTCAGGGGACGTGGCCGGCACAGGGCTCTCCAAAGCCCTGTTACGGCGCTGGTGGCATGGGAAAAGTCTTATGGGTGGGAGTAAGAGGTGGTTACCAGAGATAAGGTGCAGGTCAGAGGTGGATATAGGAGGGGGAGACTATTTGAGCTAAGATTTGAGATGTATGAAGGGGTATTTTTATTTAGGGATTTGTAGTTTCAATTGGGTTCTACAAGTATAGGGATGTGCAGAGTGGTAACCAGATGTGAATCAGAAGAGGAGCTATGTTTGCAAGGATGCAATACTTGCCTGCTCTTATAATATAACTGTCCTGATATTATTAAACTGGATCAAGTATTAAACACTCAACAATATACAGTCATTCAACTAATGCTGGGACTTTTCGTTCTGCTAGTTCCATGAAAACTAGAAAGTAGAAAGCGACATGTTGCCTATACTGTAGCTACAGTACACAAAATACACACTAGAGGGTGCTGGTAAGTATTGTAATTGTTCCTAACAATGAAATCACACGAGTCAAGACTACATAAAAAAGTCCTTATAGTTATCACATAAATCAGATGACAAATGTTTAGCAAGAAGAGAAAAGAAGAGCATAGTGTGCTGGGTCTTCCTTTTTGTATCAGGATTCCAGCCTAGAGGCACTGGGGATTTCAGAGTATACAACAAGATGCACTCTCTCGCTCTCTCTCTCTCTAGTTGTAGGGAAATCAAGCTGTTAATATGCAGCCTGCAAGGGACTTCTTTCTAGATAGAAATTCCCTGCAGTGCATGGTTTCCAACACATGAATTGTGCAGTCTCACTACGTATTTTCCTAATTGTAACCAGTCATATTTGCAAACTTTGAAGACATAGCAACAACTGTATCTCTAGCAGATGTCGCCACATTACATTTCTGTGAGTGGAAAATTGTTGATATGTGTGTGCTATTTGGCAGTGGCGTAACTAGGGGGGGTCGGGCAGGGTGCGTGCCCTGGGCGCCGTGGGACCGGGGGTGCGCCGCCTGCCATGGTCCGGCCCGCCCTAGTTAGCCACCAGTGTAGCGCCGACCGCCAGTGGCGTAACTTCATTCCAGACGCCCGGAGGCAAGTTATAATTTGGTGCCCCCCCCATCACAGCCACTGCCACTGTAATGTAGCAATTCACATGCAGACAGGCTATAGACAGACGAAGGCAGCAGCTGATGGTCTGACATGGAGCTCTTCACGAATGTGTGGTGGCTTCTCAAGGGCCGGGAAGGGCTGCCATGTATTGGGCGGCCGTGACGGTACACTCCGGGTATGTAGTTACAGCCCTAAGTGGGGTGAATATGTTGTGTACAATTGAGGAGGTGCCCCTTCAGACCTGGATCCCGGCGGCAGGCGCCTCCATTGTCTCCCATAGTTCTGCCCCTGCCGACCGCAATGAGTGCGGTCAGCGCTACACATTTACACAGGACCGGCGCTAGGCTTCCAGCGCCGGTCCTGTGCTGCACGCCTGAGCCCGTTCCCTCCCCCTGAGCGCTTGCCTAATAGCGCCAGGAGGCGGGCTCAGGCTGTGCATAACACACGCATCGTCGCCAGCGCTGGCGGCGATGCGTGTGTTAAACAGCAGCCAATGAGAGTCACATAGACTCTCATTGACTGCTGCAGCACCCACTGCAAGAGCCGGACTTCCGTCCGGCTCCTGCAGTGGGTAATGGGACTGACGTCATGACGTCTGTCCCATTATGCTGAGCGCGCCAGCCCGGGAGGACTGGCGGGCAGCGGCGGCAGCAACGTCGCGGACTGGAGGAGCAGCAGCAGCGTGGATTCAGGTAAGTATGTTTTTAATTTTATATATATATTTTTAAAAACCTGTCAGCACTACTGGGGGCACAACGGGGGTGGCTACCACTGGGGGGACCTCTACTGGGGTGGGGGCACAACGGGGGGGCTAATACTGGGGGCACCATTATTAGGAGGACCTCTACTGGGGGGGCTATTACTGGGGGCACCATTATTAGGAGGACCTCTACTGGGGGGGGGCTATTACTGGAGGCATCATTATTAGGAGGACCTCTACTGGGGGGGGGGCTATTACTGGGGGCACCATTATTAGGAGGACCTCTACTGGGGGGGCTACTACTGGGGGCACCATTATTAGGAGGACCTCTACTGGGGGGGCTATTACTGGGGGCACCATTATTAGGAGGACCTCTACTGGGGGGGGGCTATTACTGGAGGCATCATTATTAGGAGGACCTCTACTGGGGGGGGGCTATTACTGGGGGCACCATTATTAGGAGGACCTCTACTGGGGGGGCTACTACTGGGGGCACCATTATTAGGAGGACCTCTACTGGGGGGGGCTATTACTGGGGCACCATTATTAGGAGGACCTCTACTGGGGGGGGCTATTACTGGGGGCACCATTATTAGGAGGACCTCTACTGGGGGGGCTATTACTGGGGGCACCATTATTGGGAGGACCTCTACTGGGGGGGGCTATTACAGGGGGCACTTAATCGGGAGGGGGAACCTCAACTGGGGACCACTACTTGGGGGGGGGGAACTACTACTTGGGGCATTATAAAAGGGGCCTACTACAAGGGGCACTGCACTGGGGGGACTACAACTGGTGGCAATAACAGGAAGGACCACTGGATAGGGGGGTCACTACTGGGAGCCTGCATCAGGGGGACAACTACTGGGGGCACTGCATGGGAGGGGGGGGACTACTCCAGAGGGCACTAGATAGGGGGGATTACTACTGGGTGCCTGCATAAGGGGGACCACTACTGGGAAACCTGCATGGGGGGGACTACTGCTGGGGGCACTATATAAAGGGCACTGCATAAGGGGGGGGACTACTACTGGGGGCACTATATAAAGGGCACTGCATAAGGGGATACCACTACTGGGTGCACTGCATTGTGGGGACTGCTACTGGGGGCACTGCATAAGGGGGAACACTACATAGGGCACTGCATTTGGGGGGACCACTACTGGGGGCACTGAGTAACGGGAACTAATTGGGGGCTGTATAAGGGGGACCACTACTGGGGATACTGTATAAGGGGCACTACTATGGGCCTGCATAAGACGGACCACAACTGTATACTGGGGGTACCGTATAAGGGGTACTACTGGGGTTAAGGTGCATATGGATAGGAATGTTCGGCGTGAAAATAAAGGGGGCTCCCTTTTCAAATTTGCCCTGAAGTGTAGTAGCAGTTACAGGTACAGCTGTACTCACAGTTACAAACTTGTATAGCTGGATGGAGCGGAGCATGAGCAGAACATACAGAGCACCAGCCGGTGATGTATGCGGCAGTGCAGGTATACGCAGGATATACAGGCCATATACAGGATAATGTGGCAGGTTCTCTGGAGTTAAGTGACACAGTGACAAGATGGCACCAGACACACACAGAAGACCAAACGGCGGCCATCTTGGTAAGGTAGAATGCTTCAAGTAAGGAGCACTCATGGAGGCAGGCAGTAGCGCACTCCATATTTCAACATGGAATGGAGGATATCAGGTGCAGACTGACTTACAGAACAGATATCAGTATAGCTTCCAAAATCACTTGAGTTTCAGAAATCACTGCAGAACAGAGAGGGTGATTCAGCTGCGGACTGATATGCTATAGCTGTAATATGGTAATGAAGCAGGAGGAGTCACGCTTCCTGCATGTTTTACTGATCCGAGCTGCGTCCAAGGACGCTACCTCGTATCATATGCTATATGCGATCCTTTTGGCCAGCTGAGTGTCCATGGGGTCATGCAAGCCGGCCCACTGCTATAGCTGTAATATGGTAATGCAGAAGGAGGAGTCACGATTCCTGCATGCTTTACTGATCAGAGCTGCATCCAAGGACTCAGCATCGGATCATGGACCTGATTCAGACCCGTTCACTAGTTGCGGGCGCTCGCTCCCAGCTTATGGAAATTCAGCTAAGTGACGCCCACCACCCTGTCTTTAGCCGCCCACTAGCGTACGTCATCTCCAGAAAGTATATACAACCATCGGTACATCGGGAACCATCGGATCAGACATCAGCGCTTGCTGTTGACTGTACCCTACTGCAAGCACTGCGAGCAGTTCTGTGTAAAAATCACACAAGTGAGGTGTACTATGACGCTGCCTGTTAATTATGCACGCCTCTGAAACGGCGTTGAAACACTCTGGCACGCCCGCATCCGCAACTCCACTCCCCCGTTACTACTGCCCTGCCCGTTACCACCCACAAACAGCCTCTCCTGTCACTCATTCCACTGGGCTGACCTGGCAGGACAAGGCGAGCATAATCCGATCGCTCGTACTAGATTGCGCACTGCGAACTATAGGCATGTGCACATTAGCGAACATCGTGTACAACGAGTGTCCATTTGCTAGGGAATGGGTCTGAATCAGGCCCCATATGCGATATGCGATCCTTTAGGCCGGCTGAGTGTCCATGGGGTCACACAAGCCGGCCACCGCAGATGATCACCGTCTCACTGTGATTAATTGCTGCACCTGTTGGTCCAATGGCTAGAGACCACTCCCTATATAAACCAGTTCCTGTGTACAACCCATTACCTGAACCATGTGTTCCTACCCTGAATAGTTCAAGGATCCTGGTTTACTTTGTATCCCGTATTTGTGTCCTCTGTGACTTCATTACTACTTCGTTGATCCCAGCTATTTACCATCTTTGTTGAGCATCGCTCACCTGCCGACATCACAGCGTCCACGCTGTTTACAGACCTGCTATCCATATGTTGCTGTGTCTTCAACACCTGCCAGATCGCAGCGTTCACACTGTCCTCCCGAGTTCCATCTGCTGCTGTGTTCGAGTACCTGCACATCCTAATTTAAACACAATATGAGGTGCTACCTTGCTGAGATCTGTAGTTCTACAGCAGAAATAGAAGGAGTGAAAAAAGCAGATGCACACTCTAAGCACTAAGAACACTTAATATCACAAACCCCCCTTTCCTTTTTTGTGTGTATGTGTGTATTTAAGGTACACTTGTTGGTGCTAGCACTCCTCCTACCTGCCCCAGGTGATTTTAATTAGTATGGGTCCTGTGCATTGCAGTACACACATGTAATGGGCACTATTACAGGTAAGTCCTAGATAAATTTATACAATGTGTCAGTATTAGGGATGTTAGGGACCCACCTGATGAAGTCACCGTGATGCGGTAGGTGGGCAAACATCTTTGGCCAAATATGTACTAAGAAACTCAATTTAAAACCATGTGTATTGACAGTTTATTATGTATTTTGTGATATTAAGTTTTCTTAGAGCTTAGAGTGTGCATCTGCTTTTCCCTCCTTTTGTGTTCCAGTACCTGTCAGTGCGACAGTGTACATGCTGTACTCAGACCCGCTATCCACCTACCGCTGTGTCTCCAACACCTACCTGCACCGCAGCCTTCACGCTGCACACAGACCTGCTATCCACCTGCCGCGGTGTCTCCAACACCTGTCGGTGCCACAGCTTTCACACTGCGCACAGACCCGCTATCCACCGACAACTGTGTCTCCAACACCTGTCAGTGCCACAGCTTTCACACTGCGCACAGACCCGCTATCCACCGACAACTGTGTCTCCAACACCTGTCAGTGCCACAGCTTTCACGCTGCACTTAGTCCCACTATCCACCTACTGCTGTGTCTCCAACACCTACCAGCACCGCAGCTTTCACGCTGCACACAGACCCACTAACCACTGTGTCTCCAACACCTACCAGCACCGCAGCTTTCACGCTGCACTTAGACCCACTATCCACCTACTGCTGTGTCTCCAACACCTACCAGCACCGCAGCTTTCACACTGCACACAGACCTGCTATCAACCGACAACTGTTTCTCCAACACCTGTCAGTGCCACAGCTTTCACGCTGCACTTAGACCCACTATCCACCTACTGCTGTGTCTCCAACACCTACCAGCACCGCAGCTTTCACGCTGCACACAGACCCACTGACCACTGTGTCTCCAACACCTGTGAGCGCCGCAGCTTTCACGCTGCATTTCAACCAGCTATCCACCTACTGCTGTGTCTCCAACAACCACCAGCAATGCAGCTTCCACGCTGTCTACCATCTCGAGATCCATTCACAGCTGTGCTCTGTTACCTGCCTGTCCTGCAGTTACCATATTGCATACAAGTCAGCTTAACCATCGCACCCCAGTCTGCAAATATACTATTTCCATTTACCTGTGAACTGTTCCCTGCCTACACTGAGTCAGTGTGCTCAGCTGCGGTATTATTCCATCATACATTACATGTTATTTCTTTATGCTGTTCTACTCTGTGCTCAGAGATTGTCCAGGTATATAGTTATACTATTCTGCTAAGTGGTATTGGTTTCCCTGCACTGCATGCTTTTGTCTTGGGCTGGTTCAGAGAAAGGTGCTGGTTCCAGGGCTAGGGTTCAGTGTGAGGTATACATTCTGTGCACTCTGGTGCTCAGTAGCTATATTACTTATCCTAACTCTCAGTTACTGAGTTCCTCACTGGCTCCAGTTCCTTGTGTTAGAGCTGTACCAGGGTTACAACTTTCCCAAGTTGTATTCTGTATACATAAGACTCTGAAACTTGTATTGAGTTCCTATATACCAGTACTATGCTATTCTGAGTTCTGGGGTCACCCTTGTCACTGGAGCATATCCCTGATCTGGTTGGTCTTCTGAGGCCACTAGGCGAGGGGTTGCCCAGTGACTTGGGTAATCGCCTCAGTTCCAGTCTAGCATCCTTACATATCACAAGTCTGTGGTTCCTACACTAGCAATGGTCTTCCGGTCCCCTGTTCATACTAATGAGTCAAAGTTGGATCAAGCCACCTCGTTTCTCATGCACGTCGGCCAGACCGAAGGGGACCCGAGCCAGATCTACAAAATAATCAGACCGTGACACCGGTACTGCACATTGTAGTATGGGTCAGGAGCATGTGCAGATTAACGATACTCGGGAATCTGCATGATCCCTGTCACTGCAACCGCAGCTGAATCACCCCCTAACATCACTCTGCAGACCTACATTAAAGACCATGTCTAGCAGGGCTGCCATCAGAAGGGGAATGCCGTGACTGAAGTCCTGTTTAGGGACAGAAGAGGGCCCGTCAGCACAGGCACTGTGTGGCTGCAATCAATCTCCCCTGCTGTTTGTAATCTCCATATGCTAAGCTTTGCCAGGATCAAAAATTGTAGAATGATTATGCTGCCTGCCACACTCTGAATGTATTGAGTGCTGAGCTGCTCATGAGCTTGCCAGGCACTCTGCTAAGACCCCCGGAACAGCTGCTGTAAGATTAGACAGTGAGTGATATACAAATAATGCACACTGTTTAATGTCAAACATTATCAACAAACACAGAGGGCTGACTAACTCTGTATTTCATGTATGCGGCTGTTGGAAGTGATATAACACAGCACTTTGGAAGAGATGAGAGAGTGACAGTGTGTGCATGAAGCCAGCCGATCAGCCCCAAAACCTGTATAATTTAAGTGTCCCGGTTTTATGGGATTGTGTGACAGTGTGTGGCCTTGACAAAGTTCAAACCTAAGCAAAAACCTAATCCTGCTCAAACTACACCACCATGCCAAATGGTGTAGCTAGGTACAAAACTCTGGCCGTGCATAAAGGACAAACAGACAGATACATACACTATCTCACTTATTATATAGATTTAATACAAAAAATATGCAACTACAAGTTATAAAACAATACACTTTTGATGACCGCAATTCTTCCTAGCAATGTGAGTGTGTCATCCAATGTTGGGATTTTTGTATAATTTTTTTCAATAATTTGAGAAAACTTGGTTGGATATATAGTATATGGTTTATAGAGGGTGTACTAAAAATACCCAGATATTTCAATCTGGATTTAGTAATCTGAAAATTAAAAGAGTAAATAGGACACTAGTGCAGCAGGTCAGGTCGTGTTAATGGCAAGACGTCAGATTTTACAATGTTAACTTTATATCCTGCAAAAAAGCCAAAGCAGAAAATTTCTTCTAGTATTGTAGATATGGATAGCGTGAGTTGGAAAATAAATAGAAGCATATCGTCACTAACCAAAGAGATCTTCAATTCAACTCTACCCACCAGTATCGCATGAAATGATATGTTGGCTCTGAGGGCAATAGCCAGGGGTTCTAAGACTAGAGCAAATAATAACGGGGAGAGAGGGCATCTCTGACGGGTAACTCTTGGAATTGAAAATGGAGGTTATAAACAATTGTTAGCCATTATGTGAGATGAGGAGGTCGCATTTAATAATTGAATAAGGGTTATAATTTGAGGAAGACACCCAAATCTGTATATAGATTCATACAGGTGGTCCCACACCACTAAATTGATTGCTTATTCGAGTGATAAATAAATGTGTAGATCGTTTTCATGAATCTCCTCTAAGTGTTGTAATACAGCTAGAACTTTGAGAATATTAGAGACTGCACTGAATCCCCATACGAAGCCGGTTTGATCCGAATGCACCTATGAAGGTACTAACAACTTAAGCCATTCTATTATTTTTCTGAAAAGCTTGTAATCTACATTCAATAATGAGACCGGGTGATATGAAGCAGGAAGAGTTGGCTCTCTACCTGGTTTAGATAGTACTTTTATAATAGCATCATTAACATAGGCAAGTAGGGGGTTGACGGAGAAAATGGAATTGTAAAGACTTGTAGGCGCGGTTACAGAAGACTGGATAATTTCTAAAAATTCTCCAGAGTAGCCATCTGATCCTGGAGCTATACATGACTTAAGGCCTTTAATGGCACTAGTTACTTCCAATTCAGTTATGGGTTGTGTTAAGGTTGTTAGTTGTTCATCTGATCATTGTTGGACAAGTTATAAAACAATGCACATTAAAGCATTAATAAAACTGACAGAAGAACATAAGCACATATAAGTAAATTATGTGGTTACAAATAAAAATACACACTTGTTTGTGGATAATTTTGTAAAACGTATAGTCAACTGTTATTTAAAAAACCTTTTAGCCTGAGATGTTAAATATTAATGAATATATCCGTACAGTATGTAGGGCTGGGAGCCATCAACGGATTTATTTTTGTAGCAAAAAGAACTGAAAATCACAACTTATAGGAGAAAAACAACCACTTTCAATCCAACGGAGCAGGAAAGGCTGTCAGTCCTAAATAAATGAGGCAGCAGCTTGTTTGGCAAAAAAAGTATCTGATGTGTAGTCACAAAGAATATATCCGGCCTTCAAGAGGCAGTCATTACCCACTTGCTGATAATGTATCGTAAGGGACCTATCCATTACACGACTTTTAGAACTATGCAACCAAAACCAGGAGGTTTTGGTCGCATTGTTCACAAAGTCGTGTAATGGATAACCGGTAAGGACCAGTGATGCGCGTGCACGCTGGGTCCTTGCCGACCCCGACTAGCTACTGAACATGCCCGTCAACCTGACGATGCTCGACAGGTTCAGCATGTTCAGAGATAGGAGGTCGGACCCCTGCACTGAATGATGTTCAGTGAACGCCGTTCAGTGCGGGCACCACACCTCGGCGACCTGCAGGTCTGATTGCTAGTCGTTCAGTCTTTCAGGTCGCCTAGTGGATAGGCCCCCTTAGACCAATAAGTAGGAAAAACCTTAGCATCTGATACTAACAGCTTAAGTGATAGTTAGTAAAACATCCTGTTCCTTTCTGCTGTGTCACGACTACAGCACCCCGTGAAGTAATGTACAGAGCAGCTGGCGGGCTGATGAAACTGTGCTCGAAACCCTTCAATGTTACTGAATATGCCAGCTGCTGGCATACTCAGTAACACTCCGCAAATCCAATTCCACCTTTCTTCTAACTGCTACTGTCTCTTGGAATATGACATCCCTTTACTTGACAAGATTTTCTAGTCTTTGGATTCCAGAGTCTGTAACCTTTACTCTCTTGGCAATACCCAAGCATGATGCATTTCATGGACTTTAGATCCAGCTTTACTATTTGTTTTTCTGAAAAACACCCTGAGAAGTGCGAGGAGAGGATTCGCATGGACAGAGCATTCTAGCAAGCTCTGTCCCTGCATGCAAAATTTGATATATCCTTGCAATGTATTCAAATATCGCAAAGCGAATTTGGGCGAATTTATCACATCCCATCCGTATATGAGATGCACATTGTAATAAATATGCCCCTAAGTGAGATAAGTGGTGATATTAAATCTTTGTATACTGGGTACAGTGGGATGGGTACAGGATGCTGGCGCTCTGGATCCCGGTGGTCAGAATCCCAATGCCAGCATCCCTACAGGGTTAGAATACCGGAAATATAAAAGCAGTCGTGAAAATTAGAAAGCAACAATTAAACTCAAGTCAGTGACAAGATGAATAATCATCTGAACCATTTATTAACACATTTAAAAAACAGTGACACAAGGGGACCTAACATAAACCATAAAAAATAAAATAACAATGATAAATAGTATCAGGATCTTACTATAAACAGTATAGATCTTACACTAAAAACTGCTCTGATGCTTCTATAGCAAAAAAGTCAATTAAAATATACTTTAAACACCGCTGGATTTTGCATGCATAGACCAATATTTGAACCCTTATTAGTATAGGGTTAATTGTATGAAGTGGCACATGGATAGTGCCCACAGTCACTGAAATTGTAGAGCATGTGTTGGGAAGGCAATTAACACCTGAGTACCTGCCAGGTACTGCGCTCAACCCGACCAGCGGAGAGTGACTTGATGACAAGGGTGGTGTACTAAAGGGTACTGCGTGGAGGTGATGCAAATCTCCGCGTTATCCAAACTGCTCCTGCAGTATGTGTCCGGATTAAACCAGCGGAGTGTTCCCCCAAAAAAGTACCTGATGTTAACCACTCTTCAGAGTCAGCATCGTGGGTGAGACCGGGATGTAGATCCTTCTTAGCCACGCTGATCTCACAAGTTGTGCGGGCAGAAGTGTAGCGGCATCCACCTGATCTCCGTGAGCGCCTGCAGTAAGTAACCACCGTAAGGAAAGGCCAGTTCCCACACAGCAGCATGTCGTGGCTTGGTCTCAAGAGTCTCAGCAGGTGAATGAGCGCCTATGCGTTTCGACGTCACACTGACGTCTTTGTCAAGGCAGATACAATGTGGTCCGTTTGTAATGTTTAAATAGTATCTCTCATTAGTCTGATCCAATTCAGCTCTATTCACTTAAAATACTTAATTGAATTGAGTTGAGCAATTGATTATATTTAGAAAAAAACAAAAAAACACACTAAGAGGCTTCAGAGGAGACAGATTTAACATATAGACTCAGTATATCATTATTAGAAGGATATAAACAAATAGTTTTTTAAAGGAGGTTTAAAAACACATATTTGAAAAAGAATAAATGACCCATCATTTTACTATTTGATATTATATAAATATATTTAAACCAAAGTATATATAATTGGTTGTATTCAAAAAAATCTCTCTTCTAAATATGCAATCATATATTTATTTTCTATGGATTATTCTTTATATTGTTTTCTTTATATTGCGTTCTACATATACAAACATATATATGTCTTCTATAAATTGTTCCTCCGTTTTTAAATGTACTGATCACACAATACTCTGGACTAAATAAAAAAAATTATTTGTGAGAGACATTATCTCTAATCTGCATTTAGAGTGGAGCGCATCAGCTTAGCCTTATATTATGCATCTATAATCATGCGACTATGTATGAATAACATCACAACCATATTGAACAGCAATACTCGCATAGACACTTGTCGGTCAGTATTCTAACCCACCCCCTCTCCCTACCCTAACCATCCTTCCCCGATGCCTGACCCTAACCTCCCCCCTAGTGCCTAAACCTAACCTCCCCCTCCCCGCACCCTAAACCTAACCCTCCCCCCAACGGTCTGGATTCCGGCAGCCGGGATTCTGACAAGTGTTGAGATCCCGGCGCCAGTATTCTGAGCGCCGGAATCCCCGTGGTCGAGATATTGACCACATCCCCTTATAGTATATATTTCTGTAAATTTGTTACATTTAGAGATCTGCAATGATCTTTAGAAATTCCTCTGAGACTTTACTTTCCTGAGAAACCCTGATTTTACAAACCTTCGCTTGCAAGCACAAAATTTAATTAGTGAGCATGTTTCAATCTATCAATGCAAAACCTTGCTTATAATATATCACTGAGGCAGCGCTCTAGTGATTTTAGATAGACCTATAAGGCACTTAGAAAACATGCAATAATTAATTTAATGGACCTTGAAAATGATTATGTATTGATAAATCCTTGGAACTGAAAGCTGTGGAGTGATTTGACAATGACATATGTGAATAGGTCAAAATGTTAATATTTGAAAAAAATCTGGTCAGACTCCAAATAGTCTTCTAATTTATAGCAAATTGATGAGATTACAGACTGGGGGTTAAGTGTAACAGCCTGCGAGCCAGCGGGAATACATGAGAGTATGCCCGTTTTTGTAAAGGAGCAAGCATGTTAAAGGCTAGACCAGCTTGGATAAGCCTTTAACATGCTTGCTGCTTTAACAATACGGGCATACTCGCATGTATTCCCACAGTGGCGCCAACTCACAGGCTATTACATTTAGCCCTGCGGAAGAGAAAAAAAACTTTGTAAGTGTCTTGTCTGAGCAGTACAGTAGTATTACCCATCGTGGATTAGAATATTGAAAGCATTCTATGAGTTTCCCCACATAGGATGATCTTGTTTTAAAGCCCAGATGCACCTGCATTCGCTAATCCTAACAACATTTAACTTAGGGTATAAATATTGAACCAAGGACAATCGTAAATCTGGCCAAAACAGAGCAATAATTTTTTCCTATTTAAAACAAGGGAAATGGTGGAACAAGATCCGCCGCTGTCCACCTATCGCTATAGACATCTCAGGGCCACATCCTATTAGCCGCGATAACCCTTTTTTCCCAATAAGTTTTAATCTGTGAAACCTTTTGGCAAAAATGGTTATCGGGCAACTGAAATAGCCACTGTTTTCGCGGGTGCGAAATCTGCATTGGAGTCATGGCGATTACGTATTCGGGATCCGGGAGCAGGTGGTACTGTAAGTTGTGCAAAACCCCTATTTATGGCTAAAACTGTCAGGACTTGGTGCAGAACCACTGGGACGCCCTCCTTAATGACTAATTAGATGAAAATACATTTAGAATTAGCTTAATTTGGTCAATAATAACGTGTCATTTTAGGGGTGAAAAAGTAAAAAGTGTTGGCAAATGGGTATATGTAGGACTGTATGGATGGGACGTGTATTTTTAGGATTGCAGGTGCAAGTGACAGATGTATTGTTAACAGTTTTTAGAAATGCCCTATAATGACACAAAAATATAATTACACCCATTTTACTGTACCCCTAATTTAACTACAGTATTTATTTTGACTGAAAAAATTTTACTTTCTATCATTTTATCGATGTTAGAGAAAAAAATCATAAGACAGCTATTTGACACAATTTAAGAACCCCAAACTCTTTGATTATAACCACTAACAGACTTCTATAATGTTACCCAATATTAGTGTACTTTTTTTTTAGGGTACAGGATGATTTCCACATTATTTTCTAAATCTTTGCAAGATTCATCACGTAAATGAAATGCATTAACGCCAGTTTTGTAATAGGATTGTCCGATAAACGGAAGCTTACATACATGCGATAAGTGACATATTCGGGCGATCAGTGTAATAAGTTTACACTGGTGCAAAGTTATCGTGGCTAAAATTATATGGCCCTTAGGATGGTGATAGTAGTAGTCAGTACAGGAAAACATGCTTTATTATAAATAAATACAACATTTCCTTAGTCAAATACATAAATAAAAATTTCTAAAGTTTTAGGATTTTTATTTTTAATTTTTAATTAATCTCAACTGGAAGCCCAAGTCTGAGCAAAGACAAGTCACACATGTGCAGAGGGCACCAGGGCTATGCGACAAAGTGATAAGTCTCTCCTTATGGTGGGTACACACTGGGCGATATTACTGAGCGACTGCACGATTACGACATCGTAATCGTGCAGTCGCTCAGTAATCGTGCACAAATCGTGCACTTTTATGTCGGAAACGACCAGCGATGCGCACTCCCGCTGGTCGTTTCCGACATTGCCCATCGCCTGAACATGCAGCACAATCTGACGACCTCGTCAGGTTGCTGCATGTTGGGGAATGGGGGGGGAGAGCCCGGCGCTGAACGATATCGTTAATGATATCGTTCAGCGGCTGTGCTCAATGTCATGAACGACATTGAGCACAGCCTGCCGGGGACACACTACACGATATCGCTCAGGGAGCATATCGTGTAGTGTATACCCACCATTACTGCTGCCAGCCAGAATCTCCAAAGAGCTAAACTTTTCTTGTTACATTGTGCCGAAACCTAATTTTCTATTGCCGCAATAAGTAGCAATAGAAAATCAGCCGATTGGTAAATAGTCTTCATTTGAGATAATATTTGCATTACTTACACTTTAAACAGAGCATGAGAACAGAGATTGGTAATATTTGTATACATTCTATTTGAAATTACATTTGTTATAGGTGCAAAACACTACTATATTTTTATTTCAGTATTTAAAAACTTTACTGAAATAAACAAAATGAATGCTTACATTTCTATAGCTTACATTTTATATAGTGTTATATATTATAGGAAGAATATAAAAATACTACTACTAATAATAATAATAATAATAATTATTACTATTATTAACAACATAGTTAAAAAAAAGAACATAGCTCTAGGTTATAATCCTGTAATATGCCAGTTCTATGCTTGGATTGGTTTATTGCCAAGAAAGGTCTTAAGCTTCTCTTTGAAATAAGAAATGTTTGGCAATATGTTCACAGAATTATTAGACCCTTTGTGTATATATTGTGTATATTTATATGAATTAGGATGTTTGTTTTTGTCAGCAGCAAAGTGTTACGTAAAATATTAGTCATGATGATGTGTAAAAAATGTATTAAGATAAATCACACCTCCCAGCTTTGAAATTCTTTAAATCTTGACAAACTATGAAAGGTGTGTGTGGGTGTGGTCACTGCATTATGGGGGCGTGGACACTACATTATGGGGGCGTGGCCACATCTGACATTGGTGTGCCTAATGCTTTTGAATTGCTATGTTCCGCCCCTTAGCCTCTTCCCTTAAAACACCCATTAATTGCTGCCAGCACCTTCCCTGCTGCACCATGTTGAGAATACATTACTACTCAGTCCAGTTCTTCAATCAACACCGATGATGTCCAATTCATATCCAGGGGTCTATTCATGCGAAGCATAGGATTTCATACAGGGGCTGGCTGGCAACTTTTAGCCTGGGGGGCAAATGCATGCAGGCAGCCCTGGCAGAGGAGTAGCGTGTAGCAGGGGTGCCCGAAAGAACGTGCGTGCTACGGCGCCCCCCCTCAGGAGAAGACACCTTATGCAGGCCTCGAGTAGTGCCCCCAGTAGTGATCCCCCCTATGCAATGCCCCTTGTGCCCCCAGTAGTAAGCCCCTTATATAGTGCCCCCAGTAGTGGTAACCCTTATGCAGTGCCCCTTAAATAGTGGCCCCAGTTGTAGTCTTCCCCCTATGCAGTACCCCCACTATTGCCCTTAATATAGAGCCCCAGCAGTGGTCCCTCGATGCAGTGCCCCTAGTGTTAGTCCCCTCCCCCCTATGTAGTGCACCTAGTAGTAGTCCCCTCCCCCCTATGCAATGCCCCTAGTAGTAGTCCCCTTGTAGTGCCCCTAGTAGTAGACCCCCCCAGTAGTAGTACCCCCCCCTTATAGTGCCCCCAGTAGTAGTAGTCCCCCCCTTGTAGTGCCCCCAGTAGTAGTAGTCCCCCCCTTGTAGTGCCCCCAGTAGTAGTCCCCCCTTATAGTGCCCCCAGTAGTAGTAGTCCCCCCTTGTAGTGCTCCCAGTAGTAGTAGTCCCCCCCTTGTAGTGCCCCCAGTAGTAGTAGTCCCCCCCTTGTAGTGCCCCCAGTAGTAGTAGTCCCCCCCTTTGTAGTGCCCCCAGTAGTGGTCTCCTCCTTATAGTGCCAGACGCCCCGCAGTAGACACACATAATATTAAAAAAAAAAAAAAACTTACCTGACATCCGCTCCTGCTCCTGGTCCCGCCGCCGAGATCAGCTCCTCCATCCGCCGCTTTGCATTATGGGAGTGATGCGTCATGGGAGTGACGCGTCACTCCCATTACCCACTGCGGGAGCCGGAAGATATCCAGCTCTGGCAGTGGGAGCAGCTCCGGCGGCTGTGTGTTTGCGCTGTGTAGCGCTGACCGAACTCCATCCGGTCAGCGCTACACACGCGGTGCAGTCTGTGTCACAGTGACACAGACTGCCCGCGGCCCGCATGACGCTGCGGCCCGGGGGGCACATGGCAACCCTGCCCCCCAGCCCAGCCCGCCACTGATTTCATATAGCTTTGCATGGTTTTGCCCACATTTTTCAAGATTGTAAGGTAATATGCAGATGCAGCGTTACCTGCTGTGCGTGCATCCAAATTCTGTGCCCCTCTGAAGTGCCTAGGTGCTGCAAAATGTAAAATGCTGCAATAGTAGTTTCATGCACCAGTGTCTTGCTGATGTCAGACGCTGGACAAGAGCATTTGGGGAGAACGGCCGCCATTGTACATGTGGCTATATATATATATATATATATATATATATATATACATACACACACAGTTAGTTTATTTTTATCAATTAACAGAAAGTGAATGAACAGAAGAAAAATCTGAATCAAATCAATATTTGGTGTGACCACCCTTTGCCTTCAAAACAGCATCAATTCTTCTAGGTACACTTGCACAAAGTCAGGGATTTTGTAGGATTATAGTCAGGTCATACCAAACAGGTCATAAGGAGCATCATTTTGTAGGTTAAAACACAGTCATAAACTGAAACAGCTGTGTAGGAGGTTGGCTGAGGAATAGCCAAACTCTACTATGAAGGTGAGGTTGTGGAAGACAGTTTCATGTCACAGGTCATACATCATGGCAAAACTGAGCACAGCAACAAGACACAAAGTAATTATATTGCATCAGCAAGGTCTCTCCCAGGCAAAAATTTCAAAGCAGACTGGGTTTCAAGATATGCTGTTCAAGCTCTTTTGAAGAAGCACAAAGTAACGGGCAACATTGAGGACCGTAGACACAGTGGTCTGTCAAGGAAATTTAGTACATCAGATGAAAGACACATCATGCTTACTTCCCTTCGAAATCGGAAAATGTCCAGCAGTGTCATCAGCTCAGAACTGGCAGCAACCAGTGCGGCCCAGGTACATCCATCTACTGTTCAAAGAAGTCTGGCCAGAAGTGGTCTTCATGGAAGAACTGCGGGCAAAAAGCCATACCTTGGACGTGAAAACAAGGCCAAGTGATTCAACTATGCACTAAAACATAGAAACTGGGGTCTAGAAAAATGGCAGCAGGTGCTCCGACTGATAAGTCAAAATATGAAATATTTGGCAGTAATAGAAGGCAGTTTGTTCACCGAAAGGCTGGAGAGCAGTACAATAATGAGTAACTGCAGGCAACAGTGAAGCATGGTGGAGGTTCCTTGCAAGTTTGAGGCTGCATTTAAGCAAATGGAGTTGGGGATTTGGTCAGGATTAATGGTGTCCTCAATGCTGAGAAATACACGCAGGTACTTATCCATCATGCAATACCATCAGGGAGGCGTCTGGCTCTAAATGTATTCTGCAGCAGGACAACGACCCCAAACATACAGCCAATGTATTTAAGAACTATCTTCTGTGTAAATAAGTCCTGGAAATGATGATATGGCCCCTACAGAGCCCTGAACTCAATATCATTGAGTCTGTCTGGGATTACATGAAGAGACAGAAGGATTTGAGCAAGTCTACATCCACAGAAGATCTGTGGTTAGTTCTCCAAGATGTTTGGAACAACCTCCCTGCCGAGTTCCTTCAAAAACTGTGTGTAAGTGTACCCAGAACAATTGATGCTGTTTTGAAGGCAAAGGGTGGTCACACCAAATATTGATATGATGTAGATATCTCCTCTGTTCATTCACTTTGCATTTTGTTAATTGATAAAAATAAACTATTAACACTTCTATATTTGAAAGCATTCTTAATTAGCTCCATTTTTTCCACACCTGCCTAAAACTTAATCAAATATATATCTATATACAAGATATATGTTTATCACGCAAATATGTATTGAAGACATATTTCTGTATTGACAGATATACTGACAAATAAATAAATAAAAGCCATTCAATAGGCTACAAACAGAATATATATTTGAATGTATATCATATGCTGGTAACCTACTTCCAGAGAGAAGGCAGAACAATGAAGAGGAAGCAGGAGGCGCCTACATTTGGAGGCTTTTCTCAAACAATAGCTAGAATGCCATCCTGTTATGGCGAAAATGTTTAAGTCGTTATTGCGGAAGGTCGGGATTACTGCATCTCTATGAATAGCAATCCGGCCCCTGACCCGCTTACAAACAGCGGACATGCGATAAAGGCAAGAAGAGTAACAACCGCGAGAGAAATCTAAGATTTATCTGCGGTAAAGCTCTTTATGAATAACAGCAGAAGAAAAAAAAACTCATCATCTTGCGGCACCTCGTTCGGGAAAGTGTTTTTTCAGCTATGTAAATAGAGCCCCTATTATGACTATACTGTACACTGGTCCAAATAAAATTGTGAAAAAGAGTGAACAACTGAAATCATTCCGCCATCTTTTACATTAACATGTGTGTCACACATTCACTATTACTAATGTATTTATTCCCATTTACAAGTATGATTTACACATTATAAATATATTAACAGCCAAGAGTGGACTAATAACTCAGTATTGTTTTTTTTCCTACCTGGCAGTGGCATAAAATCCATTATTATTCTGAACTGGCTAATTCATAATACAAGCAAATGTCTTTCAAAGCAAAACATAAACCAGAAGGAGGATGTAAAGCAACTACACAGGATCGGAAAGCCATGCACCATGGTATCTCATTGAGGCGCTTTGCTGTGCAGTAAAATGGTTACAGCGAAGATGAATGGGGAAGGATCCACATACATTAATTGGATTAAAGAGAAAAAAAATTACTGCAAAGACAGCGAGAAGGAATAAAATGAAGATGACCGAAAAATGGTGAGAGCGGGAATACACAGGAGAGGAAAATGGAATTGTTTAAGATAAAATAAAAGGAATGTGTAAGAGGAAAGGAGAAGATACAAAAAAATAATAATAACTGAACTGGTTATTGGTTTATTTTTAGGTAGGGGTGGTAGTAATTGGCTCACACCTGATATTCCGCGTTTCATCCATTTCGGTTCACCAAGGGCAATGAAGAAACTTTCTTGCCTTTCGTATTCCTCCTCATCTATTATTTTTACCCTTATCGTCTTCCTGTTGGGACATAAGAGAAACAATGGTATATATAGGAACAGTTTCAGTGCTTTCTCACTTGTTGTCACCCTCCTGAAGCCGTCAATGAATGTTATATTTCATGTCTAGATAACCTGTGACTTTTCAGCTGTTGAGTAACCAAGTACATACAAGACCAGGATGGGCTGTGTAGTGCCACATGTAGTGTGCTAACAGAGGTTTGAAGACAGATCAATCAACCATGGTGAAAAAAAACATCCACTTCTGTTGAGTGACACGTTCCAGCTTCTGGGTAACTGGATAAAGCAAAGACCTAGGTTGGGCATTAGCTCTTAGTTGTTGTAAGGCCTTACGCCCACTGCACTTTGTTTCCCATGTGAAACATAGGTTTACTCACGTTCAGGAAGTCATTGGAGGTTGCCAATGCTTATCCAAGAAATTCAGTTTCATTAGAGATAAGTTAATAGAGCATGCAGCACATGGTATGCAACCGCATGACTGCAATGCTCAAATGACAGAAACATTGTTATTGGATATGATGGTGAGAGGAAACAGCGTTTCCATTTCCTGACCTATTTTCGTACATTGTTCCAGCATTAAAACTGCGAGTACATGCACGAAAACGGACGCCAGTGGCCCTAGGCCAAACGGTTATGTATACTGTAGCTGTGATACAATTTCCCATCCAACCTGAGGGATCATACATCCTGCAAGGTGATATATACACATTGTATACATCATACATTTATTTCTGCAGCAGAAATACCAGCCAAACACTGTATAGTAGGTTATGGTCATTAAAAACACAGCTTCAGTACCTGCATTAAGGAAAAGCATACCAGCCACGCATGTTTTTTTTTTATCCCTTATGTCTTTGATGAACAAATTCATTTTAAAATATATTCAAAGTCTAGTTAAAAAATGAACAGTGCTATCACCACTTTTATGGAAACATATAGCAACAATAAAACATGTATTTTAGGTTGATTTACCAGAAAATATAAATTTTGCAGTAATTCTATGACTAATCCTACTACCACATGTAAACCTGTAACCAAGATTTTCATGATGGTAGTTTAAATCTGGTCCCATAAAAAAGACATATCGAAGTAGCATCTATTGTCTACAATTGAGTTTTCCCCTTGAATATAGAATAAAACTGGACACATCTTTGTAAGACTAATAACAAATATTATTGTACATTTAATAAATGAACAGGACATTGTTATGTAAGATCATGAAATGGATGAGACTGACTATTCATTCAATTTTGTAACATAATACATTTTGATTGTAATGTTCTAAATGCACGGTTATAACCACTGTATTCAATTATTTTGTGGACTACAAAACTAAACTACAGTTCCAAATGTACAAGTAATAAATAAATAAATTATATATATATATATATATATATATATACACAGGTATATATACATACACACACACACATATATACAGTGTATATATAAATATATATATATATATACACACACATACACACTATTATACTCAAGTTACAAAGACTTAATATTACATTCTTCATTTAATAATTTGTAATTTTAAATGCAATATTTTAGTACAGGCCGGTCCCCAAGAAATGCCATAAGGCTTTTTCACATCTGCCAGGTTTCTCTGGCTGGCAAAAATCTGGAAGCGCGTGGGTCCTTTCACACGGCACGGTTGCCGTGTTACAGCCGGGAATATCCACTGAGAAGGACGGCTGCCGTGCCGTGCCTGTGCCATCCCTGTAAGTCAGTGGAGTATAGGAAACAATGTCTCCTTACACACGCATGTCCATAAGATAAATTAAAAAAAAAAAAAACATTAAAACCAGCTCAAAGTCGCTGCATGTGAAAGGCACTGAGTGCCTGACAAAAACGGCCAGCTTCTGCCTGGTTTTTTGCCGGCCGGCCAAAACTGGCAGGTGTGACATAGGGCTTGGCAGTTTTGGCAAAAATGCCCTGCTGTAACCATAGCACAAGTTTTTAGTTTTCTAAACTTTCTAGTTTTGCATTTTAACGTATGTACCAAAAAACAAAATGTGTTAAAAGCTACTCTAGTTTTTTAATGCAAAATTGTTCTTTTTATGCAACCTAATGAACAACAATTCAAATTATATAAATTGGAAAACACAGTTGGATAGACCAAAAATGTAACATGCTGCTACTTACCATGTAGATGGCAAAAATGCATAAAAAGTGTAAAAAAAAACTAAATAAAAAAATACTTGAGTGGGGGGGTCGTCTTGCCCTAATTTTTTATAATGAAAATATGCACTTTTTGTGTAAAATTACAAGGGCTAGCACTCTAAAGGGCTGCAGCTGTGGGAAGTACATCAGCTCGTTCCTCCAGAGAGGAAGTGTACTAGACGTGGCTAGGTGTACTGTTTGCACCTTGTATTTCACCTACAGTACATGAAAAGACAAGATTTGACATTGCAGGTTGAGATATTTTAAAATGAGTAATCTAATGGCATTCAACACACACTTTGGTGTGTGTGGGTGAGTGAACTGGAGGCTTCAGAGCCTCTTTAATCCTGAAAGATGCATTTTATAATATAGATGCTCAAGAGTTGCCCATAATCTGGAGCCATCCTATACTTTCAATGTGAGGACTGTGGCACTCTCCAGGTGAAATTGATAAAGGAAACCACACGTAATAAAAATATCCAAGTACACAAATGTGACACATGAAGTAAAGGCTAGACTGATGTTTCCTTGGTCTCATGACTTATTCAAGAAACGAAGGAGGTGTACAACAATGAATATATAACACAGGAGGTAGTACTAAAGAGACAGTAATATTCTTACTGGAGTACTTTCCCAAAGTGTGAGCCTGGAACCATGTACTGTATGTGCAGAGATATTGGCATATTATTTTTCATGGAGATAAGTACCTAGTTTTCGTGCATTCAGACACACTAAGGGCGGTATCCACGGCTAATTACCAACGACGGGGCTGTCCAATTAGTCTAGATGCCAGCACTTAACAGGGGTTTTGTTTTTCCTGCCTTAAGCAGGTGAAACTAAGGGCCTCATTCAGAGGCGGTCGGAGGATGCAAGCGGTGGCTCAGAAACTGGGCGGCCGCTTGCATCCTGACCGGCCGCCTCTGTTTCGGTCGTTAGGCTGTGGGTTTACACCCACAGCTCTAACGACCGCTAGGGTGATGGTCGCGATGGTCAGAGACCATCGCGACCATCGGGGCTTACGACGAGACCCTAGGGTAGGGTCTCACTTGTCGTAAGCCCCGGAGAGCTTCTGGCTCTGTCAGAGCCGGAAGCTCTCCACTGACATCACTAGTGATGTCAGTGGGGCCTCCCCCAAACGGTAGGCGTTCCCATGAGAATGCCTCCGTTTGGGCTGGCACCCCCCCCAGCGCTGTCGGTCGTAGCGGGTCTCACACATGCGCACGAAGGAGCCGGCTCCCTCGTGCGCATGCGCACTTGACAAACATCGAGGCGGCCGTAGACCGTACGGCCGCCTCTGAATGAAGGCCTAAATCCCCAGTAAGGAAAGTTTTTTCGGCTATCACTGCCGCAAAATAAAATAGGCCCATAGCTTTTCGCTGATCCTATGTATTTTTGGGCGAGAAACAGTAATTTTCCACTCGAAAAACCAGGCTATAATTGGATAGCCCAATAATGACCATCTGGCTTTTATCGCGTTAAAAGCCCATATTTTCCATGCTGGAAATTACCGCAGGTAATAGGTTACCCCCCCTTGAACTGCAATAACATTTTCGTTCTATCTAATAATGCTTATATACAGGGTGAGTCTCCCATATCCGAATATTCCGAAATACGGAATATTTTTAGCATGACTGCGATAGTGAAACCTATGCTTTTTGATGGTTCAATGTACACATTTTTGTTTAAGGCACAAAATTATTAAAGATATTGTATAAAATTACCGTCAGGCTTTGTGTATAATGTGTATATGAAACATAAATGAAGTTCATGTAGGTACACAAACTTTGTTTGAGTCACAAAATGATTTAAAATATTGTATAAAATTACCTGCAGGCTGTGTGTATAATTTGTATATGACACATAAATGCACTCTGTGTTTTAGATTTGGGTCACATTCCCAAATATTTAATTATAATATGCAAATGTTCCAAAATACAGAATATTCCTATAGCCAAAATAACCCTGGTCCCAAGCATTTTGGATATAGGAGACTCAACCTGTATTTGGACAGCCACCGATTGCGCAAGTTGTTGCACTTTAAAAGATGAGAGAGGTCTGTAATTTCCATCATAGGTAAAAATTGAAAAATAATTTTAATTGACAAAAGGACATCTATCAAAATTGATAAAAATGTTTTAACCCCCCTCATATATCTTCTGAAGCAGTAATCGGTGATATACGATGCATCCAACATAGTTTTTGTTTAACCCCAAAGCTGCCGAGACAAATTTGACACTTTTTGGGCTGGTGACATTCCATCATTAATATCAGTAAATATTAATGCCTTACCCACATAAATGATACCTCGTATACACTCTTTCATAAGGATGTAGCCCTGAGTCAGTGGATAACAGGATGGGGGTATGAGAGCACTTTGAATGCTTTTTTTGCTATACTACCTGGCTTTTAAAAAGTTTTGCAATCTTTATCCTGGAAGGGGTGTGGGTTCACGAGGTCATCATGGGATTGGGGTGATGATGTAATTAAGCCATACTTGCCTACTTTTGAAAAAGCATTTCAGGGAGATTGTGAAAGCGGCACCTATGAGCACGGCGGTAAAGTGGGCGTGTACTGCTACATCTGAGAGGCGTGTCATAAAACTGACTTACATCCACATGTGAATGAGCCCCAAAGCTGTTAGTAAGATCTACTTGTTGATGAAAACACACTGATACTTCTCAGAAAATACATGTATCCATAGGGATCATTGTGCCTTATAACTAATGCAGGGAAATTATACTAATGATCCCATTTGAATGTATATATCTCTGTTTTTTCTTTTATATAAAAGTGTTATAATGGGGGTAAGGTGAAATGAGGGAGATTGCTAGACTCTTCAGGGAGACAGGGAGATTGCTGCTATTTCAGGGAGTCTCCCTGACAATGAGGGAGAGTTGGCAAGTATTAATTAAGCCCCATCTGCAGGTTCAAGCTATAGCAATTTAAGGGGGTACTTTTAAGTAGAGATGAGCGGTTCGGTTTTGACTCTGTTCTTTTCCCAAGTTCGGATCTGACGTATTGGTTATCCATAACATGTGAGAGCCAGATAGGCAATAAGATGACATTTCCAGATCTGAGCAGAACAGAGATAAAACTGAACCTTTCATCTCTACTTTTAAGTAAGTTTCCCTCTCATTCGTCCAAACCAGCGAAGGGGTTAAAAGAAGTCATCACTTAAAATATAGTGCAAAAGTCACACTCCTTCTCACTGCACCCACATTACTAGCAATTATATAGCATTATTATAAATAGATCATAACCACCCTGTTATTCAACTCACAATAACAACAAGGTTGTAGAGCCATTTACCAGCAGGATATAATACAAGACACACCAGCATACAATAAGGCATCATTTGGCCAGTATACTAAAAAGACCCCATTTGACTAAAACACAATGAATGCAGATCATTTTGTCTACAGTACAATGCAGCACACATAATAGCAAATAAGTACTTAATAGAATATTTAAAAGGTGCTGGTAGCTCTACTAATAAGTTAAATTTAATTTGAATCATAAATATAAAAAAAAATTAAATTGCCCAGATAATGTAAATTACATATACCATATATCATTAGTATCTCATCATCAGAAAAAAAGAATCACATAGGGGCCCATTTATCAAAGTGAATTTGAGGTAAATTCCCCGAAAACACCTGTTTTCTGGGGTTTACCTCAAATACTAAGTATCACCCGGATGTATGAAGGAGGGACCGCAGCAGCTATCTCCGATACCTGCTGTGATCCCTCCATTGTCGCTAGCAGCCTCCTCCCCCATAGGTTTCTAATGTCGCATTCCCGATATTTGCCCCAGCAGCTAACGCCATCTGAAGATAGCGTTAGCCGCTGTAGTCTATGGCAACTTACCGCATATCAGCCGGCGGAGGGATCTCACGGAACCCTCCGCCGGCAATGAGAGCCGCTCATGTGCAGTCCGCGGGACTACGCATGCGCAACAGTCCCGGCTGCCCTCTGGAGACATCGCAGGGATGGGCTCCTTTCGGAGCCCGTCTCCCTGCATGTCCAGGATAATACATCCAGCAGATAGGATCGCATTTTGCAATGCGATCAGGGGCGTTACTGGCATGCCCTGATCACATTGCAAAAGCTATCCTTGATAAATGGGGCTCATAGTGCCATAAAGAGATCCAACGCAGTGTGAGTGACAGGCAGTGAGCGTTTGGGGGTGGTGACGGGGGAGTGGCTGGAGAAACCCAGGCATGTCTGTACGTTAGAACGCCTTTGCATGGGCGTGCATAAATTAGCCGCTGTGATTGCCTACACAGCCTGAGCACTCACTGCGTGCGAGGAGACTTGCAATTTCTGCGACAAGTCAGACCTGCTGTGATTGTGCGTGAGGGGCCGATGTGCTTCGATGTTACCGATGTATATGCAGGACTGCAAGGTATTACAGATGTGAGAAAGCAGCAGTGGGGGTCTCTATGCTGGCTAAGTGGTGACAGACATTAGCATATTTTCGCAGCTGCATTGCGTGTGATTATGCAGCTGCGATCACAATTGCAATCCGTGCTGCATCAGGCCCTACAGTTTGTTAGGTTCTTTGGGTTAATTGCTTTAGGTTCTTTAGGTTAATTGCTAATAAATAGCACGGCCAGCTTTTTAACAATCTTCCCCAAACACATACCGACAGTGTTTAACATACATAAAAATGACTTTCCAACACATTAAAATCACCACGAACTTAAATAGTGAACAGTGCAAAATAGTAGCAAGTTAGTGGTGTTTTCCCTGCATTCACATTAACACATACACGCAATGTTAAACAGTGCACAACGCAAAATAGCTAATTATTAGCACGTTCAGCTTTTTAACGATCCCTACACAACCAATACCGACTTAGGGCCTGATTCAGAGCCGAACGCTCTGACCAGAACGCTCGCTCTGAATCAGGGCCCTCCTCCCTAAAAATGGAGTGGCCTCTTGGACGCTCGCATAGCTGTGGGTTACCACCCACAGCTATAGCGAGCGTCCATGATGATGGTCGCGATGGTCAAGACCATCGCGACCATCGGGCTTGCGACGAGACCCTGCGGTAGGGTCTCGCTGCCGCAAGCCCTGGAGTGATTTTGGCTCTATCAGAGCCAAAATAACTCCCACTGACATCACTACTGATGTCAGTGGGGCCGGCCCCAGACGGTAGGCGTTCCCATGGGAACGCCTCCGTCTGGCAGCCACGCCCCCGGCACGCCCACCAAAGGGGGTGTGCTGTCACTCACCATCGACAGCATGCCCCCTTTGGTGCGAGACCCCGAGCGACGGATTCCTCGTTGCTCGCCGGGTCTCGCGCATGCGCACGACGGAGCTCCCTCCGTCGTGCGCATGCGGGCATCATCGACCCGCTTGTGAGCGTCCTTCGCTCGCTCACGGGTCTGAATTAGGCCCTTAGTCCCATACACTCAGAGATACCTTTCCAGCTTAGTGCTGCTCGCTAAGTACCCCACAGACCCCCAGACGCACAACGCTATTTAGTGTCGTTCTCCCTTGCATACATACACTTAAAGCAATAGTTCGTAGCGTAAAAGGGTTATTATTATTACATGATTCATTCACAATGCCAGCGTGTAAAGAAATGACTGTTTTCTGCAACTAAGGTTTAGTACATGGTAAGTAGATCGTGTCTGGTGTTGTACTGATCCACTGTGTCTCCACAGATATCCGGTACCATCGGTGAGAAGATCGGAACCAGCATCTGCAAACTATGGACTATACAGAGTTAAAACATTAAAATGTACTCTGTAAATGTTAGCAGCTTAGATTTCCATGCAGCGGGAAAAAGGAGACAAAAGGCTGTTGGAGGCTGACCTGTGTCCATTTGAATCGACCTGTTAAATGTCCTGTAACAGAAGCACCGTGACGGAGGACCAATGGAATCATGCCAAATATGCCTATTGTGTTGCATACTCCTGTAAGGGTATATATGTGCGTTCAGACCCCAATCTGGAGTCTTCTTGCTGATGCTGTTGACGGAGGTTTCTTATTGATGCCGGTAACTGGTCCCAGTGCGCGTGCGTATGTATAACTGTACCTTGGGTCTGTATGATTTCTTTGCGCTAAATTGTCTTTAGATCACAGCGTGTAACCTACTGTTTTTATGTTGAATAATAACCTTTGTGTGTTGGAAACACATTTCAAAGTCTGCAGGCATTTATTTACTGTATGACTGCGTACACAAATAGCGACAATTCTAGAAGGTATAGGCAGGTTTTAGAAGGTATAGGCAGAATTTAGAAGTTATAGGCAGGAGCGTGTAGAGGATTAAGTCCAGTATCGTTAGTAGTATCCCCAGCCACGTCCCCTTGCTTGTCCAGAGGGAGCTGCCAGGATGTCGGCAAGCCTGACTTATTCTCAAGTAGTTCTTATTTCACTATAGATTGCAAGCTTGTCCCCTCTGTCTTTCTGTCTGTATTACCCAATCTCATTTACTGCTTTATTCTTAATTGTAAAGCAGAACGTAATATGATGGCGCTATAAAGATGACTGTTAATAAATAAATAATAGCACCAGCTGTATGAAATCATTTATCGCAACATGGACTGGGGGAATGAACAGCAGTGGGCGGGCCTGACTGAAAAGGTCGCCCGAGGATCTTATGTCACAATGATTGGGTCACAACCTACACTGGAAGGACCTCTTTGAGCAGGAACTGTATATACCAGGGGTAGTCAACCTCGGTCCTCGAGAGCTACCAACAGTTCACGTTTTCCAGATCACCTAGCTGGTGCACAGGTGTATTCATTACTCACTAAAGGCCCCCGTACATCAGCAATTGTGCAATTTGCAATCGATTGTGTATAAAAATCTTTCCCTTTTTCAATCGATTGTGGCAATTCTGCAATCGATTGAAAAAGGGAAAGATTTTTATACACAATCGATGGCAAATTGCACAATTGCTGATGTATGGGGGCCTTAACACATTTGAAAAGATCCACAGGAGAAGCTAATTATTTCACTTGTGATTCTGTGAGGATACCTGGAAATGATGCACTGTTGGTAGCTCACGAGGACCAGGGTTGGCTAAACCTGGTATATACAGTTGCTGTCCAGTCCCTCAGCCTCATCACAATGCACACTGCAAGGCAGCTGTCAAATTAATTTCTTACCCTTGTAACATTGCTAAAAACTTGATAACAGCAGACGAGAAACCACTCTAAAAATTGTTATAAACCTTAAGCACAGAAGTGACCACCACAGGTGTCTTCCATTAAATAATTAAGCAATTGACAGAACTCTCGTCCCGCATGCATTCAAAACTGCAACCCATTTACAAAGTGAAAGGCTGTAAACAATGTGGCGAGGCCAGTTAAAAACTAGTCCATGCCCATGAATCTTTCACACTTGTTTCTTTTATACTTGGCTGGAAAATGTTTTTTAGAGCTCCTAATGGAGATAGATCCCTGCAGTAGTTCCGCTGTCAGTCACTGTGCATTGCCTCCACAAGCAGCAATATTGTGTTTTGTGTTTGTTTAGGAGGCAGTGACTCACAGCTATACCTCTACCTGCCGAGAGACAGAAATACTTCAGCACCATAGAAACCTGGCATCTGTGGTTTATCAAGATGAGATTGCAGATACAGATGAGACACTAGAATACGTATCCTAAACAGTGTTGGTGGCATGTAAGGTTTAAATAACAGATTGCCCTCAAATTAATCTATTTTGCAAGGTAAAAGAAAAATAATGACATTAAAATGCATTTTTCCCCTCCAAAAAAAGACATCTGCTTTAATATACACAAGAGCTGTCCTGCAAACAATGGGGGCAGAGATTATGTGGGTGGAAACAAAAATTTAGCCTAACAAATCATTAACAGCTAGCGATTTCAATGAGGCAGTAGTTCTTAGTGAGCCAATAGGCTGTATCCTTCAGCCCACAAAATAGCGCCCCCCACTGTCTGCAGGAGAAAGGTACACTTTAAATGTGCTGTGATAGTAACATTTCTTTGGTTTACAGGTTATGACTGTAATCGTTCTATAGTCATATACCATCTAATATATCGCTCTCTCTTCTTGGCAGTCCCTTTAGTTTCTGTAGTAATAATTAGGTCACTAACCTTTTCAACGAGACACAACAGCATGAATATAATTTGCATACTTAAAAGACTGTAACCAGCTCCAAAACTGAATGAAATTGACACCTCGCCACATGAAAATGTCCTTTACTCATAATTATAGTTCTCACAATTTCATTCTTAAGGAAATTTGTTGTTGCGAGACATATTTTACAGGATCTTTGCTGTCGCTCGTCCCCATTTGAAGCGTCACTGAAATCTAGGTCTAGGTGAGGGAGTATGTCAAGTGGACCTGTCATCAGAGCTTTTCTTTGATTACCAAGTTAATATAAAAAATGTAATGTAATATAAAAGGCTGTCGTCCCCCCCCCCACACTTACACACACACACATACGTACTGTATATAGTATAGTATACGTTACTAGCAACTGATGGCAGAAGGTATGTTTTGCAGTCTCTAACTAGAGATAATTAAAAACAAACAGGTGCCACTGGTAATATGTTCACTTTACACTGACCACATAAACAAATCTATCCATTGGCTGACTACAATATTTATATTGAAAAATCTCCCGGCCCCTTGTATCTCTACACCCTTCCCCAGTGACTGCTGTGCTGCTGATCACTGCTGATCGGTCAGCACGGCAGGAGCCCCTCACCCGGCGATAGCAGTGAGGAGAAGGGAAAATGTAAATGAACGCCCCCCAGTATGTACCTGGCAGCTGCTCTGAGAAAATCAAAGGTGCGACGGACACGATGGTCCAAACATCGATAGTCTGATATATCGATGACTGATGTAATAACAATCGATATTAATGTTGTGTTTCAAAACAAATTATTATTATTATTTTTTTTTTTTTACAAAATTGTGTAGAATAAGTATTAAATATATGTTCTTGACCTTATTTAATCATTTAAAAAAAAAAAGACAGTTTTGGAGTGGTTTTTGGAAACAAATTCGTCAGTTCAGTTAAGTGGTTAAAATGAAGTACAGTTTTCGGCACAAGAACATATGAGAACCAGAGAGGGATCAGATTCAACACAATACTAAAAGACTGATCTTAATGGACTTGTGTCTTTTTTCATCCTTACTACAAATGGAGCCGCCTTCATCGTTGCTGTGTTGCGCGCACGCAGCGTCACGCATTGCGGAGCTCTCGCTGGGCCGCGACTAGACGCGGCCGGTGTTCTCCACTGAAGTCAATGGTGTGCGTGCGCCTACGCACGTGCACACCATAGACGCGGGAACAGTAGTTGCTGCGATGCGATGACCGTGGCTACATCTGTAACTATTTAAATGGAATTTAACTATGTAAGTGGCACTGAATATTGTCAATGACATATTGAGTGCTGTTGCATTATCTCTGATATGTTGCATCTGTAGGCATTATTACTTGCATATTTCTTGCATTAAAAAGGCATATTAGAGCTTAATGGGCTTTAACAATGGCATATTAGATCTTGATGACCATAATTACTGGCATATTAGATATTGCTGGCTAGGCATTATCACTGGCATCTTAGAGCGTGCTGGGCATTAACAATGTCAAATTAGATCTTGATGGGTATTATTACTAGCATATTTCACATTGATGGACAATATCAATGTTTAGCTATGGCAGGTGGCATAAATGGTTGTGCTTTTGGAATTTTCTTTCCTTGACAAAAGTCACAATAGCAGCCATCCCTGGGTACTGCCACAAGACCAGAAAAAGATTGCCACTTGAAACAATATGCGACACAGGTTGACATATTGATATTTTTATGGCTTCTTGAGTACATGTCACAATATGAACGGATCACAAAAATTTTAATTTTTTATGTATCTTTGAGCTTATTTATTTGTATTTATTTTTAATGCTTTAAGTTATATATGTTAGTAAATTGTGTGTCAATTTGTCACTTGGGGCATTGCAATTTGCATGCATCCTGCCACGTATCGCATGCATACCGGCGTAAATCATACTTACCGACTTTTAAGTAGTCCTTTCCGAGAGCAGCCAGAGAGGACCTGGTGCTGTCAGCATCGGGGGGGCGGAGCCAGATTATAGCTGCCATTAGGCCCCACCCATTTACATTAAATCCTGCAATTTGCAGGTCAGTGAGGAGGGGGTGGGGCTAAATGAGGCGATTCGCATCATTAAGCCCTGCCCCCTCCCTACTGACACGCAAATTTCTTGGAAAATCTTCCCATCCAGCTCATTTCACTAGGAAGTTGGCGGGATGCGCAAGATTTGCCTACTCTTCTGCGACTCCCGGGAGGGTAGGCAAGTATGGCGTAAATAAAGCTGGTATGTATGAATACAATTATAAAGGACAGCTCTCCCGGTAAGAGCTGTCCTTTGTGATAGAGGAACTTCCGGGTCTATGTGCCACGCCAACGCCGCGGGGGTGATGGGAAAGAACCAGGAGAGAGTCGCGAATAGAAGCCCTTAGGCTTCTATTGGGCAACACCATCTAAAAATGGCGTTGCCCATCGCATCCAAGACGTGCATCACACAGAGTTTTTAAAAACGCCAGAGTGAATGGTTTACTGTAGTGAGTATTTTTCTGGTGTATATTTTCTACCACCGAAGTATTTAAGACTGGGACACTAGGAAAAAAAAATTTAGGAACAGAAACAGTTCATGTATGTACTTGAATTCATGTAAATGTCCCGTACGTTGGTCACACAGAGAATCACCCAAATGACAACCCTTTGAGATGATGTATGGGCACTTTCATAGTTAGCAGATCCGATCTTTGGATCTATATATCTGCAAATCACTGTATAATATTGCCAATGTATGGGCTCATATTAGTGAATCGTTCAACTGGGGGGGAAAAAAGCAGAATTGGTGATGGCTGATGTATGGCCAGCTTAAGATAAGCACAACATTCTGCATTGTTTTCTTTTATACAATGAGCAGATCATGGAGGATTGAGGCATCAAAGAATTTTTATTATTTTTGCAACTTTGAAGGTGAGCACTGATTTCTGAGGTTTCGCATTGATCCATATAACTGACCCACAATTAACCACACCGAGGTTAGCTGGACTTAATAATGTTTGCTCATTCTAGGACAGGGGTGGAGAACGTCCAGCCGGCGGGCCGTATATAAGGCCTGCAAAAGAATTTGGTCTGGCCCTGCCAAGGCAACCGCAGACGGGACTCAAAATGCAATAAATCTAGGAGCTTTTTTCTGCTAGCCTCATCTTGCTAGCAGGGGGCCTAGATTAGCAACCTGTAGCCAGAATCTATGCAGCAGTGCCGTCTGGAGCATCCTTAGATGCATCAGCCGGTCACACCGCTGCCCTTACAGCTCCCCGGGGATTGCTGTAATTACCGGAGATTGTGGCCACGCCCCCACCGTGAGAAAGTCACACAGAGAGGGGTGTGGTCTGCACCCGCATACGAATGATGTTATAAATATCCAAATGGCCCTTGGCAGAAAAAAGGTTCCCCACCCCTGTTCTGGGAGCATAGTATATTAGTAAATGTAATTGAAAAACACCAAGCTGCTGCTGATGAGTTGAACATTTGTTTGCGGAACATATCTTGCGTAATTTCACACTGCTCGTGCTCCGGCATCAAGTATACACAAGTACAAGTGGTACAGAGTCATAAGCACTTGGGTTACATCTCCACTTGCCACTGAAGGGGCTTTATTGGGCTGTTCCCACATGTGCAAACTCCAGAGAGGTTGTGTCGATAGAATGACGTACTATGCTGGAATTATAAATATGCCTGCTTTCAGACATATCTTTTGCACCTAGTGTAGGACGGGTTGGAAGTGCGCCATACTTGACGACTTTTATTATCTTCTCCCCAGGAGATGCCCGAGAGCAGACATACAGTCAGGTGCATAAATATTGGGACACTGACAGAATTTTCATATTTTGGCCTCTATTCACCACCACAATGGCTTTGAAATGAAACAAACAAGATGTGCTTCAACTGCAGACTTTCAGATTTAATTTGAGGGTAATTACATCCAAATCAGGTGAACGGTGTAGGAATTACAACGGTTTCTATATGTGCCTCCCACTTTTTAAGGGGCCAAAAGTAATGGGACAAACTAAACAATCCTAAATCTAACTTTCACTTTTTAATACTTTGTTGCAAATCCTTTGCAGGCAATTACAGCCTGAAGTCTGGAACGCATAGACATCACCAGACGCTGGGTTTCATCCCTGGGGATGCTCTGCCAGGCCTCTACTGCAAATGTCTTCAGTTCCTGCTTGTTCTTGGGGGATTTTCCCTTCAGTTTTGTCTTCATCAAGTGAAATGCATGCTCAATCTGATTCAGGTCAAGGGATTGACTTGGCCATTGCATAACATTCCACGTTTTAGCCTTAAAAAACTCTTTGGTTGCTTTTACAGTATGCTTCGGGTCATTATCCATCTGCACTGTGAAGCGCCGTCCAATGTTTTCTGAAGCATTTGACTGAATATGAGCATATAATATTGCCCGAAACACTTCAGAATTCATTCTGCTGCTTTTGTCAGCAGTCACATCATCAATAAATACAAGGGAACCAGTTCCATTGGCAGCCATACATGCCCACGCCATGACACTACTACCACCATGCTTCACTGATGAGGTGGTATGTTTTGGATCATGAGCAGTTCCTTTCCTTCTCCATACTCTTCTCTTCCCATCACTCTGGTACAAGTTGATCTTTGTCTCATCTGTCAATAGGATGTTGTTCCAGAACTGTAATGGCTTTTTTAGATGTTGTTTGGCAAACTCTAATCTGGTCTTCCTCACCAATGGTTTACATCTTGTGGTGAACCCTCTATATTCACTCTTGTGAAGTCTTCTCTTGATTGTTGACTTTGACACATATACAAATACCTCCTGAAGAGTGTTCTTGATTTGGCCAACTGTTGTGAAGGGGTTTTTCTTCACCAGGGAAATAATTCTTCTGTCATCAACCACAGTTGTTTTCTGTGGTCTTCCGGGTCTTTTGGTGTTGCTGAGCTCTCCGATGCGTTCTTTCTTTTTAAGAATGTTCCAAACAGTTGTTTTGGCCACACCCAATGTTTTTGCTATCTCTCTGATGGGTTTGTTTTGATTTTTCAGCCTAATGATGGCTTGCTTCACTGATAGTGACAGCTTTTTGGATCTCATATTGAGAGTCGATGGCAACTGATTCCAAATGCAAATGTAACACCTAGAATCAACTCCAGACCTTTTACCTGCTTAATTGATAATGAAATAACGAGGGAAAATCCCACACCTGTCCATGAAATAGCTTTTGAGTTGATAGTCCCATTACTTTTGGCCCCTTAAAAAGTGGGAGGCACATATAGAAACCGTTGTAATTCCTACGCCGTTCGCCTGATTTGGATGTAATTACCCACAAATGCAATCTGAAAGTCTGCAGTTAAAGCACATCTTGTTTGTTTCATTTCAAAGCCATTGTGGTGGTGAATAGAGGCCAAAATATGAAAATTCTGTCAATGTCCCAATATTTATGCACCTGACTGTAGCTGGCCACTTTGGGGAGCGGGTCCGAGTTCCTATGTAATTAGGCCCTGCCACCATCATGGCAAACTGCCTCGAATCGCAGGAGCACGGGAAGGGGGTGGGGCTAAATGACGCATTTTCAAGTAATTTAGCCTCACCCCTTCCATACGGAGCCGCAATTCACGCAATTTATGCCGTGAATTTCGGCCATTATCTTCCCATCCTGCCCACTTCACTAGGAAGTAAGCTGGATGCGGGAGAACCCGGATACTCTGCCGGGGGTGCAAGGGGGCTCCCTGAAAATTCGGGAGCCTCCCTCAATTTCCGGGACAGTAGGTAAGTATGAAGTGCACATTGATGATGATGAAGAGTCTCAAATCATGCATACAGATAATGAGCATTATGACAACTGAAATAAAGGTTGACTAGATTATCCCTTACCATCACTGAGTGGGACATTGGCAAAAGCTAAAATCAATTAGGGGAGAGGTAAAAATAAACAAGGAGGCAATATTTAGATTGACAAAATGAAATGAACATGCAAAACAATCAGAACAATCTGCCAAAGGGTATTGCTTGCAGCCCAACAAGTTAGCACATTAATCAACGCATAACGGATGCTTAGTAAACAAAAACAACCTTATTCTTTCCAACAGTGATCAAGATGGTAAAATGCAATCTGGATTCAATGTGATCATTTCCAAAATAAAGAAGAAACGTGGTTAGCCTCTATTTGTTTAGGTAATATTAATGAAGGAGTAGGCACAGCTTGGCTGAAACTAGGCACTAGGAGGATGTGCAAGAATTGGGTAAAGCAAAATTGTTTGCAATTGTAATTTTTGTGTACGTCTGTCCTTTTTGGAGAATGTGTGAGCATCATACAAAATACATTCCATTACTCAGCATTTATCTGCAAACAAAACACCTCCACACTATAATTATACTGTGTATCTATAAATCATGTGTACAGTACACGCTTACAAGGTGCTAATGGGGCTAGTCCCTTCTGGCTATACCATGCTGACATTTATATGAATAACTGTAAAATCCACAAAATGCAGAAACAAAGCAAAAATGGTTCAAGACACTATGCACCACCTGCAAACACCCAGTATGCAAGTCATGTCTATTTCAATAACCCCTATATAACTTTAAAGTCAATAATTGACACCCTGCATACACAACATGCAAACCTAACTTTATCTCTTGAGTGGCAGCCATCTTGCTCCCCAAATCCTATGCACTTTGGCTGAATTCTAGGCTCCCTTGCACATATCAAGGACATAGCTCTGATAAAGAGGAGATTGTATTGCATCTGGGCCATTTGCACTCTGCGAATGAGGCTCTCAATGTGTAGATGACAGATAGGACCATCAAGAGCTGAACGGGGCCCAAGTACTGGCGGAGGTCGTGGCCAAATCCGGGAGGCGTGGCCACTCCCCCTCCCCCCAAAAAGAGTAAATACTATGCACTACAAAGAGGCCTCTCCCGGAGGCCACCCAGTTCCTGAGTGAAGATGGCAGTCCAGGCAGCTGATGACACAATTCCTGTTGAATTGCGTCATCATTGCCCAGCCCCCGCTTCGCCATTGTATAGCAGTAGGCAGGGTGACAATGATCCAATTGTGCTGTCACACCCCTGTGCCAACTACGCCATACCCCCAGCATTGCAGACTTGGCTGACCCCTCTCGGAGGGAGCAGCGCCACCAGCACCAAAATTGCAGCACTGCCGGGAACATCCTGAGGACAATCAAAGCAGCTGTATAGACTGTAGGAAGGCGTGACTGGAGCGATATTGGCCTCTGGGTGGTATTCCAGGCATTACTAGCCAGAAGCAAGGGCCATGAGGCTGCGATAGTGCCACCCACATGGCCCTGCACTCTGTACAACAGTACAGCTCGCAAATCCCTAGATACGGTCCTGCTGACCGCATTTGCCATCAGAGGTATGGGAAATGAAGTCAGCATGTTGAGATGATGTGAATTTTAGGGCGTGGATGAGATTTTTACTAAATCTCGTCCAAAAGGCCTTTGGTAAATGTATATGAAACTAAAATAAATTGAAATGGGTGTGTAAAAAGCACCTGTTTTCACATAATTTTAGTACAAAAACATTGATCTATATGCCCCTGAGTTGATACATATGCACAGGCTTACAGCTCCCAGTTTATCATATTATGGCAGAGGGGGGAAGAGGAGGGGGAGGATGTCACGGTGAAAACGCTTTTCAGATAGGCGTTCCAAAGCCTTGAGAGTCACTACATCATATTCCATGTGATTGCAATGGTAGTATCATAATACTTCAAAAAGCTGCCGGTTTATCAATCATTAACAGCAGTCCGAAGAAACAAACCATGGGGAAAAAAATGGTAAATACCTATATTCTTCATATAGCCTGCCAGAGTGATTTATGTTAGAAACAAAAACACACCTACTTTAGTCACGGGATTGCTACTTTAAAGTTAATCAAGCTTTATTTTACGCTTGGATGTTGTTTTCTTTTAATATATGTTGATTATTTATTAAATGACTAGAGAATGACATGCATAATTGACTTGGGGTATGTGCAGTGGTGTCACACCTATAAGCAAAGCATTGTTAGCAATCAGAGTGTTAAATAAGAAAATGATTAATGCTTAGAAAAAGCACAAAACATAAAGGAAGAGGTTAGGATAGAAGAGAGATTAAAAAAAGGGATGGGCAATCTATGGCACTCCGCCTGTTGGTGAATGACATCAGCCATAATGCCTGGACAGCATTTAGAGAAGTATCACAAGGCAAGTGGTTCACCAACAACTGGATTGCTTCTAGTCGCCTACTAATCCCTGGGTTTAGGAGAGCAATCAGGAGCAGAGGTTGTTAGTGTGAGCGAGGGGGCTACTACACCTTTCTGCACACTCATGTCCACAACGTGTGGTGCCCTCAGTTCAATGTAGAAAGTCTTGTTTTTCTCATACTCCTCGTCATCAATTACTTTGATATGAATTGCTTTGCTGTGGATATAAAAACAATAGGTGTCAAAAGAAAACGTAAAAGGAAAGAAGTAGAAGGAATTTGTATTCTCCATTAACTATTTGTTTAAAACAGCACGTTACGATGACTAAATGAAAGGCAGAGAGATTACGGTCATATCCAATGAGTAGATTGCACAGTATTTTAATTTCAGACTCAGATCTCATTCCCATCAGACCCCTATATTACACCGCTTGATTTCTAGTTTTTTTTTTTCTTTGTACACTTATTTATTTTAAAGGTCATATAAATGGTTTGGTACAGGATCCTAACGGTCACAATGCCGATGGTCAGAAAACCGATAGCGACATCCCGATGGTATGTATTATGACCCCAATCCTAACCCTCACCCTCCCCTCCCCTTCCGCATCCAAACCCTAACCCTCCCCCTAACCCTAAACCTCACCCTAATACTCACCGCCGGGAGTGCAGCATTGTGACTGTCTGCATTCTCTGACCATTGGGATCCTGACTGCATCCCCAAATAAAAGTAAGAAAGTCTGCGCTTAGCAACACAGTATCAATATTGTAAAATGAAAATGACAGTATGTAGATTAAGTGCGAACAATAAAGAAAAAATATTTATTTAAATAAAACGCAAATTTAAAAATGTGACTTGAGGACTCGGGAATGGTGATATTGAATACATACTGTATATAAATGTGTAAATTGATTACCTCTGTTGAAGATAAGTTCCCAATTGTGTATCCATATTTATCACAATCTCGGATGAGGATAAAACGTGATAAACTCGCCCAAATTCACAATGCGATATATGAGTACACCGCATGAATGTATCAAATATTGCATGCAGGGACAGACCTTGCGAGAAAGCTCCGACCCTGTGAATCTCCCCCCCCCCCCAGCACTTCTTGCAAAAAATACACAGAGACTGTGTCTACACATGTGCCGCCTACTACCCTCTGCTCCGCTAAGCTAACACACTTACCTGTACCCAGGTAACTGTGATCGGTGAGGTCCTCTGTGATCACGTCATCTGATGCCCATGTTCCTGCTCTGTGACCCTGGTCATCTGATTGGTCCTGTACACTGAGGTGCTGGCCTGGACTTCACAGCATCTCAGTTCACTTTACAGATCAGCTGACCAGGGTTACAGAGCACAGCAGTCAGATGACCAGATCATTGATGATCACCGGTCCCTGGAGGCAGGTAACTGTGATCAGTCTGTGGTCTATCACACACACATGGCTGAACACAGAAGCCTACTCCAGGCTCTGCTTTCCCTTTCAGCAGGGAGGTAAGACTGAGCTAGAGTAGGTGAAACCGTTATAACACCATCTCCAGATAGCGTTTTCATCGCAGGGTTTTTTTTTTATTAAATTTCATTTAGTAAATTTGAACAGATCGCATTTCTCATTACAAGTATGAGAAATAAATGCAATCTGCTTGCTAAAAAAAATGTGATATTGAGGGATTGGAGGAGGTTTTTTTTTTTTTCTGAAAACTACTCCAGTTGTCCATTAGTGCATTCCTGTGATACTAAAATAATGTTAAAGGGGCGTCAAAACACCCGTTTTCACATTATTTTAGTAAAAATAATAATGATAAATATACCCCTTAGTACAAAGAACCACTATTGCTGGGTACACACAAGACACAATTTCACTCACAAACCGACCAACTTTATGATTTTCTCAGTGATGAGAACATCTGACTTGTAGTGTACACCACTAGCGATTTATTGTTCCTATCAGAACGGTTATCTGTCCTAATGCTCATCACAAAGTTGATGTTTTTAAATGAACTATGGGCAGAATGTTGGACAGATGATCGGAAATTCATACCAAGTTCAAAATGTGCACAATATCTACTCATCATTTTGGACAAATGATGGGCAGCAGGTAAGATACACGGCAGGCTGTTTTAGCGGGACGCTGCCAAAAGGGGCAGGGCGCATTCTGCCCTTTTGAAATCAGACATGGAGCAGCGCCCCAATAAAAACAGCTTAGCGGAAACGCTACCTACTAATTCTAAATAGATATTCAAAATAGGCGCTCAACAAACTGCGGTACCTGAGCTATGTGATCATGGGGCCTATTCATCAACACTAAATTAACGTATCTTAACGCAGGAGATATCACTGATATATCCTGGTTAAGTTCCCCTGCGTTTATTTCCACACTCCCCATACATTAGTATGGGGATATGGAAATTATGGTATTCATCAAGTTCCAAAAATTATGTGTTTTCGGAATTTGATGGAGGTACTATCCACCACTGTGAGGTGGTGAATAGCAGTTGAAACTTACCTGCTTCCAGCTGGACAGGTCCCCCGGCGTCTTCCTCCGGCGCTCTGGTGCACCCTCTGGCTCCGGAGGCTGGTCGGACACTGTTCTCCCAGCAGAACACAATAAAGATTAGAAAAAAAAATAAAAAATTCTAATCTATACTGTGGTCTGCTGGGAGACCATGTGACAGACCAGCAGGACGGAGCCGGAGGCTGCTGCGCGGGCAGGTAAGTGCGGGACGGGGGGGAGTTGAGCGGAGGGTGGAGGGGGGTACACAAAATTACCGCAGCTCTAAGTAGTGCTGCGCATGCGCTGGGTTTACGAATGTAACAGCGCATGAGCAGCACGGATTCCAGTTGCGGTAATGCAGTGTAGAGAGGGAAAACTATTTATTTCCCGAAAGCTGTCATCGCAGAAATGACAGCTTTTCGGAATAGATAGTTATGGAGAGGAGGAATGATGAATTCCTCCGGTAATTAGGTAGAACTCCATGCGAGTTCTAAACCTAATTACCTCCATCGAATTTTATGTGTTAATGAATAGGCCCTCATGTCATTTAAATTAAAAAAAATCATATATGCTCTGCACTCACCTAAATACACTCCAAACTCTATTTCATTTAATTCAGGCATTGTTGGTTTAAAAAATATTGCAATAATTTGTCAAGCTGGCCAACTGCACCAAATACTTACCTTCTGGCCAGTGCCTCACAAAAACATGAGAATTGCTCTGTATCATTTGCCACCAGGTATCACACAATTTATACACAAACTCTGCTTTGTTCATATGTTTAGGTCTGCTAGCTCATAGGCTTAAAGAGAGAGAACCTACCCCAAGCACCTGGGGAACTAAGGACCTGATTCAGACCCGGACACTAAGATGCGTTCACTCGCAGCTGGCTCATGTTAACATTCTGTGCATGCATCGCAGTGCGCGTGCGCGAACCAGATGCGAACGCTCGGGAAGCATTTTGCTCGCTGCGCATAGACTGCCTTACAGAGTGAGTGACAGGAGAAGCCGTTTGTGGGTGGTGACAGGCTGGCTGCTAGAAACGGGGGAGTGGAGGTGCGAACGTAGGCGTGCCTGAGCATCCCAACACTGTTTAAGAGGCGTGCATAATTTACACGTCACCTGTCTGATTTTTACACTCAAGTGATCGCAGTGCTTGAGGTAGGGTACAGTCAACCTCCAGCACTGCATTCGCTTCCGATGCACCCATGCTTTCATACACTTCCTGGAGATAATGTGCGCTAGTGGGCGTCTTGAGACAGGCTGGTGGGCGTCTGCGTACACTCAACAATCTGCAATGCCTATGGCATGTGACAACGCCATTTAAATGAAAAAAAATAAAAATCACACATGCTCTGCACTCATCTATTACACTCCAAACTCTGTATTTCATTTAAATTCAGGGATAGTTGGGAATGTAATATATATATATTTAGTCAGTAGTTAGTTGGTCACTCCACAGGTAGGTAGTATTGTGCTATGCAAATGTGTTGGCAAAACAAGTCTGAGCCATGGAGACCCAACCTCGCAACTTACAGGACTAAAAAGAATCTGATGCTTACATGTGCCAGATGCCACAGGACAAGAAGGGCCGTAACTAGGGCGGTGCAGCCGGTGCCCTCGAACAGAACAAACCAGCCGCCACCGCAATCTCCATTCGCCCGCTGCACTGTTATTACTAGTGGTGCACCCGGCTCCTTCCTCTCCTGGTCTCTCTGACCTCACAAAGCTCCAAACTCCCCCCCCCCATTCGAGGCACCCCTAACCCCATCTCCTCCCCAAATCTGCTCCTCTCTCCTGCTCTCTCCCTTCAGAATACTCCAAACTCCTCCCCCCAAGTGCGGCACCCCAGCCCCCTGCATCCCACACAGGTTACCCTTTGCTGCTCTCACTCCCCTCACACAACTCCAAACAGCCCCTGCATTTGTGGTGCCCCCACCACAGGTTCCCCTTTCATGGTCTTTCTCCCCCAACAGCTCCAAACTACCCCCAATCCACGACACCTCCCCCTCCTCCACACACATGTTCTCCTTTCCTGCTATCTCTCCCCTCAAGGCTCCAAACTTCCCCTCTCATCCTCAGCACCCTGTCCAATAGTGCCTAGAGTGCAAAGGAGCTGTTGAGTGGCTGGTACAGCAGAGCGACAGGGAAGGCAGATGACCAGGATCAGCAGTCAGTGAGTGACAGTGAGAGATTGGTGGCCAGGTAAGTGCTGTCACTATGACTCACCATATGGAAGGGGGCATTACTGTGTGACATAATGTGTAAGGGGCATTACTGTGGCGTAATGTGTAAGGGCCATTACTGTATGGAATAATGTGTAAGGAGCATTACTGTGGCGTAATCAGGGCCTGATTAAGGTCTGTGGGGGCCCCTATTAAATGTGGGCGAACTGGGGGTATGCACAATGGGGACCTTATGCAGAGCCCACAGTAGTAGTGCCCCTTATGCAGTGCCCCCAGTAGTGTCAGTGCCCAAAGTGGTAATGCCCCGTATGCAGGAGCCAACACTAGTGGCGCCCTTTATGCAGTGCACCCAGTAGTAGTGCCCCCAGGAGTGGTGCCCCTTATGCAATACCCCCATTAGTAGTGCCCCCGTAGTCATGCCCCCATTAGTAGTGCCCCCAGTAGTAATGCCCCCTGTTGTAGTGTCCCCAATAGTAATGACCCAGTAGTAATGTCCCCTGTAGTACCCTCTGTATAAATGCCCCAGTAGTAATGCCCTGTATTAGTGCCCCCAATAGAAATGCTCCCTATGTAGTAGTGCCCCCTGTGGTAGTGTCCCCTGTAGTAGTGCCCTGCCCCCAAGTAGTAGAGTCCCCAATACTAATGCCCCCTGAATAATGCCCCACAGTAGTAGTGCCCCCAATAGTAATGCACCCCGAGTAGTGCCCTCTGTATTAGTGCCTTGCCCCCAAGTAGTAAAGCCCCCAATAGTAATGTCCCCTGAATAATGCCCCCAAAGTAATGCCCCCAGTAAGCCGCTTGCACAAAAAAACCCAACTAATACTTACCTTAAGCCCTACGTCCGCTGCCGTCCAGTCCGCTCGGCTGCTCCTTTGAACTATGGGAGAGACGTCATGACGTCTCTCCCATAGTGCACTGCGGGAGCCGGAACCTGGAGCTCACGAGCTCCAGCCTCCAGCTCCGGCTGCCGCTGTGGGGAGAGAGCCGGGTGCCCGTTGGTTACAAAATCTCAGCGGGCGCCCAGCAAATAGAGCCTCCCTGCGGTGCCGGGCAGAGGTGGGCCAGAGGAGGCGGAACCTGTTCCATCTCCTCTGACCCAATTTAACCCTGATGGGTGTGGGGGCCCTTAACGTGTGGGGGCCCAAGGACAACCGCAACTGTTGCCCCCGCAATAATCCGGTGCTGGGCGTAATGTGTAAGGGCCATTACTGTATGGAATAATGTGTAAGGGGTATAACTGTGTGGCATAATGTGTAAGGGGCATTACTGTATGGAATATTATATTATAAGGGGCATTACTATGTGGCATAATGTGTAAGGTGCACTATTGTGTGGCATAATGTGTATAAGGGGCTCTACTGTGTGGCATAATGTGAATAAGGGACACTACTGTGTGGTGTAATCTATTTGAGTAAAAAAAAAAAAAAAAAAAAGACGAAGAAAAGGGAGCATAGCATTCAAATGCCCATAACTCCTCTTGTGTCAAAAACATTTTTAAAAACAAACACAATGGATACAAGAACGTGTATGGGTCACGTAATACCACAGAAATATTACATCACACAAATCGTGCACTCTGAGATTACATACATTGCCTATTTGGATAAGTTTTTAAGAAAAGTTCTAAAAATAATAGTGAAACAAAAAAGGTAGGGTATGTATACATTTGTACAACACTTTCCTCTGTCCTACATACCTTTTGTATAGCATATTGGTGGAGGACCCACCATTGGTAGCTACTCCTATATGGAGAAGAGAAGCTAAAACTTTTCAGTGCAAATGAATTTTTCCACAAACTATGAGCATACAATGTGGCGCCTGGTTGGATATCTGTACATGTGAACTCAGTGGACGTATTGATCACAGAACTGCCATTCTTCCTTTCTCTATGACCAAGTCTCAGTTCTGACCATCCCCTCACTTGCTTCTTGAAGTGTGGCTGCTGTGAGTTAACAACAGGGATCATAGATCAGTGGACGCCAGTGAAAAACTACCATGTACAATAATTATGCATATGATTAGTCTTGGGCAGAAGAGATTATAATTGGACACTAAAGAAAGTTTAGTAAAGGCATATTTAGGGTAGAGACTTCTCAGCTGTATATATGTTTTACCTTAATGGTCACCTACTAACCTCTCCATGATGAGAGTTTTACTAGAGATGTGCGGGTTCAGTTGTATTTGGTTCTTATCGCCCAAATTATCGCAAGTTCGGATTTCTCTTATTGGCTATCCAAAACACATGACAGCCGGATAGCAAATATGATGCCCTTTTTGAGATCCCAACATATCCGAGTAAAACCGAACCGCACATCTCTAGGTTTTCCTCATTGACGCCCCTAGTTGCAAGCACTAGAGTCTTTGGTACCCAGGGCAAGGTGAAAAATGGAGCCCCCTCATCCCCCCCCAACTGTGTGCGCCCAAAAAATGGACGTGTTCACATGTCACAAGGGGCTTGGCCACTGAAAAATGGGGCGTGTCAACATGACACTCCACCGTTTCTCGTCACTCTGGTAGGTCAATCATGCCAGGTAAAACCAATTCCCCTTATGGCAAAAATACCTATACACATGAACCAAGTAAGATAGCGCCTATATCTGAACACTGTAAATTCAAACACTACCAACTGAAATGTAAAATAAATGTAATAACAGCACCAAAATATCACACTAATAACACAATAAAATACAATAAAAATATATATATACTCCAGTAATTGTATACCAAGAATAAATGCAATACTTGCCGTGTGTCATATGTAAAGTTCCCACAATGTTGTATAAGTGCCCTTTTTCCAAAGGAGCAAAAAGCTAGCAAGTGTCCCCTAGAGCCCCAGTGGGTCTGCTGGTGGTAATACAGACCACAATGCTACAGTGCAATCAGGCCCGCCAAAAGCCGCAGCGGGCCTGGGTAACAGGTAGCGTGGCCACGCCCCCTTCCCAAAACACCCACCCCAAAAAAGTTTTGCAGCGCCAAGCGCTGGGTAGGGGGGGGCGCTCTGAGCCCCCTCAGCCCAGCTCAAAGCCAGGGGGGGTGCGATCGGTGTGATCGCTCCCCCCCACAGGCATAGGAGACTGCTGTGGCTGCTGCCACGAGCAGTCTCCCACTGCAGCTCAGCACACGCTGTGTGCTGGACTGCTGTGAAGGAAGGGGGGGAACGGCTCCAGACCCGGGCCCCTCAGGAAGCCCAGGCCCGGGGTAATCTGTACCCGTTCCCCCCCCCTCTCGGCACCCCTGAGTGCTATTCACTCCTCTTAAGAGACTGTCAGATGTTCCTTGTTCAGGGATTTCAAAACAGACAGTCCCAAAGGGTTATTTAACTTTCAGATGGCAGATAGTTATGCTAGTCTCACTCACACAGCAGTAAGTTTATTTTAAATCCAGGTAATTGCACAGCTACAGGTATAGAGCAGTGCAATAGGGTTTAAGGGGCCTATTCATCATAACTTATTTTTCACAAAAGCATGTGAAAATTAAAATTTTCACATACTTTTGTAAAAAATAAGTGTCAGGGCCCTTCATCAAGTTTTGAAAATACATTTCAGCCCCCTACAATCTTCACAGGCTGCTGTTTACACGGCAGCCAGTGAAGAGATTTACATGGCAGCCACAGCAGAGGGATCTATTCAGATTCCTCCCTGCTGTGTCTGCTCTGCAGAGCCCCGGAGCTAAGAGCTCTGGGGCACCACAAACATATGACCCGGACTCACCGAGAGAACACAGGTGAGCCGGGGTGGGTAGACGTTGCGGAAGCTCCGGATCGGATAACCGCCGGCGGGGGAGGTCCTGATCAGACATCCGCGGGTGGGTACGGGGGGTGACTGGTGATTGGACACCCGAAGGGGGCTGCATCAGACACACACGAGGAGGAGGGCAGCCGCATCTGACACCAACAGGAGGGAGGTGGGGCCGGGATTAGCCTGGGACAGACACCGGTGAGGAAGGGGAGACACGGAGCAGGGTCTGCAGGCTGGGAGAGGATGAAGATGAGAAAAATATCACAATTCCGAAAAGCTGACTCCGCAAAAAGAGCAGCTTTTCGTTAGTGATACTTTAGTAAATGAGGCATGATGAATGTCTCCGAATGATTCTTTGAACTCGCAGCGAGTTCAAGACATAATTATCACTAATGATTACTATGTAATGATGAATAGGCCCCTAAGTGAGTAAACAACACCTCACTCAGGGGCCTATTCATCATCAATAAATGGCCCGGTAACCATGCGGAAACACTAGTTTCCGCATATCTTAGTTACTGGACTATTAATCATCAGGGGTCCCAAATGGACCACCTGAAATTCAGCAAACTCTGAAAACTGAAATGCACCACTACCCTCATACATCACCGGCTGGTGCTTGGTATGTTCTGCTCAAGCTCGAATCATCATCCAGATACTGAGTGTATGTAATCGTGAGTATGGCTGTACAAACATACTACTGCTCAATAAGCCAATATGCTGCTTAAATCCTTGGCTGTTTGGTGACATTGGATCTGCTGGTGTATACTACAGGGAGTTCGGAAAGTACCTCAACAGTGACTGTGTGCTAAGTGTGTAAAAGTCCAAAATTCAAATAGGGGAGCCGCACCAACTGCCAGTGAGTCCCGGGCCAGCGATGTTTGGCAGCGTTTGGGGTGGCAGTTGGATTTGGGGATGCAAGACAAAAAGACAGTATACACTCCCATAGAATCTAAGGGCCTGAACATACATCTCCAATGGCACCGGGTCCGTGCCCACTTAGGACCCATTCTGCGCATGTGTAGAATGGCTCCTGCGATTATGCTAGCAGACCCCCCCAAGCCACAGCAGGATTGACATGCTTTGGCGTTTGGGGTCGGAGCGGGGGCGTGGCTGGTCACCATTCCCGGAAACGGGGGCGTCACCGTCATTTTCTGGGAGGGACGAGGCCAGGGTCTGCATCTACGGACGCAGATTCCTGGCCTCTTATGTGACCAGGACCCTCTCAGGAGCCTGCCAAAGGAGCAACCGGTCGCAATGATTATAATGGTGGTCGCAGTGCTGGGATGGAAAATGCAGCAAGGTAGGTGTCCAACACCTCCTCCTGTATTTGCATCAGAGATGGATGAATTTGCAGAGCCTCTTGTGTGCGGCTCTGCAAATCTATCCATCTCTGAATCAGGCCCTAACTACGCAAAGAAAATGATTAACCATTGTATTTCACTGCCAGATAACTATCATTACAGAAAAGCAGCAGGAAAATTGCTCTACATTGCCGCTGTTACCAGACCTGACATTACAGCAGCAGTGGGAATTCAAGTAGAATAATCTCAAAGGCAAGACAATTGGATTGGAATGTTGTGAAAAGAGTTATATGATATTTAAAGGGACTTCCAATAATTGACAAATGCAACCTGACTGGATATGAGGATGTGGATTGCTATGTGTTTTTACTTGTTGGAGGACCAGTTATTTGGACTAGCAGAAAGCAATAATATTGCCTGTAATGTATTCTTTAACAGGAAAAGTATGTTGCAGCATTGCATTCAAGAGGTGCTATAGTTACGACAGCTTGTTAGCCTACATGGGACAAGAGCAGCCAAAACCAACACAACTCATTGAAAACAACCATGGATGTCTTGCACTGGCACAGAGTTTAACAGAGAAGCAAGTACATTGATATAAAGTATCATCACTTAAGATTATTAGGGGCCTATTCATCATAACTTAAATTTCTCTGGAGGTAATTCGGTTTAGAACTCGCATGGAATTCTACCTAATGACCGGAGGAATTCATCATTCCTCCTCCCCATAACTATCTATTTAGAAAGCTGTAATTTTTGTGATGACAGCTTTTAGGGAAATAGTTTTCCCTCTCTACAGTAACTTACTGCAGCTGGAATCAATGCTGCACAAGTGCCGTTACATCCATAAAACCAGCGCATGTGCAGCACTGCCTACAGCTGTGGTAATTTTGTGTACCCCCCACCACTCACCTCCCCGCTGTCCCGCACTTACATGGCCACTGCAGCTGCCTCCGGCTCCGGTGGCTGTTCAGACACGTGTTCTCCCGGCAGAACACAGTACAGTTTAGAAAAAAACAAATTTTATTATGTTCTGCTGGGAGAACACAGTGTCAGAGCAGCCACCAGAGCCAGAGGAGAGACCAGAGCGCCGGAGGGAGCGGAGGAGGACCTGCACACACTGAAAGCAAGTAAGTGTCACCTGCTATATGCCACCTCACAGTGGCGGATAGTAACTCCATCAAATTCCGAAAATACATCATCTTCGGAATTTGATGAATAGCATAATTTCCATATTCCCATACTAATGTATGGGGAGTGACTGGAAATTAACGCAGGGGGACTTAACGAGGAGATATCAGTGATATCGCCTGTGTCAATTGTCTTCATGAATACTAACATTACGGAGATTAAGGAAAATGTCCTTAAAAACGTTATTTTAGTGTTGATGAATAGGCCCCTAATACTGTCCACAAAAGGACATATCTGCAGACTTCTTTGCAGGCTATTGCAAAAAATGGGTTTAGTGGCCTCAGCTGTTGAGAAGGGGTGTTAGAGAATATCAACAGCTACAGGCTCAATATACTTGAAATGCTAAACTGGAGGGACAGTTGATGGCACTGTATTTTCAAGGTGTCACTGTATAGCCTCTCTTTGTTGTGACCATATATTATCTTGGAGAATGTTGTTGGTTACAACTCCATAATGGGGTAGAGGGTGCGGAGGGTGCGCTCGCCCTATGGGTGTAATGCTGGAGTAATAGTGTGTTGTGGTCTTTTGTGTTCAATGTTGTTTGTGGAGTGATGGGGTGTAGGGAGGGAAGGGGGTCTAATGGACTGGAGGTCCACCACCTCCAGTCCATTAGACCCCCTTCCCTCCCTACACCCCATCACTCCACAAACAACATTGAACACAAAAGACCACAACACACTATTACTCCAGCATTACACCCATAGGGCGAGCGCACCCTCCGCACCCTCTACCCCATTATATCGTTACACAGGACCCGGTACTCCTGCTTTTAGGAAGGTGCAGCACCCCGACACAAACAATACATCTCACATCCCATCTGCCCATACAGCAGAGCGCAGTTCTAACCCATCATTTGTGGTTACAACTCCATGTTGTGTTATGATGTTTACATGTACTGGTCACAGTAATGATTATCTTACAATTTTCTCTGCATGTTTGGAGCTTGAGCGGAGTAGAATATTCTGCAAAAGACTCATCGTAGACAGAATCCTATCTGGGAAAGGACCAAAGGAAAATAGGGAAGGATGGAGGATTATAGTTCACAGAAACAGAAGGTGCATTTATGTAAGTAGTGGGTTTGAAAATGGGATCCTATGAGCTAAACAATCATAAAACTGGAGCTGCTACATACTTGCCGACTTCCTGGCTGCCTCCTCTGGGAGCGGACAGCCAGTTTGGTTCAGTGAGAGAGTGGGGCGTGTAGCGGGAAATTGGTCAGGCCAATGGGCATGATGACGCAATTATGGCCCATCCACCGCTACAATGTCGCAATTACAGTATTGTGAAACTGGGGGGGGCACGATTCAGCACAAACCGTGTCATCTGCCGCTCAGCTGCCCACCTTTGCTCTGGAAGTAGGCCACTAGAGGAGGTGCTGTCAGCCCGGTAGACTTGCCCACTCTTCTTGGCATCCGGCAGCGCCACTTGATATTCGGGAGCCTCCTGGCTGTCCCAGGAAAGTAGGCAGGTATGAGCTGCTATCTTTGTTCTTACACTGAGCTCTATCCCTGCTGTTAGTGAGGCCTATTGATAAAGTTCCTATGGTACTCAGATATAATGGCATATCTTATTCTACAATAGGTTTCAATCAGTTAAACAACATAATAAAGGTCTTCTGACTTTATGATTTGCAAATAATACCAATGTTAAGTATATGCCGATTCCCCTTTTACATAATAAATGTTATTTCTTATAGGAAGCACAGTCTGAGTATTACCATTGTTCCGCGCAGCCTTATTATTTCTCAAACTTGAGCATTTGAATGTCTTCTAGTCTACAGTACATCCTGGCATTGTTGTGTCTCTTTACATAGAAACCATGCAATAAATATTAGTCACAATATTATATTCCACAGCACAGGTTTTCATTTTGTAGACAAATTATGATATTATCATGTACAGGTGTGCCATGAGCTACAAGTCGCGTTAAACATAACCCGTGACCAGCATGTGACTCAGTAGCGTTGAGTGTCTTTTCGTGCGACTTTTTACATTCAATTACGTCTTTTTCACAAAGTGATGCGAATAGGATGCACAATCAGCTTCTTCTGATTAAAATGATTTGTGGCATGTGTGCAACTGCGGCTGTATCTGCATTCGATATACTGTATTACAGCGTCACAGTGCTGACATCATTTTAATCAGTAGAAGCTGCTTGTGCATCCTATTTGCATCACTTTGCGAATTAGACACATTTGAAGGTAAAAAGTTGCACAAAAAGATGCTCAGTGCTATCGAGTCACGCCATGGAATGGAGCAACTAGAATGGTGTAACGCGCAAGGAGGTAAGATGTATGTGGACACATCTGTATGCCGAGAGATAGAGTGGGAGGAAGAATAAGGCTTGTGAGAACCATAATTATACTAAATAGGACACATAAGCAAAGCCGTAACTGGACTTTTTGGTGCCCTGGGAAAGGAAGAGCATTGGCGCACCCCCTCCCCCTTTTTTTTTCAAATAGGGACATAATAAGTGCACCCGAAAATGGGGTGTGGTCTCATGAGGAAGGGGCATGATAAACTGATTTGTCCAGTACGATGATAATGGGGTACTGATTCCTTTGTATCACTGTTATCCAGGTGTCACTGCCAAATACAGTGTGAATCCAATGGCTGCAGTGATAATACATAAAAGGTATGCAGTATAAATCACCAGCTCTTGATGCGAGCATTTCTCAAAACTGTCATACCTGGGACTCAAACCCATCACCTCTCACATTACAGTCAGACAACTTTACCTGGAGCTATCTGCTCCTACAAAGTAAGCTTGTGAATTCTAACTATATGAAGCTATGTGTAATTGTCAGTTTAAACCACTGCAAAAGATGTATGTAGTGTGCAGCCACACATCCAATCCCCAGCAGCTAGACACTACATAGATCAGCTCCAGGTCAGTGCAGCAGGAGGTGTGGAGGCGGCTTAAGTGAGCGATGCGGGGGCTTGCCGGCACAATCGCGTCAGGGTAGCCCCGCTCCCGCTTTGTAATGTCGATATTACAGGCATTGTAAAGCAGAGGGTGGGGCTATGATGACGCAATTCAGCGCGAATTGAGTCAACCCCAGCTTATGCAGGCTGGCTCGCTTGAGAGACCAGGAAACTTGTTCCTAGAAACAGGGGCAACACATCCCCGTTTCTAGGATCGCCGGCTTCCCCAAGCACTGCCCCGTAAATGCTTCTGCCTGTCAATAAGGCAGAGGCATAGCAGGGGTTGCGCAGAACGGGAATCTGCATTCAGCATTGCACACAAATCAGCTGAATCAGCCCCACAGACAGCTTTTGTATAAGATCTCACTGCCTACTAATGTGTTTTTAAATTCCAGAAAAATTAAATCTAGCTTTGTAAGTTTTCAAAAGAATACAGAGAGCTAGATCTGTGAAAAACTCCCTTGGAGGTAAGATAGCTGACAATGTATGTAAATGTGGGATAATAACTGTACACACTTCAACAGCACAGATCTGAAACTTAAGAGATTGTGAGGTTATGATCTAGGCTATGCTGCATTGCCGTCAGGAGAGAACGCAGGGAAGCAGGAAGCCTGCATGTGCATCCGTTCAATTGGAAATGACCCGAAGCCTCCAAGATAACAATCTGCCATTTTCTTTTCCACTTCAATCCACTCTGTCTACAATTTTCTGCATTTGCAGCCTAATCCTTCCAGCCATCTACCGTGGCTCTAGGCTTTTAGCCGAAAGCATGGGGATTTGAAATCTATATTTAGAGTTATTTTCTGTGGAAACCCTGTTACTATGGTGATGCTAGGAAGGCAACGAATGAAGGAAAATGAAGGCGTGCAAAGCAAGTTGTGATAATAATACGTAGCAGGCTATTCCTTGTGGAGTAGCTCTGATCTCAATCCGCAGCATGGGACAGTGTCTCTGCAGTGATCTGTGCAAAAGTAAACATTACCAGGGAGCAACACTAGGCAAAGGCATGTCATAATGGCAAAGTAAGTCATACATCAAATAGTGCTCAGCGGCACCCAGGACACAAGGAATAGAAAGAACCAACAGAAAAACAGGTTATAAAGAGGCACCCAGTACCTTTGCTTAACTTAAAGCAGATTCTTCACCTACACTCAGTGGAAGCAGAACTAATAATTAGTATGTGAGAATGCTGCCTGTGAATTCTCTAGGAAATAGTGATGTAGCTAGCAGTAAGCACGTAATGCCTACATGATGCCACTACCTTGCTGAATTGATAGTCTGTATAATAGTTTAACACACAAATGGCTGCATCCATAGATTATACTGCACCATTCCCCTTTTCCCTGCTATGGGATGGAACATAACTCCCTCCACTGAGCAATGCATTCAAATCAACCCCCCTCCACTGAGTAATGCATTCAAATCAACCCGTCCACTGAGCACTGCATTCAAATCAACCCCTCCACTGAGCAATGCATTCAAATCAATCCCTCCACTGAGTAATGCATTCAAATAAACCCCTCCACTGAGCAATGCATTCAAATCAATCCCACCACTGAGCAATGCATTCAAATAAACCCCTCCACTGAGCAATGCATTCAAAAAGAGCCCTCCACTGAGAACTGCAGCGAAATAAACAAATAAACCCCTCACCGAGCAATGCATTAAAAAAAACCTCCACTGAGCAATGTATTAAAAAAAAACACACTGAGCAATGCATTCAAAAAGAGCCCTTCACTGAGCAATACAATAAAATCAATCTCTTCACTGAGCAATGCATTCAAATAAACCCCTCCACTGAGCAATGTATTAACAAAAAACCTCCACTGATCAATGCATTTAAAAAAAACTCCACTGATCAATGCATTTAAAAAAAACTCCACTGAGCAATGCGTTCAAAAAGAGCCCTTCACTGAGCAATACAATAAAATCAATCCCTTCACTGAGCAATGCATTAAAAAAAAACCTCCACTGAGAAATGCATACAAATAAACCCCTCCACCGAGCAATGCATTAAAAAAAAAAAAATCTCCACTGAGAAATGCAAAAAAAAAAAAAAATAAGCAATGCATTCAAAAAGACAACTTCACTGAGCAATGCGATAAAATCAATCCCTTCACTGAGAAATGCATTCAAATAAACACCTCCAATGAGCAAATGCATTCAAATAAAACACCTCCAATGAGCAATGCATTCAAATAAAACACCTCCAATGAGCAATGCATTCAAATAAAACACCTGAGCAATGCATTCAATTACAGCAACTTAGAACTACCAATAAAGAATTGGGTTTAACTTTTAATACAGTAGCCTAACTTGAAGTGAACTGCCAAAGGCTAGTATCTGCACAGGCCAGACTGGTTGGATGCTATGGATTTCACCACACTTGCAAAGGTAAAACAGCACCCATTGTGCCTCACAAATTTGGTTGCTGCAAATGTTTAAGTCATGCTCCACGTCCGTTCTAGGTATTGTACAGTATGCCGCATATACATTGCAGATAAATGTTATTGATAGCATTGTACATATGTATAGAAATTTGTAAGAGTAATAGTAACATAAGCAGTATTATCTTCATCAAGCCCAGTATGCAGCACAAAAAGTTTAGTCCAACCCACTATGCCCAGTATAGAGTATGTAAAATCAGTATAGCTATATCATGCCAGGTAAACAGCATGCACAATATAGTATATACTAGGGGTGTGCACCGGCCACTTTTCGTGTTTTGTGTTTTGGTTTTGGATCTGGATCTTTCTTCGTGTTTTGGATCTGGATTGGTTTTGCCAAAACCACCCTTCCGTGTTTTGGGTTCTGGGTTTTGTGTTTTGGATCTGTATTTTTTTTAAAAAAAGCATAAAAACAGCTAAAATCACAGAATTTGTAGGTTTTTCTGCTCCTATGCTATTATTAACCTCAATAACCTTAATTTCAACTCATTTCCAGTCTATTCTGAACACCTCACACCTCACAATAGTGTTTTTATGTCCAAAAGGTTGCACCGAGGTAGCTGGATGACTATGCTAAGCGACACGAGTGGGCGGCACAAACACGTGACCCATCTAGGCGTGAAACTGCAGTGGCAGACAGAATGGCAGTTTGAAAAACTAGGCCCCAAACTGTACATAATGCAAAGAAAAAAAAGAGGTGCAAGATGGAATTGTCCTTGGGCCCTCCCACCCACCCTTATGTTGTATAAACAGGACATGCACACTTTAACAAACCAATCATTTCAGCGCCAGGGTCTGCCACACAACTGTGGCTGAAATGATTGGTTCGTTTGGGCCCCCACAAAACAAGCTGGCAATTAATCTGTCCCTGCACAAACTGGCTCTACGGAGGCAAGATGTCATCCTCATCCTCCTCATCCACCGATTCCTCACCCTCTTCAGTGTGTACATCCTCATCCTCACAGAGTATTAATTCGTCCCCGCTGGAACCACAGGTCCCTCTGTACGTTCTGGAGGCTGGTCTCCCTGGAAGAGTTGATAATTCATTTTATGAACATCATCTTCTCCACATTTTGTGGAAGCAACCTCCTACGCCTTTCGCTGACAAGGTTCCCGGCTGCACTAAACACTCTTTCGGAGTACACACTGGAGGGGGGGCAACTCAGGTAAAATAGAGCCAGTTTGTACAGGGACCTCCAAATTGCTTCTTTTTCCTGCCAGTACAGGTACGGACTGTCTGACATGCCTACTTGGATGCTGTCACCGATGTAATCCTTTAACAGACAGACGCACGCTTGTCGCTGCTGCTTTGAGGATGCAAGTGCGGCTACAGCCCACACAATTCACAAAGACAGAAAAAAAAAGAACAATATTTTTATTGTTTGTGTAGCACACTTTGAGGGTGTCACCACCCTTTAACAGACAGACGCCCGCTTGTCGCTGCTGATTTGAGGATGCAGGTGCGGATACAGCCCACACATTTCACATAGACAGAAAAAAAAAGAAGAATATTTGTATTGTTTGTGTAGCACACTTTGAGGGTGTCACCACCCTTTAACAGACAGACGCACGCTTGTCGCTGCTGCTTTAAGGATGCAGGTGCGGCTACAGCCCACACATTTCACAAAGACAGAAAAAAAAAGAACAATATTTTTATTGTTTGTGTAGCACACTTTGAGGGTGTCACCACCCTTTAACAGACAGACGCACGCTTGTCGCTGCTGCTTTGAGGATGCAGGTGGAATCTAGTCGGGATTTGGAACCGGGGACACACTACCTCCATCAATTGTCTAAATCCCACTGCACTAATGGCGGATACCGGACGCATGTCTAACACCAACATAGCAGTCAAGGCCTCAGTTATACGTTTTGCTTCAGGATGACTGCTGTCGTACTTCTTCCTCATCGCTAGGGACTGTTGGAGGGTCAATTGTTTAGTAAAAGTAGTGATGTTCCTACTTCCTCTCTGGGATGATGAACAACTCCCAGCAGCAGCAACAGCACTAGGAGGAAGTGGTTCTTGATCTTTCCCTATTTTATTTTTATCGGAGAAAGTTTGGTCCTCCATTTATGTTATATTGATATATACGTGCGGCTAAAGCGCACACAAACACAGAAAATATTTTTTTACTTTTGCTGGAGAGTAGTGCACTTTGTGGGTTACACCACCCTTTAAGAAATGAGCCAGTCGGCTCTTTACTTATGGGACACAGGCGCACGCTGCGCGGTGCTCCTTTGTTGATGCACGTGCAGCCACAGTGCACACAAGTCACAAACACAGAAAATATATATTTTTTTGGTTTGGACTGGAGTGTACTTTGGGGGTTACAGCACCCTTTAACGGTCAAGCCAGCCGGCCCTTTACTTATGACACAGGCGCACGCTTGGCACTACTTTGTTGATGCACGTGCGGCTACTGCGCACACAATTCACAAACACAGAAAATAATTTTTTTTTGGTTTGGACTGGAGTGTACTTTCGGGGGTTACAGCACCCTTTAACGGTCAAGCCAGCCGGCCCTTTACTTATGACACAGGCGCACGCTTGGCACTACTTTGTTGATGCACGTGCGGCTACTGCGCACACAATTCACAAACACAGAAAATAATTTTTCTTTGGTTTGGACTGGAGTGTACTTTCGGGGGTTACAGCACCCTTTAACGGTCAAGCCAGCCGGCCCTTTACTTATGACACAGGCGCACGCTTGGCACTACTTTGTTGATGCACGTGCGGCTACTGCGCACACAATTCACAAACACAGAAAATAATTTTTTTTTGGTTTGGATTGGAGTGTACTTTCGGGGGTTACAGCACCCTTTAACGGTCAAGCCAGCCGGCCCTTTACTTATGACACAGGCGCACGCTTGGCACTACTTTGTTGATGCACGTGCGGCTACTGCGCACACAATTCACAAACACAGAAAATATATTATTTTTTTAGCACTTGGGGGGAGCACCCCTGATGGACAGAGCACCCCCTGGACAACACTACAGCACCCCTTTAGGACTGGGACACTGCACAGGACTTTGGAGTGGACACAGCCCCTATGGAGAACTGACTGCACAACACAGTCCAGCCAGCCCCTATGGACTTTGAAGTAGTGGACACAGCCCCTATTAACAACAGCAGCACAGCACAACACAGCCAGCCCCTATGGACTTTGAAGTAGTGGACAACAGCAGCACTACACTACACTACACTACACAGCCCTAACTCCCACCCTCCCTCTTCACTGTCCACAGCCGAGTGAGAAAATGGCGCCGACGCGGGTACCTTATATAGGATCCAAAACCCGCGAGACTCGGAAGGCGGGATGATGACGTTTTGCCTCGATTTCAGATCCGAGTCAGGCGGGAAAAGTCGAGCCTGACTCGGATCGGACTCGGATCGGGGGGGCTCGGGGGGGTTCGGATTTCAGAAATCCGAACCCGCTCACCCCTAGTATATACCCAAATGACAGGTATGCAGGATAGTAATACTGCACAGTATATAGTTATACAGTCACTGTCTAATACATAGAATGCTCCATTGACCTCTATATAGTATAACCCAGGGCTCGACAAATCCCGGGGGCCAGGTCGCCATGACTACCAGATTTTGCTGCCTGGCTACTAGATTTTGCAGTGAGGGAGGAAGCAGATCCTCATCAGCTCCGGCGGAGATTCATGCTTATAGTATTTCGGTGTTCATATCATGCACAGGAGTGTCGCCTGCGGTGACTGCTGTGCCTCTGTCCGTCCCAGCCTGCACTGACGACTCCTGTCCATCCTGGCCTGCTCTGATCCCTGCTGTCTGTCCCAGTCTACGCTGATCCTCCTGTACATTCCGGCTGTCTACTGTCTCCTATCTCCGGCTGCATAGAGCTCTCCGGTAGTAGTGTCTATGCGTGGCCAGGGATTGCGGAGCGGCTTCAGAGGGATAGTGGTGTGACCACGAGGGGAGGAGGGTTTTGTTGTACTTTCTGGCACCATTATTTTATGTGAAATGTGGTGTGTTATTACTAGAGGGTGGGGGGTGGGGCAGGGGAGCTGTGCAGAGCAGTGAGGGGGCCTCCATTTCCTGTATCCATTCAACTGTGACCATTTTGTGGACTAGTATAGTGTGTATAACAGTTGCATAACACACAGAGCTATGCTCCTCACTCACTCCTGTAATTGTTTTGTGGAGATGGTGGTCTGGCTCCTACACTTTCATCCTGGCTCCTAGATTTTAGAAACATTTGTCAAGCCCTGGTATAACCATACCGTTTAATATGTATGCATGATTGGCATCAGTGGGGCTGCAGTGCAGTCTAAAATTCAAATAGGGGAGTCACACCAACTGCCAGTGAGTCCCAGCCATCTATGTTTGGCAGTGTGTGAAATGGCAGTTGGTGTGGCTCCCCTAATTGAATTTTGAACTGCGCTGCAGCCCCACCTCTGGAGCCACCACTGATTGGCATCACACAGTGTGCCTCATTAGCCAACATATAGGGTCTATTTACTAAGCTGTGTTAGGAGATAAAGTGAACGGTGATAAGGTACCAGCCAATCAGCTCCTAACTGCCATTTTTCAACACAGCCTGTGCCACAGCAGTTAGGAGCTGATTGGCTGGTACCTTATCACCGTTCACTTTATCTCCTAACACAGCTTAGTAAATACACCCCTTAGTAACTAAGGTTCTCCACTGCTCATTATTATTATTACTAACAGTTACTTATATAGTGGCTACATATCATGCAACACTTTACAAAGAAAATTTAATCGTTCACTTCTAACCATGCCCCAGTGGAGTTTATAATCTACTAGCTGGGGTACCCGGCGTTGCCTGGGATTTTAAGAATGTTTGTTTACACATCATCCTCCAACAAACCTCTCCTTAGGCAGGCCTCACGAACAGTGTGACAAACTTCCCCATCCACAGTCCTAAGGTCTTCAAAGGAAGTAGAACCTGTAACGGTGTAAAGCAAACTTCGGAGATAGAAGCATTCCAGATTTGTCGGATGTACAGTGTAAACACGGCCAAGAGCTTCTGTTGCTCTGATACCAGGATGACTGTGTACTTCCTGGTTGCTGGATCGCACTATGAAATGCACAGCAACTACTTCCAGTTCCTTGTGCAGCTGTTTCCGGCATTCAGGGTATCCACAGTGTATAAGACTCATCCAATCGGTTTTACCCTTCAGGGGCTGACAAAGGAATGAACCGGAAGTAGCCTCTGTGTGTTCCATAGTGCGGTCCAGCAACCAAGGAAGTAGACAAAAAAGTTTGGTCGCCACTGTTGACACCATCTAGTTGTGTAAGCTGATGCATGAGCAAGTATAAATAAAAATTTGTGCTGCAGAGCTGCGTTTTTGCATCCCAGTATAGTTGCCATCTTTATGGGCCTGATTCAAAATCAGATGGATATCTCCTCATGGATGCAGATATTGTAGCAATTTTTACCATATTCAGACTCATAAGCCTGGCTTAATATCAATAGTAGAGATGTGTTTTGGTTTTGGATCTGGATCTCCCCTGGTTTTGGATTTTTTTCCTTGGTGTTTTGTTTTTCGGTTTTGGATCTGGATTTTTTTCTTAAAATATCATAAAAACAGCTAAAATCACATAAAATGGGCCTGTTTTTGTTCCTAACGTATTATTAACCTCAATAACATTTAGTTCCAGTCATTTCCAATCAATTTTGACCACCTCACAATATTATTTTTTTCTTCTAGTTAAGGCCAAAAGGTTGCATCCAGCTAGCTGGCTGACTAAGCTAAGCGACACAGTGGGCGGCACTAACATGTGGCAGTTCAGCTTCCAAGTTCCAACACAGATACAGTGTGTTATACAGTGTGGGTTGGATACACCAATAGGGCACTTACTGAGACGGCAGTGCGGGGTGCTGGTGGTGTCCTCAATGCGAGAGTGCCAGTGGTGTCCTCAATGCGGAAGTGCCGTCAGTGTTGGCAGTGTGGCGGTGTTGGCAGAGCGGGGGCCCTGGCAGTGTCCTATAGTGCCGGCAGAGTGGGGGAGCCAGTGGTGTCCTGTGCAGGGATGCCCTCGGTGTGGGAGTAGCGGCAGTGCGGGGTCACTGAGGGAGTCCTCAATCCGTGGAGCAGTAGTGGGGGGGTGCTGGCAGTGTCCTTAGTGCAGGGTGCCGATGGTGTCGGCAAAGCAGGGGTGTCAGCGGTGTCCTCATTGTATGTGTGCTGGCAGTGTCAGCAGTGCAGGGGTGCCAGCGGTGTCTTCAGTGCAGGTTTGCTGGCTGTGTTGGCAGTGCAGGGGTTGCTGGCGGTGTCCTCAGTGAAGGGTACCAGTGATGTCGGCAGTGTGGGGGTGCCAGCGGTGACTTTAATGCAGGTTTGCTGGCTGTGTTGGCAGTGCAGGGGTTGCTGACGGTGTCCTCAGTATGTGGAATGGCAGTGCTGTGGTGCTGGCAGTGTCCTCAGTGAAGGGTACCGGCGATGTCGGCAGTGCGGGGGTGACAGCGGTGTCCTCAGTGCAGGTTTGCTGACTGTGTTGGCAGTGCAGGGATGTTCTCAATGCAGAGTGCCGGCGGTGTCGGCAAAGCGGAGGTGCCAGCGGTGTCCTCAGTGCATGTGTGCTGACAGTGTCGGCAGTGCAGGGGTGCTAGTGGTGTCCTCAGTGTGGGAGTGCCAGCAGTGTCGGCAGTGTGGGGGTCACTGTGTCCTCAGTACGTGGGACAGCAGTGCAGGGGTGCCGGTGGTGTCGGCAGCGGGGGATGCTGCCAGTGTGGGTGTCTGCAGCGAGGGGTGCCTTCAGTGTCAGGCAGCGGGGGATGGCCTTAACGCTGATTGGCTGAGAGCCGTGACAGACGACTCTCTTAGCCAATCAGCGTTAAGCCCGCTCAATACAAAACTTCGCGACCAGTCAGCGGAATCGCAAGGTTTTGCCTCGAGGGATCCAGGGCAGGCAAGGAGATCTGAGCTTGGCTCGGATCACCCCGGATCCCTGAAATTCTGGTGGGTTCGGTTCTCTGAAAACCAAACCCGCTCATCCCTAATTAATAGTGGTTATAAATTCATACAGCATTTAAACGGTACTGTAAACTCCATGCAAGAGCCAAAGTAAATGATGTTCAGTGACTTCAATTATATGCTACAGAATAAAATGCCATAATTCCTTAGTATGTAGCAAAATGCATGTAATAAAATCAAATTATTGACCTTGCAGATGGGCCAAGAAGAATGGTGCCCAAATCTGCATCTAACCAAACAGGACAATGCTTTTATTCTTCTTTGGTGTTATAGGTAAAGAACCATGAGAGATCTTGGCTTGTAAACTGTGGATTTGTATAGAAAGACAGAAAGAAAAATTTTCGCTTTTATATAGTAGATAGTAGAGATAGAAAAGAAACCATACCTGACCTGTAGAGGGCAAATGCTATGCAAAAATTGTGTTTTTTAATTAATTAAAAATGAACAGTAATTAATTTTGATTTAAAAAATTTTTAGTTGCCTCCGCCGTGTTTTAATACGCTCGTATGTAAAATTTCACGATCTTGGCTTGTAAACTGTGGATTTGTATAGAAAGACAGAAGGACAAAATGACAGAAGGACAAATTTTCGATTTTATATAGTAGATAATCCCTACCACACATATAAACACACATACATATATTAGGGTTCATTTTGTCAGCAGTCAATTAACCTATGAGCATGTGTTCCTAGTGTGGGAAAAAACCCAGTACCCAGAGGAAACCCACGCAAACACGAACAGGGCACGCAAAAACAAACACATATATATTTGCTTGGTGATGTTATGTTTTTTTTAACCACTTAACTGACAAGTTTTTTTTATAAATGGAAAATGTGAACAGCGCTCAACAAGATGTTTATTGTTTTAGGGGGCTGCTTGGTACTGGAGATGTCCTGTCTCCAACAAAATGATACTGATAAAAATAGATTTTGTACCATGCGCTCACCTTGTCTATATATCATATTATAGAAAATGTGGCTAAAGTAAAAAATGTGGAGATGACAACAGATCTAATGAATGTTATAAACAATCTTTTATTTATATAGACACCATATACCAATGCGTCTAGTAATATGGATGGCTATTTTAGACTCTTATATGTCTCCTTTCTGGTAGTAGGAGTATGATGGTAAAATAATCTAATAAAAATTATATATGATGATTAAGTCCTATATGGAAGGATCAAGGTATGTCTGGGTGGCAGGTGTGCCCTTTGAGGGGGTTACCTTTCCGTAAATATATACGGTACCCTTATGTTATAATATCAGCTCAGTATTTGTCCATACCGACTAGTAGCCAAGAAAAAGTCAGCCAATAGGACTGATCCCAAGTGGGTAAATAATGTCCGGGTGGTAGGTGTGCCCTTTGAGGGGGTTACCTTCCCGTAAATATATACGGTACCCTATGTCTAAAAAGACAAGTATGTGTATGTCCCTTTGGCTACTTGCAATGTGCTAGGGAAGTGAGGGTAACCTTATGTAGAAAGGTAGCTCTCCGTATGTGGATATCCACGTACGTGTCCCTGCACTGTCTGAAGCAATGTCCCGGTGATAGAGTGAGCCGTGCAAAGTGTGACTGCAGCGTCCCGCTAGCGGGGCTTACCGGTCGGCGTCTTCACTGAATGTCACGTGTTGCACTGTCCATGTGGTGTGTGGAGGAGGGGAGCAGTGCGGTATGATTTCAATTGCCGCAGTCAGTCCAGCCGGACCACTCGCTCAACCCTCTGCTTCTAATGCACGCTGCTCTGTAGTATGGCAGAGGAGGGTGCTGTTTCCTGCTGTTTCCTGTTAGGAGGATAAGGAGTAGCAGCGTGAGGCTGTGCACAAGGCTCTCTGCTTCCTTAGTCACGTGTGTGGAAAACTGGGCGTCGACGCGTTTCGGCCAATCAGGCCTTCTTCAAGGATGGGTGTGTTCTGATGCTGGCTGGTTAATATGTTATCAGGCAGCCAATCATCTATGAGGTGGGAGTCTCCCTTAATAATAGGTCTGATGACTCAATCGTCTGTGTAAAAGCATCTTTGGGCTGTTGTTCTAACTTTATAAAAATATATAGTAGAAATCTGATATAAATGGTTAAGCAGTCGCTCAATATAGATCACATAAAGAAAAAGAAAAAGAAAAAAAAAAATTGAATATATAGACATGCAAGTGTAAAGATTGAGGAGTCCACAACATACTATTTTAAAGTTATCCTTGCATAGCACAATCTGACAAATTCAGAGACTGGACACAGTACCATAAAAAAGAAAAAGTCTGACACACCACAACTTTAAAATAGCAACCCTGCTCTGCGCTGGTAAGGCCTGGCGGCGTCCCCGTTCCATTTGGCATGGGCGCCGCCATCTTGCCTTCTGGCCATGTGATGCGCCTGGCCAATCCTGGTGAGTCACATGTTCCCTCCGGCCAGTAACAGCACGGCATGGGGTATTTAGGAAGGGTCAGTGCCTTCCTTCTTGGCCAGTGCAACGTGTATCTCAGCCTAGCTAAGAGGGAGTTCTCTGTGCTTTCCTGTTCCTGTGAATTCGCTGTCTGCCAGTCTGCCTGTCAGCTCCTAGCTCCCACTGGACTACCCCGCTTCCTCCATCACCCTTGCCCATACCTGAGTGCCTGAGCCTGCTGACATCCTGCGCTTCAGTTCACTTCCTGCAAACCTGGCTTGTTTATTTTCAGTTCACTATCTGCAAACCTGGCTTGATTATTTTCAGTTTCACTACCTGCACACCTGGACAGCTCTAATTGTTTCTACATGGACATTAACCCTTTTGCTCCCACCACAGAACTCTTGTGCACATTTATATATTCCTGGACTTTTATTTACTGCCACATTATATGTCTACTCAAGCACTTATTAAAGATCCTAGTTTTATTTTCAAATCTGCTTCTGTGATCGCTCCTGCTACCACCCCGGGTCCACAAACAACCCAGAACATAACAGTTTGCACTGGCCCCATGGAGCCGGCCACAGATCAGGAGTCAGGAGTGGATTTGTTCAGGTGCATTTCTGGTCGTTTAGAAAATCTGGAAAACATGCAGCATCAGATGGCTAAATTTCTGCAAGAGATGTCCAAGCGACAGGATAGTTTGCAAACTTCCTTTTCTACCCCTGAAGTACCAGCATCTACATCCGCATCAGCGTCTGGGAATACAGGAGGCAGATCATCTCCCCGCTTACATCTTCCTTTACCAAGTAAATTTGACGGCAATCCTTAACTCTGCCGAGGATTCCTAAATCAGTGTGACATACATTTTACCCTGCAGCCTGACAACTTTCTAACTGCAAGAACTAAAGTGGCCTATATAGTCTCTCTGTTATCCGGCCAGGCCTTGGAATGGGCTTCCCCACTCTGGGAGCGCTCAGATCCGCTGCTGGATAATTACGCAGGCTTTGTGTCATCCTTCAGGAGGATTTTCGATGAACCTGGGCGTACTGTATCAGCATCATCAAACATCATGACACTGAGACAAGGGGTCCGTCCTGTCAGTCAATATGCCGTGCAATTTCAAATTTTAGCATCAGAGCTCAAATGGAATGAGGAAGCCCTCACCTCGGCCTTCTGGCATGGGTTGTCAGACCGACTAAAGGATGATCTAGTCACTCGAGAGCTTCCTACTAATCTGAACGACATGATTTCGTTGTGTATCAAAGTTGACCTACGCTTCAGGGAACGTCAGGCTGAAAAAAACAGAACTGACCGGCAAAGGTCATTTACCCCCTCCATTTCTACCCGACCCATTCCTTCTCCTACTGAAGAGGAGCCTATGCAGGTGAATCATACACACCTCTCCAAAGAAGAACGTCAGAGAAGAATGCAAAAGAACCTCTGTCTGTACTGCGGAGAGTCCGGTCACCTGCTGATCTCCTGCCCCCGTAAAACGGGAAATGCCAAATCCTAATTGACCCTGGAGACATCAAGTTAGGAGTTATGAACCCGTCTCCAAAAATTAAAGATTTCACGATTACCCTAGCCTTTGATCTTAAACCCAAACCTGTCTTTGCTACTGCTCTACTTGACTCGGGAGCAGCAGGAAATTTCATAACGTCTAGTTTCATAGATAAATTTCAGATTCCTTGTTTGTCTCTCAACCATGCCATCTCTCTGACTTCTATAGACGGACGTCCTCTAACTAACGATAGTCACCAAAGAGACTCAACCAGTATTGGTCCGAATTGGAGCACTTCATTCTGAGTCCTTAAAATTCCTGGTGATATCAGAGGCCTCTCAAGAAGTGGTTCTTGGTCTACCCTGGTTACGTCAACATAATCCCAGGATTGATTGGAGTTCTATGCAGATTCTGTCATGGGGTATGGACTGTCAGAAATCCTGTCTTCCAAAAATTCGACCTGTGAGAAAGACAGTTCCATTAGTTTCTTCTGCCATTCCCAAGGAATATCAGATGTTCGCCGATGTGTTCTCTGAGCAACAAGCAAATATCTTACCCCCTCATAGGGAATGGGACTGTCCAATTGAATTGATACCTGATAAGATACCACCTCGTGGTCGTACCTATCCGCTGTCCTTGCCTGAGACTCTAGCCATGACCGAGTACATCCGGGACAACCTGGAAAAGGGTTTCATTCGCCCCTCTACTTCACCTGCCGGAGCTGGGTTTTTCTTCGTTGGCAAGAAGGACGGTGGTCTAAGACCATGTATCGATTATCGAGGCCTTAATGACATTACTGTAAAGAATCGATACCCTCTTCCCCTGATTACTGAGTTGTTTGATAGGGTCAAGGGCTCTGTCATTTTTTCTAAATTAGATCTGAGAGGGGCTTACAACCTCATTCGTATCCGAGCTGGCGATGAATGGAAGACCGCTTTTAATACCAGAGATGGACATTTCGAGTATTTAGTAATGCCTTTTGGATTGTGTAATGCCCCTGCTGTCTTTCAAAGTTTCGTTAATGAGATTTTCCGGGATCTGTTATATGTTTCGGTTGTTGTCTATCTGGATGACATACTGATTTTTTCACCCTCTGTGGCTAAACATCAAGAACATGTTAAAGAAATTCTGACCTGTTTGAGAGAAAACCACCTTTACTGCAAACTGGAGAAGTGCGTCTTTGGAGTGCCCAGTGTACCTTTTCTCGGCTATGTAATATCTGGCTCCAGTTTAGAAATGGACCCCAAGAAGGTACAAGCAATTCTGGATTGGACCCGACCTCAGACACTGAAGGCCATCCAGAGATTGTTGGGCTTCGCCAATTATTATAGACGCTTCATTAAGGGATTTTCTACACTGCTGGCTCCCATTACAGCCTTGACCCGCAAAGGTGCTAATCCTGCCCAATGGTCACCTGAGGCAGAGTCTGCCTTTCATCTTCTAAAACAGGCCTTTATCTCAGCACCAGTTCTTCGACAACCAGATCTGGACAGGCCTTTTTTGTTGGAAGTGGACGCATCATCTGAAGCTGTGGGAGCAGTCTTGTCTCAACGTTATGAGGACAACCGAGTCCATCCGTGTGGGTTCTTTTCTAAAAAATTCTCACCTGCTGAAAGGAACTACGCCATAGGTGAGCAAGAACTACTAGCTGTAAAGTTGGCGTTGAAGGAATGGAGATATTTGCTAGAAGGCGCCAAGTTTCCATTTACTGTATTCACGGACCATAGAAATCTCCTATTTCTCAAAAACCTCCAATGTGTGAGTCCTCGTTTGGCCCGCTGGGCAATATTCTTTGCCAGATTTCAGTTCACCCTGACCTTCCGGTCTGGAGCACTTAATCAGAAGGCTGATGCCCTATCGAGATCTCTCCTCTGTGATGATCAATCTGAAAATCAAAGCAATACCCCTGTCTTGGAATCAAGAGTTTTTGCCTCATTACAAGTTCAGCCTCCTACGGGAAAATCATTTGTGGCCCCGGAATTAAGGAAGCAGCTTCTCACTTGGGCACATTCCTCTCGCTTCGCAGGGCACTCAGGCACTCTGAAGACCTTGGAGTTCCTGAAAGGACACTATTGGTGGCCTTCTATGAAGGCAGATATAATGGAGTTCATCTCTTCCTGCTCCTCCTGTGCCCAGCATACATCATCGCGACAAGCTCCAGCTGGGGAATTGCTTCCATTACCTACTCCATCACGTCCATGGACCCATCTCTCCATGGATTTCGTCACAGACCTGCCAGTCTCTCAAGGTTTCAACACTATCTGGGTTGTAATAGACCGATTTTCTAAGATGGTCCACTATATACCGTTGAAGAAGTTACCTTCTGCCCCTGACCTGGCACAGTTGTTTGTCCAACACATATTTCGTCTACATGGCCTTCCTGCTGAAATTGTCTCTGACCGTGGTGTGCAGTTTACTGCAAAATTCTGGAGGGCTTTGTGTTCTGTTCTTCAAGTGAAGTTAAACTTTTCCACGGCCTACCATCCGCAAAGCAACGGCTCCACCGAGAGAGTTAATCAAGATCTAGAGACTTTCTTAAGGATTTTTATGTCATCTTCCCAGGACAATTGGGCTGCCTTGCTGCCGTGGGCTGAGTTTGCACATAATGCTTCCTACCACTCGTCAACTAACCAAATGCCATTTCAGGTTGTATATGGCCTTCATCCTCGTGTTCCCGAAATTCGAAGCCTGCCTGTTTTCGATGTTCCGGCCGTGGAGGACACGGTGTGGAATTTTGCTGCCATCTGGACTCAAGTACGGTCTGATTTGTTGAAGGCATCCTCTCGCTATAAGATCCAGGCCGATAAGAAGCGTAGAATAGTTCCACGCATGCAAGTTGGAAGCCAGGTCTGGTTATCCAGCCGGAATCTTCGTCTGAGGGTTCCTTCTATGAAATTTGCACCACGCTTCATCGGTCCCTTCTCCATAACAGAAGTCATTAATCCAGTGGCCTATCGTCTACAGTTACCCCCATACCTAAAAATCCCTAATTCCTTCCATATTTCCTTATTGAAGCCCCTGGTCCTGAATAAATTTCATAGTGCTCTACCTGCTTCTCCTCGAGTCCAGACGGAGAGAGGAGTTGAGTTTGAGGTCGCCCAGATCTTGGAATCTCGTCTACGCAGAGGTCATCTACAGTATTTGCTGGACTGGAAAGGTTACGGTCCAGAGGAACGTTGCTGGACCGATGCTCGTGATGTCCACGCTCCCACGCTCATCAGGAGATTCCATTCTGCCCATCTGGAGAAGCCTGGTGAGTGTCCTGAGGCCACCCCAAAAGGGGGGGTACTGTCACGGCCAGGGTATTTCAGCATGGCGCTAGGCGAGTGTTACCTGTGAGGTCATTGTGGCGCGGGCTGTCTGGTGGCGGAGCTGGTGTCTGGCGGGGGGCTTTGGCTGCGCGTGTTGTTGTGCGGGCCTGTTGTCACTCTGCGCTGGTAAGGCCTGGCGGCGTCCCCGTTCCATTTGGCATGGGTGCCGCCATCTTGCCTTCTGGCCATGTGATGCGGCTGGCCAATCCTGGTGAGTCACATGTTCCCTCCGGCCAGTAACAGCACGGCATGGGGTATTTAGGAAGGGTCAGTGCCTTCCTTCTTGGCCAGTGCAACGTGTATCTCAGCCTAGCTGAGAGGGAGTTCTCTGTGCTTTCCTGTTCCTGTGAATTCGCTGTCTGCCAGTCTGCCTGTCAGCTCCTAGCTCCCACTGGACTACCCCGCTTCCTCCATCACCCTTGCCCATACCTGAGTGCCTGAGCCTGCTGACATCCTGCGCTTCAGTTCACTTCCTGCAAACCTGGCTTGTTTATTTTCAGTTCACTATCTGCAAACCTGGCTTGATTATTTTCAGTTTCACTACCTGCACACCTGGACAGCTCTAATTGTTTCTACTTGGACATTAACCCTTTTGCTCCCACCACAGAACTCTTGTGCACATTTATTTATTCCTGGACTTTTATTTACTGCCACATTATATGTCTACTCAAGCACTTATTAAAGATCCTAGTTTTATTTTCAAATCTGCTTCTGTGATCGCTCCTGCTACCACCCCGGGTCCACAAACAACCCAGAACATAACAATCTGCAGATGATGGTAGTTCATACACACTGAACAACCATCATCTGCAAGTTGTAGCGGGTCGCGGCGGCCGGGGGGGTTGGGAGCATGTCCCGGCGGGCGTGTCCTGGCCCCCTCTCCGTGGCTGCTGATGTGTGTGTACGGGCGGTCTGCAGACCACCCGTACACACCTGCCGATGGACAGATATATCTGCAGACATATCTGTCCATTGGCTGTGCAGCTCAGCCAATGCAATATGTATGTGAACGACTCCGTTCACAGACATATGGCTGTTACACACTGGCTGCCGTGCAGCAGATAAAATGGCCGATCAATTGATTGGCCAATATATCTGTCAGTGTGTACCCAGCATATGTCCCAAATGGTTGGGGAGGCTAGAATCACTAGAAATGCAGATCAACTGGATCAAAACTTAGATAAGATAATCAACAAATTCCTCCAGAGAGGATATGACCCTACTGTCTTGAGCAGCCAGAGACAGGAAGTCCTAGGAGAACCTTGTTTCTTTATAAACAGAGAGACTATAAAGGAAGTGATCCCTTGGAAGAGCCAATTTAGAACTTCTAGTACGTTTATCCAAAAAGCCACCAAGGACCTGTGGCCTATTGTTTCCAGAGATAAAGACCTGCCATGTCTGGAACAAGATACTCATGGCCTGTTTCACCAGGGTCAGAAATATTAAGCACTTCGATGTGCATACGGACCTAACCAATTTTGATAGAGGTAGTAACACTACATCCATGTTTCTATCCAGATGTCCATCGTGTTACAAGTGCCTTAATTGCACTACCTGCTGCCTGCAACATGGAGATGGGATCGACCTTCAGACATCCACACTCGGGTCGCATCTATAACATCAAACACATCCTCACTTGTACCTCTTAATTTATTGCTTATTTAATCATCGGCCCTTGCAGTCTCTATTACGTGGGCAAGACCACAAGAAAAATGAGGGAACATATGGCTCTCCACCGCTTGGGGATCAAGGCAGCCCTGTCTGGACAACCTTTTGACCAGACATTTTGTGGAAAAGAACCACTCCATGGCCACATTCAAACATAAAGTTATAGATTTATTTATTAACTTTCTTATATAGCGCAACATATTCTGTTGAGCTTCACAATTGGAAACAATAATAGAACACAACTGGGTAATAACAGACAGACATGGAGGTAGGAAGGCCCTGCTCACAAGCTTTTAATCTATAGGGAAATAGGTATTGATACATAAGGATAGGTGCTATATATTACATTTTGGTCCAGCCAGATTGCAAAGTTTCTTGGTGTGCTGTATGATCCAGTCACATAGGAATGTTGGCCAAAGGTCAGGAGGATGTGAAGGAAAGACTATGTATGAGGTTATATGTGGACTGTGAGAGGGGATGTAATTAGATATGGAAGCTACAGTATGAAGGTTATGTGGGCGGTTCTGGAATCTGATAAGCTTGTCTGAAGAGGCGAGTTTTCAGGGAACGTGTGAATGTTTGGAGACTGGAGGAAAGTCTTATTGTGTGTTGGGGGGCATTCCACAGAGTGGGTGCTGCCCAAATAAACTCCTGTAACCGTGAGTGGGAGCAAGTAATGCGTGGGGATGAGAGATGCAGATCTTGTGCTGAGCGAAGAGGCAGGTTGGGAGATATTTTGAGATAACTGAAGAGATGTACATTGGAGTGGTTTTGTTAATAGCCTTATGTGTAAGTAAAAGTATTTTGTATTGAAGTCGGTAGAAAACTGATAACCAAGGGAGGAACTGACCAAGCGGAGCAGCAAACAATGAACTTTTGGCAAGGAATATCAGGCTTGCAGCTGAATTCATAATGGATTGGAGTGGCGAGAGCCTGTTTTTGGGAAGACCAGTAAGGAGACTATTGCAACAGTCAATGCGGGATATAATTAGTGCATGGATTACAGTTTCTGCAGTGTCTTGTGTAAGCTGTGGTCAAATTTTGGATATGTTTTTTAGATGTATAGAACATTATTTTGAGACAGATTTAATGTGGGGAACAAAGGACAGTTCAGAGTCAAGGATGACACCTAGGCAGCGAGCTTGTAGGGTAGGGTGGATTGTCGAGTTATTAACAGTGATAGAGAGATCAGGTTGGTAACTGCTTTTGGCCGGTGGAGATATAATGAATTCTGTTTTGGAAATGTTAAGTTTGATGTGGCGAGATGACATCCAAGATGCAATGGCCGAAAGACATTCAGTGACACGGCCCAATACAGATGGTGACAAATCTGGGGAGGATAGGTAGATGTGAGTATCATCTGCGTACAGAGCTGGTTAGTTTGCCAAGAGAGGTGGTATAGATTAAGAAGAGCAGAGGACCTAAGACAGAGTCTTGTGGTACTCCAACTGATAGAGATAGCGAAGATGAAGCAAAGTCAGAAAAGATCATGTATCAAGATCCCTCAGAGTTGGTAACAGAGCAAAAATACTTCTCCAACTGGAAGCCAGATGGATTTTTAACTGGAACATGACTAGTCCCGCTGGACTCAACGACAAAATTGTGTGGAGTGTTTTTCATTGACTTCATCACCCTATTGACCGTTCTATCATTTGGTCTTATGTCGTCTAGCTTGTCCCTTACCCTGTCACCAGGATCTGATTCAGTGCATTCCATATAACATCACCACAGATGTTCAGCTTGATTTGCTCCCCTCCATGTATTTGCATGCCCAACCCCTTTCTATCCCCAAACCCGAAGTTAATTATTTGTAGTGTTTTGTCTTCAATATCATTTAGCTTCTTTTGCATTCACTCCAATTCCGTCCTGTGTTTTGTTATTGATCATAGTGCCGGTCTTAAACCCAGTGACCTAAATACTGTGAGATAGCAATTCCAATCACTGCGCTACTATTCCTTCTACTACCCCATTGTTAGTGTACAATATACCCCAATTACAATGCACCATTGAAACACACCTCCCAACATTAACTGATCCTATGCACCACGGTTGGTGTAATGGACAGCATTACCGCCTCACAGCAATGAGGTCTTTGGTTGAATTCCCACCATGGCTCTAACTGTGTGGAGTTCGTATATTCTCCCCGTGCTTGCATGGATTTTCTCCCACAAACCAAAAATATACTGGAAGGTTAATTGGTTCCCAACAAAAGTCCACCCTAGTGTGTATGTGTGTGTACAGTACATATGGTAGGGAACATAGATTCTAAGCTCCACTGGGGCAGGCACTGATGCGAATGGCCAAATATTCTTTGTAATGTGCTGCAGAATATGTGTGCTCTATATAAATACAGATGTACCCACATACATCTATCCTCCGTGCGCTACAAGTTGCGCCACACATAACGCGGGAGCTCAGTGTGACTTGGTAGCGCAGAGCGTCTTTTCATGTCACTTTTTACCTTCAACTGCATCTTATTCGCACAGCGATGCAAATCGATAGCACTGGCGGCTTTTGCTGAATAAAATGACATGCGGCATTGCCTATGTTCTCTGTGCTACTGCGGGTGTATCTGGATGCTGAACATTACGTTACAGTGTTACAGCCGCTGATACTGTAACGTAGCATTTCGCATGCAGATACACCCGCAGACGTACAGAGAACATAGGCATGTGCTATCTATTCGCATCATTGTGCGAATAAGATGCATTTGAAGGTAAAAAGATGCACGAAAAGACGCTCGGCGCTACAGAGTCATGCCACGGCATGGCGCAATTAGAAGGGCTGTTTAACGCGCCAGGAGACTAGATGTATGTGGACCCATCTGTAACTGGTAATAAATAAACAAATAATAGGGACAAGGCAGCGCAGTTGTGAACCTCTGGGGCATGGCTGCATCATAGTGGGCATGACGACACCCCTGATGGGTATGGTCATGCCCCTGGGATGTGTGACTAAGTCTTCCGAGTGCTAAGCCTCCTCCCCAGCTACAAGGAATACAATTTAATTATAAAAAACATGTTGTATTTCCCTTATCCCCCAAGTCAGCCGTCGGCAGAACGGGATTTGCGTCAATCAGTCGTAGATGTATGGGCCCCATTACTCATAAAGGAGATACACAAACACACAATACTGCATACTGCTAAGTTTTTAAACACAAACTTTATGAAACATATATTTACGGTAATCTAATTTTGGAAAAGCTAAATTGCAACGGTATAATTGTTCCAGGCATTCACTCAATTCTTTCAAATTTTATGGACGTTCTCCCCTTAAACAGTAATTATAACTTAGGATATCATCAATAATTTAATACACTACGCAAGCACAGAAATAAAAAATAGATATTGGCCAACCAATATTTGTACCCTCTAAGACAGGGGTGGGCAATAAGCGGCCCTCCAGCTGTTGTTGAACTATAAATTCCAGCATGCATTGTAACATTTTTAGCATTGCCAAATAGAAAAACTGTGGCAGGGTATGCTGGGATGTGTAGTTTTACAACATGGGGAAAGGCTCTTTATTGCCCACCCCTACTCTAAGACATTAAGAAGAAATTAAGATCTTTAGCCTTTTCCATCATGGTCTATGCACTAACACCTACTTCTAATACCATGCATAGCAGCTACACTAAATACCCAATTCTTGGTGACATTTGAATATGTAAAGTTCATGTCTCAGAAAATAAATCAAGCTCAAGTAAGCGGATATGATGTGTGAATGTTGAAAAAAAGTACATGGCATTTCATTTCTATTGTACAAAATGTAATGTTAGAGTCTAAAAACGAGAAGAGAACTTGGGAATTCACATTGTTTTAGTAAGAGTTCTTACATACCACTTTGATTTCCGATGATGGTTTAGCTGCTAAAAAGAACTAAAGAGCTAAAAAGAACTTGTTACCATAAAAGTTAAATAATAGTGAAAAAGAAAAAATATTGGTATATAATCCTAGACATTAGTACACACTATATAGATTTATTTTTGGCTGCTCACAGTTGTCTAAGCAAAGGAGGGAATGAATACAGATTAAGGGGCATATTCAATTAGGTGCGAGAATAGCAAAAGTCCAGCACCAAACAAGATATCTTGCATGGTTAGATCGTTAGCGCATTGTTAGTAAAGATGTCCGCAGGAATAAGGTGCAGGCTCCCTTTTCCCAGGGACCCGCACATGTGCAGTAGATTCTGGCATCAACTGTGCTGCCATAGAGGAGGGGGCCCACACAGAGGCAACATACCGGCCCCCTCCTCTCCTAAAACGCCCCTGGGTAATGTCTGGATGAGATGTCACGTAATGGAGGAGCTACAACATACAAAAATAACATACACGATACTTACAAAAATATCAGAACATGTGTTGTTTATCCTAACCCACAAGAACACCAGGTGAGGCAGACATCTTAGCCGCACTACAAAGGTTAAATACTTAAAATGTGTGAGATGAGCAATACATGGAAAAAATCAATCACAACCAGCGCTCCTCTAATTAGGAATATAGAAGTACATCAAATACCAATATACTGTATAATGGTTTACATAAGTTCAATCAGATAGTTCCAATGTGTCCTTAAAGTTCTTTTCAAGATCCTTCATTGCAGTTATTTTTTATTCATCAATTCTCCACTGCTCTCAGCGGTTCCAGATATAAGAGGATACCTCAAAAAAAGTGAAAGTAAAGCAGCTTCTCATAGTGTAAACACATTTAAATTATTATTGGCACTATTTTTAAATCATAAGTACACCACCATAGGTAAAAAGTTACTGCGTACCGCAATTGGCCTTTAGAGAGGGCACATTATCAAGCATGAATGTTTGATGGTAAAGCCTGGGTATATCACCTCTTCCTTGAAGCTGCAGTATATAATCCTTACAATAGACCCTTTTTCCTCCTTCCATCGACGCGTTTCGACCTGCCTTTATCAAGGTGTGTTTGGTAGTTCTCGGAATCTCCTTATATAGCATAACTAATTAGGGAGTCCGTTTCCTGTTACTTAGGCGGTGGGTTCTATGCTGCATTTTACATTCACTAAAATAAACAAAGCAAACACTTTTATATGTTTCTATTCATGCACATTAATAATTGCAGCTGTATGTACATAGTAAATACCATTTATATAATAAAAAATGGCGAAATATATGTGCTTTATTCAAATATGCGGTATGCCTTCCACCTCTGGAACACATACCACTTCTGCTGGAAATAGCAAGCATAGAACCCACCCCCCAGGAAATGCATTGGTGGAAGAAGGAAAAAGCACTACTGCTCCCAGGGTCTGTTGAACGAGTCCACAGCTTCAAGGAAGAGGGGATATACTCGGGCTTTACCATCAAACCCTTATGCTTGATATTGTGCCTTCTCTAAAGGCAAATTGTGGTACACAGTAACTTTTTACCTATGCTGGTGTATTTATGATTTTTTTTTTAAAGTGACAATTATATACAGTATGATATGTGTTTACACTATGAGAAGCTACTTTACTTTCACTTCTTTTGAGGTATCCTCTTATATCTGAAACCGTTGAGAGGAGTATAGAATTGAGAAATAAGAATAATTCTAATGAACTCTCAGAAATGCTGGGCTGCCCCAGGCTCACCCTGCACTTTTGCATCTGTTCACTCGCTGCTCTGTTATGCAGAGCATTGGTGAGAGTGCTCCCCCCAACTCCCCCTTCCCTCCAAAGGACCCTGCACCCCTTGGGTGAGACGGCAGGACAGTGCTCGAAAAGCAGGACTGTCCGGCCCAAAGTGGGACAGTTGTAGTATATGCAGTCTCAAGGGCTGGTTACCCAATCTTGGGGGTTTTCGACCAGGTTTCCCCCTTATAATGACACTCAGTCTGATCTCATGCATAAATTCTTCCCAGGTTTCTAGGGGATCTATCCATGTATTAAATTAAACAGCTATCAGTTATTACCACCATATATCGCATCATATCAATTTGATATATATTGTAGTGTTATGTAGCCACTCATGTATACTCACCTGTCCGGTGAAGCGATGCAGGGGGGGGAGGTTAGGGTTAGGCTACAAGAAGAGAGGGTTAGGGGGAGAAGGAGGAGGGTAAGTATATTTACCCGACCCCTGACAGGATACCAACCATTGGGATGCCGCTGCCAGTATTTTGACAGCAGGCATCCCGACAGCTGGCATTACATACCAATTCCATGAATAGACTCCTAGGTGTAATTGTTCAGTACAAAAGAAGATGCAGTAATCTGCTGAGACCAAGAGGACTTCTGCTAGTAGACGGTTTAGAATGTTTTCATGGGCAGTTGGAGCCCCCCATTATCTTAAACAAAAATGCTTTCACCCCAGCAACAAAGCATATATATTGGCTTTTATTACTGTATATTGTGCGCGATCAGGGCTGCCTATCTTCAACTCTTCAAGCCAGTAACAGTCCATATATATGGTGTGCTTGCTACTTTTCTTAATTGAGGTTAATTACCCCAAAAATCAGTCCTAGTGGTCTGGAGAAAAGCAGATCTGGTTTAAAATTTTTAACTGACCAGTTATAATTCAATCATTGCTATAGGTTATAGCCAGGGTTGCCTACCCTCCCGATTCGGGCGGGAGCCTCCCGATAAACAGGTGCAGCTCCCGCCCCCCCGGAAAGGCAGGCAAGCCTCCCGCATGCTGCCCCTGTCTCCCCCTCATCAGTACCTGATAAACCCCCTTCAGCGGGGGGCCACTGACGCGATTCGCGTCATTTTGGCCCCGCCCCCTGCTTCACAATGCCTGTATTTCGGCATTGTGTAGCGGGGGCGGGGCCAAAATGACGCGATCACGTGGCCCCGCCCCCTGTCACACCCGGAAACGACCTTCAGCCCGCCCGGCCACGACGCCTTTTGCCGGCCACGTCCCCTGTTCTGCCGATCTGGCTGCTCCCTCCCGGAAGGAGCAGCCAGATAGTTGGCAAGTATGGTTATAGCATATTTGCATGTTCCCTGGAGTGACAAATAAGCTTCACCATTTTACAATCTGATGGATGAAACTAGGTATGATGGATGTCAGGAGAATGATTCATGCCAGAATACGCACTGCCTACTGTATAGCCCGGTCTGGCCTGGTTCCCTTAGCTCCAGTGAAGGGAAATCTTAATGCTACAGCATAAAATGAGAATAATCCTAGAGAGCAATGTGCTTCTAACTTTGCTGCAACAGCTTGAGGCAGGCGCTTTCCTGTCTTGCACGACAATATCCCTGCGCACAAAATGAGGTCTGTGAAAAAATGGTTTGCAGAGTTTGGTGTGGAAGAACTTGAGTGTCTGCATGGAGGTTGCGTATGCGATCCCAGCGCACACCATGCCAGCGTTTGGAATCCCGACGCCGGAATCCTGACGGTTGAAATCCCAACGCTTGCAGGTAAGTACTATACCTCTTTCCATAACCCACCTTTCCCGCAGCCTAACCCTCTCCTCCAGCAGCCTAACCCTAACCCTAGTGCCTAACCCTAAATTTAACCCTAATACCTACCGTCCGGATCGCAGCCTCCAGGATTCTCACCCGTCGGGCTTTTGAGCGCCGACATTCTGTGCGCCGAGATGCCAACTGCATCCCCTGCACGGAGCCCTGAGCTCAACCCCTATGCAACGCCTTTGGGATAAATTGGAATACTGAGCCAGGCCTCATTGGCCAACATCAGGGTCTGACCTAATGGATGCAAACCCCTGCAGCTATACTCCAAAGTATGGATTGAGATGTTCCACAAGCACACATGGGTGTGATGCTTGGGGTTCATAGACATACTGTATGTCCATGTAGTGTATTTAAAAAGTGACCTTTCGTTTGTAAAGGGGGTATCCACTAGACGATAAAGTTGAACGATTGAACGATATTGATAAAATCGTTCGATAATCGTTCAAACATCGTTTGCAAATCGTGCAGTAATTGTTTCTAACGATGTACGATGTACGCTCCCGCTGGTCGTTTGATCGTCTCCTCCATCGACTGAACATGCAGGTCAATTTCACTTGATTGCTTACACATCGTTTACACGTCGTTTACACATCGTTCACGCTGAACGATCAAACGATGAACCACTATCTGCCCACTATAGCTGAAAGCTCTCAATCACAGATTAAGACAACATAGTTTATTGTTAGATCTTTTGCAAATCTTTTGCAAATTGTTCAGAGTGGAAGATCATATTTCAAGGGAAACTTCAAGGGAAAATTGTTAAGAGGTTGGACAGGGATAAAATCGTCTAGTGGATGCCCCCCTTAACTCATATAAAATATAAAGAGATCACAAAAGGTGAACCAGGTGTGCACATTAAAATGACAGAAACAAAAGACACCGGAAACTCCAGTCTGTAACTGCCTCTGAGCTACAGTATTGCAGCTATTGCAAATGATAGGCCCTGCAGGCATTGCAGAGCTACAATCTTTCCTTCAAGGAAAGGAGTTCTGTGTATGCTGTTACTGGTGTATCATTGTAAGTGGGAGGTCACCTCCTCTTCCTCATAGTGACATGTTTCTTGAAATAACAATTATAGTCTAAAAATAACAGTTTGTAGCGGAGATAATTCCCATTGTGAGAATATGCTAATTTGATCATCGCCCCATAGCAACAACACTTCATGTTTAAAGGGACACTACCAGCAAAATTATATATATATATATATATATATATATATATTGTTTTAAACACAGCATACAAAAAACAGTGTTGTAAGATAATATATGTAAATAACATTGTCATAAAGATGTAATTTTAGACCCTTTTGTTGTCCGGATCCATTTCCCTATGAGGTATAGTCGCAGATGTTACCCTGTTCAGTTTTCCCCTTTGGGTTGTATGCAGTGGCGGCTGCGGGACTGCTAATCACATGATGGTGTTTTTCCCCGATACTGCCAGTCCGGACTGCGATGGCAGAGAGCACTACCCATGGGAAGCCACTCCCCTGCTATCCAGCCCTTCCTGGCTTCTAGGGGCTGCAGCAGATGTAGTTCCTACAAGCCGGACGACTTGTTAATTAGTGGATATATGCGGGATCGCGATCCTGCACATGGGCACAATTACAGACCCTACAGCCAGCCAAGACAGGAGCCACGACTGGTTGAATGTATCAAAGTGCATTTTTTCCAAGCAAAAAGTGAAAACGCAGCCTTTATTGCTGTTTTCGAGCTATGAGATTTAATTTACCAATGTATAAGCCACATTTTTACAAGTTGGCAAAGTGTAAACCGGCTTTGTGACCAGATCACCCAGGGTCCATGCAAAGGATGCGTTCCCACAGAAAACTGCGCCATTTTCATGGACGAGATTGGTCAAGGCATTTCTTAGTATGGCTACTACACAAAGGTGAGTGACTCACAACTGACTGCTAAAATGTGGCTGTAATGTACATGCAAAGATATGTTTAGAGACAAATCTTATGACATGGAAAACTTTACATTGAATACGAGTACATCCAGAAGATATAAGTATGTGACAGTCATCATCACCAAGTACATTAGTGCCACACTGCCAGCTTAGTTGAGCAGAGTATGCGACAGTCATCATCACCCAGTACATTACTGCCACACTGCCAGCTTAGTTATTATTATCCTTTATTTATATGGCGCCACAAGTGTTCTGCAGCGGCCTTACATATTACATAAACAAATAATTTGACAACTACATTGCTACATTAGTGACCATAACACCCAGATATGCAACAGAGCATAAGCAACCAAGTGTTAGGTGCCCTGGTGGGGGGTAAGAAGTAGGTGAAAGTAAAAGTAAGGAGAAGCACAAGAGGGTAGAGGGCCCTGCTCATAAGAGCTTAAATTCTAAAGGGGAGTTGAACGGAGTATGTGACAGTCATACACCCAGTACATTAGTGCCACACTGCCAGCTTAATTGAGTGTATTCTAGCATCAGTCTAGGGTTTGCACTTTCAGTAGTGAGGTGCAGAATCTAATGAGCCCCCAAGTCTTCACTAAGAACTGCTGCAAGGTGGTATAGGCTTTGCTGCCAGGAGTCCACAGTTCGCGGCCCTCTATCTGGCTCTGGATGTAATGAAGTTGGGTTCAGGTGGCATGAATGTGTACAGAACAAAATCAGGCAACAGTCAGGGCTACAGCCTTGGTAGCAAAGAGATAATCAGGCAGAGAGGTCTGGGTCACAGCATAAGTACAGAACAGATACTTAGGCAGGGGCATATCTATAATGGGTGCAGGGTGTGCGGGGCATAGGAGCCCCCAGGTACATGGGCCCCAATATTATTGAAAACTCACCTGTCCGTGGTTGAGCGTCGGGTGTCAGCGCTGTGCAGAAAACCGGAAATGGCCACCGCGGCCATTTTTCCGGCGTTCTGCGCATGCGCAGTAGTCTGCGGGCACTCTAGTGCCCAGAGTCTACTGCTTCTGCGGTGGCTGACCAGCCACGTCAGTCAGCTGCCGGTCGATGGGGAGGGAGGAGGGGGCCCTGCACAGGGAATGCACATGGGCCCCCTTCTCTTTAAGACGTCCCTGTACTTAGGTATGGATCACAGGTGCAAATTCAGAACGGTTATTCAGGTAAAGGTCTGGGTCACAGGAACAGGTTCAAAACGGATAATCTGGCAGAGGTCAGGACCAGTGTCACAGATTCAGGACAGTTATTCAGGTCCCTGGGGGCGAAATGTACAAAGCATCGAATCTACGATGCGGTACATCCCACCTCTTATCAGGAACATACCACGGTTGATTACTGAAAATTGCATTTTGGGGGGTTTACCACATTTCCCCCTTTAGTACATCCCGCCCTCTGAATCACAAGCACAGGTTCAAAATGGAAAATCAGGCAACGTCAGGGTGACAGATGCAGGATCGAAACAGATAGACAGACAGAGAGGTCTGCTCACAGGGCCTAGTTCAGGACATATAGTCAGTCAGAGGTCAGGGTCACAGGCACAGGTTCAAAACAGATAATCAGGCAAAAGTCTGGTACATACGGTAGTAATCAATATATATATATATATATATATATATACACACATACACACACACTATATATACACTATAGTGTGTGTTGTTGGTCGTGAAGCTCCCAAATTACGGGTGCTGCTCCTGGCCGCTTGAAAGAGCATTCAAATCTCCCTGAGGCTGACCCGAGTACGCTGAGTAAAGTGGGCGGTCCAAGTAGCCGATGACTGCGGTGCTTTTCGCGGCCCATACTAAGATGCACCATAGGTCGTAACATCAAAGAATACACCAGCCCTATGGCAAGTGCAATTTTGCCATCTGAACAATGCTTCGTGTGTCAGTGCAACTGTGTCTTTAAGTGCAGTCGCTGACCTGCAACACCGCCATTACCTCTCAGGAGCTCCCACCGAATTCCTGGGAACTTGCATACAAACCTGTTCTGCGTCTCCCGCCGGTAACCATGGGGACGCCTGCTCAGTGCAACTCGGATGCAGACTGAAAACATCGGCCACTTGCATACGACATCACCACCTCCAGTACCTCTGAATCAGGCTCACTGTGTGGCTTGTTAAGATTGGTAGTAAAATGTTATTGGAAGTGTGTTACTGTTAACGCCTAACTATGGAACCACAAGTCTCAGCACTCTTGCAAGAAACGCTTGGACACAACTGAAGAACCACAGGCTGTCTCAATGCCATACTGTTCATACATTGCCTATCCGCACCTTATCTGACATTTTGTGAGAGGTTTCTTAGAACAACATTCAAGGTTTGTCATTGTGTCATTTCTAAACAAGCATAGGGCACAGCACAGCCAGCCTTATACACTGTGATTCTGCTGATTGTAACAAGAAAATTCATTTTAATTGCTGAGAGAAAATGCCCTTTGCAGCACTCAGACCAAAGGTTAAGTAATTACATTCCACTCATTTAGTAAGTCTGGCAATGAATTAAGCACCAGGTGCAGATGTCAGGATGTCCACTAAACTGTAACATGATGCTTTGGTGGCAGAAGGGTCTATTTACTAAGCCTTGCATGGAGAGCCAATCAGCTCCTAACTGCCATCTCACAGGCCGTTGACTTTATCTCCATCCAAGGTTTAGTAAATACTATAGACCCCTTAATGAATACCATCATTAGTTGCTGTATTATGTGTAAAACAGCTGAGATGGATCATGGCATACTTTTGGGGGAGATGTATCAAACCTTGGAGAGATACAGCTATCCATTCATCATCTTTTCATTTAATTTCTACAAAAGCAGATGAAAATTAACATTTTTCACCTACTTTTGTAGAAATTAAGGATCGGGGCTATTCATTATGCTTCCTGCTTACCTTTCAGCCCCGATCTGTCCCACTGTCCCCATATACTAGTATGGGGACTTAAATTCATCAAGCTCCGAAAATACAATATTATCGGAGCTTGAACGTGGGAGCATTCGCCATCTTCAGATGGCATTTGCTCCCGCACACCCGCGTCTTCCCTATGGGAATCCTGGTTTGCCAAGAGGAAACCTTTTCGGATCCCTCCGCCCCTGTCCGGCTCCTTCTACCGGACGCCGGGGCTTTGTGCGCCTGTGTGAAGCCCACTTCACGAAGGCGTACTAGCACTACTACCCATAAAGCGAAGAGAAATAAAATACCAAACAATCAGCTTCTAATTGTTATGTTTCAAACAAAGCCTGACAGTTAGGACTGGCTGGTATTTTATCTCTCTCCAAGCATTGATACATCTCCCCTGAAAGTATGAAAGGAGAATCATGACAAGCATTAATTTATCTTGACATCAATATATTTGGCAAATTTGAGTAACACAAGTGTTCCGTCATCAGGTTACTATTTGGTAATGATACGGCTAACCTAGCCTCTGCTTAGCAGTGCCCTATTTCTACTGTACCAAGATATAGCGAATAGCAGGTAACACTTACCTGTGTCAGCGTGTGCAGGTCCCCCGGCGTCTCCCTCCGGCGCTCTGGTGCGTCCTCTGGCTCCGTCTGCTATGCGGTCATGTGTTCTACCAGCAGAACACAATAAAGTTTCTAAACAGTACTGTGTGTTGCTGGGCGACCACATGACCGCATAGCAGACGGAGCCAGAGGCTGCTGCGCGGGCAGGTAAGTGATGAACGGGGGGGAGGTGAGCAGGTGGGGGGAGGGGGGGCAGGTGAGCGGGGGGTGGGAGGTGAGTGGAGGGGGGACACAAACTTACCGCATCTGTAGGTAGGTTTTACAGATGTAACAGCACATGCGCAGCACTGCCTACAGATGCGATAAGTTAGTATAGAGAGGGATAACTATCTATTTCCCGAAAAGCTGTCATCGCAAAAATTACAGCTTTTCGGAATAGATAGTTATGGAGAGGAGGAATGATGAATTCCTTCGGTAATTAGGTAGAACGCCATGCGAGTTCTAATTACCTCCAGGGAAAGTTTAGTTATGATGAATAGGCCCCTATGTCACAAGTAACTTCATCATTGGCAAATCGGGGGCCAGATTAACAATACAGCAGATGGGACAACAGCTCCAGGTCACCACAGAAATTTAGGCCCATTACACTGCACAACAATGAAAATGTTTCCGATGTGAAAATAGTTACTTCTAATTGATTTCAGCATGCAAAGAATGAATATGACATTTAAAACTCTCAGTTAGCTCTGAGTTCCGAGATATAGCCCATTTATGATGATGTAGGGGTATTCCTAGTGAAGTGGGCAGAATGGAGAGAATCTTACCAGCAATCTGCGTTCCGTGCAGAGGAGCCTAATGACCCAATTAAGTGAATCAGTTATTTATCCCCTCCCCTATTCAAATATATGCGATTCACGGGATACCCACACAAGATAACTGTGGTGCACTGAGTGACAAGCATAGTGAGCGATTCCACCAAGACATTTCAGCAATGGAACAAAGATATCAGGGCAGGTGAATCACTACTGTTGGACAGTGACAAGAGATGCCCCAGAAGAGGAGTACAAGCGACAAGCAAAGAGAAAGCACCCCCATGAATAGGCCACTATATTACATAGTACTTTCGTATGCTGTATGTTTGTTTTGTATGCTGTATGTTTGTTTCGTATGCTGTATGTTTGTTTCATTTTGTGTTCTTATTTGTGATTGATAGAAAATAAATAACAGTTGTTTTAATTCAATCAAGAAAATATCAGATTATTTTAAAATAGCTTTTCACTATGACTATATTACTAATGTACATACAGTATAGTGCAAGTAGTGTAGCTCAAAAAATAGAGCTAGTAAAAACATTCTGAAATCATTTTAGTTTTTCTTGACCTCAAATTAGTAATGTATGACTATTTTTAGAAAGGAAACAAATGAAAAGTATTAATTTTTTGTACAGTGTTATCATGACAGCACGATGACCACCCAGCTGGCCACACGTTCGGCCATAAATCATAAATATCAATATTGTATTTCAATTATCCTCACAGAAACATTGGGACATTAGGGCTGATAAAGTCCACGTCTACACGTCACTGGTCACAACTCCTCCGTGTCTCACAATAGGCACTTGATCAATTTCAGCGCCCGGCCCATGTGGCCCTTAATATAGCCCTGGGCAATGTATGGTCACAAAAAAATCCAGTCAAAAAAATAAAACAAAAAGAGGACTACTGTAGTAGTAGTAGTATAACTTTATTTTACCTTTATTTCTGGGATTAGCTACACAATGATGTTGTGACTCCTCGTCTTGTCACCAAGCAAGGTCACGGAAAATCAGGGAGGAGTCGTTAGTCTATTCATGGCCTCCATGAGTAATCAGTTCTCAAAATGATCTTCACCTGCATAATCACACCCACCTCTTCAATCCAGGCAGTAAACAGCAGTTTCTTCTAAATAGCAGTTGTCCCATAATAAGTGCATATTACGTTCTTCAGGCTGTCATTATTGCCCACACAGTAAGCAGTCCAAGCCTAGACCATTATATTAGTAAGGAGGAGGCAGCTCCCGTGTGTGGGATTCACTCCTATGACCATCATATTAAATGTAGAATAAATGCTAGGCCATCTGTTAAACCCATGAGGATTTCTTCAGGGCTTTCCACAGAAACCAGATCCAGAACGCACACAGAGCTCATTATGACAGCTCTCTCCTTGTGGCCCTGCTTTCAGTTCCATACGCTACAAAATTAAATGGGTTAATGATTGTGCACCTGCCTATGTGTTAACATTCTAAGAATCCGGCATAATTAAACACTTCTTTTAATAAAATATCCAGAATCATCATTATACTTAAAGGTCAATTGAATTAGTTGGGTCCAGGGAGGCGTATTTACAGCAAATTCACACTGCGAATTGCATTTGCAATTTAGTTTCAAGCTCACATTGCAATTTCCCAGCAAATTTGCACTTTTGTGAGCGCACCCCCCTGAGTAGGTGAAAAAGTAGAGACAATCTTTATTGTAAGGGAAAAATGTCAGGACATCATGGAGAACCACTGCTGCACACCTCCCAATGAATAATCATGCAATTGGAGATGTTTAAATAGCATAATTTGGGCAATAAAGACATGTCAGTTTTCAGGTGAATTTCTCTAAAAAAGCTCAATAATGGCTTAAATGATGTGACACAGGTATGTGGAAGTGTAAATGATGTGGGACAGGTATGTGGGGATGGAAATGATGTGGGGCAGGTATGTGGGGATGGAAATTATGTGGGACAGGTATGTGGGGATGGAAATGATGTGGGACAGGTATGTGGAGGTGTAATGATGTGGGACAGGTGTGTGGAGGTGTAATGATGTGGGACAGGTGTGTGGAGGTGTAAGTGATGTGGGACAGGTGTGTGGAGGTGTAAGTGATGTGGGACAGGTATGTGGAGGTGTAATGATGTGGGACAGGTATGTCAGGATGGAAATTATGTAGGACAGGTATGTGGAAGTGTAAATGATGTGGGACAGGTATGTGGAGGTGGAAATGATGTGGGACAGGTATGTGGAGGTGGAAATGATGTGGGACAGGTATGTGGAGGTGTAAGTGATGGGGGACAGGTATGTGGAGTTGTAAGTGATGGGGGACAGGTATGTGGAGGTGTAAGTGATGGGGGACAGGTATGTGGAGGGGTAAGTGATGGGGGACAGGTATGTGGAGGTGTAAGTGATGGGGGACAGGTATGTGGAGTTGTAAGTGATGGGGGACAGGTATGTGGAGATGTAAATGATGTGGGACAGGTATGTGGAGAGTAAATGATGTGGGACAGGTATGTGGAGGTGTAAATGATGTGGGACAGGTATGTGGAGGTGTAAATGATGTGGGACAGGTATGTGGGGGGTGTAAGTAATGTGGGACAGGTATGTGGGGGGTGTAAGTAATGTGGGACAGGTATGTGGGGATGTAAATGATGTGTGACAGGTATGTGGAGGTGTAAATTATGTGGGACAGGTATGTGGGGATGGAAATTATATGGGACAGGTATGTGGAGTTGTAAGTGATGGGGGACAGGTATGTGGAGATGTAAATGATGTGGGACAGGTATGTGGAGAGTAAATGATGTGGGACAGGTATGTGGAGTTGTAAATGATGTGGGACAGGTATGTGGAGGTGTAAATGATGTGGGACAGGTATGTGGGGGGTGTAAGTAATGTGGGACAGGTATGTGGGGGGTGTAAGTAATGTGGGACAGGTATGTGGGGATGTAAATGATGTGTGACAGGTATGTGGAGGTGTAAATTATGTGGGACAGGTATGTGGGGATGGAAATTATATGGGACAGGTATGTGGAGGTGTAAATGATGTGGGACAGGTATGTGGGGGGTGTAAATGATGTGGGACAGGTATGTGGAGGTGTAAATGATGTGGGACAAGTATGTGGAGATGTAAATGATGTGGGACAGGTATGTGGAGATGGAAATTATGTGGGATGGGTATGTGGAGGTGTAAATGATGTGGGGCAGGTATGTGGGTGTGTAAATGATGTGGGACAGGTATGTGGAAGTGTTGTATTCATGGGAGAGGATTTTTAGAGGTAACAGTATTTCATTTTTTTAAACTTTTTAGAAACCTTTATTAAAAAAAAACACTGGAAAAAAAAAATCTAATTTTTCTGTACCCCAAAATGCTGGAAAGGCTTTTATTTGATAAAAACACTTGCTGACTATCATTTTTCTCCCATTAATAAAAAAGTGGAAAAATCAGCAATTTGATACATTTAAAAACCTCCAGTACTTTCCTTATGGCCACTAACAGCCTTCTATATGGTCCTGTTATCTTAGTTGCCATTTTTTGGGGAGTAAAGGATAATTTCCTTTTTCATGCCCTTCTCCCAGGTCGCATTTTATAGAAAAGTCGCACATCCTCGCTGCGAGTCCTGCAAATTGCGATTTCTAATTGGGTTGAATTGTGGTATCTAAAGATGAACCCGGTGGTATTACAGCACCTACAGGCACTGAAAGCTGGCGTCTCAGTCCTTTCACATTCATACGCACGGAGGAGTTTGTAGCGGCATTTGCATAAAGTCGCAGAATAGCGACCAATAAAAGACGCACTGCCATTTGTGTACACCTCTGAGTCAAGCTTTTTGTGTTTAAAAATGCCCCAATTACTATCAAGCAAACAGAATAGAACCTATAACAATGTAACAGTCACCATGAAATGACGCTATGAAAGCATGTTGCCAGTTTCAGGGCCATTCTTCCAGATGGTGTGAAAGGAGACTCTTGACAGTAAAATGCGTCCAATTAAAAGTGGATCCTACAGACACTAAACATTTGCTAATTATAATAAAGTTCAAGTGACGTAATATACTGTAGGTTAAAGGCTGGGGCCGAAGATGGCTGCTGGGCAGAAGAAGTCTGCCCGGGGAAAGAATGGAATTTCTATTACACTTGCAGATTCTCCGTTAAATCAGAAAAAGTGTGTATCCATCCATTGTCTATAGTTTTGTGTCCTCCAAAGCTACTTCTGCGGTCCCATTTGTATGTACTGTATGTGGCATGGTACTTTATCCAAGATCTGAGTCACCAACGTTATCAGAAGCTGTGCATTGTGCAGACGGAGAAGGTCGTTGCATAGCTGGGAAATGTAAGATGTGTGACCCAGACAGAAGAGAGTGAGGTCAAGTGTAAACCCACAGGAGGACAGAAGCCATCACAACTATCGGGAACCTGTGCAACAGCCTGAAACCTGGTGAGAAGTACAGTATGCAGCTACAGGAATAAGAATTTAGACAAAGGGAAAGAGTGTAGGGGCCTATTCATCAATCCCATTATTCTTAAAATGTAGAAACAAAGGTTTCTTTAGAATTTTATGTATTCCTGCTATGTACCAACAGCCTAATGCAGGAAATTTCACAGAAATCATCTGTAGAAAGCTAACTATTTGATGTAGATCGCAGTCCCCATTATTATCAATCAGTTAGTACATAGACTGGCCATTTTTGTAAATAAATTAAAAAGTCAGTCGCTGCCGCGATTATTAATACATAGGCCCCTAGGTCTTAGAAGGTTGAATCTACACAAAAGCTTTTGCCATTGGTGATATATGATCACATATATAAATGTAGGTATCTGAACAATTAATATTCTTATTTAAAACCATGTAAAAAGCATTGTAAATACAAAGAATAAATATCACATAACTTACATCCCAACAGCCCAGTGATAAATACCAGGATACACTGACACAATCATACCCTTTTTCATATCACTGTTATATGCATATTACCCAGACAGAAAGTAGAAAGCAAAGTGTTAAATAATGTACTTCCATACAAGGGACAGCTGAAGTATGTACAGTATACTCTGTGGGTATAATCAGAAGTGACACAATCCATCATATATAACTTGGCCTGCTGAAGGCCTCTGGAGCAACTTATCCTATCTTGTCGACTTCTTCTACTTCAAGTTCATTCTCTCATCCTAATGCTTGGCACCATCACCCGCTAAACAGTCCTATTTCAAGGTTCTCATTAATCTATCAACCACACTGCCCACCTGGTCAACTTTTCTCTCTCCTCTGGCACCTTCTCCTTATCCTTTAGGCATCCCTGCTCTCTCATTCTTAAGAAACCCTCATTTGACAGCTCCAACCTCTGTAACTACCAACCCATTTCTCTGATTCCCTATACCTCCTTGACCAACTCCAATCCGGCTTTACGGTGTCTTCATTCCACCGCTACTGCCATCACCAAGCTCACTGATGACCTGCTCATGACCAGGTACAAAGACAAATTCACTTATCTTATACTCCTTGACCTCACTGTAGAATTTGACACAGTTGACCACTGTGTCCTCCTTCAAGTCCTCCAAACCATCTGGTCCTGTGACTCCATTCTCTCCTAGTTCACCCACTTCTCTAACTGCTCCTGCCTCCCCTCCACCTTCCTGCCTGTCATCCTTGACTCCCCCTCCCTCCCCCCAATTTCAGTACCTCTACCTATCCTGCCGTTTGCACCTCCGCCACAATTCCAGATTCAGGCTCTTCTTCACAGCTTGAGCTCCTAAAACTCACATCCACCCTCATCATTTTCCACCTAGATTATTGTAATCTACTTACTGGCCTTCGTAACTCCCACCTCATCCCCCTTCAGATCAATTATTAACTTGGCTGTCTGCCTCACAAAGGGAAACACAAAGTCATGTTTCCAATCTGCACAAGCCATGTCTTGATCCATTCTGGCCTTGCCCCAATCTAAGCCACACCCATTTACCTGCATAGAACCCAGGAAAGTTCCAGGCCTTTTGAGCATATGTTACAGTTACAGGTCATGTGAGAACCCAAATCCTGTGTGACCATGGAGGCGTTCTGCAGTGATTTACGTGTTTATATATGTTTTTTGTTTTTTTTTTGCATTCATGCAAACACAGTAAAGTGCTCGAGGTACACATGCACATTACTGAAGGCTTAACTAAATAAAAGTGACATAAAATGCAACTTTCCATAGGACAATTTGGTATTATGAACAGTGGATGACTCTTGTCCGAATGCATGTTAAGTGGTTAGTAAAATTAGGTTGCAATAAAAAGCAATGTGCAAATCCGCCAAAAACACTGTAAGGTGTTAAGATAGATGGAGAAACTTCTAAACCCATGGGAAGTAGTCAAACCATCTGGCAGTCTTAGTAGTAATTAGCAATCCATTTTAATTAACAGAGCAAGGTTAAACCTAAAAGGAAACAATACCCATGGAAATAACTGGAGCTTAATTACCTTTACAAATCTGTATTGTCTATTGCCATTGTGCTACCAGTTTTGTTCGTGTAATCTAATCCTGTTGGTTATGTATTACTGTAGAGTGGGGACAGGTTGCTTCACTTCAAAACCCTACGGGATAAATATGTTTCCCATTTTGTATTAATCATGAAAATATTAGCAAGAAAAAGGATCTGTCCAGGGCTGGATTTTCCTCAATGAGCCATTGGGTACACAAATTGCCATGCCATAAACCCCACTACATCCAGGGTCTCATCTATTTCATGTAGGACAAGTTGTAGCAGCAACAATCTCATCACAGGGCACGCGTACAAGCAGCTCAGGCCTAATTGAATCTGCCAACATTATAACCAAGTATCCTGATAAAACTAAAAACTGTATAATTGTGGCAACAGGTGGAGACTAGGGAGGTCAATCACGGGATCGGGATCTGGCGGGATCCCGGGATTTTGGTCTAAAAATGGCCGGGATTGAAAGCCTCCAATCCCTGGATTCGGGATTGGCCTCCCTAGCGTTGACTGGGGAGGGAGCCGGTTGGCGAGGGCTCACTCTATAGTCACAGCCAACCGGCTCTCCGATCTGTAGGCTCCGGCTGTGTGCACTGGGGGTGGGGGGCAGAGGCAGGGCTACGCAGCGTGATATCTGTCCTCACGTCACACTGCGCAGCCCTCTGCCGCCTGGAGCACCCGACCAGTCACCCACCCAGTTCTCTACAAGCCCTGTCCTCTGCAAGCCCAGTCAGCTGCGTCAAGTCCCACCGCCCGGTAGGTCAATGTGGGGGCTGGGAGGGGGGCATTTTTTTCAAAGCTAAACCAATTCTGGGTATCCCGGGATTGACGATTTTTCAATCCCCAATCCCTGGATTGAACAAACGGCCCGGGATTGGCCTCCCTAGTCATTTTTTGTAAGAAACTGTCAATTATAAATTCTGGAAAAAATTTAAATATTGTTGCCAATAAAATGAAACAATCTGATCACTTTAGTAAAAGTAAAGGGAAGCTCTTTGAAATATATAAATATAACATTTCAGAATGGAAACCTTTCCATCATCTTAAGACTCACCCGCATTGGCTATAAATGTGTGAATGCATTTATTTATTCTTTAAGATACAGTATCTTAAGGGGCGGATTGGGATTGAAAACCAGCCTGGGAAATTTCGGGAAGCAGCCCTATTTGGCGCAGGGTCTGATGAGGGGGCAGGTACTATCGATGGGGGGCGGGATTCCTCCTCATAGGGCCTGATTCTGAGCTGGACGCAACTATTATATATTATAAAATCAAAGCACAAGAAGGGGGCGCCACATTGTGCATCAAATCGTAAAATAATTTATTGCAATCATAAAACACTTAAAAACAGCATGCGCACCAATGTGCGGTTGAAACCACAACTAGTATAATAGATTCATACTGAGGGGATGTAGTTGACATCCCGGTGGTCAGGATGCCTGTGCTCATAATACCAGCGCCACAATCCAGACATAAGTATTAGGTTTAAGGTTAGGGGTTCGGCACTTGGGGAAGGGTTAGGGTTAGGCTGCGGGGGAAGGGCTAGGGTTAGGGTGCGGTACGTCACAACACCAAGTCACACTTGGAGCAGTGGCGTTACTGTGACGTGACTGGAATCGGGTAAATTACTGGGAAAGACGCCAGCAACAAAATTCTTTGGTCCATGCTAGGACTGATACGGTGGTTTCAACTAAAGGATAGAGTTGTTCACACCTAAAGCAATCAGTCTGAGACATATTCCATTTTGACATTTTGTAAGAATCTGAATTAGCGCACAATTTGTTTGATATAGATAGAGATAGATAGAAATGAGATAGATAGATCACTCTATGACACATACATTTAGCATTATCACCTCTAAATAATTAATTACTACTTGTGCAACCTACATAAATGTCAATGTGCATGATATTGAAGTAACACAAATACAGAGGACACCTTAAATATATATATATATATATATATATATATATATATATATATATATATAGAATATTTACTCCATTGATCCACATAATTTATCTCACGGCTTAATTGAGGCATAGATCTCTTGGACTTTCTTGTGCTCTCAATTTTTGAGCCTTGAAAATCTGATGAACTATTTCAACATGTTCCACCAGCACAGGTTGAAGTTCACTCTCCACAGAGGTCTTTATTTTCCAATTCACTTTAGCTGGACATTTTGCTTCAAGCTTTGTAATTTGAGACCACTTCCTTCCTCATAGACAAATCCAGTAGCACTGCAAATTCCATCCTGCTTGCATTGAAGGCATTATTTCACATACATGAGTATTATTCTTCACAAGACTCTCAGAATTAACTTTCTCCAAGGTTCTGCTTTGCCCTGCAAAAGTGTGTGATTGAGTCCCATCACTCTGAACACCCGGCAACAAGAGAGTCTCATCCTTTGAAACCATCACTATTTTCGTAGAATTTTGTACATCCTGTACCTTTACTTCACAGGTCATGCGATCACCATCTGTATACGTCAATTCTTAATTATCAACTTCGGACACAGTTTTGCAATCTGGACCTGTGCCCCTTTTGGAGAACTTCATGCCCTCAGCTATCACTGTAAGCTGAATGTCACTGCAAGGAATCTCATCCACTTTTCCAAGACGGACCTTTACGGAATTTCCCAACTACGATACTTCTGTCCCTTCTTGTACACTGGTATCGTTAATGAGGACATCTCTATGGTCCCATTGCTGCTGAAAGACATCATTCTGGAACATCTTACTTAGTTTCCGCAATTCACTGTTTGTCTGCTGCTCATCACACAAGACACTCTGTACTGGTAGCATATCACTCTGCATGCCAGCCTTTTCAGGATCAATCTGTACCAATTGCTGCTTTTGTTTATGTACTTCTGCCACACTGGGTTCAGCGAAGACATCGGATGCCATTTTAGGACCAGAATTCAACTTCAGAATGTTATTTAACTACTTTTCCTTTTGTGATTTTCCCACTACCATGTGGAACTTTTTCTGAGCCATAGACAGCTGCTCTTCCAGCTGGGCAATTTTCACCATGGCGCTTTTCAACTTGCTCTCAGATTGCGCTCCACAACTTCATGTTCAGCAAGTCTCAACTTTTGTACATTTATTTCAGACTCTGCCACGTTTAATTCATTTTGCAACTCCAGTTAGTTGGTATTGCTCTCCACTTGGAATCTTTGCAACTGGTTCTGTGTACTTAGCAGACACTTCTCCAGGAATACATTTCTTTCTGTCAGACATTCTGAAACTGCTCTAGCTGCAGCTAAATTGGATTGGAGAGTTTGTACTTGCTCCTTACAGCTGACTTTAAGACGGACCATCTCCATCTCTTTTCCTTCATGGTTAGTTTCCCACTGAGCGCGAATCTGCACCATCTGGAGATACTTCTCTTTTACTTCACAAAACATTTTAGCCAGAGAACTTTTCTCCAGTTCACAATCTTTAAGCTTTACTTGAGTGGACTCAATTAAAGAGTTTTTTCCTTTTAACACCAGAGTCAGATCTGCCACTTCCACTTGCATGTGTTCCACATCACTCTGATGTCTCTGGACACATTCTTTCAACTCTTCTACTTCCTGCTGAAGTACTACACACTTTTGCTGCACTTCAACAATATATTGCTCCAATACATCATTCTTTGCTAGGAGCACGTCATTCTCATACTTTGTAACACATTGGAACATTTTAGCCTCCTCAAGGCGTTCAGACATAACCGCTAATTTGAGGTCTGTCTCTTTAAGAACTTAAAAGTCTTTTTTCTTCTTCTTGCACCAATGCTATTTTCAAAGACGACAACCCACTCTGTAACGTCTTTTCAATTTGCGCATGCAAAAGCTTCTCTTTTGTAGACTAGTCCTCCAAGTCGCTTATCTGGTCGCAATAGCGCATAAGTGTTACACAGAGAGTCAACTTTTTCCATGCTGACATAGTCCTCCCCTAGTGAACCTTGCACCATACACTGACATCTTTACATTCAGACTGTAAACTTCAGCCCAGTTTTTCCATCTCTCTAGACTGAGAATGAACTTTTGTAGCAAGAATTCTGCCTTTAGAATTTTTCTTTTTATTTCCCATGATTCTTGGCACAAATTACACAGGAACAACTTGTTTTTGTTTTCACTGTATCACACTTTGTCTTCAAAAGTATTTTCAACACAGCAAAACATTTTTCTTCATGTGGCACTACAATTACCAGCATGTATCAAATAGTCTCAATAGCCTTTCAATAGGAACCTCTACTCCCTCAGTACCACACCTTGACTTAATGAGCATGAGCAATTCACCAGGATAAACCACACAATTTCTTTTAACCCTTCCAATGCTGAAGAAGTGCACATTTCTCTTCACAGACAATATACTTGCACTTTTCACTTCTGCAAAACACTTGAATACTGTACTTCTGTTTCTGGCAAACTTTGCCTCTCCCATAAGCAAACAATTCTCCAGCAACTTGTGTAACACTTATTTCTCCTCCTTTCCAAGGAAAAGATGTACACTGCAGCAATAGTGCATACTTGCAGACAATTTTTTTGTTTAAACAACACTTCACAACAGACTTATCTTCACTCACCACCTTGACGAGCATTCCACCATGCAGGTGCAGTGACCCTCCTTATGTCCATTTACTTGCTGTAATCCCCTTTTTATCTCGCAGAGCTGTCTTGCGTAAACCTTTGTGCGTAGAATCTTCGTGCCCACATTCTCCACCATATGTGATATCTTGGGGGTAATTAGCTTGGCAGAGGGTGGATTGGTGCATTGTTTAGGTGCTTAATGAGGGTCCACACACAGCTTTCAAGTAAAATAAATGAGATGGTGCTTTACTTCCAGCAGGGGAAAACAGGTACAACACAAAGGAATAGAAAATAATAAACAAACTAGCCCCTGTTTAGGGCGTCTAACTCACTTCTTGAGCGGTGCAGCTAGTCTGCCAACAAAGTCTCTGCCTGCTTCTTGCAGTTCTATCGCCGGCTCCAGCCTGGCTTGGCTTGGCTGCCACAGCTACACAAATACAGTCTGCGTGGCCTTCCCTGTATCCTACAGATTTAGGCTCTGGCTTCCTCAGCCTGCAGCTTCACTTCTTTCTTGTCACACAGTCTGAGAGTTTGTGGTTCCCCCTTGCCTCCTGCAAGGTCCAGACAAAGGCCTCCTGGCCCCCAATGGCTCGCTTAGCTTCACTGGGCTCTCTGACTGGTCTGCCTTCTCATCAGCCCACACCTGAGCTCTATCCACAAGGCAGCAATTAGGCATCTTCCCACAATGCTTTTCTAGTCTGTGTGGGCGTATCTCCCCTGCCCCACACAGAATCTGCTGCTCACCAGTGGCACCTCTGGTGATACTGCCACAATATATATATATATTAGGGATGTGCAGGCTCGGATAGGTTCGAGTTTGCACGTTGAGTTTGGATTTTTCACTCCAAAAAAACGGAACTCAGAAAGAGGCTAAACGTCATCTTACATGGACGAACATCATCATTCCTGGACTTCACACACAGTATAAACACATTATATATATATATATATATATATATATATATGTATATATATATATATAAAAACAGTGTACATATATATATATATATATACACACACGAACAGTATATATTATATATATATATATATATATATATACACACACATACACACATATATACATACTTCACATCCCATCCCACAAGTTGTGCTTGTCATTTGAGTGATGTTACATGTTGTAAGTTGAGACTTAAGGTGCCCATACACCTGCACGATTTCGGGCCGATTGCCCTATTTTCAATGAGTCGTAAGATGGCTCTTAATAAGATAAGATCTGATGCGTGCTCCCGCAGCTCCTATAATCGGATCTTATGATCCGATGTGCAGCACATCTTGTCCATCATATCGTGTGCAGATCATGCAGTTTATTTTGTTCATGCGATCCATCGTGTGGCATTTCAAGTCATTTCAATGACTGTTTTTTTATGAGCCTGTGAGACACAGGATCGATCATACGACAGATCCTGTGCTAAAGAAAAACAACAAACTTGCTGTCGGGACTGCCAGGGAGCTCCGGGGAATTGTAGGGAAATAGTATATGAATCGGATCTTATGCTGGTCAGTCGCGACTCGCGGCCGCTCGCTCAAGTCCTGGAACAGCCCTGCCACCCATGCCCCTTCTCCCCATCCCGACTCCTGCTGCTCTGGACAGATGGTGGCTGTTGGAGGCGGAGCCGTGAGGTGTACCTCACATGCTCCGCAATGCCCCATGGGAGGAGCTGTTGTGGCTCGGCATGCACAGCAGCCCTCCCTCGGCCATTTCACTACTGACTGAGCTTCTGCACATGCACAGAAGCTCATTCATGACCGCTACCCGATGGGAGCTGAGCTCCGATCGCGGTAGCCGCCGTTAGAGCCGCCGGCGGCTGGCCTGCAGGAGGGGAGAGGGGACCGGCCCAGCAGGTAGGAGAGGGGACAGGCCCAGCGGGAACTATCCCGCAGTCCCGGTGGCACAATCCACCCCACTATCTTTAATCATTAATAAACACACTTTTCACAATTATTTTTTCTGAAATTTGTTACTAACCTCCTTCCTTGCAGACCCGTTTTACAGTGCTTAGTTGTTCGTTTAACAGCTCTGACAGAAAATTGGGTTGTCATGCTGTGTAAATGGCCCCATACATCAGCGAATGATTGTCACAATTCCCCGATCCCCAGACACTGATGTATCGGTGAAATCCAACATGTTGGGTTAAGGCCCCCCATACATCAGCAATTAATTGCAGCAATCGTGCAATTTGCAATCGATTGTGTATAAAAATCTTTCCCTTTTTCAATCGATTGTGGCAATTCTGCAATCGATTGCAAAAGGAAAAGATTTTTATACACAATCGATTGCAGATTGCACGACTGCTGCAATCAATTACTGATGTATGGGGGCCTTTACCCTGATTTACCGATCCTTACCAAAATATGATCAGGATCAGCAAATCGTGGATTTTTAACATGAAGACTAAAGGCCCCCATACATCAGCAATTGATTGCAGCAATCGTGCAATTTGCAATCGATTGAAAAAGGGAAAGATTTTTATACACATCGATTGTAGCATCTCTGCAATCGATTGAAAAAGGGAATGATTTTTAAACACAATCGATTGCAAATTGCACGATTGCTGCAATTAATTGCTGATGTATGGGGGCCTTTACCTCGATTCCAAGACGGATCAAACTGGCAAATCAGCTTTTCCAGACAACTCAGGGAATCAGCCGTGTGATGTATGGGCATTCGTCCTACTGTTAACACACCACTGCAGCTACTTTATTGTTAGGTGCTATTGCAGCTTTAAACCTCAGCATGTACAAATGAGAAGAATATACAATTATTTTTAATTTGCTCTACTTCAAGTGATGCATTATTTAATTGGAGAAACAAATGAAATATTTTTGAAAAAGATAACAATACACTGTAAAAAAAAATTCTTAGATGAGCAGCAGGTGGCAGTGAAGAGCCAAAATGTGACCCAAATCTTCCAGAATAAAAAAGTTGTTTTGACATGCAGTTCAGGTGCAATGTTAGTTAAATGAGACAACAATTTCATATCAATTTATTTATAAAAATTCCATTATTTAATCTGTGGAATTGAATATTCTGTAAATATTAGTTCACTTTAACGTGAATTAATGTATTACTTGATTGCAAAAAAAATTATTGACATAATGTGAATTAAAAATGACAGAATTTATTTTATTATTATTAATAATAATAACAACAGCAACAAAATAAAGCAAATATTTTATTATTTAAAACTGATAAATAGTTTAAAGACTCTCAAAGAATACATTATAAATAAATTATATACATTATAATATAAATTAGAAATAATGTTTTATATGACTTCTCAGCAGGACATGGTTGTCCAGGTACAAATGAATTTTTGTTTTCTACAGCATTGTATGCAGACTAACAATAACAAAATACATAAAGTGTGCAAAAGATGTGCAAGTTTCATTTATTTGTATTTCTCGTATATATAGAGACCAAAAAAATAAGAAAAATCTAAAAACCTAAATAAACTACTGCAGCTACAACAATGGAGAGACATGATAGAAAAAAGTGTTAAAGGACCCTACTGCTAATGGTATCATCAGCAAAAAAAGACTGGGGCCCAATTGTAATAGCCTGATAGATTTAATGCAGCAATAGTTATTTTTAAGGCTTAAAACAAATTAAGTTAAGGTGTGTATACACTACACGAGAGTGGAACGACTGTATGATTACAACATTGTAATCGTTCAAACGTTCACCATCCTGTGCAGTGGATAATGTGCCCACACTGAACGATATATCCTTCAGTGCAGACACCCTCCCTCATCCCCGAACATGTACAACCTGACGATATCAACAGGTTGGCCTGCATGTTCAGATGATGACAAATGCCGACAGCGACCAGCGGGAACACATATCACTGGTCGTTGCCAGCATTTTACTGCACGATTAATGAGCGATTGAACGATAACGATGTCGTAATTGTTCAATCGCTCATTTTTCTCGTCTAGTGGATACGCGCCTTTACATTGCCAACATCTTGCTGCTGCTCACATCTCACCGGTTATTATATTTGGGCCGGTGTTGTGTCCTGGTCAGCAGTATACAGTAACAATAGACTACCCTCCATTGCCAACAGCTAGGTATTATTGTTCCCTGTAATTGGCAGCCAGTGCCACACTTTATAGCACACTTGCCTTTATCTTCCTATACTTGCGGAAAGCTCATGTAGCGGGAGATAGATGCAGGGAAATCCCTAGTTTTGAGTAGCTGTGACGAATCGTTCTTAATACAAAAGGACCTGATATTTATGGATGCTCTGGCGGTGACCTGTATAGACAATAGGACACCTATTGTACCATCCAGATGTATGTGATAGGGTAAACAGATTTATAAATCCACATGAGCTAAAAAATATATACACCCTGTAGCCACTTTATTAAGTATCAAATCTCTAATCAGGAGGGAATGTTTTCTTGGCACAATAGGCACATTACTACCAATTGAGCATTATTTAAATGCCACAGTCTACCTGAGTATTATGGCCACAATCTACCCATCTTCTTATTGACTACTTCTAGAAGGATAACACACTGTGGGACTAGAAGTGTCAAACCTTCTGAAAATTGGTACCTTCCTATGGGCAACCCTATCAGCTTCTAGCTATCACTTATGAAGTGCATTCTACAAAATGATAGTTAGAAGCTGATTGGTTGCTATGGTAAACTTCTCCACCTGTCCTCCTTAGAAGGTCTGATACATCTCCCTCTGTGTCACAAAGCACGAGTCATCTCACTCTGGGTCAATGAACAGGACTGCCAAAACAACACTCGCCTGAGCCTGTGCAACTGACAAAAGGTTAATCACAGCACACAGACCTGGTCCACCTAGTGATGATTAAAACCCTGTGTTTTTATATAGCATGCCATGTTGTTTTAATTTAAATGCAGAAAAAGTCATGATCCCGAAACACTACCGTTCCAATATAAAAGTATAACCTATAACAGTTTGGGAGGTTAGATGGAAAGTATAATTCAAGATAGCAAACAAATGTTTGATAGGAGATGGTGGAGATGGGATGAGTACATAGATTCAGAAGGGTTTGTACAGCTCAGCTAAGGGTGTATTAGTCAGAAAATGAAAGTCACCAACCACACAACTCTTTTCCTATATCTGTCTTTCCATTCAACTTTAACCCCCAATGTGTTATTCCACAAGTACCTTATACAGATGTGTCCTGCTATATCTATGCTGCGTACACAGCAAATCGTGCCACGCATGGCGCGAGGTGTGCGTCCGCGTGTGGATACGCGACTGCGTTCGCACCTGCAACTCCATAGGATTGCATGGTGTGATCGCAGTGCACGCCACAGTGTACATTGCTGCAGGTAATAACATGGCGTGATGCATGTGCACGTTTGTAGCGCGATCGGCAAGGGTGTAAGAGGACACATCTGTATGCACTGTCTGGAAATATATGGTCTATAAATCAGCTGCCTATATGTTTTCTCTTCAATCATGGAAATAATATGATGTGATTTTAGAACCTTACCTTTGCCCTTATCTACCCATATAGAATGAATGTACACAAAAAATATGAGTAAAGCACAAACACATTTGACATGCCTTAATTACCAGCCTTTGGAGGTCACAATCGGTTACTACAGATTTTCTAATGCTTTCATCTGGCGTAAGCACAAAAAATAGACCACAATTCATTAAAAGACCAGAACACACAGTGAAACTAGAAACCATGGTTACTAGCACTATATATGCTTACATTTGTGGTGGTGTTGGTATGAGTGTGTATGTGTGTGTGTGGTGGGGGGGGGGTTACATAGGAGTAATGTATCCCTGTCATATTCCAGTATTACTACTGTACTTTTAAGTTCTGTTTATAATGATTTTATATTGTTGTTTGGTGCATTTTTCCCAATCTGCAAATTATCAGTTAACTCTGACAGTTATGAATGGCAAACAATGCAAGTGTCCATTATACATTAGAGGAATGTCTAAAGCTAGGTACACACTGGAGCGACGGGCATTAGTTCCGACATGGGAATGAATGCCTGTCAACGGTGATTGTGCATCCACACTGGACGACTTTAGTGAACGTAACGATCACCATTATGTCAATTATTAATAATGCACTGGCTGCCAGAGACATCACTAGGTTTGATGTGCAGCACAGCAAACCTGGCGACCGTCGCTGGCGACCATGGTAGCGCGCAGACATGTATACACACTAAGCAATGTAGGCGATATGTTGTTACGAAATGGCATTTCGGACCAACATGGCTCTTGTGTGTACGGAGCTTAAAAGTCCACAGTAACATTTATAACATTTACCGGTAATTCTCTAACTGCAATAATCACCCAGCATTGACTGGTCTTAATGTATCTGTTTTTCAAACAGCTTCTTGGAGATTTAGGGGCCCATTTATTAATGATCGCATTTTGCAATGCGATCAGGGCATCCAGTACCGCCCATGATCTCATTGCAAAATGCAATCATACCGGCTGAATGTACTATCCGGCACATGCAGGGAGACGGGCTCCGAAAGGAGCCCGTCCCTGCGATGTGGCCGGGGTGCATGCGGGACTGCTGTGCATGCGCAGTCCCGCGGACTGCAAATGAGCGGCACCCATTGCCGGGGGAGGGATCTGGGACATCCCTAAGCCGGCAGAAATGCAGTAAGTCCCCATAGACTACAGCGGCTAATGCTATCTTCAGATAGCGTTAGCTGCTGGGGCCAATATCGGGAATGCTTCGCATTCCCGATATTGATACATTTGGCAGCATCGCATCCCCCATAGAAACCTATGGGGGAGGTGGCTGTGGGTGGCAATGGAGGGATCACAGCAGGTATCGGAGATAGCTGCTGCGGTCCCTCCTTCATACATCCGGGGGATACTTAGTATTTGAGGTAAACCCCCGAAAACAGGTGTTTTCGGGGAATTTACCTCAAGTTAACTTTGATAAATGGGCCCCTTAGGATCTTATCTTAGAAGTGAGAAAACGACAACTTGAGATACAATTTCATTACCAAACAACAGATATTTTCAACCATCATCTCTTCTATTTCTGTGCATCCGAATTACAAATATTAAAAAACAAAATAAATTAAGAATTCTAATTCTGCTGCAGGACACAATAACGCTTTCTAAATACATAACATTGCTAATTAAAGCAAAGTATAGCCGAAAATTGTAAATACTTGTATTAAAAAACCCATCCATTGCTTTAAAAGACACAAACTAGTCATATTAACCCACCTTTAGCAGTTGCAACATTATATTATGTGACATTTTGTCATGACCATAATATTTTTGTTTATCAAATGTAATCAAGTATCAAATATAAACAAGTGTCAAAGGTATCAAATATAAACAAGTATCACATGTACTCAAGTAACAAATATATCAGATGGTGTCAAATGTAAACATCTATAAAATGTAAGCAAGTGTCAAATGTATCAAATGTAAACATGTAAAAATATAAACAAGAAACAAATGTATCAAATTTAAGCAAGTAACAAATGTAAACAAGTGACAAATATAATCAAATAATACATGTATCAAATGTGAATATGTAAAATAGTGAGCTGCTGGCATGGTAGTTTATGAATTAAACCCGAATCTGCAGTTTTGCTATTATAGATCTTTCCAGAGGTACTGTAGGGTGCCTTCCGGTGACCAGAAAGGTGCCTCAAAATATTTATTTTGTTAGCAACTGCTCTGAAAACCAAGACACTAAAAGACTCATTCACCAACATTGCATTTCAGTTTCAAAATAGCACTGACATAAACATGGTTATTCTGCAACTAGCTTTTATCTATCTAGTGCCAGTTAGATACAGAAAGGATTTTTTAAATCAGTTTCTATAGTTTATTGCACATTTTGCACCTAAATGCGATACCCAGATTTGAGCCCTTGAGAGCAGTTCAATCACCGAATTGCAAAGAAATGCATTACAGAAGTGTGGAGGCATAAATCCAACCCTTAGTCCAAACTAATTTACACCACCAAGTTCTTACTGTAATGCTAAAAGAAAACCACAAACAATAATTGAAATTAATATCCCTCTATTGATAAGGTGATTTGCAAATGATTATGTTATGGGGAAACAAAGCACATACTGTACTAGACGTGTTAGAATATTGAACTCATCTCCAGGACAATCCAGCTGATTTATTTTTCCAAAGCAGCTTCACAATGAAGCCTAATTGTACATGACTGTGCCCTGAAGTTACTGCGCCGTGCTTTATGTCCTGTGTTGTGGCCATCACTTTGAACTCATCAGAGGCGCCAAACCAGCGCAAGTCTACTATCTCAACTTTGATGTTGTTTGTATCCAATCAAAACTAAACACATTAGGATAGTCACCTACAGTATAATAGCATAGGTGCCAATATGGTGAGATGTAGTCAGCATCCCGGGGTGCCGATGCCGGTCTCCCGACCGCCAGCATCCCAAAGGTTAGTATTGGGGGTTATGGTAAGGCACTAAGGGGGGAAGGTTAGGATTAGGGTGTGTGGAGGGGAAGGTTAGATTTAGGCACTAGAGGGGAGGTTAGGGTTAGGCACCAGGGAGGGAGTATTAGGGATAGGGGTAAAAATTAGGTTTCTTACTTTCTGACTGTCTGCTACTAGATACAGCACTCACAAAATGTATTATGGCCCCCAGCTACTCTGAAACCTGCACTGACTGTGATAGATGATATTCAGTCCCCAATCCTGTAGTTATAACAGGTATACGGCCATCTTCACGGGAATACTAGGACAACACTGGTGGATAGCATTCAATCAGAACACAAATGTGGAAATTGAGGAGAGTGTATGGAATACTCTTTCCAGTGCAGAGAACAATGACTACAAAAAAGGCGCTTTATCCATCTTTTCTTGAAAGAAACATTTGTTCGACAATACATTTGAACATATAACCCCCGTATCTTTTTCTGTTCATTTTTCAACATTAAAATCTTTAATTTGACAATTTGTTAACTTTTCACTGCATACTTTTACAAAATTGACACTGACATAATGTTTACCTTGCATGAATGTCGACAGTCAGCATATCGACAATTTGATGTCCTGTACACTGCTACTCTAAGCCAGTGGTTCTCAACCCTCAAGTTCCCCCAACAGGTCATGTTTTGATGATTTCTGTCTGTGGAAGCAGATGGGTTAATTGCTGACCCAGCAATGATAGATTATCTTACCTGTGCATGATCAGTGGCGTAACTAGGGCAGGGCGAGCGGGGTGCGTGCCCTGGGCGCCATGGGACCGGCGGCGCCCCCGCCCCCCGACACGGTACCAGCCCGCCCGCCCTAGTTAGCCAGTGTAGCGCCGACCACAATGAGTGCGGTCAGCGCTACATATTTACACAGGACCGGCACTAGGCTTCCAGTGCCGGTCCTGTGCTGCACAGCTGAGCCCGTTCTCTCCCCCTGAGTGCTTGTCCAATAGCACTAGGAAGCGGGCTCAGGCTGTGCATAACACACGCATCGCCGCCAGCGCTGGCGGCGATGCGTGTGTTAAACAGCAGCCAATGAGATTCAGATAGACTCTCATTGACTGCTGCAGCACCCACTGCAAGAGCCGGGCTTCCGTCCAGCTCCTGCAGTGGGTAATGGGACAGACGTCATGACATCATGATGTCTGTCCCATAATGCTGAGCGCGCCAGCCCGGGAGGACTGGCGGGCGGTGGCGGCGGGAGCGGTGTCGCGGACCGGAGCAGCAGCAGCGTGGATTCAGGTAAGTATATTTTTATATATATATTTTTTAAACCTATCTGCACTACTGGGAGCACAACGGGGAGGGGGGTGGCTACTACTGGGGGGACCTCTACTGGGGGTGGGGGCACAACGGGGGAGGTGTGGCTACTACTGGGGGCACCATTATTGGGAGGACCTCTACTGGGGGGGGGATACTACTGGGGGCACTTCATCGGGAGGGGGAACCTCTACTGGGGACTACCACTGGGGGCATTATAAAAGGGGCCTAATACTAGAGGCACTGCACTGGGGGGACCACTACTGGGGGCAATAATAGGAAGGGCCACTACAGGGGGCACTGGATAGGGGGGTTCACTACTGGGTGCCTGCATAAGGGGAGCACTACTGGGAAAACTGCATGGGGGGGGACTACTGCTGGGGGCACTGTATAAATGGCACTGCATAGGGGGGGACTACTACTGGGGGCACTATATAAAGGGCACTGCATAAGGGGATACTGCTACTGGGCACACTGCATTGTGGGGTCTGCTACTGGGGGCACTGCATAAGGGGGAACACTACATGGGGCACTGCATTTGGGGGGGGCACTACTGGGTGTACTGAGTAAGGGGAACTAATTGGGGGCTGTATAAGGGGGACCCCTACTGGGGATACTGTATAAGGGGCACTACTATGGGCCTGCATAAGAGGGACCACAACTGCATACTGGGGGTACTGTATAAGGGGTACTACTGGGGTTAAGGTGCATATGGATAGGAATGGTCAGTGTGAAAATAAAGGGGTGTGTCATGTTGACACGCCCCATTTTTTAAGTGACCACGTCCATTTTTTTTGCCGCGCGCGCACATGGTGGGGGGGGGGTAGAGGGCTCCCTTTTCAAATTTGCCCTGGGCTCCAAATACCCTAGTTACGCCACTGTGCATGATTAAAGAAATCCAGAAAACACATGACCTGTTGGGGGGTACTTGAGGACTGGAGCTGAGAACCCCTGCCCTAAGCCTAACCACAGCCTAACCCTAATTGCAGCCTAATGGGTATATTTACTAAAGTGCAGGTTTATAGAAGTGGAGATTGCCCATAGCAACCGATTAGATTCTAGCTATGATCTTCTAGAAGGTGCTAGATAAATAAGTAGAATCTGATTGGTTTCTATGGCCAACATCACCACTTCTATAAACCCTATGTGTCAACATTCTGGCTGTTGACATTCACAATGTCGGTATTAATTCAGTGTAAACATTCAGAACATGTGGACATTCTGACTACCAATAAACTGACTGCATACATTTCCTAGCCCCAACTGAAGATCACAGAATATCACCTTGATATATTTTCTGTATATCACTCTATAGATCTCTGGTTCCTCCAATCCACGTATAGCAAGTACCCTATCACACAACTGTACATTCCATCACACAAGACCAGGAAGCCTCACCACATGAACATTTTACTATCTGTGTTGCTAGCAGAACATTGTCATCCAAACCAGCAGCAGGACGGTTAAAGAAAAGAGTGAGGACTACAAACGGGAAGTTCTGCCACACAGCTAGCAGTGGGTGGGAGAAATGTTTCAGACAGAGTTCTAGCCAGAAGCCAGGGACATGTGACAGGGCTGTTCATCGGTCAAAACCTTCTCCGTGCTTTGGTGTAAAAAATAAAAACCAAAATGTCTGGGCACCTGCATTTCACTTACTAGAAGCCAGACACACAAAGGGCCTGATTCAGAGCCGGACGCTATTTGCGGACGGTCGTTCAGGAATAGGGGGTGGCTATTCAAATGAACTGTTCGCTCTTTGCGGTCTGTTGACGCCTCCATGTCTGAACGAGCGAACAAAACTTGCGGTCGTTTTTTGGATAACTACGCCCCCTGGCCGCTCGCATCCTACGTCATGTCCGCTATTTATTAGATTAATCGAGTACATCGACCAGCGTATGAACTGCTCGCTATTCTTGTGGTTGGTTTTTCCTACCACAATCTTGCGAGCAGTTCTGACTATAAAATAACCCAGTGACGTGGTCAATGACGCTGCTGTATTAATTATGCACACCCATAAAACGCCCGTTTTGACCTTTAAGCACGCCTGCGTTCTGATCTCCACTCCCCGTTTTCAAGCACCTTCCCATGTTACCACCCACATACGCCTCCTCCTGTTACTCAAAATAGCAGGCATTCGCTATTTAGCGAACAAACGATTTTCGGCCGCACTGACTGGTTCGCGCATGCGTATTACGATCCGTACGCATGCGCAGTTGGGCAAACATCGCTCGGAACGAATGAGCGGCCGCTTACGAGCGGCTCTGAATCAGGCCCAAAGCTCACACACGTCTCTGAACACGGGCATATGTCAGATCTTCCTGCTGGGTGCAGATTTGGATGACCGCAGAACTTTGGAACAATTAATGGCTTCCGAGAAGTATATTCTGGGAACATCTATACAAGTGTTACTGTGTATTTAAAATGAATGCTGAATTGGTGTAAAGTAACACTCTGCCAGTCTGTGTCTTGATCACATCTACTGTCCATGGGAGTGAAAACTAGTAGTTAAGCATTTAAATAATAATCTTACTCAAATTATATACCTTTACTAATATAATAAAGAACGTTGTGTCTGTCTGTTGGTTCCAAGTTGGAGCAAAAACTACTGAACCGATTTTCGTGAAAACTGCATCATTTTTGTAGTGGAACCGCCTAGAAATAACCTGCACTTTGTTTCATCTCGATCCGTCAAGTTAAAGCCGAGCAACAACAAAAACAAAATTTATTGACATCATCGATACAAGAGATAGGGGTAGCACCATGCACGCGGCCAGTGAGGAGTGGGGGGAGAGGTGCTTTGGGCCCGTGGTCACTTGCATAGGACAGGCTACAGTACATAGCAGGCAGTGCACAGGGCACACATGACACTGGTGTGAGTGGTGGGTGGTGGGTGAAGGCACTGCTGCCACCAGTCTGTATAGCGCTGCTGGTCACTTGGGCCACTTCGATGACTGGGACCCTATGCAATGCAATACAAGTAGAACACCTCAAATAATAAAAATGTCAAACTATTTCATCGTGGGAGAAGCCGCGGACTTCAGCTAGTATGAAGTATGTTTCAAATAAGCAATAAGTGTTGTGAGCATAATTTACGTGGTGCATAGAGTATGGCTTTCCACGTTTCCGTATGCATTTGATAATACAAGTTACTATACTGGTAACAGATGTGATTTTGTTTTCAAAGAATAGTATAAGCTGGAGGCTTTTCCCTAGCACCTTCCAGTTAGTAAGGCACCTGCCAATCTTCTTCTGGAGTGTGCCGAAAGAGATTACAGGACCCTTCAACATGAAGTTAGTAATCACATAAGATTACTTGACCCTGACTAGTATATGTCTCAAAAAGGAGGTGTTCAGGTCTGTCTGGTTCCAGCAAATTTATAAAGAAAAAAAAGCAAATAAATATTGTCATTCAGCAAATGTATTGATGCTGATGTGTATATAATAAAGCCGCCTAAGATTATAAGCTTCACAGGCAGGCTGCGTATTTGATCCAACTCCTTTTATTACTTCCAAACAACACATAGGAACATATTGGGGTACACAGAAAGTATATTATATGAAGGATGTCCTCGTCTCCCTGCATGGGAAGTGGGCTGTCAGGGACAGCGTTCGGCTCCTGTGAACCATCCGGGAAATGTACAGAAGTATTTCCCGGTTTGTAGAACCCAACAGATGCAAGAACACATACTGTATCTGCACAATTGTTGATGAAGGCAACACCTGGATTTTTCTATCATGGGAAAGGTCTGGTGCCCCTAGTGTTAGAGCATGTTTTAACATGTCATATCACTTACATGTAACCCTATTAAATGTATGGTTTAACATATGTACTTGCAGGCCTAGTGTTAACAATTAAACAAATAAATTAAAAAAGATAGTTAAAGAAATTCATTAACTCTGACTATTTTAACACACTTGCAAAACATTCTATCCAATTTTGTCTGTGTATCTGCTGCCATAGTAGCTACACACAGGTGGCAGTGTACTCTCAACTGCTTCACGGTAGGATCCACTGCAATACCTGCTTATAAACTGCAACCTGTGTAGGCCACGCCCTCTGAACACATGACATCATGATGTCACATCTGAAGGTGGGGCCACGAGCTCTGGGAAGTCCCCTTGGACATTCTGGGTGGCTGTACAGGCTGCAGGGTGGCCAAAGAACGATCTGGGTAGTGATACTGGCTGCAGGGTGCTGTTCCAGACACCCTTGCAAGCCAAATGCAGGAGCCGTGGGGCAGCAACGGTGCCACCCCCAGGGCCCTATGCTCTGGACGATGACACTGCTCGCACACCACTAGTTACGGCCCTGGGTGACACCATGAACACTGACAACTGCACATTCTTTTTCACTTACTGCAATCAGCACATCACTAGTGTTCGTTCTAGGTCTGGCGCCGGGCAGGGCGCCGGACCATAGAAAGGGCACTCTAGCGCATGCTCGGACAGGGTGTGTGGCCACGAGACGCGCCTCTTTTTTCATCACTCGGGGGTGTGCCCAGCACTTATGTGGGCATACCCTGCCCCCAAACTCTCCACTCTCTGTGAATAGATGCCGCGCACATGCCACGGACATGGCAAAAAAAATAAAAAATCACGGACCCACGAACTTAGTACTGTCCTCTAAGGACAGTACTCCCCGAATGAGCACACCTCCGCGGGATTTCAGTATAAAAAATCCCGGTGCTGAGTTTTCATTGGCTGAGAGAGGCGAGCCTTCCGCCTCTCAGCCAATGAACAGGTCCCACCATTGACTTCAACTTCCATTATAAAAAGAGATGAGCGGTTCGGATTCTGTGGAATCCGAACCGCTCCGAACATTGGGAGCCGAGTCCACCCGAACGCTGTACGGGTGTTCCCTGCCTGACTCGGATCCCCGTTCGAGGCCGAGCCGCAGCCTCCTGATGTCGGATTCTTGCGAGAGAATCCGACGTCAGGGCTCCTCTAGTGTAGGGCACACCGCTGTGATAGTGGTCTGCCCTGCACAGATCAAACACACAGCCGCCAGCGGCAGCTGTGTGTTTGTAATAGCAGCCAATGAGAGTCACATAGACTCTCATTGGCTGCTGCACAGAGGGAGCCGGTTGGAGCTCACTCATGAGCTCCGTCTTCCGGCTCCCTCAGCGGGGATTCAGGTAAGTTTTTTTATTTTTAATGTGTGTGTGTGTAAGGGGGCATACTACTACTGGGGGCCTGCTAAGTGGGGGCTTGCTAATGGGGGGCATACTACTACTGGGGGCCTGCTAGTGGGGGCATACTACTACTGGGGACCTGCTAAGGGGGGGCATACTACTACTGGAGGCCTGCTAATGGGGGCACTACTACTACTGGGGGCCTGCTAAGGGGGGGCACTACTACAACTGGGGGCCTGCTAAGGGGGGCATACTACTACTGGGGGCCTGCTAAGGGGGGACATACTACTACTGGGGGCCTGCTAAGGGGGGGCATACTACTACTGGGGGCCTAAGGGGGGGGCATGCTACTACTGGGGGCCTGCTTTGGGGGGGCATACTACTACTGGGGCCTGCTAATGGGGCACTACTACTACTGGGAGCCTGCTAAGGGGGGGCACTACTACTACTGGGGGCCTGCTAAGGGGGGGCATACTACTACTGGGGGCCTGCTAAGGGGGGGCACTACTACTACTGGGGGCCTGCTAAGGGGGGGCATATTGCTACTGGGGGCCTGCTAAGGGGGGCATACTACTACTGGGGGCCTGCTTTGGGGGGGCATACTACTACTGGGGGCACTACTACTACTGGGGGCCTGCTAAGGGGGGGCATACTACTACTGGGGCCTGCTAAGGGGGGGCACTACTACTACTGGGGGCCTGCTAAGGGGGGGCATACTACTACTACTGGGGCCTGCTACGGGGGGGCATACTACTACTGGGGGCCTGCTAAGGGGGGCACTACTACTACTGGGGCCTGCTAAGGGGGGGCATACTACTACTGGGGGCCTGCTAAGGGGGCGCACTACTACTACTGGGGGCCTGCTAAGGGGGGGCATACTACTACTGGGGGCCTTCTAAGGGGGGGCATACTACTACTGGGGACCTGCTAAGGGGGGCATACTACTACTGGGGACCTGCTAAGGGGGGGCATACTACTACTGGGGGCCTGCTAAGGGGGGGCATACTACTACTGGGGGCCTGCTAAGTGGGGTCTTGCTAATGGGGGGCAGACTACTACTGGGGGCCTGCTAGTGGGGGGCATTCTACTACTGGGGACCTGCTAAGGGGGGGCACTATTACTACTGGGGGCCTGCTAAGGGGGCCATACTACTACTGGGGGCCTGCTAAGGGGGGGCATACTACTACTGGGGGCCTGCTAAGGGGGGGCACTACTACTACTTGGGGCCTGCTAAGGGGGGGCATACTACTACTGGGGGCCTACTAATGGGGGCACCACTACTACTGGGGGCCTGCTAAGGGGGGCACTACTACTACTGGGGGCCTGCTAAGGGGGGGCATACTACTACTGGGGGCCTGATAAGGGGGCGCACTACTACTACTGGGGGCCTGCTAAGGGGGGGCATACTACTACTGGGGGCCTTCTAAGGGGGGGCATACTACTACTGGGGACCTGCTAAGGGGGAGCATACTACTACTAGGGGCCTGCTAAGTGGGGGCTTGTTAATGGGGGGCAGACTACTACTGGGGGCCTGCTAGTGGGGGGCATTCTACTACTGGGGACCTGCTAAGGGGGGGCACTACTACTACTGGGGGCCTGCTAAGGGGGCCATACTACTACTGGGGGCCTGCTAAGGGGGGGCATACTACTACTGGGGGCCTGCTAAGGGGGGCATACTTCAACTGGGGGCCTGCTAAGGGGGGGGCATACTACTACTGGGGGCCTGCTAAGGGGGGCATACTACTACTGGGGGCCTGCTAAGGGGGGGGCATACTACTACTGGGGGCCTGCTAAGGGGGGGCACTACTACAACTGGGGGCCTGCTAAGGGAGGGGATACCACTACTGGGGGCATGTTAATGGGGGCACTACTACTGGGGGGCATACTACTTGGGGCATGCTAATGGGGGCACTACTACTGGGGGGCATATTACTGGGGGCCATACTACTACTAGGGGCACTGCATAGGGGGCACCACTACTGGGGCCATTGTGTAAGGGACACCACTGCTGGGGGCATTGTATAAGTGGCACTACTACTGTGGGCATTGTATAAGGGGCATTACTACTGTGGGCTTTGTGTATAAGGGTCACTACTGTGGGCATTGTGTAAAAGGGTCACTACTGTGGGCATTGTGTAAAAGGGGCACTACTGTGGGCATTGTGTAAAAGGGGCACTTCTGTGTGTCGTAACATAAATAAGAGACACTGCTTTATGGTGTAATGTGAATCAGGCACTATGTGGATGGAATGTGAATAAGATTGTGCACTGTGACTCCTAGGGCCGGAGCCCACTATGTAAACAAGTACTGTGATTCTGCTGGCCGTACCCCACTGGGTGGGTGCACTACTTTTCATTTCTGCCACTGCTGTGTGGCAATGTGTCATAGATGTGCTTTATACTGTGGTGTCTGTGTCGCTGCACTGTTGCTTTGTCGCTTAGTAACCAGTCAGCTCACTGCAACCTTTGGCCAATAATGTTGAAAACAATATTATAAGCTGTGAGGTGGTTTAAATTGACTATAAATGACTGGAAATTAATGTTATTGAGGTTAATGATACTCTAAGAAGAAAAAAAGGACCAATTTATGTGATTTTAGCTTTTTTGTAAAAAAAAAATCCAAATCCAAAGCCGGACGACGAATTAGAACCAAATCCAAATCCGGCAAAAAAAATAAAATGATCGTTCCTACAGTAAAAGTTATATTTTCATTTTCTTCAGAATTAAGAGATTTGTTTTTGTTCTTCATCATCGTAATGATTCAAATATATCTAACAAATGATGTTGCTACAGTACCTCATCTTTTAGAGTGTTTGCCCAGGGCACCCTTGTCAAGGCCCCTATGCAGCAGCAGTTGGGCTGCAGTTTATAAACGTCTTTGGCTTACTGAAAGCAGTCTCTAGTGATCAGGCTGGGGCTGCTGGTATAGAAACCAAAAAGAAGCCCGAGTTTGGTTAACAGATTAGTCTGCTTAGTATCGAATACTGCAACAGATGCGGATCATTAAGGGAAGCTTTAGTAAGCCAGAGGAGGTGAGAAATTGTCTGCTTCATGCAGGACCGTAACTAGAGTAGTGCGACCTGTGCAGTGGCACAGGGCTCCGCAGGGCAGGGGGCGCTGTTTGGGCCTGTCAGTTTTCCTGTTTATTACCATTCTCACTTGTAGCTTCCTCTTCTTTTATCCCCAGCATCTCCTGGCTGCCCCAGCAGTACCATTATCTCTTCCCTGGCCCTTTCCACGGCCCTTTTTCAGGTGCACTGTCTTATGTCCCTATTTAAAAAATGGGGGGAGGGGGGCGCCAATGCTCTCTCTAGCACAGGGCACCAAAAAGTCTAGTTACGGCTCTGGCTTCATGTACATGTGAGCTATTGCAAAATGTTGATATGGAGCCCTTTCATGTTACACCTCTGCCCCCTCAGCCATTTGCTCTGTGTTGCCTCATACTGCCAAATCCCACTGCATCACCTTTCCCTGGTCTGAACCTCCATGACACCCCGTAATAAGCAGAGTGCCAGTACTACCTCCCTAGGCCTGGGCTAATGTGTCTGCAACCTGTCTGCAAGATGTCATCACAATTGAAATTCTTCCCCATCAGAACTACAAGTGGTCAAGAATTCCCATGATCCCTGGCTGAAATGTACTAGTTGAAGTTGTGCAATCTCTGTAGATAAAATGGCTGCCAATCAAGCTCACAATAATCCCGTATCAGTCTAAATCAAAATCCAATAATATATCACTATAATTGGCTAACCTAGTTCGTACCTCATTACCAGCTCATTGACATTTTGAAGCTGTAATTCTTTTCCATTGTGCGTCATGCAACATAAATCCATTTTATCTGCAATTGGTAGCAAATGACTCATTGCATCTGCTATGCTGTGCATATGGCGGCTGCACGCGTTGATATTTTATATTCCTATTAATACATTATGTGCATTAAGCTGCTTCCCAACAGAGGTTTACAAGGAGTAAATCGGGAGCCTTCTTTTATGGCCACTGCAAAATCCTTTCTTACTTTAACTGGTGCTAAAGATAACCCTGTTCTCCTACAATATGTTATGCATCATAAAATATGACTCCTCTTCCCTAAAATAAAAACCTTTCAATGCACCGGTGTCTGCAGGTGGTAAAAATAGAAAGCCACCATCAGTATCACTTCAGCAACCTTGCTTTGCGCTCCCGTGCACACGTCAGAGGCTGCTATTATAACACAATTTGACATCCTGTTCATTACCACCTTGATTGTGTCCTCCTTGCTTCCGTGCGAGAGCTGGCAGGGACGAGAGGAGAGAGGTCTCCTCATCACACGTCAAACCAAGAGAACATGGAGCTCATGATCGTGCAAAACCTCCATTCTGTAAAAGGGACATAAAGCTTGCTCAAACATCTCCCTGACAGTTCCTTCTGTCACACATGACAAGAGGGCACAAGGGACACTGGGCTGTGCCGTACTGAGGGGAAAAACTAATTCAAAGTGGCATACCTTTCAAAATATTCACTTGAATATAAACGGCAAATAAATCCCAGAGTAGGTCAGAAAGGGCTCACTGAGAGTGAATGCCGGCTGTTAATTAAACAGATTTTCTTGAATTTTCTTGCATTCTTATAACATCAGTGGGTATTTAAAAAAAAAAAAAATAAGGAATGAAGTTTGTAATTTTTTTTTACTAAGACAATAGGACAGTGGGTTCAGAAAGATAAAAATCACCAAGAAAACAACATGTAGAGGAGGACTATGATCAGGCCAGGATTGCACATACAGTATGCTACACCGCCCGTCTCCTTCACTCCAGAGTTAGAGGGTCTAAATGTATACAATTAGTTATGGGCAACCAGTGCTCTGTGGACGGCACCCACCGACCCTCCACGGTCCTTGTATCTGGCTAGCAGCCAGAATTGCAGAAGCAGCAACGCCTGGAGTGTCCACTGGATGCTCCAAAAGGCAGACTGAAGCCATAACAGCCACCCCCCCCTGAGCATCCTGATGCTCCAGGCAGCGCTGTTGTTCTGGTCTCTTGTAGCCCCGCCTCCCGTGAAATGATGTCATGTGCTGATGGGGGTAACATGATAATATAAACGTGTTTTACAGTAATAAAAATACGAGACACACAGAGGGTCTGATCAGAGATGGATGCAAACTGAAGGCAATACAGATGGTGCAGTTTAGCGATTACTTTGCTACTGCGCAAAAAAAAAAAAACTGAGAGCCCCTACGGTTCATGCGTTACCCTGAGTGTACACTGAAATGCACTGTTGTGTACGAGATCGCTGGCAAAGAGCCACAACCACAGAGGCCATGTTTATACAGAGTTGAGAAGGAGACACTGGGCTTGCCAAAGGCTGATGCAAGTGTCGATGGTGGACGCAATAGTGTGTGCTGATGGTGGATTGTTTAGAACCACCAGCGGAGTTACACTGTCTACGGGCATTGAAATTGGGGATCTTACTGCCTGCACTCTCTGGCGCTCGCTAGTGCATATGGGGAAGGCTGGAACTGGCATTTGCATATTACCACCTCTGCAATAGCTCCGACCTCTGAATCAGTCCCAGTATGCAGGTAGTCATATATAGGGATGCTTTGGTACGGTTATGCGTGTAAAAATATGATTACATTTTGGGTTGTGTGATTATTGAAATGCAAGTGTTGCAAAGGGGCATTTTTAGGGGCACCCTTCTGCACTGCCATATCCACGTCTCTTAATAAAGGTTTGTTTTTATAGAAGCTCTGAGGAACAGACTGTCCCTTACCTTTAATGAGATGCATTGTGCCTTCCAGTTGCACTTTGGCTGACAAATGCATTTCTAGATGCATGCTGAGTAATATGAAGTAAAGATTAATTTTATCCATACTTGCCGACATTCAGCTCCCTCCTTCCGGGAGGGAGCTAAATGCCTGTATACAGTGGCGGGAGTGGGCGGGCGATTCTGAAGTATTGGGGGCAGGGCTGGGGGTATGGCCGCAAGATCGCGTCATCGTGGCCCCGTCCCCTCTTTACATTGCCTAAATTAACGTCGTTATGAAGCAGGGGGCAGGGCCACGATGACGCAATTCAGCCACATCGGCCGGGAGGCTTGCCTGCCTTTCCGGGGGGCCGGGAGCAGCACCTGATATTCGGGAGCCTCTCGGCCAAATCGGGAGGGTAGGCAAGCCTGATTTTACACCATAAATGAAGTTGAACCAGACAATACCAGACATGTTTCCAGTTGTGGTTCTAAACTAGCATGTGGTTGTATTTTGCTGTGACATTTACACAATTGAACAGAGTACCTCTCCATAATATTCTGACTCACTTCAAACCTTGGGGTGCTACTATTTAATTCATGCTCTGTGTGGATGGATCATCTTGGTCAGTGGTTCCCAAACTGTGTGCTGTGGCACCTTGGGGGGCCTCAGGGCACTTGCAGGGATGCCTCGGGTTGGTAGTCTAGTACCAAATAAAATGATTTTTAGTGTGACTGGCAGCCATTAGCACTGGTTTTGCATATCAAAAAATATGTGGACAAGAAGTGCAGTCCTGTCAACCACCACATTACTGACCCTAAGGGCAGGGCCGGCGCTTCCTTTAGGCAGCTGCCTAGAATGCCAGCCAATGGAGGGCGCCGCTGGATCTGGAAAAAAAACATTTCCGTGATCCCATTGTGTAGTGTAGTACTACCCGGCGGCTGTGTGTTTGTTTTAGCAGCCAATGAGAGTCATACAGATTCTCATTGGCAGCTGCGCCCACTGACTAAGCCGGACTGGAGCTCACTCATGAGCTCCGCCTTCCGGCTCCCGCAGTAGGTGATGGGAGAGATGACATGACATCTCTCCAATAGTGCCGAGTGGGAGGGTGGAGGAGCGGATGGCGGCGGGTGCAGGAGCGGGGATTCAGGTAAGTTTTGTGTTATTGTTGTTGTCTGTGTGTAAGGGGCACTGCATAGGGGAGACCACTACTGGGGGCATTGTATAAGGGGCACTGCATATGGGGGGACCACTACTGAGGGCACTGTATAAGGGGCACTGCATAGGGGAGACCACTACTGGGGGCATTGTATAAGGGGCACTGCATAGGGGAGACCACTACTGAGGGCACTGTATAAGGGGCACTGCATAGGGGGGACTACTACTGGGGGCACTGCATAGGGGAGACTACTACTGCGGGCACTGTATAAGGGGCACTGCATAGGGGGGACCACTACTGGGGGCACCGTATAAGGGGCACTACTGAGGCACTGCATAAGGGGACCACTACTGGGGGCACTGCATAGGGTGGACCACCTAAGGGCGACATATAAGTACAATTTACTTAATTTAATTTTTGCAGAATTTTTCAATTAGAAACTTTTGGCCCATGGGGTGCCGTGGAAAAAATGGTGATACTCTAGGTCTAGGGCACCATGATTAAAAAAGTTTGGGAACCACTGATCTAGGTCATATCTCCCAACTGCGCCAATATATAGGCTAAACAGTGACAATTCTAGAAGACTGCCCTGCTGCCCTGACTGTTGGAACTGCTTGAAGTTGTGTCCAGCTTGCCAGCACCGGTGTGTGCAGCAATACAGGGGTGTTTTTAGGGTAGGAGGGTTTGTAGAAGGTTAGAAGTGCTCCAGTTGGCTAGGTCCTTCCCAACATGATATAGTGGCATTAAGGGCCTGACCCAGAAAAGGACGCAAAGCCGATGTTTACGCAGTTGAGCGATTATTGGTGGCCTGCAAATGCGTCTGAGTCGCGCTGCGCATCTGTCAAGTTCCACTTTCATTGTTGCTTGCAGTGATTTGTTCGCAATGTAATTGACTGACAGAGAACATTTGTGGGTGGCAATGAGGGGGGGGAGGTGCCGTCTTATATGCTGGCATGTCGCAAGAGTTTTCTGGACATAAAAATGGAGGCCATTCCTTGCGACCATAGTGTTATTGAGGGTACATACGGTGGTCAGACTTGGAGACGATCAGATAACGTTATCTGATCGTCCTACATGAGCTGGATGTTCGATATCGAACATCCAGCAACATGCACCAACCACCCATCATCTATGACGATCGCGGGTCCTATATAGTAAACAGGTTAACCTGGTCGATATCGACCAGGTTAGCCTGCATGCACGTGTGATGGTCGATATCGATATTTGAAGGGGCCAGAAACTGGTCGATTTGAATGATAACAATATATCGATATAGTTATCGTTCAAATCGACCAGGGAAATCTGACCGTGTGTATGCACCATTACTCAAAAGGCTGATCATTGACTGATCTGCGAAAGATGCTGAGTCTTTGCATGCAGACGCTTGGATTCGTGAAGCTGCTGGTAGACGTCTTAATACAAATCCATGTGGCTGGGACATTTGCATATATTCGCACAGCCACTACGTATAAATTCGCAGTTGCATTAGTGTACGTCTCTGAATTAGACAAGCCGAGGCACTCGCGCACGCAGGGGGGGTTTCAGAGTACCTAGAAACCCTCCCTGGCTGCCGATTTATCACAGCTTACGATTTACATTTTTTATATTCTAGTTTAGTACATCGCCGCCGGAGCAGCGCAGCCACCGCAGTACAGTATGTCACTCACTCACTGCGTGGCTGCAGAGCTCCGGCGTGTGAGAGGCTGGCCGCAGCTGGCAGGTAGGAGGAGCTGCTCTCAGCAGCTCCTCTCAGGCTTTTCTGTCACGTGGGATAAGCGGCGAGTGTCCTGTGTCCTCCGAGACGGCTACACAGTGCAGGCGCAGGTAAAGTTGTTCACTCACGCCTGTATGGGGTGAGCGGGCAGGCGCCGGTAAAAGCCATTCATCAGCATGATAGTCGGGAGGCAGGGAGGGGAAAGGCAGATTATGGTGGTAGTACTGTCTATGTAGGGGTGGTGCTGGGGTGGGAATGACATGGTGGCTGTGCTATCTGTGTATGGGGGTCGGGGGTGTTGTCTGTGTAGGGGTGGTGCTGGGGTGGGAATAGGCATGGTGGCTGTGCTGTCTGTGTATGGGGGGCTGGGGGTACCATCTGTCTATTGAGAGGGGGGGATGAAGCCACATACTTTAATTTCTGATGGCAGCTCTAGTTAATGCATCTTTTTTTCCTTGCGATTGCCTTCGGCCTCGCTCACGCAGATGTCTATTATTGCTCAGCAGAACTAATTTTATTGTTATTTATATTAAAACACTTGAAGTACACAATAAAGTGAATGTTGCAGTATTATTCTGGTTAGACTTTTTTGTCATTGGTTCTGTAACCAATTATTTGGAAACCCCACTTTCAAAATCCTGCGTTTGCCACTGAGAGGGGCCTGACAAGAATAGGATATCCTGTTTCATGGAGGTTTTAATATTAACTGAAAAATGTATATATTATCGCTGAGGTGTTAGATAAATCTCACTTCTCTGCTGCTATGTGCCCCCGACTACCTGAGGAAACACAAGACCACAGACTAATATCTTTACAATAACAATCTATATTAATTCTGTGTTCCCTAATAAAATCATTATTATTATCTGTTCCTTTCCAGCCTATTGGCTGTTTTTCTTCTCAGGTATTACACAATATAGTTGAAATAAAATCATAATTGCACTATAGGGAAGCTTTCACAGAGCAGAACAGGAGCTTTCATATTCTGCTGTGATATTACTATTACGGGGTAAAACTCTCTAATGACTTACAGATGGTGATAGCCGAGAGAAGATTGGCATATAGGATAGATAGATGTCCCATATGTGCTGGATTTCTTACGACAGTCCTATTTACCATTGCTAAAAATACTTCTTTCGCCAAACTGCTCTCCAGGTTGACTTAACTTTACCCCACACAGTGGGCCTGATTCAGACCAGGTCGCAAGCGCTATGCACTTGCAACCGGGTCGATGCATGCGCGAGACTCGGATAGCTCTGTCACTCCGGGTCTCGCAACAAAGAGGGAGTGCTGTCGATGTTGAGTGACAGCACACCCCCTTTGGTGGGCGGGCCGGGGGAGTGGCTTCCCAAACGGAGGCGTTCCCATGTGAACGCCTCCGTTTGGGTACGGCCCCACTGACTTCACAAGTGAGGTCAGTGGGAGAGATTTCGGCTCTGTTAGAGCCGAAATCTCTCTGGGGCTTGCGGCAACGAGACCCTACCACAAGGGTCTCGTTGCAAGCCCGATGGTCGCGATGGTCTTGATCATCGCGACCATCTTCCTGGCCGCTCGCTATAGCTGTGGGTGGTCACCCACAGCTATGCAAGCGGCCAGGAGGCCGTACTAAAAAAAAAAAAAGACTGGCCCTGATTCAGAGCGAGCGCTCTGTCAGAGCGACCGGCTCTGAATCAGGCCCACTGCTCCATCACAAAATATTTTCCACTAAAAATACTCAAACTTTTACTTGGTCTAAATTTCTTTCATCCTCAGAAACTTCCATCAGTAGCTGAGAATTAAATCTACTGTTAGATGGAGGTGCTCTTACATTTTCCTGTTATTTCTATGCTGCTGGGGCATAGCAGTCACATAACAGAATATAAAAAAATTGGCATGTCAACCAGTGGGATGTCGACACATTATCCCTGGTGGCCCAGCAATGTCTTACCTGCTCCCGATGAGTACATTGGCCATATCCCCAACCCTAGGCTGCCATTTACCAATAAAGGCAAATACCAGCGGAATTTTTCATTTAGTATCACTGTGATACTAACGAAAAATTAACTGGTATTTATTACCAATACTTATTGTAGCCCTCCAGTGAAGTCCTGCGAAGTCTTCGTCCTCTGCGAGGTCCTCCGCTGGGCTGCTGGCACTGCCAGTGACGGGGCTCCGGTATTATGCGCATGGGCATCAATCCATCTGCGCATGTTCATGACACGGGGACCCGGCAGTGACTGGAAGCTGAAGCCGGAAAGACACCGCAGGGTCTCCATTGCCGGCAATAGGGAGCACATCGCTTTCGATATCTCTAAGATGGCGAGAGCGATGCTGTAACAAACAGCGGTTATATTAGATTATCGCCGTTTGTTAAAAACTAAGACATAACCCCTTTAGCGAGCGCTAAAGGGGTTATGCTTCGTTAGTAAATGGGGACCCCAATCCCTAAGCCTCCCTCTGATGCCTAACCCTACCCCCTCCCTACCCTGTAGCCTGACCCTAATGTTTGTATTCTGAGAACAACAACGTGTTGCCCGTCGACATGTTATCAATGTTGACATAACTGCTAACGTTGTTATTGTCGACCCAATGACTGCATCCCGAAAATCTGAGTCTTTCCAACACAGTTGTCCTAATCAACAAGTGCTGGGGAATGTATTAATATATTATTTATATAGATAGTAACAGCCCGAGTCATTTATTATCAATATCCCAGAGGGCTGGTGCATTTGGGAGGAGTGGGGGCATGGTGTGAACATGGCCCCGCCTCTCACTGCTCAATGCCGTGATCTGCAGGTAGCAGGGGGCGGCGATTCACAGTGAATTGCACCATCAAGCCCCAGGACCGCCCACTTCACTGTGAAAGTGGGTTGATCAAGGAGGATAGTCTAAAGTCTACACTGTCGTAAGATATGGGAAACTCCTCAAAGTTCTGGAGTATTTTGGACTTTCCGATTATTAGAACTATATTACTGCACGTGATGCCCATAATTAACTAAGCCGTAGCATCCATATCTTTAATAACATTGATAGACTACTGAACCGATTTTCATGAAAACTGCATCATTTTGTGGTGGAAACTCCTAGAAATAACCTGCACTTTGTTTCATCTCGATCCATCAAGTTAAAGCTGAGCAATAACAAAAACAAAATTGATTGACATTAGCAGTGCAAGAGATAGGTGTGGCACCATGACATCGGTGTAAGTGGTTGGTGAATAGGATAGGTTACATAGCAGTCTGTGCACACATAGTGACATTGGTGTGAGTGGTTGGTGAATAGGATAGGTTACATAGCAGTCTATGCACACATAGTGACATCGGTGTGAGTGGTTGGTGAATAGTATAGGCTACATAGCAGTCTGTGCACACATAGTGACATTGGTGTGAGTGGTTGGTGAATAGGATAGGTTACATAGCAGTCTATGCACACATAGTGACATTGGTGTGAGTGGTTGGTGAATAGGATAGGTTACATAGCAGTCTATGCACACATAGTGACATCGGTGTGAGTGGTTGGTGAATAGTATAGGCTACATAGCAGTCTGTGCACACATAGTGACATTGGTGTGAGTGGTTGGTGAATAGTATAGGCTACATAGCAGTCTGTGCACACATAGTGACATTGGTGTGAGTGGTTGGTGAAGGCACTGCTGCCACCAGTCTGTATAGTGCTGCTGGTCACGTGGGCAACTCCCACGACAGGGTCCCTATGCAAAACAATACAACTAGATCACCTTAAATAAAATAAAAAGTTGGCTGAAGCGATTTTATCGTTGGCGAAGCCACAGGCAACAGCTAGTTTTAATATATAAACCAAACAATTAGCATTATCTTGCATAAGCATAATTATAATGTGATGAAACTACTTCAACTATGTTTTCTAAATGCAAATGGTTAACGCTAATAGTTTATGGGCTGTGATGAAACTCTACCAAGTTTCCTTCTCCCCACCCCTAGTTTTCCGTGCCATGCTGCCTTGACCAAAGTTCTCAGTATAAGTATACTGAAGTGCCAGCAGGCAAGTATTAATGGCCGGGGGGGGTCCATGCACAGTGCACCCCCCACTACTTACAGTGGCCCCCCTATATCTACTGATAAACAGGTGCAGCTCCCGCCCCCCCGGAAAGGCAGGCAAGCGTGCCGCCTGCCGCCGATCCCCCGTCTCCCCCCCGCCAGTACCTGTTAAACCCCCGCAGCGGGGGCCACTGACACGATTCGTGTCATTTTGGCCCTGCCCCCTGCTTCACAATGCCTGTTTTTCGGCATTGTGTAGTGGGGGCGGGGCCAAAATGACGCAATCGTGTGGCCCCGCCCCCTGCCACACCCGCAAACTGCCCTCAGCCCGCCCGGTCACGCCCCCTTATGCCGGCCATGCCCTCTGTTCTGCCGATCTGGCTGCTCCCTCCCGGAAGGAGCAGCCAGATAGTCGACAAATATGATCTACTGGCAGCAGTAATCTTTCGGGTGCTCTATGTACGGCGCTGCGGACCATGTGTGGCGTCCTATAAATAATGTACTGTATTATAATAACAATAATATGGCTTATGCACAAAAGATTGCAAAGGCTCTTGTACAGAGCCAGAGACTTTGAAATCTCCTGGCACAATCTTTCTGAATATATCATATTAAGGGGTCTATTTACTAAGCAGTGTTAGGAGACAGAGTGAAAAGTGATAAGGTACCAGCCAATCAGCTCCTAACTGCCATCTCACAGGCTGTGTTTGAAAAATGACAGTTAGGAGCTGATTGGCTGGCTCTTTAACACTTTTCACTCTGACTCCTAACACTGCTTAGTAAATAGACCCCTAAAGATGGTTGCCGGCAGCTGGAATGGGGGGAGGAAGGGAACTGCTCAAGGGGTCTATTCTGGCTGCTGGGGTGCGGCATGGGGGCACATGGGCATAACACATCCTGTATCCATTATAGCTACGCCACAGAATGCCAGTATACTTGCCAACTCTCCCTCATTGTCAGGGAGAATCCCTGAAAATATAGCAATCTCCCTGTCTCCCTGAAAAGTCTAGTAATCTCCCTGCTTGTACCCCATTATGAAGCGGTTATATTAAAAAAAAAACCACAGAGATATATACATTCAAATGGGATCATTAGTATAATTTCCCTGCATTGGTTATAAGGCACAATGATCCCCATGGCTACATGCATTTTCTGAAAAGTATCAGTGTGTCTTTTCGATAAACAAATAGATCTTACTAACTGCTTTGTGCCTCATTTACATATGGATGTAAATCAATTTTATGACACGCCTCTCAGGTGTAGCAGTACACGCCCACTCCGCACTCATAGGTGTTGTTTCACAATCTCCCTGGAATACGTTTTCAAAAGTAGGCAAGAATGGCTCACAGGCCAAGGGGAAACCAGAGAGGGGAGAAAGGGGGGGAGCAATAAAAAAAAAGTTATATCTACTTCTGAATTTAAAAAATACTAAAGTTTTACAGTGTTCTGGTCTGAAATGACAGCCAAGATTTTACATTTCTGATAATTTAGCACATCTTGAAAAAAAAGTGTTTCCCAGTGGGGAGTATTACTGTCAAGAAAGGATCTGCAAGCAGATGGTTAGCATATCTGTTATCTAAGGGACTCGCTACCCAGATTAATCTATGATTAGGGACCTAATCCTGCAATTGTAATGGTGTCTCAGTAGACCTGCTGTATAAAAAGAAACACTGCATAGCAATAGAATATCTATGTTATGTACAATAATTATATAGGGAATGACTTTAACAATGTGGAGGTGAGCTGCCTACATGGTAGAAACAAATTCTCTGTCCTAGGAAGATAAATTATCAACGTGACTGTTGTATAAAGTAGCCTCAAGGGCGAAAAATAATATCATTATTTGTTCAGTTATATCAAAGTTTTGAAGTATCGGAAATATTTTCTCTCAGTTTTTAGCAACGCTGATCTACACTACCTAATGTACAGGGACTTTCTACCTCTACCATAGTTTGCAGTGTTTGTGTCCTCATACAATATTGCTGCAGTCGCGCCAAGCAGGGACGTAACTAGGGTAGTGCGACCAGTGCCATGGCACAGGGCACCGCATGGCAGGGGGCACTGTTGGGCCTGTCAATTTTCCTGTTTATTATCATTCTCACTTGTAGCTTCCACTACTTTATTCCAAGCATCTCCTGGCTGCCCCAGGAGTGCCTCTATCTCTTGCCTGGCCCTTCCCCATGAAGCCATGGCACTTGCTCAGGTGCACTATCTTCTGTCCCTATTTAAAAAATGGGGGGGGGGGCACGCCAATGCTCTCTCTGGCACAGGGCACCAAAAAGTCTAGTTATGGCTCTGGCGCCAAGCAGACCCTCTCGGCACGCCAGGCACACTGCTGTAACTAAAGAGAAAAGGGACAGGTTTTAGGTGAAAGTTCATTATACCCTAACCTCAGAAGGCATTCTATAGGGCAAATTCTACCCTCACAACACTCCTCACCCATCACAGCACCTGTCACCCAGCACAGTACCCCCGACAGTACAGATTACAGCACAGCATCCCTCGCCCAGCACAGCTCCTCTCACAGCGCACATTACAGTATAGAACTCATCACCCCTCAACCAGTACGGAATCGGTATGATTTACCGCCGGACCCATGCCCAGCGGTTGGAATCCCGACAGCGGCATCCTAGCAGAGGAGGAAATCCTGATTGTCAAAGGTAAATATTTACTAACCTATTTCTACCCCCTAACCCTAACCCTCCCTTAGGGGTGGCTAACCCTCGCCTTCCCTCCCAGTGCCTAACCCTAATCCCCCCTCTAAGTGCCTAAACCTAACCCCCCCTCCCCGCCGCATAAACCTAAGTCCCCCGGCGGGGCGCCTAACCCTAAATCCCCCCCGGGGGTGCCTAACGCTAGCCCCCCCCTTCCCCTAGCCTAAACCTAACCTCCCGGCGGGGTGCCTAACCCTAAGAGGAGTAGTGTACCATCTTTTTCTTTCAATTTTGCATCTAAAGCTGGGTACACACGGTACGATCTGTACAACCAACGATATCGCTGAACGATTTCCCTTTCTGTAGTGCAGGACAAATGATATTGGGTGTCCAAGTTAGCCTGCATGTACGGACGACCATAGACATCGTTCGTCCGTGCGGGAGCGCGCATCATTGGTTGTTCGCAGCATAAAAATTAACGATACGAACGATTTATCGTTGAACTATATTGTTAATATTGTTCATAGATATCGTACCGTGTGTACGCACCATTAGTCAAATCGCAGATTCAGTGAAAAGTCGCTCAGTGTGTAACCCCCCCATATTACCTCTGTAAAGGGTCACCAGGTTACCAACTCCCATATAGTTTACTGTACCCACCTGTGGTGAACCTTTATTTTATCAGTGCCTCCACCCAAGTGTTGGTTGTCGGTATGGGCCTACTTGGGAAACCCATAGTACATATATATAGGACTTGCCTATGTAAGCCCAAGAATACACTCAAGTATTAATATTACTCCCTATAGTGTAGTGTGTAGAAGGGGCATGTTAGTTGAAAACAATATTATAACACAAATACATCTGTTTCTTATTCTTTTTGGATGCGTGCATCACACCTCCAGGTAAGTAAACACAATTACATATAGATATAACGTTCTTTATACTGACGAAATTTGAAGTAAATAAGAACATACATTCACCTCATTATATGACATAACAGTGTACTGTGTTGTATATTGACATAGATATGTTTATCTGAACAATGCAGTAACATCATGCATAAATAATAACAATATATCAATGTAGCTATCCTCCTAAATACTAAGTTCTAAAAGTCCTTTTGCAGTTCCTTAGTAAGGTAAGTATTTCACTTGAATATAACACTCTTCCCTCCTGAGTGTTCATTTTTTGTTTTAGTTTTTTTAGAGATAACAATATATTTAACTCAAGATGCAAAAATAGTTCCTGTGGATCTCTGCTATCAGAAGCCAAAACTGAATAGTTACTTTACTGTGTGATCAAATGTCAATATATCAGTTTTCAGCTTTGTCTGAATAAGTGCAGTAAACTATTCTCTCCCCCAACTCTTTAGTCAGTTTGGTATTAATGAGAGAGCATTAGAGGTATAGTACATGAGGCTAGTAAGTGCAGGTAATACGGCCTGCTATCAGTGTGACTGCCCAGCTCTCTCACTATACCGCAGCTGTATGTGTACAGTACATGAGGCTAGTAAGTGCAGGCAACACGGCCTGCTATCAGTGTGACTGCCCAGCTCTCTCACTATACCGCAGCTGTATGTGTACAGTACATGAGGCTAGTAAGTGCAGGTAACACGGCCTGCTATCAGTGTGACTGCACAGCACTCTCACTATACCGCAGCTGTATGTGTACAGTACATGAGGCTAGTAAGTGCAGGTAATACGGCCTGCTATCAGTGTGACTGCCCAGCTCTCTCACTATACCGCAGCTGTATGTGTACAGTACATGAGGCTAGTAAGTGCAGGTAATACGGCCTGCTATCAGTGTGACTGCCCAGCTCTCTCACTATACCGCAGCTGTATGTGTACAGCACATGAGGCTAGTAAGTGCAGGTAACACGGCCTGCTATCAGTGTGACTGCCCAGCTCTCTCACTATACCGCAGCTGTATGTGTACAGTACATGAGGCTAGTAAGTGCAGGTAACACGGCCTGCTATCAGTGTGACTGCCCAGCTCTCTCACTATACCGCAGCTGTATGTGTACAGTACATGAGGCTAGTAAGTGCAGGTAACACGGCCTGCTATCAGTGTGACTGCCCAGCTCTCTCACTATACCGCAGCTGTATGTGTACAGTACATGAGGCTAGTAAGTGCAGGCAACACGGCCTGCTATCAGTGTGACTGCACAGCTCTCTCACTATACCGCAGCTGTATGTGTACAGTACATGAGGCTAGTAAGTGCAGGTAATACGGCCTGCTATCAGTGTGACTGCACAGCTCTCTCTCACTATACCGCAGCTGTATGTGTGCAGTACATGAGGCTAGTAAGTGCAGGTAACACGGCCTGCTATCAGTGTGACTGCCCAGCTCTCTCACTATACCGCAGCTGTATGTGTACAGTACATGAGGCTAGTAAGTGCAGGTAACAGGGCCTGCTATCAGTGTGACTGCCCAGCTCTCTCACTATACCGCAGCTGTATGTGTACAGTACATGAGGCTAGTAAGTGCAGGTAACACGGCCTGCTATCAGTGTGACTGCCCAACTCTCTCACTATACCGCAGCTGTATGTGTACAGTACATGAGGCTAGTAAGTGCAGGTAACACGGCCTGCTATCAGTGTGACTGCCCAGCTCTCTCACTATACCGCAGCTGTATGTGTACAGTACATGAGGCTAGTAAGTGCAGGTAACACGGCCTGCTATCAGTGTGACTGCCCAGCTCTCTCACTATACCGCAGCTGTATGTGTACAGTACATGAGGCTAGTAAGTGCAGGCAACACGGCCTGCTATCAGTGTGACTGCCCAGCTCTCTCTCACTATACCGTAGCTGTATGTGTGCAGTACATGAGGCTAGTAAGTGCAGGTAACACGGCCTGCTATCAGTGTGACTGCCCAGCTCTCTCACTATACCGCAGCTGTATGTGTACAGTACATGAGGCTAGTAAGTGCAGGTAATACGGGCTGCTATCAGTGTGACTGCACAGCTCTCTCTCACTATACCGTAGCTGTATGTGTGCAGTACATGAGGCTAGTAAGTGCAGGTAACACGGCCTGCTATCAGTGTGACTGCCCAGCTCTCTCACTATACCGCAGCTGTATGTGTACAGTACATGAGGCTAGTAAGTGCAGGTAACAGGGCCTGCTATCAGTGTGACTGCACAGCTCTCTCTCACTATACCGCAGCTGTGTGTGTGCAGTACTTTTGATTTACTCACTGACAGCCAATAGTGATGAACCTCTGCTGACTGCTGCTGTGTACAATACCAGGATATCCCTCTTTACTGGGCTGGCAGGACTGGCTATTTGCTGGCAGCTGTCCTCTATTTCCTACCTATGCCCGATTAGCTGAAGGGGGCTTTACTCTATTTCCAACCACTACCTGTTAGTTACAGGTAGATATCTGTTATATTTTCTGCCTTTAATATTCACTGAAGAGAATGTGAAAGGGCTCCCCCAAATTTCTCCTCTAATGGGGGGCATCCACTTAGCGATTTAAACAAGCGATTGCACGATGTCGTTATCGTGCAATCGCTTGCAAATCGCGCATGCATCGGGCATGTTTTGTACGGAAGCGACCCGCGATGCGCGTGCCCGCGGGTCGCTTCCGACATCCGACACCACCCGTACATGCTGGTCAACCTGACGATCTTGTCAGGTTCAGCATGTGCGGGGATGAGGGATGTGCCGGGACTGAACGAGTGAACGTGCAGTCTAGGCACATCACTAGATATATAGAAACGAGAGCACGACAGCAATGTCGTAATCGTGCTTTCGTTTGTATATCGCTAAGTGGATACCCCCCATAACTGTGCCCAGGGTCATTTCCCCTATTACATCCATATGCCTCCACACTCTCCACACTTGTGCTAAGCTCTGGGTGAGGGCAGTGTAAGTAGACCACTCACTAGTGGAAGGGCGCCACAGCCACTGCCAACCTGCCCCCAGCACTACTTCCAGCAGCTGCCTTGCTTAGGACTGGTCCAGCCATTTTCAAAAGCCCAACGGAGCCTTCATCAGATAGGATCGCCAATCAGCTGTCTGACAAAGAGCTATGCTGCCTTCCCACTACAGCTCTCTACCCCTGGTCACCGGCTGCTACAGCCGCTGCATCCTCACTGCCACTGCTCACCAGCCCAGGAGATGGCTTTTCAGAGCTGCCAGCCAGGGTGCCGCTGTCCTGTACCCACTCACATATCAGCACCGACAGCCACCTCTCTGGCAAGGCAGGAACCATTGCTTCTACCAGCTTCCATGCTCCCTCTCCGAATCCCAGGAGCCTATCCACTGCTCAGCTGCCCCTGCCCTTCTTTTTCTGACAGGAACCTAACCACTCCCAGCTAGATCACTTCTACTAGTGTGTGTGTATCCCATACAATGAGGCACATCCCCACCAAAGACAGTACCATATAAACTTCCTGTAAATACACAATATAGATATACCTGTATATATATTATAGAAGGGCTATGTCATGAATACAATTAAATACATATACTTTACATCACAAATTGTACATTTGTAAATATTACAATAATTTATGAGTACAGTACTTATTTTAACACTTAACCAGGGTTACAAGTGTACCAGAGTTGCAAAGCTAGTTTTGTCGCTTCTGCATACCTCCCAACATGACCCTCTCCAGGAGGGACACAATGCTCTGGTCCTGGACTTCCCTGGTAAGAGGCGGGGCTGCAGCACAGTTCAAAATTCAAATAGGGGAGCCACACCAACTGTCATTTCACACGCTGCCAACATCACTGGCTGCGACTCACTGGTAGTTGGTGTGACTCCCCTATTTGAATTTTGGACTGTACTGTAGCCTCACCTCTGGAGCCACCACTAATCATAAATTACCAGGGAAGTCCAGGACCAGAGCATTGTGTCCCTCCTGGAGAGGGTCATGTTGGGAGGTATGCTTCTGTATGTTGTAATTATGCGAATAAGATGCACATCTTGAGTGAAAAGGATGATAAGGGGGGCGGTTGAGTCACACAGGACGTGGCGCGTCAGGAGGGGCAATTTGTTGCAACAGAAGCAACAGTAAAAAAGATCACAACTTAGTGGGACATGTCACTGAGGATGACAGCTAATCAGTTTAAGAGCATAGGGCCGATTACGACTTCTGCCCAGGGGCGTAGCAAGACCTATGGGGGCCCCATAGTAACATTTCCAGTTTTGCAGTTTATCCATTTTAATTGTAAATGATCTAATATCTGCCTACTTAGCTGACAAGCAGGATTAAATAAATGGTGATTAGCATATAGAATATATTATAAACAAAAAAATATATTTTCTAATAAAATTATATAGTCTTCCTGTTCCTTAAACCATGATATAACGTGGTATATAAGAAGGCTATGATCCACTAATAAATCAGTCATGCCGCAATTACACCTAAAACTTGGTTTACACAGCAGGCCTGACCCGGGTAATTGCCAGGGCTTCTCCTATAACGGTGCACAAGGTGTTAACAGGACCCTGATCGGATGACCCCGGTCACCAGTTCACAATGCAGAGTTACACGGGTCATTCCTCTGTTAAACCCTGCTTGCTATCCGGGATGGATTGCCGGGTTATTTGGCCAACTGTAAAAGGGGTATCAGTGAGGAGAGATGGAAGCAGAGACGTCTGGGCCAGTGACAGCAGAACTCAGAGGCGGCCTAGGCCCCATAGCAGCCCCATTCTCTGTACCTGACTGAGATCAGCTACAAAATCTGACAGGTGTGTAGGCATATATTTGGTGTTGAATAGGAATCCAGATCTCCAGTAGGATTGTGTCAACAGTCTGGTCTGGAGATGGATCCTCAGAGGTAAGTGTGTACCCATCTTAAGTCATGCAGTGCCATATCAGATGAATAATTTGCTTTATCCACTGTTTCTAAATTAACAACTGCAGATATAATGTAAGGAGGTGTATGAAGGGGTATGGGTGATGGGCCAAAACTTGTTATATAATGCTTACCTGAAGATGTTATTCAGATTATTTTTCTGAAGATGTTGCTGTTCAGGACCTTATTGGAAGATGTAATCCAAAATCCATGTCAGTAGTAATTATCCAAAGTCACTTAAATAAATATATATAGGACAAAATGTCACCACAAAATGGCTGCCAGTAGCTGGGCATCCTTTATATAGGGCTGGGATCTGCATTGTGACATCACAATGCATGCAGCCAGGAGCTAGAGATGGCTGTAGCTTAGATCAGCTCTGGGCCCAGATGCCCTGCAGCAACACTCTGGTGAGAATAGAGAAGCCGGGGCTCAGAAGATGGCAGGGGAAAGGGCAGGGCCCCGTAACAACCGCACTCTTTGCACCTACTATAGCTATGCCCTTGGTTCTGCCAAAAACCCTGTTGCTACAATGTCCATGTGTATAACCATTTTTTTTTTAAACTCTCATTTTCTATTCTTTTCACTGACTGTTTACTTTTTAACTATACAGTATTTCATGGTTTATATACCTTTGGGTAATATTTTAATCTATATATAATAAAAGTGTTGTTTTATTGTAGAGATTTTTAGGGGCCTATTCATTATGTTCATTATCGGGGGCAGTTTCTAATTCGCTGTGAGCACAGGAGCAATTCAATATTAGAAGATGGCAAAGGTTCTCAGCCAAGCTCCAAAAACTTTGTATTTTCAGTGCTTGATGAATTAGGTCTCCCATACTACTGTATGGGGACAGCGGGACAGACCGGGGCTGAAAGGTAAGCAGGAAATATCCGTGATATCTCCTGCGTTACCTTTATAATGAATCCTTAATTTCTACAAATGTAGGAGACCATTTTACTTTTCTCCTGCTTTTGTAGGAATTAAGGCCCTCATTCAGAGCCGTACGCTCTGAGCAGAGCGCACGCTCTGAATGAGGGCCGGGCTCCATTTTCATGGAGCGTCCTCCTGGACGCTCGTATAGCTGTGGGTCACCACCCACAGGCTATACGAGCGTGCATTGTGATGGTCGCGATGGTCAAGACCATCGCGACCATCGAATTTGCGAGCCGGAGCCTGCGGTTGAGGTTTTCAACCGCAAGCTCCGGAGTGATTTTGGCTCTATCAGAGCCAAAATCACTCCCACTGACATCACTAGTGATGTCAGTGGGCCGGCTTCTGACGGGAGGCGTTCCCGTGGGAACGCCCCCGTCAGGGAGGCACGCCCCCAGCACGCCCACCAAAGGGGGCGTGCTCTCAATCAACATTGACAGCACGCCCCCTTTGATCGGACACAACGAGCAAAGGACTTTCCTTCGCTCGTCGCGTCTGGCGCATGCGCACGACGGAGCTCCCTCCGTCGTGCGCATGCTCAGTCCATAACATCGACCCACTTGCGAGCGGACAGCCGCTCGCGAGTGGGTCTGAATCAGGCCCTAAATTATGATGAATAGACCGCTTAGTACCTTGCCCCCCCTCCATTTACTGATGCACATTATATTAGGTAAGGAGTAGCACCCCCTGGATATATGTTCTTGTGTCATGATATACACAGAATTACGGTGCCATTACTTTTGGGATTTCTCTCTATAATTTAAACTATTAGAAGATATCCTGTGCGACTCTTTCACCCTCCACCTTTCCTTGTTGTTTCTACTTTTTAAAACTATATTATATACCTTTCCCATAGCAAGAATCAAACAGCACTTATCTGAGTCCTCAATAGGGGTAATCCACTGGATCCTTAATGACCGTATAGGTCAACCTCTCTGTGCATCATACCACTCCTTGATGCACCAAATAATAAGAATTCTATTAGTGCAATACATCCTTAAAACATATTTCAGTTAAATAAAATCTGCTCTCAATTATGAAGTCTAAGTGACAAAACATGTTGGGTGGGCTCCCACTTTCCGTCTGCTTCCTATGAGAGATCAAATACACAGGGGTGTAACTTGGTATTTGAAGGCCCCATAGCAAAAGTTTGTAAAGGCCCCTGGGCATCACCCAATGATGAAAATGACCCCAAAGTAGCTGCAACCTCTGCACCAAATGGTAGTTATGCCCATGCAAAAACTGGAGATCTGTATTAGCTAAAATTCTCTGCTGAAAGGTATTGTGGATGGGATCGTTCTAGTGCAGTATTGAGCGATGAGCTTTGTTATTACTTGTTCATTGTGAGCGGATTATATTTGGATTTTAATAACTTGCAGAATGTTTTATGGATGTATTGCACTAGTACAGTTCCCTTTTTTAGTGCATCAATAACTGGTACAGTATGATACACACAGGCCCATTTATCAATTTGTATTTGAGGTAAAATCCCCGAAAACACCTGTTTTCGGGGGTTTATCTCAAATACTAAGTATCCCCCGGATGTATTAAGGAGGGACCACAGCAGGTATCTCCGATAACTGCTGCGATCCCTCCATTTCCGCTAGCAGCCGCCTCCCCCATAGGTTTATATGGGGAAGCGATGCTGCCAAATTTACCAATATCCGGAATACGATGCATTCCCGATATTGGCCCCAGCAGCTAACACCATCTGAAGGTGGCGTTAGCCGCTGTAGCCTATGGGCTACACTGTGCACTATTAGCCGGTGAAGGTATCCTCCCCGGCTATGGCGGATGTGCATGTGCAGTCCACGAGACTGCGCATGCGCACCACCACCGGTAAGGGCTGGCCGCTCTCCGGAGACATCGCAGGGACAGGCTCCTTTCGGAGCCCGTGTCCCTGCATGTCCCGGATGATACATCCGGCCGTAGAGATCGCTTTTTGCAAAGCGATCAGAGGCGTTACTGGCATGCCCTGGTTGCTTTGCAAAAGCGATCAATGATAAATGGACCCCACAGAGCGGTTGATGCATACAGACATGAAGTATCCGTCCATCTATTAAGGATTCAGATAAGCACTGTTTGATTGTTTTCAAGTTACATGTGTATATGGCTGTGGTGTCTACATTACACTAGTAACATATTGCTATGGGGCCTGATTCAGAGTTGTACGCTGCGCCAATATTTTCGCAAATGGAGCCATTTTTTACCACAGCACATGCATTTCAGTCGCACTGTGCATGTGTCGTGGTGCATTACCGTAGTCGCACGCTGCAAGTCTTTATTTGCAGTGTGGTTGACAGACAAGGAGCATTTGGGGAGTGGCAACGAGGAGTCTCTGCTAAAAACAAATGCGTGTCTCAACCGTTTCAGGGGCGAGTCACATCCTGCATCTGCGATCCCGTACACAGGAAACAGGTCTCCGGCAGCCATTCTGAGTGACTACAGACTCACCTAAGGAAGGAGTCGATGTTTGCCTGATCTGTGTCTGTTGCTGCGTATGTGTGCGCAGTTGTGCACAGCTGCGATGGCTCAGGTGGGCGTCTCAGTATAAGTCCAGGCCACTGTTGCATTAGCAGATTTTTCCATATCCTCAGCTGAGAAAACTGCTGCGGCGGCAGCAATAGCGTCCACCTCTGTATCAGGCCCATGGTGCACTAGGAACCAGGGCCGTAGCTAGGGTAGTGCGGCCGGTGCCATCGCACAGGGCACCACAGGTCAGGGGGCGCTGTTTGGGCCTGTCACATTTCTGTTTATTATCATTCTCACTTGTAGTTTCCTCTTATTTCATCCCCAACATCTCCTGGCCTCTCCTAACTCTTCCCTGGCTCTTCCCCATGAAGCCATGGCCCTTTTTTGGGTGCATTATGTCCCTTTGAAAAATGAGGGGGGGCGCCAATGCTCTTTCTGGCACAGGGCACCAAAAAGTCTAGTTATGGCTCTGCTAGGAACAGACAATTGTTTTTTTTATAGAGATTATGGGTCTATTTACTAGGAGATAAAGTGAACGGAGATAAGGTACCAGCCAATCAGCTCCTGTCATTTTTCAAACATAGCCTGTGACATGGCAGTTAGGAGCTGATTGACTGGTACCTTACCTCTGTTCACTTTATCTCCTAACACAGCTTAGTAAATAGACCCCTATGTGACTTAAGTCTCCATCTGATGAGCACTTTAATGAGGAGGAGCTGATGCTGAATAAGATCTTAAATTGTCCCAGTCTTAAATGTCAGTAAACACCCACGAGTCGTGACCAAGGCTGTTGTCTTCTTCATCCATGTGACATGTACCTTTCCCATCTGCCTGAGACAGTTGATCACAGCTGGCCAGCAATTCAAGCAGAAAAGAGTCTTCCTAGCATTCCCTCAATGCTTGCATCCTTACATTGGATACATGGACACCTTACATAAATGAAACATAATAAACAGACACTACAGTATAATCTGGCTTTTGTATTAGCACTGTAAAAACAACAACAAAAAATGTGCAATAGTGATTTTTGTAAAACAAAATACAAACCACCACAAATTGTTACACTCCCATGACTTATGCAATATAAAAATGTAAAACAAGATTTCATCATATTACTTTTCACTATTGTGGTCGGAGACTAACCACACGTGTGTAAAATGGCCGCTGCAGCACTGCAAATATATATGTAATGTGTTATAACAAGTTATATTCAATGTGCTGTGCGCAGTTGTGGAAATGTATTTTTATATACATTTTCAACTAAACACTTATGAGGAATGTATAAGGTATTCTGTATTAAAAGGTAGACAAATTGCTCTTTAGACATAATCACATAGGAAGTGATATGATAATGGGTAAACTGGACAAGCCTTTTCATTGAAATGCAGAGTAAGGATTGTCCATTTGTGCCTTGGTGTAAAATGTCCCAGCAGATGTCCCAGCAGATATGAAGAGAAGACAGTTGTTGTTTTTCAGAATCTGCTATTTTGTGGCACTTTCTAACTGAAGGCGTTAAGGCTGGGAAAGCCAAACATATTGATGCATAGATACTTGTATTTGGAAGGATTAATGTAATTTACAATTTCCTGTGAAATGTTATATCTACATTTTAGGAGACAGTTATACTGTATGCTAAATCAGTTTGTGGTTTAGGAAGCAACTGCTTTTAGGTGGTAAGTTAGAAAGGATAAAATTGGGTAACTCCTTTGAAATGTAAGAAGTGGTTATTTATATTTTGTGAGAAAGCATGATTGGTTAAAAGGAACACAGGGCAGATTTACCCCTTGTGGTATTGTGTGTAAGAATTATATAAAAACAGGACATGTGAGCCCTGTATGTGTGTATCTTTATGAAGATCAAGAAGGAAGAACTGCTGTAACATCTTTGTATGCTGTACCCCCTTAAAGCTGAGGGAAGAGTCTTTTTTAAAACTATTGAGCAATAAACATCTTTGCCTTTACAACGACTGCATCGGAGTCCTGAGACAACAGAATTGCGGCAAACGCTATTCCGTTCTCTGGCTGTTCTGGATTGAGCCCAGCGTCTCCAAGCTCAAGCCCTCTGCCAGCAACCGTGCAGAGCCTGGTCCATAGCGAGGGATCAGTGGGTATCAGCAGTAAGTGGAAAAAAGGTATCCAGGCGCTAAAAGGGTTAATTTACACACCCTGAGACAACACGGCTGAAAGGGATAGTCAGTCCCAATAACAAAGATGCAATATATAGAGAAAGCAGCCGGTGTGTCAGGGGGTATAAGTAATGTATGACAAGGTTCGTATGTAAAATAAACAAATTTATTAACAATTAAAATAATATAATAGATTAATAAACATATAACCCTGGATGATCAATTTAAAAAAAACTGTGCATAATGTCACATTAGTGATCTTTCTGTAGGAATACCAATGTCCAAATTGAATGTCTGCGGGCCCGCTGGCTGTATAAGGATAGTATCCAAAAAAATGAGAATGCAAATTGATACACTTGTCACCACCGTATTATAAAGTATCCTTTAAGTGGCAGGAGAAATATTTAGGTAGCCCAATGGTGCCTGTGAATGGATGAGCGGTCTATGATACGGTGTCATGATGGAAAGCTCTCACCTGTTGTCTAGGGAGCTTGGATCTCCGTATGACGGCTCTATTTGTAGCGGCAGTAACTCCCGTGGTGAAGGGATTCAGTCCCCGCGAACAGCTCGCAGCGTGAAGCGCGGGAGGCACAGCTAATGTTTGCTGACCTTCCCCTTGTGGTGTTCGACAGAGGGACCGGGCTATACAGGCGCTAGGATGACTTGCAGCGGCACAGCTCGACCCGAGTGCAGGGAACCTCAAAAACTTGTGTAGTCTCAGTCAATCAGAATCTCCATGCTCTGTGGTAGCCAGGTGGTTCGGGGCATGCGTGGATAAATCTGGCAGCGTTGATGGTAATAGGCAAGCAGGACAGGTATCAGGATAGCACAGTGGGGGTCCAGGGGTAGTTCAAGTAATAACACCTACGCGTTTCGACGCTCCTCAGGCGTCTTTGTCAAGGTGTAAGTGAGCTGCCTTTGTCTCGAATTTATAGCACTGCAAGCTCACTTAGAATAATTAATTGGTTAATTCAAAACATATGGTAAAAAACGAACCTTGTCAGTCAATTAATATAATCAGATTGGGAGAAGCATATTATACAGCTGAACATTTAAATTACTATAAATGGTGCACAGTCATTTGTCACGTCTTTAAATTCTAATTCTCACAACCTTTCTTTCACATACACTTATGACAGAAACCAGATACACTTTCTAGATCTCACTCTATCAATTCAAAATAATAAAATAACCACTAAAAACTATTACAAAGATACGGCTAGCAATAATTATTTACATTTCAAAAGTTCACATTATTTACCGTGGAAAACAAACATTCCGAAAGGTCAGTTGATGCGTATCAGATGCAACTGCTCGGATCTGGAATCTTTCCAGATACAGGCAAGATCTCTATGTGACAACTTTCTAGAAAAGGGATATCCAGAGAAGTTATTGAAAAAAGCTCTATTCGAAGTAGAACAGATGGATAGAGAAAACCTTCTAGTACCAAAACAAGCGTCAGCACCAACTAGTGAGAGAGATACATTGATGTGTAGTAAATATAAAAATAACTGTGCCTTTATTTCCACTTATAATAAATCATCTTTTCAAATAAAAAGTGCTATAGAGAGAAATTATTCTATTTTGAAACATGATACAATTCTAAAGGATATTTTACCTGACAAACCAATCTTTATTTACAGAAAAAATAAATCCCTTAAGAATATTATTGCCCCCAGTTATCTTAAATCTCTTAAAGACTCTGATAAGATGGAACATAGAACTTGGCTACCAGAAAAACCAAAAGGCTGCTTCAAATGCGGAAGAACTAGATGTACAACATGTAAATATATTTTACATAACACAAAAGAAATTACAACAGCTTATAACGGTAAAAATATAACAATAAAACACTTTATAAACTGTGACACTAGTTTTGTCATATATATGTTGTCATGCAGTTGTGAATACATGAAATACGTAGGCCGTACCACCAGAAAACTAAAAGAACGCTTCTTGGAGCATAGAAGAAACATCTTAAAAGGAAATATGCTCCATAGTGTTTCAAGACACTATGTTAATGTACATAATAGAAATGATCATTCACCGGAACCGAGTAGAACCGAGCCTGCACATCCCTAGTTAGAATATATCCCCCCAACCATCAGAAAAGGTGATAGATTCAGATTTTTATGCCGTCAGGAGCTATTTTGGATTTTCAAAATGAATAGCTTATATCCTGATGGGTTAAATGAACAAATAGAATTAAACTCTATGTTCTGAGTCCTTTTGTCCTTCTTTCATGGTTCATACAATTAATTTTCAGTATATCTGCATGTTATATACAACTTAATTTATTCCAGTTTACTGTAGTAGTATTTATATACGCACTACTAGGGTTCATTATACATACAATTATAGATCTATAATTAAGGTACTATAATGTACATATGTACATTCTGTGTGGTTTTACTATGTGCAATATATTTCAGTGCCTTATTTATCTCTCAATTTTATCCAATCCTTATCCCCCCCCCCTTTTTTTTCTCTACGCTAAAACTAATGTTATCTGTATGTAACATGTGTCTAAATAGATTAAAAATAAAAAGAAGAATGCTTTTAACCTATCGATTACCAATTGTATAAACCTCTATGTTTAACTTGTTAAGATTAACTCCTACTACTGATATCCATTATTGGGTAATCAATTTATATCTCAGTAATGATTTACCATCTCCTAGTTCAAGTGATATATTTAAAGTTTGCTATATATAAATGAGTCTGTATGTTTTATTTCCATTTTTAGTAATTTAAATGTTCAGCTGTATAATATGCTTCTCCCAATCTGATTATATTAATTGACTGACAAGGTTCGTTTTTTACCATATGTTTTGAATTAACCAATTAATTATTCTAAGTGAGCTTGCAGTGCTATAAATTCGAGACAAAGGCAGCTCACTTACACCTTGACAAAGACGCCTGAGGAGCGTCGAAACGCGTAGGTGTTATTACTTGAACTACCCCTGGACCCCCACTGTGCTATCCTGATACCTGTCCTGCTTGCCTATTACCATCAACGCTGCCAGATTTATCCACGCTTGCCCCGAACCACCTGGCTACCACAGAGCATGGAGATTCTCATTGACTGAGACTACACAAGTTTTCCAGTTCCCCGCACTCGGGTCGAGCTGTGCCGCTGCAAGTCATCCTAGCACCTGTATAGCCCGGTCCCTCTGTCGAACACCACAAGGGGAAGGTCAGCAAACATTAGCTGTGCCTCCCGCGCTTCACGCTGCAAGCTGTTCGCGGGGACTGAATCCCTTCACCACGGGAGTTACTGCCGCTACAAATAGAGCCGTCATACGGAGATCCAAGCTCCCTAGACAACAGGTGAGAGCTTTCCATCGTGACACCGTATCATAGACCGCTCATCCATTCACAGGCACCATTGGGCTACCTAAATATTTCTCCTGCCACTTAAAGGATACTTTATAATACGGTGGTGACAAGTGTATCAATTTGCATTCTCATTTTTTTGGATACTATCCTTATACAGCCAGCGGGCCCGCAGCCATTCAATTTGGACATTGGTATTCCTACAGAAAGATCACTAATGTGATATTATGCACAGTTTTTTTTTAATTGATCATCCAGGGTTATATGTTTATTCATCTATTATATTATTTTAATTGTTAATAAATTTGTTTATTTTACATACGAACCTTGTCATACATTACTTATACCCCCTGACACACCGGCTGCTTTCTCTATATATCAGCAGTAAGTGGTTCCAAGCACCGATTGAAGGAGTTTGGTGGTGCATGCCCATGGCGCAGTCAGTAACAGGTGGTTACTGATGGTAAGAGGGAATCCCTGATACCCCAAGGTTCTGTGATCGGTCGGCAAGTGAGTTCATCCGGTCACAACTATATATCATTTACTGACAATGGGTCTAATTCCGAGTCGCACACTACTGCGACCGCTTAGTGTCTTTTGCCATAGTCACGTCTATGACTAATATGCTAATGCTAGTATAAGCCCTTTCTCTGGTGTACAAGTGGGCGTCAGACTGTGCAAGAACTGAGCCTCCCACTTCTAGTGTCTTTAGACACAGTAATATCGTTTCATGCATCTAAGATGCACCAAGTGTCAGCTTAATCACCTCCCTGTCACTGCCCAGGAACAACGCTCAATAAATTTTCCAGGCATTTCTCAGATTCTGCGTCTGGACGCACATAGCAAAAAAAAAAATCACTTAACGGTGTCCGACATTGACACAGTGTGCGACTCAGGCAAGTGAATTTAATAACGTATGGAAAACATGGTTGTAAGCAGGTGTAATGAATGTCTATTTTAGCAATTCCCCTAACATATGCAAACAGTTCCCATTCAGTACCACAAGTATATGTCATGCTGGTCATTTTATCCTGGTAAATTTGTTTCTTAATGCATCTTACAAAAGAACAAGCTAATGCTAATCAGAGCATTAGAATATTAACAATAGTCCAGGACAGTGATGTAAGGCTCCTGTAAACTGATGGGAGATTATTGTAAAGTCAAACACTCCTCCATATGAAACAAAGTTCATACATAGAACTTGTTTTTTTTTTCTAAATCTTAATTTGGCTCTTCAATTAGATTTGCCATTGGCGTTGCAAGCAAGCGAGGAAGAAAAGACAAATGCAATAGGCAACCCTGAAATTTAAAAGGAAATATTTGCCCTGAAACTAGTTTTTGGGAGATGAATAGAAATGTAATTAAAGGTAATTCTTTCTGTTTTCAATACACCGTTAGCTACTAAAATCTTCAAATGAAACTTTAGAGATACAAAGGTCATTTTGAGGATGACAGTTATTAACTAACACACATGCACTTACAGACAAATGCCAGGGTGACAAGAGTTCTTAAAGGTATCAGCACTTGGGTAGAGTAGTATTTTGTAAGTGCAGGTTGAGTCTCCCATATCCAAAACTCTGAAATACGGAATTTTTTTGAGCACGGCTGAGATAGTGACACCTTTGCTTTCTGGAGGTAAACTTTGTTTAATGCACAAAATGATTAAAAATATTGTATAGTATTATTTTACTGTATAATAATACTGTATATTGTATAATAATATTACATGAGCAAAATATCTAAACAAATTCCGAGTGGGGACTGGGACAGTACTCTGGACACTGTATTTTTGCAGCCTCCCTTATTTAAGATAGATATTTCTTCATATTATAGATTCCTCAGACCCTCTTTGGAACAATCCTCTTTACGAACGGAAATGGCCCAATGGTTGGGACAGTTTTCCTCAATGACTATTGATGACCCCCTTGCCATGTTTTGCACTTTTCCGGCAGCCAAATATACTGAAAAGTACCTTAATATCTTTCATTAGTCCTATATTTCTCCTCACAGGGGATTTTTTTAATGGGTTTATTGGGCAGCTCTATTTGTCCCAAACGTAGTCAACCCTCCGCTGACTTTTATCATGGTCTGTGGGCCTGCCCCCTTGGTTAGGCAGTTTTGGTTAGGGGTTTGGCGTTTTGCTACTAATCATTTAGTTCATTATGTTCCACTTACTCCAGAATGGGAGATTTTTGGTCTTCTACCACCAGATATTACAGTTTCCAGAAATGTTAGGAAATTACTATTAGCAATTTCATCGGCTGCTCAGAAAACCACAGTATTTCATATGCTAAAAATCGGAGTAAATGCAGGTGGAGGGAGGCTTTATATTATTATTTTTTAATGTGTTTAAACTTTCTTATACACCTTTCAGACATACGACCCAGGAAATTTCTTGCTCAGACCTGGTAATTTCACCTGTGCAAATTCCCGGGTATTTGGTTGAGACACTACAGCTTCTACCAGGGAAATTCCCGGGTAGACCCCTTTCAGACATAAGCAGGGTTTTTCTGTTTTCTACACAGAAAATCACAGTTTTCTCATTTAAAGTGGACGCTTTCTGGCACGCATTAATGAGGTCATGCAACATTAATTCAATGGTGTAACTTAAATAAAATTATGGCACAACATTTTTGTTTTCAAAACAAAGTTTTATTTAATAAAGGCCTTTATTGCCACTCCTCTCCTGTCCCCTCTCCTCATCAATTCCAGATCGCGGTTCTGTTGCAATATGTCCGGCGTCTCTCCTGTCTCTCTCCGGCTGCTGCTGATGATGTCATCACCATGCAGCAGGCAGCCATGGCCGGCCAATCAGAAGCTGTTTGGTGAAGCCCGGGAGTAAATTCCCGGGTAGCACCATTCAGACATAAGCAGGGTAATTTCCCGGGACTTAAGTCCTGGTAAATTCTCTGGTCGATTGAAGGGGCGGCTACCAGCGAACGTGTTCCCGGGTAGGTACCTTTCAGACATACGCGGCAACCCGGGCATTTGGCTGAGGCAGGCCAAATTCCCGATATTCACTGATTGTTCGCTAAAGGGGCTGATTTAAAGTTGGACGCAAAATGGCTGCATTTGCTGGAAGCAGCAGAACCCTGATCTCTCTTACAGAAAGTGCTGTGCTCTGCGTTTTCCGTCATGCATGCCAGCATAATTAATGCCAACATCCATGCATGCGAAGAGTGGAGGGATGCATCCTATCCCGAATGCGATGTGCCATGCATCCCGCCCACTGTAATCATACAAATTAGATCATCAAGTACAACCCAACTCAGGGAACACTAAGTGGAAAGGGGGCTGTTAAAAATATAATCATGTGATTTGAACCACTCATTTAATTGCGCAAATGGGGCTTCTTTTCAGATCTACTCTTCGTATCTCCTGCGGGCACAGAATGAAAAGTAGGCGAGCATGATGATCAGAGAGGGTTGAATGCATTAGCATGCGATGCAAAACAGGCAGATAGAGGACCCCCTGTGAGGGTGTGCTCTAAAGCTGGTAAGCTGATTGCTGTATATCTATGGCACTGTAAAATACAGTTCATGACTGCACTAAATATTGTACACAACATCTGGAAAATACAATCTATTTCTATATTATTATAATTAAGATATTACGGATGTGTTACAATTCGAAGGAAATTTTTTGTAAGCTTAGTTCAGTGCTCTTCAGCTGGAAACTGGCAGAAAACCTCTTAAGAAATAAGACAATTAAAAGCCAAAATATACTTAGAGGAAGTCTTTGACACTTGGGATGTGATATAAATGGTAATATAGATGCCTGACATGAATGTAGTTTCAAATGTATTATTCATCAATGTTTCGAAACGTACTGGGCCAGAGAAGTGAGTCTCAAAGAGCTTCGTCCCAGGATGTGTGGATACAATAAAATGCATTTCAAATACCTACTGGGAGCAGTCAACTTTGAACCTCCCATAATGCCTTGCAGATTTTTTTTTAAACAATCCAATATACTGCTAAGTAAATGGTTACTATCACTCTGCAAATGCTCTCTAACAAAAGAAAGCTTCTTTCATATTTTATTTTAGTTAAACAGGGCCCAATATCCAGTTAAGCACATGCTTAACATGCCTACAGGCAACTTCAAGCTATAGACTAATTCCACCCCAAACTTAACATTTTATTTTGGGTGGAACTTAAACACAAATAAAATACCAAATATCATATATATAACAACTTGTCAGGAAAAGGTTAAAATTCCCATAATAAATATAAATATATAAAATAACCAGTAGGAGACGGAACCGAGCCTTCTAAACGCATATTTTATTGTAAGACGTCTGTCTCTTCTTGCTGGCAGCTGCTCTCTGGACCGGTGCACCAGACTTGGTAGGAGAAACTGCTGCTAAAGGGCAAACAAAGCAGGACTGTTCCTGCTCTTATACTGCATGTTGTGGCTGCAGCTTTAGTAAAATCGTATTGCTATTGTGATCATTAGTTGAGTTGCTGGCTGGGAAAGGGAGTTTCCTGACAATTGGAAACCCCCCTCCCTGCATTTGCTTATGTGTCCATTGCCCAATACTGTAGGAGGAACATTGGTAGTTTTCTTGCGCATCTTTATGGGGTACATGGAAAAACTAGCAAAGTTACTGGCCACGATGTAACATTCTGAAGTTGGATATCATACTATGATATGATAATCATAGCCATGCCTCTAATTGAATAGCCCCCTTTAAATATGTATAAATCAGTTTCAGGACTATTCTAGTCTACTCCGTTGTTGTTAAGGCATGAAGTTCTTATAAACAGAGCATGGATGACCTGCACACTGTGGTAAATCTTCCACTTAGAGTAACAAGGTGCCTAAAGTGTGTGATGCATGCAGGACCATAACTAGGCATGTGTGAGCTGTGCCGCCTCACAGAGCCCTGTGGGTGTCACTGCTGATGGCACCTGCATGGGACTTGCAGAGTGCATGGAATGGAACGCTGCAGCCACTAGCACTGCAGAGCCGCCCGAAGCGTCCAAGAGTCACTATGGACAGGCCCTCTGCAGCCTGTGGAGTTGCCGAAGTGCCCTCAGGAGCTGTTGGCCCCATAACCTAGCCGGGCCGGCACAGGGTGACATAGTACAGGGCAGGAAGACTTCAAAACACAGAAGTACTGTAGTAGTGCTACTAAGTCACTGCAACATAAAAGTGTCATTATAATTTACATATAGCTTACTGTATCTATTTTCTGTGTCTGCTTTGAAATAACATAAGTGAATAATTCCGCGATTAAGTTGGTAACACATGAAGCAAAATATTATTAATTAACAGAGAATATGTTCTGAAAATGCGGTTTTTATACTATACAGGTTGAGTCTCCCATATCCAAAATGCTTGGTACCAGGGGTATTTTCTATATCGGAATATTCCATATTTTGGAAAATGTTCGTAAAATAATTAAATATCTTGGGAATGGGCCCCAAATCTAATCACAGAATGCATTTATGTGTTATATACACCTTATACATACAGCCTGCAGGTCATTTTAGCAATATTTTCAATAATTGTTGCTCAAACAAAGTTTGTGTAGATACTTGAAATTCATTTATGTTTCATATACACCTTATACACAGCCTAAAGGTGATTTTATATAGAATAGTTTTAAGAATTGTGTGCCTTAAACAAAGTTTGTGTACATTGGACCATCAAAAAGCAAAGGCTTCACTATCTCAGTCATGCCAAAAATATTCTGTATTTCGGAATATTCCGCATTTCGGAATATTTGGATATGGGAGACTCAACCTGTATATGCCACTCATTTTGAAATGTAATTTGCTATAAATATTGCTTTGATCTGCAGTGTATTCTCTGGCCATTTTTTATTTACTTTTATGAGTTACTAATAAGCTAGTGAAATGCAGAGTAAATGGAATTGTATCAATGTAAATATATTGAAATAGTTGTGCCTATATGAAAAATACCGGAGGTCATTTACAAAGCACAAAAAAATGTCTGCGTTGCTTTGGTCGTGCTGTGCTCTGCACATCGCACATGTGTGTGTCTATATTCCCCCAGAGATAGTTTACAGAGCAAGATCCTGAAATCTGCAGCAGTTTGTTCAGGACAAGGAGAGAATGAGAGTTAGGCCAGTGCCGGAAATAAAGGTTACAGAAATGTGATAAATGAGTGAAGGAGGTGATGTACCCAGAGTCACCATTTAAAAATACTAGAACTTTGCACCAGCGGGTATCTTCAGGTCATCTTGCACTGTTAATAGGATCCATTCTGCACCTACACAAACAGAATAGTTACATGGATGGAGTAGTGGTTGACATTACTGCATCACAGCCCTGAGGTTATGAGTTAAAAGGCAGAACAAAGCCCTATCTACGAGGAGTTTGCATGTTTTCCCTGTGTGTTGCGTGTGTTTCCTCTGGGTGCTCTGGTGTCCAACTACACTCCAAAAACTGGCTAGGTTACTTGGCATCTGCCAATTAAAATAACCCTAGTGGGGCAGCGACCGATGTAAATGATTTAAATATTCTCAGCAAAATGCTGCAAAAAAATAAAACACACACACACACACACACACGGCTACTCTCTCGAAAGTCGTGGGAGGCTCTTGATTTTTCAGGTAACCCCCTGTAACCCCGGAAGAGTAGGCATATCTCCCGTGGATCACATCATTTAGTCCCACCTCCTGCCCCACAGACCCTTGAATCGCGCCCTTTTCCCGGTGGGGGAGCAGAGCCTAATGACGTATACAGTCCCCCCCCCTTTATATGTCACAGAATATGTCACAGAACCTCCTCTCCGGGGCTTTTCCCAGGGAGGGGATTTACAATGTCTGTAAGTATGACTCGCACACACACACATAACTGTTAAAAGGAACAATCCCCAATCCCTATGTCTCCTAATTCTTATGATTAATTTAAGCCACACATGAGCTAAAAGCAGCAGTACCATAGGGGATAAACTGAATCATTTACTAATTTAATTTAAATAAAGGATTGGTGTTAAAGTAGTCAGAGTATGGACATGGACATGATGTTTACACTTTAGTATAGTGTCTCTCATCAGATTGTCCAGCTCCCCTACACACCTTGGCACACACCTAGTTTGTGGAGGCACATCTCTAGAGAGAGAGTGAAGGGAAGGTGGGCATTCTTGAGGTGCGCTGGGCAGATCATCTTGGTGTTCTGGTGCAAAACCAAAACATTTTGCAATATGCATCCAGTGTGCTATGGAAGTCCGGACCACTGTGTATATTTCAGGCTCTGGGATTCTAAATCTAATCTGCCATCAACAATCTAATAATAATAATGCTGTAGGCTTGTACTACCTATTTACTTTCACTCATGTCCAGCTGAAATTCTCACATAAGTATCGGAAATTCTTACCAGCATCCAATTTATCAGAATCATTTAACATGATAATTACATGAGCTAAAAAAACAAACGGGCTGGTGGGAGGTAAAACTGTAAACACATCGTAAGTCATTTGCCATTGTTACATCATACCCTGGCATCTAGTACCAAGTGTATACTTTTCAGCCTATATCTTAAAGCCTGGTAAACGGCTACTAATCTTCTCAATTATAGAGCTGTGGGTGTAGCAATTACATCCTGGCAGTATCTACGCTGTAAATTCTCTGATGTGTTTTCCCATGGACATTTCTAGCACATTACACAAAGACCTTTACCCTGCAAAAGGTATTAGTGACCAGTATCATGTTGTCCAATGCTATAAAAAAAAAAAAGTCTCACAATCTATTTTTCTCAATGAATTTCACATTCCGCCAGGGCAACACAGTGGCACAGTTTAGCATTACTGCCTAGCACGGATTACCTAATTATCCCTAATCTGTGTATAGCTATGCATCTTACTCCACTGGGGAAGGGATTGATTCTCACATTGTACAGCACTGCATATTAGTTGCTGGCATGGCCGTAGCTAGGGTAGTGCGGCCGTTGCCATCGCACAGGGCACCACAGGTCAGGGGGCGCTGTTTGGGCCTGTTAAATTTCTGTTTATTATCATTCTTGCTTGTAGCTTCCTCTTATTTCATCCCCAGTATCTCCTGGCCTCCCCTATCTCTTCCCTGGCCCTTCCCCATGAAGCCATGGCCCTTTTTTGGGTGTATTATGTCCCTTTGAAAAATGAGGGGGGTGCCAATAGTCTTTCTGGTACAGGGCACCAGAAAGTCTCGTTACGGCTCTGGTTGCTGGGGAGATGGTCAAACCAATGTTCGTGGTCTCAGATTCAATCCGCAGTAAAACAAACCTTCACAGATAAATGACAAAAGTTGAGAAAGCGCACACCTCTGTGTAATAATCACTGCACTCAATAGAGATATATCTTAGATCCTACTCACAAAAGTATTTCTTCCATCAAAGCATATCAGAGGCCTTTATGGGTCTTCAATTTCCAGTGCCCATACCAGTACGCCATGTTAGTGACAACTATACAATACCAAGAGCTTTCTTGGTACCACCATACAATAGAGACAGCATCCCTGTGACCGCGGTGTCACATGCCAGAAGTCCTCAATGGAGTACAGCAGGACATGCAGGAACTTGGAAGCAAGCAATAATGCACAGGAGTTGCATGATACTGTGGATGTGCAGAATATGTTTGCAGCCAGACTGGTTGTTCCTTATTCCACGCTGTGCTGCTGCCAGAGTCTGTTTGTTTTCTTCACATTGACATGAGCGCCGCCATCTTGCCTAGCAATGTGGCTGTCCTTCTGTACTCCATTCAGGACTTCTGGTGTGGTTTAATGTTTGTATTGCATTGGTCAAAGTGCAACTAGAAAATAAAAGACATTTCCCTATAAGAATATAGAGAACAGATACCCCTAACCTGTCGGAGATTTTAAGTTCTTTAGTCAGGAGGACAATGCTGTGCCTCTACCGGTAAACACTCTCGAAAAGCAGTTTCTCCACCCCAACACCTCATTTAAATAAACCCCCAACTTGTTTTTTTTTTATCAATTATTTTTCATTTTACATATTCAGCAACTCATTTTTCTTTGTATTGTATGCACCTTGCTATGCGACTTGCGATCCGACGGCCGACATATCGGGCGGTCTCCACACACGGAGCGGTCGGGTGGCCGACCGCCCGATATGCCGGCACCTCCCTCCCCCACCCGGGTAGCGCTGCATGGGATCGTACATCGCATCCCCAGATCAAGTGAACATGCAGTAAGATCTGGAGGTGCGATGTACGACCCCACGGGAGCGCGCACTGGCCAATATCATGCCAACACATGGTACGATATAGCAGCAATATCGTACCAATCCGTCGGATCGGCTGCTATATCGCACCGTATATGGGCAGTGTTAGGCTCAATCTTAAATGTGCGGTTAAGTAACATTTGCAACGGCGCCTCCTTCAGGAAAAATACCAGACTGCTGCTTAACACTGCTGTGATGAAGCTGTACCATGGCTCATTGGCTTTCTTTATGTCTGTTTCCATATGGCACGCACAGGAGTTGTGAGACCTTGTCACACTTGTTGCATTGTCTCAGGAGCTTCTATTTCATGAGTGTTATTTTCAATGTTGCTGGATTTTTATATTTTTTTTAATTCTTGTCGACAGCAGACTTGTCTAATTTAAACTGTGGCTACCTATAGTTTGTAATAATATTATTCATTTGCATCAGTAGGTGGAATATATACATATGACTACATTTGTAGCTAATTATCCACCTTGGCAGCACTTTACACAGTTTATTTGTGAGGTACACTATGCAATTATTTGAGGAAGTGGTTTATATCAAAGGAGTGCTAACACTATTTTGACTGCACTGTACATAAAGTGCTACAGATGCAGCTAATTATCCATTATCTAAGCTTTTACTGTGCTAGTGCACTTTTGCATTTACCAGTGTGCAAGCAATTAAAATAATTTCATCAGTAAGGAGTCCTAAGCTGGGTACACACGTAAAGATTATCTGTCCAACCATCCAACTAGTTGATTGGTTGGAATGAAAATCTGGTAAGGTATGAAAGCAAATGACAATCAGCAATTTGCTCCCAAACGCCGGTAAATGGACAAAAACTGTTGTTTGAACAAATTGTTTAGATCAAACATTTAACAAACTTGTCTGAACGACCATTTTCATCTGTTTTCTGGCACTTAGGAGCAAATTGCTGATCATCAGTTACTCCCATACGTTACCAGATTTTCCAACCAAACAACTAGTTAGCTGGTTGGACAGATAATCTTTAGATGTGTGGCCAGCTTTACAGTTGTTTAAAGAGACCCATATATTACTAGTCTATTTTCAACGTAATTACATATGTATAGTGTGGGGGGGTTTATGTGGAACCAAGTTCTTATTATGTATCTAATTATGTGTTGTTTATTTTAATGTGCTATTGACTTTAGGATAATTTTCTATATAAACAGAAGTTTTGCCTTTATTAGTCTTTAGGAAGTCCTTCTTTGTGCTTTATATTATTATAACTTGATATATTACAATTTTTTCGGTCAATGTCTGCCTTCAATTTATTGTAAAGAGTGTGGTTGAGGTAACACCACAATAAAATGATTTAACAATGCTGCTCCACAGCACTGGAATCATATGTTTAATTCCATAGTAGGGCCTTATAAGTGTGGAGTTTGTATGTCCTTCCCCTGTGATTGCATGAGTTTCCTCTAACATTAAAAAAATCATACTTACAATTGGCCCAAGCATGTGCAGTGAATATAGACGTTAAGCTCCACTGGGGATGGGACGAATATATAATGTAGAACTTTACAGAGAATAGTCATTCATTTATCCTTATACAGCAGGGATGGCGAACCTCAGGCCCGGGGGCCGTATAAGGCCCACGGAATCATTTGGTCTGGCCCTCTGAGCTTTTTTCTGCTCTCCTCATCTGGCTAACAGGGGGCCTAGAATTGCACCCTGCAGCCAGAATCTATGCAGTAGTGCCACCTGGAGCGTCCTTAGGATGCTTCAGATGGTCACACCGCTGCCCTTACAGCTCCCCGAAGCATCCTCAGGATGCTCCAGGCATTGCTGTAATCATCGGCGAATGTGGCCCCGCCCCCGTGCGACGTCACGCGGATGGGGCGTGGTCTGCACCAGGCCTACAATTAATATTATATATATCTAAATGGCCCTCGGCAGAAAAAAGGTTCCCCACCCCTGTTATACAGCATCAGATGACTCACTGTCCTTGGTGTGTCCTCTTCTTTAGAAACCACTTGCAACGCGTTTCATGAAGCCTCTGCCTACTTTGGTAGACAAGTGTTAAAACAGCTCATAACTGTAAAGCGCTGCGGAATATGTGTGCGCTATATAAGTAACTGGTCATAAATAAATAATAAGTAGTACCATCTCATTAGGTCTTCATACAAGAGCTCAGAATAAAATAATTTACCTATTGTCATTATTGCCTGCTTCTCATGTGAATGATTCCATTATTTTGACTTATATGAGTGTGATGGTAATACACTGTTATGATATTATGTTTTTAGAAAATAAAGTGTTTAATCCAAATGAGGGTTTATGGAGATTTAGATGTCTAACATTAAATATTTGCAGATATTCCCCCAAAACAGCAAACTTCAGGGGGTTCCCACAAATATTAAATATCCCCCAGATGTATTATCAAGGGATTGCAGCAGATATCTCCAATAACTGCCGCAGTTCCTCCATTTTTGTCCGCAAATGCAGCCCCCTCTGGCACCCTCCCCGTCCCCCCAGGGACGCACGTGCATTGGCTGCCAGGGGTCTGAACCAGGAAGCAGCGTGATAGCGTTACGCTAATCACACTGCTTCCAGTTCTTGTCGAGGACGGGCTGTTATCGGAGCCCATCTCCCGGCAAGAGGATTGTAATAAATTTGTGTGAAAATATTAATTTTCACATTGGAAATATGGGTAAAACATTTATCACATACTCATTAAAAATGCAGATTGTAATAAATATGCCACTTACTGCTATCTATTATATAAGAGATTCAGAAAAGAATCTTATAACAAGAAAAAAACTGAAAAGGAGAGGATATAACCTGTAAATGTCTTCTTACCTCCTATTATCGGGTGAGCAAATATAAGAGAGCATGTGAGGCATTAAATAAAAGTTTGAACGTATCACATTATCCTCTAATGTATTTCTCTGTACTGTGCAAGTGACAACCTCATGCTATCTACTAAACTATATATTTCCTTTCTTCTTTTTTTTATTAACTCACCAAGCTAGCTGGCTGTTTTAAGACCAGAATGGAATCAAAAAAGTGTTTTCTTCCAACATCTGTATCAGCTTCTTATACGGAGAGGGTCAATGGATTTAGAAATGAATGTTCCATACAGATGAGGGATCAACTCAGCCCATCTATTCCAGGCTGCTTGCTGATGCAATGGGAATCCTTAACTCTCAGCAGAAATGAGATCAGACTAGCCAGGTGCTCTGTCACTTCAACTAGCCAGACAGGACTGCAAGAAATGGATAGACGTTCCAGCTGCAGGAAGGGGAGCCACGCACTCACTTATTTGTATACTGCACGCACTACAAGCAGAATAAATCTGCATCCGTACGGATAGTCAGTCTATTAAAATATTGGAAATATAGAATATATTCTAATAAACACAGACAGACACTTTTCACTAGCACCAGTGGGAGCCTTTCTGTAATAAAATAAAATAAAAAGGCATATGTGGTCATTTCTGTGTTACCAAAAATAGAGAAATACAGAGGTTCCAGTCTTATTGAAATGAATCAGTTATGCGTTATTTGAGAGCATATATATGACTAGTAGGATGCATAGAATCATTTGGTTATATAGCTCATGCCTACATTTGTGTCCACATACGCTAATGCCGCAATTGTACCAAACAGACCTTCTCAATGCGCCAGGTCCCGTTCGAGTCGAATTGCGCCAAGCATCTTTTTCATATCTTTATTGCTCGAATGTGCGCTCTTTGTTGCAATGCGATGCGACAAAAAGCTTCATGAGACTGATCTGATTAATTTGGTAGGCGACACTTATATATCTGTGAGCGGCTGACTGTGGCTCTATATACACCGTGCTACAATGCAGCGGCCACGGCTTTATTTCACGATGAGTTTCATTATACACAGATATACAAGTGTTGCTGCACTGCTCCGCGACACACTCATTCTGTGGAGCAGGGGATTTAGCCTGGTGATTACACTGATCACCAGGCAATAAATCTCTATGGGAGGCATGTAGTTTGAAAGAAGAGAATCCCTTCTTTCAAACAAGAGTGTCCCCATCTCTCTATGTGCCAGGGATGGGAAGAGAGAGGTACTTAAATTACTCCCCCCCCCCCCCCCGCATCTTTAGCATCAACGTTTGGCATGTAAAGTTAAATAAAGTGACATTGGCGCACATGTGCACTGATATCACAGTTCTGTGACCGGCACCACCGATCCCCAGGTCTCCCCACCGGTGATTAGTATGTATACACACACCCACATACATATACATTTATATAGCATAAAGTGGGCATAGAGGGTAGAAATGAGGCAAAGGGCAAGAGAATTAGGAACAGACGTGAGGCAAGAGGACTCGGGTAACAAAGGGAGCAGGAGAGACAAAAAGGAGGGGGAAAACCAGGTGACAAAAGGAACGTAGCAAGAGTGGGGGGTTGGCAGTCCTGACCAATTCACCGGCCCACACCCACAATCCAGCCTTTCCATGGCTACATCCCCATTCCAGTAAGCAGTACACTTCCTACACTTGTTTAAAATACCACTTTCAAATACCTTTTAAATTAACTTGTATATAAAAGACACGATTAAATATGTCTTAATGCAACTAAAAGTGTATAAAACGATAGAAGTAATAAAACCCACTCTTCCAATTACCCCGTATCCACTTACGCTTGTTGTAAGTACATCTGCATCTGCCTTTGGGCCTGATTCAGAGCCGAACGCTCTGACCAGAGAGCTCGCTCTGAATCAGGGCCCTCCTCCATGAAAATGGAGCGGCCTCCTGGCCGCTCGCATAGCTGTGGGTGACCACCCACAGCATATGCGAGCGTCCATGATGATGGTCGCGATGGTCTTGACCATTGCGACCATCGGGCTTGCGACGGAGACCCTGTGGTAGGGTCTCGCTGCCGCAAGCCCTGGAGTGATTTTGGCTCTATCAGAGCCAAAATCACTCCCACTGACATCACAAGTGATGTCAGTGGGGCCGGCTTCAGACGGTAGGCGTTCCCATGGGAACGCCTCCGTCTGGCAGGCACGCCCCCGGCACGCCCACCAAAGGGGGCGTGCTGTCAATCAACATCGACAGCACGCCCCCTTTGGTGCGAGACCCGGAGCGATGGAGAGCCCATCGCTCGCCGGGTCTCGCGCATGCGCACGACGGAGCTCCTTCCGTCGTGTGCATGCGCAGTGGGGGAACATCGACCCGCTTGCGAGCGTCCTGCGCTCGCGAGCGGGTCTGAATGAACCCCTTTGTTTCCAGTGTCCTACACTTACAAAGTGCATCTGCCTCAGGGCCTGATTCAGACCCACTCGCAAGCGGCTGTCCCCTCGCAAGTGGGTCGATGTTGTGCACTGCGCATGCGCACGATGGTGGGAGCTCCGTCGTGCGCATGCGCCAGACGCGACGAGCGAAGGACTTTCCTTTGCTCGTTGTGTCTGATCAAAGGGGGCGTGCTGTCGATGTTGATTGACAGCACGCCCCCTTTGGTGGGCGTGCCGGGGGCGTTCCCAAGGGAACGCCTACCGTCAGAAGCCGGCCCACTGACATCACTAGTGATGTCAGTGGGAGTGATTTTGGCTCTGATAGAGCAAAAATCACTCCGGGCCTTGCGGCTGAAAAGCTCAACCGCAGGCTCCGGCTCGCAGTGGCGATGGTTGCGATGGTCAAGACCATCGCGGCCATCAACCTGCACGCTCGTACAGGCTGTGGGTGGTGACCCACAGCTATACGAGCGTCCAGGAGGACGCTCCATAATTATGGAGGACGGCCCTCATTCAGAGCGTGCGCTCTGCTCAGAGCGTACGGCTCTGAATGAGGGCCTCAGTCTCCAGTGTCTTCCGCTTAGAAAGTACATCTGCAACTGACTCAGCTTCCAGTGTCCTGCATTCTAGTGCATCCTGACTCTAACACCAGCTACCTGTATATAAGTGCTCCCTGCATCCATTCAGTCTGTATCCATCCCAAGCATCTACCACTTGGGCTGTTCTGCACCTCGCACCCATTCGAGCAGTTGTCCCATTACACGCAGGTGCACCTATATATCAGTCAGTACTGTGCAGCACTACTCCAGTGTCATCTCCTGCAGGCTGACACCTGTACTACAGGAACGTTCCTGTGGTCAGTTACTGCCTGTCTCTGTACACTACTGTTCTGAGTACAGTATCATCAAGAGACTATGGGGTCTATTTACTAAGCAGTGTTAGGAGACAAAGTGAAATCCGCTCCTAACTGCCATGTCACAGGCTGTGTTTGAAAATGACAGTTGGAGCTGATTGGCTGGTACCTTATCTCCTTTCTCTCTGTCTCCTAACACTGCTTAGTAAATAGACCCCTATGCCTGTCATGCCTTTGACACTCTATCCAGTATTTTCCTAATGACTATGGGCCTGATTCAGCACAGGACAGAATTGCAAAGCCGCACACAAGCAGCTTTGCAATTCCGTCCTTGCAATTATGGTAATGCAGCAGGAGGTGCAGTAGCGTATCTATAATGGGTGCAGGGTGTGCGGGGAACACGGGCCTGTGGATCCAGGGGGGCCCCACACTGCACACCCTGCACCCATAATATTACTTACCTCTCTGAAGTCCCACGTCAGTGATGGGGTCCGGCTCAGTAAAACGACTGGAAAATGGCCATGGCGGCCATTTCCCAGTCGTTTGCGCATGTGCAGTACAGGGACAATGGCTGCCGCGGCCATTTTCCCGGTGACCTGTGCATACACTATAGACTCTGGGCACACTCTAGTGCTCAGAGTCTATAACTCCGGTGATGGCTGCGCATAGCTCAGTGCGCTGCCGGCCGCCGGCCGGAGAGGAGGGGGCCCGTGTCGGAGACTGTACACGGGCCCCCTCATCTCTAGAAACGCCCCTGAGGAGGCGTCATTACTCAACCGTTTCGTGCATTACTCATCCGTTTCGGATAATCTGCAATCACTTCGGCCCATGGGGTCACACAAGCTGGCCACCCCAGGCCTAGTACTGCACATGCACAGTATGGGTCCGGCGCCTGCGCATATTTCCGACCATCGGGAATTTGCATTCAGCGGTGCACTACCGAATAAAGCCTATATTATATCTGTTTGTTTACAAGCACCAATTCTTGTAGCGGTCTGGTGAGTAGGAGCTTTATCAAGGCCTCAAGCTTCCACTTTCACAAACAAAGCTAACGACAAGCGTTCTGATCCAAATATACAAAACCCCAATGACGTGCCAGTATTCACTGCAAGTGTATGCGCTGGGGTCAGTGGGGTTCATTTCCTCCACTGAGCCCCTTCCCATGTATGACCTGCGATGGCACTGGCCTTCGCCTAACACCAGTGTGGAGTCAGCCTTAAACCCGTGAAACAGAAAAGCTTTTACTTCATTCTAGATTATAATGTCACTTTTCTAAAGAAAGGATATTATTATAATATGTTATTATTAATATTTTGTTAGATTGGTTGAGCTATTAATCACCACAGATGGTTATTCTTTTTCAGAGCTGCATGTTTAGCAATGTCTAATAATTGATATACAGTATAATGGTATTTCTGTAATTTATGCAGAATGTTATCTCTCTGAAGGCTTTAAATACCTTTCATGTAGCATGTGAACAATATGCAATTAGAAACTAATCAGAAAGCAGTTTTGATTTTATTGAGAGCACACAGAATGCATATGAATTGTTTTTCATAATTGACATAACATAGGAATTATGATCATTATGCAAAGTACTAAGTTAAATTTATAGACCATGTACAGGACAGTTCTAGGGACCATAAATGCAGCATGTACCCACAATGCATGAAATACAGATGTAAATATGAGAGAGTCTAATTTATAAGGTGCAATAGGGCGCACTGAAACATGACAGTGGGATATAGTCCTGATTTTTACAGGGAAAGGTAACCAAGGCTATTGAAATGTGGTAGAAGCTATAACTGACTGGTGGCGAGTTCTTGGCTGATCAGTGTATGACATCATTTTTTCTCTTTAAATACTGGGAGCAGGGGCGTATTAAGAGAGGAGAGGGCCCGTGTGCTGTCCCTCCTCTCTACCCGGCGGCCGGTAGCGCACTGAGCACAGCAGACTCTGAGCACTAGAGTAGACTCTAGTGCTATTCCACAGTGTACTGAGCACTGCAGGCATTTTCCCGGTGACATCCCTACTGCGCTTGCACAAAATGCTGGGAAAATGGCCACGGCAACCATTTTCCAGGTGATTTGTACAGCAATGCAACCGCCAATGTGGAACTCCGGAGAGGTAAGTACTGTATTTAATAAATGGGTGTAGGGGATAATTGCCTATCTTTGTTGTCTCTTCCCCGGGAGATGCCCAGGGAGGAGAGGCAGGTGGGTTGCGGCGGGGGGGTTGTTGGGTCGCGTCATTAAGCCATGCCACCTTTGCGGTAAATTTCGCGATTGTCGATAATTTAAATATGGTCGTGGCTAAATTATACGATTAATGGAGAATCAAGTCATTAAGCCCCGCCCCCTACATGAGGACCCACAATTGCCGCGGAAATTTTCCCCATTCTGCTCACTTTACTAGGAAGTGGGCAGAATGCTGGAGATGTGCCTACCCTTCCGGGGGTTGCGGGGGGATACCCGAAAAATCGTGAGCCTCCCGCGATTTCCCGGAGGGTAGGCATGTATGCTGTAGGGTGTGCAGTGTGGGACCCCCTGGACCCAGGGGCCCGTGTGCAACGCACACCCTGTACGCATTATAAATATGCCCCTGACTGGGAGGGCACTATATAAGGTGCACAAAATAAGCTATGTTGTAATGAGGCAGTCCATTCAGATGCAGTTTGGGAGTGTGGCGCACCTGATTGGATCAGAGCACGCAATGTATGATGCGGTGATCAACCAAAACCAGGGGTTATTAGCATTTCTCTAAAATTTGAGAATGGCGCTATTTATCAGTCCCAATGCTGACTCCCTCACACATGCACCATGAGACTCCAGTCTGAGATCTGGAACATCCGCAATGTGCCCACTAGGAGCAGTTCTGTGTACATGCATACTGGCAGGGCAGAGATCACCGGAGGGGCGAGTTATCATATATCACCTCTCCGGCAATTCTCAGATCTAAGACATCCTGCATCACTGCAATGAGCGGCCATACAGGATTTCACGATGCGCTGTGAATAGTACTGCAGCAGGTTAATACATTTACCCCAAAACAGTAGATGTATTATGCTGCCACTTCTCTCAGCGCTATAGAACATCTTGCATCGCTGTTTAGTTGGACAAAAAGGGTCATCGCCACTGGATACATGTATCCCAATTCCATTGACTGCACTATGAGCCATTAGGCTAATTTAGACTTGTTCCATCGATCCATGAGCCCTATTCTGATTCAGGAGACATAATTGCTAGGAATCCTAAATATAGCAACATGTTTATACTGAAATGGACTAAAATAATTCACTGTGAACATATGGCTAATTCCCAATGAAGAACAAACTAGAGTAATAATGCTATTAATCAAAACACTGTAAGTACCATGATAAAAAATAAAACAGTTGAATAAAAGGCTATATATAACACAAGGGCTTACGCTAATTACATAGATATAACAAATAATGGAGGAACCACTCTCAATGGTAGAACACCTTAGGAAGCAGAATAATGCCCAAAAATATAAAATTCAAAAATAAGTAAATGCACTGTGATAACAAAATACAATGCATGTAGTGCTAAAAAGGTACAAAGCTTAACATTTCTAAGTGCACAGAAAATTTTATTAAAACCTACTAAAACCTCCTTAAAAATTGCAAATACTGTAGATAACTAAAACTCCTGTATGAGCATATAGAGTAGCATACAAAGATGAAAAGGAAACCAAAACAACTAAATATATGCACAAAGTACAACTGCGAAGGTTATTTAATGCAACGGATGTTGTTATTATTACTTATTTTTATTTATTTTTATATCACCAACATATTCTTTTGCGATTTACATATTGTGTCAGCATATTCTTTTGCGCTTTACAATTGGGAACAAACAGTAATAGACAAGACTGGGTTAAAACAGGCAGATATAGATGTACGAGGGCCCTGCTCGCAAGCATACATATGCAAGCTTTGTACATAGGCCAGGCGGTGATTATAGATTAATCTATTTGTGAGGTCCGGGGAGCCGCTGTTTTGTCTTCAGGCGCCAGCTGGTGCAATAAAGTTTTTTCTGTTTATTGTGAGAAAATTGTGATGTGTCAGGTGTCATTTTAATGCTGAACCCTTCTGTAACATGGGGAGTAATCTGTTATACAGACTGTGTGGATGCACTGCATTTATTCTGCAACATTACTCTTACTAGGGAAGGGGACCAAAGACATAATATAACTAGGACTGTCTGGTAAAAAATACCTCTCAATAAGACATTTCATTTGCACTGGTCTTCTTACTATAGTTCTTTTTATCCCACACAGTGGCGTAAGTTCAACCCAGACGCCCGGAGGCAAGTTATAATTTTGTGCCCCCCCGTAAGATATAGAGTTGTGGGTGAGGGGGTGTCGGACATATCACTTTGACAAAAGAAGCTGCTAAGGAGCAGCAACACCAATGAGTATGGACAGGCTATAGATAGACGGCGGTTGATAGCTGATGGTTTGACACAGAGCTCTCCACTAGTGTATTGGGCGGCTGTGATGGAACACTCCAGGTACATAGTTACAGCCCTAAGTAGGGTGAATATATTGTGGGCAATGGAGGAGGTGCCCCTTAAGTGCTGGAGCCTGGTGGCAGGCACCTCCATTGTCTCCCATAGTTCTGCCCCTGATCCCACAACTAAAACTCTAAATGAAGTCAAGTAACAAGGAAAGTCATTATTTCCCTCCTAGCTGACTGCTGCAGAAGTCTCGGTTCTTTGCCTGACAGTATGTAATCTCACAACCTTTATTTTAGGTCTCTCACTAGTGGTTCCCTCCTCATTGTGTACAGTACTGAACCCCACATCATTTCATTCAGACATCCCTCTTCATGTCTATTTGCTTCTGCCACACTCTGCCAACTCCAATAGTCTCCTAACTTCGATTACACTAAAGCTGGATACAATTTAGACGATGTGTACTCAACACGATCTCGTGAGCGACGGGGTCAGACGGAAGTGCCGGGGGGTAGCGGGGCATCTTTCTGCATGTACGACAGATCCGAGGATGCGACAGGCGACCCGCGGGAGCTCAAGTCGGCAACATGCGTACACACTGGACGATATGAACTATTTGTTGTACCGATGCGCCTGAATCGACCAAATCACTCAAGATTTCGTCTAGTGTATAGGGGCCTTATCTGTCACTACGGGACTCTAATCTCCATTTTACAATCATCCCAGATGACCCCATCTAAAATGAGAAGCAGACAGAAAAGAGGGATAGTGTCATTAAGGGATGTTGGAGATGAAAAGAAGAAGTGGAGATCAATACAGTACGAAATGAAAGAGGGAATCACTGTTGAGAGAGATAATAGAGAGATTATTAGGTAGGAATTAGTAGATTATAGGGAGTAGTATCCTGTTGCAATCACCTAGCAGGGAGAGACAATGAGAGCACCGAGGAGCAATCAGTGCTTCTGGATGTTTGGGACACACCACTCAATGCTTCAACCCAAGACCTGGCTGGCTCGCCATATAACTGACACTCTACACAATAATATCAAAACTGTTGTACATTTAATCCACTCTATAGTTTATATTAAGTGCTAATCAGGTAAAGAGGACTGCCCTTATTGCTATGACAATTGAATTTACTAACTGACAAATGAGAAAAACCCAATCACATCTAACTTTACTAATATATTGATTAGTGTAGAGTGAGAAACTCAGCACATAACCTGGAGACTTTATGAATTTAAAATCTGTAAATCAAGGAATCACAATTATTTAGAGAGAGCAAAAGAATATGAACGAACAAAAACGAAAAAGTTAGTAATATAAGAGGAACACTAATTGTTGTTATTGGGGTATTGCGCTTATTAGAATCATTTAAGTATTGTTTTAATTTTTTCGGTTTTATATTTTTACTAGACGCTTTAGGATATAGGGCCTGATTCAGAGCCACTCGTAAGCGGCAGCTCGTTCGCTCCGAGCGATGTTTGCCCAACTGCGCATGCATACGGATCGTTATGCGCATGCGCGAACCAGTCAGTGCGGCCGAAATTCATGTGCTCGCAAAATAGCGAATGCCTGATAATTTGAGTGACAGAATGAGGCGTATGTGGGTGGTAACAGGGGAAGGTGTTTGAAAACGGGGAGTGGAGATCCGATCGCAGGCGTGCTTAAAGGTCAAAACGGGCGTTTTATGGGTGTGCATAATTAAAACAGCAGCGTCATTGACCACGTCACTGGGTTATTTTATAGCCAGAACTGCTCGCAAAATTGTGGTAGCTAAAACCAACCACAAGAATAGCGAGCAGTTCATACCCTGGTCGATGTACTCGATTAATCTAATAAATAGCGGACATGACGTAGGATGCGAGCGGCCAGGGGGCGTAGTTTTCCAAAAAATGTCCGCAAGTTTTGTTCGCTCGTTCAGACCTTGAGGCGTGAACAGACCGCAAACAGCGAACGGTTCATTTGAATAGCCACCCCTATTTTCTGGACGTGCGAGCGCTAATTGCATCCGGCTCTGAATCAGGCCCATAATGCATATCATAGACTTAAAAAACAAGAGATATGGTAAGAACTTACCTTTGTTATCTCTGTTTCTACGAAGTCCATAGGGTCCACAGGGTTGACCTTGGGGTATAGGTTGGGAACCAAATCCGGGCACCACGCAGTTAAAGCTTTTAGCTCCCAGGATGCACTTGGGTCCACTCTCCCTATAACCCCACCCCCAGCCAGAGGCACCTCAGTTTGTAAGTAGCCAAAGGCCGGAGGAGGAGAAAAAAAGAGAGAAAACTGGAACACTCGATAACCATACTCACAGAAATGGGAGACGGAAAACCGGTGACCAGTCACACAGCCCATTTGAAGCCAGGTGCGTCAGGGCGGGCGCCCTGTGGACCCTATGGACTTCGTAGAAACAGAGATAACAAAGGTAAGTTCTTACCATATCTCTTGTTTTCTACTTCAGGGTCCATAGGGGGTCCACAGGGTTGACCTTGGGGATGTCCCAAAGCAGTTCAACCAAGGGAGGGGACGCTCCTGTGCTGAGAGGAGAATCCGCCGCCAAAAAGGAAGCATCCTGAGAGGCAAAGGAAAACAATGCCTAGAACCTTAAAAAGGTGTAGACAGAAGACCAGGTGGCCACCTAGCAAGGCAAACCAGCCAAGGTGCCACCGCGAGCCACCCACGAGGGTTACATGGCCCGAGAAAAAAAAAAAAAAACAAGCAGCAACAACAGAAAGGCCTACCCATGGGTAGGCCCCTGAAGAAGACATACGAGGCCGTCCAGCCAACATATGGCCATAGGCCGGCCATCCTTTCCTGTTAAAACCAGAAATCTCAGACCACCAATAAGGAGTCCGATTTCCGTCAGGAACTTGAATGGATCACATAAATCCACAGAGGCCGGACCACAGTCAATGAGGCCACACCAGCCGAGAGGACTGGGGACTGAATGGCCGCACCATAAGTTCCAGAATAATATGGAACCTGAAAATCACTAAGAAGAAACACAGGGTGAGAGCAACTCACACCCTAACAAGATGCCCTCCAGAAGAGGGAGCCACATGAGAACGCTCCCAATTCCGACACTCACCTGGTTGATATAAACTCCCTGATAGAAAGAGAGAAAGCCAAAGCAATAGACCATGTAATGGCTATTACAACCAGCGGTTCCATTAACTTTCCCCGGAGTTAACGAAGAACCACTACTAACTCCCAAGGAGACCCTAGGGAGGACAAATGGAGGCATAATCCAGAGAACACTCCAAAGGATGAACTGGATATCAGAGCGGAGCAATTCCATAACCTAATCATACTGACAGTGTAGAGATCTGCACTGTCAGGAAGGCCAGGCCGAGGGAGAAACCCAAGCCAGCCGGAAGGAATGCCAGAAAATCTGGAAATCCTGGACACCAGAGGATCGTATTGATAGGTATAATACCATAAGAATTATGGCTGCCACAGATTGTGGTAGGTCCCAGCAAAAGCTGATCCATGTGCTCCAATCATTCCAACGATGACAAAGCCATGGAAGCCGTAAGACCACTATAGGGACGTAGTCAAAGACAAACGACCCAGGTCCAAGGCAAACCCCAGGACCCTGAGACAACAGGTCTGGGTAGCGAAGCATCAGGAATGGAGTATCGATGGAGAGACTCCGAAAAACCAAGTACCCCTGACATCTGGGGCAATCAGGAGCCACCAGCAGGAAAGCATCTCTGTCTCTATTGAAACACTTCCCTCGAGGAAGAATGGAGACTGGAGAACACAGGTACGCAAATTGGAAGAACCCCTTCACCGACAAAGAGTCACTGAAGGTTGCTTCAGAATCCCCAGAGTTGGACTGTAACACCATAGTGTGATAGAGTCAGAAGGCCATGAGTGTCACCTCAGGAGGGCCCCCCCCCCCTGCTCACCAGGAGATGAAACCTCTCTTGGGGAAGAGACTAGTCCCCGGGATGCACGTCGTAACGGCTGAGGACTCCCGCTTCCCAATGGAGAGCACCCGAAATGAACACTGTCGAGATGGTCGGGAGGAGACCCTCAGACAATTCCCGAATGTATGACATACCTGACATTGCCACCCAACGAACAGTATTGCTAAAAAGGAAGCCACTGTTCTGACCCTGTCGGACTGAACTTTTTCAGGTTCACCTGGAAACAAGGGCTATGCCAGAGTGAAGCCCAAGACAGGCTAAAGTTCCAACAAGTTAATTGACAGGGTGGAATCGACAGACATCCAATTGCACTGAAATGGATGCGAACCAGACACTGTCCTTAGCAAAGAATACCCTGGACGAGATGGCCATAGTCACCCGAAAAGGGACCGACTTGCCTCCGGGGAGAGCATCATCGTTTGAACAGTGATCCGACAGAAAAAACTCGTTCCATCTGTAGATAAGCCAATTATGGAAAGGCCTGGAATGGAACTGAGCCCATTCCACCCTTCCAAAGGCAGACACTGAATAGTGGACCATGCATCCCAGAGTGTAAAGACATATGGCGACTGCGCAGACATCCATGTACTCCTAATGGAAGAGTGGAGATGCCGTCTTAAGCCAGAAGAATTCTCAGATTTTGAGAATCCAGCAGGGCTCCTAGGTGAAGAATACCCAGAGAGGGATGCAGGGAGGACTTTTTTCCCCTTGATTAAACGTCTGCACCCTGAAGAACCCACAGTCAACCAGACCCGGCTGTAAAGTACCCCGGTGATCCTGCTAAGAGCAGGAGGCCATCCAGGTACAGGAGCATTGGGATATACTGAACAGAAGAACTGTCAGAAAATCCCAAATGCTGGTAAACCCCTGTGGGGCTGAGATCAGTCCCAACAGGCAGAGCCCGAAAAATCGTAAGTGCTGTGATACAGCAAACCTCAGTCCATGCTGAGGTAAGGTCTCTGTAAGTACCCGTAGGCACGCGTCCTGTATATCCAGTGATACCATAAAGTCCCCGGGTTCCAAACATAGTATGATGGAGCATAGGGATTGCTTCCTGAACCCAGGTAGCTTTAGGAACTGGTTCGGGGAATTGAGACAGAGAATAGGCCAAAGAGGACCATTCAGCCACCGCACCAGAAAGAAAGCAGAACAACCAGTCCCTCGCTGAGAAAGTGGGGATGGCCCAATTAGCTCCGCTTACCGCAACAACTGTATAGCTTTCTGGATTTGTAAGGCCCTGTTCCGAATAAGGGCCTGCGTACCATCACATGGAAATAGGCCGCCTGAGCAAAGAGAGGGCGTACCCTCCTACCCACGTAGCCGCGGCAACTAGACACTAGTACCGGGCAAACTGAGAAATCGCCATCTCCCAGTGGTAGGCCTGTCTCGTCAGGCTGACGATATATCCGTTGGTTCAGAAGCAGGATCGGCTGGCAGTCCAGGCCTGCTCGGAACTGGATATGTCAGCCCTTGTAAAGGCCGACAGTCTATGAAAAAACAGACCTTTAGGCTGACCCAGAGGACAAAAAGACTTAATAGTCTGAGGCCCCGTAGTGAGCATAGCTGACGGCGGGAAATTTGTACTGCCACTGTCAAGGTCAGATATACCCTATAGATGGTATCTGCACCTCTGCATTCCCAGAGCGCAGCCATAGGGTATTACGGAGGATACCGTCGCAGCCGGAACTCTGAAAGTTTGGAGCTGGTATCCAATATAGGCATGTCCACCTATGACAACTGCATATATTACGTGAGCGACCAAATACACTTGAACCCCAGACGTGTTGGAGGGGAAAAACATTACAAATACATCAGCTCAGTATGCAATAGTATTACCCATCCTACCATGGCTATAGCATGGTTGGTTAACAACCCCTGAAAGCGAGTATACTGATTTCAGGCAGAGTTACCACCTACGGATCAGAAGAATCCGACCACGCAGGAATGGGATGCGTAGTAACGTCTGTAATCCGACGAGTAACACGCCCATCCACCCCAGGAGGGGCTCATGATGACCCTCAGGGAATTTGGGACAGGAGACCAAACACTGTTGTAATACCTCATATCTGGCAACAGCCAGAGTCCCGCCCTGCGATCCACCCGCTAGTCAGCAACAGGGACCCAGAATGCACGTAATACTGAGGGTGTATGATACAGGTGCAGGTCAACATTCACTCTAACCAGAATGGACCTGCTACCAGCCCGAAAGCAGGGATAATAATACTTGAGATAGGCTTCCCCCCCGTGTAAGAGGGAAAGAGCCCAAAACAGTATCCAGTTCACGGTAGAGCCAAGTGGGAAGTAACCACAGGGCGTCAACCACGCCAATTTGCGTTTCATAGAAAAACGACTTCCACCCAGGGTGGCTGTTGTGGTAATCCCTGCAAGGGGCATGACAGACTATTGTGGCACCAGGGGGAATTCATATACTCGAAAAAACCCCTGTAGGGAGCGGTAGTCTGTGTCACAGGGGAAGAGTGCAAGAAACTGCGAGATACCCTGAGATGAAAAGGGCAGTATGGTGAAGTAACCCCAAGTGAGGTACAACAATGGGGCCCGCCCGGCGATCCGCAATTAAGAGGATCCCGAGAAAACAAACAGCCCAAGGGGGTCGTGAAAGGGACCGGCACCCGATGACGCCACATACAGAACCCTTTAAGAGTTAAATCCTCCGCACTAACACCTGCAGCACATGGCTTGCAGGATAGTAAAAATGGGTGCAGTATAACGCTCTATCTCCTGGTCAGACATATCTGACCAAGCCTTGTGATCAAGCAGCGCTATACTGGTCCTGACTGAAACTAAAAATTAGCTGCAGGGACCCATTTTCAGCGTATGCAACACACAGTTCCACTCAAAATATGGCAACGTGCAGCACGCAACAGTATGTGACAAACCTCACAAATATTAACAAGTATATAAATGTGAGGTCTCAGAACCACCCCAAGTACAGCTGTATTAGGGCAGATAAGGAAAGGGATAGATATACACTGACAGGTGAGAGAATAAAGTACAGTCAGCACTAGCATAAGTCACATACAATGCAGATATACACATATATACATAAACATGTCATATAATATACTGCACTATTACACTGCATGCAACTTACCCAGATTCAGTGTCTGGGAAGGCTACAGCGCTGTGTACACTGACCTAATGGTGAGGTACGCAGGGGGACTGGACTCACTGCCATCTCCAGAGATTTCTGCTGCACCACAGAGAAAATGGCCGCTGGAGACCTCAGAAGAAGCGTGGCCCGCGGAGGAAGCAGCTCAGCGACGCCAGACTATGGATACTGAAAGGCGCGCTGAGCTGAGGGGAGGAGCCGCTGTAACAGGGAAGGCTGTCTCCCCTGGCCGGCTATTAACCCCCGGGACGCCGGCTCCCTGCACCGAACACTAAGTCCCTGGTGGTCTAGTGGACACACGGGGTATGGGGGGCCCGCCGCCACTGCCGGCGCCTCCGGTCTGTCCCCAGAGACCGGAGGCACAGGACTGCATTTCAAATGCGCGGATCACCGCAAGCGGTGACCCGCGCCTTACCTGCTCCCCGTGAATCCGGCAGCAGTCCTGGGCGCCCGCAGAGTCCGGCTAGTACAGACTCTGGGGTCCCGCTGAGATCCCCAGATCTGTACTGGCGTCTCAGCGCCAGCGGGGTGACGGAGCGGCAGCTTAGACGTCCTATGGACAGTCTGACGCTGCCGCTCTGAAGAATCCAAAGGAAAAATAAAAAAACTCTGTCCTTTAGAAAAAAATAAAGCTTAGGGGCTGCTAATCAGCTCCCCACTGCACTAAACGGTGACCTGACTCCGGCCGGGCACAACTTAAACTGAGGTGCCTCTGGCTGGGGGTGGGGTTATAGGGAGAGTGGACCCAAGTGCATCCTGGGAGCTAAAAGCTTTAACTGCGTGGTGCCCGGATTTGGTTCCCAACCTATACCCCAAGGTCAACCCTGTGGACCCCCTATGGACCCTGAAGTAGAAAAGTCATTAAGCAACATTAGACAGTATTACAATATCTAGCAGCAATCTACAGTATACATCTAAAATTTAAAATAGGTCTCAAACTCAATATCTCAATGTTACAATTAGTACATTATTGACGGATAGTGGCATGACCTTATACAAGTTTGGAGTTATAGCATATCATTTCATAACAATTTGTAAGAAGTTTGTTTTTTTATTAAATATAATTTGTATTTATACTTTTGCAAAATATAACAGGCTCAGGGGTGTAGGGATGTATGCGTGTGTCAGGAAAAAAGTCAGAGTAAAGTGGAGGGGAAACAGTTTTGGGTTTATGATTGATGTATGTCAATCAGAGTCAATTGTGAAAAAGGAAGCTACCTCCCAATATTTAACAAAGAGTAAGGGGTCTATTTACTAAGCAGTGTTAGGAGATAGAGTGAAAAGTGATAAGGTGCCAGCCAATCAGCTCCCAACTGTCATTTTTCATACACAGCCTGTGAGATGGCAGTTAGGAGCTGATTGGCTGGTACCTTATCACTTTTCATTCTGTCTCCTAACACTGCTTAGTAATAGACCCCTCAAACTTTATCATTCCAGGTAAAGTAAAAATAGAGCCAATGGCAACCTGTAGAGGGCAGTATGGAAAAGAGGGAAAGGGATAACTGTCTGAAAAATGACAGTTGGGAGCTGATTGGCTGGAGCACCATTTATCATATGCAGCCAGATTTATAACTCGTTTTGAGTGATAAAACTTGTTGATAAATTAGGCCCTGTAGGCAAAGGGGAACCTCAGGTCTAAATAATTGTCATTTGGATTAAATAGTGGATTTGTTATGTATCAAAATGATCAGTGCGTGACAGTGGCGTAAATTCATCCCAGATGCCCGGAGGCAAATTAAAATTTGGTGCCCCCCCATCACAGCCACTGAGCAATTTGCATGCAGACAGGCTATAGATAGATAAAGACAGTAGCTGATGGTCTGACATGAAGATCTCCACTAGTGTATGGTGGCTTCTCAGGGAAGAGGTGCCATGTATTGGGCGGCTGTGACTGTACACTCTGGGTACATAGTTACAGCCCTAAGTGGGGTGAATATGTTGTGGACAATGGAGGAGGTGCCCCTTCAAAGCTGGAGCCTGGCGGCAGGCGCCTCCATTGTCTCCCATAGTCCTGCCCCTGGTGCGTGAGCTACAGACATTTAAGAATAGATTAGGACATAAGCTTTTAAGTGCATTTAGGAATATACAGGTTAGGCCATGGAAGAAGGTGAAAGAAGATGGAGGGGAGAAAAACCTAATTTATAGAGCAAAATAGGTCTTGGACTTCTCATCAGAAAGTGGTAATCCCAGGGCAGGACCACCATTTGTGAGACAGAGGGCCTAGCATGCTGCTGTTTCGCCGACAGATTTTCAGCAAAAGGAAATATAGTGTGAAGTCTTGTGGGGACCATGTATCATCAAAATAACAGTTTGCCCGAAACTTCTTTATATTCTTTGCAGATGAAAGATCTGGCATCTTCACCTCGAATATGGGTACATTGCTCCAACTCCAGGGCCTCCTTTATGCATTCCTCCCAGTGAAGTTCATGGGGATCCTTCGCAACTTGGTGGCATATAAGGAGCAAAGAGTGGAGCCAAGAGTCCTAGAAGACGATCTGCAATTAGTTTTACTGTTGTATAGAAGGTGAATTTGCAAGTAATGATAGAACATACTGGGGGGTAGGTGGAATCATTCATACAGACCAGAAAGCTCAGGGGAAGAACCTCTGGGCATAATTTGAGATAAATTGGGAAATGAGAGGAGGTGCAACCACTGCAGTTGGATTATATTATAAAGCCGAAATGCACTTAAGAAAATGACTTTAGATACCAGCTGTGTCCGGGACCTGGTGCATTAAAGGCCATGACAACCCGACCAAATGCTTTTTTTACATTGAGGGCCACCACCAGAATGAGTGTAGCCATCGTACTGGCCACGTATATTACATTTATGGTTTTCCTGATATTATCGCCCACTTGGCGGTCAGGAATGAAGCCAACTTGGTCTGGATGAACTAGTGTATTTATGACACACTGATTGGGATAATTGCCTTCTTTTGCAATGATCGCTCTGATGGTGGCCCCATAAAACCTAGAGGGTACAGTTAAAGAGATTTAATAACAAGACGGAGAGAGCCAGGGCTAGCTTCTTATAATAATGGGCACCAATGCCATCAGGGTCAGAGGCAGAGCTTTTTTTTAAAGGATTTAATAGTCTGGAGGAGTTCCTCAGCAGAGATCTCCGCATTGAGGGAAGTTGGTTGAGAATTTGAGAGAAATGAGAGATGGCTTTTCGGAAGATTTTTAGTGTGGTGCATTAATGTATTAATATAAGGACCCCAGGCACTGAAAAGATTCCCAACTAATCAATCTTTATCAATAATAGATTCCATTCGGTTTATATAAAATAAGTAAGCAATCCAATTCAACCATTGCCTATATACTAGGGACGTCAGGTGTAATCCATAGAGAACGGTTTGCCTTTTCTGATACTGCAGAGTAAGAGTATATTGTTATGTAAGACTTCCTAAACCACTCGCGAGAAGTAATCTTTCCATTTCTAGCCAAATCTCTTTTCCTGAAACTTCGGTAGATCGTTACTATAAAAGGATTCACTTACTGGGATCTTATATCAGTTGGTGAATCTCTCCATTGTGTGTGTTATAGTTGAAAATCCTCTCTCTCCAGTAGAAAAAGAAGAGAGGCTCAACATAGGTTACCAGGTAAGGATGTTACAACAGTATAGGGCTACGCATTCTAATTAAACACAACATTAATGCGCTGATTTCTGTTTCATCTACTTTTATGGGAGACTGCACCCGAGTGATTCCCCCTAAACAACCAAACTGTGGGGGAGATGTGTCGGACAAATGGACAAGGTGCCCATAGCAATCAAACAGCTTATAGCTAGCATTTATCACGTACAGTCTATAATACGATAGGAAGTAGAGTTTGTCCACTCTTTACAAGGTTTGATAAATCTCTCTAGTGTTGCTAGCACTATAATTTTAAACAACCTTTAATAAGCACGTTTGCACAGTTCCTGTGGGTTTCAAAGCACAGTTATGTATGGTGCACTAGGGATACCGGTTGATTGGTCGGCAATAAAATGGTCGCCACATTTTGAATGTCAACAGTAAAAAGGTCTACATGGTCATTAGGTAGACCATCATTCTGTAGACATGCATTTAAGTCAGCAAGGTTACATGGTCAATGCAGTCAAAAGGTCCACATTTCAACACAAAAATGTTGGTATATGGTTAGGGGTTAGGTTTGAAGTGAGCCTACAATAACAAAAAAAAAAAAGTGTCAACATTTTAGTGTCAACATGTTAAATTGGAATCTTTTTGTTTACCGTGTCGACCATTTAACACTGTCGTCAAAAATACATGTCTATAAAATGATGGTCAACCTAATGACCATGTTGACCTTGTTACTGTCGACATTCAGAAACAGTCGACCTTCTGGTGTTTACTTTCTGAATTATGACCTTTAATGTCACACCTGTGCACTAGGGAGAACACCAACTGGCAGCAGAAGAATCTTAGCTATACCGTGTCTCTCAGTGTTAGAAAACAGCACTCTAAATCTCAAAACAGCTTTCTGATGTGTTGTTAAGCATAAACATTTGAGACATCCAAAAGGGTTGATGACTTGGCTTTAAAAGCTCTTGTACTGTAAAACATTTCCTCAGAGATAACGGTTTGCAAAAATGTAATATTTTCTGCCTTGCCATAATAACACAGGAAGTGCAGCGCTTACAATGTCACTTACTATTGTAAATAAAGGGCTTTAGTTGTTGTCAAACTCATACACTTGTACCTTTCGTTTTTGTACCTTTATTTTGACACAAAAGGAACGTCTGTGTGGCAAGCCACAGTTCTGTAATAGGCAAAATGAATTGTCTATTGATCTTTGCAAGAAGAAAGCGAAAGTCAGAAGATCAGTAACAGACCAGTAAATTGATTGTCATACAAAAGCGACATTCAGTTCTCAGTCAAGGAGGGACAATTATGAAAATTGGTGCACAGGAAAAATATACTACAACCCATAGCAAACAGTTGTTCCAAATAAAGTTTTCATAGCCAAGTTCTGAAAATTAAAGCAAGAGTCAGATTTTCCTCTAAATGGAACACCCTTGCCCACCAATTCCTATAAATGTTCCAAAAAGAGCTCTAGAATATCTTCTTGTATCCCTTTTATACCAAAATTCCAGGTCTGATCCATGATTTGGAACACGGTTCCAACACGAGTCAGACCCCTTTCACACCGCGGCTCCGACCCAGGTTATTCCTGGGTCGGCACCGTTTACACTGCACGCGAGTACAGTGGTTCTCTCCTGCCGGTGCTTGTAGATGACATAATCTCTGAAGTGCTGGGGATTCACATCTTCCTACAGTATGCTGTGAACCGGATCTATTCGTTCACACTGCAGGGTTACACAGGTCCTTTCCGTGTTCAACCCTGCTCGCTACCCGGGTTGGATTGAATGGTCACTCGACCTAGGAATCCAATCCTAGCCCCTTTAACACTGAGCCTGGACCTGGGCTGACACAGCAATTACCTGGGTTATTTGGCCAGTGCAAAAGGGTATTGGTTCATTGTAATATGGTGAAGGCCTCATTAGTGGAAACATTCCAGACAGATTTTTAATTTTCTTTATGTTTTTATATTTTTCAAAGCAGTGCATATCCCATTCAATAGTCAAACTATTCAAATAATTTATTAAACGCAAGCTTCACAGTGTATTGAATTTTCTACGTGTTTTAATATTTTATGTTTTTTTCTTATTTGTATATTTTTTTTCTTATTTTAAATGTTTTCCATTCATGTATACATTTGTGTTTACAATCTAATCTCTTTTTATTTTAATCTTTGATATACTGTAAGTATATTTGCTCGTGCATTTAAGTTGATAGTTTTTATTTTATTTTAAACTGGATTAATAAAAGTTATATTTTATCTTGTAAGTGTGCCCCTTCAATGGAGTACTGCTCTGCTTCTATCTCCCTTATTGCATACTCCTTGTTTACTCCTGGGAGCATCTTTCTTCTGTACTTATGAATTGAAGCAGTACTTACAGTCAGGGCTGCCATAAGGAATTGTGGGGCCCGGGACTGATGACATAGGCAGGGCAGGGCCCCCCCAGCCCCCCTTCAACCCCTGCCGCCCTCACAACCCCCCTTCCCCCACTACCTTATTCGAACATAATAAAAAAAATGCAGAAAAGCATTATATTACAGATAGGGCAGAACACTAACAAATGTAAGCATATTTAAAATAGCTGAAACCTGCCAGCACGGGAAGTGAGAATTCCATGGAGCACCAGGAGCAGGGACAGTCTGGTTCTCTCAGACTCAGCCCCATCATGCTCTGTCTCCACTGTCTGACAGGCTGAATACATACACTTAACTTACCTTGCTCCTTCTTCTAGAAGACGTTCTCTGCTTGTATGCTCCAGAAGCCGGCTCATCAAACTACTTGCCCGCCCGCCTGCCCTCTGTCATTCAGCGGCGTGACATCATGACATCACACCATGACTGCTTCAGCATTAGAATAAAGACTTTATTGAGGGCAGTTGCCACACCGGCCAGTGCGTGAGGCGGAGCGGGAGGGCGGCGCTGTTGGGTGAGTCACTGACTCACACTCACTGTATTGTGTGGCGCTGGGGGGCCCTGCCGGGGTTATAGTAGTGGGCGGCTGCAGAGTACCGGTAGGAGCGGCTGGGCCCCCACCATCGGGCCTGGCTGTCACTGTCTGCAACCGTGGGCCAGGGCATTAGTAGCTGGCAGGAGGCAGTAGCAGGTGCCGGGCGGGCCCCCTGAGTGCTCGGGCCCGGGACTCCAGTCCTGGCAGTCCCCCCCTGATGGCGGCCCTGCTTACAGTACTATATGATCTCCTGGCAAGCGGACCCCATCCCCACTATCCCTTCCTCATGCCATACATGAAGGGAAGAGTGTAGTAAGATGAAATTTGCTAACTCCCCAGATGTTTTTCAATATACAAATCTGATTTGTGGATCCAGGCTTGAACCAGATTTCAAAACTTCCTATGCTTCAGTCTGGATGACTATGTGATAATCACTGAGCTAGATATGAGCAAACCTATGTTTAAAGGTAATGCCTCTTTAAATAATATCTGTAATAAAGATAATATAAGAACTTGGTTTTTAACATTATTGTGATTCCAGAAATACACTTTATTTGGCAAATTCAATTAAGAGTGTTCTAGCTTTGAATCTGTGCAAAATACTGGTCCTGGTTGCTGGAGATCAGTCTGCAGTGACAAAATTATTATGTATGCAACAGTTGTATCAGAAAACAGCATCTATCATCTGCATGCTGAGCGACAGTCAAAGATGGGAGTCTTATATATCACGTAAGGTCTGTTTATTTTACAATAATAATACAACAATTCCCATGACCAAAATGGGTTCAGGAAGAAATAGTAATGGTGCATACACACGGTCAGATTTTTCCTTCAGATTTGAACGATAACGATTTAAAAATCGTTCAGTCGTTCATATCTGAAGGAAAATCTGACATATCTGACATGCCTGAACGATGGACAATGAACGATGTGCTTTTCCGGTTGTCAGATAACGATATCTGACATCTGATGTGTTTGCAGTCAGACTTGGACGATTCCATTCATTTTAATGCAGTCAAAAATCGTTCAATCGTTCAAAACTTTGGTAAAATCGTTCAAATCGTTCATCTGACAAATCTGACCGTGTACACAGAAAAAAAAGAGATTTGCCCCCCAGCACACTGCAGCAAAAACAATACATAAATCCTACATGATAATAGCGATTCAGAGGTATTAGTTACATACATTTGCAAATATATGAATAAGCGCCAGGCCAATCGTCAAGGCTCCTCTATACTGGCGTCCCTAGCATTAAGGGGTTCACGTCCGAGAAGCAAGGCACCCCTTTTTCGTGTGATGCCCTGAGGATGGCCCTTGGTTGGAATTTTTTTTGGGGTGCCTTGCTTCTCGGACGTGAACCCCTTAATGCTAGGGACGCCAGTATAGAGGAGCCTTGACGATTGGCCTGGCGCTTATTCATATATTTGCAAATGTATGTAACGAATACCTCTGAATCGCTATTATCATGTAGGATTTAAGTATTGTTTTTGCTGCAGTGTGCTGGGGAGCAAATCTCTTTTTTTTCTGTGTTCAGAGTAAACCCCGCCCTTTACAAGCACCTGTGTTATGCAATTAAGCTGATCTGAGCAACTACCATTTCTTTTGCAAATCTGACCGTGTGTATGCTCCATAAGTAAGCTTTTAAAGATATTAAAGAGTCCTTCAGTTGAGCAACATCATTTGTCAAAATACAAGGTCTCAAAGAATCTTCACCAATCTGAAAAAAGCTAATTTCCTCGTTTTACTAGAATACTTTTAATTAAAAATTAAAAATCCTTAAAATTCTAAAGAACACCCTAGTGATTGGTTGAGCATGCGAAATGCTACGTTACAATATCAGCGGCTGTGACACTGCAATGCAGCACTTCGCATGCAGATACACCCGCAGTCGCACACAGAATATAGGCATGCCGCATATCATTATACTCAGCAGAAGCTACTTGTGTGTCCTATTCGCTTTGTGAATGAGATGCATTTGAAGGGGAAAATTGGCACAAAAAGACACTTTGTGCTACCGAGTCACACGGACCTCATGAGTTATGTGTAACACAACTTGTAGTGTACGGAGGATAGATGTATGTGGACACATCAGCAGGGCCGGATTAACAATGGGGCGGATGGAGCTACAGCTCCAGGCCTCCCATTGAAAATAGGCCCACAGGATGCAAGGACTGCAGTGCAGACAGGAAAAAAAATATTTTTTTTTTCCTGTCACCACCGACAGCCCAGCTGATTCACTTATGGCTCACTCACCTCCCAGCTCACTCTCCCGCCAGATGCTGAGCCCATTGTCACCCCCAACCCCTCCTCTCGGCTGCTCGACCTAAGCCCCGCCCACTACTGGCCGTCGAAGCCCCGCCCCTATGTGCCTTAAGCTCCGCCTCCTGTACGTCCTACTGCAGAGCTGTGTCCTGTGACTGTGCACCAGACCAATCGCCTAGTTCAGGAGGGAAGGCACTTCAGCCCAGCATGTCACATTCCACAGGTCAGTGTAATGTTTGGCCCCTGTGTACAATTTATGTATGTTTTGTATATATATTTATTTACATGGCTATATATATGTGTGTGTTAAATTAGGTGGGTACAGGAGCATATAATGTATAAATATGTATATGTATGTATATACATATATATATATACATACATACACAGTATGTGTATGTATATATACATACATAAGTACAGTATGTGTATACATTATATATATATATATATATATATATATATAGACACACACAAACACACACACACACACACACAGTAGGTGCTTGTTCAATCCTAGGAAAGACAGAGGGGGCACTCCGGGACTTGAGTGCACAATGTATTTACTTGAAAATGACTGACGTTTCAGAGCCAACCTTGATAAAAGAGTTGGGTGGGCTCTGAAACATCGGTAATTTTCAAGTAAATACTTTGTGCATTCAAGTCCCGGAGTGCCCCCTCTTCTTTCCTAGGATTGAACAAGCACCTACTGTATGAATATTCCTTGGGAGGGCACCTGGGCACCCTGCCTTTAGTTTGGACTGTGAGTCCCGATTGATTTTGGGTGATATACTGTATATATATATATATATATATATATATATATATATATATAAAACACACACATTGGTAAATAGAGAGGGTACAGGAGTTTGAGGCACACTTATGGGGACGAAAGTGGGTGTGGTATTATATGTCGACATTCATCATGTAGACAGTGATGGAATGCCGACATATCATCCCTGTTGGCCCACTAACATGCTCCTGATGGCTGTAGCAGCTCCAGTGCGGCTTCCGGGTCCCAGCAGTCATGACCTCTGCTGCTCCTGCCTTCCGATGAGTATTACTCCCATCCCTAAACCTAATCCCTACCCCTCCCTGTAGTGCCTAACCCACTCCTCCCCCTGCAGCCTAACCTTCCCCTAGTGCCTAACGCCCCGGCACAGCCTAACCCTAATCCCTACCTCTAACCCTCCCTATAGGGCCTAACCTTAGCCACGCCCCCCCCCCCAATCTAACTGTAACCTCCCCTAATGCCTAACCCTCCGTGCAGTGTCTAAACCTATCCTCTTCCCCCGCAGCCTAGCCTTAACCTTCCCCTAGGTCAGGGATGGGGAACCTCAGGTCTGGGGGCCGTATAAGGCCCGCGGAATCATTTGGTCTGGCACTCTGAACTTTTCTCTGCTAGTCTCATCTGGCTACCAGGGTGCCTAGAATAGCACCGTGCAGCCAGAGTCGATGCACCAGTGCCGCCAGGAGCCCTTACAGCTCCCTGGAAAATCCTTAGGATGCCCCAGGCATAGCTGTAATCGCCAGGGATTGTGGCCCCGCCTCATGTAATGTCACATGGAGGGAGCGTGGCCTGCACCTGGCCCACGAATAATGTTATAAAATGGCCCTTGGCAGAGAAAAGGTTCCCCTGCCCTAGGGTCTAACCGGAATCGGTATGAAATACCGCCGGCCGCATGGCCGACAAAAGCAGAGTTCCCGGCAGCTGAAGCCCGACAGCGCTGGAAATCCCGATCGTCACTAAGGTAAGTATAAACTAACCTAACCCTCCTTAGGCGTGCCTAACCCTAACCTCCCCCCTCTAAGTGCCTAACCCTAACCCCCCCTTCCTCGCTGCCTACACCTAAGTCCCCCGGGGGGGTGCCTAACCTTAAGTCCCCCCCCGGGGGTGCCTAGCCCTAACCCTCCCTCTCCCTAGCCTAAATGGCTGTCCGCTCGCGGCGCCCGGCATCCCTTCGGTCGGGATGCCAGGCGCCTGTCTCCCGGCGTCGGGGAAATGACAGGCGTCTAGATATAGACGCCCGGCATTTCACCCTCGCCGGGATATGACAGTCGGGAAGCCGGCTATCGGTATTAAGGCAGCCGGTTTCCCGATTGTATACCGGCCTAACCCTTTCACAGTCATTTTTAAATTAACTTTAATGTCAACATAATGAATATTGACATTATAACTGTCGACTTGTATAAAACACACTAGAATACATTTAAGTAATCAACGTCTCAGAACTTGTATTCATTATTTCATCAGGATTAGCAAAATGACAAATACAAGTTCTGAAACATTGCTTACATAAACGGGTCAGTGTGTTTTATACAAGCCGTCCAGAGTGTCACACACACAATCAGCTGGCTCCAGAGTGTCTCACACAAACACACAAACAGCTGGCTCCAGAGCGCCCTGTGCCGGCACTGCCCCTTAACCACATGACGTCATGCTGTCGTGTAGAGGGGCCTGGGCCACCGGCACCTGGAAGTGCAACACTGCCCAGAGCATCCGGAGGAGGCTGCAAAGACTGCAGGGTGTCTGTCTGGGCAGTACTGCAGCAGTGATACTGGCTGCAGGGTGCAAGCACCCTGCTAGCCAGTAACAAAGGCCATGGGGTAGTGATGGTGCTGCAAACAGAGCCCTGCGCTCTGTGCAGCATCACCGGTCGCATACCTGCGGTTATGGCACTGTATGCAGTCAAAACACACCCACAACAAAGGCCACACCCCTATGTAAATCACAGCTACACCACACTAGCCACAACCCCACATCACCAGTCACACTGCTGCAGCGCTGGTCACACCCCCTGCAGCGGCACACAATAGGCCCTTCATAAATTTCAGCTCCAGGCCCATGTGGACATTAATCTGGCACTGCACATCAGTATCTTTACAACACTGTAAAAAGCTATTTCCTTGTTCTACTAGAATATTTTAGAATAAAAGGACTTATTTTGAATTAAAAGAGCACCCTAGTGATTGGTTGAGCAATAAACAGTAAATATCGCTACAATACATTTTAAAATAATTAGGAATATACATGAAAACAGATACAAAACCAGAAATACTGTATAAAACAAAGTATATTGAAAAGTTAGGGTAGGATGTACATGAATTAACATCACTGAAAAACCTATCTTGTATCAGCTATTTTGAATACACAATAATTAAGGTATATTTAATGTAATGCGGACTTTCATGAGCAAAAGCACTGTGGCCTATTGAAAGATGCGTGACCTTACAAAATGGCCATGGTTTGGTTTAGGTGGATCTTAGATGTTACCTTAGCTGTGCTTATTTACCAATCAGGAAAGCTGACCTGTATAACGGTGATCAGTAAGTAATGCCGCCGGATGAAATACCGACGCCGGAAGACCGAAGGCTCTACATCCCGACTGGGGCTGGTAAGTACCCTAACCCTCCCCTGCCGCTCCCTAACCCTAACCCTCTATTAGCGGTGCCTAACCCTAACCTCCCCCCGGTGGTGACTAACCCTAATCTCCCCCGGGGGTCCATAAATCTAACCCTCCCCCCTGCGGCTAACGCTAACCTGTCCCCAATTACCTTAGTTCGGATTGCGGGCAGTCAGGATTTCGGTGTCGGGTTAAAGATAGGTGTCAGTATTTCTACTCCTATCTTTACTCCCAAGTTGGGCTTTCCGCATCAGGATTCTGGCGGCCGGCATTCCGTACATCGGTAACATAACTACATCCCGTATGAAGACATCACTTTTAAGATAATGGGTTGAATTAAATAAGTCTGTGACTTGTAGGCACCAGCGACTTTCCATCGAGTCTGCTTAATGTTTTAAGGAGGCACCAGGTTTGTTCTGCCTTTTAAATGATTGCCCCTTTAAAACATCCGTCGGAGCCACCGATGCCTGCAAGTTGCAGGCTTTCACAATTATCCCAATGTGTTTAAAAAAATGTCCAGATCTTGAAGTGCCAAAAGTAAAGGTAATGGTAGGTGGCACCACCGCACTGTGACATCTTGGAAATGCCCAGACCTGTATTCAGTTGTAATCTGACATCTTGTGAGTCAGTTTAAAAACTGGCTAGGATGCTCATGGCAAGGCGACGTGAATTATCGGAGAACGAACAAGGCAGGACAAATGGGACATTCCATTTCCGAAGTTGTGCAGACATTCAACATTCCTCGATCTGCGGGGTCACGTGTATACTGGGAATACCTCATGGAAGGTATTTCCACCCACCGTGGACAGCACAGTGGCCGACCACGGGTGCTTAAGGATCGTAAACAGCTGCGTCTGAACAGAATTGTCCGTGGTAGCAGACAAGCAACACTGGCTCAAATCACATCTACATTCAATGCAGGAGGTACCAGATGCTTATCCAGCAGGTCAGTGCAGCGTTCTTTAGCTTCCATGAGATAATCGAGCAGAAGACCCACCCAAGTGCCCCTGTTACTACTACGGCACCGGACATCCTGGGCTTGCGATATCGCTAATTGGACCCTGGAAGACTGGCAACATGTGGCATGGTCCGATGAGTCACAGATACAGTTGTTTCGGGCTGATGGTAGGGTTTGGGTGTGACACAGATCCCAGGAGGCCATGGACCCCAGTTGTCAACAAAACATCATGCAGGATAATGCACTGTATCATCAGTACCAAGTTGTCCAAAATTAGTTTCTGTGGCCACCACGTTCGTTCGAACCCAACTGAGTATTTATGGGACATGGTGGAGAGGTCCATTCGCACCCAAGATCCTGCACCTACAAATTTCAGGGAACTGTGGAAGACAGCATGGGTCAACATCTCTCCAGAGGTCTTCCGACCACTTGTGTAATCAATGCCACATGGAGTTACTGCACTTCGCCGGTTTAGAGGGGATCCTACAAAATACTAGGCATCTATCCCATGACTATTGGCACTTCAGTTTACAGTTGTACACTGAAGTTGCTTCAAAAGTAGTAGTTGCTTCAAAAACCACAGACAAATCATTTAGGTAATCAATGGTTCAATACTAAGCCCAGACTAACTCCAGAACAAGACCAAAATCACAGTCACTCTGAAAATGCTTTTTTCCCCACAGTGCATCTCTAATTTAAAAACTTACAAATAATTGTATCATAATCAGCATTAATATCTGTAAGGCTCTAGTTTAGTATGCCATGGCAGCCTTTCCCAACGGGCAGGAAAAGGAGTCATTACTTCAACAATTTACAGGTTGGCAGATGTACAGATGAACCTATTTATTAAAATTACACTTATCAAACTAGTAGGTTTAATTCTATATTGCCATTTATAGCAGCAATAAAAAAAACCTCACTGCCATGATTCAACAATATTATGTTGCCATGGCAACAGAGTGCACCTCACCTGCCTTGCTGGAAGCAATCCAGAGCAATAATAAGGGTTAGTTATCACTCTTGAGGCCAATATTCTGCTGGGTGCATGCATGTCACTGGAAGTCTTGCTTGATGTTTCAGTTCCACTACTATTACATTTTTAAATAGCCCTCATACGTGAAAGTATAATTGTAAACAAGAGCATGGTTAAAGTTTCCCATAAAATCTTCATAAGGGAATAAGGAAGCGATGCAGATAACTGGAGGCTTTTGGCATGTGACATGTACACGGACGCTGTTGACAGTAGACAAGTAGCCATTCCATCCTGAATTCTCCTAGTTCCAGAGGGACCACTGCAGTCTAACACATGCCTGTCTGCTATAGTCCTCAGTCCTGTCCTGGGATTAACATTCTACTTTCACAGCAGTTCCTGAAAATGTATTGCATTTCAGCTGAGAAAATAGCCTCCCTGCAACCATCCAAAGGGCAATACTCAGGAAAGGCTTTATTCATCTGTAAGAATTAGCAGACACCCACATCCAGCAGTGAGTTGCATAAATGAAGATGATATCGCAGACTGATTCTGGTTGCTGAACCAAATCTAGACGCTGGTAATTGTTACCACTACTTTATTACATCACATCAGCTGATGCTAGCTTCTGGAGGTATCAGGAAAGTCATGTTTTAAATGAAGCTTCACAATTGTAATGTCTACACAAGCTGAGGCCATTAATTGATCTAAGTAAACAATACAGACACTAAAGGTGTACTTATGACAAGCTTGGCATCGATCCGCAGACTAAGCTCTTTCCAAATGCAAAATGAAATAAAAGCCACTGTTCCTTCTTTATGAATAAGCCACAACGTAGGGGCAGCCTATGGAACAGAGAAGACGATTTCTATCTGCCTAAGGTGTTTCTGGCATGGCCTAAAGCAATAGTACTGGTTCTTTATAACGATTCAGACAAAAACTGGCTTATTTAATGAGGCAACAGAAAACCCGAGAGCAAATAGGTTCATCTCTGTTCTCAGCAACACATTTCAGCAAACATACGGTATATTGAGCACAAACTCTGCAAATTACTTTAACCTGATGTTTTTGATATGATCCAGTCACAGCTCACATTGGAATTGCCCATAAGGATTTTGCATTTGTAGTTGCAACAACTTAGCAGATTTTTTGCAAAAACCTTTTTCACAGTATTAGATAAAAAATACCTTGCACACAGCAGAATCTAAATTTGTTGTTCGTGGGCCTACTATCTCACTCTGTATGCCGTTTCCAGTTATAACCTAGGGTTGAGAACCCGCCAGTGACCTGTGTGGGCGGCGATTAATAATGGGAACCTAGTGTTGCAATTCAATTGTTCTGGGCACCTTTAATTATTGCGGTCTTCACGCCCTATTAGACTTGGTTTAGCTGGGCTAAACCTGCCTATAGTCCTGTTAAGGATCCCAAACTGCGGTTAGGGCGCCCTAACCAAGGGTTTATCGCACATGCTTGCAGCCTACGCCGCCTGCTATCATGCCCGAACTGAGCAACAACTGAATTGCTCCGTCTGGCGCCCTAAAAAAATAGCAGCCTTCAACAATGAATTGCCCCCACTGCACCTGACACTTTGACTCCACTACCAGTCACTCTCCGACTGTGAATGGCAACTGCACACTAGTTGTAGGAGAGTAGTCGCTAGTGCCGTAACAGGGCTGTATTGCCGGACCCACCCCCTATACACATGACGTCACACACAGAGGGGGCGGGGCTGAAGGCACACAGAAGTGTAGTTCTACCTTGCTAGCAAGAAGCAAGGGCCATTGTACAGCGATGTGCCACCCACAGAGCCCTGCACTCTTTGTGGTGGCACCACCCACCCCCCCCTAGTTACGGCCCTGGTAGTCGCTGTCTCCACCATGCTCCTTCACCGCACTTCTGGGTGTTTGGCATAGCTGCTGCAGCACCTCCTTGCTGATGACTATGACTGGCTCCCTCCTTCTTACTTAGGACTGCAGGATAGCAGGCAGTGTTGAATCAGGATGCTGGGTTAAACACAGGACACAAGGTATAAAGCAGGGGTGGGGAAACTTTTTTCTGCCGAGGGCCATTTTGATATATATAACGTTATTTGCGGGCCCGGTGCAGGCCACACCCCCTCCGTGTGATGTCACACGGGGGTGGGGGTCACAATCGCCGGTGATTACAGCAATGCCCGAAACATCCTGAGGATGCTCCAAGCAGCTGTAAGGGCAGCGGTGTGACCATCTGAAGGGTCCTAAGGACGCTCTAGGCGGCACTACTGCATAGACTCTGGCTGCAGGGTGTCATTCTAGGCACCCTGCTAGCCAGATGAGGTTAGCAGAAAAAAGCTCAGATGGCTCAGAGGGCCTGTGTTTCCCCATCCCTGGTATAAAGTATGTATGCACAAGGTCTTTTGTGCATAACCTTGCCAGATCATTACATGTGTCGGCTGATCTAACAAGTGTGTACCCCACATAAGACTTTAAAAGATAAATGTTACTATTGTTAAGGGTGTTTTTCAGTTTGCTCACACATCCATTCCCATACATTTATATGAAATAAGCAAATCCAATAACATTCTCACCCTATTCCAAAATGAATAATAGATGTTGATTTTAGATTACCATGGCATTAATAACCTGCAGTACAAGGTTATTAATATGTTTGGCTTCGGATATAGAAAAAAACAAAACAAAATAAATCTGTTTTATTTCCTGTTGATGAAGAATTAGCATGAAGTGAAACAATTTATTTATGTCTATTCTGGGTATGTTATACCCTACGGGCCTGTTGCAGAGTGAGCACTATGCCAGCTAGTGTAGAGTACTTTGTGTGAAATCACCCTTTCTATGCCCAGAAAAGGCCATGCACACATATGTACCTACTGTATATAGATTGGTATGAACATATGCAGACTGGACCATATTTGCCTGAGAAAGCCGTATTAATTGTGGGTGATGGAGCAAATAGCAGATGATGATAATGGTAGAAGCATTATTAACTTCACTACCGATAGCTGCAGGACACTCCCTTATTTTTGGGAACCCCCCGCACCCCTGGAAGAGTGTCCGGATCTCCCACATCCTGCCCAACTTCTAGTGAAGTGGGCAGGATGGGGAGATAGTTGCAGGGAATCCCGGTACAACTGCCGGGATTCGTGGCTCCATATGGAGGAGTGCGGTGGCTCTGTATGGAGTGGGAGGGGGTCCACCCCCTTGTCTTAGCCATATGGAGGGGGAGGGCCCCACCTTCCCTTCTTGCGTTCCCGTGATTTGCGGCAGTTTGCAGTGACGGGGAGGCCTAATAATAAAGGAACCCAGCCCCACGCCCCAAAGTGGCCACCTGCATCCCTTCTCCGGGCATCTCCCAGGGAGGAGTGATAAAGTGTAGGTAAGTACGGGTAGCAGCACTAGTGAACTGCTTGTGACAATATGCTTTTGTGTACATTTTTAGGCAAACATGTTTTTGTTTCTTCCCCCTCGTACGCGAGATAGTGAGTTGTTTGTGATGTACTATGATGTATTGACGCCTAATATCTATTGTGCATTTTTCAAACAAACCGCTTAAGTGCATGTCACGTATGCCTAGCGTAAACCGGGCGTATATACAACCGAATGTTTATTAACTGTCTCCATAATGGATCAAATACATAAATGTGCATCATTAAAAAGTTTGTGAACTTCTATGATGCTAGTGATCAGGGTCGGATTAAGGTTGGAGGGGGCTCCAAGGAATACTTACCTACTCTTCTGAAAGTTGCAGTTGGCTCCCGAATTTTCAGGTAGCCCCCCGCAGCACCCGGAATAGTGTCCCGATGCCCCGCATCCCACCCACTTCCTAGTGAATTGGGCAGGATGGGGATATAATTATTGGGAACCCGTATAGAGGCAAAACGCATCATTAAGCCCTACCCCCTCCTCCTGGTCCTGCGGTTTGCGGCAGTTTACAGTGACAGTAGTGGGGCCAAATGAGATAGGAGCACGGCACTGCCCCCCGAATTGGCCAGCTGCGTCTCCTTTCCGGGCTTCTACTGAAGAGGAGATATAAAAAGTCAACAAGTATGCCCCAAGGCAACTAATTTTTGTGGGGGGGCCCTACCAATACAGTTGTCAATATGATATGCTATTTAATGTTATTAAAAAGTGTTAAGCACACCGCAATGCCCCTAGTTCACCTTATGCCGCACAGAAACCCCAGGTTTAAATATGCCATAGTACCCCCTGCTGACTGTCACGGCTGCATTGTTGTTAATCTGGCACTGACAGTGATTTATTTCACCAAAAAGCCTAAAGAGGTATTTCCTATATACATACACAAACAGTGGAGTTGGTAAAGGCATAATAATAAAATGATAAGCCTTGCATTGCCCTCTTAATGGCTTGAGTGGCGTCATTAAGGTAAGCCCATCTTTTTTTGTTCATACCTCACCTCTGCATTCCCCAAAAGTATGGCATAAATTCATTGTGGTCACAAAAGTGTTTTTTTTTTCAGTTAGATTCTTACAAGCTCCAGCCAGGACTTTTCCATGCAAGCCTACGACATTTTGTTAGCTGATCCGATATTCATGCGTATAAAGCAGGTTTGCCTACCCTCCCGATTTGGTCGGGAGCCTCCCGAATATCTGGTGCCGCTCCAGACACCCCGGAAAGGCAGGCAAGCCTCCTGGCTGCCGCCTGCCCCCCCAACTACCTACTAGAAACCCCCGCAGCGCGAGGGCCAATGACGCGATTTGCGTTCAATCGCATCATCGTGTCTCCGCCCCCTGCTTCACAATGCCTTTATTTTTGGCATTGTGAAGAGGGGCGGAGCCACAATGACGCAATCGTACGGCCCCAACATGGGCCCATTGCCCGGCCACGCCCCCCCACTGTTTGCAGGCATTCAGCCTCCCGGAAGGAGGGAGCTGAATGTCGGCAAGTATGGTATGTAGCCTGTCCACTCAGTAGGATCCAGTGACATCACCATGGAGCTTCATGATCAGTATTTTTTGAAGCTGTAATCCTTAGGCTACATCCTAATAAATATTGGTTAAACACTCAGAATAACTGCCCCGTTGTGTGTAGACAGACTTACTTACCCTCCCAATTCGGACGGAAGCCTCCCGAAAATCGGGGGCCGACCTATCCGCCTTCCCCCGCGGTAACAATTGAAACCCCCATAGGGGAGGGGGTAGCGAATCGCGTCATCGTGGCCCTGCCCCCTGCCTCACAATGCTATTAATTTTGGCATTGTGAAGAGGGTGCGGGGTTACCATGATGCGATCACTACCCATGCTCCGCCCCCAATGAAAGTAGGGAAGTATGTGTGTAGGTAATGGGTGCTCTTTCCCTGAAATAGACATGTGACTTAGGGGCATATTTATCACAATTAGCATTTTTCGTGTAAGTTTGCAAAGTAAATTAATATTTTCACACAAATTTACTATCTCTTGCCAGGAGAGGGGTTCCAATAAGAGCTCATCCTGGTGAAAAGATGGAAGTAGTGTCATAGCGTAACGCCATCACATTGCTTTCTGGTTCGGATTCTGGGCGCACACTGTGCATGCGCGGCCGTCGTAAAAATTTGCAAATTAGCAGCCCATAAGCTACAAAAGGACAACGCCATTCTTATCGGGGCCAAGCTCCGGAATGCTTTGCATTAGTTCTCAGTTTAATAACAATATGCACTTGTTTTCAGCTCAAACTGAACCTCAAATGTCAGCTCCAATTAGCACAAACAAAGACTTGCTTCAAAAATGAAAATATTTTTGTACTGTCCCTCAAGGTCTGTTGTGACCTTGAGACAAATTAGTGAATATAACAAAGGCTAGGAAAAAAAAAAAAAGGTAAAAAATGAAAGTAAAAGATGACAAAAACAAACCAAAGCACACACACATATACAGAGCCACACTCTGCCGGATCAGATAGTGCACAGAAGCAGCTCTCCCAGGGATAAATTTACTAAGATGGGAGTTCTATTAAGAAGTGATGTTTCCCATAGCAACCAATCAGATTCCAAGTAATATCTTCTAGAACGTGCTATATAAATGAGAAGTAGAATCTGATTGGTTGCTATGGACAACATCACTTCTGAAATAGAACTCCCATCTTCGTAAATTTACCCCCCCAGACTTAATACAGCAACTCGCAGCAAATTGTGGCTTTGCCTGCTCTTTACAAAATTACTTAACATGTGTAAACTACTCCCTTAGAACAATGCATCGAAAATAAGGAGATGAAGTTAATTGGGGGAAATAGAGTCACATCTCACAATAATTGCGCTAATTGCCAAACCCTTAATAACTCTAATGTATTTTTACAACTGCTAATATCAACACATCACCGCCAATGTTCATTTTTGATTCAGTGGCACTGAAACCAGCAATATCATGTAAAGCTTCCAAAACGTCTGCTTTAAAACAATGGATTATTTTCTAAATCTGGTTAGGTCAAGGCTAGCATGTAAGTGGCCCAACCAATGTTTACAATATACTGTAATTTGTTAAAGTACTGTTTCGATAGCAAACCAGGATGAGAAGGCTGCCTAGTCTCCCTACATGGGTCTTTGAGTTATCAAAAGTCACACCGGTACTGTTCAAGGTGCACATAGGATGCAACTGCCACAATAATAGCCCTGTTTAGTGAAAGAAAGAACAACTCATCTGACAGTTGCCAGCCTTCATCTCAATCATACTGAAGATACGTACATGCAGGACCGTAGAGAGCCCGGCCGGGCCCCGGTAAAGGAGGAGGCGTGGCCTAATCTCGGGAGGCGTGGTCACGCCCCCTTGCCCAAAAAGACACAAACCACTTTTGCAGTGCCGCGCGCTGGGGAGGGGGGCGCTGTAAGCCCCCCAAGCCCGGCGCTAAGGAGCCGTAGGAGACTGCTCCGGCTGCTGCAGCAGTCTCGCTCTGCAGCCCGGCACAAGCTGTGTGCTGAGCTGCTGTGAGGGGGGGGGGGGGCGATGCCGGACCGGGCCCTCTGGCAAGCCCGGGCTCAGGTAAACTGTACACACACCCCCTCTCTCGGCGCCCATGCGTATACACTAAGTGATATTTTGGACGATATATTGTTCCGACGCAGATCGGAAACGATATATTGGCCACATTGCTCAGTGTGTTTGAACACTGCCATGCTTCGTTCGAGATCAGAAGATCCGGCGGCAGACACCATGCCTCTGGATGCGTCATGGGAACGAAATATATCGGGCCAGGGACGGACTGGAGCTCCTTGCAAAAGGGGCGTGGCCACGTCTCACAGAGGCATGCAGCGAGTCACAGAGTCCTGGCCTCGCCCCCGTCTTTCAGTGTCCCGGCCAAGCAGTGTGCCGGGAGGCAGAGCTGCTCGGCCAGGGTTTTACACTGGACCGGCCCCATTTGGCCATCGGCCCTTCTGGCATTTGCCAGAAGTGCCAGATAGGCAGTCTGGCCCTGTATCGTGCAGTGTGTACAGAACTCCCCGATATATTGTGCCGTTGCATCTGCCTTTGCTGGGTACACACATCGTCTAGGCAGGCATATCAAACTCAAAATACCAACCGGGCCGAATATTCAAAGTTTAAGAGTGTGTGGGCCACAACAAAAAAAAAAAAGTCTTATATGCAATTTTGAAAGGTTTATTATTAGTAAAAACCAATGCAGTGTCCCATGTAGTAGTGCCCCTTATGCAATTCCCCCCTGTATTAGAGCACCTTTTGCAATGCCCCTGAATTTCTGCCCATTATGCAATGCTCCTTATGCAGTGCCGTAGTAGTGCCCATTATTCAGTGCCCCAGTAATGCCTCTTTATGCAGAGCCCCCAGTAATGCCCCTTAATGCAGAGCCCCAGTATTGGGCCTTTATGCAGAGCCCCCAGTAATGCCCCTTATGTTGTGCCCCCAGTAATGCCCCTTATGCAGAGCCCCCAGTAATGCCCCTTATGCAGAGCCCCTTATGTTGTGCCCCCAGTAATGCCCCTTATGCTTACGCCTGCCGCTGACTGGATCTAATTAGATCCAGAGCGGCAGGTGCAGTCTCCGCTCATCGTGGGCGACGTCATGATGTCACCCGCGCGCTGCATCACTGTGAATGCTGGCCTCTGAAGCGATCAGAGGCTTCTGATCGCTTCAGAGACCAGCGTTGCCAGCTTGTAAAGTAAACACTGCTTGATCGGAGCCGAGTTCCGATTGTGGCAGGGGTGTGGGCCGCATATTATATATATGTGGGCCCACACTCTCGGGCCGCATAAAATGTTTATTCGGGCCGCATGTATGACATGCCTGATCTAGTGTGTACCCAACCTTACTTTGAAGTTTTAAAAACTGTTGCGGGTTGACTGATCCATTCTCTAAGTGTCAATTTCTACAATGGTCAACATGTTTGATCCAAAAGGAACTTGCCAAACACTTGGCCACTAAAGACTAACAAGATAATAAAGTAATAAGGTAATAGGCGCTTGCAATGGCAAAAATATATAAGAACTTATTATAAAGAAATGTACAGTGCCAAGAGAATGCTTGAGCCAGGCACATATTGCACAAAATAGGACGTAACCAAAGGGGTTATGGAGATGACAAGTTTCATTAAGATCTGAACTTTTCTATTTCAAAAGCTGCGACTGATCCAAATGATAGATTATGCACTGAATGCTCTGATGAATCATAATCAAAGCATTCACTCTAGACATCATTTACCTTCCATTGGCAGGCAACACAGTCTTTTTGGCAATGTTCTGCGCTCAATATTTAGTTTGTCTTGAAGCGAAGCAATTACTAATGTGTGTTAGGGAACAGAGACAACAGAACATACCCGAAAAAGTCACATACCTGCCAACTAACTTGCTGCCACCCACATAATATGCACTCCGGCCACTATTTATTCATTTAGATCATGCTTACTGTATCAGTGTTCCCAAATACCCACCAGCAAATTTGAAATCAGTGTCACAGAAAAACATCAGAAATAATAATTCTCAAAGATCATTACCATCAACAATACTATAGGTATAGTCACCCCTAATACACATTTTTAGATACCAAACTAGTAGAATTGTAATTGCGCCATACCAAAGAAACCACAGATCAGGACTCACTCTACCAGCTATGCACTGTGGCCCTGATTCAGAGCCGGACGCTCTCACAGAGCGCTCACTCTGCATCAGGGCCGTCCCTCTTAATTTTTACAGCGGCCTCCGGGCCGCTCGTATAGCTGAGGGTGACCACCCACAGCTATAGCGAGCGGCCAGGAAGATGGTCGCGATGGTCAAGACCATCGCGACCATCGGGCTTGCGACGAGACCCTTGTGGTAGGGTCTCATTGCCGCAAGCCCTAGAGTGCTTTTGGCTCTATCAGAGCCGAGAGCTCTCCCACTGACATCACTTGTGATGTCAGTGGGGCCGGCCCCAGACTCGCGAGCGAGTTTGAATCATGCCCTTTGTTTATGTCATTGTGTCGACAACAGGTGGAAGTGCTGCTTTAGTTGTTATTGGTTTTGTAGAGAAAATATACTGTTGGCAAATGACCACATTGTGTTTCGTCTAAAAATCTTATATATATAACAATTTCAGAAGGTCTGTCCCGACTCCACAATGCGCATAGTAGAAGCCAGGGCGCACACCGCCCCTTTAACGGATCACACTGCGACGGAGAAGAGATGGACCAAAGTCTTCAGTCAGAGAGGAGGATGACCCTTTGCTTGAACGGGGTAGGTATGGGAGTGCGAGCAGGTCATGGGGGGACTTAGGGACGTGATGGAGTGGAGAGGACATAACAGAGCTGGGGGATGGGGGGCAGCATAACAGTAGAGAGGAGGTTGGGCCCGAACAGAGCGGGTCCAATATACTAGTATTAAATATTAGTATTTGATGACAGTACAATTTGTCTACAGAATCAGTTATATAAACAGAACCTATTGTGGGAGATATTGCAATTCATTTGTACACTATCAAAATTTATTTTTCTGATTGGGTGCATAAAATTTGTAGCTGGCTCACGAAATATATTTCGTAGGACTTAGCCTGGTCAAGAAAAAAAGCAGCTTTGTGGCTATGTTTCTGCCCAAGCTTGCGCCAAAGGTTCCTCAAAATAGATTTTGTGCACATGATCTATCAACTCAAAACCGAAGTTCAATTGGTAATCATTTTAAAAGTGTGACGCATGCTGTCCCTCTACTAACTTTCTACTGGTCACTAAGCACTAGGCGGCTCATGCCATGTATGGGGCTAGGGGTGAATCATACATGCCTACTTTTGAAAAAGCATTTCAGGGAGATTGTGGACCGGATTCAGACCCGCTCGCGAGCGCACAGCACTCGCAAGCGGGTCGATGGTCCCCGACTGCACATGCGCCGCCTCCGGCGTGCGCATGCGCGAGACCCGTACTGCGACGGCAGCTTCATCACAACGGTCTCGCTACAAGACGGTGTGGCTGTCGATGTTGATTGACAGCTCGCCCCGTTTTGTAGGCGGGGAGGGGGGGTGACTGCACCAACGCAGGTGTTCCCTTAGGAACGCCTGGCGTTTGCGGGCGGCCCTACTGACATCACGAGTGATGTCAGTAGTGGACTTCCTGCTTTATTAGAGCAGGAAGTTCAGTCGGGCTTGCGAGAGCCGAGACCCTACCACAGGCCCGATGGTCGCGATTATCGCGACCATCGCCAGGCCACTCGCAAAGCTGTGGGTGGTCACTCACAGCTAAGCGAGCAGCCTGGAGGCCAAAAAAATAAAAATACAAAAACCCCGCCCTGATTCAGAGCGAGCGGCTCTGAATCAGGCCCTGTGACAGTAACACCTATGAGTAAGGTGGTAAAGTGCCATAAAATTAATTTACATCCAAATGTAAATGAGCCCCAAAGCAGTTAGTAAGATCTATGTGTTGATGAAAATACACTGTAACTTTTAAGAATATGCATGTAGCCATAGGGATCATAGGGCCTGATTCAGAGCCACTCGTAAGTGGCAGCTCGTTCGCTCCGAGCGATGTTTGCCCAACTGCGCATGCGTACGGATCGTTATACGCATGCGCGAACCAGTCAGTGCGGCCGAAATTCATGTGCTCGCAAAATAGCGAATGCCTGCTAATTTGAGTGACAGGATGAGGCGTTTGTGGGTGGTAACAGGGGAAGGTGCTTGAAAACGGGGAGTGGAGATCCGATCGCAGGCGTGCTTAAAGGTCAAAACGGGCGTTTTATGGGTGTGCATATTTAAAACTGCAGCGTCATTGACCACGTCACTGGGTTTTTTTTAAGCCAGAACTGCTCGCAAAATTGTGGTAGCAAAAACCAACCATAAGAATAGCGAGCAGCTCATACCCTGGTCGATGTACTCGATTAATCTAATAAATAGCGGACATGACGTAGGATGCGAGCGGCCAGGGGGCGTAGTTTCCCAAAAAACGAACGCAAGTTTTGTTCGCTCGTTCAGACCTAGAGGCGTGAACAGACCGCAAAGAGCGAACGGTTCATTTGAATAGCCACCCCTATTTTCAGGACGAGCGAGCGCTAATTGCGTCCGGCTCTGAATCAGGCCCATTGTGCCTTATATCCAATGCAGGGAAATTATACTAATGATCCAATTTTAAATGCATATCTCTCTGATTTTGTTTTATATAACATACATAATGGGGGTAAGGTGCAATCAGGGAGCTTGCTAGACTCTTCAGGGAGTCAGGGATATTGCTACAATTTCAGGGAGTCTCCCTGGCAGTCAGCAAGTATTGGCAAGTAAATTTACTAAAGTGTAGAGTTTATAGAAGTGGAGATGTTGCCCATAGCAACCAATCATATTCTACTTATCATTTACCTAGCACCTTCTAGAAGATAATAGCTAGACTCTGATTGGTTGCTATGGGCAACATCTCCACTTCGAAAAACTCTACACTTTATTAAATATAATCCCTAAGCTCTAAAAATCTGCACATAAAAAAGCATATTAATACCTATATGCTGGGGTGTACACATCGCAAGATGCATGCATATCTGCATCATTAACATATACGTCAGGTTTAAATGAAGCATACTGTACATCAGAAACACTTATACACCCCCCCACAAAAAATTGGAAACATTTGCCATTATATTTAAATGAAATAATAAAAACTCTCCAATACAGCAGGTATTACTGTGCATAATAAAATCTGATTAAAATACGCTCACAGAAATAATAGCACCTATCAGCAGGGAATCCACAATCATCCAACCTGGAGGGGCTAGCTAGCCCTGGCGACCGGTATCATCATCCACAACAGATACAGCCTCCACAGGCCTATGTGCTTCAATGTGCGGGTCTACATCCCTTCACCATTACACCAGCACACCCTACTGGACTCGGCATACATTACACCGCCCCTCTTCATTTGCAAGCAGGTGCAAGTGCTCGAGGCATGTTCTACCAGTGCAGTCGAACAGGGGCACCACCCCATAGAGGGCGCACTCCTCCCAACATCCCAATTGCAGCAGGACAGTCCCACTTTCGGGCACTGTCCCGCTATTCCACCCATGGGCCGAAGTGTCCCACGGGTGGTCGGGAGGTTGGGCACCCCCACAACCGCAGCCGGACCCCGGAGCAGCTGAATTGATGCTGCGTGCATGCGTGCGGTATCCATTTAGTGCAGGGAGTGGGCTTGGGGGTAGCCCAGCTAGTGACGGAGTGCTGGGCTCGCCCCCAGCCTGACGTTGCACAGGCAGCGTGCCATGCGGGCACACCCCCAAATAACGTCATTTAGGGGGGTGGCCTTTGGTAATTAGACCACGCCCCCATTTCTGGTTGCAAGCTGCGAATAATACCCATCCTGCACCTGGCGCAGCTATCCCTGGAGCCGGCCCTGTATGCATGCGTTCTGTTTTTTTCACATGCTCAGAACCAATGCTGTATTTTACGCTATACAAAGTTGCGCAGGATCAACTCAGCAACAGCTGCACTAGTGGTACAGAGTGGGTCTGGCGCAGCTGGAGTAAGTTTTGTGTTACATGGGTAATTTGTTGTCAGAGTTGTTTTTTTTTGCCTACTAACCAATTAGATACAATTTGATATTTTATTAATTTTAGACACACATGGCACCCGACACACTGGACCTGGCTCAGAGGTGCACGCAGTGTTGATGCCGCACGCAGTGGGCCGGTCTTTTAATTCTGAGAGTGCGTCCGTGTGGCACTGCTCGTGTCCCAATGGTTACCGCCGGGAGATGCAGAATGAATTTAGACGTAAGAGCCGTGGATTTCAGTGGGCGTTGCTGTGTGGTAACAGGAGGGTGGTTAGGCAGACAGTAGCGCTGACACAGGAGGCCATGTTCAGACATAGAAATCACACCTGCCATAGGACTGGTGCTTTGATGGTTGGTATGACCGATGGTGCAGCAAGACGGATTAGGAAGAATCGGTTGCAGCATTATCATAAAGACGCTGATGGGGCTGCAGTTCTGGACCAGGCCCACTATGTGAATATCTACAATATCCACAATAACAATGTCACAAAGGGCTTCAACATTCACTATTGCATGCCTAGTACAACAGGAGATCCTATATCAGACCACACAGTCGTTGCAGACCTTTTATTTTATTTAAAGCAGGTCTAAGGTCTGACTATGCCATTTACAAAAAAAGAAAACCAAACGTTGTAACAGAGATCACACAAACTAGTCATCCTCGCAAATGCAAGATGGAACGTTTATAGTTGCCCACTGCTCCTTACTTACAGAATAGGTCTTTATAGTCCTTAAACCTCACACTTTGCTCCAAGCTCGCCACTAGCTCACACTTTGGAAGCCTCCTCTCTGCGGTTTAACAGATGTTCTACTTGCTCCTCCCACTACGGTTGTCACCTAATCAGATGTCACCAGGGGGCGCTACAAGTCAGTTTGGAAATGACATAATTTACTGCAGAAATGTGGTGGAGATGAACAGGCAATGTCACGTGTGGGAGAAGAGCATTCTGCAAATGAATTATGTAAAAAAAAATAACAAATCAAAAGACAAATTACATCTTACATATGTAACTTTAAAGAGAAAATTATCATAAAACTATGATCAGCCATTTTTTTACATTCATAAAGGAACAGTGTTATGGGCTGTGACACCCTCAAAATGGTAGCATCAGGTTTGCATTTGAGTTGCCACCCCTCCCTCATGGTTACCACCCACAAATGGTCCCAGACTGTCAATCACTTTACAAATAAATCCTCTCTATGACCGCTTATGTTCAGTGTAACTCTGACGCATGCGCTGTAGAGAAAACAATGGCCATTTGCAACAATAACGAGTGTACATTCATTTCTGAATCAGGTCCTGTGTTCCTTAAATGACACCCACATGCAACACTAAAATTACACTTTGCAAGGTGAGATCTTTATATGAAATATTAAGCACGGAGAGGGCAAGATTATGGGGGCATTCTCTGGTTAGCAGGGGGCCGTAAAGCTTATTCTCCCCACAAAAGAGTTGAGTTTTTCATTGTTTGTGCCAAGAGGTTCTGGCACTAGGGAATTACCCAATGCTTTCAGTGGGCAAACTGAAATTACCATTAATCCTGGTTGATTTGGGCATGTAAGAGTATGTATGCACACAAAATCCCAAGTAATAAAAATTATCCAAAAACATTAAAGTGACACAGGTAATAAAGGCAGACCCAATGCCCTTGCATGCTGTCCCCATGGGCAAGTGTGGGGGTTGTGGTGACGTGATTCGTGGCATCACACAGTGGGGAGAAGGGCCAAGAAGATGCAATTTTGCTACTGTAGCTTAGTAAATAACTTTTACGGTGTATGTGTACTTCTTACAATATTTGCCTGTAGTACACAGAAACAAGCACATGGCAGCCAGTAAAGTCATATAGACCTTGGAAAGATGATTGTAAACTTCCCAATGAGAACATTCTTTAACCTAATCTCCTAAATGAGCAACATAAATGTAAAAAAAATTATTAAACAAATTCCTATACAATTATTATCCTTTATTTATATGGTGCCACAAGGGTTCTGCAGAGTCTAAAAAAGTGCATAAACAGTTGAGCAAAACAAGAGAACAGTGACTTGCAGTACAAGACATTACAGCACACGTACATGGTATATAAACATTGCTGCAACAGCGGTCTTATCACTCTATTAGCAGAGTGGCAGAAGTCAATGATTAAGTGCTGGTGTAAGGAGTATGGAGTAGAAAATAGCAGTAAGGGAATAAAATGCACATGGGGAAGATGGCCCTGCCTGTGAGAGCTTACATTCTAAAGGGGATGGTCAGACAGACAGGGGTGACACAGATTGGGTAGACAGTGAGAATGGGACAGAGGGTTAGGATAAGAGATGGATGGATTTGATGAAGAAGTGGGTCGTGAGAGGTTTGAGGTTTCGTAAAGAGGTTGAGAGTCTAATAGCGAGAGGTAGAAAATTCCAGAGGTAGGTAGCAGCATGTGCAAAATCTTGGTGGTAGTTGTGTGGAAAGGAATCAGTTGGCAGGAGAGGCAGCATTCATTTGCAGAGCGAAGAGGGTGGGCAGGAGTGTGAAGGAACATAAGGTTAGAGATGTAAATGGGTGATGGCTTTGAAGTGAGTGTGAGAAGCCTGAATTGGGTTCTGAGGGGAAAGGGAAGCCAGTGTAGGGCGTGTAGGAGAGGGGAGGCATATGTAGCACATTTGGAGAGGAAGATGAGCCGGGCAGCAGCATTGAGGACAAATCGTAGTGGAGAGAGGTGGGAGTCAGGGAGGCCAGATAGGAGAAGGTTACAGTAGTCCAATCTGGAGATGACCAATGATTGGATGAGGGTTTTAGCAGCATCCAGGGTGATGAAGAGTCTGATCCTGGAAATAAGTTTTAGATGGAAATGGCAGTACTGTTAGATGTGCTGAATGTGTGGTTTGAAGGAGTCAAGGATAACTCCAAAAGCACTTGGTGGATAGAGGAGATGGTTGTGCCGTTAACAGATAATGAAATTGTCGGAAGTGAGCAGTGGTGTAACTAGGGTCTTTGGAGCCCAGTGCAAGATGACAAACGGAACCCCCCCCTCCTCTCCCAACTGTCGTGACGTCTACATCTAAATCAGAAGCTATATACCTATTGCAGACTGAATCTCCAGATATATTGAAAAAACCTAGCCATAGATATACAGTATATATGATGTAAAGGGCTAGTATATATGATGTAAAGGGCTAAACACTAAATATCAAGATATACGTTGGATGAAGTGCTACATTTTTGGTAGTTTTATGTATCTATCATACACACTGCTTTAAAACCTAATAGGTGACGTACATGCCAGCGAAGACGGGAGCAGAATAAACACTGCAGCCTTGTGAAATGTGTGATTCATAATAGAATTTAATTATCGTAAGAACCTATCATAACAGGCCTGCCAAGTTCCAGTAGGAAGATGTTTAATGTTGCCACTGTCCACATAAAGTATCTATTTTCGAAACAAGAAACATTTGTTTCAAATAAAACGCAACTAATGTTTCCAATCATACAGTGCAGCCTATAGCCTGGAGATACCAAATAAATATATTAGCTATATGTACTGTACCTTGGAAAATCATTGACAGGCTTCTGTAACATATTACCAATGTAGGAGTGTTTTAAATCACTGACACTCACAACAGATATGACGTTATCCATTTAATATTTTAAATTCACTATTTCCTTACTTTATTCACTACTTTTCTCTATTTTACTGTATTTCGCCAGAACAAAGTGGAGACACAACACAGGTGTATTTTAATGAATGAACATTATAAGTTATGTTTTAAGAAACACATCATATCACACTATATTACTAAGGACAATTTTACACTACTCCTAGAGAGCACCAATGAACCTCATTCTTTAAGTTTGACAATTTAATGAGTTTGATGGCACCCTACCCTATTATGTATACGATGTGGCAAAAGTAATTATTACTAGCCAAACAGAAATAGATTATTGTATATCATGGTTAAGGGATAGGAGTCTGAAAGTTTTTTCTGTGCAGGACAATCTCTTTTTGTCGAAATTAAGAAATACATGGGTCTATTTACTAAGCCTTAGATGGAGATAAAATGAACAGAGATAATGTACCAGCCAATCAGCTCCTAACTGCCATGTCACAGGCTGTGTTTGAAAAATGACAGGAGCCGATTGGCTGGTACCTTACCTCGGGAAGTAATCGGGAAGCCGACTGCCTAAATACCGGCAACCGGCTTCCCGACTGTCTTATCCCGGCATGGGTGAAATGCTGGGCGTCTAGATGTAGACGCCCGCATTTCCCCGATGCCGGGAGACCGGCGCCCGGCATCACGATCGTAGTGATGCCGGGGGCGCCACGAGCGGACAGCCGCGGGGGGGGAGGGTTAGGTTTAGGGACTTAGGGTTAGGCACCCCCCCCGGGAGGGTTAGGGTTAGGCTAGGGGGAGGGAGGGTTAGGCACTCCCGGGGGGGACTTAGGGTTAGGCACCCCCCCGGGAGACTTAGGTTTAGGCAGCGGGGAAGGGGGTGGTTAGGGTTAGGCACTTAGAGGGGGGATTAGGGTTAGGCACTTGGGGGGGAAGTTAGGGTTAGGCACCCCTAAGGAGGGTTAGGGGGGTTAGGTTAGGTTAGTCTATACTTACCTATCCACGATCGGGATTTCCAGCGCTGTCGGGCTTCCGCTGCTTCTAACTCTGCTCCTGTCGGGCTGCCGCTGACGGGAATCGAACCCATTCCCTTACCTCAGTTCTCTTTATCTCCATCTAAGGCTTAGTAAATAGACCCCTTAGTTAGTCAGAAAGAGTGGCCAATGCTGCAGTTAGTAACACTATAGTGTAATGTACGCGTCTCACACACTTGATTGTTGAATGTCTGAACTAGGGATTACTGTTATATATAAAACGAAATAGGGCAATTTTCTCAGATATATAACACGCACTGGAATGAGGAGGGGGTGAAATATCAAAATGGAAAATTCAAAGGAACTTTTATCGGTTTGCTGTCATTAATAAATGATGCTACATTCCTTTGAATAATATAGGATGAGTGTTCCAAATATACTCTCCACAATCATTACCTCATCCTTAACTTTCTATTATACGTCGCTTTCCATGTGTGATTTTCTGCCATGGTGAGAATTCCAGCTACAGTGTTGAGATGCAACCACTTCCTGATCATGTAGAAGGACCCATCTCTGCGGCCTCACGTTAATGAGGAGCGGTGCTGACCTGAATATATTTTCCCAATTTTGAAAGTGTATTAGCTACAAATTAAGATTGAAGCAGAGATTACCAATCCCCAGTAAATGGCACTTTTGCTAGCACCCTGGTTTTGCTACATTGCAAGGGTGGAAATATGGATAACTGATCAGAGTTCTCGTGTGCACATTTCTCATAAATGGATGATGGCCTATAGACAGAACACTGATTAATGCTGCTCTGTTATTCACTTTCATATAAAGGTCCCCATTTATTACCACCAAAACGAGTGATACATTTCACTGTGTATGATAAATGGTGCTCTAACCAATCAGCTCCCAACTGTCATTTTTCTAACAGTTGACAGTTGGGAGCTGATTGGCTGGAGCACCATTATCATACACCGTGACATTTATCACTCGTTTTGGTGATAAAACTCGTTAATAAATGAGGCCCAAAGGCTGTGAACAAGCACATGGTTACCCATGTGATTCAATGATTCTTACCTCCTTCAGCGCTCTCTTCACTGTACATAGAATAAAGGGTAATCCAAAAGTTTTTAAAAAAACACTTCTTTATGTTGTCGTTCAGCATTGGTTTGTTACAGTATATAGAGGGGCGCCGAGAGGAATAGGGGGGGCACTAATTACCCTGTGTCTTTTGGAGGGGCCCAGGGCCAGCTGCTGAGATGGACAGATGTTTCCTTTGCAGCATTTGGCTTTGGGGAGCCAGGCATAGTATATTACATTGAGTTTGTTTTTTATTCTGAGGGGACATGACCATGCCTCAGAGATTTGGCCACGCCCCCTCAGTACCCAGGCCCTATTCATCTCTCAGGCCGACAGTGTATTTTGAATAACTTCTTACAGACTGAACATCGTTATATTTTACTGTAGGGTGTACATTATTCCAATTATCCTGTATTACAAATGCTGGTTCTCTATCTGAAGCCAGTGCATATGTATAATTATTGCCAAGCATACAGTGGGCAATTAATAATACTCAAGAGTGTAATAGTTTTTGTTTGATTTTTAAAACACTGCAGAAGAATCACTAGAACAGACAAAATGTTACCATCCAGTCTACCTGTATATTGCTCTAATTTATTAAATAATGTAATGCACTGTGGACACCCTATAAGCTCAGGTATAAAAATACATGTCCTTTTATAAATAGCAAGTTTTTATCTGTACTAAGTAAAAATTAGTAATACAGGTCTTTGAAAAATGAATATTGTCCATTACGACTTCAAAGGTTAAGCAAACAGCAAGATCAAATCGTAAGAATAAAGAAATTTGACTTACACAGTTTCGTCATTTTTAAATTCCAGTTCACCATATGTATCTTCAAAATCTTCTCCCCCACCTTTTGCTGTTCCTTCAACTGTCCTAAATGGGACTATGACAGTGCCCCGGGCACCAGATGTCCTAAGAACTTTAACCTCCATCACACCAATGCTCTCACTAACTCGTATGATGTCACATTCAAATGTAAAAATCCCAGCATGGTCATCATCCAAGATAGTAACTGATGCCACATATGGAGAGACCAAAACCGCTTTTGGGTAGCTAAAACTATTGGGTTCCATTGGTTCTTGTGTATCAGCTACTCGTATGTTGCTGAGCCTCACAAAGAAATGTTCATCTTCTTCAAAGATGTCATCATCAATAATCCCAACTGAGAACTCCTTTTGGGTTTCTCCAGACTTGAAAATTAAGGTTCCCTCTGTGAACTCATAGTCAGCGCCTGCATTTGCAGAACCATCTTCAGTTTTGTAGTCCACAAACAAGGTCTTGGAGATGTCACCATCTTTTCTCACAACGGTCAATAAGACAGCACCACAATTTTCAAGACACTGATAGGAACATGGGTCAAAATATATTTTAGACACAAACTCTTCCGATTCATCTAAGCATATGTCTTGCAAGCTGGAACTTCTTTTGGACTGCTCAGCAGCATGTTTCTTCAGAATATTACCTGCTCCAGTCATCATTCTAGTGGCTTGTATTCGGTAGAAAGCTCTGCTCTTCTGTTGATGTGACAAAGCATAGTAGTTTGCCATTTCTACTAACTGATCTAAGTCCTTCTCAGGGTGTTTCTGCTTTAAATCTTTAAGGATCCTAATCATATCTCTGCGTGATTCATCTACCTCTTTACCATCCATGTTTAACAGATGTCCATCTAGAAAATGAGAATTCATAACCTTGCCATCCATTTCAATCCCTTTAGGATGCTCAGCTTCTGTCTCAATCATAATTGCTCTATGTTTGTCTGTCCTATACTTTTTGTGCATGTACTTGTAGAAGAGAAGACGTCTGTCTGCCACCCAGGCAAGGACAACGCATACAGGAAAGAAAAATAACGTCAGCAAACCTTCCCATACTTGAACCACTCCAGGAGAAAAGACAGCGAGTATCATATACAACCAGATGTATGCAAAAATGCTCCATGCTGCCGTCACAAAAAATACTCGAAGATGCTTGACCTTTCTCACTTCCCCATCGGGTATGACATAGACGCAGATAGCAATAATGATGAACATGTTAAACGCTGCACTCCCAACAATGGTAGATGGGCCGAGATCTCCAGCAACAAACCCATGCCCACACACCTCAATCAGGGACAGAAGAATTTCTGGGGCAGAAGAGCCTAGTGCCATGAGGGTTAAATTGGAGACAGTTTCATTCCAGACTCGAATGGTCGTTGTAGAGGTCTCTCCATTAGATTTTTTAATGATAATTTCCCGTTCTTGTGATGTTATGACCTCTATTGATGCCATAAAACGATCTGCAATGATGGACACGCCAAGAAACATGTAGATCATTGCCACAAAATAGACAATGACTCTGGCAATTTTATCCCCCAGGGATGGGTTCTCTGGGTACCATATTGGCAATATAACACCTTCCTTACATTCAAAAGAGCCTGAGCAGTTGATGTTTGGTCCAGCACTTGGTGGATGCCCTGTGGCAACAGCGTGAACATTAAGACTTTGAATAAACAAGATGAAGGTAACAAATCCAAAGTGGAGAAAAGTCGATGCAAGAGGCTGTAACTTTAGCCAAGCCATACATAAGTTTTATTGGGGAACTATAAATCCAAGTAATCCTCCTCACAGATGGGTCAGGACTCTAGAAGATAAGAAGCAAAAAGCATGTTAGTGTGACATTATTTGGCTATCCAGCATTGGCATTTCACAGTCAATGGGCATTAAGCAATCACACAAAAACAACGGGAGGTAGACTGGGTATGTCTAAGCTATAGGCATCCTTGGTCTGTAGATAAATTAATTTATTACTTTACATGAAAATAGCTCAATACAAGTGTTTTGGACTGATACACTGCAGCATGGCATAACCTAGTTCAATTGCTATATTGTAGCAAGGGAAGTAACAGAGATATATGCGACTCAGGTAGAGTTGGATGCATTGTAAACATAAGCAAGAAAAGATGGGGACAAAAAAACAAAACGAAGCACAACTGCGTGCATACAGTATGTTCAGTCGGAGGCATCTTAGCGTTCATCCAGCTGTAAATCACTAGTATAGGCCTGGCCAACCCGTGGCTGTAGAACTGTTGTGAAACTACAATTCCCAGCATACCCTCCCATTGATCAGCTGGTATACCACGCTGGGACTTGTAGTTCCACAACCTCTGCAGAGCCACATGTTTGCCAGGCGTGCAGTAGTATATGTGCCAGATATACGTCAGAGGTAACAAATGTAAAATTACATCCAGTTTTCTAGGTCTTTGAAAAAGAGTACCGGTACTCAGAAAGGAGCTATCGGCACTCACCTTACAAGCTATAGAAGATTTATAGTACAGTAGCTTCCATACTTGACAATCCTTCATATGCCTGTTTTATTCATTCTGAAATTGTTTTATAGGATTTATTCCTGTTTTTTTTTTTTTTTTGTACTAGTTAAAAGAATTAATAATTTTGCCGCACAAAAAGGTGCCGGTACTGTGTAGTGTTGAGCACTGTTGGAAAAACAGAAAAGAGACTGCTTACACCCCACAACAGCGCAGAGCTGTGGCATGACTGTATTAATAGTAAGTGAGCAAGTCGAATCTTGTACACAATACAATGATGAGAATAGAGAATACTCATTTAACAGTTATTAATATATATCTAATAAAAAATATATTTACCTTATTAAATACAACCATACATAAATGATGTGCACAAATTAAATAATGTGAACAGACTGGTGTATCTACATATCCTATTGCAGCCACACTTACTAATTAAGGCCCTGATTCAGAGCCGGACGCTCTGACCAGAGCGCTCGCTCTGAATCAGGGCCCACCTCCATAAATATGGAGCGTCCTCCTGGACGCTCGTATAGCTGTGGGTCACAACCCACAGCATATACGAGCGTGCATGATGATGGTCGCGATGGTCTTGACCATCGCGACCATCGCTACTGCGAGCAGAAGCCTGCGGTTGAGTTTCTCAACCGCAAGGCCAGGAGTGATTTTGGCTCTATCAGAGCCAAAATCACTCCCACTGACATCACTAGTGATGTCAGTGGGGCCGGCTTCTGACGGTAGGCGTTCCCTTGGGAACGCCTCCGTCTGGCAGGCACGCCCCCGGCACGCCCACCAAAGGGGGCGTGCTGTCAATCAACATCGACAGCACGCCCCCTTTGATCAGACACTACGAGTGAAGGAAAGTCCTTCGCTCGTCGCGTCTCGCACATGCACACGACGGAGCTCCCTCCGTCGTGCGCATGCGCAGTGCAGACCAACGACCCACTTGCGAGCGGACAGCCGCTCGCGAGTGGGTCTGAATCAGGGCCTAAGTACTGTAAGCTAGAGGGGTCAGTCAATCTGCAATCAGTAGCGGCTAGCTAGCGCTGTTCAATGTCACTGCTCTTATTGTGCTCGGCCTATGGCTGCCCGCTCAGTCACTCTGCTGCTCCTCCTCTCCAAGCACACAGAGTCATGTGTAACATGCACCAAAACCTAGAAACCGATGTACAAGGTACTCTCAGAGCAGGGCCGGATTAAGGCTTATGGGGGCCTTGGGGAAACTAAGTTATGGGGGCCCCCACCAAGCCACATGGAGCCTACCCCCGCCACACGTTAAACACGCACACACACATATAATATATAAGTAGCAAACATATATAATTTATATAACATACACACTAACACACATATACAGTATATACACACAAACACACACACTAACATATATACATACACAATATACAGTACACACACTAGCACATATATACACATTAACACATACATACACAATAACACACACTGTATACACACACTAACACATACTATATATACGATAACACATACACAAACACATACATACACATATATAAATAATAAAACAGTATATACACACACTTACATTCTATGCAGCTGCTTATCACTTCATTAGGCCACGCCCCCTTGTGCCGTAATGCCGCGAATCGCGTGTCATATGGGGGCGGGCTTGTTGTGTTGGCTCCGACCCCATTTCGGCAACATTAAGGCTGATTGGTCCGTTCTAGGTACTAGCATGCTCTAGTGGTGGGGGTCCCACTGTGTGTGGGGGCCCCTCTGTGTGTGGGGGACCCGGGACGACCGCCCCTGTCGCCCTCCCCTTAATCCGGCCCCGTCTCAGAGACAGTTTTCTTTATCACTGGTAACCACCAATACAATGTATATTTGTTCCTCATAAATGATGATGACAGCAATAACCACTGGTTACATATGGGATAATAACCTACTGTAAATTAATAGCAATTAATTCTATTTATCTCTATTTTTAAAAATTGTGCTTTACACTCTCTCTTATGTTTTGTCCAACTTATGTGCACTCCTAAAAAAGCGCAATTCATTTATTTAGCTGAAAAGAGTCCAATAAGTTGATAAACATACGGCCTTATTGAAAAAAATTCTGATAACAGCCTTCTTCTTGGGGTCAATGACACACAATTAAATGTACTAAGTGATCTCTGCAACTTCAATGAGCGGTGTCTTCTCCAATGTACCCAGAGGCTTTGACAGTCAATTATTGTAGTAATGGACAATAGTATTGATCAGTTAGCCAACTAATTGAATAGAGTATCTCATGCAACCTCATTCCGTGCTCCTGTCAGCCATCCTATACAGCATCTATACGAGTGGGCTTACATAGGCTGCAAAGGACAGTATTTACTGGTGCGTAGTTACTTTATGTATGTACTGTATGTATTTATTTCTTTACATATTTATGTTTAAAAGCCACTAAATATAAAAGAATAAAGAAGACTTTGGTGTATTCAGTTTCCTCTGACATTATTGTTTTCAGGCTACAAAGCAGGGTTGCTAGTACAGGTGTGTCCACATACATGTGACTCGGTAGCGCCGTGCGTCTTTATGTGTTTTATTCGCACAGTGATGTGAATAGATAGCACAAGCAGCCCCTGCTGATTACAATGATATGCGGCATGCCTATGTTCTGTGTGCGACTGCGGCTGTATCTGCATGCCAGATGCTAAGACACTGAAACGTAGCGCTTCGCATGCAGATACCGCCGCAGTTGCACACAGAATAGAGGCATGCCGCATATCATTTTAATCAGCAGAATCTGCTGTTACGTCCTATTCATATCACTGTGCGTATATGACACATTGGAAGATAAGTCACACGAAAAGACGCTCAGCGCCACCAACTCACGCCACGCCATGGCACGATTGGAACGGCTGTTTAATGCGCAAGAAGGCTAGACGCATGAGGACACATCTGTACAGTCATTTTGTGTGACGTGTAACTGGCAGAAAAACTAGTTGATAGAAAGTTATTTATAGTACAGTGTTACATCCCTATAAGGCATTATAATTTAACGGGGCATTTTACCATAAACAATAATTTTTCAGAAATCTCTTCTCTAATATTAGTGGCATTGTATGCATATTACAGGATGTGGGCATAACTATTAGACCATACCAACAAAAATAAATAGAAGACTATAAGGAGCTTTGGGATATTGCTATAAAGTATTATATTGAAAGGGTCATACATCCTCATGGTTTGTAGTATGAAATTTCTATTATCCCAGTGTTGCAACAAATTTGTTACAAATTGTTGTGCCAACCAAATACCTCTCCTTAGGGACAGATTCAAGTACTATAATTAGTATATAGGTAAGCGGGGAGACTCATACATTTTGGGGAGTCCTCCAGACTCTCAGAAAAACAGGTCACCCTCCTGCATCCCAGTGACTTCCTAGTGAAATGGAGCAATCATGTCATCATGGCGCCTCCCTCTTTGCGTGATGCCACAGTTGTTCAGAAGTTCGACCAACCCCTGAGTGAGTTATTTGCTATTTTTTTTTAGCAGATACCAGACAGATCCTTACACAGTATGTTTTATGAGAGAATGGTAGGTCAACTAGGACCACTAAATCTATATATAGTACATAAAATCAAATGTCCTGACTGACTCATTAATGACCAGCCCAAACCCCTGGACCTAGAAACAGGAAAACAAGGAGAATATCCCTTCCATGACGTAGGTGCCCACTAAGAAAGGATTTTTTGAAATTCAACTTCTAAGTGGGTGAAAAGGGCTAAAATGTTTCCTCCCCTTGTGCAATGTCCTGACTGACTGTCTCATCGTGGCTGCAGCACAGTTCAATATTCAAAATGCCAAATGTCATCACAAGTGCTGCCAAACATCACTGGCAGTTGGTGTGGCTCCCCTATTTAAATAGTGAGGGAAGGGAATGTGTTACTACAGAGGTGAGAGAAAAAACTGTGTTACAACAGCAGTAAGTGGGGAATGTGTATATATATATATATATATGTGAGGGAGGGGATTGTGTTACTACACAGATGAGGGAGGGGAATGAGTTACTATAGAGGTGAGGGAAGGGAATGTCTTACTACACAGGTGAGGGAGGGGATTGTCAAATGTGTTACTACGGGGTGAGGGAAGTGAATGTGTTACAAAATGGGTGAGCTAGGGGAATGTGTTACTACAGGGGTGAGTGGGGGTAATGTATTACTACAGAGGTGAGGGAGGGGAATGTGTTACTACGGAAGTGAGCGAGGTGAGGGAGTGGAATGTGCTAGTACACAGGTTAGGGAGGGTAATATCTTACTATAGCAGCGAGGGAGGGGATGCATTACTAATGAGGTAAAGAATGACTGTGTTACTGTAGTGGTGAGATGGAAATGGAAAAAGTAAATATCTAAGGTCTACCCAGGTGAAACTGGGTACATCAGCAAGTCAGCTATAAAATGAATGCCTGCAATGTCCTTTAGTGGAACTATTGACAGGAAGTAAGCTGTTTGCAGGAAAATATTTCCCCTTATAAACAAAAGGAACCTCAAATGTCACATCCAATAAACCCATGAACATTGTGTATATACTGTATATATTTAGAGTTTGGATTGCTTTCATATATAAACCATCCTAGGTTTCAGCTTTAGGGGTTTAAGATTACCTCCATAAAAGACAACTTCCCTACTACAACCAACAGTCAATTGAAGCCATGACTTATTGATCATGATAACTTGTCCAGTTTAATTCATTTTCCTTGCATAATATCTGCCAGTGTGCATGTTTCATTGCCAGTCACAAACGGCCCCATGACTACAAGCATATGATAGATGATACTTTAAGATACACTGATGCAGCGGAGGAAAATATATAACCGACGTGTTCATTCAAGCAATGACAAACAAAAGGGTTGAATATGATAATAGTGTAATGGTCTAAATGAAAGCAGGTGAGCTGCCTACAGCATGCGGTCAATGTACAAGTAACAAGTAATTGTGATATATGTAGGAGAATGTACGAAATCTACGCCAGGCATCATAGCAGGCACTGCATTAGGGAGGTCTATGAGAGCATTAGACAAGCAGCTTTGAAGCGAAGATTTTAACAAATGGAAATATGACAGTGAGGTTTAGGAAGGACTATACAGGATAATGGAAAATGGAAACAGGCATTCAGATAAATGAAGCAATAGATGGAGGAAGCTCAGTATAAAACACTTTCAGCAACATTATTGCAATAGGCTAATTGTAAGCTCTTTAAAAAAAATAAGTTTTGTGTAAAGGGCCTCATTCAGAGCTGTGCGCTATTCTGATGTTTATGGATTTCAGCAATTATCTGTAAAACGTGTATGTGTCCAAGTTGCAATGCACGTGTGTCAAGGTACATTACCGTAGTACAGGCCCGTCAAGAGCTGCGCTGGGCCCCGGTAAAAAAGGGGGCATGGCCTAATCGAGGATGGCGGCGTGGTTACGCCCCCTTAGGTAAAAAAAAAACAGTTTTGCAGCAGCGTTGCGCACTGGCGAGGGGGGCGCAGTGAGCCCCCTCAGCCCGGCGCATAACCAGTGGGGGGCTTGATTGCTCATAGGAAACAGCTGAGGCTGCTTCTTAGCAGCTGCGAGCAGTCTCCCAGTGCAGCCCAGCACACAGTCTCCCAGTGCAGCCCAGCACACAGTCTCCCAGTGCAGCCCAGCACACAGTCTCCCAGTGCAGCCCAGCACACAGTCTCCCAGTGCAGCCCAGCACACAGTCTCCCAGTGCAGCCCAGCACACAGTCTCCCAGTGCAGCCCAGCACACAGTCTCCCAGTGCAGCCCAGCACACAGTCTCCCAGTGCAGCCCAGCACACAGTCTCCCAGTGCAGCCCAGCACACAGTCTCCCAGTGCAGCCCAGCACACAGTCTCCCAGTGCAGCCCAGCACACAGTCTCCCAGTGCAGCCCAGCACACAGTCTCCCAGTGCAGCCCAGCACACAGTCTCCCAGTGCAGCCCAGCACACAGTCTCCCAGTGCAGCCCAGCACACAGTCTCCCAGTGCAGCCCAGCACACAGTCTCCCAGTGCAGCCCAGCACACAGTCTCCCAGTGCAGCCCAGCACACAGTCTCCCAGTGCAGCCCAGCACACAGTCTCCCAGTGCAGCCCAGCACACAGTCTCCCAGTGCAGCCCAGCACACAGTCTCCCAGTGCAGCCCAGCACACAGTCTCCCAGTGCAGCCCAGCACACAGTCTCCCAGTGCAGCCCAGCACACAGTCTCCCAGTGCAGCCCAGCACACTGTCTCCCAGTGCAGCCCAGCACACAGTCGCCCAGTGCAGCCCTGCAATATTAGCAGGTTGAGAAATAGCTTCTTCTCATGTGTGATTGTTAGTTTAAATTTAGCTGTATATTTTATGTCATTTTATTAAGCTGTGAGTTTTTTATTGCATTGTAATTTAGCTGAAACATTTTTTGTAATGTGGAAGTGACAATAAATTTGATTGACTGAAACATACAACCCTTCCCCCCCCCAAAAAAAAAAAAAAACTCAAATTAACATAATATAACAAATGATATGCCAATAGATATATTTTCTTATCCAGCATTCCGTTACCCTGATCTCTCATCAAAACGGTCTATAGAGTTGCCAAAACAAATAGCAGTGTGAGCAATTCTCTCTTTGTAATTATTTCCTACCACATGTACATACACACTAGGGCTAATGTTGAAAGCCAGTTAACCTACCAGTATGTTTTTAGATTGTGGGAGAAAACCAACAAAGACACTGGGAGAACATACAAACTCTACACCGTTAGGCAGGGTTGGACTGGCCCACAGGGGTACAGGGGAAATCCCTGGTGGGCCCCATCCCTTTTCTAGGGGTGTAGCAAGATCATGGATGAACTTGAGTGCCTGGTTTATTTCTAGGGAAAACTACACCAAGATTAGCCCTCCTGTCAATCTGAGTGAGTGGTCTTGGCGCACCTCTGCCCCTTCTTTTATAAAGGGACCCTATTCTTTGAATGTGCTCTCTAATGGAAGACTCAGTCCCTCTGTTGTGGCTGGCCACACCCCGTAAGCTTTGGCCCCTACCACTGCATTCCCTGGTGGGCCCTTCCTGTTCCAGTCCGACACTGCCGCTAGGGCTGTGGTGGGAATGGAACCCAAGACCTCAGTGTTTTGAAGTAGTAATGCCAACCAATACACCAAACATGCTATTGAAGCACCCTGACCTCCAGTACTTTCTGGACCACAGAACTCTCTTCAACAGTACTGTCTTCCCACCAGCACCCTCTGCAGCGGTGTTCTATGAATGCAGTGGTCTTGTGTGAAATAGTACTATACTATGCATTGACAGCATATTTGCCTTCTATCTGGGTACTGGGGAAGCTGATTGATTTGTTAATGATGGTAAAATTATGTTTATTCAATCTCATTATCCGGATCTATGTTTCCCACTCACCTGGTATTTTAATGGTCTGTTCATTAAAAATGGGATTTAGTGCCTGATTCAGAGATTTTCGCTAATGCCACCGCTGCGCCATCTGTGTACTCCGCTGCTGTACGATAATATGCAAATATTGCACCCGCCAATATTTGTATTGAGACGCCCACCTGCGTCTTTACAAATCCAAGCGACTGCGTCCAGAGACAAAGCTTCGGTCGCAGATCATTCGATTATCACAGTTCTGAGTAACCCTATGGCTACGCAGAATGGCCACGGGTTCTGAGATGCCGGAGCCACCCTGAAAACGGTCACTACATGCCTGCACTCTTTGCCGCAACACCCCGTTACCTCTCACAAAACGCTCCCTGACTGTCAATCACACTGCGAGTAAAAAGTCACTGCGAGCGACTATGGCAATGTACTTTGACTCATGTGCAGTTTACAATTAGTCGCTCAACTGCGAAAACATCTCTGAAACAGGCCCTTAGTGACACATTTATTAATAGAACAAACGTATTAGAGATAGGAAGTTTGCTTATCCCAGAAAAGGAACCCGTACTTGGAGCAGGATTCATTTTCTGTTTAATCTCTTTTGGGGTCTTAAGTGTAAACCCCTTTGAACAAAATAAGAGAAGCCCTTTTTGTAGGACATATTCATTATCCGTTATGGGCCCATTATATACACGGAAACACTAGCTTCCGTATATTTTTAGTAACAGGCCCATGCACTATTAAGGGCCCAATTTAGCAGTCTAGTATTAAGCAAACTCTAAAAATTGATAGTTTTCTGGGTTTGCTTGTGGAAACCCACACCATCTTCACAGTATAGCTATATCATGCACAAAATATCCTATTATGTACTGTACATGCTTACACATAGTTACTTATTTACTAGTATATTTCACCTGCCATTCGTCAGGTCACTAGCTATTGTGGCCACCATGTCTCTCCAGCCCCATCCCTCAACTGACTCAAGCCCCCGTGTCTCTACAGCTTCATACCCCTGCCAGAATATTCTCCAGTCCCATGATTCATCCCATCTGTGTCCCTCCAGCCCCATCCCTTAAAGTTCTCTATAGCCTCATGCCCCTCTGTGTCGCTACAACCTCACACCCTCTCATAGTGTTTCTCCAGTCTCATGCCTCCCTGTGTGTCTCTCTAGGCTCATGACACCCCCTGTGTCTATCCACAGCCCCATGCACCCCTCCTGTGTCTCTCGCCCCATATCTCACTAGCCTTATGCCCCCTGTGTCTCTCCAGTCTACTTGTTCCACCTTGTGTCTCTTCAGCCTCATGCCCACCCTGTGTATATTTCGTCTCCTTCTCCCCTATATCTCTCACTGTCATCTGTGCTCCCCATTTATCTAATCTCTGCCCCGTCTCACTGTGGGGGTTATGGGTGGGGCCACAGGGAGAGTGTCTCTGTTGGGGGAGCAAAGGGAAGTGTGTATGTGGGTGGGGGGGGGACTGTTTGTTGGTCTAGCACTCATCTCTACTGCCCAACTGTGGAGTCAGAATTTGGGCTGCTTATATTATAGCTATATTATTTGTTGCAGAATGCCAGACATTCTTTTGTTTTCACATACACAGTGGTCTAATTTTTCCATCCAGCACTTTTTTTAAATTATTTTTTTTCTTTACTTGCATACACATCTCATTTAAAGTAGCACACCTGAATACCCACTGACTTGTGAATAATCAGTAGATTTGTTGCTAAAATGAGTATCAAAATCTCAGCTCAACCTTTAACATTTTTGGAAGAAATATGACTTACAGTAATTAGATTTTCTGCTACCTTCTGGCAGACATAAAGCATAACGTAAAATTGCTATCTATAATATATACAACTGTAAAACCAGGATAAAGCATTCTAATATGACGTTTTACACCCATTTTCTTCTTTTACTCTAACTTATCAAACTCAATGGTGGCAGGTAGTCACTAGAGCTGAAACACTTTCATTAACCCCGTAGGTCATAGCAGTTAAAAGAAGTTTAAATATAATTTGCCAGAACAGGAGAGCAAACTAATATAGCATCTGAACACCATATTTTACATATCTTGCAAGTTCAAGCAAAAAAAATGAATACAATGTCAGGCCAAATAAATTGTTCCCCTGGAAATGTAGCAACAGCTATCTATTTTGTAAAAACTTATAAAAATAGAGTAGAAGGAGCCATCTTGTGAGATGAACAAGCAGACTTTACATTCTCTAGATCTGGCCTGGCCAACCAGTGGCTCTCCAGCTGCTGTGAAACTACAAGTTCCAGCATGCCCTGCTACAGTTTTACTATTAGGGAATGCTAAAAACTGTGGCAGGGTAAGCTGTGATTTGTAGATTCACAACAGCTGGATAGCCACAGGTTGGCCAGGTTTGTTCTAGATCAGGGATGGGAAACCTCAGGCCCGGGGGCCATACAAGGCCCCCGGAATCATTTGGTCTGGCCCTCTGAGCTTTTTTCTGCTAGTCTCATCTGGCCAGCAGGGTGCCTAGAATGGCCTCTGGCCCCTGCAGCTTGAATCTATGCAGCAGTGCCGTCTGGAACGTCTTTAGGATGCTTCAGACGGTCACACTGCTGCCCTTACAGCTCCTGAAGCATCCTGAGGATGCTCCAGGCATTGCTGTAATCACCTGCGATTGTGGCCCCGCCCGTGTGTGACATCACACTAAGGGGTCGTGGCCTGCACCGGGCCCGTGAATAATGTTATATATATCAAGATAGCCCTCAGCAGAAAAAAAGGTTCCCCACCCCTGCTCTAGATGGTTAGGTTATGTTTATACAGATCACCCACAAGTCAGCTGATCAAGCTACTGAGATGGCGCGAATACAGAGTTGCAGACCCAGGAAGGGGTGTGGCTTGCCTTTACTGTAATCGAAGCATAATATTGAAAGTTCTAGGTGTGGCTTGTAGAATAAGAGGGACTTTTTTGTGTCCCATTTCTGTTTTTTTGAAATGTTGAGAGGTAAAAGAGTAAAATCTGCTTGTGTGACACTACTTCGGTAAGATATTATTCCCATTAAAACGAGCTCTGTAGTAAATGAGTTCCTTGTTTGCACTCATGAGGGTAAATATTATCTGTAAACCTCCTTATCAGTAATTTTTATAATAGTGTTTTATAATAAATTGCAAGTACCTCAGCAACAAATCTCTAAAATGTGCTTTAATCTCTAAACAAATAGACAAATAAAAGCAAATATGTAACTGGCAGTTATGGCCTGCACTGACCATACATGTCATTATGTTGCTATTGGGGAGATATGGCTACTGCACCATCTGTTCTTATTACAGAAGTATACCACAAACTTTATATAAAAAATAATATGTTATCATCTGCTGAGTTTATATTACCAAAGACTTACAAAATCTAACATATTAATAAAGAAATCTTAAGGTCGAATTTAATCTATTTCAGATCTAATTCGATCAACATCGATGTTGTGTTTCTGGGGCTAAATCACACATTTATCAACACGTAAAAAAAACAAATCAAAAATTGTCTGATAGTAAATGTGTGATTTAGCCCCAGAAACACAAAATCCGTGTTGATAGTTTTAAAATGGAATAAAATCGACCTTTAGTAAATATACCCACAGACATTTAAAATTCAGCATCATAAAAGTTTGCATTTGTTAAATTATTTCTATATACTTTGTGCTGCGGCCAAAACTTCCTGAGACAGCTCTCCCCCTACAGCCACATTTATACCCCTGGATTCTCGATCATACTTAAGAATCTTCTTTCAATGAGTTAAAGGGGCTTTTGACATTTGGATGACGCCTCCTTAACATAAGATGCGCCAACATATAGCACCGTCTTTCCTCTACTCATCTCAGATACCACAAGCCAGGTACCAATTAGTTTACTTTTAATAATAATAATGAATACATTTAAGGCAGGGCCGCAACTAGGGGGGGGCTGGAGGTGCACGTGCACCGGGTGAGCCGCTGTACCTGGTGCCAGTGACCTCCAGCCCGGCGCTGCAGAGAGGCTCCAAGCCGGACGTCCGCTGGTAATATTTATTACCAGCGGGCGCCCGGCTCCTTCTCTGCAGCGACGCGGTGTAGCCGGAGCCTGGAGTTCTCTCCCGAACTCCAGCTTCCGGCTCTCCCCACGGGCACTATGGGGGAGACGTCATGACATCTCCCCCATAGTTCCAAGGAGCAGCCGGCGGACCGGACGCGACGCTGGATGCAGGAGCGGGGTTCAAGGTAAGTATTTTTTTTTTTAATAAGCTGCACTACAGGGGCATTATTATGGGGGCAGGGGCATTACCACAGGGGCATTACTATGGGGGCATAGGCAATAAGGGGCATTAATAATGGGGCATGAGCACTACAGGGGCATTACTATTGGGGCATGGGCACTACAGGGGCATTACCACAGGGGCATTTATGTGGGGGCATGAGCACTACAGGGGCATTACTGTAAGGGCACTACAGGGATATTACTATGGGGGCATGGGCAATACAGGGGCATTACTATGAGAGCATGGGCACTACAGGGGCATTACTATGAAAGCATGGGCACTACAGGGGCATTAATATGGGAGCATGGGCACTACAGGGGCATTACTGTATGGTGGGCACTACAGGGGCATTACTACATTACTATGGGGGTATTAACATATGGGCATTACTATGGGGGCATTACAATATGGGCACTACTGCAGGGGGAATTACATGGGGGGCGCCAAATTACTGTCTTGCCCCTGGTGACAAAAATCCTAGTTTCGGCCCTGTTTAAGGTCTGTTTATAAGCTACCCTTGGGAAGTGAAAAAATATTTATGGTGCTGTAAATAAAAAATGCATTACTTGTTCAGTCCTACACGGCTGAAAAATGATCACAGTACAACATAGAGCAGCAGGAATAAACACTTCAAGCGGCCTAGAGCTTTTTCTGATTGAATGGAGAGCACAAAACATTCATTACCATGACTAGTAGGATATTATGGCTGCTGACCCAGAGTGTCCCCTAACCCTTTCCCCGATGATGGAAAAGAAAATACAGATACTGTATAATAAGATTTTTTATATGTTACCTAACCAATAACATAAAATTAAATGTTGCAGTAGAAAATATGAAAATAGGAAATGCATTGTAAGAAATGCCCAGAGTCTTCCACTGAAGACCGATGCATTAAAATCAAAGATGTTGATAGCAAGTTCTTAAATAATTAGTATATTTGATTCTTGGCACAGAAACAGACAAATCTCAGGTGCACAACTCCAAATTAATAATAATATATATAAATGCAATAAAATTTTACAATCAATAGAGGTTTTTAGCATAATCATGGCCAAGGTTATGGGCCTACACACCATATCCAGGTAACCTCTTTAGGGTAGGTCCCTAACATACTAGGGTTCAAATCCAGAGCGCAGGACCCCCCCCCCCAAACTGGCCCAGCTAAGCTTCCCCAGGGCACCAGCATAGTAAGAAAAGTGCAGTGTAAACAGATAGTTAAGAGCAGCCACAGCTGCATATAAAGAATGAAAATAAAAAAATGAAGTACATGTATATTAAACAAACAGTGAAAGGTTAAAATGTGTAATAAGTGTAATATAATGTGTGTGCAGGGTGTGCAATGTGGGACAAAAGTGGATCTACTGTACAAGGATTTATTTGTAGAGAGAATTTCTCATGAGTCTGGCATACAAGAAAAAAGAAAGTCTGTATATGGTGCACTGTGTTCAAAATTAACTCTTATTATGGCATATAAAGACCTATTAAAAATTTTACAATAAGAAGCAAAAAAAATGTTAAAAAATAGTGTATGTAAGAAAGAAAAAGTGATAATGAAAACTTTACCAGCTGTGTGTCTCTGTGTGCCATCTCATATAATTAGTATGTTATTAAATGTGCATGTGGGCCAAGTGCACCTCACTCCCTGCACCCAATCTAGATACGCCAATACGTCTAAACTTAAGGCCCCCATACACGGTGCAATATAGCAGCCGATCTGATGGATTGGTACGATATCGCTGCTATATCGTACCGTGTGTGGGTATGATATTGCCCAGTGTGCGTTCTCGTAGGGTCGTACATCGCACCTCCAGATCTTACTGCATGTTCACTTGATTTGGGGATGTGATGTACGATCCCATGCAGTGCTATGCGGGTGGGGGAGGGGGGTGCCAGCATATCGGGCAGTCGGGCAGCGGATTGCTCCGTGTGTGGGAACCGCCCAATATGTCGGCCATCGGATCGGCCATCGCGTCCCAAGGTGCATATCGCACCGTGTCTGGGGACCTTTAGATGTTCGAGTGTAAGATTGTATAAATCTCTTAATAGTTAGAGAAAGTGAAATTGAAGGTTCGGGTTTAAATTATATTTATCACAAAAATCAGAAAAAGAGCTTGGAGCGAAATCACCAGCCACATACCAAAATTGTGTAATCCCAGCCTGTATCCACGGTAAAGCAAAACAATCAGTGATTCCCATAAGCAAAAGAGGGTAATGCCAAAGAGGAGACAAAGGGGAGAGGTAAGGTCATATAGCCGAACCAATTTATCCCACAAATCAAGTGTGAATTGAATAGTAGGGAAGGAGTAGAGAGAGGATGTCCTATGCACACTCGGGAGCCAGGACAGAAAACTTATCATGTTTCCCTCGACCAGAGAGTACTCAAAATCTACCCATTTCTCTAGGCCTAGAGCAACATGCCATGAAAGAAAATGACTCAGTTAGACAGCATGATAGTATTGGGTAAATAAGGGAAGATCCAAGCCCCTAGAAGATGAGGACTTTGCAAGACAGTCACAATTGATCCGGGGCTTCTTACCATTCCAGATAAATGTATTACAAATCATCTGTAAGGATGAGAGAAAAGACCCCGGGACTAACACGAAATCGAGGGAGTACATTGACTACATTCATTTCCACAACGTTGCCTTGACCAAACCAGGAGATGAAAAGGAGGCCCTATTTGACTAGGTCCTATCTAATAGAGGTTAAGAGTGCGGAATAATTACATTTAAAGAGTTGATCAAAAGTTTTGGTGATTTGGACTCCTAAACGAATGGAGGAAGGCTGCCATTGAAATGCAAACATATGCTCCAAAGTACTTAGAACATGTGGCGGTACATGCAAAAGCCAGTGCTTCAGATTTGGAGTTGTTAATCTTATAGCCAGAGACAGGCCATAACTATCCAAAATCCAAAACAAATTGGCAAAGGAGATTAAGGGGTTCATAACAGTCAATAAGACATTATCAGGAAAAAAGGATATCTTATATTGAAAAGGACCCACGAGGACCCCTTGTACATCTAAACAGCCACGAATCATAGCACCTAGTGGTTCTAAACTCAGAGTGTATAACATTAGGGAAAGTGGAAAAGCCCCCCCTATTGTCATTACTACGCCCAAATACAGGGAAAACAAGTCCATTGGTGAGGACTGCTGAGGTGGGGGAGAGATATAAGGCCTAAATGGCCTCTTAAAAATGACCTTAGAATCCAAACCTCTGCAGAGTTTGAAACATAAAAGGCTAAGAAAGGCGATCAAATGCCTTTTTAGCATCAAGAGCCAAAATTGCTGAGGGAGTTTTAAGTTTATTGAAGTGGAAGATGAGGCTGACAGTACATCTGGTGTTATCCAATGCCTGTAGCAAAGGAATAAATCCAACTTGATTAGGGGCTATTAAATAACCGCATCGCCAACACTTTTGAAAAGAGCTGTAATCAGGAGAGAGATCGGCCTATAATCAGAGCAGTTAGCAGAATTCTTGTTGGGCATGGAAATTACAATGATATTGGAACTGGTGGTATCCGCGTGAAACTTACCCCCTGCAAAACATAATTAAACAACTGCCGCAGCCTCGGGGTCAGCTCTTGGGCAAACGTCTTGTAATAGGACATGGTAAAACCCTCAGGGCCAGTGGCTTTGGATTTTGTTTTAGTTCTGAGAGCCACAGTCACCTCCTCCTCTGTAATAGGTCTATTGAGTTTAAGGATATGGACAGAATTCAAATGGGGTACCTCGCATTGATCTAAGAAATTCTGGATATCAAAGGTAGAAGGTTGGTGAGAGGCATTCTCATGTATGCCAGAATCGAAGAAGCTTCAAAAAGTGCTGTTAATGACTGTGTGATGATAGATTATACTGCTCGAAGGATCTCTAACAGCAGGAATAGCCCGTGAGGCCTTCTTACAGTAGTCAGAGGCGGTCTAGCTAAGAGTCTGCTTTGTTGCCTTTTTTTCATAACATTTTTGTTAGTCATGTGAGACTACACTCCATTTATTTCCCCCCAGAATCACTTTCATTTGCATATGGAAGGGAGGAGGGGCTTGAACTGCACAACCTAATTCTAAACATAATGAGAGGTGCTACCATGCTGAGACAAGTAGTTCCACACAGAGAAAAGGGAAAATGAAGATGCACATTCCAAATACTAAACACTGTCCCGTAACTTTCTGATCTGTTGGAGACTGGAAGGGGATTAAGTACTTTTCTGTGAGATCTCCAGTTGGGAGCAGAGCGTGTCCAAAGTTTCAGATTGCTGCTACTTACGGTGCTACGCAAATCTAATAATTGCCCCTCTCACTACAGCATTCTGGGCCTCACAAATAGTGGAAGTCAAAACATCCAAGATTATATTAACCCCAAAATAATCTTGAATGGTCTGCAGGAATGTGTCTCGGAAATGTGGTAGCTTCAAAAGCGTTGCATTAAGGAGCCATGAACTACGACCAAGGGGTTTTTGAAATCATTTAACATTTTAAAGAAGACTAGGAAAGGGAAGGTCTAAATAAGTCCAGGACATAGAATCACACCAGGTCATAATACTTAATAAGCAAGATTGCCCTCCCTTACACCACCATACACCATTGTAGAGCCTGCATTTATCTAATTTTGCTCATACAGCAAGGGCAGCAAAGAAAAATGTGCTCCCTACTGTATTTGTAATTTTACCTATCCAGATATAACTTGGTACAATGAAAGGCGTACTAATTGTCAGGGGAGTCATTTAGGGAATAGTAATCAGTAGTAACATTGGATGTGAGTTTCAACAAATTGTTTTGTAAGGGGGTCAGGTAAATAATGAGTTTTAGGGTAAAGCCTTTAGACAACTGTAGACTAGAAAAGGGGCCTATCCATTAGCAGATAAATTGAACGATAGAATGATATATCGTTCAATTTATCTGCTATGGATAGGCCCTGAATGATGACAGATGCACACTCCCGCGGCTGATAAATTGAATCTTTCTTCTCTCCAACATGTTGGTCAATTATTGCATATCGCTGCCAGTTATTAGAATATCTGGCAGTTTAAATGCGGTAAACGCCGAACGATATTGACAGCAGTTACAAAGCGCTGGAGAGAAAAAAATCCACTCCCTGAATGATGTCATGCGATATCGTTCATCGTTCGTCTTTGCCAAAATCTGCCATGTACGTGACAGATATCGTTCAGCACAGCCACCAGAATTTTCAAGGAATATCTTTTGTCTTTCATCTCTCAGAAATACATCTGCTAATGGATAGGCCCCTTAAAGCGTACTCTTAACTTAAGGCATCAATGAGACAATTTTAAAAATATTTAAACTATATACACTTGCAAGTGGCAACAAACATTCATAATAAGTAAATCCATGTGGTTATAAAAAGTATTGAAGGTTAAAAAGGGAAATTAGAACATTTTAACCAAAAGTGAAAACTCAACATGGAAATATAAGAAATGAGAAAAAGCAAAATCAGTCTAATGGGCCCATAAATCAGCAATCAAAAAAACGATTCAATGATTCTCGACCCCTCCTCCTCCCGGCTCCAATCCACCAATCTGTGTCCATACATTACAGATAGTTTTCAGTGATTTGCAGATCACTTACAGTAAATAACAGATCTGCCAATCATGAAAGGTTCATCACTTTACTAGTAACGGAAGGCTGATCGAACAATCTACAGCCCCGATTATTCGGTGTAATCCAACATATTGGGCGACCTGATTTACCGATTCCGATCACATTTTGGTCTGAATCGGCAATCGGTGAACCCCATACACTTGGGAAAACTTTTCTCCAAAAATGGTTATCGTGCTATCCAATTAGCTGCAGTCCGAAGTCTTCCATAGCAATTATCGCAAATCAGTTTTCACCATCTCTGAGTAGGTGAAAAGTTGTGCAAAATTTCCATTTGTGGTCTATAATGTCGGGACTTGGTGCAGAATCCATGGGACACCCCCCTTAATGACTAAATAGACAAAAATATTTTTTTAATTAGCTTATTTGGGCCAATAATGATATGTAATTTTTGGGTGGAAAAAGTAAAATGTGCAGTAAAATGGATTCAAAGTAGTGGGTTAGGTATTTTGGGGGGCTGTATGGATGGGGAAGGTATTTTAAACATTGCATTGCAGCAGGTGTATTTTTAAAAAAATTTAAAAGTACTCTAAAATTACAAAAAAATATACTTACCCCCATTTTATGTACCCCTAATTTAACTAGGGCATCACCTGTGGCCAAAAAAAAAATATTTCTATCTTTTTTTTATGGTTATAGAAAATGCGTTTACCATCCTTTTGGTACTATTTAGGAACTCAAAACCCTTTGATTATGGCCAATAAAAGGCTTCTATACTGTTACCCTATATTAGTTTACATTTTTTTGGAGTACAGGCTGATTTCCCCATTTTCACCTGTACTTTTCGCCTGTCATTCCTGCAAGAATTATCGCGCGAGTGTGTTATCATCGGTTTTGTAATTGGATTGCATGATAAACGGGAGCGCGCATACATGCGATAAGCGGCAAATTCATGCGATAGGTCCAAAAAGTTTTTGCCGGTGAAAACTTCTCATTATCGTGGCTAATTGGATATTGCCCTAGTTCTTCTTTCTGGGTCCCCACATTACCGAGCCAGTGACACAGGATTGTTGGAAAGTGGGTGTGATATCAATCTTTTAAAAGAAAAATAGATTTATTTAATAGGATATTGGTTAAACTATGTCTTGAAAAAGGGGCAGAATACCACCTATTACGATCCCCTATAGCAGTGGTGGCGAACCCTGGCACTCCAGCTGCTGTGGGACTACATATCCCAGCATGCACTGTCAGAGTTTTGCTATTAGGGAATGCCCTATAGCTTGTCTCCTCCATATAATTATGCTAAATGCTCATTTTATTTATGGTTGTATTAGTCTGTACTTATTTTTCTTGTTACCAGTTTATCTCCCTTGTACGGCACTATAGAACCCTTGTGGTGCTTATAACTAGAAGATAATAATAAGAATATTTGGGCAGCACACTGTAAGGACACGGTAGAACTGGAGAGGGTTTCAGAGGCAGACAACCTCATATGGAATGCAAGAGTTAAAAGTTACATAGGTTAGCAAAACAAAGTTTGTTTACTTGCAGAGTAATAACATAAGCTGCATACACACACAACGATTTAGTTAATGAACGATTTTAGTAAACGATTTTCTCCCTTGAAAAAATGAACTAAAATCGTTTACTAAAAAGTTGTTCATTTAAATGTAATGAACGATTTTTTAGAACTACAAACGATTTTGCATATTCCCTGACTGAAAATCGTTGAGTTGACAAGTCTGACTGAACTACAAACTACAAACGTGAACGCACATGAACGAAAATCGTTCATCGTTTGACTCAGAAAGTGAACGATTTTTACAAACGATTATCGTTAAATGATATCGTTTCACGATAATCGTTCAAAAAATCGTTGTGTGTGTATGCAGCTTATGTAATTACTATGTCATTCTGTAATCTTGCATTTTGGGATAAGCTAGCATATAACAAAACTGTCTTGTCTGACAAATATAGAACTGTTATTATATAACGGATTTCATGGACATAGGCTTTTTCTTTTTCTTTTTTTAAAACACAGATTATGCAATGCTCATCAACCTGCTGAAAGAAACAACAAAATCAATTAAATTTAATAAGACTAATTGATCTGTAGTTAAAAAAGTAATTTTGTTTCGAAGAAGATCAGTGGATCACTAATCCTGTAGTTTTCGATAATAATTATTTGGATCCATTATGTTGACTTTTGAGATTTTTTTTCTCCTCTTAGTACTGGACATGCTGGGATATAGTGTAAGTGGTAAGGGGATGCCAATTAAAGACGGCTCTGTGCCCTACCTCCCACAAAATCATGATCTCACAAATACAAAGCAGTTACATATGTGTGAAGGCAGTGGGAAATTATAGGGTAGTACCGCGGTATCACAGCAAGGACATGATTGTTTTGAAAGACCTACAGTACTAGAACACGTCAGTTCGGCTGTTGGAGCCAGAGATTTCTACTGTCATGGCTGTTGCCATCTCTGTTTAGATGGCAACAGCTGCGACCACAAACATGGGGAACAAATATTCTTACTTTGTGCCCAGCAGTGTGTATGATATTTAACAAAAACTTACCAGATACAACAGCTACCATGAGGAGTTCCCATGTAGCCCAATAGTGAAAGCTTTCTGCAGAACCAGAAGAGGAAGGAGAGTCATTTGAGTTAGGGAAAATTAAAAGATAGGGTTATGGAGTCTTATATGCAATTTTGAAAGGTTTATTATTAATAAAACCAATGCAGTGCCCCTTATGCATTTCCACCCTGTATTAGAGCCCCTTTTGTAATGCCCCCTGAATTTGTGCCCCTTATGCAGTGCCCTAGTAGTGCACCTTATGCAGTGCCACAGTAATGCCCCTTATGTTGTGCCCCCAGTAATGCCCCTTACGCAGAGCCCCTAATAATGTCCTTAGTGCCCCCAATACTGCCCCTTATGCAGAGCCCCCAGTAATGCCCATTATGTTGTGCCCCCAGTAATGTCCCTTATGTCTTTAGTAGTGCCCCTTATGCAGAGCCCCAGTAATGCCCCTTGTTGTGCCCCCAGTAATGCTCCTTATGCAGAACCCCAAGTAATGCCCCTTTATGCAGAGCCCCCAGTATTGCCCTTAGTAGTGCCCCCAATAATGCCCCTTATGCTGTGCCCCCTCCCAGTATAGAACAGGCCTCACTCTCCCGTCTGTGCAGTACCTTTCTTCACGACGGCCGCTGGGCACCGCTCCAGTCCACGCCATCCCGCGTAGACACTGCTGTTGACCGGATCTAATTAGATCCAGAGCGGCAGGCGCAGGCTCCGCTCATCGCGGGTGATGTCATGACATCACCTGCGCGCTGCTTCACAGGGAACGCCGGCCTCTGAAGCGATCAGTGGCTTCTGATCACTTCAGAGACCACTGTTGCCAGCCTGTAAAGTAAACACTGCTTGATCTGTGCTCTGATCGTGGCAGGGGTGTGGGTCACATATTATATATATGTGAGTCCATACTCTGGGGCCGCAGAAAATGTTTATTCGGGCCGCATGCGTCACCAAAGTTGTATTTCAGTCAGCACTGATCGCAGTGCTTGCGGCGGGGTATGGTCTACCTCAGGCGCTGCGTGCAGCTCCGATGGCTCTCGATGTTGCCGATTAATCATACACTTCCTGGAGATGACGTGTGTTAAGAAAGGAAAGTGGGCGTCTTTATACACCAGCGTTCGCTTGCTGCCGTCGCTCTCTAAGACATAGAGAGCGTCCTTACAATCGCGGAATTTGCATACCGGCCCCTTTTGGCAGTGAGCGATCGCAGCTTTGCGTCTGGGTCTGAATCAGGCCCAGTGTGTATGCATTTGATGTTTTGAACGATTTGTCGTTCTGACCCGTCGGAATCTGACAAATCGTTCAGAAAATCATCTAATGTGTACTCAACATTAGTTGGTTTAGGACAATGCTTCTGTCTTACAGTAGCCACAAATACTTTCCCCAGAACCAGCTACAACTACCTTATGTAAGTATTATTCTCCACCACTCTCAGACTGTACGCTTATTGGAGCAGGGCACTCTTCACCTTCTATTTCCTGCTGTTGTAGACCATTTGTTTGACTCAAGATCCCATTATAATACATTAATATGTAATAAGTTAGCACATTATAAATAAAAGGGATAATATTTTTATTGTTCAACCATATTCAACAACATGGTAGACCCTTTGCTGCATGCTGAATTTTCCTCAACCACACATTACAGAGTAATTTCATTATATAGAAGTATATGGAAAATATGTAAATATTATTTAAGCTGCACTGCCACCATTACCACTACCAAATGGCCAACCATTAATAAAAATAATTTAAATGGCATACGGCAGGAGACGGGGGATGAGCAGAAGAATCAGTCAAAAGCTGCAGTGTCAGAGTCCACACATTATAATGCCAAACACTGAAATGAACTATGGAGCCTGGCAAAATGCCTGCCAGGAGCAGCCTCTGAGCTCCAGAGACAGGAAGGACCAGGTCATTTATAGGTGGTAATGAAGTTGGCAATAAACTACAGCAACATAGGATGTGCCTTGTTGATGTCTTTAGTTCAGAGTATATGGACTGGTAGCTTTGTCTATTGAATCAGAATGAAAACAGATATACATTGCAGCTTGGGGAAGTGCCAATTAAATGGAATTGCACAAAAGATTTCCATTATTAAAATATTAATAATAATTATAATAATAATAATAATAATACTATTATTTCATTTATATGGCACCACCAAGTGTCTGAATTGCTGTGCAGGAAAATGACAATAGTATAAACAAAAAATACAATTAAAAAATATGGGAGATGGAGGGGGTAAGGTGCCTTGGTGTAGTGGTACTGACTGTGGTGGGATGATGGGTGGTTATGGCGTGGGGTTGTTTGGTGCAGGAGAAGTGTTGCAAATGGAAATGAAAAATGTAGATGAGACTGAAAATACCAGAGTGTTGGGCCAAATCTTTTATTGGAGTAGTCACAATGCTGATCTGATTGGGTCCCGGGTAAATGGGGGTGGCGATGGTGGTGGATGGGGAGGAGACTGGGGAGGTCGGTGGACCCTTTCAGGGGGCTCCTTTCCGTGCGGTTCAGTGACCGGCACGTCAACCCTGCTGGACCTATGGTCTACAGTCTTGGAAGTCTCAGGTGGTGGGAGGATGAGGGGGAGAAAGCGGTGAGTCAGGCAGAGCACCCAGGCAGCTTCCCGTGTGGTGGTTGAAGTCTCTGAGTACTTACCTACCGGTAGGATTTGAGGTAAGTGGGATGTCGATGGTGTGGCCATGAAAGGGAGGTTGGTTGCTGCAGAGGTGGGTAAGTAATAGTCAATACGGTGCTGGTAAGTCTGTGGATGCACGAGGCTGCTGGTGGTGGGAGGTCACCGGACCTGCGGCAGTCAGCGACCGAAGTGTGGAGCTTGTTGAAGTTCGTTGGGTGCTGGGTCCCCTGTGACTTCTTGTGCTTCTGTGCAGTCTGCTGAGCCACTAGCACGGGTGGGGGAACCACAGGGGGACCGGTCGCAGGTGCATGGAGTTGGACCACCCCTGGTGCGGGGGGGTGGTCTGCCCGGGACAAGATGGTGGAGGACACACTCTTGGGGAGGCTGGTCCTTGGTGGAGCCAGACACTGGAGGTGTGACCGGTGCGGCCAGTGAGTGTGTAGGTGATGGGTGAGAGGTGGCTGAGACCAACGGCGGTCCCTGGTGGGGATGGGGAACGTCGGTGGAGGTTGCACTTCCACCATTAACTCTACCACCACCAAATGGCCCACCATTAATGAAAATCATTTAAATGGCTACGGCAGGAGACGGGGGATGAGCAGAAGAATCAGTCAAAAGCTGCAGTGCCAGAGTCCACACACTCACTCCTCTGCATTATAATGCCAAACACTGAAATGAACTATGGAGCCTGGCAAAATGCCTGCCAGGAGCAGCCTCTGGGCTCCAGAGACAGGAAGGACCAGGTCATTCATAGGTGGTAATGAAGTTGGCAATAAACTACAGCAACATAGGATGTGCCTTGTTAATGTCTTTAGTTCAGAGTATATGGACTGGTAGCTTTGTCTATTGGATCTGAATAAAAACAGATATACAATTCAGCTTGGAGAAGTGCCAATTAAATGTAATTGCACAAAAGATTTCCATTATTAAAATAAAATAATAATAATAATAATAATAATAATAAAAATAATAATAATAATATTATTATTACTATTATTTCATTTATATGGCACCACCAAGTGTCTGAATTGCTGTACAGGGAAAATTACAATAGTATAAACAAAAAATACAATTAAAAAAATATATATATTCAAACAGCACAAGGGCAAAAATCAAACAGAGAGATAATGGTACATCTAAACGATTGACAGTTATTAACAGTTGTAATCGTTGACTCTGTGCTTTGGTAATGGCGAACAGAAGGCTCAGTATTGCTGACTGTGACTAGACGCATACTGCAGACTAGTGTAGTGCAAGTTGAGAACTGAGAGAGCGTAGGGCCCTGCTTGTAAGAGCTTGATAGTCTAAGAGACTATCAACATCTAGTTAGTAGGTGTGTGCTTTGATAACAATAATTGGTTGCATTTTATTGTTTTCACAGGCTCTCAACAGAGGAAAATACCATATAAATAGTGTTTTATAAGCAGTCATGGAACGTCTAACAACAAGGGTTATTTTCTATAAAGGATCTAAAAAAACCATAAGGACTACTGATTGTTTTAGCAGATCATGAAATACATACTTTAAATTAGTACTTCATATCAAAGAAACATATTGCAACTATTTTTCCCAATAAAATTAATGAAAGTTTAAATTTGATTTGATTTTTGATGAAAGACAGATCAATGTTTATGGTTATTTTACAAACTGGCTTGCAGACCTGGTAAATTTGATAAGTCCCCACTAGCTGTACTTTTTTATCAGACACATTGACAGGGTTATTTTGATCAGGACTTTAAAAGAGAGATGTTCTCTAAACAGTTTTAATGGATTTTTAGTGATAAAGAATTTCTGTAGTTATGTTATTATTTGGCCATCATGGATCAGTTATAATCTTAATATTTTTGCAAGATAATGGAGGGGTTGTTAATAAGAAAAGGGTAGGTGGAATGATGACGCGATCCTTTCATTGTGGTCCCAACTCAGGCTATGAAATATAGTGAAACTCATCATCGCCATGCAGTGTGGACAGAATGAGGCAATTCATGGTGAATCAGGTCATTGAGACCCACCCACTTCACCAGAAAGGTGAGTGGAATGCAGGCGGGAGGGTGGACTGCTCTTACAAAAGTCCAGGAGACGTCCCCGAAATTCGGGAGTGTCCTGGACATTCTGCTAAACCAATATATATCTAATACAGCAGATAGTAAATATTTGGCTGTGGAGGGCATCCGGCAATTCTGTCAAATGCCAGAATGATCGCTGATGGCCAGATGGACTGGTCAGGCCTTCGGGAGGCCTGGCCGAGCAGCTCCGCCTACCGGTGCTCTGAACAGTTGTCAAGCTTAGACCGGGCGTAACATGAGGCCACTCCCTTGCCTGCGACACGTGGTCACGCATGGCCAAGGGGCGCACAGGAGACGAGGGCCAAGAAGACTGGAGGAGTTGATTTGGAGTCGCACTGGCAACCAGCCACCCGCAGCAACCCATGAGACTGTAGACACAGCGCCACCATCATTCTAATGTGGCTCTGGTCACGAGCTCCGATTGGCTCATGACTGGTGCAACATTAGAATGACAGCAGCGCTGCTGCTCTAAATCAACACCTGCTGATGCAAGTACACAGAGGAACAAGGTAAGAGGCTGCTGGACGAAAGACGGAGAGAGTAAGAGGCTGGTACAGGAGAAGGATAAGAGGCTGCTGGAGGGAGAGAGAAGGAAGATAAGATGCTGCTGGAGGGGGAGGGATAAAAAAAGTGTAAAAAGTGAATTACTGTGTGGAATAAAGTGTTATAATGGGCATTACTGTGTGGCATAATGTGTAAGGGGCATTACTGTGTGGCACAATGTGTTATAAGTAGGGATGTGCAGGCTCGGATAGGTTCGAGTTTGCACGTGGAGTTCGGATTTTTCCCTCCAAAAAAACGGAACTCAGAACGAGGCAAAACGTCATCTTACATGGACGAACATCATCATTCCTGGTCTTTTGTCCAGGAATGATGATGTTCGTCCATGTAAGATGACGTTTTGCCTCGTTCTGAGTTCCGTTTTTTTGGAGGGAAAAATCCGAACTCCACGTGCAAACTCGAACCTATCCGAGCCTGCACATCCCTAGTTATAAGGGGCATTACTTAGTGTGGCATAATGTGTAAGGGGCATTACTCTGTGGCATATGTTATAAGGAACAGTACTTAGTGTAACAATGTGTTGTAAGGGGCATAATGGTGTGGCATATTGTGTTATAAGGGCATTACTGTGTGGTATAATGAATGATAAGGACAGTAGGGTGTGGCATGTGTTATAAGAGCATTACTGTGTGGCACAATGTGTTATAAGGGGCATTACTTAGTGTGGCATAATGGGTAAGGGGCATTACTGTATCACGAAGCCACACACCTTTTTTGGGAGCACGCTTCCTGGAGGCATGCACAGAAGAACATTTGGGTTGTTTTTTTTGTCTTTTTGGAGGGGGGGCCAAATGCCCCAGGTGACAAAAATCCTAGTTTCGGCCCTGCAGTAGGTGATGTGAGCCTGTATCGACCCATGGGCAGACATTTAATTGCAAGATTTTCTTGAACACTCTGGTCTAGTCCAACATGCAAAAAAAAGCAGCTGGTATACTTAGCAGACATCATGGGTATGGAGCGATTGAGCAGCAAACAACAATATGCATAAACAGCCCGATGGCCATTTCGGTGCTCACCGGCACCTTCATCACGGGGCTTTCAGAGTTGTGCTTTTAATTATAGGTTTCAGATGTATTAAGGGAGTTAAGTGTTTGGGGTGATTTTTCTTTTTAGTGTGGTATCACTGCTGTTCTGCTAGTTTAAGGGAAAAGGGTTATACATCATCAATTTGTAAAATGTGTTCATCCATTTTAATTATATATTTGCATGTGTGTTTTACTTTTTCTAGATCAGTAATACAGTAGCTTCCACTGTGGCAAGTGAACACAAACACACCTACGGTACAAATAATTACACATGCAATGAACAGGAAAAGGGAGAACCAGCATAGCCAGGAATCACAAGGATGTAAGATCTGAGAATGATGAGCACATTAAATGCCAAGTATACAGATTTCATCTTCGTCACTTATAGCATGAAGGGGTCAGTGCTATGTACCAGAACACTGCATGTGCCGAGTGAAGGATAGTTAGAAAATGTTAAACGTGAGGAAATAAGAAAAAAAGATTAAGATGCATTGATTTGCCATTTACAACGATCCCTTGATGAGAGAGACGGTGCATGTGATTTAGAAATCAATAGACTATATTTGTTCATGGCACCAAGCACTAAAAACCAGCTAGGAGTTAACTTCACTAATTGTTTTCTTCTACCTGCTGAATAAGCATCTCTTGGGGAAAAACACTTATTTCCTGAAAACTTTTAGCCATAAATCCCACTTTCTATTCTCTTCATTTCTGGCTGTTTTGGGTCCTCTGAAAGGATAGAATGACTGAATAACGGAGCATTCTGGGAGCTGCAGTTCAAGAAACCCACAGGCAGGGGAGGTTTGCAAGAAGAACAGGAAAACAGCCTCACACTGGGGGGGGGGGGGTACATGTACTAAGATGGGAGTTCTATTAAGAAGTGATGTTGCCCATGGCAACCAATCAGATTCCAGGTATTATCTTCTAGAAGGTGCTAAATAAATGAGAAGTAGAATCTGAGCGGTTGCTATGGGCAACATCACTTCTTAATAGAACTCCCATCTTAGTAAATTTACCCCTGGAAGCTTATATGGGGGAGCAGCTCTGTAGACAAAGGGAACTGTGGCCATTATGCTAATTATTTGTACATACCTTCATGTGTAAAATACAGTACATTACCAAGACAGTGACGGGCAAGATGCATTTATGCACGTCAAGGACAATTCTCTAACACTATGGAGTTGATGTATCAAGCTGTGAAAAGAGTAGAAAAGTAGACCAGTAGAGAAGTTGCCCATAGCAACAAATTAGCTTCTAACTATTTTATAGAATGTACTTGATAAATGCTTCCACAAAGCTGATTGGTTGCTATAGGCAACTTTCCCTATATTACCCTCTGAATTTCTTTCACCTTCATGTTTCATTCTATGGGCCTCATTTATCAACAAGTTTTATCATTCACAACAAGTAATAAAACTCATTGCGTATGATAATAGTGCTCCAGCCAATCAGCTCCCAACTGTCATATCAGCATTATGTAGCGGGGCGGGGCCAAAATGACAAGATCACATGGCCACGTCCCCGCTCCGCCCATGCCCACTTAATTTGCCATTCTGGCTGCCCCCTCCCAGAAGGGGCAGCCAGAAAGTCGGCAACCCTGCAGGGGAGTGGTCGGAAAACCGCAGGCATGCCTGTCTGTTGGAAAGCCATTAAATGGGCGTGCATAAATTAGACACTGCAATGGCATACACAGCTTGAGTACTCCCTGCGTGCAAAGAGGTTAGCAATTTATGAGTAAGGTCAGACCTGTTGCAATTGTGCGTGAGAGGCCGCTGTTACTCGATGTTCCCGATGTATACGTAGGACTGCAAGGTATTACGGATGTGAGATAGCGGTAGTGGGCGTCTCTATGCTGGCTGTGCGACGGCATTGCGGTTGCATTCATTAGCATATTGTCGCAGCAGATCTGCGTGCGTAATAGCAGCTACGATCGCAATACTGATCCTTAGTAAATCAGGCCCTCAGACTGTGGACTTTGAACTGCAATGCAAATTGTTATGTGTTTGAACTTTTTGTCAGTATTAATGGCACAGTACTGTACTTTGAAAGGACAAAACTTTAATTGCACTTAACAATAAAAGAATAAAGGAATAATGCATTTGCTGTGAAATTACTATAGTTTTATGAGACTTGCTGCACTCACTTTGATGTATGGTACTAATTTGATTGCAATTAGTTGGTCTTATTTGGTTGCTTTATTCTTAGTTTATTTTTTTGCCTGTCATAAAAACTTTATTTTACATTTTAGTACAATAATATATCTTCAATTATGCTGCAAAAATTCAAAACCACAATGAAAGATTTCCAGGGGTAATGCACATTATTAAAGGGTATGCATCACGTTCTCTCTCTGGAGTCAGCCATTCTGTAGGCTTAACACAACGATTCTATACAAACTGCTTATGTCACAAAATGCCTTTTGCCACAGAGAGGCTACTGGTTCTTAATGAATTTATAGCATTCTTATGAATACTACTATGACTTTGGACCAGTCATTCTCCGGGTCATTAGCTTTTGTGCCTGGCAGTGCAGCATTTTTCTTCCTCCGTCTTCCCCGACCTTCCCATCTCTGGGTGCCGTTCGCGTACCAAACCCCTGGATAAAGCGACTAAAAAACCTCCGACCTTGTCCTCCACCTGCCTTTTGGGCTAGGCTCCACCTGTCCAAGTGCTGTGAACTCCCTGCCAGCCAGGATCTAGGTGAAGGGGCCATGTGCTGTGAACTCTCTGCTGGCCAGGGTGGAGGTGGAGGGGGCGGCTCTGTCCGTGCAGTACCCCAAGTCCGGCCCCGTTTGCTGGGCAGTGTAAGAAAAGTGCACGGCGGAGGGCCCATCAAAAAGGCCCTGGGGAGAACACGGCACACTGCTGATGTAGCTATGTATGCCCAGCTTTCCTGCGAGTGGGAGCCCTAAATGACTGTCCCAGTGGACTGTTGGTAATCCAGCACAAGTGGCACTGGCTGATTGGGGTAAAAATTAATTTGAAAGTAATTAAATGCACCCAAAGCAGCAAATTTGCTTTTCATGACCAATATTTTATGAGTTGTTTTAATCTATGCGCTGTAATTACTATGATGTTAATCCCTTCCCCTAGTCTCTGTAATACACTGTTCAAATCACTGGGTGAGAAGTTCCCACCTGAGGTGTCACAACTAGTGGTGACACCCGGTGTGGCACCTCTAGACCACTTGTGCGCGTCTTCGAATAAATGCGCATACATGTTTTGTCCCATTGTCATCACTCTGAGGGCTTGCTCAGGGCTCCTGGAGCTGCTGGGAAGCCTCCAGCCTCTCCCGACACAGGGGAACATGTGTGGAATGGATGATGCGTGCATACGTGCATCATCCATCACAGCTGCTTGGTAACAACATCCGAGGGGGTAACACCAAGATAGCAATAGGTTAGAGGCCCAAGCTATTATATTCCATAGAGTCTTGAATATGTTGGAGAAAGTGGCTATTTGTAGAAAAGCTTTATACCAGTTTAGTAGACAAAACTATTACTGCTGTTTCAACTTAATCTGCTATTTAGATCTTTATTTATGATGCAGAACATTTGGAATAAAAAAAAAAAAAAAGAATACTTTAGACCAGAAAGATACAATAAAAAAACGAGAAGGCCACCAAGCGCTGGATTCTGTCATAAAGTTAACATGGAAAATGGAATTAAAAGAATAATATTACGGATTTCAGCGTTCCAAATGACATGGGGTTTTCCCTTGTGGAATCTCTTACCTCATTTAAATATAAATGTGCATTGAAAGGTTTCTTTTTACTCTTCTCAACAATGGGGGTTCTCTTCATGCAGTCACAACTTCCCAGGACTACTCTTCTCCCCATGGAATATAAATGAAAGAAGCCTCTCATAGTAGTTAAATGTTTATAAATTTATTGCCATACAATCTCCACAACACATAAAAAAATTACTTTGTACCGTATGTGGCATTCCAAGAGAGTCCACATTCAAAAACATATTGATATGCATGGTTAAAAATAGTATTTTTAACCATGCATATCAATAAGTTTTTCAATTATGTATTTTGATGGATAAATTGTGGATCCTGTTTTAATTATTTATTGGATTGTGTCATTAGTGCTGTTACATGACCAATTAAGGGTATATAGGAAGTAAGGTAAGACTCCCACATACACCTTGAAAAAGGACATGTTCTATCCGAAACGTGTGGTGGACGGGACTGTTACCAGGAACTGATGCCGTTGTGTGTCTTCTAAGGATTAATGTGCAACTGGACAGAGGCAATATACCTAGGTATCTTCTCTGCTGTTAAACACCTTTAAAGGTGCCTACACACTAGACAAAGTGATCACGATGCAATATCGTGAACGATTTCTCTTAAACTCTCCCCGGCAGCTCCCCTGAACTCCAGGACACGGTATGGTGCTAAAAAGTATCCAATCTGACCAACGATCTATCGTGCTTTCTTAACGATTTTCAGTGCGTCGTGTACAAGATTGGCAGATCTTGTCTTTTGTAGGCAAGATCTGAAGATACTATGTACTTTCCGCGGGTACACGCATCGGCATCGTTATCGTGAGTGGACACTCACGATTTGCACATATTTTGCACGATTTGTCTTTCCAATTTGTCAAAATCAGGCGAATCCTGCAAAATATCATCTAGTGTGTACGAACCTTACAGTACCTTGCTTGGAAGACCAGATACGGTACAAAGTTACTTTTTTATGTGTTATGGAGACTGTATGGCAATAAATTTGAAAACTTTTAACCACTATGAGAGACTTTGTTCATTTATATTCCATGGGGAGAAGAGTAGTCCTGTGAAATTGTGAAACCCATGTTTGAGTAGACTAAAAGAAACCTTTAAAGGCATATTATATTTACTTAACATGAGACATTCCACACGGTAAAACCCCATGTCATTTGGAACTCTGAAATCAATAATATTATTGTTCTAATTCCATTTTTCAAGTGAACTTTATGACAGAATCCAACGCTTGATGGCCTTCTCACTTTTGACTGTTGACTTTGTTGAGGGGTGGTGACCCTGAGCTGGACACTAGCTATTGAACAGGTTATACTATTTGTTTTATTCAGATACAATAAAACGTCTTGGTTTCTAAGCAACATTATAGCTGCACAAACACCTTTCGATAGATAAATTTGTGACTCGATTTCACACAGTTCAAGTGACAAAGAAATTGTGAGACTCGTTCTCCGGGGACGAGCATTTGCAAATAAATAGCTCAATAATGCAATATGTGCTATAAACAAAATAGATTACAACTTTCTTTATACAAAGCTGGCTTGATAAAAATGCAGATATAAAAAAAAAAAGTATACGGAACTAAAACATGATAATATGGATTAAATAATTTAGCATATTATTTAATATTTGCCAAAAACAATGGCAAGTACTTAGTAAAATGTAGAATTCAATTTGTCACACAAATTGTTAAGGGTGGTCCTAAGCCTGGCATTGTACAGTCATCGCAACTATAAACAGCTAGGGGTTTTCTATTTTATGCCAGCACCGCTTCACGTACGCGCCAGCTGGCATTACACGTGCCCTCTCTCTGAGCCATGCTTGCAATCTCGACAAGCAATTGAGTGACCTCTCTACTGACATAAACAGAGCTTCCTTGTCCAAATCCAAATAAACTTGGAACCAGTTACGCCTTTCTGGTGGAAGGGTACATCTTTAACACTATGCAAATGCCAATATTGATTTTGCTCTGGCTGAAATGAGATGAGCTAGAAAATGAAATGAGGTTCCAAAGGAACACAGACGGATACCGGTTATTCCACTGAGTGTTCAATTAAGTGTGAAACAAAGGACCCTTTTACCGCAAGGACAAAGAACAACCTGGTTATTACAGAAGATAAAGCATCAGTCCTAGATATATGTATATATTAAAAAAATACTATTACCACCTATTAAAATGTCCCTTGAGCAAATTTCTCATGGGAAAGCAAGCCAAAATTATCAGCAGTATTTACGTAGTCAACCAATTAAGTAAGAATCACATTAAAAGGAGACATTTTAAATGTATATCACCGAATTTATAGCAACTTGATTTGGAAATTATCGTTAACTATTCTGCTGTTTTACAGCGTATTAATGCTGACTTTTATTACAGTATATTAATATTGCTTATGCTAGTGTTGAGCACATTTTTAGGGCAAAGCAGGTAATTTTGTAGAGGTTTCGGTAATGCAAACTTCAATTTATATTTGCGATTTGCCTTTTCGGGCTATGGCTATTCTACACTGTGGGCCTCATGCAGAGTTGGACGTACGGTAAATGCAAGTTGTGCTTTTTTTTTCAATTGCACGTACGCATCAATTAACGATTTGAGTATTTTGCCTTGGCGTCTCTGACGCATTTTCTACTTTCAGTCCCCTGTGCCAGCGGGAGGTGATGTATTAGACACTGCCAAAGTACAATAAGGGTGTGTCAACACATAGCACACCCAAAGATGGCCATCTAAAAGGCCGAAATGCATCTGTTTGGAGTGGGATGACTTGCGGATGCTCGTCCCGATCCATGTTCATTGATTTGCCGAACACATTAAAGATACACCCAATTATGCAAATCTAGTACAACTGCTGCATCTGCAATCTAAGGGCAAGAACACAGTGAACACTTTTTAAAAAAAATAAAGCACAATTCCTACTCAGTTTAGTAAAGGGAAGGCTGCTGATCTATTTATTAGTGTGGCCTTTTAAACAATGTTATATTTGGGTCTTGATCAGTTAGTTTTGAACAGACTCCATGCTACTTGGATACTTCTTATCAAAACTTTCTGGCCTTTTACTATTTATTGTGATGTGTATGAATTACGCACTGCATTTTCACCCACCTTTTGTCCTCACTGTGAAGTCACGCTCATGTCATATTTATGGTGCATTTAATATCTATACAGGGGCGCCACAACACGATTTTAGGTTGGGGGGGGCAAGGTCTGATTTTGGCACCCCAATATATCTCCCTCATATATATATATATATATATATATATATATATATATATATATGTGCCACAATTGGGGGGGTGGTCAAGGGTGCCCTGGAGGGGCCGCAATGGGGAGGGCATTTGGGTCCTAGAGATGATAGAAGGAGAGATAGTACAAAGGGGGAGCTGAGGGGTAAGAGGGGAGGAATATATACAGTGGGAGGGGAAAAGGGTGCAGGGCTTGTCCCAGAGGAAGGGCCAGCCCGCAGTTACTAGGCTCTGTAGGGGGCAGAGCTAGGTGGGGAGGAGGCGGGCAGAGAAGGGCTGTGAGGTGGGAGAAGGTGGAGCAGCTGGAAAGGGGAATGTATCTGTGCCCGGCCCCGTGTTAATCTAAGGGCAGGGAAAACTTGGGAAGGCTGGAGTCTGCATCTAGAGTGACACCAAAATAAAGTGTTCAAAGAGAAGACATTAAGAAAGTCTGCTTCTAGATCTGCCCAGATTCTAAGGAGAGTGTGCAAGAAATGTTTGGGAACGGTGGTAAGCAAGGTAATATTTCTTAAAGTTAGGTAGATAGACCAAGACCACCACCCTTACTTTGCTTAATCCTGGTCTCTTGGGTGCCTGCCAAACCAAATAAATGTAGAGATGGTTTGCTGAAGAGTTTTCCGGAAGACGGGACATGAACGGGGAGAGTTTGAAAGAGATAGAGAAACCTTGGGAGAATATTTTAACAATATTGATATATCTTATTTACCAAATATAGAGATCCTTCCATTTGTAAATAACACGTTGATACTGGGGTCAGACGGTTGTCTGATGACTTTGTCATTGTCTTGTACCCTTCCCCAGAACTATACCCCACATAGTCAGGCCTGCTTCAATGTTTTTCACCTTCATGTTGGATTTCTATTTTTTTTTTTTTTTGGGGGGGGGGGGGGGATATTGTAGGTTATCAATACAAAGATATTTATATTTAATACAGAATTCACAGATGATCTCGAAATTTTGTACACAGATGACGTTAATGAACACATAGTTTGACTTTTGAGGTCATGTGTTTCAAATGTGCAAGTATGGCTGTACAGTTAAAAATAGAATACTTTTTCAATGTTATGATCGGGTCATTCCATGTCAAGTAGACCAGCGGTCTCCACCTGACCATCTCTAGCTTTGATAACATTTTACATGGTTGGCATATAAGTCAGACTAACCTTGGGAACATTTTAGTAATATGCAATATTAGCAAAACTATGGCAGTGAAAGTGGGGGTGGGTGCAACTATCACCGACTCCTCAGTGCACAATCAGCAGGTGAGGACGATCTTCAAAATTGCTCCACTTGACATGGAATGACCCTATCTTTTTCTAGTTTTCATTACTAGTAATTTGAGGAAAGGTTTGACAATATGTATTTTGATTTAACATGGTACACCATTTTTTGTAGATCAAGGTCAAATATATCCTACTTCACCCAACTGAACACAAGGCACTAATGTTATCGGTTCTATTTTCTTATCCTCTCATTAAAAAAAAAAACCACATTTGTATATTCGGTTTCCTTGTATGTTAGAATTAGTCATATATATCAAATGGGAGGTATTTTTCAATATATATTGTAAATCATGTTTTTCAATATTGAAATCATATAATGGTCATGGTCATATGTTATATTCCCTAGTCAGCGTAGCGGTTGCTAGGCAACGAATGTGAAACAATTTTACGTGATAATTTCCCTTCAAAGAGAATCTGTCACATTAACACAATTGCACACTAATTAAACAGACATCATAAATAAATATATATTACATTTACTATGTAGGATGTTTTTCACATAGAGTAATCTGTATTATAATAAGAAATCCACCATTGGGGCCGGATGCTGAATAAGAAGCAGATGCATGCACGTGTCCGCGTCTATTGGCAGTTGCCAGTCTTCGATTTTATGCAAATGCTTCAAAGTCTGTCCCTGGTGTAAATCCATGCCCCCGACTGTGCGAGGACTGAGATGACCACAGCCTGCGTCTGTACAGATGTGTCCACATACATCTATCCTCTGTGCGTTACAAGTCACACTACACATAAGGCGTGAGCTCCGTATGACTCGGTAGCGCCAAGCGTCTTTTCCCCTTCAAATGCGTCTTATTCGTACAGCGAATAGGGCACACAAACTGCTTCTGCTGATTGCAATGATATGCAGCATGCCTATATTCTGTGTGCGACTGCGAGTGTGGGTGTTTGAGTTTCTTTGTACGCATCCACTTTCAGCGGCACATCCTTAACACTCTCATGGCACGTCCATCTCTGTGTGCGCACTAAGCCAGATCTCTGTCAAAGCCCAGAAACGCCCGTCACATTTCCAATACACTTCTGACATGGTACATCTCGATCGCAACAGTACTTTGCGCCTACACTCTGTGTAACGCATGCACCGTACCAGTTTTTAGGGATTTCCGTGCACGCACAGTAATAAAAAAAAAAATATCCTAGTGCGAGACTCGGAATCAGGCCCTTGGTGTCATACAGAGAACGAGAGCTGCCGAAATTCCTGATGTCTCCTGAGTAGATGGAGAAAAAGATCCCCAACGCTCCCCTGTGAATGTAACCATACTGCAATAAAATGGGTGACTGAAATAAAACACCAACCGCTCTTTTATTCTTCGTTCTAGAATGACTACAACAAGAGGACCGGTGGCATTCAAATAAGACTTTCGCTGAGATTCCTCAACAGGATGATGTAGAGAAAAAAAAAAAGATACAATCTAATGGAACACTGCGACTAAATAAGGTCTTTAATATGTGAAAGACACTTGTGTTGCATTCACAGATCATAAGTAAACATCAGGCATATAACATAAAGCCACATCTCAGAGTCTGATGATCATTCTATCGGGGTGGTCTACCAGCTAGAATAGTAAATGAGGCATGTCAGATACAAGAAAGAAGCCCCGGAAATGTAGCTTTCTCTTTTAATGATACCTCCTCTTCTGCACATGGAAACGACACGGCAGAACCAAGATGAAGAAAAGACGTTATGGTAACCACTTGACATGTTTTGAATAGTTGCTCCTTCTGAAAGCGGACATGGTTTCATGTTATATGCCTGATGTTTGCTTATGACATGTGATTGCAATAGTGTCTTTTACATATTAAATATCTTTTTAGTCACAACGTTGCACTAGATTGTATGGGTTTTTTTTGCTTTGTTTTTTCAGGAGGAAGAATAAAAGATGCTGCTACTATGATATGCCCATCACACTCTTCTTTCTCTGAAAGACACCAAGGCTGTAATCCTTTGATAATACAGAATATACTATGTGTGTTTTTTGTTCTTTAATTCGGCATGTACTGAATATGGACTTCCTATAGATTACATGTTATCTGGAAGAGCGCCAAGGGAGAGAACATTGTCATTTTCTTAAAGACTACATATTGAGAAGTAAGTTAGGGCACTCATTTATCAACGAGTTTTATCACTCAAAATGAGTGCTAAAACTCGCTGTGTATGATAAATGGTGCTCCAGCCAATCAGCTCCCAACTATCATCTGTTTGAAATGTGACAGTTGGGAGCTGATTGGCTGGAGCACCAGTCATCAAACACAGCCAGTTTTATCACTCATTTTGAGTGATAAAACTTGTTGATAAATGAGGCCCTAAGTCTTCTCTTATTTGTGTACTGGCTGCTTATACTACTTGATCTTATGCAAAATAGTATATCTAATATTTATTTTATTTAGGAAGATTTAAGGGGAGATATATCTAATGGAGCATACACACGGTCAGATATAACAGGACGATAAGAACAATAACGATATTGATCTATCATTATCGTTCATATCATCCTGTTATTTCGCCCTTCCAACCCCCAAACAATGGTCGATGCGCGGGCACGGATGGTCGATATCGACCATCGCCCATGCATGCAGGCCAATCTGGTCGATATCGACTAGGTTAGCCTGTTTACTATAGGGAGCGGGTCGTCATAGTTGTTTGGGAGTTGGTGCATGTGCTGGATGTTCGATATCGAACATCCAGCACATGCAGGACGATCAGACAACGATATCTGATTGTTGTCTGATCACTCCGGGTGTGCGGAGCTTAACCATTTAGAGAGAGAAAGTTGAAAAGATGCCCATATCAACCAATAACGTTCTTTAATCTAGCACAAGGCTTGATTCAGAGATGGACGCTAATGCGATCGCAGCTGTGATTTCGCACGGACCGCAGCTGTGAAACTATAGTTCCAAAGTTTACCCGAGAATAGGGACGCCCACTGCTGCCTTCTCATCTGCGTCTGATGTCGTGTACCAGTGTAAACATCGGTAACATCAACTCAATTCGACCAGCCACGCAGCCCTTGCGGCAGGTCTGACCCGTCTCAAATACAGCGGCTCCCCTGACACGCAGAGAACTCTCATGCTGCATATGCGATCACAATGGCTAATTTATGTACGTCCATGTAACGGCGTTTAAACTGTAAGATACACCTGCATTTTTCTAACCACCCCCCGTTACTGCCCCCAAACACCGACCACGTCACTTACTATGCGAATGGGTTCACTGTGCATGCGGAATCACAAGACAATCGCTGTGTGACTTTCACACATCCGCAATAGTAAAAAAGTATCTTGTTATGCATAAAAATCGTCATTGCGTACATCTCTAAATCAGGCCCACAGTCTATAAAGACAGATGCTGATTGGTTGCTATCGGAAACTTCTCCACTTTATTTCACTCTAATGTGTGATACATCTCCCCCTTAGAGAGAGAAAGAGGGAGGGAGGGAGAGGGGGAGAGGGAAAGGGAGAGGGAAAGGGAGAGAAGTAGTGTTATACTGTAGATTAATTTATTTTTTTAAATGGCATGTGTGTTATTAAGTACATTACAATTACTCAGACATGGGTATTAATGGGAGATTTGTCACAAATCTATTACAGGTACACTTTAGGCCCTATGTGAAAACAATCTGACATCAACGATTACTAGTTGAGGGACAGGGGGATGGGCTACATTTAGGTCTTTTAATTAAAAACGTACTAAAATGTAGAGCTGAGCGGTTCGGCTTTACTGAAAACACACCCAAACTTTGCGGTTCTGAGTCAAACAGAGATCTGGTTGGGATCACTTTGGGGTTCTGAGTGGGACAGAGTTCCAACTCGGATAATCATGCCAAGTACGCTAGTTGGATCTATAAACCCAGATCTTGAGTGTTTTGGGCTGCATGTAAGTCCATCCCTCATGATTTCAGGTGCTGTGAGGTGGTCAAAATTGACTGGAAATGACTGGAGCTATGTCGAAACACAAACAGAAAGAAACCACAAATTTGAAGAAAAATTGCTTTCCTTAGAGAAAACAGCATGCGCCACATAAATATATTAAGGGTAACATTTACAAATACAGTATATGTGTAAGATCGGCAAAACATAACATTGAAACTGGAGCAGATTGTATGTTAGAAGAAGCAGTATTGTTGTTTATTCAGCACCATGGACAGAAGACATAACTAGTGCAGCACTATTTTGTGCATTCCAAAAACCTGCCCTGCTCTTTTGGGTTGATCAGAGCTGATCAACAAATTGTATTACCACCTGCTATTGTCTGTACCTTCTGCCGTTAGTATGACATAACACAAGATAAAAACAACATACATTACTCACAGATGCCTTAATAGGACCTACTGTTAAAACAAATGCACTCTATAAATAAATGGCAAAAATATACATAATTTTTGCTGAGTATAGTATATACCTGATCTGAGAAAGGGTGGGGTATATTATATTGACATTCAAAAGGTCAACATTGAATAGGTCAACATGGTAATCAGGTCGACATTCAGCATGTCGACAATGTGTTTTTAGTGTTAACATATAATATGTCAACATTCGGTCCATGTCAAAATTTCCCAGGAGTCAACATTTATGAGGTCGACATTTTAACCATCAGCTGAAGTTGGAACGGAAGACAGCTTGATATTATTTTTAGAATTAGAAAACTGAACTATTTATTCTAAATATAATAACAAGTTATCCTCAGTTCCAACTTCAGCTGATTTTGTTCACATCTTGTGCGTTATGCACAAGTGAAAATGGAGTCATAACAATTATAGGAGAGGAATCTATGAATGTCCTTATTTAGGATGCCAAGGGTTCACTGAGTACTTATATTTTAGATCTAATACAAGCTCAAGTCTTACATATATTTGTCAATTATATTTTATTGCTGCATGTGTATATCTAATTGATGTATTAATAATCATAATGTGTTAGTGGTCAAACTGGCCGGTGTATTGGATTAGGGGCCTGATTCAGACCCACTCGCGAGCGGCTGTCCGCTCGCAAGTGGGTCGATGTTATGCACTGAGCATGCGCACGACGGATGGAGCTCCGTCGTGCGCATGCGCCAGACGCGACGAGCGAAGGAAAGTCCTTCGCTCGTTGTGTCCGATCAAAGGGGGCGTGCTGTCAATGTTGATTGACAGCACGCCCCCTTCGGTGGGCGTGCCGGGGGCGTGCCTCCCTGACGGGGGCGTTCCCACGGGAACGCCTCCCGTCAGAAGCCAGCCCACTGACATCACTAGTGATGTCAGTGGGAGTGATTTTGGCTCTGATAGAGCCAAAATCACTCCGGAGCTTGCGGTTGAAAACCTCAACCGCAGGCTCCGGCTCGCAATTTCGATGGTCGCGATGGTCTCGACCATCGCGACCAACAAAAAGCACGCTCGTATAGCCTGTGGGTGGTGACCCACAGCTATACGAGCGTCCAGGAGGACGCTCCATGAAAATGGAGCCCGGCCCTCATTCAGAGCGTGCGCTCTGCTCAGAGCGTACGGCTCTGAATGAGGGCCTAGATTTTATATTATTATTTTTTATTTGATACCGATACATTTTTTGTAAATTAGCACTGTCTATTTTCTTTTTGTACTGTCTGTTATTCATAGGGTTGAGCATTTAGCTGCTGCCTACAAGAAATTGATATATACATATATTGATTTTTAATAAAAAAAAAAAAAAATTAAATACATACATATATATATATATATATATATATATATATATATATATATATATATACACACACGGTTTAAGTAGGAGAGCGCCTTATCTTCCCCTATTCCTTACCGACATTATAACTGTCGACATTGTGAATGTGGACTTTATGTCTGCATAACCTAAGAGGTACTTCTTTCAATGCATTCCACAGTTATTTGTACTATGTAAACTATCACTAACATATAAATAAAAATTAACATAAGCAATAGTAACATAGGTATAAACTTCTGTAAACAAATGGTGAGGTCTGAAGTTATCACTTTAATGCTCATTATGAACAAGTGTGGGTTTCCGTTGCCTGCATAAAATAACCCAGACTGTAGCCTTGTGTCTTCATAACCTCAATACTTTTGGGTGTGTTGTGATAGCCTTATGTTAAAAAAAAATAGCATTAAGTTATCCTTTTCATGCATGAATTTTGTTATTATTATATAAACACAAAAACAAATTTGTTTTTTAAACTGTAAATCTAAAAAAGGTATACATGTATCCACTTCAGTGGACAACATGCATCTACAACATTAAAAAATTGCCTTATTATCATGGAACAGTATTTTAACTGAACGGAAAATGAGAAATCAAATGTCTGGTATGGTTTCAATTTATTCTCATCATGTTGCTAATTTTTCTCCAGAAACAAAAAATCCTCTAAATTGAAAACAATATTTTTTTATGCCTATTTATGAATATATTCGTCCAGAAATAAAAATGCCCTCAGTGTTTTGCTTCCTACCTATTCACTTTTATGAACTTAATTTGACTGATTTTATTGCATGACGTCCACTGAAGTGGACGCATGAATTTAAAGTATGGTTCTGATCTTTGTATTGCATGATGTGGACATATGATTTTAAATAAGCTGTGAAAAAAATAAATTGAGTATTTGATCAAAACATCTACCATATTATGACCAAAACATTCCTTTCCTTGCATTTTTACTTATGTTTGAGTAAAAAGATGTTACAGAAATCCCTGAAGTGCTCGGAGCCGAATTCTCTGCCATTCTAATTTGACCTTATTGATTTGTAGGAATTACAAGCTGCCACTATGTAGCATACCTTCAACTTTTAGTAGAGGTCCAAAGAAGAGGACCCCAGACACTAGTGATATCAAAAGAGAGTTTCTATAGGAGATAATGACTTAAAAACAGCTGTCCACTGTAGTGGCCTCTGTGCATGAAAGGGTTATAGTAGGGGGTATATTATGTCATTTAACTCTTCAAGGGATTATAATGGTTCATGTTTTTTTAAAAAATGGTCAATTATAGTAATTGAGAGGCCAAACAGTAATAACTCAGTGGATCACATATTGACGAGGGAGAGGAACAGGTGTTATATAGGCAATTGTTGTTTTTCTTGTGCTGGCTAAGCAGTTCAAAGCTGTTTAGTCTGTGCGCTGAGCTACATTAACATTTATATTTTAACATGGGTAGTGTATGATAATGAAAGAAGACATTCAGGAGAGCTCTGCTCCCTACCTCTGGAACTCTTTCCCTCTTCCTATCAGACTCTCCACAAATCTTGAGACGGGCTCTCAAGACCCACTACTTTATCAAACCCTTCCAGCTCTCATCCTAACCCGCTGCTACTTGCTCCTTCCTCCGTCTACTCCATCTGTGTCACACCTGTTTGTCGCCCCCCCCCCCCCCTTTATAATGTAAGCTCTAACAAGCAGGGCCCTCTACACTCTTGTGCTACTCCTTATAATGCCATCTACTCCTCACTCGGGCGCCTAACACCTGGTCTCTTACGCCCTATTGCTTATTGGAGTGTTATGATCACTAATGCAGCATTGCATATAAACCTTGTCCTGCTTTGTATTGTACTGCAAGTAAAATTATGCTTGTTCACTTATTTGTCTATGTACTTTGTAAAGCGCTGAGGAACACTTGTGGCACCATATAAATAAAGGATAATAATAATAAAGACAAAGACTACATCTTTGTACTCTGAAGTTATCTGCTGGTCAAAATTTACTAACGGAGTCATAGAACAAACTGAAGTTGCAGGATGCTCCCATTTATTGGGATGGTCCCCCACACCCCTAGTAGAGTAGGCGGATTATATGCGACATTTGCGGGTCACTATAGAGGGCGGGGCTAAAATGGCACAAATCGTGTAATTTAGCTCCCCGCCCTCACATGACACACGAATCACGGACGGGGAATAATGACATGGAGAGCCAGGCCCCACCCCGCCAAGGTGTCAGCTGCATCTCCTCTCTTGGCTTCTCCCGGTGAAGAGTCATTTAAAGTCAGAAAGTATGGGTAGGGGTGCGTATTCTATGAAGTCCTAGGACGGCAATTTTGCGCATTTATATATACAGTACATGTGAAAATGGATCATAGACCGAACTTGACTTACAAACATTTTTGTGAACTTAGGCCCTCATTCAGAGCCGCTCGTTAGCGGCAGTACGCTCGTTCCGAGCGATGTTTGCACATCTGCGCATGCGTACGGTTTTTAGTACGCATGCGCGAACCAGTCAGTGCGGCCGAAAATCGTTTGTACGCTATATAGCGAGTGCCTGCTATTTTGAGTGACAGAGTGAGGCGTATGTGGGTGGTAACAGGGGAAGGTGCTAGAAAATGGGGAGTGGATATCCGAACGCAGGCGTGCTTAAAGGTCAAAACGGGCGTTTTATGGGTGTGTATATTTAAAACAGCAGCGTCATTGACCACGTCACTGGGTTATTTTATAGCCAGAACTGCTCGCAAATTTGTGGTAGCAAACACCAACCACAAGAATAGCGAGCAGTTCATACGCTGGTCGATGTACTCGATTAATCTAATAAATAGCGGACATGACGTATGGTGCGAGCGGCCAGGGGGCGTTTTTAACAAATAAACGAGCGTATGTTTTGCTCGCTCGTTCAGACTTAGAGGTGTGAACAGACTGCAATGTGCGTACGGATCATTTGAATAGCCACCCCTTGTTTTTAAACGAACGACCGCAAATAGCGAACGGCTCTGAATGAGGGCCTTAATCTATGGTTAAAGCAAAAAATTATCTAAGTGTATTTGGAATATATGTGGATTGCACCAATGTTATTAACACTTAACTCTTGTACATGTTGAATATTTAACATTTTACGAAAAGGATTTTTAGAGAGACTTTAAAATAATTTTTGTAGACTTTTTTATTCACTTCAGCAGAACACTGATCAACTGAACAGAATAGACTGTTGTATATGTGTGATTCAAGCATGGGAACACATCACACTTTACCGACTTCTCCGGGAGCAGCCTGGAATGGAGATGATGCTGACAGCTTCAGGGGTAGGGCCGGACTGTAGATGTCATTAGGCACCACCCCTTTATCGGGAATGTCCGTGATTCGCAGGTCCTTGATGAGGGGGCAGGGCTAAATGACGAGATTCAAGTTATTTTAGCCCTGCCCCCTCCCTACGGACCCGTAAAATCTACCCATCCTGCCCACTTTACTTGGTAATGGGTGGGATACCAAAGATCTGCCTACTCTTCCGGGGGTGCGGGCGGGGGGGGGATACCCGACAAATAGGGAGCCTCTCTCAACTTCAGGGAGAGTAGGCAAGTATGGAACACATGGATATTAATAATTACCTTTATATGATTACAACAGGTATTGCCTTTGAGTGCAGGGGGTCTCAACTGCAGTCCTCAAGTATCCCCAACAGGCCATGCTTTCATGATTTCTGTCTATGGAAGCAGGTGGGATAATTACAGACCTAGCAAAACAGAGGAGCTCACCTGTTCAAGATTAAAGGGATCCATAAAACATGACCTGCTCTAGTGCAACATACCGAAAAATGATTCCACTGAAATGACAGGTGCTTGTGGTTCAAACCAATTGACAGTGGCAGAATAAACCTGCTACCAGCCTGAGGCAGTAATTAAAAGCAAATGAAGATATATTATATAGAGACGATTCTTATGTCTTACCATGGGAGCACAGTAGCAGAAATGCACTGTTTGCCGGTCGTAAGCTTAAGAGTTTCCTCTCCAGGACAAGCCAGCTCACAGCATATATGTCAGCATCAGAAATACTCATTACACTGCTTCATTGAACAGCCCAAATAGAAATCTTTTAGAGATTAAAATAGAGTCATCAAGATAATGGGTGGTGATGTAATTTGTAATGTGATTTAAAACCAGAGAGGACGGAGTTATAGGACCAGAAAATGCATTAAAAATCAGCTCTTGTAAAGTACCGACAAACTAAGATGGCAGCAGTTGAGTGCAGGCTACAGAAATCAGATTATTTTCTCCTTTGCTGAAGCGCATTCAAACTGATTTTGCATATTCAGAAATATTTACTGCATTCAGCCGATGTACCATTGTCTTGTTTCTCAGCAGTGTCACAATAATCCTCAGGGTGTTCTTATGAGGTTCACAAAATGTCAAGTGCATCTCTCCAAGCGCAGATCATGTTTGAAGCTTAACTGAGGTTACTGGATTCATTTGAGAGGGGATCTGATTGCAGCAGCCTAATCAGTACAGCAACAAAATAAGGTATTTTGGTACAACATGGCTGACGCAAGAGCTCTTGTCAGCGGCCCATTATATCTCTTATGCAGTGAGGAATGTACCGTTTTGATCCAAGTCTTTTGTAAGTAACCAAAGAAATTCTCCAAGATGGTGTGTGGGACCTTGCAACAAAGACATTAAAGATGGACATTGATAGCCTTGTGGTGGGCTCTTCAAATACACTATTGTAGATGTCGAGGAGCCCTAGCCAACTGATAGGCTGCATTCCCATAAGCAGGGGCTGGCTGGCAACTTTCAGCCTGGGGGGCAAACACAAGCAAGTGGCCCAGCAAATGCAATTTTAACAATGGGTGTGACAATAATGTTGGGGGTGTGGTTTACGTAAAATCAGGTCAATTTAAGGCTGTTTATTGCGGTGGGACGATTTTTAAAAAAAGAAAAAGGCTTAGACTGTGCTAAGGTCACAGTAGATATCGGGGCCTCTTCATGGTTAGGTGTTATTCAGCTATGGCCACTACTGTCCGCCTGTGTCTAGCCGCCGGTCCGCCCTCGCCTCTCACTGACAATTACAAAATGACCAGCAGCTTGTGTGTGTAGCATCTAATAATACCTGTCCTGCCGGATTCTGGCCCAAAGCTTTCAGCCTGCTCCATATCCTTCAGGTAAATTCATGTGCTCTGGTGTCTCGCAGTTATAGGGGAAAGCTGTACGTACGTGTGCTTGCGTGGATTGGGCTGCTGGAGACATGGGGCCTGATTCAGAGGTGGACGCTAATGCGTACGCAGCCGTGATTCCTCACGCTCGCAGCTGTGAAAATATGCTAATGTTAGCAAAGATCACCCGAGCATAAAGACGCCCACTGATGTGTTCCTACTTGCGTGCGCGATCGCATGCACGCATAAATATCGGTAACATCAGATAAAGTGGATGGAGATAAAGTACCAACTAATCAGCTCCTAACTGTCATTTTTCAAACACAGCCTGTAAAGTGACAGTTAGGAGCTGATTGGTTGGTATGTTTTCTCCATCCACTTTATCTCTCTCCAAGTCTTAGTACATAGACCTCTAAAGTTTTTTATCTGTTATTATTATGCTGTATGCACAGCAGTTACCAGTTAAAAAATAGTGATACCGTGGAACTGATGTAACTTACAACGGTACTTCTGTATCTTTGCGGCCCCCTGCTGGATGTGTGTTGAAGATACGGAAGTAGCGTAAACTTCAGGAAATACTATTCGGACCCTGCGGGCTCGCTGCGCTCGGCACGCTGCGGGCACAGTGGTTCGCTTCGCTCGCCACATGGATTTGTTCCCCCTCCATGCACACTTGTATAGTAGGGAATGACGTTGGATGGTAGGGTCTGACGTTTGACACAAGCTTATAAGCCAATGTCCAACGTGATTCCCTACCATCCAACGTCATTCCCTACCAGCCAAGTGGCATGGAGGGGGAATAAATCCATGTGGCGAGCGAAGCGAGCCACCAAGCTCGCAAGGGTCCGAATAGTATTTCCTGAAGTTTATGCTACTTACGTATCTTCACTGAATAGTGAAGATATGCAAGTAGCGTAACCAGGGGCCGCAAAGATACGGAAGTACCGTTACAACTTTATAACAAATTTTTGGCTACAATATTAAACAGAAAAAAATTAAACAGTTGTGTGGTAACAGTTATCTATATCTCTCTCTCTCTATATATATATATTAGGGGTGAGCGGGTTCGGATTTCTGAAATCCGAAACCCCCCGAGCCCCCCCGATCCGAGTCCGATCCGAGTCAGGCTCGACTTTTCCCGCCTGACTCGGATCTGAAATCGAGGCAAAACATCATCATCCCGCCTTCCGAGTCTCGCGGGTTTTGGATCCTATATAAGGTACCCGCGTCGGTGCCATTTTCTCACTCGGCTGTGGACAGTGAAGAGGGAGGGTGGGAGTTAGGGCTGTGTAGTGTAGTGTAGTGCTGCTGTTGTCCACTACTTCAAAGTCCATAGGGGCTGGCTGTGTTGTGCTGTGCTGCTGTTGTTAATAGGGGCTGTGTCCACTACTTCAAAGTCCATAGGGGCTGGCTGGACTGTGTTGTGCAGTCAGTTCTCCATAGGGGCTGTGTCCACTCCAAAGTCCTGTGCAGTGTCCCAGTCCTAAAGGGGTGCTGTAGTGTTGTCCAGGGGGTGCTCTGTCCATCAGGGGTGCTCCCCCCAAGTGCTAAAAAAATTATATATTTTCTGTGTTTGTGAATTGTGTGCGCAGTAGCTGCACGTGCATCAACAAAGTAGTGCCAAGCGTGCGCCTGTGTCATAAGTAAAGGGCCGGCTGGCTTGACCGTTAAAGGGTGCTGTAACCCCCGAAAGTACACTCCAGTCCAAACCAAAAAAAAAATTATTTTCTGTGTTTGTGAATTGTGTGCGCAGTAGCCGCACGTGCATCAACAAAGTAGTGCCAAGCGTGCGCCTGTGTCATAAGTAAAGGGCCGGCTGGCTTGACCGTTAAAGGGTGCTGTAACCCCCGAAAGTACACTCCAGTCCAAACCAAAAAAAAAATTATTTTCTGTGTTTGTGAATTGTGTGCGCAGTAGCCGCACGTGCATCAACAAAGTAGTGCCAAGCGTGCGCCTGTGTCATAAGTAAAGGGCCGGCTGGCTTGACCGTTAAAGGGTGCTGTAACCCCCAAAGTACACTCCAGTCCAAACCAAAAAAAAAATTATTTTCTGTGTTTGTGAATTGTGTGCGCAGTAGCCGCACGTGCATCAACAAAGTAGTGCCAAGCGTGCGCCTGTGTCATAAGTAAAGGGCCGGCTGGCTTGACCGTTAAAGGGTTCTGTAACCCCCAAAGTACACTCCAAAACAAAAAAATATATATTTTCTGTGTTTGTGACTTGTGTGCACTGTGGCTGCACGTGCATCAACAAAGGAGCAGCGCCAAGCGTGCGTCTGTGTCCCATAAGTAAAGAGCCGGCTGGCTCATTTCTTAAAGGGTGGTGTAACCCACAAAGTGCACTACTCTCCAGCAAAAATAAAAAAATATTTTCTGTGTTTGTGTGCGCTTTAGCCGCACGTATATATCAATATAACATAAATGGAGGACCAAACTTTCTCCGATAAAAATAAAATAGGGAAAGATCAAGAACCACTTCCTCCTAGTGCTGTTGCTGCTGCTGGGAGTTGTTCATCATCCCAGAGAGGAAGTAGGAACATCACTACTTTTACTAAACAATTGACCCTCCAACAGTCCCTAGCGATGAGGATGAAGTACGACAGCAGTCATCCTGAAGCAAAACGTATAACTGAGGCCTTGACTGCTATGTTGGTGTTAGACGTGCGTCCGGTATCCGCCATTAGTGCAGTGGGATTTAGACAATTGATGGAGGTAGTGTGTCCTCGGTTCCAAATCCCGTCTAGATTCCACCAGCATCCTCAAAGCAGCAGCGACAAGCGTGCGTCTGTCTGTTAAAGGGTGGTGACACCCTCAAAGTGCGCTACACAAACAATTAAAATATTGTTCATTTTTTTTCTGTCTTTGTGAAATGTGTGGGCTGTAGCCGCACTTGCATCCTCAAAGCAGCAGCGACAAGCGTGCGTCTGTCTGTTAAAGGGTGTTGTAACTCTCAAAGTGCTCCAAAAAATAAAAAAATTTTTTTAATGTGTTTGTGACTTGTGTGCGATGTAGCCGCACTTGCATCCTCAAAGCAGCAGCGACAAGCGTGCGTCTGTCTGTTTTACAAGGATTACATCGGTGACAGCATCCAAGTAGGCATGTCAGACAGTCCGTACCTGTACTGGCAGGAAAAAGAAGCAATTTGGAGGTCCCTGTACAAACTGGCTCTATTTTACCTGAGTTGCCCCCCCTCCAGTGTGTACTCCGAAAGAGTGTTTAGTGCAGCCGGGAACCTTGTCAGCGAAAGGCGTAGGAGGTTGCTTCCACAAAATGTGGAGAAGATGATGTTCATAAAATGAATGATCAACTCTTCCAGGGAGACCAGCCTCCAGAACGTACAGAGGGACCTGTGGTTCCAGCAGGGACGAATTAATACTCTGTGAGGATGAGGATGTACACACTGAAGAGGGTGAGGAATCGGTGGATGAGGAGGATGAGGATGACATGTTGCCGCCGTAGAGCCAGTTTGTGCAGGGACAGATTAATTGCCAGCTTGTTTTGTGGGGGCCCAAACGAACCAATCATTTCAGCCACAGTTGTGTGGCAGACCCTGGCGCTGAAATGATTGGTTTGTTAAAGTGTGCATGTCCTGTTTATACAACATAAGGGTGGGTGGGAGGGCCCAAGGACAATTCCATCTTGCACCTCTTTTTTTTCTTTGCATTATGTACAGTTTGGGGCCTAGTTTTTCAAACTGCCATCCTGTCTGCCACTGCAGTATCACGCCTAGATGGGTCACGTGTTTGTGCCGCCCACTCGTGTCGCTTAGCATAGTCATCCAGCTACCTCGGTGCAACCTTTTGGACATAAAAACACTATTGTGAGGTGTGAGGTGTTCAGAATAGACTGGAAATGAGTGGAAATTAAGGTTATTGAGGTTAATAATAGCATAGGAGCAGAAAAACCTACAAATTCTGTGATTTTAGCTGTTTTCATGCTTTTTTTCAAAAAAATACAGATCCAAAATAAAAAACCCAGAACCCAAAACACGGAAGGGTGGTTTTGGCAAAACCAATCCAGATCCAAAACACGAAGAAAGATCCAGATCCAAAACACAAAACACGAAAAGTGGCCGGTGCACACCCCTAATATATATATATGTGTGTGTTTGTGTGTGTATATATATAAAAGTATATTTATATCCCACCTTCCACTTACCTGGTATGAGTGGAGAAGACAGGAAGCAGGCTCTCCTCCACTCTGTGAAACTCAACTCTGCCCTCAGCCCCTCTGACTCTCACTTCCATGGGTGCCATAAAATTTAGTTTTTCAGCTCCTCTTCCCACTCGATAAGCCACGCCCCCTTTCCCCATTCTCCAGCCTCTTGGGTTTCTGGGTAGAGAAACTTGGCTCCCCATTGGTCGAAGGCGGCCATCTTTTTGTAGTCTCTTATGGGGGCAGCCATTTTCTTTTAGTCCCTGCACTTCAGTCGGCTCTCTCTCTAGCTGGGCAGTGGCTGGGGAGCAGAAGAAGCATCCTCTGCCTGCCGGCCCTAGAACACTGGATTGTACCGGCCCGGGGGGCAGGTGGCACCCTGCCCCCCGGCCGAGTCCGCCCCTGCCCATAAGTATGGTTCCTGAACACAAAATACTTTTACCTACTGGCTTAGAAACACACTCAACTTTTATTGAATACATTGCATAAACCCTATTTGTTCCTGCATTTATTTTTTTGCTGAAAAAAAAAAAAAAATTTACCCCACTTCTCAATAAGTAAGAAAAGGTGGCGCCTAATTGATTGTACAATAAGGTCGCCGCCATAACCGGTTACAGCAGCAAAGCATTCTGGTAACTAAGCGACAAAAAGCAAATTTTTAGTAATACATAATATCATCTGAGGATTGCGTTATGTCTACTTACTTTACTGATGCGGCGTCTGGATGCTCTTCCTGGTGTGTTCGTGGATGCACCATTCATTCAAAATGGCCTCTTGCTTTCTTCAGCATCTTGTGCATGCGCATTAGAGTTCCCTAATGCGGGCCATACACGGGGCGATTTGAAAATGTACAACACCTCGGTACGTTTTCAAATTCAGCCCGATGCATCGCATGCTGCTGTGAATGGTAAACGATTCATCTTACAAGATGCTTTGGTTACCTATTTAACAGCATGACGGATCACAGATCTTATGGTTTTTCCATAAGATCTACTATGCCGATGTACGACGGCGCGGACGGGCATCGCTGTCGTACAGCATGCCAAATCACACACGATGTGCACGATTGATCGCTACAATCGATCGAAATCGTGCACATCGTCAAAATCTCACTGTGTATGGCTGGCCTTAGGGCCTGATTCAGAGCTGCTCGTAAGCGGCCACTCGTTCGCTCTGAGCGATGTTCGCACAACATTGCGGTCGGAAATCGTGCGCTCGCAAAACAGCGTGGGGCTGCTAATTTGATTGACAGAATGTACCATTTGTGGGTGGTAACAGGGGAAGGTGCTTGAAAACGGGAGAGTGGAGATCCGAACGCAGGCGTGCCTAACGGTCAAATGGGCGTTTAATGGGAGTGCATAATTAGTAAAGGAGCGTCATCGACCACGTCACTTGTTTGTCTTTTAGCCTGAACTGCTCGCAGTGATTGCGGTAGGTAAATCCTACCACAACCACTGCAAGCAGTTCTGATGCCTTTCGATGTTCCCGATTAATCTAATAAATACCGGAGATGACATGTGATGCGAACGGCAAAGAGGCGTCTTTACAAAATAGCGAGCGCATTTTTCATTCGCACACTCAGACATAGAGGCGTCAACAAACCGCAAAGAGCGAGTGCTGAATTTAAGTAGCCGGCCCCTTTTCTTGGAACGACCGTCCGCAAATAGCGTCCGGGTCTGAATCAGGCCCTTAGAGTCATAACACATTGAATATACAATATAAATGATCACTGTAGGGACTCTCTTTTTCAAACACTGCAGCGATAAGACATCAAGCATGACTGCGGTAAGTGGCCATGTAGGTTATCTCTTGGCACTGAGAAAAGGGACAATTTAATACATCTCCCCCGTTAGTCTTCTATGTCATCGAGCACCATGGTTCATTTTCATTGTCTTGGCATATCACATAGGCCTGCTGTGCTCTCTGGAATAGATATAACTGTACCCAGGAAGCAGCAATACATGTTTCATAGGGGAGCACCAATAAAATGAATCTCTTTGATCATAGAGCATGGTTTAAATTCCCGAGAGGATGTTAGAAAGAGAAAACTATGTACAGCATAAGACAATCAACTAAATTTAAGTGAAGGTAAAAAAGAGCCGTGTATATGTTGAGTTATTTTGGTTAAATCACCAGGAAAAACAAACTGCTCAAGAAAATTGCAAATCATTCTAGGAATTTGAATGTACTTTTAGTGGCAGTTTAAATAGCAGCCACATATCTACTTGTGGCAGGGGCACCACAATCCGTTTGGCGCCGCTATGGGGGACGTTTTTGTCCAAGGTTGAAGAGAGAAAGTATGAAAGGGGAGCAGAGCAGTCAGGAAGGAGGAATAAAGTGGGATGGGCGAAGGGCGCAGTTACTAGCCACTGTAGGGGTTGGAGCTAGGTGGGGCAGGGAGGAGGTAGGCAGAGAAAAGCAGTAGGGATGGAGGAGGTGGAGCAGCTGGAAAGGAGAATAGCTCCATGCCCGGCCCATGGTATTACCCTACTCCCTACAACTCAGCACATATAATGGTGCCTTTCAAAAGTTTTTTTGTGGGGTCGTGCAGCCCCCTTGGTCTGTTAATCTGTTCCAGTGAAAAACACATATCTAAAGGGAGATACCAGCGTTAAATAAAGGTTCAGAGCATAAGGAGATGATGGACGGTTTAGTAAATAAAATATAATTTAATAAAGTATAATAAACACTTTAAAGCACATCTAGCGCATTGTGCGATTCAACAGATCACAAGTAGATAAACATGATATTAGTATTGAAAAAGTAATTGAGAACATTCAGTAAAAATACTGTAAAAGTCCACTTGGAGACTGATATAAAAGTCAATAGTTGGATTTAGGGTTCTTTCCACATAGTCCCAAATGAGAAATGATTAGCAGCAATGTAACTTTACCAATAGATGGCTGAAATAGCTGTCTGGGCATCCTCTGGCAACCAGCAATGGCGATATACGAGCTGAAGCACAGTCCATAAGGGAGCATCCATAGCTGCAAATAATGAAATTCCAGGGGAAGTCCAAATTTAGCGTCCAACAGGTATGAAATCCAAGTGGATGGTGGCACAGTCTCTCTTAACGCATTTCAATGAGCAATGACCGCTCAGCTTCTAAACTCTCCTAGATACAGAGGGACACATATATACAGGGGCGGTCATTGCTCATTGAAACGCTTTGAGAGAGACTGTGCATTATCTACAACTCAAACACTTTGGGCCTGATTCAGACCCGGTGGCTAGCAAGCGTTCGCTCGTTGCTGGCGATGTTTGCAAATGTGCGCATGCGTAAGCATCGCAGTGCATGTGCGCAAACTAGTCCAATCGATCGGGATGCGCTCGCTCGCCCAGCAAAGACAGCCCAGTGGAATGAGTGACAGGAGAGGCCGTTTGTGGGTGGTAACAGGGGCAGGCAAGTAGTAACGGGGGAGTGGAGGTGCAAACGCAGGCGTGCCTGAGTGTTTTAACGCCGTTTCAGAGGCGTGCATAATTAATAGGCAGCGTCAAAGTACACGTCACCTGACTGGTTTTTACACTGAAGTGCTCGCAGTGCTTGCGGTAGGGTAAAGGCAACCACAAGCGCTGCGGTCTGATCTGATGGTTCCTGTTGTACCGATGGTTGCATACACTTCCTGGAGATGACGTGTGCAAGTGGGCGTCTTAAGACAGGCTAGTGGGCATCTGCATACACAAAGTGATCACACGCCAAGACATAGTGAGTGTGCTTATGCCTTGCCGTGCGATCGCCTGCCTTGCTAAATGTGTCCCGAATTTGCATACGCTGGGAGCGAGCAAACGCATCTAGCGACCGGGTCTGAATCAGGCCCTTTGTCCAAAGCAGAGATATATATACAGCTGGCCTACAGTAGACCACCGACTCCTTTTGAGGATATGTGCTTGACTCCTTCACGTCCGTCGCATTTCCTCTTTGTGTTATAAAATGCATATTCGGCGACTGACGTAAGAATTTTCTTAATACTTTAGCCAGTCCTGTTAGTTACTCAGTCATAGAAGCTCAATTTAAGGTTCTCTCCCCGCAGGTATAGGTGCCCCCAGATTCTAGCGAAAATATTCTCCAATATCTCTGACAGATGGTGGAGGTGTAATGCTGCAGAGGGTTCACTGGTCCATTTCTGCTGGGAGTGCTTAGCTCTACACCCCTTTTGGAAGCAGGTTTTATCCCTTTCCACATGAATTCTGGGTAGTGCAGCTCCCACAGACCCCTCCTTTTGGCTTTTGAATTTGTACCCTGGCTCCTTGGCGACTTACAAAAATACTTGCTTAAATACCTCAATAGCGCTGCTAAGGCAGTAACTCCAGTTCATTGGAAGTCCACGTCTCCGCCCTTCCTAAAAGAATGGTTCACCATGATAAACCTATATAGGACTATGGATGACCTACAGTACAACTTGGAATTGAGAAAAATAGAGAATTCTGTTCAACCTGGTGCTCATTATTGGAGTTTAAGTCGTCTGCGCCTTATATTACAGCTAATGTTTGAATACATCCAATACCCAAGCTGCAGACTTGCACCACTCTAATTGCTTTTTCTTTTATGTCCTCCTAAACACTAGGTATTGTGCTCACCCCCCTTCCCCTGCCCCCTATTCCCACCCCTCCCCCTGTCCTGTCTTTGTCTATTGTTAGGTTTCCTTTGTTATGCATTGTAGTAATCCATAACTTGCCGTATACTCGTACCCATTGTACAGTTTTCTGTAGATGTCTTCATGTTTTTCTTATATTGTTATTTCACTATCATTGAACATTTATTTTCTGACTATTGTATGTTTGTCTATAACTCAATAAACATATATTGCAAATAACTTATCTATTTTGTATAGCTAAGTGAAAGCTTAACTATACAATATAGTGTAATCTTTCTCTTTAGTCATATAGATTGGCTATACAAATTTGGCTCATTGTGTGTTTATATTATATTGTTTTTTTGAAAAGAGGATAAATCTGCTTTTCCATATATAGTAGGGAAAGGGTCTAATAATAATAGATCTAAAAATAATATAAAAAATAACTCGATAGTGCGGCTAAGATGTATAGCATACTTAAGGTGTCCATACACGGCACGATATACGTGCCGATCCGACGGATCGGCACGATATAGGTGCTATATCCTGCCGTGTATGGGCATGATATCGTACCAGATATCGTGCTACGCGCTCCCGCGGGGTCGTACATCGCATCCCCAGGTCTTCCTGCAAAACCATCTGACCTGGGATGCGATGTACGATCTCATTCAAATGGTGGAGGGGGGAGCCGGCATATCGTGCGGTCTGCAGGGACCGCACGAATGCTGGCAGTGACAGCACGATCCGTCTGCTGACGGATCGGCAGATGCACTACATGGTGCATCGCACCGTGTATGGCCAGCATTACCGACATTGCACTCCGGGACCACCTACTTTCGTACCGGGGAGGGGAAGGATGGGGTCTCGGGGGGCCAGCCACCATTTCGGGCGCTTGCCTACTCTTGCAGGGTGCCGAGAGCGGCACCCGATTTTCGGGAGGCTCCCGGCAGTCCTGGGTGGGAGAGTGGGCAAGTATGATATATAGCCATATTATTTGCAAGCACTTTGGTGTAAATTATGTGTTTATTGAAAGGTGAAGAAAGTCAGTGAGCAGAGAAGCCTTTCTGAATTGTGGTGCTGGCATTTCATCTGCTATTCCACACAAGCTTAGGGGCCGTTCACCAACAGGAGACTCTGCTTTGCAGCCCCACGTTGCCCAAGGAGCCAGGGCAAAAGGGACCAAGGGGTCTATTTACTAAGCAGTGTTAGGAGACAGAGTGTAAAGTGATAAGGTGCCAGCCAATCAGCTCCCAACTGTCATTTTTCAAACACAGCCTGTGAGATGGCAGGTAGGAGCTGATTGGCTTGCACCTTATCACTTTTAACCCAGTCTCCTAACACCAGGCTTGCCGACTTTCTGGCTGCCTCATACAGGAGAGGCAGCCAGCTCGGCACAGGTGGGGGGCATGGCAAAGTTTTTAGGGCGGGCCAGGGGCATGACCTCACAATTGCGTCGCCACGGCCCCGCCCCTGGCAACATAATGCCTGCAATTTCGGCATTGCGTTGCCGGGGGTGAGGTCGCAATGACGTGATTTAGTGCAAATCGCGTCATCAGCCTCCCCCCCGCCCCCGCTGCAGGTAAATATTTTTTATAATACATCTGGTGGGTGGGAGGAGGGCTATATTAACGGGGCATGTACCTACTTTTCCGGGAGGTCGGGAGCGGCACCCGATTTTCGGGAGGATCTCGGCCAAACTGGGAAAGTAGCCATGTATGCCTAACACTGCTTAGTAAATAGACCCCCAAGTGAGGCATTGAGCTTACAAGTAGGTGCATCTTGGTAATGCATATACAGCAGTTACTCCTGTACAATAAGGCAAACAATATATCCATAGAAGTGACCCACACAATGGGGCATATTTATTAACTTTATTTTACTAAAATTAAGTGAAAACGGGTGTTTTCACACCCTTTTCACATTATTTTCGTATCACATGAATTTACTAAAGGGCAATTGGCGTAGAATTTGCTAAATTCTACTCCAAACCCTAATTAGCACATATTTTTAGTAAGCAGATCACATTTCTCATACTTAATGGGAAAAGTGATCTGCCCAGATTCACTAAAAATATACTGTGAAAAAATACCAGCGGAAGCCCTGTGATTATAATGCCACCTGGAGACTGGGGCGTATATATAATGGGTGCAGTGTGTGCCAGGCTGGTGCTGCAGCAAAAATCACAGCGGCCATTTTCCCAGTGTCTCGCGCATGCGCAGTATAGATGTCAGAATCTAAGCCAGAATCTACTGCAGCCACACGGCATCACTAGAGAGAGGAGGGGGCCCGCACTGAGTCTGCACATGGGCCCCCTCCTCTCTTAAAACGCCCGTGGTGGTGATAGTGTTATCCAGGGTTTCCCCAGTTCCCAGACTCCTGCTCTGTTCTAACAGGCAGAGCACAGCCGGGAGCCGGGCCCCAGTGAACAGGAGATAGACCAGAAGCTGATCAAAACACACTTACCTGCCCAGAGACCGGTGATCAGTGCTACGGTGCTGTCCTCTGGAGTTCTGGTCAGCTGGTCTCTGTGACCTTGGTCAGCGCAAGGGGGGGGGGGGTCACGAGGGGTTGCGGTATCCGGCGGCGGCACATGTGCAGACACATTCTCCAACAACTACAGGGAGAAGTGTGCAGACGGGATTCTTAGGGACAGAGCTTTATTGCAAGCTCTGTCCCTGCATACAGATGTTAGTACATCCATGTGATATTTCCTAAACTCGCAATGCAAATTTAGTTGGAAATATCACACTACAACCGTATTTTAAATGTGGATTGTAGTAAATAGGGGCCAATATACCTTAATTGGAGGGCAGTGTGTTTCCCATACTAAAGATACTGCGATTATAAACTGACTTTCTCACTATAATCTCCGGTAATACTACAAATTCTTGCCATCTGCTTAAAGCTATATATTCTATGCTAACTAGTACAATTCAATTACGTTTTCTTGCATTAGAAGTGTTTTTTTAATATGGTGGGACGTATACCTTATATTTATCTGGGGTCACAGGATTTTATTGCAGGTGCTAATTAAACACGGGGTGTGTGTGTGTGGGGGGGGGGGGGGGGCGCATATCTGAGTCACACAAGACCAGCCAGGAGGTGAATTAAATTGTTTTTTTTGGTGCCCATTAGTTATGGTTGGCCAGCAGAGCTATTCCTTTGTTGGTACGATTGGGCGTGAGTGCCGCAGGGGTTGAGGATACACATCTCCCTTCAAAAAGGGGCATTTGCACCTTTTAGGTGGCAATCTTAGGAACATTTTCAGTTTTATTTACGAAGTTGCTGCTTCCCCGCAGGTTGCAAGTGATCATTTAAAAACTGAGGTGATGTTTTAAATTTTCACCTGCAACCCCTCGGAAAGCAGCGACTTACAAAAGACGTTACTTTGTAAATAAAGTCTTTTGTGTCAACAATTTCTTAGTGTACTAGACTAGAAAGGATACAAAGTGGAGGCAATAGTGTGTACTGCTTTCAAAACATTTGAATAGCTTTGTGTGCCGTTTTTACATTGCACTCACCTATCAATAGATCATATGAGTATTGGACATTCATTTTGTCGAAGTCAAAAATATTTAAATACACTACAAAATAACTCACCCACACATTAACATTAACGGGCATATTCTCATGGCATATTTCAAAAAGCCATAACCTGTGTGTATTTCTGTGATCTATACACATACATCACTTTCCTTTAAGGAACCTTATTCCATTCTATTGAAGTAACAAGTTCCAAGGTTTCTTAAACAATAAGGCTTGTTGTTCCCCCCAGCAGACAGGGTGTCATAAAAGGTGGTATTTCTATTCATTAATAAATCCTCCTTTACTTGGTTGTGTTTGATGTGTAAATAAGCTTGTCATGCCTGGAGTCCAAAATATATGACTTCTTATCTGCTGTTATCATGGCCCCTCTTCTGACCCATACTGGACAATGGATGAACTGGTTTATGACTGCTCCAGGTCTGCTACACTATGATTTTGATCTTAATTAGACGTATCGCCTACACCCCTGTGCATACCAGTACCCATTCCATTGTTTTGTGACATGGACAGGAAAACCTGTTTCACAGTGAAACAGATACATCTGCATGCATTCTGTCTAAGCATTTGACATATATATTTAAACCTATTTGATTTATTTCTTTCTTTGAAATGTATATGTGCAGTGTATCTGAAATAACAATTGGTGATGTTTTATTTCTGGCGATGTCTCTCATCCTCATGTTCCTAGAGATATATTTAATTTTACAAATGATTACCAGCTAGCTGCGGTGGCAGTTCCCCCTTTGTGGCCGTGAGAGATTAATTTGATTGGCCACACAATATATAACGAATTAAACATTTATATTACATGTCCAACGTTTTATATACATCCCAGATTTCGTGGCTCACACAATACATATAGTTCAGGGATGGAACCACATATTAACATCGTGTTTGGGGTCATAATGTACGAAATGGTGTTAGCATAAATCCAGTGGTTGCGAATAGATTGTCGCACATTGCGGCAAGCAGATATTAGAAATGCTGGATTTATATTTAATAATAGCATATAACAATGGTTGATTTGAACTAGCTTTCGGAGGGAACCCAGAGGTGAACTCCTGTAACAGCATCTTGAGCCTATGAATCGCCCATTGTTTGAACCAACCAATGACCCCCAGTGAACAGGAAACGTCCCGCCCCTGGACCAATGGAAGAAGATACAACTTGCTATTATACACACCCATAATTTAACTGTATACATTTAGGCTCCCCTGATCCAGAGAGCAGTAACTGTATTCTACCAGTCATTTGGTGATGACTGTACTCTGGATCTAGGGAGCGCATGCGAACATATGTATACTGGTTTGTAACTCTGACCTGTTTTCTTGAACTGTATTGTACCACTGTATAATTTGTAATAATAATGTTATATATTCTTTCAATACAATATTTACTTTTGTGTGTTGGACCACAGAAACTGGTGTGTGTGTGTGTTCACTTGTTTTCACATAAGGTTATTATACTGTGATCTAAATATATTGCATTGTAATTCACATTGTATTTTGATATGAAGATAGCAACTATTATGCATACTGTTATTGATACTGTGTTACAATAAGTGAAGGTATTGCGTATGCATCACACGTTGCATACACTGTGCATTCACATTTGCGTATCACCATAAACAAGGTGCGTCCACATGGCGTCAACAGCCATAGAGAGATTTAAAGTAGGATTTCACAATTTATAAACTCAATGGGCGGTATTCAATTGTTTTCGTGGTCCGGATCTCCCGTCTAAAGTGACGGGAGATCGCAGGCCACTATTCAAGTGTTCCTGCTTTTCACGCTGATCGCACCCAAAGTGGTCGGGTTTAGCCGCGTAAATTGGCTACCCCCGACCAAAGTGCTGGGCGCAATCACGAAAAGTGCCCAAACAGGTCACTTGGGGCCGTGAGCTGGGATGCAGTGCTAGCAGCTGATCGCGCCCGACAGGAGCAACAATTGAATAGCTCCTTCAGGTGCGAAGGGGGCTGGAAACAGTTGAATTCTGCCCAATGTCCGTTAGTTTAGAGATCAGCATTTACAATAAGCACTAGGACTTCCCAGTATTGGTAGTGCAGTGTGTAGCTTGTGCTCCTTGTGCATAATCATGAATGATCAAAAAAATAAAAAGTAAAAATAAAAAAATATGTCTAATAGTGGGCTACAAATAAGCATGTAAAATAAATAAAATAAATGGTTTAAAAATAGATATATATTAATACACAGCAAAAACAAGTCACAAGGTCATATCAAAATACAAAAAAAAAAAACATACTAGAACAATGATAAGAGATTAAGGTATGAAAATACTTCTCTACTCTAAAAGTGTCTACGCTTCCTTAATTAGGTATACTTTTTATTTTTTTGATCACTCATGATCTAAATTAGGATGCAAAAAGGTACACAATGCACTAGTTAAATGGCTAAAACTGGGAAGTCATAGTGCATAATTGATTATTGATCTAAACCTAAGAACATTAGGTTTCTAAATGATTGCCCAAAACTCATTTGATCTATTAGGTGAGTGCAATGTGATTACAGAACATCACACAAAGCTTCTCACATATTTTTGAAAAAAGTACACCTATTGTCTGCACGTTGTATTCTTTCTTTGAGACATGTGGGACAGACATGCATCCAGGGGAACTGACAGAGACCAAATTTTTATGACAGACAGTCATCATGTAGTTGCCTTGTCAAGCACCGATGGACAATGGTGAGATATTGTGCAAGGCACGATAACTGCTTATCATACGTGATTGCAAGTGACTATAGACCTTATAGTGATAAGAAAAAGGTCTACACGGAATGTGGAGGAGTGGGGTTTTTAAAGAAGCTCCAAGAGGTACCCCCCCCGCATGGTAAGTACAAACGCAACTGCTGCAATTAGAGATGAGCGGTTCGGATTCTGTGGAATCCGAACCGCTCCAAACATTGGGGATCCGAGTCCACCCGAACCCTGTTCGGGTGTTCACCGCCTGACTCGGATCCCCGTTCGGGGCCGAACGGCGGCCGCCTGATGTCGGATTCTCACTAGAGAATCCGACATCAGGTCTCCTATTGTGTAGGGCAGAGCGCTGTGATAGCGCTCTGCCCTACACAGATACAAACACAAAGCCGCCAGCGGCAGCTGTGTGTTTGTTACAGCAGCCAGTGAGAGTCACACAGACTCTCATTGGCTGCTGCATGGAGGGAGCCGGCTGGAGCTCACACATGAGCTCCGTCTTCCGGCTCCCTCCGCAGTGTGTGACAGGCTCAGCAGAGCGGACGGCGCGGGAGCGGGGAATCAGGAATCAGGTAAGTTTTTTTTTTTTAACTTGTGAAAGTTGTGCAAGGGCCGGGGGCGCTACTGGGGGGGGTCTGCTACTGGGGGGGCTATACTACTGGGGGGGCTATACAACTGGGCATCCATACTACTGAGGGGCCTGCTACTGGGGGGGGGCTATACTACTGGGGGGGGTCCGCTACTGCGGGGGCCATACTACTGAGGGGCCTGCTACTGGGGGGGCCATACTACTGTGGGGGCATACTACTGGGGGGGCTTACTACTACTGGGGGGGCCATACAACAGGGGGGGCCATACAACAGGGGGGCTACTACTGGGGCAGCCTACTACTGAGGGGGGCCTGCTACTGGGGCAGCCTACTACTGGGGGGTCATACTACTGGGGGGGCATACTACTGGGGGGCATACTACTGGGGGGCATACTACTGGGGGCACTGTATAGGGGACCCTACTACTAAGGGGACTGCATAGGGGGCACCACTGCTGGGGGCATTGTGTAAGGGACACCGCTACTGTGGGCATTGTGGAAAAGGGGCACTACTGTGGGCATTGTGTAAAAGGGGCACTACTGTGTGTCGTAACATAAATAAGAGACACTACTTTATGGTGTAATGTGAATCAGGCCCTATGTGCGGTGTAATGTGAATAAGATTGTGCACTGTGACTCTTTGGGCCGTAGCCCACTATGTAAACAAGTACTGTGACTCTGCTGGCCGTACCCACTGGGTGGGTGCACTACTTTTCATTTCTGCCACTGCTGTGTGGCAATGTGTCATAGATGTGCTTTATACTGTGGTGTCTGTGTCATTGTGCCGCTGCTTTGTCGCTTAGTAACCAGTCAGCTCACTGCAACCTTTGGCCAATAATGTTGAAAACAATATTATAAGCTGTGATATGGTCTAAATTGACTGGAAATTAATGTTATTGAGGTTAATAATACTCTAGGAAGAAAAAAAAGACCAATTTATGTGATTTTAGCTTTTTTGTCAATTTTTGTAAAAAAAATCCAAATCCAAATCCAAATCCAAAGCCAGTCACCGCAGTTTGGCAAATCCAAATCCAAATCCAAAACCGGACGACGAATTAGAACCAAATCCAAATCCGGCAAAAATGGTCCGGCGCACATCCCTAGCTGCAGTACAGATTGTTAGCTAGCACTGAATATTGATGATGTCACAGTCAGTAAATGAGAACCACTCACTCATCTAGAATGGCAATATGTCAAAAAAAATAAAAAAAAGGTGTTACAATATTAACAATAATACCTAGATTACTGCCATTGTGAAGCGGGAGGCAGAGCCAAGATGACGTGATTCAACGCGAACTGCTTCTTTGGTCGCCTGGTGATATGGGCGGCCCCAGCCTCCGGGAGACCTATCCACCTTTACGGGTGGCCGGAAACCTCCCGCCTGTTTTGGGAGGGTAGGCAAGTATGACTAAGGGTGAAAATAAAATAATAATAAAAAAAAGGAACAGTTGAATAAAAAGGAACAGTGAGCAGTCTGATATTCATGAGAGATTACGAGCATGCCAGAAATCACATCTTGTATCCATTATGTAAGGAAAATGGAGAAAGCCATTTCACGATTACCACTGGGAATGCGTTTTACAGGTGTTGTTTCAGTTTATTTAAAGCAGTGGTCCTTAAATTCGGGTTCTCAGGGCCTCAAACTGTTCCCGTTTTCCAGTCAACCAGCAGGAGCACAGGTGTAGTCATTACTCACAGACACATTTTATACGATCCACAAGTGGACCTAATTATTACACTTGTGATTCTGTGAGACCTGGAAAACTTGAACTGTATGGGATCCTGAGGACAGAGTTCGAGAACCTATGATTTAGAGCAAGCTGATAGATACAATTCCAGTATGGAAGGGTTAAGGGTATTTGGTCGCTACAGAGTTGAGAACGGCCTGCAGTTCCGAGTTGCTCTCCCTCTCTAATGAGGTCCCCATGTGGTTTCGCTCTGCTCTTCAAAGAAGGCTTTTGTGAGCATGCTCCGGTCATGCGTCTGGACCTTGTATGTTCAAAAAAGGCCTCCACTCTGCTCTTTTGAGGGGTGAGTGGAGTCCCTGGAAGCTTAGGGCAGCATCACTGGGCCCCAGCAATGTACTCTTCCATCCTTGGATCATGGGGTAGGGGGACACGTGTTGTTTACCTTGGCAGCCAAGGAAAAGAATTAGCGAAAGTGTGAGAATGGAGAATACGAAAAGGCTAAAAATCATGAGTACTGTAAATCAAGGGCATATTGGTTCAAAAGAGTCCAAAGAGTAATCCTATTGGGTGCCTTGACAATATCTTAGATCGTTTCTATTGAGTGTTTTTTATCTAAGCGGGGAAGCTTTGTTCTGTTTTGCTTTAATGATTGATATGCTAGCTCTGTGTTGAATTTCTGCAACATATAACAATGGCTTTAGCATCTATGTAACACCTTTTTATTTTCTAAAATGGTGTGTTCAGCTGCCGCAGCGCCCATAGCCTTGTGCATTGGCAATTTATAATAGCATGTACTATGTATAGTACTGACACAACGTCACTAGTCTGACTTTTATATTCTGTGTTGCATTAACCTCTGGCATATTATTAATATGATGCGAGGCTGCCATCATTTATGAAATACAACTGCAGCTGTTTTATAAATAGTCGGTCTGTGCGGTAAATTTCTCTGCCTTATAAAAGTGTCTGAGGAATTTAGCACCTCTCCATACAGGTGCATAGAGCAAAGATGACTTTGCCAAAACTAAATTTAATGTAGTTGAATGCAACATGACAGATGGTGTACAGACCTCTAAACCAAAGCAACCCCCTCCCACATATAGTCATTTTGTGGACACTGGACAATTTAACACTTTGGGTCATACATTCCTCAACACGGACATCCATCTTTTGCAACATATTGTAATTACTAACAGATTTTATTTACTATTAAAAATAACATAACAGTTAAAGCATAAAAACATAAAAAACACCAACAACCAGGAGGTAATATTTCAATTTTCAATTGCATCAAGCATGTCAAGAACAGTAATGCTCGCCTGTTACATGAATACAAGAGGGAAAGAAGCGTGACCTTATCAATTTTGACATAAATTTGGTGTAAATGTTTTTGTTTGATTTTTTTTCCAGGAAAAGACATTTAAAGAGCGTGTTTTTGTCAAATATAAGATCGTATTCTTCATAAAACGAAGTCAGAAATACATAAACAAAATTACGTGTGTGGTTGATGACGAAAACAGACAGATAACACCTGCACTGACATATTGGTGCTGCAGTTATTTGTAATACAACACCAGAATTCACAGTAGACAGAAAAAATACAGAATATGACTGATGGTTCACCCACAATGCACTGCTTTACTGCAAATTGTAGTCATCTGTACTACTAAAACAAGGAGGCAATGCTGTGCTTCTCTAAATGAGTGTGTCAAGGTAAATAGAGTAAACAGAGAAGGATTAAAAACTCATTTTAGCCGCCTGGCTTGCATTTATCGGAGCTTGCTTACTGCTAGATCTGTAAACAGTAGCCCAATAAGCTCTGCACTAAGCAGAAAATTGTACCTATTAACAGGAAATGTAAGGCCTCAATAAGAGTGACCATAACGATTAGATGACAGATAACAGAGCTAAAGCCGTACATGTTCGGTTTTCGGAAATCCGAACATACCCACACTTGGGGTTTTCCGAGAACAGAATCCCGGCTTGGGTGTTCCCGCCCAGCTTGGATCTCAGGATGAGGCAAAATTTCATTTTCCCGGACATGTCAGATCTCACGTGTTTTGGATTGCATATAACAGGTTATACCTCCCTCCTGATCAGGCAACATTTCCCACAGGAGAGTGTAGAGAGAGGGTGTGTGCCAGGGGCGTTTCTAGTGAGGAGGGGGCTCGTGTACAGTCTCCGTCACGGGCCCCCTCCTCTCCATTTGGCAGCTGGCAGCGCTCTGAGCTGTGCGCGGCCAGCGCCAGAGTTATACACTCTGGGCACTAGAGTGTGCCCAGAGTCTATAGCGCATGCACAGGTCACCAGACAAATGGGTGCGGCGGCCATTTTCCCTGTACTGCGCATACGATGGGAAAATGGCCGCTGTGGCCATTTTCCACATGTTTTTACAGCGCCAGACCCCTGCGCCGACATAGGACTCCAGAGAGTAAATTATGAGTGCAGGGTGTACGATGCGGGGCCCCCCTGGACCCAGGAGCCCATGTGCCCTGCACACCCTGCACCCATTATAGATACGCCCCTGGTGTGGGCTTCAGTTGATCTTAAAAAGCCACCATTAAGAGGACAGAGAGAGTTGTAGTAGTAGATAGGAGAGTAGGTGGGAAGGGCGACTGGCTGCAGGCATCTTTCTCACTGTGTATGTGTCAGGCACACTAGCTAGCAACAACTGCAATCCAGTGCACTGCAGTGTAAACAGGCTACTGTGTGTTTGTCAGACATAGTAGCACCTGCTATCTAGTGCTGCAAAGCAAACAGGCTGCTGTGTATTTGTTTATGTATTTTTATTAAAGTGAGCCTGCACTTGTTTTTCACAAGGCATATATACACATACATACAAACATACTTGCCTACCCTCCCGGAATGGCTGAGAGGCTCCCGAAAATCGGGTGGCACTCCCAGCCACCCAGATAGGTGAACAAATCTCCTGGGAACTGGGGCCACCTGGCCGTGCCTGCCCACTTTCCCTTTGAAGTGGGTTAATTATGCAATTCGCATTGAATCGCATCAAAGTGGCACCATCACCCACTCCACAATGCCGGCAATCTCGGCATTGCATAGCGGGGGGCGGGGCTACAATCAGTCCCTCCCTCGCCGTGCTAACCTGGCTGCCAAAATGTTGGCAAGTATATTAATATATACATATATATATATATATATATATATATATATATATATATAATCCCTTAAGGCAGCGTATATTACTGTGCTTAGTGGGCGATTGTAATATAGTAGATGTGTCCCTGACTGTATGGTAATGCCAACAGTCCCTAATTTCTCTATTTCATTATAAGTTCACTTGGTGTGATCGCAGTTAAGCCTACAGTAGCTTTACTCCTTCCGGGAGGGAGCTGAATGTCTGCACAATGTGGGGGGTGTGGGATGAGTGATGACGCGGTATTGGGGGCGTAGCCACCCGACCGTATCATCGTGGCTCTGCCCTCTCTTCACAATGCCGAAAATATTGGTATTGTGAAGCAGGGAGCGGGGCCACAATGACGCGATTCACTGCCTCCCCCCCGCTGCGGGGGTTTCTATAAGGTACGGGGGACGGGGGGGCAGGCGGCAGCCGGGAGGCTAGCCTGTCTTTCCGGGGGGGGGTCGGGAGCGCCACCCTATAGCAGGGAGGCTCCCTACCAAAACTGGAGGGTAGGCAAGCCTGCTTTACTCCTGTCCTGGTGTGAAACATAAAATGAAACATGGATCAGTCATTAGAAGTGCAGGAGTAACACAGTACTAGTGCTGGCAGTGATAGTACTTCTTTAATATCTACTAAAGGAGATCAAGGGTAAACAAGTTTTAAGAAAGGACAATGCAAATCTAAACAGTATTTCACAATCTTAAAGAAAACATCACCTCTAACTATTAAGGGAAAAGACACTGCCGAAAGCCATAAGATTACCAACATGCCACTCACCACATGCAGTTGCAAGGACAGGCTCAGACCATGGTCTTTCTTTGCAAGTGGTGGTCCTGGTACTGCTGTTTCATGCACTAGAATGCCTATTGCAAAAGCTAGGGCCAAACAGTCATGCATCTTCTGTAACCTGGCATACACCACCTTCTGCTCTGAGTCTAGATGTGTCACCTTTAAATCAGGCAAACCAGAGCACTAACAGAACACTACGGCTGAAGAACAAACTGTATATTCACAAACTTCACAAAACTCTGAGGAGAGCCTAAGGGGTCAATCCTATTAGCCGTGATGATCTTGCCGGTGCGAGTCATCGCGGCAGTGGCCGCACTTTACGGCAGCCCGGATTTGCAAAATTTTGCTTGCAGCCCTATAGGGCAGCAAGCAAAGTTGGTGAATTCAGGGTCAAATCAGGACGCAAAGGGTGCGATGTGCCGGTCCATTGCTGCCGTTTTAATGCTGTTGCAACGGCACATTGCACGGAATAGGATTGACCACATAGTATGTCCATGAGTGTTATGTGCAAATCTCACATTTCTGCCAATTTCTCTAATCGTAGAGAAGCCTGCTTCCACCATTTCTGAACCCTCTGTAAATGTAAGGATGAGTAGTAGAAAAAGTAATGATGATGTCAGAGAAATTGAAGATGCTACTGTGGAAGTGCAGCAGGATGAGAGGGATATTTGTGTATCTGACACTAATGAGGATGTTGATGATGAATGTGTTGGACAAGTTGACTAACTGACTCTTCCCCTATCCATGATTCCCAAGAAGAATCATTGTGCACTAGGGCTATTGCTGGGGGTGAATCTTCATCACAGAAGGGCACCAAGAAGAATAGTAGTTTCAAACAACAATTGACTGTGAAAAAAGAATTTGCAAAACTAACAAAGTATGACAGGCTCCATACTGTTGCACAGCAGACCACTGAAGCCATGATGGCTATGTTAGTATTAGATCTGCACCTATTATCCGCCATCAATGCATCTGGCTTTAGAAAATTAGTTGAGGTCATGTGTACCCACTACCAAATTCCATCTTTATTCCATTTTACCAGTACATCAATTCCTCACCTGTACTGGGACGTTAAAAAAACTTAACCTTGAAAAAAACATTCTACCGACTATCCAATGAACAATAGATATGTGGATAAACTAGAGACTATTACATGACTGTGACAGCACACTGGGTGGGTGTATCACCATCAGCACTAACACACAATACCAGCTCACAGGCATGCTACTCTCTGTATCTCTGGCTTCACTATTATAATTGTGTGATTTTGAACACGTACCATGTTTTGCACACACAATAAATTTGGTGGTTCAGAATTTCTAAAAAAAAAATAACAGGTGCATGCAGGAGATGTTGACTATGGCCCAAAAATTTTCTGGCCATTTTTGTCATTAAACAACTGCATGTACAAGATTACAGTGGCTGTAACAACAATTCACCATGCCACCAACTGAAGCAAGAGGTAGTAACCAGGTGGAATTCCTCCCTTTATATGCTTCAGCGACTAGAGGAGCAGTAACATGCCTACCAAACCATTAAAAATTGTAACAAATGAAATTAGCTCAGATACTGCCAGAGTCAGGCCATACCCTTAATTAAACTACTGAAAAAGCAGTTAGAGAAGCTGAAGCCGTATGCAAAGATGTACACCTTTCATGTAGATCTTATGTGTGTAAATAGGCTTTTTTTTCACTTTCAACTCTGCATTAGCCCCTTTATATTAAAAGAGAGTAAATACTGCATGTTTACTGTGGAATATGTTGATGCTCTATATCAGGGGTGGGGAACCTTTTTTCTGATGAGGGCCATTTTAATATATACAACATTATTCGCAGGCTGAGCGCAGGCCATGCCCCCTCCGGGTGACATCATACAGGGGTGGGGTGACAATTGCCGGTGACTACAGCAATGCCCGGAGCATCCTGAGGATGCTCCGGGAACTGTAAGGGCAGCGGTGTGACAGTCTGAAGCATCCTAAGGACACTCCAGGCGGCACTGCTGCATAGATCATGGCTGCAGAGTGCCATTCTAGGCACCCTGCTAGCCAGATAAGGCTAGCAGAAAAAAGCTCCAAAGGCCAGACCAAATAATTCTGCGGGCATTATATGATTATAGTAATATTAAAATAATAATAATTTGGTGATGCAATAAAGTCTGTTGTCATTTGTCCACAATGCCTGCTAGAAGGACACAAGTAAAATATTGTGACCGACAAGGAATTCAGCCTTGTTACTAGAGAACTGCTGACATTCGATACTTCCTGCAAATATCATTTTCTATAATCCATCTCCTACCAATTTACATCTGCACTCAAGAGAAAAATGCTGTCCCACAACCTTGTCACCAGCAGCGCAATGCTCGTTGTTATATATGATGACAGCCCAGTAGGAAGTTGAAACACGAAAAGGAATCCTTGCACCTGTCCTACACTTATAGAAATAGCATTTTAGATAGAAGTATTACAAACTGCTTTCTATACACAGCTTGACCTTGAAGTTCCAGGCTGAAGATAACAGAAGAAGTACAATACAGTACAGGAGACATTGCTGTGTTGTTCAGGGTGAATCACTTATTATTGAAATGGCTTGAGCTCTATTTTTAGTTTCAACAGTACATAAGTTAATGAGACCATTTCCTAGTAAGGCTAGGAATGGTAATGAATGCAAAAGGTTATGTTTGATGCTCTAGGGTTGTTGTTTTTTTTCTTAAATATGGTGCAGATAAACATGTAGACGGCTTCTACAATAAAATCTGCATCTCTTAATGCATACTGAAAAGCATATCTTACATTTAAAATTGGGTGGTCTATTTATCATTAAGAAACTTAAGAAACCGGGGCTCCTGTGCAGAGGTTGACTCTCCTTCACCAGCAGCCTAACTGCAGCCAGCGACGGGTACCAGTAAAATGCCAGTGGACGCACATGCACATTGGCAATTGATCAGGAGGAAATCCAGAAAAGCCTTTTCGACTTCAAAGGTCCCAAAATGTAGGGCATAATTAAAGGCATCTCAAGATGCTGTTACCTAGTGGTTCATCATCTAGAGTGGAGTGTAGTAAGGGCGTGTACACATAACGATAGTACACCACCTAGGGATGCAACTTAATGAGACCATGATGAATCCCCTGACACACTTCATAGGAGGTATATATCTTGCCGAAGCTGAAGGCCTGGTGTAAATGTACAATATGATGAGGACTCCAACAGTTAGCCGCTACCGATTGGCTATTGATAGTACAGCTGATGGTACTTAATTCACTGGGAACTGGAGATGTTTGGCACCAGAGACCAAATGATTTTCTTCAATGGTCATAGAAGTTTCTGCTAGGAAAACAATGAAGCTCACAAACTTCCATCAGGGAAATTCTAAATATGGAAATGCTCTCATATTTAGTGATTACCAATAAGAAAAGATTATTTGGTTCTGGTACCACACTTAGGGCCTGATTCAGACCCGCTCGCTAGGCTGCATTCGCACGTAGCCATCAGCAGCCTGAGTATGCAAATCCCATGATTGCTAGCAAGACATTAGCACACCCACTATGTCTTGCCGTGAGATTGTGGTATGTATTTAGACGCCCACCAGCCTGACACAAGACGCCCACTTTCCCTTAGTAACATACGTCATCTCCAGGAAGTGTATTAAACCAGGGCTTGACAAATTTTTCTAAAATCTAGGAGCCAGGATGTAAGTATAAGAGCCAGACCACCGTCCCCCCAAAAAAAATTACAGGAGTGAGTGAGGAGCACAGCTCTGTGTGTTATGCAACCTTTATACACACTATACTAGTCCACAAAATGGTCACAGTTGAATAGATACAGTAAAATGGAGGCCCCCTCACTGCTCTGCACAGCTCCCCTGCTCCACCCCCCACCCTCCAGTAATAACACACCACATTTCACATAAAATACGTATCCCATCTGCAGTGCAGGACGACGCCAACTGCATGAACTCCTGGACGCACACCTTCAGTACACCCCGGTTGCCACAAGTCTGTCGACCAAAGGTCCAGCAGGGAACGTGCAGGAGTAAGGACAGCACGCTAAAGGAGCCCCCTAAAAGGGTCAACCTACATCCCAACCGTGGGCTGTACCAAGACAACACCACCATCCATAAGTACTGGACTCACTCACAGAGCCACCTAGGGTAGCATTGTGCCCACCCAATAAATAGGTTGGACCGTACACCCATTGTCAGTGTCTTTCTCTCCCACCTCGTACCACACCTTCGCACCATTGTCCTGCCCCCCTCCCCCATTTACACTCCCCTCCCCCCCCTGCCCCCCCACCATTTACACATCCACCTTCTCCCCACCACACCACCAACTACAGTCATATAGGAGCGCGAGTACATCCCCCTCTATTGGTTCCCTAAAATAATAGACTAATAAAAGAGGTTGTACCTTAATTGTGTTCCTTATACAAGTAGATAGAAGCATTTGCTGCACTGTGGCTGTAGGAATAATGGCGAATCCAAGATATGCAATGCTGGAAACTTTCCTGCGGTATGCAAATCACCTGACTGAGAGGATCCAGGAGCCTAATGCAGAGGAACAACAGCAGCTTAGTGAGGTACAACAGAGCTTATGCTTCCATGGGCAGTTAAAGCTCAATGCCTTATCTGCTGCCGAAGTCATACCGATGTTTTGCCTTAACTGTACCAACTTTATGATACTGTATGGCCTCGTCAAGACTCAGTTTGAGACAGATACTGCACGTTCCCGTGCCTTATCAGGCCTACACAATGTCGAAGCTGAATAATTGGCTGAGACAAGTTCAGTTTAAAATGTAATCGCGGCGACGCCATCTTGCGACTGGCCGGAAGACGCCATCTTGAAAATGAGATTGCAAGACGCCATTTTCGGTAAACTCACATTTTAGTACACGTAGCGATAATACTAATAGCACCATGCATTTGCATCTTTCACCATCTCTTATACACACATTAATACACACAATAGCGCTGTTAACTAGTCGCATATTAGCGAATGCATAGGACTTTGTATGAAACCGCTGTTTTATTAGCTTTATGTGCACGCATCTGCCCCAAGTTAACTAGCGTCCTCATATCAAACCCTGGATACCCACACATTATATATTCACACATAAGGTTCAATAAGCTTTAAAGTGTATGATTTAAGTAGGTTCAGTTAGTTTAAATGCTGAGAAATAAAGATATTTGATAACTAAGGTATTATACATGCTAAACCAGTCGTGTTTGGAGTTGTACTGATGTGTACTCTTTTCACAGTATTCCGGTGTTATCGGTGGGGAGATCGCAACATGCATTCCCGAGTTATGGATCGCAGAGCCTACAAGCAACAAAATGTATATTTTAGAAACAACTGTTAGGATGCTGCCGAAGGCGTGAAGAGGAAGACCCCCAGCTGTTAGAGGCAGGGAGAGTCTGTTTGAACCAGCCTGTTAAATGTGCTGTAACAGATGCTTCACCCCTGAGAACCAATGATATCAGCAACAGACTTCCCTTTTGTCCTGTTTATTCTGGGGGGGTATAAATATGAGTGCACGAACGCTGGTTCTCAGTCTTCGTGCTGAATGCTGAATGACGAGGGGTCTCTTGCTGATGCCTATCTCTGGGTCCGGAAGCGCCTGCGTATGCATACTGTACTTGGGTCTGTATAATTTCCTTTTGCGCCTAAATTGTGTCTTGATCAATTGCGTGTAACTGTCTGAACTTTTACCTGAATATCACTTGTGCTTTGGAACCACAGATTCCACGTCTAAGTCTTTATTTATGGTGTGACTGCGTACGCAAATTAGCGTCATCCTTAGAAGGTATAGGCAGGACATTAGAAGGTATAGGCAGGATATTAGAAGGTATAGGAAGGTGTGTATAGAGGTTCTGATCAAGTATCGTTAGTTGGGGGCTCGTAGTGAAGTCACTTACCTGCTCACACGGTACATACGGTCATCGATATTTCAGCAAAGGGTGGAGTGGCCACATGCAGGGTTTGCCTGCAACCGCTTTGTGCTGAAAAATCGCTATCCGTCTCCGTGTGAATCAAGGGAGCTGACTAGAATCCAGGGACAAGAGAGGAAAAAGTTTGTTTTCCTCTGTTGATAGAATCTTATGTTTAAAGGGGTGTCGCAGTACTGAGTATGCAGCTAAGTCGCAGGTTTGCGCATAGCAAAGACGCAGTTTTGCGTACGCAGTTAAAAAAACATTATACGGTTGTGGGGTAGTCGCATTATTGTGTATGCGGCTGGTCGCACAATAGCGTATACGTACTTCCGGTTGTGCTGCCACGTGTTTGAACAAAGCCATTGAGGTTTTCATTTTTTTCTATTACCAATATCTGGGTTAACGTGTATTTTTCTGCGCAGGAAAAGAGTGTGTAACAGTGAATATTTGTTGAACTAAGTTAAGGGTGTCGTATGATCCTTAAAGGCTAGGTGCAAGGGTTAGTCTAGCCGCTCGGTAAGCAGCTTTACCGTTCTATACACAGTAGCAGGTGTACATGTTGTCTTTGTTGTAGAGAGGTGCGTGAGAGTAGCTGACATACAAACTCTCATAGGTGTGGAAGTTGCCTTACTAAATCTTATCCAGGTGTGGAAGTTGCCTTACTAAATCTTATCCAGGTGTGTGGGCGCTGCCGACTTAAATCGTCCACAGGTAAGAGAAAGTGTCTTAATTGTCTTTCACTGGTTTAAATCTTTATTGAAAAGCGTAGGAGTTGTCTCAGAATGGGAGCCACGCAAACAGTAGAGATGTTAGGCAATGATGTACTGCTAATGGAGGCGCTGATCGGATCGGCCCTTCGTATCATGCATACCAAGTACGGTACTTATGCAATAAGGTATTGTGATTTATGGTTTAATATGACGAGAAAGAGTGTTAGACCGTTTCCCAGAATTGGTAGTTTTCGATAAAAATGTGTTAGACAATGTCCGGGATCACATCAGTTTGATGCGCTCCAGAGAGAAAAAGGTTAAATATTTTGAATGTTTACAACTGTGGCAGCATGAAGGGGATGCGTGGCTTAACAATGTGCAAATGACGCAAACTAGCGTCACGAGCATTGTCAGAAAATACATCCGCGGCGCTAAATTGCAATACGGGCGAGCCGCAAAATGGCGCGCACGTGTGACAAGGTAGCGTCGTGGAGAGTATTGCCAGCAGTTCACGCTCACCTCCCCCACCTTATGTGGATGGAGGTGCAAGTACAGTAACCAAAAATACCCCTAAAAATGTAACAAGCAACTTGTAAACTCTCTTAAGCAACTATAAAGAAAATGTTCATGATGCGGACGATGAGCCTATTGTAATGTCTGCCATTTCCCATGCTGTGCAGATGATAAATGCTGCATCACCACAATCACGAGTGGTGCCGCCATCTCCATCGGTAACAGCAAGGGAAGTGTTAGTGTCCTCTGCACCTGTAGAGGAAGTCGTTCATACCACACGCAGCAGCAGCAGACTTAACACCCAGCCAGGTAACCAGGTAAAAGGTAGCAGCGCTACCGGTCTGCATCCCATTCGGACAATAACTGTTCCAAATGGAAATGCAGACGCAAACGGTATAGTGCCCATGAGGGAAGTAGTAATGCATTGTCCTTGGACAAGAGCAGAACTAAATTCTATCATAAATGATTTCCCCGATCCCAAAAAGGAATTAGCCAAATGTCAAAGATTTTTTGAGAAATTTGGGTAGTTCACATCAGCCCACTAATAAAGATTGGTGTGTGGTGTTAAGGGCCTGTCTGCCATGCAATACCGACGTGACAAAATTTATCACGGATTGTGTATTGGATGGTGACGTTCCCTTAACAGACCAAGTAAACCGAGGTAACATTTCCCGCATTGTAACTCAATTGGGTATATATTTTCCAGTAGTAGTTAACTGGAACAAAATTTTCACCATTAAACAAAAAGAGAGCGAGACTGCAGAAGATTACTGCGATCGGGCTCTGCAGGCTATCACCCAGTACACTGGGATAGAAGATATTAAAGATAGCACTCACCACAGGGGAATGATAGTTACGGTACTTGTGGACGGTCTGAAAGAAAGTTTAAAAACTCGGGTTCAGACCTCACAGCCTGGCTGGCGGGGAATTACAATAGATACCCTCATAGAAACCGCTACTGAACATGATGAAAACATCTCCAAAAAGAGAGAAGCCCAGAGCGAAAAACTAATGGCTGTCAGTATACAAGCTCTGGAGGGAATGACAGTAACACCACAGCCAACAGACACACTTGCACTTGCACACACACTCACTTCTGAACAAGTATGTGCTCTCACTAACCCCACTCAACAACAAACACAACTCTATCCCACTAGCCCGATGCAACGACAGGTCCCAGGCTATCCACCAACCTCTTATCCCCCACAATACCCTTACCCTCCCTATCCTTACCCATATCCACCACCTTTACCCTCTGCGCAAACCTCACAACACCACATGTCTTCACCCGAAACACGAACATGTTTTAATTGTAAACAAACAGGACACTTAAGTAGAAACTGTACAGTAAAAGGAGTAGGGATCTCACATCAGGGAAGACCTAGATATCCCCATAAGGGATATGCACAGAGGCCAGCAAATGTTCAGCAGGCACCACCTCCAATTGTAGCCGTAAATGCTTTATTGGAGAATGGTAGCCAACGCTAGGGGTCAGGTCATACCTGTAGTCTACAGATGGTCAGGTTAACGGGAAGTACTAGGGAAGAACCGGTCATGATGGTTGATGTAGCTGGTACTGAATATCCTTTTCTTGTAGACACAGGGGCGACCAGGTCGGTGATAAAATCTCCCGTTAATTTGCAGGTGACCAACGAGACAGTACCAACAATGGGTGTAACAGGAAAAGTGGAACATTATCCTTTAACAAAGTCCACAGAGGTTACTATTGGGCCGTTGCATACCAGGCATTCTTTTCTCCTGGCTGCTGCGGCTCCTACTAACCTACTGGGCAGAGACTTATGTAAGATGGGATGTGTTATATATTGCACCCCTGATGGTGTATTTTTAGATATCCCAGAGAGAATGGTATACCAGGTGCGGGATATGTTAGACACTCCTCAAATGATAATGTATCACTCTACCGTTTTAAATGAAACTCCATCACAAGTAGATGAAATGTTGTCCCTAATTCCAGATTCCCTTTGGACTAAAGATGGACAGGACACTGGATTAATGGCAAACGTAAGCCCAGTAATGGTAAATTTAAAAAGAGGAAGGCAAGCTCCAAAAATTCCCCAGTACCCACTAAAGCAGGAGGTAGAACTAGGGGTTTTTCCAATAATTGAGCGATTATTGCAACAGGGAATTTTAGTTCGTACAGCTAGTGTAGCCAACAGTCCCATCTTTCCAGTGAAGAAGAGTGGTGGGAGGGGTTATAGGCTGGTACAAGACCTTAGAGGTGTTAATAAGGTAGTAGAGAGCCAGTTCCCCGTAGTGCCGAATCCAGCTGTCATTTTGATGCAAATCCCACCAAATGCAACCCATTTCACTGTCATTGACCTCTGTTCAGCTTTCTTCTCTGTGCCTCTCCATCCTGACTGTCAGTATCTATTCGCATTTACATACAGAGGTTTACAATACACATGGACACGATTACCCCAAGGTTTCATAGACAGCCCCAGTATCTTCTCCCAGGCATTGCACGACTGTTTACAATCTTTTCAACCTGCCAATGGATCTGTTCTAATTCAATATGTGGACGATTTATTGCTATGTTCTGACTCGTTTATGTCATGTTTGAATGATACTAAACTTTTGTTACTTCATCTCTCACAAACAGGACACAAGGTGGCTAAGGACAAACTACAGCCGTGCCAATCCAGAGTAAAATATTTGGGACACTGCCTAACCCAGGGGTTACGACACCTTACAACAGATAGAATCCAGGCCATACAAAACATGACACTGCCGCAGAATCAACAGCAAATTCGTACCTTCTTGGGAATGTGTGGATACTGTAGAATGTGGATACCAAGTTTTTCTATTTTGGCCTTACCTTTACAGGAATTAGTCTCTTCCTCAAAGCCCGATCGTGTCATACACACAGAGGAATCAGAACAGGCTTTCCTCAATCTTAAGGATAGTCTGACAAGAGCTCCTGCATTGGGAATACCTGATTATGAAAAACCTTTTGATTTGTATTCTACGGAAGCCGATGGTTGTGCTGCAGGTGTCCTTACACAAAAATATAGTGATGCCAGTAGGCCCATAGCATACTACAGTGCCCAATTGGACATGGTAGCAAGATCACTCCCTACCTGTTTGAGAAGTGTAGCAGCTACCACTTTATTGGTGAGTAAAAGTGAGGACGTAGTATTGGGCCATGATATGATTGTCTACACTCCCCATGCTGTATCTGCTCTGTTGAACTCAGCTCAAACCAGACACGTCTCCTCGGCTAGGTTCACCAAATGGGAACTAGCTCTAATCGCTCCTGCAAATATTACTGTTAAACGTTGCAGTACGCTGAATCCAGCAACATACCTACCATATGTACAACATGATGTACAAAGGGTGGAAGGAGAGGAGTTGCTGGCGGGAGGTGAGTTCGGCAGACATAATGATACGCACGATTGTATGACATATCTGAATCAGACCTTTACCTGACATACATGACACACCTTTAGAGAATGTGGATGTAACTTTTTATACGGATGGGAGTTGTCATAGACAAACAGACACAGGTGAATTATGTACAGGTTATGCTGTTGTAAATGACACAGACACCATAGAAGCTAAACCTCTCGGTCCTCCTCACTCAGCCCAGGTGGCAGAGTTAGTAGCACTGACTAGAGCATGTGAACTGGCAGCAGGCAAATCTGCTAACATTTACACTGACTCGAGGTACGCGTTCGGGGTGGTGCACGATTTTGGGGCTCTATGGCGTCTGAGAAATTTTATGACAGCAGCAGGCACACCAGTTGCACATTCCCGACACATAAAACATCTTTTAGAAGCAATCCAACTGCCCAAAGCAGTGGCAGTAATAAAATGCAAAGCCCACACATGTGAGGATGACCCGGTGTCACTGGGCAGCAACAGAGCTGACAAAGCTGCAAAATGGGCAGCAGGGTTAAAAATGTTTCCTCCAACTGAAACAATTATGTCATTTCAAACTATTGTTATGCTTAAATTAATTGAGATGCAAAATTTGTGTTCAATTCAGGAAAAATCCATTTGGAAGTCCAAGGGGTGTGGGAAAGAGTCCTCTGGGTTCTGGAGGGACGGACATGGTAAGCCAGTAGCCCCCAAGGCATATTACCCCAGCCTGGCTGAGGCAGCACACGGTCTGACTCATCTGGGTAAACAGGGTATGTGCAAGTTGGTGAGGGCATACTGGTGCGCACCAGGTTTTTCTTCACAAGCAGAGAAGATAGCAATGTCTTGTCTGACCTGTTTGAGAAAGAACATAGGGAAAGCGATCCCTACCGAACCGTCCCACATTCCACCGACTGATGGACCTTTCCAGGTGATACAAATTGATTTCATCCAATTACCACCCTGCAGGAACCTTAAGTATGTATTAGTGTGTACAGACGTATTTTCTAACTGGTATTTGTATGCAGGTACGGTATCCCTAAAATCATCGAGAGTGACAGGGGAACCCATTTCACAGGTGATGTTTTTCAAAATATGTGTAAGCTGATGGGTATTAATAGCAGACTTCACACCCCCTACCGACCGCAAGCCAGTGCCAAGGTAGAGAGGATGAACGGGACTATTAAAAATAAGCTAAGTAAAATCATGGCAGAGCCTGGACTAAGATGGCAAGAAGCTTTACCTTTGGTCCTACATAGCATACGGACCACTCCTAGACCTCCTCTGAATCTGTCCCCATTTGAAATATTGTTCGGTAGACAACCTCATTTGATTATAAGTCCACAGGAAGATCTAAAGGGTAACAACGAGGTAACTGTGAAGTATCTTATATCAATGAGTAAGCAGTTAAAGCAACAGCAGCAGAAACTGAAATTGTTGTCTAATGATATGCCTGAAACGAACTGTCATGATGTTGAACCAGGAGAATATGTAATGATCAGAAATTTCTTGCGTTCAGGTTGTTTGACTGATCGGTGGGAAGGTCCGTACCAGGTGCTGCTAACGAGTACTACATCTTTGAAGGTGGCCGAGAGAGATACCTGGGTCCATTCCACTCACTGCAAAAAGGTCAATCAACCGTTGGAGAAACAAGGCGGAGACAAGGCTGATAGCGTGGATCTGTCGCTCGCGAGCTTGTGCCGGGAGGATTGAAAAAGTCGTAGTAAGATACCTGAACTGAGAGAAATTTGCAGGTCTTGTTGTGATAATGGACGGGCCTGCTGTGTTCATTTTCATATTCTCTTTTAGAGTGTTCACCATCCTGGTCAGTCCGGGGATATCCAGTGTCTGTGATGGGGGACCGATTGAGGAAACGGGAGCTGATGGCAGTGCTGATGGAGTGGAATCAGGAGGAGTGCAATGCCAATCAGGGGAGTGCCTTTCCAATCTTAGTACTGTTATTGTTAAAAGAGCTGTCATTCCGGATACTCGGGGAAGGTGTGGAGGGTTATCACCTGAAGATTCCTGTATTTGTGAGCTTTGTGGGTCCCTAGTTGATGAGAACTGTATCCAACGGTGCCAACCTAAATATAATCCGTACTGGGGTGGGTATCCTCTAGAGGATTATCATAGCATGGTAGGCAAAGTGTTAAACCAAACTGATTGCTGGGTGTGTTCACATGTGCCCAAGGGACAGCATAACGTAGGGTTGGTGCCATTTCCGCTGAATATCACGGAAATTTTAGAATTACAAAAAGGGAAAACATTGGATGGAAAATTCCTCTCATCCAAGCCCCCTCATTTCAAACTCTATCAATTCCAAGTAGATAGATCACTTTTGTGTTTAAACATAACCAACCCCAATAAACCCGGGAGTTGGGAAGTGACGGGGAATAATCAGACGATGACCTTCTCACAAAGAGCTGATAATGGGTCCATAAACCATGATCTGCTGTGCTCCATTAAGTCTGGTGGGAAACATTTTAGGTATCGGTATACATTGAGTTCCACCAAAGAAATTATTGGTAAGGTGCCAAATGGTTATTGTGCTAAAATAATACAGCCAGAAACTTGCATGTACCAGATGGAAGAACCAGAAATAGGATTGTTTGCAAGGGAAATGTGCTTAATGATAATGATGCATACCATTCCTTATGTTCTCCCTGATAATGTATATTTCATCTGTGGAAGAAAAGTGTATAAATGGCTCTCCCAGAGTTCCGAAGGTTTGTGTTACCTGGGAAGAAGTTATGACCCTCACACATATTGAAATGCTGGGTATACATAAAAACACACCGTCACCATATCTTCACACACAATATGAACACAGAGGCAAAAGAAATATGGTACCTGGTGATATACATAAAGCCACTCAGTTAATCAGTGAGACAACTGGCTTTCAAGTTCTGGTCGCATTGGATCCCACTAGGATCGCTCGGGGTACATAAAATTTTAGATATATCCAGGAACTTGCTAAATTAATAGATAATATCACCGAGATGTACGATGACACATTCAGGTATACAGGGAGAGAATTGCAAACGTACAAGAAAGAACTGGTGCAACACAGGCTAGTGTTGAATTATTTAACTGCTGTTACTGGAGGGCATTGCGTAACATTGGCCACCCAATTTGGAGTAAAATGTTGCACCTAGTCACCAATGATACCAGCGACCCTAAGGAGGTGATAGACCGGAAGATGGATGAAATTCTGCAGCTAAAGTGGGAATTTCGCAAGAACCATAACGCTTCAGTGGCTGAAGTAGGGGAAAAGATAGAAGGATGGGGGTCATGGCTGAACCCAGTGAAATGGTTCTCAGGTCTAGAGGAATGGGTCCAGGAAGTGATCGCCAGCATAGGCAAATTCTTAATCCTTATACTGATTGTCATCATAATAATTGGCATATGCGTCCGGTGTGTTCCTATTGTGTTGAAGTGTGGAAAATGTAGAAACAAGAGTGAAGCGAAAGAACGAAACTATGATGGTGGTCAGTAATGACAATATGTATACTGAGGTAAATATAGAACTGCATTACAACCCTGAACTAGGAAGTACAATTGTTTGATGTATTATATTTAGACATGCATAGAATGTATTATTGAAATGTTATTCATAGAACACCTCAGATGATGTAAAGTCTCAATTCCCCTTCAAGACTGCTATTATAAGACTGGTGCATTCCCACACCTTTCACATGATCTTCCAAGATCCGCGATGTGCGTATAATAGTAGATTTATGTCACCACCCAGAGACACATTATTGATGGATAAAGAACCACCTTGTGCCATCCCATAATAACACTAAATAATATGTAAATGTAAGCCTAAATTAAATTCGAATAGCAGATTGTGATAGCATGTTGTTTGCTATCAAAGGGTGGACTGTCGAAGCTGAATAATTGGCTGAGAAGTTCAGTTTAAAATGTAATCACGGCGACGCCATCTTGCGACTGGCCGCAAGACGCCATCTTGAAAATGAGATCGCAAGACGCCATTTTGCGAATGGCCACCTAAGCGCCATTTTAGGTAAACTCACATTTTAGTACATGTGGCGATAATACTAATAGCACCATGCGTTTGCATCTTTCACCATCTCTCATACACACATTAATACACATAATAGCGCTGTTAACTAGTCGCATATTAGCGAATGCATAGGACTTTGTATGAAACCGCTGTTTTATTAGCTTTATGCGCACGCATCTGCCCCAAGTTAACTAGCGTCCTCATATCAAACCCTGGATACCCACACATTACATATTCACACATAAGGTTCAATAAGCTTTAAAGTGTATGATTTAAGTAGGTTCAGTTAGTTTAAATGCTGAGAAATAAAGATATTTGATAACTAAGGTATTATACATGCTAAACCAGTCGTGTTTGGAGTTGTACTGATGCGTACTCTTTTCACAGTATTCCGGTGTTATCGGTGGGGAGATCGCATCATGCATTCCCGAGTTATGGATCGCAGAGCCTACAAGCAACAAAATGTATATTTTAGAAACAACTGTTAGGATGCTGCCGGAGGTGTGAAGAGGAAGACCCCATCTGTTAAGAGGCAGGGAGAGTCTGTTTGAACCAGCCTGTTAAATGTGCTGTAACAGACTTCCCTTTTGTCCTGTTTATTCTGGGGGGAGTATAAATATGAGTGCACGAACGCTGGTTCTCAGTCTTCGTTCTGAATGCTGAATGACGAGGGGTCTCTTGCTGATGCCTATCTCTGGGTCCGGAAGCGCCTGCGTATGCATACTGTACTTGGGTCTGTATAATTTCCTTTTGCGCCTAAATTGTGTCTTGATCAATTGCGTGTAACTGTCTGAACTTTTACCTGAATATCACTTGTGCTTTGGAACCACAGATTCCACGTCTAAGGGCCAAATGTAATAGGGTGAGAGTTTAGAAAATGTGAGAGTTTAGCAGTAAACTCTCACATTGGTTGAGTTTTATCTTCAAAATGGGAAAACATCTGGATGAGATTTTAAGTCGTGAGAATTTTTTAAGTCTGAAAAAACTTGCAAGTTCACTCTGTTTGTTTTTGGACTCGATTACATTGGCAAAGTTTAAAAAGTGTCAGGAACTCTCACTTTTCTAAACTCTCACCCTATTACATTTGGCCCTTAGTCTTTATTTATGGTGTGACTGCGTACGCAAATTAGCGTCATCCTTAGAAGGTATAGGCAGGACATTAGAAGGTATAGGAAGGATATTAGAAGGTACAGGAAGGTGTGTATAGAGGTTCTGATCTAGTATCGTTAACAAGCTGCTGTGTACTCTGAATTTTTTACACTACTGGTTCTTTCAGTCAGCATCTGGGAGAGTGATAAATATTTCTCAGCCTACTTTTAGCAGGCACCTCTCACAAGTAATGGCTGTACTGATCACCTCTGCAAAACCTACATCTGCTTTCCCAGCCAGGAGCCCCAGTGGTATGAAGTTAGGGTAGACTTCTATAGTCTGGCAGGCATGCCTACTGTTTTGGTAACTGTAGATTGCACACACATTTTGGTTGGGACCACCTAGGACAGTGTTGGCTAACCTTGACACTCCAGCTGTTATGGAACTACATAACCCAGCATGCACTGCTACAGTTTTGCTATTAGGGCATATTCTGACGCTCCATTTACAAACAAATTTGTCCTGCTGCGTTATTTAACATTACCGCTTGCCGCGTTTTTTTGTTTTTTTAACTTGTATTTATTAATAGCTAGCTCACCAGCGCAGGGCCAGTGCTAGACTTCTAGGCACCCTAGGCAAAACTTCTGCGTGCGCCCCTGTAGTGCCCCCAGTAGTAAGGCCCCTGTAGTGCCCCCAATAGTAAGGCCCCTGTAGTGCCCCCAATAGTAAGGCCCCTGTAGTGCCCCCAATAGTAAGGCCCCTGCAGCGCCCCCAATAGTAAGGCCCCTGCAGTGCCCCCAATAGTAAGGCCCCTGTAGTGCCCCCAATAGTAAGGCCCCTGTAGTGCCCCCAATAGTAAGGCCCCTGCAGCGCCCCCAATAGTAAGGCCCCTGCAGTGCCCCCAATAGTAAGGCCCCTGCAGTGCCCCCAATAGTAAGGCCCCTGCAGTGCCCCCAATAGTAAGGGCCCCTGTAGTGCCCCCAATAGTAAGGGCCCCTGTAGTGCCCCCAATAGTAAGGCCCCCTGTAGTGCGGCCCCTGTAATGCCCCCTGTAGTGCCCCCAGTAGTAAGCCGCCCCCAGCGCACACACACTTAAAACAAAACAACACTTACCTTAAACCCTGCTCCAGTGCCTGCTGCCGTCTGTCCCCGGCGGACGGCAGCATGGAAGTGACGTCACCCCCATAGTGCACTGCGGGACCCGGTAGACAGAGCTCAGGAGTGAGCTCCGTCCTCCGGCTGCCGCTGGTGGGGGGGCTAGAGAAGGAGCCTGGTGACCGCTGGTTACACAATCTCAGCGGGCACCCGGCAAATGGGGGGTGTGATCTTGAGGGAAGGGCACCCTCTAGTGGCCGGCGCCCCTAGGAAGCTGCCTAAGCCTGCCTATTGGAAGCGCCGGCCATGTTCCAGCGAGGGGTAATGTTAAAAATACAGTCAGCGCTGTTTCTTCTTCCCAAACAGCGCTGACGAATGTTTTTTTCTCTTTTGTCCTGTAGTAGATGCATGTGCCGTGTGTTAGCACTACCGGCATATGCACAGAGACGGACCTGGCTCCCCTCATATCCCCGGTAGCACCAGCAACAACCTCCCTTCCCAGCCCAGCGTGTTGTTTGCTGGGCTGGGAAGGGAGGTTGTTGCTGCTGCCTCACAAGGAGAGGTCAGCTGTGTGCTGGGGTTCTGTGGGCGGGTGTAAGGGTTGGCCACCAGCTGCTGCCGGAGGGAGGAAGGAGCCCACTGTCTGCTGTCGGAGAGAGGGAGGGAGGAAGGAGCCCACTGTCTGCTGTCGGAGGGAGGGAGGGAGGAAGGAGCCCACTGTCTGCTGTCGGAGGGAGGGAGGGAGGGAGGAAGGAGCCCATTGTCTACTGCCAGAGGAAGGAAGGAAGGAAGGAAGGAAGCCCACTGTCTGCTGCCGGAGGGAGGGAGGAAGGAGCCCACTGTCTGCTGTCGGAGGGAGGGAGGGAGGGAGGAAGGAGCCCATTGTCTACTGCCAGAGGAAGGAAGGAAGGAAGCCCACTGTCTGCTGCCGGAGGGAGGGAGGGAGGGAGGAAGGAGCCCACTGTCTGTGGCGGGGGAGAGGGTGGCTCCTGGTTGTGGGTGGAAGGGGGGGCCGCCAGTTACTGATGGAGGGAGGGTGCTGGCTGATGTGCACTCTACAGGGGGGGGGGGGGAGAGAGAGAGAGAGAGAGAGAGAGAGAGAGAGAGAGAGAGAGGTCAGGTGCCAAGTGTGGTATACTCCAGGGGGGGAGGGGGCATATGCCGGGCACTGATTGGATGGCACGGACCACAGCGCTTGTGAGCGCTGTTTAACAGAAGCCAGCACCTGGAGAGTTCATTTCAGGAAAACGAACGGTAAGTTATCATTAACGTTCATTAGTAAATAAAGGTTGCCATTTGTTTTCATGATAAAACGCTAACAAATAGCACTATTATGCCCAAACCCTAAACATGCATTACTAAATAGGACCAAGTGTTGTTTTTCATGTGCAACGACTTTTAACAGCTGAAACTCGTTTGTAAATGGAGCCCTTGGTTTGAGTCACATGGACTACATCCTCAGAAATGTGTCCCTCTCTGTAAAGTTCAAGGTGGGATAAATGCCAGAGGGATGGTTACTGGGTTAAGCTGACAATTGATCGGCCAATATATTGGTTGCTTGGCAGCCAGTGTGTACAAGCGATAGGTCTGTGAACTACGTGGTTCACAGACATATCGCGTTGGCTCTGCTGCACAGCCGATGGCACAGCCGATGGCTAGATATGTCTGTCCATCTGTCCACTGACCTCCCTTACACATGTAGAAGAGGCCGCGGGGAGGTGGCCGCGACACACACCCAGCCCATGGGACCCGCGGCCAAAGACAGATGATGGTCGTTCAGTGTGTATGAATGACCATCATTTGCAGATCACTCGATGTCACATATGGTAAAATTGTGTTTTACTTTTTGTTTTTTCAGGTTGTGGCTCTTCCTTAGATTCAGAGTCATGGCCCCCTGCCTCCTGGTTCCCTCTCCCCTACAGAAGGTATTCTAACAAGCACAGCCCTCTCCTCCACCTCCATCTCCTCCACCTCCCTCTCCTCTTGCCCTACTCCTACCAGCCTCCATAACAAAGTTTCCAAAATAATACTAAACCTAGACTAACAAAGGGCCATATTCAATATGGGGCGAAAAGTCCGTTATCGACGATAATTTATCGCTGATGACGTAATTTTCGCCAGTTTCACTTATCCCCATACTCAATTTCAAAGACTTTTCGCAGGTGCGAAAAGTCTTTGTAAAAAAAATGGGGATAAGTTTTCACCACTGCAGAGGTGGCGAAAAAAAGTGCAGAATTGGGGTTTGTGGGTACAGAATATAAAAAAAAATAGCCTGCAACCCTTGGAATGTCCCCTTAATATAATCTGTGCACATTTTTTTTTTTTTTAAATCCTTAAGACACCCCAAAAAGGTACTTTCATTTTGGGGGCAAAAAAAAAAATGTTGGGGAACAAACTCAAAAACTAGTGAAATAGCCTCTGGCGGGGGGGGTCCCTATGTATGCGGCAGGTGTTTTCTAGAATGCAGGTGGTTGCGGGAGGTGGATTTTTGAAGAATTTTTTTAAAAATCACTTTAGGGAAATAAAAATATGCTTGCACCCATTTTCCTGTACCCCAAATTTGGTGGGACTAGTTAGTTAAAAAAAAAAAAAAAGAAAAAAGATAAATGCTATTCTTCACAGGCGCATTTATGCACCTGCCGCGGCTATTTAAAAACCCAGATTATCTTCAGGAGGCCAAAACGGGGGTACCCATAGTGATCCCCCATGTCAGACCATTTTTTGCGGGGTGACAGGCTGATTTCCCCTAAAGTGACAGGACTTTACGATAGTTACCTTTCCGCCGGGTCCCGTTTTCGCCGGATCCTAATTGAATACGGGGATACACGCCCGATACTTTATCCCCTCCTAAAACGGCGATGATGGTGAAAAGTCCGACCTCAGACTTTTCGCCTCAAATTGAATATGGCCTTAAATTGCATACCCCTCTCTCTGCTGTAAAAACTCTGCTTCATCCACAAAACTCCCTTTTACTTTCGCTTTCCAAGGGTGTATGCCAGGGTTTTTAGTAACCATTTCTTGCTATTTATATATTGCTTGTGGTGTATTTAAGGTGCCTACACACTTAGCGACATTTTACATGATTTGTCCGATTCCAACGCATCATGACGACAAATCGTGTAAAATATGCCCAAATCGTGAATGTCCACTCACGATCAGGATGCGCGTCCACGCAGGTTGTACATCGCATCTTCAGATCTGCCGTGCTGTAGGGCAGATCAGACAATCTCAGTCATAATACACTGGAATAGTTAGGAGGCACGATAGATCGTTTGTCACATTGGACAGTTTTTAACACCAAATCGTGCCCACAACTGCCGGGGATCTGCTGGGGAGACTCCAAGGGGAAATCGGACACAATGTCGGATCATGAGCACATCGCCAAGTGTGTAAGCACCTTTAGACCAATAGTAATACCATACATGAGGAAGTCTGGAATTAGATTTTGGATTCAATTTAAATTTGACATTCAAAACCAAACAAGATATCACTAGTCAAAATCGATCAACATCGAATTCGATTTTGAAATCGATTTAAAAAATTAATCTTTGTAAATGTGGGATTTTGACAGTGAAAATGAATGTTGATTTGATTAGATTTCAGTCGATTTGAACAGACTATAGAATCGAAAGCAAAATCGAACTTTAGTAAATATACCCCTCAGTCTCTTTCCAACTCCTGTCCCCTTTATGAGCAGATCATTTCCTTTTCATACAAATTATAAAAATCTTATTTCTGTTACTAGAACAATCTGAGGCCATATTGTCCTAGGGTGCCTGGCTCGCCTAGAGGGGCTCTTTGGCATTACCGCAGCAATAGTGTATGAGGACACATCTGTAAATCTAATACTAAGCAGTTTACTACTAGTTCTCGAAGTGAAAACAGAAGTAATAATTTTAAAAAATCCAGGACACCTCTCCCAACAGGATGACCCATCATCTGTACCTTACATTATATCCGTATGCTAGATTCATTTAGATTGACTCAATAGAATAAAGAAAAATGAACAGCAATTTTTGGATATTCCTTAAATAAATAAATAAATAAAAACACATTGGGTGGATATCCACTTTAAAAACAGCTACCTTCATGGCTACAAGAAAGCCACACGGCTGCTTGGGGGCAGGGGCGCCATGAGGATGGGGGAGCGGGTATAGATTACCCAGGCCCGGGCCGCCTGCAGCACATGACCATTTTGCTTCTTTGTTTCTTCTGTCCCCAACCTATTTTTTTATTATTTTTTTCTAAACCTTGACCGGCTGCAGTTCGCGGGTGGGCGCACTGTATGTGTGTCACAGACAGCGGACTCACTCACTTGTTGGAAGTAGAGGTGCGAACGCAGACGTGCCTGAGCGTCTTAATGCCATTTCAGAGGCGTGCATAATTAACAGGCAGTGTCATAGTACACGTCATCTGGTAGAATTTCACACTGAAGTTCTCGCGGTGCTTGTAGTAGGGTGTAGTCAACCACAAGTGCTGCATTTGCTTCCGATGGTACCCGATGTACCGATGGTTGCATACACTTCCTGGAGATGACGTGCACAAGTAGGCATCTTAAGACAGGCTGGTGGGCGTCTGCATACACAGGGCGATCGCACACCAAGACATATTGGGCGAGCTTATGCCTTGCTGTGCGATCACCTGCCTTGCCGTCACCTGACCGAATATGAATACGCATCGGGCGAGCGAACGCATCTAGTGTGAGGGTTTGAATGAGCTCCTAAGGGGGCAGGGTTAGGTTTATGCACTTACCGAGAGGGTTAGTATAAGGGTGCAGGAAAAGAGGGTTAGGGGGTAAATAGGACAGTGGAACATTACTTACTGTTCCCTGTCAGGATTTAAACCATCGGGATGCCGCAGTCAGTGTACTGACAGCCGGCAAACCGTCCATCGGGATTTCATACCCATTCCTTTGCATACAACCATGAATCAGGCCCATGATCAGTAAACCATGAAATAGAACTCAGAAGGACATGCAGGATCTTACAGCTTTAGAACATTTGAGCTCATTAATATAGAACAAATTGAGAACCCTGCTTGTGAGAACTTCTCCATAAATTCATTTCTCTAGTATAGGAGATTTTTCTTTGGCTATTGAAGAAAGGCTTAAAAACAAAACACAACATTTATAATATGTAGGATATATTTTTGACTGTCTCCTGACACCATGTTTACCTCAATGAGTAATGGATGCCTAAAGCTTTGCCCTGGGCACTTTGAATCCAACACAGAGGTTTCAACATCTCCTGGGGATTATTTCCTCTCTGCTAAAGGTTACATATTTTTTAGACTGTTGTTTCAAAAATCAATGCCAATGATAGATGAATGAGCAAGGTATGATCTTGGGAATTGGGTGCTCCCCTCCTGAGTGCAAATATCTGTCTGTCTGGTCACCAGTTTGACCTGTATTCGGCTTCTAGGTTTATTTTTTTGTTCCATAAAAAGGTCCGTTATGTGACATGTACCATACGTAAGTGTCTTTATACAAAATTACATATAATCTGTTGCTGCATTTACTATAATGCAACAATGCACTGCGCCAAATAATGTTGCATGACACGTTTGTATTTCTAGGGGTAAATTTACTAAAGTGAGAGCTTTTAGAAGTGAGTTTTAAAAGTGATGTTGCCCATTGAAACCAATCAGATTCTAGCTATTATCTTCTAGAAGGTGCTATTTAAATGTTAAATAGAATCTGATTGGTTGCTATGGGCAACATAACTTTTAAAAACTCTCACTTTAGTAAATTTACCCCCTAGAGTACTCAAAAAAATGTTTTTTTGAAACGTAATAATGGAGTGGCTCAAAACGAATATACCTCTAGTATATCAACACACAGGAGACACCGGGCCTGATTCACTACCGAATGCAACTGCAATTACGCACGCAATCGTCCGATTGCTGTGTTCTGCGAACGCATTGCAGTGTGCGAAGACTCCACTGCGTTCGGGACTGGGATCACAGTGACTACGCAGACCCATCGCAGAGGAAGTGACGTTTGTGGGTGGCGACTGGGGGGTGGTTGGGGAAACGCAGGTATGCCAGGGTGTTTGAATGCCATTGCATGGGCGTGCATAAATTATCCACTGCAAAGCCTTATGCAGCTCGAGTACTCACAGCGTGCGACAAGGTTAGCAATTCCTAAATAAGGTCAGAGGTTGTACAAGTGTATGTGAGGCTGCAATGGTCCTCGATGTTACCAATGGTTTTGCAGTCTTGTTAAACATTACGGATGTGTGTAAGGTAAGGTGGGCGTCCCTATGTAGTGGTGCGATGGCATAGCGATCGCAGTGGATTATCATACTTTCGCAGTGAGACTGCGTGCGTAATCGCTGTTGCATTCGCAGTTGCGATCCGTAATGAATCAGGCCCACTGTCATAAAAACAACAAACAGTATCAGACTCACTCAATCATAGTAATAATGAGCTCAAAAACTCATTGCTGCCATTGAAAGCAAAATAGTGTGATAGGCAGCTGAGAGATAAAAAGGTGCATAAACATTCACAAAGTAGAATATAATCTTATAACAGCAGACGGTGCAAATATATCAGAGGTTTTAAGCTACAGTAAAAGTAACTCTGGGTTGTTTCCATGAATTGCATCTACTGTCATAGGTATTGACAGACTGTAAAGAGGGTAAATGGGGTGGCAGCTTGAGGGCTCTTTAAGCTATTAACAGCTACATTCATGCCATATTATGGGCAAAGGAAAGTGAGTGGGTGGTGACTTCGCATCCCCATAGCTTAGTCTTGGTCTGTGCAGACACACTCCCTGGGGGAATCGGTATGTTATTCCGCCGGACGAAATACCAACGCCGGGAGTCCAGCAGATGAAGATCCCGACAGGGGAGGTGTAACTAGGCTATACCTAACCCTCTCCTTCCCCTAACCCTCCCTTAGGGATGGCTAACCCTAACCTCCCCTCCTAGTGCCTAACCTTAACCTACCCCTGGGGGCACCTGACCCTTACCCCCCCTTCCCGTAGCCTAACCCTAACTCTCCCGGGGGGTTGCCTAACCCAAGTCCACCTGGGAGACCCTAATCCTAACCCTCCCCCCACTACGGCTATCCGCTCTCGATGCCCGGTTTACCTACGATCGGTATGCCGGGCGTCGGGATTGTGGCATGGAGCTAATGATAGGCGTCGGTATTTAGGTGCCCATCATTAGTCCCATGCTGGGATTTCACAGTCGGCAATTCGTCTGCCGCCATACTGATTACATACCTCCCTGGGCTGGGTGTGCATCACCGGTTGCTGCCAAGTTTACGCACGCAATCTAGAAGGAAGTGGGGGGATGGGCAAAAAGCCACCTCCTCACCAGTGCCGAGCTGACCCTTGACGTCATTGCCTCAACAGCCACAATCAATTTTTAGAATACAAAAACACAATGTCACATATAACCTATAACACAGCGATAAGACTTGAGCACCGGTGGAAAGATGTCCGTTTTATTCATACCAAGGGTGGTATGTGTTCAGTTCTGGGCATCTTTAAAACTGCATGCCATCAGCTGAATATTACCAGTATGGCAGTCCTTACGACCTTTACTAATAGTAAAGAACGTGGAAGGTGACCCAGACAGTGAAGAGAGAGAAAGAAAAAAAACGTGTCTGTAGTTTCTATACTAGTTGACCTTGAAAGTACAAGTGTCTAAATGTTTATTTGGTAAGGGGCCAGAAGATGATTTACGGAAAGCAACAGATATCCACATTCAGCAAGCAAGTAAAGTACAAGAAGAAAAGACAACTATGCTTCCCAAGGGAGACAGCAAAAATAAGAATGCTAAAACTCTTTCAGCCCTGGATCAGTCGGTAGCAAAACAACAGCGAGTGTAGAGGTCAGATGACACAAACATTGGAGTCGCAGAGAGAATATACCCGGCCCTATTGATTTAAATCTCCCTATTGCAGCGGAGATATTATTTGTCAATCAATAAAATTAGCAAACCCATTACTTCATTCAGTAGAGACAGCACAAAGTATGAAGAAAATGTACTTAACCAGCAGCGGGGGTATAGACTCATTGCAGCTGCAAAATGAATACTTTGCTTTCGACCTATACTAGATACATACCCCAACCATCCATATTTACAGTAGAACGATCCTAATATTTGTCCTATGTCCCCAGGTGGACAACAATTGTACTGTATGTACTGTAACAAAATAGTCCCAATTATGCTTAACCACTATAGGGACTTGGGGGAAATGTATCAAGTAATGTAATGTGGAGAAGGGGACAAGTTGCCCAAAGCAAACAATCAGCTCCTAGTTCGCAAATATCAAGTACAATCTATAAAATGATAGGTAGAAGCTGATTGGCTGGTATGGGTTACTTCTCCATTCCTTACACTGCTTGATACATCTCCCCCTTAGAACAGTCAGAGCTGAACAAGCATAGGCAGAAAATGAAAATACAAATGACACAGGGGTCTAGTTACTAAGCAGTGTTAGGAGACGGAGTGAAAAGTGATAAGGTGCCAGCCAATCAAGGAAAACGTTAAGGCACAAAAGGCCGTAACCAATTAGCCGTGATTACGTTATGTTTTGTCCAGAGAAAACTTATTGCACCATTTGACCGAATTTCCCGCCTTTCGCATTTCTGCGCACTTCCGTTTATCAGGCACTCCTATTGCAAAAGGTGCATTAACACTCTGGATAATTCTTGCATTGAAGATCGGCAAAAAGTGCAGGTAAAAATGGGGAAATCAGCTTGTACCCCACTTAGATAGGAGAATAGTATAGAAGTGGTTGGGTATGAGTGGCTGGCGGTCGGGATGCCGCTGGTCAGAATACAGACAGGGGCATCCCAACAGTGAAAATCCCGACAGCGGTAGGGAAGTATACTACCACTACCTAAAGGCCCCCATACACGGGGCGATAAAGCGATCCGAATGATTGGTGTGATTTGCCTGCTATATCGCACTGTGTATGGCTTTGATGTCGGGCCGTGCGCTCTCCCATGGGGTTGTACATCGCACCCTTTGATCTTTCTGCAGGACCAATTGATCAGGGGATGCGATGTGCGATCCCATGGATTGCTATGCGGGTGAGGGAGGGGGGAGCCGGCATATCGGGCGGTTGGCCACCCAATCGCACCATGTGTGCGGACCACCCGATATGTGGGACGATGGATCCCCTGTCGACTCGCACGTGCCATCACACCATGTATGGGGGCCTTAACCCTCCCTCCCCAGTGTTAACCCCCCCCTAGTGCCTAAACCTAACCTCCCCCTCCCCGCAGCCTAAACCTAACCCTCCCCCCTTAGTGCCTAACCCTAACCCTCCCTCTAGTGCCTAACTCTAACCCCGATACTGATCTTCTGGATGCAGGCGGTCGGGATACTGGAGCCAGGATCACGAACGATGTTGGCATTACAGCGCCGGTATTTAGAACGTCAGCATCCCACACGCCGGGATACCGACTACATCCCTATAGAAGTGTGTTAATGGCCATAATCTAAGGGTTTGGGGTTCTTGAATTGTGTCACATGGTTGTTATATGCATTTTTCTATAACAGTGAAAAAATTATAGAAAGCAAGTTTTTTCTTTGGCCAAAATAAATGCTGCTGTTAAATGAGGGGTACATTAAAATTGGACCGAATATATTTGTGTGTCATTTTAAGGCACTTTTAAATTTTTTTACAAAATACACCAGGTGCAGCCTCCTGCAATGTGTAAAACACATGATTTGGCTTGATTTAGCCAATGATGACATATTATTTTGGGGTTCAAAAATATTATTTCTGCCTAATTAGTCATTAAGGGGAGTGTCCAAGTGGTTCTGCAATATCTGTCCCGATATTTTTACCCCAAAATAGGGATTTTGCTCAATTTATCACCTACATCAGAGATGGTGAAAACTAATTTGGGATAATTCCTATACAGTTTTCGCAGTGAAAAAGGATTTCGTGATAACCATTTTTCATGAAAAGTTCTCAGAAATGAAAACTTATCGTGGAAAAGCCAAACGTGACTACCAGCTACGTTATCACAAATAAAACACATTCTTGTTATTGGTGAAAGAGGGTAGTTGTTAAAAAAGCAAAACTAAGTCAATTCTGTTAAAGTAAAGCAGGCCTACACTAGTAAGGTGCTTCAAATGGAGAAAATAATAGAATTTTGTAATTTATCATTAATTTGAAAACTGGAGCCAAATCAGCTATAGCGAAGATCTAATGTAAAAATAAAACCTGCAAATACTCTCAAACCGATTTTAAACCCTTGGTAAGAAAAAAACATTTTTATTGTTCCCCAGTGTTATTATTATACATAACTTCTATGGGTGATATAGAGACTCTGCTCCTACTAGCAATGGGATGTACTTATGTGACCGGTGGCTGCAAGAGGTTAGGGCTAGGCACCCCCTGTGAGGGTTAGGTACAGGGAGCAGCAAGGGGGGGGGGGGTTAGGGTTAGGCACCACTAAGGGAGTGTTAGGGTTTGGGGGGGGGGGCAGGGGAGGTTAGCATACTTGCCTGCCTCTGTAGGGATTTTCATCCTGTCGGGCTGCTGCTGTTGGGATTTGAACCCCATTTCAATCCCATTCCCTTGCAACATTTGACCTTCAGATGTAAAAAAGGCCCCAATGTGTGCACAAAGAGTAAATAGTAAATCAGGTTATCAATGATATGTCATCTTTATTAGGTTATTGTGACATTCTACTTATGGGTAAAAGGACGTTACTAATTTAATATAGGAATAATCAATTAGAAAAACAGTAATAGTTTTTGTTATTATAATTTATGTGATTTATTGTTTGTTTATTGTACCAAACCTATTATTCTATAACAGTGACCCCTTCTAGTAATTTTGGGTTACAATATTCAAATCTATATTGCTTTTGCATAAGTTTTGTCTCCCATTGTCTATCTGAGTGGGGAACCCTTGCCTCTCTGCCAGGCGTGGACTGAGCTAGGAATTGCTACCAGCTTACACCTGCACTACGCCATCTGTATACTTACCAACGGGGTATTACACTTTCAGAGTTAAAAAAAAGCTGTTTTCATGGAACAATTAATGGGTAAGAATTTACAGCTGTTCTGCAGCAATGAAAAAAAGAAAAGCTGCTTGGCTGGGCCAGGAAGCACCACCAGTGGACTAATGAAGACTGGAAGAAGGACTTACGGACCAATGAATCAAAGCTTTAAGTCTTTGGTTTAGCATGCAGGACTTCCGTAAACTGTAAAGTAGGTAGGGATTATTTGCTAAGCGGAGGCTTATAAAAAAGCTGCCGCTTTCCGGCATGTCTGATCCTAAATTTAAAAGGGCAAAGGTTTGCTATTAAAAGCTTGGTTATATATTTCAAGCTTAAACACAGCGGGAAACAGTGGCTCAGTAAAAAAACCCATGCGACAGCAACTGTGAAATACAGTCAGGTGAATAAATATTGGGACATTGACAGAATTATCATATTTTGGCCTCTATTCACCACCAGAATGGCTTTGAAATGAAACAAACAAGATGTGCTTTAACTGCAGACTTTCAGATTTAATTTGAGGGTAATTACATCCAAATCAGGTGAACGGTGTAGGAATTACAACGGTTTCTATATGTGCCTCCCACTTTTTAAGGGGCCAAAAGTAATGGGACTATCAACTCAAAAGCTATTTCATGGACAGGTGTGGGCTATTCCCTCGTTATTTCATTATCAATTAAGCAGGTAAAAAGTCTGGAGTTGATTCTAGGTGTGACATTTGCATTTGGAATCAGTTGCTGTCGACTCTCAATACGAGATCCAAAAGAGCTGTCACTATCAGTGATGCAAGCCATCATTAGGCTGGAAAATCAAAACAAACCCATCAGAGAGATAGCAAAAACATTAGGTGTGGCCAAATCAACTGTTTGGAACATTCTTAAAAAGAAAGAACGCACCGGAGAGCTCAGCAACACCAAAAGACCCGGAAGACCACGGAAAACAACTGTGGTGGATGACAGAAGAATTATTTCCCTGGTGAAGAAAAACCCCTTCACAACTGTTGGCCAAATCAAGAACACTCTACAGGAGGTAGGTGTATATGTGTCAAAGTCAACAATCAAGAGAATACTTCACAAGAGTGAATATAGAGGGTTCACCACAAGATGTAAACCATTGGTGAGCCACAAAAACAGGAAGACCAGATTAGAGTTTGCCAAACAACATCTAAAAAAGCCATTACAGTTCTGGAACAACATCCTATGGACAGATGAGACAAAGATCAACTTGTACCAGAGTGATGGGAAGAGAAGAGTATGGAGAAGGAAAGGAACTGCTCATGATCCAAAACATACCACCTCATCAGTGAAGCGTGGTGGTGGTAGTGTCATGGCGTGGGCATGTATGCCTGCCAATGGAACTGGTTCCCTTGTATTTATTGATGATGTGACTGCTGACAAAAGCAGCAGAATGAATTCTGACGTGTTTCGGGCAATATTATATGCTCATATTCAGTCAAATGCTTCAGAACTCATTGGACGGCGCTTCACAGTGCAGATGGACAATGACCCGAAGCATACTGCAAAAGCAACCAAAGAGTTTTTTAAGGCTAAAAAGTGGAATGTTATGCAATGGCCAAGTCAATCACCTGATCTGAATCCGATTGAGCATGCATTTCACTTGATAAAGACAAAACTGAAGGGAAAATGCCCCAAGAACAAGCAGGAACTGAAGACATTTGCAGTAGAGGCCTGGCAGAGCATCACCAGGCATTAAACCCAGCGTCTGGTGATGTCTATGCGTTCCAGACTTCAGGCTGTAATTGCCTGCAAAGGATTTGCAACAAAGTATTAAAAAGTGAAAGTTAGATTTAGGATTGTTTAGTTTGTCCCATTACTTTTGGCCCCTTAAAAAGTGGGAGGCACATATAGAAACCATTGTAATTCCTACACCGTTCACCTGATTTGGATGTAATTACCCTCAAATTAAATCTGAAAGTCTGCAGTTAAAGCACATCTTGTTTGTTTCATTTCAAAGCCATTGTGGTGGTGAATAGAGGCCAAAATATGAAAATTCTGTCAATGTCCCAATATTTATGCACCTGACTGTATGTAGGAGGAAGCGTCATGGTCTGGAGCTCTTTTGCTGGATCCCGAGTCGGCGACTTGCACAGACTGAATGGCACCCTAAACCCATAGGGATACCACAGCATTTTGCGGAGCCATGCGATACCCTCTGGTCTAAGCCTAGTTGGTTAATATGTCATCCAAAAGAAGAATATTGACATAACATACCACCTGGCTATGACAAAACTACCTTTGAGGAAAATAACATGGCATGGACAGCAAAGTCTCCAGACTTAGGGCCTGATTCTGATCCGCTCGCGAGCGCTGAGCACTCGCAAGCGGGTCGATGGTGCCCAAGTGCGCATGCGCACAACGGAGGCGGCTCCGTTGTGCGCATGCGCGGGACCCGAATAAACGACGGCCAAGCCGTCGTTATTGGTCTCGCACCAAAGGGGGCGTGCTGTCGATGGTGATTGACAACATGCCCCCTTTGGTGGGCGTGCCGGGGTCGTGGCTGCCCAGACGGAGACGTTCCCATGGGAACGCCTACCATCTGCGGCCGGCCCCACTGACATCACTAGTGATGTCAGTGGGAGTGCTTTTGGCTCTGATAGAGCCAAAAGCACTCCTGGGCTTGCGGCAGCGAGACCCTACCACAGGGTCTCGTCGCAAGCCCGATGGTCGCAATGGTCTTGACCATCGCGACCATCATTTTGGCCGCTCGCTATAGCTGTGGGTGGTCACCCACAGCTATGCGAGTGGCCAGAAGGCCGCACCAAAAAGGAGCAGGGACGGTCCTGATTCAGAGCGAGCGCTCTGTCAGAGCGTCCGGCTCTGAATCAGGGCTTAAACCCCTTTGAGCTGGTTTGGGATGAACTGGACAAAAGGGTGAAAGCAAAGCCACCTACAAGTGCAACACATTTGGGAAACTTCTGCAATAATGCTGGGAATAACTTCCTGAACAATATTTGATTTGCACTGAAGAAAGAATGCCACAAGTGTGTTCAGTGGTTATATAAGAAAAAGGTGGGCTTCTTTCATGAGTCAAAAAATGTAGATTCAATTTTCTAAACACAATGATTCTAGGATTTTATTTTTTTCCTCTACAATTGTTCATTTGTTGTATGCTTTAATTTCAGAGCACATTCAGGCATTAAACTGCATCAGAGAAGGAACAGCATGGGCCTGGTTTTACACAGGTGGGTGGTGCGGGGGGCGTGATGGCGTCATCATGGCTCCGCCCATCAATATACAATGCCGAAATTACAGTCATTGAAAAGCGGGGGGGGGGGGGGAGGGTTGCTGTGATGATGGGATTTGGCGCGAATAGCTTTACTTGGGAAGTGGGCGGCACCAGGCGGATGCGGAGCAGGACAGGGAGACTTGAATGCTCTTCCAGCAAGCCGGAAGCAGTACCCAAGATTCGGGAGAGTAGACCAATATGAACTGCATACACCTCAATAAAATGTAAGTTCTTAAATATTTGACCAGTAGTATAGATCAGAAGGTACTAATGTGACCTCCCCCTGCAAACAGGACAGTTTTCAACACAGTGGCTATTACATAATATTTAGCATTAGGTAAAAGCTCTGGTCACAGGGATCAAGACATGATATGCATCACAGTGCGCGTGAGCGAACTAGTCCGAGCGATCGGGAAGCGCTCACTCACTCAGCAAAGACAGCCCAGTGGAATGAGTGACAGGAGAGGCCGTTTGTGAGCGGCCAGTAGTAACGGGGGAGTGGAGGTGCGAACGCAGGCATGTCTGACTGTTTCAAAGCCGTTTCAGGGGCGTGCATAATTAACAGGCAGCGTCATAGTACACGTCACCTGGCTGGATTATAAACTGAAGTGCTCGCAGTAGGGTACAGTCAACCGCAAGTGCTGCGGTCAGGTCCGATGTAACCCGATGTACCGATGGTTGTTTATACTTCCTGGAGATGACGTTCGCTAGTGGGTGGCTAAAGACAGGCTGGTGGGCATCTATAAACGCAAAGTGATCGCTCTCCAAGACATAGTGGGCGTGCTTATGCCTTGCTGTGTGATCGCCTGTCTTGACGTCACTTAGCTGAATCTCCATATGCTGGGAGTGAGCGGCCGCATCTAGCAAGAGGGTCTGAATCAGGCCCTATGTGCTTAATCACTGAGATATTTCTACCAGACACACACAAACCACATACGACAGGAAACCCCCTGCTAGCAAAGGAATTCAGTTGTCAATATGTAGCTTTCCCCCACCTGCTAGGTCAGGCCAGATGCTAAGCCGCATATCCACTACATGACTAATGAACGATAACGACATTGTTAACTTTCAATCGTTCGTTATATTGTTCAGTGGACATTGCCCACACTGAAGGATATATCGTTCAGTGTGGGCTCACCCTCCCACATCCCCGAACCTGCACAACCTGGCGAGATACTCATGTTGGACAGCAGGTTCGGGCGATGAGCGTCGACGTCAACGACCAGCGGGAGCACACATCGCTGGTCGATGACGGCATATCCACTGCATGATTAATGAACAGACACTTTGGCCAACCTACCTCCGAAATCAGGATCTTTATGCACATTGTGTAACTACAATACGAAACACCATTTGCAATGCGCCAATAAGAGAAAGCAATAGATCAGAAGGGACATGGCATACTGGAGAGTGGGCATAGCCTTATCAGAAATTAATCCATTGGCTAAAAATAGTTACTGTTAAAAATTATGGTTTGTTTCATACTAAAAGGGGGAGATTTATCAAACCATTTAAATAGGACAAAGTGAAGGTGTTCCCCATAGCAACCACACAGATACTAGCTATCATTTTTTTAGAATGTACTAGATAAATTATAGCTAGAATCTGATTGGTTGCTATTGGAAACTTTCCCACTTGTGCTATTTAGAAGGTTTAATATATCTCCCCCTATATCTTTTGCTAAATACAGGAGTTGTTAGAGGTGGTTGATCCTATAACTTGCGTACCTTAGGACACAATACATAAACCTGATTTGTAACGAGGTATCGGGTCTTCTAAAATACCAAAAAAAAAAAGGTGTTTACACGAATCTCAGTACTAGGGGCTTGATTCAGAAAAGGAAACTAATGCCATCGCAACTGCAATTCCGTACGCGGAGGACTTGAAAATATATGCTAATTAGCTGATGTCTTCTGCAGTGACGCTCATTTCCGGCGTGTCATATATGCCGCTTATGTACAAAGCGGAAACATCAGTCGCACAGCGAACATCTAAGTAATCCTATGCTGTCTCAGACAGAGCGGCTCTGCTAAGACGCCGTGGCCTCTGCAGCTGCGAATGGATTCACCGAGGCTCACTAGAGTCTCTGCGACTAGAAAACAGTCCCGACACGCCTTCGTTTTTCTAACCACCCCCGTTACCTCACCTAACCGCAGACTACTTGTCAAATCACTTTGCGAAGAAATCCTCGCTGCGGCTTCCACGCATGCACCATGGCAAAAAATAAATAAATTACTCCTCTACGTCCAGAGCGGACATGGAGTCCATCTCTAAATCAGGCCCTAAGTGCTGTCCTTTACAAGATGGCAATGAACTCGGTGATTGTGTACTGAGAGGCATAGAGACAAAGACTTGCTATACATATTCAACTATGTAATTAGAGAGAATGCAGTTATCTATTATTTCCATGCACTACGTCAAGTAATATCCATGGTGATCCATTCAGGAAGTCCATTTGCTTAATGAATAAAACAAAAACAAAAATTAATTTTGTGGACAATTCTATCTAAAGCAGCAGTAGTAGTAAAGTCAAAATGTTACATTTGTCACCAGGGGCGATTTAAGAGAGGAGGGGGCCCGTGTGCATCCTCCGTGTGGGCCCCCCTCCTCTCTGGCAGCACAGTCTACTGCACGTACAGGGGTCCCTGGGAAAATGGCGTCTGCACCTTATTCCCGGGGACATCTTTACTAAACGTGTGTATGTCACCGGGAAAATGTCCACCGCCATTTTCATTTTCCCTGTGATTTTTGCTGCAGAGCAGCACTCCGGAGAGGTAAGTATAACTATACTCTATATGGGTGCAGGGTGTGCGGTGTGGACCCACCCTGGACCCATTATAGATACGCTATTGTTTGTCACTGAAAAAAAAGGTCTATTAAAAATAGTAAAGACTGGAAATGCACAAAGTAGTAATACAAACAAATACAGATGTAAATGAAATGTTAGTGAAATGTTATCTCTTGCTTGCTGTATATAGGAGAAAACTCATATGTGAACCTATTTAATAATGATTTACAAATGCGACAGAATGTATTTGTACAGCCAGTAGTAATTGTCCTAATTCTCTGCAGTCTCCATTGCTGAATATGATACTTTGGGGTAGTAATTTCAGCATGGTGTATAAGGCAGAGAACCACTCGTCGTCTGCAGACTAATAATACCTTATTCTGTGCAATTTCATGTCCTGACAAAATAGCTCTGACAATAAAGCGGGAAAAGTAAGAAATTAGCAGCTATGATGGTCTAATTTCTACAATAGGGGTCTTTATACTCAAGACATGAGGTAGTCAAATTGGAACATAAGAGCATCGGCGTATTTGTCAGGAGTGGAACAAAAAATATATATTATCCTGTGGAAGCTTTTTTTTGACACTAGACGTAGTGTTTTGCTCTATTTTTTCAACTTCTACTTTTATATACAATTCTCATTGTATTACACAAAACACCTATTTTATACATTCGTGAGGGTTTTTGATAAAGTACTACAAGCATACAAAAGAGAAAATAAGACTCCTTGAAAGACCCTGTACTCAGACAATATGAATAATTGTTCCTCCTGAAGGTTCCAGAATCATTATTTAAGCTTGGCACAGAGCTCTTATAATTTTTTTTCTTAGCCATAAATTCTTTTGACTGACGGTCATAGTCCTTGGGGGGATAAAATCGCTTGCCGATAGGAAGCCTTAAAGCTATTTTACTATCTGGATATATTTTATAGCCATCTGCTTCCAAGACACAATTTTTCTTTTCACTTTGTGTGTTTGTTTTTGCCAAAGGCAAGAAACACGTCCTAGATTTGCCTAATCCGTCTGCCCGTATGAACACAAAAAGCCAGCCCTCTGGTATGACATTACTCATTTTGAATATGATAATAGGTCAATGTGGTAACTGATTATTTGTTAATAAAACAGAGATCTGAGATGTGTCGCCGATGAAGAGATTGTAGACAATGTTCTCGTACTTTGTGGGTACCGCCGTCTGTCGCTGGTCGGCATTGGCAAATGTGTGTATACACTTGCCGATGCCGGCACCCCCACCGGGCCCGGCCAGGACTATATCGCTGCATACACACATCGTCTAGTGTGCATGCGGCTTAACACTGTTTGGTGCCGTGATAAAGTACAGTAATAAAGTTGGGCTTTTTCAAACAGGAAGAGTTGTTCTGAAGCCTCTTCCTTGTGTACTTCCCATGCACATGTACCCAGAAGTACAATGGTAGCACACCATACAACATTGGTAGTGTTGAGAAGCACTGCACCATACTTCGGAAGCATTGGGGGGGGGGGGGGAGAACCACTGGATCTAGCTAACAGCGCATCAAAATTGAGGCAGCGTTCTATAATGCACCCAAGGCCTATTACCTCTAATAAGAACGAATATCAGCCTATGGGCTTTCACAACCCAGAACCTCACTTTATCCTTACCAGAACAACCAACTTTTAGAACAAACCATTTGCAGATTATTCTTTCAAATTTCATTCCATCAAATCATTTATTTCTCATCTGTTCCTCCATAAACCTAAACCATTGTCTCAGGTGTACTTCCAGATATAGCTTCTAATAAGTTGGCCAAACATTCATATTGTGATCCCCAAAACAATCTGCATTGGATGGATACAGTAGCGACTCAAGGCATGGGCTGACAGGGCCGTCGCCCTGCACCCTCAGCTGAACATCTAGTCTGGGCTGGGCTGGGCTCAACTTTTGGGTAAGACGCAGCATGGGATTCCACCCAAGACAATTAGGAAATCTTAAAGGCGACCCTCTCTGCTGCTCTCTCCCAACCTGCCCCGTGGCCTTGCTCTTCATCCTTTGACCTGCTGGCAACAAAAGTGCAAGCACTCCAAAAGCAGAGCAACTGCAAGAGGAGTGCGTGTGTGTGTGTGTGTGTCTATGGGAGCAGTGTTTTGTGAAATAATATGGGGCAGTGTGTGTATGAGTTAGGGGTGAGCGGGTTCGGATTTCTGAAATCCAAACCCCCCCGAGCCCCCCCGATCCGAGGCCAATCCGAGTCAGGCTCGACTTTTCCCGCCTGACTCGGATCTGAAATCGAGGCAAAACGTCATCATCCCGCCTTCCGGGTCTCGCGGGTTTTGGATCCTATATAAGGTACCCGCGTCGGCGCCATTTTCTCACTCGGCTGTGGACAGTGAAGAGGGAGGGTGGGAGTTAGGGCTGGCTGGGCTGTGTAGTGTAGTGTAGTGCAGAGTAGTGTTGTGCTGTGCTGTGCTGCGCTGTGCTGCTGTTGTCCATAGGGGCTGTGTCCACTACTTCAAAGTCCATAGGGGCTGGCTGGACTGTGTTGTGCAGTCAGTTCTCCATAGGGGCTGTGTCCACTCCAAAGTCCTGTGCAGTGTCCCAGTCCTAAAGGGGTGCTGTAGTGTTGTCCAGGGGGTGCTCTGTCCATCAGGGGTGCTCCCCCCAAGTGCTAAAAAAATAATATTTTTTCTGTGTTTGTGAATTGTGTGCGCAGTAGCTGCACGTGCATCAACAAAGTAGTGCCAAGCGTGTGCCTGTGTCATAAGTAAAGGGCCGGCTGGCTTGACCGTTAAAGGGTGCTGTAACCCCCAAAGTACACTCCAGTCCAAACCAAAAAAATAAATATTTTCTGTGTTTGTGAATTGTGTGCGCAGTAGCCGCACGTGCATCAACAAAGTAGTGGCAAGCGTGCGCCTGTGTCATAAGTAAAGGGCCGGCTGGCTTGACCGTTAAAGGGTGCTGTAACCCCCAAAGTACACTCCAGTCCAAACCAAAAAAATATATATTTTCTGTGTTTGTGAATTGTGTGCGCAGTAGCCGCACGTGCATCAACAAAGTAGTGCCAAGCGTACGCCTGTGTCATAAGTAAAGGGCCGGCTGGCTTGACTGTTAAAGGGTGCTGTAACCCCCAAAGTACACTCCAGTCCAAACCAAAAAAAAAAATGTTTTCTGTGTTTGTGAATTGTGTGCGCAGTAGCCACACGTGCATTAACAAATGAGCAGCGCCAAGCGTGCGCCTGTGTCCCATAAGTAACATTTCTTAAAGGATGGTGTAACCCACAAAGTGCACTACTCTCCAGCAAAAATAAAAAAATATTTTCTGTGTTTGTGTGCGCCTTAGCCGCACGTATATATCAATATAACATAAATGGAGGACCAAACTTTCTCCGATAAAAATAAAATAGGGAAAGATCAAGAACCACTTCCTCCTAGTGCTGTTGCTGCTGCTGGGAGTTGTTCATCATCCTAGAGAGGAAGTAGGAACACCACTACTTTTACTAAACAATTGACCCTCCAACAGTCCCTAGCGATGAGGATGAAGTACGACAGCAGTCATCCTGAAGCAAAACGTATAACTGAGGCCTTGACTGCTATGTTGGTGTTAGACGTGCGTCCGGTATCCGCCATTAGTGCAGTGGGATTTAGACAATTGATGGAGGTAGTGTGTCCCCGGTTCCAAATCCCGTCTAGATTCCACCTGCATCCTCAAAGCAGCAGCGACAAGCGTGCGTCTGTCTGTTAAAGGGTGGTGTAACCCTCAAAGTGCGCTCCACAAACAATAAAAATTCGTATTTTATTTTCTGTCTTTGTGAATTGTGTGGGCTGTAGCCGCACTTGCATCCTCAAAGCAGCAGCGACAAGCGTGCGTCTGTCTGTTAAAGGGTGGTGTAACCCTCAAAGTGCGCTCCACAAACAATAAAAATTCTTTTTTTTTTTTCTGTCTTTGTGAATTGTGTGGGCTGTAGCCGCACTTGCATCCTCAAAGCAGCAGCGACAAGCGTGCGTCTGTCTAAGGGTGGTGTAACCCTCAAAGTGCTCCAAAACATAAAAAACTATTTTTTTTATGTGTTTGTGACTTGTGTGCGATGTAGCCGCACGTGCATCAACACAGTAGCAGCGTCAAGCGTGCGCCTGTGTCATAAGTCAAGGGCTGGTTTGGACATCCGGACTGAAGGACGTGCCAACAATTTCTGACAAGTCTACTGTCACTGCATATGATAATGTCCTCAAAGCAGCAGCGACAAGCGTGCGTCTGTCTGTTAAAGGGTGGTGTAACCCTCAAAGTGCGCTCCACAAACAATAAAAATATTCTTTTTTTTTCTGTCTTTGTGAAATGTGTCGGCTGTAGCCGCACTTACATCCTCAAAGCAGCAGCGACAAGCGTGCGTCTGTCTGTTAAAGGGTGGTGTAACCCTCAAAGTGCGCTCCACAAACAATAAAAATATTCTTCTTTTTTTTCTGTCTTTGTGAAATGTGTGGGCTGTAGCCGCACCTGCATCCTTAAAGCAGCAGCGACAAGCGTGCGTCTGTCTGTTAAAGGATTACATCGGTGACAACATCCAAGTAGGCATGTCAGACAGTCCGTACCTGTACTGGCAGGAAAAAGAAGCAATTTGGAGGTCCCTGTACAAACTGGCTCTATTTTACCTGAGTTGCCCCCCCTCCAGTGTGTACTCTGAAAGAGTGTTTAGTGCTGCCGGGAACCTTGTCAGCGAAAGGCGTAGGAGGTTGCTTCCACAAAATGTGGAGAAGATGATGTTCATCAAATGAATTATCAACTCTTCCAGGGAGACCAGCCTCCTGAACGTACAGAGGGACCTGTGGTTGTGAATTCCAGCGGGGACGAATTAATACTCTGTGAGGATGAGGATGTACACAACACTGAAGAGGGTGAGGAATCGGTGGATGAGGAGGATGAGGACGACATCTTGCCTCCGTAGAGCCAGTTTGTGCAGGGACAGATTAATTGCCAGCTTGTTTTGTGGGGGCCCAAACGAACCAATCATTTCAGCCACAGTCGCGTGGCAGACCCTGGCGCTGAAATGTTTGGTTTGTTAAAGTGTGCCTTGTCCTGTTTATACAACATAAGGGTGGGTGGGAGGGCCCAAGGACAATTCCATCTTGCACCTCTTTTTTTTCTTTGCATTATGTACTGTTTGGGGCCTAGTTTTTCAAACTGCCATCCTGTCTGCCACTGCAGTGTCACTCCTAGTTGGACCACGTGTTTGTGCCGCCCACTCGTATCTCTTAGCATAGTCATCCAGCTACCTCGTTGCAACCTTTTGGATATAAAAACACTATTGTGAGGTGTGAGGTGTTCAGAATAGACTGGAAATTAGTGGAAATTAAGGTTATTGAGGTTAATAGCATAGGAGCAGAAAAACACAAAATCTGTGATTTTAGCTGTTTTTATGCTTTTTTAAAAAAAAAATACAGATCCAAAACACAAAACCGAGAACCCAAAACACGGAAGGGTGGTTTTGGCAAAACCAATCCAGATCCAAAACACGAAGAAAGATCCAGATCCAAAACCAAAACACGAAAAGTGGCCGGTGCACACCCCTAGTATGAGTGTGTGAGTGTGTGTGTGTGTGTGTGTGTGTGTGTGTGTGTGAGAGTGTGAGTGAGTGTGCACGCGCGCACGTGTGGCTATGAGAGCAATGTTTTGTGAGACAATATGGGGCAGTGTGTATTTGAGATGCTATGGGAGCAGTGTGTGTGTGTGAAAGAGAGAGGCTATGGGGAACAGTGTTTGTGAGATACTATAGGGCACTGTGTGTGTGTGTGTGTGTGTGTGTGTGTGTGTGTGTGTGTGTGTGTGTGTGTGTGTGTGTGTGTGTAGCTATGGCAGTATCGTTTTGTGAGATAACATGGGGCAGTGTGTGTGTGTCATGTGAGGCTATGGGGGCAGTGTTTGTGAGATACTATGGCGCAGTGTGTGTGTGAGGCTATGGGGGTGGTGTGTGTGTGTGTTGTATGAGCCTATGGGGGAAGTGTTTGTGATATACTATGGGGCAGTGTGTGTTTGAGGCTATGGAGCAGTGTGTGTGTTGTGTGAGGCTGTGGGGGCAGTATTTGCAAGATGCTATGGGGCAGTGTGTGTGAGGCTAAGGGGGCAGTGTGTGTGTGTGGGGGGGGGGGGGGTTGGCAAAGGAAATTTTTATCCTGGACTTCAACTTGGTCTAGAACCTGCCCTGGGTGGACATACTGTAGATCAGGGCAGCAGGACAGCTATCTGCCTCTGTGTGCCATTATCTGTTAACTACATGCTCAGAGCTTCATGCAATCATGTAGCTCAATTCAAGAGCCATACAGCATGCAATTAGGGCACACCCAACAATTTCCCCAAATCATAATCCATTGTCACCACCATTTTAAAAAAAGATTTCCAGAGACACTTTACTGCTGGGCCTGTGGAGCAAAGTATGTCATGGGCGTTCTGTATTGGTGAAACTTGGAGCACAACAATCCCCATCATTGTAATGCAACATGACCAGAATGTGCTTTGCACACTTTAAATACTCATCTTGAATACATATTACAAAGCCAACACAAAAAAGTAGTTTGTGAGAATTACATTAATCATGTAGAAAAGGAGAATAGTTATGATGTAATAGGTCAATTTTCAAAGACAGAAACAAACATTCCTACAGACAAATCTTTAAGACCTGGGGCTGACTTTTTACCTGGCCACCCCTGGGGAAGGCGAGGGGCTCCCCCCAAATGGCAGGATAAGGGGGCATGATATCATTGTGCCTCCATTCCCTGTGAAGCACTGGGAAGATATTGAACTCATGGACCGCCTACCCCTCTGGAGAAGTGGGCAGTTCTGGGGGGCTACCCTCTTGTCTTGGGAGAATGCCCTGAAATTTCTGAGGCTCACGAACATTCTGAGAGTGTAGGCAAGTATGGTATATGGCCCAGGAATAAAGGTCTTCATTTTGTTGTTGACAGCTATTTACATTTTATTTTTTACTATTCGTTTTAAGTGGGGGATCCCACTTTGATAGAATGCGCCAATGTCACTCGCCCACAAAAAATGGCGTGTTTAAAAGGCATGCGGCACATCTGTGTGGCATTTCTCATCACGCTGGGGGCATGCCCAGTACTTCCCAAGCTGCTTGACTGACCAAAGTCCCTCTATTTATTGGTTTAATGCCCATGCAGGGCAGCAGGTAAAAGGGAGACAGTCCAACCTCCACCCTCCACTCCATGGACGGTGGGACAGTGCCTGAGAAGCAGGACTGTCTCACCAACATCAGGACAGTTTGGAGGTCTGCCTATAATATATGCTTGAATTGTATTTAAATATACGCTTATTGCAGCGTAGAAAAATAGCTGCCTGTTGCCCATCACTGGTTTAGAAAATGAAAGGGAATGTCTGCTTGCTGTTCTTGAGTCATCACCTCTGTACAATTACCTATGTTCCGGATGTACTAATTGTCCCCCAAAGTCCTGTCAAGCAATGGGATTTTTACATGTGTACTTCTCTTGTAATTTATGTACGTTTTGCATTTGCTACAATTCTTTCACTCCTAGTTCCATCTAGGTTCTGTACAATTTTGTCTCCTTTGTTTGCTGAAAACAAAGTAAATGAAATAATAAAAAATGGATGACTCAAGAGATACTCTATAACACGAGCTAAAAGCAAACACAGCAACACTGGGCAAACAAACATCTTACATAACATTGTCCAAAAGCAGCGTTACCATTACCAGAGGTGAAAAGAGAAACGTTTTATTACAGCTAACAACTAATAGATCACTAAAAGGAGATTAAGGTGACCGAAGCCACCAAATGCACACAAAGGGCCTGATTTATTGATGGATGCCAAAGCTACAGCCACAGTGGCTGTGCTAAAATATTCAAAAGCCGCATGAGGTATCTTGTGCAAAAAGAGGCTTTTCTGATCTGCTGCTGCTTCTGAAGACGCAGCATCTGATCAGCTAAGTTGTGTTGCAGGATGTCTGGCGAAATCACGTTGCCAGGGCCAGTGAAGCTTGGTCCAAGGAAGCAGCCACTGGCTTCAGCATGCCCACAAAACGGGGCCGTCACTACCCCCAAGTGCCAGCAGCATGTTGTAAAAAAAAATAAAAATAAATAATAATCGGACAGTTGCGCGAGTATAGATTCACCATAAATCTCTGAATCAGGCCTAAAGAGCAGAAAAATAAACACAAGGTACACAACATGCACAGGAATGTACCAATTACAATGTACTACTAATGAGTGAAAAGTATAAACTGTGAAAATATTAAAAATTTGTTTACATAACAAATAAAGTTGAATTTCTATTAGTAGATTTAAAGGCAGTCATAGTAAATGAAAGATCACAGAAAAATATAAAAACACATGCGGGTTGATACCAGAACGTACACCTGTGTACAGAGCATACAGATGTGTCCTCATACACCTATCCTTCTTGCAGCATATGGCACAAGACGTCAAGGTGCTATTCCCATGCTGTGCACTTTGGGCCCAATTCAGACCCGTTCGCTAAGCCGCGGACACACGCTATGGCTGATAGTCGCCCGTCTGCACATGCGTATGCATCAATATGCGCGAAACAGTCACTGTGATCGGGAATCGTGCGCTCATAGTACACAGACTGGATGCTACTTTGAGTGACAGAATGTGCCGTTTGTTGGTGGTAACAGGGGAAGGTGCTTGTGAACGCAGGCGTGTCTGGGCGTCAAAACGGCATTTTATGGGGGTGCATAATTAGCATGGAGGCGTCATTGCACACGTCACTTGGTTGTATTTCAGCCTGCAGTGATCGCAGTGCTTGTGGTGGAGTAGGGTCTACCTCAAGCGCTGCGTGCTGCTCCGATGGCTCTCGGTGGTTCTGATTAATCATACACTTCCTGGAGATGACGTGTGTTAAGAAAAGTGGCCGTCTTTGGACTGGCGTGCATTCGCTCTACCGTCGCTCTCTAAGACATAGAGGGCGTCCTTACACCATACAGTGCGATTGGGGAATTTGCATATTCGGCCCCTTTTGGCCTCAATTTTGAGAGTTCACTCGCATATAGGACCCGATTCTGAGTCGCAATGCTGATATTCTTCAACTGCGCAAGCATATAAATAGTAAAAAAAAAAATCAAAAACAGCACATGTCCCACGGAGTGTACCCACAGAGTGAGTCTCAGGAATGTAATGGGCTTTCCTGGGTGGTGACTAGGAGGTGGTGGCCATTAAGAAGCACGGAAATGCACTTTTATAGGAGTGTTATGGGAGTGTCACGGGCATAACTGGTTGTAAACTCATATGCTTAATCTCTTGTATTGGGCAACATACTTGAAAGCAATTCAGCAAGTTTCAATGGTGTGTATGATGGTACCATATAAAGCAGGATTATTGCATCTAAAGATGCACAAAGTGGGTTACGCACGGCCGTACACCAGGGGAAGGACTTTTAGATATTAGCTTAAAGTCGCAGACACAGCCAAGGCAAAAGATGCTAAAGCCATCATTTTAGACCTGTCCCCTCCCTACGGAGCCACAATAACAGCTGGCGTGCATTCAACTCTGTGTCGGTATGAGCTTAACTCTACACGCATGACCTCAACTCTGCTGCTCATTGGTTCCTATAGGTTTAAGTACACGGGGAGGGCTCAGCCTCCCTGCCAGTGATAGTTCCTGCTACAATGGTGACTACCTGTGCTCCTTGAATACAGTTCAGTATGCTGCTTATTTCATGTGGCCTCAGCTTTTACATTTTGGCTACAATTCTATTTTGCCTAACCTGACCCTTGGAAAGTTTTGAATTACTCCGTCAGTCTATAGCCCTTGACTTTGGATTGTTTTTCTGGCTTCAATTGGAATTAATTATTATTAACATTGCTGGTTAACATGGGAATCATTTATTATTTACGCTGCTGCCCTGAAACTCTTGTCACATCTACCGGTGTAGTGAGTTGCCTAAATAGTATATGCTGCAGAATCTCCTGCCAGTGGTTCTTATAGTGGGTGAAGTACATATTATTATGTCGACATTTAAAATGTCACCATTAATTAGATTGACACGAGAATGTTGACATGGTTGTATGTTCATAATGTCGGCATTAACCATATCGACACTGCTGTAATATCGTCACTGGTAAAATGTCAACAATGTATTTTTTGCATAAATCAAACCCTAACCGAAATATTAAAAATGATGCAGGTGTTAACATTAAGGATGTCAACATCAATGTCGACCTTCTGCTACCGACACTGTGAATGGTGACACTCTGACTGCATTGCTGCTGTGTCTTTGTACACAGTGCAGATGTGAAATTATGCTAATGCCACAGGAAGAGTCTTGCGTAAATAAAGAAACTGGATGGTTTGATACAATTACGACTCATGGAATTTATTCTGACTGGGTGGAGACTGCCCAGTATCATAGAAGTTGGCTGGAACCCAAGTCAGAGGTGCAGAGTCTAACACGCCGGTGGTTTTCACCAGTGACCCTCGCAAGGGGATTTGGGCCTAGCTGCGCCAGATGTGTAGGTCACCGTTCCCTGATGGATTTCCCTGTACTGTCAACTGACTGACACAAATGAGGAAAACTCAGGAAGGACCTGGATTGGATCGGACAGGATTCACATGAATGGAACCAGACAGGATTCACCAGAATGGAACCGGACTTAGCAACTGGAGCAAGCAGTGCAACCAGATGGGAATATGCACTGAGAATAACAGAGGATACTGCAGGAGCTCAAATTGTATCTCACAGCTAGGCTGAAGACAACATTGCACTGGCAACTGGCTCAGTGCTGTAAACTGCCATAAATACCACTGGCTTCCCCGGGTATGGGTGCTGAAGTCAGGTGACAGCAAATAGGGATTCTGTTGGCTGCAAGAAAGTCACCTGATTAGAAGCAACATGGCTGCGCCCAGCAAGTGGAGCCGGTGGGAGAAAATTGATCTGGGATGCCAGGGACACAGTGACACGGTTGCCTGTAGAGAGAAGCAGGTTGCTGTCACTGGAAAGACTGTGAGCAGCGCTCTGTCCTGCACCCGCACCTGCTAGTGTCCGTCCGCCAGCGAGTCAGGACATCAGAACCCGATATGGCCGCAGATGAGAGAGGACGCTGAGATCCCCCGGCATGCCAGAACATCCTACTAACATGAAAGTGGCGGAGACTGATACTGGGGCCTCTGGCTAGGGTTGTGACACCCAGTCTGCTTTTAAATCTTTGCCTGGGAGAGACCTTTCTGACGCAGTATAACTACCTTGTGTCTTGTTGCTGTGCTCTGTCTTGCCATGTGTATGACCCTGTGACATGAAACGGTCTTCCACAACCTCACTTTTGCAGAAGAGTTTGGCTGTTCCTCATTCAGTTTTAAGCCTCCTACACAGCTATTTCTGTTTTAGTTAATGACTAGTGTTTCAACCTACATATGTAAATGATGATTATCAGGGCCGTCATCAGAGGGGGGACTGTCGGGACTCCAGTCCCGGGCCCGGAGAGAGAGGGGGCCCGGAAGGCATTGAGGTATAATACACGGGCGGCAGGGAAAAGGGGCATCGACAGCTGCATTTGACATATGGAGATGGCCAGGAGCCAATCACAGCTCGCGGAATGGAAGCCAAACAGGAGCGGCCGCTCCTGATTGGCTGCCGTTAAGCGAGCTGTGATTGGCTCGCGGCCGGCTCCGTACCACTCCTGATTGCCTTATTTCAAATACCGCTGCCGCGTTGATGGTTATTCTCCCTGCCTGTGCCTGCCGGCGTGTATTTGTCCCTGCTGCCACCCGGGCCTCCTCTTCATCAGGAAATGCCGCTGGCGTCGGAGCATGTGTCCGGAGACGTGAGGTAATCTGCCCCTGTTATTGTCCAGCCAGTATTTCATGCGCTCCCCTAACCCAGTCAGCCTGCCTGCCTTCCCCTGTCTGCGCCCCCCCCCCCCAGTCCAGCCAGCTTTCTAGTGAAGGCCAGTCTGCCTTCCCTGCCCCTCCCCTTGTACAGCCAGCCTTCCCTGCGTCCCCCCAGTCCAGCCAGCCTTCCCTGAGCCCCCTAGTCCAGCCAGCCTGCCCTGTCCCTCCCCTAGTCCAGCGAGCTTTCTCTGCGTCCCCCTAGTCAAGTCAGCCTTCTCTGCATCCATCTAGCCCAGCAAGCCTTCTCAGCATCCCGTAGTCCAGCCAGTCTGTCTTCCCTGCGCTGCCAAGTCTAGGCAGCCTTTCTGTGACCCCCCCCCCTCCCTAGTCCAGCCAGCCTGTCTTCCTTGCCCCAGTCCAGCCAGCCTTCCCTGAGCCCCCTAATCCAGCATGCCTACCCTGCCCCTCGTCCAGTCCAGCCAGCCTTTCCTGCACTTGCCCCCCCCCTAGTCCAATTGCCCCCACAGACTAAGCTTTGAGAATTTTTAAACTGGTTGATGTCCTACTCCCAAGGTAGCTCCACCCACATCCACAGCTCTGTCTACCACTGGGGGGCCGACCTATTTTGTCAGTACTGGGCCCCGCAATTTCTGGTGGCAGCCCTGATGATTATCACCTGTTTGCTATGATTGGTTAATCATACACCTGACTATAGTCCTACAGAATCCCTGACTTTGTGCAAGCGTATCTAGAAGAATTGATGCTGTTTTGAAGGCAAAGGGTGGTCACCCCAAATATTGATTTGATTTAGATTTCTCCTCTGTTCATTCACTTTGCATTTTGTTAATTGATAAAAATAAACTATTAACACTTCTAATTTTGAAAGCATTCTTACTTTGCAGCATTTTTTCCCACACCTGCCTAAGGGTGCATACACACATGTACGATATCGGCCCGATTTGCCCGATTTAGCCAAAACGGAACGACAAATTGGGCATATCGTGCAGTGTGTATGCCCAATTTGCGCGTATCTGTGCATAGGCAAACGCAGGGGGGGTTACCGTCTGCCTGGAAACCCCCCTCCCCAGCACACACCATGACCACAATAGTAATAGTAATATAATACAATGTTACTAGTACTGCATGTTCTTCACAGTATCACAAATGAGATGATTAGCACTACCTGTGGATCTTTTGACATGTGTCAGCCAGTAATAAATATACCTGTGCACCAACTAGGAGATGTGGAAAACATGCACTGTTAGGGGTGCACTGCTATAGACCATCCATAGGGTTAATTATTAATACTGTATAATAATACACTATCCAGTGCATAAGGAGACCAATATGTCCATATATGTCCAGGGCAATGCTAGGTTCTTCTGCTGCTACCCCAGACTCCCGGACTTGCTTCATACTCTGGAATGGTGCCCACATCTGAAAAAAACATTCTGCTCAGACAGGATGAACCTACTGCTGTATCTAATGGCTTACTGTGATTGCTGGTCCTGTATATGCTGGAATTATGCAACACAATATACTTTGTATGATGCATATTAAAGCTGGATAAGTGCTAATCATACCCACTTCATGGACAGACCACACTCACTGAAAAATCAAGCATTTGGAAACCCCCCTCTAGAAATCCTGCATTTGCCACTGCTGTGCTGCACAGTCAATCACACAATATCGCATGTGAGCCTGTATAAGTTAATGAAGGACGGAACAGTGATTGTTCTGTCTTTCAAAACATCTTTCAAGTGTGTACCGGCAATCATGCGATGTCCAGGGTGAAGACAAATTGCCCTGAACATCGGCACGATTGCCGGTCGTTTAGGTGTGTACCCAGCCTAAAACTTTTGCACTGTATTGTATATATAAATATTGTGACAACACTGGGGTAATTAGTGCAGTAAAGGGCTCAGTGGTTCAGTGTCTAGGTGCATAATATAGATCCACATGCAGCTTTTTAGGTTAAATAGAAATAAATGGAGCTTTACTGTCAGCAGAGCCGGCCCTAGGCATAGGCATTCTAGATAAATGCCTAGGGGGCATCCTGCGGCTTGGTGGCTGTGGCAGGGGCCACGGAACTATCAGCGGTGCAGGCTCAGCCGGTACATTGCACCGGGGCCCGCGACAATGAAGGTGCCTACAGAAGACCCAGCCCCATCCCCCGAATCTCTGGATTAGAGGGCGGGGTCGCAGGCAGGGAAATTGGGATGACTGTAGAATAAACAGAGTCTCTGCCCCTTCTTCTCCAGTCTAGCTCTGTGTCACAATCTCTCCTCTTCTTTCCTGTGCCTTGGAGACCAGCAGGGACCTCACAGATCCTCTTCCTAGACAGGTAAGTGCTAGTGTCATTTAGGGGGGAGGTATATGTAGGCAATGGGGAGGGGTGTATTTGTTTTCTCTGCATGGGGGGGGGGTTGGAGTGTGTTTTAATACTGTCTGCAGTGGGGGGGTGTATTAATGTAGTGTGTGTATGTATTCATTGTGTGTGTGTGTGTGTGTGTGTGTGTGTGTGTGTGTGTGTGTGTGTGTGTGTGTGTGTGTGTGTGTGTGTGTGTGTGTGTGTGTGTGTGTGTGTGTGTGTGTGTGATGGGGGTATTCATATTATCTGTTTTATAACTTATATGTGGGTCACTGATGGTCTCTGCATTATATGGTGCTCACTGCGACGCTCTCTGCCTTATATGGTGCCTGTGCATTATACGGTGCCTCTGCATTACATGGTGCACACCGCAACGCTCTCTACATTATATGGAGCTCTCTGCGACGCTCTCTACATTATATGGCATCTCTGCATTATATGGCGCTCACTGCGACGCACTCAGCATTATAATGTATGGCCCTAATGATACCCTAAGTACTGGGAGCCATGCCCCTTCCCCACATAACCACACCCATTTTTGACCGTGTGCCTTTGGGGGCCCCAAAGCATATTGTTGCACCTGGGGCCACCACTCACTAGTTCTGCCACTGAGCTGTGGCAAGTAACGGAGTATTCATCACATTTAAAGATCGACAGAATTTTTAACTCCAAAACATCTGGGAAAAGGAGAGGATACCTACTATCTTTCTTTGTGTCTAAGAACTGACCATTGGAGCACTACGATCGCCATTTCTTGTCCACACTATATCTAAAACGGGAACTTTTTATTGTTATTATCGACTGTTTTATAATACATACAACTTATCTGTTTCAGTGAGCGCACCTTCTCTTATTTTGTGGTGTTTTATCTATTGTATATCTGTCTAACAGAGATATATAGAGAAAGGTGCAGCCACGTAATTCTGAGTTTATATTTATCTAAATCTCTTTAACTATTGTTGAAAAATTAGAGCAATATAAGGGTATTTTGTCTGTTATATACAAACACACACACATACACGGGATATGCGCCGGAACAGTTTTGCCAGATTTGGATTTGGTTCTAATTTGTCGTCAGGCTTTGGATTTGCCAAACTGCGGTGACTGGCTTTGGATTTGGATTTTTTTTACAAAAATTAACAAAAAAAGCTCAAATCACATAAATTGGTCCTTTTTTTCTTCTTAGAGTATTATTAACCTCAATAACATTAATTTCCAGTCATTTATAGTCAATTTAGACCACATCACAGCTTATAATATTGTCTTCAACATTATTGGTAAAAGGTTGCAGTGAGCTGACTGGTTACTAAGCGACAAAGCAGCGGCACAGCGACACAGACACCACAATTTAAAGAACATCTATGACACATTGCCACACAGCAGTGGCAGAAATGAAAAGTAGTGCACCCACCCAGTGGGGTACGGTCAGCAGAGTCACAGTACTTGTTTACAAAGTGGGCTACGGCCCTAGGAGTCACAGTGCACAATCTTATTCACATTACACCGCACATAGGGCCTGATTCACATTACACCATAAAGTAGTGTCTCTTATTTATGTTACGACACACAGTAGTGCCCCTTTTACACAATGCCCACAGTAGTGACCCTTTTACACAATGCCCACAGTAGAAGTTGAAGAAAGCACAATTTAAGACCGCTGCATCCCTATTTGCACTCTAGGGCTGGATTCAATTGTTTTATCATGCCCGATCTCCCATCTAAAGTGACGGGAAATCACAGGGCGATATACAATTGATTTCGATTATCGTACCCAAGGAGATCAGGTTTAGCAGCGTAAACTGGCTAAACCTGACCAAAGTGTTGGGCGCTATCGTGAAAAGTGCTGTTTGGGCGCCCAAACGGGTCACTTTTCGGGCATTTCAGCTTGCCACCCTCGATGGGTGCGAGTTGAAGTGCCGGCGCCGGTTGCTGTTCGAGTCCGACAGGAGCAACAATTGAATAGCTCCGTCGGGCGTGAAGGGGCAACAGCTGCCAGTGCCAATAATTTAATACAGCCCATAAGAATTTTACACCAGTTTAGAGCAGATGGAGATTGTGTCTCTCTCAACCTATAGTGTTAATGGTACCTGTTTTGCACCTTCATATTGCACTATATAAAAAGAACATACTCTGTAATATAATAATATAACCATTCACGAACAAAACCTGTAATAGATACAGTACAGATATCCACACACTTTTGTGAACAATGGCCCTGATTCAGAGCCGGACGCTCTGACCAGAGCGCTCGCTCTGAATCAGGGCCCACCTCCATTAATATGGAGCGTCCTCCTGAACGCTCGTATAGCTGTGGGTCACCACCCACAGCATATACGAGCGTGCAGGATGATGGTCGCGATGGTCTTGACCATCGCGACCATCGAAACTGCAAGCAGAAGCCTGCGGTTGAGTTTCTCAACCGCAAGGCCAGGAGTGATTTTGGCTCTATCAGAGCCAAAATCACTCCCACTGACATCACTAGTGATGTCAGTGGGGCCGGCTTCAGACGGTAGGCGTTCCCTTGGGAACGTCTCCGTCTGGCAGGCACGCCCCCGGCACGCCCACCAAAGGGGGCGTGCTGTCAGTCAACATCGACAGCACGCCCCCTTTGATGAGACACTACGAGCGTAGGAAAGTCCTTCGCTCGTCGCGTCTCGCGCATGCGCACGACGGAGCTCCCTCCGTGGGGCGCATGCGCAGTGCAGACCATCGACCCACTTGCGAGCGGACAGCCGCTCGCGAGTGGGTCTGAATGAGGGCCAATGTAAGCCACTTGTCTAAACCAAGCCGTATATTTGAGGGAAAAAAAAAATGTATAAGTTTATTTATTTGATAAGGGTGGCACAAAAAGCATATGGATGTTTGACTTGTGGCATTTATACTACAGAACAGTGAATCTCAAACTACTTTCTTCCACCTCGAGATACGCTCTTACTTTGTGGAACAGTTTCCGAGAGCAGAAGCAATGAGTGAAATGCGCTTGTAAAAACCATTACGGTGCGCCTTGATATGACAATCAACGCATTTTGCTGCATACACAGCTGAAATGACTTTGGTCATGATATGGCGAGAAAGGTCTTAAAAAAGAAAATGCCAATTTTAAATCTAGCTATTTTTACAAGATAAACGTTATTTCATTGTCTTAGTGAACAGAAACATCTTGCGCTGTCCCTGTTGTTTGTTAACTGCGGGTAAAGAACACCATGTGCTGATACATGGGTAAAATCTGACAAATAGAAGCATCCAAAGATGACTCCTTTACATTCACTGCCAAGTCAAGGATATCATCCAGAGAAAGAAATAAAAAATTAGCCCCAAGGTTGAAATATATTTGCAATGAACACCAGTCAGTAGTAATACATGTTGGCTACTGAATATTACATTACATAATTGGCCAGCATACCTGGCATAGTAAGGGCTCAATATTAATATTTGACCATGCATTTAAACTCTACACACTTCCAGCTGACACAGAAATATTCCTCGCAACTGCATCTGTCAGAGTAAGACAACATCATACAGAAGAAAGGATGTGCCGGGAGTAGAACACCCTCCCTTCCTCGGCGTAGTAACCTCACACCCCGCAAATATTAAACAGCCACTCGCCTTGCCTTATTTAGGGAAGAGCATGGCGCAGAGGCTATATTTGAATCCCAAAGTAAACAAGGCTTCAGCACAAGTAGATGGACACAGCAGCTGCGTGACATGAGCCATGAATTGATTTAAACGCAACATAACTCACGTCTTGTAAATAACAACCTCATCATGAAGCTTGAGATGTAGATTGGCACCTGATTCCTTTATCTAGACTTTGCCATTTATTTGGTATATATTCCTTGATTCGTGTGCAGTTATTTTCCAGCCTTTTAGAAAGACAGGTAGTAATTTACTACCATATAACATGCAATAGGTTAGCACAGTGGTTCCCACACTGTGCGCCGCGACACCCTGGGGTGCCTCGGGACAGTTGCAGGGGTGCCTCAGGTTGGTGGTCCAGTACCAAATCAAATTCTTTATGGTCAATGTAATTTAAATATGTGCACAAAAAGAAGTACAAACCGATCCACCACTATATAACCAAACCTAAGGATGACAGGTCAGCACAATTTACTTCACTGCATATTTTTCTGAATTTCTCAAGTTTTGGCTTAGGCGTGCCGTAAAAACATCGCTGACACTCTAGGGTGCCGTGATTCAAAAAAGTTTGGGAATCACTGGGTTAGCAACTAGAAATGTATCTTCACTCTGTAAAGGGGCCTATCCACTAGGCGACCTGAAAGACTGAACATCTAGAGTTCAGACCTTCAGGTCGCCGAGTAAAGGAGCCCAACCTCCTATCTCTGAACATGCCGAACCTTACGAGCGTCGCCAGGTTGATTGGCATGTTCAGTAAATAGTCGGACACGGCAAGGACCCAGCGTGCACGCGCATCGCTGGTCCTTGCCGGCTATCCATTACCCGACTTTGTGAACAATGCGACCAAAACCTCCTGGTAAGTCGGGTAATGGATAGGCCCCTTAACTTGTGCTTAGATAAATAAGCAACCTCATAGACTTCAGGAGCCCCATGCGCAGCTCTCTAACCTTCGAACAGGAAACCTAATCATCCTCAGGGCCTAATTCAGAGGCAGACTTGCTTACTCTCCCGGGACTGGGAGGCTGCCAAAAATCAGGTGGTGCACCCGACCAGCCGGAAAAGTGGGCAAGTCTCCCAACTGGCTGCCTACTTCGGATGCGGATTTGCATATTATCACAGCTGTCACTCCAGCATTGAACTTACAAGCATATGCAGCACGTATATCTCTGAATCAAGTCTTTAATCTCAGTAACAACATACCTCCAACTGTCCCACATTCAGCGGGACAGTCCAGTTTTTCTGGTAATGTACCACTCGCGGGCCGCAGTGTCAATGAAGCAGGAATCAGCTGGAGGCCACAAGTGAAGGCTTGGAAGGCTGCACATACTGGCCACCACTGCACTCGATCTATCCACTCACCTACTGGTTGCTTCGGGTTACTGCATATTTACAATCTTCACACTGCCTTACCTACACTGACCAGCTACCTTCACCTTGGATGTGGGTGAAGAGTCACAAATGATCTTGTTTATATTTTTTGGAAACAACAACTACAAAAATAAAAAAAGATTATTGTTGGTATTAATCCATTAATGGTTGTTCTGTTATCAGGTTGAATAGGGCCAAGGTTACAAAGTAATCTCTTTTGTGTAAAAGGTAGTACATACAGTACAATAGACTCCCAACATAAATGACAGATAAATGACAGATGCTGATAGAAAAACCCTGAGTATAAATCACAGCAAAGAAATAATTAAAGGAACACTAACATCAATTTGTCTTTCTTTATATGTTGTGTATGGGAAAGTAAATGTGAAAATATTGTCTATTCAGGGCCGCAACTAGGGGGGGGGGGTGGAGGTGCACGTGCACCGGGTGCGCCGATGCACCCGATGCCAGTGACCTCCAGCCCGGCGCTGCAGAGAGGCTCCAAGCCGGATGTCCGCTGGTAATATTTATTACCAGCAGGCGCCCGGCTCCTTATCTGCAGCGACGCGGTGTAGCCGGAGCCGGCGGCTGGAGTTCTCTCCCGAACTGCAGCTTCCGGCTCTCCCCACGGGCACTATGGGAGAGACGTCATGACGTCTCCCCCATAGTTCCGAGGAGCAGCCGGCAGACCGGACGCGACGCTGGATGCAGTAGCAGGGTTCAAGGTAAGTATTTTTTTTTAATAAGCTGCACTACAGGGGCATTATTATGGGGGCATGGGCATTACCACAGGGGCATTACTATGGGGGCATGGGCAATAAGGGGCATTACTAATGGGGCATGAGCACTACAGGGGCATGGGCACTACAGAGGCATTACCACAGAGGCATTACTGTGGGGGCATTACTGTATGGGCAATACAGGGATATTACTATGGGGGCATGGGCACTACAGGGGCATTACTATGAGAGCATGGGCACTACAGAGGCATTACCACAAGGGCATTAATATGGGAGCATGGCCACTACAGGGGCATTACTGTATGGTGGCTACTATAGAGGCATTACTATGGGGGTATTAACATATGAGCATTACTATGGGGGCATTACAATATGGGCATTACTATATGGGCACTACTACAGGAGCATTGCTATGGGGGCATTATCATATGGGCACTACTACAGGGGCATTACTATATGGGCAATTACCAGGGGGGGCGCCAAATTACTGTCTTGCCCCTGGTGACAAAAATCCTAGTTTCGGCCCTGGTCTATTTATAGGGGCTCTTGTAATAGGTTGCAAGATGCAGCCACTGCGGGAATTCTTGCGAGTCTTCCTATCTTCTTAAAGCGGCAATCATTTTAAAGGCAAAGCCAAGCTGGTTTTGGAGTTGATTCAATTAGCTCGCCCTCGCGAGTACGTGAAGCTATATGCCACACTTATACCCCTTTCACACTGACATAAATATCCCGGATTGATGCACATATGAACGCGCAACAACCTGGGATTTTTGTCAGTGTAAATGGATCCACCCGGGTCCAGTGACCCGGGGATCCAACTCAGGTAGCTTGCAGGGTTGGGCACGGGTCATTCCTGTGTCACTCTGCAGTGTAAACCGTGCGATCCGGATCACGTTGACCTGGAACGTGCCGCATGCCGCCCGATTGGCCGGCTTCAGTGGCGCTCGTAGATGACATCATCTCCAAGCCGGACCGACCTGCACGGAGCAGCGCACCCCTCCGGCCCTCCCTGCTTCTGGACTACTGCGGAGTGAGGTAAGAGGGTCGCGGAAGGAGAGGGAGGGGAAGAAGCGCTGCTTACCTGCGCCGGAAGAGCCGGGTCAGTGCTGTGGTGTTAAAGGGGTCTGTCCAGAGTCTGAGCTGGGACTTTGTTGTAAAAGAGGTATTAGAGTAGCTCCAGACTCGCTGATTTTTCCAGGACAGAGTCATAGTTTTGAATCAAAGAAAAAGTAAAGTGATCCATGTGTGACAGACCTGCTGTGCAGAAGGGGGAAGGAGGGTTAGGCGTGACCAGGGGTGTGTGGGGGAGTAAACGTGTGACAATGCTGCTGTGCAGGGGTGGAGGAACGTGTGACAAGGCTGCTGTGCAGGGGTGGAGGAACGTGTGACAAGGCTGCTGTGCAGGGGTGGAGGAACGTGTGACAAGGCTGCTGTGCAGGGGTGGAGGAACGTGTGACAAGGATGCTGTACAGGGAGGGGCCATACGTGTGACAAGGCTGCTGTGCAGGGAGGAGGCCATACGTGTGACAAGGCTGCTGTGCAGGGAGGGGGCCATACGTGTGACAAGGCTGCTGTGCAGGGAGGGGGCCATACGTGTGACAAGGCTGCTGTGCAGGGAGGGGGCCATACGTGTGACAAGGCTGTTGTGCAGGGAGGGGCCATACGTGTGACAAGGCTGCTGTGCAGGGAGGGGGCCATACGTGTGACAAGGATGCTGTGCAGGGAGAGGCCATACGTGTGACAAGGATGCTGTGCAGGGAGAGGCCATATGTGTGACAAGGATGCTGTGCAGGGAGGGGGCCATACAAGGATGCTGTGCAGGGAGGGGCCATATGTGTGACAAGGATGCTGTGTAGGGAGGGGCCATATGTGTGACAAGGATGCTGTGCAGGGAGGGGCCATATGTGTGACAAGGATGCTGTGCAGGGAGGGGGCCATACAAGGATGCTGTGCAGGGAGGGGCCATACGTGTGACAAGGCTGCGGTGCAGGGAGGGGGCCATACGTGTGACAAGGCTGCTGTGCAGGGAGAGGCCATACGTGTGACAAGGCTGCTGTGCAGGGAGAGGCCATACGTGTGACAAGGATGCTGTGCAGTGAGGGGCCATACGTGTGACAAGGATGCTGTGCAGGGAGAGGCCATACGTGTGACAAGGATGCTGTGCAGAGAGAGGCCATACGTGTGACAAGGATGCTGTGCAGGGAGGGGGCCATACATGTGACAAGGCTACTGTGCAGGGTGGGAAAATGTGTGACAAGGCTGCTGAGCAGGGAAGGGTTGGACGGATAGCAAGGCTGCTGTGCAGGTAGGGGGAGGGGGGAATGTGACAAAGTTGCTGTGCATAGTGTTGACATAACAAGTTAAGATGGCCACACATCTAAAGATTATCTGTCCAACCAGCCAACTAGTTGATTGGTTGGAATGAAAATCTGGTAAGGTATGAAAGCAAATGACAATCAGCAATTTGCTCCCAAATGCCGGAAAATGGACAAAAACTGTTGTTTGAACAAATTGTTTAGATCAAACATTTAACAAACTTGTCTGACGACCATTTTCATCTGTTTTCTGGCATTTAGGAGCAAATTGCTGATCATCAGTTACTCCCATACATTACCAGATTAGTTGGCTGGTTGGACAGATAATCTTTAGATGTGTGGCCAGCTTTAGGCTGGGTACACATTAGGCATTATATTGGCCGATATATTCCACTTCGCATAGTGTGTACGCTCAATCGCGCGTTCACGTGGGTCATTCATCACATCGAAACATCTGATGTGTTGCACGTTAGATGGGAAGATGTCATGAACAATTTGGTGCATGGGGTACATTGTGTAACCGGAAGACCACAAGATATATTGGGCCAATCTTTCTGCTGAAGACATCAACTGACCTACATGGTGTTTAATGCTGAGACATGATATAAATTGCCATTGATTGGAAGATTGCATAGTGTGTACGCTCTATATTGTGTGTTTTGGGATGAAGGGAAATTGGAATGACCATCAAGTCTTTTGTACGGTGTTCTGATGTGTACCTAGTCGGCCCCCATACACCTACAGACAGATTGCGCTATCCTGCGATCGGATACACTGATCTGCTGATTGGAAATGCCGCCCATCGATGTGCCGCGATCCTTCGAAGGATCGGGAAATTTCTCCATGTTAAATTTCACTGATTTGCAAATCACAATCCTATTTAGATCATGATTGGCAAATCAGTGAAATCCAACATGTTGGATTTTGCTGATCCAGCAACCCGGCATCTCTGGATTGTGGCGATCCATCGCTGGAGTATGGGCGTCTTTAGGCTTGCCATATCATCCTTTTAAATCGGGACACGTGAATTACTTCAAGTCTCCATTTCAACTACTTTTAATCGGCCACAAAACCTAACAGGGCCGTATTAAGGGGGGCGACAGGGGCGGTCATCCCTGGGCCCCCACATACGGAAATGCCCCCATTAGCAGTGGTGCAGTCTGCAACCGCCGCTAGTGTCCCCACCGCTAGTGTAGTGTATACCGTAGTGAGCGCGGCCACACTACACAGTGACAAACACACAGCTGCTGGCGGCAGCTGTGTGTTTGCTAGAGCAACCGATATGAGTCAGAGACTCTCATTGGCTGCTGCGTCAACGGAGGGAGCCGGCTGGAGCTCATTAATGAGCTCCGCCTTCCGGCTCCCTCCGCAGCGGGTGATGAAGGGAGAGAAGTCATGACGCTGACGTCTCTCCCATAGTGCTGTGGAAGAGCTGGGACTCGGAGCGGCGGTCGCGTCAGGAGCGGGGATTCAGGTAAGTTGTGATTTTTTTTTTTTGTGTTCGTGTATAAAGGGCACTGCATAGGGGAGGCCGCTACAGAGGGCACTGCATACGAGGGGCCGCTACAGGGGGCACTGCATAAGGGGGGCTGCTTCATGGGGGCACTACTAAGGTCAATGTGGGCACTACTAAGGTCAACTACTGGCCCCACTGTATGGGGAGGGGGGGGCACTACTGCTGGGGGTGGGACTACCACTGGGGGCACTATACAAGGGGCACTGCATAGGGGAGACCACTACTGGGTTTGGAGGCACTATATAAAGGGCACTACCGGGGGCACTGTATAGGGGGGCCACTACTGGGGCATTATATAAGCACTGCAGAGGGGGACCACTACTGGGGGCATTGCATAAGGGGCATTACTACAGTGGGCACTGCATAGGGGGGACCATTACTGGGGGCACTGCATACGGGGCACTGCTACTGGGGACATTGCATAAGGGGCCCCCACAAGTTTGTTGCCGAGGGGTCCCCACAGACCTTAATCCGGCCCTGGTCCCGAATTAAAGGGATGATTTGGCAAGCCTACCTATACTGCATGTTGTGGCTTGAACTCTACTAAAATCGTTTTATATACTAATGCTATTTTGGTCATAATTTGCGAAAGAGAGGGTTTCCGACTAACTGGAACGCCAACCCCTGCGTTGGCCTATGCAACAGGTGCCAATTTACAGACTGGCAAAATAAATTATTGCAGGTAAGAAAATTGAAGTTGCCTCGATTCAAATTGACTCCAACAAGCCAACAATGCATCAGCAGAAGCCTACATGTTGTTGAGGGCAGTTCTCTAAATAGCCAGGCTCTGCTACCTTTGAGTACTACACATCAGAATTAAGGTGCATACACACGGTACGATCTGTACCACCAACGACTTGAAAGACATATATCAAAAGATATCTTTCAAAGATATCATTCATAGATTATTCAAAGATATCTTTCAGTGAGTCATCCCAGAGCCGTAACTAGTTTTTTTGGTGCCCTGTGCCAGAAAGAGCATTGGCTCCCCCCTCATTTTTCAAAGGGACATAATACACCCAAAAAAGGGGAATGGCCTCATAGGGAAGGGCCAGGGAAGAGCTATGGGTGGCCAGGAGATGCTGGGGATGAAATAAGAGGAAATTACAAGTGAGAATTATAATAAACAGTAATTTGACAGGCCCTAACAGCGCCCCCTGACCTGTGGTGCCCTGTGCGATGGCATCGGCTGCACTACCCTAGCTACGGCCCTGAGTCATCCTGCCACATCTCTGAACAGGCAAAGTTGACGATATCGTCCAGATTGGCCTGCATGTATGGACGATCACAGATATCGTTATCGTTCATGAGGGAACGCGCATCGTTGGTCGTTCACTGAATAAAAAATGACAGCTATGAACGATATATCGTTGGACGATATCGTTATCGTTCATATCGTAACGATATCGACTACTGTGCAGTATGTTTCTGTCAAAAGCCACATAACATTTTGATATACAAAAAAAAGGAAATTGTTATCTAGTTGAAGCAAAACGTGTGTGGCAAAAACATGTAAACACTTTTAAACAGCGTATCACCGTGTTTACAGTGGCTACCATTGAGATGACACATTTTACTGTAGATGCACTAAAATGCAACAAGAAATGTACAAAACCAGGCTTTGCAGTGCAATTAAAGTTAACAAATTTAAAAAACAGACAAATACAATTTAATACAATGATTTCTCTTTACATATTCCTTTACAGAGGGCTTTTTTTCGATGATAAACAGTACCAGTACTCAGAAAAAAGATAGCGCTACTTACCTTAAATTAAATGGTGATACAAGTTTTATATTATCTTCCATATTCTAATCTCGACCAGGGATAGGCAACCTGTGGCACTCTAGTTGCTGTGGAACATACAGGCTACAGTGTTAGCATGTCCTAACAGCAAATCTAGCAATGCATACTGGGATGTGTGGCTCCACAGCAGATGGGGTGCCACAGGTTGTCTACCCCCTGCTTATTTTCTGTAAAGGGCTACATGGTACTATTTACTTCCATCAGAAGAAAAGTCACTGCCTTTACACACATTTGTTGCGTGGTAAATGTGCATGTTAAACACATAGGTGATTATTTACACGTACCGATTTTTTGAACGATTTAACTATAACCACGTCGTTATCGTTCACTCGTTGAAAAAATCGTTCAGTTTCTGAGTTATAACGATAAACGATTATCGTTCGTGCGCGTTCCCGTTTGTAGTTTGTAGTTTATTATGGCTGACCAACTGAACGATTTTCATTAAGGGAAGTTACAAAAATCATTTGTAGTTCAAAAAAATCGTTCATTACACTTTAAAAAAATCTGACAGATAATCTGACAGAAAATCGTTCAGAAAATCGTTGGTGACAAAATCGTTGTGTGTGTATGCAGCGTAAATCTTCTAAAAATTAAAACTGGTGGTGTTGGCCATAGCAACTAATTAGATCCTAGCTATCATTTCTCTAATGCAGTGTAGAAAATGATAAACAGACACTTAAGTTTTAGAAGCTTTAGTAAAATCAACCCCATACGATCTACACACTGTATGTAATGTATAGTACGATATATCATTCAGAGGCAGATCGGAATGACATATCGTACACATCGTATAGTGTGTACGTCCGATCCGTCGTTCCCGATGGTCATTCATTGCATCGTCTCATCTGCTGTGTAACACGGCAGATGGGACGATGCAGTGTATTTACTTACAGCAGGTAATGATGCATCGCGCCATCGTACGCCGGATTGTGCAATGTGTACAGCAGTATCATTACATTATTCGCTGCATTGTCATATGGTGTGTGCCAAACTTAAGTCGGATGCAAGTCCAACTGCAGACACAGTTAGCGATTTTTAGCAAACTGCACTAGTCCCACCAGGCATACACACATTAGCAGAGGTTCCGTGCATGCCCAATTCTCCCTATACTTGAAATGGGCGCTTCTGGGTGTCAACTGGGCAGCTACCTTGTGAATGTGCATAAGAGATCCATTTTGTGGGAATGTCGTGCTATTCTGAGGCGCACGTTTAGCGAAGGGACGCTTGTTTCTGACAGATCTTTTGCACCCACCATTGGGCTTGGGTAAGAGACAATACTAATGATGACAACTGCGGATGCAAACACACTGGGATGTGCGACTTTATCCGTGAATCCGTACAGATACTCACATTATCATACGGTGGTAAATCTGCCGTGCCCAGTTGTGGGTGCTTTGTGTCCGTCACAGAATGAGGCCCATAATGTTATCACTAGTTTGTCCCTAGTCTAAAGCTGGCACACCTAAATGACTGTGCGACCCACGATACATTGCGTCGCAGTACACACTAGACGACGATATACGGCACGATGTATCATCACATGCTGCATGTAACAACACCGCATCGGCTGTGGAATCGAATCATCTGATGTGCAGGACAGCAGATGGGACGATTCAATGAACAATGGCAAAGAACGACGGATTGGGCTTACACGCTACATGATGTATACGATATATAGTTCCAATACGCGTCGGAATGATATATCGGATGACAGTTCTTATATCATCTACACATCAGACTAGACCCAAAATAAACTGACCCCTTTACATAATCACTTTTCAGTCCCCCAGACATTTTTCTTGGCAGCAAGCAAGTTCAAGTAGATTTTACCTAGCATATACATTTTTGCTACAAAAGGTATTGTTATTTTTCACTAATTAAAATATTGATAGAAACTTATAGATAACTTCTTTGTCAAATTTATTTACTTCTACAGATTACCAAATTGTAGTATGGTTACTAGGTCGTACAGATACAATGACTACGGAGAGGTCCCAGATCTTTTAGGTTTTTTGGGCCTGAACACATTGCTTATTCTGCTAGTGCATGGGATGTACCATTGCTTAATGGGTATTCTTTCCTTTATACAAATCCCTTATTATCTGTACCAAACAGAACATATACCCCATTCACTCCTATTACCTAACGTCTGATTCCAGATCAACTGCACAGAATATATATAATTGTTTTTAGTGGATTTTGAGCTGTGTAGTTTTTTTGTGCCTGGCTGTTGGTTCCAACCTTATACAATGTTCATACTACATATATGGTGCAATACTATGTTGAAAGAATTTGCTAAATTTGAGCTGCATCCAGTGCTACAGTATATATACAATAGCATTGCTGAAAGGGTTAACGGTACTGCGCCCACACAGCAGCACAGTAAAGTAATGTAATGCGGCTGACCTACCTTTTTCATACATCTCATCACTCTGGTGACTGTGTACAGTTTGTATGTATAATAAAAAGTACTGTAGGAGTTTAATGCAGACCTATCAAACATTAGCACTTTCCACATCAACGAATAAAGGGCCAGTGCATCCAAACTGATATAAATATCTAACCCATGTCTGGAGCTGTTCACAGATATGTATATAACTGTAACAAAGTAATTAGCTTTGCTTACAGAAATAGGTTATGTTGCCATAAGGCAAACTTCAATTGCCATAGAGAAAGTCTGCAATTAAAGGGTTAATAGTGTGTGTCAACCAGTGCACTACAAAAGTGAACATATACAGTACATCCCCACATTACACTACTTGCCTCCTACTGTGCGTTATCATTTAATTGTTTATATTAGCAATAGGCTAGAGCAAACTTAACATTGGTGCTTGGAGGGTTAATGTATAAAACAAATGACAGATATAGGTTTTTTTCCCCACCTGGAGTTCATAGGTTTAACCCACCCCTTCCATTTTGCCTAGTTACAGCAATTCCTATGGCACATCACTTCCTCTAATACTTTAATAATTTACCCGGAATGCAATGTGGGCAAATGGCATTTCAAGGGTTAAGGCATATAAACGTCTTTTTGCATCCAATAGGCATTCAGCCTCCCTGGATGGCCCCAGCTACAAAGAGTTAATTCACATTGAGATCTGTGCACTGCAAACCACCCTGGGTTGCACTAATTAAATCAGTAACGCTAGATAAGAAGGGAAAGACCTCATTAACCCTTTGCAGGTCTGGCCACACATCACAAGCACCCCTTGTTATTCCACTCTATTCCATCCTGTCACCCAAGGGTTAAAATTATTACAGGATGGAACCCCGGTTTGCAGTGAAATCGTCATTCATACAGCGTATTTCAGTATCTCCCCTTGTATCAGCTGGGCAATAATAGGATGAATAATGGGAAACCATCACACTGCAAGACATACTGTACAGTATATAAAGGAAGCATAGATCATATAATATCATATACTGGGACTCTATAGACAGCATCAGGGGACCCTGCAGCTACTAATGCCAAGCTCAGTGCCAGAACACAACCCATGGTGCAGACAGGCTATCTGGATATTTGGCTATAGCCTTCCACTCACCCCTTTTGCAATCCTAGCTCGACTGGTCCTCTTTTTGGTGTTGTTCCCCAATTCAGATCCTCAGGGTTCCTGCACAGCGACCATTGCATCTCCTGGTTAATCAGTGCCTGGGTAGGGGGAGGGATCCTTTGCATGTCACTCCAAATTGCCTTACTTGCTAAAAATTCTCTCTTCTCCCCTTTGCAGCTGTCAGGGCAGGCAGGGAAGTGCATGTGAAGACACAAAACGAGGGGCAGAGGAGCTGCTGATGTAAATCCAATCCCATGCAGTGAGTGGGGACAGGCTGAGAAGCCAAATGAACACGTCTGTGGTCATCCTTTCATTTCAGGCTCATTGCAAAGTACATTGAGATATTAAGCAAAGTCTTCACTGTTGCAAAATATCAGCAGCCATGTTATGCAGACTTCCACTGGGGGAGCATCTAACAATTTTACATGCTCTGTATAACAGGGATTCGTGAGGGAGTGTGTCTAAAGAACCACTGCAACTTTCCCATTTCAACCCACAGACCAGCAAATAGAGTGGAAATTCAAATCATTTTTGAAATAGCCATTAGCCATTGAGAACATTTGCCTTTATTTGAAATGTTAGTGATTTATTTGAAATGTTAGTAATTTAAATGACATGTTTAATAGGAATGACTTGCTGTACAGTCTACTATACAGTACCCTAAGTTGAAGTTGAACTTGATTCATTACAATGAGTTGTGCAATGTGGTATATATTTAATGAAACAATATATGTACTGTATGTTATTAACTCTTTAACTTGGAACTATTTGAGCTATGTTTTTTTAAAATTTAAAAGTCTTAAGATGTAAGTTTACTAATACACCTTTTACACATGCAGCAATAATCCGGGTAATTGTACATGATCGCGCGCGGTTACTGTGCAGTGTTAAAGGGCCAGGTTGAAATAAGCCAGTGACTAGAAGGGTTGAACACGTGTTCAACTCTGCTTGTGATGCAGAGTGAACAGGTGACCCGGGTCCCGCTCACTGCTTAGGAAGGGGCGGCACTTGGAGATTAGACCATTCCAAGCACCGGCTCACGACTTGCACCTCATTATGTTTATCCCGCATGTCATTATCCATACGCCGGAACACCGACACCCGGCATACTGAACAAAGGTAAGCCAGACGCGGACAGCCGCGGGCGAGGGTTAGGTATTAGGGTTCCCGGGGGGAGTTAGGGTCAGGCACCCCCCCCCCCGGGAGGGTTAGGTTTAGGCACCCCCCCCGGGAGATTTAGGTTTAGGCTGCTGGGATGGGGGGGTTAGGTTCAGGCACTTAGGGGGGGTTTAGGGTTAGGCACTTGGGGAGGTTAGGGTTAGGCACCCCTAAGGGAGGGTTAGGGGGTAGAATTAGGTTAGCGATACTTACCTTTTGACGATTGAGTTTTTCACCCTTGCCGGGCTGCTGCTGTCGGTATTTGAACTGCCAGCCATGTGGAAATACACGGCTTTGTTCCCGACCCTGAAACGCAAAGGAACTTTGTGTAAGGAAAGCTGCGGCCACTCGCATCTGCGCCCTTGTTACATAGAGTCGGGGTTATCCTGCGTGGGAAGCGGGGAAAGTGATTTTTTTTACTTCTGCACTTGCGTCCTGATGGTTATCAAGAGATCAATGCAACTTCAATGGGCGTTTCTGGGTGGTTACCTACCGAGGGGGGAAGGGGGGGGGTTTGCGGGCATGTCAGTGCGGGCATGTCAACAGATGCAATTCCACTGACTTTGACGGCCATGGTCCCTTGGACATTTTGCGTCTGGGATAGGCAGTTGCAATGGCCGATGGTTGGCTGATCTTTATACGAACATCTTTGTACGCACATTGGCAGATTCGTGTCAGTGGGCCACTCAATAGAGCGCCCATTGGCTCAGACATTAACATAAAGGTGCAATCCACCTCTGAATTACCTCCTAAGACTCAGTCGCACACAGTGATCAATTGGGTTTGATTCAGACCCGCTTGCAAGCGCTATGGGTCGATGGCCGGGCAGTACGCACGCGCGAGCCCCGGAGCGAGTGAGAAATTCACTCGCTCCGGGGCTCGCTACAAACGGGGCGGCTGTCGATGTTGATCGACAGCTCGCCCCGTTTTGTAGGCGGGTTGGGGGGGTGGCTGGCCAAACGGAGGTGTTCCCGAAGGCAGGTTGGGGGCGGCCCTACTGATATCACCAGTGATGTCAGTAGTGAGCTTCCTGCTCTATTAGAGCAGAAAGCTCACTGGGGTTTGCGGGAACGAGACCCTACCACAAGGGTCTCGTCGCAAGCCCGATGGTCGCGACCATCACCTGGCCGCTCGCAAAAGCTGTGGGTGGTCACCCACAGCTTAGCGAGCAGCCAGGAGGCCATTTTTTTTTTAAAAGCGGCCGCCCTGATTCAGAACGAGCGCTCACTTTTTGCGAGCAGCTCTGAATCAGGGCCATTGTATGCAAGCAATGCACTTCTGTCACCTCCCAGTTATTTTATTTATGCAAATAAGACGCACATTTTATATTAAAAGAAAAACTCTTGGCGCGGCCGATTCCCATGGGACCTGGCTTGCCGAGAGGGGCTATTTGCCACGACTGAAGCCACAGTAAAAAAAGGACACAACTGTAGTAGTCACTATTAGAGCAAATGCTATTAGATACATATTGAATGGATCGGTTTATAATGCCTTACTGAGGCCTGATTTAGGTCTCCCATGCATTTCACAAGGTACAGTGTTCTATTCTGCATGGAAATCCCAGTGATGTCACAATTACATCACAGTAATTCCTGTAATAAATGAGGAAATGCATCGAATTTTTGGCATGTAAGACAAAGCGTTGAAACTTTAAAGCAGTGGCAGCACTACAGAGGCTGCAACAGCTATATAGCCTCGAGACGAGCGGGACTTGTAGCCACAGTACTGCATGCAAGGATTGCAGTTCTGCCACTGCTTGTACCCAAGCAGTACACAAGCGCAACAAAGCCAAAACAAGAGCTGAGCCGGCAGCCATGGTGTATGGACTGCATCACCAGGACCCTCAAATTATGATTTGGAGCTCAGCAATATAGTTTGTGCCTCTGGTTCTAAATGAATGGGCGTGTGTGACATTGTTTTTGTGAATCCATACAAAGCACATGCTTTTGATTTCTTAAGAATGTATGCATACATACAAATCGATGATTTCGTTACAAACATTTGCAGAATGCATCCCCCACCAGCACTGAAACATATCTCTCCCTGTGCTGACAAATGGAAGCAGTTACATTTCATATAGCAGAGTATCAGTTTCTAAGAGTCAAATTTTTTTTCGAGTCAGTGATAGAAGAACTGACACAGAATTGGAAGCCTCCTCCTCCCTGTTGCCAATGTTGGGACGTGAAGCATTGCAGCCCTGGGGTCCAGTCCTTCTGAACAGCTGGGCTCGCTGGCATGATCCCCATAACTCTGCTAGTGTGAGGTGTGAATGGGTGCTGGTTAAAAATACAATTGCAGAGTTATCCTCTAACATGATACACAGCTCTCTAGAGGCAAATCAAATACTATAAAACTTCAGCTTTCCTAGGTGGCTTATTCATTATCGATGGCTGATCCTCCCCCTGATACTTACAACAGATTATTTCGCCACCAATGAGGAGCCATGTAATTTTACACTGCCAGGACTGACGTGGTGTACGTGCGCACGTATGACAAAGAGTTCATGCATGCCCGCTGCTGCAACACACCATCTGAAGGGGTTGGGTATGATATCCTGGTGACTGAATAGCCGCCAGGTGAAATACCAACGCCAGAAGCCTGATAAGCCAAAATCCAGACAGTAGAAGGTAAGTAGGCTAATACTACCCTTGTCCTTCCCTAACCCTCCCTTGGTGGTGCCTAACCCTAAAACTCCCGGGGTGCATAGACCTAACCCCCCCCCCCTCCCTGCACCCTACACAACCCTCCTGGGGGGGTGCCTAACCCTAACTTCCTACCGGTGGTTCCTAACCCCCTCCCCGCAACCTAACCCTAACACTCCCGGAGGGTGCCTAAACCAAATCCTCCCCCCGCGGCTAACGCTAACCTATCCCGCTTACCTTTGTTCGGAATGCCGGCTGTCGATCTTTCTGTATCGAGCTAAACGTAGGCGTCTTAAGCTGGGCATACACGGCCAGATAAAATGCCTGTCAGACTGACAGACATTCTATCTGGCAGCATGCCAGCTGAAGATGTCCGCGGCATACACTGTGAGATTTCTCGCAGCAAATTAGCCCGACATCTGTGCCCCGCCCCCGGGGGAGGAAACATTTCCCTGTTCCTTCCATGGCAAGGAACACAGGAAATATCTCTCGGCCGCGGCTGGGCACACACAGCCCGATGCGGCCGACAGTTTACCTGTTAAATATCGCATCGGACGGGCATGCTGGACAATCCGGCATGCCCGACCGAGCAATATTTAACCCTCGGTCGCCCGCACACACGCTACAATTATCGGGGCGATCTGTAATTGTAGCATGTATGGCCAGCTTTAAGTGTAAGATGTCAGATATGTTTTGATGCGATCACTTATCATTGTCTAAAAGAGGATGTTTAAAGCTGGGTACACACGCTATGGAATAATGAGATGTAACGATATATAGCGTGCGCCATGCACACTGCACGATCCAGTGTACGACAGCTCGATGTATCGTACCATGCTGCATGTTACTACCCTGCGTTGTTCATTGCATTGTCCAATCTGCTGTGCTCGAAGGACTCTCCTGAATGTGAAATCGGGTGTACACCACTATATCATCCGCAAGATATATTGTTCCGATCCGCAACAGAACAATGTACTGTATCATACGACAGGACGTATAGTGTGTGCCCAGCATTATTCTCAACATTAAATGATTAAATCTAACATGCATAGACATGAAAACATTGAGAAATGTGAATATAAACGTTGCAGGAGTTCATGACAAGTGGAGATTTTTAGTAAAAAAATTATAATTTTAAGAAAAAAAAATGCCCCAATCCTTGCATTTAAAACGAGCATGTGCTGCCATAAAATGGGTGTGGTCATAGGCGTCTTTATAATGGGTGTAAGGTGTGCGGTGCACATGGGTCCAAGGGGCCCCCACCACAGACCCTGCACCCATTGTTAAATACTTACCTCTCTGCAGATACCGATGTACTGCTCCGCAGCGCTGCAGAGCAGCAAAAAAATCACTGGGAAAATGGGGGCGGCTATTTTCCCGTGAGACGTCCCTGGGAAAATAGGCGCAGGCGCCATTTTTCCAAGAGTCCTGCGTATGCACCGTAGATTCTGACATGAAGCCAGAATCTACTGCGCCGAGTGCACCGACAGAGAGGAGGGGGCCCAAACAGAGGCTGCACATGGGCCCCCTCCTCTCTGAAAACGCCCCTGCGTGTGGTCTTATGCAATGTTGTGTGGAGTGGGCTAAATTGTTAACAATAGAGACCAAAACAAAGTGCTGTATATGAGTGAGAAAAGCAATGCAGCTGCATGTATTATCAGATATTGTACTTGTTCATTTTATGGATGTTTGTTACTACTGGATCAAATAGTATTTTAGGGTTAGTAGTCCGTGAAAAGTGACTAAGGGGGGAGAAGTATCGAGACTTCTATCTAAATAGGACAAGTAGAAGCTGGTTGCCAACTTCCCAATCATTTATCAAGCACATTATATAAATTGCTAGGTAGAAGCTGATTGGTTGCTATGGGGAACGTCTCCATTTGTTCTGTTTAGAAGATTTGATACATCTCCCACTTCAGGGGCGCTGACAGCAGCGGTGGGCCCGGGTGGAAGGGGGCATGGCCTATTCGTGGAAGCCATGGCCACGCCCCCCTTAGGATTAAAACATTTTACAGAAAAAAAATAATTTTTGCGCGCCAGGTAGGGGCGGGTGTGGAGAGGGAGGACGCTGTGAGCCCCTCAGCCCAGCACAAAGCCAGGAGGGGAAGCGATCAGTGTGATCGCTCCATCCCACAGGCATAGATAGGAGACTGCTGCGGCTGCTGCTCAGCCATGAGCCGTCTCCCACTGCAGCCCAGCACACAGCAGCATGTGCTGGGCTGCTGCAAAGTAGGAGGGAGGAGGGGCAGCGCCGGACCTGGGCCCCTACCGGGCCCCTCCAACAAGCCCATGGAATAAGTACCCACTCCCCCACATCTTGGCGCCCCTGTCCCACTTTATGTCAAAAGTCTGGATTTACTGGCGTTTTTGTATCTGCATATGGTGCTAGAGTCAACGTAGAGTCCCAGGGGCTGGCTATTCAGTACATCACACTTTTTAAGTGAAACATACTTTTAACTCTGCTGTTAACCTAAAAGTGTAAATCTCAATTCTCCATATAGACTAATGGCTTCAGATGATAGGAGTCTGTTTCCACTTCTTTGCACCAGTGATCTGTAAAAGTGAAGATTAAGGCCCTGATTCAGAGCCGGACGCTCTGACCAGAGCGCTCGCTCTGAATCAGGGCCCACCTCCATAAATATGGAGCGTCCTCCTGGACGCTCGTATAGCTGTGGGTCACCACCCACAGCATATACGAGCGTGCAGGATGATGGTCGCGATGGTCTTGACCATCGCGACCATTGCCAGTGCGAGCAGAAGCCTGCGGTTGAGTTTCTCAACCACAAGGCCAGGAGTGATTTTGGCTCTATCAGAGCCAAAATCACTCCCACTGACATCACTAGTGATGTCAGTGGGGCCGGCTTCTGACGGTAGGCGTTCCCTTGGGAACGCCTCCGTCTGGCAGGCATGCCCCCGGCACGCCCACCAAAGGGGGCGTGCTGTCAATCAACATCGACAGCACGCCCCCTTTGATCAGACACAACGAGCGAAGGAAAGTCCTTCGCTCGTCGCGTCTCGCGCATGCGCACGACGGAGCTCCCTCCGTCGTGCGCATGCGCAGTGCACACCATCGACCCACTTGCGAGCGGACAGCCGCTCGCGAGTGGGTCTGAATCAGGCCCTAATATCTTATTCCTCATTCTGCACATAAAAGTACAAATGGTAAAATAGGAAATTCCTGCTTCTTTAGAGGAAACGTGTGACTGATTTTTATTGCAGTTAGGTTTATTGTTCCTTCATTTTGACCCTCAAATTATATAGTCATTTTTGGTTCCTGTTAATTTTACCAGCATTATGGAAAAAAATTAAAATACTCTTTTAAAACATTTTAAACTTTCTAGAGCAGGAATGGCCAACCTGTGGCTCGCCAGCTGTTGTAAACCTACAAGTCCCAGCATGCACTGCTTCAGTTTTGCTATTAGGGAGTGCTAAAACTGTGGCAGGACATGCTGGGATGTGTAGTTTCACAACAGCTGGAGAGCCACAGGTTGGCCAGGCCTGTTCTAGAGCATTTGTTTTCTGGCTGTTGGTTCCGGCCCTCAGTTCATTCTGTATAGATAGTCCAATACTATGTTTGTTATAGAAATAATTTGCTAAAACTGAGCTGCAAAAAAAACAAACAAATTCAGACATACATTCTCCATGATTACAGTAATGCAGAGATCTCCGTTACATACAATTGCAAACCTATGGTAAGCGCCAGCCCATACATGCCTACTCTCCCAAAAGTTGCGGGAGGCTCCCAATTTTTGAGGTAACCTCTCCCACACCCCCAGAAGATTAGGCCCACTTCCTAGTAAAGTATGACGGATGGGGAAATTTTAAGGGGAATTTTCGGGTCCGCAAGTAGGGGGCGGGGCTAAAATGACGAAGATGTCAACAGAATCTCCTCCCCAGGCTTCTCCCGGGGAGGAGATTTCTAAAATCGGCAAGTATGGCCCAGTCACAGCAAGGCGCCTCTGTTCTGGTGGTCCTATGCTACACGATAATAGAACCTACATTCATGTATTTCTAAATTGAGAGCCAACTCACCTGGAGGCACCCCAGCATCCTCCATTATGGCACTAAAGGGATCGGCACACCTTCCAACTTCTCATCCCATCCATGCCTCTCAGAACAGTAATAAACAGAATGGTAGTTGCTCAAATCAATTTATTGGTCCATCACAGGTACATGTAAGGGAGGGGGATAATCTAGGCTAGAAATAATAAACAAATTCCCCCAGCACACCATAATGGACCAGCATTAGAGACACATATCCTACATAATAGTAGTAATGCAGAGATCTCAGTTACATACATTTGCAAACATATGGCAAGCCACAGCAAGGCGTCTCTGCTCTGGTGGTCCTACACTACATGACAATAGCACATACTTTGGGTCATACATTTATGTATTTCTAAATTGAGAGACAACTCACCTTGAGGCACTCCAAGATCCTCCAATATGACACTACAAGGATCAATATACCCTCCAACTACTCATCCCGTCCATGCCTCTCAGAATAGTGATACCCAGAATAGTAGTTGCTCAAATCAAATTTTTTGGTCCATCACAGGTACATGTAAGGGAGGCGTTAATCTAGCCTACAACAAACAAACTAAAACATTCCTCATGCACACCATAATGGACCAGCAAAAGAAACATACGTCACTTTTGCTGATCCATCATGGTGTGCTGGGGGAATGTGTTTGATTTTTTCCTAGTCTAGATTAACCCCTCCCTTACATGCACCTGTGATGGACCAAAAAATTGACTGAAACAACTACCATTTTGTTAATCATGAATCTGAGCTGCATCAAGTGCTACAGTATAATGTATACTATTAGCCAACAGCATTGCTGTAAGGGTTAACGGTACTGTGCCCACACAATGGCACAGTAATGTAATGTGGCAGACCTACCTTTTCATACATTTGCATCACTCTAGTCTAGTGAGTGACTTCATAGGTATAAAAAGTACTGGAGTATAATGCAGGCCTACCTAATATTAGTTTCCACATCAACAAATAGCATAACTCAAACATAATATGCAATGCAAAGTTTGCTAGAAGGCTTAGGGGCATATTTACTAAGCAGTGTATTTACAAAACCCTTGACCTTTACAGATTTTTGCCTGCAAGATTTAAATGGGCCATAATAGTAAATGCAGCATCAGGCTGGTTTTGCTTTAAGTATTATTGCCCTTTTAAATCTGGCAGGCAAAATTTGTAAAACCAACCAATGCACTACAGTGAGTGTAGACAGTATACCCCACATTTCCCTTCTTGTCTCATATTATTTATTATAATAGCAACTAATAGGCTAATGCAGATTTACCATTACTTAAATTGTAACTCAAGGGTTAATTTACTGAACACTTGGTTTATTTCTTTTTTTTCCCCCAAGGAATTAATAAGTTTAACCCTCCCTGGTATATTGTCTAGCTAAAGTAATTTCTAAGATAATCACTTGTACAGTAATACTCTGCTATTAATGCAGTGAGCAAATGGTATTACAAGGGATAACTCACAGTCCCATTCCACTTGCATTTGAGCTGCTGTATGAAATCTCCTGCTGAGTCAGTGGGTAAATGATCACGTCAGTCACACAGAGGGAAATTTGAAAAGAGCAGCTGGATTCTGGTCTTATTCTGGCTCTTGGCACAAATGCAAGATGTGTTTCTACAATTATGTGATATGTCCTACAATATGTGTGGTCAGATTAAGACATGTTTCACATTGTGTACTCAGCCACAGATAATCCAGTCAGCCACAGATCTGGCAGATTGGCGAATGGACTGAATGACATTACCCACCAAGTAGACATTATTATTATTATTATTATTATTATCCTTTATTTATATGGCGCCACAAGGGTTCCGCAGCGCCTTACAAAGTACAAAAACAAACGAGCACACAAGACAACAGTTATTAACAGTACAGACAATGCAGGACAAGTACATGATTTATAAACAATGCTGCATAACACCAAAATAAGCAGCAGGGTGTCAGTAAGCAGTTTTAGGCACCATTGTAAATGAAAGTAAAATTAAGGCAAGAAGAAGCACGTGAGGAAAGAGGGCCCTGCTCGTGAGAGCTTACATTCTGAGGGGAGGGTCCGACAAACAGGGGTGACACAGATGGGCTAGATAGTGAGGAAGGAGCATAGAGTAGTGGGTTAGGATGAGCGCTGGAAAGCATTGAGGAAGAAATGGGTCTTGAGGGCCCAGTTGAAGATTAAAAGCCAGGAAGCCAAGTGATGGAGGAATTTTGCAGGAGCAGTGGTGTCAGAGGGGTATAGCCAGGGTTTGGTGATGGCAAGGAGAATCAAGGCATTACAGATGAAGTGCTCATGAACAGGGACCAGTTTATTATAGACAAAACTGGCTTTCCAGAGGGAACAGGAGAGAGGGACAGAGTTAAGAGGCGAGAGGAGAATGAGATTATTAGGGTTGATGTAGTGTGGAGGTGATATTGATCTAGAGAAGGGGGATAAGGAGTGTGGGGTTATGTGGCTGGCTTCTGAATGAGGAAGGGTGACAGCAGGTGATGGGTAAGGTGGAGGTTTAGTGTGGTGTGGGGGGGGAGAAGGATAAGTATCTTGGAGAAAAGAGAGGGTGCAGAGTTTAGTGGTGGTGCAGCAGGACCATGGTGGGAGAGTGGAGAATAATACTGGAGTTGTGGGAGATGCAGTTGAGAGACTAATATGTGATGAAGAGAGACAGAGGAGGGGGAGAATGTAGAGGGGACTATGGATGGAGAAAAGAGGTGAAAACTGGTGGTAGAGGAGAAAATAATGTAGCAGCTGAGTGAGGGAGGAGTAGAAGAAAAGAGACATCGTGTAGATGAGGCAGTCGGGGGGGGGGGGGAAGTCAGTAGTAGTAATGAGTGTGAGATGAGGGAGCAGTACAGGTCAAAGGTCAAAATCAGATAAAAGGAAGAACAGTGCTGGAAGATGTAAAGGCACAACTACAATAGTATATTATAACCAAAAAAAGAGTATAGAGCTGTTAAAGTAGCAAGACTTGACAATTAGTCTAAAGTATGAATATATGTCTATGTCTATGGGTGTTAGTGTTTTCCAGTTCAAAGTATTAATTATCCATAATGAGAGTAATCCGTTATTTTCGGGTTCCGTATGTTTTGTGAACATTTATCATGTCGAAAATGGTCCTAATGTCGACATGCAGCATGTTAACATGTTTAGTACAGTATGTTGACACTGACCGTGTTGACATTCAATATGTCGACACTGATGGCATGTCGACATAATTAGATTGTCTACAACAAGGGAGTCTGGGCGGTGTGGTGCTGACTTACCTGCGTTACAGCTCCAGCAGTGTCATCTGATCTAGATGTTCTGGTGGTGAATACCCTCACACCTAACCCTAACCCTGATCCTGACCCTCACTGGTGTCGATATTATGAATATTGGGATTTTAAATGTCACTTTGGTGACTGCATCCCTTATTTTCCATCCACACAGTCACTGCTCACTTACATCTTAATTCCCTTTTCCCTTTGTAGGATCCTGCTCACCATCTTTTTCATTTCATGCACTTACTTGTAGGATCCTGCTCACCATCTTCTTCATCCCATGCACTTACCTGTAGGATCTTGCTCACCATCTTCTTCATCCCATGCACTTACCTGTAGGATCTTGCTCACCATCTTCTTCATCCCATGCACTTACCTGTAGGATCCTGCTCACCATCTTCTTCATTCCATGCACTTACCTGTAGAATCCTGCTCATTGTCTTCTTCATTCCATGCACTTACCTGTAGGATCCTGCTCACCATCTTTTTCATTCCATGCACTTACCTGTAGGATCCTGCTCACCATCTTCTTCATTTCATGCACACCTGTAGGATCTTGCTCATCGTCTTTTTCATTCCATGCACTTACCTGCAGGATCTTGCTCACCGTCTCCTTCTTTCCATGGACACACCTGTAGGATCTGGCTCACCATCTTCTTTCCATGCACTTACCTGTAGGATCCTGCTCACCATCTTCTTCATTCCATGCACTTACCTGTAGGATCCTGCTCAACGTCTTCTTCATTCCATGCACTTGCCTGTAGGATCCTGCTCACCATCTTCTTCATTCCATGCACTTAATTGTAGGATCCTGCTAACCATCTTCTTCATTCCATGAACACACCTGTAGGATCTTGCTCACCGTCTTCTTCTTTCTATGCACTTACCTGTAGGATCCTGCTCACCATCTTCTTCATTCCATGCACTTACCTGTAGGATCCTGCTAACCATCTTCTTCATTCCATGAACACACCTGTAGGATCTTGCTCACCATCTTCTTCTTTCCATGCACTTACCTGTATGATCTTGCTCACCGGCTTCTTCTTTCCATGCACTTACCTGTAGGATCCTGCTCATCGTCTTCTTCATTCCATGCACTTACCTGTAGGATCCTGCTCACCATCGTCTTCATTCAATGCACTTACCTGTAGGATCCTGCTCACCATCTTCTTCATTCCATGGACACACCTGTAGGATCTTGCTCACCGTCTTCTTCATTCCATGCACTTGCCTGTAGGATCTTGCTCACCATCTTCTTCATTCCATGCACTTGCCTGTAGGATCTTGCTCACCATCTTCTTCATTCCGTGCACTTACCTGTAGGATCCTGCTAACCATCTTCTTCATTCCATGAACACACCTGTAGGATCTTGCTCACCATCTTCTTCTTTCCATGCACTTGCCTGTAGGATCTTGCTCACCATCTTCTTCATTCCGTGCACTTATCTGTAGGATCCTGCTAACCATCTTCTTCATTCCATGAACACACCTGTAGGATCTTGCTCACCGTCTTCTTCTTTCCATGCACTTACCTGTAGGATCCTGCTCATCATCTTCTTCATTCCATGCACTTACCTGTAGGATCCTTCTCACCGTCTTCTTCATTCCATGCACTTACCTGTAGGATCCTGCTCACCATCTTCTTCATTCCATGGACACACCGGTAGGATCTTCCTCACCATCTTCTTCATTCCATGCACTTACCTGCAGGATCCTGCTCACCATCTTCTTCATTCCATGCACTTACCTGTAGGATCCTGCTCACCATCTTCTTCATTCCATGCACTTACCTGTAGGATCTTGCTCACCATCTTCTTCTTTCCATGCACTTACCTGTAGGATCCTGCTCATCGTCTTCTTCATTCCATGCACTTACCTGTAGGATCCTGCTCACCATCTTCTTCATTCCATGCACTTACCTGTAGGATCCTGCTCACCATCTTCTTCATTCCATGGACACACCTGTAGGATCTTCCTTACCATCTTCTTCATTCCATGCACTTACCTGCAGGATCCTGCTCACCATCTTCTTCATTCCATGCACTTACCTGTAGGATCCTGCTCACCATCTTCTTCATTCCATGGACACACCTGTAGGATCTTGCTCACCATCTTCTTCATTCCATGCACTTACCTGTAGGATCCTGCTCACCATCTTCTTCATTCCATGCACTTACCTGTAGGATCCTGCTCACCATCTTCTTCATTCCATGCACTTACCTGTAGGATCCTGCTCAACGTCTTCTTCATTCCATGCACTTGCCTGTAGGATCCTGCTCACCATCTTCTTCATTCCATGCACTTAATTGTAGGATCCTGCTAACCATCTTCTTCATTCCATGAACACACCTGTAGGATCTTGCTCACCGTCTTCTTCTTTCTATGCACTTACCTGTAGGATCCTGCTCACCATCTTCTTCATTCCATGCACTTACCTGTAGGATCCTGCTAACCATCTTCTTCATTCCATGAACACACCTGTAGGATCTTGCTCACCATCTTCTTCTTTCCATGCACTTACCTGTATGATCTTGCTCACCGGCTTCTTCTTTCCATGCACTTACCTGTAGGATCCTGCTCATCGTCTTCTTCATTCCATGCACTTACCTGTAGGATCCTGCTCACCATCGTCTTCATTCAATGCACTTACCTGTAGGATCCTGCTCACCATCTTCTTCATTCCATGGACACACCTGTAGGATCTTGCTCACCGTCTTCTTCATTCCATGCACTTGCCTGTAGGATCTTGCTCACCATCTTCTTCATTCCATGCACTTGCCTGTAGGATCTTGCTCACCATCTTCTTCATTCCGTGCACTTACCTGTAGGATCCTGCTAACCATCTTCTTCATTCCATGAACACACCTGTAGGATCTTGCTCACCATCTTCTTCTTTCCATGCACTTGCCTGTAGGATCTTGCTCACCATCTTCTTCATTCCGTGCACTTATCTGTAGGATCCTGCTAACCATCTTCTTCATTCCATGAACACACCTGTAGGATCTTGCTCACCGTCTTCTTCTTTCCATGCACTTACCTGTAGGATCCTGCTCATCATCTTCTTCATTCCATGCACTTACCTGTAGGATCCTTCTCACCGTCTTCTTCATTCCATGCACTTACCTGTAGGATCCTGCTCACCATCTTCTTCATTCCATGGACACACCTGTAGGATCTTCCTCACCATCTTCTTCATTCCATGCACTTACCTGCAGGATCCTGCTCACCATCTTCTTCATTCCATGCACTTACCTGTAGGATCCTGCTCACCATCTTCTTCATTCCATGCACTTACCTGTAGGATCTTGCTCACCATCTTCTTCTTTCCATGCACTTACCTGTAGGATCCTGCTCATCGTCTTCTTCATTCCATGCACTTACCTGTAGGATCCTGCTCACCATCTTCTTCATTCCATGCACTTACCTGTAGGATCCTGCTCACCATCTTCTTCATTCCATGGACACACCTGTAGGATCTTCCTTACCATCTTCTTCATTCCATGCACTTACCTGCAGGATCCTGCTCACCATCTTCTTCATTCCATGCACTTACCTGTAGGATCCTGCTCACCATCTTCTTCATTCCATGGACACACCTGTAGGATCTTGCTCACCATCTTCTTCATTCCATGCACTTACCTGTAGGATCCTGCTCACCATCTTCTTCATTCCATGCACTTACCTGTAGGATCCTGCTCACCATCTTCTTCATCCCATGCACTTACCTGTAGGATCCTGCTCACCATCTTCTTCATTCCATGGACACACCTGTAGGATCTTCCTCACCATCTTCTTCATTCCATGCACTTACCTGCAGGATCCTGCTCACCATCTTCTTCATTCCATGCACTTACCTGTAGGATCCTGCCCACCATCTTCTTCATTCCATGGACACACCTGTAGGATCTTGCTCACCATCTTCTTCATTCCATGCACTTACCTGTAGGATCCTGCTCACCATCTTCTTCATTCCATGCACTTACCTGTAGGATCCTGCTCACCATTTTCTTCATCCCATGCACTTACCTGTAGGATCCTGCTCACCATGTTCTTCATTCCATGCACTTACCTGTTGGATCCTGCTCATCGTCTTCTTCATTCCATGCACTTATCTGTAGGATTCTGCTCACCATCTTCTTCATTCCATGCACTTACCTGTAGGATCCTGCTCACCGTCTTCTTCATTCCATGCACTTGCCTGTAGGATCTTGCTCACCGTCATCTTCATTCCATGGACACACCTGTAGGATCTTGCTCACCATCTTCTTCTTTCCATGCACTTACCTGCAGGATCCTGCTCACCATCTTCTTCATTCCATGCACTTACCTGTAGGATCTTGCTCACCATCTTCTTCATTCCGTGCACTTACCTGTAGGATCCTGCTAACCATCTTCTTCATTCCATGAACACACCTGTAGGATCTTGCTCACCATCTTCTTCTTTCCATGCACTTGCCTGTAGGATCTTGCTCACCATCTTCTTCATTCCGTGCACTTATCTGTAGGATCCTGCTAACCATCTTCTTCATTCCATGAACACACCTGTAGGATCTTGCTCACCGTCTTCTTTCCATGCACTTACCTGTAGGATCCTGCTCATCATCTTCTTCATTCCATGCACTTACCTGTAGGATCCTTCTCACCGTCTTCTTCATTCCATGCACTTACCTGTAGGATCCTGCTCACCATCTTCTTCATTCCATGGACACACCTGTAGGATCTTCCTCACCATCTTCTTCATTCCATGCACTTACCTGCAGGATCCTGCTCACCATCTTCTTCATTCCATGCACTTACCTGTAGGATCCTGCTCACCATCTTCTTCATTCCATGCACTTACCTGTAGGATCTTGCTCACCATCTTCTTCTTTCCATGCACTTACCTGTAGGATCCTGCTCATCGTCTTCTTCATTCCATGCACTTACCTGTAGGATCCTGCTCACCATCTTCTTCATTCCATGCACTTACCTGTAGGATCCTGCTCACCATCTTCTTCATTCCATGTACACACCTGTAGGATCTTCCTTAACATCTTCTTCATTCCATGCACTTACCTGCAGGATCCTGCTCACCATCTTCTTCATTCCATGCACTTACCTGTAGGATCCTGCTCACCATCTTCTTCATTCCATGGACACACCTGTAGGATCTTGCTCACCATCTTCTTCATTCCATGCACTTACCTGTAGGATCCTGCTCACCATCTTCTTCATTCCATGCACTTACCTGTAGGATCCTGCTCACCATCTTCTTCATTCCATGCACTTACCTGTAGGATCCTGCTCAACATCTTCTTCATTCCATGCACTTGCCTGTAGGATCCTGCTCACCATCTTCTTCATTCCATGCACTTAATTGTAGGATCCTGCTAACCATCTTCTTCATTCCATGAACACACCTGTAGGATCTTGCTCACCGTCTTCTTCTTTCTATGCACTTACCTGTAGGATCCTGCTCACCATCTTCTTCATTCCATGCACTTACCTGTAGGATCCTGCTAACCATCTTCTTCATTCCATGAACACACCTGTAGGATCTTGCTCACCATCTTCTTCTTTCCATGCACTTACCTGTATGATCTTGCTCACCGGCTTCTTCTTTCCATGCACTTACCTGTAGGATCCTGCTCATCGTCTTCTTCATTCCATGCACTTACCTGTAGGATCCTGCTCACCATCGTCTTCATTCAATGCACTTACCTGTAGGATCCTGCTCACCATCTTCTTCATTCCATGGACACACCTGTAGGATCTTGCTCACCGTCTTCTTCATTCCATGCACTTGCCTGTAGGATCTTGCTCACCATCTTCTTCATTCCATGCACTTGCCTGTAGGATCTTGCTCACCATCTTCTTCATTCCGTGCACTTACCTGTAGGATCCTGCTAACCATCTTCTTCATTCCATGAACACACCTGTAGGATCTTGCTCACCATCTTCTTCTTTCCATGCACTTGCCTGTAGGATCTTGCTCACCATCTTCTTCATTCCGTGCACTTATCTGTAGGATCCTGCTAACCATCTTCTTCATTCCATGAACACACCTGTAGGATCTTGCTCACCGTCTTCTTCTTTCCATGCACTTACCTGTAGGATCCTGCTCATCATCTTCTTCATTCCATGCACTTACCTGTAGGATCCTTCTCACCGTCTTCTTCATTCCATGCACTTACCTGTAGGATCCTGCTCACCATCTTCTTCATTCCATGGACACACCTGTAGGATCTTCCTCACCATCTTCTTCATTCCATGCACTTACCTGCAGGATCCTGCTCACCATCTTCTTCATTCCATGCACTTACCTGTAGGATCCTGCTCACCATCTTCTTCATTCCATGCACTTACCTGTAGGATCTTGCTCACCATCTTCTTCTTTCCATGCACTTACCTGTAGGATCCTGCTCATCGTCTTCTTCATTCCATGCACTTACCTGTAGGATCCTGCTCACCATCTTCTTCATTCCATGCACTTACCTGTAGGATCCTGCTCACCATCTTCTTCATTCCATGGACACACCTGTAGGATCTTCCTTACCATCTTCTTCATTCCATGCACTTACCTGCAGGATCCTGCTCACCATCTTCTTCATTCCATGCACTTACCTGTAGGATCCTGCTCACCATCTTCTTCATTCCATGGACACACCTGTAGGATCTTGCTCACCATCTTCTTCATTCCATGCACTTACCTGTAGGATCCTGCTCACCATCTTCTTCATTCCATGCACTTACCTGTAGGATCCTGCTCACCATCTTCTTCATCCCATGCACTTACCTGTAGGATCCTGCTCACCATCTTCTTCATTCCATGGACACACCTGTAGGATCTTCCTCACCATCTTCTTCATTCCATGCACTTACCTGCAGGATCCTGCTCACCATCTTCTTCATTCCATGCACTTACCTGTAGGATCCTGCCCACCATCTTCTTCATTCCATGGACACACCTGTAGGATCTTGCTCACCATCTTCTTCATTCCATGCACTTACCTGTAGGATCCTGCTCACCATCTTCTTCATTCCATGCACTTACCTGTAGGATCCTGCTCACCATCTTCTTCATTCCATGCACTTACCTGTAGGATCCTGCTCACCATCTTCTTCATTCCATGCACTTACCTGTAGGATCTTGCTCACCATCTTCTTCTTTCCATGCACTTATCTGTAGGATCCTGCTCATCGTCTTCTTCATTCCATGCACTTACCTGTAGGATCCTGCTCACCATCTTCTTCATTCCATGCACTTACCTGTAGGATCCTGCTCACCATCTTCTTCATTCCATGGACACACCTGTAGGATCTTCCTTACCATCTTCTTCATTCCATGCACTTACCTGCAGGATCCTGCTCACCATCTTCTTCATTCCATGCACTTACCTGTAGGATCCTGCTCACCATCTTCTTCATTCCATGGACACACCTGTAGGATCTTGCTCACCATCTTCTTCATTCCATGCACTTACCTGTAGGATCCTGCTCACCATCTTCTTCATTCCATGCACTTACCTGTAGGATCCTGCTCACCATCTTCTTCATCCCATGCACTTACCTGTAGGATCCTGCTCACCATCTTCTTCATTCCATGGACACACCTGTAGGATCTTCCTCACCATCTTCTTCATTCCATGCACTTACCTGCAGGATCCTGCTCACCATCTTCTTCATTCCATGCACTTACCTGTAGGATCCTGCCCACCATCTTCTTCATTCCATGGACACACCTGTAGGATCTTGCTCACCATCTTCTTCATTCCATGCACTTACCTGTAGGATCCTGCTCACCATCTTCTTCATTCCATGCACTTACCTGTAGGATCCTGCTCACCATCTTCTTCATCCCATGCACTTACCTGTAGGATCCTGCTCACCATGTTCTTCATTCCATGCACTTACCTGTTGGATCCTGCTCACCATCTTCTTCATTCCATGCACTTATCTGTAGGATTCTGCTCACCATCTTCTTCATTCCATGCACTTACCTGCAGGATCCTGCTCACCGTCTTCTTCATTCCATGCACTTGCCTGTAGGATCTTGCTCACCGTCATCTTCATTCCATGGACACACCTGTAGGATCTTGCTCACCATCTTCTTCTTTCCATGCACTTACCTGCAGGATCCTGCTCACCATCTTCTTCATTCCATGCACTTACCTGTAGGATCTTGCTCACCATCTTCTTCATTCCGTGCACTTACCTGTAGGATCCTGCTAACCATCTTCTTCATTCCATGAACACACCTGTAGGATCTTGCTCACCATCTTCTTCTTTCCATGCACTTGCCTGTAGGATCTTGCTCACCATCTTCTTCATTCCGTGCACTTATCTGTAGGATCCTGCTAACCATCTTCTTCATTCCATGAACACACCTGTAGGATCTTGCTCACCGTCTTCTTCTTTCCATGCACTTACCTGTAGGATCCTGCTCATCATCTTCTTCATTCCATGCACTTACCTGTAGGATCCTTCTCACCGTCTTCTTCATTCCATGCACTTACCTGTAGGATCCTGCTCACCATCTTCTTCATTCCATGGACACACCTGTAGGATCTTCCTCACCATCTTCTTCATTCCATGCACTTACCTGCAGGATCCTGCTCACCATCTTCTTCATTCCATGCACTTACCTGTAGGATCCTGCTCACCATCTTCTTCATTCCATGCACTTACCTGTAGGATCTTGCTCACCATCTTCTTCTTTCCATGCACTTACCTGTAGGATCCTGCTCATCGTCTTCTTCATTCCATGCACTTACCTGTAGGATCCTGCTCACCATCTTCTTCATTCCATGCACTTACCTGTAGGATCCTGCTCACCATCTTCTTCATTCCATGGACACACCTGTAGGATCTTCCTTACCATCTTCTTCATTCCATGCACTTACCTGCAGGATCCTGCTCACCATCTTCTTCATTCCATGCACTTACCTGTAGGATCCTGCTCACCATCTTCTTCATTCCATGGACACACCTGTAGGATCTTGCTCACCATCTTCTTCATTCCATGCACTTACCTGTAGGATCCTGCTCACCATCTACTTCATTCCATGCACTTACCTGTAGGATCCTGCTCACCATCTTCTTCATTCCATGCACTTACCTGTAGGATCCTGCTCAACGTCTTCTTCATTCCATGCACTTGCCTGTAGGATCCTGCTCACCATCTTCTTCATTCCATGCACTTAATTGTAGGATCCTGCTAACCATCTTCTTCATTCCATGAACACACCTGTAGGATCTTGCTCACCGTCTTCTTCTTTCTATGCACTTACCTGTAGGATCCTGCTCACCATCTTCTTCATTCCATGCACTTACCTGTAGGATCCTGCTAACCATCTTCTTCATTCCATGAACACACCTGTAGGATCTTGCTCACCATCTTCTTCTTTCCATGCTCTTACCTGTATGATCTTGCTCACCGGCTTCTTCTTTCCATGCACTTACCTGTAGGATCCTGCTCATCGTCTTCTTCATTCCATGCACTTACCTGTAGGATCCTGCTCACCATCGTCTTCATTCAATGCACTTACCTGTAGGATCCTGCTCACCATCTTCTTCATTCCATGGACACACCTGCAGGATCTTGCTCACCGTCTTCTTCATTCCATGCACTTGCCTGTAGGATCTTGCTCACCATCTTCTTCATTCCATGCACTTGCCTGTAGGATCTTGCTCACCATCTTCTTCATTCCGTGCACTTACCTGTTGGATCCTGCTAACCATCTTCTTCATTCCATGAACACACCTGTAGGATCTTGCTCACCATCTTCTTCTTTCCATGCACTTGCCTGTAGGATCTTGCTCACCATCTTCTTCATTCCGTGCACTTATCTGTAGGATCCTGCTAACCATCTTCTTCATTCCATGAACACACCTGTAGGATCTTGCTCACCGTCTTCTTCTTTCCATGCACTTACCTGTAGGATCCTGCTCATCATCTTCTTCATTCCATGCACTTACCTGTAGGATCCTTCTCACCGTCTTCTTCATTCCATGCACTTACCTGTAGGATCCTGCCCACCATCTTCTTCATTCCATGGACACACCTGTAGGATCTTGCTCACCATCTTCTTCATTCCATGCACTTACCTGTAGGATCCTGCTCACCATCTTCTTCATTCCATGCACTTACCTGTAGGATCCTGCTCACCATCTTCTTCATTCCATGCACTTATCTGTAGGATTCTGCTCACCATCTTCTTCATTCCATGCACTTACCTGTAGGATCCTGCTCACCGTCTTCTTCATTCCATGCACTTGCCTGTAGGATCTTGCTCACCGTCATCTTCATTCCATGGACACACCTGTAGGATCTTGCTCACCATCTTCTTCTTTCCATGCACTTACCTGCAGGATCCTGCTCACCATCTTCTTCATTCCATGCACTTACCTGTAGGATCTTGCTCACCATCTTCTTCATTCCGTGCACTTACCTGTAGGATCCTGCTAACCATCTTCTTCATTCCATGAACACACCTGTAGGATCTTGCTCACCATCTTCTTCTTTCCATGCACTTGCCTGTAGGATCTTGCTCACCATCTTCTTCATTCCGTGCACTTATCTGTAGGATCCTGCTAACCATCTTCTTCATTCCATGAACACACCTGTAGGATCTTGCTCACCGTCTTCTTCTTTCCATGCACTTACCTGTAGGATCATGCTCATCATCTTCTTCATTCCATGCACTTACCTGTAGGATCCTTCTCACCGTCTTCTTCATTCCATGCACTTACCTGTAGGATCCTGCTCACCATCTTCTTCATTCCATGGACACACCTGTAGGATCTTCCTCACCATCTTCTTCATTCCATGCACTTACCTGCAGGATCCTGCTCACCATCTTCTTCATTCCATGCACTTACCTGTAGGATCCTGCTCACCATCTTCTTCATTCCATGCACTTACCTGTAGGATCTTGCTCACCATCTTCTTCTTTCCATGCACTTACCTGTAGGATCCTGCTCATCGTCTTCTTCATTCCATGCACTTACCTGTAGGATCCTGCTCACCATCTTCTTCATTCCATGCACTTACCTGTAGGATCCTGCTCACCATCTTCTTCATTCCATGGACACACCTGTAGGATCTTCCTTACCATCTTCTTCATTCCATGCACTTACCTGCAGGATCCTGCTCACCATCTTCTTCATTCCATGCACTTACCTGTAGGATCCTGCTCACCATCTTCTTCATTCCATGGACACACCTGTAGGATCTTGCTCACCATCTTCTTCATTCCATGCACTTACCTGTAGGATCCTGCTCACCATCTTCTTCATTCCATGCACTTACCTGTAGGATCCTGCTCACCATCTTCTTCATTCCATGCACTTACCTGTAGGATCCTGCTCAACGTCTTCTTCATTCCATGCACTTGCCTGTAGGATCCTGCTCACCATCTTCTTCATTCCATGCACTTAATTGTAGGATCCTGCTAACCATCTTCTTCATTCCATGAACACACCTGTAGGATCTTGCTCACCGTCTTCTTCTTTCTATGCACTTACCTGTAGGATCCTGCTCACCATCTTCTTCATTCCATGCACTTACCTGTAGGATCCTGCTAACCATCTTCTTCATTCCATGAACACACCTGTAGGATCTTGCTCACCATCTTCTTCTTTCCATGCACTTACCTGTATGATCTTGCTCACCGGCTTCTTCTTTCCATGCACTTACCTGTAGGATCCTGCTCATCGTCTTCTTCATTCCATGCACTTACCTGTAGGATCCTGCTCACCATCGTCTTCATTCAATGCACTTACCTGTAGGATCCTGCTCACCATCTTCTTCATTCCATGGACACACCTGTAGGATCTTGCTCACCGTCTTCTTCATTCCATGCACTTGCCTGTAGGATCTTGCTCACCATCTTCTTCATTCCATGCACTTGCCTGTAGGATCTTGCTCACCATCTTCTTCATTCCGTGCACTTACCTGTAGGATCCTGCTAACCATCTTCTTCATTCCATGAACACACCTGTAGGATCTTGCTCACCATCTTCTTCTTTCCATGCACTTGCCTGTAGGATCTTGCTCACCATCTTCTTCATTCCGTGCACTTATCTGTAGGATCCTGCTAACCATCTTCTTCATTCCATGAACACACCTGTAGGATCTTGCTCACCGTCTTCTTCTTTCCATGCACTTACCTGTAGGATCCTGCTCATCATCTTCTTCATTCCATGCACTTACCTGTAGGATCCTTCTCACCGTCAACTTCATTCCATGCACTTACCTGTAGGATCCTGCTCACCATCTTCTTCATTCCATGGACACACCTGTAGGATCTTCCTCACCATCTTCTTCATTCCATGCACTTACCTGCAGGATCCTGCTCACCATCTTCTTCATTCCATGCACTTACCTGTAGGATCCTGCTCACCATCTTCTTCATTCCATGCACTTTCCTGTAGGATCTTGCTCACCATCTTCTTCTTTCCATGCACTTACCTGTAGGATCCTGCTCATCGTCTTCTTCATTCCATGCACTTACCTGTAGGATCCTGCTCACCATCTTCTTCATTCCATGCACTTACCTGTAGGATCCTGCTCACCATCTTCTTCATTCCATGGACACACCTGTAGGATCTTCCTTACCATCTTCTTCATTCCATGCACTTACCTGCAGGATCCTGCTCACCATCTTCTTCATTCCATGCACTTACCTGTAGGATCCTGCTCACCATCTTCTTCATTCCATGGACACACCTGTAGGATCTTGCTCACCATCTTCTTCATTCCATGCACTTACCTGTAGGATCCTGCTCACCATCTTCTTCATTCCATGCACTTACCTGTAGGATCCTGCTCACCATCTTCTTCATCCCATGCACTTACCTGTAGGATCCTGCTCACCATCTTCTTCATTCCATGGACACACCTGTAGGATCTTCCTCACCATCTTCTTCATTCCATGCACTTACCTGCAGGATCCTGCTCACCATCTTCTTCATTCCATGCACTTACCTGTAGGATCCTGCCCACCATCTTCTTCATTCCATGGACACACCTGTAGGATCTTGCTCACCATCTTCTTCATTCCATGCACTTACCTGTAGGATCCTGCTCACCATCTTCTTCATTCCATGCACTTACCTGTAGGATCCTGCTCACCATCTTCTTCATCCCATGCACTTACCTGTAGGATCCTGCTCACCATGTTCTTCATTCCATGCACTTACCTGTTGGATCCTGCTCACCATCTTCTTCATTCCATGCACTTATCTGTAGGATTCTGCTCACCATCTTCTTCATTCCATGCACTTACCTGTAGGATCCTGCTCACCGTCTTCTTCATTCCATGCACTTGCCTGTAGGATCTTGCTCACCGTCATCTTCATTCCATGGACACACCTGTAGGATCTTGTTCACCATCTTCTTCTTTCCATGCACTTACCTGTAGGATCCTGCTCACCATCTTCTTCATCCCACGCACTTACCTGTAGGATCTTGCTCACCATCTTCTTCATTCCATGGACACACCTGTAAGATCTTGCTCACCATCTTCTTCATTCCATGCACTTACCTGTAGGATCCTGCTCACCATCTTCTTCATTCCATGCACTTACCTGTAGGATCCTGCTCACCATCTTCTTCATCCCATGCACTTATCTGTAGGATCCTGCTCACCATGTTCTTCATTCCATGCACTTACCTGTAGGATCCTGCTCACCATCTTCTTCATTCCATGCACTTATCTGTAGGATTCTGCTCACCATCTTCTTCATTCCATGCACTTACCTGTTGGATCCTGCTCACCATCTTCTTCATTCCATGCACTTACCTGTAGGATCCTGCTCACCATCTTCTTCATTCCATGCACTTGCCTGTAGGATCTTGCTCACCGTCATCTTCATTCCATGGACACACCTGTAGGATCTTGCTCACCATCTTCTTCTTTCCATGCACTTACCTGTAGGATCCTGCTCACCGTCTTCTTCATTCCATGCACTTACCTGTACGTTCTTCTAACTTGTCACAGGCTGTCTGTTGTGAATAGTGTGAGATTTCTGAAGCAGGACATAAGGAGTTGAAAGAAATATTCCAATCCTAGTAGCACAGTACTGTCCGCTGATTCTGTATGCACTTGGCTCCAAAATATACCTTATTTGAAAGTAATGATTTTCCTATATCATTCTAAACCAGGGGTATTCAACATGCAGCCCTTCAGCTGCTGTGGAACTATACATCCCAGCATGCCCTGTCATGGTTTTAGCATGGCCTCAAAGCAAAACTGTGCCAGGGCATGCCGGGATGTGTAGTTCCACAGCAACTGGTGTGCCGCATGTTAAATACCCTGTTCTAGACATTTTCAGGGTGCTTGTATGCTGTCTGCTGAGTTTAGAGATGTACCGTGTCTCATATGAACAACAGAATTTGACTAGACTGCACATCTATATATGCACAATTGCTATATTTACAGTTCATGTCGCCTGTTTGCGTTGCCGCATAAGTTTGTTATTGATCCATACAGATTTCTATGGAACACTTCTTTGCAGTGATCTAATTATTATGGAAATGCTAAAAATGTTGCTTATCTAATTTAAAAAAAAAAATAAATCTCCTATTATAATATTGAATGAAAATCCATTGGAGAAATGCATTTTGCATAACAAATATAGTTTAATTGACCTAAGTACACATCATCATGTTGCAGTTTAATGTGTTAACAGCATTCTGGCCCTCAGTAGTGTTTACTTTCTCCAGCAAATTAAGATACCCAATGCAAACGTGGAAAACTGTAATAAATAGTCACTTCCCCTTGGGGGATAATTTATCTGGGTCTCTTGACTCTGAGCTGCTGAACAAACCCTGGAAAACATTTTATCAAATGAGAAAATCCAATCAATTTCCATTTGAATATTTCTCCTTGATAAATTGGAGGCTGTTTTTTATTTCTGAGGCACAACTAATATGAATGAAGCTAAAATAACAATAATACATTTAATGCTAATATAACATTTTAATCTGAGAACTGTTATAGGGCCCATCAAGAGGCAACCTGTTCATAAGTACAGGCTGGATTCTAAGAATGAGTAGAAAGAAATTAGCCTTTATTACAGATGCCCTGTCAGGTACTGTATGGTGCAATTGTGTTTCCTTATTGAATTAAATATATTTAGAAACATAATATCACTACCCCCCTGTGCGACATCTGTCTACCCAGCAGGACCACTTTCTTCTACTTTGATTTACCAGTGGTTCTCAACTGCAGTCCTCAGTACCACCAACAGGTCATATTTTCAGGTTTTCTGTCTGTGGAAATAGGTTGAATAATTACTGACCCAGTAAAATAGATTAACTCACCTGTACATGATTAAAGAAATCCAGAAAACATGACCTGGTGGGGGGTACTTGAGGAGTGGAGTTGAGAACCACTGGTCTAGACAAGTAGTGTTTGCTCTTTTTTTGTGGAGCCCCAAGTTACAGGTTGCCATTCTTCTAGAGCCCCCTAAACATGATTCCCCATAGAAATATCTGCCATTCATGTAGGGAACCCTAAAATGTATTTTTGGTTTGCACATGAGTGCACACTTCTGACCATTGGAAGTGCTGAGATGACCAGCATAGGACAGAAAGACACTGGTGGAGTGACAATGTGCACCATATTTGCAACCGTGTACCACAACTTTTTTTTAAGAAAAAAATATATTTTTTGCCTATATTATGTTTTTAACTCAGTTGTTATATGCTATTTATCCTGTCATTATTTTACTCTGCATAATTTAAATATTATATCTATTGGAAACTGGCTAGAATAAGGTGTTCCTAGCATTTCATTTTCCTCTGAACCTCAATTGTGGTCACTAGCTGGTTATGTTTCCTGTGTATTGAAACGTTAACTATAGGAATGAATACACTACGGTAGAAAGCCATAGTCACTATTTGTTTTTGCTTTGTTGAAACAATGTTGCTGTACCCTATTTCAGTCATAATATAGGAGAAAATGAACAACAATATTATTTGCAAATTATCTTTTTATGATCTGGGGATATTTATTTAAAAAAAAAATAGTGGGCAAGTACATACAATTTGTATATTTATTAAATAAAAAAAGTTTTTCTTGTATTGTTTTAAAAAAAAAAAAAAGCTGCATGAAATCTGACTAGTGTTTTGTTCCCGTGTTTGTTTGTTGTATTTGGTCATTGTACTTTTTTTGTATGAGCACAGTACTACTAATAATTACAGTGGGAGCAGGAGCTATGGTTGCTAAGAGGCCTGTTGCAATATGGGGCCCGCTTCCACTGCGCCTTCCTGTATTTGGTAGATACTCATCTTTGCTGTATTCAATACACTACAGCAGTGGTCCTCAAACTCAGTCCTCATGACCCCACACAGTTCAGTTCACATTTTCCAGATCACTTAGCAGGTGCACATGTGTAGTCATTACTCACTGACACATTTTAAAAGATCCCCAAGTGGAGCTAATTATTTCACTTGCAATTCTATGAGGATACCTGGAAAACATGCACTGTTTGGGGTCCTGAGGACCAAGTTTGAGAACCTGTGTACTACAAGAAGGGACAGTCTACAAACAAGATGAGCCAGGGGAGCACAATACTAGATATACAGATGAGTGGGGGAGCATAATCCTATACATACAGGTGAGTGGGGGAAGCACAATACTGGACATACAGATGAGTGGGGAAAGCACAATACTATACATACATGTCAGTGGGGGGAGCACAGTATTGGATAAACAGGAGAGTGGGAGAGCACAATACTAGATATACTCGTAAGTGGGAGAGCACAATACTAGATATACTCGTAAGTGGGAGAGCACAATACTAGATATACTCGTAAGTGGGAGAGCACAATACTAGATATACTCGTAAGTGGGAGAGCACAATACTAGATATACTCGTAAGTGGGAGAGCACAATACTAGATACAGTATACAGATGAGTAGGGGGAGCACAATATTATACATACAGGCAAGTCTGCAGACTGCTTGTACACATGCAGCCGCGGGGAAGGGGGCACCTATATCCCCGACCCACCCCTCGGCCAGTGGGACCCGCCCCCTCCTTCACACTTACACAGATGATGGTTGTTGAGTGTGTACGAACGACCATCATCTGCAGATATATCTGTTTAGTGTGTACCCAGCATTAGAGCCCTGGGTACACACTATACAATTATTGGGTCAATTGGGTGATTGGCATCATTTATTGTATAGTGTGTATGAACGATCATTTCAGCATTTTTTCGATAAAACAGTTAGAAAACATCCACAGACGCATTTCTCCGATTATCAGATCTGTCGGTAAAGACCGAAAGTCTCTGCCTTCATTTCCCGATATCGTGCAGTGTGTGTGTGTACATTCTCGATAATCTGCCCATATTAGCTAGGTTTTTTCTGATTACCTCATAATTTTTGTGGGCGTACATATGCAAATTCACTGAAAAATTCACCAGGTATTTAATTTAAAGCGTATAGCACAGATATCGGGAACCGTGATTTTGCTGAAACATCGTCCCAATTATCGATTTGATCAAAAAATTGCATAGTGTGTATGTAGCTTAAGCCTAAGTACTATATGATCTGTGCTGTGTTACTGACTCTCATCGAGGTGTTTGCAACACGGCCTCTAGTTTGTCCCCTGATCAGGGGCGGATCAGAGGGCGAGCTGACAGAGCTGTCGCCCGGAGCGCTGTAGCCTAGACATGTACGTATGCATTAGTGTATCTATAATGGGTGCAGGGTGTGTGGTGCACATGGGCCCCTGGGTCCAGGGGGGTCCACACTACACCCTGCACCCATATATCGTAGTTATTATATTTACCTTTCCGGAGTCCCACGTCAGCTGATGCTGCAGACTAAAATCACTGGGAAAGTGGCACAGTGGCTATTTTCCCGGGGATTGCGCATGCAAATGTAGTTTAGGGAATAGAGCATAGTTGCTGTCTTTTTGGCTGCCTCCTCCAGCCAAGTCGGCACTGTGGGGGGCCGGGCTCGGTGGATGTGCGCGGGCCTTGTAGCGATAAGCTGTGCGGGTCGTGGGGTGAGACTATACAATTGCATCATTGATGCCTCACCCCATTATGCAATGCTGAGATTACCAGCATTGTGGAGCAGGGGGTTGAGACACGATGACGTGATTCAATTCGAGTACTTCACTGGAGAAGTGGATGGCCGCTGCCAGCTGGCCCCAGCCCTCGGGAGACTAGTCCATCTTTCTGGGTGGCTGGGAGTGCCAACCGACTTTCGTGAGACTGCCGGCCATTCCAGGAGTGTAGGTAGGTATGGTGTAGTGGGGTCTGTAATGTAGTGACGCGTATAGAGGGGTCAGTAATGTAGTGTAAAGTATAGAGGGGTCACTGATGCAGTGTAGGGTATATAGGGATCAGTAATGTAGTGTATGGTATAGAGGGGTCATTGATACAGTGTAGGGTATATAGGGGTCAGTAATGTAGAGGTGGATATAGAGGAGTTGGTAAAAATACTAATCCCAGGTACTTGGAAAACTATTTCTGAAATAAGAAGCAAAATGCAAGAAAAATGACGTAAAGGTCAGAGGTCTGATATGAGTGAACCCCGCCATGCCTTGCACCCAGGGGCAGATCCTGAAAATAATGACAGGGGGCCCATGATTAGGGGGAGCGTGGTTGCGGGGTGTGGCCAGGTATGGGAGTGGGGATGTGGCCCAACACGTCCGCTGTGAATACATAAGGGGGTATTCAATTAACTATGGGGATTACCCCACGCATAAGTCCTGGCAGTCAGACTGAACCATATAGTCCGCTGAAAAAACACCAAATCAGGCTCGTGCGCGGGGAAAAAAAAAACATTGATTCCGCAGTTTACGTGGAATCAATGGTTTATGGTATGGGTTCCGCAGTTTACAGTAAATTTGGCAGCATAGCATCCTCATATAGAAACCTATGGGGGAAGCAGCTGCCAGCAGGAATGGAGGGATCGCAGAAAGTATCAGATATCTGCTGCGGTCCCTCCTTCATACATCTGAGCGAAACTTAATATTTGCGGTTTAACTCCAAAACAGGTGTTTCCAGGATCAAGCCTCAAATATACAATGATAAATGGGCCCCCTAGAGTTATACTCACCACCCTACCAACACCCCAGCAGCAACCTGAGAGACACTCTCCCCACTAAACACCCCAACCTCAGCAGGACCCTAGAGACACTGTTACCAGCCCTACCAAGACCCCAACAGCACCCAGAGTCGCACTCCCACCCCTGTGATCCACACCCCAACAACAGCAGCACCCAAAGACACTTATACCCTCTACCAACACTCCAACAGCACCCAGAGTTACCATCCTTCCTTGACCAACACCCCAATAGCAGTAGCAGTTACACAGTCCCCCACCCTCCCTTACCTAATAGCAGCAGCAGTAATAACACACTCCCCCCTTACCTGACACTAGCAGCAGTTAAACACTCCCCCCCTTACCTAATACCAGCAGCAGTTACATCCTCCTCCCCCCTCCATTACCTAGCACCAGCAGCAGTTACACCCCCCCATTACCTACACCCCAGCACCAGTCATACACTCCTTCCCAACACCAGCAGCAATTGCAAACCTCCACCCTTACCAACAACAGTAGCACCAAGAATATAACAATACACTAGATTAAAAATAATCCTTACCTGATGCTGGTGATGGCTGGTTTTCTGGTCCAAGATGGCTCTGAAGTCTGTGTGTACTGCCTCCAACGAGCAGCTGTGCCCGGGAAGCTCCCAGGTATTGGTAATGGTGGTGTGGGGTGCCAAAGGAATTTTCACCTTGGGCTCCACTTGGTCTAGAACCGGCCCTGCCCCTGATTGGCGTAGCCCCTCCTTATCCATTAAATGTCCACAGCAAGTTATACTACTTTCAGACAGAAAAATCTCAAAAACCTGTGTTTTTCCTATATCTTTCATATCTTTCAACCCAGGAAGGACCCGGGAATTTGCTCCTTATTTGATCTTTGAAAAACTCCTGAGCCACTCCCAACCCAATAAAGCTGGGCCACCTTGATATAGTACATATAAATAACCCAGGTCAGAAACCATTTACACAGCACCATCAATCTGGGTTATTCTCAGGTCAGCCCCGTTCACACTGAACCTGGGTCTGCCCTGCTAAACTTGTGAGGTCATAAAGAGAGGGAGGTGACTGCTCCACAACCACCAATTAGCGCATTTTAGGCATGACCCAGGTCGGATAACCCGGGTTGCACTGTTTACTCTGCGCCATTACCCAGATCCATCCTGGGTCAGACCCTGGTAGCTATCTGGGTTGGATTGCCGGGTCACTTGACCCGGGTTATTTTTCAGGGACCCTTTTACACTGAGCTGCGACCCGGGTAGACCCAGCAAAAATCCAGGTTTTTGCTCTGGTGTGAAGGGGGTATAAAGTGTGTGCAGTTGTTTTTTTTGTACTTAATGTTCACCTTTATCATCCCAATTGGCAGGCTGACTTCTTCCATGTACATGCAGAGCTCAGCTTATGTTTTCCTCAATGGAATATACAAGAGCAGCTGTTTACAATCAGTTGTATTAATTACAGACAGTGCTGAACTAGTGTCTAAAGGCCCCCATACATTAGCAATCGATTGTGGCAATTCTGCAATTTGCAGATGATTGTATAGAAAACTCTGCAATGTACAGTAGGGGCTTCACAGATCGCAGATAGCAACCAAAAAGTGATTGGAATTGTTAAATCAGATTGTCCAACATGTTGGATTTCACAGATCGATTGGGGCTGTAGATTGCTAGTGTATGGGCATGATCAGCAGATTTGCAGACCGCTACTAGTAAAATGATGGGCCTTTCAAGATGGGCAAATCTGCAAATCACTGAAATAGATCTGTAATGTATGGGTGCAGATTGCTAGATTGGGAAATCCTAAGATCGGGCAATACATCTTCAAATTGTTCAATTGTGGTTTTCAGATTGCTGATGTATGGGGGCCTTATCTCCATATTTATTTAGGTGTATTCCCTCCACCTCGGTGGTCTTTAGCTTTAATTCTATACATTTACTCTCGAGACAGTTCCTTTTTAGTGACAGCACTGTCAGTGTAATCCATTTTTGTTTTCTCCCTAGTGCACATCAGGATTTTTAAATCTGTCCCAGGTTGTACTATTTGTTTTTCCTGTGCTGTTCCAGTACATTCTCAGAATGGCACACTATGTAGTCCTGATTGTGGCATCTTAAACAGACCTGGTTACGGATTCAGCTATGACTTGTATTGTGGGTGGATTTTCCACAGTGAAAACAAGGGCACATCTGGCCACAAATCATATTACGTGTGGCGCACTCTGGTAGCTCATTTATGACCGCTGTTTCCATGGATATAGCTAGGGGCATGGCCCAGTCTAGAATTAGTTCAGGTTTGGACAGCAGTCTTTTCTGAATGCTTTCATTAATCATGCCACATACTAATTGGCCTCTAAGGGTGTCTGCTAGTCCTGTGACAAACTGTCAGTGCTCTAATGAATTCCTTAATTCAGCAACATATTTTGTTATGGAGTCGCCCTGGTGCTGGCAGCGTTTCTGAAATTAAATCTCTCAGGTATCGCTAATGGCTTAAGTGACTCTGTAAAATGTCCACACTGTTCTTAAAGACCTTATCAGCAGTTTTCAATGGACCCAATAGATTGCCCAATAAACTATAAGTTTTGGGGCCCATGATACTCAGTAAATAGAGAACACTTTTTCGTCAAACTTAATTTGACAGGTACCACGCCCCCAGCCCCTCCCATAACTCCTCCCCTGCCACTCTCACATTTCCTCCCCTTTTGATATCGCTTCATATAAAATTTATGAGTTAATATAAATTTTATGGTGCGCGATATCTTTTTGATAAGATTTTGATATAGAGATCGAAATCAAATGTATATAATTATAAATGCGATAGTGTTTGATCTAAAATGTTATATCTTTTTGATTGGTTTATATAAAATGAGTTCAATGTTTAATCAGACAGTATTGTTGTTAACCCTTCGTGATAGCTATAAAAGTAAATACATCTTTATCTAGCAGGCAGCCATGCCTACGAACAAAAGAAACGGTGCGTCACGCCACGCCGCTAATCGAAAAAAGCAGATGAAAAAGGCGTATTACACGGTATTGAACCCCGGTAGTTATAGCGGCTTTGATAAGTGTTATAAGGCCAATAAAGACGCATTTAAAAGAATGGAAATTAAAAAATGGATGCAAAAACAAGATGCGTATACGTTACATAAACCGGCTAGGAAAAACTATAAAAGGAACATGATCTGTGTGTTGGATATAAATCAGCAATGGCAATGCGACTTGGTATTGCTCATAGACCTTGCGGAGTACAACGATAGTTTTAAGTATATATTAACTATTATCAATATATTCAGTAAGAGAGCCTGGGCCGTAAGCCTAACGTCTAAGAGCGCCGCAACCGTCGCTAGTGCTTTTGAAAAAATATTTCAGCAGGGCAGCGTGCCAAAGAAGCTGCAACCCGACCGCGGTAAAGAGTTTCTAAACAAAATCCTAATAAAACTGTTAGAAAAATACGATATACAGCATTTTACGACCAACTACGACGTAAAGGCGGCGGTTATAGAAAGATTCAACAGGACTTTAAAAACACGGATGTGGCGCTATTTCACAGCACAGAATACCTACAGATATATAGATGTTTTACAGGACTTCATATACAGCTATAATAATACGTATCATAGAACGATTAAGTGTACGCCGTGTGATGTGACCCCCTCTAACGCTTTGAATATTTTTAAGACGACGTACAGCGAATACTTTAGAACTAATAAAATTCAGCCTCGATTAGCCGTAGGTGAGCACGTACGCATCTCCAAATATAAGGATATATTTCAGAAAGGTTATGAACAGAATTATTCTGAGGAGATATTCGTCATACAGCGTGTGAACACTAAAGGGCTTAGGCCGCTTTATACGTTGGCGGATTTGTACAGCGAAGTTATAACAGGCAGTTTTTACCTCGAAGAACTTCAAAGTATTCCCAAAAACTATAACAGAATTTACAAAGTGGAAAAGATTTCGGAAATACGCGTTTGTCAAGTGGTGCGGTTACCCCGTAAAATTTAACAGCTGGGTCGCAGCGTCTGAGATAAAAGATATATAAAGCTCAGCACGCTGTAAACAAGGAGAGAGATGGATGACAAGTCGTTCTACATAACATTGCCCAGCAACGCCTCGGCGGACACATTCCCACAAAACCAGATTTCTAACTATACAACAAAATTTGCAAAGCCGATACACTTAAGCGGCGAATGGGATGTTGCTCTTACAGAAATACAATACCCGCACACGTGGAATACAATCGATATACGCGATTGTGTGTTGAAAATAACAAGGTGGGATGGGCCGAACACGGATGTCACGAGGGTGTGTATTAAACCCGGTTTTTATGAATGAATCGGGGCGCTACTCGAAGCATTCAACGCTGAAATTGAGCATCATAAGCTGGATGGAGGGTTAAAATTATAAGATCCCCTCGAACGCGGCGTATCCTTCGACAATAAGCCGATGTACCAGATCACAGCCGGTGTTAAGCTGACAAGAATACTGGGTTTACAACCTAAAATTATCACCACCATTTCCGGTTTGTCAATTTGGTTAGGGTTACATCGTTTGTAAAATTTGGGCTATCGCTGTGTTATCGGTTCTTACGATCTTGCATATCACGTACAGCAGGGTGTTGTTCAGATTGTAGTAGTGTTCGCCGCTGGCCGCTATATAAAATTCAAGCGGCGCTGTGTCGGATAGCGCCGCTAAAGGTTGAACTTCGACATATAGACTTTTCTCTACGCTAGTTTGTGTCAGGGGCACGTCAAAAAGATCCAGCTCTGTTTTTGCGCATTTGACGGACTCGGGAGTGTATGAAAGACATGTTGTTTAAAAAATATCACCAGCACCGCACTTTGGTTTTCTCTTCTTCTTCTTTAAGCTGCGGCGTCTCCGGCTTTTATGTAAAAAGGGGATGCCCCAAGGCGGAAACGCTATCGTGCGCTTCCATTTTCTATTATATACACCTTTTCTTGTACATATTATTCCTGAACCATCTTGATTGGCTTGGTTCGCCTCATGTATTTTATTCACCACCGCCGTCGTGGCATGTCCAATAACGTCTTTCGCTATATTGCGCGCCGCAGTCTTCACGTGTGGTTTAGCTAACTCTAGACCTCTCCGGAAAAGAGGCACCGCTTTTCTGAAAAGACTTTGAAAAATATCGCCTAAACCACATCCGTACATGTATGCGCTGCCGTGAAAACTGGGTAATCCGTTACCGGCTTGCACTTTATAATATTGCGCGTACAGCGCCGGATCGCCATAATTTTTAACAATGACCATTCTGCCCTGTTAATAAAAATCGTTTTTGCAACATCTAAAGTGTAGTTTTACGATCGCTTTCCCATGCTTGAATGCTATGTTCTCAATCTGGTTGTTCTTTATCTCTACGGTAATCGTGTCAAAATGCGCTTTGCACAAAGGTACGTAATCTGGCTTCTCGTATCGTATTGTGACCATTTCGTTGTTACGACCCTTAATTTCAACAGTCCGTAGCAACGGTACATGACTATCACCGACCCTCTGGTGTTCGATAATGTCTGTGTACATGTACAAAGTATATTGTCCTCCATTGATGTTGGCGCACAGCTTTAAAAAACTAATTTTCGGTTGTAAACCCAGTATTCTTGTCAGCTTAACACCGGCTGTGATCTGGTACATCGGCTTATTGTCGAAGGATACGGCGCGTTCGAGGTGATCGTACCATAATTTTAACCCTCCATCCAGCTTATGATGCTCAATTTCAGCGTTGAAAGCTTCGAGTAGCGCCTCGATTCATTCATAAAAACCGGGTTTAATACACACCCTCGTGACATCCGTGTTCGGCCCATCCCACCTTGTTATTTTCAACACACAATCGCGTATATCGATTGTATTCCACGTGTGCGGGTATTGTATTTCTGTAAGAGCAACATCCCATTCGCCGCTTAAGTGTATCGGCTTTGCAAATTTTGTTGTATAGTTAGAAATCTGGTTTTGTGGGAATGTGTCCGCCGAGGCGTTGCTGGGCAATGTTATGTAGAACGACTTGTCATCCATCTCTCTCCTTGTTTACAGCGTGCTGAGCTTTATATATCTTTTATCTCAGACGCTGCGACCCAGCTGTTAAATTTTACGGGGTAACCGCACCACTTGACAAACGCGTATTTCCGAATTCTTTTCCACTTTGTAAATTCTGTTATAGTTTTTGGGAATACTTTGAAGTTCTTCGGGGTAAAAACTGCCTGTTATAACTTCGCTGTACAAATCCGCCAACGTATAAAGCGGCCTAAGGCCCTGATTCAGAGCCGGACGCTCTGACAGAGCGCTCTCTCTGAATCAGGATCGTCCCTCCTTCATTTTGGAGCGGCCTCCTGGCTGCTCGCATAGCTGTGGGTGACCACCCACAGCTATAGCGAGCGGCCAAAATGATGGTCGCGATGGTCAGACCATCGCGACCATCGGGCTTGCAACGAGACCCTGCGGTAGGGTCTCACTGCCGCAAGCCCAGGAGTGCTTTTAGCCAAAAGCACTTCCACTGACATCACTAGTGATGTCAGTGGGGCCGGACCCAGATGGTAGGCGTTCCCATGGGAACGCCTCCATCTGGGCAGCCATGCCCCTGCCACGCCCACCAAAGAGGGCGTGCTGTCAATCACCGTCGACAGCACGCCCCCTTTGGTGCGAGACCCTTAACGACAGCTTGGCCGTCGTTATTCGGGTCTCGTGCATGCGCACGACGGAGCCGCCACTGTCGTGCGCATGCGCACTTGGGCACCATCGACCCGGTTGCGAGCGCTCGCGAGCGGGTCTGAATCAGGCCCAGTGTCCTTTAGTGTTCACACGCTGTATGACGAATATCTCCTCAGAATAATTCTGTTCATAACCTTTCTGAAATATATCCTTATATTTGGAGATGCGTACGTGCTCACCTACGGCTAATCGAGGCTGAATTTTATTAGTTTTAAAGTATTCGCTGTACGTCGTCTTTAAAATATTCAAAGTATTAGAGGGGGTCACATCACACGGCGTACACTTAATCGTTCTATGATGCGTGTTTTTATAACTGTATATGATGAAGTCCTGTAAAACATCTATATATCTGTAGGTATTCTGTGCTGTGAAATAGCGCCACATCCGTGTTTTTAAAGTCCTGTTGAATCTTTCTATAACCGCCGCCTTTACGTCGTTGTTGGATGTAAAATGCTGTATATCGTATTTTTCTAACAGTTTTATTAGGATTTTGTTTAGAAACTCTTTACCGCGGTCGGGTTGCAGCTTCTTTGGCACGCTGTCCTGCTGAAATATTTTTTCAAAAACGCTAGCGACGGTTGCGGCGCTCTTAGACGTTAGGCTTACGGCCCAGGCTCTCTTACTGAATATATCGATAATAGTTAATATATACTTAAAACTATCGTTGTACTCCGCAAGGTCTATGAGCAATACCTGGTCGCATTGCCATTGCTGATTTATATCCGACACACAGATCATGTTCCTTTTATAGTTTTTCCTAGCCGGTTTATGTAACGTATACGCATCTTGTTTTTGCATCCATTTTTAAATTTCCGTTCTTTTAAACGCGTCTTTATTGGACTTATAACACTTGTCAAAGCCGCTATAACTGCCTGGGTTCAATACCGTGTAATATGCCTTTTTCATCTGCTTTTTTCGATTAGCGGCGTGGCGTGACGCACCGGTTCTTTTGTTCGTAGGCATGGCTGCCTGCTAGATAAAGATGTATTTACTTTTATAGCTATCACGAAGGGTTAACAACAATACTGTCTGATTAAACATTGAACTCATTTTATATAAACCTATCAAAAAGATATAACATTTTAGATCAAACACTATCGCATTTATTTACATTTGATTTCGATGTCTATGTCAAAACCTTATCAAAAAGATATCGCGCCACATAAAATTTATATTAACTCATATAAATTTTAGTATGGCTTGTGGGCTTAGCACTATTTTCATCAGACTGTCCAGCAGAAATATACACTGGAACTTCTTAATTGTTTATGTTACTTCCTGCTTCGTTATGTGTCTGTTTTGTTCATAAAGTTACATTGTTGTTAGAAGCTGTTCCCCAATGAAAGAAGCACACAGTGTTTCCTCCAATCATAGTGTGGTCTTATACAGTAAATACAAACATCCTCTGACTGACGTAAAACACATCCTATTTTACTGTATCACTTCCAGAGACAATGGGGTATATTTACTAAAGTGAGAGTTTTTAGAAGTGGAGATGTTGCCCATAGCAACCAATCAGAATCTACTTAACATCTAACTAGCATCTTCTAGAAGATAATAGCTAGAATCTGATTGATTGCTATGGGCAACACCTCCACTTCTAAAAACTCTCACTTTAGTAAATTTACCCCATGGAGGGAAGGAAGATGGAAAAGATTTTAAAAAATAAATATGTGCACCTTTTTTTGTGGGTGGAGGGGTGGGTCCGTTATGAGGTCGTGTAGTGGTGTAGAGGGGAATTACAGTGTTAGAAGTCTGAGGTCAGGGAGAAGTGGTGAGTGACAGGTATTTCAGTGGGTCAGGGAGTGTTTGTGAGTGAGAGAGGGGTATTTCAGTGGCTGATGTATGGTGTTGGGAGTGATGGTGAGTGAGGGGTATGTAAGTTATGGGGTCAGGAAATGAAAGTGAGGGGCTTTTCAATGGGATAGAGTTATTGTGTCAGTGAGCATTGATGAGTGAGGGGTATTTCAGTGAGGCATAGCATCTTTGAGTAGTAGTGGAATCAGAGGTAATTAATACAGTATTGATGAATGGGTGAGAGGTATATCAGTGGGTGGGTGGAGAGTGTGTGAGGTAGTGTTGTACAGGCAGCAATAGCAATACATGATTCACCTGAGCGAGGCGACTGACAGCATGTCTTTGGGCCTGAATCAGAGTAACATGCTTGTGCAATAATATGCTACTGCAGCAGGAGGCATCTTGTGTAAATAGACATATGATGCAAGAGCAATGCAGCCGCACAGAGCTCTGTGGGCAGCACTGTGGCTCACCCACGGCCACTGCATCTGTCTAGCAGGGTGCCTGTCCATTTACCCCTGTAGCCAGTATCTCTACAGCAGTGCCACCTGGAGAGTCCTTGGGACACTTCAGGCATGCACACCACTGTCCTTACAGCCCCCCGGAGCATCCTGTGGATGCTCCGGGTATTGCTGTAACTCCTGATGTTTATGGCCCTGCCCCCTCCATATGACATCATGTGGAGGGGGCGTGGGCTGCACTGGGCGTCGGGAACACAAGTTACAGCTCTGTTCTGTGATCCGTTGTTGCGCCGGAAGATACACCATCAGATCACTCTGTGTGAACATCTGTCATCTGAGTAACCTTTAGGTTACTCGGGATGGTCAGTGTTTTCATGCAGCTGAAGCCAGGGAAGCTGTATACAAGGACACAGTCACTTGCTTCAGCAACACATACCCCGGTTTTCTGAGATGCTGTCCAACTTTGCCCCAAATGGGCACAGTGTAAACAGTGCAACTCTGGGTTATCTAAACTGGGTCATGCCTAAAATGAGCTGATTTGCGGTTGTGGAGCAGTCACCTCCCACTTTTTTTGACCTCACAAGTTTTAGCAGGGCAGACCCGGGTTCAGTGTGAACGGGACTGACCTGGGAATAACCCATATTGAAAGTGCAGTGTAAACGGGGTTTGACTTCGGCTGGAACCATGTCCGAAAACCCAGGTTGGACCCGGGTTTTTGGTGGAAAATGGGTATAAGACACCTGTGCTCGGGGCTGACCTGGGAATAACCCAGATCGAAAATGCAGTGTAAATGGGTTTTGACCTGGGTTGGTACCATGTCCGAAAACCCAGGTCGGACCTGGGTTTTTGGTGGAAAATGGGTATAAGACACCTGTGCTAAAGTATGGCTATCCTTAAAACCTGGACTGTTATACCCCTTTTCCACCAAAATTTCGTGTCTGACCCGGAGTTGGAACAGAGGGTCTGATTCAGACCTGCTTGCGAGCGCTGAGTGCTCGCAAGCGGGTCGATGGTGGCCCAGTGCGCATGCGCACGACGGAGCCTGCTCCGTCATGCGCATGCGCGAGACCCGGATAGCGACGGGCAAACCGCTGCTCCGGGTCTCGTACCAAAGGGGGCGTGCTGTCGATGTTGAGTGACAGCACGCCCCCTTTGGTGGGCATCCCAGGGGCGTGGCTGCCCAGATGGAGGCGTTCCCATGGGACGTCATGGGAATGCTTTGTTTGAGCCGAAAGCACTTTAGGGCTTGCGGTTACGAGACCCTACCACAAGGGTCTCATCGCAAGCCCGATGGTCGCGATGGTCTTGACCATCGCGACCATCTTCCTGGCCGCTCGCTATAGCTGTGGGTGGTCACCCACAGCTATACGAGCGGCCAGGAGGCCGCTCTAAAAATCAAGAGGGACGGCCCTGATTCGGAGCGAGCGCTCTGTCAGAGCGTCCGGCTCTGAATCAGGGCCAGAGTTCCTATCCGGATCAGACCCGGAATTTAGCCAGCGCCGACTCTGGATATTCCCGAGTCGGCGCCGCTCACACCGAAGTTGGGTTTGCATAGACCCGGCTTTCCCGGCGTGAAAGTGGACGCTTTAGATGACGTCATCTCCAAGCGCCACTGAAGCCGGACCAGTCGGCTGGCTAGCAGCGCACTCCAGGTCATCGTGACCCGGAGTGCGCTGTTCTCACAGCAGGGTTTCACGGGCTATGCCCATGTTAAACCCTGCTATTTACCTGGGTTGGATTGCCGGGTCACTCGACCCGGCGATCCAACACTCTCCCCTTTTACACCAGGGAGCTACCCGGGTTAACCCTGCAATAACCTGGGTTTTAGATCCGGTGTAAAAGGGGTATAAGTGTGCCTTGAGGACCATGGTTGAGAACCCCTGCTCTACAGAATATCAACTTGGCAACTGCGATACAATTCTATGGGCTGAAATGTAGGGTGCCAAAGGCTATGTGTCTACATATTCCAATTACTGTATGTATCATCCAGCTCCAGTTCTCTCTGCATGAATATATTTGGGGAAATGGAAAGAAGTAACATATGGCAGTGGATTGGTTAACTTAAGTTTGACGAGTATGAATTTTATACATAATTAATATGAATAGCTCCTAGTCCCAGCAACACTGGATTTGAAGAACAGCACAACTTCTGTTTATCTGGTTGACTAATGACAGCACTATAATTATACCGCAAACAAAGAAATGAGTCTGGCTAACAAATTACCTGGAGTTTCAAAACCATGCAAATAGTCTTATCACTGCAACACATTACAATCTGATTGCAAAACCCTCAACAGCTTTCACATTACTAAATGGTCTAAGGTTTTTTTTTAGCTGCATTGAGCCAATCAAACATGCCACCTACTATAGTCTTTAAGAGGATTTGCTACTCTTCATCTGATTAATGCATAATAAAATATGAATATAGTTTGCAGAAATTAGGTCACATTCCTGTGCCAGCGATTTTTTTTTAATCCGCAAATGTGTTGAAAGTATTGGTACAAAGAGCTATTATTTTTCTTTAGTTAACAATATTACAATTTGGCTGTTTGTTTTTTTAATATTGTACTTGAAAATGCCAGCGTTACTGACAATAGGAAATTGTAGAAAAACGCAGCATTCCAGTAAACTGAAAGTTTATGCCAACTAGCTTGCGAGGTATTGAATCTCTCACTGTCCAATGGGTGCCAAAAATGTCTCAGCCCAAAGTGGAGAAACACAAGCTTACGTTGCTGGAGTCAAACGGCCACATCCTATGGGACCCAATTAGTGCAGACAATGACTTTGCAGTAATCATCAGGCTGCATTTTCTGCCAGCCCTGACCAGATGGTGATCAGGATTACTGGTTGTCTTGAACCCATGCACACAATGCATAGACGTCACTTTGGCTTAAAATGACAAACTGGTGTTGGAATCATTGATTTTAAGGGCAGCATTTTAATGGAGCATTGATATGTTAAGTGCTGCTTATAACTGAGCTAAATTATTTAACAAAGGCTAAGAAATGTTTATACTTAACTAAATTGTGCTTGCATTTAGGTGCTAATTTTGCATTAAACCACAGCAACCAATGCATCGGTATGCATACGGGGTGTGCCGGGTATGTTCACACACACCCCTTAGGCAACCATGGCCCCTTACTAAAGCATCTCCATCCTGGTTCTCAGCTCCCTGGGAAGAGCCTGGGACATTCTGTTTTTGAATCCAAGATGGCTGAAGTGAAACTGCTGAATCCGAATAGAGCAGTTTCACGTCGTCTGTCTTAGACTCAAAACGAGGCTATGATCTGGGGAGGCGACAAAAGCAGTGACTGCCGACCAGAGGGTCCATTTATCATTAAATATTTGTGGCGTAATCTCCAAAAACACCAGTTTTTCGGGGGTAATCGCAAATATTTAGTATCACCCCTATATGAAGGAGGGACTGCAGTAGGTATCGTAGATCTCTCCATTCCCACAGGCAGCAGCATCCCCCTATGGGGGATGCAATTCTTTCAGATTCACCAACATTTGGATTCCGGATATTGGCCCCCGCAGCAAACGCCATCTGAAGGTAGCGTTAGCCCATTGTAGCAAATGAGCCCCTATCCCTGCATGTGCCAGATGATATATTCCGGCGCTATGATCGCACTTTACAGTGCGATCATGTGTGGTAATACCATGCCCAGAATGCATTGCAAATGCAATCATTAATAAATGGGCCCCCAGGTGAGTTGGGGAAGGGCATGTAACTTATGCCTGTGTTCCAAGACAGTCTATGTCCCGGGAGCCCGTGCACACCTAGGGGTAAATATACTAAAGTGAGAGGTTTTAGAAGTGAGTTTGAAAAGTGATGTTGCCCATAGCAACCTTTCAGATTCTAGCTATTATCTTCCAGAAGGTGCTAGCTAAATGTTAAGTAGAATCTGATTGGTTGCTATGGGCAACATCACTTTTTAAACTCCCTTCTAAAAACTCTCACTTTAGTAAATCTACCCCCTATAATTTAATCAGAGCATCGGTGTGTACTAGTTAGGGGTGTGCACCGGCCACTTTTCGTGTTTTGGTTTTGGATCTGGATCTTTCTTCGTGTTTTGGATCTGGATTGGTTTTGCCAAAACCACCCTTCCGTGTTTTGGGTTCTGGGTTTTGTGTTTTGGATCTGTATTTTTTTTTAAAAAAGCATAAAAACAGCTAAAATCACAGAATTTGTGTGTTTTCCTGCACCTATGCTATTATTATCCTCAATAACCTTAATTTCCACTCATTTCCAGTCTATTCTGAACACCTCACAATAGTGTTTTTATGTCCAAAAGGTTGCACCGAGGTAGCTGGATGACTACGCTAAGCGACACGAGTGGGCGGCACAAACACGTGGCCCATCTAGGAGTGACACTGCGGTGGCAGACAGGATGGCAGTTTGAAAAACTAGGCCCCAAACAGTACATAATGCAAAGAAAAAAAAGAGATGCAAGATGGAATTGTCCTCCCACCCACCCTTATGTTGTATAAACAGGACATGCACACTTTAACAAACCAAACATTTCAGCGCCAGGGTCTGCCACACGACTGTGGCTGAAATGATTGGTTCGTTTGGGCCCCCACAAAACAAGCTGGCAATTAATCTGTCCCTGCACAAACTGGCTCTACAGAGGCAAGATGTCGTCCTCATCCTCTGATTCCTCACCCTCTTCTGTGTTGTGTACATCCTCATCCTCACAGAGTATTAATTCGTCCCCGCTGGAATCCACAACCACAGGTCCCTCTGTACGTTCTGGAGGCTGGTCTCCCTGGAAGAGTTGATAATTCATTTTATGAACATCATCTTCTCCACATTATGTGGAAGCAACCTCCTACGCCTTTTGCTGACAAGGTTCCCGGCTGCACTAAACACTCTTTCGGAGTACACACTGGAGGGGGGGCAACTCAGGTAAAATAGAGCCAGTTTGTACAGGGACCTCCAAATTGCTTCTTTTTCCTGCCAGTACAGGTACGGACTGTCTGACATGCCTACTTGGATGCTGTCACCGATGTAATCCTTTAACAGACAGACGCACGCTTGTCGCTGCTGCTTTAAGGATGCAGGTGCGGCTACAGCCCACACATTTCACAAAGACAGAAAAAAAAAGAAGAAGATTTTTATTGTTTGTGGAGCGCACTTTGAGGGTGTCACCACCCTTTAACAGACAGACGCACGCTTGTCACTGCTGCTTTAAGGATGCAGGTGCGGCAACAGCCCACACATTTCACAAAGACAGAAAAAAAAATAAGAATTTTTTTATTGTTTGTGGAGCGCACTTTGAGGGTTACACCACCCTTTAACAGACAGACGCACGCTTGTCGCTGCTGCTTTAAGGATGCAGGTGCGGCTACAGCCCACACATTTCACAAAGACAGAAAAAAAAAGAAGAATATTTTTATTGTTTGTGGAGCGCACTTTGAGGGTTACACCACCCTTTAACAGACAGACACACGCTTGTCGCTGCTGCTTTGAGGACAGTATCATATGCATTGACAGTAGACTTGTCAGAAATTGTTGGCACGTCCTTCAGTCCGGACCAGATGTCCAAACCGGCCCTTGACTTATGACACAGGCGCACGCTTGGCGCTGCTACTGTGTTGCTGCACGTTTATTTTTTATTTTTTGGAGCACTTTGAGGGTTACACCACCCTTTAACAGACAGATGCACGCTTGTCGCTGCTGCTTTGAGGATGCAGGTGGAATCTAGACGGGATTTGGAACCGGGGACACACTACCTCCATCAATTGTCTAAATCCCACTGCACTAATGGCGGATACCGGACCCACGTCTAACACCAACATAGCAGTCAAGGCCTCAGTTATACGTTTTGCTTCAGGATGACTGCTGTCGTACTTCATCCTCATCGCTAGGGACTGTTGGAGGGTCAATTGTTTAGTAAAAGTGGTGGTGTTCCTACTTCCTCTCTGGGATGATGAACAACTCCCAGCAGCAGCAACAGCACTAGGACGAAGTGGTTCTTGATCTTTCCCTATTTTATTTTTATCGGAGAAAGTTTGGTCCTCCATTTATGTTATATTGATATATACGTGCGGCTAAAGCGCACACAAACACAGAAAATATTTTTTTATTTTTGCTGGAGAGTAGTGCACTTTGTGGGTTACACCACCCTTTAAGAAATGAGCCAGCCGGCTCTTTACTTATGGGACACAGGCGCACGCTTGGCGCTGCTCCTTTGTTGATGCACGTGCAGCCACAGTGCACACAATTCACAAACACAGAAAATATTTTTTTTTTTGGTTTGGACTGGAGTGTACTTTGGGGGTTACAGCACCCTTTAACGGTCAAACCAGCTGGCCCTTTACTTATGACACAGGCACACGCTTGGCACTACTTTGTTGATGCACGTGCGGCTACTGCGCACACAATTCACAAACACAGAAAATATTTTTGTATTTGGTTTGGAGTGTACTTTGTGGGTTACAGCACCCTTTAACGGTCAAGCCAGCCGGCCCTTTACTTATGACACAGGCGCACGCTTGGCACTACTTTGTTGATGCACGTGCGGCTACTGCGCACACAATTCACAAACACAGAAAAAATATTTTGTTATTTGGTTTGGAGTGTACTTTGGGGGTTACAGCACCCTTTAATGGTCAAGCCAGCTGGCCCTTTACTTATGACACAGGCGCACGCTTGGCACTACTTTGTTGATGCACGTGCGGCTACTGCGCACACAATTCACAAACACAGAAAAAATATTATTTTTTTAGCACTTGGGGGGAGCACCCCTGATGGACAGAGCACCCCCTGGACAACACTACAGCACCCCTTTAGGACTGGACACTGCACAGGACTTTGGAGTGGACACAGCCCCTATGGAGAACTGACTGCACAACACAGTCCAGCCAGCCCCTATGGACTTTGAAGTAGTGGACACAGCCCCTATTAACAACATTAGCACAGCACAACACAGCCAGCCCCTATGGACTTTGAAGTAGTGGACAACAGCAGCACAGCGCAGCACAGCACAGCACAACACTACTCTGCACTACACTACACTACACAGCCCAGCCAGCCCTAACTCCCACCCTCCCTCTTCACTGTCCACAGCCGAGTGAGAAAATGGCGCCGACGCGGGTACCTTATATAGGATCCAAAACCCGCGAGACCCGGAAGGCGGGATGATGACGTTTTGCCTCGATTTCAGATCCGAGTCAGGTGGGAAAAGTCGAGCCTGACTCGGATCTGACTCGGATCGGGGGGGTTCGGATTTCAGAAATCCGAACCCGCTCACCCCTAGTACTAGTATAAACTCTTAATTTGAAATTTATCATTTTGATTCTATCATCATTCAAAAAAGTGTTAGGAGATGGTTACTATATAATTACATACAATTTTAATAATATTTTTACATACAAGCACATAAAATAAAATAAAAAAAATAAAGCAAATACACAATCGATTTCCAAAAAGAATTTGGGTGCTTTTATATTATATTATATTATATTGTACCTTGCATCAAAAGAAATTATGCAGCATTAAAGTCAAAGGAACGATGTAAAACCTGACTAAGGGATCTATGTACTAATGCTGGGTACACACTGACAGATACATTGGCCGATCAGGTGATCGGCCAATATATCTGCTGCCCATTGGCCAGTGTGTACCCACGATATGTCGGTGAACGTCGTCGTTCACCGACATGTCGCATTGGCTGTGTTGCACAGCCGATGGACAGATATGACTGAAGACCTATCTGTCCATCGGCAAGTGTGTACAGGAGGTCCAGACTCCCCGTACACACACACGGCTGCAGCCGCAAGGAGGAGGTGGGACATGCCCCCGGCCGCCAGGACCCAAGGGTACAAGCAGATGATGGCCGTTCAGTGTGTATGAATGACCATCATCTACAAATATATCTGTCAGGTGTGTACTCACTTTAAGCCCTGGAGAGAGATAAAGTGGACAGAGATACATTACCAACCAATCAGCTTCTAACTTCCATTTTTCAAGCACAGCCTGTAAAGTAACAGTTAGGAGCTGATTGGTTGGTACTTTAGCTCCGTCCGCTTTATCTCTCACCAAGGCTTAATACATATACTTCTTAGTCATTCCAATTAAGTGATGTTCAGCTGCGGTTTAAGAAAGGATGGGGCCTGTGTGCAGCCTTGGTCTCACCAGCACAGTTGCAAGATAGACTATGGTCTTGTTCTCGGGGATTTCTCTACTGCGCATGGCCGGTGATTACTCTACTTCTCTACTGTGCTATGTTCCTGGTGACTTCTGTAGCGCTGGGCTCCAGAGAGGTAAGTATATAATGTGTGGGTGCAGGGTGTGCGATGTGAGCCCCCCTGGACTCAGGGGCCAGTGTGCACAGTACACGCTGCGCCCATTATAAATACACCCATGTTTTTGTTAGTCACATACAGCATGATAAAGGAAAAAGTGATCTGTAAGTGGTCCGATAGGTGAGTAGCGTTATAAAGAAATTAGTTGGTAAATCGCTTGTGGGCTCTGCTCTAATAACACACTGGTCAGCATGAACAGACCCAACATTACTAGCATGATGGCACAGCTCCAGATCCCAAAATGATATACAGTATATTGCAATGCTTATGAGTACACAGTACCATCCATCATGAGCGATTTTGGTCCAGCTGGCAGGAAATAAGAAATAAGCCTCAAAAGTATTGTCCTGCTGTCCAGGTATACAGATTAATACAGCCTCATACACAATACAGGGTAGTTCACAGTTTTTGAACTCAGGGTCTGATTCAGAGATGAACGCAATGCCGTTATTTGCGCAGATTGTGTGAATGTTTGCTATTGGGCATGCATGTAAGTCGCACTGGGCACACGCAGTGATTATTTAGCTACTATGCTCATACAGAGGATTCAATCGCAAAGTGAGTGACCGGTAAATCAGAGTTTGGGAGAGGTATCGGGGGGTGGCTAGGCAAACACAGGCGTGTCTGACCATTTAAACGCCCTTTCATGGGCGTGCATAAATTAGCCATTGCGATCTCCTTCACAGCATGAGAGCTCTCTGCGTATGAGGAGACGCTGTGTTTGAGGCAGGTCAGACTTGCTGCATGGCTACTCGATCTGTGTTGATGTCACCGATGTTTACGCTGGTTCGTAAAATTGGACGGATATGAGAAGGCTTACTCAGCTGGCCGGCGCCATCCAACATTGCGACCCCCTGCTGCATTCGCAGTTTAGCAAGGACGGAATTGAAAAGCTGTTTGTGTGTGGCTTTGCAATCCCATCCTCTGCTGAATCACCCCCTAAATTCAACTTTAGTAAATTGAGCAGACATATTTATTAAGCTGTGCAGGGATGAGAAATAGTGGACTGTGGAAATAGCAATAAAGGCAGATTAATTGAAGATAAACTGTGCAATGTTTTTTTTTTTTTTTTAAATGTTTGAATAACCCCACCTCCCCAACTAACAGAATGACAGGGGTCCCATACACTGGCCCACCGCCAAGCTAAAATACTTGTAGAGCGGTGTCATATCAACATCTGCCTTCCACTGTTAGCACAAAAATAACAGTGGGAAGTGGGTCTACATAAAAGGGCTCACTAAAACATTCCCTGCCTTTTGTGTGGGGTTATTCACAAGTCTTCAGATGGGGTGTCAGCAGAATGACTGCGGAGCTCCAGAGAAGAGAAGACACTTGTCACAGACAAGCTGGCATGGGAGAGGAGATGAAGGTGGAGGGACTAGGGGAGGAGAAGTGCAGGGATAGAGTAGAGGAAAGAAATGGATGGGGACTCATGGAGGAGAAAAAGGGGTGGAGTCTCAGAGAGAGGCGGGAGACCTTCTTCACTGCAGCAGTGGCCAGCTCCGATAAGGACAACTATTACATGGCCCACTCGGTGACCTAGGGGAAGGGATTTTTTGCATTCTACCTAGTGCTCCAACAAAGATGGATTGAATGGTCAGCTCCACCTCCCCTTTGGATTGGTCGCTGGATTTTCAAGCAGCAGGACCCACCGGAGATATCCCCAACTCCCTGCAGGGACAGTCCGACCCTGGTAACTTTTATACTGCTAATTTTACACCCTTGCTTACTTTAATCCCTACTTTGCTCATTAACTGGTCCTCACTACCGCTATCACTGTTAGATAGAGTGTCGATGATTAAGAGTATGGCCTTTCCAAAGCTCTAATTTTCTTCAAATGCTCCCTCTCAGTTTATTCAAAAAGGACACTTCTAGTTTTGTTTCTATGTTTTTGAAATGTGTGTGGCTTACCAAGAAACCCAGGGTAGCATACAGTATGCCAAGTTGAAATTAACTAGAGCTGATGGAAGTTTAAATGTTCCTGATCTCAGAGCTACCAGTCAAGAGGCTTTTTTCAGATATGTCTCAGACTGGTTTTTGAGGAGATCTGTTCACACTAATTATGAAATGGAGAAACAATTGTTTCATCTTTATTCACAAAGTGCCTTATTACATAAACCCCAAAACATTTACTTCCCTCTGCTGTTAATACCAAAATTCCACTACAAGATTTACACAAAGCATGATGTGGCATGCTGTAGAGGAATCCAGTTTGCATCTCCTTCAACACTTTTTGGGGCAACCCTTGATTCTGTCCTGGGCTTAATAATGTTACTTTTCTCCTACGTCCTATGGAAAGATAAAGATATATCAGCTATATGCAATGTATTTCATCCTGGTGGAACTTTGGCCCTAATCCAGAGCCGGATGCTCTGACAGAGCGCTCGCTCTGAATCAGGGCCGGGCTATTTTTTTTTTAGAATGGCCTCCTGGCCACTTGCATAGCTGTTAGTGACCACCCACAGCTATAGCCAGCGGGCAGGCAGATGGTCGCGATGGTCAAGACCATCGCGACTATCAGGCTTGCGACGAGACCCTTGTGGTAGGGTCTCGTTGCTGCAAGCCCCAGAGAGATTTCGGCTCTAACAGAGCCGAAATCTCTCCCACTGACATCACTCGTGATGTCAGTGGGGCTGCCCCCAAACGGAGGAGTTCACATGGGAGTGCCTCCGTTTGGGCAGCCACTCCCCCGGCCCGCCCACCAAAGGGGGCGAGCTGTCACTCAACATCGACAGCACGCCCCTTTTTTGCGAGACCCAGAGCAACGGAGTGCCCGTCGCTATCTGGGTCTCGCGCATGCGCACGACGGAGCCGGCTCTGTTGTGCGCATGCGCACTGGCCCACCATTGACCCGGTTGCGAGCGCACAGCGCTAGCGACCGGTTCTGAATCAGGCCCTTTGTCTTTCCCTTTGCTGAGAGATAAATACAATTTTTTGCATAAACATTTTATTCTGCATTCTATTCAAATGTTACCACCGATAATGGCCTCCCCGCAGGAGCAAGATGTGTTGAACAATCTTTTGTGTTTTCGTCATACTAATACTTACAGAGTTAGATATCACTATTATGATCGAAAACAGATTGTGGTTACGTTCATATTCTGATTAGTATGGTGATGTACCCTCCATTACCTTCCCTGATATTCACTTACAACACTATCGGGATACATTTAAATATCTTCATTCTGCACAGCTCCAAGAAGTGCATATTAAAACTCTTAAATGTGCCTATATGTATTCCAAACTCAGCGTAAACCTATGGTAGCTGCGGAGACTGGTCAATGCCCCAAATGTGGTGTTTATAGCGCCTCCTTTTTCATAAATTCTGGGAATGGGATAAGATTAGAAAATTCTGGGATAAAATGATGCGTTTTATAAATCACATATTCTCACTTCATTTTATAAAATACCCTATTGCTCTTCTTTGCGCTAGTTTTGATCCATGGGACTTGGGCCCATGGCGCAGTGAGATTGTCCCTTTACACAATGTTATTGTTACAGTTGCGAATAAATTGATTTTAATAAATTGCAGTCAAGAATATGTTCTAACTTCTTCTATACTTTAATACGCATGCCACATTGCCCGACATTGAATAAGAAGTGCTGCAATTCTATAAAAATTAGGGTATCTATATTGGACAGTTAGATGATGCTACCCAGACACACTTTAACAAAAAAATGTAATCCACTAATTGTTTTTTTGTATCGACAATTGGAATCTGCAGCTTAACACGCTTCACATTGCTGCTACGGTCTCCCCTTCTCCATATTTTTCTCTATGAGAATTTTTTTTTTGGTACTCCTTAAATTCTCTGACATTTTTTTTTGTGGCATTCACTACATCCTTCATTTTATTATGATGATGATGATTGATGTATGTATGTATGTTATCATGTTATGTTTTTTTCTTATCCTCACTCTTTTGTGTTTTCCATAAGTGAAAGTGTATTTTTATGTTCTTATGCTTTTTGCATATTGTTATACATATAAATTTGTTTTATTATTCAAACTTATATACACAACAAAGTAAATTTTATTCTATTTTTCCCCAAAGTGCCTTGTTAAGTAGTTGTTTATTGTATGATGAATAGTCTTTACTTGTTTCTCTATTGTTTCGTATGTATGACCTGTGCTTACAATTTTGACTTTATGTACTTGTGAATGTAACTGTTAGTACAGTCTGTTCTCCCTTCTCTTTTATTATGTTGTTAACATTTTAAATAAAAACTGTTTGAAAAAAAAAAAAGTAATGTAATAAAAGCAGTGGCCCCTATTAAAATAATTAGCAAATATTGCCTCTGTATAAACAAACTAAATTAAATAAATAAATATTGCTGCCATATTTCTAATATAAATAATTAATGTCTCCTATTTTTTAATAATTTAATTATATCTTCACCATAAAAAATATTTAAAACCCTAACTTCATACTTACCTGTACCCTCGTTCCTGTCTTGAGTTGACATTGGGCTTGATTCAGAGACTGATGCAATGGCAATTTTTATGCAGATTGAACGATTGTTTGCTATTGCGCATGCCATCCATCTCTGAATCAGGCCCATGGTGCGATATGAATATAAAAAAAAAACAAATGTACCTCCAGTAAATTACTCTGAAGAGCACCAGCAATGCAATGAGTTGAAGAATATATGCCAACTCCTCTGTCACAACCAGTGGTATATTTCAGCAAGAACAAGCAGGAACTCAGGGCCTGATTCAGACCTGCTCACGAGCGGGTCGATGTTAGGCCACTGCGTATGCGCACGCCGGAGCCGCCTCCGACGTGCACGAGACCCGGCTAGCGACGGGTGCTCCGTCGCTCCGGGTCTCGCACCAAAAGGGGGCGGCTGTCTATTTTGATCGACAGCTCGCACCGTTTTGGAGGCGTGACGTGGGGGTGGCTTCACAAACGGAGGCGTTCCCATGCGAACGCCTGCCATTTGTGGGCGGCCCCACTGACATCACCAGTGATGTCAGTGGGAGAGCTTCCAGCTCTATTAGAGCCAGAAGCTCCCTGGGGCTTGCGGCCTCGAGACCCTACCTCAAGGGTCTCGTCGCAAGCCCGATGGTCGCGATGGTTTTGACCATCGCGACCATCATCCTGGCCGCTCGCAATAGCTGTGGGTGGTCACCCACAGCTATGCGAGTGGCCGGGAGGCCGCTCCAAAAAAAACCCCAAGACGCCCTGATTCAGAGCGAGCGCTCTTTCAGAGCATCCGGCTCTGACTCAGGGCCTCAGTTGCTGAGCCTCTCATTAACCATGACATGTCCTGAGCCAAAATGGATTCTCCATAAGACAAGTTTAGTTTTCTAAATACTATATATATATATATATATATATATATATATATAATATATAATATATGTATATTAGAGATGAGCGGGTTCAGATTTACTCGGTTTTACTCGGATCTCAAATCCGAACTAATCCGAACTTGCGGTAAAATGATGATAAGAACCGAGTAAATCCGAACCCGCACATCTCTAAAATATATATAAATCATTATAAGGTCAGGATTTAAAACATTTTATTAGTGCTATTATTAAGGCCCCCACCCGGCTACTTCTTGATGTCACCCGGCTGTAAAAAATTCTGGGGCGAACACATATAGTTTTTCTATAGCTCCACCCACAGTTCATAAACCTATTTTTTGAGAAAAATAGCCCTGGTCATAACCACATCTATTTTTCAGATTTTTTTTTAAGCCTTGTTTGCAGTGACTTTTGCACTCAACGAATGTTACATTCAGCGGCTTTCTATTTTTGTAATACAGTATGTCAAATATTGGGACAGATACTTTCAGTGACTAGTGTAAAATGGTGAAATTTTTATGATTTTATGACGATTTTGCCTATATTACAGTACTGTACATACAGTAATTTGCAACTCACAGGATAATTAGCAGAAAATGGCTTTTGTGTCATAATGAGATGCTATTATATTCTTCTCCCCCCTAATAAGCCCCACTGATACTTGAAGTGAACTAGCCAATGATTCTGTCATACTTGCAAGATTAGCCAATGTGTAGGCAAATTTCTATACTATTTCCCCAATGTAACTAACATTTATTCTTTTATAAATAATATTTCCTTAACTCGGGTGGTTTAAGAGAGGAAGGACCCCATGTGCAGTCTCAGCACGCCCCTCCCCCTCCTATCGGTGCAGTTGCCAAATAGACACTGGCACTGTGCCAGAATCTACTGCACATGCGCAGGTCTCTGGGAACGTGGAGCTCATGCCATGATCACAGTTATTTCTGTACTGCACATGTGCAGGTCTCTGGGAACGTGGAGCTCGTGCCATGATCACAGTTATTTCTGTACTGCACATGCGCAGGTCTCTGGGAACGTGGAGCTCGTGCCATGATCACCGTTATTTCCGTACTGCACATGCGCAGGTCTCTGGGAATGTGGAGCTCGTGCCATGATCACAGTTATTTCTGTTCTGCACATGCGCAGGTCTCTGGGAACGTGGAGCTCGTGCCATGATCACCGTTATTTCCGTACTGCACATGCGCAGGTCTCTGGGAATGTGGAGCTCGTGCCATGATCACAGTTATTTCTGTACTGCACATGTGCAGGTCTCTGGGAACGTGGAGCTCGTGCCATGATCACAGTTATTTCTGTACTGCACATGCGCAGGTCTCTGGGAACGTGGAGCTCGTGCCATGATCACCGTTATTTCCGTACTGCACATGCGCAGGTCTCTGGGAATGTGGAGCTCGTGCCATGATCACAGTTATTTCTGTTCTGCACATGCGCAGGTCTCTGGGAACGTGGAGCTCGTGCCATGATCACCGTTATTTCTGTACTGCACATGCGCAGGTCTCTGGGAACGTGGAGCTCGTGCCATGATCACCGTTATTTCCGTACTGCACATGCGCAGGTCTCTGGGAACGTGGAGCTCGTGCCATGATCACCGTTATTTCCGTACTGCACATGCGCAGGTCTCTGGGAATGTGGAGCTCGTGCCATGATCACAGTTATTTCTGTACTGCACATGCGCAGGTCTCTGGGAACGTGGAGCTCGTGCCATGATCACCGTTATTTCTGTACTGCACATGCGCAGGTCTCTGGGAACGTGGAGCTTGTGCCATGATCACAGTTATTTCTGTGCAGATTTTCGAGGAAATAGCAGCTGCACTATTTTCCTGGTGAGTTCCACAGCTCTGATGCCGGAAAGGTAAGTAAAATATGCCAGGGATGTATTTATAATGGGTGCAGGGTATGCGGTGCATACGGGCACCTGGGTCCAGGGGGGGCCCGCATTGCACACCTTGCACCTATATTATATTTACCTCTCCGGAGTCCCATGTCTGTACCGGTGTCAGCGCTAATAAAACACCCTGAAAATGGTCGCCGCGGCCATTTTCCCGGTGACCTACGCATGCGCTATAAACTGGACACACTCTAGTGCCCAGAGTCTATCAGTCCAGCGCTGGCCTCGCTGCCCTCAGTGCGCTGCAGGCCGCTGGACTGAGAGGAAGGAGCCCATGACGGAGACTGCACACGGGCCCCATCCTCTCTTGAAACGCCCCTGCTGGGTGCATCCATTATCGATATGCCTATGACTTTACTCTTCAAGTCACAGTTAATAAGAGATGCCTGTAAACAGTAACTCCATACAGTACATTACAGTTCTTGAAACTTTAGGCCTGATTCAAAGATGTACGCTAATGTCACCGCTGTTGTGAATGTGTATGAAGCCTCTCTATGCAAATGTTGCAGCCGCTGGGATTTGTATTGAGACGGCCACACCGGCGGCTTTGCAAATCCTAGCAACTGTGTGCAAAGGCGCAGCATCGGAACAGATAAGCCGATTATCGGACTTCTGAGTAGAATGGTCGCACAGAATGGCTGCCAGAGCTATTTTACTGCGTTCAGGATCGCAGTTGCAGGGTGAGACACGCCTTAGAAAATGGTCGTGACATGATTGCGTTTGAGTCACAACTTCCTCATTGCCGTCTAAAAACAGTCATCTGCCTGTCAATCACTTTGCGAAAAAATCTTCACTGTGAGCGACAACGGTAATGGAACTTGACACATGCGCAGTGCGACTCAGACGCAGAGATCACCGATAATCACTAAACTGTGTAATCATAGACAATGCGTCCATCTCAGAATCAGAATGAAAATTGAAAGGACCGTGTCTGCATGTACAGTACATTGGGGCTGTGTCACGTCCTCCTATACAAACAACTCCACATAGGCGCACACATCAGAGGCAGGCATGGGTGTCATTTCTCCCAACATTCCCCAGAATTGTGGCTCTTCCACCTAAATTAGGACAGTTGGGAGGGATGATCTAAGCTAGTTTCAAACGTCTGCCTAATTGACAAATACAAAGCACATATCCTGGGGTAGCATGCATGTGCCACCTCTGCCTCATCATACCCATTGTTAGAAAGCCGCCCTGTTAGTACAAATCTCTGTTCACGCTGGCATTTCAAATTCTCAAATGCCCGGTGGATGCAGTTTAATTACCGGCGGCCGGGATGGCGGCCGTTGGAATCCCGACAGTAGAAGCCCAACCCGAGACTAAAGATAGGCGTCGAAATCCTGAGGCCTATCTTTAGCGCCACGTCGAAATCCCGACAGCCGGCATTTCAAAACAAAGGTAAGCTGGGACAGGTTAGCGTTAGTTAGGGTGGGAGGGTTAGGTTTAGGCACCCCTGGGGGAACTTAGAGTTAGGCACCACAAAGGGGGAGTTAGGTTTGGGGGCGGGACAAGGGAGGGTTAAGATACAGCCGGGATTGTATCTGATCGGGTTTTCGGCATCTGTATGAGAACTGCCGTCTATTCAGCCATCGGTATTTCATACCTATTCCGGCATGGCAGAGTTGGTCAGCTGCAACACTGGCATTTTGTATCCCCCGATGGCAGTCACGCTAAATAGTTTCTTGCTCTTTGACAGTAACTATTTTTATAGCAACACATCAGTATCGGTAACGAGAGGGAGGCAAGTAGGACGGGACAGCTAGTAGAACAATTATTATGGTAGAAGGAGTAAAAGGTGGTAAATGAAAGTATTATTATTCATTTAAAGTATTAAAATGTAAGCTGTTCTGCAGAATATAGTAAGTAGTAACCGCAAGAAGCTCTTAAGTTTAAGTCATGGTCAGGTGGATATAGTAGGTAGGTTTTATTCAAGAAAAATTTAGTTTGATTGGATTATACATTTTAGTGGTGAATTTTTAATCTTGTGGTTAAAAAAAAGATAATTGCAGTATAAGCACATTTTTTTTAATGTATACATTTTCATACACGAGCGGTGAGATAGGACGCCATCTCCCTGGAATGAATTTGAAGTCACAATTGTCACATCATCCAAGAAAAACTTCTCAGCTCTAAACAATTTATTAAAGCTGTGCCAGCTCTATTCAGTGTTATTCGGCATGCACACTTCTGAATACCATGAATAAAAATGAGACACTAGACCGGAGACATTTCCATTGCAACAAAAATCTCAATCTACCAACTGTTTTTAAAGGCTTCTTTTTATATACTCTGTGGACCTCTGTTTTGTCTCTACCATTTCTCATGTTAAGTACTGTACATTGCCTATATTATGTTACAAGTAGTTTATTTTATTTAGAATTGTACAGTTAGTTTTTTATAAAGTAACTTCTATTAATTTTTTTTTTCTAAACTTTCGCTTCATATTTTCTTCTATACCTACTTTAGGGAATATATTCATTATGAGACAGGATACCTGTTTATAGAGAGGAACATCACTAATGTTCCCATTGTACTTAACCCTTACATTTAAGGATATATATATATATATACACACCTGTACCTATAAAATCTGCAGATGTTGGTGGTTGGCGTCAGGATTTAAATGAGCAATAGTATTATATTAAATGCAAAACACTCTTGGTTTTGTATTAATATTGCCCTTTTGAATCCTGCAGCAGCTCTGAACAAAATGTGCTCCTAAGCCCTTTCTCATCAATTTGGAAAGCAGGTCAGACATTTCTAATATGGAGAGACCCAATATCCAAAAAAGGTCCAAAAACTAGAATTGAAGCAAATAAAAATACTGCTGCTCTGTGATAATTTTATACGTGAAACATTCATCAGCTGCTTCATTCAGAAGTCCCTGTTAGAAGCTCTGCTAAACAATTTATTTCGCTAGAGAAAGCACTAGGCAGTGTGGGGAAATACAGGGAAAACTGTGAATAAATATGTCATTTGGTATCTCTTTGTCACCATGTTCCAAAGGACGAAGAAGCTCCTCATACAGAAAGCCCTGGACCTGTCACATCATAATGAGAATTAAGTAGATGAATTACAATGACAATTCAAGCCAAAATAAATGAGGGCCCCATTTATCAACAAGACATACCCCTGTAACGAGTGCTAAAGGGGTTATGTCCGACTAAGATCTAAGATTAGTGCTGTTTGTTACTGTATCTCTTACCCCATCTATAGAGAGCGATACGATTCCCATTTCCGGCAATGGGGACCAGGCAGCAGCCTTTCCGACTTCAAAGAAGTCTTCCAGGCACTCCCGGGTACCCTACGGGTGAAAGTGTCTCATGCGCATCACACTGAAACCCATCGCTGGCAGCAACAAGCTGCTAACAACAATGTGGAGGACGCCGCTGAGGAGGGGGATAGATGCTGGTGCTTGCTGGAGAGGCAGACGCTGCTGTCCCTGCTGTGTGGTGATACGGCAACAACAGCTGCAGCTATCGGAACGGTCAGTGCCACTGACCATTCATACATTGCCCAGCTAATTGGTACACCCCTGTCATTAACACTGACCCCTCCCCCCTATAATACATGGGGAAGAATAGGTATCAGCGCACATAACATGCGCCGATACCTCTTCTGTCCCATAACGGCCATTCATACATCTCCCCCACTGTGTTGCTCTGTGTGTTCATCCCTGGACTCATTCTGTCATCACATATTACTAGTCCATATGCCCCATCGCACATTACTAGTCCATATGTCACATCACACATTCCTAGTCCATATGTCACATCACATATTACTAGTCCGTATGCCCCATCACACATTACTAGTCCGTATGCCCCATCACACATTACTAGTCCGTATGCCCCATCGCACATTACTAGTCCATATGTCACATCACATATTACTAGTCTGTATGCCCCATTGCACATTACTAGTCCGTATGCCCCATCGCACATTACTAGTCCGTATGCCCCATCGCACATTACTAGTCCGTATGCCCCATCGCACATTACTAGTCCGTATGCCCCATCGCACATTACTAGTCCGTATGACACATCACACAATGGTTTAAAAGCATGGAGTCTTGTAATGTATATGCACACTGGTATTAGGCACAATTCTAGGTAAGTCCTACAAGTTATATACTGTAGTGTAACTTTGGTTCATTTTTGGGGCGTGGGTCCCCCTGGATTGCTTTGGTTGATCTGTTTCAGGGCACCGCATTATAACACATTTTTCTTTTATAACACATTTTAACCCTTCACTGTTTGTTTATTATACATGTACTTCACTTTTCAATTTTCATTCTTTATATGCAGCTGTGGCTGCTCTTAACTATTTCTTTTACACTGCACTTTTCTTACTATGGCGGTGCCCTGGGGCGTCTTAGCTGGGCTATTTTGGGGGTGTCCTGCACTCTGGATTTGAACCCTAGTATGTTAGGGACCTACCCTAAAGAGGTTACCTGGTTATGGTGGGTAGGCCCATAACCTTGGCCAAGATTATGCTAAACACCTCTATTGATTGCAAAATTTTATTGCATTTATATATTATCAATAATTTGGAGTTGTGCACCTGAGATTTGTCTGTTTTTGTGCCTGCAATTAGTCTCATCAGGTAGCACCTCCAATTATATATATATTCAGGGTATGCAGTCCAGGAATCTTTCCCAGACACAGATACACTGACACGCACACACTGACACAGATACACGCACACTGACACACATACACACACACACACTGACACACACACACTGATACAGATACACACACATAGTGACACACGCACACTGACACAGACACACACACACTGACACATACACTAACACACACACACTGATACAGATACACACACATAGGGACACACGCACACTGACACACACACACTGACACACATACACACACTGACACACGCACACAGACACACACACACTGACACAGATATACTGATACACACACACTGATACACATACACACACACACTGACACATACACACACTGTGTGTGTCAGTGTGTGTATGTGTCAGTGTGCATGTGTCACTATGTGTGTGTATCTGTGCCAGTGTGTGTGTGTCAGTGTGCGTGTGTCACTATGTGTGTGTATCTGTGTGAGTGTGTGTGTGTCTGTGTGCATGTGTCAGTGTGTGCGTATCTGTGATGATTTGCTGAAAGATGACAGGGGGAGGAGGCTATGGTGTGGCTGAGAGATGACGTAGGGGGGAGGTGATGGTGTGCTGAGAGATGATGTAGGGAGGGGAGATGATGGTGTGCTGAGAGATGACGCAGGGGGGTAGGCGGGGGTGTGGCTGAGAGACGTTGGAGGGAGGTGATGGTGTACTGAGAGATGACGCAGGGGGTAGGCAATAGTGTGGCTGAGAGACATCGCAGGGAGGGAGGTGATGGTGTGGCTGAGAGACGACGCAGGGGGAGTTTGTGTGGCTGAGAGACGCAGGGGGAAGGAAGTTACACAGGGGTAAGGAGTCTCATTGAATCGCTGTTGTATGATGATGACCTTGTTAATATTCTTACACAAACAGGCATCTTCCGGGCGATATGACCTACAGTACATGAATATTGAATACCGACTGAAGACGCCGTCGTCCCAGGGAGGATACATCTCTTCAGAGGTACCACATTGTGAGAAACCACCGTATAGGTAAGGTGTATATAGAATGGAAAGGAATGTTCCCAGAGTGACGAGAAAAGGGTGGCATGTAATGTCGGCACACCCCGTTTTCAGTGACCACGCCCATTTGGTATGTGACCACACCCTTTCGGTATGTGACCATGCCCAACATTTTTTTTAATGTGTGTGTGTGTTTGTGGGGGGGGTGGGCACGCCAATCTTAAACTTGCCCTGGGCTCCAAAATCCATAGTTACGCCACTGCTTCCAAAGTACCTGAATGAGACCACAAACATTCTCTTAAATAAATTAACATACATAAAATATATATAATATAATATCATCTAAATATAATAAAATCTCGTTCACTATACAGTGATTTACAGTGAGCGAGAAAGCTTAATGACTTAAGTTTAATAAATGGCTTTAAGTTTATTTCTATCAGTATTTGAGCATCCTTTCTAAAAGCAGATTCTAATTAGAATGGATGCATCTTATATACAAGCATTTCAGTGTGCACATACCTTATCTTCTAGACCAGGGGTGCCCAATAAGCGCCCTCCACCCCCCCCAGCTGTTGTAAAACTACACCTCCCAGCATGCCCTGCAACAGTTTTGTTATATGACCATGCTAAAACTGTTGCAGGGCATTCTGGGATGTGTAGTTCAACAACAGCTGGAGCGCTGCTTATTGCCCACCCATATTCTAGAAATTGACCAAGCTCAGGATAAAACAAATCCAAAAACAATATACAAAAATAGCTTGAAACTAGAAATAGATCAATCAATCAATCAATCAATCAATCAATCAACAAACCAGTGAAATAGGTGATTTGTGCAGCAAAGCTCTAAACAAATTTATCCTAAAACATATTGTTTAAGTAATTTCTCTATGATAAAACTTAGGTTCCAGGCAGTAAAGCTGAAGTAGAAGCTATATTCTAATATAGATACAGATCCATAATTGTCCCTTTGCAAAAAAAAGACATTTATGAAAGGGAAATAATGCATTATTGTATGTGCAAATGCAAATCCTTATACTGTATGTTCACCCAGGTCAGGTCTGGCCAACTTGTAGCTCTCCAGCTGTTGTGAAACTACATGTCACAGCATACTCTCTCACTGATCAGCTGGTAAAGCATGCTGGGACTTGTAGTTTCACAACAGCTAGAAAGCCACAGGTTGGCTAGGCCCGACCTACAGAAAATAAGAAGGCTGGGAGTCACTAAAAAGTATGGATAAACATCAGAAGCCTGTAATTAAGACTCCTGGGGGACCAATAGCAAAACGTTTCCACAGGCCACCACCCTGCTGCAGGGAAGCATATCTGATATATGACAGACCCAGCCAGCTGCATCTCGCTTTGCTGGGAGGAAGTATAGTTAAACATTAGGGGCAGAATTTGATTATGGTCACATTATATCATGCCCATTAGGATGAACAGTCTGTGGCAGGTGTATACCTATCTTAAGTCATGCAGCATCAGATCAGATGGAGAAGTTGCTTCATCCATTGTTTTTAATTTAAAAACTTTAGATAAAATGGTGAGAGGTGTCTAGAGCATACTTACCAACTTTTAAGCTGCCCCTCCAGGAGGGGGCAGCCAGGTCGGCGCTCTCCTCACAGCAGGTGGGGGCCGTGGCGGCAGAATTGCGTAATTGTGGCCCCGACAGAACGATAATACAGGCACTGTAAAGCGGGGGGCGGGGCTACGATGATGCGATTCAGTGCGAATTACATAATCGGACTGTCCACTTTTTCTCAGTAAGTGGGCGGCCACGGGAGGTGCGGGCGGCCATGGCGGGTGTGCGGGCCGGCGGCAGCTGGTACCGGGAGACTTGCCTAGTCTTTCGGGTGGTCAGGAGCGACACCCGATTTTCAGGAGGCTCCTGACCATTTCGGGAGAGTAGGTAAGTATGGTCTAGAGTGGTAAGGGTAACAGGCCAAAAGTTGTTATATAGCCCTTACCTGAGGATGTTATTCAGATTCTTTATCTGACAATGTTGTTGTTCAGCACCTTATTGGAAGATGTAATCCAAATTCCTTATCGGTAATCATTTTCCGAAGTTGCCCAAATAAAGCAGAAACTACTAAAGAGTGTTGTTTGATCACTCAGAGTATAAATATAGTACAAAATGTCACCTCAAAATGGCTGCCAGTAGCTGGGCATGCTTTATATTGGTCTGTGACCTGCATTGTGACAACAAAGTGCATGCAGGCAGCAGCTAAAATGGCTGTAGCTTAGATCAGCTCCGGGCCCTACCTGCCACCTTTATATAACATTAGTAAATGTTTGTAAAGACTGGTGCTTCCTTGGTGACTGCAGTTGTCGCTGCTCTTGGGATACACAAAAGTCCAGGAATGATGATGTTCGTCCATGTAAGATGACGTTTAGCCTCTTTCTGAGTTCCGTTTTTTTGGAGGGAAAAATCCGAACTCAACGTGCAAACTCGAACCTATCCGAGCCTGCACATCCCTACTATATATGTATGCATATAGAAATACACATATATATATCAAGGTCCAGGGGCGGATTGGGCCACCGGGAAAGCGGGATACTTCCCGCTGGGCTGGATCCCCGCTGGGCTGGACCGCCTATGTCATTAGAAGCCAGAGTCCCGCTATCACATAGCTACAGTGATGCGGCCGTGCTTAGGGCTGATCGCGGAGGCTGAGCTGTGTGCCGTGGTCACGTGTGTGAGCTGCTACGCAGGCTAAGGATGAAGATCTGTCTTAATTGGGCTGTGCAGCGTTGCGGCACAGACTGTATGGCCACAACAGCACATCCCCTACCTTGGCTGGCTCCTCCTCATGCTTAGCGCTCCTCTGAACCAGCTAGGAGGAGACATCGTGAAGCCGCTGCACAGCAGAGACCCCGTGCTCAGCCTCAGACAGAGAGTATGTTGTTTACATTCACTTCCTGTCTGAGGCAGAGCAGCTGCAGCGGAAGCAGACAGCCAAAGCATGGGGCTACATGAGTAGGAGGACCTGCCCCAGCCCAGCCACACAGGATACAGGTAAGACCTTGGGGGGGAGGGGCATATAAATTTGAAGATAGGGGGCTGATGACACAGATAGGGGGGAGCAGAGACATGGATAATGAGGGCTAAGGGGGCTGCTGAATTTCTATGGGGAGGGGGGCGGGCAGAGTCATGTGGTATTGGTGTTACATGATGTTGGGGTTGCATGATATGTTAAATGCCTCTGTTACATGTGGGGAGATCTGTTACATGCTTGTGGGAAGGCCTGTGGTGGCATTCCGTGTGATATACAGGAGACATGAGAAAAGTGAGTGGGTGGGAGGTCTGAGTGGCATGTGGTATTCCTCCCTGTCCTATTCCCTTTCCAGTGTACAGCATGTTTATTGGAGTAAAAAAATGTAAGAATTTGAAAGCACAAGTTTCAAGGGGCACCATTTTTTTCAGTTGCCATGGGCGATATCAACTCTAGTTATGCCTCTGCTGATTTGTGGTGTTATATGGAGTAGAGGTGATACAGTATACTGTATGAAGTGGAATAACACAGCCCTCAGCACTGATATGTGGTATTATTATATAGAGGAGAGGGGACTGCACTTTGATAAATGATGACAAATAACAGCTCACAGCACACACTGATATTTTGGGTTATGATTTATTATACTAGTATTCTGGACCTGCTGGGTCTCTAGCTTTTGCAGTTTTTTTCCTCGCTAATGGCTATTTCACACATGCCGGTTTTGTCTGGCCAGGCAAGAACTGGGCGGTAGCCGGCCGGCTTTTTTCAGGCACTCAGTGCCTTTCATAAGCAGCGGCTTTGGGTCGTTTTTTATATGAGGGTTTTTTTTTTCCGATTGGGCATGCGCAGCAGCAGCGCTGCTGCACCTACCCGGCCGGCAGAAGCCAGCGTGTGTGAAAGGAAACATTGTTTCCTCCATACTACTGGCATGCAAGGATGGCACGGCACCGTCCCGCATAGTAGTTTTTTCCGGCTATACCACAGGCGACCGTGCCGTGACCATGCCGTGTGAAAGGAGCCTGTCCTTTCCCTGCAGTACTGTATTTCACAGCCGGTTAAATACCAGGCGGCCTAACCCCCCCCCCTTCAGTCTTTGTACCCTGACACCATCAGTCACTGACCAACGTCATTGCCTATTATCCACGTGGGCATAGAGGGGGAATATAATGTTGTAGCAATCCACCGAGCCCAAAGCGTGGTGAGCGGACACATTTCTTTTTTTGGTGGCCTGTATGGGCAGGGAACCGCACTTCCACCCTCAATTCACGTCACTTCCAGGTACATAAACTCAAGGGGAAATATACCTTCCCCCCCCCTCAGTCCCTCTCTCTCTCTCTGTCCCTCATACATCTCTATCTCCCCCATGTCTCTATCCCCACACGTTTCTCGATCTTTCTCCCCACACGTATTTCTTCTCAACTTCCCTCTCTCCTCACGTGTCTTACACCTCCATTTCTCTCTCTCTCCCCACATGTCTTTCTGCTCCACATCTCTCTCTCTCTCCCCATTGTCTCGGTCTCCCACCACCAAAGCAATAATGGCGACAGCACCCTGGTCCTCCACCAATTGTAAGGAGGCTCACTCTCTGCTCAGACCATGTATCTTAGACCTGCCCCCCTTTTGTGTCCTTCACACAATTAAAGCAGGAGTGTGTCCCACTCCTGGTGTGGAACTCTGAGTGAATGCACTGAGGTAACTTCGGTTACAGCTCTCCTCGGCTGAGGCTGCCAGTCAGACGATGGGGAATTAGAACCTGGGCTCAGAGACTCCACTTTAGCATTTTGTGTTTAGGGTTCTTTTATGTCTCTGATTGGGCAATTAGCAAATGCCGGAGACTCCTATCCTATTGTGACAGCAGCACTGTGTGTAGGTTGTTGAACATCAAGACTATTGTGGTAAATTAAATGGAGGAACATTGGACCTCATTCAGAGTCGGTCGTTGCGGCCGCACGGTCGTAAGGTAAAAGGGGCCGGATATGAAAATGAAGCGCTCGCAAGTTGCGTCGTTAAGATGGGATCGTTAGCTGGACGAGCGAGGGGAGGATGCGGCCGTAAGACTAAAAATACGCCCCCTTCTCGTTCCCATTACACGTCATCTCCGGGCATATAAGGATTAATCGAGACCATCGGGAACCATCGGAGCTGCTCGTAGACCTTAAGGTTGACCATACCCTCTCTTAAGCACTACGATCAAGTCAGTGTAAAAACCTCCCATGTCACATGTGCCATGACACTACTTAGTTAATTATGCACTCCCATAAAACACCATTTGCATAGTCAGCCACGCCTGCGTTCGGATCTCCACTCCCCCGTTCACAAGCACCTTCCCGTTACAACCCACAAATGCCTCATCCTGTCACTCAAACTAACGACCTGGGAAGTTGAAGGAGAGAGCAATTTCTGATCGTAATAGCTAGTTTGCGCACGCGCATTGCGAATTTTATGCATGCGCAGTTTAGCGAACATCGGTGGCGTACGACCGTGCGGTCGCAATGACCGACTCTGAATGAGGTCCTTTGTGTGTACTGCGCTTATAGCTGTGTAGCATTAACACCCATACAGCTGGGGTGAGTGTTGTACCAGCGTGGAACCTTCTCTCCTCTGGAGGGAAGTGGTGGATTTGGCATAATGGGGTAGATGTATAAAGCAGTGAAAAGCGTGGAGAAGTGAGCCAGTGGAGAAGTTGCCCATGGCAACCAATCAGCTTTGAGGTTGCGTTTATCAAATTCTTTCTATAAAGTTATAGGTAGAAGCTGATTGGTTTTCATTAAGGGCTGCTTCAGAAATTTCCCGGGCTGGTTCTGCTTCCCAATCCGCCCCTGTCAAGGTCTATTTCGTAAGCACTAAATCAGCAGCTTATCATGACTCATGAAGTTGCAGTATCATGACTCATGAAGTTGCAGTATACATGTCAATCCAGTAGATGGTGCACCAATGTTCTCCAAACCTCTTATGGTGCATACACACGATCAGATTTTTCCTTCAGATATGAACGATAACGATTAAAAAATCGTTCAATCGTTCATATCTGAAGGAAAATCGTTCATATCTGACATGCCTGAACGATGGACGATCAACGATGCGCGTTCCCGATGGTCAGATAACGATTTCTGACATCTGATGTGTTTGCAGTCAGACTTGGACGATTCCATTCATTTTAATGCAGTCAAAAATCGTTCAATCGTTCAAATCGTTCAAATCGTTCAAAACTTTGGTAAAATCGTTCAAATCGTTCAAATCGTTTAATCGTTCAATCGTTCATCTGACAAATCTGACAAGTCTGACAAATCTGACCGTGTGTATGCTCCTTTACACTGTAAGCTCATTGGGGTAGGACCAGATTCACCTTTTCCTTCATGACATAGGGCCTGATTCAGAGCCGCTCGTAGGCGGCCGCTCGTTCGTTCCGAGCGATGTTCGCACATCTGCGCATGCGTATGGGTTTTAGTACGCATGCGCGAACCAGTCAGTGCGGTCGAAAATCGTGTGCTCGCAATATAGCGAATGCCTGCTAATTTGAGTGACAGAGTCAGGCGTTTGTGGGTGGTAACAGGGGAAGGTGCTTGAAAACGGGGAGTGGAGATCCAAACACAGGTGTGCCAAACGGTCAAAACGGGCGTTTCATGGGTGTGCATAATTAACAAAGCAGCGTCATCGACCACGTCAGTTGGGTGTCTTTTAGCCAGAACTGCTCGCATGATTGCGGTAGGAAAATGCAACCACAAGAATAGCGAGCAGTTCATTCGCCTTTCGATGTACTCAATTAATCTAATAGATTGCGGAGATGACGTATGATGCGAGCGGCCAGGGGGCGTTTTTTACAAAAAAAGTCCGCATGTTTTGTTCGCTTGTTCAGACATAGAAGTGTCAACAGACCGCAAAGAGCGAACGGTCAATTTAAATAGCCACCCCTTTTTCTGGACGAGCGAGCGCAAATAGCGTCCGGCTCTGAATCAGGCCCATAATCCATTCAAAGCGCCCCTGTCATTTACCGCCCAGACCCCCGATCATACATCGGGGAGAAGCGTTATCAGTACACATAACGTGCGCTGATACCGCTTCTGGGCTTCATACATCTCCCCCATTATATTATTCCCATTAGGATCAACAGTCTGTGACAAGTGTTTACCCATCTTAAGTCATGCAGCATCACATCAAATAAATAATTTGCTCTATTCTATTATTTCTAAATTGAAAATTGCAGATAAAACAGTGGGAGGTATCTAAATGTGTAAGGGTGATAGGCCAAAAGTTGTTATATAATCCTTACCTGAAGCTGTTATTCAGATTATTTTTCTGAAGATGTCGTTGTTCAGGACCTTATTGGAAGATGCAATCCAAATTCCTTATCAGTAATCATTATGAAAAGTTGCGTAAATAAAGCAGGAATTACTCAGAGAGTATCATTGTAGGACAAAATGTCACTATAAAATGGCTGCCAGTAGCTGGGCATCCTTTATATAGGGCTGAGACCTGCATTGTGACATCACAATGCTCGCATGCAGGTAGCAGCAGGTAGAGATGGCCAGGGATGTGCAGTCAGGGGAGGCAGAGCCTCCCCTATCATTAATTATTAAAATAATACAAAGAAGATACTTATGACACATATCCTGTATCAGAAGTATCTGCTTTATATTATTGTAATATTTTTTACAGTGGAAATAAAGTAAAATTTGTTTTGGAGGCACCGAGAGTAGCGCTTAAGTGGGAGGTGGGACCAAGCCATGGGCTGTAAAAGCCTGTTGAAAAAAAAGCAGGATAAGCGGCACCTATACCAGGCCTCATTGACAGGGACGTGCTTTCAGCCCACATCAGAGCACGCCCCTGTTAGTGAGACAGATATGACTGGGCAGCACTCACAGTGGGCCCGGCTGTCACTGTCAGTGCTGTACTCTGTGACTGGGAGAGTGTCAGTGTCAGTCTGTGGGGCCCAGGCAGGCAGCATTTCAGTGTTTAGTTTAATACATTCAATACACTCACTACTCACTACATGGCTATTTTGTTGTCCAGGTCTTGCATTAACTTAATAGCGCTGCACCCACTAATAGGTAAACCGAAGCCATGAACAACATATTTAAATATACGGGTATTTAGTGTTAGGTCTTAATCCGCATACACACACAACGATTTTGTTACCAACGATTTTATGAACGATTTTCTGTCAGATTATCTGTCAGATTTTTTAAAGTGTAATGAACGATTTTTTTGAACTACAAACGATTTTTGCATATTCCCTTAATGAAAATCGTTCAGTTGGTCAGTCTGACTGAACTACAAGCTACAAACGTAAATGCGCATAAACGATAATCGTTCATCGTTTTAACTCAGAAAGTGAACGATTCTTTCAACGATTGAATGATAAACGATATCGTTATTGATAATCGTTCAAAAAATCGTTGTGTGTGTATGCACCTTTAACTGGAATAAATGCGATTCTAACCACCTATTGCAAAAATCAATAAATCCTGAGTTGTTCAGATACAGGTGAATGTATTTCTAATTATGGTGCTGTTGGCTTTGAGTTTTCTTGTGCTGTAAATTCTGTTGAGATACAGGGGAATGCAACCTGCCAATTGAATGGTGGATTTAAGGTACCTCTTTCGGGTCTATATACTATATGTGTGTGTAAATCTGGCTCTGATACTAACCAATACCTCACCAGTCACTGACCTCACCGCACTCCACTGGAGATGGCTGAAGCTTAGATCAGCTCCGGGCCCTACCTGCCACCTTCCTTGGTGACTGCTTGTTGCTGCTCAGGGGCTACATAAATCCTAGCTCTGTATCCCACACCCAGGAGAAGGTGGAGATTCTGTTATTATGAATGCAGAAGACAGTTATGATTATTTAAGGTTTCCTACAAGGCCTGGTTCTTGTATTGTGTCTCAACGTGTCACCCATGTCAGTAGCAGCACAGACAAGACATTCACCAAGGATAAAGCTACTGCCTTTATTAATTAATAATTATCTTCATTATGTATCAAGTGTTTCCCAAACCTCTTAGACTATAAACTCATTGGGGCAGGGCCAGATTCATCTTTTGCTTCATGTTATTTTATGCAATTTGTTTATGTCATAACCCCTTAAGTGTGCAGCACTGTGTAGTACATCAGAACTTTACAAATAAATGATAATAATATAAAATCCTGATCAATGTTTGTTTATCAGATTCATTGACACCTAACGTTAGGGATTGTGATGTAGTATAATTGTTTCTTTAATCTGATAGCAAGAACTATGGTGGCTTAATAGCAACATTTTTCCACAGGCCCACACCCTGCTGCAAGACAGCATATCTGCTGTTAGAGGCACAGTAAGCTCTATTACTCCTTGCTAATGATGGGTGAAGTATGGCCAAATGTGTAACCAAGACACCATTCAAACATTAAGAGCAGAATTGGATTATGTCTACGTTATATCATACCAATTTGGATTTGGGAGACCATACATTTTTAAACACTATATTTTTAGTTTTTAATACTATATTCTAATCACCATTCATTTAAACCTTTAATCTCAAATAAGCAAGTAGATAGTGCAAACATTTAGCAAAGTAATTACATATATGCAAATTACAGCCATGGCCAAAAGTTTTGAGAATGACATCTGGAAAAACGCTTGTCTGGAAAAAGAAAGGTGAGCACTACCATCAGTTCTGTGTCATGCCTACAGTAAAGCATCCTGAGACCATTCATGTGTGGTGTGGCTTCTCTGCCAAGGGAGTGGGCTCACTCACAATTTTGCCTAAGAACACAGCCATGAATAAAGAATGGTACCAAAACATCCTCCAAGAGCAACTTCTCCCAACCATCCAAGAACAGTTTGGTGAGAACAATGCCTTTTCCAGCATGATGGAGCATCTTGTCATAGGGAAAAAGTGATAACTAAGTGGCTCGGGGAACAAAACATCGAAATTTTGGGTCCATGGCCAGGAAAATCCACAGACCTTAATCCCATTGAGAACTTGTGGTCAATCCTCAAAAGGTGGGTGGACAAACAAAAACCCACTAATTCTGACAAACTCCAAGCATTGATCAGGTAAGAATGGGCGACTATCAGTCAGTATGTGGCTCAGAAGTTGATTGACAGCATGCCAGGGCGAATTGCAGAGGTCTTGAAAAAGAAGGGTCAGCACTGCAAATATTGACTCTTTGCATAAACTTAAAGTAATTGTCAATAAAAGCCTTTGACACTTATGAAATGCTTGTAATGTTACTGCAGTATACCATAGTAACATCTGACAAAAAGGTCTAAAAACACTGAAGCAGCAAACTTTGTGAAAACCAATAATTGTGTCATTCTCAAAACTTTTGGCCATGGCTGTATTTTGCAGTTTTTCCATAATTATTGTAAATGATCTAATATTTGTACAACTGTCTGCTTAGTTGACATAAAATAATTAAAAGAAAAATTAGTATTCTAAACGAAAACACATTTAAATAAAAAATACAATATAAGACTTCCTAATTCTAATGACATATGATATAATGTGGTATATAAGAAGGTTGGGTTGTACTAATTTTACTACTAAAGTAGGGTTTCACACCAGAAGCCTGTTATTATGATCTATAGGGCCTCAATAGCAACATCTTTCCACAGGGCAGCATATCCGCTGTCACAGGCCCAGCCAGCTATATCTCTCCTCGCTGAGAGGAAGTACTGTAAGTCATACTCAAACCCCAGTTTTAGGAACTATTATTAAAAAATGGGGGTGTGATTGCTGAAAATGCTCATAGTGAAAACCGTAAACATGTCTATCTTCATTATTTTAAACTCTCTCATGTTTCTCCACTCAATCTAGTATCATTCATGCCTTAAATTATGAGTGAGAGAGATCTATCATTATTACATTGGCATGTTTTGTGTGTTTGAATATTTTTGTGTTTAATTAATGTGTTTTCTTACATGAAAAGTACCTGGATGGTACAAAGGTTATTTGTTTACAACTTAAAATATAATCACTGTCAATAGTGAAAGGTCTGTAGCACAATATGAGGAACATTTTTTATGCCTCACCCAGATCCTCCAATCAGAAGATACACTCAGTGATTGCAGCCCAGAAGCTGACGACCTCTTGAGATGATGGTTTAATGGGATCTTTAATGATTTAATCAAGCAACATTATGCAAAAGGATTCACACAGTTTCATAAAGCAGTATGTTTGTGAGCTTTATTGTCCCTGTGTTCTTCCACATTGGTCAAATTGCACAGTACAATTTCTTATTATCTCTACTTTTTAATGTAAACATTCATTTTGTATTGTTTGTAAGTCTATAAATACCATATTTTCATTTAAAAAATAATAATATACTGTAACTCAAATGATGTGCTATTACCCTAGAGAGCTAGCTATATAAAAAAGAGTTTCATAACAGCTAACTGGGTCTGTAATACCCGTAAGATGAAAAATCCGTAGTATATAGAAAAATAACATTAATTTATCTATGGTGCAGTACATGGCTATAATATTTTCTAAACAAGAAATTACAATTGAAAAAAATAAATATTTTTTCATTTAAATACAATCAGAACAAACCATTGTCTGATGTTCGATGCACATTGGCTTGTAATGCGTTACATTGGTAACCCTCATCGTCTCTCTTTGCCACTTTCAACTCCCTCCTCTGCCCTCCTCCTCACTCTCTGCCCTTGACTTTGCTACCCACTTTACATCTAAAATGTACTCTATACATCAAGCCATCTCATCTTAACAGACCCTCAGCACCCCAACCCTCTTTGCTTAGACCACACTTCCCCATCCATCTTACCAACTCTCATATCTTCCATGTGTCTGTAAATTAAGTCATGTCCCTCTTCCGGTCCTCTCCCCCTTCCACCGCCTTCCATGACCCTATCCCTACCCACCTCCTCTGCTACATTCTCCTGTTGCCTGTTCCCATCTTGCCCATCTCTTCAATCTTTCCCTCACATCAGGCACTGTCCCATCTGCATTCAAGCTTGCTCTTGTCTCACCCATTCTTAAAAAACCCACCTTTAATCTTATCAATATTTGGTGTGACCACTCTTTGCCTTCAAAACAGCATCAATTCTTTTAGGTAAACTTGCACACAGTTTTTGAAGGAACTCAGCAGGGAGGTTGTTCCAAACATCTTGGAGAAGTAACCACAGATCTTCTGTGGATGTAGGCTTGCTCAATCCTTCTATCTCTTCATGTAATCCCAGACAGACTCGATGATGTTGAGATCAGGGCTCTATGGGGGCCATATCATCACTTCCAGGGTTTCTTTTTCTTCTTTAAGCTGAAGATAGTTCTTAGTGACATTGGCTGTATGTTTGGGGTTGTTGTCCAGCTGCAGAATAAATTTGGAGCCAATCAGACACCTCCCTTATGGTATTGCATGATGGATAAGAACCTGCCTGTATTTCTCAGCATTGAGGACACCATTAATCCTGACCAAATCCCCAGACCCCCTTTGCTGAAATGCAGCCCAAACTTGCAAGGAACCTCCACCATGCTTCACTGTTGCGGTTTATAATATTGGGTGCACTATTCTTTATAATGCACACATTTTCCTAATATATGCTGAAATAATAAAATTAGAACTCACTGAATATACGCACTGACCCCAGAAGACATAACTATTAATTACAGGACATTGTACATATACAGTATAAGGTTAATTGTGTATTATAGACATACAGTGAAAATAATCCAACAGAACCTATGACATGCATGAAAATATTAAGATGTCTGAGAACATTAGAGAAAACAAAGGTCGAGATCTGCACAAGTTATGGCTGTTGACTTAATTCATTCTTTTATGTCCTTGAAACTGTTTTTAATCTGAACATGCTCTGATTTACAATGCAGTGAGCTATCTTCTAATGGGTGATGCTGGGAATGTGAAGGTCATCCAAAACACAAAACTAAATCTGTGTAATTTGTTTTATTTCAAAATAGAATCTGCAATTCAGATACATGCAACGCCATTTAAATGTGTGGTTTCAGATTGTACCACCAGCCTCAGATCACTGACATAGTCAGTTGCGCATGACATCAAACAAAGCTAATGATAGACCTAAAGTATATATAACGTAATTAAATCCTGTGACAACGATGGAGTAAATTATAGAGGGCAGGAGGCTGCTTGGTACTCTGTATAAATTAAAGCAACAGCTCTTTGTGTTGTGGTTTTCTTGAATGCAGAGTCAACTAGCATTCATATAAAGGCAAACAGCAAAATGTAATTTTAGGAAGAAAATAAATTAGAATCTGGCTCCTGAATGAGCAGTAACTGAACAAAATAAAAGCACTTGCTATTTTTCTCTAGAATGGATACAATTAGGGGTGCCACCTGTTCTTGGAATAAAAAAAAAACATTGGCCTTCCTACTTCTGTTGTGTTTCTTCACTATTATTAAATTTGGCACCAAATCCCATTTGTAGCAGTGATGCTCAGGAAAAATATTCCCAATGGACACCCTAGGGGCGATCAGTATTATTAAACAATCCGTTGGGTGTTACTGACAGCAGTCAAGGCAATAATAAATGCAAAAATGTAATTCCCTAGAAGTGTTCTTGCCTAGAGCTGAAGGTCAGGTAAACCTATTATGTGTTTTGAACTAAAGCTGGCCATACACCAGACCAACTTTCCTCCAACCATCCAACTACTGTAGTTGGTTGATTGGTATGAAAGTCCAGTAATGCATGGGAGCAAATGACAATCAGCCATTTGCTCCCAAACTCTGGAAAACGGATGAAAGCTGTTGTTCAGACAAGTATTTTTTATAATCAGACAGATTTAACCATCTTGCCTGAACAACCTTTTTTTGTGTTTGTGGATGGTTGGAGGAAAGTTGGTCTGGAGTATGGCCAGCTTAACCTCTACACCAGAGGTTGGTTATCTGCGACTCTCTTGCTGTTGTCGAACTACAAGTTCCAGCATGTCCTGTCAGTCAATGCTCTATATCCATTCTCATGTTACTTATATGGTTAAAATAAAAAACACTGCTAATTTCCAGGACAGTCCTAGTTCTTAGACATTTACTACTAGCAGTGTTATTGTACAGCAGTGCTCTTGATGCAATTCTTGATATACTGTACATCAGAGCCGTAACTAGACTTTTTGGTGCCCTGTGCCAGAAAGAGCATTGGCGCCCCCCCCCATTTTTCAAATAGGGACATAATGCACCCAAAAAAGGGTCACAGCCTCATGGGGAAGGGCCAGGGAAAAGATAGGAGAGGCCAGGAGATGCCGGGGATGAAATAAGAGGAAGCTACAAGTGAGAATGATTATGAACAGAAAATTGGCAGGTACAAGCAGTGCCCCCTGTCCTGTGGTGCCCTGTGCGATGGCACAGGCTGAATACCCTAGTTACGGCCCTGCTGTACATGATATGGTATTTTAAATGCAGTGTAATTGTCACCCACTCATAATTTCGGAAAAGAGTGTATGTATATAAAAGGTAATTTGTTACTTGTGGTGCATATCGCCCTACGTTACCTCAACAGATACAAGGGGCTAATTTACTATTCTAGGTTTAATTAAAACTGTATTAGTTCGGAAAATAGTATATAGAAAACATCAGAGCCCACACTGTATACAATGTTTTATGACACAATGGGGGAGATGTATGAAGCGACAGGGTCCTGGCATTATTTATCACGACTTGCTATGCCCATTTACCGTGGTGAAGCAGGGCCCTGCATCAGCGGCATGTATTATTATCTTTGTTGCTGAAGAGGGAGAGTGTTAATTCACCTGTCCGGCGTATTGCGCTCTTCCTCTTTCGGTGGGGTCGCTGTCACTGACCAGCGTGTGCATGCATACTACGCATGCACCGGTCAAACCCCTCCCACGGCGTTAAAAAAAAACTTTATTGATTTTTAAATGCACAGTCCCTGTCTGTTGAAACCGACAGCCAGGGCCAGTGCTATGCATGCGGCAACGTCAGCTGTCAGAATGGTCAGTGCCACTTTTTTATATTTTGAATATAGGAGCGCCCCTGTCATACTGCTAGCTTCCCTGAATTACTACATACAGGGAAGCGGTAACTGCAGCACTTAACGTTACTGCTTTCCCCATATCACCCCTTCATGCATCTCTCCACGGGTTACGTAATTTTGCTTTGAAACACGTTTTTATGAAAGCACATGAGTTAGCACATTAAGGGGCTTTTTCTGAGTCACATGCTATGTTGATGTGAGACGCAATTGAGCGTACTTTTGATATTGAGCATTCATCTAAGTTGCACTGCGCAAGTGTCACAATATTGTTCCTTCAGAGTCTCAGTATTGATTTTGGATACACACACACAGAAGTGTATTGAAAATGTATTGGGTGTTCTTGGGCGGTGACTGGAAGTTGGCTATTCAGACGCTGACGAGATGTTCTATCTTATGGGTGTGTTATGGGAGTGTCACAGGCATATCGCTGCATCGGTTGCATACACAGATGCTTATTCACTCACCTATGGGCCATGCTCAGATGGGAAATCTGACCCTGCCAAAGGACTGGTGCAAGTTTCAAAGGTGAGACTGATGGTGGCATCTAAAGATGCACCGAGCGGTGTTACACCCCAAAGTGGGCGTCTCAGTCCTTGCACATTCAGCCGCACACTAGTACACCAGCGGAAGGGCTGATACTAGCATTAGGATATAGTCACAGATAAAACTATGGCATAAGACGCTAAAGCCATTGCAGCATGGAGCGACTCAGAATCAGCCCCTAAGATGACAGCGCCTGCAGAGGGTGAGTTTTGGATTGAATGACCTGGGTGAAGCTAGGCACAGTTGGATGATTCATGGTGTGGTCTGGTGTGGAACTAGCCACAAGGATGGGTTCTGCATTAAATATGAACGCCCATGTAATGGTCTAGTTTGCACAGTAGCAGGGGTTTGTTTTGGGTACAGCCACTAAGCAAGGGCGCTGTATTGTGTATTAGCCACTAGATAAATTGTGTATTTTCTTCACTATATACATGAAAACAGAAATGCTTGTCACAAGAAGGCTCTTCATGGTATACTGGTCATTGGAACTGCTCTCTTTATGATAACATATATTGCGTTGAGTCTACATAATTTATGAAGCCCAAAAATGGCATATTTAGTGTAGCACCTTAATTTCTGACCGAAGTGCAAGGGTTTATGGAAAAGCAGAAGTTTGCATCTGCTGATAGTAGGATTTGGATGTAGTGAGGGTATTCCTTGCCGAGTACGGAGTAGGTCCACCAGTGCTCTTAATTCTACAAAGATAATTCTACACAGCTATTTCTACTCCACCAAAACACTGAAGTTAGGCACTAGACCAGAGGTTTCCAAACTAGGGACCAAATGTAATATAGTGTGAATTTGTTAAAAATACGAGTTTAGCGCTAAACTCGCATTTTTTACTCACTCGAAATTATAATAGGGTGTGACTATAGTAAATCTAGCATTTTTCGGGCTTTACTATAACTCTCAAGATAGAACTCAGGCAATGTAATAGAGTGCGAGTGCTTCACTCGCATATATTACTGCCTGAGAAATCGCAAAAACAATAGACCAGCTTCAGGATAGCGAGTTTATTCTGAGCAGGTCAGAGTAACACAGAAACATGCACATATCCATGAGATACCAGCATGTTTCTGTGTGTACATTTAAAAAAACAACTTTTTTTAAAAATAGATGTGAACCCCCCCAACAAGCATAACTAGATCCCGGGCTCTATAGAGCCTGTGCTGGTTTTTAAAATACAGGGGACAAAATGCGTAGGGGTCCCCTATATTTTAAGAATCAGCACCGGGCTTTTCTAATGGGGGAGTAATGCCACAGCCAGGGGAATTCTTTCACCAGGTCCCCCGGCCAAAGCATTACTCCTGAACGCTAGTCAGCCCAGGCCGGGAATCTCTGGGCAGATGAAGACCCCCCCCAATAAAGGGATCCCACTCTCCAGAGCACCCCAGGCCTGTGCTAATAGCCCAGGGCTATCCCCGGCACCCACAAGTACCAGCATGTGGGGCATTATGGGCCCGCTAGTACCTGTAGTTCACCTGCAAAATAAATATAAAAAAACAACAAGACACACACCGTGACAGTAGAATTTTATTTAAAAATATATACACACACACACTCACTATCACACATACTCACCTAGTATCCCTGTAGCCATTCATGTTCACTTCTCCATGTAGAAATCCACGGATACCTGAAAAAAAAAATCCATACTCACCTCTTCCTGTGTGTTGATCATGTCCTCTTTGTTCCATTTAGGCATCCAGGGGGTTAATAATAACAAAACGAACAATCCCGATCTGGGGGAGGGGACACATCATTTTTTAAAATATATTTTAGAGTCACTTCATCTTTTTTAACCAACAGATGCCTTCACGGATCTCACTGATCTGTGAAGGCTTCTGTATAACTCGCACCTTTTAACGCTAGTCGCATTAAAAGGTGTGAGTATACATAGGAAATACTCGCACACATTCGCATAGTGTAGTAACCTTGTGCTCAAAAGTTTGCAGGCTATTACATTTGCGAGTCCCGGCACCAACTCACACCTTCAAAAAAATGCGAGAAGGTGTGAGTTGGTTTTTAAACTAAAACTTGCACTCTATTACATTTGGCCCCAGGTCTTCAAGGCACCCTAACTGTCCAGATTTTAAGGTTATATCCATGGTTGAGCACAGGTGACTTAATTAGTACCTCAGTCAATTTGATTTAACCACCTGTGCTCAAGCATGGATATCTTTAATACTGGAACTGTTGGGGAGCATTGAGGGCCGTGTTTGGGAACCTGTGCACTAGACTATTCTGCAATTTTTGCCTTAAGTGTCAAAACAACATGGACGGGATGCACCATTGCAGATACTGCGGTCAAACCTATGAAAATGACATTTTCATCGGTTTGGCTGCTCACCGCATATGCAGTTGCACCAAACTCTGGAATGTGATACATTCCGGAGCTTTGATACAGTGGGCAATGCCATCTTTAGATGGTTTTTTCCAATAGAGGCTGGTGGGCTCCTTTTTAAGATTCCCCTGAGAGGGATCCAATCAGATCCATCCCAGTACCCCCCGCGGCGCGTGCATCACTTGACTAATGCACAGAAGGAATCCTGGGTCCTGAGCCCGGATGTCCTGCTATCGCAAATGACAGCTCTTACCGGGAGAGCTGTCCTTTATCATTGTATTCATGCATTCCAGGATTATTTACGCCGGAATGCATGTGAAGAGTGGTGGGATGCATCGCATTAAAAATGCGATGCATCATGCATCCCGCTCCATGACCCGACACTGATGCCATATGGGAAAGCCTGTAAGACTCTATGGAAATATAAAAATTTTAAAGAAAATGAAAGACTAAAAATACTTAAACTGTCATAATATAATATTTGTTACCTTTCTCTCAATCTAAATGAAATGACCAGTTCTCTTTATCATAGGTCAGCAAGTTCCATAACAGAGAATCCCTCTGCTTTATTGCATCACAAATTATGTCAATAATTCTCCAACCCGGTTCCATCAAACAGGATGTGTGAAATGATTCTTGGAACAATAAAGCTTTCTGAGTTATGAGAGACCGCAAAGCATGAACAGGAGTTGCTGACCCTTAAACGGTCATTTCATGACAATGTAGGACAGCAGGAAGATGTTTAATGGAGAAGTCTATGATAGTTATAATAAAACACACTTGCCCTCAGAATAACAGTGCAGAAGATAGACTTGTAATTTCATTGAATCATTTCTTACCTTTACTGTAAAAACACACATGACACAACACAAGAATGTATTTAATATACTCTGATAATAAAGGCGCTGAATGGAATTCTGAGAGCTGTGCAACACTGCACACAGAGGAGACCATTTATAAACATCATTTGCAGGGTGGGATGCATCAAACACTGCATTTTGGATGTGATACAGCACACCACCGATTACATGCATAGCAGCGTCTAGTAACCTCATCTGCATGTACAATTGTGATTTATAATTGCGGTGTGATGACCTGGGTTACGACCCGCAAGTACTTCTGCGCATGTGTGAGCTGCAGGGGACACTGGGATGGATCCTATTGGATCCCTATCAGAGAATTATGTGGTAAGAAGCCATCTATAGATGGCATTGCCTATGGTTACAAGCTCCGGAAAGTTTTGCTTTCCAGAGCTTGGGGCATATAAGGAATGCACTCAAACCTCCAAAAACCGCATTTTGGGCTTGATGCATTCCCATAAAGAGCAAAACCGCTGCTAAGCAGTGCAAAACCCTTGTGGAATACAGACGTGTCCTTATACATTGTTGTTGCATTGGCACCAAACAGCCCCTCTTGGTGCACCAGGTACCGTGTAACTCTGCTAGAGGCCGGGCCTCTTTTTCCTCCCATAGTGCTTCTTATTAGCAGAGTGATGTAACTAGGAGGAACCATAAGACACTGCTGATTAATTTGATATGCAACACTTGTATATCTTTGTGCGACTGAGTCTAAATCTGTATACAAAGTGCTACAATGCAGCGGCCGTGGTTTTTTTCCACGCAAAGTTCCGATGTGCTTCATATACAGACTCAGTCGCACACAGATATACAAGTGTCGCATATCAAATTATTTAGCGCAGTCTTCTGGTGCATCCTAGTCGCATTGCATTGCGAATAAGAAAACGACAGCACCAGAGTCGCATAGGACCTGGCGGCTCATTCACATCAGGCATCTCATGCCATGGTTCTTATTGAGACTAGGAGGTATATTTACTAAAGTGAGAGTTTTTAGAAGTATAGATGTTGCCCATAGCAACCAATCACATTGTACTTAACTGTTAACTAGCACCTTCTAGAATATAATAGCTAGAATCTGATTGGTTGCGATGGGCAACATCTCCACTACTAAAAACACTCACTTTAGTAAATTTACCCCAAGGTGTATGAGGATACATATGTAGGTCAACCATTAATTTTGTTATACAGCCATGTAACAACTTGCTGTGGCACTCTCACTAATAACCTTGCAGTGCTTCTTTATTAAAGGAAAATTTAACTCACTATACACTGGGCATGATTCAGCACAGGATGGAACTACAAAGCAGCTTTGCAATTCCATCCTTGCAATTATGGTAATGTAGCAGGAGGCATCACACCTCCTGAATGCATTACTTATCCGAGCTACATTGTACAATACAACATGGGATAATCTGCGAGAACATCGGCTGGCTAAGTGACCCTTAGGGTCACGCAAGCCAGCCGCCGCAGATGAGAGAAATAGGCTAGGAAATCTCCGTCAGGCCAGCCTGTAGTGGCTGGTGCCACACATCATCGCGACCAATGGTTGCGATGGTGATTCCAGGATGCGACCTTGGTTGCAGCGCTGGGATCCCAGATGCTGACAGGAGGAGTCTCTTCACATTAGACGCCTCCTGCAGAGTTAGAATTTTAGCAGGATAGAATTGCAAAGCGTCTTGTGTGCAGCTTTGCAATTCTGTCCACTGCTGAATCAGGCCCAGAGTCCAGGAAGTGCGCAGCAGGTGTGCATTTGGAGGAGAGTCCACACAGCAGATTGGCTTAACCAGGAAGCTGGTTTATTAACCAAGTAGAAACAAGTAGTGTATGATACAGGGCTAATTAATAGGTTTGCAGCATAGATATTGCCATAGCGTCAGGCAGCATGGAGTACTCGGTGGCACGTCCATCAATGCAGGACACTACAGGAGAAAGACTCATGGTGTAGCCATGAATGTGCAGTGGTGCATGTTGGAGGTCAGACCTATGGGGAGAGCAGAGCCGGGTTCTAGTGCACGCTGGCTCTGGGGCCAGGAGCAGAGATTGTGCAGATTGCTCCACTCTATCAAGCTTCATCTCTGGATGGGCATAATGGAGGTGATTGCTGTGACTGACATCGGTCAGGATTTGGGGTGTGGAGTGCTGCCTTCTCTTAGGAACCCTGTGTGTGGATAAGATATGAATAAGATCTGGACTAGGGGACTGGTGATTAAAGTGGCAAATGTTTTCAATTTAGTGTGACATATTGTATTGTATTGCTACCTTAAAATATAATAAAGATACAGTTGTATCTCCCTATTATCTTCCTGTGTGATCCATGACCCATAATAATATGCTGGGTTACCCAGTGAGCTAAGGGCCTGATTCTTTACGGAACGCAACTGCGAATGCAATAGCGATTATTCACGCAGTTCAACTGCGATAGTATGCTAATGAATTGCGAGACAATGCCGGTGCAGCACTACATTTAGGACGCCCACTTTACCTTACACACATACGTACTGTTTAGCAAGACTGCGAAAACATCGGTACAGTCTAGTACCATCGCAGCCTCACACACACTTGCACAAGCCCTGACCTTACTCAGAAATTGCCAACTTCAGTGCACGCCATCAGGCCTCCGTAGGGCATCGCAGTGGCTAATTTATGCACGCCCCTGTAACGGTGTTCAAATGCACTGGCACGCCTGCGTCTCCCCAACCACTCTCCCGTCACCACCCACAAACCGCACTTCCTGTCAATCACTCTGCGATGGGTCTGCGTGGTCACTGCGATTGCAGTCCCGATCGCAGTGGCTGGTTCGCACACGTGCACTTTGATGCATACACATGCACAGAACACAACAATCGGCCAATTGCATGCGTATTAGCAACTGCGTTCCTTACTGACTCAATTCTCTAGCTCATATGGTGTGTGATAATAGTGATTAGAAATGGTGTCTCCACTAAGAGAGCTCCAAAGCCAATTGTATGGCATGAAGTTCCTGGTTGCCAATAGGCAGTAGAAACCACAGGAGTGCTTTTTCTTCATTTCTTTCTCATAACAGTGCCCCAGCTCCAATACTTGATGCATCTATTTCCAAGATAAAAGGCTTACACGCACCTGTACATAGATCTGGATGACTGAGTGCAGAAGTTGAAATTAATGTACTCTTGAGCGCAGTGAATGTAGTTTGGGCCTCGGACTCTACAGTACTTGGCAGTATACGTTCCCTTTTAAAATCAAAGCTTTGATTTTTACCACTTTCCACAAATAACTGTACAATTTGCTTGTAGTGCTTGGCAAACTCAGAGAAGTGCGGCATTGCTTTCAGCCCAGCAGACTGCGAGCACTTCACTAGGCAATCTAATTTGCCAAGATTTCATTCTTAGAGCCCCTTTAGAAACAATATAACCTAAAAAGGTCATTTTCTCTTGAAAAAGTCCCCTTTTCAGCTTGATGTGTTACTTATGTAAAACAGCCCTGCATTGTGTATGTGCCAATGAAGTTTGCCACATAAACACAGGGGAGGACTGTTTTATAGGAGTAACATGCTCCGGTATATTTGAAAAACAAATCAGAATTTCATCCAGATATCTATCAGATCAGATAGTCATTTGGAAGCAATGTAGTGGCTCCTTTAAGGCGCTTAAAAAAAAAAAAAACAACAGAAATCAATGGTAGGTATATGTCGAACATTGTCATAGCGTCCTAGCAAGAGCCTCGATATTCCAGCCAGTTTTTGCGGCTAGCCTTGACTTAATAAATGATGATGTTCTAAAGTCTGGCCACTTTGCTGATGCAGGACAAGAGCAGAAGAAAAACATCTAGATCCCTCCACTTTGTAATACTTGAATAAAAATCTTTAGAATGAAAGACCAAAGGATTTTTTCTGCCCTGGTCCTATCTTACTCATCAAACATGTGACATCATAATGTCATGCCTGGCGCGAGGGGGGCGCCAGCACCAGGAAAGAGAGCACTGCCCTCACCCTGCAAGCCACATGCAGGTGCCGTATGGTACTAATGGTATCACCCCCTAGTCCCTGAGCGATGGCATTGCTTGCATCATCTAGCTATGACCCAGGATAAGTCATTGCACAAAGTAGAGAGGTTTAGGATCTGGATAAATTAGCTGTACTATTAGCTACCTAAGTTACTTCTGGGGCATAGCATTTCGGCCACAATTAACACAGAAACCTCTACAAGAGGGCTGGACAACCTGTGCCTTTCCAGGTGATGTGAAAATAAGTTACATCATACCCTACCCATACCTCCCAACCATCTTGATTTCAGCTGAACAGTTCTCCTTTTTTGGGCACTGACTGTCACGATGTTCCACCCGTGGAGTAGGGGGAAGGTTGGGGGGGGCACTCTGTCACTGCTGCACTGCACAGTCATTTACTTTGTGCTGGGTGAGGCTGGGGGCTGCCCAAGAGTACTGATCAAGCAGTGACAAGAAGTGAGGCGACATGCCGTCAAGCCCCCAAAGTGTTATATATTAGGGGACGTGACCTCATGGACACCTTTTGAGTGCTCACAAACACAGTATTTTGACATTTTGAGTGGTATGCCCTACCATCTATCATGCATGCTGGGGCTTGTAGTTGTACAACACCTGGAGAGCCACAGGTTTTCCAGGCCTGATATACAAGCTTCAGAAGGCTGAAATGCACAGAGGGCCTGATTCAGGGTTGTACGCATTGCACAAGCATCAAGGCACATTACTGTAGTTGCTCGCAGTGAGTATTTATTCGCGTTGTGATTGACAGTCAGAGAGCGTTCCAGAGTGGTAACAGGGAGTGTCGGCTAAAAACACAGGTGTTGCAACCCTTTTGTGGCGTGTCTCATCCTGCATGTGCGATCCAGTACGCAAGAAATATGACTCTGGCATTTCAGTTCCTGCGACCATTCTGTGCGACCGTTGGCCCCCAAACAGTTCCAACTAGCCTCGATGGTGCCTCTTTAGGTGCCTTGATAGCAGTCTTCCCGGTCCCCTGGCACTTCTGGATCCAGGGCCAGCTCTTAGCAGTGTTGCAGACATGATTGAATAGTCAAGCAGTCCATAGACAGAGGAGCACAGCACAGACCAAAGTAATGTAACCACCTGGGCAGGGAGGTAAAAATATAACATGACATGGAGGTGGCAGGGAGAATGGGACAGATGTGATGTGAGCAAGATTAAAAACATAAACAGGATCCATTATTAGTGGCCCATGTGCTGCTCTCCATGCGGAGTGGACCATGTTCACCCGAGAATGTGCACCTGCCAAAGGGCTGGTGGAAGTGTTGATGTTGTCCTCTGAGCAGAGCCCACAGTTTACCTTGTGCCAGGTCCCTTCTCCTCCACACAAGAGAACAAAGGAACTTTGCTTTCACTGTGCAGCGCCATCTTCCCAAATTTATATAAATATATTATTATTATTATTATTATTATTATTATTAATAGTCAAAGAGGCCTATTTATCAATTACTTCTTGTGGAATATCCCCCAAAACACCTATTTTCAGGGGGTACATGCAAATATGTATTCCCCAAATGTATGTACGGGGGACCACAGCAGATAACGGAGATTACTGCTGCAGTCTGCCATTTTCGATTGCAAAAGAATTGCAAAGCTTGGCCCTGGTAGCTAATGCCATCTGAAGATGGCATTAGCCATTATAGCCTATAGGGTACCTTCTGCAAGAGTTACCAGCATCCCTTCCTGACACTCTCTGCTCGCACATGCATGGTTAGCAGACCGCACATGCGCAGTAGCGTGCACTGGTCCTGGAGAACACACATCAGGGACGGGTTCCTGTCCTGCGGGTGTATTGTAATACATTTGGCCGATCATTCATTTGTTAATATCAGCAATAAGAAATTATAATTATCGGGTCTAGGATCCGATAATTGATAAATATGCCCCAGAGACAGAAATTAATTTGTCCTTTCCATAAAGTTTTTTTCTTAAATTTCCCCTGACAGGTTTAAATAACAACTTTTTATATTTCCTCTGTTTTTACATACAAACAATCTAATTCCCTGAATCCCTGAAGAGAATCTCTGACTCCCAAGTGAAGTATAATTATATACAATCATCTAGAGTTGTAGCGTTTTGTACTTTTATCAATTTTTTTGCAAATTAGCAAACTGTTGAATTAATTTCTGTTTCAGTTTTGAGGTAGGCTGGGAACTATACTAGGGGAAATTATCTGCTGTTAAAAATACTACTAATAATATTAATAATGATAATTGTATTTATATAGCACTTCTCTGCATATGGGAGTCAAAGTGTTTGACATTTGCAGATTAACAGACACATGATACAAAATAAACATATAAAGGATTAACAGACTACAGAGGCGTAAGCATTGCTTTAGAAAAGTAAAGGGCATTGGCAAAATCTTGAGTATGTTTTTGAAGGTTCTCCACACCCAAATTAAATATGGGAGGTTCTAGATATTGCTAATAGCAGGGCCGAAACAGGGCTGGATGCAGCCCTGTCCTGCCCCACCCTCTAAAGCCATGACTTCATGACATCACACGGAGGTGGTGGGGCAACCGACTCTAGGAGGTAAAACAATGCCCAGGATGATACGGGCATCTCCAAAGGCTGCAGGGTGCCTGCCTTGGACGCTCCGGGCAGCAGTGCTGCTGGGTGCCATTCCAGGAACCCTGTAAGCCACGTGCAGATGCTGTGGTGCAGTGATAGTGCCACCCCCAGGACCATGTGCCCTGTGCAATGGCACCACTCACAGAATCCTATCTACGGCCCTGGTTAATAGTCTTTCATCTGCGGATATAAATGAGTGAGTGGGAATATAAGGAATCAAAGCTTAAGGCACTTTGTACCATGGTTATATAGGGCTTTGAATGTCAATAAGCAGATTGTGAAATAGCTTTGACATCATACTCAGCGGCTGTGACACTGTAACGTAGCGTTTTAGTCTGGGGTTACCAAATAAATGAGATGCAGGGAGGAATATACTGCAGACTGTAAGCACCTCCTGGGAGATGTAGTTGACATCCCGGCCCGCACAAAACTGGCACTCACAAGCCTGGAGCCGGAATACCGACAAGGGTCAGGATCTCGGCTGCAGAATCCCGGCGGCTGCCATACCGAAGGTAAGTGTTAGGGTTAGGCACCAGGGTGATGGTTAGGGGTTATGCTGTGGGAGGGGAGAGTAAGGGTTAGGCTACGAGTGGGAGAGGGTTCGGGTAAGGCTGCAGGACCGGAGGGTTCGGTTGCGGGAAAGATGGGTTAGGGAAGGGGCAGGATTAGGAGAATGGTTACCTTTCTTACCTGCAGGTGTCAGCATTTCAACCGTCTGTATTCCGGCGTCGGTATTGCGACCGCCGGCATTGTCTGTGCCGGAATTGCATACCCAACCCCCTCCTGGGCAGGGACTGGCCTGAATGGTCAAATATTCTCTGTTAATCACTGTGGAATATGTATGTGCTTTGTACATGACTGTTATTAATAATAATAATTATAATAATAAATGTTTGATACTGAATTTTTTTTCCGACTCTATCCTTTAGCCTATACTATAGACCAGAGTGTCCTGAACTTGGTCTCCAGATAGTATCTTCTCCTAATAGTGTATTGCTGGGAATATACTGTCCAATTATCTGTTCGATCATCTAATAATCATCTGATTGGACTAATATTTAAACCATGTATCAATGTGACGATCAGTAATTATTAGTCTGCTGGACATGCAAAATCATCCAGCATGTCATCCAGCATGTCCAATAGATTCGATAATAGGCCGTCTGCATGGCGTTGTTGACATTTCTCTAGATTCCATACACCGTGAAATATTTGGGTTGGGAAACACTGGTGTAAAGCAAGCTATACATTTCCTACATTTCTGTTTATGGTGAACTGTTTATGTGGGGTGATGTTGTGTCCAGTTCATCAGACCCTGCCTGTGAGGATGCAAGGGAGGTATGCTCCAGTGTGGGGCCCCCTACCCTCTCCCCCATCTGCTGCAGCTGTAGGGAAGGTGTTAGGAGCCACAAGACTGTCTGTGCAGGAGAAGGTTCTGGCTCCTGAGAATGATGTGGGAGCAGAGAGAGCCACCGGTAGCTGACAGGTGACAGCATAGCAGGGAGCTGGCTGGAGGATATGCCAAAGGGCAGAGTGTCTCACATCCGGGGATTTAACCTTGCTAATCCTGACCGGCGCTATCGTATCATGGTGTTCAGCACTTCTCCTTGTCGCCGGTGGCATTCCTAAGGGTTCAGCATCTCAATTGTTATTGGATTCAGTCAGGTGAACACTCTAAATACATAGGGGAGGGGGTTAGATTGCACACCCTAAACACAATGTGAGGTGCTACCTGCTGAGACTTGTAGTGCTGCAAGCAGAAACCAGAAACAAATGCAAGTGCACACTCTAACCATGCTGAACCTAATAATAATGTTGCTAAATTGCATCAAAAAGGTTCTTAGCATAATGATGGCCATAATTATGGGCCTGCCCACCTCATCCAGGTGACCCCTATCAGGCAGGTCCCGAACACTCCTATGGAACACTCTAATCCAGTCAAATTTCAGGAGCTGTGCTACAAATGGAGAGGAGAGGGAGAGCACCCTATTTAAACCAGCCATTGTGAGCCATTCATGGCCAGAACAACTCATTTCTTAGGGAGAGGATTCTCCCTGGCTCTGGGCTTCAGCTGCTGTATGCTCCTTTCCTACAGTATGTACAACTGCAAGCTTTCCCCTCTACCTACTGTACAAGTACATGACTGACAGAAGTGCCCTGATTCTGAGGAGCTGTCCGGAAAACAAGTGCTGAATGTGAAGAGAGAGGTCTTTACAGCAACTATTAAACAGCACCACAGTAACACTGCTCACACCTGACTGGCTTATGTCAAAACACTGAGGGTCCTTGCCCCTAACAGAATATATTAAGCAAAGCGTATTAGAAGGAGTGTCTCACTATTGCTTAGCCAGGAGGCCAGTAGAGAGGTTCCTAGAGTTTAACCACTATGCTTATCTCCCATCTCTCCAATATATACTGTACAACCTTGTTCTCAAGAATTTATCAAAGATCTTGACACAGAAAGCACTAGGAGGTCTGAGGGCCTGATTCAGCAAGGAATTGCATTGCTTATACGCACGCAATCGTCCACTGCGTAAATATGCAAATTAATGCGGTCGCATTGCTTCCGAAGCACAATACTCAGACGCCCAGCACTACATGAAGTCACCCCCTTCCCTTTACTCACATCTGCAATACTTAGCAAGATTGCAAAAACATTGGTACAATCGAGCACCATCGGACCCATATGCAATATAGTGGTTGACCTGCCCTCACTCAGGAATTGCTAAACTTCCTGTACGCAGTGAGTGCTCAGGCTGTGTAGGGGTTCACAATGGATAATTCATGCACGTCCTTGTAACAACGTTCAAACGCACTGACGCCTGTGTTCGCTTGACCACCCCCATCACAACCCACAAATGGCACTTTCTGTCAATCACTCTGTGATGGGTCTGCGTACACACTGCGATCACATTCCCGATCACAGTGGCTAGTTCATGCACAGCGATGCATGCACAGAACGTAACAATTGGCCTATTGCGTGTGTATAAACAACTGCGTTCCCTGTCTGAATCAGGCCCTGAGTAGTATAAGGCACGTATAGCTTACCGTAGTTTATTCAAGCAGTACCAAGTTCCAGCATAACAGCATCACCCCTTGCTAATAAGGAGTAACCTCCCATGTCAGCGGTTAAGCATCTTTGAATGCAACTGCTTGCATTGGCACACACGCGACACTCCCATAAGTACATCTTTTTAGCAATCACCCTGTTACCTCCCAGTCAAAGTCCAGGAACGCCCCTTACATTTCTGCCTACTGTATATTTGTTCTGCGGCTCTGGGCCTGATTCAGACCCGGACGCTATTTGCGTCCGCTCGCTGGCTAAAAGGGGCTGGCTATTTAAACCATGTGCTCGCACTGCGTCGCGTAAAGCCGCCCGCTAAGTAATAGCGAGCAGCCGCACTATGCACTTGCACCTGTATAAAGACGCCCCTTTGCCAATTTGCAACACACGTCATTTCCAGCCATTGGATGATTAATCAGGAACATTGAGAGCCATCAGAGCTGCTCGCAGCGCTTGTGGTAGCCTTTTCCCACCACAACATTGCGAGCAGTTCTGGCTCAAATACAACCCAGTCATGTGTGTAATGATGCTACTTTACTAATTATGCACACCCATTACACGCCATTCTGATGGTCGGGCGCGCCTGCGTTCGCACATCCACAACCCGGTTTTCAAGCACCTTCCCCTGTTACCACCCACAAACGGCACTATCTGTCACTCAAAATAGTGGCCCGACTGTGGGCTACGGACGAGCACTTTCCCATCGCAATGACTGGTTCGCACGCGCGCATTGTGACTCATATGCATGCGCAGATTGTGTAAAATGGCTTAATGCGAGCCAGCGCAGCATAGCGTCCGGGTCTGAATCAGGCCCTCTGTACGAGAAAAATCGGCGCACATGCTTGGTGCGATGCAGATAAATGCGCAGGAGAAAGAACATTGGCCGTTTGGGTGAACATCTCAATTGCCTGTGATCTGAATCAGGCCCTATACCTCCTGTATTAGAGAGGCTTTTTTAATATATTGAAACCTAATAGGCAAATGTTTATTTTAGTAAAAGCATTTTGAGTCTTTGGTTTTGGGAAGCAAAAGTGTTTACATTTTTATACTGTAACAGAGAATTTTTAAAATATTTTCTTAAAAAGACTTCCGATATATATACTATATAAAAAATATTGTTTTGCCACTGGCTGTGTTTCTTCTCTGTCCACACTCTTTAATTCTACACCAGTAATCATAATTGTAAATGAATGGCGTTTACGATGCAACGAGAGGGAATAGGCTATCCAAAAAATTATTATCATCATGTAATGGTAAATCTTGCAGAAACATCTGTCACATCCACCCGTTCAGTATTGTCTGGAGGGTGCCAGCACTGCTGAGAGGAAACAGACAAGCAATTCCCACTCACTAGTGTGGAACAGAACTTGTGCCCCCCTTAATTACACATCTCAAAATGCTATTGGATGAAAGATTGTTACAAATAGGTCAGGAACTCCCTAAGGGCACCGTAATAATCTCAAGGTGGAGGGCTGGTTATGTTTTCACATATTCAAGTGTTCCCTGTGGTTTCAGCCCTTATATTGTATATGTATAGCCTAATACTTTTAACCTCTGTGTAATCAAGAGGTCTGACATCCAATTTAAGGTTAAACACCATCTGTTAGTTATGATACTTTGCATTAAATTTAATCTGGCTGAAAGAAATATTAACTGAGCAGATTTGTTGTAACCAGAGATGTGGAGAGTAATGAAGATTGGTATACTGTATGTAGAAGCCACAGTACCATATTGATTTATATATAGAATGAATAAAGATGTTCATTTGTGTGTGTGTGTGTGTGTGTGTGTGTGTGTGTATGAATAAATTATCATTTTGTGTCCAATCAGTTTTACAGATAACAAGCTGATCATTTTCAGTGCACTAAATGATCTCTCATTTATTCCATAATAACCGCAAACAGAGTATACATGCTAAATGGTTGACACTTGTCAGGTGATGTTTCTGGTCCAGTGGAGGTTGCCAAGGTAATATTAACAGATTGTCCAATGACATGTTACAACGCTGAGAAATGACTAGAGACAACAGCAAAAACATTCCACTGCAGATAGGCCAGCTAGAGGGACTAAAGCTGGGTACACACTGGCAGATATATTGGCCGATCAATTGATCGGCCAATATATCGGGTGCCCATCGGCCAGTGCGTACAAGCGATATGTCTGTGAACGACGTTGTTCACAGACATATCGTGTCGGCTCTGCTGCACAGCTGATGGCAGATATATCTGCAGATATATCTGTCCATCGGGCAGAGGCCGCGGGGAGAAGGGCGGGACACGTTCCCCGGCCAGCGGGACCCGCGGCCAGATGATGGTCGTTCAGTGTGTATGAACGACCATCATCTGCAGATATATCTGTTCAGTGTGTACTCAGCTATACATTCTACCTGATAATAGTAATGCAGAAGTTCTCAGTTACATACATTTGCAAATATATAGTAAGCCACCAGCCACGGCAAGGCGTCTCTGTTCTGGTCGTCCTGACTCTTCATGATAATAGCACCTGGTCATATATTAATGTATTTCTAAATTGAGAGCTAACTTCCAATAATGTGGCACACTGTGCTGTACAATGCAGAGGACTTTTGTCGGCTAAAAAGTGCTCCACAATTTTAAGTATCTCTTGATTGAGTGCATAAAAAAACAGGATTTGAGTTAGTTACTGTAAAAAATGTAAAGAAACATGACAGGACTAAAGTTTTCTCTTACTGTAGTTTGTAGTAAAGTTTAGCTTGTAATTAAAATACTTGTCTGTTAGAGAAATAGTTCACATGGATGGTTATGGCGTTGTTAGGTGATGGAAGAATGAAGGGATATTAGATTTCATATTTGGGGACAAGATATAGTCATGAAACTGAAGACATTGAGGTACATTTTGGGAGGTGTTACCCGTTCAGTGGTCCATGTTGTCAGCAGTCAGTTAACCTACCAGTATTTTCCTGTTGGCCAAGAGAACTTTATTATGGTGCACATTCAAATATGCGCGAAAGCCTCCAGAACGGGTTCCGATGGCTTCTGTGCATTAACTGCAGAAGGCAGATTCTACTCGCACTCTATGGAATCTGCCTACCATAGCATGGAAAAATGCGGAACGCAATTTGCCTACGTTGTATATGTCCCATTATATTTTAAGTCAAATATTTTAAAACTTTCAAATTATTTTGAGAGTATATCTGTAGATGAAAGGAAAATCCCCACACAGACACCTAACACTACACATTACACTAGGACTAATTTCCTGGGTTTTTTTTTCAAATGAATCTTCATTGCGAACAGAAGTTGGGAAGCGCCAACATCTACATAAGTGAAGGACCTGTTGTCACTTTTCCTCCCTTGAACAGCTTTACTTGATTTGAAAGCAAGGAGATATGCAGTTCTGAGCGCCCTGCTGGTGTTTCCTTCTTTCTGCATTTGTTAAGTTGGGGGAATATCACCAAACATTTTAACTTCCATTGCTTGATGTCATGTTGGAGGAAGCTTTCTTCTACCATGAACAGCAGATGGCCAAGTACTCAGAAGCTTCTGAGCCAGATTATGGCCTAAATATAAAAGAGTCTGATCTGTCTGTTCTTGTGCAATATCTGCAAGATAACTGCTAGATTCAAAGCGCCAATAAGTTTTAACATAGAAACAACCTGGTTTAAACAAATTGTCTTTTTAATTCTAGCAGCTATCTCATCAAACTTGCACCAGGATCAGCACATGTGATCCTATCACATTCAGGCCTATTTATTGCCTTCAGGGTATCTCTTGGTCAGCGTATGAGACAGTTTTGTTATGTACAGACTTTATTTTGAAGTTTCTTTTGAGCACTGTGGGTATCTAAATTAGTTAATCCATTAAGGTAGCGGATTAGGTTGTAAGCATTTAAGGAAGGAGGGGGTAGATGAGTTACATAACAGGTTTGCTTGAATTCATCCATATTCACTGTGTCTTAACGGTCTGCATTTATAGATCTATGCACCTGATGCTAATGGCTGCTTGTGTATTGACTCTTCCAGCAGTACTTACATCATTAGGAGTTGAGGCTATTTTTTTTATAACATTTTGGCTGTCTATTTGCATTACTTAATTGTCATTTTCATTTAGACTTCTACAGGAAAGACACCTATTTCATTTAAAAAAATGAGAAAACAAAACAATGAATGTTTCTATTTAAATTAATTTGAAAATATAAAAGCATATACTGTATATTTACAACTATCCAATATCTACACATAATACAATTATATATGTTGTTTAATGTATTTGCTTCTCTTTAAACACTGTCCATACTACAGTACATTCTGTGCTAGGAGCCCATTTATCAACGAGTATTATCATACGCCACGTGTTTTGAAACTTGTTGCATATGATAATGGTGCTCCAGCCAATCAGCTCCCAACTTGTCATCTGTTTGAAAAATGACAGTTGGGAGCTGATTGACTGGTGCACCATTTATCATACGCAACAAGTTTAAGTCTCGTTTCTTATGATAAAACTCATCGATAACTGGGCCCCTAATTGTCCATGTTTCTCAGGAGGTATATTTTTACCTCTTTTTAGAAGCAGCAGTTATGTGTATACATAGAGCGATACAGTAGGATCTGACCATCACTGAGCTTGAGTACAATTTTTGGAATCTTACACAAATGTAATTAACTGCTTATTATTTAATCTTCATATTTCTAATCTTCATAGAATTTGGTGCTTACTAGACTTTTGTTGATTTATACTGAACATGTGACAAGCACTTATTAATAACTAGCTGATGTACCCGGATTCACCCAGGTAGACCTTAGATACTGTTTTCATTTCCATCTAACCACTCTAGTAACACATTAATCCTTCACCTCTGTAGTAATGCTTTAGTAAGACATTACCCTCCCTCACCTGTGTACTAACACATTCCACTCCCTGCCTCTATAGTAGCACATTATCCTCGCTCACCTCTGTAGTAACACATTTCCCTCCCTTGCCCGTGTTGGAACACATTCGACATTCCCCTCCCTCACCTGTGTAAAAATACAATCCCTACCTCACACCTGTAGCAACACATTACCCTCACACCTGTAATAATTTATTCCCCTCCCTCACCTCTGGAGTAATACATTCCCCTCACTTACCTCTTTAGTAACACATTAGTCCCACTCCCCTCTGTAGTAACATTCCCCTCTCTCACCTCTGTAGTAACATAGTATGGGGTCTATTTACTGAGCAGTGTTAGGAGAGAGAGTGAAAAGTGATAAGGTGCCAGCCAATCAGCTCCCAACTGTCATTTTTCAAACACAGCCAGTGAGATGGTAGTTACGAGCTAATTGGCTGGCACCTTATCACTTTTCACTCTGTCTTCTAACACTGCTTAGTAAATAGACCCCTATATCTGCTCACCCCTGTAGTAACACATTCCCCTGCCTCACATCTGTAGAAACACATTCCCTTTCTTCACCCTGTAGTAACACATTTTACATTGCCCTCCCTTACCTTTGTAGTAACACATTTTCCTCTCTCACATCTGTAGTAATACATTCCCTTCCATCATTATTCAAATAGGGGAGCCACACCAACTGCCAGTGATATTTGGCAGCACTTGGGATGACAGTTGGTGTTTAAATATGAACTGTGCTACAACCACATAGAGACAGTCAGACAGGGCACTGCACAGGGGGAGGAAACATTTTAGCCCTTTTCACCCCCTTAGGAGTCGATTTTCAAAAAATCCTTTCTTAGTGGGCACCTATGTCATGGAAGACCTATTGGGCAGAATTCAATTGTTTCCAGCTCACTTTGCGCCCAACAAGCTATTCACTTGTTGCTCCTGTCAGGCGCGAACAGCTGCCAGCACTCCATTTCAGCTTGCAGCCCCAGGGGGGTGCGAGCTGAAATGGGCGAAAAGTGACCTGTTTGGGCGCCCAAACTGCACTTTTCCATGATCCCGGCCAGCACTTTGGTCGGGGAAGCCGATTTACGTGGCTAAACCTGACCACTTTGGGCGCCATCAGCGCGAAAAGCAGTAACAATTGAATAGTGCCCCGCGATCTCCTGTCACTTTAGACGGAAGATCCGGACCCTGAAAACAATTGAATACCGCCCATTCTCCCCGATTTTCATGTTTCTAGGTCCAGGGGTTTGGGCTGGGCGTTGATGAGTCAGTCAGTGAGTCAGTCAAGACATCTGATTTTATACATACAGGGCCTGATTCAGAGCTGAACGCTCTGACCAGAGCACTCGCTCTGAATCAGGGCCATCCTATTTAAATGTGGAGCGGCCTTTTGGATCCATGATGATGGTCGCGATGGTAAAAGACCATCGCGACCATCGGGCTTGCGACGAGACCCTGCGGTAGGGTCTCACTTCCGCAAGCCCAGGAGTGATTTTGGCTCTATCAGAGCCAAAATCACTTCCACTGACATCATTACTGATGTCAGTGGGGCCGGACTCAGACGGTAGGCGTTCCCATGGGAACGCCTCCATCTGGCAGCCCCGCCCCTGGCACGCCCACTAAAGGGGGCGTGCTGTCACTCACCATCGACAGCACGCCCCCTTTGGTGCGAGACCCCGAGCGACGTATTTCTCGTCGCTCGCTGGGTATCGCGCATGCGCACGACAGAGCTCCCTCCGTCGTGCGCATGCGCATTCGCCCAACATCGACCCGCTTGCGAGCGACCTTCCCTCGCCTGCGGGTCTGAATGACCCCCACAGTGCACCCGGAAAGTATTTACACTGCTTCACTTTTTCCACATTTTGTTATGTTACAGACTTATTCCAAAATGGAATAAATTCATTTTTGTCCTCAAAATTCTACACACAATAACCCATAATGACAACGTGTAAAAAGTTTTTTTGAGATTTTAGCAAATTTAATAAAAAAACAACAACTAAGAAATCACATGTACATAAGTATTCACAGCCTTTGCTCAATACTTTGTTGATGCACCTTTGGCGGCAATTACAGCCTCAAGTCTTTTTGAATATGATGCCACAAGCTTGGCACACCTATCTTTGGGCAGTTTCGCCCATTCCTCTTTGCAGCACCTCTCAAGCTCCACCAGATTGGATGGGAAGCATCGGTGCACAGCCATTTTCAGATCACTCCAGAGATGTTCAATCTGATTCAAGTCTGGGCTCTGTCTGTGCCACTCAAGGACATTCAGTGGCAAACGCAGGATTTTTAAGGGGGGGTTTCCACACATATATATACACACACACCTTCTAAGCATACTCACGTACAGCATACACACACAAACATAAGCATGCTTACATACACACAAGTATACTTACACACAAGATATATACATACTTACACACAGCATACAGCATATACACACACACTTATACTTATACATAGCATACATACATACATATAGCATATATACACACACATAAGCATACTTATACTAGGGATGTGCAGGCTCGGATAGGTTCGAGTTTGCACGTGGAGTTCGGATTTTTCCCTCCAAAAAAACGGAACTCAGAACGAGGCAAAACGTCATCTTACATGGACGAACATCATCATTCCTGGTCTTTTGTCCAGGAATGATGATGTTCGTCCATGTAAGATGACGTTTTGCCTCGTTCTGAGTTCCGTTTTTTTGGAGGGAAAAATCCGAACTCCACGTGCAAACTCTAACCTATCCGAGCCTGCACATCCCTAACTTATACACAGCATACATACATACATCCATACATACATAAGTACACTTACCGAGGGCTGATGAGGGAGAAGGAGGAGGGTCACCGCTGGAGCCCATGTCAGCGGAACTGCAGCTGCTCGGCATGCAAAGCAGCTCCCTCCCAGCTGAGGACTTGGAGCTGAGCCAGATCCGCCAGAGCACCTGCACCAGGACAACCGGGATGGCACTTCACTGCCCGGGAGCATCCACACAGCATGACGGTAAACAGCGGGAGCCGGGAGCTGTGATGACTGGGAGACACGCGGCTGGTACACCCCCTACTGCCACCGAACTGAGACGCCCCCTCTGCGGCTGCACATGCATCCTTTGTAGAGAGCTCTGCCAATTAGAGCTCGTCGGTGGAACCGCGGCAGCTCCGTCACGCCAGCAGAGCAGTCCAGAGACGGAGACAGTGCTGGCTCCATCTCTAAAAAACAAATTTGGTCCGTCAGGGGGGGTTTCTGGGTACTCAGAAACCCCCCCTGCATGCGCTACTGACATTCACAGTTGTCCTGAAGCCACTCCTTTGATATCTTGGCTGTGTGCTTAGTAGAGATGAGCGGTTCGAATTCTGTGGAATCCGAACCGCTACGAACATCGGGGATCCAAGTCCACCTGAACTCTGTTCGGGTGTTCCCCGCCTGACTCAGATCCCACTACAAGGCCGAACGGCAGCCTCCTGACGTCAGATTCTCGCGAGAGAATCCGACATTAGGGCACACCCTTCAAAGAAACAAACACACAGCTGCCAGCGGTGGCTGTGTGTTTGTTATAGCAGCCAATGAGAGTCAGACAAACTCTCATTAGCTGCTGCGTCCACGGAGGGAGCTGGCTGGAGCTCACTCATAAGCTCTTCCTTCTGGCTCCCCCCACTGCGGGTGATAACGTCTCTCCCATAGTGCAGAGAGAAGCGGACGGCTGTGGTCAGGAGCGGGGATTCAGGTAAGTTTTTTTTTTCTTCGTGTGTAAGGGGGCGCTACTGGGGGCATACTACTAGGGGCACAACTACTGGGGGCAATTCTAATGGGGGGCACAACTACTAGGGGCACTTCTAATGGGATATACTACAAGGGGCACTAATGGCATACTACTGAGGGCACTACTAATAGGGGCATACTACTGGGGGCACTACTAATGGGGCATACTACTAGAGGCACAACTACTGGGGGCATACTACTGAGGGCACTACTACTGAAGGCACTGCATAGGGGGCACTACTACTGATGGCATTGTGAAAGGGACACCACTGCTGAGGGCATTGTGTAAGGGACACTATTGCTGTGGGCATTGTATAAGGGGCACTACTACTGTGGGCATTGTATAAGGGGCCTTACTACTGTTGGCATTGTGTATAAGGGTCACTAATGTGGACATTGTGCAAAAGGGGCACTACTGTGGGCATTGTGTAAAAGAGGCACTACTGTGTGTCGTAATGTGAATAAGATTGTGCACTGTGACTCCTTTGGCCGTAGCGCACTGTGTAAACAAGTACTGTGACTCTGCTGGCCGTACCCCACTGGGTGGGTGGGAGGGCCCAAGGACAATTCCATCTTGCACTACCTTTCATTTCTGCCACTACTGTGTGGCAATGTTTCATAGATGTGCTTTAAACTGTGATGTCTGTGACGCTGCTCTGTCGCTTAGTAACCAGTTGGCTCACTGCAACCTTTGGCTAATAATGGTGAAAACAATACTATAAGCTGTGAGGTGGTGTAAATTGACTGTAAATGACTGGAAATTATAGTTATTAAGGTTAATAATACTCTAGGAAGAAAAAAAACAATTTATGTGATTTTAGCTTTTTTGTAAATTTTTGGAAAAAATCCAAATCCAGTCACCGCAGTTTGGCAAATCCAATTCCAAAACTGGACGACGAATTAGAACCAAATCCAAATCCGGCAAAAATGGTCCGGCGCACATCCCTAGTGCTTAGGGTCATTGTCCTGCTGAAAGATGATCCGTTGCCCCAGTCTGAGGTCAAGAGCGCTATGGAGCAGGTTTTCATCCAGGATGTCTCTGTACATTGCTGCATTCCTTTCCCTATATCCTGACTAGTCTCCCAGCTCCTGCCACTGAAAAACATCCCCACAGCATGATGCTGCCACCGCCATGCTTTACTGTAGGGATGGTATTGGCCTGGTCAGGGCCGGCTCCAGGGTTTTGAGCACCCTGCGCCGGCCCTTGAGAGAGCGCCCTAACCTCACGCGCAGCTTCAAATTTGGGAGCGTGGCCTAATTACCATAGGCCACACCCCCTGTGTGATGTTATTTGGAGGCGTGCCCGCATGGCATGCCTCCAAATAACGTCAGACTGGGGGTAAAACCCAGCACTCCGTCACTGGCTGGGCTTCCCCCAGACCTCTCCCGTCACTCTCTGGGGGTCCGGCACCGCTGCACAGCTGCGGCGATGGGGGTCCCCAGCCTCCCGATTTCACCATCCGAAGTGGCCCGTGGGTGGAACAGCGGGACAATACTGTGACAATAGCGGGACAATACAGCTGAAATCGGGATGCTGGGGAAGGGTGCCACCCTCTACGGGCGGCGCCCCTGTGTGACCGCACTGGTCGAACACCCCTAGAGCCGGCCCTGGGCCTGGTGATGAGCGGAGCATGGTTTCCTCCAAACATAACACCTGTCATTCTCACCAAAGAGTTCAATCTTTGTCTCATCAGACCAGAAAATTTTGTTTCTCATGGTCTGAGAGTCCTTCCAGTGCATTTTTGCAAACTCCAGGCGGGCTGCCATGTGCTTTTTACTAAGGAGTGGCTTCTGGCTGGCCACTCTACCATACAGGCCTGATTGGTGGATTGCTGCAGAGATGGTTGTCCTTCTGAAAGGTTCTCCTCTCTCCACAGAGGAATGCTGTAGCTCAGAGTGACCATCGGGTTCTTGGTCACCTCCCTGACTAGGGCCCTTCTCCCCTGGTCACTCAGTTTAGACGGCCAGTCAACTCTAGGAAGAGTACTGGTGGTTCCGAACTTCTTCCATTTACGGATGATGAAGGCCACTGTGCTCATTGGGACCTTCAAAGCAGCAGATATTTTTGTTTACCATTCCCCAAATTTGTGCCTCGAGACAATCCTGTCTTGGAGGTCTACAGACACTACCTTGGACTTCATGCTTGGTTTGTGCTCTGACATGCACTGTTAAGTGTGGGACCTTATATAGACAGGTGTATGTCTTTCAAAATCATGTCCAATCAACTTAATTTACCACAGGTGGACTCCAATTAAGCTGTAGGATGATCAGTGGAAACAGAATGCACCTGAGCTCAACTTTGAGCTTCATGGCAAAGGCTGGGAATACTTATGTACATGTGATTTCTTAGTTTTTTTTTAATTATATTTGCAAAAATCTCAAAAAAACTTTTTACATGTCATTATGGGGTATTGTGTGTAGAATTTTGAGTACAAAAAATAATTTATAACATTTTGGAATAAGGCTATAGCATAACAAAATGTGGAAAAAGTGAAGCGCAGTGAATACTTTCCGGATGCACTGTATATAGATTAATACATTATTCCCTCTTGTGTTATATGACAGTTCATTACTTTATATTGTATACAAATAGGGCAAAGTAAATTCAGCATAAACTACTAGCACTATCAGTCACATCTCTATGCTAATTCTACACCATACATGCCTACTCTCCCGGGAATCGCGGGAGGCTCCCGATTTTTCGGGTAACCCCCCGCGATCCCGGAAGAGTAGGCATATCTCCCGCATCCCGCCCACTTCCTAGTGAAGTGGGCAGGATGGGGAGATTTTACCTGAAATTATCGGGTCCGTTGGGAAGGGGCGGGGCTCAATGCGGCAAATCGCGTCGTTTAGCCGCACCCCCTCCTCATGGACCCACGAATCGCGGGGGTTTTCTGTAAAGGGGCAGGGCCTAATGCCATCTATCGTCTGGCCCCGCCCCCTGAAGAGGAGAGCAGCAGGTCCCCTCCTGCTGCTCCCGGAAAGCTGCCAAGCAATGTAGGTAAGTATGTTCTACACTGGAGTATAAGAATACACTTGTTATGCATGACCAATGACTTGCGCAAATGTACCTGTGCTTGAGCTAAAAGCATCCTCAAAGTGTGGAGTTGGGGGCATGGAGTCACAAAGAGGACCATGCCCCTTCCAAATATTACACATTTACCTGTGGATGGTATGATGTACCTGCGGTCATGCATGGAGAAGAATTAGGTTAATTTGATTAGTATTTTATCACATTGCATTACTCAAAGTAGTCAACTATAGGAAACGCACATTAGGAGAGAAAGTGGTAGGAGTAAATCGTGCTAGAAGGTCCCACGCTTTACAGATACTAATCATTCACATCAGTCTTTTCCCCAGCAGAGATTACATTCTATATTCCCCTACAACACAGACACACACTAACACACTGGGGGTAGAATTACTAAAGCTTAAGTCAAGGTGTTGCCTATAGTAACCAATTAGATTTTGGGGCTGATTCAGAGCATACTTACCAACTTTTTTGCCCCCTCATCCAGGAGGGGGCAGCCAGGCTGGCAGAGAGAGGGGTAATGGCCTGGAAAGTGGGCGGTACAGGGGTCATGGTGACACGATCGCGTCATTGTGGCATCGGCCCCTGCTATACAGTGCAGAGAAAACAGGCATTATTACGTGGGACGGGACTACAATGACACCACGATTCACATCATCGGCCCTCCCAGGACCGCCCACTTGTGCTCTATAAGTGGGCAGCGGAGGAGGGTTCGGGAGACTTGCCTACTTTTCCGGATGGCCGGGAGCGCCATCCGATTATCGGGAGCCTCCCGGCAATTCCGGGAGTCTAGGCAAGTATGATTTAGAGCAGGGGATCTCAAACTTTTTTGCTCTGGGACCCCGTCAAACAATAAAAATGATCACAGGACCCCAGCAAGTTACTGCAGAATGACTGCCACACGTGTGGTCAGCAGACCGCTCATGCACAGTAGCACTATGGAGACGCTAAACTGAAGTGAGGTTTCTGCTAATGCAGGGGCAGAACTATGGGAGACATTGGAGGCGCCTCCTCTATTGCCCACAATATAGTCACCCCACTTAAGGCTATTCTATATTAGTGTATTTGTGCATAAGTGATAGATAGATAGATAGATAGATAGATAGATAGATAGATATGCACCACATTTATTTTCCCTTTTGTTTTAGGGGGGCACCAAATTATAACTTGCCTCCGGGCATCTGGTATGAACTTATGCCACTGCGCTAATGCTATCATTTCGTTTAGACATTGCAGGGACGAGCTCCTTTCGAAGCCCCTGTCCTTGCAAGGTGAGGCAGAGAGTGACTGGGGAGACAGTGGGTGACTGGGGAGGCAAAGGGTGATGTAGGAGGCAGAGGATAACAGGGAGAAGCTGTGGTTGACAGGGAGAAACAGTGGGTGATGGTGGCAGAGGGTGGCATGAAAAGGCAGAGGGTGACTGGGGAGGCAATAGGTGACATAGGAGGCAGTGGCAAATCGGAGAGAAGCAGTGGACGACAGGGGGTAGGCAAAGGATGGCAGTGGGTGAGGGGAAGGCAGTGGGTTGCAGCGAGAAGCAGTGGGTGATGGGGAGGAAGTGGGTGAAAGAGAGAAGCAGTGGGTGGCAAGGGGCAGCAAAGGGTGTCAGGGAAGACAGTGGGTGACTGGGGAGGCAAAGGGTGACATAGGAGGCAGTGGGTAACAGGGAGAATGAGTGGCTCACATGGGGAGAGACAGAGGGTGGAATGGGGTGACTTGATGACAGGGAGAGACAGAGGGTGACAGGGGGGAGGCAGATCATGGCATGGAAAGGCAGAGAGTGACTGGGGAGGCAATAGGTGACATAGGAGGCAGTGAGTAATAGAGAGAAGCAGTGGGCGACAGGGGGAGGCAGAGGGTGTTGGTGGGTGACAGAGAGGCAGTGGGTGACAGGAGGGGGCAGTGGGTGGCAAGGAACAGCAAAGGGTGGCAGGATAGAAAGTGAAGGACTGGGGAGGTAGTGGGAGGCTAAGGGTGACATAGGACACAGTGGGTAACAGGGAGAACCAGTGGGTAACAGGAGGAGGTAGTAGATGAGAAAGATAGATGGTGCAATGTGTTTCAAGGGGAGTCAGTGGATGACAAGGGGGAGGCAATGGGTTTTTAATATTTTTTTTTTCTGTTCCCCCCTCCAGTTTCCACACTGTGTGCTCCCCTGTTCCCCCATAGGATCTGTGCTCAGCACTCCCCTCATTCCTCCTCCTGCTGAAGTTTCTTCTCCCTACACAGCAATCATCACACATTCTGTGTCCTCCCACCCTGGCAGCAGCGGTCCCCCAGGCTGCACTTACTTAACAACATCTGCACAGACTGCAGAGAGAGTCTGGCAGCTGGCTCCTCTGAGTCTGTCTGCTGCTGAGGCTTGCTGCCTGTGTGAGCTTCTGCTGCTGGGCAGGAGGACAAGAGTAGCTGAGCACTGGGGTGGGACGGGGCTGCCTGATGACTCCTCGGATCTCTCAGCCAGTGATCCGAGGAGTCTGAAATAACAGACAGTTAAACTGGTTTCACTCTCCTCAGAGGGGTCATCAACCTCACCCCATGTGAGTTGCGACCCCAAGCTGAGATGGCCGTGACCCACTTTGGGGTCACGACCCACAGTTTGAGAACTGCTGATTTAGAGCATACTTGCCGACAATCAGCTCCCTCCTCCCATGAGGGAGCTGATTGTCAGCTAACAGCAGGTGGCGTGGCCAACCACTGACATCACATTGGGGGCGGAGCCATGCGATTGCGTCATCGTGGCCCCGCCCTCTCTTCACAATGCCGTTATTTTTGGCATTGTGAAGCAGGGGGCGGGGCCACTATGATGCGATTCAGCGCGAATCGCATCACTGGTCTCCCTGCTGCGGGGGTTTCAACCTTATTCTGGGAGGAGGTTGGGAGGGCTGGGGGATGCCGGGAGGCTTGCCTGCCTTTCCGGGAGGCCGGGAGCATCACCCGAAAATAAAGAGGCTCCCAGCCAAATCGGGAGGGTAGGCAAGCTTGATTTAGAGGTGCACGTGATATTGAAGCCGCACGCAAGTGGACAATGGCCCTCATTCAGAGCCGTACGCTCTGAGCAGAGCGCACGCTCTGCATGAGGGCCGGGCTCCTTTTTCATGGAGCGTCCTCCTGGACGCTCGTATAGCTGTGGGTCACCACCCACAGGCTATACGAGCGTGCATTTTGATGGCCGCGATGGTCGTGACCATCGCGACCATCGAAATTGCGAGCCGGAGCCTGCGGTTGAGGTTTTCAACCGCAAGCTCCGGAGTGATTTTGGCTCTATCAGAGCCAAAATCACTCCCACTGACATCACTAGTGATGTCAGTGGGCCGGCTTCTGACGGGAGGCGTTCCCGTGGGAATGCCCCCGTCAGGGAGGCACGCCCCCGGCACGCCCACCAAAGGGGGCGTGCTGTCAATCAACATTGACAGCACGCCCCCTTTGATCGGACACAACGAGCGAAGGAAAGTCCTTCGCTCGTCGTGTCTGGCGCATGCGCACGACGGAGCTCCCTCCGTCGTGCGCATGCTCAGTGCAGACCATCGACCCACTTGCGAGCGTACAGCCGCTCGCGAGTGGGTCTGAATCAGGCCCAATGTTTTCAGTCTGTGATAGCATTGGAGTACCACAGTACATTTGTCCCAATGGTTACCACTCTCAGATTCAAATTACTTGCAGAGAGATGCAGATTTGGTGGGCGTTTAAGGGAGGTAATAGGAGGGTGGCTAGCCAGAGGTGGATGTGTTAAGGTCAGCGTCTGCATCTAAAGACGCAGTTGCACTGACACAGATCGCCATGTTTAGATGGAGAGTCTGCGCCTCCATAGGGCTGATGCAATCTTCAATGGTGCGTCTCAATAAGCAGAGCGATGGATTAGCGCCGCAGCCGGTAGGAAGGCCATTGGCTGCTAATGTGTAAAACTGAGTCCACCTCTCAATCAGGCCCTCTGTCTAACATTTTCTAGGATGCAATGGCATTAGATTTGAGGAAATGGAGGAAATCCACACAAACATGGGAGAACATATAGGGCTATATTCATTATATTTATTATCGGGGTCCCTTAATTAACATACTAACTCGACGCGAGCGCTGGAGCAATTCATCATTGCTCTGGCGCGGAGACAGCAGATCTGAAAAGTGCTTCACTGTTCTTTTTGGAGCAGTGACACTAGTGTGCCTGCGTGACCTACAGGATACACATGTGCACAAAAGCCCCGGCGTCCGGCGGAAGAAGCCGGACAGGGGCGGACGATCCCTCTTTGGACCCGGGACTCATTCCCTAAGGGAAGGAGCAGGTAGCGGGAGCAGGAGCCATCTGAAGGTGACGAATGCTCCCGCAGTCAAGCTCCGAAAATATGATATTTTCGGAGCTTGATGAATTCTGTCCTCAAGCTAGTGTATGGGGACAGGGGGCCCTACCGGAAGAGAAAGGTAAGCAGGAAATATTACTGGTACTAGTGTATGGGGACAGCGGGCCATTCCGGGAGTGGAACGTAAGCAGGAGATATCTGTGATACTAGTGTATGGGGTCAGTGGGCCCTACCGGAAGAGAAAGGTAAGCAGAAGATATCTGTGATACTACTGTATGGGGACAGCGGGCCCTACCGGAAGAGAACGATAAGCAGGAGATATCTGTGATACTAGTGTATGGGGACAGTGGGCCCTTCCGGGAGAGAAAGGTAAGCAGGATATATCAGTGATACTAGTGTATGGGGACAGAAGGCCCTACTGGAAGAGAAAGGTAAGCAGGAGATATCAGTGATACTAGTGTATGGGGACAGCGGGCCCTTCCGGGAGAGAAAGGTAAGCAGGAGATATCAGTGAATCTAGTGTATGGGGACAGCGGGCCGTTCTGGGAGAGAAAGAGATAAGCAGGAGATATCAGTGATACTAGTGTATGGGGACAGCAGGCCCTACCGGAAGAGAAAGGTAAGCAGGAGATATCAGTGATACTAGTGTATGGGGACAGAAGGCCCTACTGGAAGAGAAAGGTAAGCAGGAGATATCAGTGATACTAGTGTATGGGGACAGCGGGCCCTTCCGGGAGAGAAAGGTAAGCAGGAGATATCAGAGAATCTAGTGTATGGGGACAGCGGGCCGTTCTGGGAGAGAAAGAGATAAGCAGGAGATATCAGTGATACTAGTGTATGGGGACAGCAGGCCCTACCGGAAGAGAAAGGTAAGCAGGAGATATCAGTGATACTAGTATATGGGGACAGCGGGCCCTACCGGGAGAGAAAGGTAAGCAAGAGATATCAGTGATACTAGTGTATGGGAACAGCGGGCCCTACCGGAAGAAAAAGGTAGGCAGGAGATATCAGTGATACTAGTATATGGGGACAGCGGGCCTACCTGGAGAGGAAGGTAAGCAGGAGATATCAGTGATATCTCCTGCATTAACTTTTCAATGAAGGGCCCGAAAACTAATTTCTACAAAAGCAGGTGAAAATGAACATTTATCACCTGCTTTTGTAGAAATTAACAGATGGTGAATAGACCCCATAAACTCCAAACATGCTTGAAATTGAATGCATGCACAGGCAGTAATTCTAACCTTGGTAAAATCATAGAAAAGCAGTCCTACTGGCATAGGTATACCGGGAAAGAAATATACAGTATATTGTACAGTGTACACTGTATGTACAAACCGGGTCTTTCTTAATCATAAATATGTCTTATACTCTTAAGGGCCCCATACACGGTGCGATTCAAAGTTGGTAAGATGTGTACTACGGTTGCCCTTGAAATTCTTCCCTTTAAATTCTTCATACAATGTGGTCAAAGGGTGTACGATTGAGCATTACGATCTTACTATACGATGCATAGAAGTGTATTACACATTGTACTCAAGATCGTAGATCTTACTGTTTTGCAGTATTATCTACGATCCAACCATATGACTGCGGGGACGCGCATCAGCATCATATACACACAGAAACTACACACAATGTGCACGATTGATCGAAATCGTGCACATCATGTAAAAAATCGCACCGTGTATGGGTCGCTTTGTACTCTCCTTCCCGGTGAGATGTACATGCCTATAAATTAGTGGGGCTTCATAGGTTTTTACTGGGGGTCAAGGGATAGCTTCACATAAGATGATTTCCCATATAACAGAAAAGAATCACAAGCATGTGTAGTTTTATGTGGGTATGGTGTTTAGTTCCCACATAAAAACAGACTCAGCCAATTGCAGAGTAGCTTTATTAGCTTTATACAAATAACTTTCCATTATAATATTCCAGGAGGATTGCAGTATTAAAATAAAGCTGTGAGTGTTTGTGTGTTATATGCAAAAACAGACAGTGCATAAATAAATACCCTCAAATTACATTTGCACTCCTTTGCATCGCAACACGGTTTGTACAGGTGCAAATTTGTTCCCTATCCCTGCACTTGTTCCTAATGCTAAATGAGGCCCCTATTCAGCATTTACAGCTTTCTTCTCCCATTGTCTCTAGTTCGGCCTCTTTGTGATTAGTCAGCTAAGCTGCGCTTCTTGATTTATTTATATATATATTTTCTTGATTAATGTAATTGTTTTCCAAAATATTTTCATGACTGTTTTGAGTACTGGTTATTATAGGGTTTTATAAACAAAAATCTTCAGAATGATAAACATTTGGGATAATTATTTATTTACATTTTATATTTATCTCTGATAAATATTTTTAGAACGTTGGATGGGAGTCAGCTTTTACATGGAATTCTGGAGAAAGCGCGGTGGTTGCACGTTTATATGATGCACGGCTTTCTCTGCTTTTAAAAATGAAGCACCTATTTTCACCGTTATACCGTACCCCTGAGACATACTTGCCTACTTTTGAACAAGCATTTCAGGGAGATTATGAGAGCACCACCTATGCGTGCGGCGGTAAAGTGGGTTTGTGCTGCTACATGTGAGAGGTGTGCCATAATACTGACTTACATCCAAATGTAAATGAGCCCCAAAGCAGTTGTTGTTGATTAGTAAGATCTACATGTTGATGAAAACACACTGATACATCATTGTACCAAATGACCAATGCAGGGAAATGGCACTGATGATCCAATTTGAATGTGTGTACTGTATATCTTATTTCTTTTTTCCCCCAAGTATAGAACTGCTACATAATGGGGGTAAGGTGCAATCAGGGAGATTTCTAGGAACTTCAGGGAGACAAGGAGATTGCTACTATTTCAGGGAGTCTTCCTGACAAAGAGGGAGAGTTGGCAAGTGAGCCCTGAGATGCATAAGGCCATAAGGACTGAATGAAGCCACCAATGCTAAGTGGGTCACAGCAGCGGCGGTTTAAGAAAGGAAGGGGCCCCTCTCCTCTACAGCAGTGCAGGTCTCCAAGAACATGGCGCCCGCACTATGGGCCTGATTCAGAGCCGGACGCTGTGACAGAGCACTCGCTCTGAATCAGGGCCGGGCATTTTTTTTTTTTAAGAACGGCCTCCTGGCTGCTCGCATAGCTGTGGGTGACCACCCACAGCTATAGCGAGCGGCCATGATGATGGTCGCGATGGGCAAGACCATCGCGACCATCGGGCTTGCGATGAGACCCTTGTGGTAGGGTCTCGTTGCTGCAAGCCCCAGAGAGCTTTCAGCTCTAACAGAGCCGGAATCTCTCTACTGACATCACTCGTGATGTCAGTGGGGCCGCCCCCAAACAGCAAGCATTCCCTTGGGAACGCCTCCATTTGGGTAGCCACTCCCCTGGCCCGCCCACCAAAGGGGGCGGGCTGTCACTCAGCATCGACAGCACTCCCCCTCTGGTATGAGACCCGGAGCGACGGAGTGCCCGTCGCTATCCGGGTCTCGCGCATGCACACGATGGAGCCGGCTCCGTCGTGCACATGCGCAGTGGCCTACCATCGACCTGGTTGCGAGCGCTCAGCGCTTGCCACCGGGTCTGAATCAGGCCCTCTGTTCCTGGAGAGTGCTCTACTGCACATGCGAAAAATTACAGGAAAATCACCACCGTGCCATTTTCCCGGTGATTTTTGCAGCGTTGGCTGACATGGCGGGACTCCAGAGAGGTAAGTATAATTATACGGGTGCAGGACGTGTGTTTTATGCCCTCCCCTGGACTCAGGGGCCTGTATGCACCGCACACCCTGCACCCATTATAGATACGCCAATGGGTCAGAGGGCCTATTTTCCCAAGTGGACTGGATGCACACCGCAAAATGGTTTGTTTTTGCACCAGTCAGCTCAGAGCACCTCAGGGTGCACACATAATTTATAAAATCTGGAGACACCCCTGTAAAGAGAAAGGATACATTGCAGGAACAACAACACCAACAAATAAACGACACTGGCACCACACAATAAAAGTGGCATTGACGCTGCACATTGATACCACACAATAAAACCAACATTGCAATTGCACAATTGTACCACACAATAAAACAAGCATTGAAACCATATTTGGGTAACACACAATAGATAGATGGCAAAACTTCAACACGTGAAATGCAGCTGAAATATGGTAAGTCGACCTTGTTGAGAATTAGTATGGTATACAAACCAAGCAATTCAGACGCAGAAGCCACCGCAATCCAAAGCCAGTAGTCAAACTCAGAAGTCATGGAAGCAGGATGGCCTTCAGGAAAAAGAAGGTAGCATAGGAAACAGTCTCCCCAGCAATAGATGGCAGGACAACGTAGACCTAGATTTGAGTGGCTCCTAATAAGATAAGGGAGAGGGGACGTCTGCCATAGCTTCAGACTGCTAAAGATGAGAGGGAAAAACCAGGCATAATAGAATAAAAAGAAAATAAAAAATAGCATATAATCACATATGAAGGACTAAGCCTTATACAGCTTTGGTTGAGCTATATAAGGCCTGGTTGGGTGTGGCTCACAAGTTAGCCTTTGTATAGATGTTACCTTCTGTACCTGAGAGATGAGTGGAATGTAATGGTGTGTTGTGCATATATGCTAATGAAGGGACATGCAGAGAATTGGGATCCCTTGAGAACAGGCTGCAAGCTTAAATGTTTCAATCAAAATCTGAACATAGGGGCTAATTCAGCATTGCACGTAGAAACGCAGATTCCAGATGATCAAATTATCGAATGTGCAGAATGGGTCCTGCGTGAACACACGCAGCCCCTGCTATGCCTCTGTCTGATTGACAGGCAGAGGCATTTAAGGGGCGGGGTGTGGACGGCTGGTATTCTAGGAAATGGCGGCGTGTCGGCCCCCATTTTCCGGGAGTGGCAAGGCCAGGGGCTGCGTCCACTGTTGCAGTTTCCTGGCCTCACAAGTCGGCCAGTCTGAGTAAGCTGAGGCTTACTCAGCTGGCCAGCCCCAGTAATCTGATGTGTGCTGTAAGCCGGCTTCTCAGTTTACAGCACATACAGATGACCGAGGTCACAAAGCAGGAGCCTGGCGATCAGCTGACTGGAGTCACAGAGTTCACTGGATCACCGATCATCAAGGTAAAGTGCAAGTGCAGGGGCAGGAGGTGGCGGGGTGGGGGGACATAGCGGTAGCCGGTGGCAGTACATGGGCAGACACACTCTCAGGGTGTTTTTTGCAGAAAAAACCCTGAGAACTGTGTGTAGAGGATGTACAGGTACAGAGCTTTTTTGCAAGCTCTGTCCCTGTGTGCGATACTGTATTTGATACATTCTTGTGATGTATTCAGATATCGCATTGCGAATTTGGGAAATATTATCATATCACATCCGCATCTGAGATGCGGATTGTGATAAATATGCTCCAATAAATCTAGCGTTGGCACCTCACATTTTACCACACAATAAAACTTTTTGTGGTCCTGCATATTGGTAGAGTACCACACATGAAAAGTACAGATGTGCGCGGACCCCCGTGTTTTGATTCTAAATTATCGTCATGTTTTGGTTTTGGCGCAAAACTATCCTCAAGTGTTTTGATTTTGGTTATGGATTTCTTAAAAAATTTATAAAAACAGCTAAAATCATGTAACTTGGACATGTTAATGTTTCTATAGTATTATTAACGTCAATAACATTAATTTCAAGTCATTGTCAGGCAATTTTTACCAGCTCACAGCATCTGAAATCATGAGGGAGGGACTTAAATGCAATCCAAAACATGCAAGATCCATTTTTTAGATCTGCGTTCTGTACTCAGACCCAAGTCGGAACCCCCAAAGTGACTCGAGTTGGGACTCAGTTCTACCTGGAACCTCTAAAATGATCCGAGCCGAGACTCAGTTTGATCAAGAAGCCTAAAGTTCTTTCAGCAAAACCAAACCACTCATCTCTAATTAAAAGTAGCATTGGCACAGCAGAATTGTGTAACAAATACTGGTACCATACCTTAATTGGTACAACACAATAAAAGTATGGCAGCACATGTAAACAAACCCTGGAACAGCCAGGTTGCATTGCTCCAACACATTAATACTACAGTATCCTTGCCTGACAGGGCTGGATTAAGGGGGAGTGAAACCCTGGGCCCCCCCCCCCCCACACAGGGTCAATGTGACTGTGCCGAGAACAGGTGTCCAGGGGCACCTGTTCCCGGGTGAAGCAGCTGCCGCCCGAGGCTGATCTGCTGCATGCAGCGCAGAGTGGCTCCCAAGTCTTTTCATTAGCATCACGTGACACATGTCCGTGATACTGAGTAGGGGACTCAGGATAATCTCTGTCGGGATGTCAGGTGAGTCATCACTGGCGGGGAAGCAGTAGGTTCTGTGTGGCTTGGGGGGGTGGTAGACTCCGTGTGGAGCTTTCGGGGGGTGATTAGACTCTGTGTGGCATGGAGGGGGCCCCCACATCTTAGTTGACCTGGGCTCCCAGAAGCCTAAAGCCAGCCCTGTTGCCTGAACATATTAAAATTAGATTTGACATTGTAAGTCGGGCACCAGTGGCAGTAGTTCTTGCCCGTGATAAGAAGAAAGCCATTGTAAGTCAGGCATGGTGGCAGCAGTTCTTGCCCGTGATAAGAAGAAGGCCATTGTCATGCCTGGGCATAAGACCAAAAAAATCCTCCTCTTATGTGTGGAAATATTTTTACCCAAATCCTGACAACAATTGTCAAGCCATCTGTAGCGCTTGTAAAGCCAAAGTAAGTAGAGGTAGGGACATTAACCATCTAGGAACCTCCTACCTGTTATGTCATTTGCAGCGAGTTCATGCAAAGGTTTGGCATGCCACATTTTAGCAGCAGTGCATGAAAGAATAACAATAAGCCCTGACACTGCACCTTTAAAACTGGTACTGGCATCATGCAATAAACTGGCACACATTAAAACTAGAAATACCCTACCGAATACTGCACATTAAAACACATACAGTACTAAAATTAGCATTGGCACTGCACATCAATTCTAGCATTGGCAATGCACATCAAATCTAACAATGGCTCTGCACATCACATCTATCATTGGTACTGCACATCAAATCTAGCATCGGCACTGCACAACAAATCTAGCATTGGCACTGCACATCAAATCTAGCATTGGCACTGCACATCACATCTATCATTGGTACTGCACATCAAATCTAGCATTGGCACTGCACATCAAATCTAGCATTGATACCACACGATACGCTGTTACGTTATCGCACATTATAAGTACACTGCCCCTGAGCCCCATAAAATTTCCAGAGCACTTAATCCAAGACACATTTAGGCCATCAGACTATTTTAAGCTAGGAACGCCCTTGATTGGCCTCAAGTCCTCCCATCACAAGATGTTACATTTTGCACACCCAGCACACACCAGTATTGCAAACTAAACCTATCAGAATTCCTGCCATTCATCGCTGTGGGTTCTAATCTGGCCAAGTTGCTAAATGCATGGACTTTGCAGGATCTCTCTTTGTTGAAAAATATATATGTAAGTTAATTGGCTTGTAGAATTATTTTAGTAGATTTGTGTGTCCATTAGAGTGCCTGTGGTAGGTAATTAGAGTGTAAGCCCCAGTGGGGCAGTAACTGATTTGAAAGAATAATCTTTGCCTGGACAGCACTATATAACACTATGTGTTTTTAAAAAAAAGTATGATAAGTAGAGATGAGTGGATTCAGGGCCTGATTCAGAGCCGGACGCAATTAGCGCTCGTTCGTCCTGAAAATAGGGGTGGCTATTCAAATGAACCGTTCGCTGTTTGCGGTCTGTTCACGCCTCTAGGTCTGAACGAGCGAACAAAACTTGCGGTCGTTTTTTGGGAAACTACGCCCCCTGGCCGCTCGCATCCTACGTCATGTCCGCTATTTATTAGATTAATCGAGTACATCGACCAGGGTATGAACTGCTCGCTATTCTTGTGGTCGGTTTTTGCTACCACAATTTTGCGAGCAGTTCTGGCTATAAAATAACCCAGTGACGTGGTTAATGACGCTGCTGTTTTAATTATGCACACCCATAAAACGCCCGTTTTGACCTTTAAGCACGCCTGCGTTCTGATTTCCACTCCCCGTTTTCAAGCACCTTCCCCTGTTACCACCCACATACGCCTCATTCTGTCACTCAAATTAGCCAGCATTCACTATTTTGCGAGCACATGAATTTCGACCGCACTGACTGGTTCACGCATGCGTATAACGATCCGTACGCATGCGCAGTTGGCCAAACATCGCTCGGAGCAAACGAGCTGCCGCTTACGAGTGGCTCTGAATCAGGCCCTCGGTTCTCTGAAAACCGAACCCACCCGAGACAAAACGTAATTTCCCAGAGTTGGATCTAGTGTGATTTGGATTTGATAAAAGTCACTCTCTCGCGAATGGCGGGCGCCATTTCACACTGGACTCCGGAGGGGTAAGGTGGACTGTGGGCTGCAGCACTAAGTCAGTGTCAGAGAAGGTCTATGGGGTGCAACTAAGCACTGCTGGGGCAGACTGTGAAAGGCTGTTGGCTGCCTACAGCGACAAGAGAAGACTGTGTCGGTGAAGGGCTGTGGGGTGCAAGCACTACTGTGGTACTACCGCTGTGGCTGTGTCAGACTGTGAAAGGTTGTGGAGTGCAGCACTAAGGACTGTATCAGTGAAGGGCTGCGGGGTGCAGCACTGCTGTGGCTGTGTCAGACTATGAAGGACTGAGGGATGCAGCACTAGGACTGTGTCAGTGAAGGGCTTTGGAGTGCAAGCACTGCTTTGGCTGTGTCAGACTTTGAAGGACTGAGGGGTGCAGCACTAGGACTGTGTCAGTGAAGGGCTGTGGAGTGCAAGCACTGCTGTGGGTGTGTCAGACTGTGAAGGGCAGTGGGGTGCAGTACTAGGACTGTGTCAGTGAAGGGCAGTGGGGTGCAGCACTGTGTACAGAGCAGGCACTGTGTTAAAAAACTAAATTAAAACTGTCAAATAATAATGTTCATTAGGTGCCAGTATGCCACCATTACTTTTAGCAGGGCTGCCGACAGCCGCGCCGGGCCCAGGTAACAGGGGGCTTGACCTAATCGCAGGAGGCGTGGCCACGCCCCCAGAGGAAAAAAATATTTTTTTTGCATGCTGGGGAGGGGGGCGCTGTGTGCCCCTCAGCCCAGCGCACATCAAATGGGGGGTGCGATCAGCGTGATCGCACCCCCCATAGGCATAGTAGACTGTTCCGGCTGCTGCTTTAGCAGCCACGAGCAGTCTCCCAATGCAGCCCAGCACACAGCAGCGTGTGCTGGGCTGCTGTGACATAAGAGGGAGGGGGAGCGGTGCGGGACCCGGGCCCCCGCCGGACCACTCCAGCAAGCCCGGGCCCGGTAATTAGTTCCCGCCCCCCCCCCCCCTCTCGGCACACCTGACTATAAGCGCAGTGAGTCTCAGCAGTGTAAAAAAGAAAAAAACTTAGTGCACATTTCAATATGTTGTAGCAATTTGCCATGACACCATATGATATGTGATCTTCCAATTCTCTTCTCCATTTGTCAAAAAAGAAAGCAAAACAGCAAAATGGTTTAAGCAAATATGGCTCCTTAGTATCCGTTGGGCACTAGGCAGGAGCCTAGGATGCATAATTGATGATCCAGCGATGTTCCAGCTAGATAGAATTGTATTTGTACCATGCTGGAAAGACTGCATGAGTAATGAGATGCCGTTAATGACTATATGTACCATAACTCCACAATTTCACTGAAATAAGATAAGAGTACACCACATAAAACTAGCACCATTCCTGGAGGTGCCTACAGACATTAGTGTTAACTGCTGCTTTCAGGTTGTTTATGGGTCTGTAATTGAATAGCTCTGGGCACTTTACCTGGGAGAAGAGACCTGGTGACACAATCAATGCCAAATTTAATATGTCCCATAAGGTTGTGTTTTGCAATTAATTACAACTAATCTGTGAATTTTACAGTGTGTAAAAACAAAGAAGGAGCACATTTAAATAGCAAAAACTATAAACAATGCTAGAAAACCACCATCCTAGCTTCCATTCACATTAGTACCACTAGAGCAGGCCCATATTAGGGAAATCTTTCACCCTGTGACGGTCCTACCCCTGAACATGTCACATTATAATGTCACGACGAAGGGGTGGGGCCACGTGGACCAGAAAGAAGATGAGCATCTAGAACAGTGGTCTCCAACCTGTAGCCAGCGAGCTACTGGTAGCTTGCGGTCTTAATTTTGGTACCTCACCTAGCTGCAGTACTGCCGAGTCAACTAGGAGGAAGTGACCTCTGATCTGTGCTCCCCCATGGCGTTGATGCCATGGGTGGAGCCACAGGGAAACACATCAGGTGCTTTCCGCAACCTCTACAGTATTCACCTGACGTGTTCCCCATGGTTCCATACACAACATCTACTACAACAATATTACTGTAATAATTAAATGCATTTTTATTTTCTATGAAACATTTTTTTATCATTTTCTTTAAATGACCTTCAATTGTTCGGTAATTAGCCAGATTTATCTTTCTGCGATTTTAGTAGCTCTTCAGAAGGTTTCATTTTTCTAAAGTAGCTCCCAACTCAATTAAGGTTGGCGACCACTGATCTAGAACATCTATGCAGCTCTCTAGGCTGCATGACACCCTTCCAGGCACTCAGCATGCCAATGTATGTAGTAGGTGTTAGCACTGCTCTTCCCATTCTTAATCACTGCCCTGCACTAGGGAAAAGCAAGAATGGCTCTGGGGGTAGAACATATACTTCCTGCCAGCAATACTCCTTTAACCTTTGTTAACTAATTAATTTGTGAGTGTACAAACACTGACATCAAGTTCAACAAATTGGTATAAAAAAAGGGGTATATTTTTTTATAGAGAAAAATCCTAAATCAGCGATAAAGGGCTATTGTACTTCCACTTTATGAAAGCCCCAGACGGTTATAGCTTTCGCCTACTGCTTTCCAGCAATAGCTTCACTATTCAAAGCATTGGGAAGGCTAACTAACGTTCATAGACCATGGCTCATTTGCCACAGGAATTCTTGACAATTTTATGAAAAACAACACAGCTGAAGGCTATACATGTCCATTGGTATAGTGCATGGGATGTACTCAGGGGCAGAATACGAATTTAAAGTGGCCCTGGACAAATCTCTGAAAGTAGCCCTATGTAGGCATGGCGTCGTGGCAGGAGGTGTGGCCTAATGTGAAATGCCATGCCCGCAAGCTACTCCCCTCATTTTCATCATGCTGGGGGCATGCCCACTGCTCCAGGAGCTGATGGGCATGCCCACAGTCCCTCTCTCCAGTGAATAAGCACAGCAAGCATGTGAATGCTATATGATTTCTCTGCAATGAGGCAACCTCTGAAGAAATTGATGGACAGGCAGTGTCTTGAGTTGCTATTCACTTTTCATGCAGGAGATCACATGGTCTGAAAGCCGCCTGTTTGTGTCGTAATAAAGCCAATATCATCATCATGCAACAGAGGTTCAACCAGATAGTAACACAAGTTTTGGGGCAGGACAACATGTGAGTTTCTCATATCAAACAATTTTATATTAATAAAATATATTAGCTCATTTGGTACCATTTGCAATATGGTTTCATTAGAATTGTTGTCTTACTGAAGATTGCTGTCTCCCAGTCGTTTCTTCTAAGAGTACCAGCGGTCCTACCATCCTCTATCTGTGTCTCCAGCACCATCCACCCCCTATGTGTCTGTCCAACCTATCCACCCCTATATGTCTCTCTAGCACCACCCCATTTCTCTCCAGGATCATCCTTCTGTGCCATCACGCAGTGTCTCCCCAGCGCCATCATCCTGCATTTCCCCAGTGCCATAATCCTGCATCTCCCCAGTGCCATCACCCTGCATTTCCCCAGCACCATCTTCCTGCCCTAGTACATAATAGCCTCTCTCCCCCATAGACAGATCATCATCACCCCTTAGCACAGAATAGCCTCCTCCCTCACAGACAGATGATCTCCTTGTAGCACAGAATAGACCCCTCCCCCACAGATCATCATCTCCCCTTAAAACAGAATAGCCCCCCTCCCTAACACACAGATTAACTTCCCTTAGCACAGAATAGTCCACCACCCCACAGACAAAAATTCCCCTAGTACAGCAGACCCCCCTCAGACAGAGCATCATCTCCCCCTAGCACAGAATTACTCTCTCCCCACAGACAGATCATCATCTCTCCCTAGTACAGCAGACCCTGACCCCCTCAGGCAGATCATCATCTCCCCTAGCACAGAATAGCCCCCATCATCTCCCCTTAGCACAGTATAACTCCCCACCAGTCAGATCATCATCTCTTCCTAGTACAGAAGATCCCCCTCTCCCCTTAGCAAAAAATAGCTCCCTCCCCCACAGACAGATCATCTCCCCCAAAACAGATCTCTCCATGACTCCATCTCCCTATCAGCCAGTCTTTAAAAAATAAATTAAAAAAAAGACCTGTCATCTGACTCATGCATGCTGCATATGGAAGTCACCCAGGCAGCCAGTCCAGCCCTGGTAGTCTCCATTGCACTGCGGCTTCCCCGGGGCTCTCATGATTTTTAACTAAACCCAGGTCTGGCTGAGTCTCCCAGGCAGCCATCCCCGATTGTCTTCTCTCCAGTCTGCTCTCTCCCCAGGCTGTGAAGTTAAACTTTATCTTCACACTTCACAGCCTGGGGAGGGGACAGAGTGGAAAGGAGACAATTGGACTGGCTGCCTGGGCGGCCCTGTAACTTACCCCACCTGCTGCCGCCACCGCCCATGGACCCACGATTAAGTACTCTTTCTCCAAGGTGCTGGCACCGCGGCCTCTGACGTAGCTCCCTTTTGTAAAGCGACAAAGCCTCTTCTCGCGATAGAGGTGGGTCGCGGGCCACTGTCAGCTGTAGCTGTGACAGGTAGCCGGATTACTTCCTCCCACTCCCGCCTCCAAGACTTTGCCCGCACTGCTTCCCACCTCTGGAACTCTCTCCCACTCCCCATTAAACTCTCCACCTCTTTGCAATCCTTCAAACTGGCTCTCAAGACCCACTACTTCATCAAAGCCTTCCAGCTATCATTCTAACTCCCTGCTACATACTCCTTCCTCCCCATCTACCCCATCTGTGTCAAACCTGTTTGTCTTTCCCTCCCTTTTAAAATGTAAGCTCTTACGAGCAGGGCCCTCTACCCTCTTGTGCTTCTCCCTACTTTAGTTTAATCTACTTCTTACTCACCACTAGGGCACCTAACACTTTGATGCTTATGCTCTGTTGCTTATCTGGGTGTTATGGTCGCTAATGTAGCAATATACTGTATATTATCCATGTCCTGGTCCTGTATTGTTTTGTTCTGTAAGTCCCTTGTCAATAATTTGTTTATGTATTTTGTAAGGCGCTGCGGAACATTTGTGGCACCATATAAATAAATGATAATAATAATGCTAAAAAACTAATTACAGCCGGGTGACGCAATTTGGGGGGCGGGGCCACAGTTGGGAAGTTGTCCCACAGACCAATTGGCCCACCGGGATTCTTCCCACTAAAGGTAAGGGCCAATCCACCCCTGGATGTACTGTTGCTCTGGTCCTTAAGGGTCCTATTTTGCATGACTTTCTCCTCACCATTTCCTGTTAAAGTCTACCCACAAGGGAGTAAAATTAAATTAGTTACCACTGGGCCCACAAACAAACAATAATTAGCTATTTGCCAGGACACCTTAATGTGCAAACATTACATGCCTAAGAATACAGGTGTTTCTTTGCATATCTGCAGTCATTTATCTACATTATGTTTTAGGTCAGCCGTTACAAGGAAACAGCCAATAATCACGAGGTCAAGAAAATTAATTAGGTATGTTATTTGTGATATAATAATAGAACTGAGTAGTGGTGTAGATTATGATTCACTAGAGCAGCTAATTATGGTTCATTGGATCCCACTTCTATAAAACCCACTTATTAATATAATATTTTCTTCTTGTTTGAATCTGTTAGATAGTATGCTGTGAGAATTACCCTGGTGGAATAATGAACTTGGATTGAAGCAATGAACTTTACCATACTTATATAAATAGATGTTGAGGTGTTTTTTTTTTTAGCCTTTTGTGTTCTAGGAGCCTGATATCATGTTAACCATAAAATTGCAACTTTACATTTATGCAAACAATAGACCCATATACTGTATTTTCAGTATGTGACCGGACGACCTTGACCTAGCCACTCCCGATCACAGATTGGGGTTTTGATCCCCTCTGGGTCTTGGGATATCAGGGATTCCCGCTTACCATCAGTAACAGCCTGTTACTGACTCCGCCCACTGTGTAGTGGGCGTGTAATGATGCTGACACCACTAAACTCTTTCAATCGGTGTTTGGAACAGCTTCTTCGATGTACTCAGGCTCCTACCTCCGGCACCTGGAACCGCTGCGTATGGGTCGACTAGCTGCGGTCACACCTCCTAATTGGTGTCGGCTGATTCCTCTTGGCCCCTCACAATGGACCAGGCTCTGCACAGTAGCTGGCAGAGGGCTTGAGTTTTGGAGATGGTTGGTTTAACCCAGAAAAGCAGGAGAACGGAATAGCGTTTTGCGCAATTCTGTTGGTCACAGGATGCAGATGCAGTTGAATAGGCAAAGGTGTTTATTGCTCATGGTCTTTAAAAAGACCCTTCCCTCAGCTTTAAGGGGTAGAGCATACAGAAATCTCACAGCAGTCTTGATCTTCAAAAGTTATACAAAGATGTACACATACAGGGCTTTTCTTTTATGCTACATTAATACACATTACCACAGGGGGTAAGTCAGCCCTGGGTTCCTTTTAGCCAATCTTGCTAGCTCACAAAACATAAATAAAAACATCTTACATTTTACAGAAATTAACTAAATTTCCTCGTTATCACCAAAAAACATTAGTCTTTCCTAAAACGCACAAACTAATGGGGGGCATCCACTAGACGATTTTATCCCTGTCCAACCTCTTAACGATTTTCCCTTGAAGTTTCCCTTGAAATATGATCTTCCACTCTGAACAATATGCAAAAGATTTGCAAAAGATTTGCAAACGATTTGCAAATGATTTGCAAAAGATCTAACAATAAACTATGTTGTTTTAATCTGTGATTGAGAGCTTTCAGCTATAGTGGGCAGACAGTGGTTCATCGTTTGATCGTTCAGTGTGAACGATGTGTAAACGATGTGTAAACGATTTGTAAGCAATCAAGTGAAATTGACCTGCATGTTCAGTCGATGGAGGAGACGATCAAACGACCAGCGGGAGCGCGCATCGTACATCGTTAGAAACAATTGCTGCACAATTTGCAAACGTAGCAAAAGCATAGACTGTCTCTCAAATGGTAAATATAACATTTCAGAGGAACTGATAAATTGCATTCATTCTTTCAAATACGAGGAACAATGCATAAAACCAGTTTGTCTTTCCCTGTCTTAACACCTTCAGTTCTTAGGAAGTTTAATCCAATAAGAGCTTCTTAAACACAAACAAATTGTTTTCCCCAAACTTAATAATTTACCCAGAGACACACAGGAACCTTCCTAGCTCACATTTCAAAGAAAAGGCTTGTTCAGTCAACACCAACCCTCCACTGCCAGGCTAGGGCAATTACCATATCAATCCCTCTGTGAGGAAGTCTAAAGAGCAGTTTGTCTCCAAATTACATTATCCCTGTAAAAATGGTGCCGTGCAATGAGGGTTAACCCCTTCAGTCCCAAGGTGGCGATTTTAGCCACGTGTTGTCGGTCATAAAGATACATGTAAATTAATACCATAGGGATGTAGTTAATATCCCGCCGGTCGGGATTCCAGCACTCAGAATGACGGCACTGGAATCCCGACACCAGTCAGAATCCCAGTGCCAGTATCCCGATGGGGTAAGTATTAGGGTTAGGGGAGGGTTAGATTTGGGGTTAGGCACTAGTGGGAGGGTTAGGGTTAGGCTTCAGGGGGGATAAGGTAGGGCTGTAGGGGGGAGGGTTAGATGTAGGCTGCGAGGGGGGGTTAGGGTAAGGCTGTAGGTGGGAGAGGAGGATTAGGGGTAGGGTTAGGATACTTACCTGCGGGTGTCGGTATTTTCAACTAGTCAGGATTCCAGCATCGGGATTGTGAGCGCCGGGATCCTGAGTGCCGGTATCCCATACCCAACCCAATATCATATGGATATCTAATTAGGATGGTTAGCTTGTGTTCCCACACACCTTCTGTACTGAGCTTATGTGCGAACGCCTCTAACCATCCTCTCTAAGCACAAGTGGTCACAAGTGTAGAATAGGCCAGAGGTTCCCAAACTCAGTGCCTGCTTCAGAGCCGCTCGTAAGCGACCGCTCGTTTGTTCCGAGCGATGTTCGCACATCTGCGCATGCGCAAACCAGTCAGTGCGGTCAGAAATCGTGTGCTCGCAATATAGCGAATGCCTGCTAATTTGAGTGACAGAGTGAGGCGTTTGTGGGTGGTAACAGGGGAAGGTGCTTGAAAACGGGGAGTGGAGATCCGAACGCAGGCGTGCCAAACGGGCGTTTAATGGGTGTGCATAATTAACAAAGCAGCGTCATCGACCACGTCAGTTGGGTGTCTTTTAGCCAGAACTGCTCGCATGATTGCAGTAGGAAAATGCAACCACAAGAATAGCGAGCAGTTCATTCGTCTTTCGATGTACTCGATTAATCTAATAAATAGCGGACATGACGTATGATGCAAGCGGCCAGGGGGCATTTTTTACAAAAAAACGTCCGCATGTTTTGTTTGCTCGTTCAGACCTAGAGGCGTCAACAGACCGCAAAGAGCGAGTGCTCAATTTAAATAGCCAGTCCCTTTTTCTGGACGAGCGAGCGCAAATAACTTCCGGCTCTGAATCAGACCCTCAGGCCTCAAGGCACTCTAATGGTCCAGGTTTTAAGGATATCCATGGTTATCCTTAAAACCAAAACTGGACCATTGTTTGGGAACCTCTGGAACAAGCTCAATGCATAATACAAATGCAAGTAGACACATATGTACTCACATTTTGTCATGGTACATGGTTCTTAGGTCGAGGGGGCTTCAAAAAGTGGACACCTCCTTTAAGAGAGAGGTTATCTTCCCCCAGGCAGATAATTAAAAATTAATGAGTCGTACCCATGAGGATCCACCCCATACAGCATTGCAATGCAATACCTCTATAATGGTTGCACTTTCATTTCCAGTAACAGTCAAGTCTGAATGCTACTATTATTATTAATTTATACGTTTTTGGATTGTGCCTGGGTACCTAATACTTGGAATACTTTTGGAGAGACTCTAATAATTTTTTTTTTTTATTTACAACCAGCACCTGTTGGATCTTGTTGTGTTTTTTTTTTACCAAGACTCCTACTGTACATACCATCTTACATGAAGGCTACATTCTATCAAGGTTCATTTATAACTTTGCTACATTGTCACCTTAAGACTATCCTTTTGTTACCCATGCATTATGATAAACTGTTTTAATGCTTCACTTGCGGCCACATGAACAATTGTTCATTTTATCTTACTGACCTGTACCATTTTGCAACTGTATTTATGTTTGTACATGTCTTGATGTCTATTGTTAGATCTCGGCTCCATTGAGATTTATTAAACCTTTTTATTATAATAATGTAAGTGCATTCCATTTTCCCACTATAGTCCTGTTAGTAGCACTGTGCTCCCATTTTTTGTGTTTACCATTATTGTTTATGTGAGGGTCAGCTCCTCATTGGTAGCGGAGGTCCTACAGGATTTTTTGTATTCCAATAATAATCACCTTGACATCATTTCTGTTTGGCGCCCCCTACTATTTTCCTTTTTTGATACATGTCTGAATGCTGCCTGAATAAGTAAAATTGCAGTCTTAAAAGGAGGTTTCTAGAGGCTTATGGTCACCTGATTCCTGACTCTAATATTAACAGCCCAATAGTCATCCAAATAAGTCTATCTTTATGCCATTTACTACCTTATCTATGCTCAATCCGCCTCTCCTATGACAATGTGCCTTATACTTGTTCTGCCCACTCTAATACTCTCCATGTGGGCACTTGGTATTGGCAAACAGCTCTAGCCTGTACATTGGGCCTGATTCACTACAGAAGGCAACTGTGAATGCAATAGCGATTACGCACGTAGTTCAACTGCGATAGTATGCAAATTCATTGTGATCGCAATGCCGCCACTGCACTACATAAGGACGCCCACTTTACCTTACACACATCCGTAATGTTTAGCAAGACTGCGAAAACATCAGTACAGTCGAGTACCATCGCAGCCTCTCGCACACTTGCACAAGCCCTGACCTTACTCAGAAATGGCTAACTTCATCGAACGCTGTCAAGCCTCAGGCTACATAATGCATCGCAGTGGGTTAATTGATGCACTCCCATGCAACAGCGCTCAAACGCACTGGCACGCCTGCGTTCGGCCAACCAGCCCCCTGTTAACACCCACAAACAGCACTTCCTGTCAATCACTCTGCGAGGGGTCTGCGTAGTCACTGCTGTCGCAGTCCCAATCACAGTGGCTAGTTCGAGCATTCACACTACAATACATACGCATGCGCAGAACACAAGAACCGGACGATTGCATGCGTATTAGCAACTGCGTTCCCTGCTGAATCAGGCCCATTGTCCACGTTTAACTAAAAAATTCCATCAAACTTTTAGCAATTTGCCTACAAATACTATACTTTCTACCGTATGCATCTAACTGTAGTTGTAATTCACATTGCAGGTCACTGTAAAGTAATTGTCACTCTAGCTCTTCTTAACAAGACAAGAAATATGTAGAAAAAGGTTATCTAAAAAATCTATATTACAAACAGTGTTAAGATTGCGATTTTTAAATAGATTCGCCAGTCAGAAAAAGCAAAGAACATTTCTCAGCACTTAGAATGTGTAATGTGCATTTATACTGACTTATGTTCCCTTCATTTCTCACTTGCACATCATTACTGCACATACTGTAAGAATAAATGATTTGGGCTAGTCACGTTTCAGTATCTTGTGCTTGCTGCTAATTAGATGGGACTTACTTTCATCTCAGAAACCTACTGCAGGTACCCTAGGACTCATACCTACTGGTAATTTTTTTTATAGAAAAAAAAGCTTATAAAATGGCATATGCAGTGTGTATGACATAAATTCGAAACATGTTTTTATAGGTGTTCATAAGACCATGACAGTTGAGGCAAGGATTCCCACCCAGACACAGAAAATACACACTGTTATAAGTGCAGTAAGTTTATATAAAAATGATACCGGGGCACTATGCTACACATCTGGTGGACATGCCCCAATATTATTCCCTTCTGGGATTCGGTTCATGGTCTTTTGAACTCCCCTTTGGCTCTCTAGTAACAAAGGACCCACGGCTTTAATGTTTATCCTTCTGTTTTTTTTTATAGATGTTTTTGTAAAATTATACCGAAGCACTAATAGGGTGGGCAGTGGCAAACGCAGGATTTTTAGAGGGGGGGTTTCCAAATGCTTGATTTTAGAGTGAGTGTGGCCAGTCCATGAATAATTAGCACCATTCCAGAGCATTGGAGCAAGTCCGGGAGTCTGGGGGAGCAACAGAAGAACCTAGCACTACCCTGGGCATATATGTACATATTGGTCTTCTTATGCACTGAATAGTTTATTATACTGTATTAATAATATACCCTATTGATGGTCTATAGCATTGCACCCATAACAGTGCATGTTTTTCAGATCTCCTAGTTGGTGCACAGGTGTATTTAATACTGGCTGACACATATTAAAAGATCAACAGGGGGTGCTATTTATTTAATTTGTGATTCTGAGAAGAAAATTCTATTATTTTACAATTTCTACTGTGGTTATGGGCTGGGAAGGGGGGTTTCAAGGCAACCGGAAACCTCCCCTGCGTTTGCCTATGGTGGGATGTACTAATGCTGAAATGCGGTCAAAACTTCGGAGGTTTGACTTCATTTCTCATATGTACAAAGCTCCGGAAAACAAAATTTTCTGGAGCTTGTACCCAATAGGCAAGACAATCTCTAAAAGCCTATGAGCTTCTCACTACATAATTGCCTGAGAGGGATCCAAAGATCATCTATAAGGCGGGATGCATCAAGCATCACATTTTGGATGTGATACATCACGCCACTTACCGCATGCATACCGGCGTTAATAGCCTCTTTATGCACGTACAATTGCAATTAAAATTGCAATGGACAGCTCTTCCGAAAAGAGCTCTCCTTTGCGATGAGAGGACATGCAGATTTATGACCCGGCCAGCGCATGTGCGAGCCACAGTGGACCTTGGGACTGCTATGAAGCAAAGCCCTTAGGCTTCTATTAGGCAACACCATCTATAGATGTTGTTGCATATCGGGTACAAGCTCCGGAAAGTTTCCCTTTCTGGAATTCTGTGCATATGGGAAATGTGGTCAAACCTCAGAAAATGACACTTGTCAGAGTTTTGACCACATTTTAGCATAGGAACATCCCACTTTAATTATTTTAACTAAGATCCAATTTGTATCAATATCTTCACAGCAGTGATAACTCTCTAATTGTGTGGTCTTCTACTCCAGTGATATACAGGGTGGTCCATAAGTGTGCACCCTTATAAAAATAAAGAATAAATGAATAAAGATACATTAAAATGAAGAACACCATTGTTTTTCTTATGAAAATCTACATCTGTTTGATATGTCACATGACTACCTTCCCAATTAAAAAAATTAAATTGCATCCAAGATGGCCGACTTCAAGATGGTCGTCATACTGGTGACATACCTTAAAAAGTTTTCCCCAGTCCCATATCATATGTGTAGACACTGGATTAATATTTCCTTACTCATTTCCTTTTTATAAGGGTGTTTCCACATTTATGGACTACCCTGTACTATAATCAACAAATTACCCAGTAATCAATCAATATAACAATGAACTACAGCTCTATTGCACTGTCCAACCAAATAGATAAAAAAATCAATGTATTTATTGTCACTATGTACACCATTAAAAAATGCATAAGTGAAATTACATTGCAATCTCACAACTCCAAAATAAATAATTAAAATACGTTTTACTGTACCCTCTAATCTACCAGTCCTGGGCACAAGTAGGAAGGAAGAATGATGAGGGGCGACCTAGAACTTCATAAGTGCATACTTGCCAGGGGCATTTTAAGAGAGGAGTGGGCCCATGTGCAGCCTCTGCAGAATCTACTGCGCACACTACATACATTCGAAATATATGGTATAGCTTATCCAAAAACATGGGTGTTGATGGCTGTATCCACATTTGTAATATCGTTTTTCTTGCAGCTGCTGAAATCACCTTTAGTAATTTACGTCTTCCCACTGTGGCCCTATTGCCCTGGGGCAGTATACCAAATATGGCCCATTATGCAGTTATATCATCTATTATTCATATTTAGAATAGTTATCCTCTATTTATTTAATGTCAAAATATGCTGCTGCAGTGCTTTACGGTGAGAGAATTATATTCAGGTTCATCAGACCCCAAATTGTTTGTTACTTAGGGTAGAGGTTTCCAAACCCGGTCCTCAATCTCCCCAACAGTTCAGGTATTAGAGATGTCCATGGTTGAGCACAGGTGACTTAATTAGTACCTCAGTCAATTTGATTTAACCACCTGTGCTCAACCATGGATATCTCAAAACCTGAACTGTTGTTGAGCCTTGAGTACTGCGTTTGGGAACCTCTGGTTTAGGGCCTTATTTATTCATCCTTTTTGCCCCCTGTAATCATGCAGAAACAGCAGCTCATCCTCTGCTTTTTATTTTATATTTTCCAGACCAGGCTATTGACATTAAGAAAAATCTTCTCATCACTCTAAAATCTGAGATAGCTCAGTCTGCATGTAGGCAGGTACTCTATGGTGATGGAGGCTGTGGTTCATATCCCAAGATGAACTTGTACTGTGCTACTTGTTAAGAAAATGCTCTGCATGAATTGTGGCCTGATCCAAGTTTTCCAGAGGAGGTCCTAGTTTGTGTTGTTTTAATTACTTTGTAAGGTAATTCTTAGAATAAATAAAGCTGCTAAAATCCAGGGCAGACATTTTACAGCAGACCACACTCCCTCTCTCATACATATACATATACACATACATATACACTGACTCACACTCCCTCTCTCATACATATACATATACACATACATATACACTGACTCACACTCCCTCTCTCATACATATACATATACATATACACATACATATACACTGACTCACACTCCCTCTCTCATACATATACATATACACATACATATACACTGACTCACACTCCCTCTCTCATACATATACATATACATATACACATACATATACACTGACTCACACTCCCTCTCTCATACATATACATATACATATACACATACATATACACTGACTCACACTCCCTCTCTCATACATATACATATACACATACATATACACTGACTCACACTCCCTCTCTCATACATATACATATACAATTACATATACACTGACTCACACTCCCTCTCTCATACATATACATATACACATACATATACACTGACTCACACTCCCTCTCTCATACATATACACTGACTCACACTCACTCTCTCATACATTTACACTGACTCACACTCCCTCTTTCATACATACTATAGTGTAGACACTGACAAATACTCTCTTCCACACTGACTCACACTCCCTCTCTCATAAATACACACTGGTTCACACTCCCTCACACACTGACACACACTCCCTTCCTCATACATACACACTGACTCACATTCCCTCTTTCATGCATGTACATAGTCCCTTACACATTGACACACATTCCCTCTCTCATACATATACACTGACTCACACCCCCTCTCTCATAAATACTGTACACACTGACACACACTCCCTTCCTCATACATATACACTGACTCAGACCCCCTCTCTCATAAATAATGTACACACTGACACATACTCCCTTAGATACCGACACATTCCCTCCCTCATACATACACACTGACTCAAACTCCCTCTTTCACAAATACACACTGACTCACACTTCCTCTCTCATAATTACAAACTGACTCACACTTCCTCTCTCATATATACACACTGACTCACACTTCCTCTTTCATACACAATGACTCACACTTCCTCTTTCATACACACTGACTCACACTTCCTCTTTCATAAATGCACACTGACTCACGCTTCCTCTTTCATAAATACACACTGACTCACACTTCCTCTTTCATAAATACACACTGACTTACACTTCCTCTTTCATAAATACACACTGACCCACACTTCCTCTTTCATAAATACACACTGACTCACACTTCCTCTTTATATATACACACTGACTCACACTTCCTCTTTCATAAATACACACTGACTCACACTTCCTCTTTCATAAATACACACTGACTCAAACTCCCTCTTTCATATATACACACTGACTGACTCACACTTCCTCTTTCATAATACACATTGACTCACACTCCCTCTTTCATAAATACACATTAACTCACACTTCCACTGTAGCCATATTTGTGTATGGCTAATAGCAATGATAACATAGCAATAAATACTTTAAGGGGATATGTTTGTTTTTAACGTAAGATATAATAGTTATGTATACAATGTGTTATATGTTTGATTTAATTGTATACTATGTAATATATGTCTAATATAATGGTCTGAGGGTCAGAAAGTTCTGGATGAAGCAGTTTGAGGTAGAAGCCAGTAGTACTGTGCGGGCGGGAGCACTGTTAAGTCAGTTGTTAGGTCAGTTAGTCCACGGTCTCCTACCTTGGAGACTGGGGAAGTAGGATGGAAAAGAAAAGAAATCGTAGCGGAGAGAGAGGCTGGAGTTCCCGGCAGCAGCGCTGTGGCTGTCAGCTGTCAGTAGGAGAAGCAGAGTCGGTGTCACGACCAGGATATTTCAGCATGGCGCTAGGCGAGTGTTACCTGTGAGGTCATTGCGGAGCTGGTGTCTGGTGGCGGAGCTGGTGTCTGGCGGGGGGCTTTGGCTGTGCGCGTTGTTGTGCGGGCCTGTTGTCACTCTGCGCTGGTAAGGCCTGGTGGCGTCTCCATTCCGTTTGGCATGGGCGCCGCCATCTTGCCTTCTGGCCATGTGATTCGGCTGGCCAATCCTGGTGAGTCACATGTTCCCTCCGGCCAGTAAAAGCACGGCATGGGGTATTTAGGAAGGGTCAGTGCCTTCCTTCTTTGCCAGTGCAACGTGTATCTCAGCCTAGCTGAGAGGGAGTTCTCTGTGCTTATCCTGTTCCTGTGAATTCGCTGTCTGACAGTCTGCCTGTCAGCTCCTAGCTTCCACTGGACTACCCCGCTCCCTCCATCACCCTTGCCCATACCTGAGTGCCTGAGCCTGCTGACATCCTGCGCTTCAGTTCACTACCTGCATACCTGGTTTGATTATTTTCAGTTTCACTACCTGCACACCTGGACAGCTCTAATTGTTTCTACTTGGACATTAACCCTTTTACTCCCACCACAGAACTCTTGTGCACATTTATATATTCCTGGACTTTTACTTACTGCCACATTATATGTCTACTCAAGCACTTATTAAAAATCCTAGTTTTATTTTCAAATCTGCTTCTGTGATCACTCCTGCTACCACCACGGGTCAACAGACAACCCAGAACATAACAGTCAGAGAGCGGCTGCAGTTCCCGGCAGCAGCACTGTGGCTGTCAGCTGTCAGTAGGAGAAGCAGAGTCGGTGTCACGACCAGGGTATTTCAGCATGGCGCTAGGCGAGTGTTACCTGTGAGGTCATTGTGGCGCGGGCTGTCTGGTGGCGGAGCTGGTGTCTGGCGGGGGGCTTTGGCTGTGAGCGTTGTTGTGCGGGCCTGTTGTCACTCTGCGCTGGTAAGGCCTGGTGGCGTCTCCATTCCGTTTGGCATGGGCGCCGCCATCTTGCCTTCTGGCCATGTGATGCGGCTGGCCAATCCTGGTGAGTCACATGTTCCCTCCGGCCAGTAAAAGCACGGCATGGGGTATTTAGGAAGGGTCAGTGCCTTCCTTCTTTGCCAGTGCAACGTGTATCTCAGCCTAGCTGAGAGGGAGTTCTCTGTGCTTATCCTGTTCCTGTGAATTCGCTGTCTGACAGTCTGCCTGTCAGCTCCTAGCTTCCACTGGACTACCCCGCTCCCTCCATCACCCTTGCCCATACCTGCGTGCCTGAGCCTGCTGACATCCTGCGCTTCAGTTCACTACCTGCATACCTGGTTTGATTATTTTCAGTTTCACTACCTGCACACCTGGACAGCTCTAATTGTTTCTACTTGGACATTAACCCTTTTACTCCCACCACAGAACTCTTTGTGCACATTTATATATTCCTGGACTTTTACTTACTGCCACATTATATGTCTACTCAAGCACTTATTAAAAATCCTAGTTTTATTTTCAAATCTGCTTCTGTGATCACTCCTGCTACCACCACGGGTCAACAGACAACCCAGAACATAACAGTCAGAGAGCGGCTGCAGTTCCCGGCAGCAGCACTGTGGCTGTCAGCTGTCAGTAGGAGAAGCAGAGTCGGTGTCACGACCAGGGTATATCAGCATGGCGCTAGGCGAGTGTTACCTGTGAGGTCATTGCGGAGCTGGTGTCTGGCAGGGGGCTTTGGCTGTGAGCGTTGTTGTGCGGGCCTGTTGTCACTCTGCGCTGGTAAGGCCTGGTGGCGTCTCCATTCCGTTTGGCATGGGCGCCGCCATCTTGCCTTCTGGCCATGTGATGCGGCTGGCCAATCCTGGTGAGTCACATGTTCCCTCCGGCCAGTAAAAGCACGGCATGGGGTATTTAGGAAGGGTCAGTGCCTTCCTTCTTTGCCAGTGCAACGTGTATCTCAGCCTAGCTGAGAGGGAGTTCTCTGTGCTTATCCTGTTCCTGTGAATTCACTGTCTGCCAGTCTGCCTGTCAGCTCCTAGCTTCCACTGGACTACCCCGCTCCCTCCATCACCCTTGCCCATACCTGAGTGCCTGAGCCTGCTGACATCCTGCGCTTCAGTTCACTACCTGCATACCTGGTTTGATTATTTTCAGTTTCACTACCTGCACACCTGGACAGCTCTAATTGTTTCTACTTGGACATTAACCCTTTTACTCCCACCACAGAACTCTTGTGCACATTTATATATTCCTGGACTTTTACTTACTGCCACATTATATGTCTACTCAAGCACTTATTAAAAATCCTAGTTTTATTTTCAAATCTGCTTCTGTGATCGCTCCTGCTACCACCACGGGTCAACAGACAACCCAGAACATAACAGTCGGAGAGCGGCTGCAGTTCCCGGCAGCAGCACTGTGGCTGTCAGCTGTCAGCAGGAAAAACGGAGAATCGCTGAAGCCCCTGGCAGTAGTGCTGTGGCTGGCAGCTGTTAGCAGTCCTTGTGGGGAAAGAGACGGTGGCCAGCTAAGTCTAGAGGCGGCAGTGAGCGTTTGAAGGACCAGAGAAGGGGCCAGTAGCAGCGGTTCATATGAGGCGGTGGTGATAAATTGAAAGGTAGCAAACTTGAATGACAGCCAGTAGTAGTGTATTCCAGCAGCTGAGCGGAGGATAAATAGCTGGAAGAGGCAGTAGCGCCTGTCAGCAGCAGTGAGTAAAGCTAATACACTGCAGTGCAAACACATCACTCGGTTAGACTGTATACTCTGGAGTCTTACAGTCTATAATGACAAAAGTATAGTTAGGAGGTATTCGGGGGAGTGCCCCAGGAGGTGTGGGTTAACTGCCTTCGGAAGTTTGGGTTTTCTGGTTGTTTCCACGGAAGCGATATATCAGAAAGCAACAAGGGCCTGCTAATTACAGAGTTAGAACAAAAGGTCCAGGTTTTTTCATTGGAGGAATGGGATTTGGGGGTAGCTGTGGGAGTCGAACATTATATTAGGCTTACCGATGACACCCCATTCCGAGAGCGTTCCCGGCGAATAGATTCTGCTGATTTTAATGACGTTAGATTACACCTGAAGCGGTTATTGGAAAATCAAGTTATTATTGAATCCCGCAGTCCGTATGCTTCCCCAATTGTATTAGCGCGAAAGAAAAACGGAAGTATACGTATGTGTGTGGATTACAGAACCCTAAACCAAAGAACTGTACCTGACCAGTACACTGTACCTAAGGTAGATGAGGCATTGGATTGTCTTCAGGGTAGTAATTGGTTCTCCGTATTAGATCTGAGAAGCGGGTTTTGTCAAATACCTATGTGTCCAAATGACTGTGAAAAAAACGCTTTCATATGTCCCTTAGGATTTTTTGAATTTCTGAAGATTCCACAAGGAATTAAGGGAGCCCCTGCTACTTTCCAACGAACAATGGATAGAATAGTAGGGGACATGAATTATTGAGAGGTAATTGTATACTTAGATGATATCATTGTATTCGGCAATACTCTGGAAGAACATAATAGGCGCCTGCTTAAAGTTTTGGACAGATTGGTGGAAGGAGGATTAAAATTATCCATAGACAAATGCCGGTTGTGTCAATCTTCCATTAAATATCTAGGCCATATTGTAAGCCGTGATGGGGTAGCTACTGACCCTTTCAAAGTAGAGGCGGTGAATAAGTGGCCATGTCCCAACAAACTAAAAGACTTACGATCTTTTCTAGGTTTCTGCGGTTATTACCGTCGATTTATGCCAAAGTATTCCCAAATTGCTAAACCTCTTACTGACCTAACTAAAGGGTATCCCCCAGTCTGGGGTACGAAACAAAAGGGGCCAAAGGAGAAGCAAAAACAAGACCCTGACATAGGATATATCTATTCTCAAATGATGCATACCATTGGCCCTCCAACTCAGCAGGAAGAGTCTAAGGAGATCCGGTTGTTAAAACGGCAGGGCAGGAATTTGTTTGTAAATAAAGGACTTCTATACAGAGATACTGGGAGAACAAATATTAATGAGAGAGGGAAACCTCAACTAGTATTACCCAAGAAATATCGACGATTAGTATTACAAGCATTGCACGATAACCATGGGCATTTGGGGTTTGAGAAAACTCTACGATTGATACAGGACAGGTTCTATTGGCCAGATATGAGATCTGAAATAGAAAAATATTATAGGAATTGTGGAAACTGTATTGTACGAAAAACTCTACCAACCAAAGCTCCGTTGGTCAATATTCAGAGCAACGGTCCTATGGATCTAGTATGTATAGACTACCTGACATTAGAGGCGAACCGGGAAAAAAATGTAACGTGTTGGTGTTCACTGACCATTTTACGCGTTATGCTCAGGTTTATGTTACACTTAATCAGAGAGCTTCCACCGTGGCTAACACATTGTGGGATACATTTTTATTCACTATGGACTACCAAATAGGTTGCACTCTGATCAGGGGAGACTTCGAGAGCCAATTAATAAAAGAGCTTTGTTCTATTTGTGGAATCGCTAAATGTAGAACCACACCATATCACCCACAGGGAGACCCCCAGCCGAACGGTTCAATCGTACTTTGCTGAATATGTTAGGAACTTTGAATCCATTAGATAAATGTAAATGGAAACGTCATATTAGTAGACTAGTGCATGCTTATAATTGCACGAAAAATGAGGCAACTGGCTTGACCCCCTACTATATTATGTTTGGAAGGGAGGCAAAACTTCCTATTGACGTCTGTATGGGAATCTCTACTGACAATAAATCATCTGTATCACATACCAAATATGTCACAAATTTAAGAGAGGAATTGATGAAAGCATATGATTTAGCAAGAGAAACTGGAAAAAAACTTGGGAAAAAAAACAAAACACAATATGATAGAAGGGTGCGGGACCAGGAATTGGCCCCTGGAGACAGACTGCTGCTTAGAAGACTGGGATTATCTAGGAAGTTCACGATAGCCAATAGATGGAGGGAAGAACCATATATAGTTGTGGAAAAATTCCTAGATTTGCCTGTCTACAAAATCAGGCCGGAAAGTGGTTCCAATGTTGTATTAACTTACCATCATCAACATTTGCTCCCAATAGGATGGGAAGTTAGAATGGACAACTTTGGGGATGACAAAGAATTCTCTGCTCTTCAACCCAAGTCACCAGGAAGAAATACAAAAGACATGGCTGCTCAAATTCATAACAATAGTGAAGGAGAAGAAGAGGAAGCTGGAGAAACAGGGTACTATTATTATATGGATAATTCACCAGAAGACTTAAACAAATTTGAGAATAAGGAAAACATAGTTAGGAAAGGTACAGAATCCCTAGGAATAGAAATTAGTGAGTTTGGTAATCAGGATTTCTTTCAGGGTGATAGAAGAAATTGGGAAGTGATTAGTCCGGTTAGTGAAAATGAAAGGGTGGAAATGGGGGGAATTCAAGAGAGGCCGCGGAGGTAAGTCACACCTCCCTTAGTTCTCACTTATGATCAGTTAGGGGAACCTAGGAATGTTGCTAGAGTAATACATCCTAATGTAGTGTTTACCTGGCCCTACTTTGGATACACTAATACAAAATAAAAAAAAACAGGTTAAAATTTGGTATATGGTGATCTTATAATAATAAATTAGTTCAGATCACTAGGGGGAGAAAATGTAGCCATATTTATGTATTGCTAATAGCAATGATAACATAGCAATAAATACTTTAAGGGGATATGTTTGTTTTTAACATAAGATATAATAGTTATGTATACAATGTGTTATATGTTTGATTTAATTGTATACTATGTAATATATGTCTAATATAATGGTCTCAGGGTCATAAAGTTCTGGATGAAGCAGCTTGAGGTAGAAGCCAGTAGTACCGTGCGGGCGGGAGCACTGTTAAGTCAGTTGTTAGGTCAGTTAGTCCACGGTCTCCCCGACGAGTTCCTACCTTGGAGACTGGGGAAGTAGGAGGGAAAAAATAAGAAATCGTAGCGGAGAGAGAGGCTGGAGTTCCCGGCAGCAGCGCTGTGGCTGTCAGCTGTCAGTAGGAGAAGCAGAGTCGGTGTCACGACCAGGGTATTTCAGCATGGCGCTAGGCGACTGTTACCTGTGAGGTCATTGTGGCGCGGGCTGTCTGGTGGCGGAGCTGGTGTCTGGTGGGGGGCTTTGGCTGCGCGCGTTGTTGTGCGGGCCTGTTGTCACTCTGCGCTGGTAAGGCCTGGTGGCGTCTCCATTCCGTTTGGCATGGGCGCCGCCATCTTGCCTTCTGGCCATGTGATGCGGCTGGCCTATCCTGGTGAGTCACATGTTCCCTCCAGCCAGTAACAGCACGGCATGGGGTATTTAGGAAGGGTCAGCGCCTTCCTTCTTTGCCAGTGCAACGTGTATCTAGCTGAGAGGGAGTTCTCTGTGCTTATCCTGTTCCTGTGAATTCACTGTCTGCCAGTCTGCCTGTCAGCTCCTAGCTCCAACTGGACTACCCCGCTTCCTCCATCACCCTTGCCCATACCTGAGTGCCTGAGCCTGCTGATATCCTGCGCTTCAGTTCACTACCTGCATACCTGGCTTGATTATTTTCAGTTCACTACCTGCATACCTGGTTTGATTATTTTCAGTTTCACTACCTGCACACCTGGACAGCTCTAATTGTTTCTACTTGGACATTAACCCTTTTACTCCCACCACAGAACTCTTGTGCACATTTATATATTCCTGGACTTTTATTTACTGCCACATTATATGTCTACTCAAGCACTTATTAAAAATCCTAGTTTTATTTTCAAATCTGCTTCTGTGATCGCTCCTGCTACCACCCCGGGTCCACAAACAACCCAGAACATAACAGTTTGCACTGGCCCCATGGAGCCGGCCATGGATCAGGAGTCAGGAGTGGATTTGTTCCGGTGCATTTCTGGTCGTTTAGAAAATCTGGAAAACATGCAGCATCAGATGGCTCAATTTCTGCAAGAGATGTCCAAGCGACAGGATGGTTTGCAAACTTCCTTTTCTACCCCTGAAGTACCAGCATCTACATCCGCATCAGCGTCTGGGATTACAGGAGGCAGATCATCTCCCCGCTTACATCTTCCTTTACCAAATAAATTTGATGGCAATCCTAAACTCTGCCAAGGATTCCTAAATCAGTATGACATACATTTTACCCTGCAGCCTGACAACTTTCTAACTGCAAGAACTAAAGTGGCTTATATAGTCTCTCTGTTATCCGGCCAGGCCTTGGAATGGACTTCCCCACTCTGGGAGCGCTCAGATCCGCTGCTGGATAATTATGCAGGCTTTGTGTCATCCTTCAGGAGGATTTTCGATGAACCTGGGCGTACTGTATCAGCATCATCAAACATCATGACACTGAGACAAGGGGTCCGTCCTGTCAGTCAATATGCCGTGCAATTTCAAATTTTAGCATCAGAGCTCAAATGGAATGAGGAAGCCCTCACCTTGACCTTCTGGCATGGGTTGTCAGACCGACTAAAGGATGATCTAGTCACTCAAGAGCTTCCTACTAATCTGAACGACATGATTTTGTTGTGTATCAAAGTTGACCTACGCTTCAGGGAACATCAGGCTGAAAAAAACAGAACTGACCGGCAAAGTTCATTTACCCCCTCCATTTCTACCCATCCCATTCCTTCTCCTACTGAAGAGGAGCCTATGCAGGTGAATCATACACACCTCTCCAAAGAAGAACGTCAGAGAAGAATGCAAAAGAACCTCTGTCTGTACTGCGGAGAGTCCGGTCACCTGCTGATCTCCTGCCCCCGTAAACCGGGAAATGACAAATCCTAACTGACCCTGGAGACATCAAGTTAGGAGTTATGAACCCGTCTCCAAAAATTAAAGATTTCACGATTACCCTAGCCTTGGATCTTAAACCCAAACCTGTCTTTGCTACTGCTCTACTCGACTTGGGAGCAGCCGGAAATTTCATAACGTCTAGTTTCATAGATAAATTTCAGATTCCTTGTTTGTCTCTCAACCATGCCATCTCTCTGACCTCTATAGACGGACGCCCTCTAACTAATGGGATAGTCACCAAAGAGACTCAACCAGTATTGGTCCGAATTGGGGCACTTCATTCTGAGTCCTTAAAATTCCTGGTGATATCAGAGGCCTCTCAAGAAATTGATCTTGGTCTACCCTGGTTACGTCAACATAATCCAGGATTGATTGGAGTTCTATGCAGATGCTGTCATGGGGTATGGACTGTCAGAAATCCTGTCTTCCAAAAATTCAACCTGTGAGAAAGACAGTTCCATTAGTTTCTTCTGCCATTCCCAAGGAATATCAGATGTTCGCCGACGTTTTCTCTGAACAACAAGCAAATATCTTACCCCCTCATAGGGAATGGGACTGTCCAATTGAATTGATACCTGATAATATACCACCTCGTGGTCGTACCTATCCGCTGTCCTTGCCTGAGACTCAAGCCATGACCGAGTACATCCGGGACAATCTGGCAAAGGGGTTCATTCGCCCTCTACTTCACCTGCCGGAGCTGGGTTTTTCTTCTTTGGCAAGAAGGACGGTGGTCTAAGACCATGTATCGATTATCGAGGCCTTAATGACATTACTGTAAAGAATCGATACCCTCTTCCCCTGATTACTGAGTTGTTTGATAGGGTCAAGGGCTCTGTCATTTTTTCTAAATTAGATCTGAGAGGGGCTTACAACCTCATTCGTATCCGAGCTGGCGATGAATGGAAGACCGCTTTTAATACCAGAGATGGACATTTCGAGTATTTAGTAATGCCTTTTGGATTGTGTAACGCCCCTGCTGTCTATCAAAGTTTCGTTAATTAGATTTTCCGGGATCTGTTATATGTTTCGGTTGTTGTCTATCTGGATGACATACTGATTTTTTCACCCTCTGTGGCTAAACATCAAGAACATGTTAAAGAAGTTCTGACCCGTTTGAGAGAAAACCACCTTTACTGCAAACTGGAGAAGTGCGTCTTTGGAGTGCCCAGTGTACCTTTTCTCAGCTATGTAATATCTGGCTCCAGTTTAGAAATGGACCCCAAGAAGGTACAAGCAATTCTGGATTGGACTCGACCTCAGACACTGAAGGCCATCCAGAGATTGTTGGGCTTCGCCAATTATTATAGATGCTTCATTAAGGGATTTTCTACACTGCTGGCTCCCATTACAGCCTTGACCCGCAAAGGTGCTAATCCTGCCCAATGGTCACCTGAGGCAGAGTCTGCCTTTCATCTTCTAAAACAGGTCTTTATCTCAGCACCAGTTCTTCGACAACCAGATCTGGACAGGCCTTTTTTGTTGGAAGTAGACGCATCATCTGAAGCTGTGGGAGCAGTCTTGTCTCAATGTTATGAGGACAACCGAGTCCATCCGTGTGGGTTCTTTTCTAAAAAATTCTCACCTGCCGAAAGGAACTACGCCAAGTTTCCATTTACTGTATTTACGGACCATAGAAATCTCTTATTTCTCAAAAACCTCTAATGTGTGAGTCCTTGTTTGGCCCGCTGGGCAATATTCTTTGCCAGGTTTCAGTTCACCCTGACCTTCCGGTCTGGAGCACTTAATCAGAAGTCTGATGCCCTATCAAGATCTCTCCTCTGTGATGATAAATCTGAAAATCAAAGCAATACCCCTGTCTTGGAATCAAGAGTTTTCGCCGCATTACAACTTCAGCCTCCTTCGGGAAAATCATTTGTGGCCCCGGAATTAAGGAAGCAGCTTCTCACTTGGGCACATTCCTCTCGCTTCGCAGGGCACTCAGGCACTCAGAAGACCTTGGAATTCCTGAAAAGACACTATTGGTGGCCTTCTATGAAGGCAGATATAATGGAGTTCATCTCTTCCTGCTCCTCCTGTGCCCAGCATAAATCATCACGACAAGCTCCAGCTGGGGAATTGCTTCCATTACCTACTCCATCACGTCCATGGACGCATCTCTCCATGGATTTCGTCACAGACCTGCCAGTCTCTCAAGGTTTCAACACTATCTGGGTTGTAATAGACCGATTTTCTAAGATGGTCCACTATATACCATTGAAGAAGTTACCTTCTGCCCCTGACCTGGCACAGTTGTTTGTCCAACACATATTTCGTCTACATGGCCTTCCTGCTGAAATTGTCTCTGACCGTGGTGTGCAGTTTACTGCAAAATTCTGGAGGGCTTTGTGTTCTGTTCTTCAAGTGAAGTTAAACTTTTCCACGGCCTACCATCCGCAAAGCAACGGCTCCACCGAGAGAGTTAATCAAGATCTAGAGACTTTCTTAAGAATTTTTATGTCATCTTCCCAGGACAATTGGGCTGCCTTGCTGCCATGGGCTGAGTTCGCACATAATGCTTCCTACCACTCGTCAACTAACCAAACGCCATTTCAGGTTGTGGCCTTCATCCTCGTGTTCCCGAATTCCGAAGCCTGCCTGTTTTCGATGTTCCGGCCAGGGAGGACACGGTGCGGAATTTTGCTGCCATCTGGACTCAAGTACGGTCTGATTTGTTGAAGGCATCCTCTCGCTATAAGACCCAGGCCAATAGAAAGCGTAGAATAGTTCCACGCATGCAAGTTGGAAGCCAGGTCTGGTTATCCACCCGGAATCTTTGTCTGAGGGTTCCTTCTATGAAATTTGCACCACGCTTCATTGGTCCCTTCTCCATAACAGAAGTCATTAATCCAGTGGCCTATCGTCTACAGTTACCCCCATACCTAAAAATCCCTAATTCCTTCCATATTTCCTTATTGAAGCCCCTGGTCCTGAATAAATTCCATAGTGCTCTACCTGCTTCTCCTCGAGTCCAGATGGAGAGAGGAGTTGAGTTTGAGGTCGCCCAGATCTTGGACTCTCTTCTACGCAGAGGTCATCTACAGTATTTGCTGGACTGGAAAGGTTACGGTACAGAGGAACGTTGCTGGACCGATGCTCGTGATGTCCACGCTCCCACGCTCATCAGGAGATTCCATTCTGCCCAACCGGAGAAGCCTGGTGAGTATCCTGAGGCCACCCCAAAAGGGGGGGGTACTGTCACGGCCAGGGTATTTCAGCATGGTGCTAGGCGAGTGTTACCTGTGAGGTCATTGTGGCGCGGGCTGTCTGGTGGCGGAGCTGGTGTCTGGCGGGGGGCTTTGGCTGCGCGCGTTGTTGTGCGGGCCTGTTGTCACTCTGCGCTGGTAAGGCCTGGTGGCGTCTCCATTCCGTTTGGCATGGGCGCCGCCATCTTGCCTTCTGGCCATGTGATGCGGCTGGCCTATCCTGGTGAGTCACATGTTCCCTCCAGCCAGTAACAGCACGGCATGGGGTATTTAGGAAGGGTCAGCGCCTTCCTTCTTTGCCAGTGCAACGTGTATCTAGCTGAGAGGGAGTTCTCTGTGCTTATCCTGTTCCTGTGAATTCACTGTCTGCCAGTCTGCCTGTCAGCTCCTAGCTCCAACTGGACTACCCCGCTTCCTCCATCACCCTTGCCCATACCTGAGTGCCTGAGCCTGCTGATATCCTGCGCTTCAGTTCACTACCTGCATACCTGGCTTGATTATTTTCAGTTCACTACCTGCATACCTGGTTTGATTATTTTCAGTTTCACTACCTGCACACCTGGACAGCTCTAATTGTTTCTACTTGGACATTAACCCTTTTACTCCCACCACAGAACTCTTGTGCACATTTATATATTCCTGGACTTTTATTTACTGCCACATTATATGTCTACTCAAGCACTTATTAAAAATCCTAGTTTTATTTTCAAATCTGCTTCTGTGATCGCTCCTGCTACCACCCCGGGTCCACAAACAACCCAGAACATAACAGTTTGCACTGGCCCCATGGAGCCGGCCATGGATCAGGAGTCAGGAGTGGATTTGTTCCGGTGCATTTCTGGTCGTTTAGAAAATCTGGAAAACATGCAGCATCAGATGGCTCAATTTCTGCAAGAGATGTCCAAGCGACAGGATGGTTTGCAAACTTCCTTTTCTACCCCTGAAGTACCAGCATCTACATCCGCATCAGCGTCTGGGATTACAGGAGGCAGATCATCTCCCCGCTTACATCTTCCTTACCAAATAAATTTGATGGCAATCCTAAACTCTGCCAAGGATTCCTAAATCAGTATGACATACATTTTACCCTGCAGCCTGACAACTTTCTAACTGCAAGAACTAAAGTGGCTTATATAGTCTCTCTGTTATCCGGCCAGGCCTTGGAATGGACTTCCCCACTCTGGGAGCGCTCAGATCCGCTGCTGGATAATTATGCAGGCTTTGTGTCATCCTTCAGGAGGATTTTCGATGAACCTGGGCGTACTGTATCAGCATCATCAAACATCATGACACTGAGACAAGGGGTCCGTCCTGTCAGTCAATATGCCGTGCAATTTCAAATTTTAGCATCAGAGCTCAAATGGAATGAGGAAGCCCTCACCTTGACCTTCTGGCATGGGTTGTCAGACCGACTAAAGGATGATCTAGTCACTCAAGAGCTTCCTACTAATCTGAACGACATGATTTTGTTTTGTATCAAAGTTGACCTACGCTTCAGGGAACATCAGGCTGAAAAAAACAGAACTGACCGGCAAAGTTCATTTACCCCCTCCATTTCTACCCATCCCATTCCTTCTCCTACTGAAGAGGAGCCTATGCAGGTGAATCATACACACCTCTCCAAAGAAGAACGTCAGAGAAGAATGCAAAAGAACCTCTGTCTGTACTGCGGAGAGTCCGGTCACCTGCTGATCTCCTGCCCCCGTAAACCGGGAAATGACAAATCCTAACTGACCCTGGAGACATCAAGTTAGGAGTTATGAACCCGTCTCCAAAAATTAAAGATTTCACGATTACCCTAGCCTTGGATCTTAAACCCAAACCTGTCTTTGCTACTGCTCTACTCGACTTGGGAGCAGCCGGAAATTTCATAACGTCTAGTTTCATAGATAAATTTCAGATTCCTTGTTTGTCTCTCAACCATGCCATCTCTCTGACCTCTATAGACGGACGCCCTCTAACTAATGGGATAGTCACCAAAGAGACTCAACCAGTATTGGTCCGAATTGGGGCACTTCATTCTGAGTCCTTAAAATTCCTGGTGATATCAGAGGCCTCTCAAGAAATTGATCTTGGTCTACCCTGGTTACGTCAACATAATCCAGGATTGATTGGAGTTCTATGCAGATGCTGTCATGGGGTATGGACTGTCAGAAATCCTGTCTTCCAAAAATTCAACCTGTGAGAAAGACAGTTCCATTAGTTTCTTCTGCCATTCCCAAGGAATATCAGATGTTCGCCGACGTTTTCTCTGAACAACAAGCAAATATCTTACCCCCTCATAGGGAATGGGACTGTAAAATTTAATTGATACCTGATAATATACCACCTCGTGGTCGTACCTATCCGCTGTCCTTGCCTGAGACTCAAGCCATGACCGAGTACATCCGGGACAATCTGGCAAAGGGGTTCATTCGCCCTCTACTTCACCTGCCAGAGCTGGGTTTTTCTTCTTTGGCAAGAAGGACGGTGGTCTAAGACCATGTATCGATTATCGAGGCCTTAATGACATTACTGTAAAGAATCGATACCCTCTTCCCCTGATTACTGAGTTGTTTGATAGGGTCAAGGGCTCTGTCATTTTTTCTAAATTAGATCTGAGAGGGGCTTACAACCTCATTCGTATCCGAGCTGGCGATGAATGGAAGACCGCTTTTAATACCAGAGATGGACATTTCGAGTATTTAGTAATGCCTTTTGGATTGTGTAACGCCCCTGCTGTCTATCAAAGTTTCGTTAATTAGATTTTCCGGGATCTGTTATATGTTTCGGTTGTTGTCTATCTGGATGACATACTGATTTTTTCACCCTCTGTGGCTAAACATCAAGAACATGTTAAAGAAGTTCTGACCCGTTTGAGAGAAAACCACCTTTACTGCAAACTGGAGAAGTGCGTCTTTGGAGTGCCCAGTGTACCTTTTCTCAGCTATGTAATATCTGGCTCCAGTTTAGAAATGGACCCCAAGAAGGTACAAGCAATTCTGGATTGGACTCGACCTCAGACACTGAAGGCCATCCAGAGATTGTTGGGCTTCGCCAATTATTATAGATGCTTCATTAAGGGATTTTCTACACTGCTGGCTCCCATTACAGCCTTGACCCGCAAAGGTGCTAATCCTGCCCAATGGTCACCTGAGGCAGAGTCTGCCTTTCATCTTCTAAAACAGGTCTTTATCTCAGCACCAGTTCTTCGACAACCAGATCTGGACAGGCCTTTTTTGTTGGAAGTAGACGCATCATCTGAAGCTGTGGGAGCAGTCTTGTCTCAACGTTATGAGGACAACCGAGTCCATCCGTGTGGGTTCTTTTCTAAAAAATTCTCACCTGCCGAAAGGAACTACGCCAAGTTTCCATTTACTGTATTTACGGACCATAAAAATCTCTTATTTCTCAAAAACCTCTAATGTGTGAGTCCTTGTTTGGCCCGCTGGGCAATATTCTTTGCCAGGTTTCAGTTCACCCTGACCTTCCGGTCTGGAGCACTTAATCAGAAGTCTGATGCCCTATCAAGATCTCTCCTCTGTGATGATAAATCTGAAAATCAAAGCAATACCCCTGTCTTGGAATCAAGAGTTTTCGCCGCATTACAACTTCAGCCTCCTTCGGGAAAATCATTTGTGGCCCCGGAATTAAGGAAGCAGCTTCTCACTTGGGCACATTCCTCTCGCTTCGCAGGGCACTCAGGCACTCAGAAGACCTTGGAATTCCTGAAAAGACACTATTGGTGGCCTTCTATGAAGGCAGATATAATGGAGTTCATCTCTTCCTGCTCCTCCTGTGCCCAGCATAAATCATCACGACAAGCTCCAGCTGGGGAATTGCTTCCATTACCTACTCCATCACGTCCATGGACGCATCTCTCCATGGATTTCGTCACAGACCTGCCAGTCTCTCAAGGTTTCAACACTATCTGGGTTGTAATAGACCGATTTTCTAAGATGGTCCACTATATACCATTGAAGAAGTTACCTTCTGCCCCTGACCTGGCACAGTTGTTTGTCCAACACATATTTCGTCTACATGGCCTTCCTGCTGAAATTGTCTCTGACCGTGGTGTGCAGTTTACTGCAAAATTCTGGAGGGCTTTGTGTTCTGTTCTTCAAGTGAAGTTAAACTTTTCCACGGCCTACCATCCGCAAAGCAACGGCTCCACCGAGAGAGTTAATCAAGATCTAGAGACTTTCTTAAGAATTTTTATGTCATCTTCCCAGGACAATTGGGCTGCCTTGCTGCCATGGGCTGAGTTCGCACATAATGCTTCCTACCACTCGTCAACTAACCAAACGCCATTTCAGGTTGTGGCCTTCATCCTCGTGTTCCCGAATTCCGAAGCCTGCCTGTTTTCGATGTTCCGGCCAGGGAGGACACGGTGCGGAATTTTGCTGCCATCTGGACTCAAGTACGGTCTGATTTGTTGAAGGCATCCTCTCGCTATAAGACCCAGGCCAATAGAAAGCGTAGAATAGTTCCACGCATGCAAGTTGGAAGCCAGGTCTGGTTATCCACCCGGAATCTTCGTCTGAGGGTTCCTTCTATGAAATTTGCACCACGCTTCATTGGTCCCTTCTCCATAACAGAAGTCATTAATCCAGTGGCCTATCGTCTACAGTTACCCCCATACCTAAAAATCCCTAATTCCTTCCATATTTCCTTATTGAAGCCCCTGGTCCTGAATAAATTCCATAGTGCTCTACCTGCTTCTCCTCGAGTCCAGATGGAGAGAGGAGTTGAGTTTGAGGTCGCCCAGATCTTGGACTCTCTTCTACGCAGAGGTCATCTACAGTATTTGCTGGACTGGAAAGGTTACGGTACAGAGGAACGTTGCTGGACCGATGCTCGTGATGTCCACGCTCCCACGCTCATCAGGAGATTCCATTCTGCCCAACCGGAGAAGCCTGGTGAGTATCCTGAGGCCACCCCAAAAGGGGGGGGTACTGTCACGGCCAGGGTATTTCAGCATGGTGCTAGGCGAGTGTTACCTGTGAGGTCATTGTGGCGCGGGCTGTCTGGTGGCGGAGCTGGTGTCTGGCGGGGGGCTTTGGCTGCGCGCGTTGTTGTGCGGGCCTTTTGTCACTCTGCGCTGGTAAGGCCTGGCGGCGTCTCCATTCCGTTTGGCATGGGCGCCGCCATCTTGCCTTCTGGCCATGTGATGCGGCTGGCCAATCCTGGTGAGTCACATGTTCCCTCCAGCCAGTAACAGCACGGCATGGGGTATTTAGGAAGGGTCAGTGCCTTCCTTCTTTGCCAGTGCAACGTGTATCTCAGCCTAGCTGAGAGGGAGTTCTCTATGCTTATCCTGTTCCTGTGAATTCGCTGTCTGCCAGTCTGCCTGTCAGCTCCTAGCTCCCACTGGACTACCCCGCTCCCTCCATCACCCTTGCCCATACCTGAGTGCCTGAGCCTGCTGACATCCTGCGCTTCAGTTCTCTACCTGCATACCTGGCTTGATTATTTTCAGTTCACTACCTGCATACCTGGTTTGATTATTTTCAGTTTCACTACCTGCACACCTGGACAGCTCTAATTGTTTCTACTTGGACATTAACCCTTTTACTCCCACCACAGAACTCTTGTGCACATTTATATATTCCTGGACTTTTACTTACTGCCACATTATATGTCTACTCAAGCACTTATTAAAAATCCTAGTTTTATTTTCAAATCTGCTTCTGTGATCGCTCCTGCTACCACCCCGGGTCCACAAACAACCCAGAACATAACAGTCGGAGAGCGGCTGCAGTTCTCGGCAGCAGCACTGTGGCTGTCAGCTGTCAGCAGGAAAAACAGAGTCGGAGAATGGCTGAAGCCCCTGGCAGTAGTGCTGTGGCTGGCAGCTGTTAACAGTCCTTGTGGGAAAAGAGACGGTGGCCAGCTAAGTCTAGAGGCGGCAGTGAGCGTTTGAAGGACCAGAGAAGGGGCCAGTAGCAGCGGTTCATATGAGGCGGTGGTGATAAATTGAAAGGTAGCAAAATTGAATGACAGCCAGTAGTAGTGTATTCCAGCAGCTGAGCGGAGGATAAATAGCTGGAAGAGGCAGTAGCGCCTGTCAGCAGCAGTGAGTAAAGCTAATACACTGCAGTGCAAACACATCACTCGGTTAGACTGTATACTCTGGAGCCTTACAGTCTATAATGACAAAAGTATAGTTAGGAGGTATTCGGGGGAGTGCCCCAGGAGGTGTGGGTTAACTGCCTTCGGAAGTTTGGGAGAATCCTCTCAATACATGATAGTATCCATTGATATGTTCATATTATCGCAATTTAGTACTGGGGGGGAAACTGTAACTCAAGTCAATAGTCTAGCTTCGGGCATATAGCACTAGCTTGTACATCGGCTGCTGCCCAAGCATAGGAGCAGTATTGAAGCTAGCTATAAGAAAAATTAGACCTGTTATTATTTGGACCATAAGGCATCAAATAACTTTGAGCATCTGATCCCCAGGAGCTGTACGGATACGATCCAATAAAGGGAACTGTATCTGATCCCCAGGAGCTGTACGGATACGATCCAATAAAGTGAACTGTATTGCTTATGACACTATTCTTTATATAGTCCATGGATTACCAGAGAGACTACTTTTTTATATAATAAAGGTGGAGACGGGTTTAGAGTCTTTTGTTAGCACATTTTTTGGGTTATTTGTAAAAAGGGGAAAATTTTATTATTATATGTATATTTACTGTGTATTATAGAAATGTTCCTGTAGTCTATGCTTAACAGCCTTAAACTGAGTTGTATATTATTGTAAAAGTATGAGTATTCATATTGTTTAACATACTTACATAAAAATTTTGTTATACTTATCTGTGGGACAGAGTGATACTTACCGTAAGGAGACATCTGATATAGCAATCTATAGAGAGGAAAAGACATAAGACTTAGGGCCTGATTCAGACCCACTCGCGAGCGGCTGTCCGCTCGCAAGTGGGTCGATGTTATGGACTGAGCATGCGCACGACGGAGGGAGCTCCATCGTGCGCATGCGCCAGACGCGACGAGCGAAGGAAAGTCCTTCGCTCGTTGTGTCCGATCAAAGGGGGCGTGCTGCCAATGTTGATTGACAGCACGCCCCCTTTGGTGGGCGTGCCGGGGGCGTGCCTCCCTGACGGGGGCGTTCCCACGGGAACGCCACCCGTCAAAAGCCGGCCCACTGACATCACTAGTGATGTCAGTGGGAGTGATTTTGGCTCTGATAGAGCCAAAATCACTCTGGAGCTTGCGGTTGAAAACCTCAACCACAGGCTCCGGCTCGCAAATTCGATGGTCGCGATGGTCTCGACCATCGCGACCATCACAATGCACGCTCGTATAGCCTGTGGGTGGTGACCCACAGCTATACGAGCGTCCAGGAGGACGCTCCATGAAAATGGAGCCCGGCCCTCATTCAGAGCGTGCGCTCTGCTCAGAGCGTACGGCTCTGAATGAGGGCCTTAGTCATTTAAAAAGAACATATGTGGTATTAATGTGTTAATCTTATAATATGCAAAACATAATATCTTGAGGGCTTTCCCAAGCAAGCCTTAGACAAAGTCATAGATACATAAATACAGATATACTTAACCATCTTTGGCTTGGGTGGAGGCACATAAATTTAGTATCCCTGTATGTGGGGTTACACCTCTTTCATAAATACACACTGACTGTGTTTCCTCTTTCATATATACACACTGACTCACACTTCCTCTTTCATAAATACACACTGACTCACACTTCCTCTTTCATATATACACACTGACTCACACTTCCTCTTTCATATATACACACTGACTCACACTTCCTCTTTCATATATACACACTGACTCACACTTCCTCTTTCGTTCATAGACACTGACTGACTCCCTCATAGAAATTGACTCACACGCCCTCTCTCACATGCTCCCTCTCCCATACATACACACTGACACATGCACCTTCATACACACTGACTCACACTATCTCTCTCACACATACACACTGACACACACTATCTCTCTCACACATACACACTGACACACACTCCCTCTTATTCATAGACTCACACATTTCTCTTACATACTGACTCACACGATCTCTCTCACACATACACACTGACACACACTCCCTCTTATTCATAGACTCACACATTTCTCATACATACTGACTCACACTATCTCTCTCACACATACACACTGACACACACTCCCTCTTATTCATAGACTCACACATTTCTCTTACATACTGACTCCCACTATCTCTCTCACACATACACACTGACACACACTCCCTCTTATTCATAGACTCACACATTTCTCATACATACTGACTCACACGCCCCCATACTGACTCACCTTACTGACTTACCTCTTCCTGCTGTGATGTCTTAAGCTTCCTCCAGTGTAGGTAGGAGGGTGTGCCTGTGTTAAATTGGCTGAGTGACTGTGTGATGTGTGACCCAGATAATAGGAGCACAGCGGAGCATTTGGCTGGATGAATCTCCCCAGTATTACAGCAGTGCAGACTGCTTTTCCCCACTTCTTGATGGTTGTGAGATGGGATATCCCTAAACCCCAGCGCTGACTATTGGTAGCAACAAGCCTATCTCAAATGGATGCCCTATTATTGTTGAGCTCACTGCCATTATGCCTGCAGCAGTTTGTAGTGCCTATGATCTTACTTGCTTCCTGTCCTTGTTATCCTGTATCTATAATCCTTGTTACTGTGCACTGCTTGTCAGGATTTTGTATATCTGATAATGGATGCAGTTTTCCTTTGACTTTGGTTTCAGATTCAACTGTAATGTACAGTAATCTTCCTGACCTATTTCTGAATGAACTGGATTGCGCTGCATGATATGCGGCATGTGCAGCGTGTTGCTTTTCTCCTGAGTTCCTGACTTGTCTCTGAATTTCCTGGATTGCAGCACAATATCCATGTCCATTTGTAGTTTTTTAGCATTCATCTTAACTTCCTGACCTTTTCCTGGATTCGGTCTATATCAGCAGACATATGCTGTATTATATCCTACAGTTACAGTATATGCTCTCACCATGTTATCCTCCTGCTTGCAGGAAATGTGGATTGTTTATGGTAATTGGTCTAGTCTTTATCCATTGTCCTCTGGCTGCCAACTTTCTGATTCTCTTGACCATGACAAGTTTCTCCCTGCTGTATGTATCTCGTCCCAGGGAACAAGTGATGGACAGGGGAAAGAAAGGGCCCAACGGGGAGTGCAGTGGTAAAGCCCATGTTTAAACAGTGGGTTTTTGTTCAGTCAGTGGGGGTATGTCCAGCCACCCTGCACCCAGTGTGAATAAGCCCCTGGGTTATAGCAGAGCAGGGGAGGGCAGGGTGAGCAGCTGCAGGGGGCAGAGCTGTTCAAAGATGGGGGTAGTTCTGACCCAGCACTCCAGCTTGTGTCCTTGGTCTGGGTATCCAATCAGATGTACTAAAGTTTGGTATACACTCCAAACAAAAAGGGATGGCACTCCAGGACATTTTTTTATGGATTAATATTCTCTTAAATAGTCAGGCCCGGCAACAGGGGGGGACTAAGGGGACACTCGTACCAGGCCCTGAGGTCCAGAGGGGCCTCGAGGTTCAGACGGGAACCATAACCACCGTCGTCCAGCCCCAGTTCTCTTGTAGCCTGGCTTGAGCAGCACTGGGCTCTTCCAGGTGGCTCAGCTGCAGCCCAGGCCGGGCATGACCTTTACTTTACATATGACTGCAATGCGGTGGTGTGACATCAGTCACGTTGTTGCACGTCTTCCCTGTCCGGGTAGAAGTGGATGGATCCCCAGCCAGCCATCAGGTAGTAAGTAGTTGAGGCTGCTGTTAGGGCTGGGGACGGAAGAAGGTGCAGTGGGAAGAGGAAGGTGACGGGCTGGGGGCGGAAGGTGACGGTGCCTGGTGACGGAGGAAGGTGAAGGAGGCTGGATGCAGAGGAAGGTGATGGGAGTTGGGGCAGAAGGTGAGAGGGGCTGGAAACAGAGGAAGGTGAAGGGGGCAGAGGAAGATGAAAGAGGCTGGGGCAGAGGAAGGTGATGGGGGCTAGGGGCAGAAGGTGATGGGCTGGAAGCAGAGGAAGGTGAAGGGGCATTGGAAGATGAAGGGGGCTATGGGCATAGGAAGGTGATGGGGGCTGGGAACAGAAGGTGACGGGTTGGAAACAGAGGAAGGTGATGGTGCCTGGGGACGGAGGAAGGTGAAGGGGCAGAGGAAGATGAAGGTGGCTGGGAGCAGAAGGTGATAGGGGCTGGGGACTGAGGATGGGTTATGGGGACCGAGAAAGTTGATGGGAGGCTTCTGGGCTGAGGATGGTGATGAGAGGCTGAATTTGAGGAAGGTAATGAGGGGCTGATGACTGGGGATGGCTGGCTGCAGACACCATCCCTCCTACCCCTGAGGCATCCACAGCACTGTCATCAAGAAGACCTTGGAAGAGACGGCAGACAAGAACGACAGCCTGCATCATCAGTGACAGAGAGACAGTGTGGTAAGTTAGTGTATTTTTACTTTATTTAAAGGCTGGTATATCTTTCAGTTAACATTATCATGCTTCACATATCACACATGCAGGGGAGGGATGTGTGGGATCCGGGGTGGTGGCGAGAAGGTGGGGCTCCAGAGACATCACTGTAGCGGGCCCCGAGATTTCTGTTGCCAACCCTGTAAATACTAATAATAGATTTAGTACATGCTGTGAGTCCCGAAGTTTCAGTTCGACATGCACACTGTCTTTAAGGCAATGTACAATTACAAAAATAGATATGATATAGATAAAAAGAGAATCGGTATGAAATACAGATGGACGGGATGCACTGACTCTCCTTTTCTGCACCCTCATACTAACCTTCCCTACTCCGCACCCTAACCCTCCCGGTAAGTGCCTAAACCTAACCCTCTCCCCTTAGTGCCTAACCCTCCCCCTTTAGTGCCTAACCCTAACCTCCCCCCGGGGGTGCCTGAACCTAACTCCCCCTGTCTAGAGCCCGACCTCCCTCCTCCCGCAGCCTAACCCTAAGTCTGCCCCCTTTGCGGCTGATACTTACCTTTCTCCGTCTCATTACGATCGGGATGCCGTCTGCCGGGATTCCGACGTCAGCATCCCCAGTTATGTCGGGATTTCGTCACCAGTGTTCTCACGGCGATCAGGATTCCAGTGCCGGGGTTCCGGCAGATGGCAACCCGGTTGTCGGGATCTTAACCGCATCCCGATAAAAAGACATGGTACTGTAGCACTTCTCTTGCAGCAGCCGTTTAATAGCACACCAGTTCAGTGTATTGGTACAAGTACCCAAAATTAGTTTAATTTGGCAGGCCTCGGAAAAGGTCTGCATTTGTCCGGCCCCTCCCCCCCGTTACCTCCAGTGCTCACTGATTTTCACTCACTCTGCATCTAGATTATCACTGTGACCGGTGTCGGTAATCATCAATCTCGGCACATTTGCGGTGCGACTCATACGTATGCACAGTACAAAACAAATTGCTCTACTTCCCAAACTTGGGCATTGTATCCCCCTCTGAATCAGGCCTGACATTGGGACATGTGTGGTTGTAAACCTAACCACAATGCCTGATAACAATCATTATTGGTCATGTTGGTTAATACAGTGGGTAGAAAGCCATCATCTGTGATCTTTCTATCGCACTAAAGGAGGCAGTTACACTGGGAGAGATCCAGATGCTTTCTGAGCACCAAATTACCAGATCTCATCCAATTCAGCCATCTCCATACATCACCAAATTGCGCAATAATTTAGTTGCCTCTGCTTTGGGTCTGTTAAATAGGTTTTTATGGGTGTGCTCTGATAGATTTGTTGTTTCCTGCTAATTTTTACCTCACTGAGTCAGGGTCAGTATACAGTATAAGGTGCACAGAGAGATCCCTCAGGTTAGAAGCAATGGCTTTTGGGTTTTTTCAGCCAAGTTGAGAAAATACAAACTTGTTTTTCCCTGAAGTTGAATCAGTCACCAGCTGCAGTCCATGAGATATATACTGTAGGGGCAGATTTTGAGTTGTGCGCAATTCACAAAGCGCATGGATCTTGTCGATTTCAGTATACTGCACACGCGCCTAAGAAAGAAACTGAGGGCCTGATTCAGAGCCGGACGCTCTTTAAGAGCGCTTGCTCTGAATCAGGGCGTTTTTTTTTCCTTTGTTGCGGCCTCCTGGCCGCTCGTTAAGCTGTGGGTGACCACCCACAGCTTTTGCGAGCGGCCAGGTGATGGTCGCGATGGTCACGACCATCGCAACCATCGGGGCTTGCGACGAGACCCTTGTGGTAGGGTCTCTTCTGTCGCAAGCCCCAGAGAGCTTCCTGCTCTGACAGAGCAGGAAGCTCTCCCTGACATCACTGGTGATGTCAGTGGTGCCTCACACAAATGGCAGGCGTTCCTTCGGGAACGCCTCCGTTTGTGTAGCCACCCCCCCTCCCCGCCTACAAAACGGGTCGAGCTGTCGATCAACATCGACAGCCGCCCCGTTTGTAGTGAGTCCCGGTGCGAGAGAATTTCTCTCTCGCTCCGGGGTTTGCACATGCGCAGTACCCCACTGTCGACCCGCTTGCGAGCACTATGCGCTCGTGAGCGGGTCTGAATCAGGCTTTGGCTTCCACTTATGCATCGGATCAGGTATCCGCATGCGACAGAGGGCCTGATTCAGCACGGATCGCAACTGTGATCGCAGCTGCGTAATCACGTGCAATGTAGCTGTGAAAATATGCTAATGTCTGCCACTGCTCAGCCAGCATAGACACACCCACTGCTGCTTTCTCACATCCGTAATACCTCGCAATCCTACGTATACATTGGTAACATCGAAGCACATCGGCCCGTCACGCACAATTGCAGCAGGTCTGACCCGTCGCAGAAATTGCAAGTCTCCTCGCACGCAGTGAGTACTCAAGCGCCGCAATCGCAGTGGGTAATTTATGCACGCCCATGCAACGGCGTTCAAATGAACAGACAGACCTGCGTTTCTTCAATCACTCCCCCGTCACCACCCCCAAACGCTCATGGCCTGTCACTCATTCTGCGATGGATTCCTATTGACGTGCGTAATCGTAGTGCAATTGCGGAGCATACACATGCGCAGTACTGAACAATCGTCCGATCTGTGTACATAGTTACAATTGCGTGTGAAGCTGAATTAGGCCCAGAGATCGCTAGTGTGTAATGAGTGATCCATCCGTCGACAGACCACACTATCCATGAAATGGGCACCTCTGGGTGGTAACTGGGCTGTGACCATGTGTTTGCACTGAACTCTTTTGTCTCCTGGGAGTGTCATGGGCGCGTAGGCCGACTTCTATGCTCAGTCCCAGCGTGTGGGCGGAGGTGGGACATCTGTTTCAACCGTATCCTTTGCACTCAGCATGGGGCTGGTGAAAGTCCTGACACAGTGGGTGGGATAGGCGGATTCTCATATTGTCATGATGTAGTTAGCAGACATCTGATGCCAGGTGGAAAAGTGCCCGGGATGCACCCAACTCAGAATTGCATGCTGGCTGTTTATATGGAGTTAAAGGGCCAGTATTTGTCTAGAGTTACACACAAATATTCAGGTAATATTAGTTACAGTGTATATGGTACAGGTGTTTTATCACCACATTAACTCTATTTAATGGCGTCTAACAATAGAAACCATAGTTTTCAATGTCATCATATCTACTAATTTTTTTTTTTATTACTGTTGCATTTGTGTTCTATTTTTCAGGCCTCATTCTGTACCAAGCATATGTGCTGCTAAAAGTGTGTAAACTAGGGGTGTGCACCGGCCACTTTTCGTGTTTTGTGTTTTGGTTTTGGATCTGGATCTTTCTTCGCATTTTGGATCTAGATTGGTTTTGCCAAAACCACCCTTCCGTGTTTTGGATTCTGGGTTTTGTGTTTTGGATCTGTATTTTTTTGAAAGAAAAAGCATAAAAACAGCTAAAATCACAGAATTTGTGGGTTTTTCTGCTCCTACGCTTTTATTAACCTCAATAACCTTAATTTCCACTCATTTCCAGTCTATTCTGAACACCTCACACCTCACAATATTGTTTTTAGTCCAAAAGGTTGCACCTAGGTAGCTGGATTATGCCAAGCGACACGAGTGGGCGGCACAAACACGTGGCCCATCTAGGAGTGACACTGCAGTGGCAGACAGGATGGCAGTTTGAAAAACTAGGCCCCAAACAGTACATAATGCAAAGAAAAAAGAGGTGCAAGATGGAATTGTCCTTGGGCCCTCCTACCCACCCTTATGTTGTATAAACAGGACATGCACACTTTAACAAACCAATCATTTCAGCACCAGGGTCTGCAACACGACTGTGGCTGAAATGATTGGTTCGTTTGGGCCCCCACAAAACAAGCTGGCAATTAATCTGTCGCTGCACAAACTGGCTCTACGGAGGCAAGATGTCGTCCTCATCCTCCTCATCCACCGATTCTTCACCCTCTTCAGTGTTGTGTACATCCTCATCCTCACAGAGTATTAATTCGTCCCTGCTGAAATCCACCACCACAGGTCCCTCTGTACGTTCTAGAGGCTGGTCTCCCTGGAAGAGTTGATAATTAATTTTTATGAACATCATCTTCTCCACATTTTGTGGAAGCAACCTCCTACGCCTTTTGCTGACAAGGGGCCTGATTCAGAGCCGCTCGTAAGCAGCAGTACGCTCGTAGCGTTCCGATGTTGTGAAACCACGCATGCGCCGGTGTTAAACTGCGCATGTGCGTACGGCTGATTGCAAGCTTATTTTAAGTCATTCGTCGAATAGCGAACATGAAGTGACATGTCAAATGTGATTGACAGAACAGGCCGTTTTTGGGCGGTGACGGGGGTGGAGATGGGAAAACGCAGGCGTGTCGAGGCATTTTGTGGGCGTCCCTAAATTATCTCATGCGAACGGCAAATGTGATCGGAACAAGTCATACGTCACTGTCTGATCCACTTTCCGTTCAAACTGCTCGCACAACTTGTGGTCTGGTATACTCTACCACAATGTCGATGGTCTCGTCCTCCTTCCCGTGCCTCTTTGATGTTTCATCGATTGATCATTTCTTGCCAGAAAAGCAATCAACTTAGAATTGAAAACTTGCTTGTAATGTGTTTAGCAACTAGTTTTTTTTTGGTAGCACAAAACCGTACGCAGGTGAAATACTCTAATTTCTGGATTAGACAATCAATTAGCGTACCTTTTTTTTTTTTTGGGGGGGGGGTTTTAATTTTTGTTTTGTGTTATTGCAACAATATTGTCATCATGTTTGTGTTTTAGCAACATTTTTAATGGTCCCGGAAATTTCTCATCCATTTTGTTTGGGCAAAGTGTTCCTTTAAACTCCTAAATGGTTTTTAACCCTTTGGAATCTGAATTAAAATTATTTATTTTATTTTTTTTATTTTTTGGGGGGACGGGATTACCTAAAAACCATTTTTAGAATAATGTCACAATACAATGGAGCAGATTTTGAATTGTTTTTATTTTTTACACACATTTTTATATTTTCATGTGCATTTGCCAGTTTGCAGTTCTGGCTAACGTCAAAAACTTAGCCAAAAAAAACAAAAAAAACAATAGTGGCATTTGGCAAAAATAAAATAACACACATTAAAAACAATTCACAAGAAAGGAGAGGGAAGTTTTGGCCATTAAGGAATATGGGGCTAGCACAGAAGGATTGTGGGAAAATTAGCCAGTGCTGTCATCGCTTTTTGCCCGTTTGGCTGGGGTAGGGTGGGAGCCTGACCGGGTCCGGGATGTCCTTTGGCTGGCCTGTCCAGAGGCAGATGTTGGGGCCTCTGGACTAGGCAGAGGGCTAGGCACATTTGGAGGGATGGCTGTTGTTGTGCCAGAGGTGGAGGATCCTGTTGTTCCGGCAGGAAGGGAGGGTGGCTCCACCATGTGCTGGCGAACGAGCTGCTCCAGGGCATTGGCAATTCGGATGTTGGCCCTGGTATTTTCCGCCAGGGCCTGACCAATGGTCACGTTGGCCGCAGCATTTTGCTCCATGGCCTCCGCCACCCGTAGCAGACTGGCGTCCATACTCAGCAGAATCTCCGTGTGGTGATCCGATTTAAAATTGAGATCCGTGAGGAGGGCCACTGCCTGCGAGGGGGATTGCCCTGGACTAGCTTCTGCAGGGTCCCCAGCTGGATCTACTGCTTCCTCCCCTGCAGAGCCAGCAGAAATTCTGCGGCCAAGGCTCCCCTCGGGAGCAGACTCATCCGCCTGTGTCTCTGTGAGAAAAATGAGAAAACAGGAACATTAGAATCTACATATTGTCACAAACACATTTCAGAGTTGGTAACATAACAACATTTACCTGGGACAACATGAGGAGCCGCAAAGTCTGGCATGTCAGTATCCATGTTGGACACGCCAAACACCTCCTCATACTGCACACACCCCTGTGCCAGCTCTTCCAAGTCATTAAGCTCCAATGACACAGGGGTGGGACCCCCACCTGTCCCCCTTGCATGCCTAGCCCTCTCTGCCAGTTTTTGTTTCAGCCGATATTTATAATCGGTCCATCTGTGGGTGAAAAAGTTTGCATTATTCCTGCATTATTTGGCCCTGTAACCACTTTTTTTTAAAATGTAGTTTTTACGTACCGGCGTTTGACATCCCGGGGTAGACGTTCAAACTCACCCACCCTATTGACAGCACTGGCTATCTCCTCCCACATTTTCCACTTCTGGCTTGCACCCATATTCCGATCTGCCTGTAGCAGGGTGTCAACACACATTTGTACCAAAACCTCCATCTCCTTTCTTGTGAATTGTGGCTGCCTTTTTTTTTTGGATTCTTTTGTTGGCCTACTCGACCCAGCAGCCTCTTCCATGGCATCCTCAACACCTTTTTTCAAAAACATTGTTTAAATTTAGATGTCCAACTTTCTCTAAATTCGGGTTCTAAATAATCCTTTAATCCAAAAGAGACAAATACTTACCGGGCACCTCTTGGCCATTGTTTTGCTGGTCTGTAGCCATTTTGAGCACAACAACTTGAACTACTACCGTTTTTGATTTTCCGTGATGTATTTATACATGCGTCATTATTCGTCTGCATCATTGATTGTGCGCTCCTATGATCCGTCCTTAATTTGAGCGGGAAAATAAAGACTATTTATGGCTTTTGGCGACTCGAGTCGAGGTGGCGGGTGATGATTGTTGGAGGTTTCGTGTGTAGTAGTGGATTGTTGGCGGGACTAGTGAATTGAGGCGGATTGTTGGAGTAGGAGTTGGTTCTTGTTTTTTTGGGGGGATTTTCCGTTCGCTTTTTTTTCTTGCAGTTATTTTCTTTGTTGGTTATTTTTTGAGTAAGTATTTTTTACAACTCCTTTAAAAAATAAGGGATCTACAAACCAAATGTTCTTATTTTTTTTTTTTTTTACAATTATTTTGGCCGGGCCCCATTGAAGTTTTTGGACTGTGACTTATTTGTCGAATTTCGGTAAGTTTTTCTTTTTTCATGATTTTCCAAATTTGATGTGTTGGTCTTCGCATATATTTTGACCATTAATGTTTTATTTCTAATTTTATCAATCATGTATTAACACTAAATATAGCGTAATGTTTAGCCAAATATATTTCCTTCGTTTTTCCCTCAAAAATGCAAACTATTTAGCGCACTAATGTTTCCTTATTCCCCATGTAAAAATGCTAACTATTTAGCGCACTAATGTTTCCTTATTCCCCATGTAAAAATGCGAACTATTTAGCGCACTAATGTTTCCTTATTCCCCATGTAAAAATGCGAACTATTTAGCGCACTAATGTTTCCTTATTCCCCATGTAAAAAAGCGAATGATTTAGCGCACTAATGGTTCCTTATTCCCCATGTAAAAAAGCAAACTATTTAGCGCACTAATGTTTCCTTATTCCCCATGTAAAAAAGCAAACTATTTAGCGCACTGTTTCCTTATTCCCCATGTAAAAATGCGAACTATTTAGCGCACTAATGTTTTTTTTATTATAAATTTGGGCATTCTTGTTTGTCCACTCAATGTAGGGTGCATTTTCAAAATAATGTGTGCTCCCCCCTATCTTTTAACGCATTTGGCAAAATTTTTAAGATTCAAATCTGTCCCCCCAAAATTATAAACAGAATTTCTAATTTTGAAATGTAGGTTGTTGCACTCATGACAATACCCCAGCATGTAAGCATCTTTGGATTTTGCGGCAAAGATAAGTATATTTTTGAATTTACATTTGCAACAAACATTAACTACCTGGCTTACCATTTCAGGTTGATGTTGGTCGTCTTATTTTGGCCATGCTTCCGGAACCCGACCAACCTCAACCTCGTCCCAGGCGTAGGCATCGTAGGCATGCAAGGCCCCAGATATATAGAACACGTGTCACCCTTTTTGGAATGCCCGATGATGAGGTTTTAAGACGATACCGTCTTCCTCCACAAATCATCATAGACACTCTCTCATTAATAGAGAGTGATCTGGAGCGGCAAATTGACAGTCCTACAGCAATACCACCACTTACGCAATTAATGGCAGTGTTACATTTCTGTGCCTCAGGATCCTTTCAAACCACGGTGGGAATAGTGGCCGGAATCTCCCAATCCTCCTTTTCAAGGATCCTGAGGGCAGTGATGGAGGCCCTTTTCAAGCACCTCCATCATTTTATTAAAATGCCATTGGATATGGGTTCCCTTAGTGTGGCGAAGGCCAATTTTTACCAAATAGCTGGCTTCCCACACATCATAGGGGTTGTGGATGATACTCACATACCACTTCAGCCTCCAGCACGGCTGGAGGCAATTTTTAGGAACCGCAAGCACTATCACTCACTGAATGTAATGGTGGTATGTGATGCTTCCCTCCAGATCCTGTCCCTGAATGCAAAATTACCCGGGAGTGCACATGACTCATTCGTCATCTGGCAATCAGGGATTTGGCATAAATTAGACAACCTACAAGCTGGTGATGCATGGCTTCTGGGTAAGTGGAGACCTTTAGTTGAAACCAATGCAAAGCTTGATACACAGTGATCCTGATTGTTGTATTTGTTTTTTCACAGGAGACAGTGGCTACCCTTGCACGCCCTGGCTGCTCACTCCTTATTTGGCTCCCACACCAGGGCCACAAAGTGAGTATAATTCCGCACTTACAGCCACCAGGCAGGTGGTGGAGCGCTGTATCGGCCTTTTAAAAGGCCGATTCAGATGCCTCCACCGCTCTGGTGGCGAACTCATGTATTTGCCGGCTATGGTTTCGAAAAATGTGGTCCTGTGTTGGATCTTTCACAACATCGCCATAAGGAGTGGTGTCCCAATGCAGCCAGAGGATGCCTTGCCTGAGGATGGCCCCCCCGAAGTTGGTCGGAGGTCAGTATGTGGGGGGGCCATACGCAATGATGTGGTGGCCCAATTCTTCAGGTAATTATTGTCAAACATTTACTTAATTGACACAATGTCGACATGTACCATTGTAATGTTCCTTTTTGAAATTATTAATTTATTTTTTACTTTTCTTGTCTTCCTTTACACACCTCGACAAAACGATGCCTACTACCTGCTCCACTAAATTGTGTACATGTGGCCACATTGGATCTAACTTTGGAATCAATTATTTAATCACCTCATTTGTGGCTTTATGTTGGCCTGCTACTTATTTCATCAGTTCTTGATTGTTTCTTTTGTTGTTTGCTTTTGGTGTTGGTTTTTTTTGGAGTGTCTTTTCACTGTGTGAATTGCTTGTCACAATTCATTTTCTGTATGTGTTTGGTGTGTATTAAATTTTTGTTTGACGTTAAAAAGACTGTTTTTTACTAAATTCTTATCACGTGTAACCTGGCACAAAAAAGGCCAACTTTCGTAATGCCTAATCCTGTAATGTGTGAAATGTTTACGTCTTTGAACATGCTTTGTGGCTTAACAAAAACATCAAAGGTATTATGTTGAATCAGTAGGTTTCCCAAACTAGGCCTAAGCTGTTTTTTTAAAATAATTACATTACCCACCCAAAGAAAAACAAGAAAATGTTTGAATTTGTAATAACCTATTGGTATGGTGAGGTGTTTAATGTGGCAGCTTACATACTTCCTAGCGCTTTGTACAATATAATTTACCTTACTTTAAAGAACATAATCAAATAGTGGACTTATGGAAGGTTAAACAATGTAATTGTTTCAGACAATGAATGAGACTCATTAAAATACAAAGAAATTTAAATTTCCAAACCAGGAAAAAATAAATTCATCGCCGAAGGGCCGCCGCCATGTGGTCAAGGACCACTAACATGGCAATCATGTGACCACGCAAGGCGGCCAAACCTTCCTGCATACAATGCAGCCGCCTCTGGTCCTCTGTTGGAAAAAAAAAGAGAAAAAAACAAAAACTTTACATTATAAGTTTAAAAAACCAATTCCTCCCAAAAAAAAGTGTAAACAAAGATCCAGTTGTGATGAAAAAAACAAAGTACTGGCAAATGCAAAGATGGCAGAAATACTAAATTACAAATGAACACAAAAAAAGGCGACCACAAAAAATAAGAAGTACCCTTGTTAGGGTAAACAATAACTACCCAAGTATGAGTGTTTGGACATGTGTGATATGTATCATTGGTAAAAATCCTATACATTGTCTATCCAAATAAAAATGTCAACAAGACAAATTTTCAAATTTATAACTGGGAAACCTACCGGTCATCGGGAATTGGGGGTTTGTAGGCCCTACATCCTCCTCCTCCTCGGAGGTGGTACAGTGCTGTAGGCTCCACGGAGGAGAGATCTGGGAGCTGCTTGATGGCGATGAAAAGCGCCGGGGAAGGGGCAGGTGAGGGTGAAGAAAAGAGAAGGGGGGGGTGGAGTGGAGGCTGAAATTTGTGGGGGGCTCAAAATTCCAGAGGGAGGGGCCTCAGGTAGTGGCCGGTCAGGGGTGGAGGGGGAATTGGGGGAAAGTTGGGGAGTTGCTGCTGGGCTTTGCGTAGGACTGAGGGGCCGAGCCCGGCGTCTGTGCCTGTGGCGATGGTGGATTCTGCGTTCAGCCCCTAAATGAGTTGAGAAAAATGTTTAGTTTTTTTTTTGGGGTGGGGGGGTTGGGCCACAAATTAACAACTACACAAATGTTCTAACATTTTAAAAATTTAAAACATGCACACGCAGGCCTGTCCAAAAAATAACAACAGGGCTATACTGAAAACATGCACACGCAGGCCTGTCCAAAAAATAACAACAGGGCTATACTGAAAACATGCACACGCAGGCCTGTCTAAAAACTACCAACAGGGCTATACTGAAAACATGCACACGCAGGCCTGTCCAAAAAATAACAACAGGGCTATACTGAAAACATGCACACGCAGGCCTGTCCAAAAAATAACAACAGCGCTATACTGAAAACATGCACACGCAGGCCTGTCCAAAAAATAACAAAAGGGCTATACTGAAAACATGCACGCGCAGGCCTGTCCAAAAAATAACAACAGGGCTATACTGAAAACATGCACACGCAGATAGGGCTGCAAAAAAAGAAAGGAAAATAAACAAACAAATACTTACTTTCAGCTATCCGCTGCTGAAAACAGGCCAGCAAGCGTGGCGTGCGGCGGCGCAGATCCGACCACCTGCGCTCGAGCTGCCCGATCTGTCGGCGTGAGCCGAAGGAGCGCAGGTGGCGGCGAACCTCTGCATAGGCGGATCGCTTCTGGCGGTTGCTGATGGGGGGAGGCTGGCTGGTGATCCGCCGGTCCATCACCTCCGACCAAAAGCTCCCGCCTGGTAAACGCGGAGGGTCTCATGATGGCAATGTTTTTTTTATACAACAAACAGTTTTAATAAAGGCCAGAGAAAAAATTTGATTGGCTAATGTAGTTGGTAAATTAACAGGAACCATTCTATTGGTTATTGTATGAGTCATGTGTCTTCCAGCCTAAAAAATATAATGTGAGTTATGATAGGCTCGATGCAGTGACATTCATAAGGTAATTTAAATAAAGAAATGAAAAAACTAAAATATGCCTATCACAAACACATGAAAACAATAGGATCATTGGTTCAAACATGTATTTTTTATAAAGTTAAACATTGTTGAAACCGTACGTATTCTGCTGGAAAAATGACACACGGACAAGAATAAAGTTTATTGAAAAAAAACGGATTGCAAACATGTGAAGAGCAATTAAGCTAATTAATATATTGATTGGCATGAAACGATTAAAGTATGTATGCAGAATGAACGAGCAGGTAATCGAAATCTGACAGGCCCACTTCCGGTTTGGACTTGTGCGAGTGTTCTCTGCAACCAAATTGGGAGATGGACGGTCGCAATTTTGCTCGTTCGTAAGCTAGAGGAGGGGTTGGGAGACTTTGGGGCGGAAGATTAGCTACGAGCGAACTTACGAGCGAGCGCTGGAATTTACATTTTCTCGCTCGTTCATCGAACGAGCGTACTGCCGCTTACGAGCGGCTCTGAATGAGGGCCAAGGTTCCCACGCACACAATTCACAAACACAGAAAATAATTTTTTTTTAGGTTTGGACTGGAGTGTACTCTTGGGGGTTACAGCACCCTTAACGGTCAAGCCAGCCGGCCCTTTACTTATGACACAGGCGCACGCTTGGCACTACTTTGTTGATGCACGTGCGGCTACTGCGCACACAATTCACAAACACAGAAAATATTTTTTTTTTTGGTTTGGACTTGAGTGTACTTTGGGGGTTACAGCACCCTTTAACGGTCAAGCCAGCCGGCCCTTTACTTATGACACAGGCGCACGCTTGACGCTGCTACTGTGTTGATGCACGTGCGGCTACAGCGCACACAAGTCACAAACAGAAGAAAAATAGTTCTTTATTTTTTGGAGCACTGTGGGGTTACACCACCCCTTAACAGACTGATGGGACACAGGCGCACGCTTGGCTTTGCTCCTTTGTTGATGCACATGCGGCTACTGCGCATACATTTCGCACACAAACACAGAAAAAAAAGAATTGTTTATTTTTTGTGGAGCGCGCATTGGGGGTTACACCACCCCTTTAACAGACTTATGGGACACAGGCGTACGCTTGGTGCTGATCCTTTGTTGATGCACGTGCGGCTACTGTGCATACATTTCGCACACAAACACAGAAAAAAAAGAATTGTTTATTTTTTGTGGAGTGCACTTTGGGGGTTACACCACCTTTTAAGAGATGAGCCAGCCGGCCCTTTACTTATGGGACACAGGCACACGCTTGGCGCTGCTCCTTTGTTGATGCACATGCAACCACAGTGCACACAATTCACAAACACAGAAAATAATTTTTTATTTTTGTTGGAGTGCACTTTGGGGTTACACCACACTTTAAGAGATGAGCCAGCCAGCCCTTTACTTATGACACAGGCGCACGCTTGGCGCTACTTTGTTGATGCACGTGCGGATACTGCGCACACAATTCACAAACACACACACAAAAAAAAAAGTACAGTACCCCTCACCCAGCACCCCTGTCCCAGCACAGAGCACAGCACCCTTCACCCAGCACAGCACCCCTCTCCCAGCACAGCACCCTTCATCCCTCTCCCAGCACAGCACCTGCGCTAACCACTAGCCATCGTCCAGGGGCCCCATTCCCTCAAACTTGCGCTGGCGCTCACTGTTTGCTGCTGCCAGGCTCGATCAGAACTGTCAGCTGAGCTCTGATCATGGACGCTGCACAGTGACAGTAGCAGCTGCCATAATCTCTGCCCAGCCAGCAGCAGGTGCCCCGGACGTGTCTGCCTTAAACCCCTGCCGGCCCTAGGTGGGCTTGGGTGCCCCTAGGCATTCCAAATGCCCTGGGCATTTGCTTAGTTTGTCTATGCCTAGGGCCGGCTCTGTCTGGTGACCTAGCACTGGCTGTTAGCTGTACAGTGAGACTTATTAAGACATGCCTGCGATTTTTAGTAACTGCACATACGTTAGAGCATACACAACTTTGAGTAACTACAGATGATTCAGAGTCGCAAGCATCTCAGCCGCATTTCCATTTGTGGCTTAGTGGGTGTAACTGGGTGCTTAGACTTAGTATGAGGGTGATGTGGATGCCCAGACGGAATTACGGGCTATTCAAGGTGAGGGAACACAAAGATCTGGCTGATATCAGACGGATCTCCTATGCCAAAGTTAGGGTTGGGGCAAATCTGCACCGACAGTGATGCCTACATTCACAAGCGAATGATAGTAGGTTGTGCGTCAGAATAGATGCGCCAACATGGACATTCTCTTTACATCAGAGCACCCAGATGCAACCCAATAGCATGTGAGTCTGAATTATGCAGAGTGTGTCCACACTCACAGTCTGCAACATCAGCCTCAGGGTATAATTCAGCAAGGAACGCAGATGCTAAAACGCACGCAATCGGTCGATGTTTGTGCTCTGCGCATGTGTATGCATCGCAGTGCGCTTGTGCAAACTAGCAATTGCGATGGGAACTGCGATTGCTGAGGATACGTAAACCCAGAGCACAGTGACTGACAGGAAGTGCCATTTATGGGTGGTGATGGGGGGTGTCGGGCGAATGCAGGCGTGCCAGTGTGTTTCAACGTCGTAGCAGAGGCGTGCATAAATTATCCACTGCGTGGCTATAAGCAGCCAAAGCACTGATGGCGTGTGTGGCTGGTAGCAATTTCTGAGTAATGTCAGGGCTTGTGCAAATGTGCATATGGGTCCGATGTTACCGATGGTTTCGCTGTGTTCCCCTAGTATACGGATGTGAGTAAGGGGAAGTGGGCGTCCTTATGTTAGGATGCGATCGCAATGTGAGTGCAAATATTTAAATAGCACCGCTGATATTAGCAACTGCGCTGCGTGCGTGTAAGCAGAATAGCGATCCGTAGTGAATCAGGCCCTCAGTCCATAACAAACTGTTCAACTTCTAATTAATAAAAAAAAACATTTCTATTAAAAGATATTACAACAACAACAAGTCTAGTACCTTTCCTAGAACACAAATGCTCATAAAAGTTTTCTTATAAAGCTGGGCTGGATAACAACATGTTACACACAATGTCGGAGTAGTCTTCTGCTCTTTTCTCTCCTGACCTTGGTGCAATTTTGTAATTTTCGGAGCTTAAGGTGACCTCAGACTCCATTATGAAATGTTTTCTTTTTCCTGGCTCTCCGCAAGGTATTACAATAGATAGAGCACTTGAAATTGCACTTCTTTCCACAGCTTTCCTAGTCTTCTCTGAGACCTCGGCAATTGCTGTATGCGCAATATGATTGCCGATCACTGCATGCAGCAAAGTACACTTATGGAAAACTACACACAATATGTATGTCCCTGTAGGAAAACAAAATACCTTACTTATAGGAAGTAGATTCTCGGACCACAAAGTGCTGTGGGCGTGCCATGGGGACGGAACGCTGGTGCCTCTCGGGCATTTACATTAACCAGCTTTACCTTGCACCGAGGTTCGCAGGAAAATGTGTGAAGTTGGGTTAACATTATTACATGTTAGAAGTGGCTGTAGTCCATAGCAATCGATCACATTCTAGCTATAGCAGCAATAGAAATAATTGTTAGACCAAATGGGTTTTGCATTTATTTCTGTTGCTGTATTAAATCCATCGGTTTTAATAGTAAACAGCGCCGGTACTAGACCAAGTGGAGCCCAGGGCGAATATTTCCTTTTGCAAAAACCCCCCCCCATACAAAAAATGAACATATCTCAATTTGAACATAACTAGACATGGTGCAAGGCATGGTGTGGGTCACTCATATCCGATCTCTGACCATTCCCTTTTTTTTACCTGGACTGCTCACTTTTTCCTGCACCTGCTTTTTGAATCTTTATTAAATAATATTTTACATAGTACTTGGGATTAGTATTTTTACTGACCCCTGTACCTGCCACCACATTACTGACCCCTATATAACCTACACTACATTACTGACCCCTATACCTGCCACTACATTACTGACCCCTATATACTAGGGGTGAGCGGGTTCGGATTTCTGAAATCCGAACCCCCCCGAGCCCCCCCGATCCGAGTCCGATCCGAGTCAGGCTCGACTTTTCCCGCCTGACTCGGATCTGACATCGAGGCAAAACGTCATCATCCCGCCTTCCGAGTCTCGCGGGTTTTGGATCCTATATAAGGTACCCGCGTCGGCGCCATTTTCTCACTCGGCTGTGGACAGTGAAGAGGGAGGGTGGGAGTTAGTGCTGTGTAGTGTAGTGTAGTGTAGTGCTGCTGTTGTCCACTACTTCAAAGTCCATAGGGGCTGGCTGTGTTGTGCTGTGCTGCTGTTGTTAATAGGGGCTGTGTCCACTACTTCAAAGTCCATAGGGGCTGGCTGGACTGTGTTGTGCAGTCAGTTCTCCATAGGGGCTGTGTCCACTCCAAAGTCCTGTGCAGTGTCCCAGTCCTAAAGGGGTGCTGTAGTGTTGTCCAGGGGGTGCTCTGTCCATCAGGGGTGCTCCCCCCAAGTGCTAAAAAAATAATATATTTTCTGTGTTTGTGAATTGTGTGCGCAGTAGCCGCACGTGCATCAACAAAGTAGTGCCAAGCGTGCGCCTGTGTCATAAGTAAAGGGCCGGCTGGCTTGACCGTTAAAGGGTGCTGTAACCCCCGAAAGTACACTCCAGTCCAAACCAAAAAAAAATTATTTTCTGTGTTTGTGAATTGTGTGCGCAGTAGCCGCACGTGCATCAACAAAGTAGTGCCAAGCGTGCGCCTGTGTCATAAGTAAAGGGCCGGCTGGCTTGATCGTTAAGGGTGCTGTAACCCCCGAAAGTACACTCCAGTCCAAACCAAAAAAAAAATTATTTTCTGTGTTTGTGAATTGTGTGCGCAGTAGCCGCACGTGCATCAACAAAGTAGTGCCAAACGTGCGCCTGTGTCATAAGTAAAGGGCCGGCTGGCTTGACCGTTAAGGGTGCTGTAACCCCCGAAAGTACACTCCAGTCCAAACCAAAAAAAAATTATTTTCTGTGTTTGTGAATTGTGTGCGCAGTAGCCGCACGTGCATCAACAAAGTAGTGCCAAACGTGCGCCTGTGTCATAAGTAAAGGGCCGGCTGGCTTGACCGTTAAGGGTGCTGTAACCCCTGAAAGTACACTCCAGTCCAAACCCAAAAAAAAATTATTTTCTGTGTTTGTGAATTGTGTGCGCAGTAGCCGCACGTGCATCAACAAAGTAGTGCCAAGCGTGCGCCTGTGTCATAAGTAAAGGGCCGGCTGGCTTGACCGTTAAGGGTGCTGTAACCCCCGAAAGTACACTCCAGTCCAAACCAAAAAAAAAATTATTTTCTGTGTTTGTGAATTGTGTGCGCAGTAGCCGCACGTGCATCAACAAAGTAGTGCCAAGCGTGCGCCTGTGTCATAAGTAAAGGGCCGGCTGGCTTGACCGTTAAGGGTGCTGTAACCCCCAAAGTACACTCCAGTCCAAACCAAAAAAAAATTATTTTCTGTGTTTGTGAATTGTGTGCGCAGTAGCCGCACGTGCATCAACAAAGTAGTGCCAAGAGTGCGCCTGTGTCATAAGTAAAGGGCCGGCTGGCTTGACCGTTAAAGGGTGCTGTAACCCACAAAGTACACTCCAGTCCAAACCAAAAAAAAAATTATTTTCTGTGTTTAGCCGCACGTATATATCAAATCGATATAACATAAATGGAGGACCAAACTTTCTCCGATAAAAATAAAATAGAGAAAGATCAAGAACCACTTCCTCCTAGTGCTGAAGCTGCTGCCACTAGTCATGACATAGACGATAACATGCCATCAACGTCGTCTGCCAAGGCCGATGCCCAATGTCATAGTAGAGGGCACATACAATCCCAAATGGCAAAGTTCAGGAAAATGACCTTGAAAAAGACATTTAAATCAGCTGAAGAGAAACGTAAACTTGCCAATATGCCATTTACGACACGGAGTGGCAAGGAACGGCTAAGGTCGATCCCTAGTATGTTCATGACTAGTGGTTCAGCTTCACATGACGATGGAAGCACTCCTCCCACTAAAAAAATCAAAAGAGTTAAGCTGGCAAAAGCACAGCGAAGAACTGTGCTTTCTAAGAAGATATCACAAATCCCCAAGGAGAGTCCAAGTGTGGTGGTGGTTGCGATGCCTGACCTTCCCAGCACTGGACGGGAAGAGGTGGCTCTTTCCACCATTTGCACGCCCCCTGCAAGTGCTGAAAGGAGCACCCACAGTCCACTTGCTGATATGCAAATTGAAGATGTCACTGTTGAAGTACAACAGGATGAGGATACTGGTGTAGCTGGCGCTGAGGAGGAAGTTGGCGAGGAGGATTCTGATGGTGATGTGGTTTGTTTAAATCAGGCTCCGGGGGAGACAGTTGTTGTCCGTGGGATGAAAAAGCCCATCACGGTCATGCCTGGGCAGAAGACCAAACATTCCACCTCTTTGGTCTGGCAATATTTCTATCCAAATCCGGACAACAACTGTCTTGCCATATGTACCATATGTAAAGGTGAAATAAGTAGGGGTAGGGACGTCAACCACCTAGGAACATCCTCCCTTATACGGCACCTGCAGCGCGTTCATAAAAAGTTACTGTCAAGTTCAGAAACTTTGGCTCAGACCGTAAGCAGTCCAGGGACACCTAAATCCCGTTGTCCTGTTGTATCCAAGCGCCTGCAAACCACACCGTCAACTCCCTCCTCGTCAATTTCCTCCTTAGTCAGGATCGGAAGTAGTCCTGCAGGCCATATCACTGGCATGACTGACTCTCCTATCCGGGATTCCTCCGGAGGATCCTGCATTGCTACGCCTACTGCTGCCGCTGCTGCTGTTGCTGCTGCTGCTGGGAGTCGTTCATCATCCCAGAGAGGAAGTAGGAACACCACTACTTTTACTAAACAATTGACCCTCCAACAGTCCTTAGCGAGGAGGATGAAGTACGACAGCAGTCATCCTGAAGCAAAACGTATAACTGAGGCCTTGACTGCTATGTTGGTGTTAGACGTGCGTCCGGTATCCGCCATTAGTGCAGTGGGATTTAGACAATTGATGGAGGTAGTGTGTCCCCGGTTCCAAATCCCGTCTAGATTCCACTTTACTAGGCAGGCGATACCGAGACTGTACAGAAACGTCAGAAAAAGTGTCCTCAGTGTCCTGAAAAATGCCGTTGTACACAATGTCCACTTAACCACGGACATGTGGACAAGTGGAACAGGGCAGACTAAGGACTATATGACTGTGACAGCCCACTGGGTAGATGTATCACCTTACGCAGCAACAGCAGCAGCGTCACCAGTAGCAGCATCTCAGAAACGCCAGCTCGTTACAAGGCAGGCTACGCTGTGTATCACCGGTTTCAGTAAGAGGCACACCGCCGACAACCTCTTAGAGAAACTGAGGGAAATCATCGCCCAGTGGCTTACCCCACTTAGACTCTCCTGGGGATTTGTGATATCTGACAACGCCACCAATATTGTGCGGGCATTACATCTGGGCAAATTCCAGCATGTCCCATGTTTTGCTCACACAATAAACTTGGTGGTGCAGAATTTTCTGAAAAGCGACAGGGGCGTGCAGGAGACGCTTTGGGTGGCCCGAAAAATTTCTGGCCACTTTCGCCATTCAGCGACTGCGTGCCGAAGACTGGAGCGCCAGCAAACACTCTTGAACCTGCCCCGCCATCACCTGAAGCAAGAGGTTGTGACGCGGTGGAACTCAACCCTCTATATGCTTCAGAGGATGGAGGAGCAGCAAAAGGCCATACAAGCCTATACATCCACCTATGACATAGGCAAAGGAGGGGGTATGCACCTGACTCAAGCGCAGTGGAGAATGATTTCCGTGTTGTGCAAGGTTCTTCAGCCCTTCGAACTTGCCACACGTGAAGTCAGTTCAGACACTGCCAGCTTGAGTCAGGTCATTCCCCTCATCAGGCTTTTGCAGAAGCAGCTGGAGAAAGTGAAGGAGGAGCTAAGACGGAGCGATTCCGCTCGGCATGTGGGACTTGTGGATGAAGCCCTTCATTCGCTTTGCCAGGATTCCAGGGTGGTCAATCTGTTGAAATCAGACCACTACATTTTGGCCACCGTGCTCGATCCTAGGTTTAAAGCCTATGTGGTGTCTCTCTTTCCGGCCGACACAAGCCTGCAGAGGTGCAAAGACCTGCTGGTGAACACACTGTCAGCTGAAGCGGAACGTGACACGTCAACGGCTCCTTCTTCATTTTCTCCCGCAACTGGGGCTGCCAGGAAAAAACTTAGGTATCCTAAGCAACCCGCTGGCGGTGATGCAGGGCAGGCAGGACCAAGTTTGGACATCTGGTCCGGACTGAAGGACCTGGCAACAATTTCTGACATGTCTACTGTCACTGCATATGATACTGTCACCATTGACAGAATGGTGGAGGATTACATCGGTGACAGCATCCAAGTAGGCATGTCAGACAGTCCATACCTGTACTGGCAGGAAAAAGAGGCAATTTGGAGGCCCCTGTACAAACTGGCTCTATTTTACCTGAGTTGCCCCCCCTCCAGTGTGTACTCCGAAAGAGTGTTTAGTGCAGCCGGGAACCTTGTCAGCGAAAGGCGTAGGAGGTTGCTTCCACAGAATGTGGAGAAGATGATGTTCATCAAAATGAATTATCAGCTCTTCCAGGGAGACCAGCCTCCAGAACGTACAGAGGGACCTGTGGTGGTGGATTCAAGTGGGGACGAGTTAATACTTTGTGAGGATGAGGATGTACACACTGAAGAGGGTGAGGAATCGGTGGATGAGGAGGATGAGGATGACATCTTGCCTCCGTAGAGCCAGTTTGTGCAGGGACACATTAATTGCCAGCTTGTTTTGTGGGGGCCCAAACGAACCAATCATTTCAGCCACAGTTGTGTGGCAGACCCTGGCGCTGAAATGATTGATTTGTTAAAGTGTGCATGTCCTGTTTATACAACATAAGGGTGGGTGGGAGGGCCCAAGGACAATTCCATCTTGCACCTCTTTTTTTCTTTGCATTATGTACAGTTTGGGGCCTAGTTTTTCTAACTGCCATCCTGTCTGCCACTGCAGTGTCACTCCTAGATGGGTCACGTGTTTGTGCCGCCCACTCGTGTCGCTTAGCATAGTCATCCAGCTACCTCGGTGCAACCTTTTGGACATAAAAACACTATTGTGAGGTGTGAGGTGTTCAGAATAGACTGGAAATTAGTGGAAATTAAGGTTATTGAGGTTAATAATAGCATAGGAGCAGAAAAACCTACAAATTCTGTGATTTTAGCTGTTTTTATGCTTTTTTTCAAAAAAATACAGATCCAAAACACAAAACCCAGAACCCAAAACACGGAAGGGTGGTTTTGGCAAAACCAATCCAGATCCAAAACACGAAGAAAGATCCAGATCCAAAACCAAAACACAAAACACGAAAAGTGGCCGGTGCACACCCCTACTATATACCATACACTAATGACCCCTATATACTCTACACTACATTAATGACCCCCTGTACCTGCCACTACATTACTGACCCCTATATAACCTACACTAAATTACTGACCCCTATATAACCTACACTACATTACTGACCCCTCTATATCTGCCACTACATTACTGACCCCTATATAACCTACACTACATTACTGACCCCTCTATATCTGCCACTACATTACTGACCCCTCTATAACCTACACTACATTACTGACCCCTCTATATCTGCCACTACATTACTGACCCCTATATAACCTACACTACATTACTGACCCCTCTATACCTACCACTACATTACTGACCCCTATATACCCTACACTACATTACTGACCCCTATACCTGCCACTACATTACTGACCCCTATATAACCTACACTAATGACCCCTATATACCCTACACTACATTACTGACCCCCTGTACCTGCCACTACATTACTGACCCCTATATATCCTACATTACATTACTGACGCCTCTATACCCGCCACTACTGACCCCTATATACTCTACACTACTGACCCCTATATACCCTACACTACTGACCCCTGTACCTGCTACTACATTACTGACCCCTATATATCCTACACTACATTACTGACCCCTGTACCTGCTACTACATTACTGACCCCTATATTCCCTACACTACTGACCCCTATATACCCTACACTACTGACCCCTATATACCATACACTAATGACCCCTATATACTCTACACTACATTAATGACCCCCTGTACCTGCCACTACATTACTGACCCCTATATAACCTACACTAAATTACTGACCCCTATATAACCTACACTACATTACTGACCCCTCTATATCTGCCACTACATTACTGACCCCTATATAACCTACACTACATTACTGACCCCTCTATATCTGCCACTACATTACTGACCCCTCTATAACCTACACTACATTACTGACCCCTCTATATCTGCCACTACATTACTGACCCCTATATAACCTACACTACATTACTGACCCCTCTATACCTACCACTACATTACTGACCCCTATATACCCTACACTACATTACTGACCCCTATACCTGCCACTACATTACTGACCCCTATATAACCTACACTAATGACCCCTATATACCCTACACTACATTACTGACCCCCTGTACCTGCCACTACATTACTGACCCCTATATATCCTACATTACATTACTGACGCCTCTATACCCGCCACTACTGACCCCTATATACTCTACACTACTGACCCCTATATACCCTACACTACTGACCCCTGTACCTGCTACTACATTACTGACCCCTATATATCCTACACTACATTACTGACCCCTGTACCTGCTACTACATTACTGACCCCTATATACCCTACACTACTGACCCCTATATACCCTACACTACTGACCCCTATATACTCTACACTACATTATTGACCCCTGTACCTGCTACTACATTACTGACCCCTATATATCCTACACTACATTACTGACCCCTTTATATCCTACACTACATTACTGACACCTATATACCCACCACTACATTACTGACCTATATATACCCTACACTACATTACTGATCTCTCTATACTAGCCACTACATTACTAACCTCTCTATACCCGCCACTACATTTCTAACCCCTCTATACCCTACACTACATTTCTGACCCATATATACCCTACACTACATTACTAACCTCTCTATACCCTACACTACATTACTAACCTCTCTATACCCGCCACTACATTACTAACCCCTATATAACCTACACTACATTACTGACCCCTCTATATCTGCCACTACATTACTGACCCCTATATAACCTACACTACATTACTGACCCCTCTATATCTGCCACTACATTACTGACCCCTCTATAACCTACACTACATTACTGACCCCTCTATATCTGCCACTACATTACTGACCCCTATATAACCTACACTACATTACTGACCCCTCTATACCTACCACTACATTACTGACCCCTATATACCCTACACTACATTACTGACCCCTATACCTGCCACTACATTACTGACCCCTATATAACCTACACTAATGACCCCTATATACCCTACACTACATTACTGACCCCCTGTACCTGCCACTACATTACTGACCCCTATATATCCTACATTACATTACTGACGCCTCTATACCCGCCACTACTGACCCCTATATACTCTACACTACTGACCCCTATATACCCTACACTACTGACCCCTGTACCTGCTACTACATTACTGACCCCTATATATCCTACACTACATTACTGACCCCTGTACCTGCTACTACATTACTGACCCCTATATACCCTACACTACTGACCCCTATATACCCTACACTACTGACCCCTGTATACTCTACACTACATTATTGACCCCTGTACCTGCTACTACATTACTGACCCCTATATATCCTACACTACATTACTGACCCCTTTATATCCTACACTACATTACTGACACCTATATACCCACCACTACATTACTGACCTATATATACCCTACACTACATTACTGATCTCTCTATACTCGCCACTACATTACTAACCTCTCTATACCCGCCACTACATTTCTAACCCCTCTATACCCTACACTACATTTCTGACCCATATATACCCTACACTACATTACTAACCTCTCTATACCCTACACTACATTACTAACCTCTCTATACCCGCCACTACATTACTAACCCCTCTATACCCTACACTACATTACTGACCCATATATACCCTACACTACATTACTAACCTCTCTATACCCTACACTACATTACTAACCCCTCTATACCCTACACTACATTACTGACCCCTCTATACCCTACATTATATTACTGACCCCTCTATACCCTACACTACATTACTGACCCCTCTATACCCTACATTATATTACTGACCCCTCTATACCCTACACTACATTACTGACCCCTCTATACCCTACATTATATTACTGACCCCTCGAGCTACACCGTAAAACATCAATAAACTTTCTCTCCTCACTGCAACAGAGAGAGAAAAAACAATAATTCAACAACATTCAAAATGTATGCTGTTCTTTCAGTGAAGCCATACTTTCTTATTTAGGGTGGGATCAGGGCCAAATTAACTGGGGGGCGTCAGGGGCGGTCTGGGCCTCCACACACAGAGGGGCACCCACTAGCGGCGGTGCAGCCGGTGGCTTGCACCGGGATTCGCTGTCTGCACCCGTCACTAGTGTAGTGTAGACCACAGAGAGCGCGGTCCACACTACACAGTGACAAACACACAGCCGGCGGCTGGTGTTTGTTATGTCAAACAGACTCTCATAGGCTGCTGCGTCAAAGGAGGGAGCCGGCTGGAGCTCAATCATGATGCCTGCCTTACGGCTCTCCCCGCAGCGGGTGTTGGGAGAGACGTCATGACATCTCTCCCATAGTGCAAGAGAAGAGCCGGGACTGGCAGCTGACAGCGGCTGTCGTGTCAGGAGCGGGGATTCATGTAAGTTGTGTTTTTTTTTTCTTCTTGTGTGTTTGTAAGGGGCACTGCATAGGGGGGGCCACTACAGGGGTCACTGTATAGAGGGGTCGCTTCATGGGGTCATTGTGTGGGGGGGCGCTACTTGGGGCAATGCATAGGGGGGACTACTACTGGGGGCAATGCATAGGGGGGACAGCTACTGGGATCAGGAAGGACTATTATTGGGGGCACTATATAAGGGGCACTGCATAAGGGGGGACCACTACTGGGGGCACTATATAAGGGGCACTGTATAGGGGGAACCACTACTAGGGGCACTGTATAGTTGGGACCACTGCTGGGGACATTATATAAGGGGCACTGCATAGGGGGGACCACTACTGGGGGCACTGAATAAGGGGCACTGCATAGGGGGGGATACTACAGTGGGCACTGCATAGGGGGTAACATTACTGGGGGTACTGCATAAGGGGCACTGCTATTGGGGACTTGCTAGGGGGGTTAGGCACCACCGGGGGAGGTTAGGGTTAGACACCCACCGGGGAGGGTTAGGTTTAAGGTGCCGAAAGGGGGGGTTAGGGTTAGCTACAACCGGGGGGAGGTAAGAGTTAGGCACTAGCAGGTGTGGTAAGGGTTAGGCACCACCAAGGGAAGGTTAGGGTTAGGGGGATGAGGATACCTACCGGCCCTTGTTGGGATTCTTCACGATCAGGATTTTGGCATTGGTATTGAACCGCTGACATCTCATCCACCCCTATATCTGGCATATTAGATCTGTATCAGCTATTTGAGATCTGTCATTAGTAATAAATAACATGTTTAAGAATTGTTTTTTGAACATCCCTGGATGTTCGTCCTGCTTCTCCCGCTACCAGTAGAAAAGAACCTATGCAGGTCAATAGATCTCGACTAACCACTGCTGAACTAACCCATCGGTTCCAAAACAGGCCGCTCCGGATCACGTCCTTAAGAATCGTCCTCTCCTTTTGGGAAACGCAAGACCTTAAATGGTTCTGGGAGCGTCCAGTTAGGGGTACTGATCAAGCCATCCCATTTAATGGATAGTCTATTAACAGTGTCTCTTTCCTACAAGGCGAAGACAAAAGAACTGAAGGCTTTAGTTGATTCTGGAGCAGCTGGGAATTTTATTTCAGAGTCTTTGGCACGTTCTCTGGGTATACCGGTCAATCCTCTTCCCAGCAAATTAGCTCTCTCAGGAGTGGATGGCAGTGTCAGTTTGGGGAATCCAATTTTGTCTATTACACACTCAGTGTCTCTTCAGATTTGCTGCCTTCATCAAGAGAAGCTGAAACTCCTAGTCCTTCCCAGATCCTCTTATGAATTGGTTCTTGGTTTACTCTGGCTTAAATAACACAATCCTACGTTGAATTGGTCTACCATGCAAGTCATCGCTTGGGGTCAAAACTGTTTCCATCAGTGTCTCTCTCGTGTAGTACCTGTACATATACATCAATTCTCTGAGAACTCTTCTCCAGTCTTCAATCAATTGGAAGTTCTTCCTGATCCTCGGTTGCCGGAAGTGTACCTGGACTTTGCTGATGTTTTTAAATGAGCAGTCTGCGGATAAATTACCTTCTCATCGCCCTTGGGATTGTAGCATTGATATAATTCCGGGGAAAATGCCTCCTAGAGGTCAAATCTATTCTCTTTCTGTGCCAGAGATGGCAGCCATGTCTGAGTAGAAGCTTCCTCCGTAGGTTTAGGAGCAGTGCTATCACAAATAGCTGATGACGGGAAGAATCATTCCTGTGGATTCTTCTCTCGCAAGTTCTCTCCGGCTGAGAAGAATTACGCCATTGGAGACCAAGACCTACTAGCAATGCGCCTAGCCTTGGAAGAATGGAGACACCTCTTGAAGAGTGCAAAATTTCCAGTTACCATTATCACAGATCACAAGAACCTGGTTTATCTTTAGACTGCCCAACATCTAAATGCCAGACAGGCTCGCTGCTCCCTCTTCTTCTCCCGGTTTGATTTCAAGCTTCAATTTCGACCTGGAATCTTGAAAAAAAAAAGGCTGATGCTCTCTCTCGATCCTTTTTGTCTTCTTTGGAAGAAGAGGATCAACTACAAGTCCAGAAGATATTGGATCATCTTGCCTTTGCTCCCACTCAAATCCTGTCTCCTCCTCCTGGCAAGATTTTTGTAGTTTCTCAATTACGGGAGAAATTATTGACATGGGCCCATGCTTCTCTTTATGCTGGTTACTCGAGCATTCTCAAGACATTCAAATTTTTACAGCGTTCTTACTGGTGGCCCACTATGATGGAGGGTGTTCGAAATTTTATTGTGTCTTGTGCCAAATGTGCCCAACATAAGTCCAATCATCACAAAGTTGTTGATCCACTGTGCCCTCTACCTGTGCCGGTCGCCCCTTGGACCCATCTCTCGGTGGATTTTATTTCTGAATTACCACCATCTAAGGGTCACAATACTATTTGGGTTGTGGTCGACCGGTTTTCTAAGATGGCCCATTTTATTCCTTTAATCGGTCTTCCTTCTGCCCCATAACTAGTAAAGGTATTCATTCAAGAAATCTTAGATTGTATCTGACCATGGGGTACAGTTTGTGGCAAAGTTTTGGAGGGCCCTCTGTGCTTCCTGTGGAATTAAATTGAAATTCTCGTCAGCCTATCACCCTCAAACCAATGGCCAAACAGAAAGGGTGATTCAGGAGTTGGAAAAATTCATCAGACTCTTTGTGTCCTCCTCGCAAGATGATTGGTACAATTTATTACCCTGGGCAGAATTTGCTCACAATTTCAGATACCATTCCTCGTATAATTTTACTCCATTCCTTACAGTGTATGGTAAACATCCACGGGTGCCAGATTCCAATAATTACCACCAATGGAAGTCCCTGCTGTCCCGAGTTTGGTTGATTCTTTCTCAACCTTATGAAAAGATATTCATCATTCTTTGAAAAAGTCTTCTAACTACAAGAAATTTGCTGATCGGAAACGTCTTGACGTCCCCCTTCTAAAGGTTGGAGACAGGGTGTGGCTTTCTTCCAAGAATATTCATCTAAAAGTTCCAAGTATGAAATTTGCCCCTTGCTTCATTGTAATCCATATCGCATTCTGAAGGTCATGAACCCTGTGGTCTATAAATTGGAACTCCCTCCACAGTTGAGAACCTCCAATACCTTTCATGTTTCCTTACTATGACCATTGGTTCTTAATCGATTTCAGCGTTCTCCACCCAAGACTGCTCAAGTACAAACTCTCTGGGGAGTTGAATTTGAAGTTGAGAAAATCTTTGATTCTCAGCATCGCTCTAATTGCCTTTAATATCTGATCGATTGGAAAGGGTATGGTCCTGAAGAACGGACTTGGATTAAGGCCTCTGATGTCCATGCATCTCTGCTTGTTCGAGCTTTCCACAGATTTCCTGGTATGCCTTGTGGGTGTCCAGAGTCCACCCTGAAAGGGGGGGTACAGTCAGGTTGCGGCCTAGGATCGGCTGTTACTCACCCCACTGCTGGCTTCCCCTGTTCCCTCGGGTGGTCAGATGTCAGGTGCGGCAGTGAGTTACGCGCTGAGCATTATACCTAGAGCCATGTAGACATCCATGAGCTGCAAAGTGTCTTGGTTGCTGCAGTTGCCGTCATGGGTGCAGCCATGACAGTCCTCATCACCTGACTACCCTTTACCCAATGGTAGCATGGTGGTGGTCAGCTGACGCTGTCCACCGATGATCTGCTACCTCAGGGTATAAAGCCAGTCTCCGGACAGCAGGAAGTTGCCTGTGCAATGTTGTCACTACCTTGTGTATACTTGCCGTCACCTCATTCCAGGTTCCATTATCGTGATACTCTCGAGACTACAAGTGCCATCTCCTTGTGCAACAGTGCATCCAAACATCTTGCCTGTGTGCCATACAAGTGTCATCTCCTTGTGCAACAGTGCGTCCGAACATCTTGCCTGTGTGCCATACAAGTACCTTCCTCCTTGTGCAGCAGTGCGACAAAACACCTCGCCTGCATGCAGTTACAAGTGCCACCTCTTGGTGCAGCAGTGCATCGAAGCACCTCGCCTGCATGCAATTACAATTGCCACCTCTTGGTGCAGCGGTGCGTCTAAAACCCTCTACCTGTGTACAACTACAAATACCAACTTCTGGTGCAGCTGTACTTCTTTCTCTTTAGTATTTCTCTTGGGCCATCGTTGTATTTTCTCTATTCCCGGGAGTATCGGATACCTGACCAAAGGACCATGACCTGCCTGTTGGGTGCAGCTAAAACCCATATTCCTTTTGGAGGGGTCACTGGTGAACACCTCCCAGCAGGTTAGACTCCACACCTTTGGTCAGAGATCTTATATACAGGCCCCACGCTTCCGATTTCTCCCTCAACCCGGGACCTCAGCTTTCACCCCCTCAGTAGGGGGAATTTCCCTAAGTCAAATGTGACATCTTCCAGACATAGAATCCCTGTACTCCAATTAATGGTTATCTATAGATTAACTAGCAATGTGGGCTGCAGGTCAAATACTATCCTATTACTGGCCAATGCAGAGAAAAAAAAAAATGCTTTGCAGTTGGCATACTGTATGCTGTATCCTGACTATTTCTTAGTCTCTATAGTCTGGCTGCCTGTATTTTGAGTTCCTTTAGTGCCTTTGTGAAGGTGTGGGGGCTGACTTACAGAACTCTCTGCAGGTCACCAAACTCCTGCTCTAACTGCAGTTGCACAGATAGGTGTGCTCCCCCATCTGTCCTGTGATTACTGCCCATAATCACCTCTGATAGCCGGCTAGACAGTAAGCCTGTCTGTCAGCACTATCTGCCCTCTAGCTCCCCTGGGAAACTGTTGCTAACAGGCGGCACTGCTGCTGATTGCACCACTTCTTAAACAGACAAGCCCACCTCACTTGTACAACACTTCTTAGCGATAATGTCCGGCTATGTAAGAAATCTCTGCAGAAGGAGATATATCATCAATAAATTTGAAAAGAAAAGTGGTGAGACTATGGACCTCATTCAGAGTCGGTCAAAGCGGCCGCACGGTCGTATGCCACCGATGTTCGCTATACTGCGCATGCGTAAAGGTCGCAATCTGCGTGCGCAAACTAGCCGCTACGATCAGAAATTTCTCTCTCCTTGAACACAGCCAGGTCGGTAGTTTTGAGGCGTTTGTGGGTGGTAACAGGGGAAGGTGCTTGAAAACGGGGGAGTGGAGATCCGAACGCAGGCGTGCCTAATTATGCGAACGGCGTTTTATGGTAGTGCATACGGTTTATGGGAGTGCATAATTAACAAAGTAGCGTCATGGCACATGTGACATGGGAGGTTTTTACACTGACATGATCGTAGAGCTTAAGTGAGGGTATGGTCAACCTTAAGCTCTACGACCAGTTCCAATGGTTCTTGATGGTCTCGATTAATCCTTATATGCCCAGAGATGACGTGTAATGCGTACGAGGAAGGGGCGTATTTTTTGCTCTTCTGGCCGCTTCCTCCCCTTGGTCGGCCAGCTACCGATCCAAACTTAGGGACGCAACTTGCGAGGGAATCATTTGCATATCTGGCCCCTTTTCCCGTACGATCGTGCAGCCGCTTCGACCGACTCTGAATGAGGTCCTATATTCCCAATAATACTAGATGTAAAGGATAAGGATGCAATTACTATACTGAATTAATTAAAAGCTGAAGGCTATGATTTACAGGACAGTGAATTACCTATCTTTGACGCTACAAACAGAATTAAGAAATTTACAAACAAATCTGAATTCTATCCTACCCAGTATAAAAGTGATTTTATATGTCCATGCTAGAAAATTTTAGGAAACTGTGTGATAAAACATCTAGTACTAAAGAGAGCCTGTATAGAAACAATCTACATTCAAGAGAAAGAAGGGCTCTAAAAGACCTGATGAAAGATGAATCAATCATAATAATGGGGACAGACAAGGGAGGAGGTATTAATATCAAAAATAAAAGTGATTGTTTAGTGTAAGCACATAGGCAGCTTAATAATGAGAAATTTTATTACAAAAAAACACTCAAAGGTCCCCACCTCAACATTTCTTCTTGAATTAAAAAGTTTGTTGAACAATGCACTACAAAAAGGGATTATCACAAATAAAGGGTTTATGTTTTTGTACAATGTACATCCTATTACTCCAAGGTATTATTATCACTTACCCAAAATACACAAATCCCTAGTATCCCTTCTGGGTCAACCTATTGTTTCTGGTATTGGGTCCCTCACAACCGACCTATCTTCTTACGTTGAATTTTATCATATGTAGTCTTATTCAGATCCTACATAAAAGACACTACACACTTTCTTAATCCAATACAAAATGTTGAATGGAAACCTAATTATCTTCTATTAACGTGTGATGTAGAGGTGTTGTATACAAATATTCCACATTGCAAAGGAGTATCAGCTTTAGAAAACTATCTATTAAAATGTAGGATATGATGAATGGTATAATGAGTTTATTCTTGATTCAGTTGCTTTTATATTATCACATAACTATTTGTTTTTGATGCACAATATTATCTTCAAATATGCTGTACCGCCATGGACACCAAGTTCGCTCCGATATTGCCAACCTTTATATGGGACTCTTTGAAAGAGAATTTATATGGGAGGGCCCCTTCGGGGTGAATTTGGTGCTCTATGATCAGTATATTGATTACATGTGTATTATTTGGGAAGGTGGTTTTGATTTGATTTCATCCTATCTCACTCACCTCAACACCAACTCCTATGGTCTTCACTCCACTAGCACTCGGCACACATCTCACATTACTTTTTTGGATATTTCCTTTCAAATTATCGAAAACCAGATAACTGCTATGACTTTCAAGAAGAAGGTACTGTAGATTGTAATAACTTTCTTTATTATACAAGTTGTCAACATAGAACGTGGATAGATAACATACAAAAAGGTCAATATCTAAGATTGAGATTAAATTGTATGACTACATTCTCCTTCTTAGAACAGGCTGAAGAACGAACTGAGTCTTTTAGGAAACAGGAAAACCATGACAATCTACTGTCTGAATCCCTACATGAAGCCTTTAGAAATGATTGTAATGCATTACTTATCCAGAAAAGTAAGGAATGTCTCCCTTCATTAGATATGGACACACAAGGACCCCCAATGTTCATTTCTAAATTCCATCATAGATCTAGTGAAGTTAGACATATTCTCCTGAAGAAGTCTGAGATCTTAAAATTAAATAACATTTTAAAGTAGAACCAGGAAAAAAAACAAAAATAGTTTTTAAGAAGGCAAGCAATTTGAAAAATTATTTGGCTCCTAGTCACTTCAAATCATTAAAAGAAAGTTCTAAGAATGGGCATATAGATGGAACTTGGCTTAATACTAAATCTATGGGCAGCTCTAGTTGTGGAAGGTTAGGTTGTATTACATGTAGTTTTATTCTCATAGAACAAATTATTTTACCTCTAGTTCCCAAGGGTCTACGCATGAGATAAAGGGTTTAATTAACTGTCAAACTAAATTTGTTATTTACCTAATCACATGTGATTGTGGAGCTCAGGATGTTGGGAGAACAACTCGTACATTAAATATAAGATTTCTTGCACACAGAAGAAATATTCTGAAGATATATGGAACACATAGTTTATCTCAACATGTTAGCTTGAAATATAATGGGGATCCTAAAGTCTTGAAAATACAAGGTATAGAACACATCTACCTAAAATCATCCACACAAGAAATGTATTTTAATTTAATGTATCTATTCCCCTCATAATTGCAACTATAAACACTTTTTATATTGGGGGAGGTGCACCTAAGAATAATAACTCAGTAACAACTTTTACAGATAACCCAAACAGGGTTCCAGTATTCTTATAATGGGCACTCACAGATATATTGTATTATATCAGGATTATAATGGTGGAATAAACTTAAAATGTAACTTGTCTTATTTAAATTTAATATTTAATATATATGCAAAATATACAAACTAAAGATTATGAATTAATTCAAAGAAATAAAAGAAAATTGAATTAAAGTGCAGTGTCAAGAATTTACCTGTCTAATGTGTTAAAATGATGACTGTTAATGCTCACTTGTTAATAAATAAAATATAAAAAAGGGATGTTGTACTGAGCGCTCACCTGTGAATACGGAATATAGTGGAGTGAATGTATTGATGTAGAAATAAAATGTTGATTAGTAAAAAGAACTGTGAGAAATGTGGTTATAGAATATAATGTTTTATTCCACTGGTAGGCACAATGCTCCAGTATAAACGTCAGTCTGTATGGATCCCCAGTGCGGGATCAGTTGCTAGATAATTAGAAGGTTCCTTTAGGGTGCCTCTATCTGTAGTCTGGAATAACTATGTCTCCTCTGGGGCACCTGTGATGCAGCAACTGGGTATGTATAAAATAATTCCAATAAGGATAAGTCAATAAATGTCCGGGTGGTAGGTGTGCCCTTTGAGGCTCCACATTTTATCTCTACATCAATACATTCACTCCACTATATTCCGTATTCACAGGTGAGTGCTCAGTACAACATCCCTTTTTTATATGAACCCCTTGGAGACAGGACATCTCCAGTACGAAGCAGCTCCCAAAGCATTAGAATATCTTTCCTTGTTGAGCGCTGTTCACAGATCCCAGTTCAATAAATAAAATATGCTAGTGTGTGTCATGTTTTCTTAATTCTCTATTATTAATAGACACCACTATTCTATGCCTGTTATGAATATGGTGTTAGGGAACTATCTTTGAACAAAATATATAGTAAACATATCACCTATTAAAGTAGGTTTCTTAAATACACTAATATCCTTTTTATTACCACTTTTTTCATATAACTTAATATTTATTCTTATTGTCATTTCATATACACCTCATATTCCTGTCAGGTTTCAGCCTAGGATCGGCCATTACTCACCACAGTGCCAACTTCCCCAGACTTCTCGTGCGGTCAGACGTCGGGTGCGGCGGCAATTGACGCGCCGAGGATTATGGCTTAGGTGCACTTGGACATCCATGTGCTGCTCCGTGACTTGGTTTCCGAGGTTGCCGTCATGGGCACAGCCATGACTGTATTCATCACCTCACTGACCCTTTGTCCATAGATAGCATGGTTGTTGTCAGCTGACGCTGTCCTCCAATGGACTGCTACCTTGGGGTATATTACTGGGCTGTGGAAAACAGGAAGTTGCCTGTACAATGTTGTTACTATAAGTGTTTGCTTGCCATCACTTCATTCCAGGTTCCCTTACTGTTCTACTCTCGAGTCATTTCTAGTCACTCTCCTGTGCCAGCTGTGCATCTGATACCTTGCCCGTGTACTCTGTACGTCCTCTGAGTACAACCACAGTGTCACTCTTCTGTGCCAGCGGTGCATCTGATACCTTGCCCTTGTACTCTGTACGTCCTCTGAGTACAACCACAGTGTCACTCTCCTGTGCCAGCGGTGCATCTGGATACCTTGCCCGCATACTCTGTACATTCTTCAAGTACAATTACAGTGTCACTCTCCTGTGCCAGCAATGAGTCTGATACCTTGCCCGCATACTCAGTACAACATCATAGTTTCAGAAGTACACTCGCTTGGGCCTTATCGGTTTTATCTCTCTCCATTTCCCACCTGTATTGGATACCTGACCAAAGGGCTGTGACCTGCTTGCTGTGTGCAGCTTAAACCCATATCCCGCTTGGAGGGGTCACTGGTGAACACCAGCCTTTGGTCAGGTCTCGCCAACATCCGATACTTGTGGATGAGGAGGTCATACATCCAAGCCCCTCGCCTCCAGTTTCTTCCTCAACCCCGGACCTCAGCTTTCAGCTCCTCAGTAGGAGATCATCCTGAGCCGGTGGTGACAATTCCTTTGTAATACTAGATATTAAATTCACATACACCTTATATCCCTATCGTAAGATGATGTTCTATCCCGACAGTAACCTCCTCAATATTAAATTCATAAGAGGAGAGTAAATTGCACAATTGTCACTTCTATTAGATACTCTTATTGGTATCTCAAACTTATGAGTGACATAAATATAATGTGTTGTTAATCTTCACCGGACAAACGTAATTGGAAACTGCGGGTTATCAAAGTTCAAATTGCTGTCATAGCCATTTGAGTATCATTTATTTGTTGATTCAGTAGACAGCACAACCTGCAGGTGTTCCCTAAACCTCACACTGCTGCACAGGGTCACAATAAAGAATTGATCAATATGGTATTTCAATATAGTATGCTGTGTACTGAGTATCTTTACATAGTAGCAGTCCATTATCCAATTACATTATGACCGAAACAATGTTGCAGCTGTGATCCCATTCAGTCTGAATAGTGCTTCTATGTACTGTATTGAGACCGCTTCTCAGTGTGGCTAAATGCTCTGTCTGAGTACATTAAGATGATATAGTAAATTTGCCAGTGATATCATTGATTTATTATTGTTGAAGTTTCCTTTCTCAGGTAATGTGTCTATTCTCCAGTACTTAAATATATATTAAGAATAGGGGATCGTGGTACACTTTATTAATATAACATTTCATTTTTATTTCTCACAGTGTGTAACCACATGTATTCTATCTGTTGGTATAACCCACAGTGTTTATCTGAATCTCATAAGCTTCTCTGAAGCAACAATCTAACGGCAAGTATCTGTGACATAACGCTGTAGCGATATTCCATAAGCATACTTTCATGACCTTTCTCTGAACTCGTATACAAACGGCATGCTTATACAACACATAGTAAATTGGTGAGCATATCAGTCTATTAAAAAGGATCCAATTAGCCGTGATGATCTCGCCAGTGCAAGTCATCGAGGCAATGGCCTCACTTTACGGCTGCCCGGATACGCTGCAAATTGCTTGCAGGCACATAGGGCCCAGAACAAAATTCAGAGAATTCGGGCTCGGAGCGGGCCACGAAGGGTGCGAGGTGCCGGACCGCTACCAGCGTTTTAACGCTTTTGCAAAAGCAATTCACACCCTTCGCATGGAATAGGATTGACTCCTAAAGGTGTATAATTCCCATACTCCTGATGCACTTTTTGCCATTTGCTTCCTCATAGGATCGAAACCGTTCTGAGGGTTACCATATGTCTTAAAGAAAAAAACATCCAATCATCAACCACATTTCAAGAGTGACAATCATCTGTACCAATCAAATATAACCTCCCTCGCCAAGACCAATAGAGAGTGCCTGACAGTCTTTTCATTGGATAAACTCTGTGGTCTTTCGTTCTTCTAAGAGTGGGGATTCCAGTAACCAATCCAGGACGATTGGCAGTTCTGGAGACAAATGGGAATTATCCATATTGTTAATATAAACAATATATTAAAATAAAGTATAGTAAAGTATTTGAGCAGACACATACAAAACTTTCACAGCACTCAGAGATTTCCAGCAAAAACGAAATGACCTCATCAGGTATATAGAACTCCATAAGTAAGTATTAGGATTATTTATTATTAGCCCTATCTCTTAACCATACATAATAGCAGAACACAATTGATCGGCAGTTGACAGAACGAATGGGAGATATCTTAATTATGACCAACATATTCAAGCAAGTATACCAGTTCCCTGTTGCTCACAACTGTGGTATATATATAACTAAAGGTAAGTATTAAAGTTATTTTTAGCCCTATTTAAAACATACGTCTTGATTTTACATAAACCCAAAAATATAGTGTATATTTATTTATTTTATATATATTTAAACCCTGTAATTTCAAGAATAATATCTAATTTATAACATATAAGGACTAATGTAAAGTATGCTGTTCCTGTATACTATTGATATATGTTTTAATAGTCCATATATCACTACATGTTCTGATAAAGGTGCATGAATAGTACTACTTACCTATCTTGAATCTAGTACAGATTTAATTTTCACAATATAACTACTACATATAATTACTGTTGTTTAACTAATTGAAAAGGATTACTCTTAAACGATATTACCCTACAGGTTCTATTGTTTGAATAATGAGAAGGATCGTTTCAATGGGTATTATGGATTAAGCATACTCTTAAAAGATATTATAAATCCTATAACTTTTATAGTATCAACTAATATATTTATTACCATTTATTCCTACAGAGGAAGAATTATAATATTCAAACTTAAATAATAATTAATTAAACTAACCTATAATGTTCTAATATCCTTATATAAAGTCATAAATAAGTGTAATATGTGATCATGTTAAATTAATATATGAAATAATAAATGTGATAATTCTTAAATAATGTGATAATTCTTGATTATATGTGATAATTTTGGAATAAAGTGTTTAAGATTTTTTTTACAGTGGGAATTATATACAGGTTGAGTATCCCATATCCAAAATGCTTGGAACCAGGGGTATTTTGGATAACTGAATATTCTGTATTTTGGAATATTTGCATATCATAATGAAATATCTTGGGAATGGGACCCCAATATACGCACAGAATGCATGTATGTGTTCTATACACCTTATACACACAGCCTGCAGGTAATTTTATACAATATTTTCAATAATGTTGTGGCTCAAGCAAAGTTTGTGTACAGAAATTAAATTAATTTGTTTCATATACACCTTATACATACAGCCTGAAGGTAATTGTATACAATATTTTTAATTGTGCCTTAGACAAAGTTTGCATACATTGAACCATCAAAAATCAAAGGTTTCATTATCTCAGTCATGCCAAAATTATTCCGTATTTCGGAATATTCCGTATTTCTGAATATTCTGTATTTCTGAATATTTAGATATGGGAGACTCAACCTGTATATGTGAAAAAAGGTGTAAAAATGTATAAATCGTGACACTCAGTTAGTGAAACAAATGTAAATACTCAGAACCCACCTATGTATCAATAAAGAAAATGTTCTGATTATGTGATAAAAAGGTAAAATTGTGTCTCAAAACACTCATTATTCTTATAGTAAAAACATAATTTCCAGTAGTAATAATTCTACCATATATATTTAGTCCAGAAATACCCCATAGTTGATATATTCATTCAATCCCATTGGAATTAATCCTCCCATTTTCTATGTCCATCTACTTTCCCGTCTCAGTAGTTCCTGTACCAAGTCTCCTTCTCTGATACCCAAATGGACCTTTTCGATTCCAAATGCGTCTAATAATTTAAGGTTATTATTATGATGTTCATAGAAATGTCTTGCGATGACCCTAAATTATTAGAAGCATTTGGCATTACTGTGCAGGTCAATAGCTGCAACATTGTTTCGGTCAAGATGTACTCAGTACACAGCATACTATATTGAAATACCTTATCGATTAGGCAATTATTTATTGTGACCCTGTGCAGCAGTGTGAGGCTTAGGGAACACATGCAGGTTGTGCTGTCTGCTGAATCAACAAATAAATGATAGTCAATTGGCTATGGCAGCTATTTGAACTTTGATAACCTGCAGTTTACAAGTCTTCATTTAAGCACGAACCACAGCGTGCAGGAATATTAGCCTGCTACTTCATGAAGATATACCATGTATAGAATATGAATATAGGTTCCATGATACCTAACCATGAACAATAATAGTGCAAAACATCAATTTGCCAGTTCTTGAGCTTGCAATACACCTTGTTTTGATATATGAATTGACTACCTAGGCATGAACAAATATAGTGCAGTAATATGAGCTTGTCAGTTCATGAGCCTTTAATACACCTTAGGTTGTTAATTAAGTTTCCCTTATGTTTATCCGGTGAAGACTAATAACACATTATATTTATGTCACTCATAAGTTTGTGAGACCAATAAGAGTATCTAATAGAAATGACAATTGTGTAATTTACTCTCCTCTTATGAATCTAATATGGAGGAGGTTACTGCCGGGACTATAGATACACATTATATTTATGTTACTCATAAATTTGTGATACCAACAAGAGTATCTAATAAAAGTGACTATTGTGCAATATATTCTCCTCTTATGATTTTAATATGGAGGAGGTTACTGCCGGGACTATAGATAGAACAACATCTTATGATAGGGATATAAGGTGTATATAAATTTAATATCAAGTTTTACAAAGGAATATTAGGTGTATATGATATGACAATAAGAAATACATATTAAATTATGTAAAAAAAATGGTAACAAAGAAGAGGATATTAGTGTATTTAAGAAACCTACTTTAATAGGTGATAAGTATACTATGAGGGGTATTCAATATGAAGCGTAAACTTCGCTGTTGAAGTTTACGTTTCATATCAGAGATTTTACCTTCGTTTAAAGTATCCGAAGTTGGATTTGCATAAAGTTACGAATTTTTCCTTAAAAAAATTGTAGGACCCCCCTAAAGTTGTAAAATCATGGGGGATCACTATGGGTACCCCCATTTTAGCCTTTAAATGAAAGTCGGGGATTTAAACAGCCGCAGCAGGTGTTTTTGCCCAACATTGAAGAAGTGTTGCAGAAAAGCACTTAGATTATTTTTTTCATTTTTTTAAGTGGTCCCATCAAATTTGGGGTACATGAAAATGGGTACTAGCATATTTTTAAGTCCCTAAAGTAAGTTTGTAAAAATTCTGCAATTGTGCACCTGCCGCTATAAATCTATTCTAGAAAACACCTGCTGCATACTTGCAGAATCGCCCTGAACCTATTAATCAATTTTTCTCCATTTTTTTTTTTCACCCCAATTTTTTAATTAATTTTTTGGGGTGTCCCTATTTTTTTTTTAAATTTTTATTGACACAGTTCTTTTTTAATTGTCATTCCCAGGAGTGCAGGCTATTTTTTTTTTAAGCCTGCACCCCTAAACCCCAATTCTGCAAATTTTTTCGCCACCTACTCAGTGGTGAAAAGTTATCCCCGTTTTTTATCAAAGACTTTTCAAAACTGCGAAAAGTCTTTGAAATTGAATACGGTGTAAAAGTAAAACCTGCGTTAATGACGTCATAGCTCCGATATTAACGCAAAAACGATGTTTTCGCTCCCATATTGAATACCCCTGTTTGTATTTTGTTCAAAGATAGATTCCTAACAACATATTCATAACAGGCATACTGTACAATAGCTGTGTCTGTTAATGATACAAAATTAAGAAGAGATGACACACACTAGCATATTTTACTTATTAACAAGTGAGCATTTACAGTCATAATATTAAACACATTAGATTCTTTTCTTCATTTAAATGAATTCATAATCTTTAGTTTGTATATTTCACCTATATATTAAATATTAAATTTAAATAATAATAGTTAAGTTTTACATTTATTACACCTTTATAATCCTGATATAATACAATATATCTATGAGTGCCCATTGTAAGAATATTTGAACGATCTTTGGGTTATCTGTAAAAGGTATTGAACACATGAAACCGAACATAAGAGGAGGTGATAGGTTCAGAAGTCTCTATAGAAAGGAAGCCTTCTGGATTTTTTTCCTTATGAACCCTTTCACCATTAGTCTTAAATGACAATATAGAAATTAATAATATTTAGCATGTGTATGAATTAAAACATTTGAACTGATCTATTATCGGACATTAGGTAAAATGACAACAACACTGCATAACAGCATCAGAGAATTATGTATGATTGAGTAATTTGTATATAATGGTTATGTAACTAAAAGGGGCTAATCTATAAATGAGTGTTGCATTGAATACTTTGTGAATACTTTGTGATAGTCTAATACTCAACTAGATTGTGATGGGTATAAGCAATTAAATGATATATAATAACTAAAATAATATGGTTGGGTTTGGAACCCACAGACCTCTGTGCAATGTGGAGAGGTTTTGACCAGCTGGGCTATTATTATGTTATAATATTGTTAATACTGTTATGGTATTGTATACCGCCTTTACACTTTTATATGTGTTTAAAGAAATGTGTTATCATTAACTAATAAGCAAACTAAATAAAGTATGGTGGCTTATTATGAATGGAATATATATAAGGATGATGTTATAAAATTATTGAGGTTCTAAGGGTAGAACCCTGACCTTATAGCACACTAAAGCATAGGTTTAGTCCATTCCAGATCAGCTTATAAATTGTCTAATGAAAAATTAATTTTCTGTAATTTTCCAGGTGATGCGTAAGAAATAGCTTAAATAAGGTCATATCAAAATTACCCTAAATTGATGATAATTATTTGTGTATATAGAGATTGATTTTTTTGCTATAAGGGTTATTTATACATTTAAGTTCTTTGTGTTTTTACTTATATCTGATGATTATATTAAATTTGATGAACTCCTAATAAGAGTGTTAATTCTAGACATGTGAATGCAAGTATTCAATTGCCACAAATGTTTCTCGTTATCAATTAAGCTGCTATACATCCCATTGGATTAGAGCCATATAAATATAGAACCCTGGCTTCAAGCCCTGTAAATACTATCCCTCTGAGGAAACCGCTAAAGATGCAGTGGAGAAACGCGTTAGTCACTATTCCCACACTGGCATCTTATCTGGCAAAACGGTCTCCTGGTAACCAGACTTTCTTCACAAACTGCTACAAGACAAGTGGTCACTTCCACCTGATCTCCAAATGAGCCACCGCATTGGAGCTGCACACTCCCCCCCCCTGCAGCAGAGTGAATATAGCAGGACATAGAGACACTTCCCGGCAGAGGGTAAAAGACAACTGCTGCCTCAAGAGACTGTGACCCAGGGGGAGGTAGAGGTAAGCTCTGACAGCAGAATGAATTAAGCTATACATTTTCATTAATAGCTTTTACAGTCAGGTCCATAAATATTGGGACATTGACAGAATTTTCAGATTTTGGCCTCTGTTCACCACCACAATGGTTTTGAAATGAAACAAACAAGTTGTGCTTTAACTGCAGACTTTCAGATTTAATTTGAGAGTAATTACATCCAAATCGGGTGAACATTGTAGGAATTACAACGGTTTCAATATGTGCCTCCCACTTTTTAAGGGGCCAAAAGTAATGGGACTATCAACTCAAAAGCTATTTCATGGACAGGTGTGGGCTATTCCCTCGTTATTTCATTATCAATTAAGCAGGTAAAAGATCTGGAGTTGATTCTAGGTGTGACATTTGCATTTGGAATCAGTTGCTGTCAACTCTCAATATGAGATCCAAAGAGCTGTCACTATCAGTGAAGCAAGGCATCATTAGGCTGAAAAATCAAAACAAACCCATCAGAGAGATAGCAAAAACATTAGGTGTGGCCAAATCAACTGTTTGGAACATTCTTAAAAAGAAAGAATGCACCGGAGAGCTCAGCAACACCAAAAGACCCGGATGACCACGGAAAACAACTGTGGTGGATGACAAAAGAATTATTTCCCTGGTGAAGAAAAACCCCTTCACAACAGTTGGCCAAATCAAGAACACTCTCCAGGAGGTAGATGTATATGTGTCAAAGTCAACAATCAAGAGAAGACTTCACAAGAGTGAATATAGAAGGTTCACCACAAGATGTAAACAATTGGTGAGCCACAAAAACAAGAAGACCAGATTAGAGTTTGTCAAACAACATCTAAAAAAGCCATTACAGTTCTGGAACAACATCCTATGGACAGATGAGACAAAGATCAACTTGTACCAGAGTGATGGGAAGAGAAGAGAAGGAAAGGAACTGCTCATAATCCAAAACATACCACCTCATCAGTGAAGCATGGTGGTGGTAATGTCATGGCGTGGGCATGTATGGCTGCCAATGGAACTGGTTCCCTTGTATTTATTGATGATGTGACTGCTGACAAAAGCAGCAGAATGAATTCTGAAGTGTTTCGGGCAATATTATATGCTCATATTCAGTCAAATGCTTCAGAACTTATTAGACGGCGCTTCACAGTGCAGATGGACAATGGCCCGAAGCATACTGCAAAAGCAACCCAAGAGTTTTTTAAGGCTAGAAAGTGGAATGTTACGCAATGGCCAAGTCAATCCCCTGACCTGAATCCGATTGAGCATGCATTTCACTTGATGAAGACAAAACTGAAGGGAAAATGCACCAAGAACAAGCAGGAACTGAAGACATTTGCAGTAGAGGCCTGGCAGAGCATCACCAGGGATGAAACCCAGCGTCTGGTGATGTCTATGCGTTCCAGACTTCAGGCTGTAATTGCCTGCAAAGGATTTGCAACAAAGTATTAAAAAGTGAAAGTTAGATTTAGGATTGTTTAGTTTATCCCATTACTTTTGGCCCCTTAAAAAGTGGGAGGCACATATAGAAACCATTGTAATTCCTACACCGTTCACCTGATTTGGATGTAATTACCCTCAAATTAAATCTGAAAGTCTGCAGTTAAATCACATCTTGTTTGTTTCATTTCAAAATCATTGTGGTGGTGAATAGAGGCCAAAATATGAAAATTCTGTCAATGTCCCAATATTTATGGACCTGACTGTACATCTTTCTCCGGTGTGCTGAGACAGACGGAATTCCTTAGGAAAATAGACTCTATTATACAACTTTACTCCATATGAATTGTATCATTTCTTCATAAGAACTTTCTATCCTAAAATGGTTTTCTACAAGCTATGTGCCAGTAGTGTGGAATTTTATTGTAAAGGGGCATGCTACATGAGTTGGAATTATTCACATACAGTATGTGCTTGTATTAAGAATGTAATGTGGTTTTATTATTTTTTTATAGAGCTCATTAATGTTATAACTATTGCATGTATACTTAATTAAATTAAACTGCATAATTTTTTGCATTCACAAGCGCTCTTTTTACAATATAATTTATTATATTGCATGTATACTTAATTAAATTAAACTGCATAATTTTTTGCATTCACAAGCACTCTTTTTACAATATAATTTATTATATTTACTTGGGTTATACTACAGGTTGAGTCTCCCATATCCAAAATGCTTGGGACCAGGGGTATTTTGGATAACGGAATATTCCGTATTTTGGAATAATTGCATATCATAATGAAATATCTTGGGAATGGGACCCAAATATGCACACAGAATGCATTTATGTGTTATATACACCTTATACACACAGCCTGCAGGAATTTTATACAATATTTTCATTAATTTTGTGGCTCAAGCAAAGTTTGTGTACATACATGAAATAAATTTATGTTTCATTTACACCCTATACACACAGCCTGAAGGTAATTTTATACCATATTTTTAATAATTTGTGCCTTAGACAAAGTTTTTGTACATTGAACCATCAAAAATCAAAGGTTTTATTATCTCAGTCATGCCAAAATTATTCCGTATTTTGGAATATTCCGTATTTCGGAATATTTGGATATGGGAGACTCAACCTGTATTGTGTTGACCCTGTATTGGTTTCCCTGTGCTGTGTCTTGGGCTGTTTCAGAGAAGGGTGCTGGTTCCAGGGCTAAGGTTCAGTGTGCAGTATACGATCTGTAGACTGAGTTGTCCGATAACTGTATTACTTATCCTGACTCTCAGTTTCTGAGTTCCTTACTGAGGGCCTGATTCTGTAAGGATCATAATTGCAAAGCTGAACGCAGGCAGCTTTGCATTTGCGATCCTTGCCGATATGGTAATGCAGCAGGAGGCATTACGCCTCCTGTGCGTTACTTAACCGAGCTGCATTGTCCAAACCAGGATCGGTTAATCTGCGTACCATCGGCCGGCTGCCATGACCCATGGGGACCCGCAAGCAGCTGCTGCAGTTTAGGGGAAGAGGCCAGGAAATCTCCGTCAGTTGACAGAGATCCTGGCTTCTTCCCTGCCCCGCAATGGCGATGACATGCCTCCGTTTCTGGAAATGGAAGGCATTGCCGCCCCCTCCCCGCCTACAAACAGCAGCAAGCTGTCAATCACTGACAGTCTGCGGTCAGTTTGCGTGCGGCCTCGCAGACCCGTTCTGCACATCCCAAACATCAGGAATCTGCGTTCAGAAGTGCACTAGCATGCACTGCTGAATCAGGTACTGAGGGCCTGATTCAGACCCGCTCGTGAGCGCTGAGCACTCGCAAGCGGGTTGATGGTGCCCTAGTGCACATGCGTACGACGGAGGCGGTTCCTTCGTGCGCATGCGCGAGACCCGAATAGCGACGGCCAAGCCGTCGCTATGGGTCTCGCGCCAAAGGGGGCGTGCTGTCCATGTTGAGTGACAGCACGCCCCCTTTGGTGGGCGTGCCGGTTGCGTTGCTGCCCAGACGGAGGCGTTCCCATGGGAACGCTTACCATCTGGGGCCGGCCCCACTGACATCACTAGTGATGTCAGTGGGAGTGCTTTTGGCTCTGATAGAGCCAAAAGCACTCCTGCGCTTGCGGCAGCGAACCATACCGCAGGGTCTCGTCGCAAGCCCGTGATTGTCTTGACCATCGCGACCATCTTTTTGGTCGCTCGCATAAGCTGTGGGTGGTCACCCACAGCTATGCGAGCGGCCAGGAGGCCGCTCCAATTTTAGGTAGGAGGGCCCTGATTCAGAGCGAGCACTCTTGTCAGAGCGTCCTACTCTGAATCAGGCCCTGAGTTCTAATTCCATGTCTTGCATCAGAGCAGTACCAGAGTTACAGCTTCCTCAAACTGTACTCTGACTACATTAGACTCCGATTCCTGGCCTGAGTTCTGAGTTCCAATCTACCATTAATATATTGTCCTGTGTTCTGGGGGTCACCTTTGTCTCTGGAGTCCCTGGTCTTGCTGGCCTTCGTGGGTCACTAGGCCTGTCACCCAATGGGCCTGGTCTGCTCACTCCGGTTCCAGTTCAGAATCCATGCATATCACAAGTCTGTGGTTCCTACATCGTTGCTAGTGTTCCTGTACCCAAAGTATCTCCTGCTGCATTAGCGTATTAGTTGGACGGTATTGCACAGCTTTTTTGCAGCTGTGCAATTAGGCCCGTAGAGAGCCTGTCCAGGCCCTGGTAATTTTCGGGGGCATGGCCTAATCACGCATGGGGTGGCTACGCCTCCTTAGCAGCCCTGTGTGCTAACGAGGGGGACACTGGGAGCACCTCAGCCAGGAGCAAAACCAGGGGGGCACAATCAGCGTGATTGTTCCCCCCCACTCTTGCACAACCAGAGGAGACTGCTACACAGCATCAGTCGCCTTCCTGGCCCCACTGCAGCCCAGCACACAGCAGCGTGCTGTGTGTGGCATCATTTGTAAGGGCTATTACTGCATGGCATAATGTGCAAAGACAGGGCATTAATGTGTGGCATAATGTTTAAAAAGCCAGGCACTGCTGTGTGGCATAATGTGTAAAGACTGGGCACTGCTGTGTGGCATAATGTGTAAAGACCAGGCATTAATGTGCAGCATAATGTTTAAAAACCGGGCACTGCTGTGTGACATAATGTGTAAAGACTGGGCACTGCTGTGTGGCATGTGTAAAGGGCATTAATGTGCGGTATAATGTGTAAAGGCCGGGCATGGCTGTGTGGCATCATTTGTAAGGGGTTAGGGGAGGTCTGAGAGGCATATGGGGAGCTCTAAAGCTTAAATTATGATGGGTCCCAGAAATGGTCAGGTAGGACCCCATTTTTATTAAAGTTGAGGGTCCCTGGGGCCCACATATTTTGTCACTCACCGCGATCACTGAGAGAGCACTTCCTAATCAAAGGCATGTGTCCACCTGAGCTCAGCACACAGACAACTAGTAATTAGTGAGCACATGATTCAAAACACACAGACAGACATGAATGACAGGCTATGATTTAAACACAGACAAGACAGGATTTCCAGCTACCTGCAAAAACCCAGAACAAGGACAGGACATTATGTAGTATCCCAGTAACAACTATGACTGGGAACTGCCACCAAGATGATTTGCTAACCGCAAATCCTAACACATGAGAGGCACTTGGGACAGATATGGTGAAACACTACCTGGACAATCCTGTCATTTGTAGTTGTAGCAGTTACTCACTAGTGATTATTGCTGATGTCACTTAGGAGCAAAGTAAAACAAGGCGATAACAATGTGATTCAACAAACTTGAGTGATAATAACCAGATTCATCTCTAGATAATGGATTCCTACAGTAATAACTTGATTCAAGAAACTGAAATTAATGCATTGCAGTAGATGGGACAGTCTGGGACCTTGTGACTTGGAGATCTTTGTACTTTATTACAAATACTGAAGGAGACAGAGATTGGCATTAAATGTATTAATAACTACATGGGGTTTATTGTGATAGGTGTTGACTGACTCATTTGATAAGAGCAGCATTTGTGCCAGATATAACAAGTGTGTATACTTATGCCTCTTAATAACATAGATATGGAGTGTGGTTTGGGACTCAGCATAGCTCAAAGGTTCCTATACGCAGTCCTCAAAGCTCCCCAACAGTTCAAGTTTTAGAGATATCCATGGTTGAGCACAGGTGGTTAAATCAAATTGACTAAAGTACTAATTATGTCACCTGTGCTCAACCACGGATATCTCTAAAACCTGAACTGTTGGGGAGCCTTGAGCACCGCATTTGGGAACCTCTGGCCTAGCTGAACATGCTTAAAGTGAAGTCCAGCACTCTACAATTCACAAACATCATGTTCTACCCACCACTTAACGCACTACTAATTGAAAGGTAATCCAAAGAAGTCAGGTTCCATCCAACACCTGTCGTTTGGGAGGTTCTCAAATCTAGAGGCCTTTCCCTAGCCTATGTTATATTTCTCCAGGGCTTGGGTGGCGCACTCCACCGCGTCCTTTTACATCTTCTCGGACATGTCAGCATTCTTGATGATGGCTGCCTTCACTGAGCCACTACCTGACAGTAAAGTCCACAATTTTTGATCCGCTGGTGGTGTCTTCATTCCAACTGTGGGGAAAAGAGCTGAACTGGCAACATGGCTGCAACATGTGCATCCTGGAGCAGCCTATAGTGCAGCTCACAACTGGATCTGGTGCTTTGGGTGCTGGCTACTCTTTATTTCTGAAAATCCTACCCACATCCATCCAGTACTTGAGAAGGAGGTATCTACTGGTGCCTCTCACTCTGACCGCATTTGGTTGGGTACTCCCTTCCCACTCTTTTTTTTCCCAACCTGATGCTTTCCACACACAGGCCCTCATTCAGAGGCGGTCGCTAGAAGCGAGCGCTCTCTCTGAATGAGGGCGGCCGCTTCACTTTTCAAGTGCGGCCTCCTGGTCGCTAGCTAAGCTGTGGGTTACCACCCACAGCTTTAGCGACCGACCAGGGTGATAGTCGCGATGGTCAAGACCATCGCGACCATAGGGGCTTGCGACGAGACCCTAAGGTTGGGTCTCGGCAACCGCAAGCCCCAGGAAGCTTCCTGCTCTGATCGAGCAGGATGCTCCCCACTGACATCACTGCTGATGTCAGTGCAGCCACCCACAAAACGGCAGGCGTTCCTTAAGGAATGCCTCCGTTTGTGTAGCCACAAACATCGACAGCCAACATCGACAGCCACCCCTTTTGTAGTGAGCTCCGGAGCGAGAGAAATACTCTCTCGCTCCGGGGCTTGCGCACGTGCTGTGCGGCCGCTGCGCGTGCAAAAGGCCTTAACATCGACCCGGTTGCGAGCGCTCAGCGCTTGCAACTGGGTCTGAATGAAACCCACAGTCCCTTGACAAGTGCTTTGCCTTACAGGAAAATGAGTGTACCTCATTCAATTGGGCTGGTCAGCAACAAGACCTAGAACTTGACAATATTTCATTGTGAGACCTTTCACCCAATATACAAAAAGCACCATTGGAAGCATTAACAACCCCCAGGCTGACTGCAGTTTATTATAATTTCCTGCGAACACAGTATAGTCATTTAGCAGAACAGATAGCTCAGGACACAAAATTATTACTATATATGCCGCATTAGCTAAAGCTGGGTACACATTACACAATTTTTTTGAACAATTTGGCTGATTCAGACAGATTGGAACAACAAATTGTCAAGTGTGTATGCACTTTGGGCGCTCCCGCGGTGTCCGTCGCAACTTTAGATTGCCCCTAAATGCAGCTCAATCTGACAATCCCGTTAACGATTTCCCGCAAATCATTAAGTGTGTATGCACTACCAGATGACCAGGCGATATGTTAACATATAGTTAACAATCTAACCACCAAACAATGCCCGTTATATTGTTTGGTCATTTGGAAGATTGCACAGTGTGTATACACTATATTATTTGTCAGGGAGTTCAAGGAAAATCTGGACGACCATTGCATCATTTGCTGATCGTCTAATGCAGCGTTTTTCAACCACTGTGCTGCGGCACAGTAATGCGGTCCTTAAGTGTGCCGCCAAAGATGCCTGCCAGTGCGCATCCGCTGGCAGTTTAACTTTGAGCCCGGGCAGCGCTGGGCTCTTCCAGGTAGCTCAGACGCTGCCCGGGCCATGAGACGCGGAGGCATGATCTCATAGATCACGCACGCCGCATCGCCGTCCTGCCCGTGGTCACTGCTCTATCCCTGCAGAGTGTGCGTGATTGAGTGTGACTGAGGCTACACACCACTGACTGCTGGGTGCTTATGCCACTGGTGGCTGAGGGACAGGGATGCTTGGGAGCTCCTATCTCTGCTACCATTAGGTCAGGTAAGTCTTTGTGGGGGGCTGGGGTAATAATTGAGTTTGATTTTTTTGGGGGGGCCAATGTCTTCAATTTTTATTTCCTACGGGGGCCAGTGTCTTTGATTTTTATTTCTGTGGGGGCCAATGTCTTTTTTTTTTTCTGTGGGTGCCCATGTTTTTGTTTTTCTCCACGGGGGACAATGTGTGTGTGTGTTTTTCCCCATGAGGGCCAATTTGTGTGTGTTTTTTTTCCCTGTGGGGGCCAATGTCTGTGTGTTTTTTTTCCAGTGGGGGACTGATGGTGTGCCTTGGTAATTTTAAAATCGTGTTCGGTGTGCCGCGAGTTGAAAAAGGTTGAAATCACTGGTCTAATGTGTACTCAGCTTAAAGTTACATAATCTAGTAGCTGTTTACCTGCTTACATTCTACAATGTAACTGACTCTCCAGTTTGGCTTTTATTCTGACACAGTAATGGCATAAACCTGGGGTAGGTAACAAGTGCATTTCAGCTGATGTGGAACTAAACATCCCAGCATTCCCTGCCACCGTTTTAGAATGCCCTAACAGCAAAACTGTGGCAGGCATGCTGGCATGTGTAGTTCTACAACAGCGGGAGTTCCACACGTTGCCTACTCCTGTTATAAACTAAGTGTTCCACAGAATTGGCTCACAACTACATGCTCATCTTTATCATCTGTAACACCGTGGGCCAGATTCAGAGCTGGACACAGTGGCGATGTCGGACGGAAGAGGCCGATGTTTTCAGTCTACGCATGCGTTCCAATGGTTACCACTTAGAGACGCAGAACAAAATTGGACACAGAGAGAGCAATTTTCACGGGCGTGTTGGTGACACCGGCTGTGTGTAAAGAAGCAGTGGCACTGACACAGGAGGTCATATTCAGACGGCAAACTTGCATCTGTCATAGGACTGGCGCAAGCTTCGATGTTGCGACTGATGGTGCTGCTAAATACGCAACAAGATGGAATAGCGCTGCTGCCAATGGACATCTCAGGAGCCTCGGAATCAGTTGTGGCATTAGCATAAGGATGCAGATGCGGCTGCAAGAGACGCAGACCGGCAGCATTCGCGTCCAATCAGAATCAGGCGTGTGTGTGCTTTTTATTCACACAGTCACATGTTCCAGTGACACAAGAGGACTAATAGGAAAGCAAAAACTTTATACCCATTTAACTAATCGCATTAATCACACACAAAGACAGTTTCCAGTCACACCACCACCACAGACGTCTTAAAGGCATATACGTCATATACACAGTGCATATCATTTCCTTCCAGCCTATACATTTATACATTATGGATAAATAACCATTTATTCTTAGATACTGTACATACTGTATAATACATCAGATCGAAAATGATGTTTATATCAGGAAAGATTGAACACAGATGTGCAGCTTTGAAATATATTTCCTCTTTAACATAACAATCTTTAATAACAATCATACACATAATATAAAACAGATCAGCATAGTTGGTACAATTCATATTTATAAATGTGTATAAGTACTTTCTTGGTGTGTTAACAAGTTAGCTCAGCATTCTTTTACATAACGCAGAGACAGTCTCGTTCCACAATCTAGCATACAGTATATTACATATACAATAGACAAAATAGCAATCTTATACAAATGCCTTATCAACAATACTTGTCCCATATATTATAGCTTACACAAAATAAAATATGATATATACATATATATATATATATATTTATATATATATCTAAATTATATATATATATATATGTATATATAATATATATATATATATATATATATATATATATATATATATCACTGCTATCCCAATATATCTAAGAATATCAATGCTTTCTCATGATATATTGGAACTGATATCACTGACACTGCTAGGAGGGGTCAGAGTTCATGCCAACTGTCAAGGACTGTAATGTACCTGTTACTGAAGCCGGACATACATTATGCAATTATCTGCTCAATCCGATAATTATTGGCGTATCATGCAAATTACTGTGTATGGCCACATCTGGTCAGCTATTATCAGATGTGCAAATGCCCAATTTCACTCACTCAGCCACAAGTGGAGATGAAGCTGAGTGGGTGCAACTGGGCATATGCACACAGGATAAGGTTTCCAAAGGCATGATGTGGGCATTTAGGTTGAATTGCAGGCCATTCATAGGTGACTGCATGCATGGATCTCTCACAGCAAAGATGTGACAGGTGTAAATGTGCACTGATAGTGATGATGCCTATTTTCATAAACGGATGGATGGGCAAGGGGGTGTGGCCTTTCGTTGGGGTGTGTGGTCTTGCAGCACACGCCATTTCCATAACTCTAAGGGGTGTGCCCAGCAGTCACGGAGATGCTGGGCTTCCCCCAAATTCTCCCTGCACTGTGAACAGACGCCGTACAGCAACTATTTCCAACCTCTGCTCAGTGCCCTCCCCCCCCCATCTGCAGCCCTTGGAAGGGGAGTGGGGAAGGCAGGGATAGGGGTAGACGCTGCAGCACAGCATGAGTCAACCTGTGATCAGCGGGGCCCAAATGGCACCTCCATAAGGACAGGTCGCATTTTTAAAATCGGTCAGGGTACAGTGGCCTGCTGAAACAGCCTGGCAGGAATGCTAATATAAACACAATAGTTTATCACAAAATATAGGCAAGATAGGCAATGAAATGCATTACCATCTTCCTCAGCCAAAGATGGCACAATAATGGAGCATTATAATGCTAACTTTTGATTTAGATGTACTAAGGAAAACTTTTGTTATTATAGTTACTTCAAATATTTAACCTTAATGGTAACTCTGTATATATACCTAACTTATACCAACACATTGGTGCTGTTTTGCTGTTCGTATTGTTTGCTATATGATGAATGTTTTTGTTTACAGTTATTCTTCAGCTTTATTTCTGCAGTGGGACAAAAAGATCCAGTTATTTCAGTTTTATATCTCTGTATTGATATTACATTTCCCCTCTATTCTGCTGATGACTTAGCATGCCCTTCACCTCAACTACAGTTATTCCAAATCTAATCTTCAGACCCACATACGGTTTTCCTGTCCACTTTCTATCACATGCTTCAATTCTTGAAATTGCGTTTTTGTTCATTCTAGCCTGGTGCTGAACTGTCTTTGCAGACAAATAATTACTCATAAATCACAGTCCTGTGATTGCAGGAGAACATTGTATTACAGTAACCCAGATGCAATTTGGCATCTAGCCTCAGTCTGGTTCAGACTTATCAATGAATTATTGTTGTTACCAGAGTATTGTTAGTTTGAGGGTTATGTCTGTACAACCATGGAGGAGTCACCTGGAAGAGCCATGACAGCATGCCATGGGTCACATTGTTTATATGTAATTACTGTATCCATGACTGGATGTATTGCAATGGTTAATCAGTAAGGTGGACATGGTATAGTTACCAATAGATTAGGGACTAGAATGAGAGATGGGAGGAGAGGAGTTGAGCAGCATACTTCCACATATTTGCCGAAAATTCACTGCGAAAGCAACATCATTGAGCTAGTCTGTTCATGGAGAGGTCTTGGAAAGCTCTATCAGAGGGCAGGATGTACATGAAGACAGAACCTGGCAGGGGAACTGCTTTGGAGGTGGTGAAGGAGGATTCTAAAAGCAAAAGTCCAGAATGAAGTGACAAGCAATTATGTGATCAGATGGAGCACCATTTTCTGCCCCAATTTTGCTAAGTGAGCCTTACAAGGTGCCAGAAGCCAAAAAAGAAGGGTCCTCTCGAAGTTTGATTTACCAGGGAGACAGTCCTCACAGATGAGGGAGGTTACTACAGAGATGAGGGATGTAGACTTGTCAACAGAACAATTGTTTTAGCCATGGTGACTTTCTAGGATCCTTCTTACTGCAAGGCATGGCAGATACATAGAAGGGCACAGTGGTAGCATAAGAGGGATATTAAGGGAGAGGAATGTATCCCCAGGTGTAAAACAAAATTCAGTTGGTGTAGTGGACCAGACTATAGTTGGGGAATAGTTTATGGGTGATGTAGTGTGTGTGAGTGGTGATGGCAGTCTACTGGATGAAAGCCCTATGAATGGAAATAGATAGGTAGTGCAGTGGCAGAATGGTACACCAGGGGAAAATCCAGCTCCTATATGTTCAGGAAGACCAGCTACAGCCATTGGAGGGGGCACAGTTATGCCCTGTCCTGGAGTACATTCCTATTGTGCATGCCACCGCTAATTGGCATAATCTTGGGGGAGCATGTTACATCACCCTGCACTCCATGGTCCCAGCAGAGACATGTGCCCAGGTATTTTGTACCCACCCACTTTCAGCTCCCCTGTGTATATTGAAGGGATCATAATACTAACAAATATCATACAATGACATAAAACGGTAATTAAATATATCCCTGTCAAAATAATCTTACAATATCTGTTGTTTGGGAAACAATTGATGCATCAGGAAGTTGATTTTCTTTTCTGTAATTTCCCACTGCATGTAACCCTTGTTATGGTACACCTGAACAATTGCATTTACCTCTAGAACCACGGTACAGTCTTCTGCCTATAACAACTGCCCTTTTCCCATAAAGAGAGACAGCGATACTGAGATGCCATCAAGGTCTTAAATGTCAGGTGAAGGGTAGTTTATGTTCTCGAACTGGATCTTTGTTCTGGAGTCAGTGTGGATACTGAATGCAGAAAGTTGTCCGGTACTATAAAGCTCATACACATGAGAGGAAAGCTCATACATATGAGAGGAGTGTAGCAACTGGTAATGGCCGAGCAAGAATGGGAAAATGAAGAACTGAAGTAATATGGGAAATCAGGATACCAGATAAGGATTGGCTAGTTGGATACCATATAGGAACTATCATGGTGAGTTACTTGGCTGGGACCGGTTTAACTAGTTACTGAGATAGGACCAGTTAGGCTGGTTACAGGGCTGGGACTGGAAAGGCTGGTAACTGGGTTGAGACCAGTTAGGCCGGTTACTGGGCTGGGACTGGTTAGATGCAGCAGAACTGTGGGCACAGGTAATGGATACTGAGTCTCAGGAGTCAAATGATGCTGACAACGGGATACAGGCAGCAGAACTACGGCCACAGGTAGCTAAAACTGAGTCTCAGGAGCCAAAGGATGCTGGTTTCCCAAAACAGGAAGACCTTTTACAGGGATTGACCATCTCTGATTGGCGCTGGCATTCATATGGCGGGTACCTGATCTGCCATTGGTCATTCGGCAGTCAGGTGACTGGGACCGAGCTGGCAGGAGCAATGTAGGTGGAGACACTGGGACCACCGACAGAAAAAGAGTGTGGAACAGGCAGAGAGGAATGGAGCAACCAGGAGATCCGCATCAGCCACATAGCTGGTAAGCAGAGGGGGGTTATTACCACCAGAGCTGTGATAGTACCCCCCTCGTACTGTTGGCCCCAGGACTCCTTTTAGCCTTTTGAGGGTTCTTGGAATGGATTGCATGAATGAGATGGTGTGCTTTCCAGTTGATGAGGTACTGAAGTTGGTCATAGCAACATCGGGCATCTAGGATTTACTCCATCTCAAATTCCACACCATGCTGAGTCTGGACTTTGGGAGTTCTTGGAGGAGTTGACTAGAAGTGGTTAAGAATTAAAGTTGTCAGTAGAGAAATGTGGAAGGAGTTTGGAATTTGCAAGAAAGATGGAAGTTTAATTTTGTAAGCCACCAGATTAATAACTTGTTCCACAGGAAAGAGCCCAATGAAGCGAGGGGCGAAATTTATTGACGGTACTCTAAGGAGTATATTTACCAAAGTGCAGGTTTTTAGAAGTGGAGTTGTTGCCCATAGCAACCAATCAAATGCTAGATATTATTTTCTAGAAGGTGCTAGATAAATGATAAGTAGAATCTGATTGGTTGCTATGGGCAACAACTCCACTTCAGTAAAAACCCACACTTTAGTAAATATACACTTAAGTCTTAGATTGCATGTGGACAGCCAAACTCGATCTCCAGTTTTGAGACTGGGAACCTCTCTTCTTTTACAGTCAGCAGAAAGCTTGTAGCAGGTTTTGTTTAGTTAAATAAGGGCCAGTGGGCCTGATTCAGAGCCGGACGCTCTGTCAGAGCGCTCGCTATGAATCAGGGCCGGCCTTCTTGTTTTTTAGAGCGGCCTCCTGGCCGCTCGCATAGGTGTGGGTGACCACCCACAGCTATAGCGAGCGGCCAGGAAGATGGTCGTGATGTGGTAGAGTCTCGTTGCCGCAAGCCCCAGAGAGCTTTCGGCTCAAACAGCGGAAAGCTCTCCCACTGACATCACTTGTGATGTCAGTGGGGCCAGCCCCAGACGGTAGGCGTTCCCATGGGAACGCCTCCGTCTGGGCAGCCACGCCCCCGGCCCACCCACCAAAGGGGCCGTGCTGTCACTCAACATCGACAGCACGTCCCCTTTGGTACGAGACCCGGAGCAACGGAGTGCCCGTCGCTATCCGGGTCTTGCGCATGTGCACGACGGAGCCGGCTCCGTCGTGCGCTTGCGCACTGGCCTACCATCGACCCGGTTGTGAGCGCACAGAGCTTGCGACTGGGTCTGAATCAGGCCCAGTGTCTCAAGACATTTTTAACACCATCAAAACAGTGACCCTCAGGGCCTTTTAATTGTGGCAGTTGAACAGTCTGTGATCACCAAAAGAGGAGGTAATAGATTTAAGCAGTTGTGTTTAGGAGAATCAGTGTGAATCTTCAAATTAGATACCATTAGTCCGAAGGGGCTAAATGACGCGTTGGATTATATATCTTTTTAATAAAAACTAGTTAACTCTCCTGCTCATTCTTCCTCTCACTTACATCTATTCTGGACACTGAGGGCCTGATTCAGCAAGGAACACAAGTGGGAGAACACACGCACTCGGCCGATGTTTTTGCACTGCGCATGCGTATACATCGCACTGCACGCGCACAAATTAGCCAGTGCAATCAGGTAAGGGTACGCAGACTACACGCAGTGTGTACGTAGACCCTTCCGATATTGATTGACAGGAAGTGCCATTTGTGGGTGGTGATGGGGGATGGTCAGGTTAACGCAGGAGTGCCTGTGCGTTGGGACGTTGTTAGAGGGGCATGCATAATTAAGGCATAAGCAGCCAGATGACTCGATGCACGCAGGAAGTAGGCAAAATCCTGCACGACATCAGGTCAACCTCTATTGTGCGTATGATTCCGATGGTTCTCGATGTTTCCGCTGTCTTGCGGACTACTCAGGCTTTGAGTAAAGGGAAGTGGGCGGCTTTGTGTAGTGCTGGGCATCTGCATCTTGTGTTGCGGTTGCTATGCGTATTATTATTATTATCCTTTATTTATATGGCGCCACAAGTGTTCCGCAGCGCCTTACATAGTACATAGAACTAATAAGTGAACAAGAAACAAGGTACTTACAGTACATTACAGTGCAGGACAAGGACACGATTTATATACATTGCTGCAATAGCGATTAAGGCACTTACAATAAGCAGCCGGGAGTTGGCAGTCACGTGTTAGGTGCCCTAATGGGGAGTAAAGAGTAGAAGAAAATGTAAAGAGAAGCACATGAGGGAAGAGGTCCCTGCTCGTGAGAGCTTACATTCTAAAGGGGAGGGGCAGACAGACAGGCGTGACACAGAAGGGGAAGATAGGGAGGAAAGAGCATGAAGTGGGTTAGGATGAGAGCTGAAGGCCTTGATGAAGTAGTGGGTCTTGAGAGCTTGTTTGAAGATTTGTAGAGAGGTGGAGAGTCTGATAGGGAGAGGGAGAGCATTCCAAATGTAGGGAGCAGCACGGGCAAAATCTTGGATGCGAGAGTGGGAGGAAGTAATCAGTTGGCAAGAGAGGCGGCATGCATTTGTTGGGTGAAGTGGACGGGCAGGAGTATGAAGGGAGATGAAGTCAGAAATGTATGCGGGAGAGGATTTGGTGAGGGCTTTGTAGGCGAGTGTAAGAACCTTGAATTGGCATCTGAAGGGGAAGGGGAGCCAGTGTAGGACTTGAAGGAGGGGGGAGGCAGATGTAGAACTTCTGGAGAGGAAGATGAGCCAAGCAGCAGCATTGAGAACCGATTGTAGTGGAGAGAGGTGAGAGACCAGCTAGGAGAAAGTTACAGTAGTCCGTATGCATTGATTAGTATATATACGCAGCGGCCGAGTGCGTACACTTGCGTACCTTGCTTAATCAGGCCCTAAGTTTGGGCAATATACTATTATTGTATACATTTTTGTGCGCTTGCACACACTACTAGGAACACGAGGGACAACTGTCGCCATGCCTAGTAGTGAGGTTATAGACACACGATTAATGGGGACATTTATGTTGTATCAATATTAATCCATATTATTTAACATGATAAGATTAAAGAGATTTATGTACGTGTTATACACATCATTAGACTGATTTGAATCAGAAAATTGTGTAATTGCCTATAGGATTACCTTTATACAGTGTTTATGTAGTAATATATTTTGTTTCTCTGTGAATATTTAAGTAATATTAAACCAGAAATATTCATACTTCTCTCTCTTTTTGGTTTATCTCTATATTAATTAGGTGTTCATATCACTTAGCACTTAGGAGTCATCTCATTATATGTCAAAACAGGAGGCTTATATAAAATATAAGTGAATATGTCACACTAGATTGAAAAGTATTATATGTATTAGTTATTATCTTTTACTTAGATTTTGATCTATGTATTATGTAATACTATTTATCTTTTATATATATTAATTGCATATTTTAATTCTATATATTTATTGACTCACATATTTAAATGGGAGGATTCGAGCTCAAAGACATAGAAGCCCGATAAACAGCATCCAGGTGCAATTTATCAACTAATCAGAATCAGGAGGATAAAAAAAAAAGACACGAGTTATTGTGATCTCTAGTCTTGAGAAAGTCTCGGGATTCTACGGGACGAAACGCGTTGATGTCACATTACCCCCGCAGCTACTGTATATCACCCCGGCTCTGGAAATACTTACATGGAAAAGATCGCCGCACTGCCCGACAGTACAGCAGGAATCTATATCAGTGTATGGACTATGCTATGTGGTCTCCTCGGTACCTGAGCCACCACTTCCCACAGGAATAGGATCATCCGGTTCAGTATCCCTGCAGCGTAGCCATGCTGATTACTGCAGACAGGAAAAAGAACATCACCTAAGGGGAAATTTAGTGTGTTGGCTGAAGCGAATACAGGTAATCGATGATTTAGGGGTCTATTTACTAAGCAGTGTTAGGAGACAGAGTGGAAAGTGATAAGGTGCCAGCCAATCAGCTCCCAACTGTCATTTTTCAAACACAGCCTGTGAGATGACAGTTGGGAGCTGATTGGCTGGCACCTTATCACTTTCTTATCACTTTCACTCTGTCTCCTAACACTGCTTAGTAAATAGATCCCTCAGACACCTATCTATATAGGAAATATAAGGAGACCTATAGGAGACCTAGTAGAATCTATACTGGGATGCCAGCAATGGTGGCTCCAGAGGTGGTGCTGCAGCGCAGTCCGAAATTCAAATAGGGGAACCACACCAACTGCCATTTCACACACTGCCAAACATAGATGGCTGGGACTGACTGGCAGTTGGTGTGACTCCCCTATTTGAATTTTGGACTGTGCTGCAGCCCCACCCCTGGAGCCTCCACTGTACGCCAGTATATGATTAACTCTTTATAACAAGCTGCTAACTGACTGACCGCTTTGCATGTCTTATAAACACTGGGAACTCTAGAATAAGCAACACATTTGCTACATGTTATATAAACAGACGAACAAACTAACAAATATGTTGTATTCCTACCAATTACTATATAGATGCCTGGTGAAGAGTGTTTAGTATAAACATTATGATTTTCTTGAGAAATATTTATATGGTTGTACTATATACATCTTTTATATATATTGCTGTTATTTCTTGAGATTTATATTATTGTAGACCTGTATAATTATATGGGACATTATAAAGAATTTTAAAATAAATCAATTTATTGGTATTATCCATAAGTTTCCTGTTTATTAATAGAGGGCAAACTTATTAATATTACATTCTTATAATTACTAAACCACCTAGCGCAGTAATAATCATTGTTCCTTGTGCATTGTATGTTCTCTCAGGTTCTAACCAAACCTAAACTACTTACAGCTGTGGTGAACAATCATTATATATTTAAATCAATAGTGTCAGGAATTGTAGTGGTACCCACTACAATGTGTGTTCAACATCAATTAGAGAGACTACTATAGATAGATAATTCATTTATACCAAATATGCAGGTGAAAATGTCTTATTGCTTGCATGACTGAGAAAAGAATAAATCTCCCAGCAGGATTATTGTGTTAGGCCTGAGAAGCTAACCGGATAATGGGTTGACTGCTAGCTTGTGTTGCTATGGTAACTTAGTACTCTTTAGGTGGTAATGGCTGCACTGAAGAAACTTGACAATTTGCAAGAAAACTGACAATAGAAAAAGAAAATGTGTTTGATAAGGAAAAGTCTAGCAAGAAACTGTCAAGACCTGGCAGATGTACTAAACTCTGAAAAGTGATAAAGTGGAGAGTGATAAATGACCAGCCACTCTGCTCCTAACTGTCATGTTACAGGCTGTGTTTGGTGCAGGCACGGACGCTCTGCCGGCTGCTACTGTCGCTTGCGCAGCGTCCACGGTCAGAGCTCAGCTGACAGTTCCGATCGGGCCTGGCAGCAGCAAACAGTGAGTGGGCAATTGCGGAACAGCCGGTAGTAGTTTGTGGGGGCGGAGCATCTGGATGGCAGCTTGTGGTTAGGCTCTGACGTGTCACACAATCAGAATGAGCTTCTGTGCATGGGCAGAGGCTCATTCAGGACTATAAGTAAATGGTCGCGGGATGGCTGCTGCACCATGAGCCTTTTCAGAGCTCGGAGTAGTGAGTCACACCTCACTGAGTTCCGCCTCCAGCAATCATTACACACAGCTGCGGCCTGCCAGCCTGAGGCGGGAAAAGCGGGACCGCCTGCGGCTTGCTGTACCTTGAGTCGAACGTCTCTGCAGACTGCACTCAAGTAAAGTAAGTTTGGAACTGGGAGAAGGCCAGGGTGCTGTGGTGCTCACTTCTGGGAGAGGGGTTCTTTGCTGGGATAGTGGTGGTGGGTGCTGATACTGTGCTGTGCTCGCCACGCCCCTTTTCAGTATCTCATCTTGCCTAGGGCACTAATTTGGCTAGGGCCAGCACTGTAGGAGATGATTGGTTGGTCATTTATCACTCTCCACTTTATCACTTTCCAGAGCTTAACTACTTGCCTGGCACGGTCGTATCAGATACGGCCATACCAGACAGGGCAACCACCTGCAACCCTAAAAACACCTGACCCATTCATACAGCACCCCAAAATCCCCGACCCAATACTTAAAACCCATTTTCAAACACCTTTTAAATTTTCACCCCGAAAATGACATGCCCTTTTTAGGGGGTATTAAGATATTCTTTTCTTTTTTTTGGTCTAATTAGCCATTAATAAGGGGGGGGGTTCCCAAAGGGTTCTGAACCAGGTCCCCACATTTTTACTCAAAAATCGGGGTTTTGCACATCTTTTCTCCTGCCTTTGGGTGGAGAAACTTTTTCACCTGTTTTTGCCTATGGAGTTTTCACACATGCGAAAACGTCCTGGAATTGAATAGGGCGATACTTTGAAAAGTGGCGAAAATATCGCATCAGCGTATGTTTTTTGGCCGATCGCGGCATTTTGCCTCTAATTGAATATGGGCCATAGCGTACAACTCTGAATCACCCCTGTAGTCATTAGGTCAACATTTACAATGTCGGAATTCAAATCATCAACACCACTATGTTGACAGTTATAGTTATAATGTCAACATGTGAAATGTTAACATTGTAAAAATATTAACAATAACATTTGGTTAGGTTGCAGGGGTAGGTTATGGTTAGGTTGATAGTTAGGCTTAGGTACTAAGGGGAGGGTTAGGAGTAAGGATTAGGAATAGAAGAATTCTCACCAGAACGCTGAAGGATCACAGATCTGACCCGGAAGTGACGGTCACATGACCGCCGGGTCCCAGAACCCGCACTGGAGCTGCTGTAGCCGTTAGGAGCAGGTAAGTCACTGTTGGGCCACCAGGAATGATATATCAACATTCTAACATGGCGATATTTCATGAGTGTATACATGATAATTGTTAACATGTTCAATATCGACATTATAATTGTGACAAATTCTTATGTCCACATATTATACCACATAATCAGCTTCCCCAAAGTTGCGTCAACCTAGCGGAAAACAGCAAAAAGACGGATGTTATGCTGTCTTTTCCCCTCTTTGATATTTTCAAATAAAAGGACATATTTTATAAAGAGTAAAATTCTTCTTTTCACTCATTACAAATCTTAAATGATGCTCCAACAAAACAGTTCCTGTTATTTTTCAAACACATGACAGTTAGGAGCTGACGAGTGTAAACAATTATCTTAGATAAAATGTGAACGGTAAAGAACTAAGTGAATGGAAATAATTGTCCTTGCTATTTTGGCAATTGCTCCATTGACTTCAGTATCAGATCCACCAGTAACAGTAGATCCTCATAGAAGGTAATAGCATCAGTGAATTCAACTATAATTGCTCCATTAATATTACATGCCCTTAAGCAGAGGCAAACGCAGGATTTTTATGAGTTTTTAACTTTTTATATATATATATATATATATATTATATATATATAGTATATGTGTGTGTGTATACATACACACTCATATAGATACACACATATATACATACACACACACACACACATATATATATACATATACACACATATATACATATATACACACACATACATATGTCACACATACCTTACATGCACACAAATATATACACACATATGTCACACATACATTACAAACTAACTTACTGTACTTTGCAGCAGATCTGATCGGTACTGTACCTAGCAGGCTGGCACCATGTAATTAGGACCCTCCCCCTCACGACAAAATGTTGAGATTTGTGGGTCAATCGGCAGGGGGCGGGGCCAAATGACTCGATTCTAATGGAATTACATCATATTGGCTCTGCCTCATCCATACTGACCCACGAATTGCACCAATTTGCCACGAGGGGCGGGGCTTCAGAACATGGTACCCGCACTACAAGCTGTCAGAGGGGGTTTCTGGGTACTCAGAAACCCCTCCATGCGCTACTGCTATAGTAACTTTGTCCTGGTGAAATTTTCCAAGCGTAAATTGGATGAAAATGTGATGTTAGTAGCACATATAGAAGTCTATAAAGCATGAAGAATAGTTGGAGAACTGACTTTAATAAATTTGACAAACAGATACATTTTGCAAAGTACAGTAAAACACAATTTTAGTAATAGCTGACAAATGGTAATATGCTTTTTTGAAGTGAAAATTGCACTGTAACATCATGTTGATTCTTTTTAAATAGGACTTCTAGTGCATACACATACATTAATTGTATTTCACACCAAGGCTATTTTATGTGCAGCTCACAATCTCTGGCCATATACCTGCTTTGACGGGATGGAAATGGGATGCTGGCGTTCGGGATCTTGGCGGTCAGAATCGTGATGCCGGCATCCCGACAGGGTTAGAATACCGACACTTCATTGGTCGGCATCCTAACCCTCCCCCTCTCCCTACTCTCACCCTCCCTCCCCTGTGGCTGAACCTAACCTCCCCCTCCCCGCACCCTAAACCTAACCTCCCCTCCACACACCCTAAACCTAACCTCCCCTCTTAATGCCTAACCCTAACACTCCCCCTAGTGCCTAATCCTAACCCCCAACCCTCCCCCTAATCCTGCTACTTACCTTTGTGATTCCAGCAGTTGGGATGCCGGCGCCAACATTCTGACTGCCGGAATCCCATCTGTCGGTATATTAACCGCATCCCGCTTTGACATGTACAGTAGTGCTCAAACATATTTTGACAAATAGTTTTCTTTGTTGTTCCCCATTGTCAAAAAATGCATCTTATTATTTTTTAAACTTAGTACAAAATAACAAAAATTGGTAACAAAATTGGTCACTGCACACTCTTTGTAAGATTTATAAATACATTATCCCGAGCCTCAAAAGTGTTTCGGAGGTAAAAAAAACTTCCATTAAATTCATAGGCTACAACAAAATAACACCACAAAATTGGATAATTCCAGACAACAGTATTAGTACTTTGTTGCAAAACCATTTGCTGTTATTGCAGTCTGGCGTTGTCTAGATATAGATTAAATAAGATTGAGTAAACGTTCCTGAGGAATATTTGTCTATTCCCTTTGTAAAACACAGGAAGAAGTGCTGGTTTGTGTACTCTTGGGTGTTAACACGTTTGTCTAGCTTGTCCCACAAGTGCTCAATGAGAGTAATATCTGGACCACTCCAGTACATTTAATTAATTTTTGTGGAAGAAGTCCTAAATCATTTTGAAACACTGTTTGGGATCGTTCTCTTGTTGGAAGATCCATTTTCGGGACATGTTCGTGCAAGTGAGCATTTGCTATAGAAACACCCCAAACCAGGAGGTGATCCCAACAATGTTTCACAGTGAAAAGTGATGGAAACACACCTGAGGGGGAGGTGTGGGTGCTGCAGGAATAAGAGGTAGGGAAATAGGGGGTATGCTGAAAACAGCAGTGGAGCAAGATGGTTAGGCTGGGCCAAGGACGTGGGTAGCATATGTTTCAGGTAATTTTTTTTGTAAATTGTTTTAATTAAAGCAATGAGTGTAACAATAAAAAACAATCAATCCAATCAACAGTGTCCAGCAGTTTGTAATCTCCGAGAAGACTAAGGGCCGGATTCAGCTAGCCGCGATAAGCCGCGTTTGTGCGAAAAGTTTGCACAAGCAAAAACTTTTTTGTACAAATGCAGCTAATCGTGCGTATCGTGCAATCCTATTAGCCACGGCCTTTTGGAGGTGCGAAATCTCGGATGTGAAAAAGACACGTTTTTGCATCTAATTGAATTCCCCCATAGAAGTGTCTTGAAATCAGGGTCATTCATTCAGGGTAGGCAGGGGAGGCAAAGCTAAAAATTAATAGATTATTCATCTATAAAAATGATTAGAATAATACAATGAAGATATTAATAACTTATAAACATCTTGTTTATTGTAATCATTTTTATAGTTAACACTAACCAGCTTTGTGGAACTCCCTGGGACTGCAGGGAAATGTGAGACGAGGCAGCAACAGCTCAGCCTCGCTTCTGTATAATTAGACACTGCTTGCAGGGCTGGAGGCGGGGCCACACCACGGGCAGTAAGCTGCACAGAAAGAGAGCTAATAGAGGCATGCCTCTGACTATGGGGGGGCGTGCCTTGAGCACTGATGGACACCTTGGATGTGTCATGTGACCAGGAAGTGCACTGCAGGGTTTAGAGATCAGAGCTCAGCAGCAAGAGAAGACACAGTGATGCAGGTAGGAGAATCAATGGACAATGAAGCTTAGTTTAGTGAGGGGAGAGTTACAGTGAGTAGGGGGTGAGACAGGTTTCCAGCACTTACAGACTCATCTCCATGTGTGCTTCCCCAGCCATTGACCTCACTGCACCTCACTGCACGTCACTGCTTGAAATGCCATCAGATATACTGTACAGCAGATGAAAAATTGTTTAAGATACATCACTGAGATTTTATGATACCGAAGATAAACATGGAAGTAGCATTAAATATATCTTAAAGTCAGAATCATAAACAAAGATGAAAAAGAATTAAAAAATGAAAAGTAAACTTGCTTGCCTTCGATCCCCCCTCCTCCTGGTTTGAAGTAACCTTCCCCTTCAGCACAATACTCGCTTATTTAAGGAATCTTTAAACAGACAGCCCAATTAGTTTCACTGATACTCTGAAGCACACTGATTGGTGGATAGCACTGAACATTTTCCAATCAGTGGAAGCAAAAGAAAAAAACTATAAATAAATATAGTAAAGGGCGCTTCCAAGTGTTGTATCTCCAAGCAGCTGCTGGGGGGGAAAGGTAGTCATCCTCCTGAACAACAATATAAACAACGAGAAAGCAGCGCTAATTATATATATTAAAAAACAATTTAATAAGATTCACAATTGATATAAAAAACTCAGTACTGAGAATATTATTTCAGAAAAAAATTATTATCCCAGGGACATAAATAAACGTGCAAATTGCATACATAAAGGCATAAAGCTTAGAGACCCTGTAGGTACTGGGTATTACAGCATGACCAATTGGACATGCACCGTAGGAAAGTCATGTATGGATGGCCAAGTCCAATATTAATGGAGATATATTACCAGCCTGTAATCACGATGATGAGGAATGATTGAATTAGCGATGGTCTTCGTAGATGTAGTAGTCCAACGCAAAAAGATGTAACCTCGTGGCGACCAGATGCTGGATAAGATCACAATGAGTCCCAATTCCAAATGGTGTCCCAGTAGGTAACAGGGTGCTGAGATCCCAAAGGCAAAGTGCCAAATGCCAGGGTATAATCACCGATGCATTTCACTGCTCAAAGGCAGCTTTTTCAAGGTGTCTGTATGCCTATTCAAGCAGCCTTTATATAGTACTTCTTAATTTGACCTGACTATCCTCAGGTGCAATCAATTAAAATCCTCATTCACTCAAATGCATTCATTTTAAAAAAAATATATAATAATAATGTTAGAGACAATAGTAGGAGGCAAGCCCATCTTGTACCAATATAAAAGTGGAAATTAGAAAAATTAAACAGATAAAATAACCGTACTTACCAACAAGACTGAGGGTCCGATCACAAGAATACACAATCCTTGGATTGTTTGTTTACAATTAGTTGATTCCTCATTGGCCACATTAGAACATGTGATCAAACTAGGCTTACGGCTATGGGACACGACGTCAGCTGACCCACCAGCTGGTTGGCAACCACAGCGTGTGTCATATCCTGAGCTCATACTTAACAATTCGACCACGCTGTTGACTGGTTGTAGTTTACTTCTTGGACACGTTAGGATGCGTGACCTGACCTAAGCTATGGAGCGCGGCATCAATTGACATCGCATTCCAAGCCTCCTATTGTGAATCACCGGCTTGATGGTCTATACGGCGTGTGTGAGGTCCTAGTCCTCACCCATCTAGGCATATGACCCACGCTGTAACCATGGAGACCCACACTCAGATACTAAATAAAAGAGTGATCAGCCTTAATTATCAGCCAATAGATTCACTTCTAATTAACACACTGAAACCCCAGATGGATATACAGAAAAAGTTTTTAAAAAAAGAAAAAACACCGTGTATTGGATGTATATAGATACACAAACAAACAATTGTCACTCATAATGATCTTGCATCATAGGACCCCAAATGGCCATACAACTCATATTAATCATAAAGAGAAACAATGAATGCAAAGATGAAATATAGGACCCCTATATAAACTCAATGGGAATGAATAAAGTTAAATGAAAAATGATAATACAAAATGATAAAAATGAAAATAATTACTAAAAATATAACTTATGAACCTTATAGACCTAAAATCAATAGGCCTAAACTTTAAGAGGTGAGTAGATAATAAACTAAAATGATGATAATAAGACATGGACAGTTCTCCCAAGTGGAATGTCCATATATAAAAAGATAATAATAATAATAATAATAATAATAATAATAATAAAAATAAAACAAATATGACCTGTCCAAATTATAATACAACATTCAATTCCAAAGCCTCATTTAATCCACTCGGGAACAACGAATTGAGTTGGAAGGTCCAATATATCTCTTGTTGGCACAGTTTTCGGAATCTGTCCCACCTGCATGCAGTCGGAGGGATAAACTCCAAGCCAACCACTGACAAGGAGCTTGGGTCACTCCCATGTTTCTCCATAAAGTGTCTAGGTATACTATGATTCGTCATCTTCTTTATAATATTTCTCCGATGTTCCATATATCGCACTTTAAGGTTGGTCGTAAAAACATACTTGAGCGAACAGCCACATTGTAAAAGATAAACCACTCAACTGGTGTTACAATTAATAAAACTTATAATTTTCTTTTCCTCACCCATCATAGTGGCCAGAGAAAGAGTTTTGTTAATAGCATATTTGCACGTGGTGCATCTTGTAGCACCACATCTGAAAAAAACAGTAGGTTTAGAGGTTAACCATGTATTTGAAATCTCCTTGGAAGTCTTAACATCAGCTTTCATAAAACTTGGCACCAAAATTGTTTTTAAGGAGCAATTTTTCCTAAAAATGAATTCAGGATCAGGGGGAAGATGTTCTCTAAGTATAGGGTCTGTTTTCAATATCTGATAATTAGATTAAATAATTTGCTTTATAGCATTTGATTGACTGTTAAATTTCGAATTAAAAGCCAACTCCCTAGTTTTTATTTTTGGGAGGGCTTCATGTTTGGACCTCAATAGAGAATCTCTATCCATTCCCAACACTTCTTCAAAAGCTTTATCCAGGATATATTTAGGATAACCTCTACTGGTAAAAGACTCCAGCATCTTGGCAGATTGTTCTTGGAATATCTCCCTAGTTGAACAATTTCTCCTAAGGGGTATATTCAATTGGGCGCGAGGTTTTGCGAGGAAAAAACCTTGCGCCCCTCGCGGCCAATTTCGGAAACCCGCGGGTATGCGCGCTCCCGATACCCGCGGGATTCAATTAAAAAACAGTGGACGCGGGGTTTTCATCACTGAAAACCCTGCGCCGTGTAAATAAAAAAAAAAAGAAAAGTCACTTACCTGCCCGGGTCCCCGCGGCTCCCGGCGGCCTCCCCTCTCTCTTTTTACTGGAGAGGGGGCTGCTGGGAGTCCCGGGGGCTGATGTGAGAAGCAAAGGCTGCTGGGAGATGTAGTTCTCCCAGCGCCAATTCCGGGGGGGCCACACAAGCACTGCCGGGGCACACTCACAACGGGACACACACACCCACACACACACTCATGCACACACACACTCTCAAACACACTTACATACAGCACACACACTGACATACTCACCACTGCTGCAGAAGAGCCGGCTCCCGACGCAGGATGAAGAAGATGAGAAGACAGCGCTGCAGAAGGTAAGTAATTAAGGACTAATTAAGCTAAATGGTTACTTCCAATTGCTTAATTAGTCCTCGGGGAGGGCGCCGCGGGGTGTCAGAGCAAGTCCCGGTAATTTCTCCATTCCTCGATTTCAGGAAAAATCACGCTTGCTCGGGAGGTGCACAAGCAAAAACCTCCCGGCGCGTGTTTTAAAACAAAACACGCACCTAATAGAATAGCAAAAAACCCGCACCTGCAGGAAAAACCTCGCAGGTGCGGGATTTTTGCTTTTCACGCAGCCTATTGAATATGCCCCTAAGTCTTAATAATTAGCCTTTCGGGATGTTGGTTTTCCATGGCATATAGTGCACACTCCGAAAGTGTAGGTACGCATCCGTGCCAACCTCCTTCGCATAATTGGAAGTACGAATATTGTTATCAATGATTTCTAGGGTCACATCGAGAAAATTAATTTTCCTCCTGACAAAGTTGTGTGTAAAAACCAAATTATAAGTGTTGGTGTTGAGAGAATGAACAAAATCTGAAGCTGTGATAGAATCCCCATCCCAAATGATAAATAGATCATCTATGTAATGGCCATAGAGAACCAGGTGCCAGCCAAGCCCGCCCCCCACACGAGTTCGTCCTCGACTTGACCCACGTAGAGGTTGGCGTAGCTTGGAGCAAATCTGGTTCCCATGGCCGTCCCCATAGTTTGTAGATAAAATGTGTTCGAGAAAATAAAATAATTGTGAGTAAGAATAAATTGGATGGAATCAATTAAGAACCATCTGTGTCTCTCCGTAAGTCACCATCTTGATCTAGAGTATCTTGTATAACCTGCACTCCCAATTGATGGGGGATATTTGTATACAAGCTCTGAACATCGAGTGTAAGAAACGCATATGTAGGTTTCCATATAACACCCTGAATTAACTGTACAAAGTGAGTGGTATCCCGTATATGTGATCTTAGCAGAGAGACACACGGCTGAAGATGAGAGTCAACATAGGCTGAAAGAGAAGAAGTTAAAGTTTGAACACCAGAAATTATAGGGCGTCCCGGGGTGAGGTGAGGGACTTGTGAATTTTAGGAAGGTTATAGTATATGGGTAAAGTAGGAAAAGAGGGCAGGAGGAAACAATGTTCCTCTCTCGATATGACCCCATCATCCAAAGCATGCATAAGGAGAATCTCAAGCTCGGCCTGAAAATGATTGGTGGGGTCCTTTAACAAATCTCTATAAAATTTGGCATTTTCAAGTTGTCTGAGTGCCTCTTTAATATATTCGGACTTATCTTGCAAAGCCAACCCTCCACCCTTATCTGCCTCCTTGATTATGATGCTGGAATCTTTAGTTAAATTACTGAGGGCCCTCTTTTCTCTTTTGTTCAAATTATTAGTCCTACTCCTCACACTAGACTTAGAGAAACATAAATCTCTAAAATTGTCTAGGGTGGTTTTATAAAATGTCTCAATACTGCTGCTTTTGAAACTAATAGGAAAAAAATCAGATTTTAGTTTACATTGACTTTTATCAATATTAAAGATTTTTTCTGTTTCAATAGCCTGATTCCCCAAAGTGCTCTCTTATTGTAGTTCTTCTAAAATATTAATAATTGGATCATCATCATGATCCAGAAGAACTGTAAAAGAAGCATCATCAGTAGCTGAATGGGCCTTCTTTGCAAAGAATCTCTTCCTGCAAAGGGTATGTACAAATCTGTTCAAATCAACATAGAGATCAAATATGTTGGGTTCAGCAGATGGAGCAAATTTTAAACCTTTGTTGAGGAGAGATATTTCATCTTTAGAAAATATCCTTGAAGATAGATTAAAAATAGTTTGACTAGTGATTTTTTGTTGTTGGCTTAATCTTAATCTCTTATGTTTCTCCTTTTTCCCTCTTCTTCTCCCTCTACACTTGAAGTTCGACTTCTTTTGGTTGTGGGAGTTTGTTTGTGAATCCAAGTTGATTCCCGCTGATAGGGGGATGGTCTCCCTAAAAAAACATCCGATCTTTCTCCTCTCTGTTCTGTATATCGAGCAGATTTGTATTTGGGATGAGCCCCAAGATCTCTATTATCTTTATGGGGTGCTGAAGAGATAATGGCCTCTCTCCTATTCCCACTAGTAAAGCCCCTACCATGGTGTTTAAGACGATCAGAGAGGACTCTCTGTCTCATCACTCGTTGGCCAGAGTGGGACTGTCGGAATGGGAGAGTATCAGTATTAACATTCTTATCCCTATTAAAAAGGTGTTGAGAGTTTTGATGTTTATCTCTATATGATTTTACCTGACCCTTAGTATAATCATCTAGATCTCTCTGAAATTTTTTACACTTAATGTTTGTAATGGATTGTTCAAATCTTAACACTCTATCTGTTGTTCTACAATCATAATCCTTATATTCCGGTTGGGTACTCATAGGTTCTAGTTGTTTCTTAATTTCTTCAATATCTTTCACCAATTGTTCAATCTTATTATTCCTTTATTTGATTACCAGTTTCATAAGTGACACTGAACAAATATCTAGTATGTTTTCCCATTCATTTTGAAACCCTGGTTGGTCAGAAAAAAATCGAGGGTTTGAAAATACGTAACCCCCTAGGAATCATTTTCCTATCTAAATAACTCTGGAGATTAGAACTATCTAACCAATTTTTTGTTTCTAATTTTAATAGTTCTTCTAATTTAGAAAAATCTTTTTTCATGGTGTCCTCCTCATGGTACACCTTCTCATTTGCTGTTCCATCCCAATTGGAGATATAGGCTTGCCTCCTATTATGTCTATTATCAAAATTGGAGAAACAACTCATGGCTGCTGCCCAGTGGACTATGTGTGGAAGCAAAAAAAAAACTATAAATAAATATAGTAAAGGGCGCTTCCAGGTGTTGTATCTCCAAGCAGCTGCTGGGGGGGAAAGGTAGTCAGCCTCCTGAACAACAATATAAACAATGAGGAAGCAGCGCTAATTATATATATTAAAAAACAATTTAATAAGATTCACAATTGATATAAAAAACTCAGTACTGAGAATGTTATTTCAGAAAAAAAGTATTATCCCAGGGACATAAATAAACGTGCAAATTGCATACATAAAGGCATAGAGCTTAGAGACCCTGTAGGCACTGGGTATTACAGCATGACCAATTGGACATGCACCGTAGGAAAGTCATGTATGGATGGCCAAGTCCAATGTTAATGGAGATATATTACCAGCCTGTAATCACGATGATGAGGACTGATTGAATTAGCGATGGTCTTCGTAGATGTAGTAGTCCAACGCAAAAAGATGTAACCTCGTGGCGACCAGATGCTGGATAAGATCACAGTGAGTCCCAATTCCAAATGGTGCCCCAGTAGGTAACAGGGGCACATGAGGGGTATATTTACTAAAGTGAGAGTGTTTAGAAGTGGAGATGTTGCCTATAGCAACCAATCAGATTCTAGCTATTATCTTCTAGAAGGTGCTAGTTAAATGTTAAGTAGAATGTTAGTAGAATCGATGTAATGATGATAGATAATACTGTTACTAAAAGATACTACTACTACTAATAATAATAATACAGCGTACGAAAATGTCTTTCAGTGAATTGTATATTCATATACTATAAATAGGTACCATGTAAATAAAAGCTACCAAGTTTATTCACATCAGTAGATGAACTGACTCTCATTATTATAATCATCACCGTCTGTGCTCTACTCCATCTGTCTCAGCAATTTACATTTTCTTCATCTATATTAGATCTGCTTGTGAGGCTACTTACTCTTAATCATCATGATTGGGGCATAGCATGGGCGTTTGTGAGCATGGAAATAACTTCCCAAGTTTAAGGCAACATTTCCTCTTTTGCTACTGTACATACTGTAGGGGCATGTTTGCCATTTACCAGGAATTGGTCCCGATAAATAAATATAATATTGTATTGCCGAATAACGCGGCAATAAGAAATTAAGTACTGTATCGTCTGAAGTTACCAATAATCACACACAGGACAGGTGCTCCGGCAGGAGTCAGGCCCTGCAATGTATGAAGATTAAAGTGATCTCTAATGCGGGTTCGGACCTGACACAGTTACTGCGCATGTGCTAGCGGACCAAACTGAGGAGGGATCTGACAATTTAGTGATGTGTAGCCCATAGGCTACAATGGCTAATGCATTTAAAGATTGCAATAGCCTTTGGTGTTAAGTTGCTGAAAGCTGGGCTTTCCAGGCCTTGGTCATTTTTCATAATTTAGCAACCCCAATAGGTTTCTATAGGGGCTACATTTGGAAATGCAGGGACTGCAGCAGATATTAGAGATAATTTGTGGGGATAATCTTTTTCACTCTTATCCTGTTCTGCTCTGATCCTGTGCATCAGATTATCACCATAGGAAATGTCTCTTTCTCTATACATTTTTTTTTTCTAAACAGGATGCAGGTTCCCAGGGTCTATGGCTCTGCACCAGCTCCCTGGCTTCACAGACTTACTCATTCCAAAGGTTGATGACAGATTTGGGCTTGGCAGATTCTTGGTCCCAACATGGAAGCAAATGCACCCAATGTTTCTACAGCTCCACGTGACTCTCGATAATCTCCCAGTCAGAACTCTTCATGACTGTAATGGATACACACGGTCAGATTTTTCTTCAGATCTGAACGATAACGATTTAAAAAATCTTTCAATCCTTCATATCTGTCAGATGAACGATTTGAACGATGTGCGTTCCCGATGGTCAGATAACGATATCAGACATCTGATGTGTTTGCAGTCAGACTTGGGCGATTCCATTCATTTTAATGCAGTCAAAAATCGTTCAAATCGTTCAAATCTTTGGGAAAATCGTTCAAATCGTTCATCTGACAGATCTGACAAATCTGACCGTGTGTATGCTCCATAAGTCTCTCAGGGGTCTATGTACTAAGCAGTGTTAGGAGACAGAGTGAAAAGTGATAAGAAAGTAATAAGGTGCCAGCCAATCAGCTCCCAACTGTCATTTTTCAAACACAGCCTGTGAGATGACAGTTGGGAGATGCTTGGCTGGCACCTTATCACTTTCTTATCACTTTTCACTCTGTCTCCTAGCACTGCTTAGTAAATAGATCCTTCAGTGTCTGCTGTCTGTCCTGAGCTCAGCATATATGCCGTCAACCACCAGTCAAGATCATTTATCCTGGTGCTCTAGAACTTGAACTTGACAGTGGCTACTTAGACTTGAAGAAACTGCCCATAGCTTGCTTAGGTGGATTTTATACAAGATCTTGAACCTCTGCACCTACATCTCTGTCTCCACCTGTCAGGATCACATACTCTAGTCTACAAAGCTCTTGTTTCAATGGGGTTTTCAATGTCTCCAATTGCTGGTGTCTCCTCTTGGCCTCACACATCTATACATATCTGCCTAGATTAGTAAGGGCATTATTATGTATTATATTATTATTATAATGTATTTATACAGCACTTCCAATTTTTGCCAGTGCTGTCAAGAGAACATTTTATATTTTTCAATTGAATACCTGCCCTATTGGAGCTTACAGCCTAATTTCACAACTGCAAATATAGTATGTTCACACACTACAGTCCATTGCAATTTATCCAATTAATACTGTATCAATATGTATTTGGACTGTGTGATTAAAACTGATAGGAAACTAATGAAAACACAAGGAGAACATACACACAGATAGGTCCCTGGTCAGGTTAGCCCAAGAACTACGTGGCTTTGAAATTCTCAGATCCCACCATTAACTAAAAATTACTTCCCCTAAGGACAGAACTATCAGTCACCTCAACAATGGGGTGCAACTCAAGTTAGTGGTTCCCAAATCTGGTCTTCAAAGCACCCTAACAGCCCAGGTTTTAAGGATGGAATCAGTATGAAATACCGATGGAGGAGATGCCGGCTGTCAGTACACTGACAGCGGCATCCCGATGGTTTGAATCCCGACAGGAAGTGATGTTCCCCTGTCCTATTTTTGTACCCTAACACTAACCCTCCCTACCCCGCACCCTAACCCTCCCGGTAAGTGCCTAAACCTAACCCTCCCCCCTTAGTGCCTAACCCTAACCTGTCCCTGGTGGTGCCTGAATCTAACTCCCTCTGTCTGGAGCCTAACCCTACCTCCCTCAACCTAACACTAAATCTCGCTGATCGGGACTCTGGCGTCGAGATTTCTGCAGCCAGCATTCCGAACGTCAGAATATTAACTAAGGATATTCAGGCTTGAGCACAGGTGATTTAATTAGTACCTCATTGATTTTGATTACAGCATCTATTCTAATGGACATCCTTAAAACCTTGACAATAAGGGTGCCTTGAGAACTGCACTAAGCAATGCATGGCCTACAGTATGTAAGGAGCATTACATACAGATACCAACTTACTTTCATTGAGACAAATCTGACACAAATGTGATGAGTGGTCATTGCTTATTTCATATTTATTAATAAAACAATAAACTTATAACAAATAAAATGCGTTCCTAACAGGGGCGGTTTAAGAGAAGAGGGGGTCCATGTGCTGACCACTCTGTGCAGGCCCCTTCCCCTCTGTGGTGCAGTAGACTCTGGATTTGTGCCACAGTCTACTGCGCATGTGCAAGTCCCCGGTAACATGGCGTCTGCACCTTGTTACCAGGAACACTTCTGAGCATGTGCAGGTCTCCAGTAACATGGCGTCTGCACCTTGTTACCGGGAACACTTCTACTGCACATGTGCAGGTCTCCAGTAACATGGCGTCTGCACCTTGTTACCAGGAACACTTCTACTGCGCATGTGCATGTCTCCAGTAACATGGCGTCCGCACCTTGTTTCTGGGAACACTTCTACTGCACATGTGCAGATCACCGGGATAATGCTTGCAGCACCATTTTCCTGGTGATTAGTGCTGCTACTGCAGCCAGGGGCCCGACACCCTGCACCCATGATAGATATGCCAATGGCTACTAAATTTTACAGTTTTTACTTATATTTGACACATTACAATAACATGACACCATAAAGTACATCACTAAGCACTATAAAATGTTCTTGTAGCTTACAAAAGAAAAATGCATAATGCCTCAGACATGTCACTAGTTCTTACATTTTGCTATAAATATTGGCTCATCACACAAAACTACTGCCTCCTCTTTGCGTCCACTGTATGTAAAGGAAAGACTTTAAGTATAGAAACTAGAAACCAGAAGTAAGAAGCAATAATGTATCTACAATTATATAAAATCTAGAATGAAGCTAAATATTCAGAATTATTCAGATACTAATGAAGAGACAAAGGAAGGAGGGGGAGACAAGTACAGTAGTTAATATTAATCCTATACTGCCGTATGTTAGTGGAAATAATTGGTAATCTAGGCTCTGATTTTCTAATAATGGGATTTCAAATATGCACAAATTAACTGGACTAATGAGGCATCAGAAACAGCAATTGGAAATTATTTGTTGTATTTTAAAAAAAAAACAATTTAACAATGAATCAATTGAGACTCACACTTGAAAATGTTTATGTAATGTAGATATTAAAGTAATTATTTATTTACAAAATAATTTGGAAATTTGTGATTTCAAAGATAAAAAATCATTCCAGCCAGTCTTTAAGGAATTTATTTTGGAGCATACTCTAGGGCAGTGGTTCTCAAACTGGATCCTCAGGACCCCAAACAGTGCATGTTTTCCAGGTCTCTTCACAGAATCACAAGTGAAATACTTAGCTCCATCAGTGGAACTTTTAAAATGTATTAGGGAGCAATGACTGCAACTGTGCACCTGCTGGGTGACCTGCAAAATGTGACCTGTGTGGGGTCCTGAGGACCGTTTGAGAACCTCTGCTCTAGGGCAGTGATTCTCAAACTCAGTCCTCAGGACCCCAAACAGGTCATGTTTTCCAGGTCACCCAGCAGGTACACAGGTGTAGTCATTATTCACCCGACACATTTTAAAAGATTATTAGTTCACCTGTGATGAGACCTGGAAAACATGCACTGTTTGGGGTCCTGAGGGCCGAGTTTGAGAACCTGTGCTCTAGGGGAAAGCATTTGTCTCATTTTCACCTCATGTAACACAAAATGCCTATATTTCTAAATATGCAACAAATCAGTCATTAAACATTAACCCAGAGGTTCCCAAATGCGGTCCTGAAGGCTCCCCAACAGTTCAGGTTTTAGAGATATCCATGGTTAAGCACAGGTGGTTAAATCAAATTGACTGAGGTACTAATTAAATCACATGTGCTCAACCATGGATATCTCTAAAACCTGAACTGTTGGGGAGCCTTGAGGACTGTGATTAGGAACCTCTGCATTAACCAACATGTGTGCTTCACTTAGGGAATACAAACGATATTACTGAAATTACAGTAAATTAAGCACCTGGACCAGATTCATTTGATGCTCAAGAGCTTATAGTATTTACCCCGTATCAGAAAGACTTCTATTTTATGGTGTTAGTGGAGCATATATTTACAAAGTTATTTATTTGCTTGTATGCAAGCATTGAAACTGTATATCAAAAAAGAACAGTATTACAGGGCAATAATCTGGTATTTGTTTTGCATTATCATTGTAATGTGTCAAAAGACTATAGTAAAAGGCAGGCACAGAATTTTCTGAGAATGAATTAATGAAAATATTGATCTGTTACTTTGACCTCTATACTTGTAAAGCTATTTGAAGTGCTTGTAACATTCATTGTGATGTTTTAGACAATGACATTATAATTACAATGGTGTACTGTATCTATATTTGACCCAGGGCAGTTCTTAACCAAGTCTGTGCTATACTGTAAGTTACAGCTGCATTGTTGTGTCATACTGTTTACTAGTGAACACTATGTAGCTATAGGACAGTGTTGGCTAACCTTGACACTCCAGCTGTTGTGGAACTATATATCCCAGCATGCCCTGCCACAGTTTTAGCATGCCCTAATAGCAAAACTGTAGCAGTGCATGCTGGGTTATGTAGTTCCATAACAGCTGGAGTGTCAAGGTTAGCCAACACTGCTATAGGATGTCCAGCTGCACAATTATATCACGCTCTGAAAAATTATACAGGAGAAATGTGTGTCAGCAGGATTAGAGACATGAAATCATTATTTTTTTTTTTATTATGCATTCACTAGGGTAGTGCGACCTGTGCCATGGCACAGGGCACCACAGGGCAGGGGGCGGTGTTTGGGCCTGCCAATTTTCCTCTTTATTATCATTCTCACTTGTAGCTTCCTCTTCTTTTATCCCCAGCAACTCCTGGCCTCCCCTATCCCTTCCCTGGCCCTTCCCCATGAGGCCATGAACCTTTTCAGGTCCACTATCTTATGTCCCTATTTTAAAAATTTAGGGAGGGGGGGGCACCAATGCTCTATCTGGCACAGGGCACCAAAAAGACTAGTTACGGCTCTGTAAGCATGTATCAATGGCATATACTGTAATATTACTGTATTCATTAGGGACCTATAAACTAATAAAATGTGGATTTGCAGCATTCTGTAAAATTCAATTATTGTACTTGAATTGCTTTGCGTATCATACATCTTTGATGGTTTAGGTTCTGCCCATGTGTAGAACGGGTCCTGCAATCTCACTCGCAGACCACCCCAAGTCGCATCGTGATTGGCATGCTGCGGCGTTTGGGGGGCGGAGCGGGGGTGTTTTCCGTGAGGGATGAGGCCAGGGTCTGCATCAGTGGGAGCAGATTTCCTGGCCTCGCAGCTGCCAGGACCTGGCAAAGCTGTGGTAAGCTTCAGCTACCGCAGCCTGGTCAAAGTAGCAACCATTTTGCGACCATCAGCTCAAGGGTGATCCCAGGCTGCAATCTCGGTCGCAGTGTTGGGATCACAGATGCAGCAAGGAGGTGTCTAGACACCTCCTGCTGCATTTGCATTTGAGATGGATGGTATAGCACAGTCGCTTGTGTGGAATTCCGTCCATCTCTGAATGAGGCCCTCTATACACTCATTCTACACCCAAGAGCTGTTCTACTAACAATTTCTGCTGTGATGTTTTACAGATAAGTGAATGTTTTTGTGATTCATGTATGAGTATTTACATGGTTTTCAGAGTTTTTGGGCTAATAAGTTAAGTAATATTACACTGTTTACTACTCTATTTCCATTCTTTGGAAGACATTTGAGATTCCTACAGGGAATGGTGTTAAAGTCCAAATGGGTTACCTAATATACGTGTAATATACCTATTTAAGGTATGAGGCTTTCCTTTGTTAGGAGTTGCTGTGCTTTATACAACAAATATGTGTTTATTTTATTTTTTTCTGAGGTGATCCGTCACCCTGAAGTGTTGGTGGTAATTGGTTACCTGGAGATATTCCATGAATGAGATTAATGTCTATATGGTTTATTTTAAGATTTCTTTATTACACTATGCTCAGTTTATCCTTTATATGAGGTACATGTGAGTCAGTCCCTGTGATTGTACCCACATTTCTACACACGGTATGCAAATAATTTGAATCTCAAACTTTTAATTATTTAGCACTTGTTACTGTATGTTTGCCGCCTCTTGCTTTCTGTGAACATCTATAGATTTATATTTGTAAAGCCTTGGGGGCTTTCTCCATTCAAAGGGCTCTCAGAGGCTAGAGCTTCCAGACAAAGCACAAAAATAAAAACGTACCTTTACCAGTATTAAGTATTATACTGAATATAATAATGATACATCTCTAAAATGTATCATTATTATATTCAGTAAAAGGTGCATAGTAAGTAACATGTCCATGACGCATGTTTTACATATCTGGCTTCACAGATTGTCTTACACTAATGCAGCAGCTTAGTTCAGTAATTATATCCTGCAGTGCAGTAGATATGGTTTAGGGACCACTTCAAATGACATAAATCCACTATGCACCTCTGGCAAATTACACGGTAAAGCTTCAGTAAATGGGAGTCCATCCCCTGAGACACATTACCCACAGATAAAGCAAAGTCCATCATAGATTGTATAAAGGACAACATTCTTTAGCCCCAGGACACGTCAACCTATTCTGAATAATGCCAGCCTAAATTTCGTTATGGAATCTCAATATCCACACAAACCCTGTGGACTCTATGAATATAGATGTAAAACTTGATTAATCATGATAAAATGGAATATAAAGCAGCAAATGGTATCTACTTCATCAATCTATATGTACCTACAACAAATGAGTGTATAAATATAACATCTCAGCTGCCAGAGTGAGAAGAGAGAAAACTCCCAGCTCCGGGGTTCCTTGTAAGCAGGGCTGCCATCAGAAATTGTGGGGCCCAGGACTGACACAACCCCGCAGTGTCTCTCCAGCCCCCCTTCTCTCTGTTTGTTTTTTATTACACTCCCCATCCACACTCCCCCACTTATATATTTTAGGATTTTGTATTCCAAGCCACACCCCATCACTTATATATTTATTTATAGAATATATATGTAATGTATATGTATTTTATGATTTTTTTTCCCCAAGACCACCTTATACAGTATGTGGATATGTGTTCAATGGTCTTGTGTGCTCTTTTTTTACTTACCTGTTATTCAGTTTCTTCGTCTCCTCCTCTTCTGATCACTGCTGGGGCTCGGCTCCAGCTGGCCAGGGAGGCTCCTCTTGTAAGCTGCTTTTCTTCTAGCTGGTGTATGAGATGTTAGGATGTCACAACGTCCTAACATCTCACTCCCCTCTGCATCAGAGTGCGCCAACGTCGGAGCAGTGACTCGTGGAGGCAGAGACAGCCGGGCGCGCTGTTCACTAATACATCGCGGCAGGAGCCTGGAACCTCTAGCGCAGCAGCAATGGCCAAACAGCCGGGGAGTGGAGCCCTTAAGTCTCTGTCGGCGGCCCTTCTACTAACAAAATTATACTGGCCCCGGGCTGGCCTTTGGGTAGGAGCCAGGTGCGGGCCCCTCTCTGTCCGGGCCTGGGACTCCAGGCCCTGCAGTCCCCTCTTGATGGCGGCCCTGCTTGTAAGATCCACAGCGCATCAGTCTACTGCTGGTGCCCTGTGTCTTACCTCCAGGCTGGCCTCACTGCATTTTTTTTTTCATGGCATCCCTAGGCCAAAAGTCTCTTATTGAGAAATTCAGCAACCATTATTAAATTAAGTAAATTGTGTTTATTTGCCTTCCTTAAGCTGCATACACACGGGACAATTTTTCTGAACGATATGAACGATAACGATATCGTTCAATGATAAAGCGTTCATATCGTTCATTTTTATGCAGTGAACAATAGGCCAACGATGCGCGTTCCCGCACAAACGATAACGATATCTCGGGTCATTCATGCATGCAGGCCAACTTGGCCGATTTGTAAAGATTTGCCTGTATAAAGATAGCTTCACTGAAATATCTATCATAGATATCTATCAGTGTATACAACAAAAGTGTTTGCCCTGCACTACAGAAAGTTGGAGGGAAATCTATCAACAATATCTATGGTGGTTCAAGTTTGTGCCACATATTTTTCGATTGGCAGCCACTACTGAGGGTTTTGCCTATCACATATACCATAACTAATGTGATTTCATCCTGGATATTTAATTATCCTTCTGACAGTGATTTCATGCAAAGCCACACCTACTGGGGCTTATGTAATCGGTTGGGAGCTGCAGCCGCTGCAGGAACTCCTGCGAGTCTTCCCGTATTTTATAAGCTGCAATTATTATAAAGGCAAAACCATCTTGCCAGGTTGCAGGAAAGGAGGGTTAAGGGGCGACGGGGTGAGAGTTAGAATACTTACATAGCACCTGTCAGGATTCTGAGCATCAGGATGCCGCTGTCGGTCTTTTGATGGCCGGCTTCCCATCTGCCAGTCTCCCATACCCAACCTATTTGTTATATCTATATGTTCTTTGCTCATACTTTATATATGTTGATATCTGGATCTTTGCACGAATATTTGTTCAGCCAATTCATTTTATAGGTGGCTGCTCTGGGCTTATACTGTAAAGGTGCCCATACATGGTGCGATATGTATACGATGCTATCTCCTATACGATTTTCCTTGAAAATTCTTCCCTTTAAATTCTTTACAATTTGTGCCCCTGTTGATGGAGATTAGGGAGAACAACCCGGACGATTACGGCAACTACCTGCGTATGGATGATGCCACCCTTCCAGGAGTTGCTGCGTCTGGTGACCACCTATATCCAGAAGCAGGACACCAGCATGAGGAGGGCCATCCCGGCTGAGGAGAGGCTCATTGCTTCCCTGAGGTACCTGGCTACAGGAAGGTCCTTTGAAGACCTGAAGTTTGGGACCCTCATTTCCCCCAGGCTTTGGGGCACATCATCCTGGACACCTGTGATGCCATTGTCAATGTCCTGAAGTTGCACTACTTTAAGGTGAGTATAAACACTACACATTTTTATTTCAGGTGAAAGAAAATATATGTTTTTTTCACACTGAGGGGAAAAAAATCAACCAACATGGCTGTAATTATCAATAAATGTATTTTTACTTAAAAGAAAAACCAACATAGCCGCTTTTTAATGTTTACCAGAACCAACATGGTTTTAAATGTATACAAAATGCTATATCAACAAGTTTTATCTCTCCCAATAGCTGGGCAGCTGCATGGTATACGGATTGAATAGGCCAAGAAGCACATGGCGCAAGTCCAGATTGAGGCCCTGGCATTCCCCAGTCTGTCCTTGTGCCATGCGTTTACTGACCATGTTCAATCCATGTCATCCGCACCGTATACCATGCAGTAGCTATTGGGAGAGATAAAACTTGTTGATATTTTAAATTATAATTTGAAAAATTAAAAAAATTGGGGGGGGCTCCTCATCCTCCGCCAACATGGCTCTGTAAAGAACATCTGAGGAGAATGTGGAGGGGTTGGTGGGTCGAGAGTAAGGTACGTGGGATGGGGTGTAGGATGGGATAGGGTTGGCCCCAGTTGTGCAGCCTGGTAGCTTGGTGGTGGGTAGGAATGGGATGAGGATAACCCATAGCATGGCTGCACCGTTGTCAGGGGCAAAGGCTCATCGGTCACCCTTGTTGTGGTGCCCAGCTGCTTCAATCTCCCCCAGATCACTGTCTCATAGATGATCCCCTGGGCATGGATTTGTTGAGTCTCATCCATTTCCCGGAGACTACTGGCTATATGAGTGCCCAGGTGGTTGAACATGTCCGGGGGCTTTTGCAGAGCCTGCTCAACCTGTTTAAGCACCGGATCTGGCTGCACCTGGGTCTTGTGCTGGTACCTACACCGTGTAAAAGTAGGCTGAGTAAATTTGGCCTCGCTCTCGCTTCAGGTGGCCATTTGCAGACTAGTGGTGAGATCGAGGTCTGGTGTTGTAGACTGTTGGAGGAGAGAGAGAGAAAAGAATAATGTTTATAACATGTTTTGTAATATTTTGTTTTTTCTTTCTATTCTAGTTCCCAACAACGGTGGAGGAGTGGCAGACTTTTGCTGAGGAATTTGAACGTACAGGTGGAATTTCCCCAACTGTGGTGGAGCCATTGATGGCAAACATATTTGCATTAACCCATCTGGCCACAAAGGATCCTTTTATTACAATTATAAGGTTTTTATTAGCATAGTGCTTATGGCGGTGGTGAACGCCAATTACGAGCTTATTTTTGTTGATGTGAGCAAAAATGCCCGTGCTTCTGAACAAACCCCTCTTCTATGAGAGACTTAACACCAACAGTCTGAATTTGCCAAATACTGAGACAACGAAGCACGGCCTAAACTAAGTTTTTGTGGCTGATGAGGCATTTGCTCTCCATGAACACTTGCTGAAGCCATATGCGCAAAGGGGCCTGATGAAAGAAAAGCGCATTTTCAATTACCGTCTATCCAGGGCACGGAGGATAGTGAAAAATACCTTTGGCATTCTATGCAACTGATTCAGAATCTTCCATAAGGCTATAAATCTACGTATGGACAAAATAGATTCCTTCATCTTGGCCTGCTGTTTCCTCCACAATTTATTTCGCAAAACTTCCACTATACAACAGAGGACATTAGACACAGCTATGCCAGACGACCCGGACCATCCACAGGAGACATTAAAAATGCCCTCTGTGGCCCCACCTGCAGTTGTGGAATCAACAGGGACTGCGCGGACTAAGGAGGTCAGGGAGCAATACCTGGCCTACTTTAATGGAGTGGGGGCAGTACCATGGCAGGTCCGCTAGTGTTATATGGACAATTGTGGACTATTGAACTTTTAAAAAACATTTGGCATGGTGTGTATGCACTATGTCTGTACTTATCATCCAAAGAGGATTAAAATTTTGTTTTACCGGTGTCCTCTTGCTTCTCCCCAGGGACACTTTCGACCATGAGCACTTGGGAAGCTCGCTGCCGCTCCTGCTCGTGCAGGAACTTGAGGAGGTCGAAGTACCACAAGTTACTGGTGTAGACCTCATCGGCCCCTGCTCCAGATGCCCGCGACTCCTGCTGTTTTTTATTTTCTTTAACGTACACCAAATGTAAACTTTGTATTTTGTTTTTCACGCACTTCGGCAGGGCCGGATTATAGGGAGGGCGAAGGGGGCGATCGTCCTGGGGCCCCCACACATAAGGGGCCCCCACACACTGCCCAGAGTCTCCGCTGCTGTTAACAGCATTTAGCTGTCTCCGGCGCCGCTATTGTTCTTGTCGGCGGCTGTTAGTTACCTAACAGCAGCCGCCGAGGAGCTTTCTACAGCCAGAGTCTCGCGAGATTTGACGTCATCATCTCGCGAGACTCTGACTGTAGGAAGCTCCTCGGTGGCCGCAGTCGTCAGTGACAGTCAGAGGGAGCCGAGGCTCCAACATAAAGAAGAGGTGAGTCATGGTTCCCTCTTGGTGCACCTCAGCGGTGCAGAGTGCTGACAGGCAGGTACTGTAGCCCTTAGTGTGTATATACACACACACACACACACATGTATGTGTATATAGCTATATATACTGTGTGTATATGCACACACATGTGTGTATGTATATATATATATATATATATACACACATTATGTGTGTGTGTGTACATACATAGTATATATGGCTAAATATAGCCATATATACTGTGTGTGTATATATATTAGGGGTGTGCATCGGCCACTTTTCGTGTTTTGGTTTTGGATCTGGATCTTTCATCGTGTTTTGGATCTGGATTGGTTTTGCCAAAACCACCCTTCCGTGTTTTGGGTTCTGGGTTTTGTGTTTTGGATCTGTATTTTTTTTTAAAAAAGCATAAAAACAGCTAAAATCACAGAATTTGTGGGTTTTTCTGCTCCTATGCTATTATTAACCTCAATAACCTTAATTTCCACTCATTTCCAGTCTATTCTGAACACCTCACACCTCACAATAGTGTTTTTATATCCAAAAGGTTGCACCGAGGTAGCTGGATGACTATGCTAAGAGATACGAGTGGGCGGCACAAACACGTGGTCCATCTAGGAGTGACACTGCAGTGGCAGACAGGATGGCAGTTTGAAAAACTAGGCCCCAAACAGTACATAATTCAAAGAAAAAAAAGAGGTGCAAGATGGAATTGTCCTTGGGCCCTCCCACCCACCCTTATGTTGTATAAACAGGACATGCACACTGTAACAAACCAAACATTTCAGCGCCAAGGTCTGCCACACGACTGTGGCTGAAATGATTGGTTCGTTTGGGCCCCCATAAAACAAGCTGGCAATTAATCTGTCCCTGCACAAACTGGCTCTACGGAGGCAAGATGTCGTCCTCATCCTCCTCATCCACAGATTCCTCACCCTCTTCAGTGTTGTGTACATCCTCATCCTCACAGAGTATTAATTCGTCCCCGCTGGAATCCACAACCACAGGTCCCTCTGTACGTTCTGGAGGCTGGTCTCCCTGGAAGAGTTGATAATTCATTTTATGAACATCATCTTCTCCACATTTTGTGGAAGCAACCTCCTACGCCTTTCGCTGACAAGGTTCCCGGCTGCACTAAACTCTTTTTCGGAGTACACACTGGAGGGGGGGCAACGCAGGTAAAATAGAGCCAGTTTGTACAGGGACCTCCAAATTGCTTCTTTTTCCTGCCAGTACAGGTACGGACTGTCTGACATGCCTACTACATGCTGTCACCGATGTAATCCTTTAACAGAAAGACGCACGCTTGTCGCTGCTGCTTTAAGGATGCAGGTGCAGCTACAGCCCACACATTTCACAAAGACAGAAAAAAAAGAATATTTTTATTGTTTGTGGAGCGCACTTTGAGGGTTACACCACCCTTTAACAGACAGACGCACGCTTGTCGCTGCTGCTTTGAGGATGCAAGTGCGGCTACAGCCCACACAATTCACAAAGACTGAAAAAAAAAGAATTTTTTTATTGTTTGTGGAGCGCACTTTGAGGGTTACACCACCCTTTAACAGACAGACGCATGCTTGTCGCTGCTGCTTTAAGGATGCAGGTGCGGCTACAGCCCACACATTTCACAAAGACAGAAAAAAAAGAAGAATATTTTTATTGTTTGTGGAGCGCACTTTGAGGGTTACACCACCCTTTAACAGACAGACGCACGCTTGTCGCTGCTGCTTTGAGGATGCAAGTGCGGCTACAGCCCACACAATTCACAAAGACAGGAAAAAAAAGAAGAATATTTTTATTGTTTGTGGAGCACACTTTGAGGGTGTCACCACCCTTTAACAGACAGACGCACGCTTGTCGCTGCTGCTTTAAGGATGCAGGTGCGGCTACAGCCCACACATTTCACAAAGACAGAAAAAAAAAGAATAATATTTTTATTGTTTGTGGAGCGCACTTTGAGGGTGTCACCACCCTTTAACAGACAGACGCATGCTTGTCGCTGCTGCTTTAAGGATGCAGGTGCGGCTACAGCCCACACATTTCACAAAGACAGAAAAAAAAGAAGAATATTTTTATTGTTTGTGGAGCGCACTTTGAGGGTTACACCACCCTTTAACAGAGAGACGCACACTTGTCGCTGCTGCTTTGAGGATGCAAGTGCGGCTACAGCCCACACAATTCACAAAGACAGAAAAAAAAAGAAGAATATTTTTATTGTTTGTGGAGCACACTTTGAGGGTGTCACCACCCTTTAACAGACAGACACACGCTTGTCTCTGCTGCTTTAAGGATGCAGGTGCAGCTACAGCCCACACATTTCACAAAGACAGAAAAGAAAAGAAGAATATTTTTATTGTTTGTGGAGCGCACTTTGAGGGTTACACCACCCTTTAACAGACAGACGCATGCTTGTCGCTGCTGCTTTGAGGATGCAAGTGCGGCTACAGCCCACACAATTCACAAAGACAGGAAAAAAAAGAAGAATATTTTTATTGTTTGTGGAGCACACTTTGAGGGTGTCACCACCCTTTAACAGACAGACGCACGCTTGTCGCTGCTGCTTTAAGGATGCAGGTGCGGCTACAGCCCACACATTTCACAAAGACAGAAAAAAAAGAAGAATATTTTTATTGTTTGTGGAGCGCACTTTGAGGGTTACACCACCCTTTAACAGACAGACGCACGCTTGTCGCTGCTGCTTTGAGGATGCAAGTGCGGCTACAGCCCACACAATTCACAAAGACAGGAAAAAAAAGAAGAATATTTTTATTGTTTGTGGAGCACACTTTGAGGGTGTCACCACCCTTTAACAGACAGACGCACGCTTGTCGCTGCTGCTTTAAGGATGCAGGTGCGGCTACAGCCCACACATTTCACAAAGACAGAAAAAAAAAGAATAATATTTTTATTGTTTGTGGAGCGCACTTTGAGGGTGTCACCACCCTTTAACAGACAGACGCACGCTTGTCGCTGCTGCTTTAAGGATGCAGGTGCGGCTACAGCCCACACATTTCACAAAGACAGAAAAAAAAAGAAGAATATTTTTATTGTTTGTGGAGCGCACTTTGAGGGTTACACCACCCTTTAACAGAGAGACGCACACTTGTCGCTGCAGCTTTGAGGATGCAAGTGCGGCTACAGCCCACACAATTCACAAAGACAGAAAAAAAAAGAAGAATATTTTTATTGTTTGTGGAGCGCACTTTGAGGGTTACACCACCCTTTAACAGACAGACGCACGCTTGTCGCTGCTGCTTTGAGGACAGTATCATATGCAGTGACAGTAGACTTGTCAGAAATTGTTGGCATGTCCTTCAGTCCGGACCAGATGTCCAAACCGGCCCTTGACTTATGACACAGGCTACATCGCACACAAGTCACAAACACATAAAAAAAATAGTTTTTTATTTTTTGGAGCACTTTGAGGGTTACACCACCCTTTAACAGACAGACGCACGCTTGTCGCTGCTGCTTTGAGGATGCAAGTGCGGCTACAGCCCACACAATTCACAAAGACAGAAAAAAAAAGAAGAATATTTTTATTGTTTGTGGAGCACACTTTGAGGGTGTCACCACCCTTTAACAGACAGACGCATGCTTGTCGCTGCTGCTTTAAGGATGCAGGTGCGGCTACAGCCCACACATTTCACAAAGAAAGAAAAAAAAAGAAGAATATTTTTATTGTTTGTGGAGCACACTTTGAGGGTTACACCACCCTTTAACAGACAGATGCACGCTTGTCGCTGCTGCTTTGAGGATGCAAGTGCGGCTACAGCCCACACAATTCACAAAGACAGAAAAAAAAAGAAGAAATTTTTTATTGTTTGTGGAGCACACTTTGAGGGTGTCACCACCCTTTAACAGACAGACACACGCTTGTCTCTGCTGCTTTAAGGATGCAGGTGCAGCTACAGCCCACACATTTCACAAAGACAGAAAAGAAAAGAAGAATATTTTTATTCTTTGTGGAGCGCACTTTGAGGGTTACACCACCCTTTAACAGACAGACGCACGCTTGTCGCTGCTGCTTTGAGGATGCAAGTGCGGCTACAGCCCACACATTTCACAAAGACAGAAAAAAAAAGAAGAATATTTTTATTCTTTGTGGAGCGCACTTTGAGGGTTACACCACCCTTTAACAGACAGACGCACGCTTGTCGCTGCTGCTTTGAGGACAGTATCATATGCAGTGACAGTAGACTTGTCAGAAATTGTTGGCATGTCCTTCAGTCCGGACCAGATGTCCAAACCGGCCCTTGACTTATGACACAGGCTACATCGCACACAAGTCACAAACACATAAAAAAAATAGTTTTTTATTTTTTGGAGCACTTTGAGGGTTACACCACCCTTTAACAGACAGACGCACGCTTGTCGCTGCTGCTTTGAGGATGCAAGTGCGGCTACAGCCCACACAATTCACAAAGACAGAAAAAAAAAGAAGAATATTTTTATTGTTTGTGGAGCACACTTTGAGGGTTTCACCACCCTTTAACAGACAGACGCACGCTTGTCGCTGCTGCTTTAAGGATGCAGGTGCAGCTTCAGCCCACACATTTCACAAAGACAGAAAAAAAAAGAAGAATATTTTTATTCTTTGTGGAGCGCACTTTGAGGGTTACACCACCCTTTAACAGACAGACGCACGCTTGTCGCTGCTGCTTTGAGGACAGTATCATATGCAGTGACAGTAGACTTGTCAGAAATTGTTGGCATGTCCTTCAGTCCGGACCAGATGTCCAAACCGGCCCTTGACTTATGACACAGGCTACATCGCACACAAGTCACAAACACATAAAAAAAATAGTTTTTTATTTTTTGGAGCACTTTGAGGGTTACACCACCCTTTAACAGACAGACGCACGCTTGTCGCTGCTGCTTTGAGGATGCAAGTGCGGCTACAGCCCACACAATTCACAAAGACAGAAAAAAAAAGAAGAATATTTTTATTGTTTGTGGAGCACACTTTGAGGGTGTCACCACCCTTTAACAGACAGACGCATGCTTGTCGCTGCTGCTTTAAGGATGCAGGTGCGGCTACAGCCCACACATTTCACAAAGAAAGAAAAAAAAAGAAGAATATTTTTATTGTTTGTGGAGCACACTTTGAGGGTTACACCACCCTTTAACAGACAGATGCACGCTTGTCGCTTCTGCTTTGAGGATGCAAGTGCGGCTACAGCCCACACAATTCACAAAGACAGAAAAAAAAAGAAGACATTTTTTATTGTTTGTGGAGCGCACTTTGAGGGTTACACCACCCTTTAACAGACAGACGCACGCTTGTCGCTGCTGCTTTAAGGATGCAGGTGCGGCTACAGCCCACACAGTTCACAAAGAGATAAAAATATATATATATTTTTATTGTTTAGGGAGCGCACTTTGAGGGTTACACCACCCTTTAACAGACAGACGCACGCTTGTTGCTGCTGCTTTGAGGATGCAGGTGGAATCTAGACGGGATTTGGAACCGGGGACACACTACCTCCATTTGTCTAAATCCCACTGCACTAATGGCGGATACCGGACGCACGTCTAACACCAACATAGCAGTCAAGGCCTCAGTTATATGTTTTGCTTCAGGATGACTGCTGTCGTACTTCATCCTCCTCGCTAGGGACTGTTGGAGGGTCAATTGTTTAGTAAAAGTAGTGGTGTTCCTACTTCCTCTCTGGGATGATGAACAACTCCCTTTAAGAAATGAGCCAGCCGGCTCTTTACTTATGGGACACAGGCGCACGCTTGGCGCTGCTCCTTTGTTGATGTACGTGCAGCCACAGTGCACACAATTCACAAACACAGAAGATATTTTGTTATTTGGTTTGGAGTGTACTTTGGGGGTTACAGCACCCTTTAACGGTCAAGCCAGCCGGCCCTTTACTTATGACACAGGCGCACGCTTGGCACTACTTTGTTGATGCACGTGCGGCTACTGCGCACACAATTCACAAACACAGAAAATATTTTTTTCTTTGGTTTGGAATGGAGTGTACTTTGGGGGTTACAGCACCCTTTAACGGTCAAGCCAGCCGGCCCTTTACTTATGACACAGGCGCACGCTTGGCACTACTTTGTTGATGCACGTGCGGCTACTGCGCACACAATTCACAAACACAGAAAATATTTTTTTGGGGGGTTTGGACTGGAGTGTACTTTGGGGGTTACAGCACCCTTTAACGGCGCACACAATTCACAAACACACAAAAAATATTATTTTTTTAGCACTTGGCGGGAGCACCCCTGATGGCCAGAGCACCCCCTGGACAACACTACAGCACCCCTTTAGGACTGGGGCACTGCACAGGACTTTGGAGTGGACACAGCCCCTATGGAGAACTGACTGCACAACACAGTCCAGCCAGCCCCTATGGACTTTGAAGTAGTGGACACAGCCCCTATTAACAACAGTAGCACAGCACAACACAGCCAGCCCCTATGGACTTTGAAGTAGTGGACAACAGCAGCACAGCGCAGCACAGCACAGCACAACACTACTCTGCACTACACTACACTACACTACACAGCCCAGCCAGCCCTAACTCCCACCCTCCCTCTTCACTGTCCACAGCCGAGTGAGAAAATGGCGCCGACGCGGGTACCTTATATAGGATACAAAACCCGCGAGACCCGGAAGGCGGGATGATGACGTTTTGCCTCGATTTCAGATCCGAGTCAGGCGGGAAAAGTCGAGCCTGACTCGGATCTGCCTGGGATCAGGAGGGCTCGGGGGGGTTCGGATTTCAGAAATCCGAACCCGCTCACCCCTAATATATATATATATATATATATATATATATTGTGTGTGCTTATACATATATATATATATATATATATATATATATAATGTATATAGTGTGCTTACACACACACAGTATATGTATATATGTGTGTATATACACACTAACACCTATATATGAGTGTGTGTGTGTATAGTTATATATACAGATATACTGTGTGTGTGTATATATATATGTGTATATATATATATATATATATATAGCGGTTACATAGAGGCCCCCACAAGTTTGTTGCCCAGGGGCCCCCACAGACCTTAATCCGGCTCTGCACTTCGGTGAAGCCTCGTCGTGGAATGGCTTGCTAAAAGATACAAGCTCTTTAATTGCAGCAGCTCTCTTATATTTATTGCTGTAGTTTGGCCCAAATATACGCCACAGACATTAGTGGGCGCGATAACGCTCAAGAAAACCAGTGACAAACTGGCGCTCTCTTGCACTGGTCATTTCTGTGGAAAACAGAAAAAAAATGTTTTCAAAATTTGAAAGTTTTAATGTTTTAACAGTTGAATTTTTTTAACTAGTTGATATGTTTTTAATGTGTTCTCAATATATTTTTAAACCTATGTCAGTTTGTTTTCATAGTACATTTTTTTTTTAAACAGTTGGGGGACAACTTGCATTGTGCAACACTGTCATAATATTGGCTGGGGCAGTGGGTACATTGCGGATGCGGTGGATATTAATCATTGATGGGCTAGTACATTGGTGGCATAGGGTACATTGGGGCTGCATTATTAAAATACATAAGGGGGTGCAGTGGTTAAAATACACATTGGGGGCAGTGGTTAAAAATACACATTGAGGGCAGTGGTTAATAAGCATTGGGGGTGCAGGGATTAATAAACATTGGGAGTGCAGTGGTTAAAATACACATTGGGGTGCAGTGGCTAATATGCATTGGGGGTGCAGTGGTTAATATGCATTGGGGGTGCAGTGGTTATTATGCATTAGTGGTGCAGGGCATTGGTGGTGCAGGGGTAATATGCACTGGAGGTGCAGGGGTACATTACTAGAATATAGAGATGAGCGGTTCGGATTCTGTGGAATCCGAACCTGAGCGGTTCGGATTCTGTGGAATCCGAACCGCTCCGAACATTGGGGATCCGAGTCCACCCGAACCCTGTTCGGGTGTTCACCGCCTGACTCGGATCCCCGTTCGGGGCCGAACGGCGGCCGCCTGATGTCGGATTCTCACTAGAGAATCCGACATCAGGGCTCCTATTGTGTAGGGCAGAGCGCTGTGATAGCGCTCTGCCCTACAGAGACACAAACACACAGCCGCCAGCGGCGTCTTCCGGCTCCCTCCGCAGCGTGTGACAGCAGAGCGGACGGCGCGGGTGCGGGGAATCAGGTAAGTTTTTTTTTTTTGTACTTGTCAAAGGTCCGGGGGCGCTACTGGGGGGGTCTGCTACTGGGGGGGGCTATACTACTGGGGGGGTCTGCTACTGGGGGGGCTATACTACTGGGGGGGTCTGCTACTGGGGTCCATACTATTGAGGGGCCAGCTACTGGGGGTGGCTATACTACTGGGGGGGTCTGCTACTGGGGGGGTCTGCTACTGGGCGTCCATACTACTGAGGGGCCTGCTACTGGGGGGGGCTATACTACTGGGGGGGTTGCTACTGGGGGGGTCTGCTACTGGGGGGGCCATACTACTGAGGGGCCTGCTACTGGGGGGGCCATACTACTGGGGGGGGCTTACTACTACTGGGGGGGGCATACTACTGGGGGGGCTTACTACTACTGGGGGGGCCATACTACAGGGGGGCTACTACTGGGGCAGCCTACTACTGAGGGGGGCCTGCTACTGGGGGCAGCCTACTACTGGGGGGGGCATACTACTGGGGGGGCCATACTACTGGGGGGCCATACTACTGGGGGGGCTGCTAATGGGGGGCATACTACTGGGGGGGCCTGCTAATGGGGGGCATACTACTGGGGGGCATTCTACTGGGGGCACTGCATAGGGGACCCTACTACTAAGGGGACTGCATAGGGGGCACCACTGCTGGGGGCATTGTGTAAAGAACACCGCTACTGTGGGCATTGTGTAAAAGGGGCACTACTGTGGGCATTGTGTAAAAGGGTCACTACTGTGGGCATTGTGTAAAAGGGGCACTACTGTGTGTCGTAACATAAATAAGAGACACTACTTTATGGTGTAATGTGAATCAGGCCCTACGTGCGGTGTAATGTGAATAAGATTGTGCACTGTGACTCCTTGGGCCGTAGCCCACTATGTAAACAAGTATTGTGACTCTGCTGGCCGTACCCCACTGGGTGGGTGCACTACTTTTCATTTCTGCCACTGCTGTGTGGCAATGTGTCATAGATGTACTTTATACTGTGGTGTCTGTGTCGTTGTGCCGCTGCTCTGTCGCTTAGGAACCAGTCAGCTTACTGCAACCTTTGGCCAATAATGTTGAAAACAATAATATGAGCTGTGATATGGTCTAAATTGACTGGAAATTAATGTTATTGAGGTTAATAATACTCTAGGAAGAAAAAAAAGACCAATTTATGTGATTTTAGCTTTTTTTGTCAATTTTTGTAAAAAAATCCAAATCCAAATCCAAATCCAAATCCAAAGCCAGTCACCGCAGTTTGGCAAATTCAAATCCAAATCCAAAGCCGGACGACGAATTAGAACCAAATCCAAATCCGGCAAAAATGGTCCGGCGCACATCCCTACTAGAATACAGGCGATTACTCACTTTTTATTTGCAAACCTCCGCAAGAGATGATGCTGCTGCTACTTCTTACTTCTCCCGTAGTCTGTCACAAAATGGAGAAGGGGAGTGGCCAGGGACATCATAAATCGCACATAGCAATCGTACATCAAGCAAAACAGCGTCCGATGTGTGTCACATTCTACATGATAGGTCAAAACCTTACTGATAGTTCAGCTGATCTGTGATGCTGATACACGACGCCAGGGACGCGCATCGCCATCATAATCATACTGGAATATTCCACTTTTTACACGATTGGTCATTACGAATGATCTAAAACGTTCAAATCGTGTAAAAAAAATCGCACGGTGTATGGGCACCTTTGATGAGCACTGGGATATTTCACAATTTCCACTGTTATTACGAACAACATTTTTAAACTCTCATCTTCCTGTCATACTCAGATCTGTCTTTGGGGTCTTTTATATGTATTATAGAATTACAATTAGCTGTTGACTTTACATCTTTTTTGTTCTCATGGAGAATGCTAGCAGTGGGCTATGTAGCTTCTCTACGCCATGTAACGTCTCTCAGCTTTGAATTGTGTGTATTTTATTCTGATGTGGCTGCTGTACAGGTGGCAGGAATAAGTAACAGTGGAGGTTTAAATTAAATTTGTGATTGAAATGCATGTCATCGTCACTGACAGACTACATCCCATGAAGCTAGTAACAGCAGTAGATTAGCTTCATTCTAGGCCTTTAGGGGCATATTTATCAAACAGCCTAAATTTAAGTCCGTCACAGCAATTGGCTTCATGACTCTCCACAAAGTGATTTGCAGCCTGCATGTATTTATGAAACAATTAATAAAAAAAATGCCGGATGGAGGCAGTCACAGGGTAGATCAGATGGGCCAATTGGTCTTTATAAGCTGTCAACAATCTTTGAAACAGTATCATCAAAATGAGTGACACAGAAAATGAGCTGCTACTGGGTACTAGGAAAACAGCATAGACCTTAACTTTAATAATACTACTACAAAACAGCAGTTTTTGCTCTCACTATCATCTAAATGTATCATATACATAAAACATAAAGAAAGACAAATACATACATAAACAGATATACATTCAATCAGGGCCGGACTTGCCATCTGGCCATTCTGGCAAATGCCAGAAGGGCAAATGGCCAGATGGACCGGGCGGCCAGCCTAGGGGGGTGGGGGCCGGATGGCAGTAGTGTGAATTTGGTGCTGGGCCACCAGCTGATTACAGCTGGTGCACTGGCATGCAGCTGCAACCCTCAGGTACCTGCTGTGATCATTCAAATCTGGCTCCAGTCAATAAACAATTGGAGCTCATGGACCGGCAACCAATCAGCAGTGGCTGTCGGTCCGCGAGCTCTGATTGGCTTATGAGCGGCACTAGATTCGAATGACAATGGCGCTGTTTCTCCATGGGTGTATACTGGTGCACTGGTGGCTGGCACCAAATTCACCTGATGGCAACAGGGGGAGGATAGAGGCTGCTAGACAGACTCAGGAGCAGGGGAGAGGCTGCTGGAGGGACACAGGGGGAGGTGAGTTTCTGGGGGGATGGCATAATGTGAAACGGGAGTTACTGTGTGGCATAATGTTACAAGGGGCATTACTGTTTGGCATAATGTTATAAGGGGCATTACTGTGTGTAGCATAATGTGTAAGGGACATTACTGTGTGGCATCATGTGTTATAAGAGGCATTACTGTGTGTGGCATAATGTGTAAGGTGAATTACTGTGTGGCATAATTCATATTGGGCACTACTACTGCGTGGCATAATGTGTTATAAGGGGCACTACTACTATGTAGCATAATGTGTATAAGGAGTACTACTGTGTGGCATAACGTGAATGGGCTGTGTGGAGTAACATAAATTGGCTCTACTGTGTGGTATAATGTGAATAAGGGGCACTACTGTGTGACGTAACATGAATAAGAGGCACTACTGTGTGATGTAACGTGAATAAGGAACACCACTGTGCGGTGTAATGTGACGAAGCGGTACTTCTGTGAAGTGCAATGTTACTAAGGGGCACTACTGTGTGGCATAATTTGAATTGGGGGTACTATTGTGTGGTAAGGCCCTTTCTCAGCAAGACCACACCTTCAGAACGGGCTCTCCCTGGTTTAATCATGTTTGGCGGAACCAATGCTCTTTATGTACACAGGGCACCAAAATGTGTAGATACGGCTCTGCTTTGGTGTGCACAGATGTGTCCTCCTCCGTGTTCAGAACCCCTTCCCTACAGTGAACACTATCTAATCCTCTACAACTGCTAAGCTAAGGCTTGGTCAATTGGGAAAATGCTTTGTGTGTGACCTACACCAATAAAGTGCCAGCTCTACCTAACAGACCTAACCAAATACCACATGTCTGACTGTGGCACAAGTTTGAATCCCCTGCAGGATGTGCTCTGTTGTGTGTATTTTAATACAGAGAGTGATGTAAACTTGTATGTTGTTCTAATATTAATTATATTTGTAAGAGCAAAGACTAATAAGTGTGAGGAGTCATGAATAGTAAGGGGAGGAGTCTAGGCCAGGAGCCAGATGCTGACGCGAGGTGGGCCTGTGTGCTTTAAATGCCAGTGCCTACTTTAAGTCCCAGTATGGCTGTACACTCAATGGAAATATAATATAAATACACAGAGATAGGTTATTTGGCTATCTATCTCTCTTTAATCTTCTTTCTGCTATGAGATAGATAGATAGATAGATAGATAGATAGATAGATAGATAGATAGATAGATAGATAGATAGATAGATAGATGTGTCGCATGCATTGAGGGGGTAACTCAGACACACCACAATTTGTTTTATTTTTTACGCAAGACAGAGACACCTGGCTCTATGGTTGATTTTTGGGTCTATTATGAAAATTGCAACAGTTTGGCCCTGTCTCCTTTTCAGAGACCCGCGAATTGCAGCATTATGCCATAAGTTCTGGGGCTTAGTGACCAATATTGTGAGAGCATTACAGCTGGGTGAATTCCAACACATCCCATGTTTTACTCACGCAATCAACTTGGTGGTGCATTTTTTTTTAAAAAATGACAGGGCAGTGCAGGAGATGCCATCTGTGCTCTGAAAAATTTCTGGACATTTTCGCCATTCACCAGGCGAATGTAGAAGATTGCAGCTTCTACAAGAAATGTTAAATTTGCCCTGCCACCAGCTAAAGCAAGAGATTGTTATAAGGTACCCTTTATATGCGTCAGCGGATAGAGGCACAGCAAAAATCCATCCAAAGCTACGCAGTGAACTATGACATAGCAGGAGGAGGGGGAATGTACCCTACTCAAGCTCAGTGGAAAATACTTTCCATGTTTGAAGTAGTCACCTGTGAAGTGAGTTCAGAGACTGCCAGCTTGAGACAGATAATCCCCCTAATTAGACTGTTGGAAAAACATCTTGAGAAACTGAAGGAGGAGCTGAAACAAAGAGATTCCGCTAAGTATGTCTGACTTTTAGATCAAGTACATTATTCGCTTTGCCAGGAACCAGGGGTTGTCAGAATCTTACAATCGGATCAATACTGTCACAAGCCGCTGCACGGACAATGCTGTGCGATCCGAACGCCTAGCTAGTTCTCATTGAGACTCCACCTACCTCCCATCTGTCATTCTGGGGCTAGTCCAGATTGGCTCTGGAATCCTTATCCTTCTGCTGACAGCGCTGCTCTGATGCCGGTGATAGAGTTTCACGTGCTTCTGGTTGTTTCTGTCTCCTGTTTAGTCAGTTGAGTTCCTGAGCCAGTTTGCTGTGTCTGTTCACTGCCGTTTGTTCCATCCAGATGGCACGGTCTGCATTTCCACCTCCTCGTGCTGTTTGTATCATCCAGGCGGCACAGTGCACTTCCTCCCTCAGAAGTGCCAAATCCTCATCCGGCGGCTTGTGTCAACTCGGTGACACTAGCTGCATCGAGTGTGCAGGTTAGCACCCCGTAGCCAGTGTCAACCCGGCGACATTGGTCGCTAACTAGAGTCTCCAGTGCGCTATCCAGCACATCACTGCCAGTGTCAACCCGGCGGCATTAGCCACATTTCTGCATCATCAGTGTGCAATTACACTCACTGTCGCCAGTGTAATCCTGGCGGCACTAGTAGCAGCTCAGCATCCCAAGTGCGCAATCCGGCACACCATCACCAGTGTCATCCCGGCGGCACTGGTAGCAACTCAGCGTCCCAAGTGCACAATCCAGTGCACCATCACCCGTGTCATTCCAACGGCACTGGTAACAGCTCTACCTTCCATGTACCACTCCACCCAGAGTCTCATCAGCCCCAGGCCATGACTAGTCATTATCAATCAGCCCTCAAGGCTGCTCCAACAGCCCAAAGACTGCCTCACATCATCTGCACCAGGCCATGACTAGTCAATATCAATCAGCCCTCAAGTCTGCTCCAACGGCCCAGAGGCTGCACCACATCTCCTGCCCTTGGCCACAACTAGACTATATCTATCAGCCCTTGAGGCTGCTCCAACAGCCCGAAGGCTGCACCACATCTCCTGCCCTTGGCCACGACTAGTCTATATCAATTAGCCCTCAAGTCTTCTCCAACGGCCCAGAGGCTGCACCACATCTCCTGCCCTTGGCCACAACTAGACTATATCTATCAGCCCTCGAGGCTGCTTCAACAGCCCAAAGACTGCACCTCATCTTCTGCCCTTGGCCACAACTAGTCAACTTGTAGCAGTCCTCATGGCCATTATCCGGCAACTGTTGCCTGATTAACCATCCGATCCTTAACAAATACATTTTGTCAATCGTGCTAGATCATAGGTTTAAGTCATACATTGTCTTTCTTCCCAACAGACACAGATCTGAACAGATGCAAAGAGCTGTTGGCAAGCAAATTGTCAGCTCAAGTGGCACGTGATGCAACAATGGCTTTTCCTTCACTTTCTCCAGCAAGTGCATCTGCCGAGAAAAAACTAAACTTTCCCAAAAGACCCACTGGTGATGCAGATGAGTCAACACAACCAAGTTTTGACATCTGGTTGGGTCTAAAACAATTACCTACAATTAATGAGACCTATAATTACTGAGATACAGTCACCATTCTTTGAATGGTTGAGGAATTTTTTTTCTTTTTTTGTGGATGGTGTCCAAATAGACATGTCAGACAGTCCATTTGACTACTGGCAGGAAATAAAAACAGCCAATTTGGAGGTCCTTGCACAAACTGGCTTTGCTTTACATGAGCTACCCACCCTCCAGAAAGAGTTTTCAGCACAGCCGGAACCTTGTCAGCAATTAGTGTAGGAGGCTACTTCCTCAAAATGTGGAAAAGATTATGTCCATCAAAATGAACTACAAATTCTACGAAGAAGACCTTTACCGCCAATTACATAAAAAAATTACAGTTGCACCTGTTTGGTGGATTCCAGCAGGGACAAATTAATTTTGTATGAAGATGATGCACACACTGAGGAGGGTGAGATATCGGATGATGATGGCAACATCTTGCCTCTGTAAAGCCAGTTTGTGCACATAGAGATCATTGCCAGCAATGTCAGCTGCCAATTGGTAGTTTATTTTGTGGGGGCCGAAACAAACCGAAGATGGCAGATGCCTTGATCTAGCAGAGAGAAGAGAGCTAGCTGGAACATAGGGAACACAATGGGCATTCCTTATCATTGGCAACAACTGTTTCTCCCACTGGTGCCTGATTTACACAAACAACATCCTCATCACAACATCCTCATCATCAACATCCTTATTAGCATCAGCTACACAAATATGCTCCTCATCCTGGTGCACATCCACAGAAGTATCCTCGATTTCTATGTCAGTGTGTTCACTTGTGCTTACATCATCATAAATAAAGACCAAGGCCTTTTCTTTGCCACTTCGTGTGGTGAAAGGCATATTGCCAATTTTATGTCTTTTTGCAGCTAACTTTCCCTATGATGTTTTTTTCTTTACCACTGTAAAAGATTGCTTCTTTGATTTTAGATGCCCTAACTTAAGCTCTGTATGCCCTTGGGCATCGGCTTTAGTAGATGACGTAGAAGGACTAGTATCATCATGACTGGTGGCACTGGCCGCAGCTCCAGCGCTAGTATGTGGTTCCTGCTCTCCTCTCAACTGATCATTCTCTCTATCAACAAACATGAACGAAGTGGGGTACAACGCACAAGTCAATTTGTGCCAATTTTAAATATTACACTGCGGTATCAATGACCTACAGCGCCACAATATTTTTATGAATACACTGCGCTACCATTTAGAGTGTCACAATACGTGTTGATTATTGCACTGCATTACCACTTAGTGTCACAATATTTTTTATGAATACACTGCGCTACCCCTTACAGTGTCACAATACATGTTGAATATTACACTGTGTTCCCACTTAGTTTTACAATATTTTTTATGAATACTGCGCTATCACTTAGTGTCACTATATGTGTTGAATAGTGCACTGCGTTTACACTTACAGTGTCACAATATTTTTTATGAATACATTACGCTACCACTTACAGTGTCACAATACATGTTGAATATTACAATGCGTTTCCACTTACAATGTCACAATATGAATACACTGCTCTACTATTTACAGTGTCACAATACGTGTTGAATATTACACTGCATTTCCACTTAGTGTCACAATATTTTTTATGAATACTGCGGTACCAATTTGTGTCAGAATACGTGTTGAATAGTAAACTGCATTTCCACTTACAGTGTCACAATATTTTTTTATGAATACACTACGCTACCACTTACAGTGTCACAATACGTGTTGAATATTACACTGCATTTCCACTTACAGAGTCACAATATTTTTTATGAATACACTGCACTACCACTTAGTGTCACAATATTTTTTGTGAATACACTGTGCTACCACTTACAGTGTCACAATACATGTTGAATATTACACTACATTTCCACTTACAGTGTCACAATATTTTTTATGAATATATTACACTGCGGTATTACTGACCAACAGAGTTTCAATACTTGTATGAATAATATTACACTGCGGTATTACTGACCGAAAGCTTCACATAATACTTTACAAATTTTACATTGCAGTATGATGAACCCATAGCGTCACTCAGCATATGGCCAGCAGCGTCACAGTGTTTTGGATACACTGGGGGGGGGGGGGGTACGGCATACAGCGTTACAGTGTGGAGTACAGCACAAAAAATGTTTTTACCTTTTGTTAACTTATTCTTTTTAAAAAAAATGTAAGACTTTTAGCTTTTTTTTTTGTTTTTACAGCCCGCGGATGGACAGCACCCTGATTGGACAGCACGCTAGATGGACAGCACACCCCTTAATGGACAGCACAGCACACCCCTGGATTAGCAAAGCAATGATTAATAACAACCCCCTGGACAGAGCACAGAACACCCTGCCTGGATTGGACAACACCGTGCAAGCCGTCACGTCTCCAATGCCAGCAGCATTCCCCAAAGTAGCACGGGATGCAATCAGGAAGCCGACGGTCAAAATGCCGACCGCCGGCTTCACAACTGTCAAATCCCAGCAAGGTACTAATGACAGGCATCAAAATCCCACTGCCTGTCATTAGACCTATGCTGGGAGCCCGACGCCCAGCATACCGAACGAAGGTAAGCTGGGTGTGGACAGCCATGGGGGGGGTTTAGGTTTTAGGGCTCCCGTGGGGACGGGGTTAGGCAACCCCCTGTGAGGGATAGGTTTAGGCTAGGGGAAGAGGGGGTTATGGCTAGGCACCCCCGGGGGGAAATTAGGGTTAGGCACCCCCTTGGGAGACTTAGGTTTAGGCAGTACAGAAGGGGGGAGTTATGCTTAGGCACTTAGAGGGGGGTTAGGGTTAAGTACTATGGAGGGAGGTTAGGGTTAGGCACCCCTAAAGGAAGGTTAGGGTTAGGGGGGGGGATTAGGGTTAGTAAATACTTATCTTTGGAGCTGTCGGGATCTTCACTGCTGCCGGTCTTCTGGCGTCGGAATTTGAATCGCCAGACATAGGTCCGACGGTATTTCATACCAATCCCAGTAGCACACAGACGTGGCTTACCTTTACTCACGGCTTTTGACGTGGCTGTTGATCATCGCGCGGGGTCCACTTACCATCTGCCTTGAAAATGGCAGAAACGCGTTGGCCACTACAGCTCCATGCACTACTACTACTACAAGAATACCGGCACTACCCAACACAAGGGCAGATGGAAAGCGGACCCCAACCTATGATCAACATCCACGTATAAAGCCGCGAGTAAAGGTAAGCCACGTCCCTGTGCTACTTTAGAGAACGCTGCGGGCATTGGAGACGTGACAGCGGCGCACCCACTGCCTGTGCAATCCCACACCCTATTCCAACATGCCATCAGGTATCCCCTTTAGCCAGGACTGCAGGGATCGCTATACACACTGCCCACCATCGCAGTGTATGATTAGCGCTAGCCCAGTTACTTACCTTTACTACTCCACTGTCCCTAGGCGAGACTGTCAGCCACTGCAGGGCTTACAGCCTATTTACAACAACAGCTTGTGAGTCCGGTCTCCTAAAAGATTTAGGGCCTCATTTACTAACGAGTTTTATCACCAAAACGAGTGATACATTTCACTGTGTATGATAAATGGTGCGCCAGCCAATCAGCTCCCAACTGTCAGAAAAATGACAATTCAATTTATCATACACAGTGAAATTTATTACTCGTTTTGGTGATAAAACTCATTTATAAATGGTGGCCTTAATCATTTAACATCTACAGACATCAGTACCGTTATCCTAGATCACCCACTATACTAGAGATGAACTATCCTGGCCAGTAATTTTGGAATGTTTGGATACAGTAACCTTTGTTTTTACAGTATATATTTTTCTGTCAACTTTATAAAAAGTGGATTTCTAAGAACTCTTATATTCTAATTTGTAAATCATCTCTTTTTTTATTGGACTGGTATATATATACCATATTACTACCCCTTTTTTTACCTTTTTGTCTCCCAGTCACCCTTCCCCTCCGTCCGCCCACCACTACCTCTCCTTACATTTTCCATGTTAGTCTGTTCATCCCTATAATTTCATTGAGCTAGAATAAAAAATAAAATGTATTTATACTTTACTGGAACATTACTGTCCTTGCTTTATTAAGATTACAACTAGTAATTTAGCACAAAGTGAGTGTGAGTAGATTGTTTTACCCAATTCATCTAGTTGAATCTGTTCACCAGATTTGGTTTTAACCTATTACAATACACACAATAAGGTGAGCGCTATATAACTTAATTTTTTACTACAGTACATGGTTGACAATGATCCCCTCTTTGTTTGCACAGCGTATCGTTCACTCTCTTATTTATTGACAATGTATTTCATGTTCACCGAATTGATTGACTCATTCTATTTTATGTCCAGTTTATAATTGTACTTTTTTGACATGCTTCAGAATCATTCAAAAACATTTAAAAAGAAAAATTTGATAAGTGGTGCTTTTATCATCAATATACTCATTGTTATGTCTTACTGTTTTTTTCTTTTCTGTACCTCTCATATTTTTTGCAAAGAAAATACTGTATATGTAATGTGTTTTTTTTTTTTTTTAAGTCTATATGTTTTCCTACTAGCGTACGGTATATTAGCAGAAGAGTTCAAATGGCACGTCAGTAAATCAGTATATTATTATGATTTTTTTTTAAGATTTTAAAGTATAACAAAATGGAACTTGCTTGTGCCCCATTGAGAGAACTGCTGTTTATTTCAAGCTAACCAAGAGGGTGTGGGTCAGCTTAGTTTAAGCAGCCTGTAATTTCGTTTTCTTTTTCAAAACCAGAATAGACACGCATTCAGTGATCTCCAGAATGTCTGTGGCAGTAGGAGTCTCTAGATACACAAAATATAAACCACTATAGTTATTCATTCCATTGAAGGGTAGAGGTAAGTAACCTGTGTCTCACCAGCTGATGCAAAGCCCTAGGATATGCCTGGGCTTGTAGATCCATTCCAGGTGGCGACGTATATACATTACCCATTCATAATCAAGGCTAGGGAAGAAGGTAACTTACCTGCACTCTTTTACATTTGTAATAGAAAGGGCAGGGAAAATGGGGTGGGGGAAGGAAGGCTGCACTGGAGCACGCTACGTGTGTCATAAATGTAATAGATATTTTCGAGAGAGATCATGTTATGTCCCAAGCTGACTATAAAAAGGTAACCATAATCCCTATATTGGGGTAAAAAGTAAAGGAGGTGCTCTCTAGAGCAAAATTCTGGGACAACAAGGAAGAAGAAGAATATGTTCTCTATACCGGGACTCACTCCTAATGTATACATAGATACTGTATAAGCAAAAATAAAATATAACTTTTAATTCAATATACTAAAAGGCACTAGCACTATAGATTTAAAGGAACACAATTGCGTATACATATGCTGTAGAAATAATTTACAATGGGTAATGTCTAATTCATCCACAAGTTCATAAAGCAAATTTGAAATTGAACTGCAATGTGTGGTGTGAGTGATATGTGAAAGATATAAGAGATATAACGGTAGTGAGAGAGGAAAAAAACTGTTTAAAGTTCTGGCACCACTGACCAACAATGTCTAGATAATATTATACACAGATGCAAAGTAATAGACTATAGTGGGGAACTTAGTTATACACAAATCTCATACAATTCACAGGCATTAGTGACTTTGGACGGGATGTACTAAGCATCGCATTAGCAATGCGGTACATCTCCCGTATCTCCCCTGACTTCGGGTACATACAGATGTGCCCAGCTAGTTTGTTGCTCCATACAGCCATGTAGCGCGCCATGCATCTCGCGCTAATAAGATGCAATATAGGGTAAAAAGACACATAAAAGATACAAAAAAGATGCTTGGTGCTACCGAGTCACACAGCACTCCTGTGAATTCTGTTATGGCATGGCGTGACTCGGTAGCATTCGCATGCGACTTTTTACCTTCAAATGCATCTGAATCATACAGCGAAACGAATTGTTAGCAGCTTCTGCTGATTAAAATGATATGCAGCATGCCTATATTCTGTGAGCCAGTTCGGGTGTATCTGCATGCGAAACATTACGTTACACTAATAGCGACTATAACACTTTAACGTAGTGATTTGCTTGCAGATACACCCATACTGGCTCACAGAACATAGGCATGCTGCATATAATTTTAATCAGCAGAAGCTGCTTGTGCTAATAAGACGCATTTTAGGGTAAAAACACACATAAAAGACGCTACCGAGTCACACAGCACTCCCGCGCTATGTGTGGAGCAACTTGTAGTGCACAGAGGATAGATATACAGTCAGGTCCATAAATATTGGGACATTGACAGAATTTTCATATTTTGGTCTCTATTCACCACCACAATGGCTTTGAAATGAAACAAACAAGATGTGATTTAACTGCAGACTTTCAGATTTAATTTGAGGGTAATTACATCCAAATCAGGTGAACGGTGTAGGAATTACAACGGTTTCTATATGTGCCTTCCACTTTTTAAGGGGCCAAAAGTAATGGGACAAACTAAACAATCCTAAATCTAACTTTCACTTTTTAATACTTTGTTGCAAATCCTTTGCAGGCAATTACAGCCTGAAGTCTGGAACGCATAGACATCACCAGACGCTGGGTTTCATCCCTGGTGATGCTCTGCCAGGTCTCTACTGCAAATGTCTTCAGTTCCTGCTTGTTCTTGGAGCATTTTCCCTTCAGTTTTGTCTTCATCAAGTGAAATGCATGCTCAATCGGATTCAGGTCAGGGGATTGACTTGGCCATTGCATAACATTCCACTTTTTAGCCTTAAAAAACTCTTTGGTTGTTTTTGCAGTATGCTTCGGGTCATTGTCCATCTGCACTGTGAAGCGCTGTCCAATGAGTTCTGAAGCATTTGATTGAATATGAGCATATAATATTGCCTGAAACACTTCAGAATTCATTCTGCTGCTTTTGTCAGCAGTCACATCATCAATAAATACAAGGGAACCAGTTCCATTGGCAGCCATACATGCCCACGCCATGACACTACCACCACCATGCTTCACTGATGAGGTGGTATGTTTTGGATCATGAGCAGTTCCTTTCCTTCTCTTCTCTTCCCATCACTCTGGTACAAGTTGATCTTTGTCTCATCTGTCAATAGGATTTTGTTCCAGAACTGTAATGGCTTTTTTAGATGTTGTTTGGCAAACTCTAATCTGGTCTTCCTGTTTTTGTGGCTCATCAATGGTTTGCATCTTGTGGTGAACCCTCTATATTCACTCTTGTGAAGTCTTCTCTTGATTGTTGACTTTGACACATATACATCTACCTCCTGGAGAGTGTTCTTGATTTGGCCAACTGTTGTGAAGGGGTTTTTCTTCACCAGGGAAATAATTCTTTTGTCATCCACCACAGTTGTTTTCCGTGGTCTTCCGGGTCTTTTGGTGTTGCTGAGCTCTCCGATGCATTCTTTCTTTTTAAGAATGTTCCAAACAGTTGATTTGGCCACACCTAATGTTTTTGCTATCTCTCTGATGGGTTTGTTTTGATTTTTCAGCCTAATGATGGCTTGCTTCACTGATAGTGACAGCTCTTTGGATCTCATTTTGAGAGTTGACAGCAACTGATTCCAAATGCAAATGTCACACCTAGAATCAACTCCAGACCTTTTACCTGCTTAATTGATAATGAAATAACGAGGGAATAGCCCACACCTGTCCATGAAATAGCTTTTGAGTTGATAGTCCCATTACTTTTGGCCCCTTAAAAAGTGGGAGGCACATATTGAAATTGTTGTAATTCCTACACCGTTCACCCGATTTGGATGTAATTACCCTCAAATTAAATCTGAAAGTCTGCAGTTAAAGCACATCTTGTTTGTTTCATTTCAAAACCATTGTGGTGGTGAATAGAGGCCAAAATCTGAAAATTCTGTCAATGTTCCAATATTTATGGACCTGACTGTATGTGGACACATCTCTATTACTGTGCTGTAAAGTACCTGTCCCCAAAAATTACCCTACAGTAGTTGCATATTACCGTATTACCGAGTCCCAATAAAGCAGCCGTACAGTAGCTAACATTGACCAGAAGACGCACACTAAGCATTACATAATGACAGAGCAACTGAAGTTCAGTTATTTTAAAGAACTCTACTGAACTGAGAGCATTTCTCTCAATATCCCACCGCAGTGCAAATTTGATCAGTGGAGCACTCGCCACCAAGAGGTTAAGCAGTGTATTACATGCCATGGCTTATCTTTCATTGTAGAATACCACGGTACACCACAGTACAGTCATCACGTAATGTTCCATGGTGCGACACAGGAGGCCTGAATGGCGTGCTATTAGCAACAAACTAGCTGGGCACATCTGTACCATGGTATGTACCAAGAATTTCACAAAGGACAGCTCTTCCGATAAGAGCTGTCCTTTGCGATGCTGCCGGGCAGAGGGACTTCTGGGTTTAACACCCAAAAGTCCCTCTGGCGTCCTTCTGCGTATGTGCAGAAGGAAGCGGGCCGCGGGGGCTCATGGGAGGGATCCAATCAGATCCCTCCCAACCTGGAGCGTCCTGATAAGAAGCCCATAGGGTTCTATTGGGCAACTCCACCTGAAGGTGGTGTTACCCATCGGGACGAAGCACCAGGATGCACTGCATTCCAGGTGCTTAGTACATTCGGCGAATGCAGTTAAACCCCAGAAAACTGCATTTTCGGGTGTTTTACCACATTTTTACCTTTAGTACATCCCGGCCTCTCTCTCTCTCTGAGCAGCCTGTGCTAAATTGCATAAACAATGCTATCAAGAACACTGGAATAAACAGGCGATTGTGGTCTGCTAGGTATTACACAATATTAAACATAATGGCATACACAGTATTATCACAGCAATCTGAGAATGAAGAAGATCTTATGACATATTCAGCAGCATTAGTCAGTAGTGCAACATAACACAGTGCATAATAATTCATGGATGTTGTAAATGACAGTAAATGACAGTGTGCCCCGGGATATAGAGTACTGTTTCTTCTTCTCCCATCTACATTTGGTCAACACTTCTGCTGTCTTTACCATCCTCTGTGTTAACGCCTCTGCTGTGGTTTTTTCTCTGCAACTATTTTACCCATATGGCGTCTGTATACAGGGCCAGCTAAAAATGAAACAAAAACATGAAAATTTGCTAGATTGAAGAAATATATAACATGGAGAAAGAAAAAAGCAACAAGTGAGGCGTACAAACTTCTTTCTGTAAATAATAGAGAGTTGGAGCAAATAGAGAAGCAGCTCAGGCACAGGAAAGAGCCATCTTACCTTCTCAAAAGCAAGATCAGGCCAATGTAAAGGTCTTCCTCACACTCTGCAATGCATCCTGCAGCAAACCTACTAAATGACCCAAACAAAATACAATGGGGCTGGTTCAGAGTCGCACATAAAGAGGCTGTAGATGCCGGCAACCGTGTAAACCAGATTTACTACCTTATACTAATGCCAGTATCCGTCCAACTAATGCTGGGTATCCTGCGTGTGCAATCGGAAACCTGTGCAGCCCATTGATATTATGCCGGCCACCACAACCGTTATCAAAAGTAGCAGAACTTGCACCAGCCCCATGGTAGGTGCAGGTAATACGTCAGTAACAGGCTACCTTCCCCGTTAACATGACTCAGTATCGCACGGGGCTTTTGATACACACCCACGACACTCTCCTAACTCTCATGACACTCCCAAATGTTAGATGGGTTACGGACGATTGCATTGTCACCGCCAAGTTTACGCTCCGAAACGCCCTATTTCACGGAAAGACAGATGCAGTCAAATTATTTCTGACTCAATAGGATGAAGACAGAGTTGGACTGGACCACATGTGTATATCCCCGGTGGGCCCCACTGCCTTAGGGCCCACACCTCTCTTCTTGGTGTCAGGTTCCAGACCTCAGATTATAGATTGTTACTCTATTAGACGGTCAGTTACCTGGTGAAGCAGGACCACTGATTAGCATGGGGGCTTGGTTCCCTTCTAGAGAAACTACACCAAGATTTACCTAATGGTTAGCCATGCTTCTGTGGTTGCTGGCCACACCCCCCAAGTAAGCCGTCCCAGTCCGAAAAATGGATGGAGATACACAATGATGCCTACATTTGCGCATTGCGCTGTATGCAAAATCTCACCATTGCATTCGTGAATAGAGATCAGCGCGATCCAGAATCAGCCCCATTACCCTTCACATATTTCCGATACCATGAGGAGAGTTGAATTTCCTTGTAGGAACTACTACATGTCCGGTAGAAAGTACCGACCTGTGCTCTGCATTCTCTTACTAATACACATGGAAGCTACTGGGCAAGGTGTATGTTCATCTTAGCATGTTATAATCTACAAAACCGGTATATATTGAAGTGATGTATTTTAAATGAAATAAGATTTAAGATTTTCTGTTTCTATTTGCGAGCGCTTGCTCTGAATCAGGGCGGATTTAAAAAAAAAAAAATTCACCCCCAGGCTGCTTGCATAGCTGTGGGTGACCACCTACAACTTTTGCGAGTGGCCTGGCGATGGTCTCAATTATTGCGACCATCAGGCTTACGACGAGACCCTTGTGGTAGGGTCTTGGTTCCCGTAAGCCCAAGTGAACTTCCTGCTCTAACAGAGCAGGAAGTTCACTACTGACATCACGAATGATGTCAGTAGGGCCGCCCACAAACGATAGGCGTTCCTTCGGGAATGCCTCAGTTTGTCCAGCCACCCCCTCTCCCCGCCTACAAAACGGGGCGAGCTGTTGATTGACAGCCGCTCCGTTTTGTAGAGAGCCCCGGAGCGAGTGAAGTTCTCACTCGCTCCGGGGCTTGCGCATGCCGCACGTGCGCACTGGCCGACCAACGACCCGCTTGCAAGCGCGTCTGAATCAGGCCCTTAGCCCACACTGACCTCAGCTAATGATCAGAAATATAATGTTGCCGGATGTTCTGTACAGAAGGCCTGATGACTGGCAAATCTTTGATTTGCAGCTGTAGGTTCTTGAGCTAATTAGCTGAAATATGTCTCTATTCCATGAGCCTGCGCAATTTAAAGCTGCAATTATAAATTATCTTTGGGTCAGCGGTGACTGATTATTTTTGTGCATTGAGTTTTCTAGAGCTGTTTTACATAGAAACAGATTATTAATCTTGGGCTACACTTTATGTTACAGTAAATTACACTGTAAAGTATTCAGAACTGGCAATGTTAATATTTTTTTAAGCTTCTGTCCTGATTAATTGCTTATGAAAGATTTCATATTTCTTTCTGTTTGTGTAACACATATTCTGGAACTGGAACGTTTACATTTCTTTATAAAGAGATCTGCATTGGGAGGTAGGTGGCCATCTTGGGAAACGTCATCTTCTCGCAGCCTCCTGAAGGTGAAGAAGACTTTCCTGCCACCAGATCAGACATCACCACATTACTTTTATAAAATAAATGATTTAAATCCACAATGCATGAACAGGTGCAAAGGGCCTACTTCAGACGGACGTAATGGCGACCTTTACGCCGCTGGGCCTTTATCGTTGATCTGCGCATGCGTAAGTGGGATTGCACCTGCGTCAAGTTTCATTATCGTTGTTGCTTACAGTGAGGATTTATTTGCAAAGTGATTGACAGGCAGGGACCGTTTGTGGGCGGCAACGGGGAGGAGGCAACTCAAACACAGGCACGACAGCATGTGACTGCGATCGCCTACTACTCAGTTCCCTTGGTCATTCTGCGCGACTATACGGTTAATCAGAATGTCGATTATTGACCGATCTGCGACCGATGCTGCGTCTTTGTACGCAGTTGCTCGGATATGCAAAGCCGCTGGCGGATGTCTCGATAAAATCCTGGCGGCTGCGATAATTGCATATTTTCGCACAGCCACGGCGTTCAAATCTGCAGCTGCGGCGGCATTAGCCTCCATCTCTGAATCAGGTCTAAAGTGCCTACTGTTAGATATGGAGTGCTCAGCATTGCTGCACTACCTCTGTTCATGGCTGAGAGCCGCAGTGCACTAGGACCCACCGTGGCTCTTTCCTGGAGGTCTGACATTTCCGGAGGTCTGACTGCCAACATGCAGTAAGGCACATGCGTGCCTTTACCGCACGCCTTTCTCCATTGGCATCCATGCTGTATTAGACTCTTTACTCCAGAGAGCCATAGAAGCCCCAGCAAAGTGCCCCAATACCATGTGCCACTACTGCTTACCATACTATTTATTATTATCCTTTATTTATATGGAGCCACAAGTGTTCCGCAGCGCCTTACAAAGCACATAAACAAATAATTTGACAAGCGACTTACAGTAGAGCCATGGCCAAAAGTTTTGAGAATGACACAAGTATTTGTTTTCACAAAGTTTGCTGCTTCAGTGTTTTTAGACCTGTTTGTCAGATGTTACTATGGTATACTGAAGTAAAATTACAGCATTTCATAAGTGTCAAAGGCTTTTATTGACAATTACATTAAGTTTATGCAAAGAGTCAATATTTGCAGCATTGACCTTTTTTTTCAAAGACCTCTGCAATTCGCCCTGACATGCTGTCACTCAACTTCTGGGCCACATACTGACTGATGGCCGCCCGTTCTTGCCTAATCAATGCTTGGAATTTGTCATAATTTGTGCGTTTTTGTTTGTCCACCCGCCTCTTGAGGATTCACCACAAATTCTCCATGGGATTAAGGTCTGGGGAGTTTCCTGGCCATGGACCCAAAATGTCAATGTTTTGTTCCCCGAGCCACTTAGTTATCACTTTTACCTTATGACAAGGTGCTCCATCATGCTGGAAAAGGCATTGTTCTCACCAAACTGTTCTTGGATGGTTGGGAGAAGTTGCTCTTGGAGGATGTGTTGGCACCATTCTTTATTCATGGCTGTGTTCTTAGGCAAAATTGTGAGTGATCCCACTCCCTTGGCTGAGAAGCAACCCCACACATGAATGGTCTCAGGATGCTTTACTGTTTACTAGAGAGTGGTGGGCCTAAGTGCAAAAATATGTTCTCCCATGCATACCACACTGCTTCTGAAGAGCCTGATCTGTTGACTGAACCCATTTGCAGTGACTCTGCAGAAGCACAGGACCACCGAGTACTGTACTTTCACCAAAAGGTAAATGGCGCATACTCCGCATTCCCTTGTCAGAGCAAACATTGGGGAGAACTTACTCTGGCCATTCCCACATTGTGCACATGTGATCTTAGGGAATGCTGGGAAGAGTGTCACATTCTGGTTCTCTCCAAGCAGCATGACCTTGGTGTAGGGGAGGTGGGCCCCGGAGACAGTTCTCGGCCCCATAGCATTGACATTCCCTGCCGCCTCCTGTCCTCTGACCGGACCGCCTATTGCCTTATATGTTATGGCACGCAGTCATATGGGTTAGTCTCTCTCATTGACAGTACTGCTGATAATGCCGCCGGCTGCAGACCCTTAGTTGCCGCGGACCACGGTGCAATGCACTGCTAGTAGTTTCAACCCCTGTTAAATATAGTTTCTAGGCAAATCATCCTGAACTTAAATCTTAATTTTTTACACAGGACCTATACACAAGGCTTCCAGCCAAATTATAATTTTTTTTTAAATGAACATCTATACTTACTGTATATCACACCATTTCATATTACAAAGGTAATTAAGGAGATGTAGCCAAAAGGTGGACAATGACAATGTCGACATTCATAAAGTCAAAACCACAATGTCGACAGTTATGATGTCAGCAATATCAAAATGTTGATGGGCAACGTGTCGAGATTGTCACAATGTCGACATTAGAGTTAGACTGCAGATGGAAGGGTTAGGTTGCGTGGGGGGGAGATAGGGTTAGGCACTAGAAGGAAGGTTAGTGGTAAAGATTTAGGGATAGGAGATAAATACTGATCAGAATGCTGGAGGATAGGAGGTCTGACCTAGAAGTTACAGGATCGGAGGTCTGACCCAGAAGTTACAGGATCAGAGGTCTGACCCAGAAGGTTCAGGATCGGAGGTCCGACCCAGAAGTTACAGGATCGGAGGTCCAACCCAGAAGTTACAGGATCGGAGGTCCGACCCAGAAGTTACAGGATCGGAGGTCCGACCCAGAAGTTACAGGATCGGAGGTCCGACCCAGAAGTTACAAGATAGGTGGTCCGACACAGAAGTTACAGGATCGGAGGTCTGACCCAGAAGTTACAGGATCGGTGGTCTGACCCAGAAGTTACAGGATCGGAGGTCTGACCCAGAAGTTACAGGATCGGAGGAGGTCTGACCCAGAAGGTTCAGGATCGGAGGTCCGACCCAGAAGTTACAGGATCGGAGGTCCAACCCAGAAGTTACAGGATCGGAGGTCCGACCCAGAAGTTACAGGATCGGAGGTCCGACCCAGAAGTTACAGGATCGGAGGTCCGACCCAGAAGTTACAAGATAGGAGGTCCGACACAGAAGTTACAGGATCGGAGGTCTGACCCAGAAGTTACAGGATCGGTGGTCTGACCCAGAAGTTACAGGATCGGAGGTCTGACCCAGAAGTTACAGGATCGGAGGAGGTCTGACCCAGAAATGACAGGATCGGAGGTCTGACCCAGAAGTTACAGTCACTTGACCGCCGGGATCAGGTAAGTCACCGCTGGTCCTGCAGAGTATCAACCAATCAGATTCAAGCTATTATCTTCTAGAGGGTACTAGTTAAATGCTAAGTAGAATCTGATTGGCTGCTATGGACAACATCTCTTCTAAAACTCACTTCTAAAAACTCTCAGTTTAGTAATTTTACCCCTAAGGATCTCTACTTTCTTGAGTGAACTTTTCATTTTTAAGCTTCCCTATCCATGATGTGGTGTAGTTTATTATTCTAAAATGACATACATTCCATATTATTCTGCAATAGATTATTAAGTTTTATGTGCATTAAATCAAATGTATTGTAAGAAAGGGGATAAACAAATAAAATGCAGGCAACAAAACTAATGGCAACATCTTCTAGGGGAAATAACTAATCTATATGTTAAACTTAAGAAAGTAACCCCGACATTGATGCTTGCAAGATTAGTAAAGAGTTTGCAAATCAGTATTGCCCAGGGATGAAGCTAGGCTTTATGTCACCCCGGGAAAAGATTTAGCTTGGAGCCCTCCCCCCTCACTCTCAGAATGCTGAGGTAAGTAACCCTGCCTGTACTACACTACCTCACCCACCATAGAGCATCCAAGTGCCATTTATACAATACAGAGATCTTTATTGACTACTATATAACACAGAGAACATCAGTGACCACCATACAATACACTGATCCTCACATTTATCGCCATACAATTTACAAAGCATTGGAATGACTGCCATAAAATAAAGAGAACATCAGTGACCTCCATATAATACAGAGGGCATCACAGTGACCGCCATTTAATATAGTGAACATCACAGCCACACTGCATGACCATGGGATGGAATAAGTCTGATATCAGTTTATGCAGCTAACCACCAGGAGCCTGCTTTGCCTTTCTCCTCCCTCTTCAAAAGTAGCTCAATAAATGCAGAGTGAAAAAGTGGGCTATTACCCGCTGGGGTTTTGAGGAGGAGGAGGATATATCAGGGGATGCAGAGGGTGTGCAGTCTATTGCTGCAGGGATAAGTTCTATATGCACCTGACAGCTAGGGTCTAAGCTCCCCCACACTGCTCCCTGGTTAAATCACCTGAAAAAAAAATTATGACAGTAGGGAAAAAAACATGAATCCCATCTGATATCAATAAAGTTATTTTAATTTAAATGTTGTCTATGAAGTGCTGGCTGTGGTCAGGCTTCTCAACTTAATACTGCCTGACTGCACTCATGGCCTTGCCTTCCATCCTGCTCCCGGCCAGCCTGCCTCCTCTTTCCCAACTTCATGGGCCAACTGCCTCCTTCCGGCCTGCCTGTGTTCTCCTCCCAGCCCTGCAATCATTGAATATCTGCAATTTGATGGAATCGGGAACAGCGATGGTTGCTAACCATCGGCTTCCAATGTCCATCCCCACTGATGATTTATCATCATCCTTCAATTGATCTGATCATGGCACTGCAGCTCCAAATGTTGGCGCCCCATCCCTCCATTACTCAGGGCATATGTTCTACCTGCCCCCCTCAGCTGGGCCCCTGATATTGCCTGCCACACATCTCTGAGCAACCATCTTATAACATTTGCTTTTATCCCAATGTAACCTACCCAAACCAACCCATCAGGCTCTATTTCAAAAAACAAAAACAAAAAAAAGACAGAAATTTTAATGGAAGAAGTGGATCATACAAATAAGGATCCAAAATCCCCTTTAAGGGGCATACACGATTGCCGATTTTTTTGAACGATAACGATATAAAAATATCGGCCAGTCTTTATGCTAAAAACGACCAGCGATGTGCACTCCTGCTGGTCGTTTACGATAACCCCGGTCGGCTGTACATGCAGCCCGATCTGGGGTTATCATGAGCAATGCCATACTGCTGGATGCAGCATGGCCTCGCTCCCTACCCCCCGCCGATTTCCATCGCTGGTCGCATGAAAAGTGTGTATACACATGCCGATGCCGGCAACCCCTCTGGGCCCGTCGAGTACGATATTGCCGCATATATACATCGTATATACACCTGTTTTCAACAGCAATAGTGCTCCTCACAAACTGCAATAAGGAATCCTCAATGAGTCAGGAAGGAGTCATTTTCCATACTGTAGCAGAAATTCCATATATTTATTTAGAACCCTCTTCACTGCTATATATATATATATATATATATATATATATATATCAATTTATTATTTATTTTTTATTTCATAAGGGCCTGCCCCACACTTAAGCTGTTAATGTAGATTCTCGTTATCTCATTAATAATGATCAGGTGTCCTCGTCATTGCTTGGGGGACATTTGGGGAAAGCTAACTGATATAAATACCAATTCCCATGTACCATAGTGACACTTCAATTATAGGCAAAGACAAGATTGCCAGCATCTCCTACATAAGAGATGATCTGGGTCTAGTAAGACACTGATCCTCTCTGCCACATCTTCCCTAAGGGTAAAGCATATTTGCAATGCCAACAAAAAACAATAACAATAAAAGAAAGTGTATTTTAGTCTTTATAAAGTTAAACAAATAGACTTAGACACATAAGAACTTTATCTAAAATTTTTATGGCCTAAAAAATAGACCAAACAATACCTAAAAAACATAATAAAATGATTTTATTTTGTGGGTTTTGTGAATGTGGCTAATCACAAAAATTTATTTTAATTTTGATTTACCTATATAATGCCTTTGATTCAAAAGATATTTATTCAACTGTGATATCAAAATAATGCTTTAAATAAATAAATAAAGATAAATAAAGCTTTATCTGTACCTAACAAATAATGCAATATACTTGGTTAAAATAAAAAAAATTAAATTATTCTTAACGCTGTCAAAGATATAAAATAATAAAAAAAAATATTGCAGCCAACAATGGTGGACATTGGGCACAGGTCTCTGGCGGCTGTATGGTTAATGCAGATCTCTTCCTTGATAATGCTGGACAGCGGCATTTGTAGAAGAAAAATGCTCGTTTGCATTTAAGTTTTATTTATTTTTAATCCTGCTGATGTTTGTGGGGAATAAATCAGCATTTTACAAAAATTCCTTTAAAGAGCTACAACAACCGAGTTCATAATTAAAACAGCATCCACTAAGAGGAACATAAGAATCAGAAGGGTTATTTTGGAAGAAGAGACAGGCTTTGTGGAGTACATGTTAAACAATATAGAATGTCACTTGATAAATACACCATTTTGTTTTAGGAATAAACACAAGGTGCTGAAATTTGTTCAGCTCTGGGGCAAGCAATCCTGAGTGGCAGCTGAGCAATTGGCCCGCAGGCTGCTTGGATTTTAATGATTTGGAATAACGTCGGAAGCCAGTCATCCACCACAGAGGTCAGTGCAGCAAAGTCTGAGGCTGTTAAATAAGGAAGCAGAGCTGTCACTCTCTGTTGTGTTACACAGTGAAAACGGTTGATTTCAAGAGGCAAAATGATGATTGACAAGCTAGCCTTCCCTCGAGGTTCTGCATCAGCTGAGGCCTTTCAGTCACAACAGTAATATCGAACTAAAATACAGGAGCTAACCATAGTCTAACGATTTTGGACATCACATTAATTTTACTCCCCTCTACCGAAAAAGTCCCTATGTTCACGGAAAGAATGAAATTCTAAGGTAAAAAAAAAGTCTCCAAATTTTATTAAAATTCCTTTTTTCAAAGCTTTTTATTTCATACATTCAAATAACATTACAATTCAGTTTACAACAAACAATATAAACATTTAAGTGAGTTTAGACACCTGGGAGGACTAAACAGGAATGTTGCATTGTGGGCTTCCCCTGACAGGGAACTGTAATGATGAGGTCACTCAAAGTGTGTGGAGCATGTTCTTATACAGAGCCGTAACTAGACTTTTTGGTGTCCTGTGCCAGAAACAGCATTGGCGTCCCCCCTCATTTTTCAAAGGGACATAATGCACCCAAAAAAGGGCCATGGCTTCATGGGGAAGGGCCAGGGAAGAGATAATAGAGGCCAGGAGATGCTGGGGATGAAATAAGAGGACGCTACAAGCAAGATAATGAAAATAGACATAAATTTCACAGGCCCAAACAGCGCCCCCTGACCTGTGGTGCCCTGTGGGATGGCACTGGCCGCACTACCCTAGCTACGGCCCTGTTCTTATATACTAAGGCCTAAAGGACATGTTGTAATGATGGAAATGCATTGGTCTATGAGTCTACGTTTACAAAACTGTGTTTAGAACAGATACACAAAGTAAAAAAAAAAAATCTGCTGGAGCATGTATTGTTGCTATATTGAAACGAATAGCCCAGTACTTAAACAGTGGAGTGGTTTATTGTGCAACAATGTACTCACAGTTATGCATACACAGACTTATCAATGGAGTTAAGCAGGATGTGGGTAGCGGTGCAAGATGCAAGTGGTATCAGCGTCTCTAGGCGTTGTGGGTCAGTGGTAACACCGGGTCTCTCTGAGCTAAGTGGAAGACATCTGTCTTCCACTGTGGCACTCCAACACATTGACAAGATGGCACCGCACATGCTCAGAAGTAAGGTCAAGAGCCATCTTGGTTAGGGAGTTGGAGCCTCCCTGTAGGAACCAATATGGAGTATTCCCAGTAGCATTCTGCAGCTTCAACAAAAACACCCTTGCGGAGCTGCAAGCACCAGAGGCAGTGCAGAGCAGGCCTACACCCTTGCGGAGCTGCAAGCACCAGAGGCAGTGCAGAGCAGGCCTACACCCTTGCGGAGCTGCAAGCACCAGAGGCAGTGCAGAGCAGGCCTGAGTAGTACAATATTCCAATGCTTCTGGCAGGGCACACAACACACGTGCCGAAGTACCAGCTTTTAGAAATTGCATCGGCAGCAACCCCTAAAAACTGGGTAGGACTGTTGCTAGTCAGAGGAGTGGCTTCACCAAGGGGATAAAACGCCTCCCCTGGGACTGCCTGTCTTCTATGACCGCCCTCCACCATCTTTGGGCGCATGCATTCAGAGGGTTTGGACACCTGTCCCCTTGTGAGTGGACTAACTTCCACTCTACCAGGCATACTTTTGGCACCTGGGGGTTTCTTATACCCCGATTTACAGTCTATGTTGCTTGATAAAATCAGCATTCTAGGTAGGGGGCATAACTTGACTGGCTAAGGAACAGGACGATATTTGTGTCGACTCCTGTCAACTTTCTACTTACTTGGCATCTCCAGTGGTCTTTACTGGCTCTCTGCTGGGCAATATCACTGAGCAGCTATTCTATCCCTCCACCGACTTTGGGGTAAGGCATTCCATTCCTGTGGTGTCTCCAGTGCATCATCGCCATCACTGTCACCCTCTGGGGCCCATTTGTCAAAGCATATTTGAGGTAGAGAGGTCTATTCAGCAAGAGAGACGATGTTGCCCAGAATATTATCGGGCAACATTTTCACGAGTTTTTATCAATTATTTAATTATGATAAAATAAGTTCGCTATTCAGCAATATTTTGTGCAGGGACAGCGGTTTCGGGAACACGCTGTCCCTGCGCTGTCACAGAAGGTATTGTTTTTGGGATTCCGAAAACAATCCCTTCTGTTTGTTCCTCTGCGCATGCTCAGTCATGCGCTCGGGAACAGTCTCCGTCTCTGCTTGCGGTGACCGCCGACGGGGTAAGTACAGCTCCAGCCTGCCGAAATTGATTGACATGTGTATAACTGCTTTATACTAGCCTGTATACATGTATATGTATGTGCTTTTATATTTATCATTTATATATAAATGTTAAATATAATTGCACATAAATATACATGTATACAGGCTAGAATAAAGCCTGTATACACATGTCAATCAATCTCGGCAGGTTTAAAAGGCTCTAGGTGGACTTACCTGTCGCCAATCACCGGGAAGCAGGGACGGAGACTGGGTGGGCTTACAAGATGCTGCAGGGACTTATGGGAAATATTCCCTCTGTCCCTGCAGTTTTCAGGATATTTAAGTATTTTTCTCATATAACGCCATTCTGAGATGCTTATATAAAGGAAATATTTTAGGAGTGATTTAACGCTTTTTGCTTTGCCGAATAGCAAAAAGCCTTAAAGCACTGTAGAGATCAATGGCTGATCCCTACAGTGCGGAACTCTGCGAATTAGGAAAATATGTAGAAGATAATTACGGTATTTTCTCCGTATACACATTGCTTTATAGGGCAAAAGCTTAAATAATGCAGAAACGAGTGTCAATTATATCACACTCTTTAGCTGGTCGACGTGTTTCGGCCCTGATTGGGCCTTTATCAAGACAATCAGGGCCGAAACGCGTTGACCAGCTAAAGAGTGTAAATAGCCTGTTTCGATTCCTTATGGATTTTAGGTAATATGGACTTTTTTTAAAGCTTTTTTATATATTTTATATTTTGTATGGAAGGATTTTTTTCCTTTTTTTATTGCATCTCAATCCATTCCTGCTTTGGATATTGTATGTGCCATCGATCCCAGAGATTTTATTATATATTGTGTATATCCCATTGTCTCTGGGATCTTTTTGGAATAAAGAATTTTTTTTGGATTTACTGCCAACTTGGATTTATTTTGCTTTAACTATACACCAAGGAGAGAATCTTTAATGGTGACCCAAAAGATACCTTGATACGCTTTAAAAGAACCATATTGACCGTGAGTAGGGTACACCCTTGATTCTTAGATGGTGTATACAAGCTTAAAGAAACCTTTATATGTTGAAATAACACCACCACTATAGTGAGTGTGGTACGTTGTTCCCTTTGTGTAGGTTCACTATTATATGTACCAACTATTCGTTGTTGGTATTTCCTGGTGGTAAAAGATACCTTGATACATGGTGTATCACACTTAGAAGTGTGAGTAATGGTATGCTGATTAATCCTCACGGGTAAGGGAAGAAGAAGAGACACTTGTAAAATTAACTTTACTACACATGTGTAAATTTATTTATTTTCCATGATCTCCTTACACCTCAAGTCAAGAAGAGTGAAAAGAAGGATCATTTGTGAGACACGTATCATCCCTCAACCACCAACAAAAGGGATGTAATTTGTTATACTTATATATTTGTTTGTCTATAGAGCGCCCATCTCAGTAGTCCCACTTTTTGATATTTTATGTCTTCTTGGGTGGTCAGATTATCTGGGCTAGCTCTCTTTCCGACTCTGGATCTGCAACATGGGTTCAGAGCAGTATGGTTGGATGCATCCTATTGGATACTTCAGTGGGCAACGGGCAATAACTACAGGCCCTGTTTTTTGCCTTCCAGCCTTTTAGCCCTAAAGACTGTGAGAAGTATGGAACAGTTATTCTGGGGATAGAGTATTTTGTGCCCATTGCAAAAGTCAGGAGTCTGCTGTTATAAAAAAAAAGTTTAGCATATCAAATCTATTCCTTACATACCCATTGAACATGTGGTAATTAGCTATAGATAGGCTTTCAACTGTATAAATTGTATTACTTGTAATCACCCATCACCATTATTCCTGGACCAGGCCTACCAGAGAGAATGGTCTGTGATAAATTATTGGCATGTACAGTATTATAAGAGAAAAAAAAAACTATCACACGTTGCTTTTTATGTCTGGAAAATCATAATGTTTCAAACTCAAGTAAATTGGACAGAACAGGGGGAAGAGAGAGATGGAGTAAGAGGAGGAGGAGGAAAAGAAGTGGGGTGGGGGGCGCTGAAGAGAGACAGGAGGAAAGGAAAAAAGTCATGCAGTGCAGGGGACAACGTCTAGTGAGTGTTTATATACTTGAGATACAAGTATATTTCTTGCATTGCTTTTAGTATAATTTTCATACTTTTACCTTTAGGCTGTGCATCGCAAATTTGCATTTTTTAACTCTATCATTCAGTGCTGCAGCATCACATTGCCTAAAAAGGAGACATATTCCTTCTCACTCCACAACCAGAGGAGAAACGTGCTGTGGTCTGTAGAGCGACCAAGCCTTATTATTGATTGATCACCGGCCTCTGATGAGATCAGTGCTGCTCCAGGGACTGCTCAGCATAGCTGTACAGCTGTCTCTGTCTCCCTGACCAAAATTACAACAACAGTCTGAGCACACTCTGTGGCATTACACGTGCTTGGCCAAGTAAAACACTGAAGTGGAGACAGCACACTGACAGCTCAAAACTTGTAATCAGAGCCTGATCAAGACATCATGGGGCCCTAGGAATCCGTCACCCCTCCTGTTGAAAATAAATAAATAAACACTTAAAAACAGGTTCAAGTTATTCGGCCCATCTTTGCTCATTGAGCCCTAGGGGTATATTTTCCAAAGTGAGAGTTTTTAGAAGTGGAAATGTTGACCATAGCAACCAATCAGATTCTACTTATCATTTAACTAGCACCTTCTAGAAGATAACAGATAGAATCTGATTGGTTGCTATGGGCAATATCTCCTATTCTAAAAACTGTCACTTTAGTAAATTCACCCGCTATACAGGAGCTTAGGCTGCTATGCTAAAGACTAACCTGGCACTGTATGTAGGACGTGCAAAGGAGCTTCCTACTGTAGTGTCTGCAAAAAGGGAGGTTTAAGACTGTAAAGAAGGGACACATTGTGGCAAATGCCAGTCCTGGGCTACCTATACTAGAGAGGAGTCCAACCTGGAATCTGCAGTAGGTGACCGGAACACCAAAAGCAACAAAAGCAATCAAACTAAACATTTAATACAATAAAGTCTTTAAAATGTAGAGGTAGACTCTAAATCATGTAAAAACAGAGGGCCTGATTCAGTAAATATCGCTATTGCGAACGCAGCTGTGAGCGTATGATAATGCCTGCCATAGCTCATCCAGCACAGAGATGCCCACTGCTGCTTTCTCACATCTATACTACCTCGCATTCCTGCGTATACATTAGGGTGGGTTGAAAAAAAAAACGTTTCTGCATCGATTGCGAGGGTCGAAAAAAAATTGTGGGACCACTCGAGAAGATGATTGCCGTTTAGTTTTTCAAAATCCGATAATATCTTAGTCGGCCAACAGGCGCCTATAGATTTCGTATGTAGGCCCTTGAGGCATGCCCGCAGAACACCACCGCAAAGTGCTCTGGCAGTGCTGATATAGGTATACTGTGTTGTTGTTATCGAGCCCGTCTCCAGCAGCAGTCACTGAGTAACTCGGTGGGATGGATGGCTTGCCAATTGCCTGCTGCTTCCCTGCTCATCATGCTGTGCCCATGCTAGTAGAAGCTATGATACAGCTATGTTGAGCGCACTTACTATATAACACTATACAGTGAACAGGGCATATATTACGAATCAAAACTATTGTATTCTGCTACTTAACAGCAAACAGTATGAAAAAAACGCTGCCAGAGAGCTTTGTGGTGGTGTTTTGCGGGCATGCCTATTAGAGATGAGCGGGTTCGGTTTTCAGAGATCCGAACCCACCCGAATATTGTAGATCCGAGTCGAATCCAAACCGGCTCGGATGTTCCCATCTTACTCGGATCTCTCAAATCGAGGCAAAACCATAGAGACGAAATCTCGCGGCTCGTGAGCTTTCATCTCTATATATAAGGGACGCGGCAGGTGCCATTTCACTCCGGCTGTGGAGACTGAACAGGGAGGGTGGGTAGTGTAGGGCTGGGGAGAGGTGCTGTGCTGTTCTGTCTGCTGTGTCCTGTTCTGTCTGCTGTGTCCTGGGCTGGTGCTGATCCATTCTGGGCTGGTGTTGTTGTGCTGTCTGCTGTGTCCATCTGGGCTGTTGCTGATCCATCAGGGCTGGTGCTACTGCTGTCACTGTGCTGTCTGCTGTGTCCATCTGGGCTGTTGCTGATCCATCTGGGCTGGTGCTGTCTACTGTATCCATCTGGGCTGTTGCTGATCCATCAGGGCTGGTGCTACTGCTGTCACTGTGCTGTCTGCTGTGTCCATCTGGGCTGTTGCTGATCCATCTGGGCTGGTGCTGTCACTGTGCTGTCTGCTGTGTCCATCTGGGCTGGTGCTGTCTGCTGCGTCCATCTGGGCCCAAGTTCTGGACCCGACAAAAAAATAAAAATATTTTTTTTTGTGTAATATATATTTGTCTGTGTGCGTGTTAGGCTTAACAGCACAAGATCTAGCAAGTCAGCAACGCAACCTAGTGCTGCCCGACTCCAGTCATCATCAATCTGTGCTCTGATCCCAAGTTCTGGAGCTGGAAAAAAATTAAAAACTTAGTCTTTTTTTTCAAATAATTGTCTGTGTGTCTGTGCGTGTTAGGCTTAGCAGCACAAGATCTAGCAAGTCGGCAACGCAACCTAGTGCTGCCCGACTCCAATAGTCATCAATCTGTGCTCTGGGCCCAAGTTGTGGACCGGCAAAAAAAAACATAGTGTATTTTTTTGTCCATTTTTTTTCTGTGTGCGCATGACTGCACGTGTGTGAATTTTGTAACCGCACCTTGGCTACACTATTGGTGCTTGTGACACTGCTTCACGACCGCAGAAAATACGGAGGGCTGTCACATGACAGGAGAGCAAGGCCAAGAACCACATGTTGTAGCTGCTGCCACCAGTGCAAGGCCGTCAACTTCCTCGTCCTCTATGAAGGCCCATGCCCCAGGGCTTAAGTCACGCATCGATATGGTAAAGCTACTTTTACTGAAGTTAAGAAAAAAAAATTGAAGGGAAATTTGCCTTTAGATAAACTGGCAATATGCCATTCACTACACGAAGTGGCAAGGAAAGGATAAGGCCTTGGCCTTTCTTTATGAAGACTGCTGGTTCTGATTCTGATAGCCCTTCAGAAAAAACAACTGTGTGCCCTGAGAAATCGAAATCACAAATCCCAGAGGAGAGTGCAAGTGTGTCCGCGGTTGCCATGTGTGAGCCAGACCTAAATACTAGTGTACTGGAGGATCCTCCAAGTTCCAACATTTGTGTGCCCTCTGTAAATGTGGGGAAGGGCAGTCAACATCTTGCAGACGTAGTCAGTGAGGATGCTTCTGTGGAATTGCACATGGAGGAGGAGGATATTTTGGTAGTTGAAGGTGCTAAGGATGATGAGGATGTTGATGATGAAGCTGTTGGTGATGAGGATGTTGATGCAGAGGATGTCCTTTGTGTAAGTAAGGTGACAGCTGTTGCCCATGGATTGAAAATGCCAAAGCCCATTGTTGTCATGCCGGGGCAAAAGACAAAAAATCCACTTCTCACGTGTGGAATTATTTCCACCCCAATCCGGACAACAGTTGCCAAGCCATATGTAAACCTAAACCACCTGGGAACCTACTCCTTGTTACGTCACTTGGAGCTCATTCATCAAATATCAAAGTGTATGTCGCCAATTTCCAAAACTCAAAACGTAAAAAGTCCAGTGTCACCTACCTGCTCCCTCTCTGTGGGATCCAAGCGCCTTCGATCTCCAACACCAACACCTGCATCATCATCAACATCCTCATTCGTGATCAGAAGTAATTTAAAAAAACAATTGACTATTAAACAGTCCTTTGATAGAGGAAGTAAGTATAACAGCTGTCACCCAGTTTCACAGCGGATCACTGACGCCATGACGGCTGTGCTAGTATTAGATGGTGAAATAATAAAAAATGAGGATGATAGTGTGGAGGAAGTGCAAAAGGAGGATGAGGGGGAAATTTGTATCCTATCTGACGCTGATGTGGATGTTGATCATAAGGATGTGGTTTGCGTAAATCAGCCACTAGTGGCAGCAGTTCTTGCTAATGATAAAAAGAAAGCCAGAAAAGCAATGTCTTGGGTGTGGAATTATTTTAATCTAAATTCTGACAACAGTTGTGAAGGCATCTGTTCCATTTGTAAAGCCAAAGTTAGCAGAGGAAGTGACGTTAACCATCTAGGCACCCCCTCCTTGTTACATCATTTGCAGCGAGTTCATGCAATTTGTTTAACAAAATTATAATTTGTAAATTAATAACAAGCAGTCCAGTATCAGCTACCAGCAGTTTGGACCAGCAGATGCAATCTCCACCACCAACACCCTCATGTAATGTTCTGGTTTAGTTGTGGGCCCGGGGTGGTGACAGGAGCAAACACAGAAGCAGATTTAAATAAAAAGGTAGAAGTTTTAATGAGTGGCTTAGAAGACATGGGAATGGCAAAAGCAAAAAGTCCAGGTTTAGCACTAAAGTGCACTTGATTACTGTAGTGAGGATAATGGGAAAATGTCCAGAAAGTGGCAGATAAGAACAGTCCGGTATGGAGGTTAGTGAGCTGAATACAGGCAGTGGTAAATATAGGCAGTGGTGATGAGTCCAGCTGGGAGTGAAATGGAGGCAGGGAGTAGGGTGTCAGCAGGCTCAGGCACTCAGGCAGGGGAAAAGGTAGTGGAGGATGTAGGGTAGTCCAGCAGGTTTTAGGAGTTGACAAGCAGGCTGGCAGGTAGCGTTTACACAGGTAACAAGAGGTGAGCACAGAGAACTCACTCTCAGCTAGGCTGAGATACACGTTGCACTGGCAATGAAGGAAGGCTCTGGACCTTCCTAAATACCCCGTGCCGCGCTATAACTGGCTGGAGGGAAGACATGACTCACCAGGATTGGGCAATTGAATCACATGGTCAGAAGGCAAGATGGCCGCACCCATGCCAAACGGAACGGAAACAAAGCCAGGCCTTATCAGCCCTGAATGACAATGCCCGCACAGACCCACGTGCAGTCAAAGCCCTTCACCAAACACCAGCGCCACTGCCAGACACCCCCCGCTATAGTGACCTCACAGGTATTACCCGCCGACCACCATGCCAAGAAACCCTGGCTATGACACCTCATCATCAACCCCCTCCTTAATAATTGAATGTAGTCCTTCCAAAAAATGTTTTGTGGGGGCCCAAACAAACCAAGGAGTTCAGCCACAAAAGTGTCAGTCCTAGTGGCTAAAGTGCTTGGTTTGTTAAACTGTGCATGTCCTTTTTAATATCTCACATAAGAAAGAGTGGGTGGGAGGGACAATTCCATCTTGCACCTCTTTCCTTTACATTTTGCACAATTTGGGGCATTGCCGACTGACATTATTATAGTTTATTAAACTGCCATCCTGTCTGCCACTGCTGTGTGGCAATGTTTCATAGATGTCCTATATTTTTTTAAACTGTCGTGCGTTTGTGCCGCTGCTCTGTCGCTTACTTCAGCCAGCCAGCTCGCTGCAGCCTTTGTCCTGTATTGGTGAAAAATAGTGAAATCAATATTGTGAGCTGTGAGGTGGTTAAACATGCCTAGAAATGCCTGAAAATTATTGTTATTTAGATTAATAATACTGTAGAAAAAAACAGGTCCAAATTATGTGGTTTTAGCTGTTTCTATCATTTTTTTGAAAAAATACAGACCCAAAACCTAAAAACAAAACACCAAGGAAAAAAATCCAAAACCAGATTCAGATCCAAAACCAGGGGATATCCAGATCCAAAACCAAAACACGGGGGTCGGCGCACATCTCTAATTGCTATAGGGCATAAATATGAAATCTTTAGGCGCCGGTTGGCCGCTTAAGATATTATTACATTTTGAAAAACTAAATGGCAATCATCTCACAATTTTGTTTTGCCCCTCACAATCAATGCGGAAAAATTTCTGACCCACTTTTCAACCCACGCTAGTATACATCGGTATCATCGACGCACATCGGCCCGTCACGCAGCATTCACACCAGGTCTGACCAGCCGTAGAAACTGCAAGTCTTGTCGCACGCAGTGTATGCAATCGCAGTGGTTAATTTATGCACACCCAGTAAAAACGTTGTAACGTACAGACACGACTGCGTTTTTGTAGCCACTCCCCAATCACCACCCCCTGTCGCTCACTCTGTGATGGATTCCTCAGTACGTCCGTAATCACAGTGCAATCACAGCGAACGTGCAGTTCGATGCATGTGCAGTGTTTAACAATCAATCTGCGTATGTAATTCCAATTACGTACGCTGCTGAATCATGCCCAGAGTCCATTTAGCCTGAGAAGGATTGTATTTATTTATTAGCCTTTATAAATCTAGACTTTTGAGAATAAGCAGCTTCCTCTGGACAATGGCCCTCATTCAGAGCCATACGCTCTGAGCAGAGCGCACGCTCTGAATGAGGGCTGGGCTCCATTTTCATGGAGCGTCCTCCTGGACGCTCGTATAGCTGTGGGTCACCACCCACAGGGTATACGAGCGTGCATTGTGATGGTCGCGATGGTCGAGACCATCGCGACCATCGAATTTGCGAGCCGGAGCCTGCGGTTGAGGTTTTCAACCGCAAGCTACGGAGTGATTTTGGCTCTATCAGAGCCAAAATCACTCCCACTGACATCACTAGTGATGTCAGTGGGCCGGCTTCTGACGGGAGGCGTTCCCGTGGGAACGCCCCCGTCAGGGAGGCACGCCCCCGGCACGCCCACCAAAGGGGGCGTGCTGTCAATCAACATTGACAGCACGCCCCCTTTGATCGGACACAACGAGCGAAGGACTTTCCTTCGCTCGTCGCGTCTGGCGCATGCGCACGACGGAGCTCCCTCCATCGTGCGCATGCTCAGTCCATAACATCGACCCACTTGCGAGCGGACAGCCGCTCGCGAGTGGGTCTGAATCAGGCCCAATGTCTCCACCGTTCAAATTCTCATTTTATAGCTAACAATTCTCTTTTTCCAATATTATAGTTGTCTTGTAATTGAAAATTTGCAAGAGAAATTGAGGCAGGCTTGCAGTTTGCTTGAGTCTGATGATTGCTGTAAGAGAACAGCTCCTACTTGCACCTATGATATGTCTGCCTCAACAATAAAAGGTCGCTGCGGATCTGGATACATGAGTACTGGGGCGGAACTAAAATTCTTCTTTAAAGTTTGAAAGGCCTCTATGGCCTCTTTTGTCAGTGCAGCACTAGGAGCAACTACATTGGGAAATCCCTTCATGATCTGGCAGTAATTGAAATGCTTAGAAATCTCTGTGCAGCTTTTAGGTTTTGTGGTTCTGCATTTTCTAAAATTGCCTGCACTTTAGTGAAATAAAACATTCATATTGATAATATAACTAAAAGAAAGTATTCCATTGACTTAATAAAAAACAAATGGTTTAAGAATAATTTTCCCTGAGTTTATGAAGAATTAGACATACTGGATTCCTTAGTTCTGTGATTAAAGACGAAATGTAAAATCTAAATAAACAACAATAACCATGAACCTTCATAGTTATTCTCTGATAATATTCTCTGGTATTATATATTTTTTTTATATATAACGCCACCGATTTATGCAGCAATGTACAGGGAATATTTTTCATTCATATCAGTCCCTGCCTTATTGGAGCTTAAAGGCTTAAGCTCTATGGCCCTGATTCAGAGCCGGATGCTCTGACAGAGCACTCGCTCTGAATCAGGGCCGTCCTTCTTAATTTTCAGAATGGCCTCCTGGCCGCTCGTATAGCTGTGGGTGACCACCCACAGCTATAGCGAGCGGCCAGGAAGATGGTCGCGATGGTCAAGACCATTGCAACCATCGGGCTTGCGACGAGACCCTTGTGGTAGGGTCTCATTGCCGCAAGCCCTGGAGTGCTTTCGGCTCTATCAGAGCCGAAGGCACTCCCTGCGACCCCAGACAGTAGGCGTTCCCGCTGGGCAGCCACGCCTCCAGCACGCCCACCAAAGGGGGCGTGCCGTTACTCTACATTGACAGCACGTCCCCTTTGGTACGAGACCCGCAGCGACGGCTTGACCGTCGCTATCCGGGTCTCGCGCATGCGCACGACGGAGCCGGCTCTGTCGTGCGCATGCTCACTGGGCCAACATCGACCCGCTTGCGAGCGCTCAGCGCTCGTGAGCAGGTCTGAATCAGGCCCTATGCACTAAGCATTAGAGAGAGATAAAGTACAAACCAATCAGCTCCTAACTGTCACTTAAAGGCTGTGTTTGAATAATGACAGTTAGGAATTGATTGGTTGGTACTTTAACTCCGTCCACTTTATCACTCTCAAAGACTTAGGGGGTTATTCAGACCCGTTCGCGAGCAAAGGACGCTCGCAAACGGGTCGATGTTGCCCCACTGCGCATGCGCACGACGGAGGGAGCTCCGTCGTGCGCATGCGTGAGACCCGGACTGCGACAGCCAAGCTGTCGCTCCGGGTCTCGCACCAAAGGGGGCGTGCTGTCGATGTTGATTGACAGCACGCCCCCTTTGGTGGGCGTGCCGAGGGCGTGGCTGCCCAGACGGAGGCGTTCCCATGGGAACGCCTACCGTCTTGGGCCGGCCCCACTGACATCACAAGTGATGTCAGTGGGAGTGCTCTCGGCTCTGATAGAGCCGAAAGCACTCCAGGGCTTGCGGCAACGAGACCCTACCACAAGGGTCTCGTCGCAAGCCCGATGGTCGCGATGGTCTTGACCATCGCGACCATCTTCCTGGCCGCTCACTATAGCTGTGGGTGGTCACCCACAGCAATACGAGCGGCCAGGAGGCCGCTCTAAAAATGAAGAGGGACGGCCCTGATTCAGAGCGAACGCTCCGTCAGAGCGTCCGGCTCTGAATCAGGGCCTTAGTACATAGACCCCCTAAATACCCTATCATACAAGTGCACACACATACGCTAGAGTTAGTTTTCTCAGAATCCAATTAACATGCCAATGTGTTTTGTGGGAGGAAACTGGAGCAGCCGGAGGAAACCAACGTAAACATGGAGAGAATGTACAAACTCCACAGAGATAGGGCCCTGTTCAGGAATTGACCCTATGACCTCAGTGCTGTGTTTATAAATAGTATTTACATAATTTAAAAAAGAGGTCATGCATTATACAGCCTAAAGGACATCACCGACAATTATAGTGCCCATCTAAGGAGTTGAAACTAATCTAATCCAGTAGATATAAGATTGTGTGCACGACTCTAAATAAAATAAATCAGAGCTTAATGGCAAGGATCTGTTTTAATCATTCTTTATTATCATATTTAACTTCTGGTCTCAATCCAAATTTTTGCTTTATTATATTTTCTCATAGCTTTAGATTCAGGACCCAGAAGAACATGGACTTATACCCTGAAGAGGTATACAAGCAGACTAGCGATCAAGGCCCTGATTCAGACCCACTCGCAAGCGGCTGTCCGCTCGCAAGTGGGTCGATGGTCTGCACTGAGCATGCGCACGACGGAGGGAGCTCCGTCGTGCGCATGCGCCAGACGCGACGAGCGAAGGAAAGTCCTTCGCTCGTTGTGTCTGATCAAAGGGGGCGTGCTGTCGATGTTGATTGACACCACGCCCCCTTTGGTGGGCGTGCCGGGTGCGTGCCTCCCTGCCGGGGGCGTTCCCACGGGAACGCCTCCCGTCAGAAGCCGGCCCACTGACATCACTAGTGATGTCAGTGGGAGTGATTTTGGCTCTGATAGAGCCAAAATCACTCCGGGGCTTGCGGTTGAAAACCTCAACCGCAGGCTCCGGCTCGCAGTTTCGATGGACGCGATGGTCAAGACCATCGCGGCCATCAAACTGCACGCTCGTATAGGCTGTGGGTGGTGACCCACAGCTATACGAGCGTCCAGGAGGACGCTCCATTTTTATGGAGGGCGGCCCTTATTCAGAGCGTGCGCTCTGCTCAGAGCGTACGGCTCTGAATGAGGGCCCAAATTTGCAGTTGTATAGTCTATGAGGAGGTTTCCATTACTTTGTTTCTAAACACTAATTTGAAGTAATTATAGACAAGTGTCATGTAGACGCTGAAGTTTAATGGCTTCTTATTACTTTGTGCATTGTTTGTCTTTTCTGCAGGAGGTAATTATGAAAACCACAGTTACATACAGTAGACTAATATGTATTAGGTGACCAAGTAGTTTTGAAGACGGTTGGTGGTGAAGTCACGGTGGGGACTGAAGAGTCAACGAACTACCTGGATTGTCACAAGCAGCACTTACTTAAGCTGCATATCCACTACATGACTATTGAACAATAACGACATTGTTATCGTTCAATTGTTCATTATACTGTGAAGTGGATAATGGAGCTTATTCAGACCTGCTTGCAAGATACGGTCGCTCGCTGGCAAAAGGGGGCCGGATATTCAAATTCCACGCTCGCACTGCGTGGCGTAATGACGCCCTCTATGTCTTAGCGAGCAACGTCACTGAGCGCTCACTAGTGTATAAAGACGCCCCCTTTCCCCTCGCAACACACGTCATCTCCTGGAATTGTTTGATTAATCGGTAACATCGAGAGCCATCGGAGCTGCTCGCAACCCTTGAGGTAGCCTTATCCCACCGCAAGCACTGCGATCAGTGCTGGCTGAAATACATGCAGGTGACGTGTACAATGATGCTACTTTGCTAATTATGCCGCCCTTTAAACTGCGTTTTGTTGGCCTGACACACCTGCGTCCGCAACACCATTTTCCCGTTTACAAGCACTTTCCCCTGTTACCACCCACAAATGGCACTATCTGTCACTCTAAGCAGCGGGCAGTCTGTGTGCTACGAGCGCACGATTCCCCATCACTGAGACTGGCTTATGCACGCGCACTGCGAATTATTCGCATGCACACTGAGCAACAATCGCCCGGCAGCGAGCGATCGCTCCTTAGCGAATGGGTCTGAATCAGGTCCAATGTGCCCACACTGAACGATATGTCATTCAGTGCCAGCACCCTCGCTCATCACTGCTCGTTGCTAGCATATTCACTGCACGATTAATGAACGATTGAACGATAATGATGTTGTTATCGTTCAATCATTCATTAATATCGTGTAGTGGATACACGGCTTAAGACTCGGCAGCAATGTCAGCTGCGAGGCTGGAATTTCCATAGACTGTCTGATGTGACTTTCATTGACTGTCCTTGGCAGTGCTCCTCGTACCCAATACATCTGTCTTGGTCCCATTGGCTTGCCTGCCAATATGGATAGCAGCAGTTAGCCACCATTGTCTGAAGTTTCCATCCTAAAACTAGCTCCCTGGTGCAATGGCGCCACACCACCCCTATAACACCTTGCATGGATGACATCACTGGCCCCAGCCTATTTAAGGAAGCCCGCAGTTCAGACTGTGCTATCATTACCCTGCCAATTAATTGTGGCTTTCATTTATCGCCTGCACTCACCTTGTCTGCTGTTCCACCTTGGTGCATATCTAACACAACCCAACCTCTGATCTTGTCCACTGACCATGGCCCTGATTCAGAGCCTCTCGCTCTGACCAGAGCGCTCGCTCTGAATCAGGGCCCTCCTCCATTAAAATGGAGCGTCCTCCTGGACGCTCGTATAGCTGTGGGTGACCACCCACAGCATATACGAGCGTCCAAAAAGATGGTCGCGATGGTCTTGACCATCGCGACCATCGGACTTGCGAGGGAAACCCTGCGGTCGGGTTTCCCAGCCACAAACCCTGGAGTGATTTTGGCTCTATCAGAGCCAAAATCACTCCCACTGACATCACTAGTGATGTCAGTGGGGCCGGCTTCAGACGGTAGGCGTTCCCATGGGAACGCCTCCATCTGGCCGCCATGCCCCTGGCACGCCCACCAAAGGGGGCGTGCTGTCAGTCACCATCGACAGCACGCCCCCTTTGGTGCGAGACCCGGAGCGACAGCTTGGCTGTCGACCCACTTGCGAGCGTACTGCCGCTTGCGAGTGGGTCTGAATGACCCCCTATGTTCCCTGAATTCTCCTTGTTTGCTGTCCTGCCCCGGTGTATTATCTAAGTGTACCGACCTCTGGGCCTGATTCAGAGCCGGTCGTAAGCGGCCGCTCGTTCGTTCCGAGCGATGTTCGCACATCTGCGCTTGCGTATGGGTTGTAATGCGCATGCGCCAACCAGTCAGTGCAGTCGGAAATCGTGTGCTCGAATGAGGCGTTTGTGGGTGGTAACAGGGAAAGGTGCTTGAAAACGGGGAGTGGAGATCCGAACGCAGGTGTGCCAAACGGTCAAAACGGGCGTTTTAAAGGTGTGCATAATTAACAAAGCAGCGTCATCGACCACGTCACTCGGTTGTCTTTTAGCCTGAACTGCTCGCATGATTGCGGTAAGAAAATGCTACCACAAGAATAGCGAGCAGTTCATACGCCTTTCGATGTACTCGATTAATCTAATAAATAGCGGAGATGACGTATGATGTGAGCGGCCAAGGGGCGTCTTTACAAAATAGCGAGCGCATGTTTCGTTCACTCGTTCAGACATAGAGGCGTCAACAGACCGCAAAGAGCGAGCGCTCAATTTAAATAGCCAGCCCCTTTTTTCTGAACGAGCGAGCGCAAATAGTGTCCGGCTCTGAATCAGGCCCGCTGACCACATTTTGTCCACTTCAACCTTACACTTGCATCCAGCTATAGGAATCAAGTTAAGAATACATCAGGTACTAATGCTTGCCCCTTATGACATGGATGTCTAGTTGCTTAAATAAATATAAGGATAATTCAATAGCTAGATAATTGACCATACTATCCTTAAAAGTATGACATATTAAACTGACCCAGCATTATTTAACTCTAACTTAATAGAAGAATCATAAAATCAGAATGATATTCCTCTACCGTTCTCCAATCCTGTTTCATTTTCACAATATTCTCTCAGCAGATGTAGAACAATCTCAGGTCCTGATTCAGCAGGGAACGCAGTTGCTTATACCCACGCAATCGGATGATTGTTACGTGCTGCGCGTGCATCGCAGTGTGTGAACTAGCCACTGCGACCGTGACTGCAATGGCAGAGGATACACAGACTCATGGCAGAGTGATTGACAGGAAGTGCCGTTTGTGGGAAGTGACAGGGGGGTGATCGGGCGAACGCAAGTGTGCCAGTGCATTTCAATGGCATTGCAGGGGCATGCATTAATTAGCCACTGCGATACCATGCGCAGCCTGAGGCCTCATTGCGTGGGCTGAAGTAAGCAATTCCTGAGTAAGGTCAGGGCTTGTGCAAGTGTATCTATGGGTCCGATGGTACTCGATTGTATTGATGGTTTCGCTATTCTGCTCAGTATTATGGGTGTGCGCATGGTAAAGTGGGCATCCTTATGTAGTGCTGAGTTTGCATTGCGATAGCAGTTGAACTGTGCGCGTACGCAGTATCGTGATCTGTAGTGAATCAGGCCATCAGTTGGATCAGAGGAGTGGCAATCTATTATATAATTAGTAATAGCTAGGTACAAAGTTAAAATCCAGAGGCACAGTCAAATGCAAATCTAAGGTCTGCAACAAGCAAGCAATGAGGTACAGAACCATAAATCTGACCTAAGATTCAGAGCAGTGGCCAAAACAGGCAGTCCGCAAGGTACCCACAACAAGGTACAGAGGGCCTGATTCAGACCCGCTCGCGAGCGCTATGCGCTCGCAAGCGGGTCGATGGCGGCCCAGTGCGCATTTGCACGACGGAGCCGGCTCCCTCGTGCGCATGCGCGAGACCCGGATAGCGATGGGCAAACCGTCGCTCCGGGTCTCGTACCAAAGGGGGCGTGCTGTCGATGTTGAGTGACAGCTAATCAGCTCCCAACTGTCATTTTTCAAACACAGCCTGTGAGATGACAGTTGGGAGTTGATTGGCTGGCACCTTATTACTTTCTTATCACTTTTCACTCTGTCTCCTAACACTGCTTAGTAAATAGACCCCTTACTTTTAAAAAATGCAGGACGTGCTGTGTTGCAGCCGGCTAATAACATCTTCAGCGTCTCCCTGCGTCCCCAACCAATCACTGTGGCCGGCAACATTTCCTCAACAAATAGCAGCCTGAGACCTCCGTTCCCGGTCACATGACGCTGCTGGGCTTGCTCTCATTTATCCCCGAGCCTGGAGACTGCCCCTGGCTTTCTCTCCCAAGTGCTACCACCGCTCCTCTGGGCGCCAGATCAGAGAGTGACTCCGGAATCCAAGCGTTAGATCTGCATCCAGAGCCAATTCAAGGATACCGGTAATCAGGGAGATGGGTGTGTGACTGGGCTTTGCTGCAGGTTACCAGAGCAGGTGTGGCGACAGCTCCCTCCGCCCGGCCTCCTCCTACCAGCCTATACTTGCCAGGGCCACTTGCATGCATTTGCCCCCAAGGATAAAAGTTGACAGCCAGCCCCTGCCTGGGGGTGCGGCAGTGCAGGAATAGGCCAAGTGAGTGTCGGTCTTCCTCCCACATGGAAGGTCTCGGACACCCAGCATGGATCTGTCCTCCCCATGGCGGGCTGCGGGGAGGGCTGGAAGCGATAGAGATAGACGGCCCTGGCCACATCTGAGCCGGAAGATGAGCTCAGCACAGCCCAGACCAACGGTTCAGACAGCGGCTGGGGAGCAGAGTTGCGCCATTCCAGGCTACCACCTTCCAGGAGACAGCCCTGTCAACCTGTGGTTAGGTCTAAAATGAAGTGGGCTGCAGGACCTCTGATGTCACAACCATGTGACCCGCAACAACCGGGGGAGGGTGACATGATAAATCCAGCTATTTACCATCTTCGCAGAGTATCGCTCACCTACCAGCTTTATGAAGGCCCGCATCAGTGAGACGTAACCATGACCCTTTTTGTGGTGAGGCCATTCCCCTTTTGCGGGAATGCACGCAGGGTGACTGCCAGGACTGCTCGGCAGCCCCAGTCCATCCCTGCATGGTTGTGACGTCAGAGGTCCTTCTGCCAACATGAATCTAGCAACAACCGTCAGCCTGTGCCTATAGTCCCCCCTGACTGGAAATGTTCCCCCAGTTAGCAGAGAGCCATGTGACCACCTCAGGGCCATAGCAATGATTAAGTGGACACCAAGGATGCAATGCAAGGGTGAAGTGCACTGCCTGCCCCTGGTCCGAGGTGGTTTTCCAGGCCACCCAGCCCAGAGTGACATTAATGCTGTACTGATATGGTGTCCTGCCACCAACGTTGATTATTATCACAGCTGCATAATGCCTCTAATTCACAGACAGCTGTGAGTCAGTGGCAGCTCATGGCCAGTGTAATTGGCACTGTTGAAGCCTGTTGAATAGAGGAATGCACAGGGCCCCCTCTCTCACAGAGGCCGCTGTGTTACGTCCCCACAACTGTACTCCCCTTTTTCTCCAGCTTTGCCTGCGTCAGGCAGTGACTTCTCCTGGCCATTATGTACTGCATCACAAAACCTACCCAACTTAATTTTGCCTTCTATGTTCTTCTTGCCCCCTCTGTCACCCCCCCTTGCCCATATAGGTCTCTGCTTTCCCATCCCCGTGTGTTACTCTGCCCACCTCCTGCACGTGTCTCTGTTCCTCCATTCCTATTCGTGACTCTGATTTCCCCTGACCTTGCGTGACTGTGCCCACCGCTGCCCACCCCATACCCATGTGTGCCCCTTATACCCAAAAGAACCTTGTTTCAGCATCATCGGTAATGAAAAATTACATCAAAAGAGCCACTAGCCATGACTGTACCACGCTGTTGAAGCAAGTTGAAGTATATGTTTCTCTGTGTTTTTAAGTTATTATTATAAATGTAATAGTCCTAACAGGCATTTGGGGCCTGTTAGGACTATTACAATAGGGGGGATCGAAGCATTTTCATTTTTCAAAAATTGCATTTTAAGACGATAGGTGTAACCCATTCTTCCCCACTCTCCCGAAGGCGTCCGGCAGGGCCGGCGCTACCACTAGGCAAACTTAGGCAGCTGCCTAAGAGCACCAGCAACTGCAGGGCGCCGCTGGATTGCTGTGTAGTGTATAACAAACACACAGCCGCCAGGGCACTGCATGGGGGGACCACTACTGGGTGCACTGCATAGGGGGGACCACTACTGCTGACACTACTGGGGGCACTGCATAGGGGGGCCACTACTTGTGTAGCTGTTGATGGGGGGGGGAGTAAGGCTGAAGCAATGCCTAGGGTGCCAAGAAACCTTGCACAGGCTCTGGCATCCGGGAGACTCAAGAGTCTCTGTGGCTTTCCTGGACGCCCAGAAAAGTAAGTATTTCACCCAGAGCCCTCTCTACCAGAGTGAATAACTTGATTACGTGATTCGCAATATCATGGCCTCAACCCCTGCTTTGCAATGCTGTTAGTTGCGACATTGCATAGATGGGGTGGGTCCAAAATGATGTAATTGCAACCCATCACGCCCAATGACCTGGCACTGCCCATATGACTGTGCCATGCCGGTGGGGGCAGTCAGAAAGTAGATAAGTATGGTGTAACATCCCATGAGGCTAACGTCATTTTCTAGTACAGAATTAAAATACATAATTAACAAGAAGTATGCAGAAAAAAAATATATAAAAATTGAAGGGTAAGAGCACTTAATAAGCTTAAGAAACACAGGTTTAGATTGTAAACTTCCAGTCAGGGTCTCATTCATTGAATGTATCACAGTTTGGAATTTGCTTGCTCGCTTTACCCCTTATATCTGCAGCACTGGCTGAATACCAATAAACAATAACGAATTGTATATAGTTGCACTTTTCATTTACAGCTCCTACTGAATGGCTTAATCTGTTTTTAGGTAAGAAGAGGAAACCAGATGGTATCTTTTTCCTTTGCGCAGATGTTTATGCATTAAACAAATATAAGGATAATCCCAGAATCAGAATTTGTTAAGCACGAAATTAGGAGATTTGAGATTCCTGCAAGATCATAAAAAAAGAAAAAGTCAAACAGACTGTATCATTTGTGTCGTCCTCTGAATTTTAAAGATTAAAATTAGCACAAAGACATTAAAATATTGTACACGTAGCATTCAATGTACTACATAGGAGAAATAAATCTGCACAGCAGATTTTTTTGAGAACATTGCAATGCAAGAGTGATTTAATGGGTCAGATGGGAAATGTGTGCAGCATTTACTATGACACAAACCCACGTCTGCTTCTGGTGAGTAAAATAAATAGTTTATCAGCAGTTATTGGGTGAATAAAGACAAATATAGGAGGATTCTAAGAAATATAACTAAGAGAATTTTAAGACTGCTTAAACCAGAGGTTCCCAAACTCGGTCCTCAAGGCACCCTAACAGTCCAGGTTTTAAGGATCTCCATGCTTGATCACAAGTGACTTAATTAGTACCGCAGTAAATTTGATTTAACCACCTGTGCTCATCCATAGATATCTCTAAAACCTGAACAGTTGGGGTGCCTTGAGGACCATGTTGGGAAACCGTTGGCTTAAACCATGCGGTAAAATATTGTTTCCAAAACTTTGTCCTCCATGCCCCCTAGCAGTCCTTGTTTTAAGTAGGAGTTCTCAATCCAGTGAGTGAGTTGAGAGACAACTGGTTTTAAGCAAAACCATGCTTGAGCACAGGTGATTTAATTAGTACCTTAGTCATTTTGAATTAACCATCTGAGACAGGGGCAGTTTAAGAGGAGGGGGCCCATGTGCAGCCTCCGTGCAGGGCCCATCCTCTCCGACAGTACAGTAGACTATTGCGCATCAGCAGATCTCCGAGAACATGGTGCCCGCAGTATGTAAGCGGAGACTTCTCTACTGCGCATGCGCAGATCTCCGGGAAAATGTGTGTTACTCCATTTTTCCAGTGATTTCTGTCTGCAGCACCAGCCGACGCGGGACTCCGGAGAGGTAAGTATAGGGAAGCAGACAGAGGCTCTGCGCAAGGCGTTGCTTGATATTTGGTACTCTCCACTTTTTTTAATTAATTTTATATTTTTTATTTTTTAAGAAACAATTTTTATACTAAATAATTTTTTCTTAGTATTTTATTGTCATATATGTTCCTTGGCTAGATTCGGCCGTGTAGCAGCTTAAACAGCTGATAAGACTAGAGTGGCTGAAGCCTGTGAGCCTTTAGGAAGTGGCGTGGCATTCGGGCCATGCAGCAACCTTGAGGGCTGGAAGTGCCTTGGCTGGTTGTGGCCTGTGGGCCTGAAGATGAGATGCAGCCTTTGGGCCGGTAGCAGCCTTGAGGGCTGGAAGTGCCTTGGTTGGCTGCTGTAATAAAGGACACTGGATTGCGACTTGAGCCGCTGAGTTGACACAAGCTGCCGATGCTGTAGTGCAGCCTGTGCCACCGAAGTGACACAAGCACGAATAAACTAGCTTGTGTACTGAGGATGCTGGAGTGCGACCAGTGCCACCGGGTTGACACTAGCGCAGTACACTGGTTAGTGTACCGAGGATGATGGAGTGCAGCCTGTGCCACTGGGTTGACTCAAGCGCGAGTACGCTGGCTTGCATACTGAGGACGCTGGAGTGCAGCCTGTGCCGCCGGGTTGACACAAGCACGAGTGCGCTTGCTTGCGTACTGAGGACGCTGGGTTGCGGCCCTGGCCACCTGGATGGCACAAACGGCAGGTAGTCAGTGAACCATGCCGCCCAGATGACACAAATGGCAGGTATACAGGAAAAGCAGGAGGATTGGGTACTCGACTGGATACAGGAGACAATGTCAGAACCGGAAACACGTGAAACGCTATCACCGGCATCAGAGCAGCGTTCACAGCAGAAGGACATGGACGCAGGAGCCCATACGAGCCAACCCCAGAATGATGGACAGGAGGTAGGCAGAGTTTCAGCGAATGCTGGTCCGGCATTTGCTTTGCACACTATTAGCAATGCGGTGGGTTGTGACAAGATGCTGTGTGTGGCCATAAACATTTCTGGACATTTTTGGCATTCAGCAACTGTATGTCAAAGTTCGCAGCAGCTGTGGCAGTTCAACTTCCAACATGGCACATCAGGAAACAAATGTTTTTATTATTCAAGAGGCCTGATGGAGTAGGAGTAAACTTGTAGTTGAAGGCAGGGAAAGGAAGGGTTGATTCGTAGTAAATTTAATTACATATTTTGATTCCGAAACAAATTTATGAAGGGGGGGGGGAGGGGGGAGACATTTACAAAAATTACAAAAAATATTTAAATCATTCACATCAGTCCTTGCCCCAGAAGAGTCTTTGAGCGTTACGCCTGCTGCTGCTGCTGCTGTTGCTGGGTGTGGATGTTCATCCAAGAAGGGGACCAGGAAGACTACTAGTAGTAGTTTAAAAAACCAATTGACTGTTAAACCCAGTTGCACAGCGGATCACTGACACCACATCATCTATGCTGCTAATAGATGTGCGTCCAATAGCCACCAATAATGCAGTGGGTTTTAGACAGTTAATTGAGATCCTGTGTCCCCACTATCAAATCCCATCAAGATTCCACTTCTCTAGAAAAGCAATTCCCAGCCTGTACAGGGACGTTAAACAAAACGTAGTGTTCTCCAAAATGCCGTTGTACCCACTGTCCACTTAACCACTTGTGAACAAGCGGAACAGAGCAAACGTAAGATAACATGACTGTAACAGTCCATTGGGAGGGTGTATTGCCGTCAGCGGCACCAACAGCATCAGCATCTAAGAAACAACAGCTCATTCAGAGACGCAGGCTACTCTATGTACTGTATATCACCGGTTTCACTAAAAGGCATATCACTGACAACCTTTTAGAAAAACTCAGGGAAGTCATTGCAAAATGGCTTACCCCGCTTGGACTCTCCTCGGGATTTGTGATTTCTGACAAAGCCACCAATTTTGTGAGAGCATTACAGCTGGGTTAATTCCAGCATGTCCTCATGCAATCAACTTTGTGGTGCAATTTTTTTTTTAAATGACAGGGCAGTGCAGGAGATGCTCCCTGTGGGCCAAAAAATTTCTGGACATTTTCGCCATACAGCAGGCGCATGTTGAAGATTGCAGCACCTGCAAGAAATATTGAATTTGCCCTGCCATCAGCTGAAGCAAAAGGTAGTTATAAAGTGGAACTCCACCCTTTATATGCTTCAGCAGATGGAGGAACAGCAAAATGCCATCCAAAGCTACACAGTGAACTGTGACATAGGAAAAGGAGGGGGAATGTACCTTACTTAAGCTCAGTGAAACTACTGAACGTGTTGTGCAAAGTGCTGAAACCCTTCGAAGTAGTCACCTGTGAAGTGAGTTCAGACACTGCCAGTTTGAGTGAGGTAATTCCCCTAATTAGACTGTTGGAAAAGAAGCTTTAGAAATTGAAGGAGGAACTGAAACTAAGCGATTCCGCTAAGTATGTTGGACTTGTAGATCAAGTACTTTATTCGCTTCGCAAAGATCCAAGGGTTGTCGGGATCTTACTATTGGATCAATACATTTTGGCGACCGTGCCGGATCATAGGTTTAAGTCATTCGTCATATCTGTCTTCCCAATGGACATAGATCTAAAGAGATGCAAAGAGCTGTTGGTAAGCAAATTGCCAGCTCAAGCCGCACGTGATGCAGCGATGGCTTCTCCTTCAGTATCTCCAGCAAGTGCATCTGCTGAGAAAAAACTAAACTTTCCCCAAAAATTAGTCAACACAACCAAGTTTTGACATTTGGTCAGGTCTAAAATAATGACACCTCTACCATGATGATACGGTCATCATTCAAGGAATGGTTGAGGACCATTTTAAATATTTTAATGATAGCATCCAAATAGGAATGTCAGACAGTCAGTTTGACTACTGGCAGGAAAAAAAAGGCAATTTGGAGGCCATTGCACAAACTGGCTTTGCTTTACTTGAGCTGTTCACCCTCCAATGTGTACTCAGAAAGAGTTTTCAGCACAGCGATAGGCGTAGGAAGCTACTTCCCCAAAATGTGGAAAAGATGTCCATCAAAATGAACTACAAATTCTATGAGGAAGACCTTTACCGCCATTACATCCAAAAATTACAGTGGCACCTGTAATGGTGGATTCCAGAGGGACCTAATTAATATTGTGTGAAGATGATGTACACACTGATGAGGGTGAGGAATCGGATGATGGCAACAACATCTTGCCTCTATAAAGTCAGGTTGTGCACTTAGAGATCATTGCCAGCAATGTCAGCTTCCCATTGGTAGCTTGTTTTGTGGGGGCCCAAACAAATCAATCACTTCATGACTAAGGATATTGTTGATGAAGTTGTTGGTGGTGAAGATGGCAGGTGCTTGGATCTAGCAGAGAGAAGGGAGCTAGCTGATGCTGGACTGCTTGTTGTTACTTTTTTAGCCAAAGTTTCTGAATTTTGCAAAAACTTTTTGATGGATGCGCTGCAGATGATGTAACAGAGAGGAGGTTCCAAAGATGGTTAAGGTCCCTACCTCTACTTACTCTGTCTTTACAAAGGGTACAGATGGCATGAGAACTGTTGTCTGGATTTGGGTAGAAATAATTCCACACATAAGAGTGAGTTATGTGCTTGCTATTTGTGTTTTAACCCTTGTAAAAATTAGAAAAATGTTTTTTTTTTTAAATGATGTGAGGTCCCCCCCAAAACACTAACCAGCTTCGGGCTTGCCAGCCTGTCCAGGTTCTTAACATTACAGGGAAAAAAATGTGTAGGTATCCCCTGTAATGTAAGAACCAGCACAAGGCTGCAGGGACAGAGCTGATTTTCAATATACGGTGGCTAACATTAGTGGCCACTCATTGGCTGGGACCCACGTGGAGGAGCCGCTCATTGGCTAAGCCCACGTTGGTCCCAGCCAATGAGCGGCCGCTAATGTTAGCCGCCACTGATTGGCCGGCGGCACGCGACTGAAGTCTGCTCGCTCCCATGAGCAGACAGTAGCGCACTGTAACAGCATGCAGTAACATGCTGTTACACTGTATCAGGGGCCCGTCTTGGATTTCTGCGGAGAAAATCGTGGGTCAGAAAGGTGAGTATTGGATCTTTTTTTACAGGTAATTCCTATGGGATACTTTACGTTGACAAGTGGATGTGAACATCTGGAAACAGGTGAGCATGTATGAATGTATGTAATAAAGCTTTATTTTACAGGTGTGTTGTGTGTTTTTTTGAACCATTTCTTTACAGGTGAAGTACAGGTACCAGTGGACCCTTAATGCCCCGCATGCTGGTACTTGTGGTTCTCCAAGCACCAGCATGCAGAGGAGGCTTGCTGGGACCTGTAGTTCCACTGTAAAGACAATGATGATACATCTATTTTTTACACTTCACCTAACACAATCAACACACTACCCACCACCAAGGGGTGGCGGGGATAGCCCCGGGCTATCAGCCTAGGCCAGGGGTGCCCTGGAGAGGGTGACCCATTTATTGGGGGAGTCACCAACTCCCCAGGGATCCCTGGCCTGGGCTGATTAACAGTCAGGGCTGATGCTGCGGCTGGGGGGCCCGGTGAAAGGGCACCACTGGCTGTGGCATCAGCCCCCATTAGAAAGGGTCCAGGACTGGTTTTACATATACGGTAGAACTCACATAATTTTTTTTCGCCGTATATTTAAAACCAGCTCTGTCCCTGCAGCCTTGTGCTGGTTTTTACATTACAGGGGATCCCTACACATTTTTTTCACTGTAATGTTAAGAACCTGGACAGGCTGGCAAGCTCGAGGCTGGTTAGTGTTTTTGGGGGGGACCTCACGCCATTTTTTTTTCTCAATTTATCCCTATTTTTTACAGTTACAGAAAGAAACACACACAAATCACAATGATTTGTGTATGTTTCTCACCGTCTCACAGCTCAGGGGGTTGAGAGTTTGAAAAGTGATTTTGCAAGAAAGTTTGCTCCTATATCACCCGAGATTGTCATCCCGATTTTTGGTAAATTTGAGAGATGTATGTTTTACGTGAAAGTACTTCCGATTTGGCCCGATGGTGATTTGATTCGAGATTGCTACCGTATCTCACCGGAGTTTTACGAGTGAGATGAGAGAAATCTCTCTGTAACTCACCCGACTTTGCCTTTAGCAAATTTGCAAGCAGGGAAAAAAATCAATAAATCACCCGAGATGGTCATCTCAATTGTTGGTAAATTTACCCCTTAGACTCTCCTCAGGGATTTGTGACATTTCTCAGCACACAGTTGGTTCCTGTACCTTAACGATTTTTAAAAAAATGTCTACAGGGAGAAGGGCTTACATCAATATAAGAGGCAGAACCACCAGTAATAAATAAAGACCAAGGCCTTAGCCTTTCCTTACCACTTTGTGTGGTGAAAAACATATTGCCAATTTTATGTATTTCTGCAGCTAACTTTCCTTTTGATGTTTTTTTCTTTACCACTGTAAAAGATTGCTTCTTTCATTTTAGATGCCCTGACTTAAGCCCTGTATGCCGTTGGGCATTGGCTTTAGTACTTGACGTAGATGGACTCGTATCGTCATGACTGGTGGCACTGGCAGCAGCTCCAGCACTAGTATGTGGTTCCTGCTCTCCTCTCATTCTCCATATCAACAAACACAAATGAAGTGGGGTACAACACACATGTCAATTTGTACCAATTTTAAATATTACACTTCGGTATCAATGACCTCCATTGTCACGATATCTTTTATGAGTATTACATGAATTTCCACTTACAGTGTCACAATACGTATATGAATATTACACTGCAGTTCCACTTACAGTGTCACAATATTTTTTATGAATATTACACTGCGCTACCACTTACAATGTCACAATACGTGTATGAATATTACACTGCAGTTCCACTTACAGTGTCACAATATTTTTTATGAATATTACACTGTGCTATCACTTAGTGTCACAATATTTTGTATGAATATTACACTACGGTTCCACATACAGTGTCACAATATTTATTTTATGAATTTTACACTGCAGTTCCACTTACAGTGTCACAATATTTTTTATGAATATTACACTGTGCTACCACTTACAGTGTCACAAATTTTTTTATATTACACTGCGGTTCCACTTACAGTGTCACAATATTCTTTAAGAATATTACACTGCACTACCACTTACAGTGTCACAATATTTTTAATATTACACTGCGGTTCCACTTACAGTGTCACAATATTTTTTATGAATATTACACTGTGGTTCCACTTACAGTGTCACAATACATGTATGAATATTACACTGCGGGTTCCACTTTCAGTGTCACAATATTCTTTAAGAATATTACACTGCACTACCACTTACAGTGTCACAATATTTTTTATATTACACTGCGGTTCCACTTACAGTGTCACAGTACTTGTATGAATATCACACTATGGTTCTACTTACAGTGTCACCATATTTTTGTTAATGAATATTACATTGCATATCCACTTCAAGTGTCACAATATTTTTTATGAATATGTATTACACTGCACTACCACTTACAGTGTCACAATACTTGTATGAATATTATACTACGGTTCTACTTACAGTGTCACAATATTTTTGTTAATGAATATTACACTGAGTATCCACTTCAAGTGTCACAATATTCACAATATTTTTTATGAATATTACACTGCACTACCACTTACAGTGTCACAATATTTTGTATGAATATTATACTGTGGTTCCACTTATAGTGTCACAATATGTGTATGAATATTATACTGCGTTTCCACATACAATGTCACAATATTTTTATGAATATTACACTGTGGTTCCACTTACAGTGTCACAATACATGTATGAATATTACACTGCGGTTCCACTTTCAGTGTCACAATATTCTTTAAGAATATTACACTGCACTACCACTTACAGTGTCACAATACTTGTATGAATATTATACTACGGTTCTACTTACAGTGTCACAATATTTTTGTTAATGAATATTACACTGAGTATCCACTTCAAGTGTCACAATATTTTTTATGAATATTACACTGCACTACCACTTACAGTGTCACAATATTTTGTATGAATATTATACTGTGGTTCCACTTATAGTGTCACAATATGTGTATGAATATTATACTGCGTTTCCACATACAATGTCACAATATTTTTATGAATATTACACACAATATTTTTTATGAATACTATACTGCAGTTCCACATACAGTGCCACAATTTTTTTTACTGAATATTACACTGCATTTCCACTTACAGTGTCACAATATTTTTTATATATATTACACTGTGCTACCACTTACAGTGTCACAATATTTTTTATGAATATTACACTGCAGATCCACGGCATACAGTGTCACAGTGCAGGGTACAGCAAAAAAAAAATTTATATATATTTTTATTAACTTATTATTTTTTTAAATTACTTTAAATCTTTTAGTTACTTTTTTTTTTTGACAACCCATGGATGGAGACAGCACACTGGACGGACAGCACAACCCTGGACAGCGCACTCCTTGATAGACAGCACAGTACACCCCTGGATGAGCAATGATATTAACACAGCCCCCTGGAAAGCACAGCACATCCTGCCTGGATTGGACAACACAGCCCAGCACAGCAAAGCCCTTGATGGGCAACACAGCACACTCCTGCACATCCCTCCATTGTATAACACAGTCCTCCCTCAACGGAGCACAGCACCGCACAGCCCGAGACTCAGCAAGCAAATAGCACCAATCACCGCGGGGAGGCACTTATATACAATCCAAAACACACCTAGAATCCGACAGCAGGATGATAACTTTTTGCCTCGTTTTGGGATCCGAGTCAGAGAAACCCCGAGCCGGACTCGGATCGGGAAGCTCGGGTCGGTCCGAATCTCTGAGAACCGGACCCGCTCATCTCTAATTACCAGCATGTATTGAGATGAGTATTTTGTGGTTCTTTGGATAAGAGGAGGTAAGGTGGTATAGAAAGTCAATGCCTAGTGCTGACTTCTGCCGTACTGCTGAGAATATACAGTGTCCTCTCTCCAAGGTAAGTTTTCTGCACCTACTGTCTACATACAGAACAAAAAGTTTGTGCACATGAACTGCTCTTGAATAATAAAATCCTGGCTCTCAGTGACATCTACAGTATTTGTCATATAAAATGGCAAATTGAAGATTTGAAGGACATTTTCTTTAGCACTGTTTTTATTTCTAAAAGTGACCCTTAATGTACTTAAAAGCATCTGCCACATCTAATCTTCAAACCTTTCTCTGTGAGTGATACACAAGGGGAAACAGAACAGTCCTGTAAGTATGATAGTTCCAAGGTCAGTCTTAGTCTCAGTGCGTCCTATACTGTCAAACTGGTTAGTATAAATAAATTAGCTGAAGTGACATCCAGTAAGACAACCCAACTAGGGTGAAGTGGAGCTTATACAAAGTCCTTCAATAGATAGGCTGTATATTACGGCTCATGCAGAGTGAGTACTATGCCATCTGGTTTAGGGTATTTTGCATGAATTCACGCTGAATACAGTATGTCCAGAATACAGGGTGCATGTACATGGCCGGCAACAGAAATCTTGGGGCGCAGTACATATATATATCTCTCCCCCCCCCACATCCCTCCCCTGCATGTGCCAATATATATAGAAAATTAGGCTCAGCAGCTTTAAATAACATAAAAATACACTCTCCCACTTACCATACCACACAGCCTCTCAGGCTGCTGCCTGTCAGTGTCACACTGAGTGCGGTAGCCAGGACTGGATTTCCCTCTATGGCCCGTATTCAATTAGTTTCGCATACGCGATAAAGTTTCGCCTGCCAGAGTTTTCGCCTACGTCGCGTATTTTAGCCCTGGAAACTTATCATACGCGTACCCGCGATTCGCCCTTTTCAATTCAAAAAGACCAAAACAGAGACACGCCAAGTCAGAACAGCCGAAAAGTTGTGTCAGAATCGGGGAAATCAGCCTGAACCCCCCAAAAAGATGCGGAAACATTGGGGATCAATTTAGTAGTGACCGATTAGCCCTAATGAAACAGTTTGGGGTACTTAAGTTCGCACAATTGCCACTAATTAGTGTATTTGCACAAGTGGTGAAGACTGGCATATAGCAGTATTTTATGGAGAAAATAAGTAGTCCTGTCACATTTGGGGTACTTCAAAATGGGTGCTAGCATAGTAGCCAAAGTGAAGTTATAAGAAACGTTAAAAATGCTCCTTCAGCATACACCTGCAATAAAAAAAACACCTCCCCCATACTTGCAGACCCCCCAAAAGTCTATTTAGCTAGTTTTTAAGTTTGTACCTCCACTTTGCACTTTTTCAAAGTGCTTTTTTAGGGTGTTCCTCACATTTTGATACAGTTTTCCTTTGGGGGGCTGTCCCAAGGGTGCAGAGTGGTATTTTGCACCCCAAAATAGCGATTTTGCACTTTTTATCTTGAATCCGGAGATAAATTTCCGCCTGGCGAAAAGTCACAATCGGCGATACTTTTTTGCGGATCTCGGCTTTTCGCTTCTAAATTAATACGGACCTATGCATCCTAGGCACTCACCTAGGGCTCGGCGGGACCCAAAGGGCCCGTAGATGGGCCCCTTTGCCCCAAGAAATCCACCCTATCAAAGCACTCCCAGAGGAGCAGTACGCGATGTCATGAAGTCACGCGGTCCCATCTACATTCCCAGAGAGTCCTGTGCCGCTGTCTGCACAGTGCTCTCTCAGAGAGTGACTGTGTGTGTAGTCAGTGTGCCGCGGCTACCTGCGCATAAGGGTCACCGACTCACCATCACCGGGTCCGCGGCCCGCAGCCCAGGGTCTCCCAGCTGCTCCAACTAGCTCCGGCCACGGCCCGCCCCAGCAGGCACATCAGCCACCCTGCCAGGCCTGTCGCCCACCAGCAGCAATCAGCGGCAGCACCCAGCAAGGCCAGTTAGGTAGGGTGTTACGCTGAAATGAGCTGCCTGCAAGAAACTGTAAAAACTGTGCATATATCACAGTAGGTGCCAATAGGGCAAGATACACATATCATATATATATATATATATATATATATATATATATATATATAGATATAGAGAAATCACAGGGGCTCTGCACTCACCATAATAACTAACAATAATAATAATAAACAGTGGGGTTTTGGTTCATGAATTGATCAATGCATTTAAGCTTGCAGCTCCCGTCACGGGACCCCACTTTACTTCACTGTTTATTATGTTTATTATTGTTATTGTTAGCTATTATGGTGAGGGCAGAGCCCTTGTGATTTCTATTTAAACAATGTGGTCACATACCATGTTGCACCCCAAATCTAGGAATAGTGAGTGCCGTGGATTAGTGCATTATATATATATATATATATATATATATATATATATATCCAGGCAAAGAAATCAGCGGCACTCCCGGACATGATTCTTAATGAAATAGGATTTTAATGCATGCCATACAGCCGACGTTTCAGGGCCATTACCGACCCTTTTCTCAAGGCAGGCATTGCAATAATAATTTACATCATGGACAGTTTTGCTGTCCATGATGTAAATTATTATTGCAACGCCTGCCTTGAGAAAAGGGTCGGTAATGGCCCTGAAACGTCGGCTGTATGGCATGCATTAAAAGCCTATTTCATTAAGAATCAAGTCCGGGAGTGCCGCTGATTTCTTTGCCTGGATATTCTATTTCCCACAGAAGGCACCCTGGCCCATATTTTGAGTGCCGGTTCAGATTTGGAATATATATATATATTTTTTTTTTTATATAGTGTATATATGATATGAACATGTGCATCTTGACCTAGTGACACCTACTGTGGTATATGCACAGTTTTTACAATGTCACTGGATTATATATATATATATATATATATATACATACATACATACACACACATACACCAGAATAGTGGGGGGAATGGATTATTCCCATTGAGATTATATATATATATATATATGTATATATATATACATATATGTATAATTTATATTGTGGCAGGGTCAGCATAATTCCACATGCAGTGAATGTGGAATATCCAGATATCCCAGGTTTGGCAGAGTAAAAACTGAAGGATCCAGGTCAGGTGTTGCCTGAATCAGTTGTCATCTAATTATGCTGCACCTGTAATCAGCCTTTATGAATGTGTGGAGGGCACAGAATGTTGCTTCTGACGGTGACTAGCATCCAGAAGGGGGTTTGGGATGTCAGGGCCACTGTTCCTGTGATATGAACTGCTGCTGCTATGCTGACTATATCTGTGCAACTATGAGATGATGTGAACCTGTACTGCTTTAACATATGCTGTTTGGAGAACTGCCTAAATAACCTGTATTGCAAGTCTGCTATATGAAGCTGTAAGTTGCCTGTGCTGGTAATAAAGAGTGTTGGACTTTTATCCGGTATATGTGATTTCTTGCCGAACAGGGACCAGATTTGCTGGACACTATTATGTAGCAAAGGACCCAGGAGAGAGCAGAGTCTGGCAGTGTGGTGAGTGTGCACTCTGTACAGCAGTTACTAATTGCTGTGTATAGGGCTTTTTGTCCAGGGAATGATTTGCAGTGTTAAGGATAATCAGCTGGGATAGTGTGCTGGGGAATCTAGCCGAATAGTCAGACCTGCTACATTTGTGTGCAAGCAGCAGGGAGATATGGAAGACATTTTTAAAGTGTTTGCTGAATTGGCTGCAGGCCAACAAAAACTGGCTACCGAGCAGCAAACACAAATCCAGCTACTACACGAAGAGCTGAGGGAAAAAAGAAAAGGTGGGAAGGATCGTGAAGTTTTGCAAAAGCTCACAGCTTCAGATGATATTGAGGCATTCTTGTGCACTTTTGAACATACTGCCGCCTGATTAAAGTGGCCAGAGGAGGAATGGGCTGCCCGGTTAGCTCCCTGTCTCACTTGGGAATCACAGCAAGCCTATACTGACCTGACAGTAGCAGAGGCTAGCTCATACCCTCATCTAAAGCAGACCATTCTTAGCAGGGTTGGGGTGACCAGTCCCAGTAAAGCCCAGGAGTTCCATGATTGGTGGCTGAACCCCTCTGAGCCTCCCAGAGTTCAACTGGCTAAGCTAGCCAGACTGAGTAAAGTGTGGTTACAGCCAGAAAAACATGCAGCGCTATACATGGTAGAAATTGTTGCCTTAGGCCATGCTATATGGATATTAGACTGAGGGGTTCAACACTGGGCCCTGCAAGCTGACACCCATACGTTTCAGGAGTAGTGGTGGTAGTTGAGCGGCACTCTACTTTCGGAAAATTAATCAAAACTAAGCAAGGGTGGCAACCAGTGTCAAAGCCCAGAACCCAGGTACCCGTTGCTAAAGACAAAAATCTGTTTCCTGTGGTGTGTTTCAACTGCGGTGACTTCGGTCATATGCGGCAGGACTGTCCGAAACAGGGTGAACCGATGGATTACAGCGTGGGGAAAGCAACCCGATCTATGGTCAGCATGGCTGCTGAGACCATTTCTCCGTCAGAAACCACCATGTTCCGTATGATGGTACAAGTAGATGGATGGGAGATCTGGGCACTAGTTGATACTTGCAGTGCCCTCACCATTGTCGCCACTAACCTGGTACCTCCGGGGGCCGACCAGGTTTTACCCCGTCATGGTGTTGTGTATTCATGGGGATGTTGAGGAGTGCCCACGTGTGCATCTACCAGGGGCGTTTCTAGAGAGGAGAGGGCCCATGTGCAGTCACCGACTGCACACGGGCCTCATCAGTAGGGTAAAACTAACCTGTCTCACGATGGTCTAAGCTCTGTCCGGCGACCGTCACCACACTGAGCTGTGCGCGGCCAGCGCCAGAGTTATAGACTCTGGCACTAGAGTGCACCCAGAGTATATAGAGTATGTGCAGGTCACCGGGAAAATGGCTGCGGCGCCATCTTCCCTGTACTGCGCATGCGCAAACGATGGAAAAATGGCTGCGGCAGCCATTTTCCAGTTGTTTTTACAGCGCCGGACCCCCATGCCGACATGGGACTCCAAAGAGGTAAGTAATACTATGGGTGCAGGGTGTGCGGTGCGGGTCCCATATGCCCCACACGGTATGCAATCGAGAAACCGACTGTCTAAATACTGGCAGCTGGCTTCCCAACTGTCATATCCCGGCAAGGGTGAAATGCCGGGCATGTAGATGCCCGGCATTTATTCGACGCCGTGAGACCGGCGCCCGGCATCCCGATCGTAGTGAGGGGGGAAGAGTTAGGTTCAGGGCTCCCGGGGGGGGCTTAGGGTTAGGCACCCCCCCGGGAGGGTTAGGCACCTTGGGGGGGGACTTAGGGTTAGGCACCCCCCCTGGGGGACTTAGGTTTAGGCAGCGGTGAAGGGGGTGGTTAGGGTTAGGCACTTAGAGGGGGGGTTAGGCACTTGGGGGGGAGGTTAGGATTAGGCACCCCTAAGGAGGGTTAGGTTAGACAATACTTACCTATCCACGATCGGGATTTCCAGCGCTGTCGGTCTGCTGATGTCAGGCTGCCGCTTCCGGGAATCCATTTCATACCAATTCCGCCCCACACACCCTGCACCCATTATAGATACGCCCCTGGTATCTACCACTTTTAATAAAAGGCTGGTCATTAAAAGTGGTACCCGCAGTGACAACTAGACCATCTTATCCACTGAGCCTGGGCCGGGATTTCCCGTTGCTACAGGAGGTGCTTACATGGCATGACAACGGCGAATCGTCAGCAGTTGAGGTGAGCCAGGAGCCGAAGACCATGGGTGACCAGAGCTTGGCGACCATGAAAGCTTCCTTAGTCGGTGAGCTATAGGAGGAAACAGAGACTGAGGCCCAGTAGTCATCTGTTGGTGAGCAAGTGTCTTTAAAGGACTTTGGCAGAGACCAACAGAACGATAGCAATCTGGTTAATGCCTTTGAAAATGTGGTAGAAATTAATGGAAAAGTGGATGCTGCTGTGCCAGCAGAAGGTGTACCACATTTTATTTTTAAAAATGATTTGCTGTACCGTATAACCTCTTTGCAGGGTAAAAGGGTAGATCAGTTATTAGTTCCCCAGAAACACGACCAGTTGGTATTAGGGGCGGCACACATGCATCTGTGGGGTGGCCACTTAGGGGAGGAGAAAACTCTCGCATACAACTAAGATTCTTTTGGCCTGGTATTCATGCTGCAGTAAAGAAACTTTGTCAGGCATGCCCAGTATGTCAGAAGACAGCACCCCGGCCAGGGTTTAGGGTGCCCCTGGTTCCATTTCCTTCATTTCAGTGCCTTTTGAGAGAATTGGCATGGATCTGATAGGGCCGGTGGAAAAAAGTGCCCGAGGGCATCAATACATACTGGTAGTAGTGGATTATGCCACCCAATACCCTGAGGCCATACCAATACAAAATCTAGTACCATTGCCTGAGAATTGTTAACACTGTACACCCGCTTGGGAATACCAAAGGGAGTCTTAACGGACCAAGGTACCCCTTTTGTCTCTAAAATAATGAAAGTCTTGTGCCAGCTTTTAAAGGTGGATATGATTACTACCTCAGTCTACCGCTCTCAAACAGATGGACTGGTCGAACGTTTTAACCAGACCCTTAAACAAATTATAAAAAGGGTGGTTTCTGAGGAAAAATTAGCTTGGGACTTACTCCTACCCTATTTAATGTTTGCAGTGCGAGAGGTACCCCAATTCTCTATGGGATGTAGGCCCTGATTTAGAGCCGGACGCTCTTTCAGAGCGCTCGCTCTGAATCAGGGCGGTTTTTTTTGTTTGTTTGTTTCGGTCTCCTGGCCGCTCGCATAGCTGTGGGTGAACACGCACAGCTTTTGCGAGCGGCCAGGTGATGGTTGCGACAATCTCGACCATCAGGGCTTGCGACGAGACCCTTGTGGTAGGGTCTCGTTCCCGCAAGCCCCAGTGAGCTTCCGGCTCTAAATAGAGCCGGAAGCTCACCACTGACATCACTGGTGATGTCAGTGGTGCCTCCCACAAACGGCAGGTGTTCCTTCGGGAACACCTCTGTGTAGCCACCCCCCCCCCTGCCCGCCTTCAAAATGGGGCGAACTGCCAATCACAATCGACAGCCGCCCCGTTTTGGTGCGAGACCCGTCTCTGGCCGGGTCTGGCGCATGCGCACGCCAGAGGCGGTGCATGCACAGGGGGAAAACGACACGCTTGCGAGCGGGTCTGCATCGGCTCCTTAGTCCTTTTGAACTCCTCTATGAGAGGCAACCTAGAGGGATTTTGAGCCCTCTTTGGTCGTCAAGAAAACCCCAGAATGTCAGGTACCCATTGAAAGTACCCTTAATCCTAGCCAGAAACAACAGGTGGTGAGTTTGGTAGCAAGATGTGTTCTCTGCCATTCCGGAGAAAACCCAAATGATCCAGCATGATATAGTTACTCCTCCTAGGGTGGTAATAAACAGAGGCCATACCGTATACCCGAGGCAAAGCGGGCAGTGGTCAAGAAGGTAGTAGAGGTAATGTTGCGCCTAGGGGTCATAGAGGAATCAAATAGAGATTGGAATAATCCCATTGTTTTAGTGCCTAAGCCTTCAGGTGCTGTAAGATTATGCAATGATTTTTGCTAATTAAATAAAGTTTTGCAGTTTGATTCCTACCCTATGCCCCGGGTGGACGAGCTGGTGGAAAATTTAGCAAACAGCCAGTATCTCACCACCCTAGATTTGACAAAAGGGTATTGGTAGATTCCTCTGACTGAGGCTGCTAAAGCTGGCCACACATCTAAAGATTATCTGTCCAACCAGCCAACTAGTTGATTGGTTGGAATGAAAATCTGGTAAGGAATACAATCAGCAATTGCTCCCAAACGCTGGAAAATGGACCAAAACTGTTGTTTGAACAAATAGTTTAGATCAAACATTTAACAAACTTGTCTGAACTACCATTTTCATCTGTTTTCTGGCATTTAGGAGCAAATTGCTGATCATTAGTTACTCCCATACGTTACCAGATTTTCATTCCAACCAATCAACAAGTTGGCTGGTTGCATGTAAGTTGGTCCAGTGTGTGGCCAGCTTAAGGCCAAAACAACCTTCTCTATCCAAGTAGGTTTGTTTCAGTATAAAAGATTGGATACCAATACGGTACTGAACAGGTGCTGGAATGAGTGTTTCAACCAAGCAGCTACTGTAAAAAGGGATAGTCACTCCCTGCCAAATATAGAAAACACAAAACAAAAGTAGCACTGTACATTAATTACATGTGTAAAATGATTAAAAATAAACTGCATATATGGCATTAAGGTACAATAAAATTTATTTAATAAAATGTCACTATACTTCTGTAACGGTTGAATAAACAAAAATTAAATTCACAGTACTGGTGTGACAATTAAAAAAGTAAATGATCTCACCCACAACCCTTAAAGTCCAATATCTGCCTGTTCATGCACAGCTCCTTCTTGGTGGACACTGGGAGAGCCAAATAGTGCAAGTAATTAGGACTGTCCACTGGATGATGGTCCTTATCACCAATAGAGGAATATCCCTTTTAGATGTTGAACGATTCAAAATAATGGGTCCTCAAATTGCACGGTGTCCATATGTGGTGTAGTCCAAACAAAGATGGTGTATGCCTACTCCTAGTTGGATTTGTCCTTATTGGTCCCAAGGGCTCGTTCAGGCTGTTTGATAAGTATCCATAGCAGGTAAATCCAATGATGGATAAAAGCTGGGTGAGGGTGATAATCCCTAGTGTCACTGATGCGTTTCGCTGCACCAAGGTGCAGCTTTTTTAAAGCCACAAGAAAAAATGTTATGCGCTACCAAGCTGCACAGCGCACTCACGTTATATTTAACATGACTTGTAGCGCACGGAGGAAAGATGTATGTGACCACATTTGTATTAAAGCTTATACAGTAGTTCTTTTAAACTATAATACTATTTTTATTATTATTATAATTTTTTTTTTAAATGTCCCCAAAATTTCACATCATGTAAATAACTGTTTTTTTTGTTAAAAAATTATATTGAATCAAGTTTAAATAGCTATTATTTACATCATTTCATAATAAAAAAGTCAACAATTTTGGGGAAAAAAATTAGCCAGTTAAGTGGTTAAAAACATGCAATTTCTTCTCAGCATAGGGTAAACAGGATGCAAACTTACCACTAACACTGCACAACAATGAAAATATGTTTCCGATGTGAAAATAGTTACTTCTAATTGATTTCAGCATGCAAAGAATGAATATGACATTTAAAACTCTCAGTTAGCTCTGAGTTCCGAGATATAGCCCATTTATGACGATGTAGGTGTATTCCTAGTGAAGTGGGCAGAATGGAGAGAATCTTACCAGCAATCTGCGTTCCACGCAGAGGGGGCGGGGCCTAATGACCCAATTAAATGAATCAGTTATTTGTCCCTCCCCTATTCAAATATATGCGATTCACGGGATTACCCACACAAGATAACTGTGGTGCACTGAGTGACAAGCATAGTGAGCGATTCCACCAAGACATTTCAGCAATGGAACAAAGATATCAGGGTAGGTGATCACTACTGTTGGACAGTGACAAGAGATGCCCCAGAAGAGGAGTACAAGCGACAAGCAAAGAGAGAGCACCCCCATGAATAGGCAACTATATTAGATAGTACTTTCATATGCTGTATGTTTGTTTCGTTTTGTGTTCTTATTTGTGATTGATTGAATTAAAACAACTGTTATTTATTTTCTATCATTAAAATATCAGATTATTTTAAAATAGCTTTTCACTATGACTATATTACTAATGTACATACAGTATAGTGCAAGTAGTGTAGCTCAAAAAAATAGAGCTAGTGAAAACATTCTGAAATCATTTTAGTTTTTCTTGACCTCAAATTAGTAATGTTTGACTATTTTTAGAAAGGAAACAAATTAAAAGTATTAATTTGTTGTACAGTGAATATGAAGTCTCTTGAAAGTCAGCACTAAGTGCTTTGACAGGGCTCTAATCTAATCTGATCGGACTCTACTCACGTGACCGTGCCGAGGGATAAACAGATATAAGTATTTACCTGATTTCAAACTTATTACCACTCATTTTTATATATATATATATATATATATATATATATATATATATATGATTGATTGCCTTCTTACATCATAAGATTCTAGTTAAATATCTTCACATGGCTTGTTAATCAGTTAATTACCTACAATCTTATAGACACCTGCTAATTGTTTGTTCATTAAAGCAGTATAAATATCTGGGCCACTCAGAGAAACTCATACATTTGCTCCTGATGAAGGTGTGGGTTCCTTCCACAGGGATACACGTTGAGTCTTGGTTGCTGGTTTCCCTACCCACTTGGATCTACTTGAGGATAAAGATTGGAATTAACACCAACAGACCCGGACCGGCTACCTCTTAATCAGAGATACCACTGGATGACTTCCTTATATGAGGACACCTTGCTAATCCAACCAGAAATGATAACATTTCCATCTATATATTATTGCTGGACATTATACTGGGACTTAATTTCCTATGCATAATTCCCTTACAGGGATTTCCATCAAAGGGTGGGAAACCACAGTCAACCTTCACGCTGAATATCAGCAACCTTTTATCCAATTTGTTTTATTTGTATGTATATATTATTACTCCCTCTACAGGAGGTGATAACATATTAAGTGTCTAATAAATGTTTTATCAACAAGCCATGTGTAATTATATTAGTTGTTGATATAGGGTGAATTTCTTAAACTCCACTTCAGAGATCATTTATGCCCCCAATAGTGCTGTTATCTATTCTTTTTTCTATTGTCTTATATTGAGGAGACTAACACCCTCCTTTTAACAGCTGCTTAATTGACAAGCGCCACTCTATCTTTTCTTTTATGCATACAGAGGTTGTTGGCTGCCATAGGAGCTTCTAAGCTAACTAGTATTTTGGGACAGCCATTTGTCAGGCACTGTAGGGATTTATTTTTTACTTTCTCTTCTCTTCCTCCACTGTCCCATCTCTCTCCTCTCATATCTCTCTCTCTCTTTCTTTCTCTCCCTACCACATGTCTCTCTCTTCCTGTATCTCTATCTATCCCTCCACTGTGTCTCTCTACATCTCTCCCTCCCCCATTTATTTTCTGCTCCCTCACTCTTGTCTGTCTTTCCCTCCATTTCTCTCTCTCCTGCCCTGTGTCTCTTACCCCCAGTGTCTCTCTCTCACCCTGGGTATTTTCTCTCTCTCCTTCCCGTGTGTGTCTCTCTTTCTCTCTCTCCCTCTGGTTGTTTCTCTCTCTCTCCCTCCACCATGTCTCTCTCCCTGTATATGCATTTAATGATGTGCACTGCATAATCAAAAGCCCAATGTTATTATACCTAAGGATAAGATAAGCAGAGCATACATTATTATGCTGGGCGGGTTGGAAAGGGAGTGGAATGGAGAGCAGCTGCAGTGAGAGCGGCTAGCGTTGTGCAGGTACGCACCCAGAGCCAGAGTATAATCTCACGACCCTTGGCAGGTTGTAGATTCGAGACCCCTCCACCTTTGATTCGTCCCTGCAATAAGATTTTCTCAATAAAATGGAGCTGCAGTCAATGCCTAAATAGCACTTCATCCACTATGAATGGTATGTATGTATATGTATATATATATATATATATATATATATATATATATTACCAGTTTTATTTAGTACCAGTTATTTATATAATGCACACATATTCTGCAGCGCTTTACAGAGAAAATTTGGCTATCCACATATATTTAAATATATATATATATATATATAATGAGATGCAGCAGGACGGCACTCAGCAGACTATGGTGTATATTTACTAAAGTGAGAGTCATGACTGACTCAGGAGGATCTCCTACTGTGGAGCTGAAAGCTGAGGTCCCAGGTTGTGGAAGAAATCAGAGGTGAGGGGCCTGGATGTATGATCTCCTCCTCCACAAGTATCGGATGTTGACGAGACCTGACCAAAGGCGCGGAGTCTAACCTGCTGGGAGGTGTTCACCAGTGACCCTTCCAAGCAGGATATGGGTTTAAGCTGCACCCAGCAAGCAGGTCGCGGCCTTTTGGTCAGGTATCCCAAACAGGTGGGAAATGGAGGGAGATAGCACCGATGAGGCCCAGGAGGGTGTATTTCTGAAATAAGCACTAGCAAGAATTCTGTACTCCCTGGTACCGCATTGGTACAGTAATTGGATGTTGCACTGAGAACGTGGTCTGAGAATCCAGATGCACTGCTGGCACAGGAGAGTAACACTGTATTTGTACTCGGATGTTGTACAGAGTACACGGGCAAGGGACCATGATGCACCGCTGGCACAGGAGAGTGACACGGTATTTGTACTCGGATGTTGTACAGAGTACACGGGCAAGGGACCATGATGCACCGCTGGCACAGGAGAGTGACACTGTAGTTGTACTCGGGTGTTGAACTAAGTATGCGGGCAGGGTATCCAGATGCATCACTGGCACAGGAGAGACACTATAAATGACTCGAGTGGAAGAAGTAAGAGAACCTGGAATGAAGTGACCGCAAGCAAACACCAGTAGCATACCTCCCAACTATCCCGCATTCAGAGGGACAGTCCCGTTTTTTGGGGACTGTCCTGCTGTCCCACCCGCGGGCCGCAGTGTCCCGCGGTGGAAGGGAAGTTGGGGGGAGCATGCACCGCTGCTCTGCTATGCCATGCGCATGGCATCTATTCACAGTGTGGGGAGGATGCCCATGGGCAGCCCAGCATCTTGGAGATGCTGGACACACCCATTAGAGATTCAAACGGGGGCGTGCCGCTAGGCCACACCCCTTTACGGACAGACCACGCCCCATTTTCGGGAAGTCTCCGCCTGTGAAACCCAAATGTTGGGAGGTATGCAGTAGTAATTATGATGTACAGGCAATTTCCTGTTGTCCAGAGCCCAGTAATATACACCAAGGTAGCAGTCCATTGGAAGGCAGCGTGAGCTGACAACAACCATGCTACCATTGGACGAAGGGTCAGTCAGGTGATGAAGACCGTCATGGCTGTGCCCATGATGGCAACCTCAGTAACCAAGTCACGGAGCTGCACACGGACGTCCAAGTACACCTAAGGCATAATCCTCAGTGCGTCAGTCGCCGCCGCACCTAACGTCTGACCGCTCGAGGTCAGGGGAAGTCAGCGTTGTGGTGAGTAACGGCCGATCCTAGGCCGAAACCTGACAGAGAGTTTTTAGAAGTGGAGATGGCAACCAATCAGATTCTACTTAACATTTAACTAGCAACTTCTAGAAGATAATTGCTAGAATCTGATTGGTTGCTATGGGCAACATCTCAACTTCTAACAACTCTCAAATTAGTAAATTTACCCTTAAGACACTGATCAATAAAGACAGGAGGCTTCCTGTAGTCTAACATTTTGGGTCTTTAATGACACATTATTAGGATAAAGCAAAAGTGAAAAATAATAGTATTTAGAGGCAAAAGAGAATCAGAGAAGGATGGAAGGTAGAAGGGCTTAACAAGCTTACTGAGTCTCTAGTTCTTTGCTTTGGTTCTTCTGAATTCAGAATAGCAGAGTCAGGAAGATGTCAGAATTTTTCAGATCTCAGTGTTTGGAAATTACAGATGGTTGGCATGTACGCATTTATGTAAGGTCATCGGGCTCTGAAGAATAAATCTGGGGACATATCTGACCCTATCTATTGTCAACATCAATTGTAGCAACTCATGTTATTGAAATAGAAAATAATCTGGAAAAGCAGAATCTCATTTCCCTTTTTTATTTTAAAATGTCCATACACACTTAATACACAATACCTTTTAAGAAAAAGCGCTAAACTGGGGACACCGATTAGTAAAACTAATGTGATAAATTAGTGTGGAGCAATTTTGTAGTCAGCATGGCATTAAAGCACAAAACATATAATATAACTGTTTGGGTAAAAAGATGATTACATGTTACAGCATATCATAAACAAACGGAACTTGCCTTTGTATTTAATATTTCCTTATTCTTTTATTGTCTTTTCCCATTGATTTTACTTTGTCTGCCTTTGTTTCTGCCTTACCTCTGTCACACCTTAACAATCTCATTATATATTTCATACACTGGTGTGTGTGTATATGTATATATATATATATATTTTTTTTCCCCTCATTCTGCCTTATGTGACATTTCACCCTGGTCTTCCTCTAATTAAAGTGTATTTATTTTATTTTCTATCTACTGATATTGCCATATTAATGGTGTCTTGCCACTGATTTCTGTGACTATGCCGTCCCACTTGGAGACCTTGCTGCCATACTCCTATTCACCTCTTCCTCTTCCATACTTTTCCCCTTTTTTCCTCCCCTCCCGCCTCTGCAGCACCACTCTGGTATACCCCCCTAGCTCTGCAGCACCACTCTGGTATACCCCTCTAGCTCTGCAGCACCACTCTGGTATACCCCTCCCGCCTCTGCAGCACCACTCTGGTATACCCCTCTAGCTCTGCAGCACCACTCTGGTATACCCCTCTAGCTCTGCAGCACCACTCTGGTATACCCCTCTAGCTCTGCAGCACCACTCTGGTATACCCCTCTAGCTCTGCAGCACCACTCTGGTATACCCCTCCCGCCTCTGCAGCACCACTCTGGTATACCCCTCTAGCTCTGCAGCACCACTCTGGTATACCCCTCTAGCTCTGCAGCACCACTCTGGTATACCCCTCTAGCTCTGCAGCACCACTCTGGTATACCCCTCTAGCTCTGCAGCACCACTCTGGTATACCCCTCTAGCTCTGCAGCACCACTCTGGTATACCCCTCTAGCTCTGCAGCACCACTCTGGTATACCCTCTAGCTCTGCAGCACCACTCTGGTATACCCCTCCCGCCTCTGCAGCACCACTCTGGTATACCCCTCCCGCCTCTGCAGCACCACTCTGGTATACCCCTCTAGCTCTGTGCTCTGGTTGTTTTCTGCTTTCTCCACTTTGTCTCACCACCTCCTCCCAGACCCCCTATTACTCCACCCTTACTTTCGCCCTGGACTCTGTTGGCCATACTTGCCTACTTTTGAAAAAGCATTTTAGGGAGATTGTGAAAGCAACATCAATGAGCGCGGCGGTTAAGTGGACGTGTACTGCTACATCTGAGAGACGTGCCTTAAAACTGACTTGCATCCAAATGTAAATGAGCCCCAAAGCAGATCTATATGCTGCTGAAAATACACAGATCCTTTTCAGCAAATGCATGTAGCCATTGGGATCATTGTGCCTTATATAACCAATGCAGGGAAATTACTGTATACTAATGATTCAATTTGAATGTTTTTTTCTATATATAACAGCTTCATAATGGGGATAAGATGCAAACAGGGGGATTAGTAGACTCTTCAGGGTATCGGGGAAATTGCTACGATTTCAGGGATTCTCCCTGACAATTAGGGAGAGTTGGCAAGTATGCTGTTACTCACAATCTCCGATGGACCACATAGCAACCCAGCACTCTAAACTGATCTTCTCCCTCTACAAATATTCCCAAACCATGAAATTCATCCCCCCCCTGTCTCTCTATCCCTCCCCCTTGTGACCCTTGATTCCTGTTTGCATTCCCTCCAATGCTGCTACGTATTTGTCAGGACATTCCTTCCAAAATCTTCCTACTGTTCCTCCTCCACCTTTTAATGCTTGCCAACACACCCTTTCCTTCTTCCCCTGTATCTGGCAGTGAAGTCTGTGACTGCCTCATGATTCCACCTTCTACACTCCTTCTCTCTCTATTCTTGCTCCCACTTAACTCATCTCTTTAACCTCTGTCTCTCCACTGGAACTAACCCCTTCTCCTCTAACCATAACCTCACTGCAAGTGCATACTGTCTTTCTCTCTAACTACTGACCAATCTCTCTCCTCTACTTTGTCTTCAAACTCTTGGAACATCACTTATCTTCCAACACCTGTCCACTTTCCTTTCCTCCCATTACCTCCTTGACATGCTTCACACTGGATTTTGCGCCATTCAATGTCCCTAATGACCTTCTCACCACTAGGAAAATGTTCAGTTCTCATCCTCATTTACCTGACAGCTGCTTTGACACAGATGACCAGCCTCTATCCTCAAACAAACCCTCCACTCTGGCACTGCCCTCTCATGGCTGTCCTCCTACCTTTCTAACCATTCCTTATCTATCACTACCTCCAACTCTACATCCTCTTCTCTTCCTATCCCCCAAGGATCTGTCCTTGGTCTTCTTCTTCAATACCACCTTTATGCTGATTATTCGCAAATCTACTACTCCTCCCCAAACCTCTCCCTCTCCACCCTATCTCACAACTTCAACAATCTCTCTTCCATCTTATCATGGATGTCCCAGCACTTTCTTAATCATGTCTAAAACAGAGCTAAATGTATTCCCCCTACCCCTTCCCTCTTCCTCCAGAGTCCCATCTCCTTCTCGCTTCTCTCTTTCTGCTGGTATGGTAACATAATCCTTTCTCCTGTACATAAGGTGTCATCTCGACTTCTACCTCTCCTTCAACCCCTACATTCATGCTGTCTACAAATCCTGCTACTTTCACCTCTGTAACACCTCTAGGATCAGACCCGTCATTCACCTTTAAAGCTACCAAATCTCTTATTCATGCTCTTGTTATCTCTACCCTGGATTATGCAACCTCCTATTCTCTTATCTAACTTTCCCCCACCTCTAATCTCTTAAATCTATCCCCAACGCTGCTGCTCATCTCTGTGCTCTGATTTGACCTTCCCTCTTTCACTGACTTTTCTTTCCCTACAGAATTCAGTATAAGTTCCTCACCCTCACATTCTGAGAACTCCTTAACCTCCTACATTTCTGATCTCACCTCAGTGCACTCTACTTCTCATCTCTCCTCTGATTGGCACCTTGCTTCTGTACATATTACCTCCTCCCATTTCCACCCAAGACTTCTCCCATGCTACCTCTCTCCTCTGGAATGGACTCTCCCACCCTGAACATGCACCTGTACATTAAAACCCACCAGCCCTTCTCATACTCTTAACTCATGCCCTATGTTCTCCCTTCTCATCTCTTACAAATGCAACTCCTAGTTATATCCCCCACTCGCCTAGACTGTTACGTTCTAATAATCGAGGCCCATCAATGCCACTGATCCTCACCCTGTAATATTCTTGTCTCCAGTGCCCTCCCAATCACAGTCTTCAAATCTAATTCTATCTGTCCACCCTTCCTAGGGAATGGTGTTATTTAGTTATCTCATGGTTTCACTACCCTCCAACCCTGTACTGTCATTTTGAACCTTTTTAAATTTTACTGTTTGTATGTATCATTTTGATTTTCCCTGTGTGTACAGACACTCGGTGGTGTCATATAACTATATGCAGAGCTGAGTGTACATAGTATGAATATGCCTGTTTTCAGATGGATATTTTGCACTGAGACTATAGCTACTGCAAGGGTCTGCTGATTCCTATGAATCTTAGGGGTCTATTTATCAAGCAGTGAAAAGTGTGGAGAAGTGAGCCGGTGGAGAAGTTGCCCATAGCAACCAATCAGCTTCTACCTATTATTTTATAGACTGTACTTGATAAATGCTACTTCAAAGCTGATTGGTTGCTATGGGCAACTTCTCATTTCATTGTAATTATTATTATTTACTAGTTTACGAATCACTCAAGTCTTAGAACCTACTCAATAGGTCAATCTGACCCTGCGTTCTTACCATCATTCCGAATCTGTTTACCACCTTGGTGCGATGTACCATTTTCCTCTCCCCTTTTCCTTTTGCCTTCCTTTTTGACTCCTTACATATATAGAAATATAAAGGAACCATGATGTGAATCTTTTCATTATTTATTCTGTGAGTAATGGTACAAAAAGTAGATTATATAAATCCATATCTACGGCTGGAATATTGGTTCTGGCTTTAAAGATACTATTATGTGTTTTAATCTTCCACAATAATGTGTAAGTTAGGTGCGTCAGTATAACCTTCCCCACACTGAGGTGACTGGTTAGGCACTTGAAATATCCCTTCCTCTGGAGTGACATACACCGGGTGGGGTGTGCATTATACACAGAACCAAAACCATCTACACCATTGTTTTTTTTGTTCCCTTTTTTTTGCATGGACTGAGATTTCACGAGAAAGTAGAAATACAACAACCAGAGAGACAATACTTATCATCAATAGTGTGGGAGGTCCGGGGCCGCGCGCCCCCCTCCCACGAAGGCGCCGGTGAGGACCAGACCCCGCGTCGCCGGACGCGCCCATGTGTTGTGGCGCGTCATCACCCGGCGACGCGGCGCGGCCATGACGCCGGCAAGGACCGGACCCCGCATTGCCGGATGCGCCCATGTGTTGGGGCGCGTCATCACCCGGCGGCGCGGCGGGCCAATGAGGGCCCGCCGCGTCATCCAGCCCAGGAGCCCGCGCGGCGGGGCATTTAAAATCCCCGCCTGCGGGCAGGAGAAGAAGAGCGGAGTAGTCGTCGGAGCAGGCGGATCGTCGCTGGAGGGAGTCCCGAACGCGAGTTGGCAGTTCAGGTAAGCCCTCAGTGAGGCCCTTGTATCTTGGTATTAGACCACTGTACCCTTGTGTTATTGTGAACCCACTGTACCACCACTGTGCGGCGCTAGGCCGAGGCCATTGTACCCCTGTGTTAGGTTATTGTGAACCCACTGTACCACCACCGTGCGGCGCTAGGCCGAGACCACTGTCCCACTGTGTTAGGTTATTGTGTACCCACTGTACCACCACCGTGCGGCGCTAGGCCGAGACCACTGTACCCCTGTGTTAGGTTGGTGTGTACCCACTGTACCACCACCGTGCGGCGCTAGGCCGAGACCACTGTACCATTGTGTTAGGTTGTTGTGTACCCACTGTACCACCACCTTGCGGCGCTAGGCCGAGACCACTGTACCATTGTGTTAGGTTGTTGTGTACCCACTGTACCACCACCGTGCGGCGCTAGGCCGAGACCACTGTACCATTGTGTTAGGTTGTTGTGTACCCACTGTACCCCCACCGTGCGGCGCTAGGCCGAGACCACTGTACCATTGTGTTAGGTTGTTGTGTACCCACTGTACCACCACCGTGCGGTGCTAGGCCAAGACCACTGTACCATTGTGTTAGGTTGTTGTGAACCCACTGTACCACCACCGTGCGGCGCTAGGCCGAGACCACTGTACCTGTGCTAGGTTACCGCATATCCACTGCACCATCACTGTGCGGTGTTAGGCTGCAGGTATTGTTCTAGTGCGGCGCCAGGCAGCCGTGCTCTCTTATAGGAGCAGAGACCAGGACTACTCGCCCGGCAAAGAGACAAGGGGCATACCCGGTGAGCGCATTCTGTGTTTGTGTGTCGAATCATTGTTTGTGTGTCGTCCCCTCTTCCCTTTTCCCTTTTCGGGCGTTTCCGTTCGGGTTGCACCCATGTGCCTGGCATGCGGGTGCAAACCAGTCTGAGGCCACAAGTGCCAATGATGACCATCCTCTAGTCCCCGCACCCCTGTCCGTCAGTCCTTCCTGTGGCACCAAGGTCCGGCCCATAGGTTCAGCGTGTCCGACCTATCTTACAGGTTAGACCGTCCCCGGCTGTGTCAAACCGGAAAGACCCAGGACCGTCGGTGGGAGAAACCAAGGTGTCCTGAAGGTGAGAGCCACGGGGTGAGAGAGGTAAGTGCCCCGCCACACCTGCACGGCAGCAGGCGCACGCAGCAGTCCACCCCTTGCCCCTCTTACAATACCTTACTGTAACATAAGGACTAAGTATCAGATTCCTCTTTATGTACATAATGTGTTGAATTTAAGAGGCGCCAGTAGTTTGCTTTCAGATATCGTGTTATTGTTGTGTATTTAATAAGCTTGGTGGTGCTTATTTTGAAAGCATGTTATAGGCTGCATTTTATGCTCATGTTATGTCGCATAATTTTTATATGTATTTGGCACCAGGAGGCATTGCCTCGGCTGGTGTTATCATGGACATTCATCTTTAGGTGCACTGATCCCACCCAGATAAAATAGAGGTGATGACAAGTACATAGACCCTTTGTAATATTTTTCACATTTGCGACCTATCAGACGCAGCAGTGTCTGCCAACTGGGTGGCATCAAGAAGTAGCTGGATGGGAGCAGTGTAATACAGATGGAGCCAGCCTCATCGTTGCCGCAATGCGCCCGCATGTGAGCATGCATCGCAGCATAACGCAGCAATCGCCAGGCTGCAAGCACTCGCAGCAGGCGATTACTCCATTAAAGTCTATGGTGTGCACGTGCGTACGCACACGAATGCCACAGCCGAGGACACGCTAGTTGCGCCATCCATGCCGCGATGCGCTCGAATTGCGGCATTGATGACAGTGGCTACAACTGTACTTCGCAATTATGAAACATTTGTAAATCCTTACATTGATTTGAACTTGAAATTAACCATTTTAAATGTAATAATTAAATAATTTTGAAAAAACTTTTGCAGATATTAACCACTTGCTGCCTGCAGACAGATATAATTGCCAGCAATGCCCACTGAGATACAGGGCACATCTGCATAATCCGTCTACTCTTTCTGTAATGTTCCAGCTGCCCAAAGCGCGGCCTGCCTTTTAAAAAAAAGACAGAGGGGTCTATGTTACTGTGCCTGTCACAGTAAGGTAAGCGCAATGCAACTCTAATTTTGTTATAGCCAAGTCATTGTTGTGCTGTTTCCTGACATAATACTTGCTAACAGCTCAAGAATGAAACATTCAATGTACTTTTAAAACTGTTGTAAATAAAATAATTGCGGAAAAGACAGAATAATATATTAATATTGTACACAATGCAAGACAAGCATTTTTTTTAAATACACATTACAGTGTTAGTAAATGCTTTCTTAAACCTGTTTTACCTCAAAGTGCAAATCGCTCTGTATGCAATTACCTTGTAACATTCTTGGAAACATAAGTAGCAATTCAATAAAAACTTGCATTCGACGTTGAGATGAGATTCTAGAATATTATTCCCGTGGAAACGTGATTCTTCGGCTACTGATGTGGATACTGGGAAGAGATAGAACTGTTAGAATATTTTGCTCACATCATTGCCGACAAAAACGTAACATGAACATACGGCAAAGTGTTATCTAATTGCAACACTTGCAAAAACCTCAATATAACAGGTTGCAAATACGACCAAACATGTCTAGTACATAGAGATGCAAACAGTAATAGAAGGAAAAATCAATTAGCGATCTGTAATTCAGTTTCACTTAAAGGGACGCAAATAAAATAGAATGCAAAAGAATAAAAGAATTCTGTGTGTAAAACAGTTAAAACTCTTCTGGAAAAGGAAGTATTAGCTAATTTTCTCAGTAAATTTTACAGATTAATATGGACTTCTTATATTAAAAACTTAATGATTCTGCTTTTTCAACCTATATTCCTATTTTGATAAAAATTTGTAATAACTGATGTTGACAGCTGATAGGGTTAAGCTGGCAGGAAAACATTATGAAAGTAGCCTTGCGACTTGCTTTACCTATGGCATAGCCAGTTTGTGTCTGTGGTGGGCATGTGAAAACACGCCCTGTGAATGCCATTGTTATATGTCCTTTATTGTGAGAGATCTACATGTCCAAGTTGATAGGTTATTTCTGTATAAGTTACACGGTATCTAATACGTGTACCATGCTATTGCGACAGTGTCCTAAGCTACTGCTTCCTCTCCTATAGTTCCAATCTAAACCATTTTTTATTCAAATTTATACTTCACATGTATACCTCCATAGCTCTGATTGTCACCCTACTGTATTGCCTAGCAAGGATGACCCGTTAAGTCTAGGTCAGTTGGATTGTTTAGGCCAGTGTAAATCACTTCACTTAGGTCCAAGTCTAGACTAGTGTTCTAGGTGAGCAATGGTAGATTGGAGTGAAGTACTGTGAATTTGCCCAGTGAATTGGGATGAAGTCACTATCAGAGTTTATTGGTTCCATCCTGTAATGTCTAAGCTAATTTATTGGATGGGTAGGTTCTGCAAATAGAGGAACAACTTTGGCCCCTATGATACAAGTGTCCAGATTGCAATGTTATCTGCTGCCTGCTTAGGCTAGACTACTATTTGTCACTTACAGTGGGCTAGCAGGCGACCTGGGTACTTCCCTAAAAATCTGGACCCAATGGGCAGATGAACTGGGTCCAAAATGATGATGAATGAGAGATAAAGTTCTTCGGTTATATATGACATTAGCCGTCAATGCAAAGAATCAACTAACACAACACAATGTATTCACAGAGTTTACTATACAAAAGATTGAATAGCCCAACACTGTTGTATAGAAACATTACATTTATATGTATGGGATTGTGCCCCAATCCAAACATACTGGAGATATATCTTGCACACCCTCCAAGAGAGAGTCGCCTGTTTAACCAGTAGCCTGTACAACAAACATTAGCTATACTTTTAGTTTGATCTCCCTTGTGTGTCAGAGAGACAAAAGGGTACATGTAATAGACTGGGGACTTCAAGCATCGGCGAGTACGAGACTGCCCAATGTTTTAAAATAGCAGTCATTTAAAAGTCAAAATCAACCTGGTTTAGCCTTTTAATTGACTGACACTGGGCAGTCTCGCACGGGACTTGCAGATGCTTGAAGTCTGCAGTCTATTACATATAACTCAAATAGTTTACATTTTTAGATCCTGTCTATACAAAAATAATTAGTTATAATAGAGTATTATCCTCAATGCATCTTGTACTCATTTATTCATTAACCATCATTCTTATGTTGGTGCGATGACATGGACAATGGTTTTTAGATCTAGAACAATACTACCCAACCTGGTGACATCATATACTGTATGTAACAAAACTACAAAAAAAAAATCAATGCAAGAAGCATATGCTCCAGGTGTTGTGGAAAAGGACTAGACCATAAATGTAGGATCAATAAATTTGCAGCTTGTCATTGGTTATCCTCACCACCCTCGCACTATTTAAAGTTGGCTATCTTAATTGATTCGCTTGGTTGTGTATTAGCTCAGACTAAAATATCTGCATGTTCTCCTTTGGTTCTCCGGAGGGGGGCAACTCTTCTACCCAAGTGACAAAAGATGTCCAGGGGAAGCAGAAATCCAAGTGCACCACCTTTCCTGTTTGATTCGCGACTTGGGAGTGTGACTGAAGTTTAAACAACCATAGGACAGGGCAAAGCAGCAGTATTTGGGTCATGGCTTTACAGAATGTGATGTCTGGAGGTTAGCTTGCTGCACACTAAACATGTTTTATTAACTAAATAAAAGAATGTTAATATAAAAAGACTGAACTTTAAATGATAATGCAAGAGATCTAAAAATGAACCTGTATTATGAAAACTTACTTCTCCCTAAAAAATATTAATGAAATCCCTCATTCCCCTCATCCGTTCTAACTGACCTTTTACTGGAACCTGTGCTATTGGCCATACATACACTCACACTTAGTACATTCTCTGCGAAGTGTGGCCTCCAATTCGTACAATATTCAAAGTGACCAGCTTGTTATGTGCTGAATGGATTAGCTGAGGGCTGCACCTATAGAAGTGTAGGAATCAGAACAAGTCATTAAATGATATCGATGAAATTATCATACATCTCTATACTATATTCTATTAAGACTTTACACATCTAGACAATAGTTTATTTCCTCCTCTTTTACTGATCGCTCCCCACCTTAGTGTTTTGCTGAGTACACGTGACTAGACAATATCTCCTCCGATATGTCGGATGGGGCCGACGTATCGGGCACAACGTCTAGTGTGTACGAACTATCGCGTGCTCCCGCGGGTCATTCATCACTTCTTCTGATCGGCCTGCAGTGCAGGGCGATCAGAAGATATCTTGAACAACACCATCCTCCTGGATGTGACCACTGAATGTTGTTGTGTGCACGGCAACTGCATACTTACCTACCTTTATAAATCTCTTCCCGTGAGAAGCCCGGGTAAGAGAAGCAGCAGGGGGCCGATGGGGGCGGGGCCTAATGATTCGCGTCAAGCCCCGCCCCTCGCATCAAAACTGCCGCGATTGGGTCAAATTTACATAGGGGGCGGGGCCAAATGCTGTGATTCATGCAGAATCACATCTTAAGCCCCCGCCCCCTTCACGGAGACCCGCGATCGCTGCGGGTATTCTCCTCATTCTGCCCACTTCACTAGGAAGTGGGCAGAATGCGGGAGAAATGCCTACCCTTCCGGGAGTGCGGGGGGGTTACCCGAAAAATCGGGAGCCTCCCGCGAAAACCGGGAGGGTAGGCATGTATGGGCAACTGACACATCGTTCCGTCGGCCACGATCCAGGATCATGCAGTGTGCACCCATCTTTCAGTTTAACAACTGTATTAGTAATACTGGGGAAACATAGCTCGTAGATGGAGTCAAGTCTTTAAGAATCAACATCCGTAATTTCTCAAAATGTATATACAGTATGTTTTATTTTGTTTAGAGGATACTTTCTATCAGTACAGTACTGTTTGGAACACGTTTGTTCCCTCCAAAGCATTAACGAGGCCATTTAAAAGTCTGTTTAATGTTGTGCATACTTAGACAACATCTGGAAGGAATGGCTACATAGATGATGGTGGTATTTCTTAGTATAATAAAACAATCACACCTACTGTGGACAGCTGCTGACTGATGCTCCGAAAAGCACAGAATCTCATTCTGTCCTACTGAACAAATGCTCATTTTCTCTAGACTTAATCCCTCTTGCTTTCTGAGCACAGGACAATAGTATGCCAGGAATATATTAAGGCTACATTGTGAGCCAGGGAAACTTCTGTACTAAATGCTGTCCATATGTCGGGTGAGTGTGGATAACGCATGCCAATGGGGTTTTAAATCTATTCACTGCTGGCAGATAAATCCCTTGTGGACAAGAAGCTATACCGCCACGTCTATGAGATTTGCTGCAATCTAAAATCAGCACATGTACGATGGCTTCTAATCAGTACAGGCTAGCGGGACAGAGCACACAATCATTCCCTGCATGCCTACGGATTGCTTTCTGGCACAACAATGGATGAGAGATACAGACCATTTCCTCTCCGGTAATCTCAAAGCTTACACAACTGCAATAACTAGGACTGTGGGTCTGAGAATATTAGGCCATATTTCATTCAGCATTATAGTCATTCCTCAGGGAGCACTAACAGTGCATGTTTTCCGGGTCTCCTCACAGTCACAAGTGAAATAATTATCTCCACCTGTGGTTCTTTTAAAATGTCTCAGCCAGTAATGAATACACCTGTGCACCTGCTAGGAAAAGTGGAAACCATGCACAATACTGAGTGCCTACAGCGATCCTAGGTCCTATGTGACTCACTGCCAGTATTCTGAGTAATACGCATCTGTGTGAGTACAACCCACCCCACACTCAGCCGCGGCAGCAGCAGTCACCACTAGCAACAGCATTTGCAGAAAATGCATCTGGAAATGGGAAATCTCAGAATAGTTCACAACTCTGGCTACAGGCTCACAGCACGCCCAAGGGTGGCTTTAAGTAACGCCCATTCAACCATCAATGTAAGACTCAGTCACTTGCAGCTGCTCTAAGCTGTGTATGTCAGCGGTGGCACATGCACAGTTTGATAAAAAATCATGAGATGCGGCTGCATTTGGACTTGCGTGCAATTCAGAATCAAGAATCAGGCCATGAGTATAAAGCTAGCCACGCAGGAATTTCCCTTGTCATGGTGTAAGTGAGAGGATCCCTTTCCACATGTTAAACATGTTGGGACCAAAATAGACAGAGCTAGCAAGATCACAATCAGATCTCTTGGTGCAATTGAAGAATAACCATACACACACATGCTGAGCATCAGGGCCGGCTCCAGGGGCCTGAGCACCCTGTGCCGAACCGGACTGCTGCGTCCTGCTATCAAGCGGGACCGAAATTGGGGGCGTGGCCTCATTAGCATAGGTCACGCCCCTAAGTGACATTATTTGGAGGTGTGTCTGCATGGCACGCCTCCAAATAAGGTCAGGCTGGGGGTAAAGCCCAGCCCTCCGTCACTGACTGGGCTTCCCCCAGCCCTCTCCCATCTGTGAATGGATGCCGCGCGCATGCACGTAGCATCCATTCAGACTCCGGGAGTCCCCAACCTCCCAATTTGACCACCCGCGGGCCACTTGGGGATGTTGGGGAGGGGTTCGCCCTCTATGGGTGGCACCCGTTTGACCGCACTGGTCGAACACCCCTAGAGCCGGCCCTGCCGAGCATAGATACACAGGCTGGCCAGTAATTTATCTGCAGGCCGTGTGAAAAGCCCTCAAATCAAAGGTGTAACTAGGGTGCTGTATCATGTGACCCTGCCCAGGCAGCAAAGCCGAGGGGAAATGTTGGCAGGTGCAATGTGCTCAGCATCACTTGTTTAGCTTCAGGTGAGAGTGACTGACAATGGGTGGTGTCATAAACACTTTGGAGAATCACATGGGCTCCAAACACCAGTACTGTACAAAAGTTTTAGGCAGGTGTGGAAAAAATGCTGCAAAATAAGAATGCTTTTAAAAATAGAAGTGTTGATAGTTTATTTTTTTATCAATTAACAGAATGTAAAGTGAATGAACAGAAGAGAAATGTAAATCAAATCAATATTTGGTGACCACCCTTTGCCTTCAAAACAGCATCAGTTCTTCTAGGTACACTTGCACACAGTCAGGGATTTTGTAGGATTATAGGTCATCATTCAATTTGGATCGCAGGTCTGCGTTCGCACGCACCCAGTCGATGTTTGTGTTCTGTGCATGCGTTTGCACCGCAGTGCACGAACCGGCCGCTGCGATCGCAAATGTGAATGCAGCGGATAGGCAGTGGCACAGAGAAATGATTGACAGCAAGTGCTGTTTGGGGTGGAGAGGGGGGGGGTGGTCGAAGGAAAACAATTGATTAAGAATTAATGGTCGTAGAAGAGAAACATGAAATGTGTTGGAAATCTTCAGCTGAGGAAGTGGCTCCAATTTATACACCACCGGATTGATGACTTTAAGAATACGATACGGCCCAATGAAACCTGGAGCAAATTTCATGCTTGGAACCTTCAGTCAAATGTTTTTAGTTGACAGCCACACCCTAACTCCAATCTTCAGAAGAGGAACGGCAAGAAGTTTACGATTGATGAACTTTTTGTAGTTACTAGAAGCTTTTTTAAAAGAGGAGTGAATGTTTTTCCATGTATTAGAAAATGATTCCACAAGATTTGTGACGGCAGGTACTTCCATGGTAGGTAAATCTTGGAAATATGGAACACGCGGATGTCTTCCAACTACTGCAAAGAATGGAAAAGAAAGAGAAGTGAGGAGTGGTACCTTAAATTGTGGGCAAACTCTGCCCAAGGTAATACACTGACCCAGTCATCTTGAGAAGAAGATACAAAGGGCAAAATTTACTAAGCGGCGGGTTCTAAGCCCCGGCGGTTTGATGGCGTGTTCTGTTCTAAACCCTGGGGGTTTGGTGGCGGTTTGACGGCGTGTTCTATTCTGTTCTAGACCACGGGGGTTTGGTGGCGGTTTTGCAGCAGCTTCTAAATGACAACCCTGTTCTATTCTATTCTAAAATGTGTTTTGACGACAGTTTTGGCCTTAGTAAATCTGCAGATAGCAAAACCGCCGCCAAACCGCCGGGGTTTAGAACCCGCCGCTTAGTAAATTTTGCCCAAAGAGTCTAAGAAATGTTTCCAATTCCTGATTCATCCTCTCGGTTTGGCCATTTGTTTGCGGGTGATAAGCGGAGGTACACCTCGATCCGACACTACCTCCTGTCACACCCAGATACAGGTTCCTGTATCAGAGCTAGTTGAACCCATGCTTGTAGTTCATATGGATACGGCTACGGTGAACCTGGAAGTGCGGCAGTGAGCTGTTCCGGTGGGAGGCATCCTGGTGACCTGGAGTATATGGTCTGATGTGTGGTACAAGTATGGTATAAGTGTTGTTTTGTGTTTTTATGCTGCTTTGTGTATGATCCTGATGAGGGGGCGGATGCCCTGAAAACGTTTGACCAAATACATACACAACTTTTGTTGTCTCAGAGTGCCATTACTCTGCATTGTGCCGGCAAACTGTGGATTGTAGTGACAGGCAGCATTCCTCAATGTGTATGAATAAAACTGTGAAATGCAGGTGCCTTCCCAGTCAACCTTCAGCAATCAGGTGGACATGTAAATAAAAATAAACCAATGAACAGCGGCACTCATTTATAAAGACACTTGCAGCGATACTGTATTTAGAAAAAACAACGTTTCAATGCGTGAAGCATTTTCGTTTTCTAGTTATAAAGTACCATCATGCATTGGCTCACCACTGTATACTTGCACTTGTAGTAGCACAACAGTGTCCACTAGAAGTATTGGCCCCCTTAAAAGGAAAATAAAAATTTTTTTGCCTATTACTTTAATGAAAATAGGTGGTTGGTAGCATATCTTTGTGATGTTCATTTTCCTACTGTTACAGATGAAGACAGGGCCTGGTTAGAATCCCCCTTCTCCCTGTCCGAGTTAGAGGTAGCTCTTAAGTCGACTCCATCTGGGCCTGGCATGCCTCTAGTCTCAAATACCTTGGAGTCATTCTGGATAAAGATCTCTCCAGGCTGTTTGAACATCATTTTAAGCCAATACTACATACCTTGCATTGGAACTAAAGACTTGAACAAATAAGACTTTCTTGTTTGGGTGTGGTTAAAATTAATGTTCTGCCCAGGACTTATATATACTACAGTCTTTGCCCATAAGGGTCCCTCAGCTGTGGTTTTGTGAGCTGCATAACATGGTGAGAGACTTTGTTTGGGGTGGCTGAAAACCTAGTTTTAAGCATGCTATATTATTCAGGCGTAGGACTATGGGTTTACTCCAACTCCCGCATTTCTCCACTTACTATGATGCAATTATGCTTGGTCGCATAATGGACTGGACGAGGGTCGGGGATGCTAGACAATGGGTACATTTAGAAAATTGCTCTGTTTCTGCAGCTCTATCTACCTATCCATGGAGATCTAAAGTTACCAGCCTGCCCCACCATACAATAGGTTCCACTTTAGATAGATGAAATAAATTGAGGAGATATCCATGGATCTCTTCTCTTTTACACCTTTGACCCCGATATTTGACAATCCAGACTTTCCTCCAGGTACTTCTGGACATATGTTTGATAAATGGAAAATGCAGGGGGTCTTCCGAGTTGGTCAACTGGTGGACTCTGGTACGGTCGTGCCCTTTAGCTCCCTTCAGACTAAGTGGTCCCTGCCGGCAGTTGAGATTTGGTGATACCGTACCTTCAACTTAAGCATTTTGTTCATAGTGGAGAAGTGTGATTGGCCTGCAGTAGACCATTGACCTCCTTTGAAGATATGTGCCTGGCGGCTACTCGTCCGTCCCATTCTCTATCTTTGTGTTATAAATTGTTGATAGCAAACACTTATCATGTAGTCCCCACGTTTTTAAATGACTGGGAACGCTATTTGGGGGTTTCTTTCACCCCTCAGTATAGACTTACAATCTTTGATAACTCTTTTGCCAGCCCCATTAGTTATTCAGTGATCGAGACCCACTATAAAGTAATCACTCGCTGGTATAAGTGTCCACAAATATTAGCTAAAATATTTCCTGCTGTGTCTAATTGCTGCTGGTGCTGTAATTCTGCAGAAGGCTCGCCCCTACATATTTGGTGGGACTGTCGAGCGCTATGTCCTTTTTGGGAGAAAGTTATTTCTCTTTCTGCATCAGTTTTAGGATATGCAGTCCCCTCAGACCCCTCCTTTTGGCTTCTAAATTTGTACCCTGGATCGCTTAAGCTGTACAAGAAATCCCTCCTCAAATTTCTTAACAGTGCGTCGAAAGCAGTAATTCTTATTGGTTTGCTCGCGTGGATCTTTATATGGATATGGAAGATCTACGGTTGAGAGTTGAGAAACAGCGTGAATTTAGTGATACCTGGCTCCCTTGGCTTGAGTTTAAATTTTCCACTGATTATGCCGATGCTCTAATTCAAATAACTGGCGCTCTAGGTGAAATCCTCCCTTCTCCCCCTATGCTTCTTAAGTCTTCCCTTTGTCTTGCCTTTTTCTTTTTTATTTGTTGTTTTTATGTTTGTTTGTTCCATGTGCTATGGTACTTGATATTGGGTCATTTTTTATCTGACTGAGTATCGCTTTGTATTCTGATTGTTATACATGTTTGTACATGTCTACTCCAGTGGATGCATTACTTTGCTCAATATTGTTACACCAACTGTTTTTTTTCTCTGTGTTTTTTTTTTTTAACCAATAAATATATATTGCAAAAAAAAAAAAAGAAAATAATACATTTTTATTAAGAAGGGGGCATTCTATTAACTGTCTTACCTGGCTAATAAAAATATATGACTGTGCCACTGTATAATAAAATGTTTAACTGTGCTCTTCGCCTAATGAACATCAATAACTATGCCTCCTCTTAGTAATCAATAACTGTGCCCCTTTAATAATAGCAATAGATAATGGCATTGTACCCATTTATAATATTATTGGCCCATAAATTTCTCTGTAGTGCAGTAGGTATATAATTCCTTACATGGAATAATCTTCTAGCCTTGAGCCGGCGTAATAATATGGGAAAAATAAGAAACCCTTATTCATGAAGCAGAATGTACCAGAGGAGCTATCGCCACAAAATTTAATGATATCATAAATGAAATAGTAGTCTCCTCCTCAGCCAGCGACCTGCTGAATTCCCTACCTGAACCCGCTAGCACATTCTCTTCGTTTGACCCCACAAAAAAAAGATGAAGTATCTACACTCTTCTCATCCTCCTACTCTCCTCTTGATCCTATATCCTCACAAATTAGTAAAGCTCGGTCTCCTGTGCTCATCCCACCCTTATCTAAAATCTGTAATCTCTCTTTCTCTACTGGTATTTTTCCATCACTGTTCAAGCATGTGGTGATTATTCCCATTCTGAAAAAAAACTAAATTCTGACCCAAACTCTCTCTCTCAAATTACCGTCCCGTCTCCCAGCTCCCATGCCCCTCCAAGCTACTTGAGAGACTTGCCTACACTCGCCTCACACACTTTCTTAACTCACACAACTTTTTGGACCCACTTTCGTCTGGCTTTCGTTCCCAACACTTCAGAGAGACAGCACTGACTAAGGTAGTAAATGATCTGGTCACTGCTAAGTCTAAAGGTACTCACTCACTTCTTATTCTTCTAGATCTCTCTGCTGCTTTTGACACTGTTGACCACTTCTCATACAAACAGTACAATCCCTAGGTCTTTAGGACACAGCCCTTTCTTGGTTCTCATCCTACCTATCTGATCACTCCTTCACCTTTCATTTTTCGTGATTCTTTGCTACCTCTATCATTTGGAGTACTGCAAGGCTCAGTCCTAGGTACTCTGCTTTTCTTAATCTAAACCACCTCTCTTAGCAAACTAATCAGCTCTTTCGGTTGTCCGTATCATCTGTACGCAGACTATACTCAAATCTACCTATCCTCCCCATATTTGTCACCATTTGTACTGGTCCGTGTCACTCAATGTCTTTCTGCCATTTCATCTTGGATGGCATCTCACCACCCCAAACTTAACATATCCAAAACAGAATTAATTATATTTCCACCAGCCAATAGTAGTTACCAACCGGATATCTCTATCACTGTTGATAAATCTATGTCACAACCCGGTTTTGTTACCCTTGCTCGTAGGTCACTTACCGCTCCTGTCAGCTCACTCTCTGGGCATAGTAAAGGCATCCTACTAGGCCGCAGTACACAGCCAGCCAGACCCGGAGTACTGCTGTCCCGATTACCTGACACTGCTCAGCCAGTCCTGGCTGACCCTGAGGTATATATTCTGGCCTCTGGCTCTCAGACATCGCCAGTAAAATGTCTAGCTCAGCCCCTACTGAGTGAAGCTATAACTGTGCTCCTGTTGCATTTGTATGTTACCCTGCTGGTGCAGTTTTGATTCTATTTGCTGCACAGACTCCTTATGTTGCTCTACATCTGTGCATACTATATCTGTAGCTTATGTTGCTCTACATCTATGCATACTATATCTGTAGCTGCACAGGTAATTTCAGCCTTCTGCTGTTTGCTGATCCAGCTCCATACCTGTGCAAAGCTTACCTCTGACTGCACAGGTAATACCAATCCGTTCCTGCTTCCCTGGCTCTGTTCCTGATTATCTACAGCTACCATCCATTCCGGTGTTCGGTCTGAATCCGGTCCTATCATCATCTAAGTGCTCCCAGATCCTGGACTACAGCGACAACCCAGTTTGATCCTGGTTAATATGCCTGCCAAGTTCTGCCACTCAAGCGTCCTGGATTACAGTTACCAAGTAAAAAGAGTGCTATTTGTTTATCAAGTAATAACCCAGTTTCTGCCTGGTTAATATACTGCTACACTCTTCACTGCTACATACATCATCCTATCACCAACACCGAAGTCCCTGGTGGTCTAGTGGGTACGATCTGGCATATCTCTGCCGAAACCCGGGTTCGATTCCCAGTCAGGGAGGCATCTGTTCACATGCCAGGAGCTCTCCTCAGGCCTGCCAGCTTTACCTACACACCTCCAACTACTTATTCAGACCTTCTCCTGACACTGGTTCCACAAACAAACACAAGCGTGACACTCGACAATCAACCCCACCCCACAAGCTCGCTGCCTAGGTATCATCCTTGACTCTGAACTGTACTTTGTTCCCCACATTCAATCTGTCTCAAAATTATGTTACATCTATAAAACAGATCCAAAATTTGACCAGATCTTACCCAGACACTGCAAAAACGTAATCCATGCACTCATTAATTCCCGCATTGACTATAGCAATACTGTAGTCTCCTTACGGGTCTTCCCAAAAATAGACTCTTGCCACTACAATCCTTTTTGAATGTGGCTGCGAGGCTGTTCTTCCTCGCCAAACGTTCATTATCTGCTGAGCTGCTCTGTCAATCCCTCCATTGGTTGCCGGTTTTCTACCATATTCAATATAAAATACTTTTACTCACACATAAAGCTATTAACCGAACCACACCAACATACATCTCTTCAAGTCTCAAAATATCTCCCAACCCGACATCTCAGCTCTGCACATGATCTGCGTCTCTCATCCACACTCATTACTTGTGCCCATTCACGTTTACAGGACTTTTTTCAAGCTGTACCCACGCTGTGGAATACCCTCCATGCACAATAAGACTTTCCACTGGTCTCCAAACCTTCAAGCATTCCCTGAAAACTCACCTCTTCAGACAAGTTTATCAGATTCCAGAACCACCTACATAACCTTCATAGCTTCCATATCTAATTACATCTCTTCTTACAGTCCACACATAACCTAACATATTTTATCTTTCTTCACTTTCACATCCTCCTGACCCTTGGCCAACATTCCTGTGTGACTGGATCATACAGCCCACCAAGCACCTCTACAACCTAGCTGGACCAATTTGCAATATGGAGCGCCTATCCTTGTGAATCAGTACCTATTTCCCTATAGATTGTAAGCTTGCGAGCAGGGCCCTCTTACTTATATGTCTGTCTGTTACTACCCAGTTTTGCTCTATTAACATTGTTTCCAATTGTAAAGTGCAACGGAATATGCTGCACTATATAAGAAACTGGTAATAAATAAATAAAATAAATGTCTGGTAGACCCATATCGATTTAAGAGATGGGCAGCCAATCAGGAGCAGTCTCTCATCCATGAGAAATTATAAATAACAATGTGGGCAGCATCATTAGATATTGCAGTTACTAAAGGGGCACAGTTAATGATTTTTTTATTAAAATAAGAAAGGAGCACACTTTTATTTTCAGCCTAATAAGAGGGTAACATAACTTTTTCCCTACTATAGAGGCCAACACTTGTAGCAGTTACTCTTTTGCCACTAAAAATCCAAGAATGACGGTTTTACCAGGTACATTTCCCCTACCCACATATTTAGGATTTTGGAATTTATGAAACCCAGTACTGTGGCGCAGAGTCTAACGTGCCACCGGTATTCCCAGTCTTCCACACAGATCCTGATTAGATTCTAGGCCACGTAAAGGTCTAGTTTGAATAAAAGGGGCAAAGATTTTTTACCAATCGAAGAGCTCCGAGATAAGGGGGAACTGGTCCTTGACAGTAATGGAGTTCAGGCCCCAGTAATCAATGTACGGTATCAGGTCTTCATCTTTTTTTCTTATCAAAGAATAGACCAGCTGCTGCAAGTGCTTTGGACTCCCTGATGAACCCGCGCTTAAGATTCTTCTTGACATATTGTGACACCACCTGGGTCTCAGGAAGCGAGGGAGGAAACACTCTTCCACGAGGGGGCATTTACCCAGGTAACAAGTCTATAAGAGTAGTCCCACTCCCGATGAGCTGGAAGGGTCTTGGCGGCTTTATTGCTGAACACATCTTTGAAGGACTGGTATGGAGCTCGAAGAGGGTCCTCTGTAGAGATGGTCGAACTCTGCATGACACAAGGTGGAGATAGTTAGCAGACATGTCTGATGGCACTGAGATCCCCACAACAGGACATAAGGTTCACTCAAATCTGAGGTGGGAGCATGCTTGCAAATCCACGGGAGGCCCCGGATAATCAAACTCTTGGCTGTCGGGAGTATATAGAACGAGGTTAACGCCTTATGAAGAGCGCCAACTTGCATGGTGACTTTTGAACTCCTGGTGTAGCCATAGGAAGTTTATTTCCGTCTACTCCGATAATGCAGAGTGAAACCTGTAAAGGCACACTAGGGATTCCGAACTCCTCAACTTTCTTGGCTGTAATGAAGTTGCCTTTGGTGCCCGAATCCAAAAAGGCCTTGAGAATTTCTGTGGATATCTCTTGTAGCAGAGTTACATTAATCGCAAATTGGGATGAGATGTTTTCTTTTGGGGTGTGCTGGAATGCAATCTGACCACCCCATGATCAGTTAGGCTTTCTCGTTTACCGAAGCTTGAGACAATGAGCAAGGAGGTGACCTGGTTCACCACAGTACAGGCACAGCTTAATCTTAATCCTCCACTCCCTTTCTGAGGCAGGGAGACGCGATTTCCCTAACTGCATGGTTTCTCTGGAGGATCAACCAGAGCTGTGAAATGAAGAGCAAGCTTGAAGCTGAAGCGTCGGGACTGCTCCCACTCTCATACCTTTTCTCTACGGCGGAGTCTAAAGATGTTGGCAGTTCTCTGGACGCCAGGACATCCTTAATTTGCTTGGAAAGTCCTTGCATGAATGCGGCAACCAGGGCATAGTTGTTCCATCCCAGTTCTGAAATGCACTGCATACTGTCCCGCGGACTGGTTGCCTTGTCTTAGTTGCAGGATACTTGATGCTGCAGAAGACATCCGTCGAAAACCTTCCTGAAGGCTTCCAGAAATGTTGCACTATCGTTAACCAGCAGACCATTTCTCTCCCACAGCAGGGAAGCCCATGCTAGGGCCTGTCCGCGCAGCAGGGAGATTACATAAGTCACCTTAGTTCTCTTGGAAGAAAAAATTGCAGCTTGGACCTCAAACTGGATAGAGCACTGATTCAGGAATCCCTGACAACCTTTTGGGATCCCCATCAAATTTAGAGGGATTCAGAATCCATAGTGGCATAAAAGCTCCGGTAGAAGGAACAGACACCGCATGTGAAGACGCTAACTATACCGCAGACGACTGGTAGGTATTGATTTGCTGCATCAGTGTCTGTAGACACTGATGCAGCAAATCAATACCTACCAGTCGTCTGCGGTTTTCCAGCAATTACCGTGGTGAGGAATTACCAGCAATTACCAGCAATTACCGTGGTGAGGAATTACCAGCAGAATCCATGTTGGGCCAGAGTTTTGGATGCGGCCCTCAGACTTGGTTCCTGAGTACAGGTGCCGGTGTACTCTGGAGTGGAGCGGAGTACGATGAAGGCAAATAAGCGTAGTTGACAAGCCGGTTTAGAACCAAGCAGATAATACAGTACCAGGGATCAGACAATATCATGTCAGGAATGTAGCTAAAGTCAGGAATGAGCTGTAGAAACCTGAAGGAATAAGGACACTGGAGTAAAGTAATGGAGCCTATACTCTGGCACCTGTCTAGTGCCCAGAGTTCAAATCTATTTAAATCTTTCTGCAGGTTGGCGTGCGCACCCCTAGGTGAGCCATGGCCACCTGCACTTTGCAGCAGCAGCAGAAGACAGAGGGAAGGAGCTGGGAGCAGGAACACAAGCAGTGGGTGCAGGGAACTCCCCGCCCGCTGCCCAGTGCTGCCGGACCTGGTAAGCAGCCGGTGTCCAGCACACAGTGACAAGCTTTTTAGTAATGTTACTCCCTTTTGAATACATCTGATCATTCTTGGACATATTCCTTATTATTAGCCACCATATGTGACAATGTTGGGTCAACGCACACAAACGGATTGCACTTCTTGAGTCAACTTTTATAGTTGTAGTCACTGGGCAACACATTGAGACTGCAGCACAAGTGGTACTCAAACCAAACCCACTGCCTTTATCATAACAGCCTACACTTATTGCAATTGTTAAACATAACTAGCTGTGCATGCAGTTAACATAAAAACACATAAAATCCATTTTTGTTGATTTTTTTTGGTTTGTTAGGCATAAATACCAGGCGTAATGATATGTTACAAAACATCCTTTAATTACTAATAAACTATACATATTAAATGCTTCATTTCTACAGAAAAACAGCCTCATCATTTCCCTGACTTGTTCTGCAGTGTCTTCAGTTCTGTACAGAAATCAATTTATATGACTGTTCCTATGTGTAAGATTTAATATTCTGTTTGCAGCAATCGGCTTTTGAAATCTGAAAAAAATGTACTTGAGCTGAAGGACTGCATAACAATGATTTAATATTAAATAGAAGTAGCTCTGAGAAAACAATCACAAAATAACAGTTAGGGTTCCCACTTCATCACGATCCACCTGCTGAAATAACATCATACATTTTGGGGAATTGCTGAAGCATGTCTTATGTGTGGAGAATGAGCCAAAGGAAATCTGCCGTACAAGGCCTCTGTCCTCTGTATCCACCGCTATGAAGGCCTCTACCACTTTCCCAATTTCATTTTCTTTGATTTATGTATTTTTGGCAGTGTTTATCCTCTGTTGGTCTTGGTAAGATTTAGAGTCCTCCCATGGACGAGGGCCTCGGATGTTCATCCAGCTATCAAGGTCCTTCTGCTTAAGCTTCTGTAGATGACAGGTGAAAAAACAGAGGATGAGACCAGACCACTGTATGATGACAAAGTGGCCCTGATGCTGAGGTGGGAGTAAAGCAAAAAAAAAGTTCAATTAACTTTGCACCTTGGCAAAACCATGCTGCATTGCAGGTGGGGCAGATTTACAATGTGCAAAGAGATTAAAGGTACGTACACACTTGGCGATATTTTGGATGACTGAGCGATAACGATATCGTTCAGCCGTTCACTATATCGTCCAATTTGAACGCAAAAACTATGAACAATAACGACAAACAATGCACGCTCCCTCAGGTCGTTAGTCTTTGTCGTTCAATGCCCGAACACGCAGGCCATCCTGATGATATTGTCAGGTTGTTGCATGTTCGGGAATGAGGGAGGGAGCCCGTTACTGAACGATATCGTTCAGTGTTTGTGCTCAATGTTGTTAACGACACTGAGCACACCCCTGCCGGGGACACACTAGACGATGATGCTCAGGAAGCAAATTGTCTAGTGTGTATGCCCCATAAGCCTGCATACACGCGGTACGATATCTATGAACAATATAAACGATAACGATATCGTTCAACGATATATTGTTCATATCGTTCATTTTTATGCAGTGAATAACCAACGATGCACGTTCCCGCATGAACGATAACGATATCTATGATCGTCTGTACATGCAGGCCAACTTGCACAATATGGTCAACTTTGCCTGTGCAGAGATGTGGCAGGATGACTTCACTGAAAGAGATCTTTCAAATCGTTGGTGATACAGATCGTACCGTGTGTATGCAGCTTTAGATTTGGGAGGGACATGTTCAAACTCAAATATAAATTGCAGTGTAAACATAGAGCTGTCCAGCATTTGTGGGCTACATGCAACAGCAGCCAATATTTACCCTGCATGCAAAAATAATAAAATGTATATGAACCCCTTGCTTTGCAATATAGTTTGTCCTGGTGCATGCAAAGTTACTTGCTCTTTTTTGCTTACTCCCAACTCAGAATCAGGCCCAGTACTTAGACAAACTATAGGGATTTTATAAGAATAAAAGCTAAAACATGATTTAGCACATTTACACCCTGAGAAGCAAATTATTTAATTTAATTGCATTTTAAATTAATAAAAGCTAGCAGACCCCTCCGACCGTAATGCCCCCACCCCTAATCCCCCACCGAACCAAACCAGAGTCCCCTAGGCTTCCTCAAATCCTCTTAAATCCAACCACTAGCGGATGAGTTTGGGGAGCAGGAGAACAATATCACATTCCTTCCAATTGTTGACTGATAAATCCCCGATTAACCAGTTCTGTATTAATAAAATAACCTAAGGCGCGGGGCCTGCATTGCTACTTATTACTAGGTGGTAGCGCAGTTTTGACCAACAAACATGTAAAAATAGAACATATAATAACGGTGGCCAAAAACATAAAACTCTAAGCCTGACCTTTGCTGGAAAATATCTGTATATGTTATTTTATAATATGTTGAATAATAAATTTAACAATGTTTTATTACAAAATAATAAAAGAAAAAAATACAATTACGGTATTTGTTTATAAAAACACATTTTAAAAACAAAATTGAAATAGCTTATCAAAACAAGGCATAGTTCCATAAAGATATTATGGGGCTGATTCAGAGGTGAACACAGAAGCGGCTGCGTCAATTGCGGTCGCCCGTCTGTGGCTTTATGTGAATGCTGCTACAAAGTCCTTTCCTTTTGTACATTTGTGCCTCCTGGACTGAGACTCACACTTGCTATATCGGTGCACACCGTCATACCGATTGGTGCATCCTATGGCAGGTGCAGTTTCTACATCAGAGTATGTAGTTATGCAGAAAGGGCATATCTGCGCACGCCCAAAAGGGGTGTGTCTTTAAGCTGCGATCCCAAGCCGGGCTGCCCCCAATCGCTGCTATCAGTGTGAATGGATGCTGGGCACACGCGCCTGGCATCCATTCACTGGCGGTGACCTCTACACCACAGTTTCCCCACTCGCGGGACACTGCGACCAGTGGGTGGGGACGGCACCCGCAGGCTGTATCAGCGGGGCGACGCACCGGAGGGCAGGGTGCTTTTTGCCCTTTAGAAATAGGGCAGGGTGCGGCGCCCCTCTAAAACAGCCTAGTGGGAATGCTAAGTATGGCCTCCCATGTGAGCGGTTGGGCATCTGTGCACGCAACCACTTCTACCAATAAGCCCCACGTTACTCCCATAAGACGCTCATAAGATGGACCATCTCCATGCTTGCGATAAGACACCTCCCTGCCACTGCCCAGGAACGTCCACAACACTTCCATTTGGGACCCATGCGCTGTGTGACTTAGACACGTGCGTAGTAGCAGCAAAATCGCTCCACTGCGTCCGACATGGTTAGTGTGCCCTCTTCAGAATCTGCCCCTAATGGTGATAATCTTATATATTAACAATTTGTATTATATAGGTTTAGTGATCCTCAAGACTGATTACTCACTGGCTTTGCCAAACGGTATTGCAATTTATTGGTTATCCAGTGATTGCACTTTGGTTGGTGGTGGTAGTGGTTGAATGAATGACACGCCAAATACCTTTATGCAGTGAATAGTAAATCGAACATGGTGTATGAAAAACAGCACTACGATCCAAACACTCCTGAGTGCAAGTGGGTATAGTCAGTCACTGGAATCAAAGGGTTCCAACCACTGTTACAACATGCTATTAGAAACTTGTATTTTGATGCCAGTGGGTACGGGGGCATTAGTGGGTATGGGGGCTTAAGTTGTTAGTAGCAATTTGTTCACTGATAGAAGCAGGAGTTAAACCAACTTTCCATTTCATCCTAATCTGTGAATTAATCACTTGCTGATACATAGTACTGTACAGAGAATGCCAAAATTAGACAAGAAACATGCCTACTCCCTGGCAGAGCTGAAATGTAGCCTTGTTTTATCAGCATCTGCTATTATAAGAGAGCTATGGCCACCTTATACACCGGGCGGATAAACGACAAAAGAAGTTATTAAGGCGTGACAATGAAACCATCACTCATCCGCTGGGTGCAGGACTGGTTTATGCGTCAGTAGATGGATATAAACACAGAATATACACATTGAGGTGTCAGGTGCATCCCCTATGGCAAATAACGGAACACAATTTATCCCCATGAAAAGTGCATGATCACAAGACACTACTCAGTCACAGACACAGATATGGGCTGCAAAAGGAACATACAAAGGAACCATCTTTCAAAACAACAAAACAAAACAAAAACAAAATGACATAAATAATAAATCAAATCATAATGTAAAACCTGGCATACAGCAGATAGGCACACATGCCAACTACAAGAGTACTAGACATCAGAAAGTAATTTTACATTCATAATGTGGTGCGGCTAAAGGCTCAGACTGAATAACAAGGACACACACACATGCGGGAGACGGCTGCTCCGATATAATATTTGCAAGCTTAGATGACAGAGGTGCTCTGCTGAGCGACTCAGCGTGACACTGGCTTCATGTGGCATCCACCATCATGTCAGTGACACTGTATGCAAATGAGAGAGACAAACACTTGAAAGCAGCTTTTTTTTTTTTAACCATATTTACATGTGAGAGTTGCCAATGGCTCATTCATCACAGGCAAACTGCATTTAACATGCTATTAAAGTGGAACGGTCACATACATGAGGGGAAACATCCATTTGTGAGGCCAACGTATATTCATGAGAATGTAGCCAATCAATGCACTTGGAACCAGTACCTCATGAATATCAAGTAGAGGTTCCTAGCCGACTGGAGAACTGCACGGCACGTAGGGTGAGAGGTCCATTTTAAAAATGCGGCAGTCAAAGGGATTGTTAATCACCATGACAATCACGCTTAGCATTCACATGAAATGATCTGCATAGGAAAAAAATGCCTCAGCTATGTTCAAATACTTGTTCACCTTCCAATGGTATGCAGTCGGAATGCCGACCGTCTAATCCCTGCAAGGGTCTAATGACAGGCGTCGAAATCCCGACGCCTGTCATTTTATCTACGCCGGGAGCCCGACGCCCGGCATACCGATGAAAGGTAAGCTGGGCGCAGACACCCGCGGGGGGGAGGGTTAGGTTAGGTGCCCCGGGGGGGACTTAGGGTTAGACACCCCCCGGGAGGGGTAAGGTTAGGCTAGGGGAAGGGAGGTTAGGCACCTCCGGGGGGAGGTTATTTTTAGGCACCCCCCCGGGACGGGATACTTGGGTTTAGGCTGCGGGGAAGGGGGGGGGTTAGGTTTAGGGGCTTAGAAGGGGGGGTAGGGTTAGGCACTTGGGGGGAGGTTAGGGTTAGGTACCCCTAAGGGTGGGTTAGGGGGGGGTCAGGTTAGTTTGTACTTACTTTAGCTGCTGTCAATCTCTTCACTGGTGCCAGTCTTCGAAAATGTGTCCGGCGGTAAATCATACCGATCCCCTTCCAATTGTTCACCCTCCTATTAGCACTAAGGGTCAGGGCCCTTCTTCCCTAGCACTATCCTTGCTCCCTGTGCTCCATTTCTCGTCTCCTAGTCCCTTTCAACGACTCTGACTCTGCGCTTGGCCTTCATGGTGTACAGTATTCACTGAGTGCAGAACTGTGTGTATACGACATGCTGGCCGACATTCAGCTCCCTCCTTCCGGGAGGGAGCTGAATGCCTGCATACAGCAGGGGGCATGGTCGGGCATGACTATATTGGGGCGGGGCCGCACAATTACATCATAGTGGCCACGCCCCTCTTCACAATGCCGAAATTAAAAAGGTATTGTGAATCAGGGCCGGGTTTTTTTTTTTTTTTGTTAGAACGGCCTCCTGGCCGCTCGCATAGCTGTGGGTGACCACCCACAGCTACAGCAAGCGGCCATGATGATGGTCGCGATGGTCAAGACCATCGCGACCATCGGGCTTGCAACGAGACCCTTGTGGTAGGGTCTCGTGGCCGCAAGCCCCAGAGAGATTTCAGCTCTAACAGCACTCTGATGTCTGTGGGGCCGCCCCCAAACGACAGGCGTTCTTATGGGAACGCCTCAGTTTGGGCAGCCACCCCCCCGGCCCGCCCACCAAAGGGGGCGAGCTGTCACTCAACATTGAAAGCTCGCCCCCTTTGTTGCGAGACCCAGAGCGACGGATTGCCCGTCGCCAGCCAGGTCTCGCGCATGCGCTGTGGGCCACCATCGACCCGGTTGCGAGCGCTCAGCGCTTGCGACCAGGTCTGAATCAGGCCCTCTGTGTATCCAGTCCCCGTGTTCTGTACTATCCATCCTATGTGTCTCAAGTTGCACCTTAGTGCATTAAGTTCCTGTGTTCTGTAGTACCTCCAAATTCATCCTGTGTGTCTCATTATTATTCCAAGTCTTCAGTCTCTCCCAGGTGCCTGTCCAGAGGGCCGCGACCTGCTCACTTGGCGAAAACCATATCCCAATTGGAGGGGTCACTGGATAAAACCACCAAGTGGGTTAGACTTCGTGGCTCTGGGCAGGTCTTGCCAAACCTGGGTTAGACCGCAATTGGAAGACTTAATCTGTCACCCCCGTCATATCCATACCCCTATCCTAAAACCCCCCGGTTCTTAACCTCATCAGAGGTAGTTCCTGTGCTGGTTGTGACACATTAGCATTTAGTCCAATGGTGAATTTCCCATTAGGCACATGCCTAGGGGCACCACTTTTTGGGGAAGGGGGGCAGAACTTGGACACTTGTTTTATTATTATCCGACCCTGATTTAGTCACAGATGCGACTGCTTCAAAAGATGGTAAAGCGGTCGTAGCATTGTGCAGCTCAAAACGAGCCCCATGACTTGATGATTGTGCAGGGCACATACGTATAAGATCAGAAGGAGGCATGTGGTCAGGAATGTCAGGTGCACTTGTCTGAAGACTCAAACATATCTATCATTATTGAAGTCATAGGACCATAATATGTTGACATTACATTCTGCACATTACAGTAAAATAAGTTGGGGCCCGATTAAGAGCTACAAGCAGTTCTGTCTGCGCATGGTTCTAGCAATTACTCAGCAAACTCTGCACGTATCAAGGGCTGAATGCACAACTCAGACCAATTACAGGCCATTCAGCATTGTAAAGATCTCAGTCATATCGCCACTTGTGGCTAAGTGGGTGTAACTGGGTGGCAAATGGGTGTACACAAGGGCTATTCGGATGTGAGGGCATCTATCTGAATTGCACAAAGAACAGGGCTGGTGTAAAGGCAGGCCGATGAGGACAGTTACTTCCCCCAGAGCATGAATGGATGGAGCGAGACTCCGAATACAGATGGAAATCTGCCTTTCTTTCAAAACACGGAACGCGACCGCAATTGTGACCACTTCAACTCTGAATAATACCCATAGTTTTGCCAAAAAATAAATATATAATACTTGAATCTGTATTCACCAAACACAGCAAAATCATTTTGACATCACTTAATGTGACAGCTGGTAAATGGAATGGTCACAATCTCTCTGCCCCAGCTTTGTACTAACAGACTGCAATATAAATGTATGCCTATTACCGGCTTTGTATAACATACTAGCTAGAATGTAATCTCTCATATTTCAGAAACAGAATTTCCACACCAGAATGTCAACATGTTCTGAATGTTGACAGAATGCAGACATAGACTTTGACAACATACAAAAATACAAACATACAAAAAGGTCGACATGTTCATAATGTCAAAATTAACATGTTTACACCAGAATGCCAACATTTCGCCCCCCCCCCCCCTTAGGCCCCATAACACTTCACTATTTTCATTTGTGTGGTGCCCTGGGGTGGTTTGGCTGGGCTGGTTTGGGGTTGCCCCATGCCCCATACGGAATACATACGATTTACCGCCGGCCGCATGGCCGGCGGTTCTAATCCCGTCAGCGGCATTCCGGCAGAGGAGGAAATCCCGATAAACAAAGGTAAGTATTGACTAACCTAATTCTACCCCCTAACCCACCCTTAGGGGTACCTAACCCTAACCTCCCCCCCAAGTGCCTAACCCTAACTCCCCCTTACCCTAGCCTAAACCTAACCTCCCGGGGGGGTGCCTAACCCTAAGTCCCCCCCCCCCCGGCACCCTAAACCTAACTCAACCCGTGGCTGTCCGCGCCCGGCTTACCTTCGATCGGTAAGCCGGGTGTCGGGCTCCCGGCATAGGTAAAATGACAGGCGTCGGGATATAAACGCCTGTCATTTAACCCCTTGCCGGGATTAGACAGTCGGGAAGCCGACGGTCGGGATTTCGTCCATCGACTTCGCGACTGCTTCCCCCCCAGACATGAACCCCTATAATGCAGACTTGCCTACTCTCCCTGATTGTCAGGGATACTCCCTGAAATAGTAGCAATCTCCCCGAATCCCTGAAGAGTCTAGCAATATCCCTGATTGCACCGTACCCACATTATGTAGCTGATCTATATATAAAAAAAACAGATATATACATTCAAATGGCATAATCAGTGCCATTTCCCTGCATTACTTATAAGGCACAATATTCCCTATAAAAAAAGGATTGTTTGAAGGGTCTGCGCTAGGATATATACCAGTGTAAAAAATATTGACAAATTGAATATACCAATGCCAATGTGCTAATACAAACAATTTATTGGATATATAACAATTAAATAGATTGACTGCAGTCAAATGTATGTAGGTGTATATGAGCTTTAAACATTAAAAACAAGAACCAACATATTCTTGTACCATTAATATACAATCCACCTGTATTAATCTGAAATGAGAAAGTCTCTTATCAGCTGATTTTTGAAGCTGTAAATAACAGTCTACCAGTATATAATTGCCTTGGTATATTCAATTTGTCAATATTTTTTACACTGGTATATATCCTAGCGCAGACCCTTCAAACAATCCTTTTTTCTTGCAATCCAATTAGGGGATATAGGGGTCTATTTACTAAGCAGTGTTAGGAGAAGTGAAGAGTGAAAAGTGATAAGGTACCAGCCAATCAGCTCCTAACTGCCATCTCACAGGCTGTGTTGTTGAAAAATGACAGTTAGGAGCTGATTGGCTGGCACCTTATCACTTTTCACTTCTCCTAACACTGCTTAGTAAATAGACCCCTTAGGCAGGAATCCCCTGTTTTTAGGTCAGCAGCTGAGGATATCGGAGACTGACACTAATTAGCGCACCTGGTTCTTTTTATTTAGTTACAATGATCCCTATGGCTACATGCATTTTCTGAAAAGTATCAGTGTGTTTTCATCAACGAATAGATCTTACTAACTGCTTTGAGATCATTTACATTTGGATGCAAGTCAGATATATGACACGCCTCTCACATTGTAGCAGTACAGTCCACTTTACCGCCGCGCTCATAGGTACTGCTTTCACATTCTCCCTGAAATGCTTTTGCAAAAGTAGGTAAGTATGCTATAATATTAAGGCCTTACCAGATGAGGTTACCTTGACGTTGGTGGGTAAGCTCATAACTTGGTCTAATTTATGCCAAAAACCTTGTATATTAGTTATAATTAGTACATTTATTATAACTCTAATGGTTGTATGGTGCACCTGCTCTCGTTTTGTCTATGTTGTATACTCAGTCTCAGCTAGGTAGCACATCCCATTACAAGTAGCTAGGGTGTGCAGTCTAGGCCCCCTCCCCCTAATAGGTTTCGGATTAGGCTAAAATAAGCAAAAGCCATATGTCGTCATTCTGGTGTTGACGTGTTAAATGTCAACATTATGAACAGGTCAACCTTGTTGCATGTCAACTAGTGATACCACACCTGGGAGGGCATACATGGTGAATGTGGGGGGACCCTCATAAACAGCTTTTGCACACAGACCCACCACATTCCTAAAAAGCCCCTGTAACTAAATACACAAATTCACAGTATTAAATATTTTAAGTAAACGTAATAATTTATTTGATCTACCTGGTGCTACAGCATTAGGCACGCCAGAGTTCAATCTTTCAATCACCGGGAAACTGCTGCATTTTTTATGCGGCCGCTATATTTGCTATAAGCAGCCCCCTCAAACCTGTCTTTGTGATTTTATTTAAAATCCTCTCAGCCCGTTCTCATTTCCAACTCAGCTCACATGAAGTGACAGAGAGAGGACAGCATGTAGGAAAGGTTATCTTTCAATTAATCTTTCTCTGATATTTAAAGCAAGTTTACACCAGTTCCCAAACTCAGATGTGTAGTTGTATGAATGTAAAACAACTCTGGTCACCCCCGTGCTAGCAGAATATTGTACATATCTACAACTATTGTTGTGCTATTATGCTTTTCGCTTCTCCTTTGAATAAGGAAAAAATAAAAAACGTAAAAAGATAATCTCACTTTAGGAATATTTTATCTTGATCGCACAAGCTACTTTTACATGAAAGAATGAAAGCCAGCATTTTGGCAGAGCATGCTAAATATTTATGGTCTTGAAAGCTTACATAAACTTTTAACAATATTAAACAAAACAATAAAAAAAAACAACTACCCTCCTGCTGTCCTACTGAATAGTACAGGGGTGAATCCCCATTTTCTGCACTGCTGGGATCCCTAGTTCAGAGAAGTGAAGTAGGCAACAGAAGGTCACTTTGTTGGTCCTCCTGTTTTTTCATGTTGCAGACATTGCAAGTCCCAGTACTAATAGTTCCCACCTCTGGGGAAATGTAATAGCCTGCCACTTGCAGGCATCGGTGGGGTTCCAGTGTTTAAAAGTGGCAATCATTTAAAAAACAAAAACCTGGTTTTGTCTTTAAAATCATTGCCACTTTAAAACATTGTGCAGACTTGCCCACTCCCAGACCCCAAACAGCTGCAGCCAATCAGGATGCGGCTTTATGGAACTGCAAGAGAAGGCTGCCAGATCTTACACATCTTGTAACATCGTAGTAGTACGCAAACCATCAGGTTTTCGTACTTCTTTAAAACAGACTCAATTTGTGTTGAGAGTAATGGAGCTATTCCACTCTCTGCGCATCGTAATTCTATGTAGCAGTGTAATATATTGGAGAGCTGCGAAAATGTGTGTTAACTGCAGCCGAGTTAAGTTGTGGGGGAGTCAGTGTTGCTAATATTATTGGAGGATGAGTACTGTGTGTATGTGCCTAATCACTAGCAGAGTGTAGATGTATTCATAACAAAACTATTAAATCAATAGATATAAAGGGATGTACATCCACAACATTTGTTCACATCAATGGCAACGAGGGGCCTAGCGATCATAATCAGACTTCTTGCAACAACAACTGGTAGTCTATTATTGCCAATTATTGTAGCAATAAAAAGCTGTAATTCATCCTGCATTTATCACAATAATTTTACAGAGGCATCTGTCAGCTACTCTGCTTTCCCGGGAATACTGGTTAATGCTCTCTTTTGCTTAGTTATGGCTCTGTATGAGATAGTCATATATAATATGGAATCAGAAATTAGGCATACACACCATTTCAGAACTTAAACATTAAGGAGACAAAAGAAAGATCGGATCCACCGGTCCGCCAGACGCGCATTTCACCTTGTGTAACTTGATCGCAGTGATCAAACTACACAAGGTGAAACGCGCGTCTGACGGTACGGTGGATCCGGTCTGTGCATGGAACAGATTGCACAAATGTAATCCCTGGTATTATTGCAAATTTGTATGACACACTTTAATTTTTTGGAATATTCTATGTCCTTCTTCAATTTTGAGCCACATTAATTACAGTGAGTCTGTTATGATAATGATTTATAGCCTTATTTATAGGCTGACTAGACTATCAACACATCATTGCAATTAGACCCATCTATCTAATTTACTTGGCTGATTATTCTTTGATGTTTTCATGTTTGAGACATCAATTACAGAATATGGGCTATAATTGTGCAGGGCTGATTATTTATTGATGTTTTCAATCTTTTGAGACTCATCATTCCTAACTATGTATATAGTTACCCACCTGATATATTGTTTTATTGTTGCTATATAGGGATGTTTTTACTAATTGAGTAGTCCAGTTTAGTGTGACCACATACCATTAATACCTTTATCTCATCATTGTTCAGTGGGACTCTCATTGGGATCCTCTGTAAGCTCACCTCTGCGCTGGGTTTTAACCCATCAGGGGGAGCTCCAAGCCTCTCCCAAAAGCAAATCTCATCCTACAGTAGGTCTCGTTTCCATCATGGCTTGGGTACAGAGGGCCTAATTCAGACCTGCTCGCGAGCGCAGGACGCTCGCAAGCAGGTTGATGGTGCCCTAAAGCGCATGCGCACGACGGAGGGAGCTCCGTCGTGCGCATGTGCGAGACCCGGCGAGCGACGGGGTAGCCGTCGCTCGGGGTTCTCACACCAAAGGGGGCGTGCTGTTGATGGTGACTGACAGCATGCCCCCTTTGGTGGGCGTGCCGGGGGCGTGGCTTCCAGATGGAGGCGTTCCCATGGGAACGCCTACCGTCTGGGTCCGGCTCCACTGACATCACTAGTGATGTCAGTGGGAGTGATTTTGGCTCTGATAGAGCCAAAATCACTCCAGGGCTTGCGGCAGCGAGACCCTACCGCAGGGTCTCGTCGCAAGCCCGATGGTCTGGACCATCGCGACCATCATCATGGACACTCGCATAAGCTGTGCGAGCGTCCAAGAGGCCGCTCCAAGTTGAGGTAGGAGGGCCCTGATTCAGAGCGAGCGCTCTGGTCGGAGCGTCCGGCTCTGAATCAGGCCCAGAGTACACTCTCTCACCGCATCCGCAAAACACAGAGGCTGCAGAAGCGGATAGGTGCCCCATAAACAGTGATCTGCTTTCATTTCTTCTAAGCTAACTGGTATTATTGAATTCCATTGGAAACCTAACACAAACAAATGTGTCTATCATGTATATGATTATCTATATTTGATTGCTAAACATCTCAATATCATATGCTGTTACCTCTAACGACCACATTTTTAGTCTTAAATAATTTTCATACAATAAACATGTATGATTAAAAAAAGAAGGGTATTTTTTGCTTAGAGTTATAACTTGCAATGCTGTGTGACTTATAGCCTCATCTGTTATAACTGTTTCATTTATTATATTGAATAACTACATGCAAATTACATAGCATTTCGGTTTCCATTAATTGTTTTTAGGTTGTTGATACGCTCTATATTAAAGACATGTACAGTAATTCTTATTCAGAGGATCTACACTAAGGGTGGGCAATAAGAGGCCCCCCAGCTGTTGTAGAACTACATATCCCAGCATGCCCTGCAACAGTTTTGCTATTTGCCCATGCTGGGATTTGTAGTTCAACAACACCTGGAGAGTCGCTTATTGCCCACCCCTGATCTTCACCATGAAACGATCAATAAGTGAGGTCAATGTTTTATGTAACCACAAACACCAGGGGTTCGTTGATAATTTTAACATATTTGTATAGTTATCTGATTATGGGGTCTATTTACTAAGCAGTGTTAGGAGACAGAGTGAAAACTGATAAGGTGCCAGCCAATCAGCTCCCAACTGCCATCTCACAGGCTGTGTTTGAAAAATGACAGTTGGGAGCTGATTGGCTGGCACCTTATCACTTTTCACTCTGTCGCCTAACACTGCTTAGTAAATAGACCCCGTCAATGTTTGCTAATATTTTCATCGCAGAGTATTTTAAGCTGGGTACACACTAGACGATGTGTGTACACAACTATGTGACCCATGACCCCCTCTCCGACAGGCCGACATATCAGGCGGCCCGTACACACTGGACGATCCGGGGCCCGACCGCCCGAAATGTCGGCCCCTGCCGCATCCCGCTGCATGGAATAGTCAGCCGCATCGTCTGATTGGACTGCATGTAGAGAAGATCAGATAATGCGACCGATGACCACACGGGAGCGTACACACTGGACAATTTTAACGATTTGTTGTTCCGATGCATAGGAATCGGCCAAATCGCTAGTAATATCGTGTAGTGTGTAGGTGCCTTCAGATCATATGTACATTAGTACTTATAAATTGATACAAACAATATTATCTTTACTCTAGCTCTTTGTGAAACTATATTAGACCAGACTAGCATCATGTTAGAGATAGAACAGTTCCCTGTTCATCATTCAGGGTGCATGTGTCTGGGCCTGGAATGGGATTGGAATCAGAATACTTGTATACTTAACTTTCAACTCACTACCCTACCCCTTTTCTTCTTTTTCTCTTTTGCAGTGTTCATTCTAGCACCCTGCCGCTTTTACAACCCGTGCAGTTCCTCTTTCCTGCCTGGGGTGTCACTCTCTGTTCTGGTGTTTCTAACACACTTAGCTAATGTAACAAACCGATGAGCTACAGACCAGTGCGTGCTAGAAGCACCAGAGCAGAGAGCGACACCCCAAGCAGGAAAGAAGAACTGCACATGCTGCGACAGGTGCAGGGTGCTAGAATGAACACTATTTTTGGATACAGTTATTAACATTTTAATTTATATAAATAAAAGCTAATTTTTCTCAGTATTTCAAACTATTATTTAAGAGTGCCCCAACACAGTCTCTCTTTTATTCTCATTAATGATTACCGCTGTACATTATTGCCTCCGAGTGCACCACCAACTTAGGTACAACTGAGAGATCCTCTTATTAGGTGATTTATTAATGCATTATTGTTGGTTCTCAATTCTAAAATTAACATTCTCTACTTGAAGATCTATTGAGATCCTCTGCAGAATCACTTTTCTCCTTCTAGATACTATTTCAGAACTTCTCAACTGACGCAATGGACAGAAGGAAACTTCGGGATATATGCAGGGTACATTGTATTCTACAGAATATCATGACATACAGGTATTACCTAACACCTTCCCAGGCAGATCAGTGGGGTGGTATAAAACACCATTAATTAAAGGGGAGTATGGAAAACAGAAATGTCTTTTGTAAGTGATACTAAAACACGTCACCTTGTGTCTTCTATACCATTAAAAATGTTCCCTAAGACACTCTGTCAGATGCACCTATTCTGAAGCAGTGCAACGTTAAATACAGTACCATTCAAATATACTGTATACCGTGTTGGAATGAGGTATGAAGGGCCCAGTCTGGGAATGCAGTAGTAAGAGGACCAAGCTTAAGGGGCATGGTCAGCCACCAGAGGGAGTGTGGCCAGCCACCACAATGGGACTTGGGGCCTGATTCAGCAGCATACGCAATTGCAACTATGTAGGCAGATTGTCCGATTGTTCAGTACTGCACATGTGTATGCACTGCACTGCATGTGTGTTGCAATCGCACTACGATTATGCACGCAGATAAGAATCCATCGCCGAATGAGTGACAGGCCGTGAGCGTTTGGGGGTGGTGATGGGGAAGTGGTCAGAGAAACGCAAGCCTGTGTGTCCGTTGGAATGTCATTGCATGGGCATGCATAAATTACCCACTGCGATTGCATACGCAGCTTGAGTACTCACTGCGTGCAAGGAGACTTGCAGTTTCTACGACGGGTCAGAGCTGCTGTAATTGTGCGTGACGGGCGATGTGCTTCGATGTTACCGATGTAAACGCAGGACTGCGAGGTATTACAGATGTGAGAAAGCAGCAGTGGGTGTCTCTATGCTGGCTGAGCGGTGGCAGACATTAGCATATTTTCACAGCTTCATTGCGTGCGATCACAATTGCGATCCATACTGAATCAGGCCCTTGGACAACTATTAGAGAGGACATAGTCAGCCTGAAAAAACAGGGCCCTTTTATAAAGGAGGAGACATTGGTGTGTCAGGACCACCCACTTTGATTGGCAGGAGGGCTGATATTGGTGTCAATGCCACAGAAATAAGCCCGGCACCCGTTTATCAATGTTTCTGCTCCACCAAGCTACTGACCCTCTAGTAGAGTGAATTGAAGTGCAAGGTCTGGAACCTGCCCCCTAAAGAAGCACTGGGGACGACCGGGGATTCCTCTGTACACCTGTGGGCCAGTCCAACCTGGACGGTATATAGAAAAAAAATCTATTTAGCTTAGAGTAGATCACCTTAATTTTACCACTAAAGGGGCCTATCCATTACATGACCTGAAAAACTGAACGTCTAGAGTTCAGTCCTTCAGGTCGCGGGGTGCGGTACCAGCACTGAATGTCATTCAGTGCAGGAGACCGACCTCCCTATCTGCTAACATGTGGAACCTGACGAGCCTAGTCAGGTTGACCAGCATGTTCAGCAGATAGTCGGGGTTGCTGGTCCTTGCCGGCTATCCATTACACGGCTTTGGGAACAATGCGGCCAAAACCTCCTGGTTTTGGTCGGATCGTTCAAAAAGTTGTGTACTGGATAGACCCCTTAACACTGAGATACTTGCTGGAAGTCAGTATTGTGCTTTCCAAACATCAATTGGACATGGCAACTGTGCTTAGAAATGATTTGTATCTAAAATACAAGATGAGTGAATTCTGTAGAACCAATAATTCATGTCAGACTTCAGCAACTGTTTTTTTATTTTTTTAGAAAAATAATGTAAACATAAATTGCTGTGTTTTCCTGTCACATTTCTATAATGGAGACAAAAGAAAAGATTTGAACATTTCTGCAGCAGAACATCCCTAGACTTACCAAGACAAAGGGAAAGAAAGCCGAATTTAGTCTGTTATCAAAACTCCTCCATTGTTTTGGTAACTGTAGGTGTCTCTTTTTTGCTGTGATCTATTAACGTGTCTCAATAAGTGATGGTCTGGAGACAGTAAGTGATGTGCTTATTCACTACGCAACTACTTGGGAATCGGATTTTAAAATCCGACAAAAGAACACTCAAGGCCAGTTTTCAGCATTTCCCAATAATAATAATAATAGCTACAATACCCAGAAGACCTCTATATTTCACACAACCAATCATCTCACACACAAAGCAAACTCTGTGCTGAAACAGTAAAAAAAGCTCCTTTAAAAAATAAATGTCCTACTTTGTCCTGTGCTTTAGGTGACAAACATTCCTTATAATCTGTTTTACATGTGCTCAGCCCAAGAACAAATCATCTTTGCTGATAGGGAGAGATAGGATGGCTTAGACAAATGGTGTCTACTGAGAATGTTTGTGTGCTAGGAATGCACCAGCAATAACAGAAACTGGCTCATACACCCCTTGTGAGGAACAGGGGAGAGAATGATTAGAACACTAAAAAGGTCGACAAGCAATAGGTCGACTTCATATGGTCAACAGTCGATAGGTACAAAAAGTCGACATGGATGTAGGATGACAGGATCAAAGGTCAACATTGGAATGGTCGACACAAAATGGTTGACTTTTTTTGTTTTCTAACCCTAATATTTACCGTAACCATCCCTCCTAATGCCTAACCCTAACCATCCCTCCTAATGCCTAACCCTAACCATCCCTCCTAATGCCTAACCCTAACCATCCCTCCTAATGCCTAACCGTCCGTCCTAGAACCTAACCTTAATCCACCGGTAAGTGCCTAACCCTAACCATCGTGGTAAGTGCCTAACCCTAACCATCCCTCCTAATCCCTAACCCTAACCATCCCTCCTAATGCCTAACCGTCCGTCCTAGAACCTAACCTTAATCCTCCGGTAAGTGCCTAAACCCTAACTAAAACAAACATGTGTTGACCATTTTTGTGTCAAACATTTGCATGTTGTCATGATTTACCTGTCGACCATATGGTGTCGATCTTTTTACTTTTGACCTTTCATCGTCCAACCGAGGAACAGAACCTGTAATGCTGAAGCTATGACTCCATATTAGGGGTGTATTTATTATAAAGAAAAAAAAAACCTAAATTCATCAAAACTGAGTGTTTCAGTCAGGGACAGGGCATCTTCCTATTTAACAAGCTGTGTCTGGGACAACATGTATGGCATGGGGAATCAGGGCCGTACCTAGGGGTTTGTGTGCAGTGCTGTCACCAAGGGTGCAACAGTCAGTGCCCCAAAACACCTGCATTAGGAGCACTCACCCTTCAGCCTGTAGAGCAGGACACTACGGGGGCATTGCCTTACTTCCTGGTGCCGGCGACGTCACATGTTCGCAGGTGTGGCCAGCATAGGATGGTACAGAGATCTGCTCCGGCTCGGTGAGGCAGCGGTGGTACACGTATCACCTACTATCTCATGCCAATCCCAGAGTTGATAAACAGAAAAAAATGCTCTATTATTTAAATTATGTATTTTTACCATTGTTACTTTCTAATTCTAACTTTTGATCATTCATTTTATTAAACTATTTATTATTTTTTAATTTTAATTGTAGCTGGCAATCCTGGGTTGCGCATACCCAGAAGAGGATGCAGTCATGTGACCGGCGGCCGCTGGTCACAATCCCGATGACAGAATGCCGGCTAGGGATTATTGATAGGCATCGGAATACCGACGCCTATCATAATCCAGACGCCGGAATACAAAACATTGCGGGCCCAATCGAGGTAAGTCCGGAGCGCACGTCGGGGGAGGGTTAGGTGGCTCCTATGGGGACTTCGGTTTAGGTACCTCCTATGGAGACTTCGGTTTAGGTTAGGGTTAGGCACCCCCTCGGGAGAATTAGGTTTAGGGAGCGGGGGTTAGGTTTAGGCACCCCTCGGGGGAGGTTAGGGTTAGGCACTAAGGGGGGGAGTTAGGGTTTACGTACCCTTAAAGGAGAGTTTAGGGGGAGGCGAAGGTTAGGTAGTTTACTCAACTCCGTCGGGATCTCTGCTGTTCGGCCTGCCGGCATTGGTGATTCTGACTGCCGGGTTCTCGTCCGGTGGTCATTCATACAGATTCCCTCAGAACGGACCCAAATTGGCTTGCAAAGTGGTAAGTCTCTTCTTTCCACAGCTAGCCAAGTATTGCCAGGGGGCTGAGCATTGCTCAAATGACATAGTGAAACTTTAACTCTAAATTCCTGTGATAGAAGATTTTCTATCGCTGCATTTGTAAAATCTCTTCTATTGCTAAAAAATGATAAATAGACGCATAAGGCGACCAGCTAAAAATATAGTTTTCTTTTTTTTTTTTACTACTAATGCATATGAAACATGTCAGAAGTCAAATAGCAGTCTTTGCTTGTTCTTTGTCCAGTCCATTAGACAGGCAGATCAAACTGCAATTATTTAAGGTCTTCTAGCTCCACCAAGCTCTGGAATATGCCTTAAAATGTACATAGTTATGTTGAATACAGTCATTTTTTTTTTTTGCTTCAAAAGAAATTCCAAAATGGAAATTTGTCTTCTATGCAGAATGGAAAATCCCGGTGTCCTTAAACTACCTGCATCTTTTACCTGCCACCTAGAAGAGATCAATCGGTATTCAGTGAATTACACCATTAGAGGAATACTAGCGATTTCCAGTCTAAATCAATATCAAGGCTTGCGTTCGTATGTTTCATCATACTATTGTATCTTTCAGCAATTCCACAAAACTAACACTTACAAATCAGGTTATCCGTGTCCTTGTTAGCAGCAAGTGTTAAGGAAAAAATAATAGGAGTTCAACAGGTTATAACCTTTAATGTAATATCTTATGTTTTAAAGTGTAGGAGAAACCAGAGGAGCTGAAGGAAACACCCGAAAACACAGGGACAATAAGCAAACTATTGCCCTGGGCAGAAACAAACCCAAACCCTGCACTCTGTAGCAGCAATGCTAACCACTGTGCCAAAATGTAGGGTTATATTTACTAAAGTGAGTTTTTAGAATTGGAGATTTTGCCCATAGCAACCAAGATTCTAGCTATTATCTTCTACAAGGTGCTGGATAAATGTTAACTAGAATCTGATTGGCTGCTATGGGCAACATCTCCACTTCTAAGAACGCTCACTTTAGTAAATATACCCCTTAGTGTTTCTCAACCTAAATGGGTGGGGGGGATTAAGAATGTGGGGGACAAAGGGCCTGATTCAGACCCACTCGCGAGCGGCTGTCCGCTCGCAAGTGGGTGGATGTTATGCACTGAGCATGCGCACGACGGAGGGAGCTCCGTCGTGCGCATGCGCCAGACGCGACGAGCGAAGGAAAGTCCTTCGCTCGTTGTGTCCGATCAAAGGGGGCGTGCTGTCAATGTTGATTGACAGCACGCCCCCTTTGGTGGGCGTGCCGGGGGCGTGCCTCCCTGACGGGGGCGTTCCCACGGGAACGCCTCCCGTCAGAAGCCGGCCCACTGACATCACTAGTGATGTCAGTGGGAGTGATTTTGGCTCTGATAGAGCCAAAATCACTCCGGAGCTTGCGGTTGAAAACCTCAACCGCAGGCTCCGGCTCGCAATTTCGATGGTCGCGATGGTCTCGACCATCGCGGCCATCACAAAGCACGCTCGTATAGCCTGTGGGTGGTGACCCACAGCTATACGAGCGTCCAGGAGGACGCTCCATGAAAATGGAGCCCGGCCCTCATTCAGAGCGTGCGCTCTGCTCAGAGTGTACGGCTCTGAATGAGGGCCAAAGTCACTAATTTAGGACTTTTTTCCTGAATGCCTAAGACTATTGAAATGGTACCATCAAATACAGTAGTTGTGGTTGTACAACATGTCTTAGGGAGGAATGCAACCAGCGCCTGTAAACTATTGAATGGTTAAGCCATTGATGCTGTGCTTCTCTTGGTGAGTAGTGGAAAAATATAGTTTGTGCATATGCAAAGAATCTCTGTAATAACACAGTGTACGGCATGACATCACCAAACATCGGGAAACCACCAGCAGAACAAAGAGGTTGATTGAGACCATTTGCTCCCTGCAATTTGTGGCATCTATCAGAGATTTTTATGTTTGTTCATGTGAGGGATGAAAGGAGAACCATTGCACATGCAGTGTATGGCAGTATAGCCACACTTGCCTACTTTTGAAAAAGCATTTCAGGGAGATTGTGAAAGCAACACCTATGAGCGCGGCGGTAAAGTGGGTGTGTCCTGCGACATTTGAGGGGCGTGCCAAAAAAATTGATTTACATCTAAATGTAAATGACTCCCAAAGCAGTTAGTAAGATCAATGTGTTGATGGACACACACTGATACTTCTCAGAATATGCATGTAGCTATCATTGTTCATTATAACCAATGCAGGGAAATGATACTAAAAATCCCATTTAAATGTACATATCTCTGTTTTAATGGGGGTAAGGTGCAATCAGGGAGATTGTTAGACCCTTCAGGGAGTCAGGGAGATTGCTACTATTTCCGGGAGTCTCCCTGACAATCAGGGAGAGTTGGCAAGTGTGAGTACAGCTTCCCAATAGGTCAGAATAAAACAACATGGACAAGGGTAATGTCACAGACGTGCTGTGGACACCAGCAGTTTTCCAGCACTCAGTCCCTCCTGCTGTGACACATTTACGGGGAGAACACACTTAAGGGGCCTATCCATTAGCAGATAAAATGAACGATATATCGTTCAATCGTTCATTATATCTGCTAATGGATAGGCCCTGAACAATAACAGATGCGCACTCCCTCGGCCGATAAATCGCATCTATCATCTCTCCAACATGTTAGTCAATTATCGCATATAGCTGTACGATATTAGCAATATCGTGCAGTATATATGCGGTAAACAACGAAAGATATTAGCAGCAGCTACAGAGAAAAAAAAATCCACTCCCTGAATGTCGTCATGCGATATCGTTCGTCGTTTGCCAAAATCTGTCATGTACATGACAGATATCGCTCAGCACAGCCACCGGAATTTTCAAGGGATATCTTTTGTCTTTCATCGCTCAGAAATCATCTGCTAATGGATAGGCCCCTGTACATTGTCACAAGGGAGTGACAAGAGTTTAGAAAACATTGGGCCTGATTCAGACCCACTCGCGAGCGGCTGTCCGCTCGCAAGTGGGTCGATGGTCTGCACTGAGCATGCGCACGACGGAGGGAGCTCCGTCGTGCGCATGCGCCAGACACGACGAGCGAAGGACTTTCCTTCGCTCGTTGTGTCCGATCAAAGGGGGCGTGCTGTCAATGTTGATTGACAGCACGCCCCCTTTGGTGGGCGTGCCGGGGGCGTGCCTCCCTGACGGGGGCGTTCCCACGGGAACGCCTCCCGTCAGAAGCCGGCCCACTGACATCACTAGTGATGTCAGTGGGAGTGATTTTGGCTCTGATAGAGCCAAAATCACTCCGGAGCTTGCGGTTGAAAACCTCAACCGCAGGCTCCGGCTCGCAATTTCGATGGTCGCGATGGTCACGACCATCGCGGCCATCAAAATGCACGCTCGTATAGCCTGTGGGTGGTGACCCACAGCTATACGAGCGTCCAGGAGGACGCTCCATGAAAATGGAGCCCGGCCCTCATGCAGAGCGTGCGCTCTGCTCAGAGCGTACGGCTCTGAATGAGGGCCATTGTATGTAGCCTCTCCAGAGATTAACTGCTCTGTGCAACAGTTGTGACAGAGCACTATAAATGCTAGTGTTCAAAGCCTCCCTCCTAAAAGTTAAACAATGTGGAATGTAAATTTACTAAGATTCACATGTTAGAATTAGTGGAAATCTTTCACTTTAACTGGTTTATTACAGTGCAGTGAACACCAGGGGCTGCTTACAACAAATATGCATGGTTCCAAAGCATCAAACACAAAATCGTGTTCATGTCTATATATGTTGGTGGTGTTGGTGTTAGGTCTGGTGGTCCCTTTTAGAGAGAAAATAATCGCAGCAAAGCAATGCACGAATAAAACTTGTAACTATTATGCGTAACATACTTTAGTTATTGTTTATTAATTATGTAGAGGCTGAGAGAAAATTTCAGAGAAGCATTCATATCTAGGATCTGGCATTAATCTTTAGCTGGAAGAATTAAGCATGCAAGGCTTTTGATCCTCTAGCAGTGTGACGCCTACATTATGTTCTTCTTTTGACCTACAAATACAGTATAATTACAGCATGGGATTGTCAGCTGCTAGACATTGTAGGTCAAAAACAGCTGGAGAGACACCGGTGGCTTTGATTTAAAGGATCGTCAGTAAGAAGGTCGACAGCCAATAGGTCGACATGGAAAAAAAGGTCGACAGTGCAAAAAGTCGACAGGTTCAAATGGTCATTTTTTTATTTTATTTTAACTCTAATCCGACCCTTCTCCTGTCGGCAAGTTTGTTTTGTGCACATCCACCACTGAAACATAAGGAGGCTGCAGGAATGGGCACAAACAAATGAAAATGCTGAGAAATCAGTACTTTCTCCGTACTTTTCTCTATACTAAATGTACAGAAACAATATTTTAGGCTTTCTCTAGCTAAAGTACTTAGAAGAAATGAATATGAAAGTGACACGTGTGCACGAATAGCTGCCCCTTAGACTCCTTAGTAGAAAAAGTGTCACCAAACAAATCAAACACAAATAAAATAAAAAAGTCCAAATATCACCAAGTATATCCAGGAGGCGCTTCTAACAAAATAAACAGAAGTCTCGGTTCAATTTTCTTTTGGGAATGTTCATTCCAACAGGGTCTTCTCATCCACTTACTTCCGAAGTATAAACCTCAAAAATGTAATCTCATAGTGTGAAAAGTTATAACCAATCAGAATTTATGAAGATAATAATCAAACTTAATTAGAGTAATGGTCTACCGCGTGAAGAAGACAATCAGGCACTTTTATAAGACTACTTAGGCATAAACTGCAGTCCCACACGACACCTCAGATCTTTATGGTTCCATGTTCGCTCCACATATATATATATATGAAATAGATCTCCGATAGTGTAACGTTTATTAAAATCACGAAAAAAAAATACAAGTTGCTAGTGGACTCTTACCAAGTATAATGGTCTACTAGTATGAAATAAGTAGACAATTAATGCTTAGTGATATGGGTGAATAGCCAGGCGTCCCCAGGGTCCACCAACCATCTACTGGGTAAGTTCCAGGAGTGTCCAAATAACCTCTTCCCCCAAAGCGTCTCGGTACATTAGTAATCAGTTGGTCTGAGATCTATTTCTATTTTGAGGTTTATACTTCGGCAATAAGTGGATGAGAAGACCCTGTTGGAAGGAACATTTCTAAACAAAAATTTTAACTGAGACTTCTGCTTATTTTGTTAGAAGCGCCTCCTGGATATACTTGGTGATATTTGGACTTTTTTTCTCTAGCTAAAATACAGGAGAAAAAACTTTTTTAAGTTTACGAAATAGACCATATGGCCATGAAATGACATTGAAAGAGTCACAAAACCTAAAATAGATGACTGTGCAGTATGGCAATACATTTTTTCATATTCAAAATAGAAATAAACTCACAAGTAACCTAGGGCTAATATAAAACTATTTGTATCAAATAAGAGCTGCTGCACATGTAAAACTGGGTACACACCCCTGTGATCAGTCTCGCGATATATTGTTCCGACGCGGAACAGAACGACACATAGTCTCAACAGTGCAAAACATGATGCAATGAACAACATCATGCTTCTAAATGCAGCATGGAAAGACATCGCGCTGTAGTACAATGCATTGTACAGTGTGTACGGATGGCGCTATGTGTCATCTCCTTGTGTTGCCCCATGGGCTAGGTCCATAACTGCATAGTATGTACCCAGAATTAGTAAAAACAGCTATTTTAAAGTGAAGAATCATGTTAAATCATGACTCCATTTTGTGTTCAAATGCGAAGAAGAAATTATATTCTGTGTGAGACATTGGACCTCATTCAGAGTCGGTCGTTGCGGCCGCACGCCACCGATGTTCGCTATACTGCGCAGGCGTAAAGTTCGCAATGCGCGTGCGCAAACTAGCCGCTACGATCAGAATTTTCTCTCTCCTTGAACACAGCCAGGTCGGTAGTTTGAGTGACAGATGGAGGCGTTTGTGAGTGGTAACAGGGGAAGGTGCTTGAAAGCGGGGGAGTGGAGATCTGAACGCAGGCGTGCCTGATTATGCGAACGGCGTTTTATGGGAGTGCATATGGATTATGGGAGTGCATAATTAACAAAGTAGCGTCATGGCACATGTGACATGGGAGGTTTTTACACTGACATGATCGTAGAGCTTAAGAGAGGGTATGGTCAACCTTAAACTCTACGACCAGTTCCGATGGTTCCCGATGGTCTCGATTAATCCTTATATGCCCGGAGATGACGTGCAATGCGTACGAGAAGGGGGCGTATTTTTTTGTCTTCCGACCGCTTCGTCCCCTTGGTCGGCCAACATCCGATTCGAACTTAGGGACGCAACTTGCGAGGGAATCATTTGCATATCCGGCCCCTTTTTCCGTACGACTGTGCGGCCACTTCGACCGACTCTGAATGAGGTCCATTGTGCCTGAGAAGGACCTCATTCCTTATCTATCTATTCTAGTTCTTAGGGATGTATTCACATAGAAATAACTTATGTAAGCCAATTTTAGACTATAGTAGAGTGAATTCATCCTTTGCATTCAAGTCTGAGTTATATGACAGGAAAGATAAGAGATTATATGGTCCTATTGGGAACAATGGTGTATGTTGTCAAGAGACTGCCTTATACCAACGATGTATTGTCTCCAAGACTAGCCATAGCTAATAAATCCCTTGAGAGATGTCATATAGATTTATAGCTATAGATAGTAGTACTGATATTCATTTATTGATAAGTTAGGCAATACTGCCATCTACTGACAATGTATGTAATGCTTTGAATATGGTAAATATATTCATATACAGTCAGGTGCATAAATATTGGGACATTGACAGAATTTTCATATTTTGGCCTCTATTCACCAGCAAATTATCTTTGAAATGAAACAAACAAGATGTGCTTTAACTGCAGACTTTCAGATTTAATTTGAGGGTAATTACATCCAAATCAGGTGAACGGTGTAGGAATTACAATGGTTTCTATATGTGCCTCCCACTTTTTAAGGGGCCAAAAGTAATGGGACAAACTAAACAATCCTAAATCTACTTATAATATCTAATGAGGTGTACTTACTCATCTCTGCGCATGCTTATAATGTCTAATGAGGTGTACTTACTCATCTCTGCCCGTGCTTATAATACCTAATGAGGTGTACTTACTCATCTCTGCGCATGCTTATAATGCCTAATGAGGTGTACTTACTCATCTCTGCGCATGCTTATAATGCCTAATGAGGTGTACTTACTCATCTTTGCCCGTGCTTATAATACCTAATGAGGTGTACTTACTCATCTCTGCGAGTGCTTATAATGCCTAATGAGGTGTACTTACTCATCTCTGCGAGTGCTTATAATACCTAATGAGGTGTACTTACTCATCTCTGCGCATGCTTATAATGCCTAATGAGGTGTACTTACTCATCTCTGCGCATGCTTATAATGCCTAATGAGGTGTACTTACTCATCTTTGCCCGTGCTTATAATACCTAATGAGGTGTACTTACTCATCTCTGCGCGTGCTTATAATGCCTAATGAGGTGTACTTACTCATCTCTGCGCATGCTTATAATGCCTAATGAGGTGTACTTACTCATCTCTGCGCATGCTTATAATGCCTAATGAGGTGTACTTACTCATCTCTGCGAGTGCTTATAATGCCTAATGAGGTGTACTTACTCATCTCTGCGCATGCTTATAATGCCTAATGAGGTGTACTTACTCATCTTTGCCCGTGCTTATAATACCTAATGAGGTGTACTTACTCATCTTTGCCCGTGCTTATAATACCTAATGAGGTGTACTTACTCATCTTTGCCCGTGCTTATAATACCTAATGAGGTGTACTTACTCATCTCTGCGCGTGCTTATAATACCTAATGAGGTGTACTTACTCATCTCTGCGCGTGCTTATAATGCCTAATGAGGTGTACTTACTCATCTCTGCGAGTGCTTATAATGCCTAATGAGGTGTACTTACTCATCTCTGCGCATGCTTATAATGCCTAATGAGGTGTACTTACTCATCTCTGCGCATGCTTATAATACCTAATGAGGTGTACTTACTCATCTCTGCGCGTGCTTATAATGCCTAATGAGGTGTACTTACTCATCTCTGCGAGTGCTTATAATGCCTAATGAGGTGTACTTACTCATCTCTGCGAGTGCTTATAATGCCTAATGAGGTGTACTTACTCATCTCTGCGCATGCTTATAATGCCTAATGAGGTGTACTTACTCATCTTTGCCCGTGCTTATAATACCTAATGAGGTGTACTTACTCATCTCTGCGCGTGCTTATAATGCCTAATGAGGTGTACTTACTCATCTCTGCGCGTGCTTATAATGCCTAATGAGGTGTACTTACTCATCTCTGCGTGTGCTTATAATGCCTAATGAGGTGTACTTACTCAACTCTGCAGCGCTCTTCAGAGTGAAACAAAGTCAGGAAAGCAGCAACTAAATAGATGTAACTGGGCGACAACTGGCATTCACACTTAAGAGTAATTTTGCTGGGGAATTGTGGCCTATTTAGAGGTAAGCTCATATATCCGCGATTTCAGACGCATCTATTGCACCCAGGAGAAGGCTAGTGCAAATCCATCTCGGCTGCTCTCACAAGTATATGTATAGGACAGGTGCAGCCGCATTGATCTGGCTGACTGAATTCAGATGGAATTCAGCATATATTGTCAAGCATGTAATGTGGCCATAATTCTCAACCATACTTGCCGACTTCTAGCAACCCCCTCCAGGTCGGTCGGAAAGGAGGGTGGGGACGGCTGAAGAGGGCGGAGCGGGGGCGTGTCTGCACGATCGCTTCCTCGCCCCCGCATTATAATGCCGATATTACTGGCATTACAAAGCAGGGGGTGGGGCTACGATGACTCGATTCAGCTCGAATCGCGTCATCGCCCCCCGACTTGCCCACTTTCACATGCAGGCACAGGGGGTCAGCGGACAATGCAGGGGACTTGCCTACTCTTGCGGGGTGCTGGGAGTGGCACCCGGTTTTCAGGAGGCTCCAGACATCCCAGGAGAGTAGGCAAGTATGCTCCGAACCAGGCCCTGCGTGCATTGGTGAGAATCTTCATCAGCAATCTGGTAGGTTGTTCTAGATCACCCACTTCGAAAACTTTCAACAGACTTCCAGCAGTAGATAAAGATTAATACAGAAGGAGATGCTCTGAGCCTAGTCAGACACATTTTAATATGTTTGCCAAAGGGATGAAACATTGATTCATTCATCAGCGTGAATTCCATACTGAGTGAGAGATGCTAAGAGAAGTCATATGAAAGTGAAAGCCAATCAGTAGATGACGCTGAGTAGCGCTGCACAGCGGAGGCACAACACTGTCCAAGAGAACGCTTTTTCTCTGGACAGAAAGATAAAACAGAAAAATAAATACAACATTGTATATTAATTACCTTTTTCGCTATTTTAGCGAGTAGTAACTCTACAAGAGGCTTTGTAAAAGTCCATTTGTTTGCATCAACTAGGGGATGTTTTCTTTAAGCTTGGATTAGATATTTAAAAGCAAATCTGGAATAGATGAATAAATATTGGTGGAAGGAAGGAGGAAGTGTAGGGTTCCAAGGAAGCCCTGATCATTCCATGAAGACAGTCTTATTTATACAGATGTGTCCTCATACATCTAACCTTAATACGCCACATAGCGTGACTTGTTTAGTGTGAGTGAGCCGCCAGGTCCCGCCCTACTCTGCTAGCGTCGGACATCTTTTTTTGACGAAAATGCGTCTAAGTCGCAGTGTGATGTGACTGTGCTGATTACGAGTCTGTATATGAAGCAAAAACGGAACTTGGAATGAAAAAAGCTGCGGCCACTACATTTTCAGGCGCATATAAAAGCCTTGGTCGCTGAAAAGAATATTTGGCCGTCAAATAATTTGATTTGCCCATAAACATTTCAAACTCTATTTCTGTGTGTCTTTATTTGCATTATTTTCATTTGATTTGTGTAATCCTCTGTCACCTTTCCACTATTTACCATAAACATTTCCTACACATCATGTCTATATTCGCTTTTACCATTACAATTGCTGGCTAAGAATACATATAGTAGCCATATGTGCATCATGGGAAATCTACTTGTTGTGTGCAAGAGTTTCTTTACAGTAGCACTGTGCTCTTTTCAACGTTCCAGAGCACTGAGGACTAATAGGAAATGAAAGCAGCTTTGCAATCGTCTGACTGACAAAGGAGGTCATGGAAATCAAAACCTTTCATTTTTCAAGGACTTCCGTTGTGTGATTTACAGTACATACAGCAAGTGGCATTTTTAAGCAGGACGGCACTGATTTGAGGGGACGGTCTGTACCTACAGTCAGCACAATATTTTCTGACTCACAGATAGGTATGGCCATCAGCGATTAGCAACCATTGATGGTATGCTGCCGATAGTCAAGGGCGGAAGTCCCATCATGTCTCTGCAGCATCGATGGTGGAGGTCCGGTAATGACACCAGTGTTCTCCCCACGCTTTATTTGTCGGGCGGTCCGCCCGGTAAAAATCCCCCACCGCCCGGCACTGTAACATCGGCGGTGCAGCTGATGCATTGCACTGGGGCCCACACCCGCCGCTAGTGTTGGCCAAACCGCAGTGAGTAGCGGTCTGCCCTACACAGAAACAAACACACAGCCGCCAGCGGCAGCTGTGTGTCATAGCAGCGCAACCAGCCAATGAGAGTCATACAGACTCTGATTGGCTGCTGCGGCCATGGAGGGAGCCGACTGGAGCTCACTCATGAGCTCCCATTCCGGCTCCCCCCGCAACGGTGGATGGAAGAGACGTCATAACGTCTCTCCCATAGTGCAGAGCGGGCCGGGAGCAGCGGACAGTGGCGGTCGTCGGCTGGAGCGGGGATCAGGTAAGTTGTCTATTTTTTTTTCTTTTGTGAGTAGGCATTACTGTATAAAGGGGGGTGCTAATGGGGGCACTGTATAGAGGGGCTGCTACTGGGGGCACTGTATAATGAGGCTGCTACTGGGGGCACTGTATAAAAGGGGGCTGCTACTGGGGGCACTGTATAAAAGGGGCTGCTACTTGGGGCACTGTATAAAAGGGGGCTGCTACTGGGGGCACTGTATAAAAGGGGCTGCTACTTGGGGCACTGTATAAAGGGGGCTGCTAATGGGGGCACTGTATAAAGGGGGCTGCTAATGGGGGCACTGCGTAGGGGGGCTGCTACTGGGGGCACTGCATAAGGGACACTATTTAAGCCTGGGGGCACTATTTAAGCCTGGGGGTACTGCATAAGGGCAAAGATAAACTACAGGGGGCAATGCATAATGGGCACAAATACAGGGGGCACTTCATAATGGGCACTTTTGACTGAGAGCCAGTGGGGAAGCAGTCTGAGACCTGTCGGGCTGGATTGGTAAGGGAGATACCCCTTTTCCCGGCGGGCGGATAATTACGGAGGCCCACACCCAGCTAGTTTTTGATGCCACCCGGCTGGAAAAAAATTCTGGGGAGAACACTGGACACTGCAATTTTTTTTTCCTTCACATATCACTGAACCCTGCCATCCTGTCACACATCACTCAGCCCCGCCAACCTGCTATGATTGTCCATCTGCTGTCACATGTCCCATCGATGGTTCAGAACATTGGTTTCCTGCTATTGATAGAAAGTATCAATGGCACCATCAATGGTCCTCCCTGCTCACAGGACATTTGTACAATAAGTATGGCCCCACTCAGGGGACATCACAAATGTGACTAATATTTAAACATAAATAAATGTGTGTGTGTGTGCCATTTAGACAGTATGCATTTAGGTGCTGCATGTCTATAATTGTGCACCGAGCTATAAACATATTAAAGCAACTTTCCGTGCATACACAGGACCATTGGAACACTTTAAGCTACAACCACCTAGCTAGGATTTCAGGACACCTGCACAAATGAGTATTTGTTTGTGTTTTTTAAATTTTCACATCCATTTCTGCAATGCAAAACCGCTACTGTTTTGTTTTTAGATTATGTCCATCATAAACTAAAAGTGATGCAGTCAGGAAGCCGACGGTCGAAATGCTGACCACCGGCTTACCAACTGTCAAATCACGGCAGGGAACTATTGAAATCCCGACGCCTATCATTATCCCTACGCCCAACCGAACGACGCCCAGCATGCCGAACGAAGGTAAGCCGGGCAGCAGGGGGGGGTTGTGGGGTGTTAGGGTCAGGCACCACCCCGGGAGGGTTAGGCTATGGGAAGGGGGGTTATGCACTCGGGGGAGGTTAGGGTTAGGCACCCCTAAGGGAGGGTTAGGGTAGGGGGGGGAGTTAGTATATAGTTTCATACAGATCCCACATATAAACTGACATTAATCTCAGCACACTGTTCTTTACACTATTTTAGCCTTATAATCTGGTTGTTCACAGTGAAACCTGGTTTGACTTAATGGACCTCATTTATGAAGTGCAAAATGGGCAAAGTGCAGTGCACCTCGATTTAGACCAAGTGCATAGGATTATGGATCAAGTTATCAGTATTTGTGAAGGGGCAAGAGTTTGCACTCGCTGATGGGAGAAGCTGGGTGAGTGAGGGGAGCAGGCATATCCGTACAACTGGTTTGATGAAGCCTAGCAAAAACTATGATTTAGATGCAAGATTACTGAAATGAGGGGAAAGGATTAGAGAGAGCACATTCTTAGTTGTTTTATTTACTATGTGAGGGCACATGGACATTTCACTTTCATAGAGGACTAGATCTTTGCATCACCTCTAAGATAAGGTTTTGGTCTATACTTTTATTAAGGCATTTTGCACTTTCTAGTCACAATGGAATACGGAGCTTGTACCTGACAAAAATGCCATATGTGATACACCTTAATGTTCCCTCACACTCATGATTGATTTAGTGCTGCGATAGCACTGCGATTGCACAAGCACAGAGGAATCCATCGCAGAGTGAGAGACAGGCTGTGAGCGTTTGAGTGTGGTGATGGGGGAGTGGTCGGAAAAACGCAGATGTGCCCGTCTGTCTGAACGCCGTTGCTTGGGCATGCATAAATTAGCCACTGTGATTGCATACGCAGCCTGAGAGCTTTCTGCGTGCAAAGAGACTTGCAGTGTTTGCGTCAGGTCAAACCTGGTGTAAATGCTGTGCGAGTGGTCGATGTGCGTCAATGGTACCGATGTTTACGCAGAAGAGCGACGGTGGACGGATATGAGAAGGCAGCAGTGGGCGTCTTTATGTCGGCTGAGCTTTGGCAGGTATTAGCATATTTTCGTAGCTGCATTGCGTGCGATTTCGCAGCTGCGATCTGTACTGAAATCAGCCTTTTAAGCCATAAATGATGCTAATGGATGCATTTAATGAAAGAAATGTAAAGTTCTGGTAGGAGGTTACACTTTTGCACAATGTGCCTCTTCAAAATATCTCTGCCGCTCACCACTAAAGCACATTTCTGTATGCAGAGGCGTTTCCTAAGAGATGAAAGTAAGCATGCATCTTCTAGGGGCATGGGTGCGACTTAAAGGTTAAAAGTTCAATTCCTGGTCATGGCCCACCTGTGTGGAGTTTGTACGTTCTCCACGTTTGTGTGGATTTCCTCCCACGATACAAAAACATACTGGTAGGTTAATTGGCTTCTGACAAAAAATAATTTTCCCTTCTGTGTATGTGTGTTCATGTGTTAGGGAATATAGAGTGTAAGCTCCACTGGCGCAGGGACAGATGTGAAATATTCTCTGTAAAACACTGCGTAATATGTGTGCACTATAAAAATAACTGTACATGCATATATTTAATTTAAGATGCATAACAAAAATTGGAATTAAGCGCTACCCAATTTAAATTTACGTAAAGGTCAAGACACATGGGCATTTAAAAGCAGTACTGTGCTCTGAGGCATTTTGAAGTTCTGAAATGCTCCTAATGAATAGGAAACTATTTCCATATCAGATAGGAACTTTATCACAGTATGCTATTTGTACTCCCTCCTTTAAAGAATACCGGAACCATGTAAGTAAACTCCAAATATATTAAATACAGCAGTTGTGGTGAGGACCTCACTACAGGAGGCACCATTCTTAGGACAGCAAAGGCTACGTTCTCACCACACCTGCAGCACCCAACAGGAAAGGGAGATGGCACATTACTCTAATGCAGTGGATCTCAACCTCAACCCTCAAATACCCCCAACAGGTCAGTTTTGAGGATTTCCATCAGTGGAAGGTGGGAAAATTAGTGACTCATCAAAATAGATGAACTCATCTGTGTATGATTAAATAAATCCACAAAGCATGACCTGTTGGGGGTACTTGGGGACTGGAGTTGAGAACCACTGGTCAAGTGAATGATTGGTGACAGAGCAAAGGTGGGACAGTGGGTATGCGTTCAGAATGCAGACATAGGCCCTCATTCAGAGCCGTACGCTCTGAGCAGAGCGCACTCTCTGAATGAGGGCCGGCCTCCATGAAAATGGAGCGTCCTTCTGGACGCTCGTATAGCTGTGGGTCACCACCCACAGGCTATACGAGCGTGCATTTTGATGGCCGCGATGGTCGAGACCATCGCGACCATCGAAATTGCGAGCCGGAGCCTGCGGTTGAGGTTTTCAACCGCAAGCTCCGGAGTGATTTTGGCTCTATCTAGTGATGTCAGTGGGCCGGCTTTTGACGGGAGGCGTTCCCGTGGGAACGCCCCCGTCAGGGAGGCACGCCCCCGACACGCCTACCAAAGGGGGCGTGCTGTCAATCAACATTGACAGCACGCCCCCTTTGATCAGACACAATGAGCGAAGGACTTTCCTTCGCTCGTCGCGTCTGGCGCATGCGCACGACGGAGCTCCCTCTGTCGTGCGCATGCTCAGTCCAGAACATCGACCCACTTGCGAGCGGACAGCCGCTCGCGAGTGGGTCTGAATCAGGCCCATAGTCCGAATGTCAACATGGACAGAATGCGACAGCCGATTTTGGGGTCAGGGTTAGGATTAGGGTAAAGCTGGGTACACACTAAACGAAGTGTGTACCAAGCGATGAGACACACGACCCACCTGTCGATGGGCTGACATATTGGGCGGTCCGTACACGCTGGGTCCCACGGGAGCGTGCAATACACGATATAGTGCATACGCACTAGGTCGATTTTAATGATTTGTCATTCAGATGGGTCGGAAGCGGCCAAATTGTTAACAAAATCGTCTAGTGTGTAAGGGCCGTTAGGCTGTGTTTAGGGTTAGCCAATGGGGAAATGCATCACATCAGTGTCAACATCTGACATGTCGACATTCTGAATGTCGACTTTTTATATCACACTAATGCAGTGCACAGGTGGTGGAGCGTCCCTGCATGTTGACTATATTTCAACAAATATAATAAATATATTATTTTGACTACTTTTTTTGTGTAAGTAAAACAGAAATGTAACTGCTTTTTTCATTTAAGAATTTCAGATTTATTTAAAAAAAAAAAAAAAAAAGTCTGGAAAAAACAAAACTAAAATCTCACTTTGCTTCTTGAACTTTGACAGCATTACGAATTCTTTGTTTCCAAGAAATGAGGTTTAATCTTCCTCTGTGATCCATGCTTCCAGTAACAAGAGCACATTTCAAGTACAAAGAAAAGACATTGGGCCTGATTCAGAGTTGGGAATAGAGAGAGAGAGAGAGAGAGAGAGACAGCACTTAAATGTGTACCTGGGCAAACCATGTTGCAATGCTAGGGGTGTAAATACATAATTTTTTTTTTGCATGTAGTGTAAATACTGGCTGCTTTTGCATGTAGCTCACAAATACTGCACAGCTTTATTACTACACTGCAATTTAGATGTCAGATTGGACACCTCCTTCCCAAATCTAAATCTCTCTGCACATTTTAAATCTGCCCCACTGCAGTGCAGCATGGTGTCACCAAGAAGATCAGTTGAGAGAGATCTCTCTCTATTCCAAACTCTGAATCAGGCCCAGTGTCTGATCTGAACACCGGGCCTTATTCAGACCCGGTCGCTCGCTCGATGTGTATGCAAATATTTGAAAGTGACGCGGCGGGGAGTGATCGCTCGCCAAGGCATAAGCACGCCCATCTTACCTGTACGAGCGTTCACTTTGTGTATGCAGACTCCCCTTGGCGTATACAGAGACGCCCGCTGCCCCACGTCATCTCCTGGAAGTTTGTGAAAACATTGGTACATCGACCACTATCGGTTGTGAACGCAGTGCTTGTGGTAGCTTTTTTCTACCATAAGCACTGTGAGGAAAACAGAGGTAATAAATGGCTGGTGACGTGTACTATGACGCTGCCTGTTAATTATGCACGCCTCTAAAACGGCGTTGAAACACTCAGGCACACCTGCGTTCCCACCTCCACTCCCCCGTTTTTACTGGACTGCCCCTGTTACCACCCACAAACGGCCTCTCCTGTCATCACTCGCTCTGCTGGGCTGGCTTTGCTGTACGAGCGAGGGATCTGCGAACGCATTGTGTAGTTTGCACACGCGCACTGCGATGCATGCGCAGATTAGCAACCATCGCCAATAGCGAGCGCACTGCGGATAGCGTCCAGGTCTGAATCAGGCCCACAGTTTTCCTCATCCCTACCTATTATGTGACTATATGGTTTCTCAGCGAGCAGACGAAAACAGGAGGGGTAAAACCTTACATGGATCCGGCTTCAGAAGCGCTGGTAACGTGCACATGCCTACAGCGTGATGCAGCCATGTCCCATGTTGTAGGACGTGTGGCTGTTTCCCACGACAGGCCTTGGATACACCAATAATTAAAGGAGAAACAGCATTTATCCACTACAGCATTAAACATCGGGGGGGTTTAACTGCTATAATCAAATTACATTTTATTTGGATTTCAAGTGAGCAGTATTATTATACAATTACAGTACAGCACAATTAAAATACTGATAAACACATAAAAACACAAACATCACAGAGTATCCTATGACTGTTGTATATGTTGATGTTTGGAAGTGCTATACAGAACCAGCTCATAACATAGCATGGAGGCAGTGCTGGAACATCTGCATGTAATAGGTTTCTGTACAGTTAGTTAAAAAAATAATATGTAGTTAAATATAAATACATACTATTATATAGCTTAAAAAAGGGTCAGGTTTAGAGCAGATGGGACAAAGATAAAACTCAGAGTAGTTGACATAATAATTTAAAAATCTATAAATGGATCAACTATAGCTATTAGTTACTCCAGCTGGGAAGTGAAGACCACAGCTCTATGTAAGCTGCTTGTAATTTATAGCCTATGTATATGTGTAAAAGACTGATCTGAGTGCCATAGACTACAGCAGTGTAGCACTTAAATATAAAAATAAGTACTTGTGCTGTACTGATCTTTTAAGAAATTGCATAGTATATTTATAAAAGCCACCAGCAAGCATAATGCACTGTCTTAAATGAAATGCCCATTGAAATGTAAAATTGTACAGATAAACTCGCCTATCTCCCAATTAGTGAGAACCGTGCTGGAATGAATCACTTAGGTGATATCCCGACTGCCGGCTTCCCGACTGTCTAATCCAGGCAATGTACAAATCATAAACCCCTTTTCCCAACATGCTGAACTCAACAACCAGCCGCCAATACTTGTACACATATTTTACTCACAGTGTGAAAGGGTATGCAGTCAGGAAGCCGGCGGACCTAATCCCGACAGCCGGCTTCCCAACTGTCATATCTCGGCAAGGGTCTAAAGACAGGCATCGAAATCCCGATGCCTGTCATTAGATCTATGCCGGGAGCCCGACACACGGCAGACCGATCGAAGGTAAGCTGGGTGCCGGGCGCGGAAAGCCGAGGCAGGAGGGTTAGGTTAGGGGCTCCCTGGGGGACTTAAGGCCAGGCACCCCCCTTGGGAGGGTTAGGCTAGGGGAAGGGGGGTTAGATTTAGGTACCCCCGGGGGGAGGTTAGGGTTAGGCACCCCCCTGGGAGACTTCGGTTAGGCTGCGGGGAAGGGGGGGAGGTTTAGGTTTAGTTAAGGGAGGTTTAGGGGGGAAAAATTAGGTTAGCGATACTTATCAAAAGGACGATCTGGATATTCACCTCTGCCGTGCTGACGCTGTCGGGATTAGAACCACCGGCCATGCAGCCGGCGGTAAATCATACCGATTTCATCAGGACGACGTACAAAAGACGCGATGGGCGTTCCAATTTCTCTTCATTCCGGAACACGTCGTTTTGCAATTTTCAAAGCGACGGCACGATATATCATGTCAGAGCATTGTATCCAATTAATATTTTCTCCTGTGCACACTATCCAATCAACGTGCAGATCACTGGCAGTTCAGGTGATGTCTACAGAGGAAAGATTGGAGTGATATATCGCATGGTCTTCCGGTTGAGCGTACACACTGCACGATGTGCACCACCAGATGTGAAGATGCGATGAACGACGCACGTGAACGTGTACACACTATGCGAAGTGGACAATATGTAATTCCCATTTGTCTCAAAATGACAGAACGTCTACTATATCGGCTAATGTGTACCGTGCCTTACGTGGTATTGGGTGTGGTTTAATTACTTGATACGAGTTGCTACCTGGTTGATAGGGAAGCTCTTGAATGTCTATTTACAGATATCTTCATACACTTGTGAACAGCAACTATTTAGATACAATACTAGCAACTTGTATCAAGTAAATAAAACACACACAATACCACCTTCTTGTTGGAATATCTCTTTTATTGCAGCCCAATAGGTATAGGAGCATGTATAGAGTATGTTTAACAATTCTTAACCACATATTTCATTTTCTTTATACACTATCTAATATCTATACATTTTATTTTAAATCAGGTTTACAATATAAATAAAAGTTATGTTTTAAAATTCTTTATTGTGCACCACAAGAGACAAATCTTTGTCTCTTCTCGGTTTACTTGAGATTGTAACCTATGAAATTCCCTGGGCCTTCAGCGTGATCACTATTATATTGTGACTCAATAGACATCATCGCTCATTATTGGCTTAGCTCACAGTATTTTAGGGGCTCAGCCCCTGAGACGTATAGGAGATTCATTAATGCTACGCTAGTAAATAAACGCAAGGCAGGCATAATCCTCAGATATTTCTCCAACACCATTTTGGTTGGTCTGATGAATAAATTGAGGTCAAGAGTGACAGAATGATATATTTCTGTAATAATTGCTTCATAAAGACTAAGATGGTTGCTTTTGCCTTTTAAACCCTTGACGCTTTAAAAATACGGCCAGACTGGCTGGAATCCTGCCCCTATCTGCATCTCTCACAAGCAATTCATAAGCCCCCAACACTCTCTACTGATTATAAAGAGGAGGAGGCCCAGTCATGTATTGTAGGCTTTAAAAAGACAATTGATTAGTGACTTCCATGACACTCAATGTTATTAAAAAAAAGTAGTGGGTCCAATTCAGAGCTGCACGCAAAAGCCGATGTTTGCGGATCCGAGCGATTCATGCATACGAGTTGCCAAGTTAGATTACCAACGGCAATCACAGTAAGGAATTGGACGAAGTGAGGTTTTGACGTCAGGGAGTGTTTGTTCTCAGGTTATATGGGGGGGGCGAGGCAAAAGCAGGCGTGCCTCAGTCTGCCAATGCAAATTCCTTTGCAGTAGTAGGGCGGCAGACATTCTGAGCGACCATAAGGTTCCCCTTCGGAAATACGGGAGAGTGTGATCGCTCCACCCCACAGGCAGAGGAGACTGCAGCTCAGCAGCAGTGAGCAGTCTCCCACTTCAGCCCAGCACAGAGCAGTGTTTGCTGGGCTGTTGTGAGGTAAGAGGGAGGGGGCGGCATAGGCCCAGGACCCCGCCGGGCCTCTCTAGCAAGCCCTGGCACAAGTAATTAGTACCCGCCCCACCCTCTCAGCCCCCCTGTATTTGTATATTATGTTCCTGTACAATGCTAAGGGTATAACGCATCAGCTTCTGAGGAGAGAAGCTTCAAGGGGGAAGAGGATACCAAGATTCCAGGGGAAGAAAGGAAAGAGCGGGACATCCTGTTTCTCCCACCCGATGAGTAAAAGTACCATTAACTTATTTTCCTACATTTGATTGGAGGATCTGAGCTCTGATACATGTTGCGTTGGAGAGCAGGGATTGGCTGATCTTTTTCTCAATCACTATGAACGGCAGGACTCTCCCTGCACATGCCAAAAGGACAATTTAGTAATATATATTGGGTAAGTGTCAGAATAAGGATACTGACACAGCAGACGTTTTACAAGTGTACGATTGGCATTTCCTGTCTTTATATTTGCATGATTTTAGGAAAATCATTAGAGACTTTTCAAAGCAATAAAATGCAGCAAATGTATAGAAATGAGACAAGTAGCATATATAAAAATGGTAACAGTACTAACAATGATTTCTCCCATCAAATCAATTTACATGCATTAACAAAAGTTTATAAAATTATTTAAAAACATGCCAGTGCATACAACCCCTAAGTAAATGTATACTTTACAACTTTGTATCCTGCACCCATATTATGGAGTAAAGCACAGCTTTACAAGCCATGCAAAACCTCAACCCATGACTTGCACGGAATGGGATTGTATTGCAGCCGATTCAAATCCCGACAAGGCTAGTCTGGCAGGTGTAAATCCCGACAGCGGAGGTAAGTAAACCTAACCCTCCTCTCATCCCCCCTAACTCTCCCTTAGGGGTGCCTAACCCTAACCTCCCCCTGTTAGTGCCTAAACCTGACCCCCCCTCCCCGCTCCCTAAACCTCCCGGGGGGGTGCCTAACCCTAACTTCCCCCCGAGGGTGCCTAACCCTAACCCTCCCGGTGGGATGCCTAACCCTAAGTTCCCCCCGGGAGCCCCCTAACCTAACCCACCCACCCCCACGGCTAAGAGGACAGGCGGGCCGGATTTGCCTCGTTCGGTCCCGAGTCGTCCTGGATTCCGGCTTCGGGATCATGATAGGCGTCGGTATCTCGACGCCTATCATACATCCCGCCGTCGGGATTGTGACCGGCGCCCACTACATCCCGACTTGCACTATGGTGGAACCAGGACATCAACATGAACAGGAAGAGAACACTAAATCCGAAAAAGATTCACTTCAATGGGTAAATTTAATAGCCTACGACTTGCAGGTATCAGAGGCTCCCCAGCGATTCTGCCCAATGTTTTAAAGTAACAATTATTTAATGGGCTGCACCAGTTTGATTTTGTCTTTCAAATGATTGCCATATCGTCCAGACTCGCCGATGCCTGCAAGTCGCTGGCTATTACATTTACCCCCTATGAGTCATATCCACTTTCAATTACCACTCTAAAAGAAACATGATAATAATGTAGGTTTCTTTATTCTTGCTATCGTTGGCCACACACACACACACACACACACACACACACACACACACACACACTTCTGTTACTGGCATCTGTTGGCCACGGGCCTGAAATCTTAACATAACAGAGGCAGTGTTTATAGGTAGAGGACACATTACCAGTAATAAAACCCACGCAAAGCTCACACACAAAACCAAATTACATACGTAAATCGAGAGGCGAGAGCTTTAAAATCAGCTCGACTTTATTTTCAACACCTCTGACCATTTGAAAAAATATTATAAAATAATAAAAAGTGATGTTACTGTATAGTTTGCTATCCCTTTAAGTATAATAGCAAAAAGACTTCTTTGAAAGCATTAAAAAAAACACACACAAACAACTATTTGTGGAAACCTAGATCATCACAAAGCATATGGCTGGGAAAACTGCCAGTGTGAGATCTGATTTGTTCTGCAGATTTATTTTGTTCTACCAATCCAAATAATCACCAGTGCTTGGCTTATTGCTATTCAGAATAAGAAATGTAGGCACAGTACTGACTGGTGTGGAAAAGAAAAATACTTAACTGACATTAGGAATGATATAAACCCAGTGTTACCAAGTCTATACCTGAAGGCCCCCATACATCAGAGATTGATTGCAGCAATCGAGCAATTTGCAATCGATTGTGTTTAAAAATCTTTCCCTTTTTCAATCGATTGCAGAATTGCCACAATCGATTGAAAAAGGGAAAGATTTTTATACACAATCGACTGCAAATTGCACGATTGCTGCAATCAATCTCTGATGTATGGGGGCCATTACTTTTTAATTTAGATTTTCATTTGTCTTATTTCCACCTATCTAAAGCATGTCATGTTAAATTTTAGAAGTTTAAATGCATTTTGTTCAAATTCAACTATTGTATATGTTGATATGATTATTATTTCTCTTTTTTGCTAACAAATATATTATTGTATTCATATCTAAAATACTTTAGTATGTATAACTAAAATGTTTGAAAACCCAAATAAAAACATTTAAAAAAAAAAGTTTACATGCACCATATACAAAAATGAAGCTGAAATTCAATATTTTAAAAATGACATACGTAGTTATAATTAATACTTAGAAGCAGAAAAAAAAATGTACACGCTTAGTAGTTAAATGTTATTATTTATATGCGTTACTCATGTTACAACAGAATAGACATAGGAACTGAGGGGACTTATATATTTATTTAAACCTGCTCTCCTAATTATTTTTACAATATGAGATTGTTATACTATACACTTATAAGACCCTAAACTTATGATTGGCACACAAACAAAAAACTGAATGTTAACTAAACGTGACTTAAAATCAATTTTGACATGTGACTCATGTTACATTTCTGTCCCCAGTTAAAAGGCTCTGATACAAATTACTCAACCCTGTAGAATCCATATGAATTAATCAATGTAGGCCTGTTTATCTTCCTGATGTGAAGATATATAAAATATTTAATCTGAAGGATATTTCCAGTTGCTGCCAGCTTGCTCCAATGTGCTCACTAAAAGTATTCACTATCTCTGATGTCCTTGAGCTCACCTGGGTAACTCTTTTCATCATTTCACCATAGAGCCAGTCACCGTTAACTACAGCATCTGAAGTCACTGTGACAGTTACATTAAGTTCATCGGCAGAAAGAAATTAAGTTGAAAATGTCTTGGCACCTTCTGCGATACAATTTAATTTTCATGTATTGTGTCCTACATTTCATGGAATGACCCAAATGCTCTAGCTTTTCGGATATACAAAATTAAAGATGGCTGCCAGCAGCAGGTACAGGGGGAGGGACTGGCACTGCTCGGCACACATTAGGGTCTACTCTTGGTGTCGGGTGTGCGTTAATGAGCCCTTCTTTAACACAAGTACCCGAGTGCACCACATACCATGCACCCAATATAGATAAGTCACCTGTCACAAAGAGTCCCGACAAAGTAGGAACAAGGGGCGGATTATCAAAAAGGTGACAAAGATATTCGGGCTAGGGCTCATTGTATTACCATCATCCATTCAAGTAAATAAATAAATGCAAAAAATCGTAGAGAATAAATGACTCCTGATGCTGGAAGGCATAAATGTAATCACTATTATACGAGGGGATAATGTTCATAAATCAAATCACTATTATTAGAAGTTATTTTCATGTATGGGACAAATATATATCTTTATTGTTTTTCAAGAAGAATGCAAAAATACTATGTTTTTTTCCAATAAAGTATATTTAAATAAGTGACAATAATAATACACTCACTACTGTATATTGGCCTATATGTATTTTAGAAGTCAACTAGTAACCCACCACGGCTTCACACGGGAGCCATTTTGAATTTACAGCAATGTATTTTTTTAACTGAGGTCTTAATATTGCCTTGCAATGTCATCATGAAAAGATTTAGTTTTGACGTTACACGCAAAAGGGCCACATAAATCTAAGCAGAACGGTAAGAAAAAGGGGAAAACTGAAATTATGTATCAGTAAAAGGGCTTACATCAATTTTTCGGTAGAAACCGGATAATACACATCAATCTCTACATGGTATACAATGGTGGATCCAAAACTCCGTATGCTACACAGTAGTAGATTTTCTGTATGTACTAGAGGTCTTAATAGAACACTGTGGAAAATTACAGCATAATTTTTTTATTTTTGAAGATATTGAATAATAAACGGAACAACAACACTAAAAGTTGAAAAATGGAGAAAACTGAATTTGAGCAGTCATTAAATATCTGCAAATGAAGTAGACGACGCCTACTAAAATTTCACACTCAAGCTCAAGGAACACATCCGTGGGAAGACTTTTGCGTCTGATAACGATGTCATGACTGCTGTCCAGGACCAATCACCAGACTTTTTCCTGAGGTTGGAGCATCGATGGGAGAAGTGTATTGAAGTAAATGGAGACTATGATGAAAAATAAAGGACATTTTAACTTACATTTCTATTATTCATGGTCAGGACACCGACTTTTGGACCCACCCCCGTAAAATTAAATCCATCGTTGTGATTATCTTTAACGGTTTAGGCAGCGCAACCAAAATAGCGCACGGACGCCCGTTTTTTTAATTTACTTACTTCACTAAAATCGTCACTGCGCGGCTCCCTTTTGTCAAACATTAATGTGTCAAATACCTAAACCTTGCTTTACAAATGCTCCAGAGAATAGTAAAAACTGCATCAAAATACATCCTGTGGTTCTCGAGATTAGCCCGAATAGACAGTCAGACAGATGCCTACCAGGGACTTTATTTTACACTATTGTGATAGAAGCACTGGTAAAGTGGTAAATGGCAGATATGTTTGTCCAAGGTTTTTGGCCTATGTGTTTTACACCCCCAGGAAAAGTCTGTTTTGCTAAACAGATTAAAGTGTCGGCTTCTGGTAAAAGCCGGATAATGGGTCCTGGGGTGTGTGGATGTGAGCGTGAAGGGAGGGCTCCATCCACAAGGCCGGTTCGGCTTTTCCGGTTTTCAGCCTGAGAGCAGGCTGATTAGTACCTGCAGCTGTGGGAGGCTCATATAAGCTGTGTTAGGGTTTGGTTCAGTGTGTCATTACCTGGGGAGAGCAGGCAGTCAGGCTTGTTCAGAGACACTGTGATGTACTACTTGTAAGTACTGTGCATATGCCTATGTTTGTGGTAAGGGCAATAGGCCCTACAATTTTGAGAGAGGGAACCTGTTAAGTTAGTGCCCAGACGGGTTAGGAATTATTTTTATGATTTCTGTTTTTATACTGCAAAATAAAAACTAGCTGCGGCTAGCTTGCACGAAAACTCTGGACTGGTGTGCGGTTTCTTGGCTGCTGTGTGTTTGGAGGGGTCCACCTACCCCAGGAGAGGGACCTCCTACCCCGATCGTATTACACTATGTATAGATGATGAGGTTGTGACATCACAGGTTGTTTCTAACATCCCAAATAAATGTATTGGTGTGCATTATTCTTGGTTATACATTAGTTTTTCTAATGAGCAATTAAGTTATGAACTCATGGGTTGTGAGCGATGACATCAGAGCTTATGGTTTATAAGGATATCAGTTATTTATAGGGGTTTATACAGTAAATGCATAACAATCAATTGAGTATTACACGGATGCTACAAGTCACTGAGGCAGCCTAAATGGTGAAAAGGCACAAGGCATGGAGTGTTTTCAAACAAAAGGCACTAACAGTGTTATCTATAGCAGGTAATCACACTACACCTGCCACTCATGTATTAGTTCATAAAGGCATATTGTCTCTCTAACACAGGAAAGGAAGAAATTTGCAATACTATAACTATTGCTGTCATGCTCTGATCCAGAAACAGGAAACACTGATAACATGTAACATATAAGTTCTAAATGTGTGTCATAGCTAAACAAGATTCCAAAAGAAACTTTTTAAAACATTGCATGTCAACAGTTTCCCAAGTTGTGACAACAATGCAGCTAGACTATCACACTGCGGGTTGTTATTGATCAAAGGTGCAGATTACTAGGAAGCCAGCAACCAGAGGTCAACACAAATTACTATATATGAAACTAGCTGAAGTCCCCGGCGTTGTCTGGTTTTAAATCTTCACGTTATTAAGTCAGGCATCCCAGACCAATTGCCACCCATCTGTGAAGTTTACATCCAAACCCATCCAGTGTAAGACTCAGAACAGGCTCCCCGGGTCAAAGTTCTGCCCAGCATACACCAATGGGAGGTCTGAACAGGACCCAACCCCCCTAAAATCTGGCCAGGATCCAACTCGACCACCTCGCATTGGTTTCATCCAAATTGGTGCAGGGGTGTCAGAATGCATAATCAGACAGACAAACAAGCAGACCAATTCATTTTATATATAAGATACAGAACCTATCTTTGCATTTAACAAATGAGAGCCTTACTGGTTTTTGTCTTGCACAAAAACTTACTATACGCTCTAGACTGTACCATTTGTTTGATAAGAGGGGTGTAGTTGCACCTCTGATTAATAAAAGCTGAATGATAAATTAAAACATCACCACCTATATATAATATTACCACAAGAGAGATAGACATTAGCCCACTTTTAATAAAGCAATTGGAATCATAAACCCCTTTTCCCAACATGCTGATCTCAACAACCAGCCGCCAATACTTGTACACATATTTTACTCACAGTGTGAAAGGGTATGCAGTCGGCGGACCTAATCCCGACAGCCGGCTTCCCAACTGTCATATCTCGGCAAGGGTCTAAAGACAGGCATCGATATGCCGACACCTGTCATTAGAGATACGCCGGGAGACCGACGCCTGGCTCCAAGCGCGGATAGCCGCTGGGGGGGGAGGGTTAGGTTTACGGTTCCCGGGGGGGAGTTAGGATTAGGCACCCCCCCAGGGAGGTTAGGTTTAGGCAGCGGGAAAGGGGGGGTTAGGTTTAGGCACTTAGAGGGGGGATTAGGGTTAGGTACTGGGGGGAGGTTAGGGTTAGGCACCCCTAAGGGAGGGTTAGGGGGTAGAATTAGGTTAGCTAATACTTACCTGAGGATGATCAGGATTTTCACTGCTGCCGGGATGCTGGTGTCGGGATTCCAACCGCTGGACATGCGTCCGGCGGTAAATCATACCGATTCCGTGTGAAAGGCATAGGCTTGACAAATCTGACAGCAACTGCAGATTGGTTCTTACAATAAAAATGCTCCATTTGTATTTGTTGAAATGTGCTTACAGTATGTGACATGCAGTCACTTACAATTCTCACTTGCTGACTGTATGCTGTGGATATGCAACATTTGCACATCCACAGCATACTATCAGAAATGAGCTTCATTCAGTCATATGCAAGTTAAGGCCCCATACATCAGCAATTGATTGCAGCAATTGTGCAATTTGCAATCGTTTGAAAAAGGGAAAGATTTTTATACACAATCGATTGCAAATTGCACTATTGCTGATGCATGGGGGCCTTTAGTCAATAAGATCAAATGTCAGTAATTGTTGTATTGCATTTTCACCTATGTACAATGTTAGTAAATGAGCCCAAATGGTATGCACAGGTATTGAGCTTATTTTTCCTGCCAAGTCTAGCATCCATGCTAATTTTGGGGTACAGGGCGATAAAGTACTGTTTAATACAGTGCATCTAGCTCACATAAACTTAGGCCCTGATTCAGAGCCAGACGCTCTGAAGCGCGCTCGCTCTGAATCGGGGCCGGGCTATTTTTTTTTTTTTAGAACGGCCTCTTGGCCACTCGCATAGCTGTGGGTGACCACCCATAGCTATAGCGAGCGGCCAGGAAGATGGTCGCGATGGTCAAGACCATCGGGCTAGCGACGAGACCCTTGTGGTAGGGTCTCGTTGCCGCAAGCCCCAGAGAGATTTTGCCTCTAACAGAGCCGAAATCTCTCCCACTGACATCACTCGTGATGTCAGTGGGACCGGCCCCAAACGGACTCGTTCACATGGGAACGCCTCCATTTGGGTATCCACTCCCCCGGCCCGCCCACCAAAGGGGGCGTGCTGTCATTCAACATCGACAGCACGCCCCCTTTGGTACGAGACCCGGAGCGACGGATCGCCCGTCGATATCCGGGTCTCGCGCATGCGCCACCATTTACCCGGTTGCGAACGCACAGCGCTTGCGACCAGGTCAGAATCAGGCCCTTAATCCCTTATCGGCTAATCAGCTTTCATTAGCCTTATGCAGGAGCTAAGCAAGTATTGGATGTTATGGGTCTTCTATCTATTTATCATACATGTGAAAAATAATGTACAGCCATGGCCAAAAGTATTGAGAATGACACAAGCATTGGCTTTCACAAAGTTTGCTGCTTCGGTGTTTTTAGACCTTTTTGTCAGATGTTACTATGGTATACTGATATTAATACAAAAGGCGGTCGGCGCTCCTGAAGGGGGAATTGGATGACACCACTAGCTGCTACCTCAGGGAATGTCCTATAATTCCCGAAATATATATGATAGCATAAAAAGGGGGGGGGGGGGGGGAGGAGAAACAGCGCTCTGTGGTGAATAATATAAAAAATAATATATATGTCTGTCTAGAAATGTCACTATGAATATTTTATAAAATTCTGGTCGGCAAAAACTTGGGGCTGGGAATTCGTGGTAATTAATATATTGTCCTGAATTGAGAGAAAATATAATATGTGGAAAACTGGTGGGCAATAACTTTCGGCTGAGTGTTCGATGTGTATCCCAAGTTCCTATTATGACTTGGTGTATAATGATGTTTATGCTTGTCAGTCACGTTACAGCTTGGTGGGCAAAAACTTTTGGCTGGGTGTTCAGTACCAGTGAAGATGCTTGGTTGATAACAGTATTGCTCCTCCTTCCCTCAGCTCACGTCACCAAGCGATGTGCCTCTGCTGGTCCGTCACTCTTCCCCACGTCCTCCGGTGTGCGCATGCATGTGAGTGAGGGGTATTGGGAGTATATGCGATAAGAATGATGAAACTAATCAATCATAAATGATGATTTATTGTGACTTCAATATGCAAAAGAATCCAACAATGTACAAAGTACGGTATTGATGGAATGGGTTAAAAAAGTCTATGGGTATAGTCTCTATGTCCCAACGCGTTTCGTCCCTATTAGGGACTTTTTCAAGGGCAAATGTCTCATGTTGTCCCATCTCCTCTTAAATAGGGATGCCAATTGATGTTCAAAAACTCCGGTGTGCGATGTGAATGCCGCACTTCCGGGTATCGTGTGCGCGCATGCTCAGTGCCGCACTGAATCTAGAAGTCAGCGGACACTGTCCCTGGTCTATCGTTACCTGCAGCCTAATGATTGCTTAATGTGGATCAGTCTCTATATTCTGTGCGTCTGGGCTCCACACACAGCAGCGGCCATCTTTGGTGGGTCCGTTTGTTACTCTATGACGTGTAGCTTCTATCTTGGCAAAATGTTCTACCTGGAGTGAATCTTAGTATTATGACATGGGAGTGATAATCCCTAAATATGAAGATTGCTCCTAACATTTGAAACTATCTTCATATTTAGGGATTATCACTCCCATGTCATAATACTAAGATTCACTCCAGGTAGAACATTTTGCCAAGATAGAAGGATAACACTTCTGCCCAAACCCCAACACTTAGGGGTTAAAACAAAACATAAACAAAAATAATAAAAATTAGATATACACAAAGTGATACCCCCAAGACGCCCCATATCATGATTATTTCCTTATTTAGGATAATAATTCCCTTAACGTTTATTTTGCATTTATTTTGCATTTATAATTCCTATTCTTATGGTTAGGTACAAGCAGACCAAAACCATTATACACACATACAGAATGTCCCTTTAACAAGACCATTACTTTTCCATTCAAATATTTAATTAATCAAACTACAATTCACTGTAGGAACATTGAGTGTGTTCCTCCAGTTTTCCCTTAATAGATATATTAGGTGCAAAAATTAGGTCAACACACGCCTAATTCAATCACTGGAATATTGCATTTAAAGTGTCCAATATACTTCAAATATTGGACACAATTGTAACTTAATGAATATGCCATGCAACAAGATCGCGCTATATACGGATATATTGTTTATGCAAAGATAAATGTATTAGCGATCACAGAGGGGTATAAACCACAACAAAAATGGCCGCTTGAAGCTACACGTCATAGAGTAACAAACGGACCCACCAAAGATGGCCGCCGCTGTGTGTGGAGCCCAGACGCACAGAATATAGAGACTGATCCACATTAAGCAATCATTAGGCTGCAGGTAACGATAGACCAGGGACAGTGTCCGCTGACTTCTAGATTCAGTGCGGCACTGAGCATGCGCACACACGATACCCGGAAGTGCGGCATTCACATCGCACACCGGAGTTTTTGAACATCAATTGGCATCCCTATTTAAGAGGAGATGGGACAACATGAGACATTTGCCCTTGAAAAAGTCCCTAATAGGGACGAAACGCGTTGGAACATAGAGACTATACCCATAGACTTTTTTAACCCATTCCATCAATACCGTACTTTGTACATTGTTGGATTCTTTTGCATATTGAAGTCACAATAAATCATCATTTATGATTGATTAGTTTCATCATTCTTATCGCATATACTCCCAATACCCCTCACTCACATGCATGCGCACACCGGAGGACGTGGGGAAGAGTGACGGACCAGCAGAGGCACATCGCTTGGTGACGTGAGCTGAGGGAAGGAGGAGCAATACTGTTATCAACCAAGCATCTTCACTGGTACTGAACACCCAGCCAAAAGTTTTTGCCCACCAAGCTGTAACGTGACTGACAAGCATAAACATCATTATACACCAAGTCATAATAGGAACTTGGGATACACATCGAACACTCAGCCGAAAGTTATTGCCCACCAGTTTTCCACATATTATATTTTCTCTCAATTCGGGACAATATATTAATTACCACGAATTCCCAGCCCCAAGTTTTTGCCGACCAGAATTTTATAAAATATTCATAGTGACATTTCTAGACAGACATATATATTATTTTTTATATTATTCACCACAGAGCGCTGTTTCTCCTCCCCCCCCCCCTTTTTATACTATCATATGGTATACTGAAGTCACATTACAAGCATTTCATAAGTGTCAAGGGCTTTTATTGACAATTACATTAAGTTTATGCAAAGAGTCAATATTTCCCGGGTTGACCCATCTTGTTCAAGACCTCTGCAATTTGCCCTGGAATGCTGTCAACAAACTTCTGGGCCACATACTGACTGATGGCCGCACATTCTTGCCTAATCAATGCTTGGAGATTGTCAGAATCTGTGGGCTTTTTTTGTCCACTCGCCTCTTGGGGATTGACCACAAGTTCTCAATGGGATTAAGGTCTGGGGAGTTTCTTGGCCATGGACCCAAAATTTCGATGTCTTGTTCCCAGAGCCACTTAGTTATCACTTGTGCCTTATGGCAAGGTGCTCCATCATGCTGGAAAAGGCATTGTTCCTCACCAAACTGTTCTTGGATGGTTGGGAGAAGTTGCTCTTGGAGGATGTTTTGGTACCATTCTTTATTCATGGCTGTGTTCTTAGGCAAAATCCCCTGGCTGAGAAGCAACCCCACACATGAATGGTCTCAGGATACTTTCAAGTATATATCAGGACAAAATTAACAATCATTTAGCCCTCAATAAGCTCTAAACTGTAATCAAATCATGTAACAAATAACTGAACAGATTTTACTTTGTCTTTATTCAACAAAACATAAGCCAGAATGCAGAAACCGTGTGTGAAATGTACAACAGATCCGCGGAGGGAGGGGGCTATCAGAGTGATCATGGGAGAGGTTGCTGCCGCTGACAGAAGTGTTATGTGGGGTGGGGGGGGCGGATCTGTGCCCCAGCCGAGCCCTCCGACAAGCCTGTGCCTGAGTAATTAGCACCCCACACCGCCCATGGTTTGCCATACAAAGCCAAACTCCACTCTGGTCTTATCTGCCTACAGGAGGTCATTTTAGAAGTCTTTAATTTCATTGAGATACAGATGTGTCCTCAAACATTGTGGCTCTAGTGGCGGCAAATAGCCCTTCCCTGTGCACCAGGTACCCGGTGACTCGGATGTGACAAGCGTGATTTTGGCTCACAATATGCATCTTATTCACATATATAAAACTACTTGCAGTGACAAAACAACATTGCTAGCTTGCACTGACCAGTTTTATGTGCGATACTAGTACATCTGTGCTACAGAGTCTGAATCAGCACTCACAGACTTTCCTCACGTTAAGTTCTGTTGTGCTTCATCTGCGACTTGTTCATGTTTGCAACCAATTACTGCGCAGTTTAGTTGCAGCCCAGTGTCACTATTATACTCTGAGTGGTGTTTCACTGTGTCTGCGATGCAAATAAATGCAAAATGTAAAGATAACGGTGGTACACTACATCTCTCGGAGCTGCTCAGTTGCGCCGGTCGTTTCTTGCCATATAATGTAAGGTGGTTGAGGACACATCTGGTACAACTCTGTAAACCTAATTTGTACTGAAATGGGTTTTATTTATTTTTCGTTATTACTATTATTTACTATTATGCTTTTAAGGCTGTTAGGCTTTGATGGAAAGGTATGTTTTAGCACACATTTGGGCGAAACTGGTAGAAAACAAGGGAGTGCGTTCCAGAGAAGGTGGGCGGAGAGGGAAAAAAATCTTGAAGGTGGGAGTGAAGCGAGGTAACCAGGGTGGAGTAGATGGGGAAGTCGGAGGAGGAAGAGCAGGGGGGATTGGACATGTCGGAGGAGCAGAGTGATAAAGTGCTTTGTAAGTAAGGCACAGGAGTTTGACTGGATTCTGAGGGGATGGGGAGCAAATGAAGCAGGTTGCAGGTGGAGGGGGGGCACGCAACACAGTAGTTAGGAATGAAACTAGCATTAGCATTCATGATAGATGGAAGTGGGGAAATGCAAGTAAGGGGGAGCCAAGAGATGAGTGCGTGGATATGAATTTTGTTGGCACCAGGGGAGAGAGCCCAATCTTAGAGATTCGGTGGTGGATATGGCAAAAGTTAGAGAAATTTTAAATGTGTATCAAGGATGATACAGGCAACAAAGTTGGGGTATGGCCTGGATGAGTTGTTATCGACAGAGAGAGAGGAGAAGATATGGCCATGGAAGAAGGATCCCTGTCGGTTTTGGAAGTTTAATTTTATAAAATGTTAAACACCCAAGATGAGATAGCAGAGAGGCAGAAAAAGATTCGAGTGAGGACTTAGGGAAAGATGTCAAGGAAGGACAAGTAAATTTGATTGTCATCAGCGTAAATGTGGTATTGGAGATTGAAGAAGCTGTGAGTTTTCTGATGGAGTAGGTTAAAAAGAGAGTAGAGGAGGGTGCTGAAAACGGGTCCTTGGGGGATGCTGACAGGTATAGGAAAGGGTGAGGCGGAGTTAGACAGACATGGGATGGTTTGTGAGATAAGTGGGGGCCAGATTCACGGAGAACAATGGAAGGGGGAGTTGGTAGGAGAAGCAAAGTGATCGACAGTAAAAATGTAGCCGATGGATCTAGATGAGTAATGAGAATTATGACTGCTGACTTTAGCACTGAGCAGGTCATTGGTTACCTTTAGTAAGGGTGATTTCCATGGAGTGGTGGGGACGGAAACCCAAAGAGCTTGCAGGCAAAAGAGAGGAGAGAGAGATGGGGGTGGTAGTCAGAGAGAGTCAGTCAAGTGAGGGTTTCTTAAGTATGGGAGAAGCAAGTGTGTATCTGAGCCAAGAGGGGGCAGTGTCAGGGGAAAGGGTCAGTTTGAATAGATGGACCAGGTGGGAGCAGGCTTCAGGGCAGAGGGAGCAAAGGAGGTGAGAGCTTGTGTTTTGGGTACGACATAAAGAAAAAAAAAATGTGTGTTATTTGTCAGGTGAGACTAGATCTATGTAAAGATAAGTAATGTAATAAATAATACATAGATATGTTTGTTAATCCATTTATTTTAATGTCAGCCGCTGTTACTCTCTTATGCAGCTTTATTCCTTCCTCAGCATGCACACTGATGGATGCCTCTAATCCGCTGGGTTGCCATCTATTTTCACTGGAGAAAGAAAGCAGCCAGTCCGACAGGATGATCTGTCACCACCACAGAGCCCAACTCCCCAAACCAGATGATATTTGTCAAAATGATTATCCTTTTTGGCACTGCTATGATTTATAACCCGTTTCATCAGACTCTAGTGATGCTGAGTGAGTTGCTTTTTTTTTTTCACCAGTGCCCCAATTTTACTCCTTTCCTCCCTTAGTGTTGCCATGACCCCCCCCCCCCTCCCACTATAATAATAAGGAACAATAAAAATCTCCTCTTGTCACGATGGCTGTCTCACCGCATTATTTGCTGCTCTGTGCTGCCAGAACTGTTGCTAGAAGCTCATATTAGATCTTATTCAACTAGAGCAGCTCCACAGAGCCCTTGGCCTGCAATCCCAGCCTGCCACATGCAGTTTGTTACACACCTTTGCTGGTCTATGCTGTGCCGTGCCAGCAAGTATTCTTCCATATCAAATGCAGCCTAAGTTTCTGTGGCAACTCCATTGTCCTCTGGATTTTCGTTTTCTTTCTTTCTTTTTTTTTTTTTTTTGGGGGGGGAGGAGGCATTGTAATAAAAAGTTTTGTTGGTAAGAATACAGTAAAAGACAAAAACTATGCATACCAAACTACTTTTTAATAGCACAGATGCATGGCGTGGGTTTATGCTGTGAAAGAACTTCCACTGCCAGTGTCGGTGTCATTATTGCGCACTCAGCATGTAAAGCACTGAGACCGGGTGATCAAGGCAATTTCCGTACTGGGCTGTCACGTACATGGAGCTACTCAGAAATCTGTTCTGCGGATGAAGTGGATTATTTTGATTATGTAGTATTAGATTATGTTATACCCTGTAACTGACTGCATGTCACATGAGCCCATTTCAACAAAAACAAATGTAGAATTTTCATGGTAAGAACCAATCAGCATTTGCGGTCAGGTTTGTCATGCCTTTCACACTGAGAATAAAATGTGTTATTGGCGGCTGGTTGTTGCGATCAGCATGTTAGAAAAAAGGGGTTTATGATTCTAGTTGCTTTATTAAAGGTGAGCTAATGTCTTGTGTGATGAGCCTTAAGATTATATATAGGTGGTGATGTTTTAATTTACCATTCAGCTGTTATGAATCAGAGGTGCCACTACACCCCTTCTTATGAAACAAATGGTACAGTCTAGAGCGAATTAAATCTCGTATAGTCAGTTTTTGTGCAAGACAAAAGCCATTAAGGCGCTCTTATTTGTCAAGTGCAAAGATAGCTCCTGTATTTTATATATAGTAATTTGTGTTGATCTCTGGTTGCTGGGTTCCTAGCAATCTGGGCACCTTTGATCAACAACAACCCGTACAGGCACTGTACGCACAGAGGGCCTGATTCAGAGCGCTCGCAACCCGGTCGGAGCTGGCTCCGTCGTGCGCATGCGCGAGACCCGGACAGCGACGGGCAATCCGTCGCTCCGGGTCTCACACCAAAGGGGGCGAGCTGTAGATGTTGAGTGACAGCTCACCCCCTTTGGTGGGCGGGCCAGGGGAAAGGCTGCCCAAACAGAGGCGTTCCCATGAGAACGCCTCCCGTTTGGGGGCGGCCCCACTGGCATCACAAGTGATGTCAGTGGAGAGATTCCGGCTCTGTTAGAGCCGAAATCTCTCTGGGGCTTGCGGCCACGAGACCCTACCACAAGGGTCTCGTCGCAAGCCCGATGGTCGCAATGGTCTTGACCATCGCGACCATCATCATGGCCGCTCACTATAGCTGTGGGTGGTCACCCACAGCTATGCGAGCGGCCAGCTGGCCGCAGAAAAAAAAAATAAAATGCCCTGATTCAGAGCAAGCGCTCTTTCAGAGCGTCCGGCTCTGAATCAGGGCCAGAATTCATAATGAACAATGTGCTAAACCAGTTGAACTTTACTGCTGGTCAGGGGAAATCATGCTGCCCGTCAGTACATTACCTGTGGCTCTAGGCTGTAAGGGAGTGGCAACAGTAAGCAATAAAAAGGGTATAATCAACAGCTGCCGCCCAGTGAGCCTGAAGCACCAAGTAATTGTAGGACGCAGATACAGATGCAATATGATTGTGGACTGCTTATTTCATTGCTGCAATTTTGACCTAAGAGGATACTTATAGTATTTGTAATTTTTTAATTTATGTCTCACATTTTTGTTTAGATTTTCACCCCACACGCCCCATTTTCCAACACAATTCTGATTTTATTTTACTATATTTAGGGAGGATTTCAGTTAGCTGCGTTTTTTTAACGCAGGCTAATTGATCCCCTGGGGCGACTCAATGGGCCCTGAAGCACTTATCACCACCACTGCGCAAGCAGTGGAAAAAAAAATTCCCAGATAACCAGGTGGTTAATGGGTGCAGCGACCCTGTTAAACGCACAAAACTGAACTTTTTACGGATACTGGGCCTGATTCAGAGCCGGACGCTCTGAACGAGCGCCGGCTCTGAATCAGGGCGTTTTTTTTTTTGGTGCATCCTCCTGGACGCTCGCATAGCTGTGGGTTACCACCCACACCTTATGCGAGCGTCCATGATGATGGTCGCGATGGTCAAGACCATCGCGACCATCGGGCTTGCGACGAGTCCCTGCGGTAGGGTCTCGGTGACCGCAAGCCCTGGAGTGATTTTGGCTCTATCAGAGCCAAAATCACTCCCACTGACATCACTAGTGTTGTTAGTGGGGCCGGCTCCAGACGGAAGGCGTTACCATGGGAACGCCTCCGTCTGGGCAGCAACGCCCCGGCACGCCCACCAAAGGGGGCGTGCTGTCATTCACCATTGACATCACGCCCCCTTTGGTGCGAGACCCATAGCGACAGCTTGGCTGTTGCTATGCGGGTCTCGCGCATGCGCACGACGGAGCTCCCTCCGTTGTGTGCATGCGCATTAGGGCACCATCGACCCGCTTGCGAGCGTCCTGCGCTCGCGAGCGGGTCAGAATCAGGCCCACTGTGTGTTCTTACCCATTAACCCACGTTAATGCCCGTTAACACGTTGATTTAACGGGTGTTAAAAAAGGTATTGGGTGAAAAAGGGAGCCTAATTGAATAGTCTCAGGCGATAAAGCCCGAGGCTACCGCCTTTTTAACTTGAAAAAAAACTCATTGGGTGTATCTGAATTCCCCACTGTGTGTTTAGGTGTTGATTTGATGTATTGCATCATAATTTCAGTACTTTTTATAATATACATAATAAAAGTTAAGTCTTAAGACCCCCATACACGAACCTATGGATTGGTACGATTTTGCTGCTATATCGTACAGTGTATGGGCATGATAATCGGACAGAGCGCGCTCCCGTGGGGTCGTACATCGCACCTCCAGATCTTTCTGCAGATTCATTTGATCTGGGGATGCGATGTACAATCCTATGCATCACTATGCGGGTGGGGGAGGGAGGTGCTGGCATATCGGGCGGTCGGCCACCCGATCGCACAGTGTGGGGTCCGCCCCATATGTCGTCTGTCGGATCCCCCGTAGCGTTGCAAGGTGCATATCGCACCGTGTATGGGGGCCTTTAAACTTTAGTTAAAAGAGTGCCCCTCCTAGAAGCTGCCGCCTCTTCCCTTTGTTTATAATGCAGGTACAGAAGTGGCCAGGCTGTGCTTACAATGGCTGTCTTTCAGTTCCCGAGGAAAAGCTCTAGATACAGAAGTGTCCAGCTACATTGTGAGATTGTTCTCCAAAAGTGCGCACGCATCGCGCCATGCGATTACCCGCAGAGGCATACGCTACAGTATACTATGGCGCGCACTGCGATTGCATCATGCAATCCTATGGATGGAGGTGCGGGTGCAAACGCAGTGCACGTATCCGCTCGTGGGCGAATGCCATACGTGGCGTGATTTGCTCCGTACGCAGCAACGATGTAGCAGGACACATCTGTTGCATGTAGCACTTTATTTTTACACTGCAATTTAGATTTGAGTTTAAACACATCCCTCCCAAATCAAAATCTCCCTGCACATTTCACATCTGCCCCACCTGCAGGGCAACATGGTTTTACCAATGTGCAAAGTTACTTGCTCTTTTTTTACTTTGCTCCCAACACAAAATCAGCCCCACTGTAGGTAGACATGTGAGAACAAAACCTATATGTATTGTGCAGCTCTATGGAGTGGTTGAGAGCCGCATGGGATCTATCAGTTTAACCACCACTGGAATAAAGCCGCATACACACTACACAATGGGTGTATGCGGCGATATAGTCATTGGCGGGCCCGACTGGGGCGCCAGCATCAGCAAGTGTATACACACATGCTGATGCCGACCAGCGACGGCGGGGGATTAGCATCCAGCAGCATGGAATCGCTCACGATATCCCCAAATTGGGCTGCAAATACAGCCAACTGGGGTTATCGTAAACGACCAGAGGGAGCGCGCATCGCTGGTCGTTTTTCGCATACACACTTGCCGATATTTTGAACGACTGAGCGATAACGTTATCGTTCAAAATATCTGCAAGTTTGTACGTGGCATAAAATACGAAGGCAAGATAATGTTGAGTTTGTATGTTCTCTCTGTGTTTGTGTGGGTTTCCTTCGGGTACTCCAGTTTCCTCCCACAATCCAAAAATCAAACTAGTAGGTTAATTGGAATCAGACAAAAAGAGAAAAAAAATGAACCCTAAAGTATATGTGTGTACTTGTGATAGGGAATATAGATTATAAACTCCAAAGGAGAATAACCAAAGATCCTGGAATGTGCGGCTATATAAATAACCAGTAATAAATACATAATGCAGCACATCGTTCTCATGACCCATTCTAGCAGTATAAATCATTCCTCACATGGCTGGCTGGATGTAACTGTAGGTAAAGTGGATCACCCATGAGTAAAAAGTACAGCTAAGTACACTGCTTAAGAATCTGGCTGTGCCATTTGCCAGCATTAGCAGCTTCTTAGCAAAATAATCTTCACAGAACATAAGACTTCCAGTATGTGTTTGTATATAGCTTTTGGATTTTAGTACATTTTCCAGAGTGTGCATTACATATTAAGCTCCTGTGAATTTAGATAAAGGTCATTAGCATTATGCAAATTCTTTGGTGAATCATATTTCCCACTCATAACTGTGCTGGCAGAAAGAGGACGACTGCCCTGGGTCAGGGACCTATTAAGCAGAGCAGGTTATTCGGTGCGTTCGCACCTCATTAAGCATAGCCTGCAAAATGACCCATTCACATATCACATTATGATTTAGGGAGCAACAACAACAAAAAATTATTTTAAGGACACGTTACTAAAAAAAATCTCACTGAAATTTATAGTGGTTATAGCAAATAATGGGGGAGATGTACGAAGCCCAGAAACGGTATCAGCGCACGTTATGTGCGCTGATACCGCTTCTCCCCGATGTATGATCGGTGGTCTGGGCGGTAAGTGACAAGGGCGCTATGCGCCCCTGTCATTATCGGCGCTGCTATCTACAAGATAGCAGCGCCGAGCGGCAGGGCCATGTATGAACGGTCATAACGCATGACCGGTCGGCCGGCTGTAGCTGTCGGAATAGCTACAGCCTGGCGCTAGCCTATCCCCACAGCAGGGACAGCGCTGTCCCTGCTGCGGCGGCTGCCGGCTCCAAGCGGGGATCTCGCGATACTTGCGAGATCCCGCGCATGATCAGTGGAGCCGGCCGGGAAGAGACACAGCGCATCAGCACTAGGCTGATGCGCTGCTGTCTCTAACGGGTAGTGCCGGAGGGGGGAGTTAACGCTCCCCCTCTCCGGCCGATGAGATGTTCTTACATCTCATCGGTAGCGCTTCCTGCTTCACCTCGGTAAAGAGGCGAAGCAGGAAGCGGTATAGCGGCACGTTAAGTGCCGCTAACATACATCTACCCCAATATACTGTACAGTTTGAATGTGATACAGTTATATTCTTTGTAGTTAATAACATTTGATGGTGAGTATAGAGCAATAGCAAGCATTACTCATACCTCACACCTATCCATCTGACTAGGATTTTGATACACCTGTGTACATATCAGTGAGTGAAATTTTAAATGTGGAGTGGGATGGAGGAAGGGAAGGGGGAGGGGCAGCGTGACCAAAGGGTGGGGTGGCCTCCAGAGGGAGAGCATGCTCCAACATGATGTGCTAGAGCAGGTGTAGCCAACCTCGGTCCTCGTGAGCTACCAACAGTTAACGTTTTCCAGACACTTGTGATTCTGTGAGGAGACCTGCAAAACATGCACCGTTGGTAGCTCTTGAGGACCAGGGTTGGCTACCACTGTCCTAGAGAGACTGTACATTTGTGGGCATGCCAAGGCACAATTTAAACATCCAAACGTTGGGAGGCATGAATTACTTAAAACTTTACTTTATTCCAGTAATACACTAAAATTCACTCATTATAGCTCCTCACACTGCACACTGGGTGTTCTCTCGTCCCAGCATTATACGGAATTGGTCTCCATTTGCTATAACAGCTTCCACGCTTCTTGGAAGCTTTCCACTAGATTTAGGAATATGGCTGTAGGGATTTGCACTAATTTAGCCACTCGAGCATTAGTGACGTTGGGCAGTTATGTTGGGTAATAAGGCCTGGCTCACTGTCGGCATTCCAATTCCTTCCAAAGGTTGAGGTCGGGGCTATGGGCAGGCCAATCAAGTTCAGCCACACCAAACTCTGCAAACAATTTTATTATGCACTGGATCTCCTTGTACGGGTCTATTGTTTTGTTGAAAACGAAAAGGGCCTTCACCAAACTGCTGTCACAAAGCTGGTACCATATTTTCTAGAATGTCAAAGGATCCTGGAATACAGGTTGAGTCTCCCATATCCAAAACGCTTGGGACCAGGGGTATTTTGGATAATGGAATATTCCGTAATTTGGGATATTTGCATATCATAGTGAAATATCTTGGGAATGGGACCCAAATATACACACAGAATGCATTTATGTGTTATATACACCTTATACACACAACCTGCAAGTAATTTTATACAATATTTTCAATAATTTTGTGGCTCAAACAAAGTTTGTGTACATACATGAAATTCAGTTATGTTTCATATACACCCTATACACACAGCCTGAAGGTAATTTTATACAATATTTTTAATAATTTGTGCCTTAGACAAAGTTTGTGTACACTGAACCATCAAAAATCAAAGGTTTCATTATCTCAGTCATGTAAAAAAAAAATCAGTATTTTGGAATATTTGGATATGGGAGACTCAACCTGTATTAGTGGTCTAAATGGAACCATGAACAACAGCCCAAGACCAATAATGATCCTCAACCAGAATTCACAGTTAACCAAGTGAATGCTCCCCAAAGCAGTGTTTCCCATATAGCACACTATCAGCGGTACCAAAAGTGGTCTGGTCCTAAGTAAAATTATTCAAATGATCGGCCTTACAGAGGCAGCACATGGGCATGTACCAGGCTGCACTGCTTATTGAGGGAGATGTACGAAGCCCAGAAACGGTATCAGCGCACGCTATGTGCACTGATACCGCTTCTCCCCGATGTATGATCGGGGGTCTGGGTGGTAAATGACAGGGGCGCTATGCATTATGCAATCTGGGACATACATTATTCAATATGGTGAACGGACTGGAGTAATGATGATTTATAAGCTAAAATTTTGAAAAGCACGTGGCTAATTAACAGGACTATAAAAAATAAAAGTAGAACACAATTTCCCTTTTAACAGATGCTGAAAGGAGAGAGCAGCTGGAGCTACTCGATCAAGGGCTGTTTCTAGGTATTAAGAGTATTAAGATGTGGTTATGCCAAGATAGGAGAATGTAGAAATTGGGGGAGGTGGGAGGGGGGGGGGAATTGTTGCAGAGAGGTGGACATTTTTTGAAAATGAATAGAGTTGAGATTGATATGGACAAAGGAGTCTTGGTGGAAAGATTAAAGTGGTGGGGTAGAACTTGTAGGTGATTAGGTGAAGGTCAGAGAGAGTGTTTAAAAAGTAAAGTCTTAAGAAAACAACATCAAGGCAGTGGCCATCGGGAGGAGTAGAATCGCTCCACTAAGAGAGGCCAAAACAGGAGCTTGGACATATTCTGGAGGCACAACTAGAATGTAATACAGGTATGTTGAAATCATCCATGATGATAGAGGGGATGTCAGTGAATAAGAAATGAGGGAGCCAGACTGAGAAATGTTCAAAGAACTGTTAGGATAGGGCTCGACAAATCCAAGGTCGCCATGGTCTCCAAGATATTAGTCCTGGTGACTAATTTTTGATTAATGAAACCACAAAGCACATTCATCATCAGTGTACTGTTTGGGGATATATTTAGCTGTAGCTGCGATAACTCTGCCTGACCGCAAGGAACCGCTGTAACCGAGCTCCCGCCTTCCTCCAACTCCAATCGTTTAAGTCTATCTCACCAGAAGGGAGGGCTGGAGCTGCTGAAATTATGGTCGAGGGGGGAGCAGAAACAGTCAGAAGTCAGGAATAAACTGCAGGTATATGACTGGGCTAAGGGAAAAGGGGCAGTCAGTAAGATCATGCAATGCCCGGGAATATGCCCCCCTGGTACGGCTAACGCTGTGAGGATCTGCTTGCTTGTATTAGTGATCACTCATTCTATGGGGGGATATGGGAGTAGTAACTGCTTCTAACTGTTATACATGGGGCGTATGGTGTGCTGCTAATGCTCCAAAGTCCAGCCTTGTACAGCGTGTGCTAGCCTCCCATTTGCAGCATCTCCCACTAAGTAATAAGAGCTGGCACATTGCATTTCCCTGGGAAAGTTTGTTGCAGAGTTTCTGTCACTTCTGCCTCGTGCCTGTTGCCATAGCCCTACTTTTTGGGATAATATGCATTTGGGCCCTACTATGTGTCATATTTTCATATGGGGGCAAATATGGACATGTAGCAGAATCGGATGACCATTGAGGGGGCATGTGTAGTGGTCTGATGGCATGTGGGGAGGTTGAGGGGCATTGAAGGGGCATGTGTGGTGGTCTATACAAGTTTTCATATATTTTGGATGCAAGCGATAGTCTGGCTCCTAAACTTTTAAGCTGGCCCCTAGATTTTACAAAAAATTGTCAAGCCCTGTATTAGGATGATCCAGTGCGCTGACAGATCACAGCAACATGCAATTCACAACATGGAATAGGAGTGACGGGACATTTGGCAGGACTGTGAATGCGCAGCTTCTGGGCCTGCATGTGTGTGTGAAGTGGAGACTATGAGGTAAATTTACTAAAGTGAGAGTTTTTAGAAGTGAGTTTTAAAAGTGATGTTGCCCATAGCAACCAACACTTTGTGTGTCATACACATACAATAACAGTGGGTGACAAAAAAAACTGGGTCACGCAGGTTGTGCTCCGACCAATCAGCTAAGGAAAAGGAGGAAACTGTGCTTTTCTCGCTCTCTCCCGCTCCAGGAAACTCTCTGGCCAATCAGCAGAGGACCAGGAGGAGAGTGAGTTTCTCGCTATCCCTTGCTCCAGGATGCTCTCTGGCCAATCAGCAGAGGACCAGGAGGAGAGTGAGTTTCTCGCTATCCCTTGCTCCAGGATGCTTTCTGGCCAATCAGCAGAGGAGGGGAGGATAGTGTGTTCTACCGCACTCCTCCTTGCTCCACTGTATACTGTGAGGGCTTGTCAAAACAAAGTCCCATCTGACCCCTGGCTTCCTGCAGAGAGGAGCAGAGTGCAGGCAGGCAACTGTAGCAGTGCAGACGTCTCAGCATCATCTTACTGCCGACCCGCCGTCGCGCCTACAGAACGGCCGCTCAACAGGTCAGTGCAGACATCAAAACTGGGAGGGCATTTGAATTGCCCGCCCAGCTAAGATGTCAATCACTGGCAGTCCCTGCAGCATGTGTAAGTACACACAGACCGATGTACTGATGTATCTGTAGATATATATCGTCCTTCTGCTATGCTGCAGAGCAGATGTGATATGTCTGAACAACGTCGTTCACAGACTTATCCTGGGTACACACTGGCCGGCCCGCTCCTGATATATCGCCCAGTGTGTACCAAGTTTAAGATGAAATGAAGAGGAAAGTTGTCCTAAGGTAAGTAAACTACAACTGTTAAAGAGAATTGAGGGGGAGGGTTGTTTAGTATGTAAAGAAACTCTGGCAGTGTGTGCTTTTGGTACAATTAAGCTTTATTTACATTTAAATACCTTACTCTAAACAGTTCACTGAAAACGTACATTAATTTTCTTCGATATACAAAACCCTTCTAATTTCAGACTGGATAACATCGCCCCAGGAAGTATGCTTTTCCCATTGAAAACTGGTTGTGATAATATACATTATGTGGCACTTAACCTCATGTATGAAACCCCTATTTTTCTGCTAAGCAGTGAGCTAGTTCCTTTTACAGCTATCTGTTAATACACAGTCTTGTTTTATTACCCTTTATGCTCCCAATTTAAACTGCTGTGCGTTGTGCTTGCACTATACAAATACATGTTAACAACAACAATAAAAATGTGCTACCTATACTGGTAGGGGCGATGCGGGTAATAACCCTACGATCAGGATGTCGAATGCCAAAATCTCGGCGCCGGAATCCCGATCACAGAGAGAACACCGGCGCTGGAATCCCGACAATGGGGCATATTCAATTAGCCGTGAAAAGTCCCGTCCTTTTTGCCTGCTGGACTTTCCGCCTACATTGCGTGTTTTTGAGAGAACACTTTCCGTGCACACGCAACTTTTCGCCCTATTCAATTCCAAAAGGACGCGAAAACGCGTCCCAGCGAAACTCAAACAGGCGAAAAGTGCTGTCAGATTTGGGGAAATCAGCCTGACACCCCCCAAAAGATGCACTGACATTGGGGATCACTATAGGTACCCTCGAATAGGCCTCCTGAAGGTATTTGGGGTGCTTAAATGCTCTCAATAGCTGCTATTTAGCGTCTTTGCACAAGTGGTGAAGAATGGCATTTAGCAGGGTTTTTTGGCAAAAATAAGTTGTCCCAGCAAATTTGGGGTATATGAAAATGGGTGCAAGCATGGTTAAAAATCGCTAAAGTGAGGTTTTAAAAAACGTTAAAAATGCACCTTCAGCAATCACCTGCAATCAAAAAACACCCGAGGCAAACTTGGGGGACCTCCTGGATTCTATTTCGCTAGGTTTTAAGTTTGTCCCCCAACTTTGGACTTTTTTGCCCCCAAAACAGAAGTACTTTTTTGGGATGATCTAAAGTATATTTTGAAACTTTTTTTGATGCAGTTTACCTTTGGGGGGCTGTCCCAAGGCTGCAGGGGTGTTCCCCCAACTTTGCACCCCAAACCCCCAATTCTGCACTTTTTTCCGCCTGCATTCAGAGTCGAATCTTTTCCGCTGGTTACGGGGCGCAGACTTTTCGCACCGGTGAAAAGTCTTTGGAGTTGAATATGGCGATAAGTTCTCACCTGGCGAAATTACGTCAATGGCTTATCACGGCTAACTGAATACATGACTAGGGATGCCGATGTCGGAATCCCTGCAGCCGGGATCCCTATCGTAAGGAGGAGATTGGGGCAAGGTAAGTGTCAGGGTTAGACACCCCAGTGGGATTTAGGGTTAGGCTGCGGGAGGGGGGAGGTTAGGGTTAGTCTCCAGACAGGGGGGGTTAGGTTCAGGCACTACCGGGGGGAGGTTAGGTTCAGGCACTAATGGGGGAGGGGTAGAGTTAGGCAGTTGCCGGGAGAGAGTTAGTATGAGGGTACAAAAAAGGAGGGTTAGGGTTAAGGGGTAAATAGGACAGCAGAACAGTACTCACTGTTCCCCTGTCGGGATTACAAGCATCAGGATGTCGCTGTCAAATAGACCCATGCGGTCATGGATCTAATATCTACGGCTATTTGTCACTAATAAATCAAGCTTGTATTATATTTATTAGTGATAAAATGAAGGCAGACAATTGGATCTCTGGTGACTCCTAAATAGAGATGAGCAGTTCGGTTTTGGCTCGGATCTTCACGCCAAGTTCTGACCTCAGAATGAGGCAAAACGTCACCTTTCACGTACATCTCAGTACAGATGTCTGTGAAAGTTTGGCCTCGTTCTGAGGTTCGAACTTAGCGTGAAGATCCGAGCCAAAACCGAAGATACAACGAACGATGCACTTGAGCATACACACTGCACGATGTACACCATCAGATATTAAGATGCGATTAACGATGCACATGAACGCGCGTTTGAGCGTACACATTATGCGATGTGGACGATATGGGGACACAAAAGTTGAAGGAAGGTTCAATGCCTATAAAAAGCTTATGAAGCAGCTTAGAAATCGGAGCAACTTTATTTTTCTGCATTAATCCTTTTGCTCATGGAAATAACATCAACGCATCCAATGCACAATTGCATGCTAATCGGGTTTAACACCTTTAAATGCCTTGAATTATTGTCTTCTCTTGCCCACTTGGAACTTTGTTTATTGATTTTTTTTTTTTTTTTTAAAAAGGTATTGCTTCATTTTCTGGTTCCTTTCTGTACTTTCCAGCCAAGAATTTATATCCTTAGGCAATTTTGTTAATTTCTATTGCCCTTTATATGGTTTATGAAGAAGAGTGTGTCCAAAGCAAAATATACAATAGGACTTTACATGGTGGAAAATCACAGACAGCAAAGCAATGAACATATCAGAAGTTGTAGGATGGTATTCTGAAAGAGGATATACCATTTAAATAGTTAACGACTAGGGTGCGGGTGGTCTATGCTTTTACCATAGATCAGAGAGCAGATGGTGCGTGAAAGAAGAAAAAACAGTTACAAAAGCAGTGGATTCCTATACATAGAAACAAGTGGTAACCGGAATGTAGTGGCCCTTGTCTAATTTTAGTGCGACACACCCGCCCTGTGGTCAGAGGGGCTGAAAGAGAAAAGTCAGAGATTTTTCCGAAGACAAATAGTAAATTGCTAGTGTAACATGCTGTACCTCATATTCAGATTCCAGGGAAACCTCCTCTCCATCTTTATTTTTCAGCATTTCAGCTAGGGATGGGTCTGCCTGTAATTTAATCAGAAATACCATTAGTATTTAGAAAGCTACATTTTATGTGGTTTAAACAGAATCAAAACATGCTGGTTATAAATAAAATACAATCATCAGGAATCTTGAACCTCAGTTCTAACCAAACAAAACGTAAAAACTCACAACTATACAAAGAATTAAGATTCCAGGTGCCTTCCACAATAGAGATAGAACAAATATGCAGAGGATGGCGGCACTCACAAAAAATGGAATGTACAAACGGGTCAGGAGACCTACTTCGTATCGCAACGTTTCAGTATATTTCAACTTTCATCAGGGGTGTAAAAATTTCAAACCAAGTGCTTACCTATATAGACTGACTATCACCCCATGTGCTGATGCTGCTTTCAGTCCGGGCGGTGTCTGATGCCATGACCGCGCATGTTGCAGCGGGCGTGATGTCAGCAGCCTGGAGCCCGTTGCTATAGAAACCTATACACAAGTGCAACAATTACCCCAAAGGGGATACAAAGAATACAAAACAAACAACCAATATATACAAGTAACAAGTACTACGTATACCTAATGCAGTTTTGTATAACAATCGTCACCAATAGGAAACAACATACTGACGTGATCATGTAAGCAACAAAATCAAGTAAGCTTGTTCGTACGACTAAACATCCTGATTCACTATCAAGAAACTCTATACAAAGAAAAAGCGTGAAAACACTTCCTCAGAACTACACTATAGAAATGGACTCTCTCAAACAAAAGAGACACACAATTAGGGGATGTTTATAGAAAACAAGTGAGAGGCAAATTCTCATTAAGACCATAAGATTGTACACAATTTAATATATCAGCTCGTAAAAGGGCATTCGATCTACCAGCCCCCCCCATTGATATTTTCCGGGATGAGATCGATCATATTGTAGCTTATGTTCTCTAAAGTGCCTAGTGACAGGTTGCTCGCTGCACTTCCCCTCTATTGCTGCTCTGATTGAAGAGTGATGGTTTGCCATCTGCTCACGGAACTGGTTCATAGTTTTGCCTACATGTAAGAGTCCCGCAACTTCAGGGTTGAGCGTAATATGGAAGGATGGTATGTCGCTGGCTGTGTGTCATGGAGGGAAATCGAGGGGTTTAAATATGCGACAGTATAACATGCTCCTCCATCCTGGCAATCACTGAGCTGGTGGAGCAGGGGCTCTTCCCGCCTTTTCCAAAAAGAGTGTTTTTTTTTTTTCTTTTTATCTTTTATTAGTAATAAAAAACTAAGGACCATATATTAACTGTCCATTAATGTCTGAAACGGGGCACGCTAATTCAGCATACCGTCCTCCTTCCATATTACGCTCAGTCCTGAAGTTGCCCAGGCAGTATAACTATGCATAACTTGTAAGTGACTGATTCTAGAATCAATCACGTCCATTTTCTACCATACTTGCCTACTTTCTGGGCTTTCCTTTCAGGTGATCCTCGATGGAATGTCAAAAGGGCGAGCACAGGAGGTCAGACAGTGACATTTGCACCACTAGGGCCCCGACCATTTCAGTAGGAAAAAGGGCTGGATTTGGAAATGTGGCCTTCTCTCCTAGGAATCTGAAAACGCCAAGGCTCAGGAGTCTTCTGTACGCGATTCAATTGTTTTATCGCACCTGTTCTCTCGTCTAAAGTGACGGAAGATCAGGGGGCGAATATTCAAATGTTTTTGGGTGCCCATGCCTTTTTGAACATGTTACGCCCAAATAGACCGGGTTTAGCTGCGTAAAATCACTTAAGTCCTGGTCATCATGACTAAACAGCAGTTTGGGGTGCCCAAAACCAGGACATTTTGCACATTTAGAAAACCAGCTTTAGGCAGCTCTTTTGCACCCAGCAAAGGTAGTAAATCTGGCCTCCGTGGATGTCCGCAGTAAATCTGGTCTCCGTGGATGTCCGCAGTAAATCTGGCCGTGGACGTACGGCAGTAAATCTTGCCTCCGTGGACGTACGGCAGTAAATCTGGCCTCCGTGGACGTACGGCAGTAAATCTGGCCTCCGTGGACGTACGGCAGTAAATCTGGCCTCCGTGGACGTACGGCAGTAAATCTGGCCTCCGTGGACGTACGGCAGTAAATTTGGCCTCCGTGGACGTACGGCAGTAAATCTGGCCTCCGTGGACGTACGGCAGTAAATCTGGCCTCCGTGGACGTACGGCAGTAAATCTGGCCTCCGTGGATGTCCGGCAGTAAATCTGGCCTCCGTGGATGTCCGCATATGCTGGCACTGTGCCCCCGACACAGATTTAGGCCCAGAATGCGGAATTGAACAAGGAACAGTCTTGAACATTTCTCTACTGGATAGTGAAAGTTTAAAGCCAAAAGAGCTCGATGTATGAATGGAAGAAAGAAAAATGAATTTAAGTGAAAGGTAAGGAACAAGACTCATCTTTCCTCTGCGGAGAGTTGGGGTAAAATTGAAGTGTTTTTGCGGAGTGAAAAGGTCTATGCCCCCCATCAACCCTGTATCTCATTGTTTGGCAGAATGAAATCTTTTTGTTGCACAGTTCATAATCTCTTTTTGGAAGGAACCTCTTGGCTTTGCCCATCTCCTGCTGGCTGGTCACACCCATGTTTTGTCTGAAACCAAAGTACTCTAGCGCAATTCATGGGACACATCACTATTTGGCGCAATTCATGGAACACATCGCTACAGAGAGGATCACTGCTCCTAGGACATGTTGTGCTTTATAAATCAGGCTCTGTGAATATTGTATGGAAAAAAACCTACTCATCTTTCTTTGTACTTTTACCTTCTCTAACTACTTACTGCAACGGCTGGAGAAAGAGCATGCATTACCCTACAAAAAGAAGGAAGAGACATCATACAATGGGCCGCAGTTTACAAGTAGTGCATGGCATTCTGTGTATTTCGATGGATTCAACTAGTGTCTGGCAGTTTAATTCAGAAAACATGTAAAGGTCAGTTGCCTCACATGTCACATTATCTAATGGGCACAGATCGTCTTATCTCCAAGCAGTTGTTTAGATATATATATATTTTTAAGGCAGTTGAAAAGGAACGGCAATAATGGTAAGGACATCTGGCAGGCTGTTGTTCCAAAGCAAAAACTTGAGGTTAAGTGCTGGAATGGGAAACATTCAACAATAATCTTGTACATGTAAAGTATATCATATAACCTTTCCCAGTAAGTTTTTAAACAGCTAGTAGCATTCACAAATATGTATTAAAAAATAAAAAGTTTTAAAAATGTGGTAGGAACCAGTTTTCTTGCTCTCTGCCAAACCGGAGTGATATCAGATAGCAGCAGACTGGCTATTGTCTCCGAAAAACAATAACTTAAGATTATTATAGAGTTAATGGTGCTTTTCATAATGGTGTAGTTCAGGGCTTGACAAATGTTTCTAATATCTAGGAGCCAGACTCCCCCTTCCCCCTTGGCATTACTTAGCACCTACACCCCGGGCAACCAACCCCCATGGCCACACCACTAACGAAATATCCCAGGTAAACCACCCTTCTACAGCCACATTACTGAGCAGCTATCCCCCCTCTCCAGGCATCCAACCCCCAGAAAGACCACCCATCCGCAGCCAAAAAACCCCTGGCAAGCAAAGCCGCCGCCGGCAGTGGCCGAACTAGAGAGTGGTTGGCCCAGGTGCAAGAATATGCTTTGGGCACCCCTATGCAGTGCTCCCAGTAGTGGTCCGCCTATGCAGTGCCCCCAGTAATAGTCCCTAGTAGCACCCCCCCCTTATACAGTGCCCCACTAGCGGCCACCATCCCTATGCAGTGCCCCCATTAGTGGTCCCCATATACAGTTCCCCAGAAGTGGTCCCCCCTATGGATTTCCCCCAGTAGTTGTCCCCCCAGTAGTAGTCCCCACTATGAATTGCCCCTAGTAGCAGCCCCCCCATACAGTGTCCCCAGTAGCAGCCACCCCCCCTACGCAGTGCCCCCTGTAGCCACCCCCCTCCCTCTATGCAGTGCCCCTTACACACACACACAAAAAAAAAACCCACAAAACTTACCTGATCCCGACTCCTGCTGATGTCCGCTCCTCCCAGCCCGCTCTGCACTATGGGAGAACTGTAATGATGTTTCCCATCACTCGCTGTGAGGTAAGCCAGAAGGCAGAGCTCATGAGTGAGCTCCAGCCAGCTCACTCAGTGGACGCAGCAGCCAATGAGAGTCTGTCTGACTCTCATCGGCTGCTATAACAAACATATAGCCGTCGCTGGCAGCTGTGTTTGTTACTGTGTAGTGTGGACCGCCTTTTGCTCACGGTCTGCACTACACTAGCAGCGGCAGGGGGTTGCTGCAAATCTGGTCGCCAGACAGCCAAATCTGGTCATCATGGCAACCTGGCCCCCGGGTTTTGTTGAGCCCTGGTGTAGTTGATATAATGGTGTAAATTTACTTGGGCCTGATTTATTGTTGGATGTCCACCTCACAAGCGTAAAATACCACTTGATTTTAAAGGCTTAAAGTTCAGCGCAAGTTATACTTGCTAGCCCCTAAAGCTGGGGAGGTGCTCCAGAGTTGGATTGGGTGTTTCTATGCTCAAACATAGACTTCAATGCGGTATGTAGTCAGGAAGCCGACCACCGGCTTCCCGACTGTGAAATCCTGGCATGGTTTAGAGTGCGGGGAGGGTGGGGGTTAGGTTTAGGCCCTCCTCTGGGTGAGGTATCGGTTAGGCACCCCTAAAGTAGCGTTAGGGGGGGGGGGGAAGAGGGTTAGAACTTACCTCAGTTGGGATTTTCTGCTTTCTGCCTTCCGGCGTTGGTATTACATCCACCAGGCTTAAGTCCGGCGGTATGTCATACCGATTCCCTTCAATGCATTTGTTTTGAGCTCAAAGTAGAAGTCGCACAATTTTTTGTATACCTGTAAAGATTAGGGGCCTGTTCGGAGTTGCACGCAGTGCTGATATTCATGAAAATGGGCAATGTTTTTTATCTGCACACGTCTCAGTAGATAAAAAGTTGCACAGCGCATGCTTCCCACTGCGTGTACACACAGAGGCGCAGTTGCAATTGAGACACACGGTCCAAGAAATGTATTGGGTTTTCCTGGGTGGTGATAATATATACAGTTATAGTGCCTGGGTGCTGACTGCAGAGGCATGAAGATGTACGGTCTCATGTAGTGTTCATTCTAGCACCCTGCATCTGTCACAACCCGTGCAGTTCCTCTTTCCTGTCTGGGGTGTCGCTGTTTGCTCTGGTGCTTCTTGGAACAACTTATTGATTTTAATAACTAACCCTTTCAAAAAGAAACAAGAAATTAATGTTAAATTGTGGGTTTATATGTTCCATACTACATAATGTATTTCCTGGAATGCAGGCTTGTTACTTACAGGTTTCTAACAAAAATAAAATAGAATGACTACTGTGAATCTGCGCTCTCTTACTCAGTTATTGCATAATTTTCTTACACGCTGCAATAAACAGGAGACCTTTCAAAACGATGAGATCCTTTACACCGATCCCATATAAGTGTGCAGTGACGGAACACAAGGATTATTGGAACAGAGTAGAAATGATTGACACTAATATTAGGCTCCACAATCAGTTACCGCTGCAACTCGGGAAACTAAATATTTGCACAATTAGCAAAACTGAGCATATTTTGATTGCCAGATGGTCTCCATTTAATGTTCATTAGCTGAACTGATAGATGTCAAAAAGCTGGAACCTCCTGCTCTGAGACGAGATTAGTACTTGAAAAGTCATAAAAGCAAATAGCAGCCCCACTCACACACTTCCCCTGTGGATATCCCCCCGCCGCCTCCCACAGCAGCAAATGCTCCCTCTCGCTCTTCAATTTTGCGATTTCAGATGTTACCTAAATCACTGTTTGGCAGTACAGAACACCGACTGTGATCCAATTATGAGTTTCACAATCCCATATAGATACGAGGCACTAGATGATTTCATTAAATCAAATAGAGTTTCCAGATTAAACATCAGGCCTCTTAAGAATAGTATTAACGACTAGCGCTCAGGGTTACCGAGAGCAGACAGCGCTGTGGTAACACGGAGCGCTACTGAAAACCTTTGTTTCTTACAAAAGACTCCTGTGTTGTGTCTTTGTATATATGCATCATTTTATTACTGTAATACAGTTTAAAGCTTAACAGCATTCAATGAGCAACAGACAAGAGTTAATTGCAAGTAGGAAAATTAGCCATCATACCATCATGTTTTGCCATAAAATAGACTGCAAATATAAAATGCCAGAAAAAATGCACAAATGTGTTTATAAGGTTGTTGATCGCGATTTTACTCGGGAGGTTAACGGAAATCACCTAAGCTTCCCCGGTGTATTCGCTTACAGACAACATAATGCAACAGAGCAAGCGGAATTTGAAAAAAACGCTACCATTCCGCTCCAGAACGCAGGTGTATATGAGTAATTGAAAGAATGGTTTCCATCTGCATGCATTGTCCTAGAAACATTAGCACAAACACAAAAAAGTGACACCAGTGGGTATGAATCCTAATAAAGATCTAGCTATGAAGTATGCCAATTATTCAATCCCTGGCTGGAACAGAAACAGAAATGTGTACTTTCTATTTTTTTTTTTTGTTATAACGTAATTATCACTTGTATTGAATTTGTTTTTATTTAATTTAGGCTACAACTCTGTAGCAGTGCAGACCATTGGGAGCAACTGATGTTGTGTTATATGCGAATGTTAATGTTATGGCATGTTTTGTGACCATGAAAGGGCTCTGTATACCAGCTGTTTATTACTGTATTTAAAAAAAATATTTAAACAAAAATATATTAAAATTAACAAAAATTAGTATATGCTAGATATTAATATCATTAATAATAAACAACAATATAAATCTGTACACATCTCAATACATAATTTCCATGGACTGAAGAAGTGCGAGACTGGTTATATAATACAACGACAACTGCACATTGTCCTTACAAGTCAGTCTAGTGGGAGGAATCATATCACATGCCAATAACAAAGGAGGTCAATCTCGGCTTCATAAGGCCAAAATATAGTTGGCTCATAGCCATCTCAAGAGCTTTACCGGACTGTGCACCAGTGTTAACAAGCTGTGCCCTTGTATGTATTACAAGTGTGATGATTGCCAGTACCCCTAACACATGGACCAGTTATTCTTTCAATAGTAAAACATGATGTCTGCCTGACCTTGCTCAAATCCATACTACTTCTAATCAGAAAAAACATCTCCAGCTCACAGGAGGATACTTGGGCAACAGGTTTGTTTTTTTATTTGATTGTGATTCCTTAAATAAATTGTATTGTGTATTTATTACCTATTACACAACTCCTTTCTTCTTTTTACTTTAATAACAAATGGGGCTATCCACCGTCATAACATTTAAGATCAAGTAAAGCCATTATTTTAAATTAGCATATATCGAACGGTATACATTCAATATTGCACTAGGGGAAGGGTTAGGTTTAGGGTGCGGGAGGTTAGGTTTAGGCACTGGGGGTAGGATAGGTTTAGGCACAGAGAAGGGAGGGTCAGGGTTAGTGTAGGGAGAGGGGGAATGTTAGGACACCGACCGACAGGTGTCGGTATCCTAACCCTGTCGGGATGCCGACGTTGGGATTTTGAACGCCGCGATCCCGAACGCTGGCCTCACGTACCCACCACTTGGTATACATTCAATCGCCCAGCAGATATGATTCCGGCGGTCAGAATGCCATGCCGGAATCCCGACAGCTGTCAGAATTCTGGTGTCGGCATCCCGACCGCTGGAATCCCGACGGTAAGTAGCGGGGTTGGGGGGAGGCTGAAGTTAAGTTTAGGCACTAGGGGGGGGGGGTTAGGTTTAAGCACGAGAAGGGAGGGTTAGGGTAGGGAGAGGGGGAGGCTTAGGATACCGACCGACAGGTGTTGGTATCTTAACCCTGTCGGGATTCCGGCGTCAGGATTTTGAACACCGGGATTCACAAATGCCAGCATCTTGTACCCAAGTTGAAGAATATATTTAGAGTTTTTACTTAACTAAGCATATGTGACATGCCCTCTTCAACTTTTCTGCAGCTGGTTACCATCTTAGGAAGAAGTCACTTCTCTAGCAGAGCAGACACAGCGTGACTGACAGCTTGGCAGACGTGCTCCTCAGAAAGTCACTGTTGGCAGCTGAGAGTACTGTTACAGCAACTAAAATGTCAGCAATTTGACCTGCATCAAATCCCATTTTGACACTGTCCTAAACATGTAGTTGGGACTGAAGAAATATAACGGAGCTAGGAACGGATAGGTTATATATATTTTTTACCTTTGCTTTTATATCTGAAGAAGTTTTCAAATTGAAATTAGTAGTCCTCAATTTAATTGGACTTCTACATGACCCTCCATAACTTTTACTAACTATAACACTCTAGGCCTTGGGGCCATACTTGCTATGCTTTCTTTCATATGTTCTACTCCCAAGGCTTTCTTCTTGGGCCCTGTGTGCTTATAGGGCCTGATTCAGTACGGATCGCAACTGCCACTGCAATAGCGATTACGCACACAGGGGTCTATTTACTAAGCAGTGTTAGGAGATAGAGTGAAAAGTGATAAGGTGCCAGCCAATCAGCTCCCAACTGTAATTTTTCAAACACAGCCTGTGAGATGGCAGTTATGAGCGGATTGGCTGGCACCTTATCACTTTTCACTCTCTGAGCCGTATTCAATATGAGCCGAGCCGCGATACATTTCGCAGCCCGGACTTTCTGCCTACTTCGCCTGTTTGGCAGGCTGAAAAGTATCCCGCGCGTGTACGCTTTACCCCGTATTCAATATGAAAGTACGCGAAATGGCACCCGGTGAAACAGAAACAGGCGGAAAGTGCTGTCAGATTTGGGGAAATCAGTCTGACACATGGTAGTTCACTATGGTACCCCCCGATTTGGCTTGCTGAAGGTATTTGTTTGTTTGCATGCGCAGTACACAACAATCGGCCATTTGCGGACGTAAATCGCAGTTACCATTCTTGCTGAATCAGGGCCATTATACTTTATATCTGCATTGTTTTCTGGATTTTGTGCAAAGTTTACGGTCATTAATAAATAGTAAAGAATTTAAAAAAAAAGACAAATACTGTATATTCAGGACCGCACCAAAACATAATAAATGACAGAAACTGCAAAAAAAGAAAAAAAAAAAAAAACAGAAAAACAAGATGAATAAGTTAATAGAAGTTGCACACTAGCCAATAGAAAACAGTTATCTGAAGGTCGACATTCCCTTTCAAATTAACACTTTAGGAAGACTTCGATCCAAAGTTATTATGACTAATATTGATCACATTAGTAGTTGCGTTTGTATGGGGCAGCGTTTTGATTGCAATCCTCTTAGTGTACCACCAATCGGCCATTTTTTCCTAGTTACACACATGTAAATAGTTTAAGTGGCTGAAACTATTTCTCAGGGAAATCATCAAAATGTGATCTATAACCATAAACAGAAACAGTAATTTATAAAGCATGAACAGGAAAAGGATACTTCTATTACAAAGCAAAGGCTAATCAAGAATGCCAAATGAGCATAATAGACAGCTAAAGCTCCATCTCGCATCTTCAGAATGCGATCCTAAACGGGACGTAAGACAGAATAAAAGCTGAAATGGCAAAGCACAAGTTAGCGCTGCTTCCAGAGCAAAACAGACAGCCTGTTCCACTGCTCAACTTCAAGGTGATGCTAGATAGAGAAACTTCTCCCTCACAAACTAGGGAACTAAGGAGTGAAACAGAATGCATCATGGATATTTCCCACCTCGTTTATTACAGGTATATTTCTTAGCGCAGTAATACACAGATTTTGTTATATATTAATGGGTTTTATTTGCTCCTAATGCTAGTGGGAAAATGGTGTTTTATGCGCTACAGTTAACTGTAATTACATTTGAAGCAAAGGACATATTATTATACTGACAATGGTTGGATCTACGTTTTAATAAAGAGTTGTAAGCTCCACGGGTAAGTGAGCCATTTTCCCATACTTGTTTTATGAGCCACAGAACTGACCTCAGTTATTTTATTTTTCTTAAGTGTTTTTCTTAATAGTGCTGTAAAGTGCGATAGACATGACTGCATTGAACCGGCAGCGCTAGGCAGTACGTTTTCAGGTTTTGGTGGCGCAGTTTGGGATTTTGACAGTGGTCATTTGTCAGAGTAGCATGTTTTAGCTGGAGTGAATGAGTGATATATAGTGAACCTTGCAAAAGCGAGAACCAAGGATGTTAATGATCGCCCAACCTCATCACTACAAGGCAGAGCTGCAGGGCGCCGTGAGGTATAGATCGATAGCATAGTAAAACAGCAGAGAGCTTTATAACTCATGAACAGTGCATGCTTCAGGGCTCTTAAGTGCAGACTAGCAGTATTTAGACTCATACAACTGATGCCATGCTATACAAAGCATTATAGGCCTGAAGCAAATGGATCATCATGTGCACATTAGCATGAAACCCTGGGATCATTGCAGAAAAAACATTGGGCAATGTGTCCGTCCAAAAGATGGGGTTGATAGGACGAGTTAAAGTTTAACCACACCCAACGCATCCAAGGTTTGATTAAATAACAGGCGCTGTTACAATGAAGCAAAGAGTGATAATAAACAAAGACGTTACTGGTGTTGCGGCCCGGCGGAGGTAGACGGAGTCGCAGTCTAGGCATCTTATTAGCTCGCCCAACGCTGCTAACTCTAGTAGAAGAATATAAATAAATCAAAGCTTTAAGGACTGCATGAGCAGTCCCCAGTTATAAAGGTGCGTCTGAATCCTGCCGCACCAAATAAAAAACGACGTGCCTGTGGCTGGGGGCAGGGTATATATGGGAGAGGACCGAGGCATTCTGGAAGCGGAAGCTTTTGACTGTTTGGTGCCTGGATCACTCATGGTATCCCTGTGGACCCTATGGAACCCGAAGAAGAAAATAAAAACTGCAAAACAACTGCACATTTACTGTATGTAAAAGAAAGTGCAATTTACCTGGTGGTGTATAGGGCTGTGATCTGTAATTTAACTAAGGGGGCCTATCCATTACACGATTTTTTGAACGATACGTCCAAAACCAGAAGGTTTTGGTCAGATCGTTCAAAAAGTTGTCTTAATGGATAGGCTGCAAACGTCCTGCGCCACGCACTCCCACGAATGACAAAAGAAGTCTTTTCCTGAAAACAAACACTTGGGGGTGTAAATGTAATAGGGTCAGAGTTTTTATTGTGAGACTTGTGAGTTCGGGGCTATTACATTATGCGAGCTTTCCCCTATGTAAACTCGGACCTTGCAATGCGACTTGCATTACAAGCTCCGAGTTATACAAAAGCCTTCACAGATCTCTGTGTGTAAAAAAAAAATACTAAACCATAAAAATATAATACGCAGCCCCGGGGCTCTGTTGAGCCTGTCCTGGTTCATAAAATACAGTGGAATAATGAGTAGAGTTGCCTTGTATGTTAAGAACCAGCACCAGGCCCTGTTGAGCCTGTCCTGTTTCTTAAGATACAGGGGGAAAAAAATGTTTAGGCTTCTCCTGCATTTTATGAACCAGCACCAGGCTCTGTTGAGCTGGTCCTGGTTGTGGAAATACAGGAGATAAAATTAGTAGGGGGTCCCCTGTATTTTCCATAACCAGCACCGGACTCTTTTTAGCGTGAGTGTAATGCCACAGCCGGGGAACCCTTTCACCGGATCCCTCGGGAGATGGGGACCCCCAATAAAAGGTGTTCCCCCTCTCCAGAGCACCACAGGCCTGGGCTGTGGGTGCCAGGTTGATTGTGTATAAAAATTAGATTAATAATATTGTCTTTTACTGGAGAACTAAAAGGTCCCAGCAAGCCTCCCCTGCATGCTGGTACTTGGAAAACCACAATTACCAGCATGTAGGACATTAAGGGCCTGCTGGTATCTTTAGTTCACCTGCAAATGAAATATTAAAATAAAGACAAGACACACACCGTGAAAGTATAATTTTATTTAAACATACATGCACACTCAATCCCTGTAGCCCTTCACGTCCACTTGTCCAGTAGCATCCATAACACCTGTAAAAAAAAAAAAAAATCCATACTCACCTATTCCAGTAGGTATCCAAGGGGTTAAAAACAAAAAAACGGAGTCACGAAACCAAGGAGGAAGAGTATGTGTTTATTCATATACTTCCTTTGCACAAATGACCGAGACCCGTGTGACTCCTGTCCTTACAGGAGCCGGCAGCCAATCAGCGGACGCCTCAGCAGTCGGCCTGTCTGTCAAACTTTCCCCCATAGACCTCAATGGTGGGAAAGCGCCATTGAAGTCTATGGTGGGAACCGGTACATTGTGTCCTATGATGGAAACCGCAGGGTTCACCTCTATCAACCTTGTGGTTTCCCCTGTATTTTAAGAACCAGGACAGGCTCAAAGAGCCCCGAGCTGGTTTTAGGGGGTGCCCCATTTTAATTTTTTTTTAATTTGTACATTTTATACACAAAGAAGCATGCACGGATCTATGCATGTTTCTGCGTAACTCGAACCTGCTCAGGCTGGACTGAGCATTACAAGATTTCAGCCGGTAATAGTGTGCGCGTTAAACACTTGCACTATATTACATTGCCCGAGTTGTATCCTCACAATGGCAAAACATCTGGATCCAAGTTTTGCCATTGCGAGTTTGCATGTTCTCGCACCGTTACATAGGGCGAGCTCTAAATATGTGTATAGCTCTATGCTCGCACATTTTCCAAATGCAGACCATATTCTATTTTGCCCTTGGAACCAAATGAAAAAAAAAAAAAAGTCACTTGAAAAAAATATGTGATTGCTGAAATAAGTGATTACTTCCGCAGAGTCCAGATCACCAAAACGGCAAAAAACAAATTTGAGTATAATGAAAATGAAGATGCAGTATTAGAAACCCAAAGACTAAATAGAAAAAGTTACAGATTAGGCTGTGTATAGCCACGTCTTAGGCACTAGTCCACTCATAGCCGCTGGGAAAATGGCTAAACGCTTGATATCTAATGCACATTTTAGAAGCGTTTATAACGTAGGCCATTTCCACAACAACATTCTAAATTTTAAATAGCACTTTCTTGGGTGGCAGAAAAGCGCCTTAACAGAGTAAGCCAAAGAGGGATCATCAGCTAATTTACTGACATGTACATGCCCTTCTGCATCTTAAATCAAACACCCTGCTTAATCTTCATAGCCGTCTTTGTGGTTTTGCACCATACATTGATATTACTATCCAGCAGTGCTTACTTTTGTTGCCTTGGGATATACATATGTCTCTTGTGCTTTATGTACAGTAGCAGCTTCTCAAACAAATTGTTGCTTTGATGCTCAATCTATATATCCAGTTACTATATAAGAGGACTAAACGCTGGCCGGCTGTTCACCTTGTCTGTGCTATGGTGGATTGCGGGTAAAAACCAAGAAGACACAGAAAAAGGTCTTGCTCCTCATCCTGTAATCCAGGGCATGCAAGTTACTGGGGAACTTGTCGTGCCTTATAATTGTCAGACCCCAGGTAAGCCAACTTTTGGGATGGGGTATGACTTATATTATCCTTATCTTTTAAATATATTACTAAATATTAAAAAGCAAAACTAAAATTATAAGTATTATAAAACATACACACACACACATATAAACAAACAGATGATTGAGACACCTGCTGAATTCCTAACTAGAACTATTCCATTTCTTTACATGGAATGTGCAGGATCGAGAAGACAGGAGACAGGTCTGCAGCTCCACCATCTGGTTTTGTTCTGACACTACATGAAGCATCACGCCAACTCCAGTACAGCTATAGCCATGAAAGTTTTGAACATCTGGCTAACAATGTATTTGTCAGAGAGTAAATTTAATCTGTTTTCTTAAAGATCTTTCATATTCAAACTTCAATCAGCCAACCAAAAAAAGACAGACTTTTAAACACCACACTTGCATAAAGTAACAAGGTTTAAAACTGAGGGAACAAGATTCTCTGTGCTTATAACACTTACAGCAAGCCAATACCAGCAGTTCTAACTAATCCAGTTAGCAATGTTTTAATATGTACTCTGCAAAAACTGAATATCACAGTAACATGCAACTGATGATAATATAGAAAAATTATAATGAAATTAAATTCACAAGTGGCATAAATATATGCAAAACTTCCAGCAGACTGGCAACAGTGCATCAAATTAGGATAATCTGATTCAGATTAGTGTCTGATTAAGGTTGAGTGTCTGATTCAGACACTAATTCAGATGACCTCACAAACAGAACGCCAGACATTGCATCGTATGGGCTACAGAAGCAGGAGGCCTGCCCATACGCCATTGCTATCTGCTACAAATGGTGAAACGCTTACAGCTTGCTCAGGAGCATAGGAACTGGACAGTAAATGATTGGAAAGGGCCTTGTGGTCTGACCAATCACGTTTTCAATTACACAATGCAGATGGTAGATTGAGGTTAAGGAGACAAAAGCACGAAAGCATGGATCCTTCTGGCAGTGGAGTCACCAGGGGGGGTGCGGGCCGCACCGGGTGACAGTAAAATACCAGAGCTGCTCTGATATTTGGGCATCACCCCTTCAGATGGTGTCACAGAGCAGTGTGCACCGGTGATGGATGACACGCACCTGTACACGTCATCCATTACACACCTCCCTGTGGCCGGACAGGCTGGGGGCTGCCCAGCAACTCCCCAAGTGCTGGGCAATGACTGACACACACACACACACACACACACACACACGTTGAGTCTCCCATATCCAAATATTCCGAAATACGGAATAATTTTGGCATGACTTAGATAATGAAACCTTTGATTTTTGATGGTTCAATGTACACAAACTCTGTCTAAAGCACAAATTATTAAAAATATTGTATAAAATTACCTTCAGGCTCTGTGTATAAGGTGTAAATGAAACATAATTTCATTTCTGTACACAAACTTTGTTTGAGCCACAAAATTATTGAAAATATTGTATAAAATTACCTGCAGGCTGCGTGTATAAGGTGTACTGTATATAACACATAAATGCATTCTGTGTGTATATTGGGGCCCCATTCCCAAGATATTTCATTATGATATGCAAATATTCTAAAATACAGAATATTCCATTATCCAAAATGCCCCTGGTCTCAAGCCTTTTGGATATGGGAGACTCAACCTGTATGTATATGCGTGAATATATATATATATATATATATATATATTTTTTTTTTTTTTTACACAGTCCAAGATAACCGCACTCCACAAATTAGTCATGAAGGTGGGGTGCACAATTTAGGGACACAAGTCCATAGATATAAACAAAGTAGAATCGGCACTCACCCGGTTTAGAAAAAAAATCACCGTTTAATTACCACTCATAGGCAGAAAATAAATGCATAGTCGACGTTTTGGTTCTAAACGGACCATCCTCAGGACAAAGCAGCAGGCATAAGCCAAACAAAGTGGACACCATCACCACGGAAGTGGCGGTGGGACGCAAGCCACTTCCGGATTCAGGACCTCATTCAGAGTCGGTCGTTGCGGCCGCACGGTCGTAAGGGAAAAGGGGCCGGATATGCAAATGATGCACTCGCAAGTTGCGTCCTTAAGATCGGATCGTTAGCTGGCGACCAAGGGGAGGATGCGGCCGTAAGACAAAAAATACGCCCCCTTCTCGTACGCATTACATGTCATCTCCGGCCATATGAGGATTAATCGAGACCATCGGAACTGGTCGTAGAGCTTAAGGTTGACCATACCCTCTCTTAAGCACTACGATCAGGTCAGTGTACAAACCACCCATGTCACGTGTGCCATGACACTACTTTGTTAATTATGCACTCCCATAAAACGCTGTTCGCATAATTAGGCACGCCTGCGTTCGGATCTCCACTCCCCCGTTTTCTAGCACCTTCCCCTGTTACCACCCACAAACGCCTCATTCTGTCACTCAAACTACCGACCTGGCTGTGTTCAAGGAGAGAGAAATTTCTGATCGTAGCAGCTAGTTTGCGCACGTGCATTGCGAACTTTACACATGCGCAGTTTAGCAAACATCGGTGGCGTACGACCGCAACGACCGACTCTGAATGAGGTCCTCACTGCTTCATTGATCTACAGGTATTTATTTGCTGTGTTTATTTTGTGTGATCCCCTTTGCTGATTATTTATTGTTTTGCTCGTATGAGTACTATTTTTGTTGTTAATTGCTATCAGATCTTGTTTAACCCAGAGGGCTGTACGACCAGGGGGCAGATCTGGTGGGTATTGGGGTGGGTATATATGTGGGTATTTATTGGGGTGGGTATATATTTCAGCTTCTGTGGTGATGGTGTTCACTTTTCATTCGGCTGTTGTTTGGCTTATTCCTGCTGCTTTGTCTTGAGGATGGTCCGTTTAGGACCGAAAGGTCGACTATGCACTTTATTCCCTGCCTATGAGTGGTAATTAAACGGTGATTTTTTTTTCTAAGCAAGGTGAGTGCAGATTCTAAAAAAAAAAAAAATAATATTTGTTAGGTACCCTAACCATCCCTTTCAGCACCCTATACCTAACCTCCCCTCCAGTGCCTAACACCAACCCTCCCCGTTAGGTCACTACTTACCGCCAGGACGCCACCACTGGGATTATGACTACATCCAATATGGCTGAAGTAACTGACATTGCCTGGGTTTAAATCTTCAAGTTATTAAATTTTATTATGTGAGGTCATCCAAATCCATCCAGCGGAAAGGCCCAGAACAGGCTCCCTGGGTCAAAGTCATTCCCGGCGCACTCCGCTGTGACGTCCGCCTGGTACTCCAAACAGTCCATGCAGTCCAGAACATCCCAAACCAGCTCAATGAGGTTTAAGTTTGGAGACTGTGCTGGCCATGACATGATTTGAAGCCAACCATCATGTTCTTTTCACTGAGGTAATTCTGACATAGCCTGGAGGTATGTTTTGGGTCTTTATCTTACTGTAGGATGAACCCTTGACCAACTAGGTGTAAACTAGAGATGATTGCATGGCCGTACAGTAGCCCTATTGTTTCAGGGTGCCCTTTTGGTTCAGGGTGCCAGTCACTCATTGTAAGTTGTCAACTCAAGATCCAGTAAAAGATTTCCAGACCATCACGCTTAATCCTCCATGTCTGACAGAGGGTATCTCAGGGGTTTGTGTTTATTTACTAAGCAACAGCTTGTAAAGGTATGAGGTAAAAACTCCGACAGTCGGGATGGATTCCCAAGACCTGTCAGAATCCCGGCTCTGGGCTTAGGGAGAGAGAGAGGGTTAGAGAGTTAGGCACTAAGGGGGGGGGGGGGGGAAGGTTAGGTAACTGACCGACAAGTGTCAGGATCCTAACCCTGTCGGGATTGCGAGCGCTGGCATCCCGTACCCAACCCCTTGTAAAAGCCGCCTCTTACCAGCGCATTTAAGCCCAATTTTTAACAAAGCAATGCTTATAATAGCAAAGCATGGAGTGTTTTGTTTTTGGTAGACAGCATAAAAAATAAAAAAAAGTATTTTTTTTTTTCCAAAATTCTTTTGTTAGCTACTTATGGATGCTGAAGATGTACACTTTAATAATTGGATTGCTTGGTGTATGTTTTGTCCCATAATAAAATGCATTCGTAAAAAATTGTGTTTGTTTTCCACTATTAGGTTTTTCTATTTATTTATTGTACTTATTTTAAAACACAGGTGCTTTGTTTAAGTTTGTTTTAGTTTTGTATTTTTTAATACTACTGTATGCCAGGGAACGTAAATACATGTTCAGATGCAAGCTGTGTAGTGACAGCAATGATCTGGGCCTTACCATGTGGCATAAGGATTGCATGTTAAAGAGCTGACAATTAAAAAAAATAATAATAATTTACACTGAAATAATAAAATATTTTTTTGGGAGACCTAAATCGCTGTATTAAATAGAAATTTAGGACAATAATTTCCTTTTTTTATTATTTTAAATAAAGGTACTTATTAGTGCTGCCTAGCAAAGACCTGTGGCAGAGAAAGCCAGCTGGCCACACAGCTAAAGATTTTCTGTCCAACCAGCCAACTAGTTGATTGGTTGGAATGAAAATCTGGTAAGGTATGGGAGTAACTAATGATCAGCAATTTGCTCCCAAATGTCAGACAAGTTTGAACAAATTGTTTATATCAGTGGTTCTCAAACTCGGTCCTCAGGACCCCACACAGGTCATATTTTCCAGGTCACCCAGCAGGAGCACAGGTGTATTTATAACTCACTGACACATTTTAAAAGTTCCACAGGTGGAGTTAATTATTTCACTTGTGATTATGTGAGGAGATCTGGAAAACATGCACTGTTTGGGGTCCTGAGGACCGAGTTTGAGAACCTGTGGTTTAGATCAAACATTTAACAAAACAGTTTTTGTCCATTTTCCGGCGTTTGGGAGCAAATTGCTGATTGTCATTTACTCCCATACCTTACCAGATTTTCATTCCAACAAATCAACTAGTTGGCTGGTTGGACAGATAATCTTTAGATGTGTGGCCAGCTTTACTCATAGCACTTTTATACCTAAATTCCGGGTCTGACCTGGAGGTCGAAACAGGGGGCCTGATTCAGACCCGCTCGCAAGCTGGTCGATGTTGGCCCAGTGCGCATGACGGAGCCAAAGGGGGCGTGTTGTCGGTGGTGAGTGACAGCACGCCCCCTTTGGTGGGTGTGCCGAGGGCGTGGCTGCCCAGACGGAGGCGTTCCCATGGGAACGCCTACCGTCTGGGGCTGGCCTCACTGACATCACAAGTGATGTCAGTGGGAGTGCTCTCGGCTGATAGTGCTGAAAGCACTCCAGGGTTTGCGGCAACGAGAACCTACCACAAGGGTCTCGTCGCAAGCCTGATGGTCGCGATGGTCTTGACCATCGCGACCATCTTCCTGGCCGCTCGCTATAGCTGTGGGTGGTCACCCACAGCTATACGAGCGGCCAGGAGGCCGCTCTAAAAATTAAGAAGGACGGCCCTGAATCAAGGCCAGGGTTCCATAACAGATCAGACCTGGAATTTAGCCAGCGCCGACCCAGGATATTCCCGAGTCGGCGCCGTTCACACCGGAGCTAGGTCTGCAGTGACCTGGCTCTTCCAGCGTGGAAGTGGACGCTTGGAGATGCCATCAAGGCGGCGCACTCCAGGTCGTCACCCGGATTGCGCCGTTTACACTGCAGGTTTTCATGGGTCATTCCAGTGTTAAACCCTGCAAGTTACCTGGGTTGGATTGCCGAGTCACTCGACCCGAAAATCCAACCCTGTCCCCTTTTACAAGGAGCTACCCGGGTTAGCCCTGCAATAACCCAGGTTTTAGCTCTGGTGTAAATGGGGTATTAAAGGAGAGTGCTAGATTTCGCCTTCTAATAAACAAGTTCTATTCCCGTTCTACACAGTGCTTCCTCCGTAGCCTCCATGCTGGGGCCCACAGAAAAAATTGTTTCTCATCTTAAATTGGTAGTGATAATAATCCAACAGGAGGTATGAGACTCCTATTGAGAACATTTATAAATGTAATTTTGGCAGATGTGACTAATGAGATGCAGTCGTCACGGCGAAACCACCTAATTGCAAGATGATATCAGAAGTGGTCATAGGCTGTCACGGCTGAGATCGCCTGTGTAGATGAGTCTTTAATCAATACTTTTCTCATTTTCACTGAGCCACCTGTGCTGAAAATCTGGCCCATTAATAGCTGCCAAGAAGTGAATCATCACTTATGCTTCAGAAATGATTGTATTCCATGCAATTTTAGCATATGAAAAAATATGAGATATGGTAAGAACTTACCCTTGTTATCTCTATTTCTACGAAGTCCATAGGGTTCCACAGGATACCTTGGGGGGGGTATAGGTGTGACGTCAGTCGCTGGGCACCATAGAGTTAAGCTTTTCAGCCTCCCAGGATGCACTAGGGTCCCCCTCCTATACCCCGCCCCCGAGCCAAGGCACCTCAGTTAGTTATCAAGCCATAGGCCGGAGGAGGAGAAGGAAGAGAGAGAAAAAAGATCTGGACACATACAAGAATCACATTCTCACCAGAGGGAGACGGAAAACCGGTGACCAGAGCAAAGCCCATCTGCAGCACAGGTGCGACAGGGCGGGAGTCCTGTGGAACCCTATGGACTTCGTAGAAATAGAGATAACAAGGGTAAGTTCTTACCATATCTCATATTTTCTACTTCAGGGTCCATAGGGTATCCACAGGATACCTTGGGGATGTCCCAAAGCAGTATCCTTTAAGGGTGGGGACGCTCCTGTGCAGAAAGGAGAATCCGCCGCCCGAAGGAAGCATCCTGAGAGGCGAAGGTGTCAAACCTGTAATACCTCACGAAGGTATGGACAGAGGACCACGTAGCAGCCTTGCAGATCTGAACTGCCGAGGCACCACGTTGAGCTGCCCACGAAGGACCCACAGACCTAGTGGAATGAGCCTTCAGAGAAGGAGGGACCGGTAGGCCTTCATGAAGATAAGCTTCAGAAATAGCCATACGGATCCAGGCTGCCAAAGTTTGCTTTGAAGCAGGCCAACCCTTTTTACGGAAGCCATAGAGGACAAACAAAGCGTCCGACTTCCTAAACGAAGAAGTGCGGTCAACATAAGTCCTAAAGGCCCGCACAACATCCAAAGAGGCCTCACCCACGGAAAGACCCGGTGAGTTAAAGGCCGGAACAACTATTTCCTCGTTAACATGAAACTGGGAAACAACTTTGGGAAGAAACTCGGGCCGAGTGCGGAGCACTGCCCTGTTCCCATGAAAAACCAAGAAAGGGGGTCTACAAGAAAGAGCCCCTAACTCAGAAACACGTCTGGCCGAAGCAATGGCCAGAAGGAAAACAGTCTTAGCTGTTAGCCATTTAAGATCCACTGAGCCCAGTGGTTCAAACGGCGGTCCTTGGAGAGCCCTCAGGACCACAGCCAAATCCCAAGGCGCCACAGGTGGAACAAAGGGCGGCTGAATGCGGAGAACACCCTGCATAAAGGTGCGCACATCCGGGATTGTAGCAATCCTACGGTGAAACCAGACAGATAGGGCCGAAACCTGTACCTTCATAGAAGCAAGGCGAAGCCCATGATCTAGTCCCGCTTGCAGGAAGGCGAGAATCCGAGACAGACGAAACTCCCGCGGTGCATAACCTCTCGGTCAACACCACTGGAAGAACGTATGCCACACGTGATGGTATATCCTTGCGGAAGACGGTTTCCGAGCTCGTAACATGGTACGCACCACAGAGCTGGAAAACCCCCGGGACCTCAGCATGGCCGTCTCAACAGCCACGCCGTCAAAGACAGCAGAGTCAGGTCCGGGTGAAGGCAAGGACCCTGAGACAGAAGGTCCGGTCGTAGCGGCAACCGCAGAGGACTGTCCACGGACAGACCCTGAAGGTCTGAGAACCAGTGCCGTCTGGGCCACGCGGGAGCTATCAACAGGAGCGTCCCTCCTTCCTGTTTGAATTTCCGGATTACCCGTTGAAGAAGGGAGACCGGAGGGAACAGGTATGCGAACCGGAACGTCCACCGGATGGACAGAGCATCCACCAGAGACGCCCCTTCGTCTCTTGTGCGAGACCCGTACACCGGCAACTTGTTGTTGTGCCGGGACGCCATGAGGTCGATTTCTGGAAGACCCCACCTGTCCACCAGTAGTTGAAAAACGTCCGGGTGCAGGGACCATTCCCCCGGATGAACGTCCTGGCGACTTAGAAAGTCCGCCTCCCAATTTAGCACTCCCGGGATGAAGACCGCTGATATGGCCGGAAGATTGCGCACCGCCCAAACCAGGATCAGAGAGACCTCTACGAGAGCCGCCCGACTGCGAGTTCCTCCTTGCCTGTTTATGTAGGCCACGGTGGTAGCGTTGTCCGACTGGACCTGCACCGGGCGACCCTGGAGAAACCGCTGTGCCTGCTGGAGAGCATTGAAGACCGCACGGAGTTCCAAGATATTTATTGGAAGCTCCGCTTCTGTCGCCGTCCACCTGCCCTGGAACAAGTGTGGACCCGAAACTGCTCCCCAGCCCCGAAGACTGGCGTCCGTTGTCAACAGGACCCAATTTGGAACCCAGAACGGACGGCCCTTGTTGAGGTGGGTCGTCTGTAACCACCACGCAAGGGACAGGCGAACCTCCTGGGTGAGCACAATCGTCTGGGACTTCAGAGACTGAGGCAGCCCGTTCCACTTGGACAGGATCAGGTGCTGCAGAGGTCTGGAGTGAAACTGGGCGTATTCCACCATGTCGAACACCGACACCATGGAGCCCAGTAACCTCATCGCCGAGTGTAAGGACACCCGGCGGCTGTGCAGGCAACTGCGCACCCTTGACTGTAAAGCAGAGATCTTGTCCTCCGTCACGAAGATCCTTTGCTGTCCCGAGTCCAATAAGGCTCCAAGATGCAGAATCCTCCTAGACGGGATTAGAGTGGACTTCTGCCAGTTGATTAGCCAGCCGTGCCGTTGCAGCAGTGCAATGGTCAGGTCCAAGTGGCGTAACAGGAGCTCTGGAGATCCTGCCACCAATAACAGGTCGTCCAAATACGGCAACATGCGGACTCCCTGCAGCCGCAGAGAAGCCGCCATGACCGCCATCACCTTGGTGAAAACACGTGGTGCTGTTGCCAGGCCAAAAGGTAACGCCCGAAACTGGAAGTGGTCGCTGCGGATTGCAAACCTGAGGAACTGTTGATGGCGCAAAAGAATAGGGACATGCAGGTAAGCGTCCTGTATGTCCAATGACACCATGTAGTCCCCAGGTTCCAGCGCCAGAATGATGGACCGTAGGGTCTCCATCCGAAACTTCGGGACCCGCAAAGACTTGTTGAGTGCTTTGAGGTTGAGAATCGGACGATATGACCCATTGGGTTTCTGTACCAAAAATAGATTTGAATAGAAACCCTGGCCCCTCTGGGAGAATGGAACAGGCACTATAACTCCAGCCTGGAGCATAGTGTGCAATACCTTCCGCAGCTCCGTAGCCTTGTTCCGGTCTGATGGTAGACCCGTGGTGAAGAAGCGAGCCGGGGGTCTGTGCCGGAAGGAGAGGGCGTATCCGTGGGAAACCACCTCCAGAACCCAAGTGTCTGTCGTAGTGGTCGACCAACACTGGGCGAACTGTAGCAGGCGGCCTCCCACCCTGGGATCCCCCAAAGGGAGGCCCGGACCGTCAGGCCGCAGGCTTGTCATCTGGCTTGGGGGCCGGACGTCTGGTACTCCATGCCTGCTTCCGGGGCTTGACCGATTTCTTAGGGCCAGCCTGTCGAGGAAACGACTGTGGTTTGGGCCTGCCCTGGGCCCTAGATGACCGAAAGGACGATGGTCCCGAACCAGAAGGAGCAGCGGCCGACGGGAGACAAGCAGATTTGGCTGCCGCCAGCGTGGCCACAATCTTATCCAGATCCGGACCGAAGAGAACTTCTCCGGTAAACGGCAACGCTTCCAGACCTTTCTTGGAATCTGCGTCCGCCTTCCAGGATCGCAGCCACAAGGTGCGACGAGCAGCTACCGCTGCTGAAGAAATTCTAGACACCAGAGTACTAATGTCTAGAGCCGCCTCGTTGATGTAGGTGGCCGAATCACAGAGATTGCCAATCAACTCCGCCTGTTCGGCCGGACAGTCGGATTCAAAAGAAGCCTCTAATGAATCCGCCCAGCGCTCCATCGCTCTGGCAACCCAGCAAATGGCCATAGCCGGCCGTGCTGCCCCCCCTGCAAGGGAATAAGCGGACTTCAGGCAGATTTCTACCTTGCGGTCCGTAGCATCCTTAAGGGAGGACATGGATGGCATCGGCAATGTGGCACTACGGACAAGACGGGTCACGTGAGAATCCACCTGTGGAGGGGATTCCCACTTAGCAAAATAATTATCCGCGAACGGATAAGCCACCGCCAGGCGTTTCTGCGGCTGGTATCTTTTGCCAGGTTGTTTCCACGCCTCCTCTAAATGGTCCACCAACTGTCCCGAAAGAGGAAAGACTGTGGCATCGCCCTTCACATCTTTGAAAAAGGCATACTTAGATTTAGCCGCTGGGGGAACTTCGTCCTCAATCACCAAGGCTGTGCGGACCGCCCGAATAAGTCCAGGAATATATACTTTGGACTTAGCATCAGCGTCCTTAGTATGGAGAGGTTCCTGATCGTAAGGATCCAGAATCTCCCCATCATCAGACGTCCCTTCGTCATCCTCATAAGGAGCGGACAGAGACGCCACCGGCCTTTTATGAGGCCGCATCACAGACTCCCCTTGCAACACATCCGACAAGTGCTGTACAGAACTCGTCAGGGAGTTAACACACGCTGGCTCCTGAGAACCCGGGAGCGGGGAAATAGGGAGACTGTGGGGTACCACCAATTGTCATGGGAACCCCTGCATGGGTGACGACACCACAGACTGCTGGGACAAACCCATCGGAGTAAACGCGGGCTGCGGAGCTAACTGGCCCACTAAAGCGGTTAACGCCTGAGCGAAACAAGCCCAGGGCGGCTCCTGTACCGGTGCTGTAACCGTAATAGGCCGCGCCATGGACAAACACTGCCGGCAAAGGCCCTCCGCGCTACCCTCCCCCTCCGCTAACGGTACTTTGCACGTGGTACACTGTAGCCGGAGGGGAAAATCACTTTCAGACATGATGGCACCACGTATGTGACCTCTCTCACCAATTAAGTATTAAATAGGCGAGAGACCACCCTGCAGCACCGCACCGCAAGGGCTTTAGCAGAAAGAACAGGGACAGTAATAAAGCTGACAGTTTAGAGAAGAAAAGTTACAGGCAGCGCTAGCACAGTCACATACAATGCAGAGAAATAACAATTCCTGCACTAACAGCGCTGATCACTCAACTACACAGACACAGGGCCTGGTAGGACACAGCGCTGCATACACAGACCTGAGCCACAGCGGAGGAGAGGTATGCGGGGGGACCCAGACCACGATGCTTCCGTCCAGCGCTTCCAGCAGCGTTCACCATGCGTTCTGGAGAAGATGGCCGCCGAGGAGCAGAGAGGAGGCTGGCCTGGGGGAGGAGCGCTGCCACAGGACCAGTCGGCAGCATGCAGAGAGGGCTGTGTGCAGCGGGGGAGGCGCCGGCTGTGAGACAGGGAAGGCGCGCTCCCCTGGCATGCATTTAACCCCTGGGACGCCGCAGCGCTACCGCTCTGCTGCGGTCCGCTGTCCCAGGGGGTAGTGGAAAGCGCAGGTTGGTCGCCTGGCTCCACGCTGCAGCCAGTCCCCAGGGAGCCCCCTGCCTGGGGACTTAGGACCATGTGACCAGCGGGGACCCACCGTGGGACCCCGCTGCTTACCTTTGTCCCCCTTGGATCCGGCCATGGTCCGGAACATCTGGGGTCACCGCTAGCTGTGACCCCAGATGCTCACCAGCATCCCCGGATCGGTACCGGCGTTCTGGTACCGGCGGGGGTGTAGGGAAGACAGCATGGACGTCAGGACTGACTGTCCATGCTGTACATCCAGATGTGCAGCCACAGCTGCACTGAAGAAAGCTTCAGGGGCTCTTCTAGCCCCCACTCCGACAGGTGCACCCGACGCCGGTCGGGCACCAAACTAAACTGAGGTGCCTTGGCTCGGGGGCGGGGTATAAGAGGGGGACCCTAGTGCATCCTGGGAGGCTGAAAAGCTTAACTCTATGGTGCCCAGCGACTGACGTCACACCTATACCCCAAGGTATCCTGTGGATACCCTATGGACCCTGAAGTAGAAATAGGACTATTCACAATATAGTAGAACCATATAATTATACCTAGTCACACTCATCCTCCCCATGTAACTGCTCAGTCAGTGACAGTATCATATGCGGCAGAGACGGCATCATATGCGGAGACAGTGCTGTCCTAAGCAAGTAGCAACGTACCCGAGGAGCTTATATGTGCAAACGAGAGGGCGAGTGAGCAAAGCAAACGCTTTCAGCAATTTTGCAGACAGTATGGTAGATATTAGATATCGGGTACTGAAACCCTGCTTGGGGTATTAATGCATTACACAGACATTTATGTATAGAGAACGAGCCACCAATGACCCTGTGATAAGAAAGATGCCACTCATAAAAAGGAGTCAATAGGGTCTGACAACAGTGGACTCATTCTGAGTCGCCCCTCTGCATCTTTATGCAAATGCCGATACAAACTCCTTCCCCTAGTGCCCAGCTGTCCTGCTCAATGTGTAAGGACTGAGACATCCACTTTTAGGGGTATATTTACTAAAGATCAGGTTTTTTCTACTTATTTATCTAGCACCTTCTAGAAGATAATAACTATAATCTGTCTGGTTGCTATGGGCAACATCTCCACTTCTAAAAACCCACACTTTAGTAAATTTACCCCTTAGTACATATAATACCAATGACACTGAGGGGTTTATTTATTAAACACATTGCAACAGCCCTATGGCAGGTACAGCGTCTCCTTCTGACTATGGCCTCCTATGCCTGCGGCTGTGCGCCTGGAAACGTAACCGCTTCCATTAACATATCAGAGAGACTCCTATAAAAACGCCCACTGACGGCCTGTTCTTGGTTGCACTACTAGCCACTGCCCAGGGACACCTGTCACTTTTCCTCCACATTTCTGAGATGGTCTGGATAAATTCCACCAGCACCTTTGTGCGCACACTCTCTGTAATGCGTGCGCTATAGGGGTTTACGCATGCGCAGTTGTAAATAAATCGCTCAACTATGTGAATATCTGCATTTTCTTGCGAATCAGAATCAGGGCCAATGTGCAGAGGTAAAGATGGGCTACAGCCAGTGAGCTTGCAGATTATTACGCCGGTGGTATAAACGTGCTGCAATCTAATCACAGATGGGGTATTTTGTAGCTCTTAACCAATTTACACTAGTTTAATGCAACGGCATTGGAAATGCTCTGCATCAATTGTGTTTTTTTTATTTTTTTTTAGTGTGGCATTATAATTCCCTGCAATACATATTTCTGCCACCAAACGGCGCTTTAATGGGAATTATGCTACACGTCAGGCTAAAGTACAGAGACAATGTAGTGTTCATTCTAGCACCCTGCAGCGGTCACAGCCCGTGCAGCTCCTCTTTCCTGTCTGGGGTGTTGCTTTCTGCACTGGTGTTTCTGGCACACTCGATTGATGCAACAAACTGCTGAGATACAGACCAGAGTGTGCTTGAAGCACCAGAGCAGAGAGAGCGACACCCCAGGCAGGAAAGAGGAACTGCACGGGTTGTGACAGGTGCAGGGTGCTAGAATGAACACTACCATGTATAGTATGCTTTAAGAATCAAATTATGTCTGCCCCCCAGCTTAAATACAGCATCTGCAACCCGAGTGGAGGTAAGCTTTCGTGTACGTGCAGTAAACTCAATTCCTGAGAACTGCAAATGACAAACAGTACTTCCACCCAAGCCACACATACTGCACTGCTTAATCAATGAAACAAAAAATAACAAAATAGTTAAAAAAATAGACCACATTCACATACTCAACCAGGCCCGGCATGGTTTGGTTTCCGCTATACTAGTGAGACCATATGCATGGTGTCATCTTTATTTAGAGCTGTACGCAACCCCACAGGACTTTTGAGCTTAGGTTAACAAATAAGACTGGGACTTGTCAATAAGATCTCCGTCCACTATATCAGTTAAAAATAAGAAATTGAATATAGCACTCTCTAAAATCATTGTTCAGCACTTTACACAAATAACAAAATTACTTTTCCCTTCATAGTCCAACTAAAGGAAGAAAGAAAAACTTGAAAAGTCCCCAACAAGAAATGTCCTATACACTCAATAGGAACGGTCACCATGAAACAGTCAGGATTCCCAGAGACCGCATCTCCCTCACCTTAACATGTGGCTTATAGTAATAAAACAAGCGCGTCTCCCTTATAAGAGAGCTAGAAGACTTAACACAAATCAATAGGCCGTTATTCAGGCTTTATCCAATAAAAGAAAATTTTTGAAGTTACCCGGAGAGATCTGCAGTCATTTAAAGCAGATGGAAGATTACGATGAAACATTCAGCCTTCTATACTGTATTTTACTTACCCCTCTTTTTAACTTTTGCACGTCGTAACGGATTTGGGTAAATTCCCGTAGTCCGAAGGAGCCGCCTATGACCAACAGCTGAAAATAGAGAGAGAAAATATTGTAGAAAATCCTGGACATGATTAGGACAATACAAAATATTTGTTGTCGAAAAAGCGCAAAACTTGCAATACTGCGCAAATGTCTACAGCTGCGATAAGCACCTTGTACATCTATAGAAATATATGTTTGATTAGTAGCTCTTCTATAAAACCCATATGCATTATAGGTTTAGCGGACCATTACAGAAATAATCCATTTTGGATTGACCACCACTATTAAAAATGGAACCCCTCTATGCATACATCATTTCTGGGTACTTAAACACGGAGTCATCACTTCAAAGAAAGGAGAGAAGTTGTCGGCATAGTGAAAGGGGCAGTTTTATTTGCAGTATCTATGGAGTACACTGTACTTGGCATATATGGTTTCTATCATGAGACGGATTCACTTTTCATGTATGTGACATGGTATGAGCTTGTACACATACACACCAACACAGTCGCACAATCATTTGTCCAATGTTCAGGCTCCTAGCTCATTGCCAAGCTGCGCCTGTCATTGGGATTGATAAAGGAGCAGTGCCTCTCACAGTGCCAAATGCTAGCTACAGCTGAGGCTGGATGAAAGTGCACCAGGATGGGGGCTAAATGGCTTCTCTGCATAGTTCAAGTATCTTTCTCCAATTCTGAACACTGTGGGGTAAATTTACTAAAGTGAGAGTTTTTAGAAGTGAGTTGTAGAAGAGATGTTGCCCATAGCAACCAATCAGATTCTAGCTATTATCTTCTAGAAGGTGCAAGTTAAATGTTAATAGTAGAATCTGATTGGTTGCTATGGGCAACATCTCTTCTAAAACTCCCTTCTAAAAACTCTCACTTTAGTAAATTGACCCATGTGTCTGAGGGGGTCTATTTACTAAGCAATGTTAGGAGACAGAGTGAAAAGTGATAAGGTGCCAGCCAATCAGCTCCCAACTGTCATTTTTCAAACACAACCTGTGAGATGGCAGTTAGGAGCCGATTGGCTGGTACCTTACCTCATTTCACTCTGTCTCCTAACACTGCTAGTAGTAACTAGACCCCTAAGTGCTAGATGTCAGGGATTGTTTATTCTCTATTGAAAGTTATTATTAGCTTTTTTTATGCATTATATGCATGTGTCATAGCTGTGCAGAAGTTACATTTATTTGTCTATATGGGTTTACATTTCAATAATTTTAGATATTCTCTTGGGTACTACATATGAGGAGTAGCATACGAGTGTACTCGGGCAATCTCAGGTACTGCATACGACTTATTGCTGTCAGAACCACAGGGTTTTGTGTTCCCGGATTGGAGTCGGTGAGGATTTGAAATGTAAGAAACTAGGTGGTTTCATGAAGTTCCTACGCAAGGAGTAGGATCGGACACAGGTACAGAGGAGAGGGAATGAGATGTATGGAAAGGGAAATAAAGTAGCTAGCCAGGTATGGAATAAGGGCCTGATTCAGAAAGGATCATACTAGCGATTACGCATGCAGTCTCACTGCGAAGTTATACTAATGATTGCAATCACCTAACATAAGGACGCCCCTTTACCTGACACACATCCGTAATACTTAGCAAGAATGTGAAACCATCGGTAACAGAGTACAATCGCAGCCTCACACACAATTGCATAAGCTCTGACCTTACTCAGAAATTGCTAACCTCATCGCACTCAGTGAAAGCCCAAGATGCGTATGACATTGCAGTGGATAATTTATGCACGCGTTCAAACGCACTGGCAAGCCTCCGTTTCGCCAACAACCCCCTGTCACCACCAGCAAACGGGGGCGACAGGGGGGTCCTGATATAGGCATATACACATGCGCAGAACGCAACAATCAGCCGATTGCGTGCGTAATGGCAGTTGCAATCGGTAATGAATCAGGCCCTAAGTCTCTAGTGCAGAAACTGGACAGCACTCCTGAGGAGGATGTAGAATATTCCACTAAAGGAATTATCCCACTACTTGACTGAATGCCCAATGCAACAGGTTGAAAGAGACACTCAAGATAGTGTGGCTGAGCAGGATTCCGGACTGGGGTCGGCTGAGCAGGATTCCGGATTGGGACAGTGGAAAAAGTTCCCGGACTGGGACCAGCTGAGCAGGATTCCGGATTGGGACCGGCTGCAGAAATGACCGGACTGGGACCGACTGGTGAAACTACCAGACTGGGAGCAGCTGGCTGAGCAGGATTCCACTGAATAGATAGGTACAGGCAACAGAACTGCAGGCACATATAACTGGGTCTGAGTCACAGGAACCAAGTGAAGCTTGGTTAGCAAGACATTGTTCTGGCTATCTGTCAGTGCAAGAGGGAGTCCTTTTAAAGGTAGGGGCGCAACTAGGGGGGCTAAGGGGGCACGTGACGCGCTTCCGGACTTGAGGGGGCGTGGAAGAGGCTGCCGGAAGGCTAGGTTGCTGCTCTCGTGGGTTTAGTGCCGCATTCCGGCCTTGAGAGGCACAGAGACACAGTTGCAGTCTAATGTGGTACCGGTCGCATGTTAATCAGTGCTCGCGGATCAGCAGCGGCTGCCGGTCTGTGAGCTCCAACTGGTTCACGAGCGGCGCCACATTACAATGACGGCAGCACTGACAGTTCCCCAGCGTGTGGCAGCCCCGACCCGCGCCACCCCAAGCTCACCCTCCACAAGGCCCTGGCAGGTAAGAGAAGGGAGATTGGGCCTTACTGTGGCATAATGTGTAAGGGGCCTTACTGTGGCATATTATATATGGGGCATTACTGTGGCATAATGTAAAGGGGCATTACTGTGGCATAATGTGTAAGGGGCATTACTGTGTGGCATAATGTGTTATAAAGGATATTACTGCGTCACAAAACTACATACCCTTTTTCGTCCTCTATGTTGTATTTCTTTTTTGGGGGGGTACCAAATTATGGCCTTGCCCCGGGTGACAAAAATAATAGTTTCGGCTCTGTGAAACCTTAACTGCTATTTGCTACAATGTGGTCAGGTGACTGGAGCTAAGATGGAGGTGCCCATAGTCCGGTGGTGGTGGGCTCACTGCACGCAGGGACGCCAATCAGCGGCGCCTGTGCCAGAGAGGAAGTGGCCAGCACAAGCAGAAGAAGTCGTGAGGAGTTGGGGAGTGCTCTGGAGCTGTCACATGCAGTATAGACTGGTCACAGTCGGGGACCGGGTGGGGACGCGCTGCAGACAGAGCTGCAGCCAGGTTTGTGACAATTGCATGTACAGGACAAAGAGAGAGTGCCTTTATAATAATAAATTTGTTTATACAACATTGCAACAGTTACAATCAAATAGGTTTTATTTGTTTATTTAGTAAAAATATAATTTTTATTATTATTTGTGTCTAGAAAAAAAAATAAAAACCAACATGACTAAATTTATGATGCATTTTATATTTTACCTTTGTTTTAATTGCGCTGTATTGTGGATGTAACACTCAAATGTTATATTCTGACAGAACAGCAATGGCATTCTCCTTTGGAAGCCGCAAGGCAGCATCTGCTTCACCTCACAGCGACTGTCTAACAGTCCCCATACAGTATACTGCAATGTTTTGCCGTATGAGGGTGCTAAAGCAGGAATACGCATGGGGCCAATACACCAGGAGAAGGGAGGCCCGCACTCCCACAAATACATTCAGACTCCTATGCGACTGCCTTGGTGATGCTTTATTCACAGTCATGACTATGAGAAAACAGGCTGACCGCTCTATTTTTAATAACTGTGCCGAAAATGTTATATCTATATAATGAGAGAAAGTGCGTGTGTCTGTTGTACTTTATGCACGTCCAGAGTTTTGTACCTAGCTCCACCAAATTTTGCATGGTGATGTAGTTTGACCAGGACTAGGTTTTTGGCTATATTTGAAGTCTGTCAGGGCCATGGAGTTCTACATGGTGCCCACCAAGTAGGCCGTGGAGTCTCTGATTTGAAATTTTTGTTTAAGCAAGTTCGCTCAGGATGTCTTCCAGTGCCTAAAACTGCACTGATCTGAAGGCTGATATGTACCAGTGGGGGGCAGGCACAGCTCCAACGGAAGAGCAGTGAGTCAGAGGATCAACTGTCACACTGCACCTGCACTGACAGTTACTCATTTCCCCCAAGCACATTTTCATATGCCACGGTCTCCAGTATTGGTCTGCAGAGACTTTTGCTCGGCAAGGCTTCCTGTTCTGCACTGATTTCTGAATGATGGCTGCAGATGTACTTCAAAGTCCATTCCGCAACACAGAGTATCCCAGCTAGTTTATAATTATTATGGTAAACATATGTGCATTGTGGTAATCGTAACATAGCACATAATGGTAAACATACAAATAGCGCACTGTGACAATTGTACATTGTGGTAATAGTACACATAGCGCTTTATGGTAATCGTATACATTGCGCATTGTGGTAAACGTGTACATAGGGTCCGATTCCGCGATTTACGCTAAAGCAATCACAACTGCATTCTCTCACGGATCGCAGTTGCTAAAATATGCTAATACCTTCCAAAGTATAGCTGAGCATAGGAATGCCCACTGCTGCCTTCTCATATCTGTCCGACGACGTGCAACAGCGTAAACATCAGTGACCTCGACGCACATCGGGCAGTCATGCAGCACGTAAGTTAAGACTGACCAGCCACAAACACTCCCCCTCTCCTGACATGCTGAGAGCTCTCTCTCTCTCTGAAGGAGATCGCAAAAGCTAATTTATGCATGCCCATGAAACAGCGTTTAAATGGTCCAACATGTCTGCGATTTTCTAACCACGGGAATTCTTTTGCTGGTGTAATGCTCTATTCAATGCTGATGCTGTCTGTACCAACCTGACAATCCTGAATAAACTACAGCAAGTTGGTTTAGCAAGAAATGCGGATATTCAATTATTACCTTACTTGGCACAATACATAGCGCACTGTGGTAATTGTACGCGCATACATAGCGCATTACAGCAAGTGCATACATAGCGCATTACAGCAAGTGCATACATAGCGCATTACAGCAAGTGCATACATAGCGCATTACAGCAAGTGCATACATAGCGCATTACAGCAAGTGCATACATAGCGCATTACAGCAAGTGCATACATAGCGCATTATAGCAAGTGCATACATAGCGCATTATAGTAAGTGCATACATAGCGCATTATAGTAAGTGCATACATAGCGCATAATAGTAAGTGCATACATAGTGCATTATAGTAAGTGCATACATAGCACATTATAGTAAATGGATTCATAGCGCATTACAGTAACCGTACACGTAGCGCATTACAGTAACCGTATACATAGCGCATTACAGTAACCATATACATAGCGCATTATAGTAACCGTATACATAGCGCATTATAGTAACCGTATACATAGCGCATTATAGTAACCGTATACATAGCGCATTATAGTAACCGTATACATAGCGCATTACAGTAAACGCATACATAGCGCATTACAGTAAACGCATACATAGCGCATTACAGTAGACGAATACATAGCGCATTATAGTAACCGTATACATAGCGCATTATAGTAACCGTATACATAGCGCATTACAGTAACCATATACATAGCATAGCAGCAACATTCTTAAAAACATAAAAGATACAATATAAAAAATAACATGAAGGTTAAATTAACTTATCAGAGATCCAAGTGTACACCTGCCCATACACTGCCTGTCTTATCGGACCTACTACTAGCAAATACCTGGCAGTGAGATGAGAAGGGACATCCTCTACTAAAACATAATATAATAATACGTTTTCTCCCATTACAACTCACCATCATGGGCACTCCATACCGTAAGGTCGTGTTATTTTTAAACGATTGCCATAACGTGCCCAGCATTTTAGAATAACCCCATTCACTTTACGGGGGAAATATATCTGCAGCACACAGTACTTCCGACATCCATGAAACCAGCCTCAGCAGACGGTAGAACTTATTTCCCTTTCACGCAGACTGGCAAGTCCGCACTACAAACTTGTCCCCCGAAAACAGACAACGAAGCTCTTGTAGTTCCCTGTGTGAGCTCGGCGCTGCACGCCCGCTACTGCTTACAGCTGGCTGTGTAATCTGGTATTAGCAGGCGTCCACAGTATCCTATCGTATTCCTATAGTATGCACCCCTGAGTAATAAGAGTTAATAAATCCCAGCCGTGATATATGCTAGCCAAATATTGCATGGATATATGCTAGCCAAATATTGTGTTGTAAGCATCTATCTACAAAAGGATAGCGTTATCCAAGAGACTGTGAAAGTGAAGATAAAAAATGAAATCATATAATTACTGTAGTTTCTGTGCTAGCTGTTATTTCATGATCTCTACAATAAAACCAGTCAGAGCCGTAACTAGACTTTTTGGTGCCCTGTGCCAGAAAGAGCATTGGTGCCCCCTTCATTTTTCAAAGGCACATAATGCACCCAAAAAAGGGGAAGGGCCAGGGAAGATATAGGAGAGGCCAGGAGATGCTGGGGATGAAATAAGAGGAAGCTACAAGCAAGAATGATAATAAACAGAAATTTGACAGGCCCAAACAGCGCCCCCTGACCTGTGGTGCCCTGTGCGATGGCACCGGCCGCACTACCCTAGCTACGGCCCTGAAACCAGTAACTTTACAGCTATTGCCTATCTTTAAAGCTTCAAAATGTAACTGCTTAAATGTAGGCAACAATTTTGATTCCTTTGCAAAAAGATAATGGTACAGAGACACTTGGTACTCACCTAACCTGCTTATGGTACTGTGGCCAGGTAAGTGCCTCCCTGGTCTATAAAGTAGCTGGACTATAGTAGTTGATGATAGAAGTTCTAGGCAGGAGAGTTAAATTATTCCAGCTGTGGCGGTAGAAAAAAGTGGGTCATCAGCCGCTACATTCAGACATCTTGGCCACCCTGATTACCAGCTTCACCCCGTGCGACTTTTGGTTGTGGATTTTTATTTAATTTTGAAGACCTAGGTGTCAGATTTGAAAGACAGCATTAGATATCAGGTGCTGGCAATTCCGCCCGACGTTCCTTTTTGCTACAGAGAATGCTGTCCTATGAATGGAAACTGTTGTTGACTACAATGGAGGACACTTCAAACAATTGCAAGAGACCTGGAGACAAAATGTGTAACATATTTTTTTGGCAAGCATATTGTCTGAAGTACCTGCTGTCCAAAATGTCACATTATAAGCCATACAACTCACCCCAGAGTGCTTTAACTTTAAAGGCCGTCTTCAACTAGATGCGAAAAGTCTAGTTTGGCAAAAAGTGTTCGCCGGTGCAAACTTTTTGCGCATATGTGCAGATTGCGCTATATAATTGCCAGAGTGTTCGCATGTGCGAAAACTCCATAGGCAGAAACCGGCGAAAAGTTTTCACCATCTCAGAGTAGGTGATAAAATGTGCAAAATCTCTATTTTTGGCTAAAAATGTGAGGACTTAGGGCCTGATTCAGAGCCGCTCGCAAAATGCGAGCACTCGCTCTGAATCAGGGCGGCCGCTTTGTTTTAAATGACCCGGCCTCCTGGCCGCTCGCTAAGCTGTGGGTGACCACCCACAGCTTTAGCGAGCGGCCAGGTGATGGTCGCGACCATCGAGCTTGCGACGAGACCCTTGTGGTAGGATCTCGTCTGCCGCAAACCCCAGTGAGCTTCCGGCTCTAATAGAGCTGGAAGCTCACTACTGACATCACTCACTCACTCACTGACATCCAGCCACCTCCCCACCCCACCAACAAAACGGGGCGAGCTGTCGATCAACATCGACAGCCGCCCCGTTTGGAGAGAGAGAATTTCTCGCTCCGGGGCTTGCGTATTGTGCACACCGCGCATGCGTAATGCCCCACCATCGACCCGCTTGCGAGCGCATAGCACTTGCGAGCGGGTCTGAATCAGGCCATTAGTTCAGAACCCTTTGGACATGCCCCATAGTGACTCATTAGAAAAAAAAATAGCTTAATTCCCCCTAATGATGACGTAATTTTTGGGGTGAAAATAGAAATAGTGTTGGAAAATGGGTATAAAGTACTGAGTCAGGTATTTTGGGGGGCTGCATGGATGGAACAGGTGATTTTAGGATTGTAGGTGGCTGCAGCAGGTGTATTTTTAACATTTTTCAAAACTGCACTTTATAGACACATAAATATACTAATACCCATTTTAATGTTCCCCCCAATTTAACTACAGCAATTATTTTTTCCAGAAGAAATTGGTTTATATAATTTTTCCACACTTATGCAAATATCCATATAACAGCCCTTTGACTCAATATAAGATCACTAAATACTTTTATTAGGGCTATTACTACCCTTCTATAATGATTTTCTATGTCAGTTAGGCTTTTTATGGGGTACACGCTGTTTTCCCCAAAATGTGCTGTACTTTTCGCTAGTTTCACCATGTGCAATTATCGCACATATGCGTTTTCGTGTGTTTTGCAGTCGGTTTGGGGCGAAAAGCGGTAGCGCGCACTGAGAAAGTATGCCAAAAGATCCCATCAAAACTGGCGAATGTAGCGATAACTTTGCCATGCGAACGCTTTTCACCAAACTCGACTTTTTGCACCTAATTGAATACGGCCCTATGTAGTAATATTTTAATATAATTTTATATATATATATATATATATATATATATATTGTGATGTCTTGGGGTTAATTAGCTCGGCAGAGTGTGATTGGGTCCAATGTTTGGGTGCATTAAAGAGAGTCTACACACAGCTTTCAGGTGAAAATAAACGAGGTGATGCTTTACTTCCAGCATTAGAAATCAGGAAACGGAAAATAATATACAAACCTAGCCCTTGTTTAGGGCACTAGCTCACTTCTTCAACCCTCTCTATAAGGGAGCAGCTAGTCTGCCAACAAAGTCTCTGAGATTGTGATCCTTCCTGCAACATGCAGAACTGGACCTGGCCTCCTGGCCTGGTATAGCTTCCTCAGCTTACAAACACAGTCTCTGTGCCTTCCCTGTATCCTCCAGGTATACAGAGGCCCTGGATTCCTCAGCCTGCAGCTTAGCTGCCTCAATGTCACTCAGTCTGAGAGTTTGTGGTCCACCCTTGCCTCCTGCAAGGTCCAGACACCGGCCTCCTGGCCCCCAATGGCTCGCTGCTGCCACAATCCCACATGGACTGTTTCCAACAGCAGCCTGACTGGTCTGCCTTCACATCAGCCCACACTTGAGCTGTATCCACAAGGCAGCAATTAGGCATCTTCCCACAATGCTTTTCTAGTCTGTGTGGGTGGATCTCCCCTGCCCCACACAGAATCTGCTGCTCACCAGTGCCACCTCTGGTGATACTCCCTATATATATATATATATTTATATATATATATATATACATACACACATACTAGTGGTTTTCCCCGGCGATTCTTAGCTTTTTTTTCTCTCTGTTCCCTTTCCCTGTGTCTGCCTATCTTTATTCCGGCTGCTCCCTCAGCCTCTTTTACTCCAGCTCCCTCAGTATTCCTCTCTAATGTCCCCTTAGCCTTTTTTCTTCCCTGCCTCATCAACATCTTTCTCTCCTGGCCCCTCACCATCTTTCCGTCTTGCCCCCTTAGCATTTTTCTCCTCCCCTGTTTCTTTTCCATTTACTCCAGTCAACTACAAATTAGGGTGTTCCTAAAATAGGGAATTATACATATGCTGCAAAGACAAATTCATCTTCTATTTTAAACTACACAACAGATTCATCTTCTCCACATTGATAAGTTCAGAAATTGAGGGATTCTTGAAAGTTTCATTTCCAGCCAAAACTGAGGATCTGGAACTTAGAGAAAGTTGGGAGGTGGAGGTTAGGTTTGGCACTAGGGAAGGAGGTTAGGTTCAGGCACCGGGAGGGAGGGTTAGGGGAGAGGAGGAGGGTTAGAATACTGACCAACAAGTGTCGGTATTCTAACGCTGCCAGGATTCCGACGTCTGCATTCTGACCGCCAGGATCCAGAGCTGCGGCATCCCGTACCCATCCTGAAATGTTCACATGCTGCAAAGACTAATTAAAATCTTATTTTGAAACCAGATGCTAGAATCATCTTTTGTTATCAGAGTGATACATTTTGAATAGTATCCAAAAGTTCAAAGCACCAATTAGTGCCGCAGCTGCCAATGCCACGGGCAATTTCTTTAAAACTGAGAGACCCACTTGCAGCGCCCTGTGCCAGTGGAAATCAGTCTTGGTGCAGATTTGGATGCACCATCTGTGTACCAATGAACGCACCATCGAAGCTTGCACCAGCCCTATGGCTGGTGCAGTTTCTCAGTTTGAACATGAACAGAGTTGCTGTCATCGACACCCATGTCTGCCAAAGAGGCCCACGAACATCCACACTCCCTGCACTCAAATTCGTTCTGCCTCATCATGCGGTAACAATCGGGACGCATGCACAGTGTGACTCAGACACATGCACAGAACTTATAGCATCGGTTTTGCGAGTGGTTAGTGTGCGATTCAGAATCAGGCCCTTAATGCCAATGGGTTGAATATCGACAAATAAAAGTTTGGGAGCACTACTGGAGTTTCACGCCAGCTAAAATTGATATTGCATTCAACCAGGACACCAATTGTAAACAGGACAAGGCCCTTTGTGATCGCAATTAGCTTCATGCTTATTTCAGAGGTCCATTCATCAGCTCGTCACTTAAAATTTTCACCTACTTTTGTATACGTTAAAATTTGGGGCCATTCATTATAAAGGTAATGCAGGAGATATCACTGATATCTCCAGCTTACCTTTTAGCCCCAATCTGCCCAGCTGTCCCCATACACTAGTATGGGGACCTAAATTCATCAAGCTCCAAAAATACTATGGAGCTCATTCAGACCCAATCGATAAGCTGCGCTCGCTCGCAGGCGGGTGATTTTTACATACTGCGCATGCCTATGTGCCGCAGTGCGCATGCGTAAACCACTCACTGCGATGAAATTTCGATTGCTCGCGACGCTCCACATGGACGGTACCTTGAGTGCCAGAAAGAGCCGTTTGTGGGTGGTAACAGGGGAAGGTGCTTGTCAACGGGGCACGGTGGTGCAAACGCAGGCGTGTCTGGCCGTGACAATGGCGTTTTATGGGCATCCATAATTACAAGGCAGCATCATTGTACACATCACCTGGCATCTTTTTCGACTGAAGCACTCGCAGTGCTTGCGGTAGCCCAGGGCTTACCACAAGCACTGCGTGAGCAGTCGATGGTTCTTTTCGGTGCCGATAGTTGCAGCAGGTGCTACAAATTCTATTGTATAATTGCAAAGTAGATGCGTTATTTCGCTTATTTTTTTGTTTTTGTTTTTCAATTTGCTCTTTTTTGTTAATGACTGTGATGTCTTTACAGATACAAATCCCAAATGCATTTTACTACTCTAACAATTGGCCATATATATTTTAATATTCAAAGATCTCAAATTGTTTTTTTTTGTGTATTTAAAGTGCAATAGGATAAACTGTTTTTTTTTTGTTTTTTTTTTAATTTATGTGCTCCCTTCAAGCTGGTGTGGAACTGCATATCCCAGCATGCCATTCCAGAGTAAATACATGCCTTAATAGCAATTGTGTGCCAGGCCAGGCTTGGATTAGTAGTTCCATAACAGCTATATATATATATATATATATATATATTTATATTTATTTTTTTTTAGAAACAAAAATGCATATAAAAAAGACAAATGACTGACTCTGTTGCAAATGTACAAAGTACATTTTTATTTGTTAATACAACAAATTTGAGTTTGAAATATGACTTTTAAAATCAAAATAATTTTTCTTTTCTTAAAAAAAACAACATTAAATGAAATGAATCGATACACGATTTTCTGGAGGAATTTGGAATGAGTACACACTTGCAAATCTGGTTTAGGACTTTTGTGCCATCACCAAATGTCCCTCCTTCACCTCCTACAATTCAAACTTCACCTCCAAATATGTATGGCACATATGATAGCAAGATACAATGTCAAATTATTCTTTGTATGGTTTCCAGGGGCACTAACCAGATCTAATTTTGGCCCATAAACTTCCATAAAGTTCGTTTAGAAATCTGGGTGTAAATAAACCAAGATCATCAATCTTTTTTCTTCCGCTTTGCTGCCGACTCCGGAGAGCTCAATTTAGGGATCCGTGTGGACTGTCGTGTATCCTGCTTGGAGCTCGTTCCATCCACAGCAGGTTACTGGTCCACCTCACCTTCTCTTGGGCCAGTGAGTTGTTATTTCATCTCCCTGACATCTTGGCTTATGGTCCTTAGAATGGAGGCTTGCTCCACCATGCTGGCCTGGACTGCCTCAATGGCTGCAGATTGCCGTTCCACTGCCACCCTAAGGCCATCGATGACTTTGGCAGTGTGGATGGGGAGGCACAGTTGATGTTGGTTGTGTCGTCATCCCATCCGACTGCAGCCCTTGATCCATGGCAGGTCCTTTAAAAATGAAGAAATATAAATTACTATTTTGACTTTACACATAAATAGACAGATACAGAGACAGGTGTAAGCAAATAATTACCAGGCACAGCACGTTGGCCATCTTGTGGAGGCTCCAGATGGAGTAATTGTGCCTCCGACAATAACCTCCATTCTAAGGCCCTTTGGGTCAAAGCCAATCTGTCAGGGAGGGGACCCCCTGGCCCATTAAGGTGTTGGATCCGTAAATTGAGCTTTTTCTTGAGTCGGCTGCAAAGGTCACCCCACCAAATAAGATTGTTTAGTTTAATTATTTTCAGGGCCGGATTAAGGTCTGTGGGGGCCCCTGGGCAACAAACTTGTGGGGGCCCCTATATACCACCGTCCCCTGTAGTAATGCCCCTTCTGCAGTGCCCCCAGTAGTGATCCCCCTATGCAGTGCCCCTTATATAGTGCCCCCAGCCCCAGTAGTGGTCCCCCCTATGCAGTGCCTCTTATATAGTGCCCCCAGACCCAGTAGTGGTCCCCCTTATGCAGTGCCCCTTATATAATACCCCAGTAATGGTCCCCCTATACAGTGCCCCCATTAGTGCACCTTTTATAGTGCTCCCAGACCCAGTAGTGTCCCCCCCTATGCAGTGCCCCTTATATAATGCTCCAGTAGTGGTCCCCCTATACAGTGCCCCCAGTTGTGCCCCCAGACCCAATAGTGGTCCCCCCCTATGCAGTGCCCCTTATATAACTCCCCAGTAGTGGTCCCCCTATACAGTGCCCTCAGTAGTGCCCCTTATATAGTGCCCTCAGACCCAGTAGTGGTCCCCCCATGCAGTGCCACTTATATAGTGCCCCCAGTAGTCCCCCCCTATACACTGCCCCCAGTAGTAGCCCACCCCTATTCAGTGCCGCCAGTAGTTGTCCTATGCATTGCCCCCAGTGTCCCCATGAACCGGCCCCCCCTATGCAGTGCCCCTTACACACACACACACACAAAAAAAACACAACTTACCTGAAACCCCGCTCGTTACGCGACCGCCGCTGTCCGCTCCGGCTCCTCTTCTCCTGCAGTATGGGAGAGACGACAGCGTCATGATGTCACTCCCATTACCCGGGGGGGAGCCGGAAGACGGATCTCATAAGTGAGCCCCAGCCGGCTCCCTCCGTTGAAGCAGAAGCCAATGAGAGTCTGTGTGACTCTTATTGGCTGCTGTAACAAACACACAGCTGCCGCCGGTGGCTCTGTGTATGTCACTGTGTAGTGCGGCCGCGCTCACTGCGCGGTCTACACTACACCAGCGGCGGGGACACTAGCGGCGGGTGAAGCCACCAGCTGCACCGCTGCTAGTGAGGGCCCCTCTGTGTGTGGGGGCCCAGGGACGACCGCCCCTGTCGCCCCCCCCCTTAATTCGGCCCTGATCATTTTGTGTAAAAAATATCTTGCTATGTCCCAAATTATATATTGAACATTGACACACCATTTTTAAAGTGTTGACCATCATAATTAGTGGAGTGTTTCAGATTGATGATCTTGTTTACTTCTACCCAGATTTCTAAACGAGCTTCTACTGGAACGTTATGACCAAAATAGAATCTGGTTAGTGCCTCATGGATGAGGGTATCCATAACCCTACAAGGAATAACTTGACATTGTATCCTGCCATCTGATGGGCCTCCCACATTTGGAGGTGATGTGTTTGTAGGAGGTGGAGGAGGAACATCTGGTGGCTGCACAGGCAGGGGCGCCGAGAGGGGCGGGTACAGATTACCGGGGCCCGGGCTTCCTGAGGGGCCCGGGTCTGGCGCCGCTCCCCCTCTCTCACAGCAGCCCAGCGTGGGCTGAGCTGCAGTGGAGACTGCTCGTGGCTGCTGAACAGCAGTCTACTATGCCTGTGGGGGGGAGTGATCACACTGATCGCGCCCCCCTGGCTTTGAGCAGGACTGAGGGGGCCCAGAGCGCCCCCCTCCCCAGCGCGCACGGCGCTGCACATCTTTATTTATTTTTTCCCGGAAAGGGGGCGTGGCCACGCCTCCCGCGATTAGGCCTATTACCCGGGCCCGCCGCGACTCTCAGCGAGCACTTTCCACACCCACATCTGCAAGTGTGTTAACATCTACATTTTCAGATTCTAGTCCCAATCCAAATTCACCAGAAAATCGGGTATTTCGTTCTTGCAGTCAGAGAAACTAGCCTCCTGAGATCCATTACTGCAAATCCTAAAAGCCAGGCATTGCCATTTATAAGCATATGCATACGCCGCTGTAATAGTGTGCCACTGCCACGCAGTGCCCTACGTAGTACACAAGCGACCAACCGACACAAACACACGCCTATAAAATCGCCCCTCCAAGTTACAATCACTTTCACGAAAAGCTGCGGAGTGTTGCCAGTGTACGAAATGCCGCACAGGCATATGTCAGCTGTGGGATTAGGTGAGTCACATGCTGTATGGAAGGTGTTATATATATCTAAATGTAGTAAATTAAGAAATGTCCTGTGTCCATCCGCCACTTTTGAGGGGCCAACCAATCAGAATGCACCATAGTTTATATAAAGTTTGCACACTGTAATATCTGTCATTGCCATCATGAGAGCCGCAAGCTTCACCCGCAGGGAGCTGCAAATCTTGGCATGCGTCATGGACTGGCGCCTGGTGCCTGCAATGCTGTTTGTGACAAACCGCCAAAAGAGGCGGGCCTACGTCGAGGTGCAGCGTAGGTTACACCGCATAGGCTGTGACCGCACCATTGTGCAATTAGAATGGCGTTGGTCCGACCTCCGCCGTCGTACACCGGATCTTCTGATCCGCTTGCGGGCCCTTAACTTGCAGCGTAAGTAGTTCCGCACTGTCAATGCGTCCGTTAGCAGTGCTATTTTTTGCAAAAGTTAAAATGATATAAATATATTATTGTGTTTCTGGTACTATAAATGGCTTGGCAGGTTTTTTTTATTTTTATTATTTTCAAGTAGCAGCCATTTTGTCAAATTACTGGATTCTGTAAATTAACATAAAGTTTGTGTGTGTGTGTGCTGTATTCATCAAGTGTATTATAATGTAAAACAATTTCATGAGTTTTGTTAAAACTGCAATAGCAACAAATTTAGGCCCTGATTCAGAGCCGGACACTCTGACCAGAGCGCTCGCTCTGAATCAGGGCCCTCCTCCATTAATATGAAGCGTCCTCCTGGATGCTCGTATAGCTGTGGGTCACCACCCACAGCATATACGAGTGTGCAAAAAGATGGTCGCGATGGTCTTGACCATCGTGACCATCGGACTTGCGAGGGAAACCCTGCGGTCGGGTTTCCCAGCCGCAAGGCCAGGAGTGATTTTGGCTCTATCAGAGCCAAAATCACTCCCACTGACATCACTAGTGATGTCAGTGGGGCCGGCTTCAGACGGTAGGCGTTCCCATGGGAACACCTCCGTCTGGCAGGCACTCCCCCGGCACGCCCACCAAAGGGGGCGTGCTGTCAATCAACATCGACAGCACGCCCCCTTTGGTGCGAGACCCGGAGCGATGGAAAGTCCTTCGCTCGCCGGGTCTCGCTCATGCGCACGACGGAGCTCCCTCCGTCGTGCGCATGCGCAGTGGGGACCATCGACCCACTTGCGAGCGTACTGCCGCTCGCGAGTGGGTCTGAATGACCCCCTTAATTCTCTCATCCTCTCACTATTTATATAAATAAATAGCGATATCTATATATATATATATATATTTATATATATATATATGTGTGTGTGTATATATATATATATTTATATATATATATTGCGTGGCGTATATTGGAAGAAAGTTTTGGATTAGTATTGCCTAAAATTTTTACAAAAAAACACACATTTAAAGTGAATTGTTTAAAATTTTTTATAGTTTGGGCAAATCATAACACAAATCATATTTCAAAAGCATTATCTTTTAGGCCAATGCAGACGAGCCAGAAGAGGGCGTGGTCAACAAAACCCCTCACCTGCTCACTCTTTCCACCATTCCTCCCCTCCCTCCACTCCCTCCCCTGCTCAATCTTCCCACCATTCCTCCCCTCCCTCCACTCCCTCCCCTGCTCAGTCTTCCCACCATTCCTCCCCTCCCTCCACTCCCTTCCCTGCTCAGTCTTTCCACCATTCCTCCCCGCCCTCCACTCCCTCCCTGCTCAGTCTTCCTCCACTCCCTCTCTGCTCAGTCTTCCTCCCCTCCCTCCAATCCCTCCCCTGCTCAGTCTTCCCACTAGTCCTCCAATCCCTCCCCTGCCAACCCAGAACCATCACATTCTTCCAATTCCTCCCCTGGACAAGCTTCCTCTCAGGAAAGTTGTGGAGGCTCCTATTGGGCGGCCTCTTCACAGGAGCCATCCCAGGAAGAACCTGCGGCTGAAGGTACATGCAAGACCTAAAAAACATTGACACACACTTTCAAGGCACATTTGTATTTTCTGAAAATCATTACAACATGTATGTTGAAGGGAGCCATTTCAGTGTACAAGCTTGTTTGTGTGTTAAATTGTATTTTAAACTTAATATAGCCTACAGACCACTTTTCAAATGTCAGTATTGCTATGAGGTACAGTATATATGTAACACATATACCTATATTGCATAGTAATGGTACAATCAAAGGAAATTAAAAAATAGACGTGTGTGTGTTTCTTTAAGAAAAAACAAAACAACAAAATAGTCAAAGCAAGTTTAAGATTACAAAAAAAAAGATGCAATCAAACTATAATTACATACAAATAACAAGCTATTAGCAGACGTTTGCTAAGGCAAGTACATCGTGTGGTAGCAAATGTCCTGCGTTGGCTTTCTATATATAGGATGTGGAATGACGAGTCCGCAGATGTCAGCAGTGAATGCATCGCTATCATTGAAGTGATGGTCACTCGCAGCTTAAGGTGGGTAGTTTTTCAATCTGGCTGGGCGTGTATATCTTTGCGATGTCTTTGTGATCGTTCGCTGGTTTTGCACATGATTGCTCGCTGCGGCTGCGAGCGATCGCTGCTTAGCGACCGGGTCTGAATCAGGCTCTATATCTTTGGAACTTGACTGCAGGAGTAGTTGCCATCTGCAGATGGCATTTTCTCCAGCAGACACGCTCCTTCCCTATGGGAAGAAGTCCCAGGTTGTGAAGAGGGATCCTTTCAGATCCCTCCGTCACTGTCCGGCTCCTTCCATCGGACACCGGGGCTTTGTGCACCTGCGTGAACCCCAGTTCATGTAGACGCACTAGCATTGCCGAGACAGACTTATCAGTGCTAAGTTTCACTGTTTTTAGATACTGTATGTATGCAATGCTGAATTGTTACGGAGTTGAAGAGATTATCGGCTGACCGAGCAAGCGTTGCAATCGCACTGCACAGGTGCCAAGGTACCTTAGCGATGCTGCTCGCAGTGAGGATATTCAGGGGCTGTTTGGGGTCGATAACAGGGAGTGGTGGCAAAAATACATGCGTGTCGCAACTGTTTTTGGGGTGTGTCTCAGCCTACAACTGCGATCCAGTGGGATGCAGTCAATAAGCCCGCGCTCGGCAAATCCCGACGCCTGTCATTATACCTACACTGGGAGCCCGACGCCCTGCATACCAACTGAAGAAAAGCCGGGCGCCGGATGCGGACAGCCGTGGGGGTGGGTGTTAGGTTAGGAGCTTCTGGGGGGGACTTATGGTTAGGAGATTTAGGACCTCATTCAGAGTCGGTCGTAAGCGGCCGCTCGGTCGTACCCAGCGATGTTCACTAAACTGCACATGCGTAAGATTCGCAATGCGCGTGCGCAAACTAGCTGTTGCGATCGGAAATTTCTCTCTCCTTGAACACAGCCAGGTCGCTAGTTTGAGTGACAGAATGAGCCATTTGAGGGAAGTAACCGGAAGGTGCTTGTGAACGGGGGAGTGGAGATCCGAACGCAGGCGTGCCTGACTATGCAAACAGAGTTTAATGGGAGTGCATAATTAACAAAGTAGTGTCATGGCACACGTGACATGGGACGTTTTTACACTGACTAGATCGTAGTGCTTGAGTGAGGGTATGGTCAGCCTTAAGCTCTGTGAGCAGCTCCGATTGGTCCCGATGGTCTCGATTAATCCTTATATCCCCGGAGATGAAGTGTGTTGCGATCGCAAAGGGGGAGTGTTTTTAGTCTTACGGCCGCTTCTTACCCTCGCTCGTTCAGCTAGCGAGCCCATCTTAGCGACGCATCTTGCGATCGCTTCATTTGCATATCCGGACCCTTTTCCCTTACGATAGAGCGGACCTAACGACCGACTCTGAATGAGGTCCTTAGGTTTAGGCTGCGGGGATGGGGGGGTTAGGTTTAGGCACTTAGGGTGGGGGTTAGGGTTAGGCACTAGGGGGGGAGGTTAGGGTTAGGCACCCCTAAGTGAGGGTTAGAGTTAGGGGGAGGAAAGGGTTAGCGATAGGAAAAAAACTTACCTTGTCTGGATCTTCATCTTCTAACTTCCGGCGTTGGTATTAGGTCCGCCGGGCTCCGATCCAGTATACAGATAAAGTGGTTCCAACGTCTCAGTTCAGGCGGCCATTCTGCGTGACGATAGGGTTACTCAGGTAGCCGACTATGGAATGATGTGTGGCGGCATTTGGATTTGCGATGGCCCTGGTGAGCATTTCAATACATATCCCGGCATCTTCAACATTTGCATATTTTCACACAGCAGCTGCAATTGCATTAACGTACATCTCTGAATCAGACCCAGGGTCAGTGGCAAACGCAGGATTTCTAGAGCGGGGTTTCCAAATGCTGGATTGTAGAGTGAGTGTGGCCAGTCCATGAAGAGGACGTATTTAGCACTTATCCAGCTTAGTGTCATACAAAGTGTATTGTGTGTCATAACTCCAGCATACACAGGACCATCTCAGTAAGCCATTAGATGTGCCAGTAGGGCCATCCTGTCTGAGCTGTTTTTATTTCAGATGTGGGCACAATTCCAGAGCATAGGAGCAAGTCCAGGAGTCTGGGGGAGCAGGAGAAGAACCTGGCATTGCCCTGAACATATATGTACATATTGGTCTCCTTATCCACTGGATAGTGTATTATTATACGGTATTAATAATTAACTCTAATTATGGTCTATAGCAGTGCACCCCTGACAGTGCATGTTTTCCATGTTTCCCTAACAGAGCATGTTGGTGCATAAGTGTATTTATTACTGGCTGACACATCTTAAAAGATCCACAGGTAGTGCTAATTATTTCATTTGTGATACTGAGAAGAACATGCAGCAGTAGTAAAATTCTATTATATTACTCTTTCCAGGGGCGTCTTTAGAGAGGAAGGGGCCCATGTGCTTTCCCTGTCCGGGGCCCCCTCCTCTCTTCCCGGCGGCCAGCAGCCGACTGACGCAGCTGCCCTGCCACCGGAGCATTAGTAGACTCTGGGCACTAGAGTGTGCCTGGAGCAGGGGCGTTTTAAGAGAGGAGGGGGCCCATGTGCACATCTCGTGCGGGGTCTCCTCCCCTCTCCCTGGTGGCTGGCAGCCCACTGACATGTCTGGCCAGTACCGGAGCATTAGTAGACTCCCGACCTAGATCGTGCGCGGAGTCTATAACGCATTCGCAGAACGTCGGAAAAATGGCCGCGGTGGCCATTTTCCGGCGTTCTGTGCATGCGAAGTAGACTCCGGGCACACTCTAGTGCCTGGAGTCTACTGCTCATGTGCAGAACACCGCGGTGGCCATTTTTCCGGTGTTCTGAGCAGCAGTGACACCCGACGCGGGACCTCGGACAGGTAAGTTTAAAAAAAATATGGGTGCAGTGTGTGCGGTGCGGGGCCCCCCTGGACCCGGGGGCCCATGTGCCCCGCACACACTGCACCCATTATAGATACGCCACTGGCCGGGAGTCTACTGCGCATGCGTAAGATTCGCAATGCGCGTGCGCAAACTAGCTGTTGCGATCGGAAATTTCTCTCTCCTTGAACACAGCCAGGTCGCTAGTTTGAGTGACAGAATGAGCCATTTGAGGGAAGTAACCGAAAGGTGCTTGTGAACGGGGGAGTGGAGATCCGAACGCAGGCGTGCCTGACTATGCAAACAGAGTTTAATGGGAGTGCATAATTAACAAAGTAGTGTCATGGCACACGTGACATGGGACGTTTTTACACTGACTAGATCGTAGTGCTTGAGTGAGGGTATGGTCAGCCTTAAGCTCTGTGAGCAGCTCCGATTGGTCCCGATGGTCTCGATTAATCCTTATATCCCCGGAGATGAAGTGTGTTGCGATCGCAAAGGGGGAGTGTTTTTAGTCTTACGGCCGCTTCTTACCCTCGCTCGTTCAGCTAGCGAGCCCATCTTAGCGACGCATCTTGCGATCGCTTCATTTGCATATCCGGACCCTTTTCCCTTACGATAGAGCGGACCTAACGACCGACTCTGAATGAGGTCCTTAGGTTTAGGCTGCGGGGATGGGGGGGTTAGGTTTAGGCACTTAGGGTGGGGGTTAGGGTTAGGCACTAGGGGGGGAGGTTAGGGTTAGGCACCCCTAAGTGAGGGTTAGAGTTAGGGGGAGGAAAGGGTTAGCGATAGGAAAAAAACTTACCTTGTCTGGATCTTCATCTTCTAACTTCCGGCGTTGGTATTAGGTCAGCCGGGCTCCGATCCAGTATACAGATAAAGTGGTTCCAACGTCTCAGTTCAGGCGGCCATTCTGCGTGACGATAGGGTTACTCAGGTAGCCGACTATGGAATGATGTGTGGCGGCATTTGGATTTGCGATGGCCCTGGTGAGCATTTCAATACATATCCCGGCATCTTCAACATTTGCATATTTTCACACAGCAGCTGCAATTGCATTAACGTACATCTCTGAATCAGACCCAGGGTCAGTGGCAAACGCAGGATTTCTAGAGCGGGGTTTCCAAATGCTGGATTGTAGAGTGAGTGTGGCCAGTCCATGAAGAGGACGTATTTAGCACTTATCCAGCTTAGTGTCATACAAAGTGTATTGTGTGTCATAACTCCAGCATACACAGGACCATCTCAGTAAGCCATTAGATGTGCCAGTAGGGCCATCCTGTCTGAGCTGTTTTTATTTCAGATGTGGGCACAATTCCAGAGCATAGGAGCAAGTCCAGGAGTCTGGGGGAGCAGGAGAAGAACCTGGCATTGCCCTGAACATATATGTACATATTGGTCTCCTTATCCACTGGATAGTGTATTATTATACGGTATTAATAATTAACTCTAATTATGGTCTATAGCAGTGCACCCCTGACAGTGCATGTTTTCCATGTTTCCCTAACAGAGCATGTTGGTGCATAAGTGTATTTATTACTGGCTGACACATCTTAAAAGATCCACAGGTAGTGCTAATTATTTCATTTGTGATACTGAGAAGAACATGCAGCAGTAGTAAAATTCTATTATATTACTCTTTCCAGGGGCGTCTTTAGAGAGGAAGGGGCCCATGTGCTTTCCCTGTCCGGGGCCCCCTCCTCTCTTCCCGGCGGCCAGCAGCCGACTGACGCAGCTGCCCTGCCACCGGAGCATTAGTAGACTCTGGGCACTAGAGTGTGCCTGGAGCAGGGGCGTTTTAAGAGAGGAGGGGGCCCATGTGCACATCTCGTGCGGGGTCTCCTCCCCTCTCCCTGGTGGCTGGCAGCCCACTGACATGTCTGGCCAGTACCGGAGCATTAGTAGACTCCCGACCTAGATCGTGCGCGGAGTCTATAACGCATTCGCAGAACGTCTGAAAAATGGCCGCGGTGGCCATTTTCCGGCGTTCTGTGCATGCGAAGTAGACTCCGGGCACACTCTAGTGCCTGGAGTCTACTGCTCATGTGCAGAACACCGCGGTGGCCATTTTTCCGGTGTTCTGAGCAGCAGTGACACCCGACGCGGGACCTCGGACAGGTAAGTTTAAAAAAAATATGGGTGCAGTGTGTGCGGTGCGGGGCCCCCCTGGACCCGGGGGCCCATGTGCCCCGCACACACTGCACCCATTATAGATACGCCACTGGCCGGGAGTCTACTGCGCATGCGTAAGATTCGCAATGCGCGTGCGCAAACTAGCTGTTGCGATCGGAAATTTCTCTCTCCTTGAACACAGCCAGGTCGCTAGTTTGAGTGACAGAATGAGCCATTTGAGGGAAGTAACCGAAAGGTGCTTGTGAACGGGGGAGTGGAGATCCGAACGCAGGCGTGCCTGACTATGCAAACAGAGTTTAATGGGAGTGCATAATTAACAAAGTAGTGTCATGGCACACGTGACATGGGACGTTTTTACACTGACTAGATCGTAGTGCTTGAGTGAGGGTATGGTCAGCCTTAAGCTCTGTGAGCAGCTCCGATTGGTCCCGATGGTCTCGATTAATCCTTATATCCCCGGAGATGAAGTGTGTTGCGATCGCAAAGGGGGAGTGTTTTTAGTCTTACGGCCGCTTCTTACCCTCGCTCGTTCAGCTAGCGAGCCCATCTTAGCGACGCATCTTGCGATCGCTTCATTTGCATATCCGGACCCTTTTCCCTTACGATAGAGCGGACCTAACGACCGACTCTGAATGAGGTCCTTAGGTTTAGGCTGCGGGGATGGGGGGGTTAGGTTTAGGCACTTAGGGTGGGGGTTAGGGTTAGGCACTAGGGGGGGAGGTTAGGGTTAGGCACCCCTAAGTGAGGGTTAGAGTTAGGGGGAGGAAAGGGTTAGCGATAGGAAAAAAACTTACCTTGTCTGGATCTTCATCTTCTAACTTCCGGCGTTGGTATTAGGTCAGCCGGGCTCCGATCCAGTATACAGATAAAGTGGTTCCAACGTCTCAGTTCAGGCGGCCATTCTGCGTGACGATAGGGTTACTCAGGTAGCCGACTATGGAATGATGTGTGGCGGCATTTGGATTTGCGATGGCCCTGGTGAGCATTTCAATACATATCCCGGCATCTTCAACATTTGCATATTTTCACACAGCAGCTGCGATTGCATTAACGTACATCTCTGAATCAGACCCAGGGTCAGTGGCAAACGCAGGATTTCTAGAGCGGGGTTTCCAAATGCTGGATTGTAGAGTGAGTGTGGCCAGTCCATGAAGAGGACGTATTTAGCACTTATCCAGCTTAGTGTCATACAAAGTGTATTGTGTGTCATAACTCCAGCATACACAGGACCATCTCAGTAAGCCATTAGATGTGCCAGTAGGGCCATCCTGTCTGAGCTGTTTTTATTTCAGATGTGGGCACAATTCCAGAGCATAGGAGCAAGTCCAGGAGTCTGGGGGAGCAGGAGAAGAACCTGGCATTGCCCTGAACATATATGTACATATTGGTCTCCTTATCCACTGGATAGTGTATTATTATACGGTATTAATAATTAACTCTAATTATGGTCTATAGCAGTGCACCCCTGACAGTGCATGTTTTCCATGTTTCCCTAACAGAGCATGTTGGTGCATAAGTGTATTTATTACTGGCTGACACATCTTAAAAGATCCACAGGTAGTGCTAATTATTTCATTTGTGATACTGAGAAGAACATGCAGCAGTAGTAAAATTCTATTATATTACTCTTTCCAGGGGCGTCTTTAGAGAGGAAGGGGCCCATGTGCTTTCCCTGTCCGGGGCCCCCTCCTCTCTTCCCGGCGGCCAGCAGCCGACTGACGCAGCTGCCCTGCCACCGGAGCATTAGTAGACTCTGGGCACTAGAGTGTGCCTGGAGCAGGGGCGTTTTAAGAGAGGAGGGGGCCCATGTGCACATCTCGTGCAGGGTCTCCTCCCCTCTCCCTGGTGGCTGGCAGCCCACTGACATGTCTGGCCAGTACCGGAGCATTAGTAGACTCCCGACCTAGATCGTGCGCGGAGTCTATAACGCATTCGCAGAACGTCGGAAAAATGGCCGCGGTGGCCATTTTCCGGCGTTCTGTGCATGCGAAGTAGACTCCGGGCACACTCTAGTGCCTGGAGTCTACTGCTCATGTGCAGAACACCGCGGTGGCCATTTTTCCGGTGTTCTGAGCAGCAGTGACACCCGACGCGGGACCTCGGACAGGTAAGTTTAAAAAAAATATGGGTGCAGTGTGTGCGGTGCGGGGCCCCCCTGGACCCGGGGGCCCATGTGCCCCGCACACACTGCACCCATTATAGATACGCCACTGGCCGGGAGTCTACTGCGCATGCACAAAACAGCGCTGACAACTGGCGTGGGACCTCGGAGAGGTAAGTTTGAAATAATATGGGTGCAGGGTTTGCGGTGCCGGCCTCCCTGGACCCGGGGGCCCGTGTGCACTGCACACCCTGCACCCATTATAGATACGCCCCTGACTCTTTCTATTGTGGTCATTGTATGGGCTGGGGACCGGAGACCCCCTTACATTTGCCTATGAGTGTCAATAAACTGGATATTCAACAGCTAGGCATCTTGATTTGGAATTAGATTTTCTGTAAATTGTGTGAAAGTGCTACCTTTAACTTAATTTTCTCTGCTAGGTTGCATGGGTATGTAGTTATGAGACCGGCGGACGTATGACCGCTGGTCTCATTACCGACAGCATAATCCCGGCAAGGGATCTAACATAGGTGTTGAGATGCTGACGCCTATGTTAATCCCAACGCTGGGACCCAGACAGGATGCCGGACCGATCATCCAATGCCAGGGGTAAGTATGTATGTAGCCGGGGATGGGGGGGTTAGGTTTAGGCACCCTGGGGGGACTTAGGGTTAGGCGCCCCCCCAGGGAGGGTTAGGGTTAGTCTAGGGCAGTGTTGGCTAACCTTGACACTCCAGCTGTTGTGGAACTATATATCCCAGCATGCCCTGCCACAGTTTTAGCATGCCCTAATAGCAAAACTGTAGCAGTGCATGCTGGGTTATGTAGTTCCATAACAGCTGGAGTGTCAAGGTTAGCCAACACTGGTCTAGGGGAAGGGGGGGTTAGGTTTAGGCACTAGGGGAGAGGTTAGGGTTAGGCATTTACGAGGGAGGTTAGTGTCAGGCACCCCTAAAGGAGGGTTAGGGGGAGGGAGAGGGTTAGAAATACTTAACTTACCTCCGCTGTCGGGATCTTGGGCATCGGGCTGCCGGCGTCGGGATTTGAACCGCCGGGCTGATGTCCGGCGGCCAAACATACCCATTCCTTTCGCATGGTGGATATGTCTTTCAGCTCTATTGTACATAAATTGCTAAAGACGTTACAGATATGGTTACCAACAAAGAGGGTGAGAGATTAATGTTAAAGCTGCATACACACACAACGATTGAGTTAATGAACGATTTTAGTAAACGATTTTCTAACTTGAAAAAATTAACTAAAATCGTTTACTAAAGTTGTTCATTTACTATGTTCATTTAAATGTAATGAACGATTTTTATGAACTACAAATGTTTTATGCATATTAACTTAATGAAAATCGTTGAGTTGACAAGTCTGACTGAACTACAAACTACAAACGTGAACGCGCATGAACAATAATCGTTCATCGTTTGACTCAGAAAGTGAACGATTTTTTCAAACGATAATCGTTAAATGATATCGTTAAACGATAATCGTTCAAAAAATCGTTGTGTGTGTATGCACCTTAAGAAATAGTCAGATAAGTATTTCTAATACAAAGATCTTTTGTTTCGCTATTAATTCAAAAGCCTTAATTTGTGATTATAAATGTAACTTAACTGCTTCGCTATTTCTGTATGAGAAATATGAATTGACAATTTAGCTATTAGAAAAATAGCAAAAAATACTGTTTTACCAAAATTCCAAATTTAAATGTTCTTTTGTTATCCATCAGTAGAGGGACCCAAAGACTCATTATTTTAGGCTCCATGGAAAAGGTTCCTGTTCATAAAATGGCTTGCTAATGGAATTATATACATCAGTAAATTATATTTTCTCAAAGAAGGGAAACAAGATGTAAGTTATCAAAGATCTAACAAATTGTTTAACGTTAACTAAGTAACTGTGAAATTATCTGTTCCTTCCTGGTATAATGTGCAAGCAATCTCACTATTAGAAAATAAACTTAAAATGATATTTATTACAACATACAGCAATCTATCAGCAATGTGGTTTTCTTTCTACATTTGCTTGGCTTTCAACATATAATGAAAAGAGGGAAGGGGTGGGGGGGGCTGTACTATACACCTTGATGTTATACATAATAAGATGTGCTACCGTGCTACCATGCTGAGACTTGTAACCTCATTTTATACTCCATGTTAATTGTAGTTTTTATCAGAATTCTTTTGATTATCAGCATTCTTAAGGTGCATACACACGTAACGATTTTTTTAACGATTTAACTATAACGACGTCGTTATCATTCAATCGTTGAAAAAATCGTTCAGTTTCTGAGTTATAACGATGAACGATTATCGTTCATGCGCGTTCCCGTTTGTAGTTTATTCTGACTGACCAACAGAACGATTTTCCTTAAAGGAAGTTACAAAAATCGTTTGTAGTTCAAAAAATCATTCATTAAGCCACATACACACAAAACAATTTTGTTACCAACGATTTTCTGAACGATTTTATGAACGATTTTCTGTCAGATTATCTGTCAGATTTTTTAAAGTGTAATGAACGATATTTTGAACTACAAACGATTTTTGCATATTCCCTTAATGAAAATCGTTGAGTTGATAAGTCTGACTGAACTACAAACAGGAACGCGCATGAACGATGATCGTTCATCGTTTCACTCAGAAAGTGAACTATTTTTTCAAGCGATTATTGTTAAACTATATTGTTTAACGATAATCTTTCAAAAAATCGTTGTGTGTGTATGCAGCTACACTTTAAAACAACTGACAGATAATCTGACAGAAAATCGTTCAGAAAATCGTTGGTAACAAAATCGTTGTGTGTGTATGCAGCTTTAGTGCTTGGAGCAGGGGTGCCCAACCACGGTCCTAAATGCACACTAACAGTCCAGCTTTTAAGGATAGCCATACTTGACTACAGGTGATTTAATTAGTATCTCAGTTATTTTGATTTATCCATCTGTGCTCAACCATGGATATCACTAAAACCAGGACTGTTAGTGTGCCTGAGGACCGAAGTTGGGAATCACTGGTTTAGAGCAACTCTAAACTCGGTCCTCAGGACTCCACACAGTTCATGTTTTGCAGGTCACCCAGCAGGTGCACAGGTGTAGTCATTACTCACTGACACATTTTAAAAGTTCCACAGGTGGTGCTAATTATTTCACTTGATTCAGTGTGGAGACCTGGAAAATCTGCACTGTATGGGGTCCTGAGGACCGAGTTTGAGAACCTGTGGTTTAGAGTATGCACCTGCATTTTCTGTTTTCTGCATGGGGTTCAACATAAGATCCAAGGCCTGTGGTCTGTTTTTTTTTCGGGCCTGTTTTCTACATTATGCAATAAATTGGTGAATGCCTTTTCCAGGAATAGATTTAGTTTTTTACACTAGATGGTATATTTATTTACTAAAGTGCGGATTTATAGAAGTGGGGATATTGCCCAAGTAGTAACCAATCAGATTCTAGGTATTATCTTCTAGAAGGTGCTAGATAAATGATAAGTAAATGAATCTGATTGGTTGCTATGGGCAACATCTCCACTTCTAAAAACCTACATTTTGGCAAATATACCCCTAGCAATCAGGAGTGGGTGTAGCCTGCCTACACTAACCACAAGGATACGATAACCATCATTGGAATGCCAAAACCAAAGCCTGTCCCATTACAGCCAAATCGGCGAAATCCAGGCGTGTCAGGGCATTTGAACGCCGTTACAGGGGCATGCATAAATTAGCCACTGCGATGCCATACGCAGCTTGGGCTTTCACTGCGTGCAATGAGGTTAGCAATTCCTGAGTGAGGTCTGACCTTGTGCAAATGTGCGTGAGGCTCCAATGTTACTCCATGTTACCTATGGTTTTGCAGTCTTGTGACTAAGGGGAAGTGGGCGCCCTCATGTTGTGCTGAGATTACATTGCGATCTCAGACATTAACATATCATCACAGTGAGGCTGCATGCGTAATCGCAGCTGCGATCACAGTTGCAATCTGTACTGAATCAGGCCCAATATTAGTTAAACTGAAAGCAAACATTTCATTGGTTGCTTTGGTTTACTGCAAAACACGCACCCGAGCAGAGGCACCTTGCTGTGGCAGGTAGCATGTCATAATATATTTGAAAATGTGTGTAACTGAGACCTCTGCATTTAATTATTATTATGTAGTTTGTAAGTTTTGTTTTTTTTCTGGCCCATTGCAGTGTGCACTGCTGGGGGAATTTATGTCTCGTTTTTTCTTGATTAAAAACTAGAGTAGCCAGAGGGGATGTAGTCAAAAGGTTGCCCGGCGGGGGCCCAGGTCCTTTCCCCCCCCATCCCCTCCCCCCCATACCTCTTGTCTGTCAGTGGCAGCAGCCTCTCTGCCCTAGGGATGGCCATCGGAAGGGTGTCCATTGATGATTGCCATTGATGGGTCCATCGATGGTACACAAACCATCGATGGTTTGCACCCCTTGATGGCCACCGCTGCTGTTGGGAACGGGGCCAGCGGGACAATCAAAAAATGGGGCAGGCTTAGCGGGCCCCGGGGAGCTGGGCTAAGTTCCGTCCCGACCAGAAAAAAAAAAAGTATTAGCTGCTACTCGTACATCGATGGCAAAGAACCATTGGCTCTCTGTCATTGATGTTAAAACTATTAGAAATCATCCATAAACCACCGATGATTTTGTCCATCCCTACTCTGCCCATGCCAGCACAAGAATCAGCAGCAGTCCCTCTCTGCCTGTAGAGGCGCCAAGGTGGAAGGGGGATGGGTACTAATTACCCGGACCTGAGCTTGTTGGAGAGGTCCGGCAGGGGACAAGGTCAGCTGCTAAGGGGGACATTGTCCTCTTTGCAGTGCTTCTGAGGGGGACAAGTATAAATGTCCCCCTGTGCAGTCACCGACGCTCCCTGCCCTGTAGGCTTTGCTCCTGCTGCCTGAGAGTCCCGCCTCTTGTACTCAGAGGCAGACACTGGCAGTGACAGCAGCATTCGGCTTCCCACACCTCTAAGCGGCAGCGCTATGTGTGTGACAGAGCTGGTACACTGGGAGGAGGAGACACCCGGAGCAATATAAGGTCAGTGACAGTGCAGCGCTACGGGTCTGCAGAGAAATTTATTTTTCAGAGAGGGGCGTGGGTCATACCCCCCCAGTACCGGGGCCTGTACTCCCTCTCTAAGGGTCTGATTCAGAGCCGGACGCTATTTGCGCTCGCTCGTTCAGAAAAAGGGGTGGCTATTTAAATTAACCGTTCGCTCTTTGCGGTCTGTTAACGCCTCTATGTCTGAACGAGCGAACAAAACATGCAGACGTTTTTTTGTAAAAAATGCCCCCTGGCCGATCGCATCATACGTCATGTCCGCTATTTATTAGATTAATCGAGTACATCGAACGGCGTAAAGACAACCAAGTGACGTGGTCAATGACGCTGCTTTATTAATTATGCACACCCTTAAAACGCCCGTTTCGACCTTTAGGCACGCCTGCGTTCGGATCTCCACCTTCCCCTGTTACCACCCACATACGCCTCCTCCTGTCACTCAAATTAGCAGGCATTCGCTATATTGCGAGCACACGATTTCTGGCCGCACTGACTGGTTCGCGCATGCATACTAAAACCCATACGCATGCGCAGATGTGCGAACATCACTCGGAACGAACGAGCGGCCGCTTACGAGCGGCTCTGAATGAGACCCAAAGTTCCTGTCTGCCTGCATGATGAATGTCGGCATTATGACTATCATACCAAATCCAGATTGTGGTCAGCTCTATATTAATTTTTCCACCAGAAATCAGCAAAAATTACCACCAAATGCCTTGTATCATTAAAGTATTGTTGCCACCAGGAACCCCTATAATGTATAGAATGAAGACAAAAGAAATTAAGCCCTGTCGCAAGCAAAAACTCTACACTTGGCTGGCACCAGAGATTTACTCTTTTAGATAAAATAAAGGAGCCCATTCAGACCCGCTTGCTAAAATGCATACTCTCGCTGCTGCCAATGGTATGCAGTGTGTATGCACTGTGTAAGCATTGTGAACATGCGCATACCATAGTGAAAGTTCACAATGCATTCGTTCGCTGCGCATAGACAGCCCAGCAGAGTGAGTGACAGGGGACGCCGTTTGTAGGTGGTAACAGGGGCTGGCCATTAAAAATGGGGGAGTGCAGGCGTGCCTGAGCATCTCAATGGAATTTTAGAGGTGTGCATAATTAAAAGACAGCATCATAGTACACGTCACCTGGCTTGTTTTTACACTGAAGTGCTTGCAGTACTTGCGGCAGGGTATGGTCAACCTCAAGCGCTGTGAGAGCATCCGATGGTACCTGATGTACCGATGGTTGCATACACTTCCTAGACATGACATGCACAAGTGGGCGTCTTAAAATAGGCTGGTGGGTGTCTGCATACACTATGTGATCGCTCTTTAAGAAATACTGGGCGTGCTAATGCATTGCTGTGTAATAGCACTGCCTATGCAATTTGCATACACATCATGTGAGCAATCGCATCTAGCGAGCGGCTCTGAATCAGGCCCAAAGTCCTTAGTTTCCAACACAGAGAACTTTTTCAGGAAAACACAAAGGCCCTCATTCAGAGCCGTACGCTCTGAGCAGAGCGCACGCTCTGAATGAGGGCCGGCCTCCATAACTATGGAGCGTCCTCCTGGACGCTCGTATAGCTGTGGGTCACCACCCACAGCCTATATGAGCGTGCAGTTTGATGGCCGCGATGGTCTTGACCATCGCGACCATCGAAACTGCGAGCCGGAGCCTGCGGTTGAGGTTTTCAACCGCAACCCCCGGAGTGATTTTGGCTCTATCAGAGCCAAAATCACTCCCACTGACATCACTAGTGATGTCAGTGGGCCGGCTTCTGACGGTAGGCGTTCCCGTGGGAACGCCCCCGTCAGGGAGGCACGCCCCCGGCACGCCCACCAAAGGGGGCGTGCTGTCAATCAACATCGACAGCACGCCCCCTTTGATCAGACACAACGAGCGAAGGAAAGTCCTTCGCTCGTCGCGTCTGGCGCATGCGCACGACGGAGCTCCCGCCATCGTGCGCATACGCAGAGCACACCATCGACCCACTTGCGAGCGACAGCCGCTTGCGAGTTGGTCTGAATCAGGCCCAAAGTTTTGGTGTTCGTAAATCATAACAAACAGAGATAAAAAAGAATTGTCACTTTTTACTGCAATAATCATTATCAGAAATATCACTCAATCGAATATTGCTCAATTGCCACCAGGTGGAGCTCAGGCTCTTGCTCCGCTGGGTGTGCCAACTGTGGCAGATCAGCAGTGTTTATTTTAAGGATGGCCATCTGTGGCTTTTCCATCGATGGCTCCACCGGTAATAACCATCGATGGCACAATAACCATCGATGATTATTGTACCATCGATGGTTTGCACCACTCGATGGGCACCGCTGCCAGGTGCATGGCGAGCTGCAGGCCAATAAAAAACGGGAGGCGGGTGTTAGCAGGAAAAAACCCATCGGGTTCCACTGTGCCATTGATGGCAGAACACCATTAACTCTCTGCCATCGATGGCAAACTATCAGCCACTGGTAGTAAACCATTGATGTTTATAAACTATCAATGGTTGATGGCCATCCCTAGTTTATTTTATTTAAGAGATTTAAATAGACCGCCAGGACCGTCCACTAGTCCCAGGCAAAACTTCACAAATATAACGGGAAGTGTTACTGTTGGGAGGGAGGTCAGCGTGTAGAGATCTTTGTATGGTTCCAGCTTCCCTGGGTGAAGTTTTGATGATCCACAGTACAAGATAAGACATCCCTAACACTGAGTTGTTTACCGTGGAACTTAAAGGGTTTGTACCAAAAAGGGGGCCACTCCCACATCTTGGAGACAAGTGCCGGCTAAGGCTGTGCCTGTCTGCTTTGGTGTTTCCATGCTCCTCGATTATAGAACACTGGCTATCCCTGAATAATTATGTCTCTGTTTCAGATACCAGGAGGGGGGAAGATATGAAGGGGAGAGGGCAGATTCAAATCCTTTATTAAAAGTTAAAAGTGAAACTATTGTAAACAGAAGTAAACACATTGCAGATGGGTGGTAGTCAGAATGAACAGTGCTGTATAGAGTGGCAGAAAAAAAGTACTTACAGTAAGCCGTACGTACTAAACAATGGTAAGCTATGCTTAGATTCAAAAGGGGTTATGAATCCCCTTTTGAAGCTAAAAAGGGATTCATAACACCTTTTAGCTTAAATTAGTGCTAAAGGGGTTGGAGTCATTAAAATAGATAGAAATAGGATGCTATTCATGCACTATGTGGTTGTGCTCACCCCGATTCTAAAACGCGCAAGCCAGTTACTGGGGGCAAGGCTCAGCCTGTACATGTATTCCTTCAAGTCTTACTTGGGCTGACCACAGCACTCTGGATACTGGCCAAGTCCCGTCAGCGGGGATCCATCACTTCACAATATTTTCATGGGCCCCATCGCCTCCCTTCAGTGAGCCCTTTAGGTTTCAGTTTAACCTTGTCCCTGCTAGTTTTGTTTTTTACTTGTTACCACTACGCAGCCGGCGCCACCATTAGGCAGCTGCCTAGGGGCGCCGGGCCACTGGAGGGCGCCGCTCGCTGCCCTTTATAGTTAGTTTGACACAGACAATGTATCACATAATGGCCGGCCCCTGTGTAAATTCTAGCGGTGGCCGCGGCACTAGCCAGCTGCGGCCACCGCTATGTTGTCCAGGAACAGTATTTTAATAATGACCCGGCTACCCCTGTGTAGAGTCCGAGCGGCTGCAAGCACACTGTCTGTCTCCTCACTCCCCGGCCGGCCCCTCCAGCTGCAGCATCAGGCGGCAGATTCAAGGCAGGCTGTCAGTCTGCCTGCTTTGTCTTTATGTCACAAGTTGGGTGACAGTGCTGCCACTGACATACCGTGTTACGTCACTACTTGCCGTCTGTCAGGTTACAGCGCTTGCCAGCCAATTGCCCGCCCCCTAGTTCTTTTCTATACTTTCCCTTTTGCTCCTCCTCTCTTCCTCTCAGAGACGAGGAGCAGGGAAAGGAATCAGGATGCTGCCCGGGCAGAGAGAGGCCCGTCTGTAGTCATCAATCATGACAATATTTATGTAATGTATTTTATTAACAAACAACATATGTATGTTGTGTATGTGTGTCAGTAAGTGTATTTGGCGCTGTAGACAGTATATTATATACTGTCTGCAGCACCATTACACTTACTGACACACATACACAACATACATACATTGCTTGTGTTATTATATATATAATAAACTGTATATTATATATATTAACACCATGTATGACGAGTCACTCAACATACATGATGTGTGTTGTTTATATATAACATACAGTATATTACATGTTATACATATTATCAAGAAATCTGTGTTATGTGTGGCAGTAGATATACTACATGGGAGAACATTAAAAAATACAAATAATAAGAATAAAAGAAATAATTATGCAATGCAACTCTTTGCAGCTGGCGCTGGCTTTACAGAGGGTAAGGGGAGTATGGTGGAGGGTGGGTAATATTCTTTGGTTGGGGAGGCAGCAGTGATTACTCCCATTCTGAAAAAAAAAATTCTGACCCTAACACACTCTCAAATTACCGTCCCATCTCCCAGCTCCCATGTCCCTCGAAGCTACTTGAGAGACTTGTCTACACCCGCCTCACACACTTTCTTAATTCACATAATATTTTGGACCCACTTCAGTCTGGCTTTCATTCCCAACACTGACTAAGGTAGTAAATGACCTGGTCACTGCCAAGGCTAAAGGCCATTACTCACTTCTAATACTTCTAGATCTCTCTGCTGCTGTTGACACTGTTGACCACTCTCTTCTCATACAAACACTATAATCCCTAGGTCTTAAGGACACAGCTCTTTCTTGGTTCTCATCCTACCTATCAAATCGCTCTTTCACTGTTCGCTTTTCTGATTATACCTTCTCTTCGCTACCTCTATAAGTTGGAGTACCACAAGGCTCAGTCTTAGGTCCTCTGCTATTCTCAATCTATACCATCTCTCATGGCACACTAATCAGCTCTTTTGGATTTCAGTACCATCTGTATATGGATGATACTCAAATCTACCTATCCTCCCCAGATTTATTACCATCTGTATTGGTCCATGTCACTGAATGTCTTTCTGCCATTTCATCTTGGATGTCATCTCGCCACCTCAAACTTAATATTTCTAAAACAGAATTAGTTATATTTCCACCGGCCAATAATAGTTACCAACCTAATCTCTTTATCACTGTTGATAATTTGACAATCTACCCTGCCCCACAAGCTCGCTGTCTAAGTGTCATCCTTGACTCTGAACTGTCCTTTGTTCCCCACATTCAATCTATCTCAAATCCTATTACAAACATATACAAAATTCGATCATATCTCACACAAGCCACTGCAAAAACTCTAATCCATGCACTTATTATTTCCCGCACTGACAATTGCAATAGTCTCCTTACTGGTCTTTCAAAAACAGGCTATCGCCATTACAATTCATTATGAATGCAGCTGCGAGGCTGATCTTCCTTGTCAAACGTTCATCATCTTCTACTCCGCTCTGTGAGTCATTTCATTGGTTGCTGGTTTTCTACCATATTCAATACAAAATACTTTTACTTACACATAAGGCTATTAACCAAACCACACCAATATACAGTACATCTCTTTACTCATCTCAAAATATCTCGCAACCCGAACTCTCTGCTCAGCAAAAGATATGCATGTCTCATCCCCACGCATTACTTGCTCCCATTCACAGCTTTTTCGGACTGCACCCACTCTATGGAATGCCCTACCATGCACAATAAGACTTTCCTCTAGTCTCCAAACATTCAAGCATTCCCGGAAAACTCACCTCTTCAGGCAAGCTTATCAGACTCCATATCCGCCCATATAACCTTCATAGCTTCCATATCTAATTACATCCCTTTTCACAGTCCAGATAACCGCACACACACAGAATATGTTGTGCTATATAAGAAACTGTTAATAAATAAATGTCAGTAAGTGTGGTCTTCACCCCGTTCTTTCTCTATATCATGTCTGTGTTCCACCCTGCCGGGAGTTCCCAAAAAAGTTGCGCACAGTGGGCCTGATTCAGACTCGGACGCTATTCTGCGCTCGCTTGCATTGAGCGACTTTTAGCAATCTGCGCATGCATATGAGTCGCAATGCGTGTGCACGAACCAGTCATTGCGATGGGAAAGTGCTCGCCCGTAGCCCGCAGTCGGGCCGCTATTTTGAGTGACAGATAGTGCCGTTTGTGGGTGGTACCAGGGGAAGGTGCTTGAAAATGGGATGTGCAAATGCAGGCGTGCCCGACCGTCAGAACGGCGTTTAATGGGTGTGCATAATTAACAAAGTAGCGTCATTACACACGCAACTGGGTTGTATTTTAGCCAGAACTGTTTGCAATGTTGTGGTGGGAAAATGCTACCATAAGCACTGCGAGCAGCTCCGATGGCTCTCGATGTTCTGGATTAATCCTACAACTGCCGGAGATGACGTGTGTTGCGAGTGGCAAAGGGGCGTCTTAATACAGGTGTGAGCGCATAGTGCGGCCGCTTGCTATTACTTAGAGGGCGGCTTTATGCGATGCAGTGCGAGCACATGATTTAAATAGCCGGCCCCTTTTAGCCAAATAGCGTCTGAGTCTGAATCAGGCCCAGTGTTTTTTTTTAACATAGTTGTTAAGGGAGGGGGCATTTCTCTATTTGACAGTGGACGGGGGTAGGCAGAAGATTTGACTTGGATTCCGCGTCCACTTGCATCGGCCCTGAGACTATTCCTCCTCCAGAGGAAGCACTTCAGTACTGGGGGGGGGGGGGGGCCGGGCGATATCTGTAGCATGTGCTTCCTCCGGCCACCTCAACTCCACACTCTACTAAAGTTAATTCGCTTCCAAACATCTGTTATGTGTTTAGATAAATGCTGTTATACTAAACCCCAAACTATTATAATTTTCTTTAACAAAGTGGTCTGGTTCCGGGAGGGTTTACTACTCTGGAGAAATCCCTCAAATTCATGAGTCTCCCAGACATTCCGGGAGGTTAGACAAGAATGCTTTTATCACATATAATAGGTAGTTTACAATGAATGCTTAGCTTTACACAAGCTATAAGTACTGGGAAAAACTAAAGAATACATGTTTTGAAGTCATTACTTTATGAAAAAATTGTTTAAGCACCAGTGATTTCATGTATCAAAAAGCAAAAAAATATAGTACAGCACTTAAATATTCCATGCCCCAGCCACTCAGGAGTTAAAAAAGTCCTACAGATGAGTTAGCCAATTCAATAAAAATAAAATTCACATTTTATTAGCATAACATTCATTAAATTAAATATAAAATACACAATACTGGTGGGCAGATTGTTTAACCAAACTAACACTCTGGATTAATTTCCCCAATCACACCGCACAAATACTGTACATTTTGTGAAAAGTGATGCACACAGTAACAATACAAATCCATTCATTACATTTCTTAATTTTTGTAATGAATGTAAGAATTTAAGTAATGAATACTTGCCAACTTTTTGGACCTCCCCTGCTATGGTGTCATTGCGCAGTGGAGAGGTTGTGTTCATAATGGTGCAAATCCCGTCATCAAGGCTTTGCTACAATCCCTCTGTACAAGAAGGAGAGGCAGGATCCTGGATGGTGGCTATCTCACATGGGAGCCTTGTGGACTCCCGAAAATTCAGGAGAGTAGGCAAGTATGATGTTCTAGGTTGCAGCAGTGCCCAGCCATATCTAACACAGTCACTTTATATATTGGGGAGAATTTAATTTATTTACATATAGTATCGGAGCAGGGCTCTGTGCTGGCCCCGTCCACTGAACAATGCTGTCACGCCAAAGGGGCTGGGCCACTGGCACCAGGAAGTACAGTCATCCTTTGGATGCTGCAGGCGGCTCTGCAGCAGCACTAATAGCTGCAAGGTACCTTTCTAGTGCCCTCCAGGGCCCTGCACTCTGGGTAACAGCACCGTTCGCCCACCCCTTGGTGCATCCCTGTTTGCATTTAAATGAACAGGATGTTTTGAGCATGAATCAGTTACATTTTTCTGATAAACCTAGATGCAAGCCTGGAATTTACTTGTTTCATATTTTATTTTTAAACAACATTTTTTTTTTATTTCATGCAATTGAACAGAATGAGTGGATCAAGTAGTATAATAAACAAGGAAAAATGGTAACAAAATATCACAGAATTAAATTGTCACGTGCAGTCAGCAGCCCAGGCTGGTGTGCGAGCCTATTGTGATCGCCTATCGCCAGAGGCGTCACCATGTGGTGGCACCCAGTATGGCACTTACCTAACCTAACCGAAAGGGGCAGTGGCCTCGTGTCCACGAGGCCACGCCCCCTGATGTGTAAGGGGTGCCACTGCGTGTCACGCCCCTTCCCCATCATGCCGGGGGCTTGCCCAGCACTCTGAGAGCTGCAGGCTCTCCCAGCACAGTGTGGGTGATGTGTCATCCATCACAAGCTGCAGCTTTGCTTGGTGACACCATCCAAGGCGGTGACACCGAAATAGCAGAGCAGCTCTGCTATTTTGGTTCACCCCTCGAATGGTGTCAGTCGGTACAGCCAGCACCCCCCTAGTGACGCCACTGCCTATCGCAGCTGCCCCCCGGCAGCGCCAATAGCCAGGGAAGACAATGGAGGCTGCAGCTTCCTGAGATGTGACCATGCCAGGCAAGTGGTTAAGGTGGTCTTAAGTATCATGAGTATGGTTGAAGATCCACTTTAGGGGTCTGATTCTGAGATGGAAGTAAAGAAATAAAGAGCAAGTAACTGTGCCCCTGGACAAACCATGTTGCAATGCGAGGGGTGCAAATACTTTATGCTTTTTGCATGCACAGTAAATACTGGCTGCTTTATTCTTACACAGCAATTTAGATTTGAGAATATGCTTTGTAATTGTAAGTCTAATATTATAAAATCTCTTACTATGCTAGAAAATACCCATCACAAGTATTACATTCAAAAATATATCTACTGTATATTTTTTGTTATTATAGAAATGTAATCTTGATACCAGTTGTGTAAATTACCATTATCATAACGGCCAGAAACACTATTTCTGGTAGAAACAAGAGATCCAGTTCAAAGATATAGGGATCTATTTGTTATATACAGGCCCCATTCCACTAATCATAACAATAACAAAAATCCCTAATTGTCACATGTTCTGAATAAAAATTTTGATATTGGCCCAAAGTGTTATGGGTCATTTCTACTTAAATTTAAAAAAAAGAAAGAACATTTTTAAATAAATGTATTTAAAAAACAACAAATATTTAAAAACATCTATATATTAAAAAAAATGCTTTATTTGAGGACTAAGACATTTTGAAAAATCTAAAATGTTTTCGAACTAGTATGACAATATTAAGATGGTACAAGTACTGCCAGGGCCGTAACTAGGGATGTGCGACCGGCAGTGCCGGACCACCAAATAAGTAGAGTAGGCACCGGCCTATGGGCCCGCGCCTTTTAGGGGCCCCGCAACAACAGATCTAAATAATATTGATGTGATCTTGAAAGAAAATTACAATCAAGCTTTCTTAAATTGTTTCCTTAAGATAGAAAAAAATTAATAAAATCTTTAATGAAAATTTTACATTAAAGACTCTATAGAAAAAAAATACTGTATTAATGTAATCTACCCATTAACAACTTAAATTACATAAACCATAGACATCAGATTCACATTACAGTTTGACTCTTAAAAGCTCATCTTCTGTCAGCTGTCAGTTTGTAAAAAAAATGTAGGTGTAACCTACGGTTTATTAAAATTGTTAGTTGGTAAAATTAAAGACGTATTAGGAGATAATTTGCGAGGGGGGCTCAGAGATTTTCGACTGCCTAGAGGCCTCCACAGGGTTTAATCCGGCATCGGCGACCAGTGCGATCACACAGAGCGCAGAGCTCTTGCTTCTGGCTAGCAGTGTGCCTGGAGTAACGCCCTGCAGCCAGGATCTCTGCTTCAGGACCACTGGAGCATTCTTTAGGCGCCCCAGACAGACACCAAACAGCCTGTAAAGCCAATCAGAGCATCCTCAGGAAGCACTGCACTTACCGGTGCTGCCGGTCCTGCCCTCTCTGTGTGATGTAATGATGTCATGCGCGTGGCATCGGTCACTTAGGGGGACGGGCCATCATTTTTGTGCTAAGTGCATGGTGAAGCCTTCACTGAGGAAATTGGCGAATCTGTCTGACAGTGTTATTGCCAGCTTTAAAATGTAATGGCTCTATAAAGGAAACATACTACAGTGGGAAGATTATGCTTACCTCTTATTCCCAGGTTTGTTCACTTCGCTTCTGATCAGAAGCCAGCACAAGTCCACCAATGTTAACAGACAAGGAGGAGGATAGTAAGTGGTAAAAAAGGGAGAAGTGACAGATAGGGGGATGGTAGAAGGTGCAGAGAAAGATGAAAAGCGTGTTATGATGGGTACAGGCCATAAGTGTGTAGTGGGGGGCTAACGGTAGAAAAAGTTGGTGACTAGCTTAATATAATAATAAGGGTAAAAGGAGACACAAAGAGGAGAGAGAAGGAAAGAACAGACACAATTAAAGTGTAGACAGACACACAGAAAAATATGACAGAAACGTATACTGGGAGGGGAGGAAGAATGCACAAAGTTATTGAATCGGCTCAAGAGTGTGAGAAGCATGGACAGGAGCAGAAGTGTAAGAACTAAGCACTGAGTGGAGGAGAATCAACAGGAAGGGGTCATTCAATGGTGGTGGAGGAGGAAGAGCAGAGATCAGTGGGCTCAACATATGCACAGGAACTTAACGCTACACCCCCTATGGAGACAAACTGGCCATATGATGTCTCAATGTTGCAATAGACAGCATGTGGCCAGCTGTGGATTCTGAATGGGGACTGTCCCCTGGTGCCCCTGTTCTGTTACGCTGGTGACAAAGGAATGGTCCCTGACGATCTATTAACAACTGGAGGGTGGAAATTACTACTGTTGTGCCATGATTGGTGCTTCCTGATGGCTCCATGAGCATGAGCCCTACCTGCTTCACCCATGCCATGCAATGTTCTAGAGTGGAATGAGAAGTCCCATGGCCACATGGGAATTATGAATGATAAAAGTGATGGATCTACAGATAATGGTGGAAATGTTTTTTGAGTTGGGAAAGTCTACCTTTTAGTAGAGTAAGAATACAAGTAGGGCTAATTCCTTAAGGAAACAATATTTATGTGAGGATGCAATTAGATTCAAGCTAGAAGGGAAAAAAGTTTGTTTCACAGGGTGCACAACACCCCCAGTTTGGAGAAAATTTGATGTGAGATAGTGACTTGGTTGCATAGTTAACAAGAAAACCTCATAGTGGGGAGATCCTTCAACAAGGCTGGCATAAGGGGTTTTGGAAGTCAACACATAGTTTTTAACACAGAGGGATGTACATTTGGAAGAACTGAGAAAGATGAGCCTTCTCATAGAATTTTTTAATTCAGGAACACTGAGGACTCAAGTTTAAGTAATCCCTTAATCCTCACCATAGTACATTGTAGGGGGCCACATAAATATACAAACTATTTTGTGTGAGTCAGTGAAAACTGAATTGGAGTTAGGGAGGATTTTCAGTTTCACGGCTACCAATTTAACCACCCAAGAGATGTATATGGGATGCCATCTGATTAAATCATGTTTAATATTACTCAATAGTCCAGAGAATAGCTGATATAGGGCCTGCTTCAGCAAGGAACGAAATTGCAAAGCTGCACACACACAGCTTTGCAATTGCAATCCTTGCAATTATGATAATGCAGCAGGGGGCTTCACGCTTCCTGCTACATTATGTATATGAGCTGCGTTGTCCAATATAGCATTGGATCCTCTGTGGACCATCGGCCGGCTGGTGACCCATGGGGTCCCGCAGCTGGCCGCTGCAGAATAGATTAAGAGGCCAGGAAATCTCCATCAGCGGACTGAGATCCTGGCCTCTTCCCTCCCCCCAACGACGGCGACACGGCTGCGTTTCAGGAAACGGAGGGCATCGCCACCCCCTTCCTGCCCCCCAAACGGCAGCAGACTGTCAATCACTGACAGTCTGCTGACAGTTTACGTGCGGGCTCGCAGACCTGTTCTGCACATGCGCAAAACAGGTCTGGCACCTGCGTAGATTCCCGAACTTCGGGAATCTGCATTCAGCAGTGCACTAGCGTGCACTGGTGAATTAGGCCCATAGTCCGCAAACATTTGGATGATTATATAGCAAAGCAGAGATGATCCACATTTAAGTCAAAGTTATTCTCTAACATACTCTTTGCGGGAAGAACAATGTTTAGGTCAAGAAGTTTGCAAGTATTGAGTTTATATACCAAGAGGGCACTATAAGACAGAATTTCTGAAAATTGAAGCAGGATGGGAAGTTATGTTAAAGGTTGAGTGAGTGTAAAGAAAGTGTTGATATAAACGCAATTATAGATTTGCTGGACCCAATGTTAAACCCAGCAATGTCAGTATTGGCTCTGACTTTCACAATTAGAGACTATTTGAGAAGGACAAAATTAAAGGTTCATACACACGTAATGATTTTTTGAACGATTTGTCGTTAACGACGTTATCGTCCAAAAAATCGTTCAGTTTCTGAGTTATAATGATGAACGATAATTGTTCAAGCGCGCTCCAGTTTGTAGTTATCGTTCATCGTCCATTTCAGATTGTCCAACATGACGATTTTCATTAAGGGAAGGAACATTTTTCGTTCATCGTTGTAAAAATTGTTCATTGCACTTCAAAAATCATTCACTTTTTCAAGGGAAAATCTGACAGAAACTCTGACAGAAAATCCTTGGTTACAAAATCGTTACGTGTGTATGCACCTTAAGATGACATAACTGACAGCCCTGCCTAGTAACATTTTTTTTATATATATGGAGGCTCTGAGTCAGGGAGTCATTAATAGGAAAAACAGGAGGTTATTATAGAGTAGAGATGTACAGCTCGGCTCTCCAGAAATCCAAATCCAGCCAAATTTTGGGAATCCAGACAAATCCAAGTTGCAGTTCTGATCTCCTGAGATGTGGACAGATCCAAGTCTATTATAGAGTGTTGAAATGTTATGGAAAAACTTATCCTTACAACCCATATGGGTTAAACTTGACCTAATGAGGTTCCAGTTTACCCGACTGAATACTTTCTCTGCATTGAAAGCCAAGATCGGCAAAGGGAATTGGTGGATCATAAATAGTGACTCACGTTGATCGTGTGTCAAACTGTGAATTAGAGAGGAAACAATATTGTTCAATCTATTAGCCAGGATAATTTTAGGACAACATTTAGCAAGGATGGATCTTTATATGCCTTTTGGATGACCACAGTTTTAGTGTGGTGGTGGCTTGATTGAGCATGGCCCCATCTATCAGCAAGTTAATTAGGTTCTGTAAAACAAAGGAAAAGAGTTCTTTATATTGTTCTTACTAAGAAAGAGTAAATCCATCTGGACCAGGGGTGGTGGATGATTTCATAATTTGAATTGCATCCAGAATTTTTTTTAGTGAAATATTTTTACCAAGCAATATTAATTGAGAGAAGAAAAGCTGGAGGAAAGAGCAGGATCGCAAAGAGTTCATAATGCCCATTATATGGGAGAGGAGTGGAAACTGAAAAGTTACAGATTGTGGCGGCAATGTGGTTCCAAATTTTTGTTTGAAAACAAGCAGTACATCTGCCTTGTCACCCTAGTCACCGAACTTCATTTGAGAGTAATTGTTGTTTTAGTCGAGAGGAGCACTTTTTGCTGGCCTCAAAGAGCTGTCAGATGATGCCTCAGAAGGTCGGAGGGAGTGCGCTGGTGCGTGAACATGACTTTCGTTATTTAAGATTCCACGTCTTTAATCTGGTCTTCTTGAGATATTTCAGCATTTCACATTCCCCAACTGACTATATATATGAGGTTGTCTTTGGGATAATGGGAGAAGTAATATGGGATTGCAGAAGGGACTTCCAATGCTTAGGATCTGTTTTATTGTAAAGAGTCATCTGGTCTCCCTTGTGGCGGTGGGGGAATCAGCTGCAAATGCTCTCAACATAACACCTTAGCAGCTTAATCAGACCTTGAGATAGGGAAGACATCTGCATGTTGGATTGTCTGCACTAACCTGGTGTCCACAAAGAAGTAATCTAATTGCAAAATGTCGAACTACAGTACAATGTGTCCTAGAGGCTGGGGAGAGTGAGCAGAGATGTTTTGCAATTGCGGTCACTGATGAATGTTGTGGGGGCACTGATGATCTGTCTACTCAATCAAGACACACATTAAGGTACCCACACAAGATTACATGTTCCTCTGCAATATTCTCTAGTTTCTTGATTAAAGTAGAGAAAAGCAGTATTGTAAGCAGTATTGTAAAGTATTGAACGCATAAACTGATACCATACTTTGCATATGAACTTTGCATTTGGATTGCATATGCAATCCTGATTCCACAAGGTCAAATTGTTTGGTTTTCAGAGAGAGATTGGATCCACAGAAATGGGTTTCTTGCAAAAACAAAAAATCCTCATTAGCTCTTTGTATGTCTGCAATGGTCCACTTTATGTGAGAGTTACTGTCACAGGTGAAGGGGATTGAGGCTGTGTTCCCGGGCTGGGTCTTGGATCTGTTTGGTTAGACTCGGGTGCTCTCTGGAGAATACTGGGTCTGATGAAGTTCCTGTGCATGAAGGATCAAATAGATAGGAGGATCCTGCAAGTGGAACTTGAGGGACGACTGGTACTCCGGTTAGGACTGGGAGGTACTGAACTCCAGGTATAATGGAGGATGGCTGGTATTCCGGCTAGGACCGGAGGGTAACTGGACTCCAGGTATAATGGAGGACGGCTGGATACACACAGCAATGTAGTACTTGAAAAGTCAGCTGGAACGCTATATGGAGCACAGTAAGGGAGCTCACTAGTCTAGGCTAAGAGTTCTGTTGCACTGGCAACTAGTTACTGCATTAGAAATCCTTTTATTGAGGTTGCTGGATGCTGATTGATGGAGGCGGAGTCACGTGGGCAAATCCAACATGTCCGCGCCCATGGACCGGAGGGCCGCAGTCCAACCCCACAGATGCCGGAGCAGACTGCGGGTGCAGGAGAGAGGATTCTGACAGAGCCAGCTGGAGAGGAGGGAGATGCTGCCGCACTGTGTGAGTGCCGAAGACGCCACAGGTGAGCGCCCGTAAAGGTAAGTAATGGGGTCTGGTTCTGGGGTCTCTGCGGGGACGTGTGACAGTTACCATTAAGGAAGTGTTATTTAATTATCTGGCTGCTAGAGTGTGGAGGGAGCAGTTCCCTGACACCCATCCAAAGGGGAGGGTAGGTGAGGGTGGGATGGCGTGAGATACTCTATTATGGCCCATATTCAATTTGAGGCTGAACTTTTCGCCTCCTTCGCCTGTTTTCCAGGTGGAAAAGTATTGCGTGCGTGCCCACTATTCCACGTACTCAATTCCAAAGTAGGCGAAATCGGGAACCGGCAAAACTTGGATTGGCGAAAAAATTCGGGAATTTTTGGGAAATAATCCTAGGACCCCCCTAAAGATGTCCAGACATGGGGGATCACTATGGGTACCCCCGTTTTTGCCTGCAGAAGAAAGTTGGGTTTTTAAATAGCCACGGCAGGTGCATAAATGTGGCATTGAAGAAGGTGATGTAGAAGAGCATTTAGAAGTTTTTTGTGGAAAAATAACTATGGCCATCAAATTTGGGGTACTTGAAAATGGGTGCAAGCATATTTTTAAGTCCCAGAAATAACTTTTCAAAAATTCTGCAAAAATGCATCTGCCGCTACTCCTGCAATGAAGAAAACACCTGCCGCATATAAGGGAACCCCTCTGGACTCTATTCCGCTAATTTAGGAGTGTGTTCCCTATATTTTTTTTTTAAACCCCAAAATTAAAATAATTTTTTTTGGGGTGTCCCTATTTTTTTTTTTACTTTCTTTTAACAGTCATCGTTTTAAGGGGGCATTCCCAAGGGTGCAGGCTATTTTTTTTTTAAGCCTGCACTCCTAAACCCCAATTCTGCAATTTTTTTCACCAGCAAAAGGCTGGTGCAAAAATTATCCCCGATTTTTAACATTGACTTTTCGCACCGGCGAAAAGTCAATGTAACATTGAATACGGGGATATTGGAAATAGGCGAAAATTATTACATTATCGCCGATAACTGACTTTTCGCCTCATATTGAATATGGCCCAATGTCTACAAGTGATACGCATCCACCTAGTAGGATGTGGCAACACATAATGAAGAAAAGCGTGTGAAAAGAAAAAGGAGGGGGATATGTCCAATCATATAAAGGGCAGGTGCAATCCGTGGTACCATGGGAGACCACGGGATAATGTTGGAGACTCATTGGGCAGCATTTGAATAAGGTGTACAGGCTGCAAGGAGGATATGGGGGATTGTCATAGTTGCAATATAATCAATATGTGTGGGAATATCAATAAACTGTGATGACATTGGAGGTGGGCTTTAGATTAGGTCAAATGAAAGTGAAGATGCTGGTCTTTAAAATGGAACTACAGCAGATGTGAAAAATGTCAACACTAGATAAAAATAGGATTCCTTAGTCTAGATCATCTGGTGAAGAATTTTAGGTGGAAACGTGTGTGTGTGTTGTCCATTTCTTGATTCAGAGTTTTATTCAGATATTGTGATTATAGAGGGGCTTTAGCAATGGACATCATGACCATGAACTTCCTGAGGATCACAAGTGTTAGATTCAAATAGATCTATATGGTACTGTAGTATCTTGAAATGAGACCACACATTAAGCCTCTTTTTTACCTTATAGTAATGAAAGCAAAGGAATGCTTCTCATGAAGGATGTTATGTATTTGTTGTTCTCTTCCAAGAGATCGTTCCTCAAAGGTGGTATATGGAAGGTTTTGCTGAAACAGCAAGTGCATATATGAAGGTAGAGCACTGTGGCTGGAACTTGGGATGTACATTCAGAAACAAATGTTGTTGCAGTGTGACCAGTTTTCCAAATCCTCATATTTATCTTTAATCCAAGAAATATAAATTTTTATTGACATTCACCTGAAGCAAAGGTCAGAAACAACAGAACTGATATATCTTGTTTAAGTGACTTTTGAAATGTTGAATGAGATTGGCGAAGAAGAGGAGATTCACTTGTTAGTGAGAAGTCTTCCTCTGGATAGGGCAGTGGACTGAGGTCTGTCCAGTCCTTTCCTGTAAAAAGTTGGTTGAGCCAGATCACACAGATTTATCTTTTTGTATTTCTGGAGGCAGAGTCAAGCAATGGGTGCATACTGGAAGGCATTCATGGAATTGTGGGAATAGAGTAGAACTGAAGGAATGGGAGAGGAGTGTAGGCGAGGGTAGCCAATCTGAGGGAAGGGTATAAATGAGAGGACTAGGCAGGGAGGAAGATTTAGTCTAGCAGAAAGAGATCAAGTGGGAAGGATACCTTGAACCTGGATTCACCCTGAATCATTTGGCAAGCAGTAAAGGTGTGTGAAAATTAAAAGGTGCTTGGTAACAAAGTTCCAGATACAGGATCTATGGGAGTCATTGATTAAGTGGATGATGTATTCCTGGTGACCCTCTATCGCTACTGCAGGAATAGTAACAATGTTCCACCTTGGAAAAATGTCCTGTGCCAACATTGTATTTCATAAAATCGCACTTATATTATGGTAAGTTGCAGTGATCATTTTAATTTTGAATGCTGCAGAAAAGAAGACTCCAATGGATTTTTAAAGAGATCAATGACATAATTATGGGTATTTGTATTCATTAGATTTTCTTTGGAAAATGCAACTTTCACACATATCACCAACACTGTTCTCTCTTGTACGTATTGCCCTAATTGTACACTATTTTGTATACAAGTAGGGCAATATGACTTTGTCAAGTCTCATCTCTGAATCTCATGACGCTCGATATGCGGCTGCAACTAGCAAATTATAGCAAGCAGTACATGCGCACTAGCATCATTGCGTATCGCCGGACAATTCTGAGATGGGCAGATCTCGTCCCATTTCTTTCCATCCATGAAACTGGCGTCTCTGGGTGGCAACAATTCAGAAGCATGAAAAATAACCATCTCCTGGGAGTGTCATGGGTGCTTATGCAGAGTTCCGATTTCTGAGTCATGTAAATAACTAAGAGAAGCCTTTTTCATTCAGTTCTCTTGCACCCGCCAAGGGGTAGTTGTAAGTGCCAATGATAATTATGATGATTGCAGCTTTGTATGGAAAAAGGGTGAGCGGCGCGACTGTATACATAAAGCCTTGTGTATATTCGCATTAGCATACGGTGTTAGATGTGGCTGCAGCAGCTCTCTGGACTTGCGCCCACTTTGCGTGAGACTCAGAATCTTTGTGCCATGAAATATTGAGAGACACAGTATGTGGATGTTGTTTGACAATTTAGGTTTTTTACCAGAACATATTGTGGATGTGTCTGGGTACATTAGGAGCCTTGGAGGGGGCAAGGGGGGACATGGGGGGAAATTTATTAAAGCTTGGAGAGAGATAAAGTGGATACAGATAAAGTACCAACCAATCAGCTCCTAACTGTCATTTTTCAAATGCAGGGGGAGATGTATGACTCAGCGATATGGGGGTTTAGCAGTATCAGCGCACGCTATGTGAGCTGATACCGCTTCTCAGCCATGTAATATTGTCAAATGTAATATTGTGAGGTTGGGTAGTAAATGACAAGGGAGCTATGTGCCCCTCGCATTATTGGTGTTGCTATTTACAAGATAGCACACCGATGTGCCACCCAATGTATGAACAGTCAGTGGCACTGACCGTTCCGACAGCTGCAGCAGAGACAGCACTGTCCCTGTGTCGGCTGCCGGCTCCAGGCTGCACATGAGAACTCACGATACTTGCGAGCTCTTTCGCATACCCAGTGGAGCCAGCCGGCTTCCCCCTCCAGCTCTGGCATGGATCACTGGAGGGGGAAGTTTTCACTCCCCCACTCCGGCAGATGAGATGTTTATACATCACGTCGGTACTGCTTCCTGATTTGCCACGGTAAAGAGGCGAAGCAGGAAGCGTTAGAGCGGCACGATCTGTGTTGCTATAATACATCTCCCCCACAGACTGTAAAATGACAGTTAGAAGCTGATTGGTTAGTACTTTATCTCTCTCCAATTTATCTCTCTCCAAGCTTTGATAAATCTCCCCCATGGTCTAGTTGGTTACCGCTTGAGAATCCGGACATTTGGAAAGTAGGCAATATGGCCTTCAGAAAGGAAATGTTTAAAATGGTCAGGAGTAAATGCTTATCTAAGCCCGGACACAGGAATCCATTCTAGTGTCAGAGCGTGTATTACAATAGCTAATACACCAGGCATGGCATGTTAAAGATACTAAACGTTAAAACATTGTTACATTTCTTCACATTCTACTCTTTTATTATTACTGTTTTATGTATTTTTATACAAATTGACTACAATCAACAGAACATACAGAAATAAATAACATTTTTGATTTAAGTGCAAAAGATTGGTTGTTAGAGGCTAGGAATAAGGAGTACTTATTTACCTAATAGCATGGACAATATGTCTTCCAATGTTTTATAGAACTGCTCATAGTGTTCAATAGTATTAGCTGTATTTAATAAAGACAGTGAGTAGCTGTAAACTATATTAAACTATATTAAATGGTGGCACGTTAATGACCTGTTATCCAATAAAAGGAAGTTATCCAACATTGTATGATGCTATACACATTTCAGTGAAATCTACCTTACTGTACTTTGTTTCAATAATGAAGCATCTGTTTCAGTTAAGTAAAAATGTGTTTTCAGAAATAAACAGGTACAGTATGAGGGGAAAAACAATGACCAAATATGTGTAAAGTGAATCTGCCATCTACACACAGTAGAGATAAACATTGAAAAATCAATTAATTCATGAAAATGTTGCCTCTCAGTTGCCTCAGTGCTGTCCATAGTTCCTACTACATTGATTGGCTGCTGCATCATCATGAATAATGTTTCAGCCAATAAAGGGACGGCGTCAACTGTGTACAGAATTTAGCTGCATGTAAGCTAAACATGAAAAACTGTACCATAAGCACACTTGGAAAATGACACAATCTTGTGAATTCCTTGGGAATTAACCTTTGAAAGAAAACTGTTGCTTTTTTGCATAACCATGATCCTCTGCAAACACAAAGAATCACACAAAGTGGGGAAGAGAAAATATGAAAAACAGGATAATCCCCCTCCAAAATATGACTTCGCAATGTGAAGTTGGTCCTTAGAGTACCACCCAGTCTAGTCATTGGAAAGTGATAGTACTGAAGAACACAATGTCATTTAAACTCTAGTGTGTCTACAGGTTCGCGAAGACCCAGTAGAGGCAGTTGCTGTTGCACCAAGACCCGATGTAGACGGAGAGTCCTCATCTGTGGTCTCGCCCTGGTCTTCTCTTTGGAGGCCGAGAGTGATGTGACTTTGTAGCGCCGCTGGTGTCAGCCATTCTTTAGGAAGGCAGCTCTGAAGAAATGGGATGCATGAGCTGAAGTAAGCTAAACGATTGACCCAACGTGGGATCTCCCTCCCACACAGCATCTGGAAAATGGACAAACTGTGTTAAAGCTTATGCATGGATTTTATCTATGTAGAAAACATATATAAACCGGGACTTGTGTGTTTGACTTTAGGTGGGGCTCTTATAGCCTCCAGAATATTACAAGTTTACCTGCTGATTGGGAAAGATTAGGGAGGATATAGTATTGTTGTAAGGAGCCTCTGTAATTGTCAGATGGGCCCAGGTCCTAGTACTAGAAAAAATATTAGACTATTAAAGGACACTGTTCTGCATTTACAGTAGTTTGGCAAACGGGATACGTAATGCCATGCCTACACAAACTTTTTGGTTTTAATGTCCTTCAAGAGCAAGCAGCAGCGATAAGACCAAGGGTAAATGTAATAGCTTCCGTTCTTCAGCCACTGCCGGGTTTTCTACAAGTATCCCCGTATTTTTAAAGTGGCAATCATTTTAAAGGCTAAACCAGCTTGGTTTAGCCTTTAAAATGAGTGCCGCTTTAAAAATACGTAGAGACCCGCATAGATCCGTTGCGGCTGAAAATTGCAAGCTATTACGTTTAGCCCCATCAAATCTAGTGAAAGTCCAGTCATCGATATGTGCATAATATGGTGACTGGCAATAAGAAATTGTTGTCTGTACTCAGGAATGGCGCAGAAATACAACAAACTGCAGGCGTGTGGCATGTAGTAGTAATTACAGTTACAGAAATGCGTGGGAACGTATTGCTCATATAATATGCATATTTATTTCACATCTGACCTCAGCGCAGTGTATGTGTGTGAATATTTTTAACACTATTGCTTGCTCGTGTCTTTTCCTCACAACTTTTCAACAACAGCAGCTGTTTTTGTGAGAAGCTCTAATCTAATCATACTCCCCCAGATTTATCTGAATGAGAGAAGAAGCAGGTGACGTGGCTGCCATGCTAAGAGCCCAGATCAGAATGCAAATCCGTGCTGTGCCAGGCAGGTGGGGCCACCGTGTTACAGACCTCAGCTAGAGCTGCAGAGAAATGATTGCAATTTTTGTGCATCAAGTGGTAGGCGTTGCCTTTGTACTCCTTCCCCAGCTCCTCCATGATGTTATCAATGTCCTCCTCTGTGAAATCTGTTGTGCCGAGGGCAATAGCTTCCCTGTGGGAAAGACAAATGTCATGTCAGGTGGGTCATAGTATTCTCCGTGCAGGGTCCCCTCCTATCTCCCCGGCGGCCGGCAGCCGACTGATGTGGCTGGCCAGCCACCGCAGAAGCAGTAGACTCTGGGCACTAGAGTGTGCCCAGAGTCTACTGTGTATGCGCAGAACGCCGGAATAATGGCTGCGGCGGCCATTTTCTGGTGTTCTGTGCAGCGCTGACACCTGACGCGGGACCATGGACAAGTGAGTTTTAAATTCTGTGGGTGCAGAGTGTGCGTTGCGGGGCCCCTCTGGATCCAGGGGCCCGTGTGCCCCGCACACCCTGCACCCATTATAGATACACCCCTGTCATCAGGGGTCCCCTGATATTCAGCAAACTCCGAAAATGTAAAGTTTTTGGAGTTTGCTTGCGAGAACAAGCACCATCTTCAGACGGCACTTCCTATGAGGAGGAGTTCCGGAGATGCACAGAGGGATCCGAGCGGATCCCTCCGCCGCCTCCTCACTACTTCCCTAATAGATAGTATTGCAGTTTATAGTACTGTGGGGGAGACGTACCAAGCCTTTGCAAGAGATATAGTGAAGATAGATAAAGTATCAACCCATCAGCTTCTTACTGTCATTTTACAAATTGCGCTTGAAAATTGACAGGAGTTAATTGGTTGGCACTTTATCTCTTTATCTAAGGCATAATACATCACCCCCTCAATGCTAAAATACGATTTTGGTCAAAAGGGCGGAATACAGCTGAAATTCACTGAAAAACACATACAGTACAATAATGTCAAAACCTTACTTGAATTTAAAGGTTTCTCCAAGTTCCACAGCGCTGCCCGGTGTGATTTCAAAAATCCCACTGAATGGATAGGGGTGTCCCCCATAGGCAAACTCTGTAATTAGAAAGATACAGAAATGAATACATTTACTAAAAATAATGTACCTCCCACAGTACATATGTCCTCTGTGCCAATTTTTTTGTGCAAATAGTATTTTTCAGTCAATGAGGAAAAAGGATTATGTGTATTAGAAATCTCCAAGGCAGACATGGGTTGAAACAGTGTTCAATAACCTGGGTCAGACCCAGGATTTTGGGCTGAAAGCGGTAACACTGACACTTTCTTGACTTCACCACCCCATCCAGCTACAGGAAGTGACAGCAACTGACATCGAGACCTACAGTGGTGCCTCCTGTCCAGATTTAAAGCTTTCTATTTCATATGTGACTCTCCATTCTATCATACAAACTGCATCTCCTTGAACCAAATGTTTAAGTATATTAGAGACAACGCACATAAATGGTCTTGATGCAAATATTGTTACATTGTATTATGCATTTTACACTCATATTTGGTGGCATTTTTCTTGGAGACATCCAATGGACAATGTGTGGGTATGCAATCGGGAAGCCGGCGGACATAAACCCAACAACTGGCTTCCCGACTGCTTTATCCCGGCGAGGGTTAAATGACAGCCATCTAAATCTAGACGCCTGTCATTTTACCGACGCCAAGAGACCGGTGCCCGGCATTCCGATCGAAGTGATGCCGGGCGCCGCTGTGGACAGCTGCGGGGGGGGGGGGTTGGGTTTAGGGCTCCCTGGGGGGACTTAGGGTTAGGCATCCCCCCGGGAGGTTAGGGTTAGGCTAGGGGGAGGGAGGGTTAGGGTTAGGTACCCCCGCGGGATCTTAGGGTTAGGCACCCCCCCCCACTTAGAGGGGGGATTAGGGTTAGGCACTGAGGGGAAGGTTAGGGTTCGGCACCCCTAAGGAGCGTTAGGGGCGTTAGGTTAGGTTAGCTCATACTTACCTGCGAACGATCGGGATTTTCAGCCGTGTCGGCCTGCCGCTGTCGGGATTTGAACCGCCGGACTAGTGAATTCATATGTATTCCAATATGTTACCTTACTGAAAAACTAAGTGGATTTTGTCAAATCAATATCGCCACGATACTATATGAAATATACTGTACTACACTATATGCTATAAGATATGTTATTGCTGCCATATATTCCATCTTGATCTCAACTTTTGACATGCAGAGCACATGTGAGCTACCAAGGACCTCTTCAGCCACATGTTTATCATAGACTATGATAATATGACAAGTAGATTCAATCCATGAAGAGCTGGTAACTATATGACTGCTTACATGGCTTTACAATGCCAAATAAATCTGGTACTGGCTCTATAGATTCTATCAATTACAGATTCACTGTAATCTGCCAGGATGCCAGCCCTCAGCTGCAAAACTATATTCACTCCCGCTTACCCCTTGTGCCCTTTTCATCCCAGGCTCTGCTACCAAGCTTCTTCTTTTCCTTAGCTCATTGTGCCTATTTCTATCCTCTACTGAAACCTCTAATATGGATTTTTCTACAAAATATTAACATTAATAATAAATCTACAGTAGCAGCCAAGTACAGCAACTTATTTATATATCTGGGGATGTTACAATTCATTTCAGCAAATGCCCAATTTGCCAGACACTTGATAGAAAACACTCTTATAGCCAAACTGCCAATTATTTGTAGATGAAGCTGGAGCTGGCAGGATATTTTGATAAAGATTCTAGTTTTTAAGGCATTTGTTCCAGTTAAGCTGGTGAATGTCAAAAGCGTGCAACCATAGTCCTTCATCACAGTACTGTACCTTATAGCAAGATTGCACACCTACATTTCTCAGTCTATGATCATTTTTTTTCTACAAGATTATTTAAGTTGTGTCAGGAACATTGGAGATCACTGATTGACAGAAATCTAAGGGTTACAATTTAAGCTGGGTACACACTGAACCAGGGGCAGAACTATGGGAGACAATGGAGGCGCCTGCCGCCGGGCTCCAGCTCTGAAGGGGCACCTCACCCATTGTCCACAACATATTCACCCCACTTAGGGCTGTAACTATTTACCCGGAGAGTACCGTCACAGCCGCCCGATACATGGCAACCCTTACCGGCACCTGAGAAGCCACCATACATTAGTGGAGAGCTCCATGTCAGACCATCAGCTGCTGCCTTTGTCTATCTATAGCCTATCTGCATGCAAATTGCTGATGGGGGGGGGTCACCAAATTATAACTTGCCTCCAGGCATCTGGGGTGAACTTACACCACTGCACTGAACAGATATATCTGCAGATGATGGTTGTTCATACACACAACAACCATCATCTGTCTTCTGCTGCGGGTGCCGCTGACCAGGGGTGTGGCGTGTCCCCCTCTCCCATCCTTTACTGCAAGTGCCGACCGCCCGTACACACTGCACAATGCCCTAATATGTCTGCAGATATATTGGGCATTGGCTGTGAGGCAGAGCTGACGCGATATGTCTGTGAACGACGTCGTTCACAGACACATCACTGGTACACACTGGCCAACAGGCACCCTATATATTGGCCGATCAATTGATCGCCCAATAGATCTGCCAGTGTGTACCCAGCATTAAAGTCTGACTGAAGATTGTGGCCCCCATTTATCAATGATGCATAAGCCCTTTAGCGCTCGCTAAAGAGGTTATACCAGGTTTCTGGATTTAACAAACAGCGGTAATCTAAGATTACTGCTGTTTGTCTAGCTTCGCTCTCACCATGTTTTAGATGGTGAGAGCGATGGAGACCCGATGGTGCCTTTCCGGCACTGCCGGGTCCCCGTCACATGCACATGCACGGACGGACCGCCGCGCATGCGCATCACACCGGAGCCCCATCGCTGGCAGCGTTAGGCTGCCAGCAGCCCAGCAGATTGTACCTACTGTAGGTACCTTAACAATTGGAATGCCCTTGGAGAGACTACAGTATTACTGCATATAATCAGTACCTGTTGGATTTTGTTGCATTTATTCAGGACTCTCTCATATCATCTCAATTGAAGGTTACATTCTACTCAAGTTTACTCATTACTTTGCTACATTTGTCACCATGAAACTATCCAATTGTTACCCTTGCTTATCATGATGTCTTGATTGAATGTTTTATTTGCGGCAACACCCTACTGACCTATTTTAATAATTTGCATTTATGTTTGTATTTGTTTTTATGTCTATTTTATGATCTCGGTTCCACCCAGCTTTATTAAACTTTATCACATTTTTTTATTATAGCTTTTTAAGTATAATTACATTTATTGATACAGTCCTGTTAGTGGCTCTGCGCTTCAACCTTTTTGCCTTTTATACAAGTAGCAGGTTGCCGCAAAGAAAGATCCGATTTATTCTGCAGCCCCCCAAGTTTCTAGCGATGTCTCATTCCCATGCACAAGTATGGGGAAAGTGACATGCCAGTAATTCAGTAGCTTCTGAAAGTGAAAGCAGAACACCATCTCAGGATAGCGATCCTCACCTCTGTGCAAAACATGTACTGCGAATGTGCGATTTCTATCTTGTGGTACTGATGAAAGTTACAAAAGTTTAAAGCTCACGCATGCCCAGTATGGAGACAAGTGCCCTAAGGTGGCCATACATGGTGCGATATGCACCGTGCAACGCGACGGGGGATCCAACGTCCGACATATTGGGCAGTCCTCACACACGGTGCGATATGCCAGCTCCCCCCTCCCCCACCCGCATAGCGTAGCATGGGATCACACATTGCATCCCCAGATCGACTGGGGCTGTAGTAAGATCTGGGGGTGCGATGTATGACCCCACGGGTGCGCGCACTAACCGATATCATGCCCATACATGGTATGATATAGCAGCCAAATCGTACCAATCCATCGGATCGGCTGATTTAGCGCACCATGTATTGGCACCGATAGTTAATTGTGCATTTATAGGCTCTAATACCTGCTCATGTGGCATACTCATACCTGCCTATATATCATACCTGCCTACTCTCCGGATTCCTGCAGGAGACTCTCGGATCAAGGCACAATCTCCCAATGCCCCAGAAATTATTTAAGACCCCTACATTCCTCTGCTGTCGGGAATAACCTGCTGTAGAGCACCTTCTCTAGGTGCAGTTGCTGCCGGCGGGCACCAGGGGGAGAGCATATGAAAGAAAGGTATCTGGAATTTTAGAGCTTCGGCAACATGGCTGCCACCCTTCTGCAGTGAGGGCAGTAATTACCCTCTCCTCTAGTTATCCCTACTCTCTGCTCCGCACAGGGCTGATGCTCTGCACAGGGCTATGACAGATGCTGTGTGGCTATGCTACAGGTATAGAATAGTAGTAGGTATTACTGTACTATTGTGTGTCTGGCACTATGGGTGTGGGGGGTGCATGTTGGTACTGTATGGGGTGTGATGTGTATTACCGCCGGCCACATGGCCGGCGGTTCAATTCCCGACAGTGGCTGCCTGACAAAGGAGGAAATCCCGATCGTCCTAAAGGTAAGTATTTACTAACCTAACCCCCCTAACCCTAACCCTCCTTAGGGGTGCCTAACCCTAACCTCACCCCCTGTGTCTAACCCTAATCCCCCCTCTAAGTGCCTAAACCTAACCCCCCCTTCCCCGCTGAAAAAGGTCCCCCGGGGGGTGCCTAACCCTAACCTCCCCCCGGCGGTGCCTAACCCTAACCCTCCCTCCCCTAGCCTAACCTTAACCTCTGGGGGGGGTGCCTAACCCTAAGTCCCCCCCGGGAGCCCTAAACCTAACCCTCCCCCCAGCGGCTGTCCGCTGTGGCGCCCGGCATCCGCTCGATCCGGATGCCGGGCGCTGGTCTCCTGACATCGGGCAAATGACAGGCGTCTAGATTTAGACGCCTGTCATTCGTCCCTAGGGATAAAGCAGTCTGGAAGCCGGCGGTCGGCATTTAGACCATCGGGTTCCAGACTACATCCCACTGTATGGGTATGGGGGGCTGTACGCTGGGCACTTTGAGTTTGTGGGTATAGGGGGTGTATTTTGATCATTGCATGGGTATGGGGGGTGTATGATGGGCACTGTGTCTGTGTGGATATGAGGTGTGCATGCTGGGCACTGTATGGGTATGGGGTGTGCATGCTGGGCACTATATGCGTGTGTATACTGGGCACTGTATGGTATATGTGGGGGTATATAATGGACAATGTGTTGGTACGGGGTGTGTATGCTGGGCACTGTGTTAGTGTGTGGGTATGGGGGGGTGTATGCTGGGCAGTGTGTAAGTATGGGGGGTGTATACTGAACATTATGGGTATGGGGGTGTTTGCTAAGCACTGTATAGGTATGGGGGGTGTATGCTGAGCAGTGCATGGGTATGGGGGTTGTGCATCTTCTGGGCATTGTGTGGGTATGGGGTGTGTATGCTGGGCACTGTGAGTGTGTGGGTATGGGGGGGGGTGTATGCTGGGCAGTGTGTAAGTATAGGGGGGTGTATACTGAACATTATGGGTATGGGGGTGTTTGCTAAGCACTGTATGGGTATGGGGGTTGTGCATCTTCTAGGCACCATGTGGGTATGGGGGTGCTTGCTAAGCACTGTATGGGTATGGGGGGGTGTATGCTGAGCACTGTATGGGTATGGGGGGGTGTATGCTGAGCACTGCATGGGTATGGGGGTTATGCGTCTTCTGGGCATTGTGTGGGTATGAGAGGGTGTATGCTGGACACTGTAAAAAATAAATGGGAAAGCCCTGTGATAATAACGCCATATTCAGACGCTATGTGTGTCCTGTAGTTTCTTTACTATCTTTTACACTGGGGGTACCGTTGCCGGACTCCTGCTGGCCTTTGTAGTTCCACAAGTGCCAAAGGGCAGGCACTCTGGCACCAGTTCCCATGGCTGTGGCATTACACTCTGTCTAGTTTGAGCCCGGTGCTGGTTTTAAAAATACGGGGAACCCCATGCCATATTTTTCCCCATATTTTTAAAACCAGGACCGGCTCACAGAGTCCAGTGCTGATTCATAAACTACAGGGGACCCCTACACAATTTTATCCCCCGTATTTTTAGAACCAGGACTAGCTCGCAGAGCCCAGGGCTGGTTATGCTTTTGAGGGGAACCCCACGCTATTTTTTTTCTTAATTTAACACTTTATTTGATTCATTAGAGGCACAAAAATACACAGATCACACTGATACAGTATTTTTATGTTTCTGCAAGACACACTGCTCTGGTGGTAGTCTATTTAAAACTTCTATTTTTAGCCGAGTTTGCTTAGATTACACCCGTGATTAAAATCACGATTCTTGGCAAATTCCCATGTTGTATTCCCGTCTATGGAAAGTACCGCTGTGTTTAGACGATGGTGTATTCTTTACTATTTGTGTTTACGGGTGCATTTTAACTTCAGATTCGGCCGTGTTCACCTCTGAAAATATGGAAAACACAACCATTTTTGCCATAGTTCATTTATGTGTTTGAAAAACTGACAAACCACGCCCGTGAATGCAAATCCGGACCAACATAATTGTTAGTAAATTTACCCCATAAGCTATAAGCTTTTAGCCAAACTACACCAACTTACATCTCTTATCTCAAAATATTTCCCAGCTCAACACCTCCGCTCTGCCAGGGGTGGATTTAGGGGTCAAGCTATTCCACCAATTACCTCCCCTCTACACATTCCACACATAACTTTACATATGTTCTCTTTCTACACTCACACAACCCACTGACATCAGGGCCAACACTGCCATGTGACTAGATCATACAGCCAGGGGCGTAGGGAGTGCGGATCCAGTGGAGTGCAAGGTCCAGGCGCCGCAGGTGTCCGGAGATGCCGCGCGCTGCTGTGTACCCGGCAGCTGTCTTAGCTGACAGCCTGCCGGGTGCCAGCATTGAACTGTGAGTGCTGGCCTCTGAAGCGATCGGAGACTAAGGAAGCCTCTGATCGCTTCATGGGCCAACATTCCCAGTGATGCAGTCATGACATCACTCACGCGCTGAGGAGCCGGCGCAGCTGCGCCTGCTGGATCTAGTTAGATCCAGTCAGTGCAGCAGCGGCAATGACAGCACAGACGACGGCCGCAATGAATCAGGTAATACTGGGGGGTAAGGGGGCAGAACTACAGGGGGGGACAGAACTACACGGGCACTACTGGGGGAACTGCATATGGGCACCTATACAGGGGGCACTGCATAAGGGCACCACTACAGGGGACACTGCATATGGGCACCACAACAGGGGGCATTGCATATGGGCACCTATACAGGGGGCACTGCATAACGGCACCACTACAGGGGGGAACTGCATATGGGCACTACAACAGGGGGCACAGTATGGGGGGGCAGAACTACAGGGGCACTACTTTAAGGGACACCACAACAAGGGGCACTGCATATGGGCACCACAACAAGGGGCATTGCATAAGGGCACCTCTACAGGGGCCACTGCATATGGGCACCTCTACAGGGGCCACTGCATGTGGGCACAACAGGGGGCATTGCATATGGGTACCACTATAGGGGGAACTATATAGGCACTACAACAGCGGGCACAGTATGGGGGCCACTACTTTAAGGGGCACAACTACAAGGGGCACTGCATATGGGCACCACAACAGGGGGCATTGCATATGGGCACCACTACAAGGGGCATTGCATATGGGCACTACTACATGGTGCACTGCATATGGGCATCACTACAGGGGCCTGTCCCTAATTTTTATTTTTATTTCTCTTTACTTTAATCCCATTTTTGGACACACCTCCTCCCTGGAACACTTGAGGGGGGCGCCATAGCATGCACGTGCTCCGTGCACCCTGGCTACACCCTACTCCTCTGCATACAGCCCACCAAGAACCTCTGCAATCTGGCTGAATCAATTTGTAATATGTAGCCTTATCCTCATGTATCAATTGCCTATTTCCCTATAGTGTAAGCTTGCGAGCAGGACCAGCAAGGCTGTTATCACACAGTCTTGTTTTATTACAGTTTTTTCCCAACTGTAAAGCGCAAGAGTATTTGCTGTTACTATGTAAGTACAGGTTGAGTCTTCCATAACCGTAAATTCCAAAAACTAATTTATTCCAAAAACCAAAATATTTTTGGGCAGCCATAACGTCACTAGAGGCAATGACTAGCGGTGTGGGCGTGGCTTCCCCACCGGGAACTGCCTCTTAGTCTCCTCCACCCCGTTGGACCAGCCCGCGACACCCTCCGGACCCATGCAGCACCCCTCCTTGCGGCACCCAATGGACTCCTCAGCACACGCCAGACCCCCCTTGCAGCACACACTGGACTCCCCAGCATATGCTGGAGCCCCCTGCTACACCCACCGGAATCCCCCACAGCACACGCTGGACCACTCTTTGGCACCTGCTGGATCCCACCCCATTTCCCCCCGCAAGTATTCCGAAAACCGAAGAAATCCAAAATCTGAAATGGGACCAGGAGCATTTTGGATGTGGGAGACTCAACCTGCAAATGTTATTAACTAAATAAATAATGCAATAAATAAAGCAATCAAAAGATGCAAACACTCCCAACAATAAGCACAGGTGGGTATTTGAGCAGTGGCACATACCACACATAGCGGCAGTACATTTTGATGCACTTTACCATTGCATTCACGTCTTTTACATGACAACACGGGGCCTGATTCAGCAGTGCACACAAGCATCGGGAATCTGTGCGTACGCAGGAGCCATAATGCGAGTGTGCAGAATGGATCCAGGGGAGGAGGGACATGGCCTGTCGGCAAGGGGCATGGCCTCATGGGAAATGCCGAACCCGCGAGCCACGCCCTCGTTTTCGTCATGCTGGGGCTTGCCCAGCGCTCTGGGAACTAACTGCAAAGTCCCCCAGCCTCTTCCATAGCCAGTAAAGTATAGATGTGCGCGTCATCCAGTCACCGGTGCTCAGCTAAGCAGAGCAGCTATGTGAGGCTGTCCTCCCTGCAGTGTCCCGTGGGTGGGACAGCGGAACAGTGCCTGTAAAACGGGACTGTCCCGCTGAAATTGGGACAGTTGGGAGGTATTTCTTTTTTGGTATATATATTTATGAGGATGCCTGGAGCTGTAGCTCTATCCACCCCATTGTTAATCTAGCCTTGCCTTTCACTCATCGCTGGGACGTGATTTTAGCAGAGCCTGTATAAACAATGAAAGCCCTTTTAATAAATTGCAATATATGGCAATAAGGAATGTCATTTTTCAAGGCATTAACACAATTAATGTTGAACAGGCTGCTTAAGGAAACCAAATAGAGTGCTCTGGTGATTGATCCACTGTTGACTGTACAGGGTCGCTTTTGGCATATTCTATTTCATCACTTAAAAGAAGATGATTCAATAAACAATTGCCGTTAGATTCTATTCCTATTTCATACCACATTCATGTAGGATTTCCTGTGTGACCCTGAACAGCTCTGTGTACAATAAAAAGAGTGTGGCACAAATAGCCTTGAATTCAAAGCAAGCACAATTTATTTGTCAGGAGCACTGAATAGATGACTAAGGAGATGTGTAATTGTTTTACAATGTCACAGAGTGAATATAAATTAGTTGTTGTGGATTGGAAGCAGACAGGGGAGTTTCAGGACACTATATAGCACTTTGAGGGGCCTATTCATTAAACCTAAAAATTCTATAGAGATAATTAGGTTTAGAACTCGCATGGAGTTCTACCTAATTATAGGTGGAATTCATCATTCCACCTCTCCATAAGTATCTATTCCGAAAAGCTGTCATTTTTGCATTGACAGCTTTTCGGGAAATAGATACTTTTCCCTGCCTACACTACCTTATCGCATCCGGAAACAGTGCTGCGCATGCGCTGTTATATCTGTAAAACCAGGGCATGCGCAGCACTGCCTACAGATGCGTTAAGTTTGTGTACCCCCCCGACGCCCCCCACCCCCCTCCGCTCACCTCCCCCCCCCCCCCGACTTACCTGTCCGCGCAGCAGCCTCCGGCTCCGTCCTGCTGGTCTGTCATGTGGTTTCCCAGCAGACCTCATGACAGATTAGAAAAAAAAATACTTTTTTTTTCTTCTAAACTTTCTTGTGCTCTGCTGGGGAGCACACATGTCCGACCAGCCTCCGGAGCCTGAGGACGGAGCAGAGCATCGGAGGGACTCGTCGTGGGAACCTGCACACGCGGATACAGGTAAGTCGATTGTGCTATTCGCCACCTCACAGTTGCGAATAGTAACTGCATCAAATTCCGAAAATTCATAATTTTCGGAATTTGATGAATACCACAATTTCCACATCCCCATACTAATGTATGGGGAGTGTGGAAATTAACGCAGGGGAACTTAGCAAGGAGATATCTGTGATATCTCCTGTGCTAAGTCTGTTCATGAATACCAAAATAACGTTATTTAAGGAAAATGTCCTTAAAAACTTTATTTTAGTGTTGATGAATAGGCCCCTGTGTCATTTATTTATCACATTACTATAATTATGGGGTAGATTTATCAAAGCTTGGAGAGAGATGAAGTACCAACCAATCAGCTTTTAACGTATAACTGTAATTTTACAGGCTGTGATTAAAAATGACAGTTAGGAGCGGATTGGTTCTGGTTGGTACATAGGGCCTGATTCAGAGCCGTTCGCTATTTGTGGTCGTTCGTTCAAAAACAAGAGGTGGCTATTCAAATGATCCGTTCGCAAATTGCAGTCTGTTCCCACCTCTAAGTCTGAACGAGCGAGCAAAACACGCTCGTTTTTTTGATAAAAACGCCCCCTGGCCGCACGCACCATACGTCATGTCCGCTATTTATTAGATTAATCGAGTACATCGTACAGCGTATGAACTGCTCGCTATTCTTGTGGTTGGTGTTTTCAACCGCTATTTTGCGAGCAGTTCTGAGTTATAAAAAACCAAGTGACGTGGTCAATGACGCTGCTGTATTAAATATGCACTCCCTTAAAACGCCCGTTTTGACCTTTAAGCACGCCTGCGTTCGGATCTCCACTCCCCGTTTTCAAGCACCTCCCCTGTTACCACCCACATACGCCTCATTCTGTCACTCAAAATAGCAGGCCCTCGCTATATTGCGTACCAACGATTTTCGGCTGCACTGACTGGTTCGCGCATGCGTACTAAAAACCGTACGCATGCGCAGATGTGCGAACATCGCTCGGAACGAGCGTACTGCCGCTAGCGAGTGGCTCTGAATGAGGGCCATTATCTCCATCCCCTTTATATCTCTCCAAGCTTTGATAACTATCCCCCTGAATCCTTTCAGAGAGATGAAGACAGTTGAAAACTCACAACATGGTGACTATAACTCACCTAATTTCGCCTTACTTTCTCTGCCACTAAGGGCCTGAGTCAGAGTCACATACGAAACCGATGTTCACAGAGTTGAGCGTGCACAATACCGATGTTTGCTAATGTGCGTGCGCAATAGTCTCTAAAACCTTTGGCGCATGCATTACACAGAGTGTACACACAAAGATGCTGTTGTGATTGAGACATGCGGAGAAGGTCTGTGTGATGGGAGTGTTGCTGGCGTGTCACTGAGGTGTTTGTGTACACAGACGATCAACCGTTCACTTTGGAGGCCATACTCTGATGGAAAATCTCCACCTGCCATAGATCTGCTGCAAGTATCGATGGTGTACACCAGGCCGTATATCAGCTTGTACGAATGCTGAAAGTTGGTGTCTCAGGGCCTGATTCAGCAAGGAACAGTTGCTAATACGCACGCAATGGGCTGATTGTTGCGTTCTGCGCTTGCATCGCAGTGTCTGTGCGCAAACCAGCCGCAGAGACCATGCAGACCCATCACAGATTGATTGACAGGAAGTGCTGTTTGTGGGTGGTGTCAGGGCGTGGTTGTCTGAACGCAGGCGTGCCATTGCGTTTGAACGGCATTGCAGGGCGTGCATTAATTATCCACTGAGATGCTGTACGCAGCCTGAGGACTGATAGTGTGGGCTGAAGTTAGCAATTCCTGAGTAAGGTCGGGGCTTGTGCAAGTGTGTGTGAGGCTACGATGGTATTCGATTGTACCGATGGTTTCACAGTCTTGTTAAACATTACGGGTATATGTAAGGTCCTTATGTAGTGCTTCGGCGGCATAACGAGAATTAGCATACTATCACAGTGAAACTGTGTGCGTAATCGCTATTGCATTCGCAGTTGTGTTCCGTAATGAATCAGGGAAGAACTTTGTAGTGGCATTTGCATAAAATCGCAGATGGGCGATTGCCAAAAGATGTAGCCAATGCCATCTCTGCATCCACTACTGAATCAGGCACTAAATATTCACTCAGCAAACTTGGAGATTATAATATTGATGCAGTACACTTTAAACTGGTAAAGCTTGCATGTTGGAGACAGCCATTTTGTGGTCAGAGCAAATGGTCATTAGAACTTGGCCTATTCATTTATTAGTGACATTACTGACGCATGAGGCACCCTGTGTGGAGTATGTAGGGGATACGTTATTGTATTTACTGGTATGAAAATGTTAACATTTTCATATATTTGTATATATTTTACTTTGAGCGTTAGCTGGTTTTCCAATTACTCCTTAACAGCTCACGTCCTGAGCAATGGCCAATGTGGGCTGATAGAGTGGTATGCCATATCAGGCCTGCTCAATACTGTTGTCACTCATCACTTGGTAATCAATTATAACAACTAATTTGTCTCTAGTACAGAAGCCACAGTGGTTGAGCTATTTATGTATACCTTTTTTTGTCTACAGAAAAATTTCTACCACCTGGTAACAGAGACGCACTGCTAAGTCATCTAAAACTGATGTGCTGGAGAAAGGTCTATTTTGGAACTAGGGAAGGTACATCTAAAGAAAACATTGGTAATACCAATGTTTTTAAGACCAGTCCCAAAACATTATTTATCCTTAAACATTGGTTCTGAAACATCAATGTTTCTTTCTATATGGAACTAGCGACCTGCCCTGGCTTCGCATGGGAACAATTTCATCTCGCCAAAACCTACTGAGTCTCATAACAACCTACGCCATGTCACTACAGTCCCCTGCATCTCACCACAGGGCCCTACATCTCACAACAGCCTCCTGCTTCTCACTCCTGCCCCCTGCAAATGCCCCACAGCCTCCTGCTTCTCACTCCTGCCACTGGTTTTTACCACAGTCCCCTGCATCTCACCACAACCCTCTGCTTCTCACCAGTGTCACCACAGCCCCCCCTGCTGCTGCCCTGCAGCTGGCTGGGGCCTGGCCCCTGCAGCAGCAGTCAGTTCTCTTTCCCTGCGTTATATGCGGGAGGGGGTACAATTGCGCCCCCACCCCTGCACCCCCTATGCAGGGCGCAAGGCCGCAAACATAGTCTTTTTTCTGTTTTTTTCGGAAAGAGGGGGTCTGGCCACACCTCCCAATTTGGCCACACCCCCTCCCTGAACCTGGGCCCAGCAGAGCTGTTGGCAGCCCTGGGCATGCATGACTCTATATAGGCTAGTTTGGGGGTATCCTGCGCTCTGGATTTGAACCCTAGTATGTTAGGGACCTACCCTAAAGAGGTTACCTGGATATGGTGGGTAGGCCCATAACCTTGGCCAAGATTATGCTAAAAACCTCTATTGATTGCAAACTTTTATTGCATTTATATATTATCAGTAATTTGGAGTTGTGCACCTGGGATTTGTCTGTTTCTGTAACTGCAATTAGTCTCATCAGGTAGCACCTCCCATTATATATATTCAGGGTGTGCAGTCCAGGAACCTTTCCTATATAATGCATGACTCTATAGTCTGCTTGGTGGCTATGTCATGCAATCTATAGCACAATCACAGTCCTCAAGAGTTTGCACTCCCTTACTATGGTTGAACTGGATGAGGGCAGAGAAGTAGTGGCTGGGGCAGTGGCACTGAGCTGTACTGCGATATGAGGAGCTTGCCCTGTGCTGGGCAGCACAGAGGAGTAAGCCTTACTTGCTGTAACTGTAGTCCTCCTCCCACTGGCATTACTGGGCTGGATTAAGGTTCATATGGGCCTGGGGCTGAAAAAAAATCAAGGGTATATTGTGAGATGCGGAAGAGCTGTATCTAGCGCTGTGCAGGCAGAGCTGGAACGGGGCTCTGTGCCACCCGTGCTGGCTCTGCCCCCTAAATCCATGGCGCCATGATATCACGCCTAGGACTTTCCAGGCAGCCATTGCATTGCTTATTGCATTGTACTGTTACCATGTAATGTCTTGTCATTGGCCCTTGGAAGGCCACTGTGGACCACATGTGGCACTGTATAAGTAAAGCTTATTATTATTACTATTATGTAAAAATTGCATCATTTTGTGAAAAAAATATGACTGATCTGTAGCCAATGGGGCATTTTCATGTCATGGCATGAAGATGGGCCTATTTTCATGTGAAAGCCTGGAGCTGTAGTGCCATCCACCCCACTGTTGATCTGGTGCTAGCATGAGGGAAGATCTTGGTGTACTTTCTATAGAAGCTAATCAAGCACCCATGTTCATTCATGGTCCTGACCCACCAGGTAACTGACCCTCTAATAGAGTAACAATGTATAATTTGAGTGCACAGTCTGGAACCTGACCCTTAGTGGAGGGTGTGGGCAGTGGGACCCACCAGGGATTTCTCCTGCATCCCTGTTCGCCAGTCCAACTCTGAACACATATAGGGCCTGATCCATTAATGTTCACTATTGCGATCGCAGCTTCGTAATCGCACGCAGGTCTGCTGCGAAAACATGCTAATGAATGCTATCACAATGCCATCGCACTGCCAGCATAGAGATGCCCACTACCGCTATCTCACATCTGTAATACCATACAATCCTGCATATACATCGGTAACATCGAGTACCATCGGCCCTTCACGCAGAATTACTGCAGGTCTGACCTTACTTAGTAGTTGCTAACCTCATTGCACGCAGTAAGCACTCAAGCTGCGTATGCCGTCGCAATGGCTAATTAAGGCACGTCCATGTAACAGCGTTCAAACAGTTAGGCACACCTGTGTTTCTCCAACCACTCCCACGTCACCACCCCCAAACGCTGACTACCTGTCACTCACTCTGTGATGGCTTGCCGTGCTCTGCGTAATCGCAGTGCGATCACAGTGCAGCCTTCGCGCACGCACACTGTGATGCATACACATGCTCAGTACGCAGCAATCGGCAAACTGCATGCGCTGTTTCAGTTGCGATCCTTAATGAATCAGGTCCATAGAGCATAAGCAGCACAAGGATGATTACAATAATAACACAAAATGATCCCAGACAGTACATTATCCACATTGTGCTAATGAATAGACAGCAAAATATTAGCAATCTATCCTCACATCAGTGTGGCCCGACAGTCGTTTCTGTGCAATTCCGGGTACCTTCCCTCATGGAAGATATTTATTTATTTTATTAATAGAATCTATTGTTCATTATAAAGACAATGTAGAACTTACCTCTGCCATAAATTTCTATTCCTGAATGAAACACTCCTATGCCCAACGTTGAAGTGTATTCATTTATCCAATACTGCAAAATAAAAAAGAATGATTGCTTGTTGTTGAAGAGCACAAATGAAAATAATAAATATATAGCACTCAGTCATTACTATATTATTGTGACAAATTCAAAATTTAGTGAGGAAAGTAGATCACAAAATGCTTATATACGGCACAAATCTGAAAACTGTGATATAACCCAGTCTGAGTCAAGGAAACAATGTAACCAGTGCTGTAACTAGGGGTGTGCAAACTGTGTCTCTGCACAGAGCACCGGGCCCTGTAGGCGGCACCTTCGCTCCCCCAAGGCACCTGCATGTGGCTTGCAGGGTTCATGGAACAGCACCCTGCAGTCACTAGGGGTACTGCAGTGCCTGCAGCCTGTGGAGCTGCCCAGAGTGTCTTTAGGACTCTCCAAGCAGTGCTCTACTTACCAGAGCTAGCAGCCCCACCCCCTAGGCCTGACATTATGATGTCACAGGTTAAGGGGGTGGAGCCATCACAGAGCGCACTAAAGCATTGTTATGGCACTGAATATAACCATTGAATCTAACTGCCAAATTCCCACATCTGTGGCTGATTAGGATACACAGATGTTAGTCAATGTTTGCTAAATATACTCATTTGTAGGGTCAAGCAACCACAATACAGTCACACCAAAGGTTATTGGCCAACGAGATAGTCCAGACAGTTCAAATGAAATTTTATCACACTGATCGTGCCCCCCCACTTCCGGATTTGCCCCTGGCTGAGGGCCAAATGGCAAATACTTTTTTTAATTCAACAATTTTTTAGGAGATGTGGCCATGCCTACTTACATTAGGCCATGCCCCCTATTACCTGAGCCCAGCAAAGCTCAATAGAGCCCTAGATGTGGACCAGCATATTCTGTTTGCATCATTCTATTAAAAAATTTAGTGGTGTGGGTATATGTGACCCTGGACGCTCCCTGAATGTAAGCAGGCCTGGTGGATAATGAGTTTTTCTAGTAGGAAAACTGAAGTATATGGCAATAAAATGGGTCTTACCTACTGTAGGCGCTATTCAGTATTTAACCATATGAGAACATATGAGAGGTTGCAGTTATTAAGTGAAACAAATATGACATTTATTAATCATAGTAAACATGTGATAATAAAAAACGTGATAATAAAAAAACATGTGAAGACGTATGAAAACATGAAACATTTAGCATACACAATCATGAATGGGGGGGTACCCAAGGGTTATGGGTTTGGTCCAAAAATTCTTGGGGTTGGGAATGGTGGGCAAACGCCCCGGCAGAACGAGTAGATTCATTCAGATTTACCAGCATGTGGATTGAAGCTGGATGGGTGAGTGGGATGGACGAGGGGAATGTCCAGAGTATTCTTGGGGTTGGTGATGGTATAATAAATACATCTATGCACCAACTAGGAGATCTGGAAAACATGCACTGTTAGGGGTGCACTGCTATAGACCATCTATAGGCTTAATTATTAATACTGTATAATAATACACTATCCAGTGCATAACGAGACAAATATGTACATATATGTCCAGGGCAATGCTATGTTCTTCTGCTGCTCCCCCAGACTCCCGGACTTGCTCCAATGCTCTGGAATGGTGCCCACGTCTGAAATAAAAACATTCAGCTCCGGCAGGATGGCCCTACTGCTGTATTTAATGGTTTACTGTGATCGCTGGTCCTGTATATGCTGGATTTATGACACACAATACACTTTGTATGATGGAAAGCTGGATAAGTGCTAATTATGGCCTCTTCATGAACTGGCCACACTCAGTGGCGTCCCTCCCTATTGATGGACGCAGTGTGGTGGGCAACTTAGCAGTGTGCGCAGCAACGCCACGCGCCTGGAAAATTGGGCGTGGCCTCATGTCAAGGGGCTTGACCTAGCGAATGGGGGTGGGGTCACACTCCCGAACCCCAGTTTTAGTTTCTCCGGTGGGGTCCCGGAGGTGCGGGCTTCCCCCGGGGACCAGAGTACTTGTAGTGTCGGCTCCCTCACTGTGACAGGAGCCGAGTGCTGCTCCTGTCACTGAGGGGGAGTCTGCACTTTGGTATCACCCCTCTGTGGGTGACACCCGAGTGCGGCCCGCACCCCCCTTGTGACACCACTGGCCACACTCACTCTAAAATTAAGCATTTGTAAAAACCCCTCTAGAATACTGCGTTTGCCACTGTTGATCTAAGTTATTATCTTTTCTTCCAAATCTACTGCTTAGGATCATAGCAGGTAATTAAAAGGGCTGTCATGATCCTGACTTATCTTCCTACTAGTCTGTCCTGTGACTTACCTCTGCCACCTATTCTGCAGGTTAGGAAATCTTAGGATTAGGATTTCTTCTCGCACCCCCCCCCCCCCCCCCGAGGATGCAATGAGAAGTACGACCAAAGTGCCAAGGTGCGCAGCTGTTTATCTGCATAGTGCGGTGCTAACAGCCACGCGCCCATCACTTTGGTCAGAGAATGCCGGTTACCGCGCCTTAACACCCTTGTTAAGGCACGATAACCATCATTCCCTGACCACACAGCGCACTGAATTGAATAGTTTCGGGAGCTTGCTGCCGGCGCTATTCAATTCACGTTGAATTGAATCGCCCCCTTTATTACCACAGAGTTTGTAGTCCATCTGATATGCTGAACCTGAACTGCAGAGATCATGTGGATGTATTGTTTCCAGTCATTTAGTGCTTGCCATTCTCAGGGGCACCGAGAGGGGGGGAGGAGCGGGTACAGATTACCCGGGGCCAGGCTTCCTGAGGGGCCTGGTCCGGCGCCGCCCCCCCTCCCTCACAGCAGTCTCCTATGCCTATGTGGGGGAGCGATCACTCTGATCGCGCCCCCCCCTGGCTTTCAGGGCTGCGGGGGCTCAGAGCGCCCCCCCAACCCAGCGCACAGCAAAAAGGTTCTTGGTTTTTTTGGCCTGGGAATGAGGCGTGGCCCAAAAAACCCCAAAAAACGTTTTGCAGCGCCCGCGAATAGGCCACACCCCCTATTACCTGGGCCCGCCGCGGTTATAGCAGTTTAAACAAAATTGATATGAAGGTGTTTACATTATAAAATGATAATCTGAAGAAAAAATTAAAACAAATAGGTATGTACTGTTTCTGGCGATTTTCTTTCTGAAAATTGTGGTATATAATAGATAGCCAGTAGCCACAAAATAGTCAGAAACCCACCATTTAAAAATAATGCATTGTCACAAGTCGCCATCCTTATTTTTTTACCTATTTTTTTAAGTTGAAGATTCAAATCACTGGATGTAATAGGGTACAAATTTCAAACCAAAGAAAAAAGTGTGTGGCAATATATATTCCCCTGGCTGGCAAGATAGTTATCTGACCTGGTACTTTTTTTTTTCTCTTCATTAAAAAAAATGCTGATGAAGTCTTATGGAAGGGGTGAGACTTTTATTTTAAAAAATTATATATATACAGAGCCAGCCCTAGGCATAGACAAACTAGGAAATTGCCTAGGGGCAAGCATTCCAAGCCTAGGGCCAGCTCAGCTTGACAGCGGGCAATGGTGGGACGGGGACAGGTAAATGGCACCTCTGTTCTTGCTGTCCTACCGTGATTGGAGCTCTCAGCTCAGCTCTGATCGGGCTGCAGCTCATACAGCCGACAGCAGCGGAATCGGGGAGCAGAGACAGTGGGGACAAGGGGCAGTAACAAAAATCGCCTCAGGAGGAGGGCTGCTGGGCATGCCCACTTGCAGCAGCTCCTCCTCCAAGGGACATTTGCAGAGTCCAGTACCCTGGGCCTTTCTGCAGGGAGACAAATAGGGGGGTGGGAGCACCAAAGCTCTTGCTTGCACAGGGCACCAAAATGTCTAGTTACAGCTCTGCAGATGAGGATTGCAATGGGTGAGGGGTAATGGATGTTGCTGGCTTCTGCTGTGATCTGTGCTGCTGGTTGATTATTGCTGTACTGGGAGAAGGGTGCTGGGTCAGAGGCGGACCTAGCGATGGTGCTTGGGGGCACCACCCTAGGGCATCAAACTAGTTAGGACCGGCTATATATATATATATATATATATATATATATAAAGTGTCTGAAAAAACACTGGAAAAAGCTAAAACGCTGGGTTGTTTTAGTCTTTACATTTTTGGAGGCCAATCTCGCAGGAAAATCGCCAGGTTTTGCAGCGACTTGTAAATCACTGCAAATCCGGCCTATGTATTGTTACATTCTAGAAGATATTATATACTGTACTCAGCTATAAAACAAACTAATATTTAAATAATGCCCCCTATATCAGTAAAGTACTTAATATTTTGAAGGCAAATGGAGCCTTGTTTTTTGGTGACAATCAATTGATCATATTTTTATAGCTGTATTTTTTATTACGCAGCTAAATTTGAGTGTTTTCAATCAACGGCTCTTAATCAGGCTTCAGTATTAATCAAGCTCTTACATAAAAAAGTGATTTAATTATTGCAGTGTCCATGCAAATTACATGGTAACATCCAGCAAGTTAAAAATCAGGATAAGACTTGAGTTACAGTATATCGAAGAGAGACCGAGATCACGCATTGGGGAACATTTATACAGAAAAATTGGATTACAGTGGTAATTTCATATTAATATTAAGGTGATTTATGAATTGTGTAAACTACCCTAAATTTTACTAGTTTTCTTTAGTTCATTTTCATAACTGCCTTCCAGCATATCTCACCTTTCATGTTCCTCACATTACAATAAAACATTTTTATATATTTTTTATAGATAGCAATGATACATTCCCACTGATGGGGACAGAATATTCTGAAAAGTCTCTTTCCCAAATAGATCCTAAATCATACCTCCCTATTGGGTGATTTACCAGAATGTGGGGTGTGGCTTGGTGAGAGTGGCTGGTTGGATCTGGATGATTTGTAAACACAAAAGTGGCATAATTGCCCTAGGGCCGTAGAGAGCTGGCCCAGGCCCCATTACTATGGGGGGCGTGGCCTAATCGCGCACTGGTGAGAGGGGCTCTGTTAGCCCCTCAGCCCGGCGCAAATCCAGGGGAGGCGCGATCAGTGTAGGCAGTGGAGAGCTTCCGCTGCTGCTCTCCCTGGTCTCCCACTGCAGCCAAGCACACAACAGTGTGTGTTGGTCTGCTGACAGGTAAGAGGGGATGGGGGGCGGCGTCAAACCTGGACCCCTTAAACAAGCCCGTGTCCGGGAAATTAGTACCCACCCCCCCTCTCTCGGCACCCCTGAATTTTTCACATGCAGTCCCTCTCCCACTCTTTTAACTTGCATCTCAGCAATACTGTACTTCGTACGTACACTCTTTTTTTCACCATGGAAGCCACTCAGGGGTCTATGTACTAAGCCTTGGAGAGAGATAAAGTGGATGGAGATAAAGTACCAACCAAACAGCTCCTAACTGTCATTTTTCAAGCACAGCCTGTAAAGTGACAGTTAGGAGCTGATTGGTTGGTACTTTATCTCCATCCACTTTAACTCTCTCCAAGGTTTAGTACATAGATCCCTCAAATGCTTATACATGCCAGTGTCATTTCTTGCCTTAATTACTGTAATCTACTCCTCTCTGGTCCATCTTGCCTTTCTTTTCTGTAGTCTATCCTTAATTCTGCTGCACGCCTCATTATTGTCTCATAACGCTTTAACTCTGCTGCCATGTTGCTCTGGCTTTCTGTTCCTCTAAAGGCCTCCACACACGATACGATTTTTAAATGATTTGGTCGTTTTCGACCGATTGGAATGACAAATCGTTTAAAAACTGCCGTGTGTGGGCATGATAACGATGCCAATGTGCGGCCCCGCCGTCATTGAACATCACCGTTGATCAGTTTAACCTACAGAAAGATATCAACCTATCTTTCACGATTTGACACACATCGTTCCGTGTGTATGCAGGATGAACGATGTGATGGCCGACAGCATGTAGCAGGGAACATGGAGATCCGTGCTACATGCACCTGTGTGTCATTAATACAGAAGCAAGGACGGGATGACAGCCTGTGTAAAAAAAGAAAAAAAAAATGGCATGCCCCCCCCCCTCCCCACCCCCCCAAAAGAGCAACCAGGCCTGGATTTTGACCCAGTGCTGGTTGTGCAAAATACAGGGGACAAATGACATAAGGGTCCCCTGTTTTTAAGCACAACCAGCACCAGGCTCTGATCCGGACCTGGTTCTGGATATACAGGGTTCCCCTGTATTATCCAGAACCAGCACTGAACTATTTCTAGTGGGGGGCTAATGCCACAGCTAGGGAAGCCTTTTCACCGGGTCCCCTGGCCAAAGCATAAACCCTGACTGCTAGTAAGCCCCGTAGATTTGTCCCCTGTATTTCACAATCAGGACCAGCTTTGAAAATCCCAGGGCTGGTTGTGCTTTAGGGAAGAGGGGGGGACACGCCATTTAAAAAAAAAAAATTACATTTAATTTTCTTTAATACAGATGCATAGACGGATCTCACTCTCTTCAGAGTGGAGTTTTGTAATAGAAACATTTTAACTCTCCAGATTGCTCACCTTAGGTTCACCAGTCTGAGTGTAAAAGTGACATAGTCATTGTATACCCAAAATATCTCTGCCTGCCTGCAGTAGCATAAGAGTTAATGTGTTTATGACATTCTATGACCTAAAACTAGTTGCACTAATTTATGTTTATCAGCTTCTCCATGCCCCATTCTTCCTGCCCATCAATCACCCGAAGACTCTCGTTTATCATGGTGCTGCAGCCTGTATCTCATAATCTGCGGTCCATTAATCAAGGCGAAAGAAGCCACAGCAGCTCTGTGCTGAAGCTGCTGTATATGCTGCTAGTTGTATTAGCATATTAGCATGTTTCTGTATGGCTTAAGAAGAATTGGAAATGTAAGATACAAACATACATATGGCTGGAAATGCAAGATACAAACATACATATGGCCTGTCCTGCAAGATATGGGATCTCCATTCACAGACATCAAAGCAAAATGCATATTTAGTTTTAGTCTATTGGTAAGAGGCAAATCCATGGCCATTGCTGACCCACTTCCTCTCTGTAACCAAGACAGCAGGTGTCGGGAGGCAGCAGTCTCTTCCCTACTCTTATGTGCTAATTTTACAGCTCTTCTATTTCTAAATAAAAGCAACAAGCAACCTTCCTAAGGTCCCTAAAGAATACATAACTTTCCACTAAAGACTGTACACTCTAGATACCATGGGGGTCATTCAGACCCGCTCGCGAGCGGGTCGATGTTCCCCACTGCGCATGCACACGACGGAGGGAGCTCCGTCGTGCGCATGCGCGAGACCCGGCGAGCGACGAGCTCACCATCGCTCTGGGTCTCGCACCAAAGGGGGCGTGCTGTCGATGTTGATTGACAGCACGCCCCCTTTGGTGGGCGTGCCTGTCAGACAGAGGCGTTCCCATGGGAACGCCTCTCATCTCAAGCCGGCCCCACTGACATCACTAGTGATGTCAGTGGGAGTGATTTTGGCTCTGATAGAGCCAAAATCACTCCAGGGCTTGCGGCAGCGAGACCCTACTGCAGGGTCTCCGTCGCAAGCCCGATGGTCGCGATGGTCAAGACCATCGCGACCATCATCATGGACGCTCGCTATAGCTGTGGGTGGTAACCCACAGCTATGCGAGCGTCCATGAGGACGCTCCAAAAAAAGGTAGGAGGGCCCTGATTCAGAGCGAGCGCTCTGGTCAGAGCGTTCAGCTCTGAATCAGGCCCCATGGTCCATGCAATGACAAACCTAACCAACCAACTTCTGACTGATCTAGCTGTGCTAGTGTTCTAAAGGCCTATGGTAACTGAATAATAATGACATAACTCCCTCCATTCCTGGAGGAGGTTTCTGAACAAAATTGACCATCAAGCTTATCTTCCAAGGCCTTATCTCAATCCAGATTCCAAATGTATAATCCCAACCTCTCTTGAACACTAAAAATGAGGACAGTTCCACAAGATTCAGGACAGTTGAATATTATGTGTCAAGTGCAGGACCTTCTAGTGTACTTATCGGAGTCCCATGTATCTGCTATGGCCTTCCAGCAGTGTCACCTGGCAGTATCTACTGGGAAACAGTGGTCCTGTCTGGCTGCTATGGTCAAGGTCTCTACTTTATCTCTTGCGAAGGTTTGATAAATCTTCCCCTCAATCCCTATCTATTTAACTCATCTACCCCATAATCTCTCTCCAAGGTTTGATACATCTTCCCCCTTTGTCAGCTCTGCTACTTGGACTCAGTCTGTCTCTGGTTGTTCTTTGGGCCTGGGACCCAGCATTACCTATACAGTTGACTTGTTGCTGGTATCCTCCAAGCCTCATCATCATCAGACCATTCCTGGTCATGTCTGGTACTCACACAGGAGGAACAACCTGTGTGACATTAGCAGCAAAGTCCTTAACTCCCTGCAATTTGTGGATCTTGAACTGAAGGGGCTTAAGGAAAAGTTGGTGTAGCTGATACAAAATGGGGCTTTAAAAATAATTGTTATAGAGTCCCAATGTAGACCTTAATTACACATACATTCTTCAAAATGCCCAGTTCATTTACATATATTTACTTTGCTATGTGTATATTTGTTGCAACAACACAGGGGCTAATTCTGAGTTAGGAGCAAAGCAAAAAAAAAGCAATATAGAGCAAGTAACTGTGCACCTGGACAAACCATATTGCAATGCTAGGGGTGCAAATCCATATATTTTTTGCATGCAGAGTAAATACTGGCTGCTTTTGCATGTAGCCCACAAATGCTGGACAGCTTCATTATTACACTGCAATTTAGATTTCAGTTTTCACGTGTCCCTCCCAAATATAAATCTCTCTGCACATTTTAAATTTGCCCCACCTGAAGTGCAGCATGGTGTTACCAAGATGCACTGTTACTATTCTTGCTCTTTCTAACTTTGGAGCTGATTCAGACCCGCTCGCTAGGAAGCGATCGCTCACAGTTGGCCGATTTTTGCAATCTGCGCATGCATCACAATGCGCATGCGTGAGCCACTGCGAAAGGTCGGGAAGCGCTCGCTCGCCCAGCATAGACAACCCAGTTGAATGAGTGACAGGAGAGGCTGTCTGTGGGTGGTAACAGGGGCAGGCCACTAGAAACAGGGGAGTGAAGGTACGAACGCAGGCGTGCTTGAGTATTTCAACGCCATTTCAGAGGTGAGCATAATTAAAAGGCAGCGTCATAGTACACATCACATGGTTGTATTTCACACTGAAGTGATCGCAGTGCTTGCGGCAAGGTATAGTCAACTTCAAGTGCTGCGATCGCATTCGATGGTGCTCAATGTACCAATGTTTTCATCCACTTCCAGGAGATTCACGTGCGCAAGTGGGCGTCTTAAGACTGGCTAGTGGGCGTCTGCATGCACAAAGTGATGGCACGTCAAGACATAGTGGGCATGCTAATGCCTTGCCGTGCGATCGCCTGCCAAGCTAGGCATGCGCTGGATTTGCATACGGTGGGAGCAAGCGAATGCATCTAGCGAGCGGGTCTGAATGAGCTTCTTTATTCCCAACTCTGAATCAAACTCATAGGACCAAATGTAATAGGGTGAAGAGTTTGGCAAATGTGAGAGTTATGTAGTATTAAGCTCTCACTTTTTAAACTCAGCCAATATAATAGAGTCAGAGAACGAGAATAGGCAATCTCGCATGTTTTTAGACTCCAAAAACTCTCACGATTTAAACTCTAATCCAGATGTTTCCCATTTTGAAAAAAAACTCGACCAACGTGAGAGGTTACTGTTAAACTCTCACATTTTCTAAACTCTCACCCTATTACATTTGGCCCATAGTCTTTTGCCAGGGACGCGAGCCACCCCGCTAAGATGGCCAACACTTTATAAACCTTTGTGCAGCGGCACCATCAAGGAGAGATGTCAGCATTATGCGCCAAATGGTGGCTGAATATATAGATAATGTGCAAAGTATTTTTGAGTATGTGCAACTTTAATAACATGTTATATTTCATAGGTGGCACTGTCATGCTGCAAAGGTAATGCCCTTTGCCACAGTGACAAAGGGGATTAAGTTCTGTCACTGTGCACCAACTGCAAAGAAATATTTAATGTATTTGATTTATAAGGTCATTTTGGCTATGAGATTAGTTTTGGGATATTCTGACATAACAAGTCTTATTATTAATTATTCTGGAATCAGCAAAGGCTTAAGGCCCCTATACACCAGCGACTGATTGTCGCAATTTGTAGATCCCCAGATGCTGGCGTCAGAGGATCGGTGAAATCTAATATGTTGCTGATATGCCGAACACGATCAAATTACGATAGTGATTAACAAGTCAGTGACTTTTAACATGCAGAATTTCACTGATCCTCCAAAGGAATGGCGATCATCGATGGCCGCTGGTTGGCATTTCCGACCAGCGGATCGGCATATCCAATTGGAAATTCGGCAATCTGTGGGTTGAGGTATGGGCCCCTTTACTGTTAACCAGGGGCGCCGAGAGGGGGGGGGAGCGGGTACAGTTTACCCATACTTGCCTACTTTTGAAAAAGCTTTTCAGGGAGATTGTGAAAGCGGCACCTATGAGCACGGCAGTAAAGTGGGCGTGTACTGATACATCTGAGAGGCGTGTCATATAACTGACTTACATCCACATGTAAATGAGCCCCAAAGCAGTTAGTAAGATCTACTTGTTAATGAAAACACACTGATACTTCTCAGAAAATACATGAAACCATAGGGATCATTGTGCCTTATAACCAATGCAGGGAGATTATACTAATGATCCAATTTGAATGTATATATCTCTGTTTTTTCTTTTATATAACAGTGTCATAATGGGAGTAAGGTGAAATGAGGGAGATTGATAGACTCTTCAGGGAGACAGGGAGATTGCTGCTATTTCAGGGAGTCTCCCTGACAATGAGGGAGAGTTGGCAAGTATGAGTTTACCCGGGCGTGGGCTTCCAGAGGGGCCCGGCGGGGGCCCAGGTCTGGCGCCGCCCCCCCCTCACTTCCTCCCTCCCTCCCTCTGCAGCAGCCCAGCACACAGCGTGTGCTGGGCTGCAGTGGGAGATTGCTTGCGGCTGCTAAGTAGCAGCCACAGCAATCTCCTATGCCTGAAGGGGGGAGCGATCACACTGATCGCGCCCCCCACTGGCTTTGCGCTGGGCTGAGGGGCTCACAGCACCCCCTCCCCGGCGCGCAGCGCCGCTTCGCAGCGCTGCAAAACCCTATTTTTTTCAAGGGGGTGTGGCCACGCCGCCTGAAATTAGGCCACGCCCCCTCTTTACCGGGGCCCCACGTGGCTCTCTACGCCCCTGCTGTTAACTAGGAAGCAATCATGGCAGAGGCGCTGCAGTAGACTATGACAATTTACCAGAGTCTACTGCGCATGCGCAGGTCTACGGAAACATGGCACCTGCGCCTTCCTGTGGCATCTCTACTGCGCTTGCGCAAATCACATTTCAATCACACAATCAAAATTGCAGCAGTGGCCATTTTCACAGTGATTTCTGCAGCTCAGCAGACAGCGATGGGTAAGGTAAGTATATTTTAAATGGGTGCAGGGTGTGCAGCACGTGGGCCCCCCTGGACCGAGGGGTCCGTGTGCACAGCACACCTTGGACCCATTATAAATACGCCCCTGAATCAAGGGAGTAACTAGGTATTTCAAGGCCCTATAGCAAAGGTTTCTAAGGGCCCCTATGTACCACCCAATGGTGAAAAATTATATAACACGTAACTTTGGGCCCCATAGCAGCTGCACCCTTTGTACCTATAGTAGTTATTCCCATGGAAGCAATTGCTTTTAAATACACACCAGAGGTCTTCTGTGTTTCTCTGTGTCGTATTAGTCAGTAATAGACAGCAGGTAACTCGGGAGAAAACATTTTTTTTTCTAGAATTTCCTGTAGAATTGAGAAAGCATATAGGGTCTCATTCAGACCCGGTCGCAAGCACCGATGCGCTCGCAACCAGGTCGATGGTCCCCACAGAGCATGTGCACGACGGAGCCGGCTCCGTCATGCGCATGTGTGAGACCCGGCTAGTGACGGGCGCTCCGTTGCTAGGGGTCTCGTAGCAAACGGGGCGAGCTGTCGATGTTGAGTGACAGCTCGCCCCGTTTGCTGGGCAGGCCGGGGGCATGCCCGGCCAAACGGAGGTGTTCCAGTCGGAACGCTTGCCGTTTGGGGGCGGCCCCACTGACATCATTGATGATCTCAAACAGAGCAGGAAGTTCCCTGAGGCTTACGAGAGCCCAGACCCAACCTTAGGGTCTGGTCGTAAGCCCCGATGGTCGCGATGGTGATGACCATCGCGACCATCACCCTGATCGCAAGCTAAGCTGTGGGTGGTATCCCACAGCTTAGCTTGCGACCTGGAGGCAGCACTTCAAAACAAAAAGTACCCGCCCTCATTCAGAGTGAGCGATCGCTTCTGTCGATCGACTCTGAATGAGGGCCATAGTTTCATAATTATATTATTGTTTAAATCCAAATAGATAATTTGATTAAGTGTTGTATTTTAGCACAGATGCACTTCAGGGGGTCATCCTCCATTCTCTGTATTCAAAGGATGAACGCAATTGGCAGATTGCAGTCCATTTAATCAACTCTACTTTTGGAAGTCATTGCTTTTGTTATTTAATTTTAAATGCGAATATATGTAGATGGTAGAATCAGTGTTACAGCGTCTAGAGACGCTGAAAGTGGCCATTTCAGTGCTTGCTCATTCAGACGCCGGCTACTACAACCAGGGGAAGGTACTGATACCAGCATCTGCATAATATCGCAGCCATAACTCAGTCAACAGACACAAAGGGACACAGCAGTGTCCACCTCTGAATCACGCCCTAAGCGCTGTGCAGTGTATACTTTTAGAAATAGAGAAAATGTTGGCGGGTGGTAGTAACTAGTGATTGGAAGTAGGGGTGAGCGGGTTCGGATTTCTGAAATCCGAACCCCCCCGAGCCTCCCTCGATCCGAGGCCGATCCGAGTCAGGCTCGACTTTTCCCGCCTGACTCGGAACTGAAATCTAGGCAAAACGTCATCATCCCGCCTTCCGGGTCTCGCGGGTTTTGGATTCTATATAAGGTACCCGCGTCTGCGCCATTTTCTCACTCGGCTGTGGACAGTGAAGAGGGAGGGTGGGAGTTAGGGCTGGCTGGGCTGTGTAGTGTTGTGCTGTGCTGTGCTGCTGTTGTCCATAGGGGCTGGCTGTGTTGTGCTGTGCTGCTGTTGTCCATAGGGGCTGTGTCCAATCCTCCAAAGTCCATAGGGGCTGGCTGTGTTGTGCTGTGCTGCTGTTGTCCATAGGGGCTGTGTCCACTCCTCCAAAGTCCATAGGGGCTGGCTGTGTTGTGCTGCTGTTGTCCATAGGGGCTGCGTCCACTCCTCCAAAGTCCATAGGGGCTGGCTGGACTGTGTTGTGCAGTCAGTTGTCCATAGGGGCTGTGTCCACTCCAAAGTCCTGTGCAGTGTCCCAGTCCTAAAGGGGTGCTGTAGTGTTGTCCAGGGGGTGCTCTGTCCATCAGGGGTGCTCCCCCCAAGTGCAAAAAAAATAAATATTTTTTCTGTGTTTGTGAATTGTGTGCACTGTGGCTGCATGTGCATCAACAAAGGAGCAGCGCCAAGCGTGCGCCTGTGTCCCATAAGTAAAGGGCCGGCTGGCTTGTCCGTTAAAGGGTGCTGTAACCCCCAGAGGGCACTCCAAACAAAATTAAAAAAAATATTTTTTGTGTTTGTGAAATGTGTGCGCAGTAGCCGCACATGCATTAACAAAGCAGTGCCAAGCGTGCGCCTGTGTCATAGGTAAAGGGCCGGCTGGCTTGACCGTTAAAGGGTGCTGAAACCCCCAAAGTGCACTCCAAACAAAATAAAAAAAAATATTTTTTTGTGTTTGTGAATTGAGGGCCTGATTCAGAGCCGTTCGTAAGCGGCCGCTCGTTCGCTCCGAGCGATGTTCGCACATCTGCGCATGCATATGGGTCGTAATGCGCATGCGCCAACCAGTCATTGCGGTCGGAAATCGAGCGCTCGCAAAATAGCGAGTGCCTGCTAATTTGAGTGACAGGATGAGGCGTTTGTGGGTGGTAACGGGAAGGTGCTTGAAAACGGGGAGTGGTGATCCGAACGCAGGCGTGCCAAAAGGTCAAAACGGGCGTTTTAAGGGTGTGCATAATTAACAAAGCAGCGTCATCGACCACGTCACTTGGTTGTTTCTTAGCCTGAACTGTTAGCATGATTGCGGTAGGAAAATCCTACCACAAGCACTGCGAGCGGTTCAGACGCCTTTCGATGTACTCGATTAAACAAATAAATAGCGGAGATGACGTAGGATGCGAACGGCCAGGGGGCGTCTTTATAAAATAGCGAGCGCATGTTTCGTTCGCTCGTTCAGACATAGAGGCGTCAACAGACCGCAAAGAGCGAGCGCTTAATTTAAATAGCCGGCCCCTGTTTCTGAACGAGCGAGCGCAAATAGCATCCGGCTCTGAATCAGGCCCTGTGTGCGCAGTAGCAGCACGTGCATCAACAAAGTAGTGCCAAGCGTGCACCTGTGTCATAAGTAAAGCGCCGGCTGGCTTGACCGTTAAAGGGTGCTGTAACCCCCAAAGTGCACTCCAAACAAAATAAAAAAATATATTTTTTTGTGTTTGTGAATTGTGTGCGCAGTAGCCGCACGTGCATCAACAAAGTAGCGCCAAGCGTGCGCATGTGTCATAGGTAAAGGGACGGCTGGCTTGACCGTTAAAGGGTGCTGTAACCCCCAAAGTGCACTCCAAACAAAATGAAAAAATATATTTTTTTGTGTTTGTGAATTTTGTGCGCAGTAGCAGCACGTGCATCAACAAAGTAGTGCCAAGCGTGCGCCTGTGTCATAAGTAAAGGGCCGGCTGGCTTGTCCATTAAAGGGTGCTGTTACCCCCAAAGGGCACTCCAAACAAAATAAAAAAATATTTTCTGTGTTTGTGAATTGTGTGCACTGTGGCTGCACGTGCATCAACAAAGGAGCAGCGCCAAGCGTGCGTCTGTCTGTTAAAGGGTGGTGTAACCCCCAAAGTGCACTCCGTCTCCAACAAAAATAAAACACTTTCTTCTGTGTTTGTGAATTGTCTGCACTGTACGTGCATCCTCAAAACAGCAGCGCCAAGCGTGCGTCTGTCTGTTAAAAGGTGGTGTAACCCCCAAAGTGCGCTCCACAAAGAATAAAAAATTCTTCTTTTTTTTTCTGTCTTTGTGAATTGTGTGGGCTGTAGCTGCACGTGCATCAACAAAGGAGCAGCGCCAAGCGTGCGCCTGTGTCCCATAAGTAAAGAGCCGGCTGGCTCATTTGTTAAAGGGTGGTGTAACCCACAAAGTGCACTAGTCTCCAAGAAAAATAAAAAAATATTTTCTGTGTTTGTGTGCGCCTTAGCCGCACGTATATATCAATATAACATAAATGGAGGACCAAACTTTCTTCAATTAAAATAAAATAGGGAAAGATCAAGAACCACTTCCTCCTACTGCTGAAGCTGCTGCCACTACTCATGACATAGACGATAACATGCCATCAACGTCGTCTGAAAAGGCCGATGCCCAATGTCATAGTAGAGGGCACATACAATCCCAAATGACAAAGTTCAGGAAAATGACCTTGAAATAAACATTTAAATCATCTGAGGAGAAACGTAAACTTGCCAATATGCCATTTACGACACGGAGTGGCAAGGAACGGCTAAGGTCTTTCCCTATGTACATGACTAGTGGTTCAGCTTCACATGACGATGGAAGCCCTCCTCCCGCTAAAAAAATCAAACGAGTTAAGCTGGCAAAAGCACAGCGAAGAACTGTGCATTCTAAGAAGATATCACAAATCCCCAAGGAGAGTCCAAGTGTGGTGGCGGTTGCGATGCCTGACCTTCCCAGCACTGGATGGGAAGAGGTGGTTCTTTTCACCATTTGCACGCCCCCTGCAAGTGCTGAAAGGAGCACCCACAGTCCACTTGCTGATATGCAAATTGAAGATGTCACTGTTGAAGTACAACAGGATGAGGATACTGGTGTAGCTGGCGCTGAGGAGGAAGTTGGCGAGAAGGATTCTGATGGTGATGTGGTTTGTTTAAATCAGGCTCCGGGGGACACAGTTGTTGTCCGTGGGATGAAAAAGCCCATCACGGTCATGCCTGGGCAGAAGACCAAACATTCCACCTCTTTGGTCTGGCAATGTTTCTATCCAAATCCGGACAACAACTGTCTTGCCATATGTACCATATGTAAAGGTGAAATAAGTAGGGGTAGGGACGTTAACCACCTAGGAACATCCTCCCTGATACGGCACCTGCAGCGCGTTCATAAAAAGTTACTGTCAAGTTCAGAAACTTTGGCTAAGACCGTAAGCAGTCCAGGGACACCTAAATCCCGTTGTCCTGTTGTATCCAAGCGCCTGCAAACCACACCATCAACTCCCTCCTCGTCAATTTCCTCCTTAGTCAGGATCGAAAGTAGTCCTGCAGGCCATGTCACTGGCATGACTGACTCTCCTATCCGGGATTCCTCCGGAGGATCCTGCATTGCTACGCCTACTGCTGTTGCTGCTGCTGGGAGTCGTTCATCATCCCAGAGAGGAAGTAGGAACACCACTACTTTTACTAAACAATTGACCCTCCAACAGTCCTTAGCGAGGAGGATGAAGTACGACAGCAGTCATCCTGAAGCAAAACGTATAACTGAGGCCTTGACTGCTATGTTGGTGTTAGACGTGCGTCCGGTATCTGCCATTAGTGCATTGGGATTTAGACAATTGATGGACGTAGTGTGTCCCCGGTTCCAAATCCCGTCTAGATTCCACTTCACTAGGCAGGCGATACCGAGACTGTACAGAAACGTCAGAAAAAGTGTCCTCAGTGTCCTGAAAAATGCGGTTGTACCCAATGTCCACTTAACCACGGACATGTGGACAAGTGGAACAGAGCAGACTAAGGACTATATGACTGTGACAGCCCACTGGGTAGATGTATCACCTTACGCAGCAACAACAGCAGTGTCACCAGTAGCAGCATCTCAGAAACGCCAGCTCGTTCCAAGGCAGGCTACACTGTGTATCACCGGTTTCAGTAAGAGGCACACCGCCGACAACCTCTTAGAGAAACTGAGGGAAATCATCGCCCAGTGGCTTACCCCACTTAGACTCTCCTGGGGATTTGTGATATCTGACAACGCCACCAATATTGTGCGGGCATTACATCTGGGCAAATTCCAGCACGTCCCATGTTTTGCTCACACAATAAACTTGGTGGTGCAGAATTTTCTGAAAAGCGACAGGGGAGTGCAGGAGACGCTTTGGGTGGGCCGAAAAATTTCTGGCCACTTTCGTCATTCAGCGACTGCGTGCCGAAGACTGGAGCGCCAGCAAACACTCTTGAACCTGCTCCGCCATCACCTGAAGCAAGAGGTTGTGACGCGGTGGAACTCAACCCTCTATATGCTTCAGAGGATGGAGGAGCAGCAAAAGGCCATTCAAGCCTACACATCCACCTATGACATAGGCAAAGGAGGGGGTATGCACCTGACTCAAGCGCAGTGGAGAATGATTTCCATGTTGTGCAAGGTTCTCCAGCCCTTCGAACTTGCCACACGTGAAGTCAGTTCAGACACTGCCAGCTTGAGTCAGGTCATTCCCCTCATCAGGCTTTTGCAGAAGCAGCTGGAGAAAGTGAAGGAGGAGCTAATACGGAGCGATTCCGCTCGGCATGTGGGACTTGTGGATGAAGCCCTTCATTCACTTTGCCAGGCTTCCAGGGTGGTCAATCTGTTGAAATTAGACCACTACATTTTTGCCACCATGCTCGATCCCTAGGTTTAAAGCCTATGTGGTGTCTCTCTTTCCGGCCAACACAAGCCTGCAGAGGTGCAAAGACCTGCTGGTGAAAACACTGTCAGCTGAAGCGGAACGTGACACGTAAACAGCTCCTTCTTCATTTTCTCCAGCAACTGGGGCTGCCAGGAAAAAACTTAGGTATCCTAAGCAACCCGCTGGCGGTGATGCAGGGCAGGCAGGGCCAAGTTTGGACATCTGGTCCGGACTGAAGGACCTGGCAACAATTTCTGACATGTCTACTGTCACTGCATATGATACTGTCACCATTGACAGAATGGTGGAGGATTACATCGGTGATAGCATCCAAGTAGGCATGTCAGACAGTCCGTACCTGTACTGGCAGGAAAAAGAGGCAATTTGGAGGCCCCTGTACAAACTGGCTCTATTTTACCTGAGTTGCCCCCCCTCCAGTGTGTATTCCGAAAGAGTGTTTAGTGCAGCCGGGAGCCTTGTCAGCGAAAGGCGTAGGAGGTTGCTTCCACAAAATGTGGAGAAGATGATGTTCATAAAAATGAATTACCAATTCTTCCAGGGAGACCAGCCTCCAGAACGTACAGAGGGACCTGTGGTGGTGGATTCCAGCGGGGACGAGTTAATAGTCTGTGAGGATGAGGATGTACACAACACTGAAGAGGGTGAGGAATCGGTGGACGAGGAGGATGAGGACGACATCTTGCCTCCGTAGAGCCAGTTTGTGCAGGGACAGATTAATTGCCAGCTTGTTTTATGGGGGCTCAAACGAACCAATCATTTCAGCCACAGTCGTGTGGCAGACCCTGGCGCTGAAATGATAGGTTTGTTAAAGTGCGCATGTCCTGTTTATACAACATAAGGGTGGGTGGGAGGGCCCAAGGACAATTCCATCTTGCACCTCTGCAGTGCCACTCCTAGATGGGCCACGTTTGTGCCGCCCACTCGTGTCGCTTAGCATAGCCTTTTGGACATAAAAACACTATTGTGAGGTGTTCAGAATAGACTGGAAATTAGTGGAAATTAAGGTTATTGAGGTTAATAATAGCATAGGAGCAGAAAAACCAACACTTTCTGTGATTTTAGCTGTTTTTATTCTTTTTTTAAAAAATATATAGATCCAAAACACAAAACTCAGAACCCAAAACACGGAAGGGTGGTTTTGGCAAAACCAATCCAGATCCAAAACACGAAGAAAGATCCAGATCCAAAACCAAAACACGAAAAGTGGCCGGTGCACACCCCTAATTGGAAGTGTGCTAGTCATACATTTGTCTTACCACAAGGCTCTGCAATAGCCTTGATGCAAATGGTTATTGAGAATGGAAGCCTTGTTTAAATACAAACACCCTGCTGCCTGTTCCTAACTGGGAGCAAGACTGTTTGTTTGAAATCGATGAAAAATGTAAATGAAACTAAGCACTTGATTTCAATCTATTTTGCTTTGTCTCTTTTAATTAAACACTAGAATGGAGGCTTCTGTCCCAACATGTCACACAGCTGCTGACAGATTATTCACCAAAGCAAACATTTACCTCATTGTGTATTACAAGGACATAGGTAAGAAATGTCATTAGAGGAAGAAATCTCAACGTTACTCTTCACAGATTTTGCACATTATCTGCACTGACATGTTCAATATTGATGTTGATGATTAATGCAGCCCAGCAAAATGACAGGAGGAGTTCAAGCTAGTACTGTAAACGAAAAAAAAAAAATTGTCGACAATATCACAATACAGTCTCTTTGAAAGTGTAAGCCAGTGAAAAGTGCCCTGGCAATTACCCAAGGGTGACTCTAGTGCCAACACCAATGGGCTTATCTGGCAGCCGTAACTATTTCCCGCCACTAAATGGGTAGAGAACATCACCTAGGCAAATCTATCTATAATATTTATAAAATCGGAGCCTGATAAAAATTATGTCATCAGGTTGGAATGTAATGACAGGTGGTATGACCTCTGGCCCCTCCCACCAGTGTCAGCAGTGCACAGGAGAAAGTGAGGGGGCGGTGATAAAGAGAGACAGTGGGGGAGAGAGAAAGAGAGATGGGGAGAAAGTGTTAGGGTAGGGAAAAGAGAGGAGAAAGTGTTGGGAGTAGAGAGAGAGAGAGTGGGATGGGGAGAGTAGAGAAGGAGAGAGATAGAGAGAAAGGGGGGTGGTGGAGAGAATATAACAGTATTTATTTCATAAAGTCCCCGAATGGCTATAACCCTTTAAATTAATATGTAATTCTTGGGGATATGTACCAAACCTACTAAAGAGTGGAGAAATTGCCTGTAGCAACCAATCAGCTTCTAACTACTGCATCATTGTTTTAGAATTTACTTGATAAATCCTAGCTAGAAGTTTAGTGGTTGCAATTGTCAACTCCTCCAACTGATAACACAACCTGAACAGGATGCATAGAACATCACAGCCAGTCTACTTAACAGAATAACTCGTGGAGCAAACCGTCTGGGTAGAAGCCCAATGGTTGCTAGCGTCCTTCTTCCAGAAAGGCAGTGGACAAAACCGATGTCACTCTGCTTTTGGCAGGAATAGGCCAACACAAGTGGGGTTCTAGATGTCAATGTCTAAAGTAATTTATTTGTAAGGAAGTTCTGAACCAGTCCAACATAAACTGTAAAACCCCATTGGTACTGCCAGCCGTTCCTAGTTCCCACGATAATACATTCAGAGTACTATGAGGGAAATAACAATTCTTATACTGATTATTACCGCTTATCTCCTTACCCCTTGTCTCCAGGGCTGGGCCAGGATTAGGTTACTGACCCACATATATTCCTGTTGCAGATGGCTCCACATAGACTTTGGAGAAGTTTCCTTTACAATGGCCATGGACTTTGCACAATGAAGAGGCCTAACCATATTGCTGGGTGACAGGATTGAAAATGTGCTTGTTAGATGCATTTTACAAATGCCAGAAAATCTATTGCTTTCATTTTTCAAAACTGGGGATATATTGATGATCTGGATTAGACCACCTGCATTCATTTACAGCAATGTAACAGAAGTACAGAGCACTGTGGGCCAGCAAAGCCCGGCTAACCCTAAGGCATATTTTATCTGGTTTCTCCTCAGTTATGGCTGAGTAAAAACCTGGTCTAATCAGATGTCGATTTAGACACTTGTGAACGGAGGGACTGGGTATTAAATGCATGATTGGAATATTAGCTTAAGCACAGGAAGTTCATGGCGAATAAACAATCCCACTAAATAAAATAAAAAAAGCATGTCATGGACCCGGTGGGTCTGACATAAAGACAATCAAAAAACAACCACCTGCTTTGTCTACAGAAATGATTACACTTACCAGCATGGATAAGCCAAATCCACAGGCAAAATGTATCCGATAAGAATCACAAGAAGATGGAGCCATTCCCAGTGTCAGATGGGCTCCCAAGAATTGTACAATGTTTCAGAGTTCTACATGGTATTTTATGCATGCCTGGTCTGTCACACAGCCCTTCTTCTGCTGGCTCATGGGCTTATGTAGGTTTAGTGGCCCTTTGTCCAGAGCGTGCTGTCACACAGGGATGGAGGGGTGACATCCCCAGGCCAACCGCATGTTGATGAGAAGGGCAAGCCTGGTAGTCTAAAAGTTTAATGCTTCCACAGTTTTGCATTTACTTCATAGAGACCATATTGCCAACACTGCCTCTAATAGCAGGCAGCAACAGGTGCTACATAAGTCCTGTTTTTAGTAGGTGCACTCAAGCTACCTAGATAGATAGAAATGGAATGGCAGCAACTAGCTGTTGCTTGCTGTGTAGCTGTTCACTGTTCTCACAATTATCAGCCTGATGGGAAACTCAATACCCAAATTCATTTTATCTAAGAACAACCTCATCAATCCATAGATATGACATTTTCCAATCTTCTTAGCCAATGCAGATGTGGTCATTGGTTTTAAGTTAACCTACCAGTGATTAAGGTGATTGGAGACGGGCTGGACTAGGAAGGTCATGGTAAATGGATCTCTTCTCAGATTCCCTCCAAATGGAGTGAACAACAATGCAGATATTGAAGGAATAAAGGGCCATAATAAGATAGTAGGGGGCTACCTACATGCTTGCACAAATATTGTGTAACCCTTGCTAGATGTTCCACTGTCTCATTGAAAGCTCACTCTGGGACCTATTCATCAAACGATAAATGGCCCGGTAACCATGCGTAAATGCTAGTTTCAGTATATTTAAGTTACAGGACTATTCTTCATAATCGGGGGTTCGATAGGACCCCCTTGGTATTCAGCAAACTCCGAAAACGGAAAGTTTTCGGAGTTTGCTGCCGAGAACAAGTGCAGACGGCGCTTGCTCTCAAAGCCCCGCTCCTTCCTATGGGAAGGAGTTCCGGGGATGAGAAGAGGGATCCAAGCAGATCCCTCCACCACCTCCTCACTACCTCCGCGGAAACTTTGCACATGCGTGACCCGAGGTCACGAATGCGTAGCCAGGACGACGGGAAGCAGGTAAGTGACGCAGCTACATCTGTAGCTGCAGTACTAACCACGGGGATAACAGCTTTTTGGAGCAGTTGTCTCCTCACCGGAGCAATGATGAATTGCTCCGGTGTCACGTTTCCCCCGCTGCGAGTTGGTTACTTAAATATCCCTCGCAGCGAATCCAATACTTCATCATCGGAGGCCATATGGCCTTCGATGATGAATAGGCCCCTGAGTGGAACATATAAAGAATAAAGTGGTGAAGGGGATGCGTGTAAATGTCAGCAATTATTTTAAAATGGTAGGAGAGACACCTTTGAAGACAATTTGGACTAAAAACAACATGGGTATTCAAATTCTGTCCTTATGTATTTTGTGATGGGCTTGACATGTTAGATTACCTAAGCACCCTCTCTCTTCACACATACATGGAATTCCCTGATTCATGAAGAAAGCTGTATGAGACATCTATCTTCTTCTGCCTTGTGGGCATATTAATCCATGAGAAACATTTCCAAAATGCTGCAATGACATTACTGCATTTCCAGGACCACAACACTGTCATTCAATTACATATTTTCTCTTCATTTCTTAAAAAAAAAATATGCAGAAAATGACTTTACTTCCATTAAAACCAACAAAACCAAGGAAATTGTTCTCCAAAGCAAGAGATGTGGCTGCCCAATGTCCCTGCACCAGCAGAAGTAGTAAGATCTCAAATGGTTTAATCTGATGGATTTAAATAAGCCAGAAAGTGTATAGTATTGCAGTGGCTACTAATACATTACACTGAGACATAGAGGCCTATTTAGGGTTACCCGCAAATAGTAAGTATTCCCTGGATATATCTATGGCAGGGATGGGGAACTTCAGGCCCGGAGGCCGTATAAGGCCCCGGAATCATTTGGTCTGGCCCTCTGAGTTTTTTCTGCTAGCCACATCTGGCTAGCAGGGTGCCTAGAATGGCACCCTGTAGTCAAAATCTATGCAGCAGTGCCACCTGGAGCGTCCTTAGGATGGTCACATGCTTCAGATGGTCACACTGCTGCTCTTACATCTCCCCGGAGCATCCTTAGGATGCTCCGGGCATTGCTGTAATCACCGCCAATTGTGGCCCCATCCCCATGTGATGTCACACGGAGGGGGCGTGGCCTGCACCAGGCCCACAAATAAAGTTATATATATCAAAATGGCCCTCGGCAGAAAAAAGGTCCCCCCCCTGATCTATGGGAACAGCGGAAGATATCGGAGACCCTGTCTCTGCAAATGTTTTAAAACAGATTCTGGGCAATCTTTAATCTCTTATTGCCACAAGAAAGTATAATTATCGGGTCTAGAACCCGATAATTAATAGATATGTCCCTTAGTCATGTCTTAGGCACGTTAAACTTTAGCTTTAGAATAGAAAACATGAAGCTTAACTAAACTAGTGAAATGCACACTCCAACGTTATAGAAAAATAATGCATTGCTGGTCAATACCGCCCGACTCCCGTCTGCACAGTTACATAATTATTATTATTCTATATTTGTAAGCACCAGCATATTACATAGTGCATCTAAATGCCGGCTCCTTCTCAGTAACCAGGAGCCGGGCAATGCACTGTAATTTTATTAAGCAGCACCCAGCTCCTGATCACTGAGGAGGATCTAGCAGTGCAGGGAAAGTCTCTGGTGGCAGCCCGGCATCTCCGGGAGTGCTGGGTGTGCTCCCACAGTGATAAAATTGGGGTGTGCCACAAGGCATACCCCCTTGCCCGCAAGGCCATGCTCCGTTTTTGGTCTATTGCTGACCCCAGCGATGCCATAGAATACAACTAAAAAACTTATAATGGCATGAAACAGTGTTATGAACCACGGCAGTGGATCACTTTGGCTGCAGGTCCCGGGCATATTAGGTGACTGGGACACTGCTTTGTGCCTTTGATTCCAGTTCTGGCTGTTGTAGGCAGCTGGAACTCTGTGTCTTTGCAACTCATGACTGTATATCTGCCTCTCAGTGTGTGCGCAGCTCAGTTGCAAATCATTCAGTGATTTAGGGAGGCTCTCTGCAGGGATTGCTCTAATTTTGCCCTGCTTCTGATAAATTACAGCCAGACCTACACTTCCTGCCAGTGATAGTTCTTCTTGGAGACTTGTCATTCGGTCCCTGTTCCTGGTTGCTGTTCCTGACTTCTTAGTTGTCTTCCTGAAGGAATTACTCAGCTAAGTGTTTCACTACTGGCATTAACCCTGCTGATATACTGTATACTCCTATTTCTCAGAAACAGAGACAATAGAGGGCCCCATTTAACAATGAAACAGAATACCTTTAGTACTTACTTAAAGAGGTTATGGTCCTCTTTCAGTATCTAACAAACAGCAGTAAGACACATTCCCTAGCCCCAGTATGTCTCTGCCTCATTCCCCCAGACCCAGTGTGTGTTTCTCACTCATTCCCCCAGACCCAGTGTGCGTCTCCCAGCTCCACACCCCCAGACCCAGTGTGCATCTCTCAGCCCCACTCCCCCAGACCCAGTGCAGTGCCCTAGTAGTGCCCAGTATGCAGTGTCCCAGTAATGCCCCTTATGTTGTGTACCCAATAATGTCCCTAGTAGTGCCCCTTATGCAGAGCCCCCAGTAATACCCCTTATGCAGAGCCCCCAGTAATGTCAATAGTAGTGCCCCTTATGCAGAGCCCCCAGTAATGTCCTTAGTAGTGCCCCTAATGCAGAGTCCCCAGTAATGTCCTTAGTAGTGCCCCTTATGTAGAGCCCCCAGTAATGCCCTCAGTAGTGCCCCCAGCAATGCCCCTTATGCAGAGCCCCCAGTAATGTCCTTAGTAGTGCCCCTTATGCAGAGCCCCCAGTAATGCCCCTTATGTTGTGCCCCCATTAATGTCTTTAGTAGTGCTCCTTATGCAGAGCCCCCAGTAATGCCCCTTATGAGGAGCCCCCAGTAATGCCCCTTATGCAGAGCCCCCAGTAATGTCCTTAGTAGTGCCCCTTATGCAGAGCCCCCAGTAATGCCCCTTATGTTGTGCCCCCAGTAATGCCCCTTATGCAGAGTCCCCAGTAATGTCCTTAGTAGTGCCCCTTATGCAGAGCCCACAGTAATGCCCCTTTATGCAGAGCCCCCAGTAATGCCCTTAGTAGTGCCCCTTATGCAGAGCCCACAGTAATGCCCCTTTATGCAGAGCCCCCAGTAATGACCTTAGTAGTGCCCCCAGTAATGTCCCTTATGCAGAGCCCCAGTAATGCCCCTTTATGCAGAGCCCCCAGTAATGCCCTTAATAGTGCCCCAATAATGTCCCTTTATGCAGAGCCCCCAGTAATGCCCCGTATGTTGTGCCCCCAGTAATGTCCTTAGTAGTGTCCCTTATGCAGAGCACCCAGTAATGTCAATAGTAGTGCCCCTTATGCAGAGCCCCCAGTAATGTCCTTAGTAGTGTGAGTCTAACACTAAGGGAACAGCTGGTGGCTCCATAGAGTTTCATAGCAAACAGAAGGTAAATAGCAAATCCAACAGTGTCCCTAGTTTTCAGTGGCCAAACCCCCAATCTTATATCTTAGTGCAGGTCTGCTTGGGATTACGATAATGCTGTGATGTGCGTTGAGGTGAGGCAGAGCCTTTCCTTTCACCGGTGAAAAGTTAATGTAATTGAATACGGGGATAATTGAAATAGGCGAAAATGACGCCTCAAATTGAATACTGCCCAATAACGGGACACGGAAAAACAAAAACATGACTATGATTGATTTTCTTTTCTGTGTTTTTTTTTTTAAACATAATCTGCCACATTTTCATTGGAAAACTATAGAAAGCAAAGTCAAAATGATAGAATAATCAATATCTTAGTCTGACAGAAACCATTCTGCAGGTTAAGTAAACTGTATTAATGTTTTGCTTAGAATGGTGGAAAAGCTGCAAAAATACCCTCCTCTTCCAGACAGTATTTGCAGTGACGTTCTGTTAGGAGATTATACAATTTTGCAATGGTGATATTTCACCATGTCTGACCAGCTTTAGATTTATCTTATTTAGTACTTTAAAAGCCTATTTATTGTTTTACTCTTCTAGGGCTATAAGGTGGAAGAAAGTGTATTTAACATGCACAAAATTCATTCTAAGCGTTCTCAATAACATATGATGGAGAGCTACAAAGAAATAACGGCCTTCAGCACTTACATAAATTAAGTTAGAAAAATAACGGTATTTACACTTAACTGCAAACAAATGAATCTACAATGTGGCAAAAGGAACATATAGATTATCCAGTCTTGATGCAGTGTTGCACATAGTTCATTCATTACATTTAGAAGGTTTTATTACAATGGTAGAATTACAGCTATAAAATAAATGCGCTTCCTTTTATAAAGCGTGCCTGCTTGGCTCAAGAAACCAACTGATCTTCTGAGAAACTCTATGGTCACTCAGAATCCCCGTCACCAGTAAGCCGCCGTAGCCTTAACCACGTGTACAAATTCCGAGACACAGACACCCCCCAAAACAGTCCCCACACACCGGTTACTTTCCCCAGATGCTCCCTGTCTAGCAATCAAACTGCACCAAAGTCACACTGCTACCACCGTTAGTAATTAAACTTGGCGCATACGCAGTGAGACTCATGCGCAGTATAAAAAAAAAATCACTCAACTGCACAAACTTTATCACTGCATCCACCTCTGAATCAGGCTAGGTGTCACAATTTTAGGGGCATCAGCAACACCACAGAGAATTCATACTGAACTTCCAGCGATACAAGATTGTGGGCCTGATTCAGAGGTGCACGGTAGCTGCACGCAATGCCGAAAAGCGCGCAGTTGTCCGATGTTGTAAGTTGCACAGTGCAGGCGTCCCGATGGTTACCAACATGAGACGCAGAACAAATTTGAAAGCAAGGGCTGGGGATCTTAGGGGGCATTCCTGGGAGGTAATAGGGAGGAGTTAGGCAGTAGTGGGCGTGTTGTGGGAGTGTCGCTGACAGTGGGAATGTCGCAGTGACGTGCAGTGAGGTCTATGGCTGGGGAGGCACACATGGAGATGGGTCTGAGGGCTGGGAGCCTGCCTCACCCCCTGCTCACTGTAACTTTCCCCTCACTACACTAAGCTTCAGTATCCATTGATTCTCCTACCTGCATTACTGTGTTTTCTCTTGCTGCAGTGCACTTCCTGGTCACATGACACATCCAACGTGTCCATCAGTGCTCAAGACACATCCCCCATACTCAGAGGCATACCTCTATTAGTTCTCTTTCTGTGCAGCTTACTGCCCGTGGTGTGACCCTGCCCCCAGTTCTGCAAGCAGTGTCTGACTATACAGAAGCGAGTCTGAGCTGTTGCTGCCTCATCTCTGGTCTCCCTGCAGTCCCAGGGAGCTCCACAAAGCTGGTGAGTGTAAACTATAAAAATGATTACAATAAACAAAGAAAATGTTTCTAAGTTATAAATAGCTTCTTTGTATTTTTTAATCTTTTTAAATGAAATTTAAGGGGTATGACAGGGGAGGCTCTGCCTACCCTGTCTACCTTGACTGCACGTCCCTGGAATGTTGCTGATGTCATGTTCCGCCAGAGAAATTGCACCTGCCATAGGGCTGGGGCAAGTCTTGATGGATTAACCGATGGTGCACAATGGATTAGCGTACCTGCAAGTGGGCGTCTCAGTATGAACAGCATCGGTCACAGCATTAGTAAATATACGCAGGCGCGGCTGTTGAAAAAGCTGCAACCACGGCTGCGCCTAACCCAGAATCAGGGCTGAATCTTTTGAATGTAGTTATTCTATAAGTAGCTTTGTAATTTTTAACCCTGAACATCCATTTCCTCCTTTAAGATCCCACGAGATACACTTCTTTGTTGTGTTTTATTTAATGTACTTTCTAGGCCATACTATTTATATCCATTTGATTGGGGCAGAGGTCAGGTCCCAAAGGGCAATTCACCAGCAGTATGGACCTCATTCAGAGTTGGTCGTAAGCGGCCGCTCGGTCGTACGCCTAACGACCGCAAAACTGAAAAAGGAAGCGATCGCACAGCCAGTCGGTCGTAACCAAAGTGACGCCCATACGTGAACAATGCACCTCCTCTAGCTAGCGAGTGATAGCAGCTAGCGATCGAGTCAATCGTTGCCAATCATTGTCAGTCGCTGTATGTTAACTTTCTTCTGATGGTTGTGGCCGCTTGTGTTGTGTGCAAATTACTCTAAAAATTACCAAAAAAACGCATAGAAAAAGCCATCCCCCTGAAATATATTTATTCTTATTATTCGCTAATGCAAACGCAGCTGAATCAATTACATGCCAATTAGCAGTGTTATTAGCTACAAAACAAACGATTATTAGCTGCTTGCATTGTGTGGCTTAAAATAGAAACATCACTCCGAACATCAGTAACATTCAATAGTATCGATTGTACTCTGGGGCTTGAGAGAGCACGTACCCAACCTTAAGCTGTACGATCAGCCAGGCCTCGAACCTGCTCGCAGAGTGACGTTTTACTACTTCCGGTCTTCTATGTCGGTCGTAGCAGGTAGTTTATGTACGCCCCTAAAACGCCCTGAAAACGGTGAGGATCGCCTGCGTATTCAGATCACCACCCCCGTCACCACCCACAAATGACCTTTCATGTCAATCAACTCTCGGAAGCCTCTTCCTGCTCGTAAGCCGTACAATCGACAGCATTTTGGATCGCAAGGTCTCGTACCGAGCATCCGCTTACGACCGACTCTGAATGAGGTCCTATTTCTCCATGTGTCATCTCCCATATTGTCATATTCCACATCAGCAACTTTACTGACTTTAATTACAGCAGCAACCTAACAATCTTAAGGCCCCCACACACTTTGCAATGTTTTAAATGACTTGGCCGTTTTCGACCAATTGAAACAACAAATCGTTTAAAAAGTGCCATGTGTGGCCATGATAACGATGCTGGTGCGCGCTCCCACTGTCGCTGATGGTGATCGCTGATCAATTGAATCTGCAGAAAGATATCGACCTATCTTTCACGATTTGGCACACATCGTTTTGTGTGTGTGCACAATGAACGATGCAATGGACGATGGAGGATTTGTCGTCACTGATCCTGGCCACTCTGCTCCACTATTTTTAAATGTTCCAGCAGATGCATCGTGAGGTTGTTTGCTGCCAAACGATATATCGTTAATGATTCATCTATATCATTTGTACAATCATTCCATGTGTGTGCACAATATCGCTTGTCCGGGAGTTTACAGGAGTTCAAGGGAAATCGCAAACGAGACTGGATCGTTTGGAAATTGTACCGTGTGTGGGGGCCTTTACTCAGATGTGATGCCAGTGACTGAGCGATGATCACATCTCACATAGGGGAAAAACTAGATAGTCAAGAGCACAGCAACGCATAAATTATCTACAGTATGTAGAAGCAAGGAATGAGTTAATGGACATAAAGTTATATGTATTAATTCACCGCTGCTTGTTAATATAAATAACCCATGGCCTTTTCTTAGTGAAAGTAATGTGCTTCAGGTTTCTCATGCTATTTTCACACAGCTGGAAAAATCTATGTGTTTTAGCTTCAGGCAAATACTGTACATCTTCAATTCAAATGTTCTTGTGATAAATGGAATAACCAACTTTTTTTTTTTAAAGCAAACTTCAGTATATCCCAGTTATAAACAGGTCTCATCATTACTTTACTTTCTCTGCAACATCAATTCAAATAGGTCATTAATATTATTCATAAATAATTATTCTCCATATATTTGCATATATTAAGTGAGTTGATATCTTTAGTACAGAGGCCCTGATTCAGAGCCGGACGCTCTGACAAAGCGCTCACTCTGAATCAGGGCCGTCCTTCTGAATTTCTAGAGCGGCCTGCTGGCCGCTAGTATAGCTATGGGTGACCACCCACAGCTACAGCGAGCGGCCAGGAAGGTGATCGCGATGGTCAAGACCATCGCGACCATCGGGCTTGCGACGAGACCCTTGTGGTAGGGTCTCGTTGCCGCAAGCCCTGGAGTGCTTTTGGCTCTATCAGAGCCGAAAGCACTCCCACTGACATCACTTGTGATGTCAGTGGGGACGGCCCCAGACGGTAGGCGTTCCCATGGGAACGCCTCCGTCTGGGCAGCCACGCCCCCAGCACGCCCACCAAAGGGGGCGTGCTGTCACTCACCATCGACAACACGCCCCCTTTGTAGCGAGACCCGGAGTGACGGCTTGCCCGTCTCAATCCGGGTCTCGCGCATGCGCACGACGGAGCCGCCTGCATCGGGTGCATGCGCACTGGGCCAACATCGACCCGCTTGCGAGTGCTCAGCGCTCGCGAGCGGGTCCGAATTAGGCCCAGACTTCCCTCTCTATGCACGGCTCCACCGAGCAGGGCCGTAGAGACCTTGACCGGGCCTGGGTATAGCCAATGGGCATGACCCAATATAAGGAGGCGTGGCCAGACCTCCTTAGAAAAAAAAATATTTAAAAAAAACCACAGTATTTGTGGCATCCACAGGGGCTGCTTTCAAGCTCCTCAGCCAGAGACAGATCCATAAGGAGAGGGGGGCCCGATTAGAGCGATCGCTCCCCTCTTTCTTCCCCCTCCCCGCACAGCCAGAGGAGAGACTGCTGTGCAGCACACTGACAGGTAAGGGAAAGGGGGTGGATGGTGGCAGATCCAGACCCCCTTTGGGCCCCTCCATCAAGTCCGGTCCCAGGTAATTAGTATCTTCACCCTCTCTTCTTGGCACCACTGCCACCGAGTAGTATCATAGTGGGAGTATGGAGAACTATCAGTATTGTGGAGAAGATAGGCAGGGACATTGAAACTGATAGGAATAGAATGAGGATGTGAATGTGGCACCTGACTGGTTGGGGGCTGCAGGCATCCAATGAGGTTTCTCATTCACTCCACACTGTGGGGGGGATACAGCAAGAAGAGAAATGCGGTCAAATCCCCAAAATGTGGGGGTTTGCACCAAGCCCCGGAAAGCGATGGACTCCGAGGTTGGATGTGGCGGGTAAAGCAATCTCCTGATGACGTTACCCTCTAGAAGCCTATGGGCTTCTATTCGGGGAGTGTTATTTCCCAGCACTCTCTGTGGCACATGCGTCCTTCTGTGCATGCGCAGAAGGATGCCATAGAGACTTTTGGGTCATAGACCTGGAAGTCCCTCTTTCACAAAGGACAGCTCTTACTGGCGTAACTAACACGGCATGCATGTGAAGAGTTGTGAGATGCATCATATCTCGAATGCAATGCGTCATGCATCCCGCCCTGTAGCTTAAATTATAACTGATTGAGGGGTTTATGTACTAAGCCTAGGAGAGAGACAGAAAGTAGATGGAGAAAAAAGTACAAACCAATCCGCTCCTGTCATTTTTCAAACACTGTAAAGTGACAATTAGGTGCTGAATGGTTGGTACTTTGGGCCACATTCAGCTTGGTTTGCAAGTCTGTGTTTGCACGCACCCGGTCGATGTTTGCGCTCTGTGCATGCGTATGCACCACGAAAGCTAACACAGCGGACACGCAGTGCCACTGAGAAATGATTGACAGCAAGTGCCGATTGGAGGTGGAGTGGGGGGGGGTGGTCGAAGCAACGCAGGCGTGCCTGTGCGTTTACACACCGTTACAGGGGTGTGCATAATTAAGCACCAGCGATGGCATACGCAGCCAGAAGTCTACATGGCAACAGGGACTTGAATGCAATCTAAAACACGCAAGATCCGGTTTCTAAATCCGGGTACCGAATTGTGTGAAGAGCCGAAGTTTGTGATCTGCGCATGCACTGCATCCGGGTGCGCATGCGCGAGCCCCGTCGAGAGACTGAAGTTCAGTCGCTACAGAGCTCACTACAAGACGGGGCGGCTGTCGATGGAGAGTGACAGCTCGCCCCGTTTTGTAGGCGGGTAGGGGGGGTGGTTGGCCAAACGCAGGCGTTCCCTTAGAAGCTCCTGGCATTTGAGGGAGGACCTACTGACATCACAACTGTCAGTAGTGGACTTAGGGGTCTATTTACTAAGCAGTGTTAGGAGCCAGAGTGAAAAGTGATAAGGTGCCAGCCAATCAGCTCCTAACTGTCATTTTTCAAACACAGCCTGTGAGATGACAGTTGGGAGCTGATTGGCTGGCACCTTATCACTTTTCACTCTGTCTCCTAACACTGCTTAGTAAATAGACCCCTCACTGCTCTATTAGAGCAGGAAGTCCACTCGGCCTTGTGGCAGCCGAGACCCTACCTCAGGGTCTCGTCGCAAGGCCAATGGTCACAATTATTGCGACGGGCTCCTTGCCGCTTGCACAAGCAGTGGGTGGGCTCCCACAGCTTTGCAAGCGGCAGGAGACAAAAAAAACCACCCACATTACCTGCAAGCGGCCAGCCCTTACGAGCGGGTCTGAATCAGGCCCACAGTCACAAACCGGAAACACGAAACAGGGCCCAACCAGAGCCAGCCTCCCTAATGAGAGACTAGTGAGCAGCTGGGCTCTGCACAGACAGGATAATCAATGTGTGCACCTGATACTGCACACAGACAGGCAGTAATTAGTGCAGAGCCTCAGCAGCAACCAAGACTGGAACTGCAAACAATATGCTGCTACCACAGATCCTAACAGGAGGAAGGAGGAGACTTCAGCGAACGCTTGTCCGGCGTTCACCCTGCACAGCATTGGCAGCTCGGCGGCTTGTGACAACTAGTTACAATATAATTTGCAAACGAGAAAAAATTTGTTCCTCTCTGGCTCAGCTGCTATCAGGATGGCAATAGCTGTAAAAGAGCAGCCTGCTGTATCTCTATCTCTTCTGTACTTAGGGCTTCTTAAATATATAGAATTAGGAATTTTCTACCTATATTAAATAGATCTTACTGTAAAATTGTGGATTCATTGCTACAGTATTATTTAGAAGAGTGCAGCTTTAAGTAGAAGGAGTTTCAATTTTCTGGCTTTTTTCCAAACATAAACTAATTATTAGATTTCTAATTATTGGGTTTGAGTCGAAATTTAAGCATTTGTCATTTACTGAGCGCTCTCCTCAGTGGGTTTCCTCTGGGTTCATGCTTTAATTGTGTTTTCTGATTTTCTGCTTAAACCTGTTAAATTACTTCCATTGATAGATCTCTTGCCATTCCCTATGTGTGCACTACTTACACACCATGGGGCCACTTTGGAAATGTTACTGGCAGTGAAAATGGAATGTGACTTAATAATATAATATATTGCCAACATTTAACTATAGTACATTCTGTAATAATTTCGGAGAGTTCTTGTATAAGGTTGATTGGTGACCTTGCCACTAAATAGTGGTATTTAAATTTGGAGGCAGAAAGAAAACAAAATTTATGGAAGAACGTAAATAACTAGTTATTAATTGTGCTATCTTAAATATTTTTCTTGGTGTGTCTGTAATGTAGCCTATGAGATACATTGCACAAAATCTTTGAGAGAGAGACTATGCATACACAATAGTGCGTCCAGGTTCCGATTCCGGAAGTGATCACATTAGCTATCATTTTATTTCTTACACATCGCAAAGGTGGGCTCCTATCACAGCCCCTGTCTCTGCAAACGTTATTTTGTAAATTCCGGCGATGCATCATTTCTTATTGTCAGAGATAAGAAATTGTAATTGTCATGACCAAATTCCTAGTTTTGGTAATCATGTCCCTAAATCCCTTGTCATCACACAGACGACTGTGTGAATGAGATGTTAATAGAGAATCGGTATGGGATGCAGGCAGTTGGTATCCCGGCTGTCAGAATCCTAACACCGGCATCCCGAGAGGGCTAGCATACCGACACTTGTTGTTTCGTTATGCTAACCCTCCCCCTCTCCCTACCCTAACCCTCTCTCTTTGGTGCCTAACCCTAACCTCCCAACCTAGTGCCTAACCCCGCATTCCAACTAGAGATGAGCGGGTCCGGTTCCCTGATTACCGAACCCACCCGTACTTGCAGATCCGAGGCGAGATCTGAGTCTGGCTCGGGTTTTCCCACCTGACTCGGATCTCAAAGCGAGGCAAAACATCATCATCCCACTGTGTCGGATTCTCGAGGGTTTTGGATTGTATAAAAGTCCCTCCCCCACGGTGATCAGCACCATTTACTTGCTGAGTCACGGGCTGTCAGGGTTGTACTTCATCCAAGAGGGGCTGCTGTGTCCATCCAGGGTCTTCTGTGGGTCTTCTGTGTCCATCCAGGGGTTGCTGTGTCCATCAAGGGCAGGGGCTTCTGTGTCTATCCAGGGTCTGCTGTGTCCATCCAGGGGTTGTTGTGTCCATCTAGGGCAGGGACTGCTGTGTCCATCCAGTGGTTTCTGTATCCATCCAGGGGCAGGGGCTGCTGTGTCCAACCAGGGGTGCTCTATCCATCCAAGGGTGCCCAGTGTATAAAAAAATAAAAGCTAATAAATAATATAATTAATAAAAAAATTATATATTCTATACTTTTTTTGTGCTGTACCCCAGTGTACTATATTTAATATTATTTTTTTACTGTTACGCTGCCTATCAGACCGCAGTGTAATATTCATAAACATATTGTTTGTGACACTAAGTGGTAGCGCAGTGTATAACAAATATTGTCACACTGTAAGTGGAAAACGCAGTGTATTCGTAAAAACTATTGTCATACATTTAGTGGAAACGCAGTGTATTCGTAAAATAATATTGTGATACTAAGTGGAAACGCAGTGTATTCGTAAAAAATATTGTCACACTGTAAGTGGAAAACGCAGTGTATTCGTAAAAAATATTGTCACACTGTAAGTGGAAAACGCAGTGTATTTTTAAAAAATATTGTCACACTGTAAGTGGTAGCGCAGTGTGTAATTGTTTTTTTCATAAAAAAAAATTGTGACACTGTAAGTGGAAACTTCACAATTTTATAATTTAATAACAACGTTAGCAATAAAAAAATGCAACTTTTCACTTCTTTCTTCTTTCCTCAATCATGAATAAATTATTAGTCTACATGCCGACTACAAGACCACAACAAGGTGCTAAATAACGTGCATAATATATGCATCATAATGACATCACAAAGTTTCGATTTTTTCTCAGCGGATGCACTTGCTGGATAAACTGAAGGAGAAGCCATCGCTGCATCACATGCCACTTGACTGACAATTTGCTTATCAACAGCTCTTTATATCTCTTCAGATCTGTGTCCGTTGGGCAGAAAAAACAATGTCTTCATCCCTTCGGGGATGAAAATCCAGTCCCAGCAGCAGGCAAGGTGCTCAAGGATTCTCAAGAAAGACACAACGTAAGACTTAAACCTTAAATCTGAAATCTTGCATTTGCTATGTTCCGCTTGTCCATCTGTACTGGTTATGTGGACAGTGGGTACAACGGCAGTTTGGAGGCCATTAACTATATATTTTTTAATGTCCCTGTACAGGTTGGGAAATGCTTTTCAAGTGGAATCTTTGCAAAGGATTATTTAACAGTCAATTTAAGTCTTCCTGGTCCCCTTCTGGGATGAAAGTCCACTCCTAGCAGCAGCAGGCATGACGCTCAAGGATTCTTCTGGGGCAAGAACTGATGTGAATGAGTAAAATATTTTTTGCAAATGCCTCCCCTCCCCTTCTCCCTCATAAATTTACTTCGGAATCAAAGAATGAAATAAAATTTACTACCAATCAACCCTTTCTGTCCCTGCCTTCAACTATATACATACTCCAATTCCCTCAGGCCTCTTGAATACTAAAAACATTAGTTTCCTGATGTGCCATGTTGGAAGTTGAACTGCCATGTGTTTGTGCCACCCACTGCTGCCGCTTAGCTTAGTCAGCCAACTAGCTTGGCGCAAATTGTGGGCCTAAACTGGATGAAAACAATATTGTGAGGTGGTCAAAATTGACTGGAAATGAGTGGAAATAAATGTTATTGTGGTTAATAATACTGTAGGAACAAAATCAAGCCCAAATTATGTAATTTTAGCAGTTTAAATGATTTTTTTTAGAAAAAATACAGATCCAAAACCAAAAAACAAAACACGCAAGGGCGGTTTTGGCAAAACCAATCCAGATCCAAAACAAGAGGAGATACAGATCCAAAACCAAAACACGGGTGGACGGCACACATCTCTAATCCTAACCCTCCCCCTAGTGCCTAACCTCGCATCCTAACCCTCCCCCCCACCCCGCTAGTTACCTTCAGTATCTTGGCGGTCGGGATGTCGGCACCGGGATTGTGATAGGTATCGGGATTCCAGTGCCGGGATACTGACTTCCTGTTGATAGTGTATACCACATTTAGCCGAGTATAAAATAAATAACTTGTTATTATGCGTAACAAAACCAATAAGGGAGAAGTTTGGGTTGAACAAAGGTGCGAGTGATAATACTACCTGGTCCCTGACTAATTAAGGACAAATTCAGCAAGAAAAATGTATGGAATGCAACAATTTTTTACATTTTGATAATTTTTATCTGACACTACACAATGAGCCTGAATCAATTAAGGTAGCTGAAGGCTGTATAAGCCTAAAGCTACATAAGTGTACAGGCTTGGAGCCGATAGTAATAAAACCAGGTTACATAGTTGTTGATTGACAGGTCAGTAGGACCTGTGTTTTGTCTTTGTCCTATCAGAGCATAGGAGGGCGGGTCTTTAGAATTTATATAGGTTTAAGTGGAAGCTAAGGACCTCCTCTTTGCTCCAGGATTCCCAGGATTCCGGAAGGCTAAGTGTTCTGTGTGCCACAACTTGGTTCTGTCAAATTGTTTGGCATATTTTATAAAATAAAGAATTCTTAATTTTATTTTACCTTTTCCCTTCTGTCTTTGTTTTTCCCTGCAGTATCTATTTTCATTTCAGTTCTCATATTAGTTTTTTAATTTGTTTTATTCCCTTACTAATTCTTAATTTTGCCATGTCTAGGCAACAGCGCTCTGCCCCCCCCCCCCCAGCCGTTTGGCTGAGTTCTCACACCCCCTTTTATCTGGCTCTGCGGTCCGCAGGCACTTGTCCCCTGCTGGGCAGCTCCCCCAGCCCTCCTCTGGAGCCCAGCAGCCCCCCGCGCGGCATGCTTCTAAAAGGCATGCACCGCCGCCCCCCCTGCTTTCATCCCCCCGGCGGCTATGCCTGCTAGCGCCGCTGCCGGGGGTGCGCTGGCGGCATCCGCCGCGGCTGAGCTGGTCGCAGGACCAGCCGGCGCGGGCTTGCAGCCGGCGCCATTTTCTTTTAGTATGGCGCCTGTGGCTCTTCCGGCGGGAGGTTCGGTTACCCCAGCCGCGAGCGCTGTTTCAGGTCCCGCCGCGAGTAGCGCGGCGGTTAACATACCTCTGCCAAGCTCCACTTGTTCCACCCCCGCCCGGGTGGGCTCCGGCCGGGGACGCAAAGGGCGGCGTGTGTCTGCCGTTAATGAGGCAGACACAGCCGTTTTAGCCACGCCCCCCACGGCCATTTTATGTTCCCCTTCTGGCCAAGTCTCTCATGAGTCAGCCAGTGCTGACAGAGACTTGGCCCATTTAGCCCCACCTCCTTCCACATTACTGTCCATCATCCCTGCAGGCAGCCTCACTGCCATAACCCCCCATACAGTGCAGGTTCAGCAGGGCATAGATTTCTGCTGCATGTCCACCCCCTGTTCCAGCACACAGGCAGTTCTGCAGCAGGTCCCACCTTTATCCCAAGATTTAGTGCAGCCTCTCCTGCCTGCCTTGCATTTAGAGTCTGCCAGTGGTTCCAGCACACCTAGTGAGGAGGATGATTGTTTGTCTGTTGTAGCTGAGCCTATGCATTCTGCTCCTCCCCCTACATCGCCGCTCCTTTTTTCCGGGTCAACGGCATCATCTTCTGCTCCAGCCCCCCAGGCGCACCTTGGCTTAAGTGGGTCAGGTGTTCCCCCCCACTTTTTATTCCGCTTTTCCATTTGTGCACGGTTTTAATGCTCAAGTGTCTAATATTGCCAACCCCACCTTTCCTTTTTGCCCATTTTCTCCTCAAAATATGCAGTCGTCAGCAAGCGGATTTAATCCAACTGGCATGTGTTTTTTCCCATATTGGTCTCCGCAAACCTGGGGTTTTTCACCATTTAATTGGCCCGCGTAATCGCAATTGAATTCTTCAGTAGCTAACGCTAATGCGGCTCCTACCCCGAACGAGGTTCGGGAGCAAGTTTTAGCATCACAGGCGCAAGTCACACCAACCCCTTCTCCTGTTATGTTACCAACAGCCGCTCCTCCAGTTACATCTTCAATTGCAGCGGTGGACGCTGGATCATCAGTATCAATGGCGACATCCGAAGCAGGTGTGGAGAAGGCGAGGGAGAAAAGTGTCTCACAAGCAGTGGAGCCAGTGGCTGGTACATCTGGTGCCGGTGAGTATGGTCCTATTACACAGACAGCAGATCATACTAGCTCTTACACTAGCGATAGTATTTCTTCTTCGGGCTCACCTAAGAGGCCGAAGAAAATGATGAAAATTTTAGAAAAACATTTTAAGGGGACACATAAGAGCGATTCCAGCAAGCATACTGCGCAGACAGTTAGCCATTCTAGCAGTGGTGGAGATTTAGTGCATTGCGCGAATACGGCAATCACAAGGGGTTTGCGCAGAAGCGTAAAAGAAAGGATAGTAAAAGGACGTTTTGTGGATATGTTCAAAATTACGGAGGAAGGAAGAAAGGGTTTGTCAGCAGCAAAGGCATCAGGTCGCATAGGGGAGGAGGCCTATAGATGCTACAATAACTGGCTGAATGGTATGCTTGTTTTTGGGGCATGCTATGCGGAATCTAGGCCCACGGAGTATTTGAACATTCTTAAATACATACATTTGATACATGGTATGTATGTAAAATCTAGGGGCAATATTTGGCGATCTTACGACGAAGAGTTTTGTAAGAAGCAGGACGGGCATACCATTATGTCTTTTGGATTTAAAGACGTAGAGGTATGGTTAGAAGTCACTCACCAGAAGAAAGGGGGACTGGAGGTAACGGTTAGTAAAAAACAGTTTGGAGCAGCTAGAGCGAAGCAAAACAGTTTTCAAAAAGGGAAATGTTTTGCTTTCAATGGAGGCCAATGCGATCGGGGGGCGAGCTGTCGTTTTCGACACCTTTGTTCCAATTGTGGGGGAGGGCATTCTGCAAAGGAATGCCAGAGAGGAACGGCAGCAACAACTCCCTCGGCAACAGAATCTCGTAAATGAGTTAAATAGAGCTCCTACTCCAGTGCAATTGTCACAATTGTCAAAATGGTTGGGGTGGTATCCAAACAAGTTCGATGCCGAATTTCTTAGGGAAGGTTTTACTGTGGGTTTTAGAATTCCTGTTTGCAGAACGGTGGTTGCCACTGCTTTGCGCAACCTTCGTTCCGCCAGGGATTTTCCTGAGGAGGTGCAGGCTAAGTTAGATGTTGAGCTAAAATTAGGTAGGATGGTGGGGCCGTTTAACAGCCCTCCTATACAAAATTTGTGCATCTCACCATTGGGTGTTGTACCTAAAAAGACGGAAGGAAAATTTCGTTTGATTCAACATCTTTCTTACCCAGCAGGTACTTCAGTAAATGATGCCATTGATCCTCAGATTGCCAGCGTGAAGTATCAGTCCTTTGAGGAAGCTTTGGCATTAATTAGAAGTTTTGGTCCAGGGGCTATGTTAGCTAAAATTGACATTGAATCGGCTTTTCGCCTGTTGCCTTTACATCCGGAATCCTTCAGGTTGATGGGTTTTAGGTTTAAAGGACAATATTACATTGATCGTTGTTTACCTATGGGTTGCACAATATCATGTGCTTTTTTTGAAAGGTTTAGTACTTTTTTGCAATGGTGTGTGCAAGCAGGTACAGGTCACACTGGGGTCGCACATTATTTGGACGATTTTCTGGTGGTGGGATCTCGGGATAGTGAGGCATGTAAGAAAACATTGTTTTCAATACAGGCGTTGTTTAAGGTTTTGGGAGTACCCATTGCTCAAGATAAGACGGAGGGTCCCACACCCTGTTTGTCTTACTTAGGTATCGAAATTGATACGGTAATGGGATGCTGCCGTTTACCATTAGACAAGGTACAGCGATTAACGGAGAAGATAAGCGGTTCTTTATCAGGTAACAAGATTGAACTCAAGGAAGTTCAATCCCTTTTAGGTTTAATGCATTTTGCATGCAGGGTAATACCGGTTGGAAAGGTTTTCTGTAGGAAGCTTGAAAGGGCTACAGCTAGGCTCACTTCTCCGCATCATAAAATTAGATTATCTAGGGAAATAAAGGATGATCTGACCATGTGGTTGTCATTCTTAAGGGACTTTAATGGGGTTAGGATTTGGTTGAGTGGGCCCACAGACAGCCCCAGCTTGCAACTGTTTACAGATGCTTCAGGTTCGGTGGGTTTCGGTGCTTATCTAGATGGGGAATGGTGCGCGGAGCAGTGGCCTCAAGCTTGGCATACTGCTGGTTTGACCGCAAACCTACTGCTATTGGAGCTTTTTCCAATAGTTGTTGCAGTTGAGTTATGGGCGCAGCAATTTCGCAACCGGAACATTGTGTTCTGGTGCGATAACTTAGGGGTGGTACAAGCTATCAATAATCAGAGGGTGGAATCACCTTTGGCGTTGCGTCTTTTACGACATTTAGTGCTCAAGTGTTTGGAGGCAAATGTCTTTTTTCAGGCAAAACATGTCCCGGGAGTAGACAATTGCATCGCCGATGCGCTTTCACGTTTCCAGTGGTTAAAATTCAGAGCGCTCGCTCCCAAGGCGAATCTCCAAGGTTTAAAATGCCCTTCCTCTGTCTGGCAGATTATCGAGACGGGTTAGAAGGATTAGCTGCCATGGCGTTGGCGTCGTCCACGAGACGGGCCTATTCCAAAGCATGGAAAGATTGGGAGCAGTTTCGGGTTTCTAGTTTATGCGAAGGTAAGACCTGCGACCAGAGCTTAAGTGCAATTGGTTTGGGGTGTTACAAACAAGGTCAATCTTGAGCGTCGACGGTTACAGCATTGGCAGGGATTTCATATTTCTCAAAGATGCAGGGTAGAAATGACCCCACAAAATAATTTTTAATTACAAAAGCGATGAAGGGTTGGGCAAAATCGGAAGGAATAAAGGAGGATAGGAGACGTCCCGTTGACTTGGACTTGCTTAAGGATCTAATTAGTAGTTTACCCAATGTAGCTTCCAATGAGTTTGAAACAATATTGTTTCAGACCGCATTCTCCATGGCCTTCTTTGGAGCATTTAGGGTTTGTGAACTAGTAGCTGTTTCTAAGCAGTCCATGCAGTCTGGTCTTCTTGGAAAGAATGTGGTACAAAAGCCTAAGGCCCTACTGTGTAAAATTCATAGGTCTAAGACGGATCAGCTAGGTAAGGGAAAATGGGTGACGATTCCAGCCCAGGTTGTAAGACAGGTTTGCCCGGTATCCTTAGCTGAAAGTTACTCAAGAGTACGTCCCAGGGATAGCGAGCATTGGTTGGCGCATGCAGATGGCTCACCGCTTACTAGATTTCAATTTTCTGCAGTGTTTAAGCGATGCTTAGTATTTTTGGGGTTGGATGTAGCAGTATATGGCACACATTCACTCCGTATAGGGGCGGCCACTTGCGCAGCGGAAGCGGGTTGCTCTGAACCGGCCATTAAAGAACTTGGCAGATGGAAGTCAGCAGCGTATAAGAAGTACATTCGCAGTAAGGCGCAGCGTTAGGCATTATGCGCTCCTTGTGGGGTAAACCCAGGCTTAGTCATTTAACTCGCCACTATTGTGGGGGTACGAAGGGATTTGCCCTAAATTTTTTCCCTTTAACTAAGGGTTTTTTTTTTATTATACAGGTTTTACCTTCGTCTGGGTTGCCCGTCCTATTGCGCTCCACTCCCCCCCCTCCCTCCCCCATCCCAACCTTTTATGTTTCATGTTGTTTGTGTGAGCATGGCATTAATTGGTTGGATTTATTATTAATTATATATCGGATTGTATTTGTTACAGATGTTCTCCGGACCTCTTCAGAAGTCTGGTTCGTGGGTCACTCGTTCATTTATTGGGCGGCCCACTCGACATCGGCCATGGAGGATACTACATTGCTCAATGGTCGGAGGGTTAGGTGGATAGGTATTAGGGGCCTAAAGTGGGAGGGTATGGATCGTTTGATTGAGGATTCAATAAAAAAATGGGGACCCCCGGGATGCCTAGTCATACATGCAGGGGGTAATGACTTAGGTAATTGGACAGGGATAAAACTTATAATTAACATAAGGGCAGATGTTGAGAAATGGCATTTAGTTTACAACTCAATGCAAATTGTTTGGTCAGACATAGTACAGCGTCGGGTGTGGAGGTGTCCTCATAAAGGACCGGTTATTGACCGCATACGTAGGAAAGTTAATGCTGCGGTTGGAAAACACATCATTGGCTTGGGAGGCCTTGTGGCAAGACATCCGGGTATCCGGTATGATGACCCATTAACCTTCCGCAATGATGGGATTCATCTTAGTGAGGATGGGATGAGGGTGTTCCTTCAGGAAATTTTTTCAATATTGGAAAAATAGTTATAGGGTCACTTGGTGGCGGGCTGCGATTTTAGTGATCGCTGCTTTGGCGGGAAAGCATTGCTTCTCAGCGGCCAATAGTGGACGCAAGTGGTAGCTGTTGGGGGCACCTTCCCTTTCGCAGGGCGAGCTGTCTCTGCCCAATGGGGGGACCTGGGCTTCTTCATTAAGGTTGGGCCCCAGCAGTGCTAAGCCAATAGATGGGGGAGTTTAGGCCTCCACGGCTCAGTTTGCGTCGGGGGGTGTACAGCCGCCTCCCCCCATTTGATAGTGAAGAATGTTTGGGCTAGAGCTGAGATTAGCAATGCTTTCTTTGGCCACCTTCTTTTTTCTAATAAAAATTTGATTAGTTAAAATGAAATAATAAAAGTTGTGACCTTATTTAAATAGCAATTTTTGTGTCTGTCGTCATTTCTAGTTATATAGTTATTAGTGAAGTAGGTTAATAATGTTTAGAGGTTATCAGACTATAGACAACTTAAGGTAGCTGAAGGCTGTATAAGCCGAAAGCTACATAAGTGTACAGGCTTGGAGCCGATAGTAATAAAACCAGGTTACATAGTTGTTGATTGACAGGTCAGTAGGACCTGTGTTTTCTCTTTGTCCTATCAGAGCATAGGAGGGCGGGTCTTTAGAATTTATATAGGTTTAAGTGGAAGCTAAGGACCTCCTCTTTACTCCAGGAGTCCCCGCCCACCCACCCAATTAATTTTATTCAGTTTAGTGGTCGTTGCTGTTTGTCTTATGGTCGTTTGTTTTTGAATGGATGGTATGTTCTGTCTAATAAATCGAATGAATTATAACAAACATCATCAATGCGGGAAAGCATTGCTTTACAGCGGCCAATAGTGGACGCAAGTGGTAGCTGTTGGGGGCACCTTCCCTTTCGCAGGGCGAGCTGTCTCTGCCCAATGGGGGGACCTGGGCTTCTTCATTAAGGTTGGGCCCCAGCAGTGCTAAGCCAATAGGTGGGGGAGTTTAGGCCTCCACGGCTCAGTTTGCGTCGGGGGGTGTACAGCCGCCTCCCCCCATTTGATAGTGAAGAATGTTTGGGCTAGAGCTGAGATTAGCAATGCTTTCTTTGGCCACCTTCTTTTTTCTAATAAAAATTTGATTAGTTAAAATTAAATAATAAAAGTTGTGACCTTATTTAAATAGCAATTTTTGTGTCTGTCGTCATTTCTAGTTATATAGTTATTAGTGAAGTAGGTTAATAATGTTTAGAGGTTATCAGACTATAGACAACTTATGTAATGTAAGCCCAATGGTTTACATACTAATCAGATCGTTTGGAGATCTCGCTCGCAGATCCCCCAAGCCGCAGCATGAATGACATTTTGCAGCATTTGGGGAGGTGCCTGGGCGGCGTTCCCAAAAACAAAGTGCTCTCATTTTCCAGGAGTGCCAAGACCAGTGTCTACGTCGGTGGATGCCGATTTCCTGGCCTCGCAAGCTGCCAACCTGAGTAAGTTGAAGCTTACTCAGACTGGTCGATGCTGCCGCCATTGAGACCGATGGTTGAGGTGGTGATCTGATGCAGCATCTGCAGATGCAGCACTTGGATCGCAATTTCTGTCAGGAGGCGTCTGCTTCCTATAGACGCCTCCTGCAGCATTTAAATATTTGCTAAATGGTACTGCACAGCCGATTCCTTGGATACATCCCATTTTGCCTGTGTTTTTTCTGGAAATGTCCCCAATGCTAAATGATCTCATTCATGGACTTTTATTGTCAATGTAGTTTTTGGTCTCATAAATCACGTATCTGGAACACCAAGTGCATGGGACAATCTCAAATTAATACTGGCACACATCTAAGAATTTTCTTCTTTGCAAAATGATCCTGCAGCACAGTACAGATAAGCAGGTTGATGATTTACTATTTAACACTGCGTTCAGACATCTGATAATGCATTTCAATTTGGGTCACATTTAACGAAATTCCTACCTAAAAGAAAAAAGCCAAGATCATATTTATTTCCCCTTTATCCAGCAACCTATTTTCCATTTCTATTCCATCCACAGATTAATTCTTCTCTATGCAATTTCATTGTTGGCGTATATTGCAGATAAAGTTCAAAATACTGGAAATACTTAAATTGAAATGTTTTCCTATCCCAGAAACTGATTTATACCCCTTTCAGACCAAAATCCCGGGTCCAGTCCAAGTCACTGAACACAGGGTTCAAGCCGTATCACAGTGGCTTGAAACCTGGTCACACCACAGGCTGGATGGACCTGAGTTATTCCTGGAGCTTCTCCTCTGTTGGTGCTTGAAGAACTCCAAACGCCGGTGAGCCGGCTCTCCATAGAGTAGTAACGGGACCTTGGACAGATGATTTGGGTCACCCATTCACACTGCCCTGTAACCTGGCTACCCGGGTTGGATTCCAAGGTCACTGCACCCAGGTTATTTTTCTGGGACCCTTTCACACCAAACCATGACCCAGGTTAACCCGGCAATAACCCTGGTTTCTGGGGCTAGACAACAACAAATGTAATTTAGGGCCTGATTCAAAGGTGGAAGCAATGTAATTTTCGGTCGCAAGTGGCCATGTTTTCATTCTGTGAATGCGTCCGAGTCGCACTGCATACGCATCCCGATGGTTACTGCAAGGAAACGTACTTGGACGCAGAGGCAATTTCAGTGAGCGTTCCTGGGTGGTTACAGGGAGGGCGACTAGCTAGATGCGGGTGTGTCGCGGACAGTGACTGCATCTTTTTTTTCAGTTTCACTAGAAGCAAAGGCCATGTTCCGACAGACATACTGAGCAGCCAGAGCACTGCTCTAATGTCCGAGGGTGCGAGCGATGTACATCAGATGGTGCTGTTTTGGGTCACAGCCAGGGGGACATCGATGTACGAATTTCATCAGCTGCTGCATTAGTATAAAGACGCAGTTGTGCTGCATAAGGAGACGTATTCATGGCTGCTGTACTGTCCACCTCCGAATCAGGCCCATGGTTACAATTGCCCTCCACCCCCCGCCGCCAATGTACACCCATTACGGAGATGTAGAACTTCCAAATTTCAAAGAGGAACAGTTCCAGAGAGGTATGTAATGCATATAACTACCTAATTAAAAAGGTGCTTAATTATGGTCGGAGCACCTTTATTTTAAATGCTTGTCGGTATGTCCTCAGTTTTATAAATAGACAAAAACAGAACAGATCAGATCCGTATACAGTAGATATAAAATGTTTATACACTTTTTGTGAATTTGCAGGTTTTGTGACCAAGATAGATCCCACTAGAACTTCTCTCCACCTGTAGGGGCTACACTGGCTAATGTCATCTTCACGCTGCTTTTTCGGTCGCAGGCGGAGGCCCATAGCGGATATTGGAGATATCTGCTGCGGGCCCCTGTAGATACATTTGGGGGAAACTTATTATTTATGGATACCCCTCAAAAATACCCATTTCCCCCAAATAATAATTGATAAATAGGCCCCTTAATGAGACCTTGAAACCAGCAAAATTTAAGTGCAAAAGAAACAACTTAGAAAGAGGTAAAATACATTAAAAAAAATTAAGTATCTTCAGGATCTATGACGTGGGACTGCAGGAGTTATCTGCTGCAGGCCCCCATTTCCCTTCATAAAAGCAGCCCGCATAGGTTTCTATGAGGCTGCTAAATTGTGAAATTAAGCAAAGTCCGGAAAGGGTAGCTTACACAGCTTGGCCCCAATAGAGGCTTCTACAGCATCTATCGGATACACACCCCAATATTTTCTGTAATGGTAATGTCCGCTTGCACATGCACAGACAGTCGTCCCATGCATTCGCAGTAGCTGTACCAGAGTATCGCATTAGCGATCACTTTGCGTTTTACACATTTCAGGAACGGGCTCATATCGGAGCCCCTATACCTGTATGTGATTTCTGGTAAATTCACACCAAAGAAAAAAATTCTTATTGTCGCAATTATAATCGGGAATAATTCTCTAAAAATGTTAAATATGCTCATAAGACTTTTTGAATACATTTCTATTAACATTGCACAGCTGGTCTTCGCGATTCTATCCCCCAATCAAAAATGTTCAAGGTCCACCAAAATCTTTCTGCTTTTATAAAAGTTGATAATAACAGCTAAACTGGCTTCCACAAAGTATTAGTTGAGGCCCACCACTGATACTTTGTGGAAGCCAGTTTAGCTTTTATTATCAACTTGAGGGGTGTGCACACTTATACAACCAGAGCATTGTGTTTCACTTCTTTCTCAAATTAATTGTGCATTTGTTTTTTATTTAAAATGTGTTTCTTTCTTAAGGTGGGAAAAGGTTTGATATCGTTTACCTTGATTTCCTACTGTACATCACAAAAACCTACAATTTCAATAAGGGACTGTAGACTTTTTATATCCACTGTAGGCTTATGTTAATTAATATTCCATTTCTGGAACTTCTTGAAATATAGTTCTTGCTTAATTGGCAACAATTTTAAATGATTACCTTGGAAACCGTGTTGCTGAGAAGGCAACTGTCACTCACAAAACTGCCTAGGTGAGTCTTCATGTACTGCAATCTCCGTCACATCGTGTTTATTGATCTTATTTATAATGTAATTTTATTTATTTATGGTTTGATTCTAAGGGCCCTATTTACTACAATTCACTGTTACAATGCAGTTGTAGTGTGATATTTCCAACTAAATTCGCATTGCAGATTTAGGAAATATCACAGGAATTTATCAAAACTCCCTTACATGGACTGAGCTAGCGATAAAGCTCTGTCCCTGCAAATCCCGTCTGCACATTTTTCGGGAGACACAGGGAGAATGTGTCTGCACATGTGCCTGCTGCCTACCTCAACCCCTTGTGATCTCTTTAGACCACACAGCTGATCACTGGGAGGCTACCGCAACCCCTTGTGATTAGACATGAGCAGTTCGGATTCTATGGAATCCGAACCGCTCCGAACATAGGGGATCCGAGTCCACCCAAACCCTGTTTGGGTGTTCCCCGCCTGACTCGAACGGCAGCCCCCCGATGTCGGATTCTCGCTAGAGAATCCGACATCAGGGCTCCTCGAGTGTAGGGCAGACCGCTGTGATAGCGGTCTGCCCTATACAGAACAAACACACAGCCGTCAGTGGCAGCTGTGTGTTAGTTACAGCAGCCAATGAGAGTCACACAGACTCTCATTGGCTGCTGCATGGAGGGAGCCGGCTGGATATCACTCAGGAGCTCCGTCTTCCGGCTCCCTCCTCGTCGCGTGGCAGCAGAGCGGACGGCGGCTGGAGCGGGAATACAGGTAAGTTTTTTTTTTTTATGTGTGTATGGGGGCCTTCTACTGGGGGGCCTACTACTGGGGGGCCTGCTAATGGGGGCATACTTCTGGGAGCCTGCTAATGGGGGGCATACTACTGGGGGGGGGCATACTACGGGGGCCTGCTAATGGAGGGCATACTACTGGGGGGCCTGCTAATGGGGGGCATACTACTGGGGGCCTGCTAATGGGGGGCATACTACTGGGGGGGCATACTCCTGGGGGGCCTGCTAATGGAGGGCATACTACTGGGGGCCTGCTTATGGGGGCATACTACTGGGGGGGCCTGCTAATGGGGGGCATACTACTACTGGGGGCACTGCATAGGGGGCCCTACTACTACTAAGGGGACTGCATAGGGGGCACCACTACTGGGGGCATTGTGTAAGGGACACCACTGCTGGGGGCACTGTGTAAGGGACACCACTGCTGGGGGCATTGTGTAAGGGACACCACTGCTGGGGGCATTGTGTAAGGGGACACTATTGCTGTGGGCATTGTATAAGTGGCACTACTACTGTGGGCATTGTATAAGGGGCATTACTACTGTGGGCTCTGTGTATAAGGGTCACTACTGTGGGCATTGTGTAAAAGGGTCACTACTGTGGGCATTGTGTAAAAGGGGCACTACTGTGTGTCGTAACATAAATAAGAGACACTACTTTATGGTGTAATGTGAATCAGGGGAACTATGGGCCTGATTCAGACCTGCTCGTGAGCGCTGAGCGCTCGCAAGCGGGTCGATGTTGCCCAGGTGCGCATGCGCACGTGGGAGCCGGCTCCGACGTGCGCATGCACGAGAGCAGAATAACGATGGCCAAGCCGTCATTATGGATCTCGCACCGAAGGGGGCGTGCTGTCAATGGTGATTGACAGCACGCCCGCCGGGGGCGTGGCTGCCTAGACGGAGGCGTTCCCATGGGAACGCCTACCGTCTGGGGCCGGCCCCACTGACATCACTAGTGATGTCAGTGGGAGTGCTTTTGGCTCTGAAAGAGCCAAAAGCACTCCAGGGCTTGCGGCAACGAGACACTACCGCAGGGTCTCGTTGCAAGACCAATAGTCGCGATAGTCTGGACCATCGCGACCATCATTGTGGCCGCTCGCTATAGCTGTGGGTGGTCACCCACAGCTATGCGAGCGGCCAGGAGGCTGCTCCAAAAAGGACAAGGGACGGCCCTGATTCAGAGCGAGCGCTCTGTCAGAGCGTCCGGCTTTGAATCAGGGCCTATGTGCGGTGTAATGTGAATAAGATTGTGCACTGTGACTCCTTGGGCCGTAGCCCACTTTGTAAACAAGTACTGTTATTCTGCTGGCCGTACCCCACTGGGTGGGTGCACTACTTTTCATTTCTGCCACTGCTGTGTGGCAATGTGTCATAGATGTGCTTTATACTGTGGTGTCTGTGTCTTTGTGCTGCTGCTTTGTCGCTTAGTAACCAGTTAGCTCACTGCAACCTTTGGCCAATAATGTTGAAAACAATATTAGAAGCTGTGAGGTGTTCTAAATTGACTGGAAATTAATGTTATTGAGGTTAATAATACTCTAGGAAGAAAAAAAGACCAATTTATGTAAATTTTTGTAAATAAATCCAAATCCAAAGCCAGTCACCGCAGTTTAGCAAATCCAAATCCAAAGCCGGACGACGAATTAGAACCAAATCCGGTAAAAATGGTCCGGCGCACATCCCTACTTGTGATCTATTTAGACCACACAGCTGATCACTGGGGCCTGTTAGAACAGAGCAGAGAACTGGGGGAAACCATGGATAACACCATCTCCAGGTGGCTTTATCATCACAGGGCTTCCCCCGGTATTTTTTGACATTTTATTTTTAGTAAGTCTGGCTAGATCACATTTTCCATTACACTTATGGGAAATGCGATTTGCTTAAAAACTATGGGCCTGATTCAGAGCCGCTCGCTCTGACAGAGCGCTCGCTCTGAATCAGGGCCAGGCTTTTTTGTTTGGATCGGCCTCTTGGCCGCTCGCATAGCTGTGGGTGACCACCCACAGCTATTGCGAGCGGCCATGATGATGGTCGCAATGGTCAAGACCATCGTGACCATCGGGCTTGCGACGAGACCCTTGTGGTAGGGTCTCATGGCCGCAAGCCCCAGAGAGATTTCGGAGAGCCGGAATCTCTCCACTGACATCACTCGTGATGTCAGTGGGGCCGTTCCCATGGAAACGCCTCCGTTTGGGCAACCACCCCCTCCGGCCCGCCCACCAAAGGGGGCAAGCTGTCACTCAACATCGATAGCTCACCACCTTTGGTGCGAGACCCGGAGCAACGGATTGCCCGTCGCTAGCCGGGTCTCGCGCATGCGCACGATGGAGACGGCTCCGTCATGCGCATGCGCTGTGGGCCACCATGGACCAGGTTGCGAGCGCTCAGCGCTTGTGACCGGGTCTGAATCAGGCCCTATATCTGCTAGAAAAAATTATGTTAATACATAGGCCCCTAAATGCTCTTCTTTAACACATATTTACATACGAATCCAAAAGAACAAGTATAGATGAAATTACATCCATTATGCTAATTAAAAGCAATAGCACAAAAATTTTCAGGGACAGATCTTTAAAACCTAGGACTACATCCAGGGGCTTCTTTAGACTACATCCAGGGCCATCTCCTGACATGGGCCCCTCCTCTCACTCCGGTGGCTGGGAGCCGAGTGACGCGGCTGGCCGGCCATCGCAAAATCAACAGATTCTGGGCACTAGAGTGTGCCCAGGGTCTATTGCGCATGCGCAGATCGCCAGGGAAATGGCGCGGCTGCCATTTTCCCAACGATCTCCTCACAGCGTATGCACAAAACGCTGGAAAAATGCCTGCGGCGCCCATTTTCCGGCATTTGAGCAGCGCTGGGAGACCCGACGCGGGACTTCGAGAGGTAAGTAATACAAAGTATGGGTGAAGGGTGTGCGGTGTGGGCCCCCCCCTAGACCCAGGGGCCCGTGTGCACCGTACACCCTGCACCCAATATAGATGCACCCCTGACTACATCTAGAAGCAAGGGACAGTTGGCAACTGTGGTGTTTTGTCCTGTGAATATGTAAGTAAACTAGGGGTGAGCGGGTTCAGATTTCTGAAATCCGAACACCCCCGAACACCCCTGAACCATGTCAGGCTCGGGTTTTCCAGCCTGGTTCGGATCTGAAATCGAGGCAAAACGTCACCATCCCACTGTCGGATTCTCGCAGGTTTTGGATTCTATAAAAGGTCCCGTGATTGCCGCCATTTTTCATTCGGCTGTGAGTTAGAAGGGAGCTGGGAGCTCAGTGTGTTAGACGGACTGTTATAAAAATAAAAAATAATAAAGTACGGCTGGCTACTGTGAAGCGGGAGGGAGCTGTTGCTGATGTTGACCATAGGGGCTGGCTGGCTGTCTACTGTTTTCCATATACAATACATAGGGGCTGGTTGGCTACTGTTGTGCTGTCCATAGGGGCTGGCTGGCTGTAGTGCTGTGTTGTCCAGCGGCTGCCCTGTCTGCTGTAGCGGTACTCTCTTACAAATAATTTTTACAGGGGGTGCCCTGTCTGCTGTAGGGGTACGCTCATACAAATAATTTTTACAGGGAGTGCCCTGTCTGCTGTAGGGGTACGGTCATACAAATTTTTACAGGGGGTGACCTGTCTGCTGTAGGGGTACACTCTTACAAATAATTTTTACAGGGGTTATTCACTCCATAAAAATAATGGAGAACAAAAAATTGGAGGATAAAAATAAAATAGGGAAAGATCAAGAACCACTTCCTCCTAGTGCTGAAGCTGCTGCCACTAGTCATGACATAGATGATGAAATGCCATCAACATCGTCTGCCAAGGCTGATGCCCAATTTCATAGTAGAGGGCATGTAAAATCCAAAAAGCCAAAGTTCAGTAAAATGACCTTCAAAAATAAATTTAAATCGTCTGAGAAACGTAACCTTGCCAATATGCCATTTACGACACAGAGCGGCAAGGAATGGCTAAGGTCCTTCCCTATGTTCATGACTAGTGGTTCAGCTTCACATGACGATGGAAGCCCTCCTCCTCCCACTAGAAAAATCAAATGAGTTAAGCTGGCAAAAGCACAGCAAAGAACTGTGCATTCTAATTCTAAGAAGATATCACAAATCCCCACGGAGAGTCCCAGTGTGGCGGCGGTTGAAATGCCTGACCTTCCCAACACTGGATGGGAAGACGTGGCTCCTTATACCATTTGCACGCCCTCTGCAAGTGTTGGAAGGAGCACCCACAGTCCTCTTGCTGAAGATGTCACTGTTGAAGTACAACAGGATGAGGATATTGGTGTAGCTGGTGCTGAGGAGGAAGTTGACGAAGAGGATTCTGATGTTGAGGTGGTTTGTTTAAATCAGGCACCGGGGGAGACGGTTGTTGTTCGTGGGATGAAAAAGCCCATCAAGGTCATGCACAAGACCAAACATTCCAGCTCTTTGGTCTGGAAATATTTCAGTCCAAATCCGGACAACTACTGTTTTGCCATATGTTGCGTATGTAAAGGTGTAATAAGTAGGGTTAAGGATGTTAACCACCTAGGAACATCCTCCCTTATACGTCACCTGCAGCGCGTTCATAGAAAGTTACTGCCAAGTTCAGAAACTTTGGCTAAGACCATAAGCAGTCCAGGGACACCTAAATCCCTTTGTCCTGTTGTATCTAAGCGCCTGCAAACCACACCGTCAACTCCCTCCTCGTCAATTTCCTCCTCAGTCAGGATCGGAAGTAGTCCTGCAGGCCATGTCACTGGCATGACTGACTCCGCTCCTATCCGGGATTCCTGCGGAGGATCCTGCTTTGCTATGCCTACTGCTGCTGCTGTTGCTGCTGGGAGTCATTCATTATCCCAAGTTGGAACACCACTACTTCTTTTACTAAGCAATTGACCGCTCAACAGTCCTTAGCGAGGAGAATGAAGTACGACAGCATTCATCCGGTTGCAAAGCGGATAACTGAGGCCTTGACAGCTATGTTGGTGTTAGACGTGTGTCCGGTATCCGCCACTAGTGCAGTGGGATTTAGACGATTGATGTAGTGTGTCCCCGATACCAAATCCGGTCCAGATTCCAATTCACTAGGCAGGCGATACCGAGAATGTCCAGAGATGTCAGAAAAAGTGTCCTCAGTGTCCTAAAAAATGCGGTTGTACCCAATGTCCACTTAACCACGGACATGTAGACAAGTGGAACAGGGCAGACTAAGGACTATGGGCTCTATTTATTAACATTATTTTTACTAAAATAAAGTGAAAAAGGGTGTTTTCACACCCTTTTCACATTATTTTAGTTTCACCTACAGTTACTATAGGGCAATTGGAGTAGAATTCGTAAAATTCTACTCCAACCCATAAAATATCACTTATTTTTAGTAAGCAGATCGCATTTCCCATAATTGTAATGGGAAATGTGATCCGACCAGAGTTACTAAAAATAAATTGTAAAAAAATACCGGGGAAATCCCTGTGATAATAACGCCACCTGGAGGTGGCGTTATCCAGAGTCTCCTCCAGTTACTGGGCTCCTGCTCTGCTCTAAAAGGCAGAGCAGAGCCCGGAGCCGGCACCAGTGATCAGCTGTGTGGTCTAAAAATAGTCAAAATAAAATTCACTTACCTGACTCCAGGGACCGGTGGTCGGGGCTCCGGTGATGACTCCCCTCCGGTCAGCTGGTCTCCCATGCTGCACTGCGGCCCGGTCATCAGGTGATCGGGTCCCAGTGCAGTATGGGATATCAGGGCTACAGAAAAAAAAAAAGGGATTTTCCCTCCAGCACACTGCAGCAAAAACAAAAATACTTGAATCCTACATGATAATAGAAATTCAGAGGTATTGGTTTACATACATTTGCAAATATATGAATAAGCGCTGGGCCAAACGTCAAGGCTCCTCTATACCAGCGTCCCTAACATTATGGGGTTCACGTCCGAGACGCAGGGAACCCCAAAAGAATCCAGCCAAGGACCATCCCCAGGGCATCACACGAATAATGGAAAAAAGGGTGAAAGTGAAGTGTAAAGTATAGTTGTGTAAAGATAAATCAATAAGTGTTAATGGTAAGGGGTTAAAATGACATAAATAATAGACAAACAAAATAGAAAGGTGATAAAATAATATCTATGTGAATTAAGTGGTGATGCCCTGAAAAAAAAGGCCCAGCCAGAGCAACCTTGGGGGCCCCACGCCCAAACGCTCACCCCAAAATAATTGTTGCTACCTAATAGTAGCACCCACTCTGGGATATCAGCTGACCAAAGGCATGGAGGACATCACCGGAGCACTGATGACTGCAGGTAAGTGCTATTAAGGGAGGCGGGTCCGCGATCGCGGGGGGCGGGGCTTAGTGTTGGGGGTTAGGCTTAGCGCCGGGGGGTAGCAGCAGTGGCCGGTCGGCGCATGCGCGGGGCACTAGTCACTGTATTTTTTTGCGAAAATATCGTGACTAGAGTGCGGAGGAGATTCGCAGTGACAGAGCTTTCTTGCAAGCTCTGTCCCCGCAAGGGATTTGTGGTAAATCCCTGTGATATTGCCTGAATTTGCAATGCGAATTCAGTCGGTAATATCACACTACAATCTGCATTGCAAATACGGATTGTAGTAAATAGAGCCCTATATGTGTGACAGCCCACTGGGTAGATGTATCACCTTACGCAGCAACAACAGCAGCGTCACCAGTAGCAGCATCTCAGAAACGCCAGTTCGTTCCAAGGCAGGCTAAGCTGTGTATCACCTGTTTCAGTAAGAGGCACACCGCCGACAACCTTTTAGAGAAACTGAGGGAAATCATTGCCCAATGGCTTACCCCACTTAGACTCTCCTGGGGATTTGTGATATATGACAACGCCACCAATATTGTGCGGGCATTACATCAGGGCAAATTCCAGCACGTCCCATGTTTTGCTCACACAATAAATTTGGTGGTGCATAATTTTCTGAAAAACGAAAAGGGCATGCAGGAGACGATTTGGGTGGGCCGAAAAATTTCTGGCCACTTTCACCATTCAGCGACTGCGTGCCGAAGACTGGAGCGCCAGCAAACAATCTTGAACCTGCCCTGCCATCACCTGAAGCAAGAGGTTGTGACGCGGTGGAACTCAACCCTCTATATGCTTCAGAGGATGGAGGAGCAGCAAAAGGCCATTCAAGCCTATACATCCACCTATGACATAGGCAAAGGAGGGGGTATGCACCTGACTCAAGCGCAGTTGAGAATGATTTCAGTGTTGTGCAAGGTTCTCCAGCCCTTCAAACCTGCCACAAGTGAAGTCAGTTCGGACACTGCCAGCTTGAGTCAGTTCATTCCCCTCATCAGGCTCTTGCAGATGCAGCTGGAGAAAGTGAAGGAGGAGCTAAGACGGAGCGATTCCGCTCGGTATGTGGGACTTGTGGATGAAGCCCTTCATTCGCTTTACCAGGATTCGAGGGTAGTCAATCTATTGAAATCAGACCACTACATTTTGGCCTCCGTGCTCGATCCTAGGTTTAAAGCCTACGTGATGTCTCTCTTTCCGGCGGACACAAGCCTGCAGAGGTGCACAGACCTGCTGGTGAAAACACTGTCAGCTGAAGCGGAACGTGACACATCAACAGCTCCTTCTTCATTTTCTCCCACAACTGGGGCTGCCAGGAAACAACTTAAATAATCTAAGCAACTCGCTGGCGGTGATGCAGGGCAGGCAGTACCAAGTTTGGACATCTGGTCCGGACTGAAGGACCTGCCAACAATTTCTGACATGTCTACTATCACTGCATATGATACTGTCACCATTGACAGAATGGTGGGGGATTATATCGGTGACAGCATCCAAGTAGGCATGCCAGACAGTCCGTACCTGTACTGGCAGGAAAAAGAGGTAATTTGGAGGCCCCTGTACAAACTGGCTCTATTTTACCTAAGTTGCCCCCCTTCCAGTGCGTACTCCGAAAGAGTTTTTAGTGCAGCCGAGAACCATGTCAGCGAAAGGCGTAGGAGGTTTCTTCCACAAAACGTGGCGAAGATGATGTTCATCAAAACTAATTATCAATTCTTCCAGGAAGACCAGCCTCTAGAAAGTGCAGAGGGACCTGTGGTGGTGGATTCCAGCGGGGACGAATTAATACTCTGTGAGGATGAGGATGTACACAACACTGACGGGTGTGAGGATAAGGACGACAGTCTGTGCAGGGACAGAATAATTGCCAGCTTGTTTTGTGGGGGCCCAAACGAACCAATCATTTCAGCCACAGTCGTGTGCCAGACCATGTCGCTGAAATGATTGGTTTGTTAAAGTGTGCATGTCCTGTTTATACAACATAAGGGTGGGTGGGAGGGCCCAAGGACAATTCCATCTGCACCTCTTTTTGTTCTTTGAATTATGTACTCTTTGAGGCCTAGTTTTTCAAACTGCCATCCTGTCTGACACTGCAGTGCCACTCCTAGATGGGCCACGTGTTTGTGCTGCCCCCGTGTGTCGCTTAGCATTGTCATTTAGCTACCTCGGTGCAACCTTTTGGCCTAAAAACAATATTGTGAGGTGTTCAGAATAGACTGGAAATGAGTGGAAATGAATGTTATTGAGGCTAATAATAGCGTAGGAACAAAAAAAAATAAATTCTGTGCTTTTAGCTGTTTTTATGCTTTTTTCCAAAAAAGTACAGATCCAAAACCCAGAACCCAAAACACGGAAGGGTGGTTTTGGCAAAACCAATCCAGATCCAAAACACGAAGAAAGATCCAGATCCAAAATCAAAACACGAAAAGTGGCCGGTGCACACCCTTAAAGTAAACCACAAGCCTAAAACATGCCAGTTACTTAATATTATTAGTTATGGAGCCTCCAAATTGCTTCCAACTATTTTATCAACTCCTAATTGCAAAACATGTAAAAGACAAATGGATCAGTATGTGAGTTAATGGGAACTGCATACCCTGGACAATATTTTGGGAGCTTTACATTAAATTCAATAATGGTAAGAGGTTGAGAAACCATGAAAGGACCATCGGCACCATCTACCATTATAAGAAGACCATAGTAACCTACTGTTAACAAATATTTATTTATTTATTTTTTATCATAAGTAAGAATTGTAACGGGAATTCAGTCCATAAGTATTTATTTATTAACAAACATTTAAAAAGTGCCTTCATATTATGCAGCCATGAGCATAACTACATAGGTGCAAAGGGTGCAGCTGCTATGGGGCCCAGAGCAGAGGGGGGTTCATCTTCCTTGTCAAAATTGCATGTGTTAAACAAATTTTTTACCATTGGGTGGTACATAGGGGTCCTTACAAACTTTTGCTATGGGGCATTCTTATACCTAGTTACGCCCCTTTATGCAGTGCTTACAGGAGAATATCTAGAGGCATATTTATCAAAAGCATTTTGAGAGATATATACCAAAAACCTGGTGGTGGAGCTGGAGCTTAATTAAAATATGAGATATCGTAAGAACTTACCCTTGTTATCTCTATTTCTACGAAGTCCATAGGGTTCCACAGGATACCTTGGGGTATAGGTGTGACGTCAGTCGCTGGGCACCATAGAGTTAAGCTTTTCAGCCTCCCAGGATGCACTAGGGTCCCCCTCCTATACCCCGCCCCCGAGCCAAGGCACCTCAGTTAGTTATCAAGCCATAGGCCGGAGGAGGAGAAGGAAGAGAGAGAAAAAAGATCTGGACACATACAAGAATCACATTCTCACCAGAGGGAGACGGAAAACCGGTGACCAGAGCAAAGCCCATCTGCAGCACAGGTGCGACAGGGCGGGAGTCCTGTGGAACCCTATGGACTTCGTAGAAATAGAGATAACAAGGGTAAGTTCTTACCATATCTCATATTTTCTACATCAGGGTCCATAGGGTATCCACAGGATATCTTGGGGATGTCCCAAAGCAGTATCCTTTAAGGGTGGGGACGCTCCTGTGCAGAAAGAAGAATCCGCCGCCCGAAGGAAGCATCCTGAGAGGCGAAGGTGTCAAACCTGTAATACCTCACGAAGGTATGGACAGAGGACCACGTAGCAGCCTTGCAGATCTGAACTGCCGAGGCACCACGTCGAGCTGCCCACGAAGGACCCACAGACCTAGTGGAATGAGCCTTCACAGAAGGAGGAACCAGCAGGCCTTCATGAAGATAAGCTTCAGAAATAGCCATACGGATCCAGGCTGCCAAAGTTTGCTTTGAAGCAGGCCAACCCTTTTTACGGAAGCCATAGAGGACAAACAAAGCGTCCGACTTCCTAAACGAAGAAGTGCGGTCAACATAAGTCCTTAAGGCCCGCACAACATCCAAAGAGGCCTCACCCACGGAAAGACCCGGTGAGTTAAAGGCCGGAACAACTATTTCCTCGTTAACATGAAACTGGGAAACAACTTTGGGAAGAAACTCGGGCCGAGTGCGGAGCACTGCCCTGTTCCCATGAAAAACCAAGAAAGGGGGTTTACAAGAAAGAGCCCCTAACTCAGAAACACGTCTGGCCGAAGCAATGGCCAGAAGGAAAACAGTCTTAGCTGTTAGCCATTTAAGATCCACTGAGCCCAGTGGTTCAAACGGCGGTCCTTGGAGAGCCCTCAGGACCACAGCCAAATCCCAAGGCACCACAGGTGGAACAAAGGGCGGCTGAATGCGGAGAACACACTGCATAAAGGTGCGCACATCCGGGATTGTAGCAATCCTACGGTGAAACCAGACAGATAGGGCCGAAACCTGTACCTTCAAAGAAGCAAGGCGAAGCCCATGATCTAGTCCCGCTTGCAGGAAGGCGAGAATCCGAGACAGACGAAACTCCCGCGGTGCATAACCTCTCGGTCGACACCACTGGAAGAACGTATGCCACACGCGATGGTATATCCTCGCGGAAGACGGTTTCCGAGCTCGTAACATGGTACGCACCACAGAGCTGGAAAACCCCCGGGACCTCAGCATGGCCGTCTCAACAGCCACGCCGTCAAAGACAGCCGAGTCAGGTCCGGGTGAAGGCAAGGACCCTGAGACAGAAGGTCCGGTCGTAGCGGCAACCGCAGAGGACTGTCCACGGACAGACCCTGAAGGTCTGAGAACCAGTGCCGTCTGGGCCACGCGGGAGCTATCAACAGGAGCGTCCCTCCTTCCTGTTTGAATTTCCGGATTACCCGTGGAAGAAGGGAGACCGGAGGGAACAGGTATGCGAACCGGAACGTCCACCGGACGGACAGAGCATCCACCAGAGACGCCCCTTCGTCTCTTGTGCGAGACCCGTACACCGGCAACTTGTTGTTGTGCCGGGACGCCATGAGGTCGATTTCTGGAAGACCCCACCTGTCCACCAGTAGTTGAAAAACGTCCGGGTGCAGGGACCATTCCCCCGGATGAACGTCTTGGCGACTTAGAAAGTCCGCCTCCCAATTTAGCACTCCCGGGATGAAGACCGCTGATATGGCCGGAAGATTGCGCTCCGCCCAAACCAGGATCCGAGAGACCTCTACGAGAGCCGCCCGACTGCGAGTTCCTCCTTGCCTGTTTATGTAGGCCACGGTGGTAGCGTTGTCCGACTGGACCTGCACCGGGCGACCCTGGAGAAACCGCTGTGCCTGCTGGAGAGCATTGAAGACCGCACGGAGTTCCAAGATATTTATTGGAAGCTCCGCTTCTGTCGGCGTCCACCTGCCCTGGAACAAGTGTGGACCCGAAACTGCTCCCCAGCCCCGAAGACTGGCGTCCGTTGTCAACAGGACCCAATTTGGAACCCAGAACGGACGTCCCTTGTTGAGGTGGGTCATCTGTAACCACCACGCAAGGGACAGGCGAACCTCCTGGGTGAGCACAATCGTCTGGGACTTCAGAGACTGAGGCAGCCCGTTCCACTTGGACAGGATCAGGTGCTGCAGAGGTCTGGAGTGAAACTGGGCGTATTCCACCATGTCGAACACCGACACCATGGAGCCCAGTAACCTCATCGCCGAGTGTAAGGACACCCGGCGGCTGTGCAGGCAACTGCGCACCCTTGAGTGTAAAGCAGAGATCTTGTCCTCCGTCACGAAGATCCTTTGCTGTCCCGAGTCCAATAAGGCTCCAAGATGCAGAATCCTCCGAGACGGGATTAGAGTGGACTTCTGCCAGTTGATTAGCCAGCCGTGCCGTTGCAGCAGTGCAATGGTCAGGTCCAAGTGGCGTAACAGGAGCTCTGGAGATCCTGCCACCAATAACAGGTCGTCCAAATACGGCAACATGCGGACTCCCTGCAGCCGCAGAGAAGCCGCCATGACCGCCATCACCTTGGTGAAAACACGTGGTGCTGTTGCCAGGCCAAAAGGTAATGCCCGAAACTGGAAGTGGTCGCTGCGGATTGCAAACCTGAGGAACTGTTGATGGCGCAAAAGAATAGGGACATGCAGGTAAGCGTCCTGTATGTCCAATGACACCATGTAGTCCCCAGGTTCCAGCGCCAGAATGATGGACCGTAGGGTCTCCATCTGAAACTTCGGGACCCGCAAAGACTTGTTGAGTGCTTTGAGGTTGAGAATCGGACGATATGACCCATTGGGTTTCTGTACCAAAAATAGATTTGAATAGAAACCCTGGCCCCTCTGGGAGAATGGAACAGGCACTATAACTCCAGCCTGGAGCATAGTGTGCAATACCTTCCGCAGCTCCGTAGCCTTGTTCCGGTCTGATGGTAGACCCGTGGTGAAGAAGCGAGCCGGGGGTCTGTGCCGGAAGGAGAGGGCGTATCCGTGGGAAACCACCTCCAGAACCCAAGTGTCTGTCGTAGTGGTCGACCAACACTGGGCGAACTGTAGCAGGCGGCCTCCCACCCTGGGATCCCCCAAAGGGAGGCCCGGACCGTCAGGCCGCAGGCTTGTCATCTGGCTTGGGGGCCGGACGTCTGGTACTCCATGCCTGCTTCCGGGGCTTGACCGATTTCTTAGGGCCAGCCTGTCGAGGAAACGACTGTGGTTTGGGCCTGCCCTGGGCCCTAGATGACCGAAAGGACGATGGTCCAGAACCAGAAGGAGCAGCGGCCGACGGGAGACAAGCAGATTTGGCTGCCGCCAGCGTGGCCACAATCTTATCCAGATCCGGACCGAAGAGAACTTCTCCGGTAAACGGCAACGCTTCCAGACCTTTCTTGGAATCTGCGTCCGCCTTCCAGGATCGCAGCCACAAGGTGCGACGAGCAGCTACCGCTGCTGAAGAAATTCTAGACACCAGAGTACTAATGTCTAGAGCCGCGTCGTTGATGTAGGTGGCCGAATCACGGAGATTGCCAATCAACTCCGCCTGTTCGGCCGGACAGTCGGATTCAAAAGAAGCCTCTAATGAATCCGCCCAGCGCTCCATCGCTCTGGCAACCCAGCAAATGGCCATAGCCGGCCGTGCTGCCCCCCCTGCAAGGGAATAAGCGGACTTCAGGCAGATTTCTACCTTGCGGTCCGTAGCATCCTTAAGGGAGGACATGGATGGCATCGGCAATGTGGCACTACGGACAAGACGGGTCACGTGAGAATCCACCTGTGGAGGGGATTCCCACTTAGCAAAATAATTATCCGCGAACGGATAAGCCACCGCCAGGCGTCTCTGCGGCTGGTATCGCTTGCCAGGCTGTTTCCACGCCTCCTCTAAATGGTCCACCAACTGACCCGAAAGAGGAAAGACTGTGGCATCGCCCTTCACATCTTTGAAAAAGGCATACTTAGATTTAGCCGCTGGGGGAACTTCGTCCTCAATCACCAAGGCTGTGCGGACCGCCCGAATAAGTCCAGGAATATATACTTTGGACTTAGCATCAGCGTCCTTAGTATGGAGAGGTTCCTGATCGTAAGGATCCAGAATCTCCCCATCATCAGACGTCCCTTCGTCATCCTCATAAGGAGCGGACAGAGACGCCACCGGCCTTTTATGAGGCCGCATCACAGACTCCCCTTGCAACACATCCGACAAGTGCTGTACAGAACTCGTCAGGGAGTTAACCCACGCTGGCTCCTGAGAACCCGGGAGCGGGGAAATAGGGAGACCGTGGGATGCCACCAATTGTCGTGGGAACCCCTGCATGGGTGACGACACCACAGACTGCTGGGACAAACCCATCGGAGTAAACGCGGGCTGCGGAGCTAACTGGCCCACTAAAGCTGTTAACGCCTGAGCGAAACAAGCCCAGGGCGGCTCCTGTACCGGTGCTGTAACCGTAATAGGCCGCGCCATGGACAAACACTGCCGGCAAAGGCCCTCCGCGCTACCCTCCCCCTCCGCTAACGGTACTTTGCACGTGGTACACTGTAGCCGGAGGGGAAAATCACTTTCAGACATGATGGCACCACGTATGTGACCTCTCTCACCAATTAAGTATTAAATAGGCGAGAGACCACCCTGCAACACCGCACCGCAAGGGCTTTAGCAGAAAGAACAGGGACAGTAATAAAGCTGACAGTTTAGAGAAGAAAAGTTACAGGCAGCGCTAGCACAGTCACATACAATGCAGAGAAATAACAATTCCTGCACTAACAGCGCTGATCACTCAACTACACAGACACAGGGCCTGGTAGGACACAGCGCTGCATACACAGACCTGAGCCACAGCGGAGGAGAGGTATGCGGGGGGACCCAGACCACGATGCTTCCGTCCAGCGCTTCCAGCAGCGTTCACCATGCGTTCTGGAGAAGATGGCCGCCGAGGAGCAGAGAGGAGGCTGGCCTGGGGGAGGAGCGCTGCCACAGGACCAGTCGGCAGCATGCAGAGAGGGCTGTGTGCAGCGGGGGAGGCGCCGGCTGTGAGACAGGGAAGGCGCGCTCCCCTGGCATGCATTTAACCCCTGGGACGCCGCAGCGCTACCGCTCTGCTGCGGTCCGCTGTCCCAGGGGGTAGTGGAAAGCGCAGGTTGGTCGCCTGGCTCCACGCTGCAGCCAGTCCCCAGGGAGCCCCCTGCCTGGGGACTTAGGACCATGTGACCAGCGGGGACCCACCGCGGGACCCCGCTGCTTACCTTTGTCCCCCTTGGATCCGGCCATGGTCCGGAACATCTGGGGTCACCGCTAGCTGTGACCCCAGATGCTCACCAGCATCCCCGGATCGGTACCGGCGTTCTGGTACCGGCGGGGGTGTAGGGAAGACAGCATGGACATCAGGACTGACTGTCCATGCTGTACATCCAGATGTGCAGCCACAGCTGCACTGAAGAAAGCTTCAGGGGCTCTTCTAGCCCCCACACCGACAGGTGCACCCGACGCCGGCCGGGCACCAAACTAAACTGAGGTGCCTTGGCTCGGGGGCGGGGTATAGGAGGGGGACCCTAGTGCATCCTGGGAGGCTGAAAAGCTTAACTCTATGGTGCCCAGCGACTGACGTCACACCTATACCCCAAGGTATCCTGTGGATACCCTATGGACCCTGATGTAGAAAGTAACTTCCATAGCTACTGGCCACCTTACAGCTTGTTAGTTATCCGGCATATAAACAACATAGGGCCTGATTCAGACCCGTTCGCTATTTGCGGTCGTTCGTTCAAAAACAAGGGGTGGCTATTCAAATGATCCGTTCGCAAATTGCAGTCTGTTCACACCTCTAAGTCTGAACGAGCGAGCAAAACATACGCTCGTTTATTTGTTAAAAACGCCCCCTGGCCGCTCGCACCATACGTCATGTCCGCTATTTATTAGATTAATCGAGTACATCGACCAGCGTATGAACTGCTCGCTATTCTTGTGGTTGGATTTTTCAACCAGTATTTTGCGAGCAGTTCTGAGTTAAAAAAAACCAAGTGACGTGGTCAATGACGCTGCTGGATTAATTATGCACTCCCTTAAAACGCCCGTTTTGACCTTTAAGCACGCCTGCGTTCGGATCTCCACTCCCCATTTTCAAGCACCTTCCCCTGTTACCACCCACATACGCCTCATTCTGTCACTCAAAATAGCAGGCATTCGCTATATTGCGAGCACATGAATTTCGGCCGCACTGACTGGTTCGCGCATGCGTATAACGATCCGTACGCATGCGCAGATGTGCGAACATGGCTCGGAACGAGCGTACTGCCGCTAGCGAGTGGCTCTGAATGAGGACCATAGTGTAAGTTGCATTGCAATAAATTTACATCCATGCTGTACTTTGTATCATGCACACTTGCAACCTGCATGGAAACAGATAGCAATGCAGCCCACTGGCATCACAAGGGAATTGCGGGCCGCACCTGGGTGTCACCCGCAGAGGGGTGACACCAAAGTGCCGACTCCTCCTCAGTGACAGAAGCCGAGTGCTACATTGTAGCATTACAAGCAGCACTCTGCACCTGACACAGTGACAGAGCCGGCACTTTGAAACAGACCTCCCCGGGGGCAGCCAGCATCTCCTGGACCCCCGCAGTAATTAAAAATGTGTGATCGGGTCGCGAGGCCACGCTCCCTACCCGTAAGCCATGCCTCTGTCCCGTGAGGCCACATCCCCTTTTTGTCAGCGCGCGGCACAACAATTCTCCCTCTCACCTCAATGAGGGACACCACTGATGCAGCCATGTATTAGCCGTAACTAGGGGTGGGCGAACAGTGCCACCATCCAGGATGGCACCGTTCAGGGTGCAGGGACTAGGGGGTGGCACCAGCATTTAGTTTGCAGGGTCCCTGGAACGGCACCCTGCAGTGTAGAGAGTCTCTGCATCCGGACGCTCCGGGTGCTCAGCTCCTTCCTAGACCTGGCAGAATTTGTTAACCATCGCTCAGTGAAGTACATATATTATTGGCACAGATTACTTGCAAGAGCTGGTAGAAAGCAGCCAGGTAATCCAAGAATTATGTTTTAACAATGTATTTTTATCAAAAACTTAGCTGCGTGCTTCAGTCAACATGGGGTTGAGGGTGCATTCTTCCGAGTGGGGTTGGGTACAGGATGCCGGCGCTCGGGTTCCCGGTGGTCAGAATCCAGACGCCAGCATCCCGACAGGGTTAGAATACCAACAACTGTCGGTCAGTATCCTTGCCCTCTCCCACTCCCCAACCCTCCCTCCCCGTTGCCTAAACCTAACCCCCCCCTAGTGCCTAACCCTAACCTACCCCCAGCACCCTAAACCTAACCCTTCCACCGTAGTGCCTAACCCTCCCCCTAACCCCAGTACTTACCGTCAGGATGCCGACGGTTGGGATGCCAGCGCCGGGATTCTGCCAGGTGTCGGAATTCTGGCGCCGGCTTTTAAGCACCGCCATTCCATCTGCTGGGATTATAACTAAATCCCCTCCGAGTGTATTAGCCTAGGGCATCTGAACCCTTAATTAGGCCCTGTGTGCGCATGCACTACTGTCCAATGTTTGATGCTGCAGAATAAACTGGTGCTACTGTTTGCAAGCCTGGGAACACTGATATCAATGCCTGGGGTCACTGATATTAATGCCTGGTATCACTGATATCAATGTCTGGGATCACTGATATCAATGCCTAGGATCAATGATATCAATGCCTAGGATCAGTGATATCAATGCCTGGGGTCAATGATATCAATGCCTGGGATCAGTGATATCAATGCCTGGGGTCACTGATATCAATGCCTGGGAACACTGATATCAATGCCTAGGATCAGTGATATCATTGCCTGAGATCACTGATATCAATGTCTGGGATCACTGATATCAATGCCTAGGATCAGTGATGTCAATGCCTGGGATCACTGATATTAATGCCTGGGATCACTGATATTAATGCCTGGGATCACTGATATCAATGCCTGGGATCACTGATATCAATGCCTGGGATCAGTGATATCAATGCCTGGGATCACTGATATCAATGCCTGTACACTTTGGGTTTCACCGATTACGCTTGTCTGAAAGAGCCTTAAACTTCTCTACCTACTTCCTACTACTATAATTGGCATCCAGGCAGTCTGACTCTGAACACAAACTGGGCTGTGCCCTATATAACACAGTTTTTATTCAAAATTCTCCAGGGCTAAAATGACCATGTACAAGCTCCGGCAGGAGTGAATAGCCCCCTGTGCTTGTAACACTCATGGTTAGAGGGTGGGTGGTAGAGAAATGATAACTACCCGTGCAGCCCCCCTTCACTGGAATGAGCTCCCTCACTCAATCAGGCTCTCCCGACCTTGCAGACCTTCAAACGTGCAGTGAAAGCCCACCTGTTCATCAAAGCATACCCTTCCACCACATAACCGTGTCACCAGGTCGCTCTCCCTCCTGCCTCAGCCATCTCTACCTTGCCTACTTCCTGCACTCAGGTCCCCATCTACACACTCATGCCTCATGTCATCTGTCTGTCTCCCCTCTCCCCTAGATTGTAAGCTCCTAGGAGCAGGGACCTCCTCCCTACTGTCTCACAGCCCTCTTCTCTAGCACTTCAATGGCAGCCTTCAGCTTCCCAGCTGTATTGTGTATGGAGAATTGTGTTGCTAAGTGTTACTTCTGCTCTGTTTATATTTTGGTTACTGTATTGTATTGTAATGTACAGTGCGCCCTGTACTGTATATGTAAGGCACTGCGGACCATTTGTGGCGCCCTATAAATAAAATGTAATAATAATAACTCAATTTTGACAAGACTACAATTTAGCAGTGTAATTTGTAATTAGATTGGAAACCACAATTTTACAAGTAATTTTTGAGCTGCTAAGTTGTCGAGTTGCGTCAATGGTTTCTTTGCTGCTGTGAATAAATTGCAGATCATAATAATGTGTTATTGAATGGAGCCTACACAAAATATAGTCTAAATAAAGGACTTGAAGGGGTACAGAAAAGTAGCAGTGATTCCGTTTAAAGCCAGTCTCATAGGCATGGATTATTTTAAAATACTCCTACTCGTGCTGTATTCATGCTAATACGTTGTTGCTCAGATACACAGTGTCTCATTATTATCGCTGTAACCCTGACACCTTAGAGAAGTACAGTCATACAAATAATGTCATGTGCCTAAGAATAGATATTGTTTTTTACGCAAAAAAAAAAAAAGCAATGGCCATGGCAACCAGTCTTCACAAATCCAAGGATTGTTTTTTTCATTTCTATAATGTAATATAGAGTGTGCTCAATATTCATTCATAGGGGTATATTTACTAAAGGTCGATTTTTAATCGATTTTGATCGATTGAAAATTGATCAACATCGATGTTGTGTTTCTGGGACTAAGGGCCTGATTCAGACCCACTCGCAAGCGGATGTCCGCTCGCAAGTGGGTCGATGTTGTGCACTGCGCATGCGCACGATGGCGGGAGCTCCGTCGTGCGCATGCGCCAGACGCGATGAGCGAAGGACTTTCCTTCGCTCGTTGTGTCTGATCAAAGGGGGCGTGCTGTCGATGTTGATTGACAGCACGCCCCCTTTGGTGGGTGTGCCAGGGGCGTGCCTCCCTGACGGGGGCGTTCCCAAGGGAACGCCTACCGTCAGAAGCCGGCCCACTGACATCACTAGTGATGTCAGTGGGAGTGATTTTGGCTCTGATAGAGCCAAAATCACTCCGGGCCTTGCGGTTGAAAAACTCAACCGCAGGCTCCGGCTCGCAGTGGCGATGGTCGCGATGTTCAAGACCATCGCGGCCATCAAACTGCACGCTCGTATAGGCTGTGGGTGGTGACCCACAGCTATACGAGCGTCCAGGAGGACGCTCCATAATTCAGAGTGTGCGCTCTGCTCAGAGCGTATGGCTCTGAATGTGGGCCTAAATCACACATTTACTAAATAAAAATTGTCTGTTAGTAAATGTGTCATTTAGCCCCAGAAACCCAACATTGATCGACTTTACACCCTATGGACTGGAACGATTTATTTTGACAAAGTAACCTGAACAAAAATATTTGAAGGCAAACCACTACAATATAACAAAGCAATTTTTTATTTTCTACATAAATTATTGTGCAGATTAGGGCCGTCTCGTCCTCATAGCCTGGACCAGGCAGTGCTATGCTCATACAGGTGGCTCAGACGTAGCCCAGACCATAGGGCTGGTGCAAGTTTTAATGGCGCAATTTATGGTGGCGTCCAAGGGCGTGCTACTATTAGGCAGCTGCCCCTGCGTGCCGTCACCTGAGGCGGCAGTACTGAGGCTGCTGGCATAATAATAAGGATGTCTCTCAAAGAAAGACATTGTTATTATTTTATAAAGATGTCTCTCAAAGAGACATCCTTAATTTACTTTACACTGGCGGCGGATCCTACAAGCCGCGGCTGCCACTCCCCAACTGGTCAGCTTCTGTCTGGCTGAGACTACAGACATGGAACAGTCTGACATGTGTCATGCAGCACAAGCAGGAGCAGCAGTGCCCGATGCCCACCCCCAGAGCCGTAACTAGAGTTTTTGGTGTCCTGTGCTAGAGAAAGCATTGGTGCCCCCCCTCCATTTTTTAAATAGGGACTTAAGATAATGCACCTGAAAAATGGTCATGGCCTCATGGGGAAGGGTCAGGGAAGATATAGGGGCAGCCAGGAGATGCTGGAGATGAAATAAGAGGAAGCTATAAGTGAGAATGATAATAAACAAGAAAATTGACAGGCCCAAACAGCGCCCCCTGTCCTGCGGTGCCCTGTGCCAGGTCACACCACCTTAGTTACGGCCCTGCCCACCCCTTCCCTCTCTGCATGGTGGCTGCTCCCTTCTCCGGCCCAGCCACCACTGTACTGCTTTCTATCTGTTCCTTCTCCCACCCCTCCTGAGGCTTTGCCCCCCCATAGGGGCCGCCCATTCCTGCTCCTGTTTCTATAATCTGCTCCTAGCCCAACCAGCTCCGTGGGGTGGTAGGCTAAAATTTTGCCTAAGGCGTTATAACACTTTGCACCGGCCTTGGTGGCATCTAAGGATGCAGCAATCGACATTGCTACAAGGACAAAAGCTGAAAGTAGACGTCTTGGTTCTTACATATTTGGGCGTACTGATGTACACAAGGGAAGGAGTTTGCAGCGGCATTTGCATTTTGCATAAAGTCGCAAACGGGCAACCACCAATAAACGCTGCTGAGTGCACTGCTACGTCCATCTCTCTTGATTTAAAATATGAAAAGAAATGGTAGCATTGCATCATATAGCATTGTACAAGAAGTTGCAGCAAATCTCTTCTACAGGGTCAGGCTTTTCTGAATCGGGATGTATATGAGATTGTTGCTGTATTTACTATACAGTATGCAGTATTTGTAGTGTGTCCTGTCCTTCTTGCTACATATTATATTTTAATATATACATGATGTTATGCTGTGAGAGGGGAATCGGTATGATTTACCACCGGACCCATGCCCGGTGGTTGGAATCCCGACAGCGGCATCCCGGCAGAGGAGGAAATCCCGATCGTCCAAGGTAAGTATTCTCTAAACTAATTCTACCCCCTAACCCTAACCCTCCCTTAGGGGTGCCTAACCCTAATCCCCCCTCTAAGTGCCTAAACCTAACCCCCCATTCCCCGCCGCCTAACCCTAAATCCCCCCGGGGTGCCTAACGCTAACACCCCCTTCCCCTAGCCTACACCTAACCTCCCGGGGGGGTGCCTGACCCTAAATCACCCCCGGGAACCCTAAACCCAACCCTCCCCCCCAAGGCTATCCCTTCGATTGGGATGCCGGGCGCCAGTCTCCCGGCATCGGTAAAATGACAGTCGTCTAGAATTAGACGCCTGTCATTTAACCCTCGCCGGGTTTAATCAGTTGGGAAGCCGGCTGTCGGGATTAGGTCCGCCGGCTTCCAGACTGCATACCGTGAGAGGAGTATCCAGTACATGTAGAGTATAGTGGTGTGAGCTAAGAACTAATTAAGGATAGTAGGGACTTTATAGCCTCGGTATTACCAGCAATTGGACCTAGTGATAAGGGATTCATACCATTAATGCTATAATAGGTGTAGATTTTAGTCTAAGATTTGGGCTAATGTCAGAGCAAGATTTTTAATTAAGGATTAGAAAGCATGATAATAATATTGTATTATTTAACACTTCCATTCATCCACACTACAGTATTATCAGTGTGCATGTAGCCTGGGGGACATATACTTAGCACTCTGTTCTGAACAAGTAAGCCTCATTCATCCATGCAGTAAAAACTTATTGTGACTTTATACTTACATAACAATAACCAAGATACCAAGTTTCTTTAAATCAAAGGTGAAAATGTCCATTTGGCTTGATGTGTGTAGATTACAATGGTATCTCAATTACACTGATTTAGTGTTTGTGCATGCTTGCAGTTACACTTCTGTTAACCTGTAGTCCATGGGGAGAAATGGTTTGAACTCTCAGCTTTTTTCCTGTATCAGAGGGCCTGAATCAGAGCCGGACGCTATTTGCGCTCGCTCGTTCAGAAAAAGTGGCCGGATATTTATATAGAGCGCTCGCTCTTTGCGGTCTGTTGACGCCTCTATGTCTGAACGAGCGAACGAAACATGCGCTTGCTATTTTTTAACATGCGCTCGCATCATATGTCATCTCTGCTATTTATTAGATTAATCGAGTACATCGAAAGGCATCTGAACTGCTCGCAGTGCTTGTGGTAGCATTTTCCTACCGCAATCATGCGAGCAGTTCAGGCTAAAAGACAACCAAGTGACGTGGTCGATGACGCTGCTTTGTTAATTATGCACACCTTAAAACTAGGGATGAGCAGGTTCGGTTCCCTGAGAACTGAACCCACCCGAACTTCGGAGATCCGGGGCGATCCGAGCCCAAGCTCGGATCTCCCTGTCTGCCCCGGATCCCTCTCCCGAGGCAAAACCTCGAGATCTGCTGTCGGATCTCGAGGTTTTGCCTCGAGCGGCCATTTTAAAAAAAATGCCTTTGCCTTTAATGGGCAAAGTGCTGATTGGCTGACAGAGCCGTCTGTCACGGCTCTCAGCCAATCAGCATTATGGTGCTCATTTGCATGTAGCACGGACTCGTGAGATCCATGCTACATGCATCTGTGTGATTGACAGTGACACAGAGCACAGATGGGTCAGTGAGACCCGTCTGTGCTGCTGTGTATTTCAATGACACAGATGCACGCACGGACCAGGAGATCCGTGCTACTTGCATCTGTGTCATTGACACAGCAGAGCAATGACAGGTCCGTGAGACCCGTCTGTGCTGCTGTGGTAAAAAAAAAAAAAAAAACTTGTGTAAAAAAAGAAAAAAATGGCGTGCCCCCCCCCCCAAAAAAAGAGCAACCAGCCCCGGGCATTAGTGACCCAGTGCTGGGTGTGCTTAAATACAGGCGACAAATGACGTAGGGGTCCCCTGTACTTAAGCACAACCAGCACCGGGCTAGTCAGAACCAGCGCTGGTTGCCAAAATACGGGGGACAAACGACGTAGGGGTCCCCCGTATTCTGCGCAACCAGCTCTGGGCTCTGATCCGGTCCTGGTTCTGGAAATACAGGGGAAAAAAATTAGTAGGGTTCCCCTGTATGTTCCAGAACCAGCACTGGACTTTTTCTAGCGGGGGGCTGATGCCACAGCCAGGGGAGCCCTTTCACCGGGCCCCCCAGCCACAGCATCAGCCCTGACCGCTAGTCAGCCCAGGCCGGGGATCCATGGAGAGCTGGGGACCCCCCCACTAAAGGGGTCACCCTCTCCAGGGCACCCCAGGCCCAGGCTGATAGCCCGAGGCTATCCCCGCCACCCCTGGTGGCAGTGGGTGGCGGGTTGATTGTGTGGTGTGGTGTAAATAAAGAATATCAATCATTGTCTTTACAAGTAGAACTGCAAGTCCCAGCAAGCCTGCCCTGCATGCTGGTACTTGGAGAACCACAAGTACCAGCATGCAGGGCATTAAGGGCCCACTAGTACCTGTAGTTCACCTGTAAAAAAATGTTTAAAAAAAACACAGGACACACACACCGTGACAGTATAAGTTTATTAAACATACATACACACACACATGTACACATACTCACCTATGTAACCTGTAGCATCGGTCCACTTGGGACCTGTGAAAAAAAACATACTCACCATCTCCTATGCGAGGTTCTGTCCTCTTCGTTCCAAAGTAGGCATCCCCGGACTTGGCAAAAAAACAAAACGAAAACGCGATCCACGAACTTAGTACCGTTCTATAGAACGGTACTTCCCGAATGAGAGCTTAGCGGCGGGGTATCACCATGGAAACCCCGCTGCTAAGCGTTCATTGGCTGAGAGAGGTCATCTCCCGTCTCTCAGCCAATGAACGGCTCCCTCCATTGTAGTCAATGGTGGGAGCCGCAAGGTTATTAAAGTTTACCCTGCGGCTCCCACCATTGACTACAATGGAGGGAGCCGTTCATTGGCTGAGAGACGGGAGATGACCTCTCTCAGCCAATGAACGCTTAGCAGCGGGGTTTCCATGGTGATACCCCGCCGCTAAGCTCTCATTCGGGAAGTACCGTTCTATAGAACGGTACTAAGTTCGTGGATCGCGTTTACGTTTTGTTTTTTTGCCAAGTCCGGGGATGCCTACTTTGCAACGAAGAGGACAGAACCTCGCATAGGAGATGGTGAGTATGTTTTTTTTCACAGGTCCCCTATGGATACTTTACCGGACAAGTGGACCGATGCTACAGGGTTACATAGGTGAGTATGTGTACATGTGTGTGTGTATGTATGTTTAATAAACTTATACTGTCACGGTGTGTGTGTCCTGTGCTTTTTAAACATTTTTTTTACAGGTGAACTACAGGTACTAGTGGGCCCTTAATGCCCTGCATGCTGGTACTTGTAGTTCTCCAAGTACCAGCATGCGGGGCAGGCTAGCTGGGACTTGCAGTTCTACTTGTAAAGACAATGTTTGATATTCTTTATTTACACCACACCACACAATCAACCCGCCACCCACCGCCACCAGGGGTGGTGGAGATAGCCCCGGGCTATCAGCCTGGGCCTGGGGTGCCCTGGAGAGGGTGACCCCTTTATTGGGGGGGTCCCCAGCTCTCCAGGGATCCCCGGCCTGGGCTGACTAGCGGTCAGGGCTGATGCTGCAGCTGGGGGGCCCGGTGAAAGGGCTCCCCTGGCTGTGGCATCAGCCCCCCGCTAGAAAAAGTCCAGTGCTGGTTCTGGAACATACAGGGGAACCCTACTAATTTTTTTTCCCCTGTATTTCCAGAACCAGGACCGGATCAGAGCCCAGAGCTGGTTGCGCAGAATACGGGGGACCCCTACGTCGTTTGTCCCCCGTATTTTGGCAACCAACGCTGGTTCTGACTAGCCCGGTGCTAGTTGTGCTTAAGTACAGGGGACCCCTACGTCGTTTGTCCCCTGTATTTAAGCACACCCAGCACTGGGTTACTAATGCCCGGGGCTGGTTGCTCTTTTTTGGGGGGGTGCACGCCATTTTTTTCTTTTTTTACACAGGTTTTTTTTGTTTTGTTTTTTACCACAGCAGCACAGACGGGTCTCACGGACCTGTCATTGCTCTGTGCCAATCACACAGATGCATGTAGCACGGATCTCCCGGGTTCGTGCTACATGCAAATGGGCACCATAACACTGATTGGCTTCCTGTCTGCCACTGCAGTGCCACTCCTAGATGGGCCATGTGTTTGTGCCGCCCACTTGTGTCGCTTAGCATAGTCATCCAGCTACCTCGGTGCAACCTTTTGGCCTAAAAACAATATTGTGAGGTGTGAGGTGTTCAGAATAGAGTGGAAATGAGTGGAAATTAATGTTATTGGGGTTATTAATAGCGTAGGAACAAAAAAAGGCCCATTTTATGTGATTTTAGCGTTTTTTTTTATTTTTTAAGAAAAAAATCCAGATCCAAAACACAAAACCCAGAACCCAAAACACGGAAGGGTGGTTTTGGCAAAACCAATCCAGATCCAAAACACGAAGAAAGATCCAGATCCAAAACCAAAACACGAAAAGTGGCCGGTGCACACCCCTACTTAAAACGCCAGTTTTGACCGTTTTCAAGCACCTTCCCCTGTTACCACCCACAAACGCCTCATTCTGTCACTCAAATTAGCAGGCATTCGCTATTTTGCGAGCAAACAATTTCCGGCCGCAATGACTGGTTGGCGCATGCGCATTACAATTACAACCCATACGCATGCGCAGTTGTGCGAACATCGCTCGGAGCGAATGAGCAGCCGCTTACGAGCGGCTCTGAATCAGGCCCAGATTCCTTTAATGTGGGAGAGTTTCAGTAGTTTGTAGTGGATTGGGACAGTGATACTTTGGGCCTCACTTATCAATGAGTGATATGCTTGCTAAATTGTTGCTAATCTTAAATGGTACTCCAACCAATCAACTCCTAACTGTCATGTGTTTGAAAAATGACAGTTAGAAGCTGATTGGTTGGAGCATCATTTAAGATTAGTAATGAGTGATAACAAGAATCTCACTCGTTGATAAATCTGGGCCTTTACGTCTTAACAGAGCTGCAGTGGGATGTCATGTTTACACTAAACATTTTATCTTCATGGTTCATATCTGAATATTTACATTTTTGGAATTTAGAGATCCTCTGCCAAAATCCATAATCTCTACATTTTCTTTTTTTTCCAAACACTTTTCATTTGAAAGATCACCATAAATAACAGAGACCTTAACAGTCACAATCAAATTGATATAAAAAGATTACAAAATATGAGGTCAATTCCGTATAAAACAAATTCCGAAAAAAACAAAAAAATCTACGATCCATTTTAGAGTTTAACAGTTATTAAGGCTAAAACAGGGTATAGACAGCATTTATGTAGGCCTTATAAAAAAGAGAAGAGATAGAATAGCAGAAAAAAAAGAAAGAAAGAAAAAGAGGAAATAAACAACAACTAAAGACTGTCAGGAGTCGGGCTGCAGGATCACAGCGGAGGGTCTGGACAGCCGTGCCCTGCTGTGTGCCCGCTCTCCCCGCAGCTGTAAGTGGCGTCCTCTGCATGGGACTTCCTAATGCTGCTGGAGGGATTGCCGTTTAGCCAGGCTGCCAGCCGCTGCCTCTCTCTGCTCCACTTACCTAAGGATGTCTTCACTACCTGGCACTGTTCCACTGCATCAACGCTGACTACTCCTATTCATGGGCAGAGCCATCTTAGATTGGTCACCTGATTCAGCATCTGCCAATCCTGCTCAACTCTATGGTCAGCTGTGAGTAATTCAACCAGCAACAGACACTGGGTATTTAAACCCTTCCTGGACACTCAGTCAGTGTCTGTGAAATGTCTCCTAAAGGTTTCCTTTTGGCTCCTGTTGGATCTACGTTTGTTCCTGACCTAGTGAACTTTTACCGTCGTTTGTCTGAACCCAGGGCCTGATTCAGAGCCGCTCTCAAGCGGCCGCTCGTTCGCTCCGAGCGATGTTCGCACAACTGCGCATGCATATGGGTCGTAATGCGCATGCGTCAACCAGTCAGTGCGGTCGGAAATCGAGTGCTCGCAAAATAGCGAATGCCTGCTAATTTGAGTGACAAGATGAGGCGTTTGTGGGTGGTAACAGGGGAAGGTGCTTGAAAACGGGGAGTGGTGATCCGAACGCAGGCGTGCCAAACGGTCAAAACGGGCGTTTAATGGGAGTGCATAATTAACAAAGCAGCGTCATCGGCCACGTCACTTGGTTGTCTCTTAGCCTGAACTGTTCGCATGATTGCGGTAGGAAAATCCTACCACAAGCACTGTAAGCAGTTCAGACGCCTTTCCATGTACTCGATTAATCTAATAAATAGTGGAGATGACGTAGGATGTGAGCGGCCAGGGGGCGTCTTTACAAAATAGCGAGCGCATGTTTCGTTCGCTCGCTCAGACATAGAGGCGTCAACAGACCGCAAAGAGCGAGCGCTCAATTTAAATAGCCGGCCCCTTTTTCTGAACGAGCGAGCGCAAATAGCGTCTGGCTCTGAATCAGGCCCCCAGTGCAGTATCAAGCTTCCAAGCCATCCTTATACTGAGCATAATTCAGTATTTTGTTTAAGACTTTTGCTGTTTATTTATTGATTCTGTCTCAGTTACCTGTGCTAAACCCAGCGTCACAGTGTGAAGTCTTCGGTGTTTACTGTACAGCAATCTACTCAATTACAGAGCAAGGTTTCCTGCATTTGTCTAGCTGAATTTCCTCAGTACCCCCTGACTATGGACTCCTGCTGTTCACCTCTGAGTTTTTGTTTTAAACATCTGTACCGAAGTCTTCTGCTGATATCTAAAACCTATAACGTACCATACTTTATCCTGATCAATTCATATCTAGTTCCTGCTTCAACACAGTCTGTCTTCATCTATTGCAGACTCTCCAACATGACCCCTTCCATCCAGTGCAAAAAGCTCTGCTCCTGGATTTCTCTCTTAATTGATGATTGCAGCCACCTGTGGTGATACACCTGTCTCATCTATTAACAAGCTCAACACAGGTGTCTGCAATCATTAATTAGGTGGGAAGCCCAGGAGCAGAGCTTTTTGTGCCGGATGGAAGGGGACATGTTGGAGGGTAGGCTATTGTTCCTGTGTTCCTGTTTCCTAACTCTGTGCCGTCCTATGAGGAAGACTTATCTCAGACCTTCTCTGTTTGTGCTGCCGGTATCTCAGCCAGCAAAGCCTATTCCATCACAGGAGGCCAGTTTCCCTAGAGTCGTGACAAAGACATTAAATAATATAAAGAAGGGAGAAGATCTCTGGGGCAAGACTCTAGACTCAAAACACATACAAAACTAAAATAATGCATGTTAGGGAGTCACAGTGGGACCTGCAGCATAGGTTGAATTACACAATTGTTTATTAGATGAGACTGCAGCCAATTTTGTTGCAAAGATAAGCCTTAGAGAAGAACATTTTTATCACTGATTGGGTGGCTTAATCTACAGGATATAATATATGGTGTGACATGTTCCATATTGATGTTCCAGTGTCATTTATAAATCCTAAATGTTAGCATTTATGCTCTTTAAGCTTGTATACAACAACCAAATATATATGGAAACTGAAGAACTAGCTCAGAATATTACAGCTTACTTATTTTTCAAACCGTCAAACATAACATAAGGCAATAAAGTTTTTTTATGCTTGGCTGATTTCATACACAACTGTTATCTCTATGACAACTCCTATATATGCACAGTTGTTAACAGTTTTGGTGCTGAGCAAGTTCATCGCAAACACATCATGCATAACAATGGCTAGGCAAGACTCTGGTGCACAACAATCCCCAGCAGAGTATGGTTACTGACCTTGGATTTAATGGTTTTTGGGGGGTTTTTTGCATTTCAAATACTTTTGTTCAATTAATATTAAGTGAGGGATTTGCCAAGCATCGCATTTTGGATGCAATATATCCTGCCACTTATCGCATCATACCTTCCCAACATGACCTTCTCCAGGAGGGACACAATGCTCTGGTCCTGGACTTCCCTGGTAATTTATGATTGGTGGCGGCTCCAGGGGTGGGGCTGCAGTAAAGTTCAAAATTCAAATAGGGGAGTCACACCAACTGCCAGTGATGTTTGGCAGTGTGTGAAATTACAGTTGGTGTGACTCCCCTATTTGAATTTTGAACAGTGCTGCAGCCCCGCCTCTTACCAGGGAAGTCCAGGACCAGAGCATTGTGTCCCTCCTGGCAAGGGTCATGTTGGGAGGCGGTATGGCGCATGCATACCGGCATTAATAATGCCGTATGCAAGTACAATTTCGATTACAATCGCAATGGACAGCTTTTCCGAATAGAGCTGTCCTTGGCGATCAGAGGACTTCTGGGTTTTTTACCTGGGACTACTTCTGCGCAGACGCTGCCATCGGCCAGTTCATGCCTGAGCTGCGTGGGAGCCTGGGAGGGACCCTATTGGATCCCTCTCTGGGAATGCTCTGAAAAGTAACCCATAGGCTTCTACAAGGCAACACTATCTAATATCTATAGATGACGTTGCCTATCGGGTGCAAGCTCTGGAAAGTTTTGCTTTCTGGAGCTTTGGGAAATGGGAAATGCGATCAAACCTCTAAAAACAGCTGTTGTCTGAGTTTTGAACGCATTTTAGTGTTAGTACATTCTGCCCTATCACAGAGAATAGAGAAGATAGCTAATATTGCTTTCAGTATACAAGATAACAAGAATTCTATGGGCAGTTGTTAAATTTGGACAAACAGGGTAAAATCCTTAAAACGGGGTGATGTACATCTAACTTTAGGACAATTGACAGGTATTAAATAAACCATACCTATCAACATTCTCAATTTTTTTTCGAGACGTCCGCACATGTCTGATGCGTGCCCCTTAAAGGGGGGTGTGGCCTATCAGTAAAGGGGACGTGGCCTCACGTCACGCCCCCGTTTACATCACTCGGGTGGCGAGCGCAGCACTCCAGGAGATGCTGGACTGCCCCCAGGCTTTCATGTCACAGTGAAGAGATGGCGTTCGCATGCGAACGGCATCTATTCACCCTACAGAGTAGCAGAGTGATCTCTCCCAACTTCCCCTCACTGCGGCCCGCGGGTGGGACAGTCCCTGAATAGCAGGAATGTCCCGCTAAAAGTGGGGCAGTTGGGAGGTATGAATAAACCCTTTGAGGCCACTGTTTGTGGAAATGATGTGGATAAAACTAATGGAAACATATCATCTGAATGTTGCATATAGCAACTTTTTTTTTGCTCTATAAAGAGCCCATTGGTTCAAAATCCTAGCTCCCTGTCTTATAATATGCATTGTCTGAATTTGTTGCTACTTGAGTCATGGGTTAATCTGTGCCTAAATGTAACATTATGCTAACTATGATGGCACAGTGGGTGACAATGCTGCCTGACGGTTAGGCTAATATACAGTACAGAACATACGTATAAATTACCTGATTGTACAGCACTATGGAAACCTAAAAAAAAAAATTGTGTCGACCATTTTTGTGGGGACCTTTTTGTCCCTGTCGACCTATTGCCTGTCTACCATCTGTTGTTAACCTTTTTACTGTCTATCTATTGACTGGAACACACGCAGATTAGCATTGTTATGTAGATTTTGCTGTGCTAAACACACACTTTAAGACGTGCCACTTGGGCACAGCCGAGCACACACTATGGGTTTTGCGGCTGAATTTTAAAGTTTTTAGCAGCGGTGGATTTGTGCAAAATTATTAGTTTTGTAGCATATTGCATGGTGAGAATATAAAAATAAACCAATACAAAATATACTAAAATATATGACTCTGGTTTTTTCACATTATCTGGATTTGAACCCTAGTATGTTAAGAGACCTACCCTAAAGAGGTTACCTGGATATGATGGGTAGGCCCATAACCTTGGCCATGATTATGCTAAAAACCTCTATTGATTGCAAAATGTTATTGCATTTATATATTATCAATAATTTGGAGTTGTGCACCTGAGATTTGTCTGTTTCTGTGCTATCAATTAATCTCATCAGGTAGCACCTCCCATTATATATATTCAGGGTTGTGCAGTCCACAAATCTTTCCCATATACTCCATTTAATGTGCTTTACTGCACATTTGAGGAAAAGGAGACACCCTCATTCCTTATTGGTTTAAAAGCATGGAGTCTGGTAATGTTTATGCACACTGGTATTAGACACAATTCTAGGTAAATCCTACAAGTTTTATACTGTAGTACAACTTTGGTTCATTTTTGGGGCGTGGGTCCCCCTGGATTGCTTTGGTTGATCTGTTTCAGGGCACCACATTATAACACATTTTTCTTTTATAACACATTTTAACCCTTTACTGTTTGTTTATTGTACATGTTCTTCACTTTTTATTTTCATTCTTTATATGCAGCTGTGACTGCTCTTAACTATCTCTTTTACACTGCACTTTTATTACTATGGTGGTGCCCTGGGGCGGCTTAGTTGGGCCAGTTTGGGGGAGTCCTGCACTCTGGATTTGAACCCTAGTATGTTAGGGACCTACCCTAAAGAGGTTACCTGGATGTGGTGGGTAGGCCCATAACCTTGGCCATGATTATGCTAAAAACCTCTATTGATTGCAACATTTTATTGTATTTATATATTATTAATAATTTGGAGTTGTGCACCTGAGATTTGTCTGTTTCTGTGCCGGAAAAAATTGTATTCCTGGAGGAAAGTCTGCATAAAGCCGCCAAGCAAAGTGAATCTGTGGAGAGAGAGCTTAACCTTGCCCATGACAAGGCTTGGAAGTTGCAAGAACAGAGTGAGAACCTTGACAAGAGTCTGCTAAGTACACAGGACCAGTTGCAAAGATTCCAAGTGGGGAGGAATACCAAAGAAGTGGAGTTGCAATGTGAATTAAACATGGCAGAGTCTGAAATAATTGTACAAAAGTTGAGAGTTGCTGAATTTGAAGTCATGAAGCACAATCTACTGCAATCTGAGAGCAAGTTGGAAAGCGCCATGGTAAAAATTACCCAACTAGAAGAGCAGCTGTCTGCGTCTCAGAAAACGTTCCACATGGTAGTGGGAAAGAAGTTAAATAACATTCTGAAGTTGGATTCTGGACCTAAAAAGGCGTCCGATGTCTTTGCTGAACCCAGTGTGGCAGAAATGCATAAACACAAGAAGCAATTAGTTCAAGTTGATCCTGAAAAGGCTGGCATGCAGAGTGATATGCTTCTGGTACAGAGAGTCTTGTGTGATGAGCAGCGAACAAACAGTGAATTGTGGGAACTAAGTAAGATGTTCCAGAATTATGTCTTTCAGTAGCAATGTGATCATAGAGATGTCCTCATTAACGATACCAGTGTACAAGAAGGGACAGAAGTATCGGAGTTGGGAAATTCCTAAAGATCCATCTTGGAAAAGTGGATGAGATTCCTTGCAGTGATTTTCAGCTTACAGTAATAGCTGAGGGTGTGAAGTCCTCCCAAAGGGACACAGGTCCAGGTTGCAAAACCGTGTCTGAAATTGGCGATAAAGAAATAATGTATACAGATTGTGATCGCATAACCCATGAGGCAAAGGTACAAGATGTACAGAAGTCTACAGGTATGTTGTTGGCTTCCAAAGATGAGACTCTGATGTCACTATATGAGAGCAGTGATGTGAATGTGCCCAAGTCATGCATTTTTGCAGTGGAAAACAGAACCTTACAGGCAGTTAATGGTAACAGTCTTGTGAAGAGTAATTCTCGTGTATATGAAGTAATGCCGTCATGCAACCAGGATAAAACTTGCAATACAGCTGAATTTATCTGTGAGGAAGTGAAGTGGTCTCAAATTACAAAGCTTGAAACAAAATGTCCAGCTAAAGTGAATTGGAAAATAAAGACCTCTGTGGAAAGTGACCTTCAACCTGTGCTGGTGGAACATGTGGAAGTTCATTATATTTTCAAGGCAAAAAAATTGGGAGCACCAGAAAATCCAAGAGATCTATGCCTTAATGAAGTGGCAGATACCCATCAAAGCCATAAGGTAAATTATGTGGATCAATGGGGTAAATATTCAAGTATCCTATGTGGACGCGGGAGTCCGGAATCTGAGGGTGACAGTGCCAGTATGTTGTCTGTTGACATAAGGTCAAGGTCCAGAATTTGTAATGCTGATGACTCTCAAGATACTGATAGCTCCTCTTCTTTCAAAGGCCATCAGTGAAGTATGCCAGTAGCCAATACAGGGCTTTAAGGCTGAAGATTAAAGATGTGACAAGTAGAAGTTGGCCAAAAGATGTACCCTTTAACAGGTTTAAGTGGCAAGAGTAAAGATGAAGTATGTTGCTTTGGAAAAAGTTACTTCAACTTCTTAATGCCTGTTGCAGTACCCAAGGGTGAGCCTCAAGTACTGCATAAAAGAAAGCAAGTACCACCATTGGTACCATAAAGTTAGAAAAAAAGTAAGGATGAAAATTACCTCCGGAACTTGGAGGATGCAACCCCCAGAAATGACCAGAGTCTGGATGATCTGGGATCCGGTGGATGGTTCTGAGAATAATGAAGAGAGACTTCGCAATAAGAATGCCTTGTCCCATGTAGCTGAACCCAGGTGTTTCAAGCTGGGGAGGGGGATATGTGGCAGTATCACCAGAGATTGCACTGGTGAGCAGCTGATTCTGTGTGGGGCAGGACAGATCCACCCACACAGAGTAGAAAAACATTGTGGGAAGATGCCTAATGGCTGCCTTGTGGAGAGAGCTCAGGTGTGGCCTGATAAGAAGGCAGACCAGTCAGGCTGCTGCTGCTGGAAACAGTCTATTTGGGACTGTGGCAGCCAGAGAGGCCAGTGAAGCTAAGCGAGCCATTGGGGGCCAGGAGGCCTGTCTGGACCTTGCAGGAGGCAAGGGGAGACCATAAACCTCTCAGACTGTGTGACATTGAAGCAGCAGGCTGCAGGCTGATGAAGCCAGGACCTACTGTATACCTGGAGGATACAGGGAGGGCACAGAGACTGTGAGAGACTGTATTGGCAGATTAGCTGCACCCATATAGAGAGGGTTCAAGAAGTGAGTTAGACGCCCTAAATAGGGGCTAGGTTGTTTATTATTTTCTGTTTGTTTCCTGACTTTCCATGCTGGAAAGTAAAGCATCATTTATTTACTTGAAAGCTGTGTGTGGACCCTCATTAAGCACCTAAACACTGCACCAATCCACCCTCTGCCGAGGTAATTACCCCCAAGTTATCATAATATATATATAAGGCTTAAGATCAAATACACAATCAGAGGGATAGGCCTATTCAACAGCAATCTGTACTTTATAATTTACAGGATAATGTTGTAGTCCCTGGGTTGTTGCAAAAAACACTGTATATGTAAGTGTTACATACTGTAGCCTTTACAGTGACATCACTCCTGGTTTATATTTATATATAACTTATAAGTCTTCACACTGGCACCACCCTGAGCTAATTGGTATTGACGTCAATAGAAGTCCATGTGCTCTCACATAAGAGTCTAAGGGGGTTTATTTATCAAGCAGTGAAAAACGTAGTGAAGTGGACCAGTGGAGAAGTTGCCCATGGCAACCAATCAGCTCCTACCTATTATTTTATAGAATGTACTTAATGAATGTTACTTCAAAGCTGATTGGTTGCCATGGGCAACTTCTCCACTGGTCCACTTCTCCATGCTTTTCACTGCTTGATAAATAAACCTCTAAGGGGTATATATACTAAAGTGAGAGTTTTTAGAAATGGAAAAGTTGCCCATAGCAACCAATCAGATGCTACTTAACATTTAACTAGCACCTTGTAGAATATAATAGCTAGAAGCTAATTGGTTGCTATGGGCAACATCTCCACTTCTAAAACCTCTCACTTTAGTAAATATCCCCCTAAGGCAGCAGAGCCCATTAGGTCCCAATTAAAGCTCAGAGGTGTACATTACTTCTAACACTGCAGATCAGTCTTCATAAGCTAGAGAAGATGTCAACTTTAAATGTACACAATACATCGGAACAATGTTACTCTCAGTATAATTTTCAGTTGAATTCACACGTTTCTATGAAGCATTCCCAAGACCTTGTTATACTGTAGCTAAAAATATAAAAAAGGATGTTAGTGTGAGGGTAGTGTTTTATTTTACTATTTGCAGCAGACATAGGCGCTCTTGGAAGTCACTGGCCTCATTTATGAAGCCCACTCCATGCATACCGCAAGAAGCTTTGCACCATTGTGCCTGGAAAGTCAGCAGACAACAAGGTGAGTGCTAATTCTCTGCTCAAGGGAGACACCGCTGCAAAATAGGAGTGCTCCTAGGTATGGATCCCAGAGGAGAAATATGCAGGGAAGCACTGTACAAAGGTATGAACATCACAGCAAATCCCAATCTCTCCAACTTTTCACTTTTCATTAACTTAAACTTTTAACTTTTTCCTCCTGGTTTCAACTCATTTACTGCTTAAATGCATCCTGAGTGAGACATACTGGGACTATTTTTATTACGTGTCACTTTTGTATCTGTGAAGTTATTATTTCTTTATCTTGTTTTAATAAGCTTATCCTCCATGACGCAATCTTTTACGCCTAGCCGAGAGCATCACTGCACCTACTCCATCTTTCGCTCCTCGGCAAACGCTGCCAACTCGCGCCACAAACCAATGCGCTAGTATTCTCGGTGCACTTGTGTAAATCCAAGTATATGGCAGCACCAAGGCTGAGTTCACACTGTACCTGAGGCATTTTGTGCTGAGATCTATTGTATCCTAAAATGGAACCAGACCAATGCCAATAGCTTGTCTCAGATAAATAATAATATTGCATATAATATCACACAGCTCGGTTTGAAATAAAACTTCATGTTATTCTTGTTTTTAATGCATGCCTTACATCTGTCAATTCATCGGGCCTTAGCCTCTAAAATACTATTCCTTACAAGATAATAGTTGCTGGAAATAAGGCAGATGTGCTGGTTCCATGTATCCTGGAATATTGTATTCCTTGTGTCTCTGTTATCAGCTGTGTGTATCCAGAAACCTGTAACCTGACAAACTTCATTATTGTCAGCTGTGTGTGGCTCCAAAATACATCCAATAATAATCCAATTGTAAGTAATTGGATCATTATTGGGCATCTTGGCAAATGTAGAAGATAACTACTAACAGCCAATGGGGTCTATTTACTATGCATTGGATGGAGATAAAGTGAACAGAGATAAAGAACCAGCCAATCAGCTCCTAACTGCCATGTCACAGGCTGTGCTTGAAAAATGACAGTTAGGAGCTGGTTGTTTGGTTCGTTATCTCCATTCACTTTATTTCCCTCCAAGGCTTAGTAAATAGAGCCCAATGTTGTCAGTGAACATTCCAACTGCTCTAATCAGACCCAGTGAAGCCAGAAATTAATCAGCTACTAGTCACAGGATCGGTATGAAATACCGCCGGACAAATCCCGACGCTGGAAGACCGGCAGTGAAGATCCTGACAGGTAAGTATTTAAACTATTACTAACCTAACACCCCTCCTAAACCCTAACCCTCCCTTAGGGGTGCCTAACCCTAACCCCCCGCCCCAAGTGCCTAACCCTAACTCCCCCTGTAAGTGCCTAAACCTAACCCCCCCTTACCCTAGCCTAACCCTAACCCTCCCGCGGGGGGTGCCTAACACTGTCCCCCCGGGAGCCCCTAACCCCCCCCCCCCTGCGGCTGTTCGCGCCCGTCGGCTGACTTACCTTCGATCAGTCTGCCGGGCGTAGGGCTCCCGGCATAGGTAAAATGACAGGCGTCGGGTTTTGATGCCTATCATTTGCCCCCTGCTGGGATTACACAGTCAGGAAGCCGGCGGTCGGCATTTCGACCGTCAGCTTCCTAACTGCATCCCCTGGTCACGTGTGGCGAAAAATCGGATCTTGCACAATTGGCCACCGACTTGCATGCTCAATTTGAACATTGATTATGTCACTCGGGACAAATGGCATTGCCCCATGTGAGCCGAGGTTGGCCACATTTATATATATATGTTCCCTAGGAGTCATTCTATACTTTCAGTGGTACAAACATTTACAAGCATACGAATACCCATGCAACAAAAGCTGTAAAACACTGAAAAATTACAAAATTGATGAAGACAGATCCTATATCCCCTTGCTCATGATTAAATATAAGGCATGAGTGAGGTTAGGCCGCGCAGTATTTTAGGAAAAAAAGTTTTATTTAAGAAGGGATTGAACTGAGAATGATAATAGAGTGGTCTAGACAATTTTACTGTTTTTACCTTGCAGATTTCTTGAAAGTTCCGTTTTACCCCAATATCAGGCATAGACAGAGATTTTAAAAGGGAACTAATGGTTTGCAGGATGCACATCACTTCCGTAATCTTGGAACCTATTACATAACCCCCTCGGAGTGCAATATATGTACACAAGGCACTCACCTGGATGAGCCCTAAAACCAACAATACAAAGTGGGGAGTAGGAAGGAGTGTAGCCGTGAAACCTCATACCCTGACCTCTTACTCAATGACCTGATTTTTTTTCTCAAAAAGTTCCATCCTGATTTTCCCACGGTCCGTGAATATTTCTACTGTGTTTCTGCTGTGCGTATAACTTGACTTCATTTAAGCTCAGTATGGAATTTTTTTAAGCAAAGTGGTGACATACTGTATAAATTTAAGCTTTTAGTGAATATGTCAAGATAGAGACTTTTAATTAACAAAATACCTTTAAAGGCACAAACATTATGGCAAATATTTGTTAAAAACAGATGACAACATATGCTTGACTGCTGAAGTTGGCAGAAACTGAGGTTCAGGTAAGTGCTAGATACACTTTTATAGAAAATAGACACAGATATTAGCGGACTCAGTGGCGTGTCTATAATGGGTGAGGGTGTGCAGTTCACATGCGCCCGTGGGTCCAGGTGGAACCACAACACACAACCTGCACCCATACATTATACTCACTTCTCAAATGACGGCATTGGTGCTGCAAAAATCACCGGGGAAATTACGTGGCCACAATTTTCCCGAAGCTTTGCACATGGGCAGTAGAGAAATCATAGAAACATGCCAGAGTCTACTCGTAACTGTGCCACAAGAGTCTGGGGCCCGTACAGAAACTGCAAATAGGACCCCTCCTCTCTTAAACTGCCCAGAGTGGACTCATGTTGATTTGGACATATATGCGTAAAAAATAAGTTTTAAAAAGTGTTGGAGGAATTGTAAGATGCATCCAGTTCTCCACCAATCACATGCTGTGCCAGGAGTACTTATTCCCAAATACACTTACACACAACTAGCTCACAAACACAATAAAAATGTGTTACTGCAGGAAGCATTCGCCATCTGGGTTGATGGGCAGCATGGATGATGTAATGGTTAGCATTACTGCCTCACAGTACTGAGGTCTTGGGTTCAAATCCCATCACGGCTCTAACTGTGTGGAGTTTGTTTATTATCCATGTCCCCACATGGGTTTCCTTTGGGTACTCCATGCGGTAGGGAATATAGGTGTGAATGGACAAATATTCTCTTTAAAGCACTGCAGAATATGTGTGCGCTATATAAATAACTGGTAATAAATTATTTAAATAGGTATAATCTTCTTTCTCATGTATGAAAGCAACAAAAAGATAATACAATACACCAACAATATCAGATGATATCTGCGCAAACATTAAAGAAAGAGGTGAATCTGCAATCAGCGACTGCTAGCTAGTCCTGGTGGTGACATCATCACCAGGATCGTGTGTTTTCACCAGTCCCCAGGCACCCACAAGTGATACAGCTACTGACAGACCTACCTGCATCTCTGTGTGGGTCTGCCTTTTGGAGCATACACACGGTCAGATGTGTCAGATGAACGATTGAACGATTTGACCAACGATTTTGCAAACGATTTGAACGATTTGAACTACGAACGATTTTTGACTGCATTAAAATTACTGAAATCGTCCAAAACTGACTGCAAACACACCAGATGTCAGATATCGTTATCTGACCATCGGGAACAGGCATTGTTCATCGTTCAGACATGTCAGATATGTCAGATTTTCCTTCAGATATGAATGATTAAACGATTTTTGAAATCGTTATCATTCAGATCTGAAGAAAAATCTGACTGTGTGTATGCACCATTAGTTCGCAATGACGTGAACAAGTGATTACTGTAATCATACTGTCCTTACTGTACTCAGATTGTTTTATATGACCCATCTTTCCCCCATCCCGCCTCTCCAAATACCAAGTCTGCATACGGATGTTGGCATATGCCCTTTTTTGTGTAGGCAGAGTACAAATTTGCGTATATGTTACGCCAGCAAACGAGCGAACACCCATCGCAGCATCGGACCCTTTAAATCAACATAGCAGGCCTGTACCATTTATATCAACAGATTACAAATCATTCTATCAATTGAAAGTCACAATTTAAGAGGGAAAAAGTGGATGGGCTTTATCTTTAATCTCACTGCTGTCATACCTTACCCCATAAATGCATGTACCCTATCCTGCAAGTGGCTTGCAGAGCATTGCTTCCCACTTGTTCTACACTTGTCATGCTGGTAAGGCACTCAAGTTACTAACCAAATATAACCCTCTTGTAATATTAAGGTCATTACTGCTTTAAACAAACTTGCACCAGACATATCCAGCTATAGCACAGGCCGATGGCTGTGGAATGATCTGATGTTATTTGATGCAATGAATACTGTGTTCTAGACTTGTCCATGGAAGACTGATGAATGCCGACCATAATGTCTCACTTCAAAGACCACTAAAAATGATTTGAATTGATTTTAAATATGGATTAGGTTAAAAGCTCTGCTGTGCTTGATGTACTAGGCAGGGACTGCTCCCAGGGCCATTTAGCTGGAACACTGCACTAATAACTAAAATGAATGGAAATGTGTCCTGGTAGTAAATACATGGCTTCTGAAAAAACAGGCAAGATCTAGCTCTCCTAGAACCATTGCTCATGCATGCAGCCACACCAGACAGGAAAAGAGATCTGCAATGTACATAACTTACCATATCATAAACATTTAGTATTACGGGTTCATTGGCCATTGTGAGTGTGTTCTGCTCCTTATACTTATCCCGGGCGTCTAAATTGCTTCTGGACAATACTGTAGTGGGTTACAGAAGACAGGGATGTTTTCATTCTAGATCCTCCAAACAAACCACTTTCAGGCTCTTTTTGGCCAAAGTTTTGCACAGAGCAGGTTTGTCTCTCATGCTGCAGTTCATGGGTGTAAGCGAATGTGCCTGCCAAGTCAGGTGCAGACCCCAGCTTCTATGTTCTGCAATCCATTACCCACAGGAACATAACTAGTTCAGTAATTCAGTGTACTATAGGATCTGCTGCAATGCCTTTGCCATCTGTACGCCAATGACCTTTTCAGTGCTTAAGGTGAGCTCAGCATTCAAAAACATGCTGCTTCTTTCTGCATTACCTCCATTTACTCAGCACCAGTTGTGGGGAATACAGAGCTGTTTATCTCCTCCGTCTGCCTGACATCAGTGGACAGATTGCAGGGAGATTGTTGTGTGTATAAGCCAAGGATAGCACAAAATCAGACAGGCTTTCCCGGGATTTGTATCCTGTGATCATCTCCGCTCCAGGGAATACTGACAGATCGCAGAGCCCATGTTGCTGATGCTGCTTCCAGCATAATCAGGAGGAGAGGAGGCTCATAGCTTGGGATGTGCAGAGCGGAGGGGAAGGTGCTGTGAAATCCATGGGCTGTCAGCTCAGGAAAAACCAATGTGACCCTGCTGCTGATACCGTACAGACTGGACTATGTAGTACCCATGAAAAAAAAGAGGGACAGGATGACCTCATCTAAATAGAAGGTGGAGTCCTGGGTTCCTGCCTGATAGATCTGAATGGAAGCAGCAGTGAGCAAGTTACATCATACAGCATACCCGGCCCTCTAGAGATAGAGGTGGAATCATGAATACTGCATGTGAGCCATTCATGAGACAGAACAGAGAGTTTCCCTTTTTATTCTATATCCAGCACATGGGATTCCCTAATGAACTACTATGGCTGAGCTTGATGTCACCTCGATTTGGAACAAAAGTCCTGTTAACCACTTCTTTTGTGCAAGGACAGAACACCGCACTTACACAGCAATATGACATCTAATAGCTGCTTCTGTTGTAGGTCATTTCCAAAAAGGAATTAACCTATATTCACTATAATGTATAGAACCAAATGCCCCAAAACTAGGCTTGTAATGGATTCAGTTTACAATACACATTGCACTATGAATTACATTGCATAATGTAGTGTTGTTTGTTGTCAGCCTTGTTTGTTGTGTAATAGATTATTTACGAAGCAGGAGACATCTGCTGTGCAATACAAAACCAGCCTGGTATCCATCATGCCTCCTGATTTGCACAAGAGCACCTAGATTTTTATGAAGGACAGCCTGAAACAAGCAGCTATCATGGCCATACACTGTGAGACATGTCGCAGTGTGTGGCCCACAATATTGTATTCCTTCCTTAGGGAGGAAACATTTCCCCGTCCTTCCCTTTAAAGGGGAAATACACTGCCAGATGCGGCCAACCAATGATCGGATCAGTCGGGGGCATGTTGGAAGATTGCTCATTTTCGACCGTCCAATCATCGCTGATCAGTCACGGCCATACACTATGCAATTATCGTCCCGATCCGCTGATAATCAGCAGATCAGGTCGATAACTGCATAACGTATGCCCAGCTTTAGGCAAAGCAAGATCATACATCAAGAAAAGCACAGAGTTCCAGCGTATCTACATTTGCGCTGCAGTGCAGAAATTATACTTCATTTTATGTAGTGAGGCTACTGACATTAGATAAAGGAGGTGGTGTTTCTATAATGGATGAGGGTGTGCGGGCCTATGGTTCAAGAGGCCCCATCCTTATACCTGCCCCGACGGCACGATCTTTCAAGCGATGTATCTGGAAAGATTGAGCAGGCACAGGAGATAACAAAGTCTGTCTCCCTTTGCGCATGTGTCTGCACAGGCACAGGTATGGGAGGACTCACTGCTTGTAGGTCTGGCCTGCTGCACACAAGGGGACCCTCATCACTTAAAAACATACTTTCCAACTCACCCAGGAGGGGGGGCTCTCCCAACAGGATTGGCCAGTTTCCTGACTGAAGTGGGCAGCCAGGAGGTTGGATGATGCAATTCACATTGAATCACGTCATTCCAGCCCGCCCCTGCTGTAGAATCCATGGAACTGCGGTCTTGAACAACAGGGGATGGGATCACCTTGATGTTTAGCTCCACCCCCTCTGTAAAAATATGCAAATTGTGGCTTTAAACAGCCCAGAGTTTGGCCTCAATTACATCAATGCGGCACCACGACCCCCATTGGAGTGGGTTAAATAAAGTAGGAGAATAAAGGAGAGTATTTTTATTGGTCCCTTACTGAGCTGCTCTAAGAGTGGCCAATTCTATTCTGTAAAAGAACTTGAATTTTGCACCAGCATATTGCTAATTTTACACCTCCATATTACACTACAGTGAAAAAGTGCATATAAACACTGTCCGGGCATTATAATAAACAGCTTCACACACACACACACGAAAATTCCACATATAATAAAGACAGGATTTTAGGAAGTGTGACTTAAACACAAAAAAAAATTAGTTTTGCCCTTCTGGTAGGAGTTAGAATTCAATATTATCTGTGTTTTGTTATTCAAACATGGACGCTTTCAAAATAATATTTAATGTCATATATACTTAAAACACAAATAAAGATGAAAATATTTAATAAGAAAAAAATGCACATTTATAAAAAACAAATGCAATGATCAGTTGCAATTAGTATGCTTAAAGCATTGTGTGACAATACATCGGTAATCTTAGTTATGTAATAACTTCCATATATATCTATATGTAATTATTATGCAGCAGGAAGTATAACCTTAAAGTTATACTAAGGAAAAAACACTCCACGGTTTATACATAAAGCAGCATGTAACTCACAGATCTGAAGTTAGGAGGCACATAGTTAATTGTCAGTAACTGGCGCTAACAATCAGGGTGCCCCTTATTGGCTGGGTACCGTGGTCACTGAAAGTGATAGAGGCTCCTTTAGGCAATATGCATTATACTGGTGCTTAAAGGATCCGGCTGGTGACCTATAAAAACTGTGTACAACATCTACATATGACGTATGGATATAATCAGTATGGCTATACAGGCGAAAGGGGATGCCAAGCGGGCTTAACTTTTATTGTAGAGGTGCCCTGCTCTTCCCACAGATTTATGTTTAGAGCAAGTGTAAAATGCATTGGGTAGACCATCCTGGTCCATCTGTGTAAAATATTTACAAGAAAGAAAGTGGACACTCTTTGGGGTAAATTTACTAATATGGGAGTTCTATTAAGAAGTGATGTTGCCCATAGCAACCAATCAGATTCCAGGTATTATATTCTAGAAGGTGCTAGATAAATGAGAAGTAGAATCTGATTGGTTGCTAAGGGCAACATCACTTCTTAAATATAACTCCCATCTTAGTAAATTTACCTCTTTGGTAGGCACTCTTGTGTTAGTGTATTTGTATAGTTAAAACTTAATTTTTATCATGCAAACTGGCATCGAATAATCTTTCCAACAATTTCAAACAGTAAACAAAAAGCAATGAATAATTATGTGATCTCATATGTGGTTAATAGCCAATTTGTGGAGATCAATGTTAGCACTGTTGATATAGGTGTGATTTTTTTTGTTAGTAAACTTGGATAATTACAATACGATCTTTTTACAGTGTAACCTGGAACAAAATTGTTCGTATGTGAAATCAGGCAATGTTATCAAAGAATGGTAAAATATTGGATAACATTTGAACACATTCTTGTATTTATATCAAAATGACGCTATCATGAGCAATTTTAGTTTACAGGATTATGCAATTAGACCATATGGTAGCAGAGAAATATTATGAAAATAAACCACACGGGACTGTTGCTGAAAAAATGTAATGCAAAGATCTGTATCAGCATGAGACTAAACATAGATCAATCTGATATGAGACGAAACATCCACAAAATGGTAACTCTGTGAACAGCAAGTAAAAACTCCACACATAACTGCTGCTATACATATTATGCAGGAATCATCTCAGCATCATAATTTTTTTCTCAAAATGTTTTTATTTAGGTTTTAAAAATTTTAATTATACATTCTGTAGCATTGACAGAAATAAGTACAACAATACATTTGTTAGAGAATATAGAATCGTATCATCATATAATACAATAGATTTAAAACCTAATAAACGTAATAACATAAGTAATGTAAATATACAAAGACAATACTTGGTGAATTTTGTTACTTTTAGGCTATGTTTTCAAGAGAAGAGGGAGAAGGAAAGAAAAGGGAAGAAGGAGAAAAGAAGGAAAGGATCACCCGTGACCCTACTTTTCCTATCAACAGTATAATATATTATCCAAGCTGAACAGGAGGATCAGATTGATATATTGTAGTTTCATACCATAAGGTTGTTCGAAAACAGCCATGGATTTGTTGTTTAATTGAAATGTTTAGAGTATCAATAAAAGATTCCCATATTTCAAAGAATTTTTCTACAAGTTGTTCTTTATGTAATGATGTTTCCATACAGTCCATTTTAAAAGTACAAAAAAGTTTATCTTTAAACATTTGTATAGAGGGAGGAGAAGGATGTATCCATTGCTGTAGTATCCTTTTTCTCACTATGGCTGAGAGTATCAAAAGTAATTTTCTACATCCTGGTAAAAAATTTTAATCAGTTGTTAAAATCTCAAAAATAGACCACTCCAGGGTTAATGGCAAAAAGTTAACTATCTCCGATATCGTCAATTGTTTTATTTGACACCAACATTTTTTGAGAGAAACACAGTCCCATAGACAGTGATAAAATCAAGCGTCAGGACCAGTACACTTTGGACAGACTGACGAAGAAGTGAGCCCACTTAAATGACAACGAGAGGGTGACATATAGCCCCTATAAAACAATTTGAAAAACATTTCCTGGTATGTGGTGGTTGCAAGAACTCTATTGGAATATATAAAGTGCCTTTAGAATTGATGATTCACTGAGATCTGGAAATTGTTTCTGCCAGCGGGTTATACCAGTTTCATAATGACCACTGTAATAAGAGGTTTTCAATACTTTATAAAATAAGGAAACAGCTCCCCTGGAATTATCTGAAGATTGGAGGTCCGTATCCAACCGATTCATCCAGTCCATGGAAGAGAGAAAAGAAATTACGTTGGAAACATAGTGCTGTGCTTGTAGAAAAGCTTAGGTTATGAAGTTGCAAAAAGGGAAATTTAGTATGAGCCTGAGAAAAGGAAAGTACCTAATGTGTGTCTAGATTTGTAAGTTGGCGAATCGTATTTAGACCATTTGAGGCCCAAAAAGTAAAAGGAGAGGAGGCATTGGGGGGAGATGTACTAAGCTCTGAAAAGTGATAAACTGGAGAGTGATAAACTACTAGCCAATCAGCTCCCAACTGTCATGTTTGAAAAATGACAGTTGGGAGCTAATTGGCTGGTGGTTTATCACTCTCCAGTTCATCACTTTTCAGAACTTAGTACATCTAGGGGCCGATTCAGACCCGGACGCTAAGCCACGTTCGCTCGCTATGGGCGCATGCATATGCTGCAAAATACGTATGCACGAACCAGTCTGTGTGATGGGGAAGTGCTCGTTTGAAGCCCGCAGATGGGCCGCACTTTTGAGTGACAGATAGTGCCATTTGTGGGTTATACTGGGGAAGGTCCGGGAAAACGGGGGAGTGGATGTGCGAATGCAGGCGTGTCTGAGCGTCAAAACGGCATTCTTTGGGCGTGCATAATTAGCATGTCAGCGTCATTGTACACGTCACCTGGTTGTATTTTAGCCTGCAGTGATCGCAGGGCTTCTGGTGGGGTAGGGTCTACCTTAAGGGCTGCGAGCAGCTCCGATGGCTCTCGATGTTACTGAATAATCATACACTTCCTGGAGATGACGTGGACTTAGAAAGAAAAGGGGGCGTCATTACACCGGCGAGCGTTCACTCTGCCGTCGCTCTCTAAGACATAGAGGGCGTCCTTTAGCCTGGCTGTGCAATCGCGGCATTTGCATATCCGCCCCCTGACGGGTGCAAGAGAACGCAGCTTAGCGTCCGGGTCTGAATTGCCCCCCTAGTCCGTATTTCCCAGCAGTGGAAGGTACAGGGAATGAGAAGTATTGAGTTTCCACTTATTGCGGATAATATGCCAAGCTGACCACACTGACATTAAAAGGTATTTGTTTGATATTTCTGTAGGAATTTCAAATTTATATAGATGTAAAAAAAATTGGATCTATATTGTTAAGTAATGATTTCTCTATCGAGTAATTTGAATATATACTTATATAACATATATAATAACATATATATTACAATCTTTTATGTGCCTACAGACCGCTGCATAATTATATATTTCCATATTTGGAAAATTAATCCCCCACTTCTGATTTATCACGTTGTAACATCTGGAGACTAAGACGAGGCCATACGCGCACGCAGGGGGGGTTTCCGAGCACCTAGAAACCCCCCTGCATGCCACTCCATCACAGCGCATTTTAAATTTATTTTTTTTGTAAAGAACCTGAAAATCCCGGCTGAGCTGGCTGTAGGGGGAGCTGCAGCTGTAGTGTGCAGCTCCTCCCGGGCAGTTCCCATGGTGCCCTGCCATTGTTGAAGGTTGAGGGATCAAAGCCTGCTGGGTAAGTCAGTGACCGGCACTCTCTCCCAGACCCGCACCACAGGTAGGTGTAATGTATTACATGTGGGGGGAGCCGGTGGGAGCGGAGAGGTGATCTGTAATTAGCCATGCCAGCACTTTTGTCAGTGTGTATTTCAGTGAGTGTGTGTCTGCTTTATCAGTGTGTATGTGTGTGTGTGTGTCTAGGGTTTGCCAGTCTGTGTGTCTCTAGCATTGTCAGTATGTGTGTGTCTAGCATTGTCAGTATGTGTGTGTCTAGCATTGTCAGTGTGTGTGTGTGTGTGTCTGTGTGTGTGTGTGTGTGTGTGTATAGGCTTTATCAGTGTGTGTGTGTCAGCCTGTGTGTATAGACTTTTAAGTGAAGTGTGTGTGTCTAGGCTCTGTCAGTGAGTGTGTGTGTCTGTGTGTATAGGATTTGTCACTGCAGTTTGTGTGTCTGTCAGTGTGTGTATATAGGCTTTGCCAGTGTATGTGTAGGGGCTTTGCCAGTGCAGTGTGTGTGTCTGTGTCAATGTGTGCGTGTGTAGGCTTTGTCAGTGTGTGGGTGTGTGTCAGTGTGTGTGTAGGCTTTATTAGTGTGCGCGTGTCTGTGTAAGTGTGTGTCTGTGTGCTTGTATATATCACTGTGTATGTTGCAGTGCCACCTTTTTATTTCTTGGAGGAGCTGAAAAGCTCCACATAAATATAGACAGCTAGACCAGCACTCCAAATAAAAAAAGTTCAACAGCCGGGGTGCAGATCCTAAAAACTAAGCAGACTGCACAGTCTTAAACATACAATCAGATACAGGCAGCACTAGTCCTCGGGTACCCAATAATCCAAGCTTGTTAATCCATTACTGTGCAACGTTTCAGATGCAATTATTACATATTTCGTCACAGTAATGGATTAACAAGCTTGGATTATTGGGTACCCGAGGACTAGTGCTGCCTGTATCTGGTGAGATTTTTTGCCATTGGTTTTGTACCCAAGTTTTGGAAACCCCCCTTTCAAAATCCTGCGTTTGCCACTGGAGGACACTTTTTTTTGCCAGACAAATTGCCTAAACGCTGCATCTATCCATTCTATTTCTATTTTAGTAAAGCTAACTGGTAAAACTTGTACAGGATATAGAAGTTTTGGAAATGTAATAATTTTTATTAGATTTGCTCTGCCCAGATAGGATAGCTGCAAATATTGCCCATCTTCTAATTCTTTTATAGCTGTATCTATGACCTGTTTAACATTAAGAGAGTATAGATTATAAATATTTTTGGGGAACCGAATCCCCAAGTATGGGTAAGCATCAGATTTAATACAATTCACTAAGGATCACACAATATTTACCATACTAATATGCCGGTGGAGAACATTTTGCCAAGTTGTACCCAGAACATACGTATGAAAAATGCTTTGCTAATTGCTAGATCATATGTTAATACGATGGAATCGGGTAATAAAAGATGTGTTTGAAACATAAATTCACATTTAATGTCTCAGGTTATTGAGTAAGAATAAAATTTAAAACGTATAATATCATTGACAAAGTTTTTCAAGTACCTAATAAAAATTTACTAAAATTATCATCTTAAGGTGCGTACACATGGTCAGATAAGCTGTCAGATTTGTACGATAACGATCCTATCGTTATCTTTTAAATCTGACAGTTTCTGGCCCCTGCAAACGATCAAACGATGGTCGATGCATGGCCACGTATGGTCGTTATCGACCATCATCGGTAGTCTGTCCAAGCAGGCATACCTGGTCGATATATACAGTCAGGTGCATAAATATTGGGACATTTTCATATTTTGGCCTCTATTCACCACCACAATGGATTTGAAATGAAACAAACAAGATGTGCTTTAACTGCAGACTTTCAGATTTAATTTGAGGGTAATTACATCCAAATCAGGTGAACGGTGCAGGAATTACAACGGTTTCTATATGTGCCTCCCACTTTTTAAGGGGCCAAAAGTAATGGGACAAACTAAACAATCCTAAATCTAACTTTCACTTTTTAATACTTTGTTGCAAATCCTTTGCAGGCAATTACAGCCTGAAGTCTGGAACGCATAGACATCACCAGACGCTGGGTTTCATCCCTGGTGATGCTCTGCCAGGCCTCTACTGCAAATATCATCAGTTCCTGCTTGTTCTTGGGGCATTTTCCCTTCAGTTTTGTCTTCATCAAGTGAAATGCATGCTCAATCGGATTCAGGTCAGGGGATTGACTTGGCCATTGCATAAAATTCCACTGTTTAGCCTTAAAAAACTCTTTGGTTGCTTTTGCAGTATGCTTCGGGTCATTGTCCATCTGCACTGTGAAGCACCGTCCAATGAGTTCTGAAGCATTTGACTGAATATGAGCATATAATATTGCCCGAAACACTTCAGAATTCATTCTGCTGCTTTTGTCAGCAGTCACATCATCAATAAATACAAGGGAACCAGTTCCATTGGCAGCCCTACATGCTCACGCCATGACACTACCACCACCATGCTTCACTGATGAGGTGGTATGAGGTGGTATGATCATGAGCAGTTCCTTTCCTTCTCCATACTCTTCTCTTCCTATCACTCTGGTACAAGTTGATCTTTGTCTCATCTGTCCATAGGATGTTGTTCCAGAACTGTAATGGCTTTTTTAGATGTTGTTTGGCAAACTCTAATCTGGTCTTTCTGTTTTTGTTGCTCAACAATGGTTTACATCTTGTGGTGAACCCTCTATGTTCATTCTTGTGAAGTCTTCTCTTGATTGTTGACTTTGACACATATACACCTACCTCCTGGAGAGTGTTCTTGATTTGGCCAACTGTTGTGAAGGGGTTTTTCTTCACCAGGGAAATAATTCTTCTGTCATCCACCACAGTTGTTTTGTGTGGTCTGCCGGGTCTTTTGGTGTTGCTGAGCTCTGCGGTGCATTCTTTCTTTTTAAGAATGTTCCAAACAGTTGATTTGGCCACACCTAATGTTTTTGATATCTCTCTGATGGGTTTGTTTTGATTTTTCAGCCTAATGATGGCTTGCTTCACTGATAGTGACAGCTCTTTGGATCTCATATTGAGAGTCGACAGCAACTGATTCCAAATGCAAATGTCACACCTAGAATCAACTCCAGACCTTTTACCTGCTTAATTGATAATGAAATAACGAAGGAATAGCCCACACCTGTCCGTGAAATAGCTTTTGATTTGATAGTCCCATTACTTTTGGTCCCTTAAAAAGTGGGAGGCACATATAGAAACCGCTGTAATTCCTACACCCTTCACCTGATTTGGATGTAATTACCCTCAAATTAAATCTGAAAGTCTGCAGTTAAAGCACTACTTTTTTGTTTAATTTCAAACCATTGTGGTGGTGAATAGAGGCCAAAATATGAAAATTCCGTCAATGTCCCAATATTTATGCACCTAACTGTATATGTATATATATTGTGATAGGATCACTGGTAAAGTGGTCTGTGGCAGGTACATTTGTCCCAGATTCCTGTCTTATGTGTTTTAAACCCCCAGGAGAAAGTCTGCAGTGTAGCAGGCTTGAGTTTCGGCTTTTTGAAAAGCCGGTTTGGGACCTGGGGGTTGTGGGTGAGAGGAGAGGGAGGGCTCCACCCACGGCCACTCCAGGTTTTGGTTCTCGCAGCCTGGTAACAGGCTTGTTAGTTTTCCACCTGAGAGTGGCCAATATAAGCCTAGTGTGTTGAGGGCTGATTGTCTCACCTGGGAGAGCAGACAGGGAGTTTGCTCAGAGACACTTGGAAAACCTATCTGTGAGTACTGTGCTGTGCTTTGTTGCTGGCGAGGGCATTAGGCCCTGCCAGGTTCTGGTAGTGAGGGAACTACCTGTGAAGTTAGTGCCCCGACAGGGCTAGGATTTACGTTTATGTTTTCTTTGTGTTATTTCTGACATTGTACAATAAAGACTGGCGCCGACCAGCTTGTACTTGCATCCAGACTGGTGTGCTGCTTCCCTGCTGCTGTGTGTGTGTGTAAGGAAGGAGTCCTCTACCCAGGAGAGGGACCCCCTAACCTAACTGTGTCACAATATGGTGGAGAATGCGGGCACCCACACACACTGAAGTTGCAGCGAGAGGAAAACTTTCTGTTTAAAAATTAAAGGGACAGACACCCAATTTGTGAGTGTGGAAATAACACTGTGTCCTTGGAGTCCCATAGAGGAGGCGTCAGCCAATGCTCAGAGAGGCAAGGTTCAGCTTCCAACCTACACCCCAGGACAAAATGGAGGACATTATTAAGGCCTTGCTCCAAGCTACAGCAGCTCAGCAGGAATCTACCAGGGCTCAGCAGGAAGCTACAGCAGCTCAGCAGGAATCTACCAGGGCTCAGCAGGAATCCACCAGGTTGCAACTGTTGGCCTTGGAGACAGCCCAGAGGCAACAACAGGTCGCCATCGAGGAAACCCGCCAGGCCTTAGCGGAAAACAGCCAGGCCATAAAAGAGGTGGTACAGCACCTGGTCGCCCGGCCCAGAGATGTTAATACTAGTCTTCCCACCACCACTCACTCCGTACGAGCCAGTCACTTCCTCCAAAAGATGACTTCGGGCGATGATGTGGAGACCTATCTCGCCGCATTTGAAAGAACGGCCGAAAGGGAGAGTTGGCCCCAGGAGCAGTGGGCAAGTCTGGTGGCACCTTTTTTGTCTGGGGAGCCACAAAAAGCATATTTCGACTTATGCCTGGCTGATACCAAGGACTATAAAAAACTAAAACAGGAGATCCTAACTCGTTTGGGAGTCACCACCTTTGTTCGTGCCCAACGGGTCCACCGCTGGGAGTTCCATATGGACAAGCCTCCACGTTCACAGATGCATGTCCTCGTCCATCTGTCCTCAAAATGGCTACAGCCCGAGACGCTGACGGGACCACAGATCGTGGAAAGGGTCGTGATGGACAGGTACCTGCGATCATTACCCACGACTCTGCGCAAGTGGGTGAGCCATGCAGACCCTAAGACCGTGGACCAGTTGGTCGAGCTAGTGGAGAGGTACGTGGCAGCTGAGGAGCTGAGGAGTATGCCCCACCAAGCCCCGATGGCGCACCGGCGAACTCCCACAGACACTGGTAAGACTGTTCCAGGGGAGAAGGGTGCTGGGCGGTGGGATGTACCTAAGACTGAGGGTGTAGAACCTGGAGACAGGCCTGCCAGTTCAGGAAGGTTCTTGCCCCGTAAATGACTAGACATTAATATGATTCAGTGTTTCCGGTGTGGTGACTTCGGCCATATTTCCTCTAATTGTTCACTTACAACTGAACCTATGCATTGTGATACTGCTCATGTCTACCGCAGGGGGTCTTTCTTTGCACAGATAGCCTGTACGGCTGACCGGCAGGCTGTGACTGATAAGCACATGTGTGTACTCACTGTAGATGGCAACCGAGTAGAGGCACTGTTAGACTCTGGTAGCTTGGTGACAGTTATAAAAGCTGAGCTGGTGAACCCCTTGCGGCGTGAGGGGAAAACTGTTGGTGTGACCTGCATACATGGGGATAATCGATATTATGTTACTGCCGAGGTGAACATTGAGACACCATGTGGCTCTGCTATAGTTTCTGTGGGTTTGGTGCCTGGTCTGATGTACGATGCAATATTGGGGAGAGACTCTGCTCACTTCTGGAAATTGTGGGAAAGCCGTTTTGTTCCAGAAGTGAACAACCCCAGTCCACTTGAGAAGGTTGTCGATGTAGTGGAGGAGGGAGTTTCTTCTGAGTCAGAGTTATTCCCTTTTTCTACTATGATTGGCGAACTAGAGAATGCGGAGCGTGACGGTGGTCCGCCAACTGATGTGCCTCCCATTGAGGTGGGAAGTGTTGTTGGGTCAGTGGGTCATCTGCCTGATTTAGAGGTCAGAAGAGAGGTCTTTGCCGTGGAGCAGTTGAATGACCCTACTTTGGTAAAACCCAGGGAGAATGTAAAAGTAGTTGATGGTAAACCCGTAGACCCTGATAGTCCTTTGTCCTGTCCCCACATGGCAATGTGTCAGGATTTGTTATATCAGGTGACTAAGAAGGGGGAAGATGTTGTGGAACAACTAATAGTTCCATTGCCTATTATAGAGGTGCCGATAGTGAGAGAGCACCTGAAACAGGCTCAACAGGCACAGCAGAGGGTATACAACCGCAATGCTCGGTTACACAGCTTTGCTCCTGGGGACAGAGTGTTAGTGTTGGTTCCCACTGTGGAAAATAAACTTTTGGCTAAATGGCAAGGGCCCTTTGAAATCTTAGAAAGAGTGGGACAGGTCAATTACAAAGTTTACCAGCCGGGGAAAAGAAAGCCGGAACAGATATACCATATAAATCTGTTAAAGCCCTGGAAAGATAGAACGGTACTGTCGGCCGGCCCCTCCAGTAAGTCCAGGGCCCTTAGTTCCCGAAGTGACAGTGGCAAAAACCCTGTCGGCAATTCAACAACGAGAGGCCAAGGAGTTTCTGGTCAGAAATAGGGTGCTGTTCTCTGACGTACCTGGGAAAACCTCGGTCGTTAAACATGACATCATCACTGACCCAGGGGTTAAAGTTAATCTAAAGCCCTATAGGTTACCAGAAGCACCAAGAGCATCGGTGTGGAAAGAAATTAAAAATATGCTAGAGTTAGGGGTTATTGAAGTATCACATAGTGAATGGTCAAGTCCCAATGTGTTGATTCCAAAGCCCGACGGGAGTGTGCGTTTCTGCAATGACTTCCGAAAGTTGAACAGGGTTTCAAAATTCGATGCCTACCCGATGCCACATTGGAGAAGGAGGCGTTGGCCATAAAGTGGGCGTTAGAGGCTCTCAGGTACTACTTGGTTGGTAGAAAGTTCAAATTCATCACTGACCATGCCCCTTTGAAGTGGAAGTCCGAAAATAGGACAGTAATGCGAGAATTACGAGATGGTTCTTGGCGTTACAAACTTTAAAATTTTCAGTTAAACACAGGCCAGGGGGCCTGTTGTCTAAAGCAGACGCGTTGTCACGCGTTCATTGTTTGGGGGCTTCAGTTGTTCCGCCCCATAGGTCGAAACAAAGGGGGGGATATGTGATAGGATCACTGGTAAAGTGGTCTGTGGCAGGTACATTTGTCCCAGATTCCTGTCTTATGTGTTTTTAACCCCCAGGAGAAAGTCTGCAGTGTAGCAGGCTTGAGTTTCGGCTTTTTGAAAAGCCGGTTTAGGACCTGGGGGTTGTGGGTGAGAGGAGAGGGAGGGCTCCATCCACGGCCACTCCAGGTTTTGGTTCTCGCAGCCTGGTAACAGGCTTGTTAGGGTTTCCACCTGAGTGTGGCCAATATAAGCCTAGTGTGTTGAGGGCTGATTGTCTCACCTGGGAGAGCAGACAGGGAGTTTGCTCAGAAACAATTGGAAAACCTATCTGTGAGTACTGTGCTGTGCTTTGTTGCTGGCGAGGGCATTAGGCCCTGCCAGGTTCTGGTAGTGAGGGAACTACCTGTGAAGTTAGTGCCCCGACAGGGCTAGGATTTACGTTTATGTTTTCTTTGTGTTATTTCTGACATTGTACAATAAAGACTGGCGTCGACCAGCTTTGACTTGCATCCAGACGGGTGTGCTGCTTCCCTGCTGCTGTGTGTGTGTGTAAGGAAGGAGTCCCCTACCCAGGAGAGGGACCCCCTAACCTAACTGTGTTTCACAAAAATATGAGATATGGTAAGAACTTACCCTTGTTATCTCTATTTCTACGAAGTCCATAGGGTTCCACAGGATACCTTGGGGTATAGGTGTGACGTCAGTCGCAGGGCACCAAAGAGTTAAGCTTTCAGCCTCCCAGGATGCACTAGGTCCCCCTCCTATACCCCGCCCCCGGGCCAAGGCACCTCAGTTAGTTACCAAGCCATAGGCCGGAGGAGGAGAAGGAAGAGAGAGAACAAAGATCTGGACACATACAAGAATCACATTCTCACCAGAGGGAGATGGAAAACCGGTGACCAGAGCAAAGCCCATCTGCAGCACAGGTGCGACAGGGCGGGAGTCCTGTGGAACCCTATGGACTTCATAGAAATAGAGATAACAAGGGTAAGTTCTTACCATATCTCATATTTTCTACTTCAGGGTCCATAGGGTATCCACAGGATACCTTGGGGATGTCCCAAAGCAGTATCCTTTAAGGGTGGGGACGCTCCTGTGCAGAAAGGAGAATCCGCCGCCCGAAGGAAGCATCCTGAGAGGCGAAGGTGTCAAACCTGTAATACCTCACGAAGGTATGGACAGAAGACCACGTAGCAGCCTTGCAGATCTGAACTGCCGAGGCACCACGTCGAGCTGCCCACGAAGGACCCACAGACCTAGTGGAATGAGCCTTCAGAGAAGGAGGGACCGGTAGGCCTTCATGAAGATAAGCTTCAGAAATAGCCATACGGATCCAGGCTGCCAAAGTTTGCTTTGAAGCAGGCCAACCCTTTTTACAGAAGCCATAGAGGACAACAAAGCGTCCGACTTCCTAAACAAAGAAGTGCGGTCAACATAAGTCCTTAAGGCCCGCACAACATCCAAAGAGGCCTCACCCACGGAAAGACCCGGTGAGTTAAAGGCCGGAACAACTATTTCCTCGTTAACATGAAACTGGGAAACAACTTTGGGAAGAAACTCGGGCCGAGTGCGGAGCACTGCCCTGTTCCCATGAAAAACCAAGAAAGGGGGTCTACAAGAAAGAGCCCCTAACTCAGAAACACGTCTGGCTGAAGCAACGGCCAGAAGGAAAACAGTCTTAGCTGTTAGCCATTTAATATCCACTGAGCCCAGTGGTTCAAACGGCGGTCCTTGGAGAGCCCTCAGGACCACAGCCAAATCCCAAGGCGCCACAGGTGGAACAAAGGGCGGCTGAATACGGAGAACTCCTTGCTTAAAGGTGCGCACATCCGGGATTGTAGCAATCCTACGGTGAAACCAGACAGATAGGGCCGAAACCTGTACCTTCAAAGAAGCAAGGCGAAGCCCATGATCTAGTCCCGCTTGCAGGAAGGCGAGAATCCGAGACAGACGAAACTCCCGCGGTGCATAACCTCTCGGTCGACACCACTGGAAGAACGTATGCCACACGCGATGGTATATCCTCGCGGAAGACGGTTTCCGAGCTCGTAACATGGTACGCACCACAGAGCTGGAAAACCCCCAGGACCTCAGCATGGCCGTCTCAACAGCCACGCCGCCAAAGACAGCCGAGTCAGGTCCGGGTGAAGACAAGGACCCTGAGACAGAAGGTCCGGTCGTAGCGGCAACCGCAGAGGACTGTCCACGGACAGACCCTGAAGGTCTGAGAACCAGTGCCGTCTGGGCCACGCGGGAGCTATCAACAGGAGCGTCCCTCCTTCCTGTTTGAATTTCCGGATTACCCGTGGAAGAAGGGAGACCGGAGGGAACAGGTATGCGAACCTGAACGTCCACCGGACGGACAGAGCATCCACCAGAGACGCCCCTTCGTCTCTTGTGCGAGACCCGTACACCGGCAACTTGTTGTTGTGCCGGGACGCCATGAGGTCGATTTCTGGAAGACCCCACCTGTCCACCAGTAGTTGAAAAACGTCCGGGTGCAGGGACCATTCCCCTGGATGAACGTCCTGGCGACTTAGAAAGTCCGCCTCCCAATTTAGCACTCCCGGGATGAAGACCGCTGATATGGCCGGAAGATTGCGCTCCGCCCAAACCAGGATCCGAGAGACCTCTACGAGAGCCGCCCGACTGCGAGTTCCTCCTTGCCTGTTTATGTAGGCCACGGTGGTAGCATTGTCCGACTGGACCTGCACCGGGTGACCCTGGAGAAACCGCTGTGCCTGCAGGAGAGCATTGAAGACCGCACGGAGTTCCAAGATATTTATTGGAAGCTCCGCTTCTGTCGGTGTCCACCTGCCCTGGAACAAGTGTGGACCCGAAACTGCTCCCCAGCCCCGAAGACTGGCGTCCGTTGTCAACAGGACCCAATTTGGAACCCAGAACGGACGTCCCTTGTTGAGGTGGGTCGTCTTTAACCACCACGCAAGGGACAGGCGAACCTCCGGGGTGAGCACAATCGTCTGGAACTTCAGAGACTGAGGCAGCCCGTTCCACTTGGACAGGATCAGGTGCTGCAGAGGTCTGGAGTGAAACTGGGCGTATTCCACCATGTCGAACACCGACACCATGGAGCCCAGTAACCTCATCGCCGAGTGTAAGGACACCCGGCGGCTGTGCAGACAACTGCGCACCCTTGACTGTAAAGCAGAGATCTTGTCCTCCGTCACGAAGATCCTTTGCTGTCCCGAGTCCAATAAGGCTCCAAGATGCAGAATCCTCCGAGACGGGATTAGAGTGGACTTCTGCCAGTTGATTAGCCAGCCGTGCCGTTGCAGCAGTGCAATGGTCAGGTCCAAGTGGTGTAACAGGAGCTCTGGAGATCCTGCCACCAATAACAGGTCGTCCAAGTACGGCAACATGCGGACTCCTTGCAGCCGCAGAGAAGCCGCCATGACCGCCATAGCGTCCTGTATGTCCAATGACACCATGTAGTCCCCAGGTTCCAGCGCCAGAATGATGGACCGTAGGGTCTCCATCCGAAACTTCGGGACCCGCAAAGACTTGTTGAGTGCTTTGAGGTTGAGAATCGGACGATATGACCCATTGGGTTTCTGTACCAAAAATAGATTTGAATAGAAACCCTGGCCCCTCTGGGAGAATGGAACAGGCACTATAACTCCAGCCTGGAGCATAGTGTGCAATACCTTCCGCAGCTCCGTAGCCTTGTTCCGGTCTGATGGTAGACCCGTGGTGAAGAATCGAGCCGGGGGTCTGTGCCGGAAGGAGAGGGCGTACCCGTGAGAGACCACCTCCAGAACCCAAGTGTCTGTCGTAGTGAACGACCAACACCGGGAGAACTGCAGCAGGCGGCCTCCCACCCTGGGATCCCCCAAGGGGAGACCCGGACCGTCAGGCCGCAGGCTTGTCATCTGGCTTGGGGGCCGGACGTCTGGTACTCCATGCCTGTTTCCGGGGCTTGACCGATTTCTTAGGGCCAGCCTGTCGAGGAAACGACTGTGGTTTGGGCCTGCCCTGGGCCCTAGATGACCGAAAGGACGATGGTCCAGAACCAGAAGGAGCAGCGGCCGACGGGAGACAAGCAGATTTGGCTGCCGCCAGCGTGGCCACAATCTTATCCAGATCCGGACCGAAGAGAACTTCTCCGGTAAACGGCAACGCTTCCAGACCTTTCTTGGATCTGCGTCCGCCTTCCAGGATCGCAGCCACAAGGTGCGACGAGCAGCTACCGCTGCTGAAGAAATTCTAGACACCAGAGTACTAATGTCTAGAGCCGCCTCGTTGATGTAGGTGGCCGAATCACGGAGATTGCCAATCAACTCCGCCTGTTCGGCCGGACAGTCGGATTCAAAAGAAGCCTCTAATGAATCCGCCCAGCGCTCCATCGCTCTGGCAACCCAGCAAATGGCCATAGCCGGCCGTGCTGCCCCCCCTGCAAGGGAATAAGCGGACTTCAGGCAGATTTCTACCTTGCGGTCCGTAGCATCCTTAAGGGAGGACATGGATGGCATCGGCAATGTGGCACTACGGACAAGACGGGTCACGTGAGAATCCACCTGTGGAGGGGATTCACACTTAGCAAAATAATTATCCGCGAACGGATAAGCCACCGCCAGGCGTCTCTGTGGCTGGTATCTTTTGCCAGGTTGTTTCCACGCCTCCTCTAAATGGTCCACCAACTGACCCGAAAGAGGAAAGACTGTGGCATCGCCCTTCACATCTTTGAAAAAGGCATACTTAGATTTAGCCGCTGGGGGAACTTCGTCCTCAATCACCAAGGCTGTGCGGACCGCCCGAATAAGTCCAGGAATATATACTTTGGACTTAGCATCAGCGTCCTTAGTATGGAAAGGTTCCTGATCGTAAGGATCCAGAATCTCCCCATCATCAGACGTCCCTTCGTCATCCTCATAAGGAGCGGACAGAGACGCCACCGGCCTTTTATGAGGCCGCATCACAGACTCCCCTTGCAACACATCCGACAAGTGCTGTACAGAACTCGTCAGGGAGTTAACCCACGCTGGCTCCTGAGAACCCGGGAGCGGGGAAATAGGGAGACTGTGGGGTACCACCAATTGTCGTGGGAACCCCTGCATGGGTGACGACACCACAGACTGCTGGGACAAACCCATCGGAGTAAACGCGGGCTGCGGAGCTAACTGGCCCACTAAAGCTGTTAACGCCTGAGCGAAACAAGCCCAGGGCGGCTCCTGTACCGGTGCTGTAACCGTAATAGGCCGCGCCATGGACAAACACTGCCGGCAAAGGCCCTCCGCGCTACCCTCCCCCTCCGCTAACGGTACTTTGCACGTGGTACACTGTAGCCGGAGGGGAAAATCACTTTCAGACATTATGGCACCACGTATGTGACCTCTCTCACCAATTAAGTATTAAATAGGCGAGAGACCACCCTGCAGCACCGCACCGCAAGGGCTTTAGCAGAAAGAACAGGGACAGTAATAAAGCTGACAGTTTAGAGAAGAAAAGTTACAGGCAGCGCTAGCACAGTCACATACAATGCAGAGAAATAACAATTCCTGCACTAACAGCGCTGATCACTCAACTACACAGACACAGGGCCTGGTAGGACACAGCGCTGCATACACAGACCTGAGCCACAGCGGAGGAGAGGTATGTGGGGGGACCCAGACCACGATGCTTCCTTCCAGACTTCCAGCAGCGTTCACCATGCGTTGCAGAGAAGATGGCCGCCGAGGAGCAGAGAGAAGCTGGCCTGGGGGAGGAGCGCTGACACAGGACCAGTCAGCACAGTGCAGAGAGGGCTGTGTGCAGCGGGGGAGGCGTCGGCTGTGAGACAGGGAAGGCGCGCTCCCCTGGCATGCATTTAACCCCTGGGACGCCGCAGCGCTACCGCTCTGCTGCGGTCCGCTGTCCCAGGGGGTAGTGGAAGCGCAGGTTGGTCGCCTGGCTCCACGCTGCAGCCAGTCCCCAGGGAGCCCCCTGCCTGGGGACTTAGGACCATGTGATCAGCGGGGACCCACCGCGGGACCCCGCTGCTTACCTCTGTCCCCCTTGAATCCGGCCATGGTCCGGAGCATCTGGGGTCACCGCTAGCTGTGACCCCAGACGCCCACCAGCATCCCCGGATCAGTACCGGCGTTCTGGTACCGGCGGGGTGTAGGGAAGACAGCATGGACGTCAGGACTGACTGTCCATGCTGTTCATCCAGATGTGCAGCCACAGCTGCATGAAGAAAAAGCTTCAGGGGCTCTTCTAGCCCCCACTCCAACAGGTGCACCCGACTCCGGCCGGGCACCAAACTAAACTGAGGTGCCTTGGCCCGGGGGCGGGGTATAGGAGGGGGACCTAGTGCATCCTGGGAGGCTGAAAGCTTAACTCTTTGGTGCCCTGCGACTGACGTCACACCTATACCCCAAGGTATCCTGTGGATACCCTATGGACCCTGAAGTAGAAATATATATATATATAATATATATATATATATATATAAAAACACCCACATAGAGACCCCCGTGTACATATTTGCACATATATTCATACCATATATGCAGAAATATAGGTACATACACTGAAACATAGAAATAGGCACACATACACTTATATACAGAAACACATTTCCAGAAGTACCTACTATGCCAGTTGCACGATGACTGCAAACGTCATTCTCAGTCTTAGCCCTGCAGCTGGCTCTGCCTCCACATTTTCAGCCATGTATTCCCCAAGGGAAGTGGGGAGGTGAGAGAAGGGGAGGAAAGCTGCCGGAAGGGCGTCTGCACTTGTTTTACAGTGGACATCAGCACTGTGACAGTCCGGGCGGACAGACCAGTGTGGGATGATGATGGGTCACAGTGGGGTCCGGGATCGTGGCAGCTGCGGGCGGCTGATAAGACGTCATCCGATGATGTCAGCGCTGTGACAGCCCGTCTAATAAGCATTACAATAGCTCCGACTTGTAGGGACAGCTTATGTGGGGGCATGCCTGAAGGTGTCTGCTTGTTCATGAACTCAGTTGGGAAATTTAATACTGTTTCCTCATCATCCGTTACAATATTATCCACACTACAATATTGCTCAGACTCTCGATGAATCAAGAGTGCATCTTTGTTCTTGGCAGTCAGAATAATTTTGTTAGATAGCTCTAAAACTGATTCTGAGCTATCAATTAGCCACGCCCATTTTTGGTATTTTGTGATTTCTTTATCAGGTTTATTCCAAATTCTGTAATTTATTGCTCATTGAAATCCATCGCCAAATAATCAAATTAATATCTTAATTAGTCTTTGAGACATTCAAATTCAAAGAGAGTTCCGGACAAAGGGACTAAGCAAATTATATATATTAGAACACAGGTTCTCAAACTTGGGGCCTGATTCAGACCCGTTCGCAAGTGGGTCGATGGTCGGGCAGTGTGCACGCATCGGGGCTCGCAACAAAACGGGGTGGCTACCGATGTTGATCGACAGCTCGCCCCGTTTTGTAGGCAGGGAGTGGGGGTGGCTGGACAAACTGAGGCGTTCCTGAAGGAACGGCTACCTTTTGAGGGCGGCCCTACTGACATCACTCGTGATGCCAGTAGTTGAGCTTCCTGCTCTATTAGAGCAGGAAGCTCACTGGGGCTTGCGGGAACGAGACCCTACCTCAAGGGTCTCATCGCAACCATCGCGAACATCCACCTGTCCGCTCGCAAAAGCTGTGGGTGGTCACCCACTGCTTAGAGAGCGGCTAGGAGGCCGGCTCCAAAAAAAAAGGAGCATCCGGCTCTGAATCAGGGCCACGGTCCTAAGGACCCCAAAAAGTGCATGTTTTCCAGGTCACAGAATCACAAATGATATAATTAAAATGTACAACATGAACATTTAAATAACACCTCTGATATTAGCAACGCAGTTGCGTGCGTATAAACAGAATATCGATCCGCAGTGAATCAGGCCCTGAGCCTACTGTTCAACACTTGCTTCTACTTCTCCCCTGTTTGCTTAATTAAGCAGAGGACAAGGGAGTGAGAGCACAAGTAGGTTTATATTGGGTTCAGATGGTAGGAAGGGTATAGGATTGAATCTGCTGTTCTGGAAGCTGTCAATCCCAGAAATCCCTGTTAGTGTAAACCAGGGGTGGGGAACCTTTTTCCGCCGAGGGCCATTTTGATATATATAACATTATTTGGTGCATGCCACGCCCTCTTCATGTGATGTCATATGGGGGTGGGGCCACAATCGCCGGTGATTACAGCAATGCCCGGAGCATCCTGAGTATGCTCTAGGAGCTGTAAGGGCAGTGGTGTGACCGTCTGAAGCGTCCCCAGGTGGTACTGCTGCATAGATTCTGGCTGCAAGGTGCCATTCTAGGCATCATGCTGGCCAGATGAGGATATCAGAAATAAGCTCAGAGGGCGAGACCAAACGATTCCGGGGGCCTTATACGGCCCCAGGGCCTGAGGTTCCCCATCCCTGGTGTAAACCATTGCAGGGAGATCATAGGGATAAGTGTCACAATGAGAGTCCAATAGAAAGGAGGTAACGTTATATAAGATACACTAAATAGTAATTAGACATTGATTAGTCATAGTTAGACAACATGCTAGTGTGATAGTGCATAAAACAGGTGTCAGTACTTTTTAAAGTAAAATAGATCAAAGTATAATCCCATACATTGGGAGAATATCTTGATGTAATATAGCTACCAGGAATGGTCTAGCGGACTGGTCCGTGCACAGACCGAAACCGCTGGCTTGCTGAAGTACATTTTGCCTTGATGTGAACTTAACACAAGAGTGCCCCAACAAAGAGAGTCTACTTTCTTTCTTATAACTATTTGGTTAACTTGCCTTTACTCTGGGGAGCACCACCCAACAGGAATATTACCCATACCTTAGGAGAAATAATTATGTTGGTTTATACTATCATAACCCAAAGATGAATTTAGTTTCTGTGCGGAATCCTTTTCATAGCCTATTAGCCATCCGTGTAACACCAAGTTTTGCAGTGCAGAATGAGGGCAAAATGCACACAATTCAAAGCAAATGCCAATGTTCATGTAGTTGTTTTGAAAATTCACTAATCTCTATCCCAGAGTGATTAAACATGTCTGTGTGGAGTTTCTATGTATTTTCCACACTCCAAAAACATATTGGTAGATTAAATGTCATCTGATAAAAGTAACTTTGCTGTTTGTGTGGTAGGGATTATACATTTTGAGATCCAGAGTGGAAGGGACCATAGTGTTGAAGTTAGGAGAGCGCTATTGCGCAGTCTCCATAGTGGTTCCTTTAGGGAAGCTTTAATCCCTAGCCAAGATGGCCGCCTTCTGTACGTCTGTGTATGCATTGTGCCATCTTGCCACTGTGTTAGAGCGCAGACAGGCGTAGCTTGGTAAGACCCTCTGTTTACTACTTGAACCACAATGATGATACTCTAGTATCCTGCACCACTACCAAGTCACCAGCTTCATTGGTTAAGTTCTGGGCTGTCCACTGACCTCAGGGGTTCTGCTGGTGTGTTCCATCACTCTGGCCAGGAGCGTATTTATAATGGGTGCAGGGTGTGCTGGGCACACAGGGCCCTAAGCAGGGGCGCCGAGAGGGGGGGGAGCGGGTACAGATTACCGGGGCCGGGCCTCCTGAGGGGCCCGGCGCTGCACCTCACTACATATGCAGTGCGGATCAACCAAGGGCTGAACTGTCCCTCCCCTTCATCCTAACGTGCCGACATGACCAGCTTCTTCCCATGCAACAGGCAGTGCCGGTTACAGCACTCAGGGATGGGGACAGCCCTTGTCCTAGAGCTCATCAACAGGAAAGCAGACTTAGGGGTCTATTTACTAAGCAGTGTTAGGAGACAGAGTGAAAAGTGATAAGAAAGTGATAAGGTGCCAGACAATCAACTCCCAACTGTCAGCACCTTATCACTTTCTTATCACTTTTCACTCTTGTCTCCTAACACTGCTTAGTAAATAGACCCCTGAGAATCTGGGGGCATCGTGAGCAGGAGAGATAGTACATTAGGTACATGAATTAGCTTACCCTAAGAGGCTGAGATGATTGGCTCGCTGTTGCTGCGACCGCTTTAGCATCTTTTGCTGTAGTTGCATCTGTAACTTTATGCTAATGTTAGTATCAGCCCTTCCCCTGGTGTACAAGCGGGTGTCTGACTGCGCAAGGACTGAGACGCCAACTTGGTGCATCTTTAGACGCGACCATCAAATGCATCATCGTAACTTGCACCTGCCCCATGCTAGGTGCAGATTCTCCATCAAAGTATGGCCTCCAATGTAAGCGCTTAGGTGTCTGAGTTCACAATCGGTTATGCGACACATGCGCGATACTCCCATAACACACCCATAAGATAGTACATCTATATAATCACCTTCAGGAAATGTCCAGTACATTTCCGAGACCGTGCGTCTAAACCATTACTGTGCACACACACCATGCACTGTGCGATTTTTTAGCCCATTGAGTCCCAATCTGCAAAAAGACAGGGAAAAAACATTCTTCAAAAAGAGTACTTTTCACTAACTTTGCATATAGAAGCACCAAAGTGTTGCTCATACTGGGCGTCTCAGTCCTTGTACATGTGGACGCACGACTGTACACCAGGGAAGGGCTTGTAGCTACATTTGCATAAAGTCGCAGGAATGCGAGCGGCAATAGCCGCAGACGCGATGCTGTTTCGCCCAGCTCAGAACCAAGCCCAAAGTACTTTGGGCCCGATTGCAAGAGGCTGACACTGGTTACTGGTGTACAGACCAACGTTTCCAGCAAAACGTCCCAATGTCACGAATGTAAAGTCATTCTCAGAGGAAATCAGATGGAAGAGGTGCATCAAGCATGAATATTTAGACCTTGTATATACTAAGCATACTCAACATTAATTAGAAGGAACGAAGGTGTTGGATGTGCTCTCACCATTAAAATCAAGCTGAGCTGGTTGAGGTTTTAAATTACCAGTGCTTTGCAATCTTTCACTGACGTACATACTTATTTTGCAGGGAATGGGAATGCAATAGTGCTGCTTTCTTATCAAGAGACAAAAATCCTTTCGCCGGTGCCAAATAGAGAACAAACCATATCTTTACTGAACGCATGAGCCAGCAGAGGATCGTCTTTCTGCCGAGCTCGTTTTCGCTTATGTGTGACTTATCAGAGGCACATCTCAAAATCATCTGCTTAAAATATTCGAATGGCTTTGCCTTAATGTATTGCAGCTTATTTAGGTAGCTATATGCCTTTGCTGAATCTATGGCGTGGCGATTGCAGCCTAACATACCCACATTTTATTTGGGCAGAAATCGATGCTCTTGCACTGACCATCTATTGTAATTAAATTGACTGACACAAGGCGACAGGTGGTAAATGATGATAATATGTTCCCTGTGGAACTGTTCCATTAGTAAATGAAGGCATATAATACACTGCAACATTGCTGCTCTAATACCTCTCTGACTCCACTTTGTCTTTCATTTCAGACTCCCCATCCACTGATTGCTGATTTCACTTCATTGCTAGAACGGTTCCCTTCTCCCATCCCCCCCTTTGTTTCTCTATCCCCCCATTTTTATTTTATTCATTCCCTCTTGTTTAAAATGTATGCATGAGAAACTCAATCCTTTGTAATCTGCTTTCTATCTTAAAAAGTATTTGTAATTTTGTCATTCTTGACGAGACATGATGTACAGCATTGTGTCGTGTTTTGTTACATTTCTTTTATTTCCACTGCGTAGGATGTCTATTTGTTATTTGCACTGTATTTATTGTATGTATACCTTCTCAGACGCAAATTGATCTAAAAAAGCACTGCAATATTTATACATATTATTAATTAAAAATTATGGCCCTCATTCAGAGCCGCTCGTTAGCGGCAGTACGCTCGTTCCGAGCGATGTTCGCACATCTGCGCATGCGTACGGTTTTTAGTACGCATGCGCGAACCAGTCAGTGTGGCCGAAAATCGTTTGTACGCTATATAGCGAGTGCCTGCTATTTTGAGTGACAGAATGAGGCGTATGTGGGTGGTAACAGGGGAAGGTGCTTGAAAACGGGGGAGTGGAATTCGAACGCAGGCGTGCTTAAAGGTCAAAACGGGCGTTTTAAGGGTGTGCATAATTAATCCAGCAGCGTCATTGACCACGTTACTTGGTTTTTTTAAACTCAGAACTGCTCGCAAAATAGCGGTTGAAAAAACCAACCACAAGAATAGCGAGCAGTTCATACGCTGTACGATGTACTCGATTAATCTAATAAATAGCGGACATGACGTATGGTGCGAGCGGCCAGGGGGCGTTTTTATCAAATAAACGAACGTATGTTTTGCTCGCTCGTTCAGACTTAGAGGTGTGAACAGACTGCAATGTGCGAACGGATCATTTGAATAGCCACCCCTTGTTTTTGAACGAACGACCGCAAATAGCGAACGGCTCTGAATGAGGGCCAATGTTCTAAGCCCACATTTCAGCAAATTATATTATGGCACAATTTATACATTTCCATATAAACTTTATTTTACATTATCCCTATGCTAACATCCAGAGTAATGGTGACTTTATTAGTTTATTGAAGCACCATTACCATTTGTAAACTGGAGTTTTATTAAACATACCCCGCAACCGTCCAGATTCGGGTGGGATACTCCACTTTGCGGGCACTGTCCCGTCATCCTGCCCGCGGGCAGCAGTGTCCCGTGGGGTGGGGGCACTCTATCACCGGTGCTCTGCATAGCAAAGCAGCAGTGAATGGATGATGCCAAAGAAGCTGAGCCAGGGTTTTCTTATTCCCAAAGTGACCTGCTGCTGAAATATTATGTGCCAACGCTAACAACTGTCCCCTATAGAATGTGGGCACTACTAATTGTTTCCCGTCTGTCGCACGTTCCTGACCTGAAATAGCTCAAACTACCCAGTACAACAATCTGTTTTCTCACACTAATTTACTCCCAACTGCATCCTTAATCCCAACATCCGCTATACTTCTCCAACTGCATCCTTAATCCCAACATACTGTACTTCTGATATTGGCAAGGGTCGGGTTCGTCCATTGGGCTTGTCTAAATTCAAGTCGGTCAACCTACCCCAAATCAACCATTGGTCCATTATGTAACCCATCAAAATCGCTCACTGATGGCAATTCAGGTGGAATACTATAATCAGGCACAGGACCAATAGGACACTGTACAGCATCTGGGCTGGCCATAGAATGTGCCAAAGACTTCGGGTAACTACATGTACAAAGTAGGTCATCAATTTTGACCCAAATCATCCCCCAAAATAACCGTAGTGGAGAGACCCTTCAAAATGCCAACCTCCACAATTGCATGATCTGCACCCCAGTCCAGATATACCTAAGCTACTGGGATGATGGAATCCGACATGCTGACCAGATAATATCTGAGTATTAGGGATCAAGTCTGGTTCTACTAACATAAGAGATTCCCTAGAGTCCCGTAGTCCTTGAACCTTTTGATCCCACTTCCACACAGCCTGCATGTGCCCATTCATATTCTTTGGAGTATATTTTCCTTCCCCTAGAACCAAATCTAGCACATATACTCTATCCATCCCTTCTTGCTCAACAGGATGAATCCAATCATTGTCAAAGTCAGTTTGATAGTCATCTGGAGCATATTGTAACTTACCAGCTATAAGAAACATATTTTGCCCGTGCAAGGGTTTGTTGGAAGGCAAGTATGGAACCCGCACTGTGAGACAGTTCAGACACATTTTTATTTGCATATCAAAAATCCTCATTATTTGGAGATTGAAATATATTGCACTTTACACAGATGAATTGATTATCTTTTATCATAATTTTTTCCTCTTTTATGAACATTATGTAAACACTCTTCAATTGGAATCGGTATGTAACACCACCGGATTTAAGCTCGGCGGATGAAATCTTGAGGCGGGAAGGCCAGCAGATGAAGATCCCGACTAGGGTAAGTAAGTACCCTAACCCTCCCCTCCCCCCCCTAACCCTAGTTAGTGGTGCCTAACCCTAACCCCCTCCCTTAGTGCCTAACCCTAATCTCCCCCCATGGGTGCCTAAACCTAACCCCCCTCCCCCCACCCTAAACCTAACCCTCCCGGTGGGTGACTAAACCTAACCTCCCCCCGCTGGTGCCTAACCCTAACCCCCCCTTCCCCTAGCCTAATCCTAACTCTCCCGGGAGTCCCTAAACCTACCCCCCCCCCCACGGCTAAGAGCTCCCGATGCCCGGCTTACCTACGTTTGGTATGCCTGGCGTCAGGATTTTGGCGTGGGGCTAATGATAGGCATCAGTATTTAGACGCCTATCTTTAGTCCCGTGCTGGGCTTTCACTGTCGGCTTCCAGACTACATCCCCTTCAATTATCTGACAATGATTAACCTCTAAGAGAAGAATTACAAATCTTATCCTGGATACATATTGGTAACTGTGTTGCTATTTTGGATGTGTCATCTGTGAATTTCAGCAAGTTTTGCATAAAGAACTTTTTTACTTCTCTCCAATATATTTATATATATTTTTAGAGATATTTAAATTACTGCCTTTGTCAAGAGTCTATATTATTTGGGAAGCGGTTCAGTGCATTAATGTGTATTGTGTTTTATTTTATTGTGTTTTATTATATATTGTTGCTTTTGGATTAAATATATCGATATGACAGCGCCCGGAATTACTTATATATTTTTTATGGTCTATATTTTGTGAGTACTGTATAATTCTCACATCGGTATATTGGGCTGCAGTCAGAATATAATTTGGGGGTGTTCAGCGCCAAATCATTATTTTTTTTTACTTTCCTAGGGAGTAGCTCCATTTCCTAATGCTCCTAGCCAATCATGTAACACTGCTGGGGTAGCTGCAGTTATTTCCGACCCTCCACCCATAGGGAAGTTGCTGTAGTTCCTCTGCATCCTCTGAATCCTCCATTCCACCAGGATGAGCTTTCTCCCATTCCATTAGCCGGATCACCAGCACCTCTCAGGTCTCTGACCAATCAAACACAATGTCATTCATCCAACAGAATCCCTGCAGATGTTGTTTTTTTGCTCTTCAATAAAACTTTTTTCTTTCCACCATCTCTCCCGGTTCTGGATCACGCACCATCCTTCAGTCAGGTTCCCCCACAAGTTCCCATAAGGAAAATGGTATCAAGAGACTATTACAAAGCCTAGCCGTATGAAACACGCACCCTTATGCTCCACCCACGCATTGGGTCTGTGTGATCGGTTGTGTATATAACCCTTTAGTATTTGGACCTGGAGGTGACGTGAGTGAGGGCGGAAGTGCAGTTCCATTCCCATAAAATCCACCAAAAGAAGAAACTTGTCCCCTCACGGGCTCGCTTCGCTCGTCACAGGTTTTTATTTCCCTCTATGTCCACATGGATGATAAGGAAAGACGTTGTACAGTAACTGATGACGTCAGAGTACATCTACGGAAGGGGTTCTATCCACTACCCTGTGTGATTCCCACTACTGCAGCCAATATGTGAGGATACCAGGCTTAGACTTAAAGTCCACCACTTGTTCCTGGACCCCTAAGTACAGCAATCACACAGGTAAGTAGAGGATGCATTTTAATTACACATTTATTGCAAGGGGATAAAAGAAACAAGAAACCAAGGTAAACAAATAATCACCATGTGGCTATGACTACTAAACCCTTCTCTTAAAACATCTCACTTGCCTGATTGAAATCCAGTCTCCCGAGGAGTCCCAAAGCCATCGTACAGTACTGTTCACACCGGGATTTCAGGCATATAACTCCTGCTGTTCTTGAGGATCCCAGCCGCTCTGCAATTGCGCTTCACCAGCATGGTGGGATCCAGGCTGGCCTGCCATAAAAGTCTTCAGCTAAGGGACATTCCACTGGACCTCTCAGCACTTCTGGATATAATTCTGTCCAGGCTCTGCTGACTCTAATAGCTCGCGCTGCGATATTTCTATCTCTGTAGCCTTGCAGACACACACAGCTCCTGGCAACATACTGTAGCACTTCCATGTGCTGGAACCCCCCTCCTCACCCCCTTTTAAATAGAACCTCCACCCCAAACAGTCCTCACTGGAGCATGATATATGGACGGGTCTGCACTACAGGCAAGGGGCGGCAAGGCAGGAAGTCCAGCCACAGTATCTTCTTGGAGGACAGGTTAATCCAACTGCCGGGCTATTTTTAAGAACAGTCAGGTAAGCCAACATTTTTACAAACCCCCAAGACACAGCTCCATATCTGGGCCATGAGAAGTGGAACAAAGGGGCACCCTCCATAGCCCCAGCTGTCCTAAAACCTCACAACATACACTTACCTTGATTTCTTCACTCTTTTTCTCTGCATTTTTTTCTCGTCTTCTCTCTTATTTTCTTTTAACTGGTCTCTTCTCCTGCTTTTCTTGCTTATTGTCTTCCCCGTGTCACACATCGGGGTCTTAGCATCTGTTACAAAGTCCGTCAGTCTCACTTCTCTGTGCTTCATGCACCTGACAAGATCTCTAAAGTAAACAAAACAGCAGGAAAATGAGCGCAGCCATGATGTACTCTGTGAGGTGATTCACCTGAGTGCTCACCTAGTCAATTGGACCAATGTCTCTGAACCACTCCCTGTTTAAACCTGCACCTGGAGCTGACTCATTGCCAAAACAATTTACTTCCTTCAGTGGTCTTCAGCATCTACTGTCTCCTGTGGACCCCAGTACCTGCATAATCTGCCAACATACTCAGGGGTAAATGTATTATAGCGGCTTGCATCATGCCGCTATAACTCTTCCTGCTTCACCTCTTTACCATGGTGAAGCAGTACTAATGAGATGTATGAAACCCCCTCTGGCAATCCCTGCCTGAGTACACCGCATCAGCCTAGTGCTGATGCACTGTCTCATTCCCAGCTGGCTCTGCTGGTCATGTGGTCGCAAGCCTCATGAGATCCCACGTGCAGCCCCAGGAGCAGACAGCTGCCACAGCAGGGACAGTGCTCTCCCTTCTATGGTAATAGGGCAACGACAGCTGCAGCTGACGGAACGGTAATTTTGCCCAGCATATCGGTGCTTTATCTTGTAGATGGCAGTGCGGATAATGACAGGGATGCATAGCACCCAACCCCATAATAATACAAGGGGGAGAAGCGGTATCAACGCACATAATGTGTGCTGATACCGCTTCTTCCCCATATCGACATATAATACATCTACCCTTCCATCCACTCTTGTGTTCAGGTGCCTCTGCATTCACTTATCTCCAGCATTCTCAGTTCCTGCTATATCATCTGTGGGTTACTACCATCTGCTGCTGTGAACATATCCAGTCTCCGCTTCAGTGGAGCCCGCATCTGTACCCCCAGTCCCCGGCATCTGCCTCATATGGACATTGTGCATCAACATATCCTCCGATTACTTGGCAGTATTCCAGCCACCGAACCAGGTATATTCAGCAGCATCTGCATACCCCTCGCTGTCTGGATCACAATTACCAGCCAGCTCACCATGGGTCTATTTAGGTTGGCGGTTACACTATCTTGCTGGCTGTATATTGGTTTCCCTGTGCTGTGTGTAACCGCCCGGGGCTCATTCTATGTGGTGCTGTTGCCAGGGCTGTGGTCAGTGTGCGCCTGGGTGAATGGCAAGCCTGTATTTCCAATCTTGGTCCTTCAGTGTCCGAGTTTCTAACCAGGTTCCAGTTTCAGGTCTTGCGACAGAGCTATAGGTCTTATCCTGGATGCATAAGACTCCAATTCCTGGCCTAAGTTCCAACTATACCAGTACTATATTGCCCTGAGTTCCGTGACTGTCTCCCGAGTCCTGGACTGTGGATTTGGCTCTGCTGGCCTATATTAGGTCACTGGGCCAAGTTACACCCAGTAGGCTTCAGGCTGACACTCCTTGGATCCTGGTCCTTATCCCTGGATAACTCTGGCCCATGGTTTCTATCCATGCCAGTAGTGTGGCAGGCCAACGGTGTACCCCATGAGCAAGAACTATATACATCCTCCTCATCTCACCTGCACTTTAGTTAAACCCAAGGGTCCTGGACCAACAAAATCCTACAACCGTGACACCCTGCTTGTATTTCTGCTCCTGGCTGCAGCTGCCTATATGGGAGTCTTCACCTGACAGAGGCTCCCATCGAGAGTAATATGAGTCCCTGATATGGTATGCAGTCAGGAAGCCGATGGTCGAAATGCCGACCGCCGGTGTCCTGACTGTGCAATCCCAACAGGGGACTAATGATAAGCATTGAAATCCCAACGCCTGTCATTATCCCTACACCGGGAGCTTGACGCCCGGCATACCGAACAAAGGACAGCTGCGGGGGGAGGGAGGGTTAGGTTAGGGGCTCCCGGGGGGGACTTAGGGTTAGGCACCCCCCAGGAGGGTTAAGCTAGGGGAAGGGGGGTTAGGGTCAGGCACCCACAGTGGAGGTTAGGGTTAGGCACCCCTGGAAGGGTTAGGTTCAGGCTGTGGGGACGGGGGGGGGGTTAGGTTTAGGCACTAGGGGGGAGATTAGGGTTCGGCACCCCTAAGGGAGGGTTAGGGTAAGGGGGGGAGTGGGTTAGGTATAGTTAGTTAATTTACCTGTTGGGATCTTCACTGCTGCCGGTCTTCCTGCGTCGGGATTTGAACCGCGGGACATAGGTCTAGTGGTCATTCATACCGATCCCTCTGATATAGGTGTATAAATAATGAATATGGGAGCCTCCTGTTAAGACTCAGACTCCCATTTATTTTATTTTAATATTGTATTTATGGGCTACTCTGGGGGGAAACTTAGGAGGCTCGGGGGGGCCAGAGGTGACAAGTGGAAGACCCTGAGTGACACAGCCGCTAGCTGCAGTGTGGCTGTGTCACTTCCATTTACAGGCAGCACACCACTCCAAATGCTGAAAGCAGCCTGCAGGCGCTGGACCACCAGGGCAGGCACTTAGCAGGAGGTAGCCAATGAAAGATGATTGGGGGTGCGGCCTGGGTTGCCTCTTGGCCCAGCCCACCCCTGGTTATCACCATTTTGAGATGGTGATAGCAGACTACGTATTACAGCAGTATAAGTACTGCCATCAACATTGCAAACTTTGCACATGGAAAATTTTGCTGGTGAATCTTGTAGTCGCGAGGTTTGCAGCTGATCATAAACCATTTATGGTTAAGGCAAAGAAAAAAAGCCCTATTGCCAGCAAAAGCAATTAGGTGTTCACCCATTGATAAATCTGCCTTTTAGTGCATGCATCTTCAATGACGAAACACTGACTAGCAACGTCTCAAAAATCCATTAGCATGTGTGATGGCAGGATTTCATCTTGATGAATAGGATCCATAATGTTTACATAGTTTATTGTTTAGTAACGCAGCTGCCAAGAACCCAAGTAAACGTCAACAGAAATGATAGGGAAACGAAAGGTAAAAGGTTAAGATGGGAGGTGGAAGAAGAAAGAAAAGGTGGTAGAAGGTCCAGGGCTATAGGAGAAAGTAGTCTGAGGTGGGTAATGGAGAAGATGAACAACATTGCGTTCAATTGAATTCCCCTCATAGAGTGGGACAGAGGGATGAAAGATGGGGGTTATAGATGTAACCTCACAGGGGAGGAACAGAGCTTAGTGGGTGCAGAAGGTGGCATGTGGCCAATTTTACAGAGGAAACAAAATGGTTCATCTGGTACTTTTGGTATCTTTCGGATCCCTCTCTGGGGATTTTTGCAGAAAGCAGCCCATGGATTTCTATAGGTAACGCCAACTATAGATGGAACAAGCTCCGAAATGTTTTGCTTTCTGGTGCTTGCTACTGTACACACAGAGATTGTGGCCAACCTTTTTTAGAAGTGCTGAGCTTTCAGCTTGCTATCTGGGGCCTTGACACCGCTAGAACTGGATAGTGGACACCAGTAGCTCCGCCCTGTCACCCCAGTGGGTATGAGCTACCTTACTGACTTTTTTTAGACTGGTATTGTTAGTATAGAGAAAGCTTATATCAGAATCCGCATGAATTACTTGCGTCCGGCGGTTAGAATCCCGACAGCGGCTGGCCGACATGGGTGAAAATGCCCATCGTCCCCAGGTAAGTATTTACTGACCTAACCTACTCCCACTAACCCTAACCCTCCTTAGGGGTGCCTAACCCTAACCATCCCCCCAGTGCCTAACTCTAATCCCCCCTAAGTCCCCCGGGGGGTGCCTAACCCTAACCATCCCTCCCCCTAGCCTAACCCTAACCTCCCGGGGGGTGTCTGACCCTAAGTCCCCCCTGGGAGCCCTAAACCTAACCCTGATCCCCCCCCCCGCGGCTGTCCGCGCTCGGCGCCAGGCAGTACTTCAATCGGTATGCCGGGCGCCGGTCTCCCAGCATCAGTAAATTGCGTCTAGATTTAGACGCCTGTCATTTAACCCTCGCCGGGATAAAGCAGTCGGGAAGCTAGCTGTTGGGATTATGTCTGCCGGCTTCTCGACTGCATACCCTTATATCTTTCTGAGTATGGGCCTGATTCAGCTTGGATCGCAGTTGCTAATCCACACGCAATCGGCCGATTGCTGCATAGTGCGTATGCATCGCAGTGCATGTGAGCAAACGAGTCAATGCGATCGCAGTGACTAAGCAGACCCATTGCAGAGTGATTGACAGGAACTGCCGTTTGTGGGTGGTGATGGGGGGGAGGCGAAACGCAGACATGTCAGTACTTTTGAATGCAGTTGCAGGGGTGTGCATAAATTATCCACTGCGATGGCCTATGCAGCCTGAGGTCTCATAGCGTGTGTGGCAGTTAGCAATCTGAGTAAGGTCAGAGCTTGTGCAAGTGTGCGTGAGGCTGCAATGGTACTCGATTGTATCAATGTTTTTGCAGTCTTGGTAAACATTATGGATGCGTGTAAGGTAAAGTGGGCGTCCATATGTAGTGCTGTGGCAGCATAGCGATTGCAATGAATTAGCATACTATCACAGTTGAACTTCGTGCGTAATCGCAGCTGCGATCGCAATAGCGATCCTTGCTGAATCAGGCCCTATCCCCAGCAGAACATTACTCAGGGAGAGTATAAAATTGCATAATATCATCTGTTTTCCTAGGTGGAGGGGGCATGACCAGGTCATGGTGGAATGTGACTAGTACAGTACTTTAAAAGATCTAATTTCCCTACAAAGCAATACTGTGCATAAGACTGCTTGGTGCTGCACTGCCTTCACTGCATCCACTGCTGATGGACTCCACAAGGTAATGCCTGATCTTTATTGATTCGGCTTCAGGTTATGCCCCCCTCTCTACACTCTAACTCATGTTATGCCCTCCTTGCATTCTCTATATTTTCCAACATGTCTGCATATATCCTACAAAGCCTCAAATCTTGCCCCTCTGTTGTTCCCCCTATTCTCTCTATCCTATTATGCCTGTCCTGTATCCCCACTTTACCATCCTTCCAGCTCCAACACCCCTACCCTCCTGCCACTGTTACTACACAGTCTCATCCTCCTCAGTTTTCCTTAAGGATCACCAAGTCCATTGTTCTACCTCCCCTAATGTATATTACCCCTCCTTCTACATTTTAAGGTTTTACGAGCACGGTCTTCAATAATTTGCCCTATACAGGCACAGATGGCCACATAATAAGCAAAAATTATTATATGAATGCTGGTAATGGGGGAGGGGTGTGGCACCAAGTCCTCACTGTGCCAGGGGCTCCCGGGCCCCTAGGTACAGCCTTGTTGCAGACAATAATAAATTAGTAGAGACATGTACCGGTCACAAACTGAAAGTCTTGAGATCTGATAATGGAGAATATCTCAACAAAGATGTGAACATTTTCCTTATGAAGCATGGTATTAAGCATCAATTGACCAATGCATACCCACCAAAGCAGAATGGAGTAAGTGAGCGTGCAAGATGTACTTTAGTGGAGAGAGCCAAATGTATGCTGAAAGATGGCGGCCTAAACATGTAGTTTTGGGTGGAGGCAGTGTCCATGGCAGTTTATCTGAAAAATTGTGCTCCCACGGTTGCTTTGAAGGACAAGGCACCAATAGAAGCATGGTCTGGAAGAAACCAAGTATCAGACATCTCAGAGTTTTTGGGTGTACTGCCTATGTACACAGTGACATACCTAAAGAGAGAAGAGGTAAGCTGGATACAAAGTCCATGAAATGAATCATACTCCCAAGAGAGTAAAGTTACAGACTCTGGAATCCAAAGACCAAAATGCTTGTCAAGTCAAAGGATGTCATTTTACAAGCGACAACACCACTTAGGGAAAAGGTGGAATTGGATTTGCAAAACAAGTGTTTTTACTGGATTGCCAACAGCTGGCGACATACCTGAACCAGAGGTTACCAGCATGGACATCCAACCACAGAAAAGAACCCCTGCAAGATCAAACAGTGGAAAACCACCAAAGAGATATTATGAGTTTGTAAATAATACACTCTGTGAGCCCCAAAATATCCAAGAGGCAAAGTCAAGAAATGACTGGTGTGAGTGGAAATCCTAAACAGCCAAGGAACTTCCTCGCCTCAAATACACCTTGAGTAAACTGAGTATCATAAACAAGGAAGACACCATCAACATTGAGTGTGACAATAGTTGTGAGCTGGTGGAGAAAGGATCTGTTGCTGTGGTTCACATAGCTATTGAGAAGACTCCTGCTGAGGTGCTAACCAAGAGGATTCACACAGTCACTGGCCATGTTTCTAGAGAAATGAGGACTAGAACTTACATGAAACATTGATATGTTTTTGCATGTCTAACCCTCAATTTTTTACAGGTTGCTGCAATAAATGTATGAGAAATGTTTGTGTTACATGGAGAAGCTAGCAGTGAAGAGGGCGTTAAAAAATAAAGTGTGCTACTGCCCTGCCTCTATGAATGCTCCTTACTTGAAGCATTCTACTTTACCAAGATGGCCACAATTTGGCCTTCATGCACAGTTGACTTAATTGGTACCTCAGTCATTTGATTTAACCATCTGGACTCAAGCATGGATATCCTTAAAAATTGGACTGTAATGGCAGAGTTTGGGAACCTCTATGTTACGAAATAGCACAAAAATAAACAAACTACACTTTGATACACTACTGATTAGATTGGAACTATATACCATACCCAGATTATCTACACCACACACCTAGACCAGCACACTGATGCATGGTTCTGTTTATAGCGAGACCCACATATGAAGTCTTGAGTATCATGCCTGATATACTATGAAAAGCCATGTGGTATATTGGAAAGAGTTATGGGCCCCATACATCAGCAATGGATTGTCGCAATTCACTCAATCCGCATATACCGGGGTCGGGGCATCGGTGAAATCCAACATGTTGGATTCCTTGATTTGTGTTACCAACTAAAATATGAACGGGATTGGCAAATCATGGATTTTTAACATGACAAATTTCCCTAGCTACTGGCAATTATCAATAGCCATTGATCGGCTTTTCAGACCGGCGGATTGGCAGTTTCGGTCAGATCAAAAAAATCGTCCGCCTGGTGTATGGGGCACTTAAGTTACAGGGGCTAGTGTCCAGGGTTAACGATACTGTTTTAGAACCTCTATACACTCCTTCCTATACCTTCTAATATCCTGCCTATACCTTCTAATATCCTGTCTATACCTTCTAAGGATGACGCTAATTTGCGTACGCAGTCATACAGTAAATAAAGACTTCAGACCTGGACTCTGTGGTTCCAAAGCACAAAGTATTATTCAAGTAAAAAGTACAGTCAGTTACACGCTATAGATCCAGACACAATTAGGCGCAAAGGAATTATACAGACCCAAGTACAGTATACATATGCAGCACTTCCGGACCAGATGTTAGGCATCAGCAAGAAACCCCTCATCAATCAGCATTCAGCACAAAGACTGTTGGAGCACACATATTTATACCCCCCAGGAATAGACAAAACATAGACATGTTTGTTGCTGATGCTATTGGTTCCCAAGGGGGATGTATCTGTTACAGAGCGTTTAACAGCCTGTTTCATATAGACCAAACCCAGCCTCCAAGAACGGGGGGGTCTCTGGATTCCCACCTCATGCAACATCCTAACAGTTATTCATATCATATACATTTTGTTGCTTGAAGTCTTTGCGGTCCATAAGTCGAGAATGCATGATGCGATCTCCACACTGATAATACCGGAATTCTGTTGAAAGAGTATGCATCAGTACAAAACCAAACACGGCTTACTTAGCATGTATAAAACCTTAGTTACCAAATAATCTTTATTTCACAGCTTTTATACTAAATGAACTAACTTAAACCTTACAGCTTATGGAACCTTGTATGTGAATATGTAATGTGTGAGTATGCAGGGTTTGATATAAGGACGCTGGTTAACTTGGGACAGAAGCAGCATTTCCATATAGGATCTTATGCATTCGCTAATATGCGACTAGTTAACTGCGCAATTGTGCGTATTAATGTGTATATGAGAAATGGTAAAAGTTGCAATCGCATGGTGCTAATAGTAATATCGCCATACTTAAATGTGGGTTTATCTAAAATGACGCTTGGGCGGCCATTCGCAAAATGGCGTCTTGCGATCTCATTTCCAAGATGGTGTCTTGCGAGCAGTCGCAAGATGGCGTCGCTGCAATTCAATTTTAAACTGATCTTGTCTCAGCCAATAATCCAGCTTCGACAGTCCACCCTTTGATAGCGAACAACATGCTATCACAATCTGATTTTAAAATATAATTTAGGCTTACATTTATATACTATTTAGTGTTATTATGGGATGGCACAAGGTGGGTCTTAATCCATCAATAATGTGTCTCTGGGTGGGGACATAAAACTACTATGATACGCACACCGCGGATCTTTGAAGATCATGTGAAAGGTGTGGGCATGCACCAGTCTTATAAAGGCAGTCTTGAAGGGGAATTGAGACTTTACATTATCTGAGGTGTTAACATTTCAATAATACATTCTATGCACGTCTAAATATAATACATTAAATGATGGTATTTCCTAGTTTAGGGTTGTAATGCAGTTCTGTATTTACCTCGGTATTCATATTGTCATTACAGATCACCATCATAGTTTCGTTCTTGCATTTTACTCTATTTTTACATTTTCCACACTTCAACACAATAGGAACACACCGGACACATATGCCAATTATTATGATGATGATCAGTATAAGGATCAAGAATTTGCTTATGCTGGCTATCACTTCCTGAACCCATTCCCCTAGACCTGAGAACCATTTCACTGGGTTCAGCCATGAAACCCATCCTTCTATCTTTTCCCCTACTTCAGCCACTGAAGTGTTATGGTTCTTACGAAACTCCCATTTTAGCTTCAGAATTTCATCCATCTTCCGGTCTATCACTTCCTTCCGGTCGCTGGTATCATTGGTGACATAGGTGCAACATTTTACTCCAAATTGGTTGGCTAACGTTACGCAATACCCTCCACTAACAGCAGTTAAATAATTCAACACTAGCCTGTGTTGCACTAGTTCTTTCTTGTACGCTTGCAATTCTATACCTGTATACCTGAATGTGTCATCGTACAGCTTGGTGATATTATCTATCAATTTAGCAAGTTCCTGAATATACCTAAAATTTTATGTACCCCGAGCAATCCTGGTGGGATCCAGTGCAACTAAAACTTGAAAGCCAATTGTCTCATAATTAACTGAGTGGCTTTATGCACGTCACCAGGTATCATATTTCTTTTGCCTCTGTGTTCATATTGTGTGTGAAGATAAGGAGATGGTGTGTTCTTATGTATACCAAGCATTTCAACATGTTTGAGGGTCATAACTTCTGGGACTACTCTTCCCAGGTAACACAAACCTTCGGAACTCGGGGAGAGTCACTTATACGCTTTTTTCCACATATAAAATATACATTATCAGGGAGAACATAAGGAATGGTATGCATCATTATCATTAAGCACATTTCCCTTGCAAACAATCCTATTTCTGGGTCTTCCATCTGGTTCATGCAAGTCTCTGGCTGTATTATTTTAGCACAATAACCATCTGGCACTTACCAATAATTTCTTTGGTGGAACTCAATGTATACCGATACTTAAAATGTTTCCCACTAGATTTAATTGAGCGTAACAGATCATGGTTTATAGACTCATTATCAGCTCTTTGTGAGAAGGTCATCATCTGATTATTCCCCGTCACTTCCCAACTCCCGGGTTTATTGGGGTTGGTTATGTTTAAACACAAAAGTGATCTATCTACTTGGAATTGATAGAGTTTGAAATGAGGTGGTTTGGATGAGAGGAATTTTCCATCCAATGTTTTCCCTTTTTGTAATTCTAAAACTTCCATGGTATTCAGCGAAATGGCACCAACCCTACGTTATGCTGTCCCTGTGGCACATGTGAACACACCCAGCAATCAGTTTAATTTAACACTTTGCCTACCATGCTATGATAATCCTCTAAAGGATACCCACCCCAGTACGGGTTATATTTAGGTTGGCACCGTTGGATACAGTTCTCATCAACTAGGGACCCACAAAGCTCACAAATACAGGAATCTTCAGACGATAAACCTCCACACCGTCCCCGAGTATCCGGAATGACAGCTCTCTTAACAATAACAGTACTAAGATTGGTCAGACACTCCCCTTATTGGCATTGCACTCCTCTTGACTCCACTCCATCAGCACTGCCATCAGCTCCCATTTCCTCAATCGGTCTCCCATTACAGAAACTGGATATCCGTGAACCGACCAGGATGGTGAACACTCTAAAAGAGAATATGAAAATTAACACAGCAGGCCCATCCATTGTCACAACAAGACCTGCAAATTTCTCTCAGTTCAGGTATCTCACTACGACCTTTTCAATCCTCCCGGAACAAGCTCCCGGGCGACAGGTCCACGTTATCAGCCTTGTCTCTGACTTGTTTCTCCACCGGTTGATTGACCTTTTTGCAGTGAGTGGAATGGACCCATGTATCTCTCTCAGCCACCTTCAAAGATGTAGTACTTGTCAGCAGCACCTGGTACGGACCTTCCCACTGATCAGTCAAACAACCTGAATGCAAGAAACTTCTGATCATAACATATTCTCCTGGTTCAACATCATGACAGTTAGTTTCAGGCATATCATTAGACAACAATTTCAGTTTCTGCTGCTGTTGCTTTAACTGCTTACTCATTGATATAAGATACTTTACGGTTACCTCGTTGTTACCTTTCAAGTCTTCCTGTGGACTTATATAATCAAATGAGGTTGTCTACCAAACAGTATTTCAAATGGGGACAGATTTAGAGGGGGTCTAGGGGTGGCCCTTATACTATGTAGGACCAAAGGTAACGCTTCTGGCCATCCTAGTCTAGTCTCTGCCATGATTTTACTTAACTTATTTTTAATAGTCCCGTTCATCCTCTCTAACTTGGCACTGGCTTGCGGTCGGTAGGGGGTATGAAGTCGGCTATTAATACCCATCAGATTACACATACTTTGAAAAACATCAACTGTGAAATGAGTACCCCTGTCACTCTCAATGATTTTAGGGATACCGTACCTGCATACAAATTCCGAAACTATTTTCTTGGCAGTAAATGCAGCAGTATTAGTGGCCGCTGGGTAGGCCTCAGCCCATTTAGAAAATACATAAGTGCACACTAATACATACTTAAGATTCCTGCAGGGTGGTAATTGAATGAAATCAATTTGTATCACCTGGAAAGGTCCATCGGTCGGTGGAATGTGGGATGGTTGGGTAGGGATCGCATTCCCTATGTTCTTCCTCAAGCAGGTCAGACAGGACATTGCTATCTTTTCTGCTTGTGAAGAAAAACCTGGTGCACACCAGTATGCTCTCACCAACTTGCACATACCTTGTTTTCCCAGATGAGTCAGACCGTGTGCTGCCTCAGCCAGGCTGGGGTAATATGCCTTGGGGGCTACTGGTTTACCTTGTCTGTCCCTCCAGAGCCCGGAGGACTCTTGCCCACATCCCTTGGACTTCCAAATGGATTTTTCCTGAATTGAACACAAATTTTGCATCTCAATTAATTTAAGCATATCAATTGTTTGAAAAGACATAATTTTTTCAGTTGGAGAAAACATTTTTAACCCTGCTGCCCATTTTGCAGCTTCATTGGCTCTGTTGTTGCCCAGTGACACCGGATCATCCTCACATGTATGGGCTTTACATTTCATTACTGCCACCGCTTTGGGCAGTTGGATTGCTTCTAAAAGATGTTTTATGTGTCGGGAATGTGCAACTGGTTTGCCTGCTGCTGTCATAAAATTTCTCAGACGCCATAGAGCCCCAAAATCGTGCACCAACCCGAACGCGTACCTCGAGTCAGTGTAAATGTTAGCAGATTTGTTTGCTGCCAGTTCACACGCTCTAGTTAGTGCTACTAACTCTGCCACCTGGGCTGAGTGAGGAGGACCAAGAGGTTTAGCTTCTATGATGTCTGTGTCATTTACAACAGCATAACCAACTCCCATCTGTATAAAAAGTCACATCCATATTCCCTAAAGGTGTTTCAGGTATGTCAGGTCTAGCAGTAAAGGTCTGATTCAGATATTTCATACAATCGTGCGTATCATTATGTGAACTCACCTCCCGCCAGCAACTCGCCTCCTTCCACCCTTTGTACATCATGTTGTACATATGGTAAATACGTTGCTGGATTCAGCATGCTGCAATGTTTAACAGTGATGTTTGCGGGTGCGATTAGAGCTAGTTCCCATTTGGTAAACCTCAGCTGGTTTGAGCTGAGTTCAACAGAGCAGATACAGCATGGGGAGTGTAAACAATCATATCATGACCCAGTACTACGTCCTCACTTTTACTCACCAATAGAGCGGTAGCTGCTACACTTCTCAAACAAGTGGGGAGTGATCTTGCTACAGTGTCCAATTGGGCACTGTAGTATGCTACGGGCCTACTGGCATCACCATGTTTTTGTGTAAGGACACCTGCAGCACAACCATCTGCTTCCGTACAATACAAATCAAAAGGTTTTTCATAATCAGGTATTCCCAATGCAGGCGCTTTTGTCAGACTATCCTTAAGATTAAGGAAAGCCTGCTCTGATTCCTCTGTGTGTATGACACGATTGGGCTTTGAGGAAGAGACTAATTCCTGTAAAGGCAAGAGCAAAATAGAAAAACCTGGGATCCACATTCTACAGTATCCAGACATTCCCAAGAAGGTACGAATTTGCTGTTGATTCTGAGGCAGTGTCATGTTCTGTATGGCCTGGATTCTATCATTTGTAAGATGTCGTAACCCCTGGGTTAGGCAGTGTCCCAAATATTTTACTCTGGATTGGCACGGCTGTAGTTTGTCCTTAGCCACCTTGTGTCCTGTATGCGAGAGATGAAGTAACAAAAGTTTAGTATCATTCAAACATAACAAACGAGTCAGAACATAGCAATAAATCATCCACATATTGAATTAGAACAGATTTATTGGCAGGTTGAAAAGATTGTAAACAGTCGTGCAATGCCTGGGAGAAGATACTGGGGCTGTCTATGAAACCTTGGGATAACCGTGTCCATATATATTGTACACCTCTGTATGTAAATGCAAATAGATATTGACAGTCAGGGTGGAGAGGCACAGAGAGGAAAGCAGAACAGAGGTCAATGACAGTGAAATGGGTTGCACTTGGTGGGATTTGCATCAGGATGACAGCTGGATTTGGCACTACAGGGAATTGCTCTCTACCACCTTATTAACACCTCTAAGGTCTTGTACCAGCCTATAACCCCTCCCACCACTCTTTTTCACTGGAAAGATGGGACTGTTAGCTATACTAGCTGTACGAACTAAAATTCCCTGTTGCAATATTCGCTCAATTATTGGAAAAAACCCCTAACGCTACCTCTTGTTTTAGTGGGTACTGGGGAATTTTTGGAGCTTGCCTACCGATTTTTAAATTTACCATTACTGGGCTTACGTTTGCCATTAATCCAGTGTCCTCTCTATCCTTAGTCCAAAGAGAATCTGGAATTTGGGACAAGATTTCATCTACCTGGGATGGATTTTCATTTAAACTTGTAGAGTGATACATTATGCTTTGGGGAGTGTCCAACATATCCCGCACCTCGTGTGCAACTCTCTCTGGGATATCTAAAAATACCCCATCAGGGGTGAAATATATAACACATCCCATTTTACATAACAGATCTCTACCCAGCAGGTTAGTAGCGGTCGCAGCAGCCAGAAGGAAAGAATGCCTAGTATGCAACGGCCCAATAGTAACCTCTGTGGACTTTGTTAAAGGATAATGTTCCACTTTACCTGTTACACCCATTGTTGGTTCTGTCTCGTTGGTCACCTGTAAATTAACGGCAGATTTTATCACTGACCTGGTCGCCCCTGTGTCTACAAGAAAAGGATATTCAGTACCAGCTACATCAACCATCATGACTGGTTCTTCCCTAGTACTTCCCGTTAACCTGACTATCTGTAGACTACAGGTATGACCTGAATCCTAGCGTTGGCTACCGTTCTCCAATAAAGCATTTACGGCCACAATTGGAGCTGGTGCCTGCTGGACATTTGCTGGTCTCTGTGCATATCCCTTATGGGGATATCCAGGTCTTCCCTGATTTGGGGTTCCTACTCTTTTTACTGTACAGTTTCTACTTAAGTGTCCTGTTCGTTTACAATTAAAACATGTTCGTGGATTGGGTGAAGACATGTGTTGTTGTGAGGTTTGAGCAGAGGGTAAAGGTGGTGGATATGGGTAAGGATATGGAGGGTAAGGGTATTGTGGGGGATATGAAGTTTGTGAGTAGTATGGGACCTGTGGTTGTATCGGGTTAGTGGAATAGAGCTGTGTTTGTTGTTGTGTGGGTATAGTGAGGGCATATAACTGTTCAGATGTAAGTGTGTGTGCAGGTGCGAGTGTGTCTGTTGGCTGTGATGTTACCGTCATTCCCTCCAGAGCTTGGATACTGACAGCCATTAGTTTTTCGCTCTGGATCTCTCTCTTCTTTGAGATGTTTTTATCATGTTCTATGGCGGATTCTATGAGGGTATCTATTGTGAGTCCCCTCCAGCCAGGCTGTGATGTCTGAACCCGAGTCTTTAAATTCTCTTTCAGACCGTCCATGAGTACCGTGACAATCATTCCCCTGTGGTGAGTGCTATCTTTAATATCTTCTATCCCAGTGTACTGGGTGATAGCCTGCAGAGCCCATTCGCAATAATCTTCTGCATATTCACTCTCATTTTGCTTAATGGTGAAAATTTTGTTCCAGTTAACTACTACTGGAAAATACATACCCAACTGAGTTACAATGTGGGAAATGTTACCTTGGTTTACTTGGTCTGTTAAGGGAACGTCACCATCCAATACACAATCTGTGATAAATTTTGTCACGTCGGTATTGCGTGGTAGACAGGCCCTTAACACCACACGCCAATCTTTATTAGTTGGCTCATGTGAACTACCCAAATTTCTCAAAAATCTTTGACATTTGGCTAGTTCCTTTTTGGGATCGGGGAAATCATTTATGATGGAATTTAGTTGTGCTCTTGTCCAGGGACAATGCATAACTACTTCCCTCGTGGGCACTACACCATTCGCATCTGCATTTCCATTCGGAACAGTTATCGTCCGAATGGGATGCAGACCGGTAGCGCTGCTACCTTTGACCTTGTTACCTGGCTGGGGGTTTAATCTGTTGCTGCTACATATGGTATTAACGACTTCCTCTACGGGTGCAGAGGGTGTTAACACTTCCCTTGCTGTTACCGATGGAGATGGCGGCACCACTCGTGATTGTGGTGATGCAGCATCTATCATTTGCATGGGAAATGGCAGACATTACAATAGGCTCATCATCCACATCATAAACATGTTCTTTATGGTTGTTTAAGAGAGGGTACAAATTGCTTGTTACATTTTTATGGGTATTTTTGGTAACTGTACTTGCACCTCCATCCACATAAGGTGGGGGAGGTGAGCGTGAACTGCTGACAATACTCTCCACAACGCTACCTTGCCGCACGTGCACGCCATTTTGCGGCTCGCCCGTATTGCAATTTAGCGTCGCGGATGTATTCTCTGGCAATGCGCTCGCGATGCTAGTTTCCGTCACTTGCGCATTTTTAAGCCACGCATCCCCTTCATGCTGCCACAAGTTTAAACATTCATAATATTTCACCTTTTTCTCTCGGGAGCGCATCAGACTGATGTGATCCCGGACATTATCTAATACATTTTTATCAAAACTACCAATTCTGGGAAACGGTCTAACACTCTTCATCATCATTTTAACCCATACATCACAATACCTTATCGAATAAGTACCGTACTTAGTATGCATAATACGACGGGCTGATCCAATCGGCGCTTCCATTAGCAGCACATCATTGTCTAACATCTCTACTGTGTACGGCTCCCATTCTGAGACAAATCCTATGCTTTTCAATAAAGATTTAAACTGGTGAAAGACAATCAAGATACTTTCACTTACCTGTGGACGATTTAAGTCGGCAGCGCCCACACACCTGGATAAGATTTGAAAAAGGCAACTTCCACACCCGGATACGATTTAGTAAGGCAACTTCCACACCTATGGAAGTTTGTATGTCGGCTACTTCCACGCACCTCTCTACAACAAAGACAACATGTACACCTGCTACTGTGTATAGAATGGTAAGCTGCTTACCGAGCGACTAGCACTTAGCCCTTAAAGGTCATACGGTACCTTTAACTGTAGGGAACAAGTTACCCCTACCAACAAATACTCACTGTTACACACTTTTTCCTGCGCAGAAAAATACATGTTAACCCAGATATTGATAACAATTGAAAAATGTAAACCTCAACGGCTTTGTTTAAACACGTGGCAGCACAACCGGAATTACGTATACGATATTGTGCGACCAGTCGCATACACAATAATGCGACTACCACACTACCGTATGATGACTTTTTAGCTGCATATGCAAAAGTGCGTCTTTGCTGTGTGCAAAACTGCGACTCAGCCGCGTACTCAATACTGCGGCACCCCTTTAAACGTTAGGTTCTATCAACAAAGGAAAACAAACTTTTTCCTCTCTTGTCCCTGGATTCTAGTCAGCTTCCTTGGCTCACATGGAAATGGATAGCGATGTTTCAGCACAAAGCGGTTGCAGGTAAACCCTGCATGTGGCCACTCCACCCTTTGCTGAGATATCGATAGCCGTATGTACTGTGTGAGTAGGTAAGTGACTTTACTATGAGCCCCCAACTAACGATACTGTTTTAGAACCTCTATACACTCCTTCCTATACCTTCTAATATCCTGCCTATACCTTCTAAGGATGACGCTAATTTGCGTACGCAGTCATACAGTAAATAAAGACTTCTGACCTGGACTCTGTGGTTCCAAAGCACAAAGTATTATTCAAGTAAAAAGTACAGTCAGTTACACGCTATTGATCCAGACACAATTAGGTGCAAAGGAATTATACAGACCCAAGTACAGTATACATACGCAGCGCTTCCGGACCAGATGTTAGGCATCAGCAAGAAACCCCTCGTCAATCAGCATTCAGCACGAAGACTAAAGACCCAGTGTTGGAGCACACATATTTATACACCCCAGAAATAGACAAAACATAGAGATTTTTGTTGCTGATGCCATTGGTTCCCAAGGGGGATGCATCTGTTACAGAGCGTTTAACAGGCTGTTTCAAATAGACCCAACCCAGCCTCCAAGAACGGGGGGGTCTCTGGATTCCCGCCTCATGCAACATCCTAACAGTTATTCATATCATATACATTTTGTTGCTTGAAGTCTCTGCGGTCCATAAGTCGAGAATGCATGATGCGATCTCCACACCGATAATACCGGAATTCTGTTGAAAGAGTACGCATCAGTACAAAACCAAACACGGCTTACTTAGCATTTATAAAACCTTAGTTACCAAATAATCTTTATTTCACAGATTTTATACTAAATGAACTAACTTAAAGCTTATGGAACCTTGTATGTGAATATGTAATGTGTGAGTATGAGGGGTTTGATATAAGGACGCTGGTTAACTTGGGACAGATGCGGGCGCATTTAGCTAATAAGCAGCATTTTCATATAGGATCTTATGCATTCGCTAATATGCGACTAGTTAACTGCGCAATTGTGCGTATTAATGTGTATATGAGAAATGGTAAAAGTTGCAATCGCATGGTGCTAATAGTAATATCGCCATATGTACTTAAATGTGGGTTTATCTAAAATGACGCTTGGGCAGCCATTCGCAAAATGGCATCTTGCGATCTCATTTCCAAGATGGTGTCTTGCGGCCAGTCGCAAGATGGTGTATCTGCAATTCAATTTTAAACTGATCTTGTCTCAGCCAATAATCCAGCTTCGACAGGGTAGACAACTCCACCAGCCACAAAAGACCATTTTCAGTGTTATTAGGAAATTATTTTAAGCGACCCAGTACTGTGCCTAGAATATTGGTATGATACTTTTTCTTTACATTTTAATTATGGACAACTTGTAATTTCATTAAGCATTGTTGCCCTTAACAATAGTTATTTTTAATTAACAAAAAAAAAATGTATTAATAATGAACCTGGCTTGTACAGTACATGCATTCCCACTGCTGATCATTGTAAATAAAGTGAGCAAATTATGATGCATCATTTAAGTCATTTTGTGGATCTCCTCCAAGATGCAGGCTTCAGCAGATGGTTTGAAGACTTAGATGGTTGTATATAATATGAACATTCCCCAGTCTTGCTCACAATTTGGCTGGGTATTTAGTCTGAAGATAGAAGTCTTGACACATAGTACTGAAGGGGAAAAACGATGGAGCAAACTGTTATTTTATTCAGCTACAGACTTAATGATGAATGTGTTTTGTGCAGGCTTAATATAAGTGCTAAATTTAAACAAGAGAACCATATGGATCCATGATTAGGCTTGTCTGCCAGACACTGGGATATCTTTTTCCAAGCCAGTAGGATAAAAGAAATGTGATGTCTTTGGGCACTTCAAGAATTGATCCTCAGGGAAATGAATTCCTAAAGCTCTCATTTATAATCAGCTTTATCCATCATGAAATGATCAGATGGCTTTGCAAGGCCATCTCGTAACAATGTTATTTATGAAGTCATGGCACCAGCTTTCCGACACGGGTCTATGAACAGCAGATCCGATCTTTTGCTTACCACTGAAATGCAAAAGTATAATAGAGAAATTATAAAGATGGAACAGACTAACTAAGCACTGGGGTTTACTAACCAAATATACTATACATCTGCTTCCAAAGCAATTGTATCTGTACAGATCATCAGCACAATTACTAAAATCAGTCTGTCATTCATTCATTCAATTCCAGATTAGTGTGCACATGGGCCTGGAGCTAAAATTTATTAAGGACCTATTGTGTGTCACTGCAGCGGGTGTGACAAGCGCTGTGGCGTTGTGACTACTGATGTGGAGGCATGACCAGTGTGGTGTGGGTGTGGTCTACACAGGTGGAGTGGCCTGTGCCATGCATGTGCCTATCTCCATGGAGGGCATGGACACTTTATAAAGGTTTTTTGTTGTGAAAGGGTGAGAACTGCATTGTCTGCCTTTCCTTGACTGCTGGAATAGTTTAGACTAAAAAAAATAAGTGTTATGGTGTAACATACCTTTGTTAACTCTTTTTCTTCGAGGTCCATAGGGTCCACAGAAAGTACTTTGGGGTATGTGGTTGGAGTCATCCAGGCACCAAACAGTTAACAAGCTTAAGCTTCCAGGATGCACTGGGTCCTCCTCCATATATAACCTACCCCTGGCCACAGGCAGTTAGTTTGTTATCAAGCCCAAGCAGAAGAAGGAAAAACAAGATGAGAAGGAAGGACTCCAGAAACACTCTAAGAAGAGAGAATAATAGAAAATACAAAAGAAAAGATTACCCAATAACACCAGGTGCGTTACTGTGGGTGCTCTGTGGACCCTATGGACCTTGAAGAAAAAGAGTTAACAAAGGTATGTTATACCATAACTCTTATTTTCTTCTTCGGAGTCCATAGGGTCCACAGAAAATACCTTGGGGATGTCCCTAAGCAGTTCCCTTAAAGGGGGGTAGGACGCTCCTGTGTTTCCGTAGAAAGGAGAATCCTACGCCCAGAGGAAGCATCCTGAGAGGCAAATGTGTCAAATGCATAAAATTTGACAAAGGTGTGAATGGAAGACCACGTGGCTGCCCTGCATATTTGTTCAGCAGAGGCACCACGACGAACTGCTAACGATGGTCCCATAGATCGAGTCGAATGTGCTGTTACCGTGTTTGGAACAACAAGATCAGCTTGTGTGTATGCTGGCCAAAGTCTGTTTGTTAGCTGGCCAGCCTCGCTTATGACAGCCGTACAACCAGAGGCGGATTTAGGCGTCATAGGGCCCTAAGCAAGATACCAATTTGGGGCCCCCCTTCTTCAAAGAATTCCAGTTAGTCGGCATATGCCCAATCCCCCCACCCCACCAGTCAGTCAGTGTATGCCTAATCCCCACCCCCCCTTCCGAGGACTGGAACATTTTCAGATATGTGGATATTACAGAGAGGGACTTATGTCTACAATAACTTATGTGCCAGGTTTAAACCCCTCCACACCCCCGGACTGCACCCACCCCACCCCCAACTACCCAATTGTAGCAGGTGAATGTAGGTGAAGTTGGAATCAGTAAAGGTGCCTGCTGGTGTGATGAGGTGGTAGGGGGTGTTGCCAGCCCAAAGCACCCTGCCTTCCCCCCACACTGGCAGGCACTACCAACCCCACACCTGCGCCACCTCCCCCTTCCCACAGTAGAATCAAAGGCAGCAGGCGCACTGTACTCTACTATCCACTTTGGGCAGCAGCGCACCTCAACTTCTATCTTCTTGGCTTCCCCCTCTCTCTGTCACGTCTCATGCAGGCAGACAACACAGTGGAGAGCAGGAGCGGAGACAGAGCAGCACCCGGCACCTGTCCAGAATTAATGCGATGACAGTCTGCCTGGGCCCGGAAGTAAAAATGCAAATAGACACTCCAATAAACAGCCCTGTCACCGCAATGGCAGAACTAGTGAGTGGTGGGACAATATGTGAGTGGGTGCAACAATATGCTTTGGGGAACCCACCCCACTGCAAGCAAGGGACTATGGCCCTCATTCAGAGGCGGTCGCAAGAAGCGAGCGCTCGTTCTGAATGAGGGCGGCCACTTCTATTTTTAAGTGCGGCCTTCTGGTTACCACCCACAGCTTAGCGACCAACCAGGGTGATGGTCGCGATGGTCAAGAACATCACGACCATCAGGGCTTGCGACGAGACCCTGGGGTTGGGTCTCGGCAGCCGCAAGCTCCAGGGAGCTTCCTGCTCTGATCGAGCAGGAAGCTCCCCACTGACATCACTGCTGATATCAGTGCGGCCACCCACAAAACGGCAGGCGTTCCTTAAGGAACGCCACCGTTTGTGAAACCACCACCCCCGTGCCCCGCCTACAAAACGGGCCGAGCTGTTGATCAACATCGACAGCCGGCCCTTTTGTAGTGAGCTCCGGAGCAAGAGAGTTTCTGTTTCGCTCTGGGGCTTGCGCACGCGCAGTGTGGCCGCTGTGCGTGCGCGGGGCCTAACCATTGACCCAGTTGCGAACGCTCAGCGCTTGCGACCGGGTCTGAATGAGACCCTATGTGTGCGCCAAAGGCGCGCAATCAAAATAGAGGTGTGGTCTTGTAGTGAAGTCTAATATAATGCAGAAAGCTTCACAGTGACCACCATATAAATGCAGAGAACATCACAAAGACTGCCTAGTAATGCAGAGAGCGTCGCAGTAACCAGTAAGAGCTACATAATGCAGAGTGTGTCACAGTGAGCGCCATATAATGCAGAGTGTCACAGTGAGCACCATATAATGCAGAGTGTCGCAGTAACCAGTAAGAGCTATATAATGCAGAGTGTCGCAGTAACCAGTATGAGCTATACAATGCAGTGTCGCAGTAACCAGTAAGAGCTATATAATGTAGAGAGTGTCGCAGTAACCAGTAAGAGCTATATAATGCAGTGTCGCAGTAACCAGTAAGTTATATAATGCAGAGTGTCGCAGTAACCAGTAAGAGCTATATAATGCAGTGTCGCAGTAACCAGTAAGAGCTATATAATGCAGAGAGTGTCGCAGTAACCAGTAAGAGCTATATAATGCAGTGTCACAGTGAGCAGCGGAATTGGTATGAAATACCGCTGGCCGCATGGCCGGCGGTTCGATTCCTGGCAGCGCCTGACCGACAGATGCAGAGTTCCCGGTAGCGGAAACCCGACAGCTCTGGAAATCCCGATCGTCCTAAGGTAAGTATCTACTAACCTAACCTCCTAACCCTCCTTAGGGGTGCCTAACCCTAACCTCCCCCCCAAGTGCCTAACCCTAATCCCACCTCTGAGTGCCTAACCCTAACCCCCCCTTCCCCGCTGCCTAAACCTAAGTCCCCCGGTAGGGTGGTTAACCCTAATTCCCCCCCGGGGGTGCCTAACCCTAACCCTCCCCCTAGCCTAACCCTCCCAGGGGGATACCTGACCCTAAGTCCCCCCCGGGTGCCCTGAACCTAAAACTCCCCCCTGCGGCTGTCCGCTCGCGGGGCTTGGCATCCCTTCCATCGGGATGCCGGACGCCTGTCTCCCGGCGTCGGGGAAATGTCAGGCGTCTACATCTAGACGCCTGGCATTTCATCCCTCGCTGGGATATGACAGTCGGGAAGCCGGCTGCCGGGATTAAGGCATCCGGCTTCCCGATTGTATACCGTGAGCACCATATAATGCAGAGAGTGTCGCAGTAACCAGTAAGAGCTATATAATGCAAAGAGTGTCGCAGTAACCAGTAAGAGCTATATAATGCAGTGTCGCAGTAACCAGTAAGAGCTATATAATGGAGAGTGTCGCAGTAACCAGTAGGAGCTATATAATGCAGAGTGTCGCAGTAACCAGTAAGAGCTATATAATGCAGAGTGTGTCGCAGTAACCAGTAGGAGCTATATAATGCAGAGTGTCACAGTGAGCACCATATAATGCAGTGTCGCAGTAACCAGTAAGAGATATATAATGCAGTGTCGCAGTAACCAGTAAGAGATATATAATGCAGAGAGTGTCGCAGTAACCAGTAAGAGCTATATAATGCAGAGTGTTTCAGTAACCAGTAAAGGTGCATACACATTACACACGTAACAATTTTTGAACGATTTAACTATAACAACGTCATTATTGTTCAATCGTTGAAAAAATCATTCAGTTTCTGCGTTATAACGATGAACGATTATAGTTCATGCGCGTTCCCGTTTGTAGTTCATTTTGACTGACCAACTGAACGATTTTCATTAAGGGAAGTTACAAAAATCGTTTGTAGTTCATTACACTTTAAATAATCTGACAGAAAATCGTTCATAAAATCATTGGTAACAAAATCATTGTGTGTGTATGCAGCTTAAGAGCTATATAATGCAGAGTGTCACAGTGAGCACCATATAATGCAGAGAGTGTAGCAGTAGCCAGTAAGTTATATAATGCAGTGTCGCAGTAACCAGTAAGAGCTATATAATGCAGAGTGTCGCAGTAACCAGTAAGAGTTATATAATGCAAAGTGTTGCAGTAACCAGTAAGAGCTATATAATGCAGTGTCGCAGTAACCAGTAAGAGCTATATAATGCAGTGTCGTAGTAACCAGTAAGAGCTATATAATGCAGAGTGTCGCAGTAACCAGTAAGAGCTATATAATGTAGAGAACATTGGTAACCCACATATAAGTTATAAAACAGATAATATGAATACACCTCTTACACACACAGAATATGAATACACCCCCCCCACACACATTACATTAATACACCCCCACCACAGATAGAATTAACACATTCCAACCCTCCCCCCCAACAAAAAAATAATAATCATACACCCCCTCCCCATTACATACATATACCATCCCCCTAGATGACACTGGCACTTACCTCAGGATCTGTGTGGCCCCTGCTGGTCTCAAAGAGACAGGAAAGGGAAAAACTCAAGGAGACACTGGGCTAAACAGAAAAGGGGTGGGTCTCTGTGTTAGAGGGCATGGTCTCAGGCATCGTTCAGGGATAGGATGACTATAGAATAGACAAAGAAGGGGGTGGGGACACATGGGGAAGGGGCAGTCTCGGTGTTGGGGGCGTGGTCTCGGGCAGCGTTCAGAGATAGGAGGGTGACTATAGAATAGACAGAGGAGGGGGCGGGGACTCAGGGGAAGGGTCTGGGCCTCGGTCATGCTAGTGACAGGTAGAGCGATAAGAAGGGGACCCTCCTCTCCTCCACCCAGACCTGCTCCTCCTTCCTTATGGCCAGCTGTCAGCCGCAGAATACTAAAATAATGAGTCAGTGTGACAGTACTGCCTGGCTGCTGGCCCCTTCATTGCTGCAGGCCCCCTGGGACCCACTGGGCCCTAAGCATCCGCTTTGGTAGCCTACTGCATACAACACAAATAAAGAATCTGACTTTCTAATGGCGTTGGTGCGATCCACATAGATACGTAGTGCACGGACAACATCCAATGATGCTTCACCAACCGAAAGGCCTGAAGCTTGCAAAACCAGAACCACAATTTCTTCATTCATATGAAACCGGGATACTACCTTAGGAAGGTAACCTGCCTTAGTACGAAGAACAGCTCTATCCTGCTGAAATATCAAAAACGGAGAGCAAAAAGATAGGGCTGCCAAATCAGAGACCCTACGGGCAGAGGCGATAGCCAGAAGAAAAACTGTCTTAGCTGTCAACCACCTTAGGTCTACTGATTTCAGGGGTCCGAATGGAGGAACCTGCAAAACCCTGAGAACCAATGTCAAATCCCACGGGGCTACCGGGGGGACAAAAGGAGGCTGAACCCTCAGAACACCCTGAAAAAATATTCTAAAGTCAGGCAATGGGGCGATCCTTTGCTAAAACCAAACTGAAAGTGCAGAAGCCTGAACTCTCTGGGTGGCCAGACGGAGACCCTGGTATAAACCAGCCTGAAGAAAAGAAAGCACTCGTGAAACCCTAAACACCTTAGGGTCACATTTTCTCAGTTCACACCACTGAAGATACGAGTGTCAAATTCTGTAATAAATGCGGGCAGAGGAAGGTTTCTGTGCCTTCAACATTGAATTACAGAATTGGAAAGACCTTTTGCCTTTAAGATGGAGGTCTCAAGAGCCATGCCGCAAAAGACAGAAGAGGAAGATCAGGATACAGGTAGGGACCCTGTAGTAACAGGTCCGCCCTTAGAGGAAGAGGCCACGGAGTGTCTATGGAGAGACTCTGTAAGTCGGTGAACCAATTGCGTCTTGGCCAAGCAAGAGCTATCAGTATTACTGTCCCACCTTCCTGCTTGACCTTCCTGATGACCCTTGGAAAGGAAAACAAAGGAAACAGATACACCAGTCTGAAGTTCCACTTTACATGCATGAGCATCCACAAACTCGGCTGCAGGATCCCTGGTTCTGGGCCCATACCTGGGAACCCTGTGGTTGTTACGTGAGGCCATATCTACCTCTGGAAGACTCCATCTGTCCACCAGGCTCTGAAATACCTGTGGATGAAGAGCCCACTCTCTGGCATGTATATCCTGCTGACTTAGTAAGTCCGCTTCCCAATTGAGGACTCCTGGTATGAACACCGCCGATATTGCCGGAAGGTGACATTCTGCCCAGACCAGAATGTTTGACACTTCCATCATGGCAGCCTGGCTCCGCGTGCCTCCCTGATGGTTGAGGTAGGCTACTGTGGTGGCATTGTCGGATTGTACCTGGACAGGCCTGTCCTTAGTATTTCCTGATCCTGAACCAGCGCTCTGACTACTGCCCTTAGTTCCAGGACATTTATGGACAGAATGCTTTCCCTTGTTGTCCATTTTCCTTGAAATGTGTGTCGACCGGTCACTGCACCCCGTCCCCGGAGGCTGGCATCGGTCGTGACGAGTACCCAATCTGGAATCCAGAATGGGCGAACCTTGTTGAGACCACCATGACAGGGACAGTCGCACTTCTGGTGAGTGACGGATCGTCTGTGCCTTTATTCAGTGGTACTCCCCCAGATCCCAGAACTCGCATTGCTGCATGAACAGATACTGATCAGCTGTGAAGAACCCTGCGTATCCGCAGCTGAAGGGTCGCAATCTTGTCTTCTGGCAGATATATCCTTTGTGCCAGAGAATCCAGGCGTGCTCCTAAGTGCACCATCTGCTGTACTGGAAGAAGCAATGACTTCTTCCAATTTACAATCCATCCCTGTCTGTGTAGACAGGCCACTGTCAGTCTGAGATGATGCTGCAACTCTTGTGATGACTGAGCCAATATCAGGAGATCGTCCAGGTATGGCAGGAGTCTGACTCCCTGGCGCCTGAGGCAGGCCGTCATTACTGGCATGATTTTGGTAAACTCCTGAGGGGCTGTTGATAAACCAAAAGGCAGTGTCTGAAATTGGAAATGCTCCTGCACCACTGCGAATCGCAGGAACCATTGGTGGGACGATGTAATCGGTACATGAAGATTATGCATCCTGAATATCCAAGGATACCATGAAATCCCCTGGTTCCATTGCCAACACAATAGACCACAGGGTTTCCATACGAAACCTGGGTACCCGGACAAATGTGTTGTCACTTTAGGTTTAGAATAGGGCAGGTGAGATGCATTGGGTTTTTCAATGAGGATAAGGTTGGAATAATATCCCATTCCTAGTTGATTCACTGGAACCGGGATTATTACCCCTGACACCAGCAGGGAGTGTATAGCCTGCTGGAGGGCCAAGGCTTTCACAGAATCCGCTGCCGGAGTTGTGCAAAAAAAAAACCTTTGCGGGGAAATTCTCCAGAAAGTGAGGGCATACCACCTCCTGAACCCAGGCATCTTTTGTTGTGTGATGCCAGGCATCTGAAAACTGAAGAAGTCTGCCTTCTACCCTGGAATCCCCCAGGGGGAGGCCTGTCCCATCAGGTTGCAGGTTTATCTTTAGTCCCGGAAGCCAGATGTCTGTTTGGCCAGAATTTCTTAGACTGCAGTTTCCTGTAAAAACTTGTCCTAGAAGAAGATTGACCTTTAGTTTTTCCTTGTGGCCGAAAGGACGACTGCTTAGGTCTAGTAGTGGATGCTGAAGGTAAACCAGCTGTCTTAGAGGCTGCTACCATCTTGTTTAACTCTGTGCCAAACAAAATGCCTCCTGTAAACGGAAGGGATTCCAGGGCTTTCTTAGACCCCGCATCTGCTTTCCAATCTCTTCAAGCCACAACTAAGACAGCTGATGCTTTAGAGGATAATATACCAGAATCCAATGCTGCCTCTCCCAAATAAGATGCTGCCTCCTTAACATAGGAGATAATCATCAACTGTTCCTTGGAAGCTTCTGGCAGAGTATCTTCCAGAATTATCATCCATTCCTCAATGGCCTTGGAAACCCAAGCCGTAGCCATGGCTGGCCGCGAAACTGCTCCAGATAGAGTGAAGTCTTCCTTGAGACAGTTTTCAAGTCTCGTATCTGTGGAACATTTAAGAGAGGATGCAGGTGGTATGGGCAACGTGGCAATCCTAACCAGATGTGCCACATGTGCATCTACTGCTGGCGGATCTTCCCATTTGGTGCACTGCAATGCTTCCCCTATATTTTCCGAAAGGTGCTCAGATTTGGGAAATTCAGCTTTTACAACTTTCTGGCGTTTGAATACTGGAGCCTTTCTTTGTACAGGCTCCTCATCATTTATGTTTAGCACAGCTTTGACCGCCCTAATCAGAGGGGAGACATCTGCTGTTGGAAACTGGTCTTCCTCTCCTGAGAGGAGACCTGTGTATCCCCATCCTCATCAGAAGATGTACCAGAGTCTGAGGACTGGACAGCGTGTGAGGTCGACCGTCTTCTGGTATATGGCTGTATGGGCCTAGCTGCTTACTGCGGTTGCTGGAAATCTGCCGAGGCTGAAGCCATATTCTGAGCTGAGTGAGCATACATGTCCATCCAGGACGGATGCATAGGGGTCATAAACATAGCAGGTTGCAGCTGCTGAGGGTACCCCATCATCGGGGCCGGCATAGAAGCCGCCAACGTTTCCACAACCTGCGCCATGATCTGGGAAAAGGCAACCCAAGGAGGTTCCTGTCCAGAATCTGGTCAATTTGACCGTTGTGGTGACTCCTTAAAACAGTGACCACATAATCCAACTTGTATGAAGTCCTGTTGTGAAACCCCGCTTTACATGCCATATTTGACACCAGCACAGGGGCTTCAGCCACTTGTCTTTCAGTCTCTTTGGATATAACGATATCTCTATAGTTATACAAAGTCTGAGTATAAATGTGACAATTGTTCCACACCCAATATTCCCACACACCTGTAGTATAGGGTTAATGAGGAGAAACAGCAGTGATAGGTTATGACTGACAATTATTCAGAAATAAAAAAGGCAGCATAACACAGCAGATTTCATTAAGTCACATGCAGTGCACATAGATATACATATCTCCATGTCATTAGACCTACCCTGGGAGCCCGACGCCTGGCATACCGAACGAAGGTAAGCCGGTTGCTAGGTTTTAGGGCTCCCGAGGGGACTTCAGGTTAGGCACCCCCCCGTTTAGGCTAGTGCAAGGGGGTTTAGGCACCCCTTCCCCAGGAGACTTAGGTTTAGGCAGCAGGGAAGGGGGGCTAGGTTTAGGCACCCATAAGGCAGGGTTAGATTAGGGTTACTCACCTTTAGAAACAGCGGCCGGTGGGATTACATACCGATTTCCCTCCCGCAGCCTAACCCTCCTGCCCCACAGCTTAAACCCAACCCTCCCCCTCGTACCTAACCCTAGTACTTACCTTCACAATCTGTTAGGATTCTGACAGTCGGGATGCTGCTGTCGGTATTGTGACCGCTGGCATCCTGTCAGGAAGCCGACTCCATCCCAGTATGGTAGCTAGCGAATGTTGATATTCATTTAAATACGATCATTTGCCTTTAATGGTAAATATCAAGGTGTTCTAGTTTTAAAAAATGCTGCAAAGTAAGAATGGTTTAGAAAAAAAAAATAGAAGTGTCAATAGTTTATTTTTATCAATTAACAAAATTCAAAGTGAATGAACAGAAGAGAAATCTAAATCAAATCAAAATTTGGTGTGACCACCCTTTGACTTCAAAACAGCATAAATTCTTCTAGGTACACTTGCACACAGTTTTTGAAGGCATTCGGCAGGGAGGTTGTTCCAAACATCTTGGAGAACCACAGATCTTCTGTGGATGTAAGCTTGCTCAAATCCTTCGACTCTTCATGTAACCCCAGACAGACTCGATGATGTTGAGTTCAGGGGTCTGTGTGGGCCATATAATCACTTCCAGGACTCTTTGTTCTTCTTTACACTAAAGATAGTTCTTAATGACATTGACACCTCCCTGATGGTATTGCATGATGGATAAGTACCTGCCTGTATTTCTCAGCACTGAGGATACCATTAATCCTGGCTAAGGCCCTGATTCAGAGCCGGAAGCTCTGACAGAGCGCTCGCTCTGAATCAGGAGCGCTTTTTTTTGTTTTTTGTTTAAACGGCCTCCTGGCCGCTCGCATTGCTGTGGGTGACCACCCACAGCTATAGCGAGTGGCCAGGAAGATGGTCGCGATGGTCAAGACCATCGCGACCATCGGGCTTGCGACGAGACCCTTGTGGTAGGGTCTCGTGGCCGCAAGCCCCCCCCCCCCCCCCCGAGAGATTTTGGCTCTAATAGAGCCGAAATCTCTCCCACTGACATCACTCGTGATGTCAGTGGGGCCGGCCCCAAACGGAGGCGTTCACATGGGAATGCCTCCGTTTGGGCAGCCACTCACCCGGCCCGCCCGCCAAAGGGGGCGTGCTGTCACTCAACATCGACAGCACGCCCCCTTTTGTACGAGACCCGGAGCGTCGGATTGCCCATCGCTATCCGGGTCTTGCGCATGCGCACTGGCCCACCATCGACCCGGTTGCGAGCGCATAGCGCTTGCGACCGGGTCAGATCAGGCCCTAAATCCCCAACTCCATTTGCTGAAATGCAGCCCCAAACTTGCATGGAACCTCCATCATGCTTCACTGTTGCCTGCAGACACTCATTATTGTACCGCTCTCCAGCCCTTTGTGAACAAACTGCCTTCTGTTACAGCCAAATATTTAACATTTTGACTTATCAGTCCAGAGCACCTGCTGCCATTATTTCGGCACCCCAGTTCCTATGTTTCTGTGCATAGTTGATTCCACGTAGAAGGTATGGCTTTTGGACCACAATTCTTCCATGAAGACCACTTCTGGCTAGACTTCTCCGAACAGTAGCTGGGTGTACCTGGGTCCCACTGGTTTCTGCCAGTTCTGAGCTAAGTGGTTAAATCAAATTGACTGAGGTACTAATTAAGTCACCCGTGATCAAGCATGGATATCCTTTAATCCTGGACTGTAATGGTGGAGCTTGGGAACCTCTGCTGTAAAGATCTGAAGTCTACAATGAAGGCCTGGTCTCCATTTCCCTATTCCACTGTATTTGTTTTGTCTCCCCTTTAGTTTGAAACCGAGAGAAAACTATTTCAATTGACATGCCGTTTGTTACTAGCAGAATCACTAGTGGTTGGGGCTCCCTGTGCCTACCACAATGTGTTACCAGTGGTAAGCACGGGGAGAGGACAACGTGTTCCGAGAATGGTACAGCAGTAGTGGGTATGGTGACATTACAAACAATGGCTTCTTTGTGTTGTACAAGCTTACATTCATTTTACTGGCATTAAATTAAAAACATTATGTAAATAACTCCTATGGGTATAATAATATAAAAGTAGCCTGTTACAAATGCTGGATACAAAAACCATCTGGACTCAAGCATCGCTATCCTTACATGGACTTCAATGGTGGAGTTTAGGAAGCTCTGCTTTAAAGAATAGTGTTAGCAAGAAACACTGGAAGGTGAAAGCTTTGTTTTAATTGGCACAATGTGCAATTCACAACCTGAAATAACAAGTTTCACATATTCCTACAACCTACGCAGCATAAGAATCCAGTCAGTCATCACCAGTCAGCCATGGGTTCCTCTTCATGCCAGCCTGAAATTAGTCAGCCTGCCTAGTTCTGCCAGCTGATCCTGGTTTAGTTAATGTCTGCCTATCTTACCAAGCTATACACAACACCTTGATCTAGTGTACACAGGTTTGATGATCACTGCAGGATTTGCAGCATAGCATAAATTTATTGGAAACTTTATAGCAAGAGCATGAAAACACAGACAGGCCGCATCAGTGTGAAATTATAGTGTGTCGCTGATTCACACTGAAAAATGGGGATATTTCCAAACTCTTATCATCTAGGGCAGTTGGCCACTAGTGTCTTCTAAAGCACAACTCCAAATAGACAGCAAACGTTGGTTGGAGATTGCACTAAAGGTTAGCAGTGACTGTAGTAAGCCATCTCGTTAGGCAAAGAACACCTAATAGATGGCATTGGAACAAGACAAGCACTTCATTATAATTTGTTTTGTTTCAGTAGTGATCAAATGCAAAATTAGAAATTGTGTGTGTTTTTGCCAGGCTATTTTTAGATCTGTTCTTATTTTCTAGGTTTTAGAAGTTATTTAAAAAGAGAATTTTAAATACAAACACAAAATTCTGTAATTGGCCTGAATGGGAATTGTAGTGCTCCAAGCTCCAGAGATTTTATTGTACATTCTTTCCTTCAATGGAGTCCTATAGGAATATTAAAAAAAAAAAAAAAGTCTCCTTTTTCTGTGAATCAGTTTCCTTAAGTGGCCTAGAATTGTTTATTTCACACAAGCCGAGAATTCTGTGTATTTATCATTAATAACATGCACATCCGTACCCTGCCTACACAAAGTATATAAACACACAGATGGTGACAGTATATAAAGTACTTAAAAGACTGTTCCTGTTATTAATCACAGAACCGGTTTCCGGATGGAAGATTAAAAGTCAGTCGGTCAACAGGCAATAGGTCAATATGGTAAAACGGTCGACAGGGACTAGTCAACCTTACAGGAGGTTGACAGGGTTAAAAGGTCGCCACAAAATTGGTTGACATGTTTTTCAATGGTTTTTCAACATTTACAAGCTTAGGGTGAGTGTTGGGCACTTGGGGGATTAGGGTTAGGCTGCTGGAGGGGACGGTTAAGGTTAGGCACTAGTGGCAAGGTTCGGGTTAAATAAAAAAAAAAAAAACATTTGACCATTTAAACCTGTTAACATTTTAACTCTATCAAACAATTGTCAGTGAACATTTTGACCTATTGACTATCTATTATACAGCATACACAGAACCATCTACACTACATTGCAGCAAGCATTATTACCCTGCATTGCAACACAATAGTGAAATAACCATCACCTACACATTATCAATAAACATGATGCTGGTGGCAATGGGGTCTCCACACCTTGTAAATGTCTCTCTATAAACGTTGTTTTCCTATATAGCTGTCAGATCTGGGAATACCCCTTCACTACATTAAATAAGGCAGGTTAGATCCCTAGAAATCCCTGTAACAGCAGCATGAGTAAGCTTTCTGTACTGCACAGGACCAGCTCCAGGGCTGTGCGCTTACAAATGGCAGATATTTTCTGTATTTCAGACATTGACGGCCTTGTAAGACCCTCTTGTTTAAGGCAATGGCGGGTGTCACAAAGGTATATATGAGGGTATGCAATTATAAAAAGGATTTCCCCAGAGCTGGAGTACCCCTTTAATGCAACCTAATTTATTCTAAATTCATGTTTACAATCAGCTCCATTTTAAAAGTTTGTACAAATTAACCCCCTGAATCCTGGAGGACGCATCATGTCGTGACAACTTCCTGCACGGATTACAGCTTTTCAACCCCAAACAACCAAGTTTCAGTGTGCCAGCGTGGGACTACTAGTACTAGGACTTGGCGTGATAAAGAGGCATTACAACACTCAACCATTGTAATAATGCTGTGTCCTCCTGCAAATCCTTTGTAGGCGTCCAACTTCATTAAGGGACCCCAACAGTTCAGAGAAAAGAAGAACCAAGTGATGGACCCTGACTAATCTTCCAAGGGGGAAGGGATGGGGGGGAATTCATTATTAGACACTTACCGGCTTACACAGTGGGATCAGTTTGTACCGTGAGGGTGAACCGTCCCATGTACAGTACTAGCAGCATGCCCTCTAGAGCTCAGACATCAGACTGCAGGCACTAGCTTTCAGCACAAGCTTTGAATGATTATGCGATTATTATTACAGGAGCTACAGCTCACATTAGCAATGGTAATAAACGAATGCCTTTTGGCAAGAAGTACAAGCTAGAGTGCGAAGTGATTGCATTTTCAATTGCTTTTTTCAATAATGATATAGGTCTTAATAACTTTGTGAACAATTTAAGAACCAACTGAAAATACTGGTTTGACATCTTGCTTTATTTTCTAGTTTTTCTCCAAGATTCCTACCGAACACACAAAATGTAATTAAAAAAAATGTTTTTTTATATATGTGATTGCAATTTCAGAACATATTCAGCTAGTGTAAAATGTTAGTTTCAAACAGTCTTGATGTAAGATATGATAAGTGACTTGATCAGTTATAAATTGTTAATTGCCATATTTAACACGTGCATAAACAGTATAGAGAAAGTCCTACATCTTTTCACTAGTCATTGAGATGCTATAGATAGTTCATACAGTATATACAATTCTTTTACCTGTCTTTGCGAACAGAGCACCTAGATTCTATCACATTAATCATGGCTTAAAAGGTGACCGCTGGGGATGTAGGTTCATTGAATAGATTTCGCACGCAGAGGGCACTCACCTTTCATCTAGCACACAGTTATCAAAATGTGGGAAAAACATTGGAAACTACGATCTACACAATCCACACCACCAAACGTCTGCACAAAACAGACCACATTTGGCATTTTGAGGAATTCATCCATTTGGCTCAGCTTTAGTTATGCCACTTGTTCCTATGGGGAAATTCTCAGATCATAATCTATTAAGCATACTTAAGAGAATTGGGACAGTTTTACAGCATCCATAAAACGTTGCTGGCTGCATTGTTTGATATTTTGGCATTCAGTACAACAGTAATTGTAATAACCTCTCGAATAAAATAAGTGAAGAGTTAGGGAGATGTTAAAAATAAACAAGTCTTGTTTTTTTTAGTTTAAAAGGAAACCAGACTCCTCTGCCTTATAATATATCCAATTTCCTTCTGGAGACCTGTTTCAATCCATGGCCTTAACATGCAATGTCTGGTGAACACATCTAGGCAGCACTAAAAAATTAACACTCCACAGTGTTTTACTCTTTAACCACTGTCAAGTGGAAATGGGCAACGCAGTGTATTTTCAATGGGGGTTAATGCACATAACCATTCCATGGCTAAACGTGTGTGAATGAAGTTGAATCATCTAAACTCAGAAACATACCTGGAAGTCAGAGTAAGGTTTATACCTCTATTAGATCTGAAGGCAGGGTTGACTCGACTGAGACCTCTTTCAGAATGGTGACCTGACCACTAATGCCGGGTCGATAACTTCATCGGTGTCACGTCATGAGCTGGCGCTTGGAAATGAGATCCAAGCGCCAGCGCTTCCTATGCATCGACCCGGGTAGCCCGCTCCCACTGCATCACGAGCTGGGTTGTACACATAATCAACCCTTATTGCGACCAGGGTTGAAATGCTCGACCCGACTTATTTCAACCTGGCCCTTTCAAACTGCAGTTACCCGGGTACTGCGTGTTCCCGTGTAATAACCTGGGTTATTGCTGCAAGTGTTGAAGAGGTATTAATGTGGAGGATGTAATAATATAATGTAGACTCTTGTGGGGGTATTAATGTGACGGAGTAGCTCTTTATTAAACACTAGCCATTAATATAATTGTAGGGGTTGTTACTGCAATGTGGGACTAATGAGTTAATGTCAAGGTAAAAGTTATTATCTGGATATCAAGGCTGATGGGTGGTAAACAAACCTATTTATTAAACAAGAATACTATTAATTTAAGGCAAGAATTGGTGGTAGCCAAAAGGTCTATTTATTAAATGTATGACATATTCGTAGACTGTAGCAGCACTCAGGATTAGGAGTATAGATGAATGACTACCAATATATATAGAATTAAACTATTTTCACTGTTGTACAAAGAGTCATCCACATTCCAAAAGTAACACATCAATAACTGATAAATGTGGTGCTCAGAGTATATGTCCTTAATGTGTTCCAAAAACAGCAAACTTGGGATTTGTAGGTGTCTGGTGTTAGCAGATGTACTTGCAGGTCTGTCTGGCGTAATAGCAGTTTACCCACCCTAAGATGCAAGGAGATTTTGGTAGGTTTGAGGACACGTCGGACAATATGTCGTCTGATCCCGCAGATTGGAGTGACACATCATACAGATCGTCTGATGTGTACCCATGATTGCACGCTCCTGCCCACCATCAGGGTAGTCGCATCCGTTCTGCACAGCAGATGTGACGTTCCGGCAGCTGACAGCATGCTCCTGCATGTGGCCACGGAATGATATAGTGCGGTGGTGGGCATATTGTGTGTATGGGCGACCAACGTATCGTTTACATCGTATGTCCCATTGACCACGATCCTGGAACGTCTGATGTGTACCCAACGTAAAAAAGTTACATTGAGGGGAAAAATAGGTACTATATGCATGAATACCAATCTTTAAAATAGACATGTGCAGATGTGTCCTCATGTACTATCTTTTTGCAATGATTCCAGACACCTGGCACAATTCCAGTGATGGGCACTTTTTCCTCAATTTTGCACCTTAGCTCCTACATAGCGTACTAGGCACTTAGGTTCCCTTTTTTGTCGCAAAATGATTTAGAATAAAGTCGCACATAAAGCATAGCAGTGCATGATCCAGGTCACTCATATCCAACCTTTTAGCTTTTTACATAGACTGCATACTTTTTCCTCAATTTTATATCTTACGTTACTTATAATGTACCAGGTACTTATTGCAACAAAGGAACTGGTATAAAAGTCACTGATTAGGCATAATGATATATGGTGCAAGACACTCATGTCCAAACTGTCTTTTACCCTACATTATGTTCTTTTTTTTTTTGTTCTTTATTTTGCATCTTAGTTTACATATAGTGTTCTAAGCACTTAGGATTAGTAGTCTCAAAGTCCATAGTGCACTAAATGGGGTATACATGGCATGATTTGAGGATAGGTGGATCAGTACACATACACTTTCTGACAAACATTAAGGTCTCTTTCATTGCTGGTTTTTTTTTTTTTTTACATTACCTGTAGCGTACAGAAACATTACCACTTGGAAAAAAAAAAAAAACCAGTGTACTCCTATGGGAAAGCAACAGAAATACATAGTATTGTATATTGCAAGCATTCTTTGAACAGTGGTAAAAGGAGGATTGAATGCAAGATATTTGTCTATACTCTGATCAGACTTTGCTTATTCACAAGCGCATGGAATGCTGGAGGCCAAGCAGGACAGTGCTACAGTCTACGTCAGCACCCTCCTATTACACCTTCACCCCCCAATACCAAATAATGATAGAAAGTTAGCAGAGCCCCCCTCCCAAATGTGTTAGTGTATCAGTCATTTGGGTAAAAGTGGCTTAAATGTCTAAGACCAAATTTTACTCCAGTTGAAAAGAAAAGAAAAAAAACCAAATACATAAAAAAGTAAAAAAAAAAAAGTAGTCACAATCTAATGCGGCCCATACACGATGCGATATGCACCATGTATGACGACGGCTGATCTGAAGCCCAACATATCGGGCGATCCCCACACACACGGTGTGAAGTGGTGGCCGACTGCCCGATATGCCGGCACCTCACCCACATAGCGCAACATGGGGTCATACATCTCATCCCCAGATCCAGGGGATTTTTCCATAAAGTCTGGGGATGCGATGTACGGCCCCACAGGAGCGCGCTTGGGATGATATCATGCCCACACACGGTACGATGTAGCAGCTATATCGTGCCAAAACATCGGATCGGCTACTATATCGCACAGTGTATGGCTGGCTTTACCGAATACTGCCCTGATGGTATTATACCAATCATTCTTGCAGCAAAGTGTCTTCAAATTCCTGGAATGCACTACCTCTGACTAATGGCCAATATCACCATTGTCTATTTAATGTCAATTGCCATAATCTTTGTAAATATGGAATATACCTCCTCACTAATACAGAGTATAAAAAAGCCCCATGAAGGGTCCCAAATTCATTGCTCATATAAGACAAACATTACTTAGATTTGTGTTCTATTCAGATCAATAGGAATACATTATTAATAAATATACAATTAATTGGACAATGGGTTTACATTGACAGCAACCTCATGTTATCCTTTACCATCTTCCCTTATTATCCCTACAAAAAGCTTATGGACATGTGGGAACTTTGTTCAATGGAGTTGTGGTACATAGGGCCTTACACACAATTTACCCACATACAGCCGGCCATATAAGCATCGCTGTCCTGTCCCGGAATTATAAATATACTCCATGAATACTGCCTGCAGTGTACACAGAGCATATCAGCACTAGTGCGCGGTACTCTGCGCTGGCAAATGGAGAGTGTATACACCAGAGTCCCTGGGCACTTAGGCAGTCACAGAACACATGTTACCTTATTTAGTAATATTGTCTTAGGATACAAGTTTGCCACCATCCCCCAGTAACGTGGTTTAAACAAAAGGTGTAATAATAAATGGATTGAATACAAATTAAATGGTTCCTGACTCAACATCCATAGCACACTAATGTCCACATGCAGTACCTTATAACATGAAGGCCGCTCTAGTTTGCTTTGAGAAATGTACAATTATTTGAAATAATTATTCTAGAACATGATGCAGTTATCATTCACAAACATAACTCATTTCAAAAGATGAACACGACAGGTGCAGAGCAATTCTGTAGTAAACTTGGAGATGTAACACATGATACCATATATTCTCAGAATGATTGTACTCATTACATTCCTGTGGCTTGTATCACTCCAAGCTATTACATATATAACAGTAGATATGGTGGAGGTATCTTATGTGACAGCATATATGGACATACGTATATAAAGCTATATTTTTTTCTTCTTCGTGTTTGCACATTTTGGCCATTTAGAACCTCGTCATACGTTGCCGGAATTTTACGAATGCAAAGATGGCCACAGCAGCTAGTACTAAAGGCACCACAATCATGGTTAGCGACATTCCTTCAGAGTCTCTATCGTTTCTGCCCCCCAAAGGGCCATTTAGGTGACTCTGTAAGGAGAGGGGGCAAAAGTAGAGAGGAAACATGAATATATAATAATATGAACCTTCTTTACACAACGTTTTATGACAAGATTTAGACAACAGATATGAATGTACGCCCATAAAAATATTAGCTTTTATTTTGTTTTTAAAAATTTCCCCCCATTATAATGAAACAGTTATGGCATCACTTCAGTATTCAGAACCTTCTGAAAGATTTGGAAAAGTATTTTAACTGTTCACAAATGAAGCAATAAGTATAAGTGCACCATTATCTTAAAAGATCCGCAAGTGGTACTGATTATTTCATTTTCCATTATGTGAGGAGATCTGGAAAAGATGCACTGTTAGGATGTCCCGAGGACAGGCTTTGAGAAGCACTGGCTTGGGCTGCACTTGAAAATAAAATCAGAAACAGCAAGAGATGTACCACTTTTGCCAATAGGCTTTCAATAGGATAACTCAAAACAGCAGTGCATAGCATATTCAAGGGTAAGGTCTAAATAGTACATTATCTAGCGCACACATACTGTATTACACAGCCTTTACAGTGGAGCGTACAATCTATATTCCCTTATACAAGTACATACACATGAGTTCATTTCATTGTTAGAAGCCAATTAACCAAACAATATGCTTTTGTATTTTGGGAGGAAACTGGAGTACCTGGTGGAAACCCACACAGGAAGAACATTCAAACTCTACACAGAGAGGGCTTTGGTGGGAATCGAACCCAAGGCTTCACTGCATTGAGGTACAAAGCTCACCACTGTGCTGCCCTTAATCCTCTGAATGAATACATTAGTATACATATACCCTTATTCAGTGGTTCCCAAACTCCGTCCTCAAGGGACCCTAACAGTCCAGGTTTTCAGGATAGCCGTACTTAAGTACAGGTGACTTAATTAGTACCTCAGTCAGTTTGATTATACCATCTATTCACAAACATGTATATCCTTAAAATTTGGAATGTTAAGGCTCATATACACTTAACAATATGCTCCCTGAGAGATATCGTTAAGTTTCCCCTGCACTGCCGGGCTCAATGTCGTTAACAACATTGAGCATACACACTGAACGATATCGTTAAAGATTTCGTTCAGTGACGGCACCCTTCCTCATCCCCAAACCTGACGATAGCGTCGGGTTGCCCTGCATGTACGGGCGAAGACAGACATAGTTAACGATCCACAGGAGAGCGCATCGTTAACAATATCTTGCATACACACTAGACGATATCGTTATATTTATTGTCTAGTGTGTACGCGGCTTTAGGTGCTGTGAGGACAGAGTTTGGTCCTAATCAATGAAAGGTTTAAAAAAACAAAAAACACAACACTAACCTTTTTGGGACTGGCACAGTGCAACTTAAAATCTATATTTACCCTTTTCTGGGGTTTTTAAACCACTAACGTAGATAACTTTCACCAGTAATCATGAATTGCAATTGTAGTCAAAGAAACTGTTTCTAACTGGGTTTAAGCAACAACAACAACAAAAAGCAACAGATCACAGCAGATGTGCTACCTAGCTCTGTCAGCCATTGTTTTAATATGTTCTGTAAGGCTAATTCAAGCTGTCAGGATTGATTCTTTGCTTCCTACTAATTCATCCTTATGCTTTCTCCAGCTTACAGAAATTACCCTGAGCAGCAGAGCAGGAAGTCTGCTTTAGACGAGGAGCCTGTGTGTTCCAGCTCTAACTCCAGGGAAGCACTGTATCAGCAGCCACTTCTTTGGAACACTACTGCATCAGAGTTATTATACAAATGGGAATGCAAAGTAGAATCGCTATAACATGCAGCAGATGTAAAAACCCATTTGGGAGAATCTGCAGACTTTTTAAATATGTGATTTCTCCTCTCCTGTCATCAATTCCCTTTTCATATTTTATGCTCATGGTTTCCACACTCAGACATCACATGCTTCTCTCAATAGCTAGTGAACATTGCAAGGCTAGGAACACTACATTCATTTTAGATTTAAAAGTAGATGTTCGATGCACTACAAGCATATCAGTGAAAAGGGTAAATACAGATGTACCATACGGAGGATAGATGTATGTGGACACAAGTTGCGTTACACAATGCGTGAGCACAGTGCGATGCTGTAGTGCAGAGCGCCTTTTCCCTTAAAATGTGTCTTATTCACAAAGCAATGTCAATAGGACAGACAAGCAGCTTGTGCTGATTAGAATGATATACGGAATGCCTATATTCTGTGTGCGACTTCGGCTGTATCTGCATGCTAAATGCTTTATGTTAGTGTCACTGTAACGTAGCATTTTGCATGCAGATACAGCCTCAGTAGCACACAGAATATAGACATGCTGTATATCGATTTAGTCAGCAGAAGCTGCTTGTGTATCCCATACACATCGGAATTAGATGTATTTTAAGGGAAAAAGTCGCCGAAAAGACGCTCAGCGCTACCAAGTTGCACCACGGCATGGCACGACTAGTAGGGCTGTTTAACACGCAAGAAGGCTAGATGTGGACACATCTATATCTTCTATGTAAAGATATTTTCTTCCTAGAATTGAACAGGCTTCCCGCTGGATCTCTTTAAAAAAAGCTATAAAAGATGCAAGAAGCCTTGGAGAGTGATTAAGTACAAACCAATCAGCTCCTAACTGTCGGATCTTTGTGGGATGGTGGTTTATGTCCAAGAAAAAGGATTTTTGGCTGAGGGAGAGGAAAATATATATATATATATATATAAAAAAAAAAACTATACAAATTTAAAATTGTGTGTATACACACACACACACACACACATATACATACATACACGCACACACACACACCCCTATATATAAAGGTGACACCTTTGGGGAATGGAGGTATTGATAAAGTGGGAGCTCAATGGCACTGCTGGGAATCTTCTGCACAGGGGGTGGGTATATATTGTTTTTAAATCAAATAATTTCATATATTTTTAAAAAGACATTCTAAACTTTATTTAAAAAATAAATAAAAAATTTCTGACAAGTTTTTGGGGAAAAAATAAATAAATCACCAGTTAAGTGGTCAAGAGCACTAAATATATAATGAACTGAAAAACTTGCTGGAGACACTGGTTCGAATCCTGTGGCCTTGTGAGTCCCTTTTTTTGACTGTCCCAGACACAGGGTCAAACCTCAACCAGGCAGGGAAAGTTTATGCACTGTATAAAAAGAATAAATACGCCCACATTTTTATAATATATTACATAGTCTGACCAGGAATAGTCACTGACCTGATGATTAACTTTTAACACCACTTGTTCACCAGCGTTCCTGAAGAGTTCCACAGCGTTATTGTGCAAGAGATTTTCTAGTATGACACCATTCACCTGCATACAGAATACAGAAAGTGTGAAGACTCCATGTAAGCAGGTCTGTAAATCATAGCATGACCCTCCTCAACGTCTAACAAAGAATCTCAGCAAGTCATTGCAGGTGTCCATTAATTATAAAAACAAAAAATAACCCAACAGTATAATCCAGCAATTTTATTTCAAACATGGATGAGTCTGTACGGGCTTAAAAAGTAGATTTTCCATTGTAAAGCTGGCTGCTCTGTGATAAGCCATTCATGGCATCCCATGCACAACTTGAAATTCAACTTGAAAAAGGTCACAAGAGTGAGCGAAATGCATTGTTGTTCCCGATATCACCTTCTGAAACACCACGATTTTCTTACCTCCCAACTGAAGACTTTAGCTGACAGCAAGCTGTGCCGACTAGAGTAAGAAGCACGACCCAGAAGTGGCCTTGTGAACAAGATCCACTGCCATCAATAGAGGTCCAGCACTTCTCCTCACCAAGTCAGACACAGAGACATGTACTAGTGACCCACGAGGGGGACGCCCCTTAATCCGATTGATACCCTGAAAACATTGTCGGGACTCTCGGTTCCTGTGATCTGGGGGACTTACATTTATCAGCTCATATACCAGAGGTAATATTGTGGTGATTTTAAATTGTCCAGTATTTATCATTTTTGCACTCAAGAAACAAACCACGAGTGAGATCAAGAAGTCCACATACACTGGCCGTTTGAACTTTCTTTGAACTTTTCAAGCTTTTGAAAGCAGATCATTTTTTATGCGCTTTCTGATACATTTGTATCTATGTAGCTTTTTGCTATGCTAATTCAGCCTGAGTATTTAAACACACAGTGTTTGGATCTGTTTCAGCAATTATAATTGCCATATTACAACTTGCATTAGCCATTTGTTTTTATACAACTGCATTCTTATTTTTATTTTGTATTTTTTTTTTAAATATATGTATAGGCTACCATGTGTTTGTACTAATAAAAAAAATAAGTATACTCTCCAGTGCAGAATTTTTTGGCTTTTTATCCCCTGACACACAACAACTGTACCAGGAAACAAAACCTGTTACATTACACACTTTTTAGGAACCTACTTGCTTTGACATGGATAATCACATTCATAATGCAAGGCAAAATATCATAACATTTCTTACACCTTCAATGAACCACAACAAAAAATACTAGAAGCATTTGCCAGTGTATAATATGGTTTGTGTATACAGTCAAGTACAAACACATACACAACTGAAAAGTTTTAGAAGAACCAGTACCAGCTTCTGCAAATGTCACATAAGTAAGCAATCATAACATCTAAATTACGCCGACTGCTTTGTCCTGCCTTCTATATTAGTGTTTAGAATTATGCTTCATTGTTCCAAGTTCCTTCCTTACATTTCTCGTCTGTTTATAGTAGCAATCACTTCTCCAGTTTATGGCTTTGTATGATTCTACATTTTCTGCTTGGTCTTAGAATTGTTGTCTCGGTAGACTAGATTCCCAAAATGCTATCCGTCAACTTGCATTTAAAACAAAAAACAAAACACAAAGGGGCATATTCAATTGGGCACGAGGTTTAGCGAGGAAAAACCCAGCGCAAAAAAAAATAAATCATTTCCCACTTACCTGGCCAGGGGGTCTCCACTGCCCCCGGTGGCCTCCCCTCCATCTTCTCACTGGAGAGGAGTCTGCTGGGAGTCCCGGGGGTGGTAAAAGGGCTATTGGGAGATGTAGTTCTCCCAGCACCCATTACGGGGGGCACACTGACACTGGGGTGGGGGGGGCGCACACACACACAAAACACTCATGCAGACTTACAAACACTGACATACTCCCCGTTGCTGCAGGAGACTGGGTCCCGACACTGGATGCAGAAGACAGCACTTCGGAAGGAGAGTATTAGACTAATTAAGCGACTTAGAAACTTCCAATTGTTTAGTCATTAGGAGGGGTGCCGCCGGGGTCCCAGAGCATTTCCCGACCTTTTTTCCTAAAAAATTGTGGATTTAGGAAAAATTGGTTGTGCTCTGGAGGTGCACAAATAAAAAACTCCCGCCGCTCAAAATAGCAGGAAAAACCTTGCAGGTGTGGGATTTTTGATATTTCTCACCCACCAATTGAATATGCCCCATAAATTTGAAAAAAAAAAAAAGTCTACAATGTAACATTGGAGGTTATAAACCACATTTGTACATTATCACTCTTTCAAAGAGCTGTAAGCATTGGTTGTATCCGATATTGGTGACGAATGGAGCAACCAATCTGCCTCAGCATCTCATTACCAAAATCTTACCAGGATTCAGCATGCTGGCTAATGACCATAGACACAATTATCACACTAGTTCTCAAATCCAGGAAAATTATAATACCAGTGGATTATTGTTACTTACCTGTTTTCTTGTGTAGTTACACATGAACGGGACTACATAATTCCTTCAAGAATTTGGTGTATATATGCAAACAAATGATCTAATCAATTTTACATTTTTCATGTTTCTTTTGTAAACTTTTGATCAGCTGACATTTTATTTTTATACTCTTTAAATTTTTTCGTACAGTGTTACAACTTGATGTTATATTAACTGTGATAATTTATATGGCTAGCGCTCTCTTGGTATTTTCTGTCTAATGACCATGCCTGCCTAGGTTAGCAGCTATAGGCCAACCACACTGTACAGGGCTGTCCAATGTGATCCAATGTTTTACTCAGATAGAAAACAAGAGATGTATAGAATGGCCAAATTAGCCACAGGAATCAAGTCCTCTCAGTCCAGTCTAACAAGTAATATCCGCTAATTTCTCAGGAAACCGCTAATCATTTATTTTAAACGGTCACAAACCACACTCTAGAGACTCATAATCGGGTAGTCACTGTATTGGGTCACATTATTTCAGAGCTCAATCTTGCACCCTATATACCCTAAACTAGAGTTCTAAATGAATTCCTACCCAACACAGTTACTCACTGCCACACACACATAAAGCTGCTATAGGAGGAGACCAATTTATTCAAAGTGAGTTGCGAGACATCTCCCATTTGTGAATGTGCTTGGTCACTATGAACATCGGCTATAGTGGGAATTAGGTTTCCTATATAAAAGAAAGGTATACAAAGCATCATTGTGCTTGCAGAACTTGTTTCCTTTGTGTGTGGACTGTGGACTGCAGGACCTTCTGTGGGATGGAAGCCTGGTGCCTTGTTAGGGGCTATAAAGTACTCCAATGATGGGATATAACTCGCACAAGGGGCTTTTTGAGGCTGCGCAGTTCTTAGCTGCTAGGCGACGAGCTTAGCGCATAGCTGAAGTCACTTTGCATTCCAATATCATTCTGCTGGCACAGAACGTCACGAGCAAATGTCCATATTATGTGTTATCAGGGATACAATCTGGTTGCTAGGCAGCTATGCTGAAAAGTTATGAGTTCTGTACATAACAAAGGTCAAATGTTATTACAAGCTACTCATCTCTTTCCTCCACAGGTTAGTCAGTCTCACTATCTCTGCTGCTTTTATCTCCCAAACACCTTTTTTGCACTGGCTATATATCAACCTTCAAATAAACCCTATTGAATAGCGCGATGTGCCAACTGTCTAGCCCCTCCTTTCAACTGAGGATTCGGACTAATCCCTAATATAGCTAATAGTTCACCTAGTCTGCTAAGGTGCAGCCTGCTATCAATTATCTAAAGTATGACATGTAATGCTGTGTACAACACTGTACAGTATATCATTCGTACCGCCGACTAACGCTATATCGTTCAGTACATCTGCAGGTGTGTAAACCAGATATGTCTGAACGATGTAGTTCACAGACATAGCACCTCGGCCCTGCAGCACGGAAGATGCAGATAGGTGTAACGGTAAGTCTGTAAGACCTAACAAAGAACCTCACAGGTTAGATAAACCAGCTGCTGTATGGAGGTGTGTTAAGTCTCCTATTTTATCCACCAGGGATGTGCAAATTGAGGTAAAAACAGTGAAAAGCGATAAGGTGGTACATTAAAAAAGTATAAAATGACTGTGGACTTAAAAGAATAAAATATATGACAAATTTCGATGAAAAAAAAAAAAATTCTGAACTTCAGACATAATACATATGATAATTTTTTTTTAATTTTTTTATAAGCAGCAGGTATGTATGAGGGACACTAGAATATTTCGATTTATATGGTACAGTATCTTTTTAAGAGGTGGGCACTGTTCCATAGGTTTCAGCATTGTCCTGTCGAAATATTGCTAATGAATATGGACTGTGGACAGTATTAAAATTCATCTCTTCTCTTTCTTACTTGCACATCAAACTCCTATTTATCCACTTCTCACCAGCCTGCACCTGATGAATGGGCCGATTTTATTTCTGTAACCAGCTACACTCCTCACCAAACTGCTCCTCTCCTGTATCTTATTTCTTCACTGCCCTAACTTATTACCCTTCTTGCTGGTCTCCCCTCACTAGTGGTCACGCACCTCATCTAAAGAGCATCTTCCAGGTGCCCATGACATAAAAATATTATTTTTAATAATTATGGGAAAGAGGAGGAGGAGAGACCTTTGGAGACTGATTAAAATCTGGCTGGTTGGTTATGATAAAGTTTCGCAATGTAAGTGCAGATACAAACTAGAGCTCCAGCTTTCAGTCCTCCGACAGATCAAGCCCCTTTCACTGTTTGATGAACTCAGCATGAATCAGAGATCAGAAATAACATTTTGCCCTAAGCACATTTTTTGGCGTATCTAAGAAAATGATGCAGTGTTCGGAGACCGTGCTACGCAATATCTGCCTTACTTTTTTTTCCACCTTTTAGTTGAGTATTTTTCGCACTGCATTCCCAATGGAACAAAACAAATAGAAAGCTGTAATAAATTCTGCAGGCACTGGTACTTTTGATAAGACATGTAAAGAATAACACACACACACACACACACACCTAGAATGCCAGATATCATAGGGATAATTAAACTCTATGCACACGGAAGCACACCTGGAACACATAATACAGTATTTGTGGTGTATGCAATGGGCAGGGGATGCTTCTATTATAAAGATCAATAATCACTATGAAAACAGGAATTACAGCTTTAAGTAAAAGCCGGGTATCCACTAGGCGATTATGACAGGCGATTGCACGATAACGACGTCGTTATCGAGCAATCGCCCGCAAGTCGGGCATGTAAATGCCAAAAACGACCAGCGATGTGCGTGCCTGCAGGTCGTTTTTGTCATCTATTATCGTCCATACATGCTGGTCAACCCGACGATCCACTCAGGTTCAGCATGTGCGGCGATGAGGGATGTGCCTGGACTGGACGAGTGAACATTCAGTCTAGGCACATCACTAGCTATACAAATGACAGCACGATTGCAATGTCGTAATTGTGCTCTTGTTTGTATGTCTGTAAGTGGATACACACCTTAAGAGCGGAATTTCTTGTTTAATGTGAAAATGTGTTTGCATGAAAACAAAAAAAAGTGTTTAATCAGTGTAGGAATCAGATATTTCTCCGCCACGACCTTTGGCTTTGCTAAATAATGGCGCCACACAGCCAGCTATGGTGATGAAACTCGATAGGCACTTACTAAGCGCTGAAAGCTGAGCATTTCGCCACTTGTCTAATTACACATAACACCATGTGTGGACAGCGATATGGTTACATCCAGCCTCCGCATGTAACTTCCCCAAGTGCATTTATATGTCACTAAGGGATCTAGTTACTAAGCAGTGTTAGGAGACAGAGTGAAAAGTGATAAGTCTGTGATAAGGTGCCAGCCAATCAGCTCCCAACTGTCATTTTTCAAACACTGCCTGTGAGATGACAGTTGGGAGCTGATTGGCTGGTACCTTATCACTTTCTTATCACTTTTCACTCTGTCTCCTAACACTGCTTAGTAAATAGACCCCTTATTTTTATATCTTGCACATGTACAACGCGGCGGCCCAGAAGCCATTACGTATCAGCACTAGGCTGCTGCGATAAAGACCGGACAGAGATTTCCGGAGTCACCGTAACACTTCTCCAGCGATTCTTTTTTAAATACACTGCAGCGCCGAGACATCCTGCATTGCTGCGAGAGATTACACGTTTTTACCTTAACCTTTTAGGGCTAACAATTTATTACACATTCCAGACTTAAAAACACAAATATATTCTGGTACTGCAGCATGAAGAGAACGGAGGCAAGTTGCAGGGCACTATATTTGTGGTCAGGTGGTTTAGCAATTAGCAGTAGTAGATAGTTTATAATCATTTGCAGTCAGACAACGGTCACTCACCTCCAATATCCGGTCTCCTTCCTGCAGCCTACCATCCAGTGCAGCCGCTCCATTCTCTTTGATGCTACTGACGTAGATGCCGCTATCATGCGATATATATTGCTGGTCTGTGCCACCCACAATATTGAACCCCAGACCTGAATAAATGAAACACAGTAAATTAGCTCAATGCATGGACTAAACTGCCATTTATTTCACCACTTCCCCCTATAGAACTTGAAACCGCCATTTAGAAGTAAATCCTGTAGCTTCACATATACAGAATTCTCAGAAGCCAATATATTTTTGTACGCTTTACGACGTGATACTCAATATTTATTGCCATACAAATTATGAATTTAATATTTACAAACAAAATAGATACATTTGTGCACTGAAATAGCAGATAAGAGATTGTATAATAACCCTAGAATGTTTTTAGTTCTGTTCAATAGCAAACAACTTTTACATTGTGTGCCGCAGTGATACTCTTCAGGGGCCATAAGGCTATCCCTACAGCCTTTAAACGGACCGTTATTACACTTTATTTCAGTAATACATTAAGACCATACAAATAAGTTATGCAAGCTACAACATACATTGGCATTGGAGCTGAGGGGCACGGGATACGTTCAGTATCACGACACAGGGGATGCCAGTGCACAGAACACCGTTGCTGGTGGATTACAGCATGGGGTAGGAGATATCACACATGGTGCGCCATGTTGATTGTTTCCACCTGGTTCACGGAAGGTAAAAGAGCATCTAGTGCTTCCACTCTGCTGTCCAAATTACCATGAGTAAAATCTTCCTAGCGTGGAGTTTGTGACTGATGTAATAACTTGTTCACAATCTTCCCAAAAAGTTTTTTTTATCCAAAGACCATCTCCTGAGTGCATCGAAGTGACAGCAAAAATCCACTAAGAGTTTTTCTAGTAATTTTTGGCTGTGTGCGCTGCTTAGAAGTCTTCTAGGACGTCTGACGTTCTTTATAGGAATAGTCTGGCTACAGTCACCACTGCGTGGCTCGTGGTACCCCCATGATGGGTGATAGATGCCACTATTGCCTGAGTATCTGATAGTACTCTATCCAGATGTCCTAAGATAATGCCTTTAAAATTGCGATCACTACTCAACAGTGATACGGCAACCTGTTCTTCAACAATACTTGTCCTGGCAAATGAACAGTGTGGGGCTGATTAAGGGTTGGATGCAGCAGCAATACTAGATGCAGTGGAGCAAGGTTTTTGTCTGCGCATACATCAGAGTTGCACCGCACATGGGTCCCAATTTTGCATAGTTCAGATTTGGACACATGGTAGTAGAAATGTAAGGGGGCATTCCTGGACAGGGACTGGAAGATAAAAGGGGCGTGGCTAAAAAGATGCACAGAGATTGTATGGGAGTGCCGGAGGTGTGTCAAGGAAAGACACTGAACCGTTCACACAGGAAGACCTATTTGGATGGAGAAACTGGACATGCTGTTTAAAGATGCACCGAGCGATATCTCTACACCTATGGAGGCTGATAGTGGACGTCTCGCTCTTTGCACATTTAGACACATGGCCTGATTTAGCAAGGATTGCAATTCTGCTTATACGCACGCAATACAGTTGCTAATATCAGCAGGGATATGTAAATGTTTGCATTCACAAAGCGATCTCAGCCTACGATGAGGACGCCCACTTCTCCTTACTCACATCTGTATACTTAAGCAACATAGCAAAACAATCGCTAACATCAGACCCATATGCACAGTTAAGGCAGGTCAGACCTCACTCAGGAATTGCTAATATCAGCGTACGCTATGAGGCCTCAGGCTGTGTATGGTATTGCAGTGACTAATTTATGCATGCCCCTGCAAAGCCATCCCAACGCACCAACAACCCCCCCCGTCACCACCCAAAAACAGTACTTCCTGTAAATCACTCCGCAATGGATCTGCGTACACACTGCGCTCTCATTCCCGATCGCAATGGATAGTTCGTGCGATGCATACGCAGAGCGCAAAAATCAGCCGACTGCGTGCGTCTTAGCTCCTGCTAAATCAGGCCCACAGATTTCCAAGAGGGAAGGACTTTGTAGTGCCATTAGCATAGAGACGCAACTGAGGCAAATTGCCACGGCTGCGTCCAACTCTGTCACAGTGTGCACGCAATCCAGTCTTGCAGTCATCTGTAGTAACGATCATTCATTCAGGATTGACAAATGCTCTTCCTACAGTGTCTCTTCCTCTGGCCACTATTGCAGATATCATCTTGATTCTCTCAATAATGAAATAGTCGGATGCAGAGGTCTCTGAAGAAACAGTTTTGGACGCCTTACATGAAGTCTTGTTCAAGGGACGACCGCTGTAGCTGCAGCCATAGAATTATTGAGTACTAATCCATTGTGGGCCAGGGACTGGTTTACAAATTTAGAACCTCTTGAATCCATTCCAGTCTTCAATTCTAGAAACATGAACACTCGCCCTTGTAGTGTTCTTATAGACCAGCATTCCACAAATCCAGTTCTCATGGCTCACTCACAATCCAGACATTAGGGATATCCTTGATTCAGCACAACTGGTCAAATCAAATTGACTGAGGTAATTAAGCCGCCTGTGCACATGCATGGTTATCCTTAGTATCTGGCCTGTGAGCGAGCAATGAGGACTGGGTTTGGGAAACACTGGTAGACAAAACCCTAGATATTGTAGTATATTGCAGAGGTTCCCAAACTCCATTACAGTCCAAGAATAAAGGATATCCATGCTTGAGCACAGGTGACTTAATTAGTAACGGTCAATGTGATTTTACCATCTGGACTCAAGCATGGATAGTCTTAAAACCTGGACTGTAATGGCAGAGTTTGGGAAACTCTGGTCTATGAGACAGTTGTAAATGAGATCTCTTCTGCGATACAAAGCCTTCTGTAATTGCAGAACTTGAATGACCCATGCTGACCACTGGAATGTTTCCGTGATTAAAAGGAACCTTGTTAAACACTTGCGGGTTCGATAACATCTGCAGACTGTCCAACATGGCTGTTCTTCATTGTTTTTCTTTTTTTTTTAATTTATTTTATTCATCAAAGCAATAATATAGCATATATACAACAAAAATAATGGTAAATAATAAATAGAACAAAGGCCCATTAAGGGCAGTAATATACAAATAGTACAAAATAAATACCTCTTTTTCTATTAATCACACTGTCATATTAAATTCACAGGGTTACTTCATCATCCCAGATGACAGCCATGACTCACACTGACCGCCCTACATTGGAGATAGCAGCAATGTCACTAGTTCCCAATGAACTGCATTCGTAGGGACCTATGTATTAAAGCTGTGAGAGTGATCAAATTGTGAGAGATAAAGTACTAACCAATCAGCTTCCAATTTACATTTTGCAGACTGTGTTTAAAAAATGTTAGGAGTTGATAAAATTGTGAGAGAAAGTGCTAACCAATCAGCTCCCAGCTATCATTTTTTAATCATTCTGCAAAATGTAAATTGGAAGTCGATTGGTTAGTACTTTCTCACTCTCACAGCTTTGATACATAGGCCCCTTAATATTGATTCAGCCCCATACTGGGTGTAGGTGACTATTAAGCTTTAAATGAATAAAAAAAATAAAAAAATTATAATTGCGCCAACTCTACGTGGAGTACACACTGTGCAATAATTTGGCCGAACAGCTAATTCTGGGCTGCACAGTGTGTACAAAAGACCCGGGGTAGACAATTCCAAAACCAGTCGGATCTGCTCCTGACATCCGGAATGCTGTACAACATTTGTCGGTCCCAGTGAGCCGATATCATGCCACTAACAGAGTACGGAGGTTGTCCAACATAATGCATTTAAAAATGTCACCTTGGCGATCTTTAAGGACGTTTAGTAATCAGACTGGCACGATACTGAGTAGTGTGTACACTGGCAATTGGACGTTCATAGAAGGAAAAAAAAAAAAACGTGGATCGTTTCTCTAGAACGTCAGGCAAGTTTCTAGCTTTATATCATGAGCCCCACAAGATCATCTGTTACCCTGTACATGAACGACCTCTGTCATAAACACATTTACTGTAAGCCATTATCAAGTACATTTAGCTTCTGTGGAGTCAATGTTGTGGTCTTCCAAAGCACTGTAGACACCATTAAATCTTTGATGCTCATAGAGAGCGTAGTCAGCAGAATAATCTCTTTGCAGAATCAATGTAACCTAGATGAGTGATTTTATTACATCACTCACTAAGTGTGTTTTCCCCTATATCCTGGAGATCAAGTTACTGATACAATATGCATCATCCCCAACTGATGTTTTTTGCATCGTTCCTATAATATTTTTATGTTATTCCCAGCTCTGACACAAATAAAAATGTAAAGAAAGGTTTTCAATGTCACACAAGGTCTCCATATGCTGCTATGGCATTAGGGCTATTCATTTGTTGTCCTTAGTAGTAATACAAAGATGGATGGGATACTGTGTCACGTAGAAACTTCCAAGGATGTTCCTGCCAAAATGTAATCAAATGCTATAAATTCTGCCTGTGGGCTGCTAATAAAAGCAGGCAGAAAACAAAACCCTTACAGTAAGAAATTAGTATGGTGCTGTCATTTAAGGAACTCTTGTCAACATAAATTAACATTTTATGATATAATATTACACAAGACAACCTGCATATTCTGGTGGCTTGTTCCAGAAGTGATTTAAAAAAAAAATCTATATTATATCTTCCTTGCTGGCAATTGCTGCCTAACGTCAGTGGTTGCAGTGTGTAAAGGTGAAGAAGAGACAGACGCAGCATGAATTTTTAGGTCCTAAAAAGAAAAAGAACGCTCTAAAGAAAGCACACGGTAAAGCAACGATAGTAGTAGACTTTCCATTTCCCAGTTTTACAACAAAGCTCTCCCTCCAGTCAGAAAAACCTAGAATGGAAGAATGGCACTAAAAGTCGTTCAACAGAGCCTACAATCCAGCATTTTGTCCATTGCTTAACCACAGTAGGCAGTTATAAGGATTTCAACCAATTGGAAGCAATCACCATTTGGCAGCAATCTCATTCCCTTGGAAGCCCAAATACTCCCAAGATAGCCTGAGCCACTCAATATAAACTCACAGTGTATTCAATAGAGCAGGGGTAGCCAACCCTGGTCCTTGAGAGCTACCAACAGTGCATGTTTTCCAGGTCTCTAAATGGGAAGGGAATATGGGATAGCTTCTGCACTAGTAGGTATATATGTGTACTATATCGATTAAACTCCAAATTGGAAATTCTCCAATTCTATTATTGATAGAGCAACTGGGGGTGCTGCCAAGGACAATATGAATTCACTGTTATAGAAGAAGAGAAAAAGAAATGTTCTCTTTGTTGGCGCACTTTAGAAAAATATATAAAAATAAAACTTTTATTACTTAAAATATTAGTAATTTTTAGAGTGAAATATAAGAATAAATTAATAAAAATATTTTATTATCAATTTATTCTTATATTTCACTCTAAAAATTACTAATAAGAATAAATTAATAATAAAAACATTTTATTATCAATTTATTTTTATTTCACTCTAAAAATTACTAATATTTTAAGTAATAAAAGTTATATTTTTTTCTAAAGTGTGCCAACAAAGAGGACATTTCTTTTTCTCTTCTTCTATAACAATGTTTTCCAGGTCTCCTCACAGAATCACAAGTGAAATAATTAACTCTACCTGTGGATCTTTTCAAATGTGTTAGTGAGTAATGAATACACCTGTGCACCAGCTAGGTGGTCTGGAAAACGTGAACTGTTAGTAGCTTTCGAGGACAGAGGTTGGCTACCCCTGCAATAGAGAAAATGAAGAAAAAAAAAAAAAAAAGGGGGTCATGGTTTTTGCAAAGTATATAAAAGGATAATAAAATCTTTTCCTGTATGAACAATATATACTATAGACCAGATATTCCCAAATGTGGTCCTCAAGGTTCCCCAACAGTTCAGGTATAAAAGGTGTGTACACACACACAACGATGTAAGTAATGAACGATTTTCGTTCAGTTTTTCCCTTGAAAAAGTGAACGAAAATCGTTTTACAAAGTAGTTGGTTTTCCTTTACATAATAAACGATTTTCTGTGTGTTGAAGGAAAAATGTTGCAACTTCTATTGCAAATCTTTCAGTTGGCCAGTCTGACTGAACTGCAAACTACAATCGACAAACGTGAACAAGCACGAACGATAATCGTTCATCGTTTTATACTGAACGATTTTTTGAATGAACGATAATGATGTTGTTCTAGTTAAATCGTTCAAAAAAATTGTTATGTGTGTACGCGCCCTCAAGCTGCATACACACAACGATTTTGTTACCAACGATTTTATGAACGATTTTCTGTCAGATTTTTTAAAGTGTAATGAACGAATTTTTTGAACTACCAACGATTTTTGCATATTCCCTTAATGAAAATAGTTCAGTTGGTCAGTCTGACTGAACTACAAACGTGAACGCGCATGAACGATAATCGTTCGTTTTAACTTAGAAAGTGAACGATTTTTTCAACGATTGAACGATATCGTTAAGGATAATCGTTCAAAAAATCGTGTGTGTATGCACCTTTAGAGATATCCATGGTTGAGCACAGGTGGTTAAATAAAGTCAACTGATGTATTAAGTCACCTGTGCTCAACCATAGATCTCTCTAATACCTGAACTGTTGGGGAGCCTTGAGGACCGCGTTTGGGAGCCTCTGCTATAGACACTTTCTGGATGTTTTCCTTAAATTGATTGCAGTTGTAGGTCATATTACACATTATCTTAAAACCTAGATACATCTACCACCTTGGAGAGTACATATTTCAAAGTACCCAATATGATTTTACATACTCTGCAAATGTGGTCTTACTTTACCCAAGAACATGATGTTTTTATTCAATGCAATTAGACCTATATGCATTTTGTTCTGAACATTAGGCCTGATGTATAGTTGGAAGTAAATCCGGTATATAGTGAACAAAAATAATGCTTATATTCACAAATGTACAAAGCTGCAGGTATCAGGATGTATGCCCACATCAGCACGGGTACCATATGCGCTTGGTTTGCTACGAATCATCAGCTTGTACTTACCCTATACTGTAAGCAAAAGATACACCATAAAAGCATAAGACTCCTCACTAGCCACACTTACGTGGCCCCCATGTTGTGATAATGCACTAGGCGTATTCACATATTAGACACTTGAGATAATATTCTGATTATAAGGTAGGATATTTTCCTATGCACAGTAGACTTCCTTTCAGTAATTCCATTTAATGCCATTAATGTTAGCTTTTTTTTTTTAGTCGCCTTTTAACAAAAATAGTTGATAAGTATAGCTTGCAGTCAGTTACATATAAAATGTATATAGAATGTCAAAAATAACAAGTTCCATTACAATATGAGAACTATTTACCGATCTACAGTATATTAGCAGTGGTTATACAAGGGAACTTAGTTTTAGGAGTAGCGTGGTCTTTAAAGCTGGGTACACACCTTTTGATCTACTGTTCTATAAATTGTTCCAACACGGAACAGAACGATATTTATCGCACATACCGTATAGTGTGCATGCCCAATCTGCTGTTCACAGCAGTTGATCATTGAATCTTCCCATCTGCTGTGCTCAGTGCCAGATTAATGTCCACATGGGCCTGGAGCTGAAATTCATGAAGGGCCTATTGCGTGCCGCTATTGCGTGCCGCTGCCACCCCGGGAGTTTTATGGTTAGGCACTCCTAAGGGAGGGTTAGGGGGCGGGGACAGGGGAGGATAATAGTACTTACCTGCCTTAGTTGGGATCTTCATCTTGTCGGGCACCCGCAGTCGGCATTTGAACTGGCTAAACAGCTGCCGGCATTTAAATACCATTCCGGGAACGAGATAGTGTGTGCAGAACACGCTATCTGACCATTGCAGGAGCATTTGAAGATGTTTATTGGCTAGCCCTCCTGCATATACACTAATTATTGGCCCGATCAATGTTTCAGTCCTCTGGAGGGTTCTTGGTAAAAGTCCACAGAGGACTGAAATGTTGATCATAGACCTTTGATGTCTCAATCATGGCGAAAGTGAGTGCCACCGTTTCTAACTGTATACAGTGCCAATCTAGAGGTGTGCGCTGTTTGTAGCACCGTCGCCCTTGACACTGGCAAACAGGTTGCTTGGAACAGCATCCTGCTGCCAGTATCGCTGATGCAGTGCTGCTCAGACAGACACCCTGCAGTCTGTGCAGCATCCTCAGGGCACTCTCGGCAGTGCTGCACTTTACACTTCCAGGTGATGACACTCCTGCCCCCCTGTGCGATGACATGACATCATGAATTTAGGGGACAGGACCAGTAATCTGCCAGGCCGCTTACTGTGTGTGTGTGTGTATATATATAATATAGCAGTCGAACGGACAGCACTCTGAACAGCTTGTATAAAGCACACTAAAATCCATTTACATTTTAAATATTTCAGAACCTGTTTTCATACTTTCGTGAGGGATTACAGAGAGAATGAGTGCAGGTTCTGCAATTTTGATACAGAATTTTAGTGTTATATACTAGCCGACCTGAGTGCAGCCCATTCGACTGCTACATGGTCCACTCCCTTCACAGGCAAAAGGTAATTAGGAGGACACCAGGCACCATGGCACAATACTTTGCACAGGAGTGGCAGCCTACCAATTGTGTGTATGTGTATATATATATATATATATATATATATTATATTATATACACACACAGTGCCGTAGCAGGACGGCAGTGTGCTCTGTGCTGTACTGCCGCCCCTCTCACTCCCCCCACCGCCGCCTACTTCCCATATGTGCATGCCTTTTCACCCGGCCGTCGGGTGGAGGGCAGGGATTTCTTTAGAGTTGTGCTGCTCTGTCGCTTAGCACTCCAGGAGGTCACTTCCTGCAGACCTCCGGAGCCCAGCAGGAAGAGGCCGATGACTTTGCAGGATTCTGCCCTGTGCGGAGGCACCGGCCGCACCACCCTCCGTACGGTCCTATATATATATATATATATTTTAAAGGTAAATAACAGGCGGTACTCCTGGTCTCATAAATCACTTGTATTGAAAGTATGTCACACATAACTTCCAAAGTTTCCTGTTATTTACCTTTGTAGTTGCTTATATAGAGGAGGTCACCTGGGCACTTTACAATAGGAGGAGATTGAGTGCTGGTCCACTACTTGATTAACTAACTAGATAGATAGATATGGAAACAACATAAGTACACAGGGATCCAGAATTACACTCACCTGCTGTGCTGAAAGTTGATCATGCTGTGCTCAAGGCTGCCTTCCCTCATGTGCTAGGCTACTGCATTCACAATGCTTTAGAGCAAGATGGCCAGGGGGTGGAGCTTCGGGTGACTAGGGGCGGAGCTTCAGCGGGTCCGAGGTGGGCGGGGCTTCAGCCGGCATGTGTGTGTGTCCACCAGCAGAGAGGAGAGGAGGACCAAGGGGGTGTGAGGGCTAAGATTCAGTCGGCCAGGAGGTGAGTGAGCTGGGCTGTTGGTTGTGACTGGGAAAAAAAAATGTTTTTTTTTCCTGTCTGCACGGCTGTCAGTTTCCTATGGGCCTATTTTCAATGGGAGGCCTGGAGCTGTAGCTCCACCCGCCCCATTGTTAATCCGGCCCTGGCTGTGCTGCGTATCAGATGGGACAATTAGACGGTCGAGGTAGTTTTGTTGCGTGCAGCATGTAGCGGTACACTGCGCCGGACGTAATGCATCTTTATATCACATCGCTGGGTCGCCTTGTTGTTTAGGTGTGTACCCAGATTTAGTTTCTAATTCCGGTTTATGCAGACAGTCACTCTTGTGCAGTTTAATAATCACGCTTACAGCATAAGTTATATTAACACCTACTTTAATTGAAAGAGAACAGGAAGTCATTGTGAATATATAAGTTTACACATCTATAAACATTTACACTTTTTTAAATGACACATTATCAGGTTATTGTGCACTTATAAAATGTAACAAGAAGTTAAACTCTTTAACTTGAAGCAAGAGAGTTTAGAGATCATACCCAAAGCTGCACTGTTGCCTACTAGAAACATTTTTATAGCGCATTCCACTAATAGCAGCCATGGGGGCTGCTTGATAAACCAGTTTTTCCTGCTGCTTTGCCCTTTAGCAGTCTATTTACGAAGCCTTGGGTGGTGATCAAGTCCCAACCAATCAGCTCCTTACTGTCATTTTTTAAAGACAGCCTGTGACATGGCAGTTAGGAGCTGATTGGTTGGGACTTTATCTCCAGCCAAGGCTTAGTAAATACACCCCTTAATGCCCAGGTTCTCAAACTCAGTCCTCGGGACCCCAAACAGTGCATGTTTTCGCAAGTGAAATAATTAGCTCCACCTGTGGATCTTTTAAAATGTGTCAGTGAGTAATGAATACACCTCCTGTGCACCTGCTGGGTGACCTGGAAAACATGAACTGTGTGGGGTCCTGAGGACAGAGTTTGAGAACCACTGCCTTAATGTAATACGGAATGGATAAACCTACTGTAATTTGTCCATGCATTTAAAATGGCTGCAGGCGGGTGTGAGATCAGGTGGGCCAATCAGAAGCCGGAATCTCATCACAAAGCCCGGAGTTCCTAACAAGATGGGCAGAAGAAACCACTACATGATCAACCACACTGGGGCGCTGGTTAAGGAAGACAGCAGGTTAATAAAATGTAACGTATAGGGAGCAGCGGAGCTTTCAAAACTGTTTTTTCAGTGTTAAACCCTGAAATGTCTGGTGTGGAAAATCAGGGGCAGTGTCGAAAAATATATGAAACGTAATCTTGCAAATGTTATGCATAGTTCACCAAATTATGAATATACACCCTATACAGAAAGCATTAATCTGGATTATAGATCCTACGCTTGTGGTTATTTAGACGTGTGCACACATGTAATCACATACATTTTTGCTGTATGTATAGATCTATAAAAAGCACAAGACAAAGATCTGCAATTCTCAACCAGTTAAAATGGGTTTGGTATATTATTAGGTCAACAGTGACTATGCTGATACTGATGAAATGCTGTCATGGTCACAATGTTGACAATTCATATGTAATGTATCCCTAACCCTAATGTTGACATTCTGTCCACATCGACATAACTGATGACATTCTGGTGTTGTCGTTCTTAAAGTCGACTACATAACTGCATACCGTTAAAATATAGGAGGGTGTACGCATTTTATTTAATAGCTTCTGTCATGCTGGCTTTAGGCTGGGTACACACTGGAGCGACGGGCATTCGATCCGACATGGTAATGAATGCCTGTCAACAGTGATTGTGCATCCACACTGGACGACTTTAACGACCGATGTAACGATCACCGTTACGTCATTAACAATGCACTGGGCGCTAACGATTTTGCTAGGTTTGATGTGCAGCAAATCAAACCTGGCAACCGTCGCTAGCGACCGCGGGAGTGCACAAACATGGATACACACTAAGGCCCCCATTTATTAATGATCGCTTTTGTAACGCAAATCAGGGGATGACAGTACCGCCCTAGATCGCATTGCAAAATGCGATCACAGCAGCCGGATGCATCATGTAGGACATGGGCTCCGAAGAGCCGCTCCGGAGAGCCGCCGGCCAGTGCAGGGGCTGCTGCGGACTGCACATGCATAGCCACAATAGCCAGGGAGGGTTCCGGCGAGTCCCTCCTCCAGCTAATTATGCGCGGTGTAGCCCATAGGCTACAGCGGCTAACGCCATCTTCAGATGGCGTTAGCTGCGGGGACCAATATCTGGAATGCATCGCACAAATCAGTAAAATATTACTTTGCAGCCTACAACACAATTCACGTTGTTAGTATATGTGAGCAATGTATAATGAATGCTGCCTCCAAGTTTTAAAAGACTGTCTGGAACACAATGAGACTGTAGTTTCCAGGGGGCATCCAGAGGGTCTGGGATTTCCCTGAACTGCACATGGGTACTAGTAAAGCGCAAGATGATAGATGCCCCCGTCCTTTTCATCCCTGCAAGTCCCGGATAACCCCAGGCCTGCACAGTCCCATGACACGTCCGATCCACTCCAGAGTGGGTTACCCGAGTGGGACTAGGGGACTAGTGGGCTACTGTGCTAGCTAGGTACCTGAGGGCCCTCTGATGAGCTCGATCTCCTCCACTGCAGCCTGGGATCCTGCGCTCATTGCTGCTTTCTCGCCCCCCCTGCAGGTCTAACCAAGGGCTGAAGGTGAAACGCTCTCCGAGCACTTTCTGTTTCTGCAGAAGCCTGCCAGCCGGGCCCCACGTGGGGGGAGGGCAAAGCATGACGGGACGTGTAGTTCGATGTAGCAGCCCGGCGGTGACGTCAGAGCGCAGTTACTGCTAATAGCTGGGAGTGGGATTGGACTCACTGTCACAGGTGATATCTAAATAACCACATTGGGGTCTTGCAGACAGACATCAATCATGCTGATTAGCTGGGATGGTGCTTGGTAGTTAAAGCTGATTTGTTGCTCAAAAGCGAAATATTAAAGTCTTGTAGGGGAATTCAATATGGGAGCGAAAACATCGTTTTGACGTCATTATCGCAGGTTTTCCTTTTACACTGTATTTAATTTCAAAGACTTTTCGCAGGTTCGAAAAGTCTTTGAAAAAAAACGGGGATAACTTTTCACCACTGAATAGGTGGCGAAAAAAAGTGCAGAATTGGGGTTTAGGGGTGCAGGCTTAAAGAAAAATAGCCTGCACCCCTGGGAATGACATTTAAAAGATAACTGTGTCAAAAAAAGTTTTAAAAAAAATAGGGACACCCAAAAAAATTATTTTAAAAATTGGGGTGAAAAAAAAAAAAATGGGAAAAAATTGTTTAACAATAGGGAAATAGGTTCAGGGCTATTCTGCAAGTATGCGGCAGGTGTTTTCTAGAATAGGCTATTAGCGGCAGGTGCACAAATGCAGAATTTTTAAAAGCTTACTTTAGGGACATAAAAATATACTAGTACCCATTTTCATGTACCCCAAATTTGATGGGACCACTTAAAAAAACGAAAAAAATCACCTAAGTGCTCTTCTGCAACACTTCTTCAATGTCGGGAAAAAAACACCTGCTGCGGCTATTTAAATCCCCGACTTTCATTTGCAGGCTAAAACGGGGGTACCCATAGTGATCCCCCATGTTTTTACAACTTTAGGGGGGTCCTACAATTTTTTTAAGGAAAATTTCGTAACTTTACGCAAATCCCACTTCGCCAGGTCCCGTTTTCGTTACTTTCATATTGAATACGGGGATAAGCGGGCGCGCGCCCGATACGTTATCCCAGGTAAAATCTCCGATATGAAACGTAAACTTCGACAGCGAAGTTTACGTTTCATATTGAATTCCCCTCATAGAAGGGTATTCAATATGGGAGCGAAAACTCCGTGCTGGGACTTTTCGCTCCACATCGGAGATTTTCCTGGGATAAAGTATCGGGCGCGCGCCCACTTTATCCCCGTATTCAATATAAAACCTACGAAAACGGGAAGCTGCGAAGTGGGATATGCGTAAAAAAACGAAATTTTCCTGGAATAACTATGGGTACCCTCGTTTTAGCCTGCAAATGAAAGTCGGGGATTTAAATAACCGCAGCAGGTGTTTTTTCCCGACATTGAAGAAGTGTTGTAGAAGAGCACTTAGGTTTTTTTTTTTTTTTTTAAGTGGTCCCAGTGGGGTACATGAAAATGGGTACTAGCATATTTTTATGTCCCTAAAGTAAGTTTTAAAAAGTTCTGCAACTATGCACCTGCCGCTAATAGCCTATTCTAGAAAACACCTGCCGCATGCTTGCAGAATAGCCCTGAACCTATTTCCCTATTTTTAAACACTTTTTTCCCTATTTTTTTTTTTCACCCCAATTTTTAAATTAATTTTTTGGGGTGTCCCTATTTTTTTTTTAAAACTTCTTTTGACAGTTATTTGTAAAATGTCAATCCCAGGGGTGCAGGCTATTTTTTTTAAGCCTGCACCCCTAAACCCCAATTCTGCACTTTTTTTCGCCACCTATTCAGTGGTGAAAAGTTATCCCCGTCTTTTTTCAAAGACTTTTCGAACCTGCGAAAAGTCTTTGAAATTGAATACGGTGTAAAATCGAAACCTCCGCAAATTAACGTCATTGGTGCGAAAACATTGCAAAAACTGAGTTTTCGCTCCACATTGAATACCCCTAATAGGAGTCAATTTACTTCAGAGCCAGCTGGGTCCTGCGAACCGCTCTCACGTCGAATCTGCGCAGAAAATGTAATTGACAAATCGATTCCAAACTCGCATTGTATTTTCCCAGGTTCTTTTATGCACACCCCCCACTCCCCATCTCTAGCAGGTGAAAAGATAAGGAAAATCTTTATTCTAAAAATAAAATATGTCAACACACCCCTCTGAATGATAAACACACAAGCTGTGCTCGCTCACCACTCCGCCACAAGGGGGTGTGCAGGGGCTTGCCCCTCCTAGCTCCTTCCTATGTCTAGGTGCTGTTTGAAACCCCCTAGTCAGTTTTCCCGCCGCCTGCGTGGAGTGCAGTAGTGACCTTCCTGGCCTCTCTTTTTATTTTCTCACAATTTTGTGTATTTTGCTCATTTTATGAATGAAAATTACAAAGGTTGTGGGTATTTTGCGGAAATATGTAGGTTTGTCCTGGGTGGCCTCCTAGGTACACTGCGCCTCTTAAAATTTAGTATTTGTTGTTTTACTTGCTTTAAGGTTAATAAATGTGGTTTTGTGAATCAGATTTCCATATATTCTCTCTTTGTACATCCTAATGATGGTCACTGATCACTTTAAGCGTTAGAATTAAGTTAATTAGGTGCTAATGACGATTTTATAACAGGCGCCTGTCAGACGCAATGCGCCCAAACCTGGGAGTCCCAGACGTGCACCTGACAGGGTTATATTGCATAATTTGGGAAATTAAGCCATATCAGATTTCAAGAGAATTCATCTAAAAAGCTCAATAATAGGTTAAATGATGTGGGACAGGTATGTGGAGGTGTAAATGATGTGGGACAGGTATGTGGAGGTGTAATGTGAATTATGTGGAAAAGATGTGTGGAGATGTAAATGTGCGGAGGGGTAAATGATGTGGGACAGGTATGTGGAGGGGTAAATGATGTGGGACAGGTATGTGGAGGTGTAATGATGTGGGACAGGTATGTGGAAGGGTAAATGATGTGGCACAGGTATGTGGAGGTGTTAGTGATGTGGGACTGGTATGTGGAGGTGTAAGTGATGTGGGACAGAAGGTGTAAATAATATGGAACAGGTATGTGGAGGTGTAAATGATGTGGGACAGGTATGTGGAGGTGTAATGATGTGGGACAGGTATGTGGAGGTGTAATGTGGGACAGGTATGTGGAGGTGTAAATGATGTGGGACAGGTATGTGGAGGTGTAACTGATGTGGGACAGGTATGTGGAGGTGTAAGTGATGTGGGACAGGAGGTTTAAATGATGTGGGACAAGTGTGTAGAGGTGTGTCGAGGTGTAAATGATGTGGGACATGTATGTGGAAATGTAAATGATGTGCGACAGGTATGTGGAGTTGTAAGTGATGTGGGGCAGGTATGTGGAGGTGTAAGTGATGTGGGACAGGAGGTTTAAATGATGTGGGACAAGTATGTGGAGGTGTAAATGATGCGGGACAGGTATGTGGAGGTGTAAATGATTTGGGACAGGCATGTGGAGGTGTAAATGATGTGGGACAGGTATGTGGAGGTGTAAATGATATGGGACAGGTATTCAGAGGGGTAAATGATGTGGAACAGATATGTGGAGGTGTAAGGGATGTGGGACAGGTAAGTGGAGGGTGTACATGATGTGGTACAGGTATGCGGAGGTGTAAGTGATGTGGGAAAAGTATGCGGAGGTGTAATGATGTGGTACAGGTATGTGGAGGTGTAAGTGATGTGGGACAGGTATGTGGAGGTGTAAATGATGTGGGACAGGTATGTGGAGGTGTAAGTGATGTGGGACAGGTATGTGGAGGTGTAAGTGATGTGGGACAGGTATATGGAAGTGTAAGTGATGTGGGACAGGTATGTGGAGGTGTAAATGATGTGGTACAGGTATGTGGAAGGTGTAAGTGATGTGGGACAGATATGTGGAGGTGTAAATGATGTGGGACAGGTATGTGGAGGTGTAAATGATGTGGGACAGGTATGTGGAGGTGTAAGTGATGTGGGACAGGTATATGGAAGTGTAAGTGATGTGGGACAGGTATGTAGAGGTGTAAGTGATGCAGAGGTGTAACTTCAATCATTGGGTGGTATTAAAAAAATAAATTGTGGTCAGTGGGTTTATATAATTTACCAATCCTGGAAATATATTTAGGTATTTGATACCAGCTAATCCATGAGTGGATGAGTTAATTAGATGGTAGGGTCAATATTTTAATACACAAATAATGTGTTAGGGCTATTACAGTCACAAAGTTGAGCATATTACAGTGCACAAAAAGTGAAAAGAAAACAGTGTGACTGGTAACAGAAACTAGCGATTGTTTGTTGTGGGTAACTAATCTATACTAATATAAGAACGTTGTGTCTGTCTGTTTGTTCCAAGTTGGCGCAAAAACTACTGAACCGATTTTCATGAAAACTGCATCATTTTGTAGCGGAAACTCCTAGAAATAACCTGCACTTTGTTTCATCTTGATCCGTCAAGTTAAAGCTGAGCAATAACAAAAACAACATTTATTGACCTCATCAATGCAAGAGATAGGAGTAGCACCATGCACGTGGCCGGTAAGGGGTGGGGGGAGAGGTGCTTTGGGTCCGCGTTCACTTGAATAGGACAGGCTACATAACAGTCTGTACACAGGGCACACAGTGACATTTGTGTGAGTGGTGGGTGAAGGCACTACTGCCACCAGTCCAGTGGCGGATCTAGACTTTTCATTTAGGGGGGGTTTAATGATAATAACCCTGACCCCTCCTCTTTTCTATCCTGGCACCACCCCTTTCTAATCTTAAACTCCTCCCCTTTAAAGCTGTTTTTTTTTTTTTTTTGATGGTCACATGGATTATTCCTATTTCTGTATTTCTTATTTTGGGGAACCTATGTATACAAATTCTTGGTGTGAATTCTCATTTAACTCCAACTCCAGCACTACAATAGATGACAGCTTTTGCCTGGAATTCACACAAAAATGTGTGTGTGCCATCCATGCTCTCTCCTCAGTTAGCGATGCCAGAAGGTACAGTACAGTGGTGACCGCAAGGTGCCGCCCAGTATTCCTGGAGACACACACACACACATATAATATATATATATATATATATATATAAATAAGGTAGTAATAGTCCGGCACTCCAAATGATCTGAAAAAACAGCTGGCCCAGGTGCCCGTCCTGAGGTACACTCATAGATAGCAGGAAAAAGTTTGAACGGCACTCCGGGACTGGGTATATATATATATCACATAAGACACATGCACATAAATATATATATATATATATATATATACACACAATGTGTTTATCTACTGTATATATATATTAGCACATGCATATATTACACAGGGACATACCTACACACCCACACTTACATAGGGACGTACATACACACACCCACACTTACATAGGGACGTACATACAGCCACACTTACATAGGGACGTACATACACACCCATGCTTATATAAATGTAATTATAAGATGCATTACTTTTGGAGCCTATCCTGACATGCTGCTGCTGGTTGAGAATGGGAACGGGGTCGAGCAATTTCCATCATTAGGCTCTGCCCCCCGCGGCATAATCCCGTGATTCGCGGGTCTGTGGGAGTGGATGATACTTCTGACCCTGCGACAGTGACCTAGTCAGGCAGAGTGCATTGTCCCTGGGGAGGAGCAGAACGGGAGGAGGGCCCATCAGCAGCAAATCCCCGGACACAGGAGGAGGGAAAGGAGTGGAGCGGGAGGCGGGCCCATCAGCCAGCAGCACTCACCTGTATGAAGACGCTGCGCTCCCATTCCGACTTCCGAGTCCTAGAGCCAGAGCGGCAAGGACGCTAGGGGGGGGGGATTGCTCAAATTCCCCCCCCTGGATCCGCCACTGCACCAGTCTGTATAGCGCTGCTGGTCACGTGGGCAACTCCCATGACAGGGACCCTATGCATAGCAATACAACTATAACACCTCAAATAATAAAAAAAAAAAATGTTGGCAAAAGGGATTTCATTGTGGGCGAAGCCGTGGGCAACAGCTTGTATGAAAATAAATATGTTCATATTTTAGCTTCTTGGAAACACCTTTGTTTGCGCTTTTAACAGCAGGCAGACATAGGGCCTAATTTAGAGTTAGAATTACATTTAGTAGGTGCAATTTTTTCATCTTAGTAAAATGATGGTGCACTGCAGAGAGGGTTTGGGAAATCTAAACTGTGGGTACCAGTATAGGACTAGACTTACAATGCTGCCACTTTTCTAAGTCTCTGCTTTTTTTTACCCCAAAATTTCAAATGGAAGTAATATTAAATGCAATACATGGCTGGTTTTGCAGTTAAAATGATTGCCATTTTAAATTCTGGGGCTAAACCGCTGCTTAGTAAATCTAGCCAATAGATTTGGGAGGGGCGGGGTCCAGAAGGTGACTCAACTAAATCACATACAGTACATATGGCTTTTTCATTTTCCCCACTGGTAAAATTCCCAGAGGAGCGATGCAGGTGCTGGCTGAGGATGGCAGGGCTCTTCGTGTCAGAGAGTGGGGTGTGGTGGCCTAGATATCATCATTCTCTGAGAATCGCTTCACTACTGCATGTTCCATCCCTTCCATTTTACTATACTAGGGAGTGGGCAGGATGCGGGAGAGTGACCTATTCTCACAGGAGTTGTGGGGACTCCTCAAAATTCGGGCCCCCCAGATGTTCCGAGAGTGAAGGCAAGTGTGTCCGGGTCCTGTCCGCATTCCAAGTGGTTAAAATGAGCACGTGGTGCCCTGGGGGGTGCGAATATTTAGAAAATATTCAATAAATATTTATTTTCTTAACTGACCCAGTATTGTATACTGCAACACCAGAGCAAGTCCCAAACAGCAGTGCTCTATAGCAGCAGCCTGATGCTGAGCACCTGGCTCAGTATCATGTCTGCTGTAGAAATGTAAATACGACCCCCTGTAAATGTGTGTTATCACTGCAGCTGGGAGCATTAGGTTCCGTGCTGCAGTAGTGTACACTGGGACTCATTCAGACCCGCTCGCAAGCGCCTATGCGCTCAGAAGCGTGTCGATGTTGCGGCCTTGCGCTCGCGCAGCAGCTGCACTGTGAGTGCGCAAGCCCCGGAGCGAGAAATTCTCTCGCTCTGAGACTCACTGCAAAAGGGGCGGCTGTCGATGGTGATCAACAGCTCGCCCCATTTTGTAGGCGGGGCGGCGGGGTGGCTACACAAACGGAGGCGTTCCCGACGGAACGCCTGCCGTTCGGGGGCGGCCCCACTGACATCACTTGTGATGTCAGTGGTGAGCTTCCGGCTCTAATAGAGCCGAAAGCTCACTGGGGCTTGCGGTAGACGAGACCCTACCACAAGTGTCTCGTCGCAAGCCCTGATGGTCGCGACGGTCTTGACCATCGCGACCATCAACCTGGCCGCTCGCTAAAGCTGTGGGTGGTCAGAAGGCCGGCTCTGAAAATAGAAGCAGCCGCCCTCACTCAGAGCGAGCGCTCGCATTTTGCGAGCGGCTCTGAATGAGGTCCACTGTGCACCAGGAAGAGTGTAAAGTGTTTAAAAATCAATAAACTAATTTATATAATGTATTTATGAATGACAGAATAAAATAATACAGCTGGGGGGCTCTTGGCATTGTAGGAGAGCTGCTCTGCCTGAGACAGCATAGACTTACTCGGAAGTTCGGTAGTCGACGATATGCGTTCAATATATCCGCTTTTAAAAAGTCAGCGGCGGATGCGAGATGCCGGCAGTCGGTGTTTCTATGTACCAGACGGCATCTGAGACATTAACATATTTTTGCAACTGCACAGCGAGCAAAATCGCATCTGCGATTGCATTAGGACCTATCCCTCATAACTGCATTTTAAAGACATATGTCTGCCTTATGTATTATACTGCATCAATAAATGTATTTATTCAAATTCAAATAGTGTTGGAATACTATTCACTGACATCTAAATTTCCTATTATTAGAAATCGGTTTGTCATGTGCTAGGAATTCTCTCTGGTGATTTGTACATTGTGCAACTACAAGAGAAACATGTGGTTATCATACCGGGGCGCCTAACTTTTCTGCAGGCCCAACATTATGGTAGTAGTTGGTGGAGCTGTTCTCACAACGTGATTGGAGCAACTCACTTGACACATTACTATTTTGACAACTTCCAAAACCTAAACCAATAAAACAGTCAAGGTGGGCAGGAGCCTGGCTCCTTTTAACCAGATCCAGCGGTGCTGGTTCTCTCTGGGCAGCTGTGGTGCTGCGGCTGGCATGTGCTGGTCTTCTACTGTTCGGCACCCGCATCAGCCTTTTGCTTCCCCTCTGTCTGGTGTACATGGTCCTGGCCGAGGCTCGCCCACTCCAGCAGCAGTACAAGCAGCTCTGGCTCTCGTTGCTATAGGACTGGCCTCTTCTCTCCTCCGACTCTGCTACATGTGGCTGCAGCTCCCATAGGGACACACGCTCCGCTCTGTTGTAAATTTAAAGGGACAAGCACACCAAAAATATGCCGCTGGCTCCAGCTTTGAAAACTTCCCTATCAAAGGAAGTCTCTGGGCACTATTCAGGGGCAGAGTATTAGGGCTCCATAACGGTTCTCCTGCTTCTGCTCCTCCAGTGTGATAATCTGTTTTTTGATCTGGTTTATCTGACTGTTCTCCTTGCCTACTCCACTGGTATTGCTCTTAGTGATTTCCTAGTTCTGACTGGCCTGATTTTGCTCGCCTCCTGGTAAACCATTGCCCACCTGGTTGTGACCCATCCCTGATGACTACACACCTTGGCGACCCTTGTGGGGGTCCCTGGTGAAGGTCAATGATATGCTGAGACTCTGGGCTCGATTCAGACCCGGTCGCAAGATGCGAACGCTTGTTCCCAGCGTCTGCCAAGGCATAAGCACGTCCACTATGTCCGGCTGTGCGATCGCTTTGTGTATGCAGACTCCTACCAGCCTGTCTTGAGACGCCCACTAGTGCACGTCATGTCCAGGAAGTGTATGCAACCATCGGTACATCGGGTACCATCGGAAGCAAATGCAGCACTTGAGGTAGACTATACCCTACCTCAAGCACTGCGATCACTTCAGTGTGTAATACAACCAGGTGACGTGTACTATGACGTACAGTACTATGTACTGTTAATTATGCACGCCTATAAAATATTATTTTGGTCAGGCACGCCTGCGTTTACATCTACACTCCCCCGTTTCTAGTGGCCAGCCCGTTATCACCCACAAACTGCTTCTCCTGTCACTCACTCTGGTGGGCTGTCTTTGCTGGGCGAGCGTACACTTCCCGATCTTTCGCTGCGGTTCGCGCACTGTGATGCATATGCATGAGCACAACGCAAACCATCGGCAGCTACGAGCGAACGCTTTTTAGCGTACAGTTTGAATCGGGCCCTCTGTGCCTCTATTCTGGGTATACAGCAACTCCAAGTGTGTGGGCAGCATCCACACCATCCATATGAGAGTTGTAACACTCACTACATCATAAATCCCTCCAGGAACAATTAAAGTCAAGGATGGTACAATGGAGAGAACATTTTCAGATGCAGTCCAAGGGTCTCCTACTTTGCTCATTAGTATACTCAATAACAATTGTCCCAGCAGTTACATATGCAATGTTCTTATATATCACATGGCCAGACCCATAATGCTGTTTTAAAATAACTCACTGCTGTTCGATATGTCATTAGATCTCGCCCGCTGCTAATGAGACTGCCCACTGATGATATGCATCTGTGCCCAGGATTGGAGACTCACTAATAACCTAGTTAGTGATCATCCTCTAACCCTAGAATGAGCTATACTGGGCCTCTCACATAGGAAAAGTGTGATCACGATGTGGGGGCAGAATGCTCCCCATCTATCTCTGGAGGAACTTTTACACATATTCCGAATTCATTGATTGTTGGATTCAACGCAAAAGGAGAAGACATTTTTTCATAACCTGATAAATCTTTACTGATAAGTCTACAAGTGTGGAGGTGTTTTCACCATGGAATTTGTATTTGTAATCACACTGAACTGAGAGCCTGATTCAGATGCGCTTGCAAGCGGGTCGATGGTGCCCTAGTGCGCATGTGCACGACGGAGGGAGCTCCGTCGTGCGCATGCGCGAGACCCAAATAGCGACGGCCAAGCCGTCGCTATGGGTCTCGCACCAAATGGGCGTGCTGTCGATGGTGAGTGACAGCACGCTCCCTTTGGTGGGCGTGCCTGGGGCATTGCTGCCCAGACAGAGGCGTTCCCATGGGAAAGCCTACCGTCTGGGACCAGCCCCACTGACATCACTAGTGATGTCAGTGGGAGTGCTTTTGGCTCCGATAGAGCCAAAAACACTGCTGGGCTTGCGGCAGCGAGACCCTACCGCAGGGTCTCGTCGCAAGCCCGATGGTGGCGATGGTCTTGACCATCGCGACCATCTTTTTGGCCGCTCGCATAAGCTGTGGGTGGTCACCCACAGCTATGCGAGCAGGCCGCTCCAAAAACAGGTAGGACGGCCCTGATTCAGAGCGAGCACTCTTGTCAGAGCATCCAGCTCTGAATCAGGCCCTGAGAGCACAAAAAATATGAGATATGGTAAGAACTTACCCTTGTTATCTCTATTTCTACGAAGTCCATAGGGTTCCACAGGATACCTTGGGGTATAGGTGTGACGTCAGTCGCAGGGCACCAAAGAGTTAAGCTTTCAGCCTCCCAGGATGCACTGGTTCCCCCTCCTATACCCCGCCCCCGAGCCAAGGCACCTCAGTTAGTTACCAAGCCATAGGCCGAAGGAGGAGAAGGAAGAGAGAGAACAAAGGGCCTGATTCAGACCCACTCGCGAGTGGCTGTCCGCTCGCAAGTGGGTCGATGTTATGGACTGAGCATGCGCACGACGGAGGGAGCTCCGTCGTGCGCATGCGCCAGACGCGACGAGTGAAGGAAAGTTCTTCGCTCGTTGTGTCCGATCAAAGGGGGCGTGCTGTCAATGTTGATTGACAGCACGCCCCCTTTGGTGGGCGTGCCTCCCTGACGGGTGCGTTCCCACGGGAACGCCTCCCGTCAAAAGCCGGCCCACTGACATCACTAGTGATGTCAGTGGGAGTGATTTTGGCTCTGCTAGAGCCAAAATCACTCCGGAGCTTGCGGTTGAAAACCTCAACCGCAGGCTCCGGCTCGCAATTTCGATGGTCACGACCATCGCGGCCATCACTATGCACGCTCGTATAGCCTGTGGGTGGTGACCCACAGCTATACGAGCGTCCAGGAGGACGCTCCATTTTCATGGAGCCCGGCCCTCATTCAGAGCGTGCGCTCTGCTCAGAGCGTACGGCTCTGAATGAGGGCCAAAGATCTGGACACATACAAGAATCACATTCTCACCAGAGGGAGCCGGAAAACCGGTGACCAGAGCAAAGCCCATTTGCAGCACAGGTGCGACAGGGCGGGAGTCCTGTGGAACCCTATGGACTTCGTAGAAATAGAGATAACAAGGGTAAGTTCTTACCATATCTCATATTTTCTACTTCAGGGTCCATAGGGTATCCACAGGATACCTTGGGGATGTCCCAAAGCAGTATCCTTTAAGGGTGGGGACGCTCCTGTGCTGAAAGGAGAATCCGCCGCCCGAAGGAAGCATCCTGAGAGGCGAAGGTGTCAAACCTGTAATACCTCACGAAGGTATGGACAGAGGACCACGTAGCAGCCTTGCAGATCTGGACTGCAGAGGCACCACGTCGAGCTGCCCACGAAGGACCCACAGACCTAGTGGAATGAGCCTTCACAGAAGGAGGAACCAGCAGGCCTTCATGAAGATAAGCTTCAGAAATAGCCATACGGATCCAGGCTGCCAAAGTTTGCTTTGAAGCAGGCCAACCCTTTTTACGGAAGCCATAGAGGACAAACAAAGCGTCCGACTTCCTAAACGAAGAAGTGCGGTCAACATAAGTCCTTAAGGCCCGCACAACATCCAAAGAGGCCTCACCCACGGAAAGACCCGGTGAGTTAAAGGCCGGAACAACGATTTCCTCGTTAACATGAAACTGGGAAAAAACTTTGGGAAGAAACTCGGGCCGAGTGCGGAGCACTGCCCTGTTCCCATGAAAAACCAAGAAAGGGGGTCTACAAGAAAGAGCCCCTAACTCAGAAACACGTCTGGCCGAAGCAATAGCCAGAAGGAAAACAGTCTTAGCTGTTAGCCATTTAAGATCCACTGAGCCCAGTGGTTCAAACGACGGTCCTTGGAGAGCCCTCAGGACCACAGCCAAATCCCAAGGCGCCACAGGTGGAACAAAGGGCGGCTGAATGCGGACAACACCTTGCATAAAGGTGCGCACATCCGGGATTGTAGCAATCCTACGGTGAAACCAGACAGACAGGGCCGAAACCTGTACCTTCAAAGAAGCAAGGCGAAGCCCATGATCTAGTCCCGCTTGCAGGAAGGCGAGAATCCGAGACAGACGAAACTCCCGCGGTGCATAACCTCTCGGTCGACACCACTGGAAGAACGTATGCCACACGATGGTATATCCTCGCGGAAGACGGTTTCCGAGCTCGCAACATGGTACGCACCACAGAGCTGGAAAACCACCGGGACCTCAGCATGGCCGTCTCAACAGCCACGCCGTCAAAGACAGCCGAGTCAGGTCCGGGTGACGACAAGGACCCTGAGACAAGAGGTCCGGTCGTAGCGGCAACCGCAGAGGACTGTCCACGGACAGACCCTGAAGGTCTGAGAACCAGTGCCGGCTGGGCCACGCGGGAGCTATCAACAGAAGCGTCCCTCCTTCCTGTTTGAATTTCCGGATTACCCGTGGAAGAAGGGAGACCGGAGGGAACAGATATGCGAACCGGAACGTCCACCGGACGGACAGAGCATCCACCAGAGACGCCCCTTCGTCTCTTGTGCGAGACCCGTACACCGGCAACTTGTTGTTGTGCTGGGACGCCATGAGGTCGATCTCTGGAAGACCCCATCTGTCCACCAGTAGTTGAAAAACGTCCGGGTGCAGGGACCATTCCCCCGGATGAACGTCCTGGCGACTTAGAAAGTCCGCCTCCCAATTGAGCACTCCCGGGATGAAGACCGCTGATATGGCCGGAAGATTGCGCTCCGCCCAAACCAGGATCCGAGACACCTCTACGAGAGCCGCCCGGCTTCGGGTTCCTCCTTGCCTGTTTATGTAGGCCACGGTGGTAGCGTTGTCCGACTGGACCTGTACCGGGTGACCCTGGAGAAACCGATGTGCCTGCTGGAGAGCATTGAAGACCGCACGGAGTTCCAAGATATTGATTGGAAGCTCCGCTTCTGTCGGAGTCCACCTGCCCTGGAACAGATGTGGACCCGAAACTGCTCCCCAGCCCCGAAGACTGGCGTCCGTAGTCAACAGGACCCAATTTGGAATCCAGAACGGACGTCCCTCGCTGAGGTGGGTCGTCTGTAACCACCAAACAAGGGACAGGCGAACCTCCAGGGTGAACACAATCGTCTGGGACTTCAGAGACTGAGGCAGCCCGTTCCACTTTGACAGGATCAGGTGCTGCAGAGGTCTGGAGTGAAACTGGGCATATTCCACCATGTCGAACACCGACACCATGGAGCCCAGTAACCTCATCCCCGAGTGTAGAGACACCTGGCGGCTGTGCAGACAACTGCGCACCCTTGACTGCAAAGCAGAGATCTTTTCCTCCGTCACGAAGATCTTTTGCTGTCCCGAGTCCAATAAGGCTCCAGGATGCAGAATCCTCCGAGACGGGATTAGAGTGGACTTCTGCCAGTTGATTAGCCAGCCGTGCCGTTGCAGCAGGGCAATGGTCAGGTCTAAGTGGCGTAACAGGAGCTCTGGAGATCCCGCCACCAATAACAGGTCGCCCAAGTACGGCAACATGCGGACTCCCTGCAGCCGCAGAGAAGCCGCCATGACCGCCATCACCTTGGTGAAGACACGTGGTGCTATCGCCAAGCCAAAAGGTAACACCCGAAACTGGAAGTGGTCGCTGCGGATTGCAAACCTGAGGAACTGTTGATGGCGCAAAAGAATAGGGACATGCAGGTAAGCGTCCTGTATGTCCAATGACACCATGTAGTCCCCCGGTTCCAGCGCCAGAATGATGGACCGTAGGGTCTCCATCCGAAACTTCGGTACCCGCAAAGACTTGTTGAGTGCTTTGAGGTTGAGAATCGGACGATACGACCCATTGGGTTTCTGTATCAAAAAAAGATTTGAATAGAAACCCTGGCCCCTCTGGGAGAATGGAACAGGCACTATAACTCCAGCCTGGAGCATAGTGTGCAATATCTTCCGCAGCTCCGTAGCCTTGTTCCGGTCTGATGGTAGACCCGTGGTGAAGAATCGAGCCGGGGGTCTGTGCCGGAAGGAGAGGGCGTACCCGTGGGAGACCACCTCCAGAACCCAAGTGTCTGTCGTAGTGACCGACCAACACTGGGCGAACTGTAGCAGGCGGCCTCCCACCCTGGGATCCCCCAAAGGGAGGCCCGGACCGTCAGGCCGCAGGCTTGTCATCTGGCTTGGGGGCTGGACGTCTGGTACTCCATGCCTGCTTCCGGGGCTTGACCGATTTCCTAGGGCCAGCCTGACGAGGAAACGACTGTGGTTTGGGCCTGCCCTGGGCCCTAGATGACCGAAAAGGACGATGGTCCAGAACCAGAAGGAGCAGCGGCCGACGGGAGACAAGCCGATTTGGCTGCCGCCAGCGTGGCCACAATCTTATCCAGATCCGGACCGAAGAGAACTTCTCCGGTAAACGGCAAGGCTTCCAGACCCTTCTTGGAATCTGCGTCCGCCTTCCAGGATCGCAGCCACAAGGTGCGACGAGCAGCTACCGCTGCTGAAGAAATTCTAGACACCAGAGTACTAATGTCTAGAGCCGCCTCGTTGATGTAAGTGGCCGAATCACGGAGATTGCCAATCAACTCCGCCTGTTCGGCCGGACAGTCGGAATCAAAAGAAGCCTCTAATGAATCCGCCCAGCGCTCCATCGCTCTGGCAACCCAGCAAATGGCCATAGCCGGCCGTGCTGCCCCCCCGCAAGGGAATAAGCGGACTTCAGGCAGATTTCCACCTTGCGGTCCGTAGCATCCTTAAGGGAGGACATGGATGGCATCGGCAATGTGGCACTACGGACAAGACGGGTCACGTGAGAATCCACCTGTGGAGGGGATTCCCACTTGGCAAAATAATTATCCGCGAACGGATAAGCCACCGCCAGGCGTCTCTGCGGCTGGTATCTTTTGCCAGGCTGTTTCCACGCCTCCTCTAAATGGTCCACCAACTGACCCGAAAGAGGAAAGACTGTGGCATCGCCCTTCACATCTTTGAAAAAGGCATATTTAGACTTAGCCGCTGGGGGAACTTCGTCCTCAATCACCAAGGCTGTGCGGACCGCCCGAATAAGTCCAGGAATATATACTTTGGACTTAGCATCAGCGTCCTTAGTAAGGAGAGGTTCCTGATCGTAAGGATCCAGAATCTCCCCATCATCAGACGTCCCTTTGTCATCCTCATAAGGAGCGGACAGAGACGCCACCGGCCGTTTATGAGGCCGCATCACAGACTCCCCTTGCAATACATCCGACAAGTGCTGTACAGAACTCGTCAGGGAGTTAACCCACGCTGGCTCCTGAGAAACCGGGAGCGGGGAAATAGGGAGACTGTGGGGTACCACCAATTGTCGTGGGAAACCCTGCATGGGTGACGACACCACAGACTGCTGGGACAAACCCATCGGAGTAAACGCGGGCTGCGGAGCTAACTGGCCCACTAAAGCTGTTAGCGCCTGAGCGAAACAAGCCCAGGGCGGCTCCTGTACCGGTGCTGTAACCGTAAGAGGCCGCGCCATGGACAAACACTGCCGGCAAAGGCCCTCCGCGCTACCCTCCCCCTCCGCTAATGGTACTTTACACGTGGTACACTGTAGCCGGAGGGGAAAATCACTTTCAGACATGATGGCACCACGTATGTGACCCCTCTCACCAATTATATATTAAATAGGCGAGAGACCACCCTGCAGCACCGCACCGCAAGGGCTTAGCAGAAAGAACAGGGACAGTAATAAAGCTGACAGTTTAGAGAATAAAAGTTACAGGCAGCGCTAGCACAGTCACATACAATGCAGAGAAATAACAATTCCTGCACTAACAGCGCTGATCACTCAACTACACAGACACAGGGCCTGGTAGGACACAGCGCTGCATACACAGACCTGAGCCACAGCGGAGGAGAGGTATGCTGGGGGACCCAGACCACGATGCTTCCGTCCAGTGCTTCCAGCAGCGTTCACCATGCGTTGGAGAAGATGGCCGCCGAGGAGCAGAGAGGAGGCTGGCCTGGGGGAGGAGCGCTGACACAGGGCCAGTCAGCACAGTGCAGAGAGGGCTGTGTGCAGCGGGGGAGGCGCCGGCTGTGAGACAGGGAAGGCGCGCTCCCCTGGCATGCATTTAACCCCTGGGACGCCGCAGCGCTACCGCTCTGCTGCGGTCCGCTGTCCCAGGGGGTAGTGGAAGCGCAGGTTGGTCGCCTGGCTCCACGCTGCAGCCAGTCCCCAGGGAGCCCCCTGCCTGGGGACTTAGGACCATGTGATCAGCGGGGACCCACCGCGGGACCCCGCTGCTTACCTCTGTCCCCCTTGAATCCGGCCATGGTCCGGAACATCTGGGGTCACCGCTAGCTGTGACCCCAGATGCCCACCAGCATCCCCGGATCAGTACCGGCGTTCTGGTACTGGCGGGGTGTAAGGAAGACAGCATGGACGTCAGGACTGACTGTCCATGCTGTTCATCCAGATGTGCAGCCACAGCTGCATGAAGAAAAAGCTTCAGGGGCTCTTCTAGCCCCCACTCCAACAGGTGCACCCGACTCCGGCCAGGCACCAAACTAAACTGAGGTGCCTTGGCTCGGGGGCGGGGTATAGGAGGGGGACCCAGTGCATCCTGGGAGGCTGAAAGCTTAACTCTTTGGTGCCCTGCGACTGACGTCACACCTATACCCCAAGGTATCCTGTGGATACCCTATGGACCCTGAAGTAGAAATCCCAGTTCTGGTTATGAATCAGGAACAGCGGAGTCTCTTTACTTCTGCCATGGTCTCCATGGTCCTTTTATGCAGTGCCTGTAGAACATCTTCATACCCTGACCTTTTGTCACATTACACCCTGGATATTAAAATACATGAAATCAAACTTTTTCCAGCTTTTTTATTTTATTTTACACATTTCGTGGTACATGTAATAGACTTCAAGCATCGACAAGTCCCATGCAAGACTGCCCTATGTTTTAAAGTGGCAGTCATTTAAAAGGCAAAACAGCAGTCTGTTACATATACCCCCTCACCTTACATCATTCAACTAATGAAAAAGTAGGCTGCAGTTCTGCAAATTAATTAAAATAAAAAACAATAGTAACAGTGATTTAAAACAGATCAGTCCCCTGATGTAATACTTTGTAGAGCCAGCTTTTGCTGCAGTTACAGCCAGTAGTCTGTTTGGGTATGTCTCTACCAGCTTTGAGCACCTAGATTTGGGAATATTTGCCTATTCCTCCTTGAAGAGTTGTTCAAGTTCAGCCAAATTTAATAAGTGGCGAAGTGCTGCTTTCTTGTAGTCCATACAGATTTCTATCGATTTAGGTCAGGGCTTCTCAAGGACATTCACCTTCCTATCCTTAAGTCACTGCATTGTTTTCTTGGCAGTATGTTTAAGGTCACTGTCGTACTGGAAGGTGAACCACCAGCCCATCTTTAGCAGTCTACCAGAATTTGGGTGTACTTGGCAACATCCATCTTCCTTTCAATATTTACCAATTGTCTAGTCCCTGCTGAGGAGATTCACAGTTGGGTGGTGTGCAGGGTTTGCTTTTCACCAAACATAGCACTTTGAGTTCAGCCCAAAACATTCTGTCTTGGTCTCATCTGACCATACAGACTTTTGACCCATGGCTTAAGAATCTTCCAAGTGTTTTTTTGCAAAGCGCGATTGAGACTGAATGTGGCACTTTTTCAGAAGAGGAATCTTTCTTGCTACCAAGCCATACAGGCCAGCTCTGTGTAGAGCTTGTGACATAATGGTCACATGTCAGCCATAAAGCCTTGTAAGTCTTTCGAAGTTGCCATTGGCCTCTTGGTAGTTCTATACTCAAGTCTCTTGGCTCTGTCATCTAGTTAGGAGGGACTGCACGATCTAGGCAAGGTGTTGGTGGTGCCGTACGCTTTCCACTTCTCCATACGGCTTTGAACCGTACTCAGAGGGAGAGTAAAAGCCTTTGAAATCTTTTTTGGATCCTCCTAATTTGTGCCTTTCCACAATTTTATCCTGGAGCCATTTTGAAAGCACCTTTCTAACCATGGTATATGATTTGCATTACCAGGCACTAATCCGCAATGTACAGCCAGTTTCATTCTGAAGTAATCAAAACCACTACAATTAATGTCAAGTGATGGCCAATTAGCCTGTTGTGTGATCTGGTTGTACCTGAGCAAGTTCATAATGGTTACTCTTAAGCTCGGTACACACTATGCGTATGCGATCCACTGAACGATCTATCGTACAGACGCTGTTCGGAATGACAGATCATGTGGATCACATAATGTGTAGAGACTATCTGGACGATCCGACGGTCGCATGCAATATCGTCCGGTCGGCCGTGCTGCACGGCCAACCAGACGATATCGCATGTGGCGCCGTTGCAGGTAATGAAGAACGGAACAAGGGATTGTTCGTTCCGTTGCTCAATGTGTAACCGTCGGGCCGAACATATCGTCTGGGTACACATCGGCAAGTGTGTACCCAGCTTAAGGGTATGATCACATATCCAAACCAGGTATTTTAGTCATTAGATTATATTAATTAAGATTTTGTGTATTTTCAAAGTCATGTTGAGTTGTATTTCATATTTTCCCCCAAGGTATAATGTGATAAAGGGCATGGATTTTGACAGGGTATGATGATATTATATAGGCACTGTAACATACAGAGTTCAAAGCGTTACTCTTCAAGCACCCATGGAATGTATGGATTGGAAAAGTTCAAAGACCCACAGAAAGGACAGATTTATGTGTAATCATGACTGAAAATTGGTTAACAGCTGTTGTTGTTTATCTATTCTCTTGCTCAGGATTACAGTGAATGAGTTACTATGTGAACAGATTTTAACTTCACTCACATGATACTCAGGGGTAAATTTACTAAATTGAGAGTTTTTAGAAGTGAGTAAAAGGGAGCTTTGCCCATAGCAACCAATCAGATTCTAGCTATTATTTTCTAGACGGTGCTAGTTAAATGTTAAGTAGAATCTGATTGGTTACTATGGGCAACATCACTTAAAGCTCACTTCTAAAAACTCTCACTTTAGTAAATTTACCCCTCAGTGTTGTCATGTTTACGAAGCAGTGATTTTAGAAGTTTAGCTGTTGCATTAAGTCTCATAAAATATCACTAACTTTGTAATAATTATTCAGTGTTTATTGTTTTACAAAAGTGTAAAATACACTAATAAGTCAAAACATATGCCAGTGCTTCTTTAAGAGGACCAGTCATCAACTAGAATGAAGTTACATTCCTGCCTTATGCAATACGTAGCTTAACCCTAGTGGTTCTCAGCTGTGTGTTCCTTAAAGACCACTTGACAGAATAAGTTCTGTCTATGCTCAATCATTGCTTTTCTATTCTGTAAAATATTATTTCCTTGTTCTGTTACTGGGACCACAACATCTCATTTAGAAGCTGCTGTCACTGAAGGTTGTTGTATTAGGTTTGATATATATATTTTTTTTAGCGCATTAATTATTGTGTTTAATAATAAATGTATGTGCACTACAAAGTACACACTAGCACACCATTAGTGAGAAGCTTGCTGGAGATAGCTATCATTTTACAGTGTACTATGAACCGGGCAGTGTGAAGACCAAGAGTTTGCATAGCCTATAGGGACCAGGAATGAGGGTAGTAATAAGACTAACTGCTAAAACATAGCTATCCAGAAGGAGGACACGGGGGTAGAGAGAGACAAAGGGGTATATTTACTCCACAGGTGGAGCTAATTATTTCACTTGATTCAGTGTGGAGACCTGGAAAACATGCACTGTTTGGGGTCCTGGGGACAGAGTTTGAGAACCTGTGATCTAGCGGACCATGAGTGATCAATCCTTGTATTAAAGGACACACGCGGCTCCCTACTGTGTTTTGCAATAGGCCTATACACAAGGGAACTATATACTGTACCTATAAAAAGTGCTTCTGCTAGGAAACCCAATGTAACCATTTTCACACGTTCCGGATGTAATATACTTGGTCAGTGAGTAGAAGTCTATTCAATAGATAGAAAACCCTAAGTTCACCAGTTCTAGGTGCCATCATAGAAATCACCACATTCTTCTTTTGACTCAGTTTTTTAACAAAAGAATGCGATACAAACATTTCAGCGTACCCTGTACAAAGTGGCAGGGCTGGCGTTTATACCTAAACACCATGAGACATATTCGGCTATTTACATTGACCATTTGTCCAAAACTCTCCAGTCAATGTGTCAGATCCTCAGGATTTGAAGAAACCTGAAACCAACTTCTACTGTAGTCGCATTCGTTTCTCTGGCGGTCCTTTAACTGTTGCTTGTCCTTGTGGGGTTTTAACTGGCTCCTTTTCTTCTTGTTTTACAGCCTCAGCCGGCTGTTCTGGTTCTTTTTTTATGTGTTCAACTAAAAGCAATGTAAAAAAAAAAAAACCAACACATTATCTTCATGCATCAATTCAAGCCAAAATCAAATGATATCACTAAGCAATAGCTACAGGGTCTAGAGTTGTTGTTATAGGTAAAGCACCTGATTTACAGTTGGATACAAGTCCATGTACCCCAAGTAAAAATACAACTTGCAGGACACTTGTCACACTGTGCACAACTCGCACCCGTATTTCAAGTGAAGCAGATCCTTTAACTGCGCCCACTTGCACTTGAAAAGGTGGTGTGTTCACAAGTAAGCTTAGAACAGAAGGGATGTGAAGACAGAAGCAAATCACGTCCCTTAGAGAGGCATGCGATTTTGACTTACACATTTCCTATAAGTTATGCCTTTTGGACGTTGTACTTCTACGTGTTCCATAGGCCTGGAGAAAAAGTCAGCGTTTCCCAAACTCAGCCAATGCAGTCCAGGTTTTAAGAATACCAATGCCTTGAGTCCAGATGGTTAAATCCAACTGACTGAGGCACTAATTAAGTCACCTGTGCTCATGCAAAAATATACTTAACACCTAAAGGCAGAGTTTGGGAAAGTCTGTTCTAAAGGCCTCCATACACCTACCGTCGGATTGCCAGATCCTGCGATGAGATCGGAATCACCAATCTACCAGTGAGATTTGCTGACCGATGGCCATCGTTGTTCCGCGATCCGCCAGAGGATCGGTGAAATTCTCCATGTTAAATTTAAAGGATTTGCAAATCACGATCATATTTTGATCATGATCGGCAAAATCCAACATGTTGGATTTCACCGATCCTGCACCCCGGCATCTCAGGGCCGCAGGAACGCGGTGGTCCATCGTTAGTGTACTGGCCCCTTTAGTTGTTGGTGATAGTCATATATTTGCACCAGACTTGTCTACACTTTAAAATTAAAAGTTCCATATAGCTTAAGATATGTACAACTCAACAAACAGTTGCAGGAAAACAGGTGTAAAGACACATTTTTTCATGTCCGCAAAAGTCGCTATTGATCCTTTAACGCTGAAACAGACCCAAACGTACAAGGCACAGCAGTGGCTAATCATGGGCTTAAGGTGGGTACACAAATATTTTCTATTCAACCATCCAACTAGTTGATTGGTTGGAATGAAAATCTGGTAAGGTATGAAAGCAAATGACAATCAGCAATTTGCTCCCAAATGCCGGAAAATGGACAAGAACTGTTGTTTGCACAAATTGTTTAGATCAAACATTTAACAAACTTGTCTGATCGACCATTTTCATCTGTTTCTGGAATTTAGGAGCAAATTGCTGATCATCATTTACTCCCATACATTACCAGATTTTCATTCCAACCAATCAACTAGTTGGATGGTTGGACAGAAAAGCTTTACGTGTGTACCCAAGCCTTAGTGTTTGAGTATGCAACACTAGCAGCCTTTGTTCTAGAAGCATTTCTACACTAACATATTTATCTAAGCCTCCTAACAAGAAGTGGTAGAAAATGAACACCTAATGTATTCTAACTCCATCCAGAATATTTAAAATATGAGTTTATGACGGTAAAAGTGAAATATACAAATAATCACAAGCAGAAGTCACATACTCTAATGGAGATAAAGCAAGCTATGTTCTCCACTCTTTTAGGAACAGTATTGTAGCCTTGTATGAAAAGGATCAGCTCTCAGATAAATGCATTTTTATTTCCATTACTGTAAATGAGGAATATAAAACTATTAATCATTGTCTGCAGTCCGGCTTTAATAACTACTTTAGCTAGGCAGTGCCAAAGCTTCCACAGCGGAGTGGAGATTTGAAAGCACTCAGCTGGGACTTCTGAGGTTTGTGACATCACACTTTTGGATGAGGCAATGAGGTCATATAGTTACCAGGAAGGTAAGGTAGACCACCTCCTCCACAGGCCCAACTCAACCCAAATAGTTACTATCATGGGCGTAACTACCATAAGTGCAAGGGGTTAAGCTGCTATGGGGCCCAGAGCTGAGGGGGGCCATTCTTCCTTGTCAAGTTTTCAGGTGTTATATACATTTTCCACCATTAGATGGTACATAGGGCCCTTACAAACTTTTTCTATGCGGCCTTCAAATATCTTGTTACTGTCACCCGTCCCCTGCAGCAAACTGGGTAACTATCATAGGGGGCGATTCAAATCAACGCGAATTGAATAGCGCCCGGAGCGAGCTCCCGAAGCTATTCAATTCAGTGTGCTGTGTGGTCGGAGAATGCCGGTTATCGCACCTTAACAAGGGTGTTAAGGCGCGTTAACCAGCATTCTCTGACCAAAGTGCCGGACGCGCGGCTGTTAGCACCTCGCTAAGCAGAAAAAATCCTTAGCCCGCCCAACCAGCACACTGACTTGTATAGAATTGAATCGCCCCCATAGAAACAAAGATCTAGGAAAAGCTGACAAACATTGTGCAGAAAAAAAGCTGTTTGTTTCCCGATTGGCTAATCTGCACAAATAGGAGGTGTCCTTAACTCACCACCAGCCAAGTTGTGCAATAAGGTAATATTTTTATTTGTACCTGTGCTTAACAGATTTTATGTTAATTGTGACAGTTTCAGAAAGAGACTAATAACCTTTATTTTTCATTTTAATAAGGAAATAAAAGCTTACCTGGTACAGGTTTCTCCCCAGGTTTTTGCTGCAATAAAAAAAAGTAAAGTAAATAAATTTAGACATCCTAAAAACCAAATGTTTAAACCAACTTCCTAGATCTAGTAGACAATGTACAATGTATTTAATGAACAATCCTATACCCTATACAAACTAAGATATTCAGTGACTTTAATTCTAATGATAAAAGAGCCCTAAAAGCAAGCAAAAATATGTAGCTTTCGTTCTACTGTGGGGTACGGGAAAAGGTTCCCACCAATTTAAAAAAGGAAAAAAAAAGCCAAAGATGGTGTACACTTGTGAAGCTTGTGCATGGTGCAAGCGTTGTCAGTCTGCATTACCTGGACAAACTTAGGAGGAAACTTCTGCCTGAGTTCCAGCAGCAAAGCATCTACCCTCTGTCTCTGGAAGAGGGAGCTGGCTTCTTCCTTCTTTTTAGCCTTTGGTTTCGCTTTATCTGCAAAGACATAAAAAAGTAATGAAAGACCAAAACAATAGATTTTGTGCATTCTGTACATTAAGCTGGCTACTCTAGGAGGTGTAATAAGGTGTAACCTTTCTAACGAACACAAGATTAATAAATGCTACCAACCCTGTCTCTCTCCGCAAGCAATAGTACTTAATATAAAGGTATTTCACATTATCTTCTCCGGGTACAATCTCGACTTCACCGAATAAACAACTTCGTGCAGACTTAAGGAAACAACTGACAGCTATGAATACTGGGAGGCCAGCCTACTTTAAGTTTCAGCCCCTACTGGCAATTATTTAACTCCTTATCAGAGTAAACTTTTCTGGATGTGTTTACAGTGTCCCATTCCAAGTATATAGGCTGTAATCACTGCACTAGTGACTAATACATATTCAGGCAACAATTTGCTAGGTATATTATATTGTTATTAATACCTAATCATTGTACATTGTATGCTGCATTTGTTTTTTTTTATTTCAGTGCTGTGTATTGCACCTGCATCTTTATTACGTCTAGATTTTAGATCATAAATATCTATTTTTGCACTTACTATCTTGCTCTATTTTAGCTGCTATTTAAGGGAGCATAGGCACCTCTTTCTTGGGAGTTGTAACTAGCATGTTTTGAACTTGTGGCAGGTCTGTGTTCACTTTAATATATTTTTTGCACTATTGTTAGTTTATGAGATGGTGACAGTCTGTGTGATCCTCTTTGTGTTTTAAACACAATTCTCTTTGTGTTTTAAACACAATTCTCTTTAAATCTAACTGCCCAGTTTTTTGTTCTGCCTGGACCTACATGCCTTTTGGGCACACACATGGATTGGTCCGCCTGGTAATCACATGCCCATAAGCAAACATTTAAAGCCAAAAAAAAAAAAGCATTCATGAAGATCAAATTAGCCTACAAAATTGTCGGTTTGCAGAAAGCGTGTAGTCAGCTTTAGACAGTCATTGCCTAATTGCAATGGCCAAGAGGGTTTAAAAAATAAATAAATAAAAATATAGACTGCTACCATCTGAATGAGGAAACCACATCTGTCCTATTGTGTATTAGTGAACAAACATCCTTGAGATATGAGTTTCTGTAGAACTTGATGCACTTTAACATGAAGGAAAGAGAATATGATTTCCCTGCTTTCTATTGTATTACATATTGTACCTCGTTCCTCCTGGTCTTTGAAGTGCCACCAGTAGCCCTTAGATGGATGATAGCGGCAGTAAGACATGGCCTCATCAAATGCAGACTGGATCCCATGAATTGCAGTAAGCTAAAGAACCAAACAAGACCACAAATTAAATCCTATTGTGTAACTATATTAAAAATATCAACTGAATATAAAGGGGGAGATTCAATTAGAAGCGAGGTTCCATCTCGCTAATACACTTTTATATCGCACCCCACAGATGTGCGCACTTGGAAATCTGTTCTGAATTGAACCTTTGCCAGAATGACAACATTTACTGTCACCTAAGGGGCTTTAGCAGGACTACGGTAAGAGCGGACATTGGTGATATTAATGGGTGCATAGCAGCTGTGGGAACTTCTTATGCAATGTGTTCTATAAATTTTACACAAATATATAGAGATTGGGAGAGGTGGACCAGTTACCCGTAGCAACCAATCAGCTTCGAGGTAGCATTTACCAAATACATTCTATAAAATGATAGGTAGAAGTTGATTGGTTGATATGGGCAACTTCAATCTTTACACTTATTGATACGTCTCCCCTATAGTACAATAAAATGTTGGTACATTTGATAAGACGCATTTTAAAAGATACACAGGTGGCGCTAATTATTTCACTTGTGCTACTGAGGTTCCTGAGGATAGGAGTTGGGAAACATTGTACTAAGGTGATGAAATTTTCAAAATGATTTTAAATCTTAACAAATCAGAAGATAAAGAACAAAGTAAATACCGTCTTAAAATTAAAAACGGTGAAGATGTTTTTATAGGCTAAAATAATGCACAAAGAAAATGGTTTCTTACAATCACCTCCCTATTAGAGAGGTGTCCTATGCGGTGTAGGCATGTCAGTGTGGTGAATGGATGAAACAGACAAGGGTGTGTAGAGATTAGAGTAGATGTATTTAAATTCCTTATATAACATTTAAATTATAATAACAATGTAGACATGCTCACTGTTTTCCAAGACATCTGTCGAATCGCTTGCACATTCATTACTTAAAGAACTGTTTTGAAGGCCCTCGCTGCCAAAACTTAATAGGTTTGCTTATAGTGCCGATTCGCTCTGCAGCAGTCTAATGTTTCCTGTATAATTAGTGGTTTCAGTGTTCTGGTGAAGCAACATCGCAAATTTTCCTGCACATCTCTATGGTCTGCAGAGAAAAACCTGCAATGTTTGGGCAGTGGCGGCTTTCCCACTAGGCAGGTGGGGCGCCACGTGCTGGGGGAGGCACAGCAGGCTGCCAACCTCCGCATCAGAGCCGATGATCCTTTTTTAATGTAGCACCAACAGGAGGAGGGGAAGGGGTTATTGGCAGTAATTACCGTGCAGGAGAGGTTGATAGCTATCTGCCAAGAGGCTTCCGCTTTGGGACCAGTCGACCCAGGCCGTAATTAAGTGGGTGGAGCTTGAGACGGCAGTGACACTATCATGACGTCTATGCAGAGCCGCCTGTCACTGCTGCAGAGTAGCTCTGTTTGGGACTGCGAGGGGAACGAGGAACGGTCAGAACGCCAGCACCCTGCGACATCAATTAAAGTACACCCTTTTCCATAACCATGCTTCTATAGATCAAGACATATTTAACAAAGAACACATTTAGGACCTGGTGAAAATAAAATGTTTGTTAATTATGTCGTGGGTGACGGTGTACTACATAATTATGCCTAGATGATTTCTAAAATGAAGATTACCGTTCTGGAATTGATAACGGATCCTAAATCTGGAGCCTGGTAGATCACTCCTGCAATGATGTAGTAATCTGCAAGTGGTATAGCTACAAAATGAATGGAATCAGAGATCACCAACTTTGCACATTGACATATAAATGTAATCCGTTAATACAATTAGATACAGGTCATTAACATTTGAATTCCAGTAGGTCTATTGTTTTAATTGACAAAATTATCAGTCCAAAATCACAGAGAAGGGAAGTCTTATGCATATGGACACTCCTGCACCGATTGGGATGAAACCAACAAGAGGTGGTCCAGCCTGGCCAGGTTTTAGGAGGAAGGGGGGGGGGGGGGGTGTTAGGGTCCCGGTCAAACCTCCCGTTGTTGTATGCTGGGCAGTACTTTGACCCAGAGACACTGGGCAGAATTTTTGTCCGGGGAGCCTGTTCTAGGTCTTCCCCTGGATGGATTTGGATGAAAATTTCAGAGGGGTGGCAATTTGTCTGGGATGCCTAAAAAGTGGTTGGTGTCCCTGTTGGACCTCACGGCGGAAGGCGCTGGTAAGAACTTTGACCCAGGGAGCCTGTTCTGGGCCTTCCACTAGATGGATTTGGAGGACATCACATAATAAAACTTTAGAACTTTAAACTTTAATAAGATTTAGACCCGGGCAACGCCGGGTACTTCAGCTAGTTACATAAAAAAGCTTTTGATGCATTACAGTATAAAAAAATAAAATACTTAAGAACACAGTAACAATGTGTTTCAAAATGATAAAACAATAGGTTTGTCTGGAAGCAAAATGGTTAAGTGTTATTTCACTGATCTTCCTGTAAAAACACAAGCGGGTAGATGTACTAAGTTTTGGATAGAGATAAAATACCAACCAATAAGCTCCTGTCATTTTTCAAACACAGCCTCTATAGTGACAGTTAGCAGCAGATTGGTTGGTAATTTATCTCTCTCCACAGCTTAGTACATCAACCCCAAGGTGCCTAAAAGTGTTTGCGGCCTGCAGCTTCATTTGTGTTGTATAGCTCTGAAATGGCCACACAAGGGCCAATCCAGCCGCTACTATGCCTACAGTGCATTTCCAATTCAGTCACATGCAGTGATGGCTAAACTGGAAACATTTTTCTTTTTAAACCAGATTACAAACTATACTGTTTAAGTGTCTTCTATTGTCAATGCTAACAGATCGAAGGTAAATGGGGTCTGCAACATGCAAGCCAGTGCTGCTTGTCAGAGGGTACACAAAGACTTCACAAGATATCCCCCAAGGAAATGCAGGAGAACCTAGCCAAAGGAAAAGAACAGATCCTGAGTCTCTCACTTGGGGTGGACTGTAGTTTGTATATAGTTGCTATGTACAACAAAGGTTTCTAAAAGTCCAACAGGAGACAGGCAATGTCTATTATAGTTTTCTAAAGTGTTTTGACAGATGGAGGACAGAGCAGCATTGCTAGGCTAGTACATATTTCCAAGGACACTTATACACACAGAGGCTTATATAACAGCATTTCACCCCCCGCGTTTTTGCTACCCAATAGCAACATGGTCACTTTGCTGTTCTATAAAGCCCATGTACATACAGTTATAACTTACCTTGTGTAGGAGATTGCCTCTGCTGCTTTCTTATGATGAACAATATGGGCTCCTGCGCATGCAGCAATATATACTCCACGCCAACCATCTGACTAATAAATAAGACACATAATTAGGAGTAATGTGCACTCTGAATGTTTATGTGATAGCATTAAATTATACTGGGCTTATTGGAGCAAAAAGGTCATCCATTGTAAATAAAATGCATTAAAAAACCTTCTTAAAACAGATGGTATTCTCGTATGTGCTATAAAATAGCCATTAATAGAACACACATAATAACCAATTTTATACGCCCACAATTCCTTAACTAAAGATTCATAGCTTATTGTTTTTGTTTGTTTGGCGATTCTGTAACAGAGATATGTGAATTACTTCTGCTTTAAGGAGCCTCTTACTGCACTATAGCTCAGTGGAATATGCAGGGGTGCCAAGACCACAGGCATAGGGCACTGAAGATATATAAAATGCTACTGGTGCTGTTTGCAGATTCCTTCAAGACAGATCAATCAATGCACCACACTTATCGCCGACACATCTTTGACTGAAACTAGTGCTGAAGTTCTTATGTCTAAAAAAGCTCCTTGTTTAATATAGTGTATATTCTAGCACCCTGCACCTATCATAACCCGTGCAGTTCCGCTTTCCTGCCTGGGGTGTCGCTCTCTGCTCTGGTGCTTTAGCACACACAGCTGATGAAACAAACTGTTGAGATACAGACCAGAGTGTGCTAGAAGCACCAGAGCAGAGAGAGCGACACCCCAGGCAGAAAAGAGGAACTGCTCCGGTTGTGATAAGTGCAGGGTGCTAGAATGAACACTATAATAGTAATGTTTTTCTTTGTTTATAATATACTACTTTTAATGGCTTTAAATATGCATCAGTACAAAATTAACATTTATCCCTTGTATAGGAGATCAGGCAGTCAGAGGAGTCAGACCAACTTCTACACTGGCATACAACGCATGATTATTTTCGGTTTCATTGAAAGATTTCAAAAACAAAGATTTCTCACTTCCTTTAGGCTACGTGCATGGTGGCACTCGAAATACATTTTTCACCACGTAAGAAAAACACATTTAAAAACGTATAGAAACTGCACTATGTTTATGCAATCGTTCGACAAGCATTTATCAGGGGTGGGCTATAAGCGGCCCTCCAGCTGTTAAACTACAATTCCCAGCATGCTTGCAACAGTTTTAGCATGTCAAATAGCAAAACTATAGCAGGGCATGCTGGGGCGTGTAGTTCTGCAACAGCTGGGGGGGGCACTTATTGCCCACCCCTAAATTAGATGTTATGTTTGCCGCTTGTTAATGTGCGTCAGACGTGCTGGAATGGAAAAAGTTTGAAAGAAAAAAAAAGAAAAAAGGGACACTGGTTACAGTCAGAGCAACAGTTGAATAAGGACTGTCCCACCTAAATAAGGACAGTTAGGAGGAATCAGCTTCTACCTATCATTTTACAGAATGTACTTGATAAATGCTAGCTAGAAACGGATTGGTTGCTATTGGGTACTTCAACACTATTTAGAAGGTGTAATACACTTCCGACCATATTCCAAAAGATAAGCACACGTATATATTGGCCATACTGGCTGACTTATTACACCATATGAGACAGGATCTACAGAAAGGATCTACTTGCATCTTTACAATAAACATTGCTGCATAAAAAATATGTCTAATAAAATCATTATAAATATATGCTACTATATACACCAAGAAAATAAATGTAAGTTATGAAAATAAGGCGCTCCCAAAAACTTACTTGAGATGATCTAGTGTCAGCCTCTGCATCTTCACCACCTCATTATTGCAGGTCCTGTCGTAGAAGGGGTTGCTTCTCTCTGAGAAGTAGTCCAGCACAGTCGCATTGTTTAATATGGGGATCCAAGAACTGTCAACCCAGGAGATTCCCAGCAAGTTATCTGCAAATATAAAAGGGCAATGAGATCTGGAATACAAGCCTATTACTGCACATACCATGCATAGGTATTAGGGTCCAAACTGTATTACTGACACTACACTGGGTATAGATCGTAAGCGTGCGAGCAGGGCCTTCCTACCGATATATGTCTGTTATTACCCAGTTTTGTTCTATTAATGTTTACAATTGTAAAGCACAACAGAATATGTTGCGCTATAATAAGAAACTGTTAATAAATAAATTGGGTATATAGGGTACAGACAGTAATACTGACACTACATTGGGTATATAAGGTTCATATAGTATTACTGACACAACATTGGGTATATAGGGTACAGACTGTATTACTGACACTACATTGGGTATATAAGGTCCAGACTCTATTGCAAACACTGTATTATGGGTAAAAAAGCTACAGTATGTCAGCAGACACGTTGCTATGATTCAGCCAAGAACATGAAGCAGAAACAAACATAGATTCTTTAGTAATTAACAGGAGCCATACCTACCTCTTATATCTACAGCAGCCATCGTGAGCCGGTCGTGTACAGATCCCCTTCAGAATTTGTACCTGGAAGTGACGTAGCCTTAGGGCGGAAGTGCGGTTCTATGCCCATGAAGTCCACCAAAAAAAGAAACTTGCCCCCTCGCCTCAGTTTTACATCCCGCATCTATGTCCGCGTGGATCGTTGGACAGTAACTGTTTACGTCAGGGTACAAGTATTGAAGGGGATATATCCACTACAATCGTGAACCGCACACACAGCACTTCCGGATGCCATACACTAGAGGAAATACTTTACAAACCCTAAGTGTCTTTGCGGTAGGCACAGTGGCGGCCATTTTACCAGAGATCGTTTATCGTCTATCGTTTAAGCCCGTTCAGAGTCAAAGATGTAGCTGACCAGCCGGGCACAGTAGACACTACTTCATCATGTTCTATTAACCTTTCTTCTCTCTAGTGTTTGCAAGTGTTCTGCTCCATTGTGCTCTGCTTATTGAAACGCACCCTAGATCATGGAGGAATCCGCAAGTCCGCAGTTCAGTAACTCACAGTGTTACATGTCAGTATGGCAGCAGTTTGCTTTACATAGAACGTAGTGGCTGAGGTGCGGCGAGGAGACGTCCATTCTACGCTGGGAATGAATACTCATGTAGTATGAGGTGCTTGCTAGGTCTAGGCTGTTAGGTACTGCATGTCTTTAAACTCACACACCTACAGATACAATAACATATAGATATACAGCCAAAAACAAATGTAGTAACCTGCACACTAATATATATGTATATATATATATATATATATATATGCAAAAATTATCAAAAATATTTACTGCACACAGATGATGGGGCTAATGCTGGCCATACACCTACACACGACCAGCATAGAATCCGATTCATCATACGATTTCTCTACGACTCCCCGAAGCTCCCTGGCAGTCCCGGCAGCATGTTTGTTGTTTTTCTTAGCACACAATCTGTCGTAAGATTGATCTTGTGTCGCACAGGCTCATAAGGGAAACAGTCATTGAAATGACTTGAATTTACACATGATGGATCGCATGAACAAAATAAACGGCACGATCTGCACACGATACGATGGACATATGTGCTGCACATCTGATCATAAGATCCGATTATAGGAGCTGCTGGAGCGCGCATCGGATCTTATCTTACTAAAATAATACACCATTTTCACAAGATCCATCTTATGACTCATCGAAGATCGTGCAATTGGCCCAAAATCGTGCAGGTGTATGGGCAGCTTAAAGCTGGCCACACACTAGACCAACTTGCATTCAACCAGCCAACTAGTTGATTGGTTGGAATGAAAATCTGGTAAGGTATGAAAGCAAATGACAATCAGCAATTTGTTCCCAAACGTCGGAAAATGGACAAAAACTGTTGTTTGAACAAATTGTTTAGATCAAACATTTAACAAACTTGTCTGACGACCATTTTCTTCTGTTTTCTGGCATGTAGGAGCAAATTGCTGATCATCAGTTACTCCCATACGTTACCAAATCTTCATTCCAACCAATCAACTAGTTGGATGGTTGGACAGAAAATCTTTACGTGTATACCCAAGCCTTAGTGTTTGAGTATGCAACACTAGCAGCCTTTGTTCTGGCTGGTTGGATGAAAGTTGGTCTAGTGTGTGGCCAGCTTTAGGCTGCTTATTGTATGCTATATGTGCTGTATTACTTAGCCTTATACCACTTTCAGACAGAAAATGGCAAAAAACCTGGCTATTATGTGCCAGGTTTTTTGCCATTTTCTGTCTGATACCCCTTTCACATTGAAAATTAAATTACCGGATAATTAAATTTTACCCTGTAGTTTGCTAAACAACCCAGTATTTTTCCATGTGTGAAAGGGTCACCCCGGGACTTAGGGCCTGATTCAGAACCGCTCGTAAGCGGCTGCTCGTTCGTTCCGAGCGATGTTCGCACATCTGCGCATGCGTATGGGTTTTAGTACGCATGCGCGAACCAGTCAGTGCGGTCAGAAATCGTGTGCTCGCAATATATAGCGAATGCCTGCTAATTTGAGTGACAGAGTGAGGCATTTGTGGGTGGTAACAGGGGAAGGTGCTTGAAAACGGGGAGTGGAGATCCGAACGCAGGTGTGCCAAACGGTCAAAACGGGCGTTTAATGGGTGTGCATAATTAACAAAGCAGCGTCATCGACCACGTCAGTTGGGTGTCTTTTAGCCAGAACTGCTCGCATGATTTCGGTAGGAAAATGCAACCACAAGACTAGCGAGCAGTTCATTTGCCTTTCGATGTACTCGATTAATCTAATAGCGGAGATGACGTATGATGCGAGCGGCCAGGGGGCGTTTAAAAAAAACAAAACGTCTGCATGTTTTGTTCGCTCGTTCAGACCTAGCGGCATCAACAGACCGCAAAGAGCGAACGGTCAATTTAAATACACAAAGAAATTCTACACTGCGCTCAGCAAAAGGCTGTCAAATAAAGGTCCTTTAGTAATGTTGGTTATTATTATATATATATATATATATATATATATATATATATATATATATATATATATATATATATATATATAGAAAACATCTAATGTGTATCCTTAAATGATTGTAATCAACGTATCACTATGCTGAAATTATGACCACATGTGAAATTAATGAATTAATGCTCATTTATTGAAAAATAGAAAATGATAATTCTTGATGGTAGATCGGATCAAGAATATTGAAGATAAAAATATCTTGCTTAGAAAAATTGACTTGAAAATAAAAAATAAGGAAAAATATATAAGGAAAAATTAATTATTATGAAAAATGATTGGGAAAGAATACAAGTTCTTAACAGTCACTGGAATCAGCTACTAAATATGACAGTCTCAAACGAATGATTGCGGCGTCCCGCTATTATTACTTATTGTCGTGTTGATGTGGATTTTTGGTGATGGTGAATGTAGTTCTTCCCGGAGTAGGAGTGCGGTAAGGAAGCTGACAGGAGGCTGGGGCTCTCTGGCCGGTTCCTATCACCGCTGGCGGATAGCGGCCGCACGCCCGATTGACCGGAAAGACGTCCTCTCCCGCCTGGCAGTGGGGGTCAAGGCCTATGGCGGGGATATGCGGTTGTGGTTTGCACCAGACACCGCAATCCCCTCCAAGGTGAGATGCACTTACCTCCTTGGATCCGTCAGCTTCACCGTTCCTCCTCCTTGCCGGCTGTTCTCCTCGGCGGCTGCTTTCGACTTCCGGGTCTGGTCACGTGATCGCGGCTGTGCAGAATAGATATCCGTGTGGGTATAGTAGCTAATTCCTTCTAGATGCAAAATAAATGTAGGGTGCTCTCCAACGCGTTTCAGCTTCTGTGAAGCCTTCTTCAAGGAATGATGTAACACTGCTCTGATCTGTCCTGGATATATAGGGAGATCTATTATGTTGACAGGTGTTCAGTAAATTTCTTTGATTTAATTAGTTCTTCCAGTGTTGTCATAGTAACCAGGAAATGTCACTCAAACACATGCTTGATCTTTTTAAAGGTGCCTGACACATGAAGATAGATGTTTATCCAATCATTTGTGTGGGCAAATTGGTATGTAAACATATGTACCTCTTAGGACACGTATGTATAACGTAAAATATGAAATTAAATAGACATAGCTACAAAATAAAATTATAATTGTAAAGAAAACATCAAATAAAATTGCAATTAAAATTACAAATAATTTAAATTTAAATAAAATAAGTATAAATCAAGATGGGGTTGAGATTAAAAGATTGTCCTAATCGAGGTGACTACAGTTATACGAATTGAGTTAGCAAAATAAACATATATTTCTTGATAATATTATTAATAGTGCAGCTATATTATTCCTATTGAGACAATGATGTATTATTATAAGATACTAACTTGGTTACAACACTCTTATTCGTTACATCTGTGAAGATAATTTCTCATTTTTTACAAATGATAGCTTTTACTTCATTATCTACGTTATGTCCCTGAGGAGCAAAGGTTTTTAATTTATACATCCATTGTAGTTCTGCTACATTAATTTTGTGATTGAAATCTCCCCCCCTCCAATTTGGTGTCACTTCTTCTAATCCCAAAAATTTAAGGGATTTTGGGTCGCTGTTATGATGAACCTTAAAATGGTGTGAAAGATTATTCTTTATATTATTTTTCTTTATACCTCAAAAGGTCATCTCTGTTTCTGTCCTCTGCCTCTTTCTGTGCTTGCTCTATAATGGTTTTGTCATATTTTTTCTCTATAAGGGCTGTACTAAGATCTCGTCCTTGTGTTTTGAAGTCTTCTAATTTTGAGCAATTTCTCCTTAATCTAAGGAACTGTCCTTTTGGAATAGTCTGTAACCAGGTTGGATGATGCCAGCTAGTAGACAGGATATAGCTATTTACATCTACTGTTTTTTTGAATGTATTGGTATGTATTCTACTGGTATGTATTGGTACAGAAACAGAGATGACCTTTTGAGGTATAAAGAAAAAAATAAGGGTACAGTCGAACAAGAACTTTTATTCATTACGCAATATTCTAAACAAGCAAATGAATTAAAACATATCCTTAAGAAAAGATGGCCTATCCTGTTAGGTGACGTGTCTTTAGTAGAACACATACCATCGAGACCTATAGTAGTCTACAGGAAAGCACCAGATTTAAGACAAAAGATAGTCCAGAACCACATACCACCAAGAACATTGAAACAAGCTACCATTGGGGACATTGCACCAAGAAAAGGGTTTTTTTATTGTGGTACCTGTCCAGGCTGCACTAACGCAAAAACAAGGAGCACAATACCAATTACTACATTCAAATCCAATGTAACGGGAAAAAAATATGAAATAAAACACAGAATGACATGTAATAGCAAAGGGATCATTTATATGTTGGAATGTGACTGCCAAAAACAATACATAGGTAGAACTGTAAGATCATTGAAAACGCGTGTGAGTGAACACATTAGAAACATCAGGAAAGGGGTAGAAGAACATAATCTTTTACACCATTTTAAGGTTCATCATAACAGCGACCCAAAATCCCTTAAATTTTTGGGATTAGAAGAAGTGACACCAAATTGGAGGGGGGGAGATTTCAATCACAAAATTAATGTAGCAGAACTACAATGGATGTATAAATTAAAAACCTTTGCTCCTCAGGGACATAACGTAGATAATGAAGTAAAAGCTATCATTTGTAAAAAATTAGAAATTATCTTCACAGATGTAACGAATAAGAGTGTTGTAACCAAGTTAGTATCTTATAATAATACATCATTGTCTCAATAGGAATAATATAGCTGCACTATTAATAATAGTATCAAGAAATATATGTTTATTTTGCTAACTCAATTCGTATACCTGTAGTCACCTCGATTAGGACAATCTTTTAATCTCAACCCCATCTTGATTTATACTTATTTTATTTAAATTTAAATTATTTGTAATTTTAATTGCAATTTTATTTGATGTTTTCTTTACAATTATAATTTTATTTTGTAGCTATGTCTATTTAATTTCATATTTTACGTTATACATACGTGTCCTAAGAGGTACATATGTTTACATACCAATTTGCCCACACAAATGATTGGATAAACATCTATCTTCATGTGTCAGGCACCTTTAAAAAGATCAAGCATGTGTTTGAGTGACATTTCCTGGTTACTATGACAACACAGGAAGAACTAATTAAATCAAAGAAATTTACTGAACACCTGTCAACATAATAGATCTCCCTATATATCCAGGACAGATCAGAGCAGTGTTACATCATTCCTTGAAGAAGGCTTCACAGAAGCTGAAACGCGTTGGAGAGCACCCTACATTTATTTTGCATCTAGAAGGAATTAGCTACTATACCCACACGGATATCTATTCTGCACAGCCGCGATCACGTGACCAGACCCGGAAGTCGAAGTCGGAAGCAGCCGCCGAGGAGAACAGCCGGCAAGGAGGAGGAACGGTGAAGCTGACGGATCCAAGGAGGTAAGTGCATCTCACCTTGGAGGGGATTGCGGTGTCTATCCCCGCCATAGGCCTTGACCCCCACTGCCAGGCGGGAGAGGACGTCCGTCCGGTCAATCGGGCGCGCGGCCGCTATCCGCCAGCGGTGATAGGAACCGGCCAGAGAGCCCCAGCCTCCTGTCAGCTTCCTTACCGCACTCCTACTCCGGGAAGAACTACATTCACCATCACCAAAAATCCACATCAACACCACAATAAGTAATAATAGCGGGACGCCGCAATCATTCGTTTGAGACTGTCATATTTAGTAGCTGATTCCAGTGACTGTTAAGAACTTGTATTCTTTCCCAATCATTTTTCATAATAATTAATTTTTCCTTATATATTTTTCCTTATTTTTTATTTTCAAGTCAATTTTTCTAAGCAAGATATTTTTATCTTCAATATTCTTGATCCGATCTACCATCAAGAATTATCATTTTCTATTTTCTATTTTTCAATAAATGAGGATTAATTCATTAATTTCACATGTGGTCATAATTTTAGCATAGTGATACGTTGATTACAATCATTTAAGGATACACATTAGATGTTTTATATATATATATATATATATATATATATATATATATAAAATAACCAACATTACTAAAGGACCTTTATTTGACAGCCTTTCGCTGAGCGCAGTGTAGAATTTCTTTGTGAATTGTTGATGGTAGAGTCAGCTACCATACACAGCAGCTCGCAAGTAGCATAAACCATCTATATTCAGTGCGCAGATACTCCTACCATTTTCCGTCAATTTAAATAGCCCGCCCCTTTTTCTGGACGAGCGAGCGCAAATAGCGTCCGGCTCTGAATGAGGTCCTTAATTCCCAGGTCTTGGACCCTGCAAAAAACAGGGTTGGAAACCTGGGAATTTAGTCTCGGGATGACCCTTTAATACAGGGAAAAATCCCTTTTACCCTGTAATTTGCTAACAACCCGGGATTTTTCCCTGTGTGAAAGGGTAATCCCTGGACTATATTCCCAGGTCTCCGACCCTGTTTTTTTTTAATTAAGTCCTGGGTTGACCTTTCACACAAGGAAAAAAACCTGGGTATTTTTAGCAAATTATCGGGTAAAAGTGAATTATCCGGTATTTTCATTTTCCAGTGTGAAAGGGGTATCAGACAGAAAATGGCAAAAAAAACCTGGCATGCAAATGCTGGGTAAAACCTGTGTTTTTTGCCATTTTCTGTCTGAAAGTGGTATTACCCGGTAATGTAATTTTCAGTGTGAAAGGGGTATAAGCCTGTTAATCCTAAATGGAAAAATATATTAGGTGTGTGTGTCACGTGCGTATTGCTGAAAGTGGATGTTTACAGAGACGCTCAACTGCTCACATACCATACTCGGGCGGAGAAGCTGCACCTGACGTGAAAGACGCACCATTCATTATTTGAGCGTCTACGGACTCTGACAGTGGGTGTCTCAGTCCTTGCACATTTGGAGGCACGGATGTACACCAGGAAGTGCTATGTAGCCGCATTTGAATAATGTCGCAGACTGGCGACCACCAAAAGACTTAGGGGTCTATTTACTAAGCTTTGTTAGGAGATAAAGTGAACGGTGATAAGGTACCAGCCAATCAGTTCCTAACTGCAATTTCACAGGATGTTTGAATAATGGCAGTTAGGAGCTGGTTGGCTGGTACCTTATCACCGTTCACTTTATCTCTTAAAGCTTAGTAAATAGACCCCTTAGAATCAGCCCCAATATAAGCGAGACTATCCTTTCTTATGGTTCAAGGTATACAGTGCCTTGCAAAAGTATTCACCCTCATTTGCATTTTTCATGTTTTGTTGCCTCACAACCTGGAATTAAAATGGATTGTTTGAAGGTGTGCATCATTTCATTCACAGAACATGCCTACTACTGTGAATTGTGTTTTTTTTATATTGTGAATCAAACAACATTTAGGACAACATAACAAAACTTCAGCGTGCATAACTATTCACCCCCCCCCCCCCCAAAATCAGTACTTTGTCGAGCCAGCTTTTGCAGCAATTACAGCTGCAAGTCACTTTGGATAAGTCTCTATGAGCTTGCCACATCTTGCCGCTGGGATTTTTGCCCATTCCTCAAGGCAAAACTGCTCCAGCTCCTTCATGTTGGATGGTTTCCGCTTGTGAACAGCAATCTTCAAGTCTGACCACAGATTCTCAATTGAGTTGAGATCTGGGCTTTGACTAGAACATTCCGAAACATTTAAATGTTTCCCCTTAAACCACTCGAGTGTTGTTTTAGCAGTATGCTTCGGGTCATTGTCCTGCTGGAAGCTGAAACTCCGTCCCAGTCTCAAATCAGAGGCCGACTGAAACAGGTTTTGCTCAAGAATATCCCTGTATTTAGCACCATCCATCTTTCCCTCGACTCGAATCAGTTTCCCAGTCCCTGCTGATGAAAAACATCCCACAGCATGATGCTGCCACCACCATGTTTCACTGTGGGGATGGTGTTCTTGAGGTGATGGGATGTGTTGGGTTTGCGCCAGACATAGAGTTTACCTTGGTGGCTGAAAAGTTAAATTTTAGTCTCATCTGATGAGAGAACCTTCCCCCATACATTTGGGGAGTCACCCACATGCCTTTTGGCAAACTCAAATCGTGTCTTCTTATTTTTATCACTAAGTAATGGCTTATTACTGGCCACTCTTCCATAAAGTCCAGCTCTGTGGAGTGTACGGCTTATTGTGGTCACATGCACAGATACACCAGTCTCTGCTGTGGAACTCTGCAGCTCCTTCAGTGTTACCTTTCTGCCTCTCTGATTAATGCCCTCCTTGCCCGGTCTGTGAGTTTTTGGTGGGCGGCCCTCTCTTGGCAGGTTTGTTGTGGTACCATGTTCTTTTCATTTGATGATGATGGATTTGATGGTGCTCCGGGGGATCATCAAAGATTTGTATATTTTTTTATGACCTAACCCAGAATTGTACTTCTCAAAAACCCTGACTTGTTTGGAGAGCTCATTGGTCTTAGTGGTGTTGCAGCCTCTGGGGTCTTTCAAAACAGGTGTGTTTCTACTTCAGGTTCCATAGGGGGTCCACAGGGTTGACCTTGGGGTATAGCTGGATCTGGAACCATGGGCACCACGCAGTTAAAGCTTTGCTGCTCCCAGGATGCACTGGGTCCATCCTCTATACCCAGCCACAGGCACCTCAGTTTTAGTTAGTACCTGGCTGGACTCAGGTCACCCTTGTGCAGGAGGGCTGCTTGGCAGCTCCTAAGCTTAAATTTAGTGCTAATTATTTTGATTTTTTTCACTTTTCAGAGCGGCAGCTTCAGACTGTCCATTGGACGTCTAAGCTGCCGCTCCTCCAACCTCGCAGGCGCTGCAACGCCAGTACAGATCTGGGGATCGCGGTGGGACCCCAGAGTCTGCACTAGCACCGGCTCTGGGCTCTCCCTCGATTGCTGCTGGAGCGCGGGGGACAAGGTAAGCCACGGGTCACTGCTTGCGGTGACCCGCGTGTGTCATACCTTTTAAATGCAGTCGCTTGCCTCCGGTCTCTGTGGATGGACCAGAGGCGCTAGCTAGTGGTGGCGGGCTCCCTCTCCCCGGAGGCATACCCTGTGAGACCACTGGACCACCAGTGAATACATGCCAGCAGCAGGAATGCTAGCTAGGGGAGAGAGCCTTCCCTGTTTAGCGGCTCCTCCCCTCAGCTCAGCGTGCCTTTATCCTTTATTCTGGCAACGCTGAGCTGCTTCCTCCTACGGCCACTCCTCTGAGGTCTCTGGCGGCCATCTTTCTTGGTGGGCAGCGCAGATCTCTCCTGGAAGTGTGTGGTCGATCCCCCTGTGTACCTCTCCCCGGCAAAAGGTTAGTCTACACAGCGCTACAGCCCTCCCAGACACTGGCAGTTGATTGCTGTGACAAAGTGCAGGGAGTTATCTGCTTTACTGTCAGTCTGTACCTGTCCCTTTCCTTCTCCTCCAGCCCTGGCAGGTGTGTGTGGGAAGGGCTTTTCAAGGATCTCACTTATATAAATTCATGTATTTGTGAGGTCGGTCACATACTGTTGTGTGCTACACAGTGCCATATTTGTGGACTTGTGTGCTGCATACTTGTGGGCGCGGCAAGAGCTTCCCTGTTGTATTTTTATATATCTTTGGGTTTATATATATATATATCTGTTGTTTAGCATGTCTGATGAGGAAGTTGAGCGCTCTGTGGCTCCCAATCTGCTCACTTGCAGACGCTGCGCTGCAGTGGGGAATGTGGAGGACTTATCGCAGGATGGTGTGTCAGATGTCGTCAGTTACCTGGTCCCTCTAATCCCCCAACTTCGGGACAGGATCCCCCTTGGACAGTATTTTCCCAGGTGCTGGCTTCCATCGCGGATCATCTGGCGGTTCCGACTACCCTACCTCATAGGGGGTTACCACAACCCACCATCCCCCCTTCTCCGGGTGTACCGCAATTATTGCAGTCTCGCCCTGGTCCTCAGACAGTTCATCCATATGCGGGGTTCCCTATGTATGTTCAGTCTTGTCCAATGTCGAACCATGGGTAGATGTGTTCTCCAATTCTGTCCAGAGTTTGGCGGCCTCTTTGGCTTTTCAAACCATGTTGCATAGTGACAAGCCTCACAAGGCGTCAAAACGCACTGTTATGTCATCCCAGTCTGCCCAGTTATCAGACTCAGATGCGTCCTCGGATGAGGGCGAATTGCATGAAGATTCTGTTTCAGATTCCCCTGCTCCGAAAGTGGAGACGAAGTCTACCATTGATGTGCCGGCATTGGTGCGGTCCATTCTGGATATAGAGGATGATGCCCCGGCCCCTAAGTCCAAATATCGCAATTTTAAACAGGCAAAAATAACTTCGGCTGTTTTTCTTTTATCTGAGCAACTGACTGATCATATGGCAGAGGCCTGGCAGTCGCCTAGTAAGAGGTTCCAGCCACAGAAACGTTTAAGCAGTAGTTATCAGTTTCCTGCTAGTCATTGCAAGAAGTGGGAAGCACCGCAGGCGGTGGATTCTCACATCACTCGCCTGATCAAGAGTGCTACCTTACCAATGCCGTCCATTTCATCCCTAAAGGATCCCACAGACAGGAAAGTGGAGACTTGTTTGAAATCCATATACTCTCTCTGGGGTGGTGGCCCGTCCATCCATGGCCCTCTCTTGGGTGGCTAAAGCCATTGAGAGCTGGGCCAATGTACTGGAGGATACACTGCCTGAGGAAGCTCCGGAGGTTCAGAGAGCTTTGGTTGGTCAGATGAGGGATGCCGCTTCCTATATTGGGGAGGCGTCTTTGGATGCCATTGTCCTCACTTCTAGAGTTTCGGTGGCAGCGGTCTCTGCTCACAGGTCTTTGTGGTTTTGTTCTTGGAGAGCGGATGCGGATTCCAAGAAAGGCCTAGAGGCCTTGCCCTTTAATGGGGAAATTTTGTTCGGCCCTGACCTGGACAAAATTGTTGATACCTTGGCAAAGTCTAAGTCGGCTTTTTGCCATCAGCTGCTGCGCCTTCTAAGGCTCGGACCTCAGCCTTTCGGTCTTTTCGAACACAGGGTAAGTCCAAGGGTCAATCCTGCCCGAGACAGTCATCAACCAAGACTGCCCCTAAACCAAAGAAGAAGGCCTGGAGCACTAGACGCCCTGCTTCCAAGCCCGAAAATAAGCCTTCAGCCTGATGGGACGGGCCTCTCTCTGGGGGGTCCCAGAGTGGGGGCCACTTCTTCAATTCGCCCAATGCTGGTGCAATACCACCACGGATGCTTGGGTACAAGAAGTGGTCTCGGGGTACGCCCTGTCCTTCCGGTACAGACCCCCTCAACAGTTCTTCTGCACGAGTCTTTCCCAAGACAAGACCAAGGCATTGTTGATACAGGAAGCCATAGAGTCCTTTCTGAAAGCAGGGGTTGTTGCTCCCGTTCCGTCATCTCAACGCGGGACGGGTTACTACTCTTCTCTGTTTCTGGTTTCAAAACCCAATGGGTCTCATCAACCCATTCTCAACCTGAAATCGTTGAACAAGTTCCTCAGCGTTCCTACTTTCAGGATGGAAACTTTGCGTTCCATCATTCTGGCTATGGAACCGGGGGATTATATGGTCTCCCTGGATATCCAGGACGCCTACCTCCATGTTCCTATAGCCCCTTTACACCAGCAGTATCTGAGGTTTGCTATACAAAATCTTCACCTCCAGTTTCAGGCTCTACCCTTTGGTCTTTCCACGGCTCCGAGGGTGTTCACGAAAGTGATGGCTGTCATGACTGCACATCTGTGCAGCCAGGGTATACGGCTTTTGCTGTATCTGGACGACCTCCTATTGCTGGCCGGCTCTCCAGAGGTCCTTTTGAAACATCTACACCTGACGATCGCTTGTCTCCAAGAGCATGGGTGGCTGATAAACTGGAAGAAGTCCTCTCATTCCATCACAGAGGATGGTTCATTTGGGAGCCGTTCTAGACTCTCGTCTGCAAAGGATCTTCCTGGCTCCGGAAAAGGTGGCCTCCCTACAACTACGAGTGAGCAGTTGTCTGAAGAGTTCCCAGGTGTCGGTTCACTCGGCAATGAGAGTTCTGGGGTCCATGGTGTCGACATTGGACATGGTGGAGTATGCCCAGTTTCTTTCTAGGCCCCTGCAGGGGCTAATTCTATCTAAATGGAACAGGTTGCCACACCGAATCAGGACTCAGATGCTTGTGTTGTCTCTGGAGGTGCGCCTGTCGATGACCTGGTGGCTTCAGATGCCTCATCTCACCAAGGGCCGCCCCTTTTGGGTCCTAGACTGGGTCCTGCTCTCGATGGATGCCAGTCTCCGTGGTTGGGGGGCAGTGTCTGGTCCCTTTTCGCTTAAGGGACTTTGGACAGCGAAAGAAGCAGTTCTTCCCATCAATATTCTGGAATTTCGGGCCGTGTACAGGGCCTTCCAGTTGTCCGGTCACGCTCTTCACGGAAGGGCAGTGCAAGTTCAGTCCGACAACGCCACCACAGTGGCGTACATCAACCGTCAAGGGGGGACTCACAGTCGAGCAGCAATGTTGGAGGTGTCACGCATCATGTCTTGGGCGGAGTGCCACCTCCCGGCCATCTCGGCAGTCTTCATTCCAGGGGTTCTCAACTGGGAAGCAGACTTCCTCAGCCGTCACGACGTGCATCCCAGTGAATGGTCCCTTCATCCAGATGTATTGCAACTGCTCGTGGACAAGTGGGGACTGCCGGAGGTAGACCTCATGGACTTCCGTCACAATCGCAAATTGCCTGTGTATGAGTCCAGGACATGAGATGCCGGCGCAAGCCTGGTAGACGCGCTGTCAGTGGCGTATCTCTTCCCTCTGATAGCCTTGCTGCCTCAGGTCCTTAGGAAATTCAAACATGACGGCGGCACGCTTCTGCTGGTGGCACTGGCTTGGCCCAGACGTCCCTGGTACTCCGCTTTTTGGGGCCTATCCATAGACATTCCGTTTCTTCTGCCTCAACGTCAGAACCTGTTGTCTCAGGGGCCCTGCCTTTACCCGGATCTGGGTCGTCTGTCTTTGATGGCATGGCTCTTGAGACATCCGTCTTGAGGGCCCGGGGTTTCTCCAGCTCAGTCATCAACACAATGCTACAGGCACGGAAAGCCTGCTTCCGCCAGGATTTACCACAGGGTGTGGCATACTTATTTTCAATGGTGTGAGTCCAGAAACTACGATCCTCAAGCATTTCGTGTTTCTAGGATTTTGGCGTTCCTTCAGTCTGGATTGGACTTAGGCTTACGCCTAGCTTCATTGAAAGTTCATGTGTCTGCACTTTCTGTGTGGTTCCAGCGTAGAATCGCTACTCTCTGATGTCCGTACCTTTTTCCAGGGTGTCCTCAGGATTCAGCCTCCCTTTGTTCCACCAGTGGCTCCGGGATTTGGCAGTGTTGCTTCGGGCCTTGCAGAGTCCTATATTTGAACCTCTGGAGTCGGTGGAACTCAAGTGGATGACACTTAAGACTGTTTTTCTCCTGGTGATTACTTCGGCCAGGAGAGTATCAGAACTAGGCGCACTTTCTTGCCGTTCTCCTTTTCTAATTTTTCAGCAGGACAGGGCAGTGCTTCGCACCTGTCCGGGTTTTCTATCTAAGGTGTTCTCTAAGTTCCACATTAATCAGGAAATTATTGTGCCGGCATTTCAGTCACCTGATCTCTCGGCTGGTGAGGCTTCCTTAGATGTTGTCCATGCTCTCAAAGGTTATATTGATCGCACTAGTTCCATTCGCAAATCTGATTCTTTGTTCGTCCTCTTTGGTTTTCACAAGAGGGGTTGGCCTGCCAACAAACAAACTTTGGCCCGTTGGCTTCGTTTGGCTATTTGTGAGGCTTATTCACAGGAGGGTTTACCTTTTCCAGCCTCTGTTAAGGCTCATTCCACTCGGTCTGTGGGTCCCTCGTGGGCTGCTGGCCGTGGCGCCTCAGCTGTTCAACTGTGTACGGCGGCCACCTGGTCTTCCATACAGACTTTTCTATGGTTCTATAAGTTTGACACCTTCGCCTCTCAGGATGCATCCTTCGGGTGCCGGATTCTCCTTTCAGCGCAGGAGCATCCCCGCCCTTAGTTGTACTGCTTTGGGTCATCCCCAAGGTCAACCCTCTGGACTCCCTATGGAACCTGATGTAGAAAACAAGAGATATGGTAAGAACTTACCTTTGTTATCTCTGTTTCTATGAGGTCCACAGGGCGCCTGCCCTGATGCACCTGGCTTCATATGGGCTATGTGGCTGGTCACCGGTTTTCTGTCTCCCTTTCTGTGAGTATGGTTCTTGTGTGTTCCAGTCTTCCTCTCTTTTTATCTCCTCCGGCCTTGGCTACTTACCAACTGATGTGCCTATCTCTGGGGCGGGGTATAGAGGATGGAGCCAGTGCATCCTGGGAGCAGCAAAGCTTTAACTGTGTGGTACCCTTGGATCCAGAACCAGCTGTACCCCAAGGTCAACCCTGTGGACCCTATGGACCTCGTAGAATCAGAGATAACAAAATGTACGTTCTTGCCATATCTCTTGTTTTATACTGACAGATCATGTGACACTTAGATTTCACACAGGTGGACTTCATTTCACTAATTATGTGACTTCTGAAGGTAATTGGTTGCACCAGAGCTTTTGAGGGGCTTCATAGCAAAGGGGGTGATTACAAATGCACATGCCAATTTTCAGAATTTATAAAGATTATTTTTTATATATATTTTTCTCATTTCACTTCAATAAATTAGACTATTTTGTGCAGGTCCATCACATAAAATTCAGATAAAAAAAATAAATTAATTACAGGTTGTAATGTAACAAAAAAGGAAAAAAGCCAAGGGGGGTGAATACTTTTGCAAGGCACTGTATATGCTAATAGGAGATGTAGTGTTCCCGCCAGACTGTTTTAGCTGGCTGCCTTGCCCCGCCCGATTTTAAAATGGCAAAATTCGCTCTGCTAAAACAGCCTGCCCTGTGCCTTACTCCCCACATGCGGGCTGCAGTGTCCTGCGGGTAAGAAAAGACTTCACTGCCGGTGTGAAAAGATGTAGTTCGCATGTGCATGGCCTCTATTCACAGCAAGAGGAAAGCTTGGGGTAAGCCCAGCACCTACGTAAGTGCTGGCCACACCCCCAGGTAGGACTGATTTGGGGTGTGTCACAAGGACACACCCTCCATGGTCTGCCATGCCCCCTTTTGGGAGTGCACATGTCTTAGTGCCCTACCCACGTGCCTGCTCCCTGCCCGCATTCTGGCAGGAATGCTATGGATATAGTCTGAATCCCAGCGGCCAGAATCCCAACAGCTGACATCCCGACTTTAAGTATTGGGGTTAGGATTAGGTTGTGGGGGTGAGGTGGGGTTTGGAGGGTTCTGATTGTCGGACAGGAGCTGTTGCTATACTTGCCGCCAGGGTCCCGCTAATAGTCATAGATAATATTGTACCCTGATGAGCGTGTTACTCTGAGACTCACAAACAGTATAGACAAAAGTGGGATAGGATAGTCTCATAACACAGTGCACTGCTATCTTGCAAGAAAAGCCCTTTTTCAGTAAATAAGTAATGGGTTAAGAGCTTCCAGCTGTTCTGCAGCAATGAAGAAGAGGCTTGCCTGGGCCCTAAAGCACCACCGGTGGACTGGAAAAAGATAGTCAAAAACTGACAATATATACATAAAATATCGAACCCTTGGTAAGTGGCGCATACAAAGAGCCGCCCATACAATGATTCAACACAAGAAATTTTCACTCAATTTCAAATAGAACATCAATAAACAAAAATAAAAATGTGACTCAAAAAAATAGGCGCTTAAATAATAATAATAGTGAAAATATAATAACAGTGAAAAAATGTTATGTTCCTATATGGAAGATGCTGGTGGTCGCGATGGAAAAGTCTGAAATATCCTTCTCGTCGAAGTCCTCCAATATATACGTGATACCATAAAACAAAAAATATATACATATGTGTAATAAAGTTTTTCACTTTAAAATGGGCAATCAAATAAAATAGAAAAGGTCTTTGAAGTGTAGCAAGTTCATACAAATGAAGCAGGCATATCCCAACTCACACTAGATTGTGCAATTTCCCACGTATCAAGGTTTCTTTTTCACCACTGTGTTAGAGAACATTTTAGCCCATATGAAAATCGTCCTAAGCCCTGGACCTTAAAACTTGGCCAAAAATGAAAATTCCAAAAGTGCCCCATTTTTTGCTTGCAACTTTAACTATCTCTCCTAAATGAATCCCCATGGTGACAGAAATTAATTCTGGTGTTTAGTTTTTGACACAGGACCCACATTTTTGACCATATGAAAAAATTTTCCTTAACCACTTAACTGACTAATTCTTTTTCCAAAAACCGCTCCGAAATTGTCGTTTTTGTTATGACTGAATTAGGTCAAGAACAGCTTTTTAAAACTTATCCAACACGATTTTGTAAAAAAAAAAAAAATTTTACATGCTGTATACCATAAAAATGGCAATTTTTAAGGTATACAGTAGTGATGGCCATCGATAGAAACCATCGATTGAGAGACATCGGTTGGGGGCTGCCATCTACAGTACATACGTGTATATATCTATATATACAGCCATATATACAGTACAAAAACATACTGTACACACATGCATATATATATATATATACAAACACACACACATATATATATATATATATTTTATTATTGTAGGCAGGGTATATCTTGAGGGGTGGAGCTTGCATCTGTTCCTCCGGGCTCTAGCAGGGCTGGGGGCGGGAGCGGAGGACCGCAGTGTTTCCTTGATTGCCTGTTGGCTGCTTCGCCCACTGTGCAGCTGCCGGTGGGCCATCGCCATGCTGCCCCTTGCAGTGCGGGGGCAGGGAGTGGATGACAGTGCTATAAGCGCGCTGTGCTGTTGTACATTTTTCTGGCAGCTGCTCTGACTTCTGCAGCTGCCGGGTACTGCTGGGCTTCCGCTTGCAGGGCAGGGGGGAGGGAGTGAATGAGAGCGCTGTTCTGCTCTATATTTCCCCAGCGGCTGCTCTGACATCTGAAGCCGCAGGGTGTGGGTGCCGCTTGTAGGGCAGAGGGGAGAGGAAGCGCGGAGAGCACTGTTCTACTCGATATTTCCCCGGCGGCTGCTCTGACCTCTTCAGCCGCCGGGTGTGTGCGTGCCGCTTGCAGGGCAGGGGGTAGAGGATAACAGCACCGTCAGTGCAGTTTTGCTAGATATTTCCCTGGTGGCTGCTCTGACCTCTGCAGCCGCCGGGTGTGGGTGCCGCTGGGCTGCTGCTTGCAGGGCAGGGGGGAGGAAGAGGATGACAGCACCGAGAGTGTTGGTCATTCCTGGCGGCTGCTCTTTCCGCTCTGCAGCCGCCGGGTGTGGGTGCTGCGGGTGCTGGGCTACCTGATAAATCGGGCACACAGGGAAGATTGAAGAGTGTTGAGGGACCAGAAGGTCCCTCTGAGCTAGGCGGCTGCTAGAAGATTATCTTCCAGCAGCCGCCCTCAGAGCTTTTCTGATTGGTCGTACCAGATACGACCATGTCAGGTAAAGCCCAGTCTGGTATGGTCGTATCTGATACGACCATGCCAGGCAAGTGGTTAAAAATCGCCCAAAAGTGAAAATTCCAAAAAAGCCCCAATTTCTGCTTGAAACTTTAGGTACCTCTCCTATATGAATCCCCACGGTGATAGAAGTTGATTCTGGTGCTTAGCTGTAAAACAGGACTCTCCCACATTCTAACCCATATTACAAATTTTCTAAGCCCCGGACTTTAAAACTCGGTCAAAAATGAAATTTCCAAAAGTGCCCCAATTTTTGCTTGAAATTTTAGGTACCTTCCTAAATTAATCCCCATGGTGACAGAAGTTGATTCTGGTGCTTGGTTTTCAAACAGGTCTCACATTTTAGACCATATGAAAATTTTTTCCTTAAAACTCACCCAAAGTTGAAAATTCCAAAAAAGCCCCAATTTCTGCTTCAAACTTTAGGTACCTCTCCTAAATGAATCCCCATGGTGACAGAAGTTGATTCTGGTGCTTGGTTTTCACACAGGACTCGCTTGGATTTGAAACAGGTCTCTCCCACATTTTAGCCCATATGAAAATTATCCTAAGCCCCGGACCTTAAAACTCGGCCAAAAAGGAAAATTCCAAAAGTGCCCCAATTTTTCCTTGAAATTTTAGGTACTTCTCCTAAATGAATCCCCATGGTAACAAGTTAATTCTGGTGTTTAGTTTTAACACAGGACTCTCCCACATTTTAGCCCATATGAAAATTTCCCTAAGCCCCGGACCTTAAAACTCATCCAAAAATGAAAATTCCAAAAGTGCCCAATTTCTGCTTGAAATTTTAGGTACCTCTACTAAATCAATCCCCATGGTGACAGAAAATGATTCTACTGCTTAGTTTTAACACAGGACATTTTTGACCGTATGAAAAGTTTTTCCTTAAAACTCGCCCAAAAATGAAAATTCCAAAAGTGCCTAAATTTCTGCTTGAAACTTTAGGTACCTCTCCTAAATGGATCCCCATGGTGACAGAAGTTGATTCTGGTGCTTATTTGTAAAACAGGACTCTCCCACATTTTAGCCCAAATTCCTACCTAAAACTTTAGGTACTTCTTCTAAAGGGATCCCCATGGTGACAGATATTGATTCTGGTGTTTATTTTTAACACAGGAGTTGACCGTATGAAAAAAGTTCCCTAAGCCCCGGACTTTAAAACTCGGCCAAAAGTGAAAATTCTAAAAGTGCCCAATTCTGCTTGAACCTTTAGCTAACTCTCCTAAAGGAATCCCCATGGTGACAGAAATTGATTCTGGTGCTTAGTTTTGAAACGGGTCTTTCACACATTTTAGCCCATATTAAAATTATCCTAAGCCCCGGATCTTAAAACTTGGCCAAAAATGAAAATTCCAAAAGTGCCCCATTTTTTGCTTGAAATTGTAACTAATATCTCCTAAATGAATCCCCATGGTAACAGAAATTAATTCTGGTGTTTTGTTTTGACACAGGACTCACCCACATTTTTGACTATATGAAAAATGTTTCCTTAAAACTTGTCCAGATATGAAAATTCCAAAAGTGCCCCAATTTTTACTTGAAATTTTAGGTACTTCTCCTAAATGGATCCCCATGGTGACAGAAGTTGATTCTGGTGCTTGGATTTGAAACAGGTCTCTCCCACATTTTAGCCCATATGAAAATTATCCTAAGCCCCGGACCTTAAAACTCGGCCAAAAAGGAAAATTCCAAAAGTGCCCCAATTTTTCCTTGAAATTTTAGGTACTTCTCCTAAATGAATCCCCATGGTAACAAGTTAATTCTGGTGTTTAGTTTTAACACAGGACTCTCCCACATTTTTTACCATATGAAAATTTCCCTAAGCCCTGGACCTTAAAACTCGTCCAAAAATGAAAATTCCAAAAGTGCCCAATTTCTGCTTGAACCTTTAGGTACCACTCCTAAATGAATCCCCATGGTGACAGAAGTTGATTCTGGTGTTTAGTTGTAAAACAGGACTCTCCCACATTCTAGCCTATATTAAAAAAATTCTAAGCTCCAGACCTTACAACTCGGCCAAAAATGAAAACTCCAAAAGTGCCCCAATTTCTGCTTGAAACTTTAGCTACTTCTAAATGAATTCCATGGTGACAGAAGTTGATTCTGGTGTTTATTATTGACACAGGAATTTTTGACCATATGAAAATGTCCCTAAGCTCCGGACCTTAAAACTCGTCCAAAAATGAAAATTCCAAAAGTGCCCAATTTCTGCTTGAACCTTTAGGTACCACTCCTAAATGAATCCCCATGGTGACAGAAGTTGATTCTGGTGTTTAGTTGTAAAACAGGACTCTCCCACATTCTAGCCTATATTAAAAAAATTCTAAGCTCCAGACCTTACAACTCGGCTAAAAATGAAAACTCCAAAAGTGCCCCAATTTCTGCTTGAAACTTTAGCTACTTCTAAATGAATTCCATGGTGACAGAAGTTGATTCTGGTGTTTATTATTGACACAGGAATTTTTGACCATATGAAAATGTCCCTAAGCTCCGGACCTTAAAACTCGTCCAAAAATGAAAATTCCAAAAGTGCTCCAAATTCTGCTTGAAACTTTAGGTACCTCTCCTAAATGAATCCCCATGGTGACAGAAATTGATTCTGGTGCTTGGTTTTTACACAGCACTCTCCCACATTTTTGACCATATGAAAATTTCCCTAAGCTCCGGACCTTAAAACTCATCCAAAAATGAAAATTCCAAAAGTGCCCAATTTCTGCTTGAAACTTTAGGTACCTCTCCTAAATGAATCCCCATGGTATTATGTTAATTCTGGTGCTTGGTTTTTACACAGCACTATTGATACCGTTTGAACAGCATCGATATTAGAGAGATTTGATTGCACAGACCAGATTGCCCATACCTCCCATTTCAATATAAAATAACTTTGTCACACAGAAACAGTTTGCAGTTACAACACACACAAAGGTACTATATTGTAAAAAGGGTATAATCAGCCTTAATCTATACAATGCAGCTATATACAGGATAAAGACAAAGATACAATTACCAACACTTCGCTATGCGGTCTGGATCCTAGACTAATCAGCTGTCCATCAGGATTGCTGTGTGTTTCTTTAGGGTCAGGCAGGGAGGAAGGTAGCAAAGGAAAGGGAAGGGATCCAGTCTGCATTGCAATTTATAGGTGTACAATTACCTTTGAACATAAGTTGAATACTCAGAGGGGTTTCCTATTGGCCCTTTATTACTGAGTCACAATGGTTGTTGCTATTCATTTGTTAGTAAATGGTTGACGTCACTGGAGGTTGAACTTGTTAAAAAAAATCCCTTTGTACTAACATTTGGCATGCAAATCTACAGGGGAGGTGTACAGTGATTTATACAGTATAGAGTATAATTCTTGGCAGGTCTTCATAACTCGATAGTGATCCCTTCCATATTCATTCTGTTGGTTTCATATTCCTGTTGAGACAGAGGGAAATCGGTAGATACTACTCATGACCCATTTATCTTATTCCTAATCCCAGATATCATATAACTGCTATTTAAAATGTAACATTCACTGTATACCTTTAAAACACATAGCATTGTGCGTATCTCAGTCAGTTTAGGGTTAAATGGGATATAAGTTTATTGTAAGGAAAGGCTGCTGTCCGTCGGGGTAAGGTTTCCGACAATAATACTTAAAAGCTGGCTATGCGATTGAAACGCAAAACAGTATTTAAACAGTATTGCTGTACTAACTTTATGTGTTTATGTAATGTAAAAATGGCGCTTAACTGTTGTGAGCACAGAAGCATGGCTCGCATGACGAGTTGCGGGGGCATGGGATGCGTGTGCATGTATAGCGAGCATGTGCAATTGCGCGTGCGCAAGTGCGTGCGCAAATGCGGCGGGAGCCTGTGTTCGCATAAGATGGCCGTGGACGATCAAATCGTCCAATGGATGTCGTGTTGCGATTCGTGCGCAATTAAGCGATCGCAACCAATTTATACGGTTTCGACAGCACTCTCCCACATTTTTGACCATATGAAAATTTCCCTAAACCCTGGACCTTAAAACTCGGCCACAAATGAAAATTCCAAAAGTGCCCAATTTCTACTTGAAACTTTAGGTACCTCTCCTAATTGAATCCCCATGGTGACAGAATATGCTTCTTTTATTAAAACTTGCAACATAAAAGATATATAAATACAATAAATACATAAATAAGTAAAATAAGTACATAACAACCAAATAAACCATAGGTATACATAACATTCCTTCATATTATGCCACCACCCACCCCAAAACCAAATCCAAACCTAACATAGTACTACCTATCTCATACAAGAGAAAAATAAACAAGGATTTGAGCCTACACCACCTATCTTAAACATAACTACCTACTTATCTAATACTACCCTCCACCATTACCCACCACCTTCAGGTAGATGTATGCAAACATTCTCATCAAAATAAAAAATGGAAAAGAAAAAAAAAACTATGGGGAGTGTAAGAAGAAAAAGAAACCCAGCTGAACAAGGAAAGACTATCAACCACCCACTCAAAGGGGTTTCAACTGGCCCCACCAACGTAACTAGCTGACAGCATTCAGTCTCCCCTTATTCAGATCCATCATCTTTTTCACCTCCTGCAGAATCATACCCACCACCACATCACAGGGGAGGATCTCTTTCTTCGAATGGACACCTGACACCATGCATTCCATGTGTGATGTCTAACAGCTAAACTAACTAAGAAAATTGTGGCTAAATTAAATCCACCGTACCTTCTGACTACCCCATAAGCCCACTCAGGGTAACTAAGACCCGAAAGGCACGGAATACCAATGGCCCTCAATACCTCTTCATAAACTTATATGTTAAAGGGGCACTCAAGTAGGAAGTGGTCCATCGTCTCCTCCACTCCTGGACATTCCTCCCGTGGACAACAACGCTCACTGGCACTCTGCCACCTGAGGTTCCCCCCCAACATAAAGCCTTCCATGAAAAGTGAGCCAGGCAATATCATTGAACTGCGATGGTATCCTCTGTGAATTTAATAGAGCTAACCCAGCCGAAGCGACATTACCCGGGCAGTCCCTCAGTGACAGCGGAACATGAAAGTGAGTCTGCAAAATTCTTTTCTCCAACTCCCTCCTGGAAAAGTTTTTGACTTCACTCACTCCCACACCGTATCGCTTTATCACCTTCAAGCTCTGGATGACGTAGATCGGGAGGTAACCATGGCAAATCCGAAAACTTCTCACTTGGCCTCCATCTATCCAAAACCTGAGGAAGGGGAACACCCATGGTCTGAATTCCTCTACCCACCGAGGAGAAGCATCTGAAAACATACTCCCAATGTTAAGCTTTAAAAAAGCTGTACCAAAAAAGATCACAGGGTTTACCATATCTAAACCCCCATCTTTCCTTGGTCTGTAGGTGATACCTCTCTTCACTATATTGATCCTATTGTTCCACAACAATAGGAAGAATAAGGAATTCAATCTGCAAAAAACACACGTAACTGACATACAAAAAATCGGAATCAGGTAACTTTTACACAGGTCAACCCTTTCTCTCAAAGATAACTTCCATCTTTTCCAGCTCGCTACCTTCTTGGTAGCATCTTCCAGCTTCTGATCCCAATTTAGGGAGGCATAGTCTCCATGATCGAGTTTAATGCGGGGAATCAGGAGGTCAGCAAAGATCTTATAAAACTTGGATGTTAAGCCATCCGGCCCTGGATACTTTTTGGGGTTTAACCCCACTATCGCTTTCCTAACTTCCTCTGCAGTTATATCACTCGCCAAACTGTCAAGAGAGGTACCCTGAGGACTCAGACCAGGGGTTCCCCTCAGAAATTCCTCCACCTTTTCTCAGATAAGTGGCTGCTCAGATAGAATATCAGAATAGTAGGACACAATAACAGCCAGAATGCCTCTCTTATCAATATGAAGGACATCCTGTTTGTCTACCAGTCATCTGACTTGTTTGGCATCGAATGACCTCCTACAACTCTGGTAGGGATCTGGCGAGTGGTATGTACCATAATCCCTCTCCAGAACTAAGGATGCCAGGCGGTTATATTGAAATTGTTTAATCTGCGCCTTCACTTGAGAGATTTCCCCATCATCTCTCTCCTCAGAGATCAAGAAATCCAATTTCCTTCTCAGATTATGGTAGGTATTTTGCTTTATTAAGTTTTTCTTAGCTATGAATCCACGGAAAAATGTACGGATTCTCTTTTTAATCACCTCCCACCACTCTGACCTACTCCAACCAGCCTATAGAAGTGTCTCCTGAGATTGAAAGAAGACCCTGAAAGACTGCCTAACTCTCTCTTCCTCCAGAGGCTCTGAGTTCAAACACCATAGGCCCCACCCTTTCTGTGGGGTTTCTGAGGCATTCAAAGTCACTGAGAGAAAACAGTGATCAGTAAACTCCACCAACCTCACCCAAGGGATGAAGTTTTGGAAGTTTCCTTAACAAAAAACCTATCTATCCTAGACCTATGGCTACCACTGAAATAAGTGAAACCCGTGAGGTCTCGGGAGTGACAAATATGCACATCCACCATACCAGCCTGTCTGACCATACTAACTAAAAAATTGGAATCATAGCCCTGAGGTCTCCTTGAGCCTCCCCTGTCTTTTGGCCTAATAATGGTATTGAAGTCACCTCCAAAGATAACCTGCTGGGCTGTAAAAAGAAAAGGTTTTATCTCCATAAAGAGACATTTTCTATCACCCGGTGTTTGTGGCCCATAAACATTAATCAATCTCACATCCTGTCCCTTCATATTGATATCCAAAATCATACATCTACCTGCTTGTAATTCAATAACCTTGTGCACAGTTACCATATCAGTAAAAAGAACTGCCACCCCACCGTATGGCTCAGCCGCAAGAGACCAGTAAGAGGGACCCACCTCCACTCGCATTTTGCTTTGTGAAGGAGGTCCAAATTACCAATCCTGGTCTCTTGCAAAAATAAAAAATCAACATCAACCGTGTTGAAAGAGCAAAGGCCAACCTTCGAGCACATTCGGACATCATGGAAGCAACATTAATCGTGGCACATCGTATAGGATGGAGATCCATGTTTCTAGGTTATAAAAAACAAGACCTTGCTTACTTTTACCTTGCATCAAAAACCCACCACCAGACACAAAAACCTTAACCCTACAAACCAGCCCCCCTGGGACCAGCCTTACCCCCGCTTGTGGCACATCCCACCTCCCGACCTCCTTGGGATGGCACACCACCCCCTTAGGGATTTCAGGATCAGGGGCCTTAGCTACAAATTTTATTACTTGACACCCTACTCTACTACCAACCCCACTTGGACCAATCACTGACCCCTGCGACAACTCCACTACAGAATCCTCCACCACCTCAGTCTGAGTCTCCTCCATCTCTTACACCTCCTCTTCTCTATCCTTCTCAGGAACTAATATTTTTCCTATAGCTCAGTCCCAACCGAATCCCAAACCAATCCTGAGTTCTCCCCCACCTCCATTGCCTGCTCTAAACCCTTTTCTTACTAATTACCTTATCCTCCCTCTGCTTCTCCCCACGCTTTAATGCTCTTTTTGCCTTCCTTTTGCTTTTCCTTGTTATCAGAAATAATTCCTCTCCCTCCCTTACCACCTCCCCATCTTCATCTGAGGAAAAACATCAAACTTATTTGATAATGTAATTGGTGCTTCTCCAATTTTCCTCTTCTCCTTCCCTCCTCCCCCAACCTTCTGAAAGATCCTTCTACCACCTTTTCACCACTCTCCTCACTAACCACCTTCTCTTGCTCCACTCTTACAACCTCCGCAACTACTTCCTCCATCACATCACCCCTTTCCTCCTGCCTTTCCTGCCTAGAAGCCTCATTATGATTTGCCCTTGGGCACCTACTATACGGGTGCCCTTCCACTCCACATAAATTACACCTTACTGTACAGCAATCCTTTAATACATGACCCACCCCCCCACATAGAGAACACTTTACAACATTACAATCAGAGCTTACATGGCAGTAATCCCCACACTTGAAACATGTCCTCGGCTGCCCAGCATAGAAACACTGCACCCTATCCTGTCCTATATAGGCAGCCGTGGGCACATGCACAAACCCCTTATCTGTAAATTTCAATTTGATCCATACCTCCCATGCCCCACCCCATACCCCCAAAGTATGACCAGCCTTCATTACCCCTGTCTCCACATCACAGAATCTCTTCAGCCAGGACATGATATCTTCAGGGGGCAGTGATTTGTTTCTCACTAAAACAGTAGCCTTGACACAGTCCTGCCTTGTGACAAGGCTCACAATATACAGTCAGGTGCATAAAAATTGGGACATTGACAGAATTTTCATATTTTGGCCTCTATTCACCACCACAATGGCTTTGAAATGAAACAAACAAGATGTGCTTTAACTGCAGACTTTCAGATTTAATTTGAGGATAACTACAACCAAATCAGGTGAACGATGTAGGAATTACAACGGTTTCTATATGTGCCTCCCACTTTTTAAAGGGCCAAAAGTAATGGGATAAACTAAACAATCCTAAATCTAACTTTCACTTTTTAATACTTTGTTGCAAATCCTTTGCAGGCAATTACAGCCTGAAATCTGGAATGCATAGACATCAACAGACGCTGGGTTTCATCCCTGGTGATGCTCTGCCAGGCCTCTACTGCAAATGTCTTCAGTTCCTGCTTGTTCTTGGGGCATTTTCCCTTCAGTTTTGTCTTCATCAAGTGAAATGCATGCTCAATCGGATTCAGGTGAGGGGATTGACTTGGCCATTGCATAACATTCCACTTTTTAGCCTTAAAAAACTCTTTGGTTGCTTTTGCTGTATGCTTCGGGTCATTGTCCATCTGCACTGTGAAGCGTCGTCCAATGAGTTCTGAAGCATTTGACTGAATATGAGCATATAATATTGCCCGAAACACTTCAGAATCATTCTGCTGCTTTTGTCAGCAGTCACATCATCAATAAATACAAGGGAACCAGTTCCATTGGCAGCCATACATGCCCACGCCATGACACTACCACCACCATGCTTCACTGATGAGGTGGTATGTTTTGGATCATGAGCAGTTCCTTTCCTTCTCCATACTCTACTCTTCCCATCACTCTGGTACAAGTTGATCTTTGTCTCATTTGTCCATAGGATGTTGTTCCAGAACTGTAATGGCTTTTTTAGATGTTTGGCAAACTCTAATCTGGTCTTCCTGTTTTTGAGGCTCACCAATGGTTTACATCTTGTGGTGGACCCTCTATATTCACTCTTGTGAAGTCTTCTCTTGATTGTTGACTTTGACACATATACACCTACCTCCTGGAGAGTGTTCTTGATTTGGCCAACTGTTGTGAAGGGGTTTTTCTTCACCAGGGAAATAATTCTTCTGTCATCCACCACAGTTGTTTTCCGTTGTTTTCCGGGTCTTTTGGTGTTGCTGAGCTCTCCGATGCGTTTTTTCTTTTTAAGAATGTTCCAAACAGTTGATTTGGCCACACCTAATGTTTTTGCTATCTCTCTGATGGGTTTGTTTTGATTTTTCAGCCTAATGATGGCTTGCTTCACTGATAGTGACAGCTCTGTGGATCTCATATTGAGAGTCGACAGCAACTGATTCCAAATGCAAATGTCACACCTAGAATCAACTCCAGACCTTTTACCTGCTTAATTGATAATGAAATAATGAGGGAATAGCCCACACCTGTCCATGAAATAGCTTTTGAGTTGATAGTCGCATTACTTTTGGCCCCTTAAAAAGTGGGAGGCACATATAGAAACCGTTGTAATTCCTACACCGTTCACCTGATTTGGATGTAATTACCCTCAAATTAAATCTGAAAGGCTGCAGTTAAAGCACATCTTGTTTGTTTCATTTCAAAGCCATTGTGGTGGTGAATAGAGGCCAAAATATGAAAATTATGTCAATGTCCCAATATTTATGCACCTGACTGTACCTGTTGTATGGATCAGAACTTCTGCACACCTGCCACTTCACCCAGAACGCCTGCAAACCCTGGTATGACAAAAAACTTATATCGTACTCCAGGGTCCGCACTGGGTGAATGCAGGCGTACAGATCCACGGCACTAAACTCAAGGCTAAAAATCATGTTTAAAAAGACCTCTTTCCCTGGTGCATCACCCATTTAAATTTGAACCAGATTACGCCTTTTCCCAGTCCCTCCAGAAGCAGACGCAACCGGTTGAACATTGTTTGTTCTTTGCCTAGGCACTTGCAAATGTTAATACACCAGGAACTGACTTATTTAACCTTTTCCTTCTCTGGGCCAAGTCCTTTTCAATTAACTTCGCCGCAGCACCTGGTCTTTCTGGGACTAACATCTTGTCCCCATAAATCGTTTCAATAATGTCCCTTTGTTCCACAGGTAGTTTTGATTTATCCAGCACAGGCATCCCCTGCGCTGTTATATCATGAGAAACAAATCGTCCACCAGACTCCATCATTGTACTCAGCATTTCCTTGGTGACAGACCCCAAAGTCACATGGGATCCACCCTCCTTGCCAAATTCTACTGCCGTTGCCACCTGTACCAACTCTGCGTCTGTGACCTCAGACCGCCCTATGGAGATAGCCCCCGCCATCTCCCCCAGGCCATTCACCTCACCTTCAGGTAAAAAAGCTGCGCATACAGGAACCAGGGAGACCGAAGCACTTTGGGTATCCCCCACCCCAATCCCCCCAGTCCCCTTTGCATCATCACTTACCCTTGCTTTGGATACACTCTGCGCTCTTCGACCTTCACCATCTGCCATCCGGTCCACCATCCGCCCTGGGATAGATTCTGCATCAGCCCCAGCTGTCTCCATACTTAGGATATCCTCCTGAACTTCCAGGCACTCATGATTAACCCCTTCATTGCCATCCACCTACTCCACTTTTACACTTTTCTTCCTCATTTTTTTTTAGAAAATCCAAACGGTCTTTTGCATTCTCCAATGATACTGTCAAGGCTGCAATCTCTTCCCTAAAAGCTCGGCGCTCCCAATTAAAGCTTGCATTTCTTTTTTTCTTCTTTTCATTTATTTTAGTATTTATTTTCCATATCTCCTTCTGGAGCTGATCAAAAGTAATTGCCGCATAAACATCTTCCTCGCTTTCTTCCTCTTCAGACAGCACCTCATCTGTCTTTTCACACTTCACAAGACTCCCCTCCTCACTACCAGCGGGGGCCATCATACCCCTCTGAGTTGCTTCACTCAGGGGTCCCACCGCTAGCAGTTTGGAGAGTCCTGCTGGGCCGGCAGACTCCGTCTGTACCCCAGTACCAACCTTCACTGGGTTCATAGCCACCTCCACTTCACTACTAGCGGGGGCCCTCATGCCCCCCCCCGAGTTGCCTCACTCGGGGGTACCGCCACCAGTAGTTTGGAGAGTGGCCTGTCTCCTCCATCCTTCAGAGCCGCCAGAGCAACCGTGACTTCTGATGGCCGTGGCTCCCGTGTGATGGCAGTCGCCAGGACCGTTGACTCCCACACCAGGTCCTCCGCTCTCTTCCCCGCCAAGCCGGGTGCACCTGATGTCCCCGGGGTAAGCAAGCCCGCTGAAACTCCAGAGGCTGCCACGACTGCCGCGGTCACGGGACCTCCCATCGGCGGCTGTAGTTCTGTCACTACAGCAGCCTCTGGTATTCCGGTGTCCATACCCCTGGGCTGGCCAGCCGCCAAAGAAGCCCAGGGTCTGCCTGTTTGGGTCATGACGCTGCTCCTGTCCCACACCAATACAGTGCTGAACAAAAGCAGCAGAATTCAGCACCAGGACAGCAATCTCTTCCCCAGGAGGAAGCACCCTGCCTGGGGAAGCCTGCAGGGAAAGCCCTCTCTCTACTGCCACGTCAGCACACACAGGCACAGCTCAGCAGCTCACAACCTCCTCCCAGGAGTCACCCACATTTTTAACCATATGAAATAATTTCCCTAAGCCTCGGACCTTAAAACTCGACCAAAGATGAAAATTCCATAATTGGCCAATTTCTGCTTGAAACTTTAGGTACCCCTCCTAAATGAATCCACATGGTGACAGAAGTTAATTCTGCTGTTTAGTTTTGACACAGGACTCACCCACATTTTTGACCATATGAAAATTTCCCTAAGCCCCGGACCTTAAAACTCAGCCAAAAATGAAAATGTCAAAAATTCCCCAATTTCTGCTTGAAACTGAAGGTACCTCTCCTAAATGAATCCCCATGGTGACAGAAGTTAATTCGGGTGCTTAGTTGTAAAACAGGACTCTCCCACATTCTAGCCCATATGAAAATGTTTCCCTAAACCCAGAATATTAAAACTTGGCAAAAAATAAAAATTCCAAAAATGCCCCAATTTCTGCTTGAAACTGAAGGTACCTTTCCTAAATGAATCCCCATGGTGACAGAAGTTAATTCTTGTGTTTAGTTTTGACACAGGACTCACCCACATTTTTCACCATATGACATTTTTTTCCTTAAAACTCCCCCAAAAAATGAAAATGCCAAAAAAGACCCAATTTCTGCTTGAAACTATAGGTACCTCTCCTGCTGACAGAAGTTGATTCTGGTGCTTAGTTTTGAAACCGGTCTCTTCCACATTTTAGCCCATATGAACATTGTCCTAAGCCCGGACCCTAAAACTCATCCAAAAATGAAAATTCCAAAAGTTCCCCAATTTCTGCTTGAAACTTTAGGTACCTCTCCTGATTGAATCCCCATGGTCACAGAAGTTGATTCTAGTGCTTAATTTTGACACAGGACTTACCCACATTTTTGACCATATGAAAATATTTCCCTAAGCCCTGGACCCTAAAACTCAGCCAAAAATGAAAACTCCAGAAGTGCCACAATTTCTGCTTGAAACTTTAGGTACCTCTCCTAAATCAATCCCCATGGTGACAGAAAATTATTCTTTTGCATAGTTTTGAAACAGGACTTTCCCATATTTTAGCCCGTATGAAAATATTCCTAAGAAATATGATGGCGTACCCCACTCACTATTAGGATATAGTTGTAAAACACATCAAGGTTTATTTAAACAAACTGCATGAATAGAAAGGGTGTACCCCACTCACAGTAAGTATGAATGGTTGTCAATTTGTAAAGGTTTCTTTTTGTAGATACCTGGAAAAGAGTTATAAATATAGTCCGAGGAAGGATTCAAGTCCACATCCGATTTATATAACAGAGAAAAATACCCATGTAATGGGAATAAAATAGTACAGAATAAAACCATCAAAAACAGAGCTTTTTAGAGTCCACAGTTTAGTAAAATCCAATGTATAAAAATAAAAAAATTAAAAAACAAAATGGCAAACTTGGTTAGTTTATAAAAGAAGAAGAATGGCTGTTCACACAGCCATTTTGTCGACTTGTTTTGGCCTCACCTAGGCCTTTATAAAGACAGATCAAGATTGTGAGTCAGCCTGGTATTTAAACCTGGAACAGCCAATCAATGAGCACAGGAAGTGACGTACATAATGAAGTACAGTTCTTCCAAAATTGTATAATAATTAACATGTTTATAGAAATACAGAAATCTCAAAGCATTACAAAACATCTTAATACAGTTTATATCATAATATGCATAAAAATATTAATCATAAGTATACATGTTGTCATGGAAACAGTTTAGTGGATCCTGAGAAATGTCTACCTGAAATAAAAGAGATCCCTGGATCCAAAGAAGGATAACTCATAGGATAATCAATATATACAAAGAAAGTATACTCCTCTAGTGCAGTTAAAAAGTTTTAAAGTTCCCCGATGGTCCAAAAAAAAGTCTGTGTATATTTTTTTGTGCATATTTTTCATTAACGGAGATCCGGGACCCAATGAACGGAAGTGGCATTGTGGCAAAGCCCTGGAGCGCAGAATGGAACGAAACAAAAATAGCCAGAAGTGGCGTCGCAGCAAGAATGGCAGTGTCCCGAAGCGTAGAGTGAAACACAATTAGCAGCATCATAAATACACAATCAACTTGTTAGAACCATCAGGGAGGTGTAAAGCCGGAAATACATACATGGCCACCTTTGAGGGGTAACAAATTAATCCTCATATAACACTTTATATCAATAAAAAATATAATTTAAAAATGTGTTATACATATCTATAGAGGGCTTGTCCTTATACTTTGGTCCAAACTTTCATAAAACCATAACTCAATTTCAAAGTGATTTTCAGTCCCAAATGTGCTTAGTGTATTGTCGAGAAATTTTCATAAAAAATGCAGTCTAAAATGCAGACTCTGGGACATATCTCCCGGCAACAAGGTGCCACCATACAATTGGTATCAATTCCATTCCAGGTGGACAGCTAAAAAGGCTGAAGAGAAACTGTACGAATGAAAAAGTTTTTCGGGATGGGTAACAGATTTAAAGCCTGCGGATATTATAAAACGAAAATAGATAAGGCCATAGATTCGATAAAAACTGTCTATTGCCAGGAACTTCTCTCTAAAACAAAAAAATCAACCGAATTAGGAAGTTTTGAATTTGCAATTTTTTACAGAATATAATAGCGAACATAAAATGATTGAAAAAATATTCGGGAAACACTGAACATGTATCAACTGGAGTGTAGAACAGTTAATGATACTACCTGGGGTAGTGTGCTGTGGTGAGATGCAGCTGTAGTAGCATCCGCCACAGCTCTTCTACATCTGTGGGTCAATAGGAGTCTTAAAACGTGGGGTTTCCAAGTCTGTGTCTGGCGGGGCGGCGTCCCGTATCTCCCAGGTGCACAAAACTTATCCTCGACCTGCTTGTCTATTCACCTCCAGGTGAACGAAGTCCTCTTCTCCCGTCTGGGATCCTCCGTTCCTTGGCTCCGCTGTGTTGGGCAGTGTGTGTCTGGTTACACGCGCCGCCGGTGAACAGTGTCCCCACCGGCGGTCCGCGAGACTTCCGGATGTATGTACTCTTGCGAGATTGTGCAACTCCCGGGCTCAGCAGACACTGCACGGCGGCTCAACTCGTTGCCGCGAGGAGACTAGGAGGTGGGACTAGGCTGTAGTGACGAGTCTATGATCAGATTGGTGTGTGATTTCCCAACGCGTATCAGCTATTGCCTTCCTCAGGGGTTTTTAATGTTGTGAAAATTGCATTGGATGCAAGAATGTGAAAAGTGGGGGTAATAATAAAACTGAGTGTATTAAAATTAATGGTAAACAGATAAAAATTAGGGAGTTTATTATCTGTAATACAAAAAATTTAGTTTATGCAATACACTGTAACAAAGTCTACATTGGAAGAACCTCTCAGCCTCTTAAGGTTGCATCTTTTTACAGAATATAATAGAGAACATAAAATGATTGAAAAAATATTCGAGATACACTGGTCATTATTAAAGCATGACCCAATACTTGGACCAATTTTACCTGAAAAACCACAACACATTTATAGAAAAGCCCCCAATTTCTCTACCTCTCCCACAGACTACAGTACATCTCACATTACGTCAACAGGCTTTTAATGTTGTGAAAATTGCATTGGATGCAAGAATGTGAAAAGTGGGGGTAATAATAAAACTGAGTGTATTAATATTAATGGTAAAGAGATAAAAATTAGGGAGTTTATTTGTAATACAAAAAATTTAGTTTATGCAATACACTGTAACAAAGTCTACATTGGAAGAACTACTCGGCCTCTTAAAGTTCAATTGGGCAAGCACTTACGAAATATCAAGCAAGGCCTTGAGACATAGGCCCTCATTCATTCAGAGGCGCTCGCAAAATGCGAGCGCTCGTTCTGAATGTGGGTGGCCGCTTCTATTTTGAAGTGCGGCCTCCTGGTCGTTAGCGAAGCTGTGGGTTACCACCCACAGCTTCAGCGACCGACCAGGTTGATGGTCGCGATGGTCAAGACCATCGCGGCCATTGGGTCTTGTGACGAGACCCTAAGGTTGGGTCTCGGCAACCGCAAGCCCCAGGGAGCTTCCTGCTCTGATCGAGCAGGAAGCTCCCCACTGACATCACTGCTGATGTCAGTTCAGCCGCCCACAAAACGGCAGACGTTCCTTAAGGAACGCCCCCGTTTGTGAAACCACCCCCCCCGCCACGCCTACAAAACGGGGCGAGCTGTTGATCAACATCGACAGCCGCCCATTTTGTAGTGAGCTCCGGAGTGAGAGAATTTCTCGCTGCGGGGCTTGCGTGCGCAGGGCCTAAACATCGACCTGCTTGCAAGCGGGTCTGAATGAGGTCCATACTCCCTTTTGGCACATTTTAAACAATGTCATAATTATGCCACCTCTGGAATACTGTCCTTCTGTGCAATAAAAGCTATAAATTGCAATATTCGCCATAAGGATAGTTCTAAAATTGTAGCATACACTGAAATGAATCTAATCTTTGAGTGTAAAACTTTAATACCAGTTGGTTTAATTAGTGATTTAGAGATAAAGGGCTTCATTCATAGGCGGCCGTACGGTCTACGACCGCACGGCCGCCTCGATGTTTGTCCAGTGCGCATGCGCACGAAGGAGCCGGCTCCTTCGTGCGCATGCGTGAGACCCGCTACGACCGACAGCGCCGGTCGTAGCGGGTCTCTTTCCAAAGGGGGCGAGCTGTCGATGTTGATTGACAGCTCGCCCCGTTTGGAAGGCGGGCCGGGGGGGTGGCAGCCCAAATGGAGGCGTTCCCATGGGAACACCTGCCGTTTGGGGGTGGCCCCACTGACATCACTAGTGATGTCAGTGGAGAGCTTCCGGCTCTGACAGAGCCAGAAGCTCTCCGGGGCTTACGACAAGTGAGACCCTACCCTAGGGTCTCGTCGTAAGCCCAGATGGTCGCGATGGTCTATGACCATCGCGATCATCACACTAGCGGTCGTTAGAGCTGTGGGTGTAAACCCACAGCCTAACGACCGAAACAGAGGCGGCCGGTCAGTTTCTGAGCGACCGCTTGCATCCTCCGACCGCCTCTGAATGAGGGCCAAAGTGCTTCCTTTAATGTTTTAATCATGTCTTTTTGAATTTTTTTATATGATCGTGTAATTAATTCATATATTTTAACATTGTTTAGATATTTATAATAAACCAGTTGGTTTTTATGTATAATAGTAACATGAATTTTTTTAGTTTATTAGACTCTGCATTTTTATGAAAATTTCTCGATAATACACTAAGCACTTTGGGACTGAAAATTACTTTGAAATTGAGTTATCGTTATGATGAAAGTTTGAACCAAAGTATAAGAACAAGCCCTCTATAGAACTATGTATAACATATTTTTAAATTATATTTTTATTGATAAAAAGTGTTAGGGGAAACAAATAAATTAATCCTCATATCAAAGATGGCCATGTGTGTATTTCTGGCAACTGTACACCTCCCTGATGGTTCTAACGAGTTGATTGTGTATTTATTCCGGAAGTGATGCCACTAATTGCGGTTCCACTCTGCGCTCGGGACACTGCCATTCTTGCCGCGATGCCACTTCCGGCTATTTTTGTTTAAATTTTATGTCCTCTTTATTAAAGTTGGACATGTTTTGTATCCCCAGAGATAGTGTACTCCCTGGATTGACCTAATTGGGCACTTGTCTATATGCGCCGGAAACTTGCGTTCCATTCTGCGCTCCAGGGCTTTGCCGCGATGTCACTTCCGGTCATTGGGTCCCGGAACTCCGTTAATGAAAAATATGCATAAAAAAATATACACAGACTTTTTTTAGGGCCATCGGGGAACTTTAAAACCAGTTAACTGCACTAGAGGAATATACTTTCTTTGTATATATTGATTGTCCTATGAGTTATCCTTCGTTGGAGCCGCGATCTCCTTGTTTAAGGTAGACATTTCTCTGGATGCACTAAACTTTTTCCATGACAACATGTATACTTATGATTTATATTTTTATGCATATTATGATATCAACTGTATTAAGATGTTTGTAATGCTTTGAGATTGTTACAAGTCACGGTCACGACTTGACCCTTTCTGGCAGCCTTCCCAGGCAGGACGGGGTTACTCCTGTTGCTAGGTGATCGGCATTCCTCAGGAAGTGATGTCTCATCTACAGGTGCAGCTTGATTTAGTGCTGCAACCTATTTATACTCACTGAACTATTGCATCTGTGCTGACTAGCGTGTCTGTGGATTTCATCAGCTTAGCTGCATGGGCTTTCCAGCTGACACCAAGCAGCTCCCGGGCTGACATCATCCTCCAAATGGCTTCCTAACCGCATCTAGCAACTCCCGTGCTGCCACCAATCTCCAAACAGCTTCCTAGAAACATCTAGCTGCTCCCTTGCTGCCAACGTTCATCATACGGCTTCCTAGCCGCACCAAGTAGCTCCCGTGCTACGACCAATCTCCAAACAGCTACCGAGCCGCATCTAGCAGCTCCCTTGCTGCCAACGTTCACCATACGGCTTCCTAGCCACACCAGCTAGCTCCCGTGCTACAACCAATCTCCAAACAACTTCCTAGCCGCATCTAGCAGCTCCCATGCTACCACCATTCTTCATTCGGGTTCTTAGCCGCTCCATGCAGCTCCCGTGCTGCAACATCGGCACACTTGCAACACCATCGGCTCTCAGAGCCATTTTCACACCTTAGACTGTTTATTTATGACAATTGCCACAACATCAGCACCATCGCTGCAACCTTGGCACACTAGCCACACCATCAGCTCTCAAAGCCATTTGCTAACCCTAGACTGTTTATCTACGGCTATTGCTGCACCATCGGCACCATCGCCGCAACATCGGCACAGTTGCCACACAATTGGCTCTTAAAGCCATTTTCATACCCTAGACTGTTTATCTACAGCAACTGGCGCAACATCAGCACCATCACCGCAACATCGGCACACTTACCGCACCATCGGCTCTCAAAGCCATTTCCAAACTCTAGACTTTATCATTGCCATATAATCGATGCAATTGCCAACTCATCAGAACCAGAGCCGTAACTAGACTTTTTGGTGCCCTGTGCCAGAAAGAGCATTGGCGCTCCCCTCATTTTTCAAAGGGACATAATGCATCCAAAAAAGGGCCATGGCTTCATGAGGAAGGGCCAGGGAAGAGATAGGAGAGGCCAGGAGATGCTGGGGATGAAATAAGAGGAAGCTACAAGCAAGAATGATAATAAACAGAAATTTGACAGGCCCAAACAGCGCCCCCTGACCTGTGGTGCCCTGTGCGATGGCACCGGCGGCACTACCCTAGCTACGGCCCTGATCAGAACCATTACCTGTATCAGCTCTAACTGTACACTTCTTCTCTTGAATTCCCTTGTACCTCCATGTGAGCCTCTACTACCCTGAGCGTAAGTCCAGACGGCTGCCTAAGTACCGGTTAACATGTCATAGTTCTAAGGGAACAACGGGCCGTTGTTATTGGTGAAGATCTCATTAGCCGGGTGCTAGGGGTCTCACATGGAGCAGGCAGTGGGATTCATAACATTGTAGCCAGGCCCAAAACACAGGTACACTTGGAATTAGATACAGAAAGAGTCATATCAGAGTTATAGCTTCTGTATCATGGAGTAGGGACAGAGGACCTCATTCAGAGTTGGTCGTTGCGGCCGCATGGTCGTACGCCACCGATGTTCGCTAACCTGCGCATGCGTAAAGTTCGCAATGCGCGTGTGCAAACTAGCTGCTGCGATCAGAAATTTCTCTCTCCTTGAACACAGCCAGGTCGGTAGTTTGAGTGACAGAATGAGGCGTTTGTGGGTGGTAACAGGGGAAGGTGCTTGAAAACGGGGGAGTGGAGATCCGAACGCAGGCGTGCCTAATTATGCGAACGGCGTTTAATGGGAGTGCATAATTAACAAAGTAGTGTCAAGGCACACGTGACATGGGTAGTTTGTACACTGACTTCATCGTAGTGCTTAAGAGAGGGTATGGTCAACCTTAAGCTCTACGACCAGTTCCGATGGTTCCCGATGCTCGCGATTAATCCTTATATCCCAGGAGATGACGTGTGTGGTGAATGAGAAGGGGGCGTTATTTAGTCTTACGGCCGCTTCTTACCCTCGGTCGTTCAGCTAACGATCTCATCTTAGGACCGCAACTTGTGATCGCTTAATTAGCATATCCAGCCCCTTTCCCCTATGACTGTGCGGCTGCAACGACCGACTCTGAATGAGGTCCAGAGTCCTGCCCAGGTGCTTGCAGCCTAGATCCAAACACTCACCCAGAAAGTCCAGGAACTCACTATACAAGTTGAGGAAAACCGTTCTCCGGTACATGCAGCTCCTTATCTTGAACAAAAGGTAAATTTGCCAGATCGGTTTTCTGGGGATCGCCGACAGTTTTTAAACTTTTGGGAAAGTTGCAAGCTTTGTTTCCGACTTCAGGGGAATCCACAGACTTGGGCCTTCGGACTGCTTTCAACACATGCGGCATTACAGACCGTCGAGGCTTTCTTTTCAGCCTTGGGCCTTTTCTATGATGACCCGGACTGTGTTGCTTTGGCTGAGTCCAAATTGCATACCCTCAAACAGGGTCAGAAGGTAGCAGAGGATTACTCATCAGAGTTCCGCAGATGGGCAACTGACTCTAATTGGAATGATCCGGCCCTACGTAGCCAATATCATCTTGGTCTTTCTGAGGCCATCAAGGACATCCTTGTTCAACATTCACCTCCTGAGTCCTTGGATGATCTTATGCAACAGGCCATTAGGATAGACAGGGCAGCAATGGAATCGTAAACGAGTAAAAATTCTTCCCATCAAATCACCTCATTCTCTGGATTGGGTTCCATCATCGGTCATAGAGGAACCAATGCAGATTGGGTCCTCTCGCCTATCATCAGAAAAGAGATGCAAAAGAGGGTCTCTTGGCCCCTGTATATATTGCGGTGTCAAGGGACATACTGTGAATAATTGCCCGGTAAAAAGACAGGGCCCTAAGTGTTCGGGAGGATTTACACTTGGGTCTGGCATCTATTACTTCCAAGAATTCTATTTTAGTCCCAGCAGTCATCCAACTCGCTAATTCCACTTTGTCTACTTCAGCCTTCCTTGATAGTGGGGCAACAGGCAATTTTATGGATTTTCATTTCTTTCGCACTCAGGGAGTTCCAGCTGTCCCCTTGGTACAGAAAATTTTGATCTGTGGTCTGTACGGAGGTTTGATTTCTTCAGGACATGTGAAGTTTAAGATACCTCCTCTACGTTTTTTGGTAGGGTCTTTACACTCAGAGACTTTGTTCTTTTACCTCTTAAATTGTCCTTTGGCTCCAGTTGTTCTAGGTCTTCCATGGCTTAGGGATCACAATCCTGTGATTAATTGGTAATCTGGTGAAATAATCAAATGGAGTCAGACTTGTCAGAATCATTGCTTGACTATGACTATTCAGTCCGTACTTCCTACGATTTCTGAGACATCTTCGGCTATTCTTCTTCAGTACAGGGATTATGCTGATGTTTTCTCCAGAAAACTTGGGGATGTTCTTCCGCCACATAGGTCTTATGACTGTGATATCAATTTGATACCCAACACTAAATTACTCAAAGGCCGGCTGTATTCTCTCTCAATACCAGAGGTAAAAGCTATGACAGAGTACATCGAAGATGCCTTGACTAAAGGATTCATCCATCCCTCAAAATTACCACTGGGAGCTGTTTTTTTCTTCGTGGGAAGAAGGATGGGTCTCTTCGTACCTGTATTGATTACAAGGGACTCAACAACATTATGATAAAGAATTCATACCCGTTACCTCTCATTCCATTATTGTTCGATCAGCTGCATCATGCTAATATCTTCTCCAAGATTGACCTCCGAGGGGCATATAACCTGATTCGAATCAAAAGTGGAGATGAGTGGAAAACAGCCTTCAGCACTCACTCTGGACATTATGAGTATCTAGTCATGCCTTTTGGCTTATCTAACGCTCCAGCGGTTTTCCAGGACCTGATTAATGATGTTCTGCGTGACTTTTTGGGGGTATTTGTGGTCGTATACCTAGGCAACATTCTAATTTTCTCCGAGTCACTGGACCAACATCATCAGCACATACGTCAGGTTCTTCAAAAATTGCGGGAGAACCATCTGTACACCAAGTTGGAAAAATGTGACTTTGATGTCACTCAGGTCTCTTTTCTAGGATATACCATCTCATCCCAGGGATTTTCAATGGATCAAGGGAAAGTCGAGGCTATACTTAAGTGGGACCAACCAACTTCCCTTAAAGCCATCCAGCGGTTCCTCTGCTTTTCTAATTATTATCGCCGATTCATAAAATATTTTTCCAGCATAGTAGCACCAATTGTAAATTTGACCAAAAAAGGAGTGGATACCTTTAACTGGCCAATTGAGGCGATCCAGTCTTTTAAAATTCTAAAAATTGCTTTCACTCAAGCACCTGTTCTTCGACATCCCAATCCTGACCTTCCTTTTATTGTAGAGGTAGATGCCTCAGAAGTAAGAGCAGGAGCCACTTTGTCACAGAAAGACCCGACAGATAGTAAGTTGCACCCATGTGCATTCTTTTCTCGAAAATTTTCCTCTGCTGAATGCAATTATGATGTAGGAAATCGAGTGTTGCTAGCTATTAAATGGGCTTTCGAGGACTGGAGACACTGGTTGGAAGGGGCAAAACACCAGATTTTGGTTCACAAGAACCTATCCTATATTCAGTCTGCTAAAAGGTTGAATTCCTGGCAAGCACGTTGGGCATTATTTTTTACCAGGTTGAACTTCCTCATCTCCTTTCGTCCTGGTTCCAAGAACATCAAGGCTGACGCCCTATCCAGGAGTTTTGAATCAGTACAACAGACATCCAGGTCAGACAAAGCTATCATCCCTGACTCTTTCTTCCATTGTGCCCTCACTCATAATCTGACTGATCTGATTCGGGCATCTCAATCAGAGTCACCTCCAGAGAAGTCTTCTGGTCGTTTATTTGTGCCAGAGAAGTTTAGAAGAGCAGTTCTGCTGGATTTTTAAGCTAGTCGAGTTTCTGGTCATCCAGGTATCAGATAGACTTCGGAGGTACTCTCCCGTTCTGTTTGGTGGCCGTCATTGACTAAAGATGTGTGTGAATTTGTCTTGGCATGTGGGGTATGTGCCCGGAATAAGACACCTCGGACAGCTCCTTCGGGTCTGTTACTTCCACTTTCCATACCCAGGAGACCCTAGACTCACATCGCCATGGATTTCATTGTTGATCTCCCAATATCTGCTGTTCTGTTATCTGGATGGTGGTGGACCGAATTAGTAAAATGGCACACTTCATACGATTGCAAAAATTTCCCTTTGCTAAGGAACTTTCAAGCCTGTTTCTCCAACACATTTTTCGGGTACACAGTTTATCAATGGATATTGTGTCAGATCGAGGATCACAATTTGTGGCACAGTTTTGGCTAGTGTTCTGTACTTCTCTGGGTATTGATCTTAGTCTTTCTTCAGGTTACCATTCGCAGTCCAATGGACAGCCCGAGCATGTTAATCAGTGTCTGGAACAGTATCTACACTGTTATGTTTCCAAGTGTCATAATTATTGGGTATTACATCTGCCGCTTGCTGAGTTTGCTTTTAATAATTCATGTCACTCTGCATCTTCAGTATCCCCATTTTTCTGTGTTACAGGGCAACATCCGAGGTCAAATGCCTTCGACTCCGGATCACCAGCTTTTTCTTCTGTCTCTCGGCTCTGACATATTTGGGGCAAGGTTCATCAAAGCCTTTGGAAGGTATCTCTCCGCTCCAAAGAATCTGTTGACAAGCATCGGAGGTCGTGTAGTTTTAAGAAAGGTGATTTGGTTTTGCTCTCCACCAAAAACATCAAGCTCCGTCAGCCTACACAGAAGTTGGGTCCCATATTTATTGATCCATTTTGAATTATTTCATAGGTGAACCAAGTAGCCTTCAAACTTCAATTGCCCAATTCTCTCCATATTAATAATACTTTCCATTGTTCTTTGCTTAAACCGGTCATCTCATCAGCCAAGTTCAAATCTAGGTTCTCGCCCAGGCCTGCTTCAGTTATGGTCTGTGGTCAACATGAATTCATCATGGAGAAAATGTTTTACTCTAGATTATCCAGGGGTTGTCTGCAATTCTTAGTCCACTGGAAGGGCTATGGGCCGGAGGAACGTTCCTGGGTTCCTGATACTGCATTACATGCTCCCAGGTTGAGAAGATATTTTTTTCAGGATTTTCCGGATAAACCAGGTTCTGGGGGTTCTTCAAACCCTTTCTGACAGCTTTCCCAGGCAGGACGGGGTTACTCCTGTTGCTAGGTGATCGGCACGCCTCAAGAAGTGATGTCTCATCCACAAGTGCAGCTTGATTTAGTGTTGCAGCCTATTTATACTCACTGAACTATTGCACCTGTGCCGACTATAGCGTGTGTGTGGATTTCATCAGCTTAGCTAAATGGGTAGCTTTTGTTCTCTCCATGATATTGCTTCCATTCGGCTTTCCAACTGACACCATGCAGCTCCCGGGCTGCCATCGTCCACCAAATGGCTTCCTAGCCGCATCTAGCAGCTCCCGTGCTGCCACCAATCTCCAAAGGGCTTCCTAGCCGCATCTAGCAGCTCCTGTGCTGCTAATGTTCACCATACGGCTTCCTAGCCACACCAACTAGCTCCCGTGCTACCACCAATCTCCAAACAGCTTCCTAGCTGCACCTAGCAGCTCCCGTGCTGCTAACGTTCACCATACGGCTTCCTAGCCACACCAAGTAGCTCCCGTGTTACCACCTATCTTCGTTCGGCTTTTTAGCCACTCCAAGCAGCTCCCGTGCCCCAACATTGGCACAGTTGCCGCACCATCGGCTCTCAAAGTAATTTTCATACCCTAGACTGTATACAGCAATTGCTGCACCATCGCTGCAACATCGGCACACTTGCCGCACCATCGGCTCTCAAAGCCATTTGCTAACCCTAGACTGTTTATCTACGGCTATTGCTGCACCATCGCCGCAATATCGGCACAGTTGCCGCACTGTTGGCTCTCAAAGCCATTTTGATACCCTAGTCTGTTTATGGCAATTGCCACAACATCGGCACCATCACCACAACATCGGCACACTTGCCGCACCATTGGCTCTCAAAGCTATTTCCAAACTCTAGACTGTTTATCTACGGCTATTGCCGCAACATCGGCACAATTGCCACACCATCGGTATTATTGCAAACTCATCAGAACCATTACCTGTATCAGCTCTAACTGTACACTTCATCTCTTGAATTCCCTTGTACTTCCGTGTGAGCCTCTACTACCCTGAGCATAAGTCCAGGTGGCTGCCTAAGTACCGGTGAACGTATCATAGTTCTAAGGGAACAACGGGCGGTTTTTATTGGTGAAGATCTTGCTAGCCGGGTTCTAGGGGTCTCACATGGAGCAGAGATTCCTGTATTTCTATAAACATGTTAATTATTATACAATTTTGGAAGAACTGTATTTCATTATGTACATCACTTCCTGTGCTCATTGCTTGGCTGTTCCAGGTTTAAATACCAGGCTGACTCACTCTTGATCTGTCTTGATAAAGGCCTAGGTGAGGCCAAAACGCGTAGACAAAGCCAGTGAACAGCCATTCTTCTACTGTTATAAACCAACCAGGTTTGCCATTTTGTTTTTACATTTTTTTATTATTATACATTGGATTTTACTAAACTGTGGACTCTAAAAAGCTCTGTGTGAACAACTATATACAGACTGTTTATTTTTTTGAAGCACTTTTTTTGCATTTTTTCTTTTATTGATGGTTTTATGTTGTACTATTTTATTCCCATTATATGGGTGTTTTTCTCTGTGCTAAATAAATCGGATGTGGACTTGAATCCTTCCTCGGACTATATAACTCTTTTCCGGGTATCTACAAAAAGAAACCTTTACATGTTTCCAACCATCCATACTTACCGTGCAGTTTGGTTAATGAAACCTTGATGTGTTTTACAACTATATCCTAATAGTGAGTGGGGTACACTATCATATCTCTCTTGGTGGATATTTTGGGTATGGGTCACATACTTCTCTAACACAGTAGTGAAAAAGAAACCTTGTCACATGGGAAATTGCACAATCTAGTGTGAGTTGGGGTACACCTGCTTCATTTCAATGTACTTGTTACACTTCAAAGACCTTTTCTATTTTATTTGATTGTCCATGTTGGAGTGACAAAATTACTACACATATGTATATATTTTTTCTGTTTTATGGTATCACGTATATATTGCAAGACTTTGACGAGAAGGATATTTCAGACTTTTCCATCGTGGCCACCAATATCTTCCATATAGGAACGTAATATTTTTTCATTATTATTCTTTCACTATTATTATTATTTAAGCGCCTATTTTTTTGAGTCACATTCTTGTTTTTGTTTATGTAAGAAGGTAGACCAATGAATGAAAAAGTAAAATCTTTGGTTCATCATGCAGGGTTTTTGTACAATGTCATGTAGGCAAAAGTATGGTACCTCAGTGGGTGGGATCTATTTATTATGCGGAGGCTTGTAAATGCTGCTACTTCCCCTGGTATGTTTAAACCCAAAATTCAAATGGGCTTAAAATAAGTAAACCCCTGTGACCAACTGTAGAACATGGAGAAGGAAGCATGATTGGGGCTTTTTTGCTGAATCCTTACCCTCTCGCTGGTCAACTCATGGTTGGTGAAGGGTTAATCCTACAAAAATTGACCCAAAACATACCCCAGAGGAACAGAACAAGACAGTAGCTTCAAATCATGGCATGGCCAGCACAGTCTCCAGACTTACATCTCATAAAGCTGGTTTTGGATAAATTGGACAGAAGGGTGAGGGCAAAGCAACCTACAAGTGCAACACGTTTGTGAGGACTTCTGCAGCAGTGCTGGGAAGAACTTCCCAAATAGTATTTGATTTCCATTGTAGAAAGAAGAAGTTGGTTGCTTTGATGAGTCAAAATTTAGATCAAATTTTGTTAAACAAAATTATTCTATAATTACTTTTTTATCTCCAATTGTTAAACTGTATACATTTCAGATCTACTACCTCATGCAAGTATCTGTTCAGCTTCATGCATATAGTTGCATCGTCTAGTGCACAGGTTCTCAAACTCGGTCCTCCGTAACCCCAAACAGTGCATGTTTTCCAGGTCTCCTGACAAAATCACAGGTGAAATAATTATCTCCACCTTTGGATCTTTTAAAATGTTTCAGTGAGTAATGAGTACACCTGTTCACCTGTTGGGTGACCTGCAAAACGTGAACTGTGTGGGGTCCTAAGGACAGAGTTTGAGAACCACTGGTCTAGTGTTTTTGCATTCGTAACCATAATGGGTGCAATAGTCTAGTGTCTTCCATATAATACAAGGATAATCCCATGTTGAGCAATACAGAGAGCATCTTATGGACCGCCATATAATAGCAAGCATTTTGGGACTGCCGCACAATATCCCCTAGTTATTAATTAAAGCCTCAAAAATTATTAACTCCTTCAGCATCATCATTTCTGTGACACCTCTTGATGGTGCAGGTTCCTACCAAATAATAACATAAATATTCACATATGTAATGCTGGGCATACACTGCCAGATGAAATGTCTGTCAGACTGACAGACATTTTATCTGTCAGCCGTAGATGTCGCTGGCATACACTGTGAGAGTGTATCAGCACGACAACTGCGCTCCGCCCCCGGGGGAGGAGACATTTCCCTGTTCCGAACACAGGAAATGTCTGTCTGTCGGCTGAACTGGGCATACACTGCCCGATGCGGCCAACAGTTTACCGGGAAATATCGCATCGGACGGGCATGTTGGACAATCCAGCATGCCCGACCGAGCAATATTTAACCCTCGGTCGCCCCCCCACACGCTACAATTATCGCGGCGATCCGCCGATATCGGGCGGATTGTCCCGATAATTGTAGCGTGTATGGCCAGCATTAGTAATAAATTACACTAGTAAACAATAAACAAAAAACTTAATTGTGTCAAATGGATGAAAATATCTGATTCTTGTAGTATTTTTTTGTGTTGAATTGAAATCTATTTGTGAAATTTCTCTGTCAGATAAGGTTATGGAGTGACATTTTATTTTTAATATAATATATGTAATAAAATCTCATCAGAAAGACAAACTTGTAGTTTATAAAGTAGCTTTGTTTTGATTTTCTGCTCTACTTTGCCTCAGGAATGTCTCCCATAAGAGTCCAGCAGTTGTCAGCCAGCAAGTTGGGGCTCCACCCAGGCCCGCTGAGAGCCGCAGTGGGCCCGGGTAAAGGGGGCATGGCCTAATCATGGGAGGCGTGGCGACACCCCCTTCGAGGAACATAATTAAGTCACGACTCATTTAAGAGCTCTAAATATGTGATCACATGGCAGTTGTCTGAACAACCAAAAAAACCACAAACTTACTGCTGACTTTGTTATCATATTATGTTTGTCTGTGAAGCTCTGTGGTTATATGCTTTCTGACAATTACTAAGATACATATGTCAATTTAAACATCATTCACCAGATCAAATCAGAAAAATACACTGCCAAAAGTCATGGGGTAGCATAATGTAAAGATAATGGTAGGTGGCGTCACCGTACTATGACATCTAGGAAATGCCCAGACCTGCATCAGTTGTAATCTGACATCTCTTGAGTCAGTTCGAACACTGACTAGGCTGCTCATGGCAAGGCGACGTGAATTACCATATTTCAAATAGGGCATGATAGTATTCCATTGGAATGTCCCAACAGATGGGACATTCCATTTCCAAAGTTGTTTTGGACATTCAACTTTCCTCGATCTACGGTGTCACGTGTTTACTGGGAATACTTTATGGAGGGCGTTACTACCCACTGTGGACAGCGCAGTGGCCATCCATGGGTGCTTAATGATCGTGACCAGTGGCATCTGGCCAGAAATGTCCGTGGTAACACAACTAACCATGGCTCAAATCACATCCACATTAAATGCAGGAGGTGCCAGATGTATATCCAGCAGGTCAGTGCAGCATTCTTTAGCTCCATAGGATATGGAAACAGAAGACCCACCAGAGTGCCTCTGATAACACTATGACACCAGACACAGTGCCTCACCTGGGCTCATGACATCACTAAATGGACCCTGGAGCACTGGCAACATGTGGCGTGGTCCGATGAGTCATGGTTCCAGTTGTTTGGGGCGGACGGTAGGGTTTTGGTGTGGTGTAGACCCTATGACGCCAGTGTCAACAAGGCACTGTGCAGGCTGGTAGTAGTTCCTTAATGGTTTGGGGTGTAATACTGTGGCATGAGTTATTCCCATTGGCCTGAACACGTCTTTGACCGGTAACCACTACGTTGCATTTTTTGATCGTTTGTAGTCCTTCATGTACCCCCACAATGATGGAATATTCCAGAAGGATAATGCACCATGTCATCAGTCCCAAGTTGTCCAGAATTGCTTCGAGACCACATTCGCATGACATGAACCCAATCCAGCATTTATGGGTGGAGAGGTCCATTTACACCCAAGATCCTGCACCTACAAATATCAGGGAGCTGTGGACAGCTATCCAGACAGCATGGGTCAACATTTCTACAGAGGTCACAAATAGATCACCAATCCTGCACCAGCCATCTATTTTGTAATTAATAGTTTACAGTTTAATTTGTTCTCTCTCCAATTAGCTGTTAATCAATTCATCTGTATCGACAGGATAAATATAAAGTTTGCTGAGGTGCTACCCACTACTTAAACATTATAGAAATCACATATACAAAGAAGAAAAGTAAGTAGCTTTAATGGGTGCACTGGGACCCACATTGGTCATTTAAAATTTAATATTTTTAATAGGTATGCATTAAAATCTCACTATATTAAATTTGCTAAGATGGTGAAATATAAAAAGATAGAATTGTGCAAAAGAGATGAAAATTAATGTGTACAATAAAATATGCAAAACAAAACCGTTGTCAATTTGTCATTGTTTCAATATGATTGGTGTTTAGTAGCATAGTGGTTCATTACTTATTATAGTTTATTCTGTTATTTATGTTGCAAATAATTATTTCTTAAGGTTAAATGCCTTCATCAGCTCCTAGAAGGAAGTAGCAAATTGTATCAAACAATGCAGTGACTAATATTGTGTATAGTCAGTTTTCCAAACTAATACAATGTCTTCTCTTCCTATACTTAGATGCCTTATCCTTATGTATTGCCATGCAATGCTTATAGTGAATATTTGTTAGCTATGCAGTATACACAAATATATGTTGTAGTTCTGAGTCTCTTAGCTGTGAGGTTAAATCCCACACACCAGGTATATGTTAGTATATATTTGGTCAACACACCTAGTAATAATGGGTCTCCACTACATGTGATATATAATAGTAGTAGTTCCCATTATATCATGTGTGTGTGAATCACATACCATTAAAAAAAAGAAGATTTTATAGGTAAAAATGTTAACCTTTGCAGCTCTCGGTATTCATGTATACAATAGTGCAGCTGAACCTTTAGGCAATTGCAATCATTCCGAGCACTGCGTATAGTACATGTATCATGTTATACATCAGTAGCTGGAGCATAGGCCTCATATATTTAGCATAGCTTTCACTAATTGTAGGCAATAGCAATTATTCTCAGCACTATGTATAGTGCATATATCATTTTACTTTTACATCAATGGCTGGGGTTTATATCCATTTAGCAACATATTTAACATTGAATTTTAGTTACATGACATTGACAATCGGTTACAGATAGCCTACGGCTGTTTCACCAGTCAGGCTTTCTCAAGGCATCACCTGTCATGTCATTTCCTTTTCCTTAAATCCCCTTCCCTAAGTTCTGATTGGTTGTCAGTAAATCAATCATGTTTAACATTATTAGAATGGTAGTATAGTCTTAATAGTAATCCACCAACATCCAATTCTTAAAACATAAATATGAACAATTTACTTCATTATATTAAGTATAATGTTAAAACACATTCTCTGATGTTTTTATTTGTGATTTCTCAGACAGATATCCTATATAAAATTTGATTTTGAGTTTATCTATTATATACATAAAAATGATTCCTTTATGTCAGATCTTCTATATCTTTCCATTTGATGTCCAATTTAATCAGATATTTTTATATATCTATCTCATAGGGGGTGATGATATTTCTATCATGATGGAAAGAAGTATACATAGGGACAGTGATTTATGTTCCCTAAATTCTGATTGGTTGTCAGCAAATCAATCATGTTTAACATTATTAGAATTTGTAGTATAATCTTAATAGTAATCCATCAACATCCACTTCTTAAAACATAAATATGAACAATTTACTTCATAATATTAAGTATAATGTTAAAACACATCCTCTGATGTTTTTATTTATGATTTCTCAGACAGATATCCTATATAAAATTAGATTTTGAGTTTATCCCTAATAAACATATAAATTATTCCTTTATGTCAGATCTTCTATATCTTTCCATTTGATGTCCAATTTAATCAGACATTTTTATATTTATACATATCTCTCATAGGGGTGATGATATTTCTATCATGATGAAAAGAAGTATACATAGGGACAGTGACATACGAGACACATATACCAATATATATCCAAGGTATATCACAATCCATCTCCATCCATCTAGCATTATCATGAAACAAAAACTTAGCCGTCTATGCGTGTCGAAGTTTTTACAGCACATCGGAGCTGTTGCCAGCGAAAAAGTATCGCGCGCACCCCTGATTATACCCGTATTCAATATGAAATTGGCGAAAACGGCACCCGGCGAATGTGAAATCAGCAAAAACTTCGCTGATTTTTGGGGAAATCACCCTAACACCCCCAAAAAGATGCTCTGACATGGGGGATCTCTCTGGATACCCCTGATTAGCCCTGCTGAAGGTTTTTGGGGTCTTTAAACGGGCTCAATAGCTGCTATTTTGAGGATTTGGGAAGGTGGTGAAGAATAGTATTTAGAAGGTTTTTTTGCTGAAAATAAGTAGTCCCGGCAAATTTGGGGTACTTGAAAATGGGGGTGAGCATATTTAAAAGTTGCTAAAATTAAGTTTTAAAAAACGTGAAAAATCCACCTGCCGCAAACACCTGCAATGAAAAAAACACCTGGGGCATACTTGGGGATCTCCCTAGATTGTAGTTCGCTAGTTTTTAACTTTGTACCCCCCAATTTTTTTTTTTGCCCAGAAAATGAAAGTGCTTTTTTGGGGGTCTTCTGAAGTATTTTTTTTTATTTTTTGACACAGTTTACCTTTGGGGGACTGTCTGAAGGTTGCAGGGTGGTTTCCGAAATGTTGCACCCCAAAACCCTAATTCTGCACTTTTTTTCGCCACCCATTCCTTGGTGATACTTTTTCTCAGGGTCGAATGCAGTATACTTTTCACACCGGTGAAAAGTTTTCAAATTGAATATGGTGTAAAAGTAAAAGTGGCAAAAATGACGTCATCCGAGTGAAAACATTGCAGAAACTGCGTTTTCGCTCCATATTGAATACCCCTATATATCTTTTCCATTTGATGTCTAATATAGTATCCAATCATGTATCTTTTATTAATTAATATCACAGGGAGTGCTGATATAGCTTATGAGAAAAGTAATGGCATATGTGACATACATTTCACATATGTATAAGGTGTATCACAATACATCTCCATCCATCTAATGTTACCAATTATCATAGTAGATTTAGTAACAGTGATTTAGATTTATTATAATTGAATTTTAGATTGCTTCATTTCAGTATTATTACCATTTCAGGTGATGTGATCATCTTAATCATGTTTAACATGGTTTGAATGGTTGTATAGTCCTAACTAATTCAAAATGGTTATAGTAAAGTTTTCTAATTAGGGGGGGGTCTTAGCCTCAGTTATTTTGTTCTCATATAAAAGGATTAAACAATGTGCTTAAACTACCAAATGAACCCTACTATTGATAAAAGTGATAGTGATAATTTATATTAAATACCGTGCACTGCAAATGTGTTACTATCTCAAAAAATGCTAATTCAACGTGTTTGTGCAGTTCTAATAATAATAATAAGTATATTAATGTGAATATTTAATAATTCTCTGTGCTCTTATAAAAGTGAAGTGATTGAGTAAATACAGTTGTCACTTTTATACTCTCCTATAAGTATTTAAGTAAGTGATCATATTGTGAATTTTCTTGAGGCTAACCTATAATATGAGGTACTGTAATATCTGGTAAGTACAAGTTGTGACAGATGATGTATTGTCTATATCACTCTCGTCCTCCAGTCCCCTAATAATATCCTATCTTAGATCTAATAATGGTCCTTATGGATGTGTTGTTTCTCCCTTATTATTAGGGGATTTGTATATTCTCCATACTCTCCAGTTATTTGATATCAGTTTTACACGGACTGTCCTCGAGTTTGTATCGTTGTGGGGATAATCCATTTATTTAAAGGGATCAGAGAAAGGCAGCAAATTGGTTATTTTCATTCATTCCCTTTGGTTCAATACTGTCCATCAGGAAGATCCATCTTGCCTTCTTCCGGAGAAGTTCTTGCATCATATTCCCTTCTCTGATTCCAAGATATATTTTTTCCATACCAAATGCTGTCAACAACTCAGGATTTCCATTATGTTCTTTCAAAAAGTGTCTGGCCACACTAGTCAGGGTTTTGAACCTTTCACGGTCCAGCTTGGCATTTTTAATGCTCCTCAAATGTTCCATCACCCTAATTCTCTTGGCTTTGCTGGTCATGCCTATGTACAATTTCTCACAAGGGCATGAAAGACAGCATATTACTCCAATGGATCTACAATTAATATAAGTTTTAATTACATGGTTCTCACCAAATCGGTCCTGAAATTGTTGCATGGGTGTTATATACTTGCATGTATTGCAGTGTCCATATTTGTGGCATCCAACAAGTCTCTCTTTTTTGTTAATATTTAATGAGAAATGGCTATGCACCAAGATGTTCCTAAGTTTGGGTGATTTTTTACAGCTTGTATACATACAATTTCTCAGTACCTCTTTTAGATCTTTATCTGTTGTTAAGATGTTCCAGTGTTTTTGGAGAATGTTCTGTATGTCCCTCCATTCTGTGCAAAAAGTGCCTATAAACCTTATTTTTTCTTCCATTTTGTCATGTTTTGTATGTTACCCATTCTACAAGCTGCATAGTTTAACTAGTGCTTTGCAATCACTCAGATCAGCTGTTTGGATTTTAAAAAGTATGTTACCCATTCCCATCTAACAAGCAACATATTGCTCTTACATTTCTGCATAATGGAATTTATTTCTGTTAGCAAAAATTTAGATGTAATGACTTGATTGTATTTTGTATTACCTGGGTGGGGGATGTTGTTCAGTGATGCCTAGTTTATGGTAGGATACTGCTTGTGTTTACACAAACCCAGTGCCAAATTTCTTCATTGATTAGTTAGCATTTGTGGTCAGCTGTAGCATGTCTCAATCAGACTTTCTTTAAGTTTAGAATCAGTATAGAGGCAGCCGTGGATGTCAATGGCAGCCGTGTATTATAAGCACTAAGTGTGTTATAACACAAAGTGTAATTATATAACAGTTAAAAGAAACAGTTGAACAAACAATGAACAACATCTACAACAATATCATTCCTTACCAGTAGTTTGTGTGTTGTACATTATTGAATGTATTGCAAAAATGTATCAAAAACTTCTATTCATGATCTCACTCCATGGAATCATCTCTAAGACTACTACATCCTTTACTCTCCCTGCAGCTCATCCTTTTGTACATATTGCTGCCTCAGTACTTTTGTACATATTGCTGCCTCAGTACTTTCCTCTTCTCTTCCAAACACATATGAGCTTTTAACTTATCTAAACACATTGACAATAACATCCACAACCTCTCGCCATAACAAACATTCAGTCAAATCCCACAAATATATTTATATCTCGCTCCTGTTGCTTCTATTAGCTGGTGACATATCTCCAAATCCAGGCCCAACCCACATGCCACACCCACAACGAACTATAAATCCAGCTAACCTCATAAATATTGCATGCCTCCCTTCACCATCCAAGTCACTAAAATGTACCTTATGGAATGCACGCTCTGTCTGCAACAAACTAACATCCATCCATGACCTCTTTATTTCAACCAACCTCAACCTTCTGGCAATAACAGAAACATGGCTAACACAATCAGACACTGTCTCCCCTGCTGCACTTTCATATGGTAACCTACACTTCTCACACACCTCCAGGCCTGGCAATTGTAAAGGAGGTGGGGTAGGAATATTACTCTCCCAATCTTTCACATTCACAGTTCTCCCACAGGTACCTTCACTCACATTTACATCATTTGAAGTACATTCTATCAGGACTTTCACCCCTTTCTCTCTGTGAGTTGCTGTTATCTATCGCCCGCCTGGGCCACCGCACCAATTTCTGGAACATTTTTCAGCCTGGCTCCCTCACTTCCTATCCTCAGACATCTCCACCATCATTATGGGTGATTTCAATATCCCCATTGACAGTCCACAATCTCCTCATGCCTCCAAACTATTCTCTCTAACCTCCTCTCTTGGCCTCTCCCAATGGACTGACTCCTCTACTCATAAGGAGGGCCACTGCCTTGATCTTGTATTTACCAGACTATGCTCAGTTTCTGATTTCACTAATGCTCCTTTCCCTCTCTCAGATCACAATCTTATCACCTGCACACTTTCCTCCATTACATCAACCTCAATGTCAGTGAAATCAACCAAACCTCCTAAAACCCGCAGAAATATTAATGTGATTAACTTTCAACAACTATCTACCTCTCTACAACAACAACTCTCACCAATTTCTGCACTCACTTCTCCTGAGACTGCTGCATCACAGCTAAACCAGATTTTAGTAAAAGCCCTCGATGAAGTAGCTCCAGCTACCCATCACACTCCGCGTAGACTCAGACGTCAACCGTGGCATTCTAACTTAACAAGGCATCTACAAAAACTCACACGTAAAGTAGAACGTCAGTGACGAAAGTCTCGCACTCCAAGTGACTTCCTCACATATAAGTCTATCTACAACTCTTATCGTACTGCTCTGGACACTGCCAAGCAAATATATTTCCAATCTCTTATCTCTGCTCAAGCCTATAACCCCAAGCGACTTTTGAATACATTTAAACTGCTTCTTACCCCTCCCTCACCCAAGCCACCAGCTACTATCTGTGCACAAGATCTTGCTTCCTATTTCAAGGACAAGATTGATAATATCCAAAATGAAATGTTATTCTCTTCCTCAGCTAGTGACCTACTCAATTCCCTACCTGAACCCTCTGGCACATTCTCTTCATTTGACCCCACAAATGAAGATGAAGTATCTACACTCTTCTCATCCTCCTACTCTATTACCTCTCCTATAGATCCTATACCCTCACAAATTAGTAAAGCTCTGTCTCCTGTGCTCATCCCAACCCTAACTAAAATCTGTAATCTCTCTCTTTCTACTGGCATCTTTCCATCACTGTTCAAGCATGCAGTGATTACTCCCATTCTGAAAAAACAAAATTCTGACCCTAACACTCTCTCTAATTACCGTCCTATCTCCCAGCTCCCATGCCCCTCCAAGCTACTGGAGAGACTTGTCTACACCCGCCTCACACACTTTCTTAACACCCACAACTTATTGGACCCACTTCAGTCTGGCTTCCGTTCCCAGCACTCCACAGACTAAGGAAGTAAATGATTTGGTCACTGCCAAGGCTAAAGGCCATTACTCACTTCTAATTCTTCTAGATCTCTCTGCTGCTTTTGACACTGTTGACCACTCTCTTCTCGTACAAACATTACAATCCCTAGGTCTTAAGGACACAGCCCTTTCTTGGTTCTCTTCCTACCTATCTGATCGCTCTTTTTCTGTTCGTTTTTCTGATTCTGCCTCCTCTTCGCTACCTCTATCAGTTGGAGTACCGCAAGGCTCTGTCTTAGGTCCTTAGCTATTCTCAATCTATACCACCTCTCTTGGCAAACTAATCCGCTCTTTTGGATTTCAGTACCATCTGTATGCGGATGATACTCAAATCTACCTATCCTCTCCAGATTTATCACCATCTGTATTGGTCCGTGTCACTGAATGTATTTCTGCCATTTCATCTTGGATGTCATCTCGCTACCTGAAACTTAATATTTCTAAAACAGAATTAATTATATTTCCACCAGCCAATAACAGTTACCAATCTGATCTCTTTATCACTGTTGATAACTCAACAATCCACCCCACCCCACAAGCTCGCTGCCTTGGTGTCATCCTTGATTCTGAATTGTCCTTTGTTCCCCACATTCAATCTGTCTCAAAATCATGTTACATACATCTAAAAAACATATACAAACTTCGACCATATCTCACACAAGACACTGCAAAAACTCTAATCCATGCACTCATTATTTCCCGCATTGACTATTGCAATAGTCTCCTTACTGGTCTTCCCAAAAACAGGCTATTGCCATTACAATCCATTATGAATGCAGCTGCGAGGCTTATCTTCCTTGCCAAACGTTCATCGTCTGCTGCCCCGCTCTGTCAGTCCCTCCATTGGTTGCCGGTTTTCTACCGTATTCAATACAAAATACTGTTACTTACACATAAGGCCATTAACCGAATTACACCAACATACATCTCTTCACTCATCTCAAAATATCTCCCAACCCGACCTCTCCGCTCAGCACAAGAACTGCGTCTCTCATCCCCACGCATTACTTGCTCCTATTTACGGTTACAGGACTTTCTTCGGGCTGCACCCACTCTATGGAATGCCTTACCACACACAATAAGACTTACCTCTACTCTTCAATCCTTCAAGCGTTCCCTGAAAACTCACCTCTTCAGACAAGCTTATCAGATTCCAGAACCGACCACATAACCTTCATAGCTTCCATGTCTTATCACATCCCCTCTCACAGTCCACACATAACCTCACATATTGTCTTTCTTTCACATACTCCTGACATTTTGCCGACATTCCTGTGCGACTGGATCATGCAGCCAACCAAGAAACTCTGCATTCTGGCCAGACCAAATTGCAATATATATAGCACCTATCCTTGTGTATAAATGCCTGTTTCCCTATAGATTGTAAGCTTGCAAGCAGGGCCCTCTTACCTCTATGTCTGTCTGTTATTACCCTGTTTTGTTCTATCAATGTTTACAATTGTAAAGCGCAACGGAATATGCTGCGCTATATAAGAAACTGTTAATAAATAAATAAATAAATAAATAAATGTTTTCTTTTTACTTATCAGGGTCTCTCTCTTACTGTTCTTAGCCACTCTGTATCCCGTCTTAATGATCTTTCTACTATATCCTCTCTGCTCTAATCTAAGACTCAGTTCCCTGGCTCTATGATCAAATTTTTCTTCAGTTGAGCAGTTCCATCGCATCTGGAGGAATTCTCCTTTTGAAACTCCTTTTATGGTGGTGGGGAGATGTGCACTTCCAGGGTGCAGAATACTGTTAGTTGCTGTTGGTTTTCTAAAGAGATCTGTAGTGACTTCCATCTTTCTCAACTTCAATTGTCAGGTCTAAAAATGGCACCGATGTCTGACTCATCTCGGAAGTCAGTCTCAGGTTCAATTAATTCATATTTAGGATGTTAAGGAAGTCTTGTAGCATCTTCTGTTCTCCTTCCCATATTATCAGTATGGCATCAATGTACCTGAACCAACTTATGATGTGATTGGTATAGTACTCATTGTCTTCTGAGAAGACCAGTTCTTTTTCCCACCACCTAAGGTACAGATTGACATACATGGGCGCGCACGTACTGCCCATCACTGTACCTCGGGTCTATAGGTAGAACCACTCGTTAAATACAAAATTATTTTTTGTGAGTACGAAGTCCAGCAGTTGGAGGATAAAGTTGTCAAATGTCTCAAATCCTTTCATTTTGAGGAAGTACTCCATGGCTATCTTTCCTTTGGTGTGGTCAATACTTGTATAAAGTGATTCAATATCGCAGGTGCAGAGCCACGTATTGGAGGTCAGTGTAAGATTTTCCAATTTCCCCAAGATATCCAGAGTAACCCTTGTGTATGAGGGTAATTGGAGGACAAATTCTCTAAGTTGTTTGTCTACAAAGGTACTTGCCTTTTCTGTAAGTACTTCAATTCCCAATACAATGGGTCTTCCTGAAGGTTTTTCCTTGTTTTTATGTATCTTGGGTGATATGTAAAATGTGGGTATTTTCAGATGTTCTACTCATAGGTAATCCCTTTCTCTTTTTGTGATAACATTGTTTTTGAAGTTTTCTTCAATCATATTTTGATATTTTTTCAGAAAGTTAGCCGTAGGGTTAAATATCAGTTGTTGATAGCATTCTTTATTATTTAGCTGTCTCATCACTTCCTCCAAATACAGTTCTTTCTTCCAAAGGACCACATTGCCGCCTTTATTGGACGGTTTCACTTCAATATCCTCCCATGTTTCTATCTCTCGTAAAGCTTTATACTCTTCTGTAGTAAGGTTATAGTGTTTATTTCTCCTTTGCATGAAAAGAACATAAAGATCTTTTGAAACTAGATCGAGGTATATTTTCACTTGAGGACATATCTGGAAACTGGGAATAAAGGTAGACTTCTTTTTCACTGTCTTATCTCTACTGTAAAGGTTTTCACTTGGGGCTGATTCCACATTCTCTGTGAGTAGTTCTTCTAAAGTATTGATAGCTTCTTCATCCATGTTATCTAGAGTAGGGCCTAGAAAACCTGATTTACTTGGTTAGTATAAAACTCTTTTAGCAGGATTTTCCTCACAAACAGGTTGAGGTCTTTCTCAATGAGAAACCTATCCATCAGTCTTATAGGGGAAAATGATAATCCTTTAGCTAATACACTACAGTGATGTTCATTTAGAACCCTATCAGTGAGATTAACAATTTTTAGGTTGTCATCTGGTATCATCTCCTGAAGCTGTTGTATTTCTTTTGTGGGTTCATTCCCCAATCTCCCCTTTCCCCCTTTTTACCAGATATAGAAGATCTGATAAAAAGCATTAACTCATATAGATATAATGGATAACCTAAAAATATATTTTATAAAGGACATCGGGCCGTTAAACAACAAATAAAAACATCAAAGGTTGTGTTTTAATGTTACTTCCAATATTATGAAGTTGATTTATTATGTTTATGTTTTAGGAAGTAGATATTAGTGGATTGTTATTAAGACTATACCACGATTCTAATAATGTGATCACTACCTAAAAGATAATAATACTGAAATGAAGTGATCTAAAAGTCAAACACAATGAATGTTGAACATTGTTAGAAATGTACCATGATAATGCTAGATGGATGGAGATGGATTGTGATAAACCTTGGATATATATTGGTATATGTGTCTCATATGTCACTGTCCCTATGTATACTTCTTTTCATCATGTAAGAAATATCATCACCCGGTATCATTGGTGTGAAGATCTCAACATGCATTCGCAACTTATGGACCGTAGAAACTTAAAGCACCAAAATGTACATTGTAAAACCAACAGCCAAGGTTTGCATGAGGCAGGAAAATGGAGGCAACAAGCTGTTAGAGGCTGTTCTGTGTCCATTTGAATCAACCTGTTAAATGCCCTGTAACAAACGCACTGTGATAGGGAACCAATGGGATCAGCAACAAACCTCACTATTGTGTTGTCTGTTTCTGTAAGGGTATAAATGTGTCTGGTGTGACCCCGGTCTGGAGTCTTCTTGCTGATTGCTGATTGACAGAGATTTCTTGCTGATGCCGGTATCTGGTCCAGAGCGCGTGCGTATGTATAACTGTATCTTGGGTCTGTATAATTCTTTGCGCTAAATTGTACTTAGATCACAGCGTGTAACTGACTGTACTTTACTTGAATAATACTTTGTGCTTTGGAAACACATGTTCAAGGTCTAAAGTCTTTATTTTACTGTATGACTGCGTACGCAAATAGCGTCAATTTTAGAGGTTTATAGGCAGGTGTTAGAAGGTATAGGTAGGAGCGTATAGAGGTTCAAATCCCGTATCCTTAGTTGGCGGCTCGTAGTGTGAGGTCACTTACCTACTCACACGATATACATACGGTTATCGATATCTCACCAAAGGGTGGATAGTGGCCACCTGCAACCACTCGGTGCTGAGAGATCGCTACCCGTTATCGTGTGAGCAAGGGATGCTGACTAGAATCCAGGGACAAGAAAGGAAAAAAGTTTGTTTTCCTTTGTTGATAGAATTTCACGCTAAAAAGGCGCCGCAGTATTGCGCATGCGGCTGAGTCGCATTTTTGCGCGCGTAATAGAGACGCACTTTTGCATACGCAGCTAACGTTAAGTCATACGGTTGTGTAGTAGTCACATTATTGTGTATACGACTAATCGCACAATAGCGTATACGTACTTCCGGTAGTGCTGCCATGTGTTTGAACAAAGCCATTAAGGTAACATTATAAATTGTTCCCAATAACTGGGTTAACGTGTATTTTTCTGTGCAGGAAAAAAGTGTGTAACTGTGAGTACTTGTTTAGGGTGTAACACGGGACCTAAATGTTAAGGGTATCGTAGGACCAGGAAATTGGCCTAGTGACTAGGTAGCAGCATACCGTTTACTTTACACAAGGCAGGTGTATGAGTTCGGCTCCCAGCGTGATTATAGTGTTCCGTAATCAATGTGTGTGATCTGTTAGGCTTATTTGAACACTATAATTGAACCACATAATTTTGGTTAGATTATGATTGTGAGCTGGTGAGAGGGTGGACGAAATCAACTGGAAAACAAAGGGTACTTTGCTGCCCCCTAGCAGTTGAAACGTAGTCAAAAAGGGATTTTCTGCGTGGGAGCAGCTTTTTTCCCATAGGTGAGTGGAGGCGTCTAGAGGTCCTCCATAGGGTTCGTGGATACACCCTTTTTCAAAGGCGTCCGCAGGTAAGTGAAAGTATCTTGATTGTCTTTCACCAGTTTAAATTTTTATTGAAAAACGTAGGAGTTGTCCCAAGATGGGAGCCATGCAAACAATAGAAATGTTAGACAATGATGTGCTGCTAATGGAAGCGCCGCTTGGTTCGGCCCGTCGTATTATCCATACTAAGTATGGTGCTTATGCAATAAGGTATTGTGACGTATGGTTTAAAATAACGATGAAGAGTGTTAGACCGTTTCCCAGAATTGGTAGTTTTGATAAAGGTGTATTGGATAATGTCCGGGATCACATCAGTCTGATGCGTTTTCGAGGGAAAAAGGTAAAATATTACGAATGTTTAAAATTGTGGTAGCATGAAGGGGATGCGTGGCTTAAAAATGTGCAAGCGACGCAAACTAGCGTTGCGAACGCATCGCCAGAAAATACACCTGCGGCGCTAAATTGCAATGCATGCGAGCCGCAAAATGGCGCGCACGTGCGGCAAGGTAGCATTGCGGAAGGTATTGCCAGTAGTTCACACGCACCACCACCACCTTATGTGGATGGGGGTGCAGGTACAGTTATTGAAAAAACCAATAAAAATGTAACAAGCAATTTGTACCCTCTCTTAAGCAACCATAAGTAAAATGTTTATGATGTGGATGATGAGCCTATTGTCATGTCTGCCGTTCCCATGCTGTACACATGTTAGATGCGGCACCACGACAAGCCCAAGTGCTGCCACTATCTCCATCAGTAACAGCACGGGAAGTGTTAAACTTCTCTGCATCCATGGAGGAAGTTGTTAATACTATACGTTGCAGCAACAGACTAAACCCCCAGCCAGGTAATAAGGTCAAAGGTAGCAATGCGGCCAGTCTGCATCCCATCCGGACAATAACTGTTCCGAATGGGAATGCGGATGCGAGCGGAGTTGTACCTACAAGGGAAGTGGTAATGCATTGTCCTTGGACAAGAGCGGAGCTAAATTCCATCATAAATGATTTCCCCGATCCCAAGAAGAAATTAGCCAAATGTCAAAGATTTTTGAGAAATTTGGGTAGTTCTCACGAGCCCACCAATAAAGATTGGCGGATGGTGTTAAGGGCCTGTCTGCCACGCAATATCGACGTGACAAAATTTATCACTGATTGTGTATTGGATGGTGACGTTCCCTTAACAGACCAAGTAAACCAAGGTAACATTACCCGTATTATAACTCAATTGGGTATATATTTTAAAGTAGTAGTTAACTGGAACAAAATTTTCACCATAAAGCAAAAGGAGAGTGAATCTGCAGAATATTATTGCGACCGGGCTCTGCTGGCTATCACCCAGTACACTGGGTTAGAGGATATTAAAGATAGCACTCACCACAGGGGAATGATTGTCACCATACTCATGGATGGCCTTAAAGAGAACCTAAAAACCCGGGTTCAGACCTCACAGTGTGGCTGGAAGGGAGTCACAATAGATACCTCATAGAATCCGCCATAGAACATGACAAAAACATCTCAAAGAAGAGAGAGATCCAGAGCGAGAAACTAATGGCTGTCAGTATTCAGGCTCTGGAAGGAATGACAGTGACATCACAGCCAGCAGACACACCTGCACCCACACACACACCTGCACCTGAACAGTTATACGCCCTCACTAATCCTACACCACAGCAAACACAGCCTTATCCCACTTATCCTACACAACCACAAGTCCCATACTACCCACAAACTTCATATCCCCCACCATATCCTTTCCCTCAATATCCTTACCCATACCCACCACCTCTCCCTCCTGCTCAACCCACACAACAATCCTTTTCTTCTTCCAATCCACGAACGTATTTTAATTGTAACCAGCCAGGACATTTAAGTAGAAACTGTACGGCAAAAAAGGTAGGATCCCCAAATCAGGGAAAACCTGGACATCCCCATAAGGGATATGCACAGAGACCAGCAAATGTCCAACAGGCACCAGCTCCAATTGTGGCCGTTAATGCTTTATTGGAGAGTGGGAGCCAACGCTAGGGGTCAGGTCATACCTGTAGTCTACAGATAATCAGGTTAACGGGAAGTACAAGGGAAGAGCCAGTCATGATGGTTGATGTAGCTGGTACTAAATATCCTTTTCTTGTAGACACAGAGGCGACCAGGTCAGTGATAAAATCTCCCATTAATTTACAGGTAACCAACGAGACAGTACCAGCAATGGGCGTAACGGGTAAAGTGCAACATTATCCTTTAACAAAATCCACAGAGGTTACTATCGGGCCGTTGCATACCAGGCATTCTTTCCTTCTGGCTGCTGCTGCTCCTACTAACTTACTGGGGAGAGATTTGTTATGTAAGATGGGATTTGTCATATATTGCACCCCTGATGGTGGATTTCTAGATATCCCAGAGAGAGTTGCGCACGAGGTGAGGGATATGTTGGACACTCCCCAAAGGATAATGTATCACTCTACCAGTGTAAATGGAAATCCATCTCAGGTAGATCAAATGTTATCCCAAATTCCAGATTCACTTGGACCAAGGATGGACAGGACACTGGATTAATGGCAAACGTAAGCCCTGTAATGGTAACTTTAAAAGGCGGTAGGCAAGCTCCAAAAATTCCCCAGTACCCACTAAAACAGAAGGTAGAATTTGGGGTTTATCCAATAATTGAGCGATTATTGCAACAGGGAATTTTAGTTCATACAGCTAGAGTAGCCAACAGTCCCATCTTTCCGGTAAAGAAGAGTGGTGGAAGGGGTTATAGGCTGGTACAAGACCTTAGAGGTGTTAATAAGGTAGTAGAGAGCCAATTTCCGGTAGTGCCAAATCCAGCTATCATTCTTATGCAGTTCCCACCAAATGCAACCCATTTCACTGTCATTGACCTTTGTTCTGCTTTCTTCTCTGTGCCTCTTCATCCTGACTGTCAGTACCTATTCGCCTTCACATACAGGGGTGTCCAATACACATGGACACGATAGCCCCAAGGTTTCATAGACAGCCCCAGTATCTTCTCCCAGGCCTTGCACAACTGTTTACAATCTTTTCAACCTGCCAATGGATCTGTTCTAATTCAATATGTAGACGATTTATTGCTATGTTCTGATTCATTTATGTCATGTTTAAATGATACTATACTTTTGTTGCTTCACCTCTCGCACACAGGACACAAGGTTGCTAAGGACAAACTACAGCCATGCCAATCCAGAGTAAAATATTTGGGACACTGCCTAACCCAGGGGTTACGACATCTCACAAATGACAGAATCCAAGCCATACAGAACATGACACTGCCGCAGAACCAACAGCAAATTTGTACCTTCTTGGGAATGTGTGGATACTGTAGAATGTGGATCCCAGGTTTTTCTATTTTGGCCTTGCCTTTACAGGACTTAGGACCTCATTCAGAGTCGGTCATTGCGGCCGCACGGCCGTACGCTACCAATGTTCGCTAAACTGCGCATGCGTAAAATTCACAATGCGTGTGCGCAAACTAGCTATTACGATCAGAAATTGCTCTCTCCTTCAACTTGGCCAGGTCGTTAGTTTGAGCGACAGGTTGAGGCGTATGTGGATGGTAACAGGGGAAGGTGCTTGTGAACGGGGGAGTGGAGATCCGAAAGCAGGTGTGCCTGACTATGCAAACGGCGTTTTATGGGAGTGCATAATTAACTAAATAGTGTCATGGCACATGTGACATGGGGGGTTTTTACACTGACTTGATTGTAGTGCTTAAGAGAGGGTATGGTCAACCTTAAGGTCTACGACCAGCTCCGATGGTTCCCAATGGTCTCAATTAATCCTTATATACCCTGAGATGACGTGTAATGGGAACGAGAAGGGGCGTATTTTTAGTCTTACGGCCGCATCCTCCCCTCGCTCGTCCAGCTAACGATCCCATCTTAACGACGCAACTTGTGAGCGCTTCATTTTCATATCTGGCCCCTTTTACCTTATGACCGACTCTGAATGAGGTCCTTAGTCTCTTCCTCAAAGCCCGTTCATGTCATACACACAGAGGAATCAGAGCAGGCTTTCCTTAATCTTAAGGATAGTCTGACAAAAGCACCTGCATTGGGAATACCTGATTATGAAAAACCCTTTGATTTGTATTGTATGGAAGCCGATGGTTGTGCTGCAGGTGTCCTCATACAAAAACATGGTGATGCCACTAGGCCCGTAACATACTATAGTGCCCAATTGGACACTGTAGCAAGATCACTCCCAACGTGTTTAAGAAATGTAGCAGCGACGGCTCTATGGGTGAGTAAAAGTGAGGACGTAGTATTGGGCCATGATATGGTTGTCTACACTCCCCATGCTGTATCTGCTCTGCTGAACTCTGCCCAAACCAGACATGTTTCTTCAGCTAGGTTTACCAAATGGGAACTAGCTCTAATTGCACCTGCAAACATCACTGTTAATCGATGCAGTATGCTGAATCCAGCAACATATTTACCATATGTACAACATGATGTACAAAGGGTGGAAGGAGACGAGTTGCTGGTGGGAAGTGAGTTCAGCGGACATAATGATACACACGATTGTAATATCTGAATCAGACCTTTACTGCTAGACCTGACATACGTGACACACCTTTAGAGAATGTGGATGTGACATTTTACACGGTTGGGAGTTGTCATAGACAAACAGACAGGTGAATTATGTACAGGTTATGCTGTTGTAAATGACACAGACATCATAGAAGCTGAACCCCTTGGTCCTCCTCACTCAGCCCAGGTGGCAGAGTTAGTAGCACTAAAAAGAGCGTGTGAATTGGCAGCAGGCAAACCTGCTAACATTTACACTGACTCTAGGTACGCGTTCGGAGTCGTGCGCGATTTTGGAGCTCTATGGCGTCTGAGAAATTTTATGACAGCAGCAGGCACACCAGTTGCACATTCCAGATACATAAAACAATTACTAAAAGCAATCCAACTGCCCAAAACGGTGGCAGTAAATAAGTGCAAAGCCCATACATGTGAGAGTGACCCGTTGTCACTGGGCAACAACAGAGCCGATGAAGCTGCAAAATGGGCAGCAGGGTTAAAAATGTTTTACCAACAGAACAAATTATGTCTTTCCAAACAATTGATATGCTGAAACTAATTGAGATGCAAAATTTGTGTTCAATCCAGGAAAAGTCCATCTGGAAGTCCAAGGGATGTGGGCAAGAGTCCTCCGGGCTCTAGAGGGATGGACAAGGTAAGCCAGTAGCCTCCAAAGCATATTACCCCAGCCTAGCTGAGGTCGCACGTGGTCTGACTCATCTGGGAAAGCAAGGTATGTGCAAATTGGTGAGAGCATACTGGTGCGCACCGGGTTTTTCTTCACAAGCAGAAAAGAGAGCAATATCCTGTCTGACCTGCTTGAGGAAGAACATAGGGAAAGCGATCCCTACCGAACCATCCCACATTCTACCGACTGACGGACCATTCCAGGTGATACAAATTGATTTCATCCAATTACCACCCTGCAGGAATCTCAAGTATGTATTGGTGTGCACTGACATATTTTCCAATTGGGTTGAGGCCTACCCAGCGGCCACTAATGCTGCTGCGTTTACTGCCAAGAAAATAGTAGAGGAGTTTGTATGCAGATACGGTATCCCTAAAATTATTGAGAGTGACAGGGGTACCCATTTCACAGGTGATGTTTTTCAAAATATGTGTAAACTGATGGGTATTAATAGTCGACTTCACACCCCCTACCGACCGCAGGCCAGCGCCAAGGTAGAGAGGATGAACGGGACTATTAAAAATAAGTTAAGTAAAATCATGGCAGAGACTGGACTAGAATGGTCAGAAGCATTACCGTTGGTCCTGCATAGCATAAGGACCACTCCTAGGCCCCCTCTAAATCTGTCCCCCTTTGAAACACTGCTTGGTATAGACAACCACATTTGATTATAAGTCCACAGGAAGACTTGAAGGGTAACAACGAGGTAACTGTAAAGTATCTTATATCAATGAGTAAACAGTTAAAACAGCAACAGCAGAAACTGAAATTGTTGTCTCATGATATGCCTGAAACTAACTGTCATGATGTTGAACCAGGAGAAAATGTTATGATCAGAAATTTCTTGCGTTCAGGTTGTTTGACTGATCGGTGGGAAGGTCCGTACCAGGTGCTGCTGACAAGTACTACATCTTTGAAGGTGGCTGAGAGAGATACCTGGGTCCATTCCACTCACTGCAAAAAGGTCAACCAACCAGTGGAGAAACAAAGCGGAGACAAGGCTGATAATGTGGACCTGTCGATTGCGAGCTTGTTCCGGGAGGATTGAAAAGGTCGTAGTGAGATACCTGAGCTAAAAGAAATTTGTAGTTCTTCGTTGTGGCAATGGACTGGCCTGCTGTGTTCATTTTTATATTCTCTTCTAGAGTGTTCACCATCCTGGTTGGTTCGGGAATGTCTGGTTTCTGTGTCGGGGGACCGATAGAGGAGATGGGAGCTGATGGCAGCACTTATGGAGTGGAGTCAGGAGGAGTGCTATGCCAATCAGGGGAGTGTTTGACCAATCTTAGTATTGTAATTGTTAAGAGAGCTGTTATTTCGGATACTCGGGAATGGTGTGGAGGTTTATCATCTGAAGATTCCTGTATTTGTGAGTTTTGTGGGTCCCTAGTTGATGAGAACTGTATCCAACGGTGCCAACCTAAATATAACCCGTACTGGGGTGGGTATCCTTTAGAGGATTATCATAGCATGGTAGGCAAAGTTTTAAATCAAACTGATTGTTGGGTGTGCTCACATGTGCCGCAGGGTCAACATAATGTAGGGTTGGTGCCATTTCCGCTGAATGTCATGGAAATTTTAGAACTGCAAAAAGGGAAAACCTTGGATGGAAAATTCCTCTTATCCAAACCACCTCATTTCAAACTTTATCAATTCCAAGCAGATAGATCACTTTTGTGTTTAAACATAACCAACCCCAATAAACCAGGGAATTGGGAAGTGACGGGGAATAATCAGACGATGACCTTCTAACTGAGAGATGATAATGAGTCTATGAATCATGATCTGTTACGCTCAATTAAATCTAATGGGAGAAACTTTAGGTATCGTTATACATTAAGTTCCACCAAAGAAATTATTGGTAAGGTACCAGATGGATATTGTGCTAAGATAATACAACCAGAAACTTGCATGTACCAGATGGAAGAACCTGAAATAGGATTATTTGCAAGGGAAATGTGTTTAATGATAATGATGCATACTATTCCTTATGTTCTCCCTGATAATGTATATTTTATATGTGGAAGAAAAGCGTATAAGTGGCTCTCCCCGAGTTCCGAAGGTTTGTGTTATCTGGGAAGAGTAGTTCCAGAGGTTATGACCCTCACACATGTTGAAATGCTCGATATTCATAAAAACACACCATCACCATATTTTCACACACAGTATGAACACAGAGGCAAAAGAAATATGATACCTGGTGATTTGCATAAAGCCACTCAGTTAATTAGTGAGACAACTGGCTTTCAAGTTTTAGTAGCACTGGATCCCACCAGGATCGCTCGGGGTACACTAAATTTTAGATATATTCAGGACCTTGCTAAATTGATTGTTAATATCACCAAGATGTATGATGACACTTTCAGGTATACAGGTAGGGAACTGCAAGCGTACAAGAAAGAACTGGTGCAACACAGGCTAGTGTTAAATTATTTAACTGCTGTTGCTGGAGGATATTGCGTAACTTTGGCCACCCAATTTGGAGTGAAGTGTTGCACCTATGTTACCAATGATACCAGCGATCCCAAGGAGGTAATAGACCGAAAGATGGATGAAATTCTGCAGCTGAAATGGGAATTTCAGAAGAACCATAATGCTTCAGTGGCTGAAGTAGAGAAAAATGTAGAGGAATGCGTGTCATGGTTGAACCACGTGAAATGGTTCTCAGGCCTAGGGAAATGGGCCCAGGAAATGATCGCAAGCGTAGGTAACTTCCTGATCCTTATACTGGTCATCATCATAGTAATTGGCATATGTGTCCGGTGTGCTCCTACTGTGTTGAAGTGTGGAAAATTTAAGAATAAGGTAAAACGAAGGAATGAAATTATGATGGTGGTCAGTAATGACAATAAGAATACTGAGGTAAATATAGAACTGCATTACAACCCTGAACTTGGGAATACCATCATATAATGTATTATATTTAGATGTGCATAAAAAGTATTATTAAAATGTTATTTTTTCTCATTTAAACATCTTAGATGATGTAAGTCTCTATTCCCCATCAAAACTTTCTTTATAGGACTGGTGCATCCCCACATCTTTCACATGATCTCCCAAGGTCCACGGCGTGTGTATAATGGTAGTTTTATGTCCCCGCCTAGAGACACATTATTTATGGATTAAGAACCACCTTGTGCCATAATAACATTAAGTAATATATAAATGTACGCCTAAATTAATTTTAAATCAGAGTGTGATAGCATGTTGTTCGCTATCAAAGGGTGGACTGTCAAAGCTGGATATTGGCTGAGACAAGATCAGCTTAAAATAAGATCGAAACGACGCCATCTTGCGAATGGCCGCAAGACACCATTTTGGAAATGAGATCGGCAAGACGCCATTTTGCGAATGGCCGCTCAGCGCCATTTTAGCTAAACTCACACTTAAGTACATATGGCAATGCTATTATTAGCATTAGGCGATCGCATCTTTTACCATACCTCATACACACATTAATACACACAGTTGCGCTGTTAACATGTCGCATATTAGCGAATGCATAAGGCCCAGTATGAAAATGCTGTTCATTAGCTTAGTGCGCACGCATCTGCCCGAAGTTAACTAGCGTCTTTTCCCAAATCCTTAATACTTACATAATGCACACTCACACTAAAGGTTCCATAGCTTTAAAGTATGAGATCCAAGTTTTATTCATTTATTACAAATGCTGTGAAATAAAGACTATTTTGTTATCTAAGGCTTAATACGTGAAAAGTAAGCCGTGTTTGGTATTATACTGATCTGCACTTCCTCAACAGCTTTCCGGTATCATCGGTGTGAAGATCGCAACATGCATCCGCAACTTATGGACCGTAGAGACTTAAAGCACCAAAATGTACATTGTAAAACCAACAGCCAAGGTTTGCATGAGGCAGGAAAATGGAGGCAACAAGCTGTTAGAGGCTGTTCTGTGTCCATTTGAATCAACCTGTTAAATGCCCTGTAACAAACGCACTGTGATAGGGAACCAATGGGATCAGCAACAAACCTCTCTATTGTGTTGTCTGTTTCTGTAAGGGTATAAATGTGTGTGGTGTGACCCCGGTCTGGAGTCTTCTTGCTGATTGCTGATTGACAGAAGTTTCTTGCTGATGCCGGTATCTGGTCCAGAGCGCGTGCGTATGTATAACTGTATCTTGGGTCTGTATAATTCTTTGCGCTAAATTGTACTTAGATCACAGCATGTAACTCACTGTACTTTACTTGAATAATACTTTGTGCTTTGGAAACACATGTTCAAGGTCTAAAGTCTTTATTTTACTGTATGACTGCGTACACAAATAGCATCAATTTTAGAGGTTTATAGGCAGGTTTTAGAAGGTATAGGTAGGAGTGTATAGAGGTTCAAATCCAGTATCCTTATAACATATACCTGGTGTGTGGGATTTAACCTTACAGCTAAGAAACTCAGAACTACAACATATATTTGTGTATACTGCATAGCTAACAAATATTCACTATAAGCATTGTATGGCAATACATAAGGATAAGGCATCTAAGTATAGGAAGAGAAGATATTGTATCAGTTTGGAAAACTGACTATACACAATATTAGTCACTTCATTGTTTGATACAATTTGCTACTTCCTTCTAGGAGCTGATAAAGGCATTTAACTTAAGAAATAATTATTTGCAACATAAATAACAGAATAAACTATAATATGTAATGAACCACTGTGCTACTAAACACTGATCATATTGAAACCATGACAAATTGACAACGGTTTTGTTTTGCATATTTTATTGTACACATTCATTTTCATCTCTTTTGCACAATTCTATCTTTTTATATTTCACCATGTTAGCAAATTTAATATAGTGAGATTTTAATGCATAACTATTAAAAATATTACATTTTAAATGACCAATGTGGGTCCCAGTGCACCCATTAAAGCTACTTACTTTTCTTCTTTGTATATGTGATTTCTCCAGAGGTCTTCCGTCCACTTCTGGAATCGATGCCACGTAAAGTTGCTGCACTTTGCCGAGCTAGAGAAGATACTACACATCTATCTCATTTACTTTTGGCACGTCAGTGTAATAAACATGTGATTATTAGTTGGTTGTGTTTAAGCATTTTAACGGTTACAACTAAACCTCCCCCCCAAAAAAACCCCCACAAAACATTTTAAATCTCTTTCTAATGGTGCGTACAAATGGTACGATTAGTCAGCGATAACAATATCGCTGACTGATCTCTCTGCACCTTCCCGGTGTGCTGTATGATTGATATAGATCATCCAGAACACCACAACGACGGGGGTACCTATGTAACCTGGTTGATATCGACCAGGTCGGTCTGCGTGAACGGCCGATGGATGATATCGTTATCGTCCATACGTGCCCGCGCATCACTGGTCATTTGAGGGTTGGAAGGCACCAAAAAATGAACGATCTGAACAATAACAATATGAACGATATCCTTATCGTTTATTTTTATCATACCGTGTATAAGCACCATAAGAAGCATATGTTATGAAGTGAAAGTAACAAATGTTATATTTTGCAATGCATTGCCTGAGCTCTATGTCATAAATAAACAGTATACTGGCAATAGATCTGTTTTCTGAAGCTTCAAGAAGGGTAAGACACTGTACTAGAGATTGTGTGCAGGAAATGCTTACAGATAGGACGTGGGTCACATTTTCAAAATAGATCTTAAGGGTTTACTTTACACATTTAAGGGTTGTGTCAGACAGTAACCAATTAGATTTGGCAGCTCCATGATAATTGGTTTTGTAGCATTACATGCTTGTTAGACTTCATTGTACATATGTACCTTTTTGATAAATGAACTCTCATGGGTTATTTGCTTTAAATGCACTTTTCAGGCATGCTGTCCTTCCATCATTATGTTCGAAAATGTTAATGCTGTGTTTAACATGAAAGAATGCAGCATGCCCTAATTCTCTCACATTATTTTTTGGCGTTAGTCGATTGCATTGGTAAAAGCTCACCACATATAACAGAATATCAACGCACAAAGGAATTGGTTTTCCTTCAGTTTACTCGCATTATAGACTTTGAAGCTGTTTTCCAGGTCGGCTTTGCAGATGGATATTGCAATTTTTAGTAACAGTGCATGCATCAGGGACTGTATACACAACTTTAAGAACCTGCAATTCACAGTCATACGCATCTCAGCTGCATCTCCACCTGTGGGTGACTGGGTTACTAGGTGGCAAATGAACATTGGCTCTTAGGATAAGTGTCTCTTCCCCTTTAGGGCCATCTTCATTCATGTGCTTTGTCTAACCTCATATACACCATCATCTCCTCCCCCCTACTTACAACGGTACCCATACATTGGGTATTGTGAATGCTGATGCAGCAATGTTTATAAACCATGTCCATGTCCTGCAATGTTCTGTACTGTTTCTGTCTATGTACTGCGGACGGCACTGCAGACCCTTTGTGGTGCCATATAAATAAAGAATAGTAATAATAGTCAGAGTTGTGCGTATGCAGAGAGCCTTGTGATTTTAGATTGATCTCTTGCCAGGGTCGGCTCTAGGTGTGTTCGACCAGTGCGGTCGAAAAGGGGCGCCACCCATAGAGGACGTACCCCTCCACCAACATCTCTTGGGATGAAGTGGCCCGCGTGTGGTCAAATCGTGTGGTTGATGCTGGACCCCCGGAGTGTCAATGGATGATGCGCGCGGCATCCATTTACTGATGAGAGAGGGCTGGGGGAAGCCCAGCCAGTGATGGAGGGCTGGGCTTTACCCCCAGCCTGACGATATTTGGAGGCGTGCCATGCGGGCACACCTCCAAATAATGTCACTTAGGGTGGGTGACCTATGGAAATGAGGCAACGCCCCCAATTTTGGTCATGCTGGGCGCAGGGTACCGGCCTGGCACAGGGTGCTAAGATCCCCGGAGCCGGCCCTGTCTCTTGTATCCAGGGTAGGGCTACGAATGCACACTGAGGGGTAAATGTACTAAAGTGAGAGTTTTTAGAAGTGGAGATGTTGCCCATTGCAAACAGTAAGATTCTAGCTATTATCGTCTAGAAGGTGCTAATTAAATGTTAAGTAGAATCTGATTGGTTGCTTTGGGCAACATCTCCACTTTTAAAAACTCTCACTTTAGTAAATTTACCCCTGATAGTGAGGAAGGCTACTTTCGCAATCAGATGTATAGGTGCCACATAGATGTGGATGACTGAATACAAGCCGAGACCACATTTAATTCCGAACACGCAATACGGCCACAGATGTGACCAAATTGCATGACTCAACCCCAGTGTGTACCCAGCCTTAAGGGGTGTGTTTTGTCTGCTGTGTATATTCAAGTTTTGTATTTTACATAGAAGTTTCTCTTTAAAATACTATTGAAATTCAAATTGTTTCCAGCTTTAGATTTTGTATCTGCCATTTGAAATACATTAAAGCTTGTGAGCAGTAACTCCAGTCTGAGGCTGCTGACACCAATCTGTCGGCTGTGCTCATTCTGCTAGTTGGGGGAGGGGACTTCCCAATAAAAATATGCCTTGGTGAAATTCTTTTAAATATTTTAATTGGGTCACTGAATTCTCTTCTCACATCATATCTGTGTTTTGACATGGTTGTCCACCCTCTTCTCAAAACCATACATACTCTTGGCACTTTCCAGTTTTCTTTCTATCTTATCAATCACACAGAGAATCTATTATCCTCATCCTCTACTTCTTTCAGGTGGAATGACCCAAGGCTCTTGTTTTCGGCCTGTACTCCCATCTTTGGTGAATTGATATTCTCTTATTGATTGTGATTTGTTGTTTCCGAAAGCTCTACTGACACTGGGCCTGATTCAGAGCCGCTTGTAAGCGGCCGCTTGTTCGCTCCGAGCGATGTTCGCACATCTGCGCATGCGTATGGGTCGTAATGCGCATGCGCCAACCAGTCATTGCGGTCGGAAATCATGCACTAGCAAAACAGCGAGGGGCTGCTAATTTGAGTGACAGAATGAGGCGTTTGTGGGTGGTAACAGGGGAAGGTGCTTGAAAACGGGGAGTGGAGATCCGAACGCAGGCGTGCCAAATGGTCAAAACGGGCGCAGTGATTGCGGGAAGTAAAACCTACCACAAGTACTGCGAGCAGTTCATACGCCTTTTGATGTACTCGATTAATCTAATAAATAGCGGAGATGACGTATGATGCGAACGGCCAGGGGGCGTCTTTACAAAATAGCGAGCGCATGTTTCGTTCGCTCACTCAGACATAGAGGCGTCAACAGACCGCAAAGAGCGAGCGCTCAATTTAAATAGTCTGCCCCTTTTTCTGAACGACCGTTCTCAAATAGCGTCCAGCTCTGAATCAGGCCCACTGATTGTTGCTGAGGCATATATGATGCTTTTGTGTGCACATTTAAGAAAATATTTTCACTTCATCCACTAGGGGACACTGGAGGCTTCATGACAGTGGGGTATAGACATGTGCTAAGAGGGAGCTGGCACTTTAAAATTTAGAAGTGTGACCAGCTTCTCCCCCTCTATCCCCCCCTACAAGCCTGGTCTTAGATTGTGCCCAAGGGAGCTGGTGATGTTTTAACAGACTTCTCCTTAGGGCATGTTAAAAATGTTATTAAAGATTGAAGAAAGAATATTCTTTTGAGGAGATGACAGGCTTCACTTGCCCCTGCCTGTCTGCACTGTTGGAGCTTCCGGGGGGACATGATTGCAACTGCTTGCAGTTTGCGCACGGGTCTCCAACTATGGAGACCACTGTCTCTGGGGACACATGCCACTGCATTCAGCGTGCATTGCAATCCCCCACTAGCCTAACCGCCACTGGCAGCCTTGGCAGCTTGTATGTATGTTCCTGGCTGCCCGACTAGCAGGGTAGCCAGGAAATATAGCAGCGGTCTTTAGCAGCAGCACCGAGTTTAAAACGAGCACCATAACAGGGGGTGGAGCTTAGCACTGGAGTCTGCTCCTTCCTCCCAGCTGCCCCAGTGCTTCACTGAATGCATGCTGGCGGCCATTATGCGGATCCACTGCTACGGAGATCCATCTAACACAGTGCTGCTGATATATGCGCTGTAGCCTAACCTGAGACTGAGTGATCAGTGGGGTTTAGGCTTGGTAGGAGAGCATTTAGAGCATGCAGTAACTACTGTCAGTTTCAGATTAGTTACATGTTTGTCTGTGCCTAGCGCTTTTAACACTGCTAGGAGCGCTGATAGGGCAAGTATGACTCTCCTTATCTGCCCTTCTGTCCTGCCGCTCTATATATCTCAGTCTCTTCCCTCTAACACTGTCCACTACGCTATTGTGTTGTGTGCGTCATGGCTGGAAAGGGCTCCAAGGCTGCTCAGAAGTCAGTGACTTGCAGTAAATGTGCAGAGTAGTTCACCCATGGGCAGTCATCTAACTCCCTCTTGTGTGACAATTGTGATCCAGAACAACAGCCACAATAATCACCATGGATGCCAGGACCGCCGTCTTTGTTGGCGCAATTTACATCTGTTATGTCGCATCTGCCTGCTGAGCTGGAGGCTTCTTGTAAGGGCAGAGAGGTTTCCAGGTCGGCTTCTCTAGAGGAACTGACATGGGTGCGGTCCTTAGCTAAATCAATGGAGGGGATCACAAAAGCCATGTCACCATCCCGCGCCACATCCGCGGGACTCTCGCCAAAGGTCTCCAAAAAGAGACTGTTACCCTTCAGTCCTCCAGTCGGATGACTCTGAAGAAGAGGATATACCAGCTTTAGAAGAGAGCGAATATACTCAGGATTCGGCAGAGGAACAGCTGCAGGAGGAGCCTGAACCTGTGTCCCAGGGGATAGAGGTATTAATTGCTGCAATACACCAGGTATTAAAAATAGAAGAGGATGTCTTTTTTTCTTAAAGAAACATAGACAAGCTTCCTCTTTTCCAGTTTCATAAGAACTGGATTCTCTTTTGGTTATGGCTTGCGAACACCCAGATAAAAATTTCCAGGTGTCCTGTCAGCTTTTATCCTCCTACCCTTTTCCTGCAGATAGCAGAAAATCATGTGAGACTCCTCCCACTGTAGGTCCTTCAGTCTCTCATCTGTCTAAGAAGACTATTCTACCGATTCCCAGGGCCACACCATTAAAAGGGACATTGGACAGGAGGTTGGAGACTCTTTGTCCTGCAATAGTAAGCTGCTGGACCAACAAGGTGATTGAAGTTTGCGTTTAACAGTTAGCTGACAGGATGCCAGAACAGCTTCCTGTAGAGCACCTTATTCCTCAAGCAGAACATATAGGGGAAGCTGCAGCCTACCTTGACGAGGCATCCAAGGATGTTTGTAATCTCGCCTCTAGAACTTCAGCCCTGGCGGTATCAGTGCACAGAGCGCTTTGGCTGCGACAGTGGCAGGCGGATGCGGAATCAAAGAGAGCTGTGGAAGTTCTACCATTCACAGGAAGTGTCCTATTTGGGCCAGAACTGGATAAGTGGATTTCCCAGACTACTGGCGGTAAATCTACTTATCTTCCGTCCGCCACCCCGCCTCCTAGAAAGCCCTATTCTGGACCTTCATTTTGATCCTTTCATGCCCCTGGGATGATTCAGGTACTGCTCCAGAGTAGGACCTACAATTTCTCATGGTTCCAGAGGTCGTGGCAGAACCGTAACACCCTCTCCTCAACAGGACATTAAGTCCACCACCAAACCCAGTGCATGACGGGTTTCGCGCTCACCTTTGGGGACCCCAGGGTGGGAGCTCGCCTTTGGGACTTCAAGGAAATATGGGCAGAATCTTTCCGGACGCCTGGGTGCGGGATCTCATCTCTCAGGGATACAAACTAGATTTTCAGTTCCAACCTCCCCCTCGGTTTTTCACCTTGCCAGTTTCCAATGACAGGATTCTCATTTTACAGGAAGCAATAGACAAGCTTCTGACCGCTCGAGTGTTGGTCCAAGTTTCCAGGCATCAGATCAAACATGGATTCTACTCCAGTTTGTTTGTTGTTCCGAAGCCGGACGGCTCGGTCAGACCTATTCTGAACTTGAAGGATCTTAATCCCTACCTGAAAGTATTCAATTTCAAAATGGAGTCCCCTAGAGGAAGGCGAATTCATGGTCTCTCTAGACATCAAGGACGCTTACCTACACATACCTATCTAGCTGTTTCTACGATTCGCAATTTGGAACTCACATTTCCAGTTCCAGGCCTTGCCCTTCAGCTTGTCATCAGCCCCCACAGTTTTCACAAAGGTCATGGCGGTAATGATGAGTCTCCTTCGAACTCAAGGGATCAAAATTGTCCCTTACCTGGATGATCTCCTCATGAAGGCTCATACCAGAGAACAGTTACTACAAAACATCGTAGTGACTCACGGACTTCTCATACGACACAGGAGGATTCTGAAGTTTCCCAAGTCGCATTTGCAACCAATGCAGAGGCTCCAGCTTCTGGGAATGATCCTGGACATGGTATATCAGCAGGTTTTCCTTCATCAGGAAAAAGCAGCCTCCTTTCAGGAGATGGTGAGGCTGGTACTTCAACATCAAACAAGTATCCGTGCATTTCTGCATTCAACTCCTTGGGAAAATGGTAGCTGCCTTCGAGGCCATTCCTTATGAAGTTTCCACTCCAGAACGTTTCAGCTGGATATCCTCTTCCAATGGTCAGGATACCATCTTTTCCTTCATCAGTGTGTGAAGTTAAGTCCCAGAACACGGATAGCTCTTCTCTGTTGGCTGAGTTCATCTCACCTGCTGGAGGGCAAGAGGTTCAGAGTGTGGAATTGGACTTTCATCACCACAGACGTGAGTCTGCGAGGATGGGGAGCAGTGACTCTGGAAAACTACTTCCAGGGCCGGTGGTTCCCATAGGAAGCGATAAATATTTTAGAATTATGGGCACTTTTCTACACTCTTCAGCTAGCACATCACCTGTTGTGGGGTCGAGCCGTCAAAGTCCAGTCAGACAATACCACAGCAGTGGCGTACATAAACTGAGGTGGCACCTGGAGTTGGGCGGCAATGAAGGAAGTCGGCAGCATCCTGCAGTACGTGGTGGCAATATCAGCAATTTTAATTCCAGGCATAGACAATTGGAAGGCATACTACCTCAGCCAGCAGGACGTGCACCCAGGGGAGTGGGCGCTCCATCCCCAGGTTTTTTAACAACTTGTTCAAAGGTGGGGCCTTCCGCAAGTCAACCTCATGGCATCCAGAAAGAGTCATCAACTGCCTCTGTACTGCTCTCGGACGAGAGATCCGGAGGCTGTGGCAGTGGACACTCTTTCAACTCCTTGGAGGTTCCAATTTGTCTATCTGTTCCCACCTTTTCCTCTTCTCCCTCGGATTCTACAACACATCAAAAGGGAGAAATCCAAGGTTCTATTAGTGGCTCCAGATTGGCCTCGCAGAGCTTGGTATTCCAACCTACACCTTCTGCTGATAGATGATCCGTGGCCCCTGCCTCTGCAAGAGGATCTCTTGCAGCCAGGTCCTTTAGTCCAGACTTAAAGCGGCTACGTTTGACAGCATGGCTGTTGAAAGGGCAATACTAAGACGGAAAGGGATTCCATCAACAGTACTCCCTACTATGCTCAGACCCCGGAAAGAAGTTACTTCAAAACACTACCACCACATTTGGAAGGCTTATGTAACAAGGTAGGGTCACCTCCTATAGATTTACAAATAGCCAGACTCCTGCTTTTCCTGCAGGTGGGCTTCTCAGCCGGACTACGTCTGGATTCCCTGAAGGCTCAGGTTTCAGCACTGTCAGTCTTCTTCCAGAAGAAACTACCCTTACTACCGGATGTTCAGACTTTTTTTTACAGGGGATTATCTGTTTACAACCACCATTTGTACCTCCTACAGCTCCATGGGATCTAGATCTAGTCCTTTCCATCTTACAGTCTTCTCTGTTTGAACCACTAGAGACTGTGGAGTTAAAGTACCTCTCATGGAAGGTGGTTCTTCTCCTCGCTCTGGCCTCAGCCAGAAGGGTGTTGGAACTTGGGGCTCTATCTTGTTGCCCTCCATACTTGGTCTTTCATGTGGATAGGGTGGAACTCCGGACCAGGATGGAATTCCTTCCCAAGGTGGTTTCTGCATTCCACCCATTTCTTCCAGAGGATTCACCAACCTCAATATCCTTGGACGTCATTAGAGCTCTCCAGATGTACATGGATAGGTCCACAGCTCTAGGAAAAACCGACTTTTTGTATTGTATGATGCTGCTTGTCCTGGTAGGCCATCTTCCAAACAGACGCTTGCACGCTGGATCCGTCTGGCCATCAGACAGGCTTATGTAGCCGCCTCCAAGGAGCCTCCATTTTCCATTACAACGCATTCCACTCGCTCAGTGGGTTCCTCGTGGGTGGCTGCTCGCTGGGTTTCCATGGAGTTACTTTATCGGCGGCTACTTGGTCTTGCCGGCATACCTTTGTCTGGTTTACCATTTTGACAAGTTTGCGGCCTCTGCAGCACAGTATGGCCATGCTGTTTTGCAGGGTTCTCAGTGCTCTCCCGCCCGTGTTGGGAGCTCTGGGACATCCCCACTGTCATGAAGCCTCCAGTGTCCCCTAATAGATGAAGGAGAAAACAGGATTTTGATACTTACCGATAAATCCCTTTAAACGATTCCATAGGGGACACTGGACGCCCACCCTGCACTGTTCCTTCCTGCCATGGTTGTTGTCATTGTATGTTATGACTGTTTTTGGTATCTTCTTTGTTTTTATGTATTTTCAAATTTTCTACACGTGTTTGTTGTTGTGTACTTGCTTCACCTCTTCCGTTTGTTTTTTCCAGCTCTCCTCGGGCACAGTTTCCTAAGACTGGGCTTGTAGGGGGGTATAGAGGGGGAGGAGCTAGTCACACTTCTAAATTTTAAAGTGCTAGCTCCCACTTAGGACACGTCTATACCCCAGTGTCATGAAGCCTCCAGTGTCCCCTATGGAATCGGAGAAAGGGATTTATCGGTAAGTACCAAAATCCTGTTATTTTTCCATTTGAGACACTGCGGGCCAAAGACCTGATTCAGACCCGCTCGCAAGATGTGATCTCTCGTTGGCAAAAAGGGGCTGGATATGTAAATTAAGCGCTCGCACTGCGTCGCATAAGGACCCCCATTGTGTGTTAGCGAGCTAAGGCAAAGTGCGCTCGCAAGTGTCTGAAGACGCCCCCTTACCACTCGCAACACACGCCATCTCCAGGAAATTTATGATTAATCTGGACCATTGTGAGCCATCGGAGCTGCTCACAGCCCTTGGGGTTGCCTTTCCCCACCGCAAGCACTGCGATCGGTGCTGGCTGAAATACATGCAGGTGATGTGTACAATGATGCTACTTTGCTAATTATGCACGCCCTTTAAATGGCATTTTGGCGGGTAGACACGCCGGCGTTCGCAACACCACTCCCCCGTTCGCATGCACCTTCCCCTGTTACCATCCACAATCGGCACTATCTGTCACTCAAAGCAGCGACCTGATAGTGGCTTACGAGCAACCAAAATCAGATCACAACGAATGGCTTGCGCACATGCACTGCGAATTATACGCATGTGCAGATGGGCGAAAATCACTCACAGCGAGTGTGTCTGAATCAGTTCCCAAATGTAATAGGGTGAGAGTTTAGGAAATGTGAGACTGAACTCTCACACTTTTTAAACTCGACCAATGTAATAGAGTCCGAGAATATGCAAATATGTGTTTTTGACTCGAAAACTCTCACGATTTAAACTCTCACCCAGATGTTTTCCCATTTTGAAAAATAATAAATTGACCAATGTAGTAGTGTGAGAGGTTACTGCTAAACTCTCAGATTTTCTAAACTCTCACCCTATTACAGTTGGCCCAGGGAGTTGTTTCTGCCATATTAGGGTAGTATTTGTGGTTTAATAGCAGCAGGGCTTCCTAGTACAAATGAAACATGCCCTGCCTCCCTCCCCTAGACCCCCACCTCATCATTAAAGGCCCGGTAGACACAGAATTGTAGAGTGGAGCCCTGGCTATGACTACTGAAGTGTGACACATGCCCCTCTGACATCCCCTGATGCCATCAGACCTCCATGGGCAGGAGTCACAGCTGGTGATAGCAGTGTTAGAGATAACTCTTTGAGATGACAAAAATCCCTGACAATTTATTAAAATCTAATTGTGCTTACTTAATGTTCAACTATATGGTGTTGAACATGGTTGTGTCTTCATTTGTCCACACCAATTCTGATCGGCAGCCACCAGCCATTGTTCAACCTATCATATCCAGGGGAAGACGATATAAAGAAATGAAGAGGGAAAAGTAGAAAGCTAAAGGGAAAGAGTGGTGCAAAAGGAGAGTTGGGTAGTTGGGGCCTATGGGAGGAGGGGGAAGATATGGGATGTGGGGGCAGATGGGTTAAGGGAGACGTATGCAATGGTGAGAGAAAGAAAGGGGCAAGTGAAAATAGGCACATATGAAGATGGTTGCAGAGGCACAGCTGGGACAGGGGAGCCGAGGTACACATGGGAAGGGGACAGAGGCACACATTCAAAACTGTAGACAGACTAGCAGAGGGAACGTCAAAGACAGCTGAAGGACATGCGCTTTGTATGGGGTGCCGCCTGAGAGGGGGAATTTAGGAATGTGCTCCCTGTGCTTTCAATTTGGCGTCATTGACCCCTGTGGAAGCAGTCCACGATCAGGATCATCGATACAGGTGTGCCCTCCTATTACATTTGTGGGATGTAAGTCTGTGACATGCTACTTTAGCTGACTGGAATATTTCTCGAGCTCAGCATATGGATGGTAATATGCTATTTTTGTGTGCCCTCATTTACACCAAAATGGTCTATGGTGCACAGCTTCTCTCTGCTCATGGGAGATGCCACCACAAACTACAAGGGTAAGCAGAAAAGATTGGCACACTGGAAAAGTATAAACTTCGCAATAAATTCAAACCTATCACTTTAGGACCTCTGCTTTCATTAAATTACACTTTTCTTTTGTTTCTTAAAAATTACCTCAAGTACGACATATTAATAATGAGAGTAAAATGACATCAGCGCTGTCCATATTAACCTCTTAATGTACAATTACTGTGCAAAATGCTGGATAATAGTGAAAAAAAAGCAGAACTCAAACATTGCATGGATGGCACTTTTGGCCTGATTCAGAATTGTATGTACACCCAATGGTTTACGTACAACTGTGACGTTAGGCGATCTGCACATGCGTAGGATCAGTACTAGTGCTCTCTAAGCTACAGTAGCTCTTTGGGGGCGGCGACATGGAAAGCCCCAGAAAACGAGGGCGTGTCAGCCCCATTTCCTGGGCGTGACACAGCCAGTTATGCAGTTTAACTGGCCATGGCAGCGCGATGTACCCAGACATCCTCAGTAACCTAGGAGTTACTTAGATGTCCGATGGCCAAGCAGTTGATTCGATGGCTGCATCCAGGGCCGGATTATAGGCAGGGCGACAGGGGCAGTTGTCCTGGGGCCCCCACACATAGAGGACCCCCACATCCTGTCCCCTGCCACTTAGCCCGGCGGAGTACAGCATTTAGCTGTCTCCGCTGTGGTCCCCCGCAGCCGGGCAGTGTTCACTGAGCACTTGGGCTCAGAGCGCGGCGCTGCTCCGGCTGGCGGGCAGGCTGTGCAGTGGGGCTGTATGGCAATGCAGGTGTGACATCAGAGGTCACGCTCCGCAGCCCCACGCCAGCCCACCCCCTCTACAGCCGCGTCTGAACTTCTGAAGCCCGCGGAGGTGAATAAACAGGAGCTGCTGCTGCCTCGGGACTCACTGCTGCAGTGCCGCTGTGTTATTGCCTCGGCCTGGAGGTGAGTCAGTTAATGTTTGTTTGTTTGATTGTTTTTCTTTTAAGCGTGGTGCTGCTGGTGGGCTGGTTGGGTGGCACACTGTGTGTGTCTGTATATATATATGTATATATATATATATATATATACACACACACACACACACACACAATTTGGATCACTGATAGGGGCCCCCACAAGTCTGTTGTCCAGGGGCCCCCACCGACCTTAATCCGGCCCTGGCTGCATCTCTGGATGCAGCGTCAGATCAGAGAAGCCGGCAGTGGGCATCTTATTACTTAAGACACCTCTTGTGGGTTTTGCATATTGTAGCACAGCTGCTGCATATAAAGACGCAGCGGCTGCACTACAGCATACATCTGTGAATCAGACCCCTTGTACCATGGTCTATTCCACAGTAAATTAGCATTGCACAAAATTATGTTGTAACTTTGTTCATCTCTCGTTACCGGGGTGACCAGAAATCAGGATTATGCTTATAAACCGCTGGTCTCAATGGCCCCCACTGTAATTTGGCAGCATGCGTTTTAATCAATGCACTTTTATGGGATATGTATAAAATGCAGTACATAGGATCAGTGGCAGTTCTAGGGGCGGGCTAACAGGGCTGTCTCCCGGAGCGCCGGGCCCTAGAGGGCGCCACTGAGTCCCCAGGAGAAAAAAAAAAAACAACCCTAGAAAAAAAAACAGCGCCGGTCCCCCCCGCTAGCCGCCGCAGGGAGGCTTCATTTGCCGGGCGCCCGCTGATATTTGTTATCAGCGGGCACCCGGCTCCCTCCCTGCAACGGCAGCTGAAAGCCAGAGCTCACTCCTTAACTCCGGCTTCCGGCAAAGAGCACTATGGGAGGGATATAGGGGGTCATTCAGACCCACTCGCGAGCGGCAGTACGCTCGCAAGTGGGTCGATGTTCCCCACTGCGCATGCGCACGACGGAGGGAGCTCCGTCGTGCGCATGCGCGAGACCCGGCGAGCGACAGGCTTTCCATCGCTCGGGGTCTCGCACCAAAGGGGGCGTGCTGTCGATGTTGATTGACAGCACGCCCCCTTTGGTGGGCGTGCTGGGGGCATGCCTGCCAGACGGAGGCGTTCCCATGGGAACGCCTACTGTCTGAAGCCGGCTCCACTGATATCACTAGTGATGTCAGTGGGAGTGATTTTGGCTCAAGACCATCGCGACCATCTTTTTGGACGCTCGTATATGCTGTGGGTGGTGACCCACAGCTATACGAGCATCCAGGAGGACGCTCCATTTTACTGGAGGAGGGCCCTGATTCAGAGCGAGCGCTCTGGTCAGAGCGTCCGGTTCTGAATCAGGGCCATAGATCCATGGTGGAGCCGCAGTCGGACCGGACGGCAGCGGATGGAGGAGCGGGGCTTAAGGTTAGTATTGTGTTTTTTCAGAAGCGCCAGCACTGGCTATAGGGGGGATTTCTATAGGGGGCATTACTACTGGGGGCATGACTATAGGGGGGCATTACTACTAGGGGCACAACTATAAGGGGGCATTACTACTGGGGGCATTACAACAGTGGACACTACTAATGGGGGCATTAATATAGGGGGCATTACTACTGGAGGCACTACTATAGGGGGCATTACTACAGTGGACACTACTAATGGGGACACTAATATGGGGGAATTACTACTGGAGGCACTACTATATGGGGCATTACTAATGGAGGCATTACTACTGGGGGCATTACTATAGTGAGCATTACTACTGGAGGCACTACTATTGGGGCTACTACTATAGGGAGCATTACTACTTTGGGCACTACTATAGGTGGCATTACTGGGGGCACTACTAATGTGGGCATTACAATTGTGGGCACTATTATAGAGGCATTACTACTGTGGGCACTACTATAGGGGGCATTAATACTGGGGCACTACTAATGTGGGCATTACAAATGTGGGCACTATTATAGAGGCATTACTACTGTGGGCACTACTACTGGGGGCATTAACAATGTGGGCATTACCACTGTGGGCACTACTAATGAGGTCACTGCATGGGGGGCACCACTTGGGGGGGTCATTGTGTAAGGGGCACCACTGCTGTGGGCATTGTATAAGGGGTACTACTACTGTGGGCATTGTATTAGGGGCACTACTACTGTGGGCCTTGTGTATAAGGGGCACTAATTTGGGCATTATGTAAAAGGGGCATCACTGTGTGTCATAACATGAATAAGGGACTACAGTGTGGGGTATCTTGATTTGGGGATAATGTATTATAAAGGGAAATACTGTGTGTGGCACAATGTATTATACAGGGCATTACTGCGTGTGGCATAATGTATTATACAGGTCATTACTGCGTGTGGCATATTGTGTTATACAGGGCATTACTGCATGTGGCATAATGTGTTATAAAGGGCATTACTGCATGTGGCATAATGTGTTATAAAGTGCATTACTGCATGTGGCATAATGTCTTATACAGGGCATTACTGCGTGTGTCATAATGTGTTATACAGGGCATTACTGCATGTGGCATAATGTGTTATAAAGGGCATTACTGCATGTGGCATAATGTGTTATACAGGGCATTACTGCATGTGGCATAATGTGTTATACAGGGCATTACTGCATGTGTCATAATGTGTTATACAGGGCATTACTGCATGTGGCATAATGTGTTATTAAGGGCATTACTGCATGTGGCATAATGTGTTATAAAGGGCATTACTGCATGTGGCATAATGTGTTATACAGGGCATTATTGCATGTGGCATAATGTGTTATACAGGGCATTGCTACATGGGGCATAATGTGTTATACAGGGCATTACTGCATGAGGCATAATGTGTTATAAAGGGCATTACTGCATGTGGCATAATGTGTTATAAAGGCCATTACTGCGTGTGGCATAATGTGTTATACAGGGCATTACTGCATGTGTCATAATGTGTTATACAGGGCATTACTGCATGTGTCATAATGTGTTATACAGGGCATTACTGCATGTGGCATAATGTGTTATACAGGGCATTACTGCATGTGGCATAATGTGTTATAAAGGGCATTACTGCATGTGGCATAATGTGTTATAAAGGGCATTACTGCATGTGGCATAATGTGTTATAAATAGGGGTGTGCACTGGCCACTTTTCGTGTTTTGGTTTTGGATCTGGATCTTTCTTCATGCTTTGGATCTGGATTGGTTTTGCCAAAACCACCCTTCCGTGTTTTGGGTTCTGGGTTTTGTGTTTTGGATCTGTATTTTTTTTTAAAAAAGCATAAAAACAGCTAAAATCACAGAATTTGTGGGTTTTTCTGCTCCTATGCTATTATTAACCTCAATAACCTTAATTTCCACTCATTTCCAGTCTATTCTGAACACCTCACACCTCACAATAGTTTTTTTATGTCCAAAAGGTTGCACCGAGGTAGCTGGATGACTATGCTAAGCGACACGAGTGGGCGGCACAAACACATGGCCCATCTAGGAGTGACACTGCAGTGGCAGACAGGATGGCAGTTTGAAAAACTAGGCCCCAAACAGTACATAATGCAAAGAAAAAAAAGAGGTGCAAGATGGAATTGTCCTTCAGCCCTCCCACCCACCCTTATGTTGTATAAACAGGACATGCACACTTTAACAAACCAATCATTTCAGCGCCAGGGTTCATTTGGGCCCCCACAAAACAAGCTGGCAATTAATCTGTCCCTGCACAAACTGTCTCTACGGAGGCAAGATGTCGTCCTCATCCACTGATTCCTCACCCTCTTCAGTGTTGTGTACATCCTCATCCTCACAGAGTATTAATTCGTCCCCGCTGGAATCCACCACCACAGGTCCCTCTGTATGTTCTGGAGACTTGTCTCCCTGGAAGAGTTGATAATTCATTTTTATGAACATCATCTTCTCCACATTTTGTGGAAGCAACCTCCTACGCCTTTCGCTGACAAGGTTCCCGGCTGCACTAAACACTCTTTCGGAGTACACACTGGAGGGGGGGCAACTCAGGTAAAATAGAGCCAATTTGTACAGAGGCCTCCAAATTGCCTCTTTTTCCTGCCAGTACAGGTACGGACTGTCTGACATGCCTACTTGGATGCTGTCACCGATGTAATCCTCCACCATTCTGTCAATGTTGACAGTATCATATGCAGTGACAGTAGACATGTCAGAAATTGTTGCCAGGTCCTTCAGTCCGGACCAGATGTCCAAACTTGGTCCTGCCTGCCCTGCATCACCGCCAGCGGGTTACTTAGGATACCTACGTTTTTTTCTGGCAGCCCCAGTTGCGGGAGAAAATGAAGAAGGAGCTGTTGCAGCTGACAGTGTTTTCACCAGCAGGTCTTTGCACCTCTGCAGGCTTGTGTCGGCCGGAAAGAGAGACACCACATAGGCTTTAGACCTAGGATCGAGCATGGTGGCCAAAATGTAGTGGTCTGATTTCAACAGATTGACCACCCTGGAATCCTGGCAAAATGAATGAAGGGCTTCATCCACAAGTCCCACATGCCGAGCGGAATCGCTCCGTCTTAGCTCCTCCTTCACTTTCTCCAGCTGCTTCTGCAAAAGCCTGATGAGGGGAATGACATGACTCAAGCTGGCAGTGTCTGAACTGACTTCACGTGTGGCAAGTTTGAAGGGCTGGAGAATCTTGCACAACACAGAAATCATTCTCCACTGTGCTGGAGTCAGGTGCATACCCCCTCCTTTGCCTATGTCATAGGTGGATGTATAGGCTTCAAAGGCCTGTTGCTGCTCCTCCATCCTCTGAAGCATATAGAGGGTTGAGTTCCACCGCGTCACAACCTCTTGCTTCAGGTGATGGCGGGGCAGGTTCAAGAGTGTTTGCTGGCGCTCCAGTCTTCGGCACGCAGTCGGTGAATGGCAAAAGTGGCCAGAAATTTTTCGGGCCACCCAAAGCGTCTCCTGCACGCCCCTGTGGCTTTTCAGAAAATTCTGCACCACCAAGTTTATTGTGTGAGCAAAACATGGGACGTGCTGGAATTTCCCCAGATGTAATGCCCGAACAATATTGGTGGCGTTGTCAGATATCACAAATCCCCAGGAGAGTATAAGTGGGGTAAGCCACTGGGTGATGATTTCCCTCTGTTTCTCTAAGAGGTTGTCGGCAGTGTGCCTCTTACTGAAACCGGTGATACACAGCGTAGCCTGCCTTGGAACGAGCTGGCGTTTCTGAGATGCTGCTACTGGTGATGCTGCTGTTGTTGTTGCATAAGGTGATACATCTACCCAGTGGGCTGTCACAGTCATATAGTCCTTAGTCTTCCCTATTCCACTTGTCCACATGTCTGTGGTTAAGTGGACATTGGGTACAACCACATTTTTCAGGACACTGAGGACACTATTTCTGACGGTTCTGTACAGTCTCGGTATTGCCTGCCTAGTGAAGTGGAATCTAGATGGGATTTGGAACCGGGGACACACTACCACCATCAATTGTCTAAATCCCACTGCACTAATGGCGGATACCGGACGCACGTCTAACACCAACATAGCAGTCAAGGCCTCAGTTATACATTTTGCTTCAGGATGACTGCTGTCGTACTTCATCCTCCTCGCTAAGGACTATTGGAGGGTCAATTGTTTAGTAAAAGTAGTGGTGTTCCTACTTCCTCTCTGGGATGATGAACGACTCCCAGCAACAGCAGCAGCGGCAGCAGTAGGCGTAGCAATGCAGGATCCTTCAGAGGAATCCTGGATAGGAGAGTCAGTCATGCCAGCGACATGGCCTGCAGGACTACTTCCGATCCTGACTAAGGAGGAAATTGATGAGGAGGGAGTTGGCGTGTGGTTTGCAGGCGCTTGGATACAACAGGACAAAGGGATTTAGGTGTCCCTGGACTGCTTACGGTCTTAGCCAAAGTTTCTGAACTTGACAGTAACTTTTTATGAACGCGCTGTAGATGTCGTATAAGGGAGGATGTTCCTAGGTGGTTAACGTCCCTACCCCTACTTATTTCACCTTTACATATGGTACATATGGCAAGACAGTTGTTGTCCGGATTTGGATAGAAATATTGCCAGACCAAAGAGGTGGAATGTTTGGTCTTCTGCCCAGGCATGACCATAATGGGCTTTTTCATCCCACGGGCAAAAACAACTGTCTCCCTCGGAGCCTGATTTAAACAAACCACATCACGATCAGAATCCTCCTCGCCAACTTCCTCCTCAGCGCCAGCTACACCGGTATCCTCATCCTGTTGTACTTCAACAGTGACATCTTCAATTTGCATATCAGCAAGTGGACTGTGGGTGCTCCTTTCAGCACTTGCAGGGGGCGTGCAAATGGTAGAAAGAGCCACCTCTTCCCGTCCAGTGCTGGGAAGGTCAGGCATCGCAACCGCCACCACACTTGGACTCTCCTTGGGGATTTGTGATATCTTCTTAGAACGCACAGTTCTTCGCTGTGCTTTTGCCAGCTTAACTCATTTGATTTTTTTAGTGGGAGGAGGGCTTCCATTGTCATGTGAAGCTGAACCACTAGTCATGAACATAGGGAAAGACCTTAGCCGTTCCTTGCCACTCCGTGTCATAAATGGCATATTGGCAAGTTTACGTCCCTCCTCAGATGATTTAAATGTTTTTTGTAAGGTAATTTTCTTGAACTTTGTCATTTGGGATTGTATGTGCCCTCTACTATGACACTGGGCATCGGCCTTTGGCAGACGACGTTGATGGCATGTTATCGTCTATGTCATGACTAGTGGCAGCAGATTCAGCACTAGGAGGAAGTAGTTCTTGATCTTTCCCTATTTTATTTTTATCGGAGAAAGTTTGGTCCTCCATTTATGTTATATTGATATATACGTGCGGCTAAGGCGCACACAAACACAGAAAATTATTTTTTATTTTTGTTGGAGACTAGTGCACTTTGTGGGTTACACCACCCTTTAAGAAATGAGCCATCTGGCTCTTTACTTATGGGACACAGGCGCATGCTTGGTGCTGCTTCTTTGTTGATGCACGTGCAGCTACAGTGCACACAATTCACAAAGACAGAAAAAAAAGATTATTTTTTTTTTGTGGAGCGCACTTTGAGGGTTACACCACCCTTTAAAAGACAGATGCACACATGTCGCTGCTGCTTTGAGGATGCACGTACAGTGCAGACAATTCACAAACACAGAAGAAAATGTTTTATTTTTGTTGGAGTGCACTTTGGGGGTTACACCACCCTTTAACAGACAGATGCAAGCTTAGCGCTGCTGCTTTGAGGATGCAGGTTCAGCTACAGCCCACACAATTCACAAAGGCAGAAAAAAAAGGAGAATTTTTTATTTTTTGTGGAGCGCACTTTGGGGGTTACAGCACCCTTTAACGGACAAGCCAGCCGGCCCTTTACTTATGGGACACAGGCGCACGCTTGGTGCTGCTCCTTTGTTGATGCACGTGCAGCCACAGTGCACACAATTCACAACCAGAAAATATTTTTTTATTTTGTTTGGAGTGCACTTTGGGGGTTACAGCACCCTTTAACGGACAAGCCAGCCGGCCCTTTACTTATGGGACACAGGCGCACGCTTGACGCTGCTCCTTTGTTGATGCACGTACAGCCACAGTGCACACATTTAACAAACACAGAAAATAGTTTTTTATTTTGTTTGGAGTGCACTTTGGGGGTTACAGCACCCTTTAATGGACAAGCCAGCCGGCCCTTTACTTATGGGACACAGGCGCATGCTTGGCGCTGCTCCTTTGTTGATGCACGTGCAGCCACAGTGCACATAATTCACAAACATAGAAAATATTTTTTTGGAGTACACTTTAGGGGTTACAGCACCCTTTAATGGACAAGCTAGCCGGCCCTTTACTTATGGGACACAGGTGCACGCTTGGCGCTGCTCCTTTGTTGATGCACGTGCAGCCACAGTGCACACAATTCACAAACACAGAAAATATTTTTTTATTTTGTTTGGAGTGTCCTTTGGGGTTACAGCACCCTTTAAGAAATGAGCCATCTGGCTCTTTACTTATGGGACACAGGCGCATGCTTGGTGCTGCTCCTTTGTTGATGCACGTGCAGCTACAGTGCACACAATTCACAAAGACAGAAAAAAAAGAATTATTTTTTTTGTGGAGCTCACTTTGAGGGTTACACCACCCTTTAAAAGACAGACGCACGCTTGTCGCTGCTGCTTTGAGGATGCACGTACAGTGCAGACAATTCACAAACACAGAAGAAAATGTTTTATTTTTGTTGGAGTGCACTTTGGGGGTTACACCACCCTTTAACAGACAGATGCAAGCTTAGCGCTGCTGCTTTGAGGATGCAGGTGCAGCTATAGCCCGCACAATTCACAAAGAGAGAAAAAAAAAGAAGAATTTTTTATTCTTTGTGGAGCGCACTTTGAGGGTTACACCACCCTTTAACAGACAGATGCACTCTTAGCGCTGCTGCTTTGAGGATGCAGGTGCAGCTACAGCCCACACAATTCACAAAGGCAGAAAAAAAAGGAGAATTTTTTATTTTTTGTGGAGCGCACTTTGGGGGTTACAGCACCCTTTAACGGACAAGCCAGCCGGCCCTTTACTTATGGGACACAGGTGCACGCTTGGTGCTGCTCCTTTGTTGATGCACGTGCAGCCACAGTGCACACAATTCACAAACAGAAAATATTTTTTTATTTTGTTTGGAGTGCACTTTGGGGGTTACAGCACCCTTTAACGGACAAGCCAGCCGGCCCTTTACTTATGGGACACAGGCGCACGCTTGACGCTGCTCCTTTGTTGATGCACGTGCAGCCACAGTGCACACATTTCACAAACACTGAAAATTGTTTTTTATTTTGTTTGGAGTGCACTTTGGGGATTACAGCACCCTTTAACGGACAAGCCAGCTGGCCCTTTACTGATGGGACACAGGCGCACGCTTGGCGCTGCTCCTTTGTTGATGCACGTGCAGCCACAGTGCACACAATTCACAAACACTGAAAATTGTTTTTTATTTTGTTTGGAGTGCACTTTGGGGGTTACAGCACCCTTTAACGGACAAGCCAGCTGGCCCTTTACTGATGGGACACAGGCGCACGCTTGGCGCTGCTCCTTTGTTGATGCACGTGCAGCCACAGTTCACACAATTCACAAACACAGAAAATATTTTTTTATTTTGTTTGGAGTGCACTTTGGGGGTTACAGCACCCTTTAACGGACAAGCCAGCCAGCCCTTTACTTATGGGACACAGGCGCACGCTTGGCGCTGCTCCTTTGTTGATGCACGTGCAGCCACAGTGCACACAATTCACAAACACAGAAAATATTTTTTTATTTTGTTTGGAGTGTCCTTTGGGGGTTACAGCACCCTTTAACGGACAAGCCAGCCAGCCCTTTACTTATGGGACACAGGCGCACGCTTGGCGCTGCTCCTTTGTTGATGCACATGCAGCCACAGTGCACACAATTCACAAACACAGAAAATATTTTTTTATTTTGTTTGGAGTGCACTTTGGGGGTTACAGCACCCTTTAACGGACAAGCCAGCCGGCCCTTTATTTATGGGACACAGGCGCACGCTTGGCGCTGCTCCTTTGTTGATGCACGTGCAGCCACAGTGCACACAATTCACAAACACAGAAAATATTTTTTTATTTTGTTTGGAGTGCACTTTGGGGGTTACAGCACCATTTAATGGTCAAGCCAGCTGGACCTTTACTTATAACACAGGCGCACGCTTGGCGCTACTTTGTTGATGCACGTGCGGCATATTTATTTTTTTGCATTTGGGGGGAGCACCCCTGATGGACAGAGCATCCCCTGGACAACACTACAGCACCCCTTTAGGACTGAGACATTGCACATGACTTTGGAGTGGACACAGCCCCTATGGACAACTGACTGCACAACACAGTCCAGCCAGCCCCTATGGACTTTGGAGGACTGGACACAGCCCCTATGGACAACAGCAGCAGAGCACAACACAGTCAGCCCCTATGGACTTTGGAGGAGTGGACACAGCCCCTATGGACAACAGCAGCAGAGCACAACACAGTCAGCCCCTATGGACTTTGGAGGAGTGGACACAGCCCCTATGGACAACAGCAGCACAACACAGCCAGCCCCTATGGACTTTGGAGGAGTGGACACAGCCCCTATGGACAACAGCAGCACAGCGCAGCACAACACTACACTGCACTACACTACACAGCCCAGCCAGCCCTAACTCCCACCCTCCCTCTTCACTGTCCACAGCCGAGTGAGAAAATGGCACCGACACGGGTACCTTATATAGAATCGAAAACCCGCGAGACCCGGAAGGCCGTCTAAAAAATGTTTTGGGGTTTTTTTTGGGGGGGGGGAGGGCGCAACTGGGAACTTTTGCCCTGAGCTCCACAATGTCTAGAACCGGCCCTGCATAGGATAGTAAGATAATATGCTGTATACTAATATCTAACAATAACAGCAAAGCATACAAATATAAGCAAAGGTGGTGCTGTGGTGGCGTTATTGAATATGAAGTATGATGGGAGGTTGATAGATGGATAGAAACATCAAAGGAGGCATCAAAATAAGGGGGATAATTAAAGGTCACTAACTGCTGGCAGAAACAATGTGTATATGTGAGACACGACTAGTACAGTTTTCATTTATCGAGGTCTGATACAGCATCTTGAATTAAAGGTGAGATCCTGTAATAAACCTTCACAGTTCTCCATTAACCTGAATGCCTCAGAGACTTGCATTACAGTGGTAGATGTCAGCAATGGTAACATGTCACTCATAATCGACTCTCTGGTGTAACATGACAGAGTTGCTACTTCACAATGAAGATTGACTGGTTTAAAATAAATATTGGTATCGTATGCTTGTTAATAAATTATGGCAAAATAAAAAAAATAAAAATATATATATTTTAGGGATGAGCGGCTTCGGATTTCTGAAATCCGAGCCCCCCCGATCCGAGTCGTATCCGAGTCAGGCTCGACTTTTCCCGCCTGACTCGGATCTGAAATCGAGGCAAAACATCATCATCCCACCTTCTGGATCTCGCGGGGTTTGGATTCTATAAAAGGTCCCCGCGTCGGCGCCATTTCTCACTCCGGCTGTGGACAGTGAAGAGGGAGGGTGGGAGCTAGGGCTGGCTGAGCTGTGTTGTGCTGCTGTTGTCCATAGGGGCTGGCTGGGCTGTGTTGTGCTGCTGTTGTCCATAGGGGCTGGCTGGGCTGTGTTGTGCAGTCAGTTGTCCATAGGTGCTGTGTCCACTCCAAAGTATAGGGGCTGGCTGGACTGTGTTGTGCAGTGTCCCATGAAGGATGTAGTCCTAGAGGGGTGCTGTAGCGTTGTCCAGGGGGTGATCTGTGCATTAGGGGTGCTCCCCCAAAGTGCACTCCAAAAAATATATATTTTTTTCTGTGTTTGTGAATTGTGTGCGCAGTAGCCGCACGTGCATCAACAAAGTAACGCCAAGCGTGCGCCTGTGTCATAAGTAAAGGGCCAGCTGGCTTGTCCATTAAAGGGTGCTGTAACCCCCAGAGTGCACTCCAAAAAAAAACAATTTTTTTTTTGTGTTTGTGAATTGTGTGCGCAGTAGCCGCACGTGTATCAATAAAGTAACGCCAAGCGTGCGCCTGTGTCATAAGTAAAGGGCCGGCTGGCTTGACCGTTAAAGGGTGCTGTAACCCCCAAAGTGCACTCCAAAAAAAATAAAAATATATATTTTTTTGTGTTTGTGAATTGTGTGCACAGTAGCCGCATGTGCATCAACAAAGTAGCGTCAAGCGTGCGCCTGTGTCATAAGTAAAGGGCCGGCTAGCTTGACCATTAAAGGGTGGTGTAACACCCAAAGTGCACTCCAAACAAAATAAAAAAATATTTTCTGTGTTTGTGAATTGTGTGCACTGTGGCCGCACGTGCATCAACAAAGTAGCGCCAAGCGTGCGCCTATGTCATAAGTAAAGGGCCGGCTGGATCATCTGTTAAAGGGTGGTGTAACTGCCAAAGTGCACTCCAAACAAAATATAAAATGATTTTCTGTGTTTGTGAATTGTGTGCACTGTGGCCGCAAAAGCATCAACAAAGTAACGTCAAGCGTGTGCCTATGTCATAAGTACAGGGCCGGCTGGCTTGACCGTTAAAGGGTGCTGTAACCCCCAAAGTGCACTCCAAACAAAATAAAACATTTTCTTCTGTGTTTGTGAATTGTGTGCACTGTAGCTGCACATGCATCAACAAAGGAGCAGCGCCAAGCGTGCGCCTGTGTCCCATAAGTAAAGAGCCGGCTGGCTCATTTCTTAAAGGGTGGTGTAACCCACAAAGTGCACTAGTCTCCAACAAAAATAAAAAATTATTTTCTGTGTTTGTGTGCGCCTTAGCCGCACGTATATATCAATATAACATAAATGGAGGACCAAACTTTCTCCGATAAAAATAAAATAGGGAAAGATCAAGAACCACTTCCTCCTAGTTCTGAAGCTGCTGCCACTAGTCATGACATAGACGATAACATGCCATCAATGTCGTCTGCCAAGGCTGATGCCCAATGTCATAGTAGAGGGCATATACTATCCCAAATGACAAAGTTCAGGAAAATTACCTTAAAAAAAACATTTAAATCATCTGAGGAGAAACGTAAACTTGCCAATATGCCATTTATGACACGGAGTGGCAAGGAACGGCTAAGGTCTTTCCCTAGGTTCATGACTAGTGGTTCAGCTTCACATGACGATGGAAGCCCTCATCCCGCTAAAAAAATCAAACGAGTTAAGCTGGCAAAAGCACAGCGAAGAACTGTGCATTCTAAGAAGATATCACAAATCCCCAAGGAGAGTCCAAGTGTGGTGGCGGTTGCGATGCCTGACCTTCCCAGCACTGGAAGAGGTGGCTCTTTCCACCATTTGCACACCCTCTGCAAGTGCTGAAAAGAGCACCCACAGTCCACTTGCTGATATGCAAATTGAAGATGTAACTGTTGAAGTACAACAGGATGAGGATGCTGGTGTAGCTGGCGCTGAGGAGGAAGTTGGCGAGGAGGATTCTGATGGTGATGTGGTTTGTTTAAATCAGGCTCCGGGGGAGACAGTTGTTGTCCGTGGGATGAAAAAGCCCATCACGGTCATGCCTGGGCAGAAGGCCAAACATTCCACCTCTTTGGTCTGGCAATATTTCTATCCAATTCCGGACAACAACTGTCTTGCCATATGTACCATATGTAAAGGTGAAATAAGTAGGGGTAAGGACGTTAACCACCTAGGAACATCCTCCCTTATACGTCACCTGCAGCGCATTCATAAAAAGTTACTGTCAAGTTCAGAAACTTTGGCTAAGACCGTAAGCAGTCCAGGGACACCTATATCACTTTGTCCTGTTGTATCCAAGCACCTGCAAACCACATGTCAACTCCCTCCTCATCAATTTCCTCCTTAGTCAGGATTGGAAGTAGTCCTGCAGGCCATGTCACTGGCATGACTGACTTTCCTATCCAGGATTCCTCCGAAGGATCCTGCATTGCTACGCCTACTGCTGCTGCTGTTGCTGCTGGGAGTCGATCATCATCCCAGAGAGGAAGTAGGAACACCACTACTTTTATTAAACAATTGACCCTCCAACAGCCCTTAGTGAGGAGGATGAAGTACGACAGCAGTCATCCTGAAGCAAACGTATAACTGAGGCCTTGACTGCTATGTTGGTGTTAGACGTGCGTCCGGTATCCGCCATTAGTGCAGTGGGATTTAGACAATTGATGGAGGTAGTGTGTCCCCGGTTCCAAATCCCGTCTAGATTCCACTTCACTAGGCAGGCGATACCGAGACTGTACAGAATCGTCAGAAAAAGTGTCCTTAGTGTCCTGAAAAATGCAGTTGTACCCAATGTCCACTTAACCACGGACATGTGGACAAGTGGAACAGGGCAGACTAAGGACTATATGACTGTGACAGCCCACTGGGTAGATGTATCACAATACGCAGCAACAACAGCAGCGTCACCAGTAGCAGCATCTCAGAAACGTCAGCTCGTTCCAAGGCAGGCTACGCTGTGTATCACCGGTTTCAGTAAGAGGCACACCGCCGACAACCTCTTAGAGAAACTGAGGGAAATCATCACCCAGTGGCTTATCCCACTTAGACTCTCCTGGGGATTTGTGATAGTTGACAACGCCACCAATATTGTGCGGGCATTACATCTGGGCAAATTCCAGCACATCCCATGTTTTGCTCACACAATAAATTTGGTGGTGCAGAATTTTCTGAAAAGCGACAGGGGTGTGCAGGAGATGCTTTGGGTGGCCCGAAAAATTTCTGGCCACTTTCGCCATTCAGCGACTGTGTGCCGAAGACTGGAGCACCAGCAAACACTCTTGAACCTGCCCCGCCATCACCTGAAGCAAAAATTGTGATGCGGTGGAACTCAACCCTCTATATGCTTCAGAGGATGGAGGAGCAGCAAAAGGCCATTCAAGCCTATACATCCACCTACGACATAGGCAAAGGAGTGGGTATGCACCTGACTCAAGTACAGCGGAGAATGATTTCCATGTTGTGCAAGGTTCTCCAGCCCTTCGAACTTGCCATACGTGAAGTCAGTTCAGACACTGCCAGCTTGAGTCAGGTCATTCCCATCATCAGGCTTTTGCAGAAGCAGCTGGAGAAAGTGAAGGAGGAGCTAAGACGGAACGATTCCGCTCAGTATGTGGGACTTGTGGATGAAGCCCTTCATTCGCTTTGCCAGGATTCCAGGGTGGTCAATCTGTTGAAATCAGACCACTACATTTTGGCCACCGTGCTCGATCCTAGGTTTAAATCCTATGTGGTGTCTATCTTTCCCGCCAACACAAGCCTGCAGAGGTGCAAAGACCTGCTGGTGAAAACACTGTCAGCTGAAGCGGAACGTGACACGTCAACAGATTCTTCTTCATTTTCTCCCGCAACTGGGGCCGCCAGAAAAAACCTAGGTATCCTAAGCAAACCACTGGCGGTGATGCAGGGCAGGCAGGACCAAGTTTGGACATCTGGTCCGGACTGAAGGACCTGGCAACAATTTCTGACATGTCTACTGTCACTGCATATGATACTGTCACCATTGACAGAATGGTGGAGGATTACATCGGTGACAGCATCCAAGTAGGCATGTCAGATAGTCCATACCTGTACTGGCAGAAAAAGAGGCAATTTGGAGGCCCCTGTACAAACTGTCTCTATTTTACCTGAGTTGCACCCCCTCCAGTGTGTACTCCGAAAGAGTGTTTAGTGCAGCCGGGAACCTTGTCAGCGAAAGGCATAGGAGCTTGCTTCCACAAAATGTGGAGAAGATGATGTGCATAAAAATGAATTATCAACTCTTCCAGGGAGACCAGCTTCCAGAACGTACAGAGGGACCTGTGGTGGTGGATTCCAGCTGGGATGAATTAATACTCTGTGAGGATGACGATGTACATAACACTGAAGAGGGTGAGGAATCTGTGGATGAGGAGGATGAGGACGACTTCTTGCCTCCGTAGAGCCAGTTTGTGCAGGGACAGATTAATTGCCAGCTTGTTTTGTGGGGGCCCAAACAAACCAATCATTTCAGCCACAGTCGTGTGGCAGACCCTGGCGCTGAAATGATTGGTTTGTTAAAGTGTGCATGTCCTGTTTATACAACATAAGGGTGTGTGGGAGGGCCCAAGGACAATTCCATCTTGCACCTCATTTTTTTCTTTGCATTATGTACTGTTTGGGGCCTAGTTTTTCAAACTGCCATCCTGTCTGCCACTGCAGTGTCCTAGATGGGCCACGTGTTTGTGTCGCCCACTCGTGTCGCTTAGCATAGTCATCCAGCTACCTTGGTGCAACCTTTTGGACATAAAAAAACTATTGTGAGGTGTGAGGTGTTCAGAATAGACTGGAAATTAGCGGAAATTAAGGTTATTGAGGTTAATAATAGCATAGGAGCAGAAAAACCCACAAATTCTGTGATTTTAGCTGTTTTTATGCTTTTTTTCAAAAAATACAGATCCAAAACACAAAACCCAGAACCCAAAACATGGAAGGGTGGTTTTGGCAAAACCAATCCAGATCCAAAACCAAGACACAAAAAGTGGCTGGTGCACACCCCTAATATATACATACAGCATGTAAACACTGACTACAAAAAAATCTTAGAAATTACAGTGAAGATAAATCTTATTACAGGTTGAGCCTCCCATATCCAAAATGCTTGGGACCAGGGCTATTTTGGATAACTGAATATTCTGTATTTTGGAATATTTGCATACCATAATGAAATATCTTGGGAATGGGACCCAAATATACACACAGAATACATTTATGTGTTATATACACCTTATACACACAGCCTTCAGGTAATTTTATCAAATATTTTCAATAATTTTGTGGCACAAGCAAAGTTTGTGTACAGAAATTAAATTCATTTATTTTTCATATACACCTTATACACACAGCCTGAAGGTAATTGTATACAATATTTTTAATAATGTGTACCTTAGACAAAGTTTGTGTACATTGAACCATCAAAAATCAAAGGTTTCATTATCTCAGTCATGCCAAAATAATTCCGTATTTCGGAATATTCCGTATTTCTGAATATTTGGATATGGGAGACTCAACCTGTATACATGAATAGGATATCCTTATGGTTCACTTCACACATATTATGTATATAATAGATATACTACTCTTGGGTGTGCAGTCGTGCTATGATATACGCATGCCTTGGTATCCGTTGTGACGGTCTGGTGCATTCAACCATCCAAGGCGTGCATATATCAGAGAGCGACCGCACATCCAAGAATGGTATGGCTATCTTATAAAATGGTCCTGTTGAAGTTCTTTGAAAAGATCATCATTGTACAAGTCATCTTTGGTGAGGATTGACGTCAAGTCCAATGAGACATGTAGTAATTCTGCCATTTTTTGTTACAATTTCCCGTAGAAATACAGTATGTATTTCTGTCAGTGAGGCAGTGATGTGCTGCTTTTCTTTGAGTAGTCTGTCTGTGAGTGATGGTTTTGTTTACACTTGTGAAGTGATACTGCTCTGGGTTTGGTCCAGTGCTCGAAGTGTGTCAGTATACAATGGTATGGCATACTGGCACTTCAAGCACTGAGCCACCCAGCGCTAAGGCGCCGGCGCTGCCTTCTCCATATGCTAGATGCCCGCTGAGATTTTGTTACCAGCGGGCGCCCGGCGGCTCCCCAACTGCAGCCGGAGGATGGAGCTCACTCCTGAGCCCCGCCTTCTGGCTCCCACAGTGGGTGTTGGGAGAGATGTAGGCCTGGCGACAGGGGGGTACTAAGGGTATCCCCGTCCCAGGCTCCAAGGAACAGAGGGGCCCCGAGGGGCCACGGCAAACCACTCGACAGACCCTGCACTGCAGAGGGGCGCCAGGCTGTAGAGGCGCTCTCCCTGCAGCAGCTGCTGGGTCCATTGATGCTGCTGCCGCCTGCCGCTACGCCTGTCATACTATGACAGACAGTGGCAGCCTGCTACAGGGAGAAGTGCGGTTGAGCCTAGGAGAGGCTCTTTAGAGTCCCACTCCCTGCTGTTCCCCCTCCTTCCTCCCCTCGCTGAGCTGTACCAGTGCCTGGAAGGGCCTAGCCCTTGACGTCAGGCACTGGTCAGGAATATATTGGCGGGACTGCGGACATCGGCAGTACTCGCACTGCAGAGTGCCCGTGCCGTGTGTCCGTGCTGGGGGGCAGATGCGGACAGCACCTGGTGGCTCTAGTGAGTGCACCCAGTACTAAGATAGTGGGTAAGTCTGCCTTGTAAGGGGGGAGGGTGGTGGGTTCTAAGTGTGTCCGGTAATGAAAAGATGGGGGGGTGCTATGTGTGCCCAGATTGGGGGAGGGGTTAAGTGTACTCAGAGGCTAAGTTTGCCTGGGAGGGGTGCTACGTGTGCCCAGTGGAAGGTGGAGCATTGTTAAGTGTGACCAGTAAGGGAAGGAAGGGTGATGCCAAGTGAGCCCAAGATAGGGGAGTTCTGTCCTGGCACTGTCCCCTCTGGGCCTTACACCTCTGTCCCAGTTTTGTCTCCTCTGTCCTGGCCCTCTCACTTCTGTCCTACCCTGCCCTCTTTATCCTGTCCCCTTTTTCCTGTGCGGTCACTACTGTCTTGGACCTGTCAATGCTGTACTGGCTCTGTCACCTCTGTCCTGTCCCCACTGTCCTGTTCTTGTCACCTCTGTTCTGGCTCTGTCACATCTGTCCTGTCCCCACTGTCCTGTTCTTGTCACCTCTGTCCTGTCCACACTGTCCTGTTCCTGTCACCTAGTCCTGGCCCTGTCACCTCTGTCCTGTCCCCACTGTCCTGTTCTTGTCACCTCTGTCCTGTCCCCTTTTTCCTGCGCGGTCACTACTGTCTTTGACCTGTCAATGCTGTACTGGCTCTGTCACCTCTGTCCTGTCCCCACTGTCCTGTTCTTGTCACCTCTGTTCTGGCCCTGTCTCCTCTTTCCTGTTCCTGTCACCCGTCTCTGCTGTCCTCTCTGTTCTGTCTTGGTCCTGTCACCCCTGTCCCCTCTTTCATTGTCCTGTCACCACTATCCTGGGCCTGTCACTCCTCTCTCCTGTCCCCACTGTTCTGTCTTGGCCCTCACCTCTATCCTAGCTCCTCTGTCCTGGTCCTGTCACCTCTGTCCTGGCCCTGTCCCTTCTATCCTTTCCCTGTCACCTCTGTCCTGGCCTTGTCCCTTCTATCCTTTCCCTGTCACCTCTGTCCTGGCCATGTCACTTCTATCCTCTCCCTGTCACCTCTGTCCTGGCCCTGTCACTTCTATCCTCTCCCTGTCACCTCCGTCCTGGCCCTGTCACCTCCGTCCTGGCCCTGTCACTTCTATCCTCTCCCTGTCACCTCTGTCCTGGCCCTGTCCCTTCTATCCTTTCCCTATCACCTCTGCACTCTCCCTGTCCCTTCTATCCTTTCCCTGTCACCTCTGTCCTGGCCCTGTCCCATCTATCCTTTCCCTGTCACCTCTGTCCTCTCCCTGTCACTTCTATCCTTTCCCTGTCACCTCTGTCCTGGCCCTGTCACTTCAAACCTTTCCCTGTCACCTCTGTCCTGGCCCTGTCACTTCTATCCTTTCCCTGTCACCTCTGTCCTGAAATTAATGTGAGTCTTTCTAATAAATACACCTTGCAGTGTGAGGGTTCAGGGTTTTTAGGCCCAGGGGGACTGTGCTGTGGGAAAAGGGGCCCTGTCACTTCTATCCTGGGCCCTGTCACTCCTCTCTCCTTGCCCCTCGGTCCTGGTCCTGTCATCACTGTCCTGGCCCTGTTCCTGACATTTCTATCCTTTCCCTGTCACCTCTGTCCTGGCCCTGTCACTTCTATCCTCTCCCTGTCACCTCTGCCCTTGGCCCTGTCCCTTCTATCCTCTCCCTGTCACCTCTGTCCTGGCCCTGTCCCTTCTAGCCTCTCCCTGTCACCTCTGTCCTGGCCCTGTTCCTGACACTTCTATCCTTTCCCTGTCACCTCTGTCCTGGCCCTGTCCCTTCTATCCTTTCCCTGTCACCTCTGTCCTGGCCCTGTCCCTTCTATCCTTTCCCTGTCACCTCTGTCCTGGCCCTGTCCCTTCTATCCTTTCCCTGTCACCTCTGTCCTGGCCCTGTCACTTCTATCCTCTCCCTGTCACCTCTGTCCTCTCCCTGTCCCTTCTATCCTTTCCCTGTCACCTCTGTCCTGGCCCTGTCACTTCTATCCTTTCCCTGTGACCTCTGTCCTGGCCCTGTCCCTGCTATCCTTTCCCTGTCACCTCTGTCCTGGCCCTGTCACTTCTATCCTCTCCCTGTCACCTCTGTCCTCTCCCTGTCCCTTCTATGCTTTCCCTGTCACCTCTGTCCTGGCCCTGTCATTTCTATACTCTCCCTGTCACCTCTGTCCTCTCCCTGTCCCTTCTATCTTTTCACTGTCATCACTGTCCTGGCCCTGTCACCTCTGTCCTGGCCCTGTCCCTTCTATCCTTTCCCTGTCACCTCTCTCCTGGCCCTGTCCCTTCTATCCTTTCCCTGTCACCTCTGTCCTGGTCCTGTCCCTTCTATCCTTTCCCTGTCACCTCTTTCCTCTCCCAGTCACTTCTATCCTTTCCCTGTCACCTCTGTCCTGGTCCTGTCACTTCTATCCTGGGCCCTGTCACCTCTGTCCTGGCCCTGTCCCTTCTATCCTTTCCCTGTCACCTCTTTCCTCTCCCTGTCACTTCTATCCTTTCCCTGTCACCTCTGTCCTGGCCCTGTCACTTCTATCCTCTCCCTGTCACCTCTGTCCTGGCCCTGGCCCATCTATCCTTTCCCGGTCACCTCTGTCCTCTCCCTGTCACTTCTATCCTTTCCCTGTCACCTCTATCCTGGCCCTGTCCCATCTATCCTTTCCCTGTCACCTCTGTCCTGGCCCTGTCAAATCTATCCTTTCCCCTCTCACCTCTGTCCTCTCCCTGTCACTTCTATCCTTTCCCTGTCACCTCTGTCCTGGTCATGACACTTCTATCCTGGGCCCTGTCACTCATCTCTCCTGTCCCCACTGTTCTGTCTTGGCCCTTACCTCTATCCTTACCCCTCTGTCCTGGTCCTGTCATCACTGTCCTGGCCCTGTTCCTGACACTTCTATCCTTTCCCTGTCACCTCTGTCCTGGCCCTGTTCCTGACACTTCTATCCTTTCCCTGTCACCTCTGTCCTGGCCCTGTCACTTCTATCCTTTCCCTGTCACCTCTGTCCTGGCCCTGTCCCTTCTATCCTCTCCCTGTCACCTCTGTCCTGGCCCTGTCACTTCTATCCTTTCCCTGTCACCTCTGTCCTGGCCCTGACCCTTCTATCCTGTCCCTCTCACCTCTGTCCTGGCCCTGTCACTTCTATCCTTTCCCTGTCACCTCTGTCCTGGCCCTGTCCCTTCTATCCTCTCCCTGTCACCTCTGTCCTGGCCCTGTCACTTCTATCCTTTCCCTGTCACCTCTGTCCTGGGCCTGTCCCTTCTATCCTTTCCCTGTCACCTCTGTCCTGGCCCTGTCCCTTCTATCCTCTCCCTGTCACCTCTGTCCTGGCCCTGGCCCTTCTATCCTTTCCCTGTCACCTTTGTCCTGGCCCTGTCACTTCTAGCCTCTCCCTGTCACCTCTGTCCTGGCCCTGTCCCTTCTATCCTGTCCCTGTCACCTCTGTCCTGGCCCTGTCCCTTCTATCCTTTCCCTGTCATCACTGTCCTGGTCCTGGCCCTTCTATCCTTTCCCTGTCACCTCTGTCCTCTCCCTGTCACCTCTGTCCTGGCCCTGTCCCTTGTATCCTGTCCCTGTCACCTCTATCCTGGCCCTGTCCCTTCTATGCTCTCCCTGTCACCTCTGTCCTCTCCCTGTCCCTTCTATCCTTTCCCTGTCACCTCTGTCCTCTCCCTGTCCCTTCTATCCTTTCCCTGTCTCCTCTGTCCTGGTCCTGTCACTTCTATCCTTTCCCTGTCACCTCTGTCCTGGCCCTGTCCCTTCTATCCTTTCCCTGTCACCTCTGTCCTGGCCCTGTCACTTCTATCCTTTCCCTGTCACCTCTGTCCTGGCCCTGTCCCATCTATCCTTTCCCTGTCACCTCTGTCCTCTCCCTGTCACTTCTATCCTTTCCCTGTCACCTCTGCCCTGGTCCTGTCACTTCTATCCTTTCCCTGTCACCTCTGTCCTGGCCCTGTCACTTCTAGCCTCTCCCTGTCACTTCTGTCCTGGCCCTGTCACTTCTATCCTTTCCATGTCACCTCTGTCCTGGTCCTGTCACTTCTATCCTTTCCCTGTCACCTCTGTCCTGGCACTGTCACTTCTATCCTTTCCCTGTCACCTCTGTCCTGGCCCTGTCCATTCTATCCTCTCCCTGTCACCTCTGTCCTGGCCCTGTCACTTCTATCCTTTCCCTGTCACCTCTGTCCTGGCCCTGTCACTTCTATCCTTTCCCTGTCACCTCTGTCCTGGCCCTGTCCCTTCTATCCTCTCCCTGTCACCTCTGTCCTCTCCCTGTCCCTTCTATCCTTTCCCTGTCACCTCTGTCCCTGCCCTGTCACTTCTATCCATTCCCTGTCACCTCTGTCCTGGCCCTGTCCCGTCTATCCTTTCCCTGTCACCTCTGTCCTGGCCCTGTCCCATCTATCCTTTCCCTGTCACCTCTGTCCTCTCCCTGTCACTTCTATCCTTTCCCTGTCACCTCTGTACTGACCCTGTCCCATCTATCCTTTCCCTGTCACCTCTGTCCTGTCCCTGTCACTTCTATCCTTTCCCTGTCACCTCTGTCCTGGTCCTGTCACTTCTATCCTGGGCCCTGTCACTCATCTCTCCTGTCCCCACTGTTCTGTCTTGGCCCTCACCTCTATCCTTGCCCCTCTGTCCTGGTCCTGTCATCTCTGTCCTGGCCCTGTCCCATCTATCCTTTCCCTGTCACCTCTGTCCTCTCCCTGTCAGTCACTTCTATCCTTTCCCTGTCACCTCTGTCCTGGCCCTGTCCCTTCTATCCTCTCCCTGTCACCTCTGTCCTGGCCCTGTTCCTGACACTTCTATCCTTTCCCTGTCACCTCTGTCCTGGCCCTGTCCCTTCTTTCCTTTCCCTGTCACCTCTGTCCTGGCCCTGTCCCTTCTATCCTCTCCCTGTCACCTCTGTCCTGGCCCTGTTCCTGACACTTCTATCCTTTCCCTGTCACCTCTGTCCTGGCCCTGTCCCTTCTATCCTTTCCCTGTCACCTCTGTCCTGGCCCTGTCCCATTCTATCCCTTCCCTGTCACCTCTGTCCTGGCCCTGTCACTTCTATCCTTTCCCTGTCACCTCTGTCCTGGCCCTGTCCCATTCTATCCCTTCCCTGTCACCTCTGTCCTGGCCCTGTCCCGTTCTATCCCTTCCCTGTCACCTCTGTCCTGGCCCTGTCCCTTCTATCCTTTCCCTGTCACCTCTGTCCTGGCCCTGTCTCTTCTATCCTTTCCCTGTCACCTCTGTCCTGGCCCTGTCCCTTCTATTCTTTCCCTGTCACCTCTGTCCTGGCCCTGGCCCTTCTATCCTTTCCCTGTCACCTCTGTCCTGGCCCTGTCCCTTCTGTCCTTTCCCTGTCACCTCTGTCCTGGCCCTGTCACTTCTATCCTTTCCCTGTCACCTCTGTCCTCGCCCTGTCCCTTCTATCCTCTCCCTGTCACCTCTGTCCTGGCCCTGTCCCTTCTATCCTTTCCCTGTCACCTCTGTCCTGGCCCTGTCCCATCTATCCTGTCCCTGTCACCTCTGTCCTCTCCCTGTCACTTCTATCCTTTCCCTGTCACCTCTGTCCTGGCCCTGTCACTTCTATCCTTTCCCTGTCACCTCTGTCCTGAAATTAATGTGAGTCTTTCTAATAAATACACCTTGCAGTGTGGGGGTTCAGGGTTTTTAGGCCCAGGGGGATTGTGCTGTGGGAAGAGGGGCCCCCAGAGACTTCATGTACAGGGCCCCAAGATTTCTGTCATGACATCTCTCCCAAAGTGCCAAGTGCGAGGAGTGGTCAGACGGCGCAGGAGCGGGGCTTCAGGTAAGTATGTTTGTGTTAGGGGTGTGCACCGGCCACTTTTCGTGTTTTGTGTTTTGGTTTTGGATCTGGATCTTTCTTCGTGTTTTGGATCTGGATTGGTTTTGCCAAAACCACCCTTCCGTGTTTTGGGTTCTGGGTTTTGTGTTTTGGATCTGTATTTTTTTGAAAAAAAGCATAAAAACAGCTAAAATCACAGAATTTGTAGGTTTTTCTGCTCCTATGCTATTATTAACCTCAATAACCTTAATTTCCACTCATTTCCAGTCTATTCTGAATACCTCACACCTCACAATAGTGTTTTTATGTCCAAAAGGTTGCACCGAGGTAGCTGGATGACTATGCTAAGCGACACGAGTGGGCGGCACAAACACGTGACCCATCTAGGTGTGAAACTGCAGTGGCAGACAGGATGGCATTGAAAAACTAGGCCCCAAACTGTACATAATGCAAAGAAAAAAAAGAGGTGCAAGATGGAATTGTCCTTGGGCCCTCCCACCTACCCTTATGTTGTATAAACAGGACATGCACACTTTAACAAACCAATCATTTCAGCGCCAGGGTCTGCCACACAACTGTGGCTGAAATGATTGGTTCGTTTGGGCCCCCACAAAACAAGCTGGCAATTAATCTGTCCCTGCACAAACTGGCTCTACGGAGGCAAGAAGTCTTCCTCATCCTCCTCATCCACAGATTCCTCACCCTCTTCAGTGTTATGTACATCCTCATCCTCACAGAGTATTAATTCGTCCCTGCTGGAACCACAGGTCCCTCTGTACGTTCTGGAGGCTGGTCTCCCTGGAAGAGTTGATCATTCATTTTATGAACATCATCTTCTCCACATTTTGTGGAAGCAACCTCCTACGCCTTTTGCTAACAAGGTTCCCGGCTGCACTAAACACTCTTTCGGAGTACACACTGGAGGGGGGGCAACTCAGGTAAAATAGAGCCAGTTTGTACAGGGACCTCCAAATTGCTTCTTTTTCCTGCCAGTACAGGTATGGACTGTCTGACATGCCTACTTGGATGCTGTCACCGATGTAATCCTTTAACAGACAGACGCACGCTTGTCGCTGCTGCTTTGAGGATTCAAGTGCGGCTACAGCCCACACAATTCACAAAGACAGAAAAAAAAAAGGAATATTTTTATTGTTTGTGGAGCACACTTTGAGGGTTATACCACCCTCTAACAGACAGACGCACGCTTGTCGCTGCTGCTTTGAGGATGCAAGTGCGGCTACAGCCCACACAATTCACAAAGACAGAAAAAAGAAGAAGAATATTTTTATTGTTTGTGTAGCACACTTTGAGGGTGTCACCACCCTTTAACAGACAGACGCACGCTTGTCGCTGCTGCTTTAAGGATGCAGGTGCGGCTACAGCCCACACATTTCACAAAGACCGAAAAAAAAGAACAATATTTTAATTGTTTGTGTAGCACACTTTGAGGGTGTCACCACCCTTTAACAGACAGACGCACGCTTGTCGCTGCTGCTTTAAGGATGCAGGTGCGGCTACAGCCCACACAATTCACAAAGACAGAAAAAAGAAGAATATTTTTATTGTTTGTGTAGCACACTTTGAGGGTGTCACCACCCTTTAACAGACAGACGCACGCTTGTCGCTGCTACTTTGAGGATGCAAGTGCGGCTACATCGCACACAAGTCACAAACACATAAAAAAAATAGTTTTTTATTTTTTGGAGCACTTTGAGAGTTACACCACCCTTTAACAGACAGACGCACGCTTGTCGCTGCTGCTTTAAGGATGCAGGTGCGGCTACAGCCCACACATTTCACAAAGACCGAAAAAAAAGAACAATATTTTAATTGTTTGTGTAGAACACTTTGAGGGTGTCACCACCCTTTAACAGACAGACGCACGCTTGTCGCTGCTGCTTTAAGGATGCAGGTGCGGCTACAGCCCACACAATTCACATAGACAGATAAAAGAAGAAGAATATTTTAATTGTTTGTGTAGCACACTTTGAGGGTGTCACCACCCTTTAACAGACAGACGCACGCTTGTCGCTGCTGCTTTAAGGATGCAGGTGCGGCTACAGCCCACACATTTCACAAAGACCGAAAAAAAAAGAACAATATTTTAATTGTTTGTGTAGCACACTTTGAGGGTGTCACCACCCTTTAACAGACAGACGCACGCTTGTCGCAGCTGCTTTAAGGATGCAGGTGCGGCTACAGCCCACACAATTCACAAAGACAGAATAAATAACAATATTTTAATTGTTTGTGTAGCACACTTTGAGGGTGTCACCACCCTTTAACAGACAGACGCACGCTTGTCGCTGCTGCTTTAAGGATGCAGGTGCGGCTACAGCCCACACATTTCACAAAGACCGAAAAAAAAAGAACAATATTTTAATTGTTTGTGTAGCACACTTTGAGGGTGTCACCACCCTTTAACAGACAGACGCACGCTTGTCGCAGCTGCTTTAAGGATGCAGGTGCGGCTACAGCCCACACAATTCACAAAGACAGAATAAATAACAATATTTTAATTGTTTGTGTAGCACACTTTGAGGGTGTCACCACCCTTTAACAGACAGACGCACGCTTGTCGCTGCTGCTTTAAGGATGCAGGTGCGGCTACAGCCCACACAATTCACAAAGACAGAAAAAAGAAGAATATTTTTATTGTTTGTGTAGCACACTTTGAGGGTGTCACCACCCTTTAACAGACAGACGCACGCTTGTCGCTGCTGCTTTGAGGATGCAGGTGCGGCTACATCGCACAGAAGTCACAAACACATTAAAAAAATAGTTTTTTATTTTTTGGAGCACTTCGTGAGTTACACCACCCTTTAACAGACAGACGCACGCTTGTCGCTGCTGCTTTAAGGATGCAGGTGTGGCTACAGCCCACACAATTCACAAAGACAGAAAAAAGAAGAAGAATATTTTTATTGTTTGTGGAGCACACTTTGAGGGTGTCACCACCCTTTAACAGACAGACGCACGCTTGTCGCTGCTGCTTTGAGGATGCAAGTGTGGCTACATCGCACACAAGTCACAAACACATTAAAAAAATAGTTTTTTATTTTTTGGAGCACTTTGAGAGTTACACCACCCTTTAACAGACAGACGCACGCTTGTCGCTGCTGCTTTAAGGATGCAGGTGCGGCTACAGCCCACACATTTCACAAAGACCGAAAAAAAAAGAAGAATATTTTTATTGTTTGTGTAGCACACTTTGAGGGTGTCACCACCCTTTAACAGACAGACGCACGCTTGTCGCTGCTGCTTTGAGGATGCAAGTGCGGCTACATCGCACACAAGTCACAAACACATTAAAAAAATAGTTTTTTATTTTTTGGAGCACTTTGAGAGTTACACCACCCTTTAACAGACAGACGCATGCTTGTTGCTGCTGCTTTAAGGATGCAGGTGCGGCTACAGCCCACACAATTCACAAAGACAGAAAAAAGAAGAATATTTTTATTGTTTGTGTAGCACACTTTGAGGGTGTCACCACCCTTTAACAGACAAACGCACGCTTGTCGCTGCTGCTTTGAGGATGCAGGTGCGGCTACAGCCCACACAATTCACAAAGACAGAAAAAAGAATATTTTTATTGTTTGTGTAGCACACTTTGAGGGTGTCACCACCCTTTAACAGACAGACGCATGCTTGTCGCTGCTGCTTTGAGGATGCAAGTGTGGCTACATCGCACACAAGTCACAAACACATTAAAAAAAATTTTTTGATTTTTTGGAGCACTTTGAGAGTTACAACACCCTTTAACAGACAGACGCACGCTTGTCGCTGCTGCTTTGAGGATGCAAGTGCGGCTACAGCCCACACAATTCACAAAGACAGAAAAAAAAAGAACAATATTTTAATTGTTTGTGTAGCACACTTTGAGGGTGTCACCACCCTTTAACAGACAGACGCACGCTTGTCGCTGCTGCTTTAAGGATGCAGGTGCGGCTACAGCCCACACATTTCACAAAGACAGAAAAAAAAAGAACAATATTTTAATTGTTTGTGTAGCACACTTTGAGGGTGTCACCACCCTTTAACAGACAGACGCACGCTTGTCGCTGCTGCTTTGAGGATGCAGGTGGAATCTAGACGGGATTTGGAACCGAGGACACACTACCTCCATCAATTGTCTAAATCCCACTGCACTAATGTCGGATACCGGACGCACGTCTAACACCAACATAGCAGTCAAGGCCTCAGTTATACGTTTTGCTTCAGGATGACTGCTGTCGTACTTCATCCTCATCGCTAGGGACTGTTGGAGGGTCAATTGTTTAGTAAAAGTAGTGATGTTCCTACTTCCTCTCTGGGATGATGAACAACTCCCAGCAGCAGCAACAGCACTAGTAGGAAGTGGTTCTTGATCTTTCCCTATTTTATTTTTATCAGAGAAAGTTTGGTCCTCCATTTATGTTATATTGATATATACGTGCGGCTAAAGCGCACACAAACACAGAAAATATTTTTTTATTTTTGCTGGAGAGTAGTGCACTTTGTGGGTCACACCACCCTTTAAGAAATGAGCCAGCCGGCTCTTTACTTATGGGACACAGGCGCACGCTTGGCGCTGCTCCTTTGTTGATGCACGTGCAGCCACAGTGCACACAAGTCACAAACACAGAAAATATATATTTTTTTGGTTTGGAGTGTACTTTGGGGGTTACAGAACCCTTTAACGGTCAAGCCAGCCGGCCCTTTACTTATGACACAGGCGCACGCTTGGCACTACTTTGTTGATGCACGTGCGGCTACTGCGCACACAATTCACAAACACAGAAAATAATTTTTTTTCGGTTTGGACTGGAGTGTACTTTGGGGGTTACAGCACCCTTAACGGTCAAGCCAGCCGGCCCTTTACTTATGACACAGGCGCACGCTTGGCACTACTTTGTGGATGCACGTGCGGCTACTGCGCACACAATTCACAAACACAGAAAATAATTTTTTTTTTGGTTTGGACTGGAGTGTACTTTCGGGGGTTATAGCACCCTTTAACGGTCAAGCCAGCCGGCCCTTTACTTATGACACAGGCGCACGCTTGGCACTACTTTGTTGATGCACGTGCGGCTACTGCGCACACAATTCACAAACACAGAAAATAAATTTTTTTTTGGTTTGGACTGGAGTGTACTTTGGGGGTTACAGCACCCTTTAACGGTCAAGCCAGCTGGCCCTTTACTTATGACACAGGCGCACGCTTGGCACTACTTTGTTGATGCACATGCGGCTACTGCGCACACAATTCACAAACACAGAAAATAATTTTTTTTTTGGTTTGGACTGGAGTGTACTTTGGGGGTTACAGCACCCTTTAACGGTCAAGCCAGCCGGCCCTTTACTTATGACACAGGCGCACGCTTGGCACTACTTTGTTGATGCACGTGCGGCTACTGCGCACACAATTCACAAACACAGAAAATAATTTTTTTTTTGGTTTGGACTGGAGTGTACTTTCGGGGGTTACAGCACCCTTAACGGTCAAGCCAGCCGGCCCTTTACTTATGACACAGGCGCACGCTTGGCACTACTTTGTTGATGCACGTGCGGCTACTGCGCACACAATTCACAAACACAGAAAATAATTTTTTTTTTGGTTTGGACTGGAGTGTACTTTCGGGGGTTACAGCACCCTTAACGGTCAAGCCAGCCGGCCCTTTACTTATGACACAGGCGCACGCTTGGCACTACTTTGTTGATGCACGTGCGGCTACTGCGCACACAATTCACAAACACAGAAAATATTTTTTTTTTTGGTTTGGACTGGAGTGTACTTTCGGGGGTTACAGCACCCTTAACGGTCAAGCCAGCCGGCCCTTTACTTATGACACAGGCGCACGCTTGGCACTACTTTGTTGATGCACGTGCGGCTACTGCGCACACAATTCACAAACACAGAAAATAATTTTTTTTTGGTTTGGACTGGAGTGTACTTTCGGGGGTTACAGCACCCTTTAACGGTCAAGCCAGCCGGCCCTTTACTTATGACACAGGCGCACGCTTGGCACTACTTTGTTGATGCACGTGCGGCTACTGCGCACACAATTCACAAACACAGAAAATATATTATTTTTTTAGCACTTGGGGGGAGCACCCCTGATGGACAGAGCACCCCCTGGACAACACTACAGCACCTCTTTAGGACTGGGACACTGCACAGGACTTTGGAGTGGACACAGCCCCTATGGAGAACTGACTGCACAACACAGTCCAGCCAGCCCCTATGGACTTTGAAGTAGTGGACACAGCCCCTATTAACAACAGCAGCACAGCACAACACAGCCAGCCCCTATGGACTTTGAAGTAGTGGACAACAGCAGCACTACACTACACTACACTACACAGCCCTAACTCCCACCCTCCCTCTTCACTGTCCACAGCCGAGTGAGAAAATGGCGCCGACGTGGGTACCTTATATAGGATCCAAAACCCGCGAGACTCGGAAGGCGGGATGATGACGTTTTGCCTCGATTTCAGATCCGAGTCAGGCGGGAAAAGTCGAGCCTGATTCGGATCGGACTCGGATCGGGGGGGCTCGGGGGGGTTCGGATTTCAGAAATCCGAACCCGCTCACCCCTAGTTTGTGTGTGTGTACATCTATGTGTCTTTTTGTGTAAGGGGCGCTGCTACTGTAGGCATTGTATAGGGGGCATTATTACGAGGGCCACTACTACTGTGGACAATGTATAGGGGGCACTACTATTGTGGGCATTGTAAAGGGGGTACTACTACTGTGGGCAATGTATTAGTGAGCACTACCATACCTCCCAACATTTGTTTGGAGGGAGTCGGGACTTGCGCGCGCCTGCGGCGCGCGTGCCCACAAATGGGGCATGGCCTAACTGTAAAGAGGGCGTGGTCTGATGACACTGCCCCGTTTACATCACTAATGGGGCGTGCCCAGCATCTCCGAGATGCTGGGCAGCCCCCGGGCTTCCACCGTACTTTGAATAGATGCTGTGCGCATGCGCACAGCATCTATTCTAGCTCTGCATACACACTGCTCTGCATAGCAGAGCAGCGTGTATGCTTCCCCCCCACCACGGGACACTGCGGCCCGCGTGCGGGACAGTGGCACAGTCCCAGATAAACGGGATTGTCCCGCTAAATGCGGGACAGTTGGGAGGTATGCCCTACTGCTGTGGGCAATGTATAGGGGGGCACTACTACAAGGGGCACTACTGCTGTGGGCATTGTATAAGGGGCACTACTACAAGGGGCACTACTACTGTGGGCAATGTAGTATAGGGAGCACTACTGTAGGATGGGCACTACAATAGGCACTACTGTGGGCATTGTATAGGGGGCACTACTACTGTGGGCAATGTATATGGGGCACTACTACTGTGTACAATGAATAGAGGGCACTACTACAAGGGGCAATACTACTGTGGACATTGTATAGGGGGCACTACTACAAGGGGCATTACTACTGTGGGTAATGCATTAGGGGGAACTACTGTACTACTGTGGGCATTGCATAAGGGGCACTACTACTGTGGGCATTGTATGAGGGGCACTACTATTGTGTGGCATAATGTGTATAAGGGGTACTACAGTGTGGTACATTACACTGATGAAGGACATGCCCCTTTTGAGTCTCCATGCCCCCTTTTTTGGTGCGCACAGAAGTACAACCTTAGATTTTCCATACCCTCACTTCAAATTCCCACTTTGACCACTGGTTTAGTTACAATGGGAAGTAGATCAGGGAGGTGTGCAGATGTTTGGAAATAATGCACGATCATGTGGTTTAGTGTGTCCAATCATGTTAATGAGATTTCTGTCATGTTAACACACCATTATATGTATATATTAATTTTATTTAATGACAAGGAGACAGCACCCCGGATGGTACCGATTGCTTCCAGGGTGTCTGCTATGTGCACGGTCTGATGTTCTCAGCAAAGTTTCCTGGGTAAGTTTTGAATGCAGAAGTCACCCTGAAAATGCTAGGCAGGTAGATCTCAGAGGCGGCGGTATGCCATGTGCTCAGAGCGGCTCACCACCCAACCAGCAGATGGAGAATCAACAGCCGGGTGACATCAAGAAGTAGCCGGGTGAGGGCCTTCGCAATAATAAAATGTTTTAAATCCTGACCTTATAATGATTTAAACTTGAAATAACAATTTATATATTAATTCTCTTCTTCTTAGAGGCCCAGATACTGTCCCCACTTGCAGGCTACACAGAATATATTTTTTTATACAGCTCTACAGATACTGGGCCCACTTGCAGGCTCTTTTTAATCAGTTCAGGTGACTGTTCCCGTCTGAACTTTTATACAGTAGGAGGGATCTTTGCCCTCCAGCCTGACACCGCCCCTGCACTGTGATGGACAACTACTCCCCGCCCCAATGCCACATCCCCTGCTCGGCACTCTTCCCTGACCCAATGCCGTGTCCCCTGCCCAGCACCTCCCTTTGCCCCAATGCTGCGTCCCCTGCCCAGCACCTCCCCCCACCCCAATGCGCCGTGTCCCGTCACCTGGAACCTTCACTAACATGTCCTTATTGCCGGCGGACACAGAGCTCTCCAATGTGAAGAATGTGACATCGGCACAGCTCGGCGTTGCACCCGGCATCCATGGCAACAAGGACACATTGAGGGTGAATGGGAATGCGGTGCATTGGGGCAGGGGGTAGTGCCGGGCGGTAGGCTGTTTCTGCCGGGCAATGAGCCCGCAGAAACAGCCTGGGAAGAACACTGGTATATCTTATATATATATATATATATATATATATATATATATATATATACAAAATTAGGGATGTGCTCCGACCCCCGTGTTTTGTTTATGTTTTCAGTTTTGAATCTGTATCTCCTTTGCGTTTTGGACCTGGATCTGGCTTTTCTGGTTTTGCAAAACCACCCTTGCGTGTTTTGGTTTTGGTTTTTGATCTGGATCTTTTTTCATAAAATTATAAAAACAGGTAAAACCACATAATTTGGGCCTGTTTTTGTTCCTACAGTATTATTATCCTTAATAACATTTATTCCCAGTCATTTGCAGTCAATTTTGACCACCTCACAGCTCACAATATTGATTTTTTTTCATCTAGGCTAGGCCTAAGCTCAAAATGTTGCATCCAGCTAGCTGGCTGACTAAACTAAGCGACAGCAGTGGGTGGCACTAACATGTGGCCATCTTTAAAAATGAAAGGGGCATACAGGAGATGCTGAGTGTGGCCATTACAATTTCTGGACAATCATAAACAATCAAATTCAAAATGTCAGACAGCAATGCCCCGAACAGCACATAATGCAGAAAAGAGGTGCAAGATGGAATAGGTTGCCAGCTTCACTGGAATGTGGGCAACTTAAGTAATGCAAAGCCAGTTTGTGTATGGGCCTCCAAATTGGCTCTTTTTCCTGCCAGTACTGAAAGGGACTGTCTGCCATGCCTATTTGGATGTTAACCCTAAAATGGCCATCCACCATTCAGATCAGAAATAGTCACGGTAGACATGTCACTATTAGTAGGCAGTTCTCTCAGGCCCGACCATATGTAATTTTTTGGTGACTGATCTGCATGACCAGCAGGAATTCTGTAGAGAAAATTTAGTTTTTTCCTGGCAGCCGCAGAAACTGAAGTAGGAGATGATGGCGTATCACGTGCCGCTTCAGCTGACAATTTTTTTACCAACAGCTCTTCAGATTTATCTCCATTGGAAAAAAAGATACAAGGTATAACTTAAACCTAGGATCAAGTATGGTCGCCAAAATATATTGATCTGATTTCAAGAAATTGACGACCCTTGGATCCTTGCAAAGCAAATCAAGGGCTTGATCCACCAGTCCGACATACTTAGCAGAATCGCTCCATTTCAGCTCCTCCTTCTCCAGCTGTTTTTGCAAAAGTCTGATGAGGGGAATGACCTGACTCAAGCTGGCAGTGTCTGAACTAACTTCACGTGTGGCAAGTTCAAAGGGTTTGAGAACCTTGCACAACACGGAAATTATTCTCCACTGCGCTTGAGTAAGGTGCATTCCCGCTCCACGGCCTATATCATAGGCCATTTTGTAGCCCTGGATGGCCTTTTGCTGTGCCTTCATCCGCTGAAGCATATAGAGAGTAGAATTCCACCTAGTTACTACCTCTTGCTTCAGCTGATGGCAGGGCAAATTCAACAGTATCTGCTGGTTATGCAATCTTCAACAAGCAGTTGCCGAATGTCTAAAATGTCCCGGAATTTTCCGGACCACCGAGAGCATCTTCTGCACACCCCTGTCATTTTTAAGAAAATGTTGCACCACCAAATTAATTGTGTGAGCAAAACATGGGGCGTGTTGGAATTCGCCCAGATGTAATGCTCTTACAATATTGCTGGCATTGTCAGAAATCACAAATCCCGAGGAGAGTCCAAGTGGGGTAAACCATTTTGCAATGATTTCCCTGTATTTCTCTAAGAGGTTCTCAGCGGTATGCCTCTTAGTGAAACCAGTTTTACAAAGAGTAGCCTGCCTCTGAATCAGCTGGCATTTGGTAGATGCTGCTGCTGCTGTTGCTGTTGTAGGCAATACACCTACCCACTGGGCTGTCACAGTCATGTAATCTTTAGTTTGCCCTGTCCCACTTGTCCACATATCAGTGGTCAAGTGGACCGTGGGTACAACGGCATTTCAGAGGACATTAATAAGGTTTTTTTTTAATGTCCTTGTGTGAGGTTCTGAATTTGTTGTTTACCAGGGGTGGTGATAGGAGCAGACACAGAAGCAGACTTAAATGAAAAAGTGGAGTTTTTAATAAGTGATTTAGAAGACATGGGAATGGCAAATGAAAAAGTCCAGGTATAGCACTAAAGTGCACTTGATAACTGTAGTGGGGGTTAATGAGAAAATGTCCAGATAGTGACAGGCAGGAATAGTCCAGTATACAAGTACGGTGTGCTGAAAATAGAATGCAGGTATGATGAGATGTAACTAAATGCAGGCTTGATGAGCTGTAACTGAATGCAGGTATGGTGAGCTGTAACTGATGCAGGCAGAGGTAGTGAAGTCCAGCTGGGAGTGAAATGAAGCAAGGTGCAGGGAAACAGCAGGTTCAGGTACTCAGGCAGGTAAGAAGGTATATTGAGGGTGAAGGGTAAGTCCAGCAGTTTGGAGCAGGCAAGGTTCAGGCTAGGAGCGTATACAAGCAGGCAGGTAAGGCACAGGTACTCTCTCTCAGCCGCAGCTGAGAAACACGTTGCACTGGCAAAGGAAGGAAGGCTCTAGACCTTCCTAAATACTCAGTGCCGCACTGTGACTGGCTGGAATGAGCACATGACCTATCAGGATTAGACAGCCGGAATCACATGGCTGCAGGCAAGATGGCGGCGCCCATGCCAACGGAACGGAAACACCGCCAGACCTCACCAGGCCTAGTGACAATGTGCCCGCACAGAACCACGCGCAGCCAATGCCCCTCACCAAACACCAGCAACACCAGTCTTCTTCTGATCCGGATTGGAGGATCTCCAGTGGTGGGAGCGAGTCTAGTGACGTGCCGCGCGAGCGCCCTCTGCGGCATGGGCGGGGGGCCTCAGATCATGATAGTTTTTCTTCTCTTCTAATTCTGGGAGGCACAAAAAGAGGGGTAGGAAGGCTAAGCGCAGGCGTCATTCTTCCACCAGTAGTTTTTCTGAGACTTCTGTGCTGTTAGACAAAGTGCTTTGCGCAAACACGGCCGTTTTAAGGGGGGTGCACCCCAGAGTAAGGGACAGGATTAGGAAGGGTCATTTTATTAACATATTTGCGCTCACTAGTAAGGCAAGGAATGCTGCTAAGAAGAAAGGGGGCGTGGGTGTGGACACGTGCATGTCTTACCACAATTGGCTTAAGTGAATGTATATTTTTGCCTCGTGCTACCTAGAAACGCGGCCAGACGAGCATATGAAAGTTATATGTTACATTTATCTGATACATGAGATGGTGAGTTCTGCGTGGGGTAACGCATGGAGAATATATGATGAAGAATTTCGGTGGAAGCAGCACGGAAAGGAAATGATCAATTTCGGGGCTAAGGATGTGGAGGTATTTGTCGACGTTACCCAGCCTCAGCGGGGACCGCAGGAGGGGATACCTCCTAGGCAGACCTTTGGCGGTGGGGTGGGGGTTTCAGGTAATGGAGCTAGGAACCCTGCGTCGCGGCATGGACATGGAAAATGTTTTGCCTATAATAATATGTTTTGGGGACAAAAAATAGGGCAATATGTTTTGGGGACAAAATGTTGCTTTCGGCACTGAGCACACCCCATTAAAGATTGTTCCCAATCAGGGGGTGTTTCTTCTGAGGCCTCAGGCGGTGGGGCAATTGGCTTCGGCCCCGCAGCCGCCCCTCCAAAATAGGGGTCCTACTCCAGTTTGTGTTGAAGCTATGGCGGTTTGGCTTGATGCTTATCCAAACCGTCCTGAGGCTGAGTTTTTGCGGGCAGGAGTCTGTGATGGTTTTCATTTGCCGATGCGGGGCATAGTCACTGGGGGTGGGGGCAGGAATTTACGCTCAGCAAGAGATTTGCCTGCGGTTCTACGAGAGAAGGTTGACACTGATCTCCGTGTTGATGAAAACACACTGATACTTTTCATTGTTTGCTCATCTATTGTGTTTTACCAGTGGTTCAATAAGTGGCCATGAGAAACCTTATATGAAAATGCATGTAGCCATAGGGATCATAGGCCCTCATTCAGAGCCGGACGCTCTGAGCAGAGCGCTCGCTCTGAATGAGGGCCGTCCTCCATAAAAATGCAATTGGGGCATATTTTAGGTCCATTTCGGGAACCTCCAATTGAGGGCTTGATCCTGTCGCCAGTTGGGGTAGTTCCTAAAAAGGCTGTAGGGAAGTTTAGTTTCATCCACCACCAATCATACCCCAGAGGTGGCTCAGTGAACGATGCAATTGCGGAGGAGCTTTGTCGGTATTTAGGTATCGAGATAGACACGGTTGGGGGGCTTTGTCGGTTGCCAGAGGATAAGGTACATTGGTTGCATGACGGCGTATTACTGGTGCTGGCCATAGGTAAGGTTACCCCACAGTTCATTTTGGGGTTATTTAAGTTCGCATGCAGAGTTATTGCCATGGGTAGAATTTTTTGCTTTAAGATGGAATGGTTAACAGCAAAAGCCAGGAGCCCGCATCATTTTTTAAGGTTGTCAGGGTAAATCCGTCGGGATCTCTTGGTCTGGGATCAATTTTTGGATCATTTCAATGGAGTGCGTATTTGGCAGGACCCCCCAGCATCTAATGTAACTATGCAGCTTTTTACTGAAGCAGCAGGTTCTTTGGGTTTTGGGGCATTTTTAGGGGGGAGTTTGTGCGCTGTGCCTTGGCCAGCTGAATGGATAGCTGAGGGTTTGACTCGCAATCTTCTTCTGCTGGAACTGTTTCCTATTTTGGTGGCAATGGAGCTTTGGGGAGCCGTTGGGTCGGTTGCTCGTGATCTGTCCTGCCCAAAACTTATCGGCATGGAGTTTTCTTGTGAATACTCGTGCTGTGTGGTACATTATGGCGGGAGCACGAGCAAACTCAGTGGATGGAAGGATGGCGTCTGGTTACAGGAGCGTCGAAATTCCGTCTTCTGCATCCCAACTTGAGGATTCGCTACTCGCCCTAGGTGGGAGTCTTGAGGAATTTTTTGTGTTATCACTGGTTTTACTTGTGGCTGCTGCCCGCCGGTGGAAGTTTTGTGTTTTTTGCCTCAGGTCAGGTTGGGATCTCTATCATCGGCACACTCCTCCTTATCCCTTGGTAGGTTTAATGCTTAAATAGGCTCAGTATTAGACAGTTAGTGTCAATAGATCCATCAATATAGATTAATGTAACTTCCTCATGTATCATGCTGTTCCCTGGTTTTTTAAATACTTGAGTATATTGTTTATTAATCTTTATACCTTTTTGTTTTTTTACCAGGCTGTCAATTGGATGATACCTTTATTTGGGTTATTGGGCATTCATACGTATTCTGGTTGGCCCGGTCTGAAATTGTATTGGGTGCTCGGGAGCTATCCGAAGTTGAGAATATAAGGTGGATTGGGCAGAGAGGCCTACGTTGGCAGGGTTTGGAGGGTTTACTCCAGAGCTCTGTTGAGAGATTCGGGTACCCTGTTTCCTCATTATTCATTTGGGGGGCAATGATTTAACCTCCCGCACATGCCTTGTCTTAAGAATGACCATCAAGGCTGATGTATTGGCACTTATTGCTCGGTGTCCCTTTTGTAGGGTCATATGGTCTGAGATGGTGCCACATTTGCAGTGGCATGCGGCTTTTAACCCTTTGGCTGTAGATATGTCCAGGCGGAGGATTAACTCTGTGGTTGGAAGGGCGGTTCTGGCCCAAGGGAGTACGGTGGTGAGACACAATGGGATCACCATTCAGGATGGGGTGCACCTGTCTCGCAGGGGGTGCAAAATTTTTCTTAGAGACTTGATTTTGTGGATTAGAGCTTTAGATGTTTAGGGGTTGGGTTTGTTAGTTGCTTTGAGTTGAGATATGGTTGCTGCAATGGACGGTAGGTCCTTGTTGTGGCCTGGTTATGAATGGCCTGTTTCATGGGGTTAGGGTTATGATTTTTGGTAATTTATAGTTAGCTTTCCCTGTGGGTTACCCGTGCAGCTGGGTTGGCTTTAGGCCGAGGGTAGGGCGTTACAATGGATAACCACCGATCCAGGTGGGTCCTGGCCTTCCCAGGTGCACGGGTGCCCCTCAAGTCGTTATTAGGTATTCTCCCCGCAGGTTTGGGCAGGGGGCCCGTGAACTCTGCAAGTTGTCGGAAGAGGGGCAGTTGGTCCCAACACCAATTTGGTAAAGGTGGGAGTGTAGCCCCTCCGTTTATTATTTTTCATATATATATGCTTTCATATGTATTCACTTTATTGTTAGGCCATTCAAAAACCCCGCCGGCATGCTATGTCTAGGTTTGTTCAGTTAGGACATTTTATAAATAGGATGCTCTAAATAAATAGGCTACTAGTTTAAGAAAATAAAAAGACTGACCATTTTTCCCCAGCAATTTTGGTGTCCGTGTTTTATTTTTAATAGTAAGTTTTGGTGTGTGTGTGACTGAGTGTGCACGGTGTTCTGACGCTAGAGAGTTTAACGTGTGTACCCAGCTTTAGTAAGATCTCCGTGTTGATGAAAACACACTGATACTTTTCATTGTTTGCTCATCTATTGTGTTTTACCAGTGGTTCAATAAGTGGCCATGAGAAACCTTATATGAAAATGCATGTAGCCATAGGGATCATAGGCCCTCATTCAGAGCCGGATGCTCTGAGCAGAGCGCTCGCTCTGAATGAGGACCGTCCTCCATAAAAATGGAGCGTCCTCCTGGACGCTCGTATAGCTGTGGGTCAGCCAGTGCGACCAGAAGCCTGTGGTCGGTCGGGTTTTTCGACCACAAGCCCTGGAGTGATTTTGGCTCTATCAGAGCCAAAATCACTCCCACTGACATCACTAGTGATGTCAGTGGGCCGGCTTCTGACGGTAGGCGTTCCCTTGGGAACGCCCCCGTCTGGGAGGCCCGCCCCCGGCCCGCCCACCAAAGGGGGCGTGCTGTCAATCAACATCGACAGCACGCCCCTTTTGATCAGACACAACGAGCGAAGGAAAGTCCTTCGCTCGTTGCGTCTCGCGCATGCGCACGACGGAGCCCCCTCCGTCGTGCGCATGCTCAGTGCACACCATCAACCCACTTGCGAGCGGACAGCCGCTCGCGAGTGGGTCTGAATCAGGCCCATTGTGCCTTATAACCAGTGCAGGGAAATGGCACTGATGATCCCATTTGAATGTATATATCTCTGATTTATTTTTTCCCCAAAATATAACGGCTACATAATGGGGGGTAAGGTGCAATCAGGGAGATTGCTAGGGGTATATTAACTAAAGTGAGAGTTTTTAGAAATGGAGATGTTGCCGATAGCAACCAATCAGATTCTACTTAACATTTAACTAGCACTTTCTAGAAGATAATAGCTAGAATCAGATTGGTTGCTATGGGCAACATATCCACTTCTAAAAATTCTCACTTTAGTAAATATACCCCTCAGACTCTTCAGAGAGTCAGAAGGATTGCTAGTATTTCAGGGAGTCTCACTGACAATCAGGGAGAGTTGGCAAGTATGCTGACAACTAAAGCAAATGTTTAACCAGTTATACCTACATGCAGGGCTGTAGCTAGGGGTGTGCGGCCGCACAGAGTGCAGTGCTCTGTGGACGGCACCGTTGACATCCCTCGGCCCCTGCTTCTGACTGCAGGGTGCCTAAAACGGCGCCCTGCAGCCAGCATCACTGCAGCAGTGCTGCCAGTAGTGTCCCGCGGACGCTACAGGCAGACACCCTGCCATAATTACAGCTGCCCGGCGCGTCTTGAAGATGCTCCGGGCACTGCTTGAGCTTAAGTTGCCAGCGGCCCTGTACCCTTTTGCCGACGTCATGACGTCACACACAAAATGGGCGGATCTGGCACAGGGCGCTCAGAGCGCTAGCTACGGCTCTGCCTACATGTATGTCTTGGTTTTCCTGGAATCCCAATTCCTATGGTAACTAAATTAGCAGGAATGGGAATTTATTACTGGACTCATGTCCTGCTAAATCTGCCACAGACAGAAACTACAGTCAGCTGTCAGGGCGTAATCTTTCTGACATATGGCAGGGTGCAGTGAAGAGCCTATACAGTATTACGGCGGTTTCACCAGAGAATAGGTTCTTCACTGAGCCATAAAGAGCCCATAATATGATGCCAATGAATGAGAAGCTCCTAATTATTTTGTATTTGTTTTAATTGAATAAAAGCACTGTTTAACTGTATAACTCTGTCATTTAACATAATCACAGAACTCCCACATAATAAGGCACCCTTTCAGTTCACTTGCTGTCAGGTATAGTTTCTGCACTGTCGTCTACTCTTATAAAGAGAGCACTGTATTAAAAAGAGCTTTAAAGTCCGTTCATCAGCACACATCAGAGGCAGCCACCTTACTGTAAGTAATGGCTGTGTGATGATTCATCAGCTTGCAGTATTAGGCCTGATCTACTAATGTAACCACAACTGCGGCTTATTCAGCATCGCGGCTGTGTCTTTATGCTGTCACAGCAGATGGGACATGTACAGAGACATCCACCGGCTGCAGTGCTAATCTGCCGCTGCGTGTATTAAAACTAGGGGTGAGCGGGTTCGGATTTCTGAAATCCGAACCCCCCCGAGCCCCCCCGATCCGAGTCCGATCCGAGTCAGGCTCGACTTTTCCCGCCTGACTCGGATCTGAAATCGAGGCAAAACGTCATCATCCCGCCTTCCGAGTCTCGCGGGTTTTGGATCCTATATAAGGTACCCGCGTCGGCGCCATTTTCTCACTCGGCTGTGGACAGTGAAGAGGGAGGGTGGGAGTTAGGGCTGTGTAGTGTAGTGTAGTGTAGTGCTGCTGTTGTCCACTGCTTCAAAGTCCATAGGGGCTGGCTGTGTTGTGCTGTGCTGCTGTTGTTAATAGGGGCTGTGTCCACTACTTCAAAGTCCATAGGGGCTGGCTGGACTGTGTTGTGCAGTCAGTTCTCCATAGGGGCTGTGTCCACTCCAAAGTCCTGTGCAGTGTCCCAGTCCTAAAGGGGTGCTGTAGTGTTGTCCAGGGGGTGCTCTGTCCATCAGGGGTGCTCCCCCCAAGTGCTAAAAAAATAATATATTTTCTGTGTTTGTGAATTGTGTGCGCAGTAGCCGCACGTGCATCAACAAAGTAGTGCCAAGCGTGCGCCTGTGTCATAAGTAAAGGGCCGGCTGGCTTGACCGTTAAAGGGTGCTGTAACCCCCGAAAGTACACTCCAGTCCAAACCAAAAAAAATTATTTTCTGTGTTTGTGAATTGTGTGCGCAGTAGCCGCACGTGCATCAACAAAGTAGTGCCAAGCGTGCGCCTGTGTCATAAGTAAAGGGCCGGCTGGCTTGACCGTTAAAGGGTGCTGTAACCCCCAAAGTACACTCCAGTCCAAACCAAAAAAAAAATAATTTTCTGTGTTTGTGAATTGTGTGCGCAGTAGCCGCACGTGCATCAACAAAGTAGTGCCAAGCGTGCGCCTGTGTCATAAGTAAAGGGCCGGCTGGCTTGACCGTTAAAGGGTGCTGTAACCCCCGAAAGTACACTCCAGTCCAAACCAAAAAAAATTATTTTCTGTGTTTGTGAATTGTGTGCGCAGTAGCCGCACGTGCATCAACAAAGTAGTGCCAAGCGTGCGCCTGTGTCATAAGTAAAGGGCCGGCTGGCTTGACCGTTAAAGGGTGCTGTAACCCCCAAAGTACACTCCAGTCCAAACCAAAAAAAAAATAATTTTCTGTGTTTGTGAATTGTGTGCGCAGTAGCCGCACGTGCATCAACAAAGTAGTGCCAAGCGTGCGCCTGTGTCATAAGTAAAGGGCCGGCTGGCTTGACCGTTAAAGGGTGCTGTAACCCCCGAAAGTACACTCCAATCCAAACCAAAAAAAAATTATTTTCTGTGTTTGTGAATTGTGTGCGCAGTAGCCGCACGTGCATCAACAAAGTAGTGCCAAGCGTGCGCCTGTGTCATAAGTAAAGGGCCGGCTGGCTTGACCGTTAAGGGTGCTGTAACCCCCAAAGTACACTCCAGTCCAAACCAAAAAAAAAATGATTTTCTGTGTTTGTGAATTGTGTGCGCAGTAGCGGCACGTGCATCAACAAAGTAGTGCCAAGCGTGCGCCTGTGTCATAAGTAAAGGGCCGGCTGGCTTGACCGTTAAGGGTGCTGTAACCCCCGAAAGTACACTCCAGTCCAAACCAAAAAAAAAATTATTTTCTGTGTTTGTGAATTGTGTGCGCAGTAGCCGCACGTGCATCAACAAAGTAGTGCCAAGCGTGCGCCTGTGTCATAAGTAAAGGGCCGGCTGGCTTGACCGTTAAGGGTGCTGTAACCCCCGAAAGTACACTCCAGTCCAAACCAAAAAAAAATTTTTTTTCTGTGTTTGTGAATTGTGTGCGCAGTAGCCGCACGTGCATCAACAAAGTAGTGCCAAGAGTGCGCCTGTGTCATAAGTAAAGGGCCGGCTGGCTTGACCGTTAAAGGGTGCTGTAACCCCCAAAGTACACTCCAGTCCAAACCAAAAAAAAAATTATTTTCTGTGTTTGTGAATTGTGTGCGCAGTAGCCGCACGTGCATCAACAAAGTAGTGCCAAGAGTGCGCCTGTGTCATAAGTAAAGGGCCGGCTGGCTTGACCGTTAAAGGGTGCTGTAACCCCCAAAGTACACTCCAGTCCAAACCAAAAAAAAAATTATTTTCTGTGTTTGTGAATTGTGTGCGCAGTAGCCGCACGTGCATCAACAAAGTAATGCCAAGAGTGCGCCTGTGTCATAAGTAAAGGGCCGGCTGGCTTGACCGTTAAAGGGTGCTGTAACCCCCAAAGTACACTCCAGTCCAAACCAAAAAAAAAATTATTTTCTGTGTTTGTGAATTGTGTGCGCAGTAGCCGCACGTGCATCAACAAAGTAGTGCCAAGCGTGCGCCTGTGTCATAAGTAAAGGGCCGGCTGGCTTGACCGTTAAGGGTGCTGTAACGCCCGAAAGTACACTCCAGTCCAAACCAAAAAAAAAAATATTTTCTGTGTTTAGCCGCACGTATATATCAAATCGATATAACATATATGGAGGACCAAACTTTCTCCGATAAAAATAAAATAGAGAAAGATCAAGAACCACTTCCTCCTAGTGCTGAAGCTGCTGCCACTAGTCATGACATAGACGATAACATGCCATCAACGTCGTCTGCCAAGGCCGATGCCCAATGTCATAGTAGAGGGCACATATAATCCCAAATGGCAAAGTTCAGGAAAATGACCTTGAAAAAGACATTTAAATCAGCTGAAGAGAAACGTAAACTTGCCAATATGCCATTTACGACACGGAGTGGCAAGGAACGGCTAAGGTCGATCCCTAGTATGTTCATGACTAGTGGTTCAGCTTCACATGACGATGGAAGCCCTCCTCCCACTAAAAAAATCAAAAGAGTTAAACTGGCAAAAGCACAGCGAAGAACTGTGCTTTCTAAGAAGATATCACAAATCCCCAAGGAGAGTCCAAGTGTGGTGGTGGTTGCGATGCCTGACCTTCCCAGCACTGGACGGGAAGAGGTGGCTCTTTCCACCATTTGCACGCCCCCTGCAAGTGCTGAAAGGAGCACCCACAGTCCACTTGCTGATATGCAAATTGAAGATGTCACTGTTGAAGTACAACAGGATGAGGATACTGGTGTAGCTGGCGCTGAGGAGGAAGTTGGCGAGGAGGATTCTGATGGTGATGTGGTTTGTTTAAATCAGGCTCCGGGGGAGACAGTTGTTGTCCGTGGGATGAAAAAGCCCATCACGGTCATGCCTGGGCAGAAGACCAAACATTCCACCTCTTTGGTCTGGCAATATTTCTATCCAAATCCGGACAACAACTGTCTTGCCATATGTACCATATGTAAAGGTGAAATAAGTAGGGGTAGGGACGTCAACCACCTAGGAACATCCTCCCTTATACGGCACCTGCAGCGCGTTCATAAAAAGTTACTGTCAAGTTCAGAAACTTTGGCTAAGACCGTAAGCAGTCCAGGGACACCTAAATCCCGTTGTCCTGTTGTATCCAAGCGCCTGCAAACCACACCGTCAACTCCCTCCTCGTCAATTTCCTCCTTAGTCAGGATCGGAAGTAATCCTGCAGGCCATGTCACTGGCATGACTGACTCTCCTATCCGGGATTCCTCTGGAGGATCCTGCATTGCTACGCCTACTGCTGCCGCTGCTGCTGTTGCTGCTGCTGGGAGTCGTTCATCATCCCAGAGAGGAAGTAGGAACACCACTACTTTTACTAAACAATTGACCCTCCAACAGTCCTTAGCGAGGAGGATGAAGTACGACAGCAGTCATCCTGAAGCAAAACGTATAACTGAGGCCTTGACTGCTATGTTGGTGTTAGACGTGCGTCCGGTATCCGCCATTAGTGCAGTGGGATTTAGACAATTGATGGAGGTAGTGTGTCCCCGGTTCCAAATCCCGTCTAGATTCCACTTCACTAGGCAGGCGATACCGAGACTGTACAGAAACGTCAGAAAAAGTGTCCTCAGTGTCCTGAAAAATGCCGTTGTACACAATGTCCACTTAACCACGGACATGTGGACAAGTGGAACAGGGCAGACTAAGGACTATATGACTGTGACAGCCCACTGGGTAGATGTATCACCTTACGCAGCAACAGCAGCAGCGTCACCAGTAGCAGCATCTCAGAAACGCCAGCTTGTTACAAGGCAGGCTACGCTGTGTATCACCGGTTTCAGTAAGAGGCACACCGCCGACAACCTCTTAGAGAAACTGAGGGAAATCATCGCCCAGTGGCTTACCCCACTTAGACTCTCCTGGGGATTTGTGATATCTGACAACGCCACCAATATTGTGCGGGCATTACATCTGGGCAAATTCCAGCACGTCCCTTGTTTTGCTCACACAATAAACTTGGTGGTGCAGAATTTTCTGAAAAGCGACAGGGGCGTGCAGGAGACGCTTTGGGTGGCCCGAAAAATTTCTGGCCACTTTCGCCATTCAGCGACTGCGTGCCGAAGACTGGAGCGCCAGCAAACACTCTTGAACCTGCCCCGCCATCACCTGAAGCAAGAGGTTGTGACGCGGTGGAACTCAACCCTCTATATGCTTCAGAGGATGGAGGAGCAGCAAAAGGCCATACAAGCCTATACATCCACCTATGACATAGGCAAAGGAGGGGGTATGCACCTGACTCAAGCGCAGTGGAGAATGATTTCCGTGTTGTGCAAGGTTCTCCAGCCCTTCGAACTTGCCACACGTGAAGTCAGTTCAGACACAGCCAGCTTGAGTCAGGTCATTCCCCTCATCAGGCTTTTGCAGAAGCAGCTGGAGAAAGTGAAGGAGGAGCTAAGACGGAGCGATTCCGCTCGGCATGTGGGACTTGTGGATGAAGCCCTTCATTCGCTTTGCCAGGATTCCAGGGTGGTCAATCTGTTGAAATCAGACCACTACATTTTGGCCACCGTGCTTGATCCTAGGTTTAAAGCCTATGTGGTGTCTCTCTTTCCGGCCGACACAAGCCTGCAGAGGTGCAAAGACCTGCTGGTGAACACACTGTCAGCTGAAGCGGAACGTGACACGTCAACGGCTCCTTCTTCATTTTCTCCCGCAACTGGGGCTGCCAGGAAAAAACGTAGGTATCCTAAGCAACCCGCTGGCGGTGATGCAGGGCAGGCAGGACCAAGTTTGGACATCTGGTCCGGACTGAAGGACCTGGCAACAATTTCTGACATGTCTACTGTCACTGCATATGATACTGTCACCATTCACAGAATGGTGGAGGATTACATCGGTGACAGCATCCAAGTAGGCATGTCAGACAGTCCATACCTGTACTGGCAGGAAAAAGAGGCAATTTGGAGGCCCCTGTACAAGCTGGCTCTATTTTACCTGAGTTGCCCCCCCTCCAGTGTGTACTCCGAAAGAGTGTTTAGTGCAGCCGGGAACCTTGTCAGCGAAAGGCGTAGGAGGTTGCTGCCACAGAATGTGGAGAAGATGATGTTCATCAAAATGAATTATCAGCTCTTCCAGGGAGACCAGCCTCCAGAAGGTACAGAGGGACCTGTGGTGGTGGATTCAAGTGGGGACGAGTTAATACTTTGTGAGGATGAGGATGTACACACTGAAGAGGGTGAGGAATCGGTGGATGAGGAGGATGAGGATGACATCTTGCCTCCGTAGAGCCAGTTTGTGCAGGGACACATTAATTGCCAGCTTGTTTTGTGGGGGCCCAAACGAACCAATCATTTCAGCCACAGTTGTGTGGCAGACCCTGGCGCTGAAATGATTGATTTGTTAAAGTGTGCATGTCCTGTTTATACAACATAAGGGTGGGTGGGAGGGCCCAAGGACAATTCCATCTTGCACTTCTTTTTTTTCTTTGCATTATGTACAGTTTGGGGCCTAGTTTTTCTAACTGCCATCCTGTCTGCCACTGCAGTGTCACTCCTAGATGGGTCACGTGTTTGTGCCGCCCACTCGTGTCGCTTAGCATAGTCATCCAGCTACCTCGGTGCAACCTTTTGGACATAAAAACACTATTGTGAGGTGTGAGGTGTTCAGAATAGACTGGAAATGAGTGGAAATTAAGGTTATTGAGGTTAATAATAGCATAGGAGCAGAGAAACCAACAAATTCTGTGATTTTAGCTGTTTTTATGCTTTTTTTAAAAAAAATACAGATCCAAAACACAAAACCCAGAACCCAAAACACGGAAGGGTGGTTTTGGCAAAACCAATCCAGATCCAAAACACGAAGAAAGATCCAGATCCAAAACCAAAACACAAAACACGAAAAGTGGCCGGTGCACACCCCTAATTAAAACACATCAGCCCTATGGAGGCACAGATTATCCATCTGAACATGGCCGCCGATATCAGTATAACTGCAGAAAAAGACGCAGTCACTGACCGCGATGCCCACGTCTGGCCAGCTGCCGCTCTGTTACCTCCCAGGCCTCTCTCTCTATCCAAATCCCTTCTGCGTCGTCCTTCGGTAACCAACTGGACGTATGCGCAGTGTGAGTCGAACGCATGCGCAGACTGAAAACATCGGCCGCTTGAGTCCGACATCGACACTGCGTCCACCTCTGAATGAGGACCGTAATGTGCAGTATGTAATGTATAGAGGACAGGGTGTGGTACGGCTCAACTACAATAGGTATTAGGTACTAATTGAGTCTTCCTGTATTAGGTTTGACTCTGCTATATTATCTTTCCAAAAGGGAAACCAAATAGTCCTGTGACAGCTGACTCCTGACCCACATAGAATGTATGTGCTTGTAATGTAAGATATGTGATGTGTGTGCATTGCTGGAAAAGCCTCTTGATGTGACAATATTTGCACTGCTTTACTAATAGTCGGCTCATCTGATGTCAATGAGACTGACAGAACAAGAAAGACTAAAGAAATACTAGGTATACGAAGTTATAGAGGATATAATGCCACTGTTATACATTAATATCTATCAAAATATACTGCCTGTATTACTAAGCAAAATAATGATAATGTAGCTGAAATAAGTATTTACACATAAAAATAAATAAATGCACATTTTCTCCTGTAATAATTGTTGTAAAGTTAACTAATCCCTTTGAATAGTATAACGGTTGCCATACATGGTGCGATGCACCGTGTAGGGCGACTGCCGATCCATCGGTAGACGGATTGTGCTGTCACCGCCGGCAATCGTGCGGTCACCATATATCACCTATATCGTGCCATGTATGGGGGCCTTTAGTCTTGATAACATACACGATTTGTATTTCTCTCTGTATAAGTGTAACCCATGCTTTCAAGGGATAAAATGGTGTGCGACATTATCTCTTTACTATATTTAAAGATATTCTCAAACATACAGTTGCTACTGTGTGATACTGGTTGGCTTAGCTGACTGCTTCATTGAGGTAGTGTCAGGGGGTTATGTACATGCATGGTCCTGTTAGCTAGTTCAGCACACTCTCATGATCTTGCAAGTAAAATACTAATGTACTCTGTGGGTCCGGATACCATGTTTTTCGAACTCAGAACCAGTTAAGCAGCAGCAGCTGATTATTTAGCCTTCTGTTCAGAATACTTAAATATCATTGGTCTGATTCTGAGCTGGGAGCACAGCAACAAAAGTAACCCATACTTGCCCACTCTCCCTGATTGTCCGGGATACTCCTGGTGACGCCCAGATGAATGGGCAAGTCTCCAGGAGCCACCCTCCATCGGGCCGTGTGTTCAGTTCCATCAAAGTAAATCTTACCCCCGATTCACAATGCTGGTAATTGCGGCATTGTATTATATATAGCGGGGGATGGGACTATATTGACAATCATGTTGTTACACCCCCATCGTCGCCCACTTCTGCCATGCCCCCCTCAGTGCCGGTCTGTCTCTCCCGTCCCAGGGAGGACAGCCCAAAGGTTGGCAAGTATGATTTGCACCCCTTGCATAGCAACATGGTTTGTTCCAGGTGCAAAGTTACTGTACTTGCTTTTTAGGCTTTGCTCCCAACTCTGAATCAGTCCCCATGTGTTTGCCTGATCTCTAGTCACTTCCTGGCTTTAGCAATTCCATGCAGCCTTGGGATATACAAGTCTGGAAAACTACATTACCAGTGCCTGATTGTTGTGCATGTACTCTAGTCTAGCTGTCCCTGGTCTCCTACTGTATCTCTGCTGTTTGACTTCCTGAACTTTGAAACTTGGCTTCATCCGATGCCCAGCTGATTTCCTTGACTTATTCATTGATACTTTCCCTGGACCAGCTGTAGGCTATCAGGGACAGATTCCTGACTGCTTACCTGCGTACCGTACTCTTGATTTTGTCTCTGATTCTGAAGGGGCTGAATAAAATCCATCACTGAGGTGATGCAGATAATTAGCAGGGCCGCAACTAGGGGGGCTAAGGGGGCACGTGACCCGGGTGCTGGACTTGAAGGAGTGCCGGGAGGAGGCTGCCGGGAGGCTAGGTTGCTGCTCTTGTGGGTTTGTAGCCACATCCCGGCCTTGAGAGGCACAGAGAATCCATCAGTCTAATGTGGTGTCGGTCACCAGCCTATCAGTGCTCGCGGACCGGCAGAGACTTTCGGTCTGTGAGCTCCAATTGGTTTGCGAGCAGCACCACATCACAGTGATGGCAGTTCTGACAGTTCCTCAGCATGTGGCAGCCCTGTCGCGCGCCACCCTGAGCTCACCCACCTCACGGCCCTGGCAGGTAAGAGAAGGGAGATGGGGCCTTACTGTGGCATAATGTGTAAGGAGCCTCACTGGGGCATAATGTGTAAGGGGCCTTACTGTGGCATAATGTAAAGGGGGCCTTACTGTGGAATAATGTATATGGGGAATTACTATGGCATAATGTGTAAGGGGCCTTACTGTGGCATAATGTATATGGGGAATTACTGTGGCATAATGTATAAGGGGCCTTACTGTGGTATAATGTGTAAGGGGCCTTACTGTGGCATAATGTAAAAGGGGCCTTACTGTGGCATAATGTATATGGGGAATTACTGTGGCATAATATGTAAGGGGCCTTACTGTGGCATATTGTATATGGGGAATTACTGTGGCATAAATGTACTGTATAAGAGGCATTACTTTGGCTTAATGAATAAGGGGCATTACTGTGGCTTAATGAATAAGGGGCATTACTGTGGCATAATGTGTTGTAGGGATAATGGGCGGGATGTACTAAAGGAAAAATGCGGTAGATACCCCGTTTTCAGAGTTTTTACTGCATTTCCATATGCACTAAGGCCCGGCCGCCCTTTTATCGGTGCAGAGGGTAACGCCAGAAAAACCTGGGGTTACCCTATAGAAGTCTATGGGCTTCTTACCGCACCCCACTCCCGACTCCTCGCCGCCACCCAGCGCTGGCCCCCCACTCACCTGCCTCCTCCTCCTCCTCCTCCTCCTAATCTTCTTCCGGGTGCAGGGAGGAGGAGGAGGAGCCCGAGGCTTCCTGCACAGGTGACCAGCAGGAAGCCCCCGGGACTTGGAGGGGGCGGGGTCCCACAGAGACCCCATCACCCAGCATCGGCTGCTTCGCAAAGGGCAGCTGTCCTTTGCGATACTAATCGCATATGTTAGTACATATGCGATTAGTAAGGTTGCGGTGACTGCTGGAATGGAATGGTCACCGCAACCTTAGTACATCCCGGCCATTGTGTTGTAAGGGGCATTACTGTGGCATAATGCTTTATAAGGGTCATTAATGTGTGGCATAATGTGTTATAAGGGGCATTACTGTGTCACAAAACCACACACCCTTTTCAACCTCTATGTTGCATTTTTTTGGGGGGAACCAAATTATTATGATGTCATCTCCAAGCGCCGACAGACCAGTTCTACTGCACATGTGTGCACTGTGAACGGCGCTGACCCGGGAATAACTCAGGTCTGCGCTGGGGTCTGAAGTCGATCTGTCCCGAGTCTGACCCGATTTGCAATCTTGTTCCAAATAACGGGTCAGACCCGGGAATTTAGTGTAAAAGAGGTATTAGTGAGAAACAGCCCATCTCTGCTGAGAAGGTCAAGGTTGATATCACAAGAATGATTTATAATAAGATATTTAACAACACCAGACAGAGGCAGACATGAATTTCCAAAATGTTCATCGCTACGAACATCCTGCATCTATTCCCCATAACACCTCTGGGTCAGGAACTCCAGCGCAGACTACGACACACTGTTTGCTCCATTTCTGTGGGACCAGGTTCCTTCTCATTGGAAAATATTCAGTAGGCAGGTAAGAAGATCTTAAGTAACTTGGTCTCCTTGCAATGAAGCTTGAGCTCATGGCTGTCACAGACAGATGTTGATTTGTAATAGTGGGTTGGCACTTGTAAGATACCACAATATAATTAGTTGTACCCGGCAATGTCTTCAGTCCAAAAACACAACTATTCACAGGAAGTTGGCAAGACCTCTGATTCTGGAGCTCACCCAGTATTTTTTCTAGGGATGTGCGCCGGACCATTTTTGCCGGATTTGGATTTGGATTTGGTTCTAATTCGTCGTCCGGCTTTGGATTTGGATTTGGATTTGCCAAACTGCGGTGACTGGCTTTGGATTTGGATTTGGATTTGGATTTGGATTTTTTTACAAAAATTGACAAAAAAAGCTAAAATCACATAAATTGGTCTTTTTTTTCTTCCTAGAGTATTATTAACCTCAATAACATTAATTTCCAGTCAATTTAGACCATATCACAGCTTATAATATTGTTTTCAACATTATTGGCCAAAGGTTGCAGTGAGCTGACTGGTTACTAAGCGACAAAGCAGCGGCACAACGACACAGACACCACAGTATAAAGCACATCTATGACACATTGCCACACAGCAGTGGCAGAAATGAAAAGTAGTGCACCCACCCAGTGGGGTACGGCCAGCAGAGTCACAGTACTTGTTTACAAAGTGGGCTACGGCCCTAGGAGTCACAGTGCACAATCTTATTAGCATTACACCGCACATAGGGCCTGATTCACATTACACCATAAAGTAGTGTCTCTTATTTATGTTACGACACACAGTAGTGCCCCTTTTACACAATGCCCACAGTAGTGACCCTTTTACACAATGCCCACAGTAGCGGTGTCCCTTACACAATGTCCCCCAGCAGTGGTGCCCCCTATGCAGTCCCCTTAGTAGTACGGTCCACTATGCAGTGCCCCCAGTTGAATGCTCCCCAGTAGTATGCCCCCCATTAGCAGGCCCCCCCAGTAGTATGTCCCCCATTAGCAGGCCCCCCCAGTAGTATGCCCCCCATTAGCATGCCACCCAGTAGTATGCCCCCCCAGTAGTATGGCTCCCCCAGTAGTAGGCTGCCCCAGTAGCAGGCCCCCCCAGTAGTAGGCTGCTCCAGTAGTAGCCCCCCCTGTAGTATGGGCCCCCCCTGTAGTATGGCCCCCCCTGTAGTAGGCCCCCCCAGTAGTATGGCCCCCCCCAGTAGCAGGCCCCTCAGTAGTATGGCCCCCCCAGTAGCAGACCCCCCCCAGTAGTATAGCCCCCCCCAGTAGCAGGCCCCTCTGTAGTATGGCCCCCCCCAGTAGTATAGCCCTGCCCAGTAGCAGACCCCCCCAGTAGTGCAGACCCCCCCAGTAGTATAGCCCCCCCCCCAGTAGCAGGCCCCTCTGTAGTATGGCCCCCCAATAGTGCAGATCCCCCCCAGTAGTATGGCCCCCCCAGTAGCAGACCCCCCCCCAGTAGTATAGCCCCCCCCAGTAGCAGGCCCCTCTGTAGTATGGCCCCCCCAGTAGTATTGCCTCCCCCAGTAGCAGACCCCCCCCCAGTAGTGCAGACCCCCCCCCAGTAGTATAGCCCCCCCAGTAGCAGGCCCCTCTGTAGTATGGCCCCCCCAGTAGTATAGCCCCCCCCCAGTAGCAGACCCCCCCAGTAGTGCAGACCCCCCCCCCCAGTAGCGCCCCCGGACCTTTGACAAGTAAAAAAATAAAAAAAATAAAACTTACCTGTATCCCCGCTCCCGCGCCGTCCGCTCTGTCACACGCTGAGGAGGGAGCCGGAAGACGGAGCTCATGTGTGAGCTCCAGCCGGCTCCCTCCGTGCAGCAGCCAATGAGAGTCTGTGTGACTCTCATTGGCTGCTGTAACAAACACACAGCTGCCGCTGGCGGCTGTGTGTCTGTGTCTGTGTAGGGCAGAGCGCTATCACTGCGCTCTGCCCTACACGCGAGGAGACCTGATGTCGGATTCTCTAGTGAGAATCCGACATCAGGCGGCCGCCGTTCGGCCCCGAACGGGGATCCGAGTCAGGCGGTGAACACCCGAACAGGGTTCGGGTGGACTCGGATCCCCAATGTTCGGAGCGGTTCGGATTCCACAGAATCCGAACCGCTCATCTCTAATTTTTTCTAGTGCAGTCTTTGCAGGGCACCTGTGATGAGGGTGTGCATGGTTTCCTGAGATAACAAAACACAAACTGCAGAACTCTGAGAAGAACGCCATAAAATGCAGACTGGATGCTGACAGTGTAGTGACAAGAGCACTGCAGTGTCAGATGTTCTATGTCACAAGCGGACACTGGGCCTGATTCAGAGCTGTACGCTAACTCGATGGTTAGCGTACATCGCCGATGGTGAGTGGTCTGCACATGCACAGGACCCGTTCTGCACATGTGCAAAACCGGTCCTGCGATCTCGCCCAGTGATGTGCAGTCAGCTAAGGCAGGTGAGGCAGAGCCTTTCCTGTCATACTTAGGTATTCTCCACAGTTTTTACTATAAAAATTATAAGAAAAATTTAAAAGAAAATATAAATATCTTCTTTGTATTATTTTAATCATTTTTATAGTCAAAAATCTGGAGTAAAAAGTGTATGGCAGGTGAGGCACTGCCTCCCCTGTCTACCTTTTCTGCACATCCCTGATCAAAACATACCAATTTTCCAGCACTATATACTGCTGCACCTTTGTGTAATGCCCACATGAACCCTCAGGTTCATATATGTATTTGTAAATCTGGCTCTGATGCTAGCCACTGTCTCCCCAGCTATTAACCTCACCACACGTCACTGATCTCACGCCCACATACCCTCCCAAGCCACAGCATGATTGACATGCTCAAACGTTTTGGGGGCAAAGCGAGGAAGTGGCTGGTCAATGTTCCCGGAAACGGGGGGTGTCACCCCCGTTTTTCAGGAGGGACGAGTCCAGGGTCTACGTCAGTGGATGCAGATTTCCTGGCCAGGAATCGGTCAGGCTGCGGTAAGCTTCTGCCTCCGCAGCCTGGCCAGAAAAGCAACCATCGAGACCATCAGTCGCGATGGTTGTGATGGTGATTCCAAGCTGTGACCGCGGTCGCAGCACTGAGATCGCAGATGCAGCAAGATGCAGATGCAGATGCAGCCTTATGTTGTGCTGCGACTGCATAGCGATCGCAGTGGTTTAGCATACCTTAGCAGTGAGACTGCGTGCGTAATCGCAAGCGCGATCGCAGTTGCAATCCAACCTGAATCAAGCCCTATGTTACAACTGACAGCGCTGCTAATATTTAAATAGATAAATTAGGAGGTTCCTTTTGCTCTACTTCGATAATTATACAGACATGTCTTAAAAGACACTGGGGTATTTCAAAGAAGGCATATCTTAATGTTCCTGTGTTTCTAATAGCACTTTAACATATTATGAATGATGGCCTTAAAAATGACACACTTATTAGAGTAGGTGTAGGAGATAGTAGATTTATTGAGAAAATAGTTTTGGCTTTTTTTCCTTAGATAACCTAGAAAAGGACATTTAACTTGTGCTAATTGTTCTAAAAAGTCCTACAATTTCAAATCATATAGGTGTCAAGGCCTATACACATGTGACAGCGTTTTGTTATCTGTTTGATTAAATGCCCTGAGGTCTACTTTACATCAAAGAGACCAATGGGGTGGTTCTAGTTCCCGTTTCCGAGTAAGTCATAATAGGTTATAAACTATAGACCTTCTGCCTGTTCCTAATCCATGTTTGGTATGGAAGCCATTGAAAAACATTCTTACATTGTTAGGGGCACCACAAGTATAAAAACTTTCCAAAATCAGGAAGCATTCTGAATACACAACTTAAAGATCCTAGCAGTGAGGTTTTAATAGAGAGAATCATCTCATCCCATGGAACTGATCAAATTCACACTGTTTTAATTTTATGTTTATTTTCAGATGCTGTGAATCGGGTTGCATGTAGTTTACCATTTTGCAGAAACACGATTAAAATTAAAATTATTGGGCTATTTCAATATATAGTTACTGGTTACTGTAGTGTAGATCATTAGTGAGTACAGCAATAAACATTTAATTATTTATGAGAACCGAGGCATTACTAGCACTCAATTTGGTTGGTTGACTGTGTGTATTTGGGAGTAGAGTGCTTATATTACAATATTTATCTTGGAAAGTGAATACAGCTCATATCTAAATGTTATGGTGCTTTATATAAGGGATCCGAATACTGCTGGCTGGTTAGGTTCTCTTGTGTATATACAAATGCATCAAATGTCATGTGTTATTTGACAGTGTGGAATGCAGCCCATATATAGCTTCTGTTTTTCACCCTGCTCGTTCCCGTTGTGTTGTGTATTATATATCTGTGCCCGCTCTCTACCATGGTAAGTTATACTGCCTTGGTCCTAGACGTTGGGAGATAAATAGGACATTTATCTTCAACAGGTAATGCATGGATCTCACATTTTCCCATCAATAATTTCATGTATAACATGGTTGCAACTTATTCTTGGGCATTACTCCAGTAAACTGTTGTATTGCTATGTGTGATCTACAGTTAAGGTACAATATATGAGTCAAAAATGTTTTGTAGGATTAAGGTAAAAAAAAATTATGTGGCTGATTTATCAACGAGTCTTATCATACGCAACGAGTCTTAAAACATGCTGCGCATGATAATGGTGCTCCAGCCAATCAGCCCCCAACTGTCATCTGTTTGCAAAATGACAGTTGGGAGCTGAATGGCTTGAGCACCATTAACCGTACGCAACGAGTTTCAAAACTCGTTGCATGTTCCTTACTGGGACTGCTGTTTTCTTGGGTATAACATGTAAGGGTATCAAGTATACATGTCACCTGGTGTTTTTTTTGGGCAGTGTCTTAACATTCCTACTCTGCATTGCTCAACCATATATGTGATATTTAAAAAGGCACTAAGTAAAATAATGATCTTGTGCGGAATCCCGACGCTCTGGATCACAGCAGTCAGAATCCTGATGCCTGTTGGGTAAGAATCCTAACCCTACCCCTAACCAGTGGCGTATCTATAATGGGTGCAGTGTGTGTGGGGCACACAGGCCCCCTGGGTCCAGGGGGCCCAGCACCGCACACACTGCACCCCTATTATTTTAGACTTACCTGTCCGTGGTCCCACGTCGGGTGTCTGCGCTGCTCAGAACACCGGAAAATGGCCACCGCGGCCATTTTTCCGGTGTTCTGCGCATGCGCAGTAGACTACGGGCACACTCTAGTGCCCCCAGAGTCTACTAAGGCTCCGGTGGCTGGCTAGCCGCGTCAGTGGGCTGTCGGCCACTGGGGAGAGAGGAGGGGGCACTGCACAGGGAGTGCACATGGGCCCCCTCCTCTCTTAAGATGCCCCTGACCCTAACCCTCCCTCCCCGCACACTAAACCTATCCTCCCCCCTAGTGCCTAAACCCAACCCTCGCCCCCCTAATGCCTAAAGTCTTACCCTCCCCCCTAGTGCCTAACCCTCCCTCTAGTGCCTAACCCTCCCTCTAACCCCACTTCTTATTTTCTGGATCCGACTATTTTCTGGGATTCCAGCGCCGGCATTCTGCACGCCGGTATTTCAGCTACTTTCCTCTTCAGCCCAAATGTGCCTATAAGATAGATCTAGGCTTTTCCGTGTTAAAAAAAAGGAAATTAAAAACAAACAGATAAACCTAAAACTATAAATAAATAATATTAGTCCTATCTTCATGCTTTAAGGGTTTCTGAAAACTTTTTGCCTGCTCTCATATTTTTGGACTTGTTTTGGTCTAGTCACACCCCTTAATGATGTCACACATATCCCAGCCCATTAGGTTACACTATTGTATTGTGAGAGGATTATCACACGAAATAGATAAAGAGTGAAAAAAAGGATTAGGGGAAACAGAAAACAAGCAATGGAACTGTACTAAACAGTTAGCTCAGCAAACCAACTGATTAGCATTATCATAGGATTCCTACAACTAAAAATATTTTATACTGTCATCCTTAATATTCACATTAAACATATGCAAAGGAAAACTAAAGGTTTTGTCCTTCGATTAAATGCTGCTCCATATAATAGCAGGCATTAGCGGAATGTTGTTTTCTAGGGTAAACAGTTTTAAAGTGCAGCATTCACACACCAAGTCAAAGTCCAACAATGTTGGTGTAAACAGCTAGGAACTGGTTTTATTTCCCAGGTGTAGGCTACCTACACAGGTGTTATGAGTACACAGAACTATGACAATAAATCCTATACTAGTGCAGCACTGCCTGTACTATTGTTTGTTGCCCCTGACTACCAGCAGGGATCCCGTGGGCCTGTTTCTGAGTCACATGAAAGTCCCAACACATCTGCATCTAGCGATATTTAGCAAACTGTGCAGCCGGCACTTTGGTCGGATTTCTCTTAGCATCCCCAGGGGGGTGAGAGAAGAAATCCTTAGCGTGCCCAAACAGCGCGGTGTATTGAATAGCTTCAGGAGTCCCTCCCGTCGCTATTCAATAGCGCGTTGAATTGAATTCCCCCCACTGTACAGCCCCCAGTTCACATTATGGCCCCCATTTATTAATGATTGCTATTGCAATGTGATCTGGGCATGACAGTACCGCCCATGATCGCATTGCAATATGCCATCATAGCGTCCGGATATATCATCCGGGACATGGGCTCCAAAAGCCCATAGGCTACAGCGGCTAACGCAGGGGCCAATATCGAAAATGCATCACATACATTCGGGGGGAAACTAAATATTTGTGGTTAACCCCCGTACACAAGTGTTTTCTGGGATTAAGCCTCAAATGTACATTGATAAATGAGCCCCTATGCCACAGGGAAACCCCAGGTAACATATTCCACAGTGCCCCTTAGCCATGTGTGGGGGCCACCCAGTGTGTTGGAGCCCCTGGATGACCTCCCCGGCCACCCTGTTATTAATTAAGCTCTGAAAGGAGGCTGTAAGTGCGCATTATATATCTGTGAGCTACTGCTGTTCCCATTATAAATTTAGTTAGACGTTCGCTTCAGGAGATTTTAGGTGGTACTAGAACATTGTATTTCAAAGTGGTTACTTCATGGTTGTTTGTGTAGTAAAGCCTATGCAACTCAGTCTAATAACCCTGCATAATGCAGGAGATCAATTACAGTACAATCCGTTTCTTCAAGTCTGTAATCCCTGTACTGCATCAATAGAAAAACTGGGTGTTGCTTGCAAATGACAAAATTAATATGCAATAAGTGATGTATTCGGCACAAGACCTTTTGAAATTTGCATTCAATTAGCCCCGTTACTTTATTGGCGGCAAATTGATTCTCCGGCAGGGGCGTATCTATAATGGGTGCAGGGTGTGCGGGGAACACGGGGTCCTGGGTCCAGGGGGGCCCCGCACTGCACACCCTGCACCCATATTACTTACCTCTCTGGAGTCCCACATTGGCGTGGGCGTCCGGCGCTGTAAAACGACTGGAAAATGGCCGCCGCAGCCATTTTCCCGGTGACCTGTGCAGACACTATAGACTCTGGGCACACTCTAGTGCCCAGAGTCTATAACTCCGGTGCTGGCCGCGCACAGCTCAGTGCGCTGCCGGCCGCCGGGCGGAGTGGAGGGGGACCGTGTTGGTGACTGTACACGGGCCCCCTCCTCTCTAGTAATGCCCCTGTTCTCCGGGCTAATTGAATTAGCACGGAAGTTAGAACTTATTGGGGAAGGGGGTGTGGCCTAATTGCGGGGAAAAAAAGAGAAAAAAATGGTGCTGCGGGGGGTCCCAAACAGGGGCAAATTCGATTGCATCCCCCACCCCCGCAGAGGAGTGGAGACTGCTGCTGCTGGTGGTGCTCAGCAGTCCTCCTGGTCCCACTACAGCCCAATATACAGCAGAGTGTGCTGGGCTGCTGACAGGAAGCCGGCACTTATGGGGGATTTTTTTTCCACCTGTCTGAGGCAGGGGAAAAAAATGCCCAACAACCAGCCCCATTATCACAGCTGCGGATGCGAAAACACATAGGTCCGTGTGGTACCGTGAATCCTATGTGTTTTTGCCACCCGGAAAATATTTTTTCTGGTGTAGAAACAGGAAACAATAGAGTTTGGCATTAAAAAAACGCAAAAAACACCCATTTGCACCCGAAAAAGTATTGAGTCTAATTGAATTCCCCCCATGGTATTAATGAGATTGACTTGAAGTGTGCCCTGATACATTACAAATCATGTTTGTAATCATGAAAATGTTTATATGAGATTTACATTTACAGTAGGATCAAAGTCAATTAAGCATGAGGATCATGGGTCTGGCAGTGCGCATAGGGCATACTTACCTACTCCCGATCTTTCGGAAGAGTAGGTACTCGTCCCGCATACCGCCCACTTCCTAGTGAAGTGGGTACAATGGGGAGAGTAATACCAGGAATCCACAGCCCGTGAGGACGGGATGGGGCCTAGTAATGTGATTCTATAATAATCACGTAATTTGGCCCAGGCCCCCATACAAATATGCGGGATTCGTGGCATTTTGCAACAAGCGGCATGATGACATAAATAGTCCAGCCTTGCCCCCATCACTACCCCCAGCCCTGCCCCCATCACTGCCCCCGTCACTGCCCCCAGCCCTGCCCCATCACTGAACCCAGCCCTGCCCCCATCACTGCCCCTAGCCCTGCCCCCGTCACTGCCCAATTGCATCTCTTCTCCTGGCTTCTCCCGGAGAGGAAACTACAAAAGTAGGCAAGTATGACAAAGAGCCAGATTCAGAAATGTACGCTACGATGATGTATTCGCAGTTGAGCAATATTCGGCAAACTGTGCCGGCGTCTAAGTCACACTGCACATACATCAAGGTACATTACCATAATCACTCGCAGCTGCTAATAACCTGCAGTGTGATTGATAGTCAGGGAGCGTTTGTGGGAGGTAATGGGGAGTGGCGGCAAAGAACCCAGGCATGTCGCAACCGGTTCAGGGACGTGTCACAGCCTGCGTCTGCGATACCGTATGCAATATAAATGTCTCTGCCTGTGATCCTGTATGCAATAAATATGGCTCCGGCATCTCATTTACCTTGGCCATTGATTTCCGAGGGACCATCGACTCGGGACTGCAGCAATCGGATAATCTGCGTCCGATGCCGTGTCTATGTACGCAGAGTCTGTGAAATTTCACGCAAATGCTTGGATTTGCAAACCTGCAGGTGGGCATCTCAATACATCCCCCAGCGGCTGCGACAGTTACATATTTCCGCATGTCAGCTGCGTACACATTCGCAGCAGCAGTATTAGCGTCCAACTCTGAATCAGGAGGAATTCCTTGTTCATTTTTTGCTTGCACCTCTATAAGCTGCAAAATGTTCCTGCATAAATAACCCATATATTATTAGCCTAAAAGTTTCCTTATGGCTAAAGGAATATTCACCTTAGGGGGAATCCAATTAGACATGGGGTTTACGCACGCTGGGAGATTCAACCAAGTTTACTCCACAAGTTAAACCGCAGAGGTGGACTGTTCCTGGCAGCTTCAGGAGCTGCTAGGAAAAGTCTGCGAGAAAAGGCACAATCTGTGGATTGAAGCAGGTGCTTCTTGAGAAATACTTCTAGGTACGGAGAAACGCTTTGAAGGCTACAGGTGCTCACCTTAATCAGCGGCAACACATAGCGCTAAAGCTGCCTCCTGTTTTGAGTTGTCCTGCTGATAGAGACTCTCTGGGGAATAAGATCAGCTGTATGCAGACTCTTACTCTGGATGGCCGATGTGACCTACAGTAACTCACTGGGGATAATATCCATTGCATAATGGCTTGACTACTTAAGAAATTACAAATTACAGAGTTCTGTTTCCCCATCCTCCAACACCCATACAGCTCGGTGTGCAGCTCTAGCAGCGGCGGTATACTATTGGAGCTCCTGCTGGTCACTGGCTGTGGTTGAAAAAGGTGGAATCTAAAAGTAGTGAGCACTTTTGAGAAAAACCCTTTCTGCAGTTATTTTCAGTTGTATACGAACTGATATCTCATACAGACGGGATGCAGTCAGGATACCGATGGTCGCTATCCCGACACTTACATCCGGACGTGGGACTAAAGATAGGCGTTGAAATCCCGACGCCTATCATTAGCCCCACTATGGAATCCCGACACTCAGCATACCGAATGAAGGTATGCCGGGTATCTTAGCATCTAGCCGCAGGGGGAAGGGGAGGGTTAGGTTTAGGGACCCCAGTGGACTTAGGGTTAGGCACCCCCCGGGAGGGTTAGGGTAGGGGAAGGGGGGGTTAGTGTTAGGCACGTCCCCGGGAGGGTTAGGTTTAGGGTGCGGGGTGGGGGGGTTAGGTTTAGGCACTAACGGGAGGAGGTTAGGGTTAGGCACCCCTAAGGGAGGGTCAGGGGGGAAAGGGAGGGTTAGGGTACTTACCTTCAGCTGTCAGGATTTCGACCCGCCGGGCTGCCGCTGTCGGTATTTGAGCCACCGGCATTATATACCGATTCCATACAGACAGTGCTTGAAGTGGTCCCAGAGAAGTGGGGGACCCCTCCCCTCGGAAACAGCACGCGACGTAGGCACTACTGAAAAAGAGGCATGGTCACAAAAGAAATGGCGTGGTCACACAATAGTATTCCCAATTCAAATTCCACCACACAGTAGCACAATCTTGATTCACCCCTGATTCATATTACACCACATAGTAGTGTCCCTTATTCATGTATGCCCCTTTTACACAATGCCCACATTTGTATCCCTTATACACAATGCCCACAGCAGTAGTGCCCTTTATACAATGCCCACAGCAGTAGTACCCCTTACACATAATGCCCACAGCAGTAGTGCCCCTTATGCAATGTCCATTGTAGTGGTGCCCTTTATACAGAGCCCACAGTAGTGGTAGTGCCCCTTATGCAGTGCACCCAGGAGTGGTGCCCCTTATGCAGTGCCCCCAGGAGTGGTGCCCCTTGTAGTAATGCCACCAGCAGTAGTGCCCCCAGAAGTTATGTACATTTTTAAATTGAAGCGCCTATGCTTTTATCTACTATCGGAGAATATTGACACATTTTATATACACAATGTGCCACACTCCTATTGAAGAAACATTATTGCAACTTTGTATTCTCATGTTTGAATTTGAATCAAAAATTGCAGTATATTAACTATTCTGTAGCTGTGTATGATTGCTATATTATATATTTTATGTACTCCCAGGGAGGCAATAGTTAAGTCTCATAATTGTCATTTTTTATAAATTTATAATGTAATGGTGTATTTGTGTGATGTCCTAATCGCCACAACACAATCTTTGTTTTAATAGAGGAGATATCACTGAATGAAATTATATCTTGGGGTCCCCAAGCTAAACATGTTGTGGTGCCCCTGACTGTTACAGCTGGTTTTCAGATAAGATGTCTCCACACCGCAACAATAAAAAATGGCAAGAACAATGGACCCCTTAGTGATTTTCATGTTTTGTGTCCTTGTTTTAATAACATTTTTATATCCTTGTTGTTGTTTATATGGCAGTTCTACATGGTGATGGCTATAACGCTTTATCAGGGCATTGCAAAATTCTGAAAACACATTTGGCTTGGTCCAATAAACAACCTCATATTTTCATGCTGTAGGGGACGGTTTATCATTTTTCACCTTTCCAAGGAAAAAAATAAAAAACATGGTTAAAAGCACTGTCCATCACTATTTAACAATATCTTATTGACATTATTGACATGGTGCTGAGTGGAAAGAGAGACTAACGTCTTCCCAGTGGCCTTTGCTTTGCACCATACTCGCAAACTATGACATATTCCCCACAGAGGATTTTCAACTGATCACTGTGGTGGCAGGGCCAGGCTCTTCTCCTCTCTGAGAATTGCCTAATTGCATCCCAGACGTTCCAGGAAGGAATGTCATGATGTATGGTGGGCATTGGTGACGCTCAAAAGGTGTGGCTACTCCAGCTCAGAATAAATAAATAAATAATTGATTAAAAATACTATGGGCGTCGTAAAGGGGGCATTTCTCATCCACCGTTGACCCGAAGCCCAAGTACCTACCCCCCACTCTCTGCGCCTCTGGTTTAGGGAGGGAAGTATGCTCTGCACTACCGTGCATTGTAGAAGGGGCTAGTGTTCTTCAGTGCTGGGTAATATTCATTTGAAAGAAATAAAAGGTGTTCACCAGCCAAAGGAAATTCCCTCTATGCTACATAGGCTGCATGTCTTCATTCACGTGAGCATTGAAAACAAAATAATATATATAGTGTTCACTCTAGCTAGGCTACTGCTGTCTATATGCAATAATTTATGTATATAAAAATGTTAAATAAAATCACTTTAAATATGGTCATATGGGTAGTACATGAGGCTCGGGGCCTGAGCTTCAGCTGCCATGGGTAACAAAACACCCCTGCCCAAGGCTATCTTCTTCTTTTCATTCCCCTTGTTTTTTTCAGTTCTCAGTCTTCCTCCTTTGGTCTCATTACCTGGATAATTCTTCATTATTATGTCTGATGAAATGTAGGTCACAATGTAGTTATAGATATCCCTAACGCCATACTTGCCTACACTACCAGAACAGCAGGGAGGACAGTGGCGTAACTACCATAGGTGCAGAGGGTGCAGCTGCTATGGGGCCCGACCCTCTCCCTGCACCTACGGTTCCAGGCCTCGGTCCCTCACCCCGCACCCTCTTCTCTCCCCTCTCCTTGCTTTATCTGCTCGTTGGTAGCGCCCCCCTCCGTGGTCGCGTCCTCCTTGTCAGTTCTGGCTCCCCTTCATTGACTGATACTGGGAGAAGGCATGGCCGCCTCCTCCCAGCATCAGTCAATGTGGTGAGAGGGAGCCAACTGGGAAGAGGCAGTGTGCCTACCCTGAGCACCGCGACCACAGAGCAGGTAAGTCGAGGAGAGGGGCGTGAGGAGGGTGTGGGGGGGGGCAGACCAAGGAGGGTAGGGGGGCTGTAACTTAGGGGGTTCTGTGAAAATTTTTCTATGGGATCCCCCTAGGTCCAGTTACACCCCTGCGGGAGGCTCCCGAAAATCGGCTCCCTGGAAATCACCAGCAATAGAAGGCATGTCTCCCAGACCAGCCGCCAACTGTGCAAAATCCCAACGTTGTCCCCATCCCCCCACAGCAGCCCACTTATCGAGTGAAAGTGGGCGATCTGGGGTGGATGACGCAATACGTGCTGAATCACATCATCGTAGCCTCACCCTGCATTACAATGTCGGTAATATCGGCATTGTATTGTGAGGGCGGGGACACGATGGTAGCCTGAACCAGAAAGTCGGCAAGTATGCCTAACGCTGACCCTAAACTCTAAACCTGTGCCTAACCCTAACCACCCATCCTCCATGTAGACATTTTCCAGATGCCAACAATTTAAACATGTCGACAGACTTAGCATTTATAACTATTACCTTTTTAAATTTAAAACTGGTGAGAATCGGTGGCTTTGGAAACCTGCTGTTTAGTGGATACCAACCATTTTTTTTTAATTGTGAATTTTCAGAACTGATAACTATAAAATTGTCTCGGAATGTCCGGACTCCCGGGAAAGGAGACCAGCCACCTGGATCCCACCCACTTCCCCATTTGCGGCTACTCATCATAATCCCACCACCAGCTGACCAATGACATAAACCGATGACACGGTTTGCGTTGCAATGCTACCTCCACCTCTTTCTCCCCTTCGGAAGCTCCTGAAGGGGAGGACTTAATAGTAAAGTAGGTAAGTATGAGTTACGTGCGCCTAAACTTAGAGTACAGTGGTGCACAAAGCCATTTATTTAAGATATATCATTACAGGAGATATTTTATGTAATACCCAGCTAAATTGTAAATGACCATGCAAACAAAATGATACATGTAGTGCACCTCGCTCAGTACAGCTCTCAGTATGGTGAAAAATGTTCCCATGCGCCACTATATAGCCACATTGGACAAAATATATTATCATGTACCATGCAAACACGTACAACAATATGCGGGTCAATGTATCAAAATGTGCTTATCGCAGCAATGCAGGGTGTCTTAGAGTGGGTGTGGTACGTAATGTCAACAAGAACATTGACGACAATGTACCTGTTGGCACGATAATCCCGGCACCACTATGTCGACCCCAGTAATAATTAAGCATTTTAAGGCTGTCGGCATTATAAGTGTAAACAGCTGCAATGTATAAAAAAAGGGCCTGATTCAGAGATGGACGCAAATCCCGTGTGGCTACGATCATATATGCAGCGGTTGTCAGAAAATAAGCAAGTGTTGCGGACACCTACTTACAGTGTCTGAAGTCGCCTCTAGCATACAAAGACGCACCATCGGCCACATATCGGACTCCTGAGAAACCCTTAGTCTCTCAGCGTGACCCTCGAAAGTAAGACGTCAGAGCCATAAACAACGGTATACAAATTCAAAGTCACTGGCTGCGACACCCCCGAAACGCTTACGTCACACCTGTGGTTTAGTTGCCACTTCCCCGTTACCTCCCCCAAACGGTCACTGTCAGTCACTCTGCGTCCTAATCCACAATAGGACCACTGTTGCAAGACCATCGCAGCACATGTGCAGCGCGACTCTGACAACAGCGCAGACTGAAAACATTGGCCATTTCTGCAGGCACCTCTGAATCAAGCCCAGAGAGTCCACAATGAGGTGTTACGTAATCTCACCACTCCAACAATCTCTGCCCCGTACTCAGCCCAATATGGCAGGGGAATTGGTATGTAATGCCTGCTGTTGGGATGCTTCCTGTCACGATACCGACAGCGGCATCCCAATGGCTGGTATCCCGACAGGGGTCGGGTAAGTACAGTATACTTACCCATCTCCCCCTAACCCTCCCTTCTTGTAGCCTAACACTAACCCTACCCACCCCGCACCCTAACCCTCCCCGTTAGTTCCTATACCTAAGTCTTCCCTCTTCATGCCTAACCCTCCCCCCTTAGTGCCTAAACCTAACCACCCCAGTGGTGCCTGACCCTAACCCTCCCCCCTAGGGGTGCCTAACCTCAACCTCCCCCCCAAAAAAACTAACGCTAACCCCGCTAACTGACCTAAACCTAACCCTCCCACCCGCGGCTAACAGTACAGTGCCCCGGCTTATGCCAACAGTAAAGCATCCTGAAACCATTCATGTGTGGGGTTGCTTCTCTGCCAAGGGAACACAGCCATGAATAAAGAATGGTACCAAAACATCCTCCAATAGCAACTTCTCCCAACCATCCAAGAACAGTTTGGTGACTAACAATGCCTTATCCAGCATGATGGAGCATCTTGCCATAAGGCAAAAGTGATAACTAAGTGGCTCAGGGAACAAAACATCAACATTTTGAGTCCATGGCCTGGAAACTCCCCAGACCTTAATCACATTGAGAACTTGTGGTCAATCCTCAAGAGGCGGGTGGACAAACAAAAACCCACAAATTCTGACAAACTCCAAGCATTGACCAGGCATGAATGGGCGGCCATCAGTCAGTATGTGGCCCAGAAGATGATTGACAGCATGCCAGGGCGAATTGCAGAGGTCTTGAAACAGAAGGGTCAACACTGCAAATATTGACTCTTTGCATAAACTTAAATGTAATTGTCAATAAAAGCCTTTGACACATATATAATTCTTGTAACTTTACTTCACTATACCATAGTAACATCTGACAAAAAGGTCTAAAAACGCTGAAGCAGCAAACTTTGTGAAAACCAATACTTGTGTCATTCTCAAAACTTTTGGCCATGGCTGTAGAGCAGCACATGAGAGGTAGACCTCCCAACCTTACTCAACCCATGGGTGAGATGGCGGGACTGCCTGTAAAGCGGAACTGTACCGCCAAATCAAGTCAGTTGGGAGGTATGCATCTGCCACAAGGCTGGTGCAAGTTTCAATTGTGCAAATGATGGTGGTGTATAAGGAGGCACCAATTAGTATTAAAGAGTGCACGGACGCTAAAAGTGGGCGTATCAGTCCTTGACATTTGGCTGAACAGATGTACACAAGGGAAGGCGTCTGTAGCCCATATGCATAAACTCGCAGATGGGCGATGGCCAATAGAAGCTGCTGTGTGCGCTCTAGTGTGTGACTCAGAATCAGACCCATAATGTGGATGCAGAAAAAAATGCAATCAAACAATTTGACACTGAACAATACACTGAAAACTACAAGCAAAAACTTGCTGAAACAACTCATTTAAACCTGGGACTGTCTCTGGGAACTGGGTGCTCGATTCAGACCCGCTCACTAGATTCATTCGCTCGCTAGATGTGTATGCAAATTCGCCAAGGCAGCCGATCGCACGGCAAGGCATTAGCACGCCCACTATGTCTTAGCGTGCGATCGCATTGTGTATGCAGACGCCCACTGGCCTGACTTAAGACGCCCACTTGCGCATGTCATCTCCAGGAAGTGTATGCAACCATCGGTAACATCGAGTACCATAAGATGCGATCGGAGCACTTGTGGTTGACCATACCCTGCTGCAAGGACTGCTTCAGTGTGAAATACAACCAAGTGAAGTGTACTGTGATGCTGCCTCTTAATTATGCACACCTCTGAAATGGCGTTAAGACGCTCAGGCACACCTGCGTTCGCACCTCCACTCCCCCATTTCTAGTGGCCAGCCCCTGTCACCACTCACAAACAGCTTCTCCTGTAACTCATTCAGCCGGGCTGTTTATGCGCCGCGAGCGACCGCTTCCCGATCGCTCGCACTGGTTCGCGCACGCGCATTGCGATCTGTACACATGCGCAGAATGCATACAATCGGCTGGCTGCGTGCGAACGCATCCTAGCGAGCAGGTCTGAATCAGGCCCTGGTTATAATGATAACTACTATATGAGACATCAGTACTCTCCAGCTATGCATAATATTTAATTGAAATTAATTTTAAATGTCACATGTATTGCCAGCTGTGCAATTCAAGAGGTTCTGCAGCAGCTGATGAGGAGTGAATGGTGATGATAAGCAGGACATATAGATAGGGATATCCATGCTGTGTGATGTGTAAAATAGTGAGGAGGCTGCTGACTGTCCCTTTAACAGCTGAGGAAGGGGCTGCACTGGGCGGAGGGAGGGAGGGGAGCTGTTTGTGTCTGGTGTGTCTGCAGACGGATCTGCTGCTGCTGTGTACACTCTGATCTGTGCGGATCTCCCCAGCCTGATCGCTGTTATATCACTACAGACAGCACTCCGTCCCCGGGCATAGCATGTAACCACTGTCCGCCTACAGAGACATGGACCGGGCTAGCCTCACCGGGGGGCTCCGAGGGGACCCGGGGCAGCTCATCCATAGATCCCTGGACTTCAAGAGCCAGGGGGCGCAGTGCTACAAGGACAAGAAGTACCGGGAGGCCATCGGCAAGTACCACCGGGCTCTGCTGGAACTGAAGGGTCTTCCAGGGAAGCAGGACACTGCTGATACCCAGCAACAGCCCCCTATACCCGTGCAGGGGATGCTAACGGAGGAGCAGGGAAGGGCGGTGGAGAGCATTGAGGTGGATTGTTACAATAGCTTGGCAGGTGGGTGACGGGCATGATGCTAGCTGACATCTGTACACATACATATAACAGTGTTACCATGCCCGGGTTACATGGAGATGGCATATATCTGTACTAAATAAGGGGTATGTGTTTATTATACCTAACATGCCACATTACCTGGGTGTGATGTGATGCCCACCAGCTGGGTTCCAGATTACATGGAATTGACATATATCTATATTAAATGAACAATATGTGTTCTCTAGCCTATACCTAACAGAGAATAATGCCCATTGTGCCACATTATCTGGGTGTGATATAATGCCCACCACCAATGCCCAGGTTACATGGATATAGCATATATGTTATGCTTTCTCTACACCTAACAGAGAATAATGCCTCCTGTGCCTCATTACCTGGGTGTGATATAATGCCCCCTGTGCCACAGTACCTGGATGTGATATAATGCTCCCTGTGCCACAGTACCTGGGTGTGATATAATGCTCTCTGTGCCACAGTACCTGGGTGTGATATAATGCCCCCTGTGCCACAGTAGCTGAGTATAATGTGATGCCCACCACCAGTGCCCAGGTTACATGGAGATGGCATATATCTGTACTAAGGTTATGTGTTCTCTAAACCTAACAGATAATTATGCCCCCTATGCAACATTACCTGGGTGCAATATGATGCCCATGCCAGTGCCCAGGTTACATGGAGATGGCATATAGCTATGTGTGATGCAGGCATCGGCGAGTTTCTGGCGAGTCTGCCCAATGTTTTAAAGGGGCAATCATTTAAAAATGCAAAACCAACCTGGTTTATTTAATACAGATATAGGGCCTGATTCAGCATGGATTGCAACAGCAAACGCAAATCGTCCGATTATTGCGTACTGCACATGCTATGCGTTGCACCGCGATTACGGACGCATTGTGGAATCCATTATAGAGTGAGTGACAGGCTGTGAATTATGGGGGGTGCTGACGGGGGAGTGGTTGAAGAAACGCAGACGTGCCTTTCCATTTGAACGCCGTTGTATGGGCGTGCATAAATTAGCCACTGCGATTACCAACGCAGCCTGAGCACTCACTGCGTGCGACGAGACTTGCAATATCCAAGACAGGTCAGAGCTGCTGTAATTGTGCGTGAAGGGCCGATGTTCTCCAATGTTACCGATGTATACGCAGGACTGCAAGGTATTACAGATGTGAGAAGGCAGTAGCCGGGGGTCTCTATGCTGGCTGAGCGGTGGCAGACATTAGCATATTTTCGCATTCATTGTGTGTGATTACATAGTTGCGATCTGTGCTGAATCAGGCCCTTAGTACGAACCATTTTTATTTAATTTTTAGTTGAGATATTTTTATTGTTTCAAACCAACATTTAAAGTTAATGTTAGTAATTAATAGAAGTCCTCCTGTATCTTTTTTGTTACTGACAGATGAACATGTGACATATTTTGCTGCTGTAAATTTACTGACCTTTGGTCAAGGCTTTAAATGGACAAGTTTGGGCTGAATTCCATTTTTATTTTTGCACAGAGCAGTATCCGCATTAGGGCATTATTTGTACGTAATGTCTGCATCGCTGTAGAGGGGTACAGTATTGCTTACCGGTTTATTTTTGCTATCTACAAATTAAGGCCCTCATTCAGAGCCACTCGCTATTTGCGGTCGTTCGTTCTAAAACAAGGGGTGGCTATTCAAATGAACCGTTCGCTGTTTGCGGTCTGTTCACGCCTCTATGTCTGAACGAGCGAACAAAACTTGCGTTCGTTTTTTGGAAAAATACGCCCCCTGGCCGCTCGCATCCTACGTCATGTCCACTATTTATTAGATTAATCGAGTACATCGACAAGGGTATGAACTGCTCGCTATTCTTGGGGTTGGTGTTTGCTACCACAATTTTGCGAGCAGTTCTGACTATAAAATAACCCAGTGACGTGGTCAATGACGCTGCTGTTTTAAATATGCACACCCATAAAACGCCCGTTTTGACCTTTAAGCACGCCTGCGTTCTGATTTTCACTCCCCATTTTCAAGCACCTTCCCCTGTTACCACCCACATACGCCTCTTTCTGTCACTCAAAATAGCAGGCACTCGCTATTTTGCGAGCACATGAATTTCCGCCGCACTGACTGGTTAGCGCATGCGTATAACGATCCGTACGCATGCGCAGTTGGACAAACATCGCTCGGAACGAACGAGCGGCCGCTTACGAGCGGCTCTGAATCAGGCCCTAAGTGCATTCTCTACAACTCCGTTCCCCAGCATTTTATTCTATAGAAGTACGCCTTGTTTACATATTGTATTTACTTTTAGTTCTTTTTTTTTTTTGGTATGTGGAGGAGTTCAGTATGATTGGTCAACAGTTATCATGTTGACATAAGATTGTCAACATGGTTGAGCTGTTGACATGTCAACACGATGAACTGTTAACAAACCGGCCCTGGTGGGGTCTAGCTATGTCTTACCTTCTCCCGGCGGCTGCAGCGTCTCCAGCGTCTCCAGCGTCTTCTTCCAGGTCCCGGCGGTCAAGGGATGATGAGTTCTGGTGGCGAGGTCTCTGCAGCGGCGTTCTGGTGAGTATTAAACCCCTTACCCCTAAATCCTAACAATAACCCTCCCCCTAGTGCCTAACATTAACTTTTACCCTTCCCTCACCCCGGAACCCTAACCTACCCCCAAAGCCTAACCCTAACCCTCCCCCTACTGCCTAACATTAAATTTTACCCTTCCCCCCCCACCCAGAACCCTAACCTTCCCCTGCAGCCTAACCCTAGTGCTCCCGGCAGTCCTAACAATCGGCATCCCCAGCGTGTCGACATTTTACATGGTTACAGTTCAGATGTCGACATTGTGGACATGTCGACACGGCGGCTGCGGACAGTTTGAACCATGTCGATATCATGACTGACAACATTATTACTGTTGACTGTTGATCGGATACCCTTTTGGACTTGTCTTACGTGATGTCACTATTGCCATACAGAGCATGGTGTTAATTCAGCCTGAGCAGAATTATGCCATCTCCATGTAACCTGGGCACTGGTGGTGGGCATCACATTATACTCAGCTACTGTGGCACAGGGGGCATTATATCACACCTGGAATAAGGAATCACACTCACTAGGGAGCATTTGTTCCTCCATTCACATACTGCTAAACATGATAGCCTTATAACTAGACAGGTTAGAATTCATCTCCCCAGTGATTGATGGCAGGGGTGGGTGTAGGTCTTCCGCCGTTGTAGCCGGCCTCACAGACGGAGATTCCTGTGTTTGTAGCCAGGCCTTGGAGTGATTATCCAATTAATTCACTGAACCTGGCATTGTGTTTATGTTCATTAATTGATTACTAAAGATATACAGATTGCACTACAGGTGGACACCTTGATATACAATTAGTATAATAAATTGCCTATTAAAATGATAGTTTGCTTATTACCATAACGGGCACGTTTTTACTGTCCATATTGGAAATGACAGTGTCTTCATTTTTGCAAGTGGAAATATTTACTCGTTCCTAGTCCTGGGCATAAATGTTGGGGATGGAATAGCTTCGCTTTCTGGCAGAAAACATGTTGGACGTTTGCTGTAGATTTGCAGCTGCAGATGAATGTCATTCTTCCAGCACTTCCACAACTGTCTATTTTGGGAATGACGCCTGCTTCATGTTGGCTCCTGAGTGAGATTAAGGCTATACTTGGCTGTAGTTTGGTCACTGCTGCCCGCCACCTAACCATACAGCCACGTGCATCCAGAGTGTGAGGATATTGTGCTTGCTTTAGTGAGGAGCACATTTTATGCGATGGGAGTTTTGCCCCCTGAAATCTGTAAAGAAAGCTGTATGTCATGATTTATATCAGCATGTTTTTTATTTTTAGATGTTTGATTGTGTGTGACAATAATATTGTAAACCATGCAGGGGTATTAATCTGCCAACGGGCTGGTCGGAACGCTGGCACTTCGAAACCATCAACATCGCCCATTTTTCCTCGCTTCCGTGGCCCTGACACTCCCTCCATAATTCCTTGAATCCTGCGCCCATCACAAGGGATTTCCTGTACCACAATTACGCTGGGGACAAAGAGAGTAATCAAAATAAAAACCTCTAAAGGTGCATACACACACAACGTTTTTTTGAACGATTATCGATTAACGATATCGATTATTGTTCATCGTTGAAAAAATCGTTTACTTTCTAAGTTAAAATGATGAACGATTATCGTTCATGCGCGTTCACGTTTGTAGTTTGTAGTTCAGTCAGACTGACCAACTCAACGATTTTCAGTAAGGGAATATGCAAAAATCGTTTGCAGTTCAAAAAAATCGTTCATTACACTTTAAAAAAATCTGACAGATAATCTGACAGAAAATCGTTCATAAAATCGTTGGTAACAAAATCGCTGTGTGTGTATGCAACTTTAAGAATGAAAGAGCAGCGTAAGATCTGGGGATCACTGTTTCTTAATTCCAAATATTAGCTTTACTCTAAAGGTGCATATACACACACAATGATTTTTTGAACGATTATCGCTAACGATATAGTTTATCGTTCAATAATTAAAAAAATTGTTCACTTTCCGAGTTAAAATGAACGATTATCGTTCATGTGCGTTCACGTTTGTAGTTCAATCAGACTGACCAACTGAACGATTTTCATTAAGGGAATATGCAAATATCGTTTGTAGTTCAAAAAAATCGCTCATTACACTTTAAAAAATCTGACAGATAATCTGACAGAAAATCGTTGGTAACAAAATTGTTGTGTGTGTGTGTATGCAGCTTAAGTTGTGATATTTCCACCATCTGTTTGCTACGGTATGTAAATGTCATTAGGGAATGCTCTTTATGTAATATATACATATGTGTCCTTTACACATCTTTGCTTCAGTTGCGCCAAAAAGCCCCTCTTTGGGCGTCAGGTCCCACGTCGGGTGTCCTTTTTGTGTCTTGTTTTTTTGCAGAAACTGTGTCGGTCGCAATGCTTTGCGACTAGGACGCACCAGAAGGCGCTGCTGATTCATTTGATATGTGTCTGTGTGCGACTGCGGAGTCTCTTAATCAGCATGCGCAGTGCTACGATGCAGCGGCCACAGCTTTTTCCACGCCAAGTTCTGCTTACAGGCTCAGTCGCACACCGATATACAAGTGTCACCTGTCAGATGAATCAGCAGTTTCCTGGTGCTTCCTAGCCCACATCGTATTGCCACTTAAACGCATTTTTGGCAAACAAAAATGCCTGATGCAAGCGGAGTGGCACGGGACCTGGCGGCTCACTCATGCATCCGTATTTACAATTTTATATGAGTGAATAGTTATTTTAGAATGTGAATTAGAAAAATGGGCTAATTTTATGATCTAGTCAAAAACCTATGATCCAGGTCCTAATCAATGACCATGTGCGTCAAATTTATTAATGATCAATAATACTGAAATATAATTAAAAACATATAGTAAAACCAGCTGCAGCACCCTGATTCATACTTGCCTCCCAAAAATCGGGTGCCGCTCCCAGCAACCAGCAAGAGTAGGCAATTCTCCTGTAATGGCTGCCGGCCCCCCTTGACCCCCCGCACCTGCACGTGAAAGTGGGTTGTTCCGGGGGGTGATGACGCGATTTGCGTTGAATCGCCTCATCGTAGAAATCCAAACAAGTGACTACAGGTGGTTGTCTGCGTCCAGTGTATGTGGTACAGCAGCACCAAATCACAGATTGAACACTCCTTTTCTTTAGCAGAAGGGATTTTAGTCCTTTGATAAATCAGTCCCTGAATTCTATCCCTAAAACCTCCTTTATGGATTGGCTGCTGTTGAGCCCATTCCGTGTACTTGACCAAGGCTAAAATGTGTCTGACTGGGAGAGCTGGGGGCATATGCCAACCAGGCTGGTACATTTGTCTTTTAGAGCCGTCCAGCTAATTGTACGCAGCCGCAAGCAAAAGCATTAAGGGGTCTATGTACTAAGCAGTGATAAGTCTGTGATAAGGTGCCAGCCAATCAGCTCCCAACTGTCATTTTTCAAACACAACCTGTGAGATGACAGTTGGGAACTGATTGGCTGGCACCCTTATCACTTTTCACTCTCTCTTATCACTCCTTAGTACATAGACCCCTAAGTTATTGTCTGTAATTCCACCATCTTTCTGGGACCACTTTAAGCCCTGCTAATATACATTTATGTCCTACAATTAAACCTTAAGGTGTCCACACACAATGGTTTGTTCTTTCACAATACGATCATATTCTATGAGATTTTTCAATTTTTGTTACTTATGTAGCTCAAAGCCTTCATCAAAAGATCTTTCAGAAATATGATAATCACAGTTTGAACGTCAGTCTTGACTTATTAAGAAGATGTATATTTATGTGTACGCAGGCTGCATGATCATTATCAGTGATATCCTTCCCTTGTGAATGTGCGATTACATCCAATGAAATTGTGGGGGTTACGTCCAGTAAAACCACCATGATTTCAAAACATGAAGCCGCTGCTTTCACAGTCATATTCATTTGCTCCATGTACAAAAAGCAGTTACAGCACTGAAACTCTGTCTACCTAAAATGTAGCTAGGGGAATGATCAGACTGCTCAGCTTCTAAACAGGAAAAGGTGCAGGATGCGGCTGAAATGGGTGGCCAGTTGAACAGTTCTGTTCTAGACGGGAGTCCTTTTATATTTGGGATACATGTTGTACTTACAGAGATGATCTAGGAAGTAGAAAAATATTTAAGTCATCTGAATTTTTATTGATAAGTTTTAAAAAAAACAAAAGAAAACAAAAACATTTTATAGAGATGTCAACCGTGGTCAGAATCTTTTTGTTTATGCGGTTTTACGTTGTTGACAATTGTTCATGACCTTCAGCTGCTTATTTAAAGCACATGGCATTCAATTTGCGAGCGTTACAATGGTTTATGAAACAAAAAGTTTGCATTTAAAAATATTTGTAGATTGGAAGCAAAGTTGCATTACTTATACCACTTCAGTGTTTGTTTTTTTTATTGTGCTCTTTAAGTCAGCTGTTGGGGGTGTATTTTAGGGCTTCCAGGGGCAGCGTGTCTGTGCTAGATACTGTGTAGCATGCTCAGGCGTGCATTAAAGGCATACCTTGTGTTAGTGAGTGGATCCATAGTACAATATATGGAAACAGTGGTAAAGACATGTCCTGTTCTGTGTTGCAATGTTCTCCCTCGCACTTCCTGATTTTAGGATACCCTCAGGAAAAATAACACAACGCTGTATTCATTATAAGAGAAGACTGTGACCTATGTCATAGGACAATCTCTGCAACATTCACTCCCGGGACAGCGTGTTACAATCTGCCATAGGAAGTCTCACCTGTTTCCTTTGCATCCCACAGAGAATTCCTTGTCTTGTGGTCTCAATAAGCTTCTATTTTTCTTCTAGCTACATTTATATACAATGGCAAAAATATAATATGCTATAAAATAAAACTAGGTGTGATACAATTTGCCGACATGTACAGGAGACGGCATGTTGAGCGTGCGGGTGTTGGTAGCAGCAGTGATTTTGGCAGATCCCAACTCTAAAATCGTCCTGACGTCGGCTGTCAACATTCTCTTGTTGACGTGAATGTTGGCATATTGATCAGTGACATATTGAATATTAACATTCACATTCTGACCCAGGGGCGGAACAAGTGGTGGTGCAGCCGGTGGCTTGCACTGGGGCCTGCTGTGGTGCAGGGGCCCGTAGCCTCCGCTGCATCCACCGCTAGTGTCCCCCGGACCCCACAAATGTAGTGCAGGCCGCGGCGGCTGTGTGTTTGTTATAGCAGCCAATGAGAGTCAGACTGACTCTCATTGGCTGCTGCGTCCACGGAGGGAGCCGACTGGAGCTCACTCATGAGCTCCGCCTTCCGTCTCGCCCCACAGCGGGTGATGGGAGAGATGTCACGACGTCTCCCCCATAGTGCAGAAGAGTGGACCGGTAGGAGCAGACAACGGCTGTCGCGGCAGGAGGTTGTGTGTTTTTTATTTTTGTGTGTATGTGTAAGGGGGAGCGCTACTGGGGGCACTGTTTAGGGGGGGCAGCTACTGGGGGCACTGTATAGGGGGGCAGCTACTGGGGGCACTGTATAAGGGGGACTACTACTGGGGGCAATGCATAGGGGGGACTACTACTGGGGGCACTGTATAGGGGGGCAGCTGCTGGGGGCAATGCATAGGGGGGACTACTACTGGGGGCAATGCATAGGGGTGACTTCAATAGCTTGTGATACTGTATGGTGTCTTGATTGATTTTCTCCAGCAATTTTCAAATTAGATCAATGTATATATTTGTAAGTGGTTTCACTCCAGTATAACAAAAGCACTGTCTTTGCATATACATCTCAGCTGATCACTTGGTTAGAATGTCATATTTATCGCTGTATGAATAATTGATTACCCTTATTTAAAATATTCAGTGATCACTTTGATCCCTAAAGTAACGGTTACATCTACACTTCTATTGTTTCCATTACACTACTCTATACCCTCCCAGCGGTCGTCATAGCAACCTAACCATTCTCCCGTATACTGTCCGATACCTTTGGCGTGACATTATATGGTAGAGATCGGGGTTGACGTCGGGGACCACTGCTTGAACTTATGTTTTCAAAGGTTTACTGCACATAGCAGATCGCTCACTTCCTTTCCTCTATATTGTTTTATGAGAGGCAGCAGCAGAGCCTATATGCAGAATTTTTTCCCTTTCTTTTCATTAATATATAGATACTTCATGACTCAAATTATAATTGTTATCCCTACAGGATTTATTCATTATAGTATCATGTGATAATTATCCTTATTTGCATACACTTATACTTTCCCAGTGGTTCCCATACCAACCTAATGATCCTCTCATTGTTTGACCGATACCTATTGGCAAGACAAACAGCAGAGATTGGGGTTGACGACGCGGATCATTGTTGTCTTGATTTCAAGGGGTTATTGCACCAGCAAATCTCTCATTCTTTCTCCTTTACACTGTACGAGGGATCGGTATCGTTCTAATCCCGACGGTGGAAGACCGGCAGTGAAGATCCCGGCAGGTAAGTATATATAACTATTACTAACCTAACCCCCTAACCCTCCCTTAGGGGTGCCTAACCCTAAAATCCTCCCAAGTGCTTAACCCTAACCCCCCTGTAAGTGCCTGAACCTAACCCCCCCCCTTCCCCGGAGCCTAAACCTAAGTCTCCTGGGGGGTGCCTAACCCCAACCCCCCCCCTTCCCCTAGCCTAAACCTAGCCCTAAGCCCCCCCGGGAGCCCCTAACCCCCCCCCACCCCCTCCGCGGCTGTCCGTGCCCGACTAACCTTCGATCGGTATCCCGGGTGTCGGGCTCCCGGCGTAGGTAAAATGACAGGCGTCGGTATTTCCACACCTGTCATTAGACCCCTGCCGGAATTAGACAGTCGGGAAGCCGGCGGTCGGGCTTCCTGACTGCATCCCCTGTACGAGGAGGAACAGCAGAGCCTATTTGCAGAATCTATAACACCCAACTTTTCTTTTTCTGCAATTTTTCTTTGTAGCTGGATGATACAATGTAACGGTCATTTTTCACATGTCCATAGATATTCCTTATTTTGTCTCAAACCTGGTGTTTTTTATTACCATTATTTTAACATTTATGTTGGTATGTTCATATGTATATTTTGCTGCTTGACAGGATAATGGAAAGACGGGGTATTTTCCATTGCCTGAGTATATTGTAGATTTGTACAGTCTTGTCTATATCTCATTATATTCTACCAAGCCAAATGAGTTTTGTGAGTCAATTTTACTTTTTTGTGTATTAAAGGTTATGTTTTAACTATATTCTATATAGTTAACTATATTCTACTGGGCAAATATAAGTCATTTGAGTGTTCTTACTACAGAGAGTGGAAACCCTCCAACTATTTTTGTTTTGGTCCAATTTCACTCTGAGTAGCACCTGCATGGTTTAATACATACCTAGTGATAGGTCAGTACTTTACTACCAGTGGTTATAACTCTTTCCCCTTTGTTTTTGCCCTTCTTATACATTTATATTATTATTTGGTGACAATATATACCTGTGCGGTGACTCTTTATCCCCCTACCCCTTTTTCCTAACTTGTTTGATAAAATGTTAAACAGACCTGATGGGTTTTTTATGATTAACATTTTGACACCCACATGCCCAGGTGGGGAATTGCCAGTATTAGACTTAAGTTGTGCAGCAGTGCTCCTCAGAGTGGGCCTGCAAAGTCGCCGCAAGTGCGTACGGCCATGGCACCCAGATTTACTACTCTATGCAAATGACAGTATGTGTGCGGCGTCATGCTTACAGTCGAACCACCCACTGTTTTTCTGTCCACAGATACAACTGTCATCATTAGTATCAGCACTTACACCTAACTCATGCTGGGAGCAAAAGATCCGTTAGAAACAGTCACGTGTGGGGCCTCTGAGCTGTTTTGGCTGGGCCGCTTCAGGGCATCACTATATAACACCTATTTTAGTACTTTTATATCACTTTTTCAGTTTGTTTTTTATTCATGTAACATTTACATTTCTCTCACCCCTGTAACACTCCTAAAACAAAGTAGTTGCTTTCACTTTCTTTAACACTTCACTTGCTTTCTTTCACTAGTGTGGTGGCTTGGGTTAGTTTGGTTGGGCTAGCTTGGGGGTGTCCTACGCAGGGGCGTAACTAGGTATTTGAAGGCCCCATAGCAAAAGTTTGTAAGGGCCCCTTTGTACCACCTAAAAGTGATTAAATGTATATAACACATGTAACTGACAAGGAAAATGGGCCCCATAGCAGCTGCCTCTCTTGCACTTATGGTAGTTACGCCCATGGTCCTACGCCCCAGACTCGAACCCTTTTGAATGCTAGGGACTTACCCGATGATGAGGTTACATGGATGTGGTGGGTAAGCAGAAAACTTTGGCCAAAATTATGTGAAAAACCTCTTTTATGTGATGGAAAATGTATTATCATTTTGTGTAGTAATGTTTGTATAGTGCACCTACATTCTATTTTTCTGTGGTAATACAGAAATTGTGTCTCCAACATCCCCCCCTCCCCATTACTTTCTTGTTTCTGCTTTGTAGAACTTTATGGATAATGCGCTTATGGATAATAGATCCCATACCTGTACTCACTGAGCACATTAAAGCCGTTTTTAAAGTGGCTATTTATTTTTCTCAAAGGAATCCTTTCATTCGTATACATGTTTTATTAACATCCCACTAATACTAATGTGGTGAATAGAAGATTTTTCTCCCCTCGCATCGCAGATATTTCCTTAGTGCTTTGAATAGTAAAGTGAGCGGATTGGAACCCCACTGCCCAGTACTGCTTTCTAGGTGATTACAGTGAGAGATGTAGTATTATTTAGTGTATAAGAGCTATTGATATACTGGGAAATATACAAAAATGAGCTTGAACAGATCTTAGATCACAAAGTGATAAAAACATTTCTAACAGTTTTATTAAATGTGTCAGAAGTAGACCTACAAGATATTCTACAAATTGTATTACTGTATATAGAATTAGCATAGAATCCTATATTATTCATATCGCTTGTTACATACTGTATAGTAGAAATGGATACTTGAAATCAGAGATCCATTCATTCTAAACAGGAATGTTGTATGTCTCTGTGTATACATATGCAAACATTAGCAGTGCTACGCACAACGTATCATGTACTAAGGCTCAGTGGTGAATTGACTGGGGGAGGGTGGTGGGCAGGCAGGGTTGTTAAAAAGGGGACGTGGTTATAAGACCAGCGTCCGCGATGCCGCCGGTCTCAATACGACAATGGAATCCTGACAAGGGACTTAAGAGGGGCGTGGAAATACCGACGCCTATCTTAATCCCGACGCCGGAATGCCGAAGGACGCCAGCCTGAACGAGGTAAGTCCGGGCACCCTTAACCGCACGGGGGGAGGGTTAGGTTTAGGGAGCATAGCGGGGTTAGAGTTAGGGCTGCCAAATCCTAACCTCCCCCCCCAAAACCTAAGGTGGAAGGTTAGGCACTACTGGAGGGGGGTTAGGGTTAGGCACTAAGGGGAGAGGGTTAGGTTTAGGCACGAAGGGGAGGGTTACCGATAGGGGGGAAGCAGGGAGGGTAAGTATACTTACCCAACCCCCTGTCGGGCTACCAACCATCGGGATGCTCCTGTCGATATTCTGACAGGAGGCATCCTGACAGCCGGCATAAGATACCCATTCCATTAAAAAGTATGATGCCCATTTAAATGGTTTATAATGATGCCATTTCTAGCAATGAGTCAGCAAGGCTCACTAGTTCCAAGGAGGAATAGGGAATTACTATGCATATATTAATGGAGGTATCTGTTCTGTCTGTTCAGGCTCTTCTCATACACCTGCAATTTCTTTCAGCATTCTTAAGTTAAATATTCTCATGCCAGGCTTGGAATGGTAACTCTTTCACAACAAAGATAGGCCAGCTCGGTAATACACTGTTAAATCACAGTAAGAGTATACATCTCAGGCCTATTTTGCAAATATAACTCCTATCCCATGTATCTCTGTTTGCTGCGTACACTCTCCAGTCTAAGGCTGGATTCAATTAGCCACAGTAATTAACCACGGGCTAATGCAGTGGCCGGGACTATTCATTTGTAGCCCGTGGCAGCCTGCGATAAGACCACAGCCTGCATTTAATGCAGATTTCTGTTCGAGTCTGACGTATGCGTGGTGCGTACCAGGGTAATCATACACAAAAGCAGAAAAGGGGTATCCTTCAAGTTACCCTCAGCTCCACATAAACTTTATTAATTAAAATATTATAAAATAAATGTAAGCCTACCAGAAAGTCCACTTACATGTGACGGCAACATATAAACAATATTAATCTTTTTAGTAGTGTTTATTTAGCTTAATCAGGGCCGTAGCTAGGGTAGTGCGACCAGTGCCCTGGCACAGGACACCGCAGGGCAGGGGGCGCTATATGGGCCTGTCACTTTTCCTGTTATCATTCTCATTTGTAGCTTCCTGTTCTTTTATCCCCAGCATCTCCTGGCCTCCCTTATCTCTTCCCTGGCCCTTCCCATGAGGCCAAGGCCCTTTTTCAGGTGTACTATCTTATGTCCCTATTTAAAAATTGGGAGGGGGGACGCCAATGCTCTCTCTGGCACAGGGCACCAAAAAGTCTAGTTACGGCTCTGAGCTTAATATTTATTAAATAGATTGAAATTTCCACCTACAGTAAGTGGTGAGTGGAAAATAAAGCAGAACTGATTAAAACAAGACTAGTGGATCCTATATATTAAATTTATTCTAGGACAATCCTAGTAATTAATTTACAAGGTCCAATCCAATTACCAGCGATTTACTCTCAGGCAGGATTAAGTACGCTTACGGTACCACCAGATTTGTGGATTTTTTTTTTTGTTCCATAGGGCTGCATACAAAAATCCAGAATTCTGGGATGAGATAGGGGGGCGAGTTCCTGTGCCATTGCCAGCGTTCACACGCTGTTGCAACGGCAACTCGCCCCGCTGGTGTCCGGGGGAGAGTTAATTGGTTTGAGCCCAAAAAGTTCAAACAGACGGTGCATGGGGGAAAAAAACATCACACTGAAATATTTAGACATTAAGTGAGTGGCAGTTAAAACCAGTAGCATTTAATGACCGATTGGCCTGGCAAGGCGGACAGGAAGGGTCAGAATGGGTGTGCACTGTAGACATGGATAGTTTAGGGAGAGAACAAGAGTTCAGGGCCCACTTACAGTCTAGGGGGGCAAGTGTATAACTCTTAGTTGAATTGAGATGAGGAGGGAGGTTAATGGGCATGAGCTAAGAATCTGAGCATGGCAATGGTAACTTATATATGGTTACATCATACTTTCCATATCTTGGCATCTAGTGAATCCCCCACCCCCCCCTGCCCCAACAGAGTAGGACACCATCTTGAATTCTGCTTTACTCTCCACTGAAGTGCCGGGGCATTGATTATGCGACTCGCATATCTGTGCAGTGGGGGGCAGGGCAGGGGTGGCACACAGCACAGCCACTGTCCATTTTCCTACCTAAGCAAATTGGATAAAGTGGTCTGAATCCAACTACAGTATCTAATCTTTAGAGTAATGCCATTTATCCTATTATGCACTTTGAATTTCAGATTAAGTTTGCAAAGCTACATCAAATGTAAAAGCTGATTGAACACCATTGCCTTTCACAGAAGCGTCTGTGAGCCAGCTGCAGAATTCTGCCTGTAATTGTATAAGGGAAGATGCTCGGAACAAAGATATTGTGAATGCATCGCATCTGTAGTAATGTCTTTTGTTCTTTTGCTTAAGTATTCTCTTTGTAATGACATGGTGAGACTAAGAACAAAAACAGAACCTATTGGTGAGAATGTGTCTGAAAGCGCAAGGCCTTGTCAAGTTCTTTTTAGAATTATATGACCAAATATATTATAATGACTAGTAAATGATGTGTTTTTAAATTTGTTTTTCTCTGATGCAGGCATTCTACAAATATATAAGTGCATATTTCATTAAACAAATATTGCTGAGAGAGAATAATTCTTAACCGTGTGCTGTGTACTATTGTACCTTAAAAACACTGGTACCCAATAGTGTGGTGGTCGTTATTTTATTGTTTTCCCCTATTTAATTTAATTGTAGCTTAGACAAGTTGAAACATTGGAACGCATAGAGACTGATATGAAGGGCACACACAATTTGGGCAATGCAGTGTTGTATGCATTTAGTTAGATTGCATCTATCCATACAACTGAATAGAGGGGTGATGAGGCATTGTCACATAAGCAAGTTTCAGGACATCTCTGCAAATGCAAGCAATGAGGACCTGGATGTAACGAAAATACGATGAGAGAAACTTAGGGGACCGCTGGTTCGGGACTGACAGACAATTATACACCATAATGAACCGACACATACACAAGAATATATATAAAATATATCACTTATTAATAAACATAAAAATGAGATCCCTCCAATACATCAAAATTTCATTAAAACCACATTACCCAACAATTATATACTGTGTTGCACAGACGGTGTAGTAGTTAGCATTACTGCCTCACAGCACTGAGGTCATGGGTTTGATTCCCGCTACGGCCCTAACTGTGTGGAGTTTGTATATTCTTCCTGTGCATGCGTGGGTTTCCTCCGGGTACTGCGGCTTGCTCCCACACTCCAAACATATACTGGTATGTGCCTGCACATGTGGTAGGTACAGGGCTGCTACCAGGAATCGTGGGGCCCGGGACTGACTAAATATGCAGCCCCCCCCCCCCTGTGTTTTTGCAACTCCGGCCAGGAAGCATCTCCCCCGCCAACACCCCTTCTGTTCCCTACAGACATTTACCTTCTCCTGTGTCTTTTGGCTGCTCCTCTTAGCGATGTGGCTGGATCCTCTTTATTGTACTGGGCAGCCGTAATCCCCCCACATTTCTCTCTCTCTCAGCGCTCCCTCCATTTCCCTCTCTCAGCGATCCTCCCACATTCCCTTCTGTCTATCAGTGCCCTCCGCCACACATTTACCTCTGTATGTCAGTAACACCTACACCCCCCTCTTTTGTCTGTCAGTGATACCCCCTGCCTCTCCTCCCCATTTACCTCTGTCAGCGCTGCTGTGGGGCCCTCACTGCCACCTGTTGCCGCCTTGTGAGGAGAGTCCGACTGTTCGAGTAGTGAAGCGCGCTGATGGGGACAGGAGTGTGCTGCACTGCTGCTCAGGAGTCAGCCATATGCTGGGCTGATCAGCTGCTCTGAGCGCATCTCCTTGTCAGGTGGCTGGTCCGGGGGAGGGGCCAACCGACAGTCACCACCAGCACAGGAACTTCAGGAAGTCAGTGACTGCTGCAGAGCGGATCGTTCCGCAGTGCGCAGTGTTAAAGATCCGCTATGTGCTGGATACCGGCAGGCCCATAACCCTAAGGGGCATCTGATGCATTGCTGGTAGGTCCGTACCTGGGCAGGCGGGCCCACTCCCTGCCTGGGCCCGGGACTCCAGACCCGGCAGTTTCCCCCTGATAGTGGCCCTAGGTAGGTAATATAGATTATAAGCTCCATTGGGGCTGGGACTGATGTAAATGGCCAAATTATTCTTTGTAAAGCGCTGCAGAATGTGTGCGCTATATAAATAACTGGTAATAAATAAAATACTGTTTCAGCAAATATCCAGTGTGCTTCCCTTTTACATAACCTCTTTATATATATCATAGCCTTTTTTTTTAGTGAACTTGTGCTGATGTGGCTCTCACAGACATTTGACTCTCCTGTGACATTGGGGGAAGTGTATCAATCCTCCTAAAGATTGGAGAAGTGATCAAATCGATAGGTTCCCCATAGCAGCCAATCAACTTCTAGCTAGCATTTATCAAGCACATTCTATAAAGGGATAGGTATTAGCCGATTGGTTGCTATGGGCAACCTTTCCACTTTTTAGGAGGTTTGATAAATTAACTCCCCGCTTCCTCAGTGTTTTAGAATGTCATTGGCTCATGTAAAACATCTTCCTGATTTTCTGAAACAGTACCTGATACAGATGATATTACAGTTGGCTCATGTTTTTACTTAATATGGATTTAATACTATTTTAATGTATTACAATTAGAGGCAGAGCCATATATTTTTAATTTTTGACAAATTTATATATTTTGTTTGTACAACAATCAGTCATAACATTAAAACCACTTGCCTAATAATGTGTAGGTATTCCTCGTGCTCTGACCTATGGAGGCATGGACTCCACAAAACTTCTGAAGGTGTCCTGTGGTATCTGGCACCAAGACGTTAGCAGTTGATCCTTTACGTCGTGTAAGTTGCAAATGGCTCGGATTTGTTTTTCCAGTACATCCCACAGATGCTTCATTGAATTGAGATCTTGGGAAATTGGAGGACAAGTCAGCACTTTTAACTCTTTGCCATGTTCCTTAAACCATTACTGAACAATGTTTGCAGTGTAGCAGGGTGCATTATCCTGCTGAAAGAGGCCACAGCCATCAGGGAATACCGTTGCCATTAAGGGGTGTACTTGATCCGCAACAATGTTTAGGTAGGTGGTACGTGTCAAAGTAACATCCACATGAATGCCAGGACCCAAGGTTTCCCAGGAGAACACTTCCCAGAGCATCACACTGCCTCCTACGGCTTGCCTTTCTGCCCATAGTGCATCCTGGTGCCATCTCTTCCCGAGGTGAATTACGCACAGGCACCCAGCTGTCCACATGATGTAAAATAAAACTTGATTCATCAGACTAGGCCACCTTCTTCCATTGCTCCATGGTCCAGTTCTGACACTCAGGTGCCCATTGTAGGTGCTTTTGGCGGTGGACAGGGGTCACCATGGGCACTCTGACCAGTCTATGGCTACACAGCCCCATACGCAGCAAGCTGTGATGCACTGTATGTTCTGACACATATCTGACACACATCACAGCCAGCAGTAACTTTTTCAGCAATTTGTGCTACAGTAGCTTTTTTGGGGATCGGATCAGACGGGTTTGGCCTTCACTCTCCATGCGCATCATGGGCACTGATGACCCTGTTGCCGGTTCACCGGTTGTTCTTCCATGGACCACTTATGGGTAGGTATTAACAACTGCATACCGGGACCACCCCACCAGACCTGCAGTTTTGGGGATGCTCTGATCCAGTCGTCTAGCCATCACAATTTGGCCCTTGTCAGACTTGCTCAGATCCTTACGATTGCCCATTTTTTTCTGCTTTCAATGCACCAAGAACTGTCTGTTCACTTGCTGCTTAATATATCCCTCCCCTTGACAGATGCCATTTTAATGAGATAATCAAGATTATTCATTCCACCTGTCAGTGGTTTTAATGATACAGCTGATGGGTGTATATTCTGGTGTATGTGCCAGTTCATTACTGTGTTTAATTGTTCTGGACCAGAGTGGCCCATTCTCACATTGGTTATAGGAGTATAGCCCCATCGGTTTTTTAAACAGCGCTGACTGGGCCTAACGAATGCACAGAACATCTCATGGGATAGACATGCAAGACAACTTCCGGGCACAATTTCTAACGTGGACGGAGTTGGGGGCGTCTGTTTTAGACGATCTTGTGCAGCCAGCATGGGGCGGGCGTAATAGTCCAGATGCTAATGAAGACTGCTGTGGATGGAAGACAGTGGGCAGGGTAGGCTTCCGCAGATACATGGATTTTCTCTACACACGGGCAGATTCTCACATTAGCATAACAAAGTAGGATGCCGCAGCCAAATGGAAAAGCTGCCACAGATGCATACAGGTATCCAGTCAGGTAGTCGACATTCAGAATGTCGACATGGATATTGGGTTGACAATCTATATGTTGACATATTGACATTTAACATGTCGACACCAGAATGTCAACACTTTTTTAAATTACATTTTTAGGTTTAGTGTTAAGGGTTAGTTAGGTTAAAATAAGCAAAAAAAACCAAAAACCCATATATAGACATTTTTGTGTTGACATGTTAAATATCGACATTCTGAACATGTAGACATTTAACCATATTGACCTAATTATATGCTGACATATTTATCGACCTAACGTCGATGTTGACATTATGACTATCAACATTCAGACCCTGTCAACATTCTGAACATCGACTACTTATACCACACCATATCATTCTGAATCGGCCCCAAAAGTGAGGATGGAGAGTAGGAGTCTTAATGCATGGTAATGTTGTATAGTCTGTTTATGGTATAACCTGACTTCTGATACTGTTGCATTTGGACCCAAATGTCATAACCCACTGTTGCCAGGTGTTATGACCTCTATAAAGCACTTGGGCTGAGAGGCTAGATCACTTTAGGTGCTGCTGGGGTCTGTTTGTGTGGTTTTGAGATGATAGTGCATGCAGTCTGTTGGTGGTTACCCTCGATCTACATTTACCAACATGCCCCATATTAATCCTCTGGCATGCAGCAGTAGCCTTATCGGGCATTGCTGTGTTTTTATGACTAAACACAATGATTGAGGACCTATTGCCTTCAATGTTGCACCATGCGTGACCAGCATTAGTGTTTTTTTGATTATAGAGGGTTGTAGGTCACAGAGGAGTGAAAAAGCCAAACAAGCGTTCTGAGGGTCTGATTCTGTAAGGATCATAATTGCCAAGCTCAGGCAGCTTTGCAATTGCGATCCTTGCAGATATGGAAATGCAGGAGGAGGCATCACGCCTCCTGTGCATTACTTAAAGGAGCTGCGTTGACCAACACAGCATCGGTTAATCTGAGTGCCATCGGCCGGCTGCGGTGACCCATGGGGTCCCGCAGCTGGCCACCGCAGTTTACAGAAAGAGGCCAGGAAATCAACATCGCCTGACGGACTGGAGATCCTGGCTTCTTCCATCCCCCACAACCGCGGTGACACGCCTCTATTTCGGGAAACGGAGGGCATCGCCGCCGCCAAATGGCAGCAGAATGTCAATCATTGACAGTCTGCTGCCAGTTTGTGTGCAGCCTCGCAGGCCCGTTCTGCACATGCGCCGAATGGGTCTGGCGCTTGCGCAGATTCCCGAATGTCAAGTATCTGCGATCAGCAGTGCACTAATGTGCTCTGCTGAATCAAGCCCTGAGTGCATTGTGTTTTTACTTTAGCAATACAAGAAATAAGGAATGACCCACAAAGATGCAGGAAAGTGTAAATGGGCTAATATTTTAGTTGCAGTAATTGACTATTTATAAAACTCATCTCCTCCTGTGTATTTTTCAATGTAAAGATACACAACATCTGTAAATTTAAATAATGAAAAAATGCATAAACATATCGGGGTCTATTTACTAAGTGTTAGGAGACAGAGTGAAAAGTGATAAGGTGCCAGCCAATTAGCTCCCAACTATCATTTTTCAAACACAGCCTGTGACATGGCAGTTAGGAGCTGATTGGCTGGCACCTTATCACTTATCACTTTTCACTCTGTCTCCTAACACTGCTTAGTAAATAGACCCCATTGTGTTTTTTTAATATATTTCTGAAGAGGTGAAAAGCTGTTACTTTTGTAACTCATATACTTGCAACAGTTTCAAAATATTAAGTTCTGCCCCAAAGTCTAAGCCATATTGAGTGAAGTGTCTGACAAGCCATGTACAGTGACTGAGCAGAGCCATGTTTGTTTGCTTTCTAGGTTTGTGGGCTGTTTCTTAATTATAAAGTGCTATTGCTATACAATTATTTCAGTAGGAGACATTTGTTGTGTTTTGTCATCTGTTTACTTTCTATATACTGGATATATTCATAGGGTTCTCATTTCTTTTCTTTGTTGTGTGCCTTATGCATGTGTCTAAGTGATCAGCGACACTATTCTATTCTAGGGGCCCTCTAACCAAAATGTTCACACATTGCCCGCAATAATAAGTTAAAGCAACACATGAACCCAAAGAAAGAGACTCCTATCTGTAATAACATGTCCGCAGTGTTACAAGCTATAACAAACAAATAGGGGCATAACGCAGGAACCAGCTGGGGGCCACAAGTGAAGGCATGGAGGCCGTCTGTTGCCCATCACTGGTTTAAAATGTTTAATTCATGTTGGACAAAGTGTGTCCATAACACTATAGATGGTTTTGTGATCCGTTAATTGTGGTTACTACATTACATATGATGTAAAGTGATTTTATACATATTCTATATTCAAATAATTACATTTGAATTAAGGTATAGGGGATGTTTTGACAGAAAGGCAAGTGGTATTGTCTCTTAATTAATATTTTAATGTAACACATATACATATATTAAATATTCTTCATGGTCTTAGGCAGAATAGAAATCCAGAATACATGGTGTTGATGGGCTTCCCGTCCATTGGGATAACATACTGAAAACATTAGATCAGGTGTCTTCAAACTTGGCCCTCCAGCTGCTGTGGAACTAAACATCCCAGCATGCACTGCCACCTTTTTGATATAATAGCATGCTAAAACTATGTGCAGTGCATGCTGGGATGTGTAGTTCCACAGCATCTGGAGGGCCAAGTTTGAAGACCTCTGCATTAGATGAATAAACGATAGCGTTTTCTTATTTGCCAGCATGTAAATACACACGTAACTTTACTCAGCTATAAATTCAGTATTTAATGGAGTTCATTATGTTATACATAAATGTACAATATTGCCTACCTACGAATGTTCCGGGAATTCCTCCCGACCCAGCTGGTCCCTGAAAGACTTTGTTGAGCTTCCAGATTGTGTAAAATATTAGTAACAGTTATACACCCAATAAAAATAATTTATTACATCCACACTAAAAATGTGAATTGTGGTAAATATGCCCCTTAGCATTTATCTTTATTTTATTGAATTCCACCCAGTTTTGGGTGGAGTCGATCCAAAGAGTAGGAAGGAATGGTGCAACATTCTCCCCCTCCTGTGTAAGGCAGTGGTTCCCAAACTTTTTTGAATCACAGCGCCCTAGTGTATCAGCATTGTTTTCACGGTGCCCCTAAGTTTAAGTTTATTATTGAGAGATTCAGAATAAAATGTAGTAAAGTGAAGTAAATTGTGCTGACATGTCATCCTTCGGTTCAGTTATGTGGTGTTGGACAGGTTTGCGCTTCTGTTTGTCCAGATATTTACATTACATTAACCATAAATAATTTAATTTGGTGCTGGACCACCAACCTGAGGCACCCCAGGGTTCCACGGCGCACAGTTTGGGAACCCATGGTGTAAGGGTTTGAGGTAACAAATACTCTACAGTACATCGGAGGCACCTTGTTATCTCACCCCTTGGTCCTTGGTTGCTTGGTCCTGAATCAATAATATAAGCAATTTATTTCAACATAGGCATTCGCCCATATTGTCCAGGGTGTAGTTGGCCACACCCTAACATCGGACCTCATTCATTGACTCACAAGATGTAGCAGTGAAGCTTCAAGACCTAATTTTCTCCAATCCCGGAGGAGCTCAGGATGGCGTAGTGGTGTGAGTTGTACACGTACTATATAATCTATACCATCCAGTTCTGGTTGGCCTAATGAATTAGGGACACTACTCTGTGGCTTAATATGGTTATTTAGGTGGAGTTGGAGGGATTGATGGGGATATGATGATATGGCGATGATTATGTGGGGTAGATTGATGGGACATGATGATCAAAGGGCGGATTGTTGGCATAAAACTAGTGCAAGACATGCCCCTGGATGGTTATAAACATGCCTCTAAGCACAGTATACCTCTTTAGATTACTCTGGGTGCACACTCTAATGAAATGTGCTGTGCTCGCAAAGGCTCATTTTATTTTACGCGTTCCAGCATGTTTTACATGGTGGAGGCTTCCATTTTGTAGGCCAAGCCTGTGTCCTTGCTGAGGCAGCATTCTTATGAATAAAGGTTGAGCTCACACAATGGTTCCCTCCCACAGTATATAGGTTATAGTGTGCTTTAGCAACAACCACTATTTTTTAAATAAATAAGTTTTGACCAACCTCCCCAATTACATTTTCTTTCTGTTGGTAATCTGCACCCATGCTATATGTGTAGCTGATTTTTATATAATTGTACCAGAGATGCAGACATCCTGGCTGCCCCTTCCGGGAGGGGGCAGCCAGACCGGCAAAATCGGGGGGCGTGACCAGCTGTTGGGAGAGTGGGGGGCGTGGCCACACTTTTGCGTAATTTTGGCCCCGTCCTGCTACACAATGCCAATAATAGCAGCATTTTGAAGCAGGGGTGGGGCCAAAATGACGCGATTCGGCGTGAATCTCATCACAGGAGGGGTCGGCAGCTTGCGGGAGGTAGCGGCACACAATTTTCACGAGGCTCCCGACCAAATCGGGAGGGTAAACAAGTATGAATTGTACTATTGGTCATACAGTATAACTTTCTGATAGCAGGATTATTATTATGTTAATTGGTTGTATAAAATTATCCTGTCTTTTATTAGACATTTGTGTCAATACTTATTGTTTTTGGTTTTTGTGTGAAAAACTCTCCTGTTCACTCATCCTTTTCATGTATAACAATAAATATTCATTTTAAATATACCTATACTTACACTTTCATACATAAGCGTGACCCCAAAAAGGGTTTTTTTTGTTTTGTTTTGTTTTTTGCACCTTCCTAAAAAAAAACCCTGTTTGTATAGCTCTAAATCCATACACGATATGTCTTGTATGCCCTGGAATTCATCACGCTTTTGCTGTAAATGAAGCGGATTGTGATTGAAATACCTCAGCATGAGCTGATCAGAGAGACTGATGCCTACTACAAGGCTATCTCACTCTTTCAATTAGCGAGCACATTCACATAAAATGGCTTCTGAACTGTGTTCATATAGTGGAACACCTGATACCACAATCTTCCTGCAGCAGCGTGAGGGGAACCTCATTACTACTGTCCCTGTCACATGCAGCCCTGCCCTCTCTAGCCTATGCACACGAGTTGTCAGGGTTTTTCGGTTCCTAAACTTCAGATATCTTCTTCCCTCAGACACTGCATTTAGAGATCACGGTGAAATAATCACTAGTCGCCTCTGAGGCTCTGCTGTGGGATTGCTCTGTGTATGTTGCACTTTGTAATAGTAGGTTTAGAATGTTTGTAAAATGCTGTAATTACTAATGGGAAGGGAAACTGATGAAGGACTCCTCTTGGCCATGTTGATTGCAAAGTGCTTGCTCCAGAAGTACAATGATCTGTATTTTTTTTGTTTTGCATGCAACAGAACAAGTAACCACCCTTGGGAACCTATTTCCTCTGGAAGACATTTACAAACATGGAGAAATACTCTCCAACTATGAGTTTCTACTTGTCCATATGTGTCTGTTCATCTATCGAGTAAATACATAGGCCCACAGCCACATTTAGATTTTTGGAACTGTCCTATAACCTCACTGACTACCAGAGACAGGTTAAGGGGTCCAATCGCCATAGGCTAATACACTCACACACCAGACTGGAAACATTTGTAGTGGTACATGATGTATGTTACATTTCAATATTGTATTACACCGCTCTATGGCACACTTTGGATGTGTTATGTTTTCTTCCCCCGATGAGGACTAAGAGGTGCGGAGTCTTCACTCCCAAATCCAGGAAATGTGGCCGTTTAGATTCAGTATATCAGTGACGATGCTGGAATATCTAGTTCTTTGTAATAGTTGTAACATATCCCAGTGATAAGGGGCCTCCCAATCCTTGTACATAGCCTAGGTACTGTACACGTGACATTTTGATGAGTACTAATACTGGACCTGATTCAGGATGGTATGCTATGCTGATATTTTCGCAGTCGAGTGATTATCAGTAAACTGCACATGCCTCTGAGTTGCACTGCTCATGTGTTAAGGTACGTTACTGTAGTCGCTCGCAGCGTCTTTTTATTTGTAGTGTGATTGATAATCCGGGAGCATCTGGGGGAGGTAACAGGGAGTGGCGGCAAAGGACGTAGGCGTGTTGCTGCCGTTACGGGGGCATGTCACATCCTGCCCCTGCGATCCCATATACAATAAACATGGCACCAGCGTCTCAGTACACACGACCATAGGTTTATAGGTTTTCTCAGGAGACAGATTATCAAATTATCTGCGCCCAATGTCTTTGTACCCAGATGCTTGAATTTCCGAAGCCTGCAGGTGGACGTCTAAATACATTGCTCCGCGTCTGCAACATTTGCATATTTTCGAATAGCAGCTGAGTACACAGACACAGCGGCGGCATTGAATCAGGGGAATGGGTATATAATACCGATAGTCGTGATGCCTCCTGTCAAGATACCGACAGCGGTATCCCGACAGGGGTTGGGTAAGCATACTTACCCTCCCCCTTCTCCCCCTAACCCTCCCTTCTTGTAGCCTAACCCTAAGCCCCCAGGGTAGTGCCTAAACCTAAGTCTCCCCTCTTTGTGCCTAAACCTAGCCCTTTCCCCTTAGTGCCTAATCCCAACCCCCCAGTGGTGCCTAACCCTCCCCCGATAGGGGTGCCTAACCTTAATAAATACCCCCCCCCCAAAAAAAAACAAAAAACAAAAAACCTAACACTAACCCCGCTATGCTGCCTAAACCTAACACTCCCCTCCGCGGCTAACACCTAAGACGCCCCATACTGACCTCGTTCGGGCTGGCGTCTTGTCTGTATTCCGGCGTCGGGATTAAGATTAAGATGGGCTTCTGTATTTCGACACCTATCTTAAGTCCCGTGTCGGACTTCCAGCGTCAGGATTTAGAACGGCAGAATCCCGGACGCCTGTCTGCTGACTACATCCCGAATCAGGCCTATTATGTTATCATCTGACTACATGAGGAGCTGCATAACCATATGCGTACAGTATTCTATGTAATCACAAATTATATGACCTAAACCACAAACTCGGTAACAGACCTCTATCATTTCATAGAGAACATCAAGGAACTATCACGTCCCAGCAAAATTAACTGAGGAGGGCAAACCATCACTGTGTAGTATTATTTCAAACAGTACATGTAAACGATGGATCATTAGGAACTGATAACCTGTACTTTAAATTTAAATCTATACTCCAGTAATGTAGAAAAGTGCAAGCCAGTCTCGCCACTGCTGGTAGTTACAGCAGTCTCATCATGGGTAAAGTCCTCCAAAATTACGATTGCAGCAGAAAGTTCTTGTTAGAAGATGATTACAATGATTCGTAAAACACCAATGTCGCTACAAATTAAATTTTCTAGACGCTTTTCACATCTATCCTGCAGTTTCATCAGGAAAAAAATACAATTCTCTATATATAAGTGCTCACAACATATTTAAAGAAGAAATTTGTTGTCCGCTACTTGTACTCCCCAGTACAAACCAGTGTAGATCTAGTAACATAAAACTTGATATTATATTTGGGACATTGTGCAAGCCACAGAATAAATAAAAAAAAAAATCAACAAAAGGCTACGTAGATTGCTCTACCGCAGAATGACCGTGGACAGCACTGCCACTCACCAGTGGTTTCCCATGCTAGTCGTGCTGTGATTGGTTTGCGACAAGGGGAGTCTTGGGTACTTGCATCAATAGAGATTATTTGAATAATCTCTATTTGTGTACTCCAGTCATGTCGTATGAGTAGCCTATTCATTTTAACGGCATCTCCTCATGTAGCACGCAACCCCATTGAAATGAATGGGCCATACACATAAGTGGGGAAAAATACAGTACAATGCTGGTTAAACTGCTTGTGTAAACCCTAGTAGTCCTGTACACCATGTGCTTCCAACTGCCGAGGCATGATTTAAAAAAATCATATGTTGACAGAAACCGGTGCGACAATACCAGTATAAATGTATGGACACCTATAATAGAATGGGTTTTCTTTGTCCATGCTTTCCAGTTTCATCGAAACCCACTCTTACAACTTTATGGCACTTTTTAAACATTCTGGTCAACTTTTTATACATTGTGATCCCTGAAAGCTAAAATTTTCCATATATTTTTTTTTTTCCCTTCATTTAACAAGAATTACCTCTTTATATGACATTCAGGTAAGCCACACATATTAGGCTGTAACTAAAAGCTGTGAACTCCCTGAATAATTCACCAACATTTTTATGGTTATCCTTAACTGGGAGGACCAAAAGCAATTATGCTTCTAATATATGAACATAGAAATAAGTTATTTATTACTCATGTTTAAAATAAATATATATATATTCTACTGTAGTTGTGCATTTATGAGAAGAATCATTTTAATTTATAGGTAAATACGGAGTTATACAATTGGTAAATTCCTGCGCTTGACCCCTTTCTTGTACCTGATGCGTTGTGGATAAATAATGTTGACTTGAAACACAGATGTGGTGTATAATGGGTGCTTTACTGCTATGCAAAAACTTGTTATGTGTAATACACTGGGTCTCAATGTATTGAACATACAATTTAATACCATGTGGTGGAAAAACATACAATATATTAGTGATGCTGGAACAACTGTAAGCGTCAGGAGAAATAAATAGCCGGTGGCCATACAATATGAGATATGCTGGATTACGTAATAAGTGGTTACGATCAATGTTCCTGCAGTAATGGCTTGGCTTGCAAGGTATATGACCATAGGTAAATATAGCAGACGATGTACCACTATCTTGTAGGGTTTGAGAGTCCGATACGGTAATTATCCACTCTTGTGCGTGATCGGAGGGATGCAGCGTCGCGTAGACCAGTCCTGTGTCGGATGTATCCTGCTGAATTGTCTATGTGGTGCGCTGGACCGGGGTGTGTCTGCACCGAGACGCACCAATGACCTTGACAGTCACAGGATAAGGATGCCTGGTCCGGAGTCCCTGTGCCTACCCCAGCCAGCTCGGCACCTATCCTAGATCTCAAGAATCAATCCCGGGCAACAAAGGTCAACTTCCACCAATACCCAGACACAAGGATACATCCGACACAGGACTGGTCTGGTCTGCGGGACGTCGCATCCCTCAGACGAGTTTCAACATGTTACACAAACAGACTCTCAACAAATACCATTACCTAACACACACTTATCGTGTTCACAATAAATACAAAAAGTACCAATCAATCAGCTCCTGTCATTTTTCAAACACAGCCGGTAAAATGACAGTTAGAAGCTGATTGGTTGGTACATTATCTCTCTCCAAGCTTTGATACATCTCCCCCATAGTTACATCGACCCAATGGGGCAGTCATTTTGTAAGCTGAACCAATGTTCAATGGAATGCAATCTACTCTCCATTTACTAGGGTCTTGTGTTCATATCCATTACTGGGCACTCTCTGTGCAGCAAAATGTTCTTGCTCAGATTCCTAGTTATATAATTCATGTTTAGACTCATGAAGTATTTAACACGTTCTAGTAATTGAAGAACTAATATTAAAAATTAAGAGGACGGGTGACCTTCCTTTTTGTCACGTTTCTTAATGATCGTCCCTTTTTCCAATAGCATGTCTTCTGCAAGCAGAGCTGGTGAACTATGAGCGAGTTAAAGAGTATTGTCTGAAGGTTCTCAAAAAGGAAGGAGAGAACTTCAAGGCCCTGTACAGATCCGGGGTTGCTTTTTACCACCTGGGAGACTACGATAAAGCACTCTTCTACTTGAAGGAAGCGAAGAGCCGACAGCCAACAGGTACTGTAACACTTGGTCGCAGTCTAGCGCATAGACAGCGCTGCAGTCAGAAATAATTCTAATAACCGTGATTATGTGAATAGCAAAACCAGTTATTATAAAATGGCCAAACCCTGTAAACCTATGCACATAATATAAACACAAGACCTATCCGGAATCAAAAGATCAGAAATCGTACGCCAGCTAGATAATTGATAATTGTAATATGATAATATAGCGTCCTGACAATGTAATGGTGAGCAGTAAATTGTAACTTTGTAAAGGCAAAGACACGGCCTGATTCATAGATGGCTGGTAATGCAGCCGCGCTTGCAGACGCTCACTCAATAGCGGTTGTGGAAATATGCAAATGCTAATCTCAGCGTTCCCTTTGTGCTCGACTTAGCGATGGAGTGTACGAGCGGTGAGACGGCTGCGTGGTCTGTGCATTTTTGATGGAGATTGTATACACTCCAACAACAACTCAACTTTGGTTGCTCCATCGACATTTGTGGTAGCCTAGGGTCTACTGTAGGTACTCTCCTCAAATCTAACTAAACATGGCCTCTGAGGCAGTGTGTTTGCGAGCAGCAGCGCTCCCAGGCACGCACCTGACACTACTCTAACATGCCCATTACACGGCCACCTTTTTCGAACACTTTAGGTCACCTACTAGTCTCCACCCTGATTCACCCAGGGATCGGAAACTCCTTTACAAGTGTTAGCGATTCCGTACGCAATTGTGAACGGCATAGGACACTGTGCAGTAAGTGATTTCTGGTCTTTTCGCGCATGCACAGAAGCGAAACATCGCTCAACTGCGTAAATTTTAGGGATGTGCAGGCTCGGATAGGTTCGAGTTTGCACGTGGAGTTCGGATTTTTCCCTCCAAAAAACGGAACTCAGAAAGAGGCAAAACGTCATCTTACATGGACGAACATCATCATTCCTGTCCAGGAATGATGATGTTCGTCCATGTAAGATGACGTTTTGCCTCTTTCTGAGTTCCGTTTTTTTGGAGGGAAAAATCCGAACTCCACGTGCAAACTCGAACCTATCCGAGCCTGCACATCCCTAGTAAATTTTGGCTCTGTGTCAATCTCTGAATCCAGTAAAGAATCAGTCCTTATTTGACATAAATGTAAATTCTTTAGAATGGAGCCATAAGAAAAATATTAGTCAGTTTGTAAATGCAGCCAATGGAAAGCATAAAAGTCTTGATTAGTGAATAAGCTCTTAGGCCAGGTGCACACTACAACGATATCTGCACGATTTGTTGTTTCCAGGCGAATTGGAACTACAAATCGTGCATATAGAACCTCATTCAGAGTCTCTTGCAAGATGCGATCGCTCGCTGGCAAAAAGGGGCCGGATATTGTAATGAAGTGCTCGCACTGCGTCTCGTAAGGACGCCCACTATGTTTTAACGAGCTACGGCAAAGACGCCCCCTTGCCACTCGCAACAGTCGTCATCTCCGGGAAATGAAGGATTAATCGGGACCATCGAGAGCCATCGGAGCACCTCGCAGCCCTTAGGGTTGCCTTAGCCTGCCGCAAGCACTGCGATCAGTGCTGGCTGAAATACATTCTGGTGACATGTACCATACGCTACTTTGCAAATTATGCACACCCTCTAAACGGCGTTTTGGTGGCCTGACACGCTTGCGTTCGCACATCCACTCCCCCATTCACAAGCACCTTCCCCTGTTACCACATACAAACGGCACATTCTGTCACTCAAAGCAGCGACCTGAAAGTGGCTTGCGAGCTACCAAAATCCGATCGCAACGAATGACTTGCGCACGCGCACTGTGAATTATATGCATGCGCAGATGTGCGAATATCGTTCTCAGCGAGCGTGCCCTAGCGAGAGACTCTGAATGAGGTCCATACTGCAGTTTGTATGCATAATCAATCGCGCACACCCACGGATCATACACAATATCTTTTGGTTGTCCGTGCTGCGCTGCCAATCAGAAGATATCGTGTACGAGGTGATGAAGTTTAATGAAGGACAGAACGAGAGATCCTTCCGTTGGTAATTAAATTGCACAGTGTGTACGGGCAATCACAGGTGGTCTGGGAAGAAGAAAATTTGTCCTGACCATCGTCCCGATTTCCTGTCATTGTAGTTCGTACCCGGCCTTAGGATCTAATGTGTCATTTTCTCACCCAGCAAGATGTGATCCAATTCAAAATCCAAGTCACTTGATGTTAACACTGAGTTTGGCTTGTCCTAATAACTGTTCAGTGGTGGGCAGTAAAGTGCTGCCATGCATTTCCAATTCGATCCAAAAGTTTTCTTAACTGTGGTCCTCAAAGTACCCCCGATGATCCATGATTTGAAAGTGTTTCTATGGGAACATGTGGGATAGTTAGTGACTAACTAATATATATGAACTCACCTGTGCATGACTAGAGGATTTTACATCCCACCACTGATTTAAATACTGACCGCTGTTTGTAGAAATGTGTATAACTTACATAGAAAGGAGCAAAAACAGATATATTCTCATCACAACAATCCATCTATCTCCACCACTGGTATCTATGAATGAGGCGATTAGATCATCACCATCCCAATTAGCTGCTGGTAATATATTTTAAATGGGTTGGGTACAGGATGCCAGTGCTCAGCGGTCAGAATCTCGACGTCGGCATCCCGACAGGGTTAGGATACCGACACCTGTCAGTAAGTATCCTACCCCTAAACCTAACTCTCCCTCCCCACACCATAAACCTAACCTCCGCCCAAAACTAAACCCCAGTACCTCACCCTAACCGTCCCCGCGCTTTTGCCTAAACCTAACCCCACTACTTACTGTCGGGATGCTGGCACCGGTATACTGATTGGTGTTGGGATTCCAGCGCCGGATTCCCGACCGCCAGATCCCATTTTAAATAAGATCCCTGGTAGAATGATCCCTGGACTTGCAGTTCCTCACCACCACAACTGTTCGTAGAGCTGTGTGTGTGTATATGTTAGTGTGGAGATGTCTGTTAAATACTTTTTGGATATGTAATACAGTCAATGGGCTTAACTAGGTATTTGAAGGCCCCATAGCAAAGTTTGTAAGGGCCCCTGTGTACCCCCCAATGGTGAAAACTGTATAAAACACATGCAACTTTGATTAGGAAAATGATAGTCCCCAAGTTCTGGGCACCATAGCAGCACCTATGGTAGGTACACCCATGCATACAGTCATACCTGAGATTGACTCCTACCAAATTATTGTTTTACAATCCATGTACGTAACCTCTGAGATCCTTCTCATACTACCAGGACCGCAAGAATGTATCATTACCAAACAGGCGTATTTCATAATTAAATGTTCCAACTTGATCAAATCTATCCACCATGTCCCATCACATCCCTTTGTTGACAGTTCTTTTAACAACTGCTTAGAATGAGGGAACTTCTCTATCACGCATCACAATAAGGCTGTGTAGAATATAATGCACACTTTTAACTAATTAAGCTATTTCCAATAAAAAAAGGGAAAAAGTAAATATGAGAAATTTACAAATGAAAAATAACACGTGGCCCTGTAGTTTTCTTCTAAGCAAATTTTTTAAAATTCCCTTTTCGCTGGTAACCTGCATGTACGATCTCCTTACAGAGCTTGGAACAGCATTCACACAACGTTACTCCACGTATTTATTTGGAATGCTCCTTTCTCATGGCTTCTCTGTAATACAGCGCCCCTCCTGTAAGTCCCTTGGTGATGGCCAGTGGGGAGACACCACGCCTGTATTTGCATAAAGAAATTAATGTCTTGCCAATAGGCTGTAAGGCCTAAATTCCAAGTAATGAGTCAGATAATCTACAGCAAATTTAACCTCTTGTGTGCATTAGACACACGTAGATATTAGAGGAAGATTTTCAGATCTCTTCTAAGGTTTGGTTATGATTTAGTTTTATGGAGAAGTCTTAAAAAACTGGAACAATTACACATTTGTATGTTCTTGTGATAATGTCAAAATAGGTAACGCCAGTGCAAGGCCTTTCATTATCTTATTGCAACCTATACATAATTTTTGGCTGGCTACATATACACAATGACAAAAACATGTAAACTGCAGTCCACCAGGGAGTTATTTGAAATTAAACTAGGGCCGGGTACACACTACAACAATATCTGCACGATATGTCATTTCCAGGCAAATTGGAATGACAAATCGTGCATATTGTGCAGTGTGTACACAATCTCTTTTGGTTGGCCGAGCTGCATGGCCAATCAGAAGATATCGTATACAAGGTGGTGCAGCTTAATGAAGGACAGAACGAGATATCGTTCCAGCATTCATTAAATTGCTCTGTGTGTACAGGCAATCACGGATGGTCAGGGGTGAAGGGAATTCGTCTCGATTGCCCGTCGATGTAGTGCAGGGATGGGGAACCTCCAGTTCGGGGGCCGTATAAGGCCCTTGGAATCATTTGGTCTGGCCCTCTGAGTTTTTTCCTGCTGGCCTCATCTGGCAAGCAGCGTGTCTAGAATGGCACCCTGCAACCAGAATCTATGCAGCAGTGCCACCTGGAGCGTCCTTAGGATGCTTCAGACGGTCACACAGCTGCCCTTACAGCTCTCTGGAGCATACTGAGGATGCTCCGAGCATTGCTGTAATCACTGGCGATAGTGGCCCTGCCCCCTTGTGACATCACAGGGAGGGGCATGACCTGCACCAGGCCCATGAATAATGTTATATATATCAAAATGGCCCTTGGCAGAAGAAAGGTTCCCCACCCCTGATGTAGTGTGTACCCGGTCTAAGTTGCTGCATAATAAGATCTGGCTGCCATTATGCGTGTGTCTACCAGCGAGCAGGGGTGATTGTTCCTCAGTTCAAGAAAGATTAGGTACACCGAATAACTAAGTAAAGTTCATAGTGGAGCATGGAAGGAGTGTGGGTGAGTATCCAGGTGAAAGGTGCCTAGTAGTTAGTATACATAGTAGTCTGTAAATACACTGTGGTAACTTTGGTAGAAAATACATAAGGATGTCCTCATTAATACGTTTACTTTTTTCTCCAGATACCAACGTAATCCGGTACATACAGTTGGCGGAAATGAAGCTCAGTAGATGTTCCCAAAGAGAAAAGGAATTGTCTTAAGTTAGACAGCCATTAGCTGATGGGATCACATGACTGCAAGCTCTGTGGGTCGGTGACCAGCTCCACTGAATATATTTTTTTTCTTTAATTTCTTGTCTGGACCTGGCTGGATGCATCCCTGCTTAAGTACCATGAATCCTTATTGCTGAGGTGGCCGGGAGGCAAAAAGAAAATGGGAATTTAATATGCCATAAATGTCATTCAGCCTGCTTTTGCAACACACTCTGCCACTGGCTTGCATCTGCAGTGCTAACTGGAAAAGGGTGGGGGTGAGCTACGCAGGTTGCTGATTTCACATTAAACCATCGTAGTTTTTTTTTGTTTGTTTTTAAACCTGCTGATGGTCCAACCTCTTGACATTGAAAGGGCCCTAGTGAATGATTCGCAACATTTCAAGCCCTGCTTGATTCCTGACCCGCTTAGACACTTAGCTCTTTTTATAGATCTGTAATTGTTCAAAACACTTTTATTGCCATGGCAGAACGCTCCATGGCAATTATATGTGCAGGAACATGTGGAGAAAAAGCATGAATTGGACGTTACTGTAAATTGGTGGCCTTTTTGCTCCTGATTACAGAAAATTGGCATGTGTGCAAATGGTTGTCCAGACATGCCCAGTTTCTTGTTGCGTCGCACTAGCGAGCTATTGCTACAGTGGTTTGTTTACAGCGAGTTTCCGATTTCTTTATAAAAAGAAAGAGACCATTCATCCTTCAGTGATGTGTCCTGCTACACAAAACAAACGTTTCTAGTAGAGAAACCAATATAGATCTGTTGTGCGTTACTGAAATATTGTTGATGCACTGGCTTGTATGGAAAAATGCTGTTGCTGTCACTACCTGAATTGGATTGTAAAATTCTAATGGTGATGGTGGCAGTACTTTAAGCAACAGACTGTCATTTTCTAAATGAATGGGATTTGCTAACTAAAAATGACTACGTTGTTTCCTTGTATTTTACTATTGCACTAACCTGTGCTGGTTCAATTAACTTGAATTACAGGCATTTACCATTCATTGAGCAATGCAGCCTAGGTTACTGCAACTGGAAAATAAGCAGGAAAGGCATAAACAGTATAAGGAGTCAGATGGATAATTATGTCCATTTACATTCTGCATAGCCTTTCTCAAAACACTTTCTCCTTCACAAATGTGATTGAGCAATGCAGCCTAGGATATATATATATATATATATATATATATATATATATATACATACACACACACACAGTCAGGTGCATAAATATTGGGACATTGACAGAATTTTCATATTTTGGCCTCTATTCACCACCACAATGGCTTTGAAATGAAACAAACAAGATGTGCTTTAACTGCAGACTTACAGGTTTAATTTGAGGGTAATTACATCCAAATCAGGTGAACGGTGTAGGAATTACAACGGTTTCTATATGTGCCTCCCACTTTTTAAGGGGCCAAAAGTATTGGGACTATCAACTCAAAAGCGATTTCATGGACAGGTGTGGGCTATTCCCTCATTATTTCATTATCAATTAAGCAGGTAAAAGGTCTGGAGTTGATTCTAGGTGTAACATTTGCATTTGGAATAAGTTGCTGTCGACTCTCAATATGAGATCCAATATAGAATAGAGGCCAAAATATGAAAATTCTGTCAATGTCCCAATATTTATGCACCTGACTGTATAATATATTTTATTGGTAGCAATAGCACTGCTTAGTGTAGAGTGCAGCTGTCGTCTTCTTAATGTTAAGAACATATAGGCATCACTTTACAACATGCTATTTCCGTGGAGAGCTATAGTTAATCAGTATGGCTGTCAACATAATTTTTATGAATAGTACGATATTACAACTGTGGCTTGATAAATGACAGCATTATTTAAAGTTAATGCAGCTTAATATAGTTTTAATGTTTTTAAGAATTTAAAAAGGAGGTATAAAGGTTTCCTAATTATTTGGGGGGAGGCAAGTTTTGTGAGTAAGACCTACCTGTAACCAGAAGAACAGTAGGGTTTGCAATCTTTAGAAACCTACTGTTCTATACATATAGATCCCCAGAATATTCAGAGGCGGAAAAAGTTAGGTAGTGTTCAGAAGCTAGGTAGTCTAGAAGTCGCAGTAAGTGGCAGAAGTTGTAAGCGTATTGGCTACCTTGCTCCAAGGATTTGTTCCCCCCTTGCTGTAATCCTGTCATTACTACTGATAAAGTTTGATTGGACACCTTGTTAGATGTCAATAGACTATTCACACGCAAATTAAGGGTCAAACATGACCTTAAAGTATTCCAGTCTTTATATGGAGATGATGAGATATATATATATATATATGTAAATATGTGTGTGTATATGTATATATATATAATCCCTATCTATCTCAGTCCCGTATTCAATTGGAGGCGAAAAGCCGAGATCGGCGATAAGTGTTTTCGCCTCATTCGCCTGTTTTGAGGTGAAGTTATCGCATACGTTCACTTTGCGCACTCCCGCTTTTCGCCCTATGCAATTGCAAAACAGGCACAAACGCGGAAGTGCGAATGGCGAAACTAGCGAAAAATACTTATTTTTGGGGGGAATCAGTCAGTACCCCAAAAAAAGCATTAATGACCCTGGTAAACAATATAGAAGTGTATTAAAAGCTGTAATAAAAATATTTTGGGTTCCTAAATTGAGTCAAATGACTGCTATATGCACTTTTGCATTAGTTAGAAAAAATTATATAAAGCAATTTCTTTAGTGAAAAATAATTGCTGTAGTTAATTTGTGGGTACATTTAAATGGGTACTAGTATATTTTGGAGTTAATAAAGTGATTTTAAAAAACTATATAAAACTAACTGCTGCAGCCTCCGGGAATCCTAAAAACACCTGTCCCTTCCATACAGCACCCCAAAATACCAGTCCCAGTACTTTAGACCCATTTTCCAACACTTTTTACATTTTCGCCCCAAAAATTACATTTCTTTTTTGAGGTGAATTAAGATATTTTTTCTTAACTTTTTTTTGTCTAATTAGTCATTAGGGGTGGGGGTTCCCAAAGGGTTCTGAACCAAGTCCCCACATTTTTAGTTCAAAACAGAGAGTTTCCACTTCTTTTCTCCTGCTTTTGGGTGGAGAAACTTTTTCACCTGTTTTTCCCTATGGAGTTTTTGCCTAGGTGAAAATGTCCTGGAATTGAATAGGGCGATACTTCAGAAACAGGCGAAAACTTTTCGCCACTCAAGGCTTTTTGCCACTAATTGAATATGGGCCTTAATGTCCAGCACTCCCTCCAGCAGCCACAGCATGCCCTGGTGCCTTTCCAAGTATTGATGTATATCCCAGTGTGTACGGATGGCACTTGGGGTCTCAGCAATGTTAATAAAACGCCAGTATTGTAATAGCCAGCGTTTCAGAGCTAGAAGCTCTTTTATCAAGACATAATATATATATGCGGCACTCCGGGTCTTCTTAAAGTCAATTAAGTTATATTAGATTATGTTCCAGAAAATCCAACGTTTCAGAGTGTGTCAACTCTTTTTTTTTATTTTGTTAAGGCAACATGTTGCCTTGCCGCCCATTATTTTCTATACTACTACATTGTACACAGAGGAAGTCACCTGTGCACTATAAGCTGATCAGGAGCCAAGAGTGATGGTCCTATTGATCTCTCAGGCTCTGAGAAAATCATTGTGCTCAAATTGTCAACTGTTATCACGTCATGTTCCTTCATTAGAATCTTGAATTTTAATGACTTACAAATATAAACAATGTTGTAAAAATAACCCTCTCATGTCTATTGACAGGTTCTGAGTTCTCCCCAATCTCTCTAGCGTGTGTGAATTATTATTAAGTACTCTGCACTAGTCCTTAATATTCTGAACAGAAACATTAACAGAAACTGTGGTAACACATAACCCATTTTTTCATAATTTTTAATTAAAATTTTTTTTTTTTTTTTTAAATATTGCAACAAACAGAAAAAAATTTAAACAAACCTATTGTTTAGTGAACTTCACAACCGAGATATCATCTTTTTTTATATTATTTAATCTCAAATATCTTGTAACAATTTAATGTGTGCAACATAAAAATATATTGTATAATATTGTATTAAATATGTTGACTTTTGAACAAAAGAGCAAAAGAACACAGTGAAGGAAAATTTTTTATATATACATGCTATATGGTTAGATTATTGCAGTGTAAATAGTGTTGCAGCGTCAAGTCATCTACAACTGTTGACGAAAGTTCTCGTCTTCCCTGTGTGGCTACAGCTGATGATGATGACACTTTAGGGTTGATGACGTATCATGTGCTATTTTGTTTAACCCTATGCCACAATTCCACATGGTTTTCCTGCAGATGATGTGTGCTACGTTGTCCGATATCTCTAATAATAGGCTACTGTGATGTTGTTCATCAGCATGTTATACTTTACAGACTTAGCACGTCATGTCCATCGTTTGATTTTATATTCATCTCTAGACATTTTGATTTTCCTTGGTTTTGTTTTTTATCATCCTTTTGTTGTCTGTGGCTCAATTACTATTTGCATAGATGATAGCTTTCCTCTTCACAAAGAATCATCTTGGATGTCACCATCCACTAGGTATAACATTACATATTGTCTATCTCCAATTAGATTTGCTGTTCTCTAGTATGTGCGTGTCTTGAATTACATCCAAGTTAGCGTCTTGTAATTATCGATTATTTGGATCGGCACACGGTTCTGTGGTATAATGATTCTCTGTTGAATTTTCTTCACTGTTAGCCAGACAAGTAATGGAAATTAATTGTAATTTGCATGCTGGATGAAAATAAGATGGCTGCTGTATCGCCCTCCGTGAATGACACGTCTGTTGTAGCGATTAGAATTGCTCCAGTTACTAATGGAGCTTTCTTTCACCGTTCCACTGTTGCTTCCACACTCTCTTCATTCCACATTCATGAATGTATTCCCAGACACAACTAGGCTATAATACAGTCTATATAGTTATTCTGTATTGGAGCCACCCTGGGCACTGTAGTGGTCTGACCTCCTTCATGTATCATCAACATTGGAAGTGAAGAACCATCCTTCACCGAGTCACAAGCTGGTGCTTGATAATTTTCTATTGTCCCTGTGAGTTGAAACAACAGTTGTTGGTCCCCAATAGATGATGTTTGTGAACATGAATGTTCATAACCATGCCTTTATATAATGTATGTATTTCTGCATTCTATTCAGCTTCTATAATGGTTCCCTCCAATATCCCGGTAAAATTATGTTTCTTTTTTTGTCATTGTTTTCCACCGGATACTGAAGTGGCCAATAATCCTTTAATATGAGGCAAGTTTAATTCCTTTATAGTAACTCTAACGCTGTCCTCGTTTTGGATTTTTACATTTCGTAATTTGTTTCCTTTCTTGTACATTCTACATCTTTCTCAAATAGTTTTGTCGCCATTGGCACTTGGAGCAGTATGTGTTGGTCTGATGTACTTACTTGATGATGCTGTAAGTTGAGGCCTTGGTCCATGCTTTTGGACTTAAAAGCCATCATTCCCAGATGCTGAGTAGATTTTTGATGGTGAGGATCCTTCCTTGATGAGTCTACATCTTTGCCATACAATGTGTTAGCAGACTCAATATAGATCTGTACTTGGACATCTAACATCAATACCAGATGTTTTTATTGGTTGGGAATGGTGTGGATCATGTCTGAATGATTCGCTATCTTGCCCTTTTGACGCAGAAGCTTGTGGATGTTCTTTTTTTTTTTTTAATAACATATTTACCAGATGTTAAACATTTTATGCTGGGAGTTATCCACTCTCACAAATCTACTCAGTGTAAATTGAGTGACTGTGTCAAGATCTGATGAATTACCTATCACAACATCAGAAAAAAGATGGTCACACCATTTCTGTTCCTACTCTATGAGTTCAATGTTTATTGGAGGTCCACCTCCCGTTGCCTTAGGTCAGTATTCTCTGCACAATAATTTTGCAATCTGTACATTTTTCTCCTGCAAATGATGTTATTTCGAAGACACATATCAACTGCTTTGGTCTCTGTGCAATACTGTAACTGTGACCTGTTGGTCTGCCATATAGTGGAAAGACTCCCATCTACCAGGGCTTCATTGTCTGCTGGCTAGAAGCACTGGTACTTTGTTCTCTGATCATTAGATGTGGGTTGCTGCTTCTTACATATTTGGAACATTTTATCCTGGTCTAATGTTGAGAACTCATTTGCTATGTTGACAGCAAACCCTCCTCACTACTGATGTTAAAAGTAGACCTTCCTCTTTGTCAGTCTGTTAATAGATAGTCTTGTCTCATTACAGTGTTCATTCACATTTAAAGCATTATGGACTATGCGGGTGTTCTGTTAATAGCTTGTCTCATTTTATTACTGTGTTTGTCCACAGTTCAAAAGTGCTACAAATTACTGTTTGCTGGTCATTTGGGATCTGTGTATAGATTTTTATTGATCCTATAGAGTAGGGCTGGTTGTTTGTTTTATTAACTGAGTATGCTTTGCCAAACTTTATCACCTGACTGAATAGGTGACTGAGACTACCAGCTTGATTGAAGACTATTTGCATTGGGTTGCTATACATTATATCACTGTGTCAGTTTGAATAATCAAAATTTATTTGACTTGCATTAGTTCACTGCAAAGGGCTTGTTTGTATGAGCGCAGATTTCTGCAAGCTGTATACAGTTGTTTTCTCTTACATGGGAACTCAGTGGGTGATCACAAGGACCAAATAAGGTGCACACAAGAAAACTGGTCACGTGTGTCAGATGAACAAGCCATACTTTAGGAGACTAAAAATTAAAACTAAACCAACCGATAATCTATTAAAGTGTATAATATTCTTGGCTTCTGGCTGTTATATTTATAAGCCATAATTTTCCCCGCTGTCCTCTTAGACCGTCTAGCACAATTAACCGGTGTCGTGTGTAGGCTGTGAGTCATACTGATAAAAATTATCATTGCTTTGTGTCTCTGATCTAATTGCTTCATCTTGGTTGACATCCCTTTTGATTTACACTTTGATAATTACATTTCTACATGGAAGGTTGATCTTAAACTCACAATGATGTCATATTTTAATGAAAATAATGTTTTGCATTGTTTAACATTTTCCAATATTCAATATCTAAATACTTTCATCTGCCATACTGCAGAATTTTACAAAGCATTTAATCTAATACTTTATACTCTAGTTTATGCACTTTCTATGAGCTACAGCCTTTTTAGATATATTTTGCTAAATCTGATCCATTTGTACTCCACCCCATTTACACAAAATAGTTTTAATCAAATTATTATTATTTTTTTTTAGTCATTTACAATGCATCAGAAACAAACCATATTTGAAGAAAACTAATACTCAGTGAAACGGGTGTTCCCTCATCAGATTCTAGCTCTCACTCTGTACTTCAAGTTATAAATATAGGGCTAAATGTAATAGGTTTTAAGCTGATTTAGCAATTAAAATGATGACTTAAAACTTGCATAAATCCCCGCAGCATCGGAAGATCGCAGCCTGTTATATTTAGCCTATAAAATGTAAAATAAATGCATTTTTTTTTTCTTCAAATAGAGTCATGAATTTATCATTTATAGACAGTGGCAGGCCTGTGGAGATCGGGGACAGGTCCGGGTACTAGGATGTGTGGCCAAATCAGGGAGGCGTAGCCTTGCCCCTCCCCCCCATTTAAAAAAAAAAGTGCTGTGGCGCCGAATGCTGGAGAAGAGGGTGGATTTGTGGATCCGGGAGGGGAGGGCGATCAGTACGATCGCCCCCCTTCCCACCCCCTGCCTTGGAAAATAAAATTTCATCCAAGGTGCATCAACGATAATAGGAATTCTTAAGCCCATTAATTTCAAACTCTAACATTGCTTAGTGTCCGTGTCGTGCCGAATGTGACACGTCATGATGCTTGAGGTTTCTAGGATACCTGCAATCTGACTATTTCAATTCTGTTTTGACTTGGTGCTCATACACCTTATTGTATTCCGTCTCCACCTTTTGCTTGTTTTAAAGTGGGCTGAGATAGACAACTTGTAGCCAATGAGATCATCGGAATGCTCATAACAGTAGGAGAGGAGTGGGCTGTCCTTGAGAGTCAGTGACCCATCCACTTGTGGGATTATACTAGTGATTACAGTGTTTAATGTTTAAAGGGCAGTCAAGGGCTTTAAGAACCCCAGCTCTGAAGGGTGTGTGGCCAAATAATGGTGGTGTGGCCATGCCCCCTCCAGAAAAAAAGAAAAATACTTGTCCCCCTCAGTAGCTGTAATTAATACCTGCTCTCCCCCCCTCGGCACCCTTGAGGTCAGTATCCGGCAATGTGGTGGACAAGGGGAGACCCCAGAATGAGTTGGATAATGGAAAGAGAAGGGTCCCCAACAGCAGTCTGCAGTAATGTGAGGATTTATTTGATATGAATAATAATATGAAAGTTTTTAGCTCACATGCAGTCAGAACTGGAAATGTCCTATGTAATGTACTGAGGTTTATAGACGGCACAATCAGGCAGGTGCTCATCACATAAATGACAGTAACAATGCTGTAGCAATTATTATGCCGTCAAAGTCGTCTTCAGCTTAATTACTCTTCAATTTCATAGATCAGTCTTGGCAGCTCTGGTAACAGAAGTGCTTCATAATAGACTGTGTCCCTATTTAAAGATCAAGACAGACAATGACAAAGTGTAGCTGTGCAGCCATGTGTCGAGCCAAAGCGATGTCTGTCAAAACTGAATTCACACTTATCCCATTTCAAAGCTTCAAGTCTAAAATGGGGAGTAATCAATTTCCACTTTTCTTAAGACTTCACCACCTGAGTAGCTGAATGGTCTCTGTCTCATCACTAGGGCTCCAGCAATTTATGAAATCCAGCTATGAGCAAGTTGCGTGATCAATAAATAACATATTCCTCACAACATTCTGTCCATTTTAGGCAAAATATGAGTAGGACATAGAAATATGATTCCCCTTTCTAACTCAGGTTTCTATAGGTCTTTGCTCATTTACAGACAATAAATCTATTTTAGTTCTAAGCTATGCACTAAAATATTTTAATGAACACAGTATAGTATACCTGTCAACATCATTAAATTTGTTTGATATCTGTCCAATTCATTTCTCGAATATTGATATCCAAGTATGGTTGAACTTCTTTATAGACTACAGGGGGAGATGTACTAAAGGGGAAAATGTGGTAAAACCCCCGAAAATGCAGTATTCGGGGGTTTTACTGCATTCCCCAAACTTATTAAGAAGCAGCTTTGCGTCGCTAGGTAACGCCACCTTCAGGTGGTGTTACCCAATAGAAGCCTATGGGCTTCTTACCATGATGCTCCTGGCTGGGAGGGATCCAATCGGATCCCTCCCATGAGCACCCACGGCCTTCTGCGCATTCATCCCGGAAGTCCCTCTGCCGGCAGCATCGCAATGGACAGCTCTTATCGGGAGAGCTGTCCTTTGCGAAATCCTTAGTACATACGGCGGTGATGAACTGCGGTATGTATGCGAAGTCAGGGGGGATGTACCGCATTGTGGAAGCGATGCTTAGTACATCTCCCCCACACTCTGGTGTAGTTTGTAAGTCTAAATGACAGGCTTGCATTCTCCTAGCTAACAGCAATGACCTGTACAAATTGGCACATAGCGTAATCAGCATAACTAACATGCAGTTGCCTTTTTTTTTTTTTTTTTACTATTTTGCTTGGTTAATTTTACTAAGCTGTGTAAAGGTTGCGGGATACTTTAGCCCATACTTTTCGACTTTGTTTCGCCTCTCCGGGAGAAGCCCGGAGAGGAGATGCAACCTCCCGCTTTAGGGGCAGGGCCAGGCTCTTCACGTCACTAGGCGATTCGCATTAATGTAGCCCCCCTCTACATGGACTTGTGATTTCCATTATTATTTCACCATGCAGCCCACTTCACATAGGAAGTGGTCAGGATTTGGGATAACCACCAACTCTACCGGGGTTCTTGGGGATTACCAAAAAAAAAAAAAAAATGTTCCTCCCGCACCTTCTAGGAGAATAGACAAGTATGCTTTAGTCTTTGCAAGAAAAGGTATAGAGAGGTCACAAAAAGGGGCGTGGTCTTGCGGGAAAGGAAGAGTGGCCTCACGGCACACCTCCATTTTTATCACTCTAGGGATGAGCCCAGCACTCCTGGAGATGTCAGCTGCCCCCATAGACACTCTCCACACTGCCGGCTCCTCCTCAGTGAGCGGGAGCCGGGTGCTGTACAATAACATAACAGTGCAGCGCTCGGCTCCCAGTCACTGAGGATCAGGCAGTTTGGTGACACCTGGCGTGTTCTGCACCCCCGCTAGTGACACCACTGTGTAAATGGTCCCATTTAAAGCTGGGGTAACATTGAAAAGCACATTTTATTTTCATACATATAAATGTAAATGATGGGGCTTTGAATAGAGGTGTGCATTTAAAAAAAACTGCCTTAATGACATTGGGAGCTTGATTTAGAGAATATGTGAATAATAAAATGTCAAGACCTATACAGCCTCTGACAAGCAAAAAATGTGATCCTCATAAAGCCAAAATAGCAGCAAATGAATACTATACACACACACATCCGCACGCCGGCGTGCTATAAGGAGTTAAAATAAAGAGAGCATCATAACAAAGCACCTGTAAATGAAACAATACATATGTACTTTAACAACACAAAGTCCTGAAACATTTTATAGGTTAGATTGGAAAAGACTATAACATGGATGCAGATCATTTATTTAATGTCCAAACATGGCCTAGGCACAGGGTAGGCAGCCATCTTTGTGTGGTGAACCAATCTTTATGAGGAAGCAGAAGAGGCTTTGCCTAAGCTTATTTAAAGTGGTCCAATGCTTCAGATAAACTCCTAAATTAACACTCCAATAACTTAAATTCTTTTTGAAAAAACAAACAAACTTAAAACCAACACATATATCTGACACAGACATTCCTAATTTTCCAGCATCCTGGATGTGGCGACATAACGTTTTTTCAAACCATATGCACAGTGTTTGCACATCAGTGATATCACTGGTCACTAGCTAATGCATGCATTCTCACATCTCAGCCCACACACTACTGCCACCACTGTGGTGCACTTAAGGAATAAAATATTTATATTACTAATAATTTATGATAAATCTAGAGAACTTTATTTTAATGAAAGGTGTGTCTATGATTATACTGTAATTAGCAGAAAGATGCAGACAGAAACAATGCATAAGATTTTATATATATATATATATATATATATATATATATAGTAAGATTTTACCCTCCCTAACCTGTGTACTAACACATTCCACTCCCTCACCTGTGTACTAATACATTATCCTCACTCACCTCTATAGTAACACATTCCCCTCCGTCACCCGTGTTGTAACACATTTGACATTCCCCTCCCTCACACCTGTAATAACACATTGCCCTCACGCACACACCTGTTGTAACATATTCCCCTCCCTCACCTCTGTAGTAACACATTCCCCTCCGTCACCCGTGTTGTAACACATTTGACATTCCCCTCCCTCACACCTGTAATAACACATTGCCCTCACTCACACACCTGTAGTAACATATTCCCCTCCCTCACCTCTATAGTAACACATTCCCCTCTGTCACCCGTGTTGTAACACATTTGACATTCCCCTCCCTCACACCTGTAATAACACATTGCCCTCACTCACACACCTGTAGTAACATATTCCCCTCCCTCACCTCTGGAGTAACATATTCCCCTCCCTCGCCCGTGTTGTAACACATTCCCTTCCTTCGCACTGTAGTAACATGTTTGACATTCCCCTCCCTCACCTGTGTAGTAGCACATTTTCCTTTCTTGCCTCTGTAGTAACACAGTGTCCCTAACACTACACTCCATACTGTACACTTACCCCCTAACCCTGAACACACTACTATATCCTTACTCCCCTAACCCTGCACCCAATACTGTGTCCTCATCCATCTAACACTGCACCCAATACTGTGTCCTCATCCATCTAACACTGCACCCAATACTGTGTCCTCATCCATCTAACACTGCACCCAATACTGTGTCCTCATCCATCTAACACTGCACCCAATACTGTGTCCTCATCCATCTAACACTGCACCCAATACTGTGTCCTCATCCATCTAACACTGCACCCAATACTGTGTCCTCATCCATCTAACACTGCACCCAATACTGTGTCCTCATCCATCTAACACTGCACCCAATACTGTGTCCTCATCCATCTAACACTGCACCCAATACTGTGTCCTCATCCATCTAACACTGCACCCAATACTGTGTCCTCATCCATCTAACCCTGCACCCAATACTGTGTCCTCATCCCTCTAACCCTGCACCCAATACTGTGTCCTCATCCCTCTAACCCTGCACCCAATACTGTGTCCTTATCCCTCTAACCCTGCACCCTATACTGTGTCCTTATCCCTCAACACTTAACCCAATACTGTGTCCTTATCCCATAACCCTGAACCCAATATTGTATCTTTACCCCCATCCCTTCCCTCACTATTCAAATAGGGGAGCCAGACCGACTACCAATGATGTTTGGCAGCACTTGGGATGACAGTTGGCATTTGAACTGTGCTGCAGCCACACTGACACAGTCAGGCAGGACATTGCACAGGGGGAGGAAACATTTTCGCCTTTCTCACCCCCTTAGGAGTTGAATTTAGAAAAATTCCTTCTTATTGGGCACATACGTCATGGAAGTAATATACTCCCTCGATTTTCATATTTCTAGGTCCAGGGTCCTGGGCTGGGTATTGACCAGTCAGTCAGTCGATCTGATTTATATATTTATATATATAAGCTGTTGCCTGCGGCTTTGCCCACGTGACCAGCAGCACTATACAGACTACACCAACCATTCCCACCACTGTCCCTGTGTGCTTTGTGAACAGACTTTTATGTAGCCTGTCCTATTCAAGTGAACGTGGGCCCAAAGCACCTCTCCCCCCACCCCTTGTCCGGTGCGCACCTGGTGCCACACCTATCTCTTGCATTGATAATAAATTTAGTTTTTGCTATTGCTCAGCTTTAACTTGACTGATCGGGATGCATTATCCTTCTGGAATATTCCATCATTGTGGGGGTACATGAAGTACATGAAGCTCTGCAAATGGAAATTAAGCAATGCAACGTAGCGGATACCGTTCAATGATGCATTCAGGCGGACCAGTGGACTCAGCCCATGCCATGTGCACACCCCATACCATTATGGAACCACCACCAGCCTGCGAGGTGTCTTGCTGACAAATGGGGCCCATGGACTCATGGGATCTGTGCCACACCTGAATCCTACAATCAGCCCGAAACAACTGGAACCCTGTCTCATTGGCCACATGTTGCCAGTCTTCCAGGGTCCAACTAGCGGCATCATGAGCCCAGGTGAGGCGCCGTGTCCAGTGTCATAGTGGTAACGGGGGTACTCTGGTGGGTCTTCTGCTCCCATGTCTAATGGAAGCTAAAGAACGCTGCACTGACCTGCTGGATAGGCATTTGGTACCCCCTGCATTGAATGTGGATATGATATGAACCAGTGTTGCTTGTCGATCATTAAGCACCTGTGGACGGCCACTGCGATGTCCACGGTGGGTGGTAATGCCTTTCATGAGGTATTCCCGATACACATGTGACACCATAGATTAGATTAGATGTCCGCACAACTTCGGAATTAAATGTCGCATCCGTCGAGCACCCACTATCATGCCCCGATCGAACTCCGATAATTCACGTTTTCCTTGCCATGAGCAGCCTAGTCGGTGTTCAAACTGACTTACCAGATGTCAGATTACAACTGATGCAGGTCTGGGCATTTTCCAAGATGTCACAGTACGGTGACACCACCTACCATTACCTTTACATACTGCTATCCCATGACGTTTGGCACTTCAGTGTATACACACACACACATTGTTTCTGTCTGCATCTGTCTTAAATGGGGATTGTATAAGTATGATGATTAAAACTGCTAATTACATTACTAGGAAGCTCATTATTTAAATGTGTCCAATAAAATAGCAATTGTATTTTATATTATTATACTTGGGCGCAGTACTGAGACATCACCTACATTTGGATTAAATGCTTATATATAATATATTTATAATTTGGTTGACACCAATGTGTAATGCTGAGATGTGTAGTTCCACAGCAGATGGATGGACGCATGTGGAATACCACTGCCATAACATAGTCTATTAACACAATTCAGCAAAGTGGGAATCTAATCCCAGTGTCTAGAACTGTTCTATGTATATTGAGAATGCTAAATAGCAGCTATTTTTATAGTTAGCGACTTGTTATGGCTTAGTGGTCCTTTTTCACATAACTTTTTGTAAATCTTACAAAGTTTCTTTGAGAATACCTTTTTTTTTAGCAGATCATATGTGTTTTTTTTTATGCAGTCTTTTTTTGTTATTGAAGATCTTTCGAAGCTTGTAGAATAAAGTGATATAAATACAAACTCTTATAATATAATTAATAGAATAGAGTACCACCAGAAGCTACAGACGTCCCTATTTGCGGGGTGGGAGTTGGTTAGGGAGATATTCTCCTACAAGTGCCTCCAGTGCGTGCGGTGATAATTAGGAGCTTTCTCTTTGCTAGAAGTGCTGACTGTGGGCATTACTACACCCACAGTGATCTGGCCTCTATTCCAAACTCCCAAACGTCAGGAGTCATACCGCAGTTAGTTATTATGACACATGGGGAGATGTAGTAGAAACTTGGAGAAAGAAAGTGGACAGTGATTAAATACCAGCCAATCAGCTCCTGTCACTTTACAGCTGTGTTTGAAAAATGACAGGAGCTGATTGGTTGGTTCTTTATGCTGTTGATAAATTATACTGCATATATTGCTGTGGTATATGTGTGTGTGTGTGTGTGTGTGTGTGTGTGTGTATGTATGCATATATATATGTATATGTATATATATATATATATATATATATATATATATATAAAAATACTTTTCTCTTTAAGAAAGGATGCAGGGTTTGTTGTTCAGTAAAACATTGTGCCTTCGTTATGGCATACAAAATCCTGGATCAAAAGAAGCCAGAAAAGATTTATTTATTTTAGATATTTATCTAGAGTGCTTCTGGAATAGAAGAGAGTACAGTATATATTATTTATACCTTTGCTGTGTAAGGGAGAACACAAACCTTAAAATAAGCATGGAGAGATAAGTGACTATTAGCAGCCCATTGATTTCTTTACGTTTCAGTTTGTGGGAGCAAATGGGATGTGTATTATTGGTGATTTAGCATTATGGCACAATGCTTTATATCAGTAATATCTGCTGTGTGGATATTTTACTATAGATAAATGACATGTTGCTGGAAAGTGCCTTGTGTTAGAAGAATACAGCTCAACAAAATTGCGGTATGGTCATATGTTATCTTCTGTGAACCAGGGGCATCTTTAGAGAGAAGGGGGCCGTGTGCATTCCCCGTCACCGCAGAATCAGTAGCCTCTGGGTATGCACAAATCACCGGTGAAATGGCGCGGCCGTCATTTTCCCAGTGATGTCCTCACAGCACATGCGCAAAACTCCGGAAAAATGTCCGGCGTTTTGAGCAGCGTTGAGAGACCTGACGCAGGACCTCAGAGAGGTAAGATTTAGATAACATGGGTGCGGGGCGGGCCTCCCCTAGACCCGGTGGCCCGTGTGCACCGCACAACCTGCATCCATTATAGATACGCTCCTGCTGTGAACGCCAAAACCTTTGTGTGTACAGAGAATGCAGTCTCTGCATAGTAATATACTGTATATGTGTTAATGTTGCTCTTAGCCAACTTTTTTTTTTTTTTAAATTACTACGACGCAAACTTTTGAGCATGTACATGATCTGACCATAAAAAATATTTTTCAGTGTGATTTAGCGCATCACAGAAGGAGGCTACGAGAGCACCACACAGAAGGATTAACAGTGTGCAGTTCATAGAGGAGTGTACCAAAAATAAAATAATTGCCATATGTTGTATCACAAAAAGATTAAATATTGGGTCCAGCAGTCCCAATTGTCAATCATTTTGTATATCATATACCACCCAAATCCCAGAGCCAACCACGCACCCTAACCATGGCAGGCATAGCCACATTATTCCCTCCACAATCCGTTCCAAATCCCCACCCATATATCACCATAAAGACTCCATGTACAATCCCATGGGCCATAATAACCCCATAATGTCATGCAGAGCCCCATTACTAACCACTGGACCAGAACCCTCTTGTGTTACTGCAGTTTGCAGCCAGTCATTACTTACAGGGCTAAGGTTACATAGATGTCACAATGGAAAGTTCACCTTTTAGTAACCAAACACAGTGCATTGGTTGTCTGTTATTACTCAGATAACTTTTTGGTTACCCTCACTGATCAACCTGGTCCCAAAGCAGGAGTTACTCGGAGGAATTTAATTTTTTATTATATTTTATTTATAAGGCGACACAAGGGTTCTGTAGCACCGTACATAAGGATAGAATATACAAGATAACAAAAGGTACAAGATGAACAATTTAGACCGATACAGAAAGGTTAACAAATTAACTTAGTCATATAATTATATCCTGCAAATGACATAGAGAAAACAAAAGGAGAGAGGTCCCTGCTTGTAAGAGCTGAGGGGTATATTTACTAAGCCTTGGAGAGAGACAAGGAGCTGGTTGGTTAGTACTTTATCTCCGTCCACTTTATCTTTCTCCAAGTCTTAGACCCCTTAGATTCTAAAGGATATGGGCTGACATAAATTCAATTAGGAGCCAGCATTTCTACGCCGTTGCTATAGCAAGTGAACTCACCCTCTCGCGGTCTGATCTAGACCCAGACTTAAGGATTTTTGTACGCAGCCCTGCAAGGCTGTGGACAAACATCTGCAAGTCCAGCTGTACAGAAAGTGTGGCATATATCCCCTTTAACACGTGGACGCGACTTAGTCGAACCTTAATGAATTGACCCCAAGGAGAGATGAGAACAGAGGTGTAGGACACAGAGGCTGGAGTTAGGAGGAGAGGTGATAGTTTTATGGGTTAATGTACAGGCTGGGAAGCCAGGCAGTGTGTAGGAGGACATTTCAGAGGTTGGAACTTAATGAGTTGTCAGATATTGATCCATACTCTATTAAAATGTAATTCCCCTCTATGTATGTATGGTTAATTCCACATTTTATTATATTGTTTATCATTTTCTCCTAATTTAGATTATTGTTGGGGCTTTATGGGAACACTGATGTAAAGTAGCGAGTACGCTCTGCGCCATTCACACTCACTTGTAAACGCTACCTGGAAAATGACCTCTGCATTGTTTTTATTGTTACATGTTGGTGGAAGGTGTCAAGATAACATTGGGCCTTATGTAATAGCCTGAGAGATGCAGACACGGACGCAATTTCAGCGAGTCTGTCCGTATCTTTAAAACCGGAATCATCATTGCTGCTTTACTACGGGCAAACTTACTGTGCCTGCTGTCAAATGGGTACAGATATGGGTCTATAGTAAGGGGTGTGGCCAAGTGTGAGGGGCATGGTCATGCCGTGTTGGAAATACCGGGACAATCTACATACTGCTGTGTCAGCATGCCTCCGCATCAGCCATCTTGTGGATATGGTCACGCCTTCCTGGGGTGTGGCTGCACTTTTTTGACAGGGCCAAACCCCTAGGCAGTGCTTGGCACAGCTTCCTCCCCCATCTTTACGCTCCTAGTCATATTCAGTAATGTAAGGAATGAAATGTACACTAGCTGATTTCTTTGAATAACACTTTTCACAAGAAGTGACTCCACTGCTAGCGATTTATGGGTTGGGTACAAGATGTGGGCTTTCAGGATCCCAGCAGTTATAATCCCGACACCGGCATCCCGACCGGGTTAGAATACCCACACTTTGTGGTCGGTATCCTAACCCTCTCCCTACCCTAACCCTCCCTCCCCGGTGCCTAACCCTAACCTCCCCTTCCCGCACCCTAACCCTCCCCCCAAAAATGCTACTTACCTTCGGGATTCCAGTGGTCGGGATGCTGACGAGTGTCGGGATTCTGGTGTCTGCATTCTGATCACCGGAATCCCAGCGGTCGAGTTATTGACCATTAAAACAGTCTGTTGCTTATAATAAAGGGAGTTTTGTTTTGGCATCTTGAAGACTTGCTTTATAGTTTATAAAGTGTTAAATGGATTGTGCAATACTATATCCACTGCAATTATGAACAATGCTCTTTATAGAAAATGTAATGGTTTTTTTCTTGCCATTTCAAGTAGTTAATTTAGATTTTCATTAGTAAATAGACTAGTTTTCTACCTCAGGCTTTCTGTTCCTATTTCTGGGATTTAATGATTATAAGCGTCTATCTTAATGCCTTCCTGTGGCAAATACTGTTGTATTATTAAATAGAAGTTTGTTTGCAATCTTGCAGTGGCTACACAAAGTACTACTTAAACCTTCATTTGCCTTGATCATTACACGTTGACTGAATGTGTGGTAAATACAGTATGTATTAAGAAATGACATAAACAGCATTTTCTAGCTAGAAAATTAAATAGAACTGAATGCATATTGGCTGAACTGTATTTGAGCTGTTATTTTTTTTAATGCTTTTAAATTTTATGTAAAAAGTTTATCTACAAAAGAAAAACATTTTTAGTGATGCAATGTAATGTATAATTTTATTTTTTTGTTATTAAAGAACTGACTGTAAATGCAAAACCTCTTATAAGTAAATGAAAATGTCACAATCATCTTGCCTACTTATTTGAAGAGTACATATTAATTTTATTTAATACATTTGGAATTATTTAATATGTCTATCTTTCTCCTCTCATCTTTGAAGGATTATAAAACTTCCTATCACAAAGAATTCTATATATAAACAATGGACATCAATAGGCAGTAAATAGGGTTGGGTACGCGATCCCTGTACACAGAATGCAGTCGGTTGGAATCCCGGTGTCGATATGTCGTTCAGTGCAGGCTCCCTCCCTCATCCCTGAACATGGCTAATCTGTCGTTATCGGCAGATTGACCGGCATGTTCAGGCGATGATTGTCGGAAACGACCAGCGGGAGCGCGCATCGCTGGTCATTTCCGACATTATCCCGGCCGATTTATGCACGATTAATGAGTGATTGAACGATTCTGATGTCGCTCTGTTTAATCGGCAAGTGGACACGCAGATTTACTCTGCAACTGACCTTCGGGATCGCAGCCGCTGGGATTCTGACCCTTGTGCACCGGGATGCCAACTACATCCTAGTGAATACCATCACAATGTGGAAAGGAATAGTCTATAGGGGTTGGAAACCATACCCTCGCAGTGACCATCCCAATGGTCACTATACCGGCAGGGAAATCCCGACAGTCAAAATGCAGACAAATTTTTGTGAGTATTCGAACCCTAATCCTCCCGCAGCCTAACCCTAACTGTTCCCTTTGGCAGCCTAACCCTCCCCTACTGCAGCCTAACCTTAACCGTCCCTTTAGTGCCTAAACCTAACCCTAATACTTGTCGCCTTGTCGGGATTCGTGGTATTTTAACAGTCGGGATTCAACTGCCGGTATTGTGACCATCTGGATAGTAACCGCCAGGATCCTGACTACAATCCGTCTATAGGAATAATTTAATATCTAAATCAGTCCAGTCCACTTGTTTTGTTATATTTGCAGAGTATTGGTGGTGTTGTGTATGCTGCATAATTACAGAATATCAGATGATGCAACTTTATGCATATACCTCTACAAGCCCTTCCCTGGTGTACAGCCGTCCATCTGAAGGTGCAGACCCCTAAATCATCGTCGGATGCACTAACATCAATTATGTGGTCAAACCCCAGAAAATTCAGTTTTTGTGGGTCTGACCATATTTCTCATATGCACAAAGCTTTCCGCAGCTTGGACTCTGTGGGCAATGCTATCTTCAGATGGCGTTGTCCTATAGAAGCCTATGGGTTTTTTTCGCAAAGTGCTCTGAGAGGGGTCCAATCGGATCCCTCCCAACACCCCGGCGGCGTTCATCATACAACGCATGCGCAGAGGGACTTCTGGGTCATACATCTGGAAGTCGTCCTATGGCAAAGGGCAGCTCTTATCGGGAGAACTGTCCTTTGCAATTTCACTTGCAAATCTTCATGCACACCGATGTTATTAACGTTTGTGTATGTGCGATGAGTGGCCGGATGCAAAATGCGATGCTTGATGCATCCTGTCCAATATAATGATGCATTTAAAAATACACAATTAAGAAACACAGGTGATGGTTTATATGGTTACTTGCTTTGTATCACTTACATTTTCCCAGAATGTTCTTGGAATTAATTATTTTAGAGTTTTTTCTCGAAAATCCCATTTAAATTAGCTGCAGTTACAGAGTGAAAATTGCAATTGCGCTGAAGATGTGTTTATAATGTGTCCTCTCCCCTGAACCAATACTGCACACTGTGTGGCTTCTCCCATTATATTTTCTAAATGTGATTTTCTAGCTTTGGCTCAGTACAGCTTCTCCTGATGTGCATAATAAATAAAACAATCTTCTCTTTTCTACTGAACTAAGGCCCTCATTCAGAGCCGCTCGCAATTAGCGCTCGCTCGTTCATAAAAAGGGGGTGGCTATTCAAATGAACCGTTCGCTCTTTGCGGTCTGTTGCCGCCTCCATGTCTGAACGAGCGAGCAAAACATACGCTCGTTTATTTGATAAAAACGCCCCCTGGCCGCTCGCATCATACATCATGTCCGCTATTTATTAGATTAATCGAGTACATCGAACAGCGTATGAACTGCTCGCTATTCTTGTGGTTGGTTTTTTCAACCACAATATTGCGAGCAGTTCTGACTATAAAATAACCCAGTGACGTGGTGAATGACGCTGCTGTATTAATTATGCACACCCATAAAACGCCCGCTTTGACCTTTAAGCACGCCTGCGTTCTGATCTCCACTCCCCCTTTTCAAGCACCTTCCCCTGTTACCACCCACATACGCCTCATTCTGTCACTCAAAATAGCAGGCACTCGCTATATAACGTACAAACGATTTTCGGCCGCACTGACTACTAAAAACCGTACGCATGCGCAGATGTGCGAACATCGCTCGGAACGAGCGTACGGCCGCTAGCGAGTGGCTCTGAATGAGGGCCTAAATCTGGTGGCTGTAAAAAAAAAAAAAAAAAAAACAGGTTTTTAAAACTCTTATTGGGGGAAATGTAAGGGAGTACAATTTTGTCGGCGTGTTCAAACTCACTGCAGATCATCGGCCTTTTTTTAAATTTATTTATTTATTGCTATACTGGTAAGAATCCTGTATAGTCTCCGGGCCTGATTCAGAGATGGACGCTCTGAAAGAGCGCTCGCTCTGAATCAGGGCTTTTATTTTTTTGGAGCGGCCTCCAGGCCGCTCGCATAGCTGTGGGTGACCACCCACAGCTATAGCGAGCGGCCAGGTTGATGGTCGCGATGGGAACGATTCCGTTTATGAAGCCACCACCCCGGCCACGCCTACCAAACGGGGCGAACTGTCAATCACAATTGACAGCCGCCCCCTTTGGTGCGAGACCCAGGGGGACGGACCACCCGTCACTAGCCGGGTCTCGTGCATGCGAACGACGGAGCCGGCTCCGTCGTGCGCATGCCCAGTGGGCAAACATCGACCCGGTTGCGAGCGCTCAGCGCTTGCGACCGAGTCTGAATCAGGCCCTCTGTCACAGCCTCACCCAGTTTTCTAACTCCATCTTATAACTGCTTTACAATCCATATTTTATCATGACAAATGGTGTCTGGATGGTAGACAGTAGTAACTAGATCGAGGGCAAAATTTACTAAGCAGCGGGTTCTAAACCTCGGCGGTTTGACGGCGGTTTTGCTATACGCAGATTTACTAAGGCCAAAACCGCCATCAAAACACATTTTAGAATAGAATGGAACAGGGCTGTATTTAGAAACCACTACCAAACCCCCGGGTTTTAGAACCCGCCATCAAACTGCCAGTGTTTATAACCTGCTGCTTAGTAAATTTTGCCCAGACAGTGAATAGATAGACACTAGAAGGTCAGGGCCATAACTAGGGTAGTGCGACATGTGCCATGGCATAGGGCACCGCAGGGGGGGGCTGTTCGGGCCTGTAAATTTTCCTGTTTATTATCATTCTCACTTGTAGCTTCCTCTTATTTTATCCCCAGCATCTCCTGGCCTCCTCTATCTCTTCCCTGGCCCTTCCCCATGAGGCCATGGCCCTTTTTCAGGTGCACTATATCAGGGCCGAAACTAGGATTTTTGTCACCAGGGGCAAGACAGTAATTTGGCGCCCCCATGTAATTCCCCCTGCAGTAGTGCCCATATTGTAATGCCCCCATAGTAATGCCCATATTGTAATGCCCCCATAGTAATGCCCCTGTAGTGCCCACCATACAGTAATGCCCCTGTAGTGCCCATGCTCCCATATTAATGCCCCTGTAGTGCCCATGCTTTCATAGTAATGCCCCTGTAGTGCCCATGCTCTCATAGTAATGCCCCAGTATTGCCCATGCCCCCATAGTAATATCCCTGTAGTGCCCTTACAGTAATGCCCCTGTAGTGCTCATGCCCCCACAGTAATGCCCCTGTGGTAATGACCCTGTAGTGCCCATGCCCCAATAGTAATGCCCCTGTAGTGCTCATGCCCCATTAGTAATGCCCCTTATTGCCTATGCCCCCATAGTAATGCCCCTGTGGTAATGCCCCTGCCCCCATAATAATGCCCCTGTAGTGCAGCTTATTAAAAAAAAAAAATACTTACCTTGAACCCCGCTCCTGCATCCAGCGTCGCGTCCGGTCCGCCGGCTGCTCCTTGGAACTATGGGGGAGATGTCATGACGTCTCCCCCATAGTGCCCGTGGGGAGAGCCGGAAGCTGGAGTTCGGGAGAGAACTCCAGCCTCCGGCTCCGGCTACACCACGTCGCTGCAGAGAAGGAGCCGGGCGCCCGCTGGTAATAAATATTACCAGCGGACGTCCGGCTTGGAGCCTCTCTGCAGCGCCGGGCTGGAGGTTACTGGCACCAGGTACAGCGGCTCACTCGGTGCACGTGCACCTCCAGCCCCCCCCTAGTTGCGGCCCTGACTATATTATGTCCCTGTTTAAAAAATGGGGGAGGGGGGGGAATGCTCTTTGTGGCACAGGGAACTAAAAAGTCTAGTTCCGGCTCTGTAGTAGGTAGACAGTGAATAGGTAGACAGGGTTAAAAGATCGACCGGTAAATGGTCGACAGTGCTTAAGGTTGACCAGGTTTAAATGTTGACACAATAAAGGTTGACATATGGTTTTTCACGATTGTTAGGGTTAGTCACTTGGTGGTGGGTTACGGTTAGGCTGCGGAAAGGGAGGGTTAAGTACCAGTGGGAGCGATTGGGTTAGGCGCCAGGGGGAGGATGAGGGTTAGGCACCAGAGTGAGGGATAGGATGAGGATTAAAATAGCAAAAAAAATTGTCTGTGTTGACCATTTTCATGTCGACCTTTTGGCTCTGACAACCTAAATCCATGTTAACCATTTACCTGCCAACCTTTTAACCCTGACTACCTTCTGGTGTCTTTCTATTGACTGTCTATCTAGATACTGTCTATCAATCCATACCAGCAACAAACCATGATGACATGACAACCTAAAGCAATAAATAATAAAATACATCATGGGAGTGGGAAGTTTCCTAACCTCATTGGATTTCAAAGATGCCTCCATATACCAAGCCACCAGGCACATAGAAAAATCTTTAAGATCCACAATATTTGGCCAACATTTTCAATACAAATGTCTCCCTCTCAGACCGTCATCCTCAACAAGGACCTTCACAAAGGGCCTGACTGTGGTCAGAGCAGAATTAAAAAGATAATTATGTGTATGGCCTTGAATGATATTCAGTTAACGTCAGAGGTGATTTCAGCTCAAGGTTAACCCGTGTTCAGTTGCTAAGAATCAGCAGCCATCCGAGTCTTCCTGAAGTGGGTATGACAAAGTTATTAAAGAAGCCAAATAGTCTGTCTAAAAAAAGTATAAAAATTCACTGTTTTATCGGATGCTCACAATTAAGTTACCAAATTCTGCTATCAATAAGGTAGCAGTCTCTTTTGTGTGTGTGTGTGTGTGTGTGTGTGTGTTATTGATGGGGGATCCTGTCAATATCCCAACAGTCCGGATGCAGGAGCTGGAATCCTGACACCTGTCAGAATCCCAAAGCCAGCATCAGAGGCGGATTTAGACCTCATGGGACCCTAAGCAAGACACCAATTTGGGGGACCCCTGACTCAAACAATCTATAACACTATATTTTCATTCCTGATTTATTCTCCTTACATTATTTATCGTTTCTCCTCCATATGTTCAACTTTTTAAAACTTTAAACATTACTGACATTACAAGCACTGAAAAGGAACATAAAAACACAGTGTAAATACAAAATAATTTATTAAAACTGTAGGTCACACACACACAAAAGGGAAGGCATTTTCCCAAATGACCAAGCCCTAGCTTAGCAGTTGAAGAGGATTATACAGTGTTCACTGTAGGAATTTTTTAGGGCACGGGATGCTGAACACAGAGGACAACACATCTATGCACACCAAAGCATTGCCATTACTACACATTTTCCTGCCCTGTGTACATAAAGAGCATTGGTGCCCCTTTCCATAATTGAAGCAGGGAGAGCATGCACCAAAACAGGTGTGGTTTCGCTGGGAAGTACCCCCAAATCAAATTATGCCACACAGTAGTGCCCCTTAGTCACATAATAGAGCACAGTGCCCTGCAACAAATTACACTACACAGTAGTGTCCCTTATTCACATTACACCACACAGTAGTGCTCCTCATTCACATTACACCACACAAAGCCCTTCACGTTATGCCGCACATTAGTGCTCCTTATACCATGTAGTAGTAGTGCCCCTTAAATATTATGCCATACAGTAATGCCCCTTACACATTATGCCACACACAGTAATGGCCATTATAACATTATGCCATACAGTAGTGGCCATTATTACATTATGCCACACAGTAATGTGTTACACATTATGTCACACACAGTAATGCCCCTTATAACATTACACCACACAGTAATGCCCCTTACACATTATGCCCCCCCCTCCAGCAGCTCACCACCCCCCACCCCAGCAACTGCCCCCGCCTCACTCTGCTCCACATGTGCCTCCAGCATCCACTCGCCTGGATATGCTGCCGCACCGGCAGGCAGCGCAGCCCTTGAGTTGAGAGAAACCGCACTGCCGTTATTGAAATCTGGCACTTGTCACAAGCCAATTGGACCACGCAGACTGGCAGCCAATCAGCAGCGGCTGGCAGTCCGAGTGCTCTGAATCCTTGATCTATTTAAAGGTAAATTTTATTAGGTGGAATGAACCGCAAGCTCCATCAGATTTGATCATTGCTATTTATATAGTGCACATATCACAACAACCCCCCTAACACACACGGAAGCCAACCACCCCCTCTCCAGGACTATAGCCGGTGTGTGCTGGTAACACCAAACACACAAACCTCCCGTGGCCAGATCCGCTACCTAATGACCCCCCTTCCCCTGGAAATAAACGATTTCCCCCCCTGCGGCCTGCACCCTCCCCCCACTCCCGGCTTATGAAGCTAATAATCCCGACTCTCTTATGGATCACAGCTGGGAAAACATGCTAATGCTTGCCAAAGCGCAGGCAGCATAAAGGCTGCTTTCTCATATATGTCCAACCTCGCTTTTCTGTGTATACATCGGTACTGAATCAGACCCATAAACAATAAAAAGCCAGCTATGTACAACTCAGAACTTAGATATCATAAGTAGTGTTCATTCTAGCACCCTGCACCTGTCGCAACCCGTGCAGTTCCTCTTTCGTGCCTGGGGTGTCACACTCTGCTCTGGTGCTTCTAGCAAACTCAGCTGATGCAACAAACTGTTGCGATACAGACAAGAGTGTGCTAGAAGCACCAGAGCAGAGCGACACCCCAGGCAGGAAAGAGGAACTTCATGGGTTTAAACACATTACAAGGGAAAACATTTCTAATGCTAGACAGAGAACCTAAGTTAAAATGGATGGAGACGCACGCAATCGGTCGATGGTTTTGCTCATCGCATGCATCGCAGTGCGTGAACCGGCCAGTGCTATGGAGTATGCGTACGCAGGGAGTCCACAGCCCCAGGTACAAGCGATTGACCGGAAGTGCCGTTTCTGGGTGGTGCGTTTGGATGGTGTTTCAGGGGCATGCATAATTAAGCCCTTTTGGTGGCGGACGCAGCCTGAGGCCTAGTTACACACAGGAAGTCTTGCTATGTCTGCGGGAGGGTCAGGTCAACCACTATTGTGCGTATGAGTCTAATGGTTCTCGATGTTACTGATGTTTCCGCTGTCTTACTAGGTATAAAGGACGCAAGAAAAGGGAAAGTGGGTGGTATAATGGGCGTCTGCTTATTCTGCTGCGATTGCCATGCATATGCATTCATTAGCATATTCTCGCAGCGGCCGGGTGCGTGCGTCTGCATCCATGCGTTCCTTGCTGAATCCGGCCCTATGACTTCGTTCACTCGGATATGGAGATAGCCACCAGCCGTCCCTGCATAGTATATTTGTGTATTACACTGAATATAATACAAGTATAGTGATACCTGAATACCGGGGCTGATTCTTGCCACCAGTCCACCCCTGCATAGTATATTTGTGTATTACACTGAATATAATACAAGTACAGTGATACCTGAATACCAGGGCTGATTCTTGCCACCAGTCCATCCCTGCATAGTATATTTATGTATTACACTGAATATAATACAAGTACAGTGATACCTGAATACCGGGGCCGATTCTTGCCACCAGTCCACCCCTGCGTAGTATATTTGTTTATTACACTGAATATAATACAAGTACAGTGATAAATGAATACCAGGGCTGATTCTTGCCACCAGTCCATCCCTGCGTAGTATATTAGTGTATTACACTGAATATAATAAAAGTACAGTGATACCTGAATACCGGGGCTGATTCTTGCCACCAGTCCACCCCTGCGTAGTATATTTGTGTATTGAACTGAATATAATAAAAGTACAGTGATACCTGAATACTGGGCTGATTCTTGCTACCAGTCCACCCCTGCGTAGTATATTTGTGTATTACACTGATATAATACAAGTACAGTGATACCTGAATACCAGGGCTGATTCTTGCCACCAGTCCACCCCTGCATAGTATATTTGTGTATTACACTGAATATAATACAAGTACAGTGATACCTGTATACCGGAGCTGATTCTTGCCACCAGTCCATCCCTGTGTAGTATATTTGTGTATTACACTGAATATAATACAAGTACAGTTATACCTGAATACCAGGGCTGATTCTTGCCACCAGTCCATCCCTGCGTAGTATATTTGTGTATTACACTGAATATAATACAAGTACAGTGATACCTGAATACCGGGGCCGATTCTTGCCACCAGTCCATCCCTGCGTAGAATATTTGTGTATTGAACTGAATATAATACAAGTACAGTGATACCTGAATACCGGGGCCGATTCTTGCCACCAGTCCATCCCTGCGTAGAATATTTGTGTATTGAACTGAATATAATACAAGTACAGTGATACCTGTATACCGGGGCTGATTCTTGCCACCAGTCCACCCCTGCGTAGAATATTTGTGTATTGAACTGAATATAATACAAGTACAGTGATACCTGTATACCGGGGCTGATTCTTGCCACCAGTCCACCCCTGCGTAGTATATTTGTGTATTGAACTGAATATAATACAAGTACAGTGATACCTGTATACCGGGGCTGATTCTTGCCACCCGTCCATCCCTGCGTAGTATATTTGTGTATAGAACTGAATATAGCATCCAGCAGCCGGGACTATAGTACTCACTATTAGGATGGCGGGGCAGTCCCATAATAGCCACATTTTAGCTGGATGTATTTAGATGCTAAAATGTAACAGACAAAAATTAAAGGGCAAACTACTTTATTTTGTACATTTCTCATGAAAATAACACATAAATACAATCTATTTTTGTTATAGAGAGAGAGATGAATGAAGGACTACATTTTGACATAACACAAGGTCATCTTATACACATTCCGCCGCATATATCCTAACGGAATTGGTATGAAATACCGTCGGCCGCATGGCCGGCGGTTCGATTCCCGTCAGCGGCAGCCCGACAGAAGCAGAGTGCGACGCAGCGGAAGCCCGAAAGCACTGGTAATCCCGATCGTGGATAGGTAAGTATCCACTAACCTAACCCCCCTAACCCTAACTTCCCCCCAAGTGCCTAACCCTAATCCCCCCTCTAAGTGCCTAACCCTAACCACCCCCTTCCCAGCTGCCTAACCATAAGTCCCCCCCCGGGGGTGCCTAACCCTAAGTCCCCCCCCGGAGGTGCCTAACCCTAACCCTCCCTCCCCCTAGCCTAACCCTAACCCTCCCGGGGGGTGCCTAACCCTAAGTCCCCCCCGGGAGTCCTAAACCTAACCCTCCCCCCCCGCGGCTGTCCGCTCGCGGCACCCGGCATCACTACGATCGTGATGCCGGGCACCGGTCTCCCGGCATCGGGGAAATGCAGGCGTCTACATGTAGACGCCCGCCATTTCACCCTTGCTGGGATAAGACAGTCGGGAAGCCGGCTGCCGGTATTTAGGCAGTCGGCTTCCCGATTGCCTCCCATCCTAACCCACTGCACCATGCTCCTTCCTCACTATCTACCCCATCTGTGTTGCCCCTGTCTGTCTGCCCCCCCCCCACCCCCTTTAGAATGTAAACTTTCACGAGCAGGGTCCTCATCCCTCATGTGCTTTTCCTCCCTTACTTATACTATAATATACTCCTAACTCCCCAATTGGCACCTAACATTTGGTTGCTTATGCCCTGCTGCTTGTGGTATGCAGCAATGTTTATAAACCATGTACTACTATTACTGTGTAAGGCGCTGCGGAACGTTTGTGTGCGCTATATAAATAAAGGATAATAATAATAATAATAATCATACAAGTACAGTGATACCTGAATACCAGGGCTGATTCTTGCCACCATTCCATACCTGCGTAGTATATTTGTGTATCACACTGAATATAATACAAGTACAGTGATACCTGAATACCAGGGCCGATTCTTGCCACCATTCCATACCTGCGTAGTATATTTGTGTATCACACTGAATATAATACAAGTACAGTGATACCTGAATACCGGGGCCGATTCTTGCCACCAGTCCATACCTGCATAGTATATTTGTGTATCACACTGAATATAATACAAGTACAGTGATACCTGAATACCGGGGCCGATTCTTGCCACCAGTCCATACCTGCGTAGTATATTTGTGTATCACACTGAATATAATACAAGTACAGTGATACCTGAATACCAGGGCCGATTCTTGCCACCAGTCCATCCCTGCATAATATACAGTGGCAAACGCAGGATTTCTAGAGGGGGGTTTCCAAATGCTTGATTTTAGAGTGAGTGTGGCCAGTCCATGAAGAGGACATAATTACCACTTATCCAGCTAAAATATGCGTCATCAAAAGTGTATTTTGTGTTAGAATTCCAGCATATACAGGACCAGCAATCACAGTAAGCCATTAGATGCGGCAGTAGGGCCATCCTGCTTGAGCTGAATGTTTTTATTTCAGATGTGTGCACCATTCCAGGGCATGGGAGCAAGTCCGAGAGCCTGGGGGAGCAGCAGAAGAACCTAGCACTGCCCTGGACACAGGGCCGTAGAGAGCGCCGCCGGGCCCCGGTAAACAGGGGGCGTGGCCTAATTGTGGGAGGTGTGGCCACGCCCCCTTAAAGAAAAATAAATAAATTTGCAGCACCGCTACGTTCCGGGGAGCAGCCACAGCAATCTCCCACTGCATCCCAGCACATGCTTTGTGCTGGGCTGCTGGGAGATAGTGAGGAGGGAGTGGGGGCGGCGCCAGACCCGGGCCCCTCTGGAAGCCCGGGCTCGGGTAAATTGTTCCCGCTCCCCCTCCCTCTCGGCCCCCCTGCCTGGACATATATGTAAATATTGGACTCTATAGCAGTGCATCCCTAACGGTGCATGTTTTCCAAATCCCCTAATTGGTGCACAGGTGTATTTATTACTGGCTGATACATGTTAAAAGATCCATAGGTGGTGCTATTTATTTCATCTATAATACTGAGAAGAACATGCAGCGCTAGTAAAATTCCATTATATTACTGTTCATGGTATGTGCTGGGGAGGGAGGTTTCCAGGCAGACGGAAACCCCCCCGCATTTGCCTATGGTATATTTGTGTATTGCACTGAATATAGAACAAGTACAGTGATACCTGGATACCATGGCCGATTCTTGCCACCAGTTTGTATTGAGCCGGCGAGAGCCCAGCAATGATAATTGCGTCGCTCCTAGGGCTCCTGTATAACAAATAAACATATAACTGATGATCAGTAGTTTTTACTGACACATTACAAATTGTATTAGCAAATGAGAACATGATATCTAGATGTAAGGAAGAAATGTAGGGAACAGGGAATACAGGGTAGACAGCAGAAATCACTGGCATGGTGCATTGTTTGTGTCATTTAGTATTGTCAGTAGTATGTAATATATTTAATGATTCAAATTCAGAAATGAGGCAAAACGCATTTAAGCAAGCGCATCTTATATGTTCCCGCCCCACAGATGTCTGATGTTCATATTCAATACACTTATAGTCTGCTGCATTCAGTTAATCTTGTTTTTCATAGGGATAATGTGAGACGACAGGCGTTCAGATGCTAACATCAAGAGAATCATAGGGGGCTAGCCACATACAAATACCTGGATTTTATTAAATGACCCGCATTAGTTACTAGAATCATGGAATCTTGAAATTTACATTTAAATCTGTGCAAAGTGCAAACAAATCACCATGTAAATCTATTCCATTCATTAGTTACTTTATAGCAGTTATTAACCAGTGAAAATGGGGCCTGACCTCGCCTTATCATTTCTGCACTAGAAAGCGGTAGTAATTACAGAGGGCAAATCTCCAGCATAGCCAGATAATTGCTTCCATTCTCAAACCACAGTCGCCTTATCTTGTCAAACACTACGTTGGAATCAGACGCCAAACATTCATGGTTATGAGAATCTTGTTACTTCTCCCTCAAACATTGATATAAAAAAAAAAAAATCCTGGATTTGTGAGGACTCCAATTTACTCAGTGCCTTAAATACATCCTGCAGTAAACAGTTCTATTTGGTGTCTGTTGGGAGTCTCGGTTTCTCTATGTAGGGTAATATGGAAGCCGTGTGTCACACTGCGCAGGAGCCCTGGTTACCCTGATAGCAGTGGTCTCCGTTCCTTGACCTCTGTGCTGGCGCCCTGCCCTAAGCTGGGCGCTCGGGACTGATCTCCTTTTACACCGCCATTGTGTCGTTCTCTTTATAAGAGCCGTTGCGCGCCTCTCTTCTGTGCTTATGGGCAGGATGCATCAAAGCTAAAAATACGTTCAAACCCCTGAAAATGCCTTTTGGGGGGGGGGGGGGGGGGTTTGACCACATTTTCCATATGCGCCGAGTGAAGCTTTCCAGAGCTTGGATCCAATCTGTAGATGGCGTTGCCCAATAGAAGCCGATGGGCTTCTTTTCTGGAAACTTCCCAGAGAGGGATGCTGTAGGATCCCCCCCAGGGTCTCCCAAGACTCGCACATGCGCAGAGGGACTCCCGAGTCATACACCCAGTAGTCCCAGAGCCGCAGAGGACAGCTCTTATTGGGAGAGCAATCCTTTGCTAAAATCATCATGCATATGGCGTTACTAAATGCCGGTATGCATACAATGGTTGGCGGGATGCATTACATCCAAAATATGATGCTTGATGCATCCCGCCCTGTGTGTGTAGTTTTGGGATCGCTGATGTGACGCTTGGCACCTAATTCAAACCCAGCCTCCTATTTAAACCTCACTCTGGCACTGGTGCAGTGACAGAATATCAGACTCACCTCCCTGAGCTCCAGCGGTACATTATCTGCCTGCTGACTGTAGAAACTCATGTTCTGACCCTGACAGTTATTGACTACGCTCCCTGCCTGCTCCCTGGGTACCTTTGCTGTGGATTCTGGTATTTGACTTCTGGTTCTGTTTGATGATTTTCCAGCATGCTCCTTTGGCTTACTCCTGACATATCTGGTTCTGACTCTTTTAGCTAGTCTGACTATTCTGCACCAGTTCTGGTTACCAGCAGCAGCAGCAGCAGCTCCTATCCTCTTGGATGAGGGGGGGCTGCCCGTACTGCCTGTACTGCACCACTAACCCTCCAGAGAGGAGGAGACAGTCCCAGGCTGGCCAGGTCCCAGTGCCTGTGCAATCTGGCAGGACCGTGCATGCACAAAACAGTCTCCCTGGGACTGCTTGTCCTGTGTGTGATCGGCAGTGTAGCCAGTGCAGGTAGGGACTGCAAGTGGCTCACTGAGGTGGTGAATTTTACTGAGGGGGTGGCAGGCCTGCAGCTCCTAGGTAAAAGCCACCACTGGTAACCAGCCTGTTACACTAGATAACAGTGGTATTGCACTAACAATAGTCTTAATATAATATCAAATCTTGAGATAGCAGAAAAAATTATAATCAAGATACCACTTGTATAATACAATACACTTTATATAACAATTAATTAGGACAAATAAGTACATAACATTGAATAACAACTGCACACCTATGTATTAATATATCTCTCATTATTAAAAAAGCAAATATATATAAACTTGCAAATAGCTGCCGATGTCTGACAATAAAAGCTGGATGTTAATGTAAAAGTCTCTGTATTCACCAAAAGTATATATACGAGATTCCTACTTAGCATAAGGAGTTCATATGACCAGTGGGATTACGGCTTTTTATACCAAGACTCCTATATTGGCAAAGTTTGTAGGTAATTTATATCTCTCTCACCACAGAAGCTACCTCTCCACAGTCTGATCAGTGGACTTGTAGTGCTTCTAGGCACGTGCGGCTCTCACTCCCAGCAGCCCTGTGAGAGTACACCAGTTTGGTAAACCTGGCCGCTGGGGATATGACAAGGTAGAGCTCAACGGATCCAAAGTATAACTGATTTATTAGGTATAACAGATAAAATAGCTCCCTGGGGAGCGAAAATGAGAATACAATGAAATGTACAATAATTAGCTCAGGTGAGCAAGTAGTTACCAGATAACATCAAAATACAATAATCAGCTGAGATAAGAGGGTCTGAAATACAATAATTAGCTGAGATAAGAGGGTATAAAACATAATAATTAGCTCAGAATGAGCACATTCATAGGAAGGTGAATTCGTACCAGTCTTAGGTGGTGAGTGTCCCTTAGGGTTAAAAGGTAATAGTGGAGATTATCTGGATGCAATCCCCACAGACACTTACATGCATAAGTCTCAGTCCTGGAAGTCCAAGTCCAAGTTCTGCACACAAATGGGCCAACACTTTTTGAGCCTGTAGAGGACCTTCTTCAAGGATAATGTGTGTGCTGTGCTCAAGGATTTCCTTTTATGTGTGGTCCCGCTGATGTCACGGCATATCATTGTATTATCATTGGGAGCTATTTTATCTGGTACACTTAATAAATCAGTTATACTTTGGATTTGTTGAGTACTACCTTGTGATATCCCCAGTGCCCAGATTTACAACTTATATGTATATTTCTTCAGTCTAAACTGATTTGGGGTAAGGATACCCTTCAGTGGCTAGCCCAGACAGCCAAAGGCTAGAGTGCGCTTATTGGATTACCTACCTATATTTTCGTACACCAGTCTGGTGTTACTGTATCCCGATTCAGTGTGCTAGCGCCAATGGCGTCCCTCCCCATGGTGACACCGGACAAAAAAGGGATATGGCCTCGCAGGTAGGGGACATGGCCCGAACCCCCATTGTAATCAACTCGTGGGGGGTCCAGAGGTGCAGACAGCCCCTGGGGACCACTCTGTGTGCAGTGCCGGCTCCCTCACTGTAGCAGGAGCAAAGTGCTGCACGTAATGCTACAGTACAGCACCCAGATCCTGTCACTGAGGAGGAGTCGGCACTTTGGTGTCACTCCTTGGCGGGTAACATCCGTGTGCGGCCCGCACCCCTCTTGTGATGCTACTGCCCAGCGCTATCCTCCGGCTTAACATCACAACTCTGTTGTAATGGCAGTCAATCATTCGGTAGAGGGCATGGATTCAGGAACAATCTCCAGCTGGATAAAGCTTCCAAAATGTAGCGAAACGCACCAGTATTTACCTGCATACAGCTGGAGATTGTTCTGCATTCATGGAATGAATTCTATTTTAAAATTGCTATAGGTCATTTACTATAGGTCAGTTTTGATGTCTAAACAAAATGTGCCATCTATCCCCAGATTAGACCCACAAGCGAGTCGCCTCCTAAAGGCGTATTTGGGATGCATCCACGCCTAGTTATGTTGCGAGTATGTAATCTAGATATAGATGTATATGTGCATATTTTATGTGTGCAGCTGTAGTATGAAAAAAAACATTTCCCATAAATAAATAGCATAAATACAACTCAAAATTAGCTAAAAGGTGTTTGAAAGTGTACGGGAATCTTCACCAGAACTAGTAAATAAAAACACACCTATATATAAGGATAATCCCATATAAAACTATTTGTTCAATATGTCTAGTAATTCTCACAATCATTTTGTCCCTTGAGTTTTAGGGCCGGAGTAAGACATAATCGCTATTGCAGCCGCGACTGTCTTTTGCCGCAGCGTGACTGCGTCTTTATTCTAATGCCGTGGCAGATGGACTTCGTACAGAGACGCCCACTGGCTGTGGCGCTAATCCACCCACTGTACGCATTAAGGCCCTCATTAAGAGCCGTACGCTCTGAGCAGAGCGCACGCTCTGAATGAGGGCCGCCCTCCATAATTATGGAGCGTCCTCCTGGACGCTCGTATAGCTGTGGGTCACCACCCACAGCCTATACGAGCATGCAGTTTGATGGCCGCGATGGTCGTGACCATCGCCACTGCGAGCCGGAGCCTGCGGTTGAGGTTTTCAACCGCAAGGCCCGGAGTGATTTTGGCTCTATCAGAGCCAAAATCACTCCCACTGACATCACTAGTGATGTCAGTGGGCCGGCTTCTGACGGTCTGACGGTAGGCGTTCCTTTGGGAACGCCCCCGTCAGGGAGGCACGCCCCCACCACGCCCACCAAAGGGGGCGTGCTGTCAATCAACATCGACAGCACGCCCCCTTTGATCAGACACAACGAGCGAAGGAAAGTCCTTCGCTCGTCGCGTCTGGCGCATGCGCACGGCGGAGCTCCCTCCGTCGTGCGCATGCTCAGTGCAGACCATCGACCCACTTGCGAGCGGACAGCCGCTCGCGAGTGGGTCTGAATCAGGCCCTAAGACTGAAAATATACGGGTTGATGTGTTATTTTGGTTTTATTGAGTCATTGTTTACAAACTATACATAAAACCACATGGTTTTTTTAAACCACACTTTAATAACCTCCACCTGTGTAAAATTCAATGAACATTTGAAGAAAGTATAGACACACTACATAGCTATATACCACATTATAGTCTTTCATAGAGGAAGAACATGACCTAAAATAACCTAACTGAGCTTCTCTGGCATACACCTTCCTGTAGGCATAAACCTGCCCTACATAACTAGTATATTACTGGACGGCCGCTGAAAAGATAGGAACTGTGACAAAGGGGAAAGATGTTACCAACTCTCAGGGCTAAGTGATTTCAGCAGATATATAAAAGTATGAACAAAGGTACAAATAAATAAGGGAATTAAAAGAAAAAAACATTTATAGAACATTGAACATTAAAAAACATTGGGTTTTTTTGTGTGCTCACAATCCTGAAACCGTATATTCATGGTTTTTGTCCAAGTAAAATATTATTAATTAAACAAAACAATGTGACACTATCTCATTCTATGTTGTTTTGCTATTATACTACCTCCCCCTTCCCGAAGGGGATTAGCATTATGGAGTCTATGTGCTAAGCCATGGGGCTCTATTTATTAGGTTAATTATCAGACCCAATAATTAACATACTAACTCGCCACAAGCATCAGAGCTATTCATCATTGCTTCCGCGCGGAGACAGCTGATCTGATAATCAGCTGTCTCTGCGAGCGGCTTCACTGCTCCTTTCGGAGCAGTGAGATAAGTGCGCACGTGCAACCAATAGGTCACGCATGCGCACAAGAGCCCCGATGTCCGGCGGAAGGAGCCAGACAGGGGCAGGATCCCTCTTTGCAACCCGGGACTCCTTTCCATAAGGAAGAAGCGGGTTGCGAGCCGCGAGCTGGAGCACTCACCATCTGAAGATGGCAAATGCTCACACAGTCGAGCTCTGAAAATATTGTATTTTCGGAGCTTGATTACTTCTGTTCCTATAATAGTGTATGGGGACAGCGGGCCAATTCGGTAAGCAGAAGATATCTTCTGCATTACTGTACCTTCTTGATGAATGGCCCGAAAACATAATTTCTACAGCTGCAGGTGAAAATGTTAATTTCATCTGCTTTTGTAGAAATTAAGTGATGTTGAATAGACCCCCTTGGAGAGAGATTAAATGGACAGAGATAAAGTACCAACCAATCAGCTCCTGTAATTTTTCAAACACATCCTGGACAGTGACAGTAAAGATTGATTGGTTGGTACTTTATCTCCATCTACTTTATATCTCTCCAAAGGCTTAGTACATAGACCCCAAAATCCCCTCTAAATTGACTTCATTGGTTTTATTAAAGTTCAAAGTAAATAGACTGGTATGATTATAAATAACAAATAGACCTGGGCACCATTAATTAGTGAAATTATTGCATTAGTTTGTATTGTATCATTATGATGTATAGGGCAAAGAATAAATAAACCGTATCGCAAGGGCGTATTTATAATGGGTGCAGGGTGTGTGGTGCACACGGCCCCTGGGTCCAGGGGGGGCGCACCTTGCACCCATCCTTTTTTTTTCATACTCACCTCTGCGAAATCCCACAGAGTTCACAGTTGGCATGAGACATGACTGATGGTAGCGCTCATCTTTCCTTCTCCGGACAAGCGTTTTTCCAGATGCCCCAAACAATCGGAAAGGGGATTCATCAGAGAAAATAACTTTACCCCAGTCCACAGCAGTCCAATCCCTGTACCTTTTGCAGAATATCAGTCTGTCCCTGATGTTTTTCCTGGAGAGAACTGACTTCTTTGCTGCCCTTCTTGAAACCAGGCCATCCTCCAAAAGTCTATGTCCTGTGTCATGCCAACAGTAAAGCATCCTGTGACCATTCATGTGTGGGGTTGCTTCTCAGCCAAGGGAGTGGGATCACTCACAATTTTTCCTAAGAACACAGTCATGAATATAGAATGGTACCAATACATCTTCCAAGAGTAACTCTCCCAACCATCCAAGAACAGTTTGGTGACGAACAGTGCCTTCTCCAGCATGATGGAGCACCTTGCCATAAGGCAAAAGTGATAACTAAGTGGCTCAGGGAACAAAACATCCAAATTTTGAGTCCATGGCCAGGAAACTCCCCAGACCTTAATCCCATTGAGAACTTGTGGTCAATCCTCAAACCCCAAATTCTGACAAACTCCAAGCATTGATTAGGCAAGAATGGGTGGCCATCAGTCAGTATGTGGCCCAGAATTTAATTGACAGCATGCCAGGGCAAATAGCATAGGTCTTGAAAAAGAAGGGTCAACATTGCAAATATTGACTCTTTGCATAAACTTAATATAATTGTCAATAAAAGCCTTTGACACTTATGAAATGTTTGTAATTTTACTTCAGTATACCATAGTACGGTGGTTCTCAAACTCGGTCCTGTGTGGGGTCCTCAAACAGGTCACGTTTTGCAGGTCACCCAGCAGATGCACAGGTGTATTCATTATTCACATATTCATTTGACACATTTTAAAAGATCCACAGGTGGAGCTGATCATTTCCCTTGGATTTCTGTGAGGAGACCTGGAAAACTTGCACTGATTGGGGTCCTGAGGACCGAGTTTAAGAACCTGTGCCATAGTAACATCTGACAAAAAGGTCTGAAAACACTGAAGCAGCAAACTTTGTGAAAACCAATACTTGTGTCATTCTCACATCTTTTGGCCATGGCTGTAGTGCTAGACAAAACGCCTGGAAAATAACCGCCATGGCCATTTTCCTGGCGTTTTACGCATGCGCATGCACAGTAGACTCCGGACACAGACTAGTGCCCGGACTCTACTACTGCTATCATTTTGTTGATGGCAACCCGGACGGGGAGTGAACATGGGCCCACTCCTCTCTTAATACGCCCCTGCCCTATCATCAGTGAAAATTCCTATCTTCACGGCAAACAGGCTCTTGACCCTTTGATAAATAGAGCCCTTTGTTCTAAACACAGCAAACTTGTTGTCGAAGATGGTACGTTTTCTTGGGCTGGGTACTTTTTTGCTGACGGTGACAAAACTTTTCACAGCCAAACTTTTCATGGTACTGGTTTAGGAGAGCGCCAAAAAATAAAAACATTGAGTATAGTTCATACATTTTCCACTGACCAAGGCCTGAGTGGTGAGAATTTCAAGAGTTTTTTTATTCCTGGTTTACGAAATATTCTAGGTGGTATCTATTGCGCTCATATATCTTATAAGTCCCCTGCAAAGCCGCAGCAAATGGAAGAATTCGTTTAACTCCCTAAATATGCAACTCATATGTGATGCCTAAAAGAAGATACTCTACTCATGATTCTTACCGTACATCCTTCAGCAATCACTCTCTTTTTGTTCCAAGAAGGATGAGGTATAGGCAGATCTGGCAGTGTGCTACAGGGGATGTAGTTATGATCCCGGCGGTCAGGATGCTGGCGCCCAGAATACCAGCGCCGGTATTGCCACAGCAGTCGTAATCCCGATTGCCGGCATTCTGACGGTAAGTGTTAGGGGAGGGTTAGGACTAGACATTATAGGGAGGTTTAGGGATAGGTTGTAGGAAAGGTGGGTTAGGGTTAGGGGGAGGGTTAGCGGTTAAGTTAGGGTTATTTACCTGCAGGCGTTGGTATTCTGACTGTCAGGATGCTGCTATTGGTATTCGGCTGGGATCCTGTACCCAACCCTGCTGCAGTGCTCACCTTCTAAGGGATGTGACATCATTGTTGGTTGCTCTATGTTGCAAAAAAATTCTGTCGAAAACCAACCTCATGAGGGAAATAATATGACTGATATTGGTGATGGAGTCCACAGCACCATGACATTGAGGAATTCTCATGACAGTATTTTTATTTTACTTTTTTGCCTATTTAAGTGATTAACAAGCTGTAGAGATGTTTTCTGAATAGATTAATAAAATGGTTTTTTTTTTTCTCTCTACATTTTTCATTGAGCACTTTTTCCAGGGCCCTGGTTGTTACATGTTGTGATCTCTTTGTTTTGGTTACAATAATGTTATTACATTTAGGTAATGTTGCCATTTATTGTGGGAACTACAATATTTTGAGGTTTAGTACAACTATTTAACTTCACACATAGATATTTTATTAGTCAGCAAACTAGATGGGCCAGCTGGCACACAATGGGCTTACTTCACTACTCCTGGGATATAGGGTTTCCCTCTCACCATCAGTAACCACCTGTCACTGACTCCTCCTACTGCTTTGTAGGAGGTTAAGTGGCTGCCACCACCAGGCTCCTACATTGGCACTTGAAACCACTTACTTCTGGGTATACGGGGAGGTAGTCAGCATCCCGGCAGACGGGACCTTGAACAAGCCTTATCTGAGCAGCCACTTCAAAATCCAGCATAGCTCTGTATCCCTTCTGCTCCATAGTTCACGGATTTATATTCTAATAAAAACTATTAATGACAAAAAAAATCCAGCAGAGCCAACAGTGAGCAGACATAGCAGCCTTGGCCCTGACGAAGCATTTAGCACTTCATGCCTGTACAATTCACTGTTCAACACGATTTATTTTCAAAATGAACATCTCTTAATGATCAACTGTTTTAAAACAGCCTATTCTGAATGTTCAACTGTGTTATTCACTTACACCATTATCCAGTTATATACGCACGCCTTGGTGTGCGTTGTATCAGAGCATGACAGCACACTCAAGCAGGGCCGGCTCGAACAGGGGCGCCAACCCATAGAGGGTGCACCCCTCCCAGCAGGACAGTCACGTTTTTCAGGCACTGCCACGCTTTTCCACCCGCGGGACGAAGTGTCCTGCAGGCGGGCAGGAGATTAGGCACCTCCACTGCACAGCTGTGTGGCAGTGCTGGCTCCTAGAGGAGGAATGGATGCCACGCGCATATGCGCAGCATCCATTCAGTGCAGGAAGAGGGCTGGGGACAGCCAAGCCCCTGACTTAGTGCTGGGCTCGCCCTCAGCCTGACGTTAACGGGAGGCGTGCCATACGTGTAACGGGCGCATAAGTCCCGCCTTGTACAGGGCGCGGCTCCCTCTGGAGCCGGCCCTGCACCCAAGAGTAGCTTAAATAACCATATAACTGGTTCTACATTTTAGATGATGCCCTGATGCCCTCCAGGATGATTTGATATGAGAAATACAATGGTTGTACCGAGGCACTCACGGGTCTTGTAAACCAGAAATCAAATTGCAGATTCTGTCGGTTCGTCCAACATTTCAGTCCACAAAGACTTTATCAAGAACACGTGTCTGCAGTCTTGGGCAGACAGCAGCCGATAAGTTCAGGAATGGCGACCGTGGCTTATGCAGACTTTGGCCCTGATTCAACAAGGATCGCAATTACAAAGTTGCACGCAGGCAGCATTGCAGTTGCGATCCGTGCAATAATGCAAATGCAGCAGGAGGTGTATGACACCCCCTGCTGCATTTGCGATCCCAGCACTGCGACAGAGTGGTTGATGGTTGCGATGGTGGACGGCGCCGGGCGGGTGGCCAGCTGAGTAAGCCTCAGCCCACTCCCCACCAGGCTTCGCTGGTCGAGTCAAAGCACGAGCAGCCGGCAACACACCGACACCGCAGGGACCCACGATCCCACGCTATCTGCGCCACCAGTGCAACCGCGTGCAGCATACAAGAGACCTCCCCTGCATTGCACACACGGGCATGAGCCACCACCTCGTGAGCGGATACTCACCTCGGCACCAACTGGACATTGAGAGAGCCGCCCCCTGTCACGGACTTTGGGCACTTACTTGTAGGTAAGTACCCACCCTCCTCACCAGTGCGGGATGCCGCCAACTGGGAGTACCCCCGAACACCACAACCAGGGCATCCCAGTTCAAAAGTCTGTCGACCAAAGGTCCAGCAGGGGTACATGCAGTAGTTAGGACCGCATGTCAAGGAGTCCCCTAAAAGGGTTATCCCTACTCCCCAACTGTGGACATCGCCCTGTCAGCCACCCCACCACCGTTTGGGCAACTGCACACCCCCACGACCAATTCAAAGATGCAACAACCTCCAAGGAGCACTGTGCCTCCAGCCTTGAGAACTAATATCCTCTACATATTTAAACACAATACCTGTCAATAAATATATTTGTCACCATCATCATCGGCCCAGCCTCCAGTGTATTCTTCCATCTCCCACCACACCCATCACAACACACACCCACTCCCCCCCTCCCTCCCACTCATCCTCTCCCTTCCAGCCCCCTCTCCTCAGCGACCACACACTGCATACTACCACCTCCGCACACAGACACCACCCCCACCCACAACCCTACTCACCCAGCATCCATAAGAAGAGCGCACCCGACCTACCACTACTAATTCTACCAATATCAGGATCCTGTACTCCTGTAATAAGGTGCAGCACTTCACGCCACCCTCCCTATACACCTATAACATACACACTCTCCCACCCCTCCTCCCACTCTCCCAAACCCCATCCAACCTCCCCCCCACCTGATTACCCCACCTCCCACACCCACCTCACCTAACCCCTCCTCCCCCCCTCTCCATCTCTCCCCACTTCACCTGATATCACCTCCACATCTTCTCCAATCAGACCACATCACAGATGTGCGCAGTCCACCCCAACCAACTGCACTAAGGCAGCTGCCTACTGGTAGTGCCGGCCCTGTCTATGAGTAGAACAATTCCAATGAGGGATCTTCTGATCCTTCTCCAGCAGGCTCCAAGCTGCTCCCTTCCCTCCTGTCAATGGTCCTGATTCAGTAGTGGACGCTCTTGCGATCGCAGCTATGATTCCGCACGGAACGGAGCTGTGAAAATATGGCAATGTCTGCTACAGTACAGCCGGCATAAAGACGCCTACTGCTGCCTTCTCATATCCGTCCAATGTTGCACTCCTGCATAAACATCGGTACCATCGAAGCACACGTAGCAGTTACGCAGCATGTACGGCATGTCTGACCAGCTGCAAACACTGCAGCTCTCCTCACATGCAGAGAGCTCTCATGCTGCCAATGCAATCACAATGGCTAATTTATGCACGCCCATGAAATGGCATTTAAGCGGTCATACACGCCTGCGTTTACCTAAGCCCGCCAAATGCTGACTACATGACACTTGCTTTGCGCATGGATCTTCTGTGCATACGTAATCGCAAAGCAATCATGACACGTGCGCAGTGCAACTTACACGCATGTGCAAAGGCAAATAATCCCTCGATCTGCATAAATATCGTAGTTGCATCCGCTGCTAAATCAGGCCCCACTGTTTTCTGTACGTGTGCGGTCATGCACAGTAAATAGGCCAGGTCAGAACCAAGAACTTTACTATAGACTCTTTGCAGGACAGCATCTTCTTGGAGCTGCTGCATATATTAAATAGATCAGTTCCTTAATCTTTCTTTGATGAAATAACAGATTATAGTTAATGGTCACAAAATGTGATGGGTCATAAACAGACCAATAACTGAAAAATCCTGACTTGAGAGTACTGGCAGGAAGTATGCCCTGCATAAGGCAAGATACGAAATTTATTCCATTCTGATAAACTTCTAAACTTTTACATATATAAAAAGATTTTGAGCTTACTGGTCCTTCATAAAAGGCAATTAAAACTATAAACCCCTGCCATCAGGGTTGACTACCCAATGGTAAATATGGAGTTATATAATTCCATAAATAAGAATGATCCGGGTCCTTGCATAGTGTATGCACTAAAGCTGCATACATACGTAAAGATTTTCTCTCCAACCATCCAACCTAGTTGATTGGTTGGATGAAAATCTGGTAACATATGGGAGTAACTGATGATTAGCAATTTGCTCCTAAATGCCAGAAAACAGATGAAAATGGCCGTCAGACAAGTTTGTTAAATGTTTGATCTAAACAATTTGTTCAAACAACAGTTTTTGTCCATTGTCCGGCGTTTGGGAGCAAATTGCTGATTGTCATTTGCTTTCATACCTTACCAGATTTTCATTCCAACCAATCAACTAGTTGGATGGTTGGACAGAAAATCTTTACGTGTGTACCCAGCTTTACTTATTTGAATAGCACTTACAGATTTGACCTTGAAAGCCAATTAAATGTTCTAAACCATAGCATGAATCTAATTCAGGCTTTAGACTTATTACCAGCAGCACAATGATATACCATGAAACTAGGCTGTCACACATCAGACAGGTTGCCAAGAGGGATGTTGAAGGAAAGAGAAAATATCTATCAAAATTGTAATTTTTCACTGTACAATTTCTCGTTCTGTGCAACAGTCGGAGCATTAAGGCTGCACTAGGTATAAATCTGAGATTTTCTGCCTGAGATGGCGTCACCCTGGAGGTGAAATTATTCTGTACACAGCAGAAAAGAAGAATTGCAGTCTAGTAGGAGAGTGTAGTCTGAATGTTCAACATTATGCTGTATTGTCAATAACAATTATTAAACATTGAAAATATATTATTATTATTATTATTATTATTATTATTATTGGCTCTTGCAGGTTTAACAGTCAATTTTTATGTGCAATTGAAGATAAGTTGCTTTTGCAGTCTCATTGTCAGGATAAATATACTTTAACTAATCTATCCATGAGTTAATATATTCCAGTGCTGGCCACACCGGCTGTGAACATGCAGGTGACACTGAGAAAGTAATGTATGGTCCCAAAACAGGATATCTGATTGCCAACAGTGTATGTGTGCTGTGTTGAATTTGTAAATAAACCTTTTAATACATTCCTGCCTATAAACCTCTAAGATTCACCTGCCTAGAACCTCTAAGACAAAACCTGCCTATAAACCTCTAAACACAATGCTAATTGCGTACGCAGTATGACTGCAAATAAAGACAGGAGTGGAATCTGTGGTTCCAAACGCACAAGTATTATTCAGGTAAAAGTACAGTTAGTTACACGCAATCTATACATACATAATTTAGGCGTAAAAAGGAAATAATACAGACCCAAGTACAGTATACATACGCTTGCGCCTCCGGACCCAGAGATAGACCTCAGACTAGAGACCCCTAGTACATACAACCTTCAGCATGGACTCCTCAACCAGTATATGGGCACATGTATTTATTCCCCCCCAGACTGAAACAGGACAAAGGGAAAACTTCCTGCTGATCTCATTGGTTCCCAGAGGAGAAGCATATGTTACGGCACATTTAACAGGTTGTTTTAAATAGACTTTCCCTGCCTCCGACAACAGGGGTCTTTCTAGTAACGCCTCCTGTAACATTCCATCAGCTAAACATTTTGTTGCTTGTAAGTTCTGCGATCCGTAACTTGAGTTTGCATGATGCGATCTCTCCACCGATAACACCGGGATGCTGTAAAAAGCGTACGCATCAGAACGAAACCAAACACACCTTGCTTATCATGTATAATACCATAGTTATCAAAAACCTCTATTTCTTAGCATTTAAACTAACTTAACCAACTTGAATCATACAATTTGATGCTAATGGAACCTTGTGTGCGAATATGTAGTGTGTGGGTATTCGGGGTTTGGTATAAGGACCAGAGGCGTCACTAGTGTTGGTGTCATCCGGTGCTATAACTCATGGTGACACCCCCCCACCCCCCAAAAAAAAAAAAAAAAATTGATGCGCAGCTCCGCAAACTCTCTCCAAATACCAGTCCAGCAGACACATTTACACAATGCCCCCAGTAGTGGTGCCCCGTATGTAGTGCCCCTTATGCAGTGCCCCTATGCAATGTCCCCAGTGGTAATGCCCCCTAATAGTGCCCCCAGCGGTAGTGGTAATGCCCCTTATAGTAGTGCCCCCTATAGTAGTGACCCCATTATTAATGCCCTCAGTAGAAATGCCCCTAGTAGTAATGCCCCCATTAGTAGTGCCATCAAAAGTAATGCTCCCTGTAGTAGTGCCCCCATTAGTAATGCCCCCTAATAGTGCCCACAATGGTAGTGGTAATGCCCCCTATAATATTACCCCCAGAAGTAATGCCCCCTATTGTATTGCATAGAGTGTAACTGTGACTGCCAGATAATGCAGAGAGCATCATAGTAACCGCCAGATAATACAGAGAGCATTGTAGTAACCGCCAGATAATACAGAGAGCATTGTAGTAACCGCCAGATAATGCAGAGAGCATCGTAGTAACCGCCAGATAATACAGAGAGCGTCATGGTAACCGCCAGATAATTCAGAGAGCATTGTAGTAACCGCCAGATAATGCAGAGAGCGTCATGGTAACCGCCAGATAATTCAGAGAGCATTGTAGTAACCGCCAGATAATACAGAGAGCGTCATGGTAACCGCCAGATAATTCAGAGAGCATTGTAGTAACCGCCAGATAATGCAGAGAGCGTCATGGTAACTGCCAGATAATTCAGAGAGCATTGTAGTAACCGCCAGATAATGCAGAGAGCATTGTAGTAATCGCCAGATAATACAGAGAGCATCGTAGTAACCGCCAGATAATGCAGAGTGTAGTAGTAACCGCCAGATAATGCAGAGACCATCATTGACCCACATATAACCCATAACATGAATACACCCCTTATACACACAGAAACACAATGAGTATACCCACGCACATACATTAATACACCATCCCCAGCATAGACACTCTCTCCTCACTGAATTAGTTACTTCCCATTACACCTACTGTATACATTAGACCATAGTCACTGTGCTGGCTGCTGCTGCACTGCTCGCTGTCTCTCAGCTCCTTCTCATCCTCTCTGACTGGGAGGTCAGAGGGTCACGCTGGGAAGAAGCAGGGACAGTGTACAAACTACTTGTCAGTATTCAAGTGTAATCAACAGTGTCTGAATACACTTGTAAACTGGCAAATGTTTTGTAGACTGTCCCTGCCTGCTCCCAGCGTGACGATCTGTAAGGCAGGGAGTGAGCTGATTCACTGAAGAGAGGAGGAGCAGGAGCTCAGCTGCCATGATCCACCCCGGCGGCTTCAGTCAGGCTGATCGTCTTTACACTGTTTACAGTAGGTAATCAGCCCCGTGCCTCTAGCGCTCCTCCACCCCCCCCCCCCCACATGGAGGGGACTGTATGAAGACCACAGCCGCATTTGCCACTTACTGTATAGTAGGCTGCCGCTGGCTGTCTCAGTGTGACAGGCACAGCGGCAGCCGGCAGAAGTAAAAGCTGTCTCAGCAGCTGCTGCAGGGAGAGCGCCTCTCCAGCCTGGCATCTCCCTGCAGTGCAGGCTCTGCTGAGCGGGGGGCGGGGATGAGTCGGATTTTGGTGTCACCCCCTTAGAGGGTGACACCCGTTGCGGCCCGCACCCACCGCACCCCCCTTGTGACGCCACTGATAAGGATGCTAGTTATTAATGGGTGAGATTTAAGTGCATAATCTTTCATACATGAAGTGAACATCCAGCAGTGTGGATGGCTGAGGGTTGTAGTTCTACATGCCCTCTGTCAGCAGGCGCCCACCTGTTGTGTGTTCAAAGGAAAACAAAACCTCTTTTGTTCTCACAGACTCTTGTGTGAAATGCAAATGTATTACCACCTCAAGCTGTGGACTTTGGGGCCATCCTGTCTAGGATTCAGACAAATCCAATTGTGTAGATCAATGCCTGGATTATATTACAATTGCCACAACTATACTTTATCTGCATCCAGGGATTCCCAATTTGTATGTAAAAATACCCATTGTCTATTCTTATTTACTTTTACTCAGGAAGCTTGTTTTTCCAGTTGCCCTTGGTAGGTTAACAAAAACATTGCCATCTGTTCTTAGCTCCTGAGTTATAATTGAATTGACGCTGGCCACAAAATGGTGTCTTGCGATCTCATTTCCAAAATGGAGCCTTGCGGCCATTTGCAAGATGGCGTCGCCGCTATTAAATTTTAAACTGAACTTGTCTCAGCCAATTATTCAGCTTCGACAGTCCACCCTTTGATAGCAAACAACCTGCTATCACAATCTGCTTTTAGAATTTAATTTAGGCTTACATTTACATATTATTTGGTGTTATTATGGGATGGCACAAGGTGGTTCTTAATCCATCAATAATGTGTCTCTAGGCGGGGGCATAAAACTACTATTATACGCACACCGCGGATCTTGGGAGATCATGTGACAGATGTGGGAATGCACCAGTCTTATAACAGCAGTTTTTAAGGGGAATTTGAGACTTTACATTGTCTGGGTGTTCTATAAATAACATTTCAATAATATCTTCTATGCATGTCTAAATATTATACATTTAAATGATGGTACTTCCTAGCTCAGGGTTGTAGTGCAGCTTTGTATCTACCTCGGTATACATATTATCATTTCTGACCACCATCATAGTTTCACTCCTTCGTTTCACTCCGTTTTCACATTTTCCACACTTCAACACAATAGGAACACACCGGACGCATATGCCAATTACTATGATGACAATCAGTATAAGGATCAAGAATTTGCCTACGCTGGCGACCACTTCCTGGATCCACTCTCCTAGACCCGAGAACCATTTCACTGGGTTCAGCCATGACACCCATCCTTCTATCTTTTCCCCTGCTTCAGCCACTGATGCGTTATGGTTCTTACGAAATTCCCACTTTAGCTGCAGAATCTCATCCATCTTCTGGTCTATCACCTCCTTAGGGTCGCTGGTATCATTGGTGACATAAGTGCAACACTTTACTCCAAATTGGGTGGCTAACGTTACGCAATACCCTCCAGTAACAGCAGTTAAATAATTCAACACTAGCCTGTGTTGCACTAGTTCTTTCTTGTACGCTTGCAATTCTTTCCCTGTGCACCTGAATGTGTCATCGTACATCTCGGTGATATTATCTATTAATTTAGCAAGTTCCTGGATATATCTAAAATTTAATGTACCCTTAGCAATCCTGGTGGGATCCAGGGCGACTAAAACTTGGAAGCCAGTTGTCTCACTGATTAACTGAGCGGCTTTATGCATATCAGCAGGTATCATATTTCTCTTGCCTCTGTGTTCATATTGTGTGTGAAGATATGGTGACGGTGTGTTTTTATTTATACCCAGAATTTCAACATGTGTGAGGGTCATAACTTTTGGAAGTATTTTTCCCAAATAACATAACAATTACAATACTAAAATTGGTCAGAAAGTCCCCTGATTGGCATTGCACTCCTCCTGACTCCACTCCATCAGCTCCGCCATCAGCTCACATCTCCTTTATCGGTCCCCCATCACAGACACTGAGTATCCCCAAACAGATCATCATGACAAAAACTCTGGAAAGAAAAAGAACTAGGATGACCACAGCAGACCACTCCATTGCTGGATGCACTGATCTACACATTTCTTTAGCTCAGATATCTCACCGTCACCTTTTTAATCCTTCCGGCACAAGCTCGCAATCGACAGGTCCACGTTATCAGCCTTGTCTCTGCCTTGCATCTCCACCGGTTGGTTAACCTCCCTATAGTGAGTGGAATGGACCCACGTATCTTCCCCGGCCACCCTTTGAGGATGCTGTATCATCAGAAACGGACCTTTCCACCGATCAGTCAAACAACCTGAGCTAAAAAAAATTTGGATCATAACAAATTCTTCCAGATTTTGACATCATGACAGTTTGCATTAGACATGTTAGTTAATAACACTTTCAATTTCGGTTATTCTCATTCATCTTCGTGAGACCCTGCACAGTAACCTCATTATCATATTTTCACATGAGGCTGCCTGTTTGGACAGTATCTCAAAGGGGGGCAAATAAAGGAAAAGACAATCTGGGATAATCTCAGTGTTGTTACCCATCATCTTACACATGTTCTTGGAAACGTCACCTATAAAATAAGTCCCCCTATCATTTTTAATAATTCTAGGGATATAGTATCTGCATACAGGTTCCTGCAATTAAATCTTGTTATCAATAGCTACTGCTCTAAATAATGCCTGTGCCACTGGGTTGGATAGTATTCCGAGTAGTCGACCTCAGCCTGGCATGGCTGCCGTTTATCCTTAGCAACCTTGTGTCCTATGAGTGGGAGATAAAGCACAACAGTTTAATATAATTTAAACATGACCCAAAATACAACAATAAATCGTCCACATTTTTCATTAGAACAGATCCATTGATAGGTTGAAAAGATTGTAAACAGTCATATAAGGCCTGGGAGAAGATACTGGGGTTACCTATGAACCCATGGGAAACTCGTGTTCCTGTGTGGTGTTCTTCACTTTGCAGTACTTACTTATGTGTCCCACTTGGTGACAGTTAAAACATAATTTTGAACGGGGTGGATGAAAAGATTGTTGTGGGATTTGAGCAAGAGGGAAAGGTGGTGGGTATGGGTAAGGATAGGGAGGGTAAGGATATTGTGGGGGATATGAGTATGGGACCAGTGGTTGTGTATGATATGTGGGGTAAGGATGTGTTTGCTGTGGTGTGGGATTGGTGAGGACGTGTAATTGTTCAGGTGCAGGTGTGTGTGTGTGGGTGCAGGTGTGTCGATTGGCTGTGATGTTAACGTCATTCTCTCCAGAGCTTGTATACTGACAGCCATTAATTTTTCGCTCTGGGTCTCCCTCTTTTTTGAGATGTTTTTGTCATGTTCTATGGCAGACTCTATGAGGTTATCTATTGTAAGTCCCCGCCAGCCAGGCTGTGAGGTCTGAACCCGAGTCTTTAAATCGTCTTTCAGACCGTCCATGAGTACCGTGACTATCATTCCCCTGTGGTGAGTGCTATCTTTAATATCTTCTATCCCAGTGTACTGGGTGATAGCCTGCAGAGCCCGGTCGCAATATTCTTCTGCAGTTTCACTCTCTTTTTGTTTGATTGTGAAGATTTTGTTCCAGTTAACTACTACTGGAAAATATACACCCAATTGAGTCACAATGCGGGAAATGTTACCTTGGTTTACTTGGTCTGTTAAGGGAACGTCGCCATCCAATACACAGTCTGTGATAAATTTTGTCACGTCGGTATTGCGTGGTAGACAGGCCCTTAACACCACACGCCAATCTTTATTAGTGGGCTCATGAGAACTACCCAAATTTCTCAAAAATCTTTGACATTTGGCTAGTTCCTTTTTGGGATTGGGGAAATCATTTATGATGGAATTTAGTTCTGCTCTTGTCCATGGAGAATGCATTACTACTTCCCTAGTGGGCACTACACCGTTTGCATCCGCATTTCCATTCGGAATAGTTATTGTCCGAATGGGATGCAGACCGGCATCGTTGCTACCTCTGACCTGGTTACCTGGCTGGGGGTTTAATCTGCTGCTGCTACGTATGGTATTAACAACTTCCTCAATGGGTGCAGAGTGTATTAACACTTCCCTTGCTGTTACCGATGGAGATGGCGGCACCACCCGTGATTGTGGTGATGCAGCATCTATCATTTGCACAGCATTGGAAATGGCAGACATTACAATAGGCTCATCTTCTACATCATAAACATTTTCTTTATGGTTACTTAAGAGGGGGTACAAATTACATGTTACATTTTTATTGGTATTTTTGGTAACTGTACTTGCACCTCCATCCACATAAGGTGGGGGAGGTGAGCGTGAACTGCTGGCAATACTCTCCACGACGCTACTTTGCAGCACATGCGCGCCAATTTGCGGCTCGCCCGTATTGCAACTCAGCGTCGTGGATGTATTTTCTGGCAATGCGTTCGCAATGCTAGTTTGCGTCGTTGGCACATTTTTAAGCCAAGCATCCCCTTCATGCTGCCATATTTTTAAACATTCAAAATACTTAATCTTTTTCTCTCGGGATCACACCATACTGATGTGATCCTGGACATTATCTAACACATTTTTGTCAAAACTACCAATTCTGGGAAATGGTCTAACACTCTTCCTCGTCATATTAAACCATATATCACAATACCTTATTGCATAAGTACCGTACTTAGTATGCATGATACGACGGCCGATCTGATCGGCGCCTCCATTAGCAGCACATCATTGCCTAACATTTCTACTGTTTGCATGGCTCCCATTCTGAGACAATTCCTGTGCTTTTCAATAAAAATTTAAACCGGTGAAAGACAATCAAGATACTTTCACTTACCTGTGAACGATTTAAGTCGGCGGCGCCCACACACCTGGATAAGATTTCGTAAGGCAACTTCCACACGTAGATAAGTTTTGAAACAGGCAACTTCCAGACCCGGATAAGCTTTAATAGGGTAACTTCCAGACCTATGAGAGTTTATATGTCGGCCACTCTCACGCACCTCTATACAACAAAGACAACATGTACACCTGCTACTGTGTTTAGAACGGTAAAGCTGCTTACCGAGCGACTAGGCTAACCCTTGCACCTAGCCCTTAAGGATCATACGGTACCCTTAACTTTAGGGAATAAATTACCCCTACCAACAATACACTCACTGTTACACACTTTTTCTCTGCGCAGAAAATAAACGTTTAAAGCAGATATTGGTAGATAGAAAAAAAATGGAAGCCTTAATGGCTTTGTTCAAACACGTGGCAGCAGAACCGGAAGTGAGTATACGCTTATTGTGGGACCGGCCGCATACACAATTATGCGACTACCACACAAGCGTATAATGACTTTTTAACTGCGTATGCAAAAATGCGTCTCAGCCACATACTCAATACTGCGGCACCCCTCTAAACGTAAGGTTCTATCAACAGAGAAAAAAAACCTTTTTTTTCCTCTCTTGTCCCTGGATTCTGATCAGCGCTTCCTCTACACAATAACCGGCAGTACGCTCTCAGCAACACTGTGGTAATGAAAGACTAATGCGTCGTCTCTCAAAAGGCGCCTCCACCCTTTTGCTGAGAGAGAACTGACCGAGTGTTACCATGTATCAGATAACGTGATAAACGGGTGAGCCCCCACTGTTGAATTTGTAAATAAACCTTTTAATATATTCCTGCCTATAAACCTCTAAGATTCACCTGCCTAGAACCTCTAAGACAAAACCTGCCTATAAACCTCTAAACACAACGCTAATTGCGTACGCAGTATGACCGCAAATAAAGACAGGAGTGGAATCTGTGGTTCCAACGCACAAGTATTATTCAGGTAAAAGTACAGTTAGTTACACGCAATCTATACATACATAATTTAGGCGTAAAAAGGAAATAATACAGACCCAAGTACAGTATACATACGCTTGCGCCTCCGGACCCAGAGATAGACCTCAGACTAGAGACCCCTAGTACATACAACCTTCAGCATGGACTCCTCAACCAGTATATGGGCACATGTATTTATTCCCCCCCAGACTGAAACAGGACAAAGGGAAAACTTCCTGCTGATCTCATTGGTTTCCAGAGGAGAAGCATATGTTACGGCACATTTAACAGGTTGTTTCAAATAGACTTTCCCTGCCTCCGACAACAGGGGTCTTTCTAGTAACGCCTCCTGTAACATTCCATCAGCTAAACATTTTGTTGCTTGTAAGTTCTGCGATCCGTAACTTGAGTTTGCATGATGCGATCTCTCCACCGATAACACCAGGATGCTGTAAAAAGCGTACGCATTAGAACGAAACCAAACACACCTTGCTTATCATGTATAATACCCTTTTTATCAAAAACCTCTTTCTTAGCATTTAAACTAACTTAACCAACTTGAATCATACAATTTGATGCTAATGGAACCTTGTGTGCGAATATGTAGTGTGTGGGTATTCGGGGTATGGTATAAGGACGCTAGTTATTAATGGGTGAGATTTAAGTGCATAATCTCTCATACACGAAGTGAACATCCAGCAGTGTGGATGGCTGAGGGTTGTAGTTCTACATGCCCTCTGTCAGCAGGCCCCCACCTGTTGTGTGTTAGAAGGAAAACAAAACCTCTTTTGTTCTCACAGACTCTTGTGTGAAATGCAAATGTATTACCACCTCAAGCTGTGGACTTTGGGGCCATCCTGTCTAGGATTCAGACAAATCCAATTGTGTAGATCAATGCCTGGATTATATTACAATTGCCACAACTATACTTTATCTGCATCCAGGGATTCCCAATTTGTATGTAAAAATACCCATTGTCTATTCTTATTTACTTTTACTCAGGAAGCTTGTTTTTCCAGTTGCCCTTGGTAGGTTAACAAAAACATTGCCATCTGTTCTTAGCTCCTGAGTTATAACTTGAATTGACGCTGGCCACAAAATGGTGTCTTGCGATCTCATTTCCAAAATGGAGTCTTGCGGCCATTTGCAAGATGGCGCCGCCGCGATTAAATTTTAAACTGAACTTGTCTCAGCCAATTATTCAGCTTCGACAGCTGTCCTCTTCCAACCACACTAACAGGACCCAGTGACATTGGTAGTGATCTAGCAGCATAGCTATGGAGCATACAGACATGTGGGATTTCTGATTCGGGCCAAGATGACCTATGCGGCACTGAGAGGGTTAACCTCCTGTCTTGTGACTCCATTAATGGTGGATAAGTGCCAAAGAAGGCAAGACATGTAAGTAAAGATGTATTATATTGCATACTCGCCTGCCCTCCCGATTCGGCCAGGAGCCTCCCGAAAATTTCGAGGTCCCCGGAAAAGGAAGGCAAGCCTCCCGACGGCCGCCGACCCATCTGGGGTCTATTCTATTCTATTTTCATGTTATATTAATTTCTCCAAGTCTTAAGATAGCGTAAACATGTGATACAGAGCAAAGGGTTTACAACAGTTGTTGCCAAATATGCAACAAAGAACAATAAGGAAAAATACATATACTGTAATAGCCACTGATACTTTTGAAGCAAACACAGCAAATGTTGACACATGTGTAACAAAAACAAACACTTTGGAATTATCGACCCACTAACGGAATGCTAAGAATGATTGACAGACCCAGTGACTAATTACAACAGGCATATCATCACCTATCAGCAATAAGCCGACCAATTTGCATAAGCCGGCACCACCTTAGAACCTGCAATAAAGATGGTTGGACCCAGGAAGCAAACTAACTCCTAGAGAAAGGCCATAGAAGGCTGAAATGTGTTGGACTGTAGTCAAAACCACATTGCTACAATTACTGTCTGCAACCCGTTATCAACAACATCTCTAACGAACTCGTTCAAGCCACGTGAAACATCAACCCGGAAGTACGGAGACCAAATACCAGCGGCGCCTGAAGTAAAGAAGACACGGCGAGAGGCAGAAAGAGGGGACGACGGATCCCTGGTAGAATCAGGTAGAGAGGGAAGTCTCTGTATGGCACGGGGTATCCGGCGACAAGTTCCGGAGGGACTTGTGCGTATAGGGCGCAAATAGGAACAAGTGTTTTATTAATGTAGAATAAAATTTGAAAATAGAAAATAAAATACAATAAAATAGTTATATCATATACTCAGCATTGCATTAATAAAATAAATCCATAAAATGTGTAATACAGCTGCTGCCGCGGACTTACACCTCCATGCACACCATAAATAACATAGTAGCATTAAAATGATAAAAATTGTTCACAAAAGCCAGACTGAGCAAAAAAATGCACTTGGGTGGTTTAAAAATAACAGTGAAGTGGTTGCTGAAATCCTTCGGTGAATAACAGTTAATAAGTCTTAAATAACTAAGAGTTAATATAATGTGTGGTTGATGATGAAATGCTTGGTGGCTTGAGTCTTTAACCAATTTATCCTATGCTTGGATTCAACTTGCAGAAGAAAATAGATAAAAAAAAATATATAGTCTGTGCAAAGAGTAAGTTGGTGCGCGCACCTCCTATCTCCGTCTTCAGTGTTGCCGTCTACTATGTATGCTGCTGCCTCCATCACGTAGCTTCCCGGGTCTATGAAAGTAAGGTGGGGGACCCGTCTGGTGGGGCCACGCCCCCTCACGGACCGCTACCTGGAAGAAGGGATCCGGCGGTGACACAGGCGTGCACGCTCACCGCCGGCTACCCCTCACTCCCCACAGCCGAGGAGAGTGACGATCCGGTCAATACCCAGGGGATACCAACTGGACCCACGCCAGACGGGTCCCCTACCTTACCATCATAGACCCGGGAAGCTACGTGACGGAGGCAGCAGCATACATAGTAGACGCAACACTGAAGACGGAGGTAGGAGGTGCGCGCACCAACTTACTCTTTGCACAGACTATATATATTTTTTTATCTATTTTCTTCTGCAAGTTGCATCCAAGCAGAGGATAAATTGGTTAAAGACTCAAGCCACCAAGCATTTCATCATCAACCACACATTATATTAACTCTTAGTTATTCAAGACTTATTAACTGTTATGCACCGAAGGATTTCAGCAACCACTTCACTGTTATTTTTAAACCACCCAAGTGCATTTTTTTGCTCAGTCTGGCTTTTGTGAACAATTTTTATCATTTTAATGCTACCATGTTATTTATGGTGTGCATGGAGGTGTAAGTCCGTGGCATTAGCTGTATTACACATTTTATGGATTTATTTTATTAATGCAATGCTGAGTATATGATATGAAAATAGAAAATAAAATACAATAAAATAGTTATTTTATTCTACATTAATAAAACACTTGTTCCTATTTGCGCCCTATACGCACATCATTTATCCATTTAGTCTTGAGTGGCATAGGGTAGCCACTGTTATTTTGAGGCGGCATTAGGATATTCATTGTAACTTCATTATCACCATTCTACAATTTTTAAAGCTTTGTGTTAAAAGCGCGCTGAACCACCACACGTATATTATTCCGAAGGGACTTCACCCGGCTATACCCCTCCAAAGACCTAGGTCGGTCAGCCGCAGAGTTGTGGTCCCGGAGGAAACCTATCACTAGGCTCACTACCGGAACCCAACCTGCGTATAAACCGAACCCGGCCCGGAGCCCGCACTACCTTTTACCAGCCAGACTCCAACCCCGAGGAATATGTAAGCCATACTGGCCAGAGGAACAGTACAGCAGCAATGGGTACAAGCACAAACTTTTCAATACAGACAGACTAGCAGGATGCCGCAGTCTGCATTGTCAATACACAGGAACTTGGATCTTTTAATTACATCGAAATAGGAGTCTATTATAAGGATATCAATTTTTGATACGGAGTTGGATTACCTATACAGAATGGAGTCAGACAATTGATATTTGCTTGCCTAATAATACTATGTACAGTTAGGTTTGTAATGTATTTGAAGTAAACATGTTTATTATACACATACAGTGTTATGTTGTAGAATATTGAAAAAATTATATACCTATGAAAGGTACTTGATTTATTTCCATTTATTTCTACTGATACTTTTAGAATGGTGTGCTACAAAGAGGCCAATAACACAACAGGTTGAGTGCAGCACCCTGCCTATTTTTTACTATCACCATGTCACGCCACCTTTCTACCGCAACACGCCTCCCCCACCGTGGAAGCCTGACAGCTCCCTACTATTGTGATTGGGCACTGACAAGCCCGGACTGCCCATCTGGCATTTCAGGCAAATGCTAGAAGGGCCGATGGCCAGATGGGCCGGGTGTTAAACCCTGGCCGATAAGCTACACCTCCCCGTGCTCTGCTCGGACGGGATACTGAAAGATGGTGGTATGTAGCGAGGCCAGGTCCCCGTGACTCACGGCACGCCCCTTGGGATGTATCTGTTAAGGCTAGAGGTACCTCATTAACTCAGTCCAGCAACAGCCTTTAGGGCTGGATAACTTGGCTTGCTGCGGCCATGTAGCAGCCTTGAGGGATGATTATTCTTGGCAGGTAGTGGCCTGTGGGGCGTGGAATAAGTTGCGGCCTTTGGGCCGTGTAGCAGCCTCGTGGGCTGGTAATTCTTGGCTAGTAGCGGCCAATGGGCCGTGACCAAGATGCAGCCTTTGGGCTGTATAGCAGCCTTGAGGGCTGGTATGACTTAGCTGGTAGCGGCCTGTGTCCTGTCAGCAAGATGCAGCCTTTGGGCAGTGTAGCAGCCTTGAGGGCTGGTATGACTTGGCAAGATGTGGCAGATGAAGATATGCACAATAATAAAGTCACTGGCGTTGGTACGCCAGACAGCGCGCTGAACACGCTGGAAGATGGCCTGTGTCGCCAGGTTGACACAAGCAGCTGAAGCTATAATACAACCTGTGCCGCCGGGTTGACACAAGGAGCTGACGCTGCAGTGCGACCTGTGTCGCCGGGTTGACACAGGCAGCAGCTGCTGTAATGCGGCCTGTGCCGCCGAGTTGACACAAGCAGCTGATGCTGTAGTGCGACCTGTGTCGCCGGGTTGACACAAGCAGTGCACGCTGGGCTGCATACTCTGGACACAGAGTACTGTCCGTGCCACTTGGATGACACAAATGGCAGAGGACAGGTATGCGAACCGTGCCACCAAGATGACACGGCAGGTAGATGACAAGTGAACCATGCCGCCTGGATGACACAAAAGGCAGAATGACACAATACAATAGACAGGAGAACTGGAGCTCGACTGGGTGACAGGAGACAAAGCCAGAACCCGAAACATGAATACTCTATCACCGGCATGGAGTGAAGGGCTGGCTGCAATTTATTAGATACAGGGCAAAATCAGAGCAAGCCTCCCTAATGATAGACTAGTGTGCACACAGACAAGACAATTAATTAGAGTGCAGTTGATACTGCACACAGACAGACAGTAATTAATGAACACATGAGATCAGCACACTGACAGACAGGAATGACAGGCTAAGAGCTAAACACAGATCCAAACACATTCAAGATGATCTGCTAACCGCAGATCCTAACAGTGTCCCTGTGCACTGAAGTGCTAATATGGAGTCCGGAGCAGTGGTACAGATGGTGGCATATCTATAATTGGTGCAGGGTGTGTTGTGCATATGGGCCTCTGGGTCCAGGGGGGCCCACAAAGCACACCTTGCGCCTATGTTCTTTAAAACTTTCCTCTCCATAAACCCAATGGTCTGCACATGCGCAGTAGGAAACCATTGCAGGTCTCTGCGAAAATCGCCATTTTCACAGAGACCTGCACATGCACTTTAGACTGTCACAGTGCCAGAGTCTACTTCCTTCTTCTGCCTGCTAGAGCTGGCTAGAGAGGAGGGGGCCTGGATGGGTACTGTACACGAGCCCCCTCCTCACTTAATGTGCCCCTGGGTACTGAGGGGGTTACCTCGGCACTTTACAAATTACCTTTGGGAGTAGTTAATTATACCCCTTTTACACCAAATTTCCAGGTCTGAGCTGGGACTTGAAACACTGGGCCTGAGTCAGAGCCGGACGCTCTGACAGAGAGCTCGCTCTGAATCAGGGCGTCTTTTTTTTTTTTTATGGAGCGGCCTCCTGGACGCTCGCATTGCTGTATGTTGCCACCCACAGCTAATGCGAGCGGCCAGGATGATGGTCGCGATGGTCAAGACCATCATGACCATCGGGCTTGCGACGAGACCCTTGTGGTAGGGTATCATGGCCGCAAGCCCCAGAGAGCTTTCGGCTCAAACAGAGCCAAAAGCTCTCCCACTGACATCACTTGTGATGTCAGTGGGGCCGCCCCCAAACGGTAGGCGTTCTCATGGGAACGCCTCCGTCTGGGCAGCCACCCCCCCAGGCCCGCCCACCAAAGGGGGTATGCTGTCACTCAACATCGACAGCACGCCCCCTTTGGTGCGAGACCCGGAGCGACGGATTGCCCGTCGCTATCCAGGTCTCACGCATGTGAATGACAGAGCCGGCTCCATCGTGTGCATGCGCTCTGGGCCACCATCGACCCGGTTGCGAGCGCTCAGCACTTGCGACAGGGTCTGAATCAGGCCCACTGTTCCAACCTGGGACAGACCCCATTCACATTGCGTTCTGAGTCAGCCTGATGAAACTGCACACAGGTGCAGCGTTAACTTTTTTGCCGGCACTTGTAGATTACATCATCGCCAAGAACCAGCTGTTCCTATGCTGTAAATGGGACCCAGAATGGATGGCCCTGGTCATTCGTTGACATTGCTTCGTATCCCGGGTCCTTCCAGTGTCCAACCCTGCTCGCTACCTGAGTTGAAATGCCGGGTCACTGGACCTGGGTTATTTTTCAGGAACCCGTTCCCACTGAACCGTGACCCAGCAATAACCCAGGTTATTTGGCAGTGTATAAGGGTTATCAATGAGATTTGTTATTAAGTGGTAATTAGCTTATTTTACTTCCTATTAGCCCTCAGGCTAATACCTACATCCTTTAGTGTTGGCCACATTGAGCTGCTTGGAGCCTACTGAGGACATGGTACTTTCTTTATCCTTTGTGCTTTGACACCCCTGTCTCTCCAGTCCCCTCTTCAGGGTTACCCTTTGGAATTTTGTTAGCAAAACAACATCTTTCCGCCACAAGAGATCAAAACGTCCATGAAATACGAAATTTTGCCTAATTTTCAGATCCAAACGATACGTTGGTGAGAAATAATCAGAACTGCTCATTTCTAACATTTACTGTGTTGTGTTTTTTTGCCCGGGCTACCAGATTAATTAACCTCTGTCTTTGTATATCTTCATATGCATCAGAGTACTATTTGTTAATCCTTATATTCCTGTATGCTGGTCATGTCTTCTAATGATATTGATTAGCCTTATTGTATTCTGTGGGTGTAAACTTCAAAACCTCTGTTTTAAAGGGAGCACAGTATCCAGGCCTTTTGCATTTGAAAGATACAGATTTGTTTTACCATCATAAAGGAGAAAATAATATAGCCGACTAACCAATAAGGTAATAACCGCCGCCTGCTTTCCCACTTGGTTGCATATCCTGACCTCCTTGTAATGTACGGGGGCCACAGACTGTATAGAATATTTATTTCAGAAACTTTGTGTGGATTATTCTTCAGTTTTTAACACAGGCACTGGGGAGAAATAGTTATTTCCCTGGATGAGGCAGGCAATGTTTACATGCTCTGGAAGTTCTAGGGCAATGGTGTAAAATATCCACCAAATGATTGATTTCTGTGCGACAGTCCCAATGTGAGGCAACTGTCCCACCATACTCTGGGTCGGCACCTTTGTCCCAACTCATGGGAAGTTGGAAAGGATGTCCCTGCTCACCATGGTGTCTCTGGTGCATAAGGTAATTCAAGTCTGGTTGGGGAAGGGGATATGGCGGCAACCTAGCTCTTCAACTTCTCCTTGAGGGCTTGGTCATCATGTCAATTGTGGCAAGGCCACAACCATAACGTGACACAGCAACACCCCCATTTTGGAGGAGGTATCCTTGTGCTTACAGATTTTAAATATTGGGAGTATGACCAAATAATGAATTTAGTATTAGGTATAATAAAACATATTGTGCTGTTAAAAATGTTTCACGCAAACAATAGTTGTTTGTGTTTTTTTTAGTTATATATTAGACTGGTTCTGGAATAGAAACATATATACCAATTATTTACTTGAACTGATCCTTTTCTCCCCTTATTCACCTGCAGCTTTACTACATCTTCCTTTATCTTCCATTCCGCCAGAAATGCGTTCACGCATTATGTTTATAGATACGTATCGGTCTTGGCTGGGGATTAATAAAGTATACAAAAGACATTTTCTATGGACACCATTCATCACTTTTTGGGAAATCCATTATTTACTCCTGGCCTAGAAAATAACTTATTTTTGGTCTGGAGGGATAAAGCGATTTCAGCAATATGAGAAATATTCGATCCAGGGGGTTTTAGCTTATTACGAGATAAGTATCTTCTCCCGCAGTCACATTTTTCATGTATTTACAAGCCAGACATTACACCCAGTCACTTTCTGTTCTTGTCCCTCCCTTCACTGGAATAGACCCATTAATGGCTTTAATATACTCTTTACATACACAACCCTATGAAACCCATTACTTGACAACAAATTTGACATGTAGTATAGCTGAGAAAGTTTGGCAAAAACTCATTTTAAAATGGCAAAAGGACTTAGGTCCAGAAATAAACCTCAAACATCTAATTACACACTATGATAAAATGATGACTCTTCTACACTCCGTAATGCTCCAAAACATTTTAAAACTTTACAGAGAGCGTATATATCTCAGGGCCAGAGGAGATATAGAGTGAAACTGAATCTGGATCATGTCTCAAATGTATACAACCTAAGGCACTTTTAGGAATGTTGTAAAGTCAGAAAATTTGGGGATAAAGTGTCGTTACTTATTTCTGCTGTTACTCATATACCTTTAAAGCAGGATCCTTTAGCAATGCTTTGCTGTCATTTTGAAAACTATTTGAACCAATAACATGGAATCCTTATAGAAAACTTTAGCAAGAGGAATATACATTACATTAAACATTAAAGGGTGAGAGAGCCTGGAATCTGTTAGTCTGTCCCCCCTACATCAATCTCTCTCTCGCTTATATATATATATATATATATATATATATATATATATACATACATACATATATATATATATATACATACACACAGTCAGGTCCATAAATATTGGGACATTGACAGAATTTTCATATTTTGTCCTCTATTCACCACCACAATGGCTTTGAAACGAAACAAACAAGATGTGATTTAACTGCAGACTTTCAGATTTAATTTGAGGGTAATTACATCCAAATCAGGTGAACGGTGTAGGAATTACAACGGTTTCTATATGTGCCTCCCACTTTTTAAGGGGCCAAAAGTAATGGGACAAACTAAACAATCCTAAATCTAACTTTCACTTTTTAATACTTTGTTGCAAATCCTTTGCAGGCAATTACAGCCTGAAGTCTGGAACGCATAGACATCACCAGACGCTGGGTTTCATCCCTGGTGATGCTCTGCCAGGCCTCTACTGCAAATGTCTTCAGTTCCTGCTTGTTCTTGGGGCATTTTCCCTTCAGTTTTGTCTTCATCAAGTGAAATGCATGCTCAATCGGATTCAGGTCAGGGGATTGACTTGGCCATTGCATAACATTCCACTTTTTAGCCTTAAAAAACTCTTTGGTTGCTTTTGCAGTATGCTTCGGGTCATTGTCCATCTGCACTGTGAAGCGCTGTCCAATGAGTTCTGAAGCATTTGACTGAATATGAGCATATAATATTGCCCGAAACACTTCGCTGATGAGGTGGTATGTTTTGGATCATGAGCAGTTCCTTTCCTTCTCTTCCCATCACTCTGGTACAAGTTGATCTTTGTCTCATCTGTCAATAGGATGTTGTTCCAGAACTGTAATGGCTTTTTTAGATGTTGTTTGGCAAACTGTAATCTGGTCTTCCTGTTTTTGTGGCTCACCAATGGTTTGCATCTTGTGGAGAACCCTCTATGTTCACTCTTGTGAAGTCTTCTCTTGATTGTTGACTTTGACACATATACATCTACCTCCTGGAGAGTGTTCTTGATTTGGCCAACTGTTGTGAGGGGGTTTTTCTTCACCAGGGAAATAATTCTTTTGTCATCCACCACAGTTGTTTTCCGTGGTCTTCCGGGTCTTTTGGTGTTGCTGAGCTCTCCGGTGCGCTCTTTCTTTTTAAGAATGTTCCAAACAGTTGATTTGGCCACACCTAATGTTTTTGCTATCTCTCTGATGGGTTTGTTTTGATTTTTCAGCCTAATGATGGCTTGCTGCACTGATAGTGACAGCTCTTTGGATCTCATATTGAGAGTTGACAGCAACTGATTCCAAATGCAAATGTCACACCTAGAATCAGCTCCAGACCTTTTACCTGCTTAATTGATAATGAAATAATGAGGGAATAGCCCACACCTGTCCATGAAATAGCTTTTGAGTTGATAGTCCCATTACTTTTGGCCCCTTAAAAAGTGTGAGGCACATATTGAAACTGTTGTAATTCTTACACCGTTCACCCGATTTGGATGTAATTACCCGCAAATTAAATCTGAAAGTCTGCAGTTAAAGCACATCTTGTTTGTTTCATTTCAAAACCATTGTGATGGTGAATAGAGGCCAAAATCTGAAAATTCTTTCAATGTTCCAATATTTATGGACCTGACTGTATGTATATATATATATATATATATATACATACACACACAAAAAAAAATGTATTATTTTTTTTATATATTTTTTATTTTTTTTGTATTTACCCTTTTTGATTTAAAAGCATATATCAAACTGGGTTGTAAGTGATTGATTAAATTGGTTTAATTTTTTGGGGTTGTAAAATCATCTTATTGTAAACTTACTGTTGTTAATTACAATATACATGTTCATTGCAACCCTTTATGTACTGTACTGCTTAATATAAATAAAAGCAAAAATTGTAAAGGTAAAAAACAAACAAAAAAAACAAAACATTGTGCTGCAAACAACAGTTGAATGTCTGCACTGAATGTTCTCCAAATAAGATAGTCTAATACAATTTGTGAAACAGTTGCCTACTTACATTTATTAGCTTTGGCAAGCATTTCAGCAACTCTTACTAAATACAGTGTATACTATTCTACTTCCTTCTGAAAATAAATCAGTCTATTTAAGAAGCGGATTAATTTATTTTCAGAGCTCCAGGATATATAACAGCCCTATTTTGGCTCTGCATTGTATACAGTTATACTAGTGAGGGCAGCTTTGTTTCTTATACCAGGACAAAGAACATAAACACATGATCTGTATGATGATATAAAGACATGGCTGAAAATCACAAGTAGAAGCTAAAAGGCAACCAGAATATAAAACCATCTATTGAGGAGAAGGTACAGGAGGGCATGTGCAAGCCAATAAATGAAAGGCATCTAAAGGGGATGCGATCAGGATACCAGCGGGCGCTATCTCACCCGCCGATATACTGACACCCGCATCCTGACATGGGACTAAAGATAGGTGTCGAAATCAGGACGCCTATCATTAGCCCCACTACTAGATCCCAACACCCGGCTTACCGAACAAAGGTAATCCGAGTGCCTTAGTGTGTAGCGCGGGGGGGTAGCTTTAAGGATCCCCCGGGGGGACTTTGGGTTAGGCACACCCCTCCGGGAAGGTTAGGGTAGGGAAGGGGGAACTAGGGTTAGGCACCACTATGGGAGGGTTAGGGAAGGGGGAGGGGAGAGGGATTCCGATCCGTCGGGCTGCTGCTGTCGGAATTTGATCGCCGGCATTGCGATAGAAAACTGCTTTTCGCATTCAGAAATCTGTATTCGGTTATATTCTAATTCAAATATTAAAGTACACAGAGGAAGAGGATTGGACATATGGCGTAGATCTGTATTTGCTGACAAACATTTCATTCAAGCCTCACAATTCATATAGCACCGTATGTAAAGCAATTTTACATCGAATTCCTTTGGACAGTCACAAAAAGTTGTATTCATGTATGTGTCAGAAAATACAGATTTGTAAAAGCATTATAGTCTACTGTTTGGAAAGAAGATATGAACCCTACTGTAAACCTTTAATGCTCCCCAACCCACTTCTGACAGCGGCAGAAAATCTTTGCTGCTTCATGGAACCATGTCATGTAATTACTACGGACTGCAATCTGTTATAGTGCCACACAAAAAGAAACCCATTTAGTTGGTTTTGGACACATGACTGTTTAACCAGCTTTCTAGGCACATAAAATAGAATTATTACAGGGTGGTATGGTGCTCTATGCACCTCTTTTTAGCCAACAGATAACTGTCCTTTTCTAATCCTCAAATAGATTTAGGAATAACGACAGCGCCAACAGCACTCCCATCGCGTCCTCTGATAATCAAGGTCATTGATTGTGTTTATATTCCGGTGCTATACCTCAGTACAGATAATGTCAGGAACGGCACAGCTGCCAGAGGCCTGATAAGAACCTGGACAGAAAATGGTCTCTGATGTCTGCATCTAAGAAACCCAGCAATTAATTACACACAGTCCCTAAAATACCTTAACGCGAGTCTCCTATCCTGTAGCCTGATGCAGTTTGGGGGTTTTGTGAATGAAATGTTGAATTTCTTCAGCTCCAGACATGTCTAACGTCGTGTTGCTGACTGTGTAGTGTTAGGGACAAGAAGATGATGTTTGTGTGGCCCTTTTTTGATTTTCTAGTAGCTAGAGTTTTGATTATATTGCTATTTTTGGATCCAAGAGCATTTAATAGCAAATTGAACTTAGTCTGAATGGGAAAGAAGGTCGGGCAATAATGTGCTCATGATGACGATGTGCATCTGGATTATATTGGATAAGGTCAACTTTTCCTTTTAAAGAGGATTTATAATAGGTGTGGCCATTTTCTACTATGGGGGATCCTGTAGGTCAGAGTGAAAACATGGCTGTGTCCTCCGAGGTCTTCTGAGCCCAATGTTCTGTTGCTTGCAGTCAAGTACAATGTGTGCCATGTTTGTTTCACAAAACATTAAAACAAATGGTAAATGAACGTTTTTATGGTGTTGCAACACACAGGACAAACAATTTGGTCAGTAATGGCTCAGCACTGCTTGCCCAGAAGAGCAGAATCTAACAGAGCACAGGTCTTTGCCATGGCTGTTTGGGCATTATGGCTGTTACCCCCCCCCCCCCCAGGTAGGCACCAGATCTAGACAGCAGGGAATAAACGGGAGAGAGATGGCTTGAGGTTTGAGGCATAAGGCACAGGAAGGTCTGGAGGTATATAGGTTAACTCAGTGTGACATGGCAAGACACAGATAAGGATGTGATGGCTGATGATATAGAGTGTGGTGAGGCAATCAGAGGTATATGTTACACACAATGCAGTACAGGGAGGCATGTGGCACCAGGTGGTGTATGGTAGCACCATGCAGCACAGAGAGTCCATAATAAGTAACGATAAATGGCAAGTTATACTACAAGACATCAGGAGTCCTAGGGAACCTATACGTTAGGTATGTAGAAGGGATGATGATTTGGCACAGAGTAGCAGGTTCAAATTGTATGTCATAGAGAGGGAAGGTGGTCACTGGCTCAGCTAATCACTTCAGCAGAGTGTACAGGAAGTCAGCACAAGGATTACTTGGAGCAAGCAAGGCGACGCCTTGTACACCGGACCGGTAAAACTTAGCCGTGGTCCGGCATGTGACATATGGGAGGTAAGGGTTAAGGACCAGGATTGAATGTACGTAAACAAACAGATTCAAGGCTAATGTTATATTTTATTTCAATAAAGTGTACTTCTTATTTTAATTTTGTATGTTTCCTCTTATGTATGAAGTGTAAAGAAAAACATCTTGTAAGAAAAATTATTATAAAATAGAACAAAAGGATCACACAATAAAAAAAAAAAAACATCTACCACAATGTCACATAAAAAATAATTTTAGGACTACCATTTCATAAGGTTTTTTATTGCAATATTTATATTTTAGGGGTCTATGTACTTATAATCACGGTACTGCTGCGATTATTATGTACCTAACTTGCCGGGGATATTTTCATTTCTAATAAAAATATCCCGGCTATGTACTATGGGGAACATGCATGGACAGCAACCGCTGTCCCCGCGAGTTATATCCCCGGCATTTAGGAGAAGTCTTTCACTGAAATGAGAGACTTCTCTGGAAGAAGCTGACACTGCACATGCGCACAGCGTCAGCTTCCGAAACTGGCCGGGGGCTGCGAGGGAGAGATCGAAAGATCTCTCTCCTGCACTGGGAGCCCCCATAGGCTTATAGTAGTTACACCATCTGAAGATGGTGTAAACTACCGGGGCTAAACTCCAAAAAGAATAGCTTTTTCGCGTTTACTACATAGGGCTCAGATCGTAGTCCCCATTGATAATAATGGGGACTGCGATCTGAAGTGCTAATTAGCACTTTGTCGGAAATTTCTGTGAAATCTCCTGCATTGTGCCATTAGCACATAGGAGCAATGCATAAAAGTTTTTGCATAATTTTATTTAAAAAATGGCTTGATACATAGGTCCCTTAAGGTGCACATAACTCCTATACACAAGTCATTTCAGTCTTTTCCCCTCTTCTTCCATGAGAATTACATTCATAACAGTATTCTACAGATCACTAAAGCGAAACATATATAAAAACAATATTGCCAGGCAGTTGGTAAAATAACGTGAGTAAAACAGAGTATATTTTTCTGTTCTTACATAAAACATGTTGCCTAATGTTGTCCTGGCTGCTGTTAGCCTCTGTATTTGAGAGGCTAGTACATTCTAGCCACAAGTGTAGAAACTTTAGGTTTGGATTTAGACGGCGCTGATTAATTACTTAAAAACTACAATTTGTTCAGATGCAAACATTTATTAATATCTACAATGTATACACAATTAAAAAAAATCAAAAATATATAAAAATATAGAAATTGTTAATATTAGCATAAAAAATTGTGATATTTGTACAATACTACTCAGTCAGTACTAATGCTAGTTTCAGTTATAAATACTACAATATAGTGTCTTGGTTATTTTGTTTCCAATAAGCCAGTGGTTCCCAAACAGGGTGCCGTTGTACCCTGGGGTGCCTCTGGGCACTTGCAGGGGTGCCTCGGGTTGGTGGTCCAGTACCAAATAACATAATTTTTAGTCGGTGTGATAGGCAAAACCAGTGCTAATTATTGCCAATTAAAAAATGTGGACAAAAAGCAGCACAGCCCTGTCAACCACATAACTGAACCTAAGGGTGACCTATAATCACAATTTACTTAATTTAATTTTTGCTGAATTTCCCATTTAGAAACTCTTGGTCCAGGGGTGCCATGGAAGAAATGCTGATACTCTAGGGCGCCGTGATTCAAACAAGTTTGGGAACCACTGCAATAAACAATCCAGATAATTGTGGGAACAAGGTGGTAGTAAGGAAAGATCGGCACTTTTAAATTCTTTTAGAGAATATCAGATCATATGTAGGGGATCTATGTACTAAGCCTTGGAGAGAGAGAAAGTGGATGGAGATAAAGTGCCAACCAACCAGCTCCTGTCACTTTACAGGCTGATTGGGTGGTACTTTATCTCTCACCAAAGCTTAGTTCATACGGGTCAGTCTTTTACTGAACTGCCAAGGAAGCATATGCCATCATCAGAAAATCTCTCTCATTAAAAACAAATGTGGTAACAGCAGCTTGACGTGTTTGAAAGCATTGCTTGTAGCTACATCCTGATCTGACAAAATATACAGAAAATGTTCTTACAGAACAAAGAATAACAGATGCAACATTATATTTACTGCTCTACTAAACTTTTATTGAACCAGAGTCTGTAATCCTGTCACACTAATTTTAATCTAGTGCCATCTGGTGGTGAATTTCTAGCAATCAACAATGTGAAGATGTTGTTTATAACAACAAGAGAAAGAGAGAGAGAGCAAAATTTATACATCATTTTATTTGTGTAACTCAGGTATAGTCGCTGTCTGCTGGCTTCCCTACTCTGTGATAATTCATAGCGACAATTCATCAACTAAAGTATGCCTGCAATTCACTTACAGGACACAACAGATATGTAATAATTAAGGATTGTTTTGTAGTTAATTCAATTGATAAGATGTAAGTCATAATATATGTGCATATGTTTCATAGCTATAATGTTAATTAACTTACTAAAGTCTGCCTCTCAGCAAGATATTAATAGTTAACCGACAATACATGAAGTGACAGATGTAATAAACACAAAAAGATATTGCCCAAAACACCAATGAACATTTCTTCCTATACTATAACTCTGAACAGATCATCCCTTGAAACAGTCAAACTCACATCAATAGATGAGCTGTATATCTCAGAATGCAATGTGTCCCCTAGAAATAATAAAAGCTCATTATATAAAATGCATTTGTGCAAAAATAAATGTACTATCACAGACTCCCAGATAACGTTCATTACAAATTAGGGTGTTACCTGCCTTCCCCAGCACAGGGGTCTTCCGATTACAATATGGACATTGCATCCTCTGAACCTCTTGCCCAGTGATGTGCAATCAGGTGAGGCAGGTTAGAAGAACCTTTCCTGTCATACTTAGGTATACTCCAAAGTTTTAACTATAAAAATGATTAGAAAAAATTAAAAGAAAATATTATAAATATCTTCTTTTATTATTCTAATAATTTTTATAGCCAAAACTCTGGAGTAAAAAGTGTATGGCAGGTGAGGCACTGCCTCCCCTGACTACCTTTCTTATGCACTGATTGATATAGGGATATCCAGCATATAAACAATCACTATGGTCATATCAAAGCACTTACCGCAGGACAGCATAATATCCAGTGTTTGCTTCTCCAGACACACTGGTGTCAGCAGGTGGCTCTCTTATGGAATTGCACCCACATAAATTAAGTAGGAGGTCCCGAGATGGTAATGGGTAGACTTGCCATATCATCCCCTTAATTCACTTCACGTCTCCATTTCACCTGTTTTTAATCAGCCACAGAACCTGTGTAATTCACGTCTCCCGTATTAAAGGGTAGTATGGTAAGCCTAGTAATAGACGGTACTGGGAAGTGACGTATTTCCGCCATGTGTGCTTCCAGTGAGGTACACAGGAAGTTACAGAACAGGATATGGGAGATTCACCTATTTATATGGAAGGTATAGTAGGAGGAGGTTTTTGTGCAAAATTAACTGCAGTTTTATTTCGTGGAGACTAAAGCATTACTGAATAGTAGATATGTTAGGAAATATTTCTGTAATATTATATAATTTGCCCTAATAGGAACACTACAGTTATCCCACGCTCCCAGACATTGGGAGTGCAGGCCCCAGTGCTGGTGTGAGGAAGGCCATTCATTTCAATGTTAGCTGCTCAGTTTGGGAAAGGAAGAGCAATATAATATATGTAGCTTGGGACACAGGATAGTGGAGAGACCTGGATGGTGTGAAGAGTGGCATTTTTTATATTCCTAGCTCATTATGTTTATTTGTAAATCATAATTCCATCCATCCCTTCACTATTTGCCTTCATTTTTGGGATATACAAGTTTTTGTTAGTGATTACCGGTACTTCGCAATTCAAGACACTGATGTATCACAAATCCTGATTTAATGCAGCATAGCCAACCAACAGGACTTACGCTTGGGGGTTCAGAACTACAAAACACTGAACATGTGCAGAATCTTATGTTGTCCTGGATAGTGGCATCTGACACTTAAACATCAGGTATCAGCCATAATCAAATCCTCAGTCTTTCATCTGAGGAACATAGCCAGAATCAAGCACTTAATTCCCTCAGAATAATCTGCCTACAGTCATACATGCATTTATATCATCACGCCTAGACTACTGCATCGCCCTCTACCTTGGTCTCCCAGCAAAAGAATTTAATCGCTTGCAGATGGTTCAAAATGCAGCTGCCAGACTATTAACCAACCAGCCCTATTCCAGCCACATAACACCCATTCTCTGCTCCCTTCACTGGCTGCCTGTAAGACGGCAAATCGTTTCCAAGATTATCTTACTGACTTTCAAAGCTCTACAGGACCAGGGCCCAAGGTATCTGAAGCAGCCTCTGATCCCTCACTGTCCCACTCTGTTACGGAGATCTGTATATGAAGGATTACTAGCAGTACCTAGAATCTCCCGGATTCATCTGGGGGGGGGGGGGTCGAGCTTTCAGCTTTGTGTCTCAGACTCTATGGAACTCGCTTCCCCGCACGGTTCGAGAAGCCTCCACTCTAGAGTTCTTCAAAAATAGATTCGACTAACCTGTGTCTCACGCATTTCACTAATGGCCCTTGTTAAGCTTGTTTTGTATTTTGTGCTGTAAAGGCAAATGTAAAGCACTTTGAGAAAAGTGCTATATAAAAAGCATCATTACTATTATTATTGTCCTAAAAATAGGATATTGAGGGCCTAATTCTGAGTCACACACAGGGCCGATGTCAAGTTAAGACATTTTTACTACTGTGCATGCGCAAAATTCAAACTTCGTACGGCGCATGCGTTACACTGTGTGCGCACAGAGGCGCAGTAACAATTGAGATACGTTTTTAAGAAATGTGCTGGGATTCCTTAGGCGGTGGCTAATCAGATGCATGGAGATTGTCTGTCTCATGGGCATATTATGGGAGCGTCGCTGATGGTGCTTTATCACTCACACTGGAGGCCATATCCAGGCAAAGACTCTGCACCGCAGGGAGCTGCTGCGAGTTCTGATGTTGCGACCGTTGGTGGCATCTAGAGATCGGTATTACAGCGTCTGAAAAAGCTTAAAGTGGGTGTCCCAGTCCTTGCACAATCACAGTCAATTATACACCAGGGGTAGGGCTGATCCTAGCATTCACAGACACGACTACAGCAAAAGGCAGTAAAGCGGTGGCAGCAGCATGTGACTCAGAATTAGCTCCTAAATCAGGTGTAGTTTGTGGTAACACTAACCATGAATGGGCTCTACCCAGAATAGTCCTATTCCCTACACTTTTTATTGTTTGCAAAATATTTTTTTACTTTGGTAAAGATTACCTATAAATGGAATCATATGTGGTCAAAACAAAATTTTGACCAAGATGGAACAATCACTATAGTTGCTGCAGCGAGAACAACACTGAGAAAAACATATAAATGACTCTCATGCAGTTGGGCGGCAGATAAATCCACCACAATTAAAGCTATGATTAACACCCTATTACAGTGCAAGAGAACTTCAGATAGTATCCCACTGACAGTCATGTGTATGATTTTAAACAGGCACCCCTAGGGGGGAGGGTTAGGCATAGGCAAATGTAGGGGGGTTTCCGTCTGCCTGGAAACCCCCCTCCCCAGCACACACCATGACCACAATAGACATAGTAATATAATAGATTGTTACTAGCGCTGCATGTTCTTCTCAGTATCACAAATGAAATAATTAGCACCACCTGTGGATCTTTTAAAATGTGTCAGCTAGCAATAAATATACCTGTGCACCAACTAGGACATGTGGAAAACATGCACTGTTAGATGTTCACTGCTATAGACCACCAATAGTGTAAATTATTAATACTGTATAATAATACACTATCCAGTACATAAGGAGACCTATGTGTACATATATGTCCAGGGCAGTGCTAAATTCTTCTGCCGCTCCCCCAGACTCCCGGACTTGCTCCAATGCTCAGGAATGGAGCCCACATCTAAAGAAAAACATTCTGCTCAGACAGGATGGACCTACTGCCGCATCTAATGGCTTGCTGTGATCGCTGGTCCTGTATATGCTGGAATTATGCAACACAATATACTTTGTATGTAACATATGAAAGCTGGATAAGTGCTAATTCTGCCCTCTTCATGGACTGGCCACACTCACTCTAAAATCAAGCATTTGGAAACCCCCCTCTAGAAATCCTGCGTTTGCCACTGGGGTTAGGCACCACTTTAGGGTTAGGCACTAAGAGGGGAGGGTTAGGTTTAGGCACTAATGGGGAGGGTTAGGGTGCAGGGTGGGTAAGGTTAGGCTACAAGAGGGGAGGGTTGGGGGGGGGGTCGAATAGGGCAAGTATACTTAGCAGGGGCGTAACTAGGTATTTGAAGATGGTGTAAACTACCGGTGCTAAACTCCGAAAAGCTTTGCTTTTTTTATTTTAGTACAGGGGTCAGATCTTAGTCCCCATTGATAATGATGGGGATTGCGATCTGAAGTGCTAATTGGCACTTTGCAGATTTCTGTGAAATCTCCTGCATTGTGCCATTAGTACATAGGATCGATACATAAAATTATGCAGAAACTGCAGTTTCTGCATAAATTCATGTAAAAAACGGCTTGATACATAGGCCCCTTAGTGGAGCCGTTTTACCCCCTCAAAAGTATTTTATTTTTCTGAGTTATTGAAGGTAGAGGATTGGATCCTTACCTATATTTGGGATAAACCAACACATTTTCCACAGTGTGTGTAACCGGTAATGAGTAGAGCAATTTGCCGGATAGATAGCTAGACACAATACAATAACGACCATTTCGGACCTAACTTGGGACTTTTTCAAGCTGAATCTATATTTGGGATAGTTTTGTACATTGTAATCATAATGTACCTTACATGGAATAATTATATGTCCAGACAGATGGGTGCATTTGAATATAATTAACATACTGCCCAGGGAAATTTTAATATTAAGCCTTAATTGTAATTTATTTCAGCAGCTTCCTAATAAACCTTTAGTACTGTGCCTGATCATCACCTATAGTAGCCCCTATTTCCCACAGAATGGCATGTGCCCATCGGTAGTCAGGCAGGTACATTTTATATTAGAAACTCGCACACACCACCTGGGGGGGTACTCATTTGTCTCCAGGACTTCTGTGCCATAATAAACTCAGAGCTTGTGCAAATACATATTAAGTAGTAAATAGTGTAAAGTATTAGGTGTACTAGAGGTTACACACACACACAACATAAAATGGCATGAATTGTCAGATACAGTCCACAATCAGGGTCGGAGAACAGAACCCTAGGGGTCTCAAACAGAGGTCAGGGTAGGCCGCAGACTAGGATAAAAGATAAAACAAGCAGGGTTTAGTATAGGAGGCAGACAATGATTAAGGATAATAAGCAGAGGTTAAAGGCTAGCAGCAGGCAAGAGCAGTCAGAATGAGTAGGGTCAATAATAATGAGCAGACTTCAAAACAATACAAATGCCTAGGCAAGCTAACACAATTACAGTGACTGGTGCTGACAGCTTTATAAACCCACCAGTGACCAATCTCAACAGCAGCCAGGGACAAATTAACAATGGGGTACATATAGAGCTATAGCTTCAGTCAGGCTGACACATAAAAATAGAGCCATCATTGTGGCAGCATGGTGACCAGCTGTCTAGCTGGCCACACAGTCGGTCATAAACCATAAGTATTAAAAAGAAAAAAAACATTTCTTTTAGTGTTCTCAGAAAATGATGTAAATGTTTTAATTTGTATGTATTCAGGGAGACAGTGCAGGCGGTACACACCCATATGGCATTGGCCACACCCACACAACACTGGTCACACCCACACAACACTGGCCACACCCACACAACACTGGTCACAACTCCTTCACTTCTCAGTAAAGGCCCTTGAACAGTTTCAGCCCCAGGCTGATGGGGTCCTAAATCCGGCCCTGATAGCGGATCAGTCCAGCTCTCTGTGCTGTAATACTGAACACCTGAGCAACCAGTGTAAACAGTTTAAACAGCCTGAGGCACAGTAGAACACCTCAGTTTGCCACAGTTTCTATCCAATGCTCTATCCATAAACCTGACACCCATAGTGTCCCACATAAGATACTTCTTTGGACCCTCCATTTGTAAAAAAAAAAAAAAATCCACACAAAATAAACGGGTTACTGCAATCCAGGCCCCTCAATGCCTGCCATATACAGGTGTCTAGGGAAATCTGACATATCTGACATGTTTGTCAGATGAACAATGAACGATGCGCGTTCCCTCTGGTCAGATAATGATATTTGACATCTGATGTGTTTGCAGTCAGACTTGGACAATTCCATTAATTTTAATGCAGTCAGAAATCGTTCAAATCGTTGGTCAAATCGTTCATCTGACACATCTGACCATGTGTATGCTCCATTCATGTGTGGTAAATGATCCTTAGCATTTGCTAACTCCCATATAACCTCTGTGTTATTAAAGTGCTGGTAGAAGGGAGAATTAAATTTTTAACCACACATTTAGTGGTAAAGGACACAGTTATATGACAGTATATCTGAAATATACAGTTATTTTATTTTTGTATTGTATTTTTTTTCCAATTAAGGTGTTGTGCATTCGTGTACGGTGTTGAACACAGCACCAAAGGGGAAGCAATCGGGAAGCCGAATGACTAAATACCGGCAGCTGGCTTCCCGACTGTCATATCCCGGCATGGGTGAAATGCTGGGCGTCTAGATGTAGACGCCTGCATTTCCCCGACGCCGGGAGACCGGCGCCCGGCACCACGATCGTAGTGATGCCGGGCGCCGCAAGCGGACAGCCGCGGGGGGGAGGGTTAGGTTTAGGGCTCCCAGGGGGGACTTAGGGTCAGGCACCCACCCGGGAGGGTTAGGCACCCCCGGGGGGGACAGGGTTAGGCACCCCCCCGGGGGACTTAGGTTTAGGCAGCGGGGAAGGGGGTGGTTAGGGTTAGGCACTTAGAGGGGGGATTAGGGTTAGACACTTGGGGGGGGGAGTTAGGGTTAGGCACCCCTAAGGAGGGTTAGGGTTAGGGAGGTTAGGTTAGCAGATACTTACCTAGCCACAATCGGGATTTCCAGCGCTGTCTGGCTTCCGCTGCTTCGCACTCTGATCCTGTCGGGCTACCGCTGACAGGGATCGATCCCACCAGAGAACACATGTATAATTTGTTTTTATCATTTATTGTTTTAGTGTTTTGAGTGTCACGGTTACATGTGTTAGGGCTGCGGTGTTTATTTAATACAGAGCTGGTATTGGTTATACAAGGATAATTCAGCTCATACATTTAGGAGGTATAGACAAAAAGAAAATAATGGAGAGGGCTGGACAGAGGTAAATGTTTTAATGATCAATAACAATTAACATATCATAACATTAAAAAGCTGACAATTGTAAGTATAAATATCATTAACAATTCATGAATCCCAGATAAAATGAACCACCTGAAATCCTCTAAAAGGTAATCAACATATACTGTAGCAAAAAGCAGCATGCACCAAACGGCTTTTGTAAGCATAAAGTTAGTTGCAAAGCATCTCATGCATTCCACATTAAAGCTGAAAAAGCGTTAGTGAATCAGGCTGTTAGTAAACAGGAGGTTTGCATGCATAATGTTATTCCAGCTGGAAAAAGGCTAATCACTCAGGACAATAACGGCAGTATGTGCCTTGTGTAAGTGTCAAATGACAGTAGGATCTTACCACCTTTAAAATGATAGCCGGCGTCCCGGCAAAGTGACTGGGTGGTGTCTGCTGCTACTCACAGTTAATATGGTGTAGACAGTCAGCCGTCCTAGGATAATAAATCACTGTACATCCAAGCGTCCAGAGGAGGAGAAAGGCCAGGGGCGGAGGTCAAGGTAACAGCTCCAATGAAGCTGATATATATCAGCGTGTCCGCTATGTGTTAGCGGCTGGAATACCAAGCGGCAATGGGGAGCCAAAAGCAGAGGTCCACGTGACAGCTCTCCGATGTGTATGTCTTAGGCGGCTGTGGTGCGGCAGCGTGTCCATCTCTGTGCTCACTGGAACAATGGAAGCAGAGCCAGCTGGAGGGAGGCGTGCAGCCAATCAGGAGGTATCTGTAACCAGGATTCAAAGGAAACACCTGACGCGTTTCTCAGCCAATAGGAGAGGCCGTTTCATCAGAGATAACTTGTGTCTCAGAGACATGCTCTATTTATACTTATCAGTAATGATAAATAGTAACACATGAAATAATTAAAGATCAGTTAGCTTGTCAGCTCATATTTATCACTGGGATAGATAAAAAATTAAAAAAACTAAAACAAATTATTACAAGATATAAAATAACAGTATATGAAATAAACTTCATATTAGAGAAATTAGAATAAAATAAAATAAGTAAAATGGATACCTATAAAACAGGATTTAGTAAAAAGTTTTATATGTTATCTTCAATTGATTAACAGAGAATAATAATGGTGATTTTGTTCACACTTAAGTTAGGGTATAGTTGTCATAACAGATGATCATATATGTAACAATGAAATATATATATATATATATATATACACCCATAATAATACAAATAAAAAATATATATACTAATTAATGAAAAGTAAAAGAAAAAAATTAAATATAATAATCTAGAACAATAAAAAATATTGATAATTAATAGTAAATAAATAATAAATGTTGTTAAATAATAAATAATAATAATAAAGTAAAATATGTATCAATATATTCTATTCCACTAAATAAATATAAGTGGCTAATATAAGTGGGTAATAGAATATATTGTAAATTATATTCAAAATCCAATACCAATCATAGCAGCATGTAAAGTTTAATAGACCCATGAGTGTGATCTTTTTGTCGTACCCAACCAAACACACATAACAGAATTGTGTGCATGGCGCGATGGACAACACTCTTATAACACACTGTCAATAATGGTCAAGAAACCTTTTGAACAAGACCCAGATAGTGAACCCAACATAATCGCCAAATAAATTACATATATATGACATATACATGCCCATACAACTATACACATATGTGAACACACACATATATACACATAATTGTACATATACACATGTACATGTATGCACACATGCATAAACATACATAGACACATCACAATGTAATCCAAGAATAGGCCAATAATGATAGATGACAGAGACCACAAGGATGAAAAGAAAGGGGGGGGAGGGGTTATTGTATTGTGTGGGGGTATGTAAGTAATTTGTGGGAAGGTGTAAAAAAGGACTGGAAAAAACCATTGAGGGAATAGCAAACTAATTATCTATAGAAAAGATCCAATGGGGAACCAGAGTGTCACCATCTAATCTACTATATAATATGATGTATCATGCTCAAAGAGTCAAAATATAGAATGTTAAAGATGATTTAATTCAACTGTATCATTCAGACCAAAGGGCATCAAAGTCTCCAACTGGAAGATCCAGAAGGCTTCTCTTCTACATATCCTACGAAACCTATCACCTCCTCTAGATGTATTTGGAATTTGTTCCAAGGCTAAGACCGAGACCCTCTAGATCTCCTTTGTGGCAAAAAACCACGTGCCTAGATAGACTATGGGTTTTAATGCCATTGAGTATATTACGCCTATGTTCAGAAAACCTAACATATAGGGGTCGTGTGGTTCTATCCACATATTGGATACATTTGCATTGGATAACAAATAATATATGTAGATTTACAATTCATAAAGTTAGTGGTGCTACATTTTTTCTTATTATGAAAAGAAACTACTTCTGTAGCTTTATTTTTAGAGAATTTTCAAGTGATACATCTTATCCCACTACACTTGAAAAATCCAAGTGGTTTGGGGGGTAACCAGGCGATCATAGTCGTGACATGGTCTCTAGATTTTCCCTGAAACAGACTTGGGGCTAGGTGTTGTTTTAGGTTAGATGCCTTTCTAAAAACAACTCTGTTGGCCATCCAAGACGGAACTGAGAATCCTATCTGCTTTTAAAAGTGAAGTATTCTTTGAAATTATCTTTTTTTTTTATAGCATAAGCTGATGTATTATACTGTGTAATAAAAGGTATTACTTCTTTCTTATTTCTTGATCTATAACTGATTTTGAATGTTTGGATTTATCAGAAAGTATTGCAGTCCTATCTATGTCAGTAACCTCTTGTAATACTTTATCCAGCAGACTGTGTGAATATCCTTGTTTAAAGGAAAATATCATACAGCCCTTGAGCTCGGACTTGAAATGTTTCTAACGTAGAACAATTCCTCCTAATGCGGAGGAATTGGCCTTTGGGGACATTATTCTTCCAAGGAAGGTAATGTCCACTTGCATAATTTAAATAGTTTCCACAGTCGACTGGTTTAGTATATGAGGTCATGACTTGATTGTTTACTACTGTCAGCGTGATATCCAGAAAATTGAGTGATGTGGAACTAGAAGTGCTAGTGAACTTCAACCCAAACGTGTTAGTGTTAAGGTGTTTAGTAAAAGAATCAATAGAATTAGAATCCCCATCCCAAACAAAAAACAAATCATCAATGTATCTCCCATAGAGGACCAGGTGCGCCCCAAATTTGCTCCCCCACACATAGTGATCCTCGAATCTAGCCATGTATAGGTTTGCAAAACTTGTGGCGAACCTGGTCCCCATGGCCGTCCCCCGTGTCTGAAGAAAAAAATCGTGAATCAAAAGAAAAATTGTGTTCCAAAATAAATCTTATGCTATCTAAAATGAAATGACGTGTTGCCTTAGTTACTGTGGAGTCTATATCCAAATAATAATTAATGGCAAGAAGGCCTAATTCGTGTGGTATATTCGTATATAACGATTCGACATCACAGGTGAAAAGATGATGTGTCTTTCCAGTCGATTGTATTTATAAGGTTCAAAAAATGTTTTGTATCTTTAATATATGAAGGTAAAGACACCACGTACTTCTGTAATTATGTGTCAACAAAAAAAGAAAGATTACTAGTGAGGGACCCAATACCAGAAATTATGGGACACCCAGGTGGATTAGTGAGTGTTTTGTGAATTTTGGGCAAATGATAATAAATGGGAGTGATTGGATGAGTGATGTAAAGAAAATCAAAAGTCTCTCTGGATATCACACTGCAAGACAAAGCATCATCCAATAGGTCTCCAAGTTCCATCCTATAGCCATCAGTCGGATCATGCAAAAGGCTAGAATAAAAGGACTGATTCCCTAACTGTCTAAAGGCTTCCTCAATGTAGTCCTTAGTATTTTGTATTACCAACCCACCGCCTTTATCGGCTTGTTTAATGATCAGATTCTTATCTTTAGTCAATTTCTTGAGGGCCATTCTCTCTAATTTGGTCAAGTTATCTGTCAGATTGGTATCTCCCGCTTTTTTACATAGACTTCTAAAGTCTTCCATAGTCGTACTATAAAAACTCTCAATAAACGGTCCCCGATATTGTAATGGATAAAAATTTAAAGGTTTCTTCAAAGAAATATAATTATTACAATTAATATTATAAACCTGTTCAGGACTATTAGAGATCTCTATATCAACTTCAAGACAAGAATCTGAAAATCCTATGTTTTCTCTACCCAAAGACTCTAAAATACCTAATGTAATCTTATCATCATCGTCTAAGACAATCGGAAATTCTTCCAACTGCTTATTCTTAAGTGATTTAAGGGCAAAAAAGCATTTTCGACTAAGGGTTCTCACATACCTATTTAGGTCTACTTAGGACCTCTGATGAAACAGCCTCTCCTATTGGCTGAGAAATGCGTCAGTTGTTTCCTTTGAATCCTGGTTACAGATACCTCCCGATCGGCTGTACGCCTCCCTCCAGCTGGCTCTGCTTCCATTGCTCTGGTGAGCACAGAGAAGGACACCCTGCCGTACCACAGCCGCCTAAGACATACACATCAGAGCCATCACGTGGACTTCAGCGCTTATTCCCCATATTTGTCAGATGAACGATGAAGGATGCATGTTCCCGCTGGTCAGATAACGATATCTGACATCTCATATGTTTGCAGTCAGACTTGGACAATTCCATTCATTTTAATGCAGTCAGAAACCGTTCAAATTGTTGGTCAAATCGTTCATCTGACACATCTGACCGTGTGTATGCTCCATTAGTGTGTGGTTAATGATCCTTAGCATTTGCTAACTCCCATATAACCTCTGTGTTATTAAAGTACTGGTAGAAGGGAGAATTTATTTTTAACCACACATTTGGTGGTAAAGGACACTTTTTGTATATTTCAGATATACCGTCATATAACTTATTTTATTTTTGTATTGTTGTATTGTTTTTTTTCCAATTAAGGTGTTGTGCATTTGTGCGCGGTTTTGAACACAGCACCAGAGAACACATGTATAATTTTTTTTTATCATTTATTGTTTTAGTGTTTTGAGTGTCACGGTTACATGTGCTGCAGTGTATATTTAATACAGCGCTGGTATTGGTTATACAAGGATAATTCAGCTCATACATTTAGGAGGTATATATTTCATAAAATGTGGATTTGTAGATTCTATCATTTTCTAGAAGGTACTAGATAAATGTGAAGTAGAATCTCATTGGTTGCTATGTGCAACAACTCCACTTCTATAAACCCGCACTTTAATAAATATACCCCAAACAGTATGCCTGACTGCTGGAGGAGCAGTGTGCCGGACCTCAGAAGTAAGGTCCCAAGGATCAGGGTTAAACATCACTCCACCCACACCCTTCATAAAGACATATATACATACGTATAACATTCTTACATTAACTTGCATGTCAGACAAATGTCATTCATAGTAACAGGACAAATAAGAGTTACTTCACACACAACCTTGTTAACCCCAGACACCCTACGTCACAGTACCAGAGAATTATTATTTCAATTACACACTTAAAACAGCCATGACACTTTTTCTGGTTCTATGGATGTCAGCGTGATAATTGTATTGTGGTTTCTATATGTTGTCCAATGTTTATACTGTGTCTCTCCTGCATTTTGCAACTAGAGACTATTTTAAGGCATAGTAGGATGTTCCTCTTTCCCAGACAGGAAACAAAATGATAAACCCATTGTTTGCTATAAAGTTGTTTAGAAACTTGTGTGCGCTGGTGACAATACAGCCAGTATAATAAAATGTAGATGGTAAACCATGATTGATAATCTGGTTGGAAGATTCAACTTGAAAAAAAATATTTGGACTGAAGCTGACTGCAGTGTGTTCTGTAACTGGATTCTACAACTGCCCTACAATCTACATGCATTCAAGAGACATTTCTGCTCTGTTTGATCAATTTTAACCACGTTCTACAATTTCATTTAATTGTATGGTGTGTGTACTAATTGTATATTGATGGGATTGTACAGAAATACAGGTGTTCCTTTGGGAAAATAAGACGAATGTGAGTGTGTCAAACTTAAAATCGTTTGAGATAAATGCTTTATAACAGAAAGCATTTCTAACATGTGCGCGAGAATGGTATTCTAATGAATGTATGCCCTGACTAACACTAATAAAACTTGGAAGTTGTTTGAAAGATAATATGAGACTTTAAGGCTATAGAACTACAATTCCCAAAGCAGGGCATGCTGTCAGTTGTAGTTTCACAACAGCCAGAAAGCCTCAAAATCCATAAGCTTGGGCTACACTAAGGGGTCTATTTACTAAGCAGTGTTAAGCGACAGAGTGAAAAGTGAAAAGGTGCCAGCCAATCAGCTCCCAACTGTCATCTCACAGGCGGTTTGAAAAATGACAGTTGGGAGCTGATTGGCTGGCACCTTATCACTTTTCAATCTGTCTCCTACCATTGCTTAGTAAATAGACCCTTAAGACTCTCGTCTGAAATTCCAGTTCAAAATGGCTGCAGTTCTGCAAGAAAAACACAAGACAAACAAGTGAGTGTGTAACCATTTTATTTATGGTCTGCGTGTTCTAATATTCAGACCAGGCCTAGGGCAGCTCATCATATATAAGAAAGTTTCCAGTTGCACCAAGCCGGCTTGGTAATTTTCACTTTAATATTAACATACAAACCAAAATAAAAATGAATCTTATTAGCTTCTGGCTCCAATTTAAATACTTTGACATACAATAATTTAATTTAAAAAAAAAAAAACATTTTCCAAGTAATAAACAGGATACACTCACAGTAAATGGGGAACGATTACAAAAAAAAAAAAACACGCCCCCCAAAAAAACAAAAACAGTAGCATTTGCACAATTTTAACCCTTTCCTTACTGAAGAGGAACTTTGTGCATTCACTCTGTGGCTTCGAAACTGCAAATATTTTTAAGTTGGCCTATGTAAAATATACAAGGAAGGCCCGAGCTACATATGTATGGTTTAAAAGTAGATCATAACCTCAATAGCGTCTTTGTTTTTGTTGTTTTAGGATAGAGTTATAACAATTAGTGACATTTCAGAGGTGGGACGCGTGCAAACTTTTTACAATGATTAGCAAGAAATATACATTATACATTCTAGAGATGCCCAATCAGAGACCCAGACAATACCTACCGCCTTGCCCGAATCCAAATATAAAAGAAAATATTTTGGTCAAAGCCATAAATTATGCACATAAATGTATTAAATGCATTAACTTAAAGCTGAATCGCCAACAAAAGACCACAGGACTTCAGAGCTCCTGAGAACTTCCATAGCCTCTAAGGGATGACACTAATTTTCACCAAGTCAGCCCCACAAGCTCATCTATAGAGCATATAAGCAACCCACCTTAAGAAAAGCTCGGACAATACTGCTAAACCCATATATGTACAACCATTGAGAAAAACGGGTCTTATGAAAGGAGACTGTTGGCCCTATAATTATGCAAGTCTTCAAAGACCTCTTAGATTTACCCGAATGATACTTTAAAATGACAAATATAAAAGAGATTAGATGCATAGCTGTTATTTTTTCATTCTTTTTTCTGTAATGTCATGGATATGCTTTCATAGGTGTCAGAGACAGAGAAGAAGTGAATGGACCTTTAGACTAATGGTGGGTACACACTGGGCGATTAAAGTGGACGACTGAACGATAACGATATCGTTATCGTTCAGTCGTCCACTTTATCGTCCATTTTTAAACACAAAAAAGATGAACGATGACGACGACGCGCGTTCCCGCGGGTCGTTCGTCATCCTCGTTCATCGGGCTGACATGCAGGCCCAACCTGACGACCTCGTCAGGTTGCTGCATGTCAGGGAATGGGTGAGAGAGCCCGGCGCTGAACGATATCGCTAATGATATTGTTCAGCGGCTGTGCTCAATGTCATGAACGACATTGAGCACAGCCTGCCGGGGACACACTAGACGATATCGCTCAGGGAGCATATCGTCTAGTGTGTATGCACCTTTACTGTGCCTTTAGCAGCTGATTTGTAACCATGTATCCCAGCATGACGAGCCACAGGTAGGCCTTTAATCTGATCTAGCCAAACCAGGCCCAATCAATGAAACCTCCCTGCTGTTCTGTGCCGAACTTTGCTAAAGAGGACGTCGGTTGAATTTTGTAGTACAAAAAAAGAATATGCTAAATACTGAACTGTATGTACATTTTAGACACAGAAAGGATTTCTGACAGGCTGAGACAGTAATACAGGAAATACAGACACGTTTAAATGATACATCAGCAGGATATCACATGTAGCTATTATCACGCCAACAACATTAAGAAAAATAAAACGAATTACGCCTAAAAGCGCTATGCAATACCTGTAAGATTTCCACCAAACAATGATGAGTTCTGGTCAGTGCACATATACTTGTCAAGTAGGGCGTTTTGCAATACATGTTAAACATTAAAATATTTCTTGTGCAAGATTACACTTCCTAAAACCAATTGCTTTAGGCAATATTCACTGAAAGAAAATGATTACTTTTTTGTTCTGCTAAAAGGCTCCACCTGCTGAATATAGTAAAAGGGTTGGAAATTAATTGATTTATCACGCCCGTAGCTCCAGTCTAAAGTGACGAGGAGGTATTCAATCGTTTGTGATGCTAGGTGTGAGTGCAGCAATCTCGCGCGATGCACCAGGATTAGCGTTGTAAAGCAACTTTCTCCGTGCAAACTACTGGGCGCGCTGCAGTTAAGGAGCCCGAAAGCCCTACTTTAGACATATTTCTGCTTACACCAAAGGAGGGTACAGGCAGAAATACGCAATCAGTGATGGGCGCCCAGCGGCACAAACAAATGAACAGATACTGTCACTTTAGATGGGAGCTACTGGTGCCCAAAAACAATTGAAATCACCCCAAAAAGAGTCGTAATGCTTGATAGCTGCACATATGAAGCTATTTATATAAATTTAGCACCATCTTACAGCGGACTATATTACGGTAGAAAGCAGTTTGTTTCCAACTAAACTTACTCAAACAGAACAATGATAACATTGACACTTCTAAGTTACAATATGTTATAAACAACCAAAGAGGCACTATAATAAAATAGAAACAGAAAACATTTTGATTTTATTTATAACGAAAATAAGTCGTTTTTTCCATATTTTTTTGGACTACTTAAAATTCTAAATCTTCCTATAAAAGAACCAGAATTCAGACTAAAGTTATCAATTAACCCTGAAGCAAGGATAACATTATCATCATTTAATACAAGTCTCTAGTCTATGTATGCTTGTATGCAAAAACAAGGGATGCAATCAGATGACCAGGCCTTAAGGTGTAATTGTGGTTCTGCACAACGAAGGCAGCCATTTTGTGGTCTGAACCAAAATTCATGATAATGTAGTCCTACACAGGCATGAGGCAATATAGAACTTTTTAGTGGGGAATTAATATGGTGCAGTGTGATGCATTGGTCCATCGCACAAAATGGCTGCCTCCATTACATGAAGGTGACAGAAGTTTTTTAAGTCTCAAATAACTTTTCCAATAGGAGCATTCATGTTGGTTTAATCAACAGTGAGCCCACTACAAAATATTCAAGAAGACATTCCAAAATGCTGGCAGTTTGTAAAGAGAAGTCACGCACTAGGTTCAAAGGAACATGAATTATATTATCATTTTGTTTAATTGGGTATATATTTCTAAAAGATTTGAAAATCAGGATTATAGCACATTTTTTAATTATCAGATTTGTATGAGTGAACATTTGGCTTAGGGACAAATAGCACACCTAAACCACTACAACTCAAGTGATATATTGTATTTTGCCTTATTCAAAGTTAGTATATCTTCACAAGTCTAGCACATAGAATTGTGCAATATACAATTCAAATACTGCATGTTAACTACATGTTTACATTTAGCTGGGTAGCACTTGCTTTTGTTTTTTGTCCAAAACATATTTTAGGGTATTTCTGCTAATTATCAATCAGTTACTCCCATTCTTAGGAGTCCATTATACGGCGACGATTAATGAACCATCAATTTCCATGGCCTGTTGATGGCGCCACAGTAGTGTTAGGGGACCAGTAGCATTAGAAGTGGGTGTGGAATTACTATGCTGTAATGCCAGAAGCTCGTGGAGAAGCAGGTGGGTGGAGTCTGGGCCGACCGAAATTGCATCTTTAAGCCCCACATGGTTTAAATAGGGGGCGGGGCTAAATGACAATTCTCATAGAATCGAGTGATTAGGTCCAGCCCCCAACGCATGGACCCGCCGATCACCGCTAATATTCTCCCCATTCTGCCTACTTCGATAGGAAGTGGGCAAAATGCGGGAGAAGTGTCTACCCTCCCGGGGGTGCAGGGGGTTACCCGAAAAATCGGGAGTCCCCAATGAACTCCGGGAGGGTGGGCATGTATGCTTCCAGGCTGTCAATGTATTAGAAATTGGCATTTCCAGGCTCTTAAATCATTACTAATCCATTTCCAATTCTTATTTTAATTAGAAAGCAGACATTTACTATATCTACAGTATACATTATATGCTATGACATGTCAATACTGTTAAGCAAAATTTTAAGTTTCTCTGCAATAATTCTACTTAAGGCCAATAATTGGACATAGTAATTGATTTATGCAGTCTGCTGGGGTTCTCTTTTATCTGTCGTTATCATGAGGTGCTTGTTGTCAAAAATGTTGCTTAGAGAGAGAGAGAGAGAGAAAGAAAGTGCATGGTCTGGACCCCTTTATAAATATAGTAAACATTCATAATGCATTCATGATAATAGTCATCCACTGTAGTGAATATACCACAGTCCTTGGAATGCAGAATAATGGAAAATATGTTTAATAATTAAGCGTATGATGGTTATACAGTTTACGTATACCACATTAATGCACTGTACCATACATGTGATAGGGAACCCCTGTACTGACCAGTTTATAAAAAAAACTAATTGAGAGCTACATTATAATTATTTTACATTAGAAACAATTTAAGCCCTTACCACTTCGATGACTTAATTGTAGGCTAGGGCATGAATGCAGAGCTACAATGTCATTTCAGTCACCGTCAGGGACTGTGTTCATTAATCTAAAGCCCACAGCCAACAAGTAGAGGGGACAAGGGTTTGTCGCAACAGTCCACTTTGATTTGGCAGAAGAGCGAATCTTGGTGTAGTCTCTATAGAAGCAAAACAATCACCTATGTTCATCAGTGGTCCTGCTCCACCAGGTAACGCACCCCCTAATAGAGTAAAAATTTATAATTTTAGTGCACAGTCCTGAACCTAACCTCTAGAGGAGAGAGTAGGCTCTCAAGCAGTGGTGGCCTTTGGGGATTTCCCATTTACCCGTGGGCAAGTCCAACCCTGCATAATGTTATCAAAAAATAAGTACTCAAGCCTTCAGATAGAAAAAAATAAAATACTACTTCATTCATTTTGATATTTTTTAAATTTGAATTTTAAAATGGGACTTTGCCAACCCAAAATTAAAAAAAATGCTTTGGTGTCATCTCCCTAAGCTATAGTTATTGTGAACTTGTGTCTAGGTCCAGTATATGTCCAGCTCTCTGTTACCTTGTGGCCCACTCCACGTTGCCCTACTGTCTGAGCTGGGTTTGCATTGAAGATGGAGCTTTTTCTTTTTAAAAAAAACAATGGACAAAACTGGGAGACAAAGAAAAAAATACTACAGGATGCATCATGCTCTATTCTGCATTGCACCAAAGGTCAATATGAATTGCCTATTAAAGCCCTGTCTGCAATACATAGTCCATTCTATGCTTATATTTACAGTAGCACAAATACTGCTCATTTTCCCACCATCCTCTGCTTCTTCCACATGAGAGATGAAGACATTATTCATAAAAAGTGTTTTTCACACATCTGCATCAGAATACCATTTGAATGTCTTTTGAAAATAACACTGGAAGGACACTCTCTGAAAGAAATGACAGGTCAGCTCTAGCATTTCCACAATTCACGGCCAGAAGGGAGAAATAAATAAAGACTGCAACATGCGATCTTGTGAATATGTTCTATGGATTTGGGAGTCAGGACCATTATCAAGTTGCGTCATAGACCGAGCAACACATTTGTAATGATTCAGTTTAATTTTAAGAAGGGAGTGGGGATCTGACACACCTCTGCATCATCTGGAAATAACAAAGAGATAATAGTTGAAGTCTAAAAACAGGCCTAAAATGTTTGAGATAAAACAGGGCCGAGGGTCTCGTTCACTGGAAGACATCTGTATTGCCAAGTGTGCATTTGGAAACAAGGGTTCTTTGTTTAAATCTGAGGTTTCCGAACTCCGCCATTACAGTCCAGGTTTTAAGGATATTCATGTTTGAGCACAGATGACTTAATTAGCACCTCGGTCAATTTGATTAAACCATATGTGGTTTGAGCATGGATATACTGAAAACCAGGACTGTAAGGGCGGAGTTTGGGAACCTCTGGTTTAAATCGTTAATGTAAAAAAAGTCTTGGTATTCTTGTGACAATGACAAAACTGTAATGAATTGTAATAATTAAATTTTAAGCTTTTCGCCCAGGTAATTAAAAAACAAAACAACAATAAAATATCACCACAATATTATTTTACAACTATTATCCAATTTGGCAACAAACTGCTTTATACCTTAAGTGCAACTATGGTCTAATAAAAGCAGACATTTTGTGGGTATAACTAGTATTCATGACCATGCAGCCATCAAGTGACGAGGGACCAGTGATATCACTGAGATACAGCGTAGCTCATCCCTAGTCAATTGTCACACTACACACAAAATGGCTTCCTCCCACCGTATGAGTTATACTTTCTGGCGGGCACCACAAAAAAAAAAAAAAAAAAAAAAGCCCCCAAATAACAAAAACAATATGTTGTCATCATCCATTTGATAGAACAGTTGCCTCTATTCCATATGTATCTCTCAGGTAATCATGGAGGAAACTGGAGTGCCAATCCAGAGCTACTGTATAACATTCATCCTTAAGTACTAGGAAATCCATGAGGACAATAGGATGAGACAGCCAAATTTATAACAAGCGTTTCATAATGTGAGAGCACAATGGGTTCTATCACAATGGAAAGTTGGAGTTGTAGCTGCTCCTAGATATAGCCACTTCACAATAACTATACTTCTAGCTGACCAAGGCAGCTCTAGCAGAAGTTTGACTGCCTTGTTGGAAAGGTGTCATCCTATGGTATACGGCCTGACTCAGAGTTGTACCAAACCCGATGGTTTACGTATAACTCCGATGTTTATCGATGTGCGCATGAGCAGTGTTTGTGCAGATCTGTGCCTGCAACGAAAGCCACAATGCCTCCTCAGCTGACATTCTGTGGCGACAAAGGGGAGACAACAGGGAGCTTCCCAGGAAACAGGGGCGTGTTGGCCGAGTTTTCTGGCCGTGCCCAAGCCAGTAGCTGCGATCTTGGACACAGCATCACTGGCCCTGGCAGCTTCATTTACCCACACATCCTGAATAACATGAGGGCTACTCAGATGGCCGATGTTCGCACAAGTGATCCGATGGCTGCGTTTCCGGATGCAGCATCGGATCAGAGAGGCTGGTAGTGGGTGTCTTATTACTTAAGACACCTCCTGCGGCTTGTCATATTGTAGCAGAGCCGCTGTGCTATAGCGTACATCTCTAAACCAGGCCCATAGTGCCTTGCTGAAAAATCCCTGAACTCTTCGTTCTACTGCTGATGTCTGAGTATGGGGGACTGCGGTCTGCATGGTTGATTTTATTCTGAGCTTAGTAATGAGTGTGGCTGAAATGACCAAAACAGACTAACTGGAATGGGGGCCCATATACTTTGGCAAGTAGTGTACGGTCTAGAATGGGCTAGTGTATGATTTATTGTTTTAAATCCACTTCCAAAAGGTAAAATTAGTTTAGGTACTGAGGTCATTCTAAATAATCCCCATACTTCAATGGCAAAAAATTGAGATCTTTGTACAGAGCTTTCTGTGTTCTGCTGGCAATTTATACAATACAAAGATAATACATTGCTTAAAACCGAATCTGGTTCTATGTGAGTGATGTTTCAGTTTATGGTCTTATTCTAGTGTCCCAAGCAGTACATCTTAATACGAGAAATTATGAATCCGAATTTTAGCCAACAACAGTGACTGATTACAAAGAGGAAACAGTCATTCTGGGAAAATAGCTTTGTTAAAAGGAATCGTCGCCAACCCCCATCACCCTCCCAGGCCCAACGTCAAGCAATACCAACTTGTCTTGCAAATATATCAGATACAAAAGGCTAAAACGAAAAACCTGACACAATGGCACAGAAATCCTAATAAGAATAAAGTTCAAAAGGTGAAGACCCTTTACTTAGGGTATAATGCTGATTCAACTGCCACAGTGATGGGAAAAGGAAACAAAGTATGTTTAATTATCTATTATGGAAAATGTCAAAAGATAGCTTGTGTCAGTAATAGCCAAATCCCAATGAAAATTATTCAATGTGTGAAACTGGAGTGCGGGGGACCCGACAAACACCTCTTATGCCCTTCTGCCAATTAAGCCTCACATAAAAGTATATAAGTGTGTTTAAGCATCACTCTCACCCTGCCACTGCCCTGACCCGAACATTAATCCCGTAACATGTTGGTTCTCACATAGTTCAAGATCAATAATACTCCAGATTATCTTTTTAACACTTATACCCAATGCTGTAGAGACGGAATATGAGCTTGATACAAAGGCTGTAATTGCACGTTCTCTCTGTATTCTAGAAAAGTGCAATGCGCTGCACTATTATCCATCAGTTCATGGTTTAAATACCAAACCCCCATCTATTTGCCTTGAAGCTTTTTTTTTTTTTTTTAATTAATATGCTATCCATGCATTTAGGGAAAGTAATATAATGGAATCATGCCTGCCAACAGACAATGCTGTAATAGCTATCTGAATACCACAGGTGATATTTACTGTAAATCAGGGAACAGAACAGACATGAGAGCACAGGCCATGCCTGCTCCCAGCCAGCCACTTTGCTTTTTCTTTAAAGCTCCAGTGTAGGTTACATGACAGCTTTCAATATTAATATATCTGTAAAAAGGGAATGGAGGGGGTGACCCAGTGTAAAGACTTAATAATTAACACTAGAAAGCACATCACCATTAAGAGTGACCTGTTCAGAAGTCTGCAACAACAAAAAAAACCCCCAAAAAACAGTTTGCATATATAAGGATTTAAGTGAACGTTACTGTGGTTTTCAGATGTAGTTCACCATAGCACAAAGAAAAGTGGCTACACTATGTTATGCTGGAAATAAAAAGAAAAAAAACAAAAACAGGAATGTATTTAAAACTACATCAGCAAGACAATAATAATAATAATGAGAATAAAATATATATATATATATATAAAAGAAAATGCTGATTTTTTAATACTTGTCTTTGATCTAATCATGTGTGCCCTCCCCCTCCCCCCCTGTAAAAGCAAAATGAATAATATCTAGTAATCCAGTGGATCGGATAAGGAGTTCTTGCTGGATTAAAGACATTTCAGAATTACAGTATTGCCAAATATTCAAGAGATGAAAAGGCAGATAGAAGGATAAACAGGGCAAGCAGCATAATTACTAAGTCTCTTATTGCCTTCCAGTGATCTTGTGAATCCTCAAAGTGCATTCAGTGCAAGCTATGTGGCTATGTCACATTTCTGCTGACTGCAGGTAGACATGCCGCTTTTAAGACCAGAACTCTTGTTTTTGTTCACAGGTTTTGTAGGTTTTAAGTTTGGTTCTGCATAGCGGAACAGTGCTATCTTGACTCTGACCTTCTACATCCACATCCAGTAATGTCCGTTCACCTATAGGGTGCACCACATGGATGGGAGTGAAGCCAGAGAACGCAGGCCTCTCTTCCACGGTGCTCCCGCTGCTGCTGGCAAAGCAAGAGTCCATGTTGCTTGGAGTTTCAGCAAATGAGCTATTAGCAGGAGATTCACTTCTGTTCCTGCTTGGAGACACAAACCACCACGAGTCAAGTCTCTGTCTGTTGGTGGAAGGTCGAGGTCTTGGAACAAACTCTAAAGTTTTGGGTCTTTCCAGTGTAGCATCTTGTTGAACATTCCAGCGTCGTGGAGTGGGAGGGAACACTACATTGGGGTCGGGAAGGCGGGGAACTTCTTTTGTGTCTCTATTTGGGGATACGATACCTAAAGTAAAAAGACATCAAAATTATTCTATCATTTCCATTTAATAATAAAAATCTATATATTAAAAAAAATAAAAATAAATCTAAGCCCTAAACCAGGCCTGGCCAACCTGTGGTTCTCCAGCTGTTGTGAAACTACAATTCCCAGCATGCTTTACCAGCTAATCAACTGGAGGGTATGCTGGGACTTGTGGTTTCATAACAGCTGGAGAGCCATAGGTTGGCCAGGCCTGCCCCAAACACTCTACCATAACTTTTTCATAACGTTTTATTTATTCTCATCAACCTCCTCTAAACTAAAATGTTATATGGAAGCTAGTGTTTTATTTAAATGACATAAAACCCAAAACAATAAAAAAAAGGTATAAAGCAGGACTACTCAACTGGTGGCCCATGAGCGGTTGCAAAGTGGCCTGTGAACGGCTGGCGTATTTTACACAGCACTGATTTGGCCGTCTGGTAGCAGTGGCAGGCTAGGTCGTGCGTTTGTGCTGGCAACTAAGGGGTGGATATGCAGCTGGGCCCATCGTGTGACCTCCACCGCACAAGGCAAGGTGGCCACTCAGTGGTAATGGAAAGCAGACAAATGGGCAGACTGCACTCCAGTGAGGAACTAGACGAGGAAAGACAGTGTGCTATCTGAACAGCAAAAGTAAATGGTGAGATAACAACGGGCATCTGGAGGAGTCTGATGGCATATAAAAGGCATGTGGAGCCTTTCATTTTGTCTCCAATTTGGGTTTGTGTACCTGTCTCCCATATGCCTCTTTGTCCCCATCCCCTCCCTGCCTATGTCTGTTCGCACTTCTATTCCCTTAAGGTGTAGGTTTGTGGATTTCTTTTTCCACCTGGAGTGTATTGTGTGGCATTAAGTGGACTGAGGGCCTGATTCAGACCCGCTCATGAGCGTTATGCGCTCACAAGCGGGTCGATGGTGGCCCAGTGCGCATACGCACGACGGAGTCGGCTCCGTCGTGCGCCTGCGCGAGACCCAGATAGCGACGGGCAAACCGTTGCGCTCCGGATCTCGTACCAAAGGGGGCTTGCTGTCGATGTTGAGTGACAGCACACCCCTTTGGTGGGCGGGCCGGGGGAGTGGCTGCCCAAACGGAGGCGTTCCCATGTGAACGCCTCCGTTTGGGGGCTGCCCCACTGACATCAAGAGTGATGTCAATGGGAGAGATTTGGGCTCTGTTTGAGCTGAAATCTCTCTTGGGCTTGCAGCAACGAGACCCTACTACAAGGGTCTCGTCGCAAGCCCGATGGTCGCGATGGTCTTGACCATCGCGACCATCTTCCTGGCCGCTCGCTATAGCTGTGGGTGGTCACCCACAGCTATGCGAGCAGCCAGGAGGCCGCTCTAAAAAACAAGAAGGCCGGCCCTGATTCAGAGCGAGCGCTCTGTCAGAGCGTCCCACTTTGAATCAGTGCCTGAGGGCACTGTGTAGCATAATATAGACGGAGGGCACAGTGTTTCAGAAGGTGAACAGAGAGCACTGTGTGGAATAATACAGACAGATGGCAGTGTTTTATAATGTGAATTGATGGCACAGTATTTTTTAAGGGCACAGTGTTTCATAATGTGAACTGAGGGCCTGATTCTGCAAGGATCGTAATTGCAAAGCTACACGCAGGCTATAAATATATGATATATGCACACATGCAGCTTTGCAATTGCGATCCCTGCAGATATGGTAATACAGCAGGAGGCATCACGCCTCCTGTGCATTACTTATCCGAGCTGCGTTGTCCAAGGCAGCATCGTATAATCTGCGTAACATTGGCCGGCTGCGATGACCCATGGGGGTCCCGCAGCCAGCCGCTATAGCTTAGAGGAAGAGGCCAGGAAATCTCAGTCAGCCGACGGAAATCCTGGCTTCTTCCTTCCCCTGCAACGGCGGCGACATGCCTCCGTTTTGGGAAATGGAAGGCATCGCAGCCCCCTCCCCGCCCACAAACGGCAGCAGACTGCCAATCCCTGACAGTCTGCGAGCGAGTTAGCAGGACCCATTCTGCACACTGCGCAGATTCCCAAACATCGGGAATCTGCGTTCAGGCCCTGAGGGCACAGTATTGCATAATGTGAGCTGGCAGCACTGTGTGGCATGATGTGAAATAGATTTTAAACTTTACTTGTGTTTTTGCAGTAAAGCTTGAATGTCCGGCTCTCCTCATCTCCCTAACTTTTCAGTGGCCACTCAAAATAGTAGTTGAGAACCTCTTTTATAGTAATGCACTGTAGAGAATCTATAGCTGTTAAAACAGCATGACTCCTGAATGAGCAACTTTGCAATCAGAAGGTCCCTCTCTGTACAGCTTTGGTCCCAAAAATCCAGTCACCCTAAAGCGTCTCTCAGGGGTCAATTCAATTAGGGGCGGGATTGCAAAAGTGAGTTTGTATCCTGAAACTCACATACATCACGTAATGCGCGCACCTCAGAATTGCACAATTCAATTACGTAAAATTTCGTCCAGTCAGATAAACATGAGGGCGGCTGCAGGAAGATAATCTTCCCGCAGCTGCTGCTCTCAGAGGGACCTTCCGGTCCCTCCTGTTGCCAGCACCCTCTCCCCCTCTGTCTGCTGTGCTGCCAATCACTGCTGATCGGTCAGCAAAGCAGAACCCTCTACCCAGCGCCTGCAGAACTGAGCAGCCGCTGGGGGAAAAGTAAGTTAACCCCCCCCACTCATGCTCCTGACATACCTGGTTACTGTATCTGGTCTCAAATTGAACGTCGCAATGTTTTAAGATTTGTAGAAAAAAAAAAAATAATAATTTTTTTTAATGAAACCATTTTGGATAAGTTAAAATGGATGTTCCTCACCTAATTCACTCATTAAAAAAAAACACGACAATTTTGGAGCGGTTTTTGGGGAAAAAAAAGTCAGTTAAGTAGTTAAGTCCCGTGTTGGGCTTGACCCGTCGGCATTTAGACCAGCGGCATCCTGTCCGGCGGGTTAATAACTACATCTCGTTTAAACAGTGCACCTTCCTGCAGGCACCAAACTAAAACAGACCTGCCTGGGGGCGGGGTATAGGGGAGAAGGATCCTGGGCTGCTGGGAGAAAAGGATTAACTGTTTGGTGCCCGGACTCCTCCTCCAACCCATACCAACTGTCTTAAGCCTGTGTCCCCTATGGAGAGAAGAAGAAATAACTAGATAATGAACCATTGTACTGTAGGAGTCAAGATTTCAGGGCACAATTTATGTAGTGCTCTATTTAACAAGCTGAATGTTTATCACATAAATACTGAACTCTGAATAATCAAATAGATTACAGTCCCATAGGATTTGTCTGGACAACCATGTTATAAACTTAAAGTTTACTCACAAAACAATACAATGCAATGAGCAGTAGAGACCATAACAAAAATAAACGAGGCATGAAGTCAGAATTAATAAACTTGGTATGACCTACTTGATCCAGAATGGCTTGCTAAGCAATTACTTGGGGAAGTCCCATTAGCAATTACTTGGACCGCCTTAATGGCACCATCGGAAGGGGTCCTCCTGTGTCCTGGGTGAGCTCGGGGATTAAGAGTCACATGAGTTGGTGTAAGGGACTGGTTGGGATCCCGCTTAAAAGTTTCAACATGAACATTCACCAGAGGACTGCAGACAACTGGTGCTCGTTCTTCTACAGGAGGAGTGGGCATCTCGTACACTATTATCTCGTCACTATCTGAGCGCAACAGCGAACGAGTAGAGTTACATTCAGAAATGGAAGACAGGGACTGCATCGTAACAGATGTTGTTGGCTCTGCCGGATGAGATGGGGAATCCTCTTTTCGAAAAAGCTTTCTAGAAGGCGGGCTGGTGCTCCTCCTGGGACGGGCAGCGCGTTGGAAGAGGCTCTCTTTCTTCTTTTTCTCTTCCTTTGGTTCAGGTTCATCCTGACCTAAATTGCATTTGCCCGCTTCCAGGAAGTCAAAGCCTAGCCCAACAGTAGCAAGGAGAGCTCCGCAGCCCAAGAGAACCATTGAACATCTCTTGTGCTGAGAGCCACGCTTGAGGCTATTGGTGGGGGTGAGCTGTGGAGTGCTTGTAGCAGAGTTCACTGGTGTGGGATTGTCACTGGTATCACTGAATGGTCCCTCCAAATCTTCTCCTTTATGGAAAGGTATGCAGAGGTAGGACTTGTTTGGGGTGGGTGTTTGGGATTCTTTGAGATCCACCTGATTCACAGATGGGTCAGCAGCTTTCTCAGCCTCTGCTGAAAAACAAGAAAACATATTTATTCACAATACCCAACAAATCAAAATAGAAATAAACAATTCCATTAATAATTAGATCGGTACCTCTAGCTCCATACACACTTACATGCTTTAAATAAGTTCTTAATCTAAAGCTTGGTACATACTTCTGGATGTATGTACCCAGCGATACGATGCCCAACCACACTGCACAATGCGGTGACCGCCCGCCCGATATGTCCGGAACTGTCTGCATCCCCTATGCCGGCGTCAGCATCTGGGTCGTTCTATTGGCCCTACATTCAGGCTGACAGAATGACCCCGATGGATGACCTGCGGGAGTGCGCATGGTCGTGCATAGTGGGTACACACTGGCCGATGTGGACAATATGCCGGCCCGTTCCGCGGGATCAGGCAAGAGATCATCTAGTGTGTACCCATTGTATTTTTACTTTCTCTATACCCCCCTTTCTAACAATCATTAGACACTATTCATGTTTAACGAAGTAGTTGACGTTATTCCAAATGGAAATTATTTTATCTTAAACCATCATACGTTAATATAACCCATCATCTTACCCCTACATGGTTTAAGGATTAATTATTTGAGCTGGCCTGAGATATCACTGAACACTCCACTATATCCAACCCCTGGCTGCAGGGAACAATACCTGCAGCTTCTGAAGGAGTTAGCAGGCTTCAGCATCCCAGGCATCTGTAATGGCTTTTGATGAGTTACATGGAGACAAGATAAATATGATTTACACTATAATGCAGTGCTGGATATATCCCAGGAGACAGGGAGTAAAAATTACAACTGGCAACTAATGCTGGTGGGCGATTTCGGTTTATGTAAATGGAAGAGATCCCTCGCTCCCTAAAACATCCTGCTGGTCCCTAAGACTGTACCGACTGGCTTCTCAGTTTTACATTATTTTTTCAATTTCTGTTAACAGTATGTGATTATTGTGGTCAATTATAGTGAGTCATAGGTGCCTGGGGAACTGGGGAACTTGGAATCCAAAAGGCTGTAAGCATAATAGCAAGAACCTGTGAGAGACAGTGCCTATAGATGTAAAAATCAGTGCTGAATTGAATAAAGTAACCTTAAGTGTGCAGATGAATTAAAAATATAGATTGAGATCCCTACCAACCATACTGTAAAACATAAAAAAAAAAAATAATAAGCATTAACGGTTGAAACTAAAATCAGCAAAAATACAACGTAAGTGGAAAAAATAGAAAAAGGGGAGGTTTGTGTTCTAAGAATAATTTTTAAGCTGACAACAAGCTGCAAATGCTACTGATCTGATATTGCATTGTATGCTGTGCCAAAACAAGCTTGATGACCAATAACAATCCAGCCAAAAGTGTTCAGATTATTGTCAGGAATATTTCTAACCATATTTGGAAGATGACTGCAAACCTTCTGACCACACTAGTTAACCCATTGAAGCTTATAGAGATAAGTCTGTTCAGAATACGTGCAAAGTGGCTCATCTAATGTAGCCACCTACGTGTGGCCAAACTGATACACGCTGCTCAGATAACGGGCCGCGCAGTGGGATCAGAAAATGTTTACCTGCCTCTTGAAACTCAATGTAAAAATACTATGAAGTCTGTTCTGCTGCACATTAAAATATCCACTAAATACTGTTGTAAGAATACACAATAGAATAGATGTTAGACAACCTTTTCCTAACCACGAGCCTCTCTCAAATATACACATACCATATTACCGGACAGGAGAGTAGCGCTCTGTGCTGCGGCAACCCTGTAGGTATTGCACTGGCCACAGAAGCCAATCTATGTATCTGTCCAGCTCGGAGAGTCACCCAAACCTGAGAGGTTATGGCAGCGGTACTCAATGCTCCCCACACTGAGCAGAGGCAGCATATATCATAGTAACACATTCCATCCTTTCCCATTTGTGGACACAGGGTAAGGAATATGTTATAATTTTAAAGCGGGCAGAGCACAACGCAAATGACCTGCTCTCCCCCATGTTACATCTCCCATCTTACACAGTGGTAGCAGAGTCCCTCCTTGAATCTCATTACAGCAATCTGCAGCACCTAGTAACCGATAGACTGGTACTGCAGTGCTTAGGGTGTCCTCAACAGCCTACTAGTTATCTAAATGTAGCTCTGCATCAAATACAGTTTCAACTACAGTATGTAAATAAGAGAAGCAGCGGGGTTAGCGGAAGGTCAGATAGGAGGAGGCTGCAGTGGTCAAGGTGGGAGATGATTAGAGAAGGGTCTGTCAACAGCAGGAGTGAAAAAAGGACATTCTGGCAATGATTCGATGCATAAGGCAACAAAAATATAGGGGGTGAAGCTAGGCAGAGTCTGGAGTGATAACCTAGCCATGGAGGACTGGGAAGAGTGTTATATTGTCCGTGATGAGCAAAATCGGGGAAAAAGGTTGAGGAACTGGAAGGGGGGGGGGAAGATGAGGAACTCCATTGTAGACATTTTGAGAGACATTGAGACATCCAAGCGTAGATGGTAAAGAGGTAGTTCACCAAAGGTATAAAGAAAGAAAAGCAGATGGCCAACATCAGAGACTTGAGAGACAGTATACAGCAGTTCAATGGATTCGACAATTTCTTGACTCCTACAGCTTCATACACAATATGGAAAGTAATTACTTTTGCTTACCTGTCTCAGTCACAGTAGTGAACCCAGGTGCAGCAGACATTTTTATAGGCTTCCCATGGTTTGATGTACTTGATGAACAAGACTTAGAGCTCTCTAAAGATATCCTGCAGTTTGCATAAAAACAGCAATAAATTGAACAGCCTACGGGAGATGTGGCTGTGTGATGCATACATTCACTACATGGCTCCAATAACTAATTCTAGATTGGTGCAGAGCAAGTTGAAAGATAAACACGGCTGACTTCAAAGAGCCGCTGTCACCAAGTGAAGTGACAGGCTGCATTCTCATGCCATTTAGTCCAGACCAACTGGCTGCCTCTACTGTGTATAGGTGAAAGGTGCAATTGACTTACATGGGAGTGCTTTTAAAAAGGGCACTCCCATATAAGAAAAAAAATCATACTTTACAGGTAATTACTTGGAAAAGCTAACCCAAGCTGGGTACACACCACAGGCATATCTACTGAACACACCGGCCGATGCATTAGAGATATATCACCTGTTCAATGGAACGGGCGATACATCTGTCAGTGTGTACCCAGCACAAGTCTTCTACAAGTTTATTATAGCTTTGACCACTAGGGGCCAGTGTTTTATTTGTACCTATGATGCATAAATTTACCTTCACAAGCAAGTACCGTATACCTCAAATTCATGTTAAATAGTTAAATTGTAATCTATTCAGCTATACAGATAAATTGTAATGTGCAGTATTACTTGGCTTGGCTTGCTTTAGTAATAATTAAAACAAAAATACCACCAGAGAGGTATTTCCACTTTAAAGCTGGACCTATGATGCATCCAACTTAAGAACACAAGTTCAGTAGTCAGCGGGACTTACCTAATTTATGCTGTGTGCTCTTATTTCAGATAAAAAGGAGGAGTGGGAGGCCACAACATTCTTATTACTATTATTAAACACTCAGGGGGAATCAGATAGTTTTTTTGGACGCTGTAAGTAATGGATGCCAGACAGAGCAATTCCATTGCTGCTCCGAGTGGGCGTCCACACATCTTCAGCCACCCGAATTGGAGAGCAAAATGTGCGAAAAGTCTGGCTTTTGGGCGCTGAGACGGCACTTTTCGCGTCATGTCCATTAGTTTAGCCGCTTTCCGTGGCTAAACCCGATGCTTTTGACCGTGACAGGCACCATAATTAACGAGCGCCCAAAACAATTGAATTGCTCCTTCGGGCGCCCATTAATTATAGCCACCCAAAAAAACAACTGAATCGCTCCCATAGATTTCTCTGCACCTAGCACAGTGTAATATATATTTGCACTGAATGTCGCCACAATTTGCTAAGGCTTGTTGCTGAACAGTTACCTGTCTTCCCCAGTGCTGGAGTCTTTGCTACCCAGAGTGGTTGAGGCCCATGAACGGGCTTTTTTCTTGGTCTCTTTCTTCTCCTCGTCTTCACTTTCATCTTTCTGGATGCCGGTGCTCCTGTTTCTTGATTTGCTTGGATCTCCTGGAGTTACTATTCACAATGAGAAAGATACACTTATAGAAACCGCAGTGCAAAGAGAACAGAGGCTACTTAAAAGTTCTATGCACATGAAAGACTTCAAGAGAACGACCACCAGGTTATCTTATGTCTTTACTGAATAGAACCTGGTGCTGAAGACCTATTAGTATAGAGGAAGCCAGACAGCAAACTCTAAGCCAATTAGGGACAAACAAATTGTAAGGGACCATTCTTGCAAACACCGAATGGCGAGGCTACACTACAGGGACCTTTTTTGAAATTAATATTAAGAAATATAAATGATTAGAACCGGTAAAGTTGTCTACAGGAGTAAAACATTTCTTATACATCCCTATACTTCTTGCTTTTCTCTATAGTTTGCCCATAAAGCTTTTATATCATGAAGGCAGTGGTGCCGGTTCACACAACAAAACATGTTCAGTGGTTACATTATCATTCAATGTACGAAGACGAGCTATGTTGCAGTAAGGGAAATATAATATACACACTACATGCACAAATTATCTGGGTGCATACACAAACCACTAAATGAAAGCGATCTAAAAAAGGTAGAACACCCATGTAATCTATGGATAGACTGTCCGAGTCCAAGCCTCTACAGCCCGTTGTCCCAAGCCCTGGCAACAAAATCAGATTATGAATAATAGGAGTGAGGGACGTTATGGAAGAGGAGACATCTTTAAAACAATGCTACAGACATCAGCAAACTACAGCAGGCCCCATCAAAGGGTGCAATATTCTCAGAATTTGACTCAACCATAGTGGGATGTGAATAGGTGTCTGAGTATATGTATTTCAAATTTTGTCCATTTGTTTTGCACCATCTGAATGAGTAGAGTCTGATTTTGGTAAACATTATAACTTAGTAAATATTCCACAAACCAAGCTGGGCCTACAGTATGTAGCAAGTCATATGCCCTCACCTGGGCCTCTTGCCTCCGCAGACAAAGATGTAGGCCATCTTTTGGAATGTAGACAAGTATCTTAGGGGCTCCCTGATCAGCACCACCAGGAGTACATTTAAAATCCTGGGTAGTATATTACATTCATTTTACCCAGTCAGGAACATTTCTGGGATGTACAATTTTGAAGGTCTAGTTGCAGCCTGGACAGGAGGGGTGAGAACTTGAAATACCCGACCATTAACATTGGGAAGATAATTCCTAAGTACCGGGCCTGCAAAAGGTGCCAGGAGAATAGAAATGCCAAATTTAGACCTGAAACCACAAGACCAGCCGTATCCATATTTAAAGCGACCAATTTAGAGCAATTGGTCTTAAAATTTGAGAGTTGCAAAAAAAGTCTTGAATTCCTCCACAAGAACCAGTAACAATGAGACAAGGCTCGAAGGTCATCAGCATATACAGCCAGCTTAAACTCCTCTGCACCCAATACAAGCCTCTAATATCTGGATTAAGTCAAATGGTCCTAGACAAGTCCTGAATACAGTATAAAGATTGCTGTAGATAGCGGGCAACCCTGTCTAGTCCCATTAGTTACAATAACTGCATGTGAAAGACTGCTATTGATTTTAATCCTGCAACAATATATAATGCAAAGATTTAATTTAAGTAGGATGGACCTAATCCCAGGTGCCCTAGGATTGCCATCATGAAGTAACAGTCCAGTTGCCCAAAGGCAGTCTCTGCATCTGTAGATAACAACCTACGTCTTATGGTAGAAAGTACAGAGTATGACAATCAATAAACGTTTGCAGTATTATTTGGAGCTTGTCGAAACAGAACAAACCCATCTGATCGTGTATTACAGTAAGTCAGGCTGATATTATTTAACGATTGGAGAGAAGTTTGTAATAAGAGATGAAAAACACATAAGCCATTACTTTGCCAATTTTTAATGGAACTACTCCTGTATTTGTTTAGGAGTTTTGGTTTTCTGTAATCTATACGGTCATTGTCCTACCCAGTACTGTTTTCCCAGAGTTTGTATGTGTACTATTGTCTGTACATTTACCTTATGTCTATGTCAATAAAATGTTTAAAAAAAAAAAAAAAAAAAAGGATTTTTAAATGGCAAAAAAAATATTATGCTGGTCATTATACACATTATGAGAATTTAAACATCGTTTTAAGTGTACTTCACCCTGAAAGATTTAATGATTTTAATGCCACATACATACCTCCCAAATTAGCCAGGACAGTCCTGATTCTGGGTAACTGTCCCGTCATACTGCTTACTATGATTATTCCCTATGGGAGTGACGGCCACCTAGTGCTTCAGAAGCATTAGACACACTCTGGAGATGCAGCCACCCCCGTAATGAAGCACGGAAGGTGTCTCAATTTGATACTTTTGAATGTCAGGAGGTCTGCGATATCTTACTAGATATCATGCAATAGGTTTGACATTACCATGTGTGCGAAGGTCACTGCTATGTACAACAATAATCCTACAGAAACCAAATGATCAATATCGTTCATGTAAATAAATAAGACATCGGACAACCCTGTTAGTGCCCATTTGTGTTAATCACAACTCTGAATACTTGAGTGTGATCATTTGAAGATTAATTTTAGGATGTAGAGGGAATGAAGAACGTAAATCAGTGAGGACATTCAATTTAATGAAAGCATGATCGACTGACTTTTTCTCTTAATAATGCATAAGGACAAATGGTCACATCATCTGCATGCTAATGGCTTTTCCCCGGCTCCATAACCTTATGACCACCGTATTGTAATTGCTTCTTCATCCCTGTTAACAAACCACGTTTGCTCTTCTTTTCCTACAACCTGTCACTTTGCTTTGCCCACGTGAGTTGTTCATAATATAATCGAACTGTGCAACTGTCCAATTCATGCAACGCAGTATAACACACTATTAGCTTCAGCCCAAAGATTGGACACCTTAGAGCCCCGAAAGCTTGCAATCTGTATGGCATTATTACGCTGCTAATAAAAAAGCACAGTCTATATGTAACTTGGATTGTTTTTCTTTTATCGTACATAGAAAACATAGAATTTGACGGCATATAAGAACCACTTGGCCCATCTAGCCTGCCCCATTTTACATCTATTCTACTGCTGGGCAGGAAGCTTACTAGGGTGTAAGGATTTAAGTGAGGGAGGACCACTTAGAAGTCAAAGGCTGCCGTCACATCGGTCAAGCTGTAATCCCTTACATGCAAACTATGTGCTTTAAGGAAGCAATATGAAGCTTTGAAGTAATAGAGGTGGCTAAACTCCGATTTTTCACTTCCCTTGTAGTAGGCAAAGCTGTCAATGCATTAGCAGATATGCTGCTCTTCTGCAGTGTGTGGCATCTGGCCATAGGATCTCCTATATTTGCGGACAAAAAGGACTAATGTGTCTGAGTGCAGGGGAGAAGTGGGCAGCATGTGGTGTGTTAAGGAGGGGAGGTCCATGTCCAATAACATCTTGTATCCATAGTAGGACTGTCCTCTCTCTGCCGCTTTGCTTTAAAGACCAACTGATCTCTATGTGATCCACATGAACAAAAATATAGAAGATACAGAGGTTACACATCCTATCTGCATAATTTTACTGTGCTAAGGCAAGCCATATGATGCTTATGTAACTGTTAAAAGAGAATTTAAGAAGGTCAAAGTTATAATTAGTCAGTAGCCAATCAATGCACTAGAGTGGTCAAAACACAAATTCCATTCAGAACCACCTGCATAAAACTGCAAGCAAAATTAATCATTATGTGAGGTTCATACAGCTCAATGATGGCATGTGGTCTTAGTCAATGAGCAAGCACCATGTGAGACGCACATATCCAGAACGAAGGGCTGTGACAAAGCACAGTCCAATAAGCGCTTTCCACGGCTACTTACACTGAATGGCTCGGAGACGCGGAATAATGGTGGGACTTGCAGGAGGGCTGAACTTCATGCTAATTAAGCTCTTCCTTTTGTCCATGGTAGGTGAAGCCTGGACTGTGAACTTGTGTTGGAAATCTGTAAAGTGCATCAGAATGGAGAAATGGATGTTAGCAAACACAATCACTATGGTTGGTTGTGCTTATATATGTATTAAGTCACAGTAAAAATCTAACACCATCAGTTAAAGATTCTCCAGACAAGCAGAAGTATTGAAAATGACACAGTATGTGCTTTAGTCACACCACGTGTAAGTAGAAAACTGAACTAGTTTAGCCATTTTTGCATAACCACTGCTATACAGTCTATTGATGGGGTCCCTACCAATACTTACATTCAGCTCCCAGTCTCACCTATTCGGAAAAGAGAGAGCCATCAGTATTGATGGACTACCTGGTCAAGTAGCTAGAATACAGGTCTCCAATATTAGTAGCTGACTGGACAGGAACTATGACCAATCCAATCAGCATCGAGTACAAACAGACAGAGAATCAGCAGATTCCACTCAGCCATACTGGAAACGCTCACTGCTCTGCAAGCTGGCTAGAGTGGGACCTGAACACCAAAAACTTTGCAAACCTGATGGAAGAGAGAGAAAAGAAAAAGAGAAAGAGAGAGAGAAAGAGAGAGAGAAAGAGAGAGATTGTATTGTCCCGTAAAATGAAACCTAAGAGTCAAAGGGTGGAGAAGACACATTTAGGGGAGGCTCCAGATTTCTCAGATGGGCACACACCACTTTTTTCCATGCAATCCGAATTTATCCATGTCCTCTGGGATGGCAGAGATTGGGCCCCTGCTACACTTTCAATTAGAAGCATTTTGTACTTTCCTCATGCAATTTTATAGGAGAGCACATTTTAACATATGTAATAAATGCAGTCAAACACACAAAAGTTACACAAGTAATAGGACTGTACCGAAGTCTGCTCGCCCTCATTATTAATGTAGTGGCTAAACTGAGCAATATTTCCGGGCAAAAATGTATACATTTAAATTCACAAAGGGTCAAGTCCTAAGGCGGCAGTAGGATGGACTTAAATTTACATTTTCACTACTGCCACTATGTATATTTTCAAGTGGACATGCAAATCTGCAAGGGTAGGCACTTTCCCTTGTTACTGGAAAAGAACTACATATTGGCACGAGGTGTGGGCCTTGCAATGTGCTTCACAAATGAATATGCACAAATAAAAGTTTTGTATTTTTTGCTGCTTGTAAATGAGCATTACTGACATTAGGGAACCCAGATAAGTTGAGCAATAGCACTGTAGAACACATAAAATACATTTATAAAGCCCAATTATCTTACAATTCATCAACAACATGAACGCAGAAGTGTCATTTATCTCATTGGGAAAACGGATTTGCTGAGCTGCATGGAATGACACACCTGAGGGAAGGCTGATGATGTTGCCGTCCTTCAGCTTAAGTCGGCTCTTCTTGAACTTTCCTTTGCGTTTTTTCACCTTAGGCTTCTCCTGACAGAGTTGGTGGATGATGATGTTCAATTCTCGCTCCAGGATGTCGATCTCTCGCTCCGCCAGCTCTTGTTCTCTCCTACGTAGAAGCTCTTCATGATTCTTCTGTTCCAGGGCTGCCCGGGACAGTTCCTCCTCCCAGCTCCGTAACTCCTATGTTTAGGAGCAAATATTATGGTCGGTTACTAGACTACGTTTCTCAACTCTAGAGCTCTGAGCCACAAATTATAATCACACAAATCACACGTCAGTTTACCATTATGTTGAATCAGAGATATAGGATATAACCACTGCATACTAGGCACCATATAGTGGGTAAAGTACATGCACATTCATACCTTTTCCTTTGCCCTCAGCTGGTCAAACATTTCCTGGATCTCCAGCTTCCAGTCGTCCTGCAATAAATGGAAGGAATCCTTGGGCATCTCAAAAAACCCAGATTCCTCTATTGTAGTTAACTGGAACAGTATATTGGTGAATGAAGGGCGGCAATGTGGATCAGGGTTCCAACATTCTAGGAAAAAGGAAAAAAATATTATATTATAATATATATATATAGCCGCCCATTCTTGCCTAATCAATGCTCAGAGTTTGTCAGAATTTGTGGCTTTTTGTTTGGCCACTCGCCTCCTGAGGACTGACCACAAGTAATGGGATTAAGGTCTGTGGAGTTTCCTGGCCATGGACTCAAAATTTCGATGTTTCGTTACCCGAGCCACATAGTTATCACTATTGCCTTATGGCAAGGTGCTCCATCATTCTGGAAAAGGCATTGTTCTCACCAAACTGCCAGGGCAAATTGTAGAGGTCTTGAAAAAGAAGGGTCAAAATTGCAAATATTGACTCTTTGCTTAAAATTTATGTAATGATCAATAAAAGCCTTTGACACTTATGAAATGCTTGTGATTTCAGTTCAGTATATCATAGTTAAATCTGACAAAAAGGTCTAAAAACACTGAAGCAGCAAACTTTGTGAAAACCAATACTTGTGTCATTCTCAAACTTTTGGCCAAGGAAAGACTGCGCTCTAATGTCTACGCTGGGACACCAGTCTATCACACATGAATAAATAAATATCAAATTTATTGCATAGGACGAATGCTGGGCATACACGGCCATATGCCTTGCACTGACTCATTGTACAGGACTCATTTTCAGTCTATAGTAATCTGACTTATGTGCATGCCGTACATTTCAGGTCAATGGTATTACTCCTGCTTTTCTATTTATGAAAAGAAACATTGTGACTTAGACCTGAATTCTAAAGGATCTCCAGGATTATTGCTACTTTTTAGTGCATTCTCATATTAGTTACGAGTTAACACTAGATTGATTAACTATCAAGAATCACCTTTGTTTGTATTGTCTTATTAGTGTTTGTGAATGTATATGGTTTTTAAATGAGAGTCTGATCACTCTAATTAATACCTATGTATTGTTCTATATGTACTATTTTCTAATGATTGATGTAGTGTGGCTTACTTAGTCCTATGCAATAAATTTGATATTTATTTATTCATGTGTGATAGACTGGTGTCCCAGCATAGACATTAGAGCGCAGTCTTTCCTGGTCTATTTTGTTTTTATAAGGTTGACAATTACCTTAACTCGACTGCTGAATTAGTGTTTGATCCCTCTACCTCACTAGAGCTGGGTTTATATATATATTTTCATGGCTGTATATATCACTGATTTGAAAAGTAGGAAGCTCTTCTTTTTTGATAGCCTTATAAAAATTTTACATAAGTTAAAAAATAACAATACGGAGACAGAATATTCCTTTTCAACTATTTGGCCTCCTGGATGTTCACATCCAAATAAACCAAGGACTTACAGACCTAGGGGTATATTTACAAAGTGAGGGTTTTTAGAAGTGGAGAGGTTGCCCATAGCAACCAATCAGATTCTAGCTAGTATCTTCTAGAAGGTGCTAGTTAAATGTGAAGTAGAATCTGCTAGGTTGCTATGGGCAACATCTCCATTTCTAAAAATCCGCACTTTAGTAAATATACCCACTAGAAGGACAGTTTATTGTACTGTTCAAATAAAAAAAAAATAGGATAGATCCTCCTTACCTGTAGTAAGTGACTTTATATTGGAACCATCGTTCACAAACTGGATAGTACTTAATACTTTTGAGGTCATTGTCTACTGCATATTGCGGGAAGACGTGACTGATGCAAAGATTTCAAAACAGAGTTTCTCACCTTCCATGAGTCTGGCAAATGGCTCTGGGCAAGTGGAAGGAATCGGAAGGGACAGCTTATTCATAGCAACACCATAAGCAACAGCTAAACCATCAATGCCCCGGAATGGTACTTCTCCAGTTAACAGCTCCCATAACAACACTCCATAGCTGTGATAAAAAAAAGGCACAAAGACAAACATTGTACAACCCACAGAAAAACTATTAAACAGGTTCTAAACACCATTCGAAAAGTGTTAATATGCAGGTTTGATAAATATTAGATATTTCCTTTAGCATTATAAACATGTTCATCGTTGAAGAATCGGAAATCAAGAGTACAGATATACCTGGTGGCCCCCTTTATTAGTTACATCTTTCTAGAATTGGGTAGGACCCCCTTTGCCTCCATAACAGCATGCATTTTTTGTTACATGGATTAAAAAAAGATGCTGGAACATTGCTTAGAAATTATGTTAACACCACTCATTTGCTACAGATTTAAGGGATGCACACTCACTGCAAATCACTCGTTCCAACACATCACAAAAATGCTCTATTAAATTGAGATTGTGGAGACTATTGGTAACACTGAACTCACTGTTATTCGTGGAACCAGCTTGAGATGACATGTGCTTTGTCACATGGCTTGTTATATTGCTGGAAGTAGTCATTAAAAGATGGGTAGACTGTGACCATAAAGGGATACACATGGTTGGCAACAATGCTCAGGTAGAATGTGGCATTTAAACAATGTTCAACTGATATTTAAGGGGGCCATAAACGGCACGATATACGTGCCGATCAGATGGATCGGCACAATATAGGTGCTAAATCGTACAGGATATCATGCTGCGCGCTTCCGCGGGATCGGACATCGCATCCCCAGATCTTCCAGCAGGTTCATCAGATCTGGGATTCGATGTACGATCCCATTCCGATGGAGGAGGGGGAGCCAGCATATCGTGTGCAGTCAGCGGGGACCGCATTGGGAATGCACGATCCGTCTACTGACGGATCGGCAATCACCCTAATCGCACCGTGTATGGGCACCTTAAGGGAGCTATTGTGTGCCAAGAAAACATTCCCTGCACTAAAACACCAGCACCAGCCTTTACTGTTGACACATGGATTCATATTGTTTCTGCCAAATTCTGAACCTACCATCTGAATGTCACAGCAGGTATCAAGTTTTGTCAGACCAGGCGACACTTTTCCAGTATTCAACTGTCCAATATTGGTCAGCCTCTACTCTCAGTTTCCTGATATGAGATGACAGCAGAGGAATTCAATGTAGTCTTCTACTGTTGTAACCCACTCACTGCAAGGTGAGACACGCTGTGTATACAGTGATGCTCTTCAGCATACCCTTGTTGTAACACATGGTTATTTAAAAGTTACTGTTGCCTTCCTGTCAGTTTGAAGCAGTCGGCCATTCTTCTGACCTCTTTCATTAACAAAGCATTTCCACCCGTAGAACTGACGCTCACTCTCCAATTTTTTTATTTATTTTGCGCACTCATTCTTTGTAAACTCATATTTAAATACCAAAAAATATCAACAGTTTCTGAGATACTAAAACCACCCTGTCTAGCGCCAACAGTCATTCCACAGTCAAAGTTACTTAGGTTATATTTATTTCTCATTCTGGTGTTTGGTCTGAACAACAGAACTTCCTGACCATATCTGCATGCCTTTATTGCATGGCGTTGTTGCCACATGATTGGCTGATTAAATAACTGCATTAAAAAGCAGGTGTACCTAAAAGTGGCCACTGAGTTTATATTGCTTTGTAGAGAATATCTAAATCTTTAAATAGTGCACTCTTCACAAACTGTACGCTTGGTAAGCAACATATTTCAAAGATACACATAAACCAAAATAAAACCGATTTCAAAGTAACAGCTTGCACATGCAGGGTATCACTGTACTCCAATAGCACATGTACACCCCGGGATCGGTATGCAGCCGACGGTTCAAATCCCGACAGCGGAAGCACGGCAGTGAAGATCCCGACAGTTAAGTATATTTTCTATTTACTAACCTAACTTCCCCCCACTAAACCTAACCCTCCCTTAGGGGTGCCTAACCCTAACCCCCCCCCTCCCCCTTCCCCACAGCCTAACCCTAAGTCTTCCGGGGGGAAGGGTGGTCACTAACCTAAGCACCCTAAGTCCCTAACCTAAGCACGGCTGTCCGCGCCCGGCTTACCTTCGGTCGGTAAGCCGGCTGTCGGGATCCAGAAGTAGGTCTAATGACAGGCGTCGGGATTTCGACGCCGGTCATCAGACGCTCTCCGGGATTAGACAGTCGGGAAGCCGGTGGTCGGGGTTTCATCTTGCGGCTTCCCGACTGCTTCCCGTACACCCCTGCTTCTCCTCTTCAAGAGCACAAGTGTCATATGTACAGCTCATAATACTGACACAAGTTGTGCACAAATGGAGTGGAGCAAATCGTTACAAAATACAACACATAAATCTACACTCACCTTAAATCACCAACCTTAGGGTTATATTTACTAAAGCAGTGGTTCCCAAACTGTGTGCCGTGGCACCCTGGGGTGCCTCGGGACACTTGCAGGGGTGCCTGAGCTTGGTAGTCCAGCACCAAATCTAATTAATTATGGTCAATGTAATGTAAATATGTGTAAAAAGAGCAGCTCAAACCAGTCCACCACCACATAACTGACCAAAAGGATTGCAGGTAAGCACAATTTACTTAATTTTTTTTTAATGAATTTCTCATTAACAAACTTTTATGCTAGGGGTGTCTTGCAAACAATCTTGATACTCAGGGGTGCCGTGATTCAAAAAAGTTTGGGAACCACTGTACTAAAGTGAGAGTTTTTAGAAGTGGAGATGTTGCCCATAGCTACCAATCAGATTGTAGCTATTATCTTCTAGAAGGTGCTAGTCAGATGTTAAGTAGAATCTGATTGGTTGCTATGGGCAACAACTCCATTTCTAAAAACTTTCACTTTAGTAAATATGCCTCTTAGTGTACAACAATAAAATCACAGGAATAAGACCTGAACTAATGTATATTAAAAACCTTATGTGACTTGACCATGTCTCATTAGTAAGACGTTTCATCAAACCTTCAATAGTCAAAGGGTTAAAATGGCTACGATTATGGTCATTTGCTTATCCCAATTTAAAATCTAAAGGAGCAAAAACGGAGGAATGTTACCGTGTCGATTCATTTTTATGCAGGAAGATCTTCCTGGGAATTTGTGAATGCCTTTTTGAGGTTCTTACTAGGTCCTAATCATGAACGCAGAGCACAAATCAATGGAGCCTTATTAAAGCCCAGCAATTATTAATTCAAAGCATTTACAGGTATCCAGTTCGAAATTCAACATGATTAAAAAGTGATAAACAACAGTGTTCTGTTTAATGTGACCGTCCAAAGTTTCAGCATCTTTGCAGGCAATACAAAATAGGGGTTTTTACATCTGTACACTGAATTTAATGAAATAAAAAAGCAAGCTATAGAAACAGATGCTCATACTGTACCTCCACACATCGCTACCCTTGGAAAACATGGAGGAGCGGATGACCTCTGGCGCCATCCAGGCGTAGGTGCCTGCTGCACTCATCTTGGTGGTCCTGTGCCATTCTCTTGCTAGGCCAAAGTCTGTGATCTTTAAGATCTTGTTGCTGAGGTCACTATGTTCCACCATTTCTAATATTAGAACTGTAAGAAATGAAAAGCGTAATTATGTATTGCCTCAAATTACACCAAGGTCAGGTTTTAAGTCACAACTATGAAAGAATTTTTTTTTTTTATAAATATAGGAGTATGATTAAACATTCAAAATCTAACATATACAGACTTTCCCATTCACAGACATACAGTCAGGTCCATAAATATTGGGACATTGACAGAATTTTCAGATTTTGGCCTCTATTCACCACCACAATGGTTTTGAAATGAAACAAACAAGATGTGCTTTAACTGCAGACTTTCAGATTTAATTTGAGGGTAATTACATCCAAATCGGGTGAACGGTCCAGTTTCAATATGTGCCTCCCACTTTTTAAGGGGCCAAAAGTAATGGGACCATCAACTCAAAAGCTATTTCATGGACAGGTGTGGGCTATTCCCTCGTTATTTCATTATCAATTAAGCAGGTAAAAGGTCTGGAGTTGATTCTAGGTGTGACATTTGAATTTGGAATCAGTTGCTGTCAACTCTCAATATGAGATCCAAAGAGCTGTCACTATCAGTGAAGCAAGCCATCATTAGGCTGAAAAATGAAAACAAACCCATCAGAGAGATAGCAAAAACATTAGGTGTGGCCAAATCAACTGTTTGGAACATTCTTAAAAAGAAAGAACGCACCGGAGAGCTCAGCAACACCAAAAGACCCGGAAGACCACGGTGGATGACAAAAGAATTATTTCCTTGGTGAAGAAAAACCCCCTCACAACAGTTGGCCAAATCAAGAACACTCTCCAGGAGGTAGATGTATATGTGTCAAAGTCAACAATCAATAGAAGACTTCACAAGAGTGAATATAGAGGGTTCACCACAAGATGCAAACCATTGGTGAGCCACAAAAACAGAAAGACCAGATTAGAGTTTGCCAAACAACATCTAAAAAAGCCATTACAGTTCTGGAACAACATCCTATTGACAGATGAGACAAAGATCAACTTGTACCAGAGTGATGGGAAGAGAAGAGAAGGAAAGGAACTGCTCATGATCCAAAACATACCACCTCATCAGTGAAGCATAGTATCGTGGCGTGGGCATGTATGGCTGCCAATGGAACTGGTTCCCTTGTATTTATAGATGATGTGACTGCTGACAAAAGCAGCACAATGAATTCTGAAGTGTTTCGGGCAATATTATATGCTCATATTCAGTCAAATGCTTCAGAACTCATTGGACAGCGCTTCACAGTGCAGATGGACAATGACCCGAAGCATACTGCAAAAGCAACCAAAGAGTTTTTTAAGGCTAAAAAGTGGAATGTTATGCAATGGCCAAGTCAATCCCCTGACCTGAATCCGATTGAGCATGCATTTCACTTGGTGAAGACAAAACTGAAGGGAAAATGCTCCAAGAACAAGCAGGAACTAAAGACATTTGCGGTAGAGGCCTGGCAGAGCATCACCAGGGATGAAACCCAGCGTCTGGTGATGTCTATGCGTTCCAGACTTCAGGCTGTATTTGCCTGCAAAGGATTTGCAACAAAGTATTAAAAAGTGAAGTTAGATTTAGGATTGTTTAGGTTGTCCCATTACTTTTGGCCCCTTAAAAAGTGGGAGGCACAAATAGAAACTGTTGTAATTCCTACACCGTTCACCTGATTTGGATGTAATTACCCTCAAATTAAATCTGAAAGTCTGCAGTTAAAGCACATCTTGTTTGTTTCATTTCAAAGCCATTGTGGTGGTGAATAGATGACAGAATTTTCATATTTTGTCCATGTCCCAAAATTTATGGACCTGACTGTTGCTGACAAAGCATAATAAACGTATTTATTTGAATACAGAAAACGACTGACTCATTTTCATCATCATGTGTATACCATATTATCAGAAAAGATAGAACAAATCTAAACATGCAAAGTCTTATAGCAATTATATATTGTTATGCAATACAAAAAAAAGTAATGTGCTCCAACCAAGAGACAAGTAAATAATAAATCACTACCAGAAAAAATTGGTTAAAAAAAAATTTGTAAATATATATATATATATATATAAAAATAAGACTAAAAAGAGAAAAATGCAGTATAAACTCTGGAAATACGAAAAGATATAGAGCACCTTCATTCGCAATCTATTAAAGCAATTCTGCAATATGCAGATTATTGTGAAAGAATTAAGCAATGCACAGATGTGTCCTCATACCTCTAGCTTTAATACAGCACGCATCGCTACTTGCCTGGCGTGAATGAGCCGTCAGGTCCCTCGCTACTCTGCTAGGGCAGGGCATAATTTTTTTGCCAAAATGCATCTAATACCCCTTTTACACCGAAGCTAAAACCCGGGTTATTGCAGGGTTAAGCCGGGCAGCTCCTTGGTGTAAAAGGGGTGAGGGTTGGATCGCCGGGTCGAGTGACCCGGCGATCCAACCCAGGTAAATAGCAGGGTTTAACACAGGAGTAACCCGTGAAACCCTGCTGTGTGTACGGCGCACTCTGAGAATATCCCGAGTCGGCACCGGCTAAATTCCAGATCTGATCCGGATAGGAACCCTGTTCCAACTCCAGGTCAGACACGGAATTTTGGTGGAAAAGGGGTATAAGGTACAGTGCAATGCGACTAAAGCTGGCCACACATCTAAAGGTTATCTGTACAACCAGCCAACTAGTTGATTGGTTGGAATGAAAATCTGGTAAGGTATGAAAGCAAATGACAATCGGCAATTTGCTCCCAAACGCCGGAATATGGACAAAAACTGTTGTTTGAACAAATTCTTTAGATCAAACATTTAACAAACTTGTCTGACGATCATTTTCATCTGTTTTCTGGCATTTAGGAGCAAATTGCTGATCATCTGTTACTCCTATACGTTACCAGATTTTCACTCCAACCAATCAACTAGTTGGCTGGTTGGACAGATAATCTTTAGATGCACCAGGAGACTGCGCTAATTAATTTGATATGCACCGCTTGTACATCTGTATGGGGTTCATTTGATCGCCAATTCCGTCCAAAATGTGATTGGCATTAGTGAATCAGGTTGTGTAACAGGTTTGATTTCACCAACCCTACGGGGCTGTATATTGCTAGTGTGTGGTAACAATAAGCTGATTTTGCAAACCATTACTAGTATTTTACTAGTAAAATGGGCACTTTCATGATTCGTATGTCTGATCTTTGAATGAAAATAATCTGCTAATCACTGTAAAATATCATTAATGTATGGGTGCATATTGGTGTATTGGAAAATTTTAAATTGGGAGGAAAAAAAAAAAATCTGTTAAATAGTATTTTTTGGGGGATTGCTGATCTAATGGCCTTATAAAAGTGTTGGGGTTACATGTTTTGCTAGGGCAAAAAATAAAACAATAGTAAAGTTGTCCTAAAATAGCACTGGAAACAAAGACTCAGAAATCAAAAAGTTATTTTACCTATAATTCTAACACAGTGGTCGGGGAACAGGGGTAAATAACCCCATTTGGGGTAAAACTGAAATTCCTGGGGGTAATGGACGGACAGCCGGGCATGAATATGAATCATTGCATGCCCGGTTGTCCGACCATTACCCCCAGGAATGGAGGTCACTGGCGCCGGGTGCAGCGGCGCACCCGGCGTCAGTGACCTTCAGCCCAGCGAGGCTCTAAGCCGGACGCCCGCTGAGATGTTACCACCAGCGGGTGCCTGGCTCCTTCCCTGCCGTGCCTCGTTAGCCGGAGGCTAGAGTTCTCTTCTGAACTCCAGCTTCCGGCTCTCTCCATGCGCACTATGGGAGAGACATGACGTCTCTCCCATAGTTCCGAGGAGCAGCCGGGAGGACAGGACAGGTAAATGTAATTTTATTTTTGTACAAGCGGCACTGCTACAGGGGCATAACTATGGGGGCACTGCTACAGGGGCATTATATGGGGGCACTACTATAGGATGTCCTTCCTTTCAAATCAAGGGGGTAACGTCGGCGTATCTAAACATATTTTGGGGTAAATGGTAAAAAAGTACCCTGACCCCTGTTCTAACACATTATTGAAAACTGTAAACCAGAATCGTGTGCCCAAATAATTTCACATAAACTAATTGACTAATTAACTTTTTAAACCTTTTCCCAGTCTAAGGGGTGGGGGGGGGGGGAATAAATATGCCTTCACATGTGGGCTATTGGGTGAAAAACAATAATATTCGGGGTGGTCCATAAGTGTGGAAACACCCTTATAAAGAGGAAATGAGTAAGGAAATATTAATCCAGTGTCTACACATAATATGTGAGAATGGGGGAAAACTTTTTAGGGTATGTCACCAGTATGGCGGCCATCTTAAAGTTGGCCTTCTTGGATGCAACTCTTGGAAGTTAGTCATGTGACATATCAAACAGATACAGCAGAATTTCACAAGGAAATAATGGTGTTCTTCGTTTCAACGAATCTTTATTAATTCTCAAGTTTTAACTGAGTTTTCTTTTGCAGGTAGTGACATTAATCATAATGGCACTACACAAACAGAACGTGTTGAGATAGTCGGCATGTTTTGCTTTTAACATGATCACGGTTTACAATTTTGGTTTAAACACGACAGAAAGTGGCAGCTTCTAGTAATGATGTAAAATCTACGCCAGCGACCTCCTGAAAGCAAAGAGCCACAGATCAGGATTATGCAGTGTTCTCCACACGCTATATTTCTCAGGCGGTCCACCAGGAAAAATATCCCTGCCTGAGACAGAATGAGATACATGGGGGTGAGAGTCGCACCAGACTAATTTAAGAGACCTACTTCTAGGCCCTTCAGGACCGAGGTAGGTACAAATTATCTCAAACCAACTACACTAGTTAATCCTCCACTATGTGGGCAAGTTTTATAGGTTGGTGGTGCTCCCCAAAGTCAAAAAAAGGAACAATAATAAACCAATAGAGAGAAAGAAGACTTCTTGTTGGGGGAACTCGTTTGTAAAAAAAATTTTTTAAATATAACTTTTAATATTGTATTATTAAAAAGATAGACTAAACAGATGAACATACATAAAACAGATATTTTTAATCTTTGTAGTTAAGGGAGCCAAACCATATAGGGATAAAATACCCTTTATGGAATCAAAAACATTGTTTGGCAACATAAAGTTAATAGAGTGATCCCTCTGTGATATCAAATTAACCACAATTGTAATGACAATAATGTGTCTGATGAAAGTAATGTCACCCAACAGGCAGCAGAGATATAGTTAAGACAGGTAATAATCATCAATCATCATTCAATAAATCAGCAATATATATCACAAGATCTCATCCATCTGAGCACAAGACTATAACTATCTCAAGTCAGGCTCTAAAACCAAACATATATACATATAATTGAAATAAATACACAGCTGTGTGTTGCACATATAGGGAGTCACTGATTCAGACAGATGACATATTTGTCAGAATAAGATCCTGAGCACACGGCTGTAGCAGGTTCAAATCAATATTTAAAATATTGATTGAAAGAAATTCTCCCACTGCCTCAGAACATAATCCCCTGCTTTACTTATATCGTTAGGCAGGAAGAAAATAGAAACACTGCTGTGTGTTACACATATAAAAAGTCATAAATCTAGACAGATATCCCTGCCGCCTGGCACTATGACGAGGCTGACAGTTGAGCTGCCCTGATGTTTCATATTGAAACGTCAGCATAGCTCGACTTATTGGAAGCATCACAATGCAGCTCACTGCTTAGAGCTGCCCCTGCCAGAAGGAGGACACCGGCCATATCCTCTACCTCGTCCCCGGCCCACCCAGCACTGGAGGCAAGCACTGGAGCCTCACAGCCTCTCCCACCTAGTGCCCGCCTAACAGTAAGTGAGACGCTGGATGGAAGGGTGCTGCTGCTTACCTGCTGTGATAAGTTCTGTCCGCAACCCTAAATGTTTGAGACCTATATAGTAGGCTGATTTAGAGGTTATAGCTTGGTAATTTAAAACAAGCAGGGGCGTATCTACCCATTGGCCAGGATGGCACTCGCCAGGGGCGCCGGCCGAAGTAGAGGCGACGCCCAGCGGTGCCACACATGGCCAAGGGGTAAAATCGCATAGTAGTTCACCGGGCCGCCATGTTTTTTAATGTAGTCATTGCCCGCCCAGTCAGGAATGCATTACCTCTGCCTGACTGGGAGAACCTGCATCTTGTCCCCCAGTTCCGCCTCCCCTGCTATTCTACCAATAGGATCAGAGAGCGGCGGTGACGTCATGACGTCGGGCCGTGCATGAACATAGTGTGGAGAGGAGCAGTTTCCCTGCCAGTGCGCCATCTAAATAGATGGTGCACGGCGCCCGCCTGCCATCTGAGACCACCGCGGCAGCGGAGTCATGATGGCCACTCACTCTCCCACCCACTGCCTCCCGAGTCCCAGAATGCCGGTGCGGCACTCTCCGCGACGTCGCAAGTGCAATGCGCTGGGGGGGGGAGAGAAGACCCGGGACACCTGGAGGTACAGCAGCAGGTGAGTCACTGGAGGGGGCGAGAGGAACGATAAGGGAGTCACTGGAGAGGGGAGAGTGCATTACAAATTGTGGCTATGTGTAACGGAATGATACTTGGCATTATGTGTAAAGGCATTACAATATGGGGCATTATGTGTAAAGGGCATTGCTGAATGGTATAATGTGTAAGGGGAATTACTGCATGGCATAATGTGTTATAAGGGGTACTGCTTGAATGGACTCTGTGTGGCATAACATACATACTCTGGCAGCACCATATTCATAAACTGCTGCAGTGTAATGCGAGTAGTGGGCAGTAATGTGTGGCGCAATTTTAATTGGGGGATTTAATGCGTGACCACGTCCCTTCCCCACAAGGCCACGCCCCTTTTGCAGCGTGAGCTGTCCATAATTACAACATGGGGGGCGCCTGTCCCTTACTTTGCCATGGGCGCTCGGACCCCTAGATACACCCCTGAAAACAAGTATTATCTTTGCCACACAAAAGTGACCACTGAGTAAAAGGGCCCCATACACGGTGCGATGTGCACCCAGCGATGCGATGCACTATATCGGGCGGTCCCCACACACTGAGCGATCTGCTGCCCGACATGCCTGCTCCTCCTCCCCCCGCAGAGACTAGCATGAGAACATCCGTCGATTCTCCAGATCTCTTGTGCAGACAGAAAGATCTGGAGGAGCGACGGACGACCTCACTGGAGCGCACGGGGTAGCAGATATCATGCCCACACACAAACGATATAGCTGCAATAGCCGTCAAATCTGCCACTATATCGCTCCGTTTGTTCATACATAAAAAGGTTTAATTTAGCACAAGCAAAATTATTATAACTGCAAATATCTAAAGAAAGACCATTCAATCAACATGTTCACAATAATATAAAACGTGGTAACAGTGTTTCAGCAGTACATTTTCTCTTTAACCCTACACATTCCCTTTTTATTGTTAAGTTATACTTCCTGTAGGAAGAATTACTAGAATTGTATCTGCAGTTCTGTTGGCTGTGAAGTGCTGCGCTCAGAATACACAGAACTCTGTGTTATTCTGGCCTCATCTTTCCCACAAGCCCAGCAGGTTAGGAATACACGTGATCCAGGCTTTTGTTCTGCTGCCACAAATGGAATGTAACGACCTGCACTCTAACAGAAGACAAAGGAGAAGATTAACTCTCGGGACCTGTGTGAGGTCCAGGAGCAGACGCCTTCACATTTAACTGCAAAGCTGCAGGCGTCGGCGTATATAATAATGGCAATTATGGGAGGTACATATTGCCTTATATAAAATACCTACAAATAACATTCACAAATATATACAAAGAAGATTTTTGAGCTCATCAGCACAGAAGATGAGCTGATAATATTGAGTGCAGACATTTTTTTAAGCGCTATCAGTATTTCAGTTGAAGGATATGGTTACATGTCTGGCGGAAATCACTCACACACACACACACACACACACACACACACACACACACACACACACACACACACACACACACACACACACACACACACACACACACACACACACACACACACACACACACACACACACACACACACACACACACACACACTTTTATTTGTGAACACTCTATTATACAAGGCAACCTGTATTTTAAGCCTTATTCTATTTAAATTTCTAATGTCTCAGAGCTCCAAGCTCTCAGTAGCTCTGCTGGATAGATCATTATTGAGAGGTTTGGTTCTCCATTCAGCATTGTACGTGTTATTTTCTCGGTTTATTATCCACTTTTCTTTTTATTAGCACCATATGCGCAGGAACTTGGGTAGGTAGGGGAGTGGTGCCACTCAATGCAGGAATGGACATAACACACAGGTTTTATTATTAAGCTGCCTTTCACTGATTTGTCCAGTTTGATAAAGTTAGGAAAGCAGCCTGCTTCGCTTTGCATGATGTACAGTAATACTAGAGCAAGGCTCAGTAAAGATTCCTAAGCCTATGCCCAACTACAAATCCCAGCAGCAGGATTACCGTCCTCCTCTGTAGAGGGATGTGCTATTGGATGCATGTGATCTGGGAGCTGCGCTGTAGCGCAGTGTTCGTTGTGGTTTTCTCCTGTCCTATAGGATTGTTAGTGGACGAAATTGTAGAGTCTTAGATTATGCTAGGCAGATTTAGTACCTCTCTGATTTGGTTCACCCTCCCTATTTCTCTGTTATGTCTGAATTTACTGTGTTGGTTCAGCTCACTCATATGAATATCAGGGGAATTGCCTTCATAATAGGCTTTTTGTTTTTAAGAAGTTATGGTGCCGTGCCTGCAGTCACAGCATAATTAAAAAACCAGCATGTTAAAAAAATAAAAATAAATAAACCATTTGGTTTAAACCAAGGTGGTTCAAATCAGCCAACCCTGAAAGAAACAGACACGCCTTTTAGCTGTCTCTCACAGGTGGTCTGGCAATAAATATTGCTAATCAGCTTCTGTCTTCCAGACAGAAGCTAGAAACCTGGGGCATATATCTCTCCCTTGTCAACTTCCCCTGTGTTTTGTCACATTCCCCTCTCTGCTTTTTCGACCTGCAGGGAAGAACTCCTGTAGTCCCTAAACAACAAATACGGGACAAAGCATCTGCATTGGCCAGTTGGCTTCCATGCCTATGCTCTACTGACAATGTAAAATATTGTAATGCCAAGAATCATCTAGTTATTGTCCCATTGGTCTCAGACATCCACTTTAACGTAGAATGATCCGTAATCAATCTAAACCTTCTCCCCAAAATGTAGTACTTTAGTGTTTAAGTGAGCATTAGAATTGCCAGTGCTTTATTTTTTTTTCAACAGTGACATAATTTATCTAATGTACTGTATATTAAACTTTCTACTTAAATAAATAAGATGATGCTCTTCACATCTTTGTTTTGAAACAACACAGCACCTATCCCTACATCTGATGCATTGGTCTGCACAATAAATTCATTTTTAAAGTCAGGTGTAATAAAAACTGGGTGCACAATGCTACCTTCAACGTCTGAAATGCCTATCCACCTCAGGATTCCACTTAATTATAACTGACACTTTACCCTTGGTAAGGTCAGTCAAATGGTGCGTACAAACGGTACGATTAAAATGGACGATATAAATGATAACGATCATATCGTTAATATCGTGCATTTTTCAGTGTCCAACGACCTGTGATGCGCGGGCACGTATGGACGATATCGATATTGTCCATCGCCCGTGCATGCAGGCCAACCTGGTCGATATCGACCAGGTTACTAAAGGGACCTGCGATCGCGGATCACTATAGTTGTTGGTGAATTGGTGGTGTGCTGGATGATCGATAGTCCAGCACACCCGGGATATCATACAACGATAACGTTGTCGATCGTCCCGTGTGTACGCACCAAAAGGGACAGCAATGATGCCAAAATTGGGTATAAATCTTCTGTAATATCCTGTGATTCCTAAGAAAGCGCTCACCTGCTTCTTATTTTGGGGCCAAATTTGTATTAACTTAATTTTATTAAGTTTGTGCTTTATCAAACCTCTGCCTATAAGTGTATCCAAGATACTTCACCTACTACATCGCTAAGCAACACTTTTTTGGGCTGGCTGTCAATCCTGCCTCGCAGAAGAACAACACTGCCAGGCTCTGACCTGGCTACCTGGGGATTTCCCGGTGGGCCCTAGTTTTTAATAGCCACGCCCTTTACTGCGGGAGGGTGGAGCCTAGCCAATGCACCAGCGCAGTTTCTTAAATACAGCCTGCAGCAGCTTGCTGGGGCCAGGCAGTCATCAGCTGTTGACTGACTTGGCAGCTGAGGATGTGCAGCAAGCAACTAGTTAAAACTACAAGTCCCAGCAGCCCCTTCTGTTCGGGGTCATACTGTACTGTAGTATGAAGGACCCAGGCTGCGACTCTCGAGACCAGATGATCTGTACGGTACAAAAAGAGTTCTGCTGGAAGGTGGCACACTGCAGGTGAATGAGGGCGGGCCCTGCAAGTGGAACTGTGTAACTCTGGGACTGGGAGTCAAGAACCCACCCCTCTCTGTCTGTGCCCTCTCTGCTGTGTGTAACTTCCTCAGTGCCATATATCCATTACAGCTCTTACAGTTTATGTTTGTTTCTATTTACTTACACTTAGTTTTTTGTATGGCTGGTTCTGGATCATCCTCTCTGCATCACTTTGTGCCCAGCCCCTCTCTCTTCATCTTCTGCCTGCCTAAGTCCTGTTAGTAATGCAGTTGTTTACCCCCATGTCTGTGCCCACCCCCAGTCTATGTGATGATACCTCTTTAACTGATTTTTTTTTAATCCTCTTAGCTCCTGTGTATAGCACTTCCCCCCTCAAAAATATTTTAGTGATATGCAATTAGAGATTTCACCTTTAATAAAAACATTGGACTAGCAGCTTTGCAGTTACAAAAGTTTTTTCATGATAAAAAGTCCCCAGAGTGCCTATATTTTGTTATTTCTCTGTGTGTATGTATATCTATGTAGATCGATCTATCATCTATCTCCTATCTATGTATGTAGATCCATCTCCTATCTATCCATCTCCTGTCTATGTATGTAGATCCATCTCCAGTCTATGTATATAGATCTATCTCCTGTCCATCTATCTTATATATTTTATACATTCCTTACACTATTTTTATTTTTGCTTTTTGGAAACCCCCCTCTAGAACCATGTCCTAGTCTCCAGGCCAATGTTGGCAATACAGCCGCCTCAGACTGAAGAAAAGCCTCAGCAAAACACAGCCAGCGGATGGAAAAAGCAACAGGTGTCATAGGGAGGTAGGACAATTTCGTTTAAGAAATAAAAAGGTTATACAATTTTTTGGGTGTGATCTTCTTTTGTTAGATTTTGGAAAGGGTATTTTTACAGGCAAGCTATGGTGTCTGGGAGTGGTGGTGGGTTAATTCTATGGGTGGGATATATATGTGTATATTTACAAAGCATCAACACTTTCAGCAGGATAGAGCTCAAAACTAAAAGCAGCACCAATATTAAATGCAAAAACACAATAGGCTTTACACTTCATATTAATGCTGTTTTAACATGTGGGCTCGCTGAGAAGTGGCGGCTTGCTTTATAAAAATACCTCATTGTGTCAAGAAGTGTTGGTAAAAGAAATTACAGCGAGGAAGTTATGGAGTCAAGGAGGACTGGTAGGTGAGGGGTATGTCAATGGATGAGGTATGGCCCTAGAGATTGGTAGTGGGTGAGAGAGAGAGAGATTGTAAGTGATGGGAATGTAGTGGGTGTGGTATAGTACCAGGGAGTGGTCTGAGTGTACGTCTGTGGGTGAAGTATGGTTTTCAGGGAGCAGTAGTGAGTTAGGGGAATTACAAAGTGGATATTGGTTTTGTGGGCACCTTTTAATTCTTTGCCCAGTGCCCTACAAAACCTGGGGCTGCCTCTGCAATCATTCCACCCCACTGTCCCTATAGGGCTTTGTGAGTGACACCCCTTCTCGGTAGAAAGGCACACTGCTCCTGATGCTGCACTGAATGGTGGAGATATCTGTTGCTCCGCCTGTTACCAGGCAGCAAATTCCGAGGTGGTGGCTGGTTGGTGCAGGTCCCGTCAACTGTCAATTTGAAGCACAAGATAAGGATGGATGGCATTTTTGTTATGTGACTTTTTTTTTCATACCCCATCACATACAGTATAAAAAGGGCTGCTAGTGATTGTAGGTATGAAGAGCTTTAGGAGTATGTACATACGGTTTCAGTACAAATATAAGAATTCAGACAGGACTTTAAAAAATAGTTTTCAGGGGTGCCATTTATAAATTTGCCCTGGGTGCCATCAACCCTAGTTACACCTCTGGGAGGAGCTTAGCAATGCCGCTGCCAGGGCTACCTTTTTGCCGAGCAGTGATATTAAGAGGATACGCTGTAGGCTGACCCTGCTGACAGGGGGTGGAGGGCTGGGAGTGGCGGAGTGCTCAGTGAGGAGATCATATAAGCAACTGCCTGCACCACTGATTCCAGTGGTGATATCACGTGCCATCAGCAGGGGGGAGGAACCTAGACACAGGGGAGCCTGGAAAACAAGAAGGCGCAGACCCATGGAGCCTCAGCAGCACCCAGCATACTGAATGACCTTAAGATAACCCAACAAGGTTAGTAGTTGTTGTAATAAAGAGTAGACTAGGCAGTGCCAGTTTACATAAACTAATTAAATTGCTGTTTTGTTAATCTTGTCAGAGTGTGTCCCCAAAATATAATACAAAGGATTAACAAAACAACAATTTAATAGTTTGTGTCAGCAAGCATAGTAAAAGGCACCCAACCTGAGCCATTTTTAAAGTATGCTAGACTTTTCTGCAGTCCCCAGAGTACCAGGTTTATTATTAGTACTTTCGCCACTGTTAGGCAGGTATACTCTACCAGGCCTGGATTAAGGCTTGGGGGTGCCCCAGAGCAATTCGGTTATGTCGCACCTATAAAGGCTTGCCACTCCTCTGTGGTCAGGTGGCCACACCCCTTTCAGCAACTGGTCACGCCTCTTAGTGGGCCTCTGTGTTTGCAAACCCCTGGTGGGCCTTTCATGCCCCAGTCTGACACTGAACACCATCTATACCCTAGGTAAGTGAGACTGCCAGTCAGGACTATAGATGACATCATCGAGAAAAGCAGCAGAATACGGTTTATGGGGCATTAGCATTTTATCTATCAAGTTGGCAGGTGCCCCATGTAAACCAAATGGCGACATCTTGTATTGGAACAGACCCTCCAGTGTCGAAAAAAAACTGTCTTTTCTTTTGTATTGTCCGTCACTGGTACTTTCCAGTAGCCTTTGGTTAAGTCTACAGTGTTCAATAAGTTCATCCGCACTAGGAAATGGATAGGCTGTCACTCCTGAGGGTTGATACAGATGTGGGAGGCTGAAGTAGAGGATGATGGGTTCCGAAGGCGAGGACAGGAATGCAATCTCTTTATTAGGAATGAGAACTGCAGATAATGATACTGTATAGATGAGCAGAATCGGGTTGGGACCAATGATGCTGGATTGTTGAGTAGGGCCGGAGTGATCGGTATGCTGTATTGAAGAGCTGTTGATGAGTTGAAGAACATGATGGATTTGAATCTGATGTTGAAGAATTGATTAACTTAATTGGTTTGAGACAGATGTTGAAGAATTAAAGAACTTAATTGATAGGAGTTCAATGTTGAGGAATTGATGAACTTGAGCGGTTGGGACCGATGTTGACGAATTGAAGGACTTAATTGATAGGCGTCAAATGTTAGAAGCATCGGATGAGACCGATGGTTGGAGGTATCGGCTGGAACAGATGGTGGCTGTAAGAACAAAGAACCTCATTCAGACCCGCTCGCAAGTGCTGAGCGCTCGCAAGCGGGTCGATGTTTAGGCCTTGCGCACGCGCAGCAGCCGCACTGCGCGTGCGCAAGCCCCGGAGTGAGAGAGAAATTCTCTCGCTCCGGAGCTCACTACAAAAGGAGCGGCTGTCGATGTTGATGGACAGCTTGTCCCGTTTTGTAGGCGTGGCGGGGGGTTCACAAACGGAGGCGTTCCTTAGGGAACGCCTGCCGTTTTGTGGGTGGCCGCACTGACATCAGCAGTGATGTCAGTGGGGAGCTTCCTGCTCGATCAGAGCAGGAAGCTCCTTGGGGCTTGCGGTTGCCGAGACCCAACCTTAGTGTCTTGTCGCAAGCCCCGATGGTCGCAATGGTCTTCACCATCGCGACCATCAACCTGGTCGGTCGCTAAAGCTGTGGGTGGTAACCCACAGCTTAGCTAGCGACCAGGAGGCTGCACTTCAAAATACAAGCGGCCGCCCACATTCAGAATGAGCGATCGCATTTTGCGAGTGCCTCTGAATGAGGGCCAAAGTCTCAGTGGTAAAACCAGACTGGTGTGCAAGATGGTATAGGAGACTTGCTTATATCCAGTTCCTATATCTGTTAATGGACTAAGGGTCTCATTCAGACCCGCTCGCAAGCGCCGATGAGCTCACAAGTGGGTCGATGTAGAGGCCCTGCGCACGCGCAGCAGCCGCACTGCGCGTGCGCATGCCCCGGAGCGAGATAATTTCTCTCCAACTACAAAAGGGGCGGCTGTCGATGGTGATCGACAGCTCGCACCATTTTGTATGCGGCGCGGGGGGGTGGCTTGCCAAACGGAGGCGCTCCCGATGGAACGCCTGCCTTTTGGGGGCGACCCCACTGGCATCACTCTAGTAGAGCCGAAAGCTCACTGGGGCTTGCGGTAGACGAGACCCTACCACAAGGGTCTCGTCGCAAGCCCCAGTGGTCGCGATGGTCACCCACAGCCTAGCGAGCAGCCAGGAGGACAGGTCAGAAAATAGATGCGGCCGCCCTCATTCAAAGCGAGCGCTCGCATTTTGCGAGCGCCTCTGAATGAGGTCCTAAGACCATTCAGTACCTGGGAGCTCAGTACTGAGCTGTAACTTCAGCAAAAAGCGACATTGTATTGGCAACAGAGAACATTCAGGAAATTTACATTTATAGGGGATGATCCCCAGCTGCGATCAGCTGGTCTGGGAGCAGCACTCTGAGTGGTGGAGAAGAGTCAGGTGACACAGTCAACCTGTTGTCTGGAGGGAACGTGCAGTTTGTATACCATCTTGCTGGGGAGACACGTTGTGAGCAAGTGACTGTGGAGAGCCATCTTCATGCTCAGTGACTGGACACGGAGCAGACGGGGTAGGAGTAGACCTCAGCACCAGCCGAGAGCGATTTGCAGCGTGAGCTGACTTCTGTGCTACCCAGTGCGAGCGGACCTCAGCGTTAGCCTGGACAGGCACCAGAGAGGTAAAAAGGGTGTTTTAAGTGTCCAAAGCATGACATAGGCATCAAACTTAGACATGCTATTCAGTTTACAGAAATCATTGCAGAAGCGTAAGCTGCCATTGGGCATCAGAATGAGTACATTGGGGACTTGACCACGCACTATGGGCTGATTCAATTCAGCGCGCTGTTGATAGTGCTGGGAGGGAGCTCCCGGAGATATTCAATTTAGCACGCCGTTAGCATTTTCCAGCTTAGCGTGGCACTAACAGCCTCGCAGCCGGGACTTTACTCAGAGAATGCCGGTTCTCGCGACTAAACACCCACGTTAAGTCACAACAACAGTCATTCTCCGACTTAACTAGTAACAGTCGGATTATTGATGAAGCTGAATTGAATAGCTTCAGAAGCTCCCTCTCGGCGCTATAAACAACGCGCTGAATTGAATCGGCCTCTAAGTGACTCTTCATTTATAACTAACTCCAACTTTTTTATACATTTCTTTTGACACCGATTCCTGCATGGGTTCTGGTATTCTATAGGGCTTTAGGTTAACCTTAACCCCTGGTTCAGTGATTAGGTCATGTTTAATCACTGTTGTTTTACCTGGTGTCAGAAAAAAATCTCTCTATTTCCTACAAGAAATTTTTTAGCCTCATGCTGTTGAATAGTTGTTAGGGTTTTGGCTTTTGTTGCTTTGGAAACCAAAAGTACTTTTCTAAAATTTACATAGATGAACCATGTGGAAGATTGCAGAACCTCTCTAATACCTAAAAATAAATAGGGTAACAAATAATCCCAATCTTTCTCATATTCATCCACCACTTTCTTTAGCATTTTCTTTACAGTTTTGTTAAACCTTTCTATGAAACCATCAGTCTGTGCGTGATACACGAAGGTCCTTAGATGAGTAACCTTGAACAAGCGGCACAACTCTTTAATGATTCTTGACATAAATGGGGTACACTGATCAGTTAATATTTCCTTAAGTATTCCCACTCTGCTAAAGACAAACTAAGGGCCTGATTCAGAGCCGCTCGCTGTTTACAATTGCTCACTCTGAATCAGGGTGGGGATTTTTTTATTTTTTTTTCTCCTGCCCGCTCGCTAAGCTGTGGGTGCCCATTTTTTTCTCCTGTCCGCTCACTAAGCTGTGGGTGTCCATTTTTGGATCGCGATCATCAAATCTGGAAAATCCAACATGCTGGATTTCTGCGATCCCGCGATGCCGGGTTGCCGCATCACGGGATGGCGGCAATCCATCGCTGATGGATGGGCCCCATTAGTCTATATCACCAGCCTAAAAAAACGTAAAACAGCTCTAGACTTCGCTTCCGTTTTCGTGCCAGGAAAGGGTAACTAATACTTTCTGAATTTTTTCTAGTATATGGGCTGGCAACTAAATTGATATGAATATGAGTAGCAGATCTAGCTGATAGGAAACCTATAAACTATAAGAGGAATGAAGGGGTTAACTACTGACACGGCAAATAATTTACATTTATGGTCAACGCAGGATGTCTGCCCTCAGCAGATAAAGGGCTTCATGCGGAAGGGTTTTATGCTAAATAACTAGTGACAAAATCCCTCATTTAGTTACGGCTGTAGTGTCCATAAACAGGATATTCAGGAAAGCCACATTATGGGCATCAACTAGCTTCCACATAATGGAGATATGGTCCAACAATTTCTGTATAATAAATGGGGGCTAAAATAAATACTAGCAAAAACAGAGAAGACATAAAAAGAACCTTTAGAACCTTAAGTTAAAGAATATTGCTACAAAGCACCCCAGACACTAGTGTTACTTTTGCTTGTTCAAATCTCATGCAGCATGAGAACCATGAAAATAGGAAATTTAAATGAAAAAACAACTATGATAAAGAAATGATTTAAAGCTGACAAAGCCACTGTGACAGAGTTCCATTGACAAAGGCAGTTCCTGAAAGACTCTCCATGCCAGCCACTGTAACAATGAAGACAAGAGTCCAAATACTCACTCCATGTGAGAGGCATAGAGCCACATGTAAACATGATAAACTGATATTTTATACTGACCAACATCCGTTCTATTAATCATCATATTTATATATGTCAGTTTGCAAATCAGTGGTTCTGAACACTGCTAGGAGAGTACAGGTTTGAGAAGACATGAGTGTTTGTACCAAGAAATCTGTAGCAAACGCAGCGTTGGCCATAGGCATTCTAGCCAAACGTGCAGGGCATCTGGATGCCTTATGGGCATCCAACGGCTCTGCGGCATAGTGACACCACCGGCTGGACGCAGCGACTACCTGCTAGCCGTTGCTACTGCGAACAGATCTCAGCTCTGATCAGGCAGCAGTTAGAATGAGCTTCTGCTGTGCTGGATGGGAGGTGCTGTGCTGGATGAGTAATGTTCATTCTAGAATTCTGCACTTATCAGAACCCCTGCAGTTCCTCTTTCCTGCCTGAGGTGTCACTATCTGCACGAGTGCTTCTAGCATACTCAGCTACCGTTCCCGCTAGGCTGTTTTAGCGGGGCGCGGCACCCTGCCCTCCTTCTGGAGGGCAAAAAGCACCCTGCCCTCCAGAAGGAGGGCAAATAGCGCCCTGCCCTTACAGCCTGTGGCTGCAGTGTCCCGCGGGTGGAGAAATGTGCGGTGACCCGGTCACCGCCAGAGAATAGACGCCGGGCGCATGCGCCCGGCATCTATTCTCCCTTTCTGCAGCACTTGGGGGCTGCCCGGCGTGTCCCTAAGTGCCGGGCACGCCCCCAAGTATGACGAAAAGGGGTCGCGTCTAATAGACATGCCCCTTTCATGACCACGCCCCCTTTTCGGGCGCGCGCACAAGGTTGCCCTATCTAGCTCCAGCGCCCTGCCTGCCGCCGGAGCTAGAGTGAACACTACTCAGCTGATGCAACAAACTGCTGAGATACATACCAGAGTGTGCTAGAAGCAGAAAGAGCGACACCCCAGGCAGGAAAGAGGAACTACACAGATTGTGACAGGTGCAGGGTTCTAGAATGAACAACTAGATGAGGGTTGTGGATGAGGTCAGTGGTGCTGTTCTGGGAGAGAGGTGCTGGATGAGGTCAGGGGTGGTGTGCTGAAAGATGGGTGCTGGATGAGGCATGGGGTGCTATGCTGGGAGATGGGTGAGGCCAGGGGTGCTGTGCTGGGTGCTGGATGAGGCATGGGGTGCTGTGCTGGGAGATGGGTGCTGGATGAGGCATGGGGTGCTGTGCTGGGAGATGGGTGCTGGATGAGGCATGGGGTGCTGTGCTGGGAGATGGGTGCTGGATGAGGCATGGGGTGCTGTGCTGGGAGATGGGTGCTGGATGAGGCATGGGGTGCTGTGCTGGGAGATGGGTGCTGGATGAGGCATGGGGTGCTGTGCTGGGAGATGAGTGCTGGATGAGGCCATGGTTGCAGTGCTGGGAGATGGGTGCTGGATGAGGCCATGGTTGCAGTGCTGGGAGATGGGTGCTGGATGAGGCCAGAGGTGCTGTGCTGGGAGATGGGTGCTGGATGAGGCCAGAGGTGCTGTGCTGGGAGATGGGTGCTGGATGAGGCCAGGGGTGCTGTGCTGGGAGATGGGTGCTGGATGAGGCCAGGGGGGCTGTGCTGGGAGATAGGTGCTGGATGAGGCCAGGGGGGCTGTGCTGGGAGATAGGTGCTGGATGAGGCCAGGGGGGCTGTGCTGGATGACGGGTGTTGTCAGGGTTGGCTGGCGTAAAACATTTTCTGTATAATTTGTAACATTTGTAAACCAAATGTTTTTTTTTATAAAAAAACAAAAACCTGCATTGTTGGTCGTTCGGACCACACACATACTAGACGATATGAACGATATTGTTAACTTTTATCGTCTAGGTTGTACGTGGCATAAGAGATAAGTGAAAATTCAGTATCATGTTTGAAAAAGGTATAAGAAGTATATAAACATTAAGCTCGGTGATGGGATTATCTGGTAAGGGGCACAAACTAAAATTTTGCCTAGGGCACCAAATTGGTTAGGGTCGGCTTTGAGCAAGTGTTTTATTTTGCCAGCATCCATAGAGAACATCTTACGCTGTGTACTTGTTGCCGGCAAATAGACCATATACAGTTTGTGCAGAAGTCTATAAGGACCAAATTCAATTCTGAAGTGTGAATGTCGCATTAAAGTAACAAGCACTTAGTAGGATATTTTCATCCAGTGCACTTCCAATACGTGTGCAATCCAATGAGAAACAGCACATCGCGGGCATCGCAATGTCGCACATTAATTCTGCAGTGCCCAGCCTGAAGTGCATGAAAGAGTGGGGAAATGATCCTAAACCCCCATAAAATGGCAAATAAGACAGCAGGACAGTGTAGAAAGCTGCTAGTGGCCATAAGTAAAGTATTGTGGCAGTTGGTGTGAGATGGTTCTCACCTATACTGGAGGTGTGAACTAAGAGCCTGATTTGGAGATGTACGCAATGGCGTAGTGAGTGACAGGTAGACAGCGTGTGGGGCAGATAACAGGTGGGCGGGTAGATAACTGCAGGCGTGTTACATGGGCGTGCATAAATTAGCCATTGTAATCTCACGAGAGCTCTCTGCGTGTTGGTGACCCAGGTCAAACCTACTGCAAGGGCTGCATGGCTGTTCAACGTGCACCAATGTTACAGATACTTACGTTGGCACGTGACGTTGGATGCACATTAGAAGGCAGCAGTGGGCGTCCCTATGCTCGGGTAAGCTTTGGAACTATTAGCATGTTTTCGCAGCTGCGTTCCGTGAGAAATCTCAGCTGTGATCGCATTAACGGTCATCTGAGTCTTGTTAACTGTCAATGAGACACACGTTATCTTAACACAGATTTCTAACTGAATCACAAAGAGTTGCGACTGCAGCTTTTATCCACAGTAAAATGTTGCGCAACCTAGTACATAGCTTATTGAATTTGTCCCTAAGAGTAACGACGCAGTACCATGAAATATCAGGTGTGTTATACACTACAGTAGGCTATAAAACAATGATGTCATTTACTCGCTTTCTTTTTTTTCAGACTAACCATTAATGGTTTACTGGGAGATTTATTGACCATTACAACCAGTCACATGGCCAATAAAGTAGTGAGCAGAGAGGCTTTGGAAAGCTCCCTCCTTGCTCTGCACGGTGACCTTCTTCCTCATTGTCTGCCTTCACAGAACATGCTGAGCGTCTGTAAGCTTGTGCCTTTTTAGCAGACTGACTACGTCTGTGTCTGGCATTTTTATTTGGCCTCCAGAGAGATTTTAAAAATAAGAAAATTACTTCCTGTAGTAGAAGAACAGCTAGGATAAAGGACTATCAGATTCATGTGTAAAAAAAATAACATAAATAAAATACGTCTCTTACTATTTAAAGAAAAAAAACAACTATGTGGAATTGCTGATTTAAGCCTAAAGATGCATACACACGGGTCGATCTGTTCAGTGAACGATATCGCTGTAGGATCTCCCTTGAATTTCCCGGTGTGCTGGATGAACGATATTGTTCATCCACATACAAATGATATCATCAACGATGAACGACCAACCAGCATTTCCTCCTGTGGACAGCGAACAATATCGTACAGGTTGTCCTGCATGCATGGACGACCAACGATATCATTATCGTCCATGCGGGAACAGGCATCGTTGGCTGCATAAAAATTAACGATATCAATGATTTAACGATGAACGATATCGTTATCGTTCATAGATATCGTACCGTGTGTACGCACCATTACTTTCAAACAAAATTAAATTACTGGTCAATTTGCTAGTATCTATAAAATTGTGCCTGATTAAATAAAGTGCACTTGTTACTTAAGGTGCCTACACACATGGCGATATTTTACCCGATCTGGACGATTACAACGCATCAGAATGACAGATCGTGATAAATATGTCCAAAGAGTCCCCACTCACGATCACGATGCGCGTCCCCGCAGGTCACACATTGCATCTTCAGATCTGCCTTGCTGTAGGGCAGATCTGACAATCTCAAGTCACGATGCACTGGATAGTTTAGGAGGCACGATAGATTGTGTGTCAAATTGGCAGCTTTTTCAGACCAAATCGTGCCCATGACTGCCGGGGAGCTCCCAGGGAGAGTTCAAGGAGAAATCGTACACATCGTTGGATCGTGAGCGCATCGCCATGTGTGTAGGCACCTTTACACACATTGGAGGCAGAGATATTAAGTGATGCATCAATATTCATGTGAAAGAATGTAGTCCATTAATTTACTGGGAACCAAAAAGAAAAGGATAGATTGTACCCTGAATAACTACAAAATGGCTGCCTCTACCGACACACTCTCACACAAACTTCCTCAGTGATATTCCTATTGAGTGGTTAGGCTACATGTTTATGAATATGGCTCTGAATAGCAACCTTAAAACATGAACAACCACCTAGAAAAGGTGCTAAGTTTTTTAGAGGAGACTTTGGGAGCTTCTCCGTGCAGCAGTTTTTCCATTGGTTCCGTGGTTAGTCTCACAGTCTTGGTTGAAAAGCTGTGTGACGCTTTTGAAGGAGGTATATCGGGAGGACCAATGAGAAGCTGCAATCACGAACACTCTGGCTTGTCATTGGTCCCTCCTCCGCTCAATCCCCTGTACTGCAGCCATTTTCACATTGTTCTACGTTAGTTTGAAATACAGCTTTAAGATTGAAATTCTGCTTAGTAATTTGTGCTGTACAGCAGTTGATCTGCAGTCACTTGGAACATTCTCTTGCTGGAAAGATACAAGCTTATGCCGAGTCGTGCATTAAATAATTCAGGGCTGCAATTTGTGCTGAATCCTTCTGAATGCACATGAATCATGAGAACCTACAAAGAGAACATGATCATCAATCATGTTACTCGGATACCTAGAACATTAACGACCTTACCATCCCATCTGTCCTGCATTACTGCATAACAGTGAAGAGATGCAAGCGGCCATAAATTATCCTCATTTTATATAGCGGTATGGTAAAGTGCAAAATGTACACAGGAGTAAAAACAGGCACTTATTCCGACGGTTAGGGTTAGGCACTTACTCCGACGGTTAGGGTTAGGCACCTATCCCAACGGTTAGGCACCAAGAGGAGGGTTAGGATTAGGCACTTACTGTGACAGTTAGGGTTAGACATCAAGAGGAGGGTTAGGGTAAAGATTAGGGCTAAAAACAAAAACCATGTGTCGACCATTTGCATATCAACCATATGAGTGATGACCTAATGACCATGTCAACCTTCAGTACATGTCAACCTTGTTACCAGTCGACCTTCTAACCGTGTCGACTGTCAGTCCATGTCGACCTTCATACCTGTCAACCTTTAGTGTCGACCTTCTGACCTTGTCAACCTACTGCCTGTTGACCTTCATACCCGTCAACCTTGTTACCAGTTGACATTTAGTTTGTCGACCTTCTGAACCTATCAACCTACTGTCTGTCGACCTTCATAACCGTCGACCTTGTTACCAGTTGACCTTTAGTGTGTCGACCTTCTGACCCTGTCGACCTTCAGTCCCTGTCGACCTTTAGTGTCGACCATCAGTCCCTGTCAACCTTGTTACTAGTCGACCTTCAGACCCTGTCTATCTATTGCCTGTCTATCTTCCATTGTCTATCTAGATAATGTAGACCTAATGACCGGATACCCTTTCAAATAAAGGTGCCGCTGAATTTAATGAACTCAGGATGGGAAAGATCGCTCCTTCCCTGGACTTCATAATGATTTGTGCAGTGCAATGATGTTCTTTGGTAATCACACATGACCACCAAAGTATAACTTCTTAGGGGTTACATTATTTTAGTGTTCATTCTAGGTCCAGTGCAGGGCGCCGCGTCCAAAAGTTCTTATCTCGCTATAAATGCCGTGCACATGCGCACGGTCTATTCACCAGCGGTGAGCGCTGCACCACAATTTTTCTACCCCCGCAGGACACTCTGGCCAATGGGTGGAGACGGCACCTGGCAGGTTGATGTAGCAGGGTGCAGCCATAAGGGCAGAGCGCAGTCTGCCCTTTTGAAGTCAGGCAGGTCTTTGTGCCCCGCTAAAACAGCCTAGTGGGAATGCTATTATTTGAAAAAGGGGACGTACCCCCAGAGAATGTAGGTGCCAGGATGGGGGAGAAAGAGCACTTTTAATGCCCTCTCCCCTATTTCCTGTCTGCAGTATTTATCCTATAGGGAGGGAGGCTGGTGTAAAGACCCTCAAGCTCTGTCCAGCTCTAAATGACAGCAACCATCAGGGGGTGGGGTGTGTGTGGGGGAGTGGTGACCGATTTAGTCCTGCTAGTCCTTAGAGACACTGGGGTTAATAAATACAATTCCTTGTTCTCAGTCCTTTTATTTATATGACTGAAAACAACTTGTGATATAACTGTAAGAGCACAGCAGAGTTCTATGGTATCCAGTGGTAACAGCAATATACATCTCTGCCTCAGGACAGTATGCAGAAACCAATGAGTGTAATTAGGAGCGTGACTTTCAGCAAAAATAACAGGACTGTACAGGAGAACTGGGACACTTGGGTGCCCAACAGTAGACCATGCGACTGACAAAATAAGTTTGTTGGATTTTTTGTCAGTCCAGTTTCACATTTGTCTTTGCTTTATGACCCTGGGTGGAGGATTACCTTCCTGCTGATCCATGCTTTCTGATCTAAGCTGAAGGAAGAAAAAGCTCCCCGCTGACTGTTTTTGCTACGCACATTATTTTTTGTGAAAGATGTTGCTGTTCAAAGACATAAATGTGCCAAGATCTGTAAACTTCAGTAATAAATGAGACAGTAACTGACTTGGATTTTGGAAGTAACTTTGTGCTGTTTTGTATTGCCCACTGCTATGGTGTGCTCCTGCCCTTCCTGCCTCCCCCCTCCATATATGCTCTACTTCTTAGGCCACACTTAATACTCTGGATGCAAGAAGCATTGCAATTACGCCAAACTTGCGTGCAAAATGTTTTCTGCAGGTAGATACTTACACCATTAAAGATGGGCAGCAGTACAGCCCAGGCTCCCCAATCCTCATTACAATCCACTAATAACATACATTAAAGAGTCTCTCTCTGCTAATAGTAAATAAAAGCATTTGGCTTTGTACTACACACTGAACAGTTTTTAGTGGTACATAGAGGTCCGATAGATTTACCTGCTAGGACCAATCTGTAAACTCCAAACTTAAATTTAGGCCTCAATATTTTAAATTAAGAGCAATATTTTAATTGAATAAGTTGCAGATAGCAAACAATACCAAGAAGTCTAAACAAGTTGGTGTATTGGTTTTTCTGGCTGCCACCAACTCATTGATCCCACCACGCTCGCTATTTCCCCCACTTTATTGTAGTGTGGGGTTTGAAATGTTACATATTTACTATAAGGAAAATGAGCTAATTAAGATTTATGCTTATTTGTTGGACACATAATTATTGTTAATCTAGATAGACAGTCCTCACAAGGCGTCTGTCAGAAAGGGGCGCTTCATCGCGCGCCGAAGGGACATGCGCGCCCAAAAAGAGGTGAGGTCACTAAGAAAAGGGGACATGTCCTTGAGACGTGCCCCCTGTTCATCACTGTAGGGGAGTGTGCCCAGCACTCACAGAGATGCTGGGCTGCTCCTAAGCTCTCCCTGCAGTGTGAATAGATGCCATGCGCATGACATCTATTCGCTCACGGGCACTTTCCCTTCCACTTCTTTGCGCGTTAAATTTCAAAATTTCAAGTCTGTCGTGTATTACACTTAATATTGGTGCAGTTTTATATTCTGAGGTCATAGCCGCCACACTGCAAAATATACCCCATGGAGTTGGAGGGAGAAACACCTTATGGAGATAGGATATTGGACAGTCTATTGAAAAAGGAGAGATTCAGCTTTGTAGTCTCAGGACTAGAGTACAAGGAAGCAGCCTCCAGCACGGTGCTTGTATGGCATCTCCAAAATCCCTTTCATAACCTGGTTTGGCTTCTCATTCTACAGCAAGCATTTCAAATTACATTAGTGTCAGAATAGTTAGGATTATAGTGAATTTTGGAGTCAGACTTACTGTATGTATAGGGTATATTATATATGCCACATTCACAGAACAGACCTAACAGAGAATAGACTTTAGCCCCGCAATAAGGTTGGCAGTCTGAAATTATATAACAAATATTATAGATATTTAAGTTGAAAAAAAAAATAAAATCATAATTCAAAGTTTCAGGTTTCTACATAAAAAGCCGAGGGGCGGTATCCAATTAGCCGCTATACCGATAAATTTTCACCGGCTAAAACTTTTTGGACCTATCGCACGAATTTGCAGCTTATCGCATGTATGCGAGCTCCCGTTTATCGTGCAATCCAATTGCAAAACGGGCATTAACGCATTCACACAATAACTCTTGCAGGGATGACAGGCGAAAAGTACAGGTGAAAATGGGGAAATCAGCCTGCACCCCAAAAAAAGGTAAACTAATACTGGGTAACAGTATAGAAGCCTTTTATTGGCCATAATCAAAGGGTTTTGAGTTCTTAAATAGTGTGAAATGGCTGTTTTATGCATTTTTCTAGAACAGAACAAAAAACAATATATAGAAATAATTTTTGGGGGCCAAAAGGTAATGCTCTAGTTAAATTAGGGGTAAATAAAAAGGGGGTAAGTATATTTTTGAGTCTTCTAAGGGCACTTTTAAATTTTTTTTAAAAATACACCTGCTGCAATGCTATGTTTAAAATACCTTCCCCATCCATACAGCCCCCCAAAATACCTAACCCACTACTTTGAGTCCATTTTACTCCACTTTTTACTTTTTCACCCCAAAAATGACAGGTTATTATTGGCCCAAATAAGCCAATTAAAAAAATTGTTTTGTCTAATTAGTCATTAAGGGGGGTGTCCCAGAGGTTCGGCACCAAGTCCCGACATTTTAGACCAAAAATGGGGATTTTGCACAACTTTTCACCTACTCAGAGATGGTGAAAACTGATCTGCGATAATTGCTATGGAAGACATCGGACCATGGCTAATTGGACAGCACGATAACCATTTTTGGAGAAGAGTTTTCACAAGCGAAAACTTTTCGCCAAAAAATGGGTTATCGCAGCTAATTGGATACCACCCTAGGTGTTACCGAATATTCGGTATATTTTGTGATCACACCCCTTTAATCTTTTGTACCCTAAGGTAAATCCATTTTGAACAGGCTTTGTTCAGTACCAAGAACTTCCATTTCTTTGTTACAAGAATTATGTAAGCAGTGTGAGCTAAAACATAAGGGGTAGGAAGAGGCATTGCCTGGGCAATCTGGCTGTGGACTGCTAATTACTGCCTTGATTATAATTGAATGGACTTGGTCCCCTAAGGACACAGATTGACTAGCTCCCTAATTTGGAAACCTGGGCATGCAAACTGGATCTCCTTGCACCCCCTATCCAGGATCATTATAGCTTAGTGCCTCAGATATCCAGCACACTGATATACACGGTACCTCCCAGTGTTACCCAAAAGGGATGAAAATTTCATACAGTGCTTTAAAAAAAAAAAAAAAAAAGGCCATTTTCCTCATATATGCTGAATTTAAATAGAATTCGGTGACTGAAATGCAGCCGAAACTCCTAATGGAGACTGGTGGTTGATCTCAATTACACCCGACTGTACAGAGTACTGAATTTCGCAGAACCGTACAATTCTTTCTCTGAGAAACTCTGACTAAAGCAGGGGTGGGGAACACTTTTTCTGCCGAGGGCCATTTTGATAGATATATCTGTCTATCTAACATTATTCACATGCCCGGTGCAGGCCACGCCCCCTCCGTGTGATGTCACATGGGGATGGGGCCATAATTGCCAGTGATTACAGCAATGCCTGGAGCATCCTGAGGATGCTCCGGGGAGCTATAAGGACAGCGGTGTGACAGTCTGCTACATAGATTCTGGCTGCAGGGCGCCATCATAGGCACCATGCTATCCAGATGAGGCTAGCAGAAAAAATCTATTGAGGGCCAGACCAAATGATTCCGGGGGCCTTATACGGCGGGTTCCCCACCCCTGGACTAAAGCCTGCATGTCAGATACCTGTAAAATACTATTATTAGTATTTATTTATGTAGCGCTAGTATATTCCTTTGCACTTTACAGTTGGAACATTACTTGATCCAATCCCCATACCAAAGGCTATATGGAAAGCAGAAGACAGGAAAAGATTGTGTTATACCACTTTCAGACAGGAAAAAGCCAAAATCCCAGCTTTTACCCGGGTTGTTTTGCCGGTCCCTGCTTGTACCCTCCCTTCAGACAGAAGAGCAATTTACCAGGGCAAACATTTCAACCCGGTAATTTGCTGATTAACACAGGTACTTCTTCCGTCTGAAAGGCTCAACCCGGGTCGAAATTCCCAGGTCTCTGGGATTTTTGACCGAGGTTGACCCTTTCAGACAGAAAAGGACCAGTGTTGATCAGCAAATTACCGTGTTGAAATGTTTGACCCGTTAATTTGTTTTTGTGCCTGAAAGGGGTATAAGCAACATTTATCATCATTGTATTTTTATTTGAAATGTTGCTTATTAACTTTAATCACAATATTATTACCAATAAATTCCCCCCTTTAATTTAGCGAGAATTCAAACTGCGGCGAAAGCCTTTTTGGGAGGTGCTAGAAGCAGACAGGCATTTTTCAAGATTAAAGAGATGAAGATTTATGGGACTACTTTGCAGTAATTTTTTTTTTTTTTTTACTGTGTTTTGCAAAGATAAATGGTATAATGGGCTTTTTCAGATTTTTTTTCTGGAAAAAATAAAGCAACTGTGTGGAGCACTGTTCAGAGGTCACTGGACATTTATTCGGGATTAATCCTGTCGATCATCTCATGTCTGCCTCAGAATCTGCTATGGGCAGCACTATCAGTTCATCCATTATATAATGTCAATTTCACTTAATGTGAGTGCAATCTGCACTCTGCAAGCTTAAACCTACTGACATGGAACAGACACGTACTGACATGTACAAATGTGTCCTCATACACCTAGCCTCAGTACACCGTGCGGCACAAGTGAGCTGTACTGAGTGGTGTAGAGTATTTTTGCATCTTATTCGCTCAAATGTGCAACTTCGTTGCAATGTGATGCGACAAGACTGCACGGCTTAATTGGATATGCAACGCTTATGTATGTGTGCAGCTGTGTCTGAATCTGTACAACGGAACTGGGCGTGATAAAAACCCCCGTCTGCTGCATTGCAGAACTTCTGTATACAGACTCAGACGCACACAGATAAACACGTGTCACATATCAAAGTAAACAGTGCAGTCACATGAAGCGGTTTTGTCACATTGTGTTGCAACTATGACGCACATCTGAGTGAAAAAGACGCTCGACACAAGCAGATTCGCACGGGAGCTGGTGCACTGAGAAGGACTCTATGGCGCAACTATGCAAATGTGTATGAGGGCATGTCTGTACATCACTAATATGACATGTTATGGGGTATATTTATCAAACTAATTTTGGAGAAAATCCCCCAAAAGACAAAATTCCCCAAAATATCTGCTGCAGTCCTCCGTTTTCAAAGCCAAAGCTTAGTAATGCAAAGTTTTCCTGAGCTTGGCCCCCGGTAATGAACACGATCTTCAGATGACATTTGCCCACAGCAGTCTATGGGCTACTGTAACGTACATGGCCATTAGGCTCCCCAGGTCTGTACCCGGAAGTAAAGTGACAGAGATTCTACATTTTTTCTGGGATGGCCTCTTATCAGAGCCTGTGTCTCTGCAAGATGCTTTTGGTAAACTCAATATTTTTATCATTTCTTATTGCAGCAAGAGTCACATTATTGATAAATATGGTAAATATGCCCTTATATCACAATCCAGTACCCCCCCCCCACCTCTCCCCCATGGCCCAAGGACTGAAGATACTGTTCAGCTTTGGTGGCCCAGTAAAAATACAGAATCACTGCCATATTCAGAAAAGCAGGGTCTCAGAAATTTAGTTAAATAAACCCTGCACAAATATACAACCACTTCATCAATATGCAAATTCATGGACATTTCAGTTGCAAAATATTCCAGTATGACACTTACATATAACTATATTCCATGCATTGGATGGAGCATCTTTTTTAACATTTAAACCCAGTAGTAATTACATTTCCTTTGCAATACAGTTATTTTATGCAGTACTTACTGTTGCTGGATTTTAGATCTCTGTGTATGACCGGAACGATGGCTTCATCATGCAAATAATTCATTCCTCTAGCAATCTGTACTGCCCAGTTTACAAGTATATCTGGTGGAATCTTCTTGCCAGAAAGCACCCTGTTTAGTGATCCCCCTCGGGCAAACTCCATGATCAAACACAGGTTGGGCTCCTTCAAGCAGACGCCTCTCAGAGCGATGATGTTGGGGTGATTCATCATAGCAAACAGTTTGGCCTCCTGTCTGACATTCTCAATAGTTTGGCTTATATCTTCATCGGGGTCATGGCGTGCTGCTTTTACAGCCACTTCTTCATCTCCCCAAATGGCACGGTACACCTTTCCAAAGCCTCCGATCCCAATGATTTCTTCCAAAAACAGCTCCGTAAAGTCAATCTCTTGTACTGTACAGCGGCACAGAAAAAAAGTAAAGAATTATAACTGCAATTTAGCCAGATGACATTGGTACAGTCTAATCGGCATGACGTGCAGCGAACAGGACTGCGACTAGTCTACATATCAATCTACAGTGTAAGAGATCAAAAAGAACAACCACTTAAAATGGGTAAGCATAAATGAAGGAAACTCTTAAATTTACAATAAAAGTTTTAAAATCAAAATCAATCGCGGCTCACCTCATGAAGTGGGGGTTGGGGAGTACAGTTAACAAGTACCACTTTTGTGTAACAATGCACACAAAGGTTTCCATGGCTATATTTTCAGTTGTATGCGTCTTAATAAATGTGAACCTGAAATGTAGTGTAAAAATCCACCCAGGGCATAGACGCAGCATAAAAGTCAGCAGCAACATACAAGTCAAAATGGGACACACCTCAAAAGGGACATGGTTAGCATGGAACTTACATGTGAACGTCCATGTACTGCCTTTCCAATCATAATGGACCAGATATAGAGTATGCATCAAAGTAAAAAAAAAAAGGCATAAATTATGTACATGTGCAGTGTGACAAATTATACAAAGCACATGTGTACACAACACAAACAGACGTGTCCAATCAGGTGCTATGTGTCTAGCAGATCTAAAAAAGAAAATTGAATGACTCCTCAAATGTCTACAATACACAAAGTGAGAGTTAAGGCCCCCCCACACGGAGCGATATAGCGGCCGTTCCGACGGATTGGAACGATAACGCAGCTATATCGTTCAGTGTGTGGGCATATCATCCACTGCGCGGCTCCCATAGGGTCGTCCGTCGCTCCTCCAGATCTCTCTGCATGCACATAATACAGGGCTGATGCAGCCATTTTGGACAAGAAATTCTAAGAATTATTTATCCTACCCACAAAGGTACCAGACGAGGCAGACATTTTGGACGTACTACATAGGTTACACTGGTTGGAATAGACAATGCCTGGAAGAGATGACACATGGGGATGGGGAACCAACAGAATACTAAAGAAAAATGCAGGATCCTTACAAAGTCACCACATCCAAGTATTATCCATCCTACCCACGAGAGTACCTGCCAAGGCAGCCATCTTCTGTTCACTACATAGGTCACAATGTGTAAGACTAATTATTAGGAGCTGTATTTGAGACGTTAGAGTGCAACAAGGTGGTGTATTATTGGCTCACTTGTTTTACAGGTTGAGTCTCCCATATCCAAAATACCTCTGGCCCAAAGCATTTTGTGTATCGGATTTTTCTGTATTTTGGAATATTTGCACCCCATAATGTGATATCTTGGGGAAGGGACCCAACTCAAGCATTTGTGTTTCATATACACCTTATACATATAGCCTGAAGGTCATTTTATACAATGTTTACTGCACAAAATTATTAAAAACAAAGTGTGTGTACATTGAACCATCAGAATTTAAAAAGGTGTCACTATCTCAGTAGCGCTCAAAAAAAAAAAAAATCTGTATTTTGAAATATTCCGTATTTCGGAAATATTTGGTTATGGGAGACTCAACCTTTAATAGATAATCCCAAAGCTAAACTGCAAATAAGACACACACGTATGAAATGAAAATTTTTTTACATTTCAGGCGCTTTTGAGAATTGGAGCATGGATCAGATAAGATCTGAACAATTTGTATTGGTGCAATGGCCAATGGTATATGGAACAATGCTGATATACTGTATGGCAAGTAACCAGACTGTACACAATAGGGGACCTTCCTAACTTGCTGGGTAATAAGGCAGCATGCAACACCAAACCAGTTGATGCCGTCATTGACCAGGAACTTTACATATACTTCCCTGAATTTTACAAGCAGTCTTTTAAACTGCATCATCTTTTAAAGGGGTTGTGAATCTTCAGGTGACTAGAACATAGATATTTCAACTTTCTATCAATTGGTTTCCTATAAATGTTTTATGTAAAAACATACCTACATACTACAGGGCTCGACAAATCCTGGGGCCAGGTCGCCATGGAGACTAAAGTTTGTTGACTGGCAACCAGATATTTCAGGGAGGGAGGATTGGAGGAAGCAGTGCCCCAGAGGAGATTCATGGGCGGCCATTTCACAGGAGTGTATGTGCTGACAGTGTCTCCTGCGCGGACTCCTCTGCCTGCGGTGACACTGCTCTCTTCCGTCCTGGCTGTCCGGCTGCATAGACCTCCGGTAAGATGTTCTATGAATGGCCAGGGATTGTGGCTGCGGAGGGTAGCGATGTGGCCACCGGGGACAGGGGGGGTGATTTGCCCAAGGGGGGGCAGGTGGGGTAGCGGCACTGAAAGGGTTAACCCCACATGCTGTGGCGCCATATTCAAAGGGAGCTAGGCACCATGTTTTAAATGTATTAACGGCGCTAGACACCGGTGGTTTACAAAAAAAAAATGTGTTTGATTGCTGCCGCGGCCGGGCCCTCTGTGGCCATGGCAGCACAGAGTGTTAACCCCCATCATCTCTGGTGGCTGCGGCAATGGGGGACCATGTGGTGTCCCGGACTGCAGGGCTAAGTGGTACATAGGGGGACCGGGTTAGCCGGCTCCCTGTGGGGTGCTGTGTGTTGACACTGGGGACCGGGAGCCTAGCTCCCGGCTCCCCCAGCGCAGCGATGCAGAAGGAGGCTGTGTGCCGGCTGCCGGGGAGCGGGAGCTTAGCTTTCGGCGCCCCAGCAATAAAGGGCAGCCGAATTGAGTGCAACACTGAGTGTGGGAACCGGGCGCACGACGCCGCTCTGCGCTCCCAGCTGGGGACAGGGAGCCTAGCTCCCGGCGCCCTCAGCTCCACAGTGCCGGTTGTGCACACGCTCGGGGAAAGGGAGAGCCCACTTCCCCGATCCTCAGCGTGGAAGGCGGCAGGAAACCGCTGCTGCTGGCACGAGTGTGTCAGCGCTGTAGGACTGATTTATCAACGAGTTTATCACTCAAAATGAGTGATAAATGTCACGGTGTATGATAAATGGTGCTCCAGCCAATCAGCTCCCAAGTGTAATTTTTCTAACAGATGACAGTTGGGTGCTGATTGGCTGGAGCACCAATTATCATAAAAAGTGAAATTTATCACTAATTTTGAGTGATAACTCAATGATAAATGATGCCCGGAGAGTCGCACACAGGAAGACCGGACAAGCCGGCTCCTTGTGCGGTGAGGCAGGGGCTAGGTGCCTGCATGACGGGGGACAGGGAAAGCCAGCTTCCTGTACCCCCGGAACTAGGAAGGGGAACAGCATCTGAGAGCTGCTGGGAGTAAAAGGTACAGCTGGGCCATGGCCCCAGGCTGTAGAGCTGAAAGCCCTATGCTGGGGACAGACAGCTCGGCTCCCAGTGTCCCAGCACGGCAGGGCTGATTTAGTAAATTATTAACTGTGGTTTTTTTTAGAACGGTGGTCTGGCTCCTACTCTTTCATCCTGGCTCCTAGATTGTAGAAAAATTTGTTAAGCCCTGACATACTACACAAATTTGAATTTAGAAGATACATCACTCACTGCACAACTTCCCCTGGGATACTATTGCTTATATACAGTGCCTTGCAAAAGTATTCCCCCCCCCCTTGGCTTTTTACCTTTTTTGTTACATTACAGTCTGTAATTTAATTTTTTAATCTGAATGTTATGTGATAGATCTGCACAAAATAGTCTAATTTGGTGAAGTGAAATGAGGAAAATATTTACAAAAAAGAATCTTTATAAATAAAATTCTGAAAATTGGCATGTGCATATGTAATCACCCCTTTTGCTATGAAGCCTCTCAAAAGTTTTGGTGCAACCAATTACCTTCAGAAGTCACATAACACTGCACAACAATGAAAATGTTTCCGATGTGAAAATAGTTACTTCTAATTGATTTCAGCATGCAAAGAATGAATATGACAAAAGTGATAAGAAAGTGATAAGGTGCCAGCCAATCAGCTCAGCAATATCTCACAGGCTGTGTTTGAGAAATGACAGTTGGGAGCTGATTGGCTGGCACCTTATCACTTTCTTATCACTTTTCACTCTGTCTCCTAACACTGCTTAGTAAATAGACCCCTATATTAGATAGTACGTTCGTATGCTGTATGTTTGTTTCATTTTGTGTTCTTATTTGTGATTGAATTAAAACAACTGTTATTTATTTTCTATCAAGAAATTGTCAGATTTTAAAATAGCTTTTCACTATATTACTAATGTACATACAGTACAGTGTAAGTAGTGTAGCTCAAAAAATAGAGCTAGTAAAAACATTCAGAAATTATTTTAGTTTTTCTTGACCGCAAATTAGTAATGTATGACTATTTTTAGAAAGGAAACAAATTAAAAGTATTAAATTTGTTATACAGTTTAATTAGTGAAATGAAGTCCACCTGTGTGACATCTAAGTGTCACATGATCTGTCGATATAAACACACCTTTTCTGAAAGGCCCCAGAGGCTGCAACAACACTAAGCAAGAGGCATCACACCATGAAGACCAAGGAGCTTTCCAAACAAGTCAGGGACAAAGTTGTTGAGAAGTACAATTCTGGGTTGGGTTATAAAAAAAATATCCAAATCTTTGATGATCCACCGGAGCACCATCAAATCAATCATCAACAAATGGAAAGAACATGGTACCACAACAAACCTGCCAAGAGAGGGCCACCCACCAAAACTCACAGACCGGGCAAGGAGGTGATTAATCAGAGAGACAGCACAGAGACCAAAGGTAACCCTGAAGGAGCTGCAGAGTTCCACAGCAGATACTTGTGTATCTGTGCATGTGGCCACAATAAGCCGTACACTCCATAGAGCTGGGCTTTATGGAAGAGTGGCCAGAAAAAAGCCATTACTAAGTGATAAAAATAAGAAGACATGATTTGAGTTTGCCAAAAGGCATGTGGGCGACTCCCCAAATGTATGGAGGAAGGTGCTCTGGTCAGATGAGACTAAAATTTAACTTTTCGGACACCAAGGAAAACGCTATGTCTGGTGCAAACCCAACACATCCCATCACCCCAAGAACACCAGTGAAACATGGTGGTGGCAGCATCATGCTGTGGGGATGTTTTTTTTCAGCAGCAGGGACTGGGAAACTGATTTGAGTTGAGGGAAAGATTAATGGTGCTAAATACAGGGATATTCTTGAGCAAAACCTGTCTCAGTCTGCCTGTGATTTGAGACTGGGACGGATGTTCACCTTCCAGCAGGACAATGACCCGAAGCATACTGCTAAAGCATCACTCGAGTGGTTTAAGGGGAAACATTTAAATGTGTTGGAATGGCCTAGTCAAAGCCCAGATCTCAATCCAATTGAGAATCTGTGGTCAGATGTGAAGATTGCTGTTCACAAGCGGAAACCATCCAACATGAAGGAGCTGGAGCAGTTTTGCCTTGAGGAATGGGCAAAAATCCCAGGGGCAATATGTGGCAACCTCAGAGACTTATGCAAAGCGACTTGCAGCTGTAATTGCCGCAAAAGGTGGCTCGACAAAGTACTGACTTTAGGGGGTGAATAGATATGCACGCTGAAGTTTTCTGTTATGTTGTTTGATTCACATTAAAAATATATATATATATATATATAAAAACACATCTTCACAGTTGTAGGCATGTTCTGTGAATGAAATGATGCACACCTTCAAACAACCCATTTTAATTTCAGGTTGTGAGGCAACAAAATATGAAAAATGCAAAGGGGGTGAATACTTTTGCAAGGCACTGTACCTGTTCAGGTTAACAGACAAGGTTATGCAGGCTTAAGACCGACTGACCTGCCTTTTCCACTTCAAAGTCCATTTGTGTTACCCTCTCTACAACTACTAGCTCTGAGCCAGCATGTACAGAATTGCTGATAGAACCAGGCAGCAGCCAACTTGAATATCACTGTATGTCAAAAGGGAGGGACAAATATTGATGTTAGTGGTTGGGTCCATGCAATGAGTGAAACAATTATTACATACGGTAATATGTCATTGCAGACTGCCAGAAAACTGTTAATGTGATTTTCTTAAGCTCTTTAAAAAAAAAAAAAAAAGTCACAATAGGTAAAAAAAAAAAAAAAAAAAAAAACAAATCAGAAGAGATGGGGAATGCATAATGTATAACGGGCATTACCGCGTGGCATTATGTGTAAAGGGTGTTACTGCATGGCATAATATGTAAGGGCACTACTGTGTGGCATAATGTTTAAAGGCCGGGCATTGCTGCGTGGCATAATGCGTAAGGGATATTACTGTGTGGCACAATGCATAAGGAATATTACTGCATGGCATAAATATGTAAAGGGCATTCCTGCACGGCATAAATGTGTAAAAGGCATTACTGCATGGCATAAATGTGTAAAAGGCATTACTGCGTGGTATAATGTGTTATAAGTGGCACTACTGTGGTGACACATGAATAAAGGGCATTACTGTGTGACGTAACGTGAATAAGGGATACTATACAGTGAAAAGCTAAAACAGCCATCCCCCACCAGTGGGCCGCAGTGACTGGCATGGCACGACATCTATTTACACTGTAGGGAGAGCTTGGGGGCAGCCCTTCATTTCCAAGAGTGCTGGGAACGCCCCCTATGGATACGAAAAGGAGACGTATCTCAAGGACACGCCCCATGTGTTTTCGTAAGATATATCATAATAGGATAGGGTGACAAAAAAATAAAAAATAAAATCGGTGAAAAACAGGTATAATCTGCAAAAATCCCCGTTTTCCGCTGATCGCGGGGATCAATTAGCGCCTGAACAATGTTTGGGGCTAATTGGATACCGCTCTAGGGGATTGCAGCAGATATCTAGAATATCTGCTGTGGTCCCCTGTACATACTGTATATCCTGGTAGTTCTTAATATTTACATACCACCTCTGACACTGGTTGTTTTCTGGGTAATACCACACATTCTTTGATAATTATGCCTCTTATTACCTAATGCCTTCTTCACTATGAGTTTTGTGTACGGACAATTCATAACACCTGTAGGATCATAGAGGCATTATATACGCATTTAAGGGGCATGTGGTGAGATCTGATGCTGTTGGGGCCATCAGAAGGGCATTCCAGGGGTATGTGGGGATGCGTGTTGGCATGTGGGAAGGTCTGAGGGGCATATGGGTAGCTCTAAAGCATAAATTATGATGGGACCCAGATATGGTCAGATAGGACCCCATTTTTTAAAGTAAAGAGTCCCTGGCACCCATATATTTTGTCACTCAGCACGATCACTGTAATTGTAAGATGAAATCTTACTTCAACATTAACAAAATAAAACACAATTACATCTTTTACTTTTTAAGCTTAATACTGTACTTGTAGCTATTTATTTATATCAATGCGAATTGAATAGCACTGGGAAGGAGCTCCAGGAGCTATTCAATTCAGCCTGCTGTTAAGCCAGACTGAAGGATTTCTTCTCCAGAAATCCGCCAAAACTGCTGGTGCAATGTCGTTTTCTGCCCTTAACTCAACGGAAACAGCATTGTGCCAGGCACTTAAGTTGGAGAATGCCAGTTCTCGGGACTAAACACCATGTTTAAAGGTACCGGAACGGGCATTCTCCGACATAACAGCGTGCTGAATTGAATATCTCCGGGAGCTCCTTCCCGGCCCTATTCAATTCGCATTGAATTAAATCCTATATAATAATTTGCTAAGTCTCCAACAATATATGGGCGGTTGGAGACAGGACAGACCCTAGAAGGAGAGGACGACCCGCCAGGAGGTAAGAATGTATGCAGCCGTGGAAGGGAAGTGACAAGTCAGAGCTGGGAGCAGGACAGATAGCGCAGCAGAAAGGGGCAGTCAGTAGAACAGGGTGGTACTGACAGCTTAGCGTGGGACGGAGTACTGTAGCTGGCAGAGATAGGTCATTGCTGCAGTCACGCCAAACACTTTCGGCGCGCCAGGTGCCGCGTGACTATGCTCACGCTGAGTCTTTTTTGCCCAAAAATACATCTTACACGCACAAGGAGACTGCACTGATTAATTTGATATGCAACACTTTTACAGCTCTGTGACTGAATCTCTACACCAACTTCTATCATATAGTAGCTGCGGCTTTATTCCGCGTCTAATTCCGTTGTGCTTCGTACACAGACTCAGTCGCACACCGGTATACAAGTGTTACATATCACATTAATCAGCAGTCTGCTGGTGCATCCAGGTGGCATCACATTGCGACTAATATGCATTTTCGGGTGAAAAAGACGCAATACACACGCTAGGCGCAAGCAGAGCCGCACAGGACCTGGTAGCTCACTTGCGCCGTATGGCGCATTGACATTAGGTGTATGAGGACACATCTGTATTTAATGGTGGTAAAGATTTGCTGCATTGCGGGAGATCCCCTGAAATTGCCTCAAACTGCTTGTTATTAGCCTCAAAGGGGTAAACCAAAACAATAAGAGACTCAGCTCTGAGGAGGTTTTAGGGCTCCTGGGGGGACTTAGGGTCAGGCACCCCCCCCGGGAGGGTTAGGTTTAGGCTAGGGGAAGGGGGACGGGGTTAGTGTTAGGCACCCCGGGGGAAGGTTAGGGATATACTGCAGGGACGGGGGGGTTAGGTAGCCCTAAGGGAGGGTTAGGGGGGAAAATAGGGTTAGTTATACTTGCCTTATTAGCGATCGGGATCTTCACCCCTGCCGGGCTTCCGCTGTCGGGATTTGAACTATTATGTTAGTAATTAGATTAAAGGTTAGTTCCACATAAAAGCAGCAAATATCCCAGTACTTTCAAAAAGTATTCTTATAACAGTTGTCATTTTCTCTGCATAATCTTTGTCCCATACTGTAATAGCAGATGAGATGGAGCGCAGGTTGGGTTGCTTCATGCCAGGTCAGACTGTGGGAAGCAAGCCTGTCTAAAGGTGCCTACACACATAGCAATATTTTACACGATTTGCACGATTTCGACGAATCATGATGACAAATCGTGTAAAATATGCCCAAATCGTTGAGTGTCCACTCAGGATTACGATGCCAATGCGCGTCCCCGCTGGTCGCACATTGCATCTTCAGATCTGCCGTGCTGTAGGGCAGATCTGACAATCTAGGACACGATGCACTGAAAAAAAAGAAAGGATGCACAATGGATCATTTGTACATACACCAATCGTGTGCAGGACTGCCGGGAGATTCAAGGGAAATTGTACACATTGTCGGATCGTGAGCACATCGCTATGTGTGTAGGCACCTTAAGTTGTACTACATGACCAGAACCTAAAGTCCCCATAGGAAGTTTCAGGTTTTTTTTTTAACCACACCAGGGTATATCCAGTATGTCCACATATAGGTGTACAAATGAACATAGGTGATCGCAACCTTGCCAGCACTGGGTGGCAGAAGAAAATATGTTCTCTAGACTAGAGGGTACAGATTACCACCTAGAGTATATTTTATATTGTTTTTGACCAAGAAGCAATGGAGACATTTAGCGATCCTCTCTCTAATGTCCCTCCATGATTGCTTACCCAGCGAGGGTCCCGGGTCATTCCCCCAGTCAGTTTCATGTTTGAGTCAGTAAAAGACCTCTGAATGGGGAGTTAAAACATATTCATCAAAAAGCTAGTAGTTGTCAGATTTTACGGATAATAGGGATGGAGTAGGAAGGTTTTTACATGCAAACACTCAATGTTAATTTTAGTTATAGGGAGATTAATCTCTGGGTTAAATCTTGAAAGACAAAGCCTGTGCATCCTTTCAATTTGGGACAAAATAGAATCACTTATCGAATCACAATTTTTTGTATAAACATTTGGGGATCCAACTTTATTCTGCTGCAAGCAACTCAGACCAGTCCTATCATCATCGGTCTGTGCTAGGACCCATCACCAAGATTAGAGGTTTGCTTTCCACATGACTGTTCATGCACTTCTCAGGTGCTTCCCATCCTTGGGAAGGAGTCCATGTGACCAAGACACGATATACACGGTGGCGCATCTGTCAAACGTTTATAGCACCACACTGACGATGTTGGCATATGTTGGTTGTTTTACAGTAGCCTTGATAAGTACAACCCTGTCACAGCACCTCCTAGTCTCTCCTACATGTTCATAACAGACATAAGCTTCATGCCTTACAGAGATAACACATATTTGAAATACCCTCATAAGGGTAAACATGGAAGGTTGCATATAGGGGGAACTGAATTAGTGGCAGTAATTTACCCCATGCTAATTGATTCCCCGGGGCATTCCAATTAGCCTCGAAGTCAGTCCAGCTGCAGCTATTACCGGGGATTTTTTTTTCAGGACCTCAGCAGGGTCTGAAAAAAAAAAAATCTGCGTTAACTAGCCCGTTTTCACGGCACTGAAAACACATAGGTTCATGAACTTAACACGGGTTCTGAGTGTTCTCTCCCAAAAGTAGATATTTTTTTGTCCAAGAAAAAACTGGATCTAATTGAATTGCCCGGAAAAAAAAAATTGTGATAAAGTTCAAAACATTGTGAAACAGTCTAGTTTTTTCACCCAAAACTTTAAATCGGGGCTAACTGAATTCTTCCCTTAAGGCGGGTATCCACTACCTGATTAAACAGAGCGATTGAACGATATAGTTTTCGTTCAGTTGCTCGTTAATCGGGCACAAATTGGGCATACAAATGTTGGCAACAACAAGAGTTGCACGCTCCTGCTGGTCATTTCCGACATCAATTATCACCCGAACATGCTGGTCAATATGCCATTAAAGACCGGTTGACCATGTTCGGGGATGATGGACGGTGACTACACTGAACGACTGATCGTTCAGTGTAGGCATTGCAGGGGATTGGGAACGACTACGATGTCGTAATCGTACTGTCTTCCCTGGGACCGGGTAGTGGATGTGCGGCATTAGTGTACATAAACATACACCCACAATAGACTAGCGTCTCACATTATAGCGGTACACTAGCTTTTCTGGAAAACACTAGAAGATTATGTAGACAGGAAATAGTAACAAAATAGGCTTCATAGCCAACTGCATAAATTACATCTTCACAAAATTTTGTATTTCAGGTTTCATACTACTTACATGTACAAGGGACAGCTACAGCAGCTAAGCTATGCCAGGCTCTTGGGGCTCGATTCAATTCAATGAATAGCGCCGGGAAGGATCTCCCGTAGCTATTCAATTCGGAGTGCTGTTAGGTCGGGGAATGCCAGTTCTGCCTTAAACAGGGTGTTTAGTCGTGTTTAGCCTTCTCACATCCTTAGTCGGGCTTAGCAGCGCGCTGAATTGAATAGCTCCGGGAGCTCATTCCCGATGCTATTCAATTTGCGTTGAATAGAGCCCTATGTGGGAACATGGTAAGAGTAGTCCACATAGAGATAACAAACAGATACCTTTGGAAATGGTGCATACACTTACAGAATCCAACATACAGTCAGGTCCATAAATATTAGGACATTGACAGAATTTTCATATTTTGGCCTCTATTCACCACCACAATAGTTTCAAATGAAACAAACAAGATGTGCTTTAACTGCAGACTTTCAGATTTAATTTGAGGGTAATTACATCCAAATCAGGTGAACGGTGTAGGAATTACAACGGTTTCTATATGTGCCTCCCACTTTTTAAGGGGCCAAAAGTAATGGGACAAACTAAACAATCCTAAATCTAACTGTCACTTTTTAATACTTTGTTGCAAATCCTTTGCAGGCAATTACAGCCTGAAGTCTGGAACGCATAGACATCAACAGAAGCTGGGTTTCATCCCTAGTGATGCTCTGTCAGGCCTCTACTGCAAATGTCTTCAGTTCCTGCTTGTTCTTGGGGCATTTTCCCTTCAGTTTTGGCTTCATCAAGTGAAATGCATGCTCAATCGGATTCAGGTCAGGGGATTGACTTGGCCATTGCATAACATTCCACTTTTTAGCCTTAAAAAACTCCTTGGTTGCTTTTGCAGTATGCTTCGGGTCATTGTCCATCTGCACTGTGAAGCGCCGTCCAATGAGTTCTGAAGCATTTGACTGAATATGAGCGTATAATATTGCCCAAAACACTTTTGTCAGCAGTCACATCATCAATAAATACAAGGGAACCAGTTCCATTGGCAACCATACATGCCCACGCCATGACACTACCACCACCATGCTTCACTGATGAGGTGGTATGTTTTGGATCATGAGCAGTTCCTTTCCTTCTCCATACTCTTCTCTTCCCATCACTCTGGTACAAGTTGATCTTTGTCTCATCTGTCCATAGGATGCTGTTCCAGAACTGTAATGGCATTTTTAGATGTTGTTTGGCAAACTCTAACCTGGTCTTCCTGTTTTTGTGGCTCACTAATGGTTTACATCTTGTGGTGAACCCTCTATATTCACTCTTGTGAAGTCTTCACTTGATTGTTGTCTTTGAGACATATACACCTACCTCCTGGAGAGTGTTCTTGATTTGGCCAACTGTTGTGAAGGGGTTTTTCTTCACCAGGGAAATAATTCTTCTGTCATCCACCACAGTTGTTTTCCGTGGTCTTCCGGGTCTTTTTTGTGTTGCTGAGCTCTCCGGTGCGTTCTTTCTTTTTAAGAATGTTCCAAACAGTTGATTTGGCCACACCTAATGTTTTTGCGATCTCTCTGATGGGTTTGTTTTGATTTTTCAGCCTAATGATGGCTTGCTTCACTGATAGTGACAGCTCTTTGGATCTCATATTGATAGTCGACAGCAACTAATTCCAAATGCAAATGTCACAACTAGAATCAACTCCAGACCTTTAACCTGCTTAATTGATAATGAAATAACGAGGGAACAGCCCACACCTGTCCATGAAATAGCTTTTGAGTTGATAGTCCCATTACTTTAGGCCCCTTAAAAAGTGGGAGGCACTTATAGAAACCGTTGTAATTCCTACACCGTTCACCTGATTTGGACGTAATTACCCTCAAATTAAATCTGAAAGTCTGCAGTTAAAGCACATCTTGTTTGTTTTATTTCAAAGCCATTGTGGTGGTGAATAGAGGCCAAAATATGAAAATTCTGTCAATGTCCCAATATTTATGCACCTGACTGTACATTAGCCAAAAAAAAAAAAATTGGACTGGAGGGGTGTGGTAAAATGTCACCACAGAGGTTGTATGTTGACAGTCACAATGCAGACAGTCGGTTTGCCAATGTAGTGTTTTTGGCCAATTTTAGCCCTAACAGCAGCCTAAACCCAAGACAAAAATGGGCCACTAACATTTACAATAATCTACATTATGTCCATGTCGACATAATGACTGCATACTGGACTTAACCCTCAGTGAACTAGGTGGGGTGTGACATACCCCAGCAAGATTTAAACTTCAATAACTTTTCAAACAATACTGATCACAAGTTGCCATTTCGTGTCACAAGAGTTGCGACGTTGCCAGTTTGCATAGTGATGGCGGCTTAGTGCGGCGGGCGCTAGAGCAGAGAGAACACGTGCATAAGGTGCGTGTAGGCATCGAATACCCCACCTGGTTCGGCACCTGCCTTGAGGTCAGCCAAGAGTGTTGACCAAGTTTATTTTCATTATTTCCAATTGTTCTTAAGTTTAAATTTATTCACAATTGTGATTCAAACAATGTTCCAAAGATCTTTTTCAAAAAAGTTGTTACCAGAAGATTTAGAAGTTTAGTTCGTAAAAAAGTTTCACTTTTGTTTTCGTTTTCTTCTTTTTATTGTTTTATTTTAGGTTTATAGCTTAAGGGACAAGAATCGATGTAATGACAGTTGGAATTACGGTCGTACTAAATTAGCATACTTATGGTGAAGTACAGCATGTGGTATGGGATGAGTCCCAGCATACCCTCCCACCGATCAGCTGGTAAAGCATGCTGTAGTTTCACAACAGCTGGAGAGCCACAGGTTGCCCCAATAAAACGCACTTCTTTAGAGGAGTGGTTACACTTTTATAATGTTTGACGTGGTTATAAATATTACTGAGGGTTTTCTGTTTACTAGTAGTTTAGCTTATTAATGTTGGACACATTAAAATAATCACTCTAAGGGGGCGATTCAATTCATTTGTCAAGATCAGTGTCATATGATTCAAGTCAATTTCCAAACAATGACTTTAGTTTTAACATAAGTTATATAAAGCTTTGCTCAGTTCATAAACCAGCCCCCACTGCGGTGATCAATCTTTCAGCAATTCCAAAACCTTTATTTAAAAAGAATAAAATAAAACAATTGTGTCCCCCCCCCCCCCATTGGGTTATCACACCCAATCTCCAGTCTAAAGTGACGGGAGATTGGGGTGCAACTGTTTTTGGGTTCCCACGCCTTACTGCACGTCGTGCACAATTAGACTGGGTTATACCCATCTAAAGTCCTGATTAGCACAGACGTATCGCACCTTTCTGCTAGCCACCCCAGGAGGGTGCAAGCAGAAATGTGTGCTCCAGCAGCTATTCGCACCCAAACAGAGCAATAATTGAATTGCTTCGTCGTGGCCTCCCAGTAGTCAGAGACACGGGCGCAAGCAATTAAATCCCCCCTAATGAATTAAAGTGACAGAATGCCACAGATCCTAACCGATTTACCTACTTTAAAACTCACGTTTATTTTAATTGCTAAACAGAGAAGGACCTGTGTGGTGGATCTTGTATCCGGAGACCAGACCTAGCCTGCCCACATTTCCATCTGGGACCATGGTGATTATTCCTTCTGAACTCGCATTACCTAATTGGAGTATTTCTATATGCCGATATATTTTTTGTCTATTGTAAGTGTGCTGATGTATTAAACCTATTCCTTTACAAAAAAAAAAAAAAGGTATCACACCATTTTCGATTTTTTTTGTGTGTCTTCCCTAAACTGAGCTCTATACAGAGCAGAGGAGACATTTGTCTATGCGGATCTGCAGAAAAGGAACGATATTGGGATCTGCATGTACCAAACAATTATGAACTATTGGTGAATATTGTTTATTTATTTTTTGTTATCCAACTGAGATGATGTGGTAACCACTGAGCGCCTGTTTGTTGTGTAAAATCTTTTCTGTCATATAATTTCAGTGTATATGTGGATGTACACCTATTTCATAACACCAGTGCTGTGTGGTGGTTTTAATTGTGCACGGTTTCAGAATTCTGTTTAAATTGGTTACTTTAAAACCCTATAACAAAATCTTGACTGCGTTCATTGCAGGAGTTGCCAGTAAATGGTTGATTTGGGTTGGGTATGGATTGCCGGTGGTCGGGATGCAGCTTGTAAGAATCCCGACACCCATAGGCAAGTATGCTAGCACTAACCCTAACTCCTACCCCTCCCCGGTACCTAAACCTAACCTTTCCCCCCCACCACCAATGCCCAAGCTCCCCCTCCCCGCAGCCTAAACCTAACACTCCCTCCCCGATGCCTGAACCTAACCTCCCCCCTAGTGCCTAAACCTAACCTCCCCCTCACCGCACCCTAAACCTAACCCTCCCCTGACGATATTTACCTTTGAGATGCCGGCGGTCGGGATACTGGTGCCGGGATCCCATCGCTGTTGGGATTTCGGTACTGGTATTTAGACTGTCGGTATCCAGCACGCCGGGATGCCGACTACATCCCAGTTGATTCACACATTAGAATGCGCCTGCATTTAGTGGGTTTTACCAAACTGCACATGCGCTGTAACTGAGCGATTCAAAGTCAGATGAACAGCCTATTGGACGCTTTCTATGGGCATGTAGGCAGACTTACTTACTATTCTCAGTCATGAGCATGCATTGTGAATGCCAAATTCAGACAGATCTCCTGCACCTAGAAGGTGCAAGCTCTGATGATCGTTTTGATGGTTCCTCTTGCATATGGAAAAAGTGAGACGTTGCAATATGTAGCCAGTAGAATGTGCAGCTGCATACAGATGTGCATGCAACTGAGAACAGGGACAAAAACAGAGAAAAATAGCGTGAGAGGCTTCTATGAAGACTAGAGACTAAATTAATCTGCCTCATAGACACTCAGGAAGTAATATGGCTGAAAGTCTCTGCTGATGTTACCACTCTGAGGATGTGATTGCCATAAATTGATCTAGCCCTACCCACATAATCTCTTGCTCATCTCTAAAGTTTTGGCATTATGGGGTAGATGTATTATAGCAGCACTTATCGTGCCGCTATAACGCTTCCTGCTTCTCCTTTTTACCGAGGCTAAGCAGGAAGCACTAACGATGAGATGTTTTAACATCTCATTGGCCGGAGCGGGGGGAGTGGAAACTCCTCCCTTCGTCAATCCCTGCTGGAGCCCACAGTGCATCAGCCTAGTGCTGATACGCTGTGTCTCACTCCTGGCCGGCTCCACTGAGCATGCGCGGGATCTCGCAAGTATCGCGAGATCCCTGCAGCAGGGACACTGCTGTCCCATCCTATGCTTGCAGCTCCGGTTTTTGTTTTTTATTCCTAAGGACGATGTGGCCACACCTCCTGCGATTAGGTCATGCCCCAATAAGTTTACGACTTCGGGGGTAATTGAATTAGCCAAGGGAATCAATTAGCCAGCGGTAAAGTACTACGGCTAATTGAATTCCTCCCTTAATCTGTTGTTGGAAAGAATAAACAGCTTTCGGATCAGATGCTAAGATTACAATGGAACGGACAGCAACTGGTTGCTGGGGTGACCAGGTTGATGGTCAACTATGCAGTTTGCAATTTCCTGGGTGAAAAAAAAAAAAAGTATTCACAGGAGAGTGTAACCTGAGCTCTCAGTCTGAGCCAGTCAGTCACCAAGCTCTTCAATGGTCATATAATGGCATAGGAAGAAAGTGATATATAAAACCCATCTCATTTCTACAGCTGATACCACCTTTATGCAGTTGAAAGAAACAGATACATTTGTTTCTTTTTTTTTTCCCAAGCTCTGCAGATGCCTTAAGAAAGAAAATACCAAATGTATATCGGTTCCTTGCTACTATTCTAAAACAAAAAATGGGCAATCATTTAAAGATATTAAGCCACAATCAATGTCATTTAAAATCCACATTTTAAACCATTTGAAAATTGTTTCACCCAGAAAACATCTGGCATAGTTTTCATTTTGCTGCCAACATGTATTGAATCCAACTTGCTGGCACGGCATTTGATGTTTTCACTCGGAGATAATTTCTTTTGTGAAAGCATGAATGATAAGTATTTTCACAATCTCGCAGAATATTGTAACTAGTGCATGTGGCTCTAGCTGGTTTCAGAGAGCATCAAAGCTGTCTGCGAAAAATCCCCCAAAAATCTTGGCACCATGTAGCTCAATATATCAGTACTGATCACACGGAGCCTTTAAAAAAATAGGGCTTGCATACACAACAGTAAAACACCTCAGAGATGAGCAGAGGGAAAAAAAAAAAAAAAAAATTAGCAGTAAACTCTCACATTGGGCTCGATTCAATTGAACGCGAATTAAATAGCGTTCAGGAGGGAGCTCCCGGAGCTATTCAGTGCGTTAGGTTGGAGAATGCCCGTTCACCCGCCCCTCGCTCCATAAGTAGGGTGTTTAGTTGCGAGACTAAACTGCCCGGCAGGATGCTAAGGGCAGAAAACAGCATCGCGCCTGTACTTTTGTTGAATTTCTGCTCGCACCCCTGGAGTTTAAATCGTGAGTTTTTTGAGTCTGAAAAACATGCAAGTTGGGCAGAGTTTAAAAAAAGTGAGAGAGTTTATTGCAGTGTTTAACAAACTCGGTCCTCAAAGCACACTAACAGTCCATGCACAGACGGTTAAATCAAAATAAGTGCAGTACTAATTAAGGGCCTGATTCAGCATGGATCGCTATTCTGCTTATACGCACGCAATGCAGTTGTTTACATCAGCAGTGATATGCAAATGTTTGCATTCGCATTGCGATCGCAGGCTAATATAAGGACGCCCACGTCTCCTTAGTCATATCCGTATACTTTTGCAACATAGCGAATTAAGGCCTTATTTAATTAGCCCCGAAAACTGAAATTTTGCGCCAAAAGAAAAAAAAAAAAAAAAAAAAAAACTGGGTGAAATTTTTGCCCCCCACCCCAAATGATAAATTACCCCAAAAATATATCGTAAGTTGCATATTTTGGCAAAAAATGGACCGCACAAGTTGTGGGTGAAATAAAAAAAAAAAAAAAAGTTGAAAAATTATCAAAAGCTATTTTTTTTTCCAGGAAACTATTCTTTCACGTAAATTGAGCGTACATTATAATGGGTGCAAGTATATTTTTGTGTCATGAAAACACAAATTTTAATGACCATTAAAAAATTGCCTGCTGCGCCCGGGTGCGATGTTTAAAACACTTGATACATTCGTACCGCCCCCCAAAAATTCAGACCCAGTACTATAAAACCATTTTCAACGATTTTTTTTTCACCCTAAATTTGCATTTTTTTTCACCAAAGTATGCACCTTACGAAAAAAATGTTGGGGTACTTTATCATTAGGGGGTGTCAAAGGGTTCTGAAAGAAATCATCACATTTGTTTAGGTAAAAATAGGGATTTAGCATTTTTTTTTTCTCCTGGTCTGGGATGGAGAAAATAATTTTTTCCTTGCGAACATCAGTTTTCACCAATAGCGGAAAAAAACGCCCGTTTTCATTGCTAATTGAATACAGCCATTAATCGGTAACATCAGACCCATACGCACAGTTAAGGCAGGTCTGGTTTCGCAGTGGCTAATTATTGCACGCCCATGCAACACTGTTGAAACACATTGGCGCGCCTGCGTTTGCCTGACCACCCCCTCATCATTACCCTGCGATGGGTCTGTGTGGTCACTGGTTCGCCCACTGCAATGCGTACGCATGTGCTGTGCGGAATAATCAGAGATTGCATGCGTATAAGCAACTGTGATCCTTGCTGAATCAGGCCCTAAGGCACCTGTGCGCAAATACGTCTATCCTTAAAACCTGGACTGATAGTGTGCCGTCAGGACCGTGGTTTGGAACCTCTGGTTTACTGCTAAACTCTCTCCCTATTACATTTGGACGGGATGTAGTCAGCATGTCTCCACATGTCATGCCGAGAAACTGTAATCCGGTAACGGAATCCCGACAGCGGTTGGGATCCCGGCTCCAGAATACCAACTGCTGAAGATATCGGGGGGTTAGGTACTAGGGGGAGGATTAGGTACCGGGGAGGGGGAGGTTAGGTTCAGTCACTAGGGAAGGCGGAGGTAAGGGTTAGGGTAGGGAGAGGGTTAGCACACCGACCAACAAGTGTCGGTATGTTAAACCTGTCGGGATCCCGGCGTCAGAATTCTTACCGCTGGGATCCCAATTTAGGCATTACTTACCCATTCCCATTTGGCCCATGTTCATCAAACAATTCCTGGACAATGTTTGCAGTGTTGCAGGATACAGTATCCTGCTGAGGGAGGCCTCTGCCATCAGTGAATAGAGGGCCTGATTCAGCAAGGAATGAATGGATGCAGACGCACGCACCCAGCCGCAGCGAGAATATGCTAATGACTGCATACACACGGCAATCACAGCACAAAGATGCAGACGCCCAGCACAACATAATGCTGCCCCCTTTACCCTCCGCTAACGTCTGTATTGATGCACAAGGCTGAGAAAACATTGGGAACATAGAGTAACATCGAATTTGCACGCAGAATAAAAGGTAGACCTGACCCTGCCGCAGGAGTTGAGACTTTCTGCACGCAGGGGGACGCCAGGCTGCATCCGGCATCTCAGTGGCTAATTTATGCACGCCCCTGTAACGGGGTGCAAACACACTGGCGCACCTGCGTTCGGCCGACCACTCCCCGTATCCACTTCCTGCTCCTGTCAATCACTTTTCCCTGGGTCTGAGTATTCACTGTGTTCGCTTTGCGAACGCAGTGAGCAGTTTGCGCACTGCGAACCAGATGCATGCGCAGACAGTGATCATCAGCTGATTGCGTGCGTATGCATCCGTGCATTCCTTGCTGAATCAGGCCCATAGTTAACTATGACCAAGGGGTGTACTTGGTCTGCAACAATGTTTAAGTAGACCATACGTTATCAAACTCTTGGACGAATTGTGGATGCTACCGTATTCAGGGAATTGGCTAGACCTATTCCTGAGGCACGGAGTCTAATGTGCCAGTGGTTTTCACCGGGGACCCTCGCAAGAAGGTATGGACTTGGCTGCGTCCGACACACAGGTCGCGGCCCTCAGGTTAGGTTTCCCTATACAGGTGCTGGTGAACTTGGTTTGGAATGCAGGAGGCTTTAGCGTAGTCGACTAGCCGGGTCAGAACCAAACAGACGAGACGATACCAGGGAGTAGACTTAAACGGGTCACATGGAATAGCCGAGGTCAGAACCAGATATCAAAGCAGAACCTGGGGTCAGGCAGAATCAGAGTCACGAATAAGCCAAGGTCAGAACCAACAGTCAAGATATGCACAGGAATACTGGAGTATGGTAATGGAGCTTATACTATGGCACTGGAGTGCTCCCAGGAACTTCCTTATATAGGTCAAAGTTCACACAGTCTCCAATCAGCAGGTCCCTAACTAAGTGCCTGTCTCTTTAAATCTTTTAACAGAGCGGCGCTCGCGCTCCTAAGGAAGCCACAGCCGTCTGCACACAGCAGCCGGGGAAGGAGGAACACAGCTGACAGCGGGCGCCGCTGAACCAGGTAAGAGGGACCTGGCTTCGGCAGCGCTGTGACAACCAGGACCGAAGGTTTCCCGGAAGAATATTGCTCAGAGCATCACACTGTCTCTGTCGGCTTGTCTTCTTCCTGTAGTGCATCTTTGGGGTCTTCTCTTTCCCAGGTAAATGACAGACGTCCACATGATGTAAAAGATAGCGTTCACGCTAGGCTGTTCTAGCGGGGCGCGGCGCCCTGCCCTCCTTCTGGAAGGCAAAAAGCGCCCTGCCCTCCAGGAGGAGGGCAAAAAGCGCCCTGCCCTAACAGCCCGCGGGAGCAGTCTTCACCCGCGGGTCGCAGTGTCCCGCGGGTGAAGAAATGTGCGGCGACCCAGTCACCGCCGGAGAATAGATGCCGGGCGCATGCGCCCGGCATCTATTCTTCCTGTCTGCAGGGCTTGGGGGCTGCCCGGCGTGTCCGTAAGTGCCGGGCACGCCCCCAAGAGCAACAAAAAGGGGACGCGTCTTCTAGCCACGCCCCCTTTTGGTGACCACGCCCCCTTCTCGGTCGCGCACGAACGTGCCCTCTCTAGCTCCGGCGCCCTGCCTCACGCCGGAGCTAGAGTGAACACTAAAAGAACGTGACTTATCAGACCAGGCCACTTTCTTCCAATGCTCCATGGTCCAGTTCAGACACTCATGTGCCAATTGTAGGCACTTTTGGTGGTGGACAGGTGTCAGCGGCTACGCAACAAGCTGCAATGCACTGTGTGTTCTGACACCTTTCTATCATAGCCAGCATTCAGTTTTTCAAAAATTTGTGCTACAATAGATCTTCTGTGGGATAGGACCAGATGGGCTAGCCATCTCCCCCACCCCCCCACCCCACACACACACACACATTAATGAGCCTTGGGCTCCCATGACCATGTCACTAGGTGTCATTCCTTGAAACACTTTCAGTAGGTACTAACCACTGCATACGGGGAACACCTGCCGTTTTGAAGATACTCTGACCCAGTCGCCTGGCCATCACAAGTTGTCCCTTGTCAAAGTCGCTGAGATCCTTACACTTGCCTATCTTTCCTGCTTCCAACACATCAACTGACTTTTCACTTGATGCCTACTAGCGATGTGTCCTGACTCGCCTTTGCTGCAGTCGCGCCAAACAGCCCCTCTCTGCGCTCCTGGTCCTGTGAGACTCTTCATGTTCCCACTAAGGAGTTTTAGTGGAGAGCCGCCCCCTGCCCGATTTTAAAGTGGCAAAACATGCCCTGCCCTTATAGCGGCGCCTCGCTAAAGTAGCCTGCCTGTGCCATCCCCACTCGCGGGCTGCAGTGTCCTGAGGGTAGAGAAAAGTTACGGTTTCTGATCGCCGCCGGGTAAATAGATGACGTGCGAATGTGCACGGCTTCTATTCACAGCGAGGGGAGAGCGGCTTGTCAATTTTGGTAGCCCTGGCATTGCAAGTTTTCCTGCACAGCTTGCAAAGGGGATAAATGACCTTTGTTGTTCTAGAATGACTAATCAATTGCCGAGAAATTAATCCCCCTCTGTCCAGCTTGAAGTAAAGCTGCAAAGAGATATTTGTTCCCAGCTCCCATAGAGTGAGAGTAACTGTAAATCATTACACTGTAGTTCACAAGTAAATGCTAGGTTTTTGCTGCTCCTTAAGAAATAAGGTAAGCAGTGCAATCAGTTACAGTCACAGCACACGTACAATGTAGGATAGTTGGCCTTTACTTGCACGAATGAAAACCAATTAAGGCCCGTATTCAACTTTTCCCCTCCTTCGCCTGTTCTCCAGGCGGAAAAGTATCACGCGTGTGCCTGCTATTCTCCGTATTCAATTCCAAAGTAGGCGAAAACAGGAACAGGCGAAACTTGGATCAGTGAAAAAATACGGTAATATTTGGTAAATAATTGTAGGACACCCCTAAAGATGTCCAGACCTGGGGGATTACTATGGGTACCCCCATTTTTGCCTGCAGAAGAAAGTCGCGTTTTTAAATAGCCGCGACAGATGTTTTTTTCCCTGACATTGAAGTAGTGATGCAGAAGAGCACTTAGATTTTTTATTTCGTTTGTAAAAGTGGTCCCATCAAATTTGGGGTACTTGAAAATGGGTAGTAGCATATTTGTAAGCTCCCTAAACTAATTTTTAAAAAATTCAGCAAAAATGCACCTGCCGCTACTCTGTGCAATGAAGAAAAAACCTGCGGATTTAGGCCCTCATTCAGAGCCGGATGCTCTGAGCAGAGCGCTCGCTCTGAATGAGGGCCGTCCTCCATAAAAATGGAGCGTCCTCCTGGACGCTCGTATAGCTGTGGGTCACCACCCACAGCCTATACGAGCGTGCAGGTTGATCGGCACTGCGAGCCTGCGGTTGAGTTCCTCAACCGCAAGGCCCGGAGTGATTTTGGCTCTATCAGAGCCAAAATCACTCCCACTGACATCACTAGTGATGTCAGTGGGGCCGGCTTCTGACGGTAGGCGTTCCCTTGGGAACGCCCCCGTCTGGGAGGCACGCCCCCGGCACGGCCACCAAAGGGGGCGTGCTGTCAATCAACATCGACAGCACGCCCCCTTTGATCAGACACAACGAGTGAAGGAAAGTCCTTCGCTCGTCGCGTCTCGCGCATGCGCACGACGGAGCTCCCTCCGTCGTGCGCATGCTCAGTGCACACCATCGTCTGAATCAGGCTCTTAATTTGTCTATTTTAGAAGTGATTTTTAGGTTGTTTTTTTTTTTCACCCGCCCCCCAAAATAATTTTTTTGGGGGTGTCCCGGGGTCTTTTTTTTTTGTTTTTTTACACATTTCGTTTTAAAGGGGGCATTCCCAAGGGTGCAGGCTATCTTTTTAAAGCCTGCATCCCTAAACCCCAAATCTGCACTTTTTTTCACCTGCTAAAAAGGTAATTAAAAAATTATCCCTGTTTTTTTAAAATGACTTTTCGCACCATCTACGAAAAAAAACGGGAATTTTTGGGAAATATGCCTGGGACCCCCCTAAAGATGTCCAGACATGGGCAATCACTATGGGTGCCCCCATTTTTGCATGCTGAAGGAAGTCTGAGTTTGTAATAGCCGTGGTAGTTGCATTTTTGCGGCTATGAAGAAGTGGTAAAGAATAGCACTTAGTTTTTTATTTATTTTTTTTGGGGGGGGGGGAGGAATAACTATTCCTATCAAATTTGAGGTACATTAAGATGGGGGTAAGCATTTTTTTTTAAATCCATAAAGTTATTTTTAAAAAATTCTGCAAAAATGCACCTGCTGCTTGTCCCCGCAATGAAGAAAACACCTGCTGCATACATGGGGACCCGACCTGAATTAATTTAGATAGTTTTGCACTTTGTTTCCATATTTTATTTTATTTTTTTATCCCCCAAAAATAAACTTAATTTTTTTGGGATGTCCCGATTATTTTGAAACTTTTTTTGACGCATTTTTTTTTTTGTCAATGACACTCCAGGGGTGCAGGCTATTTTTTGTAAGCCTGCACCCCTAAACCCCAATTCTGCACTTTTTTCCACCAGCAAAAAGCTGGTGAAAACTTATCCCCGTTTTTTTTTATCATTGACCTTTGCACCGGCGAAAATTAATACGGGGATAATTCAAAGAGGCGAAAATTACGTAATCGGCGATCACCGATTCAGACATTTCGCCTCAAATTGAATATGGCCATTATTTTGATAAAAGGTTTCCACTGAAGTGGACTGGATTATCTCTCATTCATATATATCAAAAAGGCTGACGCTGCTCCTCACCTGTAATGGGGGAATTCTGGTGTGTTGCGCACTGATGGCCACTAGACAGCACATGACTGAGCAATTCAATTCTTGCTCCGTTCGGGCACGCACAGCAGCCAACGCTGACATTTCTACTCGCAGCCCCCTGAACTGGCGAGCAGAAATTACCGAAAAGTGACCAGTTTCTGTGCTCAAACTGGACGTTTCGCGGGTGCGCCAATGTTCCGTCATTTGGAAGAGATGCTAACCAATACATAGAGATCAAATATCTATATCTGTCAAAATTTGGTCGATGATTGTCACTTAACCATCCATTCTGTTTTTAGAGATTCACTATAAAAAAAATAAATAATGGATCACACTGATGCGTGACCAGCAAAATCTGCAGATTGATCTGAAGCCATCACAAGTTGAACAATACCACCATTATACAAGGGACAACATCATGAAAATAACATTGTATTCAGTTTAAATACAGATGCTGTTGTTCACCTCAGTTTAATGAATTTGGAATGGTGCAGAATATCTCCACAAGAACCTTACAAAGCAGTAACTACTTAGTAATACAGTATGTTACATATAGGAAAGATTCCTGGACTGCACACCCTGAATATATATAATGGGACATGCTACATGTTGAGACTTATTGCAGGCACAGAAACAGACAGTTCACAGGTGCACAACTAAAAATTACTGATTATATATAAATACATTATGCAATACAATTTTGCAATCAATAGAGGTTTTTGACATAATCATGGCCAAAAATTTTTTTGCATAATGTATTTATACATTATTCAGTAATTTGGAGTTGTGCACCTGTGATCTGTCTATTTCTGTGCATACAGTATGTTGCACCAGGCACCTTTCATCAGATGATGAACATTTTAGCAAACGCTACATGTCTGTCTATAATCATCTTTAGATAACAAATTCCTAATAGTAAATCACAATTAAAAGGATTGTGGCGCAGTATGTCTCTAGGTACACAATGCGGATGTACAGTATATGCAGTGCGCAATGTTTCGGTGCTACCAACTAGTCTACAGAATACTAAACTCCGGTTTTAGATCAGGTGGCTGTTGTGTTACAGTTTGTGTATACACATTGTATATATAAATCAGTGAAAACAGATTATAGATTGCAATGCTTTAATCATATATTGGAAATATATATCATTGGGTAATCCCTCAGGAAATCAATCTGAAATATTAGCCAGAGACTAATCGCGTTGGAAAGTATTGGGTTTTATTAATGGTTTGCTGCTGAAACATAATGGATCCTTTGCTTGTCACCGTCTTGTGGATTAGAGAATATTTATAGAAGGACACATGATGTGACCAGCATTTCTTATCAGATAAGGCTTTCTGAATATTCATTTATGTACATGCAATGGTTTGCTTTTAATAAGAAATTGGTGAACGGGTTACACTATATTCTGCTACTATTCTGGGAATGTAGCTGTATTGGAAGGTTGTGATTCATATGTGCAAGAACCATTTTGGAGGTCCCCTTGAGCTGTGTTAGACAAGCCTGGTTAATATTTACGCAATGGTACAAAGATAATTCATTTATTTTTGGAGCACAATTCACTTTATTAAATTCAAATTTATTGAACTAAAAACAGTGCTTTTCAAACTCCGTCATCCAAACACACTAACAAGTACAAGATCATTTTGATTTAAAAATCTGTGCTAGAGCATATAACCATGGGCTGATGTGTCTTGAGAAGCACTGCACTAGAAGACATCTTTACGCCTTTATATTTAGTCCCTGGCACACAGCAGGGTTCATTTAAAGTTTGGCTGCACTTTGATGATTCTGAATACTGGCTTCCATCTATAACTCAGTGCCATGGTTTAGATATTAAACTTATTTATCTATCTATCATAATACAACCTGTCAAAGAGAAGAACTGCAGCTACAAGATACTGCAAGATACAAGGTTAATACCTGGTTCTTAGAATATAAAACACCACAATAGGAATGATTCACAGATGAACACAAGTCCATTTTGGACCTAATCTTTCAGGTTTTCACTCTGCACACGATCTGGAAAAGGAGTAGGCAACCGCGAGTGATGAGAATACCGAAGATACACCTAGTATCATCTGCAAGATCATTGGATTGGTCCTTGCAGCTCCGTAGCAGAGGCCAGGAAGCTGCTTCGGAAGACACAGACCCTAACCACGACATTCCCCGAAAATAGCCAGCAACCGTCTGTGTATGCAGTCGCAATGGTTCGGCGATGGACATTTTGATCAAACATAGAGTTGTTCAGAGCAACAATAGTGAGGCCGATGGTGCGTCTTTGTATGTAAATGGCAGATCAGAGATGCCGCAGATGGGATTCGCTATACAAATCTCAGTGACTGCAACATTCATATATTTTCGCAGTAGCGCTGCATACGGAATGGGATTTGCGCGCACCTCTGAATCAGGTCCTCCCCACATTTCAGGTCCCCACCCTCAGTGTCATATACTCAAATACTCACCCTGATACCAGTCTACAGACTATGCCTGTTTACTGGACCTGCACCTGTGTAATCCTTATTGGCCCTACACCGGTGTACTGAAATTTGCACCCTGAAAATGAAAGTGGTAATTGGAAGTGGTTTAGGTGGACTGTTGTACAGAATTGTTTGCTATAGTATTTACAGTATTCTAATACAGCCCTGCATTGTGGTTATTCCATTCATTCTATTTTAACTTGCACACCTGGTTTTGTTTGCAGATTCTTCAAGTACTGCATTGAAGATCTATCTAAGTTCTACCATGGGGACTGATCTTTCCTCCCAAGACAACTTGACTGCCCTGCTGGTGAGAGGCTGCCTGATGTAACCCTCCTGGGAAGCCAGGACTCCACTTGTACTCACAAGGGTAAGCAGCAGCTGCCCTGATCATCCAGACTAAATAGTCTGGAACATGAATGTTTTGGTGTGTAAAATACATTATAATATACACCAACACATGAATAATGTTCATGTACAGGCCTGTAGTTGCCCTTACATCACCCACAGATCTGGGACTGAGCACACATCACATATACACATCCCTCACAAACAGATCTGGGAAAGCGTGTCAAGGCCTCTATTGGGCCCATTGAACAGTTATAAATAGGCAGTATGCTTGCTGCAGAGCATAGGGACTGGAACACAGCAGTGAGCTGTAGTAGTGGTTCTGCCCAGGCTGGGCCTTGGGAAGGTTTTCTTATAAAACACAAAACAGAAGGAATAAGTTATTCAAACCAATGGTAAATTGCCATGTGATAATCAAACATTCCAATTTAATCAGGGTAGCATTGTTATAATTTATAACTACGACCCCTGCTTAAATGGTGGGATTTGAACACCATATAGTAATTCCCCATTAAGATGAATAACTGATAATGATCCTCTAATCTTTGACTAAACTACTCCTTACAAAAATGTTAAGGAGTATTTTTTCACTCTAGTGGAAAAAAAAAGGGAGCATGACCATTGCACATAGGGCCTGATTCAGACCCGCTCGCAAATTGCGGCCGCTCGCTGGCAATAAGAGGCCGGATATTTAAATTAAGCACTCGCACTGCATCTCGTAAGGACGCCCTCTATGTCTTAGCGAGCCCCGGCAATAAGCGCTCGCTAGTGTATAAAGACGCCCCCTTGCCACTCGAAACACACCTCATCTCCGGTATTTGAAGGATTAAATTGGTAACATCGAGAGCCATCAGAGCTGCTCGCAGCGCTTGAGGTAGACCTTACCCTCCCGCAAGCACTGCGAGCAGTTCAGGGTAAAAAACCACCAAGTGACGTGTTCAACGACACTAATTTTGCTAATTACGCACACCCATTAAACTCCGTTCTGATGGTCAGACACGCCTGCGTTCGCAGCACCACTCCCCCGTTCACAAGCACCTTCCCCTGTTACCACCCACAAACGGCGCTGTCACTCATTCCACTGGGCAGTCTTGTCAGGGCGAGCGAGCAAAATCCAATAGCTCGTACTAGTTTGCGCACTGCGACTTATACGCATGCGCAGACGGGCGACCATCGCTCAGAGCAAGCGAGCGCAACTTAGCGTCCGGGTCTGAATCAGGCCCATAGAACCTACCCTAACAAAAACACACAGACAGGGTAAGTATACAAGTTGTTGAACATCACATCAAAATATTGGCCTATACAAGCATGTACAGTATCCTCAGTTTACTTCTTAAAAGGATAAAAGTTATAATCATGGCCTATTATCATTTTGCAGACCTGCAGTGTGTGTTGTAAGAGATATTGAAAAATATTTGTGAGCCATACATGGAGCTAGAAACCAGCTTTTCACATTCGGGAGTCTGGGAGGAGATGAATTTACTATAGAAATGACACCAAAAAGGAAGCAGACAGGAGTTTTCAGAGGCCAAGGCTTCCTGGCTTTGTCTAGCTATGCAAGGAAAATACAATATGGAGGGCGGACGCTTTAAAAGGAGTGAGAGCAAAATGAAAAAGGAGTGTTACATTTACACCAGTGCAAAAGCAACATATATTGTGTGCCTAATATATGGTCTCCAGCATATGTGTTATATTTCCGACACAAAAGAAGTGTTTTCAGGCTGCAACTTTCATTTATTATTCCCTGATTTATTACCAACTAGTCATCCAAAAACGAAGATATGAAACCTTTACTGAAGACCTCTTCCTCTAGGATATATGTAGTTTGACAATGGTAGACTGTGTAGTGACATACAACAATGCAAAGGGGTCTACCCATACCATAAAAATTAGGTTGGTGAGAATTTTCCCTCTGTAGCAGCAACAAGGTGTGGGAGCAGATTACAATGAAAGGCCAACCAAGTTTAGAAAGGAAAAAAAAAAAAAAACTGGGTGTGCATTTAAACGTGTCTCACAATCTCCCAGATTAAGCAGCTTGCAGCTTTGTCCAATGGATACAGACAGAGCATTACTTCTGTGACTAGCTTCTAATTTAATTTTTTCCTCAGACTTTGGAGTTAATACAATTAGGAGCGAGTTGGGTCCTGCGAACAGTTTTCACAGAGAATTTGCACCGTAAATAACAATGATCAGTGTCTTAAATGGTGGGTTTTAGACCCTGTATACCAATTTCCATCAATGTGAATTACTGATAACGATCCTCTAATCTCTGGCTAATATTACTTCTTAAACATGGGAGTGAAGTTTAATATTAATCTTTTAATAAAATCAGATATATTTCTTGGGCAAAACAAGGCAGATTATAATGGGCCAGCTGAGTATCAGCCCATACTGTATCAGCCCATTACAGTATCTGATTTCCGCTCGCAACTCCATAGGCTACAAGCAGAAAACAGCTCTGAGAGACATATCTTGGCAAGTCCGCCGGAAGCAGTTCCTGGGGCTAATTCAATCAGCCTCTATGTCATTTCCAAGTTTGTGTCAGATATTCTATAACACTGTAGGAACACTTCATGGTGTGTTAGTAAACTAAATGAATATCTAGACGGATTATAATGGGCAGGGAAATGCAGAGATGAAATGCTACTTTTTGTCTCAGCAGAAACTTGTGGGTTACTTATAGCTGAATGGACACATTTGAGACAATGCAAATATTGCTTTGGTTTGGAGAACAAGTATGGAAAAACTGTAACAGTAGCAAGAACATCCACACAACCGTACGCACTGAAAATATTAATTGGGTAGTTAAGAATTGTGGAAATTACAGGTTTTAGCAATGTTTATAATGAGTAAAGCTGTTTACGTCAATGCTCTCCAACATAACAGCATGTAAACTAGTGATAGCCAACTTGGTATACTACATCTCTGTAAAAAGTTATAAAGTATACGTTTAAATCTGAGAAAGCCTTATCTGTAATAACACATCAGCAGACATTTTAAACAAGTGTTAAAAGCTACAACAGAGAAAGTTTGGAAATAAAGCAGGAAATAGCAGGATACGTAGGTAAAGGCTTGGATGGGCCGCATGTGGTATTAAGGGAGATTTAAAAAGCAACAACACAATTTATTACCTATCTTAAGCCAGGTAAACACTTACCCGACCCAGCAGCTGACCGACCGTCACGCCAACTGTGCAGCCGATTTAGTAAGCTATACACACTTACCAATCGTCCACTCCATGTCTGGCCAGACATGGGCAGGCATTTAAATTTACCTGTCCAATTGTGATGTTGGTGTCGGCGGTCCCTGCAGCAAGCGTACAGGTGGATCGCCTGTACACAGGCAGATGTACAGATATATAGCAGCATCAGCTGTGCTGCAGGGACGACCCGATAGATCTGTGAACGACAATGTTCACAGACATATTGGGTATACACACCCACCGATGCACTAGCGATAGATCGTTTCGTTGACTGAACAAATAATATATTGACAAGTGTGTACTTTGGTTTACAAGAAGGTGGGACAAGACCCAGAGCCTAATGGTGCATACACACGGGATGATCATCAACGATAATGCTGAACGATCTCCCTGCACCTTCCTGGAGTGCTGGATGATCGATATCGCTCATCCAGCACACCACCAACGACGGACCGGCGACCTGCAATCTACAATCGTGGGTCCCTATGTAACTTGGTTGATATCGACCAGGTTGGCCTGCATGCATGGGCGATGGTCAATATCGTTATCGTCCATACGTGCTGGCGCATCGCAGGTCATTTGTGGGTTGGAAGGTATCACAAAATGCACGATATGAACGATATCGTTAATATCGTGCATTTTTATCGTACAGTGTATACTCACCATTACAAACATTTTAGGGTCCACTGATTGTCACATATTCCAAACATTCCATTATCATCTTTCAGAATTCCACAAAATATAAAATAAAAATAGTACCGTAAAACTAAAAAATCTGAATCACTGTAACAGATAAAGGGATAAATGAAATGTGATGCTAGAAAAAAAAAAAAATATACGTAAAACCACTTCCAATAAGCTTTTCATTAGAAATAATCATATACTTTGACAATGATGCTGTGGCATTTTGTGTACTGTGGATCAATCAAGGAGGTTGGCCTCAAAGCTATTAATGATGATATTTAACACACTGGCTACATATTAGACAAGTATTCTACTGATCTAACACTACTTTGCTGCATATAAAATAACCGAATATATTGGGACATCTCATGCCCACCCTTTTAGAAATGCTGAAAATTGTCAAAACAGTGTGAAACACAATAAAATATAATTCAAAGCAATAAAATATTTTGTAGAAAATATTCTTACATTGCAGGGCAGAGGCTGGACAGCAAGGAAGTTCTTCTACTCGCTTGCCCTGTAGTTTACTAGAGAAGCTTTGGGTCGTGGTCACATAGTTGCTCGGAAAGATGCCCACACGGTCTTGGATCTTTCCAGTCCACCAGCCCTCATCACCAGACACACGGGAATCCTTGGAGAGCACCTGGACCAGGTCACCGAGACGCAGGGTCAGCTCGTCCTCCGCAGACGCTTCATAGTCGAAGACTGCAGTCCAGTAAAATGGATTTGATAAAGAGGGTGAAGGTTGTCCTCCAATGACCCCTGCCCCTCCTCCACCATCATCATCCCCATACTCCTCCAAAAACTCCTGTCTTGTGGGAGTACCTTCCCTGTCATCCTGATCCTCATCTTCCTCTGGAACCAATGGTACTGGTAATACTGATGCATTAGATGATACTCTCGTCACTCCGAAAGATGTTTTGCTATTGCCAGGCAGGGAGAGCAGAGATCTGAGGGGCTCCATTGAACTGATCCATAGGTGAGGCTTGGTGTATGGAGCCTTGTGCCCATGCACTGACACTTTATAGGATGCAAGTAAGAGAAAGAAAGCCTGGGGCTAGTTAAGGACACTGGACAAAGTCACCTCCATAGGCAATCCTAAAAAGATGCACAAAAACAGGAGTATTGGCACCGCAGCAAATATGACACAGAGAGGGTCAGCACCTTCTGCACCAGCTGGTGCTGCAATACTGGATACTTTACTAGGAGTAAAAAAAGTTTACAGGAAAGCTAACATGCAGAGCTATGGGCTGCAGCAACAGAAGTTACCATTCTCACCACCTTCTCCTGCAGACAAAGCTTTGTTAGGCATCTGAAGAGGGGCTGGCAGGATACTGCGGCCTATCAGTAGGTGCCCTGCAGCTTAATATAACGAGAAAGTGCAGTATCCGAGCCTGCAGAATGGAGAGAGGAGCATGCACAAAGGGCTGCAGCAGCATCAGCATCAGGGGGTCCCGGGTCTGTCCAGTAGGGTAAGTGCAGCGCTGATCAGAGGGACCAGTCCATGGCCAGTGTTACAGGCTGCAGGGGTCTTAACTACGGGATCTAATGTCAGGATGCCCAGAGGTGCCCAGGAAGAAGCAGAACTTCCAGTGCCACAGGCCCAGAAGAGGAGCAGTGCCCACAGCCTGGCCCAGCCAACCACCCCCCCCCCCGTGTGATGCCCACCTCACGTTCACCGGTTTACAAGACTAACAGGCAGCAAGAGGCTGACCCGCAGCATCTCTCCCGTGCCCTCTCTCGGCTGCCCGCACCCATCCGCCCGGCAGCCCACTCCTTCTCTTGTCAGGGGGAAGGAAGCTCGCAGCCGACTGCAGCCGCTTTCCTCGCTCATTGGCTGATGCTGCTGTACATCTATGCGGCTTCTGGTTGTGATAGGAGGACGGACTCTACTAAATCCGCTTGTTCCCGCCTCCTGTCTGAAACCTGCTGACCCTTAGTTTTTTTTTTTTTTAAACAAAACTTTAATCGGTTTTAAATTGTAATACAAACATACAAGCAAGGTGCATGTGGTGAGAAGGGGTTTTACTATGTCATTCATTACATTTGTCTGGTCCAGTATTTCCACATTTGATTGTCACTGCTTTCGCTTGGACTCAATGAATTGTGTGTTAAAATCCTTTCCCATCAAATTATTAGGGCAGTCCAAGACAGTGAATTAGGTAAGTCAAATAGTAACAGACCAAAGGGGCATGGCAAATTGCTTTACTTCAGAAGATATCTGTCTTCTATCTATCCATTTATGTATTACATATTTATATCGATCTATCTCATATCTATCTATATACATTGCACTCGACAACCGGTATATACAGCAAACATTAAGGAGCTGGTGTAGAATCAGATGCATTTGCGCACGGAACACAAGCAGAAAAGGGCGCACACATGTAAAAGTCCATTTACAATTTACATCATTATTACACTCTCAGAATGTCAGGGAGAGTCACAAAATAATTCCAGGGAATCCTCCCAGACTCCCCGGAGAGTAAGCCATCCTCCTTTTATTGAGAGGAGGATATTAACCATACTTGCCTACTCTCCCGAGACTGCCGGGAGCCTCCTGAAAATCAGATGCCGCTCACGGCACCCTGCAAGAGTAGTAAAGCCCCCCTGAATGGAGGCCGGCCGGCCGCCTGCGACCCCCCTGCGCCCACCGCAAAAGTGGGCAGACCGGGGGTGCAATGACACGATTCGCGCTGAATTGCATTATCGTAGCCCCGCCCCCTGCTTTACAATGCTGGTAATATCGGCATTAAAAAGCGGGGGATGGGGCCGCGGTGACGCAATCGCGTCAGCGCGCCACCGCTCCGCCTACTTAAACCACCCTCCATTCTGCACCAACCTGGCGGGTGCTGCGAAAATGTTGGTAAGTATGGTGATACCTTTGCTGCAAATGTCATCAGCATAGCCTCTCTGCCTACTGCGCAATAACTTGTCGCCATAGCCCCACGCCCCGAGTTTCAGTAATTACGCCACCCTGCTCCAGAAGGGACACCTCATCTCAATATGTGTTTCTCTGTATATCACCAGCATATGTGTCCGGTTTATAGAAGGAGTTACACAAGTATATACGTATGCACAGCAAGAGCATAGAGATGACATACAGTATATACGTGTAGATAGGGTAAGATGCAACTTGACAGTAGTAAATGTGAGTTTTGCATTATTTATTTTCGGGGATAGATGTACTAAGCCTTGGAGAGAGATAAAGTACCAATCAATCAGATCCTAACTGCTATTTTACAGTTTGAAAAAATGTCAGGAGCTGATCGGTTGGTACTTTCTCTCACTCCAAGGCTTAGTATATATCCCCTCAATATGATAATGTAATAAAGTGTCATAAATAAAAAAGAATAGTGTCTGCGTAGTTATTAGTAAATGTAAAAGTCACATTTATGGTACAGAATATAATTAATTACAAGTATCTGTTGTTATCCCCTCTTAACATCAAGTGAGAGTCATCCTTACTGCCGCAGATGAATAAAAATATCAGTTAAATATCATGCATAGATGGTCATAACTTCATATAATATAGCAGCCACATAAATACAGTACTGTCAATGGGAGGGTTCAATCTGAAATGGAAGTGGCTAGCTAATTTTACTTCTTTATATTATTAATATATTTTTTTACTATTTTTAGTTTTTAAAAAATGGAGCTGAATGCTTGGCCCAACAAAAGCAGTAAGTTATTCCTTGCCACTCCAGGCCAGTATCACTAATATCAACCCAGTCATGAGTGTCTGCATATTTCTGCAGAGCAAATAAGTGTGGGTGGGGGGAGTTAATGGCAGGGGCGTTTCTAGAGAGGAGGGAGTCCATGTGCAGTCTCCGACACAGGTCCCCTCCTCTCCGCCCGGCGGCCGGCAGCGCACTGAGCTGTGCGCGGCCAGCGCCGGAGTTATAGACTCTGGGCACTAGAGTGTGCCCAGAGTCTATAGTGTGTGCACTGATCACGGGGAAAATGGCCGCGACGGCCATTTTCCCTGTACTGCGCTTTTTCCAGTTGTTTTACAGCGCCGGAGGCCAGCACCGACGTGAGACTCCGGAGAGGTAAGTAATATTATGGGTGCAGGGTCTGCGGTGCGGGGCCCCCCTGGACCCAGGGGCCTGTGTTCCCCGCACACATTATAGATACTCCCCTGGTTAATGGGTATTTATGTAATGTCAGACATGGCAATTCATGTATTGTGTGGTTGGTGGGGCCATTATTATATTTTGTAGGGACTTTTAATGCTCTATAAAAGCTCATTCACTGTATGCCTGACTATTAATTGCCTATTATTACTATGCTATTAATTTAATTCAAGAAATTGTTGGGGACAAATAGGTCTGTTTGTTAATTGTGAAAGGTACAGCTTGAGTCTCCCATATCCAGATATTCTGAAATACAGATTTATTTATTTTTAGCATGTCTGAGATAGTGGAAACTTTGCTTTTTGATGGTTCAATGTACACAAATTTTGTTTAAGGCATACAATTATTAAAAATAAAGTAGAAAATTACCTTAAGGCTTTGTGTATATAAAACGTAAATTAATTTCATGTATGTACACTATTGATTCCTATCAGTCGCTATTTAGTGCTGCAAGTCGCTTAAGAAAGAATTGCTTTCCAGTCCAATCGCGTGGTTCCAAAGCAAAAAAAGTTATTTATGTAAAAAGGGGTAACACGATGTAAGAGTTACCAATTAGAGTAAAAAGCAATGAAAATAGTACAGCCCGATACATACGCGTACACACTGGTCCCAGTATACAGTCATCAATCCAGAAGTCTGCGGTCGCAAGAAGATGTGTATACACTGAGGTCAGGACACAGCCTATATACCTCACAGGTTTCAGAGTTAACAAAGGGACAAATTGACAGGTTCTCATTGGTTCTTGCTTCTGGTCAATCTCGTCATTGGTCAGTTCATACGGTGTCATCAGGGGTATGGCTCAATCCTGCAACGGTCACATTGTGTAGCTTCCCACCGAACAACTGGTTAAAACTGGCTACAACACTGCATACAAGTTATAACATTGTATTCAATAACTCCCTATCATCCATAACTAGTGGACGCATGATGCGACTTCTTTGCCGATAGAAACGGATGTCTTCAAATAAACAAGGATTTAGTATGGTACCAAACATGACATGTCCACTGTATTCTGAACCTTAGATCTCTTTTAAGTACATCTTACATCATATTTATTAGCCATCAAATACCTTTAATAACTCTGGTTATTATCTATAATGTGTGGGAACCATTTTATATGTATGCGTCTGTGTACGCGAATATATACAGGCGAGCGTCCATGTGTATGTATGTGAATACGCATACGAGTGTCTGTGTATATATATATATGTGTGCGTTATGTGTGTCAGTGTATTGTGGATTTGCATTTTAGCGCATCAGATTGCACTGACGCAAAGTAGCGTCCTAGCAATACTTCATCCGACCATAGATGACTATATCGTCAGATAATAATTGTACAGCGATCATATCCAATTATTTGACTGTGACAGTCCACCCTTTGATAGCAAACAAAACTATCACATTCTATTTCTTAACCTACTTAGTCATGCATAATAAATTATTATTCAATGTTCTAAACGGTATGATACAATTTGGTAATTGAGCCTCAGGAAAGGGTAAAACAACCCTTATACGCACTCAGCGGATCTATAGGGGACCATTGGTAGGATGTGGGACCTCATCGAACCTATAAAGGAAGTTTGGGGGGAAATTGAGACTACATTATCTATGATGTTTAACGGAACATTTACAATATATTTTATTATACATGACCAAGCCTATTCACATGTTATTATCTGATGGTACATTCAATTTCAGGATTGTAATACAGTTCTTTATCAACCTTAGTACCTATACCACCACTACTCACCACCGTTAGGATTTCACATTAACGGTTTACCTTGGTGGTACATTTTCCACACCTTAACACAGTAAGAACACATTTGACACATAAACCAATTACTAAGATGACAACCAGTATATGAATAAGGAGCTTACCTATACTAGCAATCATCTCCTGTTCCCACTCTCCCAGACCGGAGAACCATTTTATAAGGTTTAACCACGAGAACCATTTCTCTACCTTTACCTCAGTTTCATACAAGGAAGTATTATGGTTTTTCCGAAATTCCCACTTCAGTTTTAGGATTTCATCCATCAATCACTTCTTTTGGATAATCTGTACTACTGGTGATGTAAGTGCAGCATTTTACCCCATACTGAGATTCTAAGGTTACGCAGTACCCACCCGTTACCCACGTGACATAATTCAAAACCATCCTGTGTTGTACAAGTTCTTTCTTGTAGGCTTGCAATTCTCTACCAGTAAACCTTAATGTGTCATCATACATCTCACTGATATTTTCAATCAGATTTGCCAACGCTTGGATGTACCTATAATTTATAACTCCTCTGGCTGTATGGGTGATATCTAAGGCGGTGAGGAATTGAATCCCGGTGGATTCCTGTATCAAACATGAGGCTAAGGTGTCTCCCCGGTCTATGAGGTGCTATTTAAAAATGCGTTCATAATGAGCATGGGAATAAGGAGGGGGAGAGTTGTGGTGAATGTCTATCATTTTATCATGTGTAAGGGTCATGATTTCTGGTAGTACCCTTCCAAGATAACATAAACCTTCAGAGTTTGGAGTGAGCCACTTGTAAGCTTTCCTTCCACATATGAAATACACATCATCTGGGAGAACGTAAGGAACAGAATGCATCATTATCATTGAACACATTATTCTTACAAAGAATCCTGCTCCCATTCCCCCATTTGACTGGTACACTTTTCTGGTTGTATAATATTTGCACAGTACCCTAGTGACACTCTGCCAACCATTACTTTGTCGTATCTACGCGTGTACCTATACCGGAAGTGTCTCCCATTTGCAATAATTCTGCGTACAAGTTCAGAATCGATTGGCTCATCAGCTCTGTGTGAATAGGTCATTGTCTGATTGTTCCAGATCACCTCCCAATTTCCTGGTTTTCTGGAATTTGTGAGATTTAAGCATACCAGGGATCTATCTACATGGTACTGGTGATGCTTAAGGCTAGGGGGTCTAGATATATTTCTTGTCCACCGGTCTTCCCCCATGTAATTCAAGTACCTCTGCTAACTTTAATGGGTATGGCACTAATCCCGAATTACTCTGTCCTTGAGGTACTTGTGAACACACCCAACATTCTGTTTGGTTTAAGACCATACCCACTAAGGAATGGTAATCCTCTAAAGGATGCTCACCCAAATACAGATTACTCTTGGACTGGCATTGTTGGATGCATTTCTCATCAACTAGGGATCCACAGTACTCACAAATACAGTATTCCTCAGACAAAAGCCCCTCACACTGTCTCCGAGTTCCATGGCTAACAGATCTCTTAACAATCCCTGAACTAAGTTTGACCATAGGTTGCCCTGTTTGTTCTATTGCTCTCTCCTCTGACTCCAATCCATCGACATCACTATCGGCCTCCCTCTCCATCATCTGTCCTCCGTCACAGAAATAGGTAATCCTGAATTAAATAAAAATGAGAAGAACCCTGGAACAAGAAAAAGAAACTGATCGCCACTCCATTGCTGGAATAGTAATCTGTACACGTCTCTGGCTCAGGTGTTTTCACTGCAGTCTTTAGTTCTCCCGGAACAGGCTTGTAATCGACAGGTCCACGTTGTCTGTCTCGACTTCACCTGATACTTCCTTCGGGTGGTTGACCTTTCTGCAGTGAGTGGAATGGACCCAGGTATCTTTCTGCTACCTTCAAAGATGTGGTACTCGTCATCAACACCTGGTAAGGACCTTCCCACCGGTCTTTCAAACAACCTGAGCGTAAGAAATTTCGGATCATAACATATTCTCCAGGTTGAACATCATGACATATCAGGTAACAACATTTTCTGTTGCTGTTTCAGCTGTCTACTCATTTTTATAATATATTGCACAGTTACCTCATTATTACTCTTCAAATCATCCTGTGGACTTATAATCAAATGAGGTTGCCTCCCAAACAGTATCTCAAAGAGGGACAGATTAAGAGGAGATCTGGGAGTGGTTCTGATGCTATGGAGGCTGGCCATCCTAATCCAATTTCAGCCATGATCTTACTCAGTTTATTCTTAATAGTACTGTTCACTCCACCTTCTCACTGGCTTGCGGTCGTTAGGGGTGTGAAGTCTACTATTGATTCCCATAAGCTTACACATGTTCTGGAAAACATCACTAGTGAAATGAGTACCACTATCACTTTCTATGATTCTAGGGATACCATATCTGCATACACTCCTGAGCAATCTTCTTAGCAGTAAAAACAGCAGTATTAGTGGCAGCTGGATATGCCTCTACCCAATTAGAAAATACATCAGTACAAACTAATACATACTTGAGATTCTTGCAAGGTAGTAATTGAATGAAGTCAATTTGTATTACCTGAAAAGGACCATCTGTCGGAGGGATATGGGATGGCTTGGTTGGTATTGTCTTCTCGACATTTTTCCTCAAACAAGTCAGACAGTACATTGCTTTCTTTCCAGCTTGAGAAGAAAAGCCTGGTGCACACCAATATGCTCTGACCAACTTGCACATACCTTCTTTTCCCAGGTGAGTCAGACCGTGCGCTGCCTCAACCAAGCTTGGGTAGTATGCCCTGGGAGCAACAGGCCTACCTTGTCCATCTCACCAGAGTCCTGAGGACTCCTGACCACATCTGTCAGGGTTCAGCCTAGGATCGGCTATTTCTCACCTCCGTGCCGGCTTCCCCTGACTTTCTTGTGGTCAGACGTCTGGTGCAGTGAGGGGTGAGATGCTGAGTATTCTGCCTTAGGTGCTTTTGCAGACTTCCATGGTTGGCTGTGTGTTTTGGGGATCGGAGTTCCCATCATGGGCACCGCCATGACAGTTCCTCTCAGGTGACAGTGCTCCAATAATCTGCTACCCCTGGGAATAAATCCGCCCCCAGAACTTCAGGAAGTTGCTGTTCAACATCACCACATGACAGCACATAGTCATTTCTGGTGACAACCGGCTCGTGTTCCAGAGGCTGTATTGTTTCCCTCGCTGTTCCTGGTTACCTGTGATTCCCTCGTGATTTCCTGCATTCTACCCTGTGTTCACTGCAAGTCTAAACCCGTGTGCCTCATGTTACTCACCACTGTGCATACCGTTCCTACGTTCCATACAAGTTACAAGTTCCTGACTTCCTGTTTGTCTCCAGTTGCACCTTTATGTATTCAAGTCCCTGCGTCCTGTGCAAGACAAACCTGTGTGCCTCACATTACTCACCACTGTGCATACCGTTCCTACGTTTCAAACAAGTTCCTGGCTTCCTGTTTGTCTCCAGTCGCACCTTTATGTATTCAAGTCCCTGCGTCCTGTGCAAGACAAACCTGTGTGCCTCACATTACTCTCCACTGTGCATACCGTTCCTGTGTTCCATACAAGTTACAAGTTCCTGGCTTTCTATTTGTCTCCAGTCACACCTTTATGTATTCAAGTCCCTGCATCCTGTGCAAGTCTACCTGTGTGCCTCACGTTATTCACTACTGTGTACAAGTCTCCAGTTCATCTGCCAGTGTGCGTCCGGAACTGAACTTTAGTGTACTATTCTCTCCATGGTGTACAAACCTCCAGTTCATCTGCCAGTATGTCCGGAGCCACACCTTAGTGTACCAATACACATTCCGGTGTGCAAATCTGAAGTCATTTGCCAGTGTGTCTGAAGCCACCCCTTAGTGTACAAAACACATCCCTGTGTATTAAACTCCAAACTTCTATCAGTGTGTCCAGAGCCGCACCTTGTGTCCGATATACCCATCCTTGTCTATTTCAGCCCTACATTCTACACTAGCCCTGTCTACTCTTCCAGTGCACCCTCAAGTGGCATCTTGTTACTGTGTTTCAGTGCAATCCATTCCTCCTTGTTGCTTCCCAGAGTTCCCTATGTCAATTATATAGTTATAGTCTTCCGTCTCTCCCAGGTAGCTGTCCAGAGGGCCGCGACCTGCTCACTTGGTGCTGCGAAAACCATATCCCGCTTGGGGGGTCACTAGAGAAAACCACCAGGTGGGTTAGACTCCGCGCCTCTGGGCAGGTCTCGCCAAATCTGGGTTTGACCGCAATTGGAAGACATAGTCTGTCATTCTCCCCCATTCTCATTCAGTATCCGAAACCCCTCGGTTCCTGACCTCATCAGAGGTAGTCTCGGGAGCCGGTCGTGACGACATCCCTTCGATCTCCAGACCGCCTTTTCCTGTAGGGAACACAAATTTTGCATTTCAATTAATTTCTATGTGTCTATTGTCTGGAAGACCATCACTTTGTTAATTGGTATATTTATGTGTAACCCTGCTGCCCATTTGGCAGCTTCATCTGCTCTGTTATTGCCCATTGACACCGGGTCTTCGCATGTGCGGGCTTTGCATTTGATGACAGCTACTGCCTTTGGTAACTGAATTGCTGTCAGAAGTCCTTTTATGTGTTGTGAATGTGCTACTGGTGTGCCTGCTGCTGTCATAAAGTTCCTAAGATGCCAAAGACCCCCAAAATCATGTACTACCCCGAAGGCGTACCTAGAATCAGTGTATATGTTAGCTGATTTACCTTCTGCCAACTCACACGCTCTCCCTAATGCCACCAGTTCAGCCACCTGGGCTGAGTGAGGTGGACCAAGTGGTTCAGCTTCTACAACATCCTCGTCATTTACAACAGCATAACCTGTGCATAATTCTCCTGTGTCTGTCTATGACAACTCCCATCCGTGTAAAACGTCACATTTACATCTTCTAATGATGTGTCACGTATGTCTGGTCTTGCAGTAAAGGTCTGATTCAAATATTCCATACAATCATGTGTGTCAGTATACCTGCAAAACTCACCTTCAACCAGAAGCTCACCTTCCTCCACCCTTTGTGCATCTCGAGGCACATATGGTAAGTACATTGCTGGATTTAATGTATTGCACCGTTTAATGGTAATATTTGCAGGTGCCATCAGAGCTAGTTCCCATTTCGTGAACCTTGCTGAAGAGACATGTCTGGTTTGGGTAGAGTTTAACAAAGCAGATACTACATGCGGTGTGTAGACAGTTGTATCATGCCCTAATACTACGTCCTCGCTCTTATTTACCAGAAGAGCAGTTGCAGCTACACTTCTTAAACACATAGGGAGTGATCTTGCCACAGTGTCCAATTGTGCACCGTAGTATGCTACAGGTCTGCTAGTGTCACCATGTTTTTGTGTGAGGACACCTGCTGCGCAGCCATCAGCTTCTGTACAATATAACTCAAAGGGTTTTTCATAATCTGATATTCCCAAGGCAGGTGCTCTTGTCAGACTATCCTTAAGGTTAGGGAAAGCCTGCTCTGTCTCCTCAGTGTGTATGACACGGTCAGGTTTTGAGGATGAAACTAAGTCCTGCAATGATAATGCCAAAATAGAAAAACCTGGGATCCACGTCCTGCAGTATCCACACATGCCCAAGAAGGTACGGATTTGCTGCTGGTTTTGCGGCAGTGTCATTAATTCTGTCCATTGTTAAGTGTCTTAGCCCCTGGGTTAGACAGTGTCCCAAGTATTTGACCTTTGTCTGGCATGGCTGTAATTTGTCCTTTGCAACCTTGTGCCCTGTTTGTGAAAGATGAAGCAACAACAGTTTAGTATCATTTAAACATGACATAAATGAATCAGAGCACAACAACATATCATCTACATATTGAATGAGGACAGATAAATTGCTTGGTTGAAAAGATTGCAAAAAGTCATGTAAGGCCTGAGAGAAAATACTGGGGCTATCTATGAAACCCTGGGGAAATCGTGTCCATGTGTATTGTACCCCTCTGTAGGAAAATGCAAATAGATATTGACAGTCAGGGTGAAGAGGAACAGTGAAGAAAGCAGAACATAAATCAATGACAGTAAAATGGGTAGCAGACGGTGGAATCTGCATGAGGATGACAGCTGAAATGGGCACTATGGGGAATTGGCTTTCAACAACTTTGTTAACCCCCCTAAGATCCTGTACTAATCTATAGCCCCTCCCCCCAGCCTTCTTCACTGGAAAAATGGGACTGTTGGCTGGACTAGCTGTACGAATTAAAATCCCTTGTTGCAATAACCTCGCAATTATGGGATACACCCCTAGCTCCACCTCAGGCTTTAATGGGTACTGAGGGATTTTTGGGGCCTGCCTACCACTCTTCAAGTTAACCATTACAGGGTCTACATTTGCCATCAATCTAGTGTCCTGTCCATCTCTGGTCCAGAGGGAACCCGGTATTTGCAATAACATCTCTTTTACCTGAGATGGACTTTTTTCTAGAACGGCAGAGTGCAACATTAATCTTTGTGGTGTGTCCAATATATCCTGTACCTCATGCGCAACCTTTTCCGGTATATCTAGGAATATACCATCAGGGGTACAGTATATGACACATCCCATTTTACACAGCAAATCCCTTCCTAGCAGGTTAGTAGGAGCCGTCTCTGCCAGGAGAAAGGAATGCTTGGATTGCAGCGGACCGATAGTAACTTCTGCAGATCTGGTTAAAGGGTAATGCTGTACCCTCCCCATTACTCCCATTGCTGGTATGGTCTTATTGGTAAGCTGTAAATGAAATGGAGAACTTATCACTGATCTGGCCGCCCCTGTATCTTCAAGAAAAGTAAGTTTACAGTAGTACCAGATATATCAACTGTTATTGTAGGTTCGTCTCTAGTATTCTCAGTTAAGCTGACTAGCTGTAGACTACAGGTATGACCTGACCCCTAGCACTGACTATCATCCTCCAGCAGAGCGTTTGCTGTCACTATGTGAGCTGGTAAACGCTGGAAATTTTCTGAATCTTGCAAGTGCCCTCTCTGAGTGTACCTAGGTGTTCCCTTCTTAGGTGGCCCCCAATTTCTCGATTTACAGTCCCTCTTTAGGTGTCCTTCTTTATTGCAATTTTACACCTTACTGTATAACTTTGTTGCTTGTATGCGTTGTATTTATGTGACTGTGTAGGTAATCCCTCTAAAGCCTGAATGCTCACTGCCATTAACTTCTCACTCTGTGCCTCTTTCCTTTTGGAAATGTTATTATCATGTTCTATGGAGATTCTGTAAGTGCATCTACAGTAATTCCTCTCCAGTTAGGTAGAGAGGTCTGCACCCTGGTTTTTAGATTATCTTTGAGACCATCCATTAGTACTGTAACAGCTACTTCCCTGTGGTGTACATCATCTTTAATATCTACTATCTCTGTGTAGTGGGTTATTGTTAGCAGCGCTCTGGTGAAATTATCTGCTGCAGATTCACTATCTTTTTGTTTAATAGTGAAAATTTTACTCCAGTTCACTACCACTGGAAAATATATGGCCAATTGCGTGATTATACATTTTATATTCACCTGGTTATCCTCATCCATTAAGGATTCATCCTCCTCCAATACACAATCCTTAAAAAACTTTTGTACATCAGTATTGGAAGAGAGACAGGCCCTTAACACCACTCGCCAATCTTTATTAGTTGGCTCATGAGCATTACCTAAATCTTTAACAAATTTCTGGCATTTGGCTAACTCTTTCCTAGGGTCTGGGAAGTCTGACATAATTGAATGCAATTTCGTTCTCGTCCATGGCCAATGCATTGCTACATTCCTTATGGGAACTATACCATCTTTGTCCAGTTTCCCATTGGGAACTGCAATTGTACGCACAGGATGTACACCTGCCACATCACTATGTTCAGGATTAATAATTGGACTTATTGTTTCGGTACTATGGATGTTACCTCTCCTATTATGGTCTCCACTAGTCTCACCAATTTCAGCTGCTGCCCCTGCTGGTTGGATCGCTTCCTTTCCTCTCTGTGGAACATCTAGTATATTAGCAGCATGTGCAATGGCTGAAATTACAATGGGTTCATCATCTTCTACAATAACATTTTCCTTGAGGTGACTTAAAACAGGGTATAAGTTACTTATTACGATTTTTTTATTTTTGGTATCGGCTGTACTTTCACCTGCGGCCGCATATCTTCTTTATGCGCAGTAATGCTACCTTGCAGCATGGGTACGCTACCTGGTGGCGTGCTGCTTTGCGGCATGAGCATGCTGTTTTGCGGCGTGCTACTTTGCCACATGTGTACGCTATTTTGCGCGTGCCATTTTGCGGCGCACTATTTTGCCACGTGTTCCCCTCATGCAGCCACAGCTTTAAACAATCATTATACTTTACTCTTTTCTTCAAAGATTTAACTAAACATATGTTGTCTCTAACATTACTCAGTACCTCCGAATCGAAACTGCCAACTTCGGGAAAGGGTTTCATACATCCTTTGGTCATCTTGACCCATATGTCGCAGTACGCTGTTGCGTACGCGCCATATGACACATTTATTATATACCTTGCCGAACCAGTCGGCCCATCCATAAGCAGCATCTCATCGACCATCCCTCGCGACTGCTTAGCACCCATCTGGGACAATGCTTTGGCTACTTTCGCTAGAGATTTCGACCGGTGGATTAATTAAATAAGCTGCGTCCATTCACTTCCACCCGCTGTGCACAGCCGACCGCTAAGCATTTTTTTTTTGTTAGCGTACACAACGAGAAAACAGAAAATAGCCTATGCAATTATTCTGCTTTCTGGACTAATTAACCAAGCTTTGTCCGACCGCTTCCTACTTTGAGTTAATCTCCACTGGTAGAATCTAAGTATTCCACTTAACCTTGCCAGTGATTTCCTCCACCACAACCAATTCACAATCATGGTTCACACAACCATACGGTGCAATCGCATTGCCCAGAGACACTAACCTCTCAAAAGAGTTTGCGATTATAATTGGAAGTCGACCGAGGAACAACCTCCAGTTTCTTGCCCAGTTATACCTGCTATGTATACTGCTACGGCTGTCCTACCCGCCTCTTGGACACCTTGCCGGCCCTATCTATTTCAACAGTTCAAAAGCAAAAACCTCCGTTTTTCTTTTTCCTTTTCACATCACAAGCATATGTTCACATTCATATACCTTAGTTTTCTGGCCAGAAAAATGCTTTCCCCTGTGACAATACCTATTCAGAGGTTTTAACAAGCGATACAAGACTATTTATCAAAATGATTGCTTAAACATGTGGCAGTACTACAGGGAAGACGCATATGCTATTTATGAATCGCCTATTGCAGTGCAAAGGTAACAATAAAAGAAACTGACTTTTCTCTCTTGTCCCTGGATTCTAATCAGGGCTGCTTAGATCACACAAAAACAGATATTCGGTTTCACAACATAAAGTGCTACATAGGCTTTAAACAGATTGTGTTCTTCTTACCCGTGTATGATGCGGTTACCCTTTGTTGGGGAATCGAAATCCGTACGATATGCGTGATCTCCGGTAACATGATATCAGTCGCTAGCTCCATCTATTGATTCCTATCAGTCACTATTTAGCACTGGAAGTCGCTTAAGAAAGAATTGCTTTCCAGTCCAATCATGTGGTTCCAAAGCACAAAAAGTTATTTATGTAAAAAGGGGTAACACGATGTAAGAGTTAACAATTAGAGTAAAAAGCAATGAAAATAGTACATACGCGTACGCACTGGTCCCAGTATGCAGTCATCAATCTAGAAGTCTGCGGTCGCAAGAAGATGTGTATACACTGAGGTCAGGCCTATATAACTTACAGGTTTCAGAGTTAACAAAGGGACAAATTGACAGGTTCTCATTGGTTCCTGCTTCTGGTCATTCTGGTCATTGGTCAGTTCATACGGTGTCATCAGGGATATGGCTCAATCCTCCAACGGTCACACTGTGTAGCTTCCCGCCGAACAACTGATTAAAACTGGCTACAACACTGCATACAAGTTATAACATTTTATTCAATAACTCCCTATCATCCATAACTAGCAGACGCATGATGCGACTTCTTTGCCGATAGAAACGGATGTCTTTAAATAAACAGGGATTTAGTATGATACCAAACATTACATGTCCACTGTATTCTGAACTTTAGATCCCTTTTAAGTACATCTTACATCATAATTATTAGCTAACAAATACCTTTAAAACGCTGGTCATTATCTATAATGTGTGGGATCCATTTTATATGTATGCGTTCGCATATGTGCGACTGTGTATGTACGTGAATATATACAGGCAAGCATCCATGTGTATGTATGTGAATACGCATACGAGCGTCTGTATATATATATATATATATATATATATGTGCATTATGTGCGTCAGTGTATGTGTATTGTGGATTCGCATTTTAGCGCATTGGATTGCACCGACGCAAAGTAGCGTCCTTGTAATACGCCATCCGACCATAGACGACTATGGGCCTGATTCAGACCCACTCGCGAGCGGCTGTCCGCTCGCAAGTGGGTCGATGTTATGGACTGAGCATGCGCACGACGGAGGGAGCTCCGTCGTGCGCATGCGCCAGACGCGACGAGCGAAGGAAAGTCCTTCGCTCGTTGTGTCCGATCAAAGGGGGCGTGCTGTCAATGTTGATTGACAGCACGCCCCCTTTGGTAGGCATCCCGGGGGCGTGCCTCCCTGACGGGGGCGTTCCCACGGGAACGCCTCCCGTCAAAAGCCGGCCCACTGACATCACTAGTGATGTCAGTGGGAGTGATTTTGGCTCTGATAGAGCCAAAATCACTCCGGAGCTTGCGGTTGAAAACCTCAACCGCAGGCTCCGGCTCGCAATTTCGATGGTCGCGATGGTCACGACCATCGCGGCCATCAAAATGCACGCTCGTATAGCCTGTGGGTGGTGACCCACAGCTATACGAGTGTCCAGAGGACGCTCCATTTTCATGGAGCCCGGCCCTCATTCAGAGCGTGCGCTCTGCTCAGAGCGTACGGCTCTGAATGAGGGCCTATATCATCAGATAATAATTGTAAGCGATCATATCCAATTATTTGACTTTGACATCACAAACTTTGTTTGAGCCACAAAATTATTGAAAATATTGTATAAAATTACCTTCAGGCTGTGTGTATAAGGTGTATATGAAACATACATGCATTCTGTGTTTAGATTTGGGTCCCATTCCCAAGATATCTCATTATGATATGCAAATATTCCAAAATACGAAATATTCTGATATCCAAAATAACCCTGGTCCCAATCATTTGGTATCGGAGACTCAACCTGGTATTATGTTGGAGCTGAATTAGGTAAGGAGGCTTTTTGATAAATTGTGAAAACTATTGATTTAATGCCAGGGCCAATTGATTGTCGAGTGGCCTAATTATTAAACATGGAATTTAATGATTTATTGTGTGGACATGGTTGCCTAATACGTTTACTTCTTGTTCAGTTTTTCAAGAGGTGAATAGTACCTAATTTGCACATAGGGCCTGATTCAGCTTTGGAAATATAGGCCCTGATTCAGAGCCGGACACTCTGACAGAGCGCTCGCTCTAAATCAGGGCTGCCCTTCTTAATTTTTAGAGCGGCCAGGAAGATGGTCGTGATGGTCAAAACCATCGCGACCATCGGGCTTGCGACGAGACCCTTGTGGTAGGGTCTTGTTGCCGCAAGCTCTGGAGTGCTTTCGGCTCTATCAGAGCCAAAAGGACTCCCACTGACATCACTTGTGATGTCAGTGTGGCCGGCCCCAGACGGTAGGCGTTCTCATGGGAACGCCTCCATCTGGGCAGCCACGCCCCCGGCACGCCCACCAAAGGGGGCGTGCTGTCACTCACAATCGACAGCACGCCCCCTTTGGTACGAGACCCATAGCGACGGCTTGACCGTCGCTAACTGGGTCTCGGGCATGCGCACGACGGAGCCGGGTCCATCGTGAGCATGTGCACTGGGCCAACATCGACCCGCTTGCGAGCGCTCAGCGCTCGCGAGCGGGTTTGAATCAGCCCCAGAGTGAGCTATCTCACTCAACTGATCATCTTGGTGACACCATGCTGCACTGCAGGTGGGGCAGATTTTAAATGTGCAGAGAGATTTAGATTTGGGAAGGAGGTGTCAAAACTGACATGTAAACTGTAGAGTAATAATAAAGCTGTGCAGTATTTGTGGGCTACATTCAAAAGCAGCCAGTATTTATCCCAAATGCAAAAAAATTTATGTATTTACACCCCTTGCATTGCAATATGATTTGTCCAGGTTCACAGTTAAGTGCTATTTCTCACTCTATTCCCAAAGCTGAATCAGACCCATAGGGTTCCAACTGTCCAGGATCCAGCCAATGTTGCACTTCATGCACCAAAGGCACGCTCTAGAGCAGGGATGGGCAATAAGCAGCCCTTCAGCTGCTGTAGAACTACACAACCCAGCATGCCCTACAACGGTTTTGCTATTTGTCCATGCCAAAACTGTTGCAGGGCATGCTGGGATATGTAGCTCAACTGCAGCTGGAGCAGCTACTTATTGCTCACCCTTGCTCTATAGCACAGGTTCTCAAACTCGGTCCTCAGGACCCCAAACAGTGCATGTTTTGCACGTCTCCTCACAGAATCACAAGTGAAATAATTAGCACCGCCTGTGGATCTTTAAAATGTGTCAGTGAGTAATGAACACACCTGTGCACCTGCTGGGTGACCTGGAAAACGTGAACTGTGTGGGGTCCTGAGGACCGAGTTTGAGAACCTCTGTTCTAGAGTGATGGCCGTGTCATACACACTCCAGTGGTTTGCAGACAAATGCATAATTGCCTTAGGCCAGTTTGGTCCCGTTTACAGAATATTTTTCAGGGCTACTTTAAATTTCCAGTCACCACCTGTGCATATGCAAGTCAGTACTGGGGATCAGTTATCCCATAAACAGAATCTGCATAGTTAAAATAAATGTAAAAAAAATCTCAAGTTTCTCAAAAAAATATTTGTTTTCTTAGCTCGGATATTACTCTACTGACTTGGGGCCTGATTCGGACCCACTCGCGAGCGGCTGTCCGCTTGCAAGTGGGTCGATGGTCTGCACTGCGCATGCGCACGACGGAGGGAGCTCCGTCGTGCGCATGCGCGAGACGCGACGAGCGGAGGACTTTCCTTCGCTCGTAGTGTCTGATCAAAGGGGGCGTGCTGTCGATGTTGATTGACAGCACGCCCCCTTTGGTGGGCGTGCCGGGGGCGTGCCTGCCAGACGGAGGCGTTCCCAATGGAACGCCTACCGTCAGAAGCTGGCCCCACTGACATCACTAGTGATGTCAGTGGGAGTGATTTTGGCTCTGGCTGGCTTCTGCTCGCAGTGGCGATGGTCAAGACCATCGCGACCATCATCCTGCACGCTCGTATATGCTGTGGGTGGTGACCCACAGCTATACGAGCGTCCAGGAGGACGCTCCATATTTATGGAGGTGGGCCCTGATTCAGAGCGAGCGCTCTGGTCAGATCGTCCGGCTCTGAATCAGGGCCTTGGTTGTGGTGTTTTTGAAAAGAGTAAGAAAACATCAATATACTGTATCATTAAGATAAACAGCTGTGAATTGCTCTAGACATTGTCTGAAAATATTGACAGAATCCTTAAAAATGGGGAAGTCAATACAAACATTAAATTGCATTACTAAATAATTTAAAACCTTTTGATCTGCTGCATGTTATAAGTTGCCTTAATAAGTGTCACTTATTTAGTACACACTGCTGTTTGCATTTGATCTAAAGATCCCCTGCACGATTTAGTCGCTGTATAGCGTATATTGACTGAAATTCATGTCGATTCAAGTCGCTGTTTTAGCGCATATTGACTGATACGGATCTCATTTGGAATACAAAATTACTGTTTGGATTCAAGATTGACTGCATCTATTTGAAACCTTCTGTATGATAAAAAGTCGCTATTTAGCGCATATTGACAGATACAGATTTAATTTGGTATACAAATTTTTTTCATGTCGTTTGTTTGTAATGTCGTTGTTAGTATGCCGGTATTAGGAACTATACATTAATTTTTTATAATAGAACAGTTATTCTGTATTTAATTGATTTAGAATAAATATTTTTACTATTTTTAACGTGTCAGAGACGTTTTCATTTTTCCACATTGGGAATTATATAGTTTAAAGGTGAGCGCTGGAATATGCCCCCTTGTTTCTAAACGTTCTATCGTGCCTCCTAACTATTCCAGTGCATCGTGACTGAGATTGTCAGATCTGCCCTACAGCACAGCAGATCTGAAGATGCGATGGACGACCTGCAGGGACGCGCATCGGCATCGTGATCGTGAGTGGACACTCATGATTTGGGCATATTTTACACGATTTGTTGCCACGTTGCATCAGAATCGGGCAAATTGTGTAAAATATCGCTAAGTGTGTAGGCACCTATAAACAGATCCAGAGCAGGATACAGTAACATGAGTGATACATGTGATATACACAATGACAGGCAGTGATAGACACAATGACAGGCCACAAAGTAAACCATCAATCTCCATTATTTCATCATTCCTAAAATCATACCTCCCAACCTTCCCCATTTGCCGACTACACGAGGACAGTCACGCTTTTCGGACACTGTCCCGCTGTCCTTCATGTGGGCCACAGTGTCCTGCAGGCAGGGGGAAGGTTGGGACAGCATTTGATCATTGTTAGAGGAGTGCTGGGCATGCCCCTAGGGCGATGAAAATCAGGGATGTGCTGTGAGGCCACGCCCCTCAAAGAGACCACGCCCCCTTTTCGGGCATACTTTAGGATGTGTAGTTGTTGGGAGGTATGTAAAGGGGCCTCCCATTACATACCTTGTTAGTACTCAGAAGACAGATTAGGAGTTAAAGTCAGAGAAGACATTACAACATAGGAAGAGATATCAGACAGTGGTCCTGATTCAGAGGTGGGCGCAGTGTAGATGTCAGAGGATAGTGCGACCAATGTGCCGGCCGATGGTGTGTCTTAATACACAAAATGGAAGATTAGCATCTCTGTATGAATCCCATTGGCTGCGGCATTAGCATAAAGGCACAGTTACGCTGAGGAAAAAGAAGCTGTAGCGGTTGCATTAGAGTCCACTTCTGAAACAGGCCCAGTACGTGTTCTAATAATACAGAATAACACAGAGATCCTGGCTTCAAAACCTCAGCAGAAATTTACAATGATACCCAGCCCTGGTGTTACAGGTTCTCTGTCATTCATCCATTTTGTATCAACTTTATTATACGCCTACAAAACCCAAATTGGTTCAGTTCCTTTTGATTAAATATTTTATTAAACATTTTAGTTTTAAGGAGCAAGGAAACTTACTCTTAACTTAAGTTTATTCATACTTTATTGGAAAAAAGGGATTTGCCCTCCAGCACACTGTAGCAAAATCAAAAAATACTTAAATCCTACATAATAATAGAGATTCAGAGGTATTAGTTACATACATTTGCAAATATATGAATAAGCGCCAGGCCAATTGTCAAGGCTCCTCTATACTGGCGTCCCTAACGTTAAGGGGTTCATGTCCGAGAAGCAGGGTACCCCCAAAAATTCCAGCCAAGGACCATCACCAAAGCATCACACGAAAAAGGGAAATAAGGTGATAGTGAAGTGTAAAGGATAGATGTGTAAGGATAAATCAATAAGTGTTAATGAAATGTGAAAGAATTAAAATGACATAAATAATAAACAAACAATTAGAAAAGTGATAAAAATATTCTATGTGAATTAAGTGGTGATGCCCTGAAAAAGGTCCAGCCAGAACAACTCCGGGGGCCCCACTCCCAAACGCTAGGTGCTGGTCCTTACAGTGCCATGTGGAGGTTTCTAGGGTACCTCCAAGGTGAGTTAGCTCTCAGCTTATACATGTGCTGTTATCATGCAGTACACCAATTTGTAATTATATAACCCAGAGTGGGTGCTACTATTATGTAGCAATAATTATTTTGGGAGTGGGGCCCCCGGAGTTGTTCTGGCTGGACCTTTTTCAGGGCATCACCACTTAATTCACATAGATAAAAATATTCTAATTGTTTGTTTATTATTTATGTCATTTTAATTATTTCACATTTCATTAACACTTATTGATTTATCCTTACACATCTATCCTTTACACTTCACTATCACTTTTTTTTCCCCTTTTCATGTGATGCCCTGGGAATGGTCCTTGGCTGGAATTTTTTGGGGTAACCTGCTTCTCGGACATGAACCCCTTAATGTTAGGGATGCCAGTATAGAGGAGCCTTGACGATTGGCCTGGCGCTTATTCATATATTTGCAAATGTATGTAACTAATACCTCTGAATCTCTATTACTATGTAGGATTTAAGTATTTTTTTGATTTTGCTACAGTGTACTGGGGGGCAAATTCCTTTTTTCTGTGTTCAGTGTAAACCCCACCCTTTACAAGCACCTGTAGTATATCATTAAGCTGATCTGAGCAACCACCACACTTTTTGTTTCATACTTTATTAGTCAAGAAAAGAATGGATACCTCTTTTATCAATCATAAAACCCAGATCAGACAATAAGAGCAAAAGAAAAACTCTTCTATCTGCTCAATTTGCAGATACTTAGCTCAATATAACAATAACAGTCGGTACCTCAGCAATCACAGGTGACCTGCCCCAATCTCTGCTCTCTTCTCCTCCCCCTGTTTACATTGGTCTAGGTTGTTTGTACAGCGCGTAGCATGCAATGAGGTACACGTAGGTGTTGGCACTGTTTGTACAATACATAGCGCTCAATAAGGTACATGGAGGTGTTAATGCTGTACAGCACATAGCGTGCTATAAGGTACACTGAGGTGTTGGCACTGTGGGAACAGCATGTAGCATGCAATGAGAGCCACGAATGTGTTGCCACTTTGGGAACAGTATGTAGCGTGCAATGAGAGGCACGGATGTGTAGCCACAGTGGGAAAAGCGCGTAGCATGCAATGAGAGGCACGGATGTTTAGCCACAGTGGGAATAGCACATAGGATGCAATGAGAGGCATAGATGTGTAGGAACTGTGGGAACAGCACGTAGCATGCATGGAGGTACACGGATGTGTAGGCACTGTGGGAACAGCATGTAGCATGCATTGAGAGGCACGAATGTGTTGCCACTTTGGGAACAGCATGTAGCATGCAATGAGAGGCACGGATGTGTAGGAACTGTGGGAACAGCGCATAGCATGCAATGAGAGACACGGATGTGTAGGAACTGTGGGAACAGTGGATAGCATGCAATGAGAGGCATGGAAAGTGTTGCCACTATGGGAACAGCGTGTAGCATGCAATGAGAGGCACGGATGTGTAAGAACTGTGAGAACAGCATGTAGCATGCAATGAGAGGCACAGAGGTGTTGCCACTATGGGAACAGTACATAGCATGCAATGAGAGACACGGATGTGTAGGAACTGTGGGAACAGCGCATAGCATGCAATGAGAGGCATGGAAAGTGTTGCCACTATGGGAACAGCGCATAGCATGCAATGAGAGGCATGGAAAGTGTTGCCACTATGGGAACAGTGTGTAGCATGCAATGAGAGGAACAGAGGTGTTGCCACTATGGGAACAGCGCAGGCTTGCCTACCCTCCCGATTTGGTCGGGAGCCTCCCGAATATCGGGTGCCGCTCCCGAACCCCCTGGAAAGGCAGGCAAGCCTCCCGGCTGCCGCCTACCTCCCCAGACTACTAGTAAAAACCCCCGCTGCCGGGGGGCCCGATGACGCGATTCGCGCTGAATCGCATCATCGAGGCTCCGCCCCCTGCTTTACAGTGCTTTTTTTCCAGCATTGTGAAGAGGGGGCGGGGCCACGATGATGCGATCAGGCGGCCCCGCCCCCAGCCCCACCCCCAAAATGGCATCACGGTCCAGCCACACCCCCCACAGAATGCAGGCATTCAGCTCCATCCCGGAAGGAGGGAGCTGAATGTCGGCAAGTATGGAACAGCGCGTAGCATGCAATGACAAACACGGATGTGTAGGCACTGTGGAAACAGCACGTAGCATACAGTGAGATACATGGATGTGTAGGAACTGTGAGAACAGTGCATAACATATAATGAGAGGCACAGATGTGTTGCCACTATGAGAACAGCGCATAGCATGCAATGACAAACACGGATGTGTAGGCACTGTGGGAACAGCACGTAGCATGCAGTGAGAGACATGGATGTGTAGGAATTGTGAGAACAGTGCATAACATATAATGAGAGGCACGGATGTGTTGCCATTATGGGAGCAGTGCGTAGCATGCAATGAGAGACACAGATATGTAGGCACTGTGGGAACAGCGCATAGCATAATGAGAGACAGATGTGTTGGCACTGTGGGAACAGCACGACAAGCACAGAGTAGATGCAATAACCCTGGAACTCAAAACCAGACAGCGAGTATACCAGAGTACACACATGCCTATAGATCATGAATGTAAACAGGTGAAATTGGCACACCCAAATACACTGGTGTGGAATCTAAGACCCCCACCAGACTTCACCAGGGTTTCCTGCAAGAGTTTATGGACTTTACTCACTGAGGACCCGGTTGCAGCCTAGTGTAGTTGGTTCCCAACGTAAAAGCAACATAGTACGTAGGATTTTGCCTGGAAACATAGCCGATGTAAATGCAGGTATTGATGTGCTGCTGTTGAGGAGACTGAACACCAGAGTTTAAACAACACTGGTAGCAAACTACTGTAAGCTGTAAATTATAGTGCAGGAGCATCTATGTTGACACAATTGATTCTCAGGCACTGGAGAAATGCACTGAGTCATCAGTGCTGGAGATTAGTGGTAACACTTGCGAGAGGTGTTATGTCTTCTCTAGCCTGAGGCTAGTCCAGCTGGGCTCTGATGAGTATTCTGGTATGGAAGGCCAGGAACCAGTGACCTGCTGAGTGTTTGAAAGCAGGCTAGTCATGTCCATGAATGCTGGTACTGGCAGTTTCTCAGCAATTAACATCTGTTTGAGTGCAAGTGGATGATTAAGAGATTGCTACAGCAATGCTACTGAACTTAACACCTGAGTTTGACTTCCTAGTTGTGGCGTTTGAGGCAAACAAAGCAAAGTTAATGACTGACACAGTCAGAGCAAAGTTACTGCAGTTCCAAGAATGGACATCATGTGAATCAAGTGCTGAGACTACTGCACTGCATAGAAAAAGTGAAAAAAATCAGAAAGCTTAAATACAAGTGCTACAATTGTCAAAATAAAGGTCACAAGGCACTTAAGCACAAGCAAAAGAGTGTGAATCCCATACAAAGCAAGAAATGCAATGGCAAAGATGAATCAGTCCTGAAACCCAGATCAGACAATAAGACTGTAGATGGCTGCAGTCACAGAAATTCAAGACGTGCTTTATGTACTAGAAAATGGAACAAATCTTATAGCCATCAGTGAGAGGCCACAGCAGGGGCGTCTTTATAATGGGTGCAAGGTGTGCCATGCACATGGGCCTCTGGGTCAAGGGGGGCCCACACCGCACACCCTGCACCCATAGTTAGTTATACTTACTTTTAAGCAGATTCCTGGTTTCTTGCAGAGCAGCAAAAAATCACAGGGAAAATGGCGGTGGCCATTTTACAGGTGACTTGCGCATGCATAGAAATTATGTCCCCGGGAAAAAGGTGCAGACACCATTTTCCCGGAGACCCGCGCATGCACAGTAGATTCTGGCATGAAGCCAGAATCTACTGCACTGACAGAGAGGAGGGGCCCAAATGGAGGCTGCACACAGGCACCCTCTCTTAAAATGCCCCAGGGCCACAGTTTACTTTGCTAAAGGAAAGCGCACTGTGTGTAACAGAAGAGGGATCATCATAGCTACAGGCACAAGGTGTCAGCAATTGTATGCCCTTGATACACAGCACTATTACACGATGATGATAGCTCAGTCACAGTCAATAGAACTCTGGCATGGAACAGGAACATTTGGTTACCTTGGATATGACAATGTTCAAAATTACAGAATGGGATGGTCACAGGCATGTCAGTGACTAACAGAGAAACCCATAAGTGAGAGCTGCATAGCAGGAAAAGTAATCAACCATTTCCCAAGTCAACAGACAGAGCTACAAAACCACTTGAGATAGTACATCCAGATGTATGTGGTCTAATGGAAGTAAAGTCAGTAAGTTGATACAGAAACTTTGTGACTGACTTCACAAGAATGATACACGTATTCTTCATAAAAGAGAAATCTGAAGTAACAAAGAAAATTGCAGACTACAAGAGACTTGTAGAAAATCAAACCAGTCACAGACTCAAGACACTGAGATCTGTAAATCGTGGATAATACCCAAAAACAGAGGTGAAATCTTTCTTAAGAAAATATGGAATAGAGCATCAAGTGACCATTGCCTATACTCCTGAGCAAAATGGTATAAGTAAACGAGCAAACTGTACACTTGTGGAGAAAGCCAGATGTATGCTGAAGGATGCAGTCCTAGACAAACAGTTTAGAGCAGATGCCGTATCCACAGCAGTTTATCACAAAAATTGTTCTCCAACAGTTGCCCTAATAGATATAACACCTATTGAAACGTGGTCAAAGAGAAAACCAAGTGTAAGTCATCTCAGAACTTATGGAGACTTTCTTGAGAAAGTCTCTGGGATTAAGCAGACGAAACATGTTGTCGTCTTCTAACCCACCTCACAGTTCTTACTTGTGCTGCTAAATGGCTTGCAAGTGACTCCAATGGCTCCAGATGCCTCCTCTGGCACCGTCGTCTCCTGGGCCTGCTGCTCCTCCTCCTCAGCCACCTCCTCATCCTGTGCCTGCTCGTCCTCCTGGGCAACTGGGCCCTGATATTACAGCACCTGTCTTGGGAGTGATATAATAATACACAGCAAAAGGGACAGACATGTGTGATAAAACAACATGAGGTTCAGTGATCTACAATACGGATACAATAAAGGCCAAAACATGTATTGCTTGATTCTGTATTTAGGAGTATATCTACTAAAGCTCAGGTTTTTAGAAGTGGAGTTGTTGCCCATAGCAACCAATAGGATTTTACTTATCATTTATCTAATACCTTCTAGAAGATAATAGCTAGAATCTGATTGGTTGCTATGAGCAACAACTCCACTTCTAAAAACCTGCACTTTAGTAAATATACCCCATAGTGTTTAAAAAACTTGAGCAAAAAAATGCTTGGCATTATAAGATGACATTTTAATAATGTACACAGTAAGTGCACATACCTGCATACATATCGTCAGGGGCGGATTAGGATGGAAAACCAGCCAGGGAAATTTTTGGAAGCAGCCCTGATGGGGGAGGGCTCTGTTAAAATGGCGGAGTCTGTTGAGGGAATAGGATACGCCCTCCTTATAGGGCCCGTTTCTAAATTGGATGCAGTTGCAGCTACTACCCCCTTGCATGGTGCACAGCCGTGCATCCAAATGTGCAAGGACCGAGACACCCACTTTTGTCTTTAGACATTACCATCAGATGCGTCATCTGCTAGGTGCAGATTATCCATCAAGTATGGCCTCCAACGTGCGTGATTCAGCGTCTTTGCACGCACCTACTTTCAGCAACACTCCTGTGTCACTCCAATAATACACCTATCATCGTAGTGATAATATATATATATATATATATATATATACACACACAAAGTATATAGCAAGTGAATGGGCGGCACTTTAGGTGTGTGTGTATAAATGTATATATATATATATATATATATATATATATATTAGGGGTGTGCATCGGCCACTTTTCGTGTTTTGGTTTTGGATCTGGATCTTTCTTCGTGTTTTGGATCTGGATTGGTTTTGCCAAAACCACCCTTCGGTGTTTTGGGTTCTGGGTTTTGTGTTTTGGATCTGTATTTTTTTTTTAAAAAAGCATAAAAACAGCTAAATTCACAGAATGTGTTGATTTTTCTGCTCCTATGCTATTATTAACCTCAAAAACCTTAATTTCCACTCATTTCCAGTTTATTCTGAACACCTCACACCTCACAATATTGTTTTTATGTCCAAAAGGTTGCACCGAGGTAGATGGATGACTATGCTAAGCGACACGAGTGGGCGGCACAAACACGTGGCCCATCTAGGAGTGACACTGCAGTGGCAGACAGGATGGCAGTTTGAAAAACTAGGCCCCAAACAGTACATAATGCAAAGAAAAAAAAGAGGTGCAAGATGGAATTGTTCTTGGGCCCTCCCACCCACCCTTATGTTGTAAAAAATCATGTTACATACATCTAAAAAACATATACAAAATTCGACCATATCTCACACAAGACACTGCAAAAACTCTAATCCATGCACTCATTATTTCCCGCATTGACTATTGCAATAGTCTCCTTACTGGTCTTCCCAAAAACAGGCTATCGCCATTACAATCCATTATGAATGCAGCTGCGAGGCTTATCTTCCTTGCCAAACGTTCATCGTCTGCTGCCCCGCTCTGTCAGTCCCTCCATTGGTTGCCAGTTTTCTACCGTATTCAATACAAAATACTGTTACTTACACATAAGGCCATTAACCGAATTACACCAACATACATCTCTTCACTCATCTCAAAATATCTCCCAACCCGACCTCTCCGCTCAGCACAAGAACTGCGTCTCTCATCCCCACGCATTACTTGCTCCCATTTACGGTTACAGGACTTTCTTCGGGCTGCACCCACTCTATGGAATGCCTTACCACACACAATAAGACTTACCTCTACTCTTCAATCCTTCAAGCGTTCCCTGAAAACTCACCTCTTCAGACAAGCTTATCAGATTCCAGAACCGACCACATAACCTTCATAGCTTCCATGTCTTATCACATCCCCTCTCACAGTCCACACATAACCTCACATATTGTCTTTCTTTCACATACTCCTGACATTTTGCCGACATTCCTATGTGACTGGATCATGCAGCCCACCAAGAAACTCTGCATTCTGGCCAGACCAAATTGCAATATATATAGCACCTATCCTTGTGTATCAATGCCTGTTTCCCTATAGATTGTAAGCTTGCAAGCAGGGCCCTCTTACCTCTATGTCTGTCTGTTATTACCCTGTTTTGTTCTATCAATGTTTCCAATTGTAAAGCGCAACGGAATATGCTGCGCTATATAAGAAACTGTTATTAAATAAAATAAATAAATAAATAAACAGGACATGCACACTTTAACAAACCAATCATTTCAGCGCCAGGGTCTGCCACACGACTGTGGCTGAAATGATTGGTTCGTTTGGGCCCCCACAAAACAAGCTGGCAATTAATCTGGCCCTGCACAAACTGGCTCTACGGAGGCAAGATGTCGTCCTCATCCTCATCCACCGATTCCTCACCCTCTTCAGTGTTGTGCACATCCTCATCCTCACAGAGTATTAATTTGTCCCCGCTGGAATCCACCACCACAGGTCCCTCTGTACGTTCTGGAGGCTGGTCTCCCTGGAAAAGTTGATAATTCATTTTTATGAACATCATCTTCTCCACATTTTGTGGAAGCAACCTACTACGCCTTTTGCGGACAAGGTTCCCGGCTGCACTAAACACTCTTTCGGAGTGCACACTGGAGGGGGGCAACTCAGGTAAAATAGAGCCAGTTTGTACAGGGGCCTCCAAATTGCCTCTTTTTCCTCCCAGTACATGTACGGACTGTCTGACATGCCTACTTGGATGCTGTCACCGATGTAATCCTTTAACAGACAGACGCACACTTGTCGCTGCTGCTTTGAGGATGCAGGTGCGGCTACAGCCCACAAAATTCACAAAGACAGGAAAAAGAGAATAATTTTTTTATTGTTTGTGGAGCGCACTTTGAGGGTTACACCACCCTTTAACAGACAGACGCACGCTTGTCGCTGCTGCTTTAAGGATGCAGGTGCGGCTACAGCCCACACATTTCACAAAGACAGAAAAAAATAAGAATTTTTTTATTGTTTGTGGAGCGCACTTTGAGGGTTACACCACCCTTCAACAGACAGATGCACGCTTGTCGCTGCTGCTTTAAGGATGCAGGTGCGGCTACAGCCCACACATTTCACAAAGACAGAAAAAAAAAGAAGAATTTTTTTATTGTTTGTGGAGCACACTTTGAGGGTTTCACCACCCTTTAACAGACAGACGCACGCTTGTCGCTGCTGCTTTAAGGATGCAGGTGCGGCTACAGCCCACACATTTCACAAAGACAGAAAAAAAAATAAGAATTTTTTTATTGTTTGTGGAGCGCACTTTGAGGGTTACACCACCCTTTAACAGACAGACGCACGCTTGTCGCTGCTGCTTTGAGGATGCAGGTGCGGCTACAGCCCACACATTTCACAAAGACAGAAAAAAAAAGAAGAATTATTTTATTGTTTGTGGAGCGCACTTTGAGGGTTACATCACCCTTTAACAGACAGACGCACGCTTGTCACTGCTGCTTTAAGGATGCAGGTGCGGCTACAGCCCACACATTTCACAAAGACAGAAAAAAAAGAAGAATTTTTTTATTGTTTGTGGAGCACACTTTGGGGGTGTCACCACCCTTTAACAGACAGATGCACGCTTGTCGCTGCTGCTTTAAGGATCCAGGTGCAGCTACAGCCCACACATTTCACAAAGACAGAAAAAAACCGAAGAATTTTTTTATTGTTTGTGGAGCGCACTTTGAGGGTTACACCACCCTTTAACAGACAGAGGCACGCTTGTCGCTGCTGCTTTGAGGACAGTATCATATGCTGTGACAGTAGACTTGTCAGAAATTGTTGGCACGTCCTTCAGTCCGGACCAGATGTCCAAACCGGCCCATGACTTATGACACAGGCGCACGCTTGGCGCTGCTACTGTGTTGATGCACGTGCGGCTACATCGCACACAAGTCACAAACACATAAAAAAATAGTTTTTTATTTTTTGGAGCACTTTGAGGGTTACACCACCCTTTAACAGACAGATGCACGCTTGTCGCTGCTGCTTTGAGGATGCAAGTGCGGCTACAGCCCACACAATTCACAAAGACAGAAAAAAAAAGAAGAATTTTTTTATTGTTTGTGGAGCACACTTTGAGGGTGTCACCACCCTTTAACAGACAGACGCATGCTTGTCGCTGCTGCTTTAAGGATGCAGGTGCAGCTACAGCCCACACATTTCACAAAGACAGAAAAAAAAGAAGAATTTTTTTATTGTTTGTGGAGCACACTTTGAGGGTGTCACCACCCTTTAACAGACAGACGCACGCTTGTCGCTGCTGCTTTAAGGATGCAGGTGCGGCTACAGCCCACACATTTCACAAAGAGAAAAAAAAGAAATAATTTTTTTATTGTTTGTGGAGCGCACTTTGAGGGTTACATCACCCTTTAACAGACAGACGCACGCTTGTCGCTGCTGCTTTGAGGATGCAGGTGGAATCTAGATGGGATTTGGAACCGGGGACACACTACCTCCATCAATTGTCTAAATCCCACTGCACTAATGGCGGATACCGGACGCACGTCTAACACCAACATAGCAGTCAAGGCCTCAGTTATACGTTTTGCTTCAGGATGACTGCTGTCGTACTTCATCCTCCTCACTAGGGACTGTTGGAGGGTCAATTGTTTAGTAAAAGTAGTGGTGTTCCTACTTCCTCTCTGGGATGATGAACAACTCCCAGCAGCAGCAGCAGCACTAGGAGGAAGTGGTTCTTGATCTTTCCCTATGTTATTTTTATCGGAGAAAGTTTGGTCCTCCATTTATGTTATATTGATATATACGTGCGGCTAAGGCGCACACAAACACAGAAATTTTTTTTTATTTTTGCTGGAAAGTAGTGCACTTTGTGGGTTACACCACCCTTTAAGAAATGAGCCAGCCGGCTCTTTACTTATGGGACACAGGCGCACGCTTGGTGCTGCTCCTTTGTTGATGCACTTGCGGCTACAGTGCACACAATTCACAAACACAGAAAATATTTTTTTATTTTGTTTCGAGTGTACTTTGGGGGTTACAGAACCCTTTAATGGACAAGCCAGCTGGCCCTTTACTTATGGGACACAGGCGCATGCTTGGCGCTGCTCCTTTGTTGATGCACGTGCGGCTACAGTGCACACAATTCACAAACACAGAAAATATATTTTTTTTGTTTGGAGTGTACTTTGGGGATTACAGCACCCTTTAATGGACAAGCCAGCCGGCCCTTTACTAATGGGACACAGGCGCACGCTTGGCGCTGCTCCTTTGTTGATGCACGTGCAGCCACAGTGCACACAATTCACAAACACAGAAAAAAATTTTTAATTTTGTTTGGAGTGCCCTTTGGGGGTTACAGCACCCTTTAGCGGTCAATCCAGCCGGCCCTTTATTTATGGGACACAGGCGCACGCTTGCCACTACTTTGTTGATGCACGTGCGGCTACTGTGCACACAATTCACAAACACAAAAAAATATATATTTTTATTTTGTTTGGAGTGCCCTTTGGGGGTTACAGCACCCTTTAGCGGTCAATCCAGCCGGCCCTTTATTTATGGGACACAGGCGCACGCTTGCCACTACTTTGTTGATGCACGTGCGGCTACATCGCACACAAGTCACAAACACATAAAAAAATAGTTTTTTATTTTTTGGACCACTTTGAGGGTTACACCACCCTTTAACAGACAGATGCACGCTTGTCGCTGCTGCTTTGAGGATGCAAGTGTGGCTACAGCCCACACAATTCACAAAGACAGAAAAAAAAAGAAGAATTTTTTTATTGTTTGTGGAGCACACTTTGAGGGTGTCACCACCCTTTAACAGACAGACGCACGCTTGTCGCTGCTGCTTAAGGATGCAGGTGCAGCTACAGCCCACACATTTCACAAAGACAGAAAAAAAAAGAAGAATTTTTTTATTGTTTGTGGAGCACACTTTGAGGGTGTCACCACCCTTTAACAGACAGACGCACGCTTGTCGCTGCTGCTTTAAGGATGCAGGTGCGGCTACAGCCCACACATTTCACAAAGAGAAAAAAAAGAAATAATTTTTTTATTGTTTGTGGAGCGCACTTTGAGGGTTACATCACCCTTTAACAGACAGACGCACGCTTGTCGCTGCTGCTTTGAGGATGCAGGTGGAATCTAGATGGGATTTGGAACCCCTTGATGGAGGGGACACACTACCTCCATCAATTGTCTAAATCCCACTGCACTAATGGCGGATACCGGACGCACGTCTAACACCAACATAGCAGTCAAGGCCTCAGTTATACGTTTTGCTTCAGGATGACTGCTGTCGTACTTCATCCTCCTCACTAGGGACTGTTGGAGGGTCAATTGTTTAGTAAAAGTAGTGGTGTTCCTACTTCCTCTCTGGGATGATGAACAACTCCCAGCAGCAGCAACAGCACTAGGAGGAAGTGGTTCTTGATCTTTCCCTATGTTATTTTTATCGGAGAAAGTTTGGTCCTCCATTTATGTTATATTGATATATACGTGCGGCTAAGGCGCACACAAACACAGAAATTTTTTTTTATTTTTGCTGGAAAGTAGTGCACTTTGTGGGTTACACCACCCTTTAAGAAATGAGCCAGCCGGCTCTTTACTTATGGGACACAGGCGCACGCTTGGTGCTGCTCCTTTGTTGATGCACGTGCGGCTACAGTGCACACAATTCACAAACACAGAAAATATTTTTTTATTTTGTTTCGAGTGTACTTTGGGGGTTACAGAACCCTTTAATGGACAAGCCAGCTGGCCCTTTACTTATGGGACACAGGCGCATGCTTGGCGCTGCTCCTTTGTTGATGCACGTGCGGCTACAGTGCACACAATTCACAAACACAGAAAATATTTTTTTTTTGTTTGGAGTGTACTTTGGGGATTACAGCACCCTTTAATGGACAAGCCAGCCGGCCCTTTACTAATGGGACACAGGCGCACGCTTGGCGCTGCTCCTTTGTTGATGCACGTGCAGCCACAGTGCACACAATTCACAAACACAGAAAAAAAATTTTTATTTTGTTTGGAGTGCCCTTTGGGGGTTACAGCACCCTTTAGCGGTCAATCCAGCCGGCCCTTTATTTATGGGACACAGACGCACGCTTGCCACTACTTTGATGATGCACGTGCGGCTACTGCGCACACAATTCACAAACACAAAAAAATATTTTTTTTAATTTTGTTTGGAGTGCCCTTTGGGGGTTACAGCACCCTTTAGCGGTCAATCCAGCCGGCCCTTTATTTATGGGACACAGGCGCACGCTTGCCACTACTTTGTTGATGCACGTGCGGTTACTGCGCACACAATTCACAAACACAAAAAAATATATTTTTTTATTTTGTTTGGAGTGCCCTTTGGGGTTACAGCACCCTTTAGCGGTCAATCCAGCTGGCCCTTTATTTATGGGACACAGGCGCACGCTTGCCACTACTTTGTTGATGCACGTGCGGCTACTGCGCACACAATTCACAAACACAAAAAAATATATTTTTTTATTTTGTTTGGAGTGCCCTTTGGGGTTACAGCACCCTTTAACGGACAAGCCAGCCGGCCTTTTACTTATGGGACACAGGCGCACGCTTGGTGCTGCTCCATTGTTGATGCACGTGCAGCCACAGTGCACACACTTCACAAACACAGAAAAAATATTTATTTTTTTTTGCACTTGGGGGGAACACCCCTGACGGACAGAGCACCCCCTGGACAACACTACAGCACCCCTTTAGGACTGGGACACTGCACAGGACTTTGGAGTGGACACAGCCCCTATGGACAACTGACTGCACAACACAGTCCAGCCAGCCCCTATGGACTTTGAAGTAGTGGACACAGCCCCTATGGACAACAGCAACACAGCACAGCACAACACTACACTGCACTACACTACAAAACTACACTACACTACACAGCCCAGCCAGCCCTAACTCCCACCCTCCCTCTTCACTGTCCACAGCAGAGTGAGAAAATGGCGCCGACGCGGGTACCTTATGTAGGATCCAAAACCCGCGAGACCCGGAAAGCGGGATGACGACGTTTTGCCTCGATTTCAGATCCGAGTCAGGCGGGAAAAGTCGAGCCTGACTCGGATCGGCCTCGGATCGGGGGGGCTCGGGGGGGTTCGGATTTCAGAAATCCGAACCCGCTCACCCCTAATATATATATATATATATATATATATATATATATATATTCAGGCAGGCAGACATATGTTAGGTATAAATAAAATTGTTTACTTACTGACTGTCACAGTCACAGGCTGTCGGTGTTCATGTTGCTGCTGTGCCGCCTGTGTACTCTGTATGCCAGCTGCTTGTTGTTGGAGACAGTGCCAGTGTGCTGTGCATGGTACAGAGATGATCCTGGAGGCACTGAGGCAGACCACAGACAGCATGGAGGTGGAGCCATCAGAAGTGACTGACAGGCTCTGCAATATATATATATATATATATATATATATATATATATACACAGTATATATATATATATATATATATATATATATATATATATAATACAGTATATATATATATATACACACAGTATATATATATTATATATATATATATAAGCCCCCACACCTTGCCCGGACGCTTACTATAAAAATCCGGAGTACAGCATTTAGCTGTGTCAGCTCCGGTCCTTGGTCTCCTCCACGGCGGCTCAGCAGTTATTACCTGTTACCGCGGCCGCTGAGGAGCTGTCACAGTACCAGTCTCACGAGAGTTTAATCCTCTCGCGAGACTGGGACTGTGACAAGGCGCGGTAACAGGTAATAACAGCTGAGCCGACGAGGAGGAGACCAAGGACAAGGGCTGACACAGCTAAACGCTGTACTCCGGATTTTTATAGTAAGCTTCCGGGAAAGGGTGTGGGGGCCTCGGGGTTGCCGTCCAGCCCTGGCTGCCCAGTCGGAGCTGAGCTCCGATCGCGGCAGCTGGGCCAGCACTGGGTGGCTAGGGAAGGTTAGCTGCCGGCCCTTAAAATATATAAAAAGAGACCGGCCCAGCGGTAACCAGCCTGGCGTCCCGGCGGCCCAATCCGCCCCTGCATATCGTTACTGCGTACACGATCAAAGGTTTCCCATTTACACATGCATGAACGCATATACAGGTCTTTTTTCCTACAGTGCATATAATATTTGCATATATATTCTCCAATATTATATTTTATGTACTGTAGGAGAATTGTGCATTTATGGAGGATAGCCTACAGACATGTACTAGAGTATCCGCTTAATATCCACTGCATTGTTTTTTTTCCAGTTTGCTTCTCAGTGCTTATTTTAAATTCTCAAAACACACTACTGCCTTGTTAATTTTTTTTTAATAAGTGGCAAAGGTTAAAACTGAAAATGTTTACCTAATTGATGTTCTAAGCCTACTTCAGTTTACGGCCTCTGTCATGTAATTGTTTCTCAATTGTCTTTTTACTGGGTAGTTTCTAGCTTATTATGGATGAAAACAAACTTTCCATCGCTAGCGCATTTGCTGAGTAAAGTCTTTTTGATTGATCGGTGCATACATATTTTTTGGCAATTGCATACATGTTCACTGTAGTGTGCGATTGCTCACATTCTCTTCTGCGGGTGATAGGTGTGTCACATCTTTTGCAAATAAGGTTGTTGTTCATAGATCCATGGTGTGAGTTGAGGTTTTTTATTTTGCATTTTGCAGGTGTTGTTGATTTTGCTTTGCGGACGATCGCAATAACAACCAGATCTGAATCAAGCCCAAACTCTCCAGTATCTATCAGAGGAGATAGGGAATATTCTATGTTTCCTACATGGAGCATAGCTCCAAAGGAAAAAAGGCTTGTAACCATTCCCATTAATTATAACATACTTGCCAACTCTACCTGATTGTCAGGGAGACTCCCTGAAATAGTTGCAATCTCCCTGACTCCCTGAAGAGTCTAACAATCTCCCTGATTACACCTTACCCCCATTTTGTAGCTGTTATATACTTGGTGTGACAGAGTGGGTCTCTTCCACATTCTGAAGAAAGGGTTAACCTCCCTGTAGCCAGGGAGGAAACACACCCTTACTTCAATTAAGACAAACTAAGGTATAAAAACCTGGTAAGTTTAGTTAGTCAGTGGAAATGTGAGGGAGAGGTTGCACCTTTAGAAGCTCTTTTTATGCTGGACAATCTGAACCATGACTGCTGTGAATACTCTGCTCGTTTGAACTGCTGTCTCATGCAAGCTGAACAATTGTTCCTGAACTGCGTTTGCCTTATGTAAGAAGCCATTGCACTGGCTCTGTCTTTTAAAGCCTGGAATAAAAAGCTTACTTGTTTGCAACACTTCAGTCTTCCAATGGTCATCTGAACTTACCCAATACATTGTGGTGTCAGAAGTGGGATAAAGTGGGTCCTGTGCCAAGGATCCTAAAGAAACCACTATGGAAGACATTTTGCAACAAATGTTAGACTTCTTTAAACAACAGCAAGCAGTGGTAACTGCTCCAGTACTTCCCCAAATGCAGACCTCAGAGGATGTGGAGGCCTTTCTTACCACTTTTGAAAGGGTTGCTACCTTGCAAGCATGGCCCAAAGATTCCTGGGCCATACAGATTGTCCCGCTGCTAACGATGTAGGCCCAAGCTGCATACGCTGCCCTCTCCCTGGAAGACGCAAAAATATATGACCGAGTGAAGGCTGCCATAGCGGATCGGCAGAAATTCAGGTCTGTGTCCTATGATCCTGATGGGAGGCCACGTGTCCTGGCTCAGAAACTGTTCAACCTCACAGTTAAATGGCTGAAGCCAGACCTACGTGTCATGGCCACGGTATTTCAGCATGGCGCTAGGTGGGTGTTACCTGTGAGGTTGTTGTGGCGCAGGCTGTCTGGTGGCGGAGCTGGTGTCTGGCTTTGGCTGCGTGCATTGTTGTGCGGGCCTGTTGTCACTCGGTGCTGGTAAGGCCTAGCGGCGTCTCCGTTCCATTTGGCATGGGCGCTGCCATCTTGCCTTCTGGCCATGTGATGCGGCTGGCCAATCCTGGTGAGTCACATGTTCCCTCCGGCCAGTAACAGCACGGCATGGGGTATTTAGGAAGGGTCAGTGCCTTCCTTCTTTGCCAGTGCAATGTGTATCTCAGCCTAGCTGAGAGGGAGTTCTCTGTGCTTATCCTGTTCCTGTGAATTCGCTGTCTGACAGTCTGCCTGTCAGCTCCTAGCTTCCGCTGGACTACCCCGCTTCCTCCATCACCCTTGCCCATACCTGAGTGCCTGAGCCTGCTGACATCCTGCGCGCGTTGTTGTGCAGGCCTGTTGTCACTCGGCGCTGGTAAGGCCTGGCGGTGTCTCCATTCCGTTTGGCATGGGCGCCTCCATCTTGCCTTCTGGCCATGTGATGCGGCTGGCCAATCCTGGTGAGTCACATGTTCCCTCCGGCCAGTAACAGCACATCATGGGGTATTTAGGAAGGGTCAGTGCCTTCCTTCTTTGCCAGTGCAACGTGTATCTCAGCCTAGCTGAGAGGGAGTTCTCTGTGTTTATCCTGTTCCTGTGAATTCGCTGTCTGCCAGTCTGCCTGTCAGCTCCTAGCTTCCGCTGGACTACCCCACTTCCTCCATCACCTTTGCCCATACCTGAGTGCCTGAGCCTGCTGACATCCTTCTCATTTGCCTTAGTTCACTACCTGAATACCTGGCTTATTATTTCCTGCATCACTACCTGCATACCTGCTTGATTATTTTCAGTCTCACTACCTGCACACCTGGACAGCTCTAATTGTTTCTACTTGGACATTAACCCATTACTCTCACCACAGAACTCTTGTGCACATTTATATATTCCTGGACTTTTATTTACTGCCATATTTTATGTCTACTCAAGCACTTATTAAAAAACCTAGGGCCTGATTCAGACCCACTCGCGAGCGGCTGTCCGCTCGCAAGTGGGTCGATGGTCTGCACTGAGCATGCGCACGACGGAGGGAGCTCCGTCGTGCGCATGCGCCAGACACGACGAGCGAAGGACTTTCCTTCGCTCATTGTGTCCGATCAAAGGGGGCGTGCTGTCAATGTTGATTGACAGCACGCCCCCTTTGGTGGGCGTGCCGGGGGCGTGCCTCCCTGACGGGGGCGTTCCCATGGGAACGCCTCCCGTCAGAAGCCGGCCCACTGACATCACTAGTGATGTCAGTGGGAGTGATTTTGGCTCTGATAGAGCCAAAATCACTCCGGAGCTTGCGGTTGAAAACCTCAACCGCAGGCTCCGGCTCGCAATTTCGATGGTCGCGATGGTCACGACCATCGCGGCCATCAAAATGCACGCTCGTATAGCCTGTGGGTGGTGACCCACAGCTATACGAGCGTCCAGGAGGACGCTCCATGAAAATGGAGCCCGGCCCTCATGCAGAGCGTGCGCTCTGCTCAGAGCGTACGGCTCTGAATGAGGGCCCTAGTTTTTTATTCAAACCCGCTTCTGTGATCGCTCCTACTACCACCCCGGATCCACAAACAACCCAGAACATAACCGTTTGCACTGGCCCCATGGAGCCGGCCACGGATCAGGAGTCAGGAGTGGATTTGTTCCGGTGCATTTCTGGTCGTTTAGAAAATCTGGAAAACATGCAGCATCAGATGGCTCAATTTCTGCAAGAGATGTCCAAGCGACAGGATAGTTTGCAAACTTCCTTTTCTACCCCTGTAGTACCAGCATCTACATCCGCATCAACGTCTGGGAATACAGGAGGCAGATCATCTCCCCACTTACATCTCCCTTTACCAAGTAAATTTGACGGCAACCCTAAACTCTGCCGAGGATTCCTCAATCAGTGTGATTGCAGCCTGCAGCCTGACAACTTTCTAACTGCAAGAACTAAAGTGGCTTATATAGTCTCTCTGTTATCCGGCCAGGCCTTAGAATGGGCTTCCCCACTCTGGGAGCGCTCAGATCCGCTGCTGGATAATTACGCAGGCTTTGTGTCATCTTTCAGGAGGATTTTCGATGAACCTGGGCGTACTGTATCAGCATCATCAAACATCATGACAAGGGGTCCGTCCTGTCAGTCAATATGCCGTGCAATTTAAAATTTTAGCATCAGAGCTCAAATGGAATGAGGAAGCCCTCACCTCGGCCTTCTGGCATGGGTTGTCAGACCGACTAAAGGATGATCTAGTCACTCGAGAGCTTCCTACTAATCTGAACAACATGATTTCGTTGTGTATCAAGTTGATCTACGCTTCAGGGAAGGTCAGGCTGAAAAACACAGAACTGACCGGCAAAGGTCATTTGCCCCCTCCATTTTTACCCGTCCCATTCCTTCTCCTACTGAAGAGGAGCCTATGCAGGTGAATCATACACACCTCTCCAAAGAAGAACGTCAGAGAAGAATGCAAAAGAACCTCTGTCTGTACTGCAGAGAGTCCGGTCACCTGCTGATCTCCTGCCTCCGTAAACCGGGAAATGCCAAATCCTAACTGACCCTGGAGACATCAAGTTAGGAGTTATGAGCCCGTCTCCAAAAATTAAAGATTTCACGATTACCCTAGCGTTGGATCTTAAACCCAAATCTGTCTTTGCTACTGCACTACTTGACTCGGGAGCAGCCGGAAATTTCATAACGTCTAGTTTCATAGATAAATTTCAGATTCCCTGTTCATCTCTCAACCATGCCATCTCTCTGACCTGTATAGACGGACGCCCTCTAACTAACGGGATAGTCACCAAGGAGACTCAACCAGTATTGGTCCGAATTGGGGCACTTCATTCTGTCCTTAAAATTTCTGGTGATATCAGAGGCCTCTCAAGAAATTGTTCTTGGTCTACCCTGGTTGCGTCAACCTAATCCCAGGATTGATTGGAGTTCTATGCAGATTCTGTCATGGGGTATGGACTGTCAGAAATCCTGTCTTCCAAAAATTCGACCTGTAAGAAAGACAGTTCCATTCGTTTCTTCTGCCATTCCCAAGGAATATCAGATGTTCGCCGACGTGTTCTCTGAGCAGCAAGCAAATACCTTACCTCCTCATAGGGAATGGGACTGTCCAATTGAATTGATACCTGATAAGACACCACCTTATGGTCGTACCTATCCGCTGTCCTTGCCTGAGACTCAAGCCATGACCGAGTACATCCGGGACAACCTGGCAAAGGGGTTCATTCGCCCCTCTACTTCACCTGCCGGAGCTGGGTTTTTCTTCGTTGGCAAGAAGGACGGTGGTTTAAGACCATGTATCGATTATCGAGGCCTTAATGACATTACTGTAAAGAATCGATACCCTCTTCCCCTGATTACTGAGTTGTTTGATAGGGTCAAGGGCTCTGTCATTTTTTCTAAATTAAATCTGAAAGGGGCTTACAACCTCATTCGTATCCGAGCTGGCGATGAATGGAAGACCGCTTTTAATACCAGAGATGGACATTTTGAATATTTAGTAATGCCTTTTGGATTGTGCAATGCCCCTGCTGTCTTTCAGAGTTTCATTAATGAGATTTTCCGTTATCTGTTATATGTTTTGGTTGTTGTCTATCTGGATGACATACTGATTTTTTCACCCTCTGTGGCTAAACATCAAGAACATGTTAAAGAAGTTTTGACCCGTTTGAGAGAAAACCACCTTTACTGCAAACTGGAGAAGTGCGTCTTTGGTGTGCCCAGTGTACCTTTTCTCGGCTACGTTATTTCTGGCTCCACTTTGGAAATGGACCCCAAGAAGGTGCAAGCAATTCTGGATTGGACCCGACCTCAGACACTGAAAGCCATCCAGAGATTGTTGGGCTTCGCCAATTATTATAGATGCTTCATCAAGGGATTTTCTACATTGCTGGCTCCCATTACAGCCTTGACCCGCAAAGGTGCTAATCCTTTCCAATGGTCACCTGAGGCAGAGTCTGCCTTTCATCTTCTAAAACAGGCCTTTATCACAGCACCAGTGCTTCGACAACCAGATCTGGACAGGGCTTTTTTGTTGGAAGTAGACGCATCATCTGAAGCTGTCGGAGCAGTCTTGTCTCAACGTTATGACCACAACCGAGTCCATCCTTGTGGGTTCTTTTCTAAAAAATGTTCACCTGCCGAAAGGAACTACGCCATAGGTGAGCAAGAGCTACTAGCTGTTAAGTTGGCGATGAAGGAATGGAGATATTTACTAGAAGGTGCTAAGTTCCCATTTACTGTATTTACAGACCATAGAAATCTCCTATTTCTCAAAAACCTTCAATGTGTGAGTCCTCGTTTAACCCGCTGGGCAATATTCTTTGCCAGGTTTCAGTTCACCCTGACCTTCCGGTCTGGAGCACTTAATCAGAAGGCTGATGCCCTATCGAGATCTCTCCTCTGTGATGATCAATCTGAAAATCAAAACAATACCCCTGTCTTGGAATCAAGAGTCTTCGCCGCATTACAGCTTCAGCCTCCTACGGGAAAATCATTTGTGTCCCCGGAATTAAGGAAGCGGCTTCTCACTTGGGCACATTCCTCTCGCTTCGCAGGGCACTCAGGCACTCGGAAGACCTTGGAGTTCCTGAAAAGACACTATTGGTGGCCTTCAATGAAAGCAGATATAATGGAGTTCATCTCTTCCTGCTCCTCCTGTGCCCAGCATAAATCATCACGACAAGCTCCAGCTGGGGAATTGCTTCCACTACCTACTCCATCACGTCCATGGACGCATCTCTCCATGGATTTTGTCACAGACCTGCCAGTCTCTCAAGGCTTCAACACTATCTGGGTTGTAATAGACCGATTCTCTAAGATGGTCCACTATATACCGTTGAAGAAGTTACCTTCTGCCCTTGACCTGGCACAGTTGTTTGTCCAACACATATTTCGTCTATATGGCCTACCTGCTGAAATTGTCTCTGACCGTGGTGTGCAGTTTACTGCAAAATTCTGGAGGGCTTTGTGTTCTGTTCTTCAAGTGAAATTAAACTTTTCCACGGCCTACCATCCGTAAAGCAACGGCTCCACCGAGAGAGTTGATCAAGATCTAGAGACTTTCTTAAGAATTTTTATGTCATCTTCCCAGGACAATTGGGCTGTCTTGCTGCCGTGGGCTGAGTTTGCACACAATGCTTCCTACCACTTGTCAACTAACCAAACACCATTTCAGGTTGTTTATGGCCTTCATCCCCGTGTTCCTGAATTCCGAAGCCTGCCTGTTTTTGATGTTCCGGCCGTGGAGGACACGGTGCGGAATTTTGCTGCCATCTGGACTCAAGTACGGTCTGATTTGTTGAAGGCATCCTCTCGCTATAAGACCCAGGCCGATAAGAAGCGTAGAATAGTTCCACGCATGCAAGTAGGAAACCAGGTCTGGTTGTCTACTCGGAACCTTCGTCTAAGAGTTCCTTCTATGAAATTTGCACCCCGCTTCATCAGTCCCTTCACCATAACAGAAGTCATTAATCCAGTGGCCTACCGTTTACAGTTACCCCCATACCTAAAAATTCCTAATTACTTCCATGTTTCCTTATTAAAGCCCCTGGTCCTGAATAAGTTCCATAATGCTATACCTGCTTCTCCTCGAGTCCAGACGGAGAGAGGAGTTGAGTTTGAGGTTGCCCAGGTCTTGGACTCTCATCTGCGCAGAGGTCATCTACAGTATTTGCTGGACTGGAAAGGTTACGGTACAGAGGAACGTTGCTGGACCAATGCTCGTGATGTCCACGCTCCCACGCTCATCAGGAGATTCCATTCTGCCCATCCGGAGAAGCCTAGTGAGTGTCCTGAGGCCACCCCAAAAGGGGGGGTACTGTCACGGCCAGGGTATTTCAGCATGGCGCTAGGTGGGTGTTACCTGTGAGGTCGTTGGGGCGTGGGCTGTCTGGTGGCGGAGCTGGTGTCTGGCGGGGGGCTTTGGCTGCACGCGTTGTTGTGCGGGCCTGTTGTCACTCGGTGCTGGAAAGGCCTGGCGGCGTCTCTGTTCCGTTTGGCATGGGCGCCGCCATCTTGCCTTCTGGCCATGTGATGCGGCTGGCCAATCCTGGTGAGTCACATGTTCCCTCCGGCCAGTAACAGCACGGCATGGGGTATTTAGGAAGGATCAGTGCCTTCCTTCTTTGCCAGTGCAACGTGTATCTCAGCCTAGCTGAGAGGGAGTTATTTTCAGTCTCACTACCTGCACACCTGGACAGCTCTAATTGTTTCTACTTGGACATTAACCCATTACTCCCACCACAGAACTCTTGTGCACATTTATATATTCCTGGACTTTTATTTACTGCCATATTTTATGTCTACTCAAGCACTTTTTAAAAAACCTTGTTTTTTATTCAAACCCGCTTCTGTGATCGCTCCTGCTACCACCCCGGGTCCACAAACAACCCAGAACATAACACTACGGACCTACGTAATTCTGCCCAGCAGGTAGAGTTGATCACTCTCTAACAGTTTGTTGCACTTCTCCCTGCCAAAGTTGCTCGCTGGGTCCAGCTGCATCGAGTTGAGAATTTGGAGTCCACTGTCCAGCTAGTGCAAAATGCCTTGCTGGCACAGGATGGTATGGAGAACTTTTTCTTTAATTATGCCGGAGTCTTCCCATCTATCTCCACAGTGGGCATTGTCTCAGACTAAGGTGCCCCCATGTATGGATTCAGATAGGCATCAGTACCCCTCAAAGACGATAGCTCCGGGGAAATTGAGGCCCACAGCTTCGCCCTTCTCTTCACATAAAGAGGGTTTTCGGCCCAGAAGTTGTTCTATGGGGAAGGTGATGGCCATCTGTTTTCAAGAAGATGGAGGTCCAGAGTTGAGGACTTCCCCAATAACTGCAGCTCAACTGTGTTCCTCATGTGGCCAAGGTGGGCATCAAGAATGGGCATGTCCACAGATGGATTGTACTTTTTCCAGTGTCTTTACGGCTATACAGACCTGCCCTCTTCCGCCTAAAATACAGGTACGGGTGAGTCGGTAATAGACTGGTTGAGGGCTTGGTGGACTCTGGATCTGCTACTACCCTGATACAAAAGGATTTGTTGTCCCCAGAGTTGTTGTTGCCCCACGAACTAGTCCGCATCTGTTGTGTGCATGGAGATGTTTGGGCCTTCCCTGTTGCCATGGCCCCTTTGATAATCAGGAGAAAGACTGCCAAACTACCTGTGGGTGTGTGTCCTTGGTTACCAGCCTCTGTGCTAATAGGTCGTGACTGGCCTCACTTCCAGGCTCTTGTTTTGCCGAAGGAACAGGAGCCTGCAGCAACCCTTGGAGAGACATTTCCCTTTTCCCCTGATTTGTTTCTGTCTTGGGTAAGGCTCCTAAGTCTAAATAAAGGAGAAGGGATTACAGAGACCGGCTTGCTCATGATGTTTTGTTGGGACAAAGGTCTTTTCTCATAATGCTACTGCTCGCAATGTGACTGTAAATGTGGATGTTCCTGTTCATGTCAATGTATCAAATAATTCTGATGAACCTGTCATTACTAATGTGCCTATGCATGCTGATATCCATGGTAATGCTGAGAGGTCTAGGAACACTGATGTGTCTAGCAGCCCGCCTAATACTCCTTGCGTGGGGAATAATACATAGTACTAATGAAAAGGTCTTAACACTTCCCCTTGCGCCTCAGCCTGATTTAAGAAAGGCCCAACGGGAAGATCCTGCTTTAAAAAGGGCATTTGAACAGGTTCTTTCAGTGGATGGTGTCCTGTTGTCACATGTAACAGAAGTAAAATCCCCATTTTGTGTTGCTTAGAGAGGTTTTATATTGACTAGACAAGCACAAATAAACGGGGAGGTGATACGACAGTTGGTGGTCCCAGGCCCTTTCAGAAAGCAGGTTCTTATTTTAGCCCATGCAGTTCCTTGGGGTGGTCATTTGGGACAGGATAAGACGGCGGAGAGAATAACCTCCCGGTTCTATTAGCTAGGTGTTTATGCTAAGGTCTCATGGTTCTGTTCCACTTGTTCAAAGTGTCAAAAGACAACAGTAAACCGACCGTCTCCTGTCCTGCTGATCCCTCTTCCAATAGAAGTGGTCCCCTTTGAAAGAATAGCCGTTGATTTAGTGGGTCCGATTTAATCACCGTCTAAAGTTGTGGTTGACTATGCCACCCGTTATCCGGAGGCATTTCCCTTAAGGGTCACTACAGCCAAACAGGTAGCGACTAAGTTATTAGAGCTGTTTTCCAGGGTTGGATTACCTACCGACCAAGGGACAAACTTCATGTCTAAGTTAATGCAAGGGGTGTTAAAGTTGTTGAAAATTAAATCTGTCAGAATCTCAATATATCATCCCCAAACGGATGGCTTAGTCAAAAGAGTCAACCGTACACTAAAGTCTTTGTTAAAGAAGTTTATAGAGACAGAAAATGGTGAGATGAGCGTCTACCCTATTTGTTATTTGCATTCAGAGAAGTGCCCCAGGCTTCTACTGGCTTTGCCCCTTTTGAGCTTCTTTATGGGAGGAAGACACGAGGTGTTCTCGACCTTCTGTGGGAAGCATGGGAAGAACAACCAATAGAGGGCGAAAGCATCCTTCAATATGTGGTCCAGATGCGTAATCACATAGACCTACTAAGTCAGTTGGCCTGGGAAAATTTGGTAAATGCACAGGAGGCTCAAAAATTTCTCTATAACTGTAATGCCCAACTCAAGTTTTTTCACCTGGGAATAAAGTCCTTTTGTTGTTAAATGGCAAGGGCCATTTGAAGTAATTAGAAAGCTTGGCAAAGTAAATTATGAAGTCTCTCAACCTGACTCCTGTAGAGGTAGGCAGATTTATTATGTTAACCTGTTGAAAGCATGGAAGGATCAAGAGGTGTGTTTTTTGTAGACCCTGGTAATGACCATAGTAACCTTGGTCCATAGATTCCTCAGTCCGATTGGGTTTTTCCACCCCTTGAACATTTGTATTCAGACAAGATGAAGCCTCCCTTGGGGAATCTTGTTAATGAATTCTCAGATGATTTTTTCTGATAAACCAGGGAGGACCAATTTAGTCATACATGACATTGTAACCCCACCTGGCATAGTAGTTCGACAAAGACCCTATAGACTTCCAAGGGAAAAACAAGTGCAGGTAATCAAGGAAATACAAGAAATGTTGAATTTAGGGGTAATTAAGGAGTCATCTAGCGACTGGTGTAGCCCCATTTTCTTGGTCCCAAAACCAGATGGTTCCACAAGATTCTGCAGAGACTTTCGCAAAGTTAATGCAGTGTCCAAATTGATGCCTACCCAATGCCAAGGGTCGATGACCTGTTTAATAGATTAGGTTCAGCCAGATATATTTCTACCCTTGAGCTTACGAAGGGATATTGGCAAATTGAGCTGACAGAGGAAGCTAGGAAGAAAACTGCTTTTTCTACCCCATTGGGCCTCTTTCAGTGGAAAACAATGCCTTTTGGCTTGCATGGTGCCCCGGCCTCTTTTCAGAGGGTGATGGACCGGGTGCTTCGTCCTCATCTGAATAATGCTGCAGCATACTTAGACAATATTGTTATATAAAGTTAGCATTGGAATGCCCATGTTAATAGGCTTAGGGCTGTTCTTCAGTCTTTGAGAGAGGCAGGTTTAACTGCTAACTTGAAGAAATGTGTTCTAGGTAAAAATGAAACCAAGTACTTAGGTCTATGTGGTGGGTAGTGAGTGTCTGAAGCCCCTTGTGAGTAAGGTACAGGCACTAGCCGATGCCCCAGTACCGACTTCCAAAAAAGAGCTAAGGTCCTTCTTGGGTATAGCAGGCTATTACAGGAGGTTTTTGCCTGAATTTTCTACCTTAGCGGCCCCCTTAACAGATTGTTTGAAAAATTCTGCTCCAGATAAACTTGAGTGGTCTAGGGACTGTCAGTCTGCGGCCACCAAAATTAAACATCTTTTGTGTAAAGGCCCGTTCTTAAAGTCTCCAGATTTTACCAAGCCTTTTGTCATACAAACAGATGCCTCAGATGTGGGCTTGGTAGCAGTTTTGTGTCAGAAGTTTGATGGCATTGAACACCCTATTGTATATCTTAGTAGAAAGTTGTTCCCATGAGAGACTAGGTATTCTGTAATAGAAAGATAATGCCTCGCTATAAAATGGGCTCTTGAGACATTGAGATATTTTCTTTGTGGGGCCAGGTTTACTGTGGTTACTGATCATGCACCGTTAAAATGGTTACAGTCTATGAAAAATTCTAACGCAAGACCAAGTGGTACCTGGCTCTCCAGCATTTTTCTTTTGAAGTCCGGCACAGATGGAACGTTTACTTATGAATGCAGTTTTTTGTCCCAAACTTGGCTGGAGAGTCGGGCTTCCGCCGCTGGTGATTTAGGATCGCCCTTTAACGAGAGAGGTATGTGACAAAGTGGGTCTCTCCCATATTCTGAGGAAAGGGTTATTCTCCCTGTAGCCATCGAGGAAACATACCCTTACCTCAATTAAGCTCCAACTAAGATACAAAAACCTGGTAAGTTTAGTTATTCAGTGGAAATGTGAGGGAGAGGTTGCACCTTTAGCAGCTCTCTCTATGCTGGACAATCTGAACCATGACTTCTGTGAATACTCTGCTCGTTTGAACTGCTGTCTCATGTAAGCTGAATGTTTGTTCCTGAACTGTGTTTGCCTTATGTAAGGAGCCATTGCACTGGCTCTGCCTTTTCAAGCCTGGAATAAAAAGCTTACTTGTTTGCAACACTTCAGTCTCCCATTGTTCGCCTGAACTTACCGGCTACACTTGGGAAAAAATAAATCATATATATATACATTCAAAATAACACAGAGAGAGCTGCTAACCAAATTATCCCACAGTCCCATGAAACCATTCTAAACAATCCACCTCTCATTTTGCTTTGTAGTGGTCTGTAGAACGAGTAATAGTGCAACAAAATGAATATAGATGGTGAAGTTTATTGGGGGCACTTCAGCCCATGAGGACTAAAGTAGAGATGAGCGGGTTCGGTTCTCTGAGAACCAAACCCACCCGAACTTCGGGGTTCCGTGGCAGATACGAGTCGGCTCGGGTTTTCCCCCCTGACTCGGATCTGAAAACGAGGCAAAACGTCATCATCCTGCTGTCGGATTCTCGTGGGTTTTGGATTCTATAAAGGTCCCGAGATCACCGCCATTTTTCATTCCGGCTGTGGAGAGTGAAGAGGGAACGAGCTGGGACCTGTGCTGTGCTGTTATTAACTTGTCATAAATTATATAATTATAATATTAATTGTATGCTGACGCTGTGCATAGGGGCTGGCTACTGTTGTCCATAAGGGCTGGCTGTTGTCTATAGAGGGGGCTGGCTGTTGTCTATAGAGGGGCTGGCTGGCTGTTGTCGTGTCCATAGGGGCTGGCTGGCTGTTGTTGTCCTTTCCATAGGGGCTGGCTGTTGTCCTGTCCATAGGGACTGGCTGGCTGTAGTGCTGTGTTGTCCAGGGGGTGCTTTATCCTTCAGGGGTGCTCTTCACCCACGCCCAGTGTGAAAAAAAAATTAGTGTAAGCCACACTTGTCATCAGTGCATGGGTGCTGTGCTGCTTTCTATTAAGTAGTTGCTGCCTCTTTCAGGGTTCACCCCAGTGTTAGAAACAAATATATAAATATTTTTTTTTGTGTGGCGTATTAGCCACACCTGTCATCGGCGTAGCTACGCAAGGGTGCCGTGCTGCTGTCTGTCAAGGGCTGCTGCCCAAAAAATAAATAAACATTTTTTTTTTGTGCATGTCAGCCACACCTGGCTGTCACTGTCATTGGCGTAGGTGCGCAGGGGTGCTGTGCTCCTGTCTGTCGAGGGGCTGCTGGACAAATTAATCAAAAACTTGTGCATGTTAGCCACACCTGTCATCGGCGTAGGTGCGCAGGGGTGCTGTGCTCCTGTCTGTTGAGGGGCTGCTGGACAAAATAATCAAAAACCTTGTGTGCGTGTTAGCCACACCTGTCATCGGCGTAGGTGCGCAGGGGTGCTGTGCTCCTGTCTGTCGAGGGGATGCTGGACAAAATAATAAAAAAATTGTGTGCGTGTTAGCCACACCTGTCATTGGCGTAGGTGCGCAGGGGTGCTGTGCTCCTGTCTGTCGAGGTGCTGCTGCCCAAAATAATAAAAAAAATTGTGTGCGTGTTAGCCACACCTGTCATCAGCGTAGGTGCACAGGGGTGCTGTACTTCCTGTCTGTCGAGGGGCTGCTGCCCAAAATAATAAATATAATATACCAACAATATTTTTTGTGTGTGGTTGTGTGCGTAATGAGTATGGAAGACAGTCACATGACTGGAGAGCAGGATCCACATACCAGTCTTGTAGCTGCCGGCAGCAGTCATGATGACGATGCAAGGCCGTCAACGTCATCTATGAAGGCCGATGTGCCAGGGCTTAAGTCAGGCCAAAAAGTCAGGCTAAAAAAATCAACTTTTACCCCGTCAAAGCAAAAAAAAAATTAAAGCTAAGGACCTGATTCAGGCCTGCTCGCTAAGTTGCGCTCGCTCGCTCTGAGCGGTTTTTGCCCATCTGCGCATGCGTATAATTCGCAGTGCGCGTGCGCAAGCCAGTATTTGTGATCTGATTTTGGTTGCTCGTAAGCCACTATCAGCTCGCTACTTTGAGTGACAGATAGCGCCGTTTGTGGGTGATAACCGGGGAAGGTGCTTGTGAACGGAGGAGTGGTGGAGCGAACGCAGGCATGTCAGTCCGCCAAAACGCAGTTTAAAGGGCGTGCATAATTAGCAAAGTAGCATCATTGTACACGTCACCTACATGTATTTAAGCCCGCACTGATCGCAGTGCTTACGGCGGGGAAAGGCAACCTCAAGGGCTGTGATCAGCTCCGATGGCTCTTGATGTTACCGATTAATCCTACAATTCCCGGAGATGACGTGTGTTGTGAGTGGCAAGGGGGTGTCTTTAAACACTAGCGAGCGTTCATTGCCATAGCTCGCTAAGACATAGAGGGCGTCCTTACGCGATGCACTGCGAGCACTTAATTTAAATATCTGGCCCCTTTTTGGCAGCAGGCAACCGCATCTTGCGAGCGGGTCTGAAGGAGCTCCTAAGTCAGCTTTAGAGAAACAAAAAATTGGCTGCATGCCATTCACTACACGAAGTAGCAAGGAAAGGATAAGGCATTTGCCTGTATTTATGACTGATGTTTCTAGTGATAATTTAAGCCGCTCTGCTTATAGGAGAGGTACATAAAAATTAAAATTGTTAAGACGAGTAAGAAACCGGAACCAACTGTGTGCTCGGAAAAATCATAAATCCCATAGGAGAGTCCAAGTGTGTCCGCGGTTGCCATGTGTGAGCCTGACCTTTCTGATACTGTACTTGAAGAGGATCCTCCTTCCACCATTTCTGTGTCTTCTGACGTAGAAATCGAGGATGCTTCTGTGGAATTGCACGAGGAGGATATTTATGTAGTTGGCGATAACAACAAGGATGATGAGAATGTTGATGATGATGAGGATGTTGATGGCGAGGATGTTTGTGTAAAAACTGTAAATCAGGCAACAGTTGTTGCCCATGTGTGGAATTATTTCCACCCAAATCCGGACTACCTTTTGCCAAGCCATTTGTAACCGTTGCCAAGTAACAGTGAGTAGAGGTAAGGACCATAACCATCTTGGAACCTCCTCCCTGCTACGTTACTTGCAGCGCATTCATCAAATCGGAAAGGGTACAGAAACTTTGGGGACAAAAAAAACTAACAACAATCAGTCCAGTGTCACCTAGCTGCTCCCTTCTATTTGGATCCAAGTGCCTGCAATCTCCACCACCAACACCTGCATCATCATCGACATCCTCATTCGTGATCGGAAGTAGCCCTGCATCCAATATCATAAGGACTGACTCCTCTCCTATCCATTATTCCTCAGAAGGATCCTTGAGTGCTACGTCTGTTGCTGCTGCTGTTGCTATAAGTGGATCTTCATCCCAGAAGGGGACCAGGAAGAAGACTACTTTTAGTAGTTCAGGAAGTTCAACAAAACAATTGACTATCACACAGTCCCTTGCATTGGCGAAGAAGTATGACAGCAAACACCCAGCTGCACAGCAGATTGCTGATGCCATAACAGCTATGCTGGCATTAGATGTGTATCCAGTGTCTGCCATTAATGCAATGTGTTTTACCCAGTTAATGGAGGTTCCGTGTCTCTGCTACAATGTGCCTTCTAGACTCCACTTCTCTAAAATAGCAGTTCCCAATCTGTACAAGGGCATTAAAAAAATCTTATTAATGCCCTCCGAATTGCCGTTGTGCCCATTGTCCACTTAACCACAGATATGTGGACAAGTGGGATAGGGCAAACTAAAGATTACATGACTGTGACAGCCCACTGGGTAGGTGTATTGCCTCCAACTGTGCAAACAGCAGCAGAAGCATCTAACAAATGCCAGCTCATTCAGAGGCAGGCTACTCTGTGCATCACCGGTTTCACTAAGAAGCATACCGCTGAGAACCTCTTAGAGAAACTCAGGGAAATCATTGCAAAATAGCTTACCCCACTTGGACTCTCCATGGGATTTGTGATTTCTGACAATGCCAGCAATATTGTGAGAGCATTACATCTGGGCAAATTCGATCACATCCCAAGTTGTGTTCACACAATCTGGTGGTGCAAGATTTAAAAAAAAATGACAGGGGTGTGCAAGAGATGCTTTCGGTGGCACGAAAGATTTCTGGACATTTTCAACATTCAGCAACTGCATGTCGAAGATTGCAGCACCAGCAAGCACTGTTGAATTTGCCCTGCCATCAGCTGAAGCAAGAGGTAGTAATTAGGTGGAATTCTACCCTCTATATGCTTCAGCGGATGGAGGAGCAGAAAAAGGCCATCCAAGGCTACACTATGGCCATGACATAGGGAGAGGAGCGGGAATGCACCTTAGTCAAGCGCATTGGAGAATAATTTCCATGTTGTGCAAGGTTCTCAAACCCTTTGAACTTGCCACACGTGACGTTAGTTCAGACACTGCCAGCTTGAGTCAGGTCATTCACTTCATCAGACTTTTGCAAAAGCAACTGGAGAAACTGAAGGAGGAGCTGAAACGGCGTGATTCCGCTAAGTATGTGGGACATGTAGATCAAGCCCTTCATTCGCTTCGAAAGGATCCAAGGGTTGTCAATCTCTTGAAATCAGATCACTATATTTTGGCGACCATACTTGATCCTAGGTTTGAGTCATACCTTGTGTCTTTCTTTCTGATGGACATAAATCTGAAAAGATGCAAAGAGCAGGTGGTGAAAAAATTGTCAGCTCAAGCGGAATGTGACACGGCAACATCTCCTCCTTCAGTTTCTACAGCTGCCAGGAAAAAACTACATTTTCCTAAGAGACCCACTGCTGGTGGTGATGCAGATCAGTCAGCAAAATCTAATGACATCTGGTTGGGTCTGAAAGAACTGCCTACAATGAGTGACATGTCTACCGTGACTTTGTCTGATACGGTCACCATTCAAAGAATGGTGGATGACTATTTTAGGGATAGCATCCAAATAGGCATGTCAGACAGTCCGTTTCACTACTGGCAGGAAAAAGAGGCAATTTGGAGTTCCTTACGCAAACTGGCTTTGCTGTACATAAGTTGCTCACCCTCCAGTGTGTACTCTGAAAGAGTTTTCAGCGCAGCCGGGAACCTTGTCAGTGATCATCGTAGGAGGTTACTTCCCCAAAATGTGGAAAAGATGATGTTCATCAAAATGAATTACAGATTGGACACGTGGAAGACCTTTACAGCACTTAAGTCCAAAAAAGACATTAGTGTCTGACTCTGCAATGGTGGATTCCAGTGGGGATGAATTCATATTGTGTGAAGAAGAGGAGGATGCACACACTGATGGGGATGACGAAGACAATGACGACATCTAATCTAATGTATTGTAAAGTCAGTTTGTGTATGGGATCATTGCCACCAATGTCCACTGGGCATTGGCAGCTTGTTTTGTGGGAGGGCCAAACAAACTAATAATTTCAGCCACAAGTGGCAGTCCCTGTCGCTGAAGGGATTGGTTTGTTAAACTGTGAATATCCTATTTCATATATACAAGGGTGGGTTAGAGGGCCCAAGGACAATTCCATCTTGCACCTTTTTCCTTTCCATTATGTGCTGGTTGGGGCATTGCTGCCTGACATTTTTAATGTTATGGTTTATGAATGTCCAGAAATTGTAATGGCCACAGACAGCATCTCCTGCATGCCCTTTCATTTTTTTTATAGAAAATTTTGAACCAATTGCTGCTTGTTGTGTCAACCCAACGGTACAAGTCGCACAACAGTGACATTCAGCCAAGGGTTCTAAGCACTTAAGGCAGCTACATGGCCCAAAGGCCGCATCCTGCTTCACGGCCCAAAGTCCAGCTGTCATCACTCCTCACCAGCCCTCAAGGCTGTAATTGCCGCAACTTGCCAAGACATCTAGGCCTCAAGGCTGTTGCAGGACTGATCATAGCTCTGTGTTCCACTACTACTCAGCCCGGAGGCTGCATCAACAATTAACTATCAATTCTTCAGCCAGGGGCTGCACCAATTATCAATTCTTCAGCCTAGGGCTGCACCACCAATTTTCAATTCAGCCAGGGGCTGCATAAATTATCAGTTCTTTAGCCAGCCAGGGGCTGCACCAATTATCAATTCTTCATCCAGGGGCTGCACGACCAATTATCATTTCTTCAGCCAGCCTGGGGCTGTATCAATTATCAATTCAGCCAGGGGCTGCACCACCAATTATCAATTATTCAGCCAGCCAGGGGCTGCACCACCAATTATCAGTTCTTCAGCCAGCCAGGGGCTGCTCCAATTATCAACTAACAAATCTAAAATTACGTTACTGAAGAGAGAGAGAGATTGGTTGTCTTAGAGGAACACATATCGCCAATTTATTAACATAAATAACGTAGTCACACTCAAGAGTTTGTGTTTCCAACGCACAAAAATATTATATTGTAAACAGGGGATAAATGCCTTAATCTAAACAATGAGCGCCAAAGTACAGTAAATAACAATAAATGATACAATTACCACACGATTCGCAAGCGCACTGGTCCAGGAATTACAGTCGTCTCCAAGATGCTGCCACTCATTCAATGGGAATGTATGAGTAAGCAACTCAACCAGGGCTCGGTATTTATTCACTTAGATTCAATTGTATAACAAGTAAACCAAGCAGGCTCATTGGCCTTTATTATGAGTCACAGTAAATGCAGCACTTCAATGGTTAGTATACATTTGGTGTCACTAGGGGCTGAACTATTTTAGAGGATCCCATTGTTTCTAATCTCCCGCCCTAGGTATGTTAATTCAAAGGGCCAATGCATACAAAGTTGTACAGTAAATAATATGAATCCTCCAGATCTTCATAACTTGTCGGTGTTTCCTCTGATATTCATGTTGTCTGATCCATAATCCTGTGGAGACATAAGGAAATCGGTAGGTACCATACACGACCAGTTTATCTCATTCCTGGGGTCAGATATCATATATCTAGTGTTCAACATATATCATTCGGTCGACATCCTATTATAATATAATATTCTTTATATGGAACATTTGCTGTGTCAGTTTGTATGTTATTGAAGTTTGTGTATGCGCTATTTAGCACTATGCGCATTGGTAAATGTAAGTTATGTTTTGGTGTACTCAGCATTGGATTATTGTTAGAATGGGACACAGTTCATTGTGGTGAGGTTTCCGAAAGGATTATTAAAAAGCTTGCTGTGCGATTGATGTGCAAAACATAATTTAGATATTTCCATATTAACTTATTTCACCTAAAATGGCGCCGAGCGCCCAGTCACAGAGTAGCGTGGTGTGCCATTCACAATATGGTGTGGGGCAGCTGTATGGGGATGCATGCACTACTGGATGATTGCATGCACATTGGAATCGCGATCGCGCACGGGTGCGTGCACAAATGTGCATCGGGAGCGTGAATGATTTTAAGAAGTGACTGCGGACGATCAAATCGTCCGATGAATATCGTGAAGCGGGTTATGCGCAATTGTGCGATTGCTTACAATCTATTTGGCTTCGATACAATTCAGCCAGGGGCTGCATTCATTATCATGTCTTCAGCCAGCCAGGGGCTGCACCAATTATCAATTCTTCAGCCAGGGGCTGCACCACCAATTATCAATTCTTCAGCCAGGGGCTGCACCACCAATTATCAATTCTTCAGCCAGCCAGGGGCTGCACCAATTATTAATTATTCAGCCAGGGGCTGCACCAATTATCAATTCTTCAGCCAGTGGCTGCACCAATTATCAATTCTTCAGCCAGGGGCTGCACCAATTATGAAGTATCAACTCTTCTTACTTCAGTCAGTGGCTGCGCCAACTATCAATTATCAATTCTTCAATCCTCAAGGGGTACCCCAAACATCATCTTTGCACAGTCCTCAACTCTATTGATCAGTTTTGAGCCAGAGAGCTGGATGCAACCTTTTGGCCCTTTAACTAGATGAAAAAATCAATATTGTGAGCTGTGAGGTGGTCAAAATAGACTGGAAATGAGTGGAAATTAATGTTATTGAGGTTAATAATACTGTAGGAACAAAAAAAGCCCCATTGTATGTGATTTTAGTTGTTTTGTATGATTTTTTAAGAAAAAATCCAGATCCAAACCAAAACCGAAAAACAAAACATGGAGGTGAGGTTTTGGCAAAACCAATCCAGATCCAAAACCAGGGGAGATCCAGATCCAAAACCAAAACTAAAATACGGGGGTCAGTGCACATCTCTAGACTAGAGCAGTGTAAATATGTGACCTGCACTGTATTTATGTCCAACTCTAAATCAGGGAATTTAATGTATTTTGAAATAAACATATAATCCAGTCTTGACAAAGTCATCAAACTATCAGCACAATATGATTTGGCATTAGTTGAATGTTATATGCAAATACTGAATTTACTAATGAAAAACATGTTAGAATTTGTTTTAACACATTCCCAGTCACATCAATCTTACTTCACTCTATCTTATTTCATTTATTAATTATACAGCTCATGTACCTCACTACCACCTCTGGAATTTTCCTAGACAAGAAAAAAAAAACATTTTTTAAACAGCTCTTTCCTTTATTTTTTTATTGCTGTACATTAAACAATATCACTCTATGGGCCTGATTCAGACCCGCTCGCGAGCGCTGAGCGCTCGCAAGCGGGTCGATGTTGGCCAAGTGCGCTTGCGCACGAGGGAGCCGGCTCTGTCATGCGCATGTGCGAGACCCGGATAGCGACGGCCTAGCCGTCGCTCTGGATCTCCCTACAAAGGAGGCATGCTGTCGATGGTGAGTGACAGCACGCCCCCTTTGGTGGGCGTGCTGGGGGCGTGGCTGCCCAGACGGAGGTGTTCCCATGGGAACGCCTACCGTCTGGGGCCGGCTACACTGACATCACTAGTGATGTCGGTGGGAGTGCTCTCGGCTCTGATAGAGCCAAAAGCACTCCAGGGCTTGCGGCAACGAGACCCTACTACAAGGGTCTCGTCACAAGCCCGATGGTCACGATGGTCTTGACCATCGCGACCATCTTTTTGGCTGCTCGCTATAGCTGTGGGTGGTTACCCACAGCTATACGAGCGGCCAGGAGGCCGCTCAAAAAAAACAGTGGGACGGCCCTGATTCAGAGCGAGCGCTCTGTCAGAGGTTCCGGCTCTGAATCAGGGCCTCTACCCCTTATCATTTATTAAAGCACCATTTTGTTCTGCCATGTTTTGCACTAAATTCGCCAGACCACCATATTTATACTTGTTTGACGCAGATCACATTGCTTCCCCATGCACCCTCTCTTGTTTTTGTGGTAAAAACACACGGCCATAGACTTGGAGACAAATCTGATCCCCATTTTGTGCCTCTATATTCTCCAAAACGGAGTGGCACATAGATATTTTGAAAAGAGATGTAAATGAATAATGAAGAAAGATCACCTCTTCCCATTAGCCCTACACTGGAGCCAGTCAGTCGAGGGACTCTCAGTAGTCAATGAGTATTCTTACCAATTACTGTCACTTGCTGTGTATAGATTCCCTGTGCTAATTTCTAGGCAACGCTTATTAATTTTCTACAGCAGTCCATTCATTCGCAGCCCTCTTAAGGTCAACCGCTCTGGGTCCTTCCAGTCTTTCTAAGCCTGCTGCAGCAGAGGTCTTAGAGATTCATATTATCATGTCCTCCATCTCACTGAGAGCTGGCCGCACTGTTCTTTGGCCTTGGGGCACTCACAGTAGGTTATCAGCTTTCTCCTTCAGGTTAATTTATTTTTTGTCCTGTAAGTGCAGGTATTGGATGATATGGTGGTCTTGAGTTTTGTTGGATTGATTTATCTCTAGCATCCTTGTCTACTCTCCTGGACTGGCTGGGAGGCTCCCTAAAATCATACGGTGCTCCCAGCCTCCTGCAAGAGTGGCCAAGTCTCCTGAAGCTGCCTCCAACCCCGATTGAAGTGGGTGGTACAGGGGGCCGATAACGCGATTTGTATTGAATTTGTATTGAATCGCGTCATCTTGGCCCCGCCCCCCACTTTACAATGGCAGTAATCGTCTCATGATGATGCAGCATTGTCTAACGGAGGGTGGGGCTAGGACAACACGAGCACATCACCATGACCCCAGCATCGCCTACTTCTGCAGCTCCACAACCCTCGCAGCGCCGACCTGGCTTCCCCCTCCCGGATGGGGCAGCCCAATGGTTGGCAAGTATGGTTGTCATCACTATAAACATACATGTGCACCAGCCCTATCCTTGGTGCAAGAGATCTGTCTGAAATCAGCCATATATCTGCATGCACTTAACTCATAGCCCACATTTCTGTATACATGCCCATGAAATGCCCACATACATGAGGCTGCAATGCGTATGACTCCGAATTGCCCATTGTTCAAAGTTGTATATGCACAATTGCTAAAAATTGTGAGATCTGTATGTAATGTAGGCTTGCGTGCAACTCTGAGTCAGGAACTCTGACTGAGGGGTAAATTTACTAAGAGCCAAGTTTGTGTGAGAATAGGGCTTACATATACAACAGTAACACACCTCAGAGATGAGCAAAACGAGCAGAAAAAGAGAAAAAATTATATATACAGTATATATAAATATATTACACACACGCACACATAGATATTCACAGACACACCTCTATAAATACAGATCAGCCATAATATTAAAACCACCTGCCTAATATTGTGTAGGTCCTCCTTGTGTCACCAAAATAGCTCTGACCAATTGGGGCATGGGGTAAATTTACTAAGAGTCGAGTTTGTGTGAGTTTTGGTGAGATTGCATTCTCACGTGAGTTTTGGTATTTTTTTCATCTCGCAAATTTACTAAAGACAAACTTGAGTGAGTGTGGAAGTGAGTTCTCTTTTTTCACTGTTAAAACTCATGTGAGTTTGCAAACTCGAAAAAACTCACCATCGGCCAAAATAGGAAGTACTTTAGATGAAAAAGAAGCAACTCGCAAATTTACTAAGAATCGAGTATCCAATCTGGTGTGAGATTGTAGAAAACTCACTGTGAAATAGAAGTTTCAAATAGACCACCTCCTGAGCTGCGTGTTTGGCAGAAACATACACAGATCAGTGTGATTTGTGTCTGTTTCTACCTGTATACCTAATATAAAGTGTTTTTTTTTTTTTTTTAAATAACATATGGTCCCCCCCCCCAAAAGCATAACCAGCCCCAGACTTGCCAGCCAGTCCTGGTTCCTAAAATTATGTGGAACAAAATGAATAGCGTTCCACTGTAATTTAAGAACCAGCACTAGGCATCAGGGCCAGACCTGGTATTAAATATACGGAGAAAAAAAATGGCGTGTGGTCCCCCGTATATTTAAAACCATTTAAAATCATTGATGTAACCACAAGGTTAATTGTGTTTATTCTTGTGGTTACATCAATGATACAATGTAGCGGGTCCCAGCATAGACTTCAATGGATATTTCTCTCCATAGAAGTCTATGGGGAGACACGCTGACCGCATACAGCCAATCAGCGAGCTGCTCCGACGGAGATGCCCGCTGATTGGCTGGCGGCTCCTCCAATGACGGGGCACATGTGTGCCCCGGTCATTTGCGCGGAGTAAAGGCATGTGTACACACACATACCTTTACTCAGTCCACTTGGATTCAGGTACACTCGTGTTTTGTTTTTAACCCTTTGGATGCCTACTTGGAGAAGAGGACGTGAACTACGCATAGGAGAGTACGTTTTTTATTTTTATAGGTACCACTATGGATTACTTTGGATATTAGGTGAGTATGTGTGATAGTGAGTGTGAGTGTGCATGTACAGTATGTTATAATAAAATTATACTTTCAAGGTGTATGTTGTGTTTATTTACGTATTGCTTTGGTTGTGGAACTACAAGTGCCAGCTGGCCCGTAATGCCCGCATGCTGGTATTTGTGGTTCTTCAAATACCAGCATGCGGGGGAGGCTTGCTGGTATGTGTAGTTCCACAACTAAAGACAATATTTAACCATTGATTTTACACTACACACTAACACTACCAACCCGGCACCCACCGCCCTAGGGTAGTGGGGATAGCCCATGGCTATCAGCTTAGGCCAGGGGTGCCCTGGAGAGGGGGACCCCTTTATTGGAGGGGTCCCCAACTCCCCAGGGATGCCTGGGCTGACTAGTGGTAAGGGCCCATGCTGTGGCTGGGGGGCCCGGTGAATGGGCTCCCCTGGCTGTGGCATCAGCCCCCCGCTAGAAAGGGTCCGGTGCTGGTTTTAATTATAGGGGTACCCCTATGCAAATTTTTACCCCCTATAGTTAAAACCAGGACTGGCCCTGCAGCCTGGTGCTGGTACCTTATTTACGGAGGAACCCTACACATTTTGTTCACCGTAATTGTAGGTACCAGGACAGGCTGGCAAGTCCGGGGCTGGTTAAGCTTTAGTGGGGGGACCCTACTTAATGTTTTTGAATATTATTTAAACCGTTTTTTACAGGTCTTAACACACAAGCAGCTTACACATATCTCACTGATATGTGCAGGCTGTTTGCTCGGGTGAGTTTGGAAGAGAGAAAACACTGCAATCTCGGGTGAGTAATCTCATCTAAAGTCTCCTTAAACTCTCCTTAAACTCACTTCTAAACTCGCAATTTTGAGGAAAAAACTCGATCTGCTTCACCATCGAAAAACTCACTTTCAGCTAAATTCACTTCTTAGTAACTTTGCGAGTTGTTAAAGGGAAAACTCACCCGAGTTTTGGTGAAGCAAAGTGAGTTTGAAACTAAAAAACTCGACCAAACTCGATTCTTAGTAAATTTACCCCTTAGAATCTAGTGCAGTCCCCACATTTTCTGGTTGTAGTGGTGCTTCCATTACTGGCTCTACATGACCTCATATGGATCATTCTCTTCTTTTGACTGGCAAAAAGAGCAAAAGCAAGAATCACAATCTAAATTATTTAACTGAGACCTTCAATCTTCCCAAAACTGGAAACAGAGATGTTTTAAGCAAGAAGCAAGTAGAACAACTGTCACTGAGGTGCTTGCTTCCTGCAACTGCCCTACTGATTTCACACTAAGGACTTTAAAAATATATTGGAAAAAACCCTAAGGGAATACTTAGATGATAACCTTAAGTAAATATGTATTGAACTCTCTACCTTGGCTGGAGCATCAATTTCCTTTTTTGTTAAAAATGATGGGTCTTTACACCAATGGATCACAGTTTAACAAGGTCACCATTTTTTTTAGCAGTATCATCATACTCTTACCCAAGAATTACTGGAATGGTTGTAAAAGTCTTGCGTAGTAGCATTGGTCCCCTCCTGTCACCCATTCCTGGTGGGTGATCTATCTATATACTTAGTTACTTTCTTTCCCTGGTACACACAGGATGAGGGTACCAGATGTTGCCCAATGCTTCTTGGCATTGGGCTTGGTATCCCTAGGATTGGGTCCTCCCAGATAACTAGAATCCATACTATGCAGCAAGGCCCGTTAGTGAGGGCGAGGGAGTCTCCGTTCAAGTCTTTCCATTCATACTGACAGGCAAGATGGCTCAAACCACCTGTTTTTTTCTGGCGTGTTTTACTGCGGCTTGTGAAACTGCAGTAAAACAAATCTGGTGATTTGTATTTTTTACATGTAGAAAATTACAACAGATGTCAGGTGCCAGTGTCCTCTATCCTTAAGCTCAGCTGTTTCTACGGGGCAAGCATTGTGCTATATGAGTTAGATTTTATGAATTCGATGTATAAAAGACTGGTCTCCTCTGGTGTGCAATTGTGATACTTTGGACTATAGTTCTGCTCTAATATGATTTACTTTTAATAAGATTACTGCATTGGCGACCATTGCTTGTAACCCCGACTATTCCTGGACAACCTTTGCTTGAAATGCCGATTCTGCTATTATATGCCATATGGACTAACCTTTATTACCAATTCACTAGTCTCTCACGTTTAGTGAAACTGCACTTAAAAAGCTATCACTACTTCAAGCTTGGGACAGTCACGTGCCAGGAAACACATTGCATTCCATGGGCACAGGGGTCGCTATAGGCATTACACAGCAGGAGGCGGGGCTACGATGACACAATTCAGCTCACTTTCACATGCGGGCATGGGCGGGTCGCAGGGGGCGGTGGACAATGCGGGGGACTTGCCTACTCTTGCAGGGTGCTGCTACCGGCACCCCGATTTTCGGGAGGCTCCCGGCAGTCCCAGGAGAGTAGGCAAGTATGGGGAGATGTATCAAACAGGATGGCTTGCACATAGCAACCAATCATCTTATCAAGTACTTTGTATAAAATGATAGGCATGCCTTTTTTAGCAGGTTTGATACATCTCTCCCTTTGTGCATTCTAGAAGTGATCACATCTGCATCAGCCTCAGACATTTACACCTGATCTCTGATTGTAGTGCTGGGCAGATTGCAAGGTGTGACCATGCTCTGATTTACCTGTGACTTGTTATAGCGGAGAACTCTACAAGACAGTGGTCTTAAGAATTTAAATTTTAAGACCACATCCAAATTGGGACAGCAGTTGATGATTGTATTAAAATAAATTATTTAAAAGAGACCTCTAAAAACAACTGTATGGGAGGATCTCAAAAGTATTATAAGGGGGAAATGCATTCAGTTGGACTCTTTACAAAGAATTAGAAGAAAAATCCAAAAACAATCACATGACGCTGCATTTTTGGGCGGAGCAGGGGCCTGCCCATGCAAAAGTGTCATCACCTACCATGCCCCCCCCTCCTGCAGGTGTGTGTGTGTGTAGAGGTTTGGGGGGGTCCAGGCATATGCGGGCGTGTGGCGGCTGGCCAGGAGACTTGCTCACTTTTCCGGGCGGCCAGGAGACTTGCTCACTTTTCCGGGCGGCCAGGATCACCACCTGATTTTCTGTAGTCTCTCGCATACTTGCCTACATGGGAAAGTAGGCAAGTATGGTTTACAGGCTCTCCCTTCCATATCTGTTGGCATTGCCCCAAGTTACCCTTGTTCTGGAGTAATGTTATTAAAATCTCAGAAGAAATTACAGCTGCTTGGGGAGGGTCTGATGAGTTCTGAATCCTAAATCTCACAATCTGTCGGTCTCAAGATTTAAAAATAAAACTCCCTATGAAAAAATGCAGTTCTTAGTTTAAGTTTACCATTCTGTGGAGCTTAGGGAAGAATTGAACTCTAAAGGGTAGGTTTACTCAATGTCGGTTTTTCAAAGCCGCCGATCGCCACATACATACAATTCAGCTTTAACATTTCAATTTAAATATTACATTTGAGCTAGCACACTTCCCTCCAGTGCCTTTGAGCCATTTTGTGGCCTGGTACTAGAGTGAGAGCGTGGCCAAGCATGGGGGCATGGTCACACCTGCTTAGCAAAAGATTCACTGCAAAGTCAGTACTACCGTCTGTTGCTCCACCTCCATGACTGGAGACAAGCCCGGGTAATTAGTACCCATCCCAGTCCCCCACTCTACGCCTTTGCACAGCGCACCCCTCTCGTAAACTGTATATCTGTCTGCACATTTTACTTTTTCTCCCTGGCTGCAGTTCGACATTGTTTTGCCAAGGTGGACCCTCTACCTGTATTTACTCCTTACTCTAAAGCAGACCCTCTATGTGCAGTCATGCAAGGAATCATTTTAAATGCTTTTCTATAGCAAGTCTCATGCTTAATGGTGCATACACACGATCAGATATGTCAGATGAACGATTGAACGATTTGCGAACGATTGAACGATTTCAGCCTGTATTAAAATGAATGAAATTGACCAGATCTGACTGCAAACACATCAGATGTCAGATATCGTTATTTGACAAACGGGAACGCGCATCGTTCATTGTTGCCTACATGTCAGATTTTTCTTTCAGATATGAACGATTGAACGATTTTTTAAATCGTTATCGTTCAGATCTGAAGAAAAATCTGACCGTGTGTATGCACCATTAGTGTCTAAACCATGTGCAGTAACTTCTTCATAGTAAGTTTTGTCCGTTATATTGTTACTTTGTAATTGTGCAACTTTACAAACTTTTTTGGGCGCTTCATAATTAGGTCATTACCGTAATTCTCCACACTCAAGTATTGCAGCTGGGAGAGGCTCATAAACAGCAACTTAAATGTATTCACATTGCTCTGGGGTATTGGAAATGTTTTCTAAGTAATGCTGCAATTCTCTACTTCCTTGTGAATGTGGCACTGTGCCTAATGAATTCCTGCATACCTGATTCTGTGATGTGTACCAAGTAGAAACTGCTGACTCAATATAGCCTCATACTTGTTATTGTTTCAGTCGTTACTGCAGTTAAAGTGCTAATAAGTAAAAGTCTGCCATCAAGTGGTGGAAGGTGGTAATGACAGGATATCAGAGGCTGTTTCTCATTTCTTGGTATTTAGCAGGTCAGTGTTTATTCAAATACCTCAGAACTTTCTTGTGCAGAAACGTGGAATAAGAAGTTACATAGGGCCTGATTCCGAGATGGACGCAATGCCGATGCTTATGCAGTTGAACGATTAATGGTGATCTATGCATTCATATGAGTCGCCTTGTGCATGCTCCAAGTTTCAATTACCGTCGGTGATCACATCGAGGATAGGTCTGCAGTGATTGACAGTCAGGGATAGTTTGGGGGAGGTAACAGGGGAGTAGTGACCAAAAGGCGTATCTTGAACAATTTGGGGGCGTGTCAGAGACTGCAACTGCGATCCCGTGTGCAGATAATATGGCTCTGGTGTCTCAGTTCTCGTGGCCATTCTGCGCAACCATGGGGTTACTCAGAACTCCAATAATTGTCTGAACTGTGACGGTGCTTCATGTTTATACGCAGTAGCTTAGATTTGCGAAGCTGCTGGTTGGCGTCTTCGTACAAATACCGGCAACTGCGACATTTGCATATTTTCGCACAGCCGCTGCATAGAAATTTGCAACAGCTGCGGCACAAGGAGGCTTAAGTTTCATGGGTCCCGATCCCTCCTCAGTGGCTCACCCTCGCTCCATGGTCATCCTCATTATGCGTGTGCTATGCAGGGCAGGCACATCTACTCGCCCAGTTGGTTCTGTCTCTTCTCACTGACTGATGCTGGGAGAAGCCTGTTGCTACATCCCCGGATTATGGCCAGGCCTCCTCCCAGCAGGGCTGCCATCAGAAATCGTGGGGCCCGGTACTGACAAAATAGGCAGGGCCCCCCTGGGGGATGGTGCAGAGGTGGGCGGAGCTGTGTATAATGTGGGTGGAGTTACACTGGGGGGGTGGGACGTCAATTGGTGATTAAACCAATTTAAAAACTCTCAAAGTTTGGGGTCGGGAAGGAAGGATGGACATGGGGACACACGGCTGGGAAGCCTGGACTGGGAGGGCACAGAAAAGGCTGAACTGGGGGTGCACAGAGCAGGGAAGGCTGGACCTTAATTGGTGGGCACAGGGCAGGGAAAGATGGCTGGACTAGAGGGGGGCAAGGCAGGGAAGGCTAGGTGTACTAGTGGGGAGGCACAGGGCAGGACTGGGAAGGGGGGGACAAGGCAAAAAAGACTGGCTGGATTAGAGGGCACAGGGCAGGGAACGATGGCTGGTTTAGGCTGAGCACAGGGCAGGGAAGGCTGGCTGGACTGGGGGGGGGGCACAAGGCAGAGAAGGCTGTCTGGACAAGGGGAGCACAGGGCAGGCAAAGGCTGGCTGGAGTAGGGGGTTTGGGTAGAGAAGGCTAGCTGCACTAGGTGGAGGGGCATACGGCAGGGACTCTGAGTCCTACCTTGCTTCTCAGCGTCAGCGGACCCGGCCCCGATAGACAGCGGTGCAGATATACAGCAGCCTGGGAGAGACAGCGCAGCGCTGCCGGCGGTATTTCAAATATGGCGTTGGCCGCGAGCCAATCACAGCTCGCGCACCAGCAGCCAATCAGGAGCAGCCATTGAGGCCACTCCTGATTGGCCGCCGGTCCGCGAGCTGTAATGCTCGCGGATTGTGACATTTTTCAAATCCCGCCGGCAGCGCTGCGCTGTCTCTCCCAGGCTGCCGAAGCCTGATTCATATTATCTGCCCTGCTGTCACCAGGCCCCCGCTCTGTCCGGGCCCGGGACTCCAGGCCCGGCAGACCCCCCCTGATGGCGGCCCTGCCTCCCAGTATCAGTCAGTGAGGAGAGATGGAGACGTAGCTGACCGGGAGTGAAGATGTGCCTGCCCTGCACAGCACACTGCTGAAGAAGGATGCGACCACGGCTGGTCTGGCAGTGTAGGTGAAGGGGGAGGGCGGGCACCCAAGGTGGTCCGGGCCCCAAAGCAGCCGCACCCCCTGCACCTACACTAGCATCCATCTCTGAATCAGGCATTAGTTTTTAAGTGATAAAACTGGAAAATCTTCAATACATTGACTACAGGGACATATAAAGAAACTACACAGGAGTGGTCTCTATCACTCCAAACAATAATGTACAAGTAAAAAAGGTATAGTTCTTGCGCCAATAAGTCAGGCACTCCCAAAGCAATCCAGAGAGCATATAAAAGAGAAAAACATATAGCCCCACATAGTGAAACATTTAAAGATTATTTTATTTAATTCCAAAGTAAAAACAACTTAATCACAATCCACTTTATTTAAAAGGCAAATAAGGCTCCATCGTGCGCATGCGCGAGACCCGGATAGCGATGGGCAAACCATCGCTCCGGGTCTCGTACCAAAGGGGGCGTGCTGTTGATGTTGAGTGACAGCACGCCCCCTTTGGTGGGCGGGCCAGGGGCGTGGCTGCCCAGACGGAGGCGTTCCGATGGAAACGCCTACCGTCTGGGGCCGGCCTCACTGACATCACAAGTGATGTCAGTGGGAGTGCTTTCGGCTCTGGTAGAGCCGAAAACACTCTTGGGCTTGCGGCAACGAGACCCTACCACAAGGGTCTCGTCGCAGGCACGATGGTCGCGATGGCCGGTCGCTATAGCTGTGGGTGGTCACCCACAGCTATGCGAGCGGCCAGGAGGCCGTTCTGGAAAACCAGAGGGCTGGCCCTGATTCAGAGCGGGTTATGCTGTGTGTATACCTGCGTCTTACACATGGAACACAGAGAGGGGTCCATGTGTAAGACGCAGGTATACACACAGGTATATGCTGTGTGTGTACCTTCGTCTAAACATGGAACACAGGCCCTCATTCAGAGCCACTCGCAAACAGCAATACGCTCGTTGCGTTCCGATGTTGACTAACCGCGCATGCGTCGGTGTAACACTGCGCATGTGCGACCGGCAGATTGCGAGTTTTTTTGGTCTCGTTCGTCAAATAGCGTACAGGAAGTGACATGTCAAATGTGATTGACAGAACAGGGCGTTTTTGGGTGTTGACGGGGGTGGAGATGGAAAAACGCAGGCGTGGCGAGGCGTTTTTGGGGCGTACATACATTAGCAGATGCGAGCGTAAAATGTGTTCGGACCGACTCATACGTCACTGATGATCCTCTTTCCCTTCAAAATGCTCGCACAGCTTAGGGTCTGGATTATTCAACCACATTGGCGATGGCCTTCTCCTCCGTCCCGGGACTCCACGATGTTGTTGCGATTAATCGCGGGTGGTCAGAAAAGCAATTAGTGTTGGATTGAAAACCGGCTTGGTATGTGTTTTGAAATCAGTTTTTGGGGATAGCACAAAAGCGTACGCAGGTGGAAATCATAGCTGCTAATGTCAGGATGACACAATCAATTTGCGTACATTTGTGGGGGTTTATTTTGGCCTCAATTTGGTGGTTAGGGCCTATTGTAACAATAATGTCATCATGTTTTAATTTTCTCACCTTTTTATTTTTGCCTGTTGAATTTGCCTCGTTATGTGATTTTTTAAACGTTCCTTAAAGAGCCCTTTTTTTAAAAAAATTGTTTTGTTTTTTTTTGCAAGTTTTTGCCTTTTGGGCCAGGATTAAATGTAACCCATTTGTACAATAATGTCACAATACAATGTCAGATTTTTGGCGTAAATTTATTGGTCAAACCAAAACTAAAATAATAAAAAATTTGGGGACATCTTTTTTTGGCAAAGATCATTTCCAAAATCAAACAAATTGGCCCAACATAACTGTAGACATAAACGTACAACAAAAAATTAAAAACATTTCACAAGAAAGGAGAGGGAAGTTTTGACCAGAAAGGAATATGAGCCAAGCACAGAAGGAGTGTGGGAAAAGTCGCCATTGCTGTCACCGTTTTTTCACCCGTTTGGATGGGGGAGGGAGGGCGCCAGACCGGGTCCGGGATGTCATCGGGCTGGCCTGTCCAGAGGCAGATGTTGTGGCCTCTGGACTAGGCACAGGGCTAGACACATTTGGAGGATTGGCTGATGTTGTGCCAGAGGTGGAGGATCCTGATGTTCCGGCAGGAAGGGAGGTCGGCTCCACCATGTGCTGGCGAACGAGCTGCTCCAGGGCATTGGCGATGCGGATGTTGGCCCTGGTATTTTCCGCCAGGGCCTGACCAATGGTCACGTTGGCCGCAGCATTTTGCTCCAGGGCCTCAGCCACCCGTAGCAGACTGGCGTCAATCCTCTGCAGAATCTCCGTATGGAAATCCGATTTGAAATTGAGTTCTGTGAGGAGGGCCACTGCCTGCGAGGGGGATTGCCCTGGACTGGCTTCTGCAGGGTCCTCAGCCGGATGTACTGGTTCCTCCCCTGCAGAGCCAGCAGAAATTCGGCGGCCAAGGCTCCCCTCTGGAGCAGACTCATCCGCCTGTGTCTCTGTTAGGAAAAATGAGAAAAGACTCACATTAGAATCTACATATTGGCCCACTAACATTTCAGAGTTGGTGACATCAAAAGATTTACCTGGGACAACATGAGGAGCCGCAAAGTCTGGCATGTCCATATCCATGTTGGACACGCCAAACACCTCCACAGGCTGCACACACCCCTGTGCCAGCTCTTCTAAATCCGTCAACTCCAATGACACAGGGGTGGGACCCCCACCTGTCCCCCTTGCATGCCTAGCCCTGTCCGCGAGTTTTTGCTTTAGGCGATATTTGAAGTCGGCCCATCTGTGGGAAAAAATGGAAGCCATTATCCTTTTGTTTAAAATGGTGTTTGTTTTTAGGGGGGGCAAGTGTTTACTTACCGCCATTTGACATCCTTGGCTAGACGGACATAATCACCCACCCTATTGACAGCAACGGCTACCTCTTCCCACATTCTCCACTTCTGGCTTATACTCATATTCCTGTCTGCCTGTGGCAGGATGTCCACACACTTCTGAATCAAAACCTCCATCTCCTTTCTTGTGAAATGTGGCTGCCTTTTTTTTTTGGCAGCTTTGGCTGGAATACTGGGCCCAGCAGCCTCTTCCATGTCAGCCTCCTCACCTATTTGTGTAAATATTCAGATTTCTCAAATTCACAACTTGCCCAATCTTATGTTTCAAATTAATCATTGATACAAAATGCATGAAAGACTTACCGCCTGACTCTTGGCCATTGTTTCCCTGGTCTGTAGCCATGTCTGAGGTCCAAACAAGAAATACACCAGAATTTAAATGTGTTTTGGTGACGTATTTATACATGCGTCCTTATTTTGCGGCCGCATCATTGATTGTGCGTTCCTATGATCCCTCCTTAATTTGTGCGGGAAACGAAACACTATTTATGGCTTGGTGTGTCTCGAGTCGAGGTGGCGTTTTTGGATTGTTGGAGGTTACCTTGGTTGGAGTTTCTTGTTTGCGGATAAAGGAGTTGGCGTTTGGAGTTTATTTTGTTTGCTAGATTTGCGTTTTTATTTTCCGTTCTCTGTTTTGGTATATTTTTTTTTGGCCTCGTTTCTTGATTTGGTAAGTTTTGTGAAGTCTAACTTTGGTTCAATTGGTGTCTCATTGTGTTTCTTCTTGTTTTTAATTTTTGGATCCATAATTTCATATCTTTTAGCTTTTTTTTAATTTCTGACCCAAAGACCTTTTGATTTGGAATCTGATATATTTGCTCAAGGTAAGTCCATTTTTTATCTTGTATTTGCGAACTAATTAGCGCATTTTTACTACTTACTATTGTGACTTGTATTTGCTAACTAATTAGCGCATTTTTCTCAGTTTGTTTATTAACTTGTATTTGCGAACTAATTAGCGCATTTTTAAATGCTTATTAATCCTGTTAAATTTTTGGTGGTTGCCCATTGGCTTTTTTGGCTTACATTTCAACCCATTTTGATGTACTGTGTGCAATGTCGTTTTGCTCTTTGGCCAAATGTGTGTTTCGCATATTTTAAGTTTTGTCTATCACAAAATTTAGAAACATAAATGCACACACTAAAATTTTTCAAATTATTTTTTGGATTAATTTCAGTTTGGCCGTATCATGACAATACCCCGGCATGTAAGCAGCAATGGATGGTATCATCAAGCTAAGTTGTTCTTAATTTTCTTTTGGGGTGGGTCCAAAGCCTTACATTCCAATCTTGCCATTTCAGGTTGATCTTGGGCGGATTGTTCTGGCCATGCTCCCGGAAGCCGACCAACCTCAATCTCGTCCCAGGCGTAGGCATCGTAGGCGTGCAAGGCCCCAGATATTTCGAACACGTGTCACCCTTTTTGGAATGCCCGATGATGAGGTTTTAAGACGCTACCGTCTTCCTCCCAAAATCATCATAGACATTCTCTCATTAATAGAGAGTGATCTTGAGCGGCAAATTGACAGTCCAACAGCAATACCACCACTTACGCAATTTATGGCGGTGTTACATTTCTGTGCCTCAGGATCGTTTCAAACAACGGTGGGAATAGTGGCGGGCATCTCACAATCCTCCTTTTCCAGGATCCTGAGGGCAGTGATGGAGGCACTTTTCAAGCACCTCCATCATTTTATTAAAATGCCTTTGGATATGGGTGCCCTTAGTGTGGCCAAGGCCAATTTTTACCAAATAGCTGGCTTCCCACACATCATAGGGGTTGTGGATGGTACTCACATACCACTTCAGCCTCCAGCACGGCTGGAGGCAATATTTCGCAACCAAAAACACTATCACTCCCTGAATGTAATGGTGGTATGTGATGCCTCCCTCCAGATCCTGTCCCTGAATGCAAAATTACCAGGAAGTGCACATGACTCCTTCGTCATCCGGCAATCAGGGATATGGCACAAATTAACCAACCTACAAGCTGGTGATGCGTGGCTTCTGGGTAAGTGTAGACCTTTAGTACATAACAATGTTAAGCTTGATACACAGTGATCCTGATGTTGTCTATTCTTTTTCACAGGAGACAGTGGATACCCTTGCATGCCCTGGCTGCTCACTCCTTATTTGGCTCCCACACCAGGTCCACAAAGTGAGTTTAATACCGCACTTACAGCCACCAGGCAAGTGGTGGAGTGCTGTATCGGCCTTTTAAAAGGCCGATTCAGATGCCTCCACCGCTCTGGTGGCGAGCTCATGTATTTGCCGGATATGGTTTCGAAAATTGTGGTCCTGTGTGGGATCTTTCACAACATCGCCATAAGGAGTGGTGTTCCAATGCAACCAGAGGATGCCTTACCTGAGGATGGCCCCCCCGAGGTTGGTCGGAGGACAGTATGTGGGGGGGCCATACGCGATGATGTGGTGGCCCGATATTTTAGGTAATTATTGACCAAACAACAGTGTGTATACCCAATGTGTTACGGTTTTTTAGCGTTCATCTTTTTTTATATTAATTCTTGCACCATCTTCTGTTTGTTTGCATAATCTTTGGCACTCCCACGATGACTACTTCCTGCTACCCTTCAAAAACCTTTATGTGGAAACTTCGGGAATATATTCTGACACCAATATTGCAACGCCATATTTTTTAAATCATGTGGGCATGGACCTTCGTCAACCAGTTCTTGATTTGTTGTGTGTTTGTTTCGTGTTTTTGGTATGTGGTGTATTTCTGATTATCACTGTGTGTTTTGTTTGTGAGTGACCACTTTGTATTTTGATTTCTGTTGTGAATAAATATTTGGAGAGTGTAATTTGTTTCCTTTTTGGGCACGTTAGAAGCAAGTGTAAACAAACTCCCAAACGTTAATTTTACCTAAGGGGTAACCCAGTAATGAAGCAAGTGGAGCTAAAATGTAATATGTTTTCGGGGTACTAACCAACACAACAAGGAATCCTGTACAATCAGTTGCCTTCGTAAGATTGTCCTAAGCAGTTTGGCCACCAAATAGGAACCTGAAAAATGATGTAAACTATCATGTTGACCACCACAAAAAAGGAAAATGACATTGGTACTGGGAGGTGTTTCTTGTGCCTGTTTGCATTCAAAATACAACACACAATCTGTAGTGAGATTCTGTGGCAATCCTTGCTTGAAGAGTCTACTTATGTCAGTGTAAAGAATCTTGGATTTACTCCAAACGCATGAGACAGAGCTTGATTTAAAACTGATTTATTATGAAACAATTAGAAAATAAAAAAATAAAAAAACTAATTCCTAAGGAGGACCAACAGATGGTCAAGGCCCTGCATAAGCCCGGTGACCTGCTCCCGCATACGGCCCACACAATTAAATATTTGTTGCCGACGCCTCTGTTCCTCTGTGGGTGACAAAAGTTTGGGGATTAATAAATCGATAATGAAGCAACATTCTAAAAAAACACAAAACAAGAAAACCAAAACTTAAAAGCTTGTGGGCCAAAAAAACATTACACGGATAAAACCCAGAACCCCAAAATGTGTTAGGCCAAAAATACAAGGGCCCTAAAAAAAGGCACACAGGTGTGATATGTGTATGGTGACATCAGCAGGAACAGGTAAAGACAACCCCCAAAAATACCCTAAGGCGACAGAAAGCCAAAAAAAATGGGGACGACACATGATTACATACAAACAGTTTGTGGTGTCCAAAATAAAATTTCAAAACATACCGTTCTCCAAAACGCCAGAGCCAGAAGCCACTCCCTGGACCACCTCTGAGGTGGCTACATTCCCCAAACCTAGGGGCAAGGTGTTTGAGGAATCCTGGGAGGGGGTATTTGGAGGAGGGACGGATGGAGGAGAGGGGGAATTGGGCTGGAGGGGAAGTAGGCCTGAAATTTCGGCCACAGGGTCTGGGGAGGAGGGGGTAATTGACGAATTGGGGGTTGGAGAGAGGGGCCGGGACCGGCGTCTTGTCTGGCGATACCGCCGTAGTGTTTGCTGTGCCCCTAAAAAATGAAAAAAAAATTGTGGTTAGTTTCAACAGGAATCCAAAAAAAAAACAACAACAAAAAATGACTAAATAGGACAGACATGAAAACATGCACATGCAGATATGACTACAATGACTCAATAGGACAGACATGAAAACATGCACATGCAGATATGACTACAATGACTCAATAGGACAGACATGAAAACATGCACACGCAGTTAGGGCCCACAAGATAAACTTGAAAACCACAGTCCAGAACACTTACTTTCCGCAATCTGCATGCGAAAGCATCCCAGCAAGCGGGGCGTCCGCTGGTGCAGGTCCGACCATCTGCGCTCCAGCTGGCCAATATGTCGGCGTGAGCCGAAGGAGCGCAGGCGTCGACGTACCTCCGCATATGCGGAACGCTTTCGCCTATTGGAGATGGGTGGAGGCTGACTGGTGATCCGCCTGTCCATCACCTCCGTCAGCACCAGCAGTTCGCGCCTGGTGAATGCGGCGGATCTCATGATGGCAATGGTGTTTTTTTGGCAAAATATTTTTAATAAAGCACCCCAAAAAAATTTGATTGGCTAATGTATTTGGGAAATTAACAGGACAAATTCTATTGGTTAGTGTATGAGTCATGTGTTCGACAGGGCCACAAATCTCTTGAGAGTTATGATAGGCTTGATGCAGTGACATGCGTAAGCAAATTTAAATAAAGAAATGAACCACAGAAAAATTGTGGGGAGACAAACAAATAGAACAATTGTTTAATTGGGGCTAACATGTCTTTTGAACAATAAAAGCAAAGGTTTCAGCCGTTTCTGCGAGCAAATACAAAAACGGACAAGATTAAAGTTTATTGCATTGTGTTGAAAAAAAACAAACAATTAAGCTAATTGATACATTGATTGACATGATATGATTGAGGGAGGTAGGCAGAAAAAACGAGCAGGTCATCGGAATCTGACAGTCCCACTTCCGGTTTGTACTTGTGCGTGCGTTCCCTTCAAGCCATTTCGGGGATGTACGCTCGCTATTTGGCACGCTCGTTAGTTAGAGGAGTGGTCACCTGAGTTTGGAGCGGATTTTTAGCTGCGTACGAAAATACGAGCGAGTGCTTGAATTTAAATATTTTTTTACGTACGCCGAACGTACGTGCGCCCACTTGCGAGTGGGTCTGAATCAGGGCCACAGAGCGGGTACTGCTGTGTGTGTACCTGCATCTTACACATGGAACACAGGGCCTGATTCAGACCTGGTCGCAAGCGCTGAGCACTCGCAACCGGGTCGATGGTGGCCCAGAGCGCATGCGCACGACGGAGCCGGCCCCATCGTGCGTATGCGCGAGACCCAGATAGCGACGGGCAATCCGTTGCTCCGGGTCTCGTACCAAAGGGGGCGTGCTGTCGATGTTGAGTGACAGCACGCCCCCTTTGGTGGGAAGGCCGGGGGTGGTTGCCTAGATGGAGGCGTTCCCATGAGAACGCCTACCGTCTGGGGGCAGCCCCACTGACAAGTGATGTCAGTGGGAGAGCTTTCGGCTCTGTTAGAGCCGAAAGCTCTCTGGGGCTTGCGGCCACGAGACCCTACCACAAGGTCACCCACAGCTATGCGAGCGGCCAGAAGGCCGTTCTTGAAAAAAAAAAGACCGGCCCTGATTCAGAGCGAGCACTCTGTCAGAGCGTCCGGCACTGAATCAGGGCCACAGAGTGGATTATGCTGTGTGTGTACCTGCGTCTTACACATGGAACACAGAGCGGGTTATGCTGTGTGTGTACCTGCGTCTTACAGAGCGGGTTATGCTGTGTGTGTACCTGCGTCTTACACATGGAACACTGGGCCTGATTCAGAGCAGCTCGTTCGCTATGAGCGATGTTCGCACAACTGCGCATGCATATGGGTCGTAATGCGCATGCCCAAACCAGTCATTGCGGTCGGAAATCGAGCGCTCGCAAAACAGCGAGGGGCTGCTAATTTGATTGACAGAGTGTACCGTTTGTGGGTGGTAACAGGGGAAGGTGCTTGAAAACGGGGGAGTGGAGATCCGAACGCAGGCGTGCCTAACAGTAAAAAGGGTGTTTACTGGGAGTGCATAATTAGTAAAGGAGCGTCATCGACCACATCACTTGGTTGTCTTTTAGCCTGAACTGCTCGCAGTGATTGCGGTAGGAAAAACCTACCACAAGCACTGCGAGCAGTTCAGATGCCTTTCGATGTACCCGATTAATCTAATAAATACCGGAGATGACATGTGATTCGAACGGCAAAGGGGCGTCTTTACAAAATAGCGAGCGCATTTTTCGTTCGCTCGCTCAGACATAGAGGCGTCAACAAACTGCAAAGAGCGAGCGCTCAATTTAAATAGCCGGCCCCTTTTTTGGAACGACCGTCCGCAAATAGCGTCCGGCTCTAAATCAGGCCCACAGAGCGGGTTATGCTATGTGTGTACCTGCGTCTTACACATGGAACACAGAGAGGGTTATGCTGTGTATGTACCTTCGTCTTACACATGGAACACAGAGAGGGTTATGCTGTGTGTGTACCTGCGTCTTACACATGGAACACAGAGAGGGTTATGCTGTGTGTGTACCTGCGTCTTAGACATGGAACACAGGCCCTGATTCAGAGCCGGACGCTCTGACAGAGCACTCGCTCTGAATCAGGCCCGCCCCTCTTACTATTTGGAGCGGCCTCCTGGCCGCTCGCATAGCTGTGGGTGACCACCCACAGCTATAGCAAGCGGCCAAAAAGATGGTCACGATGGTCAAGACCATTGCGACCATCGGGCTTGCGATGAGACCCTTCGGTAGGGTCTCGCTGCCGCAAGCCCTAGAGTGCTTTTGGCTCTATCAGAGCCAAAAGCACTCCCACTGACATCACTAGTGATGTCAGTGGGGCCGGCCTCAGACGGTAGGCGTTCCCATCGGAACGCCTCCGTCTGGGCAGCCATGCTCCCGGCACGCCCACCTAAGGGGGCGTGCTGTCAATCAACATCGACAGCACGCCCCCTTTGGTGCGAGACCCATAACGACGGCTTGGCCGGCTCCCTCGTGCGCATGTGCTCTGGGCCAACATCGACCCGCTTGCGAGCACTCAGCGCTCGCGAGCGGGTCTGAATCAGGCCCACAGAGCGGGTTATGCTGTGTGTGTACCTGCGTCTTGCCCTCTGTTTTCTCAGGCAAGATCAGTCCTAGTTTCCCAGTGTTCCAGACTTTGTGGTGTGTAAAAGGGCCCCAGCACATGCAGGCCACATCAGTCATTGTGATGGCACAAATGGAGTAGTGCTGTAAAAAGACAAATGTTAGAACAGTGGACATCAGACCATCTCTTAATAAAATCTCACTCCTTTAGGTATTTGTAAGGTTGCGGCCTAGGATCGTCCGATACTCACCCCAGCGCCGGCTTCCCCTGATCACCCGTGTGGTCAGACGTCAGGTGCGGCAGAGGGTAACGCGCTGAGTATTATTCTTAGAGCCATGTAGACTTCATTGTGTTGCGCTGTGCCTTGGTTACTGTGGTTGCCGTCATGAACACAGCCATGACAGGTTACATCAGCTGACTACTTTGTACCATGGTAGCATGGTGGTGGTCAGCTGACACTGTCCACCAATAATCTGCTACTGCAGGGTATAAAGCCAGGCTCTGGACAACAGGAGTGTATTCTTGTAGTTACCCTGTTCCAGGTTCCCTCGTGATTACTGGTGATCCAAGTGCCGAATTTCTCTGCAAAAGTGCGACCCACATCTAGCGTGTGTGCAAACACAAAACAAGTACCAACTTTCTCTGCAACAGTGTGACCAACATCTAGCCTGTGTGCAAAACAAGTACCAACTTTCTCTGCAACAGTGCATCCAACATCTAGCCTGTGTGCAAAACAAGTGCCAACTTTCTGTACAACAGTGCGTCTAATATCTTGCCTGTGTGCGTTACAGTACCATCTCTCGACGCAGTATTGCGTCAAGGACCCCTCTGTGTATTAATTTCAAGTGCCTATCTCGACACAAGTTTGCATCCAGGATACCTTCCTGGTGTATATATTTTCGAGTGCCTGTCTCAATGCAGGTTTGCATCCAAAACCCCTTTCTGGAGAACAAGTTTACAAGAACCTTCCTTTGTCACAACAGTGCGTCCAGCATTCCAGTACAAGTATCTATCTTCCGTACTAGTACTTCTTCTAGAAGTATATTCCCCGGGCCATTGTTAATTTTACTCTATTCCCACGGTATCAGACACCAGTTCAAAGGACCGCGATCTGCCAGTTGGGTGCAGCTTAAACCCATATCCCGATTGGAGGGATCACTGGTGAACATCTCCCAGCTGGTTAGACTCCGCACCTTTGGACTGGTCTCGTTAACTTCTGACATCCGTGGATGTGAGATCTTATATTCAGGCCCCACGCCTCCGGTTTCTCCCTCAGCTTTCACCTCATCAACAGGGGAATTCTCCACAGCGACCGTGACAGTATTCCTCCAGCCCTCCACTTTTTTGCAATAAATAAATAAAGTTAGAAAAGGTTCACTGGCATGTGCACTGATTCTCTCCCTGTCACCTTGTCTCTCCCCTGTCCTGGAGTGCAACACAATTTATAGGCTCCTGGGCTGTTGTCACTCAATCCATCAGTGGCCTACCGTACTTGGTGCACTGTCTGTCCCAGGATGCTCACTATTACTTGTCACAATGCAGTTCATTGCACTTAGTGGTGACCACTACTAATGACTACAGTGTGGCTTTCCTACGCTCTGACCAATCAGAGTGAAGCTTCCCTGACAAGCAGCACAATCTGTGAGTTGCATTATGGTTCCATAAGGAGCATGATCTCTTTGCTTATTAGAGCTTTTGTGTTACCCGTGTATTTCAAGCAGAAAGCAAAGAGAAGATCATCCCACAGATTTAGGTGAGCCATAAAGTGGAGAATCATGGTGTGTGGTGAAGTTTTTATTTTTAACATAGTTTTTTTTTTTTGCAATTATACAGTATTATTTTATAGGCGCATTCTAGGTCCTGGTGGGCCCTGTATGCCAGGGCATGCTGGTGGTTGTAATTGTACAAGCACCAGCATACCCAAACAGTGTAGGCATGAAGGAACCTACTGGAACCTCTAGTTCATCAGCATAAAAACAATCACCTTTGTGCTTCAACATTTGTATTACCCCACCTGCACCGAACTACGAGTGTGTTATGAGACCTCGTGCAGGCTCGATTTATTCAGGTATTTCATCCGCATTCTAAACACACAAGGCTAGGGGACATGATGGCACTGCTATTTGTCCCCCCCAATTGTTCTGCTACTAGTCTAGGCTAACAGGTTTTTGAGGGTAAGGGGGCCTTTTTATTTTAATTTATTTATTTAATTCTTAAATCACTACAAAGATCTGTGTTGATGATCATCATTAACAACACCGGTTCAGTAAACTTCAGTTCACTTTGATTGGCTCATGGCGTCTATATTTGAAACAGCACTGTCTTTTGTTGCACTGCCTTCTCCTCCTGAATGTAATTTGTCCCTTCCATGTTGCGCTGTGTGCTGGTCATCCTCCCACCAGTTGAAAGGAAACAAGTACAATCGTAAGAGTAATGGGGAACATATATCTGGCAGCTATCGGGCAATTCGCTGTCCTGCCAATGCCTGGTTCGGGGGATCCAGAAAATCCAACATGTTGGATAATCTCGATTAGCCAATTATGACCCAAAAATGATCTGAACTGGCGTGTCGGGATTGTTAACATGTAATATATAGCTGATCCTCGGCGGATCAGATCGGCATCGGCAGAACAGGGAACAGTAGATGTGTATGGCCTGCATTAGATATCATTTTAGATGGTTTTAGGGCTTGGCATGGACTACAGAGGGAGTATATGAAATACATAATGGACATCAATGGTCGTGGAGGGCAGTGCATTTTGAATACTCGTCACTGCTTGGGGCTAGCTATGCACTGTGTAATAGACATGACAACTGCTCTGTATAGTATAATTAGACTTGTCATCTCATCCCTTTAATTCGGGACACATATGAATTACACAGATTCTGTGGCTGACTGACTTCAAGTCTCCATTTAGCCTGTTTTAATCATCCACAGAAACTGTGCAATTCAAGGGATGAATTAAAGGGATGAGATGGCAAGCCTAACTATAATGGACATCAGGAGGAGACAATTCATTACATAATTTAAGTCAGAGGGAGACTCTGCATATATAAACGGATATCAACAGAGGGATATCAAGTTTTATAATGTTCAGAGGGTTCTGCAAGATATGCATCCACTTCCACTATGACTTTTTCCACATTGTAGTTGCTACATTACTGATCCCTGTCCTTGCCTTTGTTTTATTTAAAACTGTCTCTATACGCAAAACACTTTTGTGCTGTGCACAAGGGAAACACAAACAACTCTAATCTGCTCCATTACTCGCAAAGTATAATAGTTCTCAGCTACATATTGCGCAGTGTAAAAATGTGTTGCACGTATGTAGATTAGCGTGATTCTGCTTCTTGTCCCTGCTTGAGCCTGGATAGGTGAGACAGGGTATAATGGGAAGGGGATCTACAGTAGGCTGAGTACAGTAAGGGCAAATACAAGCAGACCAGGACACACACACATATGCCTGGGAGATCCCCCATTATTCTTGTGTGGACTGAGGCAGATGCAAATAGCTTTAAAAAAATTAAACCATCTATAGCATTGCCAGCCTAGGGGACCAAAAATACATGAGGTCACCCTGGAAATGCCAATACTAGCACTAGACTGATGCAGTGGCGTCCCTCCCTCTGGTGACACCGGGTGTGGGTAGGGGGTCGGACGGGCTTGTAGTGCGTGTGGAAGGGGCGTGGCCCTGAGGGTTGGGGCGTGTCCTCGTGACCAGAACCCCTGTTTCAGTCATTCCGGAGGTCCCGGAGATGCGGACTTCCCCTGTGGAACCGTCTGTTTGCAGTGCCGGGTCCCTCAATGTGCCAGGAGCAGAGTGCAGCACGTAATCAGGGCCGGTGCAAGGTTCAGGGCGCCCTTTAGGCAAAGGTTCACAATGCCGCCTCTTTTCCCCCAAACCCTCCGCCCAGCTCACAGACACATACACAGTGCCCTAATAGTATTCTCATGATCTGAATTAAAGGGATAATTCCCCCTGCAGTCCCCCCAGTAGTAATGCCCTCGTAGTGCCCCCAGTTGTAATGCTCCCTGCAGTGCCCCCAGTAGTATTGCTCCCTGCAGTCCCCCCAGTAGTAATGCCCTCGTAGTGCCCCCAGTTGTAATGCTCCCTGCAGTGCTCCCAGTAGTATTGCTCCCTGCAGTCCCCCCAGTAGTAATGCCCTCGTAGTGCCCCCAGTAGTAATGCTCCCTGCAGTGGCCCCAGTAGTAATGCCCTTGTAGTGCCCCCAATAGTAATGCTCTGTGCAGTACCCCAGTAGTAATGCCCCTTGAAGTGCCCCCAGTAGTAAGGGCCCCTGTAGTGCCCCCAGTTGTAGTGCTCCCAATAGTGCCCCTATATGATGCCCCCAGTAGTAAGGCCCCTGCAGTGCCCCCTGTAGTAGCCCCCCCCCTCCCCACATACACACACAAAAATACTTACCTTAAACCTCGCTCCAGTGCCTGCTGCCGTTCCGCGCCCGCTCCTCGGAACTATGGGAGTGACGTCATGACGCCACTCCCACAGTGCACTGCGGGACCCGGAAGCTGGAGCCTGAGGAGGAGTCGGCACTTTGGTGTCACCCCTCGGCGGGTGACACCCGGGAACGGCCTGCACCCCCCTTGTGAAGCTGTACTGATGCCACAGTAGCAGAGAAACGCATGGCATGCAATAGTGCAAACCAGCCCATGGCTGTTCAGCACAGGACTGTTATGCATTTCTTTAAACAATAACAAAAGGACACATACTTTTCAGTCCACATCAAGACTCACAAACAGTATAGAATATATTTTGGAAAGTTTATTTGCAGCTGGAATAAATGTACAGGCTGAGTGTTAAAGCTTCTTGTTGGCAAACCCAAATTTCCTACCAACAAGACTCTATTTCATCAGCATGTGTGCAGTGCCAGTTAACACGGCTGTTGACGTACAAACCATTCAGATTGGCTCATAAAGCCACGCTGTCAGCACCAGCTTACAATAATAGCCTGAGCTGGCTTAGCAGACAAAAGGCACCATTTGCACTTATTAAGAACAAAAAATATATTTGCTGAAATTACATGAGCTCAATAAATACATAAAAAACAAGTGTACAGTTATGAGTTCTATCATCTAGAAAGCTTTGCACTTTTCTGGATTAAATGATTTTCTGTAATTGAAACACCATGTCTAAAATATATAAAGTTAATGCTATTAGCTGCATGCTTTCATCTCAAGGTATGACCACATAGCGGACCTGATTATGAGTTGGATGCATCAAAGGCCACCTACCTGTCTGGCCGCAGCAGCCTACTCACTGGGATATGCTAATGTGAATATCAGCCCATCTATTGGCCTGATTCTAAGTCAGATGCAAGGCCTCTCAGATTTCAGAATACTGCGCATGCGCCAAGGTAAGAAATCTATGACTGCGCATACTCTGGATAAGGCATCCGCACACGGATGACGTTCGCTAGTGCATATGGATTGAAATGGGCGTTTCCTGGCAGCAACCATGAAAATGCACAAAACTGTTCCATCTTGTGGGAGTGTCGTGGGAGTCAGATCTTTTGCAATGGGTGGGTGCAAATCCAAATAAAGATATGTTCTCATACACCTAGACTTAATACGCTACGTGGTGCGAGACGCCTGGCGCGAGTGAGCTGCGCAGAGCAGTGTTGCATGTTTTTCACTAGAAACCATATCAGCATGTCTCATCACCTTGATACATACAATACAAATTGACACATTAATAACAAGTGCTGATTAACTGCTACACCCTAAAGCTGGGTACACATCATACGATATATTGCCCTGATGCGGAACGTTACCATATATTGTACACATCGTACTGTATAGTGTATACGCTTGATTCATCATTCCCAGCCATTGTTCATTGAATCGTCCTATTGCATGTGCTGCATGTCAAGCGGGACAATTCACTGAACAGCTCAGTGTAGTTACATACAGCATGTAACGATACATTGCTCCGTCGTATGATGTATCGTAACATTGCTCGCCACATCACTGGGCTGCAATATCTGTATCCAGCTTTAAAACTAAGATATAGGGAACTAGATATAGGTACAGCACAAAAGACCTGCAGAATATATGTATACTATGAAGTACAAGCGGAATTATGATATACAGTCAGGTGCATAAATATTAGGACATTGACAGAATTTTCATATTTTGGCCTCTATTCACCACCACAATGGCTTTGAAATGAAACAAACAATATGTGCTTTAACTGCAGACTTTCAGATTTAATTTGAGGGTAATTACATCCAAATCAGGTGAACGGTGTAGGAATTACAACGGTTTCTATGTGTGCCTCCCACTTTTGAAGGGGCCAAAAGTAATGGGACTATCAACTCAAAAGCTATTTCATGGACAGGTGTGGGCTATTCCCTTGTTATTTCATTATCAATTAAGCAGGTAAAAGGTCTGGAGTTGATTCTAGGTGTGACATTTGCATTTGGAATCAGTTGCTGTCGACTCTCAATATGAGATCCAAAGAGCTGTCACTATCAGTGAAGCAAGCCATCATTAGGCTGAAAAATCAAAACAAACCCATTAGAGAGATAGCAAAAACATTAGGTGTGTCCAAATCAACTGTTTGGAACCTTCTTAAAAAGAAAGAACGCATCGGAGAGTTCAGCAACACCAAAAGACCTGGAAGACCACGGAAAACAACTGTGGTGGATGACAGAATAATTATTTCCCTGGTGAAGAAAAACCCCTTCACAACAGTTGGCCAAATCAAGAACATTCTCCAGGAGGTAGGTGTATATGTGTCAAAGTCAACAATCAAGTGAAGACTTCACAAGAGTGAATATAGAGGGTTCACCACAAGATGTAAACCATTGGTGAGCCTCAAAAACAGGAAGACCAGATTAGAGTTTGCCATACAACATCTAAAAAAGCCATTACAGTTCTGGAACAACATCCTATGGACAGATGAGACAAAGATCAATCTGTACCAGAGTGATGGGAAGAGAAGAGTATGGAGAAGGAAAGGAACTGCTCTTGATCCAAAACATACCACCTCATCAGTGAAGCTTGATGTTGGTAGTGTCATGGTGTGGGCATGTATGGCTGCCAATGGAACTGGTTTCCTTGTATTTATTGATGATGTGACTGCTGACAAATTCTAAGGATGACGCTATTTTACGTACGCAGTCATACAGTAAATAAAGACTCCAGACCTTGAACCTGTGGTTCCAAAGCACAAAGTATTATTCAAGTAAAAGTACAGTCAGTTACACGCTATGATCTAAGTACAATTTGGCACAAAGAAATTATACAGACCCAAGTACAGTTATACATACGCAAGCGCTCTGGACCAGATCCCGGCATCAGCAAGATAACCTCCATCAATCAGCAGTCAGCAAGAAGACTAGAAACCCAGGGTCAGAGCACACATATTTATACTCCCCCAGAAATAGACAACACAATAGAGGAGTTTGTTGCTGATCCCATTGGTTCCCAGTGCGGGTGCATTTGTTACAGGGCATTTAACAGGTTGGTTCAAATGGACACAGAACAGCCTCTAACAGCTTGTTGCCTCCTCTATTTCCCCTGCATGCACAAAAATAAATTTTGGTTCTTTATGTCTTTACGGTCCATAAGTTGCGAACGCATGTTCCGATCTTCACACCGTTGATACCGGGTAGCTGTGGATAAAGTGCGGATCGGTATAATATCAAACACGGCTTACTTATCATGTATTAAACCTTAGATACCAAAATAGTCTTTATTTCACAGCATTTGTAATAAATGAATAAAACTTGGGTCTTTTACTTTATAGCTATAGAACCTTTTGTGTAAGTGTGCATTATGTAAGTATTAGGGATATGGGAAAATACGCTAGTTAGGTTTATCTGACTTGGGGCAGATGTGCATGCATGCAGCTAATAAACAGCGTTCACATGCAGGATATTGTGCATTCGCTACTGAGCGTCATGTTAGCAGCTCAACTGTGCGTAATGTGCGGTGTTTATGCATGAGATTCTATCTATGATGGACTTAACATATACATATATATATATACATGTATATACATATATATACATATATATATATATATATACACATATATACATACACACACATATCTCATTCCTCACTCACAGTTTCAAACTGCAATGCAAATGTGTTACCCCCAGCTGTGAAGCCGGGGCCATTCTATCTGGGTGTGGGACTAAAACCTATTTAGGCTTCAGACAAATTCAATTGTGTAGATCAATGTCTGGGTTATATTACAATTGCCACAACTATACTTGTCTATATACAGGGATTCCCAATTTGTATGTAAAACACTCACAGTATTCTGGTGTATTGTCTATTCTATTTACATTTCTCAGGGGCTGTTTTTCTAGTTGTTTTTGGTAGATTATCAAAAACATTGCCATCTGTACTTAGCTTGTGAGTTGTAACTTAAAATGGCGCTGGTCGCAAAATGGCGTCTTGCAGATTCTTGTTTCTAAAATGGAGTCTAGCTGCCATTCGCAAGATGGCATCGCGCACGCTTATTTTTATGCTGATTCCGTCTCAGCCACTAATCCAGCTTCGACAGCTGTAATCCATGGACTTTGGAAAAAACAAAACGAGTTTACCGATTCACGCACTCAGTACACATACTGATACATCCCGAATGCCAGCTGATGGGACTGCACAGAGTTTGCAGTCCCGCCAGCCAATCAGTGGCCGCGCTAACTGTAGAGCGGCCGCTGATTGGCTCCGGCTACTGACAGTTCCCACGTGGAGACCAGCGCCAGGATATAGGTGAGTATGAAATCTTTTTTGCAGGGCCAGTCATTACGGATTCTACTGGAGAAGAGAACAGAAGCATCTGGTATAGGTAAGTATGTGTAAGTGGGTAGGTGTATGTAATAAAGTTATACTTGGCACGGTGTGTGTGTTTTGTCTTTATTTACCTATTTATTTTACAGTGGGGGTACAGGTGCCACCCGTCTGCTGGCACTTGTAGTTCCACAAGTGCCAAAGGGCAGGTATGCTGGCACCTGTAGTCCCACTGTAAAATACAATAGTTTACTTATATTTCCCCACTTTACTACCCCCGTACCCAACGATCCAGGGGTGCAGGGAAGAGCCCCGGGCTTCAGACCAAGCCTGGTGTCTCCGGGGGGGGGCTTTTTGGGGGGTCCCCACCTCCCCTGAGATCCCTGGCTTGGCCTGACCGGCTTGGGCTTATAATGCTTTGGCCCCGGAGCCCCAGTGAAAGGGTCTCCGGGTTGTGGCATTACAGCCTGGCCGTTTTGGGTCTGGTGCTGGTTTTAAATATAGGGGGGACCCTGCGCAATTTTTTCTTCCCTATATTTAAAACCAGGACTGGCCCTGCAGCCTGGTGTTGGTTTTTAAATTACAGTGGAACCCTACACATTTTGTTCCCCGTAATTTTAGAAACCAGGACTGGCTGGCAAGCCTGGGGCTGGTTAGGCTTTTTTGGGGGGACCCTATGTAATTTTGTTTCTGATATTTACATTTTTTTTCTATATTTACAGGCAGAAACATACATGGATCACAGGCAGGTGTATTTTTTTCACAAGTTTTAACAGGAAAGTTTGCCCATCTCATGAGAGTTTAGAAACTCTCTGCTTGGCAAATTCCAGAATGCTATCTTCACTAGTGAAAAGGTTCTCAAGTTTTGCAGATGATAAATTGAAAAGAGTTTACTAACTCTCCAGTATTTTCCCGTAGCAAAGGAGATCTCTCTCCAGAGTTTGACATTAGTAAATTTGAGAGTGGGAAAAAATGCCCAAACTCTCAGCTTAGTAAATTTACCCTTAGTCTGTACTGGAAGACTAGGACTCAAGTGATTTCCAAACAAAAACAAGTTTATTAAACTTCAACAGATATCTCTTGGAAACCCCCCAGAGAGTGTGAGACTGTAGATAGATGTAGAAACCACCTTTGGATAGTTCTCATGAGCCAACTAATAAAGATTGGCGAGTGATGTTAAGGGCCTGTCTACCACGCAATATCGACGTGACAAAATTTATCACCAATTGTGTATTGGATGGTGAAGTTCCCTTAGCAGACCAAGTAAACCAAGGTAACATTTCCCGCATTGTAACTCAATTGAGTATATATTTTCCAGTAGTAGTTAACTGGAACAAAATTTTCACCATAAAGCAAAAGGAGAGTGAATCTGCAGAAGATTATTGCGATCGGGCTCTACAGGCTATCACCCAGTACACTGGGTTAGAGGATATTAAAGATAGGACTCACCTCAGGGGAATGATAGTCACCATACTCATGGACGGTCTTAAAGAGAACCTAAAGACACGGGTTCAGACCTCACAGCCTGGCTGGAGGGAAGTCACAATAGATACCCTCATAGAATCTGCCATAGAACATGATAAAAACATCTCAAAGAAGAGAGAGACCCAGAGCGAAAAACTAATGGCTGTCAGTATTCAAGCTCTGGAAGGAGTGACGGTAACATCACAGCCAGCAGACACACCTGCACCCATACCCACACCTGCACCTGAACAGTTATACGTCCTCACTAATCCTACACCACAGCAAACACAGCCTTATCCCACTTATCCTACACAACCACAAGTCCCATAATACCCACAAGCTCTATACCTCCCACAATATCCTTTTCCTCAATACCCTTACCCATACCCACCACCTTTCTCTCCTGCTCAACCCACACAACAATCCTTCCCACGAAAGTGTTTTAATTGCAACCAGCCAGGACACATAAGTAAGAACTGCATGACAAAGAGGGTAGGACCCCCAAACCAGGCAGTACCTGGATATCCCCATAAGGGATATGCACAGAGACCAGCATATGTCCAACAGGCACCAGCTCCAATTGTGGCTGTTAATGCTCTATTGGAGAGTGAGAGCCAATGCTGGGAGTCGGGTCACACTTGTGATCTGCAGATAGACAGGTTGACGGGAAGTACTAGGGAAAAACTGGTAATGGTAATTGATGTAACTGATACCCAATCTCTGTTTTGCTTTCTGCCCTGTGCCCTAACACCCTGACTGTCAGTATTTTTCTTTTCCCACATAGGGGGAGGTGTACACTACACATGGACACGAGTGTCCCATGGGTTCATAGACAACCCCAGTATCTTCTCCCAGGCCTTATATGACTGTTTACAATCTTTTCAACCTGCCAATGGATCTGTTCTAATGTAAAATGTGGATGATTTATTGTTGTATTTAGGTCATGTTTAAATTATATTAAACTGTTGTGCTTTATCTCTCACACACAGGACACAAGGTTGCTAAGGACAAACGGCAGCCATACCAGGCTAAGGTCAAATACTCGGAATACTGCCCAACCCAGGGGCCCAGGCAATATTTAGAGGAGTAGATATTGATAACAGAATTTAAATTGCAGGAATTTGTGTACAAATACAGTATCCCTAGAATAATTGAATATAGGAGGGATACTCATTTCACAAGTAATGTCTTCTATAACCTGTGTAAGGTGATGGGTATTAATATCAAGATCATCCCAGACCATCTGTCTACCTGTCCCCCTTTGAGATACTGTTTAACAGGCAGCCTCATGTGAAAATATGATAATGAGGCTACTGTGCAGTGTCTCACAAAGATGAGTAAGAACAACTGAAATTGAAAATGTTATTAACTAACATGACTGAAGCAAACTCTCATGATGTTAAACCTGGAGAATTTGTTATGATCAGAATTTTTTTTAGCTCAGGTTGTTTGACTGATTGGTGGAAAGGTCCGTATCTGACGTTGTTGACAAAGTACCACATTCTCAAAGGGTGGCCGGGGAAGATACGTGGGTCCATTCCACTCACTACAGGGAGGTTAACCAACCGGTGGAGATACAAGGCAGAGACTAGGCCATTAACGTAGACCTGTCGATTGCGAGCTTGTGCCGGAAGGATTAAAAAGGTGACAGTGAGAAACCTGAGCTAAAAGTAAACTGTAGATCAGTGTCGCAGCAAGGGATTGTTCTGCTGTGTTCATTTTTGTATTCTTCTTCCAGAGTTTCCGTCATCTTGGTTTGTTTGGGGATACCCAGTTTCTGTGATGGAGGACCGATAGAGGAGATGGGAGCTGATGGCAGTGCCGATGGAGTGGAGTCAGGAGGAGTGCAATGCCAATTAGGGGAGTGTCAGACCAATCTTACTACTGTTATTGTTTAGAGAGCTATAATTCCGGATACTCAGGGACGGTGTGGAGGTTTATCGTCTGAAGATTCCTGTATTTGTGAGCTTTGTGGGTCCCTAGTTGATGAGAACTGTATTCAACGGTGCCAGCCTAAATATAAGCCGTACTGGGGTGGGTATCCTTTAGAGGATTATCATAGCATGGTAGGCAAAGTGTTAAATCAAACTGATTGCTGGGTGTGTTCACATGTGCCACAGGGACAGCATAACGTAGGGTTGGTGCCATTTCCGCTGAATATCACGGAAATTTTAGAATTACAAAAAGGGAAAACATTGGATGGAAAATTCCTCTCATCCAAACCACCTCATTTCAAACTCTATCAATTCCAAGTAGATAGATCACTTTTGTGTTTAAACATAACCAACCCCAATAAACCCGGGATTTGGGAAGTGACGGGGAATAATCAGACGATGACCTTCTCACAGAGAGCTGATAATGAGTCCATAAACCATGATCTGTTACGCTCAATTAAATCTAGTGGGAAACATTCTAGGTACCGGTACACATTGAGTTCCACCAAAGAAATTATTGGTAATGTACCAGATGGTTATTGTGCTAAAATAATACAACCAGAGACTTGCATGTACCAGATGGAAGACCCTGATATAGGATTGTTTGCAAGGGAAATGTGTTTAATGATAATGAAGCATACCATTCCTTATGTTCTCCCCGATAATGTATATTTTATATGTGGAAGAAAAGCGTATAAGTGGCTCTCCCCGAGTTCCGAAGGTTTGTGTTACCTGAGAAGAATAGTCCCAGAAGTTATGACCCTCACACATGTTGAAATGCTCGGTATCCATAAAAACACACCATCACCATATCTTCACACACAGTATGAACACAGAGGCAAACGAAATATGATACCTGGTGACGTGCATAAAGCCACTCAGTTCATTAGTGAGACAACTGGCTTCCAAGTTTTAGTTGCACTGGATCCCACCAGAATCACTTGGGGTACATTAAATTTTAGATATATTCAGGAACTTGCTAATTTAATAGATAATATCACCGAGATATATGATGACACATTCAGGTATACATGGAGAGAATTGCAAGCATACAAGAAAGAACTGGTGCAACACAGACTAGTGTTAAATTATTTAACTGCTGTAACTGGAAGGTATTGCGAAACTTTGGCCACCCAATTTGGAGTGAAGTGTTGCACCTATGTCACCAATGATACCAGCGACCCCAAAGAGGTGATAGACCGGAAGATGGACGAAATTCTGCAGCTAAAATGGGAGTTTCGTAAGAACCATAATGCTTCAGTGGCTGAAGTATGGGAGAAAATAGAAGGATGGGTCTCATGGTTGAACCCAGTGAAATGGTTCTCAGGCCTAGGGGAATGGGTCCAGGAAGTGATCACCAACATAGGCAAATTCTTGATCCTTATACTGATTGTCATCATAATAATTAGCCTAGGTGTCCGGTGTGTTCCTATTGTGTTGAAGTGTGGAAATTGTAAAAATAGAGTAAGACGAAAGAATGACATTATGATGGTGGTCAGTAATGGTAATATGAATACTGAGGTAAATATAGAACTGCATTACAACCCTGAACTAGGAAATACCATCATCTAATGAATTATATTTAGACGTGCATAGAATGTATTATTGAAATGTTACTTTTGAAACACCTCAGATAATGTAAAGTCTCAATTCCCTTCAAGACTGCCTTTATAGGACTGGTGCATCCCCACATCTTTCACATGACCTCCCAAGGTCCACAGTGTGCGTATAATCATTTTATGTTCCCTCCTAGAGACACATTATTGATGGATTAAGAACCACCTTGTGCCATCCCCTAATAACATTAAGTAATATATGTATGTATGCCTAAAATTAATTTTAACATCAGGATGTGATAGCATGTTGTTTGCTATCAAAGGGTGGACTGTCGAAGCTGGATTAGTGGCTGAGACGGAATCAGCGTAAAAATAAGCGTGCGCGATGCCATCTTGCGAATGGCAGCTAGACTCCATTTTAGAAACAAGAATCTGCAAGACGCCATTTTGCGACCAGTGCCATTTTAAATTACAACTCACAAGCTAAGTACAGATGGCAATGTTTTTGATAATCTACCAAAAACAACTAGAAAAACAGCCCCTGAGAAATGTAAATAGAATAGACAATACACCAGAATACTGTGAGTGTTTTACATACAAATTGGGAATCCCTGTATATAGACAAGTATAGTTGTGGCAATTGTAATATAACCCAGATATTCATCTACACAATTGAATTTGTCTGAATCCTAAACAGGTTTTAGTCCCACACCCAGATAGAATGGCCCCGGCTTCACAGCTGGGGGTAACACATTTGCATTGCAGTTTGAAACTGTGAGTGAGGAATGGGATATGTGTGTGTATGTATATATGTATATATATATATATATATATGTGTATATATATGTATATACATGTATATATATATATGTATATGTTAAGTCCATCATAGATAGAATCTCATGCATAAACACCGCACATTACACACAGTTGAGCTGCTAACATGACGCTCAGTAGCGAATGCACAATATCCTGTATGCGAACGCTGTTTATTAGCTGCATGCATGCACATCTGCCCCAAATCAGATAAACCTAACTAGCGTCTTTTTCCATATCCCTAATACTTACATAATGCACACTTACACAAAAGGTTCCATAGCTATAAAGTAAAAGACCCAAGTTTTATTCATTTATTACAAATGCTGTGAAATAAAGACTATTTTGGTATCTAAGGTTTAATACATGATAAGTAAGCCGTGTTTGATATTATACTGATCCGCACTTTATCCACAGCTTCCCAGTATCAACGGTGTTAAGATCGGAACATGCGTTCGCAACTTATGGACCGTAAAGACATAAAGAACCAAAATTTATTTTTGTGCATGCAGGGGAAATAGAGGAGGCAACAAGCTGTTAGAGGCTGTTCTGTGTCCATTTGAACCAACCTGTTAAAAGCCCTGTAACAAATGCACCCGCACTGGGAACCAATGGGATCAGCAACAAACTCCTCTATTGTGTTGTCTATTTCTGGGGGGGTATAAATATGTGTGCTCTGACCCTGGGTTTCTAGTCTTCTTGCTGATTGTTGATTGACGGAGGTTATCTTGCTGATGCCGGGATCTGGTCCAGAGCGCTTGCGTATGTATAACTGTACTTGGGTCTGTATAATTTCTTTGCGCTAAATTGTACTTAGATCATAGCATGTAACTGACTGTACTTTTACTTGAATAATACTTTGTGCTTTGGAACCACAGGTTCAAGGTCTGGAGTCTTTATTTACTGTATGACTGCGTATGCAAAATAGCGTCATCCTTAGATGTTTATAGGAAGGATATTAGAAGGTATAGGCAGGAGTGTATAGAGGTTAGAATCTAGAATCCTTACTGCAGAGACCAGCGCCAGGATATAGGTGAGTATGCAATCTTTTTTGCAGGGCCAGACGGTGTCTTTCCCACTATCCCTTCTAGGGCTGGATTGCCACCAGCAAGCTTCTGAAAAATCTGACCAGTGGTGCCTGCGCATGTGCGCATGACCCGCTCGCTCACTGCTCAGCATTCAGGGCAGAGGGAGTGAAAATTCTTTAACTTTTTTCTCTACCCCAGTGTATTTGGTTGGCTTGCTGCCTAACCCACCTGCTGTTTCTAGGTGGCAATCAAGTTTGCAGGTAATAGATACCTGCAAATTAGTGTTTTTGTATATACTGTATATTTCACACTGGTCGGAAACACTTTAAAATATATGGGCAATAAAAGTAGGGGTGTGCACCGGCCACTTTTCGTGTATTGTGTTTTGGTTTTGGATCTGGATCTTTCTTCGTGTTTTGGATCTGGATTGGTTTTGCCAAAACCATCCTTCCGTGTTTTGGGTTCTGGGTTTTGTGTTTTGGATCTGGATTTTTTTTAATAAAAACCATAAAAACAGCTAAAATCACAGAATTTGTGGGTTTTTCTGCTCCTATGCTATTATTAACCTCAATAACCTTAATTTCCACTCATTTCCAGTCTATTCTGAACACCTCACACCTCACAATAGTGTTTTTATGTCCAAAAGGTTGCACCGAGGTAGCTGGATGACTATGCTAAGCGACACGAGTGGGCGGCACAACCACATGGCCCATCTAGGAGTGACACTGGAGTGGCAGACAGGATGGCAGTTTGAAAAACTAGGCCCCAAACAATACATAATGCAAAGAAAAAAATGAGGTGCAAGAATGGAATTGTCCTTGGGCCCTCCCACCCACTCTTATGTTGTATAAACAGGACATGCACACTTTAACAAACCAATCATTTCAGCGCCAGGGTCTGCCACACGACTGTGGCTGAAATGATTGGTTCATTTGGGCCCCCACAAAACAAGCTGGCAATTAATCTGTCCCTGCACAAACTGGCTCTACGGAGGCAAGATGTCGTCCTCATCCTCCTCATCCACCGATTCCTCACCCTCTTCAGTATTGTGTACATCCTCATCCTCACAGAGTATTAATTTGTTCCCGCTGGAATCCACCACCACAGGTCCCTCTGTACGTTCTGGAGGCTGGTCTCCCTGGAAGAGTTGATAATTCATTTTTATGAACATCACCTTCTCCACATTTTGTGGAAGCAACCTCCTACGCCTTTCGCTGACAAGGTTTCCGGCTGCACTAAACACTCTTTCGGAGTACACACTGGAGGGGGGCAACTCAGGTAAAATAGAGCCAGTTTGTACAGGGGCCTCCAAATTGCCTCTTTTTTGCCAGTACAGGTACGGACTGTCTGACATGCCTACTTGGATGCTGTCACCGATGTAATATTTTAACAGACAGACGCATGCTTGTCGCTGCTGCTTTGAGGATGCAGGTGCGGCTACAGCCCACACAATTCACAAAGACAGAAAAAAAAGAAGAATTTTTTTATTGTTTGTGGTGCGCACTTTGAGGGTTACACCACCCTTTAACAGACAGACGCACGCTTGTCGCTGCTGCTTTGAGGATGCAGGTGTGGCTACTGCGCATACATTTCACACACAAACAGAAAAAAAGAAGATTATTTTATTTTGGTTGGAGCACACTTTGGGGTTCACCACCCTTTAACAGACAGACTCACGCTTGGCGCTGCTGCTTTGAGGATGCAGGTGCGGTTACTGCGCATACATTTCACACACAAACACAGAAAAAAAGAAGATTATTTTATTTTGTTGGAGCGCACTTTGGGGGTAACACCACCCTTTAACAGACAGACGCACGTTTGTCGCTGCTGCTTTGAGGACAGTATCATATGCAGTGACAGTAGATTTGTCTGAAATTGTTGGCACGTTCTTCAGTCTGGAGCAGATGTCCAAACCGGCCCTTGACTTATGACACAGGCGCACGGTTGGCGCTGCTCCTTTGTTGATGCACGTGCAGCCACAGTGCACACAAGTCACAAACACAGAAAATATTTTTTTATTTTGTTTGGAGTGTACTTTGGGGGTTACAGCACCCTTTAACGGACAAGCCAGCCGGCCCTTTACTTATGGGACACAGGCGCACGCTTGGCGCTGCTGCTTTGTTGATGCACGTGCAGCCACAGTGCACACAATTCACAAACACAGAAAATATTTTTTTATTTTGTTTGGAGTGCACTTTGGGGGTTACAGCACCCTTTAATGGTCAAGCCAGCCGGCCCTTTACTTATGACACAGGCGCACGCTTGGCGCTACTTTGTCGATGCACGTGCGGCTACAGCGCACACAATTCACAAACACAGAAAAATATTTATGTTTTTTGCACTTGGGGAGAGCACCCCTGATGGACAGAGCACCCCCTGGACAACACTACAGCACCCCTTTAGGACTGGGACACTACACAGGACTTTGGAGTGGACACAGCCCCTATGGACAACTGACTGCACAACACAGTCCAGCCAGCCCCTATGGACTTTGGAGGAGTGGACACAGCCCCTATGGACAACAGCAGCACAGCACAACACAGCCAGCCCCTATGGACTTTGGAGGAGTGGACACAGCCCCTATGGACAACAGCAGCACAGCACAACACAGCCAGCCCCTATGGACTTTGGAGGAGTGGACACAGCCCCTATGGACAACAGCAGCACAGCGCAGCACAGCACTGCACTACACTACACTACACAGCCAGCCCTAACTCCCACCCTCCCTATTCACTGTCCGAGTGAGAAAATGACGCCGACGCGGGTACCTTATATAGAATCCAAAACCGTGATGACGTTTTGCCTCGATTTCAGATCCGAGTCAGGCGGGAAAAGTCGTGCCTGACTCGGATCGGCCTCGGATCGGGGGGGCTCGGGGGGGTTCGGATTTCAGAAATCCGAACCCGCTCACCCCTACTATAAAGGCACAGAGGAAGTGATTCAGTAGTGGACGGAACTGCAAAGTTGCACGCAAGCAGCTCTGCAATTCCATCCTTGCAAATGTACAAATGCAGCAAGGGGTGTTTGAGATCTCCTGCTGCATTTGCACTTGAGATGGACAGAAATGCATGTGTGCGGCTAAGCAATTCCGCCCATGGCCAATATTCAATTAGAGGTAAAAAGCTGCTTCAGCGAAAAGTTTTCGCCAGTTTACTAACTAATACCCCCTAAAAAAAGCATGAAATTTTTGGGGTGAAAATGTAAAAAGTGTTTGAAAATGGGTTTTAAGTATTGGGTTGTGTATTTTGGGGTGCTGTATGGATGGGTCAGGTGTTTGTAGGATTGCAGGGGGCTGCAGCAGCAGTTTTTTTATAAAGTTTTTAAAAATGCACTTTAGTAACTCCAAAATATACTAGTACTCATTTAAACGGAATCGGTATGAAATACCGCCGGCCGCATGGCCGGCGGATTTGATTCCCGGCAGCGCCTGGCCGACCAAAGCAGAGTTCCCGGCAGCGGAAGCCGGACAGCGCTGGAAATACCGATTGTCGATATGTAAGTACTGCCTAAACTAACCTAACCCTCCTTAGGGGTGCCTAACCCTAACCTCCCCCCCAAGTGCCTAATCCTAATCCTCCCTCTAAGTGCCTAACCCTAAGTCCCCCCCGGGGGTGCCTAACTCTAACCCTCCCTCCCCCTAGCCTAACCCTAACCCTCCTGGGGGGTGCCTAACCCTAAGTTCCCCCCGGGTGCCCTAAACCTAACCCTCCCACCCGCGGCTGTCCACTCGCGGCGCCCGGCATCCCTTCGATCGGGATGCCGGGCGCCGGTCTCCCGGCGTCGGGGAAATGTCAGGTGTTTACATCTAGACGCCCGGCATTTCACCCTCGCCGGGATATGACAGTCAGGAAGTCAGCTGCCGGTATTAAGGCAGCCGACTTCCCGATTGTATACCATTTAAACGTACCCCCAATTTAACTACAGCAATTATTTTTCACCAAAGAAATTGCTTTATATAATTTTTTCAAACTAATGTAAAAGTGCACATAACAGCCATTTGACTCAATTTAGGAACCCAAAATACTTTTATTACAGCTATTAATACACTTCTAAATTGATTACCAGGGTCACTTATGCTTTTTTTGGGGTACAGACTGATTTCCCCCAAAAAATAAGTCCTTTTCGCTAGTTTCGCACATTCGCGTCTTCGCCTGTTTGAATAGCACGAAAAGCGGGAGCGTGCATTGTGAAAGTACACGATAACTTTACCTCAAAACAGGCGAATGAGGTGAAAACATCGCACTTATCGCGGATCTCGGCTTTTCGACGCTATTTGAGTCCGGCTCCATCTCTGAATCAGGCCCATAGTACAGAGCATTAGAGCCATGTTTTCAAAATGTTTGCAGGTGACACCCAAATTAACTAAAACAATGACATGCACAAAAAAAAAGGTATAATGTTACACACTGGTTTATAGATGCCAGTTATGTCAGGGGAAGTATTTTTCAGATCTGGAACATTATATTTTGTGGGACAACTATAATATTAATTGAAGATGCACAGTCATTTCAGCTACCGAAAGAATAGTTTATAGGTAGGGTGTGTTTAATTATAGTTTCATGCACAACAAACAGATACTAAACAGGAAAAACTAAAAGGGAGAGGGCAGTCGGAGAGGGTGTACCCAAAAACAAACACACTGCACAATACTATAGTATACAGTTTCAGATGTCACATCACCAACATGCCACATAATGACAAACCACAAAATTAGTGACAGTTACCAGCTGTCACTGGCCCTCATTCAGAGCCGCACGTTAACAACAGTACGCTCGTTGCGTTCCGATGTTGACTAACCGCGCATGCGTCGGTGTTACACTGCGCATGTACGTACGGCAGATTGCGTGCTTTTTTTCTCTCGTTCCTAAAATAGCGTACAGGAAGTGACATGTCAAATGTGATTGACAGAACAGGGCGTTTTTGGGTGTTGACGGGGGTGGAGATGAAAAAACGCAGGCGTGGCGAGGCGTTTTTGGGGCGTACATACATTAGCAGATGCGAACGTCAAATGTGTTCGGACCGTCTCATACGTCACTGGAACATCCGCTTTCCCTTCAAAATGCTCGCACAGCTTAGGGTCAGGATTACTCGACCACATTGGCGATGGCCTTCTCCTCCGTCCCGGGACTCCACGATGGTGCTGCGATTAATCGCGGCTGGTCAGTAAAGTAATTAGTGTTGGATTGAAAACCGGCTTGGTATGTGTTTGGAAAGCAGTTTATTGGGATAGCACAAAAGCGTACGCAGGTGGAAATCAGAGCTGCTAATGTCATGATTACACAATCAATTAGCGTACATTTTTGGTGTTTTATTTTGGCCACAATTTGTTGGTTATGGCCTATTGTAACAATAATGTCATCATGTTTTAATTAGCTCCCCTTTTTTTTGGTTTACTGTGGAATTTGCATCGCTATGTGATTTTTTAAACGTTCCTTAAAGAGGCCTTTTTTTTTTTTAAAGAGGGTCAGTTTTTGCCTTTAGGGCCAGGATTAAATGTAACCCATTTGGACAATAATGTCACAATACAATGTCAGTTTTTTGTTTTAAATTTATTGTTTAAACACAAACAAATTGGCCTAATATTTTGTTGCCTTTTTTTTGTGGCAAAGATATTTGTTAAAAAAACAAACAAACCCATAACTGGTAACATAAACGTAAATACCAAAATTAAAAACATTTCACAAGAAAGGAGAGGGAAGTTTTGACCAGAAAGGAATATGAGCCAAGCACAGAAGGAGTGTGGGAAAAGTCGCCATTGCTGTCACCGTTTTCTCGCCCGTTTGGCTGGGTGAGGGTGGGCGCCAGACCGGGTCCGGGATGCCATCGGGCTGGCCTGTCCAGAGGCAGATGTTGTGGCCTCTGGACTAGGCACAGGGCTAGGCACATTTGGAGGATTGGCTGATGTTGTGCCAGAGGTGGAGGATCCGGATGTTCCGGCAGGAAGGGAGGTCGGCTCCACCATGTGCTGGCGAACGAGCTGCTCCAGGGCATCGGCGATGCGGATGTTGGCCCTGGTATTTTCCGCCAGGGCCTGAGCAATGGTCACGTTGGCCGCAGCATTTTGCTCCAGGGCCTCAGCCACCCGTATAAGACTGGCGTCCATCCTCTGCAGAATCTCCGTATGGAAATCCGATTTAAAATTGAGTTCTGTGAGGAGGCCCACTGCCTGCGAGGGGGCACGCCCTGGACTGGCTTCTGCAGGGTCCTCAGCCGGATGTACTGGTTCCTCCCCTGCAGAGCCAGCAGAAATTCTGCGGCCAAGGCTCCCCTCTGGAGCAGACTCATCCGCCTCTGTCTCTGTTAGGAAAAATGCCAAAAGACTCACATTAGAATCTACATATTGGCACAATAGCATTTCAGAGTTGGTGACATCACAAGACTTACCTTGGCCAACATGAGGAGCCGCAAAGTCTGGCATGTCCGTATCCATGTTGGACACGCCAAACACCTCCACAGCCTGCACACACCCCTGTGCCAGCTCTTCTAAGTCTGTCAACTCCAATGACACAGGGGTGGGACCCCCACCTGTCCCCCTTGCATGCCTAGCCCTGTCGGCAAGTTTTTGCTTGAGACGATATTTGAAGTCTGCCCATCTGTGGAATGAAATTGGAACCATTATCCTTTTTTTTACAATGGGGTTTGTTTATAGGATGGGAAAGTGTTTACTTACCGCCGTTTGACATCCCGGGCTAGACGGACATAATCACCCACCCTATTGACAGCAACGGCGACCTCCTCCCACATTCTCCACTTCTGGCTTTGGCTCATATTCCTGGCTGCCTGGGGCAGGATGTCAACGCACTTCTGTATCAAAACCTCCATCTCCTTGCTTGTGAAATGTGGCTGCCTTTTTTTTTTGGCAGCTTTGGCGGGTTGACTGGGGCCAGCAGTCTCTTCCATGTCATCCTCCTCACCTATTTGGGTAAATATGCAGATTTAGCCACTTCACAACTTGCACAATATTATGTTTTAAAAGAATCATTGAGACAAAATGCATGAAGGCCTTACCGCCGGAATTTTGGCCATTGTTTCCCTGGTCTGAAGCCATGTCTCTGCTTCCAGAATGAAATCAACCAGAAATTAAATGTGATTTCGTGACGTATTTATACATGCGTCCTTAGTTTGCGGCCGCATCATTGATTGTGCGTCCCTATGATTCATCCTTAATTTGTGCGGGAAAATAAACACTATTTATGGCTTGGTGTGTGTGGAGTCGAGGTTGCGTTGTTGGATTGTTGGCGGTTAAGTTGGTTGGATTTTGTTGTTTGCGGTTGGAGGATTTGGCGGTGTTTGGATTTTTTTTGGTTTGCTACAGTTGTTTTGGTTTTCCGTTCGCATTTTTTTGGTTTATTTTTTGCCATCGTTTCCTGATTTGGTAAGTTTTGTGCAGTCTAATTTGTGGCCAATTGGTGTCTACTTCTGGTTTTTTGTTTGATATTTTTTTTTAACACTAATTTCATCTATTTTAGTTTGTTTTGGCTTTCGGACCCAAAGACCTTTTTGAGGGAAATCTTATATATTCGATTTTGGTAAGTCCATTATTTTTCTTGCATTTGCGAACTAATTAACGCATTTTTGACTGTTGGTGTAGTGACTTGCATTTGCGAACTAATGAACGCATTTTGGACTGTTGGTGTAGTGACTTGCATTTGCGAAATAATTAACGCATTTTTGACTGTTGGTGTAGTGACTTGCATTTGCGAACTAATTAACGCATTTTTGACTGTTGGTGTAGTGACTTGCATTTGCGAAATAATTAACGCATTTTTCGAGGCTTATTCATCATGTAAACCAGTTTTGCTTTTCCCTTTTCCATTTTTGGGGTCCATTTGACCCCTATTTGACGTACGGTGTGCAATGTCGTTTTCATCGATGGCCAAATGTGTGTTTCGCCTATTTTATGTGTTGGCTTGCACCAATTTGACAAACATAAAATCACCCTCTAAATTTTTGATGTCTCATTTTTGGCTTTTTTACAGTTTATACGTATCATGACAATACCCCGGCATGTAAGCAGCTATGGATGGTATCATAAAGCTAAGTTGTTTTATGTTACTTTTGGGGTGGCTCAAAAGCCTTACATTGTAAACTTTGAATTTCAGGTAGATCTGGGGCGAATTGTTCTGGCCCTGCTCCCGGAAGACGACCAACCTCAAACTCGTCCCAGGCGTAGGCATCGTAGGCATGCAAGGCCCCAGATATTTCGAACACGTGTCACCCTTTTTGGAATGCCCGATGATGAGGTTTTAAGACGCTACCGTCTACCTCCCAAAATCATCATAGACACTCTCTCATTAATAGAAAGTGATCTTGAGCGGCAAATTGACAGTCCAACAGCAATACCACCACTGACGCAATTTATGGCGGTGTTACATTTCTGTGCCTCAGGATCGTTTCAAACAACGGTGGGAATAGTGGCGGGCATCTCCCAATCCTCCTTTTCCCGGATCCTGAGGGCAGTGATGGAGGCACTTTTCAAGCACCTCCATCATTTTATTAAAATGCCTTTGGATATGGGTGCCCTTAGTGTGGGCAAGGCCAATTTTTACCAAATAGCTGGCTTCCCACACATCATAGGGGTTGTGGATGGTACTCACATACCACTTCAGCCTCCAGCACGGCTGGAGGCAATATTTAGAAACCGTAAACACTATCACTCCCTGAATGTAATGGTGGTATGTGATGCCTCCCTCCAGATCCTGTCCCTGAATGCTAAATTACCAGGAAGTGCTCATGACTCCTTCGTCATCCGGCAATCAGGGATATGGCAGAAATTAACCAACCTACAAGCTGGTGATGCGTGGCTTTTGGGTAAGTGGAGACCTTTAGTACATAACAATGTTAAGCTTGATACACAGTGTTCCTGATGTTGTCTATTTTTTTTCACAGGAGACAGTGGATACCCTTGCATGTCCTGGCTGCTCACTCCTTATTTGGCTCCCACACCAGGGCCACAAAGTGCATATAATTCCGCACTTACAGCCACCAGGCAAGTGGTGGAGCGCTGTATCGGCCTTTTAAAAGGCCGATTCAGATGCCTCCACCGCTCTGGTGGCGAGCTCATGTATGTGCCGGATATGGTGTCTAAAATTGTGGTCCTGTGTGGGATATTTCACAACATTGCCATAAGGAGTGGTGTCCCAATGCAGCCAGAGGATGCCTTACCTGAGGATGGCCCCCCCGAGGTTGGTCGGAGGTCAGTATGTGGGGGGGCCATACGCGATGATGTTGTTGCCAGATTTTTTAGGTAAGTTGTAACAAAACTACAGTGTTTATACCTAATGTGTTTGTGTTTGTTTGCGAACATCTAATTTTGTGTTTTTTTTCTCACCATCTTCTGTTTGTTCACATAATCTTTGGCACTCCAACGCTCACTACTTCCTGCTACCCTTACCAAACCTGGATCTGGTCCTTTTGGGCATATATTCTGGAACCCATATCGCAACGCCATGTTTGTGGAATCATGTTGGCATGGTCCTTCTTCAACCAGTTCTTGATTTTTTGTTTTTATTTAATTATTTCTGGGTATGTGTTGTATTTGAATTTATCACTGTGTTCTTTTTTTGGGAGTGACCACTTTGTTTTCTCTGTTATGTTGCGAATAAATGTTTGGAGAGTGAAATGGTCTTCCTTTTTTGGGACGTTAACAGCAAGTGTAACCAGGTTAACACAAGTTACATTTGACTAAGGGGTAATCCAGTACTGACGCCAGTTGAGCTAAACTGAAATGTTTTCAGCTTCCCAACCCACACCAAAAGGAAGCCTGGCCCAACCTTGGGATTTGTAAGATTGGCCTAAGCAGCTTGCGCACCAACTAGGAACCTGTAAAATGTAGAAATATGTAATTGACACTACACCCAAAAAGGGAAATGACATTGTTACTGTTATGTGTTTCTTGTGTCTGTTTGACATACAAAGACAAAACCCAATCTAACTTTTAAAAAAGGGAAATCCTTGCAGGAACAGTCTACTTATGTCAGGCTAAACTATCTTGGTTTTGGATTTAAAAAATGAGCCAGAACGTATATTTGTATGATAAAATTTATTTTGAAAAGTTAACAAAACTAAAAAAACTACTGGCGAAGGAGGCCAGACAGCCGGTCGAGGGCCACAAGAATGCCAATTACATGTTGGCGCATCTGGCCAACACTATCCGCCACCTCTTGCCGACGCCTCTGTTCCTCTGTGGGTGAGAAAAGTGTGTGGGTTAATACAACAATAGGGAATCCACATTAAAAAAACAAAAACACAACGAAATCACTCCTAAACCTAAAAAAAAATAAAAAAAGGGGGTGCTGCCAAAAATACAAGGCCTATGTACAAATTCCCACAGGTGTGATATGTGTATGTTGAAATCACCAGGAAGAGGTAAAGGCAAACTGCGAAATCACCAAAAGTCAAGCCACAAAAACACAAAGAAAGGCACGACACATGATTACATACAAACAGTTTGTGCTTTAAAAAAAAACAAAATAAAAACATACCGGGAGCCAAAACGGGAGCTCCGGAAATGCCTCCATGATCCTCCTCGGAGGATCCGTCATTCCCCAAAGAATGGGGAGGAGTTATGATGGACTCCGGGGAGGGGGTAATTGGAAGAGGGGTGGGTGGAGGAGAGGGGGAAGTGGGACGGAGGGGAAGGAGGCCCGACATTTCCGGGAGAGGGTCTGGGAAGGAGGGGGAGGAGTGGGGAATAGGGGAAAGATTTGGGGTGGAGTGTTGGCTGGGGGTTGGGGATAGTGGCCGGGAACGCCGTCTGGACGGACGGTGACGGCGGAGTCTTGGCTGTCCCCCTAAAATATGTCAAAGAAATTGCGGTTAGTTTATGGACAAATCCGGGGACCAAAACTAAAAAAAAAACACAACCCAAAAAATAAGCCAAATAGGAGTAGAATGAATAAATCAGAAATAGAGGGAAAACATGCACACGCAGATATGAGTACAAATAATAAATAGGACAGACAGGAAAACATGCACACGCAGATATGAGTACAAATAATAAATAGGACAGACAGGAAAACATGCACACGCAGATATGAGTACAAATAATAAATAGGACAGACAGGAAAACATGCACACGCAGTTTGCCCCACAAACACAAACATGAAAACCACAATACATAACACTTACTTTCCAGTATCTGCATGCGAAAGCATGCCAGCAAGCGGGGCGTTCGCCGTTGCAGGTCGGACCACCTGCGCTCCAGCTGCCCGATGTTGCGGCGTGAGCCGAAGGACCGCAGGCGGGACCGTGCCTCCGCATACGCGGAGCGCTTCTGCCGGTTGCTGATGGGTGGAGGCTGGCTGGTGATCCGGCGATCCATGACCTCCGTAAGCACCAGCAGCTCGCGCCTGGTGAATGCGGAGGCTCTCATGATGGCAATGGTGTTTTTCTTAAAAATCATTTTTGATAAAGTGTGTAAAAATTTTCTGATTGGCTAATGTATTTTGGAAATTAACAGGAGCAATTTTATTGGTTAGTGTATGAGTCATGTGTTCGACAGGGCCAGAAATCTCTGGAGAGTTATGATAGGCTTGATGCAGTGACATGCGTAAGCAAATTTAAATAAAGAAATGAACCCAGGGAAATATGCGGGGATCCACAGCAATAGAACAATTGTTTAATTGTGGTTCACATGTTTTTTGAACAATAAAAGCGAATGTTTCATCCGTACGTATTCTGCGGGTAAACACAAACACGGACAAGAGTAAAGTTTCTTGCATTGTGTTGAAAAAAAAAAAACAATTAAGCTAATTGATACATTGATTGGCATGATACGATTGATGGAGGTAGGCAGAATAAAGGAGCAGGTAATCGACATCTGACAAGGCCACTTCCTGTTTATACTTGTGCGTGCGTTCCTTTCAAGCCATTTCGGGGATGTACGCTCGCTATTTCGTACGCTCGTTAGTTAGAGGAGGGGTCGTCAGAGTTTAGGGAGGAATTTTAGATGCGAACGAAAATACGAGCGAGCCATTGAATTTAAATATTTTTGTACGTACGCCTAACGTACGTGCGCCCGCTTGCGAGTGGGTCTGAATGAGGGCCTCTAATTCCTGCTCCCTAGGCAACAGAAACAAAGGAGGTCCATGACCACACAGGGTAAACAGCAGATAGTAAAGTTAGGTACGGCTGTAACTATTGAACTATTGAACTAGTAGTAAATATCAATATATGATCAACTAAAGGGGTCCTTATATATGATATTCAATAGGGAAATTTTTAGCCTACTAGTGGTGCACCCCAGAGTTAAATATAGTTATCAAAACGTTATCCAAAAGAAGAGAAGGATCAAACAACTCTATTTGGGGGCACACTTAAAATAGAAACAGCAAAAACAGATATCAGTAGAAAAGAGAAATAGAGGTCAAAATTGTACATTTGCAGTACCAGTATAGATTCACATGATATCAGAGTATTCACGGTAAGAAAATATAAAACTTAACTTTTATTATAAATGCTAAAATATACATATATATGATACCTAGCAATATTAAATGACATACAAAATAATAATAAAGGAAACACTCATTTAGTGAAATGCTGTTAAGGACTGGTATTTCGCATTTGTCACCAGAGAAAATACTTATTGTAAACATCCACGCTCATATGGGCATTCAACAAGTATGGTGGACATAGTGAATGACAGGACTATTGCGTATTTTTATGCTCATGTAAGTATTCAATGCATAATGTGGACATTGCAAATCACAGAAAAATATTGATTCAACATTTTGTTATAATATCTGAAAAACCATCATGCACCATCAAAATAAATACATATCACTGATGATTATCATCACAAAAGGGTACACAAATCATCTGGATTCATCTTGTATCCACATTTCAGAGCCTGCCACCCAGATCAAAGGTGGTTTACCAAATAGTCGTTAATTTTTAACTGTGAATGATTATTTGGTAAACCACCTTTGATCTGGGTGGCAGGCTCTGAAATTGGATACAAGATGAATCCAGATGATTTGTGTACCCCTTTGTGATGATACTCTTGCAGCAGAGGCCGCGAGGAGGGGGGCGCAACATGCCCCCTGGCCAGATGACAGATGATGGTTGTTCAGTGTGTATGAACAACCATTATCTGCAGATACCGTATATACTCGAGTATAAGCCAAGTTTTTCAGCACATTTTTTGTGCTGAAAAAGCACCCCCTCGGCTTATACTCGAGTGATGCCCGCATGGTACGCAGCTGAGTAGCGTACCATGCGGGCCGCGGTGCAGACTGTGTCTCTGTGACACAGCTGCACTGCGGGAGCCATCTTCCGGCACCCGCAGTGGGTAATGGGAGAGACGTCGTCATAACGACGTCTCTCCCATAAGGCAAAGCGGCCTGAGGATCCAGTAGCAGCGTCGGGACCAGGAGCGGGGTTTCAGGTAAGTGTTTTTTATTTTTATTTTACATCTGTCTACTGGGGGCAGTACCAGGGGGGGGATTACTACTGGGGGCACTACCAGGGGAGGGTTAATACTACTGGGGGCACTACCAGGGGGGTATTACTACTGGGGGCACTACCAGGGGGTATTACTACTGGGGGCAGTACCAGGGGGGGATTACTACTGGGGCAGTACCAGGGGGGATTAATACTGGGGGCACTACCAGGGGGGTATTACTACTGGGGGCACTACCAGGGGGGGTATTACTACTGGGGGCACTGCCAGGGGGGTATTACTACTGGGGGCAGTACCAGGGGGGGATTAGTACTGGGGGCAGTACCAGGGGGGGGGATACTACTGTGGCAATACCGGGGGGGATTAATACTGGGGGCACTACCAGGGGGTGTATTACTACTGGGGGCACTACCAGGTGGGGTATTACTACTGGGGGCACTACCAAAGGGGGAATATTACTACTGGGGGCACTACCAGGGGCGTATTACTACTGGGGGCACTACCAGAGGGGGAGTATTATTACTGGGGGCAGTACCAGGGGAGGGATTACTACCAGTAGCTGCTGCATTTCCCACCCTAGGCTTATACTCGAGTCAATACGTTTTCCCAGTTTTTTGTGGAAAAATTAGGTACCTCGGCTTATATTCGGGTCGACTTATACTCGAGTATATACGGTATATCTGTAAGGTGTGTACCTGTCAGGATTCAGTCTGGGATCGGCTGTTACTTACCGCAGCGCCGGCTTCCTCTCACTAGCGTGTGCGGTGAAACGTCAGGTGCGGTGGGTGACATGCTGAATATTCTCCCCAGAACCCAGATGACTTCCATGCAATCCTCCATACCGGAGTTCCTGCGGTGGTAGTCATGGGCGCAGCAATGTAGTTTGAATCGCATGACAGTATCTCATCCAACAGTAGCCTTGTCTGTTCTCAGCTGACTTCCTCCTCCAATGCAATGGACAGCTACTTGGGGGTATAAAACAGGACTCCAGGTAACAGGAAGTTGCCTGATCAACTTTATATTTCCTTGATGGTTGCTGTTGCATCATTCCAGGTTCCACGAGCAATCTTCCAGTGATTATTCACAGTGTAAATTCACCAGTGTGTACTCAGTACCTCACCTGAGTACTGAATCCATGTGTCTCTTTCCAGTGTTCATCCTGCACTTGGATCTCCAGTCTGTTCTCAGAACGTCATCCAGAACAGATTTCTGGAGCACTACTCCGATGCTCGCCCTGCGTCAGGATCACCAGAGTGTACTCCGTACATCATCTGAGTACTGGATCCTAGTGTCTCATTTCAGTGTTCGTCCTGCACTTGGATCTCCAGTCTGTTCTCAGAACGTCATCCAGTACAGACTTCTGAAGCGCAACTCCAGCGCTCGTCCTGTATTTAGACCATCATAAGTGTACTCAGTACAACATCCGAGTACTGAATCCTAGTGACCTATTTCAGTGATTATTCTGCACTAGACCATCAGTTTGTACTCAGTGTGTCATCCTGTACTGTTTTCCAGTGCACTGCTCCAGAACTTATGCTGCGTCTCCATGACCATTGGGTACTCAGTACATCATCCTGCATCTAGATCTTCATTGTGTACTCAGTACATCATCCTGCGTCTAGATCTTCATTGTGCACTCAGTACATCATCCTGCATCTGGATCTCCATTGTACACTCCATACATCTTCCTGCGTCTGGATCACCACTATGTACTTACAGTAGTTCATCATCCTGTGTCTGGATCTCTATTGTTTACTTAGTACTTCATCCAAGTACTGGTTCCAGGTTAACTACTCCAAAGCTCATCCTGTGTCTGGTCCACCATTGTGTATTTAGTACATCATTACAGTACTGATTCATAGTATGTTCCTCCAGTGTTTTTCCTGTGTTGGGATCTCCCAGCTAGGCCCCCGATGCTTCTCTGCAACCAGATCTCCAGGGTATTATCAGAGCCTAATAGTACACCAACACTCAGTGATATTCTAAATGATCACTCCTGTGTTTTCCTTCCCTATTGTTTTTTTGTTTTCTGCTGGTAACGGATACCTGAACAAAGGGCTGCAACCTGCTTACTGGGTGCAGCTGAAGCCCACATCCCAATTGGAGGGGTCACTAGCGAAGACCCCCCAGTAGGTTAGACTCTGTGCCTTTGGTCAGGTCTAGTCAACATCCGGTACTAACTGTTTTCGAAGATTTATTCCCAGTCTCCTCAGTAGCTGCTCTCCACACCCTAGTTCTCCGACTTCTAACCCTCTGGGTGAGGGCCTCCAGTGTCTCACCGTGACAGTAACCAGCTTTTACAGTCCTTCCCCACCTGAGAACACAAGAAAGTTATCTCAGACTGAAAAGAATTGTAACTAAACCCATGCACCAGAGAAATGATGGTCTTGACAAAGTTTTCATCTATTTGGATCAAGCTGAGAACAAGTGAACAGCAAAATGCGCCTCAGTGGAGGTTGGGGTCTCGCCCAGTGCATGGACAAGACCTGGGATTGACAGAGGTTAAGTTTACTGCATGTTTCTTCTGTTGTTATCACCCACCTTTCACACACAGGTATCTCTCCATCCTTCACACTCTCGTCACGCGGCTACCTACGGTGACCCTGCCCTGTCGCCACACTTCCCAGATCTGCCAACTGACAGCAGATGTGAAACCTACAGATTTGACCTCATACACTGTGGCTTCAGTTGCGCCAAGCAGCACCTCTCTGCACCAGGACCCGGGCGAGTTGGCCGTGTTGAGCGTCTGTCTTGCTCAAATTGTGCATCTTATTCATAGAAATAAAACAACTAGAAATGACAAAACTGCTTTGCTAGATTGCACTAATAAATTTGATGTGTGACGTGCAACATTTGTACATCTGTGAAGGAATGAGTCTGAATCTATATAGGACGTGCTACGCTGCAGCTGCTGCGGATTTTTCTTACTCCAACTTCTGTTGTGCCGCCAAATTCTGTTGTGCTTTATCTGCAACGTTGTACGTGTTTAAAATGAATTTTTATTTCATTTAAAACTAATTCCTGTGTGGTTAAAGTCGCAACCCGGTATCCCAGTACCCTTTGAGTGGTGTTTCGCTGTCTGCAATGCGAATAATATACAACATCTAAAGAAAAAGATGGTACACTACACCTCTCAGGTCAGTTCAGTTGTGCCAGGCATCTCATGCCATATAACATGTGTGGGCACATCTGTATCTTCCTTTTGGTTTAGCTGCCCTGTTTCTTACCTCACCATTCACTGCAGAGGACAGTGGGGAAGCAGAAACAGGTCTGTTTTCTAAACCCTGAACTGTCTTTATACATTTATGTTATACATGTTGACATCTGTTACATATACTCACCTTACATGTTTGAGATCCAGTTACATATGCTCTCTCTAAAATTGAACCATTACAAGCTAATATTATTGAACTACTTGGATTAATATCAGATATTTATGCATGTATACAGGATGATTTGCAGAAAGGTTTACTATAACCTATAGGTGACCCCACCTGTCTTTTCTAAATCAATTGGTATCTACTAACCTGCATATGTGGATACTATACTGTTGGATACTTCCTCTTGAAATTGCAATATTGAGACTTTATATCACAATATGATTGTTTCAAATATACTTTCTTCCATTTCTGGAATGTAAAATGTTTTATTATCTGTATACTCTGAGGGGTAAATTTACTAAAATGAGAGTTTTTAGAAGCGGAGATGTGGCCCATAGCAACCAATCAGATTCTAGCTATTGTCTTCTAGAAGGTGCTAGTCAGATGTTAAGTAGAATCTGATTGGTTGCTATGGGCAACATCTCCACTTCTAAAAACTCTCACTTTAGTAAATTTACCCCTGAGAGTGATCTTCTTTATATACTTAATGATGGGTGTGACTAACCAATTGGTTATTACCTGTACTTATTGTATTTGGAACATGCATCCCTTTGATAACTTATTAATAAGGAATTAAAGGGTATATTTACTAAGGTGTGGGTTTATAGAAGTGGAGGTGTTGCCCATAGCAACCAATCTAGTGATGACATTTATTTTCTGCTATAATTGTTGAATATTACCGTACTATTTGATCATTACATTTCACTAATTTAACTTGTCATCCTTAGTACTGCTAATTTGAAAAGGTCAATTCCTGCTTACCTATAACATACACTATGTAGACAAAAGTGATTGGACACTGACAGCAATAGATCAATGAGATTTTATTGACGTCAGTACTTTGTAGGTCCACCACGTGTAGTGATTATTGCAGACATTCTTGTTGGCAAACTGTCCACAAGTTCCAGCAGGCGGTATGTTTTGCCATTTCAAGTACAGTGACCAACTGTAACACTAAAGAAGGTTGTGTCGGCCTAGAATGCACTTGTCGCTCCAATTTGTCCCAGAGGTTCTCAATGGGGTTAAGATCTGGACTCTGAGCTGGCCAGTCCATCCGGGTTACAGAATTTTCTGTATACCAGTCCAGCATCTCCCTGGAAACATGACAGGTGGCTTTGTCATCCTGATAAAAACATTTGTTGTTTACGAATTGTTCTTGTCGAAACCGCCACATTAGTGGCCATTTGGAACTTGTATGCAATGGTATGCATTGAATGCATTTTGCTTGCGCGGGGGTATCCAATCAATTTTGTCTACATAGTGACTGGTCTTTGATATTTCTTGCCTAAAAGAGTATACAGTTACAAATGAACTGTCTAGGCCAGAGTCCAAGCCCCCCATGTATCTCCCCTTTAAACCCAAAAGACTGCAGAAAAAGTAGCCAAATCGTTGGAACATGGCCAACAGGTATCCCGCATGGACGGGGGGTGAGGAGTTGACTGGACACCCGCTTGTGAGTAATATCTGTGACCGGATGACCTCACTTCTTTATCCGATCACTGGTTAGGCTTGATCCCCACTGGATCTTGGGGTATCAGGGATTCCCACTTATCGTCAGTAACTGCCTGTTACTGACTCCACCCACTGTGCAGTGGGCGTGTAACTTTGCTGCCACCACCAGGTCCTTTACTGGTCCTGGAACCGCTTACTGCTGTGTATGTGTTGGCGAGCTGCGGCCACACCTCCTGATTGGTGTCGGCTGATACCCACTGATCCCTCACAATAGACCTGGCTTTGCACGGTAGCTGGCAGAGGGTTTGAGCTACTGTAGGAGACGCTGGGCGCAATCCAGCACAGCCGGAGAACAGAATAGTATTTGGCGCAATTCTGTTGTCGCAGGATTCAGCTGCTGCCATTGTAAAGGCAAGATGTTTATTGCTCAGTTATCCTTAAAAAACTCTTCTCCTCAGCTAAAGGGGGGTCAGCATATATATGTTTCACAGCATACAATCCATCTTGATATTCGTAAAGATATACACACAGGCTCACAGGCCTTCTTTAATCCCACTCCACAGGGGGTAAATCCGCCCTGTGGTTTTTAACCAATCAACTGAAGTACATGTACCTATAACATTGGTCACTCGTCTGTGCCTGAGCCCACTCGCAGGGCTTAGCGATGCCCCAGGCTCCGTCCCAATGTGACTCAACTGTGTATCATTCCTGTTTATTAGAAGGATAAAGAATTTATTAGATCTACCAGCTAACTTTAATCCTGCCTGTACTGACCGGTCACTTATTTAAAAATGAGACAACATTCATTGTTATTATTGCATGCTGAATGGATACTTTTTTTGCTACAATAGATCGTGTCTTTCAAATGTATTCCTAAATTATTTTCTATGCAGTGTAACTACTTTGTTACTTATCCTATGTGTTTGACACATTCTGCTTAACTTTTTATTGATTGTTTTAATAAAACCTTATTTTGTTTTTTAAACTTATTGGCTGCTAAATAATAGGTGTACCAGCGCATTTGGGGTCCGATTGAGCACGGATTGCACGGCTGCGTTTGGACGCACCCACTAGCTGCGAAAATATGCTAATAAATGTAATCGCACAGCAACCACAGCACTATACCAAGACACCCATCACTGTATAAAGCCGCCCACTTCCCATGACATGCATCCGCAAGTCAATGCAAATATCAAGTAACATCAAGTGACATCGGAACCATTCGCACAGTTTTGGTCAGGGCCGGATTAAGGTCTATATATACATATATATATATATATATATATATATATATGTATATATATATATATATATATATATATATATATACATATATATTCATACACACACTGTGTGCCCCCCCAACCCCACAACCGGCCCACCAGCAACACCACACTTTAAGAAAAAAAAACATTAATTACCTCACCCTCCGGCCTGAGGCAATAACACAGCAGCAGCCAATGACTCGAGGCAGCACCTGTAGCTCCTGTCTCCGATTCACCTCTGCGGGCTCCAGACGCGCCTGTTGAGGGGGTGGGCTGGCGTAGGGCTGCGCAGCGTGACCTCTGACATCACGCCTGCATTGCTGTACAGCCCCACTGCACAGCCTGCCCACCGGCCGGAGCAGCATCGCGCTCTGAGCCCAAGTGCTCAGCAAGCGCTGGCCGGCTGAAGTGACGGAGGACCGCAGCGGAGACAGCTAAATGCTGTACTCCGCCAGTCTCAGTAGTAGTGGCAGGGGACAGAGTGTGGGGGCCCCCTATGTGTGGGGGCAGAGGGACAACCGCCCCTGTCGCCATGCCTATAATTCGGCCCTGGTTGTGTTTGACCTGACACTACCTCACAAATTGGTAAACTTCCTGTCACCATCTAGACCTTTGCCAGCGTATGCAATGACTGGGGCTTAATTATACATGCCCCTGTAACGGCGTTCAAATATACAGGCACGCCTGCGTTCTGCTGACCACCCCCCCTCTCCACCCCCAAACGGTCACTTCATGTCAATCACTCTGTGAAGACTCTGCGTGCTTACTGCGATCGCTTCACGATCGCAGCAGCTGGTACGCGCACTGCGATGCATACACAAGTGCAGAATGCAAACATTGGCTGGCTGCTTGCGAACGCAGCCGTGCGATCCGTGGTGAATCAGGCCCTTATAGGGGTATTCAATATGGGAGCGATAAGTCCGTTTTTGCGTTAATATCGGAGGTATGACATCATTATCGCAGGTTTTACTTTTATACTTTTATACCGTATTCAATTTCAGAGACTTATCGCAGTTTTGAAAAGTCTTTGATAAAAAACGGGGATAACTTTTCACCACTGTGGCGAAAAAAAGTGCAGAATTGGGGTTTAATGGTGCTGGTTTAAAAAAAATAGCCTGCACCCTTCAGAATGACCCCTTGAAACAAACAAAAAAAAAAAAAATCGGGACACCCCAAAAAAAGCACTTTGAATTTGGGGGCCCCCCCAAAAAAATGTTGGGGAACAAAGTTAAAAAATAGCAAACTTGACTCTGGGGGGGTCCCCAAGTATGCCCCAGGTGTTTTTTTCATTGCAGCTCCTTGCGCAAGTGGGTTTTTCACGATTTCTTCAAGTCTCTTTTGCAACTTTAAAATATGCTGACCCCCATTTTTAAGCTGGGCATAGTTATTTTTCCCCAAAAAAAAATCTAAATGCTCTTCTGCACCACTTTCTTCAAAGTCGCATGTATGCACTTGCCGCCGCTATTAGAAAACCCCGACTTCCTCAGGAGTTAAAAATGGGGGTACCCATAGTGATCCCCCATGTCTAGACATCATTAGGGGGGGTCCCTAGAATATTTCCCGAAAATTCCCGTTTTTGTTAACCTTTAAAAAAAAATTTAAAAAAATTTAGCAAAAAAATTACATAAGGTCCCCCCCCAAAAGCCAAACCAGCCCCAGGCTAGCCAGCCAGTGGTGGTTTCTAAAAATACGGGGAACAAAATGTGTAGGGTTCCACCGTATTTTAGAAACCAACACCAGGCTGCAGGGAGTAGTACTGGTTTTAAATATAGGGGGCAAAAACGACATGGGGTACCCCCTATATTTAAGACCAGCACCAGACCCAACCGACCGGGGTGCAATGCCACAACCCGGAGACCCAATCACCGGGGCTCCAGGTCCAAAGCATTACACCCCAAGTCGGTCAGCGCAAGCCGGTGATCTCGGGGGAGTCGGGGACCCCCCAAAAAAGGGTCCCCCCTCTCCCGAGCACCACAGGCTTATGCTGAAGCCTGGGGCTCATCCCCATACCCCTGGAGCGGTGGGTATGGGGGTAATAGGGGGGCCAAATAATGTAACACTATTGTACTTTACAGTGGAACTACAAGTGCCAGCATGCCTGCCATTTTGCACTTGTGGAACTACAAGTGCCAGCAGACATGCGGCACCTGTAATTTCACTGTAAAATAAATAGTTAAAAAAAGACAAAACACACACACCGTGCCCAGTATAAGTTTATTACACACACCTACCCATTCACACATACTTACCTATACCAGAAGTTTCTGTCCCCTTCTCCAGTAGAGATCCATGGTAGCTGGCCCTGCAAGAAAGATTTCATACTCACCTACATCCAGCGCTGGTCTCCGCAGTAATCCATGGGTGTTTTAAAACAAAAAAACGTGTTACCCGATCCACGCTACAAGCTATCTGTATGTGTGTTGTCACACATACAGATAGCTCCCGAATGGCCGCTGATGGCACCTCACAGGGCATTGCAGTCCTGAGAGCCAATCAGCGGCCGTGCTGACTGTAGCGCGGCCGCTGATAGGCTCCGGTAACTGACAGTTCCCACGTGGGTGAGTCGGTTGGGTCTGTTGCTGGTCTTAAATATAGGGGGTACCCCATGTCATTTTTGCCCCCTATATTTAAAACCAGCACTAGTCCCTGCAGCCTGGTGTTGGTTTCTAAAATACGGTGGAACCCTACACATTTTGTACCCCGTATTTTTAGAAACCACCACTGGCTGGCTTGGCTTTTGGGGGGGGACCTTATGTCATTTTTTTTAAAATTTTTTACTAATTTTTTTTACAGGTTAACTAAAACGGGAATTTTCGGGAAATATTCTAGAGACCCCCCTCAAGATGTCTAGACATGGGGGATCACTATGGGTACCCCCATTTTTAACTCCTGAAGGAAGTCAGGGTTTCTAATAGCCGCGGCAGGGAAAAACACCTTGCAAAGCTATTTAAAAAACCGACTTTCTTAAGCAGGTAAAAACGGGGTTACCCATAGTGATCCCCCATGTCAGGACATCTTTAGGGGGTCCCAGGCATATTTCCTGAAAATTTAATTTTTTTTCCTTAAATGGGCTCAAGGGTCATTTTTTGAAAAACAGGGATCATTTTTCTAAGCACTATAGCAAGTGAAAAAAAATGCAGAATAGGGGTTTGGGGGTGTAGGCTTATAAAAAATAGCCTGTAGTTTTGGGAATGTCCCCTTAAAAGGAAATGTAAAAAAAAAAATGTCCTACAAAAAATCGGGACACCCTTAAAAAAAATTAATTTGGGTTTAAAAAAAAATAGGGACACCCCAAAAAATTTATTTAAAAATTGGGGTGAAAAAAAAATGGGAAAAAATTGTATAACAATAGGGAAATAGGTTCAGGGCTATTCTGCAAGGATGCATCAGGTGTTTTGAAGAATAGAATTATAGCGGCAGGTGCACACATGCAGAATTTTTAAAAACTTACTTTAGGGACTTAAAAATATGCTAGTACCCATTTTCATGTACCCCAAATTTGATGGGACCACTTAAAAAAACGAAAAAAATAACCTAAGTGCTCTTCTGCAACACTTCTTCAATGTCGGGAAAAAAACACCTGCTGCGGCTATTTAAATCCCCGACTTTCATTTAAAGGCTAAAACAGGGGTACCCATAGTGATCCCCCATGTTTTTACAACTTTAGGGGGGTTTTACAAATTTTTTATGGAAAAAATTGTAACTTTACGCAAATCCAACTTCGGAGGTCCCCGTTTTCGATAATTTTATATTGAATACGGGGATAAGCGGGAGCGCGCCTGATACTTTAACGCAGGTAAAAACTCTGATATGAAATATTAACTTCGACAGTGAAGTTAACGTTTCATATTGAATACCCCTCTTAGTGGGAGATTTAATAAAGCTTGGAGAGAGATAACTTTGGAGATAAATAGCACCAACCAATCAGCTCTTAACTGTCACTTTACAGGCTGTGTTTGAAAAATGACAGTTGGGAGCTGATTGGTTGGTGCTATTTATCTCCAATTTTATCTCTCGCCAAGCTTTATTAAATCTCCCCCTTAATCTTTAGAATATTGGTTATTGTTGTGAGTTTAGCAATACTCATATTTTATCTGCAGCAGGTAGCCCTTAATCACAGGTGTGATTCTGGCACTTTTGAATCTCTTGATAACGACCCAAAACATACTGTACCTCCAGTTTTTGCAAAACAATGTCAACAGCTGCTGAAGAACATGGTTTGGCCACCCCAGAGTCCTGATTGCAATCCAATTGAGCTCCTTGGGATCATCTGGACAGGTATGTTGGAGGGGTTGGGTACGGGATGCCAGCGCTCAGGATCCCTGCGGTCAGAATCCCGATGCCAGCATCCCGACATGGTTAGGATACTGACACCTTCAGTTAAGTATCCTAACCCTACCCCTACTCCTAAACTTAATACTCCCACCCCACAGCCTAAACGTAACCCTCCCTCCTGCAGCCTAAATCTAACCCCCCAATCGCCCGCAGTCTAACCCTAACCCTCCCTCTAGTGCTTAACCCTAACTTCTATCCCTAACCCTCCCCCTAACCCAAATACTTACCACTGGGATGCCAGCGGTCAGGATGCTGGCAGCGGGATCCTGACTGGCATTCTGAGCACCGGAATCCCAACAGCCGGAATATGAACTACATCCCTGTTCGAGATGTGCAAGTAGCGAGTCAAAATCAACTTTGGCCGTTGCTACAAGACAAGTGGGCTGCAATCAGAGCTGAAACTTTAGACAGGTTGTCCAACAGAATGCCCCACGCTTGCACTGCTGTGATCGCTGCTAAGGGTGGATACTTTGATGAGAGAAAAATTTAAGGAAATCAAGACTCAATTATTTGTAAACAATGTGTGCAAAACATGTTTATTTGCCAAAATAAATATAAATTCATAACTTTCCGAAAAATGTAAGATTTGGGTGGTATATTGAACGGAATGAGCTGTTGTGTATGTTGAGATTGTGAACAACCTTCTAGAAAAGTATCACCAATAGGCTGCAACAGGTCACTCAAAATCCACTTTCTCATCTCTCATCTGGACTTCTTCCCTGACAACTGCGGTGCAGTGAGTGACAAGCACGTTGAGCGATTCCACCAAGACAATCAGCAATGGAGAGTAGATATCAGGGTAGGTGCAGTGGCATCCCTCCCCGTGGTGATACCCAGTGTTGATAGGGGAGGGTGTGGCAAAGGGGGCATGGCCTCGTGGCAGGAGGCATGGCATCACAGGCAAGGTCCCAGAGATGCGGACTTCCCCCAGGGACCAGCCTGTGTGCAGTGCCAGCTCCCTCACTGTGTCAGGAGCCGAGTTGCTACAGTGCAGCATCCGATTCCTGTCACTGAGGACTCTGCTCTTTGGTGTCACTCCTTGGATGACACCTAGGTGCGGCCCACACCCCACTTGTGACGCCACTGGATAGGTGGAAGGATTTTATGCTTGCTGACTACTGTTGGACAGTGACAAGAGATGCCTCAGAAGAGGAGTACAAGTGACAAGCAAAGAGGGGGAGCTCTCATGAATAGGCCACTATTCGGTTGCTGTATGTTGTTTAATTTTGTGTTCTTATTTGCAATTGATTGAATTGAACCAACTGTTATTTATATTGTATCATGAAAATATATTATTTTAAAATTGCTTTTCACTATGACTATATTACTAAAGTACATATAGCGCAAGTAATGTAGCTCAAAAACTAGAGCTAGTAAAGAGCTAATAAAAACATTCTGAAGTCATATTCATATTTCTTGACCTCAAATTAGTAAAATATGACTATTTATAGAAAGGAAACAAAATTAAAATATTTCTTTGTTGTACAGTGTAATCGGCCTTCAAAGCAGAATGGCCATCAGAACTGAGATGCTGGAAGCATTCTTACTGCATACGGGATCACAGCCCATAAAAATGGTCACTAGGGATCAAATTTTGTCAGGAGGTCCAAAATTGTTGTGCTTGGCCCTGTGTGCAGTCACTATTTATTGTAGATTTATAATCGTTTATACCATTCTACTGCTGTAGGGCTTTCCAAGCTTAGTGAAAAAATAAAAAAATTGTATAACCAACATGTGTTTTATTTATTTATTTATTTATTACTGTCAATTAAAAATTTTTGTAAATAACTAATGCTGGTTTACAATGGGTGTTTTCTCGCAATTACTGGCTGTTATACTGTGAATTCATGTTAGCTCCAATCACCAAAGCGACATGAAGGAACCTGCTATAGACAGCGTGTGAATTTTAAATATAATTAATGAGGTTTTTATCTCACTAATGAAAATGTACTGGTATGCCTGTCATTAGAGTGTTGTATTTCTCTGTGTGTATAATTATCCCCCTGAGAAATATATGTCCAACTGTAAATATTCATCTAGAAATACTGCTGTTCTCTCATTTGACAGGTGTGTATATTACGTTTCCATTAATAACTTACTGTATAAAACATAATTAGACACCTTTACACAAATAAACACTTCTGAACCATTCAGTATAAAGTAAGAAATTATATAAATTAGTTTAAGAGTTCACAGCCACAAAGGGCATTAGAACAAGTAAAAGTTAAGTATCCATAAATTCCAGATCAAACTTAGGGCATCTACTATTCACTTATGGCCATTTATAGTGCAGAAGGGCAGAATTTACACTCAAATTCCAGAAAATTAATGATGGTAATTCTGAAAATGTTCATTCTAACACAACGGGGTAAATTTACTAAATTCCGATTTTGATTTTTGAGTGATTTGGCATTCGATTTGCATTCGATTTACATTCGATTTTGCATTTGGGTATTTACTACAGGCCAAATAGAATGTAAAATCGTACTTAAGGCCGAATTTTACTCAAATTGCACTCAAATCGAACATCGGAAAAACATTGGTACTTTTGCATAGACCAACACACAATCTCTTATTTACTATTATTCAATTTGAAATCGAACACAAAATCGAACTTCAAATCCCCAAATGAATAAACCTGCTTCGTGCTTTCGATTTGAGCATGAGCAGGTCGGATTGACATAGATACATGCATACATCAGTGAGATGCATGCATGTATCTTACTGTAAAAAGCTTAGAGTTACATTTAAAAAAATTACGTGGGGTCCACCCCAAAACAGAACCAGTCCTGGACTTTTCATAGCCAGTCCTGGTTGTCTAAGTACAGGGGAAAAATTGCGTAGGATTCCCCTTGTACATAGCACAACCAGCACTGGGCTCTGATCCTGTCCTGGTTCTGGAATTACAGGGGAAAAAATTGTGTAGGGTCCACCTGTTAGCTCCAGAATCAGCACCAGATCCTTTGTAGCGGGGGGCTGATGCCACAGCCAGGGGAGTACAATCACCGAGCCCCCCAGCCGCAGCATCAGCCCTGACCGTTAGTCAGCCCAGGCCAGGGATCCCTGGGGAGTTGGGGACCCCCCCGAATAAAGGGGTCCCCCTCTCCAGGGCACCCCTAGCCTAGGCTGATAGCCCGGATCTATCCCTGCCACTACTGGGTTGTGGGTGGCGGGTTGATAGTGTAAAAATAGATAAGTGTAAACATTGTCTTTACAGTAGAACTGCAGGTCCCAGCAAGCCTCCCCTAGCATGCTGGTACTTGGGGAACCACAAATACCAGCATGCAGGGCATTAAGGGCCTGATGGTACCTGTAGTTCACCTGTAAAGATATGTTTAAATAAACACAAGACATACACCGTGAAATTAAAGGTTTAATACATACATACATACTCACCTACATTACCTGGAGTGGTCCTCTTCTCCCTGTAGGCATCCATGGTCTTCTTGAAATAAAAAAAATGATAAACCACGAACCACGCACTAACTAACAATCACATTGGTTGTTACTTCCCGTCTGAAGAGCTCAGACGCGACTTCTGCCTTTGTAGAGCCGTATCTGAGTGTTCATTGGCTGAGAGCGGTCAGCCCCTGCCTCTCTCAGCCAATGAACTGCTCCCTCCATTGAAGTCAATGGTGGGAAATGCAAAAAAAACTTTAGTTACCTTGCGGCTCTCCATTGACTTAAATGGAGGGAGCCGTTCATTGGCTGAGAGAGGTGGGGGCTGACCTCTCTCAGCCAATGAACGTTCAGATACGGTTCTATAAAGGCTAGAGCCACGTCTGAGTTCTTCATCTGGGAGATAACAACCATCGTGGTTGTTATCTGTTGCGTGGCTCGTGTTTGTTTTTTTATTTTAAGAAGAATGCCTACTTTGGACCGAAGAGGACCGATCCACACATAGGAGAAGGTGAGTATGTTTTTTTTTACCACAGGTACCCTATGGATAATCTACTGGAGAAGTGGACTGATGCTACAGGGATACATAGGTGAGTATGAGTACATGTGTGTGTGCATGTGTGTGTACATGTGTGAGTGCATGTATGTTTAATAAACTTATACTGTGTACGGTGTGTGTCCAGTGTTTTTTTAATATTGCTTTTGCAGTGGAACTACAGGTACCAGCGGGCCTGTAATGCCCCGAATGCTGGTACTTGTGGTTCTCCAAGTACCAGCGTGCAGGGAAGGCTTGCTGGGACCTGCAGTTCCACAGCAAAAGACAATATTTAAAAATATTTCAAATGCACTACGCTTAAACTATCAACCCACCACCCACCGCCCAGGGGTGGCGGGGATAGCCCCGGGCTATCAGCCTAGGCTAGGAGTGCCCTGGCCTGGGCTGACTAGCAGTCAGGACCAGCGCCATAGCTGGATGGCAGTGCGCCCTGTGCAGCACTGCCGCCCCTCTCGCTAAATCTCCGCTCCCTCCTCCCCCTGAGCGCCTACCTTTCCTTCCAGGGGGAGGAGGCCGGGCGGGATCCTGTGCCGACGTTGTTGTGCGCCGCACACCACTGCCGGAGGTCTCTCTTCCTGCAGACCTCCAGCACCGGGAAGTGTGTGGCCGGCGCCGCTGGAGGATTCCGTGCTGTGCGGAGGCACCGCGGCATCTATCCTCTTCTGTATGGAGAGCCTGGTGGCTGCCCAGCATCTCGGAGAGTGCTGGGCATGCCCAAAAAGTGACAAAAATGGGGGAAGCTGTGAGGCTCTGCCCCATTTTCATTGGCTCCGCACCTTTTCCAGAAGCCACGCTCCCTTTTCGGTGCGCCCTGTCCCTCTTTCCCATTTGGAAATGTTGGGAGGTATGCATCTATGAAACATTGCCACAAAGCAGTGCCAGAAATGAAAGGTAGTGCAAGATGGAATTGTCCTTGGGCTTTCCCACCCACCCAGTGGGGCAGAGCCCTGAGAGCATCGGTGCCCCCCCCATTTTTTAGATAGGGACATAAGATAGTGCACCTGAAAAAGGGCCATGGCCTCATGGGGAAGGGCTGTGGTAGATATAGGGGAGGCCAGGAGGTGCTGGGGATAAAAGAAGAGGAAGCCATAAGTGAGAATGATAATTACCAGGAAAATTGACAGGTCCAAACAGTGCCCCCTGCCCTGCGGTGCCCTGTGTCATGGCACAGGTGGCACTACCATAGTTATGGCCCTGCAGTGGGGTACAGCCAGCAGAGTCACAGTACTTGTATACAAAGTGGGCTACAGCCCAAGGAGTCACAGTGCTTGTATACACAGCGGGCTATGGCCCAAGGAGTAACAGTGCTTGTATACACAGAGGGCTATGGGCCAAGGAGTCACAGTGCTTGTATACACAGAGGGGTACAGCCCAAGGAGTCACAGTGCTTGTATACACAGAGGGGTACAGCCCAAGGAGTCTTAGTGCTTGTATACACAGAGGGCTATGGCTCAAGGAGTCACAATGCTTGTAAACACAGTGGGCTACGGAGCAAGGAGTCACAGGACCTCATTCAGAGTCGGTCATTGCGGCCGCACGGTCGTAAGGGAAAAGAGGCCGGATATGCAAATGATGCACTCGCAAGTTGCGTCCTTAAGATCGGATCGGTAGCTGGACAACCAAGGGGAGGAGGCGGCCGTAAGACAAAAAAATAAGCCCCCTTCTCGTACGCATTACACGTCATCTCCGGGCATATAAGGATTAATCAAGACCATCGGGAACCATCGGAACTGGTCGTAGAGCTTAAGGTTGACCATACCCTCTCTTAAGCACTACGATCATGTCAGTGTAAAAACCTCCCATGTCACGTGTGCTATGACACTACTTTGTTAATTATGCACTCCCATAAAATGCCGTTCGCATAATTAGGCACGCCTGCGTTCGGATCTCCACTCCCCCGTTTTCAAGCACCTTCCCCTGTTACCACCCACAAACGCCTCGTTCTGTCACTCAAACTACCAACCTGGCTGTGTTCAAGAAGAGAGAAATTTCTGATCGTAGCAGCTAGTTTGCGCATGCGCATTGCGAACTTTACGCATGCGCAGTTTAGCGAACATCGGTGGCGTACAACCGTGCGGCTGCAACGACCGACTCTGAATGAGGTCCACAGTACTTTTATACACAGAGCCATGAGTACAGCGCAGCATACGTTAGCATGCCTTGTACACACAGCCACTTGTGAGTCTGGACACAACCACTTTAATCAGCAGAGTATAGCGCAGCATACCTCAGCGTGCCGGGCAGTGTGCCCCCTATACACAGTCACTTAACAGCATAGCCACTTGTGAGTCTGGACACAGGCTACAACCACTTTAATCAGCATAGTTGCGCAGCATACTTCAGCGTGCAATGTGCCCCCTATAAAGTCACTTAACAGAACAGCCACTTGTGAGTCTGGACACAGGCTACAGCCACTTTCATCAGCAGAGTAGCGCAGCATACATCAGCGTGCAGTGTGCCCCCTACAGTCACTTTACCAGCACAGCCACTCTGGACACAGCCACTTTAACATATGCAGAGAGACATTGCAGAGCAGTGCGCAGCGTGCGAGTGAATAGCGAAATGGCGCCAAGTCCCGGTGGCAGCGCCTTATATAGAAACAAACTCTCACGAGAATCTGATGTCGGGAGGATAATGTTCGGCCTCAAAGTGGTATCCGAGTCAGGCGGGAACTCCTGAGTTTCGGGTGGATGCGGATCCCCGGTGTTTGGAGCGATTCGGATTCCACAGAATCCAAACCGCTCATCTCTATCTAGATGTAGGAGAGCGCTGGTAAAGCTGCACCTGCAGCAGGTTTTGTCCATCAGAACAGCCGTGCATAAACCTAGGGCCAGCTGTGTAGATCACAGACTGAAGGTAGAGAAAGAGTGCTGCTTGTAGTGTATATACAGCTAATATCAGCGGCAGAGAGATCTGTGTATGTATTCTGCGCTGGCAGCTGAACTCACCAGCAAGGGTACTTGAGGTGTGCTAATAACACCTGGGTATGGAATCGGTGGCTGTGCTCATGGCTGCCATCAGAAATTGTGGGGCAGAAAGCTCCATGTATATATAAGGTGCCTGACTGCCATGTGAGAGGTAATAGGTTTGAGTCCCGGGTAACATAGTATTTTGAAATTTGTGTGTTAAATAAAAGAGGATGTGACTGAAGGTGCTTGGGGAGGTGGCCAGATGGAGGGGAAGTTGGCCAGGGAGATGATAGTGGCGGGTAGAAGATGCTGGGGATAAAAGAAAAGGAAGTTAAAAGTGATTGTAAACAGAAAATTTTAAATTGACAGGCCCGAGCAGTTTCCCCTGCCCTGCAGATCCCTGTGTGGTAGCACGTGTCACCAGGGGCGTTTTAGGGGAGGAGGGGGCCCGTGTGCACTCCTCGTGCGGGGCCCCCTCCTCTCTCCCTGGTGGCTGGCAGCCGACTGACACGGCTGGCCAGCCACCGGAGCATTAGTAGACTCCAGGCACTAGAGTGTGCCCAGAGTCTACTGCGCATGCGCAGAACACCAGAAAATGGCCGCGGCAGCCATTTTTTCCGGTGTTCTGAGCAGCAGTGACACCCGACGCGGGACCTCGGACAGGTAAATTTTAAAAAAGTATGGGTGCAGTGTATGCAGTGCGGGGCCCCCCTGGACCCGGGGGGCCGTGTGCCCCGCACACACTGCACCCATTATAGATACGCCACTATGCCACCCTAGTTACGGCCCTGATTCTTAATATCACCATCGACAGCACGCCCCCTTTGGTGCGAGATGGCTTGGCCATCATTATTCGGGTCTCGCGCATGCGCACTTGGCAAACATCGACCCGCTTGCGAGCGCTCAGCGCTCGCGAGCGGGTCTGAATCAGGCCCTGAGTCTATGGAAATAGGGATCAATGTAGTTGGCCTATTATTAAAGTGGATGTTTACTGCCAAAGTAAATTCCTATGACTCAGTGGATTCACAAGGGGGGGTGCGGGGTGTGTGTGCTGCATCCGGATGTCACCCGCCGAGGGGTGACACCAAAGTGCCGACTTGGCTACTGACACAGAGGGAGTCGGCATTGCACATAGACTGGTGCCCGGAAGTGACTAACCTGGAGGTTTGGGAGGCTGTGCCCCTACCAACAAATCCATGCCCCCTACCCGTAAGGCCACGCCTCCTTTTTTTTGGTGCTCATCTTTGACACCCTCACTACAGCCATCTCCGCACCAGGGACCTCATTCAGAGCCGCTCGCAAAATGCGAGCGCTCGCTCTGAATGAGGGCGGCCGCTTCACATTTAAAATCTGGCCTCCTGGCCGCTCGCTAAGCTGTGGGTGACCAGGTTGATGGTCGCGATGGTCGAGACCATCGTGACCATCGGGGTGCGACGAGACCCTTGTGGTAGGGTCTCATCTGCCGCAAGCCCCAGTGAGCTTTTAGCTCTAATGGAGCGTACACACGGTCAGATTTGTCAGACTTGTCAGATTTGTCAGATGAACGACTGAACGATTAAACGATTTGAACGATTTGGACGATTTGACCAAAGTTTTGAACGATTTGAACGATTGAACGATTTTAAACTGCATTAAAATGAATGGAATCGTCCAAGTCTGACTGCAAACCCATCAGATGTCAGATATCGTTATCTGACAAACGGGAACGCGCATCGTTGATCGTCCATCGTTCAGGCATGTCAGATATGAACGATTTTTCATCAGATATGAACGACTGAACGATTTTTAAATCGTTATCGTCCATATCTGAAGAAAAAATCTGATCGTGTGTATGCACCATAATAGAGTCGGAAGCTCACCACTGACATCACGAGCGATGTCAGTGGGGCCGCCCCCAAACAGCAGGCGTTCCTTTGGGAACGTCTCCGTTTGGCCAGCCACCCCCCCACCACGCGTGCGCATGGCCTCAAAATCGACCCGCTTGCGAGTGGGTCTGAATGAGACCCCAGGTGTCACCATGTGCAGTGATGCTACTACTATGACTTGAATATTATTATATCACCTTATACTTTCCTGGAAAGAGAATATTGAGCTACATTTGTATTTGTTGTCCTGTCAGCAAATATGTTGTTGCTGTGTAAAAAGTAAATTGTCAATAAATATGTTACTTTGGGGCTGGCAACTTTTCCCTGGGTACATTTCTGCCAACTAGTCTAGAACATAGATATATGTCCAATATATTGGGACAAATGTAATAAGGTGAGAGTTTAGAAAATGTGAGAGCTAAGCAGTAAACTCTCACATTGGTGGAGTTTTATCTTCAAAATGGGAAACATATGATTGAGATTTAAATCGTGAGTTTTTTTAATCTGAAAAACATGTGCGTTTGCTCTGCTGCTTTGTTCTCGGACTCTATTACATTGACTGAGTTTAAAAAGTCTGAAAAAACTCACATTTTCTAAACTCTCACCCTATTACATTTGGCCCCTGGTTTTACGCCCCAAAACAGTTAATCAGCAGCAGTGTGATACCTGTACAGCAGCTCCCACCACGCTCATGCCAACCCCACCGCATTACCTCTGTCACCACCAATAAGCCCACCCTGCCCCATACTTGGCGGCTTGGCCACTGTTCTTCCTCTTTTTCTTCTCTCTGGCTCGTCTGTACTGATAGTGAATTCCAGTCAACATGTTGACAAGGTTGATAATCAAAATGTTGGCATGATGTGAATGTTTAGAATGTTGACAGATAACATACTGACGCCTACAATGTCGACGTCAACATAACGTCGACATGTTCGAAATTTCAACATTTTGAATGTCTGCGGTATTAATGTCAGCACATTCAATTAGGGTTAGGTTGCCATTAGGGTTAGGTTTCCGTTAGGGTTAGGCTACCATTAGGGTTAAGTTACCGTTAGGATTAGGCTACAGTTAGGTTACAAGTTGGTTTTAAGATAAAATATTACTATGCCAGTGTCAATGTTTTGGATGTCGACATGTAATTTGTCGACATTGTGAACATATAGACATGATGATTGTTGACCTTTTGATCATGTCAACAATATGGTGTCAACATATTGAATGTTAATAATCTGCTTGTCAGCATATTATACCCAACTCCTGATAGTGTTGCGACTCATGACATTGGAGGGAGCAGATAACATGGAGCCTGCAGGGACTAGGGACAGGCAGCTGTGTGACCCTCTTGGTCTTGTGCTGTAGGTGACAGCACTGGTCATACCACCCTCAGTACGGCTCTAATCAGAAGTTTACTCTTATTTATCCAAGTATAAAAGGGAAAAGGCAGAATATGATTTATGCACCGTTACTTATGTCTCAGTACTTCTGTATGTCTGCTGTATGGTAGTTGTGCACTGAGAATTCTAGTAGTGCAGGTTTTTCCATGGCTACTCTTATAAACTTGTTGTAAGGGCGACTGGGTAGGTTTTATACCTCACCATCTCTTCACAGCCCTGACAAAATGAGAGAGTTCTCAGACTCATCTCCTGCAGATTTCATGCCTTCTTTCTGAATATATGAGGCACTTCAATTTGGAGTGATGCTGGTAATGTTCCGTCATCCTCATTAAGGTGGCACATTGCAACTGCAACATCATCATTGTACACTGAAACTCCAATAGGCGTGCACAATAAAATTAGTAATGTTGGGCTAACGCAAGTATCACCAAAGCCATGGATCAAGAAATACATATGTTTTGTAGACAGTCAGTATGTCGACAGGAGAATGACTACACAGAACAATGGTGTGAGTCTGTTCAGCGCCTACCTACCACCCTTAGAGGGCGAGTGCAGGGATGGATTAAGGGCTGAATGGGTTTGGGGCTGAATATGTTCATGGGCCTATACTGAGAAGGGGAGGTGTGACCAGTGCTGTGTGGGTGTGGCCAGAGCCACGTGTGTGTATACACCTCCTACACTATCAGCCCCAATGTCTCGAAATACATAAAAATTATAAAAATTGCATAATTTTTGTGAGAAAACTAGAAATACATTCTTAATACCTGTGATGATGGGCTTATTTTTATGCAGAGGCCTGGAGCTGTAGTCCATCCGCCCAGGGGTGATTTATGAGAGGAGGGGGCCCATGTGCAACCTCAGTGTGGGCCCTCCCCCTTCCAGCAGTGCAGTAAACTCTGGTTTTGTGCCAGAGTCTACTACTGCGCATACGCAGGTTTCTGGGAATGAGGCATCTGCGCTATGTTCTTAGAGACATCTCTACTGTGCATGCACAAATCAGTCTGCTGCACCGACCAACGCAGGACACCGGAGAGGTATGTATAACAATCATATGGGTGCAAGGTGTGTGGTGTAGGCCACCCTGGACCCAGGGGCCCATGTGCACTACACCGCACACCCTGCACCCATAATAGATATGCCAATGCATCTGCCCCATTGTTAATCTGGCCCTGGGTGAGTGTATTACATCTCACCGGCCATCCAGCAGTGCCGGAACCAGTTCGCATTGGCTATGAGGAGTCCCGGTGGAAGAATCCTAGTTTTCCTGGCTGCAAACATTTATCCATCTTTCCCGGTGAAGCTCTTGGCGCAAGCAACCTTTTGTTCTTACAACACAGTTGTATGTTTAGTTAAAGCATTTTAATTAACTGTATCAGGATTATGGGGCTGATTCTGAGTCACCAACTCAACTTAGATTCTGAGCATCGAACTCATGATCAGGCCCTATAGATTTAAACATGATTGTAAAGCAACATGATAAGTGTTATAATGCTGACACGGTTAAAATGCTTTAACTAACATTACGACCATGTCGGCATTATGCCACCTGCAATTTTCCGTCAACATATTGACTGTTGACATAATGTGTACTTCACCACATCGCAACCCAACAATTACCATTCTACAGTGGGTGGACAAACAGATTTTGAAATCCATGTGTGTACATCTGTGTGCCTGTGCAGGGCCGTAACTAGGAGTGTGAGAGCGGTGCAGAGCCCTGCATCCGGAATCTCTGTAGCAGTACCACCCGGAGCACCTTTAGGACGCTTCAGACCTGCACACCCAGGGGCTGGCTGGCAACTTTTAGCCTGGGGGGCAAATGCATGCAGGCGGCCCTGGCAGAGGGGTAGCGTGTATCCAGGGTGCCCGAAGAACATGTGTGCTACGGCACCCCCCCCCTCAAGTGTTCCAGGGAGGAGGCGGGTCCATATGGGATTAATGTAAAGTAAAAATAAAGATTAGGAACAGCCCCGTCGTGGTGCCCATATGCAGTGCCCCCCTGTGCCCCAGGAGAGGATCCCCTTATGCAGGCCTCCAGTAGTGCCCCCAGTAGTGATCCCTCCTATGCAGTGACCCTTATACAGTGCCCCCAGTAGTGGTCTCCCCTGTGCAGTGCCCCTTGTGCCCCCAGTAGTAATCCCCTTATATAGTGCCCCCATTAGTGGTACCCCTATGCAGTGCTCCTTATATAGTGCCCCCAGTAGCAGTCCACACCCCATGCAGTGCCCCCAATAGTGGTAACCCTTATGCAGTGCCCCTTAAATAGTGGCCCCAGTTGTAGTCTCCCCCCTATGCAGTACCCCCAGTATTGCCCTTTTTATAGAGCCCCCAGCAGTGATCCCTCGATTCAGTGCCCCCAGTGGTAGTCCCCTCCCCCCTATGTAGTGCCCCTAGTAGTAGTCCCCTCCCCCGATGCAGTGCCCCTAGTAGTTGTCCCCTCCCTTGTAGTGCCCCTAGTAGTAGTCCCCCTTGTAATAGTAGTCCCCCCCTTGTAGTGCCCCCAGTTATAATCCCCAGTAGTGGCCCCCACTTGTAGTGCCCCCCCACTGTAGAGCCCCCAGTAGTGATCTCCCCCTTGTAGTACCCCCAGTAGTGGTCTCCCTCTTGTAGTGCCCTCAGTAGTAGTCCCTCCCTCTTGTAGTGCCCCCAGTCCAGTAGTGGTTCCCGCTTTGTAGTGCCACCAGTAGTCCCCCCCTTGTAGTTGCCCCCATTAGTAGTAGTCCCCCCCTTGCAGTGCCTCCAGTAATGGTTCCCCCCTTGTGGTGCCCCCAGTAGTGGTCTCCCCCCTTGTAGTGCAAAAAAAACCACTTACCTGAATCCCCGCTCCCACCGCCGCCATCCGCTCCTCCATCTGTCCTTCCTGGGCCGGGCTGCTCTGCATTATGGGAGAGACGTCATATGATGTCATGACACCTCTCCCATTGCCCACTGCGGGAGCCGGAAGATGGAGCGGCTCCTGCAGTGGGCGCAGCAGCAGCTGAGAGTTTGACAGACTCTCATTGGCTGCTGATCAAAACAAACACACAGCTGCCGGAGCCGGCGGCTGTGTGTTTGTCACTTGTGTAGCGCTGACCAAACTCCGTCCGGTCAGCGCTACACACACGGTGCAGTCTGTGTCACAGTGACACAGACTGCCCGCGGCCCGCAGCACATGGCACCCTGCCCCCCGGCCCAGCCCGCCACCGTGCACACCGCTGCCCTTACGGCCCCCCGGAGCTTCCTGAGGATGCTATGGGCATTGCTGTAATTTCTGGCAGTTGTGACCCCACCCCCTCCATATGACGCCACAGGAGGGGCGTGGCCTGCACCGATCGTCGGGACCAGTAGTTACCGCGCTGTGCCTGTGATAGGGTATTTAGATTGTACACTCCTCTGGGGCAGGGACTGATGCCACTAAATAATACATTCTTGTAGTACAGACTGTGGAATAGGTGAGTGCCAAATAAATAGAAACTGACACAAGTACTATTATTTACTTGAAGAAGTTGCCTTAAACAGAATATGTTTTAATAGCAGAAACACAACTTTTTCCTAAGCATAGACCAGCAGAATTGCTAATAACGTGTTTATTGGCAAACACAGATGAGCAGGAGGTAGGGGAACGTGAACATTGCTCTTTCTGGGGTCAAAGAAAGTGTTATTCGGGGTATCAGGTGTCTATTCCAACCTTTTCTCACAGGTATTTTACGCCTACCTAAATCTTTATAGAAACCATGGTGCGTATTGTGCTGTGACAGTAATTGTTTTTTTTTTCCTTGTACGTGATGTCTTTTATTCCACTTTACTTTTTATATACTGAATGTTGTAGCCAAGTTTTGCTGGGCTGGCTGAATACAGGCTCTCAGTTCAACAGCAGCAACACGCCCATGCCAGTTATTTTATGGTATGTGGCAGGGCCCGGCTATCTTTATCTTTTGTTTCATATCATTTTGCATAATTTGTATTGTGTCATGATCCCCTCAATGTACAGCACTGCATGATAATATGTCAGAACTTTATAAAGAGATTGATAAAAATAATAAGGCTTATGTGAAGTGAATGCATATCATGTGATAGAATAGAGTTATTATATATTTATGGAACCCATTATTAGTTTATGGACAAATGGCAATAACAAAAAAAAAGCTTAGAATACTAGCAGACATCTTTCTGTGATGTCATGGAAGAGGGGGGTTTGTGCAGAAAAGGACAGGGTTTAAAACGTGCTGGAGTGACTTAAAAAGAGATTCGTTCCCGGGGTAAGGGGAGGGGGGGGGGTCTACTTATGAATTATCAAAACCTTTTAGTCTTCCGAAGGCAGCAGGTTTCACACACAAATACATGCATGCTATTGCTGTTCCTGTGTTTTATATGCATTTCATTTTCGGAAATCTGGTTTGCATTTATATTTCTGTATGTCAGTTTGTTATCACTAAATTTTTCAATAAGCATTGTGCCACTTTTGTTATATTAATCCCCATTTAATAGAGATCTGTACACTTTGTGTTCATAAGTGTCAGATAAGCCTTAGCTTTTATAACACAACATGTATACAGGTAACTGTTTGTTTTACAGTAACTCTTAAATTGACTTCCGGCGAATGTCAGCTCTTGTACTAAATCTTAGTGGTGGCAGGACTTTTTGTATAATAGTGTGAAATATACAGAATATTTAGGCAATTTTAATAATTTTTAACAGATGGGCAGTGTCGTTGATTAACTCTTTCACATCCACAAGCGTGCCAATATTGGTCTTGTGAGTGTGACACATGCCTGTCACATAGTTGTCTTTATAATGGGTACAGGGTGTGCAGTATATCAGACAGAGCTGGTAGGTGATGCATTTAATTATAGTGTCGACATAATGATTTTTCATATATTTCACTTTATGTATTTAAACTGCAACACCATTAGATAAACCGCGCCTGCAAGGTGTTTTTTTGCCACGTCCATTTTGCCATTGCTGTGCGCTGGTAAAAAAGCCTGGGGCTACTTGATTGCATTTGTCCTCCAGGCTAAAAGTTGCCAGCCCGCCCCTGGCATGATCTGTACTACGTATGTGGAAATCGGTGTCCGCAACGACAGTCACAGTGCCCCCTATGCCGCAGCATGATTGACATGTTGCAGCCCTTACGGGGCAGGTGCTGCGTTCTTGAAAAATGGGGGCATGTCAGCCCCATTTTCAAAATGCTCCAGAGCCATGGTCTGCGTCTTGCGACGCAGATTACCTGGCCTCTGCAGTGCGATTACACTGGACATCCTGAGTAACCTGAGGCATGGGTTAAAGCGGGCTGGAATGGGGTGGAACTGAGTTCCGTCACCTCTAATGGTAGGTAGAACTAGTTCCAGCTCCACCACGTCCCTGCACAGAAGTGCCACAGACAGAGAGCCACTCTGTCTGGTGGTGGCCTCCAACCCCTCCTCAGTTTCTTTCTCCATGTTCCGCCTCCTCCTCCTCCCTCAGTCCACCCTTCCTGTCACTCACTTTGCGGGGCCAGCCTGCGTCTCGGTGGCTCCTTTTGCGGCATGGCTTATGTCACATGGGGCACCCAAGTGACATAGACTAGTTTGTGGGGACCCCATAAAAAAACTCAGAGGCACAGCAAAAAAATTATTAAGAGTTAAACTGATGATACAGTATAGACCTTTTCTTTTTAAGTGACCTAACATTGTAGTCTCAGCTGATGGCAGGAGTGCAAAAAAATCATCTAAAATGTATTTCACACTGTCATAGCCCCAAAAGCTTCTGGGGGCCTAGGCAGCCCCTGGCCCCCGGCCATTACAGTTTCCTATACACAACAGTGTGTGTGTATAGAACAGTTTTCACACTTGTTCTGGCTTCTCAGACTAGTTCCGCCTAGCGTGGTGGTGGTGGTGGGGGGGTGTAGGCCTTGGGGGAGATGAGTTCCACCACCTCTCCATGACCACTTTAAGCCCTGACCTGAGGGTTACTCAGATGTCCGATAATCACATAAGCGATCCCACTCTGCATCTCCGGATGCAGTAGCAGATCACAGAAGCCGGCAGGAGGTGATTATTTACACAAGACGCCTCCTACTGCTTTTGCATACCGTAGCACAGCCACTGAGTACAAATACGTAATGACTGTGCTACTACGTTTATCTCTGAATCAGGGCCATAGTTCATTAGCTATTTGTTATTATCTGTTTAGTGCAGGTTATACAATGAAAGCAAGTATCTGGCTGCCGGTCTACCTGTTCTAATCTGACCAGTTTAGCCTGCCTAGCCAGGTACTGATTTCCATTTTAGCAGGGGGACCCCATGCTGGTTATATATTTTACAGGTGGTGAGGATTTTTTTTTCTTTGGTATTATTTGCTTATTTACTAGCTGAGCTTTTCTCTTTCATTTAAATACTACAAATAAATTCTATACGCTGGTGCCCCCATTGAAATGAATGGGTAATTGAAATTAAATAAAATGATCCATTACGCTTGTGTCTGGATGTAAATGTATGCAATCACGGCTAGCACATATCAATGAAAATGGCTGCAGTTGTGTCAGTTTTTGTTTTTTATAATAATACTGATCATCTACATCCCTAGATATGGATTTAACCCCTTTTTTCGGTTTTATCCCTCAGGTATGTAACAGCACATACAGCCATCATTAACCTCTGCTACAACTGGACCTCATTTGAGTGCAAACTGTGCAGTTTCCAATGTACAGTGAATGCAACGGCAAATAACTACTATTACCTGTGTTTAATAGCTGAGTAATGAGGCAAATATTATGACTCTGAGCTAACCAGAATCTAATCAACATGTATGTTACTCTTTAATATCTTAAAAGTCACCCCATGGGTGATGAAACTACATGGTGGAAGATGCTATTATTTAATTTCTAAATGATACCCCTTTCACATCTGAATGCCAGGTCGCACCCGGGATTTTGTTCAGCCGGCCTGGGTTCTAGAGTTTGCCTTGCGGCTGAATGCTGCGACTCAGTTGGCATGCAGCTGATGGTGGTGATAAGGTAGTAGGGACAGGTAGGGTATACCGGCTACCAACTTCTGAATGGTACGCCATACTATCCACTGGATACTTGTCCACTACACTCAGACCCAGGGGAATCCAGATGACTGGTCGACATTAAAACATATGGACTTTCAGGAGGTCGACACATTCTGAATGTTGACTTTCATAATTCAACATAGTCATTAGGTCGACCACCAATATGTAGACATGTATTTAAATTCACATGGTTAAATGATTAACACATTCAAATTGTCGACATTTATATCGACACAACAATGTCAACATGATTTTTTTTTTTTTGATGATTTTAGTATTAGGTTTAGGGTTAAAGTTAGGCTTTTTGTTAAGTTTAAGGTTAAGTTTAGGATTAGGCTAAAAAAAATAAAAAAAATCATATGTCAGTATTTTGTGTCAACATGTTAAATGTCGACCTTTTGAATGTGTTGACCATTTAATCATGTTGACCTAAACACATTTCTGCATATTAATGGTTAACCTACTAGCCATCTACCTCTAATGACAGTTGACAATCAGAGACTGTCAACCTTCTGGTGTCGACCAATCATATCACACCTGACCCAGTGGCCCATGTGCACCGCACACCCTGCACCATTATAGATGCGCGAATGGCTAATTCTCAGGAGAATCTGTGCTATAAAACCCCCCCGAAAAATTAAGAGGCTCTATTACAGTTAAATGTATGTTCTTTTTTTGTATGATTATACATTTATGTACTGCACACAAACAACTCATACACATATTTATGTATGTGGACTTTGGCGTATCATTGATTTGTAATTTGTGATTAGACTGCTGCAGTAAAGAAGATTTCCATTTCAGTTTCAAAGGGGAATAACAGACAGGTTCTCAAACTCGGTCCTCAGGACCCCCAAACAGTGCATGTTTTACATGTCTCCACACTGAATCAAGTGGAATAATTAGCTCCACCTGTGGACCTTTTAAAATGTGTCATTGAGTAATGATTACATCTGTGCACCTGTTGGGTGACCTGCAAAACGTGAACCGAGTTTGAGAACCACTGGAGTAACACTTTCGTATTTGATTTGTATTTTGTAGTTTGTATTGGCAGGTGTGGGCTGGGGGCAGCATCCCCAACTCTATATTGGAAGTGGGTCTGTGTGATAGAACTTCTACCTAGACGAACCACTCCTAGTAGCTGTGTTTACATTGTAACTGCTATACATAGAAGCCGTGTTCCAGTGTATCCAGGAGAATTTGGAGTATGATTTAATTCCATAGCTTACAAGTGTCTGAACTCTATCACAGTTAAAAACTGCTACCCTCTTTGAGGGTACATGGTCAGATGATCCTGTTTATCTGACTGTTCATGTTTCTGCTCCATTTGGTTCTGCATCGACTTGTCCTGACTTTCCTTATTGTGATTATTGTGGCTTGTCCTCAGTCAGTCTAGCAAGACATGATATTTACCTGTAGACCCGGAAACTGAGTGTCAGGGGTTGGTTTTCTTGTGGACCCGGGGTGGATACAGGAGAGGACACAGAATAAGAACTGTAGAAAAACTTGGGTTGTTTAATGAATGGAATGGTAGACATGAATGAACCAAGTCCAGGGCAAAAGTGTAGATGGGTCAAAAAGTCCAGCAGCAAATAATAAAATCCAGAATGAAGGTAATAGGAGTGGAACAATAATGTTTAGGTATGTCCAGAGGGAAACAAACTGTAGACAGGGGTTGATGCGGTAAGAAGGTAGTCTGGCTGGTGAGTGGGATTACAACAGTAGCGGGAGGAGGAGTTGTTGGTAGGTGCTGGGAATCCTGAGGCTACCTGAAACCGGCAGGGAGCTAGGCAGAACCGAAGTCAGCTGCATAGAGGAGCTCAGATAAATGTGACCAGACCCGGCTGATACACATTGTACTGGCAAAGTAAGGAGGCTGTGAACTCCCTTAAATCCCAAACAGCAGAGCGTGATTGGCCGGACAGAACAGCTGACCTTTAGGGGATTGGTTCCCTAGGTCACATAGCCAAAAGCAAGATGGCGGCACCCATAGAACTGCAGCTTGGGAATGTTGTGCAACACTCCCATGCTGGCATGGCTTAGCAACAAGGAACCACCAGATGCACCCTGTGCCAGTCTCCAAATTCCAGCATCGCCACTGGAAGGCCCACGCCAGAGCGCCCTAACAGACAAAGACAATACCCCCCTCCTTTTGGGTGGCCTCAGGACACCTTCTGGGCTTGTTGGGATGGTCCCGGTGAAAACTGCGCACAAGAGCAGGAGCATGGACGTCATTTGCTCGGATCCAGCAGTGCTCCTCTGGGCCATAACCCCTCCAATCCAGAAGGTACTGCAAATGTCCGTGCCGAAAGTGAGAGTCCAGGACCGGGCTGACCTCAAACTCAACTCCCTTTTCAGTCTGGACCCTAGGAAAAGTAGGCAGGACCTTTAGGAATCTGTTGAGGATGAAAGGCTTGAGGAGAGAGATATGGAAGGTACTAGGGATTCGGAGATAGGAGGGAAGCAGCAGTCTGTAGGCCACGGGGTTGATCACCTCAATAATGGCAAAGGGTCTGATGAAGCGAGGTGCGAATTTCACGGAACACGAAGGTGAAGGTTACGGGTAGAAAGCCACACCTGGTCACCGACTAGCATTCTGGGAACCACCCTACGCTTCTTATCAGCTCCCTTCTTGTACCTGGAAGAAGCTTTCAGCAGGGCAGCATTGACCTGAGACCAAATGGATGCAAAATCCTGTATGGTGGAATTAACGGCTGGAACATCATAGACAGGCAGACTTTGGAATTCCAGAATTCTTGGGTGATGACCAAAAATAACAAAGAAAGGAGACTGAACGGAGGATGAATGGTATGAGGAACTGTGAGCAAACTCGGCCCACGGAAGGAACTCTGACCAGTTATCTTGTGATGATGACATTAATATGCGTAGGAATGTTTCAAGGTCCTGGTTCATCATCTCAGTGGAACCGTTGCTCTGAGGATGACAGGCCGTAGAAAATTTCAGCTTGATTTGCATGGTGGAACATAAAGCTCTCCAGAACTTTGCCACGAACTGTACCCCACGGTCAGACCCTATCTCTTGGGAGCCCATGCAAACGAAAGATGTGGAGTATGAAAAGATGAGCCAGCTCCAGAGCCGAAGGCAACTTCTTGAGTGATATATAATGGACCATTTTAGAGAACCGGTCAACCACCACCCAGATGGTGGTATACCCACTGGAAGGAGGCTAGTCCGTCACCAAATCCATGGATAGGTGAGACCAAGGACGTGAAGGAACCGGGAGGTATCAATTCTCCAGCAGGTGCTTGATGAGGAGTCTTGTGCTGGGCACACTGGGTACATGAAGCGATGAACTCTGCCACTTCAGATCTCATAGAGGCCACCAGTAGGAACGTTGCAAGAACTCCAGGGTCTTACGAGTGCCCGACAAAGCGAGATGAATGTGCCCAGGTTAGAAGCTGTTTTCGCAAATCAGGAGCTACATATGTTTTCCTGGTAGGAGGCTGCAATTTAACTGTGGCAAAAACTTTAGAATTCAGTATGGGGGTCTCCCGGAGTAGATCCAGATTATTGTCCGTTGGAAAGGAATGGGAGAGTGCGTCTGCTTTCTGGTTGAGGGATCCAGAATGATAGGTAAGGGTAAACTTGAAGCGGGTAAAGAAGATTGCCCAACGAGCCATGTGAGGGCTAACGCACTGTATGTTCTTCAGGAAGAGTAGATTCCAATGGTCCATGAAGACAATGAAGGGATGTTTGGCACCTTCTAATAAGTATCGCCACTCCTCAAGTGCTAATTTGACTACCAGCAACTCTTGCTCTCTGATGGCGTGGTTTCTCTCTGCAGGTGAAATTTCCTTTGAGAAAAACCCACATGGGTGGATCTTACCATCTTTGAATCTCTGGGAGAGAACAGCACCAACGGCCTCTGATGAGGCATTAACCTCTAAAAGAAATGGTCTGTCAATGTCAGGTTGTCTCGAAACTGAAGCGGATATAAAGGCTTGTTTTAGAAGCTGGAAGGCAGACTCAGCCTAGGGAGGCCATCAGGATGGATCAGCACTTTTGCGTGTCAAAGTGGTAATTGGGGCAACTAATGAGGAGAATCTCTTGAAGAAGTCTCGGTAATAGTTGGCAAACCCGAGGAGTCTCTGAATGGCTTCCAAGGAGGTAGGTCGGGACCAATCCAGGATTGCCTGGACCTTCTGCGGGTCCATCTCCAAACCAGAACCGGAAATAATGTATACCAAGAAAGGAATACTGGATACACTAAAGACACACTTCTCCAGTTTACAGTAAAGATGATTCTGTCTCAGTCACCACAAGACTTCTTTGACATGACTGTGATGTTCCTGAAGAGAGGATGAAAAAATTAAAATGTCATCCAGATAAACCACCACCGAAACATACAACAGATTTCTAAAAATCTTGTTCACGAACCATTGGAAAACGGCAGGTGCATTGCAGAGCCCGAAGGGCATAATTAGGTATTCAAACTGCCCATCACGCGTATTGAACGCGGTTTTCCATTCGTCTCCGGCCTGGATTCTAATAAGATTATAGGCTCCTCTCAAGTCTAATTTTGAAAAAATGGTGGATCCTTTAACTCTATCAAAGGGCTCAGTAATGAGAGATACAGGATATCTGTTCTTAATTGTAACATCATTCAGTCCTCTATAGTCAATGCAAGGTCTGAGAGACCCATCCTTCTTGGAAACAAAAAAGAATCCTGCGCCAGCAGGTGATGTAGAAAGTCTTATAAAGCCCTTTCTCAAGTTTTCTAAAATGTATTCTGACACAGTACTGGTCTCTGGTACCGATAAGGGATAGGTTCGCCCTCGTGGAGGAGTTTTACCCGGAATTAACTCAATAGGACAGTCCCAGTCCTGATGTGGAGGCAAAATATTGGGCTTTCTCTCAGAGAACACATCGGCGATTCCTGCGGATCGATACTCCGCAGGAATCCGCGACTCTTCAGAAATTTTTATCTCTCTCACAGGTCGAATCTTGGGTAGGCAAGACCTCCGACACTCCTCACTCCAGGACATTACTTGCATGGTATTCCAATTGATCCTTGGGTTATGTTTGTGAAGCCAGGGAAAGCCAAGTATAACGTCATGAGATGCTTTGGGTATAATCAGAAAGTGGATTTTCTCAGATTGTAAGGCTCCAATGCGAACCAATAGACGTAGAGACTTCCTGGTCACAACTCCATTAGAAATGGGTCCCCCATTGATGGAGGTCAAAGTGATGGGAAGACTTAAATTCTCACAGGGTACCTGAAGTTGATCAGCCATATGGGAGGTCAGGAAATTTTCTGCGGCACCAGAATCCAGAAGAGCTGACACAAAAACAGGACCATGTTTAAAGTCTATGGCTAAGGATAGCTCAGAGTCTTTTTTTCTTTAGGGGTCGGAAGTATTACTCCTAACTGAGTGTCCCCGGAGTTAGTTAGGAGCAGGTGTCTTCCGGCCTGCGGGTACAAGAAGCCACAAGATGTCCTGCTTCTCCACAGTACAAGCAGAGATCCTCTCTGCGATGCCTCAGGCATTCTTCTCTGGAGAGACAGGTACGATTTACCTGCATAGGCTCTTCATCGGTAGGTGCAGGAGGGATAGGAGCAGATAGGGTAGCCGGGTAAGACCTAGGATGGTCGGTTTTGAGCTTCTCAGCTTGACGTTCCCTAAAACGAAGATCGACTTTGTTACACAGGGAGATAAGATCATTTAAATTGGTAGGGCGGTCATGAGTGGCAAGGTCATCTTTAATACTATCAGAAAGTCTGTGCCAGAAGGCTGATGTTAGGACCTCCTCATTCCACATTAGCTCGGATGCTAATGTCTGAAATTGAATGACGTACTGGCTGACCAGATGAGTACCTTGATTCAAGCGCATAATAGCAGGTGCTGCAGAAGTAGTACTCCCTGGTTCATCAAATATCTTCCTAAAGGAGGTCAGAAACACTGAATAGTCGTCCAGAATGGGGTCCGAGCATTCCCAGAGCGGGGAAACCCAGTCCAAGGCTGGGCCAGATAACAAAGACACAATATATGTCACTTTAGTTTTAGAGGTAGGGAAGTTGGAGGGCTGTAGGTTGAAATGTACATCACACTGATTGATGAATCCACGGCATAGCTTGGTGTTACCATCAAATCTACTTGGGGTAAGTAGATGTAGATGAGGAACTGCTCCTGAAGCTGAAACCACTGATGTGGGTACTGATGTAACTGCAGGTGATCTAGTGAAGGTCAGTGAGACCTGCAGGGTATCTTGCCGGTGGGCTACTTCCAGTAGGAACTGGGCCATTTGCTACTGTAATGTCTCCATGTTATCCAGTTGGGTAGCTATATCCTGAACTGTTCTGGACTCCTGTCCATTGGCCGAATCCATTTGGCCAGTGCAAACTGTCAGGGGTTGGTTTCTTGTGGACCTGGGGTGGATACAGGAGGGGACACAGAAAACAGAACTGTAGAAAAACTTGTTTAATGAATGGAATGGTAGATATGAAAGAACCAAGTCCAGGGCAAAAGTCAAAGATTAAGTCCAGCAGCAAATAATAAAATCCGGAATGAAGGTAACAGGAGTGGAGCAATAATGTTTAGGCATGTCCAGAGTGGGATTACAATAGTAGTGGGAGGAGGAGTTGCTAGTAGGTGCTGGGAATCCTGAGGCTACCTGAAAACGGCAGGGAGCTAGGCAGAACCGAAGTCAGCTTCGTAGAGGAGCTCATATAAATGTGACCAAACTCGGCTGATACACGTCGCACTGGCAAAGTAAGGAAGCTGTGAACTCCCTTAAATCCCCAACAACAGAGCGTGATTGGCCGGCCAGAACAGTTGACCTTTAGGGGATTGGTTCCCTAGGTCACATAGCCGAAAGCAAGATGGCGGCGCCCATAGAACTGCAGCTTGGGAACGCTGTGCAACACTCCCATGCTGGCACGGCCTACCAACAAGGAACCACCAGATGCACCCTGTGCCAGTCTCCATACTCCAGCACTGCCACCGGAAGGCCCACGCCAGAGTGCCCTAACGGGCAAAGACCACAGACTTACCAGTAAGGAACCCCTGGACATGACAATGAGCTGTTCTGGACACACGTGCAGCGTTGTTTGCATCCAAAAGCCCAGCAACCAGTGGACACTAGGGAAGACCTCCTCCATATCACACACCAGCATTCACTCCAGAACATTCAAAAGAACATAAAACCTGCCATAACAATGCACCAGTGACCACCAGTCACCCCAGTCGAATAAGAGCTACAATGGTGACCACCAGTCACCGCATTAGGAACCACTACCACTAATCACACCAGAGTGATATAGCCCAAGCTATATGAAGGGGGTTCATAAAGAATTACCCTACTCCTCACAACACTGGGTCCTCATTATTAGTGGGAGTAAACCTGTCCACAACAGATATACTGTCAGGTTGAGGCCTAGGATCGGCCATTAATCACCTCAGTGCTGGCTTCCCCTGACCTCTCGAGCGGTCAGAAGCCAGGTGCAATGGCGTGTGATGTGCTGAGGATTATGCCTGGGGTCTGCTAAGACATGTGGTGTTCCATGATTTGGTTCCTGCGGTTGCCGTCATGGACTCTGCCATGACAGTCTACATCACCTTATTAGCCCTTTACCCAATGGTAGCATTGGTTGCTGTCAGCTGACACTATCCTCCAATGGACTGCTAACTTTGGATATGTAGCCGGGCTCTGGACAACAGGAAGTTGCATGTACAACGTTGTTACTTCCAGTGAATACTTGCTGTTGCAGCATTCCAGGTTCCAGGCTCCTTTCTTCTAGTGGTACATTCCTAGTATTATCCATGTCATCCGAGTACAATCTCCTAGTGTCATCCTCCTGTGCCAGTTCTGCATCTGGATCCACAGTGTGTGTACTCAGTACATCATCTGAGTACTATCTCCTAATATCGTTCTCCTGTGCTTTCCCTGCTATTGTGTTCTTCCATTTCCCACTCATGATGGATACCTGATCAAAGGGCTGTGACCTGCTTGCTGTGTGGGGTCACTGGTGGGTGGGGTCACTGGTGAACACTTCCCAGTAAGTTAGACTCCACCACGCCTTTGGTCAGGTTTAGCCAACATCCGATACTTGTGGATGAGGAAGGCATATTTCCAGGTCCCTCGCCTCCAGTTCTTTTCCCAACCTGGGACCCTGACTTCCAATCCCTCAGTAGAGGATCTCCATAGCCCAAACGTGACAGTTTGTACAGGCCATATGGAAGCCGCAGGATCTCAGGGTGCAATGGCATTACAAGATCTCGCCTCTCGCATGGAGAATCAAGAGGCATCACAACACCAGGTAGCTCAATATCTCCAGGAACTCTCCGGTCAATTACTCTTCATTCAGTTGACTCTGGGCACTATGCTTCCTAATCTCTCTGCATCTGCTCCTGTAAATCCTCCAGTAGCAGTCACTCAAAAGTCTCGTTTGTAGTTAGCCTCTCCTGAGCGCTCTGATGGAAACCCCAGACACTGCCAGGGCTTCATGAATCAGTGCGAGATACAGTTCGAGTGTCTGCCCCAGAATTTCCCCACTTTAAGGTAGAAGGTGGCATACATCATCTCCTTACTGTCTGGAACTGCCTTGGATTGGATCTCTACATTATGGGTGCGAGCTGACCCTCTAGTCTCTAATTACGAGAATTTTATTTGTTCTTTCAAGAGAATTTTCAATGAACCAAGCCGGACTGCTTCGGCCTCCTCTGATCTCCTTCGAGTTTGACAAGGGACATGTACAGTGGACTAGTACATGGTTCAATTCCAGACGATCCCTTCTGAGTTAAGATGGAACGATGAAGCGCTTAGGGCAGTATTTCTTCACGGATTGTCCAAAAGAATGAAGGATGAGTTAGCCTCCTGAAATATATTCCAGAGTCTCTACCTGAAGTAATCTCTTTATGTATCAAGATTGACTTACGTCACAGAGAATGGCAGGCTTGTAAAGGGCGAGAAGATCGTTTCAAGGATTGATTTGTACCACTTGCGCATTCTTCCTCTCCTGCACCAACTAAAGAGGAGTCTATGCAGGTGAACAGGTCTCGTTTAACTCCGGCTGAGCATACCCGCCATTTCTAGGACAAGCTTTGTCTCTACTGTGTGGCCCCTGATCATATTCTTAAAGTTTGTCCTCTTCTCTTGGTAAAAGAGACCCTAACTGGTTCCATGAGCATCCGGTTGGGGGTGTTAACTAAGTCTTCCCATTTGTTGGATAGTCTTCTACTAGTGTTTATTCATTTCAATACTTGAACCAAAAATATTAAAGCCTTGGTGGACTCTGGAGCCACTGGAAATTTTATTTCTGAGTCTCTGACATATGAACTGGAAATTCCGGTTCTTCCTCTCCCAAGCAAGCTGGCTCTTTCTGGAGTAGATGGCAATATTATCCTTGGAGACATAATTTCTTCTGTTACTCTACCTGTTTCACTTTGGGTAGGATGCCTACATCAAGAGGAGTTAGAATTCTTGGTTCTACCTAAAACTTCCCATGCTCTAGTGTTAGGTCTGCCTTGGCTTAAAACTCTCAACTCCACACTGAACTGGTCCACCATGCATGTGCTGGCTTGGGGATCCAATTGTTTTCACCAGTGTATTCCTCATGTAGTTCCAGTATGAACCCAATAAGTCTCTACCGGATGTTCTCCAACGCTTCCTACGTCTGATCAATTAATTTCTAAATCAGACTTTAGTTTGCCAAAACTATATCAAGATTTTAGATTGTAAGCTTGCAAGCAGGGCCCTCTTACCTCTATGTCTGTCTGTTATTACCCTGTTTTGTTCTATCAATGTTTCCAATTGTAAAGCGCAACGGAATATGCTGCGCTATATAAGAAACTGTTAATAAATAAAATAAATAAATAAGATTTTTCTGACATTTTTTGTGACCAAGCTGCAGACAAATTGCCTCCCCATCACCCTGGGGACTGCGGCATCAATCTGATCCCTGGAATGATGCCACCTTTTGGCCTTATCTACCCTTTTTCATTTCCAGAAACAGCTACTATGTCCGACTATATAACGGAGAATCTTGCCAAGGGTTTTATAAGACCATCTTCCTCTCCTGCTGGGGCCGGTTTCTTCTTTGTTGCGAAGATATATGGGGGTCTCAGGCCCTGCATAGACTACTGCAAGCTGAATCAAATCACCACAAAAAATAGATATCCTTTGAACTAATCTCGGAGCTCTTTGACAAAGTTTGTGGAACGTCCCTTTTCACTAAATTGGATCTCCTTGGAGCCTACAATTTGATCCGTATTAGAACAGGAGATGAGTGGAAAACCGCTTTTAGTACTCAAGACGGCCATTATGAGTACTTGGTGATGCCTTTTGGCTTGTGTAATGCGCCAGCATTATTTCAGTTACTTCTATTAAATCCTTAGAGATGTCCTTTGCAAATTTGTTGTAGTCTATCTGGATGACATTTTAATTTTCTCTGAGAACCTAGAGTTCCATCGCTTACATGTCATAGAGGTTTTGTCCCGTTTTCGAAACCATCATCTCTACGAGAAAATCTCTAAATGCCTTTTTGAACAGTCCTCTGTGCCATTTTTGGGGCACATCATATCGGAAAATTCCCTTCAAATTGATCCAGACAAGCTAAGAGCCATCCGAGACTGGCCTCAACCAAACTCCTTGAAAGCCATCCAATGGTTCGATGGCTTCTCTAATTATTATTAGAGATTAATTTTAAACTTTTCTACCATTGTTGCCCTCTTCACAGCTCTCACTAAGAAGGGTGCTAACCCGTCTCATTGGCCTCCTGCAGCAGTGGCTGCCTTCCAAACACTTAAAACAGCTTTTTCCACAGCTCCAATTCTTCGTCAGCCACAACTTGAGAATCCTGTTATGTTAGAAGTTGATGCCTCTTCAGTGGGAGTGGGAGCTGTACTGTCCCAAGTGGCTGAAGATGGAAGCAATCATCCTTGTGGTTTCTTTTCTCGTCAGTTTTCCACAGCCGAGAAGAATTATGCCATAGGGGATCAAGAATTGTTGGCTATGCGATTGGCACTAGAAGAATGGAGACACCTTTTGGAAGGTGCTAAGTTTCATATTACGCTCATCACTGATCACAATAATCCTCTATATCTCAAGACAGCTCATCGTTTGAATGCCAGACAAGCTCACTGGTCTCTTTTCTTCTCCAGGTTTGATTTCAAGGTCCATTGTCGTCCTGGCATTCAAAATAAAAAAGCTGATGCGCTCTCCCGGTCCATTCTGCCTCTGCAGGAAAAAGATCAACCTCAAATTCATCCTATTCTGGATCCTATTGTCTTTCCTCCAACCCAACTGCTGTCTCCCCCTCCTGGCAAGATCTTTGTAGCACCTCAGTTACGTAAGAACTTATTAACTTGGGCTCATGCCTTCTTGGTTGCTGGCCACTCGGCATCCTCAACTCTTTTAAGTTTTTACAGCAATCCTACTGGTGGCCCACTATGAAGGAAGACGTCCAGAAGTTTATTGTTTCTTGTGCCAAGTGTGCCCAGCATAAATACACTTGCAACAAAGTTATAGGCCCTTTGCATCCTCTGCCTATTCCTGATGCTCCTTGGACTCATCTGTCAATGGATTTTATTTCTGAGTTACCACCCTCTAAGGGACATAATATGATCTGGTTGGTAGTAGATCGATTTTCGAAGATGACCCATTTTATTCCCTTGGTTGGACTTCCTTCTGCACCACAGTTGGCCAAAATTTTATTTGTGACATATTTTGTCTCCATGGACTACCTAAGGAGATAGTGTCTGATTGAGGTGTGCAATTTATGGCCAAATTCTGGAGGGCTTTATGTCCCTCTTGTGGAATTAAACTGAAGTTTTCATCCGCCTATCACCCGCAGACAAATGGCAAAACAGAGAGGGTGAATCAGGAATTGGAGACGTCTATTAGGCTTTTCATGTTCTCATCTCAAGATGAATGGGTTAATTTATTACCCTGGGCAGAGTTCGCCCCCACAATTCTTCTACAAATTCTACTCCGTTTTTTGCAGTATATGTTCCAGATTTTCAAGATTTACCCCCCATGGAAGTACCTGCCGTCACAAATCTTGTACAATCATTTTCTGGTATATGGAAAGTCCTCTTTAAAAAAAAGTTTCTTAACGTTGTTAAGTTTCTTAGCGGATCTTAAACGTCTTGACGTTCCTCTTCTGAGAATTGGAGATAGGGTGTGGTTGTCAACCAAGAACATTTGGTTGAAGGTTTCAAGCATGAAATTTGCTCCACGCTTCACTAGACCATATCGCTTTCTTAAAGTCATCAATCTGGTGGTGTACAAACTAGAGCTACCTCCTCAGTTGAAAATTTCCAACACATTTCATGTTTCTCTTCTACGACCATTAATTCTTATCCAATTCCAGCATTCTCCACCCAAGACATCTCAAGTTCATACTCAATTGGGAGTCGAATTTGAAATAGAGAAGATCCTTGACTCTCGACACCGGTTGAATCATCTTCAGCATTTCATTGATTGGAAGGGATACGGACCTGAAGAACAGGCATGGATCAAGGTGTATGATGTCCATCCTCCACAGCTTGTTTGAGCTTTTCACAAAAAAATTCCTGATAAGCCTTGTAGGTGTCCGGAGTCCACCCTGAAAGGGGGGGTACTGTCAGGTTGCAGCCTAGGATCAGCTGTTACTCACCTGAGTGCCGGCTTCCCCTGACCTCTCGAGCGGTCAGACGCCAGGTGCAGCGATGAGTGACATGCTGAGGATTATGCCTGGGGTCTGCTAAGACATCATGTGCTTCTCTGTGATTTGGTTCCTGCGGTTGCCATAAAGGACGCAGCCATGACAGTCTACATCACTTGATTAGCCCTTTACCCAATGGTAGCATTGGTTGCTGTCAGCTGACACTATCCTCCAATGGACTGCTACCTTAGGGTATTTAGCAGGGCTCTGGACAACAGAAAGTTGCCTGTACAACATTGTTACTTCTAATTAATACTTGTTGTTGCAGTGTTCCAGGTTCCAAGCTCCTTTCTTCTAGTGATACCGTACATTTCTAGTGTTATCCATGGTGTGTGTACTCAGTACATCATCCAAGTACTATCTCCTAGTGTAAAACTCCTGTGCCAGTTCTGCATCTAGAACCACAGTGTGTGTATTCAGTACGTCATCTGAGTACCATCTCCTAAGTGTTATTCTCCTGTGCCAGTTCTGTGTCTGTATCCACAGTGTGTGTACTCAGTATGCCATCCAAGTACCATCTCCTCATTGTCATTCTCCTGTGCCCGGTCTGTGTCTAGATCCACAGTGTGTGTACTCAGTACATCATACGAGTACTATCTCCCAGTATTGTTCTCCTGTGCTTTCCCTGCGATTGTGTTCTTCTGTTTCCCACTTGTGCCGGATACCTGACCAAAGGGCCGCGACCTGCTTGCTGGGTGCAGCTTAAACCCAAATCCCAATTGGATGGGTCACCGGTGAACACCTCCCAGTAAGTTAGACTCCGTGCCTTTGGTCAGGACTAGCCAACATCCGGTACTTGTGGATGAGGAAGGCATCCAGGCCCCAAGCCTCCGGTTCCTTTCCCAACCTGGGACCCCGATTTCCAATTTCTCAGTAGAGGATCTCCATAGCCCAAACGTGAAAGATACAAGTTAAGGGTAATCCCATAAAGGAATCTACCTGAATAAGAGCACTGTGATTGTAAAGTATACTTACCGGCTTTTCAGAAATCCTTCCCGGGAGAAGCCCGGAGAGGAGAGCTGCTCTCAGCTCTGGAGGGCAGGCCCAGACTATAGCTGTCATTAGGACCACCCCCTTTACAGGAAAAGCCCGTGATTTGCGGACCCCAAAGAGGGGGCAGGGCTAAATGACGCAACTCCTGTCACTTAGCCACGCCCCCTCCCTACTGACCCACAAATTTCTCGTAAAATCTCCCCATCCTGCCCTCTTCACTAGGAAGTGGGTGGAATACGGGAGATCTGCTTCCTCTTTCGGGGGTGCGGGGAGTTACCTGAAAAAGCGGGAGCCTCCCGTGACTCCTGGAAGAGTAGGCAAGTATGCTCTAAAGCTGCGTGTAATCAATAATGATTATTTACCCGCTAACATTTTTGCATTGACTTGTTTAGTCCACATAACTACAACACTTGCTGCATACTACTTCCACCATCACACACACCTATGCACTCCACACTGCAGCGCTTTATCTCCCCCAATTAATAATATGGAAGGAAGGACACCTTTCCAGATACAGCAGCGCTACTCTAAGCCACGCAACAATTAGCACTCAATTTCCATTATCCTTAATCTGCCACTGTACCAGTCCTGCCACGTCGACCAATATTCGAGCCGCCAAAGCCTCAAGCATTCCCTGAAAACTCATCTCATCAGGCAGCTTTCAAAGTCCAGAATCATTGACAAAACCTCCATAGACAATTCCTCCCAACTAGCTCCCCTTTATATAGTCCACACAGGGGTGTATCTATAATGGGTGCAGGGTGTGCGGTGCTTCGAGGTCCCGCGTCTGGTCTCCCAGCGCTGCTCAAACACCGGAAAATGGGCACCACAGCCATTTTTTCGACATTTTGCGCTTGCGATGTGAGGAAATCGCCGGGAATATGGCACCGTGCCATTTCCCCCGCAATCTGCGCATGCACTATAGACTCTGAGTACACGCTAGTGCCAGAGTCTATTGATTCTGCGGAGGCCGGCCAGCCACGTCAGTCGGCTCCCACCCGCCAGAGTAAGAGGAGTGGGCCCGTTACGGGGGATGCACACAGGCCCCCTCCTCTCTAAATTCGCCCCTGAGTTTACACATGATTATTTATTACCAGTTGTTTATATAGCACACACATATTCCACAGCGCTTTTACAGAGAATATTTGGGATTCACATCAGTCCCTGCCCCAGTGGAGCTTATACTCTATGGGCCTGAGCCGGACAACCTTTAAGAGCGCTCGCTCTGAATCAGGGCGTTTTTTTGTTTTTTTTGTTAAGGCCTCCTGTGGGTGACCACCCACAGCTTTTGCGGGCGGCCAGGTGATGGTCGCGACCATCGCGACCATTGGGGCTTGCGACGAGACCCTTGTGGTAGGGTCTTGTCCATCACAAGCCTCAGAAAGCTCCCTGCTCTAACAGAGCAGGAAGCTCTCCACTGACATCACTGGTGATGTTAGTGGTGCCCCTCTCAAATGGCAGGCGTTCCTTCGGGAACGCCTCCATTTGTGTAGTCACCCCCCCGCCCCGCCTACAAAACGGGGCGAGCTGTCGATCAACATCGACAGCCTCCCCTTTTGTAGTGAGTTCCGGAGCGAGAGAATTTCTCTCTTGCTCTGGGGCTTGCGCATGTGCGCGGCACGCGCCGTGCGTGTGCAGTACCCCACCATCGACCTGCTTGCGAGCGCTAAGCGCTCGTGAGCAGGTCTGAATCAGGCCCTATATTCCCTACCATATGCACACACACATACATTGTCCCCCCCTCTTACATCACAGCAGCCCAGCACACACTGCTATATGCTGGGCTGCACTGGGAGACTGCTTGCGGCTGCTAAGAAGCAGCCACAGCAGTCTTCTTTGCCTGTGGGGGGAGCGATAAAGCTGATCGTGCCCCCCACTGGTTATGCGCCGGGCTGAGGGGGCTTATTGCGCCCCCCTCGCCAGCTCTCAGCGGTGCTGCAAAACTTTTTTTTTTAAACCTAAGGGGGCGTGGTCATGCCTCCCTTCATTAGACCATGCCCCCTTTTTACCGGGGCCCAGCGCGACTCTTGGCGGGCCTGGTAATGCCATATACCTGTGTTCCATCTTTTAGGCCTATGGGCCTGACACAGACCCGCTTGTTAAGAAGCGATCGCTCGTAGCTGGCCGATATTTGCAATCTGCGCATACGTATGTATCGCAATGCGCGTGCGCAAACCACTGCGAAACATCGGGAAGCGCTCGCTCGCCTAGCATAGACAGCCCAGCTGAATGAGTGACAGGTGAGGCCGTTTGTGGATGGTAACAGGGGCAGACCACTAGAAACGGGGGAGTGGAGGTACGAACGCAGGCGTGCCTGAGTGTTTCAATGCCGTTTCAGAGGCGTGCATAATTAACAGGCAGCGTCATAGTACTTGTCACCTGGTTGTATTTCACACTCAAATGATCGCAGTGCTTGTGGCAAGGTAAAGTCAACCTCAAGTGCTGCGAGAACATCCAATGGTGCTCGATCTACCAATGTTTTCATGCACTTCCAGGATATGACGTGCGTAAGTGGTCGTCTCATGAATGGCTGGTGGGCATCTGCATACACAAAGTGATCGCACGCCAAGACATAGTTGACGTGCTAATGCCTTGCTGGGCATGCACTAGATTTGCATACGCTGGGAGCGAGCGAAAGCATCTAGCGAGCGGGTCTGAATCAACCCCTACGTGCGATATGCAGAGTCGTAACTAGATTTTTTGGTGCCTTGAGCCAGAGAGAGCATTGCCCCCATTTTTTAAATAGGGACATAACATAGTGCAGGGCTAGGGAAGAGATAGGGGAGGCCAGGAGAATGCTGGGGATAAAATAAGAGGAAGATACAAGTGAGAATGGTAATAAACAAGAAAATTGACAGGCCCAAACAGCGCACCCTGCCCTACGGCGCCTTGTGCCATGGCACTGGTCGCACTACCCTAGGGACCTCATTCAGAGTCTCTCGCTAGATGCGATCGCTCGCCCCCAGCGTATGCAAATTTGTCATAGTGATGCCACGGGAAGCGATCGTTTGCCAAGGCATAAGCACGCCCACCGTGTCTTAGCGAGCGGCCAACGTACACCCAATCGCACAGGCAGAGCCGCCCACCAGCGCACGTCATCTCCAGGAAGTGTATTAAAACATTGGTACATCGAGGACAATCGGAAGTGATCGCAGCGCTTGTGGTTGCTTTACTCTACCTACAAGCACTGCGAGGACTTCAGTGTAACAAACAGGCATGTGACGTGTACTATGAAGCTGCTTGTTAATTATGCACGCCTCTAAAACGGCATTGAAACACTCAGGCATGCCTGCGTTCGCACCTCCACTCCCCCGTTATTAGTGTCCTGCCCCTGTTACCACCCACAAACAGCCTCTCCTGTCACTCATTTCACTGGGCTGTCTTTGCTGGGCGAGCGAGCGGCCTGCGATCGCACAGAGTAGTTTGCGCACGTGCAGAATGAAGCGTGCGCATGCGCGTATGCAAACCATCAGGCCGCTTGCGAGCACACAGCGCTAGCGAGAGACTCTGAATGAGGTCCCTGGTGATATGTGACTAATCTGGTACGGATGCCACCCCTATATTAATATAATTTTATAAAACAAACAGTAGTTGTACTTTTTATACTAGACTATGGTTGTTATTGTCATCCCTTACTGGCTATATCATTAATGGATGAGACCAGAGACTAAGGACCTCATTCAGAGTCGGTCGTAGTGGCCGCACGGTCGTACGCATCCGATGCTTTTCTTTCTGCGCCTGCGCACGGCTAGCTGTTTGCATGTGCGTACGAGCTCTACCGATGCAAAATAGTGTCGGCCGTAGGGCTTCCGAAACGGAAGTGGCTTGCGAAAGTTGATTGACAAGAAAGTCTGTTTGTGGGTGTATACGGGGGTGGTGGTCTGCAAACGGAGGCGTGCTTCAGCGTTTCCAGGCGTTTTAGGGGAGTGCATAAATTATCTGCTTCGTACGACCATGAATTGCGGATGCATGACAACGTCACTCTACGAACAGGATGATCGTCCAGGCTAAGGTAGGCAAGAAGCGTCCGTATGCCACAACAGTACAATCGATAATCCGATGTTACTTGTGATGTTTCTAATTGGAACCACACAAACCAAGGAGCTAAGGGCCTCATTCAGACCCACTCGCAAGCGGCTGTCCGCTCGCAAGTGGGTCGATGGTGCGCATGCGCCCGACGCGACGAGCGAAGGACTTTCCTTCGCTCGTTGTGTCTGATCAAAGGGGGCGTGCTGTCGATGTTGATTGACAGCACGCCCCCTTTGGTGGGCATGCCGGGGGCGTGCCTGCCAGACGGAGGCGTTCCCAAGGGAACGCCTACCGTCAGAAGTCGGCCCCACTGACATCACTAGTGATGTCAGTGGGAGTGATTTTGGCTCTGATAGAGCCAAAATCACTCCAGGGCTTGTGGTAAAAATCCCGACCACAGGCTTCTGGTCGCACTGGCGATGGTCGCGATGGTCAAGACCATCGCGACCATCATCCTGCACGCTCGTATGTGCTGTGGGTGGTGACCCACAGCTATACGAGCGTCCAGGAGGACGCTCCATTTTTATGGAGGACGGCCCTCATTCAGACCGAGCGCTCTGCTCAGAGCGTCCGGCTCTGAATGAGGGCCTAAGATTGGTGCATTGTACTATTAACACTGCTAATTACCTTGTAAATGATTTCACTTGCGTGTGCATTAGGGAATTCGTAACACAACTGTTTATTTGTGCTTTTTTAACTTATTTTTTTCAGGCATTTTTTAAAACATATAGCATTGTGTTTTGCGTAGCAGCCTTTTCAGATACCATACTTTTTAAACCATGTATACATTGATATAGTTAAATTTAGACATTTTGTTAATAAAATTTTTTATTTTTAGGAAATTAGCCTTTAATCACAATTTTAGTTACAATTGTTAGGGCAACATTTGCCTATAAATAAAAATAAAAAACACAATTCTAAAATTAAAATTAAAAAAAAAAAGAAGAGCTTGAGACATTGGTGACAAGAAATATGGGGACTGGACAAGAGGTGAGGGAGGAGATATCCAGGGCTACTTGCGTCGTTTGGGCCGGCTCGGAGGAAGAGGTAAGCTACGGACAGCCAACTGCCGTGTAACCCGTCGACTGGCCTGGCCAGAGGTAGATGGTATTTCCTCAGGCCTAGGCATAGGGCTCTCCATACTTGCGGGGGTGGCTGTTGGGCTGCCAGAGGTGGTGGTCCTGGGAGTAAGGGAGTCTCGCTCCATCATGGCAGGTGGGTTTGCATGCTCCTGGGTATTGGCCCAACGATCTATGGCCCCAGCAATGGTCTCCAGGGCCACCGCCACCCTCACCAGAGTGGTCTCCATCCTCAGAAGAACACATCTGTTCTCCTGAGTTTGGGAGACCAACCTGGTGAGGAGAGGCACTGCTCGTTCCGATGGTTGCCCGGGAGTAGACTCCACAGGGTCCCCAGATGGAGTACTTGGATCCTCCCCTGCAGAGTCTCCATCTGTGCTGGACCCAGACCTGACCTCAGGAGCAGGCACTACCTCCTCTGAGTCTGGAAATAAAAAAAAAAAACATTTGTATTTTTTATTAAAAAAAAAAGCATACACGTTTTAGCTTTATACTTTTTTGAGTCCAAAAAATATTTACATTCTTGCACATGTGGAGCATTGAAGTCGGCCATGTCAGAGTCCATAGTGGACACGCCGACTATCTCCTCATCCGTCACACATCTCTGAGCCAACGTCTCCAACCTCATCAAGGTCAGCTTCTCAGGGATGGGACCACCACCTGTCCCCGCAGCATGGTCCACCCTACTCTGTAGCTTCCTCTTCAGCTGGTATTTGAAATCAGTCCATCTGACAATGTGATTTGGCATTTTTTAAGGGTTAGTTTATTTAATTAAGATCTCGCTTTTGACTTCAGTACACTCACAATATAATTTTTTTTGATGACTTTCTGTGGGTTGTCCCCACAGCATTAACAGCCCTGGATATCTCCTCCGAAATCCTGTCTTTGTCTCCAGCCCCCATATTTCTTGGGGCATGGACAAGGTTATCCATTGTCATGGTCACCAATGTCTCAAGCTCTAGCCTTGAAAACGGTGGATTTCTGGGCCTTGGCCTGCTTGGCCCCGCCTCCTCCTCCTCTGGTGGTGGTAGTGGATTCCCAGCACCTACAATATTTTTTAATTTTGTTAATTTAAAAAATGCATTTGTGGAAGATATGAACTATTATTGTGTTTTTAAAAAAATGTGTTTAGCACTTACCTGGCTCATTTGTCCTCTGCCCACCATGCTCCTCGCTTGCCATTTTCAAAACTTATGAGAGAGCATGAAGAATAGTGCTTTTGATGACTATTTTATAGATGTGAGCGCATCCCTGGATTGGTTACCCGTGCATCCCTATTTGCCTACGTACAATGCACACCTTGCCTGCATTCTGTAATCACTGTGTGGGTTGTCCGAGATGTGAGCACATCCCTGGATTGGTTACCCGTGCATCCCTATTTGCCTACATACAATGCACACCTTGCCTGCATTCCGTAATCACTGCGTGGGTTGTCCGAGATGTGAGCGCATCCCTGGATTGGTTACCCGTGCATCCCTATTTGCCTACGTACAATGCACACCTTGCCTGCATTCCGTAATCACTGCGTGGGTTGTCCGAGATGTGAGTGCATCCCTGGATTGGTTACCCGTGCATCCCTATTTGCCTACGTACAATGCACACCTTGCCTGCATTATTCAATCATTGTGTTTTTTTTGGCCTTATTTAATGCCAAGCCAAATGTTCCCTTACTTGTGGGTTGTAGTTGGAGTGATTTGTGGTGCAGGAAGGGATTGCTAGTGTTTACAGTGTTTGGAGTTGTTTGAGTGGTGCTTGTGTATGTTGTTTGTGGTGCTTGTGTGTGTTGTTTGAGTGGTGCTTGTGTGTGTTGTTTGTTGTGCTTGTGTGTGTTGTTTGTGGTGCTTGTGTGTGTTGTTTGAGTGGTGCTTGTGTGTGTTGTTTGAGTGGTGCTTGTGTGTGTTGTTTGTGGTGCTTGTGTGTGTTGTTTGAGTGGCGCTTGTGTGTGTTGTTTGAGTGGTGCTTGTGTGTGTTGATTGTGTGGTGTTTTTTTTTTTACTTTTTTTTTTTGGGTGGTGGTTTTTTTTTTTTTGGTGTTCCTTTTTTTTCCATTTTTTTTGGGTGGTGGGTTTTTTATTTCTTTTTTTTGGGTGTTCCTTTTTTTTTATTTTTTTTGGGTGGTGGTTTTTTTTTGGGGGGGGTTCCATTTTTTTTGGGGGGGTGGGTTATTTTTAAATTTTTGTTTGTACATAAATTTAACAAACCCGGTTACTTTGTGTGTTTGGGTGGACATGTTTTTGAAGGTAAAAATAACAACATTCTTTGCAGACTCCAGTAAGTGTGCCAGCCTACTGCAAGCTGTTTTTTTTTGGGGGGGGGGGAATTTAAAACCAAAAAAAGGACATTCTTCAAAAATGTATTGTCATGTTCTATTGTTTTGTTTTAAGTGTTTAACAGTCCAGTTTGTACTGGATTCAGGTAAGTGTCTATTTTTTAAAAACTAAAAATGTTTAGTGTATTTAATAATGAAGTGTTTTATGCTGTCTTTTTTACATTTAATAATGCATTTGTGGTTTTTATTGCTAAAACAATAATTATGTTTTCAATTTTTAATATTGCCCAATTTCAAAGTTAAGGATTGTTTTAACAATAATAGTAGTAATAGATGTTTTTTTATTTCAAAATAATATTTTTTTCTTCCATAAAATAAAAACCCGTCCACAAACAACACCTGTAGGGGTTCCCGAAGATGGCACAGCCCGACCCTGTAAGAATATGCACCATTATTACTAAGCTAAGTATTTTTTGAAAAATATAGAAAATTCTTTCTCAACAACACTTTTCTTTTTAAATTCTAACTTTACAGAGCGATGTGGGCCAGCTAATAGTGGCCATGTTGCCCCCCACCAACCTTCCTCAGCCTCCTCCTGGGCGTAAGCATAGGAGGCATGCAAGGGCCAAGATATATAGAATACGTGTCACCCTTTTTGGAATGCCTGATGATTTGGTTGTAACCACCTGCCTCTAAATATCCTAGACACTCTTTCAATAATAAAGAATGATCTAGAAAGTTAGATTCACATTCCTACAGCAATCACACCACTTACACAGTTGTTGGCGGTGTTACATTTCTGCACCTCAGGGTCCTTCCAAACCACTGTGGGGCTGGTGGGTGGCCTCTCCCAGCCCTCATTTTCACGGATCCTGAGGCGTGTGCTCCATGCATTCTTCAATAATATAGCACATTTTATTAGTATGCCTTTGGATACGGAAGCCCTTGATGTGGTAAAGCAGAAGTTTTTTGAGATTGCAGGCTTTCCACACATCATAGGGGTAGTGGATGGCACTCACATAGCACTTCAGCCCCTTGCATGCAGGGAACAAATCTATAGGAACCGTAAACATTTCCATTCGCTAAATGTAATGGTGCTATGTGATGCCTCCCTCCAGATCCTCTCCCTGAATGCCAAATTTCCAGGCTGCAGCCATGATGCGTACGTGATCCAGCATTCAGGGATTTGGCCAAAATTATTAGCTATAGTAATAGTGTAAACATGTTTTCATTGACAGTTTATGGATCTTTTGGTGTCCCATTTCCATCAGGTGACAGTGGATATCCTTGCACGCCCTGGCTGCTGACTCCTTATTTGAATCCCACACCAGGGCCACAAACTCAATATAATGCCGCGTTTACTGCCACCAGGCAGGTGGTGGAGCGCTGTATCGGCCTTTTAAAGGGCCGGTTCCGGTGTCTTCATCACTCTGGTGGTGCACTCATGTACTCGCCGGATATGGTTTCTCGCATTGTGGTCCTGTGTGGCATTTTACACAACATTGCAATAAGGAGTCGAGTACCCATGCAGCCAGAGGATACCTTGCCAGAGGATGGCCCCCCGGAGGAAGGTGTTGTGATGCTGTCGGGGGGGCAGACACGATTCTGTGGTTTCAAGATTTTTTAGGTAATAATTTTTAACTTTATTTTTAATTTTACAGTTAGAGCAAATGTATTTTAAGGTGAACCTAATTTTTATTTATTTTTTCTCAAAAATCACAACACTTTCCGAAACTGAAAAAATAATGGAACCCATTGGCAATACCCTGTACTGTTTTTGGACAACTAACATAATTTTTCCGGATATACCACCACATGTTTAGTTAATTTTGATTATTTTTTTTTATTTTGTCTGTTAAAAAATAAATATTATGTTTGAGTTTTGCTTTCGTTGTTTATGTCTGACTAAGCAAGATATTTTATTTTAGAAAAACCTGAGGCCATTTTTTTGTGTGATTCTCTGATGAAATGCTTTTTACAATTAAAAGCATGTTGGCAACATGTTTGTTATTTAATAAATGTTTTACCAAAAAAAAAGGTTTGGTGTAAATGTATTTTGAAACCCATTTTGAGGTGGATAATGTAGGGCAACCCAAACAAAAAACAAAAAAAACATTACTGCAAATGTTCTTAAGGTTTACATAAACATTTTTGTATTAGTTACACTATGGAAAGGCACCCAGCTTTGGCCCTCATTCAGAGCCGGACGCTCTGAGCAGAGCGCACGCTCTGAATGAGGGCCGTCCTCCATAATTATGGAGCGTCCTCCTGGACGCTCATATAGCTGTGGGTCACCACCCACAGCCTATACGAGCGTGCAGGTTGATGGCCGTGATGGTCTTGACCATCGCGACCATCGCCACTGCGAGCCGGAGCCTGCGGTTGAGTTTCTCAACCGCAAGGCCCGGAGTGATTTTGGCTCTATCAGAGCCAAAATCACTCCCACTGACATCACTAGTGATGTCAGTGGGCCGGCTTCTGACGATAGGCGTTCCCTTGGGAACACCCCCGTCTGGCAGGCACGCCCCCGGCACGCCCACCAAAGGGGGCGTGCTGTCAATCAACATCGACAGCACGCCCCCTTTGATCAGACACAACGAGCGAAGTAAAGTCCTTCGCTCGTCGCGTCTGGCGCATGCGCACGACGGAGCTCCCGCCGTCGTGCGCATGCGCAGTGCACACCATCGACCCACTTGCGAGCGGACAGCTGCTTGCGAGTGGGTCTGAATCAGGCCCTTTGTTCACAAATTATTTGAAATGCAGAATTACACCATTTAATTTTTATGAAAAAAGAGGACAAATGTTTTTAGAAGATGGCCACTTGTTCTAGTGAGCTCCTCACGTATTCCCACAAGTATGTTGGTTAGATCTGTGGACAGAAAAATGTATTTGTAGGTTAAAAACATCTAAAAAATTACCCACATTTTAACATTAAACATTATTCAATGTCCCAAACAGTGGGTAGACACAATGATGTTATGATGTGTTCTAAAGTTTACTCCACACAACATTATTATTATGTCTAAACTTTTATGGTGTAAAAACACTTTGAAACCCTAACTATGTGGCATAATCAAAAATACCCTAGGATGATTTATAAACAACTGGGAGGTGTATTCTTAAGTCATGATGGCCATATCTTTAAAACACACTGCAAGTATTCACTTCTAGAATGTTCTTGATAATCCAAAACTACAATGTGTTTGTTTGCTATGGCTAACATCACTTTTCCTAATGAAGTTACATCTTAGTACATTTTAAACACAGTGTACACAACATTAACAAGGTTAGTCTGGTTCCTATCACCTTCCCAAGTTCTGTGACATGTTTTATTTAAATCTAAAATACAAATCCAAATGTAATCAATTTTTACACCAAAAAAAAGCATTTTGTAAACCCCAAAAGGCATACATTTTTGGCCACCCCAAAAAAAAAAAGGGCCCAGGCACAAAACATAACCACAAAATATTGAGTAACAGGATTACTGCGCAATGTAAAAATGAAAACAAACACACAGCCAAAATATAAAAAAAAAAAAACATGGATAACAACAACACTCCAAAAAAACAAAAACATAATATTAAAAAACACATACCATCAGAGCGTGGCAAGGAAGCACCCGATGGAGATGGTGCTGGAGATGGAGATGGGGAGAAAGTTGGAGTTGGTGGAATGGTGGGAGGGGAAATGGACTGGAAAAAATCCAAGGGAGGGGATATTTGGGTTGAGGACTCGGGCACGGGAGTGGTGATTTGGGATGAGTGGGCAGTGGAGGGAGGAATACTAGGGGAGTTTTGGAAGAGGGAGGGAGAGTTACTGGGGGAGTGTGGTGGGGAGGGAGGGCTGGGTTGAGTGGATGGGGAAGGTGAGGGGGAGGGCTGCAGGTTGGGACCTGCATTGCAGCCAAATCTGCGGGCCCTTCCCTGTCTCCGCTGTGTTTCTAAAATTTAAAGATATTAAAAAAATCGTAGTTTAGTTTTCACTTTCGGCTACACAATACAAGTACACTTTACACATTCAGGACAATAGGGACAACATACAGGAGGGTTTGTTTACATTTAAGAAAAGAATTGGAAAAGGAACAGACATTTTTAACAGTCCACTAATTTTAACATTTATACAAACGCATACTTCCGTCTGCGTAATCGCGCCCGCAAATTAGTCAAAAGGACTGGCGACCGGCGGCGCAAATCGGACCAGCGCCTCTCTAGTTGCGCTATATTGCGCCGAAATCCAGCACGGCGAAGGGCTCTCCTCACCTCCGCATAGGCCGCAGCGGTTGGAAATGGGAGGCTGGGCGTTTGTAAGCCGCCTGTCCAAAATGTTTACCAGGATGCTCAATTCCCGACGGGCAAAGGCCGCGGCTCTCATGATGGCAATGGCCGATTTTACAGAAAACATGAAATATACATGGGGTAAACTAAAGATGATTGGCTAAAATATTTACTCAGTTTCCTAAAAAAAAACACTATTGGACAATCCTTTAATCATGTGACCCGAAAAATAAGGTCAGATTTGATTGGTTAAAACACGCAGTGTGCAATTGCAAACATAAGAGTGCAAATGATCCTAAGGCAAAATGCACATGCATTTTTAAAGTAGGGGTGAGCGGGTTCGGATTTACTCGAATCTTTAAACGGCATTTTATTGGCTATCGCCTATCATGTGTTTTGGATAGCCAATATAATAAATCCGAATTTGCGGTAAAGTGGCGATAAGAACCGAGTAAATCCGAGTAAAACCGAGCCTGCACATCCCTATTTTAAAGTTAACACAATTAGCAACAGTACATTCACAGATAATAAACATTACTTTGTTTTGGAATTTAAAAAAAAAAACGAGAACGGGGAAAACCACCACAAAAAAAACAATAAAGTTTAAACACATTAAAAAAAACTGAATAAAAAGAACAGCAAGAGTTAAACACTCTTAATTAGATAATTGACAACAAGCTAATAACAAGCTGTTCGATAGTCCATGTAAACATGACATGTAACCATCAATACAACACATACGGCCGCAATCATCACAACATAATTTGTATACAGCGACTGACAGCGCCTGACTACGACTGTCTCGTTTGTTCGATCAGATCAGTCGGTAGCTAGAGGATTTGCAGTGCTAACAAATGGGCGTCACTTTGCTTACGATCGATCAGCCGTACGATCGGATTTTGCGGCCGTAGCCCGTACGACCGTGCGGCCGCTACAACCGACTCTGAATGAGGTCCTAAGGCCCTGATTCAGAGGCGCTCGCTATTTGTGAGCGCTCGCTCTGAATCAGGGCGGGACGTTTTTTTTTTACCCCGGCCTCCAGGCTGCTCGCTAAGCTGTGGGTGATCACCCACAGCTTTAGCGGGCGGCCTGTCGATGGTCGCAATTATCGCGACCATTGGGCTTTGCGACAAGACCCTTGTGGTAGGGTCTCGTCCACCACAAGCCCCAGTGAACTTCCTGCTCTAATAGAGTAGGAAGTTCACTACTGACATCACGTGTGATGTCAGTAGGGCCGCCCACAAACGGCAGGCGTTCCTTCGGGAATGCCTTCGTTTGTGCAGCCAACCCCCCGACCCGCCTACAAAACAGGGTGAGCTGTCGATCAACATCGACAGCCGCCCCGTCTTGTAGCGAGCCTCGGAGCGAGTGATTTTTCACTTGCTCCGAGGCTCGCGCACGCGCAGTGCGGAAGCCGCGTGTGCGCACTGCACGGCCATTGACCCGCTTGCGAGCGCTATGCGCTCGAGAGTGGGTCTGAATCAGGCCCTAAACCCGATAAAAAATAAAATTAAAATAAACCTTTATACACTTGCCGTCCATGATGCACATGTAAACATACTGTATGTGTGAGTGTCCATTATAGTGTGGGTGTTCCTGTATCTCTTCTGGGTGACTTGCGGTTGTGTGGTAGCATTTGATTCTCCGGACACCAGGGCTGGAATAATCGATTGGGCAGACATTATATTATTATTATGGGGATACAGGTGAACACAATAAGGAGAAATTGTCAGAGTTATGTGGAGGGATGATGAGATATAATTCTAAAATGAGTTTTAAGGGCACTTTGTAATCAACCAGTGGACCTGATTCAGACCCGCTCGCTAGATGTGATTGCTCGCACCCAGCGTATGCAAATTCGGCTAAGTGATGGCATGGCAGCGCTCGCTCGGAAAGGCATAAGCACGCCCACTTCATTTTGGCGAGCGATCACTTTGTGTCTATAGACGCCCTTTAGCTTATGTAGAGACGCCCACTAGCGCACGTCATCTCCAGGAAGTGTATTAAAACATTGGTAATTCGAGGACAATCGGAAGCGATCGCAGCGCTTGTGGTTGCCTTACCCTACCGCAAGCACTGCGAGGACTTCAGTGTAAAAAACACGCATGTGACTTGTACTATGACGCTGGCTGTTAATTATGCACGCCTCTGAAACGGCGTTGAAACACTCAGGCACGCCTGCGTTCGCACCTCCGCTCCCCCGTTATTAGAGTCCTGCCCCTGTTACCACCCACAAATGGCCTCTCCGGTCACTCATTACAATGGGCTGTCTTTGCTGGGCGAGCAAGCGGATTCCGTTCACTACGACATACTTGCCGACAATCAGCTCCAGCCTTCCGGGAGGGAGCTGATTGTCGGCTAACAGCGGGGGGCAGGGCTGGCCATTGGGGGCGGGGACGGCCACTTGGTATCACTTTGGGGCGGAGCCGGGTCCGCACAATCGGGTCATAGTGGCTCCGCCCCCTCTTCACAATGTCGTTATTTTCGGCATTGTGAAGCAGGGGGGGCAAGATGACGCGATTCAGCGCGAATTGCGTCACGCGCCCCCCCGCTGCGGGGGTTTCTAGTTTTTTCAGGGGCGAGGTTGGGAGGGACGGAGGCTTCCGGGAGGCTTGCCTGCCTTTCCGAGGGGCCGGGAGCGGCACCTGAAAATCGGGAGGCTCCCAGCCAAATCGGGAGGGTAGGCAAGCCTGCACTACGAGTAGTTCGCGCACGCACAGAACGAATCGTACGCATGCGTGGCCGCTTACCATCGGCCACGAACGAACGAGCGGACGCTTGCGAGCGGCTCTGAATGAGCTCCTTTGTGTACTGGCAGTATTAATCATCAACAATGTTCTGCACGTCCAATGGGACGATTCCACAGTGTTGTTACATGAAGCATATAACGATACATTGCATCGTCGTATGATGAATGGTGTAGTGTATGGCGAAGCGATATATCGTTACAACGCATCACTGTGTTGCGGGGTCGCACCATTATTGTGCAGTGTATGGCCATCTTAAAATTACTTTCCCTGCAATGATGCATTCCTCTGAAACAAAGGGACACAGCTGGCATTACTACAAATGCAGCCTTATGTCAGTATAGCTTTTACCGAATATAAATATATTTCAAACAAGGAAAAAAAAATGTAATACCAATCAATGTTCGAATCCAATGCACTTTTCACAAGAGATACTGTATAAATATAGTATTTTGTAATCAAACAGGTTTTCGCATAACTAAACAAGGAACAAATCCCAAGAGGTACAGTAAATGATAACAAAGCGATGGTTTGAAATATTAATAAGATAAAGCTGATTCATTGAAGTGCAATTCTGTTTGTCATCCAGTAGGTGTCATTTTTACTAATGGACACTAGGTGGCGCTAGCAATCCTGGCAGCGTCATGAGGAGACTTTCTAGGAGCAGCACTCTATGGTTGTACTGAAGGGAGAGCGAGCGCTGAAGGCTAAGGCCGCTCGTCGCTGGAGGACCCGAGCTTCCTCCGGGGGTGAGAAGGGATAAAATGGCCGTCGTGAGGCCACCCGGGTCTGTCTCCCGTCGCTGTATTCCATTGCGGACGGGGAGGTGAAAGCGGCCCGGAGGGGGGGGTAACCCAGCCTAGGAGACGGAGGACCATGGGCTCTCAGACGCTGCAAATCCTCCGGCAGGGAGTCTGGGCTTCCATCACCGGGGGCTGGTACTACGACCCCCACCAGAGCACCTTCGTCAACACCCTGCACCTCTACATCTGGCTCTTCCTGCTATGTTTCCCCTTCACCCTGTACATGGTGAGTGTGGCTCCAGCCTCCTCCATTTTGTTTGCTCTATAGGCCCTTCCTTATATTCCAGCCATCATCACCCTAAATGTGGCAATGCCAGGCTCTCTGTGTGATGGGGGTGTGGATCTCCAGGTTGGTCCTGGGTAGGGTAGGTGGACCTCCCAGGCTGGTTCTGGGTAGGATAGGGGGGCACTGCCAGGCTCTATTGGGACAGGGGTTCCCTGCCTGGCCCCATTGGGAGAGATGGGCGCTGTCAGACCCTGGACAGAGGGGGCTCACTGCCAAGCTATGTAGAGTGGAGGTTCTCGGGGTCGGGCATGCTAGGCTCTGTTGGCATGTAATTCCTTCAATACCTTAACAGGCTGTAACGCCGTCTGTCCTCCTAGGGCTCATGAAGTACAGAGAGCTCCTTTTTTGTTGATGCTAATGACACATTGGGGTAAATGTAGTAGCCCGTGACTTGCAGGCATTGGCTAGATCCAGGCGAGTCTGGATGTTATAAAGGAACCAATCATTTAAAAGGCAAAACCAACTTGGTTTTGCCTTTTAAATGATTGGTTCCTTTATAACAACATCCAGATTGCCTTTTTAAAACATCACCCAGACTCACCGGGATCTTGCTGATTCCTTCAAGTTGCGGGCTATTATATTTACCCCATTGTTACTATTGTCCCTGTGGACATAAGTGGGTTTTCCTGATTAACATTTGGACCAGCTCACTATATATCGCATACCGGCTCCAATAACAATACATACATACCTTACTGCCACTCACTGCCCTATTTGAACAACTAATAGTACAATTACTCGAATAAATACAGCTCAAATGTAATTTTAATTGTTTTAATTACTTAACATAAACATTTGACTAATATCCCTGCTGTTAGTTCCCCTTCAGCGCCAGTGATACTGTTTGTAATGGTTTGTATAAGCGGTTTATATACATAACGTAGCTGCAGCTCAACAATGATGGTACTATTGTTTCTTCTATGCTAGTTAAGTCTTTTGTTCACATCAATCTCAAGATGAAATTTATCACTAATAGGAATGTTGCAGTTTGATAGGGTAACACAAATGTATGTACCAATTTAATGCAAAATAGTGTAATTTGATGGTTGATATATATATCCAGTTTTCTCTGGGGTGTGAAATAAAGGGGGATATTAGCCTGTTTTAACTCAAAGCAAATTGCTTTGTTAGTACACTAATTTGTGTGTATTTGGTACAGTTTACAGTGAGATATAATCAGTAGCTTGAGAACAATTAAATGTTACCTTTTTTATGTTTTAATGCATTTTATGGGTTAAAGGCTACATCCTTTTTCTCTATTTAGACTCCTTTAGCTTTTGTATATGCTACAAAGCAGTAAATATTGATATGTCAAAAAAAAAAACTAATAATGCTTATTAGCCATAGTATGTGGAAATGTTTGCTATAATATCTGGTTGATTTTAAACATTTTGTTTATGACTTTAGATATTCACTTTAACAGAGTTCCTGTGTTTTCTACTTTTCTATTGGGGCACTGTATTCTGCCACAGCAACACCCCTTGATTAGGGATGCATTTACTAAACACCCCTTATTAGGCCTGCCAGTGTCTTTAGATTGTATGTCCTTAAATAACAAATCTCTTTAAATTAAGGTAATTTTACAGAATTGAAACTCCAAGAGTGATATTTTCATACCCGTCAGTGGGGACGATTCAGTTGTTTTACTGGCTCCGTCTGAGCACGATAGCAGTCAGCATTTCTGCTGGCACCCTCAGGAGGGTGCCAGCAAAAATGCGTGAGTAACCCTGGGTTAGGGTGCCCTAACCAGAACTTTAGATGGGTTTAGTCGTTTTACACAGCTAAACCCGGGTTAATAGGGTGTGAAGAGGACGATAATTAATAAGCGCCCAGAACAATCGACTTGCAAAACTGGGCGGTCATTAATTATCGCTGCCCACGCAGCATTTGAAGCGCCCCAGTGTGTAAGGTGTTCCTTTTTTTTTTTTTTTTATAATGTTAATTTACATCCGTTGTACTTTTAACTTTTGCAGACGGGATGCTGTCATGATGTGTCTAATTGTGCTGAAAGTTGTATGTCAAGAGCAAAAAGCTATTTTTTAAAAATTTATTATATGTAAACAGTTCAATTTGCTGTAACCTGTATATTGTTTAATACAACACTTCATCAATCTGTACTTGGGTATATTGAACAGACTTTCATAGAAATATGACACCATACAGCGAGCAACTCATGAATCTTTCTGAGCACACAGCTTCACTCATGTAAATATCAAAATTTTTTCTACCGTAGGAATCCATCAGGAACAAATGAACAATCATGCACTGCATATGGCAGTATGGCATCGTTAGCGATATCCCCAGATTGAGCTGCATGTACAGCCGACTGGGGATATCGATAACTACCCGCGGGAGCGCGCATCCTTGGCCGTTCAGACCATACACAATAGACGATATGAACGATATATCGTTCATATCGTTCTTTTATTGTCTAGTGTGTACGTGGCATAATATCCATTTTTGAGACTCCATGTACTCCTTATTAAGAATTGCTCTTTGTACCTGACAATCTTAACTGAGCTTGCAATCTTGAGCAAGGTTTGTCAGAATTACTCAATTACTCCCTTGCACAGTTAGGTGTGTCGTCATGATTGAATATTTTTTGTCAGTGCCATCTATAAGAATGGATGCTATTTATAGATATTGTGTAGATAAAATCTGTGATGTTTGTAACTAGAACTCATTGAAATACTGACATTTTTCTTCACAATTGTTTCAGAGGAGTGTGGGATAGAAGGTCAACATACATGCCTAACCCTACTGTCGACATTCTTAGAATGTTGTGATTTCACACGTCGACCGTTCAGGCGTCTATATTGTGAATGTGACTTGTCGACATTTCAACAATGTCGACATCATAATTGGCGACATTATGATTTTGATACTTTGTGGGCGAATCAAGTCAGCGCTATGATGAATAACCCTAGGAAGGAGTTTCCGGAACTATTCAACTGACTAAGCTGTTACGTTCTGCTTGCACCTTCCTGGGGTGGAAGCAGAAATTGGACAAGTGCCAGTCGCGATACTGTTTTTTGGCTTGGCGTGGCACGAACAGCATTGTAGCCGGCACTTTAGTCAGGTGCCGGTTACCAATACTGAACATCCAGCTTAAGGCGCAGTAACTGGCATTCTGAGACTTAAGTGGTTCTAGTCGGACGTAACAGCGCGGTCAATTGAATAGCTCTGAGAACTCCTTCCCAGGGCTATTCAACTTCACACTGAATTGAATCGCCCCTTATGATTGTCAACACTGTGAATGTCGACCTTATGACTGCATGCCCCCCAGGGCAGCTTATTTTGCATTGATGGAGTAAGAAACTAAGCATCTCTTAGCTCAGCAGAGATATTAGAATTGACCTGGCCACACAGCTGCACTTATGTACCTTGTGAATATGCAGTGTGATTTTTACCGTGCTGACCACATGCACAGCTCCGTGAACCCTACAGTAGGGTATGAAATTGAGAAAGCACCCAGGTGTCTTGATAAGATGAAAGGGGGAGGATATCATCATGCAAGTCTGAAACTACTTTCTAATTCCAAAGCCAAAGTGCACTTCAGAGATGGTAATTCATACACCTTTGTGTATATAGAATAAAATGCAGATATGTTCTCACTTGTATGCTTGCAGCATTTATCCATATTATGCCATGACTTTTCCAGATACAATAGAATGTGGGAATAAATATAACTTATAGGGGCAGGTTCAATTAGCCGCAGGGTTTACCGCGCCGGACCTATTCAATTAGCGGGGACTCCTCGCGCGCTTCCCCGCAGTCGGACTTTACCTCACAGCTCATGGAGGTGCGAGGTAAAAAACATCAAATCGGATGAGTCACGATTTTATGGCGTGGGAAAAAGGCTATTTAATTGAATAGCTTTTCTCTGTGCCGCAGAGATTTTAGCTGGCAATCGCGGGGCCACGTGGCTAATTGAATATGCCTATTTGTGTAGATAAAATGTTTTATCAAGTCATTCACTCATAAAAGAGCCAGTATTTGTCCATATACCAGGTGATAATTAAGCCATACATGACATCCAATCAGAATGAAACCCGGATGTTCAATAATGGGACATCAGAAAAAGACTTTCAGCAAGAATGCATAACTGCCTCACTGTCACTTTCTGCACGTTTCCATGCTCATTAGCAACTTTTTCTAGTTGAGTGACCTTTCTGCCGCGTCTGAACAACACGTGTAATGTGCCGTAATATGTGTTAAGGCTTTAAGGTCTGCACAGTGATGGAATCATTGGAATATGTCTAACCTAGGAATAGAATACTAAAAAGGGAAGAAACCACTGCCATAGAAAGCTTGTTGGGTTGTCACAGAAACAAAACGTGATGCTTTGTGCAATGCTGACCCAGTTAGAGCTTCTTCATGTGTATTGTAGATTTTACCTCGGTGACCTATTACTGGAGTGACCATAATTTATCTTCCCCTCCTCTGGCTGGGGTGTTCTAGGTGCAGCTAAGATCTGTGTGACTTCCCTTATCTCAGATGCTAGTTGGCTGCACCACGAGTGCCCTTTTATATAGATCTCCATTAGCCCAAAAGCCCATTCCTGGCTTGCAGAAGAATGAGCACCACAATAAGCCTTTGAACGTGGTCATATTTTGAGTCATCAGATTGTACACTTTTGCTTTTTTAATAAACTTACAACAGGTACAATAACTTTAGTAAAACCATGCAGGAACACTAGGACTATCCATAGCACATAAAATAAATTGATACCATTAGTAGGTTACTACTTCTATATGACTTTCCTATAAAGGTTTAAATAAGTTATGAGTGCCATTGATTTTCGTGACTGTTACTAACTCCTACTAATACCATATTTTTGTGGTCTTGTATTTATGATTTTCTCTCAATACAACTGCTTAGGGGCGTGGTCTAATATGAAGTGTGCGCTATTTATTTGTATATTCCATTGTGCTTTACAATTTGGAACACAGTAATACAAGAAGACTGGGTGTTAACCCAGATATAAGAGTATATTCTACCATTATGCTGATTTGAATGCATCAAGGTGGGTGAAGGGCACATATATAAAACATGTAAAGTATGTACTTAGTTGGGGCAGAGGGATAATCTGAAATGGAGTCTAGATCAGGCATGGGAAAATGTATTTTAAAGTTAGGAGCCATTAATTTGTAATTAGTAATTTAAAGAAAATATACACCATTTTTAAGGGTGGCGCAATGCACATGGGTAGACGTCTGTCAAATCACTGCACAGAGCAGTAGGACTTTACCAGTTGCCAGCGTGCATATTCTAATTGCAATGAAAACCCTTTATATATTTTATATTTTATAGCTTTATGCATTTCCAAGTGTTTGTCACAGTTAAGCACTGGAAAATGTTAAGGGTAGGTGCTATGACATGGCACATCAGATGACATTCAGTAAACTGTAATGCATTGTTTAGAGATGACATCTAGCTTTGCAAACTTATATCATGGTCTTGAGTATACTTCAGCAGTTGACTTAAGAAATCCTCCCAGAATGCAATGTGAGATCAATCAAGTGCTTGGGCCTTATTGGAGAGAGTTGTAGTATGTGTTCTAAAGATGCACAGTACATTTTTATGGTTTGCATTTGTTGGTGGGAAGGTTTGCTTTTCAGCTATAAGCTCTCATCTTTTCTATTTTGATAATGAAATGTTATGTTCAATTAGACCACATTGGAGATTAGTGTAGGGAACAAGTTTGCCCAAACTAGAAACATTGTTTGTGGATTTTCTTTATTTTTTTTACTTTTGTGCTATTGTTATATATTTTAGTGGTTTAATTGGCAGAAGATGTCAAATACAGCGAAACGAACAGTGGATGCTCTCTAGTTGTCCAAGACAGATGGTGGGGTGAAATTGAGCTGCATCAGCATGAATATAATAAGCAACTCTATATGCTTGCTCTGTGTATTTGTATGTTGCCTTTGGACATGAAACACTTAATATGCTTATGTGGCTATATAGACCACAAGCATTTTGAGCCAAGTACAAGCCTACATTAAGCTCCGAAAGGTCTGACTGACTCATAGAAGCTAACCATAAAATAAATGCTACAATGTGTGTTGCATTAAATATATCCATAAATCTGTGAAACAAAAATATTTTTTTCCTCCTGAAACTCCAGCGTTGTGTCTAGGTAACTGGTGAAAGCAGCACAGGTAATTGTGTTCTCTAAGCTCATTGCATACTGGATAGGCGCTTTCATTGAGTGGTCTGTAGGAGAGTTGCTTAATGTTTTGCATTAGAAATATTTTAAAACCATATTATGCCATAACATTTATAAATAAGGGCTCGGTATTCAATTGTTTCTCCCCCCAAAGCGCCCGACGGGAGCTATTTAATCAGCTGCCGGCGCACCATTTCAGCTCGTAACCCCCAGTGGGTGTGAGCTAAAATGGGCGAAAAGCGTCCTGTTTGGACACCCAAATGGCACTTTTTGCTATCGTGCCCACCCATTTGTTCGGGGGTAGCTGGTTTGTGGCTAAACCCAACCTCTAAGGGCGCTATCAGCGCGATAACTGGCATCAATTGAATAGCGCCCTGTGATCTCCTGTCACTTTAGATGGGAGATCGGGCACGCTAAAATAATTGAATACTGCCCTAAATGTTTCCTCTTGTCTCTAATCCCTCATTTAGTCTAGTGTTGTGGACATAGTATAAAGTGTATACAAAATTGAAGTTGTCACCTTGGTTTGTGCATCATTTTGCATCAGTCAGGAAATTTCTAGTGATTTGCTGCTGAAACACTGTTCAAAATAGTTGGGTCAATTTAGTTTCCACTTCTTAGCAAGCTCTATCTAACATAAAGAATGTTCATGTACTTTTCTACGCATGCTGTGGTGACTTCACCATGACTTGCCAGGAACATAACTGTAGATGTCCTGTCTTAAGCCGCGTATCCATTATGCGATTTTAATGAGCGATTGAGACATTGTAATCGTTCAATCACTCATTAATTGTGCACTATAATGTTGGAAACGACCAGCGATGTGCGCTCCCGCTGGTCGTTTCCAACATCCTCTACTTAACATCCCGGTCAATCTGCCGATAATGACAGACCATGTTCAGGCATGAGAGAGGGTGCCTACACTGAATGACATATCGTTCAGTGTAGGCACTACAGGGGATCAGGAACGACTGTACGATTACGATGTCTTAATCGTTTGGTCTTTCCATAGTCTGGTAGTGGATGCGCACTTTTAACCTTATTACAAAGCTTGTCAGGGCAAGTAGAAATTCTAAGTGTAATCTTTAGTGTTCCATTCTGTAGTTGGTAATCAACTTAGACATAAAACTACACAAACTCCAGATGCCCTTCATGATATGGTTACTAGAAAGTAATATATGACCCTGTTGGACGTTGTATAGCTGTTACATGAGACGATTTGCAATAATCTCTTAGCGGTCTCACCTTGTATGTGACTAACAAAAAAGTGTACCTGAGCAGACTATTGCTGGGAGAATAACTTCCCTGACATAGAGAAACACATTGTGGATGTACATGGAGTGCCAGATACCCTAGTGTGGTATAGGAAAATATAAATATCAGTAGTAGGGCAAGATGGGCATGATTTCTTATACACAGGCAGTGTATGTTTGGCACATCAGTAGTGACATTAAGGTGGTTTTGTTCAGGGCAATTCATTTTGCAAAGAGCAGTACATGGGTATAATGTGGGGTATGAAGTAATAAGTCCATTGTCCATCATGTACTAGTATTACTAATACTTAGTATTACCCTTACCAGTATATGTAGCTGTATGCCCAGCATCACAGCTGATAACACATTATGCTCACCACAAATGTGACAAATATACATTGCCATGTGCCTAATACCATTCTAGCCCTTTTTCTTTCTCTGCCTTATTCCCACCATAGCCCCCCTCTATTTGGTGGTGTTTAGACTATTATGGCACATCCTGATACTTTCCAGAACATATGTAGAGGAAGTTGTGATATTTAGTCCAGTTAAATTGCTGGTCTCCCATCCAAATGACAATGGAAGGGTTGTGTTGAAATTGTCATAAATACATGTAAAGTGTATATGTTGCAAATTTTCCAGTTAGTCATTTTGTGGAATCATAACCTATTCAATAGAAACAAAGCACACAATGTCACTTCCACTGTGTGTAGGAAGCAGGTATACTATTTAAAACAAGCTCTAATATGAAGACTTGCACCAATGTTCCTGTACCGTTTGTTGTCTTCAGAAGATGGCATTAGATTCACTTCTTCATAATGCTTATCGTAATTCCCTATTGTGTTCTATAAGTCATTCGATGTCTGGGGGTGCATAGAAAAAAAGGTAACTAGTAGTTCCTAATGCATATGTACCCTGAGTGGCCAAATTGTCATGACGGCCTGGTTAATACTTTATTGGGCCACCTTTTTCCTTAATATAACTGTTGGCTGTTTTGTGGGGAATATTAGCCCAAATTTAATGAATTGCATCTCCATAACATTGCCTCTACCTGTGCCTGAGCAGTTGTGGTGGTGCGAGCAGGATTCATGCTTTTGTGCCGTTGTCTTCATATCCTCACCCTACCATCTGCAAAGTGTAATTCAGTGGTTTCCAAATTCTGGGTCTCATTCAGACCCGCTCGCGAGCGCTGAGCGCCCGCAAGCGGGTCGATGTTTCCCAAATGCGCATGTGCACGACTGAGGCGCCTCCGTCGTGCGCATGCGCGAGACTCTAATAACGACGGGGTAGCCGTCGTTATGGGTCTCGCACCAAAGGGGGCGTGCTGTCAATGGTGATTGACAGCACACCCCCTTTGGTGGGCGTGGCTGCCCAGACGGAGGCGTTCCCATGGGAACGCCTACCGTCTGGGTCCGACTCCACTGACATCACTAGTGATGTCAGTGGGAGTGATTTTTGGCTCTGATAGAGCCAAAATCACTCCAGGGCTTGCGGCAACGAGACCCTACCGCAAGGGTCTCGTCGCAAGCCCGATGGTCATCATCATGGACGCTTGCATAAGCTGTGGGTGGTAACCCACAGCTATGCGAGCGTCCAAGAGGCCGCCTCGCAAAAAAAAAAACACGCCCTGATTCAGAGCGGGCGCTCGTTCAGAGCGTCTGGCTCTGAATCAGGCCCTCTGTCCTCAAGGTACCTTAACAGTACAGGTTTTAAGGATATACATGCTTGAGCACAAGTGGCCTAATCAGTACCTCAGTCAATTTGATTTAAGTATCCTTTAAGACCTGGACTCTTATGGTGCCTTGAGGACTGAGTTTGGGAACCCCTGGTGTAATTTGAAAACCTAATTTGTTAGACCACGTGACCCGTTTTCAATCATTTACTGTCCAGTTCTTGAACAAACTGGAGGCGTTTCATCCCATCTGCAGCAAATAGCGTATGTGCGGTACGATGCAATGTCTGGTGTACTGTTCATTGAGAGGCCACCTGAATTGGTCCCTCATTCAGATTATCTGTAATTTGATGAACTGTTTGTGGGACTGAAAGTTCTGCCCACCCTCTGTTCAGCACGAGCATACGGTAGTTTACGACCTCAGTCCTTGCAATCAGACTAAGTTTTTGTCTGCTGGCCCACTTTACACTTTAAAAGCTGCCGCCCTCAAACAAGTCACCAGTTCAGCCATTTTGCAAAAGCTCACACCACTGCTTCAAGTGGCTACAATTTCACATTCAATGTCAAACCCATTATTTCATGTGACACACTTCATTAGTCTCTGCATACCTCCGCTGTATGTATATATGTACAGTGCATCTAGAAAGTATTCACAACGCGTCACTTTTTCCACATTTTGTTATGTTACAGCCTTATTTCGAAATCGAATAAATTCATTTTTCTCCTCAATCTACACACAATAGCCCTGATTCAGAGCCGGACGCTCTGACAGAGCGCTTGCTCTGAATCAGGGGCGGGCTATGGTACCCTTGTGGCAGGGTCTCGTTGCCGCAAGCCCCAGAGAGATTTCGGCTCTCTAACAGCTGAAATCTCTCCCACTGACTCGTGATGTCAGTGGGGCCGCCCCCAAACGGAGGCGTTCACATGGGAACGCCTCCGTTTGGGCAGCCACCCCCCCGGCCCGCCCACCAAAGGGGGTGTGCTGTCACTCAACATCAACAGCACGCCCCCTTTGGTACGAGACTCGGAGCGACGGATTGCCCGTCGCTATACGGGTCTCGCGCATGCGCACGGCGGAGCCGGCTCCGTCGTGCGCATGCGCTCTGGGCCACCATTGACCCGGTTGCGAGCGCTCAGCGCTCGCGACCGGGTCTGAATCAGGCTCAATACCCCATAATAACGTGTAAAAAAGTTGTTTTGTTTGAGATTTTTTTCCAATTTAACTAAAAAAATAAAAACCTATGAAATCACATGTACATAAGTATTCACAGCCTTTGCTCAATACTTTGTTGATGCACCTTTTGGCAGCAATTACAGCCTCAAGTCTTTTTAATATGATGCCACAAGCTTGGCACACCTATCTTTGGGCAGTTTCGCCCATTCCTCTTTGCAGCACCTCTCAAGCTTCATCAGGTTGGATGGGAAGTGTCAATGCACAAACATTTTCAGATCTCTCCAGAGATGTTCAATCGGATTCAGGTCTGGGCTCTGGCTGGGCCACTTAAGGACATTCACAGAGTTGTCCTGAAGCCACTCCTTTGATATCTTGGCTGTGTGCTTAGGGTCATTGTCCTGCTGAAAGATGAACCGTCGCCACAGTCTATGGTCAAGAGCGCTTGGAGCAGGTTTTCATCCAGGATGTCTCTGTACATTGCTGCATTCATATTTCCCTCTATCCTGACTAGTCTCCCAATTTCTGCCACTGAAAAACATCCCCACAGCATGATGCTGCCACCACCTTGCTTCACTATAGGGATGGTATTGGATGGTATTGGCCTGGTGATGAACGGTGCCTGGTTTCCGCCAAACATAACGCTTGGCAATCACTCCAAAGAGTTCAGTCTTTGTCTCTCATGGTCTGAGAGTCCTTCAGGTGCATTTTGGCAAACTCCAGGTGGGCTGCCATGTGCTTTTTACTGAGGAGTGGCTTCCGTCTGGCCACTCTACCATACAGGCCTGATTGGTGGATTGCTGCAGAGATGGTTGTCCTTCTGGAAGGTTCTCCTCTCTCCACAGAGGAATGCTGTAGCTCTGCAAGAGTGACCATCGGGTTCTTGGTAACCTCCCTGACTAGGGCCCTTCTCCCCCGATCGCTCAGTTTAGACAGACAGCCAACTCTACGAAGAGTCCTGGTGGTTCCGCACTTTTCATGTACGGATGGTGGAGGCCACTGCACATTGGGACCTTCAAAGCAGCAGATCTTTTTCTGTACCCTTCCCCAGATTTGTGCCTCGAGACAATCCGGTCTCAGAGGTCTGCAGACAATTCCTTGGACTTCATGCTTGGTTTGTGCTCTTACATGCACTGTCACGTGTGGGACCTTATATAGACAGGTGTATGCCTTTCAAAATCATGTCCAATCAACTGAATTTACCACAGGTGAACTCCAATTAAGCTGTAGGAGAATCTCAAGGATGATCAGTGGAAACAGGATGCACTTGAGCTCAATTTTGAGCTTCATGGCAAAGGCTGTGAATACTTATGTACATGTGATTTCTTAGTGTTTTTTTTTTTTTTTTTTTACATTTGCAAAAATCTCAAACCTTTTTACACATTGTCATTATGGGGTATTGTGTGTAGAATTTTGAGGACCAACATTAATTTAATCCATTTTGAAATAAGGCTGTAACATGACAACAAAATGTGTAAAAAGAGACGCGCTGTGAATACTTTCCGGATGCACTGTATGTGTTACATACAGAAGTATTTCAAAGTACAATTTGTGACGACAATACTGCTAAGATACCATGACCATAAAATTGCAGTCCATGGCAATTGCTATAGCGTCATCCTGATTTTCCAGTATTTTAAAACAGTATGTCCCCAGTTCCACCCCCACTCGTGTATGTGGTATGTATTGTACAGAAACATATTTGACATTTTTCTGCTGTGGATAACCATAAAATAAAGATCAAACCAGGGATAGGCAATGTTTTTCTCATTGGGTGCCAGACGTTCAACGCTACAAGCCCAAAATAAAAACCTGAAGGGCCTATACCATTACATCATAAATCTTGATGAAAGTTATAGATGTGTACTAAAACTGTTAGCTTCTTCCCTGCTCGTTCTATTTTGAAACTAGTTTCTTGTGAGGGAAGAAGATGGAGCAGAAGGGAATAGCTTAACATGTAATAGGAGAGGGACAGACCCAGCAAGAGCCACTCAAAACATCCTTGAGTGCCCCTTTTGGTGCTAGTTCCCAGGGTTGCCTACTTCTGAGGCAAACTTTAGAACTTTCCTAAAGGGAATTTTTGGGATTTGTCTAGCAAAATATCAACAAGACAAGCCATGGATGGTAAGTGTTGTGTTTTTTTTTTTATTTTTTTATAAGGTTGTGCGGAAACAATGTTGCATAATCTTTTTGTACTGAAAATCAATTTATAGTTTGCAATAAGACCTGGAACATTATAAATGCCAGTTAAGGTCCCCGAGTAGGAGGTCCTCAATAATGTAGCCCACACATCTGTGATGGATTTCCCCAATTCCCTGTACTGCTGACATCGGGGAATTGGGTAAATCCGACATGTTGGACAGTATCTATTCCCTGAATCTGATCCGTAAATGGTCTGAATCGGCAAGTCGGTGATTTTTCACATATTGAATTTCCCTGATTCCTCGACTGATCGCCGATGATCCATGTTCGCGGATCAGTGTATTTGATCTGCGATGGGGAATTGCGGTGCTGATGTGTAGCCCACATAAGGCTGCTGTCTTTCCTACCTTCGGAAGTGGGCATTTTGGAAAGACTACCTAATGTCTTACCTACCAGAAAAGTCAAGAGCAGCCCTTTATGGAGAAACAAGGCATCTGCCTTCTGAATTTTTCATAGTGTTGAATGTTCCTGCGAGGAGCTCCTTTAATGGAATTGGTATGATATACCTCTGGCTGCATGGCCGGCGGTTCAAATCCAGACAGCGGAAGCCCGGCAGGGGTGAAGATCCCGAATGTCCAAAGGTAAGTATAAACTAACCTAATTCTACCCCCTAACCCTTCTTTTAGGGGTGCCTAACCCTAACCTCCCCCCCCAAGTGCCTAAACCCAAGTCTCCCGAGGGAGTGCCTAACCTTAACCTCCCCCTGGGGGTACCTAACCTAACCCCCCTGGCTGTCCGCGCCCGACTTACCTTTGATCGGTAAGCCGGGTGTCGGGCTCCCAGTGTAGGTCTAATGACAGGCGTCGGGATTTCGACGCCTGTCATTAGACACTTGCCGGGATTAGACAGTTGGGAAGCCGGCGATCGGGATTACGTCCGTCGGCTTCCCCCTTTAATATAGTTCAGGGCAACAGGGGTCTGTAGATTTTATACTGACGTAGGTGACCTGTAGATTATTGCAATTCTTCATTATGTACAATATTGTACATTCTAAGTGCTTGTTTCATTATACTTTTAAAAAGGAGAGAAAAACTGGTGTTCTCACATGAACTGGGGAATTTTTAAGATATTTTAACTTTAATCTCTCAAATATTTGGCAGCATAGTGATGTACTTGTTGATTAGCGTATGATTTATTCTAGTTTGGTACTGGCGTATTGCATTATTATTGCTCTTTCCTTAGCAAAGCAATTGACTATGAAAAATATTTTACTGTATGACTGGACAACATTTTTTTGGTATAATGTAAATATAGCTTGAAAAGGAATTATTTTGATAACATTTCTGACTGACTTACATTCTTCTTGTGGGTGGGGGAGTACATTTTGTTAGGGGTGGGATAGGTATGACTGGTTGTGATGAACAACCTATTTGACTGAAGCAGCAACCATTATGTCGAAGTTGAAAAGCTTGTTTCTTAAATGGACAGTTGAAAATGAACTGAAAAACATAATTTTTACCTTTCTTCCATTGTGCAGAACTTCAGCTAGAGGCCCTTGTGTGACGCTAAATCCATAGTAACGATGAACCCATATTTGGCCAGCCATCTGAGGTTATGCCCCGTTAAGGTGCATATTCTCTTATTCTTGTGTGTATACCAGATATCGACAACTGAAAGCAGGACTGTTAAAATGTCCTTTGTGTGACTGCCATTATACACTGGATAACACCACCAGAGAGGTATGGCAGCATAGTGTTTGTTTTCCTACCACCATTCCTCTGCTATTCTACCATGGTCAGCGTACACTAGCGCAGATCGGCTGAAGAATGCTCTAATTTGCTGTAGGGTAAAATGAGACCACAGCAGTGCTTCCCATTCCTTGTACAATGCAAGAAATAGCAAGGTAGCAGTAATACATTAGACTGTTGTGTGGGGGTTGGTAAATTTTTTTAGTTTTACTGATTTTTTTTTTTTTTTTTTTTTTGTCGGCAGGGAAGGATAGAGCCGTGCGATTTACATTGCACAGGTTAAAGGTAATCTATAGATAAAGTACAACTATGTAAATTGTTTCAGTTAGTCATCATAGTGTATATGTTCTGTAGTTACTTTTTATCTTGGCTATGGGGTTGATTCAATTGTGGGTGATGTCCGCGCATACACTTAAGGTGCCTACACACAGCGATGTGGTCTCAATCCGACCTGAGGCACGATTTCTCCTGAACTCTCCCCATGCAGCTTACCCGGCAGTTGTGGTCACGATTTGGAGTAAAAAATGTCCAATCTGATTTAAGATCTATCGTGCATCCAGTGCATTGTGTCCCAGATTAGCAAATCTGCCCTACAGCACGGCAGATCTGAAGATGCGATGTACGACGAGCGGGGACGCGCATAGTGATCATGAGTAGAAACTCACGATTTGGGCAGATTTTTGACGATTTTTCGTCAAAATCAGGCAAATCGTGAAAAAAATCGCCATGTGTAGGCACCTTTACAGTAGCACTGAGAAAGTGGATATTTGTACAGAGTCCCTGATTCAGAGCCAGTCGCTCCGACAGAGCGCTCGCTCAGAATCAGGACCAGTCTTTTTTTTTTTTTTTTTTTTTTAGAACTGCCCACAGCTATAGCGAGCGGCCAGCTAGATGGTCGCGATGGTCAAGACCATCGCGACCATCGGGCTTGTGACGAGACCCTTGTGGGTCTCGTTGCCGCAAGCCCCAGAGAGCTTTCGGCTCTAACAGAGCCGAAAGCTCTCCCACTGACATCACTTTCTCATGGAAACGCCTCCGTTTGGGTAGCCACCCCCCCGGCCCGCCCACCAAAGGGGGCGTGCTGTCACTCAACATCGACAGCACGCCCCCTTTGGTGCGAGTCCTGGAGCGACTGCTTGCCGGCTCTGTACTGCGCATGTGCTCTGGGCCACCATCGACCCAGTTGCGAGCGCTTAGCGCTTGCGACCAGGTCTGAATCAGGCCCAGAGTCCTATAGGGCTGCACACAAAAATCTGTAAGATTGGGGCAATTTTTATCTGCTGTTGCTATTTTCACTCTGTTACAATGGCAGCACATCGCGGGGCATTGCCCGCAATTGAATTGACCACTGTATGGTGAAGCTTGTGTAATGGCAAATGGAGAAGATAAACAATAGAGATCTCCATAGAGGGGAGCTGTGCATATTTTGAGATTTTTAATTTTGTTTTTGTATTAATCTGGATGTGAAGTTACATTTTCTAATACTGTGTAAGTTATGGCAACAAATTAATGCATGCAAGGGCAGTCAGATAGATAGTCTGGAGTGAAATGAGTATGTCGTGTTCTTGGGTTGTTTTAGTCCCCTTAGTCAACTTGTTGCTGCCTACAAACTGTACGATAAGCTGTCAGATTTTAGCGATAACGATCCTATCATTAAAATCTGCCAGTTTCTGGCCCCTGCAATCGATCATATGATGGTCGATGCACGGCCACGTATGGTCGTTATCAACCAACTACCGTCGATAACGACCAGGTTAGCCTGCTCCCTATGTCGTTATCGTTAAGGGGCTACTGCATGTGTTGGATGAACATCCAACACATGCAGGACGATCCGACAACGATCGTTGCTATCGTACCGTGTGCGCAGCATAAGTATAAAAAAAAGTGTCAATTTGGTATCACTGAAGGTAACTTGACATTGAGAGATATAGATAGATGGAGGGGGGGATATATATATATATATATATACACACATTCATTCATTCCTTCCAAATTCAGCCCAGCACTCCCCTCCAATATCCGCAGACAGCTTGCTCCTGGTGCCCTCCACTGGGGTACGAATCCCCAACAATACAGAAATGAAGAACTGGCGGCACTCAGGAGACTTGTAGAAATAGTGAAAAACTTTGTGCTTTTAATCAAAGTTTTTCACTATTTCTACAAGTCTCCTGAGTGCCGCCAGTTCTTCATTTATTTATATATATATATATATATATATATATATATATATATATAATATTTTCTACTCTTTTTGTTCTTTATGGTATAACGGAGGAATTCCAGTCAATTGAAGTTCACATTATACAAGTCTATTAAGTGGCCCATACACCTACACGACCAGCATAAGATCAGATTCATCATACGATTTCCCTGGAGCACCCTGGCAGTCCCGGCAGCATGTTTGTTGTTTTTCTTAGCACACGATCTGTCGTAAGATTGATCCTGTGTCTCACAGGCTCATTAGGGAAACGGTCATTGAAATTACTTGAATTTACACACGATGGATCGCATGAACAAAATAAATGGCACAATCTGTAAACGATACGATGGAGAAGATGTGCTGCACATCTGATCATAAGATCCGATTATAGGAACTGCAGAAGCGCGCATCGGATCGTATCTTTCTAAAAAAAAAAAAAAAAAAAAAATACACCATTTTCACAAGATCCATCTTATGACTCAGCGAAAATCGTGCAATCTGCCCGAAATTGTGCAGGTGTATGGGGGCCTTTAATCTTGTGGTTAGCAAAGTGCTGGATTTGTATCCTTTATATCTAAGGACCTTGTTCACTAGTTACTAAATCTTTGGCTGTATATCTGACTGTCAAATAGTATGCATTTTAGTGCACATTAACCACATGTCAGATAGGGATGTTGTTATGCGGCCGCCGGTCTCAATACCATCACCACGTCCTTGTTGGGGCGAACTGAAATGGTGTTGTCGGCGCCTGAACGGGTCAACAATTGAATTGCTCCGTCGGGCGCCTGACACTGGCTGGCTGAAATATTTGAATCACCCCCATAATGTTCATGTGCATTTTTCAATGCTACATACATTGCATACTGAATACTTGACTTGCTTTTATTTTTTGGTCACCTTTCAGAATGCAGTATGAGTAAATGATTACGCTTGTCTGCACCGGCCCTCACAGTAATGGAGTCCATGATACCATACGATCTGGTGCAATAAACACACCTATGCTACTTGTGTTCTGCAGGACTTTGAAGTGTACATTCTGACTTTAAATTATCACCGAGGGCAAAGGTGGTGGTTCCTCTGAATCAATCATTGTTGTGAAAGTTATCGGTTTTTCAGTTATTCTATTTAACCTTCGCTCTCGACCAAAGCTCAGCAGATACTTTAATATGTATCTTATCTTATGCTGTTTTAGTGATTGCCTCAGCACAGTTTTGAAAATTTATACTGGGTAAATTACAACTACTGCTCCCATCAGATGCTGTTTTAGTGATTGCCTCAGCACAGTTTTGAAAATTTATACTGGGTAAATTACAACTACTGCTCCCATCAGATGCTGTTTTAGTGATTGCCTCAGCACAGTTTTGAAAATTTATACTGGGCTGCATAGCCGGAGGCTGCCATACTCTGTGTTAAGATTCAAAGTGTTCTGATTATAAGTGTAAATACAATTTGATAACTAAGTCGGAGTTACGCTGGAGTTAAACTGGAGGAAAACGAAACTCAAAACCAGAACACTTTCTGAACAACAAGAAGCAACATACTTATGTGAATGAACAAAATCAACATCTTCTGCTGTATCCAGGCAACTACTTACTGCACTCACTGCTTGGACACTGCAAGTGCTCCCCTGTCTGTGTGCTGCTCTTGTTGATTGATCTTTGTTGATCAGAACACTTTGGACTGGATCAGCTCGGGTACATTGTAATTTTGTCCTCATTCATTTTGTATTGCCTTTTCCAATTGTGTCACATCTATCCACATTAATCATTTGTTTATAAACTAATTCCTGCACCCACTACTCACATACCTCTCCTTTATATATCACTTTTGGAGCTGCGCTCATACATTAGCAGCACTGTTCTTTACATGTATTTTTGAACATTTAACAACTTTAATCCACACTGACTCTATATCTCACTGTCTCTACATCACACAGCCTCCACATTACACTGTCTCTATATCACACTGACTCTATATCTCACAGCCTCCACTCCAGTTTACATCTCAATTATTACCTTGTCCACAGCATGAACACCCTTACTTCACACAACCCCCATATTCTATGTCCACATAATCCTCTACTTTATCCGTCCCTCTCTTCCCCCTCCTGTTTCCTCCACTTGCTGTTCTTCCTTTTTTTCTCTCATCAGTCTGCTTCCAACCCTCTGCTTCTTTCCCCCACTTCTCCTATACCTCCACTCTCAACCACCTCCCTCCATGGTCTTGTTACCCCACTACTAAGCCCCATTCCCTCCTCGTTCTGTCTGTCACCTCCAGGGCTGCCAAGAGAAATTCTGGGCCCGGGTACTGCAACATCCTGTGGGACCACATCATGTATGGCTGCACCCATTTGTGAGTGGGTCTAGCATGTGAGATGCACCCACTCACAGGAGCATGGCATAGCACCCAGCAGCTGGAACTAAAGTAGTCACTACTGTATTAGGATGGCGGGACAGTCCCATAATAGCTGCATTTCTTGTCAGGCTGTATATAGATGCTAAAATGTAACACACAAATTAAAGTGCTTCTACTTTACTTTGTACATCTCTCATGTAAATAACACAAACAATCTATTTTCTATCATAGAGATAGATGTATGAAGGACTTAATTTTTACATAACATCAGGTCGTCTTATACACACACATTCCGCAGCACATATCCTAACCCACTGCTCCATGCTCCTTCTTCACTATCTACCCCTCTGTGTCGCCCCTGTCTGTCTGCCCTTCCCCTTTAGAATGTAAGCTCTCACGAGCAGGGCCCTCATCCTCACGTGCTTCTCCTCCCCCTACTTATAGTATAATTTACTCCTAACTCCCTACAATGGCACCTACCACCTGGTTGCTCATGTCCTGCTGCTTGTGTTTTGCAGCTGAGTTTATAACCTTGTCCTTGTCCTGCATTGTTTTGTATTACTATTAACTGTTTTTCTTGTGTGCTCATTTATGTACTGTGTAAGGCGCTGCGGAACCTTTGTGGCGCCATATAAATAAAGGATAATAATAATAATAATAATAATCTTGAAAATCTCTATGCTATACCTTGTAGATGTCCATTTTGCTTGCAGCATTGTGTCAATTTTTTTTTTTTATACCTGCAATGAACGTTTCTCTTGCTACCGATTCCATTAATTTAACACGCCCGTGGGAATGACGAAGCATAGCTTGGAAGCTGTGTGATAATTACCTTTGTTACTGTCCTTTTATGCAGTTAGCTCTTTCTAGTTGCTCCTAAATGGTTGCAGAGTAATGGAGCATGACACCACTCCCTGTGATACTGCTTTTCCCTGCAGTCATGTAGCCATAATCCCTAGCTTTCTGTCAAGGCTCATACAGTCGTACTGGTACAAGATATGTCAGGCACAATCCCCCCTCTCACCTTTTTAATATAATTGAACAATCCCCCCTACCAGCACCTACATTGCAGTTCCTTGGCATTTCTTAGCACACAATTTTTCATGGCAACCTTAGATCAAAACTATATGCAAACAAACTTTAAGGTTTGATAAATTTACTATAGCTTGTAGTATGGAGAGCAGAAAGCCTCTCCTCTACACTGATTCTATAGCAGAACAGCTGCCTGTAGGTTGCAGCACTTGGCCTGTTACGCTCAGAACACAGTTTGTAAAGCATTAATATCTAGGGTTGCCATGTAAGTGGTATTCTCAGAAGAGTCAACTGGTGCAGTTGCAGTGATTATTTGCATGGAGTCACAAGGGAGAAACTCAGCCTGACCTTTTCCCCAAGCCTCTTTCTCCTTAGGTATCAATGTGGCTTTGTGGCACAGTTCTGTTACTCTTAATGGATGATGTTACATTTAGAGAACAATGTTGTAGCTCCTTCTTTTAGTACAAGTAATGCAGATCTGACTGTAGGCCATGTTCAACTGCTTGCAAAGCTCTATCTTTTGTATGTAAACAAGTATGAGATTTAAAGCGGTTTGCGATCTGCAGTCCTCTTTTGGCATTCTAACAGTGACTGTGCAGCACATAAACACAGAATACTGTGTTTTTCCTGTGATTTGAGAGTTGTCTCATCTAAAACACAACCCAGACCACACGACTGGAGCATTTCCTAGCAGTCTTATTAGCTGTTGCTATTGTTTTTGATTCCAGTTCATAACAGGTCATTGTTACATACAGTCGCCAGGAAGAATCTCAAAATAACACTTTGCGTGTGATTTTTGTTTTTGTGAGACATGTAGGTGGTTGTATATATTAAACAAAAGGACACATATAGCTGCAGAGTAGAACGTGCACCTGTTTGCGGAGCGTAACTTGTGTGAATTCACACTGCAAAATCAGGAGTGGGCAGGTACGGGTGATTCGTGTGCATTTAGGTCGCAGCTACACTTTCGGCCAAAGAGGTGGAACTTGGTTCTCATATAGCAAAGTTCGGAGAGGGTTTAAAATATACAATCCAAAAGAGAGGTGGTGGACATAAAAAAATTATGTTCACCAACGTATGGAGCGCACTAAGGAACTGAAATATCATCTACATTTCAAATATAAAAAATACCCAATATTTTACCCACACAAAAATAAACACAGCACAGTTAAAAACAAGCCATAACCAGCTGGGTTATACCCAACTATTGTGCTCTGCAGAAATGCTGGATGAAAGGATTACCTGTACTTATGTAATACACCCCTGCTGTAGGTGCAGTTACTATTTCATTAGGCCGTTGTCAGTCAGTGACACTCTGAAAACCAATCCCTGTATGGAATGATTTGGAGTATAATTCAAATTGTAATAAGCAGCCACTATTACCCAAAAGATATTCCCCTGAGGAATCTGTTGGTTCAAATGTGGTTAGCTCAAATAAGACCGATTTTCTTACTGTGCAGCAGAAAAGGTGATTGTGGTGACAATATCACCTGTCAGTCTATGCATTATTGGAAATCAGATGTGGGTCAGCATCGGATTGAGGGTCTCATTCAGACCCGTTCGCAAGCGGGTCGATGTTGGGCTCTGCGCACGCGCAGCGGCCGCAAGCCCCGGAGCGAGAGAAATTCTCACTACAAAAGGGGTGGCTATCGATGGTGATTGACAGCTCGCCCCGTTTTGTAGGCGTGGCGGGGGGGTGGCTTCACAAACTGAGGCGTTCCCAAACGAACGCCTGCCGTTTGTGGGCGGCCCCACTGACATCACCAGCATGAGTATTTAGAATCCTTAGTTGCTCAGTACATGTGTGGCTAACAATTATGATTTAAAATAAGGCATTGGGTATATCCAATTGTCTGCTAGATTTTGGTCGCAAAAAACTATGCAGGCCTTGCAAACAGTTTTGGATTACGGTGGATATGCATGGGTTTTTGCGGGAGAGGATTTTTTTTTTTTCAGGCAGCCTGCGGTTGGATGCCGAGGCTGTGTGGGTGGGGAGCAGGGGGGGGGGGGTGTGTGTTGTGTGTCTGGGGATCAGGGTTATAGGGGGTAGTGTGTGTGGGGAGTGGGTGCAGGGGTAGGGCAGTGTGTATGGGGAGGGGGGTGTAGGGTTAGTAGAGTAGTACCTGTCCTGTGCCCGGTCCATGGAAGCTGTCTGCAACACTGGAGAAGACTGAGGAGGAGGACAGCGCTGCAGAAGGTGAGTAAGCTAATTGGAAACTTCCAATTGCTTAAAGTCATTAGGGGAGTATCCAAAGGGCTCCAGAGCAGATGCCGACAACTTTTACCTTTTAAAAATATGGATTTTAGGAAAAAAATCTGGAGGTGCTCAAAAAAATGAAAACCCTGCACCCAATTGCATACCAAAAATCTTGCACCTGGTAATTGGATATGCCCCATTGTGTGCAGAAATGTCTGCAATTAAGGTCTAAAATATAAATCTGTAAAACTAAGTTAAGCGATAGACCTTTAGGCGCGCGAAGACACCTTCTGCCAAGCACGCTCGATTATTGCTATGTCCACTTTGATATTGCCTACAGTCATTTTATCTTACAATCATTAATGCTTGGTAAGATATACATGATTTCTATGGGAGCACACATTGTTCTATACTATGCAGTTTTCAACAGCTATGTTTACAAGGCCATAAAGTGATGTCTGGAAAACATACAGATGGATATGCCACAGAATACTGGGTTTATTTCAAGCCTACTTGTAACAACGTGGATGCACTTAGCAACTGGACCAATATGCAACCTATCCATTCAGTAGGAACGAATGTCATCCCTCTGGCATGAGAAAATGTCTAGTCGTTCTTATCTTGTATATAATGAGCTAATATAGCAGTCTGCGGGGCTATGCTGAACGCAGGTTCCCGATTATCATGAATCTGCGCGTGCATGAGACCCGTTTTGCGAATGTGTAGATCGAGCCCTGCATGATCGCACGCAACCCCTTCTATGCCTTTGTCTGATTGACAGGCAGAGGTATTTAAGGGGCGATGCAGGGGCGGCCGGCGTTCCTGGAAGCAGGGGCGAGTCTGCCCTGCTTTCCAGGAGCAGCAAGGCAAGGAGCTGCGTCCGCGGACGCAGTTTTCTGGCCTTGCAAGCCGGCCATCCTAAGTAAGCTGAGGCGTTATAGCATCCAATTCGATGGATTGGAATGATATTGCTGCTATATCGTTCAGTGTGTTGCTATATCAGCCAGTGCGTGCTCTCGTGGGATCCTTCATCGCTCCTCCATATCTGGTGATGCGATGTACGATGCTATGAGGGGGGTGCCGGCATATTGGGCGGTCAGGCAGCGGATCGCGTCATGTGGGGACTGCCCGATATGTCCGCCGTCGGAGCGGCCGTCGCATCGCAAGGTGCATATCGCACCGTGTATGGGGGGGCCTTTACTCAGCTGGCTGGCGGCCCAGTGGTTACCTCGGTCGCAGTGCTGGAATAGCAAATGCAGCAGGGGGTGTCATACACCTCCCTGCTGCATGTGGATATTTACAAGGACGGAATTGCAAAGCTGCTTGTGTGCAGCTTTGCAATTCCGTCCCAAGCTGAATCACCCCCAGTGTTGACAAGGCATGGTGGGTACATGTTCACCCTGTTCTAGTTTTCCATTATTTTATTATAGCTCAGTACACAGCAAGACACATTTTCTATTTAGGTGAGTTATGATTTAGTCTCTGAGAATGTCTGTCTCATACTGACTCATTTCCTTTTCCAGGCAAAAAAAAGAACAGTCTAACGAAATACTCCCTGTTAGTGGTTCTTAGAATGTGTGGTTTTGCATAACTTATTTTGTGTAAGTGTAAACGTCATTGTAAGTGGTTTCCTAGTGCTGTAGGGTAGTGGTTTCTGGACTTACAGGCCAGGCTGTTTTCACTGCACGCCTTACATTGTATGAATCTACTAACTAAACAGTAGTGGTTTTGTCATTGCTACTAGCTGCGGTTTCCCATAACACCTTTTCTTCTCAGGTGCAGTCTGTCATTTGCTATCAAAGGAAAGCGATGTGGAAAATTTTGAACTGTCATCACAACCATCTGTTAATGTGATATAACTATTTTGTTCCTTGAGTGCTAACACTAGGGAGCTGGCTGCAGACTAAGTGAAAGGTGACCTCTAAAAATTAAGCAAATGTATTAATTTGGAAATGAGGAGAATCCCTTGCTAGTCAAATATTATGGGAGTCTATTAAAAGCTGTACCAAAGAAGATTGTATGTTCAAATACATGTCTGTTTGCTAGCTTCTAAAGGCTTGAAGAGCGAGCAGTATTTATGCCTGATCAATTGTACCCAGAGCATGTTGTCACTGTCTGTTCTATACAGCAAAGTCATGTGAAATAGAGCATAAATAACGCACAATTCTATCCTTATTCTTGTTGCTGCGGACACTAGAAACCTGCACCTCCCCTTCACTAATCACATTTCTCACAGGAGTGTCCCTAGCACTAGAGACCTTGTACAACATCTCTAGATCAGCAGATCTCTGATTACTGGCTGGCATAAAAAATATTTGTCTGAACCCTTATTAACCATACTCCATTTGTATTTAGTGAGGCAAACTGCATTGTCCTTAATCTTTGGGGGTTTTAAGAAGTTTATAAAATATAGTAATGTCAGAAGGGCCATACAGCACAGGGATGACACAATGGTAGAATGTAGTGGGGGTAGAAGTCCCTACTGGCACCTCCTCCCCTCCATTTCATTCATTCGTTTTTATTTTTTTCCCCAGAAGTAATGTTTCGTGCGATGCCGTAACTTCCCGATCCGCCCCACTGCTGCCCGTGCTTTTTTTTTTTTTTTTTTTTCTTTTTATTCGTTGTCATCCACCCATGATCCTGTGGAGCTTACAGTTTATATTTACTATCCAATTAGACTGCTGGGAGCACTGAGGAAGTCCTGCATGTTATCTAGTCACTTACCCCATGATGTTGTGTTTAAAGCCATGTGCTTCCTCGCAACCATTAGCTATGTGTCTTGTCATTTTTTTTTTTTTTTCATTTTTTTTTATTCCTTGCGCTGATTTTGGTGATCTTTTTTTATGCTTTTTTTTTTTTTTATTGCTTTAACAGGTGACCCATTTAGAGCACTAATGGCTGTTCTCCAGTTGTCTATAGTTCCTTACCTGAGAAACTGTTTAATGGCAACCCTTCATACACAATTACTTCATAACTTGTTTAGTGGATTTGTTTGCTAAATTGCGGTTTAGTGGTGTAACTCACTATTTTTACTCAAATATGCCAATAGTTTAATCACTTCTTTGCTCTAAGGGTAAAAAAAAAAATCCAACTATATAAACTACAATTTATCCTAAATATGCATTGTATTACCTTTTTTCAATAGGTATTTCAATATTATTTTTTTTTAATCTCTAGCAATTAAACATCTCTCCTCCTGTGTATTATACCTGTAATACATTATCAGCTTGTGTCATTTTGCCTGCAAATACTCGGGTCATGAACATTCTAATTTGTCTGACATGAAGATAATTGTATCTATTTAATACTGAACTGTCATATAATCTTGTGACAGTGCTTGAAATAGAGTGTACTACTTGGTAGTAGTACTGGGTGTGGTATAGAAGATTGTATAGAGCAGAGATGGCGAACCTCAGGCCCGGGGGCCGTATAAGGCCTGGGGAATTATTTGGTCTGGCTCTCTGTGATTTTTTTTTTCTGCTAGCCTCATCTGACTAGCAGCGTGCCTAGAGTGGCACCCTGCAGCCAGAATCTATGCAGTAGTGCCGTCTGGAGCATCCTTAGGATGCTTCAGATGGTCACGCCACTGCCCTTACAGCTCCCCGAGGCATCCTCAGGGCATTGCTGTAATCACCGGTGATTGTGGCCCCGCCCCCTGTCATACGGAGGGGGTGTGGCCGGCACCGGGCCTGCAAATGTGATTATATATAAATTTTTTCCCCAACCCTGGTCTAGACACACTCAATAGATCGACAACAAATGGTCGACACGAAATGGTAAACACTTTTTTTTTTTTTTTTTTTTTAAATATATATTTATGCCTAATCTTCACCCTAACCCTCCCCTGGTGCCTAAACCTAACCATAGCACTCCCCCCTAGTGCCTTACCCTAACTGTCCCCTTCCGCAGCCTAACCCTAACCTTAATGTTGAAAACCCGTGTAAACCAGTTTTTTCGCCCTTTTGTTCCTGTCAACCATCTGGTGTCGACCTATTTTAGTGTCTATATTCCGGATACCGTAGTACTTGTACAATGTTGGGCACTATTCAATAATACCTAGTGAATATCTTATTAAACAGAAAATAGTAACACTTGGTAGTCTTCTGTCTGAGTTTAAATGTTGATTTTAAAATATAATTTATACCAAGTTGGTATATTAAAGCATCCAAGCTGCTTCCTTTTAATTAGGTGATGAATCCAAATTTTCATACGCCATTTTTTGGGCCTCAGAGGGGGCTATACAGTTGTTTTTGAAGGCGCGCAATTCAATTATTTTGGGCGCCCGTTAATTATCGCGCTTGTTGCACCCAATTACACTGGGTTTAGTTGCGTAAATCTGCTAAACCCATCTAAAGTCTTGTTAGAAATGTGCATCAGTTTGGACGTCTAAAGTCCTGGTTAGGGTGCCCAACCACGGACTCTTCGCACAATTCTGCTTTCCTCCTCAAGAGGGGCAAATAGAAATGCTGGTAGCTGTTTGCACCCATTGGGAGTAACCATGAAATTACTCAGTCAGGCGCCCAGCAGGGACAGCCACTGGCGCTAACAATTGGATCGCCCCAATGATTTATCATTCAGTCTGAATGATCACCAAATGCTAAGAGCAGATTGTCTAAATGGCCTGTTAGGCAAACCTCAAAATTGTAAGCGTTAAAATATACATCTAAAAAAGCAAATAAGGTAGTTTTGTTACATTGCTTTTATAGATTTGAGTTGAATGTTAACCTGAGCTTGAGTTTTCTATTTTGCTGTCTTTTTATATTTTGTACATGCAAACATTTTGTTTTTATATCGGGGGATGGAGAATCTCTAAACTAGGGGTGGCCAGACTTTTGGACTCTGATCTACTTTTAAAACTAAAAACCTCTTGTGATCTACGGAGCCCGAAAAAGGGGACGTGGTATGCAAAAAAGGGGGAGTGACCTCGCAGCAAGGGGTGTGGGGGTCTGTCCTGCCAAAATCACACGTAGTATACTCAATTCAAATTACGCCACACAGCAGCACAATCTTATTCACATTACACCACATACTAGTGTCCCTAATTCACGTTGAGACACTGTAGTGCCCCTTATATACAATGCCCGTAGTAGTGCTCCTTATACAACGACCCATTGCCCGTTATGCAGTTTCCCTTGTAGTTGTGCCTTCTGCAATGCCCCCTGTAGCTGTGCCATTTCTGAAATGCTCCATGTTGTGCCCCCTAAAGTAGTTGTGGCCATTATGCAATGCCCCCAGCAGGGTAAGGGTATGGATAGGGTTAGGCACTGGGGGGGAGGGTTAGGCACTAGGGTTAGGGTGAGAATTAGGGTTAAATTACAGAAAAAACCCCATGTCGACCATTTTTGTTTGCGACCCTTTGCACGGTCGACCTTTTGTACTAATCGACCTATTGCATGTTGACCATTTATTGACCTCTATTTTGTCAATATTTTATACCGCACCCTCCTAGAAAGCTTACCTCTTTAATTGACAACACCACATACTTAAACTAGACCATTATTTCTGACTAGCTATTATCCGCTTCTTCGCTCCCGAAGAAATTGCTTCTACTAACATTTTTTTTTTTTATTATTTGAAAAGTTCTAGTTGTATTGCTCTGTATAGGGGCCCTGTCGCAGGAGTGGCCCATCTGAACAGCAGCGCTATACAAACTGGTGGCAGCAGTGCCTTCACCAACCACTCATACCAATGTCACTGGGTGCTCTGTACACAGCCTACTATATAGCCTGTCTTATTCAAGTGAACGTGGACCCACATCACTTCTCCCCTCGCCCCTTACTGGACGCTAGCATGGTGCCACCTCCATCTCATGCATTCTTGATGTCAATAAATTTTGTTTGGTTATTGCTCAGCTTTAACTTGACAGATCGAGATGAAAAAAGTGCAGGTTATTTCTAGGAATATCCACTATGCCATGATGCAGTTTTCATGAAAATTGGTTCAAAAGTTTTTGCACTAACTTGGAACAAATGGGTAGACACAACGTTCTTATTATATTAGTTTAGATTACCACTCTACACAGTTCACCTACTTATCAGTGACATGCGTTGAGGTCAGTGGCTGGGGAGGCACACATGGAGATGGGTTTGTGTGCTGGGAGCCTTTCTCACCACCTACTCATTGTAACTCTCCCCTCACTACACTAGGCTTCAGTGTCCATTGATTCTCCTACCTGCATCACTGTCACTTCTCTTGCTGCTGCTGACTGAGCTCCGAGCTCTAAACACTGCAGTGCACTTCCTGGTCACATGACACATCCAAGGTGTCCATCAGTGCTCATGCTCAGAGGCATGCCTCTATTTGCTTTCTGTGCAGCTTACTGCCTATGCTGTGGCCCTGTCCCCAGCTCTGCAAGCGATGTCTGACTATACAGAAGCGAGGCTGAGCTGTTGCTGCCTCATTTCTCATCTTCTGCAGTCCCAGGGGGATCCACAAACCTGGGGATTATAAACTATAAAAATGATTACAATAAACAAAGATGTTTATAAGTTATACATATCTTTGTAGTATTCTAATCATTTTTATATCCAATCTCAGGAGTATGACTAGGGAGGATCTGCCTCCCCTGCTTACCCAGACTGTGGGTCCCTGCTACTTATCTCTGTAATCAAACCACCTACTAGCCCCGACTGAACAATGCTTTGTGTGTGGGTCATATAGCCTCAGTACTTCTACCCATTACAGTCTGTGGCAGTTAACCTCATATTTCAAACTATTTTTTCTGTTAATTAGAACATTATGAGCAGGATCAATTCAGTTTTTTTTCTGTATTAATAGTGTCTTGGTAATGCAGTTTAATCCCAATTGTAAAGAACTCTATTACGATGGCATCACTGCCCTTTATCAAATACTGTTGCATATTCTTTGAGTTTGCAGGACGAGGCTCACAAAAGTTGTGGTTTTCCTGTTTAATTAGTCAAAATAAATGATCAACTTTCATGGTAGAAGCACAACTTCACTATATGGGTGGCAATTCATTAATTTTAAACGCGATTATTTATTTTGGGCGACTGATGGAGCAATTCAATTGTTGCGGATGCAGACATTTCTGCTTGCAGCCTCCCAAGGTGGCGAGCAGAAATTTGCGTTAAGTCTGCAATTTGGATGCCCCAAGCCGTAAGTTTAGAAGGGATTAATTGCTTTGCGCAGCTAAACCTGATACTTCTGGGTGCGCACACACGGCACTCGTGTCCTCACTGAGGAGCAATTGCTTCTGTTGGCTGCCCTGATGTAATGGGCGCCCTTAACTAATTGAATGAACCCATATGTTCTGTATTGTTTTTGTCATTTGATATTTCCCGTACAGGTTGGCTTTGCTGGTATTTGTAGTGTCATTTAAAGAAAATATTTATATACATTTAACATATATATATATTTTTTTTCTTCTATCTCGATCAGGCACTTCCCTCCTCTCTGGTGATTGTAGCCGTGTACTGCCCAGTGGTAGCAGCAGTTTTCATAGTTTTAAAGCTGGTGAACTACCGGTTGCACAGGGCTTTGGATGAAGGAGAAATTGTAGAGAGGAGTGCCAGTGAGCTGACGGAGAGGGTGGTAAAGGCCGAACGCAGTGACAGCTCAGCCAGAAGAGAGGACAGCAATGGACCCGGGTAAGAGGAAACTGTATGCAGTGACCAAAACTCATCTTACCAGATGACCTAGTCGGGGCATCGCCATTTCTGTGTAGGCGTAACTTGTAGTAATATGTACATGTGTGATTCAAGCTGCCATGCTAATAGAATCTTTAGTGAGTCTAGAAGTTTCTTAATTTGTTTCCTTATCCATAGTTAACAGAACTATGGCATTTCAGAGTATCTTCAACATGTACAACATTCCTATCTAAATCCTAGTTTCATTGGCAACCTATATAGATGTAGGTAGATAAAATGCATGAAATGTTTCCAACAAATGAATAACTAAGACGCCTAAAATTACATTTTAGGTTGTTTTTTTTTTTTAAATTTATCTTCTTTGTGAAAAGTGAAAGAAACAGACCTGAAATAGTTATTCTAAAATCAATATGTGTGTGTGCATAAGTACGCACGCACATGTTTTCTACTATTCTGCACTTATAGGCCTGCTGTGGAGTGTCGGTTTGGGGTTTCAGCTTATTTGTGTTCTATACATCAAGCGTGTGTTGTGCCCTGCATACGATTTCTTTTGCAATGTAATGGGCCTTTAGGCGTAGCTAATGTAAGGACATTAAGTAGACACAGGAGATGTCAGGCTTAAGGACTTTGTGAATATGTAGTATGAGAGCCAGATCTGCTTTATATACAGTACCTTCACTTTCTGGATACATTTTTAGCTGGAGGCTTCTGGTTGTGTAGCAGGTTATGTAGTGAAAGGAGGTGGTTTCCTTTGGAAAGGATAAAGTGACACCACTGAATATGGTTTTATTTTTATTTATTTTTATGCTGATATGGTGTTCAATGTAGTGTAAAGGGTTCCTTAAACTAAAGCTCCTGTATGGGTAACCAATACTGTGTGTACAAAATGACAACTGTTAATTTGTTATCATATACTCTGCTAAAGGGTAGCATAGTGGGAAATTCACAGGTCCTAGATCAGTGTTGGCTGACCTTGACACTCCAGCTGTTGTGGAACTATATATCCCAGCATGCCCTGCCACAGTTTTAGCATGCCCTAATAGCAAAACTGTAGCAGTGCATGCTGGGTTATGTAGTTCCATAACAGCTGGAGTGTCAAGGTTAGCCAACACTGTCCTAGATCATACTCTATGGCTAAGAGATCACTTGAGAAGATTTTGATGGCAGTGATCATGTTTTGAGTGTTAATACTTTAGTTTACTTTGCAGGTTCAGATTGGGCAGTGTTGGCACAATGACACTGTAATACCCTTGTGTGATAAGGGTGCAAATGTTGTGATGTAGGTACAGGTTGGAGTTACTTTAGTATGGTAGTCTTCCTTTGGCAGCAGCTTTTCCCTATAACCTACCACGGCAGAGAGGCAAGGTTTCCCCGAGGTAGTCACAGAGAGGCAGACAGGGCTTTGCATAAAAATAGTAAAACAGTTTATTCCATAACCTGGAATAGGTATTGGTTATGGTAAGGAAGAGGGAGAATGGATTCAGCTAATTTAAACGCACCCAATCTAAAGAAATCAGACAGTGGGCAGAATTCAATTGATTCCTGCCCCCATCGCGCCCGACTGAGCTATTCAATTCTTGCTCCTGTCGGGCATGATCAGCTGCCAGCGCTACATTTCAGCTCGCCGCCCCAGGGGGATGAGAGCTGAAATGTGCGAAAAGTGACATGTTTGGGCGCCCAAACATCACTTTTCGCGATCGCGCCCAACACTTTGGTCGGGTTTAGCTGCTTTACGCGGCTAAACCCGACCACTTTGGCCGCGATCAGCACGAAAATCGGGAACAATTGCATAGCGGCCCGCGATCTCCTGTCACTTTAGACGGGAGATGCGGGCCGCGAAAACAATTTTTTTCCGGCCACTATATACACAATTAATGTCATCACACATATGCAAAATATATAACAACATTTTAGCTTATTACTATGTCACTAAAATAAACCAATATAATCAATATATGCACACACATTACTAAAGTCCAAGATAACTTTGGTGTGGCCAAGATTACTAAAGAGGTCTCTGGTGTGGCCAAGATTACTAAAGAGGGCTAATGGTGCACGTTGGGGCCCAATTATCTTGTGAAGCTGGGGGAATCAGGATGTAAAACTCCTTTTTAGCAATGAACAAAATATTTCAACACTTGTATTAAAGAAGGTTGTATCCGACAAACTGGAACGTCTTCCTATGGAAGCTGCTGTATAGGTATTGCATCTATAGGATAATGTCCTGTGTAGTGGAGCAGATTTCTAAATATATATTTACTTAAAGTGTTTCTCACCCAGCCCAATTGACGTTGCTTAGGCAGTGTTCCCTCAGCAAATCAGCACAGGTATAAAGTCTTTCAACTCTATAGTCGACACTTGCCGTGCGCTCTCTTGGCTGGGGGTGACAGCGGGATCACGATTTTACACCTGACAGTTCTTTTACTGCTGTGTCTCTCCCTTCTGCTTATGCTCATCTCTGCTCCATGGTGTCATCAGCTTTCCACTCACACCTCCAACTGTCACTCCTCAAACTGCTTTTTAAAAAAAAAAAAAAATGTAAGTAAACTTTATTCAAAATGGCACTGACCGCTATGCCCTTTTCCAGGATGGTCTTGTTTTATGGGATATCACAACATGTCTGTATAATGTATTCACGTTAGTCTGGCTGTTTAATCATTCCCTTGATTTGCTAATCTTTTTGCTTTGTGTCCGTCAGTGACCCAGGTGGGGGCATTGAGATGTCGGAGTTTGTAAGAGAAGCCACTCCTCCTGTTGGCTGCAGCTCGCGTAATTCCTATTCTGGGTTGGACCCAAGTAATCAGGTAAAAACTTTATTACCAGACAAATCTATTTGTTCTAAAATTTGTAGGAGTCTTAACAGCAGGATGATTACTAGATCTGTTACCACAGGGTGTTTCACTCACTATTGGCCCCCCAATTTTTTCTCATAAATTTTTAAAGTATTTGACGTAATTTAGTGAAAATAATGTTCCAGTTGTTTCTAGTTTTTTTTTTTTTTTTTTCCGCCAGATACTGAATGGTGAATTTTGCCGGCAGTTTCTGACCTGCAAACTGATAAATTGTCTTTGGCGTGCCTTTATCGACTCAGATGAATGTAGACGCCACCGTACACAACACCACTGTCAGGTGCTGGAATACCTAATGACTAGTAGTGGTGGCTCTAGAGGTGGGGCTACAGCACAGTCCAAAATTCAAATAGGGAAACCTCAGCAACTGCCATCCTCACTGGCTTCCGTATTTGAAATTTGGACTGCGCTGCTGACTAGGGAGGTGAACAGCTGGCCTGAGTGCTAATGGTGAACACTTTCAATACTTTTCCTTGTGTTTCTCATAGACCAGGGTATGTATGCATACCTCCCAACATGACCCTCTCCAGGAGGGACACAATACTCTGGTCCTGGACTTCCCTGGTAAGAGGCGGGGCTGCAGCGCAGTTCAAAATTCAAATAGGGGAGTCGCACCCACTGTCATTTCACACGCTGCCAAACATCACTGGCTGCGACTCACTGGCAGTTGGTGTGACTCCCCTATTTGAATTTTGGACTGTACTGTAGCCCCACCTCTGGAGCCTCCACCAGTCATAACTTACCAGGGAAGTCCAGGACCAGAGCATTGTGTCCCTCCTGGAGAGGGTCATGTTGGGAGGTGACTAAATTACATCAGTTACAAAAACTTTGCGGCTAACAGCAGGTGAGACACCCTGTAGCTCAGCGTATTAATGTGACTGAACAGATATCTTTGTATGCATTTAGATTTACAGCATGTCTTCTTTATTAGCAGCAGTTATTTACAATATTTGGACTTTGGATTGTATGAACTTTATTGTGAGCAGATTTTTATTTATTTTTTTTAACATCAATTTGGGAACTGCAATTTATATTCCTCTGTCCAATGTAGCATTACTACAGTTCCTCATATGTGAAAGTGTAACAAGCTGTTCCTCTTATACGTTCTGTGTAGTAATTGCCTGGAATGAGGCTTCACAAACCAAAGAAATGTATTATCTTTTTATATTTGTTTAGTACTAAGTAAGTTTGGCTTAATATAAAGTTTGTGTCTTCTGCTCCCCTTCTGCACAGGTTGGGATGTCTAGATACGGCGCTGCATCAACAAGTAAAGGTACGATTTACCTCTTTTTTAAATATTGGGGTTTGTTTTTTTTTCATATTAATTTTTTTAACAGGAATACTAGTTGGGATTAGAAATGTTGGTTTTCTGTTCGCACAGTTGACAAATACTCAAATAGCGACTACTGCTGGCAGAGTCTGGATGATCGCACCTACAAATGTATAGCATCCTGTTGATTCTGATAGTGTCCCTTCATGTGAAAGTGCTTCTTTATCCGGCAGTTATAACATAACCTATGAACATAAAGAGGAAGCTGCTCAAAACATTTTGACAATAGTCTTCAGATGCATGAAACAGAGTGGTCATACTAAACAAAAAAATAAAGGGGCTTGTCCCCCAGCACACTAAATTGTACCTGCAACAATAAATAAACTATATGGTAATAGAAATTCAGAGATTTGTTGCATGCATGTGCAAATACATGGTAAGCCACCAGGCCGACTTATCTGATAACTGCCGGTCCCTACACTGCATAACCGTACCCACTCTGGGCCATGTAAAAGTCTGTTGTAAGGCCGCATTATAAAGGTACATACAGAAATACATCCAAATCGAGAGCCAGCTTACCTGGGACATTAGCACTGTAAGAACCAGCATGCTCTTCAAATGCTGGTTCCATCTATGCATCTCAAAACAGCAAAAATAACACAGTGGAAGCTGCTCAAATGTTTTGAGAGGCATAGATGGAACCAGCATTTGGAGGGCATGCTGGTTCTTACAGTGCTAATTTGATGTCTCAGGGGTGATTCCCATGTAAGCTGGGTCTCAGTTCTTTGATATTAAAAAGGCCATGTGCTAAATTCACTAACTGGTGGTTTTCTGGTGGTGTTACTTTTCCGTTGGTTTTGCAACTCGCAGATTTACTAAGGTCAAAATCGCTGAAAAGCCACACTTTAGCATAGACTATTATGCGCCATCAATGTTTTAGGCCATGCAAAGTATAGAATGTAATGGAAACCCCTGATTTATCATGCAATGGTTTTAAAAATCGCACAGTAAACCATCCCAGAATCTAATGACTAGGCACAGACCGATGTGATTGCTTTAAACAGGTAAATGAATTGATTTTGACAGGCAAGATTGAAAGACCGGGCGATCATCCAATTGGACTGTGAAGGATTATGATTCCTCTCACCAGACATCACGGGACTCCGAAATGAACAAACAAAATATAAAAAAAAACATAAATTAAAACGGACACACAATCGCACCACACTCACACAAACAAAAAAACACAGGGATATAATAAAAAAAAAAAGCTAGCCTATAAGGAACATACACCTCAGTCAACACATATACAGAGCAAAAAACAAGACTACTTTTAAATAAAACCTCCCCATAATTACCAATTATTTTATATCCGTCTCCTACTACTTTTTTCTTATTCCAAAATGTAGTAAATTAATTTTTGTCCTCCAAATTCTACACACAATACCTCATAATGACAACGTGTAAAAATTTTTTTGTAGATTTCTGCTAATTTAATAATAGAAAAAAAACCTAAGATATCACATGTACATAAGTATTCACAGCCTTTGCTCAATACTTTGTTGATTCACCTTTGGCAGCAATTACAGCCTCAAGTCTTTTTGAATATGATGCCACAAGCTTGACACACCTATCTTTGGGCAGTTTCACCCATTCCTCTTTTCAGTACCGCAGTACCTCTCAAGCTCCATCAGGTTGGATGGGAAGCGTCAGTGCACAGCTATCTTCAGATCTATCCAGATATGTTCAATCGGATTCAAGTCTGGGCTCTGGCTGGGCCACTCAAGGACATTCAGAGTTGTCCTGAAGACACTCCTTTGGCTGTGTGCTACGGGTAGTTGTCCTGCTGAAAGATAAACCGTTGCCCCAGTCTGAGGTCAAGAGCGCTCTGGAGCAGGTTTTCATCCAGGATGTCTCTGTACATGGCTGCATTCATCTTTCCCTCTATCCTGACTAGTCTTCCAGTTCCTGCTGCTGAAAAACATCCCCACAGCATGATGCTGCCACCACCATGCTTCACTGTAGGGATGGTATTGGCCTGGTGATGAGTGGTGCCTGGTTTCCTCCAAACAGAACGCCTGGCATTCATGCCGAAGAGTTCAATCATTGTCTCCTCAGGCCAGAGAATTTTGTTTCTCATGGTCTGAGAGTCCTTCGAGTGCATTTTGGCAAACTCCAGGCGGGCTGCCATGTGCTTTTTACTAAGGAGTGGCTTCCGTCTGGCCACTCTACCATACAGGCCTGATTGGTGGATTGCTGCAGAGATGGTTGTCCTTCTGGAAGGTTCTCCTCTCTCCACAAAGGAATGCTGTAGCTCTGACGAGTGACCATCGGGTTCTTGGTCACCTCCCTGACTAGGGCCCTTCTCCCCCAATCGCTCAGTTTAAACAGCCGCCCAACTCTAGGAAGAGTCCTGGTGGTTCCGAACTTCTTCCATTTACGGATAATGGAGGCCACTGTGCTCATTGGGACCTTCAAAGCAGCAGATATTTTTCTGTACCCTTCCCCAGATTTGTGTCTCGAGACAATCCTGTCTCAGAGGTCTACAGACAATTCCTTGGACTTCATGCTTGGTTTGGGCTCTGACATGCATTGTCAAGTGTGGGACTTTTTATAATTTTATATAGACAGGTGTATGCCTTTCAAAATCATGTCCAATCAACTGAATTTACCACAGGTGAACTCCAATTAAGCTGTAGGAGCATCTCAAGGATGATCAGTGGAAACAGGATGCACCTGAGCTCAATTTTGAGCTTCATGGCAAAGGCTGTGAATACTTATGTACATGCGATTTCTTAGTAGTTTATTTTTTTTTTTATTTTTTTTTTAAATTAGCAAAAATCTCAATGTTTTACAGGATGTCATTATGGGGTATTGTGTGTGTGTGTGAATTTTGAGGACAAAAATGAATTTATTCCATTTTGAAATAAGGCTGTAACATAACAAAATGTGGAAAAAGTGAAGCGTTGTGAATACTTCCCGAATGCACTGCAAATGGCAATTTCAATAACAAATAAAAGAGCACCGTTAAATGAATGAGTTGAATAGTGCCTAATACACAGCGGTTTGGATAGAAACTGCCGCCATATAGAACACAACATGGCTGGTTGTCACATCTAATCCAACAGAGGATTAGGTTTACACATCAAAAAAAGCCCTTTAGTTAAAACTAGCTATTAAAAACCGCCATCAATACGCAGCTGCTTCCGGCGGTTTTAAACTACACCAAAACTGCCGCATAGTAAATTTAACCCCATGTGCACATTGAAGGCTGGAGGTGTGCTGTACACAATGCACAAAACCGTAAGAGGTTTAGGTCTTCTATTCAGTTAATTACCGTATTGCTGTTGCTAAACTAACTATACCTAATTTCCCTGCCTGGGCACCTTTACCTTGAGTTGAAACAGTCCATGGAGGAAATATAATTAACTGTGATTTGCCAGAATTGCAGATTTTGTGATATTGGCCAGGAGATTTCAAGCAGCATTTATTTATTTTTTAAATACTCCTCACATACTTCCATTTATGTTGTGTGTGGCACAAAACATTACTCTTGCTGCCAGGGTTGAGTCATTGGGCCTCATTCAGAGAAGTATGCGAATAGCATTGCATCTGTGGACGCAGCTGCTATTCAAAAGTATGGAAATGTCGCAGCCGCCGGAAGATGTATTGAGATGTCCACCTGCGACTCTGCGAATCCAGGCATCTGCGTACATAGACACACAGTGATAGCAAAATATGCGTTATAGCGTGTACTCGCACTACAGGCAGTGAGTGACTGTTTTTAAAATATTAGCGGGTCCTGCGGGAAGCGCGGTGTGCGCGCCACAGTAGCTGACCCAATGACATCCTCAGCATCCCCTCGAGTCCCCAACCGATCACCGCTGGCATCAGCGTCTCCTCATTCAATCGCCTCCTGAGACCTCGTGATGCCGCCGGGCGCTCTCTCCTCCTGGATCTCTTTGTGCTCAACTGAAGAAATGGAATATAGTGGGGATGTGGAGTGCACCATTTGCAGGGTGCAGGTAAAGGATGCTTGCCTGCGCTGCCAAATTTAGAACAGGCCGCGTAGTGCTGTTCTAATACAAATGTATTTGTTTCTTTGATCACTGAGGAATTTTAAAAGCAGTGGGGGAAAATAAGTGGTGGGTATACCAAACTAGTGTATACCACCCCACTTCGAGCACTAAAGTCCTAAAAAGATTATCCACTCAGGAGGAGTCACGTTGAATTCTATGGGGATGCAATCATGAAATGCTAAGGTCTGGGCCATCTCCTGAACATGAGCCTGCAGCAAGGCTGGGGAGAGTCCATCTCGATCAGCAGGCTGCCCAAGGATGAATGTCACCTGCCTGTTTATGAGAAGGACACCCATCACTGCTGTCTACCCTTGCTCCCTCATTGCCCTCCAGCACTTTGGCAACTGCTCTCTGCACTTACCCCTCCCTAGCCTTACTCCCCTTTAGGGACTTGCAGTCAGGGGAGGTAGAGCCTCCCCTGTCATACTCCCTCCCCTATAATACTCCATGTCATGCTCCAGAGTTTTGGTATAAAACTGTTTTTATACATGTGTGCCTCCACAGCCATTGACCTCACCGCACGTCACTGCTCCCCTCTTCCCCAACTTCTCCCCTGCCTTTACCCCAACTCTACCTTGACAGCTGCTTGCCCTTAACCCCCTTTACCCCAACTGCTGCCTGCCCTCATCCCCCATTAATATGTGATGGGACCCAGAAACAGTGCAGTAGGACCCCAATTTTTTAAAGTGAGGGGGTACCTGGGACCCACCCACTTTTGTCGCTCAGCAAGATCACTGTACCCAGCATCCATTACAGATCATTCGTTTGTTGCAGTCCTGCGTACAGGATCGCAGTCACAGGTAGCGACATGCCTGCATTTTTTACGTAACTCTGTTACCTCACCCAAATGCTGCCGGCCTGTCAATCATACCGAGCGTACTAGGTGGCAGCGGGCGACTACGGTAAAGCAGTTTTACACATGTGCATTGAGAATAAAGCCATGGGCCCTGATTCAGAGCCGGACGCTCTGACAGAGCGCTCGCTCTGAATCAGGGCCGGGCTATTTTTTATTTTTTTTAGAACGGCCTCCTGGCTGTGACCACCCACAGCTATAGCGAGCGGCCAGGAAGATGGTCGCGATGGTCAAGACCATCGCGACCATCGGGCTTGCGACGAGACCCTTGTGGTAGGGTCTCGTTGCCGCAAGCCCCAGAGAGATTTCGGCTCTAACAGAGCCGAAATCTCTCCCACTGACATCACTCATGTCAGTGGGGCCGCCCCCAAACGGAGGCGTTCACATGGGAACGCCTCCGTTTGGGCAGCCACTCCCCCGGCCCGCCCACCAAAGGAGGCGTGCTGTCACGCTCTGGGCCACCATCGACCCGGTTGCGAGTGCTCAGCGCTTGCGACCGGGTCTGAATCAGGCCCACGGTACGATCTGTACCACCAACGACTTGAAAGATATCGTTCAAACACTTCTTTCAGTGAGTCATCCTGCCCCATCTCTTAACAGAGGAAGTTGACTATATCGTCCAAGTTGGCCTGCATGCATGGACGATTAAATATATCGTTATCGTTTATGTGGGAACTTGCATCGTTGGTCGATCGTTCACTGCTTAAAAATGAACGATTTATCGTTGAACGATATTATTGTTCATGAAAATCGTCCCGTGTGTGCAGCATTAGATGTATGTGTAGTTTACTGATCGCTGAAATGCAAAAACGGCAGCGTAGCATACCTCTCTGAATCAGGCCGATTGTCTTTGCTGACTGACCAAGGAACTAGTTTGATCTCTATTTGCAGTCAGTGTGTCTGAGGTCTTTTTTTGTGTGTGGATTGGGACAGGTCGATGTTGGCCCAGTGCGCATGCGCACGACTGAGGCGGCTCCGTTGTGCGCATGTGCGAGACCCGGATTGCGACGGGCAAGCCGTCGCTCCGGGTCTCGCTACAAAGGGGGCGTGCTGTCTATGGTGAGTGACAGCAAGCCCCCTTTGGTGGGCGTGCCTGACCACGACTACCGTGATGTCAGTGAGGCCTGATAGAGCCGAAAGCACTCCAGGGCTTGCGGCAACGAGACCCTACCACAAGGGTCTCGTCGCAAGCCCGATGGTCGCGATGGTCTTGACCATCGCGACCATCTTCCTGGCAGCTCGCTATAGCTGTGGGTGGTCACCCACAGCTATACGAGCGGCCAGGAGGCCGCTCAAAAAATGAAGGACGGCCCTGATTTAGAGCGAGCGCACTGTCAGAGCGTTCAGCTCTGAATCAGGGCCAGAGTCCTCTGTTGTCCTCTTTGTGATGGTATTGTAAAAAAAAAAAAAAATTAATTTTGATTACCCTGTGCTTGTTGCCTAGGCGATATCGCCAGATCGTAGTGAATTAAGAGGCTGAATATTCAGCCCCAAAAAATAATTGCATCCAGCATGTTGGTATTGAGTCCACTAGAAAAACATTTATCGCTAACTAGTTGCTCTCTTAGTTCATTTCTACAAATGTGATCTGTGTCAATGGCCCTGAAATCCTCACAGCAAGTTCCTGGTATGTTTGCACATGTGAGTGATGTATGGTATGCTGATCTAGTGACCAGGGGCATGGATCACATTAGTATGACTCTTCTTGTCTCTGCAGGGGATACAGATGCTGCAAAGACCTCAGATGATATCAGTCTGAGCCTTGGCCAGAGCTATAGTTTGTGCAAAGAAGGAAGTGAAGACCAAGGTAAAACGAAACAGTCCTTGTATTAAAGACTCCCTGGCTGTTGCGGTTTTGTTTCCACCTTTGGTTGGACTTCTACAGCTTGTTGCATGCTAAAATGCTCATTTTGTACTAGCTTTCAAGAGTAGCCCTCTCGTCCTAGGCAACCATCGGCCCCTAAGTATGGCTGATCCACAGCTGCCATGATGTTTAGCAAATTGAGCATCCTGGTGGATATAACTCCACAACAGCTGGAACACCAATGCCCTGCTTCACCCTGCCGTAGCCTTTAGGCAATTGAATGCTGCAAATATAGAAGCCTGGCGAATAGGCCTTTCTCGCTTCTAACAGTACATTGAATGCATTGGTCTTACACATTGCTTCTATAGCTGCGTAGTATACAGTTATTTTGAATGTCTTGCTGCATGAATATTTTATTTCTTAGTGTCAATAGATTTTGCTTCTTTCCTCTGCAAAATACACTGCACAGATTGTACAAATTCTTGTGTTATGGGACTTTTTGCTTTGCGCCCCCCCCCCCCCCCCCCCCCCCCAAAAAAAGAGGAGCTCATAAACTTTTATATACCTACCTACTATTTTAATGCATTTTGTGATTGTATGTTGATCATATCTGCAGTGCAAACCATGTGAAAGACAACACAATGTTACTTCATTCTGCTGTGACATGTGCACATGTTGTTCATCTGAATGCTTACAGCTGTGGAATGCCCCATTCTAAAATGACCTTGAACCAAATTTTTATTTTGCAATAGGCAAAACCGCGAGTCTCAAGAGAAGCAAAGTACAAATATTTGCAAAACAAACACATCACATGCTAATTCATTTTGTGGTTATAGTATTCTGTCCATAATACTAAAGTACCTCCATGGTCACTAGAGGGCGGCATAAGCATCTAAATGTGTCAGCTTTAGTTTGGCTCATGGTACAAACTTATAGCAACATCTGGAATACGTAAGGTTATTGAGATAAACTAAGTAAAAACTCAATTATATGGTAATTTATTTCAGACAATATTGAAATCCTAATTGATTTTGATTGGGTGGAAAAAGTACAGTAGGCCCCTGCTTCTCGGCGTTCCGCTAATCCATCTCTTCTCGTTGTGCAATATGTTCTTTATTTTCGCTGCATGTCTCGTTACTTCAGCATCTTTTCTGCGTTACGGGTGGACGTTGAATAAGGGTGCTATTACAGTACAGCACTTTACAGAATTGCAATGGCATCTGTTGGAGATAATTTGTGTATACGTATATACCACTTAAGATAAGCAATGTGTACACTCTATTCATTTTATTAGTGTAAGTTTATCTGCAATTGAAAATTGCAATCTACCGTTTCTCAGCGGGAGTCTGGAACTTAGCTTGCTGAATGCGTGGGGCATCCTGTGCATTGGTCTCTAATGCAAATAATTAATATAACTCACTGCTGAACACAGAAGGCATAAACAGTTTGGGTTTTATATCTGAAAACAATTTAAAACAATGTTTCTTAATTTATGTGCCTACTTCTAACTCATCCACTAATAGTATTGTACAGTCATTATGGGTTTGTCGTCTTTGTACAATATTAAACTAATTGGCTATATTGGGGCTTTCAGTGTTTACACTAGTAAAATATTCTGAAGCCATTTAGGTATGCTGACAGTTTGTCGACATTCAGCCGGTTGACATTCAGAATGTCAACAGCCAAACTGTTGACATTATTAGTTTACCTGTGGTTAGCTTTTGGCTTAGAGTAAAAGTGAACGGGAAATCCCAGTATCGACTTTGTGTGTCGACATTGTAAATGTTGACAAAATATACCACACTTTTTTTTTTTTTTTTTAATTATTTTGAATTTTATCATATCAAGGTTACTTTTCTTTTTAGTTGGTTTAATCTCTGCAGTCTGTTTGTGTATGTATATATAATACCCATAGATTTAGAATTGAGGTCTGGTTGGGTTTGTTAGGAATATTTAAATTTACATCTGTTTGCCATTTAGAGATTTTTATATTGATCATATCTGTTCTATTTATGTCCTGGTGTCCAGTATCGTATGATCATAATGAATATCAGTTGTACGGTACTTACTGCTGTAGTATGTAAGTGTCTGCTATTTCTGCTGGGTCAGATTTGTCCTGTTCAAATTTTAATTGTCTAGAATGGTCTAATGGTATAAAGGTTTGTCAAACTGACCAACCAAGGTCTTACTGCGTGTGGCCAGTTTGAAAAGAAGGTAAGTTAGGATGACTGATTCCGGTAACCTCTCCTAGGGCCTGATTCAGAGATGCACGCCAATCCCGTCGCGACCATGGTTCTTTACACAGTGGATTTGCAAAAATGCTAATGACTCTGCCGCCGTCTTTTGCCCACCTCCGGCGTCTCACATCTTCCTCTTCCGTACAACAGTGGAAACATCGGTCGCTCATCAAACCTCTGAGCAAACCTATGCTATCTCAGAATGAGCATCTCGCCTAGGGCGCAGGGGTCTCTCCAGCTGCAAATGAATTTGCAGGGGCCTATTAGAGCACGCCCAGAAAACTGTCCCAAGACACGTCTGCATTTTTTACCTCCCTCCCTCCCCCCAAAATCACTTTGCCTATAAATTCTCTGTGACCTCCACTGCCTCCGACAGACACTGCGTTCATCTCTGAATCAGGCCTATAATACATTATTCTTTTATCTCTATTTTGACCTGTATTGTTATCTTTTTATTTATAAAGCAACAAACCGGCTCCACAACACCATACAACACAGGACGTAAGCACAAGATGTTATAAACCAGGACCTAATTTAACATATATACATGATTACATGAGTGCCGTACTCAGATTACATACAGTAATTACATGTAAAATCCAAATATGGTTCTTAAAATATATCTTAATGTGTGGTCAAATTCTAGTTTAAAATTGCTGTTTGCTTAACTCTTTTTAATATTTCTTCTACAGATTTGACTGTGGATCATAAGCTGTTCCGTCTGGTCTCCAATGACTCCTTTGTCTCCATCCAGCCTTCAATATCGTCTGGAGGCAAGGACCTAAATAGGGACTTCAGTGACAAAGGTTCAATTGCAACACATAGTCACCATCACCATGTGGATCTATCACTGTCTAATGCCTGTGACACAGAAATGGCTTCACTCGTTCCATTGCATTCGCACTCATACAGGAAAGACCATAGACCAAGAGGTGTCCCAAGGACTTCAAGCTCTGCTGTTGCTTTTCCAGACACTTCCCTCACAGACTTTACACTCTATCAACAAAGGCGCGGGCTGGATCCTGTTAGTGAACTTGAAGCTTCCAAACCACATTCTGGGTCCAAAGATTCTCTCGTAGATAATGCTTGTGCTTCAGGGATTTTTCAGTTAGACTGTCTCAAAAGCAAAGGAGCCCAGCAGCTTTCAAGGAATGATAGTGTGAAACATATGAAGTCTGACAAAAGCATGGATAGTTTAAGGAGCCTTAGCACGAGGAGCAGTGGCTCCACAGAAAGCTACTGCAGTGGGACAGACCGGGACACAAACAGCACCATTAGCAGCTACAAAAGTGAACAGACAAGTTCAACTCATGTGGAGAGTATCTTATCTGAACACGAGGATGCGAGTGGTGTAAAGAGAGGCCTTTGTAGTGACCCAGAGGAGGAGCATAGTTCAGCTACTGATAAAAGGACTAGTAGTGTTCGGACCGCTGTAGAAAGAAATTCAGCTCAGAAAACCAAGGATGCTAACACATCTGACGATGTACAAAGTCCAAGGGGACTTAGCTCGTCGGCATCTGAAGAAGCAAACAAGAACCCCCATGCAAATGAACTAACTGCGCAAGCTGACTGGTTACCTGGAAAGCTTTCAGTAAGTCATGACGACCCGGGTGAGAAACCAGTGATTTTAGTAGATTTAAGATCCTTTAAAGAAACGGGTATTAAGCATCGGGATAGCGACGTACGACCCAAATCATCCAGTTTAATACACAGGACATCCTCTTCTCATAAATCGTGTAGGAGGCGGACAGGTAAAAAAAGAGCCAGCAGTTTTGACGCCAGTAGACACAAAGAATACGTCTCGTTTCAAGGCATAGCTGATACCAAACCTCACAGCACTGGGTTTTGTCATGACGAGGATTCTAGCGACCAAAGCGACTTGAGCAGGACCTCAAGTGTGCAGTCGGCCCATCGTTTCAGCAGCGATAGCTCTTCCAGCACTACTTCTCATTCATGCCAGTCTCCTGAGGCCAGATACACTGCTCTAAGAACAAAATATCACATCAAAGAGAGAGGAGCAGAAACACATCGAACTCGCTTAGGTTGTGAAGGAACTAGTAAGAAGCGTTCAAACCGCAGAACTTCCAGTGGAAGTGGCACAAAAAGCCGTGGCAGGGTGTTAAGCCTGGACAGTGGCACTGTAGTTAGCTTGGGCGATCCTAACAGACTGGCAGCCCCTGAAAGTATCAAACCATTAACCACTTCAAAGTCCGATCTAGAGGCCAAAGAGGGGGAAGTTCTAGATCAGCTGTCATTACTAGGGCGGGCTTCACAGTTAGAATCTGTAACACGTTCAAGGAATAGTTTACCCAGCCAGGTTACATTTCAAGATGTAGAAGAGAGAGAATCCGCTGTTGGAGGTATGTAACAAATTGTAATTTATTAAGGTTTTTTAGTGTATCTGCTTTATCCAGACGCATGAGCATAAAAGTTGTTAGTGCATTAGTTTTTTATGTCCCTTACTAGGCAGAGCTAATCACCTGGGCAGCATTTTCAATTTCTGGTAATGTTAAAAAGCATGAGGACATTTATTAAGATTATATCCGCTATTCATCTGATGCAGGATGCAATATCTGCTGGTAGCAAAACTTTCAGACTTCTTTAAAATCATTTGAGCCTACTATAATTAATAAAAAAAAGGAGTTTGTTTTCTACATTGCACTTATGTGATATTCTTTAATCATGATGTGTTGCAGGTTTCTCGAGGGAAAACTTCTTTTGTGCTTGCATAATTATGCATGGATTTAGATGTTGTTTTGCCTGCATGCTCCATAATCTGCTGGGTTTTTTCCCCGCTCTCGCTTTCAGAACACACATACTAATTTGGAAGATGTCGGGAGTAGATTTAACGGAAGTTTTGCCCTTGCAGCAGGCACAGTTAGTCATACTGCCACAGAGTAGTGCGTGTGAAATATATGCGCTAAACTTCAGCTTTATACCCATTGCTCAGCTAAAAGCGAGATGTCGTGCAACAGTTTTAAAATGGAATGGACGTTCCTTCAAGTAACAAGAAGCCAACTGGAGATCAGGCAAATCACAGGACTTGTGAGCTGCGCCTTTCCCAGTTTTTAGATCAGGAATGTCATTTTCTCTGTATTCATTTGAACGTCCAGTGAACGGTTGGATGACCTGCTTGAGGAAAAAAGCAAATGCTACATTTTTAGCGAATTGTTAAATGAACAAACAGCATATCTGCAAGCTGTGCATATAAACGCTCTTCTAATCCCTGCTCGTCGAGCAGTGTTTGCTAGGTCTTTCTATAACCTGCCCCGGAAATGCATGGCACTTTCAGAAAAATCTGTAACACATTTAAAGGTAGACACAATGTTCCTGATTTTTGCTTTGAAATGTGTTTTATTTGTTTATATGGCACCAACATAATCTTGAATTCTGACTTCATTCCTGTCTCTGGTCGCATGCGTGGTCTGTGTCCTAACTCAGTCGTGTTTGTCACTGTTTGCTATCTTTTGATTTTTGTGTACTTCAAAAGGCTTCAATGTGATTGATCTAATTCCTCAGGGTGTGTGATATGTCCCAAGTGTCGTGTATGCTGCAGTTTGACATGTTGTGTATTACTTGTTTAATTTGCTGTTTGCATACCTGATTTCCTGTCTTCTAGACCAGTAAACGTAATATTAAATATTCAGCCAACTTGCCTTTCACGTATAATGCTTTATGTTAACATTGCATTTTTGTCCTATGGATTTCACTTCAGAATTCATGTAATCCTTGAAATTCTTCCATTTTTTTCCCCCATATCTATCGGCTCTGATGCCAGCTTTTTTCCAGTATTTATTTCAAAATATAACAGCCAATGCAATGTCTGACCTATTGCTCTGTTGTCCCAGATCTATGCTAGTGTGTAAGGAATTGGTTGTGCACGACCCGCTTTCACTGTCTGAAAACGTCTTTAACCCTGCATCAGCGCACCTCTGGGACTCCCAGGTTCGGGCGCAGTGCGCCTGACAGGCACCTGTTATAAAATCGTCATTAGCACCTAATTAACTAAATTCGAACGCTCTTAAAGTGATCAGTGACCTTCGTTAGGATGTACAAAGAGAGAATATATGGAAATCAGATTTACAAAACCACATTTATTAACCTTAAAGCAAGTAAAACAACAAATACTAAATTTTAAGAGGCGCAGTGTACCTAAGAGGCCACCCTGGGCAAACCTACGTATTCCCGCAAAATACCCACAACCTTGGTAATTTTCCTTCATAAAATGAGCAAAATACACAATTGTGAGAAAATAAAAAATACGTACCTTCTAAACTTGGACGAGTTCGGGCGCAATGAGCCTGAGAGGCCAGGAAGGGCACTACTGCACTCCACGCAGGCGGCGGGAATACTGACTAGGGGGTTTCAAACAGCACCTAGAGATAGGAAGGTACTAGGTGAGGCAGGCACCAGTGCCCCCTTGCGGCGGAGAGGTGAGTGAGAACATCTTTGTGGCGCCTGTCAGGCCAGCTGCGCCTGACGCAGGGTTAAAGGACATCCAAACCTATTCTTGCTTTAGAAACCTCCTAGTACTTTGTAAAGGGCTGCTTTTATAAATAGAACTTTCTCATTTTATATTTTATTGGAAAGCATTCTGTAATTTCTTTCATATATTAATTTGGTCACTGGGTGGTTTTGTTTTCCCGAAGAAAATGTGATCTTGTATTCTGCATGCCAGATTTTCTATGATGATGATTTATGCTTACATGAGTTGCTGATAATCAAAATACTTAAATTACCTTAAAATACTACTAGGTGTGTACGAGTGTCTGCCTATGTTCTGCTAAGTAGGGTCCATGTTCATGAGAAAATTTGTAGGTGCTAATACGCGCAGACAGACCTACACAGACATATATTAGCAAATTAAATTTGTTTAGGGATGCACTAAAAGTGGCAGCATGCAAGAGTCCTGCTGTCAGAATCATCAGCATCTGCAGGACTCTATTCAACAAGGGGACATTTTCATGGGCAATAGTCTCAGACTGAAAGTTTGCATTTCAAGGCAGTGTAAATGTATGCGTTCCGTAACCTTGCACACTCCTTTCTAACACACACTATTTGATGGCTACAAACCACTTTGGAGGTTTAAGAGCACACAATGGACCCAATGAAGAGTTGACCATAACGCGGCTGCAGATGCTCCCTCTTTGCTTTCATAGGGGGTGGGGGGGAGGGAAAGCATATATTTTCACCCATGTACTGGGTTTATGAATTTTTGTAGGCTGACTGACCTTTTCTGAATAGTTTGTGCAAAAGATGTCTGAAGACAGCTTTATTTACTCTACCGGCCAGCTCTGCACAGCCCGCAGTTGTGCTGACACTGCCTTGTTGAACTTTCCTTATGAGAGAACACCCCTTATAGCCCAGTTATGATCACAGTCCCACCTGAGACTGAGGAGGCGTGTCATTTACTTGGCCCTCTTCCTGCCTATAGATTGGCTACAACGCTCTCCACACGACTTCTGGGGAAACCTAGAACAACCAGGCGTGATCCCGGCAATATGTTGGTATAAGCATGCACTTTTTACACTGTTTATATAATCTTATTTAATGCATGTTTTGATAAATATGGAAATTACCAGGGAAACAGTCATTTACCTACATATGCACAGATAAAATCCTACAACCAAATGGGGACTGTAAATGAATTTGTAATTATATGTAGGTTATAGATATATACTGTGCTTCTCAAAGCAGTATGTATTAGTTTGTGTACACAAATTATAAACTTAATTCGCACACCTGGTAGCCATTATAATCACTCATATATGCAGAATACATAGACTGATATGTTAATGTCTGATTAATTGGGATAATTGTATGGTGTGGCACAGAGCAGTCCCTTCAAGTGCTCTAATGCCAGATGGCTCCTGGGAATATGTTAGTTGTATTTCAGTTTGTGCACAATAAAGCTATAAGCACTTGTTCTATTAGGCTTTTGTTTGCTTTCCTTTTCACCTATCCAACAGCCTCTATCATGTCTCTGGAAGTTTTCATTAAAGAGTTACTACTTTCTATTTTCATTGGAAAGAACTCCAATTCTTTACCTATCATTTTCAGTTTCCTCATTCAGGGGCTGATGAAAAGTTGAACATATGCCTGTTAGAGGGGCGTATCTTGGGTGTTTTCATACTGCGTACGTTTCGGATTTGAGAGCATGCAAGTATGGAATACTCTCATTAGGATCATACACTTACCACTGAAGAGACGTAATGTGACATTCTCACATAAGTGAAGTTCAGTGAGGGAGTGTTGACAGAACTGTGGACTGTGCAGAGTTGGAAATAAGCCTTAATACGTGTTTTCCAGGCATCTCTTTTTGCACCTTGTAAAGGGCAGGTGAAAGTACTTACTGATGAGGATCACTGGTAACAAAGCCAAGCGTACTGGTCGGAAGATGGTGCACCTCAAGATCCCAAAACTTTGTATTTGGGCGAATGTATGCCTTTTTCCTCGTGCATGCACTGTTGGTACACATACACACAGTTTCTCCCCACACTGCGTCAGGCAGATTCTGTGCAGTGATGCCCTTTTGTGGTCAATTCAAGGGTGGAGAATAGTTTTACTGATCGGCCCAACCAAGTTGCCTTACCCCTGGAATCTTTTGAGTTCTGGATTCTATGCGGCATCGGCAGTTACACAAAGTATAGATTGACTGTATTTTAATTTGTACACTTGGCACAAACACAAAGGGGGCGATTCAATTGTTATAGACCTCCCCTGCTGGGCATCTATACGAATAGGCGCCAAATACAGCAATTCAATTGTTTCTCCGTTCAGACTCCTAAAGCTGCTGGGGGACACATTCCTTCTCGTAGCCTGCTGAGGTGTGAGAAGAAATGTCTAAAGTCCATTTTTCTGGGGTGCTTTGATGGCTGTTTGGGCTCCCTAACCACTTCTTTCAATGGGTTTAGCCGCTGTGCGTGGTCAAACCCGGTGCTTGTGGCCACGATAACTACTACTGGGCACCTGAACGGGGAAACAATTGAATTGCTCTATTTTTAGTTACTATTTAATGTAGCCAGTCTATGAATTAGGTCAAGATTACCAGCAGACCCTTGTTCACTACTGTTTCCCAATCCTTTTTTTTTTTTTCTCTGCACACTGTTCTCTTTATAACCACCACAACAGAGCTGATACTCCTCATGGCCAATGTGACTTAATGGCCTTACTACTCTGGCCATTACATATTGCAGGGAAGTTATTCTATTCATGTACAACATTAGTGGACTCTCTCACTCTTGGGGTATAGGGATTTCCTCTTGGTCAGTACTCATCTGTTACGTACTCTTCCCACTGTGTTGTAGCCGGGTTGCTGACAGCACCAGGCTCCTTATATCTGGACATGGAATTGCTTGTGCCACCAGTCTCCTGTACCGGCACTTGGAGCGGCTTGTTCCACCAGTCTCCTATATTGGCACCTGGAATGGCTTTGTTCTGGGTATGTGTGGTCCTGCTGCTGCAACACCACCTGCTTGGTTTGTGCGAATTCCCCACTAGCCTTTTACTATGGCCCAGTGCTGCGTTTAGAAGCTGGCAAAGGGCTTGCATTTGGCAACACTGGGCTCAACCGCAGGACAGCCTAAGAATTAAATAGCGGTTTGCCTTATTCTTGTGGTCACAGGATACAAGCAATTTCTAGCAGCTTGAAGCAAGAATATGTTTATTCCAGTAAAATGTCTTTAAAAGACGCTGAGCCTGATTCACTATGGATCCCTTTCAGGCTTATACGCATGCAACTGCGTTGCTAATATCAGCAGTTATTTAAATGTTTGCATTGCGATCGCAGGTTGACATAAGGACGCCCACTTCTCCTTACTCACATCCGTATACTTTAATAGAGAAACAATTAGTAACATTGGACAGTTAGGGAAGCCCAGACCTTACTCAGGAATTGCTTACTTCAGCACACGCAATGAGACCTCAGGTGGCATCTGGTATCGCAGTGGCTAATTTATGCACGCCCATGCATTGGCGTTGAAATGCACTGGCACGCCTGCGTTCACCCGACCCCCCCCTCGTCACTACCCCCAAAACGGCACTTCTTGTGAATCACTCTGCCATGGGTCTGCGTATCCTCTGCAATTGCAGTCCCGAGCGCAGTGGCTAGTTCGTATGCGATGCGTACGCAACAATCAGCCGATTGCATGCGTATAAGCAACTGCATTCCTTGTTGAATCAGACCTGTATCCCTAGGGAAAGTTACTAGGAATATCCACACACAAGATGTTCAAAAGTAAAATGTAATGCTATTCTCAAGATGGTCAAGAGAATGCACAAAAATAAGGCTCAGTTAGCTCCTTTTATTCAATTTCAGTATACATTACAGCAAGGTGTAATTCAGCCCCGTGTTCTTTTAGCCAATTCAAAGGGATGCATGAACTGTGCACAAGTATCCTCATTGGGTGGATTAATCGTGTAAGCAGTGGTCAGAGTTGAGTGTTCTCCTGTCTGTGCATTAGGATGCCTGGTGAGAGAGCACAATTCTTGGCCACTTGAAGTCTAGAAAGTGGGGCTGTCCTCAGTCTACCTAAAAACAATACTTCCAGGAGAACTGCTTTAGGCTGCTCCCTTTGCCCTACATGCTGCCTCCAGATTCTAGGCAGCAAGACTCTTGGGCTGCAGTATTCTTGCTCCCAAGGCAGGAACCATCAGGGCTCCGGTGTAGCAGTTAGTTGGCTGCACTGTCTGCTCTTTCACCACCTTCTGAATTAATCCAAACTCGGGAGGCTGCTTGCAAAGTTCACTGTTCTGGACCTGGGGGCTGCTGCTACAGCCTCCCCACTGGACCACCAAGGATAAGACATACTTAACTTCGATTTCATGCAATATATTCAAAATAAATACCAAGCATTTAATTTACAATGTGCCTGGGTTTTTTACTATTGCACTGCAACCCAAGGATCTGGCTTTCCTGATTGTAGTGTTCAAAACATTTAAATACAGATAGCTATAGATATAATATACACACAGCTTTTTAATTTTTTTATTTTACAACAGTATCACCCTGTGGCCAGTACATCACATTAGTCCTGGCGCAAAGTGCTGGGACTGGTGCATCAGGTGCTCTGCGGCACAGAGTTCCTTACGCCCACCACTGGGTGGAAGCTATCCGTGCTCTGTAGACTAGGACCTAAATTTCCCGGCCTGGAGTGCCTTCACATGTTTACAATTCAATGCAGCAACTGCTGGGTGTAATATAGTGCTGTGGCATATAGTTTTAAAGATTTGTACAGTTTTGAATGGGGTGCATAGCACCTATAATTGGAAATGGTGCTGCAGCATGGAGCATTAACACTCTCCGTGCCATAGCAGCCTTCTTATCCTCATGCAGTGGGTCCGTAGCTGCAGCTAGTCTTGTAAATCAGAGCAACAAACACAGGGCCTGTATCAGCAAGGAACGCACTGATGCAGATGCACGCAGTCTGTCGATTATTTAGCTTTGCGTAGGCATTTGCAGAGGCTGCGCAAACCCAGAGCAGAGTGATTGACAGGAAGTGCCATTTCTGGGTAGTAACGGGGGGTGGTCGGGCATACGCAGGCCTACCTGTGCGTTTGGATGGAGTTTCAGGGGCATGCATAATTAAGCCTTTGTGGCAGTGGACACAGCCTGAGGTCTAATTGCACACTGGAAGTCTTGCGATGTCTGTAGGAGGGTCAGAACAACCACTATTGTGCTTATGGGTCCGATGGTTCTCGATGTTACTGATGTTTCCGCTGTCTTTCCAGGTATAGAGGACACAAGTAAAGGAAAATGGGTGGTATTATGTAGTGCTGGGCGTCTACTTGTTCTGCTGCGACTACCGTGCGTGTGCATTCATTAGCATATTCCCGCAGCGACCGATTGCGTGCGTCCGCATCTGTCCGTTCCTTTGTGAATCAGGCCCACAATCCTTATCTGGGAGACACCTCTTATAGGAGACTGTGCTGTCTGCTGGGGAAATTGAAACGGAGAATAGTCTTAGTAAATAATTTTGCAAAGAACCACATTGACAGCTCTCATAGTTTTGTATTCTATTGTGTTTGCTAAAAGCAAACAGCAATAAAAGCCATGGTCTAAACTCATTGTTGTCGCTGCTTTTTCATAGGATTCTAGTATCCAGTGTTTTGCCACCATTAAGGTTGTGGGGTGCGTGGCCCACAGTAAGATGTAAAACCACTGATTGGTGCTTACCCTACAGCCATGGCCAAAAGTTAAGTTTTGAGAATGACACAAGTATTGGTTTTCACAAACTTTGCTGCTTCAGTGTTTTTAGGCCAGGGCCGGATTAAGGTGTGAGGGGAGCCCTGGGGCAACAACTTTATGTGGGCCCCTATCAATATAATTGTATATATTTATATATACACAGGGCTGGCTCTAAGGGTGTTCAACATGAGTGGTCGAACAGGGGCGCCACCCTTAGAGGGCGCACCCTTCTCCAGCATCCCGATTTCGGCAGGACAGTACTGTCCCGCTGTTCCACACGCGGGCCGAAGTGGTCTGCAGGTGGCCAAATTGGGGGGTTGGGGACCCCCCACCGCCGCGGCGGTGCCGGGACCTCAGAGACTGAATGGATGCTGTGCACATGTGCGTGGCATCCATTCAGTGCCGAGAGATGGCTGGGGGAGGCCGCCAGCCTGACGTTGTTTGGATAACATGTAAGGAGGCGTGGACTATGGAAATTAGGCCACGCCCCCAATTTTGGTCGCACATCGCTTGCGATAAAGACTGCACAGCACTCTGCCGGCACAGGGCGCTATTAGCCCTGGAGCTGGCACTGTATATATACACATACATGCACATACACCACACACACACACATTTATACACTTACACATACATTCACACAGAAAAACACTTGTATACACCACACATGCATGTGTCACATACATTACTTACATACATACACACGCACACACGCACACACACACACACACACCTTGCACCATCTGCACTGCATGTTGTGGATGGGGAGGAAACCTGGCAGGAAGGCACCGTTAAGCTCCGCCCCCTCTCTGCTTTGGCCGCGATTCGCGGGTCAATCGGAAAGGGCGGAGCCAAACGACACAATTGTAATAGAATTGCATCATGCTGGCTCCGCCTCCAGACGATTGACCCGCGAATCGCGACATTTTGCCGCAAGGTGGGTGGGGCTTAATAACGGTGCCTGCTCTTGTGCTGCTGTGTGGGGGCCCCTTAGGTGTGAGAGCCCCAGGACTGTTGCCTCTCCAGGCCCCCCCCCCTCTATAATCCGGCCCTGTTTTAGACCCACAAATTCTGACAAACTCCAAACATTGATTAGGCAAGAATGGGCGGCCATCAGTCAGTATGTGGCCCAGAAGTTGATTGACAGCATGACATGGCGAATTGCAGAGGTCTTGAAACAGAAGAGCCAACACTGCAAGCATTGACTCTTTGCATAAACTTTATGTAATTGTCAATAAAAGCCTTTTTCACTTATGAAATGCTTATTTATTTATTACCAATTTTACTTCAGTATACCATAGTAACATCTGACAAAAAGGTCTAAAAACACTGAAGCAGCAAACTTTGTGAAAACCAATACTTTTCTCAAAACTTTTGGCCATGGCTGTAGTCTGCCACTCAAGAGAGAGAACGTACTAACCATTCAGCTTCTAACGGACATGCTGTGTTTGATAGGAGTTGATTGGTTGGTACTTAATCTCTCACCACTTTGTCTCTCCAAGGTTTGATACTTCTCTTCTAAAAAACAAAACAAAAAAAAACAAGTGTAGAGAAGCCCATCAAGCAGTTCTGGATACATGCACTTTTTTCAAAGACGGTTCTATTTAAGTCGTCCTGCTTGTATCTCACGGCTACAAAAATAACTTCCCTAATTTTTTGCAGAACAGGATAATTAACAAAAAAAATTTTATATCCTCTTTTAGGGCTAAACAATAAGCAAAGCAACCTTGCAATAAGGTGTAATACAGCTACAGTGACCATTACATTTTTAGTATTAATCGCAGAATTAAAAGCGTGTTCACCCCTATCTGCATTATTGCTCTTTTCACATGTTATTAAACACATGAAATAACACAGATTATGACTTTATTCCCACAATTGCTTTCTAAAACCTTATAGTTGAATTGACAATGTTAAAACACAGCACACCCTACTTCTCAAGCAGTAAATGTGTGCGATTTAAAAATTAAGAACAGTGCATCGCTAAATCATGTGTTAGATTCAGGTTTGTGCCCATTTTCTCAGCACATATGTCAACACTTAGAATCTGTGGAGTGGATATCACAGCTTTCAGGCCTTTCCACCATGCAAACATGTCCTGGAATCATCCACCTTTTGTGACCAATTTAAGCAGAAAAGACTGGCACTGAGCTTACCCTGTAGGAGTGTTCGATCAGACACATAATGGTATGAAGCCCTTCATAATTAAGAGGCAATTGCTCGGGTATAGCCAGGGTCTAGCGTATTTGTAATCCACCACGTTTTTTTTTTTTTTTTTTTTTTATATGGTGTAAAAGTTCAGTTTCATTACCAGTGCAGAATTGTACTGTTTTCAAATTTGTTTTTCGATATTACCCTATTTGTATTTTTTTTTTTTTGGCATCTTGCAATTTGTAATTGTGAGTTAGCCAGCAGCCAGATCTCTTCCCTTTTATATTTCCCCCACCCCTGTAGAGAGATTACTTTGGACGTGATCATTGAGCAGGTGTATAATCTGGTAACTGCCACACCACACTGAGGGCCTGATGCTGAGTCTGCTGCAATGCTAATGTTCTCGCAAATGGTTAATGTTTATCTACTGCGCATCCATCTAAGTAGCTGGAAAGTTGCACATCGTATGCATACCACGGTGTGTATGTACAGTCGCAGTAGTGATTGAGACACGTGCTTTCAGAAATGTGCTGGGAGGTGGCTATTTTGATGCATTGAGATGTACAGTCTTATGGATGTGTTATGGCCGTGTTTCATAACCGGTTGCAAACTTATTTGCTTAATCACTTTCATTGGAGGCTATTTCTACTTCAGGGTCCATAGGGGGTCCACAGGGTTGACCTTGGGGGTATAGCTGGATCTGGATCCACGGGCACCACGCAGTTAAAGCTTTGCTGCTCCCAGGATGCACTTGGGTCCGTCCTCCTCTATACCCCGCCCCGGCCACAGGCACCTCAGTTTTAGTTGGTGCCCGGCCGGAGTCGGGTCACCCTGTCGCAGTGGGGCTGCAGGAGCAGCCCCTAAAGCTTTATTTTAAAAGAGAAATTTTTTATTTTTTTCTACTTTTTTTACACTGTTAGAGCGGCAGCATCAGACTGTCCTTTAGGACGTCCACGCTGCCGCTCCTTCTCCCCGCTGGCGCCGCGACGCCAGTACAGCTCTGGGGATCGCGGCGGGACCCCAGAGCCTGTACTAGCCGGGCTCTGGGGACTCCCTTGACTGCTGCCAGACGCGACGGGGATCAGGTAAGACGCGGGTCGCCGCGTGCGGCGGCCCGCGGATACTTCAATGCAGTCAGGAGCCTCCGGTCTCTGGGGACAGACCGGAGGCGCTAGCGGCGGTGGCGGGCTCCCCCTCAATTGAGGAATACCCCGCGTGTCCGCTAGACCACCAGGGTATCAGGCTGGTAGCGGGACCGGCAACCCGGGGGTTAATTGCTAGCCAGGGGAGGCAGCCTTCCCTGTCTAGCGGCTCCTCCCCTCAGCTCAGCGCGCCTTTCAACTAGGAGTCTGGCGTCGCTGAGCTGCTCTTATCTCTCGGCCACTCCTCCTCTGAGGTCTCCGGCGGCCATCTTTACTGGCACATCGCAGACTCCCAGGCGGTATCAAGTGGACCGGTCCCCCTGTGTACCTCTCCCCTGATAAAGGACAGTGTACACAGCGCTATAGCCCTCCCAGACACTGAATCTGGGCGGTTGATTGTAGCGGAAGGTGCAGTGAGTATAACTTTTCTGCATTGTATGTGACTATTGCTAGTGCTGCCTGTCTGTGACTTATTCTCCTTACTGTCAGCTTATAACTATCCCTTTCCTTCTCCTACGGCCCGGCAGGTGTGTGGGGGAAGGGCGTTTTTCTGAGACCCTCACTTATATAAAACACGTATTTGTGGGGTCAGTCACATACTGTTGTGTGCTACACAGTACCATATCTGGGCTGTTGTGTCACATACTGGTGAGTGCGCGGGTGTTAAAACCGTAATTCCTCTGGTGATACCTATTTCTTGTGATTTACGGTATCATGTCTGATGAGGAGACTGAGCGCTCTGTGGCTCCTGTGCTATTTTCCTGCAGACGTTGTGCTGCTGGAGTTGATGGGGAGGACTTATCTCAGGATGGTCTGTGCGGGCGGTGCCAGCTGGTACCGGACCCCTCCAACCCCCCTGTATCACAGGACCCTCCTTGGGCGATGTTTTCACAGGTGCTGGCGTCTATTGCGGACCGGTTATCGGTCCCATCAGCGGTCCCTTCTAGGGCGTTACCGCAGCCCACCATCCCCCATTCCCCGAGGGTTCCACACGTTGCGGTCTTCCCCCGGGGCCCAGACTGTGGGTCCTTACTCGGGACTGCCTGTGTATGTGCAGTCTTCCCCAGGGACGCGTCAGTCTGTAGTGCCTTTGCAGAGTTTTGCTCCGACGGCTCCTCCGCCTTGGGTGGATGTTCTATCCAGCTCCGTACAGAGTCTGGCGGCTTCATCCTCGGCGTTTCAGTCCATGTTGCAAGGTGATGTGCCACCAAGGGTGTCTAAACGTCCGGTTGTGAGTTCACTAGCTGCGCAGTTGTCGGACTCGGAAGTGTCCTCAGATGATGGAGAAATCCATGAGGACTCTGACTCTGATGTCATGGGGCAGGAGGTGGAAGCTAAGTCCTCCATTAATGTTCCAGCCTTAGTTAGGGCGGTGCGGGCTATCCTACATGTTGAGGATGATGCGCCGGCTCCTAGGTCGAAGTTTCCTAATTTTAAAAAGGCCAAGGTGACCTCAACTGTGTTCCCCCTGTCTGATCAATTATCGGATCATATGGCGGCGGCCTGGCAATTACCTAGTAAGAGGTTCCATCCACAGAAGAGGTTGGCGGCGAACTATCCTTTTCCTGAAGCTCATTGCAGGAAATGGGAAACTCCGCCGGCGGTGGATTCCCACGTTACCCGCTTGATCAAAAGCGCGACGCTGCCATTGCCGTCTATCTCCTCTTTGAAGGATCCCACGGACAGGAAGGTGGAGACTTGTTTAAAGTCCATTTATTCTCTTTCCGGGGCAGTGGCTCGCCCGTCCATGGCTATCTCCTGGGTGGCTAAAGCCATTGAGGCATGGGCCAATGCCTTGGAGGATACCTTTCCTGATGAGGCTCCGGATATCCAGAGAGCGTTAGTGGGACAGATGCGGGATGCAGCTTCCTATATTGGGGAAGCGTCTTTGGATGCCAGCCTGCTCACTTCTAGGGTGTCGGCTGCAGCGGTGTCTGCTCGGCGCTCCCTGTGGCTGAGGTCCTGGAGGGCTGATGCAGATTCAAAAAAGGGTCTGGAGGCCTTGCCTTTTAATGGTGATTTACTATTTGGTCCGGATTTGGACAGAATAGTGGATACTTTGGCTAAGTCCAAGTCGGCTTTTCTCCCTTCGGCCTCTGCGCCGGCTAAAGTGAGGAGCTCTGCCTTTCGGTCCTTTCGGGTTCAGGGTAAGGCCAAGGGCCAGTCCTTCCCGAGACATTCGGCGACCAAGGCCGCACCCAAGCCCAAGAAGCAGGCATGGAGTGCTCGGCGCCCTTCTTCCAAGCAGGAGGATAAGCCTGCTGCCTGATGGGACGGGCCTCTCTCTGGGGGACCCCAGAGTTGGAGGCCGACTTCTCCAATTCGCCCAGTGTTGGCACAATACCACCACGGATGCCTGGGTTCGAGAAGTAGTCTCTCAGGGGTACGCCCTGTCTTTTCGGTTCAGGCCGCCCCACCAGTTTTTCTGTACGAGTCCTTCTCTGGACAAGACCAAAGCTGGTCAGATTCAGGTAGCTATAGAATCCTTGCTACAAGCAGGGGTCATTGTTCCCGTTCCGCAGTCTCAGCGCGGGACGGGGTACTATTCTACTCTGTTTCTGGTACAGAAACCCAATGGTTCTCATCGCCCTATCCTGAATTTGAAGTCTCTGAACAGATACCTCAGAGTTCCCAGGTTCAGGATGGAAACGTTACGTTCCATCATTCTGGCGATGGAACCCGGGGATTATATGGTCTCCCTCGATATCCAGGACGCCTATCTCCATGTGCCCATAGCACCGGCACATCAGCGGTATCTGAGGTTTGCTATCCTGAACCATCACTACCAATTTCGGGCGTTGCCTTTTGGCCTTTCCACGGCTCCGAGGGTGTTCACCAAGGTGATGGCGGTTATGGCTGCCCACCTTCGGGGTCAGGGTCTACGTCTGTTGCCGTACCTGGACGATCTTCTGCTGCTGGCGAGCTCCCCGGAGGTGCTTCTTCGACATCTCCACCTGACCATTGCTTGTCTTCAAGCACACGGGTGGTTGATAAACTGGAAGAAGTCCTCCCTGATTCCATCACAGCGGATGGCTCATTTGGGAGCCCTGCTGGATTCTCGTCAGCAGCGGATTTTCCTGACTCCAGAGAAGGTCTCCTCCCTGCAGCTGCGGATACACAGTTGCCTGAGCAGTTGCCGCCTGTCGGTCCATTCAGCTATGAGAGTTCTGGGGTCCATGGTGTCGACATTCGACATGGTGGAATTTGCCCAGTTCCATTCCCGGCCCCTGCAGGGGCTGATTCTATCGGAATGGAACGGGTTACCTCACCGGATCCGCTCTCAGATGCTGGTGTTGTCCGCGGAGGTTCGGCAGTCTTTGGCTTGGTGGCTTCAGACGGCGCATCTGGTCGAGGGGCGCCCCTTTTGGATCCCGGACTGGGTCCTACTCACGACGGATGCCAGTCTTCGGGGTTGGGGGGCAGTGACCGGCTCATTATCGCTTCAGGGTCGTTGGTCCGCGGAAGAAGCACTTCTCCCCATCAACATCCTGGAACTGCGGGCTGTGTACAGGGCCCTGCAGTCGTCCGGCCCCGCTCTTCACGGAAGGGCGGTTCAGGTGCAGTCCGACAACGCCACCACGGTGGCGTACATCAACCACCAAGGGGGAACTCGCAGTCGGGCAGCAATGTCGGAGGTGTCTCGCATTCTTGCTTGGGCGGAGTGTCACGTTCCAGCGATCTCGGCAGTCTTCATTCCCGGAGTCCTCAATTGGGAGGCGGACTTCCTCAGCCGTCACGATGTGCATCCCGGGGAATGGTCGCTTCACCCAGAGGTGTTTCAGCTACTCGTGGACAGGTGGGGGCTGCCGGAGCTGGACTTGATGGCCTCCCGTCACAATCACAAGTTGCCCGTTTACGGGTCAAGGACAAGAGACGCAGGCGCCTGTCTGGTAGACGCTCTGTCGGTGAAATGGACGTTTCACCTGGCGTATCTGTTTCCTCCGATATCCTTACTTCCTCGGGTTCTGCGGAAATTCAAGCAGGACGGCGGCACGCTCGTGCTGGTGGCTCCGGCGTGGCCCAGACGTCCTTGGTACTCCGATCTGAGGTGCCTCTCCATCGACGCTCCGTACCTTCTTCCTCAGCGTCGGGACCTGTTGTCTCAGGGGCCCTGCCTTTACCCGGATCTGGGTCGGCTGTCTTTGACGGCGTGGCTCTTGAGACAGCCGTCTTGAGGTCTAGGGGTTTCTCCAGTTCAGTGATTGGTACCATGCTTAGGGCACGCAAGCCTGCTTCCGCGCGGATTTACCACAGGGTGTGGCGCACTTATTTTCAGTGGTGTGAATCCAGAAACTATGATCCGCAGGTGTTCCGGGTTTCCAGAATCTTGGAATTTCTTCAATCGGGTTTGGACCTCGGCTTACGCCTGGCCTCTCTGAAGGTTCATGTGTCTGCTTTGTCCGTGTGGTTTCAGCAACGGATTGCTACACTGCCAGATGTTTACACCTTTTTCCAAGGTGTTCTCAGGATCCAGCCTCCCTTCGTGCCTCCGGTGGCTCCGTGGGACTTGACGGTGGTACTGAGGGTCTTGCAGGGTCCTCCTTTTGAGCCGCTTGAGTCGGTGGAGCTCAAGTGGCTGACGTTTAAGACCATTTTTCTCCTGGCAATTGCTTCTGCCAGGAGGGTTTCAGAATTGGGGGCGCTTTCCTGTCGCCCTCCTTTTCTGATTTTTCACCAGGACAGGGCAGTGCTCCGCACGCGTCCTGAGTTTTTGCCCAAAGTGGTTTCAAAGTTCCACATTAATCAGGAACTTGTTGTGCCAGCTTTTCAGTCACCTGATCTTTCTGCTGGTGAGGCTTCCTTGGATGTGGTCCGGGCACTTAGAATCTATGTGGACCGGACTGCTTCGGTTAGGAAGTCGGATTCTTTGTTTGTCCTCTTCGGTTTTCACAAGAGGGGTTGGCCTGCCAACAAGCAAACGTTAGCCCGTTGGCTTCGTTCAGTTATTTGTGAGGCTTATGCGCAGGAGGGTTTACCTGTGCCAGCCTCTGTTAAGGCTCATTCCACTCGTTCTGTGGGTCCCTCTTGGGCTGCTAGACGTGGCGCCTCCGCTGTTCAGCTGTGTAAGGCGGCTACTTGGTCTTCAATTCAGACGTTTTTGAGGTTTTATGCGTTTGACACCTTCGCCTCTCAGGATGCATCCTTTGGGCGCCGGGTACTCCTTTCAGCACAGGAGCGTCCCCGCCCTTAGTTGAACTGCTTTGGGACATCCCCAAGGTCAACCCTGTGGACCCCCTATGGACCCTGAAGTAGAAAACAAGAGATATGGTAAGAACTTACCTTTGTTATCTCTGTTTCTACGAAGTCCATAGGGTCCACAGGGCGCCCGCCCTGACGCACCTGGCTTCAAATGGGCTGTGTGGCTGGTCACCGGTTTTCCGTCTCCCATTTCTGTGAGTATGGTTTCTTGTGTGTTCCAGTCTTCCTTCTCTCTGTTTAGTCTCCTCCTCCGGCCTTAGCTGCTTACCAACTGAGGTGCCTGTGGCCGGGGCGGGGTATAGAGGAGGACGGACCCAAGTGCATCCTGGGAGCAGCAAAGCTTTAACTGCGTGGTGCCCGTGGATCCAGATCCAGCTATACCCCCAAGGTCAACCCTGTGGACCCTATGGACTTCGTAGAAACAGAGATAACAAAGGTAAGTTCTTACCATATCTCTTGTTTTTCTGATGGAGAATATGCACCTGGCATGGGGCAGGTGCTAGTTTCAATGCTGCATCCCACTTTAACATATCATATCGCATGTAGATACACCGGCGGTCGCACACAGAATATAGGCATCCCGCATATTATCTGTTTGTAGGTCCTATTGCGGATCTATCATTGCGAATATGCAAGCAAAGGGTATCAATTCTGTTAGCAATGCAGGTCCTGGGATCAATGGTATCCACTTTCGACATGGTGCGCTATGCTCAGTTCCATTCCAGGCCTATTCAAAGATTGATTCTCTCCAGGTGCAATGGACTGCATCATCTGATAAGGTCTCAGGGGATTCTTCTCACTCCAGAGGTTCGTCACTCTCTCCTGTGATGGCTGAGAAAGAATCATCTAAACAAAGGGCACCCGTTCTGGATTCCAAATGGGTGCTTCTCACCACGGATGCCAGCCTTTGCGGAAGGGGTTCAGTGACAGGTTGTCACACCTTTCAGGGAAGATGGACAAATCAAAAAAGTAATCTGCCAGTAAACATTCTGGAACTGCGAGCAGTATACAGAGCTCTGGTCATGGCACAGGTCCAGATCCAGTCCAACAATGCGACTAGAGTGGCCTACCTCAATCATCAGCGAGGGACAGGAAGTTATGCAGCCATGAAGGAAGTAACAAAACTTCTGATTTGGGCAGAACATCATCTTCCGGCCATCTCTGCAATATTCATACCGGGAGAACTCAATTGGGAAGCAGACTTCCTAAGTCGCCAGGACATGCGTGCCGGAGAGTGGTCTCTCCATCTGGGAGTGTTTCAGCTCCTGGTAAACAAATGGGATCTACCAGAGAGAGATCTCATTGCATCATGCCACAACCACAAGGTCCCCAGGTCCGGGTCCAGAGACCGATTAGCAGCCTTCGCACTGGCAATAAGATGGGACTTCAAGCTGGCACATCTCTTTCCTCCAATTTCTCTACTTCCAAGAGTTCTCAGAAAATTCAAGCACGAAGGCGGAACAGTAATACTGGTGGCTTCGGCTTGGCCCAGACATCATTGGGTCACCGACATATAGAATCTGTCCATACAGTCCATTTCCTCTTCCTCTATGGCAGTATCTACTAACGCAGGGTACCTGCCAACATCTGGACTTGCCTCGCCTGGCTTTAACGTTGCGGCTCTTGAATCTTCGAAGATCGAAAGGTTTTTCCAGTTCTTTAATTCAAATGATTAGGGCATGGAAACCTGCCCTCATCTATTACAGAGTTTGGTTTTCTTTAGGTCAATGGTGTTCCTGTAGGAATTATGATCATAAGATATTCAGGATTTCCAGGGTACTGGCTTTTCTTCAGGCAGGATTAGACAAGGTCTACGTCTAGCCACTTTGAGAGTGCAGGTTTCTGCACTGTCATCTGGTATTGAAGCAATCTTCTTCTGGAACCAGACTGTCAGAATTTTTTTCCAAGGAGTTATGCGAGTTCAGCCTCCTTTTTGTTCCACTGGTAGCACCGTGGGATTTGTCTTTTTTTGGTTCTTAAGGGACTACAAACTTCCCCGTTTGAACCTTTGGACTCTGTGGATTTGAAATGGTTAACCGCAAAGACACTTTTTCTTCTTGCTGTTTGTTTAGCTCGCAGAGTCTCTGATTAGTCAGCGCTCTCTTGTCGCTCCCCATTTTTGGTTTATCACCAGGATAAAGCTGTTCTTCGTACAAGTTTGGGTTAACTTCCTAAGGTAGTGTCCCATTTTCATGTGAAGAAATTGTTGTTCCAGCTTTTCAAGCTCCAGACCTTTCTGTAGGTGAAGCCCCTGTATGAAGTTTGTGCTCTCCGTATTTATGTGGAGCGTACAAACTGTTAGAAAATCAGATGCTCTTTTTGTATTATATGGTTTTCACAAACGAGAATGGCCAGCTAATAAGCAGACTCTGGCGAGATGGCTACGCATGGCTGTCTCTCAGGTGTACACACAGGCTGATCTCCCTGTCCCAAGCACGGTGACAGCACATTCTTCTTTGGTCTGTAGGGCCATCTTGGGCAATTAGCCGTGGTGCCTCTGCTGAACATTTGTGCAAGGCGGCCACGTGGTCTTTGGACGACGCGTTCTCCTCCTTTCTGCTCAGGAGCATCCCCAACTCTAGGGGAACTGCTTTAGGATATCCCCATGGTATCGCTGTGGATCCCTATGGACCCTGAAGAAGAAATAGTTATGGTAGACTTGCCTAGATAACTTTTTTTTTTTTTTTTCCAAGGTCCACGGGGCTCCCACCCTGATGCACCTGGCTTGATTGGGTTATATTCTTTCGGTCACAGATTCCCTCATCTAATGTAAGTGTGTTTCTGGTGTAACATTGTTCTCCTTCTCATCTTTTACTTCTCCTGCCTTGAGGCTTGTTAACTAAACTCAAGTCCTATGGCTAGGGGCGGGGTATATATATGGGGAAGGACCCGGAGCATTCTGGGAGCAGAAGCTTTAACTGTTTGCTGCCTGGTCTTCCAACCATAATATCCCCATGGTATTCCTATGGACCTCGAAGAAAAGGAGTTATCTAGGCAAGTCTACCATAACTCTAATTTTTGTGAAAACTCAGCCCACATATTTCAGGTGGCCATGCAAGGGCTGATTCAGCCATTTGGCCCAAGTGCCAGAATTGGTTACCAATTTGGATACACATGTAGCTAACCAACTAAATAAAAACCTATGGGCATTCAGATTGGGCAAGAGCTCTTATTGCGTTCAGCAGATGACCGGATTGATGGGCACACCTGAAAAGGCGCAATTTAATTTCAATCTAAATATTTTAGTTAAGTCAAGTTGCCGTTACTGCTACATGTATGACCGTGTTATGGTGCATACACACGGTCAGATTTTTCCTTCAGATATGAACGATAACTATTTAAAAATCGTTCAGTCGTTAATATCTGAAGGAAAATCGTTCATATCTGACATGCCTGAACGATGGACGATCAACGATACGCATTCCCGATGGTCAGATAACGATTTCTGACATCTGATGTGTTTGCAGTCAAACTTGGACGATTCCATTCATTTTAATGCAGTCAAAAATCGTTCAATCGTTCATCTGACAAGTCTGACAAATCTGACCGTGTGTATGCACCATTAGTCTAAATGTAATATTTTTTTTTTTTCCTCCTTCTTTAATGCACTTTCTGTTATACATTTTCACTTTATAAAGAAAACACTGGGTACTCCGATACCTCATCATGGCCGCTCACAGGCATTGCAAAACTGATTTTAAATAAAATTTCCACCAAAATGAATTGATGTAAGACATTGTAATGTAAAATGCTAATACTTCTGGGCATTGTAATTTTCATGCAGATTTGTTGATAGAGAGCATTTTGTTAACTAAAATTTCCTTATTTTGTTTATTGCGATTCAACATAATCCGCTTGGGTAGAGTGAAGATTCCTGCTACAAAATGTATTATGACTTGAGAGAAGTAAATTAATCTCCAGTAAGTAGACAAGATAAATGGTTTAAATAAAAACAAACTGGGAAACCCACATCCTTTCTAGTTGGGTACCAGAATAAAAGAACCCCAGGTATAGATAAACAATATTACCTTGTTAAGTATGCAGGTTCTCCTATTTCTACCAGTTTATGTAACTGATGCATTGAATGAAAAATTAAAACAAGATCATGTAGTCTTTTGAGTGAATGGAAGTTGTATGGTTCGGAGCCCTAGATTCATAGCCAGAATATTTATTGCAGTTGTGGTGTTTTTAAAAAAAAAAAATTTTACATTTTGACCTGAAGTCTCTGTCTTGCTGCCGCAGCCCGTACCAGCGAGGAGACTGTATCATTTCGGCGTGAACGCAGCACATTTAGGCGCCAGGCCGTACGGCGCCGGCACAATGCAGGGAGCAATCCCACCCCTCCCGCATCGCTCATCGGATCACCCCTCAGGTACGGTATTACAAGCTCCACTGTACTGCATGTCGCAGTCTTACAACCACTTTCCCTGAGCTTCTACTTCCACCTTTACCCTATCTCTGTTACCCTAATACTTTGAACCCTAATACCTTTCTCTGTTGACTGTCTCTGCATGACACTGAGCATGTGAGCTGCATGAGTCTGTTGTAATACAGCTGTTCAATACTGATAAAGGAAGTTTAAATCCCCTTTTAAGATTTGTAAATGTAATTCCCATACAATTCCCCACATGTTTATAGTTGTGTGTATACTTTATTATGCTAAATGACATGAATTTATTTGGTCATCTGGGCTAAGCATTTGTAAATATATGAAGCACTTATTTACGCAGCTTTAGAATACAAATATATTGTTTTCTACATGGAAATACTTTTTAAAAAGATTAAGGCTATGTACACATCAGAACGTGTTTGCCAGCCGACGGCCGACATTGCAGTCGCCCGTAGACCCTGAACAATATTGCGCGGTATATAGTTCAGTGACCACTTCCAGAAGCATGGGGTCGTACACAATATCTTCTGATCTGCCGCGCAGCACAACCGATCAGAAGATGTCTTTTTACGAACCTCGGGAGCGCGCAATCATGCGTACACTATGTGTGATCCACACGATATGTCATTCCAATTTGCCTTTACTCTAGTGTGTACCCAGCCTCAGTCTTTAGCCTCTGATTCATCCAGTGTGTAGAATTAGATTGTGTGCAAAACTGAGTTGGTGTTCGTATTCGTATCTAGTATTGCATACTTTGCAGTTTTGCCATTGTAAAATTATTCCTGTTGTGGCAAAATATTAAGCGGACCCCCACACATTCTCTCTGCAATGTGATAAAGTTGCTGCCTTCTATGGTCCGGAAACAGAATTTGTGCAGCATATCCTAAATATTTATTATAAGGCTTTATTTGGTCTGAGTGTGTGTTTTTGTGTGTGTGTGAAATAGATCATTTTTATCCATGCTGCTTGGTCCTAAAGGGGAAATTTTAATTAAGGTAAAATGCTAAACTAATATTGCAACAAAATAATACACCTACAGCTCAAGCACTTAACATATATTTTAAAAAGAAATAAAAAATAAAAATGGAAAAAGCAGTTCACCGGACAAACCTATGCACAGTATTTTATTTTTTATACACTATACAATGAGATACCTTTTTAAATTATCCTTTTGTAAAAAAAAACATTTGACTCCATCCACCTATTGTTCCAGGGCAGATTAATGGGATTTAATTCAACGCAAATTGAATAGCGCCGAGAGGGAGCTCTCGGAGCTATTCAATTCAGAGTGCTGCTAAGCCCGACTAAGAATTTCTTCTTGCATCCTTCCTTGGGTGCAGGCTACAGGCGCGATGCTGTTTTCTGCCCTTAGTGCCAGTGAAACAACATTGCGCCAGGCAGTTCAGACGGAGAATTCTGGTTCTGGAGATTAAACACCATGTTTAAGGCGCGAGGGGCAGGAGAATGGGCAATCTACGACAAAACAGCGTGCTGAATTGAATAGGTCCGGGAGCTCTTTCCCGGCGCTATTTAATTCGTGTTGAATTGAATCGAGCCCATTGCGTGTAAGGAAGTTGTCCTGCTGAACTGGATTCACCATCTCCCTGTATGGTGGGAAACACAGTAATGTCTGATATGTCAAGTTGCACCCTTTAAAATTAACAAGTACCAAATAGAATTTAATGTCATGCACTTCACAATGCGTAAGACTTTCTGTATGGAAATGTATTGAGTCATACCATGATTAGAACTTGATAGAAAATGTATTGTTGACACAGATAACTTTTTGTTTTCACAACCTGTAGCGGTGTTAGGCTGATTGTGCCATTCTCACCTTACCATTCTTTTAACTTTTCCAAAGGGAAACTACATGAAGCCTCTCATAGCTACGACTGTAAGCTACAGTGACCACGCAAGTAGTTTTATCAATCAGCAATGTGGTTATATGCTAACTTATTCTCAATCTGCAACCACCTTAATCACTGTTAAACAATAGTTAACACCCTCCCAGCCACAGAATGTACTTTTTCAGAAATAAATTATTTTACAATACAATTAGTGTTTGTAGTGGTTAGATGTAGTACTCTGCCACCATCTGTTGTGGTTAGTGCTGCTCTTATGTCCAAAATCATTCATTGGTCACCTTTGTGAATTCTTTTACACTGTATTTGTGCTGTCCACTGCTTACCCCATTGCCTTCTGTGGCTCACTTAAGTCAGGCATCTGCATTTAGGACTCTCGCTAGAAAAAGGGTGGTATACAGAAACCAGCCAGGGATTGATTAAGGAATAGTTAAGATATGCAGCTTTGAACCTCATTAGAAATGTCCGCCATATTTAATAGAGGACTACTACTTTTTTCAGGCGGCCATATAATGTTTTTGTATTAAAGTGATCATTTCTCTCCGTCTGTGTCTCTCTCCCTCTCTGTGTCTCTCTCCCTCTCTGTGTCTCTCTCCCTCTCTGTGTCTCTCTCCCTCTCTGTGTCTCTCTCCCTCTCTGTGTCTCTCTCCCTCTCTGTGTCTCTCTCCCTCTCTGTGTCTCTCTCCCTCTCTGTGTCTCTCTCCCTCTCTGTGTCTCTCTCCCTCTCTGTGTCTCTCTCCCTCTCTGTGTCTCTCTCCCTCTCTGTGTCTCTCTCCCTCCCTCTCTGTGTCTCTCTCTTTCCTACCCCCCCCCCCCCCCCCTGTCAGTATATGCACATGCAGTAATCAAAATAATGAATTAGTTTGGATTCATTCACACCCATGCACTGGGAAAATGGGTAGAAACGCATGAAAACTAGTTCTAGTAACACATTTTAGCTTAATATGCTTTCCTTGCAGTGATGTACATGACCAATAGTTTGTGACACGTTACTTTTTAAATGTGGTGTTAAAATTTTAGAGCACATTTGATTGCAACAGCACTATTGACTGTTTGGCCTGTTCTAAAGAGATTTTTATGCGTTTAGCCTGTGTAGCACGAAAAAAACAAATGTAGATCAGTTTCAGCAATTCCTAATAGTTTGACTTTGTCTTAAGCAAATGTGCAGTTAGGGAGTTTTCACATAGATCTTGATTCATTGCCCCCTTTAATGTCTTCCCAATACCTGTTTTTTTGTAGCCTTCAAGATGGTCATCAAGGCCAGCAGCCATCAACCCAGGTCAAAGTCCAGTCCCGCCCCCCTTCCCAGGCTGCAGTGCTCAGCGCTAGCGCCTCCTTGCTGGTGAGAAATGGGAGTGTCCACTTAGAAGCATCACATGACAATGCATCTGCCGTAGGCAATAGCAGTTTGCACGATGAACTTGGTATGCAGGCCTTATGTAACCTTGGTGACATGGAAGTTTTAATGCAGCACATTTTGGGTAATGATGCAGTTCACTTCTATTTTTATTTCAGAACCGTGTTAATGTGGAGATGTTCTAGCTAATAACGTTTTTATTGTCCCTTTTTTTTTTTTTCCCCTGTTCATTGTTTGTTTTATTTATTTTAATATTTGTTTTTATTTAATTATCTCTCTCCTGACAGCTTCCAGGACGTAATTCCATCACTGCTAACATATACATATTTTTGGTTATCTATATGTGATTGGTGCTCAGACATAAATTTCAGTAATTAGATGTGTGGGTTTTTTTACCAACTGAATGAGAATTCTGCTTTTTATTTATAGGATTTCTGTCAATTATCACCTGTATATATTAGACCTTAGTATAAATGAAAATAAGTGTATACATGTTTTAGCTTTCTATTATTTTAGAGTGCTTTTCAGTTATATGGTTTGGAATATTTAAGCTTTTTACGCTGAAACCAAACCTGTTTTATAATGCAACTTTATATGTCCTATAATGAGTGAGGTTATATCCAGAAGTGCAATGGCTAATTGTAACATACATTCTAGTTGTATGTATGTAAATGTTTGCATATACATGTATCTATGTATGTGTGTATGTATATTAGTGTGTTTCGTACATGCTTACATACACACTTTTAAATTTTTGCTTTTTTTAAATGAGCACTTTCTTGCTTTTTCTTTGTATATAATGTGACAGTTGTCCTACGGCTGTTCTTAAGGTTTCATTTTATTTTTTGCCTTGCTAACTATGTTGGTGCCATATAAATTGTATTGCTTTCCTTGTATATTTCATTTTAATACTGACTTGTTACTTTATATGGTAAGGTTTACTGTAAAATCAAACTTAAAGGGCCTATCCATTAGCAGATCTTTCTGAAAGACCAAAGATTTATCTTTTGAAAATTCCTGGGGCTGCTGTGACAGATATCTGTGATGTACATGACCGATTTTTTCAAACGACGAACGATATTGCATGACATCATTCAGGGAGTGGATTTTATTTTTTTGTTTCTATTCATTTTCATTAAAAAAATCATTTGTTCGTTTACCGCGACAGATATTTCTAATATCTGTCAGCGATAAATGATTGACCAACATGTCGGAGAGACAAAAGACCAATTTTGTCGGCCGCGGGAGTGCGCATTTTTATCGTTGAGTGCCTATCCATTAGCAGATAAATTGAACGATAAATCGTTCAAATTTATCTGCTACTGGATAGGCCCCTTTTAGTTTTTTTTTTTTTTATGCATCACTTGCATGAATTTACACAACTGGGAAGCCAGTTTGATGAATAAGTAAAGTATATATGTCAATGTGTGTACTGCTCTGTTCACACAGAACCTTTAAATAGGCATGCTAACCAATATGTCCTTTTAGCATCTGATCTGTTATTTTATCGATTAATATTTCAGTGGGAAAGTTCAAGCTGTCACTTTATTTGGCAATAAAATAACTGGTAATTATTGTAAAACACAAAAACGCTCTTCGGATTATCCTGTCACGCCTTGTTCCTATGCTATCCATACATTTCTGTATAGCAAAGTTCCAAATACACTTTTTTTTTTTTTGTTTTCCCACCGTACAAATAAAAATAAACAAAGGGGGTGATTCAATTAAACATAGTGACCGCTATGTGCTATTCCACAATGGCACATTGCAGCAAGCAACATATCTATTTAATGCTAATATGTGCGCAGCTGAGCACCGCTGTGATGTTTGTGGGTACGTCCTGCTGATTTGAATTGGCTTCAATGCTCGCAAAAGGTCTTCATTCTTAGCCACATGTTGGCGTGCACATGTTGCGTTGTAGAGGCGGTCATGTGATGGTCAGTGCCAACATTCACGGAAATGCTGCTTATGAGTTCACTATTTCCTAATGAAACATTTACATTCTTATGATTGTTAGCTCATTCCTCAGAATGGCTGTATTTATTATGTGAACGTGATTATAATGATATATTGATGAGTTTCCAGTGATGAGATTGAACCCATATTGCACTGCTCTTTTGTTTTTCTTTCCAGCTTTAGCGTTACCTGCCAGTCCTCTACTGATATTTTGTCTTGTCATATTTTCTTTTCTTACAATAAGCTGAAAGTTTATGAATTGTTGTTTTTTGTTTTTTTTTGTTGTTTATATGCTCTTGTAGTTTTTCATTTTTTTTTTCCTCTTCTACTAATGAGTGTTTAGCGTTCATAATGTTACTGAAGGTTCCCACACGTCCAACGTCATTCTTCACGATACCGCCCTATTAAATGAGATCATTACATTATTGCTACGTGTGTAGTGCATAAAAAGCTTAAATATAAAATATTTGATTGCTCAGTTATTGGACATTGTTGTAACTGCCGACTGAGAGATCATAAATTGAATGAATATGCTTATTGTTTATCATACTTGTATTGTTTTTGTATAAACCATTCAATTAATTATTTTTTTTTTTTTTTCAAATAATCTATTTAAAGTTCTTAGAATAATTGTATGTGTGAGAACCTTAATAGTTTTATCTTTAAATGCTAACATCTAGTGAAAAACTTGCAAACAGACAAGGTTTGATGACCAAATAACCTGTATAATGTAGTTGTGCGAGATCATTTAACCAGCTTCGTGCACTTTTTTGTTTTTTTGTTTTGTTTCTCCACCCCCTCCAGGTAAATTCACCCCATCTCTCTATGAAACTGGTGGCTGTGATATGTCACTAGTAAACTTTGAGCCTGCTGCACGGAGAACATCCAATAACCTCTGGTTGGTGTTGCCATCTCTGCCTTGTACATTTTCATTACACCCATTAAAATAATTCATTAAAAGTACAATTGTTGAATTTAATTAACTTTATTTATTTTTTTTATTGGAAAGTGTAGTTTATTTCCCCTTGGAACTAATTAGAATTGCGTTGTAGCAGTAATCACTTTTCCAAGTCTCTAAAGTGGAATATAGTACTCTGTGGTGCAATTCCATAAATGTTTTGTTATTCAATAAGGACCATTAGTATTGCAAACCATAGGTATGTTCCAGGTGTACATTATACTTGCATTCTTATTCTTTGTGCTGTGAGCTAGAATAATCCTAAACTTTTTTATAGTAGGACCAATCAAGATCATTACCCCAATCATCTGAATTGATTCTACCACCTGTACTATCTTCCATGATGACTTTGATCATGTCTCGCTTGCATGCTCAAGAGTTTAACTCTGGAGTAATTCTGATTTGCTGCCAGACTGTGTATCATTAATGGCTGTGACACTTCTACCACACCGGTTGCATCCCTTATTTAAGTCTGGAGCATTACGGGATATGTACAGCAGGTCTGAGTCCAGGAAAAAAAGGCAAAACAGAATGGCCTAAAATTGTGACAGTTAGGTGCCATATGCACAGGGTGGTCTTCTTCCCCTTTTCAGAGCCGTCTATAGCTTGACACCAAATTTGGTAGGGAGACTACTTAGGACATTGGAAGCAGGATTCTGCTGAAAAGTTGCCGATAGGGGGAATATGGTGCTGTACAATGTGAAAACAGCATGAAAATGGATAGACAAATGTTTTGTGGCTGTGTTATCATTAATGGAACACAAAGATAATCGTTCAATACGGTTTAGTCTTGCTGTTCATTTGAATGTACATTTTCATGCTCTTTTCACATTGGTGACTTTATGAAATAAATTTATTATTTTCACATAATTCGGCTTCCCGTGTCTTAGTCTCCACCGATTAGATCAAGCTACAGACAGCTCTGAATATGGAAAGTATAATTATGGTCACACTGAATATAAATCGTCATTTTGATTTCCCGGCCTATTGCTTGGTCAGACCATCGCTTTGGCCTGCACGGTCATACCTTCTAAAGAGGAAGCATTCATCAAAACTAGGATGAATAATTTTTTCAGTCTTGGTATTTGTAAGCTCCTAATATATGCAAGCACATGGAACGTGTGCTACAAATGAGCTCTTTATAATCACGGATCATTGTCTTTTCTAAATGTTTTTTCCATGTTAAAACATGCGCAAAACATACATGATTGTATAGCAACACCTTTCTGTACATGTAATATTCCACACTTTGCAGGGGGTCCTGTTTTGTCCAAGTACTAGTCATGTCAGTTGACTGGATGTGATTTCCATTAAATTGAATTATCACATGGTACATCAAAATACCTTTAGGGCTTGTGTTCTCCAGTGTCTGCAATATATAAATCGGAAGCCAATTGCCATTGTTGCAATCACAGCATGGTAAATGTGGCTTGAAAAGAATTAGAAAAATAATTTTTACTGTTTTTGAGAAATGGATCATCATCAATCTATACTGATTTTCTAAGCCAATAAATGACAATGAATGCAATTAACTAGAAAAGAGGTACAAATTGGGAGAAACACGATGAGTACTGACAATCATTTCCTCATGTGAATTAGTGTTGACTGCATTTAGCCTATTTCAAGCTATATACAGGAGTGATTTCAATAAACATACCTGGGCTGCGAGCTTGTAAATAGTGATGAATATACTGTTTTTGTTAAATTTATATTTTTGCTTTAAAACAAAGCTGTCCTAATCAACATTAGATTTAAATGGGCTGCTGTGTTTTTTTTTTTGTTACAGCGACACAGATTCCCATGTATCAAGTTCTACCTCAGTACGATTCTACCCACATGATCTAGTAAGATTCTTTCATTCCCTTTTTATCTGATTCAAAGCTATTTAACTGTTCATAAACATGATAAAGTAATATATATTTAGATTTGCAATGAGGTTTTATGAGTATGGATGAGCAGCTGAGAGAGAGAAAGTAACCCAACAACTTCATTTTCCAACTTTCATTCATCTTCAGATTGCTGCAAAAAGTTTTTTTTGTTTATTTTTATTTGTTTTACTGAATAACTTTTTTTTTTTTTTTTCTATTTCTCCTTCCTTTACTTCTGATTGTAGTTTGTGCATAATGTGTCTCCGTCTGATTCTCTGGTAGCTCTCTCTCCCCCAGATCCGATTAAACAGGCTGCTGACCATAGATACAGACTTGTTAGAGCAGCAAGATATTGACTTAAGCCCTGACCTGCAGGACCAGATGCAGCCCCAGGAGCAGGCATCCCACAAAGTGAAACACTACTACCGCTTCTGGATTCTACCCAAGCTCTGGGTTGGCATCAACTTTGACAGGCTGACACTCTTGGCCTTGTTCGACAGGTAAGGAGAACAAACATCCTATGTGTTAATTCTTATTGGTTTTAAATTTTATAGTCCTGTTTATTACATAGTTATGTAGTCCTTGAGGGCCAGCATTAGTAGCGTGCTTCCCAGAAACAACATGAGTATTATAATAAACTTTATAGAAGGCCTTATGTGCAAATCCATTTTAGAATCTCCTACTAGTGACTTTAGAAAATGGGTTCTGCACCCCTTGTAAGCTTAACACTTCTCTATGAGATTTCGGAATCTGTTTGCACGCGCCACGAGATGACACAACACTTGTGTGTACGAGCATGTATGCTGACATTAAAAGCAATTGGTGCCAATGTTTCATTGGTTTAAATGCTTTGTACTAAAAATTGCTTGTAATCAGCAGTGGCTCCTGCCCTCTTACCTGAGGGGGGGCTGCCGCTGGCTGGTCCGGCCTGCGCAATAGAGCAGGCAGTGTCGCTATGCGTGTGCATAACACTGGCTTCTGGGGGCTGCATTGACTGCAGCCCAGAGAAGCTGTGTAGGGCCGGAAGGCAGAGCAGCTGATCGCAGCCCGGACTGGCAAATCCCAGGGGGAGGAGACACCTCCCCCTGGGGATGCCTGTCCTGTGCTTGACTGGCAGGTGGTGCTTCCAAAGGGAAGCCACTGCTAGTCAGTGTAGCCAGTGCAGTCACAGACTTGACTAGCTCACTGAAGTGGCTGATTTTTCTGGGGTAGCTACAGCCCCTAGGTAAAATCCGCCACTGCTTGTAATGTTTGTTTCTTCAGGTTCCATAGGGATCCACAGGGATAACATGGGGATAATGTGGTTGGAGTGATCCAGGCACCAAACCGTTAAAGCTTTCAGCTCCCAGGAGCCATCTTGGGTGTCAGGTAATAAAGCAGTTTGTGGATCGTATGGCTACTCCCACACTGCCTCCTTGTATGGGGTACCCACAGCATGCTATGTTTGCACCTCCTATACATCCTTCCTGGATGGATGCTTATGCCCACTCGGGTCAGTCAGCTTTTGCGAGCGGACTGGTAGTCACTAAGGAGCCTAAACGGAAGTTTGATTTTTATCTGGTCTACTCAGCATATGGATTCAGACGCATCGTACGGGTTCTTCTATGGGGTCTAGCTCAGCAGAGGAGGACCATCCTTCTACAGTGGATGTTCCTTCTTTGGTGAGGGCGGTCAAATCAATCCTAGATATACAGGATGATGAACCAGCTCCTAGTAAGAAGGCTCCAGTGTTTAAACACCAGAAGGTGGTAAATGCTGAGTTTCGTAGATCCAAGCTGCTCACTGAACTTATGGAAGAGGCATGAGATAACCCGGATAAACTGTTTTATACTACTAAAAATTTGCACTGTTGTATACTTTCCTAGCTTCTGAATGTACGCAGTGGGAAATCCCTCCTACTGTGGATGCTCATGTGACACACACTTAGTCAGGAATGCTACGTTGCCTATTACGTCAGCATCTTCTTTTAAGGAACCTGCAGATGGGAAAATTAAAGCATGTCTTAAGGCAATAATTTCATCATCTGGAGCTGTTACAGCTATGGCTGGGGTTTGGGTAGCCAAAGCGATTGAAGAATGGATGGGGGCATTTGAGGATTCTCTAACAGATGTTACCAGCTGCAATAAATGCGGGACTCTTAGCTTCTAAAGCATCAGCAGCCTAAGTGGTGGCTCGTAGGGTCCTTTTGGTTAAGGTCCTGGATAGCTGATACAGGGTCAAAGAAGACTCTGGAATCCTTACCTTTCTATGGAAATATCCTTTTTGTGGCAGAGTTAGATATTTAATACCTACTCTGGCAGCTTAGAAATCTGCAGGTCTGCTATCTACTGCTACATTAAAGTCTGCAGTTTTCTTTTTGGCCCCAGGGACGAGCAAAGGAACAGTCTTCTTCCAGGCAGTCTAGTTTTCGCAGGACAACCAGGCGACAAACTAAGAGGTCTGAGCCAGCCAGACATCCAGCTCCTGAGCTGGACGACAAACCTTCTGCCTAATGGGGCGAGTCTCCTTCTGGGGGATACCAGGGTGGGAGGCCGACTAGTTCAATTTGCAGATTACTGGCTTCAAATAACAGATGCCTCGGTCCTAGAAGTGGTCTCTCAGGGGTATGTCCTCACGGTCAGGAGGCATACTCCCCAGACGTTTTGTACAAATCCCCCATCAGATGCAATCAAGGCCTTGGCTCTTCTGGAGGCCATTTACTCCCTGCTGCAGGCCATTTACTCCCTGCTGCAGATGATCCCAGTTCCTGTGTTTCAGCAAGGAAGGGGTTATTATTCCAATCTATTTTTGGTTCAGAAACCGAATGGGTCTCATCGCCCTACTTCAAATCTAAAAACACTCAACAATTTTATCCTTGTACCCAAGTTCCGTATGGAAACTCTTCGGCCAATTATTTTGGCAATGGAGCCTGGGGATTTTATGGTTTCCCTGGACATTCAGGATGCGTATCTGCATTTGCCTATTACGCCATCCCACCAACAATTTCAACGGTTTGCTGTCCTGCAACAACATTACCAATTTCAGGCACTAACCTTTTGGTCTATCAACGGCCCCTCGGGTCTTTACCAAAATAATGGCGGTTATGACTGCCTGCCTCATGGGATCAGAGTACTACCATATCTGGATGACGACCTGATATTGACAGTCTCCAGCTGTTTTACAGCGCCATCTGAAAAATTGACCATTGCCTGCCTACAGAAGCACGGCTGGATTATCAATTTTAAGAAATCCTTTGTCCAACACAGCAGATGGTACATCTGGGGGCATTTCTGGATTCTCAGGCACAAAGGGTATTTCTGCCAGAGGACAAGATTGTGGCCCTATGATTGTGAATACGCAAGCGATGGGTATCCAGTCTATCAGCGATGCAGGTCCTGGAGTCGATGGTATCCACCTTCGACATGGTGGGATATGCTCAGTTCCATTCCAGGCCCCTGCAAAAATTGATTCTCTCCAGGTGGAACGGACAGTATCATCTAATAAGGTCCTCTCCCCTCCTCCCCCCACCCAAAAGGATCATCTGAACAAAGATTGCCCATTCTGGATTCCAAATCCGGTGCTTGTCGCCGCGGACGCCAGTCTTCACGGGTGGTATGCAGTGACAGTTCATCACACCTTTCAGGAAAGATGGACATATCAGGAAAGTCATCTGCCCATAAACATTCTGGAGCTTCGGGCGGTAGACGAAGCACTCGGGGCAGGCCGGTCTAGATCCAGTCCGACAACACGACCACAGTAGCCTAGCTCAATCATCAGGGAGGCATGCAAAGTCATGACGGAAGTGACAAACATTCTGATTTGGCCAGAACGTCGTCTTCCGGTGATCTCTGCAGTATTCGTCCCGGGAGTTCTCAATTAGGTAGCAAACTTCCTAAGTCGCCAGGAAATACACGCCGTAGAGTGGTCTCTCCACTCAGGGGGTTTTCAACTCCTGGTGTACAAATGGAGTCTACCAGACATAGACCTCATGGCATCATGTCACAACCACAAGATTCCCAGGAACGGGTCCAGGAAAAGATATCCCTCAGCAGCCTTCGTGGACACACTAGCAGTAAGATGGGACTGCAAGCTGGCATATATATCTTTTCTCAGATTTCCCTCCTCCCAAGGGTTCTCAGGAAATTCAAGAAGGAAGGTGGAACAGTAATACTAGTGGCTCCTGCTTGGCCCAGGTGTCATTGGTTCACCGACATACAGAATCTGTCCATACAGTCCGTATCCTCTTCCTCTATGGCCGGATCTTTTCGCGCAGGGTCCCTGCCTGCATCCAGAATTACCTTGCTTGTCTTTGACGGTGTGCCTTTTGAGTCTTCCATCTTAAGAGCTAAGGGTTTCTTCAGCTCTGTGATTCAAACGATGCTTAGGGTACAAAAGCCTTCCTCTGCCCGCATCTATTACAGAGTTTGGCATCTTTTGGTCAGTGGTGTTCCCAAAGAAAATATGACGCTAAGGTGTTTAGGGTTTCCCAGGTACTGGCTTTTCTCCAGGCTGGATTGGACCTTGGTCTCCACCTGGCCACTTTTGAGAATATAAGTTTCTGCACTGTCTGTCTGGTTCCAGAGAAAGATTGCTTCTTTACCAGATGTTAGAATTATTTTTCAGGGGGTTCTCCGAGTTCAGCATCCTTTTGTCCCACCGGTAGCACCGTGGGATTTGTCTTTGGTTCTCAAGCTCCCACATTTGAACCTTTGGACTGTGTCTTCGCTATTAACCATTTCAAATTTACACTCTTTCTGTAGGTGAAGCCTCCCTGGATGTAGTTCGTGCTCTCCATCTATGCGGAGTGTACAAACACTTTTAGAAAATCAGATATTCTATTTGTGTTTTATATGGTTTTTCACAAACTAGGATGGCCAGCTAACAAACACTCTGGCTAGATGGTTACATATGACTACACAGGCTGATCTCCCTGATCATGGTGTTTAGTCGTGGTGCCTCTGTTGAGCAGTTGTGCAATGCAACCACATGGTCTTCTGTTCACACTTTTCTCAGGTTCTACACCTTTGATACTTTTGCTTCTCGGGAGGCTTCTTTTGGGCGACTAATTCTCCTTTCTGCTCAGGAGTGCCCCCACCCTTAGGGGGAACTGCTCACTGATTCATTCATCTTGTATGAGTGTTTCTGGTGTATATAATTGTTCTTCCTTCTCCTCTTTCCTTCTCCTGTCTTGGGCTTGTTTAAAAAAATTAATGCCTGGGGCGGGGTATATGTGGAGGAGGACCAGAGGCCTCCTGGGAGCTGAAAGCTTTAACTGTTTGGTGCCTGGATAACTCCAACCACATTATCCCCATTGTATCCCTGTGGACCTCCAAGAAAGTGAACAATGGTAAGTCTACCATAACTCTCATTTTTTTTTTTAAATGTTTGTTGGGATGAGGCTTAATACACAGTACATTGGTTTAGACATTGTAATGTGTTTAACGCTGTTAATTTATTTCAGAAATAGAGAGATCCTAGAAAATGTGCTTTCAATCATACTTGCAATTCTGGTTGCCTTTCTGGGCTCCGTTCTTCTCACAGAAGGATTCTTTAAAGATATCTGGGTCTTCCAGTTTTGTCTTGTTATCGCCAGCTGTCAGTACTCTCTCCTTAAGGTAAGTGGTGGGTTTTTTTTTTCCCACTTTCCGGTTACCAGTTGTGTGTTTCTGGCATCTGGGCATGCTTCAGTTCCATTCTTGCAAGTGTTTACAGGATCACACTTGCTACCTGATTTGGCCCAAATTTTTGCAAATATTTCTATTTAATTTCTCATGGATGATATGCCCATTATTCAACATGTATTAAAGATTTTCTGTAGGGATCAGTTATGTCTATAATAACATTTTGAAGTGTTTTGTGCAATATACACAGCTGGGGCTTGGGCAATAAGCCTTTAAAGTGTCACTTTATGATAATTTTTTTACATGCCAGTGAATAACTTTTAGAATGATTTCATCACTGTAGTGATGAAACAATTCTTTCATGATCATTGTTATACTTGGTGTAACACCGGTTAGTCAGCAGAATGGAGTAAGAAATAATGAATATCCAAGTGTTCTCTCTTCTGCTTTTTGCAACCAATCAAGTTTCCTATTTCCCTAGTGATTTTTTTTTATGCCGCCTTCATAGCATTTGTTTAAATATTAGTCCTCACTGCTTAAATCACCCATACTAACTTTCTCTAACCGTTACATAGTATATATGGAAAAAGACACTGGGCCATAATCAAGTTCAACTCTTCATAAAATTCACTAAATCAATTTGAACTGAGTCGAGCCCCTTGTCTGTGTGGAAATCTAATGAGGGTTTATATTCCTGCATATTTACATCCTGGCTTAAGATCAGTTGATTTTTCAGCCATATACTGTAGCACAACAGCTCTACTATTGAACAGATTGTCCTAAAAATCATGTAATGTATGTTGCTGTGTACATTTTTTCTTATGAATGTAATGTTCAGTATTTTGTACTTCTAACTTGGATGTGTGCGTGCATCTGTCACTGCGTTTAGTGTTAAATAACTTCAACTCTTTTTGTGTTTCAGAGTGTTCAACCTGACTCTTCTTCCCCTAGACATGTAAGTATCTGTGCTATGAAGCATTTAAACTTGTGTTAATGAGTCTGAGGGCCGGATTCAGTTAGTCATGGTAACCGTGGTCTGAGTTGTCAGCAGGTGATATTTAAATACAGCTCCTGATCAGCTCGCAGGCAGCATTTAATGCGGGTCAGAAACCTCCATTCGAACCCTGGAATCAGTGGATGTCAAATGGCTCACTGTGAAGACTTTCTTCTGGCTATAGCGTCTGCCCGTAGGGTATCGGATTTAGGGGCGCTTTCATGTCGCTCCATTTTAATATTTTATCAGGACAGGGCTGTTCTTCGAACACACCCAGGCTTCTTTCTCAAGGTAATTTCTCGCTTCGACCTCAATTAGGAAATTGTGGTTCTGGCCTTTAATTCACCAGACCTTTCAGCAGGTGAGGCCTCTTTGGATGTGTTCTGTGCTCTAAAGCTCTACATGGACCGTACTACTTCCATCAGGAAATCGGACTCACTCTTTGTCCTATATGGATTCCATAAGAAGGGATGGCCAGCTAACAAAAAGACTCTGCCAAGATTGGTTTGCATGACTATCTCACAGGCTTACACGGAGACTGACCTTCCTGTGCCGACTAGAATCTCTCTACGTGCTCTGTGGGTCCCTCATGGGCAGCCCGGTGTGGCGCCTTAGCTGAACATCTATGCAAGGTGGCCACCTTGTCTTCTGGCCACACCTTTCTTAGGTTGTATGCCTTTGATAAATTTGCCTCTCAGGAAGCTTTCTTCGGGTGTTTGGTTCTCCTATCAGCTCAGGAGCATTCCCGCCCTTGAACAACTGCTTTGGGACATCCCCAATGTCTCCCTGTGGAGCCCTATGATTCCTCAGTGTACCAGTCTTCCTTCTCTCCTGTCCTGCTCCTGCCTTGGACTTGTTAACAAAACTGAAGTGCCCTCAGGCTGTGGGGCAGGTTATAGGGGGAAGGACCGGAGCATCCTGGGATTGAAAAGCTTTGCTGTTGGTGTCCGGTCCTCCAGATCCCACCTACACCCCAATGTCTCCCTATGGACCTTGAAGAAGAAATCCAGAGTAAGTGCCCTTTATCTCTGGTGCCTCCGACGTGTTAACCCATAGCTCCCCGTACTTATCCTGGAAAATATTGGTAAACGTACGTTCGCTGCAATTTTACTGTGCGAGTAAAAGGGGTTGTAATTGAATAGCCTTGGTTGTAAAAGCCTACCGCCCTATTCCTCGCACGATAAATTACCGTGCCTAATTAAATCCGCCCCTGAATGTTTTGGTAAAGTGGTGTGTTTAGCAATATTTTTCAGTGTGTATTTTCTATGAAGAGAATAGTGTATGTAACAAACTTTTTATTGCAGGGCCATAACCGTATCATAGCCTATAGTCGGCCTGTTTACTTCTGTGCCTGTTGTGGCCTTATTTGGTTACTAGACTATGGAAGCAAAAACCTGTCTGCCACCAAATACAAATTATATGGAATGGCCTTCACCAATCCTCTGCTTCTCATCTCAGCCAGGGACTTAATCATTGGTATGTATAGCTTTTTAATAAGTACAATTCCTTGTTATAGCCTCCATCACAATACTTATCGAACTCTATATGCCTTACTAATGTTATATGGACTGTTCAAGAAGGGGAAAAGTGTAGTTGTGCTAAAGGATGGTTGATGAGCAAATAAGTGTCTTTGTAACCAGGAAAACTGTTAGTCATTAGTTATTGGCAGGATAACACAGAGCCAGGGGCATTCAACATGCAGCCCTCCAGCTGCTGGTGAACTAAATATCTCAGCATGCCCTGCCACAGTTTTAGCATGCCCTAATTACAAAACTGTGAAAGGACAGGTGGGGAAGTGTAGTTCCACAGAAGCTGGAGGGAGCCGCATGTTGAATAACCCTGACATAGAGGATTCCAATCTACAGCAAAACCAGTGTTTCAGAAGAAAATCTGCCTCAGAACCAGAAACCGTAAAATATCATCTCCCTGAGGGGGGGAGATGTACTAAGCCTTGGAGAGTGATAAAGTGGAGAGAGAGAGTACCAGCTAGTCAGCTCCTAACTGCTATGTTACAGGCTTGTGTTTGAAAAATGGCAGGAGCTGATTGGTTGGTAGCTTATCTCCATCACTTTATCACTTTCCAAGACTTAGTACACCAGCCCTGTGACAGTGTGTACATCTAAAGGCTCATACACAGTAGACTATATGCTCCATGATGATATCGTCTAGTGTTTGGCCTTGAACTCCTGGGCAAACTATTTCAGCATACACACTGAACGCTATCATTCAGAGACGTCATGCTGCCACATCCCCGAACTTGCACACCGCCAATCTGACAATATAGTATAATTCTGCAAGTTCAGGCGATGGAAGATATTGTTAATGATCCGTGGGAGTGCGCATCGTTAACGATATTGTGCATACACACTGGACGATCTTGAACGATCTAGTTATCGTCCTTATCGTTCACTTTATCTTCTAGTGTGTATGCCTCTTAGGAGCACTTACCGTATATACTCGAGTATAAGCCGAGTTTTTCAGCACTTTTTTTGTGCTGAAAAAGCACCCCCTCGGCTTATACTCGAGTCATGCCCGCATGGTACGCAGCTGAGTAGCGTACCATGCGGGCCGCGGTGCAGACTGGTTCTCTGTGACACAGCTGCACCGCGGAGTTCGGTCAGCACTACACACTGCCAAACACACAGCCACCGGAGCCGGTAGCGGTGTGTTTGTTGTAATCAGCAGCCGATGAGAGTCTGTCAGACTCATCGGCTGCTGCTGCTCCCACTGCGGGAGCCATCTTCCGGCTCCCGCAGTGGGTAATGGGAGAGACGTCGTCATGACGTCTCTCTCATAATGCAAAGCGGCCGGAGGAGCCAGGAGCGGGGTTTCAGGTAAGTGGTTTATTTTTTTTATATTACATCTCTCTCTACTGGGGGGGCTACTACTGGGGGCAGTACCAGGGGGGGATTAATACTGGGGGCACTACCAGGGGGGGATATTGCTACTGGGGCCACTACCAGGGGGGGATATTGCTACTGGGGGCACTACCAGGGGGGGATATTGCTACTGGGGGCACTACCAGGGGGGGATATTGCTACTGGGGGCACTACCAGGGGGGGATATTGCTACTGGGGGCACTACCAGGGGGGGATATTGCTACTGGGGGCACTACCAGGGGGGGATATTGCTACTGGGGGCACTACCAGGGGGGGATATTGCTACTGGGGGCACTACCAGGGGGGGATATTGCTACTGGGGGCACTACCGGGGGGGGATATTGCTACTGGGGGCACTACCAGGGGGGGGGGATTGCTACTGGGGGCACTACCAGGGGGGGGGGATTAATACTGGGGGCACTACCAGGGGGGGGGGATCAATACTGGGGGCACTACCATAGGGGGAATATTACTACTGGGGGCACTGCCAGGGCAGGGATTACTACCAGTAGCTGCTGCATTTCCCACCCTAGGCTTATACTCGAGTATATACGGTATATGCTAGATGTATGTGAAATAAACGTCACAAGAAGAGGGGCATTGGAAGGCTTTGCATCAATCCTTCATTGTGCAGTGTGAGAATCTATCCTATGGGTACTAATAAGAAGAAACCAAATCCACTATTGTGTACTCTAGTGAGATTGTTGAAAATTACTATAAGAGCTACTCTTACATAGAGGAGGAGAGAGCCTTAATTTTCAAGTAGTGATTACATTAAATAGTCAGTAACAATTTGGTTATGTGCTCAGTCAGGATACCCAAATTAGCTTTCTATTTGGAGATCCATGGTTCAAAGAAACAATGATAAAATAATGATGCAATTCTTACAGCATATACAAACTGTAATGGAGAATGCCCTTCTGATATCACAAATGTCAAATCACATTGAAGATTCCAAGAGTGTACAATCCTCATGTCACCACAGCCACCACTTCTATGCGTTTCACAAGTACGGATGTGCCCACATTTATCTATTCTCCATGCACTACAAGTCACGTTAAACATATCACGTGAGTGCCCTGTGACTCTGTAGTGCCGAGCGTCTTTTCGTGCGACACTTCACCTTCAAATGCGTCTTTTTTGCACAGCAAAGCGAATGGGATGCACAAACTTCTGGTTAAAATGATATGCAGCATGCCTATACTGTATGTTGTGTGCAACTGCATGTATACCTGCATGCAAAATGCTACGTTGGTGTCAGCGCGCTGTGACACAGTAATGTAGCATTTAGCATGCAGATACACCCGCAGTTACACGCAGAATATAGGCATGCCACATATCATTTTAAGCATAAGAAGCTGCTTGTGTGTCCCACTCTCATCACTCTGCAAATAAGACACATTTGAAGGCAAAAAGTCACACAAAAAGACTACCGGGTCTCGCAACGGCATAGCTCGACTAGAAGGGCTGTTTAATGCGCAAGGAGGCTAGATGTATGTGGACACATCTGTAACGACATCCATAGGAAAGTGGTATTGCTGAAAACTGGTCATAGTCTTATACTGTCTGATTGGAGTCATTTTAATATTTTTGATGCATTTTTTCATATAAAAAATTCATGGATTTTGTCTAAAATTTTAAAAACTAAAATACATTTGACCTTTTCTAAAACTGAATACATATTTAGCTTTACATCAAAATGAAGCTACAAAGAAGTAATACATGGCTGAAATCAATTTTTTATCTCTGCCATTTAATGAACCTTGGTTCCTGTTTGGGAGTGACATATGAGTCAGAGTACTGACATACAGCCTTATTGATTAATATCTCAGGCCGGAGCTCAGTGTTGGACTGGGAAATGAAGGGTCCACCAGGTGGATGCAGTGATAGGCGGCCATGCTTAGGGTGTGGCCAGCCTCCAGAGGGGATGTGGCCAGCTTCCACAATGGCTTGGCTAACCATTAGAGAGGGCATGGTCTGGGCCCCTTTAAACATATATTTAGTAAAAACTGCTAGTACTTGCAAGATAATGTACCAGATTAATAACACCAATGCATTGTAGAAAATTCACCTTAGTCCTGTGCAGTATAATGTAACGAATTATACATTATACTGTACATATAAGTGCACAGTCTTGAACCTGATCCCTAGAGAAAGGGGTGGCCCCCAGGCAGTGGGGCTGACCGGGGCTTTCCCCTGTACCCCTGTGGGCCAGTCCGACCCTGCCGGAGCTCAAGCCATTGGCGTCTCTATAGTTTGAAGTAAATACTGTGAGTGCAGACTACACAATATTTCATAGTGATATATAATGGTAGATGCTGATTATTTCACTTTCATTGGGTGGAGATATGGTAGCACATAGCCTAATTGCACAAGTGTAGACTAGCTCTTGAAATGAAATAGCAATACTCTTAATTGTTTTACAGTGAAACAACATTCAGCTATTAAAAGAGTACAGCAATTTATTGTTTACAGCCGAGGTTCCCAAACTCTGTACTCAAGGCACCCTAAAGGTCTAGGTTTTAAGGATATCCATGGTTGAGCACAGATGGTTACATTAAATTTACTGAGGTACTGATAAGGCCACTTGTGCTTAAGCATGAATATCCTTAAAACCTGTACTGTTAAGGTGCCTTGAGGACAGAGTTTGGAAACCACTGAATTAGTCTTTATTATTGATGCATGAAAAGCTACAGATATTTTATCTGCATCTGGACATTTGTGAAAAGTATGAAACCATGAAATTCATTGAGACTCTGCTAGCGCCGGACATCTTTTTTGCACGTTTTTTTTTTGCCGAATATGCTTCTAAGTCGCACCTGGACTCGGACGCACGAGCAGACTCTGCAGATTAATTTGATTTGCGACCCTTGTATATTTGTGTGCGACTGAGTCCCTGAATCTGTATACGAAGTGTTACAATCTAGTGGCCGCAGCTTTTTTTTCATTCAGAGTTCCGTTGTGGTTCATATATAGACTCTGCTGATTAATTTGATATGGGACACTTGTATATCTGTGTGCACCAGTCTGCTGGTGTGTCCTAGTCGCATAGCAGTGTGACTTAGACGCAATTTCGACAACAAATGTCGCCCGACGCTAGCAGAGCAGCATGGCACCTGGTGGCTCACTCACACCAGGCAAGGTGCGCTGCATGGCGTATTGAGGCTAGATGTATGAGAACACCTCTGTAACCTAGTCATGTAATTTTTTTTTTTTAAAGGGAGGTTATTATCCATGCAGCTTAAAAGAAGGGGGTGGCTTATTTTGGATAGACATCTCAAAAGTTGAAACACTACTTCAATATAAGTTAACAATTTTACCTTCACTAGGATGTTCCTTGTTTTAGGGATCCCTTAAGATATTAGAGCTTCCACAAAAGGAGGAATTGATTAGAAGCATATGGTGCCTGCAGTCCTTATTTCCATGTTGGTTCAGGTCAGCTATGGCTTGGAATGTTAGCTGCAATAGTGACGTGATTTTCATTTTATGCTGTGTCATGATTAAAACTCTCCAGTGCTTTGACCCTTGGTAATACTGTGAGTTCAGGTACAGAGAAGGATCCTCACGAGGAGCTGAAATATGAGTCTACATTATTCATTTAGTGTTTTGCTGGCCATGAAGATGTAACTCCACACATGGAAAGCAACTTACACAGATTTAATTGCATTTCTATTTGACCATTCAATTTACCAATATTAATAGTCATTGTTCTTCTGTTTTCACAGTGTTCACACTCTGTTTCCCAGTTGTGTTTTTTATCGGTCTCCTGCCTCAGGTGAACACATTCGTCATGTACCTGTGTGAACAAGTGGATATACATGTGTTTGGTGGAAATGGTGAGTGCTCCTTTCTGCACCAACTTTTAAACGTAACCTTCGTTTCAATCCAAGGCTTCACACGTGCTGCTTTCTTCTCACTCCTCCACAATGTTCTAATGCTGGGGTGGGCAATAAGCGGCCCTCCAGCTATTGAACTACAATTCCCATCATGCCTTGCAACAGTTTTTAGAATGGCCAAGTAGCACAACTGTGGTAAAGCATGCTGGGATGTGTAGGTCTTCTACAGCTGGGGGGCCGCTTATTGACCGCCCCTATTCTAATGCGTATTAGTGGCATAATGCAGGTATGGATGTGTAAGGTCTTGTGTCTGTTTGGAAATGTTTCATTTTCAGATTCCATGGCAGCCCTTATTAATGGGTTAAATCTTCTTCCACATGAGACAGGAAGGGTTCACGCCCCCGGAAGTATATCACTGGACTCTTCCCTAACTTCCTCGTCTTTGCACCAGATGGTCTGGACTGGGTGGATCCCGTTGTAGCTACCTTCGAGGTGACCCATTGAGTGAGTGGGGCAAATGCCAGGATGTGCCTTTCTTTACTATGTGTAGTAGACATGGTGCAGAGTTAAGGAAACAGACATGGGAAGCGTAACAAGGGTGCTTGCAGATAACGCGGCATGCAGTTTGCGGCCGCTGACTTCACATAAGATTCCATGACTTTAGCAGCAGAGTGCATGTTTCCTGCATTGCATCCAGAAGACTGTTAATTAGCCAGCGGGTGCAGACACTAAATAACATCTGTTGTCCGTTAAAATAAAGATCCGATTTTCCTTTGGCACGTTCTTTAAGGCTGCAGTTGAAGGAAGCAAGGGCATATTATCCTGATCGACCGTGCACAAGACCGTATCTGACAAATATTTGTCGACGTCTTGGGATCTCATCCGGTTGGTGCCAATCAATGATTTCTACTGCTAATGTTTCTCAAGATTTTCTTCAGGAAGGTCTGCAAAAGGGGTCTAGCCCTTCGCGCACTAAAATCAGTGTCCGCTTCAAATGTACTTTTGTGAAAATTTAATTATTCCCTGAGTTGCTCAGGAGATTTTATTTTCCAAGCGGCTAAAAGAATTTGCCTATACCTAAAATGATAGCGCCAGAGGATCCCCACCTGGAGCTGACGGAAGACTCTTTTTTTTTTTTTTTTTTTTAAAGCCTTGCAAGAGGTTGCTCCTTAGGCACTTACACCTAATTTTCGTTTCTACTTGTTATAACATTGGCAAAAAAAATACAGAAGATCCAGGCCTTGTGTCACACAGAACTGTATTTAAACATCTATTCGGATAGAGGGGTGTTAAGGACAGATCCTCAATTTCTTGTTAAGTCTTTTAAAGATTAGATATAGATCAGGAAATTGTTTTGCCAGCTTTGTGCCCTCAGTCTACAAACCAATAAGAGTAGAGGTTTCACTCTTGTAAGAATACTCTCCATCGCTCTTGCCAAAACAATTTTGGAAAACAGATCATCTCTTTATTCTTCCAGAGCATCCGTGAAGAGGGTAGGCTCCTACAGAAAGTATTCTCGCAAAGTGTATAAGAGATGTGATTGCTCAAGCTTATAAGAGGAAAGACATGGAAGTTTTAATTAAGGCCGTTGGGTCATATAGCACAGACCTCTTCGAAGGACTTATGAAAGGCTACAGTTGGCCGTCTTTACACATGTTCTCCACTCTCTTTGATTTAATTCATTCTGGAGATACTCAATTTGGAAAGAAAATACTTCGTTATGGAGCAATAATGTGTTAAACATATTTATTTCAGTGCTTGATTGGTTCACATGACCTCCGCCCCACCTCTCTCCCTCCATATTAACTGCTTTGGTACACTCTATTAGTAATGGTTGCTATGAAGTTGGGAAAATATAAGCAAATTATGTTCTTTTCTTACCTGATTTCATTTCTTTGAAAAAATTCCATGGCAGTCCAATATATCCATCCCTTGTATGTGTGTATATATTTATTGGAACCAGCTTGGAAAGTCTCTTAAAACAAGGGAGGGTAGTGAGGAGTCCAGAGATGTGCTGTGTAGAGGGCGTAAACCTCTTTCCTGTCTATCTCATGTGGATGATGATGATTTAACCATTAGTAATGGCTGCCATGGAGTTCTTTGAGGTAAGAGCATTAGTCTCAAGAAAGCCTAGCTAATATCTAACCTAAAGATGGCCTCTACATTTGTTTACATAAAGCGATCAAGGTGGTTAGTGGCAAGACCCACATTTTTCTTCTTTCATTGTAGAAGCAGAATTTCATGTTTGAGACCTCATGTTATGACGTTAGACATATATGAATTGGATGACCCGTACTTCCCTACAGTCATTATATAAGTTGGTGGAATTCCATTACAGGACCCTGATTAGTACTTTTATTTTCCAGCTACCACCAGCCTGCTTGCAGCACTTTACAGCTTTATTCGTAGCATTGTGGCGGTAGCTTTACTCTATGGATTGTGTTATGGTGCTCTTAAGGTAAGTTATTGCACGGTCATTCATGAAATGTAGCATGCAATAGAAGGCAATCTATGTATTAAGCGATTATAGCTTAACATAACCAATGGAAATAGTGTTGTCCCAGCTTCTATAGTCTAGAAGGCTGCTGTCTGTGTTTTTGTTTTTTTCCCCTTGTATACTGGAATTTAGTGCTGCGGGCCTATGGGAATTAAGGCAAAATACTTGGGATCTTTTTGTGTGTTTTTTATTTTTAGCCCAGTGGCATTAAGATTTCCGTATTTGTGTAGGACTCCTGGCAATTCACATGACACTTGACAGGGATGTTGAATCTTGGTGCATTGTAGCTGCTGTTTTAAGAATCTAGCGCAAAATATTCATATGCAGAGATTCTAACTTCCATAAAAATTTACTGGACCAGAACTAATCTGTATCAGTATTTAGTATTTGTTTTTAATGTTACAGAGGTGTCAATTCTCTAAAAAGGAGAATGCTTTTTGGTCTGTCTGACCTTGTGGTGCAGCCTCAAATGTTATAAGATCCTTTGCACACCTAATGAGTAGAAATAACAGTGATTGATAAGATGCAGAAATCTGAATCCAATCTGTGTCCCGTTCCACCTCTGATGATGATTCTTAAGGTGCGTACACACTAGACGATATGCTCCCTGAGCGATATCGTCTAGTGTGTCCCTGGCAGGGTGTGCTCAATGTCGTTCATGACATCGAGCACACCCGCTGAACGATATCATTAACGATATCATTCAGCGCCGGACTCTCTCTCCTATTCCCCAACATGCAGCAACCTGTCAATATTGTCAGGTTGGCCTGCATGTTTGCTCGATGAACGATAATGACGAACGAGCTGCGAGAATGCGCATCGTTCGTCGTTCATCGTTATCGTTCATTTAGGTAAAAAAATGTATGATAAAGTTAACGATATCGTTATTATTCAGTCGTCCACTTTAATCGCACGTGTATACGCACCTTTAGACTATTGTATTTTTTATTTTTTTATTTTTTTATTTTTCATGTTGGTTAGGTATATTCTTATGTCACCAACATCTTAAAATGTGCTCACCCTGGCATGAGTTTCCTAGTTAAATGCCGGTATTAAACATCATGCCTAAAACTACAATAAGAATTTATGGCGTGTGTTTCAGTTGAGACAATAAGACCTTTATAGTGTACCCTCTTTCATTGTTGTTTTCCTGTCTTCAGGATCCTTGGGATGCTCCACATGTTCCTGTTTTGTTCTCCATTTTCTGTGGTGTGTTAGTGGCAGTTTCTTACCATCTCAGCAGACAGAGCAGTGATCCCTCTGTCCTCATGTAAGTTATTTAATGGAACGTTTGGATTAAGCACAGCTCAGCAGTGTATCCCTGTGCTAATATTTATACTGTGTCTGTGCATACATTTCCTGTGGAGATAAATAATCCTCCACTACAAAACACACCTCTGCGTGAACACCCATGTATTTAGCAAAATGCGGCTGTACCAAGAATTATAGAGTAAAACGATTAAGTAAAGAAAATCCTGGATTGTGAAACACAATGTGAATAGTAACAAATCATAAACAGATTGTACTTTTGTAGGCAAATATAGGATTTTTGCACTTTTGTTAAATCCTTTTACCATAGTTTACTAGGAGAAAGTGAAACCATGGCGCATAAATGTGCCGATGGGAGCTTGTATAAAAATAAACTAGTCCAAGCTCTTCCCCCTTCTGTCGCCCCCTGTTGGGTAGGCAGTACAGTAGTGTACTGGACAGGAATATACAACTAAGTGAGAGGAAGGAGAGGCCAAAACATAAAAATGTTTTAACTACTACAACATGTCCATTATGAACAACACCATAACGCAAAGAGAGGGAGGTCCAGTATATTCCAGTGGACTGAGAACAGCATTTATCGGGATGTAGTTATGTGACCCAGCAGAATGCCGGCTAGGGATTTATGATGGACATTGAAATACCGACGCCTATCATCCCGGGCCGCCATCCTGAACGAATGAAAGTCCGGGGCACCCTTAGTGTTAGCTGCGGGAGAGGGGGGGATTAGGATTAAGGAGTCTAGCGGGGTTAGGTTTGGGGGGGTCATCTAGGGCTAGGCACTCCTAGGGGGGAGGGTTAGGCACTAAGGGGGAAGGTAGGGTTAGGCACCACTAAGGGAGGGTTGGGGGAGGGGAGACGGGGGAGGTTAGGGTGCTTACCTGCCCCTGAAGGGATCTTGATCCTGTCGGGAATCCGCTGTCGGCATTTCAATCCCATTTAACAGAAGTAGAAACGTCTTTTCTCTTACAATTATTTGGGATTAATAAGGCGGAAACACTGGAATAATGGGGACGTATAAAAGCATTCCCTAAGGGTGGGAGTGCACAAAAATGGCCGACTGCACAACTTTTTGTCTAAAGGAAGCATCTTATAATGCAAAATCCTTAGCATATATAAACTTTGGAATATGTGGACAAAGGACCAGGTAGCACCCCTGCAAGCTATGCGACGGAGACCCTGGGCCACACCTCTGAAGGTTCTCGCTGACCTAGTGGAGTGCTTAGTTACATTATCTGTAATTGGAAGACCTGCACCAATGTAATACTGCTAAAGTACAGCAGTAATACATATTGCAGTTGGTTTCGTTGCATCGTATAGAACGCAGATTATCCTTTTTCATTGCCTGCAATTCTGTTTAAGTAAAGTGCCTTAACCGCATCAAGAAGTTAAAGACTATCATTAGGAGTTCCTATAGAAACGTTCTAGGGTTTAAACTGTCCTGATTTTAAATAAGTTTTAACTTTGGTTGAAAAGACAGCTTTGTTTGAAGCAAAGCCCTATCCTGTAAAACAATATAAAGAGATCTACAAGAAAGCTACCAATTCTAAAACTGCTGTATTCCAACAAATACATTTAAGGCCTAAAGATTCAAAAGGAGGTTTTTTTGTACCACAGTCAAGACAATGTCAGGGACCTCAAAGCTAGTTGTGACAAATGGAACGTACAGCAGGTGAGACTGAATGACCTTGCATTCAGGAGTTTTGCATTGACTGATTGCAGTTGGGACTGCTGAGTGGAACTTCTTGAAGCAGGTGACTGCAGTACCGACTGCTGTAACTGTATCGGTAATACTGCGGGTGGCCTGAAAAGGGGCAGGAGCAGAGTGTAACTGCGCAGGTGATGTTGGGTTGTCGCTTGCTGGCGATAGTTTTTCCAATGATGGCGACGGTCCAGCGATAAGTTCGATACTTTTTGCTATGTGCATCTGCTGTCTGCTTTTATCTGCACACATGGAGTCGCAAACTATCAATGGTATCCCGATGGTGATTAGATGCAGTTGACCATTGTTTCATTTCTCCATGCATGCCCTTTTAACACACAATGCAGTCCCCCTTAGACACTGTGGGTCTAGCAGAAAATGCAATCTAAAGTTGCACCAATTTACTTAAAAATCCCAGGTAGGAGTTCAGTGTAGACTTTACTAGTATGGGTGACTGATTCCTATCCTGCTCTGAACAACCATGCGTATACGGTTTAATACGTTCAGATTGCATATTATACATGTCTGCAAACTCGTTTTTCGGTCGAAATAATAGGATAGTTCTCCCGAAAATGCATAGGAGCCGCGATTAGCTCACGTACCTATGTGTTTTCGGCTTTTTTTTTTTTTTTTTTGTGAAAAAAAAACTGCATTTATCGTGGATTATTTTTTGGGACACATCAGGTCCCGAAAAACCCTGACAAGTGCCGCCCTATGCCCGAATTTGGGGCTTATTGGATAGCCCGGGGCGAGGTAATTAGCAGCGTTAATTTACTGCGGCTAATTAGGTACCCCCTTCAATTGGTATCTTGTGAACAGCTTAAAAGCATTTTTAAAGCTAATCATAGCTTTATTTAGTTAGCATAATTGGTAGAAAGTGAGTCTGTATGTTTTGAAACATGAAAGGGGGGGAAAAAAACGGCCTTGAAACTGCTGGCGAGGGAGAGGCCTCCTGAACCATTGGTTGTCGCTTGAATGGACTAATATTGATAGTTGGTTGAATGGGAATGTTCTCATATGCAACAAGACATTTCTTATATGAAATTGTGCTTTAAAATGTCCCGATGATCATCCTGTCCTTACAACTTCTGGGTTTCGCCTCTCGTTCCAGGAAGACCAATACCTATGTACTACTCAGGCAGGGATAGAAAACGCCATGATTTCTAGCAATTACTATTGAGTATTTCACATAAATTCAGTTGTGTTTCCTCTTCAGCTCACTGGTGCAATCAAAACTCTTTCCAAACAATGAGGATAAAAATCCAGAGGACCCTCTGTCTGAGGTGAAAGACCCTCTTCCTGAGAAGCTGAGAAATTCTGTTGTAAGTGTGGTTTTAACCTTTTTCAACTGAAGTAGTAATTAATATATCTTTAGTCAATCTTGCAGGTGTCCCTGAGTAACCAGTTTTTTTGTCACAAAATGCAAGGCCTTTGGCTGGCAGTATAATTTATTTACATTAATGTGTGTCTAGTACCATGTGATTATTACCCCTCTCTAATGTAGGTGCCCCTTAATTGTTGAAAGCCAGGTTGTGGGATTCTGCAGTGTAGCATTTTTATATCTGATGACACTGATCACCAAATATTAACTTCTTTTAGGGTGCTTAGTTTGGAAGAGGGGGATCCCCTTTGTCAAACAAGGCTGACCCGTCTCTCTAGTGCCGGGGTGGATGCGATTACAGGGACTTAAAGTTCCTCTACCCATTATCTGACCTTACTATTTAGTTATTTTCATTTAAATGAACATTAGTGTACATGCGTTTCAACATCATTACTCTGAGAGTTCCTCAATGACTCCCCACCTGTGGTTAATACAGGAGAAGCAGAAGTTGTTGTTTTTATTGGGGCAATTTACTGTCAGGGATAGGTTGGACATGTCACCTGCAGCTTTTATGGTGCATGCAGATGGCGAGTCCCACTCATCCAAAGCAAAAGGGTTAAAGCCTGCCGCAAGATTGCCTTTTACAAAATTGGGTCTTACTACATTTGAAACAAGCAGTGTTGTATATGATTTGTCTTTACCACTAGGTGTAAAACATCTATATAAAATTACATTACTCTAATTTCTGTTTCAGATTTTTGTTTGACATTTACAAGTGGCATGTTTCTTTGTAAGGTTATAACTCTCAATATGTACAGTACTCTGATTTCAGGCATTGAGTCTACTATTTACTGTTTTGTAGAATGAAAGATTGCAGTCTGACCTGGTTGTCTGTGTCGTGATAGCGGTTTTATATTTTGCAATTCATGTCAGCACTGTGTTTACAGCATTACAGGTAATATATTTGTTGTTTTTCACTTCATTGGCTACTAGCTCCCCATTGTTCAGTAATTCTGTATGGATTTATTTGCAAATGCCATCCTTTGAATAACATAAAGTGGGTTAGCAATGTACTTCTAAACAGTGATCGATACATGCATAGCCAAGGGATTGCCTCTACTGAGTACACTTTTGCAGTGTGAAAGCTCTTAATGCCAAATGTTTTCAGGAAGTTCAGAGCCTTTTCCTAGTGGATGTTTTAGAGTTAGCTGGGTTAGCACTCAAACTAATTTTGTAGTGTGGATTTGTTAGAACAAGTGCAATGCATTAAGTAGTATTGGTGATCTTATAAAGTGGGGTTTGTCATTCAGGCAGATTTTTTTCCACTGCATAGTGGCATTTTTCAATTTCATGAGTTCTCACACTTTTTTGTTTTCCAGCCTGTTCTGAGCTATGTTCTCTATGCAGTAGTTGGTTCAGTTGGATTCCTAACACACTATGTTCTGCCACAAGTACGTAAGCAGCTTCCCTGGCACTGCTTCTCTCACCCGCTGCTAAAAACAAAGGAATATTATCAGTTTGAAGTTCGAAGTAAGAAAATTTAACTTTTTTTTTTTTTTTCTTAAATATGCGTCTTAAACACTTTTTAAAGTGCTAAAATGCCGTGCTTCAAGAATGTTTAAGAACCTGTAAGTTACAATGGGACAGAGACTAAGAAAAATAAAATTTCTCTCGTAGCGCTATATAAATAAAAATAGTACTACAATATATGGTACTTGAATCCACTTAAAGGGTGTGATGTTTTTAATTGCATGTTCAAATACTTGTTTATGGTATACTTCATTTGTCCTTATATTTGTTAAACTCTTGTACAATTACAATGCCTACAATTCATACTGGGATTTCATTATGATTTGATGGTTAACTGGAAAGTCCACTATTTGTTTTTTATATATAAAAAAAAATAATAATAAAAAAAAAAAAATATATATATATATATATATATATATTTTTAATATTATATTCTCTATCTCACTATTGTATTTTTTAGTGTCTATTTTTTAGAGTGGAAATTAGGCGAGGCATTTTCAAAAGAAGTGGAAACTTAATTTTATTTGCATGGATTTTTCTTTTTCATTGTATAGAACAATGTAACTTTCTTTAGCAGTTAATAAAAAATACTTTAAATTTCACAGTGGAAAATGAAATGCTGTGTGAGCGTTGCAATCACATTATCAATGCATTGTTTTCCTGTAGCTGGAATTACTGCAAGTAGTAACGTATCTGAGTGGTCAGTGGTCTGAGTTTGACTTTTGTCTTTTGCAAGATGCTGCTCACATGATGTGGTTCGAGAAGGCTCACGTCTGGCTGCTTTTTGTAGAGAAAAATGTTATTTACCCACTAATTGTTCTCAATGAGCTCAGTAATGGTGCCAAGGAAATAGGCAGCCCTAAAAGACTGGGTGCAGAGTAAGTATGTTATACATATTACTACATATATCTAAATATGTTATATTTTTTTTTGTTGTGCTACACTTTTTCCCAAATCTCCTCTGTATTATATTTAATGTAGACTGTTGCTACACATTTTGACCTGTCAGTTTAGCACATCCAGATACCAACAATTTAGGCTTCTCTAAATATAACCTGATGAAAACACACACATGCTGCTTCGGGTTGGGTACAGGATGCCGGCGCTCGGGATCCTGGCGGTCAGAATCCTGCCGATGGCGCCCCGACAGGGTTAGGATACTGACACCTGTCTGCAGGTATCCTAACCCTACCCCTAAACTTGACCCTTCCTCTCCGCAGCCTTAACCTAACCCTCTCCCTAGCCCCAGTACTTACTGTCGGGATTCTGGGGCCGGCTCCCTGGCAGCTGAAAATTAAACATCCAGCTGCTTCATTCTCAAGGTGACTGGGTTTACTGTCTTTCCCGATTTTAACAATTCAAATATGAACGGGTTTTTATTTTACAAATTTATTTTATGGCTCAGACATTGAAGATTTGATGAAACTTGTCTAATGCTGGGTACACACTGGCCGATATATTGGGCGATCAATTGATCTGCCAATATATATCGTGCCCCCGTCGGCCAGTGTGTACAGACGATATGTCTGTGAACGACGTTGTTCAGACAAATCGCACTGGCTGTGCTGCACAGCAGATTAACAGATATGTTTGCAGACATATCTGTCCATCAGCAAGTGTGTACGGGCGAGAGTCTCCTATGCCAAAGGGGGGGGAGCGGTCACTCTGATCGCGCCCCCCTTTGGCTGTGCGCCGGGCTGAGGGGCAAACAGTGCCCCCCTACCCAGCGCGCAGCAAATGGTTTTTTTTTTTCGATGGGGGCGTGGTCACAAGTGCCGCATTTAGGCTACGCCGCCTACCCGCCCCGTCCCGACCCACTGCAGCATGCAGGTGAAGGTCGTTCAGTGTGTATGAACGACATCATCTGCAGATCACTCGATCTGCAGATATATCGCTATAGTGTGTACCCACCTTAAGACAACCAAATTGGCAGCTATCTCTACATATGGCTGCCTTCCAGTCAGTGTCTATCATTGTTGACCAAAAGACTGAATATTGCACGTAGTCCAGTGCTGATCATCTGTACACCCACGTACAGTGTCCTTATACTATCAGGAAATGTGGCGGTGATGTAGCCATGGATAGAATCATAATATTTGCCATGTCATTAAATGCTGACTCCACTTGGGGTTTTTTGTTTATTATTTTTATAGTTTGCCTGTTGCTATGAGAGCCTCCTTGCTTTTAAACATTTGGGAAAATATATGTGGTTATAAAACAGTTATGCATTCACCCCATAAATCTAAATGAAGCTCCCGTTTCTACATGTTTGCTAGTATTTTACTTAACACTGTAACTTTTGTTGACAGAGTTGGTGCATTGTTAATCACCATTGCTGGTATGAAGCTGCTAAGGTCGTCTTACAGTAGTCCCACCTGCCAATATGCCACATTCATCTTCACTGTGCTCTTCTTTACGTTTGACTATAAGGATTTCTCAGAGAAACTACTGCTAGACCTCTTCTTTATGTCCATACTCTTCAGCAAGGTATTGTTTACACAACTAAGAGGTCTGAACTTCATAATGCACATTTTTTTTTCTCCCACTTTTACATATTTTGCTAGATTTTTTTTTTTTTTACTTGTGATCTAAACATTCAGCTCCTTATAAGCAACTGGGAGTCCTTCTACATAATACAGGGACATAAGGTAGCCCAAATAATAAATGCATACCTGAAAACAAAGGGTAGTGAGGGGGGAGTCCTATAGGTCACAGCTGAGACCACAGGAGCAAGTGTGAGTCAGACAGAAGATTGGGACAGCTCTAATAAAGAGATGGGTGAGCTCTAATAAAGAGATGGGATTTAATAGTGTGTTTAATGATTTGTTGGAATGCTGGAGAGTCTGCTTGGGCGTGATGCTCAATTCCATAATTGAGTGTTTGCATATGAGAAAAATTGTAGACGGAGGGCTAAGAGATACAAGACGCAAACAGATCTAAGGGGCGAGTGGGAGAGTTGTCTTGTATAACATTGGAGATGTATGAATAGGGGGGATTGCGAGGGGTGTAGGTAACCATGAGTATTTTGAATTTGTTTCAGGAGGACATTATCCAATAGCCAAACTAATTATCTAATTTGGGAATTAAGAATTAAAAAAAACAAAAATGAATAAGTCAGAGTAACTGAGAATTTAATCAAACGATAGAAGTGTTAACTTTTACTCTTACACCTTATTAATTGATCATTTACTTAGGAGGCATAATCCACTATTAGCTATTGGTGTAAACACCGAGCTGTAATCTTTTGAGATTTAATGTTTGTTTACTTGTAAAGAGAGCTCTTTGATGAGGCCCCTTTAAAGTGAGCAAAATAAAGCATTGTTTTTGGTTCTTTAGAATTTAAATTATACATTTTAGAACATTACTATGCAGGGGATGTCTGACTTAAAATCATCAATTTCTAATACATTTTTAACTTCTATTTTCTGTTTCAGCTTTGGGAGCTTTTTTACAAGTTACGCTTTGTCTACACATACATTGCTCCATGGCAGATCACATGGGGATCAGCATTCCATGCCTTTGCCCAGCCGTTTGCCGTACCTCGTATCTTTTTATAACAAAATGGCCAATGCTTGAGCGCTGCTCTCAGTGGCGCATATTGGCATAAAAATCTTTTAACCACTTGCAGGGCACTTTGCCTCTGCTCAGGCCCCCTGGGAGTGATGATGTGATCTATGACCGTCGATGTTACTCCCAAAATCTCTCCCCAGAATGCCGTGAGTGCGGCACTACAGGGTACATGTGTACATAAAAAAATAAAATGATGCACAGTGGCATATGGGGTGGCTGGTGCTAAACAGTGGGGGCCCATTGTCATAGTTTGTAAGTGTGGAGGCTTTGCCACAGGGTTCTATGGGGATAGATTACCACTATGGGGGTGATGATGCTAGTGATATCCACGGGGGGGCTATTTCTGAAGGGGGGTGATTTTATTATGGGGGCTTATGGACACGTGGGTTTGTGGAGGTGAAAAACACACTTTTTTTTTTTTGTACAGTTTCATATAACCTGTTTGTCAAACAATTAATTTTTCATATTTGCTGTACAGAACTGTATAAGATGTCTTTATTTTACACCATTGGTTCCCAAACTCTGTCCTCAAGACACCCTAACAGTCCAGGTTTTAAGAATATCCTTGATTAAGCACAGATGGTTAAATTGAATTGACTCGTCTGTAAAACCTGGGCTGTTGGGGTTCCTTGAGGTGTCAGTAGATTAGTCAGACATACTTTTGTTAGTCTAGACCACAGGTTCTCAAACTTGGTCCTCAGGACCCCAAACAGTGCATGTTTTCTAGTTTTCCTCACAGAATCGCAAGTGAAATAATTAGCTCCACCTGTGGATCTTTTAAAATGTCAGTGAGTAATGAATATACCTGTGCACCTGCTGGGTGACCTGCAAAATGTTAACTGTGTGGGGTCCTGAGGATCGAGTGTGAGAACCACTGGTCTAGACTCCACTAGACAAATGAACACCAATCATTCTGGTTGCTATGGGTTAAAACCATAAAAATGGTATTTGTTAGTTTAAAAAATTTTTTTTTTGTAAATAGGCTACTGTGGCATACTGTGTAAAACAGCTTGGTTTGTTTGCTCAGATTGCTTTTACTGATTGACCCTGTGTAAGATCTGCTTATTTCTGTGACTGCCATGATCTGTCACATTACTCATGGTGATGTGAGCAGGTACTTTGGGAATCCCCACTCACCTCTGATTTCATTGTGACATACTTGACTGTACTGGGTAATTGTCATTGCTTAGTGACGGGAAGCTTGTTGGGGGAACCTGGGGTCACCCTACATCAGGGATATTCAACATGCGGACCTTCAGCTGCCATGGAACTACACATTCCAGCGTTCCATGCCACAGTATTGCTAATAGGGCATGCTAAAACTGGAGTTCCACAGCAACTGGAGGGCTGCGTGTTGAATACCCCTGCCCTACATCCTTCTGACTTTGCTAATGGAAGCTTGGCTGGGCTAGCTATTTGGCTCTCATAAATGGACAATCTCCTATTGGAGTAAGGCCGTCATTTTAACAAGTGAGCTGGTTCAGACTCTCAGGACAGCTCATTGTACTTAGTTGATGGGGACTTTATGGGCTGCAAGGCATGGTGTGTCTGCTGAACACCTGTGTGCAGCAACTACCTGGTGGTATGAACACATCTTTAAGTTCTACAAGTTTGATACCTTTGCACCCAGAGGTGAAAGTTTTGGATATGTGGAGCTGCACACTACCTCATAGCATCCCCTCCGTTCAGGACAACTGGGTCACAGAGAAAGTAGAATTTGTAGTTAAGGTTAAATCCCTTTCTATCATTTCATGAGGGACACTGGAGTCCCTCCCAATGCTCTTTATGGTCTCTTGTTCTCCTGTTATGTTTCTGTTTCTTGTCCTTTTGTTAATGATCACATGATGAGTGTTCTCTCTACTTTAGTGTACTCCGTCTCTGTTTTGGGATTTGTGCAGGCAGCCAGGACATGGGGGGGGGGGGGGGGGGGGGGTGAGCAGACTCCTCACACCACTAGCTATACCGCAGTGTTCCAGTTTTCCCCATGGAATCGAAGAACAGAGGGCCTTATTCTTATTCTGACCCGCTCGCGAGCGCTGTACGCTCGCAAGCGGGTCGATGGTGCCTGCATGCGTATGACGGAGGGAGCTCCATCATGCGCGAGACCCAGTGTGCGATGGGGAATCCGTCGCTCGGGGTCTCGCACCAAAGGGGGCGTGCTGTTGATGGTGAGTGACAGCACGCCCCCTTTGGTGGGCGTGCCTGGGGCGTGGCTGCCAGCGGAGGTGTTCCCATGGGAACGCCTACCGTCTGGGTCCGGCCCCACTGACATCACTAGTGATGTCAGTGGGAGTGAATTTGGCTCTGTTAGAGCCAAAATCACTCCAGGGCTTGCGGCAGCGAGACCCTACCGCAGGGTCTCGTCGCAAGCCCGATGGTCTTGACCATCGCGACCATTATCATGGACGCTCGCATAAGCTGTGGGTGGTAACCCACAGCTATGCCAGCGTCCAAGAGACCGCTCCAAGAAGAGGTAGGAGGGCCCTGATTTAGAGCGAGCGCTCTGGTCAGAGCGTCCGGCTCTGAATCAGGCCAAGAGTTTTAACTTTTTGTTGATTGGCAGCAATGAAACCACTATAGTGCACATATCGTGTTTTCCCCTTAACACTCATGATCTTCAGATTCTGCAATGCTGTTTGTCCAGGCAATTGTATCTGCTTTATTTTCAACACCTCTCAACCCATTCCTGGGGAGTGCAATATTCATCACGTCATATGTGAGACCTGTCAAGTTCTGGGAGAGAGACTACAAGTAAGTGATGTAGAGAAGACCAGGATTGTTTGGTTGTAGTATTGTATTCATCCTTGTCATAAGGGATTTCTGTGACTTATCAAGCTAAACGTCTGCATGATGTACTGTTGGTGGGGAATAAATATAATGTGCTGATTAATTTGATATGTATATAGATAACCATAATTATTGCTTAAAAACAAAATAATAAGCAACTCCTTGTATAGAGTGAAATAGGTGGGTATTACATAGATATACCAACATGGTCATGTATGAACTAAAAAAAAGTCTGGTGAAGGTTGGTACTTAGCTAAATAGTATTGTCTTAATTTATTGAGATTTCCTCTAGTTGACCTGGGAGTATTTTAGGTGGAATTGGGTTAATAAGGCTTTTATAGTAAATAATACTGACCACAATTTAAAATAAAAATGTATATACCCCCATACACGCTTTTGTGAAATTAACAGAAATGTTCCAACAGCATTGGTTAACTAATGATGTATTATTTTTATTAACACGCTGTATAGTGTCCATCTTGTACAGGACTTTGTCGTCATTAGTTGGATACCCTATCTTTTCTTTTATAACTGGTCTCTTTCTGTATTGCAGTACAAAACGTGTGGATCACTCAAATACAAGGCTGGCCTCTCAACTTGACCGAAATCCAGGTGAGCAATTATCTTTGAGAACCACTGCTCTAGAGAAATTCATAAGTAATAACAAACTTTATCCTCAGGACCCCACACAGTTCACGTTTTCCAGATCACCCAGCAGCTGCACAGGTGTAGTCATTACTCACTGACACATTTTAAAAGATCCACAGGTGGAGCTAATTTCACTTGTGATTTTGTGAGACCTGGAAAACATGCACTGTTTGGGTTCCTGACCGAGTTTGAGAACCTATGCTCTAGAGCAGGGGTCTTCAAACTTGGCCCTCCAGATGCTGTGGAACTACACATCCCAGCATGCACGGCACATAGTTTTAGCATGCTGTTATATCAAAAAGGTGGCAGTGCATGCTGGGATGTGTAGTTCCACAGCAGCTGGAGGGCCAAGTTTGAAGACCCCTGCTCTAGAGGATTGAATTACTGTGATTTATCATTTTTTTTTTTTATTATTTTTTTACAAATGTGTGTTTTATTGACTCATAAGCAGTTTTAACACAATCTATACAAATCATAATATCAATTGGATAAGGACAAATAAAGAGCACGAGTTTATCAAGTGTATTCATCACAATTAACAAATGACAAGACAATATATTAATAAACCATTTCACTTAATGCAAAAAAAATTGCTAGGTAAAAAACAGAAAATAAAGCATAAAAACAGTAGTGCGGTGTGGAGTAGGGAACCCCCTGCTTTGATATAGGAGGGTCATTATCTATGACGTGTAATAAGTACCATGAAGTGGATTAAAAACATTGGGTGAGTGTTGGTTGAGTCTGCAACGGGAGTATATTTATATAGCTTTCCCAGGCAGAGGACTCCACCCAATCTATTCTAAACAAATAAAATAGTTTTTCCTTAAATAAAGAGAAAGGGGACATCCCCGGCTGAATCCGTGTCTGCAGTATAGTCTCTTTAGCAGCCGCACTCAGAGCTAACAAGAGTTTACGACTCCCAGGAGACACCCTCTGACGCTAAGGCAGAATCCCTAGTATAGCCCATTCAGGAGAGAAGGGAACAAAATTTACCAAATGCTCCAAAGCGAACCTGCAAATCCGGAGCCAAAAAGCTCTAACCAGAGGTCAAGACCATAGACAGTGGTATAGCTCTGCATTATCTTCCCCACAACGAGGACAACTATGGGAATGGGAAGAACCCATTAAAAAAAACCTTGATGTGGGCTAATATATGTCATATGGAAGACATTTAAAAATCACTCTCTATAAGAGCTCATGGGAAGGAGACGACAGACGTCATCAAGGGACTTGAGCAACTGGTCGACTGTTAAATTCAGAAAATGATGTAGCCACTGCGGTAGACCGGACTGAAGTTTAGTATCTAAATGATCACATAGAAAAGAATAGTGAAGGGGAATAGCTTTATAATTAGTCGTGGCACAAGACAAGTGTCCAGGGGATTATCCCAGTCTGACGCAACTTGACTAATGTAATGAAGAACCTGAAAATAAGCAAAGGGGTAGGGAGCTAAGATCTCATATATCTATCCACCGCCTGACGGAATGTGAAGGGACGTTTATTAGGTTTGTCAATCAAACAACCAATAGAGCTAATACCCTTCTCTGACCATAAAAGAAAAGGATTAGAGGCCAATCTCCATCGCAAGTGCTGATTGCGTAACAAAGGGAAAGAAATCGTATTGAAAGCATTCAACCCAGCTTTATATATCGCAATATGTACTACATTCTGCCCGTGTTCCAGAGGAGGAGATTCTCCCTTAACTACAGATTTCTGCATCCTGAAGATAAAGAAAAGAACTGGAGGCCAATCTTCCCAGAAATTGGCCTCCAGTACTGTATCAGTGTAGACACTAGAATCCTGCAGCCAAGCACGAAGGTGATGTAACAAGGCTGCATGATTATAATAGGTAATATTAGGAGAATTGATTCCCGCCATGCGTTCTTGGTGGTTGTAAACGAATTAGACTAATTTTATGCCTCTTATTTTTCCAAATGAAATTACTAAAGGTCGTGTTGAGTTTTTTTTTGTGTCTGCCACAGTGAGTAGCAGAGGGAGATATTGAAGTAAATGCATTCATTTGGGAAAAGAGACCATTCTAAGTAGGCTAGCCCTTCCCAAATGGGAGAGCTGGAGACGACGCCACCCATCAAGATCCCACGTCAAGGACGTTAAGGCCTTGGAAATATTCAATGAGTATAGAGAAGAGGGGTTCTTGGTAATCTGCACTCCCAAATAGGTAAAGCTTCTCCTCTCCCTCTCAAAAGGAGTTGTAGAATGCCAACTAGGGTGAATGAAGCCCAATTTCAAATAAAAAGCAACTGATTTTTCTGAATTAACCTGTAGGCCAGATATCGCTTCAAAGTACTTAAGCAAAGACATAGCATGTTGCAAAGAAGATGGGAGGTGGTAAAGATCAATTACGGCATTTGCTGATATTTTAATCTCTCTACTACCTATTTTATTACCATGAATTAGCAGGGATTGTTGGATTAGGCGGAGCAGAGGGTCCAAAGATAAATTAAACAATAATGGTGACAAGGGGCACCCCTGGCGAGTACCTTTACTCATGGTGCTATCACCTCCCCTCAGTGCATTCAATAAGAGACGTGAGTGGAGAAGTATAAAAATAACGTATCAAGCCTATAAAATCCTGACCAAAAGCACGGCGAGACAAAATTTCATACAGGTGCGGCCAAAGGATGGTATCAAAGACTTATGGGAAATCGAGACTGAGAAGCATGATGGAAGAGGAGGGATCCTGTTTAGTAGTTATAGTAGCAGCAGTGGCAGAACGGATGCCTCTGACCAAATGTCGGCCTTTGACAAAGCCTAACTGCTGTGGTGTAAGTATGTCTGGGAGAATAGATTGTAATCTGTTGGCCATTATTTTAGCTAATATCTTGAAATCCAAATTAAGCAGGGTGATTGTACTGTAAGAGGCCACCAATTAGGGATCTTTATTGGGCTTAGGCAAAAAATAGTATGTGCATTATTAAACTATGGATAAGATGGGGAACTTCTATGAATTGAACGATAAAGGTCTAATAAAATGGCGTTTAATTATGGCATAAGAGTTTGTAAACTCTCTAGTAAAGCCGTCTGGGCCCAGGGGCCTTTATTGGGATGAAGGACAGAGATGGTGTCAGTTAGTTCTTGCATAGAAATATCTTCATCTAAAGGATCTCTCTGGGCTTGAGATAATTTGGGGAGACTGGCTTCATCCTAGAGACTACTCTGGAGGGCAGGATCCACTGACCTGGCCCTATATAAATGTTCATAATATCGTAAGCATACCAGTGATCGGGTCCCTAAGAGTATGTATATAGCTCAGTTTCCTTCAACCGCTTGGCATATTGGCCAACAACTTGCCCGGCTTATTCCCCCAGCGAAAATATTTATTTTTAATAAGGTCTAATTTAGATTGGGACAGAAGGAACGTTTTTAACAAGCGATGGGCCTGCTTATAAAGGTCAAAGGAGTCGTCACAGGGTTGAGCAACATAATGACTAAAAGCAGAGGCCATAGCTTCACGTAAGGACTCATAGCGAGCCCTCTCTTCCCTCCGCTTTTTGGAAATATAGTTAATTAAGTCCCCGCATCACCACCTTGGACGTCTCCCAAAAATGGACTGGATCGTCCCAATGTTGTATGTTCTCATTTAAAAATGTGTTCCATGTCGGAGAATGGAGCTAGAGGGATATGCTAATAGGGGTGTGGTCAGAAATTACGATATCACCCTGGGTCGCATCCTGTACAAAAGAGAAGAGTCTGCCACTAAAATATAATCAGTACGAGATAACAAGCGATGGACTGCAGAAGGTGTGTAGGATCAGTCAGTAGGATTAAATAAACGCCAAGGGTCAACTAAGCCATGAAGAGATTTCAATCTGGAAATATGATTTATCCTGTTTATTCCTTCAGTTCATCTTGTTGGGTTTTTTTTTTTTTTTTTTTTTTTTTTTAAATCCAATAGAGCACTGTCCAATATTTCTGTAATAAATTATTTTTTGTTTGTTTTTTTTTGCTGGTGTTTGTTTTTTTTTTTTCTTCTTGCTGCATTTCAGGCCCAACTAGTACGAAGCCTTATGTAATAATGATACAATCATAATATTGAGCCATATACTATTTCATTATTACGATAAAAAAATAAACCGTGAATAACATCAACAGTACAGTTCCTGCAAAGATGCTGCTGTTCAGTTTATCTAGGAGACGCGCATGCTTATAGCTCCTCTATCATGGACAGATGTACAGTTTTATTGTATTTTCTATACTTACTATTGGATATATCTTGAAAATGTAATCCGCTACACATACCAAATAAGGAAATAGGCCATTTATTCCAGCATACATATTAGAAGTGCAGTAGCTAACTCTTGCAGGAGAATTATGTTCATTGAATGGTCTATTAAGGATGAAAGCAGAAATACTGATGCGTATATAGTATATACCACATGTTGTGTAATATTGTGTAATCTGCTCTATTTTCATTGGCTAAACATGGCTACATGTGAAACATGCATTCTGACAAATAACTGTTTTCCATTGAATGAGCGGGTGCACGTACAATAGTCAAAACCGGTCTTTGTTTTCTTTGTTCAGGCTCAGACGATAACAACCTTAATTCAATTTTTTATGAGCACCTGACACGCTCACTGCAGCACAGTCTTTGTGGGGATCTCCTGCTCGGTCGGTGGAGCAACTACAACACCGGAGACTGTTTTATCCTTGCTTCCGATTATCTCAATGCCCTGGTACACCTTATTGAAATTGGGAATGGACTTGTCACCTTTCAGCTCAGGGGCTTGGAATTCAGAGGTGAGTTTTTGCCATTCTCCCTCACATCTTAGCCATCACCAGCATTTACAACTGGCAAACAAGAGTCTGTACTTGAAATATGATATTTTATTTTTTTATATATATGGTCTCGCAAACCCTCTTGAGCACCATTCACCTTTGGTGTAGAAACCTGAACATTAAATTCTCTCAGGTGAAGAATATGTTGCAGACCACTACCAATAGCTAGGTGTGGATGCGTCTCCTTTTACAGTTATCCTTTAATATCTTCCCTGTCTTGGAAGTAGGTGGCCAAACAATATTTTTTTTAAATGGGTATATTGTGACCTGCAGACCACAGTAAGAGATTGTTGTACTTTAGTTCTACCTTGTACCCAGCCTTCTGCATAATTTTCTCAGAAATATAAAACCGTTATAGATTTAGAAAGGTAGTGGGAAATTCGAGTATTACACACATAGGACAGGGTTAGTGAGTAGATCTTACTGAACTACCATCTCCGTTCAGCTGCTAGACTCGGTGAGTTCAGTTTTCATTGTTGCTGTTGTGTTTTTTTGGTGATCTCCATGGGCTCCTTGGTACTTGGGGATGGACCAACTGTTCTGGGTTCACCAAAGAGCATGGTGCCAATATAATATACTGCACACAGAGCTAAATTGAACTGGTCTTTAACCGCAAGAGTGCCATTGCTGGACAGCAGCCTTCTGTTGAACAGGGTTGTAGATCAGCTCATCATAGTCATCATCGTTTGTTTATAGGGCGCCAAGGATTCTGTTGCGAGGGACAGTCTAACAGATATGAATGGAATTATTCCTATAACTTGAATATAATAAACATAACGGATAAGCGAATACAATGCAGGATAATAATGCATTTATGGATAGTGCAGTGCTAGCAGTAACAGCTAGCACGATAATAGAACTAATTCCATGCATGTGGATGAACAAAACCGTTGAAGATTCAGCATGACCTGACCTCAGAAGTGTATGAGGTATGCAGACATGCATGAGACACACAGGTTAGAGAGGAGTCCTGCCTGTGAGAGTTTATAATCTACAGGCTAATATAAATGATGGACAGTTAATCTTTCATTTCTCCACTTTTCATTGGCTCCCACACACAGTAACCAGTGGTGGTTTTAATATTGATGGGCAATAATAATTCTACTTTTCAGTAGCCACACCCACTTTCCCCATTAGGAACTACAATTGTTATTTAGCTACCTGTATGCATTACCTATTCCCCTGCTCTGACTGTAGCAGGGCCATACGCTACAGATGTGTCCACTTACATCTTGCTTTCTTGTGAGTGAATCAGCCCTTCTAGTTGCGCCATCCTGTGGCGTGACTCTGTAGCACCAAGCGACTTTCTGTGCGACTTTTCACTGTCATGCATCTTATATGCAAGCTGTGACACTGTAACGTATCATTGCTCATATCATTTTAATCAGACACTGCTTGTGCATCCTATTCGCATTGCTTTGCGAATAAGACTCATTTGAAGGTAAAACATTGCACAGAAAGACTCTGCATTACCGAGTTGCACGAAGCTCACACATTCTGTTTAACGTCACGTTAAACATAACGTGTGAGCTCTATGCAACTCTGTAGCGCACGCCGGTAAGGTGCATGTGGACACATCTATAGCTTCTTATTTGTCTATATGTTATGATCCCCTCGCTGTGCATATCTGAATAATCTTTTTGAGCTTTATAAATAAGGGGTAATTAGATGTATAGGGCAGCTTTTTTTCTTTTCAAGTTTGCCTGTTTATATATTTAACATATGTGGCCTATAGTGATGTGATGGTCATGCTTAAGGCCCTATCGCATTATCTACATAATGAGGGGTTCCTGACTATAGATAGACAGTAATTAGTTAGGCAATGTCTAGATAGACACCAGATGTTAGTTAATAGTCAAATAAGGATAAAAGTTTGATAGACAAAAGTCACACACTAAAGTTAGACAGGGTCAAAAGATCGACACGAAAATGGTCTACACAGTTTTTTTTGTTTTTGTTTTTCTTAAGGGCTAGCCAAATACTCCCACGGTTAGGGTTAGGCACCTGGAGGGAGGGTTAGGGTTAGGCACCAAAGGGGAGGGTTAGGGTGAAGATTAGGGCTAAAAAAACAAAAAATAATTGTCGACCATTTTTGTGTAGACCATTTTTGTGTCCATTTTCATGTCGACCTTTTGTACCTGTCAAACTTTTTATATGTCTAACTTTAATGTATCTAACTTTTTTCCCTGTCTAACTATTGACTGTCTAACTATTGACTGTCTAACTATTGACTGTCTAACTATTGACTGTCTAACTATTGACTGTCTAACTATTGACTGTCTAACTATTGACTGTCTAACTATTGACTGTCTAACTATTGACTGTCTAACTATTGACTGTCTAACTATTGACTGTCTAACTATTGACTGTCTAACTATTGACTGTCTAACTATTGACTGTCTAACATCTGGTGTCTATCTAGACATTGTCTAACTAATTACTGTCTACTCTCTATCTCAAAAGGAGTATTATGAATTGATGTAGAACTTTGGAGTGTACCCTGTTATAGAAAGAAATGTGCCAGCCATTAGAATAATTGATGAGATTTTTTTCATTATACAAACCATGCTTTGCTTTTAGAACATATTAATGATGGACTTCATTCTATCACTCCCAAATTTTAGGCACATATTGCCAGCAACGTGAGGTAGAGGCCATCACTGAGGGGGTTGAGGAGGATGAAGGGTTTTGTTGCTGTGAACCTGGACATGTTCCCCACATGCTGTCTTTTAATGCTGCCTTTGGACAACGTTGGCTGGCATGGGAAGTTTTGGTGACCAAGTATGTCCTAGAGGGCTACAGCATCACCGACAACAGTGCAGCCTCCATGCTTCAAGTGTTTGACCTGCGCAGAATTCTAACCACATACTATGTTAAGGTACGAAACGGAAGCACAGTTGTTTTGGTAGGTTTTGTACTGAGATGATAAAGTGAACAAAAGAGCTCATTCAGATGCGTGCGCTTGCACGATGCGTATGCAAATTTGGAAAGGCGATCGCAAGGCATTAACACGCCCACTATGTCTTGCCGTGCAATCGCTCTGTGTATGCAGACGCCCACCAGCCTGTCTTAAGACGCCCATTTGCGCATGTCATCTCCAGGAAGTATATGCAACCATCGGGTAACATCGGATGCTATCGCAGCGCTTGTGGCTGATCATACCCTACCGCAAGCACTGCGAGCACTTCAGTGTATAAACCAGCCAGGTGACGTGTACTATGACGCTGCCTCTTAATTATGCACACCTCCTAAATGGCATTAAGACACTCATGCACGCCTGAGTTGGCACCTCCACTCCCCTGTTTTTAATGGCCAGCCCCTGTCACCACCCACAAACTGCTTTTCCTGTCACTAACTCTGCTGGGCGGTCTATGCAATGCAAGCGAACGCTTCCCGATCTCTCGCTCTGGTTCGCGCACTATGCCGGCGCACAATGCGACTATCTGCTAGCTACGAGCGATCGCATCCTAGTGAGCGGCTCTGAATCAGATCGAGTGACCATGCTATTTCTGTGTGACTTGAACTAGCCTCTAATATGGAACACATTGAGAGATATATATATGTGTGTGTGTATATATATGCGTGTGTGTATATGTGTGTGTGTGTATATATGTGTGTGTATATATATATATATATATATATATATATATGTATGTATGTATATATATATATATATATGTGTGTGTGTGTATATATATTTAATTATTTAGTGGCAGGGAATTGTAGTGCAAGCATCTTTGACATGCAAAGCTTCATGAGCAGATATTGCAGGACAACACTTTGTGAATGATAAATGATTAGACAGTTGTGTGACCGTTATAAGGCAGCACATTTATTTCCTCCATTTGGACATTCCTCCTGGTTTTTTTTTTTTTCATTTTGCTTAAAGAAGTTCCCTTAATGCTTTAAGCATTGAGGGAACAGGTATTTTGTATATCAAACACATTTGGGTTAGTTCTTAAGTGGTAAACCATGAATGGGCTTTGTTTTCTGCCTTCACACAGGGAACAGAATGGTTACTGCTGACATCACTGTTTCTTGTGGTCCAGTTACTGCTTCCTGGTCAGGTTTTGAGCCTGACTGGTTGAGCGCTAATGTGTTGATCCTATGCAGACAACTAATACTGTTATGCTTTTACCACACTGGTTTGACACCATACGACCTGATTTGGAGTTGCACACAACAGCGTCTATTGGCGGTCGCCTGTCTGCGCCTCTTATGCAAATGCCGCTACATTGTGTACATTCATGCGGCTGAATGCGCAAGTTCTTAGACACCTAATTTTTGCGTTCCTACAATATGTAATACAGATGGGGGCGTCCTTATACGCCATCTGTGGCACCATTGAAACTTTCAACAGCCCTATGGCAGGTGCAGTTTCTCTTTCTGACATGGCCGCCTATGCCTGCGGCTGATTGTCTGTGAATTGAGCCGCTGGCAACTACACACCCGCGACACTCACATAGTACACCCGCTGAACGGATCAATTTTGCGTGCATTTCTAGCGTGAGGTAGATATTAAAGGTAAGTGTGTCCAGGGTTCTGGCTTCCACAAGGTCAGCTGAAGCATTGTGAATATACTGTGCTGATTAGTACCAATTCATAAAAACGTTTCCATAAATGACAATTTGAATGGTGAGCACACACAAGGTGGCGATCCTTCCAATAATCACACTATTTGCATTTCTCCAGGATGGAAAGGGCTACGTTACAGTGATGATAAAGAAACATCTGTCTAAATGATTGTGTGTTCATTGTCTCGCTCTCCATGTCTTTGTGCTAGGGCATTATCTACTATGTGACGACATCTGCGAAACTAGAGGAGTGGTTGGCCAACGAGACTATGCAGGAAGGCCTCCGACCGTGTTTTGATCACTGTTACGTGGATGTGGATCCTACATTCAATCCAAATATCGATGAAGACTATGACCTCCGCTTGGCTGGTATTTCACGGGAGAGCTTCTGTGTGAGCTACCTGAACTGGATCAAGTACTGTTCCTCCAGGAGAGAGAAGGTGAATAGAAAGCATTTTTCTTACACAAAGCAGTATTTTGTGTCTAATCAAGTACTGCTTAATTCTGTGGGAAATGGTGCTGGCCAGTTTACTCAATCTCAAGGGCAGGCAACCGTCTGATCTGCATGTGCTGAGTTCCTGCTCCCAGCATGCTGTGCAGTTTCCAGTCATTTTACTCGTGGCTTATACAGTCGGGGCAACCTCCGCGTCTTCCCAATTTAGTGTGCAGCTTTTTTGTAGTGATTCCAATATAAGGATAATGCAGTACTCAAATCTGTACAATATTGTGTAGATTCTGGCTTACATAATGTGTAAATGAAAATTTGCTGGACCCTTTTTCCCTTTTTTTTTTTTTTTAGCCCCTGGAAGCAGATAAGGATTCTGCCTTAGTGACCCTTTGTTATGGACTTTGCATTTTGGGGAGAAGAGCTCTTGGCACAGCTTCCCATCACATGTCCAGGTCAGTTGCGTTTTGCTGAGTTGACTTCAGTTATGATGGCCTACGTATTATGCTGCAAGTATATGATTATTACTATATATATTATTCACTGTATGCCATACTTCCTAGTGATTAAAAGAGGGTGCCATGTCTATTATATTGGGTAATTCTGTGTTTCTCTTGTCCATTGGAGAAAACTTAAACTATGAGGTATGGAGATTTGTGCAGGAGCTGAGTGGGTCAGTGAGTCAGATTTCCTTCCCTTCTGCATCCCCTATCCAGAAGAAAGACCATTTTTTTCCAAAGTGCCCATAAAAGGGTGCTATTATCTATTCTACCTAGGCAGTATCCTTTTTTTTTTTTTTAATTTCCTTTTTTATTTTACTTTATATACTATAATATCGCAGCAAGTGACAGCCACATTGCTGTCCAGCAGTTTTGCACACTGAGTGCTAGGAGGAGCTGTAGGGGTGGTGACCACGGAATACATGAGGACGCAGTACAGCTTTTACCATCTATACTCGTACTGGCAGGATATAGCCTCCAGGCCTGTACTTTTGGACTGATGCGCAAGTACAGGATTTGAATTCTGTTAGTGGAGACAGCAAAGGGGGGTGGGGGGGATATTCTTAAACTTCATACACCCCTTTTGGTGTGCTTATCCTCTCATAGGAAAAGTTGCTGAGGTCCTGTTGGCTTTAAGCGAGCTTACCTATGTCTCCTAGCCAAGGGAAGTAATAGCGTGGGATTTTTTCCTGTTAATTTATATCTTCTAATTCTGTGGTATTTTGACGTGATTGTAGTTTACTCTTAGTAGGATGTTGAAAAGCCCAGTGCGCACATGTTAAGCAAGTTATACTGTATGTTGAGGGATCGGTGTGTGTTTATTAAACAGATGCATCTTGGTTTGATGTACTTTAGATTAAATAATGTGGTGGACAGTCTTTTCTGTGAGCCGTTAAGGAGTCAGACAGGAGCGAGTGAATGAGTGTTAGTGTGCCACACTAGTGCAGTTTTAAGTAAGCAGCATAAAAGAACTGTACCAAATTAAGGTGTGTGTGTGTGTATATACAGATGTGTCCCTGCACATGTTTTCCGCAGTCGTGCAAAATAGCCACTCTCGGCGGGCCAGGTTCTGTGCGACTCTAACGCCAGACGGCTTTTTTATTTTTTTTATTTTTTAATACTTCAGGATCCACAGGGATACCATGGGGATATTATGGATGGAGACCAGGCACCAAACAGTTAAAGCTTCAGCTCCCAGGATACCTTGAGTCCTCCATGTATACCCCACCCCTAGCCATAGGACTGCAGTTCGTTTGGTGCGGCAGGATCAAGACGCACCTTTGTAACAGAGGCTGCGCTGGCAGTCCTAATCTTTTATTTTATGAGGCGTGTATTAAAGTGATTTTTTTCATCTGGAGCGGTTACTCGTGGAGCTATATGGGCTGGAGCCTGGGTAACCAAAGCAGTTGAAGAATGGATGGTAACGTTGGAAAATTCTTTACCAAATGCTACAAGAGAACAGATGTGTATATCGTATACGGGAAGCAGCTTCCTATCTGGGAGAAACTGCTGTAGATGCTGGAATTATGCAGCTTCCATAGTGGCACCCAGGGCCCTTTGGTTAAGATCCTGGAAAGCTGACTTCTTCAGTTTGTGGATTGTTGGCATCAAACAACAGATGCCTGGGTTCAAGAAGTGGCCTCTCAGGGGTATGCCCTCACTTTCAAGAGGTATCCTCCCCAGAAGTTTTTTTTGCACAGATCCCCCATCAGATGCGGTCAAGGCCTTGGCCTTGCAGGAAGCCATTCACTCCCTGCTGCAGGTGGGGGTAATAGTCCCGGTTCCTGTGTTGCAACAGGGAAGGGGTTATTATTCCAATCTATTTTCTGGTTGAGAAACCGAATGGGGTTTATCGCCCTATACTAAATCTGAAGACCCTTAACAGGTTTATCCATGTACCCAAGTTTCGTATGGAAACTTTCTGATCAATTATTTTGACAATGAGCTGGGGGATTACATGGTTTCTCTGGACATTCAGGATGCATAACTGCATGTTCCTATTATACCATCCCGCCAGCAAATTTTACAGTTTGCTGTCCTTCAGCAGCATTACCAATTTCAGGCGCTACCCTTTGGCCTATCTACGACTCCCCGGGTTTTTACCAAAATAATGGCAGTCATTACGGCCTATCGCAGGCGTCAGAATTCTGCCATATCTGGATGACCTGATAATGGCACAGACTCCGGTTGTTTTACAAAACCATCTTCAACTAAACATAGCCTGATTACAAAAGCACGGCTGGGTCATTAATTGGAGGAAATAATCTTTTTTTTTCAAACACAGTGGATGGTACATCTGGGAGCTCTTCTGGTTTCTCGGGCACAGACAGTGTTTCTGCTAGAGGACAAGATTGTGGCCCTTCGAAAGCGAAGGGTACCCATTCTGCTAGCAATGCAGGTCCTGGGATCAATGGTATCCACCTTCGACAAGGTCGGGTATGCTCTGTTCCATTCTAGGCCTCTGAAAAGATTGATTCTCTCCAAGTGGAACAGACCATATCATTGAATAAAGTCCCAGAGGAGCCTTCTTACTCCAGAGGTTTGTCACTTCCTCTTGTGGATGAGAGATGATCATCTGAACAAAATGCACCCATGCTGGATTCCAAATTGGGTGCTGCTCACCACAGACGCCAGTCTTCGCGGATGGGGAGCAGTGACAGGTCATCACACTTTTCAGGGAAGATGGACAAATTGGGAAAGTCATCTGCCAATAAACATTCTAGAACTGCGAGCAGTATACAAAGCACTTATCGGGCACAGGACCTACTTCAGGGCAAGCCGGTCCAGACCCAGTCCAACAATGCGATAACAGTGGCCTACCTCAATCATCAGGGAGGCCCAATAAGTTATGCAGCCATGAAAGAGGTGACAAGGGTTCTTATTTAGGCAGAACGTCATTTTCCGGCCATCTCGGCAATATTCATACCGGGAGAACCCAATTGGGAAGCAGACTTCCTAAATCGCCAGGACATACACGCTGGAGAGTAGTCTGTCCATCCGGGAGTGTTTCAGCATCTGGTAAACCAAATGGGGTCTGCCAGAAATGGATCTCATGGCGTCACGTCACAACCACAAAGTCCCCAGGTACGGGTCCTGGTCCAGAGACCCATCAGCAGCCTTTGTGGACACACTGTTGGCAGTAAGATGGGACTTCAGGCTGGCATCCTTATTTTTTTTTTTTTTTCCCCCCCTCTGATTTCCCTCCTCCCAAGAGTTCTCAGGAAATTCAAGCGGGAAGGCGGAACAGTAATACTCAAAAGAGATCTTATCTGGTTTCACTGGTCTAATCTGCGATAAATTGCTAACAACCAATAGGTACCCTTAACCTATTAGAGATGATCAGTTAGACAAATAGAGGTGTACCAACCTAGGTGAAATAAATATATTCCAGAAATGCACAGTGATGGGTAGATGGGTTTTGGTATTCTGCAGTAAATATGATCCAATTACCCAGGTGTATATAAAAAGGTGTTTACTTGAAAATATCACAAATACAATAAAATCTAGCACAGGCAAAGTCGTATGGATAATCGCTAGTCATCTCCAATATACATTGTTAAATCTGTGAATCTTGCATCAACTGTATTGAGCATATGCAATGAACAGTAACAGTATGTACAGTGAAGTTTTAGCATCAATAGTCAGATTATCCACTGTATACAATTCAATTATTGTAACATTCTGAAGTAGTAATTGCCAATTCATAATTGTGCTACAATAGTGCCATAAAGCTACATTACTTAGCATTATTATCTAACCTGAGATGCATCTAAATGGTGAGCATGTACTTAACCTTCTGTGGGATTGGGATTACTCAATACTTTCCTTTTTTAAATCTGACACACAGAAGAACTAATTTGGAGATATTACATACTTGTGTGGAAAAAGTACTCCGCCTAAGGGATTGTATTTTTTTTCCCTCTCCCTGTTGAGATCTATTTTTGCTGAATAGAGAATATTGCAACAATTGCAGAGTGGAAACCACCTTGATTAAAGGACCTGGGCAGCATTGATTAATTCAAATAAAAAATAAAATCTTTGTGTGTGTGTGGAGATATAGATATAGAGATATATATAGATCTAGAGATAGAGATATATGTAGAGATATAGATATAGAGATAGATATATATATATAGATATAGAGATAGAGATATATATAGAGAGATAGAGATATATATAGAGAGATAGAGATATATATAGAGAGATAGAGATATATATAGAGAGATAGAGATATATATAGAGAGATAGAGATATATATAGAGAGATAGAGATATAGATATAGATATAGAGATATAGATATAGAGATATATATATAGATATAGAGATATATATATAGATATAGAGATATATATATAGATATAGAGATATAGATATAGAGATATATATATAGATATACAGATATATATATATATAGAGAGAGAGAGAGAGAGATATATCTATATCTCTATATATATAGAGTTAGAGATATAGAGAGAGAGATATATATATATATATATATATATATATATAGAGATATATATATATATATAGATATATATAGATATATATAGATATAGAGATATATTTAGAGATAGATATAGATATAGAGATATATATATATATATATAGAGAGATATATAGAGATATATATAGCGATAGAGAAATATATAGAGATAGAGAAATATATATATATATATATATATATATATATAGATAGATAGATAGATATATTTATGCTGCAAGGGTTCCGCAGCGCCTTAGAGTACATTAACAAATGAGAAAACTTGCAAAACTGTGACTTGCAGTACAATACAGAGTAAGAACATAGTTCATGAACATTGTTGCAGCGATCACAACACTCAACACTTGGTTGCTGATGACCTGCTGCTTTTTTAAGTGCCCTTGTGGAGGGTTTTGAGTAGATCATCGTATTAGTGAGGGAAGGAAAAGCACATAAGGGAAGAGGGCGTATGTATATATGTGTGTGTGTGTATGTATGTATATATGTGTGTGTATATATATATATATATATATATATATATATATATATATATATATATATATATATATATATATATATATATATATATATATATATATATATATATTTATATATATATATATATATTATATAATGTATGTATGTACCAGTCAAAAGTTTGGACACAACTTCTCATTCAATGGTTTTTGGTTATTTAAATCATTCTCAACATAGTCGATTAATACTGAAGACATCAAAACTATGAAATAACACATATGGAATTGTGTTGAAAACAAAAGTGTTAAGCAAATCAAAATGTTTTTTATATTTTAGATTCCTCAAAGTAGCCCCCTTTTGCTTGGATGACAGCTTTGCACACTCTTGGCATTTTCTCAATCAGCTTCATGAGGTAGTCTCCTGGAATGATTTTGAATTAACAGGTGTACCTTGTCAAGAGTCAATCTGTGGAATTACTTGCCTCCTTAATTTGTTTGAGACAATCAGTTGTGTTGTGAAGAGGTAAGGTTAGTACACAGTGCACACCACTATTTGACTACTGTTGTAATCCATATTCTGGCACCAACCACTCAACTCGGTAAAGAGAAACGACAGTCCATCATTACTTTAAGACATGAAGGTCAGTTGATACGGAAAGTTTCAAGAACTTAGAATGTATCTTCAAGTGCAGTTACAAACACCTTCAAACGCTATGATGAAACTGGCTCTCATGAGGACCGACCCAGGAAAGGAAGACAAAGAGTTACCTCTGCTGCAGAGGATAAGTTCATTAGAGTTACCAGCCTCAAAAACCGCTACTTAACAGCACCTCAGATTAGAGACCACATAAAGTCTTCGCACTGTTCAAGTAGAAGACAAATCTCAACATCAACTGTTCAGAGGAGACTGCGTGAATCAGGCCTTCATGGTCGTATTGCTGCGAAGAAGCCACTACTGAGGATGAACAACAAGAAGAAAATTGTTTGTTTGGGCCAAGAAACACAAGGAATGGACATCAGACCAAAGTACAGATTTCTACTGGTCTAATGAGTCCAAATTTGAGATTTTTGGTTCCAACCGCCGTGTCTTTCTGAGATGCAGAGAAGGTGAATGGATGGTTTCTGCATGTGTGGTTCCCACTCTGAAGCACAGAAGAGGAGGTGTGATGGTGTGCTTTGCTGGTGACACTGTTGGTGCTTTATTAAAAATTCAAGGCACACTTAACCAGCATGGCTACCACAGCATTCTGCAGCGCCATGCCATCCCATCTGGTTTGGGACCATCCTTTGTTTTTCAACAAGACAATGACCCCAAACACACCTCCAGGCTATGTAAGGGCTACTTGATCAAGAAGGAAAGTGACAGAGTGCTGCGTCAGACGACCTGGCCTCCACAATCACCCGACCTAAACCCAAATGAGCTGGTTTGGGATGAGTTGGACCGCTGAGTGAAGGAAAAGCAGCCAACAAGTGCTCAGCACCTCTGGGAACGCCTTCAAGACTGTTGGAAAACCATTCCAGGAGACTACCTCATGAAGCTGATTGAGAGAATGCCAAGAGTGTGCAAAGCTGTCATCCAAGCAAAAGGGGGCTACTTTGAGGAATGTAAAATCAAAAACATTTTGATTTGTTTAACACTTTTTTGCTTTTTTGTTTACAACATTCTTTGTGCTCTTTCATAGTTTTGAGGTCTTCAGTATTAATCCATTACGTTGAAAATAATTTAAATAACCAAAAACCATTGAATGTATGTGTGTGTATGTATATATGTATGTGTGTGTATATATATATATATATATATATATATATATATATATATATATATATATATATAATATTTTGTGTGTGTAATTTTTTTTTATTTGATTTTTTTCTCAGGTGTTTTTTTTTTTTTTTTGTCAGCATGCAAGTTAAGTATTCTTTTAGAACTACTTTCAGATATTAAAGTAATACACAATTATTATTGCTAATTCCCAAACAATTGAAAGGTTACAGTCTATTTATTATTGGCTGAGAATGCCTCTGGGGAAATAAGAGTTTCATAGTGTGACTTTTTTAAGCAAAGAACCAAGCAATTGTTTTTCTATATCTGCCAAACTAAAACCAAAATTAAATACAAGACTTGGTCTTATCAAAGGAAAGAGAAATTTATGTGAATGTCTGGAATTATTGGTTACAGTAAAATGTTAAATTTAATACTGGCTACTGAAATTGTTACATTAAACGGATAGGCCTGTGCAACCTACAGGATACTGTTTTGTCTGTATCCACATAACTGCATTGTGATAACTGTTTTGCTTTCTTATTTTCAGTAACTTGGAGTCTTTCCTGTATGGTCTACATGCCTTGTTCAAGGGAGATTTTCGCATTTCCTCCATTCGTGACGAATGGATCTTTGCAGATATGGAGTTGCTTAGAAAGGTTGTAGTCCCTGGGATCCGCATGTCACTTAAACTTCACCAGGTTAGTGTATTTAATTATTTTCCTTTTCTTCCTTGTAACAAATAATGAAAATATTCATGTGAAGCATTACAATCTGCCCACTTACTACAAGGAGTTTTAATATTTTTTAGCTCTGAGATGGCAAAATGTGCACTACAGAGGTTACATGAATGTTTCGTTTCTGCATTTCCAGCAATTTAAAATAACCCATGAATGACATTTCAAAAAATGTGTGTGGAGGGAGGGGGAGGGGAGGTGTAGTTTACCTCCAGCACAGCAAGGTATTTTTGTGAATCAAGTAGGCAACTGCTCATCACATCTGGATTTACGGAAACAAGGCAGTGCTTTGTGATCAGTAATATACCTAAGCAAAACTTGTGATCTTTATTCTAGGACCACTTCACCTCTCCCGATGAGTATGACGACCCTGCAGTGTTGTATGAAGCCATCATGTCTCATGAGCAGAATTTAGTAATTGCCCATGAGGGTGATCCAGCATGGAGGAGCGCAGTTCTTTCAAACTCTCCCTCGCTGCTCGCTTTGCGGCATGTCATGGATGACGGAACCAATGAATATAAGATCATCATGTTAAATAAGCGCTATCTTAGTTTCCGAGTCATTAAGGTGATACTTTTAACCTTTCGTTGTTCATTTTTGTATACGGTTTTTGAGCCTTTACTAGTAAGACTTGGCAATATTTGTGTATTCGCCCTATGCAATGAAGCAAAGCAGTTGTAAAATCTAAAAGTAAAAAAATGTAGTTTGGCTAGTACTTCTCTTTTTACAAGTAAATACAGATTACTGGCATCCATACCAGTTCAAATGGCATATTAACATTATAAATTATATACTATAAATATTGTGCTGCTATAAATATTGTATGAAAGTAATAGGCCCATTCAGTGATCTCTGATCACAATATAGTGACTTTTTTTGTTTTAATCCCAAGTCCTGTCTTCCTGATAGGTAAACAAAGAGTGTGTTCGTGGGTTGTGGGCAGGACAGCAGCAAGAACTGGTTTTCCTTCGGAACCGCAACCCGGAGAGAGGAAGCATTCAGAATGCTAAACAGGCTCTCAGGAACATGATCAATTCATCTTGTGACCAGCCTATTGGGTATCCCATCTACGTATCACCACTAACCACCTCCTACTCGGACAGCCATGACCAGCTGAAGGAAATTCTTGGGGGGCCAATAAGTGTGGCAAATATCAGGAACTTTATTGTATCTACATGGCACAGGTAAAGGAGGGGGCATAATCTAGAGATAAGTGTGTATGTATACACTTGTCGAATAGTTGTATTCATTGATCAACCCGTAAGATCGAAGGATAGGAGTGAATTGCACAATAAAATGAAAGCAGCAGATCGCAGTGATGTCCTGCCGTCGTGTGAACATAGGAACAAAAGGTTTTGAGTTGGTTTATCTCTTGATGCCGTGTTTTTCAGGTTAAGGAAAGGTTGTGGTGCAGGATGTAATAGTGGCGGAAACATTGAGGATTCTGGCACTGGAGGCGGGACCTCCATAAATAGTAACAACCCTTCAAATGCAAATGATGCTCAAGTCGCTCTATCGCAAGGGGGCATTCCAGGAGGAACCGGACATGTACAGACTTCTCGCCTCCAACCTCCAGGAGTTCCCCATTTATCAACACTAGGTGAGGCTGAGCTGGTGCCCTCACAGTGTTATGTGAACACACCATGCGGGAAATTTTAACAGTAATAATTTAAAACCGTGGTTCTCAAACTCTGTCTTCATGACCCCACACAGTTCATGTTCTCCAGGTTACCTAGCAGGTGCACAGGTGTAGGTGTACTCATTACTCACTGGCACTTTTTAAAAGACGCACAGGTGGAGCTAATTATTTCACTTGTGACTGTGAGGAGACCTGGAAAATATGCACTGTTTGGGGTCATGAGGACAGAGTTTGAGAACCTGTGATTTAAAAGGTTAAAACCAGGTTGGTTTTGCCTTCTAAATTATTGCCGCTTTAAAAATGATACTATTACACCCCCCCCTCGGTATGTGAACACCATAATTCATGATTTCTGGCATCAACAATTTTCAGTTGTCAGAGGGACAATTTAGGCAGACTAAAGTGATTTCTATTGAAGAGAGCATTGTACTTATCTAGCTCCTAATAATGGAAGACCTTCATGTCAAAATGGCACCTGTGTTCTCCCCATCCCATTGTCCATGACTGAAGAGTTTGCTAGTGTAAAATATGCTTTAGATGTTATTTTAATGATGCTGTTCTGCTTCGGAGCAGCAGGTTAATTCTTTATACGCCTCAAAACCAATGTTTGAATAAAGTATTTAGCCATGGCTTTGCCAGTTAGATTATTTTTAGATGAAAATTATAATCATCAATTTAATTTTTCCCATTATGAAGTGGGTTTTCCTCTGACAGAGTAAAATAATTGTGTGTTAGCTTTGTGCTACCGTATTTTAGTAGAAACGGATACTCTGGTATGGATTACCTCATTAACTTGCAGAAAACTTTCAAATATTTTTTCTTGGACAAAAAAAATTTAATTCTAATTGTTAATCATTTCTTTTAGGAACCAGCCACAGTTCCCACTCCATGCAGTCAAGCCTTGTCAGACATTCCCCTGCCCGTGGTTCTGTAGCCAGTCAATCATCTTACTGCTACAATAGCCGTCACTCGTCACTTCGGACTTCTACTACAGGTTTTGTGCCTTGTCGGCGCTCCTCTACCAGCCAGATCTCTCTCCGCAATCTCCCCACATCCATCCAGTCCCGTCTGTCTATGGTAAATCAAGCAGACCCTGCAATTCAGTCTGTTGTGATTGGACTTCCTTCCTCCAGCAGCTCGAGCCAGAGTATACCTGCATGCAAGCGGCACACTTTAGTTGGCTTTTTGGGAACTGAAGGAGGGAATAACCTCATTGAAACACAGTCTTGCGGCAATTCAAGTCCAGCAACACATTCAAGAGCCAAAAAAGATGATGTTGTTTATAGAGTACAGGTTAGATCGCTTTGTATTTAGCCTCTAACTATTCTGTACTGGCACTGTCCTTTATTTGTACGGGCAGTGTATCTGTCGTAAATATATTCTTTTGCAATAACCTATAGATCCTGATGCATGCTTTTTCATAACATGAGTTGTTTACTACACCAGGTTTTACGTAAAATATATATACACACACACACACACACACACACACACACACACACACACACACTAAATGAAGCCTACATAGTTTAATCCTTCCTCTACTTGGAAAAGTCTATTCACGTTGAATGTTTTGGTTTCTGTAGATTGTGGATCCAAGCCAGGTGCTTGAAGGAGTTAATATATCCAAAAGAAGAGAGTTGCAATGGCCAGATGAGCTAGTTCGGCTGAAAGCTGGGAAAAATAGCTGGAAAGACTGGAGCCCTCAGGAAGGCATGGAAGGCCATGTAGGTTTCGCTGATTACTATTAAATATCTCCAAGGGAGAATTTTTTATTTTATTTTTTTTGTTTTCTTTGTTTACCCTTTGTCATTACATTGACTGACCAATGATGGATCTGTGAGGACAATTTAAATTAATAAAGTTGGTTCTTTTTCGTTTATTATGATCATAGTTGATTATGGAAGTTATTGCTCCTCAGTTTAATTACTGTTTCACATATCATGGGTTGGAAGATGAGTATAACTCAAGGTCGTCTCAGGTGTGGCATATCCTTGCACTGCTGATTTAATAAACTGGGATTACTTCCGGTCTGAGCTGTTGGTCATACATTACTAGGCCACAAGTTGGGTATTTTCCAACTGAAGCATCACCTTTAATTTTGCTGTAAAATAGCCATATGTAGGGAGACTGTTATGAGTGTGCAGTGCGTTTGGTATACTGGCACGAACATTGAGATGTCGCACCATCCTTCCACAAAAGGTGAAGATGGAAGCTGAACAAAGGAGTGCTGCAAGTGTCAGATGTTACAAATACATTTACCATAATTACATAGGAATTGTCATCACTTAGCAAACATATAAAGTTTTTAAATTTGTGCTATTTCCTGTACCCAAGTATTTTTCAAAAATGAGATCTTTAATTTAACATTACGTTACCAGTTCAGGTTGAAAAAGAGAAAGTAAAGGCAATGTATACTAAATAAAGCTGCAATTGCAGTTTGCCCTGTAATGGGTTAAAGCCATTTTATTACAAATTACTTTTTTTTTTTTTTTTTTCTCCCCCCCTTAAATGACCTTTAATTTATTTTTTTTAATTTTTTTTTCTAATTTTGGTATGTTTTACACATCTCATGTCAAAAGGACCAAATGAAATGTAAGTAACTTAACATGAAAGATGTCTAATTCTAGTCTTTCTCTTTGATCTGTTCTCCCCCCCTCTCTCTCTTGTGTCGGTTTCTACAGGTAATTCACCGCTGGGTGCCTTGCAGCAGAGACCCATGTAATAGGTCCCACATTGACAAAACTATCCTGCTGATTAAGATTGAGGACAAATATGTTGCTGTGATTGAAACTGGGGTGCTTGAGCTTGGGGCCGAAGTGTGAGCCTGCGGTTCAATCATCTTTTGAAGCTTTCAGTGAGGAGTGAACTTTTAACTCTGTTTGGGGACAGAGAGTTCGAGATGGATAAGGGCTCAAATGCAGCCCATACATGTAAAATTATTTTTTTGGTTTTATTTTAATCATCCACGGATGCTCACCTGCATAAAGGATATAAACAAAAAAAAAAAAAAATAAGACCATTAATTTATATGTATAAAGAAATAATGCTATGCATTTCATATGCTTTAAGTCTGAAACTATTGTATTTCTCCGTTCAAAATATGGTCTTCATATTTTTCTAATTTATTTGCCAAAAAATTGCTTTGTCTCACATTGTAGCATACTGTATTTTTTTTTTATTGCAGTACTTTTTTTTTTTTTTTTTTTTTCTTCAGCCGTGCAAATAGTCAGTTTTTCTGCGAACTGTAAATGTTTATATACCACAGAAGATTGCTTTCTTCATTTTTGTTTTGGGTTTGACTTTTTTTTTTTTTTCTTTTTTCCCCCCTCCTGCGGCAACTTTATTTTTATTGAGGAAACTGCACTAAACCATATTTCTTACAACAATGCACTAAGAAAAAAAAGTCTGATATTGGTCAGAGTGTTTATTGATAAATATATATAGATATATAAATATACAGAAACAAATATCATAATTTAAATTGATTTTATTAAGGAAAAAATCCATTTTGGCTCCTGTCCCTTCCTTGTCCTATGAAAAACATTTACAAGAATCTTGCCATTGGATTACACTCCAGTGTACTGAAGCCATGCTTTCAATTTACTAATCAAAAACAAACAAAAAACAAGGTATTCTGAGGGAAGGAAAAACCCCATTAATAACCATTCTAGAATATGATTATTATATATTGCAATGTGCTATCGTCTTATGCCACTTTTGTAAAGTGTGAAAATGAAATACAAATATTGCAATATTTGGCAGAGATCGAACCCATTGTTGGGCGGTTTGAGCCTTACGGAAATGCAGAATTTCACAGGAGGTATACATTGGATATATTTGGATTGTTCTGTATACCCATCATACGTAAATGTCTGACTAAGACAGCTAAGAGCGTTATTTGCATTTAAATGTCAATTGGTGATGCTGCGTACATAGGCCATCACCAAAATCTATCTGGCTAGCAGGTTGCCTAATGTAATGTAAGAAGCATCCTACATCCCTATTCGGTCGGTCAGTGAAACCAATAAAACCTAGATAACTGGCTGCAGATTAGAAGTCAGTGAGCTTGTTTTATAGAGGCAGTGAAAGTCACGTTCTGGTTAAACAGGGCTACTTCTCATTGCTTGTGAGGAAAGAATGAATGGCTGCAATCTTTAATCTGGGACATCTTGCGTAATTATCAAATCCTATCCAAATATTTTTACTTTTCTGTTTTTTTTTCCTCCCTGTATAATCCTAAAAGTTTTCAGTATTTAAAACTGTGAAACTGAATTATACATACCTGTTGTTAAATATGTTGGTTTATTAGATTGAAATTTTCCATGCGTTTTCTGGGTGTGAAGAATATCTTGTATCTGTGTGTTTGTAATAAGATCATTATCCACCTCAATCTTTCTATATATAAAGTTATGCTTTTATTTGGTTTTGGTGGTCTCTGGGAAACTTGTGGCCAAGACCCTGCAAGAGCAGCCAATTTTAATATGAATGTTCTGTTAGGACATTGCCTTTACTTTCCTTCCCTTTTTTTTTTTTTTTTTTTTTTTTTTTTGTAAATCCTGGATATAGAATTTATTTAAGATTTCTTTTTGTATTGGTTAGGTATAGAAGCTCAGGAAAAAGCTGTGTGTATTTCACATTTTGCAATATGTTTCTTGTGCTGTGTAGAAAGTTGGGCACTGTGCCTAACATTGGAATGTTATCCATTGATTACAAAATAACGTAATTTAAAAAAAAAAAAAAAAAAATTACAAAATGTGACCATGAGTTAACTTTTTTTTTTTTCTTCATTTGATGCCAGTGTTCATTGTCTTAATTATACAAATTAAAAATTTTGAGTTTGTTAAACTCAAGTGCTTTGGAAACAGAATATCAACACAAAGTTAGTCTCCAAAATGTTTATGTAAACTCAGTTGTCAAATGAAAAGGTGCCTCGACCGCATACATGTACTAAAGGCACCAATATGCTTAAGTTTGCAGTCAGCCAGTTGGTTTGGAACACGTGACCTCAATGGGATACTATAGCTGCCTCCACTGTGAATAGATGGTTACAATTTACGGTGTATATAGTCATTAAACAAGCTCATAAAAATGATCAGTTACTCATGACTTGTCTCATTTACATGGTACCGTCATTTATCGTAGGTCATCAGTTAAGTCACGTCTCCTCTCTGAGGCAACATCCAGTCCTTGTCGATGTAGGTTTGTTTTAGAAGTCACGTATTGGTCGAAATCCCTACAGATGTTATATTAAACAGATGAACATTTTCAGAGAGATTTACTTGCTTTGCCAGGGTAAAATTAAACCTGTATTGATATAAATTTATTAAGTAACTTATGTAAGATGAAAGAATACTGAGCTTGGCTAAAGACTTAAACCACCCACCCACCCCTAATAACAATTATCCACTGTGACCAATTTTTATTGCAAGTGTTACTTGATCTACCGGCATACAATTAACATTCTAGAAGTGTTTTATAATAATTTTTCTGTGTTTAATAACTTAACCAATAGTCATGAGACCGTATCTTAATCACTAGGATTCAGTGAAACTTTGTGGGTGGAACAAATTTAAATGAAAATGTAGCCAAACCACTCACTATGAACCAATTTTTTCTGGGTTGGAATAATACTTGAGAATGAAGTCTGTCGGTGAGGTAGAAACCAAGGATTAAATGTATAGGCTTTTCCCTCATACTGGCTGCTTCATTATCATTGGTTTAGCGCACTACACTGTGTGTTTGTGTGTATATGTATATATTTGCATTACGCACATACAATTTTATACATATTTTATAAATCTTTGACTATAATGTTGGTATATCTGGTAATATTCATTGCAGAGATCATAGCAACACAGATCACAACCGGACACTATCAAGAACTACCGTTGCTTTGCTTACTATGTCATTGTTGAGCATATGTCATCATTTATTTACCATTAGTAAATGACAATATTTTTGGAGGTTACTCTGCAGAAGAGAAACGTCTGCTGGAACAGATCATTGTGGATGTCCTTTAATGCATAGACTCCTATGGGTGGCCAATCGGAGCACCAATCATGCATCACTTCTATCAGTCAGGGCAATGAATTACTGATTGTGTTTTGTTTTTTTAATTATTTTGGAGTAGTCTAGGGGGATAATGAAAATAAAGAAGCCCTTGCTCTGCCCATGTCTGTCTTCTGAAATTAGAGAAGGCCTGAATTATATAGACTGTATGCAATCCATATTTGTGATCTGAACGTTTCATACTAGCAGGTTAATCTTCTGAAGATCAAATCTGTATACACGTTATTCAATGTAAAGTAAGATGTTCACAATTCCTTTTCATCCATCTGGGGGATACCACTAACTATGTATAGTGATCTTTGGAGTCTGGCACTAACTAACTAAAGGTCCCCATACATCAGCAATTGATTGCAGCAATCGTGCAATTTACAATCGATTGTGTAAAAAATTCTTTCCCTTTTTCAATCGATGTGCAATTTGCACAATTGCTGTAATCAATTGCTGATGTATGGGGGCCTTAAGACTGGCTCCCACCCCCTATATAACCCCTCCCCTTCCACTAGAACATCAGTCTTGTTTTTAGTGCCTTGGAGTAAGGCACGACATAGGCCCTAGCTTTTTTATAGTTAGGTTTAATTTCTTTATTTTTCTGTTTTGGTTTGGGTGCTTAGTTCCTGGCAACAAGCACTAGCAGAGTGGGTTAGGTAGAAATAGATGTTTGTGTGAACCCTGTATCCCACTCTAAAGACTGCCTTTGGGAGAGTCACCAAACTACATAGTCCCTGGGACTTTCTCCATACCAGACACAAATATGAGGGGACCGCTGGCAAAAAGGTAAGCTTGATACATTTTTCACATGTAAAAAGCCTTATTTGCTGCATTACTGCTTCCAGGCATGCCACTTTAGCAGAGTGCCCAGGCATGTTACTACTCACGCGGCAGCAGCGGTTACAGAATAGAGCATGCTGCCGACTTTCTGGAGAGGGCGGCTCTTCGGCCACGCTCCCATGACCTGACGGCGCTGCAGGTGCGCCGCCTATAATGACATCACTAAGCCGCTGTACATCAGGCAAGCGCTGTGGAACTCCGGAGGGAGACACCGGTGGCTAGGGAACACCTATGATCAGAGCGCATGTGGAGCAAACTTCATTGCAGCATTTCACCTACTAGTTGTATCAGTATAATGCTTTTTCCATTAACTCTAGTCTACACAAACCCTTGAGAAAGGAGAGGACAGTGTAGGATGTTTTATTTTTTTTTCAGCAGATCTGGGAAGTAATCTGCTTTTAAGATTCTAATTATTTCGAAAATGTATTCTTTGCAGCAAACTTTCTTGGGGGTGGGAGTGAAGTATGGAGAAATAAAGTTGTTAGTTTGCCCTTGTTTTTAGGTAGAATCTGTTCAGTTGTAAGGGTTACTCTACTAGATGCAGCTTAAATTGCTGAGAACACAAACGCATACTTTCAGATTCGTAAGCATTGGCGTTAACTAACCTTTGGACAACATTGTTGGTGTAGTGGTTAGCATTACTACTTTCACTGTGTTATCTGTGGAGTTTATATGTTCTCTGAGTGCTGTGGTTTGGTTTCTTCCACAAGCTAAACGCCTACTGGTAGGTTAATTGGATTCTGACCATAAAATTAACCCTAGTTTATGTGTATCCATGTTGATATACTATATTTGGTGCACAAATTGAAATATCCTCTGTAAAGTGTAGTGGAATGATTGATTCTACATTTTTAAAACTCCCTGATTTTGCAGATCGTGATCATATTTTGCTCGTGATCAAAATATGATCCAAACCAGACGTCTGTGGATTGGCGAATTGCTCCAATCAATCGTAGATGTAAGGGGGCCTTTACTCTCCTAAGTTTTTTTTTGTTTTTGTTTTTTTGCGCGAGCATCTTTTTTGGAGTAGAGTTCCACTACTTTTAACTTCAATTGAATCCATTTAATATATAAATAATTTGTGCATGGTCCTTTTGATCTGCTTGCTACTGTAGCCAATTTATACACAAGACCATGCTACAAAGAGGAGCACGTTAAGGTCTGGGAGATGTTCAGTACACTGGTAAATGCACAGGACTCCAGTTTGCCGAAAATGTATGCAGGATTAAACTAATTTTCTTCAGGGTCCATAGGGCTACAAAGGGAGACAGAGGGGTGTAGGTGGTACTTGGAGGGCCGGAATACCAACAGCAAAGCTTTTTCCTATCCCAGGATACTCCAGCTCTTCCCCCTATACCACAGCTTGAAGGCAACTCAGTTTTGTTGGTGTCCGGCAGGAGCTGGCTCACCATTACAACAGTGGGGCTGCTGTAAAGCAGTCCAAGCTTTTATTTTTAGGATTTATTTATTATTGCATTTTTCACAGAGCAAGCAGCACAAAGACCATCCTATGGATGTCTGCACTGCCTCTCCATCACCTCTCCGCAGCGCCTCGGCTAAGTCGGCGGGGCTCCAGGGGGACTTAGCTAGCAGGGTTCCTTGGACCCCAGACTGCAACCGGGACTCAAGGGGGACAGGAAAGGCAGGTTCTCACTTGCGGGGACAGACCTGCAGCTATGTGCAGTCTTACCTCCAGTCTCAGGAGACAGACTGGAGGCGCTGATTTGGACATCTGTTCGTCCGGTACTCCACTTGACCACCAGGGCATAACTATTGGCGCAGGGGACAGAAAAAGGCAAGGGACCAGGTGGTTGATGTCAACATAGGGGAGAAGGCACTCTACCTGCAGCCCCTCACCCTCCGCCCCTTCAGACTCATGGCAACCATTTTCTGCTATAGCCTCAGGTCTGCAGGAATGCTGGGTCCGGTCTCCCTGTATACCTCTCCCAGGAGCCAGGTTATACAGCGCTATTTCCTACCAGCCACTGCGGTCTGTGTAGTTGATTTTGGTGCCCACTGCACTTATATTGTATACTCTGCATTGTATGTGACTTGTGCTACCGCTGCTGTCTGTTTCTTTTTTCTCAAACTCAGCTTATACCTTTCCTTGTCTTTCATTATAACCCTGGAATACTGAGGTATAGGGGCTTCATTGTACCTCACATCTCCCTATATTTGTGAGGGCTATCACTATATATCGGTGTTGCGCACTACACTGTGCCATATTGCACATATCTGGGTTGCTCACTGCACTGTGCCATATTGTGTGCTAAGCAGGCTTAGCTTCCGAGGATCTCATTTGAAATGGTCTTTGTGCATCATGTTATACGGCACCTGGTCCATCAGCCCCTTGCGTCCTCTCCTTAGGACCCCCCCTCTCTGCTTTTTCACAGGTGTTGGCAAAAATTGCGGCCCACCTAGAGGTTCCTTTCCTGCGGTAGCTCCCCCTATGGGGTGGCCACAGCAGATACTCCCTACGGAATCGGTATATCCTGGCTTCTGCATGGCCGGGAGTTCGATTCCCGGCAGCGGCAGCCCGACAAAACAGCAGAGCCTGGCAGCGGAAGCCCGACAGTGCTGGAAATCCCAATCATGGTAAGGTATCAACTAATCTAACCTAACCCCTCTAACTCTCCTTAGGGGTGCCTAACCCTAACCTCCCCCCCATGCCTATCCCTAATCCCCCCCCTTCCCCGCTGCCTAAACCTAAGTCCCCCGGGGGGTGCCTAACCCTAAGACCCCCTAGTCTAACTCCTCGGGGGTTGCCTAACCCTGTCGTGTGGCTGTCCGCTTGTGACGCCCGGCAACCCTTCGATCGGGATGCGGGTCTCCCGGCATGGGGGAAATGACAGGCTACGGCCTGGGTGGCAAAAGCCATTGAGAGTTGGGAAGAAGCCCTAGAAGATGTTTCCCTCAGCTTTGAGGGAACAGCTGTCCTACATATCTCACATTAGAGATGCAGCCTCCTATTTAGGTGAAGTGGCTTTGGATATTGGTCTAGCTTCCAAGGCATGTGGTACTTCCATGGTAGCCAGCCATATTGTTTGGCTTCGCTCATGGAAGGCAGATTGGACGCTAAAAAGGCATTGGAGTCTGTCTTATTCTGGTGAGATCTTATTTGGCCAAGAATTGGACAAGATTGTGACTACCTTGGCAGCTTACAAGACTGTTCTTGCCCTCTGCATCTACAACGAAGCCTTGGATGTCATCCTTTCTGTCCTTTCATCCTCAAGGAAAAGCTAGTCCTTTCCAAGGCAGTCAGCATCCACTAAGGACTCCAAGCCCAGGACTAAACAGGCCAGGGCTACTAGACATCCAGCTACCAAATCTGAGAACAAGCTTTCAGCCTGACTGGGTGGACCTCTCCCTGGGGGCTCCCAGGGTGGGAGGCTGACTACTTCAGTTCACCCAGTTCTGGCATCAAGGCCACCTCAGATGCCTGGATAAAAGAAGTGGTCTCATGGATATGCCCTCTCATTCCTGAGGTGGCCTGCAGCCAGCAATTTTTTTTTTTTTTTTTTTTTTTTTACACAGGAACTCATCAGACCCAAGCAAAGCCCTGCTACTCCAGAAGGCGATTCAGCCCTTACCCCCTAGAGCAGTAATTATTCCGGTCCCCTCCTCACAGTGAGGGAAGGGCTATTCTACCCTTTTCTTGGTTCAGAAGCCCAATGGGTCTCATCGGTCTATCCTCAACCTCAAGTCTCTGAACAAGATGACCAGGGTGGCTAGGTTTCGTATGGAAACCCTACGCTCTATTGTCCTAGCTATGGAGCCTGGGGACTTTATGGTGTGTCTGGACATTTAAGACTCTTATCTACATGTACCTATAGCGCCTTCTCATCAGCAGTATCTCCGGTTTGCTATACTACAGCAACATTACCAGTTTCAAGCTCTGCCTTTTGGGCTTTCTACAGCTCCTCAGGTTTTCACCATAACTATCCAGACTTATTACCCTCATTTTAATAACACTACCAAGATCATGGCAGAGTCTGGTGATGGCCTTGAGGGCTAGTTTGCCTGGACTAGTGGTGGCCTGTGGGGTAAGTTTTTGATGCAGCCTTTGGACTGTGTAGCAGTCTGGAGGGCTAGTTGTGGCCTGGGGGCCAAAGATGAGATGCAGCCTTTGGGCTGGTGAAGCAGTCTTGAGGCATGGGGGCTAAAGATGAGATGCAGCCTTTGTGCTGATGAGACTCAGGAAAGGAATGCAGCAGAGAACGTAGTGCTGCTACCAGTGTTGCTGAGATGACACTGGCAAAGGTGTGCTGGATTGCGCACCTGAAATGCAGAGCTTGCTACCAGTGTCGCTGGGATGACACTGGTGATGGTGTGCTAGATTGCGCACCTGGACTGCAGAACTGCAACTAGCGCCGCCGACACAACCTGCTGGATGGTGACGGGCACTTTTGTAAGTAGGAAGCACTCTGTGTTGCCCAGATGGTACAAGCAACTCGTGCGGACGGATTACAGGTGGAGCCACCTGGATGGAACAAACTGCACACACTGAGCACAGCAAGACTGACTCTGAACTCAACTGACAAGCAGGATACAGGAAACCGGAAGTACTTCTATCACTTGCATGGAATGCAGGGCTGGCTGGGTTTTAACAGGAACAGGCCCCAAGCAGCAAGCCTTCCTTAATGATGCAGTTGTGCTGAGCACAAACGGGAGAATTAGTGTGCACCTGACATAGCACACAGACAGGCAGTAATTAATGCAATGCCTCAGGCAGGAGCTGCATACACACCTAAAGATTTTCTGTGCAATCATCCAACTAGTTGATTGGTTGGAATGAAAATCTGGTAAGGTATGAAAGCAAATGACAATCAGCAATTTGCTCCCAAACTGCGGAAAATGGACAAAAACTGTTTGAACAAATTGTTTAGATCAAACATTTAACAAACTTGTCTGAATTACCATTTTCATCTGTTTTCTGGCATGTAGGAGCAAATGACTGATAATCAGTTACTCCCATATGTTACCAGATTTTTATTCCAACCAGTCAACTAGTTGAATGGTTGGACAGAAAATCTTTACGTGTGTATGCAGCTTTAGATCTTCTTAACCGCAGATCCTGACAGGTGGCCTATCTTTGTTGTCTAGGGATCAGACTGCACCCATGCTTGGACGATCTCTTGCTCTTAGCAAGCTCCCCAGAAATTCTTCACCGCCATCTACAAGTAACCATTGTCTTTATACAAATGCACAGTTGGCTGATCAACTGGAAAAAGTCTTCCCTGACTACTCAACGAATGGTACATCTGGGAGCCCTCCTGACTCTCAGGTTCAGATAATCTTCCTGACAGCATTCAAAATCTCTGCATTACAGCGCAGATTTCTTCACAGTGGCCGAGTGTCAATTCGCTCTGCAATGCAGACCTTGGGGTCCATGGTGTCTACTTTCGACATGGAATTCGCTCATTTTCACTCCAGGCCCCTATAACACCTGATCCTATCCAGGTGGAACGGACTGCCCCATCTGCTCAGAACCCAGACCATGGGGCCTCTCTTCGGGAGGTTCACCTGTCCCTCTCCTGGTGGCTACAGACGTCCCACTTAAACAGGGGTCGCCCCTTTTGGATTCTGGACTGGGCACTCCTCACCATGGACACAAGCCTCCGTGGGTGGGGCGCAGTGACCAGCCAGCACTCTTTCCAAGGATGCTGGATTCGAACTGAGGCGGTCTTACCAATCAACATCCTAGAACTCTGAGTCATTTATAAAGCCCTTACTGTGGCTCAAGATCATCTTCAGGGCAGACCAGTACAAGTACAGTCCGACAACTCCACAGCAGTGGCCTACCTCAATCACCAAGGAGGCAGTCAGTCAGCAATGGCAGAATTGTACCGCATTCTCACATGGGCCGAATGCCATCTCCCAGCCATCTCTGCAGTGTTCATCTTGGGGAAATGGGAAGCTGATTTCCTCAGCCGACACGATGTGCATGCAGGGGAGTGGTCTCTACATCCAGAAGTCTTTTCAGCTCCTAGTTGACAAATGGGGTCTACTGGGCGTGGCCCACATGGCTTCACAACATAACCACAAACTTCCAGTGTACGGGGCCAGGACGAGGGACCCTGACACAGCCTTCATGGACATATTATCTGTGAGGTGGGACCTTCCATTTGGCATACCTCTTTCCTTCTGCCGCGGGTGCTTCAGAAGTTCAAGCAAGAGGGGAGATGGTCCAGTTTGTAGCTCCGGCTTGGCACTCCAACCTTCAAAGTCTCTCCATACACGTTCCTTTCTAACTACCTCTGCTACCAGACCTGTTGTCTCATGGTCCCTGTTTATAACCAGACCTGGTTTGTCTGTCTTTAACGGCTTGGCTCTTGAGCCAGCCTTCCTAAGGTCTAAAGGGTTTTCTAAATATGTGGTCCAGACCATGGTCAGAGCGTGTAAACCGGCCTCTGCTAGGATTTATCAGTGTGGGGCATATTTCCAGTGGTGTGCTACTAGAAACTATGACCCTTAGGTTTTTAGGGTTTCTACAATCCTTGCTATCAGGCTGGATTGGATCTCTGACTCTGCCTAGCCTCTCTGAAAGTACACTTCTCTGCTCTGTCCATCTGGTTCCAGTGCAGAATTGCTCTTCTACCGGGTGTTCTACGTATACAACCTCCCTTTGTCCCTCCTGTAGCTCTGTGGGATTTGTCAGTGGTTCTCCACTTACTTCGGGAATCTCCATTCAAACCCCTGGATTCAGTAGATGTCAAATGGCTCACTGCAACGACTGTTTCTTCTGGCTATAGCATTTGCACGTAGGGTATCCGACTTAGGGGCGCTTTCATGTCGTTAATCTTTCATCGGGACAGGACTGTTCTTAGAATGCGCCCGGGCTTCCTTTCCAAAGTGATTTCTCATTTCCACATTAATGAGGAAATTGTGCTTCTGGCCTTTCAATCACCATACCTCTTGGCAGGTGAGGCAGTGCTCTGAAGATCTACGTGGACCGTACTAGTTCCATCAGGGAATAGGACTCCCTCTTTAATGAGGAAATTTATGGTAAAACTTATCCTTTGTTAACTTTCTTCGAAGTCCATAGGGTCCACAGGGCACCCGCCCTGCCGCACCTGACTTCTATGGGTTTCTTCTCTAGTGTGATTCTTCATTGTACCAGTCTTCCTTCTATCCTGCTCCTGCCTTGGGCTTGTTAACAAAACTGATTTGCTTACAGGCTATGGGCGGGTTATAGGGGGAAGGACCGGTGCATCTTGGGATAGGAAAAAGTTTTGCTGTTGGTGTCCGGTCCAAGTACCACCTACACCCCATTGTTTCCCTGTGGACCCTGTGGACTTTGAAGAAAGAGTGTTAACAAGGGTAAGTTTTACCATAACTCCATTTTTTTATGAAACCACTTTTGCTGAAAGATTGAGCGAGAGGTGTGCGCTTAATGCAGAAAATAACATTTGTTATACACACAAATTAGGTGACTCAACTGATTTTTCCAGCATCGACAGATTACGCTATGTATCATTGTTTTCATTAGCTTATCCAGAAAGTTTTTTTATAAATCTTTGTGAGTACAAACAAGCTTTATTGAGATACTGTTCCAACAGATAGAAACATTTTCTCTTGTGGGTTGTTCTCATATAGATACAGTGTATACACACAGTATATATGGTATGATACATTTTTTTAAATATTCAAACTAAGGTAGGATGTTACTATTAAATCTGCCAAGGGAAACATTGATGATCAGTAGATTTCTTCATACAGGGTTTCTGCCAGCAAAGTACAAACTACAAAGCTACAATTATGGTTTACGTCTGTCGCAGTTCTTTGAAACTATCTGTAAATATTAATTTGTATAATTCTCGAGGACTACATAATAAAATTTTCTATTTCACTTGTAGTATTGTCTTAATTGTATTCATTTGTACTCTCTCACATTACTGCTCAGACCTCAGTTGCATAGACTGTGTGTATTCCAAGTAGCACACACATTCTGTGAATCAGCTTCACCATTTCGTGAGTGACCGCAATCTCACTCCGTGAGTACTGAATCTGCATTTAACCACAGGGTGTGATGGCATACCATATCTGTATTGCGCAAGTAACACCTCCACTAAGGCCGTCAGTCTTAATGTTCAGAATTTCATTGCCATTTTAAGTCTGAGTGGCAGAAATTCAATAGGTTTTGTGAAATTTCAGATCATGTTTAAGAAGCCTTTAATGGGACATGTGAAACCGTAAGGTTTTTTTGTCTATGGAATTTCATTGCTTTTTTTTTTATATATATTTTATTAACCATCATGAACGGGAGCAGCAAACCAGGCTACCTGCAGGGTAGCACTGTTGGTGGATTGGACAGCACACGGGGGTGCAGAGGGAAAGATGTCTGAGGGGGAAGGCTGCAGGCATGCGGGGCAGTGCACAGGGGAAGCAGCAGTGGCAGCATCGGCGGACAGAAAGGCTCACTGGCACTTATGGTCCCAGCCCTGAACTGCTTCTTAAGGCCTCTACAAACGGAATGATTTGCTCACAATGCAATATTTTGAACGATATCCCTTGAACACTCCAGGATACGATATGGAGCTTAAACAGCACATTTTGACTTAAGAACTATCATGCAAGATCTAAAGATAGCCGACTGCATACATTGATCAGTGAGATCCATTATGCAGGCATCTGTGTAAAATGATTCAGAGATGCATGCACGGATCAGTGCGATCCGTGTGGCTTGCATCTGAAATTAAAAAAAAATTAAGACACAGATGCATGGACGGATCAGTGAGATCCGTCCATGCATCTATGATAAAAATATTGAAAATTATTATTTTTTTTCTTAAAAAGCGTGCCCCCTCCCTCTCCCCAAATGAACGACCAGCCCTGGGCGCTGGATGTGCTAAATACATGGGACAAATGACGTGGGGGTCCCCCGTATGAGGAACAACCAGCACTGGGCTTTTTCAGAACCAGTCCTGGTGCCAAAATACAGGGGACAAACGACGTAGGGGGTCCCCTGTATTCAGCACAACCAGCACTGGGCTCTTAGCCAGTCCTGGTTCTGGAAATACAGGGAAACAAATGTGTAGGGTCCCCCTGCATTATCCAGAACCAGCACTGGACTTTCTAGTGGGGGTGGGGGGTAATGCCACAGCCAGGGGAGACCATTCACCAGATCCCCCAGCCAAAGCAGCATCCCTGACTGCTAGTCAGCCCAGGCCGGGGATCCCTGGGAAGTTGTGGTTCCCCCTCTACAGGGCACCCCAGGCCTGCACTGATAGATTGGGACTTTCCCCAGCTCCCCTGGCCGGTGGGTGCCGGGTTGATAGTGTAGTGTGTATGTACAAGTTAAAATATTGTCTCTTGCAGTAGGACTACAAGTCCCAACAAGCATCCCCCTCATGCTGGTACTTGGAGAAGTCTGGGTCTGCATTGGGGGGGGGCACCTCACCAAAAAACTGTGTACCCAGCGATGCAGCGGTTGGCACACATTACGTGATCCGGTGCCTGACCACCTGATATGTCGGGCACCGGCTCCATTCACCTGCCTGGGGTCGGCGGCTGGACCATTCCATTGGCCCTACATGCAGGCCGACAGGACAACCTGCGGGAGCACGCATGGTCTGAGGTAGTGGGTACACATTTGCTGATGCTCTCACCCTGGTAAAGGCTGGATACTGGGTCTGCTGCTATGGGTTATGTAGGGGATCCTCTGCCCCTATAAGTTAACAACTAAAAAGAAAAAACTTGGAAATGAATCCCAGCGCATAACCAACAGTATGCCATGGTAACAGAAAGATCATATCAAATGGTGAATGGTGGGATAAATAAATAATAATAGGAGGACAATTTAAATATGATAAAAAAAATTGTGGATTTATTAATGGTCAGGGAATTAAAAAAAACATGCAATAAGATGTTCTAAAATTTGTTCATCAATACACACAAAATTGCAAGAAGTTTTAAAAGACTGGATAAAATCAATAAAAAGTCCCAATGTAAAGTGCAATGGCAAGGTGCAAATGTATGGTATAAATCCCAAAAATATGCAAGAGGGAAAAATCCAAAAATAAGTAGTCTCTAGTGCAGTTGATCATCCTTTAATGGAGACCTAGATACATTTCATTACCTCATTGGGAGGATTTATGAAGAGTATACCTTTCAAATCCACAGGGGAAAAGAGAGGGGTTTTGCCGGCAAAAAGGGGATGGGTGCTCAGTGTCTGGGTGCCAAGACAGTGAACCCGCAGTGCTAGCAACCTTGTCATTGCACTTTGCATTGGGACTTTTTATTAATTTCATCCAGTATATATTTTTTTTTTTTTCACTTTCCTTTCTTTTTATTTCTTTATGGTATACCATTCTTTTAAACTTATTGTAATTTTGGGTGTATTGATGAGCAATTTATGAACATCTTCAATTGTTCTCCTACTTATCCCACCGTTCACCATTTGATATTATCTTTGTTACCATCTCATACTGTTGGTTATGCGCTGGGATTCACTTTGTTTTTTTCTTTTTAGTTGTCCACCATTAGGTGAAGCCAAACTGTTGTGAGTAATGGAAGCAGACATGGAATGACCATGGGGTAGACAGGGACCACCAGCAACAGGTAGTCTGCTCCCCTTTGTGCCCATCTGTAGGTGAGAGAGCCTAGGTTGATCTAGCTGTGCACTAGCTGTTGGTATTTCCCAGGCAGCAACATGGTACCAGTGTCCCCTGCCTGCTTAAGAGTATTTTTGGTCACTTACCATTGAATCCTTTTCTCTTATCACCACTATCTACATGTGGGTCTATTACAGTAAACCATTAATGTAATAGCATGTACATACATAAGCTGATTATTGTTATAGTTGGTGTGTGCCAGAAAATGTATGTATTGGTTTCAGAAGGAAAACTTAGTCAGGTCTCAAAGTCCATTGACTGCTGCCTTCAAATTGGCTATGTGGAACTGCTTGTGTTTTCTCTAACTACTTTTATCTTCTGTCTGGTTGCAATAACAAAATCCATGTACTTATCACAGCCCTTCTTTCTTCAGATGCCCCAGAAAGGGAAGGATTAAATTATACAGTTTGACGCATTGTTGTTTGTTTTGTTTTTGTTGCCTAATAATTTGGTAATTATTTTGGTCTTTTGTTTAACATTTATTAAAATTGTTTTTATTATTTAAGCTCCTTGGGTTTACTGTATCCAATTTGTATATCCATTTGGCCTCCCGTTGTAGCAGAGAACTCTCTATTGCCCCCTCTGGTCAATTTGGGGACATCCTCAATTATAATGCTCTCCTAGAAAAGTAACACGTGGTTACCCCGCTTGGCGGCAAATTATCTTTTTCTGTTTCTGAGGATGAAAATGTGTCAACAATAAAGACTGGTTTCCTCCTATAATTACTTTTGTTCTTACAGGGTCTATTGGTACTGTCCCCAGTTAACCATCTATACCAGGCCTGGCCGACCTGTGGCTCTCCAGCTGTTGTGAAAATACAAGTCCCAGCATGCCCTGCAACTGTTTTAGCATTCCCTAATCACAAAACTGTGGCAGGGCATGCTGGGACTTGTAGTTTCACAACAGCTGGGGAGCCACAGGCCTGATCTGTACTCTGTAAATCTAAACTGTAAAAGAGCATACAGTTTGTTACATTTAAATGCAGCTAATTCATTCCTGTAGCGATCTACGCGGGATGATTGGAGTCATCTGATTCTAAATAAAAAAAATCAGTCTCATTACTTTACACAGGACTTGAAAATTTTTTTTCCCTCCACATTCAATACATCTTTTGCAGCGTTTCACCAACGATACAATGACGTGCTGTAGACTGTTCTGTGACATCACTGTTAGTGCGGCAGCTCACTTTATCATCTGTTGAGAACTTCTTTCCGCGTAGTTGGTTTTTCAATGTTGGGAATGCCCAGAAATCACAGGGCGCTAAGTCTGGGCTATATGGAGGGTGTGCCAGTGCTGTCCCATTCATTTCAGTCAGTGCTGCCAATGCAACAGCAGTAACATGTGGTCGGACAATGTCTTGGAGCAATAACCACTGTTTCTTCAGCAAATGTGGTCTTTTCTTACTCATAGCTCCCCGCCAATGGGTTTTCAGGACGTATGCATAGTAGTCACCATTATTTGTCTGTCTACGGGGAACTCAGTGCTGTAGGATCATACCATGCACATCAAAGAACAACAGAAGCCTGACTTTGTCATTCCTTTGGCGTGTAAAGTATTTTTGGGCGGAGGTGAGTTTGTCTCTTTCCATAAACTGGACTGTTTGGATTCCTGATTATATTGAAGAATCCACAATTTATTACACGATGTCAGGGAATCTGGTATCCTCTCCCACTTTCGACTGTGTTCTTGCACGATTCAACTTGTTGTTGCATCTGCTCTTCTGTGAGATTTCTGGGTACCCACCTCACACACACACACGCGCGCGCGCGCACACCTACACAATGCATTATCAGGTCACAATATGCTGAACCCATTCGAATGAGATGCCAAGTGAAGCCAAAAGATTGCGTAAAGTTAGCCTATCATTTTGGAACATCTCTGCAGCTTTAACAATGTTGACATCTGGACGGTCTCTCAGAACGCGCTTCATCAGTCACTCACGTAATAACCCTCTTTTGAAGTGCTTCCACCACCAAAATACTGCAGCACGGCTAATTGTTTCTCCACCGTATACTTGCCAACCTTTTGAGTTTCATTTCTGCTTTTTCCAAGTTTAACACATAATGTAATCACACATCTCTGATGTAATATCACAGACACATAATCCTTATCCGCCATGACGAAACATACGAAGATCTTCTGTCTCATCACGTTTCAATCAGCTCTTGTATATATTGGTGCTTGGAGGACAAATTGTATAAATGGTTGGATAAACTACTACTACAGGTGTAACAGATGCCCTCACTTCAGGTAATTCCACTGTCTGTCCTTGCTCAACTCTGATTCCACCAGTAAAATGAGGTACAGGAAACAGCGGCCGCTCTACAGTTAGCGGCCACTGATTGGCTGCTGGCTCCTGACAGTTCCCACATGTTCTGAGCAGTCAGGAGCCGGTTAGCGGTTTATGTGGTCACGCATACATTGTTAATGTAAGTGTATGGTCCGGGTGCCAGTTTTTTAATTTTTTTTATTTTGCCAAGACCCAGGGATGCTACGGAGACGGCTGCAAGAATGTAGGCAAGTATAGGATCTTTTTTTTTTCACAGGTACTCCCATTGTATTTCTACTTGGAGAAGTGGACTGATTGTCGGGCAGCAGATAAGTATGTGTGAGTGGGGTAGGTAGGTGTACGTAATAGTTATACTTTCTACGGGGTGTGGGGTGGTTTGTTTGGTTTTTTTTAACAGTGGGGCTACGGGTGCCGATGTCTGCTGGCACTTATAGTTCCACAAGTACCAAAGGGCAGGCATGGTGGCACCTGTAGTTCCATGGCAAAAAAGAATCATTTCTCACTATTAACACTATTGCCCCAGTAGTCACAGCCCAGGGGTCCGGGAAGAGCCCCCGGCTTCAGACTAAGCTTGGGTGAGGGGGGGGGCCTTTATTGGGGTGGGATCCCCACCTCCCTGGTTTGGGGTGATAATGCTTTGGCCGGGATGACCCTTTTCACATTTAACCATTTACACAGTGTTTCCATGCAGAAACATACACAAATCACACTGAACTGTGTATGTTTCTGCCAAACTCGCAGATCAGGAGGTGGTCTATTTGAAACTTCAATTTAGTGGCGAGTTTACTACAGTTACACCTGAGATTGTAATCTCGTTTATTAGCAAATTCTCAAGTTGTATCTTTTCATGTAAAGTACTTCCGAGTTTGGCCGATGGTGAGTTTATTCGAGTTTGCAATATCACCCAAGTTTTTCAGTGAAAAGAGAGTAACCTCATTCGAGTTTGTCATTAGTAAATTTGCAAGTTGAAAAAAAAAAAAAAATGCTTAAACTCACCCGAGATTGCAATCTCGACCAAACTCGAATCTTAGTAAATTTACCCCTTATAGGGGTATTCAATATGGGAGCGATAACATAGTTTTTGCGTTAATATCGCACTTATGACATCATTATCGCAGGTTTTAGTTTTACACCGTATTCAATTTCAAAGACTTATCGCAGTTTTGAAAAGTCTTTGATAAAAAACGGTGATAACTTTTCTACATTGAATAGGTGTCGAAAAAAAGTGCAGAATTGGGGTTTAGGGGTGCAGGCTTAAAAAAAATAGCCTGCACCCCTGGGAATGACATTTAAAAAAGAACTGTCAAACAAAGAGTTTTTTTTAAAAATTGGGACACCCCAAAAAATTAATTAAAAAATTTTGGGTGAAAAAAAAAAATGGGGAAAAAAATGTTTAACAATAGGGAAATAGGTTCAGGGCTATTCTGCAAGTATGCGGCAGGTGTTTTCTAGAATAGATTTATAGCGGCAGGTGCACAAATGCAGAATTTTTAAAAACTTACTTTAGGGACATCAAAATATGCTAGTACCCATTTTCATGTACCCCAAATTTGATGGGACCACTTAAAAAAACGAAAAAAAAAAAAACCTAACTGCTCTTCTGCATCACTTCTTCAATGTCGGGAAAAAACACCTGCTGCGGCTATTTAAATCCCCGACTTTCATTTAAAGGCTAAAACGGGGGTACCCATAGTGATCCCCCATGTTTTTACAGCTTTAGGGGGGGGTCTTACAATTTTTTTTAAGGAAAAATTCGTAACTTTACGCAAATCCAACTTCGGAGGCTCCCGTTTTCGTTAATTTTATATTGAATACGGGGCTAAGCGGGCGCGCACCCGATACTTTAACACAGGTAAAAACTCCGATATGAAACGTTAACTTCGACAGTGAAGTTAACGTTTCATATTGAATACCCCTCTTAGAGTCCTATCAACAGCTTACTTTTTTTTTCTTTATCACATGTAATAAATCTGTTGGAATTACTACACTAAGACACAATGGGTGGAATTCAATTCTCTCCAGCCCCTATCGCGCCCGACGGAGCTATTCTATTCTTGCTCCTGTCGGGCGCGATCAGCTGCCAGCGCTACATTTCAGCTCGCAGCCCCTGGGGGATGAGAGCTGAAATGTGCGAAAAGTGACATGTTTGGGCGCCCAAACATCACTTTTCACGATCGCGCCCAGCACTTTGGTCGGGTTTAGCTGCTTTACGCGGCTATACCTGACCTCTATGGGCACGATCAGCATGAAATTCTGGCACAATTGAATAGCGGCCCGCGATCTCCTGTCACTTTAGACGGGAGATGCGGGCCGCGAAATCAATTGAATTCCGCCCAATGATATAAATGCATAAAATAGCCATTAGGTGCTGACCAAACAATCAGACAGAGAAAAGATCATGCATATAAAACACTTGTGACTCTAAACTTAAATTGGATAGAAATAAACTGTTACTATCCTACAAGAGAGGCCCCAATTTTAGAAATACATTTATTGAGACATTGTGGTTGCTCCAGTCCAAATTAGGGTGTTTTAGGTGGGCAGGGTGTTTGACATGTCGACTAATGCTCTCAGGATCTTGCTTCCACCACCAACATAGTGGAAAAAAATGTGAAATCAAGCATAGATTTCCATGCACAGTGGAATATGTGATATATACGGTGAAGTGGCCTTATGTATATAGGAAAAACTGTCCATTTAAAAACTAAATGGCTAATCATAGGTCAACAATTAGAGTGGCTTTGACAACTGGACAATCTGACAAACCAATGGCAAAACATCTTTTAGAAAAAAGAAAAACAAACACACATTGACCACTTTGAAGAGCATTATTGGTCATGTCCCTAAGTTGACCAGAGAGGCGATGGAGGAAGAGCTCTGCTACAAAGGGAGGCCAAATGGATATACAAACTGGATACAGTGGGGGGCGTAGTGCCGGGCGCCCAACGGTGCAATTCAATTGTTGCTCCGTTAGGGTGCGAATAGCCGCCAGCATTTCTGTTCGCCCCCTCTTGCAACGTTGGCCACCCATTATTTACTGCAACATTAAAAAAAAAAAAAAAGCGAATCACCCCCAGTAAGCCCAAGGGGCTTAAATGGAAACAATTCTATTAAATAATTTTTATGTTAGTTGTTTTAACAATTACATAAAGTAGGTCAGTTTAATTAAATCAGTTTAGGCAGTATATGGAATTTTGTGTTTTTAATTGTAAACTTTCCTTATATAAAACAAATGCTATACATATGATGTGATATGTTTTAAATGTGAATGAGCCAGTCTTTTTACTATTTGGATCATTCTTAGGGGGAAGCAGCGTTCTTTTATACGTCATGCCAGACATCTAGCATTAACATAGGTATGAGAACATAAAATAAACTTTACACTAGGTGGTGCTATAGAGTTGAAAAATAAATATACATTTATATCTCCCATTGTTATTTTCAACACATTGTTTCAGGCCCAAATCAATGCTCTATACTAATATTATAAGAACGTTGTGCATGTCTGTTCCAAGTTGGTGCAAAACCTACTGAACCAATTTTTCAGGGTAAAAAAAAAATCCACCATTGTGTAGTGAAGACTCCTAGAAATAACCTGCACTTTGTTTCATCTTGATCCAGAAAGTTAAAGTTGAGCAATAACAAAAACAACTGCTTCTGTCTATGCCCCAGCTAAGAAGTGGGGAGGAGACAACTGCAGGGACCAGAGCAGGTTCCTCACACCATTCCTGCACAGAAGTTTGCCAGTGTCAGGACCAATCAGAGAGGTGGGGTTGGAGAACATGTGACACATGCTCCCCCTTTCCTGCCCAGCAGAGTCTGCCAGTGCTACGAGCAAAAGTAGGTGGACAGTGTCTACCTATTTCAGTAAAACCGTTCAGTTGGGGTGTAACTTTCCCACTACACTGAAACAGTAGTCGTCCAACTAGTTGGCAGAAATCAAACATGTTTGATCGCTGCCCTTAGTTGAACTGACCATTTTTAGATGTGTCTGAGCTTGTGAAAGCAATTGGAGGCTTATTTTTTTCTCCCGAACATAAAATGACTAGCGTTCAACTGAGCCAACTAACTATTGGCTGCTTTGTACAATAGTCCTTCCACGTATGGCCAGCTTTATGGTACTTACACTCTCAGCATGTCCTAACATACAGCTTTTTTTTTTTTCATAAAATACTATTTGGATATTGTTAGCCTTTACAAGGTGAGAGAGGTAGTGGGTTCAGTTCAGAGAATAAGCGAGACAGTAAATTACTGATGTAACTTCCTAAACCTGTGTTGCATGTTGTGTCATCCATGGTTTATGTAGGCAAATGCTAACAACTATATATCATATAATAACTACAGTATTTGCGTTTAAATCCATGATACATGGCAATTTTCATTAATTTCAACAACATATGCAAAAGCTTTCAGATTGATCACTGTAGGCTTGAATTACTTGACACAGCTATATCTAAACTCAGCCCAACATATTATACTGTACAGTGCATTAGTCTGCCAATGTAAATCTATTCCTAAAGCAATATGCTGCTATGTTTTGATCCAGATTAAACAGAGGAAAAAAAGACAATCTCTATCTGGAAGTGTTGTTCTTACTGATTGCAAAAAGGTGGATTGCTTACGTTTTCTGTCCAAGGGTTGATGCCATACATGCAATTAAAAATAATTGGTTCAACTATTAATGGTACAGTATAGTAGTAATAGCTGATGAATATGTGCCAAAGGTCATGGGATAGGTGCCTAGTATGGTGTTTTACACTGTAGCCCAGCAAAGTGCAGCAACTTGACGTGGCATCGATTCCACAAGTGGACTGAAGACCTCTGGAGAACCGGTGACCCATGCCATCTGAATAGCTTCCCAGAACTCCCTGATATTTGTTGGTGCAGGATCTTGGGGCTGAATGGACATCTCCATCATGTTCATGTCGGGTGAATGTGGTGGCCACACCATTCGTTGGAACTTTCCAGAATGTTCCTTGAACCAATTCTGGACAACTTGGGACCGAAGACATGGTGCGTTATCCTGCTCAAATATTCTACTGTTGTGGGGGTACAGGGTCATCAAGCAATGCAATGGAGCAGTTACCGGTCAATGACGTGCTCAGGTGGCTCATGGGGTCTGAGCCACACCAAAACACTGCCGTTAGCCCAAAACAACTATAACCATGACTCATCAAACAATGCCACATGTTGCCAGTCCTTAAGGGTACATTTAGCGATTTCACAAGCTCAGGTGAGGCGCTGTGTCCGTTGTAGTGTTAACATGGGCACTCTGGTGTGTCTTCTCCCATATCCCATGGAAGCTAAAGAACACTGCACTGACCTGCTGTATATGCATCTGGTAATTCCTGCATTGTACGTGGATATGATTTGAGCCAATGTCAGTTGTCTGTTACCACGGACAATTCAGGTCAGACTACGCTGGTCACCATAATTAAGCACCCGTGGTAGGCCACGGGTGCTTACCCGTGACACTGTAGATCAAGAAATGTTGAATGTCTGTGCAACTTCCCTGTTATGCGATGGGCCGAACATACACATCTACAAAAGCAGTTTTAACTTGTACTTCTGTTAGACCTATAACACCATTGGAGTCTATTCTCTTGTATTATATGTTTCCCGAGTATATGGACAACTATCCAGTCCCCTACACTGGTTCCCTTTACTGTCTTTTTTTCAAATCCTTATATGGTAAAGAAATCTTGATGCACAACTATATGCTACTTCTATCATGAGTAGGGGTACGCCCACTTAACTGAAACTGACGAAGACGGTAGTAATCTTCCCATGATTTATTTGAGAACATACTACACATTTTATTTTTTTAATTTTTTTTAGAACAAGACCACAAACGAAGAAAAGTAGACCGTGTTTGTATCGGGATCAAGTGGAAAGCATCAGAGACAAATCTGGTGTTCTTGAGATAAGTTATCCGTATCTCAGACTATTTACTAATTGTGGACTTCTACCAACAGGGCCGGATTAAGGTCTGTGTGGGTTCCTATTAAATTTGGACGAACTAGGGGTATACGCAATGGGGACTTTTATGCAGAGCCCACAGTAGTGTCAGTACCCACAGTAGTGGTGCCCCCTATGCAATACCCCCATTAGTAGTGCCCCCTGTACTCATGTCCACAGTAATCATGCCCCCAGTAGTAATGCTCCCTGTAGTAGTGCCCCAGAAGTAATACCCCAAGTGGTAGAGCCCCCAATAGTAATGTCCCCAGTAGTAGTGCCCCCAATAGTAATGCCCGAGTAGTCATGCCCCCTGTGGTAGTGTCCCCAATAGTAATGTAGTAGAGCCCTCTCTATAAATGCTCCCAGTAGTAATGCCCCTGAATTAGTGCCCCCAATAGTAATGCTCCCTCTGTAGTAGTGCCCTAGTAGTAATGCCCTGCCTCCAAGTAGTAATGTCCCCCGAGTATTGCTCCCAGTAGTAAAGCACCAAAAACTAATACTTCCCTTAAGCCCCGCTCCCGTTTGATTCTGGTCCGCTCAGCTGCTCCTCTGCACTATGGGAGAGTTGCCATGACGTCTCTCCCATAGTGCACTGCGGGAGTCGGAGCTCAGAAGTGAGCTCCAGCCTAGGGCTGCCGCTGGTTACAATATCTCAGCGGGCGCTCGGCAAATAGATACTCCCTGCTGCACCAGGCTAAGGTGGGCCGGAGGAGACGAAACTGGTTCCGTCTCCTCCGGCCCACTTTAACCCCAATGGGTGTGGGGGCCCAGGGACGACCGCCCCTGTCACCCCCCCTCCCCCGTTAATCCGACCCTGTCTACCAACCACTTAAGAATACTTGTTATAGAATATATTTATAAGGTTACAGTGAGCGCTATATTTTGGCTTTGTATGTAATTGCTCTGCATCCTCATTCTTCATTACTGATGTGGCTGCCCCTATCCTCCCAGGAACTCAGGCAAAGTCCTGAAGAAGTGCTGCATCACAGCAGCATTTTCTTCCACAGATTAACATCATCAACACAATTGTCCTCCCCACAATATCGAAAAAACCATTGACCTCGAAACATCAATGTTTTCTAAATATCAATGGCTGCTAGACTATCCTAGTCTGGCCACTAACTGGCCTGGGGATGAGGGTACACACTCCCGAGCAGACCTAGGCAAAATGTTGGTTTGGGCCCCCTTCCCACCTGCAGAGCTTGCTGTGGGATGTGCTCCTCTCACTAAATTCTATCAACTACGACCATTCATAATGCCTTTGAACTATTTGCAGTGCAGCATGTGTGTTTTCATATGTGGCTTAAAAGACTGATCACAAAACGTGTTTCTGACTGTGCAGCCTATGATGCTGTAATATGCATTTATGATCTGTTCTGATATGGGTGTTTTATTTATTTTCCTTCTGTAATTTGAATAAAAAGTGAAAAGGTCCTATACCCTGGCTTTGTTTCACTTTCGTAACCAGCCAAATATTTGCTTTATCCCATAGTCAGACGTGGCCACACCAAAAGAAGAAAGTTGTCCCCTCGCCACGCTTCGGGCTCAGTGGCTCGCTACACTCGCCACAATCTTATATTCCCCCTCTGTGCCCACGTGGATGGTAGGGAATGATGTTGGACAGTAACTGATGACGTCAGGGTCAATCTACAGAAGGGGATCTAGCTGTAACCATTTTGTCTAATCCAAGCATGTCAAACTCAAAATCCCAACCGGACCAAATATTCAAGGTCTAAGAGTGTGAGGGCCGCAAGGAAAAAAAAAAAGTCTTCTATTCAGTTTTGAAAGGTTTATTATTAAGAAAAACCAACATAAAGTTTAAGCAAAGAGATGTCAAGATTTGGGAAGAAAACAGTAACTTTAATGTTTTCTTCCTGATATTTGACATCTTTTTGCTGTCACCAATTTTCCAATTTCATGGAGAAATCTTATTGAATGTGATAACTTTTAATACTGAACCAAGATGAAAGACTGTCAATCTGGACCTAGCAGGACACTTGTTTCCTTTCATTAATGAGAATAATTGCTCACACTGGCAGGTGCTTCCAAACATGGAAATAATTTCACATGCGAACTTGCGAGTTTCTTCAAATCGCGCAGGCAAATACTTAGGTACACCAACTTCGTTGAATTTGAGATTCAAATTTGAATCGCATTTACTTCCATTTGCATCCATAGCCTCACACACACATGCTGCCCCCAAATCTGAGAGGTAGGCAGCAGCTGTGTGACTGCACAGACAGTGGCACTTATCAGAGCATGGCAGCACCAGGCAGTACTTACAGTAATATTATGAGTGACTCCAGTCTCCGCTGCAGCGCTTGTCCTGTCCTGTGGGTGGGCTGAGCTTGTTTCACAGGCGCCTGTATAGAGCTCTGGGTGTGCAAAAGAGATTCAGCTGGCAGCGCTGTGGAAGGCCTTGTCGCATCTCTAGCTGGCAGCGCGTTACTGCCAGAAGGTGGGTTTGCAGGACCACATGCCTTGTGGTGTGTGGCGTCTCTCATCGGCGACGTGTTACTGCCAGAAGGTGGGATTCTGGGAGTGCAGGTCTTGTGGGGTGTGGCGATACTCCTCGGCAGCTCAGCGCATCATCACATGACACTGTCATGTGTATTTGGGCCCACACTGTCGAGCTGCATAAAATGTGCATTTGGGCCACATGTTTGACATTTCTGGTCTGAGACTTACTAACTAACTTTACTTCCCTCCCCCTGTATGTGTCTCTCCTTCCCCCATTTCCCCTCTCATTCCATTCGGCTATACATTCCCTGACTCTATAACCCCTTCTATACATGCTCTTAGTCCCTGCTTGGGGATAATATAATCATATTGCAGGTTCTTGACTTTTATATGCATAGTGGCTTGTGCCAATTGTAGGTTAAAATGTATATATAACTTGGTATTTTGTATTGTACACCACTGTCCTCTACTGGTTAGATTTGTTAGTGCAGTATCTTAAGGGGGGCATCCACTACACGATTTTAGCAGGCGATTGAACGTTAACGACGTCGTTATCGTTCAATCGTTTAAAAATTGTTTATAAATCGTGCAGTGTTTGGTCGTCAACGATACGCGCTCCCGCTGATCGTTTGAATGTCTCGTCAGTCATGCAGGTCAATTTCACTTGATCTATACAAATCGTTTGCAAATTATTCAGACTGAAAGATAAAATTTCAAGGGAAAAAATCAAGGGAAAATCGTTTAGAGATTGGACAGGTAGTAGATCGTCTAGTGGATGTGCCCCTTTAGATATACAGTACAATCATTGTTATCTACCGTAGCTGAGACTCATTTTATAGTGGTCTTTGCTACTGTAACTTTGAGATAATGGTACAGAGTTTGTTTCTACTTATCCTTAGTGGTGTAATAATTCTGATGTTACCCCTTATCGTTCTTGTATTGCAGTGATTTTCAACTCTAGGCACACCACGCAAGATTTTAAAATTGCCAAGGCACACCATCCGGCGATATGGCATGCACAACCTATGAAAAAACATATAGCCATGGCCAAAAGTTTTGAGAATGACACAAGTATTGGTATTCACAAAGTTTACTGCTTCAGTGTTTTTAGACTGTTTTTTTGTCAGATGTTACTGTGGTATACTGAAGTAAAATTACAGCATTTTATAAGTGTCAAAGGCTTTTATTGACAATTACATTAAGTTTATGCAAAGAGTCAATATTTGCAGTGTTGACCCTTCTTTTTCAAGACCTCTGCAAATCGCCCTGGCCTGCTGTCAATCAACTTCTGGGCCACATACTGACTGATGGCCACCTATTCTTGCCTAATCAATGCTTGGAGTTTGTCAGAATTTGTGGGTTTTGTTTGTATACTCGCATCTTGAGGATTGACCACAAGTTCTCAATGGGATTAATGTCTGGCGAGTTTCCTGGCCATGGACCAAAAATTTCGATGTTCTGTTCCCCAAGCCACTTAGTTATCACTTTTGTCTTATGGCAAGGTGTTCCATCATGCTGAAAAAGGCATTGTTCTCACCAAACTGTTCTTGGATGGTTGGGATAAGTTGCTCTTGGAGGATGTTTTGGTACCATTCTTTATTCATGGCTGTGTTCTTAGGCAAAATTGTGCCCACCCATAATGGTCTCAGGATGCATGACACTTGACTGATTGTAGCTCTCCCCTTCTTTTTCTCTGGACAAGCGTTTCTCCAGATGCCCCAAACAATCTGAAAGTGGATTCATCAGAGAAAATAACCTTGCCCCAGTCCTCAGCAGTCCAATCCCTGTACCTTTTGCAGAATATCAGTCTGTCCCTGAAGTTTTTCCTGGAAAGAACTGGCTTCTTTGCTGCCCTTCTTGACACCAGGCCATCCTCCAAAAGTCTTCGTCCTGCGTCATGCCAACAGTAAAGCATCCTGAGACCATTCATGTGTGGGGTTACTTCTCAGCCAAGGGAGTGGGATCACTCACAAGTTTGCCTAAGAACACAGCCATGAATAAAGAATGGTACCAAAACATCCTCCAAGAGCAACTTCTCCCAACCATCCAAGAACAGTTTGGTGATGAACAGTGCCTTTTCCAGCATGATGGAGCACCTTGCTATAAGGCAACAGTGATAACTAAGTGGCTCAGGGAACAAAACATCTAAATTTTGAGTCCATGGCCAGGAAACTGCCCAGACCTTAACCCCATTGAGAACTTGTGGTCAATCCTCTCCGACAACCAGACCCACCCGAACTTTGAGATCCGGGCTGAGATCTGAACGTGGCTTGAGGTTTCCCACATAACTCGGATCTCAAAACGAGGCAAAACGTCATCCTCCCGCTGTTGGGTTCTTGCGGGTTTTGGATTATATAAAGGTCCCTGCGATCAGCGCCATTTTCATTCCAGCTGTGGAGAGAAAAGCTAGCAGACGTAGTCAGTCACTGTCAGTCACTAAGTGTGTGTGTGTGTGTCCAGTCAGGGTCTTGGGCTGAAAGCTGCTGCTGTGTTGTCCATAAAGGGGCTTAGGCTGCAGCATATAAAGGGGGGCTTCCATCAGTGGGTGCTGCAGCTGCTGTCACTTGTCCTGTCAATTAACTGTAGGCTGCTGCTGTGTTGTTGTCCTGTCCATCAGTCTAGGGCTGCAGTCCATAAAGAGGTGCTGTGTTGTCCACAGTGGGTGCTTTGTCAATTAGTGGTGCTCTTCCCCAGTGTAATAGCTGCACTATTATTGTATTGTGACACTGCCGCAGTTACTGTCCACGTATTTGTGACTCTGCAGGTGGTCCATCAGCACTCGACAGTGGTGCTTTGTTGTCCATAAAGAAGGGGTGCTGTCTGTGGTGTTCCATCAAGGGGCTGCTGGCTCATTCAGGGGTGCTCTTCCCCAGTGTCAATAAAAATAAAAGTTATTTTTTTGTGTGTGTGTGCGTTAGCAACTTAGCTGCGCTATTATTGTTTGGTGACACTGCCGGCCAGACCACAGTTTATTGTCCACGTATTGTGACACTATAAGTCGTAGCGCAGTGTGTTATTCCTATTCATAAAAAATATTGTGACACTAAGTGGTAGCTCAGTGTTTTACTCATAAAACATCTTGTGACACTGTAAGTGGTAGCACAGTCTAATATTCAACTTTTCACTTCTTTCCTCAATCATGAATAAATGAGAAGTATACACACCGACTACAAGACCACAACAAAGTGCTAAATAACACGTGTTATATATAAAACATAATGATTTCACTGTAAGTGGCAGCGCAGTGTGTTCTTTTCTTATTCATAAAAAATCTTGTGATACTGTAAGTGGTATCACAGTGTGTTATTCTTTTCTTGTTCATAAATAATCTTGTGACACTAAGTGGTATCGCAGTGTGTTCTTTTCTTATTCATAAATAATCTTGTGACACTGTAGGTCATTGATGCCGCAGTGTAATATTTAAAATTGTTACAAATTGATGTGTGTGCTGTACCCCACTTCATTCATGTTTGTTGATATGGAGAACGATCAGTTGAGAGGAGAGCAGGAACCACATACTAGTGCTGGAGCTGCTGCCAGTGCCACCAGTCATGATGATACTAGTCCATCTACATCATCTACTAAAGTCGATGCCCAAGGGCACACAGAACTGAAGTTAGGGCATCTAAAATCAAGAACCAATCTTTTACAGTGGTAAAGAAAAAAATCAAAGGGAAAGTTAGCTGCAGAAAGACATAAAATTGCCAATATGTCCTTCACCACATGAAGCGGCAAGGAAAGGTTAAGGTCTTGGCCTTTATTTATGACTGGTGGTTCTGCCTCTTATGATGATTTAAGCACAAGTGAACATGTTGACATAGGAATCGAGTATGCTTCTGTGGAACTGCACCAGGATGAGCAGGATATTTTTGTAGCTGACGTTAATAAGGATGTTGTTGATGAGGATGTTGTTTGTATAAATTAGGCACCAGTGGAAGAAACAGGTATTGTCCATGATAAGGAAGAGCCCATTGTCATGCCTGGTCACAAGACAAAAAAAATCCACTTTTTATGTGTGGAATTATTTCTTCCCAAATCAGGACAACAATTGTCAAGTTATCTGTACCCTTTGTAAAGCAAGAGTAAGTAGAGGTAGGAACCTTAACTATCTGGGAATCACTTCCCTGTTACGTCATCTGCAGCGCATCCATCCAAAAAGTTTTTGTCTTTTGTGTCTGCATCACCTGTGGATCTTTTGGGAAAGTTTAGTTTTTCTCGGCAGATACACTTGCTGGAGAAACTGAAGGAGAAGCCATCATCTCTGCATAATGTGCCACTTGAGCTGACAATTTGCTTGCCAACAGCACTTTGCATCTCTTCAGATCTGTGTCCACTGGGAAGAAGGGCACAACATACGACTTAAACTTTATATCTTAAATCTTGCGTTTGCTCTGTTCAGCTTGTCCACATATCTGTGGTTAAGTGGACAGTGGGTACAACAGCATTTTGGAGGCCACTAATTATTTTTTTTTTTTATATCCCTGTACAGGTTGAGAATGGCTTTTAAAGTGGAACTTTGATGGGATTTGGTAGAGGGGACACAGGACCTCAATTTACTGTCTAAAACCCACTGTATTATTGGCAGATATTGGACGCACATCTAATACCAGCATAGATGTTATGGCATCAGTGATCCACTATGCAACTGGGTGACTGCTGTCATACTTGCTCCCCCTTGCAAAAGATTGTTTAACATTCAATTTTTTTTAAGTACTACTAGTAGTCTTCCTGGTCCCCTTCTGGTTTGAAAATCCCCTCCCAGGAGCAGCAGGCATAGCGCTCAAGGATTCTTCTGGGGCAAGTACTGATGTGAAGGATTTAAATATTTTTTTGTAAATGCCTTCCCTCCTCTCTCATAAATTTGTTCCAGAATCAAAAAATGAAATTAAATATACTACTAATCAAATATTCCTGTCCCTGCCTTCAACTACATACATACTCCAACTCCCTCAAACCTCTTGAATAATAAAAACATTTGTTTCCTGATGTGCCATGTTGGAAGTTGAACTGCCACTGCTGCTGCAATCTTTGACATGTGGTTTCTGAATGCCAAAATTGTCCAGAAATATATTTGAATAATATTTGTATTGTTCAATACAGGCAGAGAATACACTTCTCTAAATATTACATATATAAATAAATTATACAATGACATGGTATAGAAAAACATAAAAAATAGTGAATGTGCAATGCAATATCAAATAAATAATCCACATAACAATCAGCAACATAGAGAGTTAGTATATGAATAGTATTAGAGTCCTCATTTCGCTGAAGCTTTAAAATTCTAAGTAACTCACAAAACATCCTCATTTCTCATATTAGGAATATCTAACAATACTATTTATATTTAGAATGGCGGATGTCCCTTTTCAAGTATCTCCATGTTATACCAATTAGTCAGATTTACTATTTTACGGATCTTTTCCTTGGTAAATGCTGGTAGAGTGTTTGATATATGGTAGCCATATCTCAAAAAAAAATTGTGCTCTGGTCTCTATTTCGAGCGAAGTCTTTACCCAATCCATCTGATATAAATACATTAATCGCGGTAACAAAAGTGTTAGAGATATTTGGTTGGAATCAATCCACTGCGATAAGATCGCTTATTTTTGCTACTACTGCTGTTCTAGCTAGCAGTAATCTGTTTCCTTTAGATTATTTTGAGTGGTTCATGTGAGGATAAAGATTCCATAAGGCCCATATCATTGATATCTTGAGAGATATGCAATGTGTTATTTATGTAAGACTGCACCTCCATCCAAAATGCCTGATGCCCCTTTAATTTAAAAAATATAAAAAATATATATTCTGAACCACCAAGTTGATTTTGTGGGCAAAACATGGGACAAATTGTTCACCCATGCTCTCCAATCCTCCCTCATAAATTTGCTTCGGAATCAAAAAATTAAATTCAATTTACTACCAATCAACCCTGCCTGTCCCTGCCTTCAACGACATATTCCAACTCCCTCAGGCCTCTTGATTAATGAAAACATATGTTTCCTTATGTGCCATGTTGGAAGTTGAACTGGCAAGTGTTTGTGCCGCCCACTGCTGCCACTTAGCTTAGTCAGCCAGCTAGCTTGGTGCAAATTTTGGGCCTAAAACGGATGAAAACAATATTGTGAGCTGTGAGGTGGTCAAAATTGACTGGAAACGTTAATCATACTGTAGGAACAAAAAAAAACAATTGATGTAATATTAGCAGTTTTTATCAATTTTAAAAAAAAAATACAGATCCAAAACACGCAAGGGGCAGTTATTGCAAAACCAAATCCAGATCCAAAACACGAGGAGATACAGATCCAAAACCAAAACACGGGGGTCAGCGCACATCCATAAAAGTAAGTTATCACTTAGAAGCACAAAATATTAAATGTTAATACAGTTTTAATATATTAAATACATACATCAAAATATCACACACATAAAAATATTAAGAACATTCAAGGTGGAGCTACAAATCCCTAAGCAGCTCTGTTTTGTATGAAATGGGAGCAATTAGGTTTTGCCGCAAATTCAATTAGTGGATTCCATCTTAATTAAACCTCACTCAGGGCCTATTCTGCTTGGATCGCAAGTCTGCATTTGCATGCACCCGGCTGATGTTTGCACTGTGCGCATGCGTATAAGTCGCAGTGTGCATGCGAGAACCGGTCGCAGAGATCATGATTGCAAACGCAGCAGCTACGCAGATCCATCCCGAACTGATTGACAGGAAGTGCCATTTGTGGGTGGAGAGTAGGGGTGGTCGTAGAAATGCAGGCGTGCCAGTGCGTTTGAACGCCGTTACTGGGACGTGCATAATTAAGCCCCTACAATGGCATAAGCAGCCTGAGCTCAAAACACCGACAGGAAGTTTAGCAATTTCTGAGACAGGTCAGCTCAACCAGAACTGTGCGCATGGGTCCGATGTTTTAGCTGACTTGCGGATGTATGTAATGGGAAGTGGGCGGCTTAATACAGTGGTGGGCATCTTGGTATAATGCTGTGATCGCACTGCAATCGCATTAGTTTGCATAATTTTGCAGTGAGCAGGTGCGTGCGATTGCGATCCATGCTGAATGGTGTCCTCAGGTTGGTGATGTTACTCTATAAATAAATATCAGATTCTTGTTGTGCAGAATTAATGGTCCACTTATATCCAGTATAGTCTTTCAAATATTCAGCAGGCACCATCCATATATAGCATATTTACTTTTGGTAAGCCAGTCCTCACTGCACCATATTGAACCTTCCCCTCTTTTTGTAGAAAGATTTAAGGGGGAGATGTATTAACGGCAAAATGCGGTAAAACCCCCGAAAATGCAGTTTTCGGGGGTTTTACCGCATTCCCCGTATGTATTAAGCAGCAGAATGCGCTGCATTCTGCTGCTTCGCGTCGCTAGGTAACGCCACCTTCAAGTGGCGTTACCCAATAGAAGCCTATGGGCTTCTTAGCGCGACGCTCGGGGCTGGGAGGGATCCGATCGGATCCCTCCCATGAGCCCCCGCGGGCCGCGTCCTTCTGCGCATGCGCAGAAGGACTTCTGGGTGTTCAACCCGGAAGTCCCTCTGCCCGGCAGCATCGCAAAGGACAGCTCTCATCGAGATATTAAGTAGGACCGTAACTAAGGTGGTGCGGCTGGTGCCACCACGCAGAGCGCAACAGCCCTGAGGGCGGAAACAGCCGCCGACTGCAGTCTCTCCGCTGGGCGCCACACCGCTGGGTGCCCGATGCGTGGCGCCCAGCTCTACACTGTAGTGACAGCAACCAGCAGCCTCCACCCAGCAATTCACTCCACCTCCCAACAAGTCTTTTGGGATGGGAGAGACTTCATGACATCTCTCCTCCTAGGCTCCCACAGTGAGGAGCTGTTGGGTGAGGGTCACTGGGTCAGGTGCACTGTGCAGTAGGCGGTGGTGCGGTATCGTGTATGGTACCTTCAGATCCGGTCACAGTGAGTGAGTGACAGCCAGGGCCGGCAGTGGAGGCGGCCAGCACCAGGTCCCAGTGAGTGACAGGTCAGTTCTTAGCCTCTTTAGCCAGCTGTGCAGAAGAGAGTGAGCAAGGTGCCAGGGCAGAGGGAAGGGGTCCATGAGAGAGCGTAGAGAGAGAGAGAAAAACAAGGTGCCATAGAGAAGAGAACGGTTCCCGAGAGCGGGCAAGGTGCTAGGGTGCTATTTTGCCTAAGGCCCTGTGGGGTCTTAGGGCCTGATTCAGTAGCAGGTGCAGGGGCGTATTTATAATGGGTGCAGGGTGTGCGGGGCACAAGGCCCCTGGGTCCAGTAGACTTAGACTAGTTCCAGGAGTCTACTGCTGCTGTCAGTCGCAGGTGGCATCAGGGAGAGAGGAGGGTGCCCCAGACGGGGAATGCACATGGGCCCCCTCCTCTCTTAGTGCGCCCCTGGCATGGAGCCACGAGCAATAACAAAGTGGGTGGAGGCGGTTCCTTCCCATCATCACCCATGGCTCCTCCTCTTTGCCTCCACTGAGCTGAGTCCCATGCTGGCCCTGATGTCAGCTAGCCCGGATGGCATGAATTGCCCTCACCAGCAACAAAGCACAGCATAGTACTCACAGATAGGCTTTCCAAGTGTCTCTGAGCAAACTCTCTGTCTGCTCTCCCAGGTGAGACCATCAGCCCTAAACACACTAGGCTTATATTGGCCACTCTCAGGTGGAAAACTAACAAGCCTGATACCAGGCTGCGAGAACCAAAACCTGGAGTGGCCGTGGGTGGAGCCCTCCCTCTCCTCTCACCCACAACCCCCAAACCGGCTTTTCAAAAAGCCGAAACTCAAGCCTGCTACACTGCAGACTTTCTCCTGGGGATTTTAAACACATAGGACAGGAATCTGGGATAAATGTCCCAGCCACAGACCACTTTACCAGTGATCCTATCACAGTATATTTAATGTTATTTCCTTTTATTGCTGTCTTCATTCATGCCAGTCCTTTTGTATTGTTTATTCTAAAACTGCACATTTGTCTTGTCTGAAATGTGTTCTGTTGTTATTTTGGGTGTAAAAAATTCCAAAAATAAAATAATTAAAAAACCCTGCAAAGGACAGCTCTTCAAATAAGAGCTGGGTCGGACTGGACCACAGGGTTACGGGGAAATCTCCGGTAGTCCCCACTGCCTATGGGCCCACCCCCCTTTTCTAGGTGTTAGGTTCCAGACCTCAAATTATAGATTGTTACTCTATTAGACAGTAAGTTACCTGGAGGAGCAGGACCACTGATCAACATGGGGGCTTGGTTCCCTTCTAATGGTTAGGCAATCATCTGTGGTTGCTTTCCACAACCCCTCTGGTGGATGACCGCACCCTTTAAGCATGGGCCCCTACCACTGCATTCCCCAAGGTGGGCCCTTCATGCACTTCTGTTAAGCACGCAGCTAACAGGCAGCTCTATTGTATTGTATACTACTGAAAACACACACTTGCAATATGATTGCATACACCATCGATAAATATCATTCTGTCACACACGTTTGTTTGAAACAAACTGACTGGTGTCCATGCAATACCCAGCGTGTTTGATACGGGGCCAGACACGATTCTTAGTAAATATACCCCTATGTATTTATATACAGTATACGTTAATATGGGGCGTGAGGCTGTATTTTGCCTAAGGCCCTGTGGGGTCTTATGGCCTGATTCAGTAGCAGGCGCAGGGGCGTATTTATAATGGGTGCAAGGTGTGCGGGGCACACGGCCCCTGGGTCCAGTAGACTTTCCTGGAGTCTACTGCTGCTGTCAGTCGCAGGTGGCATCAGGGAGAGAGGAGGGTGCCCCAGACGGGGAATGCACATGGGCCCCCTCCTCTCTTAGTGCGCCCCTGGCATGGAGCCACGAGCAATAACAAAGTGGGAGGAGGCGGTTCTTCCCATCATCACCCATGGCTCCTCCTCTTTGCCTCCACTGAGCTGAGTCCCATGCTGGCCCTGATGTCAGCTAGCCCGGATGGCATGAATTGAGCATCAGTCACACAGGAGGAGAGATCACGGTGGCTGTTTCCCTGCTGCTGAGGGGAGGCCTGAGCCGGGTGCTGTGTTGAGAGCTTGGTTGGTGGCACCCAGGACTGGGAGGAGCCAGAGCGGTGAGACTGGTGCAAATTATCAGTGACTGCACTGGTTATGTGTGAGTTCTCTGACTGCAATATGCTATCCAGCCATTTCAGCTGACCACCAAGCTGCTGGATCATTCCAGTTTCCATCTGGTGGTGGATCAATTATTGTGCGCTCCCATCCATATCTGACTCTGTGTGCGCTCACACACATCAGCCTGGGGGTGTACAGATGTGTTACATACACCTTTTCTCACATTGCTCCAAATAGCTCCATTGGACGTACTACAGACTTTGCCATATAACTGCTCCAAACATCTTTTTCTTTTACTATGGATCTTATTCGCATACCAATTCCTGTGTGACCAAAGTATTCATCTAGTGTCCCTGGTATACTGTGAGCGAATCTGTAGGCCGCTACACTGCGACTATGACACAGAATTTAGGAAAAAGTATTAATCGCTATCCATGGCAGATTCATTCGAGTTGCGGCAAGCGTCTCATGCTATACAGTATGTTGCAAAAATGCTATGTGAATGAGGACACAGAGGTCATCTGTATCTGTACACTTAGGGCCTGATTCAGACCCTCTCGCTAAGATGTGATCGCTCGCACGATGTGTATGAAAATTGCGTAGGCGCACAGCAATGCATTAGCACGCCCAGTATTTCATATAGAGCGATCACATAGTGTATGTAGACACCCATCAGCCTGTTTTAAGATTCCCACTTGTGCACGTCATGTCCAGGAAGTGTATGCAACCATCGGTACATCGGGTAACATCAGATGCTATCGCAGCGCTTTAGGTTGACCACTTCAGTGTATAAACAAGCCAGGTGACGTGTACTATGATGCTGTCTTTTTATTATGCACACCTCTAACACGCCGTTGAGATGCTCAGGCACGCCTGCGTTTGCACCTCCACTGCCCCGTTTTTAATGGCCAGCACGTTACCACCTACCAAACGGCTTCTCCTGTCACTCACTCTGCTGGGCTGTCTATGTGCAGCGAGCGAATGCATTGTGAACTTTCGCTAAGGTATGCGCATGCACACTGCATACCATCGGCAGCAGCAACAGTATGCATCTTAGCGAGCGGGTCTGAATCAGGCCCTCAGGCCTCTTACTAGCTGCTTTTATCTCTTTTTCTGCCACACATGGGGCCTATTCATCATCACTTAATTTTTACATAAGCAGCTTAAAATTAACATTTTCACCTGCAATTGTAAAAATTAAGTTATCGAGCCATTCATCACGAAGGTAAAGCAGGAGATATCACAGATATATCTCCTACTTACCTTTCTCTAGCAGATTGGCCCGCTATCCCCATACACTAGTATCACAGATATCTCCTGCTTACCTTTCTCTAGCGGATTGGCCCGCTGTCCCCATACACTAGTATCACAGATATCTCCTGCTTACCTTTCTCTAGCGGATTGGCCCGCTGTCCCCATACACTAGTATCACAGATATCTCCTGCTTACCTTTCTCTAGCGGATTGACCCGCTGTCCCCATACACTAGTATCACAGATATCTCCTGCTTACCTTTCTCTAGCGGATTGACCCGCTGTCCCCATACATTAGTATCACAGATATCTCCTGCTTACCTTTCTCTAGCGGATTGGCCCGCTGTCTCCATACACTAGTATCACAGATATCTCCTGCTTACCTTTCTCTTGCGGATTGGCCCGCTGTCCCCATATACTAGCACGGGGACAGAACTCATCAAGCACCGAAGATATTATATTTTCGGAGCTTGAGTGCGGTTAGTTAGAATGTTAATTATCAGACCCCAATAATTAACATAATGAACACTACCCTAAGGGGTAAATTTACTAAATGTTGATTTAGCTAGATTTAAAACACAGATGGGCTTTCCAAACGCATATTTTGCATATTTATCATCCGTAGGGTTTCATCTTCAATTGGAAGTTGAAACCCTACGGATAATAAATATGCAGATTTTGCATTTAAAAAGCCCATCTGTGCTGCCGGCCTAGTCTATTATACAGGTCATAGAACTCTGCGGTGACCTCTGATATCTATAGTAATGTAAGGTAGGGGGGTATATTGCACCTTATGATACACAAGATTTAATTACATTTTGTAAGAAATAGAACTTGTGGACAGTATTAGCAACTTGTAACGGTTTTATGTTAATCAATACCAATAAATGTATAACACTATGGGCAGTTAGATCATTTTTGCGTCACAATTTCCAAATGGTAAATTGCGTTAACTAAATAAACACGATTGCTTGTAAATACAGATTTGTAAAAATTGCAAGATGCGTGTCGGTCTGTGTCATTGTGTCATGCATACATCACATTCACTTACTTTTTGTTGTTATAAATTGGTTTATTGCTAATTATATACAAATGTTTTTCTTTCTCCTGGTTTTCCTTCTCTATTTTAATTTCTGATGACAGCACTGTAGGCAGGAGTTAGTTTTGCTCCTACTCATGTCTTGCTCTCTGCAGAGAGTCCATATATAAATAGAGCATGGGGGTTCACCATCGATCTTCCTCTTCCACCATCAATAGTCTTGCTGCACGCGCTCTCATATGTCAGCATACAGCTTCTCCCAGTATGTATCAATCGTTTTTGCCCAGTTGTTTCTTTATTAGCGCCACCCATGTTCGGGGAGTTGCGGCGCCAGGGGCCATCCATTTTCTGGCTATTATCACCTGTTAAAATAAGCAATGTATCCAGAAATAGATGTGGATTCCGATTATCCATGACAGAACGCTGACCAGCATATAAAGATATGGGTCATCAGCATTATTACAGCCAATGATGTTTCCTTCACCGTTGTTAAAACTTTCTTCCACAGGCTCCTCCGGCTCTTCCTCACGTATACTGGGAAGATTTTCTTCCACAGGCTCCTCCGGCTCTTCCTCTTCAGGTATACTGGGAAGATTTGGCCTAAATGCATAGCTCTTGTATTTGTACATCCTACGTTTGCTATACATTGGTGGGGTGGTGATGATTTTTTCAAGGAAATCTTCTTCCTCTTCCAACGAGAGATCCATGGATTGGACATTGGAGCAGATGTCAGGATTCTGAGCTACAGCAGACGCAGCATAATCCCCATCATCATCATCATCGCCTCTACAGCATTTGCTTCCGCAACATCCCATTTTGCAATGGAAACTTCTTACCACCAGCTCCCTTCAAGAAGTGAGCACCAATCCAAACAGCTCAGTGTATATGATCCATATGTGACCTCATAATGGCCAGACTTGGTAATACATTGTGACATCACCAGTCTGTGTAATCAGCAGAAGCAGCACCTATCATACCTATGTGACTTTTTCTTGGTATCCATGAGTTGTAATAAAAAATACTGTCCCCAGTTATTTCCAGCCAGAGTTGACCAGTGACAATATCAGCACCATTAGTCAGTGCTGCCTATGCTTACTTATCAATCTGCCTCCCTTGGAGATAGAAGTAAAACAAGCTGAGCTCCACAGTGATGCTGAATGTACCCATATACAAATATATCGTGAGATGAGAGGGCCGAACTGACACTGATGCGTTGCTTTATTTTAAATAGTTTTTGTTATAGGAATAATAAATATAACAAAACTTTTACAATGTCAAGAAAATCATGGAAAGCATGAGATAGCACTGATCTTTTCAATTTAGTTTGAGTGTCGTGGGCGTGTAGACCGACTTCCTTGCTGGTGTGTAAGAACAGTGGCCTGGATAAGCTTCCACATGCAGTCACACGGATATTTAGTATACATGAGCGGATTCTCGCATTACCATAATGTAGTAAGCAGACAGCTGTAAAAGTGACCAGCGATACGTCTCTCTCTCAGAATCAGCCTTGCCACACCTCTCTGTTCATTGGGTACACCCACTTTGGCAGATGGTCACACCCCCTCAGCGGGCCCCTATCACTGCATTCCCCTGGTAGGCCCTTCATGCTCCAGTGCACAGTCCATCAATGCATAGGTGGAGGGTTTGCCTGTATCCAGGCCTGAAGGACACACAGTCACGGCGATCATTACATGTTTTCTCCTATCTCTGGTCAATTTCACAGAGGAATGAAGAATGCCCAATATTGCCCCTGCTTGGAAAGTGGGGGCATAGAAAACTAAATGGGTAGAGTTATAGAGGTAAATTTGCCTCCAGAAATGTATAAAAGAAGGACATTCCCACATGCAGTGCACAGGAGGCAGTGCTTGGAGGTTCACATTTTGAACAAGCAGGACTGAGAGCCCAGTAGCGGGGAGGGGACAGGTAGCCCCTATGGTATATATTAATAAACATTGCCCTATAAGAACTAACAGTAAGCATTTTGCAGGAGTAGGATAGTGTCATAAACAACTGGTCAATGGAAAGAGTAGGATTTTTTTTATGACCTACGGAGGTACTGGTCATGTATGGAAATGTCCCTGTCTCTCACCAGAGGTTTACACACAAGGGAATAAAGGCTGTTATACCAATCAGATAAGGAAAAGTCAGTAATAACTGAGTGTACTTGGTGCCCAGCAGAGACCAGCCAATTGTAGCCTGGGGGTGGGGGACTCTTAGCATTGGCCCAGGAGGAATGGACAATCTATAGAAGTTGATTTCTGGTATAGAACAAAGGGGCTAACTGTGTCTTGGGAGTTAAAATTCCCATTTTGTCTGGCCCATATTGTATGTGAGGCTAATCTTTAGAGTTTGTGTGGACATCAGACATTTTGGGTCCTCCCCAAAGCCTTACGTTCCCCCTCTCACATTATTTTGGGATATCTATGTGATTATACACTCAATGAAAATAGAGATGAGTGGTTCGGTTTTGGCTCAGATCTGCCCGCCAAGTTTAGATTTTAGAACAAGGCAAAACGTCATCTTTCATGGACAAAGATGATGTTTTTCCTCATTTTGAGATGCGAACTTGGTGGGAAGATCCAAGCCAAATCCAAATCGCTCAATAAAACTGACTTGTATAAGTTGAGTTATTATTATTATTATTATTATTATTATTATTATTATTAATAAATTATGTGGAGACCCACCCGCCCCATTGTTATTCTGACCCTGATCATAAATCGATAGTCCATGTTCCTGATTGGATGGAAATGGATCGCAATAGTTGCCGCCATTGATACTACGGTATCAGCATCATAGCACCCTTTGTGTATGGGCTGCAACTAAGCAGAGGGGTCAACAGTTCTGGTGACACCCGGTACACACTCCATATCCCCCTAGTGCAGCAGAGACTCTGTGTTGCCGTAGATTTACTCTTTTGCTTTGGAGTTTACTTTGTTGGCCTATTGACCCTGGGCTGGATGTTCCCTGGCCCTTGGCTACATGGGTATTGTTGCACCTTATTTATCTGGGTGGTGAATTAGGTAGTTAAGTACAGTTGGGGTGGGGCTTAGTTTTGGGATCCAGATATGACATAAGTTGGGGGTTTAGTCATATAGGGTGGGGGGAAATGGGGTCCGGGTGTTCTTATAGTTGCTGCCTAAGCTGTAGAGCCACTGGCTGATGTGCATATTTTTTATTTGTGTTTTATGCTTGTTTGTCAGGTTTGGACCACTTTACAAACATTTCTTTGAGGTGAGTCTATGTGACCGGGTCTGCTATTGGGAATTGTAGCCAGTGGCATAACTTGGGTCTTCGGAGCCCAGGATAAATTTAAAATTGGCGGCGGCTCCCCCACCCCCCCTCACCACAGAGAAAAAGTTGTGTTGCGCGCCTCTGGCGTGCAGAAAAAATGGGCGTGGTCAGAAAAGGGGCGTGGTTCCTGAGAATGGGGCGGGGCAACATGACATGCCACCAATTTCTTGTCAGTCTGGGAACATTCCTTTCTATTCCATATGCACCTTACCTATACGGTGGTTTCTCACAATGTGCAACCTCTGAAGAAATACATCCTCCCTAGGACAATGGTGTCTTCAGTCGGTATTCACTATTCATGTAGGTCACATCGTCCAGAAGATGCCTGTTTGTGTAGGAGTATTAACAAGGTCATCATCATATGATAGCTGTTCAACCAGACTCGTTCCCCGTGTAACTTCCTTCCCCCTGCATCTCTCAGTCACACCATCATCTCACTGCATCATCTCTTAGCCACACCATCATCTCCCTCCCTGTGTTGTCTCTTCTTAGTCACACCATCTCCTCCCCCCACTTCATCTCTCAGCACACCATCACTGCCCCCCCTGCATCAACTCTTCGCACACCACCCCTCCTTCGTCAACTCTCAGCACACCATCACCCCCCCGTGTCAACTCTCTGCACACCATCACCTCCCCCCGTGTGAACTCTCTGCACACCATCACCCCCCTGCGTCAACTCTCATCACACCATCACCTTCCCCCCTGTGTTGTCTCTCAATACACAGACACACACTGATACATATACATACACACACACTGACACAGATACACACACACCTTTCACACAAATGCAGCCAGCCAAGTAAAAACATCACTGACATCAATTGAAAGTCACCCCCCCTCGCGGCAGTCCGACCCCCCCTTACCTGGCTGGTCCGAAGCGGATAGAGCGCCGGGGAAGAAGAATCACCCTATCGCAGGCACCTCCAGCGGCAGCTCTCAGTATAGAGAGAATTCGAAGACTGCCTGGGAGGGGCTGCGTGCTTCTGCTGCAGCTCCCCCTACAGTCCTTCAGCAGCACCAACAGGCACACATGCCTGTTTGTTCAATATTCAGTCCGGGAGCAATGGAGATACCGGGGGGGTCATTGGGCTGGGGGTCACGGTGTCCTGACCAGCGGTGCCCCCCTCTGCTGGGCCTGCCACGGCGCCATGGGCACGTGCCCTGCTCGCCCTGCCCTGGTTGCGCCACTGATTGTGGCCTTTCCTATTTTGTTTACCCTTATTTTCATAAAGAGCTATATTGACCCTCTTTGTAGGCTGGAATTTCTCCTTACTTTGCTGGTACCTATTGCTCCTGTTAATTTTATTTCTCATTGCGAGGGCCTGGAAAGCTCCTTCAGCCACCCGTCTCGTCGATATTATCCTGTTAGGGGTTTTTGTATTTGTGGACTACCTGTACAGTATATTATAAAGCTGTTACCTGCTCGTTTTTGACCTTGTTCTATCCTTTATTTTTTGTTTTCTTTCATATATTCTGTACTTATCCTTCACCACATTAAACCACTCACTGGATATGCTTTCAACTTTTTCATATTGTCTTTTTGTATTGTCTTTGATATTGTACGTATATTTAATGTTATTTCCTTTTATTGCTGTCTTCATTCATGCCAGTCCTTTTGTATTGTTTACTCTAAAACTGCACATTTGTCTTGTCTGAAATGTGTTCTGTTGTTATTTTGGGTGTAAAAAATTCCAAAAATAAAATAATTAAAAAACTCTGCAAAGGACAGCTCTTCAAATAAGAGCTGGGTCGGACTGGACCACAGGGTTACGGGGAAATCCCCGGTAGTCCCCACTGCCTATGGGCCCACAACCCTTTTCTAGGTGTTTGGTTCCAGACCTCAAATTATAGATTGTTACTCTATTAGACAGTAAGTTATCTGGAGGAGCAGGACCACTGATCAACATGGGGGCTTGGTTCCCTTCTAATGGTTAGGCAATCATCTGTGGTTGCTTTCCACAACCCCTCTGGTGGATGACCGCACCCTTTAAGCATGGGCCCCTACCACTGCATTCCCCAAGGTGGGCCCTTCATGCACTTCTGTTAAGCACGCAGCTAACAGGCAGCTCTATTGTATTCAGTCCAAATACTACTGAATACACACACTTGCAATATGATTGCATACACCATCGATAAATATCATTCTGTCACACACGTTTGTTTGAAACAAACTCACTGGTGTCCATGCAATACCCAAAGTGTTTGATACGGGGCCAGACACGATTCTTAGTAAATATACCCCTATGTATTTATATACAGTATACGTTAATATGGGGCGTGAGGCTGTATTTTGCCTAAGGCCCTGTGGGGTCTTAGGGCCTGATTCAGTAGCAGGCGCAGGGACGTATTTATAATGGGTGCAGGGTGTGCGGGGAACACGGCCCCTGTGTCCAGTAGACTTTCCCGGAGTCAACTGCTGCTGTCAGTCGCAGGTGGCATCAGGGAGAGAGGAGGGTGCCCCAGACGGGGAATGCACATGGGCCCCCTCCTCTCTTAGTGCGCCCCTGGCATGGAGCCACGAGCAATAACAAAGTGGGAGGAGGCGGTTCCTTCCCATCATCACCCATGGCTCCTCCTCTTTGCCTCCACTGAGCTGAGTCCCATGCTGGCCCTGATGTCAGCTAGCCCGGATGGCATGAATTGAGCATCTGTCACACAGGAGGAGAGATCACGGTGGCTGTTTCCCTGCTGCTGAGGGGAGGCCTGAGCCGGGTGCTGTGTTGAGAGCTTGGTTGGTGGCACCCAGGACTGGGAGGAGCCAGAGCGGTGAGTCTGGTGCAAATTATCAGTGACTGCAGTGGTTATGTGTGAGTTCTCTGACTGCACTATGCTATCCAGCCATTTCAGCTGACCACCAAGCTGCTGGATCATTCCAGTTTCCTTCTGGTGGTGGATCAATTATTGTGCGCTCCCATCCATATCTGACTCTGTGTGCGCTCACACACACCAGCCTGGGGGTGTACAGATGTGTTACATACACCTTTTCTCACATTGCTCCAAATAGCTCCATTGGACGTACTACAGACTTTGACATTTAGCTGCTCCAAACATCTTTTTCTTTTACTATGGATCTTATTTGCATACCAATTCCTGTGTGACCAAAGTATTCATCTAGTGTCCCTGGTATACTGTGAGCGAATCTGTAGGTCGCTACACTGCGACTATGACACAGAATTTAGGAAAAAGTATTAATCGCTATCCATGGCAGATTCATCCGAGTTGCGGCAAGCGTCTCATGCTATACAGTATGTTGCAAAAATGCTATGTGAATGAGGACACAGAGGTCATCTGTATCTGTACACTTAGGGCCTGATTCAGACCCTCTCGCTAAGATGTGATCGCTAGCACGATGTGTTTGCAAATTGCGTAGGCAGTGCAACCGCACAGCAATGCATTAGCACGCCCAGTATTTCTTATAGAGCGATCACATAGTGTATGTAGACACCCATCAGCCTGTTTTAAGATGCCCACTTGTGCACGTCATGTCCAGGAAGTGTATGCAACCATCGGTACATCGGGTAACATCAGATGCTATCGCAGCGCTTTAGGTTGACCACTTCAGTGTATAAACAAGCCAGGTGACGTGTACTATGATGCTGTCTTTTTATTATGCACACCTCTAACACGCCGTTGAGATGCTCAGGCACGCCTGCGTTTGCACCTCCACTGCCCCGTTTTTAATGGCCAGCACGTTACCACCTACCAAACGGCTTCTCCTGTCACTCACTCTGCTGGGCTGTCTATGTGCAGCGAGCGAATGCATTGTGAACTTTCGCTAAGGTATGCGCATGCACACTGCATACCATCGGCAGGAGCAAAAGTATGCATCTTAGCGAGCGGGTCTGAATCAGGCCCTCAGGCCTCTTACTAGCTGCTTTTATATCTTTTTCTGCCACACATGGGGCCTATTCATCATCACTTAATTTTTACATAAGCAGCTTAAAATTAACATTTTCACCTGCAATTGTAAAAATGAAGTTATCGAGCCATTCATCACGAAGGTAAAGCAGGAGATATCACAGATATATCTCCTACTTACCTTTCTCTAGCGGATTGGCCCGCTGTCCCCATACACTAGTATCACAGATATCTCCTGCTTACCTTTCTCTAGCGGATTGGCCCGCCGTCCCCATACACTAGTATCACAGATATATCTCCTACTTACCTTTCTCTAGCGGATTGGCCCGCTGTCCCCATACACTAGTATCACAGATATCTCCTGCTCACTTTTCTCTAGCGGATTGGCCCGCCGTCCCCATACACTAGTATCACAGATATATCTCCTACTTACCTTTCTCTAGCGGATTGGCCCGCTGTCCCCATACATTAGTATCACAGATATCTCCTGCTCACTTTTCTCTAGCGGATTGGCCCGCTGTCCCCATACACTAGTATCACAGATATCTCCTGCTCACTTTTCTCTAGCGGATTGGCCCGCCGTCCCCATACACTAGTATCACAGATATCTCCTGCTTACCTTTCTCTAGCGGATTGGCCCGCTGTCCCCATACACTAGTATCATAGATATCTCCTACTTAATTTTCCCTCGAGGAAAGGCCCGCTGTCCCCATACACTAGTATCATAGATATCTCCTGCTTACCTTTCTCTTTCGGATTGGCCCGCTGTCCCCATATACTAGCACGGGGACAGAACTCATCAAGCACCGAAGATATTATATTTTCGGAGCTTGAGTGCGGCGAGTTAGAATGCTAATTATCAGACCCCAATAATTAACATAATGAACATTACCCTAAGGGGTAAATTTACTAAATGTTGATTTAGCTAGATTTAAAACACAGATGGGCTTTCCAAACGCTTATTGTGCATATTTATTATCCGTAGGGTTTCATCTTCCATTGGAAGTTGAAACCCTACGGATGATAAATATGGAGATTTTGCATTTAAAAAGCCCATCTGTGTTGATGAGTGACCATATAGATGTACAGTGCTGCCGGCCTAGTCTATTATACAGGTCATAGAACTCTGCGGTAACCTCTGATATCTATAGTAATGTAAGGTAGGGGGGTATATTGCACCTTATGATACACAAGATTTAATTACATTTTGTAAGAAATAGAACTTGTGGACAGTATTAGCAACTTATAATGGTTTTATGTTAATCAATACCAATAAATGTATAACACTATGGGCAGTTAGATCATTTTTGCATCACAATTTCCAAACGGCAAAATGCGTTAACTAAATAAACACGATTGCTTGTAAATACAGATTTCCAAAATTGCAAGATGCATGTCTGTCTGTGTCATTGTGTCATGCATACATCACATTCACTTACTTTTTGTTGTTATAAATTGGTTTATTGCTAATTATATACAAATGTTTTTCTTTCTCCTGGTTTTCCTTCTCTATTTTAATTTCTGATGACAGCACTGTAGGCAGGAGTTAGTTTTGCTCCTACTCATGTCTTTCTCTCTGCAGAGAGTCCATATAAAAATAGAGCATGGGGGTTCACCATCGATCTTCCTCTTCCACCATCAATAGTCTTGCTGCACGCGCTCTCATATGTCAGCATACAGCTTCTTCCAGTATGTATCAATCGTTTTTGCCCAGTTGTTTCTTTATTAGCGCCACCCATGTTCGGGGAGTTGCGGCGCCAGGGGCCATCCATTTTCTGGCTATTATCACCTGTTAATATAAGCAATGTATCCAGAAATAGATGTGGATTCCGATTATCCATGACAGAACGCTGACCAGCATATAAAGATATGGGTCATCAGCATTATTACAGCCAATGATGTTTTCTTCACCGTTGTTAAAACTTTCTTCCACAGGCTCCTCCGGCTCTTCCTCCTCTCGTATACTGGGAAGATTTTCTTCCACAGGCTCCTCCGGCTCTTCCTCTTCAGGTATACTGGGAAGATTTGGCCTAAATGCATAGCTCTTGTATTTGTACATCCTACGTTTGCTATACATTGGTGGGGTGGTGATGATTTTTTCAAGGATATCTGCTTCCTCTTCCAACGAGAGATCCATGGATTGGACATTGGAGCAGATGTCAGGATTCTGAGCTACAGCAGACGCAGCATAATCCCCATCATCATCGCCTCTACAGCATTTGCTTCCGCAACATCCCATTTTGCAATGGAAACTTCTTACCACCAGCTCCCTTCAAGAAGTGAGCACCAATCCAAACAGCTCAGTGTATATGATCCATATGTGACCTCATAATGGCCAGACTTGGTAATACATTGTGACATCACCAGTCTGTGTAATCAGCAGAAGCAGCACCTATCATACCTATGTGACTTTTTCTTGGTATCCATGAGTTGTAATAAAAAAATACTGTCCCCAGTTATTTCCAGCCAGAGTTGACCAGTGACAAAATCAGCACCATTAGTCAGTGCTGCCTATGCTTACTTATCAATCTGCCTCCCTTGGAGATAGAAGTAAAACAAGCTGAGCTCCACAGTGATGCTGAATGTACCCATATACACATATATCGTGAGATGAGAGGGCCGAACTGACACTGATGCGTTGCTTTATTTTAAATAGTTTTTGTTATAGGAATAATAAATATAACAAAACGTTTACAATGTCAAGAAAATCATGGAAAGCATGAGATAGCACTGATCTTTTCAATTTAGTTTGAGTGTCGTGGGCGTGTAGACCGACTTCCTTGCTGGTGTGTAAGAACAGTGGCCTGGATAAGCTTCCACATGCAGTCACACGGATATTTAGTATACATGAGCGGATTCTCGCATTACCATAATGTAGTAAGCAGACAGCTGTAAAAGTGACCAGCGATACGTCTCTCTCTCAGAATCAGCCTTGCCACACCTCTCTGTTCATTGGGTACACCCACTTTGGCAGATGGTCACACCCCCTCAGCGGGCCCCTATCACTACATTCCCCTGGTAGGCCCTTCATGCTCCAGAGCACAGTACTTCAATGCATAGGTGGAGGGTTTGCCTGTATCCAGGCCTGAAGGACACACAGTCACGGCGATCATTACATGTTTTCTCCTATCTCTGGTCAATTTCAAAGAGGAATGAAGAATGCCCAATATTGCCCCTGCTGGGAAAGTGGGGGCATAGAAAACTAAATGGGTAGAGTTATAGAGGTAAATTTGCCTCCAGAAATGTATAACAGAAGGACATTCCCACATGCAATGCACAGGAGGCAGTGCTTGGAGGTTCACATTTTGAACAAGCAGGACTGAGAGCCCAGTAGCGGGGAGGGGACAGGTAGCACCTATGGTATATATTAATAAACATTGCCCTATAAGAACTAACAGTAAGCATTTTGCAGGAGTAGGATAGTGTCATAAACAACTGGTCAATGGAAAGAGTAGGATTTTTTTTATGACCTACGGAGGTACTGGTCATGTATGGAAATGTCCCTGTCTCTCACCAGAGGCTTACACACAAGGGAATCAAGGCTGTTATACCAATCAGATAAGGAAAAGTCAGTAATAACTGAGTGTACTTGGTGCCCAGCAGAGACCAGCCAATTGTAGCCTGGGGGTGGAGGACTCTTAGCATTGGCCCTGGAGGAATGGACAATCTATAGAAGGTGATTTCTGGTATAGAACAAAGGGGCTAACTGTGTCTTGGGAGTTAAAATTCCCATTTTGTCTGGCCCATATTGTATGTGAGGCTAATCTTTAGAGTTTGTGTGGACATCAGACATTTTGGGTCCTCCCCAAAGCCTTACGTTCCCCCTCTCACATTATTTTGGGATATCTATGTCATTATACACTCAATGAAAATAGAGATGAGCGGTTCGGTTTTGGCTCAGATCTGCCCGCCAAGTTCAGATTTTAGAACAAGGCAAAACGTCATCTTTCATGGACAAAGATGATGTTTTTCCTCATTTTGAGATGCGAACTTGGTGGGAAGATCCAAGACAAATCCAAATCGCTCAATAAAACTGACTTGTGTAAGTTGAGTTATTATTATTATTATTAATAAATTATGTGGAGACCCACCCGCCCCATTGTTATTCTGACCCTGATCATAAATCGATAGTCCATGTTCCTGATTGGATGGAAATGGATCGCAATAGTTGCCGCCATTGATACTATGGTATCAGCATCATAGCACCCTTTGTGTATGGGCTGCAACTAAGCAGAGGGGTCAGCAGTTCTGGTGACACCCGGTACACACTCCATATCCCCCTAGTGCAGCAGAGACTCTGTGTTGCCGTAGATTTACTCTTTTGCTTTGGAGTTTACTTTGTTGGCCTATTGACCCTGGGCTGGATGTTCCCTGGCCCTTGTCTACATGGGTTATGTTGCACCTCATTTATCTGGGTGGGGAATTAGGTAGTTAAGTACAGTTGGGGTGGGGCTTAGTTTGGGGATCCAGATATGACATAAGTTGGGGGTTTAGTCATATAGGGTGGGGGGAAATGGGGGCCGGGTGTTCTTATAGTTGCTGCCTAAGCTGTAGAGCCACTGGCTGATGTGCATATTATTTATTTCTGTTTTATGCTTGTTTGTCAGGTTTGGACCACTTTACAAACATTTCTTTGAGTTGAGTCTATGTGACCGGGTCTGGTATTGGGAATTGTAGCCAGTGGCATAACTTGGGTCTTCGGAGCCCAGGATAAATTTAAGATTGGCGGCGGCTCCCCCACCCCCCCCTCACCACAGTGAACAAGTTGTGTTGCGCGCCTTTAGCGCGCTGAAAAAAATGGGCGTGGTCAGAAAAGGGGCATGGTTCCTGAGAATGGGGCGGGGCAACATGACATGCCACCAATTTCTTGTCAGTCTGGGAACATTCCTTTCTATTCCATATGCACCTTACCTATACGGCGGGACGAGGGGGGTTTACACGTGCGCTCCAGTATGTGGATACATGCTGCGAGGGGAGGAAAAAAGGGGGGGGGGGTTTGTGGGAGAAATGTATGTATATATGATGGTGGGGTGAGGGGTGAGAGGAACGGGGTGGGGGGGGGAAAAGGGGGGGGAGGTGACAGGGGAGGGTAGGTGGGAAAGCGGAATATGGGTGGTTATGTAGTATCAATAGATGGTGTGTATTGGTGTTTGTCTACTGTGTGGGTGTTGTTGGTGTGTAATGAAAAGCCAGACACTTGAGATCGAATCCAACCTGTTTATTGGTGAGTCACAGTGCTCCCCAGGCGGTATCGTGAATGAGATTGGGGTTGAGTGGCGGGTTAAGTGATTTCCTGGTCAGGGAGTTGGTGAGCCCTTTTAGGGGGCTCCTTTCCGTGCGGCCCTTACTTCTGCACGTCCCCTCTGCTGGACCTATGGTCACAGTCTTAGAGGACCAGGATAGTGATGATGTCTATGATAAAGTCCCGTGAAGTGGCAGTGGCGGCGTCCCGCACTGATGTTGTAGTTACCTACCGGTAGGTTGCAGTCTCTAGTCCTTGTACAGATGTCGTGTACTCCGGTATCGGTCTCACTGCATCATCTCTTAGCCACACCATCATCTCCCTCCCTGTGTTGTCTCTTCTTAGTCACACCATCTCCCCCCCCCCCGCTTCATCTCTCAGCACACCATCACTGCCCCCCCTGCATCAACTCTTCGCACACCACCGCTCCTTCGTCAACTCTCTGCACACCATCACCCCCCCCTGTGTCAACTCTCTGCACACCATCACCCCCCTGCGTCAACTCTCATCACACCATCACCTTCCCCCCTGTGTTGTCTCTCAATACACAGACACACACTGACACATATACATACACACAGACTGACAGACACACACACTGACACAGATACACACAAACCTTTCACACAAATTCAGCCAGCCAAGTAAAAACATCACTGACATCAATAGAAAGTCACCCCCCCTTGCGGCAGTCCGACCCCCCCTTACCTGGCTGGTCCGAAGCGGAGAGAGCGCCGGGGAAGAAGAATCACCCTGTCACAGGCACCTCCAGCGGCAGCTCTCAGTATAGAGAGAATTCAAAGACTGCCTGGGAGGGGCTGCGTGCTTCTGCTGCAGCTCCCCCTACAGTCCTTCAGGAGCACCAACAGGCACACATGCCTGTTTGTTCAATATTCAGTCAGGGAGCAATGGAGATGCCGGGGGGGTCATTGGGCTGGGGGTCACGGTGTCGTGACCAGCGGGACCCCCCTCTGCTGGGCCTGCCGCGGCGCCATGGGCACGTGCCCTGCTCGCCCTGCCCTGGTTACGCCACTGATTGTGGCCTTTCCTATTTTGTTTATCCTTATTTTCATAAAGAGCTATATTGACCCTCTTTGTAGGCTGGAATTTCTCCTTACTTTGCTGGTACCTATTGCTCCTGTTATTTTTATTTCTCATTGCGAGGGCCTGGAAAGCTCCTTCAGCCACCCGTCTCGTCGATATTATCCTGTTAGGGGTTTTTGTATCTGTCGACTACCTGTACAGTATATTATAAAGCTGTTACCTGCTCGTTTTTGACCTTGTTCTATCCTTCATTTTTTGTTTTCTTTCATATATTCTGTACTTATCCTTCACCACACTAAACCACTCACTGGATATGCTTTAAACTTTTTCATATTGTCTTTTTGTATTGTCTTTGATATTGTACGTATATTTAATGTTATTTCTGTTGTTATTTTGGGTGTAAAAAATTCCAATAATAAAATAATTAAAAAACCCTGCAAAGGACAGCTCTTCAAATAAGAGCTGGGTCGGACTGGACCACAGGGTTACGGGGAAATCCCCGGTAGTCCCCACTGCCTATGGGCCCACCCCCTTTTCTAGGTGTTAGGTTCCAGACCTCAAATTATAGATTGTTACTCTATTAGACAGTAAGTTACCTGGAGGAGCAGGACCACTGATCAACATGGAGGCTTGGTTCCCTTCTAATGGTTAGGCAATCATCTGTGGTTGCTTTCCTCAACCCCTCTGGTGGATGACCGCACCCTTTGAGCATGGGCCCCTACCACTGCATTCCCCAAGGTGGGCCCTTCATGCACTTCTGTTAAGCACGCAGCTAACAGGCAGCTCTATTGTATTCAGTCCAAATACTACTGAATACACACACTTGCAATATGATTGCATACACCATCGATAAATATCATTCTGTCACACACGTTTGTTTGAAACAAACTCACTGGTGTCCATGCAATACCCAGCGTGTTTGATACGGGGCCAGACACGATTCTTAGTAAATATACCCCTATGTATTTATATACAGTATACGTTAATATGGGGCGTGAGGCTGTATTTTGCCTAAGGCCCTGTGGGGTCTTAGGGCCTGATTCAGTAGCAGGCGCAGGGGCGTATTTATAATGGGTGCAGGGTGTGCGGGGCACACGGTCCCTGGGTCCAGTAGACTTTCCCGGAGTCTACTGCTGCTGTCAGTCGCAGGTGGCATCAGGGAGAGAGGAGGGTGCCCCAGACGGGGAATGCACATGGGCCCCCTCCTCTCTTAGTGCGCCCCTGGCATGGAGCCACGAGCAATAACAAAGTGGGAGGAGGCGGTTCCTTCCCATCATCACCCATGGCTCCTCCTCTTTGCCTCCACTGAGCTGAGTCCCATGCTGGCCCTGATGTCAGCTAGCCCGGATGGCATGAATTGAGCATCAGTCACACAGGAGGAGAGATCACGGTGGCTGTTTCCCTGCTGCTGAGGGGAGGCCTGAGCCGGGTGCTGTGTTGAGAGCTTGGTTGGTGGCAACCAGTACTGGGAGGAGCCAGAGCGGTGAGTCTGGTGCAAATTATCAGTGACTGCAGTGGTTATGTGTGAGTTCTCTGACTGCACTATGCTATCCAGCCATTTCAGCTGACCACCAAGCTGCTGGATCATTCCAGTTTCCATCTGGTGGTGGATCAATTATTGTGTGCTCCCATCCATATCTGACTCTGTGTGCGCTCACACACACCAGCCTGGGGGTGTACAGATGTGTTACATACACCTTTTCTCACATTGCTCCAAATAGCTCCATGGGACGTACTACAGACTTTGCCATTTAGCTGCTCCAAACATCTTTTTCTTTTACTATGGATCTTATTCGCATACCAATTCCTGTGTGACCAAAGTATTCATCTAGTGTCCCTGGTATACTGTGAGCGAATCTGTAGGTCGCTACACTGCGACTATGACACAGAATTTAGGAAAAAGTATTAATCGCTATCCATGGCAGATTCATCCGAGTTGCGGCAAGCGTCTCATGCTATACAGTATGTTGCAAAAATACTATGTGAATGAGGACACAGAGGTCATCTGTATCTGTACACTTAGGGCCTGATTCAGACCCTCTCGCTAAGATGTGATCGCTAGCACGATGTGTTTGCAAATTGCGTAGGCAGTGCAACCGCACAGCAATGCATTAGCACGCCCAGTATTTCTTATAGAGCGATCACATAGTGTATGTAGACACCCATCAGCCTGTTTTAAGATGCCCACTTGTGCACGTCATGTCCAGGAAGTGTATGCAACATTGGTACATCGGGTAACATCAGATGCTATCGCAGCGCTTTAGGTTGACCACTTCAGTGTATAAACAAGCCAGGTGACGTGTACTATGATGCTGTCTTTTTACTATGCACACCTCTAACACGCCGTTGAGATGCTCAGGCACGCCTGCGTTTGCACCTCCACTGCCCCGTTTTTAATGGCCAGCACGTTACCACCTACCAAACGGCTTCTCCTGTCACTCACTCTGCTGGGCTGTCTATGTGCAGCGAGCGAATGCATTGTGAACTTTCGCTAAGGTATGCGCATGCACACTGCATACCATCGGCAGCAGCAAAAGTAGGCATCTTAGCGAGCGGGTCTGAATCAAGCCCTCAGGCCTCTTACTAGCTGCTTTTATCTCTTTTTCTGCCACACATGGGGCCTATTCATCATCACTTAATTTTTACATAAGCAGCTTAAAATTAACATTTTCACCTGCAATTGTAAAAATGAAGTTATCGAGCCATTCATCACGAAGGTAAAGCAGGAGATATCACAGATATATCTCCTACTTACCTTTCTCTAGCGGATTGGCCCGCTGTTCCCATACACTAGTATCACAGATATCTCCTGCTTACCTTTCTCTAGCGGATTGGCCCGCTGTCCCCATACACTAGTATCACAGATATCTCCTGCTCACTTTTCTCTAGCGGATTGGCCCGCCGTCCCCATACACTAGTATCACAGATATCTCCTGCTTACCTTTCTCTAGCGGATTGGCCCGCTGTCCCCATACACTAGTATCATAGATATCTCCTACTTAATTTTCCCTCGAGGAAAGGCCCGCTGTCTCCATACACTAGTAACACAGAAATCTCCTGCTTACCTTTCTCTTGCGGATTGGCCCGCTGTCCCCATATACTAGCACGGGGACAGAACTCATCAAGCACCGAAGATATTATATTTTCGGAGCTTGAGTGCGGCGAGTTAGAATGTTAATTATCAGACCCCAATAATTAACATAATGAACATTACCCTAAGGGGTAAATTTACTAAATGTTGATTTAGCTAGATTTAAAACACAGATGGGCATTCCAAACGCATATTTTGCATATTTATCATCCGCATGGTTTCATCTTCAATTGGAAGTTGAAACCCTACGGATGATAAATATGCAGATTTTGCATTTAAAAAGCCCATCTGTGTTGATGAGTGACCATATAGATGTACAGTGCTGCCGGCCTAGTCTATTATACAGGTCATAGAACTCTGCGGTGACCTCTGATATCTATAGTAATGTAAGGTAGGGGGGTATATTGCACCTTATGATACACAAGATTTAATTACATTTTGTAAGAAATAGAACTTGTGGACAGTATTAGCAACTTATAACGGTTTTATGTTAATCAATACCAATAAATGTATAACACTATGGGCAGTTAGATCATTTTTGCGTCACAATTTCCAAACGGTAAAATGCGTTAACTAAATAAACACGATTGCTTGTAAATACAGATTTGCAAAAATTGCAAGATGCGTGTCGGTCTGTGTCATTGTGTCATGCATACATCACATTCGCTTACTTTTTGTTGTTATAAATTGGTTTATTGCTAATTATATACAAATGTTTTTCTTTCTCCTGGTTTTCCTTCTCTATTTTAATTTCTGATGACAGCACTGTAGGCAGGAGTTAGTTTTGCTCCTACTCATGTCTTGCTCTCTGCAGAGAGTCCATATATAAATAGAGCATGGGGGTTCACCATCGATCTTCCTCTTCCACCATCAATAGACTTGCTGCACGCGCTCTCATATGTCAGCATACAGCTTCTCCCAGTATGTATCAATCGTTTTTGCCTAGTTGTTTCTTTATTAGCGCCACCCATGTTCGGGGAGTAGCGGCGCCAGGGGCCATCCATTTTCTGGCTATTATCACCTGTTAAAATAAGCAATGAATCCAGAAATAGATGTGGATTCCGATTATCCATGACAGAACGCTGACCAGCATATAAAGATATGGGTCATCAGCATTATTACAGCCAATGATGTTTCCTTCACCGTTGTTAAAACTTTCTTCCACAGGCTCCTCCGGCTCTTCCTCCTCACGTATACTGGGAAGATTTTCTTCCACAGGCTCCTCCGGCTCTTCCTCTTCAGGTATACTGGGAAGATTTGGCCTAAATGCATAGCTCTTGTATTTGTACATCTTACGTTTGCTATACATTGGTGGGGTGGTGATGATTTTTTCAAGGATATCTGCTTCCTCTTCCAACGAGAGATCCATGGATTGGACATTGGAGCAGATGTCAGGATTCTGAGCTACAGCAGACGCAGCATAATCCCCATCATCATCATCGCCTCTACAGCATTTGCTTCCGCAACATCCCATTTTGCAATGGAAACTTCTTACCACCAGCTCCCTTCAAGAAGTGAGCACCAATCCAAACAGCTCAGTGTATATGATCCATATGTGACCTCATAATGGCCAGACTTGGTAATACATTGTGACATCACCAGTCTGTGTAATCAGCAGAAGCAGCACCTATCATACCTATGTGACTTTTTCTTGGTATCCATGAGTTGTAATAAAAAATACTGTCCCCAGTTATTTCCAGCCAGAGTTGACCAGTGACAAAATCAGCACCATTAGTCAGTGCTGCCTATGCTTACTTATCAATCTGCCTCCCTTGGAGATAGAAGTAAATCAAACTGAGCTCCACAGTGATGCTGAATGTACCCATATACAAATATATCGTGAGATGAGAGGGCCGAACTGACACTGATGCGTTGCTTTATTTTAAATAGTTTTTGTTATAGGAATAATAAATATAACAAAACTTTTACAATGTCAAGAAAATCATGGAAAGCATGAGATAGCACTGATCTTTTCAAATTAGTTTGAGTGTTGTGGGCGTGTAGACCGACTTCCTTGCTGGTGTGTAAGAACAGTGGCCTGGTTAAGCTTCCACATGCAGTCACGTGGATATTTAGTATACATGAGCGGATTCTCGCATTACCATAATGTAGTAAGCAGACAGCTGTAAAAGTGACCAGCGATACGTCTCTCTCTCAGAATCAGCCTTGCCACACCTCCCTGTTCATTGGCAGATGGTCACACCCCCTCAGCGGGCCCCTATCACTGCATTCCCCTGGTAGCCCTTCATGCTCCAGTGCACAGTCCATCAATGCATAGGTGGAGGGTTTGCCTGTATCCAGGCCTGAAGGACACACAGTCACGGCGATCATTACATGTTTTCTCCTATCTCTGGTCAATTTCAAAGAGGAATGAAGAATGCCCAATATTGCCCCTGCTGGGAAAGTGGGGGCATAGAAAACTAAATGGGTAGAGTTATAGAGGTAAATTTGCCTCCAGAAATGTATAACAGAAGGACATTCCCACATGCAGTGCACAGGAGGTAGTGCTTGGAGGTTCACATTTTGAACAAGCAGGACTGAGAGCCCAGTAGCGGGGAGGGGACAGGTAGCCCCTATGGTATATATTAATAAACATTGCCCTATAAGGATAACAGTAAGCATTTTGCAGGAGTAGGATAGTGTCATAAACAACTGGTCAATGGAAAGAGTAGGATTTTTTTTTTATGACCTACGGAGGTACTGGTCATGTATGGAAATGTCCCTGTCTCTCACCAGAGGTTTACACACAAGGGAATCAAGGCTGTTATACCAATCAGATAAGGAAAAATCAGTAATAACTGAGTGTACTTGGTGCCCAGCAGAGACCAGCCAATTGTAGCCTGGGGGTGGGGGACTCTTAGCATTGGCCCAGGAGGAATGGATAATCTATAGAAGGTGATTTCTGGTATAGAACACAGGGGCTAACTGTGTCTTGGGAGTTAAAATTCCCATTTTGTCTGGCCCATATTGTATGTGAGGCTAATCTTTAGAGTTTGTGTGGACATCAGACATTTTGGGTCCTCCGAAAAAGCCTTACGTTCCCCCTCTCACATTATTTTGGGATATCTATGTGATTATACACTCAATGAAAATAGAGATGAGCGGTTCGGTTTTGGCTCAGATCTGCCCGCCAAGTTCAGATTTTAGAACAAGGCAAAACGTCATCTTTCATGGACAAAGATGTTGTTTTTCCTCATTTTGAGATGCGAACTTGGTGGGAAGATCCAAGCCAAATCCAAATCGCTCAATAAAACTGACTTGTGTTAATTGAGTTATTATTATTATTAATAAATTATGTGGAGACCCACCCGCCCCATTGTTATTCTGACCCTGATCATAAATCGATAGTCCATGTTCCTGATTGGATGGAAATGGATCGCAATAGTTGCCGCCATTGATACTACGGTATCAGCATCATAGCACCCTTTGTGTATGGGCTGCAACTAAGCAGAGGGGTCAGCAGTTCTGGTGACACCCGGTACACACTCCATATCCCCCTAGCGCAGCAGAGACTCTGTGTTGCCGTAGATTTACTCTTTTGCTTTGGAGTTTTCTTTGTTGGCCTATTGACCCTGGGCTGGATGTGCCCTGGCCCTTGGGTATTGTTGCACCTCATTTATCTGGGTGTGGAATTAGGTAGTTAAGTACAGTTGGGGTGGGGCTTAGTTTGGGGATCCAGATATGACATAAGTTGGGGGTTTAGTCATATAGGGTGGGGGGAAATGGGGGCCGGGTGCTCTTATAGTTGCTGCCTAAGCTGTAGAGCCACTGGCTGATGTGCATATTATTTATTTCTGTTTTATGCATGTTTGTCTGGATTGGACCACTTTACAAACATTTCTTTGAGGTGAGTCTATGTGGCGTGGTCAGAAAAGGGGCGTGGTTCCTGAGAATGGGGCGGGCCAACATGACATGCCACCAATTTCTTGTAAGTCTGGGAACATTCCTTTCTATTCCATATGCACCTTATCTATACGGTGGTTTCTCACAATGTGCAACCTCTGAAGAAATACATCCTCCCTGGGACAATGGCGTCTTCAGTCGGTATTCACTATTCATGTAGGTCACATCGTCCAGAAGATGCCTGTTTGTGTAGGAGTATTAACAAGGTCATCATCATACGATAGCGGTTCAAAAAGACTCATTCCCCGTGTAACTTCCTTCCCCCTGCATCTCTCAGTCACACCATCATCTCACTGCATCATCTCTTAGCCACACCATCATCTCCCTCCCTGTGTTGTCTCTTCTTAGTCACACCATCTCCTCCCCCCCGCTTCATCTCTCAGCACACCATCACTGCCCCCCTGCATCAACTCTCAGCACACCACCCTTCCTTCATCAACTCTCAGCACACCATCACCCCCCCGTGTCAACTCTCTGCACACCATCACCCCCCCTGTGTCAACTCTCTGCACACCATCACCCCCCTGCGTCAACTCTCATCACACCATCACCTTCCCCCTGTGTTGTCTCTCAATACACAGACACACACTGACACATATACATACACACAGACTGACAGACACACACACTGACACAGATACACACACACCTTTCACACAAATGCAGCCAGCCAAGTAAAAACATCACTGACATCCATTGAAAGTCACCCCCCTCGCGGCAGTCCGACCCCCCCTTACCTGGCTGGTCCGAAGCGGAGAGAGCTCCGGGGAAGAAGAATCACCCTGTCACAGGCACCTCCAGCGGCAGCTCTCAGTATAGAGAGAATTCGAAGACTGTCTGGGAGGGGCTGCGTGCTTCTGCTGCAGCTCCCCCTACAGTCCTTCAGCAGCATCAACAGGCACACATGCCTGTTTGTTCTATATTCAGTCTGGGAGCAATGGAGATGCCGGGGGGGTCATTGGGCTGGGGGTCATGGTGTCCAGACCAGCAGGGCCCCCCTCTGCTGGGCCTGCCACGGCGCCATGGGCACGTGCTCTGCTCGCCCTGCCCTGGTTACGCCACTGATTGTGGCCTTTCCTATTTTGTTTATCCTTATTTTCATAAAGAGCTATATTGACCCTCTTTGTAGGCTGGAATTTCTCCTTACTTTGCTGGTACCTATTGCTCCTGTTATTTTTATTTCTCATTGCGAGGGCCTGGAAAGCTCCTTCAGCCACCCGTCTCGTCGATATTATCCTGTTAGGGGTTTTTGTATCTGTGGACTACCTGTACAGTATATTATAAAGCTGTTACCTGCTCGTTTTTGACCTTGTTCTATCCTTAATTTTTTGTTTTCTTTCATATATTCTGTACTTATCCTTCACCACACTAAACCACTCACTGGATATGTTTTAAAGTTTTTCATATTGTCTTTTTGTATTGTCTTTGATATTGTACGTATATTTAATCTTATTTACTTTTATTGCTGTCTTCATTCATGCCAGTCCTTTTGTATTGTTTATTCTAAAACTGCACATTTGTCTTGTCTGAAATGTGTTCTGTTGTTATTTTGGGTGTAAAAAATTCCAAAAATAAAATAATTAAAAAACCCTGCAAAGGACAGCTCTTCAAATAAGAGCTGGGTCGGACTGGACCACAGGGTTACGGGGAAATCCCCGGTAGTCCCCACTGCCTATGGGCCCACCCCCTTTTTCTAGGTGTTAGGTTCCAGACCTCAAATTATCGATTGTTACTCTATTAGACAGTAAGTTACCTGGAGGAGCAGGACCACTGATCAACATGGGGGCTTGGTTCCCTTCTAATGGTTAGGCAATCATCTGTGGTTGCTTTCCACAACCCCTCTGGTGGATGACCGCACCCTTTAAGCATGGGCCCCTACCACTGCATTCCCCAAGGTGGGCCCTTCATGCACTTCTGTTAAGCACGCAGCTAACAGGCAGCTCTATTGTATTCAGTCCAAATACTACTGAATACACACACTTGCAATATGATTGCATACACCATCGATAAATATCATTCTGTCATTGAAACAAACTCACTGGTGTCCATGCAATACCCAGCGTGTTTGATACGGGGCCAGACACGATTCTTAGTAAATATACCCCTATGTATTTATATACAGTATACGTTAATATGGGGCGTGAGGCTGTATTTTGCCTAAGGCCTGTGGGGTCTTAGGGCCTGATTCAGGAGCAGGCGCAGGGGCGTATTAATAATGTGTGAAGGGTGTGCGGGGCACACGGCCCCTGGGTCCAGTAGACTTTCCCAGAGTCTACTGCTGCTGTCAGTCGCAGGTGGCATCAGGGAGAGAGGAGGGTGCCCCAGACGGGGAATGCACATGGGCCCCCTCCTCTCTTAGTGCGCCCCTGGCATGGAGCCACGAGCAATAACAAAGTGGGAGGAGGCGGTTCCTTCCCATCATCACCCATGGCTCCTCCTCTTTGCCTCCACTGAGCTGAGTCCCATGCTGGCCCTGATGTCAGCTAGCCCGGATGGCATGAATTGAGCATCAGTCACACAGGAGGAGAGATCACGGTGGCTGTTTCCCTGCTGCTGAGGGGAGGCCTGAGCCGGGTGCTGTGTTGAGAGCTTGGTTGGTGGCACCCAGGACTGGGAGGAGCCAGAGCGGTGAGTCTGGTGCAAATTATCAGTGACTGCAGTGGTTCTGTGTAAGTTCTCTGACTGCACTATGCTATCCAGCCATTTCAGCTGACCACCAAGCTGCTGGATCATTCCAGTTTCCATCTGGTGGTGGATCAATTATTGTGCGCTCCCATCCATATCTGACTCTGTGTGCACTCACACACACCAGCCTGGGGGTGTACAGATGTGTTACATACACCTTTTCTCACATTGCTCCAAATAGCTCCATTGGACGTACTACAGACTTTGACATTTAGCTGCTCCAAACATCTTTTTCTTTTACTATGGATCTTATTTGCATACCAATTCCTGTGTGACCAAAGTATTCATCTAGTGTCCCTGGTATACTGTGAGCGAATCTGTAGGTCGCTACACTGCGACTATGACACAGAATTTAGGAAAAAGTATTAATCGCTATCCATGGCAGATTCATCCGAGTTGCGGCAAGCGTCTCATGCTATACAGTATGTTGCAAAAATGCTATGTGAATGAGGACACAGAGGTCATCTGTATCTGTACACTTAGGGCCTGATTCAGACCCTCTCGCTAAGATGTGATCGCTAGCACAATGTGTTTGCAAATTGCGTAGGCAGTGCAACCGCACAGCAATGCATTAGCACGCCCAGTATTTCTTATAGAGCGATCACATAGTGTATGTAGACACCCATCAGCCTGTTTTAAGATGCCCACTTGTGCACGTCATGTCCAGGAAGTGTATGCAACCATCGGTACATCGGGTAACATCAGATGCTATCGCAGCGCTTTAGGTTGACCACTTCAGTGTATAAACAAGCCACGTGACGTGTACTATGATGCTGTCTTTTTATTATGCACACCTCTAACACACCGTTGAGATGCTCAGGCACGCCTGCGTTTGCACCTCCACTGCCCCGTTTTTAATGGCCAGCACGTTACCACCTACCAAACGGCTTCTCCTGTCACTCACTCTGCTGGGCTGTCTATGTGCAGCGAGCGAATGCATTGTGAACTTTCGCTAAGGTATGCGCATGCACACTGCCTACCATCGGCAGCAGCAAAAGTATGCATCTTAGCGAGCGGGTCTGAATCAGGCCCTCAGGCCTCTTACTAGCTGCTTTTATCTCTTTTCTGCCACACATGGGGCTTATTCATCATCACTTAATTTTTACATAAGCAGCTTAAAATTAACATTTTCACCTGCAATTGTAAAAATGAAGTTATCGAGCCATTCATCACGAAGGTAAAGCAGGAGATATCACAGATATATCTCCTACTTACCTTTCTCTAGCGGATTGGCCCGCTGTCCCCATACACTAGTATCACAGATATCTCCTGCTTACCTTTCTCTAGCGGATTGGCCCGCCGTCCCCATACACTAGTATCACAGATATCTCCTGCTTACCTTTCTCTAGCGGATTGGCCCGCTGTCCCCATACACTAGTATCATAGATATCTCCTGCTTACCTTTCTCTTGCGGATTGGCCCGCTGTCCCCATATACTAGCACGGGGACAGAACTCATCAAGCACCGAAGATATTATATTTTCGGAGCTTGAGTGCGGCGAGTTAGAATGTTAATTATCAGACCCCAATAAATAACATAATGAACATTACCCTAAGGGGTAAATTTACTAAATGTTGATTTAGCTAGATTTAAAACACAGATGGGCTTTCCAAACGCATATTTTGCATATTTATCATCCGTAGGGTTTCATCTTCAATTGGAAGTTGAAACCCTACGGATGATAAATATGCAGATTTTGCATTTAAAAAGCCCATCTGTGCTGCCGGCCTAGTCTATTATACAGGTCATAGAACTCTGCGGTGACCTCTGATATCTATAGTAATGTAACGTAGGGGGGTATATTGCACCTTATGATACACAAGATTTAATTACATTTTGTAAGAAATAGTACTTGTGGACAGTATTACCAACTTATAATGGTTTTATGTTAATCAATACCAATAAATGTATAACACTATGGGCAGTTAGATCATTTTTGCGTCACAATTTCCAATCGGTAAAATGCGTTAACTAAATAAACACGATTGCTTGTAAATACAGATTTGCAAAAATTGCAAGATGCGTGTCGGTCTGTGTCATTGTGTCATGCATACATCACATTCACTTACTTTTTGTTGTTATAAATTGGTTTATTGCTAATTATATACAAATGTTTTTCTTTCTCCTGGTTTTCCTTCTCTATTTTAATTTCTGATGACAGCACTGTAGGCAGGAGTTAGTTTTGCTCCTACTCATGTCTTGCTCTCTGCAGAGAGTCCATATATAAATAGAGCATGGGGGTTCACCATCGATCTTCCTCTTCCACCATCAATAGTCTTGCTGCACGCGCTCTCATATGTCAGCATACAGCTTCTCCCAGTATGTATCAATCATTTTTGCCCAGTTGTTTCTTTATTAGCGCCACCCATGTTCGGGGAGTAGCGGCGCCAGGGGCCATCCATTTTCTGGCTATTATCACCTGTTAAAATAAGCAATGTATCCAGAAATAGATGTGGATTCCGATTATCCATGACAGAACACTGACCAGCATATAAAGATATGGGTCATCAGCATTATTACAGCCAATGATGTTTCCTTCACCGTTGTTAAAACTTTCTTCCACAGGCTCCTCCTGCTCTTCCTCCTCACGTATACTGGGAAGAATTTCTTCCACAGGCTCCTCCGGATCTTCCTCTTCAGGTATACTGGGAAGATTTGGCCTAAATGCATAGCTCTTGTATTTGTACATCCTACGTTTGCTATACATTGGTGGGGTGGTGATGATTTTTTCAAGGATATCTGCTTCCTCTTCCAACGAGAGATCCATGGATTGGACATTGGAGCAGATGTCAGGATTCTGAGCTACAGCAGACGCAGCATAATCCCCATCATCATCATCATCATCATCATCGCCTCTACAGCATTTGCTTCCGCAACATCCCATTTTGCAATGGAAACTTCTTACCACCAGCTCCCTTCAAGAAGTGAGCACCAATCCAAACAGCTCAGTGTATATGATCCATATGTGACCTCATAATGGCCAGACTTGATAATACATTGTGACATCACCAGTCTGTGTAATCAGCAGAAGCAGCACCTATCATACCTATGTGACTTTTTCTTGGTATCCATGAGTTGTAATAAAAAAATACTGTCCCCAGTTATTTCCAGCCAGAGTTGACCAGTGACAAAATCAGCACCATTAGTCAGTGCTGCCTATGCTTACTTATCAATCTGCCTCCCTTGGAGATAGAAGTAATACAAGCTGAGCTCCACAGTGATGCTGAATGTACCCATATACACATATATCGTGAGATGAGAGGGCCGAACTGACACTGATGCGTTGCTTTATTTTAAATAGTTTTTGTTATAGGAATAATAAATATAACAAAACTTTTACAATGTCAAGAAAATCATGGAAAGCATGAGATAGCACTGATCTTTTCAATTTAGTTTGAGTGTCGTGGGCGTGTAGACCGACTTCCTTGCTGGTGTGTAAGAACAGTGGCCTGGATAAGCTTCCACATGCAGTCACACGGATATTTAGTATACATGAGCGGATTCTCGCATTACCATAATGTAGTAAGCAGACAGCTGTAAAAGTGACCAGCGATACGTCTCTCTCTCAGAATCAGCCTTGCCACACCTCTCTGTTCATTGGGTACACCCACTTTGGCAGATGGTCACACCCCCTCAGCGGGCCCCTATCACTACATTCCCCAGGTAGGCCCTTCATGCTCCAGTGTACAGTCCATCAATGCATAGGTGGAGGGTTTGCCTGTATCCAGGCCTGAAGGACACACAGTCACGGCGATCATTACATGTTTTCTCCTATCTCTGGTCAATTTCAAAGAGGAATGAAGAATGCCCAATATTGCCCCTGCTGGGAAAGTGGGGGCATAGAAAACTAAATGGGTAGAGTTATAGAGGTAAATTTGCCTCCAGAAATGTATAACAGAAGGACATTCCCACATGCAGTGCACAGGAGGCAGTGCTTGGAGGTTCACATTTTGAACAAGCAGGACTGAGAGCCCAGTAGCGGGGAGGGGACAGGTAGCCCCTATGGTATATATTAATAAACATTGCCCTATAAGAACTAACAGTAAGCATTTTGCAGGAGTAGGATAGTGTCATAAACAACTGGTCAATGGAAAGAGTAGGATTTTTTTTTTATGACCTACGGAGGTACTGGTCATGTATGGAAATGTCCCTGTCTCTCACCAGAGGCTTACACACAAGGGAATAAAGGCTGTTATACCAATCAGATAAGGAAAAGTCAGAAACAACTGAGTGTACTTGGTGCCCAGCAGAGACCAGCCAATTGTAGCCTGGGGGTGGGGGACTCTTAGCATTGGCCCAGGAGGAATGGACAATCTATAGAAGGTGATTTCTGGTATAGAACAAAGGGGCTAACTGTGTCTTGGGAGTTAAAATTCCCATTTTGTCTGGCCCATATTGTATGTGAGGCTAATCTTTAGAGTTTGTGTGGACATCAGACATTTTGGGTCCTCCCCAAAGCCTTACGTTCCCCCTCTCACATTATTTTGGGATATCTATGTGATTATACACTCAATGAAAATAGAGATGAGCGGTTCGGTTTTGGCTCAGATCTGCCCGCCAAGTTCAGATTTTAGAACAAGGCAAAACGTCATCTTTCATGGACAAAGATGATGTTTCTCCTCATTTTGAGATGCGAACTTGGTGGGAAGATCCAAGCCAAATCCAAATCGCTCAATAAAACTGACTTGTGTAAGTTGAGTTATTATTATTATTATTATTAATAAATAATGTGGAGACCCACCCGCCCCATTGTTATTCTGACCCTGATCATAAATCGATAGTCCATGTTTCTGATTGGATGGAAATGGATCGCAATAGTTGCCGCCATTGATACTATGGTATCAGCATCATAGCACCCTTTGTGTATGGGCTGCAACTAAGCAGAGGGGTCAGCAGTTCTGGTGACACCCGGTACACACTCCATATCCCCCTAGCGCAGCAGAGACTCTGTGTTGCCGTAGATTTACTCTTTTGCTTTGGAGTTTACTTTGTTGGCCTATTGACCCTGGGCTGGATGTTCCCTGGCCCTTGGCTACATGGGTATTGTTGCACCTCATTTATCTGGGTGGGGAATTAGGTAGTTAAGTACAGTTGGGGTGGGGCTTAGTTCGGGGATCCAGATATGACATAAGTTGGGGGTTTAGTCATATAGGGTGGGGGGAAATGGGGGCCGGGTGTTCTTATAGTTGCTGCCTAAGCTGTATAGCCGCTGGCTGATGTGCATATTATTTATTTCTGTTTTATGCTTGTTTGTCAGGTTTGGACCACTTTACAAACATTTCTTTGAGGTGAGTCTATGTGACCGGGTCTGGTATTGGGAATTGTAGCCAGTGTTATAACTTGGGTCTTCGGAGCCCAGGATAAATTTAAAATTGGCAGCAGCCCTCCCACCCCCCCTCACCACAGAGAAAAAGTTGTGTTGCGCGCCAGTGGCGCGCAGAAAAAAATGGGCGTGGTCAGAAAAGGGGCGTGGTTCCTGAGAATGGGGCGGGCCAACATGACATGCCACCAATTTCTTGTCAGTCTGGGAACATTCCTTTCTATTCCATATGAACCTTACCTATACGGTGGTTTCTCACAATGTGCAACCTCTGAAGAAATACATCCTCCCTGGGACAATGGCGTCTTCAGTCGGTATTCACTATTCATGTAGGTCACATCGTCCAGAAGATGCCTGTTTGTGTAGGAGTATTAACAAGGTCATCATCATATGATAGCGGTTCAACCAGACTCGTTCCCCGTGTAACTTCCTTCCCCCTGCGTCTCTCAGTCACACCATCATCTCACTGCATCATCTCTTAGCCACACCATCATCTCCGTCCATGTGTTGTCTCTTCTTAGTCACACCATCTCCTCCCCCCCGCTTCATCTCTCAGCACACCATCACTGCCCCCCTTGCATCAACTCTTCGCACACCACTCCTCCTGCGTCAACTCTCAGCACACCATCACCCCCCCGTGTCAACTCTCTGCACACCATCCATCCCCCCTGTGTCAACTCTCGGCACACCATCTCCCCCCTGCGTCAACTCTCATCACACCATCACCTTCCCCCCTGTGTTGTCTCTCAATACACAGATACACACTGACACATATACATACACACAGACTGACAGACACACACACTGACACAGATACACACACACCTTTCACACAAATGCAGCCAGCCAAGTAAAAACTAGAGATGAGCGGTTCGGATTCTGTGGAATCCGAACCGCTCCGAACATTGGGGATCCGAGTCCACCCGAACCCTGTTCGGGTGTTCACCGCCTGACTCGGATCCCCGTTCGGGGCCGAACGGCGGCCGCCTGATGTCGGACCGAACGGCGGCCGCCTGATGTCGGATTCTCACTAGAGAATCCAACATCAGGGCTCCTATTGTGTAGGGCAGAGCGCAGTGATAGCGCTCTGCCTACACAGACACAGACACACAGCCGCCAGCGGCAGCTGTGTGTTTGTCACAGCAGCCAATGAGAGTCACACAGACTCTCATTGGCTGCTGTACGGAGGGAGCCGGCTGGAGCTCACACATGAGCTCCGTTTTCCGGCTCCCTCCGCAGCGTGTGACAGCAGAGCGGACGGCGCGGGAGCGGGGAATCAGGTAAGATTTATTTATTTATTTATTTTACTTGTCAAAGGTCCGGGGGCGCTACTGGGGGGGTCTGCTACTGGGGGGGGCTATACTACTGGGGGGGTCTGCTACTGGGGGGGCTATACTACTGGGGGGGTCTGCTACTGGGGGTCCATACTACTGAGGGGCCTGCTACTGGGGGGGGGTCTGCTACTGGGGGGGGTCTGCTACTGGGCGTCCATACTACTGAGGGGCCTGCTACTGGGGGGGGCTATGCTACTGGGGGGGGTTTGCTACTGGGGGGCCATACTACTGGGGGGGCTTACTACTACTGGGGGGGATACTACTGGGGGGGCTTACTACTACTGGGGGGGCCATACTACAGGGGGGCCATACTACAGGGGGGGCTACTACTGGGGCAGCCTACTACTGAGGGGGGCCTGCTACTGGGGGCAGCCTACTACTGGGGGGGGCATACTACTGGGGGGGCTATACTACTGGGGGGCCATACTACTGGGGGGGCTGCTAATGGGGGGCATACTACTGGGGGGGCCTGCTAAAGGGGGGCATACTACTGGGTGGCATGCTAATGGGGGGCATACTACTGGGGGGGCCTGCTAATGGGGGGCATACTACTGGGGGGCATTCTACTGGGGGCACTGCATAGGGGACCCTACTACTAAGGGGACTGCATAGGGGGCACCACTGCTGGGGGCATTGTGTAAAGAACACCGCTACTGTGGGCATTGTGTAAAAGGGGCACTACTGTGGGCATTGTGTAAAAGGGTCACTACTGTGGGCATTGTGTAAAAGGGGCACTACTGTGTGTCGTAACATAAATAAGAGACACTACTTTATGGTGTAATGTGAATCAGGCCCTACGTGCGGTGTAATGTGAATAAGATTGTGCACTGTGACTCCTTGGGCCGTAGCCCACTATGTAAACAAGTACTGTGACTCTGCTGGCCGTACCCCACTGGGTGGGTGCACTACTTTTCATTTCTGCCACTGCTGTGTGGCAATGTGTCATAGATGTACTTTATACTGTGGTGTCTGTGTCGTTGTGCCGCTGCTCTGTCGCTTAGGAACCAGTCAGCTCACTGCAACCTTTGGCCAATAATGTTGAAAACAATATTATGAGCTGTTATATGGTCTAAATTGACTGGAAATTAATGTTATTGAGGTTAATAATACTCTAGGAAGAAAAAAAAGACCAATTTATGTGATTTTAGCTTTTTTTGTAAATTTTTGTAAAAAAATCCAAATCCAAATCCAAAGCCAGTCACCGCAGTTTGGCAAATCCAAATCCAAATCCAAAGCCGGACGACGAATTAGAACCAAATCCAAATCCGGCAAAAATGGTCCGGCGCACATCCCTAGTAAAAACATCACTGACTTCAATTGAAAGTCACCCCCCCTCGCGGCAGTCCGACCCCCCCTTACCTGGCTGGTCCGAAGCGGAGAGAGCGCCGGGGAAGAAGAATCACCCTGTCACAGGCACCTCCAGCGGCAGCTCTCAGTATAGAGAGAATTCGAAGACTGCCTGGGAGGGGCTGCGTGCTTCTGCTGCAGCTCCCCCTACAGTCCTTCAGCAGCACCAACAGGCACACATGCCTGTTTGTTCAATATTCAGTCCGGGAGCAATGGAGATGCCGGGGTGGTCATTGGGCTGGGGGGTCACGGTGTCCTGACCAGCGGGGCCCCCCTCTGCTGGGCCTGCCACGGCGCCAAGGGCACGTGCCCTGCTCGCCCTGCCCTGGATACTCCACTGATTGTGGCCTTTCCTATTTTGTTTATCCTTATTTTCATAAAGAGCTATATTGACCCTCTTTGTAGGCTGGAATTTCTCCTTACTTTGCTGGTACCTATTGCTCCTGTTATTTTTATTTCTCATTGCGAGGGCCTGGAAAGCTCCTTCAGCCACCCGTCTCGTCGATATTATCCTGTTAGGGGTTTTTGTATCTGTGGACTACCTTTACAGTATATTATAAAGCTGTTACCTGCTCGTTTTTGACCTTGTTCTATCCTTTATTTTTTGTTTTCTTTCATATATTCTGTACTTATCCTTCACCACACTAAACCACTCACTGGATATGCTTTCAACTTTTTCATATTGTCTTTTTGTATTGTCTTTGATATTGTACGTATATTTAATGTTATTTCCTTTTATTGCTGTCTTCATTCATGCCAGTCCTTTTGTATTGTTTATTGTAAAACTGCACATTTGTCTTGTCTGAAATGTGTTCTGTTGTTATTTTGGGTGTAAAAAATTCCAAAAATAAAATAATTAAAAAACCCTGCAAAGGACAGCTCTTCAAATAAGAGCTGGGTCGGACTGGACCACAGGGTTACGGGGAAATCCCCGGTAGTCCCCACTGCCTATGGGCCCACCCCCCTTTTCTAGGTGTTAGGTTCCAGACCTCAAATTATAGATTGTTACTCTATTAGACAGTAAGTTACCTGGAGGAGCAGGACCACTGATCAACATGGGGGCTTGGTTCCCTTCTAATGGTTAGGCAATCATCTGTGGTTGCTTTCCACAACCCCTCTGGTGGATGACCGCACCCTATAAGCATGGACCCCTACCACTGCATTCCCCAAGGTGGGCCCTTCATGCACTTCTGTTAAGCACGCAGCTAACAGGCAGCTCTATTGTATTCAGTCCAAATACTACTGAATACACACACTTGCAATATGATTGCATACACCATCGATAAATATCATTCTGTCACACACGTTTGTTTGAAACAAACTCACTGGTGTCCATGCAATACCCAGCGTGTTTGATACGGGGCCAGACACGATTCTTAGTAAATATACCCCTATGTATTTCTATACAGTATACGTTAATATGGGGCGTGAGGCTGTATTTTGCCTAAGGCCCTGTGGGGTCTTAGGGCCTGATTCAGTAGCAGGCGCAGGGGCGTATTTATAATGGGTGCAGGGTGTGCGGGGCACACGGCCCCTGTGTCCAGTAGACTTTCCCGGAGTCTACTGCTGCTGTCAGTCGCAGGTGGCATCAGGAAGAGAGGAGGGTGCCCCAGACGGGGAATGCACATGGGCCCCCTCCTCTCTTAGTGCGCCCCTGGCATGGAGCCACGAGCAATAACAAAGGGGGAGGAGGCGGTTCCTTCCCATCATCACCCATGGCTCCTCCTCTTTGCCTCCACTGAGCTGAGTCCCATGCTGGCCCTGATGTCAGCTAGCCCGGATGGCATGAATTGAGCATCAGTCACACAGGAGGAGAGATCACGGTGGCTGTTTCCCTGCTGCTGAGGGGAGGCCTGAGCCGGGTGCTGTGTTGAGAGCTTGGTTGGTGGCACCCAGGACTGGGAGGAGCCAGAGCAGTGAGTCTGGTGCAAATTATCAGTGACTGCAGTGGTTATGTGTGAGTTCTCTGACTGCACTATGCTATCAAGCCATTTCAGCTGACCACCAAGCTGCTGGATCATTCCAGTTTCCATCTGGTGGTGGATCAATTATTGTGCGCTCCCATCCATATCTGACTCTGTGTGCGCTCACACACACCAGCCTGGGGGTGTACAGATGTGTGTGTTACATACAACTTTTCTCACATTGCTCCAAATAGCTCCATTGGACGTAATACAGACTTTGCCATTTAGCTGCTCCAAACATCTTTTTCTTTTACTATGGATCTTATTCGCATACCAATTCCTGTGTGACCAAAGTATTCATCTAGTGTCCCTGGTATACTGTGAGTGAATCTGTAGGTCGCTACACTGCGACTAGGACACAGAATTTAGGAAAAAGTATTAATCGCTATCCATGGCAGATTCATCCGAGTTGCGGCAAGCGTCTCATGCTATACAGTATGTTGCAAAAATGCTATGTGAATGAGGACACAGAGGTCATCTGTATCTGTACACTTAGGGCCTGATTCAGACCCTCTCGCTAAGATGTGATCGCTAGCACGATGTGTTTTCAAATTGCGTAGGCAGTGCAACCGCACAGCAATGCATTAGCACGCCCAGTATTTCTTATAGAGCAATCACATAGTGTATGTAGACACCCATCAACCTGTTTTAAGATGCCCACTTGTGCACGTCATGTCCAGGAAGTGTATGCAACCATCGGTACATCGGGTAACATCAGATGCTATCGCAGCGCTTTAGGTTGACCACTTCAGTGTATAAACAAGCCAGGTGACGTGTACTATGATGCTGTCTTTTTATTATGCACACCTCTAACACGCCGTTGAGATGCTCAGGCACGCCTGCGTTTGCACCTCCACTGCCCCGTTTTTAATGGCCAGCACGTTATCACCTACCAAACGGCTTCTCCTGTCACTCACTCTGCTGGGCTGTCTATGTGCAGCGAGTGAATGCATTGTGAACTTTCGCTAAGGTATGCGCATGCACACTGCATACCATCGGCAGCAGCAAAAGTATGCATCTTAGCGAGCGGGTCTGAATCAGGCCCTCAGGCCTCTTACTAGCTGCTTTTATCTCTTTTTCTGCCACACATGGGGCCTATTCATCATCACTTAATTTTTAGATAAGCAGCTTAAAATTAACATGTTCACCTGCAATTGTAAAAATGAAGTTATCGAGCCATTCATCACGAAGGTAAAGCAGGAGATATCACAGATATATCTCCTACTTACCTTTCTCTAGCGGATTGGCCCGCTGTCCCCATACACTAGTATCACAGATATCTCCTGCTTACCTTTCTCTAGCGGATTGGCCCGCTGTCCCCACACTAGTATCACAGATATCTCCTGCTCACTTTTCTCTAGCGGATTGGCCCGCCGTCCCCATACACTAGTATCACAGATATCTCCTGCTTACCTTTCTCTAGCGGATTGGCCCGCTGTCCCCATACACTAGTATCATAGATATCTCCTACTTAATTTTCCCTCGCGGAATGGCCCGCTGTCTCCATACACTAGTATCACAGATATCTCCTGCTTACCTTTCTCTTGCGGATTGGCCCGCTGTCCCCATATACTAGCACGGGGACAGAACTCATCAAGCACCGAAGATATTATATTTTCGGAGCTTGAGTGCGGTTAGTTAGAATGTTAATTATCAGATCCCAATAATTAACATAATGAACATTACCCTAAGGGGTAAATTTACTAAATGTTGATTTAGCTAGACTTAAAACACAGATGGGCATTCCAAACGCATATTTTGCATATTTATCATCCGTAGGGTTTCATCTTCAATTGGAAGTTGAAACCCTACGGATGATAAATATGCAGATTTTGCATTTAAAAAGCCCATCTGTGCTGCCGGCCTTGTCTATTATACAGGTCATAGAACTCTGCGGTGACCTCTGATATCTATAGTAATGTAAGGTAGGGGGGTATATTGCACCTTATGATACACAAGATTTAATTACATTTTGTAAGAAATAGAACTTGTGGACAGTATTACCAACTTATAATGGTTTTATGTTAATCAATACCAATAAATGTATAACACTATGGGGAGTTAGATTATTTTTGCGTCACAATTTCCAAACGGTAAAATGCGTTAACTAAATAAACACGATTGCTTGTAATTACAGATTTGCAAAAATTGCAAGATGCGTGTCGGTCTGTGTCATTGTGTCATGCATACATCACATTCACTTACTTTTTGTTGTTATAAATTGGTTTATTGCTAATTATATACAAATGTTTTTCTTTCTCCTGGTTTTCCTTCTCTATTTTAATTTCTGATGACAGCACTGTAGGCAGGAGTTAGTTTTGCTCCTACTCATGTCTTGCTCTCTGCAGAGAGTCCATATATAAATAGAGCATGGGGGTTCACCATCGATCTTCCTCTTCCACCATCAATAGTCTTGCTGCACGCGCTCTCATATGTCAGCATACAGCTTCTCCCAGTATGTATCAATCATTTTTGCCCAGTTGTTTCTTTATTAGCGCCACCCATGTTCGGGGAGTTGCGGCGCCAAGGGCCATCCATTTTCTGGCTATTATCACCTGTTAAAATAAGCAATGTATCCAGAAATAGATGTGGATTCCGATTATCCATGACAGAACACTGACCAGCATATAAAGATATGGGTCATCAGCATTATTACAGCCAATGATGTTTCCTTCACCGTTGTTAAAACTTTCTTCCACAGGCTCCTCCTGCTCTTCCTCCTCACGTATACTGGGAAGAATTTCTTCCACAGGCTCCTCCGGATCTTCCTCTTCAGGTATACTGGGAAGATTTGGCCTAAATGCATAGCTCTTGTATTTGTACATCCTACGTTTGCTATACATTGGTGGGGTGGTGATGATTTTTTCAAGGATATCTGCTTCCTCTTCCAACGAGAGATCCATGGATTGGACATTGGAGCAGATGTCAGGATTCTGAGCTACAGCAGACGCAGCATAATCCCCATCATCATCGCCTCTACAGCATTTGCTTCCGCAACATCCCATTTTGCAATGGAAACTTCTTACCACCAGCTCCCTTCAAGAAGTGAGCACCAATCCAAACAGCTCAGTGTATATGATCCATATGTGACCTCATAATGGCCAGACTTGGTAATACATTGTGACATCACCAGTCTGTGTAATCAGCAGAAGCAGCACCTATCATACCTATGTGACTTTTTCTTGGTGTCCATGAGTTGTAATAAAAAATACTGTCCCCAGTTATTTCCAGCCAGAGTTGACCAGTGACAAAATCAGCACCATTAGTCAGTGCTGCCTATGCTTACTTATCAATCTGCCTCCCTTGGAGATAGAAGTAAATCAAACTGAGCTCCACAGTGATGCTGAATGTACCCATATACAAATATATCGTGAGATGAGAGGGCCGAACTGACACTGATGCGTTGCTTTATTTTAAATAGTTTTTGTTATAGGAATAATAAATATAACAAAACGTTTACAATGTCAAGAAAATCATGGAAAGCATGAGATAGCACTGATCTTTTCAATTTAGTTTGAGTGTCGTGGGCGTGTAGACCGACTTCCTTGCTGGTGTGTAAGAACAGTGGCCTGGTTAAGCTTCCACATGCAGTCACACGGATATTTAGTATACATGAGCGGATTCTCGCATTACCATAATGTAGTAAGCAGACAGCTGTAAAAGTGACCAGCGATACGTCTCTCTCTCAGGATCAGCCTTGCCACACCTCTCTGTTCATTGGGTACACCCACTTTGGCAGATGGTCACACCCCCTCAGCGGGCTCCTATCACTACATTCCCCTGGGAGGCCCTTCATGCTCCAGTGCACAGTCCATCAATGCATAGGTGGAGGGTTTGCCTGTATCCAGGCCTGAAGGACACACAGTCACGGCGATCATTACATGTTTTCTCCTATCTCTGGTCAATTTCAAAGAGGAATGAAGAATGCCCAATATTGCCCCTGCTGGGAAAGTGGGGGCATAGAAAACTAAATGGGTAGAGTTATAGAGGTAAATTTGCCTCCAGAAATGTATAACAGAAGGACATTCCCACATGCAGTGCACAGGAGGCAGTGCTTGGAGGTTCACATTTTGAACAAGCAGGACTGAGAGCCCAGTAGCGGGGAGGGGACAGGTAGCCCCTATGGTATATATTAATAAACATTGCCCTATAAGAACTAACAGTAAGCATTTTGCAGGAGTAGGATAGTGTCATAAACAACTGGTCAATGGAAAGAGTAGGATTTTTTTTTTATGACCTACGGAGGTACTGGTCATGTATGGAAATGTCCCTGTCTCTCACCAGAGGCTTACACACAAGGGAATAAAGGCTGTTATACCAATCAGATAAGGAAAAGTCAGAAACAACTGAGTGTACTTGGTGCCCAGCAGAGACCAGCCAATTGTAGCCTGGGGGTGGGGGACTCTTAGCATTGGCCCAGGAGGAATGGACAATCTATAGAAGGTGATTTCTGGTATAGAACAAAGGGGCTAACTGTGTCTTGGGAGTTAAAATTCCCATTTTGTCTGGCCCATATTGTATGTGAGGCTAATCTTTAGAGTTTGTGTGGACATCAGACATTTTGGGTCCTCCCCAAAGCCTTACGTTCCCCCTCTCACATTATTTTGGGATATCTATGTGATTATACACTCAATGAAAATAGAGATGAGCGGTTCGGTTTTGGCTCAGATCTGCCCGCCAAGTTCAGATTTTAGAACAAGGCAAAACGTCATCTTTCATGGACAAAGATGATGTTTCTCCTCATTTTGAGATGCGAACTTGGTGGGAAGATCCAAGCCAAATCCAAATCGCTCAATAAAACTGACTTGTGTAAGTTGAGTTATTATTATTATTAATAAATTATGTGGAGACCCACCCGCCCCATTGTTATTCTGACCCTGATCATAAATCGATAGTCCATGTTCCTGATTGGATGGAAATGGATCGCAATAGTTGCCGCCATTGATACTACGGTATCAGCATCATAGCACCCTTTGTGTATGGGCTGCAACTAAGCAGAGGGGTCAGCAGTTCTGGTGACACCCGGTACACACTCCATATCCCCCTAGCGCAGCAGAGACTCTGTGTTGCCATAGATTTACTCTTTTGCTTTGGAGTTTACTTTGTTGGCCTATTGACCCTGGGCTGGAGGTTCCCTGGCTCTTGGCTACATGGGTATTGTTGCACCTCATTTATCTGGGTGGGGAATTAGGTAGTTAAGTACAGTTGGGGTGGGGCTTAGTTCGGGGATCCAGATATGACATAAGTTGGGGGTTTAGTCATATAGGGTGGGGGGAAATGGGGGCCGGGTGTTCTTATAGTTGCTGCCTAAGCTGTAGAGCCACTGGCTGATGTGCATATTATTTATTTCTGTTTTATGCTTGTTTGTCAGGTTTGGACAACTTAACAAACATTTCTTTGAGGTGAGTCTATGTGACCGGGTCTGGTATTGGGAATTGTAGCCAGTGGCATAACTTGGGTCTTCGGAACCCAGGATAAATTTAAGATTGGCAGCGGCCCCCCCACCCCCACTCACCACAGAGAAAAAGTTGTGTTGCGCGCCAGTGGCGCGCAGAAAAAAATGGGCGTGGTCAGAAAAGGGGCATGGTTCCTGAGAATGGGGCGGGCCAACATGACATGCCACCAATTTCTTGTCAGTCTGGGAACATTCCTTTCTATTCCTTATGCACCTTACCTATACGGTGGTTTCTCACAATGTGCAACCTCTGAAGAAATACATACACACAGACTGACAGACACACACACTGACACAGATACACACACACCTTTCACACAAATGCAGCCAGCCAAGTAAAAACATCACTGACATCAATTGAAAGTCACCCCCCCTCGCAGCAGTCCGACCCCCCCTTACCTGGCTGGTCCGAAGCGGAGAGAGCGCCGGGGAAGAAGAATCACCCTGTCACTGGCACCTCCAGCGGCAGCGGCAGCTCTCAGTATAGAGAGAATTTGAAGACTGCCTGGGAGGGGCTGCGTGCTTCTGCTGCAGCTCCCCCTACAGTCCTTCAGCAGCACCAACAGGCACACATGCCTGTTTGTTCAATATTCAGTCCGGGAGCAATGGAGATGCCAGGGGGGTAATTGGGCTGGGGGGTCATGGTGTCCTGACCAGCGGGGCCCCCCTCTGCTGGGCCTGCCACGGCGCCATGGGCACGTGCCCTGCTCGCCCTGCCCTGGTTACTCCACTGATTGTGGCCTTTCCTATTTTGTTTATCCTTATTTTCATAAAGAGCTATATTGACCCTCTTTGTAGGCTGGAATTTCTCCTTACTTTGCTGGTACCTATTGCTCCTGTTATTTTTATTTCTCATTGCGAGGGCCTGGAAAGCTCCTTCAGCTACCCGTCTCGTCGATATTATCCTGTTAGGGGTTTTTGTATCTGTGGACTACCTTTACAGTATATTATAAAGCTGTTACCTGCTCGTTTTTGACCTTGTTCTATCCTTTATTTTTTGTTTTCTTTCATATATTCTGTACTTATCCTTCACCACACTAAACCACTCACTGGATATGCTTTCAACTTTTTCATATTGTCTTTTTGTATTGTCTTTGATATTGTACGTATATTTAATGTTATTTCCTTTTATTGCTGTCTTCATTCATGCCAGTCCTTTTGTATTGTTTATTGTAAAACTGCACATTTGTCTTGTCTGAAATGTGTTCTGTTGTTATTTTGGGTGTAAAAAATTCCAAAAATAAAATAATTAAAAAACCCTGCAAAGGACAGCTCTTCAAATAAGAGCTGGGTCGGACTGGACCACAGGGTTACGGGGAAATCCCCGGTAGTCCCCACTGCCTATGGACCCACCCCCCTTTTCTAGTTTTTTGGTTCCAGACCTCAAATTATAGATTGTTACTCTATTAGACAGTAAGTTACCTGGAGGAGCAGGACCACTGATCAACATGGGGGCTTGGTTCCCTTCTAATGGTTAGGCAATCATCTGTGGTTGCTTTCCACAACCCCTCTGGTGGATGACCGCACCCTATAAGCATGGACCCCTACCACTGCATTCCCCAAGGTGGGCCCTTCATGCACTTCTGTTAAGCACGCAGCTAACAGGCAGCTCTATTGTATTCAGTCCAAATACTACTGAATACACACACTTGCAATATGATTGCATACACCATCGATAAATATCATTCTGTCACACACGTTTGTTTGAAACAAACTCACTGGTGTCCATGCAATACCCACCGTGTTTGATACGGGGCCAGACACGATTCTTAGTAAATATACCCCTATGTATTTCTATACAGTATACGTTAATATGGGGCGTGAGGCTGTATTTTGCCTAAGGCCCTGTGGGGTCTTAGGGCCTGATTCAGTAGCAGGCGCAGGGGCGTATTTATAATGGGTGCAGGGTGTGCGGGGCACACGGCCCCTGGGTCCAGTAGACTTTCCCGGAGTCTACTGCTGCTGTCAGTCGCAGGTGGCATCAGGGAGAGAGGAGGGTGCCCCAGACGGGGAATGCAGTTGGGCCCCATCCTCTCTTAGTGCGCCCCTGGCATGGAGCCACGAGCAATAACAAAGTGGGAGGAGGCGGTTCCTTCCCATCATCACCCATGGCTCCTCCTCTTTGCCTCCACTGAGCTGAGTCCCATGCTGGCCCTGATGTCAGCTAGCCCGGATGGCATGAATTGAGCATCAGTCACACAGGAGGAGAGATCACGGTGGCTGTTTCCCTGCTGCTGAGGGGAGGCCTGAGCCGGGTGCTGTGTTGAGAGCTTGGTTGGTGGCACCCAGGACTGGGAGGAGCCAGAGCGGAGAGTCTGGTGCAAATTATCAGTGACTGCAGTGGTTATGTGTGAGTTCTCTGACTGCACTATGCTATCCAGCCATTTCAGCTGACCACCAAGCTGCTGGATCATTCCAGTTTCCATCTGGTGGTGGATCAATTATTGTGCGCTCCCATCCATATCTGACTCTGTGTGCGCTCACACACACCAGCCTGTGGGTGTACAGATGTGTGTGTTACATACAACTTTTCTCACATTGCTCCAAATAGCTCCATTGGACGTACTACAGACTTTGCCATTTAGCTGCTCCAAACATCTTTTTCTTTTACTATGGATCTTATTCGCATACCAATTCCTGTGTGACCAAAGTATTCATCTAGTGTCCCTGGTATACTGTGAGCGAATCTGTAGGTCGCTACACTGCGACTATGACACAGAATTTAGGAAAAAGTATTAATCGCTATCCATGGCAGATTCATCCGAGTTGCGGCAAGCGTCTCATGCTATACAGTATGTTGCAAAAATGCTATGTGAATGAGGACACAGAGGTCATCTGTATCTGTACACTTAGGGCCTGATTCAGACCCTCTCGCTAAGATGTGATCGCTAGCACGATGTGTTTGCAAATTGCGTAGGCAGTGCAACCGCACAGCAATGCATTAGCACGCCCAGTATTTCTTATAGAGCGATCACATAGTGTATGTAGACACCCATCAGCCTGTTTTAAGATGCCCACTTGTGCACGTCATGTCCAGGAAGTGTATGCAACCATCGGTACATCGGGTAACATCAGATGCTATCGCAGCGCTTTAGGTTGACCACTTCAGTGTATAAACAAGCCAGGTGACGTGTACTATGATGCTGTCTTTTTATTATGCACACCTCTAACACGCCGTTGAGATGCTCAGGCACGCCTGCGTTTGCACCTCCACTGCCCCGTTTTTAATGGCCAGCACGTTACCACCTACCAAACGGCTTCTCCTGTCACTCACTCTGCTGGGCTGTCTATGTGCAGCGAGCGAATGCATTGTGAACTTTCGCTAAGGTATGCGCATGCACACTGCCTACCATCGGCAGCAGCAAAAGTATGCATCTTAGCGAGCGGGTCTGAATCAGGCCCTCAGGCCTCTTACTAGCTGCTTTTATCTCTTTTTCTGCCACACATGGGGCCTATTCATCATCACTTAATTTTTAGATAAGCAGCTTAAAATTAACATTTTCACCTGCAATTGTAAAAATGAAGTTATCGAGCCATTCATCACGAAGGTAAAGCAGGAGATATCACAGATATATCTCCTACTTACCTTTCTCTAGCGGATTGGCCCGCTGTCCCCATACACTAGTATCACAGATATCTCCTGCTTACCTTTCTCTAGCGGATTGGCCCGCTGTCCCCATACACTAGTATCACAGATATCTCCTGCTCACTTTTCTCTAGCAGATTGGCCCGCCGTCCCCATACACTAGTATCACAGACAGAGGCGTCACTAGGGTTGGTGTCACCCGGTGCTAGAACTCAGGATGACACCCCCCCTCAAAACAAAAAAAAATATGAATTTACATATCAGAAAAAAAGCGCACACAAGCCTGGCTCAAATTTTCATTGGGTGCTGAAGTGACATAAGGATTCAATAGACATATATCATACAAAAAATGTAAGATAGAGACCATCACACCACCATAAGTTGCAAAAAATATATATTTAACTGTCCATAATAAAGTGCATTAGCATATTTAGCAGCAAACGTATACAGAACGTGTATATATATATATTTATATATATATATATATATATATATATAAAGTAAACACACACACACACAGCAGCAGGGGGTGCAGCATTCCACGCTATTACAGATAACACAACTCTGGCACTAAATTTGCAACATTTCAGTGCTTGTTTAATCAGGTTAATTAACACAAAACAACTGTCACCTTAAATAGAAAACTACAATTCACCACGTGTATGCAGAAGGCTGGACCGGGACCACTCACCCGGCGCAGCGTCTGTGACATCATCGCACCCTTATACTTTACCACAAGTAGTGCCCCTTATTCAGTGCGCCCAGTAATGCCCCTTGTTGTGCCCCTTATACAGTATCCCCAGTAATGTGTCTTATACAGTGCCCCTTATACAGTACCCCCAGAAGCGCCTGTTATGCAGTGCCCCAGCATTGCCCTTTAAGTTGTGCTCCCAGTAATGCCCCTTATACAGTGCCCCCAGTAGTGCGCCTTATACAATCACAGTGCAATGCCCCTTAAACTGTGCCCCCAGAAGCACTTATGCAGTGCCCAAGAAATGCCCCTTAGGCTGTGCCCCCAGTAGTGCCCTTATACAGTGCCCCCAGTATTGCCTCTTATGCAGTGCCCCCAGCAATGCTCCTTAAGATGTGCCAGTAACGCCTCTTATGCAGTTCCCTTTAAGCTGTGCCCCCAGTATTGCCTCTCTTATGCAGTGCCCCCGGCAATGCCCCTTAAGCTGTGCCCCCTCCCCTGTGCAGTTAGTCAATACTTACCTCTCCTCTATTCATGACCTGCTGGCAAGTACTGGGTGTGTCCGGGGGTGCGCACTTAACTTGTCCTTCTTGATACGCAGCGCACTGACAAGCCGGTAGTCCCTCCTCCTCCATCAGGCTGAGCGGCTCCCAGTACAAGTGGAGCCAGCCTGCGCGATGACGTCATCGCGGCCGGAGTCCAGAACCACACACATGCACAGAGATTCTCTGTGCCTGTGTGTGGCTCTGGACGCCGGCCGCGGTGTGAGAATGTGCAACTCACCCCCGGCGGCGGCGGGCAGAGCGGACCAGCGCGTGGCAGGACGGACCTGCAGATGTACAATAAAAGTGTCTCCAGCAGCTCGTGGTCGGCGGTGGTGCTGTGGGTGTGCGGCCCGCGGGTGTGACTTGCTGATCTTCTTGGTGTCACCCCCTTGAAGGGTGACACCCGATGCGGGCCGCACCCCCAACACCCCCCTACTGACGCCACTGATCACAGATATCTCCTGCTTACCTTTCTCTTGTGGATTGGCCCGCTGTCCCCATATTCTAGCACGGGGACAGAACTCATCAAGCACCGAAGATATTATATTTTCGGAGCTTGAGTGAGGCGAGTTAGAATGTTAATTATCAGACCCCAATAATTAACATAATGAACATTACCCTAAGCGGTAAATTTACTAAATGTTGATTTAGCTAGACTTAAAACACAGATGGGCTTTCCAAACGCATATTTTGCATATTTATCATCCGTAGGGTTTCATCTTCAATTGGAAGTTGAAACCCTACGGATGATAAATATGCAGATTTTGCATTTAAAAAGCCCATCTGTGCTGCCGGCCTAGTCTATTATACAGGTCATAGAACTCTGCGGTGACCTCTGATATCTATAGTAATGTAAGGTAGGGGGGTATATTGCACCTTATGATACACAAGATTTAATTACATTTTGTAAGAAATAGAACTTGTGGACAGCATTACCAACTTATAATGGTTTTATGTTAATCAATACCAATAAATGTATAACACTATGGGCAATTAGATTATTTTTGCGTCACAATATCCAAACGGTAAAATGCGTTAACTAAATAAACACGATTGCTTGTAATTACAGATTTGCAAAAATTGCAAGATGCGTGTCGGTCTGTGTCATTGTGTCATGCATACATCACATTCACTTACTTTTTGTTGTTATAAATTGGTTTATTGCTAATTATATACAAATGTTTTTCTTTCTCCTGGTTTTCCTTCTCTATTTTAATTTCTGATGACAGCACTGTAGGCAGGAGTTAGTTTTGCTCCTACTCATGTCTTGCTCTCTGCAGAGAGTCCATATATAAATAGAGCATGGGGGTTCACCATCGATCTTCCTCTTCCACCATCAATAGTCTTGCTGCACGCGCTCTCATATGTCAGCATACAGCTTCTCCCAGTATGTATCAATCATTTTTGCCCAGTTGTTTCTTTATTAGTGCCACCCATGTTCGGGGAGTTGCGGCGCCAGGGGCCATCCATTTTCTGGCTATTATCACCTGTTAAAATAAGCAATGTATCCAGAAATAGATGTGGATTCCGATTATCCATGACAGAACACTGACCAGCATATAAAGATATGGGTCATCAGCATTATTACAGCCAATGATGTTTCCTTCACCGTTGTTAAAACTTTCTTCCACAGGCTCCTCCGGCTCTTCCTCCTCTCGTATACTGGGAAGATTTTCTTCCACAGGCTCCTCCGGCTCTTCCTCTTCAGGTATACTGGGAAGATTTGGCCTAAATGCATAGCTCTTGTATTTGTACATCCTACGTTTGCTATACATTGGTGGGGTGGTGATGATTTTTTCAAGGATATCTGCTTCCTCTTCCAACGAGAGATCCATGGATTGGACATTGGAGCAGATGTCAGGATTCTGAGCTACAGCAGACGCAGCATAATCCCCATCATCATCGCCTCTACAGCATTTGCTTCCGCAACATCCCATTTTGCAATGGAAACTTCTTACCACCAGCTCCCTTCAAGAAGTGAGCACCAATCCAAACAGCTCAGTGTATATGATCCATATGTGACCTCATAATGGCCAGACTTGGTAATACATTGTGACATCACCAGTCTGTGTAATCAGCAGAAGCAGCACCTATCATACCTATGTGACTTTTTCTTGGTATCCATGAGTTGTAATAAAAAAATACTGTCCCCAGTTATTTCCAGCCAGAGTTGACCAGTGACAAAATCAGCACCATTAGTCAGTGCTGCCTATGCTTACTTATCAATCTGCCTCCCTTGGAGATAGAAGTAAAACAAGCTGAGCTCCACAGTGATGCTGAATGTACCCATATACACATATATCGTGAGATGAGAGGGCCGAACTGACACTGATGCGTTGCTTTATTTTAAATAGTTTTTGTTATAGGAATAATAAATATAACAAAACTTTTACAATGTCAAGAAAATCATGGAAAGCATGAGATAGCACTGATCTTTTCAATTTAGTTTGAGTGTCGTGGGCGTGTAGACCGACTTCCTTGCTGGTGTGTAAGAACAGTGGCCTGGATAAGCTTCCACATGCAGTCACACGGATATTTAGTATACATGAGCGGATTCTCGCATTACCATAATGTAGTAAGCAGACAGCTGTAAAAGTGACCAGCGATACGTCTCTCTCTCAGAATCAGCCTTGCCACACCTCTCTGTTCATTGGGTACACCCACTTTGGCAGATGGTCACACCCCCTCAGCGGGCCCCTATCACTACATTCCCCAGGTAGGCCCTTCATGCTCCAGTGCACAGTCCATCAATGCATAGGTGGAGGGTTTGCCTGTATCCAGGCCTGAAGGACACACAGTCACGGCGATCATTACATGTTTTCTCCTATCTCTGGTCAATTTCAAAGAGGAATGAAGAATGCCCAATATTGCCCCTGCTGGGAAAGTGGGGGCATAGAAAACTAAATGGGTAGAGTTATAGAGGTAAATTTGCCTCCAGAAATGTATAACAGAAGGACATTCCCACATGCAGTGCACAGGAGGTAGTGCTTGGAGGTTCACATTTTGAACAAGCAGGACTGAGAGCCCAGTAGCGGGGAGGGGACAGGTAGCCCCTATGGTATATATTAATAAACATTGCCCTATAAGAACTAACAGTAAGCATTTTGCAGGAGTAGGATAGTGTCATAAACAACTGGTCAATGGAAAGAGTAGGATTTTTTTTATGACCTACGGAGGTACTGGTCATGTATGGAAATGTCCCTGTCTCTCACCAGAGGCTTACACACAAGGGAATAAAGGCTGTTATACCAATCAGATAAGGAAAAGTCAGAAACAACTGAGTGTACTTGGTGCCCAGCAGAGACCAGCCAATTGTAGCCTGGGGGTGGGGGACTCTTAGCATTGGCCCAGGAGGAATGGACAATCTATAGAAGGTGATTTCTGGTATAGAACAAAGGGGCTAACTGTGTCTTGGGAGTTAAAATTCCCATTTTGTCTGGCCCATATTGTATGTGAGGCTAATCTTTAGAGTTTGTGTGGACATCAGACATTTTGGGTCCTCCCCAAAGCCTTACGTTCCCCCTCTCACATTATTTTGGGATATCTATGTGATTATACACTCAATGAAAATAGAGATGAGTGGTTCGGTTTTGGCTCAGATCTGCCCGCCAAGTTCAGATTTTAGAACAAGGCAAAACGTCATCTTTCATGGACAAAGATGATGTTTCTCCTCATTTTGAGATGCGAACTTGGTGGGAAGATCCAAGCCAAATCCAAATCGCTCAATAAAACTGACTTGTGTAAGTTGAGTTATTATTATTATTATTATTATTATTATTATTATTATTAAATTATGTGGAGACCCACCCGCCCCATTGTTATTCTGACCATGATCATAAATCGATAGTCCATGTTCCTGATTGGATGGAAATGGATCGCAATAGTTGTCGCCATTGATACTACGGTATCATTATCATAGCACCCTTTGTGTATGGGCTGCAACTAAGCAGAGGGGTCAGCAGTTCTGGTGACACCCGGTACACACTCCATATCCCCCTAGCGCAGCAGAGACTCTGTGTTGCCGTAGATTTACTCTTTTGCTTTGGAGTTTACTTTGTTGGCCTATTGACCCTGGGCTGGATGTTCCCTGGCCCTTGGCTACATGGGTATTGTTGCACCTCATTTATCTGGGTGGGGAATTAGGTAGTTAAGTACAGTTGGGGTGGGGCTTAGTTCGGGGATCCAGATATGACATAAGTTGGGGGTTTAGTCATATAGGGTGGGGGGAAATGGGGGCCGGGTGTTCTTATAGTTGCTGCCTAAGCTGTAGAGCCACTGGCTGATGAGCATATTATTTATTTCTGTTTTATGCTTGTTTGTCAGGTTTGGACAACTTAACAAACATTTGTTTGAGGTGAGTCTATGTGACCGGGTCTGGTATAGGGAATTGTAGCCAGTGGCATAACTTGGGTCGTCGGAGCCCAGGATAAATTTAAGATTGGCAGCAGCCCCCCCACCCCCCCTCACCACAGAGAAAAAGTTGTGTTGCGCGCCTCTGGTGTGCAGAAAAAAAATGGGCGTGGTCAGAAAAGGGGCGTGGTTCCTGAGAATGGGGCGGGCCAACATGACATGCCACCAATTTCTTGTCAGTCTGGGAACATTCCTTTCTATTCCATAAGCACCTTACCTATACGGTGGTTTCTCACAATGTGCAACCTCTGAAGAAATACATCCTCCCTGGGACAATGGCGTCTTCAGTCGGTATTCACTATTCATGTAGGTCACATCGTCCAGAAGATGCCTGTTTGTGTAGGAGTATTAACAAGGTCATCATCATACGATAGCGGTTCAACCAGACTCGTTCCCCGTGTAACTTCCTTCCCCCTGCGTCTCTCAGTCACACCATCATCTCACTGCATCATCTCTTAGCCACACCATCATCTCCCTCCCTGTGTTGTCTCTTCTTAGTCACACCATCTCCTCCCCCCCGCTTCATCTCTCAGCACACCATCACTGCCCCCCCTGCATCAACTCTTCGCACACCACTCCTCCTGCATCAACTCTCAGCACACCATCACCCCCTCGTGTCAACTCTCTGCACACCATCCATCCCCCCTGTGTCAACTCTCATCACACCATCACCCCCCTGCGTCAACTTCCTTACATGGCTGGTCCGAAGCGGAGAGAGCGCCGGTGAAGAAGAATCACCCTGTCACAGGCACCTCCAGAGGCAGCTCTCAGTATAGAGAGAATTCAAAGACTGCCTGGGAGGGGCTGCGTGCTTCTGCTGCAGCTCCCCCTACAGTCTTTCAGCACCACCAACAGGCACTCATGCCTGTTTGTTCAATATTCAGTCCGGGAGCAATCGAGATGCCGGGAGGGTAATTGGGCTGGGGGGTCACGGTGTCCTGACCAGCGGGGCCCCCCTCTGCTGTTCCTGCCACGGCGCCATGGGCACGTGCCCTGCTCGCCCTGCCCTGGTTACGCCACTGATTGTGGCCTTTCCTATTTTGTTTATCCTTATTTTCATAAAGAGCTATATTGACCCTCTTTGTAGGCTGGAATTTCTCCTTACTTTGCTGGTACCTATTGCTCCTGTTAATTTTATTTCTCATTGCGAGGGCCTGGAAAGCTCCTTCAGCCACCCGTCTCGTCGATATTATCCTGTTAGGGGTTTTTGTATCTGTGGACTACCTTTACAGTATATTATAAAGCTGTTACCTGCTCGTTTTTGACCTTGTTCTATCCTTTATTTTTTGTTTTCTTTCATATATTCTGTACTTATCCTTCACCACACTAAACCACTCACTGGATATGCTTTCAACTTTTTCATATTGTCTTTTTGTATTGTCTTTGATATTGTACGTATATTTAATGTTATTTCCTTTTATTGCTGTCTTCATTCATGCCAGTCCTTTTGTATTGTTTATTCTAAAACTGCACATTTGTCTTGTCTGAAATGTGTTCTGTTGTTATTTTGGGTGTAAAAAATTCCAAAAATAAAATAATTAAAAAACCCTGCAAAGGACAGCTCTTCAAATAAGAGCTGGGTCCGACTGGACCACAGGGTTACGGGAAAATCCCCGGTAGTCCCCACTGCCTATGGGCCCACCCCCCTTTTCTAGGTGTTAGGTTCCAGACCTCAAATTATAGATTGTTACTCTATTAGACAGTAAGTTACCTGGAGGAGCAGGACCACTGATCAACATGGGGGCTTGGTTCCCTTCTAATGGTTAGGCAATCATCTGTGGTTGCTTTCCACAACCCCTCTGGTTGATGACCGCACCCTTTAAGCATGGACCCCTACCACTGCATTCCCCAAGGTGGGCCCTTCATGCAATTCTGTTAAGCATGCAGCTAACAGGCAGCTCTATTGTATTCAGTCCAAATACTACTGAATACACACACTTGCAATATGATTGCATACACCATCGATAAATATCATTCTGTCACACACGTTTGTTTGAAACAAACTCACTGGTGTCCATGCAATACCCACCGTGTTTGATACGGGGCCAGACACGATTCTTAGTAAATATACCCCTATGTATTTCTATACAGTATACGTTAATATGGGGCGTGAGGCTGTATTTTGCCTAAGGCCCTGTGGGGTCTTAGGGCCTGATTCAGTAGCAGGCGCAGGGGCGTATTTATAATGGGTGCAGGGTGTGCGGGGCACATGGCCCCTGTGTCCAGTAGACTTTCCCAGAGTCTACTGCTGCTGTCAGTCGCAGGTGGCATCAGGAAGAGAGGAGGGTGCCCCAGATGGGGAATGCACATGGGCCCCCTCCTCTCTTAGTACGCCCCTGGCATGGAGCCACGAGCAATAACAAAGGGGGAGGAGGCGGTTCCTTCCCATCATCACCCATGGCTCCTCCTCTTTGCCTCCACTGAGCTGAGTCCCATGCTGGCCCTGATGTCAGCTAGCCCGGATGGCATGAATTGAGCATCAGTCACACAGGAGGAGAGATCACGGTGGCTGTTTCCCTGCTGCTGAGGGGAGGCCTGAGCCGGGTGCGGTGTTGAGAGCTTGTGGTGAGTCTGGTGCAAATTATCAGTGACTGCAGTGGTTATGTGTGAGTTCTCTGACTGCACTATGCTATCCAGCCATTTCAGCTGACCACCAAGCTGCTGGATCATTCCAGTTTCCATCTGGTGGTGGATCAATTATTGTGCGCTCCCATCCATATCTGACTCTGTGTGCGCTCACACACACCAGCCTGGGGGTGTACAGATGTGTGTGTTACATACACCTTTTCTCACATTGCTCCAAATAGCTCCATTGGACGTACTACAGACTTTGCCATTTAGCTGCTCCAAACATCTTTTTCTTTTACTATGGATCTTATTCGCATACCAATTCCTGTGTGACCAAAGTATTCATCTAGTGTCCCTGGTATACTGTGAGCGAATCTGTAGGTCGCTACACTGCGACTATGACACAGAATTTAGGAAAAAGTATTAATCGCTATCCATGGCAGATTCATCCGAGTTGCGGCAAGCGTCTCATGCTATACAGTATGTTGCAAAAATACTATGTGAATGAGGACACAGAGGTCATCTGTATCTGTACACTTAGGGCCTGATTCAGACCCTCTCGCTAAGATGTGATCGCTAGCACGATGTGTTTGCAAATTGCGTAGGCAGTGCAACCGCACAGCAATGCATTAGCACGCCCAGTATTTCTTATAGAGCGATCACATAGTGTATGTAGACACCCATCAGCCTGTTTTAAGATGCCCACTTGTGCACGACATGTCCAGGAAGTGTTTGCAACCATCGGTACATCGGGGAACATCAGATGCTATCGCAGCGCTTTAGGTTGACCACTTCAGTGTATAAACAAGCCAGGTGATGTGTACTATGATGCTGTCTTTTTATTATGCACACCTCTAACACGCCGTTGAGATGCTCAGGCACGCCTGCATTTGCACCTCCACTGCCCCGTTTTTAATGGCCAGCACGTTATCACCTACCAAACGGCTTCTCCTGTCACTCACTCTGCTGGGCTGTCTATGTGCAGCGAGCGAATGCATTGTGAACTTTCGCTAAGGTATGCGCATGCACACTGCATACCATCGGCAGCAGCAAAAGTATGCATCTTAGCGAGCGGTCTGAATCAGGCCCTCAGGCCTCTTACTAGCTGCTTTTATCTCTTATTCTGCCACACATGGGGCCTATTCATCATCACTTAATTTTTACATAAGCAACTTAAAATTAACATTTTCACCTGCAATTGTAAAAATGAAGTTATCGAGCCATTCATTACGAAGGTAAAGCAGGAGATATCACAGATATATCTCCTACTTACCTTTCTCTAGCGGATTGGCCCGCTGTCCCCATACACTAGTATCACAGATATCTCCTGCTTACCTTTCTCTAGCGGATTGGCCCGCTGTCCCCATACACTAGTATCACAGATATCTCCTGCTCACTTTTCTCTAGCGGATTGGCCCGACGTCCCCATACACTAGTATCACAGATATCTCCTGCTTACCTTTCTCTAGCGGATTGGCCCGCTGTCCCCATACACTAGTATCATAGATATCTCCTACTTAATTTTCCCCCACGGAATGGCCCGCTGTCTCCATACATTAGTATCACAGATATCTCCTGCTTACCTTTCTCTTGCGGATTGGCCCGCTGTCCCCATATACTAGCACGGGGACAAAACTCATCAAGCACCGAAGATATTATATTTTCGGAGCTTGAGTGCGGCGAGTTAGAATGTTAATTATCAGACTCCAATAATTAACATAATGAACACTACCCTAAGGGGTAAATTTACTAAATGTTGATTTAGCTAGATTTAAAACACAGATGGGCTTTCCAAACGCATATTTTGCATATTTATCATCCGTAGGGTTTCATCTTCAATTGCAAGTTGAAACCCTACGGATGATAAATATGCAGATTTTGCATTTAAAAAGCCCATCTGTGTTGATGAGTGACCATATAGATGTACAGTGCTGCCGGCCTAGTCTATTATACAGGTCATAGAACTCTGCGGTGACCTCTGATATCTACAGTAATGTAAGGTAGGGGGGTATATTGCACCTTATGATACACAAGATTTAATTACATTTTGTAAGAAATAGAACTTGTGGACAGTATTAGCAACTTATAACGGTTTTATGTTAATCAATACCAATAAATGTATAACACTATGGGCAGTTAGATCATTTTTGCGTCACAATTTTCAAACGGTAAAATGCGTTAACTAAATAAACACGATTGCTTGTAAATACAGATTTGCAAAAATTGAAAGATGCATGTCGGGCTGTGTCATTGTGTCATGCATACATCACATTCACTTACTTTTTGTAGTTATAAATTGGTTTATTGCTAATTAAATACAAATGTTTTTCTTTCTCCTGGTTTTCCTTCTCTATTTTAATTTCTGATGACAGCACTGTAGGCAGGAGTTAGTTTTGCTCCTACTCATGTCTTGCTCTCTGCAGAGAGTCCATATATAAATAGAGCATGGGGGTTCACCATCGATCTTCCTCTTCCACCATCAATAGTCTTGCCGAACGTGCTCTCATATGTCAGCATACAGCTTCTCCCAGTATGTATCAATAGTTTTTGCCCAGTTGTTTCTTTATTAGCGCCACCCATGTTCGGGGAGTTGTGGCGCCAGAGGCCATCCATTTTCTGGCTATTATCACCTGTTAAAATAAGCAATGTATCCAGAAATAGATGTGGATTCCAATTATCCATGACAGAACGCTGACCAGCATATAAAGATATGGGTCATCAGCATTATTACAGCCAATGATGTTTCCTTCACCGTTGTTAAAACTTTCTTCCACAGGCTCCTCCTGCTCTTCCTCCTCACGTATACTGGGAAGAATTTCTTCCACAGGCTCCTCCGGCTCTTCCTCTTCGGGTATACTGGGAAGATTTGGCCTAAATGCATAGCTCTTGTATTTGTACATCCTACGTTTGCTATACATTGGTGGGGTGGTGATGATTTTTTCAAGGATATCTGCTTCCTCTTCCAACGAGAGATCCATGGATTGGACATTGGAGCAGATGTCAGGATTCTGAGCTACAGCAGACGCAGCATAATCCCCATCATCATCGCCTCTACAGCATTTGCTTCCGCAACATCCCATTTTGCAATGGAAACTTCTTACCACCAGCTCCCTTCAAGAAGTGAGCACCAATCCAAACAGCTCAGTGTATATGATCCATATGTGACCTCATAATGGCCAGACTTGGTAATACATTGTGACATCACCAGTCTGTGTAATCAGCAGAAGCAGCACCTATCATACCTATGTGACTTTTTCTTGGTATCCATGAGTTGTAATAAAAAATACTGTCCCCAGTTATTTCCAACCAGAGTTGACCAGTGACAAAATCAGCACCATTAGTCAGTGCTGCCTATGCTTACTTATCAATCTGCCTCCCTTGGAGATAGAAGTAAATCAAACTGAGCTCCACAGTGATGCTGAATGTACCCATATACACATATATCGTGAGATGAGAGGGCCGAACTGACACTGATGCGTTGCTTTATTTTAAATAGTTTTTGTTATAGGAATAATAAATATAACAAAACGTTTACAATGTCAAGAAAATCATGGAAAGCATGAGATAGCACTGATCTTTTCAATTTAGTTTGAGTGTCGTGGGCGTGTAGACCGACTTCCTTGCTGGTGTGTAAGAACAGTGGCCTGGTTAAGCTTCCACATGCAGTCACACGGATATTTAGTATACATGAGCGGATTCTCGCATTACCATAATGTAGTAAGCAGACAGCTGTAAAAGTGACCAGCGATACGTCTCTCTCTCAGAATCAGCCTTGCCACACCTCTCTGTTCATTGGGTACACCCACTTTGGCAGATGGTCACACCCCCTCAGCGGGCTCCTATCACTGCATTCCCCTGGTAGGCCTTTCATGCTCCAGTGCACAGTCCATCAATGCATAGGTGGAGGGTTTGCCTGTATCCAGGCCTGAAGGACACACAGTCACGGCGATCATTACATGTTTTCTCCTATCTCTGGTCAATTTCAAAGAGGAATGAAGAATGCCCAATATTGCCCCTGCTGGGAAAGTGGGGGCATAGAAAACTAAATGGGTAGAGTTATAGAGGTAAATTTGCCTCCAGAAATATATAACAGAAGGACATTCCCACATGCAGTGCACAGGAGGCAGTGCTTGGAGGTTCACATTTTGAACAAGCAGGACTGAGAGCCCAGTAGCGGGGAGGGGACAGGTAGCCCCTATGGTATATATTAATAAACATTGCCCTATAAGAACTAACAGTAAGCATTTTGCAGGAGTAGGATAGTGTCATAAACAACTGGTCAATGGAAAGTGTAGGATTTTGTTTTTATGACCTACGGAGGTACTGGTCATGTATGGAAATGTCCCTGTCTCTCACCAGAGGTTTACACACAAGGGAATCAAGGCTGTTATACCAATCAGATAAGGAAAAGTCAGTAATAACTGAGTGTACTTGGTGCCCAGCAGAGACCAGCCAATTGTAGCCTGGGGGTGGGGAACTCTTAGCATTGGCCCAGGAGGATGGACAATCTATAGAAGGTGATTTCTGGTATAGAACAAAGGGGCTAACTGTGTCTTGGGAGTTAAAATTCCCATTTTGTCTGGCCCATATTGTATGTGAGGCTAATCTTTAGAGTTTGTGTGGACATCAGACATTTTGGATCCTCCCCAAAGCCTTACGTTCCCCCTCTCACATTATTTTGGGATATCTATGTGATTATACACTCAATGAAAATAGAGATGAGCGGTTCGGTTTTGGCTCAGATCTGCCCGCTAAGTTCAGATTTTAGAACAAGGCAAAACGTCATCTTTCATGGACAAAGATGATGTTTTTCCTCATTTTGAGATGCGAACTTGGTGGGAAGATCCAAGCCAAATCCAAATCGCTCAATAAAACTGACTTGTGTAAGTTGAGTTATTATTATTATTATTATTATTATTATTATTAATAAATTATGTGGAGACCCACCCACCCCATTGTTATTCTGACCCTGATCATAAATCGATAGTCCATGTTCCTGATTGGATGGAAATGGATCACAATAGTTCCCTCCATTGATACTACGGTATCAGCATCATAGCACCCTTTGTGTATGGGCTCCAACTAAGCAGAGGGGTCAGCAGTTCTGGTGACACCCGGTACACACTCCATATCCCCCTAGCGCAGCAGAGACTCTGTGTTGCCGTAGATTTACTCTTTTGCTTTGGAGTTTACTTTGTTGGCCTATTGACCCTGGGCTGCATGTTCCCTGGCCCTTGGCTATATGGGTATTGTTGCACCTCATTTATCTGTGTGGGGAATTAGATAGTTAAGTACAGTTGGGGTGGGGCTTAGTTCGGGGATCCAGATATGACTTAAGTTGGGGGTTTAGTCATATAGGGTGGGGGGAAATGGGGGCCGGGTGTTCTTATAGTTGCTGCCTAAGCTGTAGAGCCACTGGCTGATGTGCATATTATTTATTTCTGTTTTATGCTTGTTTGTCAAGTTTGGACCACTTTACAAACATTTTTTTGAGGTGAGTCTATGTGACCGGGTCTGGTATTGGGAATTGTGGCCAGTGGCGTAACTAGGGTCTTCGGAGCCCAGGATAAATGTAGGATTGGCGGCGGCCGCCCCCCACAACCCCCTCACCACAGAGAAAAATTTGAAAAGGGGCGTGGTTCCAGAAAATGGGGCGGACCAACATGACACGCCACCCGTTTCCTGTCAGTCTGGGAACATTCCTTTCGATTCCATATGCACCTTACCTATACGGTGGTTTCTCACAATGTGCAACCTCTGAAGAAATACATCCTCCCTGGGACAATGGCGTTTTCAGTCTGTATTCACTATTCATGTAGGTCACATCGTCCAGAAGATGCCTGTTTGTGTAGGAGTATTAACAAGGTCATCATCATACGATAGCGTTTCAACCAGACTCGTTCCCCGTGTAACTTCCTTCCCCCTGCGTCTCTCAGTCACACCATCATCTCACTGCATCATCTCTTAGCCACACCATCATCTCCCTCCCTGTGTTGTCTCTTCTTAGTCACACCATCTCCTCCCCCCCGCTTCATCTCTCAGCACACCATCACTGCCCCCCCTGCATCAACTCTTCACACACCACTCCTCCTGCGTCAACTCTCAGCACACCATCACCCCCCCGTGTCAACTCTCTGCACACCATCCATCCCCCACTGTGTCAACTCTCTGCACACCTTCACCCCCCTGCGTCAACTCTCATCACACCATCACCTTCCCCCCTGTGTTGTCTCTCAATACACAGACACACACTGACACATATACATACACACAGACTGATAGACGCACACACTGACACAGATACACACACACCTTTCACACAAATGCAGCCAGCCAAGTAAAAACATCACTGACATCAATTGAAAGTCACCCCCCCTCGCGGCAGTCATACCCCCCCTTACCTGGCTGGTCCAAAGCGGAGAGAGCGCCGGGGAAGAAGAATCACCCTGTCACAGGCACCTCCAGTGGCAGCTCTCAGTATAGAGAGAATGGGAAGACTGCCTGAGAGGGGCTGCGTGCTTCTGCTGCAGCTCCCCCTACAGTCCTTCAGCAGCACCAACAGGCACACATGCCTGTTTGTTCAATATTCAGTCCGGGAGCAATGGAGATGCCGGGAGGGTCATTGGGCTGGAGGTCACGGTGTCCTGACCAGCGGGGCCCCCCTCTGCTGGGCCTGCTACGGCGCCATGGGCACATGCCCTGCTCGCCCTGTCCTGGTTACGCCACTGATTGTGACCTTTCCTATTTTGTTTATCCTTATTTTCATAAAGAGCTATATTGACCCTCTTTGTAGGCTGGAATTTCTCCTTACTTTGCTGGTACCTATTGCTCCTGTTATTTTTATTTCTCATTGCGAGGGCCTGGAAAGCTCCTTCAGCCACCCGTCTCGTCGATGTTATCCTGTTAGGGGTTTTTGTATCTGTGGACTACCTGTTCAGTATATTATAAAGCTGTTACCTGCTCGTTTTTGACCTTGTTCTATCCTTTATTTTTTGTTTTCTTTCATATATTCTGTACTTATCCTTCACCACACTACACCACTCACTGGATATGCTTTAAACCTTTTCATATTGTCTTTTTGTATTGTCTTTGATATTATACGTATATTTAATGTTATTTCCTTTTATTGCTGTCTTCATTCATGCCAGTCCTTTTGTATTGTTTATTCTAAAACTGCACATTTGTCTTGTCTGAAATGTTTTCTGTTGTTATTTTGGGTTTAAAAAATTCCAAAAATAAAATAATTAAAAAACCCTGCAAAGGACAGCTCTTCAAATAAGAGCTGGGTCGGACTGGACCACAGGGTTACGGGGAAATCCCCGGTAGTCCCCACTGCCTATGGGCCCACCCCCTTTTCTAGGTGTTAGGTTCCAGACCTCAAATTATAGATTGTTACTCTATTAGACAGTAAGTTACCTGGAGGAGCAGGACCACTGATCAACATGGGGGCTTGGTTCCCTTCTAATGGTTAGGCAATCATCTGTGGTTGCTTTCCACAACCCCTCTGGTGGATGACCGCACCCTTTAAGCATGGGCCCCTACCACTGCATTCCCCAAGGTGGGCCCTTCATGCACTTCTGTTAAACACACAGCTAACAGGCAGCTCTATTGTATTCAGTCCAAATACTACTGAATACACACACTTGCAATATGATTGCATACACCATCGATAAAAATCATTCTGTCACACACGTTTGTTTGAAACAAACTCACTGGTGACTGCATACCATCGGCAGCAACAAAAGTATGCATCTTAGCGAGCGGGTCTGAATCAGGCCCTCAGGCCTCTTACTAGCTGCTTTTATCTCTTTTTTTGCCACACATGGGGCTTATTCATCATCACTTAATTTTTACAAAAGCAGCTTAAAATGAACATTTTCACCAGCAATTGTAAAAATGAAGTTATCGGGCCATTCATCACGAAGGTAAAGCAGGAGATATCACAGATATCACAGATATATCTCCTACTTACCTTTCTCTAGCGGATTGGCCCGCTGTCCCCATACACTAGTATCACAGATATCTCCTGCTTACCTTTCTCTAGCGGATTGGCCCGCTGTCCCCATACACTAGTATCACAGATATCTCTTGCTTACCTTTCTCTTGCGGATTGGCCCTCTGTCCCCATACACTAGTATCACAAATATCTCCTGATTACCTTTCTCTTGCGGATTGGCCTGCTGTCCCCATACACTAGTATCACAGATATCTCCTGCTTACCTTTCTCTAGCGGATTGGCCCCCTGTCCCCACACACTAGTATCACAGATATCTCCTGCTTACCTTTCTCTAGCAGATTGGCCCACTGTCCCCATACACTAGTATCACAGATATCTCCTGCTTACCCTTCTCTAGCGGATTGGCCCGCTGTCTCCATACACTAGTATCATAGATATCTCCTGCTTACCTTTCTCTTGCGGAATGGCCCGCTGTCCCCATATACTAGCACGGGGACAGAATTCATCAAGCACCGAAGTAGAGTTGAGCGGGTTCGGATTTCTGAAATCCGAACCCCCCGAGCCCCTCCGATCCGAGGCCGATCGGAGTCAGGCTCGACTTTTCCCGCCTGTCTCGGATCTGAAATCGAGGCAAAACGTCATTATCCCGCCTTCCGGGTCTCGCGGGTTTTGGATCCTATATAACGTACCCGCGTCGGCGCCATTTTCTCACTCGGCTGTGGACAGTGAAGAGGGAGGGTGGGAGTTAGGGCTGGCTGGGCTGTGTAGTGTAGTGTAGTGTAGTGCAGTGTAGTGTTGTGCTGTGCTGTGCTGCACTGTGTTGCTGTTGTCCATAGGGGCTGTGTCCACTCCTCCAAAGTCCATAGGGGCTGGCTGGACTGTGTTGTGCAGTCAGTTGTCCATAGGTGCTGTGTCCACTCCAAAGTCCTGTGCAGTGTCCCAGTCCTAAAGGGGTGCTGTAGTGTTGTCCAGGGGGTGCTCTCTCCATCCGGGGTGCTCCCCCAAGTGCAAAAAAAATAAATATTTTTTCTGTGTTTGTGAATTGTGTGCACTGTGGCTGCACGTGCATCAACAAAGGAACAGCGCCTAGCGTGCGCCTGTGTCCCATAAGTAAAGGGCCGGCTGGCTTGTCCGTTAGAGGGTGCTGAAACCACCAAAGTACACTCCAAACAAAAAAAATATATATTTTCTGTGTTTGTGAATTGTGTGCACTGTGGCTGCACGTGCATCAACAAAGGAGCAGCGCCAAGCGTGCGCCTGTGTCCAATAAGTAAAAGGCCGGCTGGCTTGTCCGTTAAAGGGTGCTGTCACCCCCACAGTACACTCCAAACAAAATAAAAAAATATTTTCTGTGTTTGTTAATTGTGTGCACTGTGGCTGCACGTGCATCAACAAAGGAGCAGCGCTAAGCGTGCGCCAGTGTCCCATAAAAAAATGGCCGGCTGGCTTGTCTGTTAAAGGGTGCTGTAACCCCCAAAGGGCACTCCAAACAAAATAAAAAAATATATTTTTTTGTGTTTGTGAATTGTCTGCGCAGTAGCCGCACGTGCATCAACAAAGTAGCGCCAAGCGTGCGCCTGTGTCATAGGTAAAGTGCCAGCTGGCTTGACCGTTAAAGGGTGCTGTAACCCCCAAAGTGCACTCCAAAAAAATAAAAAAATATTTTCTATGTTTGTGAATTGTGTGCACTGTGGCTGCATGTGCATCAACAAAGGAGCAGCGCCAAGCGTGCGCCTGTGTCCCATAAGTCTGTTAAAGGGTGGTGTAACCCCCAAAGTGCTCCAAAAAATAAAAAACATTTTTTTTTCTGTTTGTGATTTGTGTGCGATGTAGCCGCACGTGCATCAACACAGTAGCAGTGCCAAGCGTGCGACTGTGTCATAAGTCAAGGGCTGGTTTGGACATCTGGTCCGTACTGAAGGACGTGCCAAGAATTTCTGACAAGTCTACTGTCACTGCATATGATACTGTCGTCAAAGCAGCAGCGAAAAGCGTGCGTCTGTCTGTTAAAGGGTGGTGTTACCCCTAAAGTGCGCTCCAACAAAATAAAATAATCTTCTTTTTTTCTGTGTTTGTGTGTGAAATGTATGCGCAGTAGCCGCACCTGCATCCTCAAAACAGCAGTGCCAAGCGTGCGTCTGTCTGTTAAAGGGTGGTGAACCCCAAAGTGCGCTCCAACCAAAATAAAATCTTCTTTTTTTCTGTGTTTGTGTGTGAAATGTATGTGCAGTAGCCGCACCTGCATCCTCAAAACAGCAGTGCCAAGCGTGCGTCTGTCTGTTAAAGGGTGGTGAACCCCAAAGTGCGCTCCAACCAAAATAAAATAATCTTTTTTTCTGTGTTTGTGTGTGAAATGTATGCGCAGTAGCCGCACCTGCATCCTCAAAGCAGCAGCGACAAGCGTGCGTCTGTCTGTTAAAGGGTGGTGTAACCCTCAAAGTACGCTCCACAAACAATAAAAAAATTCTTCTTTTTTTTCTGTCTTTGTGAATTGTGTGGGCTGTAGCCGCACCTGCATCCTCAAAGCAGCAGCGACAAGCATGCGTCTGTCTGTTAAAGGATTACATCGGTGACAGCATCCAAGTAGGCATGTCAGACAGTCCGTACCTGTACTGGCAGGAAAAAGAGGCAATTTGGAGGCCCCTGTACAAACTGGCTCTATTTTACCTGAGTTGCCCCCCCCTCCAGTGTGTACTCCGAAAGAGTGTTTAGTGCAGCCGGGAACCTTGTCAGCGAAAAGCGTAGGAGGTTGCTTCCACAAAATGTGGAGAAGATGATGTTCATAAAAATGAATTATCAACTCTTCCAGGGAGACCAGCCTCCAGAACGTACAGAGGGACCTGTGGTTGTGGATTCCAGCGGGGACGAATTAATACTCTGTGAGGATGAGGATGTACACAACACTGAAGAGGGTGAGGAATCGGTGGATGAGGAGGATGAGGACGACATCTTGCCTCCGTATAGCCAGTTTGTGCAGGGACAGATTAATTGCCAGCTTGTTTTGTGGGGGCCCAAACGAACCAATCATTTCAGCCACAGTCATGTGGCAGACCCTGGCGCTGAAATGATTGGTTTGTTAAAGTGTGCATGTCCTGTTTATACAACATAAGGGTGGGTGGGAGGGCCCAAGGACAATTCCATCTTGCACCTCTTTTTTTTCTTTGCATTATGTAGTGTTTGGGGCCTAGTTTTTCAAACTGCCATCCTGTCTGCCACTGCAGTGTCACTCCTAGATGGGCCACGTGTTTGTGCCGCCCACTCGTGTCGCTTAGCATAGTCATCCAGCTACCTCGGTGTAAAAACACTATTGTGAGGTGTGAGGTGTTCAGAATAGACTGGAAATTAGTGGAAATTAAGGTTATTGAGGTTAATAATAGCATAGGAGCAGAAAAACCCACAAATTCTGTGATTTTAGCTGTTTTTATGCTTTTTAAAAAAAAAAAATACAGATCCAAAACACAAAACCCAGAACCCAAAACACGGAAGGGGGGTAAAACCAATCCAGATCCAAAACACGAAGAAAGATCCAGATCCAAAACACAAAACACGAAAAGTGGCCGGTGCACCCGTAATCTAGACATATTTATTTTTAAACCCAAACATGTTTTTACTTGTGCAGCTAAATACATTCACAATAGTGCTGCCACCTTGTGTTCTAATGTCAATAATACAGTTTACATCTGTCATAGTTTTTAAAAAGTAGCTAACAGCTTTAAAACAGATTTAGGATATTTTCCTAAAAAATATAATTGAAGTTTAATACTAACATGAAATAATGCCAGCTTTGGGCTTCAATTGCCAGTACCTGAATTTTCCTAGTTGCTTAAAAGGATTAGTAGTAAGGCTCTACTTACTGCACACTGGGGTGATGTAAGAAGAGCTGGTAAATGTCAGAGGACAAATTTAATATATACTTGCCGACATTCAGCTTCCTTCTTCCAGGAACGAGCTGAATGTCTTCTTACAGCGTCGGGCGTGGCCGGGCAATGATGAAGTATTGGGGGCATGGCCAGGGGCGTGACCGCACGATCGTGTAATCGTGGCCCCCGCCCCACATTAGATTGCCAAAATTAAATCCCGCTGCAGGGATTTCTATCTTTACTCTGGGGAGGGTCGGCAGCCACCGGGAGGCTTGCCTGCCTTTCCGGGGGGCCGGGAACGGCACCCGATATTCGGTAGGTTCCTGGCCAAATCGATAGGCAAGCCTGATGTAATAGGATGAGAGTTTCGAAAATTTGAGAGTTTAGCAGTAAACTCTCACACTATTACATTGGTCGAGTTGTATTTTCAAAATGGGAAACACCTGGATGAGAGATTAAATCGTGAGAGTTTTCTGAGACAGAAAAACATACGAGTTTGCATTAGGGGTGTGCACCGGCCACTTTTCGTGTTTTGGATCTGGATCGGTTTTGCCTAAACCACCCTTCCATGTTTTGGGTTCTGGGTTTTGTGTTTTGGATCTATATTTTTTTTTTAAAAAAGCATAAAAACAGCTAAAATCACAGAATTTGTGGGTTTTTCTGCTCCTATGCTATTGTTAACCTCAATAACATTAATTTCCACTCATTTCCAGTATATTCTGAACACCTCTCACAATATTGTTTTTAGTCCAAAAGGTTGCACCGAGGTAGCTGGATGACTATGCTAAGCGACACGAGTAGGCGGCACAAACACGTGGACCATCTAGGAGTGACACTACAGTGGCAGACAGGATGGCAGTTTGAAAAACTAGGCCCCAAACAGTACATAATGCAAAGAAAAAAAAGAGATACAAGATGGAATTGTCCTAGGGCCCTTCCACCCACCCTTGTGTTGTATAAACAGGACATGCACACTTTAACAAACCAATAATTTCAGCGCCAGGGTCTGCCACACGACTGTGGCTGAAATGATTGGTTCGTTTGGGCCCCCACAGAACAAGCTGGCAATTAATCTGTCCCTGCACAAACTGGCTTCCACCGATTCCTCACCCTCTTCAGTGTTGTGTACATCCTCATCCTCACAGAGTATTAATTTGTCCCCGCTGGAATCCACCACCACAGGTCCCTCTGTACATTCTGGAGGCTGGTCTCCCTGGAAGAGTTGATAATTCATTTTTATGAACATCATCTTCTCCACATTTTGTGGAAGCAACCTCCTATGCCTTTCGCTGACAAGGTTCCCGGCTGCACTAAACACTCTTTCGGAGTACACACTGGAGGGGGGGCAACTCAGGTAAAATAGAGCCAGTTTGTACAGGGGCCTCCAAATTGCCTCTTTTTCCTGCCAGTACAGGTACGGATTGTCTGACATCCCTACTTGGATGCTGTCACCGATGTAATCCTCCACCATTCTGTCAGTTGTGACAGTATCATATGCAGTGACAGTAGACATGTCAGAAATTGTTGGCATGTCCTTCAGTCCGAACCAGATGTCCAAACTGGCCCTTGACTTATGACACAGGCGCACGCTTAGCGCTGCTACTGTGTTGATGCACGAGCGGATACAGGGCACACAAGTCACAAACACAGAAAAAAAATTGTTTTTTTTCTGTTTTTTCAAGACCATCGCGACCATCGGCCTTGCGACGAGACCCTTGTGGTAGGGTCTCGCCCATCGCAAGCCCCAGAGAGCTTTCGGCTCTAACAGAGCCGGAAGCTCTCCACTGACATCACTTGTGATGTCAGTGGGGCCGCCCCCAAACGGCAGGCATTCTCATGGGAATGCCTCCATTTGGGCAGCCACCCCACGGCCCACCCATCAAAAGGGGCGAGCTGTCACTCAACATCGACAGCTCGCCCCCTTTGGTGCGAGACCCAGAGTGACGGAGTGCCCGTCGGTAGCTGGGTCTCGCGCATGCACACGACAGAGCCAGCTCCGTCGTGCGCATGCGCTGTGGGCCACTATCGACCTGGTTGCGAGCGCTCAGTGCTTGCGACCGGGTCTGAATCAGGCCCACAGCCCCATGGACAACAGCAGCACAGCGCAACACTACACTACACTACACTATACAGCCCAGCCAGCCCTAACTCCCACCCTCCCTCTTCACTGTCCACAGCTGAGTGAGAAAATGGCGCCGACGCGGGTACCTTTTATAGAATCCAAAACCCGTGAGATCCAACAGCGGGATGATGACGTTTTGCCTCGATTTCAGATCTGAGTCAGGCGGGAAAACTCGAGCCTGACTCGGATCGGACTCAGATTGGGAGGGCTCGGGGGGGTTCGGATTTCAGAACTACGAAACCGCTCACCCCTAACTACAATTATGGGAAATGCGATCTGATTACTAAAAATAACTGATACTTAAGGGTTGGGGTATAATTTTACGAATACTACTCCTATTGCCCTGTAATAACTATAGGTGATACTAAAATAATGTGAAAAGGGTGTGAAAACACCCTTTTTCACTTTATTTTAGTAAAAATAATGTTAATAAATAGAGCCCTCTATGTATTAATGAACATGGATATTTATAAAAGAAAGGCGACATCATTTTAGTTATGTGCTGGACATATTGGCTCTGATTCAGAGTTAGGAGCAAAGAAAAAAAAAGGCACAGCTCTGCACGTGGGCAAAACCATGTTACAATGCAAGGGGTGCAAATCCAATTTATATTCTCCTTTAGCAAGCCGCAGAGAAGATAGTGCCCGCTTTTGCATGTAACCAACAAATGCTTTATTTTTATTAAGCAATTTATATATGAGCTTGGACACCCCCCTCCCAAATCTAAATCTTTTTGCACATTTTGGTCCCGATTCTGAATCTAACGCAAGTCCTAATGCGGACAGATCCGAAGAAAGCACCAGCGGACTGCGCATGCGCCATACTGTGCATATGCACATGGATGGTGATTGAGCGTTCAGACAGATCAGCCCATTGACGTGAAATGGGCATTTGGGGCGGTTACCATGAGGATGCATGGAACAGATCCATCCATGGGAGTGTGGACTTCCGAGCTAGATTGGAGCGTGTGGGCGGAGATAGGACGTCTGTTTCTGATGGATCTATTGGACCCAGCATGGGTGGAGGGGTGTGATTCCAGATAATGATGTTGATGACTGCAGAAAGAAAACCAGTGGGTGACGCGAAGCAAACGCTGCGGACGGGCTGATACTCGCAATAGCATAAATCAGTAAGTAGGCTGCCGGGGCCAGACGGAGGAGTGGGTGAGGATGCCTCCTACTCAGAATCAGGCCCTCTAAATCTGCCCCCCCCTGCTGCACTACATGGTTTTGCCCAGGTGTAAAGTTAGTCTTTTTTTTTTGCATTGCTCCCAACTATGGATCAGCCCCATTGTCATTTTAAAATTGCACAAGATTATTATTATCATACATGTGAACTTCTCAGTGTGGGGTCTATGTACTAAGCTTTGGGGACAGATCAAGTAGATAGAGATAAAGTACCAACCAATCAGCTCCTAACTGCCATTTTTGAAACACAGCCTGTATAGTGAGTTAGGAGCTGATTGGTTTGTACTTTATCACTCTCCACGGCTTAGTACATAGACCCTACAGCCTGTAAAATGACAGTTAGGGGCTGCTTGGTTGGTACTTTATCTCCATTCACTTTCTCTCTCTCTCCAAGGCTTAGTACATCTTTCCCCCGTACCCGTTACCAAAACAACACAACATAAGGCCCAATGGGGCATATTTATTATGTATTGGGAACTGGTCTTGATCATTATAATTTCTTAATGTGGCAATAAGGAATTAAACATCATCTGAATTTAACATTAATCACATGCAGGGACAGGAGCTCTGGTAGGAGCCCGACCCTGTGGTGTGCTAGATGTAAAGTGACCACTAGTACGAACCCCCGCCGCACTACTGCAGCTGCGCGATCATAAGACCAAGCACGTGCAAGCGAAGAGTGCCGGAAAGCTTTGCATTGAGTAGCTACGTTAGGCGCCGTTACAGTGACTACGGTATCTGGTCTTAAGAGGGTGTTAGTACACAGGGCTATTTGGCATTTTAGCAGGACCCATAGAAAGTTATGATGCTGCTATTGTGATTGAAAACAGGTGACCAGCGCATATACAGTATCTCCGATGTCTGCTGCAGAACCTCCTTCATATATATCTCCCCGCAAATATTTTTGAACAAATATGCTCCAACATGTACACTGCAAACAATATAGGCAGGATTTCTAATTAGATTATACTTATCATTATTATACATATTGGACCTGATTCAGACCCGCTTGCTAAGGCACGATCGCTCGCTCTGAGCGATTTTCTCCCATCTGCGCATGCATATAATTCGCAGTGCGCATGCGCAGGCCATTCATTGCGATCTGATTTTGGTAGCTTGTAAGCCACTATCAGGTCGCTGCTTTGAGTGACAGATAGCGCCGTTTGTGGGTGGCAACAGGGGAAGGTGCTTGTGAACGGGGGAGTGGATGTGCGAACGCAGGCATGTCAGGCCGCTAAAACGCTGTTTAAAGGGCGTGCATAATTAGCAAAGTGGCGTCATTGTATACGTCACCTGCATGTATTTCAGCCAGCGCTGATCGCTGTGCTTGGGGCAGGCTAAGGCAACTCCAAAGACTGCGAGCAGCTCCGATGGCTCTCAATAAGAAGGCATCCCAGAAGAAGGCATCCCAGAAGAAGGCATCCCAGAAGAAAAAGATTTGTTTTCTAGGTAGTCAGTTAAGGTTGAGGGGTGGGAGTGTGTGTGTGTGGGGGGGGGCAATGCTCTTTCCCACACAGGGCACCAAAATGTTTATGGCTCTAATGTTAAATCTTTGAATATACAAAGTATAGAATGGATAAAAGCTACAGCAAGAGGGGGAGACAGGTTTAACTTACTGTGCAAAAGGGAGGTTTTCTGTATTTTCTCCCTTGGTACCCTCTCACCAATGGGTCTTAATGAATCAATAGAGATAAATAATATTTGAATAGAATGTTTTTTTTTATCTCTTAAGACTTAATTTTAAAGCCTTGAAAATAAATTTTGACAACAAAATACCTCTAAACAGAGAATAATAACAAAGCGCACCTGGAATCCTATAGCAGCTTCTATATTCTCTATTTTGCAATGAGAATGAACAGTTTAAAATATAAGAAGCGCTGGTCCAAAATTAAATAGATATATAACTGTGATTGCTTATGAAACAATAAATTCTTAATACATTTTGTATTATTTATCTGCAAGACCATTCAAATAAAAGGAAATAATAATAAATAAGGTAAAAGTAATATTATGTATGAAAGACAAAATCAAACTGAAAATGAAATAAAAATAATAAATTTAAAAATACATAAAAATAAATACAAATAATAATAAAAATAGAAATAATAATAATGTATAAATGATCGCAATGATGTTTATGCTCTTTAAGGGTCGGATGGGTGCCCGCTGCTATATTGCAGTGCTGCGGGTTTCTGTCCCTACCTTTCCCTGAGACATGGGGTTCAGCTCGCTGCACGCGCCTTCAAATCCGGTGGTGACTCCGGCGCTCAGTGTTGGAGAAAACACTTGTGCTCTGTCCCGTACTGGATGCGGTGTTGGTTGCTTGCCGCTTGCTCCGGTTCGCTACCGGAACTTTTTTACCAAACACCAACACAGCATTTGACATTACCCCATTCTGGCCAGCTAACCAGCAAGGGGACTGAAGGAAAAAGCGGACGGTAGCGAACCGGAGCAAGCGGCAAGCAACCAACACCGCATCCAGTACGGGACAGAGCACAAGTGTTTTCTCCAACACTGAGCGCCGGAGTCACCACCGGATTTGAAGGCGCATGCAGCGAGCTGAACCCCGTGTCTCAGGGAAAGGTAGGGACAGAAACCCGCAGCACTGCAATATAGCAGCGGGCACCCATCCGACCCTTAAAGAGCATAAACATCATTGCGATCATTTATACATTATTATTATTTCTATTTTTATTATTATTTGTATTTATTTTTAAATTTATTCATTTTATTTCATTTTCAGTTTGATTTTGTCTTTCATACATAATATTACTTTTACCTTATTTATTATTATTTCCTTTTATTTGAATGGTCTTGCAGATAAATAATACAAAATGTATTAAGAATTTATTGTTTCACAAGCAATCACAGTTATATATCTATTTAATTTTGGACCAGCGCTTCTTATATTTTAAACAAAATACCTCTATTGAGAATCTTTTCGTATTGGGACATATGAAGAAGAATCTTATATCACTCCTTTAAAATACCTAGGAGTCTTCTACTGTATAGAGGATTCCTTTTAATATGGATCTAGAGCAGGGGTGGGCAATAAGCGGCCCTCCAGCTGTTGCTGAACTACAAATCCCAGCATGCATTGCAACATTTTTAGCATGGTCAATTAGCAAAACTGTGGCAGGGCATGCTGGGATGTGTAGTTTTACAACATCTGGGGGGGCTGCTTATTGACCACCCCTAGTCTAGAGGATAGATTGAGTTGTATTCACTAGATAGCCTGTATTTATATTTATGGGCCCCTGGACATGAACTTTTAGACATGTCACAATAGCCAAATGGACTATTGCAACTTTATGATCTGGTCTATGTGTACATTTAACAATAATATACTAACTATAGTTGGAAGGATTTTTGAGATTTAGGCCCATATTCAATTTGAGGCGAAAAGTCCAGATCCGAGATACTTTTTCACCGATTACGTCATTTTAGCCTGTTTTGAGTTTCCTCCGTATTCAATTCGAAGACCTAGGCGGAAAGTCAATGCAATGTAATAGGCGAAAAAGTTTCGCCTATGAATAGCAGGCGGAAAAAAGTGCAGAATTGCGGTTTTGGGGTACAACATTGCGAGAACCCTCGTACAGCCTTAAGAGGTAAAAAGGTAAACTGCGTCAAAAAAAGTTTCAAAATATTCAGGACACCCCAAAACAATTGTTTAATTTTGGGGGTAAAAAGAAAAAAAATAGGGGGACAAAGTGCCAAACTATCTATCTGGTCACCCACAGCTTTGCGAGCAGGCTGGAGAAAAAAAAAATACGCCTGATTTAGAGAGAGTGAGCGCTCGCTAGCAGCGAGCGGCTCTGATTCAGGACCAGAGCCCGATGAGATGGAGAGATTAAGGAGGTGGGCAAGATGGGAGCAGGCAGAAGGAGAGAGGTAGCGGAGGAGGTGAGAAGGAATAGGGTCAAAGGGGGAGGTAGAAGGGAGGAGGACTGGATGAGGGCCATGACTTCCTCTCCTAAAGCAGGGAAGAAAGATGTCAGAGTAGGAGAGATGGATGGGGAGAAATGATCAGGAAATGGAGGGGGTGGAGTGCTGGGGTTTTGGTGGGACATGATATCCTGATGTATGGATTACATGTTAGATGTAAAGTAGGTGACAAAGTCAAGGGCAGAGAGTGTGGAAGGGGGGTGAGATTGGGGGATAGAGGAGGGAGTTAAAAGTGGTGAAGGGACGCAGGGGGTTAGAAGATTTGGAGGAGATGAGGTTCTTGAAATATGACTGGTTAGAGAGGGAAATGGCAGCACTGTAGGATGAGAGCATATTTTTAAAATGGAGAAAGTCCACCTTAGAGCAGGATTTCCTCCACTGTTGGTCAGCGGTACGTAAACATTTTTGCAGGTATCTGGTGCATTTGGAATGCCAGGGTTGAGGTGTGGATTTGTGTGGGTGAGTAGTGATCGCCGGAGGAACAGAGTCCAGTGCAGAAGTAAGGGAGGCATTGTATAAGGAAGCTACTTGTTCAGGACAGGAGAGTGAGAGAATAGGGGAGAGAAGAGAGTCAAGTAGGGAGGATAAGGAGACTGTCAATAGCATCTTAGTAATGGTAGCCTTTGGAGGCAGAGGTGGAAAAGGAGAGAGGGATAGGTTAAAAGAGAGAAGGTGATGGTCAGAGAGGGGAAATGGGGTGTTGGAGTAATGTCACAATGGTGAGTGAAAACCAGATCAAGAGAGTGGCCACTCGCATGGGAGGGTGAGGAGGTCCATTGGGAGAGACCAAATGAAGATGTAAGGAACAGGAGTTTAGAGGCAGAGGATTCTATAGGGACATCGATTGGGGTATTGAAGTCACCTAAGCTAACAGAGGGAAGATCTGAGGAGAGAAAGTGAGGGAGCAGGAAACAAAGTTGTCTAGGAGCTTGGAAGGAGGGCCAGGGGAATTGTAAATGACAGCTACTTGCAAGTATACTGGTTGGAAGAGGCATATGGCATGAACCTCAAATGTAGAAAATGTAAGGGATGGTTCTGAGGGTATGAGTTGGTAGGAGAAGCTGGGGGATAGAAGAACCCCAACGCCACCACCATGGTGACCCCTGGGGTGGGGTATGTGAGAGAATGTGAGGCCTCCAGAGGAGAGAGCAGCAGAGAAATGGTATCAGATGGGGAAATCCTAGTTTTAGTAATGGCTAGGAGATTCAGGAAGTTGGAGATGAAAAGGTCATGGGTTGGGACCAGTTTATTACAGAGAGATCTGGCATTCCAGAATGCACAAGAGAGAGGGACTGAGGTAGTAGGAGAGATGTGAATGAGATTATTAGGGTTGCTGTAGTAGTGAGGTGATACAAATTTGGATGGCAGAGTTGAAGAGAGCATTGAGATAGTGCGGGCACCTGAACTAGGAAGGGAACCTGTAGAAGTAGGGAAGGGAGGGAGTTTAGTGTGATGCCAATGAAGATGTGGTGAGGTGATAGGGAGAGGATGGTGAGTGCAAAGCTTAGTGTTGGGGTAGTGGGACCATTGTAGAGGATAAAATAATGAAAGTGGAGTAACAGGAGAGGAGGGGATGGGAAGCAACGGGTGGAAGAAAACAGACAGAGTAGGGGAGAGAAAAGGAGGAAGAGGTGAAGGAGACTAGAGGGACAGGATAGAGGTGGGAACAGAGGGCAGAATAAAGGATAAGGTAGGCACTGAGTAATGGGAGAAATTGAAGAAAAGATGGTCATGATGTGGATGAGGTAAGAGGGGGGAGGAAAATTGAAATTAGGAAGGGTCTGTATGAGAAAGATAGTGCTAAATATTTGCAAAATAGATGGTGAAAGAACACTGCTTGTAAATGTGTATGCTCAATGTTAATTTTTTTTATTGAGGCGAATATATGTGAAGATCTAATGGTTTCAGAAAATTAGTAATAAAGAAGCCTGTATTAGTGGTTTGAAGTTGTGAGGTGGGGCAAAAAAGCAATGGTAGATCAGATAGTATCAGCAAGGTTAAAAAGGTAAATTGGCATTGGTACAGATATGAAATTAGAAGTGACGAGATAATTTCTTTGCAATGATCAAACAAGAAGTTCAGTGTTGCATGCCTACACTCAATCTAAAGACTGGAGATTGTACTTATGGTAATTTATATACAATAATATATGATAAGGTACTTGCAGACTTCAGATAACAAATTCAGTTTACCTAAATAAATATTTGAAACAAAGCAGCACAACAGGAGTAATGTTCTGCAGCAGACTTCAGATGATTATCACTGCTAAATATTGGATGTGACTCCTGAACTATCCGGACAACCTGTATATGAACTTTGGAAGTTATTGCTCCCTCTGGATCCATTAATACAGCTACTAGGGTTTCAAATTTTCTTTCTCCACAAGGTTATTTTTATTCCTTAGTACATTAAAGGATAGTACACCAAAACATTTCCAAACAAACAATATGTAGGGGTCACCCTATATTGAACTTTTCTAGACTTAGATCTGCGTCCTCAGATAGTTGAATACGTCAGGGAAAATTTGGTAGCTGTGGACGTTTCAGATTTTTTACCACTTTTTCTCTGGTTTTTCGTAGAAACTCAATTGTCACAAAATAGTAAAGCTACCAAGTGTCCAGAAAGAAACCAGAGGTGTCTGATAAAATCAATGTAAGCTTTCTTTCCAATTGTTACATCAGGGTAGATTTTTAGGAGACTTAAGAGCTCAAAATCATTATATGGTGCTCTAATTCCCAAATGGAGCTTCATTCCAATACTTTACATAAACCAGACTTCCACACAAAGACAAATTCACCATGTTGTTTGCCTCTCTAGGGGCTCTATTTATTAACATTATTTTGACTAAAATAAAGTGAAAAAGGGTGTTTTCACACCCTTTTCACATTATTTTAGTATCACCTATAGTTATTACAGGGCAATTGGAGTAGAATTCGTAAACTTCTACTCCAACCCCTAAGTATCACTTATTTTTAGTAAAGCAGATCGCATTTCCCATAATTGTAATGGGAAATGTGATCCGACCAGAGTTACTAAAAATAAAATGTGAAAAAATATTGGGGAAAGCCCTGTGATAATAACGCCACCTGGAGGTGGCGTTATCCAGGGTCTCCCCTGGTTACCGGCCTCCTACTCTGCTGTAACGGGGAGAGCAGAGCCGGAAGTCGGTCCCAGTAATCAGCTGTGTGGTCTAAACAGACTACTTTCAGAGAGTAAGTACCTTTACCCATCCATTGTGGGCCTCCAGTAGAGCCGAATAAGGGAGAGGGGGGTCGCGGGGGGGTCCGTGATCACGGGGGCGGGGCTTAGCACCAGGGGCGGGGCTTAGCACTGGGGCGACCGGTCGGCACATACGCGGGCACTTAATCACGGTATTTTTTGCGAAAATACCGTGATATGGCTCCGAAGGGGATTTGCAGGGACAGAGCTTTATCGCAAGCTCTGTCCCTGTAAGGGATTTGTAGTAAATCCCTGTGATATTGCCTGAATTCGCAATGCGAATTCACTCGGTAATATCACACTACAATCTGCATTCAATAATTGTAGTAAATAGAGCTCTAGGTGTTAACTGGAACTGATTTAGATAGAGACATACTTTCAGAGAGTAAGTACCTTTACCCATCCATTCTGGGCCTCCAGTAGAGCCGAATATATAATAAGAAGACATTTGAAAGCATAATCTCCATTTGTGTCAGCTTCCAGAAAGTAAAGAGAGCAGAGAGCGATACCCCAGGCAGGAAAGAGGAACTCCAAAGGTTATGACAGGTGCAGGGTGCTAGAATGAACACTATATAGTTTTGTTTTAAAACGTGCACCAGCTCGATGTCAGAAGCAGATTTTGCATCTAAGTACGGCCTCCAAAGTGAACGATGAAACACCTGCGCAAACACTTCAGAAACACGCCCATAACCCGGCCATAAAACGGATCCCTGTGCATCTAAATAGCCATCTCCCGGTCACGGCCCAGGAATGCCCAGCACATATCAAGTACATTTCTAATACCGTGCATCTAAATGGCAACTGCGCCTTTGCACATACACACTGTGTAATGCATGCACTCTCCGTGGTTTTAGGGAGGGGGGGTTTGCACAAAATCACCAAGCTCTGTGAACTTAGGCATTGCATTCAACTCAGAATCAGGCCCAATATTTTTTTACATAATTAGTTATTTATTAGGAGACCTGTTAAGGTGGGTACACACCTGAAAGATATATCTGCAGATCGAGTGATCTGCGATATATCTTTAGATTAGGGATGTGCGCCGGACCATTTTTGTCGGATTTGGATTTGGTTCTAATTCGTCGTCCGGCTTTGGATTTGGATTTGGATTTGCCAAACTGCGGTGACTGGCTTTGGATTTGGATTTGGATTTTTTTACAAAAATTTACAAAAAAAGCTAAAATCACATAAATTGGTCTTTTTTTTCTTCCTAGAGTATTATTAACCTCAATAACATTAATTTCCAGTCAATTTAGACCATATCACAGCTTATAATATTGTTTTCAACATTATTGGCCAAAGGTTGCAGTGAGCTGACTGGTTACTAAGCGACAAAGCAGCGGCACAATGACACAGACACCACAGTATAAAGCACATCTATGACACATTGCCACACGCCACACAGCAGTGGCAGAAATGAAAAGTAGTGCACCCACCCAGTGGGGTACGGCCAGCAGAATCACAGTACTTGTTTACATAGTGGGCTACGGCCCAAGGAGTCACAGTGCACAATCTTATTCACATTACACCGCACATAGGGCCTGATTCACATTACACCATAAAGTAGTGTCTCTTATTTATGTTATGACACACAGTAGTGCCCTTTTTACACAATGCCCACAGTAGTGACCCTTTTACACAATGCCCACAGTAGCGGTGTCCCTTACACAATGCCCCCAGCAGTGGTGCCCCCTATGCAGTCCCCTTAGTAGTAGGGTCCCCTATGCAGTGCCCCCAGTAGAATGCCCCCCAGTAGTATGCCCCCCATTAGCAGCCCCCCCAGTAGTATGCCCCCCATTAGCATGCCACCCAGTAGTATGCCCCCCATTAGCAGGCCCCCCCAGTAGTATGCCCCCCAGTAGTAGTAAGCCCCCCCCAGTAGTATGGCCCCCCCAGTAGCAGGCCCCTCAGTAGTATGGCCCCCCCAGTAGCAGACCCCCCCCAGTAGCAGACCCCCCCAGTAGTATAGCCCCCCCAGTAGTATAGCCCCCCCAGTAGCAGACCCCCCCAGTAGTATGGCCCCCCTGCACCCCAAGTAGCAGACCCCCCCAGTAGCAAACCCCCCCCCCAGTAGCACCCCCGGCCCTTGCACAAGTAAAAAAAAAAAACTTACCTGTATCCCCGCTCCAGCGCCGTCCGCTCTGCTGTCACACGCTGAGGAGGGAGCCGGAAGACGGAGCTCATGTGTGAGCTCCAGCCGGCTCCCTCCGTGCAGCAGCCAATGAGAGTCTGTGTGACTCGGCTGTGCAGCACAGCCAATGTGATATGTCTGAACGATGCGGTTCACAGACATATCATCTGTATACACTGGCCGGCGGCCAGCAGATATATTGGCTGATCTATTGATCGGCCAATATATCGTCCAGCGTGTACCCAGCATTAAAGTAAAAAACAAACAAAAACAAAACCCTGAAATACTGTTTAGTGCCCCTTTAACAAGTAATCATGTGTGAACAAAGCTTCTTTGATGCTTTCATGGGAAGGAATGTACATCATCACATCAAGTGCATGAATAGATTGTCAGTGCAGAGTGCAGTGTAGAAGACTGTAAAGTAGAACAAGATAGTCCCCAGTCTACCCCAAGAATTTAAATTGCTTGGGCTCTCTCTCGCTGGCTCTATTTTGGTCTGTGAGCTCACAGTGTTTGGCAGTGATCCAGTGTTTGTACCTACCCAGTTCAAAATGAAAATCTAATTCATTGTGAAAGTATTTCCTGCTTCACTGGCTGAAGGACATTAATTAAGCTGTGAAGAATGCATTATTGCTTAACATTAGCTTATCTTAATGTGACGAGGTTCACCTCTGGCTCCACATTGAAATGCAGAGAGCAGTTTAAAATCTGTTGCTTCCCACGTGTTTTCATTTCAAGCCATTCTACAATAATTACCAACACTTACATAAACCAGATCAGTGGGAGAGACAGAGTTGGGAGGTGTGAGAAACCCCTTTGTTCTGATTCCTGAGCTAAAACTTCAAGAAGAGCATAGAAAAGCGCTAATCATTCCCGCAGACAGTTTAATCAGTGGTCTGATATCACTTTGCAATCTCTCTAGGCCAGAACAATCTGCAGCACTTCCTTATATAGGGACATGTTTTTACTCTCTGCTGCTTACTTTTTGCTTTTCACTATATGCACTGCTTTAGTTAATTAATTATTACTGATAGAGAAAACTAATAAAGCTAAAAACGAAATAATATAATAAAATAATATAATAATATACCTCTTTGGATAAAAGTATTAAATTGTACTGTTATTCACATTTCTCTTGGTGCTATGTGTTTGCTGACAGTTGCCAGCCTCTCAATGTATTGTCTGCAAGGTGTTCTTAAAGAGTTAAGCACATTGAAATAGTAAAAAATGTAATATCTTGGTAAAAAAAAATGTAAGTGACTAAAAAAAAAAAACTATAGATAAATAATCATGTGACCATGGATGTCACAGACGCATTTCGCCTATGATTCTGGCTTTTTCAGAGGACATTACTCTGGATCAGAGCAGAAGCCTGACACTAACTAGCTCATCTGCAGTTTTTAAGTTAACAGAAATGTTCTCTAATAGATTTTGATGCTTGTCCTACTATTTCAGGTTCTTTATTGTTTTAGTACTCTTAATCCATGTATTGTATAATACACCTGTTTATATATGATATAAAGTAATGCTAATATATAAACTCCTGCAAATAATAATTGTACAAATGGCTATTTCTGATGACTTCACCTTTCTCTCCACTAGGAAAACTTGCTTATTATAAGAAATAATACAGCACTAATACATTAATATGGATGGTCAAAGTAACTTAAGATCTCTCGTATTGACTGAATTTAATTATCCATATAATGTATAATACGGTTTATCCCACTTTGAAAATATATAAGAGATAGCATTAGCATTTGGTGGTGAGGTGAAAGAAATATAGTCACACCTTGTAAGAAACTGCAGTGAGAATGAGGGTAACGTGAAATAAATAATATTGTTTTTTATTAGGGATGAGCGGGATCGGTTCCCTGAGAACCGAACCCACCCGAACTTCGGGGATCCGGGGCGATCCGAGCCCAAGCTCGGATCTCCCTGTCTGCCCCGGATCCCTCTCCCGAGGCAAAACCTCGAGATCTGCTGTCGGATCTCGAGGTTTTGCCTCGAGCGGCCATTTTTAAAAAAATGCCTTTGCCTTTAATGGGCAAAGTGCTGATTGGCTGACAGAGCCGTCTGTCATGGCTCTCAGCCAATCAGCATTATGGTGCTCATTTGCATGTAGCACGGACTCGTGAGATCCGTGCTACATGCATCTGTGTGACTGACAGTGACACAGAGCACAGATGGGTCAGTGAGACCCGTCTGTGCTGCTGTGTATTTCAATGACACAGATGCACGCACGGACCAGGAGATCCGTGCTACTTGCATCTGTGTCATTGACACAGAGCACTGACAGGTCCGTGAGACCCGTCTGTGCTGCTGTGGTAAAAAAAAAAAAAAAAACCTGTGTAAAAAAAGAAAAAAATGGCGTGCCCCCCCCCCCAAAAAAGAGCAACCAGCCCCGGGCATTAGTGACCCAGTGCTGGGTGTGCTTAAATACAGGGGACAAACGACGTAGGGGTCCCCTGTACTTAAGCACAACCAGCACCGGGCTAGTCAGAACCTGCACTGGTTGCCAAAATACGGGGGACAAACGACGTAGGGGTCCCCCGTATTCTGCGCAACCAGCTCTGGGCTCTGATCCGGTCCTGGTTCTGGAAATACAGGGGAAAAAAATTAGTAGGGTTCCCCTGTATGTTCCAGAACCAGCACTGGACTTTTTCTAGCGGGGGGCTGATGCCACAGCCAGGGGAGCCCTTTCACCGGGTCCCCCAGCCGCAGCATCAGCCCTGACCGCTAGTCAGCCCAGGCCGGGGATCACTGGAGAGCTGGGGACCCCCCCAATAAAGGGGTCACCCTCTCCAGGGCACCCCAGGCCCAGGCTGATAGCCCGGGGCTATCCCCGCCACCCCTGGTGGCGGTGGGTGGCAGGTTGATTGTGTGGTGTGGTGTAAATAAAGAATATCAAACATTGTCTTTACAAGTAGAACTGCAAGTCCCAGCAAGCCTGCCCCGCATGCTGGTACTTGGAGAACCACAAGTACCAGCATGCAGGGCATTAAGGGCCCACTAGTACCTGTAGTTCACCTGTAAAACAATGTTTAAAAACAACACAGGACACACACACCGTGACAGTATAAGTTTATTAAACATACATACACACACACACATGTACACATACTCACCTATGTAACCTGTAGCATCGGTCCACTTGTCCGGTAAAGTATCCATAGGGGACCTGTGAAAAAAAACATACTCACCATCTCCTATGCGAGGTTCTGTCCTCTTCGTTCCAAAGTAGGCATCCCCGGACTTGGCAAAAAAAAAAAACGAAAACGCGATCCACGAACTTAGTACCGTTCTATAGAATGGTACTTCTCGAATGAGAGCTTAGCGGCGGGGTATCACCATGGAAACCCTGCTGCTAAGCGTTCATTGGCTGAGAGAGGTCATCTCCCGTCTCTCAGCCAATGAACGGCTCCCTTCATTGTAGTCAATGGTGGGAGCCGCAGGGTAAACTTAATAACCTTGCGGCTCCCACCATTGACTACAATGGAGGGAGCCGTTCATTGGCTGAGAGACGGGAGATGACCTCTCTCAGCCAATGAACGCTTAGCAGCGGGGTTTCCATGGTGATACCCCGCCGCTAAGCTCTCATTCGGGAAGTACCGTTCTATAGAACGGTACTAAGTTCGTGGATCGCGTTTTCGTTTTTTTTTTTGCCGAGTCCGGGGATGCCTACTTTGGAACGAAGAGGACAGAACCTCGCATAGGAGATGGTGAGTATGTTTTTTTTCACAGGTCCCCTAGGGATACTTTACCGGACAAGTGGACCGATGCTACAGGTTACATAGGTGAGTATGTGTACATGTGTGTGTGTGTATGTATGTTTAATAAACTTATACTGTCACGGTGTGTGTGTCCTGTGTTTTTTTAAACATTTTTTTTACAGGTGAACTACAGGTACTAGCGGGCCCTTAATGCCCTGCATGCTGGTACTTATGGTTCTCCAAGTACCAGCATGCGGGCAGGCTAGCTGGGACTTGCAGTTCTACTTGTAAAGACAATGTTTGATATTCTTTATTTACACCACACCACACAATCAACCCGCCACCCACCGCCACCAGGGGTGGCGGGGATAGCCCCGGGCTATCAGCCTGGGCCTGGGGTGCCCTGGAGAGGGTGACCCCTTTATTGGGGGGGTCCCCAGCTCTCCAGGGATCTCCGGCCTGGGCTGACTAGCGGTCAGGGCTGATGCTGCGGCTGGGGGGCCCGGTGAAAGGGCTCCCCTGGCTGTGGCATCAGCCCCCCGCTAGAAAAAGTCCAGTGCTGGTTCTGGAACATACAGGGGAACCCTACTAATTTTTTTCCCCTGTATTTCCAGAACCAGGACCGGATCAGAGCCCAGAGCTGGTTGCGCAGAATACGGGGGACCCCTACGTCGTTTGTCCCCCATATTTTGGCAACCAGCGCTGGTTCTGACTAGCCCGGTGCTGGTTGTGCTTAAGTACAGGGGACCCCTACGTCGTTTGTCCCCTGTATTTAAGCACACCCAGCACTGGGTTACTAATGCCCGGGGCTGGTTGCTCTTTTTTGGGGGGGTGCACGCCATTTTTTCTTTTTTTACACAGGTTTTTTTTTTTTTTTTTACCACAGCAGCACAGACGGGTCTCACGGACCTGTCATTGCTCTGTGCCAATCACACAGATGCATGTAGCACGGATCTCCCGGGTTCGTGCTACATGCAAATGGGCACCATAACGCTGATTGGCTTCCTGTCTGCCACTGCAGTGCCACTCCTAGATGGGCCACGTGTTTGTGCCGCCCACTTGTGTCGCTTAGCATAGTCATCCAGCTACCTCGGTGCAACCTTTTGGCCTAAAAACAATATTGTGAGGTGTGAGGTGTTCAGAATAGAGTGGAAATGAGTGGAAATTAATGTTATTGGGGTTATTAATAGCGTAGGAACAAAAAAAGGCCCATTTTATGTGATTTTAGCATTTTTTTTTATTTTTTAAGAAAAAATCCAGATCCAAAACACAAAACCCAGAACCCAAAACACGGAAGGGTGGTTTTGGCAAATCCAATCCAGATCCAAAACACGAAGAAAGATCCAGATCCAAAACCAAAACACAAAACACGAAAAGTGGCCGGTGCACACCCCTATTTTTTATACAAGTCCTATATTAAAATACATGTTTTATATATACATTTTTTTTTATAAATATGTGTATATATATATATATATATATATATATGTACGAGTATGTATGTGTATATATATATATATATATATATACTGTACATACATACTCGTACATATATATATATATATATATATATATATATTGTGATAGGATCACTGGTAAAGTGGTTTGTGGCAGGTACATTTGTCCCAGATTCCTGTCTTTTGTGTTTTAAACCCCCAGGAGAAAGTCTGCAGTGTAGCAGGCTTGAGTTTTGGCTTTTTGAAAAGCCGGTTTGGGACCTGGGGGTTGTGGGTGAGAGGAGAAGGAGGGCTCCACCCACGGCCACTCCAGGTTTTGGTTCTCGCAGCCTGGTAACAGGCTTGTTAGTTTTTCACCTGAGAGTGGCCAATATAAGCCTAGTGTGTTTAGGGCTGATTGTCTCACCTGGGAGAGCAGACAGGGAGTTTGCTCAGAGACACTTGGATACCTAACTGTGAGTGTTGTGCTGTGCTTTTGTTGCTGGCGAGGGCATTAGGCCCTGCCAGGTTCTGGTAGTGAGGGAACTACCTGTGAAGTTAGTGCCCCGACAGGGCTAGGATTTATATTTATGTTTTCTTTATGTTTCTGACATTGTACAATAAAGACTGGCGCCGACCAGCTTGTACTTGCATCCAGACTGGTGTGCTGCTTCCCTGCTGCTGTGTGTGTGTGTAAGAAAGGAGTCCTCTACCCAGGAGAGGGACCCCCTAACCTAACTGTGTCACAATATGGTGGAGAATGCGGGCACCCACACACACTGAAGTTGCAGCAAGAGGAAAACTTTCCGTTTAAAAATTAAAGGGACAGACACCCAATTTGTGAGTGTGGAAATAACGCTGTGTCCTTGGAGTCCCATAGAGGAGGCGTCAGCCCATGCTCAGAGAGGCAAGGTTCAGCTTCCAACCTACACCCCAGGACAAAATGGAGGACATTATTAAAGCCCTGCTCCAAGCTACAGCAGCTCAGCAGGAATCTACCAGGGCTCTGCAGGAATCCACCAGGGTGCAACTGTCGGCCTTGGAGACAGCCCAGGGGCAACAACAGGTTGCCATCGAGGAAACCCGCCGGGCCTTAGCAGAAAACAGCCAGGCCATAAAAGAGGTGGTACAGCACCTGATCGCCCGGCCCAGAGATGTTGGTACTGGTCCTCCCACCACCACTCACTCCGTACGAGCCAGTCACTTCCTCCAGAAGATTACTTCGGGTGATGATGTGGAGGCCTATCTCACCGCATTTGAAAGAACGGCCGAAAGGGAGAGTTGGCCCAAGGAGCAGTGGGCAAGTCTGGTGGCATCTTTTTTGTCTGGGGAGCCACAAAAGGCCTATTTTGACTTATGCCTGGCTGATGCCAAGGACTATAAAAAACTAAAACAGGAGATCCTAACTCGCTTGGGAGTCACCACCTTTGTTCGTGCCCAACGGGTCCACCGCTGGGAGTTCCATATGGACAAGCCTCCACGTTCACAGATGCATGACCTCGTCCATCTGTCCTCAAAATGGCTACAGCCCGAGACGCTGACGGGACCACAGATCGTGGAAAGGGTCATGATGGACCGGTACCTGCGATCATTACCTGTGACTCTGCGCAAGTGGGTGAGCCATGCAGACCCTAAGTCCACGGACCAGTTGGTCGAGCTGGTGGAGAGGTACGTGGCGGCTGAAGAGCTGATGAGTATGCCCCACCGAGCCCCGATGGTGCACCGGCGAACTCCCACAGACACTGGTAAGACTGTTCCAGGGGAGAAGGGTGCTGGGCGGTGGAATGTACCTAAGACTGAGGGTGTAGAACCTGGAGACAGGCCTGCCAGGCCGGGAAGGTTCTTGCCCCGTAAACATCTAGACATTAATATGACTCAGTGTTTCCGATGTGGTGGCTTCGGCCATATTGCCGCTAATTGTGCACTTACAACTGAACCTATGCAATGTGATACTGCTCATGTCTACCGCAGGGGGTCTTTCTTTGCACAGACAGCCTGTACGGCTGACCGGCAGGCTGTGACTGATAAGCACATGTGTGTACTCACTGTAGATGGCAACCGAGTAGAGGCACTTTTAGACTCTGGTAGCTTGGTGACACTTATAAAAGCTGAGCTGGTGAACCCCTTGCGGCGTGAGGGGAAAACTGTTGGTGTGACCTGCATACATGGGGATACTCGATATTATGTTACGGCCGAGGTGAACATCGAGACACCATGTGGTTCTGCTATAGTTTCTGAGGTTTGGTACATGGTCTGATGTACGATGCAATATTGGGGAGAGACTTTGCTCACTTCTGGAAGTTGTGGGAAAGCCGTTTTGTTCCAGAGGTGAACAACCCCGATCCATTTGAGAAGGTTGTCGATGTAGTGGAGATGGGAGTTTCTTCTGAGTCAGAGTTATTCCCTTTTTCTACTATGATTGGCGAACTAGAGAATGCGGAGCGTGATGGTGGCCCACCAACTGATGAGCCTCCCATTGAGGTGGGAAGTGTTGTTGGGCCAGGTGATAGTCTGCCTGATTTAGAGGTCAGAAGAGAGGTCTTTGCCGTGGAGCAGTTGAATGACCCTACTTTGGTAAAAGCCAGGGAGAATGTAAAAGTAGTTGATGGTAAACCCGTAGACCCGGATAGTTCTTTGTCCTATCCCCACATGGCAATGTGGCAGGATTTGTTATATCAGGTGACTAAGAAGGGGGAAGATGTTGTGGAACAACTAATAGTTCCCAAAGCCTACAGAAGAACAGTGTTGGATCTGGCCCATGGTCATATAACGGCAGGCCATCTAGGGGTAGAGAAAACCACTGAGCGAATAATGCAGAGGTTTTTCTGGCCCGGGCTTCATAAAGGTGGTATCTGACTTTTGCGGATCCTGCCCTGAGTGTCAGTATCATGCTCCCAGGCCACATTTTAAGGGTCCACTAGTTCCATTGCCTATCATAGAGGTGCCGTTTGAAAGAATAGCGATGGATTTGGTTGGACCCTTAATGAAGTCTGCCAGGGGACACCAGTATATTCTGGTCATAATGGATTACGCTACCAGGTACCCGGAAGCGATCCCGTTGCGCAATACGTCAACCAAGACCATTGCCAGAGAGCTAGTTCATGTCTTTAGCAGGCTGGGTATACCTAAGGAGATACTAACTGACCAGGGTACACCGTTTATGTCCAAAGTCATGAAAGAGTTATGCCGCCTGTTCAAAATCGAACAATTAAGAACTTCGGTTTATCACCCCCAAACCGATGGACTGGTCGAGAGGTTTAACAAGATGTTAAAACACATGCTTAGGAAAGTGGTCAACAAGGATGGTAGGGATTGGGACTACTTATTGCCGTATTTATTGTTGGCCATAAGAGAAGTTCCCCAGTCCTCCACCGGGTTTTCATCCTTCAACTTGTTGTATGGGAGACACCCAAGGGGGTTACTAGACATTGCCAAAGAGACATGGGAGGGGCAGTCTAGTCCTTACAAAACGGTGATTGAGTATGTTTCTCAAATGCAGGAGAGAATTGCTGCGGTAGTGCCGATAGTGAGAGAGCACCTGGAACAGGCTCAACCGGCACAGCAGAGGGTATACAACCGCAATGCTCGGTTACACAGCTTTGCTCCTGGGGACAGAGTGTTAGTATTGGTTCCCACTGTGGAAAATAAACTTTTGGCTAAATGGCAAGGGCCCTTTGAAATCTTAGAAAGAGTGGGGCAGGTCAATTACAAAGTTTACCAGCCGGGGAAAAGAAAGCCGGAACAGATATACCATATAAATCTGTTAAAGCCCTGGAAAGATAGAACGGTACTGTCGGCCGTCCGAGACCCTCCAGTAAGTCCAGGGCCCTTAGTTCCCGAAGTGACAGTGGCAAAAACCTTGTCGGCAATTCAACAACAAGAGGTCAAGGAGTTTCTGATTAGAAATAGGGTGCTGTTCTCTGACGTACCTGGGAAAACCTCGGTCATTAAACATGACATCATCACTGACCCAGGGGTTAAAGTTAATCTAAAGCCCTATAGGTTACCAGAAGCACAAAGAGAATCGGTGTCGAAAGAAATTAAAAATATGCTAGAGTTCGGGGTTATTGAAGAATCGCATAGTGAATGGTCAAGTCCCATTGTGTTGATTCCAAAGCCCGACGGGAGTGTGCGTTTCTGCAATGACTTCCAAAAGTTGAACAGTGTTTCAAAATTAGATGCCTACCCGATGCCAAGAGTGGATTAACTGATTGAGAGACTAGGGACGGCTAGGTATTTAACCACTCTTGACCTAACCAAAGGGTATTGGCAAGTACCGTTAACCGAGAGCGCCAAACAAAAGACAGCTTTTTCAGCGCCAGAGGGCTTGTTTCAGTACAAGATGTTGCCCTTCGGGCTACATGGGGCACCTGCTACCTTCCAAAGAATGATGGACAGGATTCTAAGGCCCCATAGACGGTATGCGGCTGCTTATCTGGATGACGTGGTCGTTCATAGTCCTGATTGGCAGTCTCACTTACCCAGGGTACAAGCAGTGTTGGACTCCATCTATAAGGCAGGTTTGACAGCCAACCCAAAAAAGTGTTGTCTAGGCATGGAGGAAGTGAAATATCTGGGATACACCATTGGCAGAGGCCTGATAAAGCCTCAGCTCAATAAAGTTGATGCCATACAAAACTGGCCACGGCATCTGAATAAGAAGCAGGTGAGAGCCTTCTTGGGAATTACGGGGTACTACAGGAGGTTTATACCCAACTTTGTCACCATGGCAGTCCCACTGACTGACCTGGCCAAAGGCAAACAAAAAGTCATGGTAGAATGGAGTCCTGAGGCAGAGAAAGCTTTTCAGGAGTTGAAAGTAGCGTTGTGTTCCCAACCAGTCCTGATGACTCCTAATTTTGAAAGGGAATTCATAGTACAAACCGATGCATCAGAAGTAGGTATAGGAGCGGTCCTGTCCCAGAACAAGGAGGGTGAGGAACACCCTATTTTCTATCTTAGCAGAAAGTTGAATGTACATGAGAGGAACTATGCCACAGTGGAGAAGGAGGCGTTGGCCATAAAGTGGGCGTTAGAGGCTCTCAGGTACTACTTGGTCGGAAGAAAGTTCAAATTGATCACTGACCATGTCCCTCTGAAGTGGATGTCTGAAAATAAGGACAGTAATGCGAGAATTACAAGATGGTTCTTGGCGTTACAAACTTTTAAATTTTCAGTGGAACACAGGCCAGGAAGCCAGCTGGCCAATGCTGACGCGTTGTCATGCGTTCATTGTTTGGGGGCTTCAGTTGTTCCGCCCCACAGGTCAAAACAAAGGGGGGGGATATGTGATAGGATCACTGGTAAAGTGGTTTGTGGCAGGTACATTTGTCCCAGATTCCTGTCTTTTGTGTTTTAAACCCCCAGGAGAAAGTCTGCAGTGTAGCAGGCTTGAGTTTCGGCTTTTTGAAAAGCCGGTTTGGGACCTGGGGGTTGTGGGTGAGAGGAGAGGGAGGGCTCCACCCACGGCCACTCCAGGTTTTGGTTCTCGCAGCCTGGTAACAGGCTTGTTACTTTTTCACCTGAGAGTGGCCAATATAAGCCTAGTGTGTTTAGGGCTGATTGTCTCACCTGGGAGAGCAGACAGGGATGCCTAACTGTGAGTGTTGTGCTATGCTTTTGTTGCTGGCGAGGGCATTAGGCCCTGCCAGGTTCTGGTAGTGAGGGAACTACCTGTGAAGTTTGTGCCCCGACAGGGCTAGGATTTATATTTATGTTTTCTTTATGTTTCTGACATTGTACAATAAAGACTGGCGCCGACCAGCTTGTACTTGCATCCAGACTGGTGTGCTGCTTCCCTGCTGCTGTGTGTGTGTGTAAGGAAGGAGTCCTCTACCCAGGAGAGGGACCCCCTAACCTAACTGTGTCACAATATATACTGTACATATACATGCATAGCTTCCGGGTTTCTTCCAGATTCCAGAGAAGAGATTTATAAAGTGGGTAAGTGTGACTTAATGTATTTATATTTAAGATGTATTTGAAGTGTATCATTTATTTAATAAAATAATCATGTTTTCACCTTTTCACCTTGGTGCTCCACTAGTGACATAATTTTACTTTTGCTTTATTTACTTTTTTGTCCCACATATCCCTACCGGAATGGGTATGAAGTCCCAGCGGCTGAATAGCCGCTGGTTCTTATCTCAAAGGGAGAAGATCCCGACAGGGCAGGTAAGTACTCTATTCCTACCCCTCTCCCCCCCAACCCATCCTCCCCCCTAGTGCCTAACCCTAACCTCTCCCCGGGGGTGCCTATCCCTAACTCCCCCTTACCGCACCAAATCTATGAAGGACCTATTGTGTACTGTTGCAGGGGGTGTGACTACTGACATAGGGGTGTGAACAGTGATGTGGTGGTGTGGTCTGTGCCGCACCTTGGACATGTTAGTATGTAATGCTGGCGGCTGTTTAGCCGCCGGATCATATACCGACTCCAGAAGACCAAGGAGGGATATCCCGACGGGAGGTGGTAAGTACCCTAACCCTCCCCCAGCCCTTCTTTAGTGGTATCTAACCCTAACCTCCCCCCTAGTGCCAAACCCTAACCTCCCCCCATTGGCACCTAACCCTAACCCCCCCCCTCCCCACACCCTAAACCTAACCTTCCCGGGGGTGTCTAACCCTATCCCCACCTAGTGGTGCCTTCCCCTACCCCACAGGTTCTCAAACGGTCCTCGGGAACCCAAACAGTACATGTTTTCCAGGTCTCTTCACAGCATCACAAGTTAAATAATTAGCTCCACCTGTGCACCTGCTGGGTGACCTGGAAAACGTGTAATGTGCGGGGTCCTGAGGATTGAGTTTGAGAACCACTACCCTACCCTAACCCTCCCGAGAGGGTGCCCTACCCTAAGTTCCCCTGGGAGACCCTAAAATAACCCCCCCTTCCCCCTATGGCTACCCGCTTAGACACCCGGATTACCTTAGTTCGGTAAGCCGGGTGTCTGGATTCCGTAGTGGGGCTAATGATAGGCGTCAGGATTTTGACACCTATCTTTAGTCTCATGTCGGGATGTCAGTGTCAGGATAATGGCGGGCGGGATGTGCCCTCTGGTATCCTGACCGCATCCCATATATATATTTCTATATAGTTCTTGATAAAAGTCCTTTGACTGAAACGTTGAACTTTGACCCATCTGAGTCGTGAGTCTTCTTTACCACAGTCCCGTGAGTGCCGCTGTTATTATCTTATATACATTTTTGGCACTTTGACCATTGGATGGCACCCGGGCAATTATTGGTTATTTTGTGGAGTGCCGGCCTATTGATTACTACATATATATATATATATATATATATATATGTATATATATATATATATATATATTTAAATATACACACACATACAGTTTATATATATATTTATATATATATATACATACACACACACAGTATATATATATATATATATATATATATATATATATATATATATATATATGTGTGTGTATATATATATATATATATATATATATATACAGTCAGGTCCATAAATATTGGGACATTGACAGAATTTTCAGATTTTGGCCTCTATTCACCACCACAATGGCTTTGAAATGAAACAAACAAGATGTGCTTTAACTGCAGACTTTCAGATTTAATTTGAGGGTAATTACATCCAAATCAGGTGAACGGTGTAGGAATTACAACAGTTTCAATATGTGCCTCCCACTTTTTAAGGGGCCAAAAGTAATGGGACTATCAACTCAAAAGCTATTTCATGGACAGGTGTGGGCTATTCCCTTGTTATTTCATTATCATTAAGCAGGTAAAAGGTCTGGAGTTGATTCTAGGTGTGACATTTGCATTTGGAATCAGTTGCTGTCAACTCTCAATATGAGATCCAAAGAGCTGTCACTATCAGTGAAGCAAGCCATCATTAGGCTGAAAAATCAAAACAAACCCATCAGAGAGATAGCAAAAACATTAGGTGTGGCCAAATCAACTGTTTGGAACATTCTTAAAAAGAAAGAACGCACCGGAGAGCTCAGCAACACCAAAAGACCCGGAAGACCACGGAAAACAACTGTGGTGGATGACAAATGAATTATTTCCCTGGTGAAGATAAAACCCCTTCAAAACAGTTGGCCAAATCAAGAACACTCTCCAGGAGGTAGGTGTATATGTGTCAAAGTCAACAATCAAGAGAAGACTTCACAAGAGTGAATATAGAGGGTTCACCACAAGATGTAAACCATTAGTGAGCCACAAAAACAGGAAGACCAGATTAGAGTTTGCCAAACAACATCTAAAAAAGCCATTACAGTTCTGGAACAATATCCTATGGACAGATGAGACAAAGATCAACTTGTACCAGAGTGATGGGAAGAGAAGAGAAGGAAAGGAACTGCTCATGATCCAAAACATACCACCTCATCAGTGAAGCATGGTGGTGGTAGTGTCAAAGTGTGGGCATGTATGGCTGCCAATGGAACTGGTTCCCTTGTATTTATTGATGATGTGACTGCTGACAAAAGCAGCAGAATGAATTCTGAAGTGTTTCGGGCAATATTATATGCTCATATTCAGTCAAATGCTTCAGAACTCATTGGACGGCGGTTCACAGTGCAGATGGACAATGACCCGAAGCATACTGCAAAAGCAACCAAAGAGTTTTTTAAGGCTAAAAAGTGGAATGATAAGCAATGGCCAAGTCAATCCCCTGACCTGAATCCTATTGAGCATGCATTTCACTTGATGAAGACAAAACTGAAGGGAAAATGCCCCAAGAACAAGCAGGAACTGAAGACATTTGCAGTAGAGGCCTGGCAGAGCATCACCAGGGATGAAACCCAGCGTCTGGTGATGTCTATGCATTCCAGACTTCAGGCTGTAATTGCCTGCAAAGGATTTGCAACAAAGTATTAAAAAGTGAACGTTAGATTTAGGTTTGTTTAGTTTGTCCCATTACTTTTGGCCCCTTAAAAAGTGGGAGGCACATATAGAAACCGTTGTAATTCCTACACCATTCACCTGATTTGCATGTAATGACCCTCAAATTAAATCTGAAAGTCTGCAGTTAAATCACATCTTGTTTGTTTCATTTCAAAGCCATTGTGGTGGTGAATAGAGGCCAAAATCTGAAAATTCTGTCAATGTCCCAATATTTATGGACCTGACTGTATATATATATACAGTGTACATATATATATATACACACACTTTATATATATATATATATATATATATATATATATATACATATATAGTGTATATGTTTATATAGTATATATACACAGTGTGTGTATGTATGTCTACTATATATATATATAAACACAGTTTGAATACATGCTCTTTATAGTTACAATAAATACACACATATATTTATAAACATATATTTTTTTTAGAATATTTAATAATGTAATATTATGTATAGATATACATACATGCATACATATCAATACATATACTAGTACTATACAGCAGAATCCTGGTCAGAAGGACTGAAAGCAGCTCACCTTTTGGGGGACTCTGATGATCACACTCTGGCCTGCAGACAGTGCTGCTTCTTTCATGGTGTCACCAGCCTTGAGCAGTGAGCCTGTGACTGAGTGTGAGCAGCAGCCTATGCTGATGGAGGTGGTTGGCACACAGCCTGGGACGGGCAGCATGAGGGTGTGGTGGCGGCAGGCGGTACCTATGTGACGTCACACATGAAAAATTCTCTGTTAGAAGCGCTGGGAGGGCTAGTGAAGCCCAGCCCTCCATTGTGCTGCCATTATGTTTATGCACCTGTCCAGTGCTAGTCAAAGCCGCGGCCGGTGGGGAAGGGGGAGTGCGCGGCCAGAAGGGGGGAAGCGTGGTCGGTTCTCAGGCTGCTGTAGAAGGGAAAAAAATCCTTCCTACAGCAGTACACACACACATCAGATGGCTGTGGGCCTATTCTGATGGTGGGCCAGGAGCTGTAGCTCTATCAGCCCCATTATTAATCTGGCCCTGCCTAAACCTAACCCTCCTGGGGGGGTGCCTAACCCTAACCTCCTCCCGGGGGTGCCTAACTCTAACCCTCCCCCCTATGGGTGCCTAACCCTAACTTCCCCTCCCAAAACCTATCCCTAACCCTGCGGTTACCGCTAAGCATTACCGGACTTACCTTGTTCGCTCCAGCGTCTTTTGGCGTTCCGGCGTCGAGATTAAGATAGGTGTCGGTATTTCGATGCCTAACTGAAATCCCTTGTCGGGATTCTGACATCAGTAATCAGACCGGTGGCCTTGCAGAGAGGACTGCGGGGGTGGAAAGTAAAACAGCCAATGAAGCTCCACCCAGCAACCTCTTCCAACGGAGCAGGTAGGCCCTCCATGAGGCCTACCATATACCCCCTCCCTAGACCACCAGGGTTGTCGGGCACTAGGTGCCTGCTTTGTATTGTAAGTCACTGGTTACTTATTTGTTTATGTGATAAAATACTTTAGTGGGGCACTGTGGGGGGAAACACCTTCAGTCAAGTTTGTATTAAAGTAACTATACACTTCTGTTAAAAAAAAAAAAAAAAAGCTTACTTGTATATTGAACTATCAAAGCAAAACATTATACTTCAATGTTATACCTCCCACTAAGTTTTACTAAATAAACTTACACATAGCAGTCACGCACTGGAGCCAGAACTTAGTAAGCTACAAGTATGTTACATGCAAAAAAAGATTTAGTATTTTGTTAACTGATTTTTGATCAGACAATCTGATTTATAGTTCAGATTGTTCTATGTTTGCCCTATGACTGCTTACTTGCAGATGTAGAAACATTCATGTGCTGCCGTTGTGTCTGGCTGCATATTTCTTCCACGTTGGGCTTTATAAACTATTTTGACATTGAGATTTAGTTGCTGTGATAAGAGACTTTATGGTTGGGTCTATGCTAAAAAAAAAAGATGTGTAGATAGTGTGCTAATAAAGCAGACAAACTATGCTGAGATCCATGATGATGTCTTGTGTCTTTATGGCGGTGTCTGCGTTTAGTACATGTAGTGCATCCTGTCACATTAACAGATATATTTGTAAATTTCAAAAAACTGCAATAGAGCTTGATGTTAGAAGTGGTATCGAGGTAAGTACAATGTGCTGCAGTGAAGCATATTAGGACACAAGTGTTTTTTTTTGCTTCCATATATGTAGATGTGTCCTCATAGACCATACACATATACTTTTTGCACCATATGGCGCAAGGTGTCTGATGCAACTAAGATGCTTCTCCATGGGTAACGATTCCCATACTTTCAGTACTTGTTCTTGTCAAATTTGAAATCTTATTTGAATCCTAAGTGTGTACAAGTTCACTTATAATGTACTAGGTGCTTAGGATTAGTATTTTTGTTGCAAAGGAATTGATATAAAGTCGCAGATTAAGCATAGTAATGTGAGGCATGGCAAGGCTCATTCATATCAGATCTCCGTCGCACACAGAAGCTACATGAAACGCATTGTCAGCATCCAGGGTGATGTGAATAAGAAACATATTTTGTGAAAAGTTTACCTCCTTTCTGGATAGTTTCCTCCCTCTGCCAGTAAGTACACAGCATGCTATAGGCAGAAGAGGAATGTCAGCGGCATGGATTGTGTAGTAGAGACGGCTCCAGTGGCCAACTGGTCCAGCAATATCATCCTCCCTGGCGGCAGTAGTTATAAACCATAGTTCCTACTTCCTAGTAGTTATATTAATAATAGTATGCACTTCTGAGTTATATTCGACAAAGTCGGTCAGAATAAATAAAGGCAGGTGGTCTTATTCCTGGTGTTGGTGAAAGCGATCAGATACTGGTTTTCTGACGCGTTTCATCAAGTTAAACTCAACTTTTTCAAGGATCTTTGAAAAGATAATTGAAAGGGAAGTAAACCTATATTGGTGGACATTGTACTTTAGTGAATCTTCCCATTATGTGTTTACAACTAGTCCCCTCCTATAATAAAAACCTACCCTTGATCCTAACACTCTTCAACTACTGATCCATCTCTCTCCTCCCTTTTGCCTCTAAACTCTTTGAGCATGTTGTTTTCTACTGACTTACTGCCTTTCTTTCCTCACACTCCCTACTTGACCCATTTCAGCCTGACTTCCAATCTCTCCACTCCACTGAAGCTGCCCTCATGAAAGTTAGCAATTACCTGCTTGTTGCCAAATCCAAGGGCCACTACTCTCTCATTCTCCTTGAACTCTTTGCTGCTTTTGACACTGTGGACCACTCTCTCCTTCTCTTTGAACTCTCTGCTGCTTTTGACACTGTGGACCACTCTCTCCTCCTGTAAATTCTTCAATCCCTTGGTCTACATGATACTGTCCTCTCCTGGCTGTCCTCCTACCTCTCTGACTGTTCCTTCTCTGTCTCTTATCATGACTTCTCTTCCCCCTCACTTCCACTAATAGTAGGTGTTCCCCAAGGTTCTGTTTTGGACCTCTCCTATTCTCCATCTATACATCTTCTTTAGGTGAACTCATCAGAACTTATGGCCTCCAATATCATCTCTATGCTGATGATACTCACATATATCTTTCCTTCCCTGATCTCTCCCCCTCTTTCCTTACTCATATCTCCAACAGTCTCTCTGCTATCTCTTCCTGCATGTCCCAGCGCTTTTTTAAACTTAACATGTCCAGGTCTGAGCTTATCATCTTCCCACCCTCCAGCATTACCTCACTTTACACAGTTTCATTATCTATTGATGGCACAACTATCTCCTCTAGCCCCCACATGCGATGTCTTGGAGTTATCCTTGACTCCTCCCTCTCCTGATACCACACATTCAGCACCTCTTGCAGTCCTGTCATCCATCTCAAAACTATTTCCAGGATCAGACCCTTTCTTATCCTGGATGCTACTAAACCATCATCCACTCACTGGTCATCTTCAGATTGGACTACTGTAACATCCTCCTATCTGGCCTGCCTGACACCCAACTCTCTCCACCACAATATTTCTTCAATACTGCTGCTCGGCTCATCTTCCTCTCCAACTGTTTACATCTGCCTCCTCTCTCCTACAAACCCTACACTGGCTCCCCTTCCCCTTCAGAACCCAATTCAAGCTTCTAACACTAACTTACACAGCCCTCACCCAATCCTATCCCATTTATATATCAGACATCATCTCCCTTCACATTGCTGCCCACCCTCTTCACTCAACAAATACACACCGCTTCTCCTGCCAACTGATTACTTCCTCACACTCTTACCCCCAAGATTTTGCCCGTGCTGCTGCCTCTAGAACTCTCTCCCTCTCCTTATCAGACTCTCCAACTTTTAACAAATCTTCAAATGGGCTCTCAAGACCCGCTACTTCATCAAAGCCTTCCAGCTCTTATTCTAACCTGCTGCTCCATGCTTGCTCCTTCCTCACTGCCTATCTCATCTGTGTCACTTCTGTCTGTCTGCCCCTCCCCTTTAGAATGTTAGTTCTCACGAGCAGGGCCTTCTTTCCTCACGTGCTTCTCCTTCTCTTATCTACTCCTAATTCCCCACAAGGGCACCTAACACTTGGTCTGCTTACGCCCTACTGCTTATTTAGTGTTCTAGTTGCTAATGCAGCAATGTTTATAAACCATGTCCTTGTCCTGTATTGATTTGTACTGTAAGTCACTGTTTTCTTGTTCGCTCATTTGTTTATGTACTTTGTAAGGCTCTGTGGAACCCTTGTGGTGCCATATAAATAAAGGATAATAATAATTACAAAACAAGTTAATTTTCATTGCAAGTTGGTCTTCTTATTCAATATTAATATCATTTATTTTAATTTATGTGAATTTATATTATATTATTTGTGTTAGAATTTTTTCTTTCAGTTTCCTATTTCTAGTAAATATTGGTATTTTTACTTTTACATGCAGCAGCCTTGGTTAAGATACTGTTAACTTTTATAATTTTTTTTAATACTTTAATTAGTGCTGAGATGTTTCTGCACAATTCCATTGGGGCTAAAGATAGCGACATCCACAAAGTGACAAGTGTGACTGTTTTCATGGTTGCTCTCACTTTATCTTCCTGTGCAACCTTGTACCATCTATATTATTTCTGACACTTGTTTGTTAAATACTTTATTATGTCTTATGTACAGTTTTACTGTATGCTAATTATTTTGCTGCTCTTGTATTTATGGTTTGTGAATGTCCTGTTCTTTACATGTTGGTATGGCTTGTTTGCCCATTGTTCTGTGCTGCTGATGTTAGCACAATATACATAAATGATAATAACGTCTCTGACGAGTTCCCAATACTCTCACATATTCCTGTAATTTCCAGTTTACCTCTTATAAAAGACAACATTTATGTAAGGTACACATTTGATATTTGTTTTATGCAGCTATTTTGTTAAAAAAAATAAAGATGTTTAACACTGTTTCAGCCAGAGCTTCAGCATATTGCTACAGCTATTAACCTAAATCAAAAATGTGTGGACTCCCTCAGATGGTAAAGTCTTTATAATTATTGTTATTGTTATTATTATTATTAATATTATTATTATCATTTATTTATACTTTACTTAAATAGCACCAGCAACTTTCGGTTGTGCTTTACAATTAAAAGTAATATCTGACAGACAAAGAGGTAAAAGGGCCCTGCTCACAAGCTTACAACCTACATAGAAATAGGCATTTGATATATTAGAATGAGTGTTACATATTGCAAATTGACCCAGCTAGATTTCAGAGGTTCATGGAGGGCTGTATGACCCAGTAACACAGCTATTTTAAAGAAAGAGAACATATGTAAGTTTTGTGTGAACTGTATAGAGAGGAGGTAAGTGGCTAAAATGGCTTATGGAGGTTGTTTATCTTCAAAGTTTTTGCAACCTGAGCACACACTATTTGGTGCAATAATATTATTATTATTATTATTATTATTATTATTAACATTATTATTATTATTTCTTTATATGGCGCCACAAATGTTCCTCAGCGTCTTACAAAGTACATTAAAAAATAAGTGACCAGTGACTTACAGTACAAACAATACAGTGCAGGACAAGGACATGGAAAATATACATTGCTGCATTAGAGACCATAACACCAAAATACAGATATGTCCTCTTACATTTTCACTGCTTGGGTGGCAAATTGCGCCATGCATGGCGCGAATCCCTCTCCTGCGAACGGGTATGCACACTGCGTTCACCCCCATGACTCCATATGATTGCATGGTGCAAAGGCAGCGTGCAGCATGGCATAGCGCCACAGCCGTGGCTAGTCGCATGGCACAATGCAAGCACACGCTTGATGTGCGATCGGCAAAGATGCAAGAGGACACATCTGTAACAACAGCATAAGCAAGTGTTAGGTGCCCTAGTGGGGAGTAAGGAGTAGATGAAAGTAAAGTAAAGAGAAGCACAAGAGGGTAGAGTGCCCTGCTCGTAAGAGTTTACATTCTAAAGGGAAGGGGCTTGACACCGATGGGGTAGACAGGGAGGAAGGAGCATGTAGCAGCAGGTTAGGATGAGAGATGAAGGCTTTGATGAAGTAATGGGTCTTGAGAGCCCGTTTGAAGGATTGTAGAGAGGCGGAGAGTCTGTTGAGGACATAATAATAATAAACAACTGAATATGTGGTCAATTTGGTCACAGAATAATACTAGTCTGCATACATGTTGTCATAGAAGTGACAAATTGCAGAGGAGAGCTAGCTGTGTGTGCACCCGGCCACTTCCTGACCATCCAGTTACATCATCCCCGTACCTATGGGGACCATCTGCTGACCTGGTATTCTGTCTAGATCAAATCCTATTAGATCAGCTTTCCACAGATATTGTCATGCAGGGGTAAACACAGGCTTTCTAGAGGGGTTTCCCAAATGCATAGGGAAGCCTATTTATCATATGGTGGTCCTTGTACCATCGCAATAGCTGTTCAGTTTTCACCATCTCAGGATGGCGGTAACAGGTTAATATCATTGAAAAGTTGCTTGAATAATGGATTCTATTAATGAATTGACATTTTAAATTTCTCTTTGTAATGAAGTGAAACTACAGTGCAAATGCTAATTAATATCAGGAGGGTGTGATTTGAATACAGTGATGGAGTGGTGAGAGGGAGGGGAAAACAAGAACCCACCACCCAGGATGGGAGAAGAGAGATATACCCACAATGAGAGAAAAAGGGCCAGACAAGCCCAGTACAGAGAGAACCACACAAGCACAAGAGGAAATGGAGGAACTCACATGGAAATTGGAGTATGAGGTACGCATGTAAAACAAACTCACCTCTATTAGAAGGAGGCGAAGCATCTTGTAGGTTATTACATTTACCCTGCAGAACCAACACTCCTCATGGATGAGCATAGATGACGATTGATGTTCTCTAGGAGCAGAACAAGTTTTGACGATGATGATGACGATGATTGTTGCATCTTTGAACTACATCTCTCTACACTAGATGTAAGGCTGAATGTACCGTAAGATGCCGTTAACTAAAAATACAGATATGGAGATGCAAATTTACATAAGGATTATTGGTTACAAGCAAACAGGGCATCATGTTCAGCTCTAAATCACAACACAGAGGCAGTTTAAGAGAGGGGCCCATCTACAGTCTCTCCCCCCTCACCATTGCATTTACAGAGCAGTGCCAGATTGTACTATGCATGTGCAAATCTTTGGGGAGATGACAGTAGGACTCCGGAGAGTCCAGGGGCCCGTGTGCACCGCGAGAGCCACGAGTGCCTATTACTTATTACACTGCACCCAAGTGTATTGGGTTTATCCATGTAAAGTGGCAAACCTCATCTAAAGCCCTTTTAGAGGGCCTGATCAGCTGGACTTTTCACAGATTTTTATTCTCCGCCTTAGGAGGGTGCAAGCAGAAATCTAGGCGCCCACAGTACTCGCGCCCAATTGGAGCAACAAATGAATTGCTATCAGGCGCCCATTACTAACGAGCGTGCAAAAAACAATTGAATTCCCCCCTTTAGCTCTAAAAAAAAATTATAATAAACTAATAAAAAAATAAAGCCCACAAAGGTTGTTTATTCCTTTAAAGGACTATTTGCACCCAAACATTTTCAAATATAGTATGACCATAAAGTACAATGGGGGAGATGTATTAACATGAGGCTAACATTCAGTAAATGCATGGCTCTTCTTCGCCCAATTACCAACAGCAGGTATGAAAAAACATTTTGCCGGAGAGGGAGAGCATTAACTTACAAACCCTACTCCCCCCCTAACCCTTTTTTATGTTGCCTAACCCTAACCTCCCTCCCTAGTGCCTAACCCTAACCCCCTCTAAGTACCTAAACCTAACCCCCCCTTTAACGCAGCCTAAACCTAAGTCTCCCGGGGGGGTAGTGCCTAACCCTAACCTCCCCCCGGGGGTGCTTAACCCTAACCCCCCCTTCCCCTAGCCTAAACATAACCCTCCCAGGGTGGAGCCCTAAAACCTAACCCTTCAACCTCCGCGGCTGTCTGCACCCGGCGCCTGGCTTACCTTCGTTCGGTATGCCGAGGCGTGGGGCTCCCGGCGTAGGTCTAATGACGCCAGTCAGTAGTACCTTGCCGGGATTTGACAGTCGGGAAGTCGGCGGTCGGCATTTCGACCATCGGCTTCCTGACTGCATCCTGGTTGGAGGAAAGTTGGTCTGGTGTATGGCAAGCTTTAGCATAACTTTCAAACACATTTTCTGTATTTGAATTTGTAGTATTGCATAGATGTTCAATATTTTTAGAATAAAAATATGCTTCAACAAAATCAATTATGCAAACTTATGTTACAATCTTACTAATTGTACAGGAGGATGTGAAAACTGCCTGTGCATTTAGCATTACATGCATTTTATTCCCATGGCAGCAGTGATATCAGGAAAGCTTATTAATTCTCCCTATATTGTTTCTTCATTTTATATAAATACATGTTAAACAGTTTACTAATTTTACATCGTAAAGCTAGGGCTCAATTATGTATTCACTTCCATTCCATTAAAATGCATGACAGGTAGGTAGAGCAAGCCATAAACTCATATATAATGCTGCATACTGCCACAACCTTGGTTTTAATACTGAAGCGTTCTCCTTTAGCAGAATGAAGTCCAAAAACAGCACTGGAACTTATATGCTGCATCACAGCTGAATGTAATACACAGCCATCGAATGTAATACATTCAGCTGTGATGCAGCACAGCATAGGAATGGTCATTGGGCCAGATTCATTACGGATCGCAACTGCGATCGCAGCTGCGACTACGCGCACAGTTCTGCTGTGAAAATATGCTAATGTTTGTGACAGCTCGGCCAGCATAAAGACACCCACTACCGCTTTCTCACATCCGTAAGACCTCGCAGTCTTGCATATACATTGGTAACATCGAGTAACATCAGCCCTCGTGCAGATTACAGCAAGTCTGACCCGTCTCAGAAATTGCAACTCTCATTGCACGCAATGAGTACTCCATAATAATAGATGTTTGGTGTATTTTTCGTTATCCTCGCTAAAAACCATGTGTCTCTCTCACCGGTATGCAGTCAGGATGCCGACGGTCTGAATGCCGACCGTCGGCATCCCGACTGTCTAATCCCGGCAAGGGCCTAATCACAGGCGTCGAAATCCCGACACCTGTCATTTTACCTACACCGGGAGCCCGATGCCCGGCATCCCGATCGAAGGTAAGCCGGGAGCGGACAGCCGCGGGGAGGAAGGATTAGATTAGGGGCTCCCAGGGGGGACTTAGGGTTAGGCACCCCCGGGGGAGGTTAGGGTTAGGCATGCCCCCTGGGAGACTTATGGTTAGGCGGCGGAGAAGGGGGGGTTAGGTTTAAACACTTAGAGGGGGGTTAGGGTTAGGCACCTCTAAGGGAGGGTTAGGGTTAGGGGGTGAGAAAGGTTAGTGATACTTACCTTAATTAACGATCAGGATTTTCACCCTTGCCGGGCTGCCGCTGTCAGATACTGATTCCCTCCCACCAGCCTAGGTAGATATTTGCGTACGTGAGGGCACAAGCTGCCCCCATCACAGTCAGTTTTGTTATGATTCCTTCCTCAAAGGCATTATGGATAATGTTGTTATATTGTTGTTGATAATTTTCCATCGGATTGAAGGGAAGTATCTTATAACAGGTTTTGTCACATCTCCCCACTAATCGGAGGACTTAATAACAGAATCATCCCATGTTTTCATCTCTTTGAGGAGTTCTCCTTTCTTCTCTTGTGATGTTACCAGATCTAATTGATGTACAACTCTTCTCATACAGAAGGTCAAGATCTTTCGATACCAATTCCATATATATGGTTACTTCAGGGCATATGTTGGACTGTGGAAAAAATCTTGATCTATTTTTACATATTGGTCTATTCATAGTTGTTCTACTAATTGCTTCTTCTGCCAGTTCTTCCACTATCAATATAGTATCCATTTACTCGGCTGAGAAACCATTTTCTTCAGTTGCCATTTCTTTTTCTGAGGAGGAAATTGATGTACTTACATCTGTCTTTTTAGAAACATTTTTTAAAATAAAAGTTTTCTCCCAAACAATCTTAAATATTTTCCCAATTGACCCTGTCCATTCAATTGTTGTTCTGTTAGGATTCTATCTGAGATATTAATGACTTTTAGTTCTGGTTCTAGTGTCATATTGGGGGGTCCTCTCTAAATTTATCATCTCTTCGCGGACATTTCTGATACCCCAAGAAATGGGGTATCTGGATCCTCCCATCTTCATTGGTTCCTTGTGTTTCTTCCCCCTCCTGATCTTCCTCTTTCTTGTCTTTAATCTAATGGAGGTCCTGAGGTGAGATCTAAAAAATCCCTAGATGGCATTTGAGATGTACCCTCATGTAGGTTATCCATAGTATCTTCGGTGCCTGAGGACTCAAGGTCTGAGGAGGAGTACCCTCCAAGATTCTTCCTGTTAGTTTGGTTTCTCACGCAAGTTCATATTAATTCCAGAGCCTCTGTGTTTGCATGCTAGGCATAGCTAGAGTTTTTGGGCCATACATCAAGATCTTAAAAGGCCCCCCCAGGTAAAAAAAAACAGATACACTTGCCCCCACACATGTTATGCCACACAGACCCCATTCAGATTATGCCACACAGAGCCAATTCAGGTAATGCCACAGAGTAGTACCCCTTATACACATTATGCCACAAAGTAGTTGTGCCCCTTATACATTATGCCACACAGTAGTAGTGCCCCTTATACATTATGCCACACAGTAATGCCCCTTATACTACACAGTAATGCCCATTACACATTATACCCTTTACAGATTATGCCACATATTAGTAGTGCCCCATATAACTCATTAATCCACACAATAGTAGTGTGCCCCTTACACATTATGCCCCCCCAGCAACTCACCTCCCATGTCCCTCCAGCAGCCTCAAGCCTCCCCCTGTGTGCCATCAGCAGCCAGCAGTTGTGGATTTGGAGCTGGCACACCGGCAGGCATCCACAGAAATGGACAGACAGCGCCAGTGCAATTTGAATCTGGTAGCTATCACAGGTCACCAGAGTTTACGGACTGGCAGCCATTCAGGAGCCACCACTGCTGATTGGCTGCAGTTCCACGACCTCTGATTGCCCCGCAACCGGCGGTTCTGTCTCTCCAAAACTGCCTGCCAGCGCACCAGCTTTAATAAGTTGGCAAGCCAACACCAAATCAACATCACTGACACCCGGGCCCTCCTCGACGGCCCTGACTGGCCCGGCCCACCTTGTGTGCGTGAATGGGAGCAAGGAGAGCATCAGGCCACAGAGGCAGCACGGGCACCATAGCAGCTGCACCCAGGCCCGCCAAGAGCCGCGGCGGGCCCGGGTAACAGGGGGCCACGCCCCTTTCCCGACAAACCGGTGCCGCTCTGAGCCCCCTCAGCCCTGCTCAAAGCCAGGGGGGCACGATCAGTGTGATCGCTCCCCCCCACAGGCATAGGAGACTGCTGTGGGTGCTGCTCAGCAGCCACGAGCAGTCTCCCACTGCAGCTCAGCACACGCTGTGTGCTGGGCTGCTGTGAGGGAGGTAGGGGGGGCGGCGCCGGGCCCCCCAGGAAGCCCGGGCTTCCTCCCTCTCAGCGCCCCTGGCTGCACCCCTGGCACCCACGGTAGTTACGTCACTGTTGGCATGCATGTTAGCAAACAGTGGGGTCCTTTTCAGGATCAATGGAATGGGGTTATAGCCGAGGACAATGTAAACAAAGGCTGCAGGTGTACTTCAGGCTCCAGTCTTCAACCCAGGCAATGCCAGGTATCCCAGCTAGTAGCTATAGATCATTCAAATCACATATCTGCTAACTTGTATAGAGGGAATTAATGTAAGCTTATAAGGCAAATGCTAGCAGATCTCATAATACATTGTTATGGTAATCAGCTATCAGAGGGGACAATAAAACAAACACCAGAGGGTTTAGATTTTATAGTTTTTCTCCTAGGTTGTCTTTTAAATTGCAATCAGAAGGCTCATTGCTTTATTCGGGTGTTATGTGCATGTTAAAACACTTCAGGGACGAGCAATTACTGGGAACAGTTGTCATTTGATCTTGTGTTTTTTTTTAACAGCACTCTGTGTATAAGACATAATTATACTCTGGCAGATATTTTTGTGTTCTCACAGGTCGTCCTTCTCAACTCCTATTAATGCATCACTTATTACTCATCCTTCTCTCTCTCTGTTCAAACAATTTCCAAGAATCTCTTCAAAACTTTTAACAATAATATTCCTCGTTAGCAATGTTGCATATGATATATTTTAGCTTACATCATAATTACATAAGTCTAGACTAGAAGACATCCTGTATTTATTTATGGGAGTTGTATGGTTTGTGTAAACCATAAAACATCATCTTGTACCATAAATATCTTTAACATATGTAGAAGTATTAAAAGACTACTAAACCTAAAATACAAATTACTGTATCCTTTTAGATACCAGAAATGCATTGCTTGTTGTATCAGAAGAGCAAGTACTATCTCAAATTAGTCTCTGTCTGCCTGTATGTTATAGGAATGAAAATGTTATAATAAAATAAAATTTAATTAGTTTAATTTCTTTTTGAATTACAGTAGTTTATTTTCTGTCCGCTAGGAGAGGGATTGTTTTGTCACAATAATATAGTATTAAATAAAGGGAAAGTCTTCCTGGTATCAAAAATTTATTTTGATAATACTTAAGGTCAGGGGCATAACTAGGTATTTGAAGGCCCCATAGCAAAAGTTTATAAGGGTCCCTATGTACCACCCAATGATGAAAAATGTATATGACACATGCAACTTTGGCAAGGAAGATGGGGCCTTCCTCAGCTCTGGGCCCCATAGCAGCTGCACCCCCTTGCACCTATGGTAGTTATGTCCATGCATAAGGGTATATACCTTTAACCCCTTCACTGCTAACCTAGTTTAGCACTTTTTGGGCAGGCCACATTCCATTACCAAGAATATTTATTTTTCAGGAAGTACCCTGACAAATTATACCTTGTTTGTTTTTTGGAAGCCTTTAAGTTTCCTGAAAATGCCTTTAGTTTGCTTATTTCCCCTAACACAGAAATCCTCCCAGGGGCGTCTCTAGAGAGGAGGGGGCCCCATGTGCATTCCCCGTACGGGACTCTCTCCTCTCTTCCCAGCGCCAGTTACAGAGGAGGTATATGCTCACACGGGGGTCACTCACACACACTCATGCACACACTCACTCATACACACTTATAACCCTTTTACACCAGAGCTAAAACCGGGTTATTGCAGGGTTAACACAGGTAGCTCCTTGGTGTAAAAGGGGACAGGGTTGGATTCCTGGGTGGAGTGACCCGGCAGTCCAACCCAGGTAACTTGCAGGGTTTAATACGGGAATGACCCGTGAAACCCTGCAGTGTAAATGACGAAATCCGGGTCACGATGATCTGGAGCGCACCTTATGCCTGCCGATCGGTCGGCTTCAGTGGCACTTGAAGATGACGTCATCTCCAAGCGTCCTTTTCCACGCCAGAAGATCCGGATCACTGCAGACCCGGCTCCGGTGTGAACGGCACCGCCCCGGGAATATCCTGGGTCAGCGCCGGCTAAATTCCGGGTCTGATCCGGTTTGGAACCCTGTTCCAACCTCCGGGTCAGACCCGGAATTTAGGTATAAAAGTGTTATGATAAACACTCACACACGCTCACTTATACCTCTTTTACACCTAAAACCCAGGATTTTGTACACGGGTCCATCCCGGTTCAGACCCGGCTTCAGACACCATTTACACTGCACTTCGACCTGGGTTATTATTGAGATTGCTGGGTCAACTGACCCGGGTTGTTTTTTTGGAAGCTGTTTCCACTAAGGCCTGACCCGGGGCGACCCGGCAATAACCCAGGCTTTTGCTCAGGTGTATAAGGGGTAATACTCACCCTGCTTGGCCACATCATACAGAATGAATAAGGACGCAGAGAAGCCAACCTATCCACATAAATACGCAAGGTGCGTACCACATCCAGAAACTGGGAAGATGGCTGATCCCCTGACAACACTGGAACCACGATAGGCTGGTTAATACGGAAGGAGGAAACCACCTTCGGCAAAAAGGTCGGACAAGTACAGAGAACCGTACAATCCTCATGGAAAACCAGGTAAGGGGAACGACAAGATAAAGCACCCAGCTCAGAAACCCATCTACAGAAGCTAAGGCCAACAAAAGGACCATCTTCCAGGTAAGGTACTTCACATCCACCTTCTCTAAGGGTTCAAAAAAAGAAGAAAAAAGAGTACCAAATTAAGGTCCCAAGGTGCTGTTGGAGGTACAAAAGGAGGCTGAATCCGAAGAACTCCTTGCAAAAAAGTCTGAAAAATAGAAAGGGCCGACACCTGTACCATTCAAACCTGTCTGCGAAAAATTCAAAAAACGACCCTACCCAAAAGGTAGAAACCTCCCGTCTTTCACACCAGGCAACATAAGACTTCCAGATCCGATAATAGTGAGCTGAACTAACTGGTTTCCTGGCTCGAAGCATGGTAGGATTAACAGACCTAGGAATGCCCTTATGTTTTAACAGCACGGTTTCAACAGCCACGCCATCAAACGTAGGCACCTTAAGTCTGGGTAATGAAAAGGACCCTGCTGGAGGAGGTCAAGACGCAGAGAAAGAACCCAGGGATCGTCTGCTAGAAGTAACCGCATGTCTGAGAATCAAGCCCTGTAAAGCCAGTTCGGAGCTATGAGAATGTAATCGATCCTCTCTCTCCTGATATGCTTGAGCATTTGAGACAGAAGGGGAAAAGGTGGAAACAGGTAAACAAACTGAAAATTTCATGGAGCTGTTAATGCATCCACTGCCACCACGGCTGGATCCCGGGTGCGGGAGCAGTAAAGCAGGAGTTGATGGTTGAGCTTGGATGCCATGAGATTGATCTGGGGTTCTCCCCAGTGCTGAACCAGCTGTCAGAAAACCTGCGGATGTAGAGCCCATTCTCTCGGATGTAAGTCCTGGTGGCTTAGGTAATCCGCTTCCCAGTTGTTCACTCCTGGAATGAAAACTGCTGGCATGTCTTTCCGCCCAACGAAAAATGCGAGAGACCTCTCGCATGGTGCCCTGGCTTCTTATTCCGCCTTGTCGATTGATGTATGCCACTGCCGTTGCACTGTCTGACTGGACCCTGATGGCAAGTCCTCGTAGAAGAGGAAATTACACTGTCCGTAGCTCCAGAATGTTTATCAGAAGAAGACCCTCCTGCCGAGACCAACGGCCCTAGAAATGTTGATCCAGAACTATCACACCCAAGCCCCGAACTCTGGCATCTGTTGTCAAAAGGACCCAGTCCCAAATCCTGAAACGCTTCCCTGCCAAGAGATGGCTGGATTATAGCCACCATAGAAGGGAAATTCGCATTTCCGGAGACAAACGGACTAAACTGTGCATGAGAATATGAGATCCTGACCACTGGGACAGGAGATCCAGCTGAAATATTTGGGAGTGAAAGCGACTGAACTCCAAGGCCTCGAAGGCCGCCACCATCTTTCCGAGCAACCGAATACAGAGATGCACGGAAACCCACCAAGGCTGGTAAGGATTCTAAATTTAAACCTCTACATGCTCCTGCCCATACCTTCTAAAACCTGCCTATACCTTCTAAAATTGACGATATTTGCGTACACAGTCATACAGTAAATAAATACCCTCAGACTTTGAGAAAATGTGTTTCCAACGCACAAGGTATATTATCCAAGCAAAGTACAGATAGTTACACGCTAAATACAATTTAACGCAAAGAAATTATACAGACCCAAGGTACAGTTATACATATGCACGCGCTCTAGGACCAGATTCCGGCATCAACAAGAAACCTCCATCAACAGCATCAGCATGAAGACTGAAGACTGGGGTCAGCACACACCTATATATACCCTTACAGAAATAGACTATACAAAAGAGAAGTTTGTTACGATCCCATTGGTTCTCCATCACGGTGCTTCTGTTACAGGACATTTAACAGGTCGGACACAGCCTCCGACAGCCTTTTGTCTCCATTTTCCCACCTCATGCAAACCTAAGCTGTTAGTTTTACAAAGTACATTTTGGTGTTTTAACTCTCTACGGACCATAAGTTGAGAATGCATGTTGCGATCTTCACACCGATGATACCGGAAAGCTGTTGAGAAAGTGCAGATCAGTACAACACTAAACACGGTTTACTTATCATGTATTAAACCTTAGATACCAAATAGCCTTTATTTCACAGTATTAGTAATAAATGGATAAAACTTGAATCTTATACTTTGCAGCTATGGAACCTTTTATGTGAATGTGCAGTGTGTAAGTATTAGGGGTTTGGGAAAAGACGCTAGTTAACTTGAGGCAGATGCATGTGCATGAAGCTAATAAACAGCGTTCGCATTCGGGATATTATGCATTCGCTAATGTGCGACATATTAACAGCGCAACTGTGTGTGTTGATGTGTGTATGGGGTATGGTAAAATATGCGATCGCATGATGCTAATAATAACATCGCCATATGTACTTAAGTGTGAGTTTAGCTAAAATGGCGCTGAGCGGCCATTCGCAAAATGGCGTCTCGCAGATCTCATTTTCAAGATGGTGTCTTGCGGCCATTCGCAATATGGCGTTGTTTCAATCTAATTTTAATCTGATCTTGTCTCAGCCAATTATCCAGCTTCGACACTGGAGAATGAGACAGACCAATTCCTTGATTGCCACAGACCAGTCTCTTGGAAAAAAAACTTTCTGTACTGAAGTGTCTAAATTATTCCCAAAAACTGGAGACGTTGGGAAGGAACTAACTGGGACTTTGGAAAATTGACAATCCAATCGTGTTGTAACAACAGGTGTAAGTGGTTAAGACATCCTGAAGAAGGTTCTCTGAAGATGGAGCCTTGAGGAGAAGATCGTCCAAGTATGGTACTATCGTTACACCCTGAATGCAAAGTAGAACAACCATGACTGCCATTACCTTTTACCTTCGTGAAGACTCTGGGGGCGGAAGACAGTCCGAAATGGGAGTGCCTGAAACTGATAGTGAGATTCCCGAATGGTGAATCTGAGAAAAGTCTGATGAGGTCTCCATAAAGGAATGTGTAAATAAGCATCCTTGATATCTAAAGATACCAGAAATTTGTTTGGTTCCAGATTTGCAATAACCGAATGGAGGGACTCCATCTTTAATCTGTAATATACCAAGTGATGATTCAAGGATTTTAGGTTCAGAATAGGTCTGACCGAGCCATCCGGCTTGGGCACAATGAAAAGATTTGAATAGAATCCCTCCCCTAGTTGGTGTGAAGGGACTGGAATCAGGACCTCCGCCTCCAGTAGCCTTTCAATAGCCTGCTGTAACACCATTGCTTTCTCTGGAGATGAGGGCAGATCTGTCGTGAAGTAACAAAGAGGAGGAGGAAATGCGAAATCTATGTGATAGCCCTGAAAGACTACATTCCAAACCCAACTATCAGTGCAAGTCTGGAACCACCTGTCCTGAAATCGAGAAAGTCGAGCTCCCACCGTGGGGGACCCCAGGTGGGCTGGCAGCCAGTCATGCCACAGGCTTATCGACAGGCTTGGGTTCCTGATGGCCAGAGGGGGCAACTGCTCCTCCCTTACCTCTTGTTCCTCTAACTGCAGTCGAAGAATCTCTTCCCCAACCCTGAAATCTAAATGGGATTCAAAAGGAATGAAAAGAAGTTCCAGAAAACGGCCTCCTAGAAGTCGAGGAAGTAGCAGAGGAAGATGGCAAAAAAGTGGACTTAATACCAGTGGCCTGAGAAATCCACTTGTCCAATTCCGGACGGAAGAGCATATCTCTGGAAAAGGGTAAAGCCTCCACCGCCTTCTTGGACTCGGCGTCCATCTGCAAAGAATGGAGCCAAAGTGTGCGGCGTGCGGCAATGGTCGAAGCTGAAATTCTAAAGCCGAGCAAGCCAATATCTCTAGAAGCCTGACCTAAATATATAGAGGACTCTGTGATGTGCACCGCCAGGATAATAAGATTGGACCTTGGGGTCCCCGCATGAAGGCCTCTGACTAACTTCTCTGCCCACCGCTCCTTGGTTTTGTTGACCCAAGATCCTACTAAAGCCGGACGGAGAAGAATGCCTGCAACCATAAAAATGGACATTAAAGTAGTCTCCAACTTATGGTCAGATGTTTCCTTCAAGGATATCGCCCCTGGCACTGGAAAGGTAGTTTTCTTAGAAAGTCGAGATACCGACGAATCTTCTGGTGGAGGAGACTTCCTTCTGGCCCTGCTATCTGTGGGAAAAGGGTAGGATGAGAGAAATGCTTAGAGATCTGGTAATTCTTGTCTGGATTCTGCCAGCAACCACCAGCTGGTCTTCCAGTTCCTGAGAAACCAGAAAAGTAAGGGACGTCTTCTGTGTAATGCCAGAAAGAGACAACTGAGCTGGTGCCTCCTCATTCTTTACCTTAAGCACCCTTCGCATGGCAAGAATGAGAGCATCTAACCCTTGAGGACCTACGTCCAAATCGTGCGGATCATCATCCGCCTGGAGTTCCTTCTCAGAGTCCTGTAGAAATTCTCCACCACTAGTTTCCTCAACCTGAGAACCACAGTCCTCATCAGATTTGTCAGACTGTAAAAGAGCTGGTATAGACATTTTCTTGGGTGGCATTTGCGGTGGAAGCCCTCTACTCTGGGAGGAACCTCCATAGCCTGAGGCCAGACTTCCATGGACCAAGTAAGGGACTGCACCCAAGCTGGTTCTGACTGTAATTCTCGAGAGGACCAAGAACTAGAACTCTGCATCCTAGATGCTTCCCTCTCTCTGCGAGTTTCTGCTAGCTCGGCAGAGAGATCTGACATAATGCCAGTTAGAGAAGCAATCCAAGGAGGTGAGATATCCTGTGCAGGGGCAGCACCAGCAGGGACAGGGTCCACCCATCACAAGCATCACACAATAAGGACCCATCTGAGTGAGTCTGAGTGAACTTGACAAAGCTGTTCCCAAAGCTGTCATGTTGTATACACAGGCCAAACAAACACAGCCAAACAATCAACCCACAGACACACAGTGACAAGGAGTAGAAACACAGAAAGCACAACAAAAGAGAGAGAGGAGTGTCACACAACCCCCTACTCCCCAATTAATGGCTCCCCCCAATCACCAAGTCCCCCCAAACAAGCAGTACACTCACTGTACCCAGATGCTGGGAGATAGAAAATGGAAACTAAAGAGCCTGGCTGTGCCCAGGACCAGCGGAGACTGCAGGCAGGTATGCTGACCTCTTGCTGCGCGGGAGCTGAGCATAGGAGAAAAGGAGAAGTGCTTTTCTCCAGTTTAGCCTACCTCCTGGAATGAAGGAGAAGTTCCACCCCCTTCTGCCTCACTGCCTCCAGTAATGGCCACCGCGCTGTATACACAGCCTAAGCTGTGAGACGCTACCGCTGGACCAGCCTTCCTCTCCATGTCAGGAAGGCTGGATATACCCACCAGCCGTGTCTGCCGGGATGTGGTAGAGAGAGGGGGGACCCAGATCCAGCCGCAAGCAGCTGCGGCAGGTCCCCGCAACACCGATGTGCTGAGAGCTGGGACCAGGACGTGTGCTGCAAGCAGTGGCGGCGGGCCCTCCGGCAGACTCCAACGGTGCAGACAGACAGGGGTCAACTGTCTGCCTGTACTGAAGGAACCGGTTCCCTTGAAGCACAAATCTTAACTGGGGTTGAGTGTGGCATAGAGGGGGAGGAGCCTGTCACACTTATTAATTTCTTAAAGTGCCGGCTCCTCTCTACACCCCATCTATACCCCACAGTACTAGCTCAAGTGTCCCCTGTGGCTGTAGAGGAAAGATAGAAAGTAGATCGAGGCTCCGGAACACCATACACTCAGCATCTAATGTCATCAACCTTCTGGATCAGGCTCCTCTTCACCAAAGATGACTCCACTCCACCATCAATGTGTTTCGAGCAAATGGCTCTTCCTCATGGGATTGTGGAAATGTGTGTTTTAGAGTTAGATGAATACATTTCTGAAAACAATATTGCACTATGGTTGACATGCTGGCTGTCGACATTCACAATGTTAACATTGTGTCAATGTCAACATTGTGAATGTTGGCACTTGAAATGTCGATCTCCCATCCATATTGGCATTCAGAAAATTTCGACATTCTGGTGATCTACTGTCTGAATTTGATTAGGTTTTCCTGAAAGTCGAATCGATTTCTAGTTTGGAATCACTTTGAGTCCCAGTCCAGTTCTGAAGTTAGTTCGGAACTCAAATTTAAAAACTGAACTTGGGTTTTGGATTTCATGTAAACTGGTCCAAAATAAATGTTTTATTTATTATTATTTTTAATTGATTATTTGGTAGATTTTCATCGAATTTCAAGGAATCCAAAACTGAACCGAATCTGAACCAAAACACTTGAGCATGGTTTTACCAATGTTCTGACCCCAGGAGGGGTATCTGCTGTTCTGACCCCAGGAGGGGTATCCAATTTTCTGACCCCAGAAGGGGTGTCTGATGTTCTATCTCCAGGAGGGGCATCTGAGTCTCTAGCTCCAGGAGAAAAATTTAATTGGCAAACCCCAGGAAGTGCCTCCAGTGCCTCAGCCTCAGGTTGCATAGTTACAGTCAGGAACTCCAGCCTTCCTGTTCCTGAGAGTACTACCCTGTTGGATATTAGTCTGTGTACCTCTTTATTGACCCTGTCTTTAAATCCTGCCCGGTCACTCAAGTCTTCCAGCATGGTCTGGGACCAAGAAGGGCCATTTGATCCTTTGGTTTCAGGCAGTTCAAGTAAATCTGATTCCAATCTGGTTTTAGATCCTCCAGTTCCAGCCAGGTCAAGTTCCTCCGGACTTAATCCGGTTAAATCCATCTGTCCGAAGCCTCCTCTAGTTCCAGCCATTTCAAGTAATGTCGGTTATAGCCAGATCAAGTTCTTCCGGACTCAGGACCTCATTCAGAGTCGGTCGTAAGCGGCCGCTCGGTCGTACGCCTAACGACCGAGAAACTGAAAAAGGAAGCAATCGCACGGCCGCTCGGTCGCAACCAAAGTGACGCCCATACGTGAACAATGCACCTCCTCTAGCTAGCGAGTGATAGCAGCTAGTGAATGAGTCAATCGTTGTCAGTCGTTGTCAGTCGCTGTATGTTAATTTTCTTCTGATGGTTGCAGCCGCTTGTGTTGTGTTGATGCCCACATCTCATGTTTCCATGCTCTATTGATCAGCTTGTTGCTAGCTTGTTGACAATTATTTCATTACTGTTCTAAAGTGTTGTTGTTTTTTTTTTAATTTCTTTTTTGCATGCTGCCAAATGCATAAAAATTTTATATATATTTTCTTGAAAAAAAAAAAAATTGAACAAACTACTGAAATCGTGTCTGATTTAATAATGAAAAATATACATGGTTAATCAAGGTATTGAAAAAGCAGAGGGTATGAAAAGAATGGTGCAGGATAAATAATGCAAATTGCACCAAAAATTAAAAAAAAAACGCATAGAAAAAGCCATCCCCATGAAATTTATTTATTCTTATTATTCGCTAATGCAAACGCAGCTGAATCAATTACAAGCCAATTAGCAGTGTTATTAGCTTCAACAAATGATTATTAGCTGCTTGCATTGTGTGGCTCAAAATAGAAACATCAATCCTAACATCAATAACATTCGATAGTATCGATTGTACTCTAGGGCTTGCGAGAGCATGTACCCAACCTCAAGCTGTACGATCAGCCAGGCCTCGAACCTGCTCGCAGAGTGACGTTTTACTACTTCCACCCTTCTATGTCAGTCGTAGCAAGTAATTTATGTACGCCAGTAAAACGCCCTCAAAACGCTGACGCATGCCTGCGTTTTCAGACTACCACCCCCGTCAACACCCACAAACGGCCTTTCATGTCAATCAACTCTCGGAAGCCACTTCCAGCTCATAAGCCGTACGATTTACAGCATTTTGGATCACAAAGCCTCGTAAGCACATGCGCACAACTAACCGTGCACATGCGTGGTTTGGAAACATCAGATGCGTACAACCGAGCTGCTGCTTATGACCGACTCTGAATGAGGTCCTCAATCTGGTACCATCTGTCTGTCCGAAGGCTCCTCTGGTTCTAGCCAGTTTAAATAATTCTGTTTCCAATCTGTTTCTGTCACCTGTTCCAAGCAGTTCAAGTACCCCCAGGACAATATCCGATTCTGTTTTCAGCCAATGCCCAGCCTTCCCTCTACTTAGTCTTAGCTTTTAGGGAAACAACTCATTGATTCTAAAGATCCAGTACTTAACAACCTTCAAGCCTGTTGTAATGAAGTTAAGCAAATTGCAACTCCAAGTGTCCTGTCAGTCCCAGTCGAGGACTTCAGCCAGTCAGTTCCAGAAATGGTATCTTCTCTCCAGTCAGGAGTGTCTCTGGCTGACTCTACTCCTGCTTCTATCTGTTCATCGCTAGTTTCAACCTCAAAGAGCTCGACTGCTTCATCATTTATTTATTTTGATGGCGATTTAGCTCAATTTCTTGCTTTGGTGGATCGATACCTCACTCATCTGGAATTACTCCTGCCAATATAGTTAGATACTCTATCTTTTTCTGGCCTTCAGGGGAGAACCTTTAGAATGGGCCAATCTACTTATTGAGTCCAATGACCCTGTGCTTCAAGATTTACTGTCCTTCACTGATGCTGTAGGTCCTAAGGTCATCCAAACCTGCGCTGCCAAGAATCTTCCAATTGCTCAGTCCTCCATCCCTTTTCTGTCAGAGCAAAAATAGGTGGTTTCAATGGACCAACAAATTAAGGACTTCTAAGTCTTCAAGAACAGAGGCACTTCAAAATCAGTACAAAAGCCACAATCCATGGACATAAGAGTTGGATACGCTTTGCTGTCATCTCCCTACAGGGGATCTACCAAATCATCATCTGACTCTCAATAGTCTGGAGCATTGGATCTCAAGATATGTCAAGATTCCTCCTCATCATGTTATTTCAGTAACACTAAACCTAGATTCCAATTTGGATAACGACACTGAAGCTGATGATACTTCATTTTTTGGAGGCCCCATGTTCTCGAGCAAAGTTTTTCTCCCAACAAGAAATTCCACCTTCCTTGATAGGATCAAGATGTTCTTGAAGAAAACACTCTAATGCCATTGTTCCAATGGAATTACTAGATGGGAGAATTCTGATTATAGTGATAGTGAATGGTCCACTTGTTCTGGTAACTAAGGTCTTCTGAAGACATCCATGCTGCTGATGCCACTTCTAAAAAGGGGGGGGCACTGAACTGAATCTGAACCAAATCACTTGAGGGTGGTTTTAAAAACCAAAACACGATGATGAATTAAAACAAAAACAAAACATAGGGGTCTTTGCACATATCTAGTCTTAATGTTGACATCCTGTATGTAGACATTTTGTACCACACCCCATAGGGCCAGTGCTAGCAAACTCAGACAGACACCTCAAGAGCATTTCCGTTGTGCCTACAACACTCAATGAGTGACATCTTGTAATATTAAAAGGCCTGGCCTGGAGAAATTCAGTGGCAATTGGAAGGCAGTGTCACAAACCACACTATCTTCTGCAGCTGCTGCATCACTTACCCGCTTCCCTGTTCCATGCTCCGGCTCCTTGGCAGACATCTTGCAACTCAGCATTTGTCCAGCTGTGGCAGCTACTTCTCCTCCCTGCATCCCTGCGGCTTCCGACATACTCACTGGCTTCCACATGCAGCATTCCCTCCAGTGCTGGCTGCTGGGCACAACCATGACAGTCAGGATCAAGTGACTGGGTCTCCACCAACAGGAGACCAGTACGTGGTCATAGGACGCCTGCAGCTAATTCCTAACAAGCCAGGGGTATATAAGGATTCTCCCTCCACACAGCACTTGCCAGTGCAATGTTGTCCACAGCCTAGCTGTGTGCTTCCAGTGAGCTCCTGCAGATTCTTATCATTGTCCGGAGACTCCAAACACTATTACCATCTTGCTGCACTACTGGCTCCAGCAATCTGATCCCATTCCTGTGTTCCAACAATCTGGTCCCATTCCAATGTTCCAGTAGTCCGGTCCCATGCCGGTGTTCCAGCAATCTGGTCCCATTCTGGTGTTCCACCAATCCAGTCCCATTCCGGTGACTCCAGTAATCCGGTCCCATTCCAGTGACTCCAGTATTCCGGTTCCATTCCAGTGACTCCAGTACTCTGGTTCCATTCCAGTGACTCCAGTATTCTGGTCCCATTCCGGTTCTACAGCATTCCAGTCCCATTCTGGTTCTAATTAATTCCTGTCCCATTCTGGTTCTACAGCATTCCAGTCCCATTCTCGTTCTGGTCCAGTTCAGTGTATTCCGGTCCCAGACTGGTCCAGAGCTACTCTGGGTACCACTTAACACATTTCCCATCTGATTCTAGCCTGGTTGAAGTTACCAAAGCTCTCCATCTTGTCTACCTGCACCAGTGTGCATCAAGTATTTCCACTATGGTTCCAACCATGATTCTGGCTGTTCCACCAGTGCCTCCAGTTGCCAGTAGCCAGATCTTGGCTACCAGGTACACACAGTACACATTCAATACATTCCACCATTCCTTACTCTAGTTCATGAGCAGAAACTGCATTAGGTCCACCAGCTTTCAGCCGCTCGCACCAGATCCCACTACTTAATAAACATAAGTATTAAGTTAATCAGATATTTGCCTAGGTGTGAAAATATCTTCTAACATTAACGGCACTGGAGGCTGGTGAAATGCTCAAAGGTAGCCAGGTGATCGCTGGCACTCCACTAGTCAGTGTGGACGTCCTTGTCTACTGAGAAGTCCAAGTCAAAATCAAGACCTATATGTATGGAAAGTATTCACAGCAAATCGATGTGTTTTTATTTCCAGGCACATGTGTAAAACTATCTAAATACATTGGAGCAGGCATACATTTCATAGGTTGATTGGTTTGTATCTATGCTCCAAACTACTCCTTAAATTATATTGAGATTGATACAGGACATTTAATTGAAGCTGACATGAAGCTTATGTGATATAAATTTCAACTATGGATAAACACAGATTTATAACAACAGCTTTCAAATAAATGATTTAGATTGTTTAGTATGGATTAGTTTTTCTGCAATTTCCACAATATAATTGCCTCATGCAGCCCATTACTATAAATGTTGTAGGCTTACATGGTAACAACCAAAACTTTTACAAAACTGTCATTTGTATCTATTACTACAGAAGGTGCTGTTTGCCGAGCCTGCTGGAAGTTGTTTGTCAACAACAAGTGGCGTGCCTTAGGTTTGCATTGGTTGATCTGTTTCAGGGCACCGCATTATAACACATTTCCTTTATAACACATTTTAACCCTTCACTGTGTGTTTAATATATATGTACGTCACCTTTTTATTTTCATTCTTTAAATGCAGCTATAGCTGCTCTTAACTATCTCTTTACACTGCACTTTTCTTACTATGGTAGTGCCCTGGGGCAGCTTGGCTGGGCCAGTTTTGGGGGGTCCTGCGCTCTGGATTTGAACCCTAGTATGTTAGGGACCTACCCTAAAGAGGTTACCTGGATATGGTGGGTAGGCCCATAACCTTGGCCATGATTATGCTAAAAACCTCTATTGATTGCAAACTTTTATGCATTTATATATTATTAATTATTTGGAGTTGTGCACCTGAGATTTGTCTGTTTCTGTGCCTGCAATTAGTCTCATCAGGTAGCACCTCCCATTACATATATATAGTCAGGTTGTGCAGTCCAGAAATCTTTCCCATATACTCCATTTAATGTGCTTTATTGCACTTCTGAGGGAAAGGAGACGCCCTCAGTCTGGATTAGCACCCTTCCTTATTGGTTTGAAAGCATGGAGTCTGGTAATGTATATGCACAATGGTATTAGGCACAATTCCAGGTAAGTCCTTCAAGTTATATACTGTAGTGCAACTTTGGTTCATTTTTGGGGCGTGGGTCACCCTGGATTGCATTGGTTGATCTGTTTCAGGGGACCGATTTTATAACACATTTTCCTTTATAACACATTTTAACCTTTCACTGTGTGTTTAATATATATGTACTTCACCTTTTTATTTTCATTCTTTATATGCAGCTGTAGCTGCTCTTAACTATCTCTTTACACTGCACTTTTCTTACTATGGTGGTGCCTTGGAGCAGCTTGGCTGGGCAAGTATTGGGGGGTCCTGTGCTCTGGATTTGAACCCTAGTATGTTAGGGACCTACCCTAAAGAGGTTACCTGGATATGATAGGTAGGCCCATAACCTTGGCCATGATTATGCTAAAAACCTCTATTGATTGCAAACTTTTATTGCATTTATATATTATTAATTATTTGGAGTTGTGCACCTGAGATTTGTCTGTTTCTGTGCCTCAGGTTACCTCATCCTGCTTTAAGCACTGTATGTACCATGTCAATATGTATTGTGATAGGATCACTGGTAAAGTGGTCTGTGACAGGGACATTTATCCCAGATTCCTGTCATGTGTTTTAAACCTCCAGGAGAAAGTCTGCAGTGTAGCAGGCTTGAGTCTCGGCTTTTTGAAAAGCCGGTTTGGGACCTGGGGGTTGTGGGTGAGAGGAGAGGGAGGGCTCCACCCACGGCCACTCCAGGTTTTGGTTCTCGCAGCCTGGTAACAGGTTGTTAGGGTTTCCACCTGAGAGTGGCCAATATAAGCCTAGTGTGTTGAGGGCTGATTGTCTCACCTGGGAGAGCAGGCAGGGAGTTTGCTCAGAGACACTTGAAAACCTATCTGTAAGTGTTGTGCTGTGCCTTGGTTGCTGGTGAGGGCATTAGGCCCTGCCAGGTTCTGGTAGGGCCTAATGAAGTTAGTGCCCCGACAGGGCTAGGATTTATGTTTATGTTTTCTTTATGTTATTTCTGACATTGTACAATAAAGACTGGCGCCGACCAGCTTGTACTTGCATCCAGACTGGTGTGCTGCTTCCCTGCTGCTGTGGGTGTGTGTAAGAAAGGAGTCCTTCTACCCAGGAGAGGGAACCCCTAATCTGACTGTGTCACAATATGGTGGAGAATGCGGGCACCCACACACACTGAAGTTGCAGCGAGAGGAAAACTTTCCGTTTAAAAATTAAAGGGACAGACACCCAATTTGTGAGTGTGGAAATAACACTGTGTCCTTGAAGTCCCATAGAGGAGGCATCAGCCAATGCTCAGAGAGGCAAGGTTCAGCTTCCAACCTACACCCCAGAACAAAATGGAGGAAATTATTAAGGCCTTGCTCCAAGCTACAGGAGCTCAGCAGGAGACGAACAAACTTCAGCAGGAGATGAACCAACTTCAGCAGGAATCTACCAGGGCTCAGCAGGAAGCTACAGCAGCTCAGCAGGAATCTACCAGGGCTCAGCAGGAATCCACCAGGGTGCAACTGTTGGCCTTGGAGACAGCCCAGAGGCAACAACAGGTCGCCATCGAGGAAACCCGCCAGGCCTTAGCGGAAAACAGCCAGGCCATAAGAGAGGTGGTACAGCACCTGGTCGCCCTGCCCAGAGATGTTACTACTGGTCCTCCCACCACCACTCACTCCGTACGAGCCAGCCACTTCCTCCAAAAGATGACTTCGGGCGATGATGTGGAGGCCTATCTCGCCGCATTTGAAAGAACGGCCGAAAGGGAGAGTTGGCCCAAGGAGCAGTGGGCAAGTCTGGTGGCACCTTTTTTGTCTGGGGAGCCACAAAAGGCCTATTTCGACTTATGCCTGGCTGATGCCAAGGACTATAAAAAACTAAAACAGGAGATCCTAACTCGCTTGGGAGTCACCTCCTTTGTTCATGCCCAACGGGTCCACCGCTGGGAGTTCCATATGGACAAGCCTCCACGTTCACAGATGCATGACCTCGTCCATCTGTCCTCAAAATGGCTACAGGCCAAGACGCTGACGGGACCACAGATCGTGGAAAGGGTCGTGATGGACCGGTACCTGCGATCGTTACCTGCAACTCTACGCAAGTGGGTGAGCCATGCAGACCCTAAGTCCGCCGACCAGTTGGTCGAGCTGGTGGAGAGGTACGTGGCGGCTGAGGAGCTGAGGAGTATGCCCCACCGAGCCCCGATGGTGCACCGGCGAACTCCCACAGACACTGGTAAGACTGTTCCAGGGGAGAAGGGTGCTGGGCGGTGGGATGTACCTAAGACTGAGGGTGTAGAACCTGGAGACAGGCCTGCCAGGCCAGGAAGGTTCTTGCCCCATAAATGACTAGACATTAATATGATTCAGTGTTTCCGGTGTGGTGACTTCGGCCATATATCCGCTAATTGTTCACTTACAACTGAACCTATGCAATGTGATACTGCTCATGTCTACCGCAGGGGGTCTTTCTTTGCACAGACAGCCTGTACGGCTGACCGGCAGGCTGAGACTGATAAGCACATGTGTGCACTCACTGTAGATGGCAACCGATTGGAGGCACTGTTAGACTCTGGTAGCTTGGTGACACTTATAAAAGCTGAGCTGGTGAACCCCTTGAGGCGTAAGGGGAAAACTGTTGGTGTGACCTGCATACATGGGGATACTCGATATTATGTTACGGCCGAGGTGAATATCGAGACACCATGTGGCTCTGCTATAGTTTCTGTGGGTTTGGTGCATGGTCTGGTGTACGATGCAATATTGGGGAGAGACTTGGCTCACTTCTGGAAGTTGTGGGAAAGCCGTTTTGGTCCAGAAGTGAACAACCCCGATCCATTTGAGAAGGTTGTCGATGTAGTGGAGGAGGGAGTTTCTTCTGAGTCAGAGGTACCCCCTTTTTCTACTATGATTGGCGAACTAGAGAATGCGGAGCGTGACGGTGGCCCGCCAACTGATGTGCCTCCCATTGAGGTGGGACGTGTTGTTGGGCCAGGTGATCGTCTGCCTGATTTAGAGGTCAGAAGAGAGGTCTTTGCCGTCGAGCAGTTGAATGACCCTACTTTGGTAAAAGCCAGGGAGAATGTAAAAGTAGTTGATGGTAAACCCGTAGACCCTGATAGTCCTTTGTCCTATCCCCACATGGCAATATGTCAGGATTTGTTATATCAGGTGACTAAGAAGGGGGAAGATATTGTGGAACAACTAATAGTTCCCAAAGCCTACAGAAGAACAGTGTTGGATCTGGCCCATGGTCATATAATGGCAGGCCATCTAGGGGTAGAGAAAACCACTGAGCGAATAATGCAGAGGTTTTTCTGGCCCGGGCTTCATAAAGAGGTATCTGACTTTTGCGCATCCTCCCCTGAGTGTCAGTATCATGCTCCCAGACCACGTTTTAAGGGTCCACTAGTTCCATTGCCTATTATAGAGGTGCCGATAGTGAGAGAGCACCTGAAACAGGCTCAACAGGCACAGCAGAGGATATACAACCGCAATGCTCGGTTACGCAGCTTTGCTCCTGGGGACAGAGTGTTAGTATTGGTTCCCACGGGGAAAAATAAACTTTTGGCTAAATGGCAAGGGCCCTTTGAAATCTTAGAAAGAGTGGGACAGGTCAATTACAAAGTTTACCAGCCGGGGAAAAGAGAGCCGGAACAAATATACCATATAAATCTGTTAAAGCCCTGGATAGATAGAACGGTACTGTCGGCCGTCCGAGCCCCTCCAGTAAGTCCAGGGCCCTTAGTTCCCGAAGTGACAGTGGCAAAAACCCTGTCGGCAATTCAACAACGAGAGGTCAAGGAGTTTCTAGTCAGAAATAGGGTGCTGTTCTCTGACGTACCTGGGAAAACCTCAGTCGTTAAACATGACATCATCACTGACCCAGGGGTTAAAGTTAATCTAAAGCCCTATAGGTTACCAGAAGCACCAAGAGCATCGGTGTCGAAGGAAATTAAAAATATGCTAGAGTTAGGCGTTATTGAAGTATCACATAGTGAATGGTCAAGTCCCATTGTGTTGATTCCAAAGCCCAACGGGAGTGTGCGTTTCTGCAATGACTTCCGAAAGTTGAACAGCGTTTCAAAATTCGATGCCTACCCGGTGCCACAGTGGAGAAGGAGGTGTTGGCCATAAAGTGGGCGTTTGAGGCTCTCAGGTACTACTTGGTTGGAAGAAAGTTCAAATTGATCACTGACCATGCCTTTGAAGTAGATGTCCGAAAATAAGGACAGTAGTGCGAGAATTACGAGATGGTTCTTGGCGTTACAAACTTCTAAATTTTCAGTGGAACACAGGCCAGGGGGCCTGTTGTTTAATGCAGATGCATTGTCACGCATTCATTGTTTGGGGGCTTCAGTTGTTCCGCCCCATAGGTCAAAACAAAGGGGGGGGATATGTGATAGGATCACTGGTAAAGTGGTCTGTGACAGGGACATTTATCCCAGATTCCTGTCTTATGTGTTTTAAACCTCCAGGAGAAAGTTTGCAGTGTAGCAGGCTTGAGTCTCTGCTTTTTGAAAAGCCGGTTTGGGACCTGGAGGTCGTGGGTGAGAGGAGAGGGAGGGCTCCTCCCACGGCCACTCCACGTTTTGGTTCTCGCAGCCTGGTAACAGGTTGTTAGGGTTTCCACCTGAGAGTGGCCAATATAAGCCTAGTGTGTTGAGGGCTGATTGTCTCACCTGGGAGAGCAGGCAGGGAGTTTGCTCAGAGACACTTGAAAACCTATCTGTAAGTGTTGTGCTGTGCCTTGGTTGCTGGTGAGGGCATTAGGCCCTGCCAGGTTCTGGTAGTGAGGGAACTACCTGTGAAGTTAGTGCCCCGACAGGGCTAGGATTTATGTTTATGTTTTCTTTATGTTATTTCTGACATTGTACAATAAAGACTGGCGCCGACCAGCTTGTACTTGCATCCAGACTGGTGTGCTGCTTCCCTGCTGCTGTGGGTGTGTGTAAGAAAGGAGTCCTTCTACCCAGGAGAGAGAACCCCTAATCTGACTGTGTCACAGTATATATTCGACCAATATAAACAATATAAACTACTAATTTGTGTATTACACATATTTGAACTTTATTGCTTTGTGCTGCTGCTCATATTTCTGGTCTCTCGCATAACAACCACCATCTATATTATACAGTTATTCCACTTAGAGTCACCTACATACAAAGGAGGCAGGCGTTTATTGAGCTGAACCATTGTTTATAACAGCCAATCAATTCACCAGGGTCATGGGGCAGCCGGTTGGAGTTGGGGAGGGGAGCATTGAAGAAAACTGGGTACATTTGAAAATCTACCATGTTTTGCCCATCCAATCAACTTGGCGGTTCAGAATTTTTTAAAAAAATGAAAGGGGCATACAGAATGCTGTCTGTGGCCATACAAATTTCTGGACATTTTTGGCATTCAGCAACCACATGTCGAAGACTTCAGCGGCTGTGGCAGTTCAACTTCCAACATATATTCTTATATACAATCCAAAACTTGTGAGAATCTGACGCGGGTTTGATGACGTTTTGCCTCATTTTCGGATCCGAGTTAGGCGGGAAACCACGATCCTGGCTCAGACCTGACTCGTAATAGCGATGTTCGGGTGGGTCCGGTCCTGAGAACTGGACCTGGTTAATAAGAACAGGCTAACAGACCAACCACACAATGCATAAGGATGAAGGTAATAGACCTTTATCTTCAAGGCCTTGGACACAAATGGGTTAATCATAGATTTTTAAGCTACAATCATTACTGCACTAGACACCAAAATCTAATGTCAACTATCTTTTTAGGTAAGGCTATAAGGTAACTCCTGTGGCGTACATTTCTTGACTGAGATTGATTATTGCCATCATTTGTTCGCATCATGCAAAAAACCCCAATAAACTACTGCTTACTATAAATTTTGTTCAAATACTCGGAGCCATGTATATTGGGATGTAGTCAAAAGTTTGACAATCACAAAGTCGACATTCATAGTATAGAAACCACCATTCCGACAGTTATGTAAAAGAGTTGACAGGCAACGTGTCGACATTTTTAGAATGTCAACATTAGTGTTAGGTAGCAGGAGGGGGGATTATGATTAGGGATGAGCGGGTTCAATTTTCGAAATCCGAACCCCCCTGAGCCCCCCCAATCCGAGCCGGGAACTGAGTCCGGCTCGGGTTTTCCCGCCAGACTCGGTTGCCGGAACGAGGCAAAAGGTCATCATCCTGGAGTCGGATTCTCGCGAGACCTGGACTTTGCACATTTCGTGCCTCCCGCCCCATCATCTTCACTCCAGTCCTGGAGAGGGTAGTGAGAGTACGTGTCTCTCTAGTGTCTGTGGGAAAGTGACGTGGCGTGACAACCTACTCTGCTGTATCAGTCTGGGGGTACCTGCTCTGCTGTATCAGTCCAGTACAGTGGTGCTGTGCTGCTGTATCAGTCTGGGGGTGACCTGCTCTGTTGTATCAGTCCAGTTCAGTGGTGCTGTACTGCTGTATCAGTCTGGGGGTGACCTGCTCTGTTGTATCAGTCCAGTTCAGTGGTGCTGTACTGCTGTATCAGTCTGGGGGTGACCTGCTCTGTTGTATCAGTCCAGTCCAGTGGTGCTATGCTGCTGTATCAGTCTGGGGGTGACCTGCTCTGCTCTATCAGTCTGGGGGTGACCTGCTCTGCTGTATCAGTCCAGTACAGTGGTGCTGTGCTGCTGTATCAGTCTGGGGGTGACCTGCTCTGTTGTATCAGTCCAGTTCAGTGGTGCTGTACTGCTGTATCAGTCTGGGGGTGACCAGCTCTGCTGTATCAGTCTAGTCCAGTGGTGCTGTGCTGCTGTATCAGTCTGGGGGTGACCTGCTCTGCTGTATCAGTCCAGTCCAGTGGTGCTATGCTGCTGTATCAGTCTGGGGGTGACCTGCTCTGCTCTATCAGTCTGGGGGTGACCTGCTCTGCTGTATCAGTCCAGTCCAGTGGTTCTGTGCTGCTGTATCAGTCTGGGGATACCTGCTCTGCTGTATCAGTCCAGTCCAGTGGTGCTGTGCTGCTGTATCAGTCTGGGAGTGGCCTGCTCTGCTGTAACAGGCCAGTCCAGTGGTGCTGTGCTGCTGTATCAGTCTGGGAGTGGCCTGCTCTGCTGTATCAGTCCAGTCCAGTGGTGCTGTGCTGCTGTATCAGTCTGGGGATACCTGCTCTGCTGTATCAGTCCAGTCCAGTGGTGCTGTGCTGCTGTATAAGTCTGGGGGTGACCTGCTCTGCTGTATCAGTCCAGTCCAGTGGGGCTGTGCTGCTCTATCAGTCTGGGGGTGACTTGCTCTGCTGTATCAGTCCAGTCCAGTGGTGCTGTGCTGCTGTATCAGTCTGGGGGTGAACTGCTCTGCTGTATCAGTCCAGTCCAGTGGTGCTGTCCTGTGCTGTATAATCAATCCAAATAATTTTTACAGGGGCTGCCCTGTGTGGTGTAGGGCTACAGTGCCCTGTGCTGTGTATTCATTCACTCCAGTCTCCAAATAAAATGGGGTGATTTAATTAATCCAAATAATTTTTATGGGGGTTAGTTAATTCATCCAAATAATTTTTACAGGGGCTTCCCTGTGTGGTGTAGGGATACGCTGCCCTGTGCCCTGCGTATATTCACTCCAAATAAAAAGGGGTTATTTAATTAATCCAAATAATTTTTACAGGGACTTCCCTATGTGGCTTGCTGTGTATTCAATCCAGTCTCCAAATAAAAAGGGGTTATTTAATCAATCAAAATATTTTTTTATAGTAGCTGCCCTGTATGGTATAGGGGTATGCTGCCCTGTGCCCTGTATATATTCACTCCAAATAAAAAGGGGTGATTTAATTCATCCAAATAATTTTTATAGGGGTTATTTAATTCATCCAAATAAGTTTTACAGGGGCTGCCCTGTGTGGTGTAAGGGTACGCTGCCCTGTGCCCTGTGTATATTCACTCCAAATAAAAAGGGGTTATTTAATTCATCCAAATAATATTTACAGGGGTTACCCTGTGTGGTGTGCTGTGTATTCACTCCAGTCTCCAAATGAAAAGGGGTGATTTAATTCATCCAAATAATTTTTACAGGGGTTATTTAATTTATCCAAATATTTTTTACAGGGGCTGCCCTGTGTGGTGTAGGGGTATGCTGCCCTGTGCCCTTTGTATATTCACTCCAAATAAAATGAGGTGATTTAATTAATTCAAATAATTTTTATGGGGGTTAGTTAATTCATCCAAATAATTTTTACAGGGGCTGCCCTGTGTGGTGAAGGGGTACGCTGCCCTGTGCCCTGTGTATATTCACTCCAAATAAAAAGTGGTGATTTAATTCATCCAAATAATTTTTACAGGAGTTATTTAATTCATCCAAATAATTTGTACAGGGGCTGCCCTGTGTGGTGTGCTGTGTATTCACTCCAGTCTCCAAATAAAAAGGGGTGATTTAATTTATCCAAATAATTTGACAGGGGCTGCCCTGTGTGATGTAGGGGTACACTGCTCTGTGCCCTGTGTATATTCACTCCACATAAAAAGGGTGGATTTAATTCATCTAAATAATTTTTACAGGGTTTACTTAATTCATCCAAATATTTTTTTTTACAGGGGCTGCCCTGTGTTGTGTGCTGTGTATTCACTCCAGTCTCCAAATAAAAAGGGGTTATTTAATTTGTCCAAATAATTTTTATAGGGGTTATTCACTCCATAAAAATTCAGCACTCCATAAAAATAGTGGAGGACAAAAATTTGGAAGATAAAATAGGGAAAGATCAAGAACCACTTCCTCTTAGTGCTGAAGCTGCTGCCACTAGTCATGGCATAGATTATGAAATGCCATCAACGTCGTCTGCCAAGGCTGATGCCCAATGTCATAGTAAAGGGCATGTAAAATCCAAAAAGCCAAAGTTCAGTAAAATGACCCCAAAAAAAGAAATTTAAATCGTCTGAGGAGAATTATAAACTTGCCAATATTCCATTTACGACATGGAGTGGCAAGGAACGTCTAAGGCCCTGGCCTATGTTCATGACTAGTGGTTCAGCTTCACATGACGATGGAAGCCTTCCTTCTCCCACTAGAAAAATAAAAAGAGTTAAGCTAACAAAAGCACAGCAAATAACTGTGCAGTCTAAGAAGTATCACAAATCTCCAAGAAGAGTCCAAGTGTGTCGGCAGCTGTGATGCCTGACCTTCCCAAAACTGGATGGGAAGAGGTGGCTCCTTCCACCATTTGTATGCGCTCTGCAAGTGCTGGAAGGAGCACCCACAGTCCAGTTGCTGATATTCAAATTGAAGATGTCACTGTTGAAGTACAACAGGATGAGGATATTGGTGTAGCTGGTGCTGAGGAGGAAGTTGATGAGAAGGATTCTAATGGTGATGTGGTTTGTTTAAATCAGGTACCGTGGGAGACAGTTGCTGTCCGTGGGATGAAAAAGCCCATTGTCATACCTGGGCAGAAAACCAAACATTCCACCTCTTCGGACTGGAATTATTTCTACCCAAATACGGACAACAACTGTCTTGCCATATGTAGCTTATGTATTTATTATTTATTACCAGTTATTTATATAGTGCACACATATTCCACAGCGCTTTAGAGAGAATATTTGGACATTCACATCAGGCCCAGTGGAGCTTACACTCTATATTCCCTACCACATGCACACACTAGGGTTAATTTATGTTTAGAGCCAATTAACCTACCAGTATATTTTTGGAGTGTGGAAGGAAACCGGAGTACCCAGAGGAAACCCACGCAAGCACAGGGAGAATATACAAACTCCACATAGGTAGAATCGAACCCACAACCTCAGTGTTGTGAGGCAGTAACGCTAACCATTACACCGTCTGTGCTGTGCTGTAAAGGTGTAATAAGTAGGGGTAAGGACGTTAACCACCTAGGAACATCCTCCCTTATATGTCACCTGCAGCACGTTCATAAAAAGTCACTGTCAAGTTCAGAAACTGTGGATAAGACCGTAAATAGTCCAGGGACACCTAAATCCCTTTGTCCTGTTGTATCCAAGCTCCTGCAAACCACACCAGCAACTCCCTCCTCATCAATTTCCTTGTCAATCAGGATCGGAAGTAGTCCTGCAGGCCATGTCACTGGCATGACTGACTCCTCTACTATCCGGGATTCCTTCGGAGGATCCTGCATTGTTACACCTACTACTGCTGCCGCTGCTGTTGCTACTGGGAGTTGTTCATCATCCCAGAGAGGAAGTTGGAGCACCATTACTTCTTTTACTAAGCATTTGACCGTCCAACAGTCTGTTGCGAGGATGATGAAGTACGACAGCAGTCATCCTGTTGCAAAGCGGATAACTGAGGCCTTGACAGCTATGTTGGTGTTAGACGTGCATCCGTTATCCGCCATTGGTGAGGTGAGATTTAGACAATTGATGGAGATAGTGTGTCACTGGTACCAAATCCCGTCTAGATTCCACTTCATTAGGCATGCGATACCGAGAATGCATAGAGACATCAGAAAAAGTGTCCTCAGTGTCCTAAAAAATGCAGTTGTACCAAATGTCCACTTAACCATGGACATGTGGACAAGTGGAACAGGGCAGACTAAGGACTATATGACTGTGACAGCGCACTGGGTAAATGTATCGCCTTACACAGCAACAACAGCAGCATCACCAGTAGCATCTCAGAAACACCAGCTCGTTCCAAGGCAGGCTATGCTGTGTATCACTGGTTTCAGTAAGAGGCACACTGCCGACAACCTCTTAGAGAAACTGAGGAAAATCATCACCCAATGGCTTACCCCACTTAGACTCTCTTGGGGATTTGTGATATCTGACAACACCACCAATATTGTGCGGGCATTACATCTGGGCAAATTCCAGCATGTCCCATGTTTTGCTCACACAATAAATTTGGTGGTGCAGAATTTTTGAAAAATGACATGACCGTGCAGGAGAAAAATTTCGGGCCACTTTCACCATTCAGCGGCTGTGTGCCAGAGACTGGAGCACCAGCAAACACTCTTTACCTGCCCTGCCATCACCTGAAGCAAGAGGTTGTAACGCAGTGGAACTCAACCCTCTATATGCTTCAGAGGATGGAGGAGCAGCAAAAGGCCATTCAAGCCTATAAATCCACTTATGACATAGGTAAAGGAAGGGGTATGCACCTGACTCAAGTGCAGTGGAGAATGATTTCCGTGTTGTGCAAGGTTCTCCAGCCCTTCGAACTTGCCACACGTGAAGTCAGTTCAGACACTGCCTGCTTGAGTCAGGTCATTCTCCTCATCAGGCTTTTGCAGAAGCAGCTAGAGAAAGTGAAGGAGGAGCTAAGATGGAGCGATTCTGCTCGGTATGTGGGACTTGTGGATCAAGCCCTTCATTCGCTTTGCCAGGATTCGAGGGTGATCAATCTGTTGAAGTCAGATCACTACATTTTGGCCACCATGCTCAATCCTAGGTTTAAAGTCTACGTGGTGTCTCTCTTTCCGGTGGACACAAGCCTGCAGAGGTGCAAAGTCCTGCTGGCAAAAGCACTGCCACCTGAAGCGGAACTTGACATGGCAACAGCTCCGTCTTAATTTTCTCCCGCTCTATTTTACCTAGGTTGCCCCCCCTCCGGTGTGTACTCTGAAAGAGTTTTTAGTGCAGCCGAGAACCTTGTCAGCGAAAGGCATAGGAGGTTGTTTCCACAAAATGTGGAGAAGATGATGTTCATAAAAATGAATTATCAACTCTTCCAGGGAGACCAGCCTCCAGAACGTACAGAGGGACCTGTGGTGGTGGATTCCAGCGGGGACGAATTAATACTCTGTGAGGATGAGGATGTACACAACACTAAAGAGAGTGAGGAATCGGTGGATGAGGATGAGGACGACATCTTGCCCCCGTAGAGTCAGTTTGTGCAGGGACAGATTAATTGCCTATTAATTGTGGCCCAAACAAACCAATCATTTCAGCCACAGTTGTGTGGCAGACCCCGGCGCTGAAATGATTGGTTTGGTAAGGTGTGCATGTCCTGTTTATACAACATAAGGGTGGGTGGGAGGGCCCAAGGACAATTCCATCTTGCACCTCTTTTTTTTCTTTGCATTATGTACTCTTTGGGGCCTAGTTTTTCAAACTGCCATCCTGTCTGCCACTGCAGTGCCACTCCTAGATGGGCCACATGTTTGTGCCGCCCACTTGTGTCACTTAGCATGGTCATCCAGCTACCTCGGTGCAACCTTTTGGCCTAAAAACAATATTGTGAGGTGTGAGGTGTTCAGAATAGACTGGAAATGAGTGGAAATGAATGTTATTGAGGTTAATAATAGCGTAATAATAGCGTATAAACAAACAAAAAACAAATTATGTGATTTTAGCTGTTTTTATGCTTTTTTCCAAAGAAATGCAGATCCAAAACCAAAACCCGAAAGGGTTGTTTTGGCAAAACCAATCCACATCCAAAACACGAAGTAAGATCCAGATCCAAAACCAAAACACGAAAAGTGGCCGGCGCACACCCCTAGTTAGGATTAGGCTGCAAGGGCAAGTTAAGGTTAGGCTGCAGGCAGAAGGGTTAAGCTGTAGGCGGTGGGTTTAGGGTTAGGCTGCAGGGGGGAGGTTAGTGTTAGGCTGCCGGGAGAAGTTAGGGGTAAGCTGCATTAGCATAAAGTAGTAGGTAGGCTGTTGCAACTCAGAATAAATTCAGACAGTGTTAACTACAATATTTAATCATCTTTTCTGCATGTGGTGATTGTCACTAAGGGTTAAACCTCAAAGAAATGTTCGGAACAGATGACAAACTATTTTAAAGACTACTCTATATAAAAACATAAATCAAGATCATATATCAATCAATAAATTGATTAATTATGACTGTTCTGCCCCTCACTATGTGTCTGACAAATTTGGAGTAGACAGCATAACCAGTACTCAAACTTCCAATAATCCAGTCAGATGTAGTCTGAAGAACGGATTATATTATTCAATAGAGGAACTTGTATGAATGTACACAGATACGTGTGTATGAATGAGGGTGAGCGGTAAAACTGTAAATGTAAACAATAAAAAGGCAATTACAATATGCACATGGAAATGCAAGGCAAACATATACATAACATGGACTATGCAAACAGCATGAAGTTATACAGTAAGCAAAGTATGGCTGCAGTGTGACATAGTACAGCTAACATACATAACTGGCTAAGCAGATCTACGATGGCACAGTTGAAGCTTAGAAACTCACCATCGGATGCTATACCAAGGTTGAGCATATGAGATGTCTGCCTGGGACCATGTGAAAATAAGAAATGGCTGCTTACAGCTCCTTTAGCCCAGAATGCATTGCTAGACTGATAAGGCATGTTGAGAAGGACAAAATAGACCAGATGTGAGCTGCTACTATCCTGACCACTAGGTGGGGCTGCTAATATGAATTAATGAATTAATGTAACAGACACCCTATGCTGATGGCATGACACTCCCCATCTGGTATCACTGATACCACAAATTCAAACTCTAAGTAGGTGACAATAAGAACATTTCAGACACTGGTCTGAGAAACAACTTAGTCTCTCCTTGCTTACAGATCTTGACTTCGACCTTACGAACTTTCCCATCCTTGCTTGGGAACGTCTTGGTGACGAGACTTAAAGGCCACTCGTTACGTTGTGACAGGCAATCTTTGACAAGCACAATATCACCAGGTTTTAGTTGGGTTTGGCAACTTGCCACTTGGTCCTTGGCTGCAGGGTAGAGATATATTGTCTTTTCCACCTGTCCCAAAAGGTTTTTGCTAGACTTTGAACTTGTCTCCATTGTTGTTTGAATAAATCTTTGTTGGTGAACTCTCCGGAAGGAGCATAGATAGTCCCGGTCTTCTGAAGAGTGGCAGGAGTAAGCAGAAGCAGATGTTCTGGGTCATTAGAAACTGAAGTCAGAGGTCTGGCATTGACAACAGCTGAGATTTCAGCCATGAACGTTGTTAACTCTCGTGAGTAAGTCTTGCAGTACCTACTTGTAGGAATATGGAATCAAGGATTATGCCAATCATCCTTTCCCATGTACCTCCCATATGAGAAGAATGAGGTGGGTTGAAAGTCCATGTACAACTTTGCTCACTGAGGTATCTCTCTACACCATTAGTGTTGATGTTTAAACAAATTTGTAGTTCTTTGGCTGCGTAAATATTTTGACAGTGATGCCAACCTTTACATTCAGTCACTCTTAGAAATGTGGCACATTTAAATGAATGGGCTATATGAGTTAGGCAGGTAATTGCTCTAAGAAGTGATTTCCAAGTTGAGAATCTTTGGAATCTGTGTGGCTCAAGTTGACAATGTGAGATCATGGTATGCATTGTAGTCACTTGTGGACGGATTTCCACATCTGCGTCTACTAGCTGAAATGTGTCACCTACAGGATGGATCCCATCTGTTTCGTACAAGAACTCCAGTCCTCTGAGCCATGAAGTGTCTTTAAAGAGACTGGCTGAGATGCCTCTTGTAGCATGATCTGCAGGATTGTGAGCAGTAGATACATAGTGCCAGTGTTTTGGATTGGTGGACCTCCTGATCCGTAGCACGCGGTTGCTGACGTAAACATGGAATCGCCTTGTCTCATTGCAGATATATCCTAACATTACTTTACTGTCTGTGTAGAATTCTGCTCCCGAGAGTTCAACTGGCAACTCGGGTGAAATGAGCTCAGCTAATTCTACAGCTAGCACTGAAGCACAAAGTTCTAGCCTGGGTATGGTATGCTCTGGAAGTGGTGCTAACTTTGCTTTGCCCATGACAAACCCAATATGACACTGACCTCTAATATCCACAGTTTTAAGATATGCAACAGCGGCAATTGATTGGTTTGAAGCATCAGAAAATACACATAGTCTCTGGTTTTGTACTTCCGTAGAAGGCACAGGAGCATATGAACGTGTAATATAAAGGTTGGTTAAGGTGGACAGAGAACCTTTCCACTCTTCCCATAAATCTCTTTTCCGAGGAGACAGTGGCGCGTCCCAGTTGGATGACTCGCAGGTTAGTTCTCTGAGCAAGGATTTACCTTTGACAGTGACAGAAGCAGCAAATCCTAAGGGGTCATACAAGCTGTTTATAACAGACAAGACATCTCTGTGGGTGTAGGGTCTTTCCTCACTGTTCACTTGGAAGGTGTCAGATTTTAAGTCCCATAAGAGTCCAAGGCTACGTTCAGCTTGTGGAGAATCACTTCCTAAATCTAAATCCCTTAAGTCACTAGTATGATCATGAGAAGGGAAGGCTTCCATCACTCTTTTGCTGTTGGAAGCTATTTTGTGAAGTCTGAGATTAAAGCAGGCAAGCACTTCCTGAGTTCTCTTGAGGAGGCTGATTGCCGTCTCATCCGTTGGCATAGATTTTAAACAGTCATCTACATAGAAAATTTTTCCACAAGTTGTCTAATATCAGAACCATACTCTAGCTCGCCCTCTAGAGCTGAACGTCTGAGTCCGTAGATGGCAACTGCAGGGGAAGGGCTGTTACCAGAGATGTGTACCCTCATGTGGTACTCTGCAATATCTTTAGAGGGGTCATTGTCTCTGAACCAAAGGAATCTTAGGAAATTCCTGTCACATTCCCTCATGAGGAAGCAATGAAACATTTGTTGAATGTCAGCTGTGAAGGCAATGAGTAGAATTATCTGGGCTAGTGGATCCAGTTCTGGTATCAGATGTGCTATACGTTTCAAAAGTGCATGATGGATAGCTGCGTCTGGTGTAGGGATTTCAGACCTATTATCAGGGATCTCATTGCATTCAGTGATAGTGGGTAAGGGAAGGCATGTCTTTCTGTCTATATGGACTCGACTTGATAGCCGATTGCTCCCCTCCCCATTGTCTCAAAACTCCCTGCACAAGTCCTTAAGGAGTATGGAGTGCTGGGTCCTTTGATGTTAAAGGTCTCAAAGAAGGTTGATCTGGCTAGAGACTTGTTACTTTGGTAATCTAGGATTGCATAAAGTTTGACAGCTTTCTCTGGTTGGCCGTTGGGGTAGACTCTGACTAAATAGATTTTAGAGCAAGATCTGCCGCTAATAGTGTCTTTGCAGACTTCAGTACATTGTGAAGTTCTCTGGTATGACTGCAGTAGTGTTTCTTTGCTCCACACTGAGCTCCCCGCCATGCTCTGTGTCACCATAATTGTGTTGTAAAGTCAATGGGGAAGGTCCAGGGTGTAGAGCTTTTTTGTGTTCTGTGCTGTGACATTCTATGCAGTTAGCTCTAACCTTACAATCCTTGGCAAGGTGGGTTGTAGAAGAGCAGCACTTGTAGCAGATGCCGTTTTCTCTTAAAAAATGCTTTGCGGTTCTCCAGGGATTTTTCTCTGAAGGCTCTGCATTTCAGAAGAGGATGAGGTTTGTTATGCAGAGGACACTGCTTGGCAGGATCTTTATCTCTGTTCTCTTGGCGAGTAGAATGTGTAGACCTGTGGGAAGAATCTGTATAATGTACATTAGTCTTGTGAACTGCGACTGACATTTTGCAGGGGTTAGATAGAATAGGGGTTGAGCTCGTCAGGGTAAAGGCAAAACTAGGATCATTCCTGGTCTTAGCTTGTTGGTGCACGAAGTCCACAAAAACAGAGAATGGTGGAAATGGCACATTGTGCCGCTGCTTATATTTGGAACCATGGATGAGCCATTGCTCCTGCAGATTGTAAGGTAGCTTTTGCACTATAGGGTTAATGCCTCTGGCTGTGTCGAGGAAGGCAAGTCCTGGTAAATCTCCTTCACGCTTGGCTACTTGAAGCTCCATTAGTCAGTCACTTAATTCTCTCAGTCTCTGATAGCTTTTGTTAGGTAACCTAGGGAAATCATCAATTCTTTTGAATAGTGCACTTTCTATTATCTCTGGTCAGTCATAGCACTCATTTAATCTATCCCAGATCTTTTTAAGGCCATTCTCAGGGTGGTTAATATTGATCACTCTTAACCTTCTAGCATGTTCAGCGGATTCATTCCCAAGCCATTTAATTAAAAGGTCTATCTCTTCGCATGTGAAAGACCTAACCCTCTGATTACATTTTGGAAAGAGGATTGCCTGAAGCTCTTAGGGCGATCATTGAACTTTGAGAGTCCTTTTGTGACCAGCTCATGGCAAGCAAGAAACTTGGGGAAGTCTAATGTGTCTTGATTGGCTCTAGGAGATGCTGTTTGTGCATTAACATGGTGGGTAAATGGTGCGTGGTCATACCTGTTAGGATTGTATGGTTCCTGTTGGCTTGTATCATTTCACTTTTGTGTACAGGTAGTTGTGCCTTTGTTGTAGTTTGCAGATTCAGACACCTGGTGTGGGGGAAGGTTGTCTCTCATGGGTTCCCTGTGTTTAGAATTCTCTTGCTTGCAAGTTTGTAGTTCACTCTTGACTAGTGGGGGCGCTGCATTGTGTGTTTTGCTTGTTTCACTGATGAAATCTGAATGCATGCTTTATACTGATTGAGATTTGCTACTCATTTTGGATGCTTGATTGACATATTCTGATGTGTGTTGCAATGAATGCTGCGATTCAAGCTCTGCGTCAAGCACATTGATCCTCCTTATATCAGGGAGTTCTACAGACTCTAAGAATTCTGCTTCAGCTATAGCAGCTGCTGCCTCCTTCTCTGCAGTGAGCTTCTCACTAATTGCTTCTAGGTGGTTTTTCTCCATATCCCTTTCTGCATCCAGGCGTGACCTCTCCATATCTCTTTTTGCATCCAGACCTGATCTTTCTGCTTCCAGACAAGATCTCTCTATTCCATTCTCTGCTTGTAAACGTGATTTTTCTATTTTCGACTGCATCTCTTGTTCAGCAAAGGTGTCCCGCACTTTTGTAGCTTCCGCTTTTGCGCATGCAATTATGGCTACATTGCTGTTAGATAAAGATTTGGAGGAACTAGAGACTTTAGACCTTGTTTTGTATGAAGATGTCATTTTCTGTGACATGATGATGGAATGGAAATGCTTGACTGTGTAGAGACTGCTGTATTGCAATGTGCAGGTAACTGAGCTGACACTGTAGCAAGTCTCTGAGTAGTCAGGGTCTTGGGACTGTTGTTAGGCTGTTTGACTGTGCAGGGACTGTTGTCTTGCCATATGCAGGTGGCTGTACTGACAGTGTGAAATTCCTGTGTAGTCAATGGCGGTACTCCTATTGCTGAGCTGCCACGGTTAGACTGTATAGAAACTCTTGTGCTGTCATATGCAGATAGCTCTGGCTGGCAGTATAACAGATCTGTGAGTCAGTATGTGTCCCTCTTGCTGACAGACAAAGTTGCTGATGAAGTCAGATATATGCATCACACGCTGGGAGCCCAATGTTTTACTGTTCTGCCCCTCACTATGGGGCATATTCAATTAGCCGCGGGGTTTACCCCGTGGCTAATTGGCGCACTGGACGGGATTCATTTAGTGGGGATTCCACGCGCGGGTGTCCCTGAGATCCCACGCGCGAGTCCCCGCTGTTTGATTTTACCTCGCACCTCATGTAGGTGCGAGGTAAAATCAGCGTGAGGCCGCCCTATTCGGCCTCGCCCGAGCAAGACTAACACACTGATTCCGCAGTTCTCACGGAATCAGTGTGTTCTCGCGTGAAAGTCCGGTTTTTTGACGCGGGGAAAAAGCTATTCTATTGAATAGCTTAACCCCGCGCCGCATGACTTTCACCCTACAATTATTCGTGGGAGAAGTCCCGCAGGTAATTGAATATGCCCCTATGTGTCTGACAAATTTGGAGTAGACAGCATAATTAATACTCTATCTTCCAATAATCCAGTCAGATGTGGTCTGAAGAACGGAATTTATTATTCAATAGAGGGACTTGTATGAATGTACACAGATACGTGCGTATGAACGAGTGTGAGCGGTAAAACTGTAAATGTAAACAATAAAAAGGCAATTACAATATGCAAATGGAAATGCAAGGCAAACATATACATAACATGGAATATGCAAACAGCATGAAGTTATACAGTAAGCAAAGTATGGCTGCAGTGTGACACAGTACAGCTAACATACATAACTGGCTAAGCAGATCTACGATGGCACAGTTGAAACTTAGAAACCATTGGATGCTATACCAAGGTTGAGCATATGAGATGACTGCCTGGGACCATGTGAAAATAAGAAATGGCTGCTTACAGCTCCTTTAGCCCAGAATGCATTGCTAGACTGCTAAGGCATGTTGAGAAGGACAAAATAGATCAGATTTGAGCTGCTACTGTCCTGACCACTAGGTAGGGCTGCTAATATGAATTAATGTAACATACACCCTATGCTGAAGGCATGACAATGACATCACAAATTGAGCTACTAGTGGTAATAATACATCCTAATTGAGATGTAAAGATATTACTATAGACATATATACTTCACAATAAACGTCAGATGAAAATCATGGCAGGTTTATTCTTTTCCACATGTCAGGTTATTCACGAGGTACAAAAGCAGTTCACATCATTTTACAGCATAACACTTGCTGTTCTGGCAAACAAAGTTGGTACAGACTCCATTGGCCCCTGAGATAACCCCACACCCCCAGCCTATCACCTGGCCAGCTTGTCCGGCATCAAGAGCACTATCCCTGTGCACAGACAACATTTTTAAAGCTAGCTAACAGGTACTACTAATCATCTTAGCTGTAGTTAGCTGTAGTTAATCTCTGACCTTAAAGAAAACCTGGACTGGATCCCTGTTCAACTGCTGTTCCACATTTAAATAGGTGAAATCCTGTTGTCCATATATATATATATATATATATATATATATATATATATATGTGTGTGTGTATGTGTGAATATATATATATATTTTATTTCTTTTTTCCCAGAAAGGAAATACAGCTCAGTCTCAATTTATGTATTTGTGATATTTTTCAACAAGCAATTCAAATCCATTATTGTCTACTTTTGTAGAAAATATTTCTTTATAGTTATTTTCATATTAAAGTTTTACATTCTCCAATCTGTTATTACTTATATTATTATTCTGTGTACTATTACCTTATCATTATTATTCCTTACTGACCACACACATCCCTTAGCTACAGTATTATGTATCCAGATATAAACAACCATGTGGTATATACACATATTTTTCTTGCTTCTTGGAACCACATGGTGATAACTATTTAATATATGGAGTTAACATCATAGTATGCAGTTCATCCACTGTAATTTCAGCATATTGGCATGTCAAAATACATTACAGGCTAATATCCATTAGACACGCTGAGACCAGTTATGTGCTAATGTAATTGGACTGTAGAACATACCGTTTAATGGTTAAGCTCGTGGCAACAATCTGTTAGACTGCTATACACCTATAAAACAGAATCCAGTATATACAGTATAAATCATAATTACCAGTGGATGCCTGCTTTTATTTTGACTTATAGAACTGCTGTGCTGAGGATGAGCAGGACTTGTCCCCAGCATTTGTGATGCACATGCTAAGGATGAGTCAGACTCTTTCTTAACACTGAAGTGGTTTATTATTTTCTTGTCAACTTATAAATAAACATTTATTTATTTTATACAATTAGAATAAATTTAATCACGAACACAGGGAAGCTTAGTCTAATACAGATTGCTCCCTTATATACTTGCATGCATGGATTGATAGGCATCTGTGTGAAGTAAATTGATAAGAGCTTTTCATTAACCATATGTACAATTCAGATAGTTCTTACTGTTGTTTGCCATATACAGTCAGGTGCATAAATATTGGGACATTGACAGAATTTTCATATTATGGCCTCTATTCACCACCACAATGGCTTTGAAATGAAACAAACAAGATGTGCTTTAACTGCAGACTTTCAGATTTAATTTGAGGGTAATTACATCCAAATCAGGTGAACGGTGTAAGAATTACAATGGTTTCTATATGTGCCTCCCACTTTTTAAGGGGCCAAAAGTAATGGGACAAACTAAGCAATCCTAAATCTAACTTTCACTTTTTAATACTTTGTTGCAAATCCTTTGCAGGCAATTACAGCCTGAAGTCTGGAATGCATAGGCATCACCAGACGCTGGGTTTCATCCCTGGTGATGCTCTGCCAGGCCTCTACTGCAAATGTCTTCAGTTCCAGCTTGTTTTTGGGGCATTTTCCCTTTAGTTTTGTCTTCATCAAGTGAAGTGCATGCTCAATTGGATTAAGGTCAGGGGATTGACTTGGCCATTACTTAACATTCCACTTTTTAGCCTTAAAAAACTCTTTGGTTGCTTTTGCAGTATGCTTCGGGTTATTGTCCATCTGCACTGTGAAGCACCGTCCAATGAGTTCTGAAGCATTTGACTGAATATGAGCATATAATATTACACGAAACACTTCAGAATTCATTCTTCTGCTTTGGTCAGCAGTCACATCATCAATAAATACAAGGGAACCAGTTCCATTGGCAGCCATACATGCCCACGCCATGACACTACCACCACCATGCTTCACTGATGAGGTGGTATGTTTTGGATCATGAGCAGTTCCTTTCCTTCTCCATTCTCCTTTCTTCCCATCACTCTGGTACAAGTTGATCTTTGTCTCATCTGTCCATAGGATGTTGTTCCAGAACTGTAATGGCTTTTTTAGATGTTGTTTGGCAAACTCTAAACTGGTCTTCCTGTTTTTGAGGCTCACCAATGGTTTACATCTTGTGGTGAACCCTCTATATTCACTGTTGTGAAGTCTTCTCTTGATTGTTGACTTTGACACATATACACCTACCTCCTGGAGAGTGTTCTTGATTTGGCCAACTGTTGTGAAGGGGTTTTTCTTCACCAGGGAAATAATTCTTCTGTCATCCACCACAGTTGTTTTTCATGGTTTTCCGGGTCTTTTGGTGTTGCTGAGCTCTCCGGTGCGTTCTTTCATTTTAAGAATGTTCCAAACAGTTGATTTGGCCACACCTAATGTTTTTGCTATCTCTCTGATGGGTTTGTTTTGATTTTTCAGCCTAATGATGGCTTGCTTCACTGATAGTGACAGCTCTTTGGATCTCATATTGAGAGTCGACAGCAACTGATTCCAAATGCAAATGTCACACCTAGAATCAACTCCAGACCTTTTACCTGCTTAATTGATAATGAAATAATGAGGGAATAGCCCACTCCTGTCCATGAAATAGCTTTTGAGTTGATAGTCCCATTACTTTTGGCCCCTTAAAAAGTGGGAGGCACATATAGAAACCGTTGTAATTCTTACACCGTTCACCTGATTTGGATGTAATTACCCTCAAATTAAATGTGAAAGTCTGCAGTTAAAGCACATCTTGTTTGTTTCATTTCAAAGCCATTGTGGTGGTGAATAGAGGCCAAAATATGAAAATTCTGTCAATGTCCCAATATTTATGCACCTGACTGTATAATTTGCCCGACACGGTTCAATTTTTTTTGAGGGTTTTGCATACACAAAAGAAATGTACACAGTTTGACAATCTGTCAAATACTTTGGAGGGTCAATTTTCTGACTGATACCTTGGACTCAGACTTATCCTTAAGAATACATTGACATTGGTATTCACTTAGCAGGTGAAGGGCCTATGTGATAGCATAGTCCAACTACAGTAATGAATGGATTAAGCCATTAGTAAAATATTGGGACTTTATCTTCTGGCTACCTCTACTGTAAGTACCTTTTCTATTTTGTATCTTTTTTGGCTATTGAACATACATTTAAGTGAGTTATATATATTCATATTTTCACTTTGACACAAATATCAGACACATTTTACTATTAGTATTACTAGGTGCCAATCACCCTCACCATCTAGACATAATTTGGCAACGTTGTAGAGACCATGGTCCGATTAATCTACTAAGCACAATTGCAAACACAGTCAGAAAGAAACATGCCATCCCTTTGCCATATCTGTCATGTTGAGAGGAACGAGCTGGATAGCAAAATAATTACATGGATGAAAGTAAAGACCATCATTATTAGTGCTTGTCCTTCCAGTGTCATTCTTTACATGTCTAACACAATAAAATATGAGGTATTGGTTTATTTACATATATTCAATAAAATTATTTAAGCTCATAACTAAATGTCAAGGGCAGGGGCGTATCTTCCCCTCGGCTAGGATGGTACTTGCCAGGGGTGCTGATGACCAGGGGCACTGCTCGGCAGTGCCACCCTAGTAACACACATGAGCTCTGCAGTGGACAGTGATGGGTTGCTGGGCAGGATAGTTCATGAGCGGCGCGCCAGGCTGTGCTGTCTCGTTCTTCCAGGCAACCTGTCCTGAGCTGAAGCGGCCTCCTGGTGGGTGGGAAGCAGAGCTGCCACTTGTGGTGTGACAGTGGAATGAGGTGTAATGATGTCATGACGTCTTCACGTTTCATCCCTGACCCGAAGAGGAGCATCCGAGCACAGCGGCAACATGCACTGAGTGCACCTAGAAGTGCTAATGCCACCCTGTCAGAATGAGTCCACAGGCTCATTGGGTCAAAATTCTACCCGACGCACTCCGCCGTAAGGTCCAACTGGTACCACAACCACTCCATTAGGCATTCCAGAAAAATTGCACCCCTCTGTGAAGTTTACATCCAAATCCCTCCAGTGGAAGGCCCAAAACAGGCTTCCCGGGTCAAAGTTCTGCCCAGCATACACCAATGGTAGGTCTGACCAGGACCTCAACCCCCCTAGTATTTCTACTGGGATAGAATGTTATGACTTTATGAAGTTTTTGTCCAAATTCCTCCAGTCAAAGGCTCAGAACAGGCTCCCTGGGTCAAAGTTCTGACCAGCGTACACCAACGGGAGATCCGTGTGGTGAAGGGGTGAGGGGAGGACACAATCTTAAAATATATACAGTGATGTGGGATCATTAAATATAAATAAGTGAAAGTGTGAGGGGAACAACAACAAAAATAATTAAATATACATATAAGTGAAGAGTAGGGGGGACAAAAATCATAACATATAAACTATAAATATAACAATACAATGGGAGGACCAGGATTGGAAGTGGGAGGAGTAATAAGTAGAGATGGCAGGAGTCAATCTTAAACCGCCTCTGTCCTACTGGGTGGTATGGGGAAATACTGGGAGTGGGGGTAGGCAGTCCCTTACCTTGCCAGGGGTGCTCCTTTATACACCCCTGGTCAAGAGGCCATACTTTTTGGGAGTTCCTACACAAGCAATCTAAATGTGTTTAAAATCATTTACGTTCAACTGATATTTTAAGTGGCTCAGTGTACCAAAAAGCTTGTTTTTTCAATTGTAATAAACCTTTATAGGCTTTCTATATAGTAGCTAAGATAACATCAGCAATATTTGAAACAATATTCCAGAGCTTAGCCTCACTTGTATTGTTAAAGCTGCCAAAGTATCCACCCATCCATACATCCATCCCGTAACTACTTTCTGGTGCCCTGGGCCAGAAAGAGCATTGGCGACCCCCCTCAAAATTTTTCAAATAGGGACATAAGACTCATGCCCAAAATCGGGGTGTGGTCTCATGGAGAAGAACCATGACAAATCTGATTTATCCTGTACGAATATGAAGGGGTACCGATCCCGTTGTACCATTGTTATCCAGGTGTCACTGCCAAATATAGTGTGAATCCAATGGCTGCAGTGGTGATACAAAATAATTATGCAGTATAACTCACCAGCTCTGGCGCACTGGTGAAGCTGCACCTGCACCAGGAATTGTCCATCAGAACAGCCGTGCACAAGTCTGGAGCTGGCAGTGTAGATCACTGACTGAAGGTAAAGAAAGAGCGCTGCTTGTAGGGTTTATGCAACAAATTTCAGCAGCAGGAAGATCCGTGTATGTACCCTGCGCCAGCAGCTGCACTCACCAGCAAGGGTACTCGAGGTGTGCTGGTAACACCTGTATCGGGAATCAGTGGCTGTATTCAGGGCTGCCATCAGAAATTGTGTGTGGCAGATAGCTCCATGTGTAAGGTGTCTGACTGCAATGTGAGAGGTGATAGGATCGAGTCCCGGATATGACAGTATTTTGAATTGTGACTGAAGATTCTATGAGAGATGCCGAGATGGAAGGGGAGTCAACCAGGGAGTAGAAAGGGACGGCCAGGACATGCCGGGGATAAAGTGAAAATGTTTTAAACAATTGATTGAGTCACATTTGAAAAGTTAAAACACACATCACATTTATAAAAAAATGACTATATAACAATGTTACTAATACTACCCGCGGGTCTTAAGTATCACAATAACCACACCTATTATAAAATTAGCTTATACTTTTGAATAATTTCCCGAAGTAAATATACTGGTATAGAAACTTTATAACTGTCTTTTATGACAAACTCATGTGACACTCCAGTGTATTGATATTAATCCAAAAGAAATTGAGTCCAAAGAAAGAAGAAATCCGTGTGCAATGGTTTGTAAATCTGAGGAACAAGCTGACAAAGTCCCGAATAATTACCACGCTGGAAGTGTCCAGTCTCCAGGGTTAGTTGAACGGCAGCCTGTGCCGGGATACACTGCACCAGCAGTCTCTCTGTCTCCCTTACGTACCAGCTGATTGAGCCGCATGTATTTATCTGGAGTAAACTGACAGCCCAGTGGGATTGATGTGACAACTTTCCGTATCTCCTCCATGCATATGTGTATGTCAAAATGGTACTCTAGTGTACTTATCACACTCAGGGGTGCTGACGATCAGGGGGTCCTATGACGCGTTTCGCCCCTCCACTTAAGGGCTTTATCAAAGAGTCCTTATGTGAAGGGGTGAAACGACTTTGTCAGCTTGTTCCTCATATTGCAATAGAAACTGTGTTTCCTGTTTACAAACCATTGCACATGGATTTCTTCTTTCTTTGGACTCAGTTTCTTTTGGATTAATATTAATACATTGGAATGTCACATAAGTTTGTCACAGATGACAGTTATAAAGTATCTATACCAGTATATTTACTTTGGGACATTATTAAAAAGTATAAAGCTAATTTTATAATAGGTGTGATTATTGTGATACTTAAGAAACGCGGGTAGTATTAGTAACATTGTTATATAGTAATATTTTAAAAATGTGATGTGTGTTTTAACTTTTCAAATGTGATTAAATGAATTATTGATTTTGACCATATAGAGCCCTTACTGTTGTGTATAATTCTGTCATCTCACAGACAAATAGTGTTTAATTTAATTAGCACAGTCTGGTTTTCTTATTTGACTTTGTGTATAAATCAGTATTAGACCCAATGTGTAAGTGTACTATTAAATCACATTTTTACCGTTCCAAATATTTACAGATTTCACAGGCTAACAGCAACTGAGTTATTTTTTCGGAAAATACTGTTACTTGTATAATAATGATTTTAAACAGTGAAAGCAGAGATCATGATTCAGATAACCTATAGAGTGTTTTGCCCTTTGCTTAATGCTTTGACTAGACGATCAGGGCATTCTTCACAGTTCATGGAGCAGATCCAAATGGATACATACTTATCTCTAAAGCAGTAATTGGAGAATCAGTCTTTCATCTGACTGAAGAGAGAGCTCCAGCCATTTTAGGTGCCTCTTAAAAAAAAAAAATTCCCTTGAAAACACTGATGTAAACTGTTACTATGAAAAAAAAATTCCATTTTAAGATGGTCATGTCTATGGAGACAGCCATTTTTGTGGGCTTATTATTATTATTATCATTATTATTATTATTAACAACATGTATTTATTAGAGATGAGGGGGTCCGGTTCTCTGAGAACCAGACCCAAACGTACAGAGGGGATCCGAGTAGGATCCAAGTCCTGTTCGGGTTTTCCCGCCCAACTCGGAATACAAAATGAGGCAAAACATCATCATTCTGCTGTCGGATTCTCGCAGGTTTTGGATTCTATAAAGGTCCCGGTGATCGGCGCCATTTTTACTCCAGCTGTGGAGCGTGTACAAAAGAGACGTGGTCTGTGCTGCTCTGTCTGTGCATGTGTTCTCAAATTCTCAAGGGTACAGTGTTGTTGGGCTGGGGCTGCTGTCACTGTTGTTCTGGTAGCAGGGACCTCAATTAACTGTCTAAAACTCATTGCTGTGCAACTGGGTGACTGCTGTCATACTTGCTCCCCCTTGCAAATGATTACTTAACAGTCAATGTTTTTTTAACTACTACTAATAGTCTTCCTGATCCCCTTCTGGGATGAAGATCCACTCCCAGCAGCAGCAGCAGGCATAGTGCTCAAGGATTATTCTGGGGCAAGGACTGATGAGAATGATTTAAATATTTTTTTTAGATTTTGTAAATGCCTCCCCTGCTCCCTCACAAATTTGCTTCAGAATAAAAAATTAAATTAAATTTACTACTAATCAAACCTTCCATTCCTTGCCTTCATCTACATACATACTCCAACTACCTGAGGCCTCTTGAATAATAAAAACATTTGTTTCCTGATGTGCAATGTTGGAATTTGAACTGCTACAGCCAGCTGAAATCTTCTACATGCGGTTGCTGAATGCCAAAAATGTCCAGAAGTTTTTATGGCCACAGACAGCATCCCCTATATGCCCCTTTCATTTGAAAAAAAAATCTTAACCACCAAGTTGATTCAATGGGCAAAACATAGTAGATTTTCAAATTTACCCAGTTTTTTTTATTGCTCTCAACCCCAACCGGTTGCTTCAGGACCCTGGTGAATTGATAGGATGTAATAAATAACGGTTCAGTTTAAAAAATGCCTGCCTCCTTTGTATGTAGGTGACTCTAAGCGGAATAACTGGATAATGTAGATTGTAGATGGTGGGTGTCATGAGAGAGACCAGAAATATGAGCAGCAGCACAGCGCATCTTCCTGTCAGGATGTGTGCAATTAAGTGCAAATATGTTGAATACAAAAATTAGTTAGGTATATTGGACACATTACATATTTATTTACATGTTACATACAGTGCATAAAGCAGGATGAGGTAACCTGAGGCATGTCACCCATTATTGACAAACAACTTCCAGTAGGCCTGGCAAATAACGCGGATGTTGGGAGTTGTAGTTCAGCCGGAGAGCTACAGGCTGCTTCCTCTGATGTAAACAGCAAGTCTTGGTCCCATTATCCCTAACGACCTCCCTGAGCACAAAGTAAATGTCTGTTTACAGTGTGTACTATTTAGCAGCACCTCCACAAGCAAGGCCTCCGCATTTCTATTATATGTATAAAAAAAAAACTCCTCCAAATCAAAGATGTCTTTTAGGAACTGAAGAACTTGATGCTACATTGATCTTCCCTAATACATTTTCTTAAGAATCAAACAAAAAATAATAAATAAATTAAAAACTAATCAATCCTTCTGTCCTTTCCCTGTCTTCAGTCCGTAAATATATTCCAACTCCCTCGGGCCTCTGACCTAGTTCTTGATTAATGAAAACATTCTTGGTTTTTAAACTTCCTATGGGGTCATATAGTTTATTAAACTGCCATCCTACCTACCACTGCAGTGCCATGTTGTCAATTAGCTTAGTCAGCCAGCTAGCTCGATGCTACCTTTTGGCCTAAACTGGATGAGATCAATTTTGTGAGCTGTGAAGTGGTCAAAATTGACTGGAAATGACTGGAAATAAATGTTATTGAGCTTAATAGTACTGTAGGAGCAAAAACAGGCACAAATTAAGTGATTTCAGCTGTTTTTATGATTTTTAAAAAAAAAAATACAGATCCAAAACACGCAAGGGTGGTTTTGTAAAACCAAATCCAGATCCAACACCTTGAAGGAGATCCAAAACCAAAACACAGGGGTCGGCGCACATCCATAGTATTTATATAGCATTAGCATAGTCCCCAGTGCTTTTTTACTTGAGGACAAAAGTGTAGTAAAACAATACTGACCAATGGTATTAACAAATATGCAATAAATATGTAACTTATTAGTTTACTAGGAAGTAGGGGTCTGATTCAGAGTTGTACGCTATATGGCGATGTTTTCAGAAATGGAGCGATTATTTTTCCAATGCACATGCGTCTGAGTAGCACTGCACATGCGTCAAGGTACACTACTGTAGACACACACTAAGAATCCTCAATCGCAGTATGATTGACATGCAGGAAGCGTTTGGGGGTGGTAACATGGAGTGTCGGCTAAAAACGCAGGCGTGTCTGGACTGTTTCGGGGGGGTGTCACATCCTGCATCTGCGATCCCATACACAGGAAACAGGGCTCCGGTGTCTCAGTTATGGTGGACATTATGAGTGATCATAGACTATCTCAAGGAGTCATTGTTTGCCTAATCTGCATCCGTTGCTGCGGATGTGAGCGCAGTTGCAGACAGCTGCGATGGTTCAGATGGATGTCTCAGTACAAGTCCCGGCCGCTGTTGCATTAGCAGATTTTCACACATCCGCAGTTACAAAAATTGCAGATGCAGCAGCATTAGTGTACAACTCTGAATCACGCCCTAGGAACACTGAGACATGAGGCTCTAGTCTTGTTTCCAGTGAATTGGATCAGTGAGATCATAAATCCCTACAGAATGTATTCTTTATTTTATAACTGCAACCAGTCAATTGGGGATATTCAATTGAGGGCAATGTCCCTAAAGTGCTGTTGGAACGTTATCGGGACAGTGGCACTTTGCATTCACAATTATCACCAATTTTCCCTCACATCCCATAGAGGGGAGCATGAAAATTGGCAATGTTGGGGTATCACATTCTATTTATTACCAGTTATTCTACCGTGATATGTGCTACCAAATATCGCTGCCACACATCGAGAACTAAAAAATGGGACACTGAGTTCTATATTGAATACTATATTCCAGGCAACATGCTCTGTATTGTTCACTTGATTCCAAGGAAATGGTATTGTATGCTCATTACAGTGTTGGGACCTGGTACCATGGTACTGGTACTCCATATTGTGACTTAACAACATGGGAAGTGGCAGGGGTTTAAGTGGCTCGGAACAGGGCAGAACTGCGTTCCATCAGTTTTAATTGGAGGCGTCACCAGTTCCGCCTCCATCCGCCCACCTACCCTGGCATCATAAACTGGCAGCTGCGGGCCTGCGGCTGTCACTCTGAAGAAGCTCCATGTTTCACCTACTACTATTGGCTAAGCCTTCCTGGCATGCCAGTCTACCTTGCCCAGCCGGCCCACCCACCTTGCTCGGCCGGACACACACCTGACGTGATTGAGACTGTGAGAGTAAGTACATGCAGCTGCAGCTGCTGCGCTGCCTGATTAAGTGGTTGTGGCATTGTGCACTGTTTTGTTTGAAAGTCACTGTGTCTGGGGGAAAGCAGCTGGCTTAATGCTGTGACTGCCGTCTGCCCTGCTGTGTGCCGCCCACTAGCACTGCTGCCTAAAGTGCCCATAAGGGGCACTACTACTGGGAGCACTACTAATGGGGGCATTACTACTGGGGGCATTACTACTGGGGGCACTACTACTGGGGGCATTACTACTAGGGGCATTACTACATGGGGACATTGTGTATAAGGACACTAATGTGGCATTGTGTAAAAGGGGCACTACTGTGTGTCATAACATGATTAAGGGACACTACTATGTGGTGTCATGTGAGTCAGGGGCACTATGTGCGGTGTCATGTGAATAAGATTGTGCTACTGTTTGGCATAATTTGAATTGGGAATGCAAGTGTCTGACCACGGACCTTTCTTTAGAGACCACACCCCATTTTGTGGCGTGCTCTGTCCCTTTACTGAAAAAAGGGAGGGAGGGTGCAAATTTATATATTTATAGTCAGCAGGGGGCAGGGCTGGCCCTAGCCCAAATTTTTGGGTAAGCGAGTATATTTTTTGGCACCCCCCTATGCAGTGTCCCTTTTACAGTGCCCCCAGTAGTGGTCCCCCCCTGTGCAGTGCCCCTTGTGCCCCCAGTAGTGGTACCCTCTATGCAGTGCCCCTTATATAGTGCCCCCAGTAGTGGTCCCCCTGTACAGTGCCCCTTGTGCCCCCAGTAGTAATCCCCCTATGCAGTGCCCCTTATACAGTGCCCCCAGTAGTGGTCCCCCCTGTGCAGTGACCCTTGTGCCCCCAGTAGTAAGCCCCTTATATAGTGCCCCCAGCAGTGGTACCCCCTATACAGTGCCCCTTATATAGTGCCCCCAATAGTAGTCCCCCCCATGCGCACTGCCCCCAATAGTGCTACCCCTTATGCAGTGCCCTTTAAACAGTGGCCCCAGTTGTAGTGCCCCCCCTATGCAGTACCCCCAGTATTGTCCTTTATATAGTGCCCCCAGTAGTGGTCCCCCGATGCAGTGCCCCCAGTGGTAGTCGCCCCCTTTGTAGTGCTCCCAATGGTAGTGCCCCCCCTTGTAGTGCCCCTAGTAGTAGTCCCCCCTTGTAGTGGTCCCACCCTTGTTGTGCCCCCAGTGGAATTTCCTCCCCCCTATGCAGTGCCCCTGGTAGTAGTCCCCCCCTTGTTATGCCCCCAGTAGAGGTTCCCCCCTATGCAGTGCCCCCCAGTAGTAGCCACCCTCTTGTAGTGCCCCTGGTAGTAGTCCCCCCCGAGTAGACACATGTAATAACAATATAACAAAAAAAACACTTACCTGAATCCCCGCTCCGTCTCCTGCTCCCGCCGCCGACATCCGCTCCTCAGTCCGTCCTCCCGGGCCGCTCTGCATTATGGGAGAGACGTCATGACGTCATGGCGTCTCTCCCATTACCCACTGCCGGAGCCGGAAGATGGAGCCGCTCCAGCAGTAGGCGCAGCAGCCAATGAGAGTCTGACAGACTCTCATTGGCTGCTAATTAGAACAAACACACAGCTGCCAGCTCCGGCGGCTGTGTGTTTGTCACTGTGTAGTGCTGACCGAACTCCATCCGGTCAGCACTACACTACACGCGCGGTGCAGCTGTGTCACAGAGACACAGTCTGCCCGCGGCCCGCATGGTCGCAGCTGAGGCGCCCTCCACTATGTAGCACCCTACTCAGCTGCGTACCATGCGTAATTGTAGAACCGGCCCTGGCAGGGGGGCACCTTTGTGTTTGGGGGGGGGGAGTTCCACTACGTCTCTAGGATCACTTTTAGAAGTGGTATATTGCCCATCAGGGAAAGGGACCTAATGTATATTGGTCATCAGAGAGAAGGGTCTGTACTATATACTGGGCCACCAATGACTGGGCTCTGTATTGTAAAAAAAAACTCCCAGACAATGGGTTCTGTATTGCATATAAGACACCAGGATGAGGCTGTGCACTGTTTGCTGTCTACTAGACACTAAGCACTGGGTTCTATATTGTACCCTAGCCACTACAAAATAAGTGGCTATCTGTATCAGACACCAGAGAAATGTCACTCATTCAGGCATTGCTCTGGGGTCATGTGCACTGTGTACTGTTCTAGGGGCATATTTTGTAGAATCTGTTGTTCGGTGGTCACTAGCTGGATCTACAGTACGGGGGCACCACTGAGTAATGTGTATATAGCAATGGTGAAAATAATAAATGGGATTCACTAAGGAAAGCTTGGAGAACAAACTGTGGCCCAAAAAAAAATGCAGTGATGTCATCATTAGCTCCTAGTGAATTTATGGGTTTCATTCCCATGGCTGTTGGTTCAGCAATCAAAATGGCTGTCTTTACCTTGTACAGGCAACACATATATTTTCAAAATTCCTTCTTTTTCACAACTAAAAGCATACTTATCAAATCTGACAATGCAACGATTTGTAAGATACTTGTCTGGTGTTTTCTTAGCAGTGTCTCCGGTTAGGTCTGGGCTTTTTGATGGCTGTGGTAAGTCTTGCCCATGCACAGTCACTTGTGTCTTAAAGCTGCAGTATATACAGTAAGTGCAAACACTCATTGTGTTTATTTTTCCTGATCTGTGTGTTACCGTCTTCTTGGTTTAGTGTTGCTGATGTTCCCTTTACTCCTCGCCATCATCACTTGCTGCTTGTACTGAGCTTACAGATCACGGGGTAGATGTACTAAGCTTTGGAGCGAGATAAAGTACCAACCAAACAGTTCCTAACTGCCATTTTTCAAATGTAGCCTGTAAAGTGACAGGAGCTGATTGGTTGGTACTTTATCTCTCTCCAAGGCTAAGTACATCTACCAGTATGTGCTAACATTCCACTTACCGTGGAGTTCGTGCTATTCCTGCTTCGCCTGCTAGTGGTGCGAAGCAGGAGGCAGCTACCGTGCAGTTTACTAAGAAACCTGCTGCTGAAGAGGGTGAACGTTAAGTTCACATCTCAGCGGTTTCTTTAAGGCGGGTATCCACTAGACCAGGGGTCTTCAAACTTGGCCCTCCAGCTGCTGTGGAACTACACATCCCAGCATGCACTGCCACCTTTTTTATATAACAGCATGCTAAAACTATGGCAGTGCATGCTGGGATGTATAGTTCCACAGCAGCTGGAGGGCCAAGTTTGAAGACCCCTGCACTAGACTATATGCTCCATGAGCGATATCGTCCAGTGTTTGCCTTGCCATGCTGGGCTCAATGTCATTAACAACATTGAGCATCCACACTGAACGTTATTGCTCACGATATCGTTCAGTGATGTCACCCTCCCTCATCCCCGTAATTGCAGAACCTGACAATATTGTCAGGTTGCCCTGCAAGTATGGGCGATGAAAGATGTCATCAACGACAAGCGGGAGCGCACATCCATGGTCGTTGACTGCATACCCACTGGACGATATAATGCAGACGATGAACGATAGTGTTATCATTCAAATCGTCCAATTTATCGTCTAGTGGATATGCGCCCTTACAGATGCTTTTCAGTTCCTGCTGTTGTAATACCCATGTGCGCTTCAATTTGTTTGCTGCGTGACTTCTGATGTCTGCGTGTCCTAAGGTTACATGTACAGAGGATAATCATACGAGAAGCCGCACTGTGGGGAATTTTTTTAAAACAAAACAACTTTATTGACAATCTACAAAACAAACAGAAAGGACGTCACAATTGCATTGCAACAATCAACAAGAGGCATTACTACAATCAACAGCAGCAAGAGGACACGATGCCAGTGCTGGAGCAGACAGGAGTCAGTAAGTAAACAAACAGCTTGATAACATCTGCAACACTTAGCGCTACCATAGGAGCCTATGGCAGCGTAAAAGAAATAGATCTACAGTAGTAGCTAGCGCAGGCAGCAGAACAGCCTTTAGCGTGTTCACCCCTTTTCTCCTGATAGTACATACTATATAGTCAGCCTAGTCCCTATTTTTTTACTTTTTACTTTTACTTTGTTTTGCCTGCTGACATTATACCACTTCTGTCCATCTGTGTATGAATATGGCTAACGGATGTTAGGTGGCGTTATTTGGTTGCTAGTTGCTGTCAAGCCAATCAGCTTGACTTGAGGGCAGCTGAGTAAAAGCATACAGATTAGGTTCTATGGGAAAGGGGACCTCTAAATGTAAAGCTGGGTACACACTGAGCAATATGTCAGTCCGACGGGCAGACATATCGGATCATGGGTACACATCAGAATGAGGTAATGAACAATGGAATCAGGGCCGGCTCCAGGGGTCTGAGCACCCTGTGCCGGCCCATTAAACGGCGCCCTGCAATGCGTGCGACCAAAATTGGTGGTGTGGCCTCATTACCATAGGCCACGCCCCCTAAGTGACGTTATTTGGAGGCGTGGAGTGGAGTCCCCAATCTCCTGATTTGACCACCCGCGGGCCACTTCGGCTCACGGGTGGAATATCGGGACAGTAGGATTTTGGGGAGGGGTGCGCCCTCTATGGGTAGCGCCCGTGTGTATCCGCACTGGTCGAACACCCCTAGAGCCGGCCCTGGACGGAATGATACCTCGTTCCGTCCTTCATTACCTGCAATGGGGCCACTTACGATATCGGCAGTGTGGCCGACCGGACGAGGTCGCAAGCAGCCGTGGGAGCACTCATATTGGCCATACACGCTGAGCGGTGCGGCCAATGTGTCATTATGATTCGGCCATAAACTACATATCATGCCAACATCGTCTCAGTGTGTATCCAGCTTAAGACCCCAACTAGCCTTGATAAACTGGATGGCCTACTGGTGACACTCCGGCATCTGGCTAGCCACCCCGAAACGGCCACTGAAATTGTCTCTCTCTGCATCCAAATTCGTTCTGCGGCTTTTCGCGATAACCATCAGGACGCATAAACAGTGGGACTCGGACAAATGCGCAGACTGAAAACATTGGCCGCCCCTCGCGTCCAACATCAACACTGCGTCCAGCTCTGAATCAGGCCCTTTAAATCCTATTGGGAGAAAAGTGCTATAAATATAACATTATTATTATTATTTTTATTCCTATAATTTCATATTTTAGAGCAAACTCTTCTGCATAATGCGTACTGTACTCTACTAGAAGGATCATAGTTAAACATTTTGAAACTCAAGTCTCACTAGCACTAGGATTAACTTCCATAAATCAGAAAATGACAGAAGGGTCTTTTGGCAGCAAGAAAAGATAAATGTTAGTCAGCAGAATAATAGAGATTTATGAGCAGAAAATGAGGATGTCATTTAGTGGCAATGAACAACTGATTGCTTATATGCAGCTTTCCCTGATCCTATTGTGGGCACTCTTTAAAAGGTCTAAAACCTACAGAGGAAAAGCCCTCAGGCAGAATAGATCTTCCCCAATCTACAGTCCACTGAGCAGCTAATGCAGTGTCCTTACATATTCTAACTTACTCCTGTGAAAGCACAATGCATTAAAATGCTATTCTCTGAAAGGACATTATAGGTAGGGTGCCATATGACTGTGTGCACAGTTGTTTAGTAAAATCAACTTTTCAAACTTGTAATGCACAGGCTGAATTTCTCTTCTTTTTAAATGAAACGCTCTCCACCTTAACATGGTAAAAAAAAATCAATGGCATAACAATACGCAGCAGTAGCAACTACCCCATGTGCCAGAGTTCTGGGGACTGACTGTGACTTCAATAGGAACATGGGGCCTGATTCAGAGCCGTTCGCTATTTGTGGTCGTTCGTTCAAAAACAAGGGGTGGCTATTCAAATGATCCGTTCGCAAATTGCAGTCTGTTCCCACCTCTAAGTTTGAACGAGCGAGCAAAACATACGCTCGTTTATTTGATAAAAACGCCCCCTGGCCGCACGCACCATACGTCATGTCCACTATTTATTAGATTAATCGAGTACATCGTACAGCGTATGAACTGCTCGCTATTCTTGTGGTTGGTGTTTTCAACCGCTATTTTGCGAGCAGTTCTGAGTTAAAAAGAACCAAGTGACGTGGTCAATGACGCTGCTGTATTAATTATGCACTCCCTTAAAACGCCCGTTTTGACCTTTAAGCACGCCTGCGTTCAGATCTCCACTCCCCGTTTTCAAGCACCTTCCCCTGTTACCACCCACATACGCCTCATTCTGTCACTCAAAATAGCAGGCCCTCGCTATATTGCGTACCAATGAATTTCGGCCGCACTGACTGGTTCGCGCATGCGTACTAAAAACCGTACGCATGCGCAGATGTGCGAACATCGCTCGGAACGAGCGTACTGCCGCTAGCGAGTGGCTCTGAATGAGGGCCATGGTTTTGTAGCTCTAGAAAGCTTTCTACATTCAGGAACACTGGGTGGAAATTGCAGCTGCGATTGCATTACCGTCCATCTCTGAATCATACCCACCTGCACTCCTGTAAGGATTCAGCACCAGAAAGTACAGTATACAATATTGACTAAGCAAGTCACATAATGGGGCGTCCAAGCTGAGACCTTGCACTAGGGACCAGAGATTTCTAGCAATGTCATGATAAGATAAAGCTGCTTCTCTGTGGCAGTGGTTAACTGAGAAAGAGGGTGAGGCGGCGCTGTACGCAGAGCTTGACCTGTTGGATACATTCTGCCTGAGACTTTATCTAATGCTGGGTACAGAGGTGGGGTTGCAGCACGGTCCATGATTCTAATAGGGGAGCACACCAACAGCCAGTGATATTTTTCAGCATTTGGGTTGACAGTAGGTGTTACTCCCCTTTTTGAAACCTGTGGAGCCACCACTGGTACACACTACTAGATATATCGCCCAATCAAATGATGAACGATATATCGGTAACGGATCAGCGGGTGTGGAAATGCCGATATGCTTGTGAATGACATATCAGGTCGGTCCTGCAGCATAGCCGGTGCCAATATATCATCCAGATATATTGGAACGTCTGGCTGTGTCTACGTGCGCCCTACTGACATCACAACTGGACCCGTCCAGTTGTGATGTCTGGCCAAACATATCGAGCGGCTGATTGGTAAGTGTGTATAGCTTACCTAATTGATTTACCGTTCGGTCAGCGCAAACTGTGTACCCACTACCAGCTTAACAAACAAAACCTGCTAGATTGGGGTTTTAATATAGTAAATAAGTATTTAATGTATAAATAAGGATCACAAAAAACTAATTCTTTTTCTTGTCTTACCTATTCTCCCCAGATATTCACATATACTTCAGTAGCTGGCATTGACTGCCCATACAGTGTGATGTAATCCATGATTGCACAATCAATAACTTGGAGAGGCCAGGTATACAGGACCTCATTCAGAGTCGGTCGTAGCGGCCGCACGGTCATACGCCACCGATGTTCGCTTAACTGCACATGCGTAAAGTTCGCAATGCGCGTTCACAAACTAGCTGCTACGATCAGAAATTTCTCTCTCCTTGAACACAGCCAGGTCGGTAGTTTGAGTGACAGGATGAGGCGTTTGTGGGTGGTAACAGGGGAAGGTGCTTGAAAACGGGGGAGTGGAGATCCGAATGCAGGCGTGCCTAATTATGCGAACGGCGTTTTATGAGAGTGCATAATTAACAAAGTAGTGTCATAGCACACGTGACATGGGAGGTTTTTACACTAACATGATCGTAGAGCTTAAGAGAGGGTATGGTCAACCTTAAGCTCTACGACCAGTTCCGATGGTTCCCGATGGTCTCGATTAATCCTTATATGCCTGGAGATGATGTGTAATGCGTACGAGAAGGGGGCGTATTTTTTTGTCTTCCGGCCGCTTCCTCCCCTTGGTCGGCCAGCTAACGATCCGATCTTAGGGACGCAACTTGCGAGTGCATCATTTGCATATCTGGCCCCTTTTCCCGTACGACCATGCGGCCGCAACAACCGACTCTGAATGAGGTCCTCAGTACCTAATAAACTGGCCACTTAGAGCAAGTTACAAAGTTGGAAGTAAATCAAGTGTACAGTATATTGATCAATAGAGGATGCACAGACTAAATATGTATGTTTGCTTATACGAAGCTTTGTTATCACACCGAGCCACAGTAAGCATGCACATAACAGTAAGCATGCACATAACAGAAAGCATGTACATAACAGTAAGCAATGCACATAACAGTAAGCATGTACATAACAGTAAGCATGCACATAACAGAAAGCATGTACATAACAGTAAGCATGTACATAACAGTAAGCATGCACATAACAGTAAGTAATGCACATAACAGTAAGCATGTGCATAACAGTAAGCATGCACATAACAGTAAGCAATGCACATAACAGTAAGCATGTACATAACAGTAAGCATGCACATAACAGTAAGTAATGCACATAACAGAAAGCATGTACATAACAGTAAGCATGCACATAACAGTAAGTAATGCACATAACAGTAAGCATGTACATAACAATAAGCATGCACATTACAGTAAGCATGCACATAACAGTAAACATGTACATAACAATAAGCATGTACATAACAGTAAGCAATGCACATAACAGTAAGCATGTACATAACAATAAGCATGCACATTACAGTAAGCAATGCACATAACAGTAAGCATGTACATAACAGTAAGCATGTACATAACAATAAGCATGCACATTACAGTAAGCAATGCACATTACAGTAAGCATGTACATAACAGTAAGCATGTACATAACAATAAGCATGCACATTACAGTAAGCAATGCACATAACAGTAAGCATGTACATAACAATAAGCATGTACATAACAATAAGCATGCACATTACAGTAAGCAATTCACATAACAGTATGCATGTACATAACAATAAGCATGCACATTACAGTAAGCAATGCACATTACAGTAAGCAATGCACATAACAGTAAGCATGTACATAACAATAAGCATGCACATTACAGTAAGCAATGCACATAACAGTAAGCAATGCACATAACAGTAAGCATGTACATAACAATAAGCATGCACATTACAGTAAGCAATGCACATAACAGTAAGCATGTACATAACAATAAGCATGCACATTACAGTAAGCAATGCACATAACAGTAAGCATGTGCATAACAGTAAGCATGCACATAACAGTAAGCAATGCACATAACAGTAAGCATGTACATAACAGTAAGCATGCACATAACAGTAAGTAATGCACATAACAGAAAGCATGTACATAACAGTAAGCATGCACATAACAGTAAGTAATGCACATAACAGTAAGCATGTACATAACAATAAGCATGCACATTACAGTAAGCATGCACATTACAGTAAGCATGCACATAACAGTAAGCATGTACATAACAATAAGCATGTACATAACAGTAAGCAATGCACATAACAGTAAGCAATGCACATAACAGTTAGCATGTACATAACAATAAGCATGCACATTACAGTAAGCAATGCACATTACAGTAAGCATGTACATAACAATAAGCATGCATATTACAGTAAGCAATGCACATAACAGTAAGCATGTACATAACAATAAGCATGCACATTACAGTAAGCAATGCACATTACAGTAAGCAATGCACATAACAGTAAGCATGTACCTAACAATAAGCATGCACATTACAGTAAGCAATGCACATAACAGTAAGCATGTACATAACAATAAGCATGCACATTACAGTAAGCAATGCACATTACAGTAAGCAATGCACATAACAGTAAGCATGTACATAACAATAAGCATGCACATTACAGTAAGCAATGCACATAACAGTAAGCATGTACATAACAGTAAGCATGTACATAACAGTAAGCATGTACATAACAATAAGCATGCACATTACAGTAAGCAATGCACATAACAGTAAGCAATGCACATAACAGTAAGCATGTACATAACAATAAGCATGCACATTACAGTAAGCAATGCACATAACAGTAAGCAATGCACATAACAGTAAGCATGTACATAACAATAAGCAATGCACATAACAGTAAGCATGTACATAACAGTAAGCATGCACATAACAGTAAGCATGTACATAACAATAAGCATGCACATTACAGTAAGCAATGCACATAACAGTAAGCAATGCACATAACAGTAAGCATGTACACAGTGGCGTAACTATAAATTTTGCTCCCCCCTGACAAAGATTGTAGGAAACATACCTCTCCTGCATGCACCCGCTATCTAAGTGAAACATCCATAGATGCATGCGCAGAACAGGTCCTGCTCAGACTCAGAATCATTGGAGATATACGCAAACCATCGGTTTTGCACACATCTCTGAATTAGGCCCATTATTTGCCACTAGAATCTCGTTTCCCAATAGAAGCATTTGTGTGCACAGGCGACCCTTGTTACCAGCACTCACAGATCCGGCTTTCTGGCATACGGGCTGCTATTCTGTGATGCCAGTGTCTTTCTCATTCACAAGTTGTGGTTGCTAGGCAACATCACTCCCACTCTGAAAACATTATTTCTGTATACATGTATCTCTATTTTCATCTCAGGAATTGAAAATGCCTTAACTTCTCAGGTGCCAGAAAAGAGGTCAAGTCAGCAAATAAGCGAGACACGTCTGTGCACTTTGTTTGCTATTTGTCACACAGCCTGCGGGATAGTTACTATATGTAACAGCCTCAGTGTGCCATTTGTTAGCCATAATGAAAGTAGATCTATTGGATCATTTTGGGGCGCATGTACAGTACAGATTGCTGAAATCAGAAAACACACAAACTTGGGGTTTCTGAGTGGATCTGAGACCCAGGTTGGGTCTTCCTGCTAAGTTTGGATTACTGTACCAGGCAAAATTTAATTTTCTCACTCCCTCGTGATTAGGTGCCATTTCACACAGGAGAGTGTATAGGATGGGTGTGGGCTGTAGGCACTCATAGAAAAATGCCATTAGGATGCTATAGTGGATAGGAAGGGTAACTGTAGGCATCTTTATATGTGTGTCTGTCAGACACACTAGCTAGCAACTGCAATCCAGTGCTTTGCAAACTGCAAACAGGCTACTGTGTGGTGCTGCAAATAGGCTCTACTATCTACTATCTATCTACACTGTATTATCTATATCAGTGACGTGCGGTGAGGTCACTGGCTGGGGAGGCACACATGGAAATGGGTCTGAGTGCTGGGAGCCTGTTTCACCCCCTATTCACTGTAACTCTTCCCTCACTACACTAAGCTTCAGTGTCCATTGATTCTCCTACCTCCTACCTGTCTTCTCTTGCTGCTGCTGACTGAGCTCCGATCTATAAACACTGCAGTGCACTTCCTGGTCACATGACACATCCAAGGTTTCCATCAGTGCTCAAGGTAGACTCCCATGCATGCCTCTATTAGCTATCTTGCTGTGCAGCTTACTGCCCATGGCGCGGCCCTGCCCCCAGCTCTGCAAGCAGTGTCTGACTATACATCTCTAGTCTCCCTGCAGTTAACTACAAAAATTATTACAATAAACAAAGTATTTATATATATATATATATATATTGTCAGTATGTATAAGGACAGATACAGTGTGATTTCAAGATTATTTGTCCAGAAAATACTGCATTGTGTCTATCTGAGTGAGCTACAACCCACCAAACATGACCTCTTTTCCTGTTCTAAGAAACAAATTTAAAAAAAGCATTTTTTGTCTGTTATTTAAAAAAAATGCAGTCTTTTCTAATTCAATTTAAATTGAAATTTTTTAAAGAAGTGTGTGTTTTTGAGACACAGCGTATATTACTGTTCTTATTGTGTGGTGGTATCCTTGTCATCTTTACCCAAAAATAATTATTGCCAAGCAGTCTTTTTCTTATCCTGGTGTGAAAAAATTATTGCGGTCTTTTAAAAACGAATTTATATATTTGTATAGTGTGTTTTTGAGATGCAGAACATATTAATGTACTTAGTGGATGTCCCCATCAGCTGCACACCAAAAATCCTAAAGTGGAATAAAGAAATAATTTTATTTGCTGGTGTCAAAAATATTTTCCAGTTTTTTGATGAAACTACATAGCAAAGGTAACTGTCCATCCTTTTTCCTATCTTATTGTATATTAACTTGGTGTGGTGGCAGTTATTGTCAACTACAGTAACTTTACTCCTGTCCTGATATAAAAAATTAAACCAATCATGGATCAGTCGATAGAAGAGCAGGAGCAGTACTAGTGTTAGAAGTGATAGTACAGGGTGTTTCACTCACTATTGGCCCCAACGTTTTTCTTATAACTTTTAAAGTAAGTGACGTAATTTAATGAAATTTGACACAGACATACCTTGGTCTATGAGAAACATGAGGAACTCATAGCAAGTGTTCGCCATTAGCATCCAGGAAAGCTTGAACGCTTCAAGGTTTTATCCAACTTATTGGAAGTCACAGTCTCAATTTCCCACTGAATGTTTTCTTTCAGTTGCATGGGAGTCCATGGCCGGTTGTGGTAGCACTTCTGCAGGGAGACCAGTAGTCTGTTTTTCACTTCCTGCACCATGGCTTCTGGCATTCTTGGAAGGCCTCCTCCATTCGAATAGAGGAACCACACCAAGTGCCATCCTCACTGGCAGTTCGTGTGGCTCCTCTATTTGAATTTTGGACTGCGGTGCTGAATAGGGTGGTAAACAACTGGCCTTAACTTTGTGCATGCGTGAACAGCTGGCCTGGATGCTTTAAAAGTTATATGAAAAACTTTGGGGCCAATAGCGAGTGAAACACCCTGTACTACTTCACCATCTACTAAAGGATGTCAAGGGGACAGAAGGTGTAAAAGGCATTTCAAATCTAAACAGTATTTCATAATTGTGAAGAAAACACCTCCTTCTATGAAAGGAAAATTTACTGCTGAAAAACATAAAATTGCTAACATGCCAAAAACACCACAAACAGTGGGAAGGAAAGGCACAGAGCATGACCTCGCATGCAACACTTTCTTGCTCTGAGTCTAGACGTGTTACCTTTAAAACAGGCAAATCAGTGCATAAAAAGAACACTAAGGCTGAAGAACAAACTGCGTGATCAACAATCTAAGGTGTCCACTAATGCTATGTGTGAGTCTCACATTTCTGACACTAAAATTGTAAAGAAGCCTCATTCAAACATTTCTGAACCCTCTGCACATGTGAGGATGAGTAGTAGTAAAAGTATTGATGATGACATAGAAATTAATGATGCTACTGTGGAAGTGCAACAGGATATTTGTGTATCTGATGCTAATGTTGATGATGAATGTGTTGGACAAGAAGTTATTAAAGTTCAAGAGGAGGCTGTTGTTTGCATCAAAGTAAGTCATCTACCAGTGGCAGCAGTTCTTGACAGTGATAAGAAAAAGAAAGACACACCTCTACCATGTGAAATAATTTTTTCCCAAATCCTGACATTTGTAAAGGTATCTGTACCATTTGTGAGGCCAAAGTAAGTAGAGGTAGGGAAGTTAACTATCTAGGAACCTCCTTTCTGTTATGTCTTTGCAGCAGGTTCATGCAAATTATTTAGAAAAATCCTGTAAAATAATAACAAGCATTCCAGCATCAGCTACCAGCAGCATTGATAAATCCCAGCACATGCAATCTCCACCGCCAACACTTTCATCATCTCATTATTAGTAGTCCTACATCCAATTTGCAAAGGCTAACTGACTCCATCCCCATCCAGGATTCTCAAGATGAATTCTTGCACGTTAGGGCTGCTGCTGGGGGTGGTGAATCTTCATCACAGAAAACTAGCAGTTAATTGACTGTGAAACAAGCATTTGCAAGAGGAACTAAGTATGACAGCCTTCATCCTGTTGCACAGCAGATCACTGAAGCCATGATGGCTATATTAGGCTTAGAAATGTATCCTATATCCACCATCAATGCATCTGGTTTTAGACAATTATTTGAGTTCATATGTCCCACTACAAAATTCAATCCTTTTCCATTTTGCCAGAACAGCAATTCCTCTTCTGTACTGGGATATTAAAAAATTTGCCATTATCCACTTACCTACAGATATGTGGACAAACGGTACTGGTCAAACTAATATCACCAGCTTCACTAAGAGGCATACTGATGTGTCAACCTGTAGGAAAAACTCAGGGATGTGATAGCAAAATGGCTTACCCTGCTAAGACTCTCCTCAGTGCTTGTCATGTCCGATAACACAAGTAACATTATAAGAGCATTACAACTGGGTGGTTTTGAACACCCACCATGTTTTGCAAACAATTAACTTGGGGTTTGAAAATTTCTTAAAAACTGACTAATGAGTGCAGGAGATGCTGACTGTGTGCCAAAAAAATTCTGGGCATTTTCGGCAATTAAGCAACCGCATGTAGAAGATTGCAGTAGCTGCAACAACAGTATAATTTGCCATGCTACCAAGTGAAGCAAGAGGGAGTAACCAGGTGAAATTCCACCCTTTAAATGCTGCAGCGACTGGAGGAAAAGCAACAAGCCATCCAAGCACATATAATAAAGCATGAGAAAGGCAGAGAGGGGGCATGTTACCTTTGTCCAGCATGGTGGAGAATACTTATCGTTTTATGCAAGCTACTGAAATAAACTATTTGAAATTGTAACCAATTAAGTGGGTTCAGACGCAAGCAACCTGAGTCAGGTCATACTCTTAATTAAACTACTAGGAAAGCAGCTACAGAGGCTGAAGGAGAAAATTAAACTAAGCAATTCTAAGTATGTTGGACTTGTAGATCAAGTTCTTTTTCACTTTGTCAGGGCAAAAGGATTTGCAACATCTTGCAATTGGATCAGTACATTTTGTCCTTCTAACCAACTGGCAAGAGATGCAAAGGGCTCCTGGTGAGCAAGTTGTCAGCTTAAGTGGCAAATGACACAATGATGTCTCCTGCTTCAGTTTCTCCTGCAAATGCTGCTGCTAGGAAAATCCTGACCTTTCCAATAGACCTACAGGTGATGAGGATGAGTCAACTTAGTACACCAGAGTGGAACATTATGACATCTAGTCACGTTTAAAAGAATTGTCCACAATTATTGACTGTGACACAGTGTGATAAATTTAGCATCAACATAATGGTGGAGGGTTATTTTAATGATAATTTACAAATGAGCATGCCACACAGTCCCTTTGAATACTGGGAGGAAAAAAAGGCAATTTGGAGCCCTTTGTACAAACTAGATTTGGTTTACTTAAGCTGCCCATTACAAATTCCATGAGGAAGACCTTTGCCACCAATTACAACAAAGCAGAGAGACTTCTGTAACAGTGGATTCCAGTGGGATGAACTAATATTACGTTATGATGATAACAACAGCGATGAGGGTAATGATAAGGAGGATATTGACAACTTCCAACTATGACAATGATTAACAACACTGTTAGCCACCTTAAGCCCATTGGTAGTTTGGCTTATGGGTGCCCAAACAAACCGAGCACTTCAGAAACAAAAGTGTCAGTCTGTATCACTGAAGTGCTTGATTTGTTAAACTATGCATGTCCTTTTTAATATAAGGGTGAGTGGAAGAGCCCAATGACAATTCCACCGTGCACTATTTTTCACAATGGACTTTGCTAAGATTGTGGGTGTTTGACACCACTGTCCAATCTCAGTCAATCAGCACTTCCCCCATTGAATCCTATGAAGTGGCAGGAATATTATTGACAGGGAAGGATTTATACAAAACACAAGATCCAACATTTCCGGGATGATATTTTGTTTAGATTTGAGACCTGGATTTGGCTGGCTGAACCGTGGCATGGCTCAGTTCATTTTGGAAGCCTCAAGTTCGGATGTGTTCGGTTTTCAGGAAAACTGAACCGCTCATATCTAGTTGACATGTGAGTAACTTGTATCTTCTACGCATAACTTTAACGTCATTCTATCATTCCTTACATTTAAGCCCTTTATATGACCTGAGATTTCAATCACTGTGAAATAAGCTTTTGTTATTGAAATTGGAGTGATTGAATATTATTATTTGTATGATTTTTATATTATGTCAGCTTATTGCTCAGTGCTGTACAACCACAAACAATGAAAGAGCATTGAGGTTACACTCACATAGCACCGATTAGGTTGAATGCTGCAAGGAGGTAATGCTGTAATGCTGATAAAAGCATTAACTATCTATCTATCTATAAAGGAGAGAAATATTTTGAAGACTATGGAAACTTCTTCTGTAATCGTAGTGGATAGTGCAATTTCTTAAGCTAGGTACACACCTGGCCAACAGGTCAATCATTCGGCCGACTTGCTGACCTATCTAATGAGTGGTAAGTGCATACACACTTACAAATCGTTCAGTTGAAGTATACTTACCTGACCCTTGATGGGATACCAACCATTGTAATGCCGCTGTCGGTATTTTGACAGGAGGCATCACGACAGCTGGCATTACATACCGATTCACATACACATATACACATATTTTAAAGGGAAAAATGCGTTCAAATATTCAAACTTGTTGTGTATGTATGTCAATATGGTGTTAATAATAGCCTATATTGAAATATATACACAGCAAGGTTGAATATATGAGCGCATTTCTCCCTTTAATGTATTGCTTCTATAACAGGTGGACCCCTCTCTAATCCTTGAAGTGCAGTCATAGATAAACTGATCCATATATTCAGAGCGCAGTAGACCCAACTTAGCATATACACATACAAATAAATATCACACACATACATAGTTTAATAACTGAAAATTGTGCTTACCTGGCATCCTTAGGTTCAGGGGTGTTGGAGGGGGCCTGTGTGCAGTCTCTGACACGGCCCCCTCCTCTCCGCCCGGCAGCACACTGAGCTGTGCACGACCAGCGCCGGAGTTATAGACTCTGGGCACTAGAGTGTTCCCAGAGTCTATAGTGTATGCACAGGTAACCAGGAAAATGGCCATGGCGGCCATTTTCCAGTAGTTTTTCAGCGCCGGACGCCCGCGACGACGTAGGACTCCAGAGAGGTAAATATTATTATGGGTGCAGGGTGTGCGGTGCAGAGCCCCCCTGGACCCAGGGACCCGTGTTCCTTGCACACCCTGTACCCATTATAGATATGCTCCTGCTTAGACTCAATCATGTGGTGTTGAACGTGGTTGGTCTTCCGTCAGTCATGTCTCTTCTGATCGGCAGCCAACAGCCATTGGGTGAAGGAGCAGAATCACAAATACGAATAGGTACACAGGGGAAAAGGGGACAAGGGCATAGATAGGAAGGAGGCAGAGGCACAGATACCAGGGAGGCAGAGGCACAAATATGGGGAAGGGGCAAATGCACAGATAGGGGGTGGGCTCAGAATAAGTGAGTTGGGTACAAATATTGGGAGGCAGCAGGGGGCAGGGTAATGATACTGGATCAGAACCTCTATACACTCCTTCCGATACCTTCTAATATCCTGCCTATACCTTCTAATATCCTGCCTATACCTTCTAAAGATGACGCTAATTTGCGTACGCAGTCATACAGTAAATAAAGACTTAAGACCTGGAATTTATGGTTCCAAAGCACAAGTATTATTCAAGTAAAAGTACAGTCAGTTACACGCTATTGATCCAGACACAAATCGGCGCAAAGTAATTATACAGACCCAAGTACAATATATATATGCAGCGCTTCTGGACCAGATGTTAGGCATCAGCAAGAAACCCCTCGTCTATCAGCATTCAGCATGAAGACTAAAGACTCAGTGTTGGAGCACACATATTTATACCCCCCAGGAATAGACAAAACAATAGGGACGTTTGTTGCTGATGCTATTGGTTCCCAAGGGGGATCCATCTGTTATAGAGCATTTAACAGGCTGATTCAAATAGACACAACCCAGCCTCCAACAACTGAGGGTACCTAGATTCCCGCCACATGCAACATCCTAATAGTTATTCATATCATATACATTTTGTTGCTTGAAGTCTCTGCGGTCCATAAGTCGAAAATGCATGATGCGATCTCCCCACCGATAATACCAGAATACTGTGGAAAGAGTACGCATCAGGACAAAACCAAACACGGCTTACTTATCATGTATAAAACCTTAGTTACCAAACAATCTTTATTTCATAGTATTTATACTAAATGAACAATCTTAAATCTCATACCTTAAAGCTTATGAAACCTTGTATGTGAATATGTAATGTGTGAGTATGCGAGGTTTGATATAAAGACGCTAGTTAACTTGGTGCGGGTGCGTGCACATTTAGCTACTAAACTGTGTTTTCATATAGGAATTTATGCATTCGCTAATATGCGACTAGTTAACAGCGCAATTGTGCGTATTACTGTGTATATGAGAAATGATGAAAGATGCAATCGCATGGTGCTAATAGTAATATTGCAATATGTACTTAAATGTGAGTTTATCTAAAATGGCGCTAGGGCGGCCATTCGCAAAATGGCATCTTGCGATCTCATTTCCAAGATGGCGTCTTGCGGCCAGTCGCAAGATGGCGTCGCCGCGATTCAATTTTAAACTGATCTTGTCTCAGCCAATTATCCAGCTTTGACAGTCCACCCTTTGATAGCAAACAACATGCTATCACAATCTACTCTTTCAATTTAATTTAGGCTTACATTTACATATTATTTAGTGTTATTATGGGATGGCACAAGGTGGTTCTTAATCCATCAATAATGTGTCTCTGGGTGAGGACATAAAACTACTATTATATGCACACCGCGGATCTTGGAAGATCATGTGAAAGGTGTGGGAATGCACCAGTCTTATCAAAGCAGTCTTGAAGGGGAATTGAGACTTTACATTATCTGAGGTGTTCTAAAAATAACATTTCAATAATACATTCTATGCACGTCTAAATATAATACATCAAATTATGGTATTTCCTAGTTCAGGGTTGTAATGCAGTTCTATATTTACCTCGGTATTCATATTGTCATTACTGACCACCATCATAGCTTCGTTCTTGCATTTTATTCTATTTTTACATTTTCCACACTTCAATACAATAGGAACACACCGGACACATATGCCAATTATTATGATGACAATTAGTATAAGGATCAAGAATTTGCCTATGATAGCGATCACTTCCTGGACCCATTCCCCTAGACCTGAGAACCATTTTACTGGGTTCAGCTATGAAACCCATCCTTCTATCTCTTCCCCTACTTCAGCCACTGAAGCGTTATGGTTCTTACGAAACTCCCATTTTAGCTGCAGAATTTCATCCATCTTTCGGTCTATCACCTCCTTGGGGTTACTGGTATCATTGGTGACATAGGCGCAACATTTTACTCCGAACTGGGTGGCTAACGTTATGCAATACCCTCCAGTAACAGCAGTTAAATAATTCATCACTAGCCTGTGTTGCACCAGTTCTTTCTTGTACGCTTGCAATTCTCTCCCTGTATACCTGAATGTGCCATTGTACATCTCGGTGATATTATCTATCAATTTAGCAAGTTCCTGAATATACCTAAAATTTAATGTACCCCGAGCAATCCTGGTGGGATCCAGTGCAACTAAAACTTGAAAGCCAGTTGTCTCACTGATTAACTGAGTGGCTTTATGCACGTCACCAGGTATCATATTTTTTTTGCTTCTGTGTTCATATTGTGTGTGAAGATATGGTGACGGTGTGTTTTTATGTATACTAAGCATTTCAATATGTGTGAGGGTCATAACTTCTGGGACTACTCTTCCTAGGTAACACAAACCTTCGGAACTCGGGGAGAGCCATTTATACACTTTTCTTCCACATATGAAATATACATTATGAGGTCGAACATAAGGAATGATATACATCATTATCATTAAGCACATTTCCCTTACAAACAATCCTATTTCTGGGTCTTCCATCTGGTACATGCAAGTTTCTGGCTGTATTATTTTAGCACAATAACCATTTGGCACCTTACCAATAATTTCTTTGGTGGAACTCAATGTATACCTATACCGAAAATGTTTCCCACCAGATTTAATTGAGCGTAACAGATCATGGTTTATGGACTCACTATCAGCTCTTTGTGAGAAGGTCATCGTCTGATTATTCCCCGTCACTTCCCAACTCCCGGGTTTATTGGGGTTGGTTATGTTTAAACACAAAAGTGATCTATCTACTTGGAATTGATAGAGTTTGAAATGAGGTGGTTTGGATGAGAGAAATTTTCCATCCAATGTTTTCCCTTTCTGTAATTCTAAAATTTCCATGATATTCAGCGGAAATGGCACCAACCCTACATTATGCTGTCCCTGTGGTACATGTGAACACACCCAGCAATCAGTTTGATTTAACACTTTGCCTACCATGCTATGATAATCCTCTAAAGCATACCCACCCCAGTACGGGTTATATTTAGGTTGGCACCGTTGCATACAGTTCTCATCAACTAGGGACCCACATAGCTCATAAATACAGGAATCTTCAGACGATAAACCTCCACACCGTCCCTGAGTATCCGGAATGACAGCCCTTTTAACAATAACAGTACTAAGATTGGTCAGACACTCCCCTGATTGGCATTGCACTCCTCCTGACTCCACTCCATCAGCACTGCCATCAGCTCCCATTTCCTCGATCGGTCTCCCATCACAGAAACTGGATATCCCTGAACCGACCAAGATGGTGAACACTCTAAAAGAGAATATGAAAATGAACACAGCAGGCCCGTCCATTGTCACAACAAAACCTGCAAGTTTCTTTTAGTTCAGGTATCTCACTACAACCTTTTCAATCCTCCCGGAACAAGCTCGCGAGCGACAGGTCCACACTATCAGCCTTGTCTCTGACTTGTTTCTCCATCAGTTGACTGACCTTTTTGCAGTGAGTGGAATGGACCCAGGTATTTCTCTCGGCCATCTTCAAAGATGTAGTACTCGTCAGCAGCACCTGGTACGGACCTTCCCACCGATCAGTCAAACAACCTGACCGCAAGAAATTTCTGATCATTACATATTCTCCTAGTTCAACATCATGACAGTTAGTTTCAGGCATATCATTAGACAAAAATTTCAGTTTCTGCTGCTGTTGCTTTAACTGCTTACTCATTGATATAAGATACTTTACAGTTACCTCGTTGTTACCCTTCAGGTCTTCCTGTGGACTTATATAATCAAATGAGGTTGTCTACCAAACAGTATTTCAAATGGGGACAGATTTAGAGGGGGTCTAGGGGTGGCCCTTATACTATGTAGGACCAAAGGTAACGCTTCTGGCCATCCTAGTCTAGTCTCTGCCATGATTTTACTTAACTTATTTTTAATAGTCCCGTTCATCCTCTCTACCTTGGCACTGGCTTGCGGTCGGTAGGGGGTATGAAGTCGGCTATTAATACCCATCAGCTTACACATATTTTGAAAAGCATCACCTGTGAAATGAGTACCCTTGTCACTCTCGATGATTTTAGGGATACCGTACCTGCATACAAATTCCTGAACTATTTTCTTGGCAGTAAACGCAGCAGTATTAGTGGCCGCTGGGTAGGCCTCAACCCAGTTAGAAAATACGTCTGTGCACACTAATTTATACTTAAAGTTCCTGCAGGGTGGTAATTGGATGAAATCAATTTGTATCACCTGGAAAGGTCCATCAGTCAGTGGAATGTAGGACGGTTCGGTAGGGATCGCTTTCCATATGTTCTTTCTCAAGCAGGTCAGACAGGACATTGCTATCTTTTCTACTTGTGAAGAAAAACCTGGTGCGCACCAGTATGCCCTCACCAACTTGCACATACCTTGTTTACCCAGATGAGTCAGACCGTGTGCTGCCTCAGCCAGGCTGGGGTAATATGCCTTGGGGGCTACTGGCTTACCTTGTCCGTCCTTCCAGAGCCTGGAGGACTCTTGCCCACATCCCTTGGACTTCCAAATGGATTTTTCCTGAATTTAACACAAATTTTGCATCTCAATTAATTTCAGCATATCATTTGTTTGGAAAGACATAATTTTTTCAGTTGGAGAAAACATTTTTAACCCTGCTGCCCATCTGGCAGCTTCATCGGCTCTGTTGTTCCCCAGTGACACCGGATCATCCTCACATGTATGGGCTTTACATTTAATTACCGCCACCACTTTGGGCAGTTGGATTGCTTCTAAAAGCTGTTTTATGTGTTGGGAATGTGCAACTGGTGTGCCTGCTGCTGTCATAAAATTTCTCAGACACCATAGAGCCCCAAAATTGTGCACCACCCCGAACGCATACCTCGAGTCAGTGTAAATGTTACCAGATTTGCCTACTGCCAGTTCACACGCTCTAGTTAGTGCTACTAACTCTGCCACCTGGGCTGAGTGAGGAGAACCAAGAGGCTTAGCTTCTATGATGTCTGTGTCATTTACAACAGCATAACCTGTACATAATTCACCTGTGTCTGTTTGTCTATGACAACTCCCATCCGTATAAAAGGTTACATCCACATTCTCTAAAGGTGTGTCATGTATGTCAGGTCTAGCAGTAAAGGTCTGATTCAGATATGTCATACAATCGTGCGTATCATTATGTCTGCTGAACTCACCTCCCGCCAGCAACTCCTCTCCTTCCACCCTTTGTACATCATGTTGTACATATGGTAAATACGTTGCTGGATTCAGCGTGCTGCAACGTTTAACAGTAATGTTAGCGGGTGCGATTAGAGCTAGTTCCCATTTGGTAAACCTAGCTGAAGAGACATGTCTGGGTTGAGCTAAGTTTAACAGAGCAGATACAGCATGGGGAGTGTAGACAATCATATTATGACCCAATACTACGTCCTCACTTTTACTCACCAATAGAGCGGTAGCTGCTACACTTCTCAAACAGGTGGGGAGTGATCTTGCCACAGTGTCCAATTGGGCACTGTAGTATGCTATGGGCCTACTGGCATCACCATGTTTTTGTGTAAGGACACCTGCAGCACAACCATCGGCTTCCGTACAAATCAAAAGGTTTTTCATAATCAGGTATTCCCAATGCAGGAGCTTTTGTCAGACTATCCTTAAGATTAAGGAAAGCCTGCTCTGATTCCTCTGTGTGTACGACACGATTGGGCTTTGAGGAAGAGACTAATTCCTGTAAAGGTAAGGCCAAAATAGAAAAACCTGGGATCCACATTCTACAGTATCCACACATTCCCAAGAAGGTACAAATTTGCTGTTGATTCTGCAGCAGTGTCATGTTTTGTATGGCCTGGATTCTATCCGTTGTAAGATGTCATAAATCCTGGGTTAGGCAGTGTCCCAAATATTTTACTCTGGATTGGCACGGCTGTAGTTTGTCCTTAGCCATCTTGTGTCCTGTATGCGAGAGATGAAGTAACAAAAGTTTAGTATCATTTAAACATGACATAAACGAATCAGAACATAGCAATAAATCGTGCACATATTGAATTAGAACAGATCCATTGGCAGGTTGGAAAGATTGTAAACAGTCGTGCAATGCCTGGGAGAAGATACTGGGGCTGTCTATGAAACCTTGGGGTAACCGTGTCCATGTGTATTGTAAACCTCTGCATGTAAATGTGAATAGATACTGACAGTCAGGGTGGAGAGGCACAGAGAAAAAAGCAGAACAGAGGTCAATGACAGTGAAATGGGTTGCATTTGGTGGGATCTGCATCAGAATGACAGCTGGATTTGGCACTACAGGGAATTGGCTCTCTACCACCTTATTAACACCCCTAATGTCTTGTACCAGCCTATAACCCCTCCCACCACTCTTTTTCACTGGAAAAATGGGACTGTTGGCTATACTAGCTGTACGAACTAAAATTCCCTGTTGCAATAATCGCTCAATTATTGGAAAAACCCCTAATTCTACCTCCTGTTTTAGTGGGTACTGGGGAATTTTTGGAGCTTGCCTACCGCCTTTTAAATTTACCATTACAGGGCTTACGTTTGCCATTAATCCAGTGTCCTGTCCATCCTTAGTCCAAAGGCAATCTGGAATTTGGGACAACATTTCATCTACCTGGGATGGATTTTCTTTTAAACTTGTAGAGTGATACATTATCCTTTGGGGAGTGTTCAATATATCCCACACCTCGTGTGCAACTCTCTCTGGGATATCTAAAAATACACCATCAGGGGTGCAGTATATAACACATCCCATCTTACATAACAAGTCTCTTCCCAGCAGGTTAGTAGGAGCCGCAGCAGCCAGGAGGAAAGAATGCCTGGTATGCAACGGCCCAATAGTAACCTCTGTGGACTTTGTTAAAGGATAATGTTCCACTTTACCTGTTACACCCATTGTTGGTACTGTCTCATTGGTCACCTGTAAATTAACGGGAGATATTATCACTGACCTGGTCGCCCCTGTGTCTACAAGAAAAGGATATTCAGTACCAGCTACATCAACCATCATGACCGGTTCTTCCCTAGTACTTCCCATTAACCTGACTATCTGTAGACTACAGGTATGACCTAACCCCAAGCGTTGGCTACCATTCTCCAATAAAACATTTACGGCCACAATTGGAGCTGGTGCCTGTTGGACATTTGCTGGTCTCTGTGCATATCCCTTATGAGGATATCCAGGTCTTCCCTGACTTGGGGTTCCTACTCTTTTTACTGTACAGTTTCTAGTTAAGTGTCCTGTTTGTTTACAGTTAAAACATGTTCGTGGATCGGGTGAAGACATGTGTTGTTGTGAGGTATGAGCAGAGGGTAAAGGTGGTGGATATGGGTAAGGATAGGGAGGGTAAGGGTATTGTGGGGGATAAGAAGTTTGTGAGTAGTATGGGACCTGTGGTTGTATCGGGTTAGTGGGATAGAGTTGTGTTTGTTGTTGCGTGGGGTTAGTGAGGGCACATACTTGTTCAGATATAAGTGTGTGTGCAAGTGCAAGTGTGTCTGTTGGCTGTGATGTTACCGTCATTCTCTCCCTTGGATACTGACAGCCATTAGTTTTTAGCTCTGGGCTTCTCTCTTCTTTGAGATGTTTTTATCATGTTCGATGGCGGTTTCTATGAGGGTATCTATTGTGAGTCCCTGCCAGCCAGGCTGTGAGGTCTGAACCCGGGTTTTTAAACTCTCTTTCAGACCATCCGCAAGTACCATGACTATCATTCCCCTGTGGTGAGTGCTATCTTTAATATCCTCTATCCCAGTGTACTGGGTGATAGCCTGCAGCGCCCAGTCGCAATAATCTTCTGCAGATTCACTCTCCTTTTGCTTTATGGTGAAAATTTTGTTCCAGTTAACTACTACTGGAAAATATATACCCAATTAAGTTACAATGCGGGAAATGTTACCTTGGTTTACTTGGTCTGTTAAGGGAACGTCACCATCCAATACACAATCCGTGATAAATTTTGTCACGTCAGTATTGCGTGGTTGGCAGGCCCTTAACACCACACGCCAATCTTTATTAGTGGGCTCATGTGAACTACCCAAATTTCTCAAAAATCTTTGACATTTGGCTAGTTCCTTTTTGGGATCGGGGAAATCATTTATGATGGAATTTAGGCCCTCATTCAGACCCACTCGCGAGCGGCTGTCTGCTCACAAGTGGGTCAATGGTCCCCACTGCGCATGCGCACGACGGAGGGAGCTCCGTCATGCGCATGCGCGAGACCCGACGAGCTAAGGACTTTCCTTCGCTCGGAGTGTCTCATCAAAGGGGGCGTGCTGTCGATGGTGACTGACAGCACGCCCCCTTTGGTGGGCGTGCTGGGGGCATGCCTGCCTGACGTAGGCCTACCATCTGAAGTCGGCCCCACTGACATCACTAGTGATGTCAGTGGGAGTGATTTTGGCTCTGATAGAGCCAAAATCACTCCTGGCCTTGTGGTTGAAAAACCCAACCGCAGGCTTTTGCTCGCAGTTTCGATGGTCGCGATGGTCAAGACCATCGCGACCATCATCCTGCACACTCGTATATGCTGTGGGTGGTGACCAACAGCTATACAAGCGTCCAGGAGGACGCTCCATATTAATGGAGGTGGGCCCTGATTCAGAGCGAGCGCTCTGGTCAGAGCGTCCGGCTCTGAATCAGGGCCTTAGTTCTGCTCTTGTCCAAGGACAATGCATTACCACTTCCCTCGTGGGCACTATACCGTTCGCATCTGCATTTCCATTTGGAACGGTTATTGTCCGAATGGGATGCAGACCGGTAGCACTGCTACCTTTGACCTGGTTACCTGGCTGGGGGTTTAGTCTGCTGCTGCTACATATGGTATGAACAACTTCCTCTACGGGTGCAGAGGGTGTTAACACTTCCCTTGCTGTTACCGATGGAGATGGCGGCACCACTCGTGATTGTGGTGATGCAGCATCAATCATCTGCACAGCATGGGAAATGGCAGACATTACAATATGCTCATCATCCACATCATAAACATTTTCTTTATGGTTGCTTAAGAGAGGGTACAAATTGCTTGTTACATTTTTATGAGTAGTTTTGGTAACTGTACTTGCACCTCCATCCACATAAGGTGGGGAATGTGAGCGTGAACTGCTGGCAATACTCTCCACAATTCTACCTTGCTGCACGTGCGCGCCATTTTGCGGCTCGCCCGTATTGCAATTTAGCGTCGCGGAGGTATTCTCTGGCAATGTGCTCGTGACTCTAGTTTGTGTCGTTTGCACATTTTTAAGCCACGCATCCCCTTCATGCTGCCACAGTTTTAAACATTCATAATATTTAACCCTTTTCTCTCGGGAGCGCATCAGACTGATGTGATCCCGGACATTATCTAATACATTTTTATCAAAACTACCAATTCTGGGAAATGGTCTAACACTCTTCATCGTCATTTTAAACCATACATCACAATACATTATCGCATAAGTACCGTACTTAGTATGCATAATACGATGAGCCGATCCGATCAGCGCCTCCATTAGCAGCACATCATTGTCTAACATCTCTACTGTTTGCGCGGCTCCCATTCTGAGACAAAATCCTACGCTTTTCAATGAAGATTTAAACTGGTGAAAGACAATCAAGATACTTTCACTTACCTGTGGACGATTTAAGTCGACGGCGCCCACACACCTGGATAAGATTTGAAAAAGGCAACTTCCACACCCAGATAAGATTTAGTAAGGCAACTTCCACACCTATGGAAATTTGTATGTCGGCCCACTTCCACGCACCTCTCTACAACAAAGACAACATGTACACCTGCTACTGTGTATAGAACGGTAAAGCTGCTTACCGAGCGACTAGCACTTAGCCCTTAAAGGTCATACGGTACCTTTAACTGTAGGGAACAAGTTACCCCTACCAACAAACACTCACTGTTACACACTTTTTTCCTGCGCAGAAAAATACATGTTAACCCAGATATTGATAATAATTGAAAAATGTAAACCTCAACGGCTTTATCTAAAATACATGGCAGCACAACCGGAAGTACGTATACGCTATTGTGCGACCAGTCGCATACACAATAATGCGACTATCACACAACCGTATGACAACCTTTAGCTGCGTACACAAAAGTGCGTCTTTACTTTGCGCAAACCATGCGACTCAGCTGCGTACTCAGTACTGTGGCACCTCTTTAAACATAAGGTTCTAACAACAGAGGAAAACAAACTTTTTCCTCTCTTGTCCCTGGATTCTAGTCAGCTTCCTTGATTCACACGGAGATGGATAGCGATCTTTCAGCACAAAGCGGTTGCAGGTAAACCCTGCATGTGGCCACTCCACCCTTTGCTGAAATATCGATAGACATATGTACCGTGTGAGCAGGTAAGTGACTTCACTACAAGCCCCCAACTAACGATACTGAATCAGAACCTCTATACACTCCTACCTATACCTTCTAATATCCTGCCTATACCTTCTAAAGATGATGCTAATTTGCGTACGCAGTCATACAGTAAATAAAGACTTAAGACCTGGAATCTGTGGTTCCAAAGCACAAGTATTATTCAAGTAAAAGTACAGTCAGATACACGCTATTGATCCAGACACAATTCGGCGCAAAGTAATTATACAGACCCAAATACAGTATACATATGCAGCGCTTCCGGACCAGATGTTAGGCATCAGCAAGAAACCCCTCGTCTATCAGCATTCAGCACGAAGACTAAAGACCCAGTGTTGGAGCACACATATTTATACCTCCCAGGAATAGACAAAACAATAGGGACGTTTGTTGCTGATGCTATTGGTTCCCAAGGGGGATCCATCTGTTACAGAGCATTTAACAGGCTGATTCAAATAGACACAACCCAGCCTCCAACAACTGAGGGTCCCTAGATTTCCGCCACATGCAACATCCTAACAGTTATTCATATCATATACATTTTGTTGCTTGAAGTCTCTGCGGTCCATAATTCGAGAATGCTTGATGCGATCTCCCCACCGATAATACCAGAATACTGTGGAAAGAGTACGCATCAGTACAAAACCAAACACGGCTTACTTATGTATAAAACCTTAGTTACCAAACAATCTTTATTTCATAGTATTTATACTAAATGAACAATCTTAAATCTTATATCTTAAAGCTTCTGACACCTTGTATGTGAATATGTAATGTGTGAGTATGCGGGGTTTGATATAAAGATGCTAGTTAACTTGGTGTGGGTGCGTGCGCATTTAGCTACTAAACGGTGTTTTCATATAGGAATTTATGCATTCGCTAATATGCGACTAGTTAACAGCGCAATTGTGCGTATTACTGTGTATATGAGAAATGAAGAAAGATGCAATCGCATGGTGCTAATAGTAATATCGCCATATGTACTTAAATGTGAGTTTATCTAAAATGGCACTTGGGCGGCCATTCGCAAAATGGCGTCTTGCGATCTCATTTCCAAGATGGTGTCTTGCGGCCAGTCGCAAGATGGCGTCGCCGCAATTCAATTTTAAACTGATCTTGTCTCAGCCAATTATACAGCTTCGACAAGGGGAAAGATGGTAAAGAGCACAGCAACATAAAAGGAGGGGGCAGAGGCACAGATATGGGAAGGGGCAAAGGCAAGAATGGTAAAGAGGATGGTTGGAAAGACTATAGGAGGAAGGGCTGGGGCACCTCTGTGTATGGCAGATAGTGCTGTCTCACATTGCAATCTTCTGTGCAGATATAAGAACACGGAAGCTTATCCGGAGGGGCCAGAGAGGAGGAACAAGCATGTGAGAGGGGGACCCTAAGCTCCTACCTTCCCATAACCTGGCTTCCCCCTGTGGAGTAAGTGGCGGTATGCAGGAGGAGGGGGTGGGGCCTGCAGTTTGGGGACGGGGCCTTGGAGGCCCCAGACAGGCTGCTGCTGTAACAGGAGTCTGTAGCTCTGAGTCAGAACATCCAAGTCTTCCCCCTCAGTGATGAGGTCACAGCCACTTATGACGAAAGGTCGGCCCTGCATGTGTATGCAGCGTACGGCTGCAGTCAGCTTTTCGTCCCCCCAGGGATTAAATTGTGCCTGCCTGGGGGGCAGATGGAACCCTGCTCCCCGGTCCAGTCTGCCCATGGACTGTACACAACCGCCGATGCACTACAGATATATCTCCCGTTCAGTGGAATGGGCAATATATCTTTTAGTGTGTACCCAGCATTAGACTTTGTGCTCATCAAAAAGATAACATCTTATATATCCTATATAACACTACTTAAAAAAATCCCAACAGTGTGCACAGAACCTTTATTGTCAATATAAATTGCAAAGGGCAGATTGAAATAAGTAAACAAACATTTATTTTTGAACCTTACTGAGAGAAGTTTAGGTGAAGAGCAGCGCATAATTCTATATATACAGTACATGTATATGTGTATACACATGTATATAGTTCTCTAGGTATATAATTTTTCTCTATATTGGAAAACATTTGTTCCAAATGGAGTGACTACCCAGCAAGTCAACGTGAACCTGTACACAAACACACGCACAAATACAGATTTTTAGAACTATAGATTTTTAGAAACACACCTGCTTCTCTGATTAAAAACACCTATGGATAGATGGGTGCGGTTCTAAGCATAAAACCCCCCCTTTGAATTTTGTATATATTGTCGAAGCTGGATTAGTGGCTGAGATGGAATCAGCGTAAAAATTAGCGCGCACGACGCCAACTTGCGAATGGCAGCTAGACTCCATTTTAGAAACAAGAATCTGCAAGACGCCATTTTGCGACCAGCGCCATTTTAAGTTACAACTCACGAGCTAAGTACAGATGGCAATGTTTTTGATAATCTACCAAAAACAGCTAGAAATATAGCCCCTGAGAAAAGTAAATAGAATAGACAATACACCAGAATACTGTGAGTGTTTTACATACAAATTGGGAATCCCTGTATATAGACAAGTATAGTTGTGGCAATTGTAATATAGCCCAGACATTGATCTACACAATTGAATTTGTCTGAATCCTAAACAGGTTTTAGTCCCACACCCAGACAGAATGGCCCCGGCTTCACAGCTGGGGGTAACACATTTGCATTGCAGTCTGAAACTGTGAGTGAGGAATGAGATATGTGTGTGTATGTGTATGTATATATATATGTATATATATATATATAAGTATATACTATGTGATAGGATCACTGGTAAAGTGGTCTGTGGCAGGTACATTGGTCCCAGATTCCTGTCTTATGTGTTCTAAACCCCCAGGAGAAAGTCTGCACTGTAGCAGGCTTGAGTTTCGGCTTTTTGAAAAGCCGGTTTGGGACCTGGGGGTTGTGGGTGAGAGGAGAGGGAGGGCTCCACCCACGGCCACTCCAGGTTTTGGTTCTCGCAGCCTGGTAACAGGCTTGATTGGGTTCCCACCTGAGAGTGGCCAATATAAGCCTAGTGTGTTGAGGGCTGATTGTCTCACCTGGGAGAGCAGACAGGGAGTTTGCTCAGAGACACTTGGAAAACCTATCTGTGAGTACTGTGCTGTGCTTTGTTGCTGGCGAGGGCATTAGGCCCTGCCAGGTTCTGGTAGTGAGGGAACTACCTGTGAAGTTAGTGCCCCGACAGGGCTAGGATTTACGTTTATGTTTTCTTTGTGTTATTTCTGACATTGTACAATAAAGACTGGCGCCGACCAGCTTGTACTTGCATCCAGACTGGTGTGCTGCTTCCCTGCTGCTGTGTGTGTGTGTGTGTAAGGAAGGAGTCCTCTACCCAGGAGAGGGACCCCCTAACCTAACTGTGTCACAATATGGTGGAGAATGCGGGCAACCACACACACTAAAGTTGCAGCAAGAGGAAAACTTTCCATTTAAAAATGAAAGGGACAGACACCCAATTTGTGAGTGTGGAAATAACACTGAGTCCTTGGAGTCCCATAGAGGAGGCGTCAGCCAATGCTCAGAGAGGCAAGGTTCAGCTTCCAACCTACACCCCAGGACAAAATGGAGGACATTGTTAAGGCCTTGCTCCAAGCTACAGCAGCTCAGCAGGAGACAAACAAACTTCAGCAGGAATCTACCAGAGCTCAGCAGGAGACGAACAAACTTCAGCAGGAAGCTACCTGGGCTCAGCAGGAATCCACCAGGGTGCAACTGTTGGCCTTGGAGACAGCCCAGAGGCAACAACAGGTCGCCATCGAGGAAACCCGCCAGGCCTTAGAGGAAAACAGCCAGGCCATAAAAGAGGTGGTACAGCACCTGGTCGCCCGGCCCAGAGATGTTAATACTGGTCCTCCCACCACCACTCACTCCGTACGAGCCAGTCACTTCCTCCAAAAGATAACTTCGGGCGATGATGTGGAGGCTAGTGGAGAGGTACGTGGCGGCTGAGGAGCTGATGAGTATGCCCCACCGAGCCCCGATGGCGCACCGGCGAACTCCCAGAGACACTGGTAAGACTGTTCCAGGGGAGAAGGGTGCTGGGCAGTGGAATGTACCTAAGACTGAGGGTGTAGAACCTGGAGACAGGCCTACCAGGCCGGGAAGGTTCTTGCCCCGTAAACGACTAGACATTAATATGACTCAGTGTTTCCAATGTGGTGGCTTCGGCCATATTGCCGCTAATTGTGCACTTACAACTGAACCTATGCAATGTGATACTGCTCATGTCTACCGCAGGGGGTCTTTCTTTGCACAGATAGCCTGTACGGCTGACCGGCAGGCTGAGACTGATAAGCACGTGTGTACTCACTGTAGATGGCAACCGAGTAGAGGCACTGTTAGACTCTGGTAGCTTGGTGACACTTATAAAAGCTGAGCTGGTGAACCCCTTGAGGCATACAGGGAAAACTGTTGGTGTGACCTGCATACATGGGGATACTCGATATTATGTTACGGCCGAGGTGAACATCGAGACACCATGTGGCTCTGCTATAGTTTCTGTGGGTTTGGTGCATGGTCTGGTGTACGACGCAATATTGGGGAGAGACTTTGCTCACTTCAGGAAGTTGTGGGAAAGCCGTTTTGTTCCAGAGGTGAACAACCCCGATCCATTTGAGAAGGTTGTCGATGTAGTGGAGGAGGGAGTTTCTTCTGAGTCAGAGTTATTCCCTTTTTCTACTATGGTTGGCGAACTAGAAAATGCGGAATGTGACGTGGCCCGCCAACTCATGCGCCTCCCATTGAGGTGGGAAGTGTTGTTGGGCCAGGTGATCGTCTGCCTGATTTAGAGGTCAGAAGAGAGGTCTTTGCCGTCGAGCAGTTGAATGACCCTACTTTGGTAAGAGCCAGGGAGAATGTAAAAGTAGTTGATGGTAAACCCGTAGACCCTGATAGTCCTTTGTCCTATCCCCACATGGCAATGTGTCAGGATTTGTTATATCAGGTGACTAAGAAGGGGGGAGATGTTGTGGAACAACTAATAGTTCCCAAAGCCTACAGAAGAACAGTGTTGGATCTGGCCCATGGTCATATAACGGCAGGCCATCTAGGGGTAGAGAAAACCACTGAGCGAATAATGCAGAGGTTTTTCTGGCCCGGGCTTCATAAAGAGGTATCTGACTTTTGCGCATCCTGCCCTGAGTGTCAGTATCATGCTCCCAGGCCACATTTTAATGGTCCACTAGTTCCATTGCCTATCATAGAGGTGCCGTTTGAAAGAATAGCGATGGATTTGGTTGGACCCTTGATGAAGTCTGCCAGGGGACACCAGTATATTCTGGTCATAATGGATTACCCAACCAGGTACCCGGAAGCGATCCCGTTGCGCAATACGTCAACTAAGACCATTGCCAGAGAGCTAGTTCATGTCTTTAGCAGGCTGGGTATACCTAAGGAGATACTAACTGACCAGGGTACACCGTTTATGTCCAAAGTCATGAAAGAGTTATGCCGCCTGTTCAAAATCGAACAGTTAAGAACTTCGGTTTATCACCCCCAAACCGATGGGCTGGTCAAGAGGTTTAACAAGACGTTAAAACACATGCTTAGGAAAGTGGTCGACAAGGATGGTAGGGATTGGGACTACTTATTGCCGTATTTATTGTTGGCCATAAGAGAAGTTCCCCAGTCCTCCACTGGGTTTTCACCCTTCGACTTGTTGTATGGGAGACACCCAAGGGGGTTACTAGACATTGCCAAAGAGACATGGGAGGGGCAGTCTAGTCCTTACAAAACGGTGATTGAGTATGTTTCTCAAATGCAGGAGAGAATTGCTGTGGTAGTGCCGATAGTGAGAGAGCACCTGGAACAGGCTCAACAGACACAGCAGAGGGTATACAACCGTAATGCTCGGTTACGCAGCTTTGCTCCTGGGGACAGAGTGTTAGTATTGGTTCCCACTGTGGAAAATAAACTTTTGGCTAAATGGCAAGGGCCCTTTGAAATCTTAGAAAGAGTGGGGCAGGTCAATTACAAAGTTTACCAGCCGGGGAAAAGAAAGCCGGAACAGATATACCTTATAAATCTGTTAAAGCCTTGGAAAGATAGAACGGTACTGTCGGCCGTCCGAGACCCTCCAGTAAGTCCAGGGCCCTTAGTTCCCGAAGTGACAGTGGCAAAAACCCTGTCGGCAATTCAACAACAAGAGGTCAAGGAGTTTCTGATTAGAAATAGGGTGCTGTTCTCTGACGTACCTGGGAAAACCTCGGTCATTAAACATGACATCATCACTGACCCAGGGGTTAAAGTTAATCTAAAGCCCTATAGGTTACCAGAAGCACAAAGAGAATTGGTGTCGAAAGAAATTAAAAATATGCTAGAGTTCGGGGTTATTGAAGAATCACATAGTGAATGGTCAAGTCCCATTGTGTTGATTCCAAAGCCCGACGGAAGTGTGCGTTTCTGCAATGACTTCCGAAAGTTGAACAGTGTTTCAAAATTCGATGCCTACCCGATGCCAAGAGTGGATGAACTGATTGAGAGACTAGGGACGGCAAGGTATTTAACCACTCTTGACCTAACCAAAGGGTATTGGCAAGTACCGTTAACCGAGAGCGCCAAACAAAAGACAGCTTTTTCAGCGCCAGAGGGCTTGTTTCAGTACAAGATGCTGCCCTTCGGGCTACATGGGGCACCTGCTACCTTCCAAAGAATGATGGACAGGATTCTAAGGCCCCATAGACGGTATGCGGCTGCTTATCTGGATGACGTGGTCGTTCATAGTCCTGATTGGCAGTCTCACTTACCCAGGGTACAAGCAGTGTTGGACTCCATCTATAAGGCAGGTTTGACAGCCAACCCAAAAAAGTGTTGCCTAGGCATGGAGGAAGTAAAATATCTGGGATACACCATTGGCAGAGGCCTGATAAAGCCTCAGCTCAATAAAGTTGATGCCATACAAAACTGGCCACGGCCTCTGAATAAGAAGCAGGTGAGAGCCTTCTTGGGAATTACGGGGTACTACAGGAGGTTTATACCCAACTTTGCCACCATGGCAGTCCCACTGACTGACCTGACCAAAGGCAAACAAAAAGTCATGGTAGAATGGAGTCCTGAGGCAGAGAAAGCTTTTCAGGAGTTGAAAGTAGCGTTGTGTTCCCAACCAGTCCTGATGACTCCTAATTTTGAAAGGGAATTCATAGTACAAACCGATGCATCAGAAGTAGGTATAGGAGCGGTCCTGTCCCAGAACAAGGAGGGTGAGGAACACCCTATTTTCTATCTTAGCAGAAAGTTGAATGTACATGAGAGAAACTATGCCACAGTGGAGAAGGAGGCGTTGGCCATAAAGTGGGCGTTAGAGGCTCTCAGGTACTACTTGGTCGGAAGAAAGTTCAAATTGATCACTGACCATGCCCCTCTGAAGTGGATGTCTGAAAATAAGGACAGTAATGCGAGAATTACGAGATGGTTCTTGGCGCTACAAACTTTTAAATTTTCAGTGGAACACAGGCCAGGAAGCCAGCTGGCCAATGCAGATGCGTTGTCATGCGTTCATTGTTTGGGGGCTTCAGTTGTTCCGGCCCACAGGTCGAAACAAAGGGGGGGGATATGTGATAGGATCACTGGTAAAGTGGTCTGTGGCAGGTACATTGGTCCCAGATTCCTGTCTTATGTGTTCTAAACCCCCAGGAGAAAGTCTGCACTGTAGCAGGCTTGAGTTTCGGCTTTTTGAAAAGCCGGTTTGGGACCTGGGGGTTGTGGGTGAGAGGAGAGGGAAGGCTCCACCCACGGCCACTCCAGGTTTTGGTTCTCGCAGCCTGGTAACAGGCTTGATTGGGTTCCCACCTGAGAGTGGCCAATATAAGCCTAGTGTGTTGAGGGCTGATTGTCTCACCTGGGAGAGCAGACAGGGAGTTTGCTCAGAGACACTTGGAAAACCTATCTGTGAGTACTGTGCTGTGCTTTGTTGCTGGCGAGGGCATTAGGCCCTGCCAGGTTCTGGTAGTGAGGGAACTACCTGTGAAGTTAGTGCCCCGACAGGGCTAGGATTTACGTTTATGTTTTCTTTGTGTTATTTCTGACATTGTACAATAAAGACTGGCGCCGACCAGCTTGTACTTGCATCCAGACTGGTGTGCTGCTTCCCTGCTGCTGTGTGTGTGTGTGTGTAAGGAAGGAGTCCTCTACCCAGGAGAGGGACCCCCTAACCTAACTGTGTCACAATATGTATATATATATATATATATGTAAAGTCCATCATAGATAGAATCTCATGCATAAACACTGCACATTACGCACAGTTGAGCTGCTAACATGACGCTCAGTAGCGAATACACAATATCCTGCATCCGAACACTGTTTATTAGCTGCATGTATGAACATCTGCCCCAAATCAGATAAACCTAACTAGCGTCTTTTCTCATATCCCTAATACTTACATAATGCACACTTACACAAAAAGTTCCATAGCTATAAAGTAAATGCTTTATTTCAAATGCTGTGAAATAAAGACTATTTTGGTATCTAAGGTTTAATACATGATAAGTAGGCCGTGTTTGATATTATACTGATCTGCACTTTGGGTCTGATTCAGAGCCGGATGCTCTGACCAGAGCTCTCGCTCTGAATCAGGGCCCTCCTACCTAAAATTGGAGCGGCCAAAAAAGATGGTCGCGATGGTCAAGACCATAGTGACCATCGGGCTTGCGACGAGACCCTGCGGTAAGGTCTCGCTGCCGCAAGCCCAGGAGTGCTTTTTGCTCTATCAGAGCCAAAAGCACTCCCACTGACATCACTAGTGATGTCAGTGGGGCCGGCCCCAGACGATAGGCGTTCCCATGGGAACGCCACCGTCTGGGCAGCAACGCCCCTGGCACGCCCACCAAAGGGGGCATGCTGTCCTTACCATCGACATCACGCCCCCTTTGGTGTGAGACCCATAGCGACTCTGTCGTGCGCATGTGCACTAGGGCACCATCGACCCGCTTGTGAGTGCTCTGCGCTCACGAGCGGGTCTGAATTAGGCCCTTTATCCACAGCTTTCTGGTATCAACGGTGTGAAGATCGGAACATGCGTTTGCAACTTATGGACCGTAAAGACATAAAGAACCAAAATGTATTTTTGTGCATGCAGGGGAAATAGAGGAGGCAACAAGCTGTTCGAGGCTGTTCTGTGTCCATTTGAACCAACCTGTTAAATGCCCTGTAACAAATGCACCCGCACTGGGAACCAATGGGATCAGCAACAAACTCCTCTATTGTGTTGTCTATTTCTGGGGGGGTATAAATATGTGTGCTCTGACCCTGGGTTTCTAGTCTTCTTGTTGATTGCTGATTGATGGAGGTTATCTTGCTGATGCCGGGATCTGGTCCAGAGTGCTTACATATGTATAACTGTACTTGGGTCTGTATAATTTCTTTGCGCTAAATTGTACTTAGATCATAGCATGTAACTGACTGTACTTTTACTTGAATAATACTTTGTGCTTTGGAACCACAGGTTCAAGGTCTGGAGTCTTTATTTACTGTATGACTGCGTATGCAAAATAGCATCATTCTTAGAGGTTTATAGGAAGGATATTAGAAGGTATAGGCAGGAGTGTATAGAGGTTAGAATCCAGAATCCTTATTCTCATTCACACGATAAAATACGGTTATCGATATCTCACCAAAGGGTGGATAGTGGCCACACGCAGTTTTCTCTGCAACCACTCTATGCTGAGAAATCGCTATCCGTTATCATGTGAATCAAGGTTCGCTGACTAGAATCCAGGGACAAGAAAGGAAAAAGTTTGTTTTCCTTTGTTGATAGTATTTTACGCTAAAAGGGGGCACCGCAGTATTGCGCACGCGGCTGAGTCGCAGATTTGCACGCATGGTAAAGACGCACTCATACTCAGTTAAGGGTAAGTCATACGGTTGTGTAGTAGTCGCATTATTGTGTATGCGACTGGTCGCACAATAGCGTATACGTATTTCCGGTTGTGCTGCCACGTGTTTAAACAAAGCCGTTGAGGTTTGCATTTTTCAATTGTTGCCAATAACTGAGTTAACGTGTATTTTTCTGCGCAGGAAAAAAGTGTGTAACTGTGAGTGTTTGTTTAGGGTGTAACACGGGACCTAAATGTTAAGGGTATCGTAGGACCCTTAAGTGCTAGGCGCAGGAAGTTGGCCTAGTGACTAGGTAGCAGCATACCGTTTACTTTACACAGAGCAGGTGTATGGTTTGTTATTTTTGTTAGGGTTCGGCCCCCAGCGTGATTATAGCGTTCTGTAATCAATGTGTGTGATCTGTTAGGCTTATTTGAACACTATAATTGAACCGCATAATTTTGGTTAGATTGTGATTGTGAGCTGGTGGGAGGGTGGACGAAATCAATTGGAACACAAAGGGTACTTTTGCTGGCCCCTAGCAGTTGAAACGTAGTCAAAAAGGGATTTTATTGTATGGGAGCATCTTCCTTCCATAGGTGAGTGAAGGCATCTAGAGGTCCTTCATAGGGTTTGGTGGATACACCCTTTTTCAAAGGCGTCCGCAGGTAAGTGAAAGTATCTTGACTGTCTTTCACCAGTTTAAATATTTATTGAAAGACCTAGGAGTTGTCTCAAGATGGGAGCCATGCAAACAATAGAGATGTTAGACAATGATGTACTGCTAATGGAGGCGCCGCTTGGATCGTATTATGCATACTAAGTATGGTACTTATGCAATAAGGTATTGTGACGTATGGTTTAAAACAACGATGAAGAGTGTTAGACCGTTTCCCAGAATTGGTAGTTTGATAAAGATGTATTGGATAATGTGCGGGACGACATCAGTCTGATGCGGTCTCGAGGTAAGAAGGTAAAATATTATGTATGTTTAAAATTGTGGCAGCATGAAGGGGATGCGTGGCTTAAAAATGTGCAAGCGACACAAACTAGCATCGAGAACGCATTGCCAGAAAATACACCCACAGTGCTGGATTGCAATGCGCGCGAGCCGCAAAATGGCACGCACGTGCGGCAAGGTAGCATTGCGGAAGGTATTGCCAGCAGTTTACGCGTACCACCGCCACCTTATGTGGATTGGGGTGCAAGTACAATTATCGAAAAAACCCATAAAAATTTAATAAGCAATTTGTACCCTCTCTTAAGCTACCATAAAGAAATTGTCCATGATGTGGATGATGAGCCTATTGTAATGTCTGCCATTTCCCATGCTGTACAAATGATAGATGCTGTACCACGACCATCACGAGTGGTGCCGCCATCTCCATCGGTAACAGCAAGGGAAGTGCTAACACCCTCTGCACCCGTAGAGGAAGTTGTTAATACCATACGTAGCAGCAACAGATTAAACCCCCAGCCAGGTAACAAGGTTAAAGGTAGCAGCGCTGCCGGTCTGCATCCCATTCGGACAATAACTGTTCCGAATGGAAATGCAGATGCGAACGGTGTAGTCACGAGGGAAGTGGTAATGGATTGTCCTTGGACAAGGGCAGAACTAAATTCCATGATAAATAATTTCCCCGAACCCAAAAAGGAACTAGCCAAATGTCAAAGATTTTTGAGGAATTTGGGTAGTTCTCATGAGCCAACTAATAAAGATTGGCGAGTGGTGTTAAGGGCCTGTCTACCACGTAATATCGACGTGACAAAATTTATCACGGATTGTGTATTGGATGGTGACGTTCCCTTAACAGACCAAGTAAACCAAGTTAACATTTCCGGCATTGTAACTCAATTGGGTATATATTTTCCAGTAGTAGTTAACTGGAACAAAATTTTCACCATAAAGCAAAAGGAGAGTGAATCTGCAGAAGATTATTGTGACCAGGCTCTGCAGGCTATCACCCAGTACACTGGGTTAGAGGATATTAAAGATAGCACTCAACACAGGGGAATAATAGTCACCATACTCATGGAATTGTCTTAAAGAGAACCTAAAGACCCGGGTTCAGACCTCACAGCCTGGCTGGAGGGGAGTCACAATAGATACCCTCATAGAATCTGCCATAGAACATGATAAAAACATCTCAAAGAAGAGAGAGACACAGAGCGAGAAACTAATGGCTGTCAGTATTCAAGCTCTGGAAGGAGTGACGGTAACATCACAGCCAGCAGACACATCTGCACCCACACCAACACCTGCACCTGAACAGTTATACGCCCTCACTAATCCTACACCACAGCAAACACAGCCTTATCCCACTTATCCTGCACAACCACAAGTCCCATACTACCCACAAGCTCCATACCTCCCACAATATCCTTTTCCTCAATATCCTTACCCATACCCACCACCTTTCTCTCCTGCTCAACCCACACAACAATCCTTCCCACGAAAGTGTTTTAATTGCAACCAGCCAGGACACATAAGTAAGAGCTGCACGGCAAAGAGGGTAGGACCCCCAAACCAGGGAGTACTTGGATATCCCCATAAGGGATATGCACAGAGACCAGCATATGTCCAACAGGCACCAGCCCCAATTGTGGCCGTTAATGCTTTATTGGAGAGTGAGAGCCAACGCTAGGAGTCGGGTCATACTTGTGGTCTGCAGATAGACAGGTTGAGGGGAAGTACTAGGGAAAAACTGGTAATGGTAATTGATGTAACTGATACCCAATCTCTGTTCTGCTTTCTTCCCTGTGCCCTAACACCCTGACTGTCAGTATTTTTCTTTTCCCACCTAGGGGGAGGTGTACACTACACATGGACATGAGTGTCCCATGGGTTCATAGACAACCCTAGTATCTTCTCCCAGGCCTTATATGACTGTTTACAATCTTTTCAACCTGCCAATGGATCTGTTCTAATGTAAAATGTGGACGATTTATTGTTGTATTTAGGTCATGTTTAAATGATATTAAACTGTTGTGCTTTATCTCTCACACACAGGACACAAGGTCACTAAGGACAAACGGCAGCCTTGCCAGACTAAGGTCAAATACTCAGAATACTGTCCAACCCAGGGGCCCAGGCAATATTTAGAGCAGTAGATATTGATAACAGAATTTAAATTGCAGGAATTTGTGTACAAATACAGTATCCCTAGAATAATTGAATATAGGAGGAATACTCATTTCACAAGTAATGTCTTCTATAACCTGTGTAAGGTGATGGGTATTAATATCAAGATCATCCCAGACCATCTGTATACCTGTCCCCCTTTGAGATACTGTTTAACAGGCAGCCTCATGTGAAAATATGATAATGAGGTTATGGTGCAGTGTCTCACGAAGATGAGTAAGAACAACTGAAATTGAAAATGTTATTTTCTAACATGACTGAAGCAAACTCTCATGATGTTAAACCTGGAGAATTTGTTATGATCTGAATTTTTTTTAGCTCAGGTTGTCTGATCTGTGGAAAGGTCTGTATCTGACATTGTTGACAAAGTGCCACATCTTCAAAGGGTGGCCGGGGAAGATACTTGGGTCCATTCCACTCACTATAGGGAGGTTAACCAACTGGTGGAGATACAAGGCGGAGACGAGGCTGATAACGTGGACCTGTCGATTGTGAGCTTGTGCCGGGAGGAATAAAAAGGTGACAGTGAAAAACCTGAGCTAAAAGAAAACTGTAGATCAGTGTCGCAGCAAGGGATTGTTCTGCTGTGTTCATTTTTGTATTCTTCTTCCAGAGTTCCCGTCATCTTGGTTTGTTTGGGGATACCCAGTTTCTGTGATGGAGGACCGATAGAGGAGATGGGAGCTGATGGCAGTGCTGATGGAGTGGAGTCAGGAGGAGGAGTGCTATGCCAAATCAGGGGAGTGTCTGACCAATCTTAGTACCATAATTGTTATGTTAGTTGGGAAGACTACTTCCAGAAATTATGACCCTTACACATGGTGAAATGCTTGGTATTCATAAAAAACACACAGTATGAACACAGAGACCAAAGAAGTATGATACCTGGTGATGTGCATAAAGCCACTCAGTTAATTAGTGAGACAACTGGCTTCCAAGTTTTAGTCGCACTGGATCCCACCAGAATCGCTTGGGGTACATTAAATTTTAGATATATTCAGGAACTTGCTAAATTAATAGATAATATCATCGAGATGTATGATGACACATTCAGGTATACAGGGAGAGAATTGCAAGCGTACAAGAAAGAACTGGTGCAACACAGACTAGTGTTAAATTATTTAACTGGTGTTACTGGAGGGTATTGCGTAACTTTGGCCACCTAATTTGGAGTGAAGTGTTGCACCTATGTCACCAATGATACCAGCGACCCCAAAGAGGTGATAGACCGGAAGATGGACGAAATTCTGCAGCTAAAATGGGAGTTTCGTAAGAGCCATAATCCTTCAGTGGCTGAAGTAGGGGAGAAAATAGAAGGATGGGTGTCATGGTTGAACCCAGTGAAATGGTTCTCAGGCCTAGGGGAATGGGTCCAGGAAGTGATCGCCAGCATAGGCAAATTCTTGATCCTTATACTGATTGTCATCATAGTAATTGGCCTATGTGTCCGGTATGTTCCTATTGTTTTGAAGTGTGGAAAATGTAAAAATCGAGTAAGACGAAAGAACGAAATTATGATGGTGGTCAGTAAAGGCAATATGAATACTGAGGTAAATATAGAACTGCATTACAATCCTGAACTAGGAATTACCATCATCTAATGTATTATATTTAGACGTGCATAGAATGTATTATTGAAATGTTACTTTTGAAACACCTCAGATAATGTAAAGTCTCAATTTCCCCTCAAGACTGCCTTTATAGGACTGGTGCATCCCCACATCTTTCACATGATCTCCCAAGGTCCGCGGTGTGCATATAATAGTAGTTTTATGTCCCCTCCTAGAGACACATTATTGATGGATTAAGAACCACCTTGTGCCATCCCCTAATAACATTAAGTAATATACGTATGTATGCCTAAAATTAATTTTAGCATCAGGATGTGATAGCATGTTGTTTGCTATCAAAGGGTGGTCTGTCGAAGCTGGATTAGTGGCTGAGATGGAATCAGCGTAAAAATTAGCATGCGCGACGCCATCTTGTGAAAGGCAGCTAGACTCCATTTTAGAATCTGCAAGACACCATTTTGCGACCAGCGCCATTTTAAGTTACAACTCACGAGCTAAGTACAGATGGCAATGTTTTTGATAATCTACCAAAAACAACTAGAAATATAGCTCCTGAGAAAAGTAAATAGAATAGACAATACACCAGAATACTGTGAGTGTTTTACATACAAATTGGGAATCCCTGTATATAGACAAGTATAGTTGTGGCAATTGTAATATAACCCAGACATTGATCTACACAATTGAATTTGTCTGAATCCTAAATAGGTTTTAGTCCCACACCCAGACAGAATGGCCCTGGCTTCACAGCTGGGGGTAACACATTTGCATTGCAGTTTGAAACTGTGAGTGAGGAATGAGATATGTGTGTGTATGTGTATATATATATATATATATATATATTAGGGATGTGCAGGCTCGGATAGGTTCGAGTTTGCACGTGGAGTTCGGATTTTTCCCTCCAAAAAAACGGAACTCAGAACGAGGCAAAACGTCATCTTACATGGACGAACATCATCATTCCTGGACAAAAGACCAGGAATGATGATGTTCGTCCATGTAAGATGACGTTTTGCCTCGTTCTGAGTTCCGTTTTTTTGGAGGGAAAAATCCGAACTCCACGTGCAAACTCGAACCTATCCAAGCCTGCACATCCCTAATATATATATGTATATGTTAAGTCCATCATAGATAGAATCTCATGCATAAACACTGCACATTACGCACAGTTGAGCTGCTACCATTACGCTCAGTAGCGAATACACAATATCCTGCATGCGAACGCTGTTTATTAGCTGCATGCATGCACATCTGCCCCAAATCAGATAAACCTAACTAGCGTCTTTTCCCATATCCCTAATACTTACATAATGCACACTTACACAAAAGGTTCCATAGCTATAAAGTAAAAGACCCAAGTTTTAATCATTTATTACAAATGCTGTGAAATAAAGACTATTTTGGTATCTAAGGTTTAATACATGATAAGTAAGCCATGTTTGATATTATACTGATGCGCACTTTATCCACAGCTTTCCGGTATCAACGGTGTGAAGATCGGAACGTGCGTTCGCAACTTATGGACCGTAAAGGCATAAAGAACCAAAATGTATTTTTGTGCATGCAGGGGAAAGAGAGGAGGCAACAAGCTGTTAGAGGCTGTTCTGTGTCCATTTGAACCAACCTGTTAAATGCCCTGTAACAAATGCACCCGCATTGGGAACCAATGGGATCAGCAACAAACTCCTCTATTGTGTTGTCTATTTCTGGGGGGGAATAAATATGTGTTCTCTGACCCTGGGTTTCTAGTCTTCTTGCTGATTGACGAAGGTTATCTTGCTGATGCCGGGATCTGGTCCAGAGCGCTTGCGTATGTATAACTGTACTTGGGTCTGTATGATTTCTTTGCGCTAAATTGTACTTAGATCATAGCGTGTAACTGACTGTACTTTTACTTGCATAATACTTTGTGCTTTATAACCACAGGTTCAAGGTCTGGAGTCTTTATTTACTGTATGACTGCGTACGCAAAATAGTGTCATCCTTAGAGGTTTATAGGAAGGATATTAGAAGGTATAGGCAGGAGTGTATAGAGGTTAGAATCCAGAATCCTTAATATGTAAGGTGGTGACTGTCTTATCTTTGGCCTAGCACCCCATCCATCTATCCACAGTGCACCTGTATTTAGGATTGTACATTGGTGTCTCTCTCTCTCTCTCTATCTGTCTGTATATCTGTGTGTCTGTCTGTATACCTGAGTGTTTGTCTGTCTATCTTTTCACGGAACTAACAGGTCTATTCATGAAAATCAGCATTAAGTATTTTTTCACTACAGATCGCACTTCGTTGCGATCTTGAGATAGTTTTAGTAGTAATTCATAAAGACCAACCAGAGAAGCGATGAGGAGCGAAAACAAAGGCATCAGCGATCAGTCTTCGCCGAGAACACTCTGGTGTTTTTTTTTTTTTTTCTGATATCTGCGCATGTGCAGTTGAATTTGGTATGTTATTAGCAGCTGGTATGCTGACGTGAGGAGAATCTGGAGCAGGGGCTGATGGAAGACCAGGGGGCGGAGCCATCACTCGAGCAGCGATGGGTGAGTGCTTTTACTAAGCCATCGCTTATTAGGGAAATGATTGCGCCGTTCGGAAACGGCGAATCATTACCGCATCTGTAATCCGATAGATTTACTTTTCCCCTACTACAGTATGGTGACGCGATACATGAATGAAATAGGGGCAGTGCTGGAGAAACAACATGTTTCACCATGCGTTACCCTCACTATGAATAGCCGAAAGCAGAGAAATGCCCTGTTTACAGCAAAACAGGGCATTTCTCTGCTTTATGAATAGACCTCTAACTTTATGAATGATAAAAGATGTTACAGACTGAAACAACCACGATTATTTAAGAGTCTATTACTTTAATGATATTTGAATGGTTAAGATGAAAAATAGCTTGTTGGCCAGTGCCATTCATTTTTTAATGCAATGAACTACACAGGAAATGTAATACTGTATTCTACCAAAGTCAATTGTTTCAGTAAGTGATTGTTTAACTTCCTCATTGTAACCACAGGAAAGCTAAAGTTCTGATTTCCCAAAGCAATCTAGTTTATTTGAAATATGTGAGGTCGAGTACAGGGAAAAGAGATACATACACCCAAACTTAGTACATGACAGCAAAAGTCAGCGAAGAGAAACATATCTCTACTTCAATAAAAATAACAGAAAACATATCCAGATCTAAGACATCAGGGGGTTTGGGCCTCCCCAACCTTCGTTTATACTATTTTGCCTCTCAGCACGCTAATTTGGTGGGCTGGATGTCGCCCCAAAGAGACACTATGCTGGCTGGCTTTCTGGTGATGCAGACGGGGTCCACCCTCTCTTTGTTGATGTTTTTACTTTCTAAAATTACATGTGTTAGGTTTAGCTCCACTTCTACGTCAGCCCACCCTGGTTTGACGCTTTGCGCAGGATTTGTATATTGGAGGGGATATTGACCCCGACACTCCTTTATGGTTTAACAATCTTCTCCCTGAGCTGGACGTGCTCAGCACTGACACTATTTGGCTGCTGTATAGTGTACCCTCTGTGGGGCAACTTTATTCAGATGGGTTCTGGCATATGTGCAGGGGGCCTATGGTCTCCCACGTATGGTCCTTTTCAGATATCTTTAGCTCCAACATGCTGTGTGTGTCCAGTTCAAGAATGGATATTTATTCCTTATTCATTCCCCTTTAAAGACCATGCTTCTTCACTTAGGCCCCAGGAAACAGGTCTCCTTTTTGTATACCGACCTCAACTCCCGATATCTTCCAAATGTTCTCTCTTTTTTTGCCTCTCTACATGTTTATTTGGGGGGCTGGATGCAGGGCCGGCGCTAGGCTTTGCTGCGCCCAGCGCCGTCCTGTGTTGCCACCCCTTCCCTCCTCCGTTCCCCCCCCTGAGCGTTTGTCATCAAAATAGCACCTGGTGGGAAGGAGAGATTTTCCATGGCGCTCCGGGCAAAAGACCGTCTTGCCCGTGCCTGGAGCTGCTACTGGCTGGATGTCGCCCCAAAGGAACACTATGCTGGCTGGCTTTCTGGCCAGCCAGAAATGGCCTGTGGATTTGGGTTCCCTTCATGACGAGGATTGGGTACATATTCTCTGGTCTTTTAGAGATACCAGTCAGTGTATCCATTATAAGCAAATCCACTGTTATATTCTCCATAGAATTTATCGCTCCCCTTTGTCTTCATTAAAATGGGTATTCATCCTGCCTCTAACTGTCCTAAATGTGAGATCTTAGAAACAGGGTTTTGGTATGTTCTATGGGACTGCCCTGTGTTCCTTTATTTCTGGGTTCAGGTTTGGGCTGATATCAAGATTACAGCTCCTACGGTTCCACCGTTGGATCCTAAGATCTGCTTATTTTGACATTGGCCTGGAGGAATCATACAATACAATTATTTACAAACACACTCTTTGTCTCTCCAAAATGGCTAAGTTCACTATAGCTTTATCTCATTGTGTCCTGATATTTATTGGGTCTCATTAGACATCCATATACACCTAAAGGGAAACCTAGAGCATGACCACAGACTAGCAAATCATATCACCAGTTATTCCTTATAATATAATATAACAACAGTGCAATCAAAAAAGTATATTCAAATATGGGTGAGTGAAAGTTTATCCTACTCTGGCACATACCCTAATTCTAGGGGAATTTTTTTAATCAAGGGGACTGAATAATTTCTGGACACCAGAGAACCTTGATTGGTTTTTGAATATTGAGACAACGTACTCTCATTGGAAGTAAAGATAATATATATAGTATCTTGCTTGATACAAAGGACTAATATATTTTTGGTGCTCCCATTAAATCACATTACTATATTTACATATTTATTATTGCTATTTTTAATTTACATTTTTTTTTTAATTTGTATTTGAATATACTTGTTTGACTGCACTTTGCACTGTTGTTATATTACAAGGAATAATTGGTGATATGATTTGCTACTCTGTGGTCATGCTCTAGGTTTCCCCTTTCTGTGAATATTTTACGGTGGGATTTGGAGGACCCACCTATATCTTAACAGCAGCAGACCACCCAAAGTGTTATTTTGGACTCTAGAAGCACAGCCCCTTCTCCCCCTTTTGTTACCCATTTAAACCTATTTGTCATGTTTTTTTCTTCTTCTTTGTATTGCAACATTTACCATGTGTTTTTCTTTACTTTTGACACCCAGTGCACCAATTAGCCCTACTGATTGCGCCCGAAAAGGGAGTGTGGCCCCAACGCCTCACGGTGAAGGGCCACTCCTGATTTTATCACTCTGGGGGCAGGCCCAGCACTCCCAGAGATGCTGGATGCAGGGCTGTCCTCAGAGACTCTCCCCACATTACCGGCTCCTCTGCACAGATCAGGAGACAGGTGCTGCACAATAAATCACAATGCAGCGTCCAGCTCCAGGTCTATGAGGAGGAGCCGGCATTTTGGTGTCACCCAATGTGGACACCCCCCCCTTCAGCCCCCTAGTGACACACTGTGCCAGATAGCCCTGTTTGGTGGGCCACACACTTTGCGACTTTTTCACAAAATAAGCTCCTTCTTCACATCACTAATGTGACAAAAGTACAATACAACGGTACCCTGACTACTGATGCTGCCATTTCATGTACTTCTGTGTGCAACTAAATAGCTAATCTAGGTAAAAACCCAAAAGACAGAGGTCTGATATGAGCTACCTGCGCAATGCCTCACACCACATATTGTTATTCTTAATCTGTGACTTTGTATGTGGCTACGACGTCAATAAGATGCAAAATTCAAGGAAAGTATGTACCTGTGGTCTAAGTTGTGACAAGAGCCTTGCGCCATGTGGCTCATATATGCTAGGTGAATGAGGACACATCTGAAAGCTCCTTTACCTGCAAGTGTAGTTGTGATTGTATGATTCAGTGGACTTGGCTCTGGAGCATGCACAGTGGAAACAGTTGCAAGATTTGTCTACAAACCGCCTTGTATTCAACTTTGCATTTGCCCTATTTTGCAGAGATTTACAGAGAATGCTGGGTCGTTCACATCAGCCCCCTCCCCAGTAGAGCCTACAATTTTAATTCTCTACCACATAAACCCATACACTATTACCAGGGGTTGACTGGCCCACAGGGGTACAGGGGAAAGCCCCGGTGGCCCCACTGCCTGAAGGCCCATTGCTTCCTCTGTCAGGATTCAAGCTGTACACAAAATATAAATTTTTACTCTATTGTGCTTAATTATTATTACGTGTTCTATTACGCTGCATTCCCAGGACTATGGTGTATTCACTACAGTGCATTGCTGTTATCAGTTTGCTACATTTTCATGCATGCCCCTTCAGTATTTACTATATATATATTTATATATAGGCCCAGACCATGCACTCTCTAATAGTTAGCCAAGCCTCCGTGGTGGCCACACCCCCTCTGGTGGCTGAACACACCCATAAAGCATGGGCCCCTACCACTGCATTCCCCCAGTGGGCCCTTCATGCCCCAGTCCGACACTGACTATTACCTACCAGTATGTTTTAAGACTGTGGGAGGCAATTGGAGCAGACACACCCATGCAAACACTAGGAGAATATACAAACTCAGGGTCATGGGTGGTACGACAAGTGGTGACACCCAGAGTGCAGAGCTGAGAGAGTGACATAGCTGTGCCCACGCCCACCCAGCAGTACCTGTGCCCAGGTTGTCGGATTCCTGGAGAGGCATTGTCTGGAGAGAAGTACTTAGGTCATGCCCAGTGCCAAGCACCCTGCTCCCAGCCTTCAATTATTTAAAGCACACGTGACATCATGATATCACACCAAAGTGCCCTAGTATGGCACTGTTCAATCTCCACCAGATTGTATTATGGTTGTAATAATGTGGTTCAACATTGCTATCCACTGTGCCACTCATAAACTATATGCATGCAGCATGCATATATTCATCATATTGAGTCACGCTTTCATGTTGCCTTGATCTTTACACAGTTATGCCCCTTTCAGTATATTTCTCTAAGCAAAAGTATATTTCTCTAAGCAAGTTTAGTGTTGCAGAAATAGTGATTATATATCTGTCAGTTCCTGTCTAGCTATACTTTGGTAACCATTTCATTTTCTACCCAGGGAAGCTTCAGGGATCTGGACAGAATGACTGACATCACATATTAGCTAAAAGTCTGTTAAATCATTGGAATAATTAAAAAAAAAAAAAAAGAAAAAGCTACAAATACTCTATAAATAAGACTTGGGATTTCAGGCATGCATGATATGTTCATTTCAGAAGCATTAGTGCTATTTTTAAAAGCACCAGGGCACAATGCTATTTAGCAACGCGTATCAACTGCTTTAAAACGATTACTGCTTCTGTTTTCATTAAAAAATCTTTTGTTGAGGTTGCAAGGATTAGACGTGAGTAGGCGATGCTTATTTCCACATGCCCCAGAATTATTTGGAAATGGGTTGTTTAACGTCCCCAAAATATGAAGTCTTGCAAATGGATTTGCCAGTTATGTTAAATCAACCTACGAGCAATATAGTGTTTAATGAGCCTGAGCTGCAAATGACATGCACAGAAAAGAAATAAGCTCTCCATTTCTGCTGTGCACCGAGCCTCTCAGCAACTTGGAAAGAACTTGAGGACAATTTGCAATTCTAACTAGAATATATATTTTTTTAAATGGGATATCTGTCCAGAATTACAATATAACCAGTAGTAGGTCTGTATGTGGTGGATAGTTGACATAATTGTCCATATAACGATTGGGAAAGGATGACTGCACAATATACATATCACTGGATTTAAAATGCCAGTAGAAAATAATAATTGAGTGGAAAGAGATTGCAGAGTGAGCATTGGCATATATAGCACAAATTTACGCTGAGCATACTCAGAAACTGAACGCACACAAAGGTATGACTGCAGTTTGGAAGTATTCCCGGACGGGCAGGGGTGGGGCACAGGGTCCCGGATGGGCAGGGGTGGGGCACAGGGTACCAGATGCCCCATGAGCCAGCCCATTTCAATGTCTTGGCCGGCTGAGAGCATCTGAAAGGTTTCAACATGGGGTGTTCATTACCTGTTGCCATAGTGAGGCAACGCAGTCAGGGCCAGATTAAGGTCTGTGGGGGCCTCTGGGCAACAAACATGTGGGGGCCCTATTAAATATGGACGAACTGGGGGTATGCACAATGGGGACCTTATGCAGAGCCCACAGTTGTGGTGCCCCTTATGCAGTGCCCACAGTGGTAGTGCCCTGTATGCAGAGCCCACAGTAGTGGTGCCCTTTATGCAGTGCACCCAGTAGTAGTGGCCCAGGAGTGCTGCCCCTTATGTAGTGCCCCTATGCAATACCTCCATTAGTAGTGCCCCCTGTAGTCATGCCTCCAGTAGTAATTCCCCCTGTTGTAGTGATCCAGTAGTAATGCCCCTGTAGTAGTGCCCCCAATCAGGGCTGGCCCGAGCCTAATTTTTTTGGTAAGCAGAAATAGATTTCGGCGCCCCCTGTTGAAATAATCCCGATTTTCCGGCATGAGAAAAAGGATATTTAATTGAACAGCCTTTCCCGCGCAGCAGGGATTTTTGACGGTGATTAGTCACGGGGGAAACCCTGCGGCTAATTGAATACCCTCCATAGGCTACCCATAAAGAAATAAAAAAAAAACACATTAGCCCCCACGTGAAAATAATTATGTTTCTATGCTCGCAAAAAAAAACAGGCCCGACATGAAAATAATAATAAGCAGTGGATGACAGGGAGAGGGTGACAGCAGTGGGTGACAGGGAGAGGGTGACAGCAGTCGGTGTCAGGGAGAGGGTGTGCACAGCGCTCACATGACACATGTATGTCATTACACATGCAACACAGCACCAGGCAGCAGCACAAGGCAGGCTCTCAGCGTGGCTCTGACTCAGACACTGGCATCTAATGCCCGACATACAAAAAATAGTTTCCCTGTTCTTCCACAGACAGACAGCTGTCTGTGGGGGGGTGGGTCTGGGACAAAATGATAAAAAAAGTTGCCGGCCGACAGACGTGACAGCCCCAAGAGCATATCGGCCCACAGGAAATCTTCCCGGTGGCTTAAACAGCCAATCACCCCCTGCCTAGGGGTAATGATGGGAGGGTACTGCCTCCTCCCCCTTTGTTATTGCCTGTGACTCCACATGGCCCCATGAAAATACCGCAAAGGTAAATGTATATTTAAATACATACAGCATAAAAATTCTCACATAGCGCTCCCCCTCACATAGCTCTCCTCCCCTCAAACACACAATGCTCCCCCCTCACTCGGTACTCCCTCCCTCCAGCTTTCCCCCTCAGCTAGGCCTGGCGACAGGGGGGGACAAAGGGGACACATGTACCAGGCTCCGAGATTGCGAAGGGCCCGGGCTCCGCAGGATTCTCAGGAGCCCAGTTCATGTGTCCCCGTAGTTCTGATGTATTCAGCAGGGCACAGAGACAAAGGAGAGGGAAGCCATCTGCCGGCAGCCTGGAAAAATAAAGTTTTGTTTTGACTCGGAGCAGCGCGCATGACGTTACGCTGCTGGGTCACTCAGAGAAGAGCCGGGTCCGAGCCGACAGAGAACAGGAGCAGGTTGCAGGTGAGTGGTGCTCGGGCGTTGGTTGTAGGGGCTAAGGAGACACAGTTCAGGCGGTGGTTGGGGAAGTGGGAGATGAATTGGCAGGCTGGATGGAGATGAAAGCATAGGGCTGGAGAGGCGCTGGGACTGTGAGACACAGGCTGGAGTTGTGAGACACTGACACTGGGGCTGTAAGACTGGTGCAGGGGCTGGGAGGCTGGATTTGTGAGACACTGAGGCTGTGAGACACAGGGGCTGGGTGGCCAACCTGCATGTACTATACTTACTGGAAGGTGATGAGGGGGGCCCAAAAACATGAGTGGGCCAGGCCCTGAGATTTCTGTTGTTGGCCCTGCCCTCAGATCATCTGCCCTTAAAACCGCTCTCCCCTCTTACACATACACAGATCTCACTCTGACCCACCCACAGCTCTCCCCTTCCCCACTCAGCTACCCCCTCACACACATACACACACAGCTTTCCACACTCAGCCACCCCCTCACACACACAGCTTTCCTCACTCACTAAAATTTCCCCCAACACAGCTTTCTCCCCCCTTACTAAGATCCCCCACTTCACACACACAGATCTCCCCTCCTTATACATACCCAACCCCACACACACAGCTCCTCCCCTAAACAGTGCTCCCCTCCCTTCACACACACAGATCACCCCCCCTTACTCAGATCCCCACCCCACCCCCCTCACCTCACCACCCCACCCCCCTCACCTCACTGTAGCAGGGTACAGAAGATCAGCACTGCAGTGCTGCTGAGCTGAGAAAAGATCAGAGTGCTTCCATACTGGGGGCGTGTTGTGGGTGGAGCCACAAGCGCCACTCTGCCCGCACCTTCAGGCTTAGCTCAGAAGAATACGCTCTGCTTCCCTAGTCGGATGTCTGTATTCATGCAGAGCTGACTGCTGTGCATGAAAGCTGTCTGTTGGGACTGGTGGAGGCAGGAACTCGTAGCTCAGTGCTCCTCTGCGGACGGGCCGCTGACCGGCAGCTGCTTCTCTTATGAGGATGACACGCTACTGGGGGCGGGGCCATGTACATCAGACGGCCCCTCTGCCTGACCCTGCCTCTGCCCATCATTCAATATGACAGGTCAGGTGGTGCAACACTGTGGGGAGGGGGGAGGAAGCAGGGACCCGGCCAGGGGGAACGGAATGGTCGGCAAGACACAGTGGCAAGAGCTTCCCTGCGGTATGCAGCTGCCTGTCATATAGCCGGCAGCAGCAACAATTGCCTCAGCAGTAGCTGCGGGGAGAGCGACTCTCCAGTCTGGTGCCTCCCTGCAGTGCTGAGCGGGTTGGCCGGCCCCGACGGCGCCCTTAGAGCTTGGTGCCGTACGCGACTGCGTACTTCGCGTAACGGGCCGGCCGGCCCTGCCCCCAATAGTAATGCTCCGTGTAGTAGTGCCCCAGTAGTAATGCCCCAATTAGTAGAGCCCCCAATAGTAATGCTCCCTGAGTAATTCCCCCCAGTAGTAATGTCCCCAGTGGTAGTGTGCCCTGTAGTAGTGCCCCTAAGAGTAATGCCCCTGTAGTAATGCTCCCTGTAGTAGTGCCCTCTGTATAAATGCCTCCAGTAGTAATGCCCCTGTATTAGTGCCCCCAATAGTAATGCTCCCTCTGTAGTAGTCCCCCCTGTAGTAGTGCCCTGCCCCCAAGTAGTAGAGCTCCCAATAGTAATGCCGCCCGAATATTGCCCCCAGTAGTAGTGCCCCCAGTAATAAAGCCGCTTGCACGAAAAAAAAAACCTAATACTTACCTTAAGCCCCGCTCCCGCGTCTGCTGCCATTCGGTCCGCTCGGCTGCTCCTCTGCACTATGGGAGAGACATTATGACGTCTCTCCCATAGTGCACTGTGGGAGCTGAAAGCCGGATCTGCCGCTGCGGGGAGGGAGCCGAGCACCTGCTGGTTACAAAATCTCAGCGGGCACCCAGCAAATAGAGCCTCCCTGCAGTGCCAGGCTGAGGTGGGCCGGAGGAGGCAGAACTGGTTCCGTCTCCTCCGGCCCACTTTAACCCCAATGAGTGTGGGGGCCCTTTACGTGTGGGAGCCCATGGATGACCTCCCCTGTCGCCCCCATTAATACGGCCCTGAACGCAGTGCACGGCCATTTAGTACCCAAAGCATAGTCCTTTCTTTGCTGCTGTACACATGCAAGGCCCTAGCCCCCTTCTTTTCTTCCCTCCCATTGGGCCAGTGAATTTTCATCTGTCCTTCTTGAGTCCTCACAAGCTGATTCCAGAGCATACTGACCTACTCTCCCAGAAGGGTAGTCCCCCGCACACCTGGGTGGATCTCCTAGTGAAGTGGGCAGGATGGGGAGATAATTCCCGAATTTCCATTCCATAAGGAGGGTAGAGGGACTAAAATTATGCAAATCCCGTTGTTTAGCCCCACTCCCTCCCCACAGACCCGCAAATTGCAATATTTTGTCGTGACGGGTGTGAGACCTACTTACATGAAAATCCCGTCCGCCCCCTGAAGTGTCTGCTGCATCTCCTCCCGGAGAGAACAATGTAAAAGTAGGTATGTTCCAGGGCCCAGGCTGTCTTATAAGGATAATGTATAACAGCAGACACATGATAATAAGGATTTACTACCATAACCAACTTGTAAGTGTCTAGGTTTTTTTTTTTTTTACAATAAATGTGAATTTTTAATAAAACATTTTCTTTCATTTACATGCAAGAAGGTAATTTAAACATTACTGTCTTCAAGGAAGATACAGATGGCAGACAGTATTTCACACAGACCAATGACAGGGAGGCAATACTGACCATACTGACCTCCTCTGGAGGACAGGAGAACGTATGCTTTGGGCTCTCATGTTTTGGCATGCCAGAATGCAGGCGAGCCAGTGCGTTTGAGTTTCGTTACAGGGGCATGTATAAATTATTCACTGCGATGCCCTACATACTGTAACTTAACCTGAGGCCTGATAGCGTGCGTGGAAGTTAGCAATTTCTGAGTAAGATCAGTGCTTGTGCAAGTGTGCGTGAGGCTGCGATGGTCCTCGTTTGTACCAATGGTTTTGCAGTCCTGCTAAACATTACGTATGTGTGTAAGGTAAAGTGGGCGTCCTTAAGTAGTGCAGTGGTGGCATTGCGATAGCAATGAATTAGCCTACTATTGCATTTGTACTGCGTGCGTAATTGCTATTGCATTCACTGTTGCGTTCCGTAGTGAATCAGGCCCAATATTACTTCCTCTTTTTACACCATTAACCCTGCACCCACTGCCAGGGGTGCAGGGAATAGCCCTGGCCTATTAGACCAGGGTTGGTAGTTCCTTGGGTGCAGACCCCATTTATTTCCAAGGAGGGACTGTATAATGCTTTCGAAGGAGGACCCCACAATGTGTGCCCTCTGCTATGGCGTTAACACACTGGCTGGTTCAACCTGGTGCTGGTTATTGGAAAATAGGTAAAACCCCACACTGTTTTTTCCTTTATTTTCTAGAATCACTTCATATTGAGTTATTATTTTTTCAATTGATTTTCCCATTTATATTATGACATTTGAGTTTGCCTGGTTGGAGAGACAGAGGGCCTGATTCAGAGCCGCTCGTAAATGGCCGCTCGTTCGCTCTGAGCGATGTTCGCACAACTGCGCATGCGTATGGGTCGTAATGCGCATGCGCAAACCAGTCATTTCGGTCGGAAATTGTGTGCTGGCAAAACAGCGAGGGGCTGCTAATTATATTGACAGAATGTACCGTTTGTGGGTGGTAACAGGGGAAGGTGCTTGAAAACGGGGGAGTGGAGATCCGAACGCAGGCGTGCCATACGGTCAAAAGGGCGTTTAATGGGAGTGCATAATTAGTAAAGGAGCGTCATTGACCACGTCACTTGGTTGTCTTTTAGCCTGAACTGCTCGCAGTGATTGCGGTAGGAAAAACCTACCGCAGTTCAGATGCCTTTCGATGTACCCGATTAATCAAATAAATACCGGAGATGACGTGTGTTTTGCGAACGGCAAAGGGGCGTCTTTACAAAATAGCGAGCGCATTTTATGTAGAGTGAGTGCTCAATTTAAATAGCCGGCCCCTTTTTTGGAATGACCGTCCGCAAATAGCGTCCGGCTCTGAATCAGGCCCAGAGTCCAACATTTGACTGATCCTTGGGAGAATGAACTTCATGGGGTAATGATTGCTTAGAAGTCTGTCTTGCTATGCCAACCAGGTTGACTGTCACCTCTGTCAGAACTGTTCCTCTGTCATAAACAAACTTCTGATATATTGACACCATTGAAAGTATTGATTATCCAAAGGCATGGGAGTTTGACCTCATTAGCCCTATATAAGATTTTGCATACTTTTCTCTGGGTTTGGAGCTAGTTATGTGTAGAACAGAGCATAGTGGTGTGGTGGAATATCCTGTTTGTTGTTTTCTGACAGTGGCATATCTGTAATGGGTGCAGCGTGTGCGGTGCACCCTGGCCCCTTGGTCCATGGGGACCCACAACGCACACCCTGCACCCATGTATTATATTTACCTCTCCGGAGTCCCACCTGCAGCAGTGATGGTGCTGCATAAATCACTGGGAAAATGATGTAGTGGCCATTTTCCCAGAGATTATCGCTTGCGCTGTACAAAAATCACCCATGTGCATGCACAGTGGACTCTGACCAGAATCTACTCATCTGCGCTACCGGAGAGAGAGGAAGGGACCCTCAGGTACCCCCTGAGTTAATGGAGGCGTGTGGAGATGAGGGGCAGGTTAAGGCAGAGGAAGAGCCAGCAGAGTGTGCTTCTGGAAACACCAAAACTTGTCATATTGTGCCAGTGTATCATAGAATAGAATACTGCATAGAATAGAATAGGCACACTGCACATCACTGCCCTGTAAAATTGCTGAAGCATTTATTTGATATTGAAAGGAAAAAGAATCTTGTGGAGAAACAGCATGCAGCAAGAGTGCCTGGTGGAGGACAACCACTTCACATTAGGGGTGTGCACCGGTCCCTTTTCGTGTTTTGGTTTTGGATCTGGATCTTTCTTCGTGTTTTGGATCTGGATTGGTTTTGCCAAAACCACCCTTCTGTGTTTTGGGTTCTGGGCATACTTGCCGATATTCAGCTCCCTCCTTCCGGGGGGTCGGGAGTGGCACCCAATATTCAGGAGGCTCCCGACCAATCGGGAGGGTAGGCAAGCCTGGTTCTGGGTTTTGTGTTTTGGATCTGTATTTTTTTAAAAAAAAGAATAAAAACAGCTAAAATCACAGAATGTGTTGGTTTTTCTGCTCCTATGCTATTATTAACCTCAATAACCTTAATTTCCACTCATTTCCAGTCTATTCTGAACACCTCACAATAGTGTTTTTATGTCCAAAAGGCTATGCTAAGCGACACCAGTGGGCGGCACAAACACGTGGCCCATCTAGGAGTGGCACTGCAGTGGCAGACAGGATGGCAGTTTGAAAAACTAGGCCCCAAACAGTACATAATGCAAAGAAAAAAAAGAGGTGCAAGATGGAATTGTCCTTGGGCCCTCCAACCCTTATGTTGTATAAACAGGACATGCACACTTTAGCAAACCAATCATTTCAGTGCCAGGGTCTGCCACACGACTGTGGCTGAAATGATTGGTTCGTTTGGGCCCCCACAAAACAAGCTGGCAATTAATCTGTCCCTGCACAAACTGGCTCTACGGAGGCAAGATGTCGTCCTCATCCTCCTCATCCACCGATTCCTCACCCTCTTCAGTGTTGTGTACATCCTCATCCTCACAGACTATTAACTCGTCCCCGCTGGAATCCACCACCACAGGTCCCTCTGTACGTTCTGGAGGCTGGTCTCCCTGAAAGAGTTGGTAATTCATTTTTATGAACATTATCTTCTCCACATTTTGTGGAAGCAGCCTCCTACACCTTTCGCTGACAAGGTTCCCGGCTGCACTAAACACTCTTTCGGAGTACACACTGGAGGGGGGGCAACTCAGGTAAAATAGAGCCAGTTTGTACAGGGGCCTCCAAATTGCCTCTTTTTCTTGCCAGTACAGGTACGGACTGTCTGACATGCCTACTTGGATGCTGTCACCAATGTAATCCTCCACCATTCTGTCAATGGTGACAGTATCATATGCAGTGACAGTAGGCATGTCAGAAATTGTTGCCAGGTCCTTCAGTCCGGACCAGATGTCCAAACTTGGTCCTGCCTGCCCTGCATCACCACCAGCGGGTTGCTTAGGATACCTAAGTTTTTTCCTGGCAGCCCCAGTTGCGGGAGAAAATGAAGAAGGAGCTGTTGACGTGTCACGTTCCGCTTCAGCTGACAGTGTTTTCACCAGCAGGTCTTTGCACCTCTGCAGACTTGTGTCGGCCGGAAAGAGAGACACCACATAGGCTTTAAACCTAGGATCGAGCACGGTGGCCAAAATGTAGTGGTCTGATTTCAACAGATTGACCACCCTGGAATCCTGGCAAAGCGAATGAAGGGCTTCATCCACAAGTCCCACATGCCGAGCGGAATCGCTCTATCTTAGCTCCTCCTTCACTTTCTCCAGCTGCTTCTGCAAAAGCCTGATGAGGGGAATGACCTGACTCAAGCTGGCAGTGTCTGAACTGACTTAACGTGTGGCAAGTTCGAAGGGTTAGAGAACCTTGCACAACACGGAAATCATTCTCCACTGCGCTTGAGTCAGGTGCATACCCCCTCCTTTGCCTATGTCATAAGTGGATGTATAGGCTTGAATTGCCTTTTGCTGCTCCTCCATCCTCTGAAGCATATAGAGGGTTGAGTTCCACCTCGTCACAACCTCTTGCTTCAGGTGATGGTGGGGCAGGTTCAAGAGTGTTTGCTGGCACTCCAGTCTTTGGCACGCAGTCGCTGAATGGCAAAAGTGGCCAGAAATTTTTCGGGCCACCCAAATCGTCTCCTGCACGCCCCTGTCACTTTTCAGAAAATTCTGCACCACCAAGTTTATTGTGTGAGCAAAACATGGGACGTGCTGGAATTTGCCCAGATGTAATGCCCGCACAATATTGGTGGCGTTGTCAGATATCATAAATCCCCAGGAGAGTCTAAGTGGGGTAAGCCACTGGGCGATGATTTCCCTCAGTTTCTCTAAGAGGTTGTCGGTGGTGTGCCTCTTACTGAAACCGGTGATACACAGCATAGCCTGCCTTGGAACGAGCTGGCGTTTCTGAGATGCTGCTACTGGTGACGTTGCTGTTGTTGCTGCGTAAGGTGATACATCTACCCAGTGGGCTGTCACAGTCATATAGTCCTTAGTCTGCCCTGTTCCACATGTCCGTGGTTAAGTGGACATTGGGTACAACCCCATTTTTCAGGACACTCAGGATACTTTTTCTGACGTTTCTGTACAGTCTCGGTATCGCCTGCCTAGTGAAGTGGAATCTAGACGGGATTTGGAACCGGGGACACACTACCTCCATCAATTGTCTAAGTCCCACTGCACTAATGGCGGATACCGGACGCACATCTAACACCAACATAGCAGTCAAGGCCTCAGCTATATGTTTTGCTTCAGGATGAACTGCTGTCGTACTTCATCCTTCTCGCTAAGGACTGTTGGAGGGTCAATTGTTTAGTAAAAGTAGTGGTGTTCCTACTTCCTCTCTGGGATGATGAACGACTCCCAGCAGCAGCAACAAAAGCAGCAACAGCAGTAGGCGTAGCAATGCAGGATCCTCCGGAGGAATCACGGATAGGAGAGTCAGTCATGCCAGAGACATGGCCTGCAGGACTACTTCCGATCCTGACTAAGGAGGAAATTGACGAGGAGGGAGTTGACGGTGTGGTTTGCAGGCGCTTGGATACAACAGGACAACGGGATTTAGGTGTCCCTGGACTGCTTACGGTCTTAGCCAAAGTTTCTGAACTTGACAGTAACTTTTTATGAACGCGTTGCAGGTGACGTATAAGGGAGGCTGTTCCTAGGTGGTTAATGTCCCTACCCCTACTTATTTCACCTTTACATATGGTACATATGGCAAGACAGTTGTTGTCCGGATTTGGATAGAAATATTGCCAGACCAAAGAGATGGAATGTTTGGTCTTCTGCCCAGGCATGACCGTGATGGGCTTTTTCATCCCACGGACAACAACTGTCTCCCCTGGAGCCTGATTTAAACAAACCACATCACCATCAGTGCTGGGAAGGTCAGGCATCGCAACCACCACCACACTTGGACTCTCCTTGGGGATTTGTGATATCTTCTTAGAACGCACAGTTCTTCGCTGTGCTTTTGCCAGCTTAACTCATTTGATTTTTTTAGCGGGAGGAGGGCTTCCATCGTCATGTGAAGCTGAACCACTAGTCATGAACATAGGGAAAGACCTTAGCCATTCCTTGCCACTCCGTGTCATAAATGGCATATTGGCAAGTTTACGTTTCTCTTCAGATGATTTAAATGTTTTTTTAAGGTCATTTTTCTGAACTTTGGCCCTCATTCAGAGCCGTACGCTCTGAGCAGAGCGCACGCTCTGAATGAGGGCCGGCCTCCATAATTATGGAGCGTCCTCCACCCACCACCCACAGCCTATACGAGCGTGCAGTTTGATGGCCACGATGGTCTTGACCATCGCCACTGCGAGCCGGAGCCTGCGGTTGAGGTTTTCAACCGCAAGGCCCGGAGTGATTTTGGCTCTATCAGAGCCAAAATCACTCCCACTGACATCACTAGTGATGTCAGTGGGCCGGCTTCTGACGGTAGGCGTTCCCTTGGGAACGCCCCCGTCAGGGAGGCACGTTCCCGGCACGCCCACCAAAGGGGGCATGCTGTCAATCAACATCGACAGCACGCCCCCTTTGATCAGACACAACGAGCGAAGGAAAGTCCTTCGCTCGTCGCGTCTGGCGCATGCGCACGACGGAGCTCCCGCCGTCGTGCGCATGCGCAGTGCACAACTTCGACCCACTTGCGAGCGGACAGCCGCTCGCGAGTGGGTCTGAATCAGGCCCTTTGTCATTTGGGATTGTATGTGCCCTCTACTATGACATTGGGCATCGGCCTTGGCAGACGACGTTGATGGCATGTTATCGTCTATGTCATGACTAGTGGCAGCCACTTCAGCACTAGGAGGAAGTGGTTCTTGATCTTTCCCTATTTTATTTTTATTGGGGAAAGTTTGGTAATCAATTTATGTTATATTGATTTGATATATACGTGCGGCTAAGGCGCACACAAACACAGAAAATATTTTTTTATTTGTGTTGGAGACTAGTGCACTTTGTGAGTTACACCACGCTTTAAGAAATGAGCCAGCCAGCCCTTTACTTATGGGACACAGGCGCACGCTTGGCGCTGCTCCTTTGTTGATGCACGTGCAGCCACAGTGCACACAATTCACAAACACAGAAAATATAGATTTTTTTTGTTTGGAGTGTACTTTGGGGGTGACAGCACCCTTTAACAGTCAAGCCAGCCGGCCCTTTACTTATGACACAGGCGCATGCTTGGCACTACTTTGTTGATGCACATGCAGCCACAGTGCACACAATTCACAAACACAGAAAATATTTTTTTATTTTGTTTGGAGTGTACTTTGGGGGTTACAGCACCCTTTAACGGACAAGCCAGCCGGCCCTTTACTTATGGGACACAGGCGCACGCTTGGCGCTGCTGCTTTGTTGATGCACGTGCAGCCACAGTGCACACAATTCACAAACACAGAAAATATAGATTATTTTTGTTTGGAGTGTACTTTGGGGGTTACAGCACCCTTTAACAGACAAGCCAGCTGGCCCTTTACTAATGGGACACAGGAGCACGCTTGGCGCTGCTCCTTTGTTGATGCACGTGCAGCCACAGTGCACACAATTCACAAACACAGAAAAAAAATATTTTTTTTTTTGCACTTGGGGGGAGCACCCCTGATGGACAGAGCACCCCCTGGACAACACTACAGCACCCCTTTAGGACTGGGACACTGCACAGGACTTTGGAGTGGACACAGCCCCTATGGACAACTGACTGCACAACACAGTCCAGCCAGCCCCTATGGACTTTGAAGGAGTGGACACAGCCCCTATGGATAACAGCAGCACAGTGCAGCACAGCACAACACTGCACTACACTACACTACACAGCCCAGCCCAGCTAGCCCTAACTCCCACCCTCCCTCTTCACTGTCCACAGCCGAGTGAGAAAATGGCGCAGACGCGGGTACCTTATATAGGATCCAAAACCCGCGAGACCCGGAAGGCGGGATGATGACGTTTTGCCTCGATTTCAGATCCGAGTCAGGCGGGAAAAGTCGAGCCTGACTCGGATCGGCCTCGGATCGGTGGGGCTTGGGGGGGTTCGGATTTCAGAAACCGAACCCCTACTTCATATGGATTATACCTCATATCACTTGGGCCCAGATCCCAATAGCCGCATCACATTCACACCTGTCCAGCGGATCCATCCACCTCCCACTGGCAGTGTGTGACAAATAGTAGCAGCTACAAGGTACCACTCACTGACTATGCAGAGCACACTGCTTCTCCACTCACAAGTATGGTATCATCTGGGCTCGGATCCCTACATCGTCACCTGCATGGCAGCTTCGGTTTCATTATATGTGAAACCACTCACCACCATTGGCGGTGGTTGTGGGAGATTACAGTGACTATAGGGCACTGCTACTAGCACATAAGGAGTACATCGCATTCTACACACTAGGTACTGTTCACAGTCATTTAGGAGGACAATTTACTCATTGCAACAAATTTCTTTTGACAATCGGTCCGTTTTTTTCATTACACTATTCATGGTACTTGTGAGTTATTTGGCTTCTATCACAGAGCAGGAATTACGCTCAGTATACATTCTAATCCTTGGCACATGCATTCATGCTATTGATGGAAGTTGTATTCTGACTTTAGAGCTCTAATCATTTATGATTATGCAAAAATGTGTTCATTGCTTCAATGGTTGTAACCTGCACCTATTTATTTTAAGTGTTTTTATCAATGTTTTTAATTAATGTTCGGTTGATAATTGTTATATGTTGTATTTACCATAGTGGTTCGCGTCCTTATTGATGAGGTTAATTTAATCCCATTTTTGTATTTATATTGGTATACCCTCTGTACCCAGATCTTTTCTCTTCTAATTCTCATATTAGAGGAGATGTGGCGACTCATACAACCAGAAATCCTGCCAGTCATGCACGTCATGGACACAGCTTGGCTTCCCTTTCAGCTCCAGCCCAATGAGTGATACCCCTTTTACACTGGATAAATTTGGGTTATTGCCGTGTCAACCCGGGGTCTAGTGATAGGGTCCCCACCTGAAGCTGCAGCAGTGCCCGGTGCCTCTACAAGATGCTCCGAGCAACTGTAATTATGGCAGGGTGCCTGCTTGTAGCATCCGCGGGACGCTACAGGCAGCACTGCCGCAGCGATGCTGGCTTCAGGGCGCCTTCTCCAAACTCCCTGCAGACAGAAGCAGGGGCCGTAGGGTGGCGACGGTGCCACCCACAGAGCTCTGTGCTCTGTGTGGCCGCACCAGCCACACACCCCTAGTTACGACCCTGACAGTATGCTTCTGTACACTGTAGAAAAAGTCAATCACAATCATTGCAGATCAGTGGTACTCAAACCTTCTAGAATAACAGCGACCTAGAGTATCAGCATTATTTTTTCATGGCACTCCTGACCCAAAAGTTTCTTATTGAGAAATTCAGCAAAAATTATTAAATTAAGTAAATTGTGCTTATCTGTCATCCTTAGGTTCAGTTTTGTGGTGGTGGACAGGGTTGTGCTTCTATTTGTCCACATATTTTATGATTAGCAGCCACCAGTTGTTTTGCCTTTCATATTGACCACAAATAATTTTACTAGTAGAAACCCGTCGCAATCGACGGTTAGTTTTTTTAAAAAAAGGAATAAACTCATATCAAGGGCTCTATTTACTACAATCCGCATTGGTAATGCAGATTGTAGTGTGATATTACCGAGTGAATTCGCATTGCGAATTCAGGCAATATCACAGGGATTTACTACAAATCCCTTGCAGGGACAGAGCTTGCGATAAAGCTCTGTCCCTGCTAATCCCCTTCGGAGCCTTATCACGGTATTTTCGAAAAAAAATAGTGATTAAGTGCCTGCGCATGCGCCGACCGTTCGCCGCAGCTACCCCACCTCCGGTGCTAAGCCCCGCCCCCTGGTGATCGCAAAAGGAAAAGCGCTGTCGCTCGGAGGCAGCGGAATCCGTGGCAAGCTGTGCAACGACCCCTTATATTCTCCGCACAAAATTTCCACAGGAATTGTATTTTGGAAGAGTGACTTTATGATCATTAGTGTGCCATTGACTAAAGATTTCCTTGTGTCAAGGTTCCAGATGAGCATCACGACTGCACCCTTATTCAAGTCATAGAATGTGAGGCGGAAGTCCACTCATCTCGATCGTGTGCAAACATTCAACTGGATAGTGTAGTCTTTCACTCTCATCTTCAGTCACAAATGTGCTAAGACTGTGGAAAATGCGCTCTTCACCTGTAAGTTGTTCAATGATCTTGGTGTTGATCTCATAACAGTGGAAATTCTTTGGGCAAAGGATTTCTCTATCTTTCACTTCGTATTCAGATAGGGTTTGAACGTTAATGCCAAATATTGTTTCAATAATGTCACCCTTGCATAATGTTTCATTTGGTATTTGAAAGAAAGGTGAATCTGGAACATTGGTACAGCCAGAACCATCTGCAGATAGAAATTCGGTGAATGCGACCTCGTTACGGTTTGTACGCATGTTCTGTGTCAGGAGAAACTTTTCAAAGTGTGGCCAAAGTGGGCATGATTTCAGACAGTTCTCGATAATGGTTCCGCATGCTGAGTGAGGGACTACAGGTAGGATTTGTAAAAATCTCCTCCAAGTGTCAAGAACTTGCCACCAAATGGTTGTTCTTTAATTTTGATGTCGCGGATTACCAGTCAAGGCAGGTCAGGCCATTAGCAGGGATCACTGAAGCTTCATACAAAATGTAGACGCTTGTCGATTTCAGTTCTGTTCCAGCTTTCGAACTCCGCTTGATAGAACTAACTGAATTTTGGAACAAAGGAATCGGAAATTTGAAGATGCTGTGGCTTGTACGTCCTCCTGGGAGGAGCATTGCTGCGATGCCTGTCTACAGTGCTACAGTGGAATATTTCATGCCTTTTCCACGTAAGAATTGTAACAATGCTTCATACAAAAAAGTCTTTCCACAGCCACCAGCAGCAGAAATGAAAAAGGCATTCGTATTTGTTTTTTGGTTAGTGACGCATGCCACTATACAATCAAAGATCACTTTTTGTTCTGAATTAAGTATGGGAATCATAGTGTCAGCAATCACTTGTTCAGTTTCTGCTTCAAAGACAGTTTGTGGCATGGCTTCTAGTGAGACTTGTGGCAGACTCTGGTGTGAGAGTTCTACGGAAGTCTTCAGTTAAAGTTATTTTGAATTTCAAGAAAAGTACCATAGGGTCTTTTCTAGTCCACAAAAAGCACAAAGGTAAACAATGCAAACATTGCTCTGAACTGTTTGCTCATCTAGTGAGAGGAAGCTTCTTCGAGTGCAATTTCATATTGTGTGTCAGATTTGAAAAGATTCCATGCAATAGTAGCTTGCTTAAAAGTTTTGTGGACTGTTCCATTAAAGGTCTTCAGGTCATCAAAAGATGTTGGCCCTGGAACTCTGACCAATAGGAGATGAATAGGGGTATTCAATATGGGAGTGAAAACTCAGTTTTTGCGTTAATATCGCACCTATGACGTCATTATCACAGGTTTTAGTTTTACACCGTATTCAATTTCAAAGACTTTTCGCAGGTTCGAAAAGTCTTTGATAAAAAATGGGGATAACTTTTCACCACTGAATAGGTGTCGAAATAAAAGTGCAGAATTGGGGTTTAGGGGTGCAGGCTTAAAAAAAATAGCCTGCACCCCTGGGAATGATATTTAAAAAAGAACTGTGTCAAATAAAGTTTTTAAAAAAAAATAGGGACACCCCAAAAAATTAATTTAAAAATTGGGGTGAACAAAAAAAAAAAAAAAAAGGGAAAAAATTGTTTAACAATAGGGAAATAGGTTCAGGGCTATTCTGCAAGTATGCGGCAGGTGTTTTCTAGAATAGATTTATAGTGGTAGGTGGACATCAAAATATGCTAGCACCCATTTTCATGTACCCCAAATTTGATGGGACCACTTAAAAAAATGAAAAAAATAACCTAAGTGCTCTTCTGCAACACTTCTTCAATGTCGGGAAAAAACACCTGCTGCGGCTATTTAAATCCCCGACTTTCATTTACAGGCTAAAATGGGGGTACCCATAGTGATCCCCCATGTTTTTACAACTTTAGGGGGGTCCTACAATTTTTTTAAGGAAAATTTTGTAACTTTACACAAATCCCACTACGCAGGCTCCCATTTTCGTTAGTTTCATATTGAATACGGGGATAAGCGGGCGCGCGCCTGATACATTATCCCAGGTAAAAGCTCCGATATGAAATGTAAACTTCGAAAGCAAAGTTTACGTTTCATACTGAATTACCCTCGAAGTACGAAACATGAGTTTCCTCATGTTTCGGGCTGATGGTGTAGACACAGCTGATATCTACTAAAGTGAAAGTTCGTCTTGGTGTCGACCTTTTCGCAACCGAAATATAAAGCTCTGCAGAACTCACATTCGAAGGACAGAGGGCTTAAATCGTAATAACCCACAAAAAAAAAATCATGATTCATTGTGCAGCGAAGGTGTAGTTTATGTCTTCATATATCTGGCATTAAGAGAGGAATCATTTCTGCTTCTTCTTCATCTGTGGTCTCAGGCAAAACTAAATCGGCAAAGTGCTCAGAGTGGTGATGTCCCAATTGGTTCAATGTCTCACTGATGGAAGGAAAAGCAGGGTGAAATCAGGCACCAAAACTCTATTCGAATATCAGTGACCAAATGCTGCTCCCTCAAACGGGTAGTTAGCCTCTCTAATTAACACAATAAAAACCAAAGCAAAAAAGAGGGAGTGCAGTTGAACTGATAAAATTTTTTATTTTACTTCAAATATTGTGCCTCAAAATTCATTGACACAGTCATTGAATTAGGGATTTCAAGGGATTTAAAATCGAGGATTTCAAGGTTTACCATCAATGCCTCCATTTCGGTTGGCTGTCTAGAGGTTGATGGCTGAGGGCTGGATAGTCTGCGCCTCTTGATTTGGTTGTAAATGTAGTTGAAATGAGACTCATTTTGCGAATAAACTTCATTCTCTCTTGTCTGAGACAAATAGTTGCGACCCATAGATCGCTCACACCTTCCAGTAAGTCTCTTACGTTTTCTTTTTTTTTTGATGCGGGGAAGACATTCTGTTACGGGTAAGAATACAATAGAAATGTCTATGTCTGTCAGTAAGACAGGGGTGTGCTGCTGTCAGTGAGGCAGGGATGTGCTGCTGTCAGTGAGGCAGGGATGTGCTGCTGTCAGTGAGACAGGGATGTGCTGCTGTCAGTGAGGCAGGGATGTGCTGCTGTCAGTGAGGCAGGGGTGTGCTGCTGTCAGTGAGGCAGGGATGTGCTGCTGTCAGTGAGGCCGGGATGTGCTGCTGTCAGTGAGGCCGGGATGTGCTGCTGTTAGTGAGGCATGGGTGTGCTGCTGTCAGTGAGGAAGGGATGTGCTGCTGTCAGTGAGGCAGGGATGAGCTGCTGTAAGTGAGGCAGGGGTGTGCTGCTGTCAGCGAGGCAGGGATGTGCTGCTGTCAGTGAGACAGGGATGTGCTGCTGTCAGTGAGACAGGGATGTACTGCTGTCAGCGAGGCAGGGATGTGCTGCTGTCAGTGAGGCAGGGATGTGCTGCTGTCAGTGAGGCAGGGGTGTGCTGCTGTCAGTGAGGCAGGGATGTGCCGCTTTTAGTGAGGCAGGGATGTGCCGCTGTCAGTGAGACAGGGATGTGCTGCTGTCAGTGAGACAGGGATGTGCTGCTATCAGTGAGGCAGGGATGTGCTGCTGTCAGTGAGGCAGGGATGTGCCCTTGTCAGTGAGGCAGGGATGTGCTGCTGTCAGTGAGGCAGGAATGTGCTGCTGTCAGTGAGGCAGGGGTGTGCTGCTGTTAGTGAAGCAGGGATGTGCTGCTGTCAGTGAGTCAGGGATGTGCCCTTGTCAGTGAGGTAGGGATGTGCTGCTGTCAGTGAGGCAGGGATGTGCTGCTGTCAGTGAGGCAGGGATGTGCTACTTTCCTGTGAGTAGTGCCTGTATGAGTGATGCTGCTTTTTACAGTTGGATATGTCATGTGCAGTTGGAAGTAGTTCAGGTGAGCAGTTAAGCTGGGAAGTGTGCGGCCATTGGGAAATAAGGCACTATCATGAAATCTAGTGTGTCCAATCATGTTAGTGGGAATGCTGTCATTATAACACACTACTTTACATGGAAACTTTGCCGCTCCGCCATGCCCGAACCGTTGCCCCAAACTAATTTTTCTCTTTGACTGACACCAGGGGTGTATCTAGGGGTCCAAGCGCCCCTGGCAATGGAAGGGACTGGCACCCCCTCCTCCCCCATATTTCAAATTTTGAAATAGGGATACATACGTGGCAATCTCAGGACTTAACATTAAAATATAGATACAGGTGATAAACACCTAGTTACTGTGACTGTCGAAGCAGGGGTATTTTAAGAGAGGAGGGGGCCTACTCAGTACGGGCCCCCTCCTCTCTCGTGCGGTGCCATGGTGCGTACCGCACAACCTGCACCCATTATTGATAGGCCCATATGGTCAATGTTTCATTTTTATTACAAATATGTTGTCATATTTTTGTAATAAATGTAGTTTTGTTATACAAATTAAATGGTGACCATACTTGGACAGTTCCAATATCTATGTGTTTATCACATGTGTCTATATTTCTGTAGTTAAGTTAATATTTTTTTCGGCGGCACCCAGGCAGGTTGTGTTGGCCTAAGGAAGAGTGCTGGCATTGGAATTAAACATTATATATATATATATATATATATATATATATATATATATATATATATACACTGTATACTATATAAATATATATATATGCTGTATAAATAAATATATATAATGTATACATATGTATATACTTTATACATATATATTGTATACACATATATACATTATAATATATATATATATATATATACATACACGTACACTGCATAAATAAATACATTTAGAAATACTACATATATACATATAGTGCATAAATATGTACATTTAGAAATACTATATATACACATACACTGCATAAATAAATATATTTAGAAATACTATATATACACATATACTGCATAAATAAATACATTTAGAAATACTATATATACACATACAGTGCATAAATAAATATATTTAGAAATACTATATATACACATACACTGCATAAATAAATACATTTAGAAATCTTACAGACTTTGCAGGTCAGCATTCTGCAAGCTGCCAGAAAGGACCTGCTTCTTTCATCTTCGGGGGGCGGGCCAGACAATAGCCTGCGTTAGGCCCGCCTCCTTTTCAAGAAACCCCCGTGATTCGCGAGTCCGCAAGGAGGGGGCGGGGCTAAATAACGTGTAATCGCAATATTTAGCCCCGCCCCCTCCACACGGACCCACAAACGTCTATATTTAATTCTTGTAAAAATATATTTAACATTTAGAACAGTGCTGCACTTGTACATTCCAAGGCGGTATTAGTGCTGTAGTGCAAAATAATGCACTGTTGCTGGCGTCTGTGTTTGGCACAGCATCGCACTACAGGAAAGAAACTAAAAAGAAACTACAGCTCTCGGCAGCAAGGGCTGCTGGGAGCTGTAGTTTATTTAGAGTTTCTTCACTGTAGTGCTATGCGTGACGGACACCGGCGCAAGCTTCAGACTTGCCTGCTGTGCGAGTCTCCGGGCCAGGATAAGGTGAGCACACCGACACCAGGTACTATCCCCTGACCGTGGGTGGCACCATTGGGCGGCGCCCCTCCTTGGCTGGCGCCCCTGGCGAGTGCCATCTTGGCCAAGGGGTAGATACACCCCTGACCGGCACATCTACATGGTAAGACCTTTATTTTGATACTGCAACCATATTTGTACATTCAGCTGTTCTCTCAAAATAAGTCTCAGAGTAAAAAACCTTATAGAATTAATATATAGATTCTGTCCTGGACCATCAGCCCGTGACACCCCTGCAAGTGGCCCACGGCACCCCAGGGTGTCATACAGAGGCAAAACTAGACATTTGGCAATGGGTGGTCCCAGGGGTGTGATAGGGCATGCCGGCGGTCGGGATGCCGCCCATCAAAGGACTGACAACGGCATCCCGATCGTCAGCATGCCAACAGGGGCTCTGTAAGTACACTATCTCTCCCACCTTTACCCTTTAACCCTCCCTTCCTGCACCCTAACCCTAACATCCCCCCCACACCCTAACCCTCCCCATTAGTGCCTAAACCTAATCCTCCCCCCTTTATCACCTAATCCTAACCTCCCCCTCCGTGGTGCCTAAACCTAACCCCCCTCCACCCCCACACACCCCAGTGGTGCCAAACCTGACCTCCCACCCAGAGCCTAACCCTAAACCCCCCCATGGTGCATTAACCGAAATCCCCCCCAGTGCCCTAAAACTATACTTACCCGCTGCACCATAGTACGGGATGCCGGCCTTTGGGATTAAGACATCGGTAAATCATACCATGTCTGGATTCTGGCGGCGGTCTTTATCCGTGTCCGGGTTTCAGGCATCGGGATTTCGATGGCCGGCATCCCGAACAGAGGCATATTAACTACATCCCGGTCCCAGTTCCAACCCCCAGGATTGCCAATACATCTTTCGAGTTCTGTTGCTATAGAGGTGGCTTGCCCAAGCACAGTATGTGGCCATTCCCATTGGAAAAAGATCCGTTAAGAAGATTTTGTGCTCTGCCGCTATACAGTGGCACTGAGAAAGGTGTTCAACTGCCTCCATGGCTTGCCTGGATCCCCCCACAAAGTACACTCACAATATGCCAAATAGTAGTGCCCACTGTTTATAATATGTCAAAATGTACTGCTCCATTCATATTATGCTGAACAGCAGTCCCCAAAATTCACTAATGCCAAATAGTAGTGCCCACAGTACATATTATGCCAAAGAGCATTTTACCTTTTATATTATACCAGACAGTAGTGCCCACAGTACATATAGGGGGTAATTTAATTAAGCGGGATGTGAATAGCACCTGGAAAGAGTTCTTGGAGCTATTCAGTTGACTGCGCTGTTAGACCGACTAATTTCACCCTCCTGAGGGTGCAAGCAACAATATGACTAAAGTGTCGGTGAGCAAAAATCTGACTGAAGTGCTGGCTGCAATGCTTTTTTCAGCTTAGTGCTGGCACTTTAGCTCATTCACAGCACTGGGCAGATTGGATTTGTTTGTGCAAGACACCAGCAGTTCTGGAGGACTCTAGAGATAGAGAGATAGGGTGATAGGAAGGTAATGTACAAGCAAGCAGGCAGCAGCTCATGTTGAGAGAAGAGGTGGTGTCTGCTAGAGCCATTTTTAGGTGGGTGTTATGCAAGCCAGAGAAAAGACTGAGGATTTTACATTCAGCACCCTGGGGAAACAATGAAATCCTCCCATAATTTACTAGGTTTGTCCAATTTCCATTTAACTAGCTGCCGATTCACCTAAAGTAATAGGACCACATCACAATAAAATGTTTTGCATGGAGTAAAAAGTATGAGGGTTTTTATAGACTGATTAAAAGATGTTGTGAATGACCCAGTTTTCTGTTTCAAAAACACAGGATCCCTATACGTTTATGGAGAGCATATGTTTGGGTATTGTAATGTTACAGAGTATATGCAAAATGAAGGGAGTTAACAAGTAAAAGTAAATGGATACGTTCAGTATCCCGACAGCAGGGATGCCGGCGCTTAGAATTCTGGAACCAGAATCCCGACACCTGTCAGTACCCCGGTGCCGGCATCCCGAAAGTAAGTAGTGGGGTTAGGGGAAGGGTTAGGGTTTAGGGTTAGGCACTAGAGGAAGGGTTAGGGTTAGGCACTAAGGGGGAGGGTTAAGCTGGGTACACACTAAACGATGTGTACTGAGCGCAATGTCGTGTGTCACGCGGTGCTGGCATCGGCAAGTGCATACAAACTTTTAGATTCCGACAGCGACGGAGGGTGCCATGCTGCATTGACAGCATGGCCCCCACTGACGATATCGACCTTCAGACCTGCATGCTGGTCTGACGGGCGATGTCGTTGCTGAAATGCGGGAGCGAACATCGTCAGTGACATAGCGGGTACACACTGGCCGATGTGCCCAATATGTACATATCGTCTAGTGTGTACCCGGCATTAGGTTTAGAGTGTGGGGAGGGGGAGGTTAGGTGTAAGCATTAGGGGGGAGGGTTTGATTTAGGCACTGGGGAGGGAGGGTTAAGGGTAGGGAGAAGTGTGACTCTTTAGTGTAATTGTCCCTCTACAGCCTGGTATGGTCTTGGCTAGATGCAGCCATGGAGCAGCTTTGAGAGCTGAGATGACTTTCTGAATGGACCCATAGGCCGTAGAATGAGATGCGGCCTTTGGGCCGTGTAGCAGCCTTGGGTGATGGAAGTGCCTTGGCTGGCTGTGGCCTGTGGGCCTTGGGATGAGATGCGGCTTTTGGGCCATGTAGCAGCCTTGAGGGCTGGAAGTGCCTTGGCTGGCTGTGGCCTGAGGACTTTAAGATGAGATGCGGCCTTTGGGTTGGGCAGCAGCCTTGAGGGCTTAAAGTGCTTGGCTGGTTGCTGTAACTGAAGACTGCTGGTGGTACGTGACTTGCGTACTGAGGACACTGAAGTGCGACCTGTGCCGCCGGGTTGACACAAGTGGCTGAAGCTGGAGTGCGGCCTGTGCCGCCGGGTTGACACAAGTGTGAGTACATTGGCTTGCGTACTATGGACGCTGGAGTGCGGCTTGTGCCACTGGGTTGACATAAGTGTGAGTACGTTGGTTTGCGTACTGTGGACGCTGAAGTGCGGCTTGTGCCGCTGGGTTGACACAGGTGTCAGTACGTTGGCTTGCGTACTATGGACGCTGGAGTGCGGCTTGTGCCACTGGGTTGACATAAGTGTGAGTACGTTGGCTTGCGTACTGTGGACGCTGGAGTGCGGCTTGTGCCGCTGGGTTGACACAAGTGTCAGTACGTTGGCTTGCGTACTATGAACGCTGGAGTGCGGCTTGTGCCACTGGGTTGACACAAGTGTGAGTACATTGGCTTGCGTACTGTGGATGCTGGAGTGCGGCTTGTGCCGCTGGGTTGACACAAGTGTGAGTGCGCTGGCTTGCGTACTGTGGACACTGGAGTGCGGCTTGTGCCGCTGGGTTGACACAAGTGTGAGTACATTGGCTTGCATACTATGGACGCTGGAGTGCGGCTTGTGCCGCTGGGTTGACACAAGTGTCAGTACGTTGGCTTGCGTACTGTGGATGCTGGAGTGCGGCTTGTGCCGCTGGGTTGACACAAGTGTGAGTACATTGGCTTGCGTACTGTGGACACTGGAGTGCGGCTTGTGCCACTGGGTTGACACAAGTGTGAGTACGTTGGCTTGCGTACTGTGGATGCTGGAGTGCGGCTTGTGCGGCTTGTGCCGCTGGGTTGACACAAGCGTGAGTGCGCTGGCTTGCGTACTGTGGACGCTGAAGTGCGGTGGGTGGACACAAGCAGCTGACACTGAAGTGCGGACCGTGCCGCCTAAATGACACAAACAGCAGGTAAATAGTATGCAAACCGTGCCGCCCAGATGACACAAACGGCAGGTATACAGAACAGGCAGGAGTACTAGGTACTCGACTGGATAACAGGAGACAACGCCAGAACCAGAAATACATGAAACGCTATCACCGGCATTGAAGCAGCACTCACAACAGAAGGACATAGACGCAGGAGCTAATCCGGATAGGTCCCAAAATGATGGACAGGAGGTAGGCGGAGTTTCAACAAACACTCGCCCGACCTTCGCTTTGCACAGCATTCGCAGTGCGATGGCTTGTGACACCCTGTTGGGATGCTGGTATTGGGATTTTGACCGCCAGGATCCCGAGTGCCGGCATCCCTAACCCATCCCAAAGTAAATGCTAGGTCAGGTATGCAAGACATAGTAATGGAGAATTGGAAACAGTACTCCGCACAGACCAGGCAGTAAAGACAATACAATAAGCGAAGAAATTTATGTAGAAAAAATAAATTACAATATTTTTTTCTCCAGGAGCAATTAAAGAGATTTAGTTTAGTTAACTCGGTCAAACAATACACCACTAAATAGGGCAACCCTGTGACTGAAATTTCATAGCCATCCAAGAGAAAAAGCATAGGGAGGACATTGCCCCTGCGGGCACAGACACAAACACACACATAAGATGACAGGTAACACTCCCCCCCCTCCTCCTCACCCCCTCCTCCTCCCTGAATTCTTTACTGCCCATTACACCCATAAATTCATAATAGAAAATAGTTACTGCGCTGGCTGCTGCTACAGTGCTGGCTCCCTTCTCTGCATTCTTTTTGACTGAGAGGTCTCGGGAGTCTGGGAGCAAGCAGGGACAGTGTACAAACTACTTGCCACTATTCAAGTGTAATCAACAATGTTTGAACTGTGAATACACTTGTAAAGTGGCAAATGTTTTGCAGATTGTCTGTGCTCCCAGTGTGACGATTTTTCAGACGATTTTTCAGACCGGGAGAGACCTGACTCACTGAAGACAGGAGGAGCAGAAGCTCAGCTGTCATCCACCCGGTGCCTTCAGGCTGATCGTCTTAGTAAATCAGTTAATCAGCCTGCTACAGCAGCTCCCATGTTGGCCATTCTATAACATGATGGAAACAAGGGCTAGCTCAGCCTTCCGCCTCTTAGCCAATGAGCGGTTCCCACCATTGAAGTCAATGGTGGGAACCACAAAAGTAACCTTAAGTTACCTTTGCGCTTCTCAACATTGATGTCAAAGGACGTCCGTTCATTGGCTGAGAGACGGAAGGAAGGCTCGCCTCTCTCAGCCAATGAGTACTCAGCACCGGGATTTCTATAGTGAAATCCCAGGACGGAGTGGTCATTCGGGTAGTACTGTCCTTAGAGGACAGTACCAATGTCCAGTGGTCTGTGAATTTTCGGTTTGATTTTTGCCAAGCCCTATGGATGCCTACATGGAAGAGGACGTGATCCACGCATAAGAGGAGGTGAGTATGGATTTTTTTATCAGGTACCCTATGGATTCCTACTGAAGAAGGGGACATGAGTGTCTTCAGGGATATATAGGTGAGTATGTGAGATAGTGAGTGTGCATGCATGTATGTTTTATTAAACCTTTACTGTCACGGTGTGTGCGTTCTGCAGGTTTTTCTATATTTCTTTTGCTGTGGATCTACAGGTACCAGTGGGCCCGTAATGCCCCACATGCTGGTACTTGTGGTTCTCCAGCAAAAGACAATATTTGTAGTTCCAAAGCAAAAAGACAATGGCCCTCATTCAGAGCCACTCGCTAGCGGCAGTACGCTCGTTCCGAGCGATGTTCGCACATCTGCGCATGCGTACGGTTTTTAGTACGCATGCGCGAACCAGTCAGTGCTGCCGAAAATCATTTGTACGCAATATAGCGAGTGCCTGCTATTTTGAGTGACAGAATGAGGCGTATGTGGGTGGTAACAGGGGAAGGTGCTTGAAAACGGGGAGTGGAGATCCGATCGCAGGCGTGCTTAAAGGTCAAAACGGGCGTTTTATGGGTGTGCATAATTAATACAGCAGCGTCAATGACCACGTCACTTGGTTTTTTTTAACTCAGAACTGCTCGCAAAATAGCGGTTGAAAAAACCAACCACAAGAATAGCGAGCAGTTCATATCCTGTTCGATGTACTCGATTAATCTAATAAATAGCGGACATGACGTATGGTGCGAGCGGCCAGGGGGCATTTTTATCAAATAAACGAGCGTATGTTTTGCTCGCTCGTTCAGACTTAGAGGTGTGAACAGACTGCAATGTGCGAACGGATCATTTGCATAGCCACCCCTTGTTTTTGAACGAACGAACGCAAATAGCGAACGGCTCTGAATGAGGGCCAATATTTGTAGTTCTCCAGCAAAAGACAATATTATTACTATTAATTGCACCACACTACATAATCAACCCAGCACCCACCGCACCAAGGGTGCCTGGGATAGCCCCAGGCTATCAGCCTAGGCTTGGGTTGCCTTGGAGAGGGGGACACCTTTATTGGGGGTCCCCAGCTCCCCAAGGATCCCTGGCCATGGCTGACTAGCGGTCAGGGGTAATGCTTTGGCTGGGGGACCCAGTGAAAGGGTTCCCCTGGCTGTGGCATTACCCCTCCCACAAGAATATGTTCGGTGCTTTTTGTCCCCTGTATTTCCAGAACCAGGACTGGATCAGAGCCCAGTGCTGGTTGCGCTAAATATAAGGGACCCCTACATCATTTGTCCCCTGTATTTTGGCAACCAGGGCTTGTTCTGAATCTCCTGGTGCTGGTTGTGCTTAATACAGGGGTCCCCTACGTCTTTTGTCCCCTGTTTTTAGCTCAACCAGTATTAGGTCTCCAAAGCCCAGTGCTAGTTGTTCTTTTGAGGAGGGGGCCACACGTTTTTTGTTTTTTTTTGGTACACAGGTTTTCATTTTGTTTAAAGACAGAAGAACAGATGGACCTCTCTGATCCGTCCGTGCTTCTGCTGGTTCGAGTTCAAAATCGAACGCAAAATGCAAAAGAATTCTACGAATGATATTGAATGAATACACCATCGAGTAACCAGTGGTGTAAGTTCATCCCAGATGACCGGAGGCAAGTTATAATTTGGTGCCCCCCCCACTAAAAAAAAAGGGAAAATAAATATGGTGCATATATATCTATTACATATGCACAAAAAGACTAATATAAAATAGCCTCAAGTGGGGTGAATATATTGTGGGCAATGAAGTAGGTGCCCCTTCAGTGCTGCCGCCTGGCAGAAGGTGCCTCCATTGTCTCCCATAGTTCTGCCTCTGGGTCTGGTATTTCTGAAAATGCTTTCAGTGCATTGATTGGTAATGATTTTCTAAGTATCAGCAGGCAGTAGCAGTCAATTTCCCATTCCCAAGTACTAGCGGTAGCAGGCATGTTCCCATTCATGAGTACTGGAAGTGGGGCACACAGGAGGTGACATGCATCTTCCCATTCCTGAGTACTGGAAGAGGGGGCACACATGTGGTGACAGGCATCTTCCCATTCCCAAGTATTGGACGAGGGGCACACAGGTGCTAGCAGGCATGTTTCCATTCCTGAGTACTGGAAGAGGAGCACACAGGTAGTAGCAAGTATGTTCCCAGTCCTAAATACTAGAAGAGAAACACACAGTTGGTAACAGGCATGTTCCCATTCCCAAGTACTGGACCAGGGGCTCACTGATGGTATCAGGCATGTTCACATTTCTGAATACTGGAGGAGAGGCACATAGTGGTATCAGGCATGTCCCAATTCCTGATTATTGGAAGAGGTACACACTGGTGGTACCCGGCATGTTCCCATTCCCAAGTACTGGAAGAGGGGGCACACAGATGGTAGCAGGCACATTAACAGTCCCGAGTATTGGAAGAGGGGAACACAGGTGGCTGTAGAACATATAAGGAGGCCCCAGCACTTACCCCACCCCCATAGAGCTTGCAGTGGCAGTGCACACTTACTGTGTTTTTCAGACACTTCTGTTCCCCGACCCCAGCCCAGAGACAGCCACCGGCGCCACGCTGACTCTCCGTTCCATCCACTCCCGAGTGACAGCAGCCACGCCCGCACAGTCCCTAGTCCGGCATAGTGACTTAGTCCCAGCCGCACTGTCTCCCGGCTCCACACTCGAACAGGTTCAGGGTTGCGGTCACATGGTCCGCGACCCAGAGCACACAGGTCACAGAGGAGGAGCACCGCCGCTGATTAGCATCAGCTAAGCGGCTCCTCTGTCTGTAAAAGGTACATGGAACGGCCGCAGATGCGACAGACAATAGTACGGGCCAGGGGACAATGAATGGAACAGGAGACAATGGAGGAGAAGGTGCCCCCTTCGGGGTTGGTGCTCGGCTGCAAATGACTCCATTGTCTCCCATAGTTCCGCCAGTGCGAACAACACAAATGACAGCAACTCGGCAGCTTAATAAATTCAGTAACCTGTTTGCAAAATGAAACACATGAATACGGACGATGTCATCCGAGATTGATCTTGGATGACATCAAATAAAAATAGGCAACTTGGTAAATTTACCCATTAATATTTAAATTGAAAAATATTATTAAATTAGCAATGCCCTGGCCTAGAATATTAAAAACAAATTTTAGCATGTTTAAAATAAAGTAACAGGAAACATTCTGTCTATACATAAAAGTTGACATAGATATATAAATGTGTTTGAAAATCCAAAGTGTCAGAATGGTTTTGGCGAGTCACAATTTTAGGCGTTTCTCCTAATTGTACTGTAAGAATATCCTGCATTACGTGAGGATATTATAAAGTAATATGGCCTCCTATCACTAACTTACCAAAGTCTGTGATTGCAAAGAACTTTAATTGTTTTTATTTTGCAACATTTTTACTCCACATTTAAATAAACAAAGTTTTTTGTTTTTTTTTAAATGCCAAGGACATTCTAAAGTCAGAATAGGTATCAATGCTGTTTTCTGAGGTACATACAGTATTTGATATTATTGAATACTTACACATTATATTTTCTTTTCAGGCCCATCTCACACATTTCCAGACTGTCCAGCACCAGTACTGGTGGAGGAAGACCTGGAGGAGGAGCTCATTATCCAGTGGCATCACTAGGGAGGTGCAGGCCACACAGGGTGACACCATCTTGAGGGGGTGACACAAAATAGCAGAGCTGATCTGCTATTTTCATGTCACCCCCTCAGATGATGTCATCAAGCAGTAGTGATAATGGTGATGGATGACGCGCGCATGTACGCATCATCCACGCTGTGCCCAGAAACGGTGGTACTGTCCAGCAGCTCCCGGAGCACTGGGCAAGACCCCAGCATGATGAGAACAGGAGCATGATATGCGGTCACACCCCCAAAATGTAATTCAGCGTGGGACGTGGCATTGTGGGCATGAGGCAACACACCTTTTTACGGGCACACAAGGAGTCGAGAGTTGTGGGAGACAGGGTGAGTGACACCAACCCTAGTGATGCAATTGCCATTATCCTCACTGTAATGGAGCAGCTGAGTCTGCAGAGAAGACACCACCAGATACCTTTCAGCCCACACAGAACTCCCAGCAGGACAAGGTTTTGCTTAACGGGACACAAGGTGATCCTTCCTCTATGTACTTTCTGAGATTTAAGTTTTCAGTTGCCTTCTCCTGGGGTGCTTGGTCTGTAGACACTTAGGTACTCTTGTATTTTGGAGCCATGGATAATTTAATAGATTTGGCTTGACAAGATGAAGCTACCCTTGGTCCTTGAACTGGGAATTTTACTACTCTTCTCATATCGGTACAACACGCACTGTAATGCAGGACTGGGCAATAAGCGGCCCTCCAGCTGCTGCAGTACCACTTATCCTAGAATGCCCTACAACAGTTTTAGCATGGCCAAATAGCAAAACTGTGACAGGGCATGTTGTGATGTGTAGTTCTAGAACAGCTGGGGGGACGCTTATTGCCCACCCCTGCTTTAACGGCTAGACAGAACATGCTATAAAATCCCTGGAGAAGTTTCTACAATGATTTATCTTAGAATGACTGGTCCCACTTGCTTGAATTGCAGAGTTTCTAAGGACCAACTTAGTGCAGAACTCTACAGGGATATCCTCATTCTACCTTAAGCTTGGCCTCCAACCAATGGTCTTCCTATTACTTCTACAGACAAGAAAGTGTAGGATCTGCAGCGATGCTGGAATATAAATGGTAACTAGCCACAAGAGGTTTGTGGACCAGAGGAGACTAGACAGGCCAGTATTATCAGTGGGAAAATGTATGGTTTTCTACATGCAACACCACCTTCCTTCAGATCTACTAGAGTTTCACATCTTCCAGGATAAAAGATGGTACCTCCTTGTCCAACTTATCGACAGTTTCATCCCTCACGATTCTGCCTTCTCTAACTTATCAACTTCAGGACCCACCCTCACAACTAAATAGTCTGGCCAGTTGCTGTGTGTTCTAGGAACAATCAGCACCATGACACCAACTCTATAGGAAACTGTAGCAGTTAGTGATTGGCTAATTTTGTTGTGGGTGCCTATTTACAATAGTTTTGTCCATAAGGCCCTGAAGTAACTTTTACTTGATTTCAATCATGAGTCTAAAAATACTTAAAAGGTTAGATGCTAGAGGAGACAGGTATTCTTCCTACTTTTACCTATCCTTACATATGTGTAATTTATCATTTGTAATCCTATAATTTATTACCTAAAACTCAGAATTTTTCCTATAAAAAAAAAATTGCTGCTATGAATCCCGTGACAAAAATCACAGAAAATTGTCGATTTTGACAAATCACCCATTATATTTCCCTCATATTGCTAAAAGGAAGGTTGGTCTGGATACGTTCAGTATCCCGGCACAGGGAATGCTGATGCTTAGAATACCGGCACCGGAATCCCGAAACCTGTCAGAATCCCGACCACCGGCATCCTGAAGGTAAGTAGCAGGGTTGGAGGGAGGGTTATAGGCACTAGTGGAGGGTTAGGTTTAGGCACTAGGGGGAAGGGTTTGGTTTAGCATGCGGGGAGGGTAAGGTTAGGTTTAGGCAGTAGGTGGGGAGGTTAGGTTCAGGCAACGGGAAGGAAGGGAGGGTTAGGGTTAGAGAAGGGAGAGGGGGAGGGTTAGGATACCTACCGATAGGTGTCGGTATCCTAACCCTGTCGGGTTGCCGGCATCAGGGTTTTAACCCCCGGAATCTCAAGCGCCGGCATCCTGTACCCATCCCGGTTGGTCTATAGCAGTGCATCCCTAGGGTGGAGCACAGAGTAGTAGGCAGGGGGTGCACAGTAGCAGAGATGAGTTCTGTAGCCGGGCACAAAATAATGGTCTAACCTGCTCTATTCATCTCCTGCTCTATTCATCCTGAAAATCATCCTTTCTCCATTCACTGCCATTTCTTACATAATTTAAAAGCAGAAGGTAGAGAAGGGGATATGCTTTGTACACTATCATGATAGGCATTACTGATTTTGTCTCTCAGGCAACAAAAATACAACGTTACTAGCAATGACCCATCATTAAAACCTGCAATATTGATTATCTTAGGGAAATTAAATGTCATATTTTGTTACTGTGACTCTGTTTGCAGTTTGTTCAGAAATTACTATTCTTTTTTTCACACAAGGGGGTAGATTATGACCATATGTTTACTATTTGCAATAACTGCGCACGTTATGTGCTGCAATTATGGCTGCATGCATGTATAAATGCCAGTATGTAATCAGAAGAGCACAGCCTCTGTCTTTATCAAAACCACTATGCCTAGATTGGGCGCTGACCATTCCGATGTGCAGCTATCAATTTCAACAGCCCAGGCTGGCACTGGCACACCCACAGCACTGTCTCTGGCTGTTTGTTCACTGGAGAGGTGAGTTAACACTCTCCCTTTTTGGCAAACGCATTTTTAATACAACCCATCGGTAATTGTCTCTACTTAGCCTTGATAACGTGCAAAGCAGGGCCATGCATTTACATTTTTTAAAAGGCACGCTTAGTACATATCCCCCAAAATACTGTATATTAATCATAAAACCACACTATCCAATATCAGGTGATAAATGACTTATTGGCACGATAATTAGATAGTGTGTATGCAGGAGAGTTTGAGCATTTTTATCCAATGTTGCATGCACTGCATCGTTCCCGTCTTCCAGATCCCATTCAAGAGATGAAAGGAAAGTATGCACTGAGCATGAAATTCCTTAATGTGTTTGGATGCGCACTGATCCGATAATCGCTCCGTCAGATCGGAGGGTTTGCCGGATCGGTGGCATCCCCCATCGGGTATTTTTGTACCTAGCTTAACTCCTGTTTGAGACTGTAATATTTAGTGACTAGTTTGTATCTATTCAGAGTTACAACAGATTAGTGTAAAAGCCGATTGGGTGTGGACAGTATATTGGAATCCGCCAACAAAGCCTTATATGTTTGTAATACAGAGGTTACTAATATATTATAATGTCATTCTTATCTCATGTTGCATGTGTGTCTGCTGTATGCCTCACAGAAGCACCAATTTAAATATGAAATAATCTGTAATTATCAAACTATTGACAGAACAGGGAAAGAAGCCATTAGGCGTGGCCAAGGAGGAAATGTTTACATGAGATAGGAATGTCAGAAATAATCAGATATATGAAATTACATGCTAGGGTGGTGGTATCTTTATGAGTTTTATTATTCTAAATGCCCTAACACACAAACTCACACTAGGGTCCACAGGCAGATTTTTTTGGGCTGCAGCACCCCCCCTCCCCTAAAGTCCATCACCTCAGTGAGCCAGCTGTCCAGTTACAGTCCGTCATTCCAGATGCCTGGAGGCACAGTGGCGGAACTAGCGGCGGTGCAGCCGGTGCCTTGCAATGGAGGCCGCTGTGGTGCAGGGGCCCATAGCCGCCTGCATCCAACAGCACTGCTGCACCCGCAACCAGTGTCCCCCAGGTCCCACAGTATTTAAGTGTAATGCGGACCTCAGTGAGAGCAGTTTGCACTACACAGTAACAAATAAACACACCAACGCCAGCAACGGCGGTGTGTTTGTTATAGCAGCCAATGAGAGCCAGACAGACTCTCATTGGCTGCTGCGTCCATGGAGGGAGCCGGGCTGGAGCTCACTCATGAGCTCCGCCTTCCGGCTCCCGCAGTGGGTGATGGAAGAGGCGTCATGACGTCTCTACCATCGTGCAGAGCGGAAGGACAGAGGAACTGACGGTGGTGGATGCAGGAGCGGGGATTCAGGTAAGTGTGTGTGTGTGTGTGTGTGTGTGTGTGTGTGTGTGTGTTTGTCCTACATATGTAGAGGGGCCACTACTGGGGCACTGAATGGATCACAGACAGAGTGATGGATCACAGAGACTACCACCTATATGAGCACTGACAATATGTCTTATTTTTTTTTCTTTTTGTGTAGCATTTAGGTGGTGCAAGAAGAATATGAAAACACAGTTGGCCACAACCAATGCATATACATACAGTATATACACCTAGATATACTTTATCACTGACAGGTAGACTGAATATCATTAATTATATAGTTGCAATGGCACCTGTCAAGGGGAGGGATATAATAGACAGCAAGTGAACAGTCAGTTCCTGAAGGTGATATGTTGGAAGCAGGAAGAGTCGCTCATAAGAATCTGAGTGACTTTGACATGGGACAAATTGTGATGGCTAGATGACTGTGATATGTTGGAAGCAGGAAGAGTCGCTCATAAGAATCTGAGTGACTTTGACATGGGACAAATTGTGATGGCTAGATGACTGGTTCAGAGTATCTCCAAAACTACAAGTCTTGTGGGGGGGTTCGCGGTATGCAGTGACTAGTACCTACCAAAAGAGGTCCAAAGAAGGACAACCGATGAACCGGCGACAAGGTCATGGATGCCCAAGACTCATAGATGAGCATGATGAGTGAAGGCTAGCCCCTCTGTCCCTATCCCACAAAAGAGCTACTGGCTACAGTTTATGCTATGTGGCTTCATTGTATTGCAAGTGATATTCTACCACTCCAGCCTTTATCTTGTGATCACCTGTCTTTTGTATAAACCTCTTCTACACTGAGTTTAAGACCTGGCAGCATCTCCGTATCCATGAGAGCATCTATCTTTAAGGGAATAAGGATGGTCGTTATAGGCAGAAGACCTCAGCATATGGTTCTGGAGGGCTTATGCAAAATATGCAGGTGTATCATAACAATAGCCTCTCTCGGTCCATGTTAGAGGATGAAGAATTCAGCTTTTGACAAGCATCCCATTCTAAACCCTCAGTGTGTGGCAGCAGTTACCCAGATCTCCACCCCTCCTCAGGGGAGAATGTTAATTTGTCTAAGTTTTGAAAGAAATTGCTTCAGTGGGCACACTATTCCAGGTACGCTGGTCATGCTGGGGTTTGTTAAACTCAGGAGCTCATCCTCCATATTTTTGGTGACCCACACTCCAGCAGGATGCAAAACCATTCTTGGCAGCCTGTTAAAAATGTGCACAACACAAGACAGTCTCCAGCAACTACTACCATTGTCCATTCTCAATGTTCCCTGGACTCATATATCCATGGACTTCATAAACGATTTACCCCCTTCCAACAAATACACCTCCACCTGGGTAGTGGTAGATTGATTTCTTTATATTTTATCCCCCTTTGTGGATTTTTACCTGCTCCATGGCTATCCTGTTGAAATATTTTCTGACCGCTGTGTTTAATTTGTGGATATTTTTTTGCAAAGCTTTCGAATTAATACAAACCTTTTCCTTTGCATACCATCCAGGGGCAGAACTACCGATGGTGCAGCCGGTGCACTGCACCGCCGCCCGTTGCAATATAGAGGTCCACACTGACCGTATGGCAGGCTGCAGTGCAGCTGCTTGCTGGGCAGTCATCAAGGCTGTGACTGACCTGGCCGGCAGCTACACGCAGGGGACCGGAGCACAGTGCAGTCAGGCTCAGCACTGCAGTGCACTACTGGGTAATAAATCTGTGCAGTGGAGTCAGAGGAACATGTGCTGAGCTCTGATTATAGGAGTACATCACATGCTCCTCTGACACAGCAGCAGCGCAGCCTCATGGGTATGACTCATTCTGAGGCTGCGACTGCTGCTCTGCCAGCTGCCTGTAGATGCTGCTGTGTTGGCACTATAGGTGGCATAATGTGTGGGGATTACAGTGTAGTATAATGTGTGGGCACTATAGGTGGCATAATGTGTGGGGACTACAGGTGGCATAATGTGTGGGCATTACAGTGTAGCATTATGTGTGGGCACTACAGGTGGTATAATGTGGGGGTTACTACAGTGTAGCATTATTTGTTGGGCACTACAGTGTGACATAATGTGGGGGGTACTACAGTGTGGTATAATGTGTCAGGCACCCACTGCATCTCCCTGTCACCCACTGTCTCTCCCCTCTCCCTGTCACACACTGCCTATCACCCTCTCCCTGTTACCCACTGCCTGTCACCTGTCCCTTTTACCCTCTCCCTGTCACCTACTGCCTAACACCCTCTTTCTCTCACCCACTGCTTTTCCCTGTCACTACTGCCTGTCACCTTTACCTATCACTCGCTCCCTGTCACCCACTGCCTATCCCCTCTCCCTTTTACCCATTGTCTGTCAACTATACAGGTCGCCCTCTCCCCCTCTCTGTCACCCACTGCTTCTCCCTGTCACCTCTCACCCTCTCCCCTGTCACCCACTGTCTGTCACCTCTCCCTGTCACCTACTGCTTTTCCATGTAACCCACGGCCTGTCACCTCTCCCTATGACCCTCTCCCTGTCACCCACTGCCTCCTCCCTCTCCCTGTCACCCACTGCCTGCTGTCTCTTCCTGTCACCCTCTCTTTGTCACCTTCTTGCCTCTCTGTGTCTACCTCTTGCCTCTCCCTGTCACCCTCTACCTCTCACTGTCACCCACTGCACTTTGAACTTGAAGTAGGGCGGAGGAGGGGGGCCCAAAGCAAATTTTTGCACCTGGGCCCACCACTCACAAGTTCCGTCACTGGTGCTATCTACAATCAAATGGCCAGACTTAGTGGGTCAACCAACAGCTGGAGACTTTTTTATGCTTGTATATATCATCATGGCAGGATGACTGGTCTCCCCTGCTTCCATGGGTGGAATTCGCCCCAACAACCACTACCACGAGTCCTTAGCTTCCACTCTGTTGCATACAGTGTATGGGCAACATCCTTGACCTCCATCATTCTCCCCCATGCCATTAGCCTTTGATCCAGCTTCTGAGTCTCTTCTCCAAAATTTTTTAAAAAACTGGCAGTAAGTGAAACCTCCCGTCTCAAAGCTTCTCAACGCTAGAAGTTCTATACAGATAAGAAAAGCAGAGCTATTCCAAGTTTGCAACCAGTGGACAGGGTTTGGTTATCCACACACATTCTTCACCTTTGGATGCCTTCAATGAATTTGTCTCATGAAACATTGGGCTTTCAGTATTTTCCAGGTCATTAATCCTGTCTCTTATGAGCTCCAGTTACCACCATATCTGCGAGTTCCGAATTTGTAACACATATAACTCCTGAAACACCTGGTGTTCAATTATTTCTGATCACACAGTCAAGGGTCTCCAAAGATTCAGACACAGCATGGTACAGAATATGAAGTTAAGAACATCCTTGTTTACAAATGCTGTCATGGTCATTTGCAAAACCTCATTGACTAAAAAGGACATGGTTCTGAGGAGAGAGCTTGGGTCAATGCCTCAAATGTTCATGCACAGGAATTAGTTCAAAAAGTCCATCTTTATTTATTTTTGAAACTGCAAGCCAAGTGCCCACTTCTCATTTCCCCATTCTATTCCAATTACCTGCTTCATGATTTGCTTATCAGCATTCAGCATTCCCCCCACACCACATCCCATAATATCACACACCTTACCTCCCCAACTACACTACACACGGCCGCCCATACACCCAGCAACAGGGCACCATCTCTAAACTCCGACACCACAACAGAGCTCAATATTAAAACACCGCAGATCAGCCCCTTTTCCACCACATCGCCCGACCTCGCACAAACACCTATCCGTCATTCCTCCAACCAGCTCCACCCCCATTCATCACATCAGTACATACATAACTCGTCATTCCCTCCCACGACAAATTCCACAATAATACACCCTGCTGCCCCCTTACCTCCTCACCATCAACCACTACACTACTCATGCCTGCCCATACACCCGGCAATAGATTGCCATTGCAGACTCCTACGCCACAACGCAGCTCACCATCCAAGCACCGCACACCAGCCCCTTTTCCATCACACTGATCAACCCGCACATCACCTTGTCAAATCATCATGTCATATTACCCTGTCACACTCCACCTCCCTACATACTGCACCACACTCAGCCCAACAGTTCTCATCCCTCATTGGCCCCTGCCTGGAATCCCTGTCCACATCACAGATGCATCACACTGATACGCCGCTCCCACGCCCCCTCCTCATTGGTTGACGCACGTCACGTGCCTGCCCCCAGACACCCGGAAGTGCAGATAAAAGACCAGCACAAGTATTGTCCACCTACAAACTCCTTGAAGAAGGCCTTACCGCCGAAACGCATTGGAGTCTTTTCACAGACCACATAACCCCACCTGAACCCACCGACAACCGCATCCGAATACGGGAACACCAGTGTCGTTCACACCGCCTCTGCTTGATCCACGATTACCTATACATGACAATAAGAGGCACCCATCGGTCCAGGCTGCCGCTAGCACCATCAGCAACCGGCTACCAAACCTGGACCAGCCTCCCAGCAACCCCAGTGTCCATCACCACCAGGGTGTGCACACCCACAATGCGCCACACAAGTGTCCTCTGGAGAGGAGGGTCATCCCCACCACCGGCCCAGCCTTTCACCGACCACTACAAGGCAAATATCAGCGGGCCCAGGGGACCTGGGACCCCACATACGCCGCATGTACACTGACAACGTATAGCCATTTAAAGAACCCACGACCCCATGAGGTGCACTCATTAAGGCGGCCCGGCCACCTCCTCCGACGAGCAACCTGCATTCTCACGTTCCGACCACCGAACCAGCAGAGCACGCAAGGAAGAGGATAACACAGCATTCATCCCCAAGCATCTCATCCACCCACTCCAAAAACCTACCGGTAGGTAAGTACTCTGTAAACTTTGTTACCACAGTGCGGGACGCCTCCTTTAGCAAGACATTCATCAAGCAGCAAACTGACTTCCAAGGTACCTGGACACTCCCACAAGGCTCGTAAGACTGTAGACCATAGGTCCAGCAGGGAAGACGTGCCGGTCAAGAACCACACGGTAAGGAGCCCCCTGAAAGGGTCCACCTACCTTCCCATCCAGAGCCTGATCACTCACATCCTCCCCATTCCCCCTCATCGGAGTAGCATTGTGCCTGCTCAATAAATGATTTGGCCTCCCTACATTGTTTTTATTTACCTAATCTATCAAACACATCAACACTACCACTACACCCACCACCCGCCACAACCCCCCCCGCACACACACACACAAAGGTTGAGCGCACCTTACCACCCTATACTACATTCAGCAGATTTGTTTATCAACATTCAGCACCTGTTCCAGTTACCTGCTTCAGTATTTTCTTCACGGCATTCAGCACCTGTTTCAATTATCTGTTCCAGTATTTTCTTCACAGCATTCTGTTCCAGCCTATACCAGTTACCTGCTCCAGAATTTGCTTCACAACATTGTGTTCCAGCCTGTACCACTTATCTGTTACAGAATGTTCCAGTTTCCTGCTTGTGTTGGGCAATAGCACCCACTTGCAGTATCTTCAGCAATCTGCTTCAATTGAGCTCATGGCACCTAGTTCTAAAGTTCCTGCAGTCTGCTTCTATTGTGCTATAGCACCCAGTTCCAGTATCTCCAACAACCTGCTCCAGTTATACTTCTGGCACACGGCTCCAGTGTGTTATTGTAGTCTGATCCAGATTTACCAATATGCTGCTACTAGTAACCTACATGAGGAATAGCATTATTAACCCTCCCAGCTTCATTCACACTCCAGCCTACATAGAGAGCACAAGGGGCCTGACCTGGATCAACAAACCCCTAGTGCGTGACCCAGAATTCAAGGTGTTCATTTGGCCTCCAAATTCCGCAGATCTCAATCTGATCTGTTGGATGTGCTGGAAAAATAACTCCGAGCCATGGAAGCCACACCTCACAACTTACAGTACTTAAAATATCTGCTGCTAATGTTTTAGTGACAATTTCAGAGGTTTTGTGTGGTCCATGCCTCGACTGGTCAGAAATTAAAGCAGAGAACAAACAATTGGAGATAAAAAAATAAATCATTGAATCATTCTATTAAACAAAATTATATCTGTGTTGCACTTGTAGTTTGCTTTACTCTCACCCTTTTGCCCAAATCATCGCAAACCAGCTTCATGGTCCAGTATTAAATAGAGCAATTAAAGTTCAATATTCTTAAGGAACTCTGCCGAACTCAATACATTGCTCCCAACTTCCCACCACCTGTAATTTCTATGCTACTGTATGCCACCCAGCTACATTTTACGCTAAACCGCTATAGATATTGTATTGTACATGTTACAGGGCCGTCCATACTGCACAGTAAACTGACCTTACATGATGTAAAAAAAGCCTGTGATGAAGACGCACAGGAAGTTTTTAAAAAAAACAGATAATTTCAGGTTCAATACTCTTAAAACACTGCTCAACTTTATGTATTGCTCCGTACTTTCCCTCTTGCTTCATCTTTGAGTTAATGTATGCCATCCAGCTGTATTACACTCTAAACCGCTATTGACATTGTATTGTACACTTTACCTAGTGTAAAGTTGCACAATTAACATCACATACACAAGAGGTGTAATTGCTGATATGACTGGTGTGTGTGGGTGAGTGGGTAAGGTGGGCACCTTACAGAGCTGGCTCCTTGGGTTCGAGGCCCGGAAAGGGACAATGGGCCTGATTCACTATGGATCACAACTGCGATTGTAATAGCGATTATGCATGCAGTCTGACTGTGATAGTATGCTAATCCATTGTGATCACTATGCCGCCGTAGCAGAACATAAAAAGGATGCCCACTTTACATTACACATCGAGTACCATAGCAGCCTCACGCACACTTGCACAAGCTCTGACATTACTCAGTAATTGCTAACTTCATTGCACGCTATAAGTACTCAAGCTGCGTATGGCATCGCAGTGTATCATTTATGCACGGCCCTGTAACAGTGTTTGAACACACTGGCACGCCTGTGTTCGCTGACCACCACCGGTCACCTCCCACAAACGGCACTTCCTGTCAATCACCCGTCACCTCCCACAAATGGCACTTCCTATCAATCACTCTGCGATGGGTCTGAGTAAGCACTGCAATCGCAGTGGCCAGTTCGCGCACATGCACTGTGGTGCATACGCAGAAGGCAGCAATCACCCGACTGTGTGCGTAATAGCAGTTGCAATCGGTAGTGAATCAGGCCAAATGTAATTTTGTACATCAGTATTTTTTTTTTTAATTATTATTATTTTAATCTTCATTATAGGTTTAATCAAATAATTAAATAATTTGGTGTGTGAGTTCTGTCATAAAATACATGTCTGTGTTGGCCAGAAGTCAATATTCTTAAGGAACTCTGCCTAACTCAATACATTGCTCCCAACTTCCCACCAGAGATTTGTGATGAATGACTCATGCTGGCTTGGGTTTGGGGGGGAAGGGCCCAATCCAGCAATACTTTGTCTATAACAGTTTAGAGTCTAATGCAGCTTGCTGGCATAACATTGACATGAAGGTAGGTGGGAAAGTGCGGAGCAACGCATAGAGTTGAGCAGAGTACTTTAAAAGTATTGAACCTGAAATTATCTCTTTTTATGAAAAACTGCCCGTGCGTCTTTAGCCCAGGCATCTTTACACCATGTAGCAACAGTACTATAGAGATGAAGGTATGTGGAAAGTGCCCGATAGTATACAGTACGGATGGCCTGGAATGAATACAATATACTATAATGTCTATAGCGGTTTAGTCTTGAAACAAATTGATAATTTCAGACAGCGCTCCTGGAGGCCACCGAAATTGCAAGGACCATGGCACAAATCACAGTGTGTAACTATCATATTGTAGGCTGCTTCCCCACCCCCACTCCCCTGTGAGATTGTGATGAATGAACTTATGCTGGCTTGGGTTTGGGAAGAAGGGCCCCATCCAGCTTGGTGGCATAACATAGCGATGAAGGGAAGTGGGAAAGTGAGGAAAGTTGGGCAGAGTACTTTAAAAGTATTGAACCTGAAATGATCTCTCTTTATGAAAAACTGTCCGTGCGTCTTTAGGCCAGACATCTTTACACCATGCAGTGACAGTATACAGGGCCTGATTCAGACCCAGTCGCAAGAACTGAGCGCTCGCAACCGGGTCGATGGTGGCCCACAGCGCATGCGCACGATAGAGCCGGCTCCATCGTGCGCATGCGCGAGACCCGGCTAGCGACGGGCAATCCGTCGCTCTGGGTCTCGCACCAAAGGGGGCGAGCTGTCGATGTTGAGTGACAGCTCGCCCCCTTTGGTGGGCGGGCCAGGGGGGTGGCTGCCCAAACGGAGGCGTTCCTATGAGAACGTCTGCCATTTGGGGGCGGCCCCACTGACATCACGAGTGATGTCAGTGGAGAGATTACGGCTTTGTTACAGCCGAAATCTCTCTGGGGCTTGCGGCCACGAGACCCTACCACAAGGGTCTCGTCGCAAGCCCGATGGTCGCGATGGTCTTGACCATCGCGACCATCATCATGGCCGCTCGCTATAGCTGTGGGTGGTCACCCACAGCTATGCGAGCGGCCAGGAGGCCGCACAAAAAAAAAAAACGCCCTGATTCAGAGCGAGCGGTCTTTCAGAGCGTCCAGCTCTGAATCAGGGCCACAGTACGGATGGCCCATAATGAGTACAATACAATGTCTATAGAGGTTTACAGTAAAATGCAGCTGGGTGGCATAACATAGAAATTAAAGATTGCTCTGTCTTTAAGAAATGATGCGTTTTCACACCACTGCAGATATGTATTCTTGTAAAGCACAGGACTCACACACCAGATGATTTAATCCTTTATTCAAACCTGTATAGTAGGTTAAAAAAAAACAAAAAAAACAGATAAATAAAAATACTGATTTGCAAAACGATATTGTCCCTTTCCGGGCCTCGAACCCGAGGCACAAGCTTTGGAAAGCGCTCACCTTACCCAGTCGCCCAAGCAAGCAATGCTTACACTTTTTCTGTATGTCATGTCTAGCATGCGTCTTTACACCAACGTGTACAATAAAATGTCAATAGTGGTTTATAGTCTAATGAAGCTGGGTGTCATAATATGGAGATGAGGAATAATATACAGTAATGTCTATAGCGATTTAATCTTGACAAAAAGTGATCATTTCAAGTACCTGGAGGAGTGACTGTTTACACTGCCTGAACGTGATTGGCTAGCCTCTCATGGATCACCGTCCACTGCTACAGTATTGTATTCAGTACTGTAGTTTTCATCTGTGGAGCAATCGCTAACCATTGGTTAAATTGTGTACTGCATGCATACCTCACAACTTTCTATAAATGCTGATCGGGACTCCCGTGAAAAAAGAGGGTGTGGTCTAATTGCAAAGGGAGCATGGCCTAACAGAATATTCTCATGCGCACGGCACCTGAATAGCGGGACTGTCCCACCAGAAGCGGGACAGTCGGGAGGTATGTGTATGGCGGATAGTCTTTCGTGCAGTGGCGGAACTCCCACAGGCAGTGGAATCACTGGCCTCCGGGCACTAGAGTTACACAGATAAATCCATCTATAACTGGTGTCAGTGGTTATAGATGGATCTAATTTTGGAGTCCGTGGAGCCACTGTCTCTCCCTCAGGCATCACCAGTGGCAGCCTGATTTAGAGACACATGGGGAGGCTAGAGCAAGCCTAAGCCTATTACCACCCACAAACAAGTACTGATACTTGGGATGTTACTTTAAATTCTTAACTTCACTATCCCAATGTAATGCACTGGCAAAATGCACTGGTGATAATTCCAGCCTATGCAATTGATCTATAACCAGGGTCGGACTGGCCCACAGGGGAAACCCCTGGGGGGGCCCCACTGCCTGACGGCCCACCTCCTCTAGTGCTCAGGTTCCAGACTGTGCACTTGAATTATACTGCACAGGACTATTGTGTACTTTTAATGCACTACTGTTATTAATCTGGTACATTATCATACATTCACTAGCAGTATTTACTATATATATATGTATATATTTGAAGAGGCCCAGATCCACTCTGGAGGCTGGCTACACCCATAAGTATGGGCCCCTATCACTGCATTCCCCCGGTGGGCCCTTCATGCCCCACTCCGACACTGTCTATAACCACTGATTGAATACTTATGGCCTGCGCTCTCTAGATTTTTTTGGGGGTTGGTTGTAATAGCTGCTGGATCCACATAGGGTAACCCATCCCTATTATTGGAAGTACAAAAATAAAAATGAGGAGGTCCGCGCTATTTATTAGTGAAGTGTGCTTGTTACTTTAGTCTTCATGTGAATTATATATGGAATTAATAAACTCCGTACAACTGTGTATTCACTATTTTTATTCCTCAATTAATAAATTGTCTTGGGAGTCACACTGTAGGTGGGTTAGCTCCGACGCGTATCGGCCACTAGGCCTTCCTCAGGGAGTTTGAATGAGCTCCATCTTTGGTGTGGTGTCTATTTATAGTGGTTAGTGTTCTAGCGCCATCTTGGTTGTGACATAATTTCATTGTTCTTCCATTCCGGGGATTCTGGGTATTTCTTCATGGGGGCCATTTTGATGAATGGCAAATAACCATTGTATGGCCGATACGCGTCGGAGCTAACCCACCTACATCCACAGAATCCAGCATACCCACGTACCATTAAGTCTCCTCGCTTCAGCGAGTAGAGCGACCGGCTCCGTAGCGTGAACACCGAGGACCACACGATCTCGCGAGAGCGAGGCACCTCGGAAGGAACGTGACGGACCGGTGACTATAGCAGCCAAGGAGCGCAAGAGGCGGACGGACGCTGAAGAAAAAGGACAGTTCGATCACTCACCAGGAGGTGAGTGCTACATTGGGTAAGTTGTGCACCTGGCGGACACGGGACGTCGCTCCACCAGACACAGCCCCCTGGACATCACGCATAACTATACCTGTAGTAGATGGCAAGTACATAATACAGTTAAACCTGTAAAGACTACACCCGATTAGGGAACTCACAGCTATCCTTTTACACCCGGTCAGTGTAACACCCACTCCACAGACTATAAAATACCGTTCAGGGTATTGATAAGGATTTTAAAATAAATTCAAAAGCAATAACTCATTCCACATAACCTGGTGTATAACGGGAGCAGTGTGACTCCCAAGACAATTTATTAATTGAGCAATAAAAATAGATAGTGAATACACAGTTGTACGAAGTTTATTAATTCTATATCTAATTCACATAAAGGCTAAAGCAACACGCACATTTCACTAATAAATAGCGCGGACCTCCTCATTTTTATTTTTGTACTGTCTATAACCAACACATATATAATACTGGGTTGATCATATTTTGCAGACTCTTCCAGCCATAACACAGTATTGGGAAAAGATATTAATTTAAATTGATTGACTAAAGTTGCTTTAACATATCGCGTATAAATGTGTTTAAAGCTACTTATTGCCTTCGTACGTATGACTGAATTAGTTACTATTAGCAAGTGGCACACACATTATCATGAACTTTATTCTTTCGGTGCCCCCTCACTAGAGGAGTTACTGGTGTTACCATAGGAACCCGCACCGCCCTCAGCACCGCCCGCCGCCATTTTGGCCAATGGAAAGTCTCGCGAGAATAAGCCGCAGGGGCTCAGAGCTAGCGGGCGGGGAGCAACTTTGTTCTCAACTTGTGCGGTCGGAGAGCGGAGTCTGGGTGGATCTGGAGAGGCCGCTTGAAGCATCGGGGCTCTGGGGGTGCTTCGGAGTGCGGAGGGAAGGGTTTGGGGCTGATGCTGGTGCATAGTCCGTGCTGGATTAATGGGGGACTGTGACCGTGAGTGCAGCCTGCAGGAGGAGCCGCTACAGAAGCAAAGGTACTGAGGTTGTGCATTATGGAGAGCCAGCTGCTCCTTGTACTGGTATCATGCACGCTGCACACAACGGTCCTATCCACACTGCATCTCCTCACACTGCACTGGCACTCTGCATATCTATCTTCAGCACATACTTAACTGGCACTCTGCATAGCTTCAGCACACACTGCACTGGCATTCAGCATATCTTCAGCACACACTGCACTGGCATTCAGCATATCTTCAGCACACACTGCACTGGCATTCAGCATATCTTCAGCACACACTGCACTGGCATTCAGCATATCTTCAGCACACACTGCACTGGCATTCAGCATATCTTCAGCACACACTGCACTGGCATTCAGCATATCTTCAGCATACACTGCACTGGCATTCAGCATATCTTCAGCACACACTGCACTGACTGCAGGCAAAGAACACTTCACTTGCACACACTGCACGGGGGCACAGAATATCTTCAGCACACATTGCACGGGGGCACAGCATATCTTCAGCACACACTGCACGGGGGCACAGAATATCTTCAGCACACATTGCACGGGGGCACAGCATATCTTCAGCACACACCAGTTCCCTTTCACACACTGCGCTGGCACGCACACTGACTCTCATCATACATTGCCCTGGCAATCACTGGCCCTACTCGCAATCAAAATTAGTATGCTATGCCCCATCACACACTGCATTGTTGCTATGGACTGAAACACTACCCTAATTATTGGATACTGCACTTGGTATGAAACATTCCTTTATGGACGATGCAGTTGGCTGGTATACAACACCCTCTCCCCTGCTCTCCCCATTGCTCACTGCTCTCAAATGGCTTGTAATAGAAATGAATTCATAACCCACTACACAAAACCGGCATAAAACCACCTTCATCTATCACTGGGCAAACATGTTCCTTCATCACCTTCTGCATTGACTTATGGCACTCTGCCATGATACACAGAATCAATACTCAAATGCCAATTTGTTCATATATAATAAAATCAGGAAAGCAACAATCAAAGTAAACAGACTCATAGCTTTAGACAGGACAAATCTCAAGATGGTAAATGAGAACAGCTGTTTTTTCAAGGCAGAATATCTGGCATAGCCAATGATGAGGCTGCTCAATTCTGTTCCATCAACTGCGTCCGAGCTGACTATATATACTAGGATACATGACTCTCAGCAGTCTGACATCACAATGCACCTTATTCATACACATGCAAAGTACCAGTATATGTTGCTCAGCTTTCTGACTTGCCATGTTGTGTTCTGTTTTAGTTCCTTACAGCTCATGCTATATGTAAGGTACATTCCCACTTACATCTTTCTTCTGCATGGAATGGAACAAGTAGCGTTCTGGAATACGCTAATGCAAGGGTAGTGACAATGAATATGGTAACACTAGGAACAACCATTTCTAGTGTCAGACCATTTTGCATGTGATTTTTAAAAAAAATAATATAAACACTTGAAAAATGCCAATGGGTATGTACCCTTCCCTGACCTACAGCTTTGTTTATATTACCTAGCAGACAGTACTATAATCTTATTCACAGCTGTGTTATGCTAGTCTAAATTGTCACAGTGCAGTGATTTATTGCATTCTTCTGACTTCCAATTACTCAGCTCTCCTTTCCACATCCTGGGCATGTACTTAGAATATAGTTCTTAACATTTCCAGTTCTTTTTCACTTGTTTTTTCTTTTTTTTCATTAAAAATGTAATTTCATTGCTCAAAGCAAATGCTGAGCTGTCCATAATCTGTCTACATGTCATACCTGTCACAGCAATGGTGGACATGTTTTCAGGCAGCTCCTGAGGTGAAGTAAGATTGCTGTAACAGAAGACGAATGTTGAATTCTCATTGTGCTGTACTTCTCTTATAACTGCTGCTGATACATTCTTTCATTGGTTTATTTAATTCTCAGAGATTGTTGATGGTGAACATAACTGATTTAGCAAAACATAGAAGACTGATAGATCGGGCAAAGTGTGAGCGTACATGTTGGCTATACGTAATGGAGGTATTCATTTTGTAGACTGAACAAATTTTAATGCAGATGCAGCCTATCACTGGCTTTTGTCTCTGTTATTTCACCTAGTGAATTGATAGGTTGCATTTAGTGATGTCACTGGTTTCTAGTGCATTGATAGGTTACACTTTAGTGATGTCACTGATTCATGAATATTGGCTCAACCCACAAAATGGCTGTCTACTCTGTTTAAGCAATGGGCACCTTTTTTACTATGATGTAAATGCTTGTTGCTTTCCTGATTGTCTTCTATTTTAACCCAGTTGGTTGTATTTCAATTTTAGCCCCTTGAGTGTGTAAATGAACAAAGTTACTTTCCTACACTTGCACGTCTACCTTTGAATACTTTACTCACAGCTCTGTTTCCAATTTCAGATCACAAACCAATTTGGTTATGGGGCTAGAAGTCTAGCAATTATGTTCTATTTTGTGTGCCTTTATTCTATTAGTACTGGAGTATTGATTTGTGTTGAATCCAATTTAAGAGGATAGTTTGTGAAGCATCACATCAAGCCATTGCGTCATTGAATAAAATACCCGGGGGCATACCAGTACTTATTAGCAACCCCTTAAACAATGTGACAAGGGTTCTTATGTTGCAGAGCGATTAAACACTAGGAATTGGAGTTTTTCTCCAGTATGGATAAGACTGTACTATTTTTCTGTTGAATTGAGATCAGCAGATTTTGTGGGGAATACAAGTCTCTGGGCATTGTCCTGCAGTTTACCTGCCCAGTTCATGCTCAGTTTAAAAAGATCATTAATACCAGACGGTGAGGAGGATAGGTCACATATCTCTGTGAATAGATCTAGTTTAAACATATATGCATATTAATGATTTGCTAAAAGGTTATGCTTATTAGAGAGGAAAGTGGTTGTTCTTGTTATTTGTTGGTGTCAGTGTAGTGCTATTGTTTTTACTTTTTTGATTTGTTTTAACATTTCATGCTACATTACACAACAGCAGTTTCTAATATTTATAAACAATCTATATTGATGAAGGAAATACAGCTTTAAGAAGAAAGGAAATTAGATGTGGGAATGTTGCATCAAGCAAAATGATTAGGGCCTATAGTAGCTGAGCATTTGCTGTTGCGGGCAGTTTAACCAGTGCTTGTAGCTGTGTTCTGACGTGCCAGTAACAGGAGTTGGAGTTTTATGAACACTGCATTGTGTGACTACAGGGCAAGCCTCTCTGCCTATTGCTGTGATCACAGAAAAACCTCACTTTGCTTTCACTTAATTAATCAGAACTAACAGCTTAGCACCCCTTCTGAAAGACTCCTGTGTGGATGCATACATGTAAGCTGTGTGTTTGAATACTGTACTACTATTCTGATGAGGCTTTCCTTGCTTGAGATCTCATGATGCATGTACTAAGTATATACTGTATGATTATCAGCACCTTTTGTGATGGTTTTATTTGTTGTACCTTTTTGCTTTAAATTGGGTTCACACTAGATATTAGGTAAAGTTGTAGTTTTGAGGTGAATCGGAATGAAAAATCTTCCACATTATCCATTGTGTACGAACTATTGCGCGCCCCTGTGCATCGTTTGCCATATTTTTAGATCTACCTGCAGTGCAGGCCAATCTGAAGGTCCGGCGGCTGACACCATGCTTCTGGATGCGGCGGGGTAACGATATATATATCGGGCGGTTGCACACCAGATCATGCAGTGTGTACGGACTGCCCGATATATCGTGCCGTCGCTGGGTACACACATCATCTAATGTGTACCTGGGTTCAGTTAATACTTATACTGGTGGGCCTATTAAAGTCTACTGACAAAGAAGCCTCCTTTCACACTTTAACTGACTTGTAATCTATATTGGTAACACTTCTAAAAACTGGTGCCCAGGTAAATGCTGGTAAGGTTGCAATCCATAGCAACCAATTGGATTGCATATATTCATTATAAAATGAAAGCAATTATCTGGTTGTTGTGGATCACAGTATATTCTTGGACAGCTTCAGAGGCATCAGTTTACATAAACTAATATCTATCTGGCTATTTGATCATATGTAGGCATGAAATATACCTTTGGGGCTATTGGGTATTTTATCTGTCAATTAGCACTTGCTCGAGGGCATGCATTTAAAGCTTGTACATTTAAGCTATGTTTTTTTTTCTTTTTGCAAGTGGGTTAGCAGATGTGATATGTGTGCCCTTAAGTAAAATACTTGGCGCATAGGAAAAAAAAATCAGAAGCATAATAAAAAATATTAAATGTTTTTGGAGGAAAAATAGAAACTGGAGCTTGCCATGTATCGCTGAGATTTATTGGTCAGACCGTGTTCCATTCAGTGTTATGCAAACATTTTGTGTTTTTCTACAAATGTTTTATGTCTCTCTTTCTGTTATCTTTTAGTTACAAAGCAACAACGTATTTCACAGTATGGTAAATTGTAGAGATAAACATTGGTGCCAGTACACTGATATAGCAAAAAACAATTGGAGCAAATAGGGAACAAGGACATTGCCAAAGCGAGCACAGGTGCATGTATTAAGCCAGTGTTTCTCAAGCTTTCTTTAATTGTCGCAGAGCATTTTATTACGGTACCGCTAGGCCAAAAGGTTCTTATTGAGAAACCCAGCAAAAATGATTAAATTAAGTAAATTGAGCTTGCATGTCATCCTTAGGTTTAATTATATGGTGATGGACATGGTTGTGCTTTTGTTTGTCCATTTATGTTATGATTAACAGCCACTGGCACAGGTTTTGTTTATCACATTGACCATAAATAATTTGATTTGGTACTGGACCACTAACCCATGGCTCCCCTGCAAGTTGCACTGTGGCACCCAGTTTGGTAACCACTGTATTAAGCAATAGACCAGCTGTATCCTAGTGTACATTGGTGTGAGATTGTCATGTGGCTGGTAACACTAAGGGGTCTATTTACTAAGCAGTGTTAGAAGAAGTGAAAAGTGATAAGGTGCCAGCCAATCAGCTCCTAACTGCCATCTCGCAGGCTGTGTTTGAAAGATGACAGTTGGGAGCTGATTGGCTGGCACCTTATCACTTTTCACTCTTCACTTTTCATTCTCCTAACACTGCTTCGTAAATAGACCCCAAAGTGACTTTGCTACACCACTGCTTTCTGTCTGGGCACATACTAGCAATGGCACCAGTGGAAGGAGGCAGTGGTGGTAGTACTGCATGTGCAGATAACAAAGGTGGAGGAGGAAGTTTATTTCAACGGTTGATTCAATTTCTGAAGGTTAGTAGAAACTTTACGTTTTATGGTTTGTGCTTGGCCTCAATGTCTATATGTTTGTGATTTGTCAAAGTACATTTTCTTTTTCAACCGCTATGCTGATTTTAATTCATAACATTTCTTAAAGAACCACTAAACCTCAAAATTGGTTAACTAATTAGTGTTCACTTGATATTCTACTGCAGCTCTGTTAAAAAAGTAATGCATTACCTCCCCACTATATTAAATACAATTTAAGCCACTCCCACTTTATTAGAACAGTATAATACTGGAATCTATAGATTGTAATCTTGTGTGCAGTGCCCTCTTACCGGTTTGAATGTCTGTTTTTACCCAGTCTTGTTTAGTTATTGCTTTGTTCCCAATTGAAAAGCGCTACAAAATATGCCTGGCGCTATATAAATAAATGTTAATATACAGGTCACAAATTTGCAGCTACAGTCATTTCAGCGGCTATGATCTGTGTTCCTGTATATGGGTCCTCATCCAGAGTGCTTTTGTTGGCCAACAAGTCCGCAGATTTGTCAGTCGTTCTCGGTCTGCTCAGTTAATGGACCCACCTCCCTTATAACAGGGCATCTTGCTGCAGAGGAGGGTACGGTGGATATACTATTTAGAAAAAAAACGAATTTAATTGCTGGGGGTACAATGGGAGCGATTCAATTGAGCACAAGGTAAATAGTGCTGGGAAGTTGGTCCAAGAGCTATTCGATTCAATGCGCTGTTTAATCCGACTTAAGTTGGAGAATGCTGGGTCTCACGCCTTGAACTGGGTGCTTAATCGCGACTTATAGCGGCGCTAACAGCCTCGCGGCCGGCACTTTAGTCGGATGTGCTCTCACAACATCATGAGGGTGCGAGAAGAAATCCTTTAGTCTGCTGAATATCGCGGTTAGTCGAATAGTTCCGGGTACGCCTTCCTGGGACTATTCAACATTGTGAACAATTGAATCGCCCCTAATGTGTGTAAAAAAGTTATGTCTCTGAAATCTTTAGTTTAAAACCATTATAGTGCGGAGAGGGGGAGAAATAAAGGACCGGTGCTTAATCGTTACTGTGATTTTTATGTCACTATAGCTGTATCTAACCAAATGCTTCAGGCCAGAGTACATTATTTTGTTTTATAAACTGTGCCCACTGAATATTTCTTGTTCTCTAAACTAAACTATTTTAGTCAAATACTATCGGCCAGGGGAAAATATTCCTTGATTTGTTTATCTTCAAGACTATACGAATCATGTTACTTACACCGATTGTCTAAGTAATATGTCAAGATACACAGTGCACTAAAAACATAAAATCTAGTTAGAATCAAAGCACAGGCACTTAGAATTATCCATTTTTTTTCTTATTGGGTGTCCGCATTTTAACACTAAACAAACATGGAAAAGAGGTGTGCTGAGGTGTAGATTCTGGTGGTGGGTATAAAAAGGTTCTGAAGGTATAGTTTTTAACCTCGAAAAAGTAAAAAATATGTTGGCTTATATATTAATCTAAGGGATGAAAGATCAGGGTAAACAAGAAATTTAACACACCAGATATTTAAACGAGCAAAATGAGAATTTAGTACGTGAGGCCTTAGCAGATTTCACCTATCCCATATTATTTAACATATAATTCCTATGGATTGTAAACTTGTGTGCAGGGCCATATTACCACACTGTGGGGTTTATTTACTAAATGTCGGGTTCGAAAACTTGGTGCTTCCGATCATGTCTATAACTGAAATTTAAAAGGGCAATCCTTTTATTAGCCAAACATGGGGCTCGATTCAAATCAATGCAAATTAAATAGAGCCGGGAAGGAGCTCCCCGAACTATTCAATTCTGCGCGGTTAGGTCGTAGAATGCCAGTTCTCACGCCTTAAACGTAGGGCTCGATTCAATTCAACACGAATTGAATAGCTCCAGGAGCTCCTTCCCGGGACACTTTTTAATTTGCGTTGAATTGAGCCCATGGGTAGTAAAAGCATTGCCCTTTTAAGTTTAGGGCATAAACCTGATCTGAGATGCCGGATTTCATGACTAGATGCTTGGTAAATAAACCCCTTTCTGTGATTACCCAGTCTCGATTTATGTTTTTGTTCCCAATTGTAAAGCACAATGGAATATGCTGGCGGTATATAAGTAACTGTTAATAGATATATACAGTACTAACTCTTCTGCCTATAGTTCCTTGTACTTAATCGGCCCTCCAGCTGTTGTAAAACTACACATCCCATCATGCCCTGCCACAGTTTTGCTATATGGCCATGCTAAAACTGTTATAGGGCATGCTGAGATGTGTAGTTCAACAGCAGCTGGAGGGCCACTTATTGTCCACCGCTGTTTTAAAGCGGTCAATTCAGTTAGGAGTGAGGGTAGCGAGTTGCCGTTTTAACGGCATAGAAGCAACGGCAGCTGATCTAACTCCGGACTCATGGATTTTTGTGTGCAGCCCTTTGGGGCTATGAACAGAATTTCTGGAATCCAGCATTTACTCGCTTACTTACGTGCCTAATTGGATTGATCCCTTAGTATTGCAGGGTAGCCCAACAAAGATGGTTCCAGAAATGTTTTTTTCGCCTACATAATCTGAGTAGTTGTAGTTTCGTAACTCCTCTCATATTGTTTTTGGTGAATGGACTGTACAGAAAGGTCAGAAAGGTATCCCAGTGTTTTCTTCTTTTTCCCCAGTTAGTAGATGGTTTGTAAATGGGGTCATTGTTGCTTGCAGTAATTGCACAAACTGTTTGAAGTAGTGTGTGTCATTTAACACTTCTCTTGGTCAAGAAGGTCCTTGCAAGTGCTTAGTGACAAAAAAAAAGACAAAACCTACGTATTCACATTGTAATATAGCAGTGGGGGCTGGAGATTCAGTGAAAAAGAATACCCAAGTACACACTGTGACATGTTTGACTCTGGACTTGATTGCAAGTGGTGACCAATGTTTTGCTCTTCCACAATTTGCAGTCTGTTATACTGGAGGTTTCCTTTTAATATGAAGAAAAATTATTACAATGAACAACATGGAATAACCTAACGACTCTGGCTGATGGTACCCCCCCCCATTTTGATTTTGAAAGATTGTCTGATTGGTCAATGGTTGATTTGTCAACTCCCCTTCTACCTTTACTCAAGGCTAAATAATACTGTTTTTATTTACTTTAGTCTTTATTTTCAATGAACCTCTCACATTATGTTAAGCAATGACAATATTGTTTTCTGTGATATGTTTACTTGTTTAATTTCTTCTAACAATATAAATACACATAAATATATATATTATACTATATCTGCTTTAATCCTTTTATAGCTCCAAATAATCTACTTTATGTATAGATGTCTCTCTCTCCATAGACTGCCAATAGTGATCGGCTGAAAGTAGCAGGTTTTCAAAGTACAGAGGTTTCGGGGAGTTAGCAGTCACATTGCTTTTGCCTTAACAAACATCGCTGCTTTATATCTGACAACTCGCCAAAATTTCTGCACGATACAAAAAGCTGCTACCGTTTACATTTGGCCCATAGTGTGTGTGTATATATGTATTACCGTGTTTCCCCGATAATAAGACACTGTCTTTTTGTCCAAAAAAACACTATAGGGCTTATTTTCAGGGTAGGTCTTATTTTAATTAGCAGTGACAGCAGTGCCCCTTATGCAGCCCCCCCCCTTGCAGGCCCCCTTGTAGAAATGCCCCTGTAGCAGTGTCCCTTATGCAGCCTCCCTTATTGCAGTGCAAGCCCCCCTCTAATTGATCCCTCACCCACTAGTACAGTACGGTACTTACCTGACTCGCCGCCGTCCGGGATGTCCCTCCCACTTGCGCGCTGACTAGATCTAACATGATCCAGCAGGCACGGTCGCACAGGATCCTCAGCGCGCGGGTGACATCATGACGTCACCCGCGCACTGCATGACTGGTAACGCTGGCCTCTGAAGCGTTCCCTGCTCAAAATGGAAGGGTAGGGCTTATTTTCGGGGTAGGTCTTATTATCGGGGAAACACGGTAACTATATATTTTTTTTGTTGCACCTGTGTGGTTTAGTGCATAATAAGTTATAATATTACTGTTGCATGCTGTTTTCATAGTGGAAGGATTCTCTATATGGAAAAACCGTCATTCTCCGACTTAACTGGCAACTGTCGGACTAACGTCAATTGATCGGCTAATATATCTGCTGCCCATTGGCCAGCGTGTACAGACGATATGTCTGAACGACGTAATTCACAACATATCTCATTGGCTGTGTTGCACAGCCGATGGACAGATATTTCTGCAGATATATCTGTCCATCGGCAAGTGTGTACGTACACATGCAGCAGGACGTGCGGCTGCTGGATAGATGATGTTCGTTCATTGTGTATGGGCGACCATCATCTGCAGATCACTCCATCTGCAGATATCTGTCAGGTGTGTACCCACCTTTACGTATCTTGTGTATGCCATTTTGGTTAGTTTTTCATTTTATCCACTTTTTTTTTTTTTTCAATTCCTTGGTAGACACAGCCACTTACAGTAGGTGTTCCCCAAGGTTCTGTTCTTGGTCCTCTCCTATTCTCCCTCTATACTTCCTCTCTAGGTGAACTCATCAGCTCCCTTGACCTCCATTATCAACTCTATGCTGATGATACTCAAATCTACCTTTCTCTTTCATCCACTAGCGGACACTGGAGGTGCTTACGCTGGGGTATAGAGGCGTGGATAGCTGGAGCTGGCACTTTAAATAATTTAGAAGTGTGAAGCTCCTCCCCCCTCTATTCTCCACCAACCCTCAGTTTAGAAAATGTGCCTCATGGAGCTGGTCACAATCTGCTGTGCTTCAGCATTACATTTCATTTTTATTTTAATTTTAGGTTAGTTTTTTTTACTACATCTTTTACACTATATTAGGTACCGTTCGCCACCTCTCTAAAGGTGGGGTACGGGTACCTGGCGCCCTGTTCTTAGTAGAGCAGGAAGGAGGGCACAGTGCTTATCCTAAAAGCAACTGACACCTCCTTATCGCCACAGCACATTTCTACACAGTGACAAGGTCACAAGAAGAAGTGGTGCTGAGCTGAACGAGAGAAGAGACCTCTAAGGGAGCGCAGTGAGTACACTCAGCTGCGCATCCCCTGTCTCCCGCCCTGCTTCCCGACGCTGGTTTAGAACATTGCTGCTTTCTATCTACTAAGTCTCCCCTCTCCCCGCTAGTTTAGAACATCGCGGGCTGTAGAGGGGCTGACAGGTGCTGCAGCTAGCGATACACAGGCTCCCCTCTCCCCGCTAGTAGAGCGGCAAGTAGCGGGGCAGTCAGAGGGGGAAGTTCATATATGGCCAGCGCTAAGCAGCTGCATGCCTCAGGATGAGGAAGGGGGTGGAGTCTGGTGAGCAGGCTCTCTATACGCGGCAAGCGGCTGTTACAACAGCGTGGCTGCCGTTTCTAACACACTACCTGCATCTCTCCTCATTACAGGAGAGTGCAGAAGCCACACAGTGTGGGCAGAAGGATGATCTCCTGGCACACACCCCTTCTACAGGATCCTTTCCAAAAGGGTCTGTGAAGATAACACTGGGGTGTACAAGGTCCAGGGAATCTGAATTATTGGGAGGGAGTGGTGTGACCCTCCTCCTCTCTTTCCCACTAGCCTTCTGTCTCTGTACTGATTCTGTTTGAGTGGCTGTGTGTGTATACCAATTTTCAGAAAATGTGTGGTTGTTCTAAATGTAACAACAAATGTAACAACAAACAAAGCAATTTGCTGTTGACACCACACTATGTGATGCTTGTTTAGTAACACAAGGGGCAGCACAGATGGTGTAATGGTTAGCATTGCTGCCTCACAGCGCTGAGGTCGTGGGTCCCACTACGGCCCTTGGGTGTGGAGTTTGTATGTTCTCATTGTGCTTGCGTGGGTTTCCTCCGGGTGTTCCGGTTTCCTCCCACTATATATACCATTATAAACCTCTGTGGCTATTACTGTATCGCCTACTCCTCCATGGGCCGCTGACATGGCAGGAGTTATGACGGCTGTAACGTCAGAATTGACGGCTAATAGGATTGTTAACCAAATATCTGGACTGGTACAGATTATGTGTACCGCGTCTACATTGTCCTCCACTGCCTATCATAAGCCTGCACTGAGCGTCCTCTGCCGACTGTCCTCCAGTCGTATGAGGAACCCCTCGCAGCTCCGGGCTGCCAGATTTAGAATCTGTCACTTGGGGTGGAGCCTTAAAGTTCCTGCAGCTCACACAACCGCTTCTAGACAAGCTCTCTGTGGCCTGGAAACAACTGGATAAGCAGTTCCAAATCCACATTGTTTCCCTTCTGGCTATCCATTTCCATTATCCATGATGGAACAGTGGAAAACATCTCCTCCAGTAGATGCATTTGTTTTTTTCGTTTATTTTTATTTTTTTAAGGAAACAACGATTCCTTTGCCGGGCGATACACATAACCAGCAATGTGATTGGTTATAGTCTTGTGGCTGCCTACAGGCTGATTGCTGGACAAGTCGCAGCACTTCCTGCATCAGTCAGTAAAGGTTTGCAGCGTTTTGACATAGTTGTGTGTGTGGCTGTTTTTCTGCTGCCTTTCTGCTGCCTACTGATCATATAATACTACTGTGGCTCTCCAACTCTTCTGCTCGCGAATTGCAATAAACACCGCGATCCATTTACAGTAGCAGGAGCCCAATTTAGGCCTACGGTTGTTAGCGCCTGGGTTAACAATGCTGTAATTGCTGGGTGGACCAGTTGATTATGGGCTTGGATACTTCCAGAGCAGAGTTACGATTACTAGCAGAACTCTCCATGAGTCAGCAGTTTACATGATATCAGTCAGATCAGTGCTCGTATGTCCGCTTCTGCTGTTTCTGCCCGCAGAGTTCTCTGCTTGCTCTCTTGGCAGGCGGATGCAGACTTCAAACGGGCTGTTGAGGGTCTACGGTTCACAGGTGATATGCTTTTTAGTCCAGAACTGGAAAAGTGGATATCCCAAGTCACTGGGGGTAAGTCTTCTTTCCTTCCTTAGAATGCTCAGTCACCCAGGAGGACTTACACTGGTCCCTTATTTCATTCCTTTCATGCATCCCTTTCGTTAAAGGGCCAGAGGTACCCCCTCGCACATTAGGGGTGGCAGAGGTAGAGGTCGCCCACATACAGTTACACGTCAACAGGATCAAAGACGAGTCGACCAACAGGTGGCTGACTGTCTCCCATCCCACCTGGGATCTCCTGCGATGGGACCTTGCTTACAGACTTTTCAACAAGCTTGGAACCAGACCTCTTTAGATCCGTGGATTCGCAAGCTACTTTCCATGCGGTTCTGAATAGATTTCGAGGTTTCCACTCCACATCGGTTCTTCTCTACAAGTCTGCCGGTGTCGACGGACAAGGCCCCTGTTTAACCTAAAGTCTTCAAACAGTATCTGAAGCTGTATCGTTTCACTATGGAGTCACTTCAGTCTGTCATTGCAAGCTTCGAACCGGCAGAGTTCCTCATTTCTCTGTATATAAATGATGTGCATCACCATGTCCCAAATTGGGAACAGCATCAGGCTTTACTGCATTTTGCGATTTTGCAAACTCCCGATCAGTTTCGAGCATTGCCGTTCGGGTTATCCTCGGCTTCCCATGTTTTCACTAAAATTATGTCTGTCATGACGATCAGTTAATCAAGGCTCCATCGGACCACTTCTCTTGGACCATGCCTCACTGACATAATCAATTTCAAGAAACCCAATCTGAGTCCGTCCCAAAGACTGGGGATGATCCTAGATACAGCATTACAGAGGTTTTTCCTTTTGGAAGACTTGGCATCCGGCTGCTCTTTCAGCTAGCCCTCAGACCAAGGAGGGTGTCCTTGCTTCTTGGTCTTCGTCTCTTGGGGAAGATGGTAGCTGCTTTCAAGGCACTACAATTCGGACGATTCCACTCCCGAGTGTTCCAGCTGGCCCTGCTAACACAGGTATCAGGGTCTCACCTGCATCTAAATCAACTGATCCATTTGGCCCCGGCAACCAGGGTGGCACTCCTCTGGTGGATATGACAGACGCCAGCCTCCGAGGATGGTGAACTTTGGTCCTCCACTATCACTCTCATCGGTGGTCCCTACAGAAAAGACGGTGGCCCATAAATGTGTTGGAACTCGGAGCAGTTTCCCATGCTCGGCTAGAAGCAGCGCAGTTTCTAAGGTCTCGTCTGGTACGAGTTCTGTCAGACATGTGAGAAGTATCTCAGATTTTCTAGTGGGCCGAGAGTCAGTAATCCTGACGGCAGTATTCATCCTGGGAGTGGACTACTGGGAAGCAGATTACCTAAGTCACCAGGATATCCATCCCGGGGAATGGAAGCTTTACCCACATGTGTTTCACGCACTGGGGTCGTCCTCAGGCGGACCTCATGGCATCTCGATTAAACATAAGTGACCAGGATACGTGTCAAGAACTCTGGATCCGCAGGCAGAGGCTGTCGACGCCCTAACAGTTCCATGGACTGACGACATGGTTTACCTGTTTCCTCCGATACTACTAATTCCTTGTCTACTAAATCGAATAAAACACTAGTCGGCCTTAGTCATTCTCGTGGCACCAAACTGGCCTTAGAGGAGTTGGTTCTTCGGTCCTTCTTGGCAGTTGATCCGGGTTACTTCCTCTTCATCCGGACCTTCTGCAGCAGGGTCCTTTAGTTCACCCCAACTTAGCACAACTGCGTGGAACGGGGTGGTTCTTGAATCCGATATCTTAGATGGAAGGGCATCCCAGACTCTGTTATTTCCACCATGCTTCGCTCCAGGAAACTGGTGTTGGATGCGCATTATCATTGCATCTGTCACTCTTCTATCATATGGTGTTACAGTCGGGGCCTTCCGTCAAGGGTGTTTCGTTATCCCGTTTTTACTTCTCTCCGAACGGGATTAGATTCTAGTCTTCGCCTAGTTTAATTAAAAGTGCAGATTTCTACTTTCTATTTTATTTCAACACAGGTTGGCCCGCCTACCTGAAACGCAGATTTTCTTCAGGGGGTGTTGCGGGTGCAGCCACCCTTTGTACCACCTATGGCTCCTTAAGTCTTATACTTGGTACTTTTGTTTCTTCAGTCTTCCATGAATCTCCCAAGAGGTTGATATTAAGTATTTGTCTTGGAAGACTGTCTTCCTCCGGGCTTTGGCTACGGCTTGTAGGGGTTTGAATTGGGGGCTCTGTTTTATAAGCCTTGTGTTTCATGATGATAGGGCGGGGCTCAGGACGCAAGCTACTTTCCTTCCTATGGTTTTCTGTTTTCTACATAAATCAGCCTATTGTGGTACCTTCTTTGGTAGGGGACTCCGGTATTTCTTCTACCATGGATGTGGTTATAGCTCTCCACCTCTATGTTGCTTGGACGGTGTCCTTACGTGAGTCTGAGTTGTTTTTTTTATTTTTTGTCCTTTTTATAAGGCTGTTCGGAAGGGTTGGCCAGCGTCCAAACAGGGTTGGCATGTTGGCTTAGACTGACAATCTGTCAAGCTCATGTCAGCAATGATCGTCAGCCTCCTATGTCCATGTCGGCTCATTCCACACGTTCTGGGGGTACGTCGTTGGCAGCACGTAGGGGTGCCTCTACTTTACTATTGTGCCGTGTGCCCACTTGGTCTTCGGTGCTCATTTTTGTGAAGTTTTATAGAATTGATACATTTGCGGCTTCAGCATCATGTTTTGCCGCCTTGTACTGCAGTTTCCTCATAGCGCTCCCGCCCGTGGGGAAAACTTTGGGACGTCCCCAGCGTAAGCACCTCCAGTGTCCCCTAGTGGATGAAAGAGAAAATAGGATTTTGGTACTTACCGGTCAATCCTTTTCTCTGATTCCACAGGGGACACTGGACGCCCACCTCAGCGCTCTTCGCCTGCCTGTTCAGTTTGTTCCATATGTTGGATGGTTTTGTTGTTGTGTGATATCATATTCCTTTCACTCTGGTTGTTCTGCATCTCCTCTCGGTCTTCATTTTCTAAACTGGTGGGGAATAGAGGGGGGAGGAGCTGCACACTTCTAAATTATTTAAAGTGCCAGCTCCAGCTATCCACGCCTCTATACCCCAGCGTAAGCACCTCCAGTGTCCCCTGTGGAATCAGAGAAAAGGATTTACCGGTAAGTACCAAAATCATATTTTCCTCCCCTGATCTCTCCCCCTCTATTCTGACTCGTATCTCCGTCTCTCTGCTATCTCTTCCTGGATGTCTCAGCGATTTCTTAAACTTAATATGTCTAAGGCAGAGCTGATCGTCTTCCCACCCTCCCACATTCACCTCACTTACCACTATTTCTTTATCAATTGATGGAATAACTATCTGATCTAGTCCCAAGGTGCACTGTCTTGGAGTTATCCTGGACTCATCCCTCTCCTTCAAACCACATATCCAGAACTTTTCACAGTCCTGTCGTTTCCATCTCAAAAATATTTCTAAGATCAGACCCTATCTCACCCAGGATTCTACTAAAACACTCTTACACTCATTGGTCATCTCCAGATTGGACTACTGTAACTTCCTCCTATCTGGCCTCCCCAAATCCCATCTCTCTCCTCTCCAGTTTATCCTTATTGCTGCTGCACGGCTTATCTTCCTCTACATCTGCCTTCCCTCTCCTACAAGCCCTCCACTTTTAGAACCCAATTTAAGGTTCTCACGTGCGCTCACAAAGCCCTCACCCAATCTTCTCCCATATACATCTCTGATCTCATCTCCCTTCAGGCTCCCCTTCGCTCTCTCCGTTCAACTAATGCACGCCGCCTTTCATCCCAGCTGATTACTTCCTCCCACTCCCGCCTCCAAGATTTTGCCCGCACTGCTCCCCACCTCCTGGAACTCTCTCCCACTCCCCATCAGACTCCACCTCTTTGCAATCATTCAAACGGGCTTTCAAGACCCAGTACTTCATCAAAGCCTTCCAGCATTCATTCTAACCCTGCTACATGCTCCCTCCTCCCCATCTACCCCATCTGTGTCAAACCAGTTTGTCTTCCCCACACCTTTTTAGAATGTAAGCTCTCACGAGCAGGGCCATCTACCCTCTTGTGCTTCTCCTTACTTTAGTGTCATTTACTTCTTACTCACCACTAGGGCACCTAACACTTGGTTGCTTATGCTCTGTTGCTTATCTGGGTGATATGGTCGCTAATACAGCAATATATATTATTCATGTCCCGTATTGTATTGTTCTGTAAGTCGCTTGTCTACAATTTGTTTATGTACTTTGTAAGGCGCTGCGGAACACTTGTGGCGCTATATATATATATATATATATATATATATATATATATGATAATAATAGACAATTGACCAAATCAACACAGACATGTGTAGCTTAATTTAACTAATTGAAGATAAGGGAGACCAGCAGCCATTTGTGGTGGTTAACCCAGGGCTAGCGGTCTGCAGTACTCACTTGTACCACACACTGCTGCCAAGAGCCTAATGAAATGTGGAGTCTGATTCATTAACTTCAATGACAGTTGACTCCTCATTTTTGTGACCTTGGTTGTACTTGTGACAGTTCTAGGAATATTTACTTGGAGGAAGAGTGGAGTTTCCCCAAGCTACAGACATCGATCCTGTATTAAGTGTATGTGGGGTTCTAATGTTTATTTCCCTTATAGTAACCAATGCATTTGTACAGTAATAACGTTTTAGCTCTTAACTGGCAGGCTAAACTTCTTGGCTGTAGACAATCGGAGTTAGTAGTATATCAGAAATTTTTAAACATGTCGCCATTTTAGGCATTTTACATTTGCTGTATGTTAGCATTACCAACATAAGCCATTGTACACACCACTTCTGACTGTATGGCATGGCAGAATATTGTCTTTTCGCTTGCGGCCTTTAAGGTTTCATGGTGGAAATTACCTAAAGCTGCCCATCCACTAGCAGACCTCAAAACGACTGCACGATTACGACATTGTAATCGTGCAGTCGTTTGCCAGTCTGTGATGTGCCTACAGTGAACGAGCAGTCATTCAGTGTAGGCACATCAATCATCTAACATGCTGAACCTGACGTTATCGTCAGGTTGTCCAGCATGTTCGCCCGATGATAGATGTCTACACAACCAGAGAGAGCGCGCATCACTGGTTGTTTTAGATAGTTCAATAACTGTTTGCAGATTGTTTAAAAAAATATCACTTGATAACGTTATCGTTCAATCGCTCAATTTAATCGCCTAGTGGATGGGCACCTTAAGTACTTCAATTATATTTCTTGACCTTTTGACAGATGGAAACATGTAATCACCCTCAGGACTGCTTTAGTGTGCTGGTAAAGCCATTTCTTTAATAGGGTGGGAAGCAAATAGGATTTTTTTTCATTAATCTCTTCACACTGCACAAGCCTTGTTTTCATTTTTAAACTTCTCAGCTAGTGATTTGACATTGTGTTTTGTGTCCTTTATTTCCACTAGAATGTGTTTCTGTGGAATGCTTGTCATGATTTGTGTGTTGGCAAGTGTTGTTTACCGTCCTTGGAGTAGTTTATCACAATCTGCAGGATTTGTGTAGGGATTTCAACAATGAAGGGAAATCGGTGGGTTTCAGTGACAATATTTTTCCTCTATAAAGTTTTGTGTAGTTACATGTTTTTGTTTTCCACGTAAATGTCTTTATCACGCCCCAGGATATTTTATTACAGTTGCGCAAGAATCACTTTTGTAATACTAGCCAGACACCTTTTGTAAGAGTATTTGTAAGCAAAAGTACAATACATAAATGAGTGGCTCCCATAACATGGCCTGGTGGTTAGGCTAACAAACTCTGTCCTGGCTATGGCAAATTCCAGGAATAGACATATATGGATAAACGGTAACAGAGGGAAAGGGCTTCACAGGAGTCAAAAAAGAGGCGTACACTGGAAATCCATTTCTGTGTGTATAATTATATATAATCTCTCTATCTCTATCTTCCCTGTATTGTGCAGACATTTACACGTAAACATCCTGGTTGCCATTTTGTCTGATGACCAAACTGTTAAACCACATATAAGAAATATTTAGTAAGGGATTTCCTTTTATTGTTGGGTTGCCGATGTGTTCATCTTACCAAGGACTGTGAAGCTGCAGTTGATATTGTATGGATCATGCCTAGGAAGAGCACCTTCTGGTATGTCTCCTGCTTTGCTGCTCTGTCATCTTGCAGTAGGTGACTCTAGATTTCACTGTCACAAACTATTAATGCTTTAACCATTTTATTAACCCTTTTTAAGAAAGTTTTACACTTTGTTGTTTTCCCCGTTTTATTTTTGTATTGAGGGTATAGGAATTGGCACCTAAATGGTTAAACTTGAAGGTATAAAGCGACACACCTCCAACACTTCCTCAGTTTTAATTAAAGTGCTGAAGGGATAGGCAGCACTAGTTAGGTATAGTTTTATTTTATATTCTCTACGTGGAATTCAGCGTCTAACAACTGTCACCCCCACCCCCCGTTTCCCCCCTACTCATGTCCGTTTCTCCTGTTGGTACGAGCCAGGTGTTTTTCGGAGCCAGCTGGGGCTATGTCCGCAGAGTCACTGTGGCACTTGCCGTGCAGGCAGAGAGAGTCGGCAGGGCACATGCCTGGGAAATATACTGATTAATGTATGTGAAGCAGATTGACTATTTAAAGTCATTGTGTCTTTCACTGGAAAATATAAAAAAATGGAAACTATTCCTATATAAATCTGGAGGAGGGAAGACTAGTTCTCATTCTTTCTACTGTTACCCAGTGGGCAATTGGACACTCATGCTCGTCGTTCTACTTGTTTGGAGGTGCGTGGCAGATGCCAACGTGGTTTAGCGATGAACTTGCCTATATCAAGTCCTTCGCCCCCAGTCCATTGCTTTGGCTCTGCTGGATGAATTGTCTTATTTTATGACTAGTCAGAACAGCCATTTATCGGAATCCTGATCTGTGATACCAAAGGTGGATCAGGGGGAGTTGAGATTGAGGGTAAACTTTTTCTGCACTCTCGGCAGCTTCACAAACTCCCTCTTGGGCCATAATGATAGTCCGCCTTGTTATTGGTCTGAAAAGAACTTCATCTTCCTTAGAAAAGATTTTGGTAGCATCTCTTCCTGAGATCCCCAAGCAACAATTGGTAGGTCAGCTTCATTTATCCAATTTTTCTGATTTAGAGGGTTCCTCTGAAAAGGGGGTACAGTATTACATAAGGATTTTGATATTGAAGACTCTGCTTCATTGGCAGATGAGGGAGCTGGTATTTAGGGTGTAGACATATTCGTGATAGCAGTTCATCGGATGTTAGACAAAAGAGATATGGGGAATCCAGGGGCTCCAGCAGAAAGATATATTTAGATCTAAAGACTCATACATCAGCAATCTCAAAAAAATGATTCAGAGATTATTTATTTTTCTCCAATCCACCAATCTGTTCTTATACAGGTTGAGTCTCCCATATCCAAATATTCCAAAATACGGAATATTTTTAGCATGACCTGAGATAGTGAAACCTTTGCTTTCTGATGGTTCAATGTACACAAATTTTGTTTGAGGCACAAAATTATTAAAAATAGAGTCCAAAATAACCTTCAGGCTGTGTGTATAAGGTGCATATGAAACATAAATGAAGCTCATGTATGTACACAAACTTTTTTTGATGCACAAAATTATAAAAAATATTGTATAAAATTTACCTGCTGTTTATGTATATGAAGTGTATATAAAACATACCATTCTGTGTTTAGATTTTGGTCCCATTCACAAGATATTTCATTATGGTATGTAAATATTCCAAAATACAGAATATTCCAATATCCAAAATTCACCTGGTCCAAAGCATTTTGGATATGGGAGACTCAACCTTGTACATTGCAGATATTTTTCAGTGATTTGCAGATCATTTTCAGATCAGACAGATCTGCCAATCTTGAAAGGCTCATAATTTTACTAGTTTAGTATACTGATCGTCTAATTGTTACTATACACTAGCAATCTACCGCCCAGATTAGTCTGTGAAATCCAACATATTGGACAACCTGATTTAACAACGCCCATCACTTTTTGGTTGGAAACTGCGATCTGTTAACCCTGTACATTGCAGATTGTTTAACACAATCTTCGGCAAAACATAGAATTGCCTCAAATGGTTGCTGATGTATGGGTGTCCTTAAGAGTTTGAAGAAGAAACCAGTAGTATTTCCTTCTTCTCCTCAATTTAGCGTATTTGATTGATGTACAGTACCTTGCTTAAATACAGATGCACAGTTCAGGGAAAGGTGTCTGACTCTGAAACAGTACATTTTTCTATATTCAGTTATTGTTCCTGTACCTCAGGAGCAGGTAACACAGGGGTATTACTGCAATTTATTTCTAGTCCAAAAATCGGACAACGGGTTTCATCCAATCTTGAATCTAAAATCCTTAAACAATAGGATGAGGGTAGACAGGTTCTACGTGGAATCCCTGAGGTCAGTAATAAACGGTATGGATGCAAGCAAGTTCCTTGTCTCAATAGACATAAATGATGCTTACATCCATGTTCCCATATGGGAAGGACATTGGTTACTTCTAAAGTTAGCAGTGGGTCAGCATCCATTTAATTTCAGGGCACTGCCTTTTGGTCTAGCCACAGCTCTACACATTCTTACAAAGTTAAGACCATTAAGTCAGGTCTGATAAAATCATTAGGCGTCAAGATCGTTCCTTATTTAGACTCCTTTTCAAGGCAGATTTTCTAAAGGTAGATCTTCAGTAGGCAGCCGACATATTACTCTCTCACAGCTGGATACAGAATCTTCAAAAATCAAAACTGCTTCCAAGTGAGGTTCCTAGACGTAGATATTAATACTTATCTGGAAATGGTCTTTATCCTGGAAGACAAAATCCGCACCATACCAGGGGTGGTTTACAGTGTTCTGACTGTAAACAGTCCTTCCATTCTACTCTGTATGACACTCAAGGGAAGATATTTGCTTTTGAGGCAGTCCAGTATGCAAGACTACATTATTCCAGTGTTTCAAAGCAATTTGTTGAGGAATTGAAAAGGTGTACCAAGAAAAACACCTAATTTAAATATATTAATAGAGATTTAATGTGACATAACATAGTGTTACAATAAGAACAAGGTTTGTATATAAAGTAATATAAATCTACAGGTTAAAAATACAGGTTAAGACATATGTAACATATTATAATATATTGAACCATTTACTCTGCCTTAGTATAAATTCTAATATTACCCAGAATAGAAATGGTTAGTTCGTCCTAGGTGTATGTCCAGGTGTATACAATAGCAGTACTATGTTACACACAATTAAAGAGATCTAATACAGAGCTTGCAGATCATTCTTCCTGACAGTAATATTAAACCAATGTCAGATTAAAAGTAAATGGCTGTATTAATCCGCCATTCTCGTCGAGTAATCCGCAGTTTCTTCTTTGAGTGACGGTTTAATTTGGATAGGTGCAGCTTACCTTTTTGAAGGCTAATTTTACAGTGCAGTAGTTTTAATGGTGGTGGGCGGCCGCTGTTGTAGTTCAGCAGGTTCTTTTAGAAGCTTAATTGAATATCCACCATTCTACCCCTCGGTAGTGTTGGGCAGCTTCCACTGTGTGCTGTGAAGTCCTTCGGCGACAGAAGTAGATGGATAAAGAGGAAGAGTGTTCCCGTGATCCTTGCTTTGATCCTTGTGGCCCAGAATTGGCCAAGAAGAGTGTGGTACTTTGGTACTAAACATGGCAGCAGGTCAAAGTTGGAGACTTCCTCTGCCAAAGGATTTGCTATCCCAGGGGCTAATTTTTCATCAGTATATTCATTGTCATAGTTTTACAACATGGATATAAAAGGCAGAACCTTGTGGCAGAAAAGCTTTTCAGAAAAGTGATTCAAACCTTGATTAAAGCCAGGAAGCCTGCCTCTGCATCTAATTATTGTAGGATATGGAAAAAATATATTGTTTGGCGTGATAAATCGGGGTTTCATTCCTCCAGGTTTTTTTTTTTTTTCATTTATTTATTTATTTTTTGTATACTGTTGTTTCTACAGGCTGGTTTAAACCTAGGAATCCTTCTTGGTTCTCAAAGTACAAGTGTCCAGTTTATTTCCAAAGAATATTGTCTCTGATTTACGAGGGTACATTTATATCTCTTTCCACCAAAAACCTGGGTCCGACCTGGGTTTTCAGACATGGTTCCAACCCAGGTCATGCACAGTTTACACAGCACCATAGATTTGGGTTATTCTCAGGTCAGCCCCATTCACACTGAACCTGGATCTGCCCTGCTAGACTTGTGAGGTCATAAAAAGTGGGAGGTGACTGCTCCACAGCCACCAATCAGCTCATTTTAGGCATGACCAAGGTTGGATGACCTGGGTTGCGCCGTTTACACTGCACCATTACCCAGGTCCATCCTGGGTCTGACCCTGGTAGCTACCTGGGTTGGTTTGCAGGGTCACTTGACCCGGGTTATTTTTCAGGGACCCTTTTACACAGAGCTGCGACCCAGGTAGACCCAGCAAAAACCCAGGTGTTTGCTCTGGTGTAAAAGGGGTATTGCTAAGGTCAATTTGGATAAATTTAAAATCGATAAACATCTGTTGGCTTTCCCAAATGCAAAATCTGCATATTTATCATCTGTAGGGTTTTAACTTCAATACAATATTGTCAGGTTGCTGCATATTAGGGAATGGATGGGAGAGCCCGTCGCTGAGCGATATCGTTAATGATATCGTTCAGTTGGTGTGCTCAGTGTCATGAATGACATTGAGCACACCATGCCAGGGACACACTAGACGATATCGCTCAGGGAGCATATCGTCTAGTGTGTATGCTCCTTTATTCATTTAAGTGACTTCTCTTCTACTCTCTATACAACCCTATGGTCAGCAATGTGGTAAGTACCAAGAAATCCTATTTTCTATACATTAACCTATGTTTTCTACACATGTTAAGAACTGCACTGCAATATTACATAATTACTTTATCCTTTTGTTGGCAGCTTTTAACCTGCATTAATAATGGTATGATATTAGGCTTCTGGAATTTTAAGCTTTATTTTTTTCTTATTCTTAAGAATGGGTGCAGCCTGTATAAAGTTTTATTGGAAGAATTATTGTTTTTAAGTTTCAAATAAACTATTTACCTTTTGAACTTGAAATATCCACCATTGTACAGCTTCCAAAGATTGGGGAAAAAAAGCTGGCCTCAGATTCTGCTATCTTTCCACTTGGTCTGACAGGCAAGTCACAATCCTTCTGTCCAATTTAGCCACTGAAGTGTAAATCTGGCATGTTGGGAAATGTGGTTGAAGATGACCACTATCGGCCAGTGACTGTTAACTTCCGACAGCGTGGGGCTTCACTGTCAATGGATGTGATTCCTGGGCTTTGAATGGTTGGACCTTGCCGTTTAGCCAACCACGTTTGAGTCAGGATTGCAACATCCATGGACCGGTTTAAGCCTTGAATATGGTTTCAAACTTGCTGAAAAAAAGCAACATGTAGCCTATAGGTAGGAGTATGCACTATCCCCTTTCTAACAAGTATGCTTTATAAGATTATATTTAGTTATGCAGTACTTGCATATTTAAAATCTGCAGCACAAATGCATATGGCATAGACTGTTTCCCAGAGTTGGAGGCACGGAACACCATGTACTCTATTTTCTTCGTCGTGTTTCCAAGGTGATCTGACTCATCGCATGGTTTTAAAAGCCTCTTTAAATAGAAAAATTAAATACCAGCGAGCAGAATACAGTTTCTGAAAATATTGGAAGTCAATCACTGTATCTGGGCTCAAGTCTTGTCTCCGTTTTCTGATGACACTCACTTTCAACTATTAATTCATCGGTTTCGTTTCTCACATGTCTAGTACAAGGATATGATGAGTATGCTTGGAACCAGGAGAAAATTCTGGAGTTGAATAGTACTTTATAATTTAAATCTCGCAACTGAGAAAATGTAAAACCGCAATCAGTAAAAAGATTAAAAGACATCTGATGGAATCCCTACTATGTAAGTAAGTTTTTAGTATGCAGGCTTTACCTTTCAAACATTACAATGCATTACCCTTCACATCGCTACACAATTTACATTGAGTCTATTGAACACCAACAAATGTAATTACTCTTCCTATTTCAAGACTATAAAGATCAGGCTCACCTCCACACCCCAATTCCTTCACATACGCCAATTTCTGCCAGAATACACAAATTTATATTTCTGGACAAACATTTTTATTGCCAAGCAATGAGATCTGTAACCAATTGTATCAAACAAACAAACCATTGCCCTGCACACTGTATAAACTGATTTCATTTTGACTTAAAAATCATTATTCCAGTTATTCTGGAGATCTCACGGATTAATTTTCTGTAGTTTGGTAATCTATTTGTTTAGCTAGAATTAAACTTTCATACTTACAGCTGCATAGTTTTAGTATAACTATATTATTTTCCCCTCATCTCATGTAGTCTAATGCAGTCTATCGTTAACTCTGGTAAGCCCTTAAATATTTTAGCTAAGGGGTTTTTCAGTCCTTAAGTACTACCAACAGGTCATGTTTTCATGATGTCTGTGGAAACAGGTGTGATAATTACTGATTAATAGATTAGGTCACCTCTGCATGGTTAAAGAAATCCTGAAAACATGACCTGTCAGAGTACTTGAGGACTGGTGATTAACTAGCTGCTTAATTTCTATTAAATTTTACAATATGTTATACTTGTAGAAATATATCAATTTGTAGTTACAAGATAATATATATGACTAGAGTGCACTAGAATGATATTTCTAGGTTATATTTTTATTTTGGTGATCACTACATATGCATTCCAGTGGAAGATATAATTCACATTTGGCATCTTATGCTTTGCAAGGTTAGCCCCCGTTCTAAAGCTGGGTACACCCTATACGGTCTGTCGTCCAATATATTGTCCTGATGCGGATCGGAACATTATAATCGTACTCATAGTATAGTTTTAAGTTGGATACCTCCGGAGGGTGTGAGCAGAAATCCTCTAGTCTTGGTTTTGCAGCGCGGACCATTTAATAGCTCTGGACACTTATTCCTGGAGCGAAACAAACAAATTGCCCCTATATAATGAGTGTTCTGGGATTTAGTGAAATTGGAACGACTGTTCCATCGTTTGTTACATTGTATAGTGTGTACCTAGCTTATGGCGCATATCCACTACACAATTAAAATGAACGATAACGTTATCGTTCATTAATCGTGCAGCGATGCGCGCTCCCGCTGGTCGGCATTTGTCATCACCTGAACATGCAGGCCAACCTGACGAGGTTGTCAGGTTGTGCATGTTCGGGGATGAGGGAGAGGGCCTGCACTGAACGACATATCATTCAGTGTAGGCACAATATCCACTGCACAGTATGATCGATTACGATGTAATTGTACAGTCGTTCTAGTGGATATGCACCTTTACTCATTTGAATTTCCACATACTGTATATCTACTCTTCTATAGTAGAGTGTTTAATTTAGGGGCATATGTATCAAAGCTTGATGTGAGATCAAATTGTGAAATATATATCGCCAACCAATCAGCTCCAAACTATAATTTCTTAAACACAGCCTGCAAAATGTAAGTTAGAAGCTGATTGCTTGGTGATCTATATCTCACAATTTTATCTCACAACAAGCTTTGATACATTTTACATTTGTGCAGTCTTTCTCACTGTGAGGAAAGTATACTCCTCTGAGTCACTAGTTTCACTAATCCTTTGTATTTACAAAATTATGTATAATCCCTACAATAAAGGCTTACATCTCATTTTACCTGCTGTCCCTGGCCAGGTAACATTCCACTACATAGGCCTCTAAATGGGATCACACCTTTAAGCCCTTGTGAAAACACAGCTCATTCCAGCAGTGGAATGTTCACATGTTAAGAAGTCTCTCGTGAGCGGTTTATGCTGTATATAAGTGATTTTCTTTGTGGAAGTTATGCTTTCAGCTGCAGTGCTCTGTGTGAATGCTGTGGCTACACAGGAGCACTATTATGTTGCTTCTGATTTCAGTCTATTGAGGCTTCTGACCAAATTTAATTCCTTGACTGAGGAAATTGGCATTACAGACCTTTTCTTTTCACTGCTTTCAGCTGCAAAGTGCAAGTGATGTTAGAGAGTATTTATCTATAGCAGTATGCATGTGTTTTTTATATTTATATATATATATATATATATATATATATATATTAGTGTTCACTCTAGCTCCGGCGGCAGGCAGGGTGCCGGAGCTAGAGAGGGCAACTTTGTGTGCGCGGGCGAAAAGGGGGCGTGGCCATAAAAGGGGGCGTGTCTATAAGACGCGTCCCCTTTTTCATCATACTTGGGGGCGCGCCCGGCACTTACGGACATGCCGGGCAGCCCCCAAGCGCTGCAGACATGGGGAAAAGATGCAGGGCGCATGCGCCTGGCGTCTATTCTCCGGCGGGGTCACCGCGCATTTCTCCACCCGTGGGACCCTAGCGGGAACGTTATATATATATATATATATATATATATATGTTATGTAGTATGTGTGTTCGCTGTAGTACCCTGCCTGCACCTGTCACAACGCATGTAGTTCCTCTTTCCTGTCTGGGGTGGTGCTCTCTGGAGCATTCTAGCAACACTCAGGCCTTCAGTTGCTTAGAGGTTACCTTGGGTTCCTTTGTGACCTTGCAAACTATTAGACGCCTTACTAGTGTTCACTCTAGCTCTGGCGGCAGGCAGGGCGCCGGAGCTAGAAAGGGCAACTTTGTGCACGCGCCCAAAAAGGGGGCATGGCCATGAAAAGGGGTTGTGTCTATAAGACGCGTCCTCTTTTCGTCATACTTGGGGGCGTGCCCGGCACTTACGGACACGCCGGGCAGCCCCCAAGCGCTGCAGACATGGGGAAAAGATGCAGGGCGCATGCGCCTGGCGTCTATTCTCCGGCGGTGACGGGGTCACCGCACATTTCTCCATCCGTGGGACGCTGCGTCCCGCCGGTGAAGACGGCACCCGCAGTCTGTGAGGGCAGGGTGCTTTTTGCCCTCCTTCTGGAGGGCGGGGTCGTTTTTGCCCTCCAGAAGGAGTGCAGGGCGCCGCGCCCCGCTAAAACAGCCTAGCGGGAACGCTACGCCTTACTCTTGCCATGATCTTAGTTGGTCGACCACTCCTGGGGAGGGTAATAATGGTCTGGAATTTCCTCCATTTGTACACAATCTGTCTGACTGTTTGGTGGGGTCCAAACTCTTTAGAGGTGGTTTTGCAACCTTTTCCAGCCTGAGCATCAACAACTTTGTTCGTGGCATGATACACTTACCCACACATATGTTATGAACATCAGTCTTTGATAGATTCCTGTTCTTTTTAAAAAGACAGGTTGTCCACTCACACCTGATTGTCATCCCATAGTTTGAAAATACCTGACCCCTTCAAAATATCTGCTACGCTTAAAGGTTCACATACGCTTGGCACTCGCAGATATGTGCTATTGGATCATTTTCCTTTATTGAGACAAAACATTTTTATTTTTTATTTTTTTTATTTGATTTGGGCTCTTTATCTACTTTTAGGACACTGTGTGTGTGTGTGTGTCTCTAGTGTTCACTCTAGGACCGGCACCCGAAAAAGGGCGTGGTCAATGAAAAGGGGACGTGTCTTTATGACTCATCCCCTTCATTTCACTCTTGGGGGCATGCCCAGCACTCACGGACATGCTGGCCATCCCTCAAGAGCTGCGGTCACTGAATGGATGCACTGCCGCCCGCGGGAGGGGACAGAACCCACAGGCTATTTTAGCGGGGCGACGCGCCGGAAGGCAGGGTGCTTTGTGCCCTTTAGAAATAGGGCAGGGCGCAGTGCCCCCCTGAAACAGCCTAGCGGGAACACACTCATCTGCAGATATATCTGTAGATCATAGGTTCTCAAACTCGGTCCTCAGGACCCCAAACAGTGCATATTTTCCAGGTCTCCTCACAGAATCACAAGTGATATAATTATTTCCACTTGTGGATCTTTTAAAATGTGTTAGTGAGTAATGAATACACCTGTGTAGCTGCGGGGTACCTGGAAAATGTGACGTGTGGGGTACTGAGGACTGAGGGCCTGATTCAGAGCCGGACGCTATTTGCGCTCGCTCGTTCAGAAAAAGGGGCCGGCTATTTAAATTGTGCGCTCGCTCTTTGCGGTCTGTTGACACCTCTATGTCTGAGCGAGCGAACGAAACATGCGCTCGCTATTTTGTTAAGACGCCCCCTGGCCGCTCGCATCCTACGTCATCTCCGCTATTTATATGATTAATCGAGTACATCGAAAGTCATCTGAACTGCGCGCAGTGCTTGTGGTAGGTTTATCCTACCGCAATCATGCGAACAGTTCAGGCTAAGAAACAACCAAGTGACGTGGTTGATGACGCTGCTTTATTAATTATGCACACCCTTAAAATGCCCGTTTTGACCGTTTGGCATGCCTGCGTTCGGATCACCACTCCCCGTTTTCAAGCACCTTCCACTGTTCCCACCCACAAACGCCTCATCCTGTCACTCAAATTAGCAGGCACTCGCTATTTTGCGAGCGCTCGATTTCCGACCGCAATGACTGGTTGGCGCATGCGCATTACGACCCATACGCATGCGCACATGTGCGAACATCGCTCGGAGCGAACGAGCGGCCGCTTACGAGCGGCTCTGAATCAGGCCCTGAGTTTGAGAACCACTGATGTAGATGATGGTCGTTCATATACACTAAACGACCATTTTCCAGGCAACTGCTGCTGCCACTGCGATCGGCTGATCGCTTGTACACACTTGCTGATGGACAGATAGCTGTCCATAGGCTGTGTGCAGCGTAACCGACACGATATGTCTGTGAATGACGTTCACAGACCTATCGCTGGTACACACTGGCCAACGGGCACCAGATATATTGGCCGATCAATTGTTCGGCCAATACAGTGCATCCGGAAAGTATTCACAGTGCTTCACTTTTTCCACATTTTGTTATGTTACAGCCTTATTCCAAAATGGAATAAATTTATATTTTGTCCTCAAAACTCTACACACAATACCCCATAATGACAACGTGTAAAAAGTTTTTTTGAGTTTTTGCAAATTTAATAAAAACAAACAAACTAAGAAATCACATGTGCATAAGTATTCACAGCCTTTGCTCAATACTTTGTTGATGCACCTTTGGCAGCAATTACAGCCTCAAGTCTTTTTGAATATGATGCCACAAGCTTGGTGCACCTATCTTTGGGCAGTTTTGCCCATTTCTCTTAGCAACACCTCTCAAGCTCCATCAGGTTGGATGGAAAACGTTGATGCACAGCCATTTTCAGATCTCTCCAGAGATATTCAATCGGATTCAAGTCTGGGCTCTGTCTGGGCCACTCAAGGACATTCACAGAGTTGTCCTGAAGCCACTCCTTTGATAACTTGGCTGTGTGCTTAGGGTCGTTGTCCTGCTGAAAGATGAACCGTTGTCTGAGGTCAAGGTCAAGAGCGCTCTGGAGCAGGTTTTCATCCAGGATGTCTCTGTACATTGCTGCATTCATCTTTCCCTCTATCCTGACTAGTCTCCCAGTTCCTGCCGCTGAAAAACATCCCCACAGCATGATGCTGCCACCACCTTGCTTCACTGTAGGGATGGTATTGGCCTGGTGATGAGCAGTGCCTGGTTTCCTCCAAATATAACGCCTGGCATTCACGCCAAAGAGTTCAATCTTTGTCTCTCATGGTCTGAGAGTCCTTCAGGTGCATTTTGGTAAACTCCAGGTGGGCTGCCATGTGCTTTTTACTAAGGGAGTGGCCTCCGACTGGACACTCTACCATACAGGCCTGATTGGTGGATTGCTGCAGAGAAGATGGTTGTCCTTCTGGAAGGTTCTCCTCTCTCCATAGAGGAATGCTGTAGCTCTGACAGAGTGACCATCGGGTTCTTGGTCACGTCCCTGACTAGGGCCCTTCTCCCCCAATCGCTCAGTTTAGACAGCCGGCCAACTCTAGGAAGAGTCCTGGTGGTTCCGAACTTCTTCCATTTACGGATGATGGAGGCCACTGTGCTCATTGGGACCTTCAAAGCAGCAGATATTTTTCTGTACCCTTCCCCAGATTTGTGCCTCAAGACAATCCTGTCTCGGAGGACTACGGACAATTCCTTGGACTTCATGTTTGGTTTGTGCTCTGACATGCACTGTCAAATGTAGGACCTTATATAGGTATGCCTTTCAAAATCATGCCCAATTAACTGAATTTACCACAGGTTGACTCCAATTAAGCGGTAGGAACATCTCAAGGATGATCAGTGGAAACAGGATGCACCTGAGCTCAATTTTGCACTTCATGGCAAAGGCTGTGAATACTTATGTACACGTGATTTCTCAGTTTTTTTTTTTATTTTTTTTATTAAATTTGCAAAAATCTAAAAAAAAAAAACTTTTTACACGTCATTATGGGGTATAGTGTGTAAAATTTTGAGGACAAAAATGAATTTATTAATTTTTGGAATAAGGCTGTAACAACAAAATGTGGAAAAAGTGAAGCGCTGTGAATACTTTCCGGATGCACCGTGTATATGTCATATCTCTCTTTCTTCCCCTCCCCCCACATTTAATTGGGTAAGCACATTATTTTTGTATACAATTGATTGGTTTTTGGGTTCTGACACGTGTCCCTAATTTCCCAGCAGGTCCACAGCTCGCGTTTCTAGACTGTCTTGAATTCTCTGTTATTAGGACCCTTTGATTTTGAGGACAATACACAGTTATTCACACTGTCAAGGTCTCACTGTCACATGTCTGGCTGGTCATCAAAACAGAAGACTATGGGGGTGATTCAGTTAGGCGCTGGGTTTACCCTGCAGTTAATTTAATGCACTGCCTGATACAATTAGCTGGGGGGAACACAACGTGCTAAGCCCCAGAGGGTGGATTTTTCCTCGCAGCCTCATGAGATGCAAGGAAAAATCTGTGTTAAAATGCCAACTTTGTATTTTAATGCGCAGGGAAACGCATAGATTCCATCACTTTGCGCTTAATCTATGGGTTAATTCGTGTTAACGCATGGTTTACCATCTGGGGTAAGTGCAGATGAATTGAATAGCCGTGAAACCTTGCGCTTTTCCCTGCGCTGAAAACCCTGCACCTAATTGAATTTCACCTATTTTATCTAGTTAAAAAAAACCTTTTTATGTCTCTTCTCTAATACATGTTACATGTATGCAAAGAGAAGGGATAAGACAGACTCAGAAGGTACTGTTGTAGTTTTAAAGGGGAAAAAAAGGAACCCTCCTGCAGTAGCCATGTATAGAGAGCAATAGAAACAAATAGAAATCGCAAAAACACATTTCTTTTTTTAATGTGTGATCAATCAGACACAACTGTTGTGCTTTATATGCAGTTGACAGATACACTTTTATGGTGCTTTTAATTCTACCAACTTGTGTGCCTTGGAAGTTTTACTCAGCCTAATTTTGCAGCTTTTTTTCGTATGTTAACACTTGGGCTTTTAATACGTTTAGAAGCCCATTTTATAGTGCATCCTCCTGAAACGGAACTAACTTGGAACAGAAGCAGGCAGCTGCTGGCCCTTCCATTTGGGTTTCTTTCTGCAGGTGGCTGATGAAAACAAGCACCAATGAATTGTACTGATTGAGGAAAGATTGTGTACTGATCTGACTGTGGTGAATGTGTTTCTGTTTAACATAAATCTAACTAAAATCCCTGTCTAGAACGAACGAACTCGTCTCTGCAGAGTATGCCATAATAAGAGGTACTGTAGGTAGGTAAAATACATTTACCTTTTTGAAAAATGCTTTTTGAGAAAAACATTCCGTATAACCGTATAGGCAATCAGTTCTATTTTTTTCTTTTATATGACTCTTAGGGGCATATGTATCAAAGCTTGATGTGAGAGATTTATCACCAACCAATCGGCTGCTAACTTACATTTTGCAGGCTGTGTTTAAGAAATGATAGTTTGGAGCTGATTGGTTGGTGATATGTATTTCACAATTTTATCTCACATCCAGCTTTGATACATATGACCACTGAGGTCTGTTAGCCCAGCAGCTACATCTTGCCTGTATATTGTGAGGTATGAGCAAGATTATACTGCCAGATAACTGAAGTTATAGCAGCACAAAAGGTTGCAACTGAACCTTGTGGTTACTTGAATCTCCCCGATAAAGACCTAAACACAACTGTGTGATGTGCTTTCTAGTAAGGCATCAATAACAGTTTAATTGCTGTTCAGAGTTAACACATTTACCATTGAGAAAATTCCTATAAAAGATGTTATGAGCAGCATTGTGGCAAAGTGGCTTGCATTACTGCCTTGCGGTCTTAGCGTATAATGCGACAAGGGACTATCCTACATCAATTTTGGATGTCCTTTTGGTGCTCTGGTTTCCCCCTACAGTACAAAAACTGCCCTGTATGCTGTTTGGATTTAAGGGGCCTACAGATGTGTCCTCATACATCCAGCCTCCTTGCACGTTAAACAGCCCTTCTAGTTGCGCCATGGCCTGGCGTGACTCGTTAACGCTGAACGTCTTTTCGTGAGACTTTTTACCTTCAAATGCTTCTTATTTGCACAGTGATGCGAATATGATGCACAAGCAGCTTCTGTTGATTAAAATGATATGCAGCATACCTATACTCTGTGTGCGGCTGTATCTGCATGCGAAACGCTATGTTACTGTCACAGCAGGTGCACGTAGCATTTCGCATGCAGATGCACCTGCGTTCGCACGTAGAACATAGACATGCCGTATATCATTTTAATCAACAGAAGCTGCTTGTGCTTCCTATTCACATCAATGTCCGAATAAGACGCATTTGAAGGTAAAAGTGGCACGAAAAGACACTCAGGGGCGTAGCGAGGGCGGAGCCAGTGGAGCTCGTGCTCCAGGCACCTGCTCTCGGCCTGGGCGCGGTCTGGGTCTTATTTTAAAAAAATAAATTAAAAAAATGTAACCCGGCAACCACCAGGGGCGGGCTGGGCGAGTGGCAGTGGGCACGGACCCCTTTAGAATACTTTACTATGATACCTGATGCTGCTGTGGGCTGCCTACATACAACCTATGCAGGCGGCCGTTATATTTACTATAGTTGAATGAGCTTGGTACTCCTATAGGGCTCCTGTAGCCTACAGAAGCCCAGCACAATAACAGAGTTCAATTAGCTCCGCCTCCCAGCTGTAGCAGATTGACTTGCAGTTATTTTTCACGGTTGGCTGTATTTCCCCTTCTTGCTAGGGACCTGGAAGTGACGTGAGTGAGGGCGGAAGTGCAGTTCCTGCCCATGACAGCCAGCTAAAGAAGAACTTTGTCCCCACTTAAACAAGTTTCTTGTCCCCTCGCGGGCTCGCTGCGCTCGCCACATGGTTATATTCCCCCTGTATGCCCACTTGGATGGCAGGGAATGACGCTGGACACTGGCTGATTACGTCATTGTCCTCTCGGTGAAGGGCATTTAGACATTACCTTATTTTCACTCTGTCTGCTACTCCTCCTCCCCTGCGCGGCATGCCTGTAATTGCTGGGGGGTATCACATGGAGGTATTTGTGTCTCTGAATATTATGTTGTTCAGCTTCATTACTTGTTTTTGCACATGATTACTTTTATATAGAAGCCAGTGATTGTTTATTTAGTCCTATAGTGCCATGCATTTATATATGGAAGATCTATCTGTTGTTCTTGCATTTGTGTGGAGGTGCAGACCACTATAATTTTTTTTTATTTTACTTGATATATTTTTAAAATATTCAAAATGTGAGAGTAATTTTTAGTGTGTAAATTAATATAATTGTGAAGTACCTTTTTTTTTTTTTTTATCTATTCAAGCAGTACTTCATTACATAAAAATAATTTATTTTGTTATCTGAGGATACCTTTACCAAAACTGGGAGATCTGCCTTAAAGCTTGATAAATAAGTTCCCCCAAAGTGGATTATCACTGATGGTAACCCAGTTTATAGGGAGGACTAAAGAGCTCATTCAGAGTCGGTCGTAAGCGGCCGCTTAGTCGTACCCAGCGATGTTCGTGAAACAGCGCATGCGTAAGTTTCGCAATGCGCGTGCGCAAACTAGCTGTTGCGCACGGAAATTTTTCTCTCCTTCAACTTGGCCAGGTCGTTAGTTTGAGTGACAGGATGAGGCGTTTGTGGGTGGTAACAGGGGAAGGTGGAGATCCGAACGCAGGCGTGCCTGACTATGCAAACGGCATTTTATGGGAGTGCATAATTAACTAAGTAGTGTCATGGCACATGGGAGGTTTTTACCCTGACTTGATTGTAGTGCTTAAAGGTGCATACACACTAGACGATATGCTCCCTGAGCGATATCGTCTAGTGTGTCCCCGGCAGGCTGTGCTCAATGTCGTTCATATCGTTATCGTTCAGTCGTCCACTTTAATCGCCCAGTGTGTACGCACCATTAGAGAGGGTATGGTCAACCTTAAGCTCTACGACCAGCTCCGATGGTTCCCGATGGTCTCGATTAATCCTTATATGCCTGGAGATGACTTGTATTGCGAACGAGAAGGGGGCGTGTTTTTAGTCTTACGGCCGCATCCTCCCCTCGCTCATCCAGCTAACGATCCCATCTTAACGACGCAACTTGCGAGCGCTTCATTTGCATATCCGGCCCCTTTTCGCTTACGTCCGAGCGGCCGCAACGATCGACTCTGAATGAGGTCCAAAGTCCTTTTAGCTCTCAAAACACCTACTTTCTCCAGCAAAAGGGTTTTTTTCACTTTTGATAAATCGACCCCTGTGGGTCTTTGATTTAATCCACATTTTGAACTTGGGTCGCTGCTCAAGGGCCAGTGTGGAGTTCTTGCTCTCCAAGAAAAAGTTGACAGCCAGCCCCTGCAAGGACTGTTTCCCAATCCCCAGCAGTATATACTGCAGCAGAGCCACCCCTATTTGGTCACCACTCATTCAGTATTGTTCTGGAGGGTAAGCAATCCCAGACATCAGCCTCCTCTGCTCCATCCCACCTCCACCTGGTTCCGACCCACCTCCCCCTGGCTCAATCCATCCCTCCTGCTCTGTCCTGCCTCTCGTTCCATCTCTCAAAGTTGAGGTCCGTCGGATGACTGGTCTTCTGTATGCAGCCGAGACTGCATACAGGAGATCAGCTTTCTGACGTTCTTCAGCTTTGCTATAAGCTAAGAACTTTTACATGCTTACATGCTTAGGCCTGATTAATACCAATAAGGTGTAACAATTATTATTCCCATCAACATAGTACTTAAAGATACTTTCACTTAGACAAAACAGTGTCCTGGAGGACTAAATCATCATCCTCACAAGTGCAGCTGTGGATTTTATTAGTGGAATTACTTTAGTCTCATATATCAAGGGTTGCTGTCCCTAAAGTTTATTTCCTTTTAATTTGCCCCTTACATGCTGGACATGCCACCTCCCTGGCACGTGGGGGGGAGGGGTTCGCCGTAGCGCACACATGCTCTGGGCGCCATAGCTGCACGCTACGCCTCTGCTCAGCGCTGCCGAGTCACACTGCTTTCGCACATTATGTGTAACGCGATTTGTAGTGCACGAAAGATAGATGTATGTGGACACATCTGTATTTGTTGAGCATTTTTTTTCATAACATTATGTAGAAGCTGCAGTTTCTGTATAATTTTATGAATTGTTGCTATGTGCTAACAGTCTAATGCAGGAGATTTGAAAAATGTGGAAGACTCTTCAATGATGCTGGGAAAGTAACTTGCATGGACAGTGGTTATTGCTACTGCTGTCCCTGCAAGTTACTGATAGTATATAGCAGAGATATTTTCATTCAAAATTAAAATATCCATTGCAGTACAGACTGATAATCACTGCAGTGTATTAATACATAGGCCCCTAAATCATTATTTGGGTGCCTGCTGTAAAGAAATAAGATTGTAAGCTCCACTGGGGGAGGGGGAATGACATACCTGTTTTAAACATTTTATGTACAGTGCCTCATATTGAAGGGTATTCAATTAGATACGAAAAGTTGGAAAATTTTCGCCTGTCCGACTTTTCGCCTGTTTCAGAGGTGAAATCATTCCATGCGTGTCCCGCTTTTCATCTAATTCAATTGCAAAAGAGGCGAGAACGGAATTAGGCGAATGCGGAACAGGCGAAAATTACTGAAAGAATTGGGGAAATCAGTCTGTACCCCAGAAAAAGTTGCACTAACAAAGGGAATCAATATAGATGTGTACTAATAGCCCTAATAAAACAATTTTCTGTACTTAAGTTGTAAATTGCTTGCTATTAGTGTCTTTGTAAAAGTGGTGAAGAATAGCATTAAGCAGTATTTTTTGGTGAAAATAAGTAATCTAGTCAAATTTGGGGTACTTGAAAATGGGTGCTAGCATATTTTTATGTCTCTAAAGTGAACTTTTAAAAAAACGTGTGAAATCCACCTGCTGCATGCACCTGGAGTCCCAAAAACACCTGACCCATGCTTGCAGCCCCCCAAGAAGCCTATTTCACTAATTTTTATGCTTGTCCCCTCACTTTTTACATTTTTACCCCAACAATGACATGTCTTTTTTGGGGTGTTCTTAGGTTTTTTTTTTTTTGTTGCATATTTGTCTTTTGGGAGGCTGTCCCAAGGATTCCGAGTCGTTTCCCCACGTTTGCACCCCAAAATAGAGATTTTGCACTTCTTTTCACCTGCTATTCATAGGAGAATCTTTTTTGGAGAATTCAATGCATCGAGTTTCCGCTTAGGCAAAATTGTCCTGGAATTGAATTTGGCGAAATTATTTTAGGCTAATTTTTTTTTCTAAAAAAAAAACAAAAAAAAAAAAAACAGGTGAAAAAGCTTTTCGCCTCTAATTGAATATGGCCCATTATGTTACATTATATACTTGATGGTAAACTGAATGTAAACTTATAAGAAGGCACATTTAGAAGACCCTATACTGTGTAAATATAAAAATGTGTATACTTCTGTTATTTGCGGTTTAATGCTTTATAGTAGGTAATGGGTACGCTTTAAATAGGAATACACAGCTGATACCAACTTATTCCTTTATTACATCATGTTCTCACAGTCGGCTGCCTAAAAATCATTCCCAGAGCTAACACATTCTCATATGTAGATATAGAGGTAAAGAAAGGACAGACTGAAAGTGATAAATGCAGTTGGGATAGATACATCGTGACTCTGGTATTTTGATATCTAATGCTTAATTATTTCTATATTGATATTTATTCAAAGGATCATATCTAGACTGAATATTGTGCAAAATTAAGGGGCATATGTATCAAAGCTTGATGTGAGATATATATGACCAACCAATCAGCTTCTAACTTACATTTTGCAGGCTGTGTTTAAAAAATTATACTTAAGAGCTGATTGGTTGGTGATATATATCTCACAATTTTATCTCGCATCAAGCTTTGATACATATGTCCCAAACGGCCATATTCAATTTGAGGCGAGAAGTCCGAGGTCGCCATCATCGCTGTTTTTTTCAGGGATAAAGTATTGGGCACGTGCCCACTTGTCCCCGTATTCAATTAGGATCCGGCGAAAACGGGACCCGGCGGAAAGGTAAGTATCAAAGTCCTGTCTGTTTTTTGGGAAAATCATGCTGTCACCCCCCAAAAGATGTCCTGACATAGGGGATCACTATGGGTACCCCCGATTTGGCCTGCTGAAGGTAGTCAGGGTTTTTATATAGCCGCTGGTGATGAATAGCACTTAGTTTTTTTTGGGGGGGAAAAATAACTATGTCCATCAAATTTTTAAGTCTCTAAAGTGATTTTTTAAAATTCTTCAAAAATCCACCTGCCGCAACAACCCTCGTTCTAGAAAAACGGGATGCAATCGGGAAACTGACTGACATGATCCCGACAGCCGGCTTCCCGACTGCTTTATCCTGGCGTGGGTTAAATGACAGGCATCTATATCTAGACGCCTGTCATCTTCCCGACGCCGGGCGCCGCGAGCGGACAGCCACGGGGGGGGGGGGGGAGAGTTAGGTTTAGGCACTCCCCCGAGAGGGTTAGGGATAGGCTAGGAGGAGGGAGGGTTAGGGTTAGGCAACCCCCCGGGGGACTCAGGTCGAGGCAGCGGGGAAGTGGGGGGTTAGGGTTAATCACTTACAGAGGGGATTAGGGTTAGACACTTGGGGGGGAGGTTAGGGCTAGGCACCCCTAAGGAGGGTTAGGGTTAGGGGGGTTAGGTTAGTGGTTACTTACATTAGGACGATCGGTATTTCATACAGATTCCCTAGAAAACACCTGCATAATTGGGAACCCCTCAGGAATCAATTTCGCTTGTTTAGAAGTTTGTCCCCCCCCATTTGTTTATCACCCCCAAAATAAAGTACCTTTTTTGGGGTGTCCAAGGGGCATTTGTAAACAATTTTTGACACCAAAAGCCTTTGGGGGACATTCCAAGCGGTGCAGGCTACTTTTTTTTTTTAAGTCTGCACCCCAAAACCAAAATTCTGCACTTTTTTTTTCGCCAGTGATGAAAACTTATCCCCTGCGAAAAGTCTTTGTAATTGAATATGGGGATAAGTGAAACTGGCGATAATGACGTCATTATCGCTGATAACTGACTTTTCGCCCCATATTGAATATGGCCCTAAGTCTCTTGTAGTTTCCACTGTTTTTTTTCTAATTATAATTATTCCATATTTTTATACAGTCTGCATGAACTTTACACTTGTTTTAGGTCTGAAAACCCCTGAAGTAAAGAGATAACATCGATATGTATGGCTCTTCACACATAATAAGGGCCTAATAAGGGGCATATGTATCAAAGCTTGATGTTAGATTTTGCAGGCTGTGTTTAAGAAATGATAATTTGGAGCTGATTTGTTTGGTGATGTATATTTCACAATTTGATCTCACATCCAAGCTTTGATACATATTCCCCTTAATATTCCCAGATTAGACTAAAGTCATTCACAGCAAATATTTCAATAGGCTCTTGCTATCCAATTGTGGTCACCTGTACCTGTCTGAGTCATGCTTTCTGTAGGCCAATGTACAGATACGTTTTTTTTTTTTGTTTTTTTTTTTTAATGGCCTGTGGGCATTTGTGGAGATGTCTGTGTTTTCGTAATTACCAGGATACATCTTCCACTGACTAATGATAATGCCAGACTATGATGCATTGTTTATACCTGCTGTGTAGACGCAGCTGCTTTTTTTTTTTTTGCTACTCAAAGACTAAAGTTCAAGCATTTTGTATATTGAGAATTTCCATACAGATAGCAGTCCTTATTATATCCATACCATGTGACTTATTTTCAGACAGCACAACAGAAAACAAGTTGGTAAGGATAGGTGGCTTCTGCTGCTATAGCTTGGACAGTGGGTGGCAAGATATTGCATCAATTCCAGGATAGACTATATAAAGGACTTGCATCACGTGAAACAGGATGCAAACCATTTACTTACTGTTATACCAGTTGAACTCTTCTATAAGGGCAGGTAAATCCACTATTGTGCATTAAATGCCACACCCAGTGTTTTCTTATTTTTATTTATGTAGAGCAAACAGGTAAAATTAGAATGGAGAAATGCCTTCCATTTATAGGTTCTAACCAATTACATGCAGAGTATATGAGAGTATGGAGTGTCTGATGGACCCGGTACATTATTTGTTGTAATTATACACTCACTATGGGTAGGCTGCCTTTATAAAGTAATGTTTTTCATTACTCAACTGTTACAGTCTTTAGTGTTCTTGAAATAGCCCAACCCTTCTTACCTGTAAGTCTGATTAATCTATACATCCTCCCTTTTCTGGCAGGGCTCTTACATTGTATACGCCTTCTGGTATTGTGCACAGATTATGTAATAGCCTGAGTATAGTATATAGTGCATCGGCTGTGTCAAAGAGGACATATATTTCTTTTTTTTTTTTTATAACAACCATATTACTGCTCATACTTCATTCCTTTAAAGTGATTTTTATAAACAATTGAATTATGTATACTAAACGAACTGTCCAGCAAGTGTATGTCCTATCTTCTAGCTGACAATTGACCTCTTTATAAATTACTTGATAAGCTTTAACTGGCTGTGCTGAACGGAAAGGGCATACTTCAAACTTTCGAACAGACAGTGAAAAGTCATGGTATGTTGGACACCGTAGTTTATCTTAATTCTTCGTATATGAACATTTCACTTGTTATGTTGTGGTTTTATGTCAGCCGTGTTTGTTTACCAACCAATGTTCTCTGTCCTCCTTAATTTGGAAAAATGTCACATTGCACCAGTGCATATCCTTACCCTTCAGCGCTGCATCCGATTTCTATAATTCTCCTCCTTGAAACAATTTCCTTTTTCTTAATTATAAAGGAAGGGGGTTGTCTAGACAGGCTTTGAGTATATTAGTAAAGAGCAGGATCAAAGTCCATCTTCTGTTGACAGGCAAAACAAGCTCCGTATTAGTGATAACAGAAATATATATGATATTTACACCACAGAAAGCAGAATAAGGCTGTTATGTGCTTATTTGATACAGCTATCTCTTTATCCTTTAGAGCAGAGGTTCCCAAACTACGCTATTACAGTCCAGGTTTTAAGCTTATCCATGCTTAAGCATAGGCGACTTAATTAGTACTTCAGTCAATTTAATTTAACCATCTGGGCTCAAGCATGGATAGCCTTAAAACCTGGACTGTAATGGCGGAGTTTGGGAACCTCTAGAACAATGTAGATAGATATTTAGAACATTGTTTGGTTGAATTCGCTTACACTTAATTTTTATTTTTCATCAGTATATTTGCAAAGCTTCCCCTTTGTGTGCTGCAGCATTATCGATCTTTACTTCTGGATAAACATATGATTGTGTCATTCGCATTTAAAACTGAATACACGTATTGCTTGCTATTGAACTGCTTATCACACACATTAACCTGGGGGAATGGGTTAAATAAGCCTTTAAGAGTAATACAAGAGGAGGATTAGGTTGTCTGAAATAAAGCTATTACTGGCTTTGTATTGCTCTGGAGGAGGTTAAAAGACTGGAGAGAAAAAAATCAATAGCAAAGCTGTCTTGAATAGATTTTGCCCACATATTCAAAGGCAACTTATTGTGGGCAGTAGAAAGCTGCATTGAATGTGTAGAAATGTGCACTAAGAACGGTGATTTTAATTGACAGTTTGTTCAGTTGGGTAAGAGAGAAAAATGCTAGTTTGTAAATTTGACTCCATCAGTTTAATCTTTTAAAATAAAGGTTGCAAAAAGAGTAATTCTTTAACAAGCTTTCTGTTTTGTTTGGGTCAGTCCATGTTAAGTGGACTAGGGATCCCCCACCTGACCATCTCCAATTTTATAGTTACACCCACCCCCACTTTGAGGGACATCATTTTGCCACTATTGCATTTTGTGGAATAAAATTTTCCTAAAGTTAAGGGGGGTATCCACTAGACGATAAAGTTGAACGATTGAACGATAATGATAAAATCGTTCGATAATCGTTCAAACATCGTTTGAACATCATTTGCAAATCGTGCAGTAATTGTTTCTAACGATGTACGATGCGCGCTCCCGCTGGTCGTTTGATCGTCTCCTCCATCGACTGAACATGCAGGTCAATTTCACTTGATCGTTTACACATCGTTTACGCTGAACGATCAAACGATGAACCACTGTCTGCCCACTATAGCTGAAAGCTCTCAATCACATAACAACATAGTTTATTGTTAGATCTTTTGCAAATCGTTTGCAAATCTTTTGCAAATTGTTCAGAGTGGAAGATCATATTTCAAGGGAAACTTCAAGGGAAAATCGTTAAGAGGTTGGACAGGGATAAAATCGTCTAGTGGATTCCCCCCATTAGTCTGACCTATTAGCCACCCCTTCATGTAAGATCTTTTCAAAAGTAAAAATGGTCACATGGGGATAATCTTCAAAATTGGTCCACCTGACATGGAATGACCCGTTTGGTTCTTAACGTTGAATCTTTGTATACTTTTATGTTTATGTGGGCCTTTGTAGATTTATTGGGCTTGTATGTTCTCTGAGCAGGGAATAAGAGGGAGGCATGGCTCTATCACATTCCTTAGCACATTTCTTCTACCTCTCCCTAAACTCGGCCTTGCTCTTTAACACAATTCTCCCACTAACGCTAGGCCAGCTGTTTAGCATTATTATAATTACTTTGTTTACCTGTCCTGTAGTGATGACAGTGACTATAGTAGGCTACAAATTAATTAGGACAATGTAAAGTTTTTGTGTTTGGTAGTTTTAAATGTGGGGTTTGACTGAAAGCACACACGAGTGACTATGTAATTGCACACTGTTAAGGTGGGTATAAACTACCCGATTAAACAGAGCGATTGAACGATAACGACATCGTTATCGTTCAGTCGTTTGTTAATTGGGCACAAATCGGGCAGTTTAATGTGAAACGGCCAGCGATGCGCACTCCCGCTGGTCGTTTTTGACATCTATCATCGCCCGAACATGCTGGTCAATCTGCCGATAACGACCGTTTGGGCATGTTCACAGTCTGCTATTGGATACGCACTTTGAGTCGGTAAATCTATTGTTTTAAGGCTGCTCAAGAATTCTAGCAAAACAGGAGTGGAATTTCTGGTGGAAACATAGAAAAAGTGTGTATTGTTCAGACAAACAAGGATTCACAAAGAGAGTTGGCAGCTGGTGATTTACTGAATGAATATTAAACAGTGTGGCACAGACTAATAGAACTGGGAAGAACTGCAAGAAAGTTGGTTATTTTTTTTTCTTTGACAAAAACAAACAAAAACAAAACTCCTTATGCTGGCCATACACGCTACAATTATCGGGGCGAATCGCCTGATCGCCCCGATAATTGTAGCATGTGGGGGGGGGGTGGTGACTGAGGGTTAAATATTGCTCGGTCGGGCATGCCGGATTGTCCAGCATGCCCGTCCGATGCGATATTTACCGGTAAACTGTCGGCCGCATCGGGCAGTGTATGCCCAGCTGCGGCCGACAGACAGACATTTCCTGTGTTCCTTCCTAAGGAAGGAACAGGGATATGTCTACTCCCCCGGGGGCGGAGCGCGGATGTCGGGCTGATACACTGTGAGAGAAATCTCAGTGTATGCCGGCGACATCTGCGGCTGGCAGGCTGCCAGATAAAATGTCTGTCTGTCGGTCTGACAGACATTTTATCTGGCTGTGTATGCCCAGCATTACAACTAAAATGCAGAGAACTATAAATGTATTTTTTTTCTTAAATCTCTAAAGAAGCTTTGAAACTTAAGGGGCCCATACATCAAGCATCTATTGGGCCAATAACCCATTCTGTTGATGACTGGGTTGGGTGATCGGCAAGATCCAACATGGTGGACAATATCGATTTCTCTAATTCTAACCCAAAAACTGGCGAGTCAGTAACCTTTAACATGTTGTATTTTGTCGCGTCCCAAAGCCCTACACACCTCCCCCTTCCCCTCCACGCGAAATCGTTGATCGTTGAATTGGCCTGGCTTTTGGGATTCGGCTGTTATATGTATGGCTTGCATTAGTCTTGATAAACTAAACTGAAGTTTTCTGGCAGCAAATCAGGCTGCAGTTGATCAATTTTGATTCTCTGCCAGATTGCATTCAAGCCTGGACAGTGCTAGACATACAGGGGCACCTGGGACAGAAACACCAAGGGATTTATGTAACAGGTTACGGACTTCAAACATTGGCAAGTCCTGTGTGCGACTATTACATATACCCTAGCATTTATATTCCCAGTTCCCCTGTATTTTGCAATGCTTCCTGTGGGCCACGTCTTGTGCATCTAGAGCCTGTATTCTACACATGCTCCGTTATTATACAATACTATTTTTCAAAGCTTTTTTTTTTTCTTCATTTGACCAGTCCTAGAAGAGGATCTTTGTATCGACCATTAAAGTAATCTGTGACACGTCCTATCCAACACTACAATTATCTGTTGTAGTGCATCAATGTCTTCTGCTTAATAATTATATATAGTTGGTGTCCGCGCTCTGAAGTCTGATGATGTTCTATAATATATAATCCTCGTGTATTAGTTGAGGTGTAAGGACCTAAGTGAATAAAAATAATGATGGGTTCTATTGTATATATTGTGTTTTGTGGACCAATCGTCCTAGTCTTGCTTATACAGTCCTGATGTGAATCACCTATGTAATACTGTAGGATGGCTGTTAGAACATAAGTCCCAGTGACATAAACTGGTTTGCTATAACTTTAGGCAGTGTGTTCATCTGTATATGCATCAAAGATCAGAATGATGGTATTAACAGTTAATGGTACACTGTTCGTAATAAGGATGTATTGTAGATGTATTCTCTCTTCTCCAATGGTCTCTGTACCAGGGAACTGCCACTCCACCTCAAGGATTCACAAAACAAAACCAGACAAACTACAGTATCAGGTGCTAATCGACACTTTGGTGCGGAAGACAGGTAGCATAGAGGACTTACCGAGCTCTCTGCATGATCCCGCAGGTCCACCAATGGCACTTCCTTGTATGGCTGTTGAGTGTGGGTGTAGGATGCGGGGCAGGGAACTCAAGGTCCAATATTAGCTGGACAGAACACTATACATATATGGAAGGGTTAAATACATTTATTACTCTGTGCCCATGCCTGGTAGCGGCCATAAGGGTCTCAGAGCGAAAATTAGAAAGTACAGAAGCAGATCAATATGACATGCAATCTGAAGGTTAAAATGTGTAAAGTCAAGTAACTTGTGGAAATATAGCCCCAACGCATTTCATCCCATGTGGGGACTTTTTCAAGGGTAGGTGAATTGTTGTTCCCAATTCGGGGTTTAAATACCTTATGAGTAGCATTTATTCCATCACCTGTCCATTACTTCCAGTTTTCCGGTAGTAATAAAAAATTAGCAGCTAAAAAAAATATGAACCAGGATCTGCGCTATATCAATATATTTATTCAACCTGTATCTGTATAAAAAAAATTGTTTTCATAAAAATAAATAAAATATTAATATAAAAAAACAGGATAGGTGTTATTCAGCATATACAGACAATAATTCTTATATAAAAACTGTAAAAGTATTCCCAATGACATGTAGAGCGATCCAAAAATAAATAAAAATATATAAATAGTCCTCCATATATTAATTAGTATCAATATTCCGAAAGTGTTGCAGGGAAAGAAAATTCCATTGATACAAAGACACTTTAAATGTGAAACTATGTCTCCATCAGGGTGCAATATGCAGTAATAGACAGTGTTCCAAATCAGTAGCCACAGATAGATGGTATAATCATGCTATTTGATCACTGCAGTGTATAATATAAAGACGTTGAAACTGTAAAAAAGTCAAATGCTGCTTGTCTGTACTGTGGACTATGATGAAGGAGTCACCAGTATTATAGTGGATAGCTTACCACTTATAGATGGTGTTGATTAGACAATCGGGCTATGCTGAAGTGTTCAGCGTAGGAACTCCGGTCCGTCCTGTCTGCTGAGGCTCCGTCCACAGAGCTCAATGAGACCGAAGTCTACCCATCTCGGAGCGGTGCACACCAGCCGCACAAGTCAGCCGAATGGTCCGTGACTCCTGCAGTGTTCTCAAAGAGCTGAACTGTATGCTGATGGCTCACACGCTGGTAAATAGCAAATTCACCACTAATGTAACACTGCAATTACCGAGTGTTGTCCGTGAAGGTAAATTAACCGGAATTGAATACCACAGGCTTCCCCGAGCAGGTCCGTGCAACCTTTGGCGTGAGCAATAGAGACAATGAAGGAACAGGCAGTCTCCTAATGCATTTCTTTACTCCTGGTAATTTCATCAGTACGGACAAGCAGCATTTGACTTTTTTACAGTTTCAACGTGTTTATATTATACACTGCAGTGATCAAATAGCTTGATTATACCATCTATCTGTGGCTACTCATATGGAACACTGTCTATTACTGCATATTGCACCCTGATGGAGAGATTGAGCCATATTCAATTAGAGGCAAAGTTTTCGCCTGTCCGACTGTTCGCTTTATTCGCCTGTTTCAGAGGCAAATTTATTCCATGCTCGTCCCCGCTTTTCTCCTAATTCAATTGCAAAACAGGCAAAAACGGAAATAGGCGAATGCGGAACAGACGAAAAGTACTGAAAGAATTGGGGAAATCAGCCTGTACCCCAGAAAAAAGATGCTCTAACATAGGGAATCAACATAGATGTGTACTAATAGCCCTAATAAAGCTATTTTGGGTACTTAAGTTGTGTAAATTGCTTGCTATTAACGTCTTTGTAAAAGTGGTGAAGAATGGCATAAAGCAGTATTTTTTGGTGAAAATAAGTAGTCCTGTCAAATTTGGGGTGCTTGAAAATGGGTGCAAGCATGTTTTTATGTCTCTAAAGTGAACTTTTAAAAAATGTGAAAAATCCACCTGCTGCATGCACCTGCAATCCCAAAAACACCTGACCCAACCTTGCAGCCCCCCAAGAAGTCTATTTCGCTACTTTTAATGTTTACCCCCCCACTTTTTAAATTTTCACCCCAAAAATGACATGTCTTTTTTGGGGTGTTCTTAGATTTTAGTTTCTGTTTTTTTTTGCAGACTTGTCCTTTTGGGGGGCTGTCCCAAGGGGTCTGAGTTGTTTCCCCACGTTTGCACCCCAAAATAAAGATTTTGCATTTCTTTTCACCAGCTATTGATTGGAGAATCATTTTGGAGAATTGTTTCCACTTAGGCGAAATTGTCCTGGAATTGAATTTGGCAAATTTTTTAGGCAAATTTTTCACAAAAAAAACAGGCGAATATGGCTTTTCGCCTCGAATTGAATTCCCCTCATTGTTTCACATTTAAAGTGTCTTTGTATCAATGGAATTTTCTCTTTCCCTGCAACACTTTTGGAATATTGATACTAATTAATATATAGAGGACTATATATATATATATATTTTTATTTTTTTTTGGATCGCTCTACATGTCATTGGGAATAATCTTACAGTTTTTATATAAGAATTATTGTCTGTATAGGCTGAATTACACCTATCCTGTTTTTTTATATTATTTTATTTTATGAAAACAAATTTTTTTTATACAGGTTGAATAAATATTTCTATATTTACATAATTTCTACATTATTGTTGTGATTGATAGAGCGCAGTTCCTGGTTCATATATTTTTTTGACAATTGAATACGCTGAACTGAATCACCCCCATTGATTGTAACTCTGTGAAGTACTGCGGAATATGTGTGCGGTATATAAATAACTGATAATAATAAATGGTAAGCAGAGAAGGGGATGCAGTCAGGATACCGGCGCCGATATCCCAACACTGACATCCCGACATGGGACTAAAAGTAGGCGTTGGAATCCCAACTCCTATCATTAGCCCCACTACAAAATCCCGACACACCCGGCATACCAAACGAAGTTTAGCCGCATGGCTTATTGTTTAGCCGCGGGGTGGGGGGGGGTACGGGGTAGGTTTAGGGACTCACGGGGGGACTTAGGGCTAGGCGCCCCTCCCAGAAAGGTTAGGGTAGGGTAAGGGGGGTTAGGCACCGCTAGGGGCGGGTCAGGGTCAGGCACCCCACTTCACCCCCCCGGGGGGTTAGGTTTAGGGTGCGCGGAGATGGGGTTAGGTTTAGGCACTAACGGGGGGAGGTTAGGGTTAGGCACCACTAAGGTAGGGTTATTGTTAGGGTAGGGAGAGGAGAGGGTTAGGGTACTTACCTGCTGCAGTCAGGTTTTTGATCCGTTGGGCTGTCGGTGTTTGATCCGGCGGCTATTACATACCGATTCCCAGAGAAGAGCTGCATGTGTAGTTGATTGAATGAGGTCTGCAAGTTGTCCAATCATCTGCAGTGACAACCTTCCAATGCTCACTGTTAACTTCTGTAATCTGTTGGCACTTGAGTAGAATTTGGTGCAGGTTCTGGCAGCACATAACGTCTTCTTGCCTGGAACCACTTTTGGATTTTACGATTTGGTTAGGGAGTACTCCTTTAAATAAATAGCTGTTGGCTGAATTTCTTCTTTAAGACGTTAATAAAAGTAATAAGATTTTGTTCTCTCAGCATTTATGGAAAGCGTACTAATGGGCACAAAGCTTTCTCTTTTAATTACATTGGTTTTTTTAACATAGAGAATTTTAATTGGGATATTTTAATTAAAACATTCATCTGCTTTTTTTTTTCACTTTTAAATAATAGCATATTTATTTCAGTGCACCACTCCTTAGTTCAAATTTACCTTCTACTGTTCAGTAACAATGCATTGTAATTCATTAATCTTCTAATCCAATGATATATGCATTTGTACTTTGCCCCTAGGTGAAAAGGAGACTCATTTGTTTAATACCAATTTATCATGAATTACTTCTACATTCTGTAATGTCTGCTGGTTAAAAATTACTTGGAGGTTTTCATGTTCTGTGTTGTTTAAACATATTGAGATTTTCATGCCTGTAGCAAATTTCAGTATATACAGATGTCTCCTCCTAAACACTTGCTGCCGATACCGGTCGATTGGTCGACAGTAAAAATGTTAACATTCAGAAGGTTGACACCAGAAGGTCGACACATTCTGCATGTCGACAGTAACAAGGTTGACAACATTTCTGTAGACATACATTTAGGTTGACAGGGTTTAATGGTCACCACAGTCAAAAGGTCAACATTTAATATGTTGACACATGGGTTTTTCATGATTTTTAGGATTAGGTTTGGGGTTAGGCTAAAAAAAAACCCACGGCATTTTAGTGGTAACTTATTAAATGTCAGCCTTTTGACTGTCGACCATTTAACCCTGTCGACCCAAATACATGTTTACAGAATGATGATTGACCTAATGACCATGATGACCTTTTTTACTGATGACGTTGAGAACCAGTAGAACTTCTGGTGGTGTTCTTCTGAATGTCCTCCTTTGTCTTACAGCCATTGCTACAGTCGCACCAAACAGCCACTTGTATATCTTGTGTGTGAGTGAGTCTGAATTTGTATACAAAGTGCTACGTTGCAGCTGCCGTGGCTTTTATCCAAGCTAAGGTGCGTTGTACTTCGTATACAGACTCACGCACACAGATATACGAGCATATTATATTAATAAGTACAGTCTCATCAAGCGCTTTGTCGTATTAGTTTGCGACTAAGATGCACTTTTGAATGAAAAGACGCAAACAAGACGTTCTGTACAAGCCCCGTTTCATGGGACCTGGTGACTCATCCGCGCCACATGATTTATTGAGGCTAGGTGTATGAGGACACAGCTGTATGTACCACTTTATTTTGGTCCAACTTCAAGTAATCAAATGAAACACTTTCTGTACATTGATTTTTGCAATGTTACGTTTTTGTAACATAAGTGATTTTTAGATGTGAAACTTGGTTAAAATGATGCAGGCTTTGTGTGTATAATAAGTATTATGCTGGGTACACACTGGGCCTGATTCAGAGTTGGGAATAGAGAGAGCTATCTCTCTCAACTGATCATCTTGGTGACACCATGCTGCACTGCAGGTGGGGCAGATTTAAAATGTGCAGAGAGATTTAGATTTGGGAGGGAGGTGTCCAATCTGACATCTAAATTGTAGAGTAATAATAAAACTTTTCAGTATTTGTGGGCTACATGTATAAACAGCCAGTATTTACCCACATGCAAAAAAAATATATGTATTTACACCCCTTGCATTGCAACATGGTTTGTCCAGGTTCACAGTTAAGTGCTATCTCTCTCTCTATTCGCAACTCTGAATCAGGCCCACTGTACAATATACAGTGCATCCGGAAAGTATTCACGCTTCACTTTTTCCACATTTTGTTATGTTAGTCTTATTCCAAAATGGAATAAATTAATTTTTGTCCTCAAAATTCTACACACAATACTCCATAATGACAACGTGTAAAATTTAGTTTTTTTGCAATTTAGTAAAACAACAAAAGAAACTAGGATCACACGTACATAAGTATTCACGACCTTTTCTCAATACTTTGTTGATGCACTTTTTGGCAGCAATTACAGCCTCAAGTCTTTTTGAATAATGTGTGCCAAGCTTGTGGTATCAATCTTTGGGCGGTTTCGCCCATTCCTATTTGCAGCACCTCTCAAGACCCATCGGGTTTGGAAGCGTCGGTGCACAGCCATTTTAAGATCTCTCCAGAGATGTTCAATGAAGCCACTCCTTTGATATCTTAGGGTCGTTGTCCTGCTGAAAGATGAACCGTCGCCCCAGTCTGAGGTCAAGAGCGCTCTGGAGCAGGTTTTCATCCAGGATGTCTCTGTAAATTGCTGCATTCATCTTTCCCTCTATCTTGACTAGTCTCCCTGTTCCTGCTGCTGAAAACATGGTATTGGCCTGGTAATGAGCGGTGCCTGGTTTCCTCCAAACATAACGCCTGGCATTCACGCCAAAGAGTTCAATCTTTGTCTCATCAGACCAGAGAGTCCTTCAGATGCATTTTGGCAAACTCCAGGTGGGCTGCCCTTTGCTTTTTACTAAGTAGAGGCTTCCGTCCGGCCACTGTAAAATACAGGCCTGATTGGTGGATTGCTGCAGAGATGGTTGTCCTTCTGGAAGTTTCTCCTCTCTCCACAGAGTAATTCTGTAGCTCTGACAGAGTGACCATTGGTTTCTTGGTCACCTTCCTGACTAGGCCCCTTCTCCCCCGAACGTTCAGTTTAGACGGCCGGCCAACTCTAGGAAGACTCCTGGTGGTTCCGAACGTCTTCCATTTACGGATGATGGAGGCCACTGTGCTCATTGGGACCTTCAAAGCAGCAGATATTTTTCTGTACCCTTTTCCAGACAATCCTGTCTCGGAGGTCTGCAGATAATTCCTTGGACTTCATGCTTGGTTTGTGCTCTAACGTGCACTGTCAAGTTTGGGACCTTATGTAGACAGGTGTATGCCTTTCAAAATCATGTCCAATGAACTGAATTTACCATCGGTGGACTCCAATTAAGCTGTAGAAACATTTCAAGGATGATCAGTGGAAACAGGATGCACCTGAGCTCAAATTTGAGCTTCATGGCAAAGGCTGTGAATACTTATGTACATGTGATTTCTTAAGGTGCGTACACACACAACGATTTTGTAAATGAACGATTTTAGTAAACTATATTCGTTAATTTTTTCACGGGAAAAATTATCAAAAATAGTTTACAAAAATCGTTCATTTAGCAAATGTAATGAATGATTTTTACAAACTACAAACAAATTTAGATACTTTTTAATGAAAATCGTTCAGTTGGATAGTCAGAATGGATGATGAACTACAAACGTGAACGCGCAAGAACGATTATTGTTCATTATTGTACATCTAAAACTGACCGATTTTTTTTTACATTTTTTTTTAACGATTAAATTATCTTTAAATCGTCCAAAAAATCATTGTGTGCACGCACCTTTTAGTGAGTGTTGTGTTTTTTTTATGTTTTTTTTTTTTTTAAATTAAATTTGCAAACATCTCAATTTTTTTTACATGTTGTCATTGTGGGGTATTGTGTGTAGAATTTTGAGGACAAAAATGATTGTATTCCATTTTGGAATAAGGCTGTAATATAACAAAATGTGGAAAAAGTGAAGCTTTGCGAATACTTTTCCGGATGCACTGTATCATTCGCATAGCCGACTATCAATATTTCATTCAGTACTTCTGCGGTTATAATAAGTACACTGGTGACAAATATACAGAATAGTGGAAACCTTACTGAAATGAGAAGGATATTAGAAGTCACTATAGCTGTAGAAAGTGTTGTATACTGGTCCAAAAAGTTTTACAAAATGAAGTTAATTTTAAAGGCGTCTGTAATTCATACAAATTCTTTATACCTTAAGAGTTGGCTAAAAAAAACTATCCTCCTACAAATTCCTGCAAAGTAGATACTATAAGTAATGGTTAATAATGTCCTTATTTTTGGTCCATGCATAGTGATAAACTCACAACAGTATTACCTAAAAACATATAAAAAAATTGTTAATGAGTGATTCTCTGTGTTACGCACGGGACACGTACATTCAAGTACGTGAACTGTTTCTATGCCACAATTTTTTTTGTCTTAAATACTTTGTTGGTAAAAAAAAATGTATACCAGAACAAACGTCACTATAGTAAACAATTCCTTCTGGTATATTTGAAAGCTCTGCATGATGCACGGGACTGTTGTCACTCCAGAGATTTTAAAAACTCCAGAAGTAATGGTTTACCGTACTCTATTTCCATCTATTAGTTGGAGCAACAGAACTCTGAATGGATGGCATATATTTATAGATTATTTCTATGCTTCCTTGGCTAGTTTTATATATTTGATGTGTTTATTTAATAAGTCCCCCAATTTAGTAACTGCTGAGTACACCGCTGCCTGATATGTTCACTCTGCTACCTTTGCATATTCTCAGCAATGAACATTTTACCTCAAAGGCAATGCATTTCTGTGTTTGTGTCTTATAAGTAATCTGCAGAGACTGATGACCCATAATATTAAGCTGGGTACACACTGATGGTTATATGGGCCGATCAATTGATCGGCCAATATATTTGCTGCCCGTCGGCCAGTGTGTACCCGTGATAAGTCTGTGAACGACGTTGTTCAGACATATCGCATCTGCTGTGCTGCAGAGCCGATGGCAGATATATCTCCGGATACATGCAGCAGAGTCTGCGGGGAGGGGGACTGGCACGCCCCTGGCCGCTGGGACCCGCGGCAAGAAGCAGATGATGGCCATTCAGTGTGTATGAACGACCATCATCTGTAAATATATCTACAGATCACTCAGTCTGCAGATATATAGTGTTCACTCTAGCTCCGGAACTAGAGAAGGCACTTACGCGCGTCCCCAAAAAGGGGGAGGGGCCATTGAAAATGGGCCTGTCTATAAGACGCGCCCCCTTTTCGTCACTCATGGGGGCGTGCCCGGCACCTACGGACACACCGGGCAGCCCACAAGCGCTGCTGACGGGGAGAATAGATGCCGGGCGCTTGCGCCCGACGTCTATTCTCCAGTGGTGACCGGGTCACCGCACATTTCCCCTCCCGCGGGACACTGCGACCTGCGGGTGAAGACGGCACCCGCAGGCTGTGAGGGCAGGGAGCTTTTTGTTCTCCACGAGGAGGGCAGGGCGCCGCGCTCCGGTAAAACAGCCTAGCGGGAACGCTAGATATATCTGTATAGTGTGTACCCAGCATTAGTCTGTCATACTAGGACTCAGGACACTGTACTGTGTGTGGCAGCAATAAAACTGTCAATGTCTGCTTTGACAGTGTTCAGCAAGACATGGATAGGATTCTGCATAACCGCAAAGATTTGCAATTTGACATTGTAATCTTAATTTGCCATATCTCTGGCTCTTCTTTGGGTGAATATTGACTGACATCAGATCAGGAAGCCTGTGGTGAAAGCATGTAGACCTCTAGGCTATATTATTCTGTTCAGGGTTACATGGTCAAAAGTCATAATAACCTATGAGAAGCTATTCCCATTAATGCCCTGTTACAGGATCAACAGTGGGGTAAATCCAATTAACTGCGAGAACCTCACACCAGCGATTAAGTGCTTCTGGAAGACGCACTTATGGTTCCTCCAGAGTCGCACATTTCTGTTCGCAGCCCCACAGAACTGCGAGGTAAAATATTCTAGTCTGGGTTAAGATTGGGCTACGAGTGGGGCGAATTGCCATACTGCTGCCGGCGTTTCTATGCCATTTCAACGGCAATTCATCCCCTTCGCACCTAATTGGGTTGACCCCAATATTATTATTATTATTATTATCCTTTATTTATATGACACCACAAGTGTTTCGCAGCGCCTTACATAGTACATAGAACTAATAAGTGAACAAGAAACAAGTAACTTGCAGTACATTACAATGCAGGACAAGGACGCGATTTATAAACATTGCTGCATTAGCGATTAAAGAACTCACAATAAGCAGCCGGGAGTTGGCACACGTGTTAGGTGCCCTTATGGGGAGTAAAGAGTAGAAGAAAATGTAAAGAGAAGCACGAGGGAAGAGGTCCCTGCTGGAGAGAGCTTACATTCTGAAGGATGTTGTGTTCTCATCACATTAAGTAACTGATGAATAATATTAGTACTTGCATTTTTTTTTTTTTGGCTTTAATATGTCCTAATACACCTAATACACTTATTTTAGATCCCCCTCGAATGCATTGCTCCTGCATACATATGATGACTGATACTATGCGGTAGTGTAACAGCCAAGCACCAAAGGCACAGCATGAAACATTTCCATAACAAGGCTGCAGATGATGTGGGAAAAGGACCATAGGCACATACCTTGTGTCTCTCTCTTCTGGTTTCTATGCAGATGAATACAAAAACACATTTTTTTTTGAACGTTTAAAATGAATTTGTGGAATATGTCTTTTTGTTCTGAGTAAATTAAAGGTACAATTCTTTCTTGGTACTACTGAGCATCTTTCCACTGTTTTACTCTTCCACAGAAGGTTATCTCTTGGTGACACTGTTCTCTTCTTGTTTGGTTCATTTTACCTTCACAGGATAAGTGATGTCACACCGGCTTCCAATGATCTTAATTATACATTAAAATATTCTATTAGTAGAATGACTAGAGCATGTTTGAATAAATATGTAATCATAACTTATTTTGGGTTATGCTTTAACACAGATTGGAATTTTGGATATTTTTTCTAATAAATATCTTAATGTAACCTTTAATACACTAGTATGTTTTTTTTTTTTATATGTCTGTTCTCTTGTAGATTATTAGTGACCCTAGGGCCTGATTCAGAGCCGGACGCTCTGACCAGAGCGCTCGCTCTGAATCAGGGCCCTCCTCCATTAAAATGGAGCGTCCTCCTGGACGCTCGTATAGCTGTGGGTGACCACCCACAGCATATACGAGCGTCCAAAAAGATGGTCGTGACGGAAACCCTGCGGTAGGGTTTCCCAGCCACAAGTCCTGGAGTGATTTTGGCTCTATTAGGGGGCGTTCTGTCAGTCAACATCACGCCCCCTTTGGTGCGAGACCCGGAGCGACAGCTTGGCTGTCGCAGTCCGGGTCTCACGCATGTGCACGACAGAGCTCCCTCCGTCGTGCGCATGCGCTGTGGGGAACATCGACCCACTTGCGAGCGTACTGCCGCTTGCGAGTGGGTCTGAATGACCCCCCTAGTCACTAGTGCCTTTGCAAGAGAGCATTTTTGGATCTAAGGCAATAGTAATTTTTTTTAACTGAGGTCTTATAAGATTGCCTTGTAGATGACATTTAGTCGTTTTTCCTCCTGATGTCAACACGAAAAGTTGTCCATGAGCAAAACAGTCTCCAAATGCCAAAGCAAATTCTTACCGGGAATTGGACTCGTTTGAAATTAAAGAATTGTTTTTAACAATAATCGAAATAGGGTAAAAAGGGGAAAAACTGATATTTTGTACCATTAAACAGAGTTTACATAAATTTTTCTGGAGAAACCAGATACTTCGTGTCAATCTCTACATGGAATAAAATAAAATCCATCGTTTTTACGGCGTAAGCCAAGAGAGCGCTCAGACGTAAGTGTTTTCTGTGGCTTGCTTCACTAAAATCGTCACTGCTCTGCTCCCTTCTTGTCATGTTTCATACACCTAAATCTTCCTCGACAAATGCTCCATAAAATAGTGAAATCTGCATCAAAATCCGTCCAGTGGTTCTCGAGATCAGCCTGAACAGACAGACAGATGCCAACCAGGGACTTTATTTTATACTATGTATAGAGGTGTTAAATATATAATAGTCCAGTGTGAGCAGCAGCAAATATGAATAAATAACTAATGCTTTCCAAACCCAGCATGAAAATTTCACAGAAGCAGAACATTTAATTCCTGTTCTTTTATATATGATGTCAGAGACATTTTAGCAGTTCAACCAATACAGTAAATTAAATGAAATCTATAGAGGCCAAAACACTATCAGCAATCCGTGTTTACAGTTCTGAGTTGTATAGTTTTAAATGTAACGGTTTGTGGTCAACAACGAGAATTAATTTTATATTTGTGTCTGACTTGCTACATTTGTATTTTATATAGAAACTGATTTAATTATTATTTTTTTTTAAACTTCACTTTCTAAGTGACCAGTTTCTCTTCTAGCTTCCTTCTGCCACTTGGTAGCATAAATAGGAGTTTCACACATGCATTTGCATAAAATCATACAAACCAATTTAAGTAGGGCCTGCATATCATCAAAGGCCATTCATTCATCTATGTTGTCCGCCACTGCATAATCTTTCATGCTGTGGTGCTTGATGTGGACTACATATGTCATTATGTAGCATGTATATTTTTAATACCTGGGGCGGACTCTGGCTGCTGCGACACCAAGGGAGATAATTGTCAGTGCTTCTCACTGAGACTAGAGCAGCGTAGCTTTTGAAAGTAATTCAGAATGTTTAGAAATGTTGTATTTCACTTTTAACATGTCATTTAATGTGTAGTATATAGTTCTATAACTTAATAAACACGTTTCAATGTACGAACTGTGTACTTTTATTATTAGTATTTTATTTCATAAATTGCCATTTTTAGGAATCTCTGTTTTCTGACATTATGGCCTGTATTCAATTTGAGCGGACCTGCGATACTTTTCCGCCTCCCGGACTTTTCGCCTACCTCGCCTGTTTTGCAAACGGAAAATTATCGCTCGCGCGTCCCCGCGGATCCCCGTATTCAGTTTGAAAGTAGGTGAAAACGGGACCTAGCGAAACTGAAACAAGCGGAAAGTCATGTCAGATTTGGGGACATCAGCCTGAGACCCCCCAAAAGATGCTCTGACATGGGGGTTCACTGTGGTACCCACCGATTTGGCTTGCTGAATGTATTTGGTGTATGTTTAAACGGCCTCAATAGCTGCTAAATAGCGTTTTTCTATACGTGGTGCAGAATAGTATTCAGGAGGTTTTTTGCAGATAATAACTTATCCCAGCAAATTTGGGGTACTTGAAAATGGTGGTCAGCATAATTTAAAGTTGCTAAAGTACAGTTTTAAAGATCGTGAAAAATCCACCTTCCGCAAGCACATGCAATGAAAAAAAACACCTGGGGCATACTTGGGGACCCCCCTGGAGTTTAGTTCACTAGTTTTTAACTTTGTCCCCCAACATTTTTTTTTTTTTTGCCCCCAAATTGAAAGTAATTTTTTTGGGGGCGTTCTTAACTAATTTTTTTAACGCAGATTACCTTTGGGGAACTGTGTGAACGCTGCACGGATATTTCTGACGACGTTGCTCATAGACCCATTCGATCTGCTGTGCATCACAGCAGATGGCCGACATATCTGAAAGATATTTCGGCTATCTGCTGGTGTGTTCGGGCAACCCGCCGATCGCCCATACACATGCTGCAGGAACCTGGTGATGATTGACAGCTCAACGGGGCGGGCATATGTAACTGTCCGCCCAGTTGAGCTGTCAAGCCCAGCACATCAGGCAGGCGATTGGTAAGTGTGTATACACTTACCAATCGTCAGATAGGACCTGTCGACCTAGCATGCACCCAGCTTAAGAAGGTTTTAAGGTAAGAGACAGTCATGTACTAAATCAAATTGTGTTGAAGGCTAACTGATTTGGGCATAGGTGTATGAAAGGAGGAATGCAATTGACCATTTCCTGTAAAATGTACTTTGTGTGTATGTTTATATATATATATATATATATATATATATATATATATATATATATATTATTATTATTATTATTATTATTTTGAGAGACTGATGTATGATTATCTGACTATCGGAGAGGATCGTACTTCTGAAGAATACCTGTATGCTGTGATTGTCCCGAGCACCTTTTAGCAAGGGCCTAGTCTTTTTAAAGACTATGAGCAATAAACCTCTTTTCTGAAGACTCCAGCATCTGCTAGATGCTACTCTGTTATACGGCTCTTCTGGATTGAGCCCAGTGTCCACCAGCTGAAAAACTTTTGCCAGACTGGTCCATAGTGAGGGATCAGTGGGAATTAGTCGACACTACCCAGAAAGTGTTACAGCAGCATGTCCACACATATCCAGGAGTATGTGTTCACAGGTACTAGTGGTAGGAGCCTGTGTGGAACGAGCAGTTCCAGGTGGCTGTGTCAGAGCCTGGTGATGGCAGATCGAGGTCAGCCAGTCATGGGCCAAGTTTTAAAATTTGAATATTTATAGTTTCATGCAACCTCAATAAAATTATCTGAATGCAGAACGCTTAAAGGGCATGTAGATCTTTCTAGCTCCCCATCCCAAAAATAGTGATGGCAGCAAAACAAACAAGTGTAGTACAGGTTTGGTCCGTTCTCTAACTTAATTTGCTGCTGATTAAATAAATACATATGCAACACTTCAGTCCTCTCTTCACTTTGCCTATGTGAGAACTCCCCGTTACGCCAACTCAGTCACTGGTGGAGATGCAATTGAAATGCTTATGACTTTCAGTTCCTGAACTTGGGCTGTGCAAATAGACACAAGATACGCTTAATAAATGTGCATACCTTCTACTCTGCATTGGTCCCTTAGCTTTCAGTTAAAAACTTTAACAGGCCAATTTATTCTATCAGTGACTTGGGCTGGATAATAGACTTTTCCTTATTTATGGCAGCATCTAATCCCATCTCTGTACTATTCTCAAAATGTATCACTCTTTTCATCTGAAATGTTACCCTTGTATTCAACACCGGATGGGAGAAATGAATCCATTCATTTTGTTGACTTAATCTATAACTGGGATACTGTTATCGATTTTTTATTTATTTATTTATTTTTTTATTATTAGTTTTCAAATGATTTAATACCCCTTATTTGACTACTAGATTTCTCCATATTCTACACCTGCAAGCCATGCTAGTTTATAGAATGCATTTCCAGAAAACGCATGCATAAACTTGGCTAACATACAGTACATTCTGACCTAGCGGTTTGCTGTTAGCCCTCCTGACAGCAGACCAGGCCTCTTATTACTTGGCATGAACTAAGTAATAAGTGCTTTAGTGCAAATGACACTATCCAGGAGCTTTGTACTGTGCCCGGCAGTGGAGCCTTGGTTGCATGAGCTCTAATGAACATGCCACTTAAAGCAAAATGAGAAATGTGTGAACTATTGGAGGCACTTTGTATTTAGAAGGAACTGTCAGCAGTCACACTTCTAATGAAGATCTTGAAGAGGAAGTTTCAGAGCTGCTACTGAAAATAAAAATTGTCAGACTAATTATTTTTGCACTATAGCTGGTAAGCATTGTGCCTCGATTCAATCAAACAAAAAAACAAACTCCTACAGTTATGTAACATAAAAAGTTGGTTCGAAATCCTGTTACTTTAAACTGTTACTTATTTTACACTTCAAAAAATGTTTTAAATCCTTCAAAAATAAACATAAACTATTGTGTACCCAAAAGCTGCATACACACGTTAAGATTATCTGTCAAACCAACCAACTAGTTGATTGGTTGGAATGAAAATCCGGTAAGGGATGAAAGCAAATGACAATCAGCAATTTGCTCCTAAATGCCAGAAAACAGATGAAAATGGACATTCAGGCAAGTTTGTTAAATGTTTGATCTAAACAATTTGTTAAAACAGTTTTTGTTCATTTTCTGGCATTTTGGGAGCAAATTGCTGATTGTCATTTGCTTTCATACCTTACCAGATTTTCATTCCAACCAATCAACTAGTTGGTTGGTTTGACAGATAATCTTTACGTGTGTATGCAGCTAAAGCATGCACACAATGGATGCAGACATTTTATGAGCTTCCCCAAGATTCATGAAGACACTGCTCATGGTAGAAAATACATTCTCATAAAAATAATTTGCCACATGCGTTAATGATGTCACTAATTCTTAGGTAGGAAATATTTTTCTCTTTGGGTGCCAGATGTTCAACATTACAAGTAAAAGAAAAAAAAAATGCCTGAGTGCCACCTATAATATAACATAAACATTTATAAAAGTAATAGATGGAGGCTAAAAAATGCTAGTGTCTTCCCTACCATCCTTCTTTTTGCAGCTAGTTTGCTGAGGTTAGGTTGATAATTGGATTCAAATGTATGCTTTGGAAATTTGTACATGTTAATCAGCTACGAACATCTAACCTTTTTTTAGGATCCTGTTTATACCGCTTTTAGTCTGGCCAAATAACCTGGGTTTTTACAGTGTCAACCCGGGTTGCAGCTCAGTATAAAAAGGGGCCAGGGTTGGATTCCCGGGTCCAGTGATCCGGCAATCCAACCCTGGTAGCAAGCAGAGTTGAACACGGGAACAACCGCAGTGTGAACGGGTGACCCGGGTCATCTGACTTGGGTCCCGTTAACAACCTATAGAGAGCCGGCGCTTGGAGATTATGTCATCTCCAAGCGTTGGCAGAGGAGAAGCCTGGGCATTAACCCGGGTCCAGGCTGCGGTGTAAACGGGTTTCTAGCCCCTGTGACACTGCTTGAAACCCGTGTTCAGTGACTTGGGCTGGACCCGGGAATTTGGTGTAAAAGGGGTATAATTAATCTAAATAAAGGAGTTAGCAGCAAGGGAGGAGCTATGCTGTGGTATGTAGGAGAGGTAGTGATCCTACGAATTCCACTTAAAACATCCTCAAGTTCCATCTTGTGGCACTAGTACCAAGGGTTTCCTATGGTTGTCTTTGACTATTTAAGAAGCTTTATTTTATTAGAGAAATTTGCTACATGCGTGGTGTGTAGGCATTTGGTAATACTTTGGTTGTTCATACTGTACTTATAAATGAAACAAAAGAGTTTATATTGTAAAATATGTTTTAGTCAAATGGGTGGTAATGTGGTGTTTATGTATTGCAGCCACTGATTAGCATTTTGCTAACTTCAAACCTGTAAACCTCATAATGAAAGTATTAAAAATAACATATATTGTTGCTACCTGTGTTGTCTGCACAAATAACATTTCCTTGTGGCCTGTGTACAATGATAGATATGAGCCCTAACAAGGGAGAGACGGTCTGTTTGTAGATGTATAGTGTGTCCATATAATCCTGTGTCATACAACTGGGTACACCATTGTCTTGATAGGCCGCCATCTCAGGGGAATTCACCAGAAGTTTGTTGTCCTGCAAAGTGCCTTGTGTGCTGTGCGGATATTTCAGCTACACTTTTGGTAAAGATCAGTGTTCTATTTTTTCCAACAGTTTGTTCCACACCCTCACACCTTCATAAGGGTGTTCCATGGATTGGGCATCATACAATGACAATGCATTGGATATATTGTAGCTTTCAGAATGAATAGCCATGCCCAGCAGTTAATAAATGACACTGGGCTCTATTGAATTCAACGTGAATTGAATAGCGCCGGGAAGGAGCTCTTGGAGCTATTCAATTCAGCGCGCTGTTAACCCCGACTAAGGATTTCTTCTCGTATCCCTAATGGGGTGCGAGCAGAAATCCGTCAAAACTCCTGGCGCGATGCTGTTTTCTGCCCTTAGCGCCGCGGAAACAGCATCGCGCCGGACAGTTTAGTCTGAGAATGCTGGTTCTTGCGACTAAATACCATGTTTAAGGCACAGGAATCGTCATTCTCCGACAATAGAGTGCACTGAATTGAATACGCGTGGGCATATCCTGACATCTCATGGTAATTATGTGTTTTGTGCAAAGTTTTTTACATTTTTTTTTTTTAAATCCTTTACCAAAATTAGCAGTTTCATTTGAAAGACAAATCAATAGCACAGGGTTCTACTCACTATGCTTTTAAATGAAAAAGAACATTACAGCTGGAGCTTCTCTCTGTCTACTTCAAAGCTCTCACAGACTCTTAAATTCAAGGGGCTCCTGAATTCTACATAGTTTCCACTCCTTTTTAGGGGCACAATGTTTCCTGTTCAATTATTGAGAGATTGTTTTGGGCATCAGTCTAAATTGACCTCCCAAAAGCTCTCTGCTTATATGTTTAAAATCTTTTTCAGGGCTCATGTGCATCAGTGCTGATGAGAATGTTGCATATTACCTACATGGATCTTTGCAGGATAAAATGGCACAAAAAGATGGGGGCAATTCAATTAGCCGATGGACTTAACGCAGGCTTTTAGCACCTGGGTTTAGTGCTCAGAGCTATTCAGTAAAATCCCGCGGTGAGGTATAGATTCTTGGCTAAGTGCCCAGAGCTATGCAATTACTGAATACAGTAAGCCCGCGACTAGCCCTGAGGCCGCACTTAACGCGGATTACTGTTCATAGTAATGTGTCCAAGCAGGACTGTAACTAGGGCGGTGGGGCCGGTGCCATTACACAGAGTGCATATTCCCTGTGGGTGGAACCTACCTCCTGCCAGGGTCTCTAATTACCAGGCGCCCATTGCAATTTATATTAGTAAGAGTGCGCCCCTCTCCTTCTCGGATTAATTGGCCGGGTGAGTGCTGCCTCTGGCATGTGAGAAAGGGAATCTGTATGTAATCCCGGGGGCTGATCAGTCATCGGATGAAATAACGACGCTGGAAGACCGGAGGCTCTACATCCTGACCCGGCCTGGAAAGTATCCTAACCCTCCCCCTGTCACCACCTAACCCTTCCTTAGTGGTGCTTAACCTTCCCCCCCATGACTACATCCCATGAGAAAGGCATGTCTAGTTACGGCTCTGTGTCCAAGTACATTGTGTGTAGTGACGTGACACTGTATAAGCCCTTAATGGGCACTGTGGGTTTATCTGGCTGAAATGGCAAAATAGCTGGATTGGTAACTAAATAAACAGGAGAGGGTGCCTCATATTATAAGGTTGATTAAAATGAATTTAAAATGTTTTCTGGAAATGCCAGCTTTGCTCTGAATTCTTGGCAATCCTGTGTAATGACATCATTACAAGTGGCGCTGGTAGCAGGCATCTCATTACTGTTTGTTTCTTTCCACTACCATGGCAACGTGTGTGTGTGTGTGTGTGTGTGTGTGTTTTGCATTGATGCAGTTTTGGGGTACACACAGGCACTGCTACATTCCATAAAATAGACACTATGCTGTGAGAAATTATCATTGCAAGCCCAGTTTCTAGAATATTGTATTGTTTCCTGTTAAGTCACACCATCCAACATAAACTTGAATTAACTGTAAGTGTATCCCTCTATCCATGCTTAATGCAGTTAATTAACGTATTGGAGGCATTTTCCAATGTGAGCCCCTACAGCACAAATGTGCTCCCATTTCATGCATCATTCATGGAGTTTTATGCCCATATGCAAAAATTTACTTCAGTTTGCAGGATGAAATGTGTAAATGAGGTGGAAGAGGTGATCTAGCAGAAAGGAACACTGTAGGGATATTGCTTAAAAGATGGAAAAAAAATGAAGTAAAAACAATAAGCCATTAAAGCACATTTATATAGTTACACATGCCAATAACGTTCCAAATGTATAATAATAATTTGCTTTATTATCTTTTGTTTAATGCTACCACATTTTAAAGCACTGTATAGAGACCAGGAAAACCTACTTCTAAAACATTAAACACATACTTTTAAATAATATTGGCACCCTGGCCACTAGCTTACAGTCAGATATTGGTAATTGTGTGCGCCCTTTCATAGACCGGTTACCCACGAGCATTATGGATACCTCAGTGACTATACCTGTAAAACACTCATGCTTCATATACAGAGCGTAACTAGCCCTAACACCTGAGGAGTCTCCATTCACCACCTTGTGTTCACGTCCGTAAATGGAGCATGCAACAAACTGATATCTATGGGGTTCTTAAGTAGGATGGGATATAATCACCATCCCGGCGGTCGGGCTGGTATTTGGCTCGATGTTGCTTAAAGCCTCGTTACTAGCCTTCAGTTGCACAGTTTATATTCAGACCACAGCCCTGTGCAGTTCACAGAAAGGTGAGACTGATTTAGCACACACTGCTGGAGACGCCGATGAGTCACCCAGGTGTCTCGCTCTACACTTCACACACTTTCTACCAAGATACACTGCTATGTGTGTCTGTGCATTGAGGCATGCAGGTAATGTTCTGAGTCTGGCTTTCAGAAAGTGACAAATAGAATTTGGAATAATGCTTTTAGTAAATTTGTGCTTTCAATATTGGAAGTTGTCTTTTTAGAAGGCCTATTACCAGCTGAATTTATTTAAGTATGTGTGTATAATAGATTAGCAGTTAGATCAATGCATATACATAGTTTAATGTGCAGAATGGTTTTGCCGTACATGTGTCTGAAAGTTGCCCAACTGCTGGGGGACCAATAGTCCCAGCATGCCTGGGCTGGCATGCCGTTCTGGACCCTGTAGTTCCATAACAGTTGATGACACACCTTGAAGGGGTGCAGTTAGTATCCCGGCGTGCCGGATGCCAACTGTCTAAATACTGGCGCCGGAATCCTGACAGCGTTGGGATCTCGGCTCCAGTATCCCGGCCGCTGGCATCCCGAAGGTAAGTATTGGGTGTTTAGGGGAGGGTTAGGGTTTGGCACTACGGGTAGGGTTAGGAGCTAAGGGGGGAGGATTAGGTTTAGGGTGCGGGGGAGGTTAGGTTTAGGTACTAGGGGGGAAGGTTAAGTTTAGGTACCGGGAGGTTTAGGGGTAGAGGTAAGGGTTACAGAGTTTACCTTCTACTGTCGGGATTCTGTATGTCGGTATGCCACGGTCGGTATTCTGATCGGCGGCATTACAAGTGCCAGAATCCCATACCCAACCCCTTTCAAGAAGTGTAAAACATTTGTTCTTATTTTGTGTTGGTTAAAGTTTGATCGGCACTAAATCCACACAAAGGCCGCATCGGCACTAAATTCACACTAAAAGCCAGACCTGCCCTAAATTAGTTCCAACACACCTGTTTGAATCCATGATACATAATTGCCATAAACACATGCCTTATTCACATTACCCCACACAGATCGGTATACAATCGGGAAACCGGCTGCCTTAATACCGACAGCTGGCTTCCCGACTGTCATATCCCGGCGAGGGTGAAATGCCGGGCGTCTATAATCTAGACGCCTGTCATTTCCCTGACGCTTGGAGATAGGCGCCCGGCCTCCCGATCGAAGGGATGCCGGGCGCCGCGAGCGGACAGTCGTGGGGGGGAGGGTTAGGTTTAGGGCACCCGGGGGGGATTTAGGGTTAGGCACCCCTCCGGGAGGGTGAGGGTTAGGCGCCCCTCCGGGAGAGTGAGGGTTAGGCATCCCTCCGGGAGGGTGAGGGTTAGGCACCCCTCCGGGGGGGACTTAGGGTTAGGCACCCCCCGGGGGGGACTTAGGGTTGGGAAGGGGGGGATTAGGGTTAGGCACTTGGGGGGGGGGGGGGAGGTTGGGGTTAGGCACCCCCAAGGAGCGTTAGGGTTAGGGGGGTTAGGTTAGTTTATTTCCAGCGCTGATCAGGATTTCCAGCGCTGCCGGGAACTCTGCTTTTGTCGGCCAGGCGCTGCCGGGAATCGATTCCCACAGATCAACTAAATGAATCTGAGAGGTTCAGCTTGAGCCATGGACAAATATTTCACATGCAGAATATTTATCCAGCAGGAACCTTTGTGATTTTGTGTTTATTTACTCAGGATTCGGAATTGTTTGGTGAATTTATTGTGGATCTGGATTGTTGTGTATGGATCAGGCACGAACCAGATGTTTGTGTGAATAGCGTGTGGATGTGTTTATTTTTTCTTGTGAATCCAGTGTTGATCAGGCAAAATCCAGTATGAATTTGGTTAGTTGTGGATCTGGCAGAACCTCAGCTTTTTTTTTTCCCCCTGAATTTAGGGCCTGATTCATTACGGATTACAATAGTGATTGCGCACGCAGTCTCACTGTGATAGTATGTTAATCCATTGCGATCGCTATGATGCCGCAGCACAACATAAGGTTGCCCACTTTATCTTACACACATCCGTAATCCTTAGCAAGACTGCAACACCATCGGTAACATGGCGTACCGTCGCAGCCTTACGCACACTTGCACAAGCTCTGACCTTACTCAGGAATTGCTAACTTCCACGCACGCTATAAGTACTCAGGCTGCGTATGGCATCGCAGTGGATAATTCATGCCCGTGCAACCGTGTTCAAATGCACTGGCACACCTGCGTTTCGCCGACCATCCCCCCGTCACCACCCCAAAACGGTACTTCCTGTCCATCATTCTACGATGGGTCACTGCGATCCCGTGGCTGGTTCACGCACTGCGATGCATGCACAGTACGCAACAAACGGCCGATTGCGTGCGTATTAGCAGTTGTGATCCTTGCTGAATCAGGCCCTTTGTATGCGTTTTTTTTCCCTGTGGTTTTGTGTGAATTCAGTGTGTGTGTGTGTGTGTGTGTGTGTGTGTTTGTTTAGTGTGGATCTGGCCTCCTGAAATACTTAGGGATTGATTCAATTAAGAGCGAGCGGGGCAAGTTGCCGTTACAATGGCGTGAAAACGCTGGCAACAGTACTGCAACTCTCTCCCCTTACGGCCCGATCTCGCCCCCGGCTTGCAGATTTATATACACTGTCCTATAATCAGCGAGTCCAGAATTACCGTTAGTGCAGCGTATGGAGAATAGCGGGGAGTGTCTAATTGAATAGATACCATAGTATAATAAGGATTTAACCTTCTTCTTTTCTTGTATTGCTGTTTGTGTTAGTATGAACCTGCCATCCTGAGTAAACCACCTCCTATTTTGTTTTATTCAAAAATAATCTAATAAATGATGCGTTTTACCCTGAAATAAAATACATAAAATCAGTCCCCCCTAATTTGCTGCAGCTTCAGAATCTTTTGCGCACAAAGGGGAAGTTGATGGACCAGGCTTCCCGATGTTACAGATTAAAGTAAAAGGGGGTGTCTGTTTCTGTGGGTGATTAACCTTCCATGAACCAGGTGGAAACAATCAACATGACGAACCATGCGTGGTATCTCATACCCCATGCTATACTTCACCATAAGTATACTAATTTGGTACGACAGTAGTTCCAACTGTCATGTCGTCGATTTTTGTCCTTTTTAAGGTAGAATAATAAAACTAAATAATAAAAAGGGAATAAACTCTTTAGTCTTTTAATACCAGAAAACACAAACAAAACAATTTTTTACAACATAAACTTCTAGTAACTTTTTTGAAAAATATTTTTGAATCAATCATTAGTAAAAATTTAACTCATGAACAATTAAGCTGCAGACTTGTAAACCAAACGATTTTTGCATATTCCCTTAATGAAAATCGTTCATAGTTCAAAAAAATCGTTCATTACACTTTAAAAAATCTGACAGATAACAGTTCATAAAATCGTTGGTAACAAAATCGTTGTGTGTATGTAGCTTTATGGAGCATACACACCGTCAGATATGTCAGATTTGTCAGATGAACGATTGAATGATTTTACCAAAGTTTTGAACGATTTTTGACTGCATTAAAATGAATGGAATCGTCCAAGTCTGACTGCAAACACATCAGATGTCAGATATCGTTATCTGACAAACGGGAACGCGCATCGTCCATCGTTCAGGACTGTCAGTGTCAGATTTTCCTTCAGATATGAACGACTGAACGATTTTTAAATCGTTATCGTTCATATCTGAAGGAAAAATCTGACCGTGTGTATGCACCATTTGAAATAATTAAAATAAACTTATTCACATCCGTCTTAATGAGCTCTCTTGGCTGACATCAAGGCAGGTGCTGAACCAGATGGGGTATGTGATGCCCACATCCACTTTACGCACACAAGCGCTCGCTGCACTAAACCGCCATCACTAAGCAAACTGGCAACGGCAGCTCTACTAAACAGCAACTTGGATGCAGTATTTTTAAAAAAGTTATAGAAGTTTTAAATCTTGCTGGGGTATGTCACATCCCACCTAGTTCACCAAAGGTTAATGAAGAGGATTTTTCCAAAGTAACTTCAGCATCCCTTTGGATAAGCATGACTTCCCCACTAGTTTCAGTGAGTGCATTCATCGGCAACATGCAAAACCCCCCTCTCTCATCTACTCGTTCCTCCTCCTCACTCCCGGACTACTGGGGCCTGCCAGTCATACATAAGGCAGTTTGAAAAGGCTACAGTGAGATTCCGAAGCTATGTTGACAGTTTATTTTTCTCTAATCACATGGACTATTCTTTTGTTTACATAAAAGATAGACTTGTTTTGTGCATGGGTTATGTCTGTATATTTTGCATTTCACGTATGTATATATTGCGCTAAGAACTATTTATCTTTTTAAAGCTCAGTTCATTTAGAAGCTATGTCATTAGAAGTGAAGTGCGGTAAAGTTACATTAGTTTTCAAACTGGTCACAGATTGTTTTGTAGTCTTTCAGTTGTCATTTTGTTATGTTTGGCCACCATGTTAAGTTGCATAAAGTAGAGAGGCTAAGGGCCGTAGTCAATTCGCCATTGGCGAAAATTGCTGTTTTTTGCCAAAAGAGGGTGAAATTTTTGCCAAAAAAACAGACCTGACCAGACCGGGAGAAAAAAAAGCCAAATCCCTATTTTTGGCTAAAAATGTGGGGATTTCTTTCAGAACCCTTTGGACACCTCCCTAATGATAAATTACCGGAAATTTTTTTTACAAGAATTGCAAGTTGCGTACCTTGGCATAAAATGGCCGCGCAAATTTTGGGCAAAATGAAAAAAAAAAAAAGAAAAGATAGAAAGCAATTATTTTTCCAGGAAATTACTGTTCCATGTAAAAAAAGCCTGCTGCGTCCGATGTTTAAAATACTTCACACATCCATACCGCCTATCGAAAAATCAGACCCAATATGTTAAAACCATTTTCAACTTTTTTTTTTTTTCGGCCAAAATTTTGCCGCCAATTGAATACAGCCCTTAGTTACTAGTTAATTACATTTGTAGTGGCTACATTTTCATGTCAAAGTTGAAGGAGTACTGCCGTTTATTAATGCTTTTATATGTGTTATGTACTTTTAAATCTTATTGAAAGTTTCCTATAACAAGAAAACAAAACTATGTGGCTCAGTTATTCAAAATTTGCTAGAGTTCAATTATGATTGTTTTTAGGTGATATTGTGGTATTACTCTGGTAATATGTAATAAACATATTTAGGTATTACAGTCCACTGTCATGTCTAGTCATCTCTGAGTAATTCTGTGATACAGTAACCCCTCATAAAGGGTGAGAGAGGGTGATTCAAGCTCCAACGCTATTGCTATCACACCTGCTATAACAGCTGCAATAGCACTATTATGGTAAAGCAGCAGGAGGCATCACGCCTCCTGCATGCATTACTGTTCCGAGCTGCGTCCATTGACGCAGCATTGGAACATCTGCGTGATCTTCTGCTGGTTGAGTGACCACAGGGTCACTCAAGCCGGCGATCACAGTAGCTCAAAAGAAGCCAGGAAATTTCCGTCAGCTGACAGAGATCCTAGCCTCTAACACCCCCCCAACGGTGGCGACACGCCTCCTTTTTGGGAAATGGAGGCCGTCCCCAACCCCTCCCCGCCCAGAAACGGCAGCAGACTGACAATCTGCTGCCGCTCTGCGTGAGGGGTCACAGACCAGTACTGCACATGCGCAGCACAGGCCTTGCACCAGCGCAGAACGGCTGCAATCAGAGATATGCGCTAACCATCGGGATAGGGTACATCTCTGAATTGGCCGATTACATTTCCTTGTTAAAAGGACATGATCAAGAAAACTGTTTTTTAATGTCCTGTGATTTTAAATATATGATCGTTTCTGAGGATTGAATGCAAAAGACAATATACATTTAATGCTGTTCTCTGATTTAAGAGAGTCACATGCATCATTTTTTGTTCTACCTGGTCAAAGAATAGCATTACGGTTTCCAGGCTCCTACTGCAATATGTGTTTTTACTTAGTTGGATATTCAAAACAATTAAAAGTTTATATAACAGGTGATTGCTTTACAAAATTACAGTTTGGTAATACACACAGTTTAATTCTCTGTAATTTTATGTTTTTGGTTAAAATTTTCTACCTATATTGTGTTTGCTGATCTGGAAGTGTGAAATCTTATTGGTCAGCTTGGTTGATTACACCAGACTTTTTCTGTATGTAACTCTTCTAATATTTGGACTGCACAGCTAATTTTCTGTTAGATCAGATTTGCCAGGCAAGCGGAGTACCTTTTGTAAGTGTTTCAATAAGGTCATTGTGTCTCCCAGATAATGGAACTGAATCTGTTCATCTTGGCCCTGAGTGGCATCTCCATATTTGCACCTCTTAACCAATCCCTCACCCAAGATCCATACTGGTTATATAATGCACTGCTTCTCAAACTAAAGCTGTATACACACTAGGACGACTGATTGGCCATGCGGACGATTCATCGTCCTATCTGATGATTGGTAAGTGCATACACACTTACCAATCGTTGGCCCGATGTGTCGTGTCCGACATCACAACTGGGCGGGCCTTTACATGTGCCCGTCCAGTTGTGTTGTTAGTCACCGGCGGCCTCTGCAGCAAGTGTACGGGCGGTCGTCTGACCGCCCGTACACACAGCACGTTGTGCCGATATATTGGTCATCGGCTGTGCTGCACAGCTTAGACGCGATATATCGCCCAGTGCATAAGACACACTAACAGTCCAGGTTTTAAGGATTCCATGCTGGAGCCCAGGTTACTTTTAGTGCCTCCTTCATTTTGACTTAACAGTTTTGTGCTCAATGTTAGTGTGTCTTGATCTCCAAGTTTGAGAAGCATGGACCTAATGTTGAGTACTGAGAATTATAGCAGACTTGTTTCTTCTTTAAACATTTTTAACTACCTGTGTCTAATATAATATACAGTATATATTTATATATCTATTTAACTGATTTCAGTAGATTTTTCACTCTTCACATGGTAGCTCAACAGTAACACACACTTATAATACATCAAGGTGTGTTTAATTATTTGTGTGTCCTTTCATTATGATATTTACAGAAAGGACTTCCTCCCCTCCCCCCACCCCATTCAATAGCTATAAAAGTCTCTTCAGGTGTGTGTGTGTGTCTTTGTCAGATATTTAAGTTCCTTTTCGATGTTGTAAGCTACTTTCTGAACCAAAGCATTCCTACCTTAAGAGGTAATGGGCCATGTATCACCATTGTAATTTTAAAACTTAAAAGAATTTCCATTACTTTTGGTTAAAGTTCATGCTGTGTGTTTATAAGAGCCTTTACTTGTGTGACACAAACTTTGTAGGCATTTTAAAATGAAGTTATTGAATATAGTCATCAAACCTTCCCTTTTGGGTGTAGAATTGACCTCCTTTCCATTTACTTGCTAATGTAAATGAAAAATGCTCTTCTCCGTGTACAGGGGCCTATCCATTAGCAGATGTTTTTCTGAGCGATGAAAGACAAAAGATAACTATTGAAAATTCCGGTGGCTGTGCTGAACGATATCTGTCATGTATATGACAGATTTTGACAAAAGACGAATGATGAATGATATCGCATGACATCATTCAGGGAGTGGATTATTTTTCTCTGCAGCGCTCTGTAGCTGCTGCTAATATCTTTCGTCGTTCACCGCATATAAACTGCACGATATTGCTAATATCTGGCAGCGATATGCGATAATTGACCAACATGTTGGAGAGATGAAAGATTAAATTTGTCGGCAGCGGAAGTGCGCATCTGTCATCGTTCAGGGCCTATCCATAGCAGATAAATTGAACGACTGACCGACATATCATTTAGTCGTTCAATTTATCTGCTAATGGATAGGCCCCTTACTGTCCATATGTGCTGCAAAAATCAAAGACACAAACCAGTTTACTCATTTATACTCAACCTGTTATCTCCACACCTGTCTTGGATTGCTCCTCTTTTATACTGCTTTCAGACCAAAGTGCCCGTTTGTCCCAGACTTCAAGCTGTGTCCCAGTTGCTCGCAAACCCTTTCACACTGCAACTTCCACCTGGGTAATTCCCGGGTTGGCCCTGTTCACAATGAACCCAAGTTAGCCGCATCTCCATGCTGCCTGTACTTCTGCTGAGAGATATCATCTCCCTGTGCTCCTCAGCTGCCAATCAGCTTATTTTAGGCATGACCCGGGTCGTGCCTTTCACACCGCAGTCGAGCTGGATCGGTCCTGGGTATAACCCTGGTCTCTACCAGGGTCCAGATCCCGGGACACACAACCCAGGTTGACTCTCTCACTCCAAGACAGGACCCGGGTTGCCACGGCAATATCCCAGGTGAGAGGCTTGGTCTGAATTGGATATTAGTTACTCCTTTTTCTTGCTCTAAATTGTTTAACCACTTGCCTGGCCTGGTTGCATCAGATGTGACCACCCCAGTTTGGGCTTTCCCTGACATGGTTGCATCTGATGGGACTAGTCAGAAATGCCCAGTGGGTGGCTGCCAGAATATAATTTTCTGGGAGCTGCCAATCTCAGAGGGACCTTTCAACCCCTCTGCACCCTCGGATATCCCCCTAGCGTCTGCCGGTCACTGCTGATCGAAGTGATCTGGCATCCCGGCAGTGCTCCCCACCTGTATGGTGGCTGTGCCATCAATGGTTTTCTAATGATGGTACAAATCCATTGGCCATTGATGGTCTATCCTAGGGGTGGCGAACCCACAGCTCTCGAGCCGCATGCGGCTTTGAGTTTCCAATGTGGCTCCCGGGTTAGCAGACCCCCACTAGTACTGAGAACGCTGGTCTCTGAAGCAATCAGAGACTAAAGCCTCTTATCACTTCAGAGGCCAGCGTTCCCAGTAATGCAGTGCGCGGGTGACCTCACTGGCGAACTGAAGATCCAGTTAGATCCCGCAGGCAGCAACAGCAACGTCGGGACTCAGGATCCCTGACTGCGTGGAGCGGTGCCAGCATGAAGACAGGTAAGTTTCTTTCTTCTTAGGGGTGTGGGCAGGGAGGGGGAGCTAGTACTGGGGGCACGACTACAGGGAGTGTTGCTGAATGGGCACACCTATAGGGGGCATTGCATAATGGGAACATCTACAGGGGGCATTGCATAAGGGCCACAACTGCTGGGGGACATTGCTTAATGGGCACAACTACAGGGGGCATTGCAGAATGGCCACAACTACTGGGGGCATTTCTTAATGGGCACAACTAAGGGTTGCACTGCATATGGGGCACAACTACAGAGGGCACAGCATAATGGGCACTGGCTTTCTCGATGTATTTTTTGTGGTTCTGGAATTCAATATGTATTTTATGTGAATGTGTATTTTAAATGTATTTAATGTGGATCTGGCTTCTTTCTGTGTATTTTAAGTGAACGTAGCTATTTCAATGTTTTCTATATTGCTCTGGCTTTTTCTTTCACTTCAACAGTGAAAAATGTATTTTGGGAAGTTTATGTATATTGTGTATTTTCAATGTGCTGGGCTCGCCCCCAGCGTGACTAAAAACAGGGGTGTGACACAAGGCCATGCTCCTGTGACTGTCATACCAAACGTGTGCGCACAAAAATGGGGCGTTGTCTTGTGATAGCTATGCCAAGCCCCATTTTTGCACGTGCACCTTTGGCGCGCGCATGCGATCGGCTCTTTAACTTGACCACAGATTTATTTTTTTGGCTCTCTGTTGGCCACCTCTGGTCTAACCATTGATGGCCAGCATTACAGTATACCATACAAAATTGCTATTTTTATGGTGTACTCTTTAAAAATAAATAAAATAAAAATTTTAATGAAAAAATATATATATTTTTTCCTTTGTACCAGTGTTTGGACATAATTGGAATGTGTAGGTCTGTAGTCCATCACAATACTTAGAATACAGGCATGAATTACTGGTGTGTTTCACTTTTTCTTTTTTTATTGCAAATGTCTGGCAGCTAAATGGAGGGGGGATGGGGTCTGTTTATTTGTGCACGTTTTTTTTATTGAGTGTAGACAGTGAAAAACTTTAATAGGGAATTCCAATTGTGGGCGGGCTTTAACAGCGGCGCTGACTATTTCCCGCAGCCACGGGTTTCGCTATTCAATTAGGTGACTGAAAATGGATAACTGCGTCTTTCTTTTTCTCGCACCTCCAGAGCAAGTCTCTCATATTTCCTAGAATCATTCATTTTAGGAAAAATTAATGGGTCTTGAGATCTGGGACCCTGGCGGCACCCCCCCCCCCCCTGAGTACTAACTAAGCAATTGGAAGCTTCCAATTAGCTTAATTAGTACATAATTACTCACCTTTCCGAAGCAGTGTCTCTGCAGCCAGCGTCAGGAGCCGGGTCTTCTGCAGCAGGGCGAGTATGAGTGTGTGTGAGACCTCCCCCCTTGCAGCCGGCACTGGGAGAACTACACCTCCCAGCAGCCCACGGGACTCCCAGCAGCCCCCTCCACAGTGACAAGATGAAGGACCCCCGTACAGGTGAGTATTTTTTTTTTTTTTTTTTTATTCTTTTTATTTATTTTTTTTATTTTTTTTCAAGAGCCGCAGGGTTTTCAGCTTTGATAACCCCACAACCACTTTTTTTTAAATTGGATACTGTGGGTATTGGGCGCGCGCATACCCTTGGTAATCCAAAATTGGTCACGAGGGGTGCAGGGTTTTTTACCTCATTGAATATGCCCCTAAATGTGCCTTTTGACTACACACAATAGTGGTAGCCATTTTATGAGCAGTAATGATATGAGAATGCAGCTTTCAATTCACAGAACTTTATAACACCTCTAAAGGCACACCTCCACTGAAAACGACTGCACAATTACGACATTGTAATCGTGCAGTCGTTTGTCAGTCTGTGATGAGCCTGCACTGAACGAGCAGTCGTTCAGTGTAGACACATCAATCATCTCCTAACATGCTGAACCTGACGTTATCGTCAGGTTGTCCAGCATGTTTGCCCGATGATGGATGGCTAAACGACCAGCGGGAGCGCGCATTGCTGGTCGTTTTTTAGACATGTTTCTTAATGATTTTTCGAACAATTTAACAATATTGTTATCTTTAAATCGCTCAATTTAATCGTCTAGTGGATGTGCCCCTTAAGGCATGCATGGGGAAGGGGGTATGTACAGCAATTTTAAACTGTTTTTTTTCCCCCAGTTATTATACTACACGATGCAAAAGCAATCGTGGGAATAAAAATATCATCATGACTATGGTTTTCATTCACAAAATGGTTGCCTCATTTTAACTCATTCATTGTCCATACTATTACCTCATTTAAAATTCAGCTTTCCAATTTATTACCCATGCCACCTGCTCTCTACCATTTAATTAAAACTGCTTCATGTTAATTATTTTGCACACATGCTAACATGTAAAATCTCCTGAAAGTCACCTTTATATACTTTATGCTGATTATCTGCCGGCTGCTGTTATGCCACATTTAGTACTGCAAGGATAAGGTCACCGATCAGCTGTGTTACACTGACCTATTCATTATCTGTCTTTCATTTCTCCACTACCCTTCCTGTAACACAATTACTGTAATCTTGTTTCAACCTGCATCATGCTATTCCGCTATTTTCTTTCCAGGTACAGATTGTAACCTGGAAATGCTACAACAAAACACATGTTTAAAATATCAGATTTTTTTTTTTGTTACTTTTCGCTCTTGAAATGGTTGTACACTTAACCCTTATCTTTCTATCATACCTAGGTATCTTAGCAACTGTTAGAGGAATGTCACCAGCTTGCTGAATTTATCATGGGAAAAAAGGAATCTAAAGGACATTGTCAAATTAAATCTTTAAATAAAACCTCCTTCCTAACTTTCACAGCATGACCTGGTGTAAGTGTACTTGCCTCCTGCACTCCTTGGTGGCAGCCATTTTTGTGGGATGTGCCATTATTCATGAAAATGCAGCCTATGAATGCATATGCCTTTTATAAAGTGACTCTGTTGGTGAAAGGGAAACTGTAAGGAAGGTAGTGATAAACCTGAAGATTCTCTTGTCCCTTAGAGCTTGTCCAATCATTATCTGCTCCTTTCCAGCCCCGGAGCCTGAATATCTGCACTATTCGCACATTTTTTTGGGGGGGGGTCTTCTTTATGTGGCTTTGTCATAACTGCAAACTAGGGTGGCGTGTGATGCAACAGGGGGTTTTCTGATTCCTCCTACTACAGACAATTTCATTTGCATATAGAAACCACTGGTAAAATGTCTTCTGCCTCCTGGGCTCTGGGATGGGAATGAGCAGGTTGGTTATTATTTTTATCTTTTATCTTGCAACAAAATATCCACAGCACAGTACATGGGGAAGACCTAAAAACATACCAGAATCACAGAGTCTGCAGAATCCAGACACGGTTAGGATACCGATACCTGTCGTAGGTATCTTAACCCTCTCACTCCCCGGGGCCTAACCCTAACCTCCCACTCTATTACCTAACCTTCACTCCCCACATCCTAACCCTATTGCCTACTGCTAACCATCCCCCTAACCCCGCTTTTTACTTTCGGGATTCTGGTGGCCTGGATGGCGGCGTCGGTATTCTGACAGGTGTCAGGATTCCAGAGGCGGCAATCTGACCGTCAGAATTCCAGCGGTCGGGATATTGACCGCATCCCATACAGCTGTACTCACTGTTACATGCACACTGGTGATGGAGAGGAGCTGGGTACACCAGCCGGTGAGTGTATGCTGCTTGCGGGTAGCAGTGGGTGCTGGAACAGCTTTACATCAGGTAATTAACTAGAGCTGAATACACTCTGTATGATCTGTACCACCAATGACATGAAAGATATCTTTCAGTGAAGACATCCTGCCACATCTCTGAACAGGCAACGTTGACAATATCGTGCAAGTTGGCCTGCATGTACGGACGATCATAGATATCATTATTGTTTATGCGGGAATGCACATCGTTGGTAGTTCATTGCATAAAAATGAATTATATGTTGTTGAACGTTATCGTTCATAACGTTCATAGATATCGTACCGTGTGTACGCACCATTGGTCTTTCATAGAAGCTAAGTAGGAGACACTTGTCTCCCACCATGTCACTCTACACAGTAAAGACAAGATGGCCCCTGCTTATGCTCAGTAGTGATCACAGTGGCCATCATGGGACAGGGCAGGAAGCCTCCCTGGAAAACAGACTGGAGTCTGCGCAGTATCACACTCCTCTTTCAACAATAAGGTCAAATACCCATAGTGGAGGAACATATTTGGTTTGAATGAGTATATGGTCTCTGTTTACTAGGAAACTGTGACATTGCTAAGGCACGTCCAGGTTGATATGCATGAGGCCTGACTAACAATTATGAGTTACTGGTACCTAGTGCAGTGGTTCCCAAACTGTGTGCCGTGGCACCCTGGGGTGCCTCAGGGCACTTACAGGGGTACCTCGGGTTGGTGGTCCAGTACCAAATAAAATTATTTTTAGTCGGTGTGATAGGCAAAACCAGTGCTAACGATTGCCAATCAAACAATATGTGGACAAAAAGAAGGGCAGCCCTGTCACCCACCACATAACTGACCCTAATGGTGACATATAAGCACATTTACTACAATTCATTTTTGCTGAATTTCTCAACTTTTTCCCAAGGGGTACCTTGGAAAAAATGCTGATACTCTAGGGCGTCGTGATTCAAAAAAGTTTGGGAACCCCTGACCTAGTTCATTGTCACTCTACAATCTTTCAAAATATTAGTTAAACTCACTAAATACTTATCCACCTAAGGATCAGTACCACTATATCTATATCTGTTTCATTTAAATGGGACAACTTTGCTTGTCACTATTCATTAATGCATCTTGAAATTGCTTTTATTTGTGACTAAATTGTAATTTACTTCATGAGTTGATATTATCTTGTCATAAATGGAAGCCTAAATTACATGGCGAAAATGACCTTATACTGAAGGCCCCATTTACAAACGAAGGGAAATACCAGCGGCAATTTTCGTTTAGTATCACTGTGATACAAACGAAAATTCCACTGGTATTTAGTAATACTTACCTCTCCGAGGTCCAGCGGAATCCTCGTCTTCGGCGAGGTCCTCAGCCTAACATGCCAGCGACGGGGCTCCAGTGTTATGTGCATGCGCAATGGTCCGTCTACGCATGTGCATGACAGGGAGACCCGGCAGAACCTGGAAGTCTTTGCTGAAGCCGGAAAGGCATCGCCGGGTCTCCATTGCCGGCAATGGGACCCGCATCGCTCTCCCCATCTAAAAGATGGCGAGAGCGTTGCTGTACAAACAGCGGTAATCTAAGATTACCGCTGTTTGCTAAATACAGAAATGCCACATAACCCCTTTAGCGAGCGCTAAAGGGGTTACTTTTCATTTGTAAATGGGGCCCTGAATCTGTTAAAAATAATTAGACTTAAACTGGCCACACACTGATTTGTGTCATTTAGTTTGGCTGACTGAAAACAAATTTGGCTGACATGGCAGGGCCTTATTGAACACCAAAGATGGCTGTAAATGATTTGAAATCTGAACAGATTTAATTTGTTCACAGCTGACAATGCAGTGACCGCTATTGGTAGGAAAGTGCAGACATCAGACTGCTGTAGTAAGGGGAGCACCAATGAAATCCGGCGATTCAGCCTGACTGCCAAATGTGTCCAATTTGGCCACCCATGTGTGCATTCATTACCACAGATTTAGGGAGTAAGGGCCTGATTCAGAGCTGAACGCTCTGACCAGAGCGCTCGCTCTGAATCAGGGCCCTCCTAGCTTTTTTTGGAGCGTCCTCATGGACGCTCGCATAGCTGCGGTAGGGTCTCGCTGCCGCAAGCCCTGGAGTGATTTTGGCTCTATCAGAGCCAAAATCACTCCCACTGACATCACTAGTGATGTCAGTGGGGCCGGCTTCAGACGGTAGGCGTTCCCATGGGAACGCCTCCGTCTGGCATGCACGCCCTCGGCACGCCCACCAAAGGGGGCGTGCTGTCAATCAACATCGACAGCACGCCCCCTTTGGTGCGAGACCCGGAGCGACAGCTTGGCTGTCGCAGTCCGGGTCTCGCGCATGCGCACGACGGAGCTCCCTCCGTCGTGCGCATGCGCAGTGGAGCAACATCGACCCGTTTGCGAGTGTCCTTTGCTCGCGAACGGGTCTGAATGACCCCCTATGTCAGGATTTGCAGCTACATTTTTTTTTTTTCTTCAACAGGAAAAACAAAAACGGATTTGCTACATAAAGTTTAGAATAGATCGAAAGAATAAATAGCTTCAGGCACTTAATGGAGTGTAATGTCTCTTTAAGCGGTTACAACTCCACGCAGCTGTTCTCTCAGGTAGTAAACCAAAAAGGAGAAACACTAATAATGTTCATGAACAGCACTGCGGATATAAAACCAATAGAGATGCAAATGTGCCCATATAATCACAAAATATATAATTTATTATGCATTATGCACAGATATATAAAATTAAAAATAAAACCACATAACAAATCTGGTAAAAAATGCATGAGACAATCTATTGTGTATATATTGGATCACATCCATATACTGGAAAAAGTATCCATAGATATACATAGCAATGCGTTTAAAAAGTCTGCTGCCACAACCAAATCAAGATATAGGCAGGTTAATGAATAACCGCACAGCCGCGTCCGGCTGTAGGCATAGTCACTTTTTGGAAAAACTAAAACAAAAGTTCAATATACTCACTGATAATTTATAGTGAGAAATAATCCATGTAACAATCCGCTCTTATGCTGCTTAATGTATATAGTGAATACAGGCAGTTCCTACAGACTCCCAACGCAATTGTATTGATAGGTTACTTTTGTCCGCTACTTGAATGTAACTTGCAGTGTCTTCTACATGGAGGCTAGAACTACACGGAGTTCAGATGTTAAACGCCTCCACCTTGTCCGCTATTATGGAGCAGGGATGCAGCAACTCAGATGAGGCTCCGCAGAATGTTCTTTATACCGCACTAACAGGCGGTGGATGGCTTAAAGATACAGCGCAGATGTCCGTGTGCCACTAGCTCTTGCCGTGGAGCATATGCGGCTGTGTATACAGGCGGAGGACTGCTTAAAGATGCGTCTCCGGTGTCAGAGTGCCCCTGGCTCTTGACGAGCAATTGGCTGCTGTGGTGATCCTCAAAAAGACTGGATGATGCTGAATAAGCTGGGAATTGCACACAAATCTGCATTTCCCGAATGCATTTCTTCCCATTTGGATGTTCTTCTATCAACCCCTCTGAAGAAATCCCTACGGGAAGAAATCCATTTCGAACAGAAATCCTCTATTTGGGGGTAACAGTGCGGTCAATTGAATGGATCCGGGAACTCATTCCCGTAGCTATTCAACTTCCCACTAAATTGAGTCTCCCCCGTAGAGATGGCATGTGACCAAGCACTCACTAATATGATGATCTAGGGTCAGCTGGAGATCTGTTCATATAGGACCCAAATTTATAGTATTGATAAAAAATATATGAAGAAGAGTTAAGGTGCGTACACACTGGGCGATATTACTGAGCGACTGCACGTTTACGACATCGTAATCGTGCACAAATCGTGCACTTTTATGTTAGAAACGACCAGCGATGCGCACTCCCGCTGGTCGTTTCCAACATTGTCCATCGCCTGAACATGCAGCACAATCTGCCGATAACGACAGATTGGCATGTTCAGGAATGATGGACAGTGCCTGCACTGAACGACTGATCGTTCAGTGCAGACACTACAGGGGATCAGGAACTACGGTACGATTACGATGTCGTAATCGTACTGACTTTCCTGATCGCCTAGTGTGTACGCACCTTATGATCTGTGCCAGTTGCTAGGTGTGTCGGATTCTCAGATACAGATGTGAGGCAGGCAATGACTCTAGTATAATAAACAAGATTGCTCACATCACCATTACCTTCCTCACATCTGTATCTGAGAAACGGACACACCTTGCAACTAGCGCAGATCTAACCCCTCTTCATATAGAATTGTCAACTGCAAGTTAATAATAAATGAAAATAGATGAAGAGTAAATATAGTGATTAGGGAAAGGGCCTCTGAAGCTAGTTACCACGTATTCTGTGTTGCTCTACAGCTTTATTTGATGCAATAATAGCTAGGTATCTGTGTTTGCTAGATGGAATGTTCTCATTTAAACAGCCTTCTGAATGAAAGATACACTGGTTGTGGGTAATGCTGCTCTCCTATTTTTATAGCTTTCATGATTAATTATTAATGGTCTAGCGAGCCTAGCACATCCGTTGGCTCAATAGCTAAGCAAAGAACGACTCTGTTAAGTGTATTTTTAGATTGCGGGTTTTTGTTTCATGTGCTAGAATATAGGATCTCTAGAAATGTTCTCTTTGTGTCAGCACATTAAAGGTTAAATTATTTTTAATTATTTCCCTTCTAACGCCTACATCTACAGCTATCTGGGCTGCGTGACTGCATCCCCCCTTATGCTTTTTGTGTAGGCAGATTATGTGTTTGACTGATCTACTGAATATTTTGGTATCCACACCTAAAAATTCTCATGCTGCGCTTCATCAAAACATTGGTCAGTCGTACTTTCAGCATTCTAAAGGCACACTTCCACTTAAAGACCTAAAAACAACTGCACGATTATGATATTATAATCGTGCAATCGTTTGTCAGTCTGTGATGAGCCTACAATGAACAAGCAGTCAGTCAGTGTAGGCACATCAATCATCTGCAACCATGCTGAACCTGACGTTATCGTCAGGTTGTACAACATACTTGCCCGATGATAGATGTCTGAACGACCAGCGGGAGCTCACATCGCTGGTCGTTTTAGACATTATATTTTTACGATGTGCAAACGATTATTTAACGATATCGTTATCGTTCAGTCGCTCAATTTAATCGTCTAGTGGATGTGTGCCTTAACACTTATGTGGTTTGTGGAGTTGAATTTAAACTCCGTTGTAGACACAGAGAATATATTTATTTTCCTATGGGAACCTATTACCAATTTTTAAATGACTATATCCTTTCAAAGTGTACTTTGTGTAATAGCTAGAGAGCACAGGTGTCTTGATGCTAATGTCATATCGACAGTTACTATTCATAAGAGTTGGTGATAATCTTTACAGGCTAAATAATTTGTAGGTTGCTAGCTTTTAAGACTGTTGGAGCACTTTGTCAGGCATGATATCATAAGCTTTAATGCTGGTTTGCATGGAATTAGGTGAGCTTAAATGAAATTCTTCCTTATCTGCTCTACACTGACCCAGCAGGTTTCACAATGCTTGTAAAGGGTGAGGCAGGAGATCCTCCCTCTTGCTCAAAACCTTTTTTTTTAAATTGCTTGCATCCTTCTCAAGGTCTTTAGCCCATGAGATCCTATTGAAGGTTACACAGTAAAAGTCTTCAATACTATTCCCTAGAATTACACTGCCAGAAATGTCTCCGTGCATTGACCCTTCCAAGCCTATAGCCGGGTACACACTATACGACCCGTGTATCTGGCCGACAGCAGATGCAACCAATGACATACTGTGCGGTCTGTACACACCAAACGATCTGGTGAACGACAGCACAATATGTTGTTCCCCCATTGCATCCACATGCATGGGGTCTTCAGTCAGATCCTCAGATTGAGCAGCCTGTACGGCTGATCTGAGGATGCAACAAACTATGCCGCGTGGCGTGTGTACACACTGGCTGATAGGAACGATTTGTCGTTCTGATTCGTCGGAAAATTACAAACAGTTTAAAAAATCATCTGTGTAGTCAGCTTAAATGCGCAGGGTATTACTCACCTTACAAAGTGTTATGGTGGAGTTCGAAATAATGCCTAGGGGAATAGCTCTTAAGCAAGGTCTGGTCTACTGTACGTTGGGCTCCGACTTAACTGGCAACTGTTGGACCAAACAGTGTGGTGCATAGAATAGCTCCGAGAGCTCCCTCCTAGGGGATTCAGGCCCTGATTCAGAGCGTCCTTCTCTTCTTTTAGAGCGGCCTCCTGGCCGCTCGCATAGCTGTGGGTGACCACCCACTGCTATAGCGAGCGACCATCGGGCTTGCGATGAGACTCTTGTGGTAGGGTCTCGTTGCCGCAAGCCCTGGAGTGCTTTCGGCTCTATCAGAGCCGAAGGCACTCCCACTGACATCACTTGTGATGTCAGTGGGGCCGGCCCCAGACCGTAGGCGTTCCCATAGGATCGCCTCCGTCTGGGCAGCCACGCCTCCGGCACGCCCACCAAAGGGGGCGTGCTGTCACTCACCATCGACAGCACGCTCCCTTTGGTACGAGACCCATAGTGACGGCTTGGCCGTCGCTATCCGGGTCTCGCGCATGCACACGACGGAGCCGGGTCCGTCGTGCGATTGCGTACTGGGCCAACATCGACCCGCTTGCGAGCGCTCAGCTCTCGCGAGCGGGTCTGAATTAGGCCCTCAGTGTAGAAAGACATCAGACAGTACTCAATGTTTTGATAATAGGTTTCATGCTATTATGGATGTAACATAATGTAAGGTGGGTACATACCTAACAGATATATCTGTAGATCACTCGATCTGCAGATACCTGTAGATGATGGATGTTCATACACACTGAACGACCATCGTCTATCCGGCAGCCGCGGGTCCGCCCCCCTCCCCGCGGCTGCCGCTGCACGTGTATGGGCGGTCTGCAGACCGCCCGTACACACTTGCCAATGGACATATGTCTGCAGACATATCTGTCCATCGCTGTGTAGCACAGCCAATGCGATATGTCTGTGAACAATGTCGTTCAGACAATTAGTCTGTACACACTGGCCGACGGGCAGCAGATATGTTAGCCGATCAATTGATCGGCCAGTGTGTACCCAGTATTAGACTTTTCACAGGTTGAACATTTAGGAGTTTGCTTACAAGTAGTGAAATATCTCCCAACTATTTATCTTTAACTTCCATCCCCTCTCATCATCATTGTTTATTGTAAGGCACCAAAAAAATCCCAAGGTGCTGGACAGTCCAAACAACAAATCATACGGATTACAGCTTAAACATAAAACCGTGCAGTACATAGGAGTTGCAGACATGAGACAACAAGGTATTATTACTATTGTCATTTATTTATAAGATGCTAACATAGTATTTTCTGAGCTTCACATTGATACTGTGCTAGTTACTAGCTCTGTGCAGTTGGTAGATAAAGGTACTGTAATAGTTACTGGCTCTGTGCAGTTGGTAGATAAAGGTACTGTAATAGTTACTGGCTCTGTGCAGTTGGTGGATACAGGTACTGTAATAGTTACTAGCTCTGTGCAGTTGGTGGATACAGGTACTGTAATAGTTACTGGCTCTGTGCAGTTGGTGGATACAGGTACTGTAATAGTTACTGGCTCTGTGCAGTTGATGGATACAGGTACTGTAATAGTTACTGGCTCTGTGCAGTTGGTGGATACAGGTACTTTAATAGTTACTGGCTCTGTGCAGTTGATGGATACAGGTACTGTAATAGTTACTGGCTCTGTGCAGTTGGTGGATACAGGCACTGTAATAGTTACTGGCTCTGTGCAGTTGGTGGATACAGGTACTGTAATAGTTACTGGCTCTGTGCAGTTGGTAGATACAGGTACTGTGCTAGTTTCTGGCTCTGTGCAGTTGGTGGATACAGGTACTGTTAGCTCCTTACTTTGTGGATACAGGTATTGTGTTTGTTCCTGACTCTAGCTAGTTTGTAACAGAAAGGTCTCTGCTCATACGAGTGTACCATATCTCATTTTGTTTTTGTTCATTTAAAGTTTTCACAGTACTATTTTATTGCAGCCTTCAAATTACATATATTATTGTATGTGTATAGTTTTCATTCTAGCATACTACACCTGTCACAACCCGTGTCGTTCCTCTTTCTTGTCTGGGATGTTGCTGTGTTTTTCCCGCATATGTATGACCACAGATTCACTAACATTGCCTGTTTAGCATCTTGGCGGCTGATTCTGTTACCCTTTGCACGTGATGTATGTTTGCAACTATGGAGCTGTGAGCAGAAATCAAATTGTGTAATTGAGCTTAGTTGTGCAGCGCGAGCTGCTGCCAACCGTCCACATCTAATTGACTACCCCTTAGTCATAAGTGGTTTATTTAAAGCATGAACACTGGGCCTGATTCAGACCCGCTCGCGAGTGCTGAGCGCTCGCAAGCGGGTCGATGGTGCCCTAGTGCGAATGCGCACGACGGAGGGAGCTCCGTCGTGCGCATGCACGAGACCCGGGGAAGTGACTGGGAAGCCGTCGCTCCAGGTCTCGCACCAAAGGGTCATGCTGTTGATGGTAACTGACTGCACGCCCCCTTTGGTGGGCGTGCCGGGGGCATGGCTTCCAGACGGAGGCGTTCCCATGGGAACGCCTACCGTCTGGGTCCGGCCCCACTGACATCAGTAGTGATGTCAGTGGGAGTGATTTTGGCTCTGATAGAGCCAAAATCACTCCAGGGCTTGCGGAAGCGAGACCCTACCGCAGGGTCTCGTCGCAAGTCCGATGGTCAAGACCATCGCGACCATCATCATGGACGCTCACAAAAGCTGTGGGTGGTAACCCACAGCTATGCGAGTGTCCAAGAGGCCGCTCCAAGTTGAGGTAGGAGGGCCCTGATTCAGAGCGAGCGCTCTGGTCAGAGCGTCCGGCTCTGAATCAGTCCCTCTGTGTGGTTACCTCCCTGTATAGCATTCCTGCTGTCATTTATAAGTAGAAACATACAGTAGGGGGAATGCAGTTGTTTTGCCAATGGATGCAAGTACCGCGGGCATCCCCGATCATGTAATTCACCCATTACTTATCGTGAATGTCAAGAAAAGTGGCTAAATCCGTGTAAACTACTGGGCGCGAAGACTTTGGGCAGATTTCTTCTTGCTTTCTTAGGAGGGTTCGTGCAGAAATAATGGGCGCCTAGTGGCACAATCAATTGAGTAACAAGCGTCGCTGTAGACTGGAGCTGTGAGTACGGGTAAACAAATGAAATACTGTCCAATATGCTGACTCCCATTTAGTGTCAGTGTATCAGGGTAGCATGTAGATACTCCTTTATTTTCAGAATAAGATTAGTTCTAGCCAACAAAAAACAATTTGTAGATGTATTGACATTTATTTTTTATGCAGTTACTTTTATATTACTAGTAAAACTAGCTTTGCTTACAGGGATTTATTTAAGTTGAAGTTTTGTAAATGAGAGATTTAGCTCTGACATTCGCAGCCAGTCTGTATGTGTTAGTGTTGTGGATAGGGGGCATATCCCATAACGGAATATATTTTGGTGTACTGTAAGAGTCATTTTAAGGTCACTAGAGGAGCAAAGGGTTCACATGGAGAATAGCTGATGAGTGCAGAGATGTGAGAGGATAGGCTCTAACTGGCGTTTAGTTGCAGAAAGGACAGCAAAGAACAGTTATAGCATGTAGTTCTTTATTAACGAGAATGATCTAACCACAAACTTGTCAATTTTTTACGCACCTTTTAGTGCTGAATTGTTTAAAACTAAATTGAAAAATGTTGTGCAGCACCATGCCACTCTCTATTTAACATTTTTCATAGGATTTAAATTTTTTATTGTTTGTTTTAGAATTTTTCAGAATTCTTTGTTTGATTAATCACTTTCACCCATATTCTGTTCCTAAACTTCCTCTAACGGGAGCTCAGAAATTGGGAACGGGAAAATAGCCCCCATAGTTACACCTCTGGAATAGAATTGTTTGGTTTTTTTTTTTTTTTTTTTTAGATATTTATTGAAATTAACAATATTTATATTATACATCATACACAGACACAAATTTAAACTTGCAATGCAAATCTCCAATGTACTACATTCCAGAAATGTGCAAGGAGTGTTGAAGCATATGTTGAATTTAGACACTCTTGCTAACTAGCAAATAAATATATGTAAATACCTTATTTTGGAGGAGAGGAAAAAGTGACTTGGAGCATTAGGTCCAAATAAAAATCCATCATTGCAAACTAGGGGATCTATTTACTAAGCCTTGGATAGAAATAAAGTGAATGGAGATAAGGTGCCAGCCAATCGGCTCCTAACTGCCATGTCACAGGCTGTGTTTGAAAAATGACAGTTAGGAGCTGATTGGCTGGTACCTTATCGCTGTTCACCTTATTGCCTTCCAAAGCTTAGTAAATAGACCCCTAGGTTCTTACAAGAAAGCAACAGAGTGATGGAATATTAGCATTGGGTAAAGACCGAGTAGGTTTTTTTTCTCTTTAAAGATGCATTCAATGCTTGTGTTTTTTAATAACATCGTTGATTAATGTGTTTTTACTTTTGCATTCAGTGTCACAAGATAAATTGCTGTATTTCATATGCACAATTAGTCCAGTGTATTCAGACTGATTTTTGCCTACAGCAATGTAATGTGCTATATATTTTTGTATAATGCACTTTGTAATTATTTGAGCCGGTCTGCCTTCCAGGTCAGGTGTGATGGATTGCAGTTAGCTTAGTCGTTTGAAACTGATACTGAGGCAGAAAATGCATCGAAAAGCTGCAGAGTTTAATAAAGCAGTGGCTTTGTTTTATTTCTCTAGGGCCTAGTAACGGGGATGCACGCAGACGTTTGAGATGATAAGCAGAAGCAGCAAATATCAAAGTGAACAGCCAGGAACATGATGATATAGCAGGTAAGCTCATTTTATTCAGGTTAGGGACATGAAACAGCAGTAGGCTGACTGGCTAAATAAAGGTTATGTATCTTTTACCATAATAATAAGACTTATACGTACTGAATTGGAAGTCTGCTACTATTAGCAGTGTACCTACTGTATGGAGTCAGTCCATGATGATCTGCCAGTGGCTATAGAGACCGTGATTATACACTGTATACTCAAGGCTACAAACAGGATGCCAGATTTATTAGCACTTCATTCTGGTGATTTTCATTGAATCACAACAACCAATTGTCTAGTGCGGGTTAGACCATGAATGCAAGGGATTGGTTGCTAAGGTTTATTGCAAATTTGGCATGTGATCGCAAGTAAACCCCATATTTCAGACTACAATAAAAGTTTTTGATGAATTTTAGTCCTTTCACTGTAATCACTAAGATGAACCTAAATAAAAAGCTATTATTCCCACATTAAAGCCTTTGACTCTTATGAAATGCTTGTAATATTACTTCAGTATACCATAGTAACATCTGGCAAAAAGGTCTAAAAACACTGAAGCAGCAAACTTTGTGAAACCAATACTTGTGTCATTCTCAAAACTTGCGGGATGCCGACGGTCTGAATGCTGGCGCCGACAGGTTGAAGGTAAGTATTGGGGTGTTAGGGGGAGGTTAGGGTGCTAGGTTAGGTACTAGGGGGAGGGTTAGGGTTAGGCATCGGGGAGGGGGGTGTTAGGTTTACGGGGAGGGGAGGGGGAGGTTAGGATTAGGCACTAGGAAGCGAGGTTAGGTTTAGGCATCAGGGAGGGGGTGTTAGGTATAGGGTGTGGGAAGGGCGAGGTTAGGCTTAGTCACTAGGGGGGAGGTTAGGCTTTATGCTTTGGGGGGGGGAGGGTTAGGGTAGGGGTTAGAAAAACACATGGCTGTCTTTCCTATTGGTGTCGGGATTCTGGCTGTCGGGATGCCGCTGTCGGCATTTTGACCAGCGGCATCCCGAAAGCTGGGATTTCATACCGAACCTCTCTATCCATCTGGCTGAAAAAGAGAACTCCATTTTACACGGTAATGAATAGCCAGGGCTTAACAGGATTGTAATAACGAATCAGATTTATTTTTGTTGGAATTGTGGTTATTTTCCATACAGTTTGTAGACTCCTACAATATTGAATGCTTTATAGAATGAGGGCTAGCAACTTTAAATTGTACTATGATTTATAATGGTGTCACATCTTGGAATGTTGTAGGAATATCCAAGTAAAACAAACAAGAGCCGTCATACAGTGTCAGTGCCTTTGCAGGCTGAGATTACGTTACAGGAAATATTCATGTTTTCCATAGTAAAACTTTATTTTAAGATGATGGTTGATCCTTAGCACATCTGAACTCCTGTGTTCTGTAGACCCCATTTTTGTTCCCGTGCTCAGACTAAGCACTACAACCGTTCCACTCTGCTTCCACTGCTCTTCATTTTAACAGGAGTCTGATAAGAAGGACTCAGTGTAGCTATCATTGCAGTTTATATGTTTGAGAGGGCACAATTAAATATTGCGGCATCCATTGGGCAGATAAAATACATTATATTTGATCATATCTGTATTAGCAAAAGCTGTATTTTGCTACCAGAAGAACCTAAGTCTTGTTGCCACCTGAAGGCATGTGTCGTATATGCTTTATTATAGATACTCTGGGCCTGATTCACTATGGAACGTTATTGCGATCGCAGCTGCGATTATGCACGCAGGTCTGCCGCGAAAATATGCTAATGTCTGCAATCGCAAAGCCGTCACACAGCCAGCATAGAGACGCCCACTACCGCTTTCGCACCTCTGTAATACCTTGCAATCTTGCGTATACATCAGGAACATTGAGTAACATCGGCCCCCCACACACAATTACAACTGGTCTGACCTTACTCAGAAATTGCTAACCTCGTCTCACGCAGTATGTACACAAGCTGCATATGCAGTCGCAGTGGCTAATTTATGCACGCCCATGCAATGGCGTTCAATAGGACTGCATTTCTCCATCCACTTCCCTGTCACCGCCCCCTAAAGCTGACGTCCCGTCCCCCCATCTGCGATGGCTTTATGCCTGTGTGCGTGATCGCAGAGCAATCGCAATGCCAACTCACGCACGCACACAGCGAAGCATACGCATGCACAGTACGCACCATTGGCTGATCTGTGTGTGCTTTTGCAGTTGCGATCCATAATGAAGCAGGCCCTTAGTGTGGAGACTGCTGGCCATTCCATAATTTGAAGCCTATCATCTTCTTCTTTAACTCAAAAGTAGTTCTGACGGAGCCAGGTGGTATGTTTGCGGTGATTATCTTGCTGTTGGATGAACCTTGACCAACAAGGCATACACTAGGTGGTATTGGATGGTTCTGCAAAATGCTGTGATAGCCTTTTGGCCCGGATGCCAGTTGTTCTGTGCAATTTCCAACTCTGGATCCCCCAAAATGGCCCTAGACCATCACACTTACTCCTCCATGTTTGACAGTTAGTGCCACCCACTGAGGAACCCTACTTTTGCCTACTCGACGACATGCAAGTCTGTTTGATGAACCAAAGATTTCAAATTTTGATTAATCAGTGCTTAAGACCTTCTTCCAGTCATCCACTGGTAGTGCTTCATGGCCCAGGCAAGCCTCTTTCTTATTTATTTTACCATCTTAGGATGAGCTTTTTTACTGCCACTAGACCTGTAAACCCTGCACAGTTGAAACTGATGCTTACTTCCACCACTGTTAAGCTGTGCTTGAAGCTGTTGTCCTATGAGCCACCTTTCACTCAAACTGTTGACTCTCAGAAACTTGTCTTCTGATTCTGTTGTGGCTTTGGGTCTGGCACACCCATTCCTGACACAGTTTCCTCCAGTTTCAAAGTGCCTTTTGATGGTGTAGGAAAACTGTAGTCACTGATGCCTTGGCTTTTTTTTTTTTTTGTAATTTCTGTAAAGAAAAGACGTACACTTCTAAAGGCTATTATGGTCGGTCTGTCTGTCTTCCTTTTAAGCGCCTTTTTCTCAGTTATGGTAGCAATATACTACTTCCTGCAGTGCAATATTATCCAAATTATGCTTCAGAGCGTGTAATAACAGTCTGTTCCAACGCTGCTTTTGTAACAACAGGGGGTTTGTAATCAAGTAATCAACAGAATTTGGGACAACTGTAGGAATTGTTTGCATCAACTTTCAAGGGATAATTTACGTCCATTATTGTAGAACATCTGTAACTTCTTAAGCCATTGCTTCTTCCCTTTAAAAAGGCCTCTTTTTTTATAATTCTGAAATGTAAATGATAGTCTACATCTACAGTCTTATTAGCATTGGTTTAACCCAAAATATGTCTTCCACCTCTGTTGGTGGTGTATTTTTTTTATCCCTGGACCTACGCAGTTGGTTCTGATTTTAAATTTTTTTTATAATCTAATTGTGATTTGTTAATTGCTGCGTAAACGTTTTTCTCTTTTTAGTGTTATTTTTGTTGTTGCTTTCATACTCCTCATTAATACTTCTATACAGAGCCATACACTTTCTTTTTATTTCCCTATCTACGGATCGTTGTGACTTTCCATGGATACTATCTGCAATGAAAGGGGGGGGGGGGGTATGGATTATGAACTTGTGTTGGTTTTGGCAATAAAAAGCCTCTGTCTCCTGCCGCTGTCCTTAATAAAACATTAGCCTCTCTGGTTAGTGACTCCTGGACTCTGCATTCTCATTTCCCACAGGCCCCATTTGATAATATTGAACTTTCCATATTCATTTCCCTTGCATGTCAAAATTGAGTTGATTTAACACATTTTTGTGGGGGTTTATTGCTCTTTAATAGCTGTTTTACAGTTGCCCTGAGACGTCCTCAATTGAATAGAGGCATTATTAGCGATGAGAGGGCAGTATAATATCACCTTGTGCCTGTATCTGATATTAGAAGAACAAGCACTGTAGTGTTTACATATTTTTGCCATTTGTTTTAAACTGAACGAGAGATTTAAATTGTGGCTCATACACATTTAACAATATGCTCCATGAGCGATCTCGTTAAGCATTTCCCCTGCACTTCCGGGCTCAATGTCGTTAACGACATTGAGCATACACACTGAATGATATTGTTCAGTGACGGCACCCTCCCTCATCCCCAAACTTGCAGAACCTGCATCTTCAGGTTGCCCTGCAAGTACGGGCGATGACTAACTTCGTTAACGAACCGCGGGAGCGCGCATCATTAACGATATCTTGCATACACATTGGACGATATTGACCGTGATGAACGATATTGTTATCGTTTATACCGTTTAATTTATCGTCTGTTTTGTACACGGCTTTAATAATAAGCATATTGCCAATAAAAGATGACTACGTTTCTTCTTAAATGAAAATGTTGCATAAAATGAAACAACATTTACACTTTACAATTTATTTTTGCCGAAAAACAGTTAATCCGTTAAAGAACGCTTTTAGTTATGGTAGAGAGTGCTTTTGACAACCCCAATTTACAATTTTCATTAGTTTCCATTAAAAGTAATATATTTTGGACGCCCACTTTTGATGTCAGGCCAGACATATCGAGCGGCTGATTGGTAAGTGCATATAGCTAGTCAATCGGCCACTTGGACGGCGGATCGGTCTGCATACCGATCCGTTGTTGTAGTGCGTAACCAGCATTAGACAAATCTCACTAGGGAATTGCACCTAAAAGTGCCACACTGACACTTGGCTATTAGGGCAGTTTATACTCCTCTTCAATTTGGCATTCTTTGCTTATATCCTAAAAGGTCCTTCTGGCTTATGCGGGCCATACACGGGGCGATTTGAAAACGTACGACACCTCGGTACATTTTCAAATTCAGCCCGATGCATCGCATGCTGCTGTGATTGGTAAACGATGATGCTTACAAGATGCTTTGTTTACCTATTTAACAGCGAAGACGGATCGCGGATCTTATGGTTTTTCCATAAGATCTACAATGCCAATGTACGATGGCGGGGACGCGCATCGCCGTCGTGCAGCATGCCAAACCACACACGATTTGCACGATTGATTGTGCGATCGATCTAAATCGTGCACATCGTGTAAAAAATCTTACCACGTAAAATGAACACTTTAATGAAAATGAAAGGACTCCGCAGTTAGTGGTATTGCTGATAGTGACTTATTGTTTACTGCTGCAAATAATACTGTAATTGTAGATATCCATTGTAATGTTTATCCATGTAGATCAATTACCACCTAAGGCAAGACATTTTAATGCATCCTCGGAATGATTTAGAATAGCAATCTGTTCGCCTACAATCAATGACCTTGCTGGAGGTCTGTAATACTACACCTTCATGCAAAGAACCAATCTTTTGTCTAGCCTGGACCCTTGCATCACATTCCAATACAGATGACTCATCTTAGCACCTTCACTCACTCTTAAGCCTTCCTGTTTTAACTCAGATCACTACCAATGAGGCCTGCAGGGACTTCAACTCTAAAAATGACTCCCTGTTGAAGCTAATTTTTGTTCCTTGGGCAACTCTAAGCGACTCAAATCACAGAGGGACAATGTGCATGTTAACCGTCTGTGAAGCCTTCCATGATTTAAAAGGTAACAATCCTCTCACCAGCTTGATTTAAACAGCCATAGGTTAAACTAATGTTTGGACTATGTGAGATTTTTATGCTAGTAGCCCTATTTCATAAGTTGATCTTCAGCACCTTCCTTGTGGAAGCAAGGGTCATTTGAATTGCCCCTGAAGAAGATCTTGTTGTCCACAGCTGGTATAAGAAATACTTTTTAAGCTTAGTATTTTTAGATAAGTGATCAGTGTATTCTAATTGTAAAATACATTCTGTCCTCTCTTGATTGGATTTTTAGCATGCAAACAGATTTTATGTTTGTTCCCTAACCAAAGTAAGTATTTGTTTTCCTGCGTACAAAGAATAATGCAAACATGGTCAGGGCTGGCAATCACAGCATCATATGTGGAAAAAGTCAACCTTATCGGATGCAGATGTTGTAATAAATGTTAGTAATTGTTATAAGAATGTAAAACATTGGTCTGTTGACAAGCTAGAGATTTTTTGGGATGTTAAGCTGGGTACACACCTTACAGATATATCAGCAGATGATGGTTGTTCATACGCACTGAACAACCATTATCTGTCATCTGGCCACGGGTCCCACTGGTGGGGGGCGTGACGCGCCCCCCTCCCCGCGGTCTCTGCTGCAAGTGTACGGGCGGTTGGCTGACCACCCGTACACACAGCACAATGCCCCAATATATCTGCAGATATATTGGCCATCGGTTATGCAGCACAACCAACACGCTATGTCTGTGAACGACGTCGTTCACAGACATATCGCTGGCACACACCGGCCGACGCACACAAGATATATTGGCTGATCAATTGATCGCCCAATATATCCGCCAGTGTGTACCCAGCATTAGATATGTCCTGATAAATGTCTAAGAAACATGGCTTTCATGTATGTACGAGAGAGCACAGTTATGTATAATAAAACTAGATGCACCAGAAGATGTTCTTGTGTCAAGATATTCAAGTTAGGTTGTGATCTTTTCCTCAGGGAACAAATGCTGAATGCTACTCCTAGGAATCTCCTTTATTCAGTCACCTAGAAAACAAAATATGACTCAGACATTCCTCCACTGCATGGAGTGCTTTTGTCTGTGTTATTGTGATGACCTACCAAACATAATCATGGGACTTAACTGGGTCTGGTTTTTTGTGATGATTATTTGGAAGCAGCTGTTCATGAGTTGAGAAATAATTTTTCTGAATTTTGTAAAAGGCGGCAAATCCCAGGGCCTGTAGCTTCAATTGATGATGTAGCACTCTAGTATACGCTGCAAGTTCGTATGGGTAGTCTTTGTACGTCGGCTGCTGACCGCATTGATATACTCTTCTAAACACATTCATACCCTACAGATGGTCTCTGTCATCCATAAGATGTTAATTCCATTTTAGTACAATTTGTGAAGGATATTAATATACACACAGTGGCAACTTTATAAGGTACAGATGTGTGTTAATGCAGAAGCCAACTCGAGGCATAAATGAAGTTCAGTTATTGTTTAGTTCAAACACCAGAATGGGGAAGAGCTCGGATCTAAGTGACTTGGACAGTGGAATGATAGGTGGTGCCAGACCGGGTAGTTTGAGTATCTCCGTAACTACAGATTTCTTTGGATTTGCATACACAACAGTCTCTACAGTATAACATCTAGTGAGCGGCTGTCCTGTGGGTGAATACACCTTGCTAATGAGAGGAAAATGGGCAAACTGGTTCAAGCTGATAGAAGTGTGACTGTAATTCAAATAACAATGCTTTTTAACAGTGGTATACAGAAGAGCATCTCCGAACAGAAAGCCTGTACAGGGGATGGGTTACAGCAGGAGAAGATCATTCTTCCAATTCCTGTCAGCTAAGAACCGAAAACTGAGGCTACAGTGGGGCACAGGCTCGCCAACCCTGGACAGTTGAATATTGGAGAAAGCGTTTACTGGTGTGACAAATCTAAAGGGGGGTATCCACTTAGCGATTTAACCAAGCGATTGCACGAGAACGACGTTATCGTACAATTGCTTGCAAATCGCACATGCATCGGGCATGTTTTGGTCGGAAGTGACCAGCGACGCACGTGCCCGCTGGTCGCTTCCGACATCGCCCGTACATGCTGGTCAACCTGACGATCTCGTCGGGTTCAGCATGTGCGGGGATGAGGGATGTGCCTGGACTGAACTAGTGAACATTCAGTCTAGGCACATCACTAGATCTACAAACGAGAGCACGATTGCAGTGCCATAATCGTGCTCTCGTTTGTGTGTGTGTGTATATGTATGTATATATATATATATATATATATAATGTGGATACCCACCTTAAATCTTTTCTGCAACATGCAGAGGTTGGGATCATAATGTAAATAACGTGGATCCATCCAGCCTTATGTCAAAGTTCAGGCAGCTTGTGGTGGTGTAATGGTGTGGGGGATGTTTTTCTTTGCATACTTTATGCACCATGATATAAATTGAGCAACTTTGAAGTGCCACAGCCAATTTGAGTATTGGTGCTGACTGTGTTTATGCTTTTATGGCCTTAGTATATCCATCTTCTTATGGGTACTTTCAACAGGATAAACACTCTGTCACAAAGTACACATGTTAAGCTGGTTCTGCAAACGTGAGTTTGATGTGGAGTCCTACCCAGTATTAGAAAGGTGTACCTAATGGAGTGGCAACTGAGGGACGGATTGAAAGTTGCACATATGTTGGCCGCAATTGCGCACTGGGGGGAATTCAATTATTTGGGCACCTAATAACAAAGCTATTTAATTGTTGCTCCAATCTGGGCGCCAATGTTACCTGCGCCCAGATTTGTGCTCACACCCTCCTGAGGTGCCTAGCAGAATTCTACCATTTGTGCGCTCTAACCAGGACGCGAAAATTGCGATAAGTAATGAGGTTGTGCTCGATTGGCAAAACAATTTAATCACTCCGTTGGACGACGCCCATTACTTATCACCCCCGAAAAAACAATTTCATTTTTCTCCCTGTGTGCCCAGAACGAAATGCGTATAAATTTGCCTGTGCACGAGCACTATACCTTCTCAGTAGTCAGACAGATGTATGTGTACACATTTGTGTACTCCACCCATCCAATGACTTCAGCTGTGTTTTTTTATACCCATTACATTTTTCTTCAAAATGTAATGGGTAAATTATTAAAATAGAAATAAATGGATGTATCGTTAAAATAATTAAAAAGTATTAGTCCTATTTTTATTTCAGATTTTTAGAAGTCACAGTGATGAAATGTGAAAATACTAATTATATAAAACAAAATAGCAGTTGTCATGTGTTTTTTAAAATGTCAACCTGCAAAGGAAAGTCCTCTGCAAAACACGTATTTATTTAACATTTTACATTACATAGCTGTGCAACCAAGTGGGAAGCAATCGCAACCCAAAAAATCACATTATAGCAATTATAAAATTAATTTAATCACTAAAATAATAATAATAATGGCAGTGTGGGCACCCTAACCAGGACTTTAGACGTGTTTAGCCGTTTTATGTGGCTAAACCCTGCCTAATTGGGTACGACAAACGCAATAATTAATGGGCGCCCAAGAACAATTGAATTGCAACATTGGGCGCCCATTAATTAGTGTGGCTTAAACAACTGAATTGTCCACATTGAGCTTTAACCTTTCTCTGAAACCTCTCCACACGCATGTGTCAAATTCTAGAGTTGTACTGAGTCAGCACTCTGGAACATGCATACAGTCAGGGTCAGACATTTTGCGAGCTGATCGAATCGTTATCAGATGTATTGACAACACTGAGGCATAAGTCTGTGAAATTTGTCGCTAAAGTGTACTAGTGGCTTTTACACAGTTGTGGCAGCCATTTTGTATATGTTACCAATACTTATGAAAATTCAGCATCATTTTGGCGATATAACTAGCAGCATTAGTGTACAGCGTAGAAGCTTCTGTATCCTAATGGCAATGTAGGATTGACCTAGTGTAAGAGTTTTGCTGATTCTGAGCCTCATACAGCAGTGTACGCAATTGCAACTACGTACACAGATCGGCCGATTGTTCAGTACTGCGCGTGCATATGCATCTCAAGGTGCATGTGCTGCAGTCGCCCTCGATTACGCACGCACATAGGAATCCATCGCAGAGTGAGTGACAGGCCGTGAGCGTTTGAAGGTGGTGACGGGGGAGTGGTTGGAGAAACACAGGCGTTTCTGTCCGTTAGAACGCTTTTGCATGGGCGTGCATAAATTAGCCACTGCGATTGCATGCGCAGCTTGAGTACTCTCTGCATGCGAGGAGACTTGCATTTGGGTCAGACCTGCTGTAATTGTGCGTGAGGGGCTGATGTGCTTCGATGTTACCGATGTATACATAGGACTGCGAGGTATTACGGATGTGAGAAAGCAGCAGTGGGTGTGTCTATGCTGGCTGAGCGGTGGCAGTCATTAGCATATTTTCACAGCTTCATTGCGTACGATTACGCAGCTGCGATCGCAATTGTGATCCATACTGAATCAGACCCTCTGTCCAATATGGTTGGGACTTTGTTGCTGATATGTCAATGATAACTTCTGTAACCCAGATTGCCATTAGTATGTGCAGGAATTCTTTATTCTCTACATGTGCACAAGAACACTACTTGGGAAAGTTCCAAATATATCTGTCTTGAATTTGGTTCTTTAAAGGGAAGGTGATGTTTACAAAGAAAGTCATTGCCACATATAAGTTTTTTTGAGTTTTGTTTTACTGGGGACAATATTTAGGCATCTAGCACAAAATACCTAAATATTGTCACTAGTTTTAAGTGAATTCTCTGAATGTATGGTTCAGTTCGCAAGATGGATGCCTCCCCTTTGAAGGAATAGCGTGTACTTTAGATTAGAGATGGGGTAAGTTTATTCTTTTTATAAAATATTACCATTTGTAACATTATCAGTTGTATGTAAATATTGATTCTGTAAGAGACCTCCCTTTCAAAAAAACAGTAGGGAGTATGGTTTAATTGGGTGCAATGGGCCTTGGTTTTGAAAATCCATTTTATTAAATCACTGCAATGTTATTGTAGCAGTGTAGAATTTAATATGATTTTGCCTCAATTTAATTTAGGAGTTTTTACATCTCTGCCAAATTTCATTTGAATACATTCAACATTATTGAGGTGTAAAAAGTGACGGCTGGGGTTTTCTAAAGCAATAACGGAAACTTCTATAACATTCATATTATTTAAACATGGAGGCAGCATCTTGGCATTGGCTAATTTAAATAAAACCATTGTTATGCCAAATTATTAGTCATCCAATATACTAGCGTTAATCTTAAGTACTAATCCGGGATGAAGAGAGTTTGACAATGCCTCAGTGGTTTTTAAACTGTCATCAGGGGACATGACATAAATTCTTCCAGTTGGAGTTATAGGGTCGACTTTGCATAAGACCTCTATTAGAGGTATCCAAAAAGTTTTTCCTCCCAAAGTCTATTGTATATGTATGCCATAGGAAAGGGCATAAAAAACACAGTAAAATGACACCTCTCCCACCTCTCTAGCTTAATTAGGAGAGCTGCTATGGCGATTTGAAAATACGCTGGTTGTGCGTTTTTGACAGATTGTTGAAAACTTTACATAGCTATATTTTGGAAATGACATGATATATTTATATAATATTTTGTAATTTTCTTAGACTACATATATACTCTCCATATACCAAATTTTATCAAAATCTGAGCTGGTGAGGTAAAATTTTTTAAAAAAGTGTGTTGATTTGACACGGAATGGCTCAATTGAGTTTCATGGGAATATGTGCATTAAGGGCCTAATTCAGCTTAGATCCTATTTGCAAACCACAACGTAGGCGAGTGATTTTTTTTCCTGTGCGCACGTGCAAAAGCATAATAGCATATGCCTGCAAAGGCACCCGCAAGCCAGCAAACAATCAGAAATATTGACAGCTAACGTTAGGGGGATACAACAGGTGGGGGGGAAGGGTGTCTTAAAAACGCAGGTGTCTTACTGTTTGGACGCCATTTAATTGGCATCCATAATTTATCCAGTGCGGTCACCTCCGTAGCACAAGAGCTCTCTGCGTGCGAAGAGACTCGCGGCGTTAGAGACAGGTCAGACTAGCCGCAAGTGGCCGATGTTCCCGATGTGTACGTTGGTCGGCTTGTGCACTCGCAGAAGAGAAGACAGCCGTCTCTATGCACGGATAAGGTTGTGGCTGCATCTGCTTATATTAGCAGCTGCTTTCTGTCAGGATTTGCAGATGCAATTGTGATCCAAGCTGAATCAGATGAACAAAGTACATTATGCTGCAGGGATGGTCATGTCTCTTCCAAATTCTACTGTACAAATACAGTATATGGGTAGTAAACAGCAGGTCTGTCTCAAAATATAAGTGTAAAAGTGAACTCTGGCTTTGCCTAAACAACTAATTGAAGCTCATGTGAACTGTGATTGTATTTGATTTGCTGTGGGAAATGAGAACTTGCGATCAGGGCATTAAATGAAGAACACTACATTGTCCCCATGCTATCATTAGTATATACCAGTATTTCCCAAACCGATTCCTCCGGGAGCACTAAAGCTGGTCATACACCAGACCAACTTTCCTCCAACCATCCAACTAGTTGGTTGGAATGAAAAGCCGGTAATACATGGGAGCAAATGACAATCGGCCATTTGCTCCCAAACACCAGAAAACACAAAAAAGGTTGTTCAGGCAAGTTGGTTAAATCTTTATAGTGGGTCTGCACTTCAGGAGTTTAGATCTATCTCTAGCTGCTGCACACATAAGAGGTATCACAACCTCATTGAAATCTAAGTATAACAGGGGTTAGTGTGAGCGCTTTGTGATATAATTTGAGGTCTAAGGTGTGCAGACATTTGTGTCTCGTTAGCCGGTGATTGCTTTTACCTGTGTGTCCTGTGAGGAGCTGTTCTAGGGTTTGATACTCCTTATCTGCAAGGACGCCAGGTGGGCCAGCAGACAAGCGGCAAGATCCGGGTAAGTTTGCATACCTACCCACTGCACTACACATTTCCAGTGCTTGCCAGCACATGATGCTCCAGTTCTCTGTTTCCTTTTTTCATATGTGTGACATAAAGGTGGAGAGTCGACTAGGCTGGATTATACCAGTGGAGAAAGGGAAAAGTTTGTTTAAAGTACATCAACAGTGACCTTCAATAAAATTACTGATATTGGGACTTTAAAAGAACACACTGCCCAAAGTTTTCGCAAACCAAGCCTTCTAAGCACCCATTGGACATTACACTTTTTAAGAACACCCATCCCACAGAATTATAAGGTGGATCACACCAGGACCTATACATAAACCTATTTATTTATTAACAGTTTCTTATATAGCGCAGCATATTCCATTGCGCTTTACAATTGTAAACATTAATAGAACAAAACTGGGTAATAACAGACAGATATATAGGTAGGAAGGCCCTGCTCGCAAGCTTACAATCGATAGGATAACACAACATACATATGTTCATGTACAGAACATCCGATACCGCAAACACCTTAGACCTCAAATTATATCTCAAAGCGCTCGCACTAACCCCTGTTATACTTAAGTTGGTTAAATCTGTTTGAACAGCTTTCGTCCGTTTTCCGGTGTTTGGGAGCAAATGGCTGCTTGTCATTTGCTCCCACGCATTACCGGATTTTCATTCCACCCAACCAACTATTTGAATGGTTGGAGGAAAGTTGGTCTGCTGTATGGCCAGCTTTAACAGTACATGGTTCAGTTTTCCTAGTTGGTGCACAGGTGTATTCATTACTGGCTGACACATTTTAAAAGATCCAGAGGTGAAACTAATTATTTCAATTGTGATTCTGTGAGGAGACCTGGAAAACATGCACTGTTAGTGCTACCTGAGGTATGAGTTTGGAATAACACTGGTATATAGGGATAGTGCTTATTATGATGAGGTCTGAGTTGCATTGTTAGTTTAACTTTAGAATGCGTTTTCAGTATAATAAACCCAATAGTGTGTATCAGGGATTGCACATACGCGCTATAGGCAGTGAGGGACACAGTTCTCAAAAATGAGCCTATATGCTCTGGCTGTGTGCACTGCAGACAATAGCAAGCCTGCAGTGTCTCCCCATCCTATCACCGCCTGAGGCCCTCATCCGTCCCAGTGTTTCTCATCTAGAGAAAGCAGTGCATCTGAAGCTATCCCTCCCCCCCTTACATTTTCTTCCCCTCCCTGGTGCTTACACAGAGGCTGCTGGATAGTGCCGGTCTGTCCGCCCTCGCACTTATGGTCATGGGTGTACCAGGATCGCTGAAGGAAACGAGAGGTGAGGGAGGCTGGGCAAGCGGCATGGCGTGGCCGTGTGGCTACATGTTTTACACCTACATCTCTAAGGGAGGCAGCTGTGCAGCAGAGCCTTATGCGGGTGGGAGCTGCTGTTGCTCGGGCGTGGTCTGTTTTATTTCCAGAGTGGGTAAGTCACTTGCTCCCTTACTTGACCATGGATTCCCAGTGCAACCGCTGCTTCAATACCACGGTCTTCAGGCTACTCTTACCTCTTTCCTGTCCCTAGCACTGCCCCTAACCCCCTCTTTGCTCCCAGTGCTGTTACAACTGCTATCTTCCCTTACCACCTCCCTGCCCTAACTGTGCATGCCATTACCCCAACTATACCCAAACTGCTGCCTGCCATCAGCACTGCCGTCTCTGCTGCCTCATCCCTGTACTGCCCCAACTGCCTGCCTTTAATACCCCCTCCTTGCCCCAACTGCTGCCTTCCTCCACCCCCCAGCTCTACCCCAACTGCTACTTCCCCCCCCAGCACTGTCCAAGCTACCACCTGACACCACCCCGAGCACTGTCCCAACTGAAGCCTGCCCTTACCCCTCTCTCTGCCCCCAGCACTGCACCTGTTTGCTATGTGAGATCAAGGCAATGTACCTATAAACATTATTAGTACTGAAAATGGGTTGGGTACTGGGTGCCAACGCTGAGAATCTCGGCGCTCAGGATACCGACGCCCGGCATCCGGACTGGGTTAAAATACTGACACCTGTCGGTAAGTACCCTACCTTTAACCCTTCCCGCAGCCTAACCCTAACCGCTCCCGCTAGTCCCAATACTTACCGTGGTGATGTTGGCGGTCAGGATGCCAACCACATCCCCTGAAGATAGGTTTGTGACTTGCCATGTTGTAAGTGGTGGGCATGCAGAGTGGTCTGATACTATGTGTGTGTGTGGGGGGGGGTTATGGGGAGCTCAAAAGCATACATTTTAATGGGAGCCAGAAACAGTGAAGTTTTGTTTTATACAGTGAGGGGTCCCTGGGGGACACATTTTTTTCTCCCAGCACAATCATTGAGTTATACAGAAAAAGGTGCATCTTAGGCAGCCCTCGGTTGCTTTATCACACAAGTCTTTATTTCTGTATATATTCAAACTGCCAAGTGAACACTTGAGGCTGTTTACACTTTCATGCCTTGCACCATATGTTTATCACTGTTGTTTTAATTTCATTAGGTCGTGTAATGGTCTGACCTGTCCTATTTTGTGTTTGATTTTATATGCTTTTATATAGGCAGAAATTTATATTTACATCGGATCTACAGTTTTTCTTGATTTTTTTATTAACACAAATTTCTCAGTCCTCCTGTCATCTTCATGTTCGTATCATGCAAGAGAATGAACGTTAACTTGACTTTTTTCACTGGTCTTGCATGTCACATGAATTGTTTTTTTGCGGCAACGTGTAAATGAGCCAGAGTTCCTGAAGATAGTTAATAGAACAATACACTATATGCCCAAAGGTGTACTGTGTATCTCTGGACAAGACGAGTGTTTCCTGCTGACGAGTGCGGTGCTTTTTACTGCCTTCAAATCCATTTGGGCACTGGTGACATATCCTTGGGCGCTGAGTAAGCAATTCCGATTTAAGGGACAGGACTTTAGACACATGCCATTCACATGGGTAAAGCATTTCCTAAAAAGACGATCATGTTAATGGTATTTTCAACAGTAGCTTCTACCAAGGCCACTGAGACATTACAGCATGCCCGGGAGATAGAGGGGGATGTGGACAAATCCGGCAGTCATAGCCACAGCCCCTCTGAAAAATGAAAAATACTATAGGTATGCTCCGGAGGGGCAGGTTGTCCTCCTGAACAAGTGGTCTGGACCCCTGAAGGCCCCTTGGACAAGCCTAGGCTTGGGTAATTAGTACCTGCCCCCCATTTCTAGGCGCCTCAGGCTTGTACTGACGGCCGTGTTTAGGTTTAGGGCTCCCAGGGGGGACTTAGGATTAAACGTCCCACCCGGAGGTTAGGGTTAGGCTAGGGGGAGGGAGGGCTAGGGTTAGGCACCCCCGGGGGGATTTAGGGTTAGGCATCCCCCCTGGGGGACAGGTTTAGGCGGCAGGGAAGGGGGGATTAGGTTTAGGTACTTAGAGGGGGGATTAGGGTTAGGCACTGGGGGGAAGGTTAGGGTTAGGCAACCCTAAGGGAGGGTTAGGGTTAGGGGAGGTAATTAGGTTAGTCTATACTTACCTTAGGACGATCGTGATTTTCATCCATGTCGGACAGCCGCTGTCTGGATTCCAACCGCCGGACTTGCGTCTGGCGGTAAATCATACCGATTCCAGCTTAACTTCCCAAGTCACACTTTTGAAGCACTTATGTCTTTCAAATTCTCCACAACACACCCCTGAATGAGGATCGTGTCACTTGCGCCTCATGGGGCATTAGAAATAATATTCTGTACTGTGCAGCCTATCCTATTTTCCATTTGTGTTTATCTTCTTGCATTCATAGGGGGGGAATTCAATTGTTTTATGTGGCACGATAATTAATGGGCCCCCGACGGAGCAATTCAATTGTTGCTCTGCTCGAATGCCACTGCTGCACACAATTCTGCTCACAGCCTCCTGATGTGGCGAGCAGAAATGTGCGAAAAGTCCATAGTTTGTGAGCCCTAACCAGGACTTTTGATGGGTTTAGCCTCTTGGACAAACCTGGTCTATTTGGGTGCCACAAATTCCGCTTGAATCTGAAGATCAATCTGGTTTTTCTTAATATGAAGAGACGACCTTTTGCAATTTTGGCAAGTAAATAAAAATAAAATGTCATCTTTTTTGGGGGGGATGTTATGTATCTGTGTATAGGAGTCCTGTTGCACTATTTGTAGGGTAGGAAATAATGCAGCTTATCCCTTTCAGACAGAAGAGCAAATTTCCGAGTCAAACATTTCTACCCGGTAATTTGTTGATCAACATGGGTCCTTTTTCTGTCTGAAAGGGTCAACCCGGGTCGAAATTCACAGGGCTTCAACCCAGGAATTTACCTGGTCTGAAAAGACGCATACAGTATACAACACACAAATTTAGGGGCAAATTCAATTAGCCGCGAAAAGCCAAGGTCGTCTAAAAGTGCGATAATTTTGCCTCATTCACCTGTTTGGACGCGATGTTCTCCATGCGCGTCCCCGCTTATCTCCTTAAAAAAGCCTCACTGACCCTGTAAATCAATATAGAAGTGTATTAATAGCCCTAATAAAAGTATTTAGTGATCTTATGTTGAGTCAAAGGGCTGTTATATGCATATTTGCATAAGTGTGAAAAATTATATAAAGCAGTGGATTTTGTGAAAAAATAAGTACCGCAGTTAAATTTGGGGTATATGTAAATGGGCACTAGTATATTTTGGTGTCTCAAGTGAAGATTTAAAAAAAATCTCAAAAAAACACCTGCTGCAGCTCCCTGCAATTTTAAAAACACCTGTCTCGACCTTTATAGCCCCCCAAAATACCTGGCCCCATACTTTACCCATTTTCCAACACTTTTTTTTATATTTTTGCTCCAAAAATGACCTCTTTTGGGGTGACTTAAGATATATATATTTTTTTTAGTAAGTCATTTGGGGGCGTGTCCAAAGGGTTCTGAACCAAGTCCTCACATTTGTACCCTGAAAATATGGATTTTGCTCTTCTTTTCTCCTGCCTTTTGCTGGAGAAACTTTTTTGCCTTTTTGTGCCTATGGAGTTTTCGCCTAGCAAAAACTCCTGAGAATTGAATACGGAGATACTTTGAGAACAGGCGAAAAGTGCAAATTGGCGAACACTTTTCGCTGATCGCGGCTTTTCGCCTCTGATTGAATTTGGTCCTTAGACTGATAAAGGCGGTAACATTTGGGAAGATTGTTTGTTTATTTCTGTGTGCAAATTGTATTAAGAAAAACTAACTAAACATCTTTTGATCTATTTATTAAATTATTTACATAGTTCCCATATTCCACAGCCCTTTACAGAGAATACTTGGCCGTTCACATAAGTCCCTGCTCCAGTGGCGCTTACAATCTATATTCCCTAACACGGAATCGGTAAGTTATACCGCTGGATGTCAGCCCGGTGGATGAAATACTGACGCCGGAAGAGCGGCAGATGAAGATCCCGACAGGAGAGGCAAGTAGGCTATCCCTAATCCTTCCCCCCCCCCCCCACCAATCCTCCCTTAGGGCGGCCTAACCCTCAACCTCCCCGCAGGGGTGCCTAAACCTACCCTCCTCCCCGCAACCTAAACCTAACCCTCCCGGGGCGTGCCTGACAATAACCGCCCCTTCCCCTAGCCTATCTCTCCCCGGGGGTTGTCTAACCCTAAGTCCCCCCGGGAGACCATAAACCTAACCTCCCCCTCTTCACGGCTATCTGCTCCCAACTCCCGGCTTATCTACAATCAGTATGCCAGGCGTCGGGATTTCGGCGTGGGGCTAATGATAGGCGTCTGTATTTAGAAGCCTATCTATTAGTCTTATGCCGGGATTTCACTGTCGGGAAGCCGGCGGTCGGCATTTCGATCGCAGGCTTCCTGCTACATACCCCCTGACACATGTAAGCACAGGATCCAATGAACCTACCACCAGTATATTTTTGGGAGGAAACTAGACCTGGATAAAACACGTGCAAACGGGTGCAGATTCAAACTCCACACAGTTAATGTTTTGGGAACCAAACCCAAGACCTGCAGTGTGGTGAGGCAGTACTTACAATCATTACGTCAGCCGTGCTTGTGTGTTGGCTCTTGCCACTTAGGGCCAGCAGCTGAATGATCCTTAACAACGCTACTGGTCTTTATGGTAAAATTCTTGGCATTAGAAATGACCAGGCTTCCAGCAACACTAGTTAAAGCGTGTAGATGAGGATGAACATAATTGGGCCTAATGTGGCCTGGGACACCACAATGGTGTCTTTTGGACTCTATTTTATTAGTGTTCTCCTTTAACACTCCCCCCTGTTCCCCATCAAATTTTCCAAATGTCAGTTTTCATTTAGGGCTGGTTGCCCACTCTGTTTTAATAATGTTTTTTATTTTTTTATTTCCTCTTCTGTAGAACAGGCATGATGGATAATAAACATTTAATGTTTATGTATCATGCATTTTTGATATTTCATAGGTTTTAGATAAAACCCCATGTACCCTGAAGGTCTTATTACAGCTCCTAAATAGATCTTCGTATTTAGCAGCGTGATATTTGGCACTTTTATAGTGACCGTGTTGTCATGGAGTTATGGGGGTGGGAAAATTGTTTCTCCGTCCTTAATCCCAGCATTGAGTTGCCTCATCCATATTTATTCCCCTACGGCTTCTAAGCACTTCGATGTGTTTTTGCTTAGTGGTTCTTTAAACTTTTAACATCATGATGTTTTTCCCCTCAATTACTTATGCTTGTTTTATATATATATTTTTTTTTTTTTTTCAAAACAGCATCTGGCAGAACTCTTAATGTCTGTCCAACTTCTACCCCAGCGCTTTTTAAACCCTGTTGTTGTGGAAATCCGCATTCATGCAACTCTCCTTCCCCTCCTTTGAAACTGAATATAATTTACCCATTCAGATATTCTCAGTGTATTGCAATAATGTTCAAGATTTGGTGTGCAAACTTCGGAATTTAAAACTCCGTGGGGCTTAGGTTCACATTCCATCATTGAGTGCACATCTTCGTTTTCTTGTTTATGGACTCCTGGATGGATGAATTACTAAGGTTGTCATTGTAGAGACCAGGTTGTGTCAAATTGTAACCCTTCAATCACAGAATAATCAAAGGTATGTTTTATTTGCAGTTGGGACTCATAGTGAGATCACACAGAGTTTGTGATTGGGGGTTTCAAGGACCCATTATTTATATATTAACAAAAAAATTGAGTTCCTACTACACTGTTTCAGGGTCTCATAATTTTTTACCTTCTAACATGCCCATTAAATGCCCCTCACACCTTCCCACATGTATTTTTATTTACCCATCAGATACCCCCATATTCCTCAATGTACTGTTTCAGCACCATATTGATTGGCACTATCCGTGTAGTAAGTTCCACACACCGTTACAATTTCCCAAAGTAGAACACTTTAGAACAGTTAAAGTATTGCCTGCAACCGCATTTGTGTGCCACAGTGTAATGCGCTGTAATTGGAATTACACCTTTAGCTACAACATAACTATATAATGCCCTCAAAATTCTCTAGTACCAAGCAAGGAGTGAAGCAGGCAGGTAAAGCCACTAAAAGCATGTCTCTTCTAACCTTTAAACAGGAAGTCAACACTGGCATATGTACACAAGTATATAATAAATTTAATTGTTTTATTGTATTTGTTTAAGCTTCGCTTGCCTGCCCTTATGCTGGGTACACAGTGCACGATATATCATTCGTACAGCTGACAAATGATGTATTAGTCAATGCATAGGCTCATGTGTGCACACGTATATCTGTGAACAACGTTCACAGATATATAATGTCAGCTGTGCAGCACTGCAGATGCAATCTATCTGAAATGTATACAGTGCACATCTGCCTGTGTGTATGGGCGACCGACTGGTTATACTGGCTACGGGAACCAGCGACCATGACATCCCAACTGGACAGGGAGATTTTAAATGCCTGCCCAGTTGTGATGTCTGGCCTAAACCTATTGAGCGGCCCTTTGGTAAGTGTGTATGCTTACCAAATTGGTCGCTTGGTTGGCGGGACGGTTGACTGGTCATTGCTTCACTGCAGTGTGTACCCCACATGAGGCAGCACCTTGGTAGCCTTATAAATAATGATAATAAATGAAGTTAGACAAGCCTATGCATTTCAGGCACGATTATTTCGTCTGGAGCCAAATTATCCAGGACCGGTAGGAGAATCACCTCTACATGACACTGCACGCTGTGCCCAAGCCGACAGCAAACTGCAAAATAATAATCTGCAATTGGGAATAATAAAACCATTACATCAAATTGTTGGCTGATGAGCTGCACAGCTCACATGTCCTTATTCACTAAAGCCAGCCATAGACTGCACGATATTGCACACGATCCGGCAGAACATGTGACGGGTGTAGCGATGAAACAACTATTGATGGGCCTCCATACACTTCAAAATATATTGAGATTATCCTCAATTAACAGACTGGAGTCGGTTTAATGATGGTCAGAAGGATGGGCTAGGTTTGATAAACTAACCCAATGATCCAGACCATTTTTCAGCCACTTTTAGGCTGTGAATAATTATCGTTCAATGTCCATACACTGAATGATAATCAGGTCTTTCATTGACTGATCTTAATGTTTGTCATTCAGTGTATGGCCAGCTTTCCAGCTTTTTCAGCCTGCTGTATCCCATGGAGAAGGAGAGATGGAGAGCACACTATCCTTTGTCTCCTCCACTCCTGATTGGCCAATCAGGTCATTTGGCCTGCTATTTTAGACTAAAAGACATGCTATAGCACATATATGTGATAACACCGCACATGATTAGAACTCTTCCCCAATGACTACAAGACCCTTGTTATTCCATTCTCAGCTGTGGGCATGGAGAACTTCAGGAGATATCCCAGCATAAGTATCTAGTGGATTTTATTTTTAAGTGAACTATTTTATTGACCTATGCTCATGTTTGACCTTTTACAGCTATAGTTGCATCCCAAGCAAGGTTGTATGTAGCTTCCTGTTTGGACAAATTTAAAGGACAACAACTTTTTTTTATTTTTTTATTCTTTTGGAATTTAAAATACTGTTCACATTGCAGGGTTTTCTCTAGCCTAGTATAGTATCTGCAGGTTTATAAGTCTCAATCTTCCCTTATTTATTCCTGAAGCCCTTCTGCTGACCTTAGTGATGTATGGTCATTTTCTCACATTAAAACAGCTAGAAGGTGTGGCCAAGTGTCACTGATGGATGTGTGGCTGGTTCAGTCACCCCAAAGGCAAAGCGTAGGCAGAAACAATCCTATAGGTTTGCTCTTAGCTTGTAGCTAGAAATAAGTTCATTGAATTATATCTAGTATATTAATTACCCTGAGCATTGCCATAGAACTCAATTATATTTTACGGTCGCTAACCCTTCTCAAAGTGACAGGTATTTTGATGAGGTATTTACAAAAAGCGGATTTGTACATTTCTATTCATTTACATTACCTTTTGGACTTTTCACATCAATTTAGTAGGCTTTTGGGAACCTGTGTTAAAGGCTTAAATTAATGTACAAAGCATAAGTGTTGAGAACAGTAACCTGATATTTTAATCATTACACAAAAGCATTATAAATCAATAGGCTAAGCCTATTCTAGCAAAAATGTGTCCTTTTGATGTTACTTATCTGTTTCCGAGTTGTATAAAATGTTCATCTTTTTGAGAACAGTGTTTACCCAGGTACCAAAAGTGAATGCAGAATTTTATGTTTCCCTCTGCCAAAATTTTATTAAACATTCAGTCAAGAATGACACTGACAGTACACAAGTAAATTATTTTAATAGACTAATATTAAACGCAAACCAATTTGTAAATGATTGTACCGTGCTTTCAACCAATCACAGGCATTTCTACCAACGCAAACTCCCCCATACTTGAAGTCAATAACCAATCATGCTGCAGTTCTCTGCGCTGGTTTACAACGCATGTGCATAACTTACTATAGAGTGATATGTGAAGGTGTCTTTTTTTATTTATTTAGTTTTTAGGAGCTGTAGGTGATATTTAATGCACTTTTTTTTTTTCTTGCATGACCACAGGAAATATGAGCAGCTTCATCTTTTATCTGGCGTTAGGTAGTGGGAGTTGGGGGGCAGGGTCTTCTCTCTAAATCTGGAATTGTTTGGTGGCCTGGGAATACTTGAATACTAGACAAAAATTGTGCTGGTCTGTGTGTTTGGTTCAAATTATATGAAACTAAACATATTCTGAGAGAACGAGGTGCTCACCACTTAAGGCCGGGCCCCCTCACTCGTCTCATTTGGAATTAAAAATGCAAGTTCAAGTGCATGTCAAACTTAAGTGTGATTGTTCACCGACATTCCTACTTGCATAGGAAGGACACTCTACCTTAATTTTTGTAACTTGTGCTCACCACATTGAAAGGCATAAAAACTGCAAAGAAAATTTTTGTTTGAGTTATCAGAAATGTATCAAATTGAAGAAGTCTGGTTTACGTGAAACCTGTTTTCTTTGTTAATCAGATACGCTCTCAGTAAAAAGGTAAACAAAAAAAAGTCATTTTTACTTTTTTTTTTTCTTTTAAAGGATTCTTAATTATTCAACTCCTCATAATCTGACATTTGAACCTATCATCACCCACCTGATTGGGGACAAGTTTTACAATTTCCAGAAAGCCGTGTTTGCCGTCTTTATGCACAAATGACTAACAATCTTGGCTGTGAGCGAGTTAATTATTCTTATGTGTTATGTTCTGTCTGATCTGAGTAGTTGGACTCTCCTTCTACATTTTGGTCTATGGTTTAGTTGATTTTAGAATAACTTTTTTGAGTATCTATTCAAAACCCGCTCCTCTCATTTCCTCACAGCCTGTTGGGGCAGCCGTGCTGATGGGTGAGATTACAGGAGGTCAGGCTAGGTCAGAACCGCTACAATACGACAGTGCAAAAATGCTTATTATTGGATAGACAGAGAGGACATATTTTGAACATCCTGTCCTGTAAAAAGAATTGTGGCCATCACAGGTGTAAAGCATATCACGGCAGTGTTTTGTATATTAATATTAGATCTCGAACATACAGATTTATCAGATTTATTAGTGTCATGCCTTCAAATTACACTTTTTTGAAAGGCCGACTCGAGCCTCCGGATCGCTTTTGATGCCTGAAGAAACCAAATATTTGACACTTGTTGAGAGAAAAAGCGATTCAGTAATAAGCGTTATATTCTTTTCACCTAAATTGCTGTTAAAGTTCTGCACACACTGAACAGATCAGAAAGTAGAGTATCTCTGGCCATGAGAGGAGTTTTTCCATTGGCAGCGGGACTCCCTTGTACAAGTAATGTGTTCTCCATAAAGTGTATGAAATAATTAATTCCAGACTCTTCTGCAGCAGTTGCTTTTAATAATCACTTTCAGATTTTTTTTCCCCACATCAGTTTTGTCCTTATAAACCTCTTCTAGAATGAAATTTTTATACTGCTTTGGTTGAACAGGTCAATCGATTGAAGGATTATTTTAATTTCAATTTCTAAAGCTCCAGGTATATTCCTGTACTAAATGACAGAGATTGGAGAATGGGCCAGTTTGTGTGAGCTTATGAACTAACATTAAGATGCTGTGATAGGTAAGATATCAAATTGATTCCATAGAGCGCTAAGGGTAATGAGGATTCAACGGCACAATGTTCAATGGCTGCTTAAAGTGTGTGATTGGGTGGATGGTAACCGCGCCGCCAGTTCGCACTGAATTCAAAACATACAATGAAATGTATTTCCTTGTCTTAAATTCTTACTAGTATAAGTGTCTGCGTGTGGCCGATGAGCTGGATGCAGAATTTGATTCAATTAATCTGTAATTGCTACCACATTGTATGCATGAAACTAAATTTGTACTGTATATTCACCTTTTATTCAACTTTGTTTGTGTCCTTGTGGTGCACCCCTACCTTATCTATGCGGTCTTGCAACAGCGTATATATGGTGTCAATGATACATCGGGAAACAGGTATATTTTCGCTTACGTCCGTGTACATGCCCTCATTGAATATTGAGAGTGCCCTGTTAGTCTACTTGCACCCATTCAGTCGCAAGTGGAGATGGGATTACAATGCATACAACTCTCTAGTGACCATACTTTGCTTTCACTTGGCTTCAGAGCAAGCGAGGTATGAAAAGATATGTGCAGCAAACAGATATATATGTCCAACTCACCAGGTCCAATGTGTTTACCACAAGTATGAAGGGTCTCCAAAATGATCTCTCCATGCAGTGAACACAGCTAGGGGATTACTGGAGCTCAGTTGCCTGTGAAAGAATGCTATATAGTTGGCTATTAAAGCAACATTTGGTGATTTTTAAATGGATCTTAAACCTAACTCCCTTTGCTTTTAAACCTTTTTTGACACGTCATGTTCCAATATCAATAACCATAAATACTTGTACCCACACAAATTATGGAATGCTTTGAATTTCCTGAAAGTAGCATTAGCTTGATTACTTCACCTCACATGGCAAAATCAATCTACCCAAAATGGGCACATTTTTTATTTTAGTTTTCAATGAAGTTGCAAAAAAGTGAACTTAGAGCAAATGCTTGTATTTTCTCTTTCTAACCAACTCCAATAAATACTTTGTGATTTTGCTTCGACATTAATCCACCTTTCCAAATCCGCAAAAAGCAGAATTCTACTCTCAGGTTTTCATAATAAAATCTGAAAATGATCATGCATTTTTTTCTTTATTTTTGTTTGTTTGAATGAAATCCGTAAAATGTGTAGATATAATATGGTAGCTGAACATGACATACCATTTTAAAAATAGAAAATCAACTGAGAAGACCCCCATGTTTATTGATGCCAGGATAAGGGGGGGGAACATTTGTGCATTGTAACTCCTCATCCCTGGATTTAAAAAAAAAAAATTCACGTTCTGTAGTATAGGGTGTGATTATCAGACAATGGGCTCGATTCAATTTGGCGCAATGCTGAATAGCTCCAGTAAGTGAGTTTATTGAAGCCAGAAAGCAGGAGGTAGAGCAGTTTTAATATAAAATAAAATAAACGGGTATGGGTGGCACCAGAGGTTACCGTATAACTGCAGCCTACTGAGAAAATAGGATTTTCCAGACCCTTAAGGGAAAGGATTCTCCAGCGCAAGAAGAGTATGAGATACAAAATGTTATTACATTAAATGATTTGTGTCTCTTACAGAGTCACTATACTGTGATTAGACCTACCCATACTCATACATATAGGGTGAGCTAATGTGTAGATTGGGTGAGGTCAAAGTAATTATTACAGCTATTATTCAATTGAATAACACCTTAGAACCTTTATTTCAATAATTCTCCTTTTTAGAGCACTTTTAGTGTGTTCTCCCTTGTTTCCTGGTTGTAGAACTGTATGCTGTGTTTTACCTGGGAGGGCTGGAGCTTAATGATCTCACATTCTCGGAATAATGACTTCGTCTAGCCTTGGCCTCTGCCAGGTCCGGACAACAGTAATTGTAAAGGTGGACTATTAGGTAGGTTTTTCACAACCATTTCAATCTTTAGCAGCGAATACATTAAAGAAAAGGAAAGAAATATAATGTGCAATAGCACTTCCTTTGTTGAAAATATTTTATGGACCTGTGACAATGAATTACTTACCAATAAGTGTACTACTTGCATATCAAATATTTTGTTCAGTGTTAATACTGTACATTTTCAAATGAATATTTAGCTAGGACTAAATATTGCCATGTGGGGATCTTTTCTGCCTGAATGTAACCTATAATGTGAATAACTTTTTATAATTTGATTAGCCTAGCTCTACCAGAGGCTTTGGTCTATTAGTAGAAGGTGATCAGCGGTGAGCCAAACTATAATATTTATGGAGTGAGACAAGATACTTCATCATGTTTTAATACCAGCGTCTACAGTGGTCTATGAAAATATTTCAATTTCTCCTGAATAACATCTCTGTCGCTAATGGCCGATAAGCTCATTAACCAACATCTTAGATTACAGCTCATTGTCTATACCAGTGGTTCCCAAACTCTGTCCTCAACAGTCCAGGTCTTTAAGGATATCCATACTTGAGCACAGGTGACCTAATTATCACCTCATTCATTTTGATTAAACTATCTGTGTACAACCATGGATATCCTTAAAACCTGAACTGTTAGGGTGCGTTAGGACTGCGTTTGTGAACCACTTGTCTGCACTCAAATCTCGGTGTGAGAGAACTACTGGAGACTACCACAAGATTTGAACCATCTCCTGTCCATTCCATTTTAGGACAGGCGAGATAGAAGTGGTTCTCTATAAAGGTTATTGAGCTTTATGGAAGTTCAGTGCTATTGCCTTAGGCCAGGGGTGGGGAACCTATTTTCTGCCGAGGGCCATTTTGAGATCTATAACATTATTTGCAGGGCCAGTGCAGGCCGCGCCCCCTCCGTGTGATGTCACATGGGGCGGGGGACACAATCTCTGGTGATTACAGCAATGTCCGGGAGCTGTAAGGGCAGTGGTGTGACCGTCTAAGGTGTCCTAAGGACGCTCCAGGCAGCACTACTGCATAGATTCTGGCTGCAGGGTGCCATTCTAGGCACCCTGCTAGCCAAATGAGGCTAGCAGAAAAAAAGCTCAGAGGGCCAGACCAAATGATTCCGCGGGCTTAATACGGCCCCCGGGCCTGAGGTTCCCTATCCCTGCCTTAGGCTATGTACATACATGCATCTTTCTGTCCATCTCGCTTCTGTTCCAGAGAAGGGTTGGATACTTGTGGATGTGTGAATCGGATTATGGTGCATATTCTGCTTTCCCCAGGCCGTTATCTTCTGTAAAGCACTATTGTGTGCTGTACTGGCTTAAATTCATAGAGATCTGTGTTCCCTATGCAAGTTTCTGTATATTCTTATTCCTGTAAAAAAAAAAAAAAAAAGTACAGAGGGGAGACAGACGGAGAGATGCCCCCATCTGTCAGCTCAGAATGCTGGCTGGATCATCTGTTGCACAGAAAGATTTAGAACTGTTAAGCCAGGGGAGAAGTTTTTAAACTACGCCTGTTGTAAAACTTGTGAAGAATAATTTGTGAGGAGAATGTACTAATTTTTAAGTTTTTTTTTCGTCACTGCAACATCCATCTGTCTGGCATGTAAAGATATAGATAGTACAGAGTTTTGGTATATATTTCGTTTTTGTATAGTGCATGCCACAAATCTCAAACTGTAGCAAATACCTTACTTCAGCCCATCTCCGATTCCAATGTTTGGATTTAATTGTACGTTCTTTCACAGGTATTGCCAGCCTTTATGTCCTGGGATGTGAATAGGATCTGGCTATTAAGCACCCATTGTGCTTACTAGTGTTGTGAATTTGTCAGTGGTCTGTTCTGGAGTAGGGTCCATTAAATATTTATTGAGGTCTTTATTGGTCAAAGTAAAGTGGAGCTGTCACTGCTGTTATTAAGGTTTAAAATCCTAACTAGATATCTGAACACGGCAAACTGTATTGGTTTTAAGGATCAAGAGAGGCTAAAACGACATGAATTCACCCATTTTTTTTGTAAAATAAAAGCAGAATGTAAAGAACTGTTAATTCTAATCATATTAAAATAAATCTTTCAGTGGGGGGAATAAAAATATGAGGTGGCGAGCAGAAATATGCAAAAGTCCGTTGTTTGGGTTACGGGCACCCTAACCAGGACTGTAGACGGTTTTCGACACTTTACGCGGCTAAACCCTGTCTGTTTGGGCGCGACATGCGCAATAAAGCCTGGGCACCCAAAAAACGATTGAATATCATCCCCCGATCTCCCGTCACTTTAGATGGGTGATGGGGCACGATAAAATAATTGAATCGCTCAGGGCTCAACAAGTCCCAGTGGCCCGGTCGCCATGGTGACCAGAATTTTAGTCCCCTCAACAAAGTTTTACAATAGCCAGGTATGATGCTTCTAATGGATGAAGAGCAGCACCAGAGGGAGAGGCAGAGACCACTACAACAGCATGCAGTCCGGCTGGTTGCTGCTAAGCTCCAACAGAGGGGAAGACCTGCTGCAGCTTTGGAACAAGGAAGCGACCATGGTGGTGTGGGGACCGGAGGAGGCGTGCAGGAGAGCCGCGGGGGGGAGGGGGGGGGGAAGCAGGGAGCTCACATGCGTTTGTTGGGAAAGCAGCTGTCTTATAACAGCAGCCAGTGCTGTCGAATGAATCTGTACACGTGCTGTAGAGACCGCTGGGGCGAAGCTTTTGTCTACCATAAGATCCTGTGAGTAAGTATAATCCCTTTCTGAGCTGTCATGAAAGCTTATATACCCCTCACTGATGTTCTTTTTAGTTATAATGTCATTTTATGAGCTAGGATGAACCTGACCAAATGGCACAATCACCTGGGCGTTATATATAAGTAAAATTGTCAAATTTTGAGGTTATTCTTTATTAGCATGGCTCCCCCATATACAACATTTGTACACTGTATAGAGCAAAGTCCTAGAAGGTTTGCCCTTGAAGGCTGCTTAGTGACCTGTGATCATCACACTGTGGACCAGGGTTCTGTATGCAAATATCAACCAGTTACAATAGCCTCTACAAGTGTGCCTCTGCCCCAACCATCCCCACCCAAGTGTGCCTCTTTTCTTCCCCCTCCCCAAAAATTACATGTCTCATCCTATGTACTTATTACTCAGTATCCCACATGTGGCATAAAATGAATTTAGGCCCTACTGTGTGGCATAAAATGAATTTAGGCCCTACTGTGTGGCATAAAATGAATTTAGGCCCTACTGTGTGGCATAATATGAATTTAGGCCCTACTGTGTGGCATAATATGAATTTACACCCTACTGTGTGGCATACTATGAATTTGGGCTCATACTGTGTGGCATACTATGTGGTATAATATGACTTTGGGCTCATACTGTGTAGTCTCTACAAGTTTTCATATATTTTTGTCTCAGACGATGGTCTGGCCCCTAAACTTTTAAGATGGCTCCTAGATTTTACAAAAATTTGTCAAGCCCTGCAATATGTTGCCTTTTATACTTGTATAATTTCTGCATAAACTAGTAGTGAACATGGAAAGACCTAGGGGCCTATGTATTAATAATCGCGGCACTGCCTGATATCTCCGCTATATACTAAACTGAACCAGCAGGAACAGCGGTATATAGGGGTAAGATCATAGTCCTCATTGATAATAATTAGGGATGTGCGCCAACCCCCGTGTTTTGGATTTCTATCTCCTTCAAGGTTTTGGTTCTGGATTTGGTTTTACAAAACCACGTGTTTTGGTTTTGGATCTGTATTTTTTTCTAAAAAATCCTAAAAACAGTTGAAATCACATAATTTGGGCCAGTTTTTGTTCCTACAGTATTATTAACCTATCACATTTATTCCAGTAAATTTTGACCACCTCACTGCTCACAATATTGATTTCATCCAGTTTAGGCCAAAAGGTTGCATCAAGCTAGCTGGCTGAATAAACTAAGCGGCAGCGGTGGGCGGCACTAACATGTGGCAGTACAGCTTCCAACATGGCACAGACTGGCACTGCAGTGGCAGGAAGGATGGCATTTTAATAAACTATACAATTAAAAAGGTCAGGCAGCAATGCCCCAAAGAGCACACACACCTGCCCATCCACTTTGCTCAACAAATGCATGCAGTCTCTTTTGCCAACTGATTACTTCCTCCCACTCCTGCCCCGCCAAGATTTTGCCCGTGCTGCTCCCTACCTTTGGTACTTTCTCCCTCTCCGTAACAGGCTCTCCACTTCTCTACAAATCTTCAAATGGGCTCTCAGGACTCACTACTTCATCAAGGCCTATCAGCTCTTATCCTAACCCACTACTACACGCTCTTTCCTCCCTGTCTACACCATCTGTGTCACGCCTGTTTGTCTGCTCCTCCCCTTTAGATTGTAAGCTCTCACGAGCAGGGCCCTTTTTCCCTCATGTGCTTCTCATTATACTTTCTTCTACTCCTTACTCCCCTCAAGTAATTGGTTAACTTGGAGGTGTACATATACTGATGCATAAGTCCATGAGCTTTGCAGGATCTATGCTCTTGATAAGTTTACAGTATTGGCAAAATACATTGGTTTCAGGGGCGGAATGGGCCACCAGGAAAATGTGAAATGTCCCTCTGTGCCGATCCCATCTCCCCCCTCTGTTGGGCCGGCTCACACTGACTGCCAGCCCGAGCTGAATCATATGCAGCGATTCCGGTATTTGCGATCCACTGTGGAATGCAAACCAGAACCTGTCAACTCCGGCTAACCGGCACTTCCAGGTGCTGTTAGCTGGAGCAGCAGCGACTTTTCGCCACCACATTGCAGCTGTTGCTGGGGCCGCGACTGGCATCATTGGCGGGCTGAGAGCAAGTGCTGGTGGGCGTGAGTGCAACCCGGCAGACATGGTCACACTGGCCCAATATGGATCCCAGGACCCGAGAGCCAGGAAAGGTGCTGCGGCAGTAGGAGGGTGGCTTGAGGCCGGCACCACCTGGAGCAGCCCGGGACGAGTGGGACATGGACGTTGGAGAGGTGACGGCTTTACACAGCCAGGAGGGTTGGAGAGGGAGTGGGGAGGGGGAAGTAAATTTGGCACAGAACATTTTTTTTTGTTTACAGTAGTAAGTAAACCTATAAATGTTTAAGCCTGCAGCCACATCGCAGCTGTCATCCATGCCTGCCCATTCACCCACTATCTCCATGTCACCCTCTACCTCTCCTTGTCACCCTCGGACACCCCCTGTCACCCTCGCACTCTCCCTATCACATGCTATCCCCTGTCACCCACTATCTCCCAGTCACGCTCTGACTTCCCCAGGCACTTGCTGCTTCTCCCCAGTCACCAACTGCCTATCCGACTGAGCTTCGAGATCTCCGTAACTGTCCTGGCACAGCATGGCGGGGAGAGCGGTTGCATACCTTTCCTCCTGTCCCAGGACATAAACCTCCCACCACCCCACCCCCCGCTCCAGAACCATACACCTCGCAGCCTACACCCTACCCCCCATGCCTAGAGACATTCACTACTCACTCTACTCCCTGAACTAGAGATATAAACTACCCACCTCACCCAATGTGTTTTTTTTTTTTTTTTTTTCCTGTGGGGGCCATTGTGTATTATTTTTTCATTTTTATGGGCTAATGTGTTTTCTTCCTGATGGGGGCCAATGTGTTTAGTGTTTTTTTTTTTTTTTTTTTTTTTTTGTTCCTGTGGAGGACAATGTGCTTTATTGTTTTCTGTAGGGGCCCATGTGTGTATATTTTTTTCATGTGAAGGCCAATGCGTGTGTTTTTTTCTCCTGTTTTATCTTTTCATGTAGGGGGCCCAATATCTTTTTTTTTTTTCTCTTCTTCATGTTAGGGGCCATTGTTTTTTTTTGTTTTTCATATTGGGGCTAATGTGTGTGTTTTTGTTCCTGTGGAGGACAATGTGCTTTATTGTTTTCTGTAGGGGCCCATGTGTGTATATTTTTTTCATGTGAAGGCCAATGCGTGTGTTTTTTTCTCCTGTTTTATCTTTTCATGTAGGGGGCCCAATATCTTTTTTTTTTTTCTCTTCATGTTAGGGGCCATTGTGTTTTTTTTTGTTTTTCATATTGGGGCTAATGTGTGTGTTTTTGTTCCTATGGAGGACAATGTGTTTTATTGTTTTCTGTAGGGGCCCATGTGGTTATTTTTTTTCATGTGAGGGCCAATATCATCATCTTTTTTTTTTTCCCCTTTTTCTCTTCCTCCTGTTAGGGGCCATTGTGTGATTTATTTATTTTTTTTTTATATTGGGGCTAATGTGTGTTTTTTTTTTTTTTTACCTACCTGTGGAGGACAATGTGTTTTTTTTATTTTCTGTGTGGCACATGCATTGTGTCCCAATGTTGTTTGTACAGAGTCACAGTGCAGATTCAGAAGCACGCAAGAAGTGTATTAGAAATGTGTTGAGTGTTCCTGGTTGGTTACAGGGGGTTGACTAATCAGACACACATGTAATGTAGTATGGGCGTGTTATTGGAGTGCCATGGGCGTGTTGCTGAAAGTGGTTGCATACAGACGCGCTGAATTGCTCACTTTGGAGGACATACTCAGATGGATGATCTGCATCTAGCATGGGGCTGGCGAAAGCTTCATTGGTACGACCGTTAGTGGCGCCTAAAGATGTACAAAGCATGATTACAGTGTCTGTAGACACTGACTATGGGTGTCAAATGCACGGCTGTACACCAGGGAAGGGCATTAGCATAAAGTTGAAGACGCAACTGCGTCCAACTCAAAATCAGGTCCTATGAAAATAGATCCTGGTCCCCTAAACAGACCCCACCCCTATTAGGGCTGCTTCCATACATTTTCCGGACTGGTTTTCCATCCCAATCCGTCCCTGGTTGGTTTACACCTCCTCATGCACATGTGATCCCTTTAACGTCACTTCAACTTTTGCAGTAGCTTGCAGTATAGAGATGGTCGCTGCTCTGTATAGTTGGAGCCAACTCGGGTTGAGGTATGAAGGATATCTGGAACATATCATATTGACTCTGCTTACATATAGCTTTAATCCTGGTTTTATACAACTGTAGTAATAACTACACTAAGATTCATTTATTATGACCCCTGATCATTTTACTCTCACAGTTCTTTCATGTTACTGTAGCACTTGCAGAGTGCTAGAAATAAGAGCTGTATTTGATCTAACATAATATTCCTACATCCCATTCTGGTAACAGGTATACAATTCAGTGACTACTGCTCGGTGATTAATATACAATTGAATACCAAGTGGCTGGTACATAATACAGAGACCAGTGTAATAGGGCGATGCCTGCGTGCACCCACTAATATACACAGCCACTACCTTCCTATTGGCTGAAAGCAGCTATGTTGCTTGTCATTCTCTGTACTCGGACAGTCTGACCATTTAAAATATTGCTGTGTGTGGGAAGCATCAGGCATTAATAAGCTTGTAATATGTTTTCAATTTGGTGTGCACTACTTCTCGCCATCTGCTCATTCCAGCATATTTTAGAGCGCAACGCCAAGCAATATCGACATCTTGAAATAGTGATACTCTGAAGTTTAACAGCACTGCTTTTTAAAAAAAAAATGTAAAGCAAGTACTGGCTTTGGCAATTTTGCCACATTCTTCAATTGGCATTTGAATGTAAAACTGTATTTTCCATTTTTACCTGTGTTGTGACACTAGAAGAATAATGTAAGTATAGCAAACTGCTCAACGCATTGTGATTGAGCAATTGTTGATTCATGTGAGTTGGAATGATTACAATGTGAAACATGAAGTCACAAAGCTCTTGAAGACTTGGTGTAGTGATCCATGGGTAGCTGCAGGAAATGTGGTGTTAACCAGAGCAGCTCATCAGTTTTCCAACTCCTTTTAGTACAGTTTTTACCCCTTTCACACACAAACCAAAAACCCGGGTTTTTAAACATGAATGCACATCAACCATGGGTCTGACATATGCGCGAAAGGTCCGACCCGAGACTTGCAACCCAGGTCGACAACCTGGCTCAAGTCTGAAAAGTGCTACTTGGGACCTGATGACCCGAGTCATGCCAAAAAGAGATTAATTGCTTGGGACAATAGCGCTTAGAAGACGACCTCATCTTCAAGTACTCCCTGAAGGCCAGGTCCGGTGTGAAGGGTGACGACCTGGGAATAACCCCATTTGTCACCCTTGTTTGAAAGGGTTAGCCCAGCTTCAACCCGTTCTCAGTGTTACGGGTCTGAGTCTGGTTGAAGCCGATATGTTATATCAGAAAGGCAATGGCAAACCCCTTATTGACTGAAATGGGCGACATCATATTTTCTTCGCTGTTACCTATGCAATCGCTTTGGTAAATCCATCCACATGCACTCTCTTAAATGGTGCACCCAAACTCAACCAAAATACCGGTAAGTAATCTGGTTGCTTGTATACTGTTTGAATGTCTGACTTCATCTTAAAATTTCCTTTAGATAGATGCATGTTTGCACAATTAGTGCTTCTGAGATTTATTCACAACCCCTCCCCCCCCCAATAAAAAAAAAACACGTAAGACTCTTCTGTGTGCACCTGCCTTTATAGCCAAATTGTCTGTACTTTTATCTGCCAGATGAGTTTTTTCCTTGAGCCCTATTACAAGGAATTCATGAGACACTAAACTAATTAATAACCGTACAGACACCTGCTACTGCTTACAGTCCACTATAACTTTATTTTTTATTTGAGAAACCATTCAAATGCATGGCAGACCCCATTGTGAAGACACATCTAATGCTTTCATTTCCGTTGTCTGTTATTCACATTAGTAGAATCTCTAAAACCAGTTTCCCAATAATTTTCATTTTTTAAGCTTTAAAGCTTTCCTTTCTTTTAAACACTTTTTGTATTACTCAACCGTCTGTATATTTTGTGAGCTCATTACAATATACAGGTTTCTTTCTTTTTGCCCTTAAGGTCATAACTACCATAACAAATTTTTCAGTTAGTAACTAAATAACATAATTTAGATGTCAATTTGATGCTTGTATACCCTTTAAAGCAGTATTTTGTTCCTGCATAAAAATATAAAAACCCCTACAAAACAAATATTGGGATGTTTAGTGGACAGCTTAATGAGTTGGGGCTATGGGCCTGATTCAGACCCGCTCGCAAGCGGGTCGATGGTCGGGCAGTGCGCACGCACGCCCCGGAGCGAGTGAGAACGTCACTTGCTCGGGGCTCGCAGCAAAACAGGGCGGCTGTTGATGTTTTTCGACAGCTCGCCCCGTTTTGTAGGCGGGTCTGGGGGGGTGGCTGCACAAACTGAGGCGTTCCCGAAGGAACGCCTGCCGTTTGTGGGCGGCTCTGCTGACCTTACACGTGAAGTCAGTAGTGAACTTCCTGCTCTATTAGAGCAGGAAGTTCACTGGGGCTTGCTGTGGACGAGTCTCTACCACAAGGGTCTCGTCACAAGCCCGATGGTCGCGATAATCACGACCATCGCCAGGCCGCCCGCACAAGCTGTTGGGTGGTCATCCACAGCTATGCGAGCGGCCTGGAGGCGGATTTTTTAATAATAGAAAGCGCCTCTGAATCAGGACCTATGTTTCTTTGTGCAGGGATTCCGTAACATGCACAAAACACCAACGTGGAATGTTAGGGGCTATATTTATGATCCACTACCATCCGCCTCCATTCCCCCACGTCTACTCCCTGCCTATATTCAGATGGATTTTCCAGATAGTAGACATTATTCACGTTGCTCCGAAAATGGTTATCATAAGCGAATAATACTTTTCCTCCTTTTATTTATTGTACTAAGTGTTGGTTATAACTATTATGCAGTTTTATCTTCATGCTATTATTTCATAGTATAGAATGCCAAACATATGGATTTATAGGTGTATTTGAAAAGCTTTGACAATCCTTAAGCTTTAAAACCTTCCAACAGACTACATGGAATGTGTGACACACAACAGTTAATTCCTGAGTCTTCCAGACCGATCTGTAATAAGTGGGAGATTTACTGTCTGTTGGATTTTTGTTTTTCTGGATGAATTTTCTGCATGACAGTTTCCCAAAGAAAGGAATGTAAAACATTTTTACATAATTACTCTTGGATAAGCCACTGCACAAGACATGGGTCTTTTTTTTTTTTTTTTCACCTCCAGGAAAATATTAGTAGAACGCTTCTTAATTTTAGTTCACCCCAAATATCCTAAGGGAAGGGGGGTGGGGGGAAGAGATTCAATTGCTTCGCCCCCAATCTCCCATCTAAAGTGACGGGGCGATATTCAATTGTGTGTGCCGGTTAATGGACGTCTATTACTTATCACGCCCAAATGCATCGGGTTTAGATGTGTAAAGCGGCTAAACCGGTGCAAAGTTATGAGTTCGCTTGGTTTGGGCGCCCAAAAGCCTGACTTTTCTTGGGCTTCTGTTTGCCACTTCAGGAGGGTGGGCACAGAAATAATGGGTGCCTGCAGTACTCTCAAACTATTGCTCGCGTCACTGTAGATATGAATCCACCACCCAAACTTAAAGTTCAGATGGCCTTTATTTTAGAACAAATCAAGTGTTGATGTCCAACTTAGGCTCAGAAAAGTTAGATTTTTTTTCCTTTGCAATTTCCATGGATCAATTTGTATAAAATATTTGTGTGTATATTATTATTATTATTATTAGCATTTATTTATATGGCGCCACAAGTATTCCGCAGCGCCTTACAAAGTACAAAAACAAATTGTATACAAGTGACTTACAGAACAATACAATACAGGACATGGATAATATATATTGCTACATTAGTGACCATATCACCCAGATAAGAAACAGAGCATAAGCAACCAAGTGTTAGGTGCCCTAGTGGTGAGTAAGAAGTAAATGACACTATAGTAAGGAGAAGCACAAGAGGGTAGATGGCCCTGCTCGTGAGAGCTTACATTCTAAAAAGGTGGGGGAAGACAAACTGGGTTGACACAGATGGGGTAGATGGGGACGAATGAGCATGTAGCAAGGAGTTAGAATGATAGCTGGAAGGCTTTGATGAAGTAGTGGGTCTTGAGAGCCCGTTTGAAGGATTGCAAACAGGTGGAGAGTCTGATGCGGAGTGGGAGAGAGTTCCAGAGGTGGGGAGCAGTGCGGGCAAAATCTTGGAGGCGGGAGAGGGAGGAAGTAATCAGCTGGCATGAAAGGCGGCGTGCATTAGTTGAGCGAAGAGGGCGGAGAGGAGCGTGAAGGGAGATGAGATCAGAGATGTATATGGGAGAAGATTGGGTGAGGGCTTTGTGAGCGAGCGTGAGAACCTTAAATTGGACTCTGAAAGGGAAGGGGAGCCAGTGTAGGGCTTGTAGGAGAGGGGAGGCAGATACAGAATGTTTGGAGAGGAAGATAAGCCGTGCAGCAGCATTGAGGACAGACTGGAGAGGAGAGAGATGGGATTTGGGGAGGCCAGATAGGAGGAGGTTACAATAGTCCAATCTGGAGATGACCAGTGAGTGTATGAGGGTTTTAGTAGCATCCTGGGTGAGATAGGGTCTGATCTTAGAAATATTTTTGAGATGGAAACGACAGGACTGTGAAAGGTTCTGGATATGTGGTTTGAAGGAGAGGGATGAGTCCAGGATAACTCCAAGACAGCGCACCTTGGGACTAGATGAGATAGTTATTCCATCAATTGATAAAGAAATAGTGGGAAGTGAGGTGATGTGGGAGGGTGGGAAGATGATTAGCTCTGTCTTAGACATATTAAGTTTAAGAAATCGCTGGGACATCCAGGAAGAGACAGCAGAGAGACAGTTGGAGATACGAGTCAGAAGAGAGGGGGAGAGATCAGGGGAGGAAAGGTAGATTTGAGTATCATCAGCATAGAGATGATAATGGAGGTCAAAAGAGCGGATGAGTTCACCTAGAGAGGAAGTATAGAGGGAGAATAGGAGAGGACCAAGAACAGAACCTTGGGGAACACCTACTGTAAGAGGCTGTGGAGGGGAAGAGGAGTCGTGAGAGGAAACTGAAAAAGATCGGTCAGAGAGGTAGGATGACAGCCAGGAGAGGGCAGTTTCACATAGACCAAGGGAGTGAAGGATATTCAGCAGGAGAGGGTGGTCCACAGTGTCAAAAGCAGCTGAGAGATCAAGGAGAATGAGAAGAGAGTAGTGGCCTTGGGATTTGGCAGCAAGGAGGTCATTGCTGACTTTTGTGAGGGCAGTTTCAGTGGAGTGGAGAGAACGGAAGCCAGACTGAAAAGGGTCAAGGAGGGAGTGGGAGGAATGAAAAGTGGTAAGGCGGTTGTAGACAATCCGCTCAAGGAGTTTGGAGGCAAAGGGGAGGAGAGAGATGGGACGGTAGTTAGAAAGAAGGTTAGGATCAAGGGTAGGTTTTTTAAGAATGGGGGAAGACAAGGGCATGTTTGAATGCAGAAGGAACAGTGCCTGATGAGAGGGAGAGGTTAATGAGGTGGGCAAGATGGGAGCAGGCTGAGAGAGAGAGGAAGCGGAGGAGGCGGGAGGGGATGGGATCAAGGGGGGAGGTGGAAGGGGGGGAGGACCGGATGAGGGCCATGACTTCCTCTCCAGATACAGGGGAGAAGGATGTTAGAGTTGGTAAAGTTGATGGGGAGGGGTGACTAGGGAAAGGAGGAGGTGGAGAGCTGGGGGACTGATTGGATATGATGTCCTGACGTATGGAATCAATTTTAGATGTAAAGTAGGTAGCAAAGTCAAGGGCAGTGAGCAAGGAGGGGAGACGAGGAGGGGGTGGGCGAAGGAGGGATTTGAAAGTAGTGAAGAGACGCTGGGGATTAGAGGACTGAGAGGAGATGAGGTTCTTAAAGTATGACTGTTTAGAGAGGGAGAGCGCAGCACTATAGGATGAGAGCATAAATTTGAAATGGAGAAAATCTGCCTTAGAGCGTGATCTTCTCCACTGTCGCTCGGCAGTTCGAGAACACTTTTGCAGGTATCTGGTGCATTTGGAATGCCAGGGTTGAGGAGTAGATCTGCGAGTGTGAATAGTGATCGCTGGGGCAACAGAGTCCAGAGCAGAAGTAAGGGAGGCATTGTATAGGGAGGCGGCTTGTTCAGGGCAGGAGAGAGAGAGGATAGGGGAGAGAAGTGAGTCAAGCAGGGAAGAAAAGGAACCTGTGTCGATAGTGTCAATGTTACGCTTAGTAATGGAGGCTTTTGGAGGTAGAGGAGGGGAAGGAGAGAGGGACAGGTTAAAAGAGAGAAGGTGATGGTCAGAAAGAGGGAATGGGGAATTGAGGTGGTCAGAAATATCACAACGGTGTGTGAATACCAGATCAAGCACATGGCCACTCACATGGGAGGGTGAGGAGGTCCATTGGGAGAGACCAAGTGACGATGTGAGGGAGAGGAGTTTGGAGGCAGAGGATTCTGTGGGGATATCAATTGGAATATTAAAGTCACCTAGGATAATGGAGGGAAGTCTGAGGAGAGAAAGTGAGGGAGCCAGGAAGCAAAGTTGTCAAGGAACTTGGAGGGAGGGCCAGGGGGACGGTAAATGACAGCTACTTGGAGGTGTACTGGGTGGAAGAGGCGTATAGCATGGACTTCAAATGAAGAGAATGTGAGGGATGGTTCAGAGGGAATGGGTTGGTATGAGTAACCAGGGGATAGAAGGACCCCAACACCACCACCATGGAGACCCCCAGGTCGTGGGGTGTGGGAAAAGGTGAGGCCCCCAGAGGAGAGAGCTGCAGGAGAAGCCGTGTCAGAGGGTGAAATCCAGGTTTCAGTAATAGCTAGGAGATTCAGGGAGTTGGAGATGAAAAGGTCATGGGTTGGGACCAGTTTATTAGAGACTGACCTGGCATTCCAGAGGGCACAGGATAGAGGGACAGAGTTTGTTGGAGAGATTTGAATGAGATTATCAGGGTTGCTATAGTATGGGGGTGAGATTAATTTGGGGGACCGAGCTGAATAGAGTGTAGCGATGGTGCGGACTCCAGTGCTAGAAGGGGAGCCAGTAGAAGGTGGGCAGGAAGGGAAATTAATGATGTGTGGATGGATGTGGGGTAAAGTGACATGGAGAGGGGAGTGGGAGGAGGGATTAGCAGTGAGGTTGTAGGACCCCTGTGGAGTATAAGAGAATGAAAGTGGAGTAATGGGAGAAGATGGGGAGGAAGGTAAACAGAGGAGAGGAGATAAGGGGAAGAGGAAATGGAAGAGACAAGGGGGAAAGGATAAAGATGGAAGCAAGGGGCAGAACGAAAGATTAGGTAGACACTGAGTGAAGGTGGGATTTGAAGAAAACATGGTAATAGTAAGGATGATGTAAATAGGGGAAGAAAAGTTAAAAGTAGGAATGAAGACAGAATGTAGGAGAGCAGTAATAGTGCAGTGTGGGAAAAGAGTCTGTACTGCAAAAGTTTATTATTGAGTATAAAAAAGTGGAGATTTGGTGGGAGCAGAAATTAAATAGTAAAATATACAGTGGTAGGAGCTAGATATAAGACTTAGAAAAAGAGCTAAGGTAAAAGTACATTATTATAGAGGAAAACTGACATAACACAGATAAGTATGCATTAGGATTATATGTAAAGCACAGAGCTAGCAGCAATAGTAGCAAGGGAGGCACCAGGTTTATGCAGCCACCAGACAGGGAGTTCAATAATGAAAGTCCTGGTTATGTGTCCACAGGAGCTAGTAGTATGGAGACTGTGAACTCACAATTGTTCTTTCCACTTTATCCAATTAATTAGGTTGTTGTTTGTAGTTTGGTGGGTTTCCTTCTGTTTCACTGCTGTTTAATGCTGATATAACGCCAATTAATCGATTTAAAAAGAAGTTGACACTTTTAAAATAGGACACTTCTAAAGATAGGGCACCCAGCCAAGGCTTAGTCCAGCCTTCTAATGAACCTTACATAGGAGACCTAGCATGTGAAACCACTAATTTCTAACAACCCCCAAAACACTCCCACTATTATTGCAAGCAATAAATTACCTTAAACAAACAAACAGAACATACCATTAAGCTAGCATCTGGGTCTATATACCTTGCATTGAACTAAGAAAACACAAACATAAAACTATATTCTAAACCAACAACTACAGATACTATGCAGTGATATACTACTTAATTTAACATTACATCTAAGTTAATTGTTCAAAGCAGTAGTCCTTTACAAGTATCATGCAGCAGGAATATGCTGGGAGCAGTAGTCCTTTACCTAGTACAGCTCGGGCAGGGACAAACAATTATAATGCAGCAAGAATATGCTGCTGGGAGCAGTAGTCCTTTACAAGTATCATGCAGCAAGAATATGCTGGGAGCAGTAGTCCTTTACCTAGTACAGCTCGGGCAGGGACAAACAATTATAATGCAGCAAGAATATGCTGCTGGGAGCAGTAGTCCTTTACAAGTATCATGCAGCAAGAATATGCTGGGAGCAGTAGTCCTTTACCTGCAGGTTAGAGGAGACAGAAGGATGCGTCAATTCACAAGCAATTGCAGCTGAAGATATTATTCATAATGCTGATATAACGCCAATTAATCGATTTAAAAAGAAGTTGACACTTTTAAAATAGGACACTTTATGTATGTATGTGTGTATATATATGTATGTGTGTATATATATATATATATGTGTGTGTATATATATTTATATACACACACACTGTGCCTTTCAAAAGTATTCACCCCCTTTTGGCTTTTTACCTTTTTTGTTACAGTACAACCTGTATTTCATTTATTTTTTTAATCTGAATCTTATGTAATGGATCTGCACGACATAGTCTACTTTGGTGAAGTGAAATGAGAAAAATATATATAAAAAATAATCTTTATAAATAAAATTCTGAAAATTGACATGTGCATATGTAATCACCCCCTTTACTATGAAGCCCCTCAAAAGTTCTGGTGCAACCAACTACCTTCAGAATTCACATAATTAGTGAAATAAAGTTCGCCTGTGACACTTAGATTTCACACATGATCTGACAGTATAAACACACCTTTTCTGAAAGGCCCAGAGGCGGCATCACACCATGAAGACCAAGGAGCTCGCCAAACAAGTCAGGGACAAAGTTGAGAAGTACAATTCTGGGTTAGGTTATAAAAAAAAATATCCAAACCTTTGATGATCCCCCGGAGCATCAAGTCCATCATCATCAAATGGAAAGAACATGGTACCACAACAAACCTGCCAAGAGAGGGCCGCCCACCAAAACTCATAGACCGGGCAAGGAGGGTATTAATCAGAGAGGCAGCACAGAGACCAAAGGTAACCCTGAAGGAGTTGCAGAGTTCCACAGCAGAGACTGGTGTATCTGTGCATGTGACCACAATAAGCCGTACACTCCATAGAGCTGGGCTTTATGGAAGAGTGGCCAGAAAAAAGCCGTTACTTAGTGATAAAAATAAGAAGACACGATTTGAGTTTGCCAAAAGGCATGTGGGCGACTCCCCAAATGTATGGAGGAAGGTGCTCTGGGCAGATGAGACTAAAATTGAACTCTTTGGCCACCAAGGAAAATGCTATGTCTGTCACAAACCCAACACATCCCATCACCCCAAGAACACCATCCCCACAGTGAAACATGGTGGCAGCATCATGCTGTGGGGATGTTTTTCAGCAGCAGGGACTGGGAAACTGACTCGAGTCGAGGGAAAGATGGATGGTGCTAAATACAGGGATATTCTTGAGCAAAACCTGTTTCAGTCTGCCTTTGATTTGAGACTGGGACGGAGATTCACCTTCCGGCAGGACAATGACCCGAAGCATACTGTTAGAGCAACACTCGAGTGGTTTAAGGGGAAACATTTAAATCTGTTGGAATGGCCCTGTCAAAGCCCAGATCTCAATCCAATTGAGAATCTGTGGTCAGACCTGAAGATTGCTGTTCACAAGCGGAAACCATCCAACATGAAGGAGCTGGAGCATTTTTGCCTTGAGGAAAGGGGAAAAATCCCAGGGGCAAGATGTAGCAAGCTCATAGAGACTTATCCAAAGCGACTTGCAGCTGTAATTGCTGCAAAAGGTGGCTCGACAAAGTACTGACTCTAGGGAGCTGAATAGTTATGCACGCTGAAGTTTTCTGTTATGTTGTCCTAAATGTTGTTTGATTCACAATATAAAAAAAACACAACTTTACAGTTGTGGGGATGTTCTGTGAATGAAATGGTGCACACCTTCATACAATCCATTTTAATTCCAGGTTGTGAGGCAACAAAACATGTAAAATGCAAAGGGGGTGAATACTTTTGCAAGGTACTGTGTATGTATGTGTGTGTATAGATATAGATATATATATTATAATATAATATATCTGTAAATAAATATATGTATATGGATCGGGCCAACCTGTCGTCAGAATCAGCTCCCGTTAGCCTTAAGTCGCATAGTCAGGTAGTCCCTACAGTTCCTTATGACAATGCGACAGACGACCCCATGCAGGGGAAATGCAGTTGAGCACTGGATTGAGTAATATGAACCAGCCGCCCGATATGTTGGCCCGTCGTCTGTACGGACGGCCGTCGCATTACTGGGTACACATATCGTGTAGTGTTTACCCAGCTGTGGATGTTACCACAACTATTCAGCATGCCAAATGTAGTTTTCACTCTCTTTCACACATTTTAGAAGTTGCTGCAAGATCGAGATGCTCTACCCTCTGTATCATTTTAGGGCAGAGCAATACAAGTTAGTGATTGAAGTCTATATAAGTTAGCCTAAAAGGTAACACATTGGTTGATTCACCACCAGGTAACAGTAATAAGAGCTAGTCAAAATAACAGCCATGCCATGGTTTGGTATTTTAGCTTTTTGTTCTAGATCGGCCCAATTTCATTCGTTGTCATTTGGGAACATGCCTTAGAATATAACAATTCTGCAAATTTAAGTCACATATGTAGCTTTACCTTCAGCCATCTTACAGTAAATTGTACATGTTGAGGTATAATTGTCTTTAGTATGAAAAACAAACTTCACATTCACAAATTAGCAATAAATAAGTGGGTTTTTTTTTTTTGGGGGGGGGGGGTTTCCTGAGAAGCAGTCAGCAAGTAGTGTAAGAATCTGGGGTGCTCGAAGTATGAACTGATTTAATGCAAAAAGAAGTACAACACTTGCTTCATAGAAGCTACTGTAATGAACCCTCTAGGATTGAATTGTTTTTATTTGTAGCTTATCAGAGGGAACCCTACCTGTGCTAGAATTCTAACACTATAAAAACCTAGGCCGGTATCCAATTAGCCCCGATATATTTTCGGGGGTGAAAAACAGGGATTTTTCTGCGATAATCCTAATATTCTCATTTTTATCTTTTATCACTGTATCCTATTTATTTCGCCGAACAAATAGGATTATTCGTCCGAAAACACATAGGATCCATGATAAGTTTACAGACCTACTGTATATGCTTTAACCAATCCAGTGGCGAAAACACAGCACTTTTTGGGGGTTATTTTAGGGACACATCAGGTCTGGTAAGTGTCGGCGTTGGGCCAGACTTTGGGACTAATTGGATAGCCCCCAGGCAGGCGGTCCTTTAGCTGCAGTAATTTACCGCTGCTAATTGGATACTGGCCGTAATCCATTAAAGGCAATAATGCTGTTTCAATTACAAGCCTTGCAGCTATATTTGTGTGTGCAATTATTGTAATTAAACTGTTCCTTATTTTTGCTTGCACACCTATGAGCGAAAATTATTACTTAAAACGTCATACCGCTAGTTTACAGTGGAACAGCTATTTGAATCAAACCCTACAGTCTTCCAATCTATTTCACCTTCATTGCACACTATCTGCCTCTGCACTGTGAATATAGTTCTTTCAACAGAGGACTGATGGCAATATAAAGGTAACAGTTGATGAACCAGCACATAACCGCTAGACCGGAGGGGGAATTGCAAAGGTGGACATTCCTTTGTGTGTAATGAAATGACTTTGCTCAGTGTCTTTTTCCTGCTACTTTTTTGTAACCTTTAATACAGTGTCTGTTTATGTTACTTTGTTTTTGGATACTAGTGATATTTATGGGTTAACTGTGCACCATAAATGTGTTGGCGAGACAATAATCCAGCATAAAGCATTTTGGAATGGAAAGTCATTGAAGTATACTTATGTATTTACAAACGGAAATCTCTGTCCAAGTTAATTTACTATGGCCTAAAGCTCTGAAGAAGGTGAATTTTAAACAAAAGTTCTATTATTTAGATTGCTGGCAGTGCTTCTATTAACAGTAAGCTTTCCAAATCTTTTTTCAGTAAATCTGCATGACTTCATATACACAGGGGTTTCCTTCCTTATTTATCTTTATTCAGTGGCAACTAAAACATGCTATACTTTAATGCCCATGATAAACAACCGATGAAGACCCCCATTAAAGAGAAGCTAAACTGACTATAGAGAGCCTGTAGTGCGTAGAGCAGTGGTCTCCAACCTGTAGCTCGCGAGCTACCAGTAGTAGCTTGTGGTCTTAATTTTGGTAGCTCACCTAGCTGCAGTACTGCCGAGTCAACTAGGAGGAAGTGACCTCACTTGACGTGATTCCCTGTGGTTCCACCCACGGTGTCTACGCTATGGCGGAGCGAGTGACTCCCGCCCAACCCTGCCGGAAAATCACGCAGCACCCCTGCTTATACAGTATCATTTGCTCCTCTACGCTACTGTAAAAATCCAGATTATAATGGTTTTAATAATTGAAGGGTGTGGGGGAAATATAATATATTAGCTCTGTCCAGCGGCGTGTGCAATTTAGGAGCTGCTTCATAGAAAGGAGAAGACCTAAGGCACAGATTGATGGCACCTCATTTTCCCTAGCCTCTAATGTTCACACATGTTGTGGGTTATAGTCTTCTTTAGCTTATGTGTAAGTGACATCTTGATCTACGGTTGTTGCACACTGTGACAAGTGGAAATACCCTACCAAATAAATATCTCCAGCAAAAATACACAGCCCACTAGTCACAGGCATTTGATTGCTTTCTAGGGTTCACGATACCACTTACAGATAGTGACCTTTGCACTCAACCAAGTGATCTACCCCAAGGGCCGCCTGACCCTTATTCTGTGATGGGCTTTGTATTAGATTGAATGTAGACCTTTTTCGCCCTGTCCAAATAGTATAACTATTTTTTTTCCTATCACTATTTGTGTTATAATAATTGCTTCTGGCCATTGACATGGTAGATTTAAGCTTATGTCTCATAGAGCTGTTCTTTTTATTTTCAGAACATTAATCAACAGTATCCAGGGCTTCTTTTGATCCATAAAAAAACAAAATACATTATCTGAATGATAAACTTATGTGAAGCTGTGCACTTACTATACCCAGGATGTAACAAGTTGTTTATACATAGCGAGCTCTTGATTGTCAGCAGTGTAAACTATGTAACCCTTTCCAGGACTGATCAAAGACACTTTGCTGTATAAATAGAATCACTGAGTAATTCTGCTGCTGAGTACAAATGCTGTACCCTCCATCCTTGATGTAGTTAATTTGCTGCCGTTCTCCACCATTGTGGCGCACTTGCCTAGAAGCACAGGGTGCATACAAACCCATTCTATTTTGCCTAGTTTGTATTTTTAGCAAGCCATTAGTCTCTTGCTGGGAATGTGGGAGTAATTGTCAGTCCTGCCATTAAACTCCACTACTAAAGCAGGTGCAGGGTATGTTGTTCTCAGTCTTCCAATTAATGCCTTGCAGTTTTATTTTTTAAGTGGTCGTCAAAAAGTAATTTTCTCAGACGAAGCTTTATTAAAACTTGCCAAGCGAGTTGATATATCAGTCTGGCCAGCACTGTTCTTTGTTGGTAATGCTGACCACGTCATATCTCTGTATAAACATAAATCTCAATTCTCTGTGACAGAATGGTTAAATATGTAATACATTAGAATTGGGCAGTGAGGTCATTTTTAAACCATTGTACAAAGTTGCTTTATAAGGTTTTAGGTTGCAAAACTAAAGTCAACATTGCGCTTTTATTCTCTAAATGGTTTGAATATTACTGGTCCGGATTCTTTTTATTATGGAAACTTACAGAAAATAAGACTGTGTTGAGTATTAACCCTGAATCTCTAGCTTCATTGTTCATGTTCAGTTTCTATATGGTACAGAATTGTTGGGTTTGGTCCAATAATAGCTTAACCTTAGCCATTCATCCCTACTAATATAAAAAAATAAAACTTTGTATATTTGTTGTTAAATCCCGTCTAAACTTTTGCATTGATTAACTTGACAATTCGCATACAAATATTTTACAGGCCGGGTTAGAATATAGATGTGGCCGGTCGACCAGGCACATGTGTTTAAACTGGCGTCTGCGCACTGAAGGGGTTAACCGTTGTGCTGCTGCGCCATCTTAAAAGGGACAATTTAGGCACAAGGCAACAATTTTAAAAGTATTACTGGCGCCAGGCGCGGTTTGTTGTAACAAAATGTATTTTTGTTGTAGTGTTAGGCGTCCCAGCCCCGGATTACCTGTGGCGGCTGTGGCGAGTCAGCAGGTTAAGAGCTACTGCAGCCAGGACATAGTCCCGGGCTACAAGACTGTGTGCCAATTGCTGGGGACCTGGAGCTTAGCTCCTTATTAGAAAGCCCAAACTCTGGAGAGGCTGGGCAAGCTTGCGGCTTACCCAGCCTCTCCATATTGTGGACTTTCTAATAAGGGCTTTGGCTACCAACCTTTAAGATAAGCACTTTTAACCATAACTTTTAAAGTTATATTTAAGTTTGTAAATTTCATGGTTTCTTGTTTGTAAATTATGTATGCGGTACAATAATAATCAGACGTCAACTTCATTATTTATTTTCTCTACTATGAAAAAAAGCACCTGATTCAGACAATCTGAAATGGTGATGGGTCTTTTCATTTTTTTTTTTTTGTGCGATCTCATATGGAATGACCCTGCACTACTACTTACAACACACCGATGAGACACTACCTTTAGCACGTGTTCCTATATACTTGCTTTTTCACACACTGACTTAGGGCCATTACTGTAGAAATAGACGAATGGATACGATGACACCCTGCACTAAAGGTGCGTACACACTTGGCGATTAAAGTGGACGACTGAACGATAACGATATCGTTACCGTTCAGTCATCCACTTTATCGTCCATTTTTAACATCAAAACGATGAACGATAACGACGACGCGCGTTCCCGCGGGTCGTTCGTCATTATCGTTCATCAAGTAAACATGCAGGCCAACCTGACTGTCGTCAGGTTGCTGCATGTTGTGGAATGGGGGAGAGAGCCCGGCGCTGAACGATATCATTAATGATATCGTTCAGCGGGTGTGCTCAATATCATGAACGACATTGAGCACACCCTGCCGGGACACACTAGACTATATCGCTCAGGGAGCATATCGTCTAGTGTGTACGCTCCTTAAAACTTATACATACAGATTGGAAACTACCTTTAGCCAGTACCTCAGTGCAGATGCATGCAGCGGACATAAGTCTTCCTCGGTAACATCTTCACATGTCTTGCTTAATACTCAATTTATGCAGGACATATATTTATATTACACAAGCGACCCACCCCGGCTTCGTGCGGGAGCAATTTCATCTCGCCACAGTCCCCTGCATTTCATAACAACCTACGTCATCTCACCACAGCCCCCCTGCTTATTACTTCTGTCCCATGCATCTCACTACTGCCCCCTGCATTTCACCACAACATCCTATATCTCACCACAGCCCCTTACATCTCACAACAGCCTCCTGCTTCTCACTCTTGCTTCTTACCATAGCCCCACGCTTCTCACTCTTGCTTCTTACCACAGCCCTCTGCTTCTCACTTCTGTGCCCTGCATCTCACCAGTGTCACCACAACTCCCCCTTCTGCTGCCCTGCAGCTGGCTATGGCCCGGCCACTGGGAAATTTTGAGAAGGGCGGGAGGGTCATGGAGATATTTGTATTGCAGCTACCGTAACATTATCAGCAGCATGTTACTGGGGCTGGGGCGCCTGTGCATATTTCTGCAGTCTCCATCCGCACCCCTTCCCTGCTGCTGAACATGGCGATGAGCAATGTCCTCTTTGCACAATATACCTAGTATTTCCTGGACTTCCTGTTGAGCTTCCACAACATGGTGCCCCTGACCGAGAACCTAGCAGACTTCCATGGGAGGTGCCTCCTGTTCACCGAGGGCGTGTGGCTGGAGAGTGAGCACTTCACAGTGGAGTAGTGGTGGGTGGAGTCCGTCTGCAGCTTCAGCATAGAGATGGACATCGAAATCTGATGGTTACTAAATCTGTTTTTGTTCCAATGGTACTGTTTTTATCATTTGATGGTGGTGTTCCGACGGTTGATTCTTCTTTTTTATTCCTGATGGCTATGTCTTCCCTGGCTTTTTCCTGGCTACTGTGTATGCATCGGGGTATCTTCATGGGTTTGTTGGAGGCTGTCTCTCACACTCTGTATGCCTCAGTCGTGACCCTGCTCAGTCTCTACCCTCTGTAGGCTGCTGTTAAGCAGTAGGTCACATTGTTATTTCTGATTGGCTCTCACTGTCTCAGAGAGCCAATCAGATCGCAGCTCTCGGACCTGCAGCAGCAAGTCACTCGCACAGCACAACAGTTTTTTCTGAGTAGCTTCTTTCGAAACTTCAGTTTCAGATGCTCTCTGGCTGTTTCAGCACCCTGGCCAGCTCCTATAAAGCAGCTTGGTGCAAGATTTATTTCTGTCACTTGCTTCCCTAAAATCATCACTGCTCTGCTCCCTTGTGTCACAGATGGTTCATAGACCTTAAACCTTACTCTCCCTATGCTGTATAGAATTGTGAAAACCCCATTAAAATCTGTCCAGTGGTTCAGGAGATGAGCCCTAACGAACAGCTAAACCCTTAAACTGCCACACACACACACACGGCAATATGGGCGGCACTCACAGGACTCTCACAATGCGATAAATCACCATTAGGTCATATTTATTTTAGCTCATAAATTATATCTGACCTGTTGGTGATTTATCGTATTGAGAGTCCTGTGAGTACCGCCCATACTGCCACATATTGTACGGTGAGAGCTGCTGCTACCAGGGAGGGCACCTAGGCAAGTACTGTTTTTTATCTAGTAGAGTGACTGTCTATACAAACTCAATAGAGAGAGAGAGAATTTTACCATTTTCAGTCAAAGTATTTCTCTTGCTGAGCTTAATATACTGGCTTCCGGTTCCAAATCAAACTCTTTTATGCTTTGTTATTTCTTTCTCTAGTTATTTCCACTGCACCAAGAATCATATCTTATATTTTTGGTTTTAAACCACTTTACTCAGTGGAGCCTGGGACTAATTTTGTCTAGTGCTGCACTTCACATGTTTTCTACAAAAATTAAATTTATACATAGGGTTGAACTTCATTAAATATTGCCCATTGGCTCTACAGCGCTACAGTCGGCTGACTCGGGGAGATGTTTTAAACAGGGGAAGGTGTCATTTTATAGAATGTAATAGATAAATGATAGCTAGAAGATGATTTTTAGTTTAGTCAACTTCTCCACTCGTTCACTTATTCACTCTTTTTAGAAAGTTTTATACATTTCTCTGTATATACAGTGCTGTGGCTCTTTTCCTGCATAAAAATACTTAGTTTAGAGTTAGTACTACTTTCTGAATAATCATGTGACTAAACACAGCTGAACTGACATTCTAAGACAGGGATGCAACATAGATAACACGAAAAAGTACTCTCAGATCATCTTTATAAAACTTTGTCATTATAGGTAAACAAATGCAATCTCAAGGAGAGTACATGCAAAATGCAAACAGACACACAAATATAGTACTATTAAGTGCTTGTTCTAAAAAAAACTTGGCACCAAGCATAAGGTCTCACTTGCTAAAAAAAAGTACAATGACAGTTTTGTACACAATCTATCACAGTATGTGAAATGTTGAGTTTTACAATTGTTAGAAAATAATCACACCTAATAAAGTTATTCGGGTAAAAATGCAACATCTGGATTTTTATACCATGTTGAAATTAGATCACAATATAGGAGTATTGATTATTGTGATATTTCAGGAAAATAATCAACACCATACAGAATTATTAGTGTAGTGATCCAGCATCAATGTTAAAATAAAGTAGTCATTATATTGGATTATCCCATTGTAGTGATCCAATCCCAGTGATTTATATTGGATTATCCCAATGTAGTGTTCCAGTCCTAAAGTAATTCACAGATTTCCTGTCCCCATTTACTTGAACAGACCGGCCATTCTGAGTAACCTGAGGATGTTCACGCAAGTGATCCATTGGATGCATCTTCAGACGCAGCTGCGGATCACAGAAGCATGCAGGAGACATCTGTTTACACAAGACGCCTCCTGCTGCTTTTTACATATTATTACATTAGCTAATAGGTCATTAGTTGTGACAGAAGTTGATATGTTAATGCTGTATATTTGCAGTATAAAACAGTATCTGCTCCCTTTGTTCTGTGTCCTTCCTTTTGTTCTGTATGTCCTCTGCAAAAGATATGTGTTTTTACAGTAGACCCTGTGAGCAAATGTCTTTGCAATGCCTTTATCTGCTTAGCCAGCAGGATTGCGATATCCCCCAAAGGACCAGTGCTTCATTAGTGGTGATGTTTGTGTGCTCAGCAAGGAGATCACTTGGTTTTTCTCTTTGTCATTGAAAATAAACTAGCGATGAGGAACTAATTAGAGCACTAGAGGTGCCACCTCGTTCCAGATCAACTGCATTATCCAGCAGTACAAAATAACACCTCTTGTTTATGTGAAGGCTGTATTGTTTTACAGGGGAATATTCCTCACACCATACTCCTGTCATTCTCCTGCGCAGGAAAGGTGCGTCACTGGAGATCAGAACGAAATTCAAAGAGAGGCTATTGTGGCCAGATACTGTATGTAGTTCTCTGGCTTAAATAGAATTTGCTTTACTGTACATACAGTAGCTATTTGTTTAGATCACGGGTATAGATCCTTCAGCTCTGACTGTTTGTAATAGTAACATGAATCAATGGCCTGAGCTCCCCAAATCATTTTCTGCTCACAAGTACTTGTCAGATTGTACACCGGTGTCTCTTTATCCGTGGCTTTCTAATAAGTGGAGTGAAGAGTGGCCTACACTTATATGCAGATCACTGATCTCTGTGGAGAGATGCCGGGGTGGTACACAGGTCTTTTACAGGAATGGAGAAAAGTAGAACACACTATACTCAGTATTTGCTTGAATGGAATAGAGAAAAGATGGATGTAAATACCATGTGTCCACTTCACAGGCATATCAGCGAGATCTATGAGAGTATGGGGTCTATTTACTAAGCAGTGTTAGGAGACAGAGTGAAAAGTGATAAGGTGCCAGCCAATCCGCTCCTAACTGTCATCTCACAGGCTGTGTTTGAAAAATGACAGTTGGGAGCTGATTGGCTGGCACCTTATCTACTTTCACTTTGTCTCCTAACACTGCTTAGTAAATAGACCCCTATGTGTCACTCCTCCATTCCCCTGTCAGAAAACAGGAGATAAAATGCATTTTGCTTCTACGCATGCACTGTATGCTAAAACTTGCCATTTGTGTCATTGGGGAGAGATCCGCCTGCCTCAGAATCGTGCCCACTGTGCTCTACATGTACATATTTATATCATACATATACCCACACTCCAAAGCTATTGGAAAGGATCAAATCTGTATTAGATTTTTCTAGTAATGGTTAAAAGATGACCAAATGTAAAAATGACTGAAACCCCCCTACACAATAACCCAGGAAACACAATGCTGTCCTGCTAACATCATCCATCTTTTCTCAATACACTTTTAAGTAATGGGCTACATTGTACTTACTTAGAGCTCCCATATGCTGCTTTGGTGACTCCTCCAAATCATTTTAAAAAATGAACACAAGGTACTTCTATTGTTTTAGTATTAATGTGTATTTTTTTTTTTTTTTTTTTAAGGTGAAATCCACCAAATGGTAATTTACAATGACACACGCTATTACTGCATGATCTTTTGTATATGGCATTCTTATCAAACTACTGCCAATGATTGATGTGGAAAGAGGGCAGTTAGTTGTGTGGGAGGAAGATTTTTCAAATGCTCAGCGTCCAGACTTGGACATTTTTAGCCTTAGACCTGTGTGATGTCTAATTTGTTTATACCACCTTTAGTCCTGTTTTGCCTCCTTGCATCTTTTAAGTAAATGTGCTCGATCATGTAGGAGTATGAGGTTCTAGCATATGTCTGCAGTCCTCAGACTAGTCATCAACTGCTTATTTACTAGATGAACCCTGTGCGTCTGATAAAAGACAGCCTGCCCGGCTTACATTATAATTACTCAGAATTCACCCTTTCTTGAAGCTGATTTTTCCCTTCTAATCACAAGGGCAGGGTGGATGTCTGTATTGCTCATTCAGAGGATCAAATGGCACTTGTTCAGAAACCTATAGGGGAAATGATGAAAGCTATACTTGAGCAATTCTATTCCCTTGCATAACATGAAACCAGAATGATTTTCCATATTCCATTAATCTATAAACACTGCCAGTAAGTCTTGGCTGTATTTATTGTTATCTTCTATATTTCCAGGTCATTTATTTTGTTAAAAATAAAGTTTTCTTTGTACATTTAAAATTGGATGTGTCTGTTTCATCACTCAATTAAAATAAAATTGTAATTATATCAGGGCAAAATATATTTGTTGTTAGTCAGGCTGTTTAAAGGATACATGCCCCCAACAGTCCCTCTTATTGGTCCTACTGAGGTGGGGCTGATTTTATGACTTGATTACTTCTCCTCATAATTTTATTTTCCTGAAATTTTGTGGTGTATAAATAATAATCTGTGAGAAGCGCAGATTACCTGTCAGACATGCGACTCGTTTCACAGTATAGGTGGTCTCATGTGACGCGTTCTGCAGTGTAGGCTGGAATGAAGTTAACCATTTACATTTAAGAGTATATGCCAAAATAAGATGTGATTGTTGTCCGGAATGACGCAGACACACAGACTTCTGCAGCGATATTAGGATGGGATATATTTCCATTGTTGCTTAGTAATAAACTAAAACAATTCATTTATTCAAATAAAAGGTGTCAATTTGTAATAATAACTTATAAGCAGGCATTTTAATGTAAGATGTTTAAAAAAAAATTAAAAAAAGTGACATAAATGAACGAATACATTGGACCGTTCAGTGTGACTTTTGGTTTATGTAATTCCCCAGCTTCTGGAAGTCATGTATAGGTCTGGGACAGAGACAATGCAATTCTGCAGAGAGGTTTCTATCCGTCATTCTGCTGCACTTGTTGTTAGTAACGTGCCCCATGATAGAAAATGTATGTTTGCAGGTGTAAGTGGTCCCTTGCTTCAATGAAGTGAGCAGGAATCGCACAGCTCTTTCCCACAAAGGAAAGACTTGAGACCATGTTGTGCAGACTGCATGTCCCCCCCATCTCTGATCTCTAATGGGCTGCTTGGACAGTGTGACCCCCTGCATTGTTTTGAATAAGAGCTTGGGCAAGGTGGTGAAACTCATGGGACAAAAAGAGAAAATAAGAGATGCTGGTACCCACAGAGCATACTAAAGTATAGAAAAGGAAACGCAGGGCTGTAAGGGGTTGGGAGGTCACAGGTGGCTCTAGGGGTGTCTGTTGCTCATCACTGCTATAAACTGTAAGCTTTGATAACAATGTGTTAAGTGCACGGATCTATTAGGAGAAAATGTGTCCCAGTAGAACAGTGTGTGTTTAACTCGAACAGGTGGGTGTTTATTAAGAATCTGCTTTTTACGCTTTTATTAGCAGAACATGCAGATTTATAGCTTTTCCTAGCACCATCTTTTCAGAGGTTATTTTTTTTGCTGGTTATGTAGTGTATGTAAGTTTTTGGCTGACGTCTTATTGTGTGATGCATAATGTTGAATACTTAATCTGCTTTAAATATATGCAAAAGAAGAAACCCACGGAAAAGGAAGCATATGGCACAGATAAGCTGTGTTGAGGACGTCACAAGCTTTTTATGGTTTATTCTGCGTAATAGAAAAATCTGTTTTCGGAACATATGCATTTTTTTGTAACGGTGGGTATGGCTAACTATTCATTCAGAATAAAATAATGCCAGAAAGACAAAATAGAGCAAATGATGCAATATCCCCCCCCCCCCCCCAAAAAAAAAAAAAAAAATTAATTCCCTGTTATTATGCTGCAAAACCATTTGTTAGGCTTATGGAGCTTAATAAACTTATTTAAAATTCCTATTTGCACTCTGGTATATGGGGGAAAGTATAGCTGGGAAGGAATGGTATGTTACAAATGATATCTTGCTGATCAGTGTGTCTTTCATTGGTCTGAGCATCAGCAGAATCGCTCTATCACCAGCTGTGAAGAGTACCTCTGACCATATGCACTGCACTTCCCATGTTCTTCATGTTTGTAAGGGGCCAGGCTTAAGGGCTTTTGGTAAATGTGCATTTTAGAATTTTCAGATTCTGACTGTGTTAATGATTCCCCTAGTGACATATTTAATGAAGAATACTGTCATACGGCAGCCCTTTGGTGTTCTTCAGCATTAAAAAGCTCTGCATGCAACATTTTCACAGCTGAACGACTCCCGTGTGACAAAGTTTCCTTTCATAGTAAGACTAGGGATAGTGCCACGTTTGTGTGACACAGCTCTAAGTGTTTTTGTGCAGGAACAAGGGGTAATTTAGGACTTAATGCAGATGGTAGTAATTGAAGCACTCATATCCAAACTATCTTCAAAATCAAGAACTATTTAAGAGACATGAAGGGGGTGTAATGTATGAAACGGTTATTTGGCAAAAAAATTTGTCACAGTATTTAAGGAGACCTTTTTTTTCAAGGCAAATCATGCCTTGTTTTGCCTTTTAATAAAATCACCTTTTTAAATTTTGTATTTTGACAAATTGCAGATTAGTATATTCCTTAGGAAGTGTTACGTATATGGAATTCTGATTATCAGATCTTCAGATATCCACAAGTCTCATACAAGTCTTATTTACATTTGGAATGTTGGTTTCCTTTAATGGACTCCAAGAATAATTCTGTTAACATGGCACCTCCTGTTAATTTTATAATGTTAATTTTGCCAGACTGTACCTTGGTCTGCTGCTCAGAACTTGAAGCTACATTATCTTAAGTGACTCCCAAGGAGCAAATAATGAAGCACTGATTTCTGTGTGTGCAATACATATGCCAGCCTGTGAGCCAACACTTTATTTGCTGGGCATTCAGACCATGCTGCTATTACCAATTAACCTAGCAGTATATTTTTGGAGTGTGGGAGGAAACCCACGCAAGCACAGACAGAATATACAAACTCCACACAGGTAGGGCCGTGGTGTCTTGTGAGTAGACCTCTTAATATTTTTTATTTATTTTTTAATTGTATTGCCTGTTATGGTTATATGGTAGTCATTTAGTTGCATTATTTCTGTGAATTAAAACCACATGACTTTTTACTGAGATTCTCGCTTATAAGCAAAAAGGATCCGGTGTCGTCATTGTTGAAATGTGCTTGATTTTGTCTCAAGTGAGTGACCCTTATTTAGCTTCTTTTTTTTTTTAAGTTTAACATTTATCTAAGAATACTATTTCTGTATCATGTTTAGATACATTGGGTTGTGCATACTGAATTGGAGAGTACAGCATGCTTAGTAGCAGTCATCAATTGGCATATAGTGGCACAGCTTGTCTAAAAAAGCTAGCACCATCTGTATGTTTAGCAGATACATTCTACAGACGGTGTAATGGTCAGCATTACTGCCTCACAGCACTGAGGTCGTGGGTTTGATTCACATTATGGCGCTAACTGTGTGGGGTTTGTATGGGTTTCCTCTGGGTACTCCGGTTTCCTCCCACATTCCAAAAATATACTTCCCCCAGTGTGTATTTGTGATAGGTAATATAGATTGTAAGCTCCACTGGGGCAGGGACTGATGTGAATGGCCAAATATTCTCTGTAAAAAAGCTGCAGAATATGTGTGCGCTATATAAATGTATGAAAATGAATAAATACTTTTGGGAAATAATTTTTGCAGGTTGAATGCCTTTAATGCAACAGTAGATATAGTATTTACATTTTTTTCTACTTACATGATCACTCCAGTCAACTTAAAAAAATAAAAAAAGTTCCTTCCTTCCTTCCTTCCTTCCTTCCTTCCTTCCTTCCTTCCTTCCTTCCTTCCTTCCTTCCTTCCTTCCTTCCTTCCTTCCTTCCTTCCTTCCTTCCTTCCTTCCTCAAATGAGCACACAAGAAAACCGTTATTAACAGAACAAAACAGTGCAGAACAAGGACACTGTTTATAAACATTGCTGCCATAGCGATCGTAACACTTAAACAAGCAACAGGGCATCAGCAACCAAGTGTTAGGTACCATTGTGGGGAGTTGGGAGTAAATGATAGTAGAAGTAAGGGAAAGAGAAGCAGGTGATGGAAGAGGGCCCTGCTCGTAAGAGCTTACATTCTGAAGATATTTTATTTGCACTAATCTGAATAAATTGTGAATATCCGATTGAAAAGTTAGCATCCAGATAACGGCTATAGTGTCGCTTCAACTTTATCTTGGGTTATGGAGATCATCATCAAAGCTGGGTCACTTATTATAACATCAACATTGGAAGAGTTGTCCAAGCTAAAAGTAAGCAGTGATTGACTGTTTTATACAAAGATGTTGGGGGGAATTCAATTCGGTGCGCTGTTCATAGCGTCTGGCGGGGGGGGGGGAGCTTCCAGAGCTATATATTTCAGCACGCGGTTTAGTCCGACAGTTAGAAGTTAAGTTGGAGAATGGCGGTTCTCGTGACTTGGGTGTTTAGTCGCGAGAACTGGCATTCTCCGATTAAAGTGCCAGCTGCAACGCTGTTAGCACTGCGCTAAGCTGGAAAACAGCCTCGCGGCCGGCACTTTAAATGGATTTCTCCTCGTACCCTTAGGAGGGTGCGAGAGGAAATAGTTTAGATGCCCTAAGAGTGCGCTGAATTAAATAGCTCCAGGAGCTCCCCCCTGGCGCTATCAACAGCGCACTGAATTAATTCCACCCATAGTTACTGCCAAGTGACAGAATTAGGAGGTCATCTACAGATGTGTCCACATAATCTATCCTTACGCTACAAGTCGCGTTAAACTGAACAAGTGAGCGGTGTGCAACTCTGTATTGCTGAGTGTCTTCTCATACAACTTTTTACCTTTTAAATGCATCTTATTCACAAAGTGATGTGAACAGGAAGCACAAGCAGCTTCTGCTGATTAAAATGATATGTGGCATGCCTATATTCGGAGGGCGGCTGAGGGTGTATTTGCATGCAGAATACTACCTTACGGTGTCAGCGGCTGTGACACTGTAACATAGCACTTCGCGCGCAGATACACCAGCAGTTGCAAACAGAACATAGGCATGCTGCATATCATTTTTATCAGGAGAAGCTATTCATATAAAACTCATTTGATGGTAAGATGTCACATGAAAAGACGCTCGGCGCTACTGAGTCACGCCACGAGCATGGCGCGACTAGGACTGTTAAGCATGCAAGGAAGTAAGATGTATGTGGACACTGCTGTATAGTGTTCCCGCTAGACTGTTTTAATGGGGCGCCGTCCCCTGCCCGATTTTAAAAGGAAAAAATGTGCCCTGCCCTTTTAGTGGCGCCCCGCTAAAACAACCTGCCCTGTACCTTCCCCACCCGTGGGCCACAGTGTCCCGTGGGTGGGAAAAGTTGAGGTCACCGATCACTGCCGGATGAATAGACGCCGTGCACATGCGTACAGCACCTATGCACCCTGAGAAGGAGGCGTGGGGGAAGCTCAGCACCTCCATAAGTGCTTGGCACGCTCCCAAGTGACGAATTGGGGGTGTATCACAAGGACACACAGTTTCCACAATCAGCCTTACCCCTTTTCAGGAGCCTGCGCACAGAAGATGCCCTCCCCGCAAGTCTGCGCCCTGCCCTCCCCACTACCTAGTGGGACCACTATCTGTATATAATGTTACTCTTGTTTCTGAGATTTTCAGGACCATCCAGGAGCAAGAGTTAATTTTAATATGCTTTGACACGGTTGAAATAATACATGTGTAAGGTCAGGTCTCACAGTGATCACAGGTTATTAGCTAATGGCATTGGTCAATCAGCAAGCCGATTTTAATTGGTAGTATTAACTCTAATCGTTATTTAAAGTTCTTCTTAGGACAGACAGATACAGTGTGCTGGTCAGAGGTTTACAAACTGTTTCATCTCGCCATTCTGCATAATTGATGGTAATTAACTTTCATGCTACACAAATTTCCTTTAATCATGTGGAATTTTTATTACCCTGCAGACAGACCTGTAGATTTGGATACGTTAACATCCCAAAGCCAAAAACTTTGTAAGTCTGCTTAATCGGTGATCTAAGAAGAAAAGCAAATAATTCATAATGGTTATTGTATAATGACCTCTTACAAAACGTAAAGCCATTCAATGTTAGGCTAATGTGGTCTGAAACTTGAAAAGGCCTGAAAATAAATTCTAGCAATAGTGTTTTTAATCACAGAGTATAAGCACATCTCTGCGATATTATGGCATTGTCTCACAAAACAAAGAACAATAAATAGGGATATAATGAGTGAGTCATGTAATCGACTCCTTATATGTCCTTTATAATGCTACCCCCGGTAAAGGGTATATGTGTACATGGGTATGTAGGGATATAATGAGTGAGTCATATGGATATTGAATTAGAACCTCTATACACTCCTGCCTATACCTTCTAATATCCTGCCTATAAACCTCTAAGGATGACGCTGTTTTGCGTACACAGTCATATAGTAAATAAAGACTCCAGACCTTGAACCTGTGGTTCCAAAGCACAAAGTGATATTTCAAGTAAAAGTACAGTCAGTTACACGCTATGATCTAAGTACAATCTTGGAAGATCATGTGAAAGGTGTGGGGATACACCAGTCCTATAAAGGCAGTCTTGAAGGGGGAATTTGAGACTTTACATTATCTGAGGTGTTTTAAAAATAACATTTCAATAATACATTCTATGCATGTCTAAATATAATACATTAAATGATGGTATTTCCTAGTTGTAATGCAGTTCTATATTTACCTCAGTATTCATATTGCCATTATTAGTGTTCACTCTAGCTCCGGCGGCAGGCAGGGCGCCGGAGCTCGAGAGGACAACTTTGTGCGCGCGCCCAAAAAAGGGGCGTGGCCATGAAAATAGGGCGTGTCTATAAGACGCGTCCCCTTTTCGTCATACTTGGGGGCATGCCCGGCACTTACGGACACGCCGGGCAGCCCCCAAGCGCTGCAAACAGTGAGAATAGATGCCGGGCGCATGCGCCCGGCGTCTATTCTCCGGCGGTGACCGGGTCACCGCACATTTCTCCACCTGCGGGACACTGCATCCCACGGGTGAAGACGGCACCCGCAGGCTGTGAGGGCAGGGTGGTTTTTGCCCTCCAGAAAGAGGGCAGGGCGCCGCGCCCCACTAAAACAGCCTAGCGGGAACGCTACATTACTGACCACCATCATAATTTCGTTCTTTCGTTTTACTCTATTTTTACATTTTCCACTCTTCAACACAATAGGAACACACCGGGCACATAGGCCAATTATTATAATGACAATCAGTATAAGGATCAAGAATTTGCCTATGCTGGCGATCACTTCCTGGACCCATTCCCCTAGGCCTGAGAACCATTTCACTGGGTTCAACCAGGAGACCCATCCTTCTGTCTTCTCCCCTACTTCAGCCACTGAAGCATTATGGTTCTTACGAAACTCCCATTTTAGCTGCAGAATTTCATCCGTCTTCCGGTCTATCACCTCCTTGGGGTCGCTGGTATCATTGGTGACATAGGTGCAACATTTTACTCCAAATTTGGTGGCCAAAGTTACACAGTACCCTCCAGTAACAGCAGTTAAATAATTTAACACTAGCCTGTGTTGCACCAGTTCGTTCTTGTACGCTTGCAATTCTCTCCCTGTATACCTGAATGTGTCATCATACATCTCAGTGATATTATCTATCAATTTAGCAAGTTCCTGAATATATCTAAAATTTTATGTACCCCGAGCGATTCTGGTGGGATCCAGTGCGACTAAAACTTGGAAGCCAGTTGTCTCACTAATTAACTGAGTGGCTTTATGTACGTCACCAGGTATCATATTTCTTTTGCCTCTGTGTTCATACTGCGTGTGAAGATATGGTGATGGTGTGTTTTTATGGATACCGAGCATTTCAACATGTGTGAGGGTCATAACTTCTGGGACTACTCTTCCAGGTAACACAAACCTTCGGAACTCGGGGAGATCCACTTATACGCCTTTCTTCCACATATAAAATACACATTATCGGGGAGAACATAAGGAATAGTATGCATCATTATCATTAAACACATTTCCCTTGCAAACAATCCTATCTCAGGGTCTTCCATCTGGTACATGCAAGTCTCTGGTTGTATTATTTTAGCACAATAACCATCTGGTACCTTACCAATAATTTCTTTGGTGGAACTCAATGTGTACCGGTACCTAGAATGTTTCCCACTAGATTTAATTGAGCGTAACAGATCATGGTTTATGGACTCATTATCAGCTCTCTGGGAGAAGGTCATCGTCTGATTATTCCCCGTCACTTCCCAAATCCCGAGTTTATTGGGGTTGGTTATGTTTAAACACAAAAGTGATCTATCTACTTGGAATTGATAGAGTTTGAAATGAGGTGGTTTGGATGACAGGAATTTTCCATCCAATGTTTATTTCCGTGATATTCAGCGGAAATGGCACCAACCCCACGTTATGCTGTCACATGTGAACACACCCAGCAATCAGTTTGGTTTAACACTTTGCCTACCATGCTATGATAACCCTCTAAAGGATACCCACCCCAATACGGGTTATATTTAGGCTGGCACCATTGAATACAGTTCTCATCAACTAGGGACCCACAAAGTTCACAAAAACAGGAATCTTCAGATGATAAACCTCCACCCCATCCCGAGTATCCGGAATTATAGCTCTCTTAACAATAACAGTACTAAGATTGGTCAGACACTCCCCTTATTGGCATTGCACTCCTCCTGACTCCACTCCATCAGCACTGCCATCAGCTCCCATCTCCTCAATTGGTCCCCCATCACAGAAACCAGATATCCCCTAGCCAATCAAAATGGTGAAAACTCTGGAAAAGAATATGAAAATGAACACAGATCCATTGTCAAAACAAAGACCTGCAAATTTATTTTAGTTCAGGTATCTCACTACAACCTTTTTCAATCCTCCCGGAACAAACTCGCGATAGACAGGTCCACGTTATCAGCCTTGTCTCCGACTTGTTTCTCCACCGGTTGATTGACCTTTCTGCAGTGAGTGGAATGGACCCAGGTATCTCTCTCAGCCACCTTCAAAGATGTAGTACTTGTCAGCAGCACCTGGTACGGACCTTCCCACCGATCAGTCAAGCAACCTGAACGCAAGAAATTTCTGATCATAACATATTCTTCTGGTTCAACATCATGACAGTTAGTTTCAGGCATATCATTGGACAACAATTTCAGTTTCTGCTGTTGCTGTTTTAACTGCTTACTCATTGATATAAGATACCTTACAGTTACCTCGTTGTTACCCTTAAAGTCTTCCTGTGGACTTATAATCAAATGAGGTTGTCTACCGAACAGTATTTCAAAGGGGGACAGATTTAGAGGGGGTCTAGGAGTGGTCCTTATACTATGTAGAACCAATGGTAACTCTTCTGGCCATCCTAGTCCAGTCTCTGCCATGATTTTACTTAACTTATTTTTAATAGTCCCGTTCATCCTCTCTACCTTGGAGCTGGCTTGCGGTCGGTAGGGGGTGTGAAGTCGGCTATTAATACCCATCAGCTTACACATATTTTGAAAAACATCACCTGTGAAATGAGTACCCCTGTCACTCTCGATGATTTTAGGGATACCGTACCTGCATACAAATTCCTGAACTATTTTCTTTGCAGTAAACGCAGCAGTATTAGTGGCCGCTGGGTAAGCCTCAACCCAGTTGGAAAATACGTCAGTGCACACTAACACATACCTAAGGTTCCTGCAGGGTGGTAATTGGATGAAATCAATTTGTATTACCTGGAAAGGTCCTTCAGTCGGTGGAATGTGGGATGGTTCGCTAGGGATCGCTTTCCCTATGTTCTTCCTCAAGCAGGTCAGACAGGAAATTGCTCTCTTTTCTGCTTGTGAAGAAAAACCTGGTGCGCACCAGTATGCCCTCACCAATTTACACATACCTTGTTTTCCCAGATGAGTCAGACCGTGGGCTGCCTCAGCCAGGCTGGGGTAATATGCTTTGGGGGCTACTGGCTTACCTTGTCCGTCCCTCCATTTGCCCAGAGGACTCTTGCCCACATCCCTTTTCCTGGGTTGAACACAAATTTTGCATCTCAATTTCAGCATGTCAATTGTTTGAAAAGACATAATTTGTTCAGTTGGAGAAAACATTTTTAACCCTGCTGCCCATTTTGCAGCTTCATCGTCTCTGTTGTTGCCCTGTGACACCGGATCATCCTCACATGTATGGGCTTTACACTTAATTACTGCCACCGCTTTGGGCAGTTGGATTGCTTCTAAAAGATGTTTTATGTGTCGGGAATGTGCAACTGGTGTGCCGGCTGCTGTCATAAAATTTCTCAGACTCCATAGAGCCCCGAAATCATGCACGACCCCGAACGCATACCTAGAGTCAGTGTAAATGTTAGCAGACTTGCCTGCTCCCAATTCACACGCTCTTGTTAGTGCTACTAATTCTGCCACCTGGGCTGAGTGAGGAGGACCAAGAGGTTCAGCTTCTATGATGTCTGTGTCATTTACAACAGCATAACCTGTACATAACTCTCATAACTCATATAATACCAAGCACGGCATACTTATCATGTATTAAACCTGAGCTACTAAATAACCTTTATTTCACAGCAATTATAATAAATGCACAAACTTGAATTTTATACTTTAAAGCTTATGAGACCTTTTATGTGAATATGTACTGTGTAAGTATTTGGGATTTGATATAAAGACGCTAGTTAGCTTGGGGCAGATGCGTGCGCATGAAGCTAACAAGCAGCGTTTTCATACAGGATCTTATGCATTCGCTAATATGCGACTAGTTAGCGCAATTGTGCATATTTATGTGTGTATGAGAAATGGTGTAAGATACAATCGCATGATGCTAATAGTAACATCGCCATATGTACTTAAGTGTGAGTTTAGCTAAAATGGCGCTGTGTGGCCATTCGCAAAATGGCGTTTTGCGATCTGAGTTACAAGATGGCGTCTTACGACCAGTCGCAAGATGGCGTCGTTACGACCTAATTTTAAGCTGGTCTTGTCTCAGCCAATTATCCAGCTTCGACAGTCATGTAATTGACTCCTTATATGTCCTTTATATATAGACCATCTAGTCCTCCCAGAAGTTCTCGTTTATACGAAATATAAAACTAAGTATTGGACGTTATTTTTCCATCCAAACGCACATGTGTATGGTGTTCCAGCCCTTTGCAAAAGCTAAAGAGCCGATCGGGATGGGGATGAGATCCTGGCGTTCAAAATCCTGATGCTGGCATCCCGACAGGGCTAGGCTACAGACACCTGTCAGTCAGTACTCTAACTCTCCCCATCTCCCTACCCTAACCCTCCCTTCCCGGTGCCCATTTGTCAGGATATTAAACGTATCCCCTCTTTATCACCAACCCTGACAAAGGGCTTCATAAGTGATGATGGTCTTACAACAGGTTAGAGGGGAATCTTTTACCGTGATGTGCACCAAATTTTTTTCCAAGGGTCGAAACCTTTGGCTTCCACCTAAGGGGGAGCCAGGAGTACAAAGTAGGAGGCTGCACCACTTGCCCTGTAGTTCTTGGACACACGATACAAAGTAAAATCATGCCTTAGGTGTAAATCACAACACTTTGTTTTGTACACCCCATATTTTCATTAGAACACAGCATATTTAAAGTTATACTGGTAACACCATTCAAATGCTTGCTATGGAATTTTAACCTTGTCTGCTTCGTGCTAAAAACATAGTTCTTTCAACAGTGATATTGTCGACATATCGTATGCATCTCATTTTAATGTAATAAACCAGTGTTTCAGGGTACATTGTAGCTCTACAGGGACATTTAAGGAATGATGTGCAAGTGGCTACCCATAGTTCCTTAAATAGGGATTGGGGATAGATTTACTAAAGCTTCTAAATAAACAAGTTGATATGTTACCCATGGCAATCAATCACATTATGTCTATCATTTTCAAGAATGTAATAGAGAAATGATAGCTGGGATATTATTGCTTGTACATGCAACACCCCGATTTTTCTGTTTTAGTAGCTTTAGTATATCTGCTCCCTTGTTTTATTGTGAAGCAAAGCTCTTGTATACCAGATATGATAGTTTTATAGCTGGTATGTATAAACTTCTTAAAACAGAAAAACAATGTGTTGCCTTCATCCTGTCAGTAGGAGGAACATGAAATTACATTACAAACATGAAAAACATATATAGCCAGGTCAGTGATGCCAGCATGGGACCTATTTTTGTATTCATGAATTCCTTGCCATTGCTTTCTCGACACTCCTTTGTTATATCTGTGGATCCCTTACCATTGGTATCTACTATCTACACAGTAATAACCTGGCATTACATTTAATTTGCAATGCAACACAAGTTGGACTAGCCCTCAATATTGGATGTAGTCAATATATACCGACAGCCAGGATGCCAGCCGTCGGAATCCCGACGTCAAAAGCCCAACTCTGGATTAAAGATAGGCGACCAAATACCGACGCATATCTTTAGGCCGACGCCGAAAGCTCGACAGCCGCCATCCCGAACGAAGATAAGCGGGGACAGGTTAGCGTTAGCCGCGCGGTTAGGCACCCCCAGGGGGTCTTAGGGTTAGGCACCACTAAGGGAAAGTTTGGGAGGGGGGGTGGGGGGGGGCAGTGGTATATTTAGCCTACTTACCTTCTCCTGTCGGAATCTCGACTCATCAGGCTTCCGGCACCGTAATTTCACAGATATCCTACCCATTCCCTGAATATAACAGCAGGGCCTGAAGTGGAAAATAAAAATAGAGACATTGCCACTCTTAGGACTCTGCAAGCGTGGTTCATTATAACATATAAACGAAAAAAAGCCCTGAAACCCGAATATACAAGATAGATATATAGATATTTATAGATATGTGTGTATATATATATATATATATATATATATGTGCGTGTATATATGTGTGTATATAAATTTTCCTGTGTGTGTATATATATATATATATATATATATATATATATATATATATATATATATAGTGTGTGTATGTATGTGTATATATATATATATATATATATATATATATATAATATATAATTTATTTTTATATATATATATATTTTCCAAGATCTGAAAATTGAAAAAAACAAGCAAACAAAAAAAAAAACTGTTTATTGTACACAAACCCCCTATGTACTGTAGTGGACCAACAAGAAGAAATCTCATTACTGTTTGGTAAAAGAACATCACAATAAAAATTACTTTTTGACTAATGTATTCTGTACTGTGTGCCTGTGTTTGTTCAGTAAGAGCAAAATATATTCTGAAGTCTGAGAGCGTTAACATAGTTACTGGGTGAAACGTAATTTTCCATGGTTTCAAGCAGTATGGAGATGTATAAGTATGCAGTATACGTTCACTCCTGTCTCAAGTTCGTGTCTTTGATATACACTCTAATATGGAGATGGGCTGCAGAATAATGCTGCTGCAAACCGTTTCACCGTACCATATTTCACTGAACTCCTATCCTGTTATTATTGACCTGTAGTTTGCTGATAAAGCTAATTTGGAATGTCGTTCTCATCAAATTTTATAGTAGTGTCCTATTTGCTCTGCACATGAATTTAGGACAGAGTGTATATTCTACCAATGAAGCTTATCAGGGGAGTCCAATAAAGAATGCACTTTGTTTGCTCCTGTCATTCTATATGCTGCCATTGTAAAGAGATTGGTCTCTAGGGTGTTCTTAACTAGTCAGCCATAAACAGTGAATATTTAAGAGCAGTTAATGGGAAATCTATTGTATCTTCATTTTGAAAGGCTGCTGAGTGACAAGGTTATTTAAGCATATTTGAACTGTCATGGTAAGCTTTTTAAAGCTCATTGGGCTTAATCTCTACATTAGTGCTGTGATGTGGAACTGCTAGTCTGTTGAGTCCTTATGTTGCATGATGGAACAAACTTATAGTTACTTTATAACACTATGCAAACCACCTGATGTAGACAACAGAGCCTGCTGCACCTTTCACTTAACACACATACTACTTCAGGACTTAAAACAGGCTTACAAAATACAATTAAGTACTAGCATCATGCTGTGACTTAACAAACATATACATACTTTATGCATTCAAGAAAAACATTTGCACTGTGTAAATAATCTAAAGACATTTCATGTTTAAATATACAACGTTTTCTAATCTGTATAAATAGACGTATATTGCATATCTACATTGACCTTTTTTATTTGTATTTTTCAGGTATTTATTCCATGTGGTCATGGGATCAACGTTATAATGTTGCAAAGACAATCTTCCACCGGATAATAAGCCCTGTCGAAAAGCAAATATGTTACAGGATCCTGTTCCACATGAGTTAGCAAAAAGCCATTAAACTGTCACATTATTCTTTTTATTTTTTATTATAACTTGGCAGATCTGATGAAACCAGTGAGCTCTCTGGAGTATTTTCTCCAGGAGAATATCATTCATTCAAATAATAAAGATGGATGTGTTTTATTCTGGAATGTTCTAAAGCTGAGCTTACCTTCAGATCATGACCAGTTTGAAAAGGTCCCAGACTGAAAGGTCCGTTGCAAGTGGAACACTATCGTCAGTACCAGATGGACCACCAAAGGCTCGTTCTGATGATTTTTACATGAGACGTTTCAGGTCACAGAATGGGAATTTAGGTTCTTCTGCCATGTCTCCCGTTGGACCACCACGCAGTGAGAGCTCTCACCACATTTCTTCCATGCCAGGTGTTCCCAAGATGGGTGTTAGAGCACGTATTGCAGACTGGCCTCCAAGAAAAGAAACCGTGAAGGAGATGAGTAGAACTAGTCAGGATATTGAGACAACCAGCATAGACACTATGTCTGTCAAGAGTAGTCCTAGTAGTCAAGTGAGTACATCTAGTATGAATTCTAATGATTCTGCTATGCTGAAAAGTATTCAGAACACACTTAAAAGCAAAACAAGACAGGCAGAAAGCTTAGACTCTAGGTTTCTCTCACCTGAAGGTTACTCCAGCGCCAGCTCTCCGAGGAAGGTTCATCGCAGGATAAGGCAAAGGAGTAACAGCGATATTACTATTAGCGAGTTTGATATGGACCATTTTGAAGAGTGCATGTCGCCAACATTTAAAACTGGACCATCACTCCACAGAGAATATGGCAGCACCTCATCAATAGACAAGCAGGGGACATCCGGGGAAAGTTTCTTTGATATTCTAAAAGGATATAAAAATGAGAAATCTGATCATCGAGGACATGGACCATCTAGATTGAGTGAACTACTGCTGAGCAGTGGAAATAGGGGCTCTGGATTGTCACTGGATGTTATAGATGGTCAGAGAGATGGACACCGGGCATTCAAAGATAGGGACAAGCCACTAAAACGGCGCTCCAAATCAGAGACTGGAGATTCTTCCATTTTCCGGAAGCTTCGAAACGCAAAAGCTGAAGGTGAGCTTGGGAAGGCTTCAGACATTGAGGACAGTCGTTCTGATGACAGCATTAAGCCATGGACTTGTCCTAAATGTTTTGCTCATTATGATGTCCAGAGTGTTTTGTTTGATTTAAGTGAAGTTGTTATCAACAGAAATAATGTCATCAAACGCCGAAACACCACCACGGGAGCCTCCGCCGCGGCTGCTGCTTCCTTAGCTGCTGGACCATTGTCACACTCTGCCAGTTTTAACTCTCCTACTGGTAGTACTGAAGACTTAAACTCAAAGGAGAATGTGGACCAAGGAGATGATAAAAGCAATGATTTAGTAATGAGTTGTCCGTATTTCCGCAATGAAATGGGTGGTGAAGGGGAAAAGAAAGTTAGCTTGTCCAAGTCAAACTCTGGCTCATTTTCTGGTTGTGAAAACTCTTCTTTTGAATCAACGATGAGTTCACACTGTGCAAATGCAGGATTGGCAGTCCTCGAGGTCCCAAAGGAAAACTTGGTTTTACACATTGACCGAGCTAAACGATACATTGTAGAGCACATAGACCTTGGAGCGTACTATTACCGGAAATATTTCTTTCAAAAAGGTAAGATGTGCATGTTTTTTTTATTTTTTGTTTTTCTTGGTTATTTGTGTGCTCACTTATATGTTAAATAAATCTCCTTAATACAATTATAGTTCTTTCCTCAAAATATAAATCACTGTTAGGAGGTTGCACACACACAAGATACATTTTTGTTCAGTATACAGTATGTTCCCAGTTGTAACTTTGCGCTCAATAGCTTAGTTGTGTTAATGATTTCTTTCTTATTGTTTGTTTGGCTTTGCTGGAAATTATTTTTGATAGACAAGCAAGTAAGATAAAAGGTAAAATTATTGGCAATTCTCCTGGTACAAGATTTTGTGCTTTTAGATGTTTAATTCTCTGCTTAGTTAGGAACATATTCAGTATCTATGTAAAGACTTTTAACATGAAAAGGGAAAGGCTGCACAGGACTGCGTCTATGAAATTATCTGCATGGACAGTTTCTAAAATTGTATATAATACCGTTTAGAAGTACATATGTAATGCATAGGTTCTTTGTGATGGGAGAGGAAGAATTATATTTACAGATGTGTCCACATACATCTATCCTCTGTGCGCCACACATAAAGCGGGAGCTCCTTGTGTCTTGGTAGCGTTGATCATCTTTTCGTGTGACATTTTAAATTCAAATGTGTCTTATTCGTACAGCGATGCGAATAGGTAGCACAGGCAACTTTTGCTGCTGTAAATGATATGCAACGCTGACACTGTAACGTAGCATTTCACATGCAGATACACCGGCAGTTGCACACAGAATATAGGCATGCTGCATATCATTTTAATCGGCAGATGCTGCATATGCTACATATTTGCATCGCTGTGCGAATAAGACACATTTTAATGGTAAAAAGTCACATATAGCTCAGCGCTACAGAGTCACGGCATGGCGCATATAGAAGGGCTCTTTAATGCACAAGGAGGCTAGATGTATGAGGGCACATCTGTACTAAAGATCGGTTTGTCAAAGCGGCTTTGAGGGCTGGTTGTAAAATGGTAAAACACCTGCAGTCTCCGTGTTTGTTTTGTTTGTATTACTATTGCTCTTTTAAAACCTGCCCTCAAAGCCTCTGAAGGTACTTATCCACTAGGTGATTAAACAGGCCGCTTGAATGATAACGACATCGTTATCGTTTAATTGCTTGTTAATCATCCGCAAATCGGGCAGTTTAAAGTAAAAAATGACAAGTGATGCTCGCACCCGCTGGTTGTTTTTGACATCTATCATCACCCGAACATGCTGGTCAACCTGACGATAACGTCAGGTTCAGCATGTACGTGCATGATGGATGTGCCTATACTGAACAACTGAACGTTCAGTGTAGGCACATCACAGACTGTGAAACGACTGCACGATTACAATTTTCGTCATTGTGCACTCGTTTCTACGTCTGTAAGTGCACCTTGAGAATCGGCATCTTTGAAACAAACTCTATTTAGTAAATATACCCTGAGCAGTCGCTCTTCATTTGAAAGTGTCATAGCAGAGATTTTTAGCTTTTGAGAACGTTGAGTTTCTCTATCTGGAAGAAGTCTACCTCCGCATCAGGGCTATGGTTCCACACATTCTTTCTGAAATGAACTTAATAGAAACATATTGCCTCATTTGAAGTTTATCCTGAATCCAGCTAAAATGTCCAATGTTGAGGGACCTGCAGCTTGTTAGTAATTACACCCAGATTGCGTGCATAGAAAAGAATGTGGCTACTCGCTCATATGCAGTGTTAAGCATCTATACAACCCTAATCATACATTTGATATTATAGCCACTGTAATTAACTGAGCAAACTTGCACCAGCCCTATTCTTGGTGCAAGAGATCTGTCTGAAAATAGGTGTATCTTTGCATACTTGAAAATCTGCGTAGACCACAATTCTGTTGACACATCCTAACCTAAACTTTGCCTAAATGCAAAACAGAGATACGCTCCTTCAGCTGTAAGAGGAGGGGAGACTGTATTGTGTGTGGCTCTAGATCACCCATGCTTGCATGCGCCTGGTCCCAGAGCATACACAAAGTGAAAATAAGCAAGATACGTTCACAAAACTTTTATCAATAGAAGAAAAGAGAAGATATATTGGTCCAGTGCAACAATGGGTCATAATAGTGCATTTGTTTTTCATATATCCCCAAGGAGAAGGGAATAATGATATATATATAAAATATAACTTTTATTACTGCAGTTAAAATGTATAGTTTAGACATACGGCAAAATATAAAAAGGAAATCGTTTAAAGAAAAAAGTAAATAGTGAGAAAAAATTATATTTTGAAAATATATGATTAAAACACTAAAAAACAAGGCGCTATCGATACAATCCAGAGTAATAAATATACACCAAAAATAATACATAATTCTAGTGCTGCAAGGCCAATGGAAACCTACTGTGAAGGTATCATAACAAACAACTAGAACTAACAAACAATAGTCTTGCGCAGCTAGCGATAGTATTCAAAAAATTATTTAATATTTCTAAAATAAAAACACAGATAAGCTTATACATATATACAAGCTATGATATCGATATCATCATAATAAAAAAATCATATACAAAAAATAATAATAACAGCATAAAAGATGGATATCTATTCCAAATGTAAGGATAGTAGCTCTTCGGAGCTGTAAGACAATGATCCGGATTAGAACTGCCGGTGTTTGAATGTCCTCTCGACAGAGTGATAAGTTGCTCTCTCTGTGTGTAACACAGAACGCCACCAAGCCAATAATATGAGCAGGGACAGCAACTGCTGTCAGCGAAAACGGCATAAGTGGCAGTGTAAGCCGGTATTAAAGGTCCTCTCGATGGGGTAATAACCTTACCCTATCGAGAGGACCGGCGGTTCTAATTCGGATCATTGTCTTACAGCTCCGGAGAGCTACTATCCACCATGATATAGTTGTAAGTGGATTCCCAGTCCCTGTACTAGTCCGAGGACGCTCGGACGGAATAGTTATCCTCTTTGGACTTAGTCACCTGGATTTTATTTGTGTGCACACGCTATTTAACTGGCAAGGAATTTTCCTGCCCGCAGCCTATCTAGGTTTCTACAGCCTATATTAGAATACCGGGCCTGTCTACTGAACCGTGAGTGTATCATACCAGCCGGTACCATCTAATTAGCAGGATCACTCAGTACGTTAACTGAATTGTTTGCTCTGTATTAGGAATTCTAGCATATCTCAAATAGACACATATTTTTCCTCTCACAGGAGACCTCTGATTGACTTGCTACAAAGTTATTAACTGTCATATGAGGAGCTACATTGTCTCTATTTTTTTCAATATACTACATTTGGAATAGATATCCATCTTTTATGCTATTATTATTATTTTTTGTATATGTTTTTTTATTATGATATCGATATCATAGCTTGTATATATGTATAAGCTTATCTGTGTTTTATTTTATAAATATTAAATCATTTTTTGAATACTATCTCTAGCTGCGCAAGACTATTGTTTGTTAGTTCTAGTGATTAAAACACTTCCTGCTTGGGATCCTATTTTTACATAATATGATTCCACCGATATTGGTATTACCGGAATCCCTCTTACTACAATACAGGACAGTACCATCACTTTTGCAGGTATTATTCAGAGCTGTGGAAACTTTACAGGAAACTTGCTCTTTTGGAAATATATTGATCTAGCATCTGCACCATCTATAATATACCCACTATGGAATAATTTCCTACCAAGGAACATTATCATTGCCATCATTACTCAGGGGTTTTTGACTCCAGGATTTATTGTTCATTGAAGTACTCATTTATGTTCTTTTGATTTTATATTGTCACAGCCTTTCACTGTAGCTGCTACTTTTTATCATGGTATTAATTATGTATCTATTGTACCAATAATTGTTGCATTATTTTTAGTACTGTTCTGAGTGCTTTTCACTTCCTAATCCTCAGATGATACGGTTGCTTTTGTTCTATTTGCTATCTGTATTTATACCTTTATTAGTATCTTGTTGGATCTTATCCGAATTCTTATTCAGCAATCTGTACAAGTGAATCGTTACATTACCAAATTTTTAACATATGTAAGTAAACTTGTATCGACTGTGGTTATAGCAAAAGTGCATTAATGAAACTAAAAAAAAATTAATATGTCATTAATTCCTTCTCCTTGGGGATATATGAATAACAAATGCACTATTATGACCCTAGTGCACTGGACCAATATATCTTCTCTTTTCTTCTATTGATAAGATTTTGTTGTAATATTAGGAGATGGTCTGGGGGCTTCTCCAGAAATAGAACCTACCTACCATTGGAAGGAATTTAAAGGACATAAAGGAGTCTTTAAGGGTCTAACAATATAAAATACAGTGTATACCGTATTCCTGGATTGTAAGGGTACTTATTTTTGTATCTGTGCGGGATCAAAGCATTGTTTTTTTTTAACGTCTACAAAACTGACTTGCCTTGAATTCTGCATCAGCCCCAAACTGCAAATTTGCATTTGGATAGATCATATTGCAATACAGGGTTTTTAATCATAATAATTTATCATTTCCTCGATCCAAATTCACATTGGGTACTGCAACCCAAGCCAACCATAGAGATTAAATTCCATTGACATGTTAAACTTGGCAGGTTCTTGGATGACATAGAATAGGTCACACACCAAATCCTGACAGGAAATGGATGGCTTGCTTTACTCACAAATACCATAGAGATCAGGGAATCCTATGGTCCATTGTATAACCACAGCGCATGTAGTCTAGGTTCACTGCATATTTAATGACCCAAGGAAACAAATTTATGGATTGACATTCATTGACTGAATTCTCTTTAAAAAGGTAAAAAAAAAATAGTAGATCACTAACATTTGAATGAAAGGTTTGAGTTCTAGTGGTGCCCATGATTACTCAATGAAAAAAGCTCTACAGACATATTTAGTTTAAAATAACTACTTTCAGCAGCCTGTGCATTTAAGCATTCTAGAATGTGCTCATCGTTGGATGTGCACTGACAGAACACATGTATTGGGGGAAATTCAGTTGTTTTTTCGTGCCCGGTCTCCTGTCTAAAGTGTAGAGATTGAATCGTGTGTAAGCATGGATCAAGCAGATTAATATGTAGTGCTACTCTCCTAATGGCCATAATTAATCACATTCTTATATAGCGCACATAATACACAAGAGAAACGATAGATTACATTTAACTGTTGTATTATTGTGACAGGATGACCACACCTCGCCAGGCAATCACAGATTATTTTTGATCCCACTGGATCTTGGGGTATTAGGGATTCCTTCTTACCGTCAGTAACCGCCTGTTACTGACTGCGCCGTGGACGGGTAACACGCTGCCACCCTCAAGCTCAGTACCGGCACATGGAACCGCTTACTTCAACTCAGGCACCTACACTGGCATCTGGTAAAAAACACACACGCACAGATGGCGCTGCTTGATAAACAATTGAGTATGTTTAATAAATGTATAGAAAGTATATAATAAGAATACTCCCGGGAGTGTATCAACAATGACAAAAATGAAACAAATACACAAATATTGTCTAATAAAAGATGCTAATAATAGCAGATAATAATCCAATAAATGACACCTGCTGGGTGCGGCACCAACCAGCTGGATGCATATAATAAAAACAGAATGATGGAATATAAGTTAATACTGAAAGCTGAGACTGTTCATCATAGCAAAAAATAATAATAAATATATGAACTAGAGACTCTCAATATGTAACAGTCGGTCTCTATATAGTAGTCAGAGCTCCAGAATAAGTGGCTGTATAGCGGCACAATGTGGTATAGTTACCATGTAGAGGTGGGTGCTCAAACGTGTGTTTAAATGGAGGGTATCCTGCAGTAGTGTGCTCACAGGGACCAGTGCCGCAGACGTCTGTTTTCAACCCCCGTCGGGGCTCCTGCACAGTGCGCTCACCTCCGGGTGATACAGCCGCACCAGGTGATGTGGCCCGCACGATGTGCACGGCAGTAGGGACGGGGCTCCCGCACACCGCTGTCACCTCCGGGTGATGCAGCTGCTCCAGATAATGTAGCCGTTCAATGTGCACGGCAATAGGGACGGGGCTCCCGCACAGCACGTTCACCTCCAGGTAGTGCAGCTACTCCAGGTGGTATAGCCGCTATGTGTCCACGGCAATATAAACGGAGACAGATGATGGATGTACACAAAGCAGGGTAGGCTGATGTGATGGGCCGGCACCTCAGATCAAGTGGTAGCAGCCGTCAAGAGTCTCTGGCATAAAGAACAAAAGGTCCGTAAACTTCAACGTGTTTCTCTGCATATAGCAGCTTTATCAAGAAGCAGAGATTCTCCGCTTCTTGATTAAGCTGCTATATGCAGAGAAATATTTTTATTGCATATTGTTATATTTTTATTGCATATTCTCTGAGTATCACTTCCCTAGCGCCAGGACTATACATTTGTTTACACTGGCACCTGGAACCACTTTGTCCCAGGCTCCTACGTCGGCACCTGGAACTGCTTACTTCTGGGTATGTGTGGGCACGCTCCTGTGACACTTTCTGCATAGTGTTGGCTCACTTCCACTGGTCCCTCACCATGGAACAGTCTCTGCAGGTTAGCTGGCAGAGCGCTTTTAGCTTGGAGACTCTCGTCTCAATCCAGAACAGCCAGAGAACGTAATAGCGTTTTACACTATTCTGTTGGTCACAGTAAACAAGTGTCTTGAAGCAAGTAGATGTACTGCTCAGTCTTTAAAACAGATAATTTTTCCACATCATACAGGTAATATTCAGAAGTACAGACCTCTCTGAGAGTCAGAAAATATCTACATTCAGAGCCCACAGGCCCCATCATTATAGAAAGAGCACACAATACAACAGGCTACAGCCCACCCCATCTAACCACTAGGGCAACTATCTCACAATGTATACTGTAAATAAATAAATCTGGCAATTCACAGGAACGGGTAAATTGCATTCATCCTTTCAGATATATGTGCATCAAACCAGTTTGGCTTTCCCAATCTTAACACCTTCAGGTTTTAGGAAGTTTCACAATAAGGGAATACTCCCTGGAGTGCATTGGCTGTACACAGAGGTCTTGGACATGTAACACTAGGTCAGGATAATTAACATATCTGTTACTAAGACAAATGTCCTTTGAACAATTGGTTTCCAAATATCAATGCCGCAGCCTTGTAAAACAAAATAGTTTTAACACCTTCCTGTAAGTGCACAGTCTATACATTAAAACATGTCTCCACAGCTGCGCACTGTGCATTAAATATAACATGTTAAATACATTATTAAATATACATTTACAGTACATGGTGCCTAGCACTGGTAAAACATTTGAAATTGGCGCTCTGCGCCTATAGGTTCATTTAAAGATGGCGCTGCGGAACAAGGCTTAACGCCTTCAGTGCCGTGGACGCCATTTTAAACCAGTCTGCCGGGTCTCAAGCCACACTTACATACTACTGTTCTCTTCAAGTAACAAGAATAAACATGCTGTAATGATGATAAACACAGTAAGTTAATTTACACTTCTGCCTGATACAGTATAGGGCAGTGGTTCCCAAACTTTCTTGATTCACGTCGCCCTAGAGTAGCAACATTTTTTTTCATGGCACACCTAGGTCTAAAGTTTCTTATTGAGAAATGTATTAAAAAAAAAAATAAAATAAAATATATATATATATATATATATATATATATATAATCACATATAAATTGTGCTTTCATGTCATAATTTGGTTCAGTTATGTGGTGAAGGACTGGGAGGGTTGTGCTTCTGTTTGTCAATATATTTGATGATAGGCTACACAAGAGCTTGTAGCTGCCAATCACATGGACCATAAATGATTTGATTTGGTCCTGGATCACCAATTCTTGGCAACCTCTGTAAGTGCCCCAGCATACCCATTTTAGGAACCACTGGTATAGAAGATAATGGTGTGGATTAACATAGACATTAAAAAAAGATAGACACCAGATGTTAGACAGTCAATAGGTCGACTAGGGAAAAAAAATCGACATGGGCAAAAGGTCGACACGCTAAAGGTCCCCATGTAAGAAGGTAGACAGTCAAAATGTTGACATGAAAATGGTCGACACCTTGTTTTTTTAGTTTTTTTTTTTTAGTCCTAATCTTCACCCTAACCCTCCCTCCTGGTGCCTGACCTTAACCGTCCCTTCTAGTGCCCAACCCTCTGGTAAGTGCCTGACCCTCCCTCCTGGTGCCTAAGCCTAACCTTCGGGGTAATTGCCTAACCCTTACCCTCCGATAATTACCTAATTCTAAAAAAAAAATTTGTCGACCTTTTGAACATGTCGTCCATATGTACCTGTCGACCTATTGACTGTCTAACATCTGGTGTCTATCTAGACATTGTCTACCTTTTTATGGTTTATCTGTAGTCCGGCACCCATATCTTGCTATTCCCTTCAAATAATAAAAACATACAGTTGTGTCCACATACATCTATCCTCCATACGTAACAAGTCGTGTTACACATAACGCGCAAGCACCATGTGACTCTATAATGCAGAGCATCTTTTCGTCCAATTTTTTTTTTTCCTTCAGATGCATCTTATTCGTCCGTGGCTGTGACATTGTAAAGTAGCATTTCGTATCCAGATACACCCAAAGTTGCACACAGAATATAGGCATGCTGCATATAATTTTAATCTATTCTATTCGCATAGCTGTGCAAATAAGATGCATCTAAAGGAAAAAAGTTGCATGAAAAGACGCTCTGCGCTACGGAGTTGCGCCACACCATGGCACGAATAGAAGGGCTGTTTAAGGTGCAAGGAGGCTAGATATATGTGGACATATCTGTACAAGCTAAACTGAGACCCATCAGATCATCTCATGTATGTAAAAATAACACTAAACATATTTTAAATTGTGCAGACAATATATCAATATGTTTTTATAGAAAATGAAATAAAACCTAAGAGCCAAAGATTTTCATTCAATCCAGCCGGGGCTGCAGTATTCAGCTTGTGGATCCACCCAGCTTCCAGCTCTAAGAGCCAGAGTACTGACTGGTCCTGTTTCTATATATATTTTTATTTGACTTGAGAATTTCTCTCACACCTGTGGGGGTTCTGTTCAGAGGTATTTCTTGCCATTTTAAGAGCCTGCTGTTTGTAAAAGAAATATTTGTCTATGGCAAATTTATTTAAAAGCCAACATGCTATCATAGCAACCAAAATGTTTCAGTGCAGAATTGTTATATAATTATATACTTTCATGAGCTCATGTAGAATACAGAATATCAAAATCGTTTATTTAGGGTGCATTTTCTCTCTGCTAAGATTGCATAGCCATTTTTGATCATTTACTATAATAGTAAATACCTATAGATAATTAAAAATAATGAAAACCGAGCTTCTTCTGGAAGTATTCTGAGTTTTTAAAGTACGTGTCCCAGAGTCATCGGTTACTGTTGGATCCTCTTCAGTTTCTGTACCCTGACGTCATCCGTTACTGACCAACGTCATTCCCCACCATCCAAGTGGGCATAGAGGGGGAATATAATCTTGTGGGCAGGGAACCGCACTTCCGCCCTCCCTGCACGTCACTTCCAGGTACAAATACAGAAGGGGAAATATACCTTTCCCAGAAGTCATCCAATTGGAAGTTCTTGATGTATTTATTGATCATGTCCATGGCTTTTGAGGCCTGGATAGCAGCCACATTCCTATCCTTCAGTGAACCACAAATGGATGTATACAAAATGTGCTCAGGGGTTATAGATTGATCAAACACTATCTACATAATGCCTCCGGTCTGTAGCATTGTGTTATCTATATCTGATCATTTGAGCTGTACATGTCACTGCCTCAATCTATTTCAAGTTTTTGTAACCCGCATTTCGCCAGTTGTATAAGCATAAGTCATCAGTCTCTGGCAGGCTGGGCATGCTGGGACTGATAGTTCAGCTGGGAGGCACAAGTTGCAGAGCTGAGGCTGGAATCGGAAGGATCATAGCAGAAATCTGCTGAAGCCTTGATACTAAAACCCTACAATTTTACAGCTCTGAAGATGTGAAGTTTTTAATTGGACTAGGCAAATTAAATTATATTACTGGTCCAGGGCTGTGGAGCCCAGAAACTGATCATGGCTATTTGACTTTGTGATCTGATCTTAACCTAATAATGGGCATACATTGTTCCAGAGGTTCTCAAACTCTGTCTTCAGGACCCCACACAGTTCTTGTTTTCCAGGTCACCCAGTAGGTGCACAGGTGTATTCATTACTCACTGGCACATTTTAAAAGTTCCACTGGTGGAGCTAATTATTTCACTTGTAATTCTGTGAGGAGACCTGGAAAACATGCACTGTTTGGGGTCCTGAGGGTCGAGTTTGAGAACCTGTGCACTGTTCAATTATTGGCCTGGTCAGCCGATACTCAGCCAGTTGGGCCGATTATTGTACAGTGTATTGCCGCAGCCAAGCATGTCTGCAAGAACCGATAATTGATTGGCCACATCTGGAAGTGTATGCTGACCGCACATCATTTCCACTGTTTATTCACAGAGGATATTTCCTCCCCAGGAGGGGAACGCAGATATCGAAGTCATTCACTCTGAATTATCTTAGTGTATGGCCACGATATCTGATGGTTTCAGCTTGTCAGATAAAATGTTTGTCGGTCTGAGGGTGCATACACACGGTCATACAGCACCACGATCAGATAATGATAGTTATCTGATTGTCCTGCATGTGTTGGATGATCGTTATCGAGCATCCAACACATGCATTAACCCCCTAACGACTATAACGATTGCAGGTCCCTATAGTAAACAGACTAACCTGGTCGATATCGACCAGGTTGGCCTGCATGCACGGGCGACGGTCATCATTGACCATTCGTGCCCTTTCATCGACCATCGTTTGGTCGTTTGCAGGGGCCAGAAGCTGTACGATTTTAACAATAACTATATGATCATTATTGTTAAAATTGTGCAGTTTATCTGACAGTGTGTACGGGCCATGACATACATTTTTATCTGACAGTGTATGACCAGCATTAGACACATTCGGCCAGATCAGTGGTTCTCACTCAACCCTCAAATTTTCCCAACAAGTCATGCTTTGAGGATTTCTGTGTGTGGATGCAGTCGGATAATTACTGACCCAGCAATATAGATTAACTCACAGGTGCATGGTTAAAGAAATACACAGGGCCGGTTTAGGTCTTCAGGGGGCCCGGGGCACTTAAGACAGGAGTCTCTCCCCATCTGGTCAGTTCCGCTCACCTGACTTTGTCCAGTGTGTGTCCCTCCTATCCCAGCACCTTACATGAGGCAGCGGCTCAGGTCCTACCTGCACTCCTGCAGCAGGGGCAGATTTCTGATCCTCCTATCAGGCAGCGTGGGAACCAATTCTGCTCGTATCCAGCCTCCTCCGCCAGCAGCAGCTCTCTTCAAGTCAACTCCTGCCTCCATGATCTCGCCTGTGCTGCTCCCTACCTCTGGAACTCTCTCCTTCTCCCTATCAGACTCTCCACCACTCTACAAATCTTCAAACGGGCTGTCAAGACTCACTACTTCAAAGCCTTCCAGCTTTCATCCTAACCTGCTGCTTACATGCTTCTTCCTCACTGTCTACCCTATTTGTGTCACCCCTGTCTGTCTCCCCCCACCCTATAGAATGTAAGCTCTCACGAGCAGGGCCATCTTCCCTTATGTGCTTTTCCTTCCCTCACTCATATGATCATCTACTCAAAACTCTCCACAAGGGCACTTAACACTTGGTAGCTGACGCCCTGCTGCTTTTTTCAGTGTTATGAACGCTGCAGCAATGTTTATAAACCATGTTCTTATTCTGTATTGTCTTGTACTGTAAGTCGCTGTTTTATGAGTTTACTCATTTGTTAATGTACTTTGTGAGACGCTGCGGAACCCTTGTGGCCATATAAATAAAGGATGATGATAAAAATAATTGAGGATGAGCAGAATTGTCCCCAGACTACAGTGCTAGAGCTCAGTCAGTGGAGTGCCGACTGGGAGGGGACTCCTGAGAAAGGGGGTCCCGGGGGTGCTCGCCATCTGTGCCTCCTTCCCTCCTAATACAGCTCTAAATAAAACATGAATTGCTGTTGGTACTAGAGAACCTGAGTTAAGAACCTCTGATCCGGATAAACCTGCATTGGTAACAGTTCAAATAAGTTGATGGATAACGGACCATAAAGTGGACTGTCTCCTACATACAGTGGGCTTGATTAACATGCAAACCTTTCCTATTGTTTCACTAGGGGCCAGTACACATGAATAGGCCATACTTTAGTTGTATCACTGGTTCCTAGGAAACCAGGCTGCATACAGGTTCAGCCCATATAATGAATGCATGCTGTGTGCGCAGTTGTGGTCCTATCACCAAATATCTAAACAGAGGAAGAATTTACTACCCACCATATTACCACATCTATCCCACCTAGGTGATAGAAATCCTGCTCTTACTGTGTCGTGACCATATGCCAACATTGTACTGAACTAAAATTCCTACCATGCGCCTTCACTTTTTCAGATTTTTTTTTTCTCTTGCATATATCATTTTATCTGATAGAGTACCCACCAACACCATTATACAAAGTATGAGGTATCTTATTGTAACTCTCATCACGTTCTGTTGAGAGTGCTAGCATTTTGGGGTTTATACAAGCTCTATTTGTGTAACAAATTATCTTCCTCATTTACAGAAGTCATTAATTCTGGAGTATTCCGTCTCCTGAGGACTGAGTGATGTTGTAGACAGACTCAGAAGCCATATTGTTGTTCTGGGCTTTTATGTCTTTGCAAAATGAAACAATGTAGATATATTTTAGTATTCTTGAAAAAAAATGTAAAGTGCATCTCCCTGTATAGAGTAGGAACTGATGCAAGGAGCCAGCAAAGGGAAAAACAGGATGGAAGGGGGTAGGTGGAGGCAAGTAGTGAGCCAGATGGCCATAAGGGAGGAGAAGCAGATCAACCGACTGCCCTCACTGGCAGTGCGCCCTAAGCCTAAGTATCCTGCCCTAGGCTGACGGAAAAGGCTCTCAGCCATTTCAGGTATGGGGCTCAACTCTATAGACTGCTGCAATACATTTAATATCTGAATAATTGCTAGAGTCAGGCCAGCCACCAAAAACTCCCGAATGCTTGGGACAGGCCCTGTAAGCTTGAGCCTGACAGACCAGAACGCTTGGCTCCCACGTCCCCGTTAACACGTTACACATGGTGTGTCTCAGCAGCTCACTACCTGGGAAACTGTCAGGAGGTGTTACACAACCAGACAGGTTTATATATTTTAAATACATTTCCTAACACATGTGTCATATCCTGCATTTATAATGACTTCTCCATGTATGAGGATAAATAGATCACACCTCACAAGTCTGAGACTGAAGGTTTTTCATTGCGTGCATATGTGGAAGGAATATAATAAATATTTTCCCATTAAATAGGAAGAAGCTTTTTGATATATACAGTATAAGTCATTAAGACCTCAACATTATCTGTACATTTAAAAGGATTAAAAAGTGCAATAATCTAGTCATTTAGTAGCACATTTAAAGAACAGGTTTTTCTGTGCACTGAGCAGCAGCCCTTTTTCTACATGGATGTCTTTATGACAAAGGGCAACACGCCAGCCTCCAGGTAGTATATCATATTAAATGCCACACTGACTGCTTTATTAATACAGTAATAGGTCACCTCATTAAGTAAAACTTTGATCATAGGGACTGTGGCATATTCAACATGTAACCCTCCAATATATCAACATATTGTGTTAGTAAGTGTCTCTGTCTCGAGAAACTGAATTAGGCAGTACCCCGAGCAGCCGGCATAGAGGAATGCAATCCAAAGGCTGTAAGAATAGATGACCTGAGACACAGAGCCTTTTATCTTCAGGAGTAGTTCAATCACTTAACATACTCACGTGTTACTCTTCTGTAAAGCTGGCCACACATTATCCAGTTATTGTTCTAACCAGTCCAAGTATCCCCACCATGATTTCATCCAGCACTAGGGCTGGCTTTCCCAGGAGAGACGTAAAAATGCATGTTGGCACACCTCCTGAGTTTAACATGGTCAATTGCACCAGGGCTCTTCCCTATACCCCAGGGCACTGGGTATGGGGGTAATAAATGGTCAATGGTTAACACCATATTGTCTTTTTGGCGAATTACGAGCATTATCGGTATCTATTGGCACCAAGGCCAGTAGGGACCTGTAGTTTGAATATAGAAAGTTCTATCACACAGGTATTAGTTTTCTCACAATAGTAAATGGTGGATTAAAGTTATCTGATTATTATTATTATTATTATTATTATTATTATCCTTTATTTATATGGTGCCACAAAGGTTCCGCAGCGCCTTACACAGTACATAAATGAGCACACAAGAAAAACAGTTAAAAACAAAATAATACAGGACAAGGACATGGTTTATAAACATAGCTGCATAACACAAACAGCAGCAGGACATGAGCAACCAGGTGTTGGGTGCCATTGTGGGGAGTTAGGAGTAAATTATACTATAAGTAGGGGAAGGAGAAGCACATGATGTGAGGGACGAGGGCCCTGCTCGTGAGAGCTTACATTCTAAAGGGGGAGGGGCAGACATACAGGGGCGACACAGATGGGGTAGATAGTGAGGAAGGAGCATGGAGCAGTGGGTTAGGATATGTGCTGTGGAATGTGTGTGTATAAGATGACCTGATGTTACGTCAAAATTAAGTCCTTCATCTATCTCTATGACAGAAAATAGATTTTAATTATGTGTTATTTACATGAGAGATGTACAAAATAAAGTTGTAGCACTTTAATTATTGTGTGTTACATCTAAATACATCCTGAAAAAATTGATATATTATGGGACTGTCCCGCCACCCTGATACAGTAGTGAATACTTTAGTCCCAGCTGCTGGGTGCTATGCCATGCTCCTGTGAGTGGGTGCATCTCACATACTAGACCCACCCACAAATGGGTGCAGCCATGCCCTACATGCTGTGGTCCCACAGGATGTTGCAGTACCCAGGCCCAAAATTTCTCTTGGCAGCCCTGGAGGTGACAGGCAGAACCACGTGGGCATAGTGGTGGGGTAACAAGGCCATGGAGGGAGGTGGTTGAGAGTGGAGGAACTGGAAAGGCGGGGGAAAAAAGCAGAGGGTTATCACCTCAATGTCAATTTGAGGGTGCTACCATGGACACAATAAGAAACACATTTCATAGCAAAGAAGGAAAAAAGTGTGTCCATATCTGATGCACTAAATTAAAATATACCATTTATTTCAAAATGTTAAAAATATATATAAAATGTACCTTTCCAGTGAGATTTAAAATATAGAAGAGATGTGATAAGAAATCTAGAAAAGTAAATAATAAAATTATTTCTGAAAATTGTGTGCCCTTATTCGTCTACCATATATAATGAATGAAATTGATAGTCTACAATTTGTTACCTAAGAGGTGGTATAGACCCCAATACTTCTAATATATCGATATATTAGAAGTTTTGGATTCTATACCACCTATCAGGTAGGGAAGATCAGTATACCGTACAGCTACAAACTGTATATTTGTCCCACCTACCTTAACCACTTAACTGACATATTTTTTCTGTCACAACAACACAGAAATAAAAAGTTTAAAAGGTATTTTTAAAAATATATAAATATTTTATTATACAAAAAATACCTAGTGGATGTTTTGCACCCCCAACCCGTGTCCATAGGCCCCATTGTAATTTCACTTCTCAAACCCATCAAAAATAGCCCCCCCCAGTGTTACTAGAGCCCTAGTATTATCAACTGCCACCCCCCCTAGGAGTATTAGGTCCCTGTGGCAGAGCCTCCACCCTGACCCTAGGGACAATAGGTCCCCAATTTAGCCCACCCTCCCCCATGTACTACTATATATGTAAAATATTTTTATATATCGCCCCCCCCAGCCAAAAAAAATTATTTTAATGGGCAGCATAAAAGTCCCCCCCAATAGGAACCTGTAGTTTGCAAGTGAAAATTGAGAAAATGCATACATTTTAATATGAAAAGGTCATAAAGCACAATCACAAGTTTACTTTAAGCCTTCTTTTAATCTATACTTACCTTTTTTAGTGGCCCTTATGTAGTCCAAGGGCTACCTATAAAACAAAAAAAAATTGAGCTGGACCATTTGCAGTCCTTGGAAACCCTAAAATAGTCCAGCTGGGGAGCGTCCAGAACTACTTGCCTATCTCTTTCACATTGCCATTCACAGGCAGAAAATTTTGGTGTTTCAGTTTGCAAATAGGCCTTTTTTTTTTTTGTATTTTAACACATAGGTGACGTCGTGGAGACTACAGCTAGACCTGTTAAGTATAAATTAAAACCTAGATTAAAGTAAACAGGTGTGTTTTTTTAATAATAATTTATTATAATAATAATTTTATTATTAGTATTTTTTTTTTTTTTTTTTATTGAACTGTGTGGTTTTCTTTTTCTTTTATTCTTTTACAAACTATAGATCCCAGCAGTCTTTGGTGCTAGGGAAAGCCTGTATTTGTTGTTCCTCAAGTAACAGTAGTTCTTGGCAGTAATTTTTTGCCAAACTGGCCATGCTAAGTTCATCAAAGAGAAAATAGGTTTAATCTATTATTAACCATGTATTACCCCCATACCCACTGTCTTGGGGTTCAAGAAAGTGCTCTAGCACTATTTCAACCAGGGTTAGTTAAACCCAGTATGGGGACACATACTTTTTTGTATGCCGACTCCGCTGGTAAACCAGCCCTGGTGCCAACATTTTTTACGCTTTCTCCAGGTCAGCCAGGAAAACCCAGCACTGGTTACCATGAAATCAAAGGGGACTCCACACCAGTTTTTTCCTTGATTTTGGGTAACCAGCACTGGGCTGAAGTTGCTAGTGCTATTTACTTTTATTCTGTTTTTCAATGCAGATATAGGCAGAGAATGTATGCCTACTTCTGTTACATTACAAAATCATTCAGTTGGAGAGAAGTTGGCTGGTCTGATAAAAAGTTGGCTAGGTGTGTGGAGTACACTTAATGATCATTTTAGTTGGTTTAGTTGAATAAAAGTTGGTTAGATGTATGGCCAGCTTAAAACATTGTTGGGCACACAAACTCCTTGTACTCTCTTGGCCTTTTTTGTGGGAGAGGTAATGACTGGCATAATTTGTTTGGGTGCCAAAAACCTTGTTGTGGCACTGGGTTAATTCACGATTAAAATTCCTGTGACTTTGCAGCTGTTACCTGGATTAAAATAAGGTAGTTCCTAAACTTGGCACCTAAAAGTTCATGTTTTAGTGCAGTGGTTCTCAACCTTAACTCTCAAGTTTTTCCGACAGGTTCTGGTTTGAGGATTTCTGTCTGTGGAAGGAATAGATCAGGGGTGGCCGACTTTTTTGGATTCTGTAAACTACTTCTGAAACTAAAAATCTTTTGTGAGCTACCGAGCACAAAAAAGAGGGCGTGCTATGCAAAAAAGGGGCTTGACCTCACCTCAAGGGGCATGGGGTCTGTCCTGCCGAAATCACACGTATCCCCAATTCAAATTATCAAACAGCAGCACCATCTTATTGACATTACACTACATTGTAGTGTCCCTTATTCACGTTACGACACACAGTCGTGCTCTTTATACAATGACCACTGTAGTAGTGCCCCTTATGTGATGCCCCTGTAGTTGTATCCATTATGCAGTGCCCCCTGTATTAGAGCCCCTTATGCAATGCCCCCTGTATTAGCGCCCCTTATGCAATGCCCCCTGTATTAGCGCCCCTTATGCAATGCCCCCTGTATTTGTGCCCATTATGCAATGCCCCCTGTATTTGTTCCCATTATGCAATGCCCCCTGTATTTGTTCCCATTATGCAATGCCCCCTGTATTTGTGGCCATTATGCAGTGCCCCCTGTATTAGATCCCCTTATGCAATGCCCCTGTAGTTGTGCCCCTTATGCAGTGCACCCTGTATTAGAGCCACTTAAACAGTGCCCCCAGTAGTCCCCCTTATGTAGTGCCCCTTAAGCTGTGCCCCCAGTACTGGTGTCCCCTCCGAGTGTAGAACAGGCCCCACTCCCCTGTGCATAACTTACCTGTCTTCACACTGGGCACTGCTTTACACTGTCGGCGATCCTGCATTCACTCCTGCAGCCACTGCTGATGACTGGATCTAACTAGATCCAGCAAGCTCCCCATATCGCGGGTGACTTGACATCACCCACGCCCTGCATCACTGGGAACGCTGGTCTCTGAAGCGATCAGAGGCTTCTTTAGCCTCTGATCCCTTCAGAGACCAGCGTTCCCAGTCGCTGTAGCAAGTTGGTCGCGATCTACATGCGGGAGCTTCGTCTTGGCCGGCTCTGGAATAGATTCATTCACTTGTGCACGCTGACATCCTGTTTGGAAAATATGTCATTTTCATAAGACTTTAAACATTTATATAGTTTCTGATTGATGTAGAGTGCTAATGTTACCTATAATATTTTTCTTTGGTTTTCAGAGCACTGGAATTACTTTGGGTCGGACGAGAATCTGGGTCCTTTAGCTGTGAGTATTCGCAGAGAAAAACTGGAAGATGCAAAAGAAAATGGGCCTCAGTACAACTACCGAATGATCTTTAGAACCAGTGAGGTAAAGATTCAAATGTCATCCATTAGTTTTGTTTCATTCTTAGATTGTGAGCCATGCATTTCATGAAATGGGTACAACATTTTCCCTGTTTTTGCAATTTATATGCCTGCTGGCCACCGCAATGTATAATAGTAGAGCGGTGTGCCTGGCACCTTCTCTGCCAGATGCACTGCTGCTAATATACATCACAGAATGCAGCGCTGCAGCTGCCCACCACATTTGCTACGCCCCCTCCCCGTCTTCTGCAGTGTTTGCAGGGACTGGACTTCTGCTGGGCACAGTCAGGATCCTTTCTGTGGTAGCTGCTGGGCACAGCAACAAAGGTAAGCAGCTGCTCCAGGAAGAGGGGTGGTGGGAGGAGGAGGAAGAATGATGAGAATGAGGTTTAGGGGCTCTACCATGGTATATGTGTATAAGGGGCTCTACTTTGGCGTAACATGTATAAGCTGCTCTACTCTGTGGTGTATCGTGTATAAGGGGCTCTACTGTGACGTACAGTAAATGTCTGTTTACAGCTCTGTACACACGTGTGTGTGTGTGTGTGTGTGTGTGTATATATATATATATATATATATATATATATATATATATACATATATATACATACATATACATACTAGGGGTGTGCACCGGCCACTTTTCGTGATTTGGATCTGGATTTTTTTTTTTTTTTTAAAAAACAGCTAAAATCACAGAATGTGTTGATTTTTCTGCTCCTATGCTATTATTAACCTCAAAAACCTTAATTTCCACTCATTTCCAGTCTATTCTGAACACCTCACAATAGTCTTTTTATGTCCAAAAGGTTGCACCGAGGTAGATGGATGACTATGCTAAGCGACACGAGTGGGCGGCACAGACACGTGGCCCATCTAGGAGTGACACTGCAGTGGCAGACAGGATGGCAGTTTGAAAAACTAGGCCCCAAACAGTACATAATTCAAAGAAAAAAAAGAGGTGCAAGATGGAATTGTCCTTGGGCCCTCCCACCCACCCTTATGTTGTATAAACAAGACATGCACACTTTAACAAACCAATCATTTCAGCGCCAGGGTCTGCCACACGACTGTGGCTGAAATGATTGGTTCGTTTGGGCCCCCACAAAACAAGCTGGCAATTAATCTGTCCCTGCACAAACTGGCTCTACGGAGGCAAGATGTCGTCCTCATCCTCATCCACCGATTCCTCACCCTCTTCAGTGTTGTGTACATCCTCATCCTCACAGAGTATTAACTTGTCCCCGCTGGAATCCACCACCACAGGTCCCTCTGTACGTTCTGGAGGCTGGTCTCCCTGGAAGAGTTGATAATTCATTTGTATGAACATCATCTTCTCCACATTTTGTGGAAGCAACCTCCTACGACTTTCGCTGACAAGGTTCCCGGCTGCACTAAACACTCTTTCAGAGTACACACTGGAGGGGGAGCAACTCAGGTAAAATAGAGCCAGTTTGTACAGGGGCCTCCAAATTGCCTCTTTTTCCTGCCAGTACAGGTACGGACTGTCTGACATGCCTACTTAGATGCTGTCACCGATGTAATCCTCCACCATTCTGTCAATGGTGACCGTATCATATGCAGTGACAGTAGACATGTCAGAAATTGTTGCCAGGTCCTTCAGTCCGGACCAGATGTCCAAACTTGGTCCTGCCTGCCCTGCATCACCGCCAGCGGGTTGCTTAGGATACCTACGTTTTTTCCTGGCAGCCCCAGTTGCGGGAGAAAATAAAGAAGGAGCTGTTGACGTGTCACGTTCCGCTTCAGCTGACAGTGTTTTCACCAGCAGGTCTTTGCACCTCTGCAGGCTTGTGTCGGCCGGAAAGAGAGACACCACATAGGCTTTAAACCTAGGATCGAGCACGGTGGCCAAAATGTAGTGGTCTGATTTCAACAGTTTGACCACCCTGGAATCCTGGCAAAGCGAAAGAAGGGCTTCATCCACAAGTCCCACATGCCGAGCGGAATCGCTCTGTATTAGCTCCTCCTTCACTGTCTCCAGCTGCTTCTGCAAAAGCCTGATGAGGGGAATGACCTGGCTCAAGCTGGCAGTGTCTGAACTGACTTCACGTGTGGCAAGTTCGAAGGGCTGGAGAACCTTGCACAATACGGAAATCATTCTCCACTGTGCTTGAGTCAGGTGCATACCCCCTCCTTTGCCTATGTCATAGGTGGATGTATAGGCTTGAATTGTCTTTTGCTGCTCCTCCATCCTCTGAAGCATATAGAGGGTTGAGTTCCACCGCGTCACAACCTCTTGCTTCAGGTGATGGCGGGGCAGGTTCAAGAGTGTTTGCTGGTGCTCCAGTCTTCGGCACGCAGTCGCTGAATGGCGACAATGGCCAGAAATTTTTCAGGCCACCCAAAGCGTCTCCTGCACGTCCCTGTCACTTTTCAGAAAATTCTGCACCACCAAGTTTATTGTGTGAGCAAAACATGGGACGTGCTGGAATTTGCCCAGATGGAATGCCCGCACAATATTGGTGGCGTTGTCAGATATCACAAATCCCCAGGAGAGTCTAAGTGGGGTAAGCCACTGGGGGGTGATTTCCCTCAGTTTCTCTAAGAGGTTCTCGTCGGTGTGCCTCTTACTGAAACCGGTGATACACAGCGTAGCCTGCCTTGGAACGAGCTGGCGTTTCTGAGATGCTGCTACTGGTGACGCTGCTGCTGTTGCTGCGTAAGGTGATACATCTACCCAGTGGGCTGTCACAGTCATATAGTCCTTGGTCTGCCCTGTTCCACTTGTCCACATGTCCGTGGTTAAGTGGACATTGGGTACAACGGCATTTTTCAGGACACTGAGGACACTTTTTCTGTCGTTTCTGTACAGTCTCGGTATCGCCTGCCTAGTGAAGTGGAATCTAGATGGGATTAGGAACCGGGGACACACTACCTCCATCAATTGTCTAAATACCACTGCACTAATGGCGGATACCGGACGCACGTCTAACACCAACATAGCAGTCAAGACCTCAGTTATACGTTTTGCTTCAGGATGACTGCTGTCGTACTTAAAGGACTGTTGGAGGGTCAATTGTTTAGTAAAAGTAGTGGTGTTCCTACTTCCTCTCTGGGATGATGAACGACTCCCAGCAGCAGGAACAGCAGCAGCGGCAGCAGGAGGCGTAGCAATGCAGGATCCTCCGGACGAATCCCGGATAGGAGAGTCAGTCATGCCAGTGACATGGCCTGCAGGACTTCTTCCGATCCTGACTAAGGAGGAAATTGACGAGGAGGGAGTTGACGGTGTGGTTTGCAGGCGCTTGGATACAACAGGACAATGGGATTTGGGTGTCCCTGGACTGCTTACGGTCTTAGCCAAAGTTTCTGAACTTGACAGTAACTTTTTATGAACGCGCTGCAGGTGCCGTATAAGGGAGGATGTTCCTAGGTGGTCAACGTCCCTACCCCTACTTATTTCACCTTTACATATGGTACATATGGCAAGACAGTTGTTGTCCAGATTTGGATAGATATATTGCCAGACCAAAGAGGTGGAATGTTTGGTCTTCTGCCCAGGCATGAGCTTGATGGGCTTTTTCATCCCACGGGCAAAAACAACTGTCTCCCCCGGAGCCTGATTTAAACAAACCACATCACCATCAGAATCCTCCTCGCCAATTTCCTCCTCAGCGCCAGCTACACCAGTATCCTCATCCTGTTGTACTTCAACAGTGACATTTTCAATTTGCATATCAGCAAGTGGACTGTGGGTGCTCCTTTCAGCACTTGCAGGGGGCGTGCAAATGGTGGAAAGAGCCACCTCTTCCCGTCCAGTGCTGGGAAGGTCAGGCATCGCAACCACCACCACACTTGGACTCTCCTTGGGGATTTGTGATATCTTCTTAGAACGCACAGTTCTTCGCTGTGCTTTTGCCAGCTTAACTCTTTTGATTTTTTTAGTGGGAGGAGGGCTTCCATCGTTATGTGAAGCTGAACCACTAGTCATGAACATAGGGAAAGACCTTAGCCATTCCTTGCCACTCCGTGTCGTAAATGGCATATTGGCAAGTTTACGTTTCTCTTCAGATGATTTAAATGTTTTTTTCAAGGTCATTATCCTGAACTTTGCCATTTGGGATTGTATGTGCCCTCTACTATGACATTGGGCATCGGCCTTGGCAGACGACGTTGATGGCATGTTATCGTCTATGTCATGACTAGTGGCAGCAGCTTCAGCAGTAGGAGGAAGTGGTTCTTGATCTTTCCCTATTTTATTTTTATCGGAGAAAGTTCGGTCCTCCATTTATGTTATGTTGATATATACGTGCGGCTAAGGCGCACACAAACATAGAAAATAATTTTTTATTTTTGTTGGAGACTAGTGCACTTTGTGGGTTACACCACCCTTTAAGAAATGAGCCAGCCGGCCCTTTACTTATGGGACATAGGCGCACGCTTGGCGCTGCTCCTTTGTTGATGCACGTGCAGCCACAGTGCAAACAATTCACAAACACAGAAAAAAAAATTTATTTTCTTTTGGAGTGTACTTTGGGGGTTACAGCACCCTTTAACGGTCAAGCCAGCCGTCCCTTTACTTATGACACAGGCGCACACTTGGCACTACTTTGTTGATGCACGTGCGGCTACTGCGCACACAATTCACAAACACGAAAAAATATATTTTATTATTTTGTTTGGAGTGCCCTTTGGGGGTTACAGCACCCTTTAACGGACAAGCCAGCCGGCCTTTTACTTATGGGACACAGGCGCACGCTTGGCGCTGCTCCTTTGTTGATGCACGTGCAGCCACAGTGCACACAATTCACAAACACAGAAAATTTTTTTTTTTTTTTAGCACTTGAGGGGAGCACCCCTGACGGACAGAGCACCCCCTGGACAACACTACAGCACCCCTTTTGGACTTGGGACAATGCATAGGACTTTAGAGTGGACACAGCCCCTATGGACAACTGACTGCACAACACAGTCCAGCCAGCCCCTATGGACTTTGAAGTAGTGGACACAGCCCCTATGGACAACAGCAGCACAACACTACACTACACTACAACACTACACTACACAGCCCAGCCAGCCCTAACTCCCACCCTCCCTCTTCACTGTCCACAGCCGAGTGAGAAAATGGCGCCGACGCGGATACCTTATATAGGATCCAAAACCCGCGAGACCTGGAAGGCGGGATGATGACGTTTTGCCTCGATTTCAGATCCGAGTCAGATGGGAAAAGTCGAGCCTGACTCGGATCGGCCTCGGATCGGGGGGGTTCGGATTTCAGAAATCCGAACCCACTCACCCCTAATATATACATATACACACAGACACGTACAGAAATAGGCTCCGACACTCCAGTGCTCTCTGGTACATTTTTGCTCCGGTGCCCTCCTTAAGGGTAACATACCCCCATGGTACAAACAGCCAAGTCAATTAAGCGGCACTCAGGAGACTCCAATCTTTAGGTGAATAAACCCATAAACACCCTGTTTATGGGTTTATTCACCTAAAGATTGGAGTCTCCTGAGTGCTGCCTAATTGACTTGGCTGTAGGTATGCGTGTGTGTGTGTATATATATTATATTAGTGAGAGTGTGTGAGTGAGATATGCTGCTACACACACTTCAACAATATAAAGGGAGGGTGATCGGTCATAAAGCGTTAATAGCACATTGTGTCTGCAGCTCCATAAGGGCTTACAAAGGCCGCACACCAATGTATATGTAAAAGAAAAAGCGTCTCAATCCATTTATTTAAACAAAGCACAGAGCCATAGTTGTACCTCTATGTCTGTCAGTTATTACCCTGTTTTGTTCTATCAATGTTTCCAATTGTAAAGCGCAACGGAATATGGTGCGCTATATAAGAAACTGTTAAGTATCTTTTATTTATTATTTATTTATTTATTATCAGATCCAGAATGAACAGTTTTCAGATCTGATAAAACATGATAATGAGATCCTGCCGTCAGCCCTTTTGGTGTGTGTAATGCTGGGTACACATTGTCCGATATATAGTGGGTGCGTTGTCTGGTGTGTACCAGCGATATGTCTGTGAACGACGCGTCAGCTGTGCAGCATAACCGATGGCCAATATATCTGCAGATCTAACGGCACATCGTGCTGTGTGTACGGGCAGTCAGCCGTCCGCCCGTACAGTTGTGACGCCAGGCATGACTGTTAAGTGTGTATGTGCTTACCAGTCGTCCTAGTGTGTACCCAGCTTAACACGCCTTCCTCAAGAGACTGCTTATATACTGTATATCTAAAGTCTTAAAGGTCTATATTTTATTCCAATATGCTAGGAAAAGACAATCCTCTGTTGGAAAAATACTCTGCAAAATTAACTTGGTTAAATTAAGTTTATAGCTGCTCTCACTAATGCAGAACAAATAATCACAGTTTGCCCTCTGGCTTGTGATAAATCTTTCCCTTTAATAATAAAGAAAGCCAACTATCATAGCTCGCTCTTTATTTATTTATTTTTTATTACAATGTACATTTTGTATACTTAGACAGTTGCACTAATTTTATTGTCCACATAATTTGTCCTTTGACTCCTCCTTTATTGGGGTTATAATTAAGATGCTGAAAGGACACATTATCAGGACTGTCTTCCATATGGAGCGTTGTCCTGTTTTACAGTCCTGTGTATGTTCCTGGCAGCTGGAGCCAGCGGCTCAAAGCTTGTACAGTACTTTCCCTTTTGTCAATATTTACTTCTGTGTTGCGACAAAAAGGGGTGTGCTGAATACTGCTGCGGGGCACATTCTTGTAGGAAATTGGAACTGTAAATTTAACAGAAATTAGTGTCTTAGAAAGCAGACCCTGAAGCTACAGAAGTCTGCAGACATCCATTAGAAAGATATATGCGTTAGTTGTTAGGGAAGTTGAAATTCGTAGTGAATTATAGTTTTGTAATTTTATGTTTATAACGTTTATAAATTACTGTTCAAAACTTATTTTCACCAATCATTCTGGATAGACTGTCATAGAAGTTTAATATTGCTACATCGTTCATGATTGAGGCAAGTCATTTTTAATATGAGAGCTCAATCCCACCCACAGAAATGTGTGTCCCATGGCGGGACAGTGGGATGATATGGTTCTATTCACTGCTGCATAGCAGAGTAGTGAATAGCGCCACATGTGTCTTCTACCGGTGTACTTGGTAATTATTGGGATCGTAAGGGAGGTGGCTAAGGAACAGACTAGTGCTCACATCCACATAGTCATGTAGCCAATACCACATTGTAAAACAACCTACCCTGTCCCCATTATCTTACCTTTTCCTGATTTATAGGTATGAAATATGTTTTATCTGAAATAGACTGAAATTGTAATAAACTATTCATTTGGTCGAATTCAATCAGCCACAGTAAACGCCTCCCCCCCTTCCCCCCCCTTAGAAGTGATCTGAGGAACAGGGCCACCGCACTATGAGAGGAAGATCACCGTTACACCACCATTAGGGAAAGGTAGGGTGAGAACCTATGCATTGCTTGTTTGGACCTGCCTCCCCTGCCAGTTTCGGGGAACATTTTAACCTACAAACAATTTTTCACAGAAAAGGCTATAAACATGTTGCCACAGTGTATGTATTGAATGCTATCTGTCAACCAACACTGTAGGTCTGGTTTTATTAGTAGTATCATCAAATGTATTATTTCATTGTTATTGTATCTTAGAATTTTTTAATGGTATAAGTATTTAAGTTTACAGCTCCATTATACATTAACCTAGATTTACAAACTTACAAGCGCTTGCCCCTTTTACACCTAGCAGTAACCCGGGTTAACCCTGCAATAACCCAGGTTTTTGCTGTGGTGTAAAAGGGGCATAGTTGGGGCTCAGAAAAGGTGTCAGTTGATTGATTTTTGCATTTTTTAATAGTAGTGAAATAATTATTCGAAAGTATTTTTCAGTAAATGAAAGTCTTGATTAATTTTTTGTGCATAAAAATGATTGTAAGGTGAGTTTTGTGTCATTTTAACCAATTCGAAAAATGTGTCAATAAAATAGTTGTAACTCCCACCTACGAGCTTAGAAACGCCTTTCCCTTCCAATACAGCATCCCCATTTACTTGTCCCACACCATTTAACCTATTATTCTGTATTTTACAGAACATCACGTGTCGCTACTGTCAAAATGATGCTAATTAAAAGTTTGTAAGTGCATAATTAATAATTAGGCAGTGTCCCAGAGATTGTGACCGAAGTCCCGACATTTGTACATTTTAAAATAACGATTTTCCCCAACTTTTTGCAGCAAAAGTGACACATCTGTAGCATTCAGAACGTTCAATTTTCAATATATATGTCCACTCAGAACTCATTATGTGTATCCCATACTGCCTTGTGAAAGGCTATCTGATTCTTTACACTGAAAAATTAGTGATAACAGAAGACAGTAGTTGCACTACTGCATATTCTGGTGTTCTTTGGAAGTAATTCCTTAATAAATCCATTTAATAAAACATAAAAGAATGATATTTGAATTGCAGAATCATTCTTTGGAAGTCAGTTATAAAATATAATGGAATGTGCTAGTGCTATATAAGTAATGTTAGTAACGCTGTGTACTTTCTGGAATGTAATATAAAATAAAATGTAATTTGGACCATTCAATTTCTCCTGATTTGTTGCATGTTCCTAATGTTTTCCTTGCATTCTGGAAATTCTTTAAGCTTACAGCACAAGGGCAGACTGTCTGCCTGCTAGGGTGACCCCCTTAAGTAGAAGGACTTAAACGTTTCAGGTCAGACAAAATATAGGATATATATCTTGCCAAAAGTTTTCCCAGCCAAATATAGCAACATGCCATTTATAACGTGTATATCACAGATCATAGTAAGCAATGGTTTTAAACTGAATCATCTCAGAGCTTTATATATTTTGTTTTCCACAGCAAAATAAATGCTTATTTTAAGCTGGGTTTATCGTCCCCTATATGTCCTTGCACAACAGTGCTGCTTCCAGTAATGAAAGATAGCATTGCTTATGAAAGATCTGTCACTATGTATGAACATTTCATGTTCTTTGTACTGTTCTTTAACAGTCTATGTACTACGTGAGTCATTGCAGATGAAGGCGAGAACAAACAAGTAGTCTCGTAGTTTAAAAGAGAATATGGCCGCTTCCACTGTAGCACTCTATGAAGAATTAAAAATTAATTACAAATTTTTTTTTTTTTGTAAAGAAAAGACAAATATTTATTAAACTTAAACTCATACTTTGTGTGGAGTGTCAGGTCTCTAAGCTAGAAAAGGAAAAGCTTAGAAATGTGCTGTTTTTCTTACTAGTACTGCATATTACCAGTGGTTATTAAATACAAAATAGAAGTAAACTAACCATACAGAGATAACGGGGTCAATTTATAATAGTAATGAAGACATTTTCCCTTGCTTTTTAGCAGGAGAAATAAGCTCATATTATATACTAGCTGTTGCCCACGATGGAATAGCTTCTGCCAACATTATGCAGTGCCCACAGTGGTAATGCCTCTTATGTAGTGCCACTATTAGTGGTAGTACCCCTTATTCAGTGCCCCTAGTAGTGCTGCCCCTTATGTAGAGCCCACAGTGGTAATGCCCCTTATGCAGTGTCCCCAGTAGTGGTAGAGCCCCCAGAAGTGGTGCCCCTTATGCAATGCCCCCATTAGTGGTGCCCCCAGTAGTAATGCCCCCAATACTAGTGTCCCTAATAGAAATGCCACCTAGTAGTAGTGCCCACAATAGTAATGCCCCTAGTATTAGTGCCCCTATTAGAAATGCCCCATAGTAGTAGTGCCCCTAATAGTAATGCCTCCTAGTGGTAGTGCCCCTAATAGAAATGCATCCTAGTAGTAATGCCCCTAATAGAAATGCCCCCTAGTGGTAGTGCCCCTAATAGTAATGCCCCCTAGTGGTAGTGCCCCTAGTAGTAATGCCCCCTATTGGTAGTGCCCCTAGTAGTAATGCCCTCTAGTGGTAGTACCCCTAGTAGTAATGCCCCCTAGTGGTAGTGCACCTATTAGAAATGCCCCCTAGTGGTAGTGCCCCTAATAGAAATGCCCCCTAGTGGTAGTGTCCCTAATAGTAATGCCCCTAGTGGTAGTGTCCCTAATAGTAATGCCCCCTAGTGGTAGTGACCCTAATAGTAATGCCCCCTAGTGGTAGTGCCCCTAATAGAAATGCCCCCTAGTGGTAGTGCCCCTAATAGAAATGCCCCCTAGTGGTAGTGCCCCTAATAGAAATGCCCCCTAGTGGTAGTGCCCCTAATAGAAATGCCCCCTAGTGGTAGTGCCCCTAATAGAAATGCCCCCTAGTGGTAGTGCCCCTAATAGAAATGCCCCCTAGTGGTAGTGCCCCTAATAGAAATGCCCCCGAGTGGTAGTGCCCCTAATAGTAATGCCCCCTAGTGGCAATGCCCCTAATAGTAATGCCCCCTAGGTGGTAGTGCTCCTAATAGAAATGCCCCTTAGTGGTTGTGCCCCTAGTAGTAATGCCCCCTAGTGGTAGTGCACTTAATAGAAAAGTCCCCTAGTGGTAGTGCCCCTAATAGAAATGCATCCTAGTAGTAATGCCCCTAATAGAAATGCCCCCTAGTGGTAGTGCCCCTAATAGTAATGCCCCCTAGTGGTAGTGCCCCCTAGTGGTAGTGCCCCTAGTAGTAATGCCCCCTATTGGTAGTGCCCCTAGTAGTAATGCCCTCTAGTGGTAGTACCCCTAGTAGTAATGCCCCCTAGTGGTAGTGCACCTATTAGAAATGCCCCCTAGTGGTAGTGCCCCTAATAGAAATGCCCCCTAGTGGTAGTGTCCCTAATAGTAATGCCCCTAGTGGTAGTGTCCCTAATAGTAATGCCCCCTAGTGGTAGTGACCCTAATAGTAATGCCCCCTAGTGGTAGTGCCCCTAATAGAAATGCCCCCTAGTGGTAGTGCCCCTAATAGAAATGCCCCCTAGTGGTAGTGCCCCTAATAGAAATGCCCCCTAGTGGTAGTGCCCCTAATAGAAATGCCCCCGAGTGGTAGTGCCCCTAATAGTAATGCCCCCTAGTGGCAATGCCCCTAATAGTAATGCCCCCTAGTGGTAGTGACCCTAATAGTAATGCCCCCTAGGTGGTAGTGCTCCTAATAGAAATGCCCCTTAGTGGTAGTGCCCCTAATAGAAATGCCCCTTAGTGGTTTTGCCCCTAGTAGTAATGCCCCCTAGTGGTAGTGCACTTAATAGAAATGTCCCCTAGTGGTAGTGCCCCTAATAGAAATGCCCCCTAGTAGTTGTGCCCCTAATAGAAATGCCCCCTAGTGGTAATGCCCCCTAATAGAAATGCCCCCTAGTGGTAGTGCCCCTAATAGAAATGCCCCTTAGTGGTAGTGCCCCTAGTAGTAATGCCCCCTAGTGGTAGTGCACCTAATAAAAATGTCCGCTAGTGGTAGTGCCCCTAATAGTAATGCCCCCTAGTGGTAGTGCCCGTAATAGTAATGCCCCCTAGTGGTAGTGCCCCTAATAGTAATGTCCCCGAGTGGTAGTGCCCCTAATATAAATACCCCCTAGTAGTAGTGTCCGTATTAGAAATGCCCCCTAGTAGTAGTGCCCCTAATAGTAATGCCCCCTAGTGGTAGTGCCCCTAATAGAAATTGCCCCCTAGTAGTAGTGCCCCTAATAGCAATGTCCCCTAGTAGTAGTGCCCTCACTAGTGAAGCTGCTTGCAAAAAAAAAATACTACTACTTACCTTAAACCCCACTCCCGCGTCTGCTGCCTACGGTCCGCCCGGCTGCTCTTCTGTCTGAACTATGGGAGAGACGTCAATGCACACACTGCGAGAGCTGAAAGCCGGAGCTCAGGAGTGAGCTCCAGCCTCCGGCTGGCAGTGCAGTGCAGGTAGGGAGTCGGGCGACCGCTGGTAACAAAATCTCAGCGGGCGTTTGGCAAATGGAGCCTGTTGGCTTGCTGCGGTGAACAGCTCCCACTGGTCGACGGGCCACCCAACAGCGGGTGGCCCGCGGGCCATGGATTGAAGACCCCTGCTTTAGGGTCGTTCCATGAAACAAAGCAAAACCAAATCAATTATGAATTTAAAAACATGAAATGATAACAATTTTTAACACTCTAAAGGCAGTAGGACTATTATTTGATACTAAATACAAGGCCCCTACTTTTTTTTATTTGAATTTAATTTCATTTTATTAAGAAAAAACTGACATAACATTTTTATGGAATAAGCCTTTAATATCCCTTAAATCATTGCTTTTAATTTACTTAAAGGTGTTGCAAATTGAATATAACCTAAAACTTTTGTCTCTTGCTCCTATTAATATCTCCATATCCGACTTATCTTTAGTATGGGAAACACTATCTAAAAACCCTTATCTAAAACATATTTAATGTTCTTAATACAAGTTATTAATCCAGTATAGGTTTTATACATCTTTAAATTAAAATACAGGATTCCACTCTGTTTAATGCAGAGTTGATTAATTAGTCTATATAAATATTGAAAATGGAGAAATGATGGGTTATGCATTAGTATTAAATGTCCTTGTAGTAAGTACTTCTGCCTGTGAGCTTATAAGGTGTTATATGACCTATATTTAATTTTGCATTCTTAGCTCATGACGTTACGGGGCTCAGTGCTTGAAGATGCTATTCCGTCAACGGCAAAGCATGGGACAGCAAGAGGTCTGCCACTTAAGGAGGTACTTGAGCACATTGTCCCTGAGCTGAATGTACAGTGCCTACGACTGGCCTTCAACACTCCAAAGGTTACGGAGCAGCTTATAAAACTAGATGAACAAGGGGTATGTACTGCGCTATGTGGTCTGATGTCATTTTGTGCATTCATTCCATTGGATGAATGTTGTGCCTGCAATGAAAAACCATTGAACACTTCAGTATGTGTGTCATAGGTACATGATAAAAGTGTCCCACCAGATAGGTGACCTTTGCTCATGATATTGGTTGTTGTAAGATGTGACAAAGCCCTAACATGACCCAAGCAACTGGTCGTGATAACATTCGACATGAGACAGTTTAGCAATCATGCTTTACACATATAACAGCAGTGATCGCTCTGAGCGACAAAATATGTGGGTTACAGGGACCCTCCATTTAAAAAAAATGGGGTCCTTTCTGACCATTTCTGGGTCCCATCATAATTTATGCTTTAGATGTCCCCATATGTCCCAAAGACCTCCCCACATGCCACCACATATCCCCACATACCCTTAGAATGCCCATCTGATACCGCCAACAGCATCAGACCTCCCCACATGACCCTTAAATGCATGTTTAATGCCTCCATGATCCTACACACGACTTGTATGTACACAAAAGCCATAGTGAAGCAGCCTTAACACACTGGGGCAGATGTATGAAGCTGTGGTAAGTGATAAAGTGCAGAGTGATAAACGACCAACCAATCCGCTCCCACCTGTCATTTTTCAAACACCGCTAGTAACATGACAGTTGTGAGCTGATTGGTTGGCCGTTTATCACTCTGCACTTTATCACTTTCCAGAGCTTCATACATCTGCCCCATTATGCCATGCAGTAATGCCCAGCATTTACATATTATAAGAGTTAACAAAGGTAAGTCTACCGTAACTCTTATTTTTATAGACCACCACACATGCCGCTTAAATGCCCCTTGACCTCGCCACATGCACACATGCCTCTTCAATGTTCATGAGATTCTGGCACAGGCCCATGCCTGCCCCAATGCAAATGTCATAGTAGTGCTCCCATTTTAGTAGTGCCAAAATTCATATTATGCCACTCAGTAGGAACTACTAAAGTCATGTTATGCCACACAGTACAATTTCCCACCCCAGGAAGAAACTGGAGAAGAAAGTAGTACCCCAGCCGTGGCAATAATAGAGGAGTGAGTAAGTGTAGAAATTGAAGCAGCCAGGTGCAGACAAAACAGTGAAAGCAGCCAGACTCTGTCATTAAAGGACCCAGCTGATGATCCAGCATGCACTGTATAAGGCTTTCAACATCTGTTTCAGCAGACAAATGTTATTACCGTGTATCATGTTCTGTTATGATGTCCCTCCTTTGTGGGATCGATCAACAAGCTGCTCCTGCTTCAGGGCCGGCAGTGTCCAGCTCCCTGAAATTGCATTCTTTTTGTACTGCAGGAAATATATAAGCTGTTTGCTTTGTCTACTGTGTGTAGAATTTGTATTATATTGATATACACACAACCTGACTATTGTTGTGACACATGGAATTGTCCAGTGATAATTTCCTATATATGCTGTGATAGAAGACTCAGGTTTAATGAATGTTTCGATATATTTTTTGCCTCACCGGATCATTGCAAGCTATGGACCTGATTCAGACCTGCTTGCTAGATGCGATCGCTTGCTCCCAGCGTATGCAAATCCAGTGCATGCCCAGCAAGGCAGGCGATTGCACGGCAAGGCATTAGCACGCCCACTGTGTCTTGGCGGGCGATCACTTTGTGTATGCAGACGCCCACCAGCCATTCATAAGATGCCCACTTGCGCACGTCATCTCCTGGAAGAGCATGTAAACATTGGTACATCGAGCACCATTGGATGTGCTTGCAGCGCTCGAGGTTGTCTATACCTGGCAGCAAGCACTGCGATCACTTCAGTGTGAAATACAACCAGGTGACGTATACAATGACGCTGTCTGTTAATTATGCACACTTAAGAAATTGCATTGAAACACTCAGGCACGTCTGCGTTTGTACCTCCACTCCCCCCATTTATAGTGGCCCGCCCCTGTTACCACCCACAAATGGCCTCTTCTGTCACTCATTCAACTGGGCTGTCTATGCTGGGCGAGCGATCTGTCGCAGTTTGAAAAATTTTTTTTAAAAAATTCTAAATGTGTAAGTAGTCAGTCACCATATCATTGATCCATTTCTAAAATAGTGTATTTGTTGTTTGTTTGGTTTTCAACAATCCCTCATACTAGGCTTTTTTTATATCTTGAATGGGCCTACCAATATGTTTTTTTTTTTTTGTATTATTATTATTATTAGCTTAATACACTTATGTTATGCTGATGGGATTTTGTTAAAAACTTGGACCACTGGGCACTGGAGCCAAGTGGGCAGCTAGGTCATTATGAAAGCAGCCCAAAGGAGCATGGCACACACCAGCAAGAAGACTGTAATTGTCCAGTAGGAGTTGAGCTGTAAGTGGCCGGGCATGCTGAGATCTGTAGTTTGTGAGCCACAGCTTGCCCGAACTTGCCTTATCCAATGGTTTTTGATGCTAGTGTTACTAAAGATAATGACCCACACATAACAATTTAATAAGTGTAACTTCTTTCACAAGGGTTTGGCCTTGGAATTTGTTTAGCCAAGTATGTAATTGGCAAACTAAACAATCCATAGATATACTTCTGAATAATAATGATAATGAATTCCTCAGAATTACATATTACTTTTTCTTGCATGATCTGTTTATATAGTTTCAAATTCTTTATTGTCTTTTGTGGACTTTCTGTCCCAGGGTGGTAATGTAACTCGAGTCAGGTCTACTCTGTTTCCTGGGCACCTGTATCTCTATCCCACCGATCGTAAAGTCCATTCACTTCATTCAATACCTAAATGCATTCTTTGTTTAAAGAAGAAGAGAATACAAAACATAGGATCTAGTCTTATAATACCATATCTATATAAAGCCACAATATCCTTAATTGAAAATAGCTTAGCATTCTACTAAGAATGTGTATATCACCTTTAAGAGTTTGCAATGTAAAATATTAAGCTAACCCTCTTAATTGCTGTCCTAAATTCTGTGTAAAGAGCACAGGCTTCGGTAATGCATTTACTTTGCGATAACCACAAGTAATATATCATTTATTTAGGTGGAAAAATCAGATCATTTAGTATGCTTTCATTTTGCTTCATATGATTGAGGTCTAAGTGTTACGTTGCTAAACTCCAAATTGAGCTACGGATGGTTTTGTTTCTTACCTAGGTGGGGAGTTTCTCGATCACCTAAATATGAAGATTAAATTGGACAAAGTAGGTTTGTGTTTTTAAATGTGTGGGGTAGATAGATAGCACATTCCAGCAACTCTTTGTGCAGTCAGTAAATCTAGTGGTTCAAAGTCCCTTTTAAACTCTTATGAAATCCGGATCTGTGTCAATGAAATGAAAAGGGGAAATTTATTATTAGCTATGTATATAGCTCATACATTTTCCGCAACCCATTACAATTAATATTTGACCAATCACAGCAGTCCCTGCCACAGTGGAACTTATAATCCATATTCTCTGACACACACACACACACACACACACACACACACACACACACACACACACACACACACACACACACACACACACACACACACACACACACACACACACACACACACACACACACACACACACTAATTTTTAGTCAGGGCCTTTGTCAAGACCAAATAATTAGAGACATAGCAACAACCACCATGCTTTTGTGGTGGTTGTTGCTATGTCTCTAATTATTTAATTTTTGACAAAGGTCCTGAGCGACCGAAACGTCGATATGATTAAAAGGTAAATAAATACTTTTATTCTTCATATCTATGCGGTGAGTGCCCATCACTTGGATTTCTTTATTCATGTCTTTAATGGAGCACCCTTTGTTGGACGTTGAGTGCAGTCTGTTCTATACAGTGTGTTTGGGGGGGGGGGGGGTGTATGTATGTGTATATATAATATATCTTAGCAATCCTACAAGCATCTAGGTTCACTGAAAGAACTTTCAGATATCATGCTGGAATTAAGGATTCTTTAATTTGAGAATGAAGTACTCCAATGCTTTTACCACTACAAAAAACATATGAAATAAATGACGCACAATATATATGCGAATGAAAGTAAATGAAAAGGAAATAACTCTGTAGTTATAACTTACACTTTGAGTCAGTCATGTGCATTTTTAAAGTGCTGTGACAGTGCATGCGTTTCAAGCCCTCGATGAATATTGCGTAAGTGCTCGCTTATTCTGACTTTTAATGGTCGGCTAGTTCTGCCGAAATAAAATTTCTTGCATGAGCACTGTATCCCATATATAATATTTTGCGAGTGACAGGTAATAAATTCTTTAATGGCACATATTTTTTCATTGATTGTAACGTCATCTTTTTTTCTTTCCAAAATTAGTGGAAATATTTTTGCAACCCATGCATATTCCACAACTGTGGAAGCCTGTAGTTAAATTCACAATGGTTTTTGGGGTTGGGGCATAACTATTTGCCAATTTTGACTTTAAATTTGGGGCTTTTCTAAAAATACACACTGGAGCATCATGTAAATCGCTACCAATGATTGGGGCTCTTTTTAACAAATTCCAGTGTTTCTTTAAAATCTTTTTGACCAGATGGTGTTGAGAAGTAAAATCGGTAATAAATGCCCACTTGAAATTGTCTCCATTATTTGGGCAAACTTTAACAGAATCTTTAATCAAATCCATTCTATCCAATTTCGTAACCATCTCTAGAGAGTTGTTCACCTCTTTTAAATCATATCCACATGAGGTGAAACAATCTCTTGTCTCATCTGCTTGTCTTAAAAACACATTATGATCGGAACAATTACGTTTAACCCTTTTAAATTGGCCAGTAGGAATAAACTCAAGCCAGTTTTTATGATGGCTACTGTTTCTATTAATGTAAGTTCTTGAGTCAGTCAGTTTAATAAAATTCCTGGTTTTAACTTTATTCCTTTCAATATAAATTGCTAGGTCCAGGAAATCTACACTGGTCTTACTTATATTAATGCTGAGGTTAATATTACGATCATTTGAGTTGAGAAATGTGCAAAATTCATTTAAAACTTTAGAATCACCCCTGAAAATAAATAAAGTATCATAAATATATCTCTGCCATGTCACTAGGTTCACTCGGTATGGGTTATTATTCCAAACTTGTTCATCCTCCCATAATCCCATTTTAATATTTGCATTTCCCGGAGCGAACCTAGTTCCCATGGTAGTACCCCGTTTTTGGATAACAAATTCATCTTTAAAAATAAATAATTGTTAAGAAGGATAAAACGTATACCTTCTATAATAAAATTTTGTAAACCACTCTGAAGGGTACTATTATTCAAAACCCAATGTACAGCATCAATTCCTTGATGTTCAATAATTGTGTACAGGGAACTAAGGTCCGCTGTCACTAAGTACAGATAGTCTTCCCATAAAATCTCTTCTAAAAGATTTAGAACATCTCTCGTGTCCTTCAAATGTGAGGGGATATTTAAAACTAAAGGCTGGAGAAAAGTCTATAAATTGTGATAGTGGGGATGTGAGGGAATCAACCCTGGGAATAATAGGCCTACCAGGAGGTTTTTCCGGATTTTTGTGAATTTTTGGTAGGACATAGCTAGTTGGGATAATAGGATTCTCATTATATAAAAATGTATATTCAGATTTTGTAATAGTCCCTTTCTTATTATATTTATACAAAATCTCCTTTTACTGTAATGTAAAGCTGCATACACACGTAAAGATTTTCTGTCCAACCATCCAACTACTTGGCTGGTTGGAATGAAAATCTGGTAACGTATGGGAGTAATTGATGATCAGCAATTTGCTCCTAAATGCCAGAAAACAGATGAAAATGGTCGTTCAGACAAGTTTGTTAAATGTTTGATCTAAACAATTTGTTCAAACAACAGTTTTTGTCCATTTTCCGGCGCTTGGGAGCAAATTGCTGATCGTCATTAAAAAAATATATTTACTTTAACCCTCAATAGTCTGTGTAAATGTACTTTGTCTTTCTTTAGCTTAAGTCCTTAATTATACACTTTATTATACATATGAGTGTGTGTCTATGTTACTTATTATACATAAATGGGCAGATTCTGAGTCGCACACCATTCATAAAGTTGCTGTAGTAGCCGATTGTCGCGTAAATCAGGTTTTCTACCTTATGCTAATGACCTATTGTGTAGGACTAATGTGGGTATTTGTGCGTTTGCAAGCGGGAAGTCGTGCACCCATTGATTTTTATGCCAGCTGCTACAACCATCATCATTAGTATTGGCACGTGCACCACCACCATGCTGGGTGCAAGAGATCTGCCAAACAGGCTTCCTGATCCTGTAGGCACCACTCAGAACTGCACAGAGCTTTTGATGCACACCCTCGACACTCCCAGAAGTCAGGGCGGTTCTGTGCTCTCACATTGTTACTGCACACTTTCTGACCCAAAATGCCCAATTTTGGGTCAGAAAGTGCGATCCAACCAATCAGAAAGACTGATCCAACCAACTTGTGTCCAACTTAGAACAGGACAGAGATGCACAAAAACATCCACATTTGCATCTGTGCATGCGCTGTAAACAAACTCGCTATTTGCGTTCCAATCACAGACGTGTGTCCAAGTCAAAATCCGGCCCAAAATGTATAATGTGGTGTGCCTGGCATAAAACACCTGATTTGTATTGCCTTATCCCATGTCTTCTGCATAAATAGACCTTCCCGCATGTAATATGATGGCGCTGTATATATAACTGGTAATAAATATGCTGAGATATTGGGTCATATGCTCTTTGTACCTTTACTAATGCAGTCTCTAGCACACTTTTCAGGCATTGGCTGAAAAAAAATCAAAAGAAAAACAAGGTGCCCCAGATCACTAACATAGAGTTGACCTGAATGAGGTTACCTGCCGCCAATAGCAAGAGGGTAATGCCAATACTCTCTAAAATAAAACAAATACTGCAAAAATATCTATGGAGCTGTTGCCAAAATCGGGAAAACACACAATAAAATAAGTAATTTATTCAAATATATAAATATACAATAAAAATACAAAATGCTCCTAGCAGTATAAATAGTAATTATATTGTCAATTACATATTTTACATTGGACCAGCATATCGAATATAAAATTAGTAGTTCTAAAAGATTCATAATGCTAACTAAAATAAAAACGTCAAGGAGCAATAAATTTTATCAATAAAATGGTAACAGTCTATCCTCCAGGTGCATAATACAAATAAAAGTATCATTCAGAGGCAGCTATATAATGTGTAGTCCCAAAGAGACAGAGGAATGCAATATACTTCAATAGATATGCAATAATGATATGCCGGGAAACTACTGATGTACTGTATCCTTACACATCTTTGCTGCAGTCGCCCTAAAAAGCTCCCCTCGTCGTGCCACGTCCCTTTGAGAGACTGCTAGCGCCGGGTGTCTTTTTTTACATCTTATTTTGACGAAAATGTCGCAATGCGCTGCGATTAGAACTCAACAGCAGACTGTGCTAATTAATTTGATATGCAACACTTGTATATCTGTGTGCGGCTGAGTCTCTGAATTTGTATACAAAGTGCTTCAATGTAGATGCCACAGATTTTTTAATTTCAATTTCCGTTGTGCTTCATATACAGACTCAGGTGCACACAGATATACAAGGGTTGCATTTCAAATTAAACAGCACAGTCTGCTTGTGCGTCCTAGTCGATTGGCATTGCGACTTAGATGCATTTCTGGCAAAAAAGGATGCCAGTTGATAGCAGAGTAGCACAGGACCTGTTTTGGACTCACCCCGCTGGGCATCTATAGGATTTTGCACACAACGGAGCTATTAATTTGTTGCTCCGTTTGGACACCTAAAGCTGCTGGGGGAAACGTCTTCTCACAGCATAAAATTTGTACAACGTCCGTTGTTTTGGGCGGTGATACTCCCGGGAGCATTTTGTATTTTGTATGTTTATATATTTGGTTCAGTTACTTATTCTATTTTATTGTGTGTTCTCCTGATTTTAGCACCAGCGCTATAGCGATTTTTGTGGTATTGGTTGAAAAACGCTTTAATAGAAGTTGGATACGAACAAGTCCTAAATTTATTTGTTGCATAAGACCGCACAAAAATAGATTATTATTTGCAAAGCATCCTATTACTAATTTGGGATATAAATTAAATATAGTGGCGTTTTCCTTTAACATATTGAGCCATTATATAAACAGCTGTTTTCTTCACATACTTCCTCCAAAGCAGTGAGTCAGCGGTGGTTTACCACACGTTATTGGCTAAGTAGTAATTTACTTTTATATTTATCGGTTAACTTGAGTGTGTTGTTTACTCATTAAAGCAATTAGTCTTATTTCACTTTCAGGATCTGGAGTTTTTTTTGGAAGTGGATATATTATACTACGAGTACACACATAATTTTGCTTTTCATACTTTATTAGTCTCTTCCATGATTCATTATAAGTATTGACACATGAACAATTTATTCATAATAATGCTGCGTAGAATATCTGCATTTTATTGCTTTAAATCAAACCACTAAGGTATAACCCCGTTTCTCAGAACATACAGTAGATAACTGCTTGTTCCCATGTGATGGCGAAGTACTGAAGCAACTCTGTCTTAGCTACTATTTCCTTATAAATCTTGGCAAATACAAATAAAATAGCCTGTGGTTTCCTTTGCTGACCCATTCCGTTCTTCCTATCTCACATTCCTGGACATTGGAAATGTCTATTATAATATATATGTGTTCATTGTAAATAGGTAGCATGCCCCAAAATCAGCTCTTTTGTGTGTCTCCTATCTCCTTCAAGTGCTGAATTTAGCTCGGTAACATTTTTCCTGCATGTCAGGGAAACCTGGCGCCAGACTCCGTAATGTTGAGTAGAGATGTAAATAAAGTTTAGTACGTGTAAACATTTTATGCTAAAAAAAAATGAACTCTCAATCCCTCATCCGCCTGTTACTCTGCCTTCCTGAGTCTGCTCGCCCTGCATGTTTTTTTTTTGGTCTTTTCTTTATCTTGACATTTCTCAAGTGTTTTGGAGAAGCTAACAAGTTTGAATTTAGAAGTCAGGGTAAACTAAATGGCTTCTTTGCTCACAATAAATAAACCCCAAAAAAGTTGAAAAAAAAAACCTTTTGAACTCCTGTGTTATAGTCAGTCATATGCAGCTGCAATATTTAAGTCTGCTTCTTTGCATACATTGAATGTAATCTGTGTGTGCCTTTTTAGAAAGTCCTGAATAGTTGTTAAATTCTAAAACTTTGTACAGTTGCTGAAAAGCTCACCAAAATAACACTGAGGCATACAGTATGCAAAAGGGAGAACACAATTTACAGGCAAAATTTAAACTAGTGTTCTGGCTATAGAACCAAAGTTTTAATACATTTTGCAAATATTCCTCTGTCAGTTTATGGAAATCAAATTAATCCTAATTCATTGGTGGAGAGGGGCAGTACTTGGCCACCATAATAAAATGCCATTCTTGGTATATACCTTTTCCCTTCCGTGACTAGTGGCTTTATGAGAAAACCAGATGGGAGTGAATGAACGGTAATATAGCTGGCCAAAATGTCTGTGTTTATATGTGTTTTTGAAAAGAAGGACCCATGCTAATAAAATTACTAGTACTTCAAGGACTTGTCACCATAAAGGCATAAAATGACATGAGAAATTTTGTTTGCTGACCAGGGATCTGCAATTCTAATTGTGTGTGTGGTGCTTGGTACAGTAGTTAAGGGCACTCACCCACTGAGACGTTTTAGAGACCCCAGTTAAAATTGCGTTATGACCATGCTGTGCGTGTCCTGGGTAACTGCATGACAAATACAAAGTGAGAACTCAACAAATTGCTTCAGGCCTCAATCGTGACTAGCTCCGTCTGTTGATTCTGATGAAGACTAATACTTGAGTACATAGAGCCAAGACCACCTTGTACTGGAGGATTAAAAATTATTATTTTTTTTTTTCTTTTATTGTAAAAGAAAGATTATAAATGGATGACTGGGTTCAGCTTGGCCACCAAGCTGGGAAATAGGAAAAACCTGCATAATAAGTATCTTTTATAAGGCTAAAAGCATCTGAATGCATTTAAACAATCATAAATCCTATTCATTCTGAAACCATAAATTGGTAAATCTGGAATCCTTGGGCCTCACGTGTTCACCTGGATTCACCTTGTTCCCTCCATTCACGGTCACCTCTTTATCTTTGAAACACATAGGGGCGATTTATTTAAAGGGGATGGCCGCAATGCGCTGTTCTGGAATAGCACATCGCAACAAGGAATACCGCAAGTATTGGGCAGCACAGGTTCTGTTATGGTCAGCACTACTGCTTTACAGCACCGAGATCTTGGACTCGAATTTTCACCGGTGCCTTAACTGTGTGGAATTTGTATATTTTTCCCCTGCTTGCTTGCATTTCCTCGGGGTGCTTCGCTTTCCTCCAACACCACAAAAATATACTAGTAGGTTAATTGGCTCTCGGTAAAAATGAACACTAGTGTGTGCATATGGTAGGGAATATAGATTGTAAGCTCCACTAGGGTCAGGGACTGATGTGAATGGCCAAATATTGTCTCTAAAGTGCTGCGTAATATGTATTCTCTATATAATAACGGGTTGGGTACTGGATGCCAGCACTCGGGATCTTGGTGGTCAGAATCTCGACGCCGGCATTCTGATGAGGTTACAATGCTGATGCCTAAAGATAATCACTCCGAACAAAAGTCCTGACCCTCCTTCCCTGGTGCCTACACCTAACCTCCCCCTATTTCCTAAATAACGGTTAATAAAAAAAACTATTTTCCTTGCACTCCATAGACCACTGCAGGAAAAACTTTCAGTGTTGAATTACCCTAGCAGGCAAATGTGTGCGCAATCGAATAGTGTGGTATTGTTCTGCGGCACATAGCCCTAGATTGCGAGCTATGCAGGTGTGATGCACCATGGACAGTGGTGGTGCAAGTGTGCAGTGATTGAGGACGGCTATGAAGCAAAACATACGGTATAGATGGGGGCCTCATAGATGCGTTCCACTCTGCATAGGGGTAATTACATACGTTTCTCCTTGCACACGATAACTACCCAAGACTTCCACTTAACTCTGTATCGTCCCCTTTCGTCTGCTGTACAGATGTGCCCTTATACACTATTGCTGCAGTCTACGGCAAATAGCCCCTCTCACTCCATGTCCCGTCTGAGTTTGCTTGTGCAAATCATCTTTCGCTCCTTTTTCGGCCACAATGCGCCTTAGTCGCATACGGACGAGACTGCACTGATTAATTTGATATACGACACATCATGTGCAACGGAGACTGGATCTGTATAAGACGTGCTATGATGTAGCAGCCGCAGCTTTTTCCACGCCAAGTTCCGTTGTGATTTGTATACAGACTCAGTCGCACACAGATATACAGGTGTCGCATATGAAATGTACCAGGGCAGTCTGGTGAAGCGGTTTGTTGCATCCATTTGCAACTAAGACACATTTTCAAGCAAAAAAAAAATATTCCCTGCACAAGTCAGACGGGACCTGTCGACTCACTTGTGACGTGTGGCATCTCGCGTCACACATGGCTAGGTGTAAGAGGACACTTCTGTAGGTATATTTGTGCCTGTTGGAGAATCAAATATTACTGTTAATATGAATAAGAACTTTATTTCATGTTTGTTTTCAATACATTGATCGGTTCTGCAGCGACCAAATCCGACAAGGCATATTTCTTCTAAATGCAGGTCCAGCTCTGCTCCCAAACACCAAGCTGTAGCCTACGCTGCTATAGTTGTTGTTACGCTGTTAATGGACGGTAATGGTAAATGAATGCTTTAAGTGGTGATGATTAACCATTTTAAAAGAGTTTATCAATTTTAAGTAATGCTAAAGCTTTGAAAGAACTGCTCCTTTGTGTGTGTTTCTCCTTTCTAAACTGACCTCTGACATATCCTTTCAGACACAATAAAACTTGTATGTACTTTCTCAGCCTCCTAAACTCTGTAAATTATTCTCTCACGTCTGTCAGTTTTAGACACGCAAATTGACTAGGTGCCCTTCAATTAGCCTAACACAAGTAAAGCTCACATCATGCTTATTTACTGTGCATTGCAAACGACAGATTACTATACAGAAAGGTAGTCAGTCGTTTCTAATGTTTACTTTCAGATTTAACTTTCCGTGTGTGATAGTCGAAAAGGTTAAGGGCCTTAAACCTATAATAATATTATTAAGCAAATATGTGGTTTCTTGTATATATTTTTTATACAATATACTTCCTAGCAAAGTGAGTGTTACCATGGTACATAGAGCTGATTGTCTAATTATAATGGGTCCTATACAGTGTCGGACTGGGGGACGAAGTGCCCACCAGAGGATTGCAAATTTTTTTGTGTGTCACTCGGCTACTTCTGTTGAAATCTTACTGTGGACAGTCTCCAGATATCATGGTCGCTATCTACTAGAGCAAGGGTGGCCAACCCGTGGCTCTCGAGCCGCATGCGACTCCTTTGTTTCTAAAATGTGGCTCCCCCTACTGGAACTGGGTTCGCTGGTCTCTAAAGCTATCAGAGACTAAAGAAGCCTCCAGCAGGAGCGCAGGGCAGGCTCCTCACATCGCGGGTGATGTCATGACCTCTATGACAGCAGCATAACCCCCACCACCACCTCGTCGCTGTCTGCTAATTTCCGCCCCTTCACAGAAAAGGGCGTGTCCACTATGCAGTTGGGCCCACCAGGGAATTACCCGATTCCCTGGCAGCACAGTCCAAACTTGGTCCTATATGTGTTTCACATGCCATGTTATGGGATGTACCAAGACTCTAGAGAGTTCTGTCCAGGAGCTACATAGTTGATAATGAATTGATAGGCAGCATCTTTCAAAAATGGTTGTCTTCAATGGATGTCTGTAGGTAAGAGATGAGCTTTAAGTATAACAGGCCGTATAAACGATTAGGCAGTAGCATTTATATTCTGAGATATTTTTGTAGTATGGAAATTCATTTAAGCGTGCTTTTTTTTTTTTTTTAAAGCACATTTTGGCAGACAACCTTTTTGAAGTTTGCAGATTAAGTAAACGAATGTAAAACAATTAATGTGAACTTTCTGTAAATGTATAGTTAAACATGGGAATATTATTCAATGTTTAGATCATATGGAAGTTGTTTTATTGTCAAATGTTTTATGTTAATGGCCTCTGATAATGTTTACGTTAATGGCCCCTGATAATACTTTCCTTTGACATAAATTTCTTTGACTGTGAGATGCAAATTCTGCTGCATGAATAAGTGCTTCAGTGCTTACAGTTCTTCCATGCAATGTCTGTCTCACTTTCTGCCAATGACTGTCTATTATAAATAGAGACTTTCTTGTGCACGGGCCAGTCAAGGAGGCTGGAGTGGAAAATAGAGAAGTGGGCTCTCTCCCAATTTCCATGAACTGGTTTCCTCTTTCTCATAATTTTTTATTGATATTGGCTTGGTAAAATTCTGTACTAACACCATGACTATTTATGATGCTGGTGTCAAAGTAACGGGATCTACAGTGCATCCGTAGAGGTAGACATTGGTGAAGAAAACAATAGCCCTTTCAGATAAGCGACCCATACACGGTGCAATTTTTTTCTTTTGCATGATATGGCCGATTTTGATCGATCTAACGATCAATCATGCACAACATGTATTGTTTTTGTCCTTTTACGTTGCCGATGCACGTCCCCACCGTCGTATAGCTGGATCGTAGATCTTACGGCAAAACCGTAAGATTGCGATCTATTGTGTACAATGTGATGCACATTAGCATCCGTATCATATGATCATACCGATCAATCGTAGACCATTTGAACACATCGTATGGAGAATTTCAAGGGAGATCGTACAACACATCGTGACGTTTCAATATCGCACCGTGTATGGCCGGCTTTAGGGGCATATGTATCAAAGCTTGATGTGAGATAAAGTTGTGAAATATATATCACCAACCAATCTGCTCCAAACTATCATTTCTTAAACACAGCCTGCAAAATGTAAGTTAGAAGCTGATTGGTGATATATATCTCACAATTTTATCTCACATCAAGCTTTGATACATATGCCCCTTAGTCTTCTAACATTTGTACAAGGGACAGTTTCAATTGGAAAATTGAAGCTATTTTGTTTTGTACCTGGACAGACTACTAAAGTCCTTGGGGATTGGGTTGCCATTTTGTCCTTTTAAGGTGTAGGATATCGTGGTCTAGGGTCACCTGGTGGAAAAGATCATTCTGAATCACTTTTAACCAATATTGTACTGCTAGCAGTTACCTTTACTTAATATAATTGATTTTTACAAGTCCCTATGTACCTTATTTACTCATTTAATTTGATCAAAATAAAGTAATTAATGAGAAGTCCTATATTACTCACTCATAGGTTACAAAGCCACAAACTCCTTTGTCTTCGTTATGAGAAACTACACCTTGCACGTTATTGTGGCAGCAATCTGTGTGATGGTCACCCAGTGCTAAAGTCCCCTCACTGATAGTTTTCCATAATATAAGAGTTACCACTTTTTGTATAATTGAGTTACATAGTTTAGAAATGGACAATATGCTTTGAGTGGTAGTTTATTGCAATATTGTCCATTGCCCATTTTAAAAATAGCAGAGTAACATGACTATAACTGTGGGTTATGCATGATGGGTCTATGTCCTCACTGATCTTTGGACTAGACATTTGCTGAATTACGCTGTTATAGGAGGTAGGCATCATTTCATAGGTTATGTGCAAAAACAGATGGAATGCAGTTTGTGACACCATATCCCCCATGGCACTTGTTCGTAGAAGTTCATTGACTATTTTTTTTTTCTCTTCATGGGGGGAATTTATTTGTTTACTTGCACCTGCAGCTCCCGTCTAAAGTGACGTGCAATATTGAATTGCTGTGCCACTAGGCGCGAGTGCTGAGGGTGCCTATTACCTATATCCCATGTTGCACTGAAATGCCCCTGGATTAGCCGAGTAAAGCGGCTAAATCCATGCAAACTGCTGGGCACGCTGCTCAAACGTCAGTTTTGGCGTCCAGAAGTCCTACTTTGAGCATATTTTTGTGCTCACCACTTCAGATCGGTGCAAATAGAAATAATGGGCGCCCACAGCTCTTGCGCTCAGCGGCACATCAATTAAATATTTGCCGTCACTTCAGATGAGAGCTGTTGGCGATGGTAAACAAATTATTTCCCCACTAAGTGTTTTTTAAAACCCAAGTATAATTTGTGGTTATACTCACAACATGCTTGTCAACTCTCCTGGAATGTCTAGGAGAGTCCTGAGTTTTGAGGGTTTTTCTACGGCTCCTGAAAGAGTGGACCAGTCTCCCGCATGCTGCCCACTTCTCGACCACCGATTGTTGATAGTGTTGCCATTGATGAAGTTTTGATGGCACTATTTGATTGCTATCCTTAGTTCACGTGGGGTTTAAGGATGCAATTTGATTTGAATTGTGTCATTGCGGTCCTGCCCTCTGTTGTAGTATGCTGCATTTCACAACCTTGAATGTCGGGGGATGGAGCCACAATGACATGAGTGCGAAGCTCCGCCCCCGAAACTTCAGACATGGTTGGGCTTAATAGCAAGTATGCCTCCCAAGGTGTCAATGCTATACTGGCCTGCCAGGGACATATTATTCGGGAATAATAGTGAGCAATCCAGATACATCACCTTGTACTGAAGAGTCTATTTGTATGAGCAGATACTCTGCTGCTGGATTCCACATTTGCATTAGTTTGTGACTGATAGTGGTGCAAAGTTTTGAGGTTTATCAGCCTCAATGTTATGTAAGTGAGGTCTTAAAAGAAGTATTTGGTAGATGTGAATCTGTATGATCCTCTCTAACCAGCTTGTTTTGTTACAGCTAAGCTACCAGCTAAAGGTTGGCATAATGTACTGCAAAGCTGGTCAAAGCACAGAGGAGGAAATGTACAATAATGAGGCAGCAGGGCCAGCCTTCGAGGAATTCCTGCAACTATTGGGAGAAAGGGTGCGACTTAAAGGATTTGAAAAGTACAGAGCTCAGCTGGATACCAAAAGTAAGAATCAACAACTACCTTCACTTCACCATAAATAACATTATACTGTATTTAGCATTACAACAAACATGACACTCTACTTATTATGTCTGTAACATTTGGCACATTTTTAATTATTTTATTACTCAGGCTAATTATGTATGATGTGGAGAACATCCGTGAAAGAAATGACAAGACAATTTGTTATATATGTCAAATATAGTATAATATTAGTTTATGAAAATGTGGCATCGCCCTTAGTAACCAATTAGATTTTGTAATTGTTTTAGTACAGTTTGTAAATAGTTTTTAATGTTTGTCCAATCAATCAGTGGGTGTTCCAAATAAACCAATCACCATGAGATGTCTGCACCTGCAAAGTTCAGATCAGCCAGTGACCTCATGCTATGAGGGTGGTCGTCACCTAATCTGAATTATTTATTTTTTTTACTGCTTTTTATTTTACAAATGACATTAATAATATCCAGATATTGAAGCCAACAGTACTTTTCCAGATGTGTCCTCAGACACCTATCCTTTTGCGCCTTATGGTGTGAGGTTTCTGACGCCACCCACATGTGCATTGCATACTTTCCCTGAATTTTGTTACTTTTTCTTCAATTTTGTGTCTTAGTACGCATATAGGGCCTGATTCACTATGGATTGCGGCTGCGATTACGCACACAGGTCTGCTGCGAAAATATGCTAATGAATGCAATCGCAAAGCCCCGTCGCACAGCCAGCATAAAGACACCCACTACCGCTATCTCACATCCGTAAAACCTTGCAATTCTGCATATACATCGGAAACATCGAGTAACATCGGCCCGTCACGCACAATTACAACAGGTCTGACCTTACTCAGAAATTGCTAACCTTGTCGCACGCATTGAGTACTCAATATGTACTCATACTCGTATGCTTTCGCAGTGGCTAATTTATGCATTCCCAAGCAGCTGCGTTTCTCCTACCACTCCCCCGTCACCACTCCCCAAACACTGATGTCCTGTCTGTGATGGCTTTGTATCTGTATAGGTGATCGCAGTGCAATCACAATGCTATTTCTCGCACGCGCACTACAAAACATGCGCAGTACGCACCATCAGCGGACCTGCGCACGCAGTTGCGATCTGTGATGAATCAGACCCATAGTGTACTAGGTACATGGTATTAGTTTTGTTTGGTCAAAAAGTAATTGGTGTGAAGTAACAGATATAGCATAACCATTCATGGCGCAGATTTTGGACTTTTCTTTTGCGTTTTTAAACAGACTGCATACTTTTTTAATCAATTTATTACCTTTATCTATTATGAATCTTGCTTTGCTTATATTTAGTACCCTGTACTTAGTATTTTTGTACCAAAGAACTGGTATGTCACAGACTAAACATAACGATGCATGGCATAGGTCACTCGTACCTTTTACCCTAGATTATGTATTTTTATCTCCGTTTTGCTACATTTACCTCAATTTTGCATCTTAGTTTGCTTAAGGTGTACTAGGTACTTAGGATTAGTGTGTTGATGCTGCTAAGTCACCAAGTCATGGCGCGCTAAACGGGGCTACTCGACGCGACTCGAGGATAGGTGTATGTGAACACATCTGACTTGTTTATAAGTATTTATGTTGAATTTCCTCAGATTAAAGGGGTGATATTAATTCTGTGCCATAGGGAGAAGCTTGATCTGTCCCTAATAACGCATATAAAAACCATGCAATGTAATATACCCCCTATAGTCTCAAAACCGTACATCTTAGCAGCTGTTTAATGGAGATTGTAGCACTTTCTTACATTAATACCATCAAACACAAATACACAGCATAAGAATAACGCTTAGCAATAAATTAGTCTCTGTGATATCCTAAGCCCTTTTCTTCCACCTTAAGGTTCCGTGATCCCCTCTTCACTTTTCACTTCCACCTTTCTAAATTCCCTAATATATACATTGGCACTGAGGGTGTTTGGTGGCAGCATTGTGCATGTCTCACCTAGATGAGCAGCTGTCTGATTTGCTGGTCATAGTGAAACTGGTGGGCAGTATAATAACCCAGGTGCTAATCCGTTTAAAACCTTTCTTTATACTCCTTCATGGCTAACCCCAAAGCATAAAGTTACCAATCTCTGCTAAATGTGTTCTTGTTGCATTACCAGGTCTAATCAGAGATTCAATGCAATACATTTATTACTTGTACTACTTGTACCAAACAACAGTTAGAAAACAGTAGAGCGTTCTCTTTATCTAGAACTGCAGGAATATTTATCTTCTTCTGACTCTTTGGGAATGGAAAATAAAGCCCACCCATCTGTCTACAAATAGTAGACCACCATCAAAAAGAAATGATTCATGGTTCCAGAAAGTATTCCCTGGCATGTAGCTCTGTCCATTCAGCGTATTGGAAACTTGAAATGATTGTGTGGCTGGTTTTTGCAGCAAGTTTTAAGCATGGTTCAGCACACATTTGGAACAGTTCAGCATTGAGCAACCATGTTTTCATTCGCCTTTCCTGGCAACAAAACACAGCAGCTGTAAAATCTAGACACATTGGACAGAAGTAGATAGGTTGGTTTATGAAACAAAGCAAGCCTGCTTTGTACTTGCTACTGTAGCAAGTTATGTGATCATCACCAATTGTGTTATTTCTAAAAGAATCTTTAAATATGGGGTGTGGACATGTACTTTTGTTTTTTTTCAAGGTAAATTATTAGAAAAGTTTTAGAACCATTTAATACTCTGTAAAAATAATTGTTGTTATATGTTTAGATAAAACATTTCTTAGTTGCCCTTTTTTGTCATTCATTATATTTTTATTATAGTGATTTAATTGTAATGTATTCATAACCAATTTGGAATTTATGGGAAATATTGCATTGGTTGCTGAGAGTTATTGCTGTTTGTTAGTAAATTACTCCCAAATAAGTGTTAAAATACTTTTTCAACTTTACTGGACAGTTCCAAAACCTCAACTGTGTTGGTAGTGGTGCATGGTGGTTGGGATTTGTAAGAAACTATGAATAGATTTGTCTTAAATTTTGTGGTTAAAGGGGGGTATCCACTAGACGCTAAAGTTGAACGATAACGATAAAATTGTTCGATAATCGTTTGAACATCGTTTGAAAATTTGGTCTTTTAGACATCTGTCATCGTGCAAACATGCTGGTCAACCTGACGATATCGTCAGGCTCATCATGTTTCCAGATGATGGATGACCCTGCACTGAACGTCTGCTCGTTCAGTGCAGGCACATCACACGACTGACAAACGACTGCACGATTACAATGTCGTAATCGTGCAGTCGTTTTCAGATCTTGTAGTGGATGCCCCCCATAAGTCTGTAAAATCTTGTCAGCCACATAAAGCTGCAGTTTAACGCTTAAGTGTACATTTAAGAAGCAGCGGCCTGCAAGAATTGTGTTTTGTTTTCAATGTTAGTGCCTTTTTACGTTCAGGGTCAAGCCCACCGAGAAGCGTTGTTTTGTAAATGTACCCCTTAGTCTTTTTATCCCACCATACTATATTTAGAATGTCATAGTGGAAATTGCACTCCTTGACCTTTTTATAGAATGCCAGCACCTCATTTAGTTACCAAATTTTAAAGGTCCAGAAGGTTGCCAAAACTATGAATATTTGAGATGTTGTTTGAATGGAATAATCATATTCTCCACACAGCATATTCCTCTGAATGATGGTGATTGTTACCCTGTTTCCATCGTTTTGCCTTACTACTGTACACACTGTCTTGGGCACTGTGAATTTGGCACCCTGTGTCCCAGGGTCTGATTTCTTTAGACCTTAAGAGCTATAAATTACGTATTAAGGGGGAGATGTATCAAACCTTCTCAAAAGAGTGGAGGAGCTACACATAGCGACCAGCAGGCTTCTAGTTATCATTTATCAGGTACATTCCCTGAAATGACAGCGAGAAACATATTAGTCGCTATGAACAAGCTCTACAGCTGTCCTGTTTTAAAGGTTTGATGCATTCCCCTTATATTGGTGTAGGATAGATCATAGCACAGTCTGCCAGCTCCGCTCCTAAATCAGAGTCTAGTCTCTGCTATAGACAACATGTTCTTTTCCGGACAAATGCCATCACTGAAGAACCCTTTGGCTAAAAGCTTAATACCAGAGACACTGTGGGCCTGATTCAGAGCTGTGCGCAAGTCTGCTTTGCGGATGGATCTCGCAAATTTTAGTAATTGCGCAGTTGTTGGAGCAACTTTGAGCTGCTACGGGTAATTCAGAGTCCTATGCATCTCAGCTGCATCTCCTCTTGTGGCATAATGGGTGTAACTGGGCAACAACTGATCATTCGCAAGTAGGGTGAGCATTCTGTGGGTGTTGAGACAGAACTTCAGGCTTTACAGAGTTGTGGGCCTGCAGAGGTCCGTCTGATTTTAGAATGAACTCTTGCTACTTTCAGAAGCAAATCTATAGGTGCAGTGCGGCCACATAGATGCAGCAAATTCTGAATATAGGCAGCGATTCGCATCTATTGCCAAACAAGTGATGCAGCCTCAGGTGCGGACAAATTAATGCGACTCTAAATCCGCATACAAATTACTTTTAATGCAGCTGGTGTACTGTATATTAAACGTCTGGGTTCTCATGGCTGACATTACAAAAAGTGAATACAAAAAACACCTGAATTTGAATTAGTTCATCTGCGTGTCTGTGTTTTTGTTTAAAACTATGTCTATTGTATGTACTGACATGACTAGAACACCAGAGCACAGCATGTAACAGAGACCGAGTGGGTGCAACTCTAAAAGCAAATAGCAGAAAACCATTAAATGGAGGCATTGATGGGTCTTTTCAATGGAGATATCAAGGATAAATATATTGAGAACAAAAAGAGCAGTGAAAAGTCTTTCTTCATTGCATCAAGGATGAATTTCTTGAGGCCACAAAGTTGGTTTTATCATGGCAAAATTGTTATATTGCACAATAGATGAGTCATTAGAACCAGTTACAATATCTGATACAAACTAAAACTGCTGCTATATACTTGTATACTGTTTAAATGTATTCAATAAAGTTTAACAATAGTTCATATTTGTGATTCACTGACACAAGAATAATGGATATCCGTTTACATTCACTATATGACTCACAGCAATTAGAATTGATACAGTTTTGCCTCTGAAGTTAGAAGCTCTCTAAATACAGTTTTTGGCATTCTGGTGGCATTTAACAGGTGATTCCAGGTCTCCATTAGCAAAATAATATATGCTTAATGTAGATCAACAAGTTGAAAGGATTATATCCTTATTTGTGGATGTGTTCAGCCATTCTGCTAGGAAACTTTTTTTTATCTTAAATCAACTTACGTTTTACATTTGATCCACATCTATGTGAAAGCACAAAATACCCATTGGGAAAAATATAAAACCTTAAAATTATACTCCAATCTAATTTATTTTGGGAGCATGGCAGACAATGTGGTATCTTTTATTGCTAGTGCATTCTATACTAGGGTGAGGATTTCAACTACCAGTGTTAAAGTCCAAACATAATGCTACGTAGATATTACATTTCCGTCTCTGCCATAAATACACTAATAGTTTAACCCTTTATCTGTTAACAGCCGATTCAACTGGTACCCACTCTCTTTACACTACATACAAGGATTACGAGATCATGTTTCATGTCTCTACCATGCTGCCATACACTCCAAACAACAAGCAACAGGTAAGTACTTTTCATCTGAGCCCTTATGGAAAATGTTATAGATAAATGCTTTAAGACTAGCTGTGTTTTATTATGTGGACTGGTTGCAAGCAAAAAAAACAACAGATTTTTATAGTGCCTCATGTGCGGTCTGTGTTCCTGGTCAGGTGACATTTTGTTACCCTACATGCAGGCCAATTAGTGTTTGAGGGACCTTTTCATCATAACTAAAGTAAAGTTTTCCCTCCCTTTTTACTTATTTGTTATTTTCAAGTATCACTGCTATTCATCTAACATGTAGCGAAGGAGATATCACTGATATCTACTTGTTACAGTCCTGCTGCGTTCAGTTCCACACTCCCCATACTTTATGGGGATGTAGAAATTAAACCATTTATCAAATTCTGAAAATTAGGTATTTTTGTAATAAAATTCAAAGAGCCTTTGCTATATACAAACATACCTGCGTTCGGGGCTTTCTTCCTGGTTACCCGGCAGGGTACCAACCATAGAAATCACACAATAGGGGTGGCACTCAGGCGACTTGGTAAACTTATGACTTCAGGAGCCTGTAGTTAATCAACATTTCAGAACTTTTAATGTTCTTCCATCAGGTTTCTGAAACGTTGATTAATACCTATAATCGCATGGTTTCTAGTCTGTATAGATGAAGCAAACTGCCCAGAAAGAGCTATTGCCAAATTCGTCAAGGTCAGGTTAGCTCACCTAATAACTGGGCAAACACTGTGGAGCAGCCTTTAACCGCTTGCCTGGCACAGTCGTATCTGATACGACCAGTCAGAGAAACACAGTGGGCGGCTTGCTGTAAGTTAACTTCCAGCAGTCGCCCATCTCAGAGGGACCTGCCGGTCCCTCTACACCTGCGCCGCCTCCTCCTTTGTGTCCCGATCACTGCTGGCCACAGTGATCGGGCCCCGGCGGCACCCCCGTAGAAGCAGCAGCCACGGCTCCTGTAGCCGCTGCTGCTGCTGCGCCCGATCACTGTGGCCAGCAGTGATCGGACAGCCATTTCAATAATAGGCAGTAGCGGCGGCTCTGGTAGCCGCCGCCGCTGCTATGTAGTGGAGCCGCTAGCGGGACACCCTCCCGCTGCGGCTCCGGATCACAGTGATCAGTGAGATCACTGTGTGAGAGAAGCAGCAGCGGCGGCTCTGGTAGCCGCCGCTGCTGCTATGTAGCCGGGCCGCTAGCGGGACACCCTCCCGCTGCGGCTCCGGATCACATTGATCAGCAAGATCACTGTGTAGTCAGCAGCAGCAGCGGCTCTGGTAGCCGCCGCTGCTGCTATGTACCTTGGCAGCCCCTCCCACTACTTTCCGGCCTCAGCTCCACCTCCCCAAGTCCCATGTGTCCCGATCACTGCTGGCCACAGTGATCGGGCAAAATACAAAAATAGTTATAAAACATGTGTATACATATATATGTATGTATATGTGTGTGTGTGTGTGTGTGTGTGTGTGTGTGTGTGTGTATATATATATATGTGTGTGTGTGTGTGTGTGTGTATATATATATATATATATATATATATGTGTGTGTGTATGTATGTATGTATGTATATATATATATATATATATATATATATATATATATATACATACACACACATATGTGTGTGTAAGCAGGAGCAGTATATATATGTGTGTATATATATACACGTGTGTGTAAGTAGGAGCAGTGTATATATATATATATATAGATATATCTATATATTCGAGATATATATATATTCGATATATATATCGAATATATAGATATATCTATATCGAGCTTATATATATATCTGTATCGAACACATATATATATCTATATCGAATATATATATCTATATCGAATATATATATATATCTATATCGAATATATATATATCTATATCGAATATATATATATATCTATATCGAATATATATATTCGATAGATATTGCAGAGCCTCTGATTAGGGATGGCAACCGACCATCGACGGTTTGTAAACATCGATGGCCTGACTGTAAACAAGTGGTTTGCCATTGCTGGTGGCCATCAATGTTGCACCATCGTTGGTAGCCCTCAATCGATGTTTATGAAACATCGACAGTTGTGGTCTACACAGATCTTGCCCAATCGCTAAACAATTGATGGCTTCTAACGATGGTTGAACCATCGATGGTACAGCTGTCAATGGCCATCACTACAGTATAACATAAAAATTGCTATTTTTATGGTATACTGGGTTTTAAAAAAAAATTTTTTTTTCAAATAAAATTGTGATGGATAAGTTTAAAATTGTGTTCTTGACCTAATTCAGTCATAAAAGAAACCGACAATTTTGGAGCGGTTTTTGGAAAAAGATTTCGTCAGTTAAGTGGTTAATCTGTGAGCGGTTTGGGACTGAAAATTGCATCTGATGTGTGCCAATTTTAAAAATCATGAAGGAAACAAAAAAAAACAATTAGTAAATAAACCCCAGGTGTCTTACGGTCTATTTTAAAGGACTCTTCATACATGTTGGTTGCATATAAAAGACTGCTTAAAACAAGCAACACTACAGATGTGCTCTCGTACATCTACGGTAGCTCTCCTACATCTAGCCTTAATGAGTGACCCGCCAGGTCCCATGCAATTCTGCTAGCCTTGGGCCTTTTTTGTTGCTGAAAATTAATCTAAGTCAAAATGCAATGGGACTAATACACACCAGCAGACTATGCTGATTAATTTGATGTACCACACTTGTATATCTGTGTGCATCGGAGTCTGTATATGAAGCACAACGGAACTTGGAATGAAAAAAGCAGCGGCTGCTACATTGTTGCACTTCGTATACAGATTCAGAGACTCAGTCACACACAGATATACCAGTGACACATACCAAATTAATCAGCACAGTCTACAGATGCGTCCTATTCCCATCGCATTGCGACTTAGACACATTTCTGGCAAAAACAGGACGCCTGGCGATAGTGGTGAGGGGCATTTTGGTACAACTGCAGCAAAGATGTGTAAGGACACATCTGTATATAAAAGAGCTAATAACAATATTCGCAGCTATACTTTGTGTTTACCAGCTAATGTTCACACGGGTGGGTGTGTCGGGTTAACTCTGTACCTTACAGTCATTTTTAAATGTTTTTTTGCATAATCTTTTTATATGTGTAAAAACAGTTTCTTATTTGTGTTCACACAAAAGGGCTACAGCACAAAACACACAAAACCCTTCCCCTTTCTGCACATTTAGCAACCTTACTATTGTAACTATTGTTGAGTGACTTAGCCATGCCAACTGCACAAGATCATATGGCAATTAAATGCAATCAAGCACAATAACATGTGTGGCTTAGTTATGCTATTTAAGCAGTTCAGCTCCTTGCCATCTGTGGTGTGGAAACAATGTTTATAAAGGAAGTTTATTAGCTCAGGTGTACTAATTATTACTCATCCAGCTCCTAAGAGCTAAACAAAATACCTGGGCTGGTGAGTACTGGAAGAATAGCCAGACTGGAATTGATTGTGCGTTTGATAAGAATGGAACAAATAGACTTCTGCTTTCCATTTGTTTCAGGCCCAGTGATTCTAAGCAAATTGTACAAGTCCTTAGGAATAGATTTACTAAGGATTGTTTTAGCATTAATTCCTATTGCTGTGTTAAAACGGTCAGTCTAAGCCACCAACTATCGGCAACTTTGACATGCCGCGCCTTAGCAAATGAACCCTTTACCATTAATTTGGGTACTCGCCGTACAGCGGTGTCAGCCAGCTACGCGCCGATCTAACGATACACAGCGCACACCGTACACACTTCACGATCCAGCATATGACTGCACGATGTATCATTACATGCTGCATGTAACTGCACCACGTCGTTCATTGCTTCATCCCATCTTACGTGCAGGACAGCAGATGGGACGATGCTATGATCCACTGTCTGGAACTACTGATCAGACATACACATTATACAATGTGTGCACTATATTGTTTGATCCGCATCCGGATAATATATTGTATAGTGTGTACCCAGCTTTACATTCACATCACTATGGGCCAACAACCTACCAGAATCTATATGGCCGACCTGTTTCACTTACCAGGGTAAATTCCCTGTAACAATCTGGGACTAATACAACCCTTTTACAAAAAATGTGTAAATGTTCCATTATCTTATTGGAGCCTGAGATGTATTCCCCTGCAAGTATAGTTGCTAACTAGCCAAGTACAGCTGCTGCTGCTTATTGGACATTTCTCTAATTGGGTGCTAAGGGTAGCTGATTGTGTTCTTCAGTTCATTTACCAATCGGAAATCCCACAAAAAGTTACTTTTATATTTGTAGATGTTACTAGTTGCTCATTTTTATTTCCCTATTCGTATCCTAGTCTTAGGGGCCCTCGAAAATGTTAGCAGTTGTGAGATCGGTATTACTATAGCATCACATGAAATGTGGGTGCTTTTTGATAATAATACACCTAACAACTTATTGTCCGATCCTGCGATCGGATTGGAAACGCCAATCCGCCGTTCGGAAGTGCAGACCGGCAGCCACCGATGTTCCGCGATCCGTTGGAAGTACGGTGAAATTATACATGTTAAGTTGCACCGATTTGCTAATCACGATCATATTTTGATCGTGTTCTGCAAATCAGTGAAATCTCTATCGCAGGATCGCGACAATCCGACGCTAGTGTATGGGCCCCTTTTAGACTAGAGGATAAATGCTGTAAAGAATGGCTTGATGCCGATAGTGAAAATGTTCATTTGGGATGCAGAAGTCTACAAGCATTGCGTGCAGTGTCTCTGGTTTGACAACATAACAGAGGGATCATTATTTAAAAAATAATACAATTAAATTTCAATAATATACAAAACATTAGAAACGTTACGTAATGGCTCAAGGAGAAAGAAATAATTGTCACTTGTTAGATGATGATATACCTCCATGTACATTTAAAGAACAATCCATCACACATGTGGTTTGCGTGCAGAAATCTCCTTTTTATTCATATTTCATGTATTGCTTATATCATCTGTTCATGCAATGATCCATTACTGTAGCATTTGGGTGGTCAATCACACGAAAATGGACTTTGATGTACAATGTTTATTTTTAAATAGTTATATGGGATGACATTCATCTTTACAAAGCAGCAGAACAAAGGATGAGCCAGTAGTCTATATATCCATGGCACTTCTTAAGGGGCCTATCCATTAGCAGATAAAATGAACTCTATATTGTTCAATCGTTCATTATATCTGCTAATGGATAGGCCCTGAACGATGACAGATGCGCACTCCCGTGGCCGATAAATCGCATCCATCATCTCCCCAACATGTTAGTCAATTATCGCATATAGCTGTACGATATTAGCAATATCGTGCAGTTTATATGCAGTGAACAACGAAATATATTAGCAGCAGCTACAGAGCGCTGCAGTGAAAAAAATCCACTCCCTGAATGTCGTCATGCGATATCGCTCATCATTCGTCAAAATCTGTCATGTACATGACAGATATCGTTCAGCACAGCCACCGGAATTTTCATGGGATATCTTTTGTCTTTCATCGCTCAGAAATACATCTGCTAATGGATAAGCCCCTTTACTCTCTGTTTGAGCACCTCTTGTAATCAATTTTATTATCTTTTTGATATAAAGTTTATATTGTGAATGCTCAGGAACACACACTATTCTTCATTCAATGTAAATTGAATCATGCTCAAATCTAAAACACATTTATTAAGGTTTTTCATGCATTGGAAATATGATTGCAAAATGTGTAAACAAAAAAAAAACGGATCTTTTTTTATAGCAACAAAATTATGCGTAAGACCTCTTATATGAAACAAAGTACATGTATCTGAATTGTTCAACAGAATATCACTGTGACATTTAGTTGTGTCCTCTAAAATGCTTTATTCTAGGAACAAAGAGAAGTCAATGTGGATGTAGTACATTTGTTTCACATGGAAGCTGTTTGACACCACAGTATTTACATGATAGGAGCCACCCAACATTGCTCCGTGCCACTGCTTACAGCATCTGTCTATTAGCTTCCTACTTACTGAATCCCCATCATTATGATGCATGCCCTAACATATGCATATGAGAGGACAGGCCACTGCCTACCAAAATAACAGCATCGTCAGATCTGAAATACTCTGTCCTGCTGTAACATTCTGATGGTCTTATTGGCTGAAGGTTTTTCTGTCTCCCACACACTTCAAACCTGGAGACTTCTAGGTAGGAGTGAAAAAATGGTTAATAGGAAGCATAGACCTTAAAGTAATTCACTATATAAGACCATTCTATCAATTAATGTCATTTCCTGGGGAATCTGATATCTTAAAACAATATCTATCATGTTTCAGATATGTTCTTCTATTTGGAAATAAAGTGATCTGTGAACTATGTGCATTAAAGAGCTGCAGTTTTGGCTTGCGATACTGTCATTTGCCATTTCCAGCAATGAACATCCTATTAGAAAAAAAAGACAATAAAATAATGCTGTATTATAGGTAATTATGCAGATCCCACAGCAGTTAAAACAGCCAGCTCCGTAGAGAAATAATTACAAGTGTGCTACAGTAAGCGGTTGTCAGCACACGTTGCCATAGGAACGGAAGTCTGGGTCCCTGCTGTTTGCTTTATGTTCACAAATAGAATTTACTGCTGGTGGAGGATAGGAGGGTCCTTTAGAGTTAAATTGGAAATGCATTATTCATTTAATACCGTGTGTTTTCACATGTTTATGGACAAACACTGCTGTGCTTTCAGGCATCAGAGGAGGTCAGGGACCTGGAAAGACTGAGTACATTCTTTAAAAAAGTGTCTATTATGGTCACTCTATAGCTACAAGCCAGTCTTTTTGTATGCCAGGTGGTAAATGTTGTTTTATACCTGTCTGGTACCTTATGGACCTGTGTAATGAATAAGATCTGTTCATCATTGATTATTTGTGTTTACTCTTTTTTTTTTTGTGGATATCGAATCTCAAAGTACTGTATCTTCAGGCTGAATCATTGTTTGCATCATAGTGGACAGTTACACAATTATGTGTTCCAGTGAAGAAAAAAAAGGAAGATTAAATTTGCAATGTTCGTTAAGTGTTTATTTAATTTGTGCACACCAGGAAATGTATTATTAGCATGCTTTTATTATTTATTTTCAAACTTGTTAAAATTGACATTTCACACAGTGGCGATACCTAAGGGATGAAACCCATATCATGTGCACGCATGCTCGTACATGTAATGCCAGTGACTGCAACAGACCATTAATATGTGTATTACCCAGGAGAATGTATTTATGCCTGCCTGCCAGTCATAAATGAGAATAAATAACCTGTTTAGTCGTATTACAATTGCAGTGATCTTCTGTTTTCTTAAATAAACTCCTGTATCAGGCAGTATTACATGCACTTTGCTGAAGAGCTTTTAGGAAGCCATCTATTGTGTCGCTTAAATGTCCAAAGCTGTGATTTTCTTTAATTGCAGCTGCTGAGGAAGCGTCACATCGGAAACGATATTGTGACAATTGTGTTTCAAGAGCCTGGAGCCCAGCCGTTCAGCCCCAAGAACATCCGCTCTCATTTCCAACATGTCTTCGTGATCGTAAGAGCTCACAACCCATGTACGGACTCCGTCAATTACAGGTACGATTCCCCAGTGCATGGACAATTTGCATAGCACTTAATAGGTGAGGCGCATCAGGGCCTGTTCAGTTGGGCTGTTTTAACCATTTGCTATCAGACACTATGGAAGAATTGGAAATATTACCAGGAGGCACTGGTGTCTACAGTGCAGATCTGATTCACATCTACAAATGACAAATTTGCCTCATTTGGTGCAGAGTACTGGTACTAAGTCACGGTAAAGGAAATACATTTATATGTGTGTTGTTTATTTAAATAGGACATTTACCCCTCTTTCTAAATAAAGCTGCCTTTGTCTCTAAATTTCCTATATGTTTAGACAATGACAAATAATGAGATGTGTATATGTGCCCGATTTACAGAATAGTACATTTGTGTTTTATAATGGGCAAAAAAAAAAAAACCCATCGTATGAATTAGCATATAGAACAAAGCCTGATACTTTGTTTTCCTTTCATTGATTTTGTTATGTTATGATTTATGTATTATTGTGGGATGTTTGTTTCCATTTACAGCACATATTGTTTGTGATTTTAAATGTTGAATGTAACCTTTTTGTTTTCTTCTTGAAATGTTAAAGTAGAGGTGAAACATTTCAGGCACTCCTAGGTTTTTATGGAAGTGATTTAAGGTCTGTTTTTTTACTGGTGTGACTTCTCTAGTATGAGGTCCATTCTCCATGCCGTACACACAAGGCATTGTATTACAGGTATATCACTACCACACATGTATCAATTCATTTGGCCCCAGGTCAGTCTTCCTAAATTTCCAAATGTGAAAACCTTAATAGGGACCAGGCCAGACCTGCTCACAAGGTTTGAAATATAGATATTTAAACAAGTTCTAGATAGAACATGTATGATTTAATTGTTTGTTGTTTTTTTTGTCTTTAATTAAATAGTTGTCATTATAAAGAAGTCCATCAAAAACAGTGAATTTTAGCAAGTTCACAATGTTTTTTTTTTTTTATTGATAATCTTCTTTAAGCCTGGCCCTGTAGTGGTTCAGAGCGTTGTGTAATTTGCATGACCAAGAACAACCTGAATTAAATTGATCAGCCAAAAATCCAGTTGGCAGATGACTGTTGTACCTTCTCCCTCTCCCTATGTTATGCTTATGCTTGGTCCAAGATGGTAGATTTGTCCATTTTGATCATTTACAAAGTTGTTTCTTTTGTTTGGCACTTGTGAGTGGCAAATCAGCCTTTGTGGGGCCATTTTGTTAATGTTGCTACATACTATTCATGTTAATGTCAGAAATTTGAAGTCTTCAGGTTTTGTTGCATCGTATTATTTGTTATTTTTCCATATTGCAGTGTTGCTGTTACAAGATCAAGAGATGTACCTGCCTTTGGTCCACCGATCCCAAAAAGTTTTAACTTTCCTAAATCTGCAGTGTTCAGGGACTTCCTATTAGCAAAAGTTATTAACGCAGAGAATGCTGCTCACAAGTCTGAGAAGTTTCGAGCTATGGCAACGAGGACCCACCAGGAGTATTTGAAAGACCTTGCAGAAAAAAATGTCACCAACACCTCTATTGATTCATCTGGAAAGTTTCCATTCATCTCCCTTGCTTCAAAGAAAAAAGAAAAGGCAAAGCCATACTCATGGGCCGAACTGTACAGCACAGGAGCAATTGTCTGGAGTGTCCAAGTTGAAGATTTCAGCAATGCTCTGGAGATAGAATGTCTCCTGTGCATCTCAAATGAAATCCTGGCTCTGATCGACCATGAAACAAAAACTGTCATATTTAACTGCTCAAGTCGAGATGTTATAGGATGGACGTCTAACAACACAACTGTTAAAATTTTCTATGAGAGAGGGGAGTGTGTATTTATAAGAAGCTACACCACCAATACTGATGAGATAAAAGAAATTGTGAAGAGACTGGAGGTGAGATCAAGCTGTGTAAAGTATTTCTAAATTCTGGTGTATTCTAATGTCAATTGTATAATGCAGTGATTCTCAAACCTCAAGTTTTCTCAACAAGTCATGTCTTGGGGATTCCTGTGTGTGGACACAGGTGGCATAATTACTGACCCCCAAAAAATAGATTCTTACCTTGCAGATTAAAGAATCCACAAAACATGACCTTGAGGACTGGATTGGAGAACCCCTGGTTTAATGTAATCTATTACCTAGATACCATTCACAAAATTGACAAGGAAACTATACTTCTGAAACTCTTAATCCAAATTAGCAAGAATGTAATTGTTAATAAAAGATAAAATGTAAAGTCACTTTGCTTTAGGGAAATAGGATATTGATGCTTTCCGTTTGTACAGTGTCTCATTGATCTCTCTAAAAAGAAACCAGCAGTAGACCCCCATCATTGCAGGGTCCCAGCGTCCCTGGTATGATGCTCCAATTTCAGAATGTCTTGGTGAAAATGTTCCACCTGTTCATCACTTACACTACTCAGGTTGTCAGGGAAAAAGTCTAGATGGGAATGTAAAAAGTGAATTTGACTTTCTAAAACCCATATTCTTGTAGTTGTCCAATAGTTCATTCACAATGGACACGTAGTTGGCCTCTTTTCTGTTCTTTAAGAATCCACGCATAGAAGTCTTGAAGGAGGACGAAGCAGCAGACTCAATTTCCGTCAATTTAGCGTTAAATATTTAATCCGTAAGCAGTTTCCATATTTGGGGGCCAACAAATATGCCATTTAGCTTTTCTTTGCTTCACTTAACTTCGGAAACTTTTCCTTCAGATAACTGAAAGCCTGGCCGTCTTTATCCAGAGCTTTCACAAAATTCTTCCTTAGTCCAATCTGATGTGAAGCAGAAGTAAAATGATTTTATGCGGCTCAACCAATGGAGTGTACTTGACTTTTTTTCTCTCCAGCAATATAGGTTTCTCTCTCTGCCCACTTCTTTGTGATAAAGTGATTTTTAGTGTCTCTGCTGTCCCATAAACCAGTGGTTCCCAAACTTTTTTACTTCACGGCACCCTTAATGACTCAGCAGTTATTTGTGGCACTCCTTGGCCAAAAGAAAATACTTCACTTTATATCCTAACAACAAAGTAGCTGTTATAAAGAATGACAAATACATTGAAAAACAAAAAGCAAGAGGTAATCCTGCCGATATGTGAAAAAAAGATAAGCCACAAAAGTGTACTTAGCGTTGTTTTAATAACATCTGAATGATTTCCCTTCGCCATACAATGGTATGGCAATGTGAAAATAATTAGATGTTTGCAAATAACATAGAGAAGTGTTTTTTCTCTATATTATCTGCTTTCATATACAGTACCAGTCAAAAGTTTGGACATATCTGCTCATTCAATGGTTTTTGTTTATTTAAATTATTTTCAACATAGTAGATTAATATACTGAAGACATCAAAACTATGAAAGAACACATATGGAATTATGTTGCAAACAAAAGTGTTAACAAATCAAAATATGTTTTATATTTTAGATCCTCAAAGTAGCCCCTTTTGCTTGGATGACAGCTTTGCACACTCTTGGCATTCTCTCAATCAGCTTCATGAGGTAGTCTCCTGGAATGGTTTTCCAACAGTCTCGAAAGAGTTCCCAGAGGTGCTGAGCACTTGTTGGCTGCTTTTCCTTCACTCTGCGGTCCAACTCATTCCAAACCAGCTTAATTGGGTTTAGGTTGGGTGATTGTGGATGCCAGGTCATCTGACTCAGCACTCCATCACTTTCCTTCTTGGTCAAGTAGCCCTTACATAGCTTGGAGGTGTGTTTGGGGTCATTGTCTTGTTGAAAAACAAATGATGGTCCCAGTAAGCGCAAACCAGATGGAATGGCATGGCGCTGCAGAATGCTGTGGTAGCCATGCTGGTTAAGTGTGCCTTGAATTTTGAATAAATCCCCAACAGTGTCACCAGCAAAGCACCCCCACACCATCACACCTCCACCTCCATGCTTCACAGTCTCACAAAGACATGGCGGTTGGAACCAAAAATCTAAAATTTGGACTTATCAGATCGAAGTACAGAATTCCACTGGTCTAATGTCTATTCCTTGTGTTTCTTGGCCCAAACAATTCTCTTCTTCTTGTTATTCATCCTCAGTAGTGGCTTCTTCGCAGCAATACAACCATGCAGGCCTGATTCACACAGTCTACTCTGAACAGGTGATGTTGAGATTTGTCTCCTACTTGAACTCTGAAGACTTTGTGGTCTCTAATCTGAGGTGCTGTTAAGTAGCGGTTTCTGAGGCTGGTAACTAATGAACTTATCCTCTGCAGCAGAGGTAATTCTTGGTCTTACTTTCCTGGGGCGGTCCTCATGAGAGTCGGTTTCATCATAGCGTTTGATGGTTTTTGCAACTGCACTTGAGGATACATACATTTCTTGAAATTTTCCGTATCGACTGACCTTCATATCTTAAAGTAATGATGGACTGTTTCTCTTTACTGAGTTGAGTGGTTGGTGCCATAATATGGATTACAACAGTAGTCAAATAGTGGTGTCCACTATGTGCTAATCCTACCTCTGCACAACATAACTGATGGTCTCAAACACAATAAGAAGGCAAGTAATTCCACAGATTGACTCTTGACAAGGCACACCTGTTAATTCAAAACCATTCCAGGAGACTACCTCATGAAACTGGTTGAGAGAATGTCAAGAGTGTGCAAAGCTGTCATCCAAGCAAAATGGGGCTACTTTGAGGAGTCTAAAATATAATACATTTTTTGATTTGCTTAACACTTTTTTGTTTACAACATAATTCCATAGGTGTTCTTTCATGGTTTTGATGTCTTCAGTATATTAATCTACTATGTTGAAAATAATTGAAATAAACAAAAACCGTTGAATGAGAAGGTGTATCCAAACTTATGACTGGTACTGTACACTGATGTTGGTTGTGTCAAATAGTGCTGGTTATAGCGCATTTGGCCCTTACCACCTCTTCTTGCCTCTCCCCCACTGTTACGGACTATATTTAGCATTGGTGTGGGGTGGAAGATAGTATTGAGCACTTTCTCTCTATTTAAATTATCTATAACCATGTAATAATAACTTTACCATGGCCTGCAATACACCCTTCCACCCCACACCAGTGCTAAAAATACAACTTATTCAATCAATCAAAAATGTAATGATAAATAAAAGGGGTAAAATAAACATATTTAATTTTAATGAATAACTACACTACCTCAAAACCTCAGACACTATCACTGACTGTCGCTAACCTAAACAGAGAAGAGTCCAGGAGTCGCACTCTGAGGTGCAGCAGTAGAAGAAAGACGGGAAGAGTAGGAGGTGGCGGGGCCGCACAGCTCTAACAATCAGTGAGACCAAAAGCACAGCATGGGGCCGATTGTGCTGTGTAAATGATCACGGGCTGCTAAGGAGGCAGCGCGTGGCCAGATCAACTGACGGACCATCCACCCACGGCCCCCTTGCATCAGCGTTGCGACACCCCTGGGAGCCGTGGCGTACACTTTAGGAACCACTGCCATAAACACAACAAACAGCAGTACTTTGTGAATCCACCTTGCAAACCTAGCAGGCCAACTATCTTTAAGTCGCAACAAAGATTCCGTTCATGACTCCTGGGGATATAGTGGTTTGAAACAATGTAGCGTTCACTATAACAATATCGTTGCTGTAGTGTTAATAAAGCACATGGGATTCTATTGCTTCCAGTGTGCTTACTGAGAGCTGCCTCCTGCGGCTCTGTCCCTCCTTTTTAGATGACATACATGAGAGAGAAGGCCACCCGCAGATGCTATCGGCTTCAGCGTCTCCTGTTGTGCTCACACGATGGGTCCAGGATACACAGGACTTTAGAAATGCCTATTAAAGTATCAAGCCGGAGGATTTTTATTTGGAATTGGTACTTGAGATTTTTTTTTATCGGAACTGAATATATTAACCATACCAGTATTGTCAGGTGTGCATTTATTAGCTGGATGCATGCTTTATAATATTAATAGCAATCGATTACAATATTGTTAATTTAATTGTGTATATATTTTTTCTACACTTTTGTACTTGTACTGTTTCAGCCATAGCAGTCTGTTTTTAAATTAGCGCAGTTCTGTCAAACTATATTGCGCAGGTTATGCAAGAAATATGGGATGCCCAGATTTTATCCTGGTCACCAAGAGCACAGTCAAAGTATATTTTATATGCCTTCTTCATCAAGGAGCTAATAGGCTTTCTTTGACTTTTTGGTGTGAACTTACTGCATACATAACAAAAGTTATCAGGATGGTTTACACACCCACAAATTTTAGCGGCTGCCATTACTTCGTATGTACTTGAAAACAGCTCAAAAAATGTACTCACAAAGATACGAAATAACGAACACAAGAAAAGAATACCACTGATTTAAAATGGAGAAATAAAAGCTAAGATAAAATCGCCACTTGCACTAGTCACTACCAGTTGTGTGAGAAGCATATATCGCCTTCTAGTGATCAGTCATCAGCCAGAGTGCTGGGACACATGGGCGGACGCTCTGTCACGAAGAAGTCCACTTTAAGAACACCCCCCAGTTATTGATGGTCATGGTATACTCCAGAGAGCTTCCTGCTTACTTCTCTGCACGTTGGCCGGGAGCTGGAACAGCAAGCAGCATGGCATTCAACGCTAAGAGTCTGGTACTGTCCCAGGACCAGCACATGAAGAAGATGTGGAGGGTGTTTTTTATGACATATAGGGGTATTCAATATGAAACGTAAACTTCGCCGTCTATGCGGGTCGAAGTTTTCGCCGCACGTCGGAGCTTTTGCCGGCGAAAAAGTATCGGGTGCGCCCCCGATTATACCCGTATTCAATATGAAATCGTCGAAAACGGCACCCGGCGAATGTGAAATCAACAAAAACTTCGCTGATTTTTGAGGAAATGACCTTAACACCCCCAAAAAGATGCTCTGACATGGGGGATCACTATGGATACCCCCGATTAGCCCTGCTGAAGGTTTTTGGGGTCTTTAAACAGGCTCAATAGCTGCTATTTTGGGGATTTGGGAAGGTGGTGAAGAATAGTATTTAGAAGGGTTTTTTTGCAGAAAATTAGTAGTTCCAGCTAATTTTGGGTACTTGAAAATGGGGGTGAGCATATTTAAAAGTTGCTAAATTGAAGTTGTAAAAAAAATGTAAAAATCCAACTGCTGCGAACACCTGCAATGAAAAAAAAAAAACACCTGGGGCATACTTGGGGACCCCCTAGATTGTAGTTCCATAGTTTTTAACTTTGTACCCCCCAATTTTTTTTTTCGCCCCCAAAATGAAAGTGCTTTTTTTGGGGTCTCCTGAGGTTTTTTTTAAAAAAAATTTTTGACACCGTTTACCTTTAGGGGACTGTCTGAAGGTTGCAGGGTGGTTTCCGAAATGTTGCACCCCACAACCCCAATTCTGCACTTTTTTTCGCCACCCATTCCTTGGTGATACTTTTCCGCAGGGTTGAATGCAATATACTTTTCGCACCAGTGAAAAGTTTTCAAATTGAATACGGTGTAACAGTAAAACCGGCGAAAATCATCCGAGCGAAAACCTCGCAGAAACTGCGTTTTCGCTTCATATTGAATACCCTTAATAGAGGATGAGAAGATTGGGCAGGATGTGTTCCCAATAGTGCAGACAGTAGAGATACTTGCCGAGCACATACTGTGATTAAATACTTAAATTTTTTAATTTACATTTCTCCTTCATCCAGTAGGGGACACTGGAGTCTCAGTACAGTGGGGTATAGATGTGGGATAACCGGGAGCTGACACTTTAATAAATCTGAATAGTAGCTATCTCCTCCCCCTCTATACCCCCCTTACAGGTCAGTCTTAATATTGTTCCAAGGGAGCTGGTCACATACAAAGAGCTCTCTGCTAAAAATCAAGGATCCTCGATCAGCAAGAGGATCAGACAGGCAGCTCACTGCCCCTGTCTGTCTGCTTCGTTGGAGCTGCCGGGGAGACCTCACCGCCGCTGCTTGCGGCTTTCGCTGGGGTCTTCAGGTATAGAGATCACTGTCTCTGGGGGGTACTTAGACGCGCTGCGTGTGGCGCTTGTCGCGGTCCCCCATTAGCTCAGCCCGCCGCCGGCAGCATTTGGCAGCAAGGAGGTTAGTGATTCCTGGCACCCTGAGTAGCAGGGTGGCCAGGAGAAAATGACTGGTGGCCATTAAAAAGCATCAAGGGCGGAGAATAACACACAGTTCTGCTCCTGCCTCCCAGCTGCCCCAGCGCTCCCAGAAGGAGGCTGGTAGCCATTTTAGAAGACACAGGCTGCTGACAAACGCAGAAGAGAGACCTGTCTGCCCAGATTGTGACTGCACAGTGGGGTTAGACCTGTGAAGAGCAGGTTAGAATGTGTTTACACAGTGATTACAGCACATTATATTGTGTTACACAGCGCTGGTCTCTGCATCAGTGCTGGTTGGGCTGGGTTAATAGCATAATCTGCCTCTATGCCCTTAATCTCTTCTTTCTAAACACACTATCTGTGTGTGTTTGTGTGTATCACCTTTTCTCTGTGTGTGTGTGTGTGTGTACAGTGAATCGGTAACATGGGTTCTAAGGCTGCTCAAAAAGCTTTCTCCTGTAAGAATTGTGCAGAGAAGTTTACACAGGGAGTATCATCCAGTTCCCTGTTGAGTGAGAAGTGTGTTTCAAAAACACAGACCGCAGCATCCTCACAACACCCTATTTGGGCTGATCAAATTACATCAGTCATGTCTCAAATGTCTGCAGAGCTGGAAGCTTCTCACAGGGAGCGAGAGGTTTAAAGATTTCAGAGGTCTGCCTTCTCTGAACCAGACTGGGCACGGTCTTTAGCCAGGTCTGTAGAAGGGCTCACAAGGGTTATGTCAGCCCAGGTTACTCCCATGGCATCGTCCTCTAGTGTCCCTGCTAGAAGACTAATACCAAATCCCCTTATGTGGGATGATCCGGAAGAGAACGACCTGCCTGATACAGAGGAAGAGGAGGAACAGGTGCCAGAGGAAGCAGAGCCTGTATCTCAGGGTGTAGAGGCGCTGATTGCAGCTATACGCCAGGTGTTACATGTTGAGGACATGAACCCTGTGGAAGTTAGGCCGTCTATCTTTAATAAGAAACAAAGACTAGCAGCCTCCTTGCCAGTGTCTGAGGAATTGGACGCGATCTTTACCTCAGCGTGGAAACACCCAGATAAAGTTTCAGATCTCACGTAAACTGTTATTCTACTATCCCTTTCCTGCAGAGAGCAGGAAACTATGCGAAACACTTCCTTCAGTGTCACGTCTGTCTAAAAAGACGGTGTTCCCTGTTCCAGGAGCAGTTTCTTTAAAGGAGTCTTTTGACAGGAAGTTAGAAACTACCTTTAGTTTATTTACACTGTAGCGGGGGTGTCCCTTCGACCCGCATTAGTCAGATGTTGGGTCAACAAGGCGGTGGAAGCATGGGCTACGCAGGTTACTGAGGGCCTTAAGACTGGTGTTCTGGCGGAGGATCTGGTTCCTCTAGCGGAACAGATTGCAGTCTGCTTCTTTTCTTGGAGAGGCTTCAAAAGATATTTGTAGTCTTTCCTCTAGATCCTCGGCTTTGGCTGTCTCAGCCCGCAGAGCCCTGTGGCTGAGACAATAGCAGGCGGATGCGGAATCTAAGAGAGCCGTGGAAGCGCTTCCATTCACAGGGGAAGCTCTGTTTGGAACAGAACTGGGCAAATGGATATCTCAAGCCACAAGTGGTAAGTCCACTTATCTCCCATTTGCTGCTTAGGAAACCCTTTGCTGGACCTTCCTTTTGGTCCTTTTGTATCCCAGGGAGATTCAGGGGTCGTGGCAGAGGAGCTCCCACTATCTCCCGTGGTTCCAGAGGCAGGGGTAGAGCCACTGCATCCTCCTCCCAGCAGGATAAGTCTTCAGTTAAGGCTCCGGCATGAAGCGCTCCCTTCTCTCCTGGGGGACCCCAGGGTGAGAACTCACCTTCGCAATTTCAAAGAAGTTTGGATCAAGTCTTGTCAGGACGCGTGGGTCCGGGACATCATTATTCAGGGGTTGAAGTTGGATTTTCAGATCCAACCACCTCCTCGTTTTTTCACAACCAGTTTGCCGGCATCAGCGGGTTGTAATACAGGAAGCAATAGAAAAGCTACTGTCTTCTCGAGTAATAGTGCATGTCCCTATCCATCAGCAGGGTCAAGGCTTTTATTCCAGCTTGTTTGTAGTTCCCAAGCCGGACGGCTCAGTGAGACCCATTCTGAACTTGAAACCTCTCAATCCTTATTTGTGGACCTTCAAGTTCAAAATGGAATCCCTGCAGTCTGTCATTGCAGGGCTCGAGAGGGACGAGTTTCTCGTATCCTTGGACATAAGGGATGCCTATCTCCACATTCCCATTTGGCCTCCTCATCAGGCATTCCTTCGGTTCGCAGTGCGGGCCTCTCATTTTCAATTTCAGGCCTTACCTTTCAGTCTTTCATCAGCACCAAGACTGTTCACGAAGGTCATGGCATTAATGATGGCCCTTCTTCGGATTCAAGGGGTTACTATCGTCCCTTACTTGGACGACCTGCTTCTCAAGGCTCAGTCATTCACTCAATTACTGCAGGACATCGTGGTAACAAGAGTCTACTGTTACAACACAGATGGATCCTGAATTACCAAAACTCTCATCTACAGCCTACTCAGCGTCTGCCTTTCCTAGGGATGATTTTGGACACGGTGGAGCAGAAGGTATTTCTTCCGCAAGAAAAGGTCACCTCCATCCAACACATGGTGCGATTGATACTGCGTCATCGCAGGCTATCAGTACAGCTGTGTATTCTCCTTCTAGGGAAGATGTTTGCGACCTTCGAGTCCATCCAAAATGGAAGGTTCCATGCCCGTCCATTCCAACTGGACCTCCTCTCAGTAGTCAGGGTCCCACCTTTTTCTTCACCAGCGAGTTCAACTGTCACCCAGAACTCGAACATCTCTCCTTTGGTGGCTGAATTCCTCTCACCTGTTGGCAGGCAAGCGGTTTGCAATGTGGGAATGGATTCTCCTCACCACAAACGCCAGACTGAGAGGATGGGGGGCAGTGACTCGGGGAAGACACTTTCAGGGTCGCTGGACTCGACTGGAGGCGGTACTGCCCATAAACATTCTAGAGCTAAGGGCCGTGTTCTATGCCCTTCAGGAAGCACATCCTCTGTTGAAGGGCCGTGCCATCAGAGTGCAGTCCGACAACGCCACGGCTGTGGCGTACATCAACAGACAAGGCGGCACCAAGAGTCGGTCCGCCACGAGGGAGGTAATCCGCATTCTTCTCTGGGCAGAGGAATTTGCTGTAGCGATATCAGCAATTTTCATCCCAGGGGTAGAAAATTGAGAGGTCGACTACCTCAGTTGACAAGACATTAATCCGGGAGAATGGATGCTCAATCCACAGGTCTTTCAACAACTGATTCAGTGTTGGAGTCTCCCTGAGGTAGATCTTATGGCGTCGAGGTTGAACCGTCAACTGCCACTTTACTGCTCATGGACAAGAGATCCACAGGCGTTGGCAGTGGATGCTTTAACAACTCCTTGGCAGTTTCAGTTTACCTGTTTCCACCACTCCCACTTCTTCCTCATCTGCTTCAAAGAATCAAACGAGAAAGGGTAAAGGTTCTGTTGGTGGCTCTAGATTGGCCCAGGCGGGCGTGCTATTCCAACTTACGTCTTTTACTGATAGACCACCCGTGTCCTCTTCCTCTGCAAGAAGATCTACTGCAACAGGGTCCGTTTATCTATCAGGACTTATAGCGACTTCGTTTGACGGTGTGGTTGTTGAAAGGGCTATCTTAAGAAGAAAGGGTATCCCTTCCAGGGTGATTCCTACTATGTTAAGGGCTAGGAAGGACGTTACCTCAAAGCACTATCATCGCATATGGAAAGCGTATGTCTCTTGGTGTGAACGCAAGGGTGCGCCACCGTCAGAATTCAACTTAGCCAGGCTGCTTCTTTTTCTACAGGCTGGTTTATCAGCAGGTCTTCGTCTGGGATCTTTGAGGGTTCAAATATCGGCTCTGTCGATTTTCTTTCAGAAGAAACTAGCATTATTGCCGGATGTCCAAACATTTCTACAAGGGGTTGTCAGGTTACATCCTCCGTTTGTACCACCAACGGCCCCATGGGATTTGGATTTGGTCCTCTCTTTTCTCCAGTCTTCCCTCTTTGAACCTTTACCGACTGGAATTAAAATTTTTATCATGGAAAGTGGTTCTCTTTTTGGCACTCGCCTCTGCTAGGCGCTAGGGGCGCTTTCTTGTCCGCCTTACCTAATTTTTCATGAGGATAGGCAAAAACGATAGCTGGGTACGTAGCTCAGCCCTAAGGTAGTGTCTGCGTTTCACATCAACCAACCGATTGTGGTTCTGGTGTTTTAAAGACGATTCTTCGGCTTCCAGATGCCTAGACGTTGTCCGGGCTCTTCGGATTTATGTTGATAGGACTGCATCCCTCCGGAAGTCGGATACGCTGTTTGTTCGATATGATATGGCGCGTCCGGGCTGGCCGGCTTCTAAGGCAACTATTACTAGATGGATTCGTCTGACAATCAGATAAGCTTATCTGGCTGCATCAAAACAACCCCCTACTTCAATCACAGTGCATTCTACGCGCTTGGTGGGTCCTTCGTGGGTGGCTGCCCGTGGTGTTTCCCTGACTCAGCTTCGTTGGGCGGCCACTTGGTTAGGCCGGCATACTTTTGCAAAGTTTTTTTTACCGTTTTGACACGTTTGCTGTATCTGCTTCACAGTATGGCCATGCTGTTTTGCAGGGTTCTCAGCGCTCTCCCGCCCGGGATGTGAGCTCTGGGACTTCCCCCCTGTATAGTACTGAGACTCCAGTGTGCCCTAGTGGATGAAGGAGAAAACAGGATTTTGGTACTTACCGATAAATCCCTTTCTCCGATTCCACAGGGGACACTGGACGCCCACCCGGCGCTGTTCCACCTGCATTGGTTATTGTTCTTCCTGGTTTAGACTGTCATTTCTCTTCAAGGTCTGCTTGATTTGTTTGCATATTTGCTTGCTTGTTCATGCTTCTCTTCTCCTCTATTATTCTATTTTCCAGCTCTCCTCGGGCACAGTTTCTTAAGACTGACCTGTAGGTGGGTATAGAGGGGGAGGAGCTAGCTACTATTCGGATTTATTAAAGTGCCAGCTCCTGGTTATCCCACATCTATACCCCACTGTACTGAGATTCCAGTGTCCCCTGTGGAATTGGAGAAAGGGATTTATCGGTAAGTACCAAAATCCTGTTTTTTCAAAACATGTCAATCCAAATTTTTGATGGTATATTTAGATTCTACGCCCAAAATAACATGGATATTGGAGACATAGTTCATATCTCGGCTGACGGGATGCCAGCGCCCAGAATAGCAGCGCCAGAATCCTGACACCAGTCAGAATCCCGGCGCCGGCATCCCCACTGCAAGTATTGGGGATAGGTTTATAGTACGGGGGAGAAAGGTTACGAGTACGGGCAGGATACTTATCGACATGTGTTGATATCCTAACCCTGTCGGGATTCTGACCACTGATGATACTGGATCAGAACCTCTATATAACCCTGCCTGTACCTTCTAAGATCCTACCTATAAACCTCTAAGGATGATGCCAATTTGTGTACACAGTCATACAGTAAATAAAAGACTCCAGACTTGGAACGTGTGGTTCCGAAGCACAAAGTATTATTCAAGTAAAATGTACAGTCAGTTACACGCTATTGATCCATACACAATTAGACGCAAAGGAATTATACAGACCCCAAGTACAGTGTACATACGCATGCGCTCTGGACCAGATCCCGGCATTCAGAAAGAAAACCTCCGTCAATCAGCATTCAGCAAGAAGACTAAAGACCCAGTGTTTGAGCACACATGTTTATGCCCCCCCAGAATAGACAGGACAATAGAGAAGTTTCTTGCTTATGCCATTGGTTCCCATGGGGGAACCATCTGTTACAGAGCGTTTAACAGGCTGGTTCAAATAGACTCAACCCAGCCTCCAACAACTGGGGGTCTCTGCCCTCCTGCCCCCTAACAGTCATCCTAACAGTTGTTCATAAAATATACATTTTGTTGCTTGTAATCTCTGCGGTCCATAAGTTGAGAATGCATGATGCGATCTCCACACCGATAGTACCGGAATTCTGTTGAAAGAGTACACATCAGTACATAACCAAACACTGCTCTCTTAGCATGTATAAAACCTTAGTTATCAAATATCTTTATTTCACAGCATTTAAACTAACTGAACCAACTTAAATCTTATACTTTAAAGCTTATTAAACCTTATGTGTGAATATGTAGTGTGTGAGTATGCGGGGTTTGATATAAGGACGCTAGTTAACTTGGGGCAGATGCGTGCGCACAAAGCTTAATAAAAACAGCGGCTTCATACAAAGTCTTATGCATTCGCTAATATGCGACCAGTTAACAGCGCAATTGTGGGTATTAATGTGTGTATGAGGAATGGTAACACTTAAATCTCACTAAGTGAACATCTAGCAGTGTGACATGCTGAGCCTGATAGTTCCACATGCCCTCTCTCTCAGCAGTCCCCCCATCTTTCCCAAGCTTAAAAGAAAAACCCTTTATTCTCCCAGTCTCTTGTGTGAATGCAAATGACACAAACCTAAGATAACACTCTAGTCTTTGAAGTCATTTCATTGCAGGAAGCCTGCTAATGTAAGGTGTGTATTCTAGCCGGACCACCTGGAGTGAGAGCAGACGTTATTCCAGGAAGCTTATCTACACAAGCTAGTTGTCACTTGGCCATTTGCTCTATTCAGCAAATGCAATCCAATTTTGGCATACTGTAAAGCCATTTCTGAAATCTATATCCTTTATAATACGTAAAGTAATGAAATGGGCTTTTGGTGAATCGCCGTAACCTATGGTGATGGTCACAGATGCATTCGCATGATGCTTATGGTATTATCGCCACATGTACTAAAGTGTGAGTTTATCTAAAATGGCGCTTAGGCGGCCATTTCGCAAAATGGCGTCTTGCGGCCAGTCGCAAGATGGTGCCTCTGCAATTCAATTTTAAACTGATCTTGTCTCAGCCAATTATCCAGCTTCGACACCACCGGGATCCCAGGCACCGGCATCCCGTACCCAACCCAGATTTTTATATATTTCATTTCAGATGCAAAATGGCTGTTGAGTAGTGTAATTAATGGAATTATTATAAAGTGTGTTAGGACATATAATGGTTCTTATGCAGAACAGTGGATTTTTAATATATTTTTGAAATTTATTTTTGATATTTATTTTTTGATACTTTTGATATTTATTTTTTACATAATTTAGTGCCTTTTTACTGTCTTTATACATAATTATTGAATTATTTGTAACCATTCTTAAGGTTATTTATGGCTCTACATTTCAGATTGTTACAAAAGGATGCGAGACCGTGGAAATGACTCTGAGAAGGAATGGTTTGGGACAGCTCGGATTCCATGTTAATTATGAAGGGATTGTTGCCGAGGTAGAGCCCTATGGCTATGCTTGGCAGGCCGGCTTGAGACAAGGAAGCCGACTGGTTGAAATTTGTAAAGTTGCAGTGGCCACTTTGAGCCATGAGCAGATGATTGATCTTCTCAGGACATCCGTAACAGTTAAAGTTGTCATCATTCCACCGCATGACGATGGCATTCCACGCAGGTATTAATTCTGTTCATTTTGTCCATTACATTATCTTAAATTTATTGAAACCATGTATTCATTTATGTTCAGACTTTGAAAAATATTGGCAAACAGAAAAATTGACCCTTACCTTGTTTAATATTTAAAAGCCCAAGACTTATTAAACATACCTTATAAAGTTTAAAGGAATATAGTAGCAACCCACGCATATTACACCTTTATTGTAAGACATTTGTAATTGTTTTAAAATGATTTTCAGTGAACTCTGCAGTTCACATTTAAGTAACTTAACCTAATTATGATTGTGCCTTATTTACAGCAATTGTATCCATGGCAGCAAACTGGTCTGTACTGATTCTTCCATGGTTTCTGATGTTACTATGGATGGTTATTTATATGCAAAGTACTTGTCAAATGGCAGCAAGGTTGAGTGTTGTGAGTTTTCAACAGATATTTCTCGGCAAGAGTTAAGCTGGGTAGTGAGAGGACTCTTGAGTGGAAATACTATAAGCTTACTCTTAAGTTTAAGAAAGTGCTGGGACATTCAGTAGGAAATAGAATGATAGTTGAATACTCGAGATTAGAGAGGAGAAGTCATAGGTGGAGCAGTAGACCTGAGTGTGATCTGCATAGAAATGGTATTGAAGGCCGAAAGAACTGATGAGCTCACCAAGGGAGAAAAGGATATTGGCAAGGACAGAACCTTTAGGGATGCCAACAAAAAGGGAATAAGTGCAGTGGAGGGGGGAGGGTTAAATTTAGGCTGTGGGGAGGGGTAGGGGAAGGGTAGTATATTTACCTGTTTCTGATGGTATTGTAACCTAGTCAACATGCTGGCGACGAGATCCTAAGCGCCGGCATCCCGTACCCAACCCGTCTGTACAAGTCTCAGTAAATATCCTTATTTGCCTTTCAGAGTTTCCAAACACTGTTAAATATTCCATGCCAGTTTTACAATCCCTGTTCCCCACTGCTTACATGTCTTCTGACACTCTAGCTCAGGATATTTTTTAAGTTTCAGTAGACGTCCTCTTGGTTTAGCAGTGACTGCCTATGGAGACTACTGTCTAATTATGTTCAGTTTTGGTACATTAAATTTTATTTTCATAATTTCATGTGGTTCGCACTAATTAATAAAATTCTGGTTTCCTGGTTGATCTCGTACAGATGGAATGTGTCCTTAGTGTGTTTTGGCTTGCGTCAGAAGAACTGTTTCAAATCAATATTCTGCTTTCTCTCACGGGATATGGGAATTCAAGCCGTTCTTAAATGTATACCTTGCGGTTTGTTCTGGTGGACAGATTGCAGGAGTTTTTTTTGTAATCTTTCTGACTGTATAGTCTCTGAGGGTGTTATTTCTGAACTGACATAACTGCAATTCCATGAGGTGGTGGTCACACAACACAAAACACATAATATTCTACACCTACAGATGTGTCCTCATTCACCCATCCTTTCTGCGCGCTTTGCCTCCAGACACAAATGGCGACTTGGATACTGCGCCATGAGTAGCGTTTCCCAGACTTTTGTGCCTATTTTTACATTTTATTATTCGCATTATTGCTGCATCCAAAGTCGCTTATAGAGTAATGGGCATTTAGGATTAGCATTTTTGGTGCAATGGAGTTGCAGATTAACACTTCGTGATGGCATGCGTGGTGAGGCTCACCCGTACATATACTCTGTCTTTTGCCTTTTTCCCCAGGTGAGTCGCACACTACTGCTGCATGCAATGGCAGGGGCAGTGTGCAGGGTAATCCTGCATTGTATTTTTGTTGCATTAGAGATGCAAAGAAGATACATATGTACAAATCTGCATGGCGCATTATCTGTGGCGTTGAGGCTATTTGGTGAGATGTGAAAATTTCTGCATGTAGATACGTCTGTAGAGGCAAAGCTGCTCTTTATATTAAAGTCATGCATGTCCAAGCTTCATCTGAGTGCTCTGAACGGTATCCGGATAGAAGGTCCACAGTTAATAGGTCGACACCAGATGATCGACTGACAAAAGGTTGATGGGTTCAAATGATCGACACACAAATGGTTGACACAAAACTTGCCAACGTGTTTTATTTGTTGGGTTTTATTTCAACACTTTTAGGGTTAGACTGTCGGAGGGGATGGTTAGGACTAGGCGCTAGGGGGAGGGTTAGGGTTAGGCACCAGGGTCAGGGTTAGATTTAGGCACTAGGGAGAAGGTTAGTGTTAAATTGCAAAATTGTGTGTGTCGATATATTGACTGTCGACCTTTTTATTGTCAATCTTTTATACCACACCTCTGAGTTATTTAGTAGCATCATGGGAGTTGTAGTTCAACATCATGGGGTACTGAAGTCTCTCTTTAAGTGATTTTAGAAAATCCTTAGCCAGATGCTGGAAAAAGACATGACCCTATTTGTAATTGGTATTCCACAAACATCAGCTCTTTGGGTCTTTCCCTGATCAATTCAGATAGCAGGAATATAAAATGAGTAACCAACACTCTCAGGCGCAAACCCCTAAAGCAGCAAGATAGTCAGATCATATGAGTCACCTGACTCATTAAAAGATACAAATGCAAAAAACTGACATCAATATGCGCTAAATGGTATGTACAATAATAGAGTCTGTATTAATACTTAGCATCCGACGTCCATTGAATTCTCCATGTTCAATATAAAGTTCCGAACATGTAATAAAACAAAATAACACACAATAGTGTAATATTGTAGGGATAGTCTCTTTGAAAAACACCATCCAGTGTTAACAGGAGGAATAATGTGTTGCTAGAGTCCCGACTTTAAAAGCCAGTCGTGTTCCCCACTAGATCACAGAAACAGCACCACGTGGATAGATGATATCAAACACAGTGCTTACATGTAAGCCTGCAGTGTAAATGCATATAAAGGTTTCTTTTACTCCTGTCACATCTCCTCAAACAAAGGAAGGATAAACGTGAACAATGTATGGAGCACCCACACATCGGGTATAAAACCAATGTGTTTATTCTTAAGAAATATATAAAACATAAAAAACAGGGATGGTACACCATACACATAAGCACAAAGGGTCAGATGATATTGACCATATTCACCCGTTTTAGGAGATTGAAACTCCAGGTAGTCTCATGCTCCAAGGTGAGACCCAACACGTGCTGCGTGAGGTGTAACCTATAAAGTATTCCCTGGTCACTATGGTCCAACGCGTTTCAACGCTCCTGGCGTCTTTGTCAAAGAGCGCTGAAACGCATCGGACCATAGTGACCAGGGAATAGTAATTTACTGAGTTATCAATTTAGTTTCACCTTTATATAACAGGGTTTCAAATGTTTAAACAATTTAATGTAATCTGTCTTTGATGTTCCATCAACTGTAGTGCAATACTGCTGACCAAATTGCCCTTTATTGTTCTCTGTGGCTTGGTTTCACCATAGTTATTATACAGTGATCAGTTAATGAATAATGGAACTGCACAATGTTCGATCGTTCATTAAATCTTCTAGTGTGTACCGGCAATCTTGCATGGTTCGGGGCGAAGGTAAATTGCAGATCACGAAGATGTCCAGCCTTGGTTATTTCAGATCATTATTATTATTATTGATGATAATATCTAGTTGATGGTATAATCTGGTGGACATATAGAGAAATTATCATATTAATATGTGTATGTGCTCACTCAGAAGTTTTAGCATCATTTTAGAATTTAGGCAAAACTAGATCCTTTTAGTGGAAACATATATCAGTAATTATGTGCAAAGAGTGATTTTCTGTATTATCACAGAACTACATTTATTACAGGCTGAGTCTCCCATATCCAAAATGCTTGGGACCAGGGGTATTTCGGATGGGATGCAGTCAATAAGCCGGCGGTAGAAATGCTGACCGCCGGCTTCCCGACTCTCAAACCCTGGCAGGGGACTAATGACAGGCGTCAAAATCCCGATGCCTGTCAATATACCTACGGCGGGAGCCCGACGCCCGGCATACCGAACGAAGGTAAGCCGGGGGGGGGGGCTAGGTTAGGGGCTCTTGGGGGGGACTTAGGGTTAGGCACCCCCCCTGGGTGGGTTAGGGTTAGGTTAGGGGAAGGGGGGGTTAGGCACCCCCCCAGGAGGGTTAGGTTTAGGGGAGGGGGGGGTTAGGTTTAGGCACCCCTGAGGGGAGGTTAGGGACTTTGGGGTGAGGTTAGGGTTGGCCACCCATAAGGGAGGGTTAGTGGGGGAGAGGGTTTCCGATAGGGGAAAAACTTACCTTGTCGGGATCTTCATCTAGGTCCGCCGGGCTCACATCCGGCGGTATTTAATACAGATTCCTTTTGGATATAGGAATATTCCGTATTTGGAATATTTGCATACCATAATGAAATATCTTGGGAACTGGACCCAAATCTCAACACAGAATGCATTTATGTTTCATATACACCTTATACACACTGCCTACAATATTTTTTATAATTTTATGCCTTAAACAAAGTTTGTGTATGTTGAAACATCAAAAAGCAAACGTTTCACTATCTCAGTCATGCTAAAATAAATTCTGTATTTCGGAATATTTGGCTATGAGAGAGTCAACCTGTACAATAACCTGACCCCATTAATGTGTGAAAGTTTACATTGCTGCAACTATTCCTATTTCTCCTGTGTTGAATAAGCAGCATATGATGGTCATATAACACTGATTGTTATAAACCACGTGGTTAGGCAGGGACACTCAAACAAAAGTTTTTATTATATGTAATGTGTAATGCATTTATGTTTCTTTGTTGTGATTTTACATTTTTCTTTGATTTAGTTTATGATTTGTATATTCTACTGTTCTCTCCTGATTAACAGGGGTTACTCAATTTTAACTATAATACAATGAAAGTAAAGTAATAAAAAATTCTTGGTATTGAATGTGTCAACAAAAATGCTATCCCCTTCTCCTTCCTTTCCCTTAACTAATGCCATCCTAGCCTGTGCATCAAACCCTGTGGTGTTTAGATCGTTGTAATATATACAGTCTAGATGTAATCCGTAACATACTATAAAAACACTTCCTCCCAATTAGGTTTCAGTGGATTTAGATCACTTAGTATGGGGTCATGCTGAAGACTTCTGTTAACAATGTAGTTGCCTACACTGTCGGAATGTTTTGGGTACGGAATGCCGGCGCTCGGGATCCTGGCAGTCAGAATACGGACACCGGCATCCTGACAGGGTTAGCATACAGACAATTGTTTCCCTACCCTAACCCTCCCTACCTGGTACCTGAACTCCCCTAGTGCCTAAACCTAACCTCCCCCTCCCCACCCCCTAAACCTAACCCTCTCCATAGTGGCGCCCCATAACTGTCCCCCCAACTTACCTTCAGTATTCCGGCGGTCAGGATGCTGGCGCCTGTATTATGACCAGTGTCGGGATTCCGGCACCGGTAATGTAAGCGTCGGCATCCTGACCGCCAGGATGCCAGACGTATCCCGTTGGAATGTCTGGGAAACTCCTGAATTTTATTTATCACCTTTAATTTATATAGTGCCAACATTATCTCTTGTGCTTCACAATTTTAAACAAAAAAAGTAAAAAAACAGAAACGGGACAGGGTAATAATAGACAGAGGGCCCTTCTGGCAATCTTATAATCTATTGGGTGCTTTCCCAAACTCCTAAGAACTTAGGGCAGCCTCCAAAAGCCACCCACTTCCACATTAAAATGAGAGGTCCAGGGGCTTGATCACGCAATTTGTGGGGAATCACTTCATCATTCTCCCACTGACCAATCCTGCCACAACAGGGGGAGGCGGGGTTGTTGTTCACTGTTGCTCCCCCCTGCACCTTCCACCAATTCCTGCCCTTTGGTATCACCCAGTGGGCTATCACGAAATGTTGGCAGGTATGACTAACAAGGACATTGATAAGCGATAAGATGTGTTATACGTTTGATAGGTGTTAGCCTCTAACTAAAAGTCTTCTCTTTTAGAGGTTGCTCAGAGATATATCGCATGCCTACAGTAGAGTATAAAATGAATGAGGGCATCCCATATGAGCTGAAATTCCCATTCAGGAACAACAACAAATGGCAAAGGAATGCAGCCAAGGGGGAGACTGCACAATTGAGACAAGTTCCCTCTCAGCTCCAGAGTCCGGCCTCATCAAGAGTCTCGTCTGTTAAGGGAGAGGGAAAAATACAGACACCAGAACGTTCTGCAAACATTCCAAGGAGTATTTCCAGTGATGGGCGTCCTCTGGAGAGCAAGAGGTAAGATGATGTCTCTTGAATGAAGGTATCCTAGGACTAGACTTGGTTATATATATTGATACGTGGAAAGTGGGGAACGGCTTTCAATAAATTGATTAAAGAGTCAGCATCTTGCAATATTCAGTTTCCTTACACCATTGCATATTTTACTGACATAGAAAACCTTCATATTAAAGTTATAAGTGGAATTTTGCTATGCAATGTTATATGGAAACAACTTTGGACAACATTGTTTCCTGTACAGGATGTGTTTGCGAGTTTTGCTACTATTTTTATTTTTTTTTTTAATTTTGGATCATCTTCCACATGACCACATTTTTACTTTTATCAAGCCACCTTTCTTGGCTTACTGCTGCCAGTTATATATAATTGGGGAATAAATAACATACTGTGTACAATAAATACATTTTATTTGGTTTAAATAAGGCTGTCTCCAGGGTCAGAGATTTATGTCTCTGTTTCGTCTGTCGCTATGAGTCGATCTCAGCAATGCCGTAACTCTCCTAGCAATATTTCCACCTCCAGTGATACCAGCTCGAGTGGAGGCTCCAACCGCAGGCAGAAATCTATGCCTGAAGGGTATGTCATTCCTCCATGTTTTAATTGTGATCCTCAAGCACTATTGGCTTGCAGATTGGTTGACTTTCAATATGTGATTATAAGGTTAGTAAACTTCAAGGATTTGATTCACCGTAATTTCCTAATTGTGGTTTTATTGGTTTGATTTGTTTTAGTAAGTCTAATTATGTTGTGATTGTATGGTATCACTTCTTACAGTTGCTTATTGAAAGTTTTTTGTAATCGAAGGGTTGGTTAAAGTTAAGGTATTGTATTGTAATGTGTGGGAGAACCTAGATAAGTATTATTCTTACCCGTCTCTTGGTAACACTGCATCCTCTAATGTGCGCCTCTAACCAGGACTCTAATCTGGATTGCTACCAGCTAAGTGGTGTAGCATCTCTGCCAGTATGGCTGATTTTTAGCTAAAAGCTCTTCTGTTGTGCGCAGTTCAGCTCAGTTGTCTTTTTTTTTTTTTTTTTTTTAATTAGCTGGTTATGTTGCTTTTAAATGGACATATAGCAACCCAATAAATTCATAGTAAAGGGTATAAAGGTACATGGTAGCAAAATGGACCTATGCACATGCAGCGAGTAGAGAAGCAAATTTTTTTTGCACCCACACATTTCAGCAGAAACCTGTGTGCCCACAGCATTCGTGCCTGATCGGAGCAACAATTGAATTGCTCTGTTGGGTGCCCATTAGTAACAGCTGCGGTGCAGACAATAGATTCCCCACTTATAATATATTTAAAGATGGTCTAATAAAAGAAGTTGATCCAATATTAAAAAAAAAAAAAAAAGTGGTAAAATTCACAAGTGTCTCTGTAAATTCTCCTATACCCTGGTAGCATTTAGGGGGTATATATACTAATCAGTGTTTTGTGTTGTTTTTGTGGGGTTTAAAGTCGTTTTTTTAAGGACCATACACTGCACATGTTGCCTTTATAAATAATTGCAGCTATAAATCCTGTGGCAAAAACACAGAATAGTAAATATACCCCTTGAAAATGTCAAATGTATATGTAACTTTGGTAGTTTGCTTGGTCAGAAAATTGTCTTCTGTGATCCTCCATAAAAAAGTACTTTGTTTTGTTGCATCATATATGACCTTTTCTTTGTCTTTAGATATTGTGAATAAACACCAATGACTTTACTGGTATCCCTTATAATATGGATAAGCAATGGGCTTGTATATACATATGTGGTCATGGGATAAAGCATACTAACATTGTAATATTGGAGCTTCATCTTTAATGTCGTGCATAGTCATTTAAGAAAAGAAGAGTCTCGCAGAATGTAAAAGTTTTGAAATATAGAGATACTTGATCACAGCAGTGTATACAGTGACTGTGAGCAGAGCCAGAGCCCGGGCAGGTGTGACAATAAAATGTCATGTGTTCCTGTTGATAATGACTTGTTTATTTCCTGCAAACGACTTGGAGTTATACAGTACTCCTGCATTGATTGCCTTGCAGGTTGACATTGCACAGTGCAGACATTTATATTTCTACTTCAGGGTCCATAGGGTATCCACAGGATACCTTGGGGTATAGGTGTGACGTCAGTCGCAGGGCACCAAAGAGTTAAGCTTTCAGCCTCCCAGGATGCACTAGGTCCCCCTCCTATACCCCGCCCCCGGGCCAAGGCACCTCAGTTTTAGTTTGGTGCCCGGCCGGAGTCGGGTGCACCTGTTGGAGTGGGGGCTAGAAGAGCCCCTGAAGCTTATTCTTCATGCAGCTGTGGCTGCACATCTGGATGAACAGCATGGACAGTCAGTCCTGACGTCCATGCTGTCTTCCCTACACCCCGCCGGTACCAGAACGCCGGTACTGATCCGGGGATGCTGGTGGGCGTCTGGGGTCACAGCTAGCGGTGACCCCAGATGCTCCGGACCATGGCCGGATTCAAGGGGGACAGAGGTAAGCAGCGGGGTCCCGCGGTGGGTCCCCGCTGATCACATGGTCCTAAGTCCCCAGGCAGGGGGCTCCCTGGGGACTGGCTGCAGCGTGGAGCCAGGCGACCAACCTGCGCTTCCACTACCCCCTGGGACAGCGGACCGCAGCAGAGCGGTAGCGCTGCGGCGTCCCAGGGGTTAAATGCATGCCAGGGGAGCGCGCCTTCCCTGTCTCACAGCCGGCGCCTCCCCCGCTGCACACAGCCCTCTCTGCATGCTGCCGACTGGTCCTGTGGCAGCGCTCCTCCCCCAGGCCAGCCTCCTCTCTGCTCCTCGGCGGCCATCTTCTCCAGAACGCATGGTGAACGCTGCTGGAAGCGCTGGACGGAAGCATCGTGGTCTGGGTCCCCCCGCATACCTCTCCTCCGCTGTGGTCAGGTCTGTGTATGCAGCGCTGTGTCCTACCAGGCCCTGTGTCTGTGTAGTTGAGTGATCAGCGCTGTTAGTGCAGGAATTGTTATTTTTCTGCATTGTATGTGACTGTGCTAGCGCTGCTGCCTGTAATCTTTTCTTCTCTAAACTGTCAGCTTTATTACTGTCCCTGTTCTTTCTGCTAAAGCCCTTGCGGTGCGGTGCTGCAGGGTGGTCTCTCGCCTATTTAATACTTAATTGGTGAGAGAGGTCACATACGTGGTGCCATCATGTCTGAAAGTGATTTTCCCCTCCGGCTACAGTGTACCACGTGCAAAGTACCGTTAGCGGAGGGGGAGGGTAGCGCGGAGGGCCTTTGCCGGCAGTGTTTGTCCATGGCGCGGCCTATTACGGTTACAGCACCGGTACAGGAGCCGCCCTGGGCTTGTTTCGCTCAGGCGTTAACAGCTTTAGTGGGCCAGTTAGCTCCGCAGCCCGCGTTTACTCCGATGGGTTTGTCCCAGCAGTCTGTGGTGTCGTCACCCATGCAGGGGTTCCCACGACAATTGGTGGTACCCCACAGTCTCCCTATTTCCCCGCTCCCGGGTTCTCAGGAGCCAGCGTGGGTTAACTCCCTGACAAGTTCTGTACAGCACTTGTCGGATGTGTTGCAAGGGGAGTCTGTGATGCGGTCTCATAAAAGGCCGGTGGCGTCTCTGTCCGCTCCTTATGAGGATGACGAAGGGACGTCTGATGATGGGGAGATTCTAGATCCTTACGATCAGGAACCTCTCCATACTAAGGACGCTGATGCTAAGTCCAAAGTATATATTCCTGGACTTATTCGGGCGGTCCGCACAGCCTTGGTGATTGAGGACGAAGTTCCCCCAGCGGCTAAATCTAAGTATGCCTTTTTCAAAGATGTGAAGGGCGATGCCACAGTCTTTCCTCTTTCGGGTCAGTTGGTGGACCATTTAGAGGAGGCGTGGAAACAACCTGGCAAAAGATACCAGCCGCAGAGACGCCTGGCGGTGGCTTATCCGTTCGCGGATAATTATTTTGCTAAGTGGGAATCCCCTCCACAGGTGGATTCTCACGTGACCCGTCTTGTCCGTAGTGCCACATTGCCGATGCCATCCATGTCCTCCCTTAAGGATGCTACGGACCGCAAGGTAGAAATCTGCCTGAAGTCCGCTTATTCCCTTGCAGGGGGGGCAGCACGGCCGGCTATGGCCATTTGCTGGGTTGCCAGAGCGATGGAGCGCTGGGCGGATTCATTAGAGGCTTCTTTTGAATCCGACTGTCCGGCCGATCAGGCGGAGTTGATTGGCAATCTCCGTGATTCGGCCACCTACATCAACGAGGCGGCTCTAGACATTAGTACTCTGGTGTCTAGAATTTCTTCAGCAGCGGTAGCTGCTCGTCGCACCTTGTGGCTGCGATCCTGGAAGGCGGACGCAGATTCCAAGAAAGGTCTGGAAGCGTTGCCGTTTACCGGAGAAGTTCTCTTCGGTCCGGATCTGGATAAGATTGTGGCCACGCTGGCGGCAGCCAAATCTGCCTGTCTCCCGTCGGCCGCTGCTCCTTCTGGTTCGGGACCATCGTCCTTTCGGTCATCTAGGGCCCAGGGCAGGCCCAAACCACAGTCGTTTCCTCGACAGGCTGGCCCTAAGAAATCGGTCAAGCCCCGGAAGCAGGCATGGAGTACCAGACGTCCGGCCCCCAAGCCAGATGACAAGCCTGCGGCCTGACGGTCCGGGCCTCCCTTTGGGGGATCCCAGGGTGGGAGGCCGCCTGCTACAGTTCGCCCAGTGTTGGTCGACCACTACGACAGACACTTGGGTTCTGGAGGTGGTTTCCCACGGATACGCCCTCTCCTTCCGGCACAGACCCCCGGCTCGCTTCTTCACCACGGGTCTCCCATCAGACCGGAACAAGGCTACGGAGCTGCGGAAGGTATTGCACACTATGCTCCAGGCTGGAGTTATAGTGGCGGTTCCATTCTCCCAGAGGGGCCAGGGTTTCTATTCAAATCTATTTTTGGTACAGAAACCCAATGGGTCATATCGTCCGATACTCAACCTCAAAGCACTCAACAAGTCTTTGCGGGTCCCGAAGTTTCGGATGGAGACCCTACGGTCCATCATTCTGGCGCTGGAACCTGGGGACTACTTGGTGTCATTGGACATACAGGACGCTTACCTGCATGTCCCTATTCTTTGGCGCCATCAACAGTTCCTCAGGTTTGCAATCAGCAGCGACCACTTCCAGTTTCGGGCGTTACCTTTTGGCCTGGCAACAGCACCACGTGTTTTCACCAAGGTGATGGCGGTCATGGCGGCTTCTCTGCGGCTGCAGGGAGTCCGCATGTTGCCGTATTTGGACGACCTGTTATTGGTGGCAGGATCTCCAGAGCTCCTGTTACGCCACTTGGACCTGACCATTGCACTGCTGCAACGGCACGGCTGGCTAATCAACTGGCAGAAGTCCACTCTAATCCCGTCTCGGAGGATTCTGCATCTTGGAGCCTTATTGGACTCGGGACAGCAAAGGATCTTCGTGACGGAGGACAAGATCTCTGCTTTACAGTCAAGGGTGCGCAGTTGTCTGCACAGCCGCCGGGTGTCCTTACACTCGGCGATGAGGTTACTGGGCTCCATGGTGTCGGTGTTCGACATGGTGGAATACGCCCAGTTTCACTCCAGACCTCTGCAGCACCTGATCCTGTCCAAGTGGAACGGGCTGACTCAGTCTCTGAAGTCCCAGACGATTGTGCTCACCCAGGAGGTTCGCCTGTCCCTTACGTGGTGGTTACAGACGACCCACCTCAACAAGGGACGTCCGTTCTGGGTTCCAAATTGGGTCCTGTTGACAACGGACGCCAGTCTTCGGGGCTGGGGAGCAGTTTCGGGTCCACACTTGTTCCAGGGCAGGTGGACGCCGACAGAAGCGGAGCTTCCAATAAATATCTTGGAACTCCGTGCGGTCTTCAATGCTCTCCAGCAGGCACAGCGGCTCTCGTAGAGGTCTCTCGGATCCTGGTTTGGGCGGAGCGCAATCTTCCGGCCATATCAGCGGTCTTCATCCCGGGAGTGCTCAATTGGGAGGCGGACTTTCTAAGTCGCCAGGACGTTCATCCGGGGGAATGGTCCCTGCACCCGGACGTTTTTCAACTACTGGTGGACAGGTGGGGTCTTCCAGAAATCGACCTCATGGCGTCCCGGCACAACAACAAGTTGCCGGTGTACGGGTCTCGCACAAGAGACAAAGGGGCGTCTCTGGTGGATGCTCTGTCCGTCCGGTGGACGTTCCGGTTCGCATACCTGTTCCCTCCGGTCTCCCTTCTTCCACGGGTAATCCGGAAATTCAAACAGGAAGGAGGGACGCTCCTGTTGATAGCTCCCGCGTGGCCCAGACGGCACTGGTTCTCAGACCTTCAGGGTCTGTCCGTGGACATTCCTCTGCGGTTGCCGCTACGACCGGACCTTCTGTCTCAGGGTCCTTGCCTTCACCCGGACCTGACTCGGCTGTCTTTGACGGCGTGGCTGTTGAGACGGCCATGCTGAGGTCCCGGGGGTTTTCCAGCTCTGTGGTGCGTACCATGTTACGAGCTCGGAAACCGTCTTCCGCGAGGATATACCATCGCGTGTGGCATACGTTCTTCCAGTGGTGTCGACCGAGAGGTTATGCACCGCGGGAGTTTCGTCTGTCTCGGATTCTCGCCTTCCTGCAAGCGGGACTAGATCATGGGCTTCGCCTTGCTTCTTTGAAGGTACAGGTTTCGGCCCTATCTGTCTGGTTTCACCGTAGGATTGCTACAATCCCGGATGTGCGCACCTTTATGCAGGGTGTTCTCCGCATTCAGCCGCCCTTTGTTCCACCTGTGGCGCCTTGGGATTTGGCTGTGGTCCTGAGGGCTCTCCAAGGACCGCCGTTTGAACCACTGGGCTCAGTGGATCTTAAATGGCTAACAGCTAAGACTGTTTTCCTTCTGGCTATTGCTTCGGCCAGACGTGTTTCTGAGTTAGGGGCTCTTTCTTGTAGACCCCCTTTCTTGGTTTTTTATGGGAACAGGGCAGTGCTCCGCACTCGGCCCGAGTTTCTTCCCAAAGTTATTTCCCAGTTTCATATTAACGAGGAAATAGTTGTTCCGGCCTTTAACTCACCGGGTCTTTCCGTGGGTGAGGCCTCATTGGATGTTGTGCGGGCCTTAAGGACTTATGTTGACCGCACTTCTTCGTTTAGGAAGTCGGACGCTTTGTTTGTCCTCTTTGGCTTCCGTAAAAAGGGTTGGCCTGCTTCAAAGCAAACTTTGGCAGCCTGGATCCGTATGGCTATTTCTGAAGCTTATCTTCATGAAGGCCTACCGGTCCCTCCTTCTCTGAAGGCTCATTCCACTAGGTCTGTGGGTCCTTCGTGGGCAGCTCGACGTGGTGCCTCGGCAGTTCAGATCTGCAAGGCTGCTACGTGGTCTTCTGTCCATACCTTCGTGAGGTATTACAGGTTTGACACCTTCGCCTCTCAGGATGCTTCCTTCGGGCGGCGGATTCTCCTTTCTGCACAGGAGCGTCCCCACCCTTAAAGGATACTGCTTTGGGACATCCCCAAGGTATCCTGTGGATACCCTATGGACCCTGAAGTAGAAAATATGAGATATGGTAAGAACTTACCCTTGTTATCTCTATTTCTACGAAGTCCATAGGGTTCCACAGGACTCCCGCCCTGTCGCACCTGTGCTGCAGATGGGCTTTGCTCTGGTCACCGGTTTTCCGTCTCCCTCTGGTGAGAATGTGATTCTTGTATGTGTCCAGATCTTTGTTCTCTCTCTTCCTTCTCCTCCTCCGGCCTATGGCTTGGTAACTAACTGAGGTGCCTTGGCCCGGGGGCGGGGTATAGGAGGGGGACCTAGTGCATCCTGGGAGGCTGAAAGCTTAACTCTTTGGTGCCCTGCGACTGACGTCACACCTATACCCCAAGGTATCCTGTGGAACCCTATGGACTTCGTAGAAATAGAGATAACAAGGGTAAGTTCTTACCATATCTCATATTATTCTTTCGCACAGCACTCATTATGTGAATCTGCGGAATAGATAGAGAAAATGAACACACGTAGGGGTATATTTACTAAAGTGAGAGTTTTTAGAAGTGGAGATGTTGCCCACAGCAACCAATCATATTCTACATAACATTTAACTAGCACTTAATTATAATAGCTAGAACCTGATTGGTTGCTATGGACAACATCTCCACTTCTAAAAACTCTCACTTTAGTAAATTTACCCCTTAAGAGTTAAAATTTAACTTAATATAGAAAATATTTTTTTCGTTTGTGTTACCTGTTAGGCTTTGTACACATAGGCGTTGAAAAATAATGCTAGCTAAAATCTGTCGTCATTGTATATTTTTAAGGTGGCATCAATTCCAATCGCATGAATAAAAGTTACACATAAGTACAATTTTCACAATCGAGCAATTCCAAACCGCACGTAATCAAGTACACGTACCGCAAGTACAGGTTAAACATCATAACGCTCACAGAATTTTCTATAGTTCATTTCATCAATAAACATCATGTTGAAAACAAAGGACACCCCTACGCCTTTGTTTTATTTTTTGGCTTTTAAAAACATCCTCTGCGTAGGAACCTGTCAGACCAATGGCTCCATTAACAAAGAGCACATCACTAACTACTGTTTTCCCTTATGGACTTGACTAGTTATGCATTTATCATCATAACCGTATTTCCTTAAAAACAGATTCGGAGTTGGCCGTAGATCACCTGCTTCTATCGACAGACAAAACACCCAGCCTGACATGCTGGCCAGTGGGAAGTCCACACCCAGCTGGCAGAGGAGCGAGGACAATGTTACTGATCAAATAGGTATTTATATGCGTTACAGATATTGTTTTGTCTGTTTTTACCTAGTTACCGTGTAATTGACAATGCCCACCATCTTGTTCTACAATGCCATATTCCCAAATGTCAGAGAAATAGAAATACATCAGTTTTACTGTAGGAATATAATTGGTTTATTATGTTGAAGATGGTTTATGTAGCCGTGAACATGAACTGCTGGTAAACCGAACTACTGATACCAGTGACACTTTGCAGTGACTGTTCTACCTTATGCACAACTGCGTTTTTGCAACAGTACAGGGATCAAAGCTCTAAAACCCCAATTTGAGTACTATCATAATGTGATCACTCTCACCAAGGGGAATTTCCATTTTTGAGTAGCAATAAAATCAATAAAGCCATGTCATTTATGTCAGACAGGCAAATCTACATTCAAATTAGAAGACTTTTTATTAGAACATTTATGCTGTATATCCAAATAGAATTAGTGGTCTTTCCTCATTTAGATGTAAGAAGCTGTCTTGGCAATACAATTGAAATCGTATGATGGGATGAAGCTAGGGATAACCTAATTATTGGTAATTTTCCATTATCCAAGCTTTGTACCCTTTATAAAGGCAAGCACAGATATGGCAATCACCTGCACTAATTTTTATTTACAGGGCAGTGTGATTTTGTGAACTACCCCTTTGTAGGTCCTATATAATACAAACTATGGAATTTGTGCAACTGTGCAGTATTTTCTGTTGAAAGATCAAGGTGGCATCACCTCATCCTTTGCTTTGCTCTAAGATCATGTGATGCTTTAAGGCATTTGTATACATTGTTTATATATATTGGTATACATGCATTTATTTTAGACGATACCAATCAAATCTATAAACCACATCTGTCAAATGCCTTTCTTATAGAACTTGCATGTCTATTACATGACACAATGAAACTGTCAGCTGAGGTATAATATTAAGTGTGTAATAAAACAGCAGGAGTTCGAGGACTGCATTGCGTGATATATTTCTGTTCCTTTTTAAAATACATGCTTTGTGCTAATCAGTTTGGTAGATGGTAACATTTTTATTTACTTCCCGCATTCTTTCTTCTTCAACTAAAGAAATATATATATCTAGCACTTGTACCTGCAATACTATACGGAATCTTGTTTATTACTGACCTGTGTGTCAGGAAATCTATGCTTTTTTTCTGTCAGGAAAATGTAAACTCGTTGAACAGTGCTGTTCACTGAAAACTCATGATAGATTTTTATCAAGTATTTTGCATTGTACAATATACAGATCTGTCCACATGCACCTATATGCCTAAGAGCCCCATTTAGCACGCCATTCACTTTGTGACTTAGCCACACCAAAACACCAATCCTATGTATCTAGTATGCTACAAGCGAACTAAGGGCTCAATCCTATTAGGTGCGAATTGCGAGTAGCAAGTTTGTTTCTTGAAACTCGCACACTTCGCAGCACAGCGCGCTCCCGAGAATTCTCCAATCCAATTAAAAATGCCTATTCGCACTACTTGCAGTGGAGGGATGCGAAATGACTGCCAAATGAGAGGTGCGAGAAATGCATGAAAATGTGGGGAGACCATCCTGGACCCCCCAAAATGGATAATTTTGTTAGCAGGACCATATAGAAGGCTCTTTGTGAGCATTAGGACGGTACTGTAGGTTTTTAAATGGTGTACAATGGCTGATTTGTGGGGGGGAGGGGGTTAAATGCAAGAAAATCATTAAATAAAACTTTTTACGTTTTATTTTCAATTGAATTAAATGAAAAATGCAAAAAAAAGTAGAAAAAAGGGTGATTTTGGGGTACTTTGAGGGCACCTTGAAAATTTTAATTTTTTTTTTTTTATAAAAACAACTATTGTTCAACTAAAAAATTATTGTAATTAAATTTGGGGTGCTTAAACTAATGAAAAAGTTGATTTTGGGGTAATTTGAGAATTTTTTTTACCCCAAAAAATGACATGTAATTATTGGACTAATTAAGCTAATTGGAAACTTCCAAATGGCTAATTAGTCATTAGGGGGAGAGGGGGGTCCAAGGGGTTCAGCACAGTACCCCGACATTTTAACCTTAAAATAGACTTTCCTTTCTATCTCTCACCCTCAGGAGGTGCAAGTGGAAAGATGCGAATTCAATCTGACTGATTCAGTGCGAGTTGCTAATTGGTTTGCAAAATGAATTTGCTATGCAAATTCAAAGTGAAAATGGCAACTCGCACTTCGCCATTTGCACCTAATATAATTGACCCCTAAGATGCAAAATTGAGGAGAAAAGTGGACAGCCAGGATATCGCTACATTTGCCTTATGGCGCAAAAAGGATAAGGATATTCGTAAGAATAAATCAGCAGCACAACATAAAAGAACAAATTAGAAGTAGGGACCAGATTTCAGCTTTTAATATTAATGTCAGCCATTTCTATTTTTTGTTACTATCTTTCTGTGGTGTTTTGTTTATGAAGTATAAAATTGGTGCGACACATTGCAGGTAATGTTCTCCCAGGGCTGTGACTGTGTGTGTATTTGTTTATGCACTGACCAAACAAAAGTTGATAGATGCCGCCACACCCAAATGGAGGGACATGTGTGAATACCATGGGTTCAGGCTGTAATGTGTAGTTATGAGGTGTGTGGAGAAATGCGTTGGTTTCTATGGCTTCATTTAAATGCTGCAGTTTATTGTTGTGTTTCCATTGATTTCTCAGTGGCTTGAAATACAGTTGTTGAAACACCATAATGAATAGTTACAGACTTGGGTATACACATAAACAATAGCAAAATTAAAAAACATGTACAGGTGATGTAGCTGATCAAGTATTAATGAAACAGTTGAACCTGGGGGGGGCAAAGCAGAGACGTGAATGGCAGTCACAGTTATATGCATACCTGAGAAATTATATTACAAAGAAGTTGTCACAGCATGCTGGAGACCGGCTCCTTCTTACCAGGTCCGGCGGCAGATGGCTCCATTGCAGGTGGGTGCCGATCAGCCCACCCACCCCACCTTGCAGAGAAAGTTCCTCCTCGCAGCCGGCAGTCTCTCTGCCGGGGACTGCCTGTGTCTCCTCCCCTCCTTTGCTGCTACGGCGGTACTGATATAGACGGCTGCAGCTCCCATAGGGATGGGTGCAATACTCGTTTTAAAATTTAAAATGTACCTACACATTGGTGTCAAATTTGAATCCCTATATAAGGAAGTATCTGGGCACTATTCTGTGTGTGAGTATTCAGCTCACTACCTGATCTCCAGCATCTGTTCTGCTTGAACTCCCTGCATACTTGTTTTCCGAAGATTCTCCTCGCTTGATTCCGTTCTGGCTTTATTTTGAGCTGATTCTTCCTGTCCCCTGGCACTGCGTTGCCCCCCTGATATCTGACCCTTTTCTGATGACCACTTGTTTACTGCCTGTCTTTGGTTCCTCCTGCGTCCACCAGCCCTGTACATTAGGAACTGAGCGCAGAGAGATTCATGGTGAAATCCAGAGATACGTTAAACTCCGTGCCTCACCTCTGGGTATAATCAAGTCTTAGAAGTATGGCCAACATCCATATTATCCTAACAAGAGTTGTGACACTGATCATAAAGGAAGCAATATTTTTATCTTCGTCATAGGAGCATCTTGTTTCAGGATACCGTTCCGTCTCACAAATTTAAATGTATAAAGCATCATTTTTGTTTTGGTTGTGCATAATATAAATGAAATACGAGGAGATGAGGTCAACTGTAAGTTGTTTCCTAGTGTATGAAGCTACGCAGATTTATGTCTGAGATACTGGTATTCATTACATTTAATAAGATGCTGTTTTTACATTTATAAATTGGTATAAAAGCCATCATTGGATGAGTTGTAAAGAAAGAGCAACATAATACTATAGATACAGTGATGCGAAAACAAATACTAAATACCCTAATTTGTACAAATAAATCTAATGCAAAACAAGACAATATTTTTGTTGCCTAGAAAAATAAAACATAAGCTACCTTGAAGAAGTTAGATTAATTTTATAAAATCAGGAGTTGCTTAGTAACGGGATTCGGCTCTGGACATTTCTGGATTGTGAAGCCATCTGTTCAGTTAGTGTATGTCGCACCATGGCAAACCAGCAATTAAACCGCTTCGTAATTTCTTAGAGGGACATAATGTGTTTTTTTTTTTCCCCTTCGCAGATGTTTTGTTTATGAGGATGATGACTGGATTCCTCTCTAAGCCATATTAGTTTCTTGTAATGTAAATGTGTGTGTCTGTGTGCTATAACAGAATGGTGCAATTACAGTGGATATTAAGAAAATACCCAGATTTGTATCTATATATTGTTCTCCCCAGGCTCCATTTCATGTGTGCTCCCTCCTGCTTTTTTACATGCCTCCTGACACTATCCCCCTCCAGGGTTAGGCAGCCAACGTCAGAGTTGCGCTACATCTTACTGTTACTGTGACAGGCTCAGTTACGAGGATCCTCAGTAATGAAGATCCCTCCCCCCTCATCTAAGAGGCAAGGTGCGGTTTGGGCGGGGTTAACATTGCGGAGAGCATATATGGAGAGTGCAGATGTGTATTGTGTCTAAGCATGCAATGCTGGATGCAATTATATCTTTGTCCCCATGGAGCAGCGTACAAAAATCCATGAGTCCGGGGGGCAAGATCGGGCCACGAAGGGGGGACAAGTTCAACTTCCATTGCTGGTGTGGCAACGACAACTCATTCCCCTCACATGTAATTGAAGCCAGATCACACTGACCCCATCCGGGTTCAGCTTAATGCCACCTGGCTGGCAACATTTTCTGGAGAGAATACTGCTATAGAAATGCTTTATACCACTGGTTCCCTCATCAGGGGTACTTGGCGTGATGTTTAGTGGTGCTTTCTGTAATGGCAGGGAAGAAAATGCATGTAATATTAGACACATCAGGGCTGATTCTGAGTTGGAAAGATCTCTGTGCACGAAGCAAATGGCAAGGTTTTGCATACAGAGCATGCACAGATGCGAAATTAGGCATTGTTGCGTATATCCATCCTATTCTGAGCTAGACAAAACTTGGATGCATCTATCTTTTAAGTGAAATTGGGCATTTCGGGAGGCAACAGTGCAAATGCACGGTACCGCCCAGATTCATGGGAGTGTCGTGGGCCTGTATAAATACCACCGTGCAGTTCTGTGTCGTATGTATAGGGAAGGAAAGCCTGTATCTGACTGACCTCTTGCACCTTGCATAGAGCTGGTACAAGACACTAATGCTGACTTGCGACAGCCGGCATAAATCAATGAGCAGCACGGCTTCCCGCTTGCAGACCTATGGATTCACGCATTAGCAAAAGGTAGTAATTCATAGGGAAAGCAGTGTCCTATGTATTTCCAGCCCAATGCATCACAATAGGACTTTGATAAGAAAATAAAGAATCCCTTTCCCTGTATCCCTTGAAAAGAAAGCATATGTGGGCTATAGGTTCAGTGCTAATTTCACATTTTGCAGAAATTGTATTCTCTTGATTCTCGTAGTTATTGTTTCTTGTGTAGGCTTCGATTATGAAGATGCAACACACATTTCTCTCTGCATATATACTGTATATACTTTAGTCATTTATAAAGCACAGGATGCCCAGAAAACAAGCTTTAGTCCAACTACATGTATAAGTATGCCAACATTTCCACCATACTTTATAGCACTGGGAGAAACTTACCATTTGCAGAGAAGCAGAAAGGTCGGACGGGGTTGGGATGTTTTTTTTTTTATAATGTAAATCGTTGGTACATTTGGCGTTATGGACCCATGCAAAAACCAGATCTTTTTTGCTAGTGTGATTATTTAAGAGGGGGTTCTGCCTAGCTTTGCGGAGGGTCATATGAGCTTATCGACTCTGCAAAAATGGCTAGCGGCTGTCCAGTCACCCCTTACACTTTTAATTTGGCTCGCGCATTTCTAGGAGCACCGCACTGTAATCAAAAGCTTCAGACACACAAGTGCCACATATACTGACAGTAATTCCTATGTTCCCTCACTCATTATTTATTCAAGACATAGGTGAGGTTAACCTGAGCAGTATGTTGGGAAAACAAATTGAAAAGTTTAATTTGGTGAAAGTGGCAGGTGGTTGGTTGTTGGCATGTTTACACTTTGGGGGGGAATGCAATTGTTTTGTTTTTTTGAGCCCCTTAGCTAATGGGCATCTATCAGCGCAATTAAATTGTTTCTTTGATAGACGCCCATTAGTGTTTAAGGTGCCCAGAAGCACCAGGTTTAGACGCTTGAAACAGCTAAACCCGACTAAACTCATGGTTCGGGCGCCCAAACTATGGACTTTGCACAGATTGTTTCGCGCATCTCAGGAGGCTGCGAGAAAAAATGTCTGCCACAGCTAATGGGCGTCTATCAGACAAACAATTAAATTGCTCTGATAGATGCCCATTACTTAAGACGGCCCCCCCAAAAAAACAATTTAATTCCACCCAGTTTGTGACTATTGGATTATTGGCTTACTATTTAGCTTTTATCCACACAGCCTATGGGCAGGACAAGACCACAGCCATGGGATTCACGTAGTTTCCGTTGTAGTGTGGCTTTGTTGCGCATAGATATAGCAATTCCTTACTAGTTTATGTGCCTGCATAATTATGGGCGGCCAATGAGCCTATCTAATGTCTTTGAGTTACAGCAGATGCCTGGAACAGTCCCACACAGTCTAGTTAGTGGCTGGCACAATTTACCCTGTAGACTGCTGTCCCTAATAAGCCTAGGTAAATATAACTCTCTTAAGGGGACCTGTTGGACCAAGAAAGCGCTACCTCCAAAACCCACCTGGTGACATATAAGAATGTGTCAAACACCACCCATGAGAAATCCCTCAGAGCAGTTAACATACACAGCAAAGGTTGCAGTACTGGACAAGAGTGACAACAGGTGGGCTTTATATTCAGCATACTTGGCACTTGCTTTCACCGCAGGCAGAGATCCAGTAGCCTAGGATGAAGTGAGTTTTGAGGGAGCATTTGGAGCATTGGCTGCTATAGAGTCTGGTAAAATGAGGGAGAGCGTTCTATAGGTTATTGGGCACTGGCGCATCCAGGCTCTCTGGTGCAAGACCAGGCAGCACATTGTGCAATGTGCTTTGTAAACTATCTCCTCTTTATTTTGCTATTCTTCAGGGTTTTTAATTTTTTATTTCAAATATTATAAAATTCTCATATGCGATTTGAACTCCTTTTTGTATTCTGTCATGAACATCTGTTATGTACCCTGCATTTTAAGGCTATTCTGCCGTGTGTTTTAAATTAATTGAAATGCTAATTTGGGTTTTTGTTCATGAATAAAATGAATCATGACATGTATAGTTACATGCTGTTGTAGTAATATGATTTGAACAAAAGGCTTTAAACAGGTCTTTACAATATGTTTTCCAGAGCCAACATGTCATTTACCTGCTGTGTCTAAGGTCCATCCATCATATAGAGACAGTCCCACAGGAAGACTTATCCGACAGGACCCCGTGCTTCATCTCTCCCCCCACAAACAGGGACAGGTACATTCTTTTAAAAATAAATTTTTTCTATTTTGTAGTAGAATTCTAGGTGGAATGCCAACCGCACAATGAAAAACACTGGATGGAAATGCAGAAGACTTACAATGCACAAGTGATGATTTTTTTTTTCATTTATGTTTTCATTGATAATAACACAAAAAAAAGCATACAGATGCGGCTATAGCAAAAGACTGGCACATGGAGTTAAGTACAAGCCTATTTCAGTGTCCAATGACCAATCAAAGACTGGAGACCAGAACCTCCATCGTTGCTATGATTTAGAGATATCAGTTTTGCTCTTGTTGTGTATGTTGCACAAGTGATTCTATTTGTAATTATATATTACCTGTATATTTTACCTCTATAAAGAGTGAGTTCTGATGTCATGTTTTAGTGGTCATTAGGAAAACTATTACAAAGAATAATGCAGCTAATACTGTCATTTACTAGGCACATTTAGTAATCGTCATGTATTTCTGTGGCTTGTATAAAAGCATTTATTCTATTAGGTACACTTTTATAGTGCTCAGTAGGACCTCTCTTGCCCCAATAACTGCCTAAATTCCTCATGGCATTGATAAAGGTGCTGGGAACATTTTTTATGAGATTCTGGTCCATGTTGCTGCAGATTTGTCGGTTGCAAATCTTCAATTCCTCCACATCCCAAAGGTGCTTTATTGGATTTAGATCTTGTGGCTGTGGAGACCATTGGAGTACACTGAACTCATGGTCATGATCAAGGAACCCCGCTGAAAAGAATGTGCGCTTTGTGACATGGTGCATTTTCCTGCTGCAAGTAGCAGATTATCGCACCATGAAGATGCGCGTACACTGTGGTCATAGAGAGATGCACACAGCCAGCAACAATGCTTGGGTAGGCTGTGTCATTTTAACGGCTACATTGCTAAGGATGAGTGTGACTAAGCACTGTTGTAGTTAAATTTGGGGAGGGGGGGGTAGTGGTTTCACTACCTAAAAGTCCACCCTTTATACATCTTACTTACTTTTGCATTAGACAGCCGTTCTAGTCGCACCATGTCGTGGCGTGACTCTGTAGTGCTGAGCGTCTTTTCGTGCACCTTTTTACCTTCAAATGTGTCTTATTCGCAAAGCGATGCAAATAGGACACACAAGCAGCTTCTGCCGCATGTCATTTTAATCAGCAGAAGCTGCTTGTACGTCCTATTCGCATCGCTGTATGAATAAGATGCATTTGAAGGTAAAAGTGGAACGAAAACGCGCTCTGCGTTATGCTCGCGCGGTCTGTTTAATGCGACTTGAAGCGCACGGAGGTTAAGATGTATGTGGACACATCTGTAGTAGCTGCTGCTCAGGTCCTTGAGGAGTAGGACTTTCTTAATGACATCATTAAGTTCCAACCCTTCCAGACAAATACACTGCAGGAATTTTAGAAGCCTGCAAATAGGGACAAGCGCATTAAAAGAACGCCATCCTGGAACCAACAGACTTGGTGGTACCCTCTTTTGAAAGAGGGCAGATCAGTCTTTCAGATGAAGAGACCCTTGATAAGTTATACGCTGCTGATCACATGTGATCACCAGAGAACACCCCTGCTTTTACAGAAATCCAGAAGTTCAGAGAAGGGGGAATATTTCCCCTATTCTAGCATCCATAAACACCATGGACCCTCCCTTTAATGATTCAAAATGCCTTGTTGAGCTAGCATACTATTCCTGCACATTTTCTGCATATCATTCAAATTTACCAAAAAAAAAAAATTAATTATCTTTTTCAAGTGCATATTTTATTATGAAAACCTACAGATGTGACCTCACAGGGAAGCTGACGGACGAAATCCGGACCGACGGCTTCCCGACTATCTAATCCCAGCAAGGTACAAATGACTAGGGTCAAAATCCCGACGCCTGACAGACTTACGCCGGGAGCCCGACACCCGGCTTGCCGATCGAAGGTAAGCTGGGCGCGGACAGCCGCGGGGGGGGGATGGTTAGATTAGGGTCTCCCGTGGGGGATTTAGGGTTAGGCACCCCCCGGGGAAGTTAGGCCAGGGGAACGGGGGTTAGGGTTAGGCACCCCCCACGGGAGACTTAGTTTTAGGCAGCGGGGCAGGGGGGGTTAGGTTTAGGCACTTGGGGGGAGGTTAGGGTTAGGCACCCCTAAGGGAGGATTAGGGTTAGGGGGTAGAATAGGGTTAGTTAATACTTACATTTTAACGTTCAGGATCTTCACCCCTGCCAGGCTTCCGCTGTTGGGAAATCATACTGATTCCTCCTCACACACTGTGGCTTCAGTCATGCCAAACAACCCCTCATGGCGCACCAGGTCTCGAAGAACTTGCTTATGCCGAGCATCTTTTTTTTGCTCAAAATGTGCTTCTCATTCGACCACATAAAATAACTGGAAGCGACAAAACTACTTTGCTGGATAGCACTGATCAATTCGATATGCGACATTTGTACGTCTGTGTGCAAATGAGTCTGAATCTGTATACGAAATGCTACAATGCGGCGGCTACAGCTTTTTTCCACACCAAGTTTCGTTGTGCTTCAACAGCGACTTTGTATGTGTTAATACGAATTGCTGAGTGGTTAAAGTTGCAGCCCAGCTTCTGTAGTACTATTTAACTGGTGTTTTGCTGCATTTGCAATGCAAATAAGATGCATATTTAAAAGAAAAAAAATACTACACTAAACCTCTCGGGCCAGCTCAGTCACGCCGTGGCGTTTTGAGGCTTAGGTGTATGAGAACTCATTATTTTTTGTTGTTGTTTTGGAAAGGTGGATTATTTATGTAACAAGACACACCGAGCATTTTTGGTGGTGGGTAAAAAGAAAATTATACACATTTACTTTTAGTTCATGGTCTTGCAGTTTTTTTACCCATTTTGGGTAGATTGTCTTTACTGTGTGATCAGAAATAATCAAACTAATGCTACTGTGTGTTCTGGAAATTCAAAGGACTCGATTCTATTCAGTGCGATGTAAATAGCTCCGGGAGTGAGCTCTCAGAGCTATTCAATACACCGCGCTGACAAGTCCGACTAATGATTTCTTCTCTCATCCCTCCGGGGATGAGAGAAGAAATCCGACAAAAGTCCCGGCACGAGGCTGTTTTCTGCCCTTAGCGCCAGGAAAACAGCCTCGCGCCGGGAAGTTAGGTCGGGGAATGCCTGTTATCGCGCCTAAACACCCTGTTTAAGGCGTGATAACGAGCCTTCCCCGATCTAACAGCGCGATGAATTGAATAGCTCCGGGAGCTATCTCCCGGCGCTATTTACATCGCGCTGAATAGAATCGTGCCCAAAGTCTTCTGGAAAAAAAAAAACCAAGGTATAATTTGTTTGGGTACTGCATAATTAGGGGCATCGATTGTGGATTGTGACCAGCCCAAAAAGATTCAAAATAGGCTCAGCAGCAAAAAAAAGGTTAAAAGTATCTTAATTGTTGTCAAGGGGCCAAGTGTGTGCCACGAAAACCATCCCCACACAATCATCACCATCATTCTGCATCGCTGACATAAGGAAAGATGGATTCCTTTTTTCTTTTTTAACTTTAGATTCTGACATCTGCGTTTTGTAACAGACATCGCGATTTGTCACACCAGGCAACATTTTTCCAAACTTCATCTCTCCATTTTTGGTGATTGCTTTCATTTGTACCATTATAAGCAGCCAATGAATGCCAAGTAACCCATTTGCCATCTAGGACACTTCTTTCTTTAGGTCTGCATGTTGTGATGAAGGGCATAGAGAAAGATGCTATGAGAGAGACCTTCAATCTCCTGGTTTCCATGTAGATAAACCGCACTCTGCCTTTTTCAGTCCCATCACCCGGGCTCCTGTGAAGCCACATTACATCTTTGCTTGTTATTATGAACAGTGATGGTGAATAAGAGATCTTTGGAAGATATGCTAAATTATCTGTTCATATCATTTAATGGACAAAGTGAATCATGTTTATTCAGTGCAAACAATTTTCCTTTGATTTTATTTTTGTTGCTTCCCTATAACAAGCAGAATAATTGGGCTCCTGTGTTACGCTGCACATTTCCATACAGATTCCTGAATTTCACAAAATTACCCAACAAATGTGTCAGACAGCTGGAGTGAAAACACTGAGTTAAATGGACTCCAGCCACTTTTGTATTCACTGAGTATTCATTTTCTGGTCACACTTCTCAGGTAGCCAGCAGGAGTCCTTTTCCATACTAGAGAGATAGCTACATGTCAGTCATAAGACACCTGTAAGTGGTGATAATATGCAAACTTGACCTCTTCATCTTCTGTATGCAGTGTATTCATTTCTTGCAAAGTGTAAACCCTGCAAGAAATACAGTATAAGAGCAAAAGTGCAGCAAGAATATTCGTACATCTGCTCATTAATGCCAATATCTCAATCAGCCAAACGTGTGGCAACAGCGAAGTGGATAAAAGCATGCAGATATGGTCAAGAAGTTCAGTTGTTGTTCCGACCAAACACCAGAATGCGGAAGAAATGTAATCTAAGGGATTTTGACCATCTCAGAAAAATGTTTGACAATCTCAGGAGATCAGGAAATTCTCTAGAGCAGGGGTGGCCAATAAGCGGCCCTCCAGCTGCTGTGGGACTACATATGCCATCATGCCCTTCCACAATTTGGCTCCAGGGCATGCTAAAACTGTGGCAGGGCATGAGAGATGAAGTTTGGACAAAATACATTCAAATAGAATTTTAAAATCCTTTGACCAACTTAAGAGAGTTTTGGCGTTGTTTCGTTATTTACATCTCCGGCATATCAAAAAAGGTGCTCCTGTGCTGTATGAGGCCCTTACTAGAGAGCTTTTGGGATATATATATATAAATATAATACTATTAGAGAGAGTTTTGATTCCCCTTTTGATATAGCTGGGAGGAGAAAACAGGTGCCTTATGTCAAATGTGTCAAATATTGGGATCTGCATTAGGTAGCCACAGTGGGCTCGATTCAATTGAACGCGAATTAAATAGGAAAGGAGCTCCCGGAGCTATTCAATTCTGCGTGCTGTTAGATCGGAGAATGGTCGTTCTCGCGCCATAAACACGGTGTTTAGTCGCGAGAACGGGTATTCTCCGACTAAACTGCCCGGCGCAATGCTGTTTCCGTGGCGCTAAGGGCAGAAAACATTGTGCCTGGACTTTTGTCGGATTTCTGCTCACACCCCAGGAGGGATTCGAGAATAAATCCATAACAGCGCGCAGAATTGAATAGCTACGGGAGCACCTTCCCGGCGCTATTTAATTTGTGTTCAATTGAATCGTGACCAGTGAATCCACTTCCTCCTATATAATTCCAACAAATCTAGTTGTTTATTTTACACTGTGTATCTCACAACTATTAGAAATTACATATTTAGTGGCAGATCTTTTAGATGAAGGTCACAGAGTATTGCTGCCACTGAAGTGGTGGTCCCAATATTGGCCCAGAGGGTTTGCATATTTGGCCTGTTGGTTTAGGATTCCGTAGATAAATATACAAGTCAGTATATTATGATGCTAGCCAATGTACAGCATGCTGAGAGCATGGGTGGCATCTACTGGCCCCAACTTCTGAGTCTGGAGGAACCTCTGGGTCATGCGAGATTTGGGTACACTAGCAGGAAAAATGAATTCAAGTTTTAGAGAATAAGGAGCAAATGGACAGAACCCACACATGCTAAGGCTTTGTAAATGGAATGCCTGACACCTAATTCACCCAGACCTTAACTTATACATTAAACCATTCTGTGCATACTTCAGGACTGTACCTGCCATTATATAAATTGTTGTGACCTAATATACTTTACACTATACATACTGCACGGAATTGGTATGAAATACCGCCGGCCGCACATCAGCAGAGATCCCGGCAGCGGAAGCCCGACAGCGCTGGAAATCCCGATCGTGGATAGGTAAGTATTGTCTAACCTAACCCCCCTAACCCTCCTTAGGGGTGCCTAACCCTAACCTCTACCCCCCCCCCCCCCAAGTGCTTAATCCTAACCACTCCCTTCCCCGCTGCCAAACCTAAGTCCCCCGGGGGGGTGCCTAACCCTGTCCCCCCCGGGGTGCCTAACCCTCCCTCCCCCTAGCCTAACCCTCCCGGGGGGGGTGCTTAACCCTAAGTCCCCCCCGTGAGCCCTAAACCTAACCCTCCCCCCCCGCGGCTGTCCGCTCGCGGCGCCCGGCATCACTACGATCGGGATGCCGGGCGCCGGAGTCAGGGAAATGCCGGGCGTCTACATCTAGACGCCCGGCATTTCACCCTTGCCGGGATATGACAGTCGGGAAACCGGCTGCCGGTATTTAGGCAGTCGGCTTCCCGATTGCATACCTACTGCACTATCTTGTATTGTTTGTCCTGTAATTTATTTAATTTTATGTATTGCTCCTCCCCCCCTTAATATTTGTATTAATCTACTTCGATGATGCAGGTTGAAACTGTTGTAAATGAAGATGTTTAGACTCTGACTAAATGCTCTGTACAAATCCCAGCTTATTACAAATAGGAACAATTAAGAATAATATAATGTGGTTTATATTTGTTTAATGTCTTTGATTTTATAAAAGTATTAAAATTGCACATGGTTTTTTCTCCACTGTTTTGATTGGTGCCCATAAGAATTAGTCCATGATTATTGGGGTGTGGTACAAAATGTTCACATGTAGAAAGTTGACGGGTGGTCGACATTCACAATATAGTCATTAGCAGCATTGTTGATTATTGACATGTCCACCATGTGGTTTCCTTTGCCGAATTAAGTATCCCTAACCCTACATTCTGTCCATGCCGATATTCTGAATGGATGATAAAATTCCATAATCTGTATACAATCCGTGATTAACAGCGATTGTACTGCTAGACAAAATAATACCTTTCTTTTCTACAGACCGACAGCCATTACTCGAGCCACTCCAGCACCAACACACTTTCCAGCAATGCATCCAGTGCTCACAGTGAAGAAAAATGGTATGATAGTGGGGAACGGCTGGACTCTGAGATGAACAGCTACACCTACATACAAGGAACATCCTCTGACAGCGGCATAGACGCCACCTCATACAACACCAACCATGTCAACTCCGCCGTTCCCGGAGCTTCATCCACCTCTCCACGCTCCGGCCCTCCTAAAGAAAAAGTGGCACCTCTGTGGCACAGCGTCAGTGACGTGGGGTTACTGTCCGATAGGACTTGTGACAGGGAGTCTCATGTGTTGGATGGAAAAAGGGAATCTCCTGTTGCTATGGAGAACCACACGAAAGTCTCCATAGGTTCTAAGCCATTGACCAGAGAAAACAGCGCATACAGCCTAAGTGACACCGCATCTCATACCAGGTAATGGTTTAGTGTTACACTTCCCATTTAATGGTTTTGTCACTCTTCAATGCTATTGGTGGTGGTTTCTTTAGCTAAGCAGTCTCTTCAGTCTCTAACCTAATAGTAAAACAAGATGGGGGTCAGGACTCTGTCATGTTTTATTACATCTCTTTTGTTTTTTATTTCTGCCACCTTTCCTCCATAACCTTACAGAGAAAAACATTTCATTCCCTTACCATATAACAAATTAGATTGTTTAGATTGTTAATTAAATAGCTCACTGCAGTTGGATACTATACGGTTTACAGTCATTGTAGGAAATCGCCATTACCAGTATAGTTTATAATTTAGCTTTATTTTTAAAAGGAAACTAAATAATAATAAGAGCAGTTACTTAATGAGTTCTGCAGAAAAGTTACAAAACACAATTCATCCATAGTGTTTTTTTCTCAGTTGTATTGCTTTGTAATTTCTACAAATGTCATAGCTTTCTCTAATGGAGCATTGCACAGTATCTATCTAGGTCTCACCTGGTGCTATTTGCAGTCCTTTAATTCAGCCATTTTTTTTTTACTGCCTGATGCAGATTTGAACCTAACTTGGCCACAGATGCTCATGCTTTGCACTATACACACATATAGAAATGTTTACAACGTTCATATAATGTGTAGGCTAATGAGAAGAGAGCTGTGGCAATAGAATAACTAAGGATGGGGGAGGGGCTGGACTGTACACCCTAATTTTAAACATAAGGGGTGCTACCATGCTGAGACTTATAGTGCTATGCAGAAAAAAAGTAAATGCAGGTGCACACTCTAAGCACTGAGAATACTGATAATAAAATAAAAAGCACAATTAACATTGAGAATAAATAAGGTTCTTTATACATGTTGGCCAAACATGTATGCCCGCCTACTATGCCAAAGTGAACCTCGTCAGATGGGTCTCTCACATCCTATTACTGACACATTATATAAATGTATCCAGGATATACTTGTATTAGTGCCCATTCTCGTGTGTAGTATGCAATGCAATGACCTATATGATTTAAAATCACCTAGGTAGGTGGGCATACATGTATGGCCAAACATGCTAAGGGGATGTATTTAGGATCTCGATGGTCACAATACCAACAGCGGAATCCTGACAGTCACAATCTCTATGGTTAGGGTTAGGCACTAGGGGAATGGTTAGGCACTAGGGGAAGGGATAGGGTTAGGCACTAGTGGAGAGCTTGTGATAGTCCGCGAGATGTTAGGGTTAGGTTGCAGGAGGGGTGAGTTACGGTAGGGCTGCATGAGCGGTGGGCTAGGGTCATGGGAAGGATTAGCGTAATGGTTAAAATAGTTACCAAAATCTGTCACAATAGTGACCGTCGGGATACCGCTGTTTGCATCCTGACCGTTGGGATCTCGTACCCAACCTGTGCTAAGAACCTTATTTATACACCATGTTAATTGTTAGACTTTTTTGATTATCAGTATTCAAAGTGCTTAGAGTGTGCACCTGCATTTTCTTTTTTCTGCAATAGAATAATTAGACAGTCCCCTTGAGTCACTGAAGGAGGAGTTGTCATCTGGTGAGACTGGCTGCTGTGCAGAGAAATTATAGCAATACATACAGTTTTGGTACTAATAAGGTGTTTTGCAAATTTGAAAACACTAAAAACATTTTCTATTTATATAATTCAGTGGGTCTCACAAATTGCTAAATCCATGAAATTAGCAGACGTTACATAAACAGAGATGTCAGCATGACAATAACTGCTGCACGGTTATCATTTTTGAAGAGAAATGTGTTTCTACACCGATGCGCCTGTTTGGCTGTTAGGCAGATAAACAGGTGCTTTTGCCATTTGCACATTTGGAAAGTTATTGGGGCAGTGGTTTTGTGCAGCTGATTACAGGGTTGTGGGTCATTATAGGAAGTTGAATGCCAGCAAAAGTAAACATTCACTTCAAAGTCATATACCAGCCCCAAGAAGAATAATATGGTTATTCTGCTGTGGTTATGTGTTTTTTTTTTTTTTCCTAGATGACCCCATGCTGTTCTGCGTTTGGAGTACTTTGATTATATCAAACACCATATTAAATAATTTTTTTTCCTGAAATTACACAATATTTTGATCCTTAACTTTTGATTAACTGAAAATCAGAGGTTTTAAAGTTTGGATGAGCTCCTCCCCCAAAAGATCTAACCAACCCAGTTCTAATTTAGCCATTAATTCCTTTTGTAAGGCATTTTTTTTCTCAGAAAAGTGCTGATTCTTTGACCATGGTGTAGGTTATTTATAAAGTGGGTGAAAATCCAGCAATTAAGATTAGCTTTCTCTCATTCTCCCCAGCACCATGAGCTCTCGGCACTCGGCAAGTCCCATTGTATTCACTAGTGCCAGAAGTTCACCCAAAGAAGAGTCTCACTCTGCCACTTCCCCACAGCTCGTACCTTCTTTCTCCTCTTCTTCCTCCTCCCCTTCTGGTCCTAGGACTTTCTACCCTCGCCAGGGTGCTACCAGCAAGTACCTGATTGGATGGAAAAAACCTGAAGGGACTATAAACTCTGTGGGCTTTATGGATTCGAGAAAGTAAGGAGCACTTTCTGTTCTGCTCTTAGCTGATAAAAGTACTGCTATAGTCGCTTGAAAAATCTTCTGCGTTTTTGTACACTAGACAACATTGGAGAACACCAGTAACAAATGTTGTGCTACTAGTAGTTACGTGACATTTAAGGAGATTTTTTTTTGCATGTTTGTAGTCTCCAATTTATTTAACAAGTGACTTGCCTTGAACACACACACACACGGTTACTGAGAGACAAATTTCAGTCCAGGTTTCTTCCTTTATCAGGTATTCATGCATGAGTTTCTGGGTGTCATACCAAACGTAGATATTCATCTCCTTTCCCTTCTTTCTTCCATATCTTTATTCATTTCTTAAATTATGCAAGACGACGGCGATGGCAAAGCCGCTTGTTCTGAGCATTCCTGACCCGATTGTTGTTTTTTGTTTTTCCTTATGAAAGACGACACCAGATTGATTGTACAGAAATGCCGCCGACAAGGTTGCGGGCATCCATAAGGGACCTACAGGCATCTCCGAAGAGGGTACCTACCGTTGAAGAGGAGCTGAAGAAACTCTTTGATATGGACAGCCAACCTGCTGGATCAGAAAAGCCTTTAAAGGTACTTGCACAACTATGGTTTAGTGGCATTTCTTCTGGTCATCAGCCGAGCTGGACCAAAAAGCCATCAAAGTGTAAGAATATATTGTATATCAATGCTGCAAGAGAACTGGTGGTTGTGTTGTTCATTTAACTAAAAGGAAGTCCTAAATGAGATTAACGTTTTGGCAGCATTCCCATAATGACCAGTAAAGAGCTGATTATTATAATTATATGCCTAAGCTGCTTGGTCTCTCACTCAAGGGGAGGTGTATCAAACCTCCGAGAGAGATAAAGTGGAGAACTTGCCCATAGCACCCAGTCAGCTTCTAACTATCATTTACCTACCACAGTCTATAAAATGACAGAGGCTGATGGTTGCTATGGGAAACTTTTCCACTGTATCGCTCTTGAAAGTTTGATACATCTCCCCCTAAGAATGATAATCAGCCAGACTGGCTAGTAAAGAGCACTGAATATATCTGATTGGTATGCAAGAAGCATTTGGATGGAGAAGCATTGCCAGGTATTGATGCTAAACACACTGGATTCACTAATACATTACATCCTAGCTGAGAAGCTATATAGATGTACTGCTATTTTATTTTAAATAAACCGCTAGTTTATCCTGCTAATTAAACGTACCCATAAACTTGACTTGTTGAAATCATTATGCGGAGTACTACAGCTTACTACAATTACCCCCAATATATGAAATTGTATATTTTGCTTGAAATTATATAATTCTTCCTGCTGCTGCATTTAACATGTTCTGGATAACTGAGATTCCTTAGCAACATTTGTTACCAGTTATCAAACTTTACTATCTGTGGTTCCTTTTTTATTTACAGATGTTGCTTAGGGAGGTCAGGTATTCACATCCCATCTATCAAATGCAGTATCAGTGTTTGAGTTTTCAGTAGGTGATTTTATTTGAAAGTACTTTTTCCAGTATTAGTTATACCAGTAAATTATGGTTCACAGTATAATATGGCAACATTATGTTTGTGGATCAGGTACCCTTTCTTAGTTCCTTTGAGTAGGAGAGGTTTTCAGTAATTCAAAACCAATGTATCCTGCACTTTGTTCACACTCTCCTTAGTGAGTTGCAGTTACACCCTACATGAATGGAGGAGGTGCTCCAGACTATTTATGATGTGATGGTTGACCTGGGAGATTGTATAATCCTTTACCAAGATGATTGCCTGCTTGGTAATGTCCTAGAACTTTTGTCAGCACTCTGTAGACATGGAAATTATTTTATGGTTTATTCATGCTAGCAACCTTGGCTGTGATCATGATACTGTTACATTGAATTGTAACAAAGATATTCAATACGTTTTTTCTTGTGTCAAAGATGGGTCTGTAAAGTCCCCTTGAAGGGCGTAATCGGTTTACTCACCTTTGTGTTTCAATTTCATAATGTTGTCCAGGTATGAACTTGCAACACATCTCCTGTATTTGCAATCAGGCAAAGGGCCTGATTCAAAGAGTGACGCTAATACGACCACCACCGTGATTTCGTACTGAACGCAGCTGCGAAAATATGTTAATAGTTCCAAAGCTTACCCGAGCATAGGGACGCCCACTGCTGCTTTCTCATATGGGTATGACGTTGCTTACTGTACCTGTGTAAATATCGGTAACATCGACATACTGTACATCGAACGACCATCTTGTCCTTTGCGGCAGGTCTGACCAGCCTCAGACTCTGCATCTCTCCTGACACACAGAGAGTTCTCATGCTGTGTAGAAGATCGCAATAACTAATTTATGTACGCCCATGAAACGACGTTTAAACAGACATATATGCCTGTGTTTTTCTGACCACCCCCTTTACCACCCCCAAACGCTTGACAACCTGTGACTCACTTTGCTTTCTGTGCATCCATAATCACAATGCGATCGCCGCGCACACATTGTACAGCGTTTTCTCATGAGCAAACGATCAATCTGCGTAAATATCGGCATTGCGTCCATCTCTGAATCAGGCCCTAAGTGTGCAGCGCCCTGGAAAATTAAACTAATTCCCCTATAGAGAGCTAAGCACTTTCTAATGGTTCATTTAGGGCATACAGTTCCCATGACAACATTGCACTATGCTCTCCCCTCAGTGTTTAAAGTGAAAAGGGTTGGCAGGTTGCAGGTTATGTCAAGATTCCTTTTCTTGTTGTGCTAATATTTTATACTTAGCAATACAGAACTGTCTAAACACAATGCTATTCGTTACGTTACAGCTGTGCCTTCATTTCTTCACTTTAACTCTCCCTAGCTAAGTCTACTGTTACTACTATTGTCTAAAATAGCATGTCAGATACTTTCTTGGCATATTTTATATTTACATTTTATTCTGAAGCTGTCCCTAATAAGATCCAGGCCAATGGGACACCTGGGAAATCTGTGGTGAGCCCCACTGTAAACATTTTAAGTAAATTCTAAGGGAATGGAGGATGGGCTAAAGTAGTATTAAAAAATATATATACCACCTCAGTGTATTGGCCATGTCCCCCACATGGCTTACTATTTTGTGGTCCCTGTCTTTCCATATTGGGCTCGTCATATGTCAGTACAACTGTGAATTTAGTGTGACATGCCATTGAGCAGACATAACAAAGTGGAGTTTACCTGCTAGTTGTAAATATGTTTTCATTAAAATTAGGGTAAGCTAAGGCATCTTAATCCAGCAACTAATATTTTTTTTTTAATAGATGGGAAATGTTAATAAATTGTGTAGCATCCTACCCCTAAACTTGTTAAATATAGCAGTAGCAAATAGCATCCCTAGTGTCAGTGAGAGGTACTGCACTTGTGTGTATCGGCTCATCTGGCCTTGTGTACGGGCGAGCAGACGACCACCTGTTCACTCGCTGCAGGTGTCCGTCGGTAACTGTCATCTCAACTGGGCGGGCAAATGTAAATACTCGCCTAGTTGTGATGACGGCGCAGACACATGGACCGAATGATTGGTAAGTCTACCTGGTGTGTACCCAGCTTAACGAACCCCTAAGACCCATTTCTGTTGATCAAAGCTGTTGGAAGTTGCTACTATCAGCCTGTTTGTGCATTTATCTTTCAAATGAACTAATAGGTGACTGTCAGAGGTGACCCAGCTAATTTTCGTGGATGTCGTTCAGTTTGGCCAAATAGTCCATGGATGGCCATCTTTAAAAAAAAAAAAACTCAACTGAGCACTTTAGGTACTGTTTATAAATATCCAGTTGTTGCCTAGTAAAAAGGTATCTAGTTGTGATATATAACAGTAATTTTTGTGACATCTTGGAGTATGGCAAAATATCATGGTGTATGGGTACACATTGCCATGAAAGCGTCACCAAATCTTCAACCCTTTTTGTATCCTTTAAATAATTTAATGGTGTTAAAAGTCAGTCAGAGGGATGTTTTACAATGTGAGAAAACAATGTAAGCATTTAACTCCAACTTTTTGTTTTGTCTTTTTCTTCAAGTCGTCTTTCCCTACAACCCCAATAAGCAAGCGGTCTTTGCACAGGACTCTCTCTGATGAGAGTATCTACAGCAGTCAGCGGGAGATGGTGTTTATCAATGCACGTGCTTCACTTCTGGACCAAGCTCTTCCCAATGATGTCCTCTTCAGTAGCACCTACCCATCTCTGAATAAGTCCCTGCAAATGCGCAGACCGTCCTACACCTTGGGTATGACATCCGTGCATGGTGAGTAATGCAGGATACATATTTCAATGGGATTTCTTCATGTACATTTGATTCCTTTTAGTAAAGAAGTCTATCCAAACATATATTATAATAGAAAACTCCTTCCTTCCAAACATCAAAACATCTTGTGTCCAATGACTAGAACCTCTGTGATTACATGCTGTTTAGGAGATACTCGCCAAACCCTGACTCTTTTCTAAATTATTTTATTGCTGCCAAGGAAAATTTTGATGATCAGGTCTTCAGACACAGCAGCTTGTCTTATGTCCACATTGCTGACTGCTCCATGCTCAACATACATGACAGTCTTCTATCAGAAGCCCTTTCATATTCTCCTGATGTCAGCACCACAGAGAATCGACCATAAAAAGAGTAAACAGAGAAGTGTTTTCTGGTTGACTGGACCTCTAAATGCCGAATCTTTGCACTCTGATACTGGTGTTTGGGGATTTACTAGTAAAATAATATTTCACTGGCTTAATAAAGTTTTAAGAGTTGCAAATAGTAATAATGAAATTGATTTATCAGATGATACATCTAGGACTATAGCTTTCTTCATTTTGTAAAAGTTCAACTAGTAAATAAGAGAGCTATCTGCTCTTTTTGGCAGCCTTTTGAAGAAGCCGAATTCCCGAACTGTTGTAAACAAATATACAGTAGATGCAGTGTTTTTTTACACCTATGGTGCGTACACCCGGTACGATTAAAATGGACGATATGACTGATAACGATATCGATCATATATTTTTCAGTGGCCAACTAGCTGCGATGCACGGGACGATAACGATATCTTCCATAGCCCCTGCATGCAGGCCAACCTGGTCGAAATTGGCTAGGTTACTATAGGCTTCGTGGTGTGCTGGATGATCGATATTGATCATCCAGCACACCCGGGAGATCGTACAACGATATCGTTGTCAATCGCCCCGTGTGTACGCACCATTAAGCTAAACACTGGCATATTTTGTGGTATATAAAATCCATTTATGCCTGAGATTTATAGGCATTTAAAAATGCCTAACTTACCAATTGGATGCTAATAATAGTATGCCTAATTTGTCGACAGGCAAAAGTGATTAAATAAAATTTCTATCAATATGGTATTTTTATCTGTTGCATAGACGACTTGCAATGTATGTACAAACAATTATTTATTGCAAACCTATATACCCATTTGTGTTTTATAGAATATCTTTTTATTTATTTTTTTAAAGATTTACCTTTTGGCCAAAAAAAATCTGCCGAGCCAAACAAAATAGCTTTCTACCATTTTTTTCACTGTTATAGAAAAATGCATATAACAGCCCTTTGACACAATTTAACACTTCTATTATGGCCATTAACAGACTTCTATACTGTTACCCAATATGAGTTTACCTTTTATTGGGGTACAGGCTGATTTCCCCATTTTCACCTGTACTTTTCACCTGTCATCCCTGCAAGATTTACGTGCGAATGTGTTTTGCACGATAAATGGGAGCACGCATACATTATTATTATTATCATTTATTTATATGGCGCCCCAAATGTTCCGCAGCGCCTTACAAAGTACATAAACAAGTTGTAGACAAGCGACTTACAGAACAATACAATACAGGACCAGGACATGGATAATATATATTGCTACATTAGCGACCATAACACCCAGATAAGCAACAGAGCATAAGCAGCCAAGTGTTAGGTGCCCTAGTGGGGATTAAGAAGTAGATGAAACTAAAGTAGGGAGAAGCACAAGAGGGTAGAGAGGGCCCTGCTCGTAAGAACTTACAATCTAAAATGCGATGTGGCAAATTTGTGCGATGGGTCCGAAAAGTTTTCTCCATTATTGCGGCTAATTGGATACCCCCCATAGAATCCAGTCAAGTCTAGCGGGTAGCTGGTCTTTTTAACGCACCAGGGAAATGCATACTGTAGCCAGTGAACCTGGAGAGCTGTCTCCTAAATGCTGACTGCCAGCAGGCTCCGCGGGCTTATCCTGCACTGCGTTTTAAAAACAATTTCACTAATTATTTAAATAACTGGTACTTTTTGTTTTGTTTTGCATAATGTAGGAGAGTTTTCTGCCTCGGACACCTCCCTCACAGATATCCACGATCAAAGAAGACAGCCCATGCCTGATCCTGGTCTAATGCCCCTACCGGATGCTGCCTCTGATCTAGAGTGGTCAAACTTGGTGGATGCTGCCAAAGCATTTGAGGGTAAATGTTACGTGCATGAAGCAGAAATGTCTCCATATGTTGCAGCTGTTTGAAATAATCACCCAAGTACTGTGACCATGGCATCATGGTATTAAACACGATCTACCCTTTAAAAGAATAAGCTAAGTATATATTTACATTAAACCACCCACCCAGTTTATTTGAACATTTACAGTTTATACTCTTTGATCAGGAGTACTGCTGTCTTTTTCTGTACTCTCTAATATGCAAAAAACATGCAAGTCTTCAGCAAACTTTTCTGTACTGAAAGCGTTAAATCCTGTGTACCTTCTAACCAGCGACAAGCTTGTCTGATACTGTGCACAGGCAGTGGTCTCTTTCAGGGCCTCACTCTGGAAACGTAGCTAGCTGTTTTCATTGTTGTAAATACACAAGCTGTGCCACCCACACAATACAAGTACATGTCCACTCCATTACACGGAGATTTCAGGGTTTCCAAATTTAAAAAAAAAAAAAAAAAAAAGCAGCTTTCAGAGAAGCAAATTCCACCTCTGATACATTGTTCCTTGTGGCATGAACACGTTTACAGCTTGTTTCAGAGATTGTATAAATGCTTTTCCCTTACAGTGGACCTACATCACAGAAGTGGCCTTCACACACTGTGTTCTAGCACTTCACAAATAGGTATTTATGCTTTTACCAACCTGTTCAGTAGTGGCAACTGTTAAACTAAATATTAATGATCATGTTATATAATTGTGTACTTGTGCCTAACTTACTAATTGGATGCTAATAATAGTATGCCTAGTTTGTCAACAGGAGAAAAGCGATTAAGTGAAAATTCCATATTGTTTGAAAATGTTACTATTAGATGCATAGATGACTTGTAACGTGTGTACGAACGTTTAATTGTTTATTGCAAACATTTATACCCATTTGTGTTTTATATATCATCTTTTTTTTAAGATTTTAAGCTGTAGAACTGACTATTTTGATGTCCCAATAGATCAGAGAGCCTCCTTCTTTGCCTCTACGGATGATGAGCATAGACCTGGGAGTTCAGCTTCAGTCGGTGACCAGTTAGAAGGCCAAGCCACGTCTCCATCCAGCACATACTACGGGTATGACTTCTGGAGTCCTTAGTGGTTCATGTAAACACCTGTCTATGTTCCTGGAAGCATGGTGAGGGTACATGGCTATGGCATTTTTAAAAATAGCAGCAAAGCAAGAGGTCCACCTGGACTTGGCCTACAAGCTACCAGTAACCTATCTACTATGGATCACATTCAGAGTTAGTAGTAAACCCAGCTGGAAAGGGCACATTGGGAAAACAATTTTGCCCTATAAGGAACAACTTTAAAATGCTGGGACAGATTTACAGGTGGAGAGTAAGTAAAGCATCCTAACTCCACTCTAAATCCCAGTGTACAAGTAAAACTACAAAGTGTATGTATGTTGAATGCAAAAGTAGGTAGTATTTTCCCTGCATACAAAATCATTGCATTCGTACTGCTTGCATTTCAGCATGATTTTTCCCTAACTGTAAATGAGGTCCTATGTGTGCAGCTATATAGCCTGCCTTTGTGATAGAAAGAGCTGTCATCATAGAGAAACTTTTGGTTAGTTGGAAGCCATTAGTAAGTATCCTTAAAACATAATATATATTTTTTTTTTCAAAGACGTAAGAGAAAATGATCACCATCTAATACAGATGTGCCCGTGGAGTTCCGCCACGTGAAGCAAAGAGTTATTTTTCCTATATATTGTCTTAGTCGCACCGTTGTCGCTCACAATGTACCAGGGATGTTAGGTTACTACTTTTGTCACAAAGGAATTGCTGTACAATGTGTATAAAGTCGCAGATTAAGCATAATGAGCTGCGGTGGAAGGATTGTCCCTGGCAGCTTGTATCGAAACCTTTTGGTTTGCGACTTAATGGCAAATAGAAGTACAAGTACTGCCAGCCCATGTGTACGCTTGCACTGTAGTTTTGTTGCTTCACAGTGTGAAGACCCAAATTTTAGGAATAAAATTCTTTGCTTGGCTAAGTCGCAAAGTCCATGGCGCCCCAAACAGGGCTATTTGGCAGTTTTTTTAAAAAAAAAGGTGTATGAGGACACATCTGTAAATTATTTTTATAAATTTGGATTGTTTTATTATTATAATTCTTTGTTGCTTACCAAACCGAGATATTACTTGACAATAAAATCACCATGGCACGCAACATTGTTTCTAGGCTGTATGTTGGAATGCTATTTTCCTTTTAACCTTTCTTCTTCAGGGTCCATAGGGATCCAAAGGGATACCATGGTGATATTATGGTTGGAGACCAGGCACTAAACTGTTAAAGCTTCAGCACCCAGGATGCCTCGGGGTCCTCCACCGCCCCTAGCCATAGTACTTCAGTTGTTCGTTTGGTGCGGCAGGATCAAGACGCACCTTTATAACAGGGGACTGCTCTGGCAGTCCTAAGCTTTTAGTTTATGATTTATTTTACGTTTTTGGATTGACAGTACTAAGCATCTGAATTAAGACGCCTATACGGCGACTCCACCTTCCTCCGCCGTGCCGCAACATCAGTAACTGGGCTGGTGATTTCGGCGGGTCACGGCTAAGCTTGCTAGCCGTAATGCTACGACCTGAACTGCAACCGGACGCACAGAGATGTCAGGTAAGGTGATTCCTTGCTTACGAGAAATTGCGAACGGCAGTCCTTCTTGTTTCAGAGACGCACCAGAAGCCGCTGCTGTCAGGCCCCGGGATTGCCTTTACTGAACATGTCAAAAGATAAAGGGATACAGGAGGAGGAGCTCTCTGTGCTGGTTTCATGTAAATCATGTATCATCTTATTTGTCCCCTCAGGACATTAAGGATGATTTGTGTGTTGGCTGTCATAAAGGAACCACCTAACTAGTCCAGTTTTCCTGTTCCTGGACAAGAGCCTTCTTGGGTAACCTCTTTGTCCAGGTAATGAAGCAGTTTGTGGATCGTATGGCTGCTCCCACTATGCGTCCTTGGATGGGGTGTCCACAGCAGGCTATGTTTGAACCGCATGCATTTTTTCTGGAAGGATGTTGATGGCCATTCTAGTCAAGGTATGTTGATAGCAAACCTGTAGTTGCTAAGGCACCTAAGCGCAAGTTAGCTTTTTATCAGTCTGCTCAACATATCGATTCAGATGCATCATCAGAGGTTTCAGATGATGCGCAAAGTTCCTCTCCAGGGTCTAACTCAGGGGAGGAAGACCATCCGTCTACGGTGGATGTTCCTTCTTTGATGAAGGCAGTTAAATCAATCCTAGACATTCAGGATGATGAACCGGCTCATAGTAACAAGGCTCCAGTGATCACCATCGGAAGGTGGTCAATTATGGATGAGGCATGAGGTACCTCCTACTGTGGATGCTCATGTGACACATTTAATCAGAAATGCTACATTGCCTATTCTGTTGGCATCTTCCTTTAAGGATTCCACGGATGAAAAGATTGAAGCATGTCTTAAAACGATCTTTTCATCCTCTGGAGCTGTTACTCGTCCAACTATGGCTGGAGCCTGGGTAGCCAAAGCTGTGTTGAAGGATGGATGGGACCATTGGAAAATTCTCTACCAAATGCTACTAGAGAGCAGATGATGTATATCTCCCATATACAGGAAGCGGCTTCCTATCTGGGAGAAGCGGCTGTAGATGCTGGAATTTTAGCTTGTAAAGCATCAGCAGCTTAACCAAAGGGCACGCAGGGCCCTTTGGTTAAGTTCCTGGAAAGCTGATGCAGGATCAATGAAGGTGCTGGAAGTTTTAAATTTCTATGGATAAAATAATAGCTACTCTGGCAGCTTCAAAGTCAGCAGGTCTGCCATCTACGGGACTATAAAATCTAGGCAGGTTTCTTTTTGGTCCTTCCATTCTCACGGACATGCAAGGGAACAGCCTTCCTCTAGGACGTCTAGTTTTCGCCAAAATATCAAGGCGACAAACTAAGAGGTCTGGCCCGGCAAGACGTCCAGCTTCTAAACTGGACGACAAACCCCCTGCCTGATGGGGCGGGCCTCCTCCTGTGGGATCCCAGGGTGGGAGACCGACTTCTTCAGTTAGCAGATTGTTGGCGTCAAACAATAACAGATGCCTGGGTCCGAGAAGTGGTCTCTCTTGTATAACCTCACTTTCAGGAGGCATCCTCCCCAGAAGGTTTTTTTGCACAGATCCTCCAGCAGATGCGGTAAAGGCTTTGGCTTGGTTCCTGTGTCTTAACAGGGAAGGGGTTATTATTCCAATCTAATTCTGGTTCAGAAACCGAATAGGGCATATTGTCCTAGACTGATTCTAGAAACCCTCAACAGGTTCATCCATGTACCCAAGTTTCGTATGGAAACTCTCCGATCAATTATTTTGGCAATGGAGCCGGTGGATTACATGGTTTCCCTGAACATTCAGGATACATATCTGCATGTTCATATTATACCATCCCACCAGCAATTTTTACAGTTTGCTGTCTTTCAGCAACATTACCAATTTCAGGCTCCACCCTTTGGCTGATCTACTGCTCCCCAGGTATTTACCAAAATAATGGCCTGTGTCAGGGAGTCAAATTCTGCCATATCTGGACAAACTTCTAATAATGGCACAGACTCCGGTTATTTAACCAAACCATCTTCATCTGACCATAGCCTACTTAAAAAAGCACGGCTGGATCATCAATTGGAAGAAATCATCACTTCTCCAACATAGCAGATGGTACATCTGGGAGCTCCTCTGGATTCTCGGGCACAGACTGTTTTTGCCAGAGGACAAGATTGTGGCCCAATCGTTGCGAATACGCAAGCTGCTTCGAAAGCAAAGGGTATCCATTCTGTTAGCAAAGCAGGTCCTGGGATCAATGGTATCCACCTTCGACCTGGTGGGGGATGCTCAGTTCTATTCCAGGCCTCTGCAAAGATTGATTCTCTCCAGGTGGAATGGATAGTATCATCGAATAAAGTCCCAGGAGATCCTTCTTACTCCAGAGGTTTGTCAATCCCTCCTGCGGTGGCTGAGAAAGGATCATCTGAACAAAGGGTGCCCATTCTGTATTCCAAATTGGGTGCTGCTCACCACAGACGCCAGTCTTCTCAGATGTGGAGCAGTGACAGGTCGTCACACCTTTCAGGGAAGATGGACAAATCAAGAAAGTCATCTGCCAATAGACATTCTAGAACTGCGAGCAGTATACAATGCACTTGTCATGGCACAGGATCTGCTCCAGGGCAAGCCGGTCCAGATCCAGTCTGACAATGCGACAACAGTGGCCTACCTCAATCATCAGGTAGGCACAAGAAGTTACACAGCCATGAAAGAAGTGACAAGGGTTCTGATTTGGGCAGAACGTTATCTTCCGGCCATCTCGGCAATATTCATACCGGGAGTACTCAATTGGGAAGCAGACTTCCTAAGTCGCCAGGACATACACGCCGGAGAGTGGTCTCTCCATCCGGGAGTGTTTCAGCTCTTGGTAAACAAATGGGGTCTATTTTTCACCAGGATAAAGTTCTTCGTTCAAGGGAGGGTTACCTTCCTAAGGTAGTGTCCAGTTTTCATGTAAATGAAGAAATTGTAGTTTCAGCTTTTCAGGCTCCAGATCTTTCTGTAGGTGAAGCCTCCCTGGAGGTAGTTTGTGCTCTCCGTATCTATGTGGAGCGCACAAATCCTGTTAGAAATATCTTTTTGAATAATATGGTTTTCATAACCGAGGATGGCCAGCTAATAAGCAGACTCTGGTGAGATGGCTACGGATGACTATCTCTCAGGCGTACACACAGGCTGATCTCCCTGTCCCAAGCACGGTGACAGCATATTCTACTCTGTCTGTAGGGCCATCGTGGGTATTTAGTCGTGGTGTCTCTGCTGAACAATTGTGCAAGGCAGCCATGTGGTCTTCTGTCCACACTTTTCTTAGGTTTTATACCTTTGATACTTTTGCCTCTCAGGATGCTTCCTTTGGGCGACGAGTTCTCCTTTGTGCTCAGGAGCGTCCCCCAACCTAGGGGAACTGCTTTAGGACATCCCCATGGGATCCCTATGGACCCTGAAAAAGAAAATTTGAGTTATGGTAGACTTACCTAGATAACTCCTTTTCTTCGAGGTCCATAGGGTCCACAGGTCCACCCTGACGCACCTGGCTGCATGGGTAATTTTTTCTTTCCGTCACAGATTCCCTCAGTTTGTGTAAGAGTGTTTCTGGTGTTTGATTGCTCTTCCTTCTCCTGCCTTGAGGCTTGGTAACTAAACTGAAGTTCTATGGCTAGGGGCGGGGTATATATGGAAGAGGACCCCGGAGCATCCTGGGAGCTGAAGCTTTCACTGTTTGGTGCCTGGTCTCCAACCATAATATCCCCATGATATGCTTGTGAACACTATGGACCGTGAAGAAAAGGAGTTATCTAGGTAAGTCTGCCATAACGCCAATTTTTCCTCCCGTAACCTGATTCTTGGCGCTTCTGTGTAAATTAATAATTATATGTTTAAATATCTAAATAAAAACCATAGATAAGTCTAGCACCCTATAACTCTCCTGTGGAACTACAAATCCCTGCTTGTCCTGACAGCCAAAGGAAACTTAGGGAACCATTTGTTTTTCTAAACCCTGTATGCAAATGCTATAACTTTAATGTATCTTGGTAAGTTTTTTTTTTTTGTTTGTTTGGTTTTTTTTGCTATTCGCAGAATTTTATGCATCCTTATTTTAAGCACCATGGGAAGCTTTGGACATTCTTTACTTTTTATTACAGGAAAGAGTCTCCCACCTCACTTGCCTCAAAAGTTGAACAGCTGGAGAGCATGCTGAAAATGTTGCAGTATGACCTTAAAAAGGTATAGCAGGCATGAAAACACTAATGTCCCAAAGTGTATAAATTATGGTTATGTAAACTTAATAATAATGATCTACATAAATAATGCTAATTCCTCTGATGTAACGATCTTATGTGCTTTGGGCTTAGTTTCACTTTAAAGATCATCTAAATGCCAGAGTAGGAGGAAAAAAAATGTTATGCTCCAGTTACCATTTCATAACAAGTAATGCTGAATTCGTAATACCTCCCCCCCTCCATTACACAGTTGAAGCCACATCCTCCAACTTTAAACCGGTGTATAAATGAGATCTGATAAAGGGCAAAGCACAAATTGCTCTTAACTAGCCTAGTTTGTATGAATCTTCCAACCTGCTGACTGTACGTAGACTACCTGATGTATGGAGACTTGCTAGCTTATCTCGCAAGCTTGTCTTTCTCTGCTGGTAGATAGAGAACCACCACCCTGCTAAGTGATCATGTAGTTCTTTAACTAATAAGGGATCTATCCAGTTAGCCACAAAGGGGACTAGTTGCCGTTGCAACAGTGTAGGGGCATCTGCACCGAGTTCAGAGTTACTGTAAGGCCGGCGATTACTTTGGGGGAACTTGGGGCTAATTGGATTGACCCCTAAATCTGCAGGACGTTGGACAAATTCAGTATAGTATAAAGATCAGTTATTTTAGATTTAAGAAACTCACTAGCATATATATGTATGCGTGTGTGTGTATGTATGTATGTATATATGTATATATATATATATATATATGCCCTGCTGCTTGTGTATGTGGTTGGAGTGATCCACCAAACAATTACAAGCTTTTGCTCCCAGGATGAACTAGGTCATCCTCCATATATACCCCACCCTTGGCTACAGGAATTTAGTTTTTTGTTTGGTGCACAGGACTGCACCTTGTGAACAGGGGACTGACTCAGCAGTCCCAAGCAAGTTTATTTTTTTGCCTATGAGTAAGCAGCACTAGGCATCCGGATGGACGCCCGTGCTGCTGCTCAGTCTACCCCCGCCAGCGCCGTAAGTGAGAGAGCTGGTGATTTTCGACGGGCATCAGCGGAGTGAGCGCTGAGCCCAGGACTGCAGCCAGAGACATCGGGGATGCAGGTAAGGTGGTTCCCCGCTAACCGCTGACAGCAGGGAACCACGTGGCAGTCCGTCCTCCGGCAGTGGAGTCCTGTCGGATGCCGCTGTTGTGAGGAACCAGGGTAAGACTGCCTCCCCCACTAGACCACTGGGGCATGAAATCAGGCAGCCGGGGATAATAATGGCGCCGGCCATGTATCCAGAGATGAGGTTTCCTCCGTCTGCTCCTACCTGCCTCTCTGTTATATGAGATGCCCAGAGACCACTTTCAGGTGCTCTCGGTAGCTGCAAATCTCAGGAGGTTTGGTCAGTCTCCCTGTATACCTCTCCTTAGGTGGCCAGATTATACAGAGCTCAATATCCTACTTGGCCTTTGTGCTGTTCGTAGTTGACTAAGAGCTAATTGCATATATATATATATATATTTGCATTGTATGTGACTTATGTAAGTCTGCTGTGTGTTATACTGCCTTGTTTTTACTGAATTACTGCCAGTCATAACTATCACTGCTATTTCTCCTCATAACCCTCTGCTACAGGTGAGTGGGTTATTTTGGGGGTGAACACTGTCACTCTTTATTATATTTCTTTGCATAACATTGTGCGTATTGTTATGTCTAAAGAAAATGAGAAGCAGGAGGCAAAAGCCCCTGTGCTGGTTTCATGTATGGCCCGTCAGGCAGGCTCTCCCCCTCAGGATTTCATACAGAATGGATTATGTGGTCACTGTTACAAGGAGTCCCCACATCAGTCCTGCCTACCAGCTCCTGGGCAGGAACTCCCTTGGGCTTCTTTTTCCCAGATCATGGCCCTGTATACCTCTCCTTTGGTGGCCAGGTTATACAGAGCTCAATATCCTACTAAGCCATTTGTGCTTTTTGTAGTTGATTAAGAGCCTATTGTAAATATATTGCTTACATTCATTGAGGTTTGCTGTGTGTTATACTCTTTATTTTTCTGAAAAAACTGTCAGTTATAATTGTACTTCTAGATATTTCTGAAGGTAGTCATATTATATTGTTGCCTTTATATGACTAAGGGAAGTTCTTCAGTTAACCCCCAGCTGCAGGGTAGGGGTTAAATTGTACTTCACATATACTTGTGAAGACTGGGCTGCCCATCCCCTTCTCTCCTAATGAATAAGGGACGCTCAGCTGCAGTTGTGTGCTGGCTGAGGGGAGATTTGGGCTATCTCTAATTATACCTTTTTTCTAGGAAGGTATATAGAACTGGAATCCTACCAACTTTTGTTGCTTGTGATTCAGTGCCTATTTATAAGTATATTTGTATGCATTGCACGTATATCCTACCAATATGACTGCCATTTAGTGCCCATTTGCAAATATGTTATATGTAGGTAGATCCTACCAAACTGATGTGTTTAGGTAGTTGATTTTAATGTCGTTTTGCAAATATATTTATATATGCATGGTAGATCTTACCAAACTGATATGTTTAGGTAATTGATTTTAATACCCTTTTGCAAGGATTTTATGTGATTTATGCTTTTCTTTTTGTTCTTCCTACCCCCCAAACTGCCGGTGTAGGGGGTTAAAGAGTGCTTCACATTTATTTTTTTCTGTGAAGGAGGTCACTTCGCATTGTTAACCCTACACTTGTTGTAGGTTACTTGCAAATATTTCCCAGGTCTCAGGAAAAGGGAATCAGGAGACTGTTGTCCCTGGGCTGGTTTCATGTAAAATCCTGGGCAGTAGGCCTCTCAGGTTTTCATACAGGATGAACTGCATGTTGATTGTTATACACCACAAAAGTCCACCTTGCCAGCACTTGTTCAGGGGTCACCTTGAATGCTCCCCTGGTCTCAGGTTGTGACGCAGTTAGAGGACCGCTTATCAGCTCCCACTTGGGATTCCCACAGATTTTACAGCCGGAATCTGTATGATTTACCGCCGGTCACACGGTTCAAATCCCGACAGCAGAAACCCAGCCGGGTTGAAGATCCCGAACGTAAAAAGGTAAGTATTAACTAACCCTATTCTAACCCCTAACCCTCCCTTAGGGGTGCCTAACCCTAACACCCCCCTTCCCCGCAGCCTAACCCTAAGTCTCCGGGGGGGTGCCCAACCCCCCCTTCCCCTAACCTACGCTAACCCTCCCGAGGGGGGGGGGGGTGCCTGACCCTAAGTCACCCTCGGGGGCCCCTAACCTATCCCTATTCTCCCCCCTCCGCCAGCGGCTGTCTGCACCCGGCTTACCTGTGATCTATATGCCAGGTGTCGGGCTCCCGGCGTACGTCTAATGACAGGCGTCGGGATGTCGACGCCTGTCATTAGTACCTTGCCGGGATTAGACATTCGGGAAGCCGGCGGTGGGGATTTCATCCGTCGGCTTCCCGACTGCTTCCAACAGCTTGCTATGTTTCATCTTCATCTTCTCATACATCCCTCAGTTCAGAACCTGGCTATTAGCATCTACCTATCTGCAGATATTACAGGCGTATAAGGCATCAGCCGTTTAAGCATATAAATGGACTGCACCATCCTCTCAGTCCACCCTGCTTTCAGATTCTGAGAATATATATATATATATATATATATATATATATATATTATATATATATATATATATATATATATATATATATATTAATCTGAGGAGGCTGAGGATACACAAGCTTCTCCCTCTGGGCGTATCTCCAAGAGGAGGAGCGTCATTCATCAGTGGATGTTCCTTTCTAGCAGGTGCAGTTGATTCAATCCTTATTATAGAAGATGAAGTATTCCCGGCTCCTAAGAACCTAATAAATGCTGATTACCTCAATCTGTGCAGCTCACTGAGTTTATGAGGGAAGCATGGAACATGCCAGATAAACTGTTCCAGATTCCAAAAAGACTAGTGTCTTTTTACGTGAAACCTTCCTATATGGTTACTTCCCTGTTTGCACAACCCCCCCCATTAGATGCTATCTAGGCCCTTGCTCTCTAGTAGACCATTCAGGCTTCTAAATTTAGGGGTGAAAATCCCGGTTCCCTTGGTGTTAACTAGGAAGGAGTTATTACTCAGATTTGTTTTTGATTTAGAAGCTAGATGAGTCTCATCGCTCTATTCTGAAACAGAAATCTCTCAACAGGTTTGTCCATGTGCCCAAGTTCCGTATGTAGACTCTACGGGCAATTATGCTGGCAATGGATCCTGGGAATTTAATGATTCCCTGGACATATCTGCATGTACCTATTGCCAGGGGTTTCTGAGTTTTGCTGTTGGTCAGTAACAATTACCATTGCCCTTTGGTCTGTCCACAAGCCCCTCGGGTGTTTATCAAGATAATGGCAGTCATGACTGCTCTTCTCAGAATGAGTCAGGATACTGCCATACTTGACGACCTCCGGATATTGGCGCAGTTTCCAGAGATTTTACAATGTCATCTCCAGCTGACCATTGTCTATCTACAGTACCATGGCTGGATAGTCAATTGGAAAAAGTCTTCTCTTTTTCAAACACAACAGATGGTACATCTGGGGGTGCTACTCGGATTCCTTGGTACAAAGGATCTTTCTACGGGGGGAGAAGAATGGTTCGTTACAATTGCGGGTGCGCAATTGCTCCGCAATCAAAGCGTGTCAGTTCACTCAGCAATGCAGGTCCTGGGGTCCATGGTATCCACCTTCGAACATGGTGGTATAGGCCCAGTTCTATTCCATGCCCCTGCAGCGATGGAATCTGTCTCTGTGGGACGGTCAGTATCACCTGGTAAGGTCTTAAACGATCCTCATCTCGCCAGACATTCGGCTCTCCCCCTCATAGTGACTGCAGACAGCTCGTCGGAACAGGGGTCACCTCTTCTGGATTCCAGATTGGGTGCTCCATGCTACCAATGCCAGCCTCCACGGATGGGGCACAGTGATGGGTCATCACACCTTTCAGGGAGGATGGACGACCAAGGAGAGTCTCCTATCCATAAATATACCACAAGGTCCCCATGTACGAGTCCAGAACCAGGGATCCCTCAGCCGATTTTGGGGACGCTCTAGCAGTAAAGTGGGACTTCAAGCTAGCGTATCTTTTTCCTCTGTTCTCCCTCCCAAGGGGTCATCAGGAAATTCAAGCAGGAGGGCGGAACAGTAATACTGATAGCCCCTGCTTTGCCCAGACGCCATTGGTTCACCGACTTTCAGAGTCTCTCCATGGACACTCTATGGCCTCTTCCTCTAAGGCCGGACCTGTTAATACAGGGTCCCTGTCTGTCTTTGGCGGTGTGGCTCTTGAATCTTACATCTTAAGAGCCAAGGGTTTTACTACTTCTGTAATTCAGACGATCCTCGGGGCATGGAAGCCTTCCTCTGCCCGCATCTATTACAGAGTTTGGCACTCCTATTGTTAATGGTGTTTTGATAAGAAATATGACCCTATAGTTTTTAGGGTCTCCTGAGTGCTTTGTTTTCTGGGTTGGACCACTGTCTCCGCCTGGCCACCCTGAGGGCTCAGGAATCTGCACTCTCAGTTGGGTTTCAGCGAAAGATTGCCCGCTACCTGATGTTAGGACATTTTATTCAGGGTGTTCTGAGGGTTCAGCCTCCCTTTGTCTCTCCTGTAGCTCTGTGGGAGTTGTCTTTGGTTCTCAGGGCTCTACAGGCTCCCCCATTTGAAACCTTGAAATCAGTAGACCTTAGGTGGTTAACAGTGAAGACCATTTTTCTTCTTGCTATTTCCTCTGCCCGCAGGGTCTCTGATTTGGCAGCCTTTTCTCATCGCTCTCCTTTTTTGATTTTTCATCAGGATAGAGCTGTGCTTTGTACCAGGGTGGGTTACCTTCCTAAGATTGTATCCCGCTTTCATGTAAATGAAGAAAGTGTAGTTCCAGCCTTTGTGCAAGGCAGCCACGTGGTCTTCTGTCTACACTTTTCGCAAGTTTTACGCATTTGATACATATTCCTCTCAGGATGCTTCCTTTGGGCGTCGGATTCTCCTTTCTACTAAACAGGAGCATCTCCACCCTTAAGGGAATTGCTTTTTGACATCCCCAAGGTAATTCCTGTGGACCCTATGGACCCCAAAGAAGAAAATAAGAGTTATGGTATAACATACCTTTGTTAACTCTCTTTCTTCGAGGTCCACAGGGCACCAACCCTAACACACCTGGTGTTATTGGGTAATCTTTTTCTTTTGTATTTCAGTGATTCCCTCTTCTTAGATAGTGTTTCTGTGGTACAATTATCCTACCTTCTCCTCTAGCCTTCTTCTGCCTTGGGCTTGGTAACAAACTGAATGTCTGTAGACAGGGGTGGGAGAAGGCCCTAAAGCTTGTAACTGGTGCATGGATCACTCCAATCACATACCCCAAGGTAATTCCTGTGGACCCTATGGAGCTTGAAGAAAAAGATTTAACAAATGTATGTTATACCATAACTCTTATTATTTACAAATAATTAAAAAAAAGTCTACAAATTGGCAGCTCTTCCCAACAGATCTCATGTTGGTACAAGATATTAAATTAACGCAAACAAAATGAAAAATGCCAAGAGGGCACATACAGTGAGTGCTACATTATGCTAGAATCCATTCATAAAAGGCAATAAAAATGCATGAAGTATGCTATCATATTTTTCGCTTATCTGGAATCCGTATGTACTCCTGCATCAGGGGCTTAGTTCAGTAGGATAGTCCTCCCAACGGGGGTTTCTTTCTACGTGATTGGTCAGATAATGGAAAACCACTTTTTGTCCATTATGGTTCTGATATTAGACCCTCATACTAGAAGCAGCCAAAGAAATGGGCATAAGGCCACTTGTTATGTAGTGTTTTTAAAATATAAACTTATAAATAATTCTTGTAAATCAGAGATTCCCAAACTCTGCCGTTACAGTCCACATTTTAAGGATATCCATGCTTGAGCACATGTGACTTAATTAGTACCTCAGTCAATTTGATTTAACGATCTGGACTCAAGCATGGATATCCTTCATATCTGCACTGGAATTGCGGAGTTTGGGAACCTCAGCTTTAAAGCAAAAATATTCTTAAGTAAAACTATTACAGAATGCAGTATTCCTCCACTTATGGTTAGATTTCAACGGCCTCTCTCGCACTCTAGAGGGTGTGAGCTCTTGACAGTGGCAGACACCTAGTGGTGGTTAATCCTGCACCTTCATCCTGCGTTTCGTTTTATCAAGACTTAATCAGGGGTTTAATCTAAGAACAGATTGAATAGTATCCTACTTACATAATATGTATCTTAGCTTTCCAATAGGAAGTAGTGTGCTCAGTCCTCTCTGCCAGCAGATGACTGGACTCTGAGCAGCCCAGATACACTGTTTATATAAGCTCTTTGTACTAAGCCCAGGAGTGGTGATTACTGTGCATACAGCTATCCATCTGAGACCAGATAGATAGTCAGCTGGTTTTAATACTCTAAATTGGAAACCTGCAAACAGCCTGCGTAGGAGTAACCAGAGCTATCTTGGCAGGTTTCTGGGACGATGTTCCCCCATCTTGATAGATCCATGCACAGCAGGCAAAAGAGATATTTCCTGGAAAGCTTTCCAGCATTCATTTCATATCTGTGTATGTTCTGACAATCTATTTAACAGCCATGCGTCCGATATTTTATGTTGCAAAAGATATATCTTAAATGTTATTGTAGGATATATATATATATATGTGTGTGTTTTGTTTTATTGTCATTGTGGGTTATTCAGCAGAGGACGCAGTTGATCTCGCAGCTGCTAACATGTTAGCAGCTGCGATAGCTGTAATATGGTGTCACTCTTCGTGCATGCCTTACTGATCTCGGCCAGTTGAGTGACCATGGGGTCACGCAAGCCGGCCACCGCAGATGAGTGTAAGATGTCAGGAAATCTTCGTCAGCCAACGGAGATCCTGGCCTCTCCATTTCCCCCCAACGGCGGCGACACACCTCCGTTTTGAGAAACGAAGGCCGTCGCTGCCCCCTTCCCACCCAGAAACGGCAGCAGATTGTCAATTACTGACACTCACCCGTATTACACATGCACAGAACGGGTCCTCCATATGTGCACATTCCGGATGATCGGGAGTCTGTGTGGGACTGTTTATCTGCGTCTCTTATGGCTAAAAGCATCAGCTGTTCATTGTTTATATCCTAACATTGGTATTACGTAGCTAAGAGGATTTCCTCACCCTCATTTGTACCTGCTCTTGTAGGAGAAGGAAGAGAAAACAAATCTTCAAGCAGAAATCCAGCTCTTACGAGAAGACAACATGCGCTTGCAGGAGGAATCCCAGAGTGCCTCAGCCAAGTTGAAGAAATTCACAGAATGGGTGTTCAACACTATAGACATGAATTAGGGGACAGTTAGGCTGTACAGAACAGAATATAAGACTTTGTGCGTCCAGTCAGGTGTGTACTGTAGATTTTTTGGTTTTGACTGCACCAGGATCCATATGTACAAAAACAAGCCACAGCTTTCTCAGTCTCCCCATTCTTCAACTGCTTGCATGTTTTGAGCAAAGTACTACTGTAATAACTGCCTATGTTCCAGGGATAACACAAAATAATACATGCAACAACTGAAATGTGAATATTTCATTAGTAAATGTACAGTTTTGGAAGCAAAAAGTTTGCCAAACCTGGTCACTTTTTGGGCAATAATCCCTGAACAAGAAATTTAATATTATTGCCATAAAACATATTTACCATTTTTTTTAATAGGTTCTGTTTCAAATGCAAAAGTGCATAACAAAAACAATGCAAGCCATTCACTAACATGTACTGTAAGCTGTAAGGAACAGCTTCTATATTGTGTTGCTTGGTTACCAGTAAGCAACAGAATCAGTGACTCTTTTATAGTATGCTGTACACAGAGGTGTTGCATGTGGCCAGAGAGCCCGGAGCAGGAATGTGCTACAGACATCCCCCCCCCCCCAAAAGTGTGTGCTACTATATGCTGTAACCGATATAGATATATATATTAATGTGTATGTATATGTGTATATATGTATGTGTGTATATATATATATATATATATATATATATATATATATATATATGTATATGCACACACACACACACACACACACACACACATTCACACATACACACACGCAGGGTCATACAACGAGGGAGATTGACATAACTGGGTACACCTTTCACCTTTAATGTGGACCCTGCAGCTTCTTCCTTATTGACATGCTGCTGTAGCCCCGCGCTCTGCTGGGGTCAGATGAACATGTGCTAAGCTCCACCAATCGGGGCTCAGCACAAGCTCCTCTCACTAGAGCAGCAGGAAGGCAGGACAGGACGCCACTGCTGCTCTGTATCACAGCATCTGGCAGGCTGGACACTACTTGACAGCTGCTTCTGGAGTCCGACTTCAGGGCGCCCTCTGGCAACTAAGGCGCCTGGGGCTTGCGCTCCAGTGGAACCGCCCTCCCTACGCCCCTGGCTGTACACTACAGTCATGTATCAATTGGCTTATTTAATGCTTCCCTATCCCCAACTACTGTAGTATAGATAATTAGTTGTTTTTAAATTTTTTGATGATGAAACAGCAATAATCCTCCAATCTACTGATGACACAAAAATGCAGGGGCCTAAACGTTGTTTAGTCGCTGCCATAATCAAGGTTTACTTTTTCATTGTTGTAATGTACATAACACACATGTCATAGTTTGCATTACATAATGTGCTGTGCTAGGTTCTTAGATTGTGCTTCAGCATGTGGAGGAGGACTAGCTTGATGCTGTGTTTGGTATGTCTGTCAGTGATCTTTATAGCATTCCATGCCCCACACCTCTTAATCGACAGAGATGATGTACCGGACCCTTAGATCATTCGGTTTGTTCTTGGGGGGCCTTAGTTAATTAAATCCTACTTTTTCAGATGTTTCCAAAATTTGTAGTAAAAAATTTAAAGCAAAAAAGTGTGTTTGTTTTTTAATTTACACCAGCGCAGTAACGTTTTTGCATATTTTGACAAGCTGTTAATTTTTCTGCTTTTTAGAAGCACACAACACAGCATTTCTAGAATGCAAAATACAATTTGGGGATTCTGTATGCAGCAATCTTGTATAAAATATTCCCAATTGCATATACAGTAGGTGCCTGTACAGCATAGTTTAAGCTGTATTTTAAGAATAATTTGTTGCTATGGAACCAGCAATGGTCATATTGGTTTCTATGGTACTAAAGAAATAAAAAAAATGAAGAAATTTAGAAAGTCATTTTGGGCAAAATATTTCAGCAATATATATAGTAAGGGCGGAAAAAAAAAAGTTCCATATTCCACCCAGCAGCCTACAGTTTTATGTGCTACTCTACACAATGAAATATACATATTCTCAAAATAACCAGTTAACTATATCAAAATTTTTAAACCAAACCCTATATTTGCTACCAGATTCTATCTAGGGAGAGAGATTTATATTTTGTATGAAAATGTAATTTGTTCTCTGAAAAAGTATTGCTTGCAAGGCTTCATTAGTAATGTTTGTGACACATTGAAGCATTTTTTCTTTTGCAATGTTTAAAAAATGTGATATTTTTTTTTTCTGCTTAATTGTTTTTGTTTTTAGTAGATAAAAAGGCATGTACAGAAATATTATGTTTCACCCAAGACAAGATGCTTGCAGTTTAATTATTTACCCTGCCAAAGTCATTTGGTGAAATTTTATAATGGCGATCAAAGTGTTTTGAGTGTCCTTATTTTTTTTTTATTTTTTTTTTATGACTGTATGAAGGAGATTTATATAATAATGCCTGATGTAACTTGTAAATTGAATTTTTTGCTAACCTCTCGATTGTTTGGAAATCTTGTTTTGATTTCTCCTCTTTGGAAAGGGAGGTGCTTGAGGCAGGCTATTTATTAGAATTTTGCAACAAAGTTATTGTATCTGAGGTTGCAGAGAAAACTTGTAAAATCCTGACAATAAAACTGGTTTTAAAAGAGCTTTCTGTGTTTTATTCACACACCTGCTGAGCATTTCAAATAATGATAAAGACAAACAATTATTTAGGTTGTAATATATATGTGCAATACTGTATAACATAGGGGCTATTTTTTTTTTTTTTTATGCAGAACTTCATTATTATGCTTTATACTATTGGATTAACACCAACAAAAGTTAGCTGGTGCCATACTCAGTGTGAAGTCACACTGTTCAAATCAAAGTGCACAGATTGGCAAGAAAAAGGAGGGGCGGGTGGATAACGCTATGGGTATGGGAAACACTATATAGGCTTAAAGTCTGAGTCAGCCATACTGTAGATAAAACAGTAAGACATTAATTAGAAAACAATTAACACATTTTCTGTATACCAGTCCAGCGTCGCCCTGGAAACATGACAGGTGGCATTGTAGTTCTGATAAAAACATTTGGATGTAACTGTTAACATTTAAAAAAAATAATTAGCAGCTCTTCCAACACACCCATGAGGGAAGTTCTGCCCGGTGCTTTATGCCGTGAGGTCCGACCGGTACCCAAACCACTCCATTAGGCATCCCAGACTAATTGCCACCCCTTAATCCCCCTAAAACCTTGCCAAGATCCAACTGGACCACTCACGTTGGTTTCATCCCAATCGGTGCAGGGAGCCCGAATGCATAACCGGGCAAACAGATCAATTAATTTTATTTATAAGATAGATAAACCAAAATCTTATAAAAGCACAGAGCATTCCAGTATTAAAATACATATCTATATACGAACTGATCAAATTACTATTTATAAGTCCAAATGAACAAATGTTGTATTGAAAAATTCCCAAAGGTCGATAAGCAGTCAGCTCTAATAATAACGACTCCATTTCACAGCAAAATGCTTACCCTGACCTGACTGTAAAATAGCCCGTGGATTGGTTGGTGAATGGTGTACTCTTTGTCCCAGCTGGCTGCGATCTGCACATGGCTAGCGATCAATGGAAGGATCAGTATGCTCTTGTCATCTGTAGGCTGTGAATAATAAGCAGTGGTCTGGCAGCTTTGAATATAAAAATAGCCGCTATGTCTGGCTATCAGCTAGCCAGGCAGTCTGTAAGTGCCTGGCTAGCTGATAATTGGTGCTGCCACTGCCTCTTCTTATATAGTTAATTTGTATCACCTGAGTTAATGCAATAAAAAGACTGCTGGGCTGGCTTCCTCATTCTGCATTTGAAAAAGTCATGTGTGCCATGATGAAACGCATAAGGCAGAGCTAACAATTTCACAGAGTGGCCCTTAGCGGCTGTATATGGATCTTCTGAGGACCGGCTTACAATTCTGCTGCTAGTGTCAGACTGCTTGACCTTTGCGCACACCAGCTTGATTTGTACATTGCCAGTAAGCAGTCCAGCACTTCTGCTCTCAAGCTCCTGCAGAGAAAGTAGTGAATCCTCCATAAGACACACTCCTGGTCTCTATTTATTCATACATTGAGCCACTATCGCTGGACTGTAATGGACTCCCGGTAGATTAATTTATACAGCGAGATACTCTTACTGCACTGTAATGGACTCCTGGATCATGTATACAGTGAGCCACTTACTGCACAGTCCAGGACATCATCTCTAACAAGTCACCATGTGTATGTTTCCAGATTATTTTGCCTTTTCCAGGATAACTAATGTCCACTGACTTTACCACTGGCACTGAATGCAGCAACCCTCCCCACCTGATCTAAAACAGCTGGAAATACCAGGTAACAGTTTGCAATTGGCTGGTCTTATGAACCCTTTATATATAGACCTTATATATTTGGCTTTGAGGCACCCTTGGAGACAGTGTTGAAATTTGATTACACTACATTATTTGTGTTGTCTATTTTGATACATTGCAACTTCTTTATATATACACACAGAAAAAGGGCACTCACCACAGCTTCAAATGTATTCGCCAGCAAAAAAGAGCCACACTGTTAGTTGTCATGTCAATGTTTCGATCCCTTGAGACCTTTATCAAGCCATTTTCTCCATCAGTCCAAATATCCACCACCTCATAGATAGCTACTGTATAATCTCAGAATGCTGGCGCCAGAATCCTCCCGACCACCGGATTCCTGAAGGTAAGTAGTGGGGTTGGGGGAGGGTTTGGGTTAGGCACTAGGGAGAGGGGGAGGGTTAGGTTTAGGGTGTGGGAAGGGGGTGGTTAGGTTTAGGCACTAGGGGGAAGGGAGGTTAGGTTCAGGCAACAGAGAGGGGGAGGGTTAGAATACTGACCAGCAAAGTGTTGGTATTCTATAACTTCATCTGGTTGCCGGCGTCTGGATTCTAACTGCCGGCATCCCATACCCATCCATTTAGGTTTACATATTTTATATCAGAATGTATTTTTATTCAAGGCACCTGACTGAGTTATGCTAATTAATTTATATTGGGTTGCTACAGCACAATCTACTCTAGTTGTATTGTACAAGGGGTAAATGTGCACAATTCTGACGCTTCCCCACAGCCCGATAAGTGTTTATAATTTACAAAAAAAAAAGTTTTTTACGGTCTTCATATATGTCTTACACATATATGCGATCATATAATCATCTGTAAAGTTATCTCGCTTGTCTAGATAAGTACCTGTTTGTTCACAGCACCACTAAAGAAAAAGTCTTCAGCCAGAACCACACAAAAAACTGATGAGGAGGTAAATGTGTAAAAGCAAAATGTTCTTGGTGTAATGGTGTCTAGTTAGTTACTGGATATTTAAAAACTATGTCCATTCAAATCATATGTGTTTTTCCATGAAGGGCCATCACGGGCAGTTGCAGGCTCTCCATCAAGAGCTGATCAACATCAGCAGGTCGAGGTCTACTGGGGACACCATTGTTGCAAGCATCCACTGCATCATATAGATAAAATTACATAAAAAGCGAATGTTAAGATATATAATGGGGCAAATTCTAATTTTTGCAAAAGCTGCTATTGCTCAGCTGTGAGATCAGATAGCGTGCCCAGCTTAGGCCATATAATAAATAAGGTTCAAAGCCATTGCGATTTTGAGACAGCGGAAAGCAAATACTCTACTGCGGTCTCATCGCCCCATATGCTGTGGTTTAAATGGACAGAAAATAGGGATAGTCAGGGAGGACATCCCTTGAGATCTGGTCCAGTTGATCTTGGAATTCTACATTCCCCTTCTGATAATGACGTTTCTTGAGCTCCAAAAGTTTGTTTTGATGATCTATAACCGGTTCATACAATACAGCTTTGAAAATGTGATATTTATACGTATATCTCTTGAATGTGTATTAACTAAGATCCTGCTATTTTTTTTTTCTCCTTTTATTTTATTTGATTTCATTTCTGTACATGTTAATGTTGATATTATTATATTATCTCTATTTATTTACTTTACCTAATTTTATTTTTATTTACAATATTTCTGTATCTGTTTAAAATTGAAACTCAAATATCTATTGTTAAAAAAAAAGGGAATGTTAGCCATTCGACTGGCATTCTTAACATTTCTCCTTGAACAGCCATCATCTTCCCCTATTATTATTCTGGAATGTGTATGCTTTTTTTTTTTTTTTGGTGGGGTTTTGTTTTAATTAAATGAAGGGTTTGGGTTTTTTTAGAGACATTTTTTAAAACGACTATTTTTCCAACAATTTTTAATGTGACTACAATGTTGAGGGTGGGCAAAAGGGGATGTTGTTAAAATACAGACAGCCGGGAAGCTGTCGGTTGAAATCCCGGCATCGGAATCCTGACCCGGGATTTAACATAAGCGGCTAAATCCCAACTCCAGCCCACAGACCGATGCCGGAATCCCGACAGACGGCATCCCGATTGAAGGTAAGCCGGGGTGCTGTTAGCCGCGGGGGGTGCTAGCATTAGGCACCCTGGGGGGTTAGAGTTAGGCTTTGAGGGGGGAAGGTTAGGGTTAGTTACCACTGGGAGGGTTAGGCACCATTGTGGGGGTGTTAGGGTAAGGCACTAAGGGGGGTGGGTTAGGTTTAGGTACCAAGGGGGAGGGTTAGGTTTAGGCACTAACAGGGAGGGTTAGGATGAGGGTGCAAGAAGGAGGGTTAGGGAATGTAGAAACAGCCAGACTTACTTAGGCTGAGAAACGCGTTAGAAACCTTACATGTGGAGATCCAGAAAGTTAACAGACTTTTTATTGCTGTGCACAGTGACTGCACAAAGAATTTCTTCACCTGGTTACACACTGCAGTGAGCTCACTTGATAGCGGGACCCGCTTAAGCCCCAGAACGGCTTATCCTGAAAGACAACACCCGGACTTTCAGTGCTCACATAGAACTCCATTCATTACAGACGGGACTTAGGCCCTGATTCAGACCCACTCGCAAGCGGCTGTCCGCTCGCAAGTGGGTCGATGTTGTGCACTGCGCATGCGCACGACGGCGGGAGCTCCGTCGTGCGCATGCGCCAGATGCGACGAGCGAAGGAAAGTCCTTCGCTCGTTGTGTCTGATCAAAGGGGGTGTGCTGTCGATGTTGATTGACAGCACGGCCCTTTTGGTGGGCGTGCCTCCCTGATGGGGGCGTTCCCAAGGGAACGCCTACCGTCAGAAGCCGGCCCACTGACATCACTAGTGATGTCAGTGGGAGTGATTTTGGCTCCGATAGAGCCAAAATCACTCCGGGCCTTGCGGTTGAAAACCTCAACCGCAGGCTCCGGCTCGCAGTTTCGATGGTCAAGACCATCGCGGCCATCAAACTGCACGCTCGTATAGGCTGTGGGTGGTGACCCACAGCTATACGAGCGTCCGGGGGGACGCTCCATAGTTATGGAGGACGGCCCTCATTCAGAGCGTGCGGCTCTGAATGAGGGCCTTAGTCTTTTTACAAATGGACAGCCTACATTCACAGAGTGGCAATCCGGACACTGCCCTCTGATCACCTTACCCGGCCACCAATTCGCCGGCTCAGGTAATATCCATTATACTACCTTACAGGCTACCTTGTACAACCATTTACTACATGTATGTACTACATTTTAAGTGTGAGTCTTTATTCCCAAAGACATCAATGACTGCTCATATGGATATGCACATTTAAACGAGTACATACAATTTTTTTATAGTCTCCTTGCCACATGTACATCATATAGGTTACCAAAGGAGCCTACCAAGTTACTCCCCCATTGAATGAGGAGAATTTCTCATATCATTTGTTCTCTATTTGCTGTGTGTTTTTTGTTTTTTATTTTATTGTATTTTCTTTAACAGCGCTGTATGTCATTATTTTAACTAGTACTTGTGGATATGTGTCAGGCAAACATACATCGATTATCAGATCTATTGAAGTATTCACAGCCAATATGTTTTAGATATTTTTTACTGTGCATTAAATGCTTATTTATTTTAAATGCGTTGACCACATTGTCTTGTTCTCTATTCAGGTTAGAGACACATTCATTTTAATATTACGGTCTCTCCACCCAGATTTTCTGTGATATATTGTGCTCCCAGTTGTTCTGTTTTTCTTTGTTATATCTATCTTAGGGGCTAGCCACCTTTCCTTTGGTTGAGCAAAGTATATGCAGATTTTTTATCCTCACTTGATTACTACAGCGCCACTTATCTTGGGTTTCTAAATAATGTGTAGGAGAACACACAGAATAAAAAATCACCATGACCCTTTACTTGTCCATATAATAACTATAATAGTTAATCACTGAGATGTCCCTGAGTATACTGGGAAAATAATGAATTAGGACTGGGGATGAGAGCCCCTGTGTAAAGGCACAGTGAAATCACAATAAAACTGCTGCTGCTACCACCGCTGGTCTAAGGCTGCACCGTGTTGCTGTGCAGTGCAGCTGGTGAGAACTACCCTTTTTTTCTCCTCCTTCTGTAGCTGGTAAAGATTTAAATGCGATGCCCATAGATCCCACTTCTTGGAGAGATAGGGATTGGTTGGGAAGGACGCTGGTCATGCACTACATTTTGTAAGCATTCCAGAGCCTGGAGAAGGGTTGCTTCCAGCAATGAAACAATAGGTTTCTCCAGTCACCTTCCAGGTGACATGTGGCTGCTGATATAATACTGATTATGAGAGGCCCCAGTAAACACTGTTGGAAGAAGAAAGAATTTGGAAGTAAACCGAAAAACATGCTGACCAGGGAGGAGATCAAAGTCTTAATATCTGTCCAGGTCAAAGTTAGGACAGTGCCACCATATGTAACAAATGAACCTACTGTGACTAGCAATTTTTTGTTTTTTTATTGTTAGTTCCATTTTCCCTTGAGATATGTCGACTTGATCCAAAGACGTTTAAACTATGTGGGAAACGTTGTTCATGTTCTTAATATGACTTTGAAATATAAAAATAAAGAATATGTTCTACACATTTTCTTTACTATTTCAAGGCACTGAAAAAGTTGAATATTTTTTTTTCCTTGGGTGAAATTTAAAATTCAAAAATGTTCCATGAATCAGATACACTGTACTTTGTTAAATAACATGTACAAATAAGGTTATATTGATACCCTGACACTGTTCTTGCCTTAAGGCAGGATGCAGTTGATTGTGACCGTCACGCTGGGCCTTTATAAGCTCTTAAATCCTACATTATACTATGAGTATTACATTTACCAAATTATTTTAATGCTCTGTAGCATTAACCCCTGTAGTGTAACAAATGCAGATAAACTTGTATTATTTCAATCAATAAAATTTTTTTCTCTTTGTTGTTATATAATTATAGCCAGACACACAATGCTTGGAAAATAAACTCAAGCTCTAAATCTAAGAGCCCAGTCAGCATGTTTAGCACTTGTAGGTTACTTCATATTCCTCATAAAGTACAAAAGCAAAAAAATAAATATGCTGATCCCCATGCAAAACATTTCTTATATATACACTGGCAGCACATATGATGTAATGGTTAGCATTACTGCCTCGCAGCGCTGAGGTAGTGGGTTTGATTCCCTAGCTGTGTGGAGTTTGTATATTCTCCCTGTGTTTGCGTGGGTTTCTTTTGGGTGCTCTGGCTTCCTCCCACACTCCAAAAATATACTGGTAGGTTAAAAAAAAATTAACCCTAGTGTGTAGATATGTGGGTGGACGTGTGATAGGGAATATAGTTTGTAAGCTCCACTGGGCCAGGGACTGATGTGAATATCTTAGGGCAACGTCTTGGCAGACCGTTCCATTGACAAGAAAAAATGCAGCATTCAGACACGCTAATGATACACTAGCCTATGATGGCAAAAAGTTATCATTGGGGAAAACATATTTGATTAATTATTTGAGTCTAAGTGGGCTTATGCTCACAAAAAAACATACTAAGCTATTAGCATATGTATATGTTAAAATGACGTATTGGTTGTTGTGCACTTAATACTCGGGTCTTTTTCTACTTTAAAGTTTTTTTCTGCTGTATTCTCTGTGAATTTTGTTGGTTATTAAGTTGCTGAGTCCCTCATTTTTTGTACTGTTTCATAATGTGATACTTTTGGATTTTCTTCTACACAGTTATTTTATTCTCTCTCCACTTTTTGTGACATATTTCTGGGTCTCTAATATAGTCTATTATAGCAAAGGAGATAAATAACAAGAGACATTGTTGGTATTGTAGGGAGGAGAAATATAAGGAAGGTAGGGTGAGGGTCGAATTAGAACCAGCACAGGGTCAGACTGGTCCTGTGGGGGGCCGGGTATTCCCTCATGGGCCCCACTGCTTCAAGGCTTTGCCCCTTTCTGTGAGTGGGTGGGGCTTAGTGGGCTGCAACTGGTGTGTTTGAGGGAGGGGGGAGCACTGCCCACTATGTTCTGGCTGTATCACTGATTAGTTCAGTGGTTCCCAAACTGAGTGCCTCAGAGCAGTTGCAGGGTGGGTTGGTGGTTCAGTACCAAATACAATTAATTTGTCACTGTGATAGGCAAAGCCAGTGCTAATGGCTTCCAATAAAAAGTATGTGGACAAAAAGAAGCGCATCCTTGTCAACCACCTCATAACTGAACCTAAGAGTTACAGAGTGCAGAATTTCTCAATAAGAAACTTTTGGCCCATGGGTGCCGTGGAAAAAAGGATGATACTCTAGGATGCCGTGACTTGAAAAAGTTTGGGAACCACTGGATTAGTTAGTGGCAGCTGATTCCTAATCTAAAGAACCAGATGCCAGTGCCTGAGCTGCGGATGCCCGAGTACTCCCTTCCCAAGTCCCCACCCTCTCCTTTCCTCTACCCTCTCTGTCTATTTTGTACTCCCTTCTGTCCCTGCCCCTTCCTCTCCTGTAGCTTGTCTCTATTGTTTTCTATGTCACAGTCGAGCACTGAAGTTTCAGTACACTCTGAAGCTCAGAGTCAGCAGACACCAGACAGTTCCTTTTTCTGGACAGATAAATACCACGGGAGTTGTGATTATTTTTCAATGTTATCTAGGCTGATGGTATATTTATACAATGGGGTGGGGTGTGTGTTTTAATACTGTCCGTAGTGGGGGTGGTATATTAATGTTTGTGTATGTATGGGGGTAGATTAATATTGTGTATATGTGAGGGTTTTATTTATATTATCTGTGTTGTTATATGTGAGTTACTGATGGTCTCTGTATTATGTGGCGGTCACTTGCTTTGGTCTCTGCATTATATGGTGGTCACTGATGCTTCCTGTTCTACATAGCAGTCACTGTGATGCTACCTGCATTATATGGTGGCAACTGCGACTCTCTCTACACTGCAACGTTCCCTGCATGCATTATATGGCCAAATGAGATTAGAGCCAAAGACACTTACCTACTCAGAAAACTACTTTTGGACTGATCATACATATAATTATATATATATATATATATATATATATATATTTAGTGCAAAAATGGCCGGCACTCCACAAAATCTTAAGTAATTGCCCGGGTGCCATCCAATGGAAGAAATACCGAACATGTATAAAAATAACAGCGGCACTCACAGGACTCTAATAAAGAAGACTCACGACTCAGGTAGGTCAAAGTTCAACGTTTCAGTCTGGCGACTTTTATCAAGAACTAAAGACAGAAGATACAGTGCATACCTTTATACCCAGTGACATCCCATAGTATAGTGACCATGTGAAACGCTCACCATGCCATCGATGATGTCATCAGGACGGGACAGAGCGCTTGCACAGTGATGCAGCCGCACAAAGCATGGTTGCCATGGTAAGTAACCAGGGCAACCCGTCAATACTATGCAAACATAGATACACAGCCGCAGCATGCTGCACTCCCCGCCGCTTGCAGCGCTCACTGGGGAGAAAACATGCGGCTAATGCTAACCGGCAGCAACGATGTTAAACTGCCCAATAGAAACCGGCAACAGGGTGAAACAACTAGCGGCATACATGTGATAATAAACAATGGGTGAATAAAGAGGTGACCGAGTGATATATGTGTGTAACTGTAACAAGAATTCCCCACAGTATAGCAAAATAAGGTAAATGCATTTCATGAAACATTAGTAATGTACAACGCAGGTAATAATAACCATGGACTGAGAAAGGTCAAACAAATGAGACACTTAGCAATAAATCTAGACATATAAGAATATAGAAAATGATCAATAAGGTAAGTAAGATCAATTAACCACTGCATGACTAAACTGATAATAGGGAACAATGATGCATGGTAGTGCGTGGTTCTGGCTATACCAAAAAATGGTAGATCATGTGAGAATCTAAAAAATGATCAATGGAATAAATTAATGAAATAAATTAACCACTACATGACTAAAATGGTCATGGGGAACAAAGATGCATAGTAATGCGTGGTTCTGGCTATATCAAAAAAATGGTAGGTCATGTGAGGATGAAGTATGGGGTGGCCTTGGCCACTAAAGAATGGCGAATTAATAAAAAAATAAATCCATAACATGGGCGTAATTGGAAGTAGGAATGTTCAAGAAACTCCACATGGTACTGAAATGAACATATAGATTGAACTGATAAGATCCATCAACTGTGTAGATACATAAAGACAGTGGACAAAATAAACCGGCAAATGCGAATGGATGTAAACTGCCTGCCTGTGTATTGATTTCTTGGAGTGCCGCTGGCTACGTGTGTATGTTTGGTTGCTGATTTTCGGCTATCCCCAGAGGGCACACTGATTTCGGGCAGTAAGTGGGAGTGCCATCCACGCTGTGTATATATATATATATATATATATATATATATATATGTCAAATCTCTATTAATATGTAGGTGTGGTTTTAACCCTTGGTAGGAGTATATAATTCTAGTACAAGTAGATATTTTGTAAATTGTTGGTAATCCCTAGAGTCAGTGTAAATATATTCGAAAGAGAGAGAGAAGACTTTGTGGGGCAATATACAACACAAAAAGAAAGTTCAGGGCGCTGGTCTAGCTGGTGATAAATAACTAATCGCATTGCTGCTTTCTAAGGATATTGCTCCCTTACATGTAAACAGAAATATTTTTATGAAAAACCTTCATAAAAGGAAAGCTCTATTCCATTAGTTTTGAAATATTAAATTTATTAAAATGAATAAACTTCACATAATAAAAGAAGATCTAAAAAGATGATAGCAGCAATAGTTATTAGATTCAATTATAAGTGCAGTATTTCAGAATCTAGTACGTTTTAATAATGTTTCAAAACTTTCACATTACTTAATAATCCTAAAAACTTGTTAATAAGGACGTTTTTCTTGCACACAAGATGCTATTTAACTGATATCAACATATGTTGGTTATTGGTTCCTTTTCACAGCTTGATAATCAGTCATTGATGTTAGTATGTAGCCAGCAGCCAATTTCTCATATATAGCAACACTTATTATTTCAAAAGCATGCTAAAGAAAAAACTGATAAGGCCTTATTTATAGCTCAAAACAGTCTTTTATGAACAGTCACTTCGTAACTATAAAATTCAATTAATTGTTAGAATCCTTTTCACAATTTATTAATTATATATATATATATATATATATATGATACTTTGTAAAACTGAATTCAGTCTCTTATGTAACTCAAACTCTGGCAGACTCTTTGTAATCGCTGAATATAGACACAGTCCAGGTCCCCAGTGAGCAGAGTTAATCACTTATATCACGTGCTGCTGGTATTTCCCAATAATGCAGCCTGGTTTCCAATGGGCAAGGTTACTCGCTTGTATCACCTACTGTTGGTATTTCCCAGTAATGCTACCAGGTCCCCAGTGAACAAGGTTAATCACTTATATCACCTGCTGCTGGTATTCCCAGTAATGCAGCCAGATCCAAGTAGATATTAGACAGTGGTACTTCTCATCTGGGTCCGATCTCCTGTTCTCAGCCTGCTCAGAGTGATAGGGGTAATGTATAATGCGTTTCACCGCCTACAAACTGTGTCAGTGGCTTCCTCAGATATAACCCCTGTCTCCTTGACTCCAGTTTTGTTGGCAGATCCCCGCTATAAATACTGAAGTCAAGGAGACAGGCCTAAACATTGATCCCCTAAAAAACAATCAGTTATATAGAAAGAATCCAAATCAAAGCATATAGATTGTAAAGCATCTGCCTTCTACGGTCACCCACCATCAGTGCAACGCTATAGAGCGACCATTAGGGGATCTAATCCTAGGAGAACACAATACTACCAAAATCAGGGCCGTATTAAGGTTTGTGGGTCCCCGGGCAACAAAATTGTGGGGGCTCTTTTCAATATAATTGTATTAGAAGAATATATATATACAGCAAGCACGTAAAGTTATCCATGAAATGATCAGTACACCACCATGTAATCAATATCCAAAACAAATTTTAATCCAATGTTAAAAAATAGCAGATAAAAACAGATAGAAAATAGTTCTACTCATCCAGATGAAGTGGATAAGCTTAGGCAGCATGTTAGCATAGCACATGGCCATCCCTATCTTTATCTGTGATGGTTTTTTTATGTGATGGCATCTTTAACATTGAATTAAAATTCGTTTTGGATATTGGTTACATGGCGGTGTGCTGGTCTCCTGAAGTATGTCAAGGATAATTTTAGGTGCTTGCTCTGGATTGCCTGACTTGGTACCCACAAATTGATGATAGAAGGTGTGTGCAGTTTGCTACACCCATAGATAGCTATCTATCTCTTATCTTTAGATATACACACACATACATAGGCTGGCAATATATACCTTTTAGATCTACACACACACATGCTGACAGGACAGGGAATGTGTGCGCCGAGGCAGCAGGTAATGAGCACTGGCACTGCCCTGACAAGCCAGTATACTTGCTGGTTAGTGGGGGGAACGCGCTCCTCTTCTTCATACTCCGGTCTGTCTAGTGAATTCGCTTCCTCCACCTGGCCCAGCACCTGACCATCGAAGTGGGTGAAGCACTTCAGAGCGCAGAGTCTGTGAAGGGGTGTGTGCTGCTGTGGCCCCTCTGCTGATCCGCTCGCTGGCCGCTGCTGCTGAGCACGGGGGCGGGGACTGCTGAGCTACGGAGGAGAACTGCAGCGCAGGCAGCAAAATGCTGTTCTGTCCTCCATTAATGTACTTTTTAGATGACTGTGTGGTGGCCCTCTACGTGTGGGGCCCCGGGACGACCGCCCCTGTCGCCCCCGCCCATAATCCGTCCCTGACCAAAATGGATATATTCTAGATCAGCACAACTGGAATATTATATTCAGGTTATAATAGAAACATACAGACTAACATTCACAGGAACAAGACGTTTAATATACAAAGATGAGCACTGAAAGGATGATTTTATAATTGTTTATATAAGTTTGTGTTCATCGTTACATTATATAAGTTTGTGTTTACATTATATTAACATTAAATAAACCACTTACAGTACCTTGCAAAAGTATTCACCCCCTTTGCATTTTTCTTGTTTTGTTGCCTCATAACCTGGAATTAAAATGGATTGTTTGAAGGTGTGCATCATTTTATTCAAAGAACATGCCTACAACTGTGCAGTTGTGTTTTTTTTATATTGTGAATCAAACAACATTTAGGACAACAGAAAACTTCAATGTGCATATCTATTCACCCCCTAAAGTCAGTACTTTGTCGAGCCACCTTTTGTGGCAATTACAGCTGCAAGTGGTTTTGCATAAGTCTCTATGAGCTTGCCACATCTTGCCCCTGGGATTTTTGCCCATTCCTCAAGGGAAAACTGCCCCAGCTCCTTCATGTTGGATGGTTTCCGCTTGTGAACAGCAATCTTCAAGTCTGACCACAGATTCTCAATTGGATTGAGATCTGGGCTTTGACTAGGCCATTCCAACACATTTAAATGTTTCCCCTTAAACCACTCGAGTGTTGCTTTAGCAGTATGCTTCGGGTCATTGTCCTGCTGGAAGGTGAACCTCCGTCCCAGTCTCAAAGCACAGGCAGACTGAACCAGGTTTTGCTCAAGAATATCCCTGCATTTAGCACCATCCATCTTTCCCTCGACTCAAATCAGTTTCCCAGTCCCTGCTGCTGAAAAACATCCCCACAGCATGATGCTGCCACCACCATGTTCACTGTGGGGATGGTGTTCTTGGGGTGATGGGATGTTTTGGGTTTGCGCCAGACATAGTGTTTTCCTTAGTGGCCGAAAAGTTCAATTTTAGTCTCATCTGACCAGAGCATCTTCCTCCATACATTTGGGGAGTCACCCACATGCCTTTTGGCAAACTCAAATCGTGTCTTCTTATTTTTATCACTAAGTAATGGATTTGTGGAGTGTACGGCTTATTGTGGTCACATGCACAGATACACCAGTATCTGCTGTGGAACTCTGCAGCTCCTCCAGGGTTACCTTTGGTCTCTGTGCTGCCTCTCTGATTAATGCCCTCCTTGCCCGGTCTGTGAGTTTTGGTGGACGGTCCTCTCTTGGCAGGTTTGTTGTGGTACCATGTTCTTTCCATTTGATGATGATGGATTTTATGGTGCTCCGGGAGATCATCAAAGATTTGTATATTTTTTTTTATAACCCAACCCAGAATTGTACTTCTCAACAACTTTGTCCCTGACTTGTTTGGAGAGCTCCTTGGTCTTCATGGTGTGATACCTCTTGCTTAGTGGGGTTGCAGCCTCTGGGGCCTTTCAGAAAAGGTGTGTTTATATTGACAGATCATGTGACACTAAGATTTCACACAGGTAATTGGTTGCTCCAGAACTTTTGAGGGGCTTCATAGCAAAGGGGGTGATTACATATGCACATGCCAATTTTCAGAATTTTATTTATAAAGATTATTTATATATTTCTCATTTCACTTCACCTAATTAGACTATTTTGTGCAGATCCATCACATAAAATTCAGATGAAAAAAAATATATGCATTGCAACCTGTAATGTAACAAAAAAGGGAAAAAGCAAAGGGGGTGAATACTTTTGCAAGGCACTGTACATATGCAAAGGATTCTCTGCAACCATATGTCTTATATGGCCCTACATTAAAGCAAAACAGACAGTATTTAATATATAGGTCAAGTATACTGATATATCACCCCCAAACTGACCACCTCTAAAATGGAGACATAGTGATAACAGGCTTCTACTAATAGCCACATCAAGCAACACAAGATGGCTACTATAATAATACAGGCAATGTGTCTGCAATTGAGACACAGAAGCGGCCGCTCTAGTGACGGCCTGAATACACTGGTGTGCATGTGTGCACCATGCAACTCGGAAGTGCCAGGTGACAGGATGTGCAACGAGAGATGCAGCACTTCAAGAATATAAACCACAGGATGAATGGGCTGATATCACTTACCTCTGAAAAAGTCCCCAAAAGGGATGACACGTGTTGGGAGCCATGGAATACATTCCAACTGGACTTCTATTATATCTGGACATTATCTTACTAACGGTAAATTACACTGCACAACAATGAAAATGTTTCCGATGTGAAAATAGTTACTTCTAATTGATTTAGCATGCAAAGAATGAATATGACATTTAAAACTCTGTTAGCTCTGAGTTCCGAGATATAGCCCATTTATGATGATGTAGGGGTATTCCTAGTGAAGTGGGCAGAATGGAGAGAATCTTACCAGCAATCTGCGTTCTGCACAGAGGGGGCGTGGCCTAATGACTCAATTAAATGAATCAGTTATTTGTCTCCTCCCCTATTCAAATATATGCGATTCACGGGATTACCCACACAAGATAACTGTGGTGCACTGAGTGACAAGCATAGTGAGCGATTCCACCAAGACATTTCAGCAATGGAACAAAGATATCAGGGTAGGTGAATAACTACTGGTGGACAGTGACAAGAGATGCCCCAGAAGAGGAGCACAAGCAACAAGCAAAGAGAAAGCACCCCCATGAATAGGCCACTATATTAGATAGTACTTTCCTATGCTGTATGTTTGTTTTGTATGCTGTATGTTTGTTTCGTTTTGTGTTCTTATTTGTGATTGATTGAATTAAAACAGCTGTTATTTATTTTCTATCAAGAAAATATCAGATTATTTTAAAATAGCTTTTCACTATGACTATATTACTAATGTACATACAGTATAGTGCAAGTAGTGTAGCTCAAAAAAAGAGCTAGTAAAAACATTCTGAAATCATTTTAGTTTTTCTTGACCTCAAATTAGTAATGTAGAAAGGAAACAAATTAAAAGTATTAATTTGTTGTACAGTGTTATATGTACATTTACCTTCAATTGGATTTTTATCACCTGCACCATGCAGCTTAGGCTGGTGTCCATGGGCAGCAATTGTTTAGAATAAAAAGAGCAAATTATATTTTAAAACTTATAGCTACAATAGTCTATTTTTTACCACAACCATTGCCCCTCACACACACCACGGAATTCGTGCAGATAGGGACGCCAATGGTCTCAGCAATACAGAGGCTAGAACCGGGCAAGTACGTAAACTCTGTACAATTTTCTTCCACTGCACGGTGTCATTGGTGCAGATCTCAGACTCCGCTACCGCAACCCTAAAAAGGCAGAAAAGAAATTGTCCGCAGGAAATTATATGCTCAGTTTTGCTGTTCCCCTTTAAGAAGTGCCATAATACCCACTTACTGGGATTCAGATCCCGAGGATATTGGTAGTAAATTAAAGTAAAGTTTGCAGTGTAGGGAAGACGTCAACAAAGCTGTACCAGGTTCAATAAATCCATAGGAGTAAGTGGAAGGGAGATGAGGTAGTCCAAGGGAATCCAGTAAATATGCAGTCCTCAAACCCCTGGCATCTCTTTGCCACTTTCAACTCCGCCTTTGATCACCCCCTCCTTTCCTCCCCTCCTTACCTTCTGCTGTTGATTTTGCCACCTATTTTACATCTAAAATTGACTCCATATGTCAGGACTGGGCATCTCACCAGACCCTCAGCACTCCACCCCCCTCCTTTTCCACACCACACCTCCCCATCCATCTTACCAACCAATGCATCCGGAGAGGAAATCATGGCCCTCATCTGGTTCCCCCCTTCTACCTCCCCCTTGATCCTATCCAAATCCCACCTACTACGCTACCTCTTTCCTTCTACCTGTTCCCATCTTGCCCACCTCAATCTCTCCCTCTCATCAGACACTGTCCCTTCTGCACTTGTCTGCCCCATTCTTAAAAAAACCTACCCTTGATCCTAACACTCTCTTCAAATACTGACCCATCTCTCTCTCCTAACCTTTGCCTCCAAACTCCTTGAGTGTATTGTTTACAACTGCCTAACCACCTTTCTTTCTTCCTACTCCCTGCTTGACCCATTGCAGTCTGGATTCCATCCACTCCACTGAAACTGCCCTCCCAAAAGTTAGCAATGACCTCCTTGCTGCCAAATCCAAGGGACACTACTCTATGCTCATTCTCCTAGACCTCACTGCTGTTTTTGACACTGCGGACACTGCCCTCTCCTGACTGTCTTCCTACCTCTCTGATCATTCCTTCTCTGTCTCCTTTCTTGACTCCACTCCCTTCCACTTCTACTATTGGTAGGTGTCCCCCAAGTTTCTGTTATTGGACCTCTCATATTCTCCCTCTATATTTCCTCTTTAGGTAATCTCCCCTACCACTTGGTTGCTAGCACCCTGCTGCTTATGTAACTATTATGATTGCTAATGCAGCAATGTTTGTAAACCATGTCCTGGTCCTGCATTGTTTTATACTGTTACTAATTATTTTCTTGTTCTTAGTTGTGTATGTACTTTGTGAAGTGCTGCAGAACCTTAGTGGCACCATATAAAGGATAATAATAATAATAATAATAATAATAATAAAAATAAGGCAGACATTTGTATCAGGGAACCAGTCAAACTGAAGCACTTGCTGTGGTAATTGACAATGATATCCACTAAACTTATAGAAGTTTGAAGATGAAGAAATCTGGTTTCACTTGCGGAGATGAATGTTAGCAGACAAGAGATACGGTAAACATGCAGTCGTCCATGGATGTAGATGAGAGTAACTGTTTGCAGTTGCAGAGATCAATGGTAGCTGACAGGAGAACCGGTAAATATGCAGTGGTCTGTGGTTTTGCATAAGAGAAACTGTCTTTGAAAAACTGTGGGCACAGGAACAGACAAATCACAGGTGCACAACTCCAAATTACTGATTATATATAAATACATTATACAATAAAATGTTGCAGTCAATAGAAGTTTTTAGCATAATCATGACCAAGGTTATGGGCCTACCCACCATATCCTGGTAACCTCTTTAGGGTAGGTCCCTAACAAACTAGGGTTCATATCCAGAGCGCAGGACACTCCTAAATCGGCACAGCCGAGCCACCCCAGGGCATCCCCATAATGAGAAAAGTGAAATGTGAAGTAAGAAAGGTAAGAGCAGCTATGGCTGCATGGAAAGGTGAAAATACAAATGTAATAAAAACAAACAGTAAAGTGTTAAAATAGTGCAAAAAAAGAAAGAATGTGTTATAATGCGATGCCCTGAAGCAGACCAACCAAAGCAATCCAGGGGACCCACTCCCCAAAAACCAACCCAAAGTTGCACTACAGTACATAACTTGTAGGACTTACCTAAAATTGTGCCTATTACTAGTGTGCATATACAATACCAGACTCCATGCTTTTAAATCAATAAGGGAGGGGTGCTAATCCAGGCTGAAGGCATCTACTTTCCTTCAGGTGTGCAATAAAGCACATTAAATGGAATGTATATGAAAGATTTCTGGACTGCACACCCTGAATATATAGAATGGAAGGTGCTACCTGTTGAGACTTCTTGCAGGCATAGGAACAGACAAATCACAGGTGCACAACTCCAAATTCATGTATTTATATATAATCAGTAATTTGGAGTTGTGCATATGTGATTTGTCTGTTCGTGTGCCTGCAAGAAGTCTCAACAGGTAGCACCTCCCATTAAATATATTCAGAATATTTCCTATACATTTGAATAACTGTGGCTAAAGTAAGCCAATTGACAAACAAGGTACAGAAGCAGACTGAAGACTAGGGGGTAAATTTACCAAAGTGAGTGTTTTTAGAAGTGAAGATGTTGCCCATAGCAACCAATCAGATTCTAGCTATTATCTTCTAGAAGGTGCTAGTTAAATGTTAATGCTAGGGGCAACATCTTCACTTCTAAAAACTCTCACATTAGTAAATATACCCCTAGGACACAGCAAAAGTCCTGGAGATACAGACGTATGACGAGCAAGGTCAGACTCTCACCAGCACTGAGGGATCAGTGATACCAGGCTGTAAAGGAGCATGAATGATTCACGTGACTCACTCCTATAACTCACATCACACAAAATGACATGCAGTGCACAGAGGGCTGCATAGCACAGCATGTAAACATGAAGACTATCTCTATGGCTCCTCCCACAGGTTCTAACACCTACTACTTACTGCCTACCTAACCTACATACCTGCCTACTACCTAACCTACCTACATGCCTCCTACCATGTACCTCTGATTCTGACAGAGCCTCTTGCCAAGTGTGTCTCTACTCCGCTTCCCCTTAGCTCTTCCCACTCCCTCTTCTTCCTCTATTACCTGGGTATATACAGTGCGCTACTGCGACCCTGAGGCGGATTAAAGGGAGAACCTTACCCCATTCCCCCTCAGGGGGCCCCCAAACAGTAATTTACTGATGGTCAAATTGGCACTAATAGCAATATACAGAGCCAGGGACACACAGGAGGAGTTCGTAGATCAAATGGTGGTAGGACTGTACTTTTAGGCATGCAGTAAATGTATTGTCTCCAATTTATTTCTGTGGCTACCTGCATTGGCATATCTATAATGGGTGCAGGGAGTGCAGTGCACATTGGTCCCTAGGTCCAGAGGGGCCCACACCACACACCCTGCACCCATGATTAATACCTCTCCAGAGACCAGTGTTGGTGCTGCAGTAGCAGTACTAATCATGGGAAAATGTTACGGTGGCCATTTTCTTGGTTATCTGTGCATGTGAAGTAGAAGTGTCCCCAGTAACAAGGCGTGGGTGCCATGTTACCGGAGACCTGCACATGAGCAGTAAAAGGTATCCCCGGTACCACAACTTGGACGCCATTTACTGCACAACAGAGGGGAGGGGGCGTACAAGGAGTGGTCTGCACATGCCCCACCCCTCTGCACCTGGATACATGTCTATATATGCAATTTTACTTAACCAAACAGAGGATGATTCTGAGTTGTAGGCATCTGTAGCCTCTTTTCTGGTTGTTCATGGCAGCCTACTTAGTTTATTATGCTAGTGTGAGAATCTGCCTGTGTATACTGAAAATCCATGTGACTGCATGTGGAAGTCTATGCCACCCACTGTTTTATTGTCTGCAGACACAGGCCTTATCATAAGTATCTGGATTTGCACCCACCACATGCTGCATGCAAAAGACCCATCTGAACCAGGCATCCAATATCCATTTGCACGCTATGATTGAGCAAGGAAGTCAGCACATACACCTGTGGCACTCCCATGAGATGGAACAGTTCTGTGCATTCGCTAGGTTGAAGTTCAGTCACCACCCTGAAATGCACATTTCTTGTAAAGCATAGTCCCTTCATTCCCTCAGTAAGCATATAGCTGATCCTTTTTTCGGCTCAGGTAAACGCTGAGGGGGCTGTTTCAATATGAAAAGTTTCTATAAAAAACACAGAATATTGGCCCCCGTACCCTCTTGAGCAACCAGTGATTCGAGGCCTTCTCTGCAAGTGGACGGGGCCTAATGATGTGTGGTGACTGACCCCGCCCCCTCCTACACCTCCAGTCAGCTGCAGCTCTCTGGGTTTCTCCTGGAGGAGAGACTCAAATAGTTAAATATGAACTGTGCGCTGTGTGTTTTATACATACATGCCAACTTTTAATCTGCCCTCCCTGGGAGAAGCCTGGGGAGAGGCAGCAGTCGGGCAGTAATGGGGGCGGCGGCGGGCCATTTGCTCGCCCCCATTACTCCTGCAAATCGCGCACATTTTAATGGAAAATGGGGCCAAATGACACGATTATTATAGAATCACGTAATTAAGCCCCGCCCCTAATGACGGATGCCGGATTTCAGGTAAGTTTCTCCCCATTCTGCTCACTTCACTAGGAAGTGGGCTGGATGCGGGAGAAGTGCCTACACTGCTGGGCGTGTGGGGGGTTACCCGAAAAAACGGGAGCCTCCCGCAACTTTCAGGAGTGTAGGCATGTATGGTTTTATATTACTGTGGAGGGTAATGTGTGTGGTTTTTTTTCCTTAGGGGGGCAAATGTGTGTTTTTTGGCACTGTGAAGGGATGTAGTGTAATTAGATTGGGAGGGCCTCCAAAAAATCTCGCAAAGGGTACTAGTTGACCTGGGACTGACCCTGGGCTGCTTTATCACCCAGGCATCATTACTTTATGTTCACAATGGACCATTTCTTTTATTATTCATCATAGTGCAGAGCTATCCTCTCACACAGATGTATTAATATTTATACAAAACAGTATAAATCCATGCATAAACAGCAAATAAAATCATCATCATGGCGGTTTTGACCACAGACCTGTGTACAGTCCTGCATACTGTACATGTGAGATGTGCTGTTCAGTTTTCCTGAAATAGTAAAAAACCCAAACTTAGGGGTTCTGAGTCAAAGCTTGGAACCACTTTAGAGTTACGAGTCGAACCAAGTCCCAATTTTGTTCTGCAGTTAGTTTGAAACTCAAATTTGAAAACCAAACTTTGGTTTTGGATTGCATTTAAGTCCCTCCCCGAGCACCATGACCTGGGAGAAGCAGGTGTTTAGGAGAAGCATGCACAGATCACTAGCCCGGTGCTGGTTCTAAAATACAGGGGACCCCTACACATTTTTTTCCCCATATATTTTGAACCAGGGCCTGCTCAAAGAGCTGGGGCTAGTTATGCTTGGGAAGAGGGACCCCACAGAATTATCTTTTAAATGAATATTATGGGCCGTATTCAATTAGTTTTGTGTCTGCAAAAAAGTTCAGCCTGCCTGACTTTTCGCCTACATCGCGTGTTTTGGATGCCAAAAGTTATCGGGCGCATCCCCGCTTTTCACTCTATTCAATTACTAACCAGGCAAAAACGGCAAGCGGCGAATGCAGAACAGGCGGAAAGTACTGTCAGAATAGGGGAAATCAGTGTGTACTTCCCAAAAAGATGCACTAACATTGGGGATCAATGTAGAAGTGCTCCAATAGCCCTAATAAAACTATTTGGTCTACTGAAGTTGTTTAAAATCCTTGTTATTAGCGTCCTTGTAAAAGTGGTGAAGAATGGCATAAAGCAGTATTGTTTTGGTGAAAATAGTCCAGTCAAATTTGGGGTACTTGAAAATGGGTGCTAGCATCTTTTTATGTCTCTAAAGTGAACTTTTTAAAAAAAAACAAGAAAAACCACCCTCATACATGCACCTACAATCCCAAAAACACTTGGCCCCTCCTTTAAAGCACCATTCGCTAGTTTTTATGTTTGTCCCCCCACTTTGTACTTTTTTGCCCCCAAAATTAAAGTACTTTTTTGGGGTGTTATGTTTTTTCCCCGAATTTTTTGACAGTGTCCTTTGGGGGCTGTCCCAAGGGTTCTGAGTGGTTTCCCCATATTTGTACCCCAAAATAAAATTTTGCACTTCTTTTCACCTATTCTTAGGCAAATCTTTTTCACCTATTACATTGCATTGACTTTGCACATAGGCGAAAACCATCTGGAATTGAATTTGGAGATAAGTTCCGACCACGCGAAAAGCCGAGATCGGCGATACTTTTTTGCGGAAAATGGCTTTTCGCTTCTAATTGAATACGGCCCTATAAAGGATTTTAAATAAACAAAGAAGCATGCACAGATCATAGTGATCTGTGCACGCTTCCCCTAAACTCCGGCTCCTCCCAAGTCATGATGCCCAGGGAGGGAGTGAAATGCAATCCAAAACCCCAAGTTCGGTTTTCAAGGCCGAGTTCTGGGGTACACTAGAGAGGGGGAACCCCTTTATTGGGGGGATCACCATCTCCCCAGGAATCCCCGGCCTGGGCTGACTAGTTGGGGGGTAAATGGTTTGGCCGAGGGTGTGTCCCCTGGCTGAAGCATTACGCTGTGCACCGACCGCCCCCCCTACTACTAGAGCCCGGAGCTGGTTCCAAAAATACGGGGAACCCCTATGCAAATTTCTCCCCATAGTTTTAGTACCAGGGCCAGATCCAAGAGCCTGATTCTGGCTCATTCAATACGGGGGAATCCCACACATTTTTGTTCCTGTATTTTTTGAACCAGGGACGGCTCAAGGTGCCCGGGTCTGGTTATGCTTGCGAGGAGGGACCCCTCGTCGTTTTTTTTAAAAAAATTAACAGTTTAATGTAAACATTGTATAGTTTATATTATATATTATTTATGTCTGCCACTGTTTCCTAGATGTGCTACATTCTTTTTTAAACTTCCATATGTTTGTGCCGCTGCTCTGTCGCTTAGTTTAGCCAGTCAGCTCGCTGCAGCCTTTGGCCAATACAGATTAATACAATATTGTGAGATGGTCGCAGCTCACAATACTGTTATATTGTGACTGGAAATTAATGTTATGGAGGGTAATAATACCGTAAGAACAAAAACAGGCCGAAATTACATGATTTTAGCTGTTTTTATAATTTTCTTTTTTTTATATCCAGATCAAAAACAGTTGAGGATGGGTTTGGTAAAACCAAAACATGACGATGAATTAGAACCAAAACAGGGGGTCCACGCACATCTCTATTGTACATACGACTATACACATTTATTTCTGTGCACACAATGCAGGGGCAATAACATCCAAATTACCTTCATGTCTGCATAGCCCCACAATGTCTAAGGATGGAGTTTCTAGGGACAGATCTGTTTAGTTAGGATGTGATTAGCTTGGGGATTTGGTAGTTAATGGCACAAAAGCAGTTCACCAAATGCCTAAAATATATATTGGTGCAATATAAACTAATGTTAATAAAAATAATGTTAAATAATAAATGCTACTTTATCTATATGTCAGGGTTGTATACTAAGTAGCTTGTGAATATATAAGGTTGGTTTGCAGACACATTTGTGTAAGGATAGGAAAGCATTGCCATCTTGTGGTTAAAGTGAGCAACTACATTGTAGAAAAAGAGTAACACATAGGGGCATATTCAATTGGGCGCAAGGTTTGGCGAGGAAAAAACCTCATGCCCACTTTTTATTTATTGGATACCACGGATATCGGGAGCGCGCATACCCGCGGTATCCAATAACAGAAAGTGGTTGGGGGGTTTTTAGCTCTGAAAGCCCCGTGCCGAGTAAAAATAAATTCAATTCTGCACTTGCCTGCCTGGGGATCTCCGGTGGTCTCCGAGGCTCCCAGTGGCCTCCCCTCTATCTTCTCACTGGAGAGGGGGCTGCTGGGAGGCTCCAGAGGCTGGTGGGAGGGGCAAGGGCTGCAGTTTTCCCAGTGCCCATTCCGGAGGGGCACACTGGACTAGGGGAGGGGTACACATACACCGGGGGTCACACACACTCATACACACTTACAAACACTGACATACTCACCTTGCTGCAGAAGACCCAGCTTCTGACGGTGGATGCAGAAGGTAAATATTTATGGACTAATTAAGCTAATTGGAAACTTCAAATTGCTTAATTAGTCCTCAGGGGGGTGCGACCGAGGTGTCAGAGCAAATCCCGCTGATTTTTCTATAGGAAAAACCAGCTGCGGGATTTTGCTTTTCTTGCCCCAATTAAATATGCCCCATACAGTATGTGCATTATGACATTCTGACTTTCTTGAGTAGGAAGTCAGGACTTTTGCCTTGCTGCAAGGTGGCATGGCTTCACAGGAAATGCATGTCTGTGAGCCACGTCCCCATTTTTGTCACAGTGTGGGCATGCCCAGAGCTCCGGGAGCTGCTGGGCATGCCCACAGTCCCTCCACTAATTATTAGATACTGCACACTTGCGCACTGCGTTTATTAACTGTTTGCTCTGCTAAGCAGAGGGTGACTGGGGGCTCCCAACCTTACCCCAACCGTGGGACACTGTAGTCTGCAGTTGGAAAGCCAGGACAGTGCCCGCAAAGCGTGACTGTCTTGCCAAAATCGGGAAGGTTTGAGAGGTATGAGCGAATGACTTCAGGCTCCTATTTGTACAGTTTTGAAGCACGGTCCATATATTCAGCACAGAAAATGTTAACCCTACAGCACTTATTTTTCAGGAATTTAGATAGTTTATTGATAAAGTATCAACAAATTAGTATTTGATATTTAAAGGAAGAGTCTCATAATGACCCCATGGGGCCCTACACAACACACTTCTTTGGAGCTCTTCTCTCTATCCTTTTTTCAAAAATGTACCACTTAAAAACAGCTTAGTGTAATCTGGACCATTCAGTACTGTTATCCTTGGTTCTATTTAAAGGATTTTTGTTATTATTATTATTATTTTTATTTTTTTTAAGGCGCCACATAGATTCTGCAATGCTGTACAGGGAAAATACAGGTAACAGAGAAACTGATATATCAAATTACAGTTATTGTACCATTATTATATCTGTGGAACAATAATGTAAAATAATAGATGAACTAGGTATGATGTGGACACAAGCTAGGGTCCGGTGCTCCCTGTATCTTGATGGCAAGTGTAGGTGAGCCTGGTGGAGTAGAAGGGAGTTCAGCACTCAATGAGACTCAGGGCTAGATTAAGACTTTGGGGGGCCTGAGGTATTTAAGTCAAGGGGGCCCATCGCTACTGTTGATATGTAGTTAAATGCTACAAGTTGTCTCTTAAATGTGTATGACTCATCTGACTCAATAACATCACATGGCTGTGTTATTGATTGTGTGTGACTCATAAGCCACAATAACATCACATTTATATTGTGAATGACTCAACACGTCTAATTCCCCATACTTAAAGGTTAAACCGTTAACTCAATTAGACTGCAGATGCGAGACTTGTTTACTTCGCTCTATAAAAGGGTCTGAATGTGCCCAAGCTTGTCACTGTGTGTATTGGAGCATTACAGTGCTGTACTCCTGTACAGTACATAGCCCAAGAGAGATTGTGCTGAGGTGTAGGGTAGTGTCAATTTTATTGGATAGGGCCCCACAACTTAGTTGCCACAGGACCCCCACAAACCTTACTAGGGCCATGAAAAAAAGTGACTGGGGTGCAGGAAAAATGGTCAGTGGGTGGTGAGGGGCACAGAGGAAACATGTGTAGTGTGGGCAAATGAAGGAAGTAGGTGGGGGAACAAGTTAGGGGGGTAAATGAAAAAGACAGACACAAACAATAAAAAGGAGACTTACTTGGGGAATTTGGGCATGCGCTATAGCCAAACACTTACCTAAATTGTGATGTAAGGGAAACAGGGGAGGAGCAAAGGTCCAGATGTGATGGTACTAAGTTAAGCAGAGAACAGGGTGCCGCAGCAGCATGTGAAGAAAAACAACTGTTCACCACATGCTGGTTTTGGCAAGAGGCAGCATACAGTTGTGCAGATCATCTTAGTGTTTCTCTGCTGCTGGGGACCATGTGGGTGATCTCGGTGGCTAATCACTACAATTGTAGAAAAATAATCATGGGCAGTTTGCCCCTGGTGGCGCGCCCTGTCTTCACTGGCACCAGGAGCATACACTTCACTCACTCCACCCACACTACAGTCACTGCATCCAAACTACACCCCTGATGGTGAGCTGTATGGAACCCTGCTCCGCTCAAGCTAACGTCCATCACCAGTGTGCATGTAACAGTGAGTACTGCTGTATTTTCTATAATTCAATAAAACACTACCACTGGTTAAGTAACTGGGCATTTTGTAGTTAGAGTCATCTGCTGGTGTGTGCCTACATAACTCTGCAACATCAACCACTGCATACACATAATTTCCAACAGGTTAAGGGCCCAGGCACACAGGTGTAAAGTGCCCAGGCATCCAGACATACAAGCTAACGGAGATGCCAAGAGCAGCACACAGATGCCATCTTAAGCACATGTGTAGTGCATACTGCAAAGGAGCACAGAGTGAAGACAGCACAGTGCGTTTCCAGCGCAGTATAGCAGCAGTGAAACCAGATGCAGAATCAAGCCCAGATGATATAGAGAGACCCATGGAGACCATAGGCTTAAGTGTAGAATAACATGTGTACTCTAAGACATGGGAAAGAGTCAGCAAAAGACATGTGGAAAATGGCAGGCAGCGTATCAAGATGGAGGAAGGAGAATACATTTAAGACGTGTACTGTATAACAGAAAATTTAATGAATGCAGCAGTATGATCACATAGATAAAATGTCTGTCTGTCTCTCAGCAACTGTTTGTTGGTGTGCAAGTGGATGAGGAATAGACTGCTACAGCAATACTACAGAATTTGACACTTGAGTTTGACCTCCTGGTTTTGGCATTGGAGGTAAACACAGCAAAGTTAACAACATACAGAGCAAAGTTAAATGTTTCAAAAACATGTGCCTTGTGATTTCATTACTGAGACATCTGCATTACATAGAAAGAGTGACAAATTATGAAAATGTAAATCGAATTGGTATAATTGTCACAAGATAGGTCACAAAGCATATAAGTGCAGACAAAAGAATGTGAAACCTATTGTGATAAGTTGAGGTACTTTAGCTTGGTAGACAGGTCAGTGGTGTAGTGTATAGGTGCATAATAAGGGTCCACACACAGCTTTTCAGGTTTAAATGAAAATAAATGGAGCTTTATTGTCAGTATTCAGGAACAAAAAAAATAACTAACACCTATCCCCAATTCAGGGCACTAACTCACTTCTTGAACCATGACTATTATGGGCAGCTAGTTTGCAAACATAATAGTCTTTCAAAGGTCTCAGTCCTGTCTCTCACAGGTATAGACACAACCTACTGGCCTTCACACAAAGGGCCTTATTCAGACTTGGGAATAGAGTGAGATATCTCAACTGTGAATCTGAACAAACCATATTGCAATGCAAGGGGTGTGAGTAGATACAGTTTTTTTTACATGTGGGGTAAATACTGGCTGCTTTTGCATGTAGCCCACAAATACTGCATAGCTTTATTATTACTCTGCAATTTAGATGTCAGTTTGGAAACACTCCTCCCAAATCTAAATCTCTCTACAAGGTTTTACCAAGATGATCAGTTGAGAGAGATAACTCTCTCTATTCCCAAGTCTGAATCAGGCCCAAAGTCTCTCTTGTGGTCCTCCCTGCACCGCATGCAAGTATGACAATGGCCTCTTGAACACTGGCCTCTTAGCTGCTACAGGTTTACTCACAGTCTTAATGATTTGTGTCATAGACCATCGCGACCATCGGGGCTTACGACGAGACCCTAGGGTAGCCTCGTAAGCCCCGGAGAGCTTCTGGCTCTGTCAGAGCCTGAAGCTCTCCACTGACATCACTAGTGATGTCAGTGGGGCCTCCCCCAAATGGCAGGCGTTCCCATGGGAACGCCTCCGTTTGGGCTGCCACCCCCCGGCCCGCCTTCCAAACGGGGTGAGCTGTCAATCAACATCGACCGCTCGCCCCCTTTGGAAAGAGACCCACTACAACCGGCGCTGTCGGTCGTAGCGGGTCTCACGCATGCGCACGAAGGAGCCGGCTCCCTCATGCGCATGCGCACTGGACAAACATCGAGGCGGCCATGCGGTCGTAGACCGTACGACCGCCTCTGAATAAAGCCCTCTGTCTTTTATTCAAAATATGACAATTTAAATATATAGAAATAAAGTGGCTAGTACTGGTTTACACTTAGACATGAACAAACACGCAAAACAGTGCAGTCCCTATTCTTTCTGGGATAGTAAATAAGGGGGGAGAGATATGCCTCTGGGCATTTTATTCTGCCCCCCAATGCTTGAAATAGTCACAGAGATGGTTAGAGGACTCCAATGACTAACGTAGAGAAACCAGTATGCAAGAGCTGTATTGCGTGGAAACAAATTTGTCAGCTGTTTCCAAAATCAACAAACAGAGCTACAATACCACTTGACTTAGTACATTCAGATGTGTGTGGTCCAATGGAAGTGGATACAGATACTTTGTGACATTTATATATGACTTCAAGGATGACATGTGTACTTCATCAAAGAAAAATCTGAAATTGCAAAAGAGATTACAAGTGGAACAATTCTGAAGAAATATGGAAGAGAGCATCAATTGACCATTGCCTATAGTCCTGAGCAAAATGGTGTCAGTGATGAGCAAACCATACACCAGTAGAGAGAGCACGATGAAGGCGTAGACTAGCAATTTTGGGCAGAAACTGTGTCCAAATCAGTTTATCTCAAGAACAGTTCTACAGTTGCCCTAAAGGACATAACACCTATTGAAGTGTGGTCAAAGAAAAAAAACAAGTGTAAAGCATCTAAGAACTTTGGTTCTGAGGCTTATGTGCATATACCAAAGGACAAAAGCTAAATTTAATGTTAGTAAAGAACATCATGCTTGGCTATTGCCATGAGAGCAAAGCTTACAGATTGTGGAATCCAAATACCAGAAAGCTTGTTAAGTCACAAGATGTTCTCTTTAAAGAAACAATACAAATTTAAGAAAATGTGTAAGTTGATTAGCAGAGCAATTATGTATAACTGGACAGCAGTTGGAGATATATATGAGTCAGAACCTGTCAGAGTAGAAATTCAACCACATAAAAGGTTTTCTGCAAGATCAAATATCTGCATGCCAACTGAGAGGTACTCTATGATGAGGAATGTGCAAATATTGCACTCAGTGAACCTCAAGATAACCAGAAGCCAAAACTAAAGTCTGATTGGTGTGAATGAACATCCAAGATAGGCAAAAAGACTTTGCAAGACTTAAAAACCACAAGTGGCAAAAGCATCAAGAATCATGATGGTTGCAGCAGTCCCAAGTTTGTGAGTCAAGAGACTGTTGTTAAGGCCCATGCTATCATTAAAATGACTTGCAAAAGTATCTTGCAAGAAGGCCAAGTTGAAGTGATATGTTGATGTATTTCCATGTGTTTAAGCAAATGTATTTAATTTACAGGTCGCTACAGAAAAGCTGAAATTAAATGTATGTATAACATAGTGAAGCTTGAATTGGGGGGAGGGAGGTGATGTAAGAGAAATGTGCTATTGTGCAGAACATAGTCTTCCTATCCACCCAGGAAGGCTTCATTCCCTGTTCCAAGATGGCAATCGAGATTACTACTGAGCATGTGCAGAGGCCATCTTGCTTTTACTGAGTACTGTGTAGCGTGACATGGTGGGAGACATCAGTCTCCTTCTTAGCTTCTATGAGAGATCCGGTTAATTACCTGCTAGAAAGCTGTTCCAGCATTCCTGCACCACTACACATTTGCAGCATATGCTCACTGGCTGGTGAGCTGTATGGAACCCTGCTCCATCACCAGTGTACATGTAACAGTGAGTACTGCAGCACCTGCTATATTTCAAAACATCAACACCACTGGCTAAATAAATGAGCTGTTCATAGTTTGAGTCATACGCTTGTGTGTGTCTACTTAAGTCTGCTGTATCAAAACCTGCACACACATCATTTCCAAAACCTCCTTATTACATTCAAAGGATCCATAATATTCATAACATTCAGAATATGGGCTGAAATGGTCATTGTAATGGTTAACTCCACTGCCTCAGAGCACTGAGATTTTGTGATCCATTCCCACCACAGCCCTAACTGTATGCGTTAATTTGCCCTGTGCTTGCGTGCGCTTCCTCCAGGTGCTTCATTTTATTCCCACAATGCAAAAATATACAGGTAAATTGAAATGCTCCCTACAAAAATTAACCCTAGTGTGTATGTGTGTCCATGTGGTAGGGAATATAAATTGTTTGCTCCACTGGGGCAGGGACTGAGTTGAATGGCCAAATATTCTCTGTAAAGCGCTGCTGAATATGTGTGCGCTATATAAATAACGTAATTATTAAATAATAATAATAATAATAATAATAATAATATTTAACATGTCTTTACTCAAATATACTTAATATATTAAATATGCCACTTAATATGCTTCTGTATAGCACTAAGCATGCAGGGGCACAACTAGGAATCTCTGGTCTCCATAGGAAAATTGAGATATGTAGGACCCTCCAGGCACCATGAAACCATGTCTGCTTCCTATCCAGTCAGTGTCTCATAGGGCATCACACTGGTCACATTGCATTAGGGGCAATATAGCAAATTAGCCTGAATTATATACGCAGTCACTTTATGTTCATTATTTATCATATAACTGCCCAGATATTTTTTGTTTACACAGCCATATTAGGTTTACACTTTAAGGCAGATTTGTTCCTCTAGGGCATGGCCCCCTCTGGAGTATCATAGTAGCATGGGCCACTATAGTAACAGTCACACCCTTGCAAGCCACAATTTACAATCTTTTTGCCACATCTGGCAACTGTTTGGAAGCCCCACAGACCTCCCCTTGGTCACTGCCTTCCATTTCTGTAAAATAAATTAATGGAAATGATTAGAGCCCATGGATAAAGGTTTAGATTATATTATGATGCATTATTATTATTATTATTAATATTAGAGATGTGCGGGGGTTCGGATTCCTGGAATCTGAACACACCTGAACTTAGGGGCTCCGAGTTGAACCGAGCCGGAGCTCGAGTCTTCCCACCTTGTTCGGACCTCAAAATGAGGCAAAATGTAATTTTCCCGGCATCAGATCTCACATGTTTTGGATTGCATATTAAAGTCCCTCCCTCGTGATCGGGTGTCATTTCACACTGGAGACCGGAGGGAGAGGGTGTGGGTAGTTAAGGAGCACTTTGTACTTAATAAAAAACAATTAGGAGCACTGAAGGCAAGGGAACTTTGTACTGTGAGCTGGCTGCAGCACTATGTTGTTGTCTGTCACTAAACAAAAACCCTAGTGGGGCACTTTTTTCTAAAAAAAAAAAGAAAAAACAAAGATTTTTAGCACTGTGTTTAATGGGCACTGTAGAGGCACAGTGTGAATTGCAGCACTGTGAACCTTAAAAAATCTTATTGGGGCACTTATATATAAAAAAAACTATTATAACGTCATCACTACTATTAGGGTGCCAACCGGCTTATACTAGGGGCTCTGTGAGGCAGTTTTTTCAAGGTTCAGGCACTGTTAACAAATTGTACAAAATATAAAACTTGTGTGTTAAAAAATAGAACATCACCATTACCAAGGACTCTATGAGGCACTGTGCTGTGTGTTCAGGCACTGCTATCAAAAATTAAAATGATAAATGCTAAAAAATACGTCATTAGTATGCCACCATTATACTAGAAGCACTGTGAGTTGATATGGATCAGTCAATAGAAGAGCAGTGGAAACAGAGGCCCTGATTCAGAGCCGCTCGTAAGCGGCTGCTAGTTCGTTCCGAGCGATGTTCGCACATCTGCGCATGCGTATGGCTTTTACTGCGCATGCGCGAACCAGTCAGTGCGGTCAGAATTCGTGTGCTAGCAAAATAGCGAATGCCTGCTAATATGAGTGACAGGATGAGGCGTTTGTGGGTGGTATCAGGTGGTGCTTGAAAATGGGGAGTGGAGACCCGAACGCAGGCGTGCCAAACGGTCAAAATGGGCGTTTTAAGGGTGTGCATAATTAACAAAGCAGCGTCATTGACCATGTCACTTGGTTGTTTTTTAGTCAGAACTGCTCGCATGATTGCGGTAGGAAAATCCAACCACAAGAATAGCGAGCAGTTCATACGCCGTTCGATGTACTCGATTAATCTAATAAATAGCGGACATGACGTATGATGCGAGCGGCCAGGGGGCGTTTTTTACAAAATAATGACCGCATGTTTTGTTCGCTCGTTCAGACATAGAGGCGTGAACAGACCGCAAAGAGCGAACGGTTAATTTAAATAGCCACCCCCTTTTTCTGAACGAGCGAGCGCAAATAGCGTCCGGCTCTGAATCAGACCCAGAGTCTGGCAGGAAGATTTGAGCCGCCGCTCGCATTGACTCAGATTCTGGAAATTCGGGGGCTTTCGGATTACAGGTAATCTGAACTACTCATCTCTAGTTATAGGTTAAAGAATGGGTTACAAATCTGAAATAAATAAATGGCGTGGAGTCCCCTCAAAAATCATAACCAGCCCTGGTCCTCTGAGCCTGTTCTGGTACAGGAAAATCATGAGAAAAACCAGCTAGGGCTTCCCCCTATTTTCCTATAACTAACAGTGGGCTGAACTAGCTGGGGTGGTAATACCATAGCAGGCAGAAACACAGTGTGTGGTCCCACTGCCAAAGCATTCCCAAAACTGGTCAGTCTAGGGCTGAAAATCCTCAGAAAGTGGGGACCCCAAAAATAAAAAGGGGTCCCCTTCCCGAGGATCATCCCTGGTGGAGGTGGATGCTGGAAGAAATGTGTAAAATAAATAATATTGTTCTTTACAGTGGGACTACTGGTCCCAGCAAGCCTGTCCTGCATCACTTATAGCACGATAAGTGCAGCAGGCCGCACCTGTACCCCCACTGTTAATAAAATTTACATAACAAAAAGAAAAACACAGTACATACATACTGAAGGTGTTATGCGTTAATTACACATTCACACACACTCAGTCTCTCACTCACACTACATACTTACCTTCTCCCTGAAGGAGGTCAGTCCCTTACTCCAGGGGGACACCTCACTGTAATTTTTTTGCGAAAAATAGAGTAAGAAGTCTATGGCTGGGATTCGCAGGGACAGAGCCTTCTAGCAAGCTCTGTCCCTGCAAGGGAGTTTTGATAAATTCCTGTGATATCTCCTAAATTCACAATGCGAATTTAGGCGCAAAATATCACTACAACCACATTTAAAATGCGGATTGTAGTAAATAGGGCCCTAAGAATCACAAACCCTCTGACTGTGGCCCTGATTCAGCAAGAAATGCAATTGCAAAGCTGCACGCAGACTATAGATATGTATGCACGCAGACAGCTTTGCAATTGCGTCCTTGCACTAATGCAAATGCAGCAGGAGGTGTATGAAACCCCCTGCTGCATTTGCGATCCCAGCACTGCGACACTGTGCTGGGATCACCATCGCGACCATCTGTGGTCGATGGTTGCGATGGTGGAAAGCGCCAGGCGGCCAGGCAGCTGAGTAAGCCTCAGCTTACTCAGCCTGGCCGGCTTCCGAGCCCAGGATACTGCGTCAATCTATGCAGATACTGGGCTTGCCAATCCCGGAAAACAGGGCGGATATGCCCGCCTCGCACCGCCCCATAAATGCCTCTGCCTGTCTATCAGGCAGTGGCATTCAAGGGCTAGCGTGAGTGTTAGCTGGACACATTCTGCACACTCGCAGAATGGGTCCTGCGCATGCGCAGATTCCCGATAATCGGGAATCTGCAATCAGCAGTGCACTGCTGAATTATCTCCTGTGTCTGTAGTTGGCACTGCAGTTATGATCATTGTAGCGGATTCTCATTACTGCAATAACCATTAGGTGCGATTTGTCAAATTGGAATTTACAAATACTTTCCACTAGGTGGCACTGTGATGCTTCTTTTCACATAGTGAATAATTCATTTTCCAAACTAATAGACATAATATAACACTACATTTTTCACAGTTGCATAGAACTCATATGACGTAAGAAGGTTTCCAAAGCATCTCTCAACAATATTTATTGGTTTAATAAGGAGGAAATGTTTAATCTGCACATTACATGGAATAATCTTTTCCCTTGAGCAAAGTAAAACAACTTGTACATGTTACCAACCACAGTTTAAAAATAGCTGTTGCTAAATATAAAAAATACATTAAATATAAATGTACATAATATGCTCAATAGTTGCATTGCCTATTATTACTTGCAAATTGGTGAGTCAAATTGAGTAGATGTGTATTTCGGCATTTTAACATTATTATCTCCTACTTCAAATGTATTGCTGTATCCTAATCAAGTATATTATTGTATAGTAAACATATTAGTTATCCTGCAGTTTACTATCTTCACAGTATACTGTAATTGCATTTTACAATTAAAAGCTAATGCTACCTATAACAATAAATGTTCCTTATTCTGGAATTCAATGAGTTAAAATTAAAAAAATAAATAAAAAGCAAACAGAGAAAAGTATTTTCGTATATGTATATGGAACATTCCCACATTGCAGTCTCTTCTCTACACCTGTAACAGTCCCACATCGCAGTCTCTTCTCTACACCTGTAACATTCGCACATCGCAGCCTCCTCTCTGCACCTGTAACATTCCCACATCGCAGTCTTCTCTCTACACCTGTAACATTCCCACATCGCAGTCTCTTCTCTACAGCTGTAACAGTCCCACATCGTAGTCTCCTCTCTACACCTGTAACATTCCCACATCGTAGTCTCCTCTCTACACCTGTAACATTCCCACATCGCAGCCTCCTCTCTACACCTGTAACATTCCCACATCGCAGCCTCCTCTCTACACCTGTAACATTCCCACATCGCAGTCTCCTCTCTACACCTGTAACAGTCCCACATCGCAGTCTCTTCTCTACACCTGTAACAGTCCCACATCGCAATCTCCTCTATACACCTGTAACAGTCCCACATCGCAGTCTCTTCTCTACACCTGTAACAGTCCCACATCACAACCTCCGCTCTACACCTGGAACAGTCCCACATGGCACTCTCCTCTACACCTGGAACAGTCCCACATGGCACTCTCCTCTACACTTGTAAAAGTCCCACATCGCAGTCTCCTCTACATCTGGAACAGTCCCACATGGCAGTTTCCTCTATGCCTGCAACAGTCTCACATCGCAAACCTTGGGTGAGAGTGGACACCTACCACTCCCCTGATGAAGAGAGAAAAAACAATTGAGAGAAATGGGCCCCTTCCTCCTTTTCTGGCTGAAGCACGCCAATGATCTTGGCATGATATGCTTCTAATTTACAGCTGTTGGTGAATCAGAGGCAGTTCAGGATCATCTGCACTGGTCTGCCCTCATCTTTCTGGACCCCTTACTAGTATACCCCCTTACAGTGGCGGCTGAAGGCACGGTCTAGCAGAGCACCATAGCCTGAAGGGCGCAGCCCTGTGCCCTGCCTGTACAGAGGCACTCAGCACTGGCCAGCTCCGGAGAATCCGGCCCTCCACCTACCCGCTGGCGTTATTGGTTTATGCTCAGGGGGTGGAAGCAGAGGAGGGAAGGGACACGATAGTGTAGCAAAGGATCGCGTTGGGTGTAGAGAAGCCTAGCGCCGGCCCTACCCCCTTATGGTGGCCCTGAAGGCATAACAGAATGCAGGGGGGTAGGAAACAGTCACTGGACCACAAAGCTACATGTTGTGAGGGTCTGGCGATAGCTGTCCATAACTTAAAAGTACCGAAATTGTGCTCTTCTGAGAATGCAGGTGTTAGGATCCCCTCATGCTCTACTGCACATACAGCAGGCCTGGCGTCCCAGTAGTGGATAGACCAGTATTACCTCACTCGCCTCATCCGGCACCAGTCACGCCACTAGCGGAATGGAAACTATAACAGGGACAAACATTTATTCATTTTCTATAAAAGCCACAATTCATCTTTCATACACATGCAATATAGGATCAAGTATGGACATGTAATTCATTCCCTAGCATATAGCCCATTAATTACATTGTACAACAAAAAAAAGGTCTGAATGTAGAGATGAATGTAATTGCATTGGTATTGAATAATTGAACATGCCATTACATAGAGGTGATACAGTCTTTGAATTTATCTTTTGCTTCCCCAATCCGCAGAAGGTCATTACACACTGTGGGCCTCATGCATACTTGGATTTAAATGCAAGTTGCATGATTTTTGCCATGCAATTTGCTCTTTTTCTCAAGTGCATACAGTACACAATGTGTGTCATATGCCCTGGTTTCTTGGCTGCATTTACCACTTACAACTCTGTGCTTCAAGAGGGTTGGAATGGGTTCCAAGATGGGTGTAGAGGCAATTATTGTCACACATCCGGCTTCCAAGTCCCATTAACTCATGGGCACTGCCACTTTCTGGCTTTAGGTACCCTGGCGGGCCGCCAAAGACTTCCCCCGAGTCTGGTGCATGCCAACAAGCCTAGTGGTTGCAGATCCCCAGGATCATCTCTCAAATCAGAGGTTAATGGATGCCACCATCTTGATTCTTGTCAGCTGAATCTCTGCTCACCAATCAGGAGCCGCTCTATGATCAGCTGACCCAAGTAGCCTATCAGAGCTCAGGGTGCCCTATTTAAGGAAGTCCCAGTGAGCAGACTGATGCAGTACAAGGTCGCTCCTGTGACCTGCTATTGGCTCCCGGCCACTGTTCATGGTTTGTTCTGGTTCCTAGATCAGTTTCTTGATCTGTTCTTGTGCTTCAGTCAGCAATACCAGCATCCATTCTGCACAGTGCACTTCAGACTGTCCATACCATCATCCATTCTATGCAGTGCACATCAGTCTTCAAATACCTGCATCCATTCTACGCAGTGCACTTCGTCCAGCAAGTTTCCATACCCATTCTACGCTGTGCACTTCATCCAGCAAGCACCAGTATCCAGCCTACAGATGTGTCCTTATACATCTTTGCTGCAGTTGTGCCAGGTCCTGTGGGCTCTGCTAACGACGGGCATCTTTTTGCGTCTTTATTGCCCAAAACTGCGTCTAAGGGCCGTATTCAACTTGGATCGAAAAGCCGTTCTCTGCAAAACTTTATCGCCGATGACATAATTTTTCGCCAATTTTAACTTTTTCCCATATACAATTTGTCCGACTTTTCACCGGTGCAAAAAATCTGTGCATTGGGACCAGCGAAAAAGTATCACCTATGAATAGGTGGCGAGAACAAGTGCAGAATTGGGGTTTTGGGGTGCAGACTTCTAAAAACTGCCCTGCACCCCTTGGACAGTCCCCCAAAGTTATTCTGTGTAAAAAAAAATAATAAAAAGTAACAGAGAACACCACAAAAAAGGTACTTTCATTTTGGGGGCGAAAAAAAGAAGTTGGGGGACAAACTTTTAAACTAGCAAAATAGACTCAGGGGGGTCCCCAAGTATGCGGCAGGTGGTGGGGATACGTGGGGATGAGAGCAATAACTTTTCGACCCTGAAACCTGTGATGACAGCGAAAAGTCCAGCAAATTATTATAAATTGAATATGCCCCTCAGTCGCAATGGGATACAACTATGATGCACCAGCAGACAGTGCTGATTAATTTGATATTCGACACTTGTATATCTGTGTGCGACTGAGTCTTTGAATCTGTATACGAAGTGCTACAATGTAGCTGCCACAGCTTTTTTCATTCCAAATTCGATTGTGGTTCTTATACAGACTCAGATGCACACAGATATAGAAGTGTCACATATCAAATTAATCAGCACAGTTTTCTGGTGCGTACTAGTCACATCGCATTGCGATTTAGATGCGTTTTTGCCAAAAAAAGACTCCTGACGCTAGCAGAGTAGCACGGGATCTGGCGGTTCACTAACGCCGGGCAAGTCATTCTGCGTAGCGCATTGAGGCTAGATGTATGAGGACACATCTGTATGTTGTGCACATCATCCAGCAAGTACCAATATCCATAATATGCTCTGCACTTTATTTAGCAAGCTCTGGTATTCATTCTACACTGTGTTCTACATCCAGCAAGCCCAGAGTGGTGCACCCACTCTGCAAGACTTTCTATCCAGCAAGTGTCTACATTTCCTCTGCACTGTGCATCAAAATCATTTCCAGCATCCATCTATAACCAGGAGCAACGAGAGGGGGGGGTACTAATTACCCAGGCCCAGGCTTGCTAGTGTGCTGGGCTGCAGGGGGAGACTGCTCGCGGCTGCTGAGCAGCAGTCACCTATGTCTGTGGGGGGGAGCGATCACACTGATCGCGCCCCCCCCTGGCTTTGCACTGTGCTGAGGGGCTCACAGCGTCGCATTATTTTAAAAAACAATTTTTAGCCTAAGGGGCATGGACGCCTGCCGTGATTAGGCCATGCCTCCTTCCGCAGCTCTTGACGCCCCTGTTTATAACTGTGTGCAGACTCTATAGCACTACTTCAATTCTCACCAAACGGCACAACTGGTCCGCTACCTTCAGACTCTGCTTTTGGCAGCCCTCATCGTTCAGCACAGAGCTCCTTGACTTGGCATAATGCCAACAACCGTCAGTTCTGAACCAACTTACTGACAGGCTAGTCTCCTGACTGCATTTCATTTCATTTCAGCCTAAACACCGCTATCTTCCTCATCAAGCCTCCTAGCTTCTTACACTCTCTCAATACCCAAGCTGACCCTCTGGATTCTGATTAAAACTCTAGAGACCTGACAGTTTGTTCTGGCCCAATGGACTTGGCAAGTGGAAAAACCCAAAGGGAGTACTGAAGTAGTTACACAGTCTGGCTGAATGGTTGAGGAATCAAGAAGCAACCCAAGGCCAAGTGATCCTGTTCCTCCAAGAGCTTTCATCTTGGATGAACAGAATTCAAGTCACCCTTGATAGACAAGGATCTGATTCTAAGTTGGACCAAAAGAGACCCAGCTCTCTGCCCCCTACCCTTAATCTCTATCTTCCTTCTCCTGACAAGTATGATAGAGACCCCAAGTTCTGAAGGACATTCCTCAATCAGTGTGAGATTCATTTCAAATTACAACCCAGAAATGTTCCCACTGCCAGGGCCAAGATTCCCTACATTGTGTCTCTGCTCTCCAAACAAGTATTAGCTTGGGCTTCACCACTTGGGAAAGATCCAACACCATTCTATTTCATTATGACTGCTTTGTGGTCAGTCGTTTGTCAGTCTGTGATGAGCCTTCACTGAACGAGCAGTCGCTCAGTGCAGGGTCATCAAACATGCTGAACCTGACAATATAGTCAGGTTGTCCAGCATGTTTGCACAATGATAGATGTCTAAACGACCAGTGGGCACGCACATTGCTGGTCGTTTTAGACATTTTAGCAAATGATTTGCAGACGATCTGCAAACGATCTATGAACGATTGAAGGATCATTATCGTTCAATAACTCAACTTAATCGTCTAGTGGATGGGCACCTTTAAGCTGAGTACACACACAAAGATTTTCTGTCCAACCATCCAACTAGTTGATTGGTAGGAATGAAAATTTGGTAACGTATGGGAGTAAATGATGAGCCGGTCGTTCAGACAAGTTTGTTAAATGTTTGATCTAAACAATTTGTTCAAACAACAGTTTTTGTCCATTTTCCGGCGTTTGGGAGCAAATTGCTGATTGTCATTTGCTTTCATACCTTACCAGATTTTCATTCCAACCAATCAACTAGTTGGCTGGTTGGACAGAAAATCTTTACGTGTGTACCCAGCTTTAGAGTGCCTTGAGGACCGATTTTGTGAACCACTGCTCTACAGTGATCCCCAAATCCATCCCAGAATTGCCTTGTCAGCTAGCACAAGCAAGATTCAGCACCATAACGAGAGGTGTGCAACCGATGGTGTTGTTCAGGGCCAAGGGCAAGGAGTCTGTAAGGTTGCTGCCATGACAGCATTGTGGAGAGGCATCCTGCCACCCTTTTCCACTTTCCAGGGAGCCTGGAGAGATTCCCCATCTATCCCCCTCCCCACTGCATAGAAGGGAGCAGGGCGTGGCCGAGATATGCACTCGGCACCCATCTTCAAGCTTCCTCGGCTCTTGTTGTGTAACGTCATGATGTCACGTGCCACAGGAGGTGGATGCAGGCACAAAGTCACCCTGCTATGGCACTACGAATACTATGCCAATTTAAATAATGAGAACCCAGGCTTATTAGGTCTGCAATTAATTAATATTTTGTACCTCCCTGATAAGTACACTAACTTGCCTCCTAACAGTAATCACATTTCTCTTCACAAAAAAGATCCTTGCTTTTCTTCAAGCCGTACACTTAAGGCCGTATTCAATTTGGAGCGAAAAGCCATTTTTGCGTATTTTTGGTGAAAACTTTTCGCCAATGACGTCATTTTCGCCTGTTTTGATTTGACTCCGTATTCAATTTGAAAGACTTTCCGCCTAGACGGAAAGTCAATACAATGTAATAGGCGGAAGAGATTCGCCTATGAATAGCAGGCGGAAAAAAGTGCAGGATTGGGGTTTTGGGTGCAACATTGCGGGAACCCCCGTACAGCCTTCATACAGTCCCCCAAAGGTAAACTGTGTCAAAAATGTAAAAAAACCACTTGACACCCCAAAAAATCACTTTGAATTTGGGGGTGAAAAAAAAAAAGAAGTTGGCGGACAAAGATAAAAACTAGCGCACTTGACTCTGGGGGAGTCCCCAAGTATGCCCCAAGTGTTTTTTTCATTGCAGGGGCTTGCGGCAGGTGGATTTTTCACAATTTTTTCAACTTCACTTTAGTAACTTAAAAATATGCTGACCCCCATTTAAAGTACCCCAAACTTGCTGAACACTATTCTTCACCACTTATACAAAAACGCTATTTAGCAGTTATTGAGCCCATTTAAAAACACACAATACCTTAAGCAAGCCAAATCGGGGGGTACCATAGGGAACCCCCATGTCAGATCATCTTTTGCGGGGTGTCAGGCTGATTTCCCCAAAACTGACAGTACTTTCCGCTTGTTTAAGTTTTGTCGGATCCCGTTTTCGCCTACTTTCAAATTGAATACGGCGATACGCAGGCACGCTCGTGATACTTTTCCACCTGCAAATCACGCGATGTAGGCGAAAAGTCCGGGAGGCGAAAAAGTATCACGGCTCAGCTCAAATTGAATAGTTTTATTTTTGCGATGATTTACAAAAAGAAACATCTTAGATCAGCTTCTAGACCTACTTTGTAAAATACACCATTATCTGCAGCTAAAATTAACCCAAATCATTATAAAGACTCTTCTGCAGTTGTAAGGTAATACAAATCACTGCACACACCAAATATGGAAGTGATGAGGTACAACATAGGTCACTAACCTACAGAATGGGATAGTTTTGAAGATGATCACAGATGTACTATATTGCTGACAGCTGTATGAGTAGGCTGGAAAAGATAGATAATAAAAATTTAAAATGTCTAGCTAAGCAATTACTTTGAGCTAGAGACGTGTTTGGGGCAGGATAGGTGAAATGCTTGTAGTTTTTGAAATCAGCAATTTTTTTTTTTCAAGCTGTTGTAAGAGTTGTCCTAGGAGCACCTGTCACAAGGAAGGATGGTATACAAGAGTATAATTTACAAAGCTAAGAAATGAGAGTCCTGATCTGATGTATTGCTGATACAGTACCTGTCTCTGTATATATTAAAGTCAAACTGGAAGATGGTTGTGACAGTGTATCTGTGTACCATAACTTGCTGGTGTAGGTAAAAAAAAAAAAAAACATGCTCCCTTAACCGTTGCATGCAGAGTTGTTTTATCTTACAGGACTTGCTAGGATTTGTAGGTCAAGGACAGCTACATACTGTTAAAATAAGAGTGTGCAACTGCACACACTCCATCTTACTCTCCCCTCCAGGGAGCCTTCATTCCCTGTACCAAGATGGCAGCCAGACTTAGTTTTCACATATGCACCGCCATCTTGCCAGTGTGTACAGTGACATGGTGGAAGATGGATGTCTCCTACCTAGCTCATAACAAGAGACCTAGATATTACCTACTAATATGCTGTTCCAGCATCCTGTACCACTACTCACAAGCATCATACACTCACTGGCTGGTGAGCTGTATGAAACCCTGCTCCACTCCATCACCAGTGTGTATACTACAGAGAGTATGGCTGTACCTGCTATATCCAAATAAACCAACACAACTGGTTAAGAAACTGGGCTGTTTATAGTTTGAGTCAGTCACTGGTGTGAGCCTACATAACTCTGCAATATTAACACCTGAACACACATAATTTCCAACAGGTTATGGGCCCAGGCATCCAGACATACTAGCTCAGTGTTGGCTAACCTTGACACTCCAGCTGGTATGGAACTACATAACCCAGCATGCACTGCTACAGTTTTGCTATTAGGGCATGCTAAAACTGTGGCAGGGCATGCTGGGATATACAGTTCCACAACAGCTGGAGTGTCAAGGTTAGCCAACACTGTACTAGCTATTAGAGATGCCCAGAGCAGCACACAGATGCCATCTTAAGCACATGTGTAGTGCAGACTGCATAAGAACACAGAGTGAAGACAGCACAGAGTATTTCCAGTACAGTATACTGTAGCAGCAGTGAAGTTGATTAAAGTACAGAAATGGCACAGTCATGTCTATTAGAAGCATAAATACAGGAGCTACACCCATAATGGGGTTTATCAAGTTAAAATGTGCAGAAAATTTTACAACCTGGAAGTTTGCTATGGAAATGCAATTAAAGCATAACAGGTTGTGCAAGGTCACAATAGACCCAGATGCAGATGCAAGCCAAGATGATATAGCAAAAGCCATGGGTACCATAGGCTTGAATGTAGAGCAAAATGTGTACTCTATAATACATGGGAAGAGTCAGCAAAAGATATGTGGACAGCAGATGGAGATACCATGAGAAGGAAACATTTAAGTCATGTGTTGTATAACAAGCCAGCCGGCCCTTTACTTATGACACAGGCGCACGCTTGGCGCTACTTTGTTGATGCACGTGTGGCTACTGCGCACACAATTCACAAATACAAAAAAATATATATTTTTATTTTTTTTGGAGTGCACTTTGGGGGTTACAGCACCCTTTAACAGACTTATGGGACACAGGCGCACGCTTGGCGCTGCTCCTTTGTTGATGCACGTGCAGCCACAGTGCACACAATGCACAAACACAGAAAATATTTTTTTATTTTGTTTGGAGTGCACTTTGGGGGTTACAGCAAAGTGCAGCCGGCCCTTTACTTATGACACAGGCGCACGCTTGGCGCTACTTTGTTGATGCACGTGTGGCTACTGCGCACACATTTCACAAAAAAATATATATATATATTTTTTGGGAGTGCACTTTGGGGGTTACAGCACCCTTTAACGGACAAGCCAGATGGCCCTTTACTTATGATACAGGCGCACGCTTGGCGCTACTTTGTTGATGCACGTGCAGCTACTGCGCACACAATTCACAAACACAGAAAGAATATTTTTTTTTTTTGCACTGGGGGGAGCACCCCTGATGGACAGAGCACCCCCTGGACAACACTACAGCACCCTTTTAGGACTGGGACACTGCACAGGACTTTGGAGTGGACACAGCCCCTATGGACAACTGACTGCACAACACAGTCCAGCCAGCCCCTATGGACTTTGGAGAAGTGGACACAGCCCCTATGGACAACAGCAGCACAGCACAACACAGCCAGCCCCTATGGACTTTGGAGGAGTGGACACAGCCCCTATGGACAACAGCAGCACAGCACAACACTACACTACACTACATAGCCCAGCCAGCCTTAACTCCCACTCTCCCTCTTCACTGTCCACAGCCGAGTGAGAAAATTGCGCCGACGCGGGAACCTTATATAGAATCCAAAACCCGCGAGACCCGGAAGGTGGGATGATGACTTTTGCCTTGATTTCAGATCCGAGTCAGGCGGGAAAAGTCGAGCCTGACTCGGATCGGGGGGGTTCGGATTTCAGAAATCCGAACCCGCTCACCCCTAATATATATTAGGCACTCAGGGTCTTGTGAAAAAAATCAGCAAAGTGTATTCACAGATACATCACAGCAAGATACCGACATTTCGAGGCCTGTAGCCCCTTTGTTAAGGTGAGTGAAGCAAAACAAACATTGTGTCTTACCTCATAAAGGATGAGGAAAAGAGGTGAGTACCGCGTGCACTGGAAGATGTCCCCGGCTCAGTCGCGCTCAGCCCCGGGGACGTCTTCCAGTGCACGTGGTACTCACCTCTTTTCCTCATCCTGATTTTTTTCACAAGACCCTGAGTGCCGCTGCTATCTTCATCTTATACAATTCAGTTCTTCAGAAGGCACCTGGGCACGTACTTTTCAGTTCGAGGAGCGCCTGTCCGTATTTATCCATTGTGTGTGTGTATATATATATATATATATATATATATATATATACTAGGGGTGAGCGGATTCGGTTCTACTCGGTTCCGTTCGGTTTTTTAAACCGAATCTTATTGGCTATCCGCTGTCACGAGTTTTGGATAGCCAATAAGATTCGGTTAAAAAAAACGAACGGAACCGAGTAGAACCGAATCCGCTCACCCCTAATATATACACACACACATACAGTCAGGTGCATAAATATTGGGACATTGACAGAATTTTCATATTTTGGCCTCTATTCACCACCACCACAATGGCTTTGAAATGAAACAAACAAGATGTTCTTTAACTGCAGACTTTCAGATTTAATTTGAGGGTAATTACATCCAAATCAGGTGAACGGTGTAGGAATTACAACGGTTTCTATATGTGCCTCCCACTTGTTAAGGGTCCAAAAGTAATGGGACTATCAACTCAAAAGCTATTTCATGGACAGGTGTGGGCTATTTCATTATCAATTAAGCAGGTAAAAGGTCTGGAGTTGATTCTAGGTGTGACATTTGCATTTGGAATCAGTTGCTGTCGACTCTCAATATGAGATCCAAAGAGCTGTCACTATCATTGAAGCAAGCCATCATTAGGCTGAAAAATCAAAACAAACCCATCAGAGAGATAGAAAAAACATTAGGTGTGGCCAAATCAACTGTTTGGAACATTCTTAAAAAGAAAGAACGCACCGGAGAGCTCAGCAACACCAAAAGACCCGTAAGACCACGGAAAACAACTGTGGTGGATGACAGAAGAATTATTTCCCTGGTGAAGAAAAACCCCTTTACAACAGTTGGCCAAATCAAGAACACTCTCCAGGAGTAGGTGTATATGTGTCAAAGTCAACAATCAAGAGAAGACTTCACAAGAGTGAATATAGAGGGTTCACCACAAGATGTAAACCATTGGTGAGCCTCAAAAACAGGAAGACCAGATTAGAGTTTGCCAAAAAACATCTAAAGAAGCCATTACATTTCTGGAACAACACCCTATGGACAGATGAGACAAAGATCAACTTGTACCAGAGTGATGGGAAGAGAAGAGTATGGAGAAGGAAAGGAACTGCTCATGATCCAAAACATACCACCTCATCAGTGTAGTGTCATGGCGTGGGCATGAATGGCTGCCAATGGAACTGGTTCCCTTGTATTTATTGATGATGTGACTGCTGACAAAAGCAGCAGAATGAATTCTGAAGTGTTTCGGGCAATATTATATGCTCATATTCAGTCAAATGCTTCAGAACTCATTGGACGTCGCTTCACAGTGCAGATGGACAATGACCCGAAGCATACTGCAAAAGCAACCAAAGAGGTTTTTAAGGCTAAAAAGTGGAAAGTTATGCAATGGCCAAGTCCATCCCTTGACCTGAATCCGATTGAGCATGCATTTCACTTGATGAAGACAAAACTGAAGGGAAAATGCCCCAAGAACAAGCAGGAACTGAAGACATTTGCAGTAGAGGCCTGGCAGAGCATCACCAGGGATGAAACCCAGCGTCTGGTGATGTCTATGCGTTCCAGACTTCAGGCTGTAATTTCCTGCAAAGGATTTGCAACAAAGTATTAAAAAGTGAAAGTTAGATTTAGGATTATTTAGTTTGTCCCATTACTTTTGGCCCCTTAAAAAGTTGGAGGCACATATAGAAATCGTTGTAATTCCTACACCGTTCACCTGATTTGGATGTAATTACCCTCAAATTAAATCTGAAAGTCTGCAGTTAAAGCACATCTTGTTTCATTTCAAAGCCATTGTGGTGGTGAATAGAGGCCAAAATATGAAAATTCTGTCAATGTCCCAACATTTATGCACCTGAATATATATATGTGCAGTATACACATCATATATATATATATATATATATATATATATATATAATCTTAAAAAGGGACTGCACTCTAAACCAGACTTGGAAACATCAGGGGGTGCTCCTCTAAGGGCACAAGGCCCAATTGTATACAGTCCAGGAGAAAGAAGGCACTCACTCTTTCTCCCGGACTAATATATATATATATATATATATATATATATATATATATATTTATATATATTTACACACACACACACATATACACACTCTTACCATGCTGCAGGTTGGAGATGGAAATGGGACCAGGTACCATGTCAATAAGCCCTGTCCCCTCACAGCGAAATGCCATGATTCGTGGGTCAATTGGGAGGGAGCGGAGCCAAAAGATGCAATTCTAATTCTATTTCATCATATTGGCTTCGCCTCCTCCCCATTGACCCGCAAATCGCGGCATTTTGCCACGAGGGGGTGGGGCTTAAAAACATGGTGGTGCTTACTCTCACTTCTGTCAGGGGGGGTTTCTGGGTACTCAGAACCCCCCTGTGTGCGCTACTGGAGATAAAGTGGTGAAATTGCTCGTAGTAACCAACCGGTTTCTGTAATTTTTCTAGCACAGCCTGTAAAATGAGAGTTAGATGCTTGTTGTTTGGTGTTTTACTTTTCTCTAGTTGATCTCTCCCAAAGATTTGATAATTCTCCCCCTATATGAACACACATGCCTTAGGAGAGGTGCTTGTAGATAGAAGTAGTTAATAGTACAGCTAATTCTGGCTATACATTATCAGATAAAATGTCTGTCAGACCAACAAACAGTGGCGTAACTACTGCCCCCGCAGCCCCCGCGGTGGCTTGGTGGCGCCGGGTAGCTTGGGGGTGACGGGGGCAGTGGTTACGCCACTGCAACTGTGAGCGCTGGCCTCTGAAATGATCGGAGACTAAGGAAGCCTCCGATCACTTCAGAGGCCAGCGTTCCCAGTAATGCAGTGCGCTAGTGACGTCATGACGTCACCCGCGACCTGGGGAACCTGCGCGTCCACGTCTGCAGGATCTATTTAGATCCAGTCAGCGCGGCAGCGGGAGAGACAGCGCGGATGACAGCGCGCAAAGTCAAGTAAGTGAGGGAGGGGGGGGGGAGGGAGAGAGGTTTGGGGAGGCCACAACTACAGTGGGCACTACTAAAAGGGGCACAACTACCGAGGGCACTTCTAGAAGGGGCACAACTACCGAGGGCACTACTAGAAGGGGCACAACTACAGGGGGCACTACTAAAAGAGGCACTACTAGAAGGGGCACAACTACAGGGGGCATTACTAAAAGGGGCACAACTACAGAGGGCACTTCTAGAAGGGGCATAACTACTGAGGGCACTACTAGAAGGGGCACAACTACAGGGGGCACTACAAAAAGAGGCACTACTAGAAGGGGCACAACTACAGGGGGCATTACTAAAAGGGGCACAACTACAGGGGGCACTACTTTAATGGGCACAACTACAGGAGGCCCTGCATAATTGGCACTACTACAGGGGGCATTGCATAATGGGCACTATTACAGGGGGCATTGCGTAAGGGGCACTTGCTACAGGGGGCATTGCATATGGGGCACAACTACAGGGGGCCCTGCATAATGGGCACAACTACAGGGGGCATTGCATAAGGGGCACTATTACAGGGGGCATTGCATAAGGGGCACTAGTATAGGGGGCACTGTATAAGGGGCACTAACTTAATACACGCAGTTTACAGGTTATAAACTATGTTCCCAATAATCTGGTTCTACACGGACATAAAATCTGTGCAACCTGTCTTGAGCTGAGGTGACAGACTGGCAGGAGCAGAGAGGAGGGTTGGTGAAGTAGATCTGTCAGGGAGGGATGTAATGGGCATTACTGTTTGGCATAATGTGTATTTGGCATTACTGTGTGCACAATGTGCTTTTAGGGGCATTACTGTGTGGCATAATGTGTTGTATGTGACATTACAGTGTGGCATAATGTGAAATAGGGGCATTACAGCGTGGCATAAATTTGTTATAAGGGCATTACTGTATGTCATTATGTGTTATATGTTGCATTATTGTGTGGCATGTGTAAGGGGCATTGCTGTATGGCATAATGTGTTGTAAGGGGCATTCCGTGTGGCATACTGTGTTATAAGTGGCATTACTTAGTGTGTCATAATGTGTAAGGCACATTACTGTATCATGTAACCACACACCTTAAATGTTGTCTTTGGGTGTGTTTGATCTTTGGGCGGGGAAGGGGCGCCTGAAACTTTTTTGGCATGGGGGTGCAAAATTTATAGTTACGCCACTGCCAACAACATTTAATCTGACAAGCTGGAACCCATCAAATATTGTGGCCAGTGGGGTAGTTGTGGGTACTCTTTACATTGGCCTGGGCTTGTTGGAGGGGCCCAGTGGGGGCTCGGGTCAGATACACAGACACAGGGTTGGACTGGCTCACAGCGGTATAGGGGAAATCTTCAGTGGGTCCCACTGCCTGAGGGCCCCCACTCCATCCTCTAATATCAGGTTCCAGACTGCACACTCAAATTATACATAGTTACTCTACAGGATGGTCAGTGACATGGGGGTTTTTGTTCTAAGCCTTGGAGAGAGATAAAGTGGACGGAGATAAAGTACCTACCAATCAGCTCCTGTCATATTACAGTTGTGTTTGAAAAAAATACAGTTAGGAGCCGTTTGGTTGGTACTTCTGGAAACTGAGAATAAATTGGTCACCTATTGGTCCCATATCAAGAAAAAAAACCAGGCTATATAATTGAAAAAAAGAATTCCAAGTATTAACATTTATTTAACCAGTGTTAAAATAAGTGCAAAGTATCTGGATGTGCTGAAACAAAGAATTAGATTTTTTCCAACAAGTTTGACAATATACATTTTAAATTGATTATAAGGTATACATAAATTAGAGCTAAGGGAAATGTTTGGTAATATTACTAAGGATCCAGATATGCAGCGTGTAATGGACACAGAGGTGATAGCTTTGGCAGACTAAGTGATTGATTATTCTTGTGATTCATTTTACACATACTGTATAATACAGGGTGATGATTTGTGCGAGTCTGCAGGAGTGAAATGTCGGCTATATCAGTTGCAGGATGGGTCAACCACTCTAATAAAAACAACATAATTTGAGGTAGAAATAATACAGCAATTGCTTGGTGCAGTAACATATAAACTTATATAGTGAAAGCACAGGAAAAGTAGATACAGCATAGATTTTGGGCATTTCAGATTATTATATAGTGAATATTCTAGTGCCAGTCTCCTGTGGTATTATATACCTAAGCTGCATAAAAATAAGGAAAACATACCGGGATACTCATTTGCATGTGTTACAGGATCCTTCACAATTAAGGGGGAGAAGTATTAAGCTTTGGAGACAGACAGAGTGGTGAAGTTGCCCTAAGCAACCAATCAGCTTCTCTTTCCAAGGCTTGATACAAGTCCCCCTTAGTTCTCTTTTTCTATAAAAATGACCTTCCTCATTGTAAGATACAAATACTGCAGTGTCTTAATAATGTGCTTCTGATATATTTAATGTGTATTGCTGGATACAGTATACTGATTATCTTCACGCTGCACCGATTGGGGAGGGCGCCCATATCCTGTTCTTCCTGGAGTGTTTGAATTTTATACTGACACAGTTTATTTGTTTTTGTTGCAGCATCGAGGCATCAGTTGCTTGGGCCAAAATTGTGGACTACTATTGCCCCTCTGTAGGATAACATCTTATTTTTTTAAGTATTCATCCAATTTATTCATCCTATTAAATAATTGAGCAGCATACAAAAGAAGACATACATAATAGTTTCCCGGATGTGGGTTATCCCGAGGAAAAACATGGATAATTCATAACAGATCATTCTTGGGAGAGGGTTACATTTATGATCATCCTCCCTTGAGTGATTGGTTGTATATATGTGCAGCAATGCTACAGCGGCACCAGTTGTAGTAGGTGGAACTTAATATAGATTAATATAGAGCAAAATGCAGGAAATAAGATGAATCAATAGGGATGTAGTCAGCAGTCAGGATGCCGACAGTCACAATACCGACAGCAGCATTCCCTCTGTCAGAATATCGACAGATTTGGGAGGGTTAGGCTGCAGGATGGGAGGGTTAGGGTTAGGCGGCAGGACGGGAGGGTAAGGGTTAGGCTGCAGGAGAGGTGGGTGTTAGGGTTAGGCTGCAGGACGGGAGGGTTAGGGTTAGGCTGCAGGATGGGAGGGTTAGGGTTAGGCTGCAGGACGGGAGGGTTAGGGTTAGGCTGCAGGATGGGAGGGTTAGGGTTAGGCTGCAGGATGGGAGGGTTAGGGTTAGGCTGCAGGATGGGAGGGTTAGGCGGCAGGACGGGAGGGTAAGGGTTAGGCTGCAGGAGAGGTGGGTTAGGGTTAAGCTGCAGGATGGGAGGGTTAGGGTTAGGCTGCGGGAGAGGTGGGTTAGGGTTAAGCTGCAGGATGGGAGGGTTAGGGTTAGGCTGCGGGAGAGGTGGGTTAGGCTGTGGGATGGGAGGGTTAGGGTAAGGCTGTGGGAGAGGTGGGTTAGGGTTAGGCTGCGGGATGGGAGGGATAGGGTTAGGCTGCGGGAGAGGTGGGTTAGGGTTAAGCTGCGGGATGGGAGGGTTAGGGTTAGGCTGCGGGAGAGGTGGGTTAGGCTGTGGGATGGGAGGGTTAGGGTTAGGCTGCAGGATGGGAGAGTTAGGGTTAGGCTGCGGGAGAGGTGGGTTAGGATTAGGCTGCGGGATGGGAGGGTTAGGGTAAGGCTGTGGGAGAGGTGGGTTAGGGTTAGGCTGCGGGATGGGAGGGATAGGGGTAGGCTGCAGGAGAGGTGGGTTAGGGTTAGGCTGCAGGATGGGAGGGCTGCAATTAGGCTGTGGGATGGGAGGGTTAGGGTAAGGGTTATAATGCTTACAGAAATCGGTCTGCATCCTGACCATCGAGATCCCGTACCCAACCCAATCAATAACAGTAAATCTATATAATTATAAACAGACATATTGAATCACTGTGGAAGCACTGAATGTCATGGAATGCACATGTGGTAAGTTGCTGTAGAAGAGTAACAGATGGTAACAGATAAATGATATAGGTTGTAATTATATTGCAAGTTCTCTAAGTATACAGAACAGCAAAAAAGAAAAGGCAGTACTCAACTGGTTGGGACACTAATCCACCTATTGATATAATATAATAAATATAAAACTTAACATTATAAAATCACATGTGAAACAAAAATAAACGTGACATAAATAACAAGTACATGTTTGGGATTATGCCCTAGTAATATGGGGGGTCATTCAGACCCGGTCGCTAGCGCAGATGCGCTCGGTCCGGGTCGATGGCCCCCCACAGAGCATGCGCACGACGGCGACGGCTCCCTCGTGCGCATGCGTGAGACCCGCTACGACCGGCGCTGTCGGTCTCTTTCCAAAGGGGGCGAGCTGTCGATGTTGATTGACAGCTCGCCCCGTTTGGAAGGCGGGCCGGGGGGGTGGCAGCCCAAACGGAGGCGTTCCCATGGGAACGCCTGCCGTTTGGGGGAGGCCCCACTGACATCACTAGTGATGTCAGTGGAGAGCTTCCGGCTCTGACAGAGCCAGAAGCTCTCCGGGGCTTACGACAAGTGAGACCCTACCCTAGGGTCTCGTCATAAGTCCCGATGGTGGTGATGGTCTCTGACCATCGCGACCATCACCGGAGCAGTCGTTAGAGCTGTGGGTGTTAGGCTGTGGGTTAATGACCGCAACAGAGGTGGGCGGTCAGGATACAAGCGGCCGCCCAGTTTCTGAGCGACAACTTGCATCCTCCGACCACCTCTGAATGAGGGCCATGGTCTAATCCAAAGCTTCTCAAACGCTGTCCTCAAGGCTCCCCAACAGTTCAGGTATTAGAGATATCCATGGTTGAGCACAGGTGGTTATATCAAATTGACTGAGGCACTAATTAAGTCACCTGTGCTCAACCATGGACATCTCTAATACCTGAACTGTTGAGGAGCCTTGAGGACTGCATTTGGGAACCTCTGGTCTAATCAAAAAGAATTGCAGGTCACAAAGGTGTTGAAATAATGCACTGCTAATTTGTATACATAAATAATAATCAACGCAGCATATTACTGTAGATGTAATTAATATGGAGCAGAGATCCACCTTAGGTAACAGTGGATCAACCCTGAATAAGGGAACGCTAATGCAGGTATAGTAATCAGTGCTGCATATAAATGTAATGATATAGAGCAGAAATCCACCCTAGGTGACAGTAGATCAACCTTCAATAAGAGGATGCTAATTCAATATGCATTTGTTAAATAGAGACCAGTCTCTATTTAAATGTACAGGGTGTGGAAAAAAGTCAGTGACATCTGCTGTTGGGCTGATACTAATACATCATGTCTGATACACAGTATTACAGGCAAGGCTATGAAAGGTATCATGGCCCAATGAGAGTGCCAGAAAAGTAAAAGAAAGATAAGTGGAAAAGGAGTATCTGGACTGGAGTGCTGCTGCCCTGAGTATCTGCAGGAGGCACAGTGAACTCAAGGTGAGCAGCCGCACCCGAAACCACAGCACCCAGAATGTAGAAAATGTAGATGGGGTATACTGTATGTGACTCTATGTCCTCAGGCTGCCTAGGGACATATAGCGCAGGCTGTACTGGGGCAGTGAGATAGCAGTGCCTTGCACACCCTGCACCCATTATGAAAATGCCCCTGATAATACTGTTCTCAGAACTGTAGTATAGTAGAGGCAGGTAGCAGATGGAATAACAGAGAAGTGTCTGTAATACAGTCTGCAGGAGATGTTGACACTTGAATGCTATACACAAATGAAAGCAGAATGTAGATAGATTGCATGTAGTATTAATTTATTACCAGTTATTTATATAGCACACACATATTCTGCAGCGCGGCACAGAGAATATTTGGCAATTCACATCAGTCCCTGCCCCAGTGGAGTTTTACAATCTATGGCCCTCATTCAGAGGCGGTCGCTAGAAGCGATCGCTCTCTCTGAATGAGGATGGACGCTTTTTTTTTTTTACTGCGGCCTCCTGGTCGCTAGCTAAGCTGTGGGTTACCACCCACAGCTTAGCGACCTACCAGGGTGATGGTCGCAATGGTCAAGACTATCGCGACCATTTGGGCTTGGCAACCGCGAGTCCCACGGAGCTTCCTGCTCTGATCGAGCAGGAAACTCCCCACTGACATCACTGCTGATGTCAGTGCGGCCGCCCACAAAACGGCAAGCGTTCCGTCAGTAAGGCCTCCGTTTGTGTAGCCACCCCCCTGCCCCGCCTACAAAATGGGCCGAGCTATCGATCAACATCGACAGCCGGCCCTTTTGTAGTGAGCTCCGGAGAGAGAGAGTTTCTTTATCACTCCAGGGCTTGTGCATGCGCAGTGCAGCCGCAGGACCGAAACATCGACCCAGTTGCGAGTGCTCAGCACTTGCGACCAGGTCTGAATGAGGTCCTATATTCCATATCACATGCACACACACACACACACACACACGGGTTAATTTTGATGGGAGCCTATTAACCTACCAGTATATTTTTCGGTGTGGGAGGAAACCCGGAGCACCCAGAGGAAACCCACACAAGCACAGGAAGAATATACAATTTCCACACCGTGGTAGGAATCAAACCCATGCCCTCATTGCTGTGAGGCAGTAATGCTAACCATTACACCATCTGTGTAGTACTGTAGCACACCTGCTGGAATGCAGAACAGCCTGATTGAATATAACTGGGATGAATGCGACTTAGGGCCTGATTCAGAGATGTGCTGCTGCTATGCTTTCCAAAAATATACAAATGTAGCAGCCACCGAGACTTGTATTGAGACACCCACCGGCAGCTTCGCAAATCCAAGCGAATGCGTATATGCAGCATCGATCACAGATCAGTCCAATATCAGAGTGCTAAGTAACCCTATGGTCGAGCAGAATGGCCACTGGAACTGAAAATCCAGGGCTATATTATCTGCATACGTGCACTCTGTGACAAGCCACTCCCCCATCGCCTTTCCCAAATGCTCCCTGACTGTCAATATCAGCAGCCAAATCCTTGCAGTGACCACTATACTGTAGGTAATGAAGTTGACGCATGTACGGTGTGGTTCGGACGCATGCGGAGATCCCGGATAATTGCTAAACATCGTTAACATCTGCATTTCATCCATCTATAAATCAGACCCTGAATCGCATGCTGAATGCACTTGTAACCATAGGTAGCTGGGCAGGATGCTTTGTGAATGCAGTTAGCTGGAGTTAGAGGCAGAACGCACTTGGCAGTACAGGTTCAGAAAACTGGAACAGAAGCTGGAAGCTGCTGCAGCCAGGAGCCAGGTTACTCATCTCTAGGAGAGGAGTGCTGTTCTTGCCATGAGCATAGCATCGCAGAGGGTTAAATAGGGCAGGAATCTGGTTGGCAGTCATGTGCGTAAACCCAAGATAGTGGTTCCCACTACCCTGCTGCCGCTGGAACTGCCAGGAGGGAAATGCCAGGCCCACATGCAGATGTGCCAGCACAGGTCTCAAAGATGGCAAACGCGACCATGAGGGGTACAGATGGCAGTGACGTGACACAGCTGGACCAGGTAACAGGGACTAAGACCCCAATGTGTGACACTCTGTATTTTTGTAAATGTGCTTAGAAGATCTAATGCTCAAGCAGTAAAAGCTGTGACATTATTTATGAATTTAGTATTAATACATTTCCATACCTAATTGTTTTTAATGCTGAAAGGGATGTATGGTCTGACCGCATCACCTTGTACGCTAAAATGTGCACAATATTCTTCCCCAAAGTTACTGCACAGATCTTTGTTCAGAGATAGTTACTGCTGAGCAAGACTTGGCAATATTAATAATGAGATTACTTTAGTGGCTGCAAAAAAAAAAAGAGAAAGTAATTGAAACTCATAAGATCAGCTTAATACGATCCTATATTCCTCCCATGCATATTTTTGAATAAGCAAATTTGTGTCACCAGAAACCAGATGCTCGCTGGGTTTGTGATGATGTAGACTCTCTGATCCAAAAAAATTTCACACTAGACGACTACAATGCAATATGTTAGATGAGCAGAGGGATTTTTAGCAATCAGAGCAAGCCTTGTCATAACAGGCCACCTGCTTTCCACCAGATGTTATGTGAACTTCGAAGCAGCAGTACAATACTTCACTGCCTGGGCGATGGGATCATTTTATGACATGCGTCAATCTTCTTTTTCAATGCTTCTGAGAAAGAACTATCAACATCACTAGTAAAAAAATATGACAATTAAGCTACACATAATCATTTCCTACAAAGGTGTGTTTATCATCACAATCATCCATTAAGAGGAGTCTCAATATAAATATACTTTGAAGGGCTCATTAACCTGACCCTATATATCCTAGCTCTTCCATTAAAGGGTTTATTGGGAATATTTATCAAAATTTGCATTATTAATGTGGATGTGATAAATATTATTTGCATAAATATCTTCATGCAAATGTACCAAAATCTACTTTCCAGGAACGGGCTGCGTTAAGAGCTCTACCTGGCTTCACCGGGAAGCTGAGCATCGCTAAGATCCACTGGCAAAGTTGTAATGGTAAAATGCGGTTATAGAAGATTTACAATGAATGCTTTAAGCAGGGATAGAAAATCTTTGCTATATGCACGCTGTTACATTTCAGGGGCTGCATGTGCAGCCTTCTAACTTTTAAAATGCCATTTATTATCCTTGATCTCAGTAGTAAGCAGGAACAAAATATTTAATGACTGTAAAAACTTATCAGCAGGCATTTTACACAGAGTTACAACAAGTTATGACATAGCTCACAATAAAGCAGTAACCATCTTGGGTTCCACAGTTGATAGCACCTTCAAATGTGCTGGCCGATCTAGCACATCACCCATACATTGAGCGTAGACATTGAGCATGGATTGACCCCTAAATATTAGACAACTCGAATAGAATTCTCAGAAGGAAATAATCCTCTGCATTATTCACAAGGGTAGTTATACTATACTGCGGTTTGGTAAAAATAATTTTATTGTGATCAATAGTATTGTCACTCTAACTCTAACTACTCTGTTAAGTATGTATGCATGTAAGTATGTATGTATGTATGTATGTATGTATGTATGTATGTATATGTATATAAAATTGTTGTAGGGCAGATATGTTGTAGATAAGTTTGTAATGTGTCTGGTGCCCTCCAATCTACCTCATGCAGATATATATATATATATTAGGGGTGAGCGGGTTCGGATTTCTGAAATCCGAACCCCCCCGAGCCCCCCCGATCCGAGTCCGATCCGAGTCAGGCTCGACTTTTCCCGCCTGACTCGGATCTGAAATCGAGGCAAAACGTCATCTTCCCGCCTTCCGAGTCTCGCGGGTTTTGGATCCTATATAAGGTACACACGTCGGCGCCATTTTCTCACTCGGCTGTGGACAGTGAAGAGGGAGGGTGGGAGTTAGGGCTGTGTAGTGTAGTGTAGTGTAGTGCTGCTGTTGTCCACTACTTCAAAGTCCATAGGGGCTGGCTGTGTTGTGCTGTGCTGCTGTTGTTAATAGGGGCTGTGTCCACTACTTCAAAGTCCATAGGGGCTGGCTGGACTGTGTTGTGCAGTCAGTTCTCCATAGGGGCTGTGTCCACTCCAAAGTCCTGTGCAGTGTCCCAGTCCTAAAGGAGTGCTGTAGTGTTGTCCAGGGGGTGCTCTGTCCATCAGGGGTGCTCCCCCCAAGTGCTAAAAAAATAATATATTTTCTGTGTTTGTGAATTGTGTGCGCAGTAGCCGCACGTGCATCAACAAAGTAGTGCCAAGCGTGCGCCTGTGTCATAAGTAAAGGGCCGGCTGGCTTGACCGTTAAGGGTGCTGTAACCCCCGAAAGTACACTCCAGTCCAAACCAAAAAAAAAATTATTTTCTGTGTTTGTGAATTGTGTGCGCAGTAGCCGCACGTGCATCAACAAAGTAGTGCCAAGCGTGCGCCTGTGTCATAAGTAAAGGGCCGGCTGGCTTGACCGTTAAGGGTGCTGTAACCCCCGAAAGTACACTCCAGTCCAAACCAAAAAAAAAATTATTTTCTGTGTTTGTGAATTGTGTGCGCAGTAGCCGCACGTGCATCAACAAAGTAGTGCCAAGCGTGCGCCTGTGTCATAAGTAAAGGGCCGGCTGGCTTGACCGTTAAGGGTGCTGTAACCCCCGAAAGTACACTCCAGTCCAAACCAAAAAAAATATTATTTTCTGTGTTTGTGAATTGTGTGCGCAGTAGTCGCACGTGCATCAACAAAGTAGTGCCAAGCGTGCGCCTGTGTCATAAGTAAAGGGCCGGCTGGCTTGACCGTTAAAGGGTGCTGTAACCCCCAAAGTACACTCCAGTCCAAACCAAAAAAAAAATTATTTTCTGTGTTTGTGAATTGTGTGCGCAGTAGCCGCACGTGCATCAACAAAGTAGTGCCAAGCGTGCGCCTGTGTCATAAGTAAAGGGCCGGCTGGCTTGACCGTTAAGGGTGCTGTAACCCCCGAAAGTACACTCCAGTCCAAACCAAAAAAAAAATTATTTTCTGTGTTTGTGAATTGTGTGCGCAGTAGCCGCACGTGCATCAACAAAGTAGTGCCAAGCGTGCGCCTGTGTCATAAGTAAAGGGCCGGCTGGCTTGACCGTTAAAGGGTGCTGTAACCCCCGAAAGTACACTCCAGTCCTAACCAAAAAAAAATTATTTTCTGTGTTTGTGAATTGTGTGCGCAGTAGCCGCACGTGCATCAACAAAGTAGTGCCAAGAGTGCGCCTGTGTCATAAGTAAAGGGCCGGCTGGCTTGACCGTTAAGGGTGCTGTAACCCCCGAAAGTACACTCCAGTCCAAACCAAAAAAAAAATTATTTTCTGTGTTTGTGAATTGTGTGCGCAGTAGCCGCACGTGCATCAACAAAGTAGTGCCAAGCGTGCGCCTGTGTCATAAGTAAAGGGCCGGCTGGCTTGACCGTTAAGGGTGCTGTAACCCCCGAAAGTACACTCCAGTCCAAACCAAAAAAAAAATTATTTTCTGTGTTTGTGAATTGTGTGCGCAGTAGCCGCACGTGCATCAACAAAGTAGTGCCAAGCGTGCGCCTGTGTCATAAGTAAAGGGCCGGCTGGCTTGACCGTTAAGGGTGCTGTAACCCCCGAAAGTACACTCCAGTCCAAACCAAAAAAAAAATTATTTTCTGTGTTTGTGAATTGTGTGCGCAGTAGCCGCACGTGCATCAACAAAGTAGTGCCAAGCGTGCGCCTGTGTCATAAGTAAAGGGCCGGCTGGCTTGACCGTTAAAGGGTGCTGTAACCCCCAAAGTACACTCCAGTCCAAACCAAAAAAAAATTATTTTCTGTGTTTGTGAATTGTGTGCGCAGTAGCCGCACGTGCATCAACAAAGTAGTGCCAAGCGTGCGCCTGTGTCATAAGTAAAGGGCCGGCTGGCTTGACCGTTAAGGGTGCTGTAACCCCCGAAAGTACACTCCAGTCCAAACCAAAAAAAAAATTATTTTCTGTGTTTGTGAATTGTGTGCGCAGTAGCCACACGTGCATCAACAAAGTAGTGCCAAGCGTGTGCCTGTGTCATAAGTAAAGGGCCGGCTGGCTTGACCGTTAAGGGTGCTGTAACCCCCGAAAGTACACTCCAGTCCAAACCAAAAAAAAAATTATTTTCTGTGTTTGTGAATTGTGTGCGCAGTAGCCGCACGTGCATCAACAAAGTAGTGCCAAGCGTGCGCCTGTGTCATAAGTAAAGGGCCGGCTGGCTTGACCGTTAAGGGTGCTGTAACCCCCGAAAGTACACTCCAGTCCAAACCAAAAAAAAAATTATTTTCTGTGTTTGTGAATTGTGTGCGCAGTAGCCACACGTGCATCAACAAAGTAGTGCCAAGCGTGCGCCTGTGTCATAAGTAAAGGGCCGGCTGGCTTGACCGTTAAGGGTGCTGTAACCCCCGAAAGTACACTCCAGTCCAAACCAAAAAAAAAATTATTTTCTGTGTTTGTGAATTGTGTGCGCAGTAGCCGCACGTGCATCAACAAAGTAGTGCCAAGCGTGCGCCTGTGTCATAAGTAAAGGGCCGGCTGGCTTGACCGTTAAGGGTGCTGTAACCCCCGAAAGTACACTCCAGTCCAAACCAAAAAAAAAATTATTTTCTGTGTTTGTGAATTGTGTGCGCAGTAGCCACACGTGCATCAACAAAGTAGTGCCAAGCGTGCGCCTGTGTCATAAGTAAAGGGCCGGCTGGCTTGACCGTTAAAGGGTGCTGTAACCCCCGAAAGTACACTCCAGTCCAAACCAAAAAAAAATTATTTTCTATGTTTGTGAATTGTGTGCGCAGTAGCCGCACGTGCATCAACAAAGTAGTGCCAAGAGTGCGCCTGTGTCATAAGTAAAGGGCCGGCTGGCTTGACCGTTAAAGGGTGCTGTAACCCCCGAAAGTACACTCCAGGCCAAACCAAAAAAAAATTATTTTCTGTGTTTGTGAATTGTGTGCGCAGTAGCCGCACGTGCATCAACAAAGTAGTGCCAAGAGTGCGCCTGTGTCATAAGTAAAGGGCCGGCTGGCTTGACCGTTAAAGGGTGCTGTAACCCACAAAGTACACTCCAGTCCAAACCAAAAAAAAAATTATTTTCTGTGTTTAGCCGCACGTATATATCAAATCGATATAACATAAATGGAGGACCAAACTTTCTCCGATAAAAATAAAATAGAGAAAGATCAAGAACCACTTCCTCCTAGTGCTGAAGCTGCTGCCACTAGTCATGACATAGACGATAACATGCCATCAACGTCGTCTGCCAAGGCCGATGCCCAATGTCATAGTAGAGGGCACATACAATCCCAAATGGCAAAGTTCAGGAAAATGACCTTGAAAAAGACATTTAAATCAGCTGAAGAGAAACGTAAACTTGCCAATATGCCATTTACGACACGGAGTGGCAAGGAACGGCTAAGGTCGATCCCTAGTATGTTCATGACTAGTGGTTCAGCTTCACATGACGATGGAAGCCCTCCTCCCACTAAAAAAATCAAAAGAGTTAAGCTGGCAAAAGCACAGCGAAGAACTGTGCTTTCTAAGAAGATATCACAAATCCCCAAGGAGAGTCCAAGTGTGGTGGTGGTTGCGATGCCTGACCTTCCCAGCACTGGACGGGAAGAGGTGGCTCTTTCCACCATTTGCATGCCCCCTGCAAGTGCTGAAAGGAGCACCCACAGTCCACTTGCTGATATGCAAATTGAAGATGTCACTGTTGAAGTACAACAGGATGAGGATACTGGTGTAGCTGGCGCTGAGGAGGAAGTTGGCGAGGAGGATTCTGATGGTGATGTGGTTTGTTTAAATCAGGCTCCGGGGGAGACAGTTGTTGTCCGTGGGATGAAAAAGCCCATCACGGTCATGCCTGGGCAGAAGACCAAACATTCCACCTCTTTGGTCTGGCAATATTTCTATCCAAATCCGGACAACAACTGTCTTGCCATATGTACCATATGTAAAGGTGAAATAAGTAGGGGTAGGGACGTCAACCACCTAGGAACATCCTCCCTTATACGGCACCTGCAGCGCGTTCATAAAAAGTTACTGTCAAGTTCAGAAACTTTGGCTAAGACCGTAAGCAGTCCAGGGACACCTAAATCCCGTTGTCCTGTTGTATCCAAGCGCCTGCAAACCACACCGTCAACTCCCTCCTCGTCAATTTCCTCCTTAGTCAGGATCGGAAGTAGTCCTGCAGGCCATGTCACTGGCATGACTGACTCTCCTATCCGGGATTCCTCTGGAGGATCCTGCATTGCTACGCCTACTGCTGCCGCTGCTGCTGTTGCTGCTGCTGGGAGTCGTTCATCATCCCAGAGAGGAAGTAGGAACACCACTACTTTTACTAAACAATTGACCCTCCAACAGTCCTTAGCGAGGAGGATGAAGTACGACAGCAGTCATCCTGAAGCAAAACGTATAACTGAGGCCTTGACTGCTATGTTGGTGTTAGACGTGCGTCCGGTATCCGCCATTAGTGCAGTGGGATTTAGACAATTGATGGAGGTAGTGTGTCCCCGGTTCCAAATCCCGTCTAGATTCCACTTCACTAGGCAGGCGATACCGAGACTGTACAGAAACGTCAGAAAAAGTGTCCTCAGTGTCCTGAAAAATGCCGTTGTACACAATGTCCACTTAACCACGGACATGTGGACAAGTGGAACAGGGCAGACTAAGGACTATATGACTGTGACAGCCCACTGGGTAGATGTATCACCTTACGCAGCAACAGCAGCAGCGTCACCAGTAGCAGCATCTCAGAAACGCCAGCTCGTTACAAGGCAGGCTACGCTGTGTATCACCGGTTTCAGTAAGAGGCACACCGCCGACAACCTCTTAGAGAAACTGAGGGAAATCATCGCCCAGTGGCTTACCCCACTTAGACTCTCCTGGGGATTTGTGATATCTGACAACGCCACCAATATTGTGCGGGCATTACATCTGGGCAAATTCCAGCACGTCCCATGTTTTGCTCACACAATAAACTTGGTGGTGCAGAATTTTCTGAAAAGCGACAGGGGCGTGCAGGAGACGCTTTGGGTGGCCCGAAAAATTTCTGGCCACTTTCGCCATTCAGCGACTGCGTGCCGAAGACTGGAGCGCCAGCAAACACTCTTGAACCTGCCCCGCCATCACCTGAAGCAAGAGGTTGTGACACGGTGGAACTCAACCCTCTATATGCTTCAGAGGATGGAGGAGCAGCAAAAGGCCATACAAGCCTATACATCCACCTATGACATAGGCAAAGGAGGGGGTATGCACCTGACTCAAGCGCAGTGGAGAATGATTTCCGTGTTGTGCAAGGTTCTCCAGCCCTTCGAACTTGCCACACGTGAAGTCAGTTCAGACACTGCCAGCTTGAGTCAGGTCATTCCCCTCATCAGGCTTTTGCAGAAGCAGCTGGAGAAAGTGAAGGAGGAGCTAAGACGGAGCGATTCCGCTCGGCATGTGGGACTTGTGGATGAAGCCCTTCATTCGCTTTGCCAGGATTCCAGGGTGGTCAATCTGTTGAAATCAGACCACTACATTTTGGCCACCGTGCTCGATCCTAGGTTTAAAGCCTATGTGGTGTCTCTCTTTCCGGCCGACACAAGCCTGCAGAGGTGCAAAGACCTGCTGGTGAACACACTGTCAGCTGAAGCGGAACGTGACACGTCAACAGCTCCTTCTTCATTTTCTCCTGCAACTGGGGCTGCCAGGAAAAAACTTAGGTATCCTAAGCAACCCGCTGGCGGTGATGCAGGACAGGCAGGACCAAGTTTGGACATCTGGTCCGGACTGAAGGACCTGGCAACAATTTCTGACATGTCTACTGTCACTGCATATGATACTGTCACCATTGACAGAATGGTGGAGGATTACATCGGTGACAGCATCCAAGTAGGCATGGCAGACAGTCCATACCTGTACTGGCAGGAAAAAGAGGCAATTTGGAGGCCCCTGTACAAACTGGCTCTATTTTACCTGAGTTGCCCCCCCTCCAGTGTGTACTCCGAAAGAGTGTTTAGTGCAGCCGGGAACCTTGTCAGCGAAAGGCGTAGGAGGTTGCTTCCACAGAATGTGGAGAAGATGATGTTCATCAAAATGAATTATCAGCTCTTCCAGGGAGACCAGCCTCCAGAAGGTACAGAGGGACCTGTGGTGGTGGATTCAAGTGGGGACGAGTTAATACTTTGTGAGGATGAGGATGTACACACTGAAGAGGGTGAGGAATCGGTGGATGAGGAGGATGAGGATGACATCTTGCCTCCATAGAGCCAGTTTGTGCAGGGACACATTAATTGCCAGCTTGTTTTGTGGGGGCCCAAACGAACCAATCATTTCAGCCACAGTTGTGTGGCAGACCCTGGCGCTGAAATGATTGGTTTGTTAAAGTGTGCATGTCCTGTTTATACAACATAAGGGTGGGTGGGAGGGCCCAAGGACAATTCCATCTTGCACCTCTTTTTTTTCTTTGCATTATGTACAGTTTGGGGCCTAGTTTTTCAAACTGCCATCCTGTCTGCCACTGCAGTGTCACTCCTAGATGGGCCACGTGTTTGTGCCACCCACTCGTGTCGCTTAGCATAGTCATCCAGCTACCTCGGTGCAACCTTTTGGACATAAAACACTATTGTGAGGTGTGAGGTGTTCAGAATAGACTGGAAATGAGTGGAAATTAAGGTTATTGAGGTTAATAATAGCATAGGAGCAGAAAAACCTACAAATTCTGTGATTTTAGCTGTTTTTATGCTTTTTTAAAAAAAAATACAGATCCAAAACACAAAACCCAGAACCCAAAACACGGAAGGGTGGTTTTGGCAAAACCAATCCAGATCCAAAACACGAAGAAAGATCCAGATCCAAAACCAAAACACAAAACACGAAAAATGGCCGGTGCACACCCCTAATATATATATATATATATATAGAGCTGGCGAGAACCGGTCCCACCCGAACATAGGGGATCCGAGTACGGCTCGGTTTCTCCTGTCTACCTCAGAATCCAAAACGAGACAAAACATCATCATCCTGCTGTCGGATTCTAGCGGGTTTTGGATTCTATAAAGGTCCCGGTGATCGGTGCCATTTTCACTCCGGTTGTGGAGAGTGTACAGAGCAGACATGCTCTGTTCTTCTGTTGTTCAAGGGTGCAGTGTTGTCGGGCTGGGGCTGCAGTACATAAAGTGTGGGGGGTGCTGCTGTGTCACTATTGTCCTGTCAATCAAGGGTGTCATGATCTGGCTAAATTGATTCTCTGCCATGGGATTAGAAGATGTGGACCGAAGTTGAGGAGGGAACAGGATACGAGGGGGCTGGATTAGTGACTTCCTCATCCACCAGTACCGGATGTTGGCCACAGAGCGGCCCTAGACAATTTGGTGCCCTAGGCAAAACTTTGACTGGTGCCGCCCCCCCCCACACACACATACACTCGCATCTTCACAAGATAATCAGAGCTTGGGGTGCTCCCCACTGGCACCAATCCAGGTCCAGATAAACACAGTCAATTTGGAAAAGAGGGGCACTCACCAAAGGAAATATAAACAGCTATAGTTTTTATTGCTTACATATCCAGTTTGTCAAAGTTTGACAAACTGGATATGTAAGCAATAAAAACCTGTAACTGTTTATATTTATTCTGGTGAGTGCCCCTCTTTTTCAAATTGACTGATATACTGTATATATACATATATTACACACACACACATACATGTTTACCCCCAGGCAGTGTCCATTGTCTGTCTGCAGACTTGAAGGGCCCTCTCCTCCTCTCCTCCCCTTACCCCCCTATGATCAGCCACTGGGTGGTCTTACCTGGTGGCAGAGGGTCCTCTCTCTTCAAGTTCTGTCTTCACGTGTTCCACTCTTACTTTATTCCCCCTGTTCGCAATTTACATGCTGGGCTGCTCTGGCGGTGGCCATCTTTGAAAAGGACACATTGACTCATGGGATTTGTAGTTTCTCTTTTACTGCTAAGAGTATGAGCAGTAAAAAAAAAAACTACAAATCCCATGTCACTCCACTTTCTTCTCTTGCCAGTCGGGTGCATGGGCTGAAAGCTGACTCGTCTCAGCTGTCCAGTGCCCACCTCTAACTGTATATGGACAGCGCGGCCAGGTCCCGGCTGGTACCGCAGCTGACCTGACCTGGCGATGTGCTGAGCTGCTGACCGGAGTTGCGCTCCGTTTGCAGCAGCGCCAGGGAGGCAGCAGCAGGTGGGTGAGCAGCGGCAGGCGGGGTTGCAGCAGCAGAGCCGTCGGATGCCCCGGGCATTCCAGTCGCCCCTAGGCATTAGCTTATTATGCCTATGCCTAGGGCCGGCTCTGGTTGGCAAGACCTGACCAAAGGCGTGGAGTCTAACCTACTGTGAGGTGTTCACCAGTGATCACTCCAAGTGAAATTTGGGCTTGAGCTGCACCCAGTAGGCAGGTCGCAGCCCTATGGTCAGGTATCAGGCACAAGTGTGAAAATGGAAGAACACTATCACAGGAAAAGCACAGCAGAAAGATATTGGAAGTTTATACTGAAGTGGTTTATTGAGTAGTGGTTCCAGTCGCAATGCTGGCACAGGAGATTAGCACTAGAAGAAATTACTTGGATAATGTACTGAGTACACACTCGATGGCCTCAGAGGCAGAGCTGGCACTGGAGAATGATTTAGTAGATGGTACTTTGGATGATGTACTAAGTACACACACTGTGGCTTCAGGTGCAGCACTGACACAGGAGACTGGTATCACAAGATGGTACTAAGTACACACGCTGAGTATTCAGTCGCGGAGCTTAGCACAGAAGATGACTTTAAAAGATTGTACTCAGAGGACTTTCAGTACACACATCATGAAAAACACTAGGAACAAGTCACTAAAATAGGACGAACTTGAGGTTGTTCTTCTTCCTGTGGAGGCAGAATGGACGAGGAGAGTGCATCAGCCTTTTTATTTTGTAAGCCAGACCGAAATTACACTTTAAAATCAAACCTGGAAAAAAAAAAAAAGAGAGACCAGCGAGCCTGTCTGCCATTAAAACGATGAGCTGTCTTGAGATAAAAGAAGATTCTTGTCATCTGTGATGATTGTAATAGGAAATTTAGTGCTTTCCAAAAGGTGTCTCTACTCCTCTAGTGCCAATCTCATAGCCAACAATTCTTGATCCCTTATTGCATAATTCTTTTCAGCCAGAGAGAATTTACAAGAAAAGAAACCACAAGGATGATTCTTTCCATCTTTAGCCACTTGAGACAGTACAGCTCCCACTCCTACCGAAGAGGCATCAACTTCTAACGTGAAGGGTTTTTCAAGTTGTGGTTGACAAAGAATTGGAGCAGTAGAAAAAGCTGTTTTGAGGGCTTGGAAAGTGGCCACTGCCACAGGCAGCCAACGAGATGGGTTAGCACCCTTCTTGGGGAGAGCCGTGCTGGGAGCAACAATCATAGAAAATTTTAAAATGTATCTCCTATAATAATTAGACAAGCCAATAAATCAATAGATGGCTTTCAAGGAGTGCGGTTGGGGCCAATCTTGGATAGCTCTTAGCTTGTCTGAATCCATTTGAAGAGCATTTCCTGATATAATATGCCCCAAAAATGGCACGGAAGACTGTTCAAAAAGGCAATTCGAAATTTTCCCATAGAGATGATGACTTCGAAGACAAGACAGAACCTCTCACACATGTAGGCAATGAGATTGCAGATTTTCTGAAAAAAATAAAATTGTGTCGAGGTAAACTACAACAAATTTGTAAAGGACATCTCGAAAGATTTAGTTGACATAACTTTGAAAGACTGCTGGCGCATTACACGAGCCAAAAGGTATCACCAAGTATTCATAATGACCGTCTCGTGTATTAAAAGCAGTTTTTCAATCCTCCCCTGTCTTAATACGAATGAAATTGTAGGCTCCTCGGAGATCCAAGTTAGTGAAAATGGATGTTCCACGAACCTTGTCAAAAAGCTGCGAGATGAGTGGTAAAAGAAACCTATTTTTTATGGGGATTTGATTCAGCCCATGGTAGTCTATGAAGGGTCTGAGACCTCTGTCTTTTTTCTCGACAAAGAAAAATCTGGCCCTAGCAGGAGAGGAAGGTGGTCTTTTAAAACCCTTGGCTAGGTTTTCTTTTATGTAGTCGGACATAGCAGCTGTTTCCTGAACAGAGAGGATAAATACGGCCATGAGTTGGCATCTTCCCCGGGATAAGATCGATGCCACAGTCCCAAGGGCGATGGTGAGGCAATTTGTCAGCTGCTTGTTCACAAAAAACATCTGCAAAATCTTGATATGGTTTGGGTAAATGAGAATCTGGTTTGGAAATTAATTGATCAGATGTAGGAAGCTTCGAGGAGGATTTGGTAGTGACTTGTTGGGTTCAAACTGGAACAACACGAGGAAGACACTGGTAAAAACATTGGGATCCCCAGGCCAGGACATGCATGGTGGACCAGTCCAGTGTGGGGTTGTGGGTTTTCAACCAAGGCAGACCTAAAACTAGAACATTGGGAGTTTTAGGTAGGACCAGGAATTCTAACTCCTCTTGAGGCAACCTACTCGAAGTGAAACAGGTAGAGTAACTGAAGATATAACGTCTTCAAGGATAACATTGCCATCCACCCCAGAAAGAGCCAACTTGTTTGAATGATGAACTGGGATTCCCAGTTCATGTGTTAGAGATTCATATGAGATTAGCACGGATGATGACTCTAACAGAGATTGTACTCAGAAGACGTTCTGAGTTCACACACCATGGATAATATTAGGAACAAGTCACTAGGAGGAACGGAGCTTGGAACCTGGAACGCTGCAACAGCAAGTTTATACTGGAAATAATGATGTTGTACAGGCAACTTCCTGTTGTCCAGAGCCCGGTTATATACCCTAAGGTAGCAGTCCATCGGAGGACACTGTCAGCTGACAGCAACCAATGCTACCATTGAGTAAAGGGTCAGTCAAGTGAAAACAGACAGTAATGGCTGCGTCCATGACGGTAACCACAGAAGCCACATCATGGAGCGAGCACATGGATGTCTTAGCAGACCCCAGGTATAATTCTCAGTGCGTCACTCGCCGCTGCACCTCATGTCTGACCGCTCTAGAGATCAGGGGTAGCTGGTGCTGAGGTCAGTTATGTCTGATCCTAGGCCGTATCCTGACAAAGGGGCTGTTCTTCTCTGTTGTTCAAAGGTACATTGTTGTAGTTGTTCAAGGGTGCAGTGTTGTCGGGCTGGGGCTGCAGTACATAAAGTGGGGTGTGCTGCTATGTCACTGTTGTCCTGTAAATCAAAGGGCTAGGGCTACAGATCATAAAGGGGTGCTGTGTTGTCCAGGGCTGCTCTGTCAATCCAGGGGTGCTCTTCCCCAGTGTAAAAAAAAAATAAAAGTTAAAATTAATAATTATCATTCCACAAAAGAAAAAAATATTTGTTTTTTCATTTTTTTGTTTGTGTGTGCTAGCTACGATATTATTGATCGATGACACTGCCGGCCAGACTGCAGTTTATCATCCATGTATTGTGACACTGTAAGTGGTAGTGCAGTGTGTTATTTGTTTCTTATTAATAAAAAATCTTGTGACCCTGTAAATGGTAGCGCAGTGTATTTATTTTTTTATGAATAAGAAAATCATTTGTGACACTGATTTGTGTCATTGATACCACAGTGTAATATTTAAAATTGGTACTCCACCCTTTATATGCTTCAGCGGCTGGTAGAACAGCAAAAAGCCATCCAAAGCTACACAACGAAGTATGACATAGGAAGAGAAGGGGGACTGTACCTTACTCAAGCTCAGTAGAAAATACTATATGTGTTGTGCAGAGTGCTGAAACCCTTCGAATTAGTCACCTGTGAAGTGAGTTCAGACACTACCAGCTTGAGTCAGGTAATTCCCCTCATTAGACTGTTGGAAAAGCAGTTTGGGAAACTGAAGGAGGAGATGAAATGAAGCGATTCCACTAAGCATGTCGGACTTGTAGATCAAGTCCTTTATTTGCTTCACCAGGATCCAAGGGTTGCCAGGATCTTCCAATCGGAGCAATAAATTTTGGCGACCGTGCTCAACCCTAGGTTTAAGTCATACATTGTGTCTTTCTTCCCAATGGACACAGATCTGAAGAGATGCAAAGAGCTGTTGGTAAGCAAATTGTCAGCTCAAGCGGGCTCCTCCTTCAATTTCTCTAGCAAGTGCGGATGCGAGGAAAAAACTAAACTTTCACAAAAAAAGTCCCATTGGTGATGCAGATGAGTCAACACAACCAAGTTTTGACATCTGGTTGCGTCTAAAAGAATTGCCTACAATTAATGAGACCTCTACCATGACTCCATCTGATACGGTCACCATTCAAAGAATGGTTGAGGACTATTTTAATGATAGCATCCAAATAGGCATGTCAGACATTCCGTTTAACTACTGGAAAAAAAAGGCAATTTGGAGACCCTTGCACAAACTGGCTTTGCTTTAGCTGCCCACCCTCCACTGTGTACTCAGAAAGAGTTTTCAGCACAGCCATGCACCTTGTCAGTGATCGGCGTAGGAGGCTGCTTTCTTAAAATGTGAAAAAGATAATGTTCATCAAAATGAACTACAAATTTCACAAGGAAGACCTTTACCACCAATTACATCCAAAAATTACAGAGGCACCTAAGGCTGTAATTGTGGATTCCAGCGGGGACTAATTAATATTGTGTGAAGATGATGCACACACTGATGAGGGTGAAGAATCGGATGATGATAGTGACAACATCTTGCCTCTGTAAAGCCAGTTTGTGCACGGAGAGATCATTGCCAGCAATGTCAGCTGCCCATTGGTAGCTTGTTTTGTGGGGGCCCAAACCAATTGCTTCAGCCATAATTGGCAGTCCCTGTCGCTAAAGTAATTGGTAAACTGTGCATTTCCTATATACAACATAAGGGTGGATGGAAGTTTTCAAGGACAACTCTTTTCTTTGCATTATGTGCTGTTTGGGGCAGTGCTTGCTGACATTTTTAATTTTATAGTTTATGAAACTGCCATCCTGCCTACCACTGCTGTGTTGGAAAAGTTTAATAGATGTCCTATATTTTTTTAAACTGCCGTACTTTTGTGCCGCTGCTCTGACGCTTAGTTTTTTTTATAGTTTCATACTGTATTTATTTCAACTACAATCACAAATAGGTGTACTTGCAAAATATTTTTATGCCATTTTTCAACCTTGATTTGTAGATACCAACCTGGTGGGCTTGGTTTTTCTTGATCATAACAGCCATGTTTGGTCATGTGCAACTCAGACACAAAATGGAAAGGCTATTTTGTGATAGTATCTAGAGATGTTCTCTCTGCTCCCCTCCCATCCATAATTCCAAAAGCACAATGATAACAGATGTTTAGTACCAGACTTTAAAAATCCCTCTGTCCCCTTCCTGTTCAGAGCTTCAGTTTTGTGTGCTGCCACAGACAGCATCTTCTGCATGTCCATTTCATTAAAAAAAAAAAAAATACTGGACCACCACAAGAGCTGAACTGGGGCAAGGACTGATGTGAATAAGTCGAATATTTGAAAATGACTCCCCACCTCCCTCCCTCATAAATTTGCTTTGGAATCAAAAACTTAAATTAAATTTACTATGAATCAACCCTTCCTTTCCCTGTCTTCAACTACATACATACTCCATCTCCCTCAGGCCTCTTGATTAATGAAAACATATGTTTCCTTATGTGCCATGCTTGAAGTTGAACTGCCACGTGTTTGTACCACCCACTGCTGCCACTTAGCTTAGTCAGCCAGCTAGCTTGATGCAAATTATGGGCCTAAACTGGATGAAAATAATATTGTGAGCTGTGAGGTGGTTAAAATTGACTGGAAACGAGTGGAAATTAATGTTATTGAGGTTAATAATACCGTAGGAAGAAAAACGTGCCTAAAGTATGTGATTTTAGCTGTTTTAAATACAGATCCAAAACTAAACCACTCAAGGGCAGTTTTGCCAAAACCAAATTCAGATCCAAGACATGAAGAAGATACAGACCCAAAACCAAAACACGGGGGTAGGCACACATCCCTGCTAATTTTAAGATCTACTCCATACTCCCTACCATGGCAACTAACCTTTGGTTTCTGTTACCCTGTTGATTATTTCACTATTATGATCACTAATGCAGCATTGTTTATAAACCATGTAATTCTTGCCTACATTTGAAAATGCATTTCAGGGAGATTGTGAAAGCACCACCTATGAGCATGGCAGTGAAGTGGACGTATACTGCTACATTTGAGGGATGTGCCATAAAATTGATTTTCATCCAAATGTAATTGTGCCCCAAAGCCGTTACTAAGATCTATTTGTTGATGAAAACATATTGATACTTTTCAGAAAATGCATGTAGCCACAGGGATCACTGTGCTTTACAACCAATGTATGGAAGTGCTACTAATGATCCCATTGGAATGTGTATATATATATATATATATATATATATATGTTTTTTATATATACAGTAACTTCTTCATAATGTGGGTAAGGAAAATTAGGGAGATTGCTAGACTCTTCAGGGAGGTAGAGAGTTTGCTACTATTTCAGTGAGTCTCCCTGACAATCAGGGAAAGTTAGCAAGTATGCTTTGGTGCCTAACCCTAACCTCCCCCCCTAGGGTCTGAACCTAACCTCCCCCTCCCCACACCCTAAACTTTCCTCCTTAGTGCCTAACCCCTTAACCTAACCCGAACCCTCCACCCCACCCCGCTACTTACCTTCGGCATCCAGGCAGTTGGGATGCCAGCATCAGTATTGTGAGAGGTGTCGGGATTCCTGCACCGGGATACTGACTGTATCCACTACATATGCCTGCACTGCTACCTTCATACAGCACCGGCTGGTGCTCTATATGTTCTGCTCAAGCTCCGCTCCAGCCAGATTAACAAGTGTGGTACTGTGAATTAGGAATGTGCACCGACCCCCGTGTTTTGGATTTGGATCTGTATCTCCTTCAAGGTTTTGGATCTGGATTTGCAAAACCACCCTCAAATGTTTTGGTTTGGGATCTGGATTTAAAAAAAAAAAAAATAGATAAAAAGTTTTCAAAAAACAGCCAAAATCATGTAATGTATGCAATCCAAAACTCTAAATTTGGATTTAAAATCCGAACCGCAAAAAGATCAGAACCGCAACCTGGATTTATCCGGATCTCCTTAGGAGATCAGAACCGCGACTCAGATTTACCCGGATATACGAAATTGTGGTGGATTCGGATTTCTGGAGAACCGCACATCTCTACTGTGAATACAGCTGTACCAGTAACGACTACTACACTTCAAAAAACCAGACACTGGTTAAGCACCTGGACTGTTCAGTGCATCTGGAATTCTGCTGATGTTGCTATTTAACTCTGCATACCACTGCCAGATAGCACACACATATCAACAATGTCATGTTAATATTTTGATGTGCGATCATATAACAGACACTAATCTCATTGTCTATACGTAAGTATTCTATATCACTTGCCATAGCACGGAGGTCAGTCAGTCATGCACATGCATTCTACAGGGGAATGCAGATGATAGGATATTGCCATATATTAAGTCTAAGCTCACCTGTTTGAAGTTTCTATGATACTTAAGCCCAGTTAAGATCTTTCTTTTGCATTCACCATGGGATGGTCGCTTTGACTGCTGGCCTTGAAAAGAGTCAAACAAATGCTGGTGGTATGTTCTAAGTAAAACAATGGGGAGTGCCCTCTCTGCATACAATATATTTTATGACAGCATATGGACATCATTAAGGATGCACCCAGCAGCTAAACTTTTTTCAGTGAGTGCTGGCTTACTACACACACACACACACGCACACACACAGATGTATATGCTTACCCCACTGAGGAAGTCCGATTGGACGAAACGCATCTGGTAATGGCTTGACAAGGACATGATTGCGGTGATGTTATAGGTTCAGAGAGGAACCCGGAATAACATCAAAGATGCCGGTGTGCTGATGTGATTGGGTTTCACCTGCTTCCTCATGTTTGATTTGCGATATTGAAATGTATCACACATAGCCAATGTGAATGTTTTTAATCCTTTTAGTAAAGTTCATTACTTTTATATACTTCAATGTTATGCGCCTCCTTTCATCTTTGTTTATATACAGAATATATATATATATATATATATATATATAGTGTGTGTGTGTGTTTGTGTGTGTGTGCCAGAGCACGACCGCACACTCAAGAGTGGTAGTTCTATTATGCATTGCACACAATATATATATATATATATATATAATAAACAATAGGTGGCACTCTAGAGACTTCTGACTTAGTGTAAAAATGTGTTTATTCGATCAACGTTTCAGGGCACAAAGATCCTTTCTTCAGGATGCACACAAACAGTAAAAAACAGTGAATGTAATAAATACCTTATCCCATCAGTGCCCATCATCTACCTCCAGCTGCACTCCCGCGTGGCATACTGGACATCCACTTTTGGTTGCGGCGTCACCTGTAACCCAGAAGTGACGTCATCCAGCCACGGACGGTTGCCCAGGGAGCGCTGTAAACAATAACAATAAAAGACATTGCAATTTAAAAAATCGATGTTAAAATAAACAGTTGCTTATGCGCATAAGAAAGTCTACTGTGGCTGTGTAGAAACTACATTGTGCAATAATATTAAAATGAGTAGTAAAAAACAAATAAATAATAAAAACACATGTTTATTTGTTTTTCACTACTCATTTTAATATTATTGCACAATGTAGTTTGTACACAGCCACAGGAGACTTTCAATGACAATGTTTCCAATATATGTTGCAATTAATGATGTTGACATTTTAACCATGTTGACCTTCTGCTGTCGACATTGTAACCAGAGACATTCTGACTGCTTACCATTTACACTATTCTTAAGTCACGTACTTTGCTGAAATATTGTATTACATTCACAAAATTGCAACAGAATATGCTGATTAATTATAAATTTACTTAATGTGTTAGTATTAGGGATGTTAGGGGCACATCTTATGGGGTTCACCTTGACATGGTAGATGGTGCAACAATTTTGGTCAAACTTGTACTAAGAACCTCATTTATACTCCATTTTAATATTAGAGTTTATCAGGATTATTTTGACCATCATTGTTCTTAGTAGTCAGAGTGTGCACCTGTGTTCTTTGTCCCCTGCATTGTACTAGAAGTCTCAGCATGGTACTACCGCTTATTATGTTTATAGATTAGCGTTTGCAGTCCAATCCCCCTCCCCCTTCGGCAAGGATGTAAGGGGTCACATCTGTATTTGTGTATTTTTACACTTAAAGGCTGAAACTCCTTCTGCTTGGTATTTGCACCACACCCATCTGCCCTTAGGTGCTTTTAATCATCTGTACATGTTCCTACATTACTGTCTACATATTAGAATGGGCACTATGAGAGGTAAGTCCTAGATAAATTGACATAATGTGTTAGTATTAGGGATGTCAGGGACCCATCTTATGGGGTTCACCTTAACGTGGTGGATGGGCAAACAATCTTGGCCAAATTTATACTAAGAACCTCATTTATACTGTATTTTAATTGTAGAGTTTATCAGGATTATTTTGACCATCATTGTTCTTGTGCACTTGTGTTATTTGTCCCCTGCATTGTACTACAAGTCTCAGCATGGTAGCACCTCTTATTATGGTTCAAATGAGGGTGTGCTGTCCAAGCCCCCTCCCCTCTCTTTTAATTATAAATGGCACCAGATTAATGAAATTTAATCTCTCACAATAATTGTTTGTAAATCATGTATAGGCTATTATTAGGAGTGTTGCTTCATATAAGAATTTTAAACAGAACCATGATAATTATATTTTTCAAACTAAAAAGATGTATAAACCTACTGTGCTTAAACTACTGTAGCTGTGCTGCCTTTTCCATACCATCTGAATATAACAAAAAACAAGTGGAACAGTACGTAGTCCATCAGTTTGTCAAAGAGTGAGGTGTTGGCCAAGCTTCAATGAGTTTATAATCGGTTTTGGATGTCGCCCACCTTGCCTGCTGTGCATATAGCAGTGCAACAGCACAATCCATGGCTCAGAACTACCTCCGCTAAAACAAAAGTGATTTATCTTTCTAAGTTAGTTTTCTTGTTCATTAAATTTCCAGAGGCACTTTTTCAATTCAGTGGCACATGAAAAACAAATAAGCATAAAAATATAATAACAACTTTATAACCTACTGTAAGAACAAATATAACAATGACACAATAATGTTAATTACAATGAATATAATGAAAAATAACTAGAGATGAGCGGGTTTGGTTTCTTAGAAACCAAAACCACCCAAACTAGGATCTCCAAGTCGAACTGAGCCTCGGCTCGTGTCTTCTGGCTGGATTTGGATCCCAAAATGAGGCAAAACGTCATCTCCTGGTGCCGGATCTTGTATGTTTTGGATTGCATATAAAAAAGTCCGTCCTTCGTGATTGGGCGCCATTTCACACAGGATATCCGAAGGAGAGGATGTGGAAAGCACTGTGTTGTGCGTTACTGTTTATTCATTATTAACTTAGGGTTACTGTGTCATTTTGGCACTGTGGGCTGTAGCATGAGGCACTAAACACCATTAGGAAGAGTGGATTAGTCAGACTGAAGCTGGAGATCTTTGTTGTGTTTGTCAAGCCAGTATAGGCAGGGGCAGGGCACTGTGTAATTTAAAAATGCCATTAGGAGCATTGTGTGTATCTTAAAGGGGCACTGTGTGGTGGACACGGTCATTTTTTTATTACACACTGTGTAATAAAAAACCCATAGATGTATTGTGGCCTGTGGGCTTCAGCACTGTATTAAAAAATAACATTAAGCAGAAGCTACCATTACTAGAAGGACTGTGAGTCACAGTGTGCTAAAAATATTAATAACACTTGTGTGTGCTCAGGTTCAGGCATTGTGTTAAAAAATAACATTCAGTAGGTGCTGTGCTACCATTACTAGAAGCGCTGTGAGTCACAGTGTGTTAAATAATTAACAACATTTGTTTGTTTTCAGGCATTGTTAAAAAGATAAAAATAAAACTTGTGTGTTAAAAAATATAATGTCATTAGGGTGCCATCATTACTAGGGGTGCTGTGAGGCACTGTGTTGTGTGTTAAGTACAGCTATCAAAAATGAAAATTCTTGTGTGTTAAAAATATAACATCATTAGGGTGCCATCATTACTAGGGGCACTGTGAGGTACTGTGTTGTATGTTGAGGCCTTATTATCCAAAATAAAAATGATAAAACTTGTGTGTTAAAAAATATAATTTCATTAGGATGCCACTCTTGTACTAGGAGCACTGTAAGTCAATATGGATCAGTCAATAGAAGAGCAGCAACCCAGTACTACTTCTGCAGCTGCTGCTGACAGTCATGACAGTACTTCAACATATACGTAAGCTGGTCCAGGGGAAGTAAAGTTCAAGAAAGGGCACCTAAAATCTAAACAATATTAAAGAAAACATCACCTCTAATAGTAAAGGGAAAATTTACCACCAAAAAGCATACATTTGCCAACATTCCATACACCACATGCAGTGGCAAGGAAAGGCTCAGACCATGGCCTTTCTTTGTTAGTGGTGGTCCTGCTACTGCTGTTTCAAGCACTAAAATGCCTGTTGCAAAAGTCGGTACCAAACGCAGTCAAGCATCTTCTGAAAGCTCACATACAACACCTTCTCATTTTCAGCCTACATGTGTCATCTTTAAAACAGGCAAATCAGCTCATCAAAACAAAAACTAAGGCTGAAGAACAAACTGTAATTTCACAAACTTCACAAATCTCTGAGGAGAGTCTAAGTGTGTCCATGAATGCTATGTGTAAGTCTGACATTTCTGATGGAAAGAGGCCTCCTTCTACCATTTCCACACCCTCTGCAAATGTGGGCATAAGCAGCAGTAAAAGTAAAGATGGTGACTTAAAAATTTAGGATTCCACTGTGGAAGTGTAACAGGACAAGGGGAATATTTGTGCATCTGACACTAAAGAGGATGTTGTTTGTGTAAAAGTAAGTCAGCCACCAGTGGCAACAGTTTTTACCAGTGATAAGAAGAAGGCCATTCCTGGTCATGCCTGGGCATTAGACCAAAAAAGCTGTGGAATTATTTTTACCCTAAATCCTGACAACATTTGCAAGTCATCTGTACCATTTGTGAAGCTAAAGTTAGTAAAGGTTGGGACGTTAACCATCTAGGAATCTCTAACCTGTTACATTAATTGCAGCAAGTTCATGCACATTATTTGGGATAATCTAAAAAAAAAAAAAAAACTTAAAAAAAAATAATAAACAGTCCAGAATAAGCTGCCAGAAGCATGGATGGATGCCAGCACATGCAAGCTCTACCATCAACACCTTCAGCATTAATCTCTTCATTAATGACCAGATTAGTCCTCCAATTAGTCATCCAATTTTCAAAAGCTAGCTGACTCCTCCCCTATCCAGGATTCCCCAGAAGAATCCTTGTGCACTAGGGCTGCTGCTCAGTGGCGTAACTTCATCCCAGGTGCCCGGAGACAAGATAAATGTTGGTGCCCCCCCCAAACTAAAATGTACCACCCCCAGCACCTATGCCAGCCCCAGCTGCCGCCGCCCCCCTTATGCAATTCCTTTTAAATAATGCCCACAGTAGTGGTCCACCTATGTAGTGCTCCCCAGTAATGGTCCCCCTATGCAGTACATCCAGTAGTGAGCCCCCGGTAGTTGCCCCCAGTAGTGAGCCCCTTGTAGTTGCCCCCAGTAGTGAGCACCCTATAGTTGCCCCAGTAGTGAGCCCCTGTAGTTGCCCCCAGTAGTGAGACCCCTGTAGTTACCCCCAGTAGTGAGGCCCCTGTAGTTACCCCCAGTAGTGAGGCCCCTGTAGTTGCCCCCAGTAGTTGCCCCCAGTAGTGAGACCCCTGTAGTTGCCCCCAGTAGTGAGACCCCTGTAGTTGCCCCCAGTAGTGAGCACCTTGTAGTTGCCCCCAGTAGTGAGCACCTTGTAGTTGCCCCCAGTAGTGAGCCCCTGTAGTTACCCGCAGTAGTGAGGCCCCTGTAGTTACCCCCAGTAGTGAGGTCCCTGTAGTTGCCCCACACACAAAACAAACAAACAAACACTTACCGTTATCCCCGCTCCAGTGCTGCTGCTGTCCAACCCCGGCGACCGCTCCTCGGCACTATGGAAGTGACGTCAATCACTCCCATAGTGCACTGTGGGACCCAGAAGACAGAGCTCACTCCTGAGCTCCGTCCCCGGCATCCGCTCCTCGGCACTATGGGAGTGACGTTATGACGTCACTCCCATAGTACACTGCGGGACCCGGAAGACGGAGGGAGCTCCGTACTCCGGGCTACCGCCGGGGGTTTGAATAGGAGCCGGGCGCCCGCTGGTATCACACTCAGCGGGCGCCCAGCAAATGGAGGGTGCAGGGGGTGCGACCGCACCCCTTGCACCCTCCATAGTTACGCCAATGGAGGTGGAGCGCCGATCAGCGGCGCTCCTTCTCCATGCAGCTCCCGGGGACAATGGAGCCAGGTGCCCCCTTCAGGGCTGACGCCCGGCGGCAAATGACTCCATTGTCTCTGGGAGTTCTGCCACTGCTATTGCTGGGAGTGAATCTTCATCCCAGAAGGAAACCAAGGAGAATGGCAAAATGGCTGACTCCACTAGGACTCTACTCAGGATTTATCATTTTTGATAATGCAAGTAACATTGTGGGAGCATTACAACTGTGTGAATTTGAACCCACCCCATGCTATGCCCACACAATAAACTTGATAATTTAATTTTTTTTGTTAAATGAAAGGGGCATGCATGAAATGCTATCTTTGGTCCAAAAACTTTTTGGACATTTTCAGCAACCACATGTAGAAGATTGCAGCAGCTGCAAGAACAGTTCAATTTGCCATGCCACTAACTGAGGCAAGAGGTAGTGACCAGGTGGAATTACACCTTTTATATGCTTTAACAAGGTCAGGCAGAAATCCTGACCTGCAGCAAATGGTAATGTAAGTCACACAATTTGAGCAGAGTGTGACACCTGCCTCCTACAGTGATCCCTCACAAGGCTCTTGTCATGCTGGGAGGCGGGTTTTTGAAAGCCGAGGTCTGAGGCTGCGGGACGAGGCGAAGGCGAGGGGCCTGGACATATGATCTCCGCATCCACAAGTCTTGGTCAGTGGCTAGACCTAGTCAATGGTGCGGAGTCTAACTCACAAGGAGGTGTTCGCCAGTGACCCCTCCAAGCGGGATATTGGCTTGTGCGGCTCCCTGTAAGCAGGTCACGGTCCTTTGACTTGGTGACCAAGGCCTGCAGGGAAAAGAGAATCAAAAATACCCGTGGTCCAAGTGTAATGCCTGGAATAGGCACATGGGGAGTGGGATAGAACTCCTGGCTGGAGAAAGGCACTTGAGGTGCTGGCTAGAGAGGTGTGGAGATTTATTGGTAGGCTGGGGTAACAGCTGGATATCCCACGAAGTATATACCGGATTGCCGGCCGGAGATCATGCACTAGGGTGCAATGAGATGAAGGGTTAACCTGCACACAGGCTGTGATGGTGAAAGCACTGTGATGAGATGAAGGGTTAACTTGCAAACAGGCTGTGATGGTAAAAGCTCTGTGATGAGACGAAGGGTTAACCTGCACACAGGCTGTGATGGTAAAAGCACTGCGGTGAGATGAAGGGTTAACTTGCACACAGGCTGTGATGGTAAAAGCACTGTGGTGAGATGGAGGGTTAACTTGCACACAGACTGTTGATTAGTAAAGGCACTGTGGTGAGATGGAAGTTAAACTTGCACACAGGCTGTTGATTAGTAAAGGCACTGTGGCGAGATGGAGGTTAAACTTGCACACAGGCTGCTGATAGTAAAGGCACTGTGATGAGATAGCTCAGAAGCTCTGGAAGAAACACACCGGTAGCACGGGAACCTGGAACGAGACTCCTCTAGTTACACTAGCGGCGACAATGATTGTTCAGGCAGCTACCTGGAGCACAGGAGCCGGATATATACCCCTGGAAGCCTGCTGATAGGCCCACAGCGTCAGCTGACCAGCCGGGCCACTCAGGGAAGGAAGTACTGACATAGGGAAAGTGTCATGGTGGCACCCATGATGGAAACTGCGATCCCCACTCACCGGGTCGCCTGACACCACAGCTACAGGGTAAATGCTCAGCTCCTCCCACGTCGCCGTGCCAGCCGCCCGACTGCCCAGGAAGTCAGAGGAAGCCGGCGGGATGGTAAGGGATGGCCGATCCCTGGCTGAACTCTGACAGTACCCCCCCCTTTCAGGGTGGACACCGGACACCCACCAGGCTTACCAGGAAATTTGATGTGGAAGGCTCAAATTAATTGAGGTGCATGAACATCTGTGGCTCTGATCCATGCCCTCTCCTCAGGACCATAACTCTTCCAATCAATGAGGTATTGGAGAATGTTGGATCTGAACCGAGAATCCAGAATCTTCCCAACTTCGAATTCTGTACCTTGAGAAGTTTGTACTTGAGGTAATTTAGGAGAGGTGGTTTGGAACCGATCTAACACCAAAGGTCGCAATAGAGAAATATGAAAGGTATTAGATACCTTCAATTGAGGTGGGAGTTCCTATTTATACGCAACACGATTGATCACTCTGTGAATGCGGTACGGACCAATAAAGCGTGGGGCCAGCTTCATACTGGGAACTTTCAGTCGGATGTTCCTAGTAGATAACCAGATTTTATCTCCAACTCTCAGCAGAGGAACCGCGACCCGTCGTCTGTAAGCAAATCTTTTATAATTCTTGGATGATTGTTTCAACGAGGCATGTATCTTCTTCAAAATGGCAGAAAAAGATACTACAACGTCAGTAAACGGAAGGGACCTCAACCGAAGGTAAATGTTGGAAATCTGGAATCCGGGGATGTTTACCAAACACAGTATAAAAAGGTGTGGAATTGGAGGAAGTGTGGTACTTGAAGTTATGTGAAAACTTGGCCCAAGGTAGTAAGTCCACCCAATCATCCTGCGAAGAGGACACAAAAAGTCTTATAAAGGTCTCCAGTTCCTGATTAACCCTCTCGGTTTGCCCGTTAGTTTGTGGGTGGTAAGCTGATGAGAATTTTAATTTGGTTCCACAAGCGCTGCATAAGGCCCTCCAAAACTTGGCTACGAATTGGACTCCTCGGTCGGAAACAATCTCTCTAGGAAGACCATGTAACCTAAAAATCTCTTTAACAAAATTTTTTGCCAAATGGGGAGCAGATGGCAGGCCTACTAATGGTATAAAATGCGCCATTTTTGAAAAACGATCCACCACTATCCATATGGTGTTATGTCCTTTGAAGCGTGGAAGCTCAGAGATAAAATCCATGGATATATGGGTTCAAGGAATAGTTCGGAACGGGTAACGGGCGTAGAAGACCTGCACTTTTTTTGCGAGAAACTTTATGCTGTGAGCATTTTACACATGACAAAATAAATTCTTGAACATCTTTTCTCATCGAGGGCCACCAATAAGAATGCTGAAGAAACGTATGTTTTGAAAATACCAGAATGCCCAGCAAATAGAGAACTATGAGCCCAGGTTAACAACTTTTTCCGTAATTCGGGAGTCACAAAAATTTTCCCCAGAGGCGGAGTCAATATTTGAGTTGAAGTGAAGACCATAGGATCCAGGATTGGGCGAGATCTTAGATGATCTTCTTCCTGTGTGTCGAGTAGAAAAGACCGGGAGAGAGCATCTGCTTTTTTGTTCAAATTACCGGGGCGAAATTGAAGCTTAATGTTAAACCTTGAGAAGAACAAGGACCAGCGGGCCTGCCTGGTGTTTAAGCGATGAGCTGTCTGAAGATAAATTAAGTTTTTATGGTCAGTAATAATGGTAACTGGAAACTTGGCCCCTTCCAGAAGATGACACCACTCCATTAACGGCAGACGCATAGCTAGGAGTTCTTGATTTCCAATCGCATAGTTTTTCTCTCCAGGGGAAAATTTACGAGAGAAGTATCCACATGGATGATTCTTCCCGTCACTGGAAATTTGGGATAATACCGCCCCTACACCCACCGAAGAGGCATCCACTTCCACAAAAAATGGTTTTTCCAGTTGGGGTTGGCAAAGGATAGGGGCAGTAGAGAATGCCTCTTTCAATCTCTGGAAGGCCTGTATGGCTGAGTCCGGCCACTGGGCTGGGTTAGCGCCCTTCCATGTGAGACTAGTAATGGGAGACACCACAGTGGAAAAATTCGGTATGAATCGCCTATAATAGTTTGAAAATCCCAAAAAACGTTGGGTAGCTTTTAAAGATTTTGGTAATGGCCATTCAGAGATCGCTTTCAGTTTCTCTGGATCCATCTGAATGGTTTCCCCAGAAATTATATGTCCTAGGAAAGGAACTGTGGTTTGTTCAAAGAGGCACTTGGATAACTTTCCATAAAGGTGGTGTTTTCGAAGGCGAGCTAGAACTTCTCGAACATGTTGACGGTGAGTTTGGAGATCCTTAGAAAAGATTAGAATATCATCTAAATAAATGATGACAAAGCTGTAGAGAATGTCCCCAAAGATTTCATTTACATAGCCTTGGAATATAGCCGGCGCATTGCAGAGTCCAAAAGTCATCACCAGATATTCGAAATGACCATCTCTGGTATTGAAGGCGGTCTTCCACTCATCCCCAGCTTTGATTCGTATCAAATTGTATGCCCCATGAAGATCTAGTTTAGAGAACACTTTAGCTCCACGGACCTTGTCGAAAAGCTCAGGAATTAAAGGTAAAGGATACCGATTTTTTACAGTAATTTGGTTGAGGCCATGGTAGTCTATACAGGGCCGGAAGCCTCCATCCTTCTTGCTCACAAAAAAGAACCCTGCCCCTGCAGGGGAGGTGGAAGGTCGTATGAACCCTTTGGCTAGATTTTCCTTAATGTAAGTTGCCATGGCGGCTGTTTCTGGAACTGACAAAGGATAGGTCCGGCCCCGAGGGGGAATCTTCCCTGGGAGAAGTTCTATTCCACAATCCCACGACCGATGAGGAGGGAGTTGATCAGCAGCCTGCTCGCAGAAGACGTCGGCCAAATCTTGATATGCTTGTGGTAGAGTGGAGACAGAAGGATCTTTTAGCTTGTCGGTCGGGGGGAACTTTGCACCTGTACTGGGGTGCACAGAGTGGGTACATACAGGAAGTACTTGGGTTAGGCACCGATGGAAACAGTTTGGTCCCCATGATACAATTTGCATATTGGACCAATCAAAGGTAGGATTATGCTTCCTTAACCAAGGTAAACCCAGAACTAGCTCGTAAGCAGAGTTAGGAAGTATGAGGAATTCAATGGTCTCTTGGTGCAGGCAACCAACCCTGACAGTCACGGGCTGGGATTTCAAGGATATTGATTCACCTAGCACGGTTTTACCATCTACACTGGAGAGCAGTAATTTGTCAGGTAAAGGTACCACCGAAATACCAAGGGACTGGATTAAAGATTTGGAAATAAAATTTCCCGCAGCACCAGAATCTATAAGGGCTTTAACATCCCTTGTCCTGAACTGGTGGGAAAGAGATACAGGCAATAAACTGTCAGTTAATTGGGAGTGCTTAAAAATTACCCCTAATTGAATGCTCCCGACATCAACTAGGGTCTCGCATTTCCCGCCAGCAGGGGACAATTCTTTAACATGTGCTCAGGGGCAGCGCAATAAAGACACAATTTATTTTGAAAGCGCCGATTGCGTTCAGCCGTGGTTAGCCTGGTTCTGTTGATCTGCATAGGTTTCTCACCCCTGGAGGTGGGGGAATAGGATTGACTTCCTGAGGCAGGATGATCTCAAGGGCGATCCCCATGACCTCTATTACCCCACCACTCCCTATGGCATAAATCAATCCTTATGCAGAGGGAAATAGTCTCACAAAAAGACGAAGGTAAATCCCTGGATGCTAATTCGTCTTTCATCCTTTCGGACATCCCATGGAGGAAGGCTGCTTTGAGTGCTTCTTCGTTCCATCTAAGTTCCGATGCAAGGGTCTGAAACTGCACCACGTACTGTCCCACCGAGCGAGTACCTTGGCGGACACGGAGCAAGTCGGAGGAAGCACAAACCGATCTGCCGGGCTCATCAAAAATCCGTTTGAAGGTTGTCACAAAGTCTTCGTATCTAGAAACTAGCGGATCAGCCCATTCCCAAAGAGGGGAAACCCAGTCCAATGGAGCCCCAGACAGTAATGAGATTACATAGGCGACCTTGGACCGGGAGGTAGGGAAATTCTGGGGGAGGCACTCAAACTGGATTTCACATTGGTGTATGAAACCACGAGAACGTTGTGGAGTACCGTCAAACCTTTCAGGGGTGGCCAAGTGGAGATGAGACTTCTGTGGTGTAGCCCCTTGAGGTAACCCAGGAGAACCAGCAGGAACGACAGGTGGCGAGGCCGTGGACATAGATGCCAGTGTATTTTGTATGGTCATTAACTGTCCGGACAATTCTTGCAGGTACTGAGCCACATGTTGCTGTGCCGTCTCTTGGTTATCCATACGGCTTATTAACTCTTGAAGAGTCCCAGCACCTTGGGCACCTGCGGCTTCCATTTGGCCTGAACAAACTGTCACGCTGGGAGGCGGGTTTTTGAAAGCCGAGGTCTGAGGCTGCGGGAGGAGGTGAAGGCGAGGGGCCTGGACATATGATCTCCGCATCCACAAGTCTTGGTCAGTGGCTAGACCTAGTCAATGGTGCGGAGTCTAACTCACAAGGAGGTGTTCGCCAGTGACCCCTCCAAGCGGGATATTGGCTTGTGCGGCTCCCTGTAAGCAGGACGCGGTCCTTTGACTTGGTGACCAAGGCCTGCAGGGCCTGCAGAGAATCAAAAACACCCGTGGCCCAAGGGTAATGCCTGGAATAGGCACGTGGGGAGTGGGATAGAACTCCTGGCTGGAGAAAGGCACTTGAGGTGCTGGCTAGAGAGGTGTGGAGATTTATTAGTAGGCTGGGGTAACAGCTGGATATTCCATGAAGTATATACCGGATTGCCGGCTGGAGATCATGCACTAGGGTGCAATGAGACGAAGGGTTAACCTGCACACAGGCTGTGATGGTGAAAGCACTATGATGAGATGAAGGGTTAACTTGCAAACAGGCTGTGATGGTAAAAGCTCTGCGATGAGACGAAGGGTTAACCTGCACACAGGCTGTGATGGTGAAAGCACTGCGATGAGATGAAGGGTTAACTTGCAAACAGGCTGTGATGGTAAAGGCTCTGCGATGAGATGAAGGGTTAACTTGCACACAGGCTGTGATAGTAAAAGCACTGCGGTGAGATGAAGGGTTAACTTGCACACAGGCTGTGATGGTAAAAGCACTGTGGTGAGATGGAGGGTTAACTTGCACACAGGCTGTTGATTAGTAAAGGCACTGTGGTGAGATGGAGGTTAAACTTGCACACAGGCTGTTGATTAGTAAAGGCACTGTGGTGAGATGGAGGTTAAACTTGCACACAGGCTGCTGATAGTAAAGGCACTGTGATGAGATAGCTCAGAAGCTCTGGAAGAAACACACTGGAAGCATGGGAACCTGGAACGAGACTCCTCTAGTTACACTAGTGGCGACAATGATTGTTCAGGCAACTACCTGGAGCACAGGAGCCGCATATATACCCCTGGAAGCCTGCTGATAGGCCCACAGCGTCAGCTGACCAGCCGGGCCACTCAGGGAAGGAAGTACTGACATAGGGAAAGTGTCATGGTGGCGCCCATGATGGAAACTACAATCCCCGCTCACCGGGTCGCCTGACACCACAGCTACAGGGTGAATGCTCAGCTCCTCCCACGTCGCCGCGCCAGCCGCCCAACTGCCCGGGAAGTCAGAGGAAGCCGGTGGGACGGTAAGGGACGGCCGATCCCCAGCTGAACTCTGACAGCTCCCAGCAGTGTTAAACACTCTTTCTGAGTACACACTGGAGTGTTGGCAGCTTAAGTACTATAAAGCTAGTTTGTACAAGGGGCTCCAAATTGTCTTTTTTTCCTCCCAGTAATTAAAAGGACTGTGTGACATGCTAATTTGTACATGGTCATTAAAGTAATCCTCCAACATTCTATTGATATTTAGTGTTTCAGATTGAATCAAAGTAGAGCTATCAATACGTGTGCACCATTCTTTTAAGCCTGACCAGATGTCAAAATCAGAGCCGTAACTAGACTTTTTGGTGCACTGTGCCAGAGAGAGTATTGGCGCCCCCACCTCTATTTTTTAAATAGGTACATAAAATAGTGCACCTGAAAAAGGGCTTCATGGGGAAGGGCCAGGGAAGAGATAGGGGTACTCCTGGGGCAGCTGGGGATAAAAGAAGAGGAAGCTACAAGTTAGAATGATAATACTGGAAAATTGACAGGCCCAAACCCCGCCCCTGCCCTGCGGTGCCCTGTGTCATGGCACTGGTCGCACTACCCTAGTTACGGCCCTGGTCAAAATGGTGTTTCACTTTCGTGCACTGAGTTGGAAAAGGTCAGTTTTTTCATGGCATCAACATATGCAGGATAAACTAAGATGTCATGTCATGTATCATTTGAGCTGACAACTTGCTGGCAAGGAGCTCTTTGCATCTCTTAAGATCTGTGTCAGTTGCAAAGAAAGACATTGCATACTACTTAAACCTAGGATCAAGCACGGTTGCCGAAATATAGTGATCCAATTGCAAGCTCTTAACAACCCTTTGGTCTTGGCAAAGTGAATAAACATACTTAACGAAATATCTTCGTTTAATCTCCTCTAGTGTTTCCAGCTGCTTTTCCAGTAGTTTTATTAAGGGAATCACATGACTCAAGCTGGCAGTATCTGAATTCTCTTCTTTAGTTACTACTTCAAATGGTTTCAGTAGCTTGCATAAAACGATGAGTACAGTATTTTCCAGTGTGGTGGACTAAGGTACAGTCTGCCTCCTCGCACTATGTCATGGCATGTTGTGTAGGTTTGGATGGCTTAGATGTGTGTACTGCAATGCAAGGACCCTTACCAATTAAAATCACCTGGGGCAGGTAGGTGGAGTGCTAGCCCAAGAGAAGGGGTCTCACCTTCAAAATGTACCTTAAATACACACACAGGATAGGGTAGGGACTGGGCTGCACATCCTAATATTAAATATGATAATAGGTGCTACCGTGCTGAGACCAGTAGTTCTACAGCAAAAAAGAAGTGGGGGAGGAGCAGGTGCCTACCTGACCCAGGTGATTTTAATTGGTATGGGTCCTTGCATTGCAGTACACACATCTAATGGGCTCTATGATAGGTAAGTCCTAGATAAATTAATTAGTGTGTCAGTGTTAGAGATGTTAGGGACCCACCTATATAAGGTTTGCCGTGACGTGGCAGGTGGGCAAACATCTTTGGCCAAACATGTACTAAAAAACCTTACATTTAATACCATGATAATTATTGCAGACTTTTATAGATTTTTTGATCATTAGTATTCTTAATGCTTATAGTGTGCACCTGCTCCTCCCCTCTTCTTTTTTTTTATCTAGGTAAGTCCTAGATAAATTAATTAGTGTGTCAGTATTAGAGATGTTTGGGACCCACCTATATAAGGTTTGCCGTGACGTGGCAGGTGGGCAAACATCTTTGGCCAAACATGTACTAGGAAACCTTACATTTAATACCATGATAATTATTGCAGACTTTTATAGATTTTTTGATCATTAGTATTCTTAATGCTTATAGTGTGCACCTGCTCCTCCCCCCTTCTTTCTTGCTGTAGAACTACTGGTCTCAGCATGGTAGCACCTAATCATGTTTAATATTAGGATATGCAGCTCAGCCCCTCCTCTATCCTGTGTGTGTATTTAAGGTACATTTTGAAGGTGAGACCCCTTCTCTTCGGCTAGCACTCCACCCACCTGCCCCAGGTGATACTACAATTTTTGGCTGATTGTTTTACCATGGCTTCTCAGTCTCAGAGAGGTTTTTCAAACTCTGTTAACCCCTGCATACCTCCACTCTCTTCTGAAGAATTTTCTGGTAATCAACTAAATAACTCGGTTAAAGGGACCACTACTCACAATTGCTCACAGACCTCCCAGTCACCAAGTAAATTGAACCCTGCATGACTTGAAATATTTCAGCAAATGCTAGAGCAGCTGCAAAAGCTTTTAACCCACATTATGCTGATTCTACCGGAATTAATTTCTTCTGATTCTGACAAAACCCCAACTCATTATAATAAAGCCAAGGGGTTTGCTGATTTAGGAGCCTTAAAGACTGTGGTCTCCTCTGTACCGAAAAGGGAGAAATATTGGAGTTTTCCACGGCCCATGCTGTCAGAAGCTGAACATCAGCAGCGCAAGTAATTTCAACTTTGTCTTTTCTGTGGGGGTACTGATCATTTTATAAAAGACTGTTCTCTCTGCAAATCAAGGAAGGGTGACAAGTCTCAGTATCACAGCATTAATGCCAACGAACTATCTAGATTGTCACCTTCAGTTCCAGTTTCCACTACTCTAAATAGGAGTGCTAAGGAAGTTGCCCAAAAAGAAACCAGTTCAAGATTGGGGTCCTGTGACAAGAGCACCCAATTCCAGCTTTGGAAATCAAAAGAGAGTGTTCAAATCTCCCAAAGTCAGTGAGAAGTCTGTTTGAGCAGAGATATTCAATGTTTCAGTGTCAGTAGGGGTATTCGATGCTCAGACTCCAGAAGGATTATTCGATGTTCAGACCCCAGCAGGGGTATCCGATGTTCTACCTGTAAGCAAGGTGTCCAATATTCCAGCCCCACTGGGGGTATCCAATGTTCCAGCTGCAAGAGAGGGATTCGATGTTCCAGCCCCAGCAGGGGTATCCAATGTTTCAACTCCAACAAGGGTATCCGATGTTCCAGTACAAGCAGGGGTATCCAATGGTTCAATTCCAGCAGGGGAATCCTTTGTTTCAGCCTCAAGAGACATATCTGATGTTTCACTCTCAAGAGAGGTGTTCAACTGTTCAACCTCAGGAGGGGTATATGATGTTCTAGTCTCAGCAGTGGTATCCGATGTGTTAACCCCAGCAGAGGCAGCCGATGTTTCGGCCTCAAGAGCAGTGACCGATGTGCCAGCCTCAGAAGGGGTATCTGACTCCCCATTCCCAGTGGGGACATCCAATTCTCTAGCCCCAGAAGGGGCATCTGACTGTAAGCCTAGGAGGGTTGTCTGATTTTACAGCTCCAGGAAGGGCATGTGAGCCTCCAGCTCCAGGAAAAATGTCTGAGTTGCCAACCCCAGAGAAGGTGCCTGAGTTGCAACTCCAGAGGAGGTGCCTGAGTTGCCATCCCCAGAAGGGGTGTCCAGTGCCTCAGCCCCAGGAGGGGTGTACAGTGCCTTAGCCCCAGGAGGGGTGTCCAGTGCCTCAGGGAAGATTTCTAGTGCCAAGATCCCAGGAGGGATTCACAGTGCCATGGATACAGACATGGATTCCTGTTTGCCACTTCCCAAAAGCATCACCATGTGGACTACTAGTATGGTCCAGACTCAGAAAGGGTCATCTAAACTTCCTGTTCTATCCAGTCCCAGTGTGTCCGGTCTTAATCCGGTTTTGACCACTATGATTCCTACCAGTTTAAGTGTCTCCAATCCAAATCTGGTTCTACCTATTCAGCCAATTGATAGCCCTCCGTCTCCTGGTTCCAAAAAGGACTTAGAGTTCTCACAGATCAATGTAATACCTGCTGTAATGAGACCTTTACCTGGTTCTCTGCTAAAAAGTTCGGTGGATGATCGACCATCTGTTTATTTTGATGGAGATTTCGATTAGTTTTATGCCTTGTCACATCAATATCTATCCGATGTGGATTCCAGATTGTTGCCTTCACTTACTCCTGCCAATGTGGTAAAATATTTCCTTTTGGTCTTTAAGGGTAAAGCTTTGGACTGGGCTAATCCACTCATAGAGACCAAGGATCCCATTTTAGAATATCTCTCAGCTTTCACCGAAGCTGTACTGCAAAGTTTTGCTCCAAAAGCATCAACATCAGCACAAGGTCCACAGCCTGCGGTACTGCAAAACTTTGCTCCAAAAGCCTCAAGATCAGCACACAGTCTGCGGTATTGAGACTTGGGGTCACTTCCTTGGCCCCTCTCCATGAAGGCTCCTCTCCTCTGTGTATCAGGGTCCTTTGAATCCATCATCCACAAAAAAAAAAATGATTCTGACTCTAGACTTGGATTCTGATTCTGCCTCTGATCCTGTAACAGACGAAGCACCTTTCCCTGGAGGTCCTATGTTTAGAAAGGAAGTTTTTGTTGAACCAGAGATTCAGGACCTCATTCAGAGTCGGTCGAAGCGGCCGCATGGTCGTACGCATACGATGTTTTGCGTTCTGTGCCTGCGCACGGCTAGCAGTGCGCATGTGCGTACGAGCTCTACCAATCAAAAATACTGTCGGTCGTAGGGCTTCTGACACGGAAGTGGATTGCTAAAGTTGATTGACAGGAAAGGCCGTTTGTGGGAGTATACGTGGGTGGTGGTCTGGAAGCGGAGGCGTTCTTCAGCGTTGCCAGGCGTTTTAGGGGGGTGCATAAATTACCTGCTTCGTACGACCAAGAATTGCGGATGCATGAAAACGTCACTCTACGAACAGGCTGATCGTCCAGGCTAAGGTAGGCAAGAAGCGTCCGTAAGCCACAACAGTACAATCGTTATTCTGATGTTCCCTGCGATGTTTCGATTTAGAACCACACAAACCAAGCAGCTAAGATGGCTGCATTGTAACTATTAACACTGCTAATTACCTTGCAACTCATTTCACTTGCGTGTGCATTAGGGAATTCCTAAACAAAATGTTTCTTAGCGTTTTTTAAACACTTTTTGGCTCAAACAGTTTTTAAAACATCTAGCATTGTGTTTTGCGTAGCACCCTTTTCAGATACCATACTTTTTAAACCTTGTATACATTGATATAATTAAAGAGAGACATTTTTGGTGAAATTTTTTTTTGTTTTATTTGTAATTTGCCTTTCAGCACACATAACATATTAATTCTGAACGCAAGATTTGCATATAATTAAAATAAAAATATAACCAAAAATTTTTTGAGAATTTGATTAAAAAGAAAAAAAAAAGAGCTTGAGACACTGGTGACCAGAAATATGGGGACTGGACAACAGGTGAGGGAGGAGATATCCAGGGCTACTTTCGTCGTTTGGGACGGCTGTTGGGCTGCCAGAGGTGGTGGTCCTGGGAAGAAGGGAGTCTCGCTCCATCATGGCAGGTGGGTTGGCCTGCTCCTGGGTATTGGCCAAACGATCTAGGGCCCCAGCAATGGTCTCCAGGGCCACCGCCAACCTCACCAGAGTGGTCTCCATCCTCAGAAGAACACATCTGTTCTCCTGAGTTTGGGAGACTAACCTGGTGAGGAGAGGCACTGCTCGGTCCGATGGTTGCCCTGGAGTAGACTCCACAGGGTCCCCAGATGGAGTACTTGGATCCTCACCTGCAGAGTCCCCATCTGTGCTGGACTCAGACCTGACCTCAGGAGCAGGCACTACCTCCACTGAGTCTGTAATATAAATTGAAAATGTTTAATTGTTTTTCCCCACCCAAAAAAAAGAGACGTTTCAGCATTATACTTTTTGCCTTACAAAATTAAATTACCTTCTTGCACATGTGGAGCGTTGAAGTCGGCCATGTCAGTGTCCATAGTGGACACGCCGACTATCTCCTCTTCCGTCACACATCCCTGAGCTAGCGTCGCCAACCTTGTCAAGGCCAGCTCCTCGGGGATGGGACCACCACCTGTCCCTGCAGCATGGTCCACCCTACTCCGTAGCGTCCTCTTCAGTTGGTATTTGAAATCCGTCCATCTGTCATTTTTTTATTTTAAAAATTTAGTGTTATTTTTTTAAAGAAGATCAAGCTTTGGCCTTCAGTACACTCACAATATAATTTTCTTACCGTTTTTTGACGACTTTCTGTGTTCTGTAGGTTGTCCCCACACCATTAACAGCCCTGGATATCTCCTCCCAAATCCTGTCTTTGGCTCCAGCCCCCATATTTCTGGGTGCATTGACTAGGTTGTCCATTGTCATGGTCACCAATGTCTCAAGCTCTATCTGGGAAAATGGAGGGTTTCTTGGCCTGGGCCTTGGCCTGCTTTGGCCCGCCTCCTCCTCCTCTACTGCTGGACTTTGAATCCCTGCACCTTCAAAAATTACAAAAATAGTAACATTTTTTCACAATTGTATGGGAAAGTTAACCAGTTCTTGTGTTGTGTAAAAAATGTGATTGGAACTTACCTGGCTCAGTTGGGCTCTGCTCACCATGCTCCTCGCTTGTCATTCTGCTAACCTGTGAGAGAGCATGAAGAATCCTGCTTCTGTAGAATTCTTTATAGATATGAGCGCATCCCTGGATTGGTTACCCGTGCATCCTTATTTCCCTAACTACAAATGCACACCTTTCCTGCATTCCCTAATCACTGCGTGGGTTGTGCTACATGTGAGCGCATCCCTGGATTGGTTACCCGTGCATCCTTATTTGCTTACATACAATGCATACCTTTCCTGCATTCCCTAATCACAGCGTGGGTTGTGCTACATGTGAGCGCATCCCTGGATTGGTTACCCGTGCATCCTTATTTGCTTACGTACAATGCACACCTTTTCTGCATTCCCTAATCACTGCGTGGGTTGTGCTACATGTGAGCGCATCCCTGGATTGGTTACCCATGCATCCTTATTTCCCTAACTACAAATGCACACCTTTTCTGCTTGTTTCAATAATTGGGTTTTGGTTTCTTTATTTAAAGCAAAGCCAAATGTTCCTTTACTTGTGGGTTTGAGTTGGAGTGTTTGGTGGTGCAGGAGGTATTGAATATCAGTAAAATAGTTTGAATTTGATTGCCAGTTGGTTGTGTGTGTAGTTTGTGAGTTTGTTTGTATTTGATTGTGAGCTGCTTGTGTGTGTAGTTTGTGAGTTTGTTTGAATTTGATTGTGAGCTGCTTGTGTGTGTAGTTTGTGAGTTTGTTTGAATTTGATTGTGAGCTGCTTGTGTTTTTTTGGTGTGTTTGTTTTGTTGTTGTGTTTTTTTGTGTGTTTGTTTTTGTTGTTGTGTTTTTTGTGTGTTTGTTTTGTTGTCGTGTTTTTTTGTGTGTTTGTTTTCTTGTCGTGTTTTTTGTGTGTTTGTTTTGTTGTTGTGTTTGTTTTCTTGTTGTGGTTTTTTGTGTGTTTGTTTTGTTGTGTTTTTTTTTTGTTTGTTTTTTTGGTTGGTGTTTTTTTTTTTTTTTCGTATTTTGTGGGTGGGGTTTTTTTGGGTTTAAGTCCTACTTTTTGTTTCTGATTTTTTTTTGTGGGTGGTTGTCCGACCTTTTGGTTTCATAAATCCAACGTTATTTGACGAATCAAGTAAGTGTGGCAGCCTACTGCATTTTTATATTTTGTTTTGTGTTCATCAATCTGAATCTTAGTTTTTAAATTTTTTGGAATCTAATATTTTTTAATAATATTTCTTAAAGGTGTTTTACACTCCTATTTGGTCTGGAATCAGGTAAGTGGTTTTTTTTTTAAATTACACTTTGTTTAAAATTAAATTTTTATTTATAAACAAAATTTTTATGAAATATTTTAAATTGTTAAATTTTTAATTTTGTACATTTAACAACACTTCATATTTGCAAATTAAAAAATTAAGCATGGGTTTAACCCTAAAAGTAGTAAGATTGGTTTGTCATTAATAATTTTTTTAATTTTTTTCTATATCATTTTTAAAACGAACAACAAATACACATGTAGTGATTTCCAAAGATGGCACTGCCCGACCCTGTAAGAATATGCCCCATTATTATAAAGCTAAGTATTTTTGCACATATTTTCACAATACACTCTGGAGAACCAATTAAAAATTTACATTTAACTTTACAGAGCGATGTTGGACAGCTAATAGTGGCCATGTTGACCCCCACCAACCTTCCTCAGCCTCCTCCTGGGCGTAGGCATAGGAGGCGTGCAAGGGCCAAGATATATAGAACACGTGTCACCCTTTTTGGAATGGCTGATGATGTGGTTGTTACCACTTATCGCCTGCCTCCTAATATTATCCTAGACACTCTTTCAATAATATAGAATGATCTAGAAAGTCAGATTAACATTCCTACAGCAATCTCACCACTTACACAGTTGTTAGCGGTGTTACATTTCTGCACCTCAGGCTCCTTCCAAATCACTGTGGGGCTGGAGGGTGGCCTCTTCCAGCCCTCATTTTCACGGATCCTGAGGCGTGTGATAGATGCATTTTTTAATCATCTAGCACATTTTATTAGTATACCTTTGGATCCGGAAGCCCTTGATGTGGTAAAGCAGAAGTTTTTTCAAATTGCAGGCTTTCCACACGTCATAGGGGTAGTGGATGGCACTCACATAGCACTTCAGCCCCCTGCATGCAGGGAACAAATATATAGGAACCACAAACATTACCATTCCCTAAATGTAATGGTGCTATGTGATGCCTCCCTCCAGATCCTCTCCCTGATTGCTAAATTCCCAGGCTGCAGCCATGATGCGTATGTGATCCAGCATTCAGGGATTTGGCCCAAATTAAGCACACTGCAAGCTGGTGATGCGTGGATTCTTGGTAAGTTAAAATCCAGTATGTATTTCTAGTAATAGTGTAAACAGGTTCTCATGGTAAATTTATATCTTTTGTTGTCCCATTTCTATCAGGTAACAGTGGAAATCCTTGCACGCCCTGGCTGCTGACTCCTTATTTGACTCCCACACCAGGGCCACAAACTCACTATAATGCCACGTTTACTGCCACCAGGCAGGTGGTGGAGCGCTGTATCGGCCTTTTAAATGGCCAGTTCCGGTGTCTCCATCACTCTGGTGGTGCACTCATGTACACGCCGGATATGGTTTCTCGCATTGTGGTCCTGTGTGGGATTTTCCACAACATTGCAATAAGGCGTCGAGTACCCATGCAGCCAGAGGAGGCCTTGCCAGAGGATGGCCCCCCGGAGGAAGGTGTTGTGATGCTGTCGGGGGGGGGGGGCAGAAGCAATGAGGTTGTTTCTCATTTTTTTAGGTATGCACATTACTTTTTTTTTTAAAGAAAATACAAATTTGCTAAATGTATTCTAATGTGTCCCTTTTTCTTTTGTTTTCTTTTCCAAACAACAAAATCACAACACTTTCAAAAACATGGATAAAAAATGGAACACATTGGCAATACCCTGTATGTTTTTGGACTACTAACACATTTTGCATGGATATCCCCCAACATGTTTAGTTAATTTGCCTTTTGATTTAGTAAATGTTATGTTTTCCTTTGCCTAATTTTTTTTTAGTTTACTATACTTGTTTATGTTTGACTAAGCCAGATGTTTAATTTTCCAAAACCATGAGGACATTTGTTATGTGTGAATCTGTAATGTTTTTAATTTTACCATTAAAAGCCTAGTGGCAACATATTTGTAATGTAAAAAATGTTTTTAATGATGCGAAATGTAAATTTTTTATAATTAAAAATTTGTAAGCCATTTTGAGTTGTATAACTCATGCAAAACCATAATTGTCAAATAAACAACATTACTGCAAATTTTATGAAGGTTTACTAATACATGTTTTAAATTCTTAGACTATGGAAAGGCACCCACCTTTGTTCCCCATATTTTTCAAATGCAGAATTACACCCTTTAATGTGTTGCCAAAAAGAGGACAAATGTTGGAAAGAACACAACTTTAATTTTGATTTTTATATCTCCAAAAAATGTAACCAAAATACAAAAATAAAAAACTACAAAGACTCCAAACACCCCACGATTCTTTGTAGGCAGATGTAGGCCTACAGTAAGTAGGCAGATGTATCGCGCATCTCCTCCAGAATACCCCTCAGGATGTGGGTTAGATCTGTAGAAAAAATTTCAAAAATGCATAAAAAATACTTCATTAAAATTAGAAAGATTTGATCATTACACATTATTCAATGTACAAAAAAGTGTTTAAACATACTGATGTTACAGTGTGTTTGAAAGTAGCAGACACACAACTTTATTAATAGGTTTCTAGTTTTCTGTTGCTCCAAAAATGTAAAACCCTAACTATGTGGCATAATCCAAAAACCACTATGATGATGTTACAAATAATGGGAGGTGTATTCTTAAATCATGATGGCCATATCCTTAAAACACTATGCACGTAAACAAAAAATTTTTTAGGGCCTACAAAAAACATCACTTTGCCTAAGTACATTAGTACATTTTAAACACAGTGTACACAACATCAACAAGGGTTGTCTGGTTCCTAGCACCTTGGCAAGTTTGGTGACAGGTTTTTGGACATTGTAAAATACTAAACCAAATTTAATCATTAGTTCCTCAAACTACAAAAAAATGTAAAATTAAAAATAAAAAAAAATTTGGGACGACAACAAAACCAAAAAAGGGCAAGACAATAAACATAATGTTGTAAGTCTGAAAAACAGCATTACTGCACAATGATGTTAAACCCCATCCAGCATTTTTTAGGAAAATGAAAAAAAAACATGGCTAACAACAACACCCCAAAAAAAGTTTTAAAAATAACGTACCCTGAGAGTGATCAGACACAGCACCAGATGGTGCCGGCGAAGCTTCCGGGGAGGGTGAATATTCGGGAGTGGGGGGAATGGTGGAAGGGGAAATGGAGGCGACAAGATCACAGGGAGGGGAGAGTTGGGACATTTGGGATGAGTGGGCAGGGGAGGGAGGCAGACTTGGGGAGGATTGGAACAGGGAGGGAGGGTTACTGGGGGAGTATGGTGGTGTGAATGGAGGGCTGGCTTGAGATGCAGGTGAGGGCTGCACGTTCAAATGTGAACTTTGTAGACGCCATGCCCTTCTCTGTCTCCGCTGAGCTCCTTAAATGTAAACATAAAAACACAAACATAGTTTAGAAATTCGGATACACAATACAAGTACACATTCTGTACAATAGGGACAACATACAGGAGGGTTTTTGAACATTGACTAAAATAATTTGCAAAGCAACATACATTTTAAACAGTCCACTAATTAATACTTATAAACAAACGCATACTTACGTCTGCATATTTGCAAATGCAAATTCCGGAGGAGCACTGGCGTCCGGCGGCCCAGGTCCGACCAGCGACGCTCTAATTGAGCTATATTTCTCAGAAATACCGCTGATCGGAGGGCTCCTCTTACCTCCGCATAGGCGGCCCTTTTTGCCCGATTGGAAATGGGCGGCTCAACCTGGGTGATCCGCCTGTCCATAATGCTGACCAGGACAAGGAGCTCGCGCCTGGTAAACGCTGCGGCTCTCATGATGGCAATGTGCGTTTTTACAGAAAACATGAAATATACATGGGGTATAAAAAATATGATTGGCTAAAATATTTACACTTTCATCAAAAACACCTCTATTGGCCAATCCTTTAATCATGTGTCCCCCAAAATAAGGTCACATTTGATTGGCTACAACACGCAGTGTGCAATTGCAAACATAAGAGTGCAAATGATACTAACGCAAAATGCAAATGCATTTATAAATGCATTTGCATTTAGCAAACGGACATTCACAGTTAATATACCTTGCTTTGTTTTTCAGATTGTGTGAAAAAATAAGAACGGACAAAACAAACACGAAATGAACAATAAAGTTTATTGACACATGTTAAAAAACTTGTTTGAAAGAACTGCAAGAGTTAAACACTTAATTAGATAATTGCCAACAAGCTAATAACAAGCTGATCGATAGTCCATGTAAACATGACACGTGACCATCAAAACAGCACATACGTCCGCAAACATCAGAACATAATTAGCATATAGTGACTGACAGCGCCGGACTACGATTGACTCGATCGTTCGTTCAGATCAGTCGGTAGCTAGAGGAGGTGCAGTGCTAACGAATGGGCATCACTTTGTTTATGATCGCCCTGCCGTACGATCGGATTTTGCGGTCGTTGGCCGTACGACCGTGCGGCCGCTTCGACCGCCTCTGAATGAGGTCCTCAGACTCTTCCAGGTGGATCAAGATGTTCCCGAAAAGGCAAGAAGAATTGTTGAAAGCAGTAATTGCTACCATGTTTTCTGCTTCTCTAATGAAGAGTTGTGTTGGTCTTTAGAGATCTATTCAAGTTTTTTTTCGCAAGTCATAGGGGTGTCCGGAGGCCACCCGTTAGGAGGGGGTAATGTCACACTCTGCTCAAATTGTATGACTTACATTACCATTTGCTGCAGGTCAGGATTTCTGCCTGACCTTGTCAGCTGCTAGCATTCTTCCAGTGGGAGTGCTCCTGCCTCATCTGACCTCAGCAGCCTATCAGGGACTGGCTGCAGATTCATATCCCCTGTGAGAACTCACACTAGTGCCAGAGCAAAGAGTTGCTTCCTAGTGTTAAGTTCTATCCTGTGGCTCCTTAGTGCAGAAAACCATCACTGCTATCTGGCTCAATATCTACAGTTTCTGTGTCCTGAATCGTGTGCTGTTGTATTCCAGTTTAGGAATAACAAGCTTTTCCTAAGAACATCAGTTTCAGCCTGTTATCCAGCTCAGTGCAATCACCAGCTGCACTGATTATAGAATTCCTGCAATCAGCTTCTGCAAGTCTGTTCCTGACCCTGGCTTTGTTTCTGACCTGCTACTGCCTAATCCCTGGTACTGTGTTTGGTTATCTGACTCTGACCTGGGCTATCCTCTGTGACTTGCATACGTCTGCTCCCTGGTACCATTTGTCCATTTGGTTTTGACCTGGTGTGTTGACTATGCTGAGAATCTTCTCCATTACATCAAGAGTACACTAGCACCTGTATAGGGGAACCTATTCTGAGGGCCGCAACCTGTGTGTCTGATGCAGCTAAGTTCATACCCTCTTGTGAGGATCCCTGGTGAACACTGCTGGCACATTAGACTCCGCACCTCGGAAATAGGTCTTGTCAATTCCCAAAATTTGGATTGCGTCCATTAACCATCCAAGAGTCGTGACAGGCGGCTTCTTTAAAATGTGGAAAAACTCATGTTCATAAAAATGAACCACAAATTCTATGAAGAAAACCTTTGCTGCTAAATGCAACAAAGTACAGAGACTTCTGTAATGGTGGATTCCAGAAGGGATGAGCCAATATTGTGTGCTGATTATGTTAACACTGATGAGGGTAAGGAGGATGAGGATTATAATGACATCTTCGCAGTGTAAAGATGATTAAAATTGCTGTTAGCCACCTTAAGCTCATTGGTAGCTGGTTCGTGGGGACCCAAACAAACCAAGCATTTCACCAACAAAAGTGGAAGCCCCTATCGCTGAAGTGCTTGGTTTGTTAAATTGTGCATGTTCTTTTTAATATAAAACATAAGGGTGGGAGGGCCCAAGGAAAATTCCCTTTGGCACCACTTATTTTTATTATGGGCTATATATATTTTTTTTGGGGGGGGGGGTCATTGGTAACAATTGTTTTTGCATAGACAAACATTTTTATTGGTTATTGTACTAATACATTACTAATTTGCAACACAATTTTAACCAGAAATAATGTGGTGTCTCATGAAAAATGAAAAAATAACAAATTCAATTAGCAGCTATAAATTACTTCAGGGCTATCCAATTAGCCACAAAGTGGGACCACTTTGGGGATTTTTTCGGGACCCAAGCAGGCTCAGAAAAAATGTTTTGACTTTTCAGGAAGCCACCAGCAAAAATACATAGGTCCATGAACTTATCACGGTTTCCATGTGTTTTTGTCCGAAAACAGATAAATTTTTCAGGGGAAAAAATGGTCTCTAATTGAGTTGCCTAATGCTTAAAAAAAGTAAAAATTTTGGCTCCTGAAAAATTATTGGGGTTAATTGAATACCCCCATAGTATTATTCAGTAATATGAATGAACAAGATAAATTGTATTCTTTTATGGCCTTTTCTCAGTTGCAAACAAGGCCAAGTCTGAAAAAAAATATTTTCTTAATCAATTAATCGATCAGTCAATCATTTACCTTTCTTCCTCTACATACATGCTCCACCTCCATTTCCCTGTACTGCCCTCAGGCCTCTGATCTAGTTATTGATTAATGAAACATTCTTTTTATGGAGACGTATAGTTTATTAAACTGACATTCTGTCTGCCACTGCTGTGTTGCAGTGTTTCATAGATGTGCTATATTCTTTTAAACTGCCATGTGTTTCTACCGCTGCTCTGTTGCTTACAGTAGTTTAGCCACCCAGCTTTTGCCAATATTGGTGAACAAGTTTTTCAGCTGTGAGGTGGTCAAAATTTACTGGAAATTTATGTTAATGAGGTTAAAATAGGAACAAAAACAGGCCCACATTTCATGATGTTAGCTGTTTTTTCAATTTTTTTTTAAATATATCCAGATCCAAAACACAATAATGCATTAGAACCTAAACCAAAACATGGGGGACTGCGCACATCTCAAATAATATTACCTCTCTTGCAGGGTTTAATACCATAATAATTGATAATAGATACCCTGGAATTTCTCATGTTAATGGACATATTTATATGTATTCACCAATGTGTCCCAATGTTATTGCATCCATCCAAGCATGTACAAGTAGACAATACAAAAAAATTTGCACAAATGTAGCCCATTAGCTACAATGGCTAACACCATTTAAAGATTGTGTTAGCTATAGTTATCACATTTGCAAATGAAAACGGAAAGATCACAGTAGATATCTCCTGATAACTGCTGCAATCACATCTTCTTACATTCCGGGGATACTTCATTTTTGTGAGTATCTGCCAAAAGCAGCTATTTTCTGGGGGTTTCCCTGCAAAATAGTGTTGATAATATGCACCCAATTTTTTTTTAGCCAATTGCGAATGTCACCTATTAATTAATTTTGACATAACTTTCCTTCAAAACATCTGCGTAGAAAAAAAACAAAAAACAAAGTACATAATAAGTGTGTAACCTATGAGACATAACTGGCTACATATACATTAGAAAAATTATCAATTCTTCTGTAGTTCTATGATAAAATAAAAAATATTACCGTAATACGGAACATATTTGGGAGGATGGTAAAATCAGCTAATATGACTGCATGTTCTTGTAATTTGGTTTGTTCTTTAATCACAAAGAAACAGTCATTTGGCTGTTAAATAACTGTCATCGGAAATGATCCCCCTGCCTTTGATATTTGCCATTTTTGGCAAATACTGAAAACTAGAACTCCAGCTTAGCAATTAATCATTTTTGTCAGGCTTGCTACATAATGTGCTCTGAACAGAGTGTTAGGTTTAAAGTTTCGTATTCAGAACACAAGCTTGCACCGGAGTCTATCTTTGTGTTTAAGTTCATACAGTAACAGCAGTCATTATTATAATGCCAAAAGGGCAGCAAATGAATCATTTATTTGTAATTATACAAAGAATAAATTGCTGTTTTTTTTAACATTTGCATTTCAAATAATAGAATACATTCTTTTTTTTCTTAAATACTATGCATGTTATGCTTGAGTACTGTAATTGGAAAATGCAACCACTAGTATTGTCAATGTGAAAGAGAAGCCTATTGTACATGTCTTGTTGCCCAGTGTATAATTGTTCCTTGCTATTCAGGTAACTACTACAACTGTTTGGTAAAGAACTCATTGTTCCTTAGTGCTTATGCTACATGCCAGGTTTATTTATTTTAACACAATGATACATAATTTTGCTATTTGTATGTTTATTACACATTCATTGCTTATGTCAAAAGTAAATGTTGTTGTTCATTTCCAGCAATAATTTGGCAACAAATCTGAGAAAATCTTAAAAAATAATGTATATATTTATCATACATTCTAAAGACAGGTAACGGTGTTGCCCATAGCAACCAACAAGGTTTCTGCTGCAGTATCATTTTATAAAATATACTATAAAATTATAGCTAGAATCTGATTAGAGTTGATACATTCCCCCAGTGGGTTTGGAGCTTTATTCTATTGTGTCACAAGCAAGAAAAGACAAATTAGGGAAGTAGAGATTTGAAGTACAGTAATCACAATGTCTATAAGTGCAGTAGTATTGGGGTGGCATCTGTGTAGTACTGTATTTCCTAGTACCTTTACTGTGCACGTGGGTGTGACAGTGAAGTGGTGTGGCAGGGGACAGTTACTGCAGGTTAATGCAGGATTAAGGTTTAGGGGTCTATTTACTAAGCCTTGGAAGGAGAAAAAGTGGATGGAGAAAAGGTACCAGCCAACCAGCTCCTAACTGTCATTTTTCAAACACAGCCTGTGACATGGCAGATAGGAGCTGATGGCTGGTACCTTATCTCCATCCACTTTATCTCCATCCAAGGCTTAGTAAATAGACCCCTTATTGTGGGAACACACTAATCAGATATATCAGCAGATGATGCTTGTTCGTACACACTGAACAGCCATCATCTGCCCGCAGGTCCCGACGCCCAGGGGGCGTGTCCTGGAGGGGGTTTCACCCCCCTCCTCGCGGCTGCCGCTGTGTGTGTACGGGCGGTCTGCAGACATAGCTGTCCATCGGCTGTGCAGCACAGCCAATGCAATATGTCGGTGAACGCCAGCGTTCACCAACATATAGCGGGTACACACTGCCCGACGGGCAGCAGATACATTGGCCGATCAACTGATCGGCCAATGTATCTGTCAGTGTGTACCCAGCTTTAGTAACATGAGATAAAAGATCCAATGACTGGAGGGAGGGTGGAGACCTCAGAGGGATAAAAGCTGGAAACACGCAGGGGATCAGCCTCTTCACAAGAAGCTTCAGAATACCTCTGGATAGGATAAGTGGACAAATGTATTAATTTGACTGTTCCCTATCTCTGGCTACTGTATCCCTCTCATCTCCATCCGTATCTGTGTTTCGATTCTCTGCCCCCTTTTGTTTCTCTCTTTATCTAAGTTTGGTTTTCCTGTAGGCTACATTCATTTATAGATCATATCCAATTAATCCGATACCCCTCAGTGTGGCAACTTCCCTACCCTAGGTTTATTTTTACTCTTCCCAGCCTCCTCTGCCTGTTGCAATCTATACAAACATATCTTATTGTGGCAACTCCCCTCCCTTGAAATCCTTTTTTTCAGTCCCAACCTCCTCTCCCCAATGCTATTTATACAACCCCCCTTAATGTGGCTGCTCTCCTATCTGGTCCACCTCTTGTACCTGTGCCTGTTCTGTTTCCCCTCCACTGCAGAACACAATGCTGGGCTCTCCATCCTGAAGTGCTGGGGGAAGCGGTCGTGAGGCAGCAGGTCCTGCCACAACCACTCCAGCAATCTGCCGCAGTACTCCGACACGCAGTGGGATCACCCCCAACATGCACTGGAAGCGACACTCCACTGTGATGAGTGACAGCAGTCCTGAGTTGAGAGACTGTTGTTAACTGGTCCATGCTATCAGTGAGGGGACTCTTACTGATGTGTCTACCATGAAGACATGTTGATGCTTTCTTATGTGCTTAACCCTACATTTCTTACAGGTTGCTACAGAGAAGCTTTGATATTAATGTTTGTGTAACATGCAGAAGCTTGTAGCAAGGGGGTGTTGAAGGTGGAGTGTGCTAATTCGCAGACACCCTGTTTCTCCTCCAGTGTGGCTTAATTCCCTTACCACGATGGCCACTGACTTAAGTACTGTGCATGTGTGGCGCCATCTTGTCACTGTGTTAAAGTGCCACAGTGGGAGATAGTAGCTCCAGGGAAACCTGTGAATACCTGTGACCTAAGCTGTTTCCCAGTGATCCTGCACCACCACCCACTACCTGCATACACTCACCAGCTGGTGAGCTGTATAACATCCCGCTCTGCTCAAGCTCCACTCCATTTACCAGTGTGCATAACATTGAGTATGTCTGTACATAATTTACCATCAATAAAACCTCTCTACTGGTTTCTTAACTGGGCTGTTCATTTTCTCAGGGTATCCACTGGTGTGTGCAGAAGCTCTGCTACATCATCAAGCCCGTACACATATATTTCCAACACACAGATAACAGAAATAGAGAGCACCAAGCACGCTATCAGTTAGCAGCTGGAAAGAAGATGTCAGCCTCTGAAACATCAATAGACCATAAAACAAAATAAAGAAGCCAGCACTTAGGACCTCATTCAGAGTCGGTCGTAGCGGCCGCATGGTCGTAAGCATACAATGTTTTTCTTTCTGTGCCTGCGCACGGCTAGCTGTGCGCATGTGCGTACGAGCTCTACCGATGAAAAATACTGTCGGTCGTAGGGCTTCCGACACGGAAGTGGATTGCTAAAGTTGATTGACAGGAAATACCGTTTGTGGGAGTATACGGGGGTGGTGGTCTGCAAACGGAGGCGTTCTTCAGCATTTCCAGGCGGTTTAGGGGAGTGCATAAATTATCTGCTTCGTACTACCAAGAATTGCGGATGCATGACAACGTCACTCTACGAACAGGATGATCGCCCAGGCTAAGGTAGGCAAGAAGCGTCCGTAAGCCACAACAGTACAATCGTTAATCCGATGTTACCTGCGATGTTTCTAATTGAAACCACACAAACCAAGCAGCTAAGATTGCTGCATTGTAACTATTAACACTGCTAATTACCTTGTAACTGATTTCACTTCCGTGTGCATTAGGGAATTCGTTACACAAATGTTTATTTGTGCTTTTTAAACATTTTTTAGGTAAAACAGTTTTTAAAACATCTAGCATTGTGTTTTACGTAGCAGCATTTTCAGATACCATACTTTTTAAACCTTGTATACATTGATATAGTTAAAGATAGACATTTTGGTAATAACATTTTTTATTTTTTTGAAATTCGCCTTTCAGCACAATTTAAATAACAATTGTTACGGCAACATTTGCATATAATTAAAATAATAAAAAACAAATTAAAAAAACAGAAAATTTGTTAAAAAAAAAAAAAGAGCTTGAGACATTGGTGACAAGAAATATGGGGACTGGACAAGAGGTGAAGGAAGAGATATCCAGGGCTACTTTCGTCATTTGGGCCGGCTCGGAGGAAGAGGAAAGCTATGGACAGCCGACTGGCGTGTAACACGCTGACTGGCCTGGACAGAGGCAGATGGGATTTCCTCTGGCCTAGGCATAGGGCTCTCCATACTTGCGGGGGTGGCTGTTGGGCTGCCAGAGGTGGTGGTCCTGGGAGGAAGGGAGTCTCGCTCCATCATGGCAGGTGGGTTGGCCTGCTCCTGGGTATTGGCCCAATGATCAAAGGCCCCAGCAATGGTCTCCAGGGCCACCGCCACCCTCACCAGAGTGGTCTCCATCCTCAAAAGAACAGATGTGTTCTCCTGAGTTTGGGAGACCAACCTGGTGAGGAGAGGAACTACTCAGTCCGATGGTTGCCCTGGAGTAGACTCCATAGGGTCCCCAGATGGAGTACTTGGATCCTCCCCTGCAGAGTCTCCATCTGTGCTGGACCCAGACCTGACCTCAGGAGCAAGCACTACCTCCTCTGAGTCTGGAAAAAAAAGAAAAAAAAAACATTTTTATTTTGTAAAAAAAAAAACCCCATACACGTTTTAGCTTTATACTTTTGGAGTCTTAAAAATATTTACATTCTTGCACATGTGGAGCGTTGAAGTCGGCCATGTCAGTGTCCATAGTGGACACGCCGACTATCTCCTCTTCCGTCACACATCCCTGAGCCAACGTCTCCAACCTCCTCCTCCTCTAGTGGTGGAATTAGGTTCCCAGCACCTACAACATTTTTAAAATTAGATAAAATAAAAAAGGTATATTTTTGGAAATATGAACTGTTCTTGTGTTGTTTAAAAAATGTGATTCGCACTTACCTGCCTCAGTTGGCCTCTGCTCACCATGCTCCTCACTTGACATTTTTCAAACCTGTGAGAGAGCATGAAGAATACTGCTTGTGCAGACTTTTTTATAGATGTGAGCGCATCCCTGGATTGGTTACCCGTGCATCCTTATTTGCCTAAGTACAAATGCACACCTTTCCTGCATTCCGTAATCACTGCGTGGGTTGGGCTAGATGTGAGCGCATCCCTGGATTGGATACCCATGCATCCTTATTTGCCTAAGTACAAATGCACACCTTTCCTGCATTCCGTAATCACTGCGTGGGGTTAGGCTAGATGTGAGCGCATCCCTGGATTGGTTACCCATGCATCCTTATTTGCCTAAGTACAAATGCACACCTTTCCTGCATTCCGTAATCACTGCGTGGGTTGGGCTAGATGTGAGCGCATCCCTGGATTGGTTACCCGTGCATCCTTATTTGCCTAAGTACAAATGCACACCTTTCCTGCATTCCGTAATCACTGCGTGGGTTGGGCTAGATGTGAGCGCATCCCTGGATTGGTTACCCATGCATCCTTATTTGCCTAAGTACAAATGCACACCTTTCCTGCATTCCGTAATCACTGCGTGGGGTTGGGCTAGATGTGAGTGCATCCCTGGATTGGTTACCCATGCATCCTTATTTGCCTAAGTACAAATGCACACCTTTCCTGCATTCCGTAATCACTGCGTGGGTTGGGCTAGATGTGAGCGCATCCCTGGATTGGATACCCGTGCATCCTTATTTGCCTAAGTACAAATGCACACCTTTCCTGCATTCCATAATCACTGCGTGGGGTTGGGCTAGATGTGAGCGCATCCCTGGATTGGTTACCCGTGCATCCTTATTTGCCTAAGTACAAATGCACACCTTTCCTGCATGATTCAATAATTGTGTTTTTTTTACTTTATTTAAGGCAAAGCCAAATGTTCCCTTACTTGTGGGTAGTAGTTGGAGTGATTTGTGGTGCAGGAAGGGATTGTTAGTGGTTACATTGTTTGGAGTTGTTTGAGTGTTGCTTGTGTGTGTTTTTGGAGTGTTGCTTGTGTGTGTTATTGGAGTGTTGCTTGTGTGTGTTGTTTGAGAGGTGCTTGTGTGTGTTTTTGGAGTGTTGCTTGTGTGTGTTTTTGAAGTGTTGCTTGTGTGTGTTGTTTGAGAGGTGCTTGTGTGTGTTGTTTGAGTGGTGCTTGTGTTTGTTGTTTGAGTGGTGCTTGTGTGTGTTGTTTGAGTGGTCTTTTTTTTTTTTGTCATTATGGGTGGTGGTTTTATTTAAAAAATTTTTTTGGGTGTTGGTTTTATTTTTATTTTTTTTGGGGTGTTGGTTTTATTTTTATTTATTTTGGGTGTTGGTTTTATTTTTATTTTTTTTTGGGTGTTGGTTTTATTTTTATTTTTTGTGGGGTGTTGGTTTTATTTTTATTTTTTTTTGGGTGGTGGGTTTTTTTTTTTTGGGTGGTGGTTTTATTTCTCTTTTTTTTGGTTGTTTTTTTTTTATTTTTGTTTTGGGTTGTGGTTTTATTTAGTTTTGTTTGGTGGTGGTTTTTTTTTTTAGATGGTGGTTTTAATTTTTATTTTTGTTTTGGGTGGTGTTTTTTTTGGGCCAATTTGTTTGGAGCATACATTTACGAAACCCGGTTACTTGTTGTGTTTGGGTGGCCGTGCTTTTGAAGGCTTAAAAAACCAACGTTATTAGAAGACTCAAGTAAGTGTGCCAGCCTACTGCATTTTTTGATTATTTTTATTTTGTTCTATAAACCAAAAAAAATTACATTATTGTTTAAAATTTTATCTGGATTTTTTAAATTTTTTAAGGTGTTTAACAGTCCAATTTGTACTTGAATCAGGTAAGTGTCTATTTATACAAACCTAAAAGTTTGTTTTTTTAAATGATGTAGTTTTTTGTGTCGTTTTTTTAACATTTAATAATGCATTTTTTTTAATTTTAGAAATGAAAATAATAAAATTACCCAAAATTAATATTGAAAAATGTAAAAGTTAAGGTTTGTTTTAACAATAATAGTAGTAATAGTGGTTTTTAATAAAACAAATAAAAAATTATTTTTCTTCCCTTAAAAAAACAACCGTACAACAAATACACCTGTAGGGATTTCTGAAGATGGCACTGCCCGACCCTGTAAGAATATGCACCATTATTATAAAGCTAAGTATTATTGAACAAATAATCAAAATCTATTCTCTAAAACCCTTTTTTTTAAATAAATTAACTTTACAGAGCGATGTTGGACAGCTAATAGTGGCCATGTTGCCCCCCACCAACCTTCCTCAGCCTCCTCCTGGGCGTAGGCATAGGAGACATGCAAGGGCCAAGACATATAGAACACGTGTCACCCTTTTTGGAATACCTGATGATGTGGTTGTAACCACTTATCGCCTGCCTCCAAATATTATCCTAGACACTCTTTCAATAATAAAGAATGATCTAGAAAGTCAGATTCACATTCCTAAAGCAATCTCACCACTTACACAGTTGTTGGCGGTGTTACATTTCTGCGCCTCAGGGTCTTTCCAAACCACTGTGGGGCTGGTGGGTGGCCTCTCCCAGCCCTCATTTTCACGGATCCTGAGGCGTGTGCTAGATGCATTCTTCAATCATATAGCACATTTTATTAGTATGCCTTTGGATACGGAAGCCCTTAATGTGGTAAAGCAGAAGTTTTTTGAAATTGCAGGCTTTCCACACGTCACAGGGGTAGTGGATGGCACTCACATAGCACTTCAGCCCCCTGCATGCAGGGAACAAATATATAGGAACCATAAACATTTACATTCCCTAAATGTAATGGTGCTATGTGATGCCTCCCTCCAGATCCTCTCCCTGAATGCCAAATTCCCAGGCTGCAGCCATGATGCGTACGTGATCCAGCATTCAGGGATTTGGCCAAAATTAAGCACACTGCAAGCTGGTGACGCGTGGCTTCTTGGTAAGTAAAAATCCAGTATGTAGCTATAGTAATAGAGTAAACATGTTTTCATGGTCAATTTATGTATCTTTTGGTGTCCCATTTCCATCAAGTGACAGTGGATATCCTTGCACGCCCTGGCTGCTGACTCCTTATTTGACTCCCACACCAGGGCCACAAACTCAATATAATGCCGCATTTACTGCCACCAGGCACGTGGTGGAGCGCTGTATCGGCCTTTTAAAAGGCCGGTTCCAGTGTCTCCATCACTCTGGTGGTGCACTCATGTACTCGCCGGAAATGGTTTCTCACATTGTGGTCCTGTGTGGGATTTTACACAACATTGCAATAAGGAGTCGAGTACCCATGCAGGCAGAAGATGCCTTGCCAGAGGATGGCCCCCCGGAGGAAGGTGTTGTGATGCTGTCGGGGGGGAGGGGCAGACGCGAATCTGTTGTTTCACATTTTTTTAGGTAAGAATATTTACCTGTTTTTTTTTTAACACTTAGTGCAAATGTATTTTAACGTGTACCTATTTTTTTTCTTTTCCCACCAACAAAATCACAACACTTTCCAAAACTGCAAAACTAATGGAACCCATTGGCAATACCCTGTATGTTTTTGGACAACTAACAAATTTAGCCCGGATATACCCCAACATGTTTAGTTATTTTGCCTTTTCTTTTATTAATTTGTATGTTTTCCATTCAAATATCTGTTTGTTTTTTTACTATTGTTGTTTATGTCTGACTAAGCCAGATGTTTTCTTTGGCAAAACCCTGAGGACATTTGTTATGTGTGATTCTGTGCTGAAATTCTTTTTACGAATAAAAGCCTGTTGGCAACATGTTTGTTATTTAAGAAATTTTTTCAATTAAATACAAATGGTTTGTGTTTGTTTTTATGAAAGACATTTTGAGGTGGATAATGTATGGTAACCCCTAAAAAAAAATTAAACAACATTACTGCAAATGTTCTTATGGTTTACAAATACATTTTTGCATTTCTTACACTATGGAAAGGCACCCAGCTTTGTTCACAAAGTATTTGAAATGCAGAATTACACCATTTAATTTGTTCAAAAAAAGAGGACAAATGTTTGGCCAACAAAAACTTTAATGTAATATAATAATTAGAAAAATGGACAAATATAAAAAAAAAAAACTAAAATTGCTCCAAACTCCTCACAATGCATTGGAGGCAGCAGTAGGCCTGCAATAAATGTCCACTTGTGGTTCGCAGCTCTTCCTTCATTTGCCCCAGGATGTGGGTTAGATCTGTGGACAGAAACATTTTTTTTTTTCCTTTAAAAACTTAATAAAAATTACCAACATTTTAACATTACACATTATTCAATGTATCAAAAAGTGGGTAAACACAATGATGTTAGGGTGTGTTTAAAATTTTCATCCAAACAAAGCCCTGTGCTGGTTCTTAATATACAGGGGCCCCCTACTCATTTTGGCCCCTGTATTTTTAGAACCAGAACAGGCTTTATAAAGCCCGGGGCTGGTTATGCTTTTGGGGAGGGGGTGCACGTCATTTTTTTTATTTAAAAACATTTAACATAAGTACACACAGAAACATGTATATATCTCATGGATATGTGCATGTTTCTGTGATAATCTGACCTGCTCAGGATGTACTCGCTAGCCTGAAGCAGGTCTATTATTTGGGGACTTTTGGTAATCTTTTTTTGCGAGTCTGAAACAGACACTCTATTACATTGGGCGAGTTGATTGTTTTCAATGTGAAAACATCTGGATGCGAGTTTGAGAATGGAGAGTTTTAGTAACTCTGAAAAATGTGAGTTTTAGTGAACAGACACCCTATTACATTGGAGAGTTGTGAAAAATTGCGAGTTTAGCACCAAACTCGCAATTTACCAAAATAGACTACCTATTACATTTGGCCCAATGTGTTTGTTTGCTATGGCAAACATCACTTTTCCTAATGAAGTTACATCTTAGTACATTTTAAACACAGTGTACACAACATTAACAAGGGTAGTCTGGTTCCTAGCACCTTGCCAAGTTGTGTGACATGTTTTTTAACATTCTAAAATACTAATCCAAATGTTATCATTTTTTAATTAAAATAAAAAACATTTTTAAAAGCCCAAAAGACCTACATTTTTGTGGTCCCCAATAAAAAAAAGGCCCAGGCACAAAACATAAGGTCGAAATTTGGAAAAACAGCATTACTGCGCAATGATTTTGACACCCATACTGAAATTACCAAAAAAAGGAGGAATACTTGGAAAGTATTGGAAGAGGGAGGGAGGGTTACTGGGGGAGTATGGTGGTGGGGAGGGAGGGCTGGGTTGAGCAGATGGGGAATGTGAGGGTGAGGGCTGCAGGTTGGCACCTGCATTACCGAGATTTCAGCATGCCCTTCTCTGTCTCCGCTGTGTTTCTAAAATTTAAAGATAAAAAAAATAAAAAAAGATTAGTTTTCAATTTCGGCTACACAATACAAGTACACTTTACACATTCAGGACAATAGGGACAACATACAGGAGGGTTTTTTAACATTGACTAATAGAATTGGAAAAGGAACATACATTTTTAACAGTCCACTAATTATTACATTTATACAAACGCACACTTACGTCTGCGTAGTCGCGCCCGCAAATTCCCCAAAAGGACAGGCGACCGGCGGCGCAGGTCTGACCAGCGCCTCTCTAATTGCGCTATATTGCGCCTGTATCCCGCACTTCTAAGGGCTCACCTCACCTCCGCATAGGTCACCTGCTTTATGCGGTTGGAAATGGGCGCTGTGCGGACGTAATCCACCTGTAAATTATCTGCACCAGGATCAGCAGTTCCCGACGGGTAAAGGCCGCGGCTGTCATGATGGCAATGGCCGATTTTTCAGAAAACATGAAATATACACGGGCTAAAAAAAAGATGATTGGCTAAAATATTTACTCAGTTTCCAAAAAAAAACACTATTGGCCAATCCTTTAATCATGGCCCGAAAAATAAGGTCACATTTGATTGGCTACAACACGCAGTGTGCAATTGCAAACATAAGAGTGCAAATGATCCTAACGGAAAATGCACATGCATTTTTAAAGTTAACACACTTATCAACAGTACATTCACAGATAATAAATCTTACTTTGTTTTTTAAATTGTGTGAAAAAAAAAAAAACGAAGAAAACACCCACGAAATGAACAATAAAGTTTATTGACACATGATAAAAAAATAGTTTTAAAGAACAGCAAGAGTTAAACACTCTTAATTAGATAATTGACAACAAGCTCATAACAAGCTGATTGATAGTCCATGAAAACATGACATGTGACCATCAAAACAACACATACGTCTGCAAACATCAGAACATAATTAGCATACAGCGACTGACAGCGCCTGACTACGATTGTTTTGTTCGTACTATCAGATCAGTCGGTAGCTAGAGGAGGTGCAGCGCTAACGAATGGGCGTCACTTTGTTTACGACCGACCTGCCGTATGATCGGAATTTGCGGTCGTTGGCCGTACGACCGTGCGGCCGCTACGACCGACTCTGAATGAGGTCCTTAGTGTTACCCAGTAAACTTACAATATGAATGGATACTGTTAGATGATGGATGAGTTAATAATATAGTTAGCAATTTATTAAAACAAATACACACTGTAAAATAAAAAATGGTAACAGTTCATATGATCATATATGACAATAAAAGCAGGAGCTGTATAACAGGTAGCTTGATAATTGTAACTGCAAACAAATTACACTTTCCAATATTAATTAAGGTGATACTTAACAATCGGTGATGCAGGAAGCAGGTGATCATAGTTCAAACTGGATTAGCAGACAAGGATTAAGGATACCAGCAGTACAGAGTATTCACCAGGTATTCATGTCAGCTAGTTTACACCAAGGCATGAAGCTATAACTGACAAAGAGGTGAATGCCTGGCTGCCTTTTAACACACACAGGGCCTGATTCAGACCTGGTCGCAAGCGCTGAGCGCTCGCAACCAGGTCGATGTTTGCCCACTGGGCATGCGCATGACGGAGCCGGCTCCATCGTGCGCATGTAGGAGACCTGGCTAGCGATGGGTGCTCCGTCGCTCCGGGTCTCGCACCAAAGGGGGCGAGCTGTCAATGGTGATTGACAGCTCGCCCCGTTTGGTAGGCGGGCAGGGGGGGTGGCTGGCCAAATGGAGGTGTTCCCAAAGGAATGCCTACAGTTTGGGGGCGGCCCCACTGACATCACCAGTGATCTCAGTGGGAGAGCTTCCAGCTCTATTAGAGCCAGAAGCTCTCTGGGGCTTGCGTCCATGAGACCCTACCACAAGGGTCTCGTCGCAAGTCCGATGGTCACGATGGTCTTGACCATCGCGACCATCAACCTGGCTGCTTGCAATAGCTGTGCGAGCGGCCAGGAGGCCGAACAAAAAAAAACAAAAACGCCCTGATTCAGAGCGAGCGCTCATTCAGAGCGTCCGTCTCTGAATCAGGCCCACAGACCGATCACCAAACATTCATACCCCTTTTACACCAGAGCTAAAACCCGGGTTATTGCAGGGTTAAACCGGGTAGCTCCTTGGTGTAAAAGGGGAGAGGGTTGGAACGCCAGGTCCAGTGACCCGGCAATCCAACCAAGGTATCTTGCAGGGTTTAACATGGGAGTAACCCATGAAACCCTTAAGTGTGAACGGTGCACTCTGGGTCATGATGACCTGGAGCGTGCCACATGCCGGCCGATTGGTTTGGCTTCAGTGGAGCTTGGAGATGACATTATCTCCAAGCGTCCACTTCAACGCTGGAAAAGCCGGGTCTATGCAGACCCGACTCTGGTGTGAACAGCGCCGACTCGGGAATGTCCTGGGTCGGTGTCGGCTAAATTCCGGGTCTGATCCGGATTGGAACCCTGTTCCAACTCCGGGTTAGACCCAGAATATAGGTATAAAAGGGTATAATTAGGATCAACCCCCTGCAAGTAAAATAAGTTACAGGTGAGGTACTGCACATAGGAGAGCAACTAATGAGTGTTCCAGCAATTAAACACCAGCTGCAGACATTCCTGTGAGCTCTGATCACATACACTAGCGTCCTGGTCTCCTATCAATAACTGGGAGCAACATGCAAAGTGGCTACTGATGTTGGCGTTCAGATCTCCTAGCAACCAGCAGGACCTGAGGAGGTAGTGAATTACTGCACTGGCCTCTGCGGCTCCTAACAACAAGGCACTATTAATAATGGTTTAGCCTCATCTGTGATTCATTATGTCATTGGGAAGATTGCTGTTAGCACTTCCCTGTTATGTTCTTAAATGTTGCTATATGTCATTGTTATATTGTTCAAGTATCAATTAACAATATAATGCTGTTTAATTATGGGCATATACACTGAAAGAACAGTAACCACTCTGGGAGATCTTTGTTAAAAAGAAAATTTTGCATATTTGCCAGCCAAAAACACTTTTATTGCACTTTGTGGTGTGACAACATGGACCGGTAGCCCTGTTAGCCTGTAACTCCCACTGACCCCAAAACAATTCTAAAAGTTAATTGTAGGAGTACATCACTATTCATTGTTATAATCCAGGACTAAAGCTCTCTTGTTGAAAAAATTCAGTGGCTACATTGTATGACAGTAAAATTTGCATACTTTGGAGAGCTACATTCTGCATCTTGAGGTATGTAAGGCAGTAAGTGGGCACTAGCCCAACTCTTGAAAGTAACAGCTACCAGGCAAGACATTGGATGTGTGCCCCCCCCACTCTACACATTGAGCCACATCATAGGTACCAGAGAAAGCGTAAAAGTTGGTGTTCAAGAGCCAGCATAAGAAAACACTGTCTGAGGCTTCTCAATCATCTGCATATGCACCATATTTCATAATTTCACCTGAAAATGACTGCTGCCAGCAGGGATAGGGGGTCCACTACATAGAGGGCGATCCTGCTGCACACAGCCCACAGACATTAATACACCCATGAGAATAGAGAATACTACATGTGCATGATTTAATCATTTAAAAATGCCAAGAAGCTGTCCTTGAACAGGAGTGTCAGGACTGCGACTATTTCAGTACATAAAGATAGACTACTTTTGCCAAAGTTCCATTGTGGTCATTGGAGGAGCTATCCTGCTTGCTGGCATGCTTCTCATTCAGGGGATAGAGAATTAAAGTGATCATCTGTTTCCCAGGTGTTGTCAGGTTGTGGGATTCCTAGATTGCTCATTATTTCAAACCTGATTCCATTTGGGTCACATGTTCTGAAACTTCCTATGGATCACAGACCTCTAGTATAAAGCCTGTTACTAACTGTGTCTCAGTGTCTGTGCAACGTTGCTTTCAAGACTTTTCTTGGACTCCTGCCAGAACCCCGCTCCGAACCCTAGCCACACTACTGGGCCCAACCCCGCTACAATCTTCTCCGCATCACGGTGCTCAACCCCGCTACAATCTTCTCCGCATCTCGGGGCTCAACCCCGCTACAATCTTCTCTGCATCTCAGGGGTCAACCCTGCTACAATCTTCTCTGAATCCTGGGGCTCAACCCCGCTACAATCTTCTCCGCATCCCGGGCTCAACCCCGCTAAAATCTTCTCTGCATCCCGGGGCTCAACCCCGCTACAATCTACTCCGCATCACGGGGCTCAACCCCGCTACAATCCTCTCTGCATCACGGGGCTCAACCCCGCTCCGAACTCTAGCCACACCGCAGGGCTCAACCCTGTCCTGGAATCTCATCGTCTTACAGGGCTTAACCCTGCTCTGACTTCACTACTCGACAAGGCTCAAGTTTGCTTCATCTTTCACTGCACCGCAGCGCTCGGTCCTGTCCCAAAACTATGTTATTCTGCAGGGCCCGCTCTGTTCCAGATTTCCATTACTACAGGGTTTCCATCCTGGCAAAGGTCCTTAATATCTTCCTGAGGTGTTAGCCTTATTCTGGACTCAGGGTTCCCTAACACGTAAGTTCTTATATGCTAAAGACTGCTTATATATATATATATATTAGGGGATTCTCTCCTATACATATTATTGCATATGTGAACCTCTGTGCTGTATGAGACTTTATTTGAGACCTTGCTGTTTATAATTCTTATGTGAATAAATTCTATTTTACTTTTATCCTGTGCTACTGAGTTTCATGGGAAGGTCATTCCTAAGACCACCCCAGTTTATTGTGCCTAGTAGGCCTGCCTCCCTCCTGGAGTCTCAAGTGTCAGCAGCCATGACAAGGAGTGTTATATGCATAGGGGTTTATGTATCAAGCAGTTAAAAGCATGGATAATTTGACCAGTGGAGAAGTTGCCCATACCAACCAATCAGCTCCTACCTATTATTTAATAGACTGTACTTGATAAGTGCTACTTCAAAGCTGACTGATTGATATGGGCAATTTCTCCACTGGTTCAGTTCTCCACACTTTTCACTGCTTGATACAGCTCTGCATAAACCCCTTAATTTCTAAACTCTGTCATTAGAAGTAGGTATATATGCTTGGTATATTGCATAGGATGTAACCCTTTAAAGCTTTATAGTTAGAAGATGCTACACAATTGTTCTTTCTCATTACTTTCCATTTGGTTACAAATAATCATGTGTTATCACTTATCCAGGGGCCCATTCTTGATATGATCCTCTTAGGGCTGTCCTAACAGTTACTCTATATTGAGGTTTCATATTATTTTATTAAACAATTTTAGAAAAAACATACTAAAAATTACATAGTACATGGGTGATCATACAGATAAGTTTACTACTTTCCAAATATACATAATCAATAACCACCCGGTGCACACTCAGACTATCCCTGTGCCCCCAAAAAGTGGGCATAGCCTAAAATAAAGGGGCATGGCCTTCTGGGTTGTCCTGATGACTTCACTCTGGGGGCAGCTTAGCATCGTCAGAGATGCTGGGCTGCCCCCAGAGACTCGGCTGTCAGCACTGTTGGCTCCTCTTCTATGACAGGAGCCTGGTGCTGCAGGAGAACGTCACACTGCAGCACCCGGCTCCTATCACTGCAGATAAGCTGGCATTTTCTGAGGGTTACACACCAGGTGTGGCCCGTACCCCTCTCATGAAGCCACTGAAGATAGAGTGCACTAGCCACATGGATATGACAGGCAGATCAGTGCTTGCAACAGTCCTCATGCAGAATGTTGCAGGACATATAGAGGTTCTAGAGTTCACGCAACATCAGCTGGCTCTGTGTCTACAAGAACATTCTGCTTGTCAGGACAATTTCTGCTTCATACCGTATCCTCTCCAGTCTTGATGATGGGAAAAGGCCAGATAAAGTGAGGTGCTGATTTCACTGATGGTGTCCGCATTCTGAGATTGTGTGTTGATAACCAGACCTTGTCTCCGACCTAGAGTTTAGTAATACACAAGATTGCAGACCTCAAGAATTTAGCAGAAACACAGATAGGTTACAAACTAAAGACTTTAAGATCCGATAATGGAGGAGAGTATCAAAACAAAAAGTTTTTTTGACTTCATTGAGAAAATATAGGATCAAGTATCAGCTAACTATGGCGTATACACATGCTGTGATATGGTATAAACTGCAGTGTCCGGTATAATATCCAGTATAGGTGAGAGGTGTATATTACCCTTTTAGTGGATCTTCTTTTTAGCAAGGTGTCCTCGCAAATAAATTATTGCTGGGTGTAGATAATAGACCTCCAGGGTAGATGTCACCAATGGAGCTGGTCCAGAGCATAAGACAGGCACAATAGTATAAGTAGGCTGGGGAGTCCCAATAGTAAGATGAATTCAGATAAGCTACACCCAGCAGGAATTCATTCCACTAGGGGGAGGTTAGGTTCAGGTACAAGGGAGCGAGAGTTAGGGTTAGGGTAGGGAGAGTTGGGTTAGGATTCCGACCGACAAGTACCGGTATTCTAACCATGTCAGGATGCCGGGGTCGGGATTCTGACCGCTGGGATCCCAAGCACCGGCATCCCATACCCAACCCTAAGCCACAATAACATCACATGTCTATATGCATGATATGATTTGGGCCATATAATCACTTCCAGGACTCCTTGTTCTTCTTTACACTGAAGATAGCTCTTAATGACATTGGCTGTTTGTTTGGGGTCATTGTCCTGCTGCAGAATAAATTTGGAGCCAATCAGACGCCTCCCTGATGGTATCAAATGATGCGTAAGTACCTGTCTGTATTTCTCAGCATTAAGGACACCATTAATCCTGACAAAATCCCCATCTCCATTTGTTGGAATGTAGCCACAAACTTGTAAGGAACCTCCACCATTATTATTATTATTACATTTTATTTATAGGGCGCCACAAGAGGTCCGCAGTGCCGTACATACAGTAAAGGGTACACAGAACATTACATTACAATACAGTAACCAACTTATAAAGAGTGCGCAAGTAACAATTAGCAACACAATTCTCCATACACAATACAGCTGGGAAGGTAAGGCTGTCATAGAAGTGCTAGAGAAGAAGGCTGTGAGACAGTGGGGAGGAGGACCCTGCTCCTAGGAGCTTACAATCTAGAGGAATGCTTCACTATTGCCAGCAGACACTCATTATTGTACTGCCCTTCGGCGAACAAACTGCCTTCTGATACAGCCAAATATTTCACATTTTGACTAATCAGTCCAGAGCACCTGCTGCTATTTTTCTAGACCCCAGTTCTTATGTTTTCATGTATAGTTGAGTCGCTTGGCCTTGTTTCCACATCCAAGGTATGTTTTTTTTGTCCGCAATTCTTCCATGAAGACCACTTCTGGCCAGACTTCTCAGAACAGTAGATGGGTGTACCTGGGACCCACTGGTTTCTGCCAGTTCTGAGCTGATGGCACTGCTGAACATCTTCCGATTTCGACTATGCACTATGTTTCCTTGGCTGACCACTGCGTCTATGGTCCTCAACGTTGCCTGTTTCTTTGTGCTTCTTCAAAAGAGCTTGAACAGCAGATCTTGAAACCCCAGCCTGCTTTGAAATCTTTACCTGGGAGAGACCTTGCTGATGCAGTATAACTACCTTGTGTCTTGCTGCTGTGCTCTGTCTTGTCATGGTGTATGACCTGTGACATGAAACTGTCTTCCACAACCTCACCTTTGTAGCAGAGTTAGGCCAGTTTTAAGCCTCGTACACAGCTGTTTCTGTTTCAGTTAATGACTGTGTTTCAACCTACATATGAAAATGATGATCATTATCACTGTTTGGTATGATTGGTTAATCATACATTGGTTAATCATATACCTGACTATAATCCTACAGATTTCCTGACTTTGTGCAAGTGTACCTAGAAGAATTGATGCTGTTTAGAAGGCAAAGAGTGGTCACACCAAACATTGATTTGATTTAGATTTATCTTCTGTTCATTCACTTTGTATTTTGCTAATAGATAAAAATAAACTATTAACATTTCTATTTTTTAAATTCACCAATATAAATTTACCACATATAGTGAAATCCAATTAGCCGTGAAAAGCCGCGTTTTGGCGAAAAGTGTTCGCAGGTACGAACTTTTCAAACAAAAAATGTCTATTGTGCAATCCTATTGCCGAAGTTTTCGCATGTGCGAATTTTTCATAGACAAAAAACAGTGAACTGTTTTCACCATCTCAGAGCAGGTGAGAAAATTCAAATTGTAAAGGGCGACGGAATTTGCTGCGCTATATAAGAAACTGTAAATAAATAAATAAATAAAATGTGTAAAATTCCTATTTTTGATTAAAAATGTGGAGACCCCTTGGACACCCCCCTAATGACAAATTAACGAAAATTATGTCATTTTTGGAGATAAAAAAAATTAAATTGTTGTAAAATGGGTTTAAAGTAGTGGGTCTGGTATTCTGGTATTCTGTATGGATGGGACATGTGTTTTAAACATTGCAGGTGGCTGCACCATTTTTTAAAAGTGCGCTTTTAGGACACAAATTTACCTGCAGCATTTATTTTGTCCAAAAAAGACTTGCTTTTTAGCATTTTTCGACTGTTACACAACTATGCTTAAAACAGCCATTTAACACAATTTAAGAACCCCAAATATTTTTATTAGGGCCACTAATACACTTCTAAATTGATGTCCTATGTCAGTTTGCCTTTTTATGGGGTACAGACAGATTTCCCCAAATCTTGCTGTACTTTTCGCTGGTTTCTCCACTAACTGTTTTTGTGAAAATTTATTTTCGCATCTTTTGTAATAGGATAGTGCGAAAAACGGGAGCGTGCATAGACAAAAAAAGAGAAAAGATCGCACCAAAACATGCGAATTGTGCGAAAACTTCTCCGAGGTTAAGTTATTGCTTTTTCGTGGCTGATTGGATATGGCCCTAAGTATCTGTAAATATATTGCTTTGAGTCCTACATGTAGGAGTTTTAAAACTTTTAATAGGATCATTTGTGTTACAAATACAAAACTGCAAACTTGAGCAGCTAAAACTAACTCTTTGTGGCCATTTGGGGGCTCTCCTAGAGCACTTTAATCTATTCTGGGGTGCACAGTTTGGGAAACACAAAACACAATTATGCTAGCCTACTGCTATTTTAGACCTGCGGTTTTTCCAATCTAATGGATCAGTATACACACTGTACAAGGGATATCTGTATGGGATAAGAACACTTTATTTGCAGCACAGACAAAAAATGTCCAGATGGCATCATTTAAAACTAAATTACAGCTGTAGGGAAGATTCTGTACACAGTAAGGGGTTAGACTGCAGCTGACCGCTACAGAAAGAAAAGAAACTTCCATCTTAAACTTCTTTTTTTAAGAAGTTTCAAAATGTTCAAGTTTTCTATAGTCTTTTTTTATTTTTATGCCTGCAAACAATGGGTCTGATTCAGACCCGCTCGCAAGTGGGTCGATGGCCGGGCAGTGCGCATGCGCGGCGTGCACACTGCGCATGCGTGAGCTCCAGAGTGAGCGAGAAATCACTTGCTCCGGTGCTCGCATCCAAAAGGGGCAGCTGTCGATGTTGATCGACAGCTCTCCCCGTTTGGTAGGCGGGTCGGGGATGGTGGCTGGCCAAACGGAGGCGTTGCCGAAGGAATGTATATAGACACAAAAAAAGAGAGGGAAAAGGAACTGTCATGGGTGGTGCACTATTGATTAAAACATAACTTTTAATAAATAATGGTTAATACCAATTATATAGGAAAGACAACAGCGAAAATTGGTAAAATATGAAGTAGTGTAATAAAGACAGAAAATGTTATTAAAAATAAGTGGCAGCACATGTACCTGCCTCCATTATGTCATAATATAAATTGGCTGGTGATACTTAAGATATCTATATTTACTCCCTAATATATTTGGGATACACCTTTCCCTATGTTATCGTGATAGCATATAGATATAAATGAAATATAGAATACTACATAAATATATAGTTCATACCACTGATATTTAAACTTCAGCCAACAAAAAGTGTGTTTGAGTCTGACGTTTTTAAATAGCAAATCAACAGACACAAAGCCTATTTATTTTATATTTGCATCTTCATAGGAAATTAATAAACCAAGAGGATTAAGGATCACGTTGGAGTAGTGATCACTAGAAAAAATCCTTCTCTGATGTATCGGAATTAAGTCTGTTTTTGAAATGACATATCATTGTACGATCTCAGGGAGTAACTGTCATAATGTACTCAGATAGATATGGCAAATATGATTATACTTGTAATTTAACTATCCCAGCAGCCCCTGTTGTTCTTTAAGACATCAAAAATGTGTCTTATGTCCAGGTTTCCCAGTTATAGAATCATATATTAACTTTTATAGCGTTTATAGCAATTTGCGCTTCTTACAGCAAGTATATCTGGGAAATATGCAGATAGAATGCTTTCACCATGTGACCAGGTATTCTATGCTGATCGTTGCATTACAGGCATGAGATTTGCACTGGCAATGTCAGATATTTCTCCGAGTTTAGACAAACACAAACAACACAACAGTACTACATATAATGAGACATGAGGTCATGTCACACGTGCTGCTAACCGACGCGGCGTTTCGCTACACTGGCTTTGTCAAGGCAAGCCGAATCTAACATCGGGGTATCCTCATATACCCGGATGTCTAACCCTTGTCCAATCAGAAGATGTCCTGAGTCCGAGTAACCAATCGCGCTAGGTCACGTCATGCTGGCCCTGCCCACCTGATCAGCTAAGACTATACTGCTCTACTATGGGACTCAATGGTCTATTCAGGATTAGGTAATCGAGCTTAGAGTTCACTGATCCCAGTGAGACTCTAGTAGAAGCTAACCTATTAGCATATTCTCTAATAGATAGAAACATATATCGTGAATCGGTGATTACATTTCCATTAATCAAACAGTTAAAAAGAGATATAGATTAAAAAGATCAAATAAATAAATTTACCATAACAACTAATTATACTAGTTAAATAATCTGTATTAAATATCCAATGTAAAGACCAAATAAGACCAAAGTAATGGATAGAAGAATCATGGATCAAATTACAATAAAAATAATAAATAGTATCTGTATAGAAAGCCACTCCATATACCAATCCATTATTAATGGATCTATATGGATTTCACTACACAACTATATAAATAATAATAATATTTTCAGATATTGCAATCAATGGTGTTAATCTAAAATTAATGAATCCACATATCAACAACTAGATTAATTAATGAATATACAATATTCCTAATACAACTAAAATAAAACACTAATAAAACTACAATAATGAAATGTTAACATAATTCTATGATTTGATATAAGTGAAAGGTATAAAAACAAAATAAATAATTATTATTAATAAATATATGTATTAAAAAATACATAATGTAAATCATTAATTCCAAAACCTGTAATGACCCATTAATTATTAGTGATATACAGTGACATAACTCTAATGAAAATGATTTTGCAAGTGTGTGTAAAAAAATAATTAATAAGTGTCAATATAAATAAAGAAAAAAGGTAAAAAGAAGAAAAAGAAAAAAACCTGTGAACATGACAAACCCACTAAAAAATGTGAAATAAAAAATAATAAAAATTAAAATGAAATGAAAATAAAGTATGAAAAATTATTTTAGATCACAGCAAAAATTGAGTGAAAAAATGAGGTAATACATATATATTTATTAACAAAAAATGTAGATAATGAGTGAAGGTGACTGTGAAAATAAATAGTGTAATAGTATCATAGTAACATGAACATACAAAATACATAATTGTAAAATACATAAATATATAACATGTTCATGTTACTATGATACTATTACAATATTTAATATTTATTTGCACAGTCACCTTCACTCATTATCTACATTTTTTGTTAATAAATATATATATTACCTCATTTTTTCACTCAATTTTTGCTGTGATCTAAAAGAATTTTTCATACTTTATTTTCATTTCATTTTCATTTTTATTATTTTTTATTTCACATTTTTTAGTGGGTTTGTCATGTTCACAGGATTTTTTCTTTTTCTTCTTTTTTCCTTTTTTCTTCATTTATATTGACACTTATTAATTATTTTTTTACACACACTTGCAAAATCATTTTCATTAGAGTTATGTCACTGTATATCACTAATAATTAATGGGACATTACAGGTTTTGGAATTAATGATTTACATTATGTATTTTTTAATACATATTTATTAATAATTATTTATTTTGTTTTTATACCTTTCACTTATATCACATCATAGTATTATATTAACATTTCATTATTGTAGTTTTATTAGTTTTTTATTTTAGTTGTATTAGGAATATTGTATATTCATTAATTAATCTAGTTGTTGATATGTGGATTCATTAATTTTAGATTAACACCATTGATTGCAATATCTGAAAATATTATTATTATTTATATAGTTGTGTAGTGAAATCCATATAGATCCATTAATAATGGATTGGTATATGGAGTGGCTTTCTATACAGACACTATTTATTATTTTTATTGTAATTTGATCCATGATTCTTCTATCCATTACTTTGGTCTTATTTGGTCTTTACATTGGATATTTAATACAGATTATTTAACTAGTATAATTAGTTGTTATGGTAAATTTATTTATTTGATCTTTTTAATCTATATCTCTTTTTAACTGTTTGATTAATGGAAATGTAATCACCGATTCACGATATATGTTTCTATCTATTAGAGAATATGCTAATAGGTTAGCTTCTACTAGAGTCTCACTGGGATCAGTGAACTCTAAGCTCGATTACCTAATCCTGAATAGACACCATTGATTCCCATAGTAGAGCAGTATAGTCTTAGCTGATCAGGTGGGCGGGGCCAGCATGACGTGACCTAGCGCGATTGGTTACTCAGACTCAGGACATCTTCTGATTGGACAAGGGTTAGACATCCGGGTATATGAGGATACCCCGATGTTAGATTCGGCTTGCCTTGACAAAGCCAGTGTAGCGAAACGCTGTGTCGGTTAGCGGCGCGTGTGACCTGACCTCATGTCTCATTATATGTAGTACTGTTGTGTTGTTTGTGTTTGTCTAAACTCGGAGAAATATCTGACATTGCCAGTGCAAATCTCATGCCTGTAATGCAACGATCAGCATAGAATACCTGGTCACATGGTGAAAGCATTCTATCTGCATATTTATCAGATATACTTGCTGTAAGAAGCGCAAATTGCTATAAACGCGATGAAAGTTAATATATGATTCTATAACTGGGAAACCTGGACATAAGACACATTTTTGATGTCTTAAAGAACAACAGGGGCTGCTGGGATAGTTAAATTACAAGTATAATCATATTTGCCATAACTGTCTGAGTACATTATGACAGTTACTCCCTGAGATCGTACAATGATATGTCGTTTCAAAAACAGACTTAATTCCGATACATCAGAGAAGGATTTTTTCTAGTGATCACTACTCCAACGTGATCCTTAATCCTCTTGGTTAATTAATTTCCTATGAAGATGCAAATATAAAATAAATAGGCTTTGTGTCTGCTGATTTGCTATTTAAAAACGTCAAACACAAACACACTTTTTGTTGGCTGAAGTTTAAATATCAGTGGTATGAACTATATATTTATGTAGTATTCTATATTTGATTTATATCTATAAGCTATCACGATAACATAGGGAAAGGTGTATCCCAAATATATTAGGGAGTAAATATAGATATCTTAAGTATCACCAGCCAATTTATATTATGACATAATGGAGGCAGGTACATGCGCTGCCACTTATTTTTAATCACATTTTCTGTCTTTATTACACTACTTCATATTTTACCAATTTTTGCTGTTGTCTTTCCTATATAATTGGTATTAACCATTATTTATTAAAAGTTATGTTTTAATCAATAGTGCACCACCCATGACAGTTCCTTTTCCCTCTCTTTTTTTGTGTCTATCTATATACATACTATAGTTGTCAGTGGTAGCACCCCTCAATAATACTTTTTGATAGTATATTAGGAGGGTCCCTGCTAATTTCTGAATCTTTTGTTATTATCATTCTTGTGCAACTGTTATTGCTTCTATGTTCCTGAAGGAATGCCTGCTTTTTGGGGGCGGCCCCACTGACATCACGAGTGATGTCAGTGGTGAGCTTCCGTCTCTATTAGAACCAGAAGCTCACTGAGGCTTGCGGCGAGCGGGCTGAATCAGGGGCAAAGTGTACAGTCCTGTTTACATTATTACAAACATAAAGCACAAAGGGTTCTATTAATCATTGGTGGGAGTGGGGCCCTGAAAATGATCCTTCCCTATCGAAGCAATAGCGAATGATCTTTTGTGGCTATTTATCAATTCAATCACGCTGGGACAGATGCTCTGAATAGTAGCTGTCCCAGCAAAAGCTAACACTCTGTACTTTCTCTGCTGAGTGTCCTGGCAGTGTTCCTGTCCATCCACAACCTTCCACATCCTATCCATTCCTCCCTGCTACTGTGTCCTCCTGGACCTTTCTGCCACTTTCAACACTGTAGACCACTTTCTGAACTCCATTGGCCTTAGTGACAGCATTTTCTTCTAGTTATCTTCCTATCTTTACAAGAGCTCCTTTTCTGTTTCTATCTCCAACTAGATATATTCAATCAGAAGAAAAGAGTGCCAAGGATGGATCCTAGTGGGATGCCACAGACAAGGGGTGGGCAACTGGGTAGCAGCTCAGGCAGAGCCAGCCCTAGGCATAGACAAACTAAGCAAATACCTAAGCGCATCCATTCACACCGAGGGCAGGTGGAGGTTTGGTGCAGGCACAGCCGTGGCACCTGCTGCCGGGTGGGCAGAGACTATGGCAGCTACTACTGCTGCTGCACAGCATCCATGATCTTAGCCCAGCTGAAAGCTCCGATCAGACCCGGCAGCAATAAACAGCGAGCGGACAGCAGCTCATTTCTGTGCATGGGCAGAGGCTCATTAAGGACTTTAAGTAATGGTCACGGGAGTGCTGCTGCACCATGGGCCTTTGCGGAGCTCTGAGTAATGAGTCACACCGTATGGCTCTGGGCTCCTCCTCAGCAATCATCATACATAGCTGCGGCCTGCCAGCCTGAGACTGGGAAACCGGCTCCGCACACTCGCAGCTTGCTGTACCTTGAGTCGGACAGCTCTGCTGGTAGCGCTCAAGTAAAGTTTGGACCTGGGAGAGGGCTGGAGTGCTGTGGTGCTTACTGATGGGAGAGGGATGCTCTGCTGAGATAGGGGTGGTGGGTGAGGGTGGGTGCTGATGCCGTGTTGTGCTGGGATAAGGGGGTGATGTGCTGGGTGAGGGCCCCTTTTCAGGATCCCACGGGGAGGGGGGTACCACCCAAAATCTTGCCTAGGCCACTCATTTGGCTAGTGCCGGCTCTGAGCCCAGGTGTGGGATGCTCCAAGTAGGAGGGGGGAGCTTTGGGGTAGCAGCTGGGGTTGTGGCATTGTATGTCCGGGAACTTGTGCCATGATGACCTGGGTCTCACAGCTTCTAGCACCAGTACCAGGGCCAGTATCCGCTATCGGCAGCCCTGTGACCAATCGATGCCAACTCAGAACTGGAATAAAATTGAAGTATTTCTGCAGAATCAAAATGAATATGTGCCCTTAATGCAAATCGATAACACCCATAACATGCATTCTCTCTGCACCTATGTACATCATTTTAATACTCTTGGTACAAAAAATTACATCTTGTAAATTCAAAGTACACCACATTTACAGAGGGTTTCGTGAAGTGTCTTGCTCGTTCTGTGCTACGTTAACGAGGTCCCTACATATGGTATACAAATTAATTCTATGGAGGTATAATTAGGTGTGTTAAACTAAATTAATAGATTATACTTTAAATAATAATGGAGAGAAAATAACATACACATGGAGTTTACCATACATATCAAATCTGAAATTGGTATTGTCCATGTGAGCGTTTTCATCTCCAATATTCTCTGGTTAAAAAACAAAACAAGAAAAAGGCAACAGACAGACATAGCAGAAAGAGGTGTGAAATGAAAAATAAACTAGTGTGAAGGAGATGCTTACAAAAGGCGATTATAATAAGATCACCCACCTAGCTGAAGACAAAAATGAGTGAAAGAGATTAAGCAAATGGCACCCAGGTGGTATGAAATGGGATGCTAGACAATATCTGTGTACATCTGCAGACACCATACGTATATTATAATTTCATGCCCAGGTGGGAGTAAGGTTTTGTGTTGATTGTACTCTTCTTCCAAACGGCTAAAATCACCCTTTTTCTTTCATAGGGTGTTGCAATGCATGTCTAATTTCTACCAAGTCCTTGAAAAGATTATTATCCAACATCAACAATATTTATTGTCACGCCATAATTTTGTATCAAACTTCTGTGTTTTTTCTATTTAACACACTAACCTTATTTGTTTTTAAATGCACCCTTTATATTTGTCTAATAACTATACGTAGAATGCATAATAATATTATTCTCACAGCACCTTTTGTAGTATATATAAAGGTGTTGAAGATTCTACTGTACCTAGTATACAGTAGTTTAGTCCGTATCTCATTAATCCAGTATACCCACAAAGCCTTTTTGTTAGCATAATCTTGTGTAAAAACCTCTAACAATAAAGAAAAAATTAGTGATGATGAATGGACCCCCTGGGGGTAAATTTAAAGTGGCTGGTTTGAAATTCCATTGTTTTTGTAGTGGTTTGCTAGCAGGATTGCAAAATCACCAAGAAACCACACCCTAGTATAGAATCGAATACTGAATGACAATTAATGTTTTTACCATTAGAAGAATAGAACTCCCAGATTTACAAAGTGGACAAACTGCTGTAATGTCGCCGTACTAAATGACATTCCTCTGACAGTTGGGTTTGCACGCACTGCACGGATCTCTAAGATGTGTGGGGGTGGATATATTTATTACAATAATATAATATTCGCTGTGTGTCTCCTGTCTTTATTTTATTTTTATTTTTTTATCGGTGGCCTACAGGCGCCAGTGGGCCCTTAATATCCTGGCGTGCTAGCACTTGTGGTTCTTCGTGTCATCATGCCCTGTCAGTCTTGCTAGGACCAGTAGTTCAAATGTAAAGAACAATATTAATATTATTAACTATTAATTACATCTGCACTCAACGGCACCAGAGTTGCGGGGAAGAACTCTGGTCTTTAGGGAGGGGGAACCCCATTTGTTTGTGTCCCCACTTCACTAGGGATTCCAGCTCTTGGCTGAGCAGTCTAGGATTGGTTGACATTATGACAGGGGAACCCAATACTGCATAACTCCATACTATAGCATCACCAGCCCTGACTGTTTCAGTCTAGTAATGGCTAGTGAAAAATACCGGGGAATCCCACGCCATTTTTGCCCATTTTTTTCACTACCAGAGCTGGATAATCCAAGGTTGTGGTTATGAATGTAACCTCTTTAGGGTTAACACAGATAAATGAAGTGCTGTTATTATTTAGGAGTAATGTAACAGCTGTATATGTAGTATTTAGAATTATATATGTTTCTGCCTTGGACTTTGGTTTTACATATAAGTACAGTATATATGTTTATGCCTTGGGCTATGAAACAGGAATCACTAGAAACCCTCGTGCCAGGGAAGATGCTGGAAGAAAATGCCCCCTGCTCTGCTGATGAGAAACAGTTAGAAATGATAGGAAGGCAGCAGCAGTTGCAGAGGGGTTACATACCTGGGAGCAAGAAAGGGAGGAAGCTGGTGAGAACTTAAAGTGCTCCAGACTTTCCTACTGAGGTGCGGTTTCCGGTGATGCCTTTCAGCCCATTACTGCCGGAGAAGAGGAGAAAGTAGCTTCCGGAGGTTGACCCAGCCTCTGGGACTTGTTGTGTTGCAGCAGCCTGTTGCAGCAGGAGGCAGGACTGAGGGAAGTGAATTGAATTCGCTGAAGCAGATCCTTTTAATACAGGCAAACCAGTGTCCAGATCAATGGTACCCTATATATAGTACAGATGCACTCAGTATCAGGCTCCCTAATACACTAGCCACTATCTGTCAGTGCAGCAGCATCTATTGCAAACAGTCAACACATAATCTAGTGCAGGATTAATACATTTACAGCCCATTTACAGCCCATTGATGAACTTTGTATGCATATACATCAATAACATAAGCAATAAAGACTCCATTCTACAATTAGGATCAACCTACTATTAAGGAGCTATAATGCTCTCCAGCTTCTTCTTATGGGAGACATACTGTACTCAAAGACTAAAAAGGTACTTGAACTGCCAATTCCCCAGTGACTAATAAGAGCTAACCATACAGATTAATGCAAATCCACTGAAAAGAGATTAAGAGATTCTCTTAACAAGTAATTTTCAAGGACAGCTGTTTTAAGTTCAGCAATATAGCTATAGAGTACATAGGAAAATGCAGGGGGGGGGGGGTTCCGGTTGCCTGGAAACCCCCCTGCCCAGCCCACACCATGACCACAACAGAAATAGTAATATAATAGAATATTACTAGTGCTGCATGTTCTTCTCAGTATCACAAATGAAATAATCAGCACCACCTGTGACAGCCAGCAATAAATACACCTGTGCACCAACTAGATCTGGAAAACATGCACTGTTAGGAGTGCACTACTATAGACCATTAATACTGTAATTAATTATTAATACTGTATAATAATACACTATCCAGTGCATAAGAAGACCAATATGTACATACAGTATATATCCAGGGCAGTGCTAAGTTCTTCTGCTGCTCCCCCAGACACCCAGATTTGCTCCAATGCTCTGGGATGGTGCCCACATCTGAAATAAAAACATTCCGTCCAGGCAGGATGGCCCTACTGACACATTTAATGGCTTAGTGTGATCCCTGGTCCTGCATATGCTGGAGTTATGACACACAATACACTTTGTATGACGCATATTAAAGCTGGTTAATTGCTAATTATGTCCTCTTCATGGACTGGCCACACTCACTCTAAAATCAGGCATTTGGAAACCCCCCTATAGAAATTCTGTGTTTGACACAACTCTTTCAAGAAGACAGTACGGCTTTCTTCAAGCCATTCTCCACCCCTGATAAATACTAAGTGCACCAACTACAGAAATAACCACGTGTTACCAATATTGATTACTTTATTACTATTATTTATGAACTTTGTGGGCTCTACTCTGTGTTTATATGTAATCTAATTAGTTGTAATTGTTAGGTGTAAGCTTTAAAATAGTTTAATGTATTGAAGCAACTGTTTCAGGTAATATTTACTTATGTGAGCATTTAGTGTACAGATATTGATCTTATGCTTATATAATATTGCTGCATATTAGAATATATTATCATGCTAAAGACATTGTAGTTATGTACTGTTCTTACTTACCTTTTAATATTGTTCTCAACTGAGATCACAAAGAAAGAAGAGTTCCTGAAAAATAAAAGTAAAGAGAACTCTGTTATTTTACCATACATCTGTGTTCTTTATTACTATGTATTCAGAGCATACTGTATAAAAGAGAATTGTTACATTTAAGTAACATTTATTCAGGTCTAAGAGGGGTTGTCCCAAGCTAGCCCCTCAAAACATTGTCTTTGGGCTCTAATTACTACAATCCGCATATTGAATGCAGATTGTAGTGTGATATTAACGACTGAATTCGCATTGCGAATTCAGGCAATATCACAGGGATTTACTACAAATCCCTTGCAGGGACAGAGCTTGCGAGAAAGCTCTGTCCCTGCGAATCCCATCCGCACACTAGTCACGGTATTTTCAGAAAAAATACCGTGACAAAGTGCCTGTGCATGCGCCGACCGGCCGTCGCTGCTACCCTTCCCGGCGCTAAGCCCCGCCCCCGGCACTAAGCCCCGCTCCCTGCGATTGCGGACCCCCCGCGACCTCCCCCCTCCCTTAATTACACTTACCTGCATGATCCGGGCCTCCGGTAATGTCCTCCATGTCCTCCGGTCAGGTGATATCCCATACTGCACTGGGACCCGATCACCTGATGACCGAGCCACAGTGCACTATGGGAGACCAGCTGACGGGAGGGAGGACATCACCCGGAGCCCCGATCACTGGTCCCTGGAGTCAGGTAAGTTAATTTTTTTTTTTACTATTTTTTTTTTTTTTTACAATAATCAGCTTGCGGTCTGTTTAGACCACACAGCTGATTACTGGGCCCGACTCCCGGCTCTGCTCTCCCCGTTAGAGCAGAGCAGGAGTCCGGTAATCGGGGGAGACCCTGGATAACGCCACCTCCTGGTGACGATATTATCACAGGGCTTCCTTAGGTATTTTATTCAAATGTTATTTTTAGTAACTCTGGTTGGATCACATTTCCCATTACAATTATGGGAAATGCAATCTGCTTACTAAAAATAAGTGATACTTAGGGGTTGGAGTAGAATTTTACGAATTCTACTCCAATTGCCCTGTAATAACTATAGGTGATACTAAAATAATGTGAAAAGGGTGTGAAAAAACACTCTTTTTCACTTTGTTTTAGTCAAAATAATGTTAATAAATAGAGCCCTATATTTTCTATTAGCTTAGGTGGAGGCACATCTAGTTTAGTAACGTACAGAACACTAGAACTATGGTTACATGAAAATGGGGGAGAACAACACACATTCTATTTTATTATTTTATGTGAAAGTTTTCTTTTCAGTATTAATCTCATACCTTAAAGCAAATATTCTATGTTTATCATTTAGGGGCATATAATTTTTGTCATTTAGGGGCATATTTATCACAATCTGCATCTCAAATTCGCCCTATCGCAATCCAAATTTCAAATTCACCACAAGGATGAATCAAATATCACATGCAGGTACAGAGCTTTCTTAAAAAATTCAGTGAGAGGGTGTCCGCGCATGCAGAGCCGGGGGGCGGGGGCGCAGTGGGCAAGTTACCCTGGGCCCCTCTCTCTCAGGGCCCCCCCAGAAACTTTAACCTTAGGACAAATGCCTTGTCAGTCTTTGTGTGTAAGATGGTCAAGTTTGTTCATATGCTAGTGGCCTAAGCCAACTGGTTTCTCAGATAGAGGTAGATGTACTAAGCTCTGGAGAGTGATAAACTACCAACCAATCAGCTCCTGACTGTCATTTTTCAAACACAACACATGACAACTGTAACTTGACAGTTAGGAGCTGAGTGGCTGGTAGTTTATCACTCTCCAATTTAACACTTTCCAGAGCTTAGTACATCTCGCCCTATAGTATCTGTAGATGGGGTAACTGTGCTATTTTGAGAAATTAACTGTTTCTAACTAAATGTAATATTATAGTATAAATATATTTATATATATTTGTAAATAAATGGTGATTTCTTAAACATATTTTTACAGTTTTTGTTATATTATTTACATTATACAAGCCTGCACAGATCTACGGTGGAGACACCCCTGGCCAGGAGTGAGTTGCTGAGCACGCCTGGGAGCAGGGGGGAGAGAGGCTGGTCCAGGGTGGAGCCGGTCACTGGAGGTGTGAGCGGTGCGGACCAGCAGGCGGGTGGGCTGAGAGCTTTCTGCACTGGTGGTCCCTGGTGGGGATGGGGATCTTTAGTGGAGGCCAGCCTGGATCGGTGTCGGGTTTGATGTGAGGGTCTCCAACGCGTTTCGGCACAGGTGCCTTCTTCAAGGAGGTGTTGTCAGAGCTGTCTATTACACGGATCCCTCCTCGCTGATACTGCAGCTCCTTATTATCCACTACACAGCGGACTGAAATTCTGACCATTTTTACACACATTATACATTGTTGTCAATTACAAATGATTTAAGAAAAACTTACTTTACAAATGACTGAGACTGCTCCTGCTATAAAACTTTGCCTGACCTAGCAGACGGGTAGAGAGTCATAGCAGGAGCAGAGCACGATTGCAGTGTCAATTATTTGTAAAGAACAGTGACGTGCGGTGAGTAAATGTCTGGGGAGGCCCTGGCTAGTATCAGAGCCAGATTTACACACATATATGAACCTGATAGAGGAGCATGCCAGGGATAGCTGCACTATGTTGTGCACTGTGCACGTTTTGTTATAGTGGAGAATGGGACCTTTACGTGCACCTGGAAAGGGGGATGTGGCCTCACATGAAATGACATGCCTGTGAGCCACTACCCCCCTGTTTTTGTCACTCTGGGGGTATGCCCACAGTCCCTCTCACCAGTGAACAGAAGCTGCGGGCATGTGACTATTGAATCTTTTCTTAACTGTATGATGTCTCTGCAATGGGAACCCCTGAAGAGATTGTTCCTTCCTGAACAGGCAGTGTCCTGAGTCAGTATTCACTATTCATGTAGGAGCTCACATTGGGCCTGATTCAGAGCCGGACGCTATTTGCGCTCGCTCGTTCAGAAAAAGGGGGTGGCTATTTAAATGAACAGTTCGCTCTTTGCGGTCTGTTCACGCCTCTATGTCTTAACGAGCGAACAAAACATGCGAACGTAATTTTGAAAAAAACGCCCCCTGGCCGCTCACATCATATGTCATGTCCGCTATTTATTAGATTAATCGAAAGGCATCTGAACTGCTCGCTATTCTTGTGGTTGGTTTTTCCTACCACAATCATGCGAGCAGTTCTGACTATAAAACAACCAAGTGACGTGGTCAATGACGCTGCTGTATTAATTATGCACACCCATAAAACACCCATTTTGACCTTTAAGCACGCCTGCGTTCGGATCTCCACTCCCCGTTTTCAAGCACCTTCCACTGTTAACAACCACCAACGCCTCATTCTGTCACTCAAAGTAGCAGGCATTCGCTATTTAGCGAACACACGATTTTCAGCCGCACTGACTGGTTCGCGCATGCGTATTAAAATCCGTATGCATGCGCAGTTGTGCGAACATCGGTAGGAACAAACGAGCGGCCGCTTACGAGCGGCTCTGAATCAGGCCCATGGTTCGGAAGCCGCCTGTTTGTGTACGAATAAAGAAAATATCATCATATCATCATCACCTGATAATACATAGTACCAGAAGATTTAGGGCAAGGCAAAATGTGAGCTTGCCTGATCAAACTATTTTATATTTAATAAAATACATTTACTAATTTGGTTCTATTTGTATCAGTAATATGTTTCTTTAGAATTGGTGTCTTAATAAAGATTACTCTCCCCAGCCTTTTCTTCTAATCCTAACAGTGATCCTACCTGTGTGTCTTCTAGAGATGTACGGTTCGGTTTTCCTGAAATATGAACACACTTACCGGCATACTTACCGACTTTGCAGGGCACCATTCCAGGAGCAGCTGGAGAGGACCTGCTACTTTAATCTTCGGGGGCAGGCCCAGACAATAGTCAACATTAGGCCCTGCCCCCTTTATTGAAAACCCCCGCAGGTCTGCGAGGAGGTGGCGGGGTTAAATAGTGTGATTCACGTCATTTAGCCACGCCTTCTCCATATGGACCCGCAAACATCTCGGAAAATCTCACCATCCTGCCCACTACACTAGGAAGTGGGTGAGATGCGGGAGATTTGTCTACTCGAAAAATCGGGAGCCTCCTGCGACTCCCGGGAGAGTAGGTAAGTATGACTTAGGGGTTCCAAGTCAAATTGAGTCCCAGTTCGGAATCACTTTGGGCTTCCAAATGAAACAGATTACCAGCTCAGACTGTTGTAAGTTCAGAACTTGGCTTTAAAATGTGTACTCTGGTTTTGGTTTGCATGTAAATAGGTCCAAACGACATGATTTTAGTTGTTTTTATCATAGTAATTTTTTTTTTAAGGAACCTAAAACCAAACCAAAACACTTAAAGTTGGTTTGACCAAAACTAAAACACAATGATGAATTAGAACCAAAACATGGGAGTCCGCACTAATATCTACTGTCTTCAGTGCCATCTCCTCTGTGTCCCTTTAACGCCATCTTCTCTGTGTCCCCAGGGCTATCTCCTGACACATAATAGTACAAACTATAGAAGAGCTCACAATCTACTGTTTAATACAGCATCTGCAGGACATGGGTGTACCACCGTTTACTGAGGGTGGAGAGACTAAGATGAGGCTACTCACAGGATCCGTGAGAGCAGATTACACAGGACCTCAATTAACTGTCTAAAACCCACTGCATTAATGGCGGATAATGGACGCACATCTAATACCAGCATAGCTGTTATGGCGTCAGTAATCCGCTGTCACGATCCCATGCAAATGTTCCTCTGTGGAGGACGGTAAGCCGGGGTGTTCGGGTGACCTGGGAAGTGACAGGACTAGGTCTCCTAGTTGCGGCCGAACACAGGTTTGGCTAGACCTGCCCAGAGGCGCGGAGTCAAACTCACTTGGTGGTTTTCTCCAGTGACCCCTCCAATTGGGATTTGGTTTTCCGCTGCACCAAGTGAGCAGGTCGCGGCCCTCTGGACAGGTACCTGGGAATGGCAGAAGACCGGAAACTATATTTAACGAAGCAAATGCTAGAGCACAGGAGGTAAACTGGATGCTTAGATATTGAAACGCTGTTTAGGGATCCTAATCACAGGCTAGCATAGGAATACTGGAAAGTGCACTGAGAATCACTAAGAAATCCAAGTGCTGATTGCACAGAAAAACAGAGGCATATATTGGGAATTGCTAGATATGTTTAGAGCTGATTTGCAGAGACAAGACACAGAGCAAAGAACACCAACATGCACTGGAAAGCTATAAATGTAGGTGTTGACTGCACAAACAAGACACAGAGAGAATTGGACACAGACACATGTAGTAATCCCAGTCGCAGGCTAGCTTGGAAACACAGGAAAATGTACAGGAACTGCAACAGATTCTGGAGCTGATAAACACAGTAAAGAACAGAGGGAAGGCAGGAATAAACTGGGGAAGCTAGTAATGCTGGTACTGGACAAAGGCAATTACTAGGAAAGTGCTGGAGGTCCAGCTGTGAACTAATTAGTACTAGCAGGTAATCTGACACCTCAGTGACACAGGGTAATAGCCACAGGAAAGCTGCAATAGAATTAGCAGCACATATACAAAGACACACAGGGAAGGGACATAAAACACTGAAGTACTGTGAGAAAGCTAAAGTCTCAGAGTAAGGGTTACCATGGAAGCTAATACAGGAAACTGGAAAACTGTGAGCAGGCTGAAGCAACACGCTGAAGGATTTAGCACAGAGCAACAGTCGGAGTTAAGGCCCCCATACATCAGAGATTGATTGCAGCAATCGTGCAATTTGCAATCGATTGTGTTTAAAAATCTTTCCTTTTTTCAATCGATTGGCAATTCTGCAATCTGCAATTGATTGAAAAAGGGAAAGATATTTATACACAATCGATTGCAAATTGCACGATTGCTGCAATCAATATCTGATGTATGGGGGCCTTAACACAGGCACTTGGAATAACGAAGTTGAACAGCATCTTCCTGAAGTTCTGGGGGCGGATTTATACCCAGGGGTAGCAGATTATTGGAGCACAGCGTCAACTGACTGAGATCATGCTACCATTGGTTAGGAGGACTGTCACATGAGAGGAACTGTCATGGCGGTGCCCATGATGGGAACTCCGATCCCCAAAACACACAGCCGACCATGGAAGTCCGCAAAAACACCTAAAGTAGAATACTCAGCATCTCACCCCTCACTGCACCAGGCGTCTGACCACAAGGAAGTCAGGGGAATCCGGCACGGAGGTAAGAGATAGCCGATCCTAGGCTGAACCCTGACATCCGCTGTGTAACTGGGTGACTGCTGTAATACTTGTTCCCCATTGCAAAGGATTGTTTCACAGTCAATTGTTTTGTTAAACTACTAAAATTAGACTTCTTCCTGGTCCTCTTCTGGGATGAAGATCCTTTCACAGTAGCAGCAGCAACAGGCGTAGCACTCAAGGAATCTTCTGAGGAATTACGGATAGGAGAGGAGTAAGTTATTCTTATGAAATTGGATGCAGGACTACTTCCAATCATGATTGAAGTCGTTGATGATGATGCAGGTGTTGGCGGAGGAGATTGCAGGCACTTGGGTCTAACAGTGGGAAGGGAGCAGCTAGGTGACACTGGACTGATTGTTAAATTTTTTTAGCCAAAGTTTCTGAATTTGAAAAACAATTTTCAATTTGATGAATGCGCTGAAAGTGATGTAACAGGGAGGAGGTTCCTAGATAGTTATGGTCCTTATCTCTACTCACTCTTGCTTGGCAAAGGTTACAGATGGATTGACAACTATTTGGGTGGAAATAATTCCACACATGAGAAGTGGATTTTTTTGTCTTTGGCCCCGGCATGACAGCTATGGGCTTTGCCTTTTTCCTACCATGGGCAACAACTGTTGCCTGATTTACACAAACAACATCCTCGGTTTCAACATCCTCATCCTCATCATCCTTATTAGCACCAACTACAGAAATATCCTCCTCATCCTCCTGCTGCAATTCCGCAGAAGCATCCTTGATTTCTACGTCAGCATATTGACTTGTGCTGCTCATCACCACATTTACATAGAGCACACAAATGGTGGAAGGAGGATCCTCTTCAAGTACAGTATTAGAAAGATCAGGCTCACACATGGCAACCATGGACACACTTGGACTCTCCTTGGGGATCTGTGACTTTTCTGAGCACACAGTTGGTTCATGTGCCTTAGCAATTTTTTTTTTACATTTCTACAGGGAGAAGGGCTTTCATCATCATAAGATGCAGAATCACCAGTCATAAATAAAGGCCTTTCCTTGCCGGTCCTTGTCACTTCGTGTAGTAAATGGCATATTGCCAATTTTTGTTTCTCTGCAGCTAACTTAGCTTTTAATTTTATTTTATTTCTTTAACACTGTAAAACATTACTTGTTTGATATTAAATGCCCTGACTTAAGCCTTTGGGCATCGGCCTTCTTAGATGATGCTGGCAGCCTTGCATCGTCATCATGACTGCTGGCAGCAGCTGCAAGACTAGTATGTGGTTCCTGCTCTCCTCTCATTTGATCGTCCTCACTATCAACATACTTAAACTGCGGCCTGACCACCGTGTCACCGAACAAATTTTTTTTGAACACTTGGGAATTGCACCCCTGAACGAGGCAGCAGCCTCTTGATGAACAACACAGACAACACCCCTTTTTATGGACAACAAAGCACCCCTGCCAAGTGTGGACAGATCACCTGCAGTGCAGAGTCACAAATATGTGGACGATACTTTGGTCTGGCCGGCAGTGTCACCAAACAATAATAGCATAGCTAACTTGCTAACGCACACACACAAAAAAATATATAATTTTTTAAATTTTTTTTGGATTGATAATATTATTTTGAAGCCCTCCCCTTTATATACTGCAGCCCCAGACCCCGACAGGACAAGCAGGGGCGCATATAGGGGTCCAAGCGCCCCTGGCAAAATAAGGGACTAGCACCCTCCCTCAGATATAATACATTATTCCTAAACAATATAATGTATAAAGTTTCATTTTGCCCACAAGGGAAAATAGTGCCTTCACATTGCTGTTAATAAATAACACACATTCTAGAGACAGCAAAGGTAACAGAGGCCCTGATTCAGAGCCGGTCGCTCTGACAGCGCTCTCTCTGAATCAGGGCCGGTCTTTTGAGCGGCCAGGAAGATGGTCGCGATGGTCAAGACGAGACCCTTGTGGTAGGGTCTCTTTGCCACAAGCCCCAGAGAGATTTTGGCTCTAACAGAGCTGGAATCTCTCCACTGACATCACTTGTGTTGTCAGTGGGGCCGGCCCCAAACGGTAGGCGTTCACATGGGAATGCCTCAGTTTGGGTAGCCACCCCCCGGCCCGCCCACCAAAGGGGGCGAGCTGTCACTCAACATTGACAGCACGCCCCCTTTGATACGAGACCCAGAGCGACGGATTGCCCATCGCTATCCGGGTCTCGCGCATGCGCATGATGGAGCTGGCTCCGTCATGCGCATGTGCTCTGGGCCACCATCGTCCCGGTTGCGAGCGCTCAGCGTTCGCGACCGGGTCTGGATCAGGCCCAGAGTTTTTATGGCATGCAGTTATGTGGGGTTGGGTACGTGATGCCAGGGTAGGGATCCCGGCAGTCATAGTCCTGACGCTCGCATCCTGACAGGGTTAGGGTATCCTAATCCCGCCCTTAAACCTAACCCTTCCTCCCGCAGCCTAAACCTAACCTCCCCCCTGCAGCCTGGGCCTAACCCTAACCCTCCCCCTAGTGCCTAAGCCTCCCCCTAGTGCTTAACCCTAACCCCTAACACTTAAGGTGCGTACACACTGGGCGATATTACTGAGTGATTGCACGATTATGACATCGTAATCGTGCAATCGCTCAGTAATCGTGCACAAATTGTGCACTTTTATGTCAGAAATGACCAGCGATGCGAGCTACTGCTGGTCGTTTCCGACATTGTCCATTGCCTGGACATGCAGGCCAATCTGCCGATAACGACAGATTGGCATGTTCAGGAATGATGGATTGTGCCTGCACTGAATGACTGATCATTCAGTGCAGACACTACAGGTGATCAGGAACGATGGTACGATTACGATGTAATAATCGTACTGTCTTTCCTGATCGCCCAGTGTATACGCACCTTTCCCATCGTGATGCTGGCGGTTGGTATGTTGGTGCAGGGATTCTGACTGGTGTCGGGGACCAGCATCCTGACAGCCGGGATTTAAACTACATCCTATTGTATGGGGATACTGGAAATTACACACTGAGCAGGGCTTGGGAATCCCGGCGGTGCATGCGATCGCGGTGTTCAGCGCTTGCTGATCAGTCATTTCACATCTTCTATTCTTGGATCAACATAATCACTATTGATCCCATGTATCCATCTCCATTAAGTAAATAAACCTTCCATCCCATAAAGCTTATAATTAGCATTAATATTTAATAAAGTACCCTTCACCCCATCTTAAATTAATAGACATTGCCAAGATGCTACTATTATATTATTAAATATCCCTCCTCATTAAATAATTAGTTGCCACCCACTGTTAAATGATTTACCCCACCACATCAATAAATTAATAGCCCAGCCCCCACCCCATTACATAAATTATTAACCCTCACCACACTAATAAATGGCCAACCCACAAAATAATAATTAAATTAATAGTTCAGTCTCCTCCCTATTACATTACATGGTTCACCCCCACTATACTAATAAATTAATATAACAGCCCCATTACATTAATAAGTTCCCCTCACCATCATCTCCTCCACACTTTCTACAGTACAGTGACAGCTGCACCCTCCACAGACGTCCGGGGGCGGAGTCATAGAGATCCGGGGGCGGAGTCACTCTGTGTGGCTGCCTGTGAGGGGAGCAGCAGCAGCATGCCAGCATCTGTCCTACTGATACACAGCTAAGGACGGCTGGCTGCTGCAATTAACTATTGACTTGACCTTTGATGTTGGTGCTAATGTCATTAAACTCCATGGGACGCGGTTGCCGCTATTGTTAAAAGTCAACAGCCGGGTATGCACTGTGGGAGCGGGGAGTCATGCACAGTCAGTCAGGTGTGTATCTACCCCCTGTCTGTGGGTGGCACCGCTGGGTGGCGCCCTCCCCTTGGCCGGTGCCCCTGGCGAGTGCCATCCTGGCCAATGGGTAGATAGGCCCCTGAGGACAAGTTGGACAACCTACTGACACAGTGACAGCAGCACGTCTGTTCAGTTCACCATCCACATCTGGAGTGAAAATGGCGCCGATCAGAGGGACCTTTATAAAATCCAAAACCCGTGAGAATCCAACAGCGGGAGGAGGATGATGTTTTGCCTCGTTTTGAGATCCGAGTCAGGCAGGAAAACCCACGCTGAGCTCGGTTCTCACTTCGGATCTGGAAGTTCGGGTGGATCCGCTTCTCTAAGAACTGGACCCACTCATCTCTAGTATATAGAGGAATTTTTCTTTAAGGAACACCAAAGAAAGACTGTATTAGATTTGAATAACAAGAGACAAGACCATAAGGCAGTTTTAGGCAACTGGAGGGCACCGCTGAGTCCACAAAAGTAAAAAATGAAGGCTGTCTCCTTCTTTTACATTGCACTGGCGTCAGCCACAGGACTAATCAGCTGCAGTTGCTAATATCTGGTCTGACCCCTTGTAGATCTTGCACCATTTTAGTTGCCCTTCTTTGTACAGTCTCTACTGTATTAATATCCTTCTGGAGATATGGCCTCCAGAACTGAACACAGTATTCTAGATGATTTCGTACCAATGACCTATACAGTGGTATTATCACTTCTTTCTTTCTACTACTGATTCCTCTCCCTATGCAACCAAGCATCTGACTTGCCTTCCTCATTGCTTTGTTACAATGTTTGCTTGCCTTTAAGTCACCTGAAATAGTGACTCCTAGATCCCTTTCCTCTTCAGTAGTTTCCAGTATAGTGCCATTAATACTATATTTAGCCTTTGGATTTTTGAGACCCAAGTGCATGATTTTGCATTTCTTGGCATTAAGTCAGTGAACTGTCGGGCTGGCTGGGAGCCAGTGAGAAGATTGCACCAGTCCTGACTGAACATGTTGATTTATTAACTTGGACATCTGCAGCCCAATAGTTATTTATTTACAGGGTCCGGTTTATTTTTCTTAATTTGTGTTTGTTGTTGTACACAGGTTCTGGAGCCATTATATGTAAATATGTTATTTTAGTTCCAAAAAAGAAGTAAGAAAAAGTAAATAATAACTACTGTTGCTGATGTCATGCACACAGATTAATTAGTGAGGGGTCTATTTACTAAGCAATGTTAGGAGACAGAGTGAAAAGTGATAAGGTGCCAGCCAATCAGCTCCCAACTGTCATTTTTCAAACACAGCCTGTGAGTTGGCAGTTGGGAGCTGATTGGCTGGCACCTTATCACTTTTCACTCTGTCTCCTAACACTGCTTAGTAAATAGACCCCGAGCATTTCCTTCAATGTTCATTCTGAGGCGCTTCGCTAAACAGTTTTGTGAGAAGGAACCCCTTCAGGACATTGGGCCTCATTCAGCACTGCTGATCGCAGATTCCTGATTATCGGGAATCTGCGTGTGCGTAGGACCCGCTGTGTATATGTGCAGAATGGTCTTGCATGATCGCCTCTGTCTTATTGACATGTAGAGGCGTTTACGGGGAGGTGCAGGGACGGGGCCAGCCTGCGTTTTCTGGGAGTGGCAAGGCTGGGATCTGAGTCCGTGGATGCAGATTCCTGCCCTCATATGTTGGCCAGCCTGTGTAAGCTGACCAGCCTGGTCTCGATGGTGATCCCAGTAGCCCTGGGATCAAAGATGCAGCAGGAGGTGTCAGACACCTCCTGCTGATTTTGCATTTTAGGAAGGACGGAATTACAAAGCTGCTAGTGTGTGGCTTTGCAATTCCATCCTCTGCTGAATCAGGCCCATATATTTCTACCCCGGTAAATGATGGAGACCGGGTAGTTTCTGTCATTTGCCAGGCACCAGCCAATCAGAGGCCGCGATTGAGTAAGCAGCCGCTGATTGGCTGAGAACTGCATGGCTGTCAATCAACAGACACGTGGGTCACAGCCAATCAGCGACCTCTTACTCTAGAGCTGCCGCTGATGTTTGCAAATTTCTTCAATTAGTGTAGCCTCCTGGTCTCTAGCTAAGCTGTGGGTTACCACCCACAGTTTAGCAACAGACCAGGTTGATGGTCGCGATGGTCAAGACCATCGCGACCATCGGGGCTTGTGATGAGACCCTAAGGTTGGGACTCAGCAACCGCAAACCCTAGGGTGCTTCCTGCTCTGATCGAGCAGGAAGCTCCCCACTGACATCACTGCTGATGTCAGTGTGGCCGCCCACAAAATGGCATGTGTTCGCTTGGGAACGCCTACGTGTGTGTAGCCACCCCCCCGCCCCGCCTGCGAAATGGGCCAAGCTGTCGATCAACATCGACAGCCGGCCATTTTGTAGTGAGCTCCGGAGCGAGAGAATTTCTCTCTCGCTCCCGGGCTTGCACACGCGCAGTGTGGCAGCTGCGTATGCGCAGGGCCTTAACATCTATCGATTCCTGCCTGTCTATACCTTCTAACAATCGATTCCTGCCTATACCTTCTAACAATATCCCTTCCTATACCTTCTAAAATTGTCGCTATTCAGCATAATGATTCGCACAAGAAATAAATGCTTTCAGAGTTTGAGTGTGGTTCCAAAGCACAAAATATTATATTATTCAACATAAAAACAGATGGTTACATGCTGTGATCTAAATACAATTAGCGCAAGTAAATCATACAGACCCACGGTACAGTTGTTACGCGCTCTGGACCCAGATACCGGCATCAGTAATAGAAACCTCCGTCAACAGCACAGCAAGAAGACAGAGAGAGCGCACATATATACACTTACAGGGATAGGCAATACAATAGAACAGATTGGCATGATTCCATTGGTTCTCCGTCATGATGCTTCTGTTTCAGGATAGTTCATAGGTCAATACGAATGGACACAAGTCAGCCTCCAACAGCCCTTTGTGTCCCTTTTCCCGCTGCATGCTAATCTGAGCTAATAACATTACAGAATACATTTTAGTGTTCTAACTCTCTATAGTCCATCATTTGCAGAGGCATGTTGCGATCTTCTCACCGATGGTACCGGAAATCTGTTGAAACACAGTGGATCAGTACAACACCAAACACAGTCTGTTTATCATGTCCTAAACCCTTGATATCAAATAACCTTTATTTCACAACATTAATCATTACTGAATAAACCTTAAATATTACACTTTAATGTTAAGGAACCTATCATGTAAGTGTGCAGTGTAGTGTGTAAGTATTGAGGAATTGGGAGAAGACGCTAGTTAGCACTGTGCGACTATGTGTTTTGTGGAGTACACCATGGTATGTGTTTTGCAGGGTTAATCGTTTTATATGTTTTAGTGACTGTCTGTATTTGTATAGTGAGGACTTTTAACTTCTTTCTACTGCGTGGGAATCGCATGATGTTAAATAATAGCATCGCCGTATGTACTTACAATGGCGTGATTCACTAAAATGGCGCTGGGTGCCCAGTCGCAAAATGGCGTCTCGTTGCCATTCGCAAAATGGCATCACCCCGTTCTAATTTTAAACCGATCCTGTCTCAGCCAATTATCCAGCTTCGACACATCGACCCGGTTGCGAGCGCTCAGCGCAGACTCCTGCTGCTCATGCCTTCCCCAGATTAACCATTGCTGCTGCTGCCTGTAAAGGGAGAGGGATGTTCATCCTGCTGGGTCCACACTGACAGCAGAGGAGACTTTTTTGGAGCACTGGAGCATCTTCAAACCGAAAACCCTAGTAGAATCACATTTTAAGCCCCGCCCCCTACACAGAGACACGCGATCGCCGCGGGTATTCTCCTCATTCTGCCCACTTCACTAGGAAGTGGGCAGAATGCGGGAGAAATGCCTACCCTTCTGGGGGTGTAGGGGGTTATCCGAAAAATCGGGAGTGGGAGAGTAGGCATGTATGCGCTTATCCCTGTATTCAATTTAATAGGTGCGGAATTGGGACCTGGCGAAAAACTCACTGGCAAAAAGTCCTCTGAATTTTCGGGAATTGATCCTGGCACACCCCAAAATATGTCCTGACGTGGGGAATCACTATAGGTACCCCCGATTTGGCCTTCTGCATATTGTCGGGATATTTAAATAGCCGCTGCAGGTGCATAAAAGCGGCTATGAAGAAGTGGTGAAGAATAGCACTTTGCTTTTTGGAGGGAAAAATAACTATTTCCATCAAATTTGGGGTACATCAAAATGGGTGCAAGCATATTTTTAAATCCCTAAAGTGCATTTTGAAAATTCTTCAAAAATGCACCTGCCGTTACCACCCGCATTCTTTTAAACACTTGCCACATACTTGGGAACCCCCCTGAATTAAGTTCATTAGTTAAAAACATGTTCCCCATATTTTTTTTAACCCCAAAATTAAAATATTTTTTTGGGGTGTCCCTAATTTTTCTTAAACTTTTTTTTGACACAATTCATTTTTAGGGGCTATTCACAGGGGTGCAGGCTATTTTTTTTAAGCCTGCATCCCTAAACCCCAATTCTGCACTTTTTTTCACTTGCTAAATTCAAGTGAAAAATTATCCCCGCTTTTCTACATTGACTTTTCGCACTGGCGAAAAGTCAATAAAATTGAATATGGGGATATTGGAAATAGTCGAAAATGACGTCATCGGCCAAAAATGATCGCCGATAACGGACTTTTCTCCCCATATTGAATATGGCCCTTAGTTGGTAATTTCCTGGTTCCTTATGTGTATTTCTCAGTTGGTTACTGCAATTAAATTAGATATCTTCTTTACTGGGATATTTCCTTTGTTATCCTTTACTTTTTACTGTAATCTACACATTTTTATTCCACTTCTATTTTTCGTTATGGTTGTGATTTTCCATAGTAGGGTGCATACTACTTTTGTCCGATGATCTGAATAAGGTGTGCTGGAAATGAAACGTCGGATATGGGTACTAAATCTGGTGGTCCCGTTAGGCATATTAGAGAAGTTTGTATTTTATTTACCGTCCCTGTATTTCGTGGGAGGTCCGCCTTCCCATTACTCCCCAGGCCCAGCCCTTCTTAGCTTCCAAGTTCAGATGTTTTTTTGTGCTTATCCAGGGTGGTATGACTGTAATTACCTCTCTGCCGACGTGGTCGTTCCATGAGCCTTTTTCTTCCCCTTTATCCTTCTCATTCTCGTTCAAACAGTTGTAGAGTTCGAAGTCAATATTTAGTTTTGAGATCAAATATCCATTTACTTTCTTCCCTCGACATGGATATTATGTGATTGCCTCCCCTCCAGGAGGGTTTGACTGATGAGATGGCTTGAAATGAGAGTAGTCTTTATTGTGGTATGAGCTGAAATGTTCAGAGATACTGTGTGTTCTAAGCCCATTTTCAATATTTCTCATGTGTTCTCCCCAGGGCCATATTAATGTCCATATGGGCCTGGAGCTGAAATTTATGAAGGGCCTATTGTGCGCCGCTGCAGGGGGTGTGACTAGTGCTGCAGACTGATAATGTAAGGTCGTGATCAATGTGGTTTACATAGGGCTGTGGGTGTGTTTAGTTCCATGGAGGGTATAGCTGGGCCTACCTTCAACCGTGTGAAAGGATGTAAACTGTGTTTTGCTGCCTATCTTTTGAGTGCTAGAATAGTTTAGATCTACAAAAAAAACAAAAAAAAAACAAATCCAAACAAGTTATTGGCATTTTTCTGTAAGTGTACATCCCACAACCCTAGCCACTGCAGTAAATGGACACATTCATTAACTGACTTCTTATGCTGGGTACACAATATATGACAATTGATACAGGTCCAATTTCCCTTACACACAAAGTGCGATTTAAATTTTTTAAAAGATGGCTATTTTTTTAGGGCGCCCGCCGGAGCAATTCAATTGCTCTGTTCAGGCATGGTAGCTGCTGGCTCCGGCATCTCTGCTCACACCCAAGGAACGTGCGATAAACAGTCAAATGGGCGGCACTTTGGATGGCTGGTATAAAACAGACTAAAATCCTTTTATGTTTTCAAAATTTAAATTTTATCAGGATTAACGTAAGGACTAATGCAAGTTCTTAAACGTTGATTACATAAACGGATTTTAGTGTGTTCTATACCAACCGTCCAAAGTGCCGCACATCCGACTGCTACATTGTCCTCTCTCTTCCCAGGCAGAGGGAGGGTGTGTGTGTGTGTGTGTATTTATATTCTTAATGATATTTATTGTTATTCTATTAGATGTTGGTGAAAGTAAATTCTCCAGAGAATGATGGCAAATGGTTTCTCAGAAACGAATACACTCCCCTTTATACAAAAAACTCAGATTGATGATGGTATAGTTCCTGTAGGCACCCCCTCATACCAGATGAACACCTCACAGTGACAGTGTCATGACGTCTCTCCCATAGTGCTCACTGGGGGAGCCGAAAAGCCGAGGGTCAGGAGTGAGCTCCGGCATTAGGCTGCTGCTGCTGGTAGAGAGCCGGGTGCCCGCTGGTAACAAAATGTCAGCGGGCGTCCAGGAAATGGAGCCTCCTCGCGGCGGCAGGAGGGTGGTTGCGGGCAGGAGGGTTGAGGCGGCCACTAAAAGAAATAAAAGCACCGTCCCAACCTTTTTATAATTCTTGCGGTGACTCAGCGGTGGCCTCTAGCGGCCGACGCTTCGGGCAACGGACCTGTTAGCCCGCTCCTAGAACCGTCCCTGGTTATATTCAAAGATGCAATATCCAAGTGTATTATATTAACACATTCTGTCAACGTTTCAGGGCCTCCGTCATTTGATCAGGACACACTTTACACATAACCTGAGGTTTATGTGTAAAGTGTGTCCTGACGAAAGGGCGGAGGCCCTGAAACGTTGACAGACTGTGTTAATAATACACTTGGATATTGCATCTTTGAATAGAGCCTACAAGTGCCGTGTCTTTTTTGGAGAATGTGAATGCAGCTTATTTCACAGAGGCATGTTTATATTTGCACATATACATACATATATATACAGACACACACACATACATATATATATATATATATATATATACATATATATATATATATATATATATATACAGACGCACACACATACATATATATATATTAGGGGTGTGCACCGGCCACTTTTCGTGTTTTGGTTTTGGATCTGGATCTTTCTTCGTGTTTTGGATCTGGATTGGTTTTGCCAAAACCACCCTTCGGTGTTTTCAGTTCTGGGTTTTGTGTTTTGGATCTGTATTTTTTTTTTTAAAAAGCATAAAAACAGCTAAAATCACAGAATGTGTTGATTTTTCTGCTCCAATGCTATTATTAACCTCAAAAACCTTAATTTCCACTCATTTCCAGTTTATTCTGAACACCTCACACCTCACAATAGTGTTTTTATGTCCAAAAGGTTGCACCGAGGTAGATGGATGACTATGCTAAGCGACACGAGTGGGCGGCACAAACACGTGGCCCATCTAGGAGTGACACTGCAGTGGCAGACAGGACGGCAGTTTGAAAAACTAGGCCCCAAACAGTACATAATGCAAAGAAAAAAAAGAGGTGCAAGATGGAATTGTCCTTGGGCCCTCCCACCCACCCTTATGTTGTATAAACAGGACATGCACACTTTAACAAACCAATCATTTCAGCGCCAGGGTCTGCCACACGACTGTGGCTGAAATGATTGGTTCGTTTGGGCCCCCACAAAACAAGCTGGCAATTAATCTGGCCCTGCACAAACTGGCTCTACGGAGGCAAGATGTTGTCCTCATCCTCCTCATTCACCGATTCCTCACCCTCTTCAGTGTTGTGTACATCCTCATCCTCACAGAGTATCAATTCGTCCCCGCTGGAATCCACCACCACAGGTCCCTCTGTACGTTCTGGAGGCTGGTCTCCCTGGAAAAGTTGATAATTCATTTTTATGAACATCATCTTCTCCACATTTTGTGGAAGCAACCTCCTACTCCTTTTGCTGACAAGGTTCCCGGCTGCACTAAACACTCTTTCGGAGTGCGCACTGGAGGGGGGGCAACTCAGGTAAAATAGAGCCAGTTTGTACAGGGGCCTCCAAATTGCCTCTTTTTCCTGCCAGTACATGTACGGACTGTCTGACATGCCTACTTGGATGCTGTCACCGATGTAATCCTTTAACAGACAGATGCACGCTTGTCGCTGCTGCTTTGAGGATGCAGGTGCGGCTACAGCCCACACAATTCACAAAGACAGGAAAAAAAATAAGAATTTTTTTATTGTTTGTGGAGCGCACTTTGAGGGTTACACCACCCTTTAACAGACAGACGCATGCTTGTCGCTGCTGCTTTAAGGATGCAGGTGCGGCTACAGCCCACACATTTCACAAAGACAGAAAAAAAAAGACGAATATTTTTATTGTTTGTGGAGCACACTTTGAGGGTTACACCACCCTTTAACAGACAGACGCATGCTTGTCGCTGCTGCTTTGAGGACAGTATCATATGCAGTGACAGTAGACTTGTCAGAAATTGTTGGCACGTCCTTCAGTCCGGACCAAATGTCCAAACCGGCCCTTGACTTATGACACAGGCGCACGCTTGGCTCTGCTACTGTGTTGATGCACGTGCGGCTACATCGCACACAAGTCACAAACACATAAAAAAATTGTTTTTTATTTTTTGGAGCACTTTGAGGGTTACACCACCCTTTAACAGACAGACGCACGCTTGTCGCTGCTGCTTTGAGGATGCAAGTGCGGCTACAGCCCACACAATTCACAAAGACAGAAAAAAAAGAAGAATTTTTTTATTGTTTGTGGAGCGCACTTTGAGGGTTACACCACCCTTTAACAGACAGACGCACGCTTGTCGCTGCTGCTTTGAGGATGCAGGTGGAATCTAGATGGGATTTGGAACCGGGGACACACTACCTCCATCAATTGTCTAAATCCCACTGCACTAATGGCGGATACCGGACGCACGTCTAACACCAACATAGCAGTCAAGGCCTCAGTTATACGTTTTGCTTCAGGATGACTGCTGTCGTACTTCATCCTCATCGCTAGGGACTGTTGGAGGGTCAATTGTTTAGTAAAAGTAGTGGTGTTCCTACTTCCTCTCTGGGATGATAAACAACTCCCAGCAGCAGCAACAGCACTAGGAGGAAGTGGTTCTTGATCTTTCCCTATTTTATTTTTATCGGAGAAAGTTTGGTCCTCCATTTATGTTATATTGATATATACGTACGGCTAAGGCGCACACAAACACAGAAAATATTTTTTTATTTTTGCTGGAGAGTAGTGCACTTTGTGGGTTACACCACCCTTTAAGAAATGAGCCAGCCAGCTCTTTACTTATGGGACACAGGCGCATGCTTGGCGCTGCTCCTTTGTTGATGCACGTGCAGCCACAGTGCACACAATTCACAAACACAGAAAATATTTTTTTATTTTGTTTGGAGTGCCCTTTGGGGGTTACAGCACCCTTTAACGGTCAAGCCAGCCGGCCCTTTACTTATGACACAGGCGCACGCTTGGCGCTGCTCCTTTGTTGATGCACGTGCGGCTACTGCGCACACAATTCACAAACACAGAAAATATTTTTTTATTTTGTTTGGAGTGTACTTTGGGGGTTACAGCACCCTTTAACGGTCAAGCCAGCCGGCCCTTTACTTATGACACAGGCGCACGTTTGGCACTACTTTGTTGATGCACGTGCGGCTACTGCGCACACAATTCACAAACACAGAAAATATTTTTTTATTTGGTTTGGAGTGTACTTTGGGGGTTACAGCACCCTTTAACGGTCAAGCCAGCCGGCCCTTTACTTATGACACAGGTGCACGCTTGGCACTACTTTGTTGATGCACGTGCGGCTACTGCGCACACAATTCACAAACACAGAAAATATTTTTTTATTTGGTTTGGAGTCTACTTTGGGGGTTACAACACCCTTTAACAGTCAAGCCAGCAGGCCCTTTACTTATGACACAGGCGCACGCTTGGCACTACTTTGTTGATGCACATGTGGCTACAGCGCACACAATTCACAAACACAGAAAATATTTTTTTATTTTGTTTGGAGTGTACTTTGGGGGTTACAGCACCCTTTAACGGACAAGCCAGCCGGCCCTTTACTAATGGGACACAGGCGCACGCTTGGCGCTGCTCCTTTGTTGATGCACGTGCAGCCACAGTGCACACAATTCACAAACACAGAAAAAATATATTTTTTTTAGCACTTGGGGGGAGCACCCCTGACGGACAGAGCACCCCCTGGACAACACTACAGCACCCCTTTAGGACTGGGACACTGCACAGGACTTTGGAGTGGACACAGCCCCTATGGACAACTGACTGCACAACACAGTCCAGCCAGCCCCTATGGACTTTGAAGTAGTGGACACAGCCCCTATGGACAACAGCAGCACAGCACAACACAGCCAGCCCCTATGGACTTTGAAGTAGTGGACACAGCCCCTATGGACAACAGCAGCACAGCGCAGCACAGCACAGCACAACACTACTCTGCACTACACTACACTACACAGCCCAGCCAGCCCTAACTCCCACCCTCCCTCTTCACAATCCACAGCCGAGTGAGAAAATGGCGCCGACGCGGGTATCCAAAACCCGCGAGACCCGGAAGGCGGGATGATGACGTTTTGCCTCGATTTCAGATCCGAGTCAGGCGGGAAAAGTCGAGCCTGACTCGGATCGGCCTCGGATCAGGGGGGCTCGGGGGGGTTCGGATTTCAGAAATCCGAACCCGCTCACCCCTAATATATATATATATATTTATATATATATACACATACATACATATATATACAGACACACACACACATATATACATACATTTACACACACACATATATATACATATATATTTACTGTATATAATCATACATACACACACACTCATAAATAGACACATAAATACAAAGTGGCCAGACATACACTGACCTGTGGAAAGATAACCTGGATGTGCTTGCCTGTTTTACTTCCCCTCCTGAGCTAGTCCGACTAGTTGACACAGCTTCAGAGCAGGACAATTTGGAGGGGGCGGAGCTATGGTTGACTCAGGGGCGGAGCTTCAGCGGGTCCGAGGTGGGCGGGGCTTCGGTCTGCCAGTCTACCAGCGGAGAGGAGGGGGCCAAGGGGGGGTGTGAGATCGTGATTTTGGCTAAACGTTGGCCGAGAGGTGAGGGAGCTGGGTAGTGAGGGGGCTGTTGCTGGTGATAGAAAATTATTATTTTTTTCTTTCCTGTCTGCACTGCAGCCTGTGTATGCTGTGGGACTATTTTCAAAGGGAGGCCTGGAGCTGGAGCTCCACCCGCCCCATTGTTAATCCGGCCCTGGTTCTCCAAGTCGCATACTGAGTTTTCTTATGGTACATCCAACATATTGGAGTCCGCATGAGAATGATAACAGGTAAATTACTCTTTTGGATTCACAACTGAGTTTTTCTTTAATCTTGTATTATTTTTGGTTTCGCAGTCTTGCTAAACATTCTGGATGTGTGTAAGGTAAGGTGGACGTCCTTACAATAGGTTGTGTTGCGACTGCATATTAACGCTCTCAATGGATTAGCAAATCATTGCAGTGAGACTAAATGCGTAATCGCACCTGTGATCGCAGTTGTGATCCGTACTGAACCAGGCCCTGGACTCCTTATTTTTCATGTACTGATTTACCAAGGAAAATTCAACATATTAAAATAACCAAAACACAGTTGGTATTCTCAAAACTTATTGCAACGTTTTAGCACCTTTCATTTGTGGAATTTGAAAGTTGAAAAATTTGACACGCCCTAATGTACAAGGGATGTAAAGTAGTGAAACTTTTCAAGAAGAATTCAGTAATTTACACTCTGCCATTAATGTTGAAACATGTCATCTATTTTGTACCATAAGTTTTACCGGGATGTAGTCAGCACCCCGGCGTGCGGGATGCCGATGGTCTAAATGCCGGTGCCGAAATCCCGACAGCGTCAGGATCCCGCCTCCAATAACCCGACCACCGGCATCCCGAAGGTAAGTATCAGAAATTAGGGGAGGGTTAGGTTTAGGGTTAGGGGTTAAGGGGTTAGGCACTAGGGGGATGGTTAGGGTTAGGCACTAAGGGGGAGGGTTAGGGTTAGGCACTAAGGGGGAGGGTTAGGTTTAGGTTGCAGGGAGGGGGAGGTTAGGTTTAGGCACTAGGGGGGGAGGTTAGGTTTAGGCACCGGGGAGGGAGGGTTAGGGTAGGTGTTAGGGTCAGTGCTACTATACTTACGTATGGTTGTCGGAATTGTGACTGTTGAGATGCCGCTGTCGGTATTCTGACCAGCGACATCCTTACCGCCAGTAATTCATACCCAACCCGTTTTACCCCCAACTGAGCACTGGATGACACCACGTAATTTTATCTAAAACTAGCAATGCTCTATTGACAGTAACCTCAGGGTAGCCTGGATGCAGACATGTACTGTATGAATTTTGGCTTTAGCTCCTTCCTCTAATTGAATAGATATTTTAGCTTTAATGGCCATGGAGGTCATAAATTCTCAGCTAAGAGATTTTCTGGCTGAAATTGCTATTATACTTTACAAAGGACAGAAAAATATGTGCGTACTTCAAAATCACACTCCATTTACATTTTAAATTTTATAATATTTTTTTTAATAAACTTCGCAACAGTATGAAGAGTTCTATTCATGATTGCAGATGTGAATAAGGGAAACACACTATTGTCTGGTACATTTCATTACTTATTGAATCACATCGGTCATTTTCTAGTCTTTGAATTTTGTTCTATTTTTATGCTTCAAGAATTCCTGACAGGTTACCTCATTAACAGAAATCTGTGTGGTGTATTTTCTTCAGGTATCATGGCAGGCATCTGTTTTCTTATGCTTTTGTAAGTAGCAACCTGATCATCATCGTACTGTTATGACACATCACTCAGAATAATACATCATTGCCAGGCAAGCAGTTGTTGTATCGTATCTTGGAGCAGGCTGATGTTTGCAAACATTGCAATACCTCTTCCAGTATAATAAACTGATACCTGACGTTGCCTGGGTTGAAGACTGGACCCTGAAGTACACCTGCTAACATGCATACAAACAGTGGCATAACTACAGTGGGTGTAAAGGGTCCGTCTGCTATGGTGCCCAGGCTACCTCTGTGACTTGACGCTCCCCCTTCACCCAGTCATGCACAAAAGCTTGGCTGGTCCAATCAGGGCTACCAATTTAGCGGTGTTGATTTGGTGCTGGCCCGCCATCTGAATACAGCTGGTGTACCGGCACGCAGACATGGAGAGACAGCGCAGCCAATCTTGAGGCGATCTGAGCTGGCGGACCAGCAGCAGTGGCAGCTTCTGATTGGCTGCTAGTACGCAAGCTCCGATTGGCTTATGACAGACGCCAGATTCAAATTGCACCAGCGCTGTCTGTTCATGTGTGCCGCAGCCTGCCGGAGCACTAGCCTGCGCACCAGCTGAGTTTTGTACTTAGCTGAAGCTAGGTTTAAAACTCTGCCCGTGCATAAAGGACAATCAGACAGACAGACACGTTTTCTCGCTTAGAATATAGATGTATCATGTGTAATGTGTATCTAGAAACAGAGTAGTGTTACATACCAAATTAATCAGCATAGTCTGCTGGTGCATGCTAGTTGCATCGCATTGCGACTTTTCATGATGCATTTTCGGCAAATGAAGATGCCCAACGGTAGCAGATTAGCACTGGACCTGACAGCTCACTCACACCAGGCAAGTTGCGCTGTGTGGCATATTTAGGCTAGATGTATGAGTACACATCTGTAGATTGTAAGCTCCACTGGGGCAGGGATTGATGTGAATGGCCAAATATTCTCTGTATACTACTGAATATGCTATATCAATAACTGAAAAATAAATAATAAATAAATGTTCTCTCTTTGCCTTCATAAAGAAATGTATGGGGTACAAGACTCATGGCCCTACTTAGGAGGCAGCCTGAATATTGACCATTCCTAAATCAGTCCACTAACTTGTAGTGACATAAATGAGACTCATTGGAGGAGATGTATCCAGCCTTGGGACGGGAAGTACTATCCCATCTGTCTTCGGGTATGTACCATGGTTCATTACCATGGTATGTACCAAGAATATCACAAAGGACAGCTCTCCTGATAAAAGCTGTCCTTTGCGATGCTGCTGGGCAGAGGGACATCCGGATTTCACACCCCGAAGTCCCTCTGGCATCCTTCTGCGTATGCGCAGAAGGAAGCGGGTCTCGGGGGCTCATGGGAGGCATCCGATTGGATCCCTCCCAAGGGGGAGCGTCCCAAAAAGAAGATCATCGGCTTCTATTGGGTAATGCCACCTGAAGATCGTGTTACCCATCGGGACGAAGGATGCATTCCGGTGCTTTGTACATATGGGGAATACAGTGACCCCCCCGAAAACGTAATTTTCTGGGGTTTTACCGCATTTTCCTATTTAGTACTTCTCGGCCTTGAAGAGAGATAAAGTGTAGAAGTTGTCAACCAATCAGCTTCTACTGTAGCTATCATTTAACTAGCACAATCTATAAAATTACAGAAGCTGATTGGTTGCTATGGGCAACTTCTCCACTTTATCTTTCTCCAAGGTTTGATACATTCTCCTCATTGTGCTACAAGTTCTAGTGGCAGTACTACTAACTAATGAATTGATAGGCCCCATTCTTGTGCATTATTTGAGCCCAAGAGATGGCTTCTTACAGAAGTGCATCTCTGCAGCAGAACTACTGAGCCATGCTTTGTTTAAAGGGGCTGCACTTTCCTCAAAGTGGATAGACTACTAAATAAACACAAATGGTCCCGAAGATAGGAAACGCCAGAAGCTCTGGGAAGGTGGCAGCCATGCAAAAGAGCTTAAAGGCCCGAGGTGAAGACGCTGGAAGCCCTGGGGAGGTGGTGGCCACCAGGTGAAGATGCCGGAAGCAGGGGCATTTCAAGAGAGGAGGGGGCCTGTGTGCAGTCTCCGTCATGGGCCCCTTCCTCTCAGTCCGGCGGCCGGTAGCACACTGATCGCAGCACGAACTGCGCTGCACTGATAGTCTATAGCGCATGCGCAGGTCACCGGGAAATGGCCGTGGCGGCCATTTTCCCTGTACTGTGCATGAGCAAAATGACGGGAAAATGGCACCAACGTGGGACTCTGGAGAAGTAAGTATAAAATGGGTACAAGGTGTGCGGTGCGGGGCCCCCCTGGACCCAGGGGCCCATGTGCACCGCACACCCTGCACCCATTATAAATACGCCCCTGGCCGGAAGCCCTGGGGAGGCAGAAGACATGCAAAAGAGCTTAAAGGCCCGCCGGCCTCCAGGTGAAGACGTGTATAATAAACTTTTATTAGAAAATTAAGTGTCTTGTATTTATTTTAATATTTTCTTTACAGGCGGATTACAGGTGCCAGCGGGCCCTTAATGCCCGGGCATATAGGCATTTGTAGTTCTCCAAGTGCCGGCATGCTGGGACAGGCTTGCTGGGACCTGTAAACCACCTGTAAAGAACAATATTATAATACCATGAACCCCGCACCCACCACCACCAGGGGTGTGGGGCATAGCACTGGACGTTCAGCCCAGTGCTGGTTGTTGCTTGGAAGGGAGGACCACATTTTTAGGGGGGATCCCCACTTCCTGAGGAATTCTAGCACTGGGCTGACTAGTTTAGGGGTGGTTAATGTGATGGCAGGGGGATCCCACGTTGAGTGTACCCCCTGCTATGGCATAATCCCCCTGGCTGGTTCAGCCTGGTGCTGGTTAGTGTTAAATAGGGGTAAACCTATGGTGTTTAGTTTTATTTTTTTAAAAGAAGGGGGGCTGATTGGGTGTTAATCAGCCAGTGCCTTCCCGGCCATTGACCTCACCACACGTCACTGGTACAAAATCAATTGTTTGAACTATAGCCACATCCAATTAACATGGGCCCTCATTCAGAGCCGTTCGCTATTTGCGGCCGTTCGTTCAAAAACAAGGGGTGGCTATTCAAATGATCCGTTCGCACATTGCAGTCTGTTCACACCTCTAAGTCTGAACGAGCGAGCAAAACATACGCTCGTTTATTTGATAAAAACGCCCCCTGGCCGCTCGCACCATACGTCATGTCCGCTATTTATTAGATTAATCGAGTACATCGTACAGCGTATGAACTGCTTGCTATTCTTGTGGTTGGTTTTTTCAACCTCTATTTTGCGAGCAGTTCTGAGTTTAAAAAAACCAAGTGACGTGGTCAATGACGCTGCTGGATTAATTATGCACACCCTTAAAATGCCCTTTTTGACCTTTAAGCACGCCTGCGTTCGAATTCCACTCCCCCGTTTTCAAGCACCTTCCCCTGTTACCACCCACATACGCCTCATTCTGTCACTCAAAATAGCAGGCACTCGCTATATAGCGTACAGACGATTTTCGGCCGCACTGACTGGTTCGCGCATGCATACTAAAAACCGTACGCATGCGCAGATGTGCGAACATCGCTCGGAACGAGCGTACTGCCGCTAACGAGCAGCTCTGAATGAGGGCCATAGTCACTTCTCTGTGTTTTCTATACATAATGAAGGGTGTTTGACAACAACTTTTCAACAAATTAGAACAAACTTAAAGGATGTAAGAAAATAAGAAATTTGCAATATGGAGGTCTTGCCAAAAATATTTATTATACAGCATTACCTGGAATTAGCTGAACACAGCTAAAGTGTCACGATGTTTATTCTACTTCATTAAACATTTATCATGTACTGTTATAATGAACTCTGCCAAAAGCCTGGAGGCATAGTATGACAGACTCTGCAGTTATTAAGTTTGCCAATAGTTTTAGAAGTGACTGAGTGTGAAAGCTAGTAGATATTACAACAATACATTTCTAGAAATAGTATTGGCAGACAAATTACAAAATAAAAATAATATGGAATGAATGCTACAAAATAAAAAGTGCTAAACAGAATTTAAATGATGCAATATGGAATAAGTATACAGTACTGTAGTTCATCAATAAGTTCACTCTCAGGGGCCTATTCATCATGCAGTACCTTAAGGTTTTTTTCAAACAGTTCCCTACTTTTAAGTAAGGGAGCCATTCATTAAACTAGTAATGCAGGAGATATCACTGATATCTTATGGTTACAGTCCTGCTGCATTAATTACCACACTCCCCATACTTTAGTATGGGGATGTAGAAAGTATGCCATTTATCAAATACCGAAAATTATGTATTTTTGGAATATGACGGTGTTACTGTACGCCATCCTCAGATGGCGTACAGCCCCCATAAGGCTTCACAAGCTGCTATTTAGACGGCAGCTTGTGAAGCAGTGGGACCTCAGCGGGACTCCCCTCCTCTTCCCTCCCCCTTCGGTGCTCCGTCCTGGCTGGCTCCCTCCCCCACCGATGCATGCTACTACAGTGTGAAGCATGTCTCCTCCCTGTCTGGTCCCCTGTGGCACTTGTAAGAGCTTTATTAACTGTTTATTTACTTTAAACAGTTAATTAATAAAATAGAAGAAGCAGGGAACAGAGAGTAGATGCTTCACGCTGCAGCAGTATGCAGTGGCAGGGATAACATACAATTTTTTTATGTAACACTTACCACTGCTGTTGTGCATGCTGCACGTGTGCCACTTCTGTGAATGTAAGCGGCGCATCTGCAGCATTCATAACAACAGTGTTAGGTTAGAGCAGGCAGGGAAAAGTATTTATTTTCCAAAAAGCTGTCATCGCAAAAATGACAGCTTTTTGGAATAGATACTTATGGAGAGGAGGAATGATGGATTCCTCCGGTAATTAGGTAGAACTCCATGCGAGTTCTAAACTTAATTATCTCCAAATAATTTTTAGTAATAATGAATAAACTCCTGAGAAAGAAAAAACAGGTAGAAATTTGTAGTCTGCGCTTTTCCTTTCTACTGAAACATTCAGTAATACCCCTTTCATAACTGTATGCTGGGTCGCACCTGGGACGCGCCCATCCCGGGTGTTACCTGGCTGAGACCACTTTCAGACTGGTGGCCTGACACGGTGCTATTGCCGGGTCGATGACTTCAACACCATCACGTGGTGAGCGCTGGCTCTTCCTATTCAGTGAATGGGACCCGGGTCGCATCGTTACCCGTTCACACTGCCCTGCGAGCTGGGTTGAACACACGTTCAACCCTTCTCGTGACCCGGGTTTCGAGTCGACCTGTCCTTTTCACACTATTTCAACCTGTGCCTTTCACACTGCACAGTAATCTGGGTTGCTGCACATTCACGTGCAATAACTCGGGTTATTGCTTGAAGTGTGAAAGGGGTATGACAGGGATTTTTAAACTTCAGAAGTGTAAACAGTTTTACAGGGATGCTCATAGATTTACAGGCAAAGGTGGTGGCGTATGTGTTTGTGCAAATGACAATGGGTGGGAAATGGAGAGCTAAAAGGGGTCTCACAATAAGATTATCATTATTTTTATTATTACAAATACATAGGGGTTGGGTACAGGATCCTGGCAGTCAGAATCCCGATGGTCACAATGCTGGCTCCAGAATCCCGACGGTCAAACTCCTAACGCATGTTGGTAAGTATTCTAACCCTTACACTAACCCTTCTCCTAACCCTATATTACTGCTAAAAGCGGCATAAGAAATGATAATTATCTGAACCAATTTCCGATTGATAAATATGACCCTTAGGAGTAGATTCAATTAGCCCCGATAAATTATTGGGGGTGAAACTGGGAGGTAACCTCAGGCTATTCAATTAGACTCCATTTTTCCCCCGATACCTGTGCTATCACCCATTAGGTGAACGTGTTAGCAGGCCTTGACACTGGTTATCGGACGCACTAATACTGAATATGTGAAAATTTCACAGATTCTTGCGTTAACTGGCTGTTATCACCCAATAACAGGACAGTTATCGGGAATTTCTTTTTGGGTCTCATGAAACCCGAAAAGAAATCCCCTAATTGAATAGCCCAAGACGATCAATTATCCTGGCATAATTTACCGCTGCAAATTGCAAATCCTCTTATTGCATCTCCTCCTTGTAACACAGTACAAGTTCATCTTGGGATATGAACTACAGCCTCCATCACCATAGAGTACCTGCCTACATGCAAACTGGGCTATCTCATGTTTTAGAGTGGTGAGAAGATTTTTCTCAATGTTGTCAATTACCTCAGTGCAATGGCCAATACAAAGCAAAACAAGCTCACCATGGGATTTTAACTACAGACTCCACCTTTGCTGTCAGTCTACTAGTCAACTGTGCCCTCTCATACCTAAAAGAGAGGTGAAACTTTTCTTTTCATCCACCAGCCAAATGCAGCACCCAAAGTGCTAAGAGGAAGCTTGCCTGTGGATTCTAACTGAGGCCCCCATCATGACAGGTACTAACACACTCAACCAGCTCATGCCTTTGGAAAGTGGGAGCAGATTTTCCCAATGTCATCAGCCAGTCTGTTGCCACATCCAAGGCACCAGGTCATCCACCATCAGTGCCAGGGGGCTTCTGTCCACTGGTCGGCTGTTCCAGCTCATACCTTGTGTAGGTGGGGGCAAAATTTAACAGTGTCATCCACCTTTCAGAAGCAACATTCAATATATCAAAAAGAATGCCTGCTATGGGTTCTAACAAGTGCATAAAACACAGCCAAGGTTCAAAGCACCTCCAGTGTCTTGAACCATTCAGTATGCATATAGGAGAAACATCGGAAATGTACGTTAATAATTGGATGAATGTACCTCTCTGAACAGGCCTCTAGTCTTCCTGGTATGAAAGTCTTCCCCTGAGGAAAGGTGGTCGCTTAAGTGGCAGCTACTACACATAGAGGATTGAGGATATGATGGATCTCCGGGGCTGGCAGTGTTAGTAATGATTGTGAAAGTCACAATACACTATATACAAGTGTCATTTACACAACTGGGAGCATAATGTTTTAACTGTTATTAATAAAAGTCATATTTTCATATAAAATTAAATTGAATGCAAGTTCAAATGAAAATTAAATTATGTTCAATACAAACATCTGTGGGTTTTTTGCATTAAAAATAGAAAGGCAATTCTTTTCTGAGGTGGACAAATAGAAATGACATTTAAATAATGCGAATAGACAGCCAAGACTACATATAACATAACTGTAATGTTAATGAATGAAGTACTATCAGCTGAAAAAATCACAATGCAATGATTTGGGTAGATAGTGCAGCTGATAGTTACCCTGAACATGGTGTATCGTTGCATCAGCCCTTCAGCAACTAAAGGTGCGTTCACACAAGGGTCGATTTTGTTGAACGATTTGTCATTAACGACGTCGTTAACGACAAATTGTTCAAAAAAATCGTTCAGTATTTGCCCCAAAACGATGAATGAAAACTACAAATGTGCGCTCCCGTATGCCGTTTGTAGTTTTCATTCACCGCCCGAACTGGCCGTACAACCTGACGATTTTGTCAGGTTGTACATGTTCGGGGACGAGGAGGGGGCCCGGCACTGAACGAAATCGATCTTGATTTCGTTCAGTATTTGTGCTCAGTGTCAATAACGATACTGAGCACAAACTGCCAGAGACACACGGGACGATGTTCGTTCAGGGTGCACATTGGCTCGGATTCAGACCCGCTCGCTGCTGGAGGCAGCTCGCAGGTCTAAAGGGCGTTATTTATTTTTTTTGACCGGCCTTCTGGCAGCTCGCTAAGTTGTAGGTGACCACCCACAGCTTTAGCGAGCGGCCAGGTGATGGTCGTGATGGTCCAGACCATCGCGACTGTCTGGCTTGCGATGAGACCCTTGTGGTAGAGTCTCGTCTGCCGCAGCCCCAGTGGGCTTCCGGCTCTAATAGAGGCGGAAGCTCACTACTGACATCTCTCGTGATGTCAGTAGGGCCGCCCCCAAACGGCAGGCGTTCCTTCGGGAACATCTCCGTTTGGCAAGCCACCCCCCGACCCGCCTACAAAACGTTTGTAGCGAGCCCCGGAGCGAGTGAATTTTTCACTCGCTCCAGGGCTCGCGCACGCGCCATGCGCATGCCACGCATGCACACTGCCCGGCCATCGACCCGCTTGCGAGCGCTGTGCGCTTGCAAGCGGGTCTGAATCAGGCCCATTATCCCGTGTGTACGCACGTTTAGAAATAAGCTTCCTATCTGCAGCTGTGTCCGTGTCTAAATGAGTCACATTTCCAGGAAACTGCCTAACTGTGCTCATTCTATATTTAAATGCCCCTCTGTCCTATATTCTCACTCTCCAAAGGCATTTGCGGATTCATACTGATGCATTTTTGGTACTTACCAAAAAAGAAAAAAGTCGCCAATCCAACCCTAATTGCGCCTCTCCTGAAAATAATATAATACAGCAGAGAGCTGAGTTTTTTTTGTTAGGGAAATTACATGTATTCATTACATACAGCTGTAATTGTTATTTAAAGTGGATAACAGTGTTTTGAAATGGTTTATTTACTTGACAGGAAAAATATGAGTTTCGGAGAATAAAATACGTTTGCTGTCACAACACTGTTCATTTTTTAGACATTACTACAGTGACAAGAAACAGATATTTTTCTATACATTCAATATATTATACACCGGTGAGTGTATGCAGGTAGTGATGCAGCCAGAACCAGACCTTCTGGTAGCTGAGGATGGTTGTAGAAGGCAGTATATCGCAGGTCTCATAGTGCGTATCCCACTGGGGCGCGCTAGCATTGGTGAACAAGATGGCACTGCGTGTGTGCAGTACTAGGTCCGGTGGCCATCTTGGTAAGGCAGCTAAGCCTCCCTGGAGGTTCAAATATGGAGTCTGTGCAGTAGCACTCTCTGGGCCTGATTCACTACGGATCGCAATTCTGCTTATACGCAAGCACCGCAGTTGCTAATATCAGCGGTGCTATTTAAAGGTTTGCATTCACATTGCGATCGCAGGCAGACATAAGGATGCCCACTTCCCCTTACTCACATCCGTATACTCGGGCAACAGTGAAACAATCGCTAACATCGAGTAACAGCAGACCCATATACACACTTGCACAAGCACAAACCTTACTCAGAAATTGCTAACAGCCACGCACGCTATCAGTGCTATGGCTGCTTATGGCCACGCAGTGGATAATTTATGCAATGCACAGGCACGCCTGCATTCGCCAGACCACCCCCCCCCCTTCGTCACCACCCACAAACGGCACTTCCTGTCATTCACCCTGCCATGGGTCTGCGGAATAATGATATTATCTATAATTAAGTCTTAATGGAATTGTTTTTGAGAAATGTACTCTTTAGGGCTGTGTATCAACTATGGAGACAAAAAATATATTCATTCCGCAATATTAATATAGCAATTCCGAACACAATTGCTGGTTCGTGCACTGCAATGCATACGTGTGGTACCCCAAACCCTGGTTGTTCCTACTCATGCTGGTACCTATGTCATATATGTATATTAGGGGTGTGCACCGGCCACTTTTCGTGTTTTGTGTTTTGGTTTTGGATCTGGATCTTTCTTCGTGTTTTGGATCTGGATTGGTTTTGCCAAAACCACCCTTCCGTGTTTTGGGTTCTGGGTTTTGTGTTTTGGATCTGTATTTTTTTGAAAAAAAGCATAAAAACAGCTAAAATCACAGAATTTGTAGGTTTTTCTGCTCCTATGCTATTATTAACCTCAATAACCTTAATTTCCACTCATTTCCAGTCTATTCTGAACACCTCACACCTCACAATAGTGTTTTTATGTCCAAAAGGTTGCACCGAGGTAGCTGGATGACTATGCTAAGCGACACGAGTGGGCGGCACAAACACGTGACCCATCTAGGAGTGACACTGCAGTGGCAGACAGGATGGCAGTTAGAAAAACTAGGCCCCAAACTGTACATAATGCAAAGAAAAAAAGAGGTGCAAGATGGAATTGTCCTTGGGCCCTCCCACCCACCCTTATGTTGTATAAACAGGACATGCACACTTTAACAAATCAATCATTTCAGCGCCAGGGTCTGCCACACAACTGTGGCTGAAATGATTGGTTCGTTTGGGCCCCCACAAAACAAGCTGGCAATTAATGTGTCCCTGCACAAACTGGCTCTACGGAGGCAAGATGTCATCCTCATCCTCCTCATCCACCGATTCCTCACCCTCTTCAGTGTGTACATCCTCATCCTCACAAAGTATTAACTCGTCCCCACTTGAATCCACCACCACAGGTCCCTCTGTACGTTCTGGAGGCTGGTCTCCCTGGAAGAGCTGATAATTCATTTTGATGAACATCATCTTCTCCACATTCTGTGGAAGCAACCTCCTACGCCTTTCGCTGACAAGGTTCCCGGCTGCACTAAACACTCTTTCGGAGTACACACTGGAGGGGGGGCAACTCAGGTAAAATAGAGCCAGTTTGTACAGGGGCCTCCAAATTGCCTCTTTTTCCTGCCAGTACAGGTATGGACTGTCTGACATGCCTACTTGGATGCTGTCACCGATGTAATCCTCCACCATTCTGTCAATGGTGACAGTATCATATGCAGTGACAGTAGACATGTCAGAAATTGTTGCCAGGTCCTTCAGTCCGGACCAGATGTCTAAACTTGGTCCTGCCTGCCCTGCATCACCGCCAGCGGGTTGCTTAGGTTACCTAAGTTTTTTCCTGGCAGCCCCAGTTGCGGGAGAAAATGAAGAAGGAGCCGTTGACGTGTCACGTTCCGCTTCAGCTGACAGTGTGTTCACCAGCAGGTCTTTGCACCTCTGCAGGCTTGTGTCGGCCGGAAAGAGAGACACCACATAGGCTTTAAACCTAGGATCGAGCACGGTGGCCAAAATGTAGTGGTCTGATTTCAACAGATTGACCACCCTGGAATCCTGGCAAAGCGAATGAAGGGCTTCATCCACAAGTCCCACATGCCGAGCGGAATCGCTCCGTCTTAGCTCCTCCTTCACTTTCTCCAGCTGCTTCTGCAAAAGCCTGATGAGGGGAATGACCTGACTCAAGCTGGCAGTGTCTGAACTGACTTCACGTGTGGCAAGTTCGAAGGGCTGAAGAACCTTGCACAACACGGAAATCATTCTCCACTGCGCTTGAGTCAGGTGCATACCCCCTCCTTTGCCTATGTCATAGGTGGATGTATAGGCTTGTATGGCCTTTTGCTGCTCCTCCATCCTCTGAAGCATATAGAGGGTTGAGTTCCACCGCGTCACAACCTCTTGCTTCAGGTGATGGCGGGGCAGGTTCAAGAGTGTTTGCTGGCGCTCCAGTCTTCGGCACGCAGTCGCTGAATGGCGAAAGTGGCCAGAAATTTTTCGGGCCACCCAAAGCGTCTCCTGCACGCCCCTGTCGCTTTTCAGAAAATTCTGCACCACCAAGTTTATTGTGTGAGCAAAACATGGGACGTGCTGGAATTTGCCCAGATGTAATGCCCGCACAATATTGGTGGCGTTGTCAGATATCACAAATCCCCAGGAGAGTCTAAGTGGGGTAAGCCACTGGGCGATGATTTCCCTCAGTTTCTCTAAGAGGTTGTCGGCGGTGTGCCTCTTACTGAAACCGGTGATACACAGCGTAGCCTGCCTTGTAACGAGCTGGCGTTTCTGAGATGCTGCTACTGGTGACGCTGCTGCTGTTGCTGCGTAAGGTGATACATCTACCCAGTGGGCTGTCACAGTCATATAGTCCTTAGTCTGCCCTGTTCCACTTGTCCACATGTCCGTGGTTAAGTGGACATTGTGTACAACGGCATTTTTCAGGACACTGAGGACACTTTTTCTGACGTTTCTGTACAGTCTCGGTATCGCCTGCCTAGTGAAGTGGAATCTAGACGGGATTTGGAACCGGGGACACACTACCTCCATCAATTGTCTAAATCCCACTGCACTAATGGCGGATACCGGACGCACGTCTAACACCAACATAGCAGTCAAGGCCTCAGTTATACGTTTTGCTTCAGGATGACTGCTGTCGTACTTCATCCTCCTCGCTAAGGACTGTTGGAGGGTCAATTGTTTAGTAAAAGTAGTGGTGTTCCTACTTCCTCTCTGGGATGATGAACGACTCCCAGCAGCAGCAGCAACAGCAGCAGCGGCAGCAGTAGGCGTAGCAATGCAGGATCCTCCGGAGGAATCCCGGATAGGAGAGTCAGTCATGCCAGTGATATGGCCTGCAGGACTACTTCCGATCCTGACTAAGGAGGAAATTGACGAGGAGGGAGTTGACGGTGTGGTTTGCAGGCGCTTGGATACAACAGGACAACGGGATTTAGGTGTCCCTGGACTGCTTACGGTCTGAGCCAAAGTTTCTGAACTTGACAGTAACTTTTTATGAACGCGCTGCAGGTGCCGTATAAGGGAGGATGTTCCTAGGTGGTTGACGTCCCTACCCCTACTTATTTCACCTTTACATATGGTACATATGGCAAGACAGTTGTTGTCCGGATTTGGATAGAAATATTGCCAGACCAAAGAGGTGGAATGTTTGGTCTTCTGCCCAGGCATGACCGTGATGGGCTTTTTCATCCCACGGACAACAACTGTCTCCCCCGGAGCCTGATTTAAACAAACCACATCACCATCAGAATCCTCCTCGCCAACTTCCTCCTCAGCGCCAGCTACACCAGTATCCTCATCCTGTTGTACTTCAACAGTGACATCTTCAATTTGCATATCAGCAAGTGGACTGTGGGTGCTCCTTTCAGCACTTGCAGGGGGCGTGCAAATGGTGGAAAGAGCCACCTCTTCCCGTCCAGTGCTGGGAAGGTCAGGCATCGCAACCACCACCACACTTGGACTCTCCTTGGGGATTTGTGATATCTTCTTAGAAAGCACAGTTCTTCGCTGTGCTTTTGCCAGCTTAACTCTTTTGATTTTTTTAGTGGGAGGAGTGCTTCCATCGTCATGTGAAGCTGAACCACTAGTCATGAACATACTAGGGATCGACCTTAGCCGTTCCTTGCCACTCCGTGTCGTAAATGGCATATTGGCAAGTTTACGTTTCTCTTCAGCTGATTTAAATGTCTTTTTCAAGGTCATTTTCCTGAACTTTGCCATTTGGGATTGTATGTGCCCTCTACTATGACATTGGGCATCGGCCTTGGCAGACGACGTTGATGGCATGTTATCGTCTATGTCATGACTAGTGGCAGCAGCTTCAGCACTAGGAGGAAGTGGTTCTTGATCTTTCTCTATTTTATTTTTATCGGAGAAAGTTTGGTCCTCCATTTATGTTATATCGATTTGATATATACGTGCGGCTAAACACAGAAAATAATTTTTTTTTTGGTTTGGACTGGAGTGTACTTTGGGGGTTACAGCACCCTTTAACGGTCAAGCCAGCCGGCCCTTTACTTATGACACAGGCGCACTCTTGGCACTACTTTGTTGATGCACGTGCGGCTACTGCGCACACAATTCACAAACACAGAAAATAATTTTTTTTTGGTTTGGACTGGAGTGTACTTTGGGGGTTACAGCACCCTTTAACGGTCAAGCCAGCCGGCCCTTTACTTATGACACAGGCGCACGCTTGGCACTACTTTGTTGATGCACGTGCGGCTACTGCGCACACAATTCACAAACACAGAAAATAATTTTTTTTTGGTTTGGACTGGAGTGTACTTTCGGGGGTTACAGCACCCTTTAACGGTCAAGCCAGCCGGCCCTTTACTTATGACACAGGCGCACGCTTGGCACTACTTTGTTGATGCACGTGCGGCTACTGCGCACACAATTCACAAACACAGAAAATAATTTTTTTTTGGTTTGGACTGGAGTGTACTTTCGGGGGTTACAGCACCCTTTAACGGTCAAGCCAGCCGGCCCTTTACTTATGACACAGGCGCACGCTTGGCACTACTTTGTTGATGCACGTGCGGCTACTGCGCACACAATTCACAAACACAGAAAATAATTTTTTTTTAGGTTTGGACTGGAGTGTACTTTCGGGGGTTACAGCACCCTTAACGGTCAAGCCAGCCGGCCCTTTACTTATGACACAGGCGCACGTTTGGCACTACTTTGTTGATGCACGTGCGGCTACTGCGCACACAATTCACAAACACAGAAAATAATTTTTTTTTTGGTTTGGACTGGAGTGTACTTTCGGGGGTTACAGCACCCTTAACGGTCAAGCCAGCCGGCCCTTTACTTATGACACAGGCGCACGTTTGGCACTACTTGTTGATGCACGTGCGGCTACTGCGCACACAATTCACAAACACAGAAAATAATTTTTTTTTTGGTTTGGACTGGAGTGTACTTTCGGGGGTTACAGCACCCTTAACGATCAAGCCAGCCGGCCCTTTACTTATGACACAGGCGCACGCTTGGCACTACTTTGTTGATGCACGTGCGGCTACTGCGCACACAATTCACAAACACAGAAAATAATTTTTTTTTTGGTTTGGACTGGAGTGTACTTTCGGGGGTTACAGCACCCTTAACGGTCAAGCCAGCCGGCCCTTTACTTATGACACAGGCGCACGCTTGGCACTACTTTGTTGATGCACGTGCGGCTACTGCGCACACAATTCACAAACACAGAAAATAATTTTTTTTTGGTTTGGACTGGAGTGTACTTTCGGGGGTTACAGCACCCTTTAACGGTCAAGCCAGCCGGCCCTTTACTTATGACACAGGCGCACGCTTGGCACTACTTTGTTGATGCACGTGCGGCTACTGCGCACACAATTCACAAACACAGAAAATATATTATTTTTTTAGCACTTGGGGGGAGCACCCCTGATGGACAGAGCACCCCCTGGACAACACTACAGCACCCCTTTAGGACTGGGACACTGCACAGGACTTTGGAGTGGACACAGCCCCTATGGAGAACTGACTGCACAACACAGTCCAGCCAGCCCCTATGGACTTTGAAGTAGTGGACACAGCCCCTATTAACAACAGCAGCACAGCACAACACAGCCAGCCCCTATGGACTTTGAAGTAGTGGACAACAGCAGCACTACACTACACTACACTACACAGCACTAACTCCCACCCTCCCTCTTCACTGTCCACAGCCGAGTGAGAAAATGGCGCCGACGCGGGTACCTTATATAGGATCCAAAACCCGCGAGACTCGGAAGGCGGGATGATGACGTTTTGCCTCGATGTCAGATCCGAGTCAGGCGGGAAAAGTCGAGCCTGACTCGGATCGGACTCGGATCGGGGGGGCTCGGGGGGGTTCGGATTTCAGAAATCCGAACCCGCTCACCCCTAATGTATATACATGTCATTATATAGTATTTGTGTCTGTCTGCATGTTAATCTTAAAAGTATTTTCTAGTTCACATATATTTGACCCCCTTCCCCCTCACAGAAGAGAGGTGGAGTGAGCAATGGAGTAGTTAGCCAGCAAAGGTCACATGACATAGAACCGGCTGGAACCAGCTGCAGGTGGCTGAGGTGGACAGTTAAGTCGGCCAGGGAGACTCTCCTGAGGTGAAGGACAGAGTAGGAGTCTGCCCTAAGGAAATGCCGCTGGTGGTGGCTGTGTGGGAAGTAAGGACGGAGTCGGAAGGATCAGCTCTGCAGGAGAGGTAGCAGAAAAGCCCACCTGATCTGAGGAGACCGGCGGCACTCAGCAAAGAGGCAGTGAATGGCAGAAAGGGAGGCTCTGTGAGGCAGCAGCTAGTGAGAGGGAGGTGATTCCCCTCTGAAAGACGCTCACCTAACTGAGCTTTGGTGAAAGCTACCAGAGAGGTCTGTAAATGCACCCCATGCACAGCCCTGCCACCCTGGCCTACACTTCTAGTAAACTGATTAAATGAACTACAATACCAGAGACTAGCTTATTGTGTGTATAATCAAACCAGTCACAGTGCATACTCCTGGCCTTAATCTTCTACTCATAAGAAAGACTTTAATATAGACACCAAGGAGCATTACATCACCAGCATTACCGAGGGCATCCATTCACTGTTGATGGTCAGAGCCCTGTTAGCCTTACCCAACATCAGCTAGTAAAGACTGAAACTGATGGTTACTGAGCAGAAAGGCATTGCAGCCAGTGCACTGCGACCCCCCAAAGGAAGTAAAGGGGTTATCTGACCTCAAGGTTTTTAGGCAAATGAACATACCCATAACCAGGGCCAGATTAACAATGGGGCGGATGGAGCTACAGCTCCAGGCCTCCAAATAAAAATAGGCCCATCAACATGACAGAATGATTACCAGTTGCCTAACTGCCCATAAATTTTAAGTATTTCAACAGTTTTTCTAGTCCCTCGTCCCCCCCAAAAAACAAAATGAAACAATTTTTCTATTTCTATGTAGTTAGGGAGACATTGTGGTCATAGTGTAGGGGGTGTATACACCAAGGTGACTCTGACCACAGCCACACAGCACCGATCACAGCTCTTCCCCTTCTCAGTATAGGCCCTTGAACATTTTCAGCTCCAGGCCCATGTGGGCCTTAATCCGGCCCTACCCATAACAGTAATTCAGCCTGCAGCATGGCAATCATCATTAATGACTCCAGCTCAGCAATTCTCTCTTTACTAACTGAGTCATAGATAGTTTTTTATCTGCTTTCATGTTAAGCCTGTGTGCACTGACGAAGGCATCTTGGCCAATAAGAGTAGACTCAATTAGGGGGGATAAACCTAGTCCAGACTAAGGTACAGAAGTAAAGTGTTGTAGCGTACTGATTTATGTGTATACACTGTTATGCATTGAGATTGGTCAGTGTAAACTGAATTATTTCAAGAAAGTGTAATGAGAGATACAATTGTAATGTTGCAATGTGTTTATGTTATATGTTACAGTGGGGGAAAATTAATTTTATTCGGATTGCTGCATTTTCAAAATACTGATCTTTCAATTCCAATAGCTCCAGATCCGGAGTTCCAGTGCAATAAACAGGTTTATTTATTGTGGGAATGTATTATAAATATATAAACGCTTGTTAGTTAATGTATTTTGAGAAGTTGTTGTTGTAACTGTGGTTACCCAAACTACACTGAGGAATCCTATTTTAAAATAAATTGAAATTTATTTGGTAACAACAGGAATAATGCTTTGTGTCTGAAGCAATCCTCCTTACCTCTCTGGTAATTCAAGAGGATAAAGAGAACCTACCCAGAGTGTAATAATCCATCCTTACTCAGTAAGGTTCAAGAACATACTATCACACTCAAACATCTATTAGCGGGGTATTACATACGCAGTATGCAACAATAGACCAATTGCATGTGTATAAGCAACTGCATTCCTTGCTGAATCAGGCCCTCTATCTTCACTGGGTAGATCTCTGCTGTGCTGCGTTAAATGTGGGGGACCTAAAAAACACTAAAGATCTGGTTTAGCAGACAGCAGGATGTGCTCAGCAGCCAATCAGCAAAGCTGACCTCAGCTGCTAATTTGATTCTCTAAAGCTTGCCTTTGAAGCATCAAAAGAAGAGGAGGTTCAGTAGCATGAACTCATGCAGTAACTATTATAGCTCTGGTAACTGTAAATGTTTGTGGGCAGAGAAGGTTTGATGCCATATAAAAGTTATGTATGTGTGGGGTAGGTTTTATAGCATATGTGGAAGCATGGGGTATGCGTCTGTGTGTGTGTGGGGGGATTTTGCCCCCCTGCCAAAATCCTGGGCACCTGGGAAGTTCTGATAAAAGTATTAACGACATGTGGGAATATCTGGGGGTATGTGGGGGTATTTTAGTAATACAATTTGGTGTATTTATGGCTGTTTTTATTTCTTTAAAATCTCATGTCACATCATTCTTCTATCCCTCTATAGTAGTTTGAGAAACACTACTATAGAGTGATAGAAGATTGGGCTGTGGGGTGTAATGCCCCTTTATTAAGTTTTGGGAAGTGCAGGGTCCATCTCTTCACTTTTCACTGTTTTTAACATGCATTGAGGCCTGGATCTGAAAGACCAAACTGGGCATCACTGTGCACATGCCACAGATCCCACGTTGCTACACATACTGTACTTGGAAGAGCAGATGGAAAAGTATTAGTGGGAGCCCCTCACCAGGACCGAAACTAGGTTATCTGTCACCCGGTGCAAGGCAGCAATTTTGCGCCCCCTCCCTTCCTGTACCTGGAGTTTGTCCTTGCTCCTCTATAAGACAGTGTACTACTCAGACATCCCTGGTATAGTGACTTACATTATTCCACACATCATAATGCCCATTGCACTTTATGCCACACACTGTAATGCCTATTACCAAAGTGCCACTTACATATTTGCCCGACACCATTTTATACCCCACAGTAAGGCTTCTAATTACGTTAAAATTATCTACTCATTGTCAGGGGTTTTATGCTCATTACCATTTGCATGCTCCTTGCCAGGGGTTACATGCTCATTGCCATGGGGTTTCATGCTTGTTGCCAGGGGGTTTATGCTTGTTGCCAGGGGGTTTATGCTCGTTGCCAGGGGTTACATGCTCATTGCCAGGGGTTTCATGCTCGGTGCCAGGGGTTACATGCTCGTTGTCAGGGAATTCATGCTCATTGCCAGGGGTTTTATGCTCGTTGCCAGGGGTTACATGCTTGTTGCCATGGGGTTTTATGCTTGTTGCCAGGGGTTACATGCTCGTTGCCATGGGGTTTCATGCTCTTTGCCAGGAGGGTTTATGCTCATTGCCAGGGGATTTCAGCATCTTCTCCCAGCAGCGCCAACATTCCCGGTGCCGGGAACGCTGTGTGCATTGCACTGGCCTAACAGACACTAGAGGCCCAGTAGGACCCCTAGCATCTGTCTCCTCCTAGGCGGCGGCCATTTTTGGATGGCCGTTTTCTGAATCTGCAACCCCCAAGCCACCTCGAGTCAGCTTTTTTCACCCCCTACAATCTGGCATCCGGTGCACGTGCACCTCTAGTCCCCCCCTAGTTGCGGCCCTGCCCTCACTGCCAGGTTGCATAGTGACTGCATGGTCTTCTCTAGCAGTACTTCTGCAGCAACTACCATGGACTCGTGATAACAGCCAAATTTCATTTCATTTATTTAGTGTTATCCAGCGCACAGACAGAACATGAAAGGTAGTTTTGTTCATCTATCGACATACAGAATAAGTATATTATTATTATTTAAAGATATATATATATAGATGTGTAGAAACCCTCTGCAAAAAATGTTCAGAGTCTGCCGGTGAAATTGTACACAAAAGAGAGTCCCTAAACTCCACAACATAAAATTTTTCAAATAAAACAGTAGTGATAATCTCTTGGCGCTCAGACACAAAAAAATTATTTCTTATATTCACTCCAAAAAAATGCTAATTAAAAACGTTTAAAAGCATTTTATTAGTGACATTTAAAAAGTGTGAAAAAATTAAAAAAATACATGAAATCTACAAAATAGTATAAAGTGCTTGGATATAATAAGTCCTGGATAATGTCACAAAGTATTGTATGACAATATAAAGTGCTTAAGTATAATATTGCACAAATAAGGTCTTGGATGATGTAATGTTGCACAAAATCCAAAGTACTCTATAATGATATAAGTGCTGGGTGTATAGGTAATGCACAAAAACAGAGAGGATCCTACCCAGTAGAAGATATGGAGCCACAGGATGTTTGAGAATACAGGTTAAGTCCGTATTACCCTGTATAGGCTCCACAATTTTCTCCAAATAGGCAGGATCGTCCCACAGGTAAAGTCCAAATAGAAGTACAGCATGATGCTGGTTCTTGTGATACAAACCTTGTAGTTCATTAGGGTTGCGTATGGGAGGCCGGCAGTTGGTGGGATGCCAGCCATCAAAGCACTGACATCAGCATCCCGATACTTACTAGTTAGTATACTAACCCTCCCCCCTTCACCTGCTAACCTTAACCCTCCCCTCCTGCATCCTATCCCTAACCCTCCCCGCATCCTAACCCTCCCCATTAGTGCCTAAACTTAACCCCCCCTCTTAATGCCTAACCCTAACCCCTCCCAGTGGCGCCTGACACCCCTGTCCGCAGTCCAATCTTAACCTCCCCCCCCCGCAGCCTAACCCTAACCACCCCAGAGGTGTTTAAACCTTACACCCCCCTGTCGTGTACAGCTAACCTTCGGGCATCTGCATCTCAACTGACGTCGGGATTCAGGCACCGGTGTTCTGGCCGCGTACCGGGATTTAGACTGCTGGCATCTTGTGCAGCGGCCAATTAACTACATCCCTTCGTTAGGTGCTCATTATTCAACAGGTGGTAACACACATACAAGTATCTTGCTTGATTTAAATTATCACCCGAAAAGGTTTATTCTAACTACTGTAAACATGCTTAGAAGTGTCATGTTTATTGTTGTGCTTTAAACTTGGATTCTAATATGACAATTGAAATAAAGTTTATATATAAGGCTTGCCTGTTGTTTTTCTTATGTATAACATTAGTGGTGCAACAAAAAGCTGACATTTTTTGTTTAGTTTTGTAGAAGTAATTTTATGCGTTCTTTATATGGCAAGCTCCTTCTGTGTTACTTGATGACTGGGTAAAGAATCCAAACTCTACAGAGAACCCTGTATGATTCAAGATAGGCTGCAAGCGCTTGATTTTCTCAATGTCAAAATTATTCAAGAATGGAACAAATTAAAAATGAAACTATCCTAAAAAAGAAAATGAAGAGAACTCTTGTAGTTGGCCATTTACCATCCACAATCCATTCCAAATATCCTGAAGCAGATTCAGAGAATGTTAAGAAATAACTGAGATAAGGAGACAGCTGTAAGAAATGGCTTCTAGCGAGGAAGAGGAGAAAGGTTATCCATTTGGTATTCACGTAAGAGACTATGGCGGTTTGCTTAACGCTACCTTAAACGTAGACTATCCAAGCATCACAAGGCAAGAACTGAAGCAGTTTTTCTAATAAATAATCATAACTCTGTTAGATACTGGGGGACTGATTCAGAGATGGATGCAGTGTCGATGTCGGACATAGTGGAGCGTTTTTTTTTTTGCTGCTGAGCGTGGACCAAAGTCACACTGGGCACTAGTAGCGATAGATTACAGATGACGGATGCAGTGAGGATTTATTCACAAAGTGAGTGACATAATCAGAGTTTGGAGGCAGGGCCGTAACTAGGGGTGTGCGAGCGGTGTAACGGCGCTCACACACAGCTCCTGCATGTGGCTAGCACCCTGCAGCCAGAATCTCTGCAGCAGTGCCTCCTGGAGCTTCCTTAGGACGCTCCAGATGGCTACAATGCTGCCCAACCTGCCCCCTGGAGCATACTGAGGATGCTCCAGGCATTGCTGTATTCACCCGCTTCCGGCGCAGGCCATGCCCTCCATGTGATGTCATACAAAGGAGGCGTGGCCTGCACCGGGCCCCAGGAGTGCAAGCTATGGCACAGTTAGCGAGTGGCTATAAAATGCAAGCATGTCGGGACTGTGTGCCCCAGCCCCAGCGTCTTAGGTGAGATGGACATTCTGAGACAGCATAGGGTTGCTCGGATGTTTGATATGTGACAATTGTTTCATCTTTGTACATAAGTGGCGTATGTGAGACACTGGAGATGGGCGTCTCTGTGCACAAGACAATAGCTAAATCATTAGGATATAGGGCCTGATTCAGAGCCGCTCGTAAGCGGCCGCTTGTTCGCTCTGAGCGATGTTCGCACATCTGCGCATGCGTATGGGTTGTAATGCGCATGCGCCAACCAGTCAGTATGGTCGGAAATCGTGTGCTCGCAAAATAGCGAATGCCTGCTAATTTGAGGGACAGGATGAGGCGTTTGTGGGTGGTAACAGGGGAAGGTGCTTGAAAACGGGGAGTGGAGATCCGAACGCAGGCGTGCCAAATGGTCAAAACGGGCGTTTTAAGGGTGTGCATAATTAACAAAGCAGCATCATCGACCACGTCACTTGGTTGTCTTTTAGCCTGAACTGCTCGCATGATTGCGGAAGGAAAATGCTACCACAAGAATAGCGAGCAGTTCATACGCCTTTCGATGTACTCGATTAATCTAATAAATAGCGGAGATGGCGTATGATGCGAGCGGCCAGGGGGCATCTTTACAAAATAGCGAGCGCATGTTTTGTTCACTCGTTCAGACATAGAGGCGTCAACAGACCGCAAAGAGCGAGCGCTCTATTTAAATATCTGGCCCCTTTTTCAGAACGACCGTCTGCAAATAGCGTCCGGCTCTGAATCAGGCCCTATTTTGCTAGTCCGCTCCATCCAAAATCACAGTTTTGAATGTAATGCAATCATCTCTGAATCAGGCCCTGGGTAACCAACCTAGGACTGCAGTGTTAAAGATGCAGCAACAAAATTAACCATGTTAGCCTGCCCTGTGTTGTGTTCATTGAAAAATTAACATACTGTATCAATAGCATATCTCAAAATAGTAAATGACCACTATATTGACCATGGTTAGCACAATGCTGATTTTAAATGACAAAAAAAACCTTGGATGCAACCTAATGCAATTTTGGTATGTTGTACAGTATGATGTGTAAAGTCAGAACTGTGGGCATCGCCAATGTGATCCTTAATAACATTTCTTTATTTTCAAATTTGCTTACACAATATACCAGGGATATCAGCCATCCATGTATCTGAGGATTCTGAGTGAATACAAAACCAGAACTATGTTTTGCTTAATGTTCTAAATGTTAACTGTTTGTTAACATACTTGTAGGTTAACTGGATTCTGACAAAAATTAAGCCATGCGTGTGTGTACACTCTCGTGTGTTAGGGAATTTAGGCTGTAAACTCCAATGAAGCAGGGACTGTATGTATAACAAATATTCTGTCTACTAGAGATGTGCGGCTCGGTTCTCCAGAAATCTGAATCCAGACAATTCCAAGTCATGGTTCTGATCTTCCCGATGTTCGGAATTCGGATTTTAAATCTGAATATTGGGGTTTGGATTCCATAATGTACATGATTTTAGCTGTTTTTAAATCAATTTTTAGCCTTTTTTAAAAAAAAGAAAACCTAGATCCAAAACCAAAACACGGAGGTAAGCGCACATCTCTACTCTGTACAGTCCTGCCTAAAATTGTGGCGTTATAATTTTTTTTTTTAAATAAAATTGTAAATGTTTTTTTTTGACTGTTGCTTCTCTTTTTCCCTGAGTGTCGTGTCGCTTCTCAGTATGCTGCAAGAATAGGTGCTTATAATTATTGGTGTGTATCTGCATTTTGTTTTACAGCAGAGTGCCTATTTTCAGTGCCATTTCTCTTTAATATTATACTTATACAGTATTATATCAACTCACACATTTACTTGTTTACTAATTTTTTATGGCTTGCTAAACTTTTTAAAAACAATATTCATCATAAGTTATAATTATTATGCTGAATATATAAAAATATCCACTCGACTTCTAGACTGCAACATGATGTTGGGTATCCAGAAAGTAAAAACTAAACTCCCATAATACACTAAATGAACTCTTCTAATAATATATGACAGACATAGTGCTACATAATGCAACAGACTTATATGTATATATACATTGTCTTTCCTTACTAACATAAAATGTTTTTTATATAGACAATATGGCTTTTAGAATTGTAAGATGCTCTTACAGCAGCCGTAGATCTTTTTGCTAACCATGCATGGCAAGGCTTATGTGAAATAACTGCTCCCATTACTGAATGGAAACAATATAAAGTAAGTCTATATTGCTGCACTCTCAGGTTTCATATTGATGTGTTAAAACCATTAAGAATATATTTAAAAAGTTTTCCAACTTTGATTGACTTAGACATATTGAAAAATTCTGGTTGCATGAAATAATAAGGAACTCAAAATTTTGAATAATATTGAACAGCAGTTGCAGTTTCTGTATTCTGTGAGTTACATCTTGCAAATGATATTCTGACATGTCATAAATTTCCCGATTACTGGAGAGAACAGGGATTCATCCACCATCAATGAAATATTAAACTTGTTTAAATAAGGGCAGAGATGATGAGCCATGAATCTACAAATTGGTGCTATGCTGAATATATTTAAATGTTTGTTGTACAGGAAATATAAACCTAATACAATCATGGTCCTTCTACCCCACAAGTTCTCAAAAGTCTTTAGGACCCCAAACAGTGCATGTTTTCCAGATCTCCTCACAGAATCATAAGTTAAATAATTAGCTCCACCTGTGTTACACCTGTGCACCTGCTGAATGACCTGGAAAACGTGAGCTTTTTGGGTCCTGATGACTGAGTTTGAGAACCACCGTCATACCCCATCATAGATAGATCCTGGATCTGGTTAAATTGGACATGGGTTAGAGGTAGGTAGTAAGTCTGGCCTAAATGGTGGAGTATGACGTCAAAGAGGGCATGGCCAGTTCTGAATACTCCAAATATTACATTTAGTTTGGATTTTATTCCAAAATATAGAAACCAGCTTGGTCGATGATCCACACAACAACTTATGTTATGTCACCTTCCAACCATTAGGTGGAGGAGAAGGATTATCAGTAAATAAAGTTATCCTTCAGGTATGTAGTCAATTTGCCAATATATATTCCATTGGATGCAATTATTTTTGGGCACCTTTACGTTATGGAAAGAGATGATCATATGCAATAACTGAAACCCGGACATTAAACTTAATGAGGTGAATCTCCCCTACATGGGCTCTAGTTTACCTCAAATCATGAGCATAGAAAAGGGTCAAGGAAGAATTAGAAAGTGGCAAAGATACAGAAGTGAATAAAAATACTCTATAAGAAAAGAAAATGTAACAGGGTAATGAGAAAGAGAGAAGAGCAGAGTAATACCTCTTTGACACCAACGTCCCGCGTCTGACCTGGGATTTGAACCCCCTTTTACACTGCATAGCCCGGGTCAGCACTGTTCACACCGGAGCCGGGTCAGCCCTGACCCAGCTCTTCTGACGCAGGTAAGCAGCGCTTCTTCCCCTCCCTCCCCCTACCTAACCCTCTTACCTCACTCCACAGCGGTCCAGAGGCATCTGCGCTGCTCCATGCTGGTTGGCCCGACCCTGGTTGCAGTGGGTGCTTGGAGATGATGTCATCTCCAAGCGCCACTGAAGCCAGCCAATCAGGCAGCACGATCCGGATCATCGTGACCTGGATTGTGCCGTTTACACTGCAGGGTGACAAAGGAATGACCTGTGGTCATCCCTGCAAACTATAATAATATATATAATTTTCCGTGCCCACACTCTACTGCATAAACCATGTTCTTAGAATGGCAAGTGATAAAGTCCAACATTTTCTGTGATCTTCCATTAATCACTACCTCACCAATTTTCTATCCATTAATATTTTTTGGAACATTCCTACAGCCCACACATGTCCCACAATGGTGGAAGCCACTTGACTTGATATGTCTCCTGTTCTTCCCGACCAAGCAGTGCAGACTCTTTACTAACTTTGTTTTTAAATTAGCCGCCTTCTTATCAATATGTATGGGTTTTGGTGATAGTACCTTTCCTAATATGGGATTCTTTCTTTAAATGGACCAATGCTTCCTAAAAGTCTTTTCTATCTCTTTGTGTTGTGAGCTAAAATCTGAGACAAAGGCTCATTGGAACATATCCTGGCCAGTTAGTCTAGGTTTTGGAGTGAGTAGACCTTCTCTATCAACTTCCCATGCTCTCCTACACCCATCTTTTACTTTACACTCTTTATATCGACACGCTAAGAAGGAACCTTCCATTGTGGTGGCTTGTTGTTGAAATACCCTTGAATCTGTGCAGTTCCTCCCTAACCTTTTAAATTGCCCGCATGGTATAGAATCAAGCCAGTTTGTATGGCAGCAGATATCCACATGGATATATGTCCTCAAATCCATGGGTTTCTGATAGGATTTTGGGCCTGATTCAGAGCCACTCGTAAGCGGCAGCTCGTTCGCTCTGAGCGATGTTTGCCCAACTGCGCATGCGTACGGATCGTTATACGCATGCGCGAACCAGTCAGTGTGGCCGAAATTCATGTGCTCGCAAAATAGCGAATGCCTGATAATTTGAGAGACAGAAAGAGGCGTATGTGGGTGGTAACAGGGGAAGGTGCTTGAAAACGGGGAGTGGAGATCCGATCGCAGGCGTGCTTAAAGGTCAAAACGGGCGTTTTATGGGTGTGCATATTTAAAACAGCAGCGTCATTGACCACGTCACTGGGTTCTTTTATAGCCAGAACTGCTCGCAAAATTGTGGTAGCAAAAACCAACCACAAGAATAGCGAGCAGTTCATACCCTGTTCGATGTACTCGATTAATCTAATAAATAGCGGACATGACATAGGATGCGAGCGGCCAGGGGGCGTATTTTTCCAAAAAACGAATGCAAGTTTTGTTCGCTCGTTCAGACCTAGAGGCGTGAACAGACCGCAAACAGCGAACGGTTCATTTGAATAGCCACCCCTTGTTTTAGAACGAACGACCGCAAATAGCGATTGGCTCTGAATGAGGGCCTTAGTCTGTAGTTTTCCATCCTCAACATAAATAGTGATATCTAAAAAATTCAAAACCTTATCATCAATAGTAAAAGTCAATTGAATACCTCTATCATTAATATTAAGATAACTACAAAATTCCTCTAAAACACTTCTCTCCCCATTCCAAATAATAAAAAGATATCATCCATATATCTTGACCAAAACACCAGGTTCACCCAAAATGGATTATCATTCCATATAACTTTCTCCTCCCAGAAGCCCATGAAGATATTGGCATAGCTTGGAGTGAACCTGATACCCATAGCTGTACTAACTTGTTGAAGATAAAAATTTTCTTTAAAAAGAAAATAATTATGACCCAAAATAAAATCAATCCCCTTAATTAAAAATTCCTGTAATGTATCATTTAAATCTGACCTCTTTAGATACTCTAAGGTTGCCTCTCTTCATTTTGTATGTTTAATTAATGTATAGAGGGAGCTTAAATCGGCACTCACTAGAATATAATCACATTCCCATTTAATTGATGATACCTTATTTAAAATGTCTCTTGTATTTTTCAAGTTGGACTTTATTAAAAGTACCAGGGGTTGCAAATAAAAATCAATAAATTCTGACATATTAGCTGTAATTGATTCAACCACTGATACTATAGGCCTCCCCAGGGGGGTTTACAGGTTCTTTATGGACCTTAAGGAGTACTGTATATACAGGACTGGTACCATTGGTTTATCATTTACTAAAAATTGTGATTCTGGTATAGTTAAAGTCCCATTATTCACATATATGTCAATTAATGCCCTTAATTCATTCTGAAAACTCTCAGTAGAATCTCTCCTGAATATCCTATAGGTAGCATAATCACCAAGTTGTCAAAATACCTCTTTCTCATATTTATATACATCCATAATGACCAGACCACCTCCCTTGTCTGTGGGTTTTATGATTAAATCTTATTTTTCTTTGAGGTTCTTTAAAGCTAATCTCTCTTTATAAGTCAAATTAATTTAAATTTTCTTATCTTTTAATTATTTTACAACTTCCAACATCTGGGCTGTAAAAGCCTCTATAAAGCCTCCTTTCAGATGTGCTGGAAAAAAGGTTGATCTGGGACTAAATGTGGACATGGATCCATCCTTCACGAGGTCCAGATTCTCCTCACCATCTTTAGTGATTAAAAATGTCTTCACTGTAAATTTGCAGACATGCTTCTGAAGATTCACATAAAATTCAAATTGGTTTAATTTCACTGATGGGGCATTTTTGAGACCCTTATGCAAAGGAGTTTCTTCCTGACTGTTCAGGAGATTGGAACTCAGGTTAAATATTTTCACCTTGCCCTTTTTCTTTTTTTCTGTTTTATTAAATAAGATGTTATTCTTTGCCCTGGGTTTTCATGACTTCCTCTTGGATCTGATACACGTAGATTTATTTTTACCCCCATCTTTTTATATTATTCATATATGTATATGTCATCAAGAGCCCCACCTCCTCCTTCCTCCCTCTAAAATCTCCCCTGACTGTGTCTGCGAGCCAGTCAAACCTGTTTTGTAGTGGGAGCTCAAAAGCACTATATGCTTTGTCTTTTTTTCTCCAGTTGCTAAACTGATTTCTCCTCTCCTGCCTGAATTCATGTTTTCTTGGTGGTATAAAATTGTATTGATTATTATTAGTGAATTTCCTTTAATTCTTATTTCTAATAGGTAGTGGAGACCTTTTAACATCAAGTTTGCAAAATAGGTGTAATTTTACCTTCTTGATGCAAATGATTTCTCTTAGTCGCACCAGGTGATAAGGCCTCATTTTTATCCATATTAAATTACTTCAACTTTTTTTGTTTAAGTGCATTTTCCAACCTGATAACATTATGTTCTATCTTTTCTTCCATTTCCATGTATTGAGGCATCTCTAAAAATGGGGATACAACTACTTTATTCATTTCAATCTCTCCTCCTTTCCTCAATAATGAGTCCCATTAGTAGGAAGGAGCAGTTCCTGACTATAGTATCCCAATCCTTCTTAAATTGTTCAGTAATCATGGAGAAAGAAGCTTTCTTGTCTATTTTCAAACCTGATGTATCTAAATATGAGAACGAGGTATTTAGAATACTTGGTGATAATGTTACCTAATGTTACCTGACAGTTTTCAGAATGAATTAAGGGCATTAATTGACATATATGTCAATAATGGGACTTTAACTATACCAGAATCACAATTGTTTGTAAATGATAAACCAATGATACCAGTCCTGTATATGCTCCCTATGGTCCATAGAGATCCAGTAAATCCCTCGGGGAGGCCTATAGTATCAGGGGTTGAATCAATTACAGCTAATATGTTGGATTTTTTATTTGCAACCCCTGGTACTTTTAAATAAGTCCCACTTGAAATATACAAGACACATTTTAAATAAGGTATCATCAATCAAATGGGAAAGTAATTATATTCTAGTGCCAATGTAATTTTCCTGTACACAATAATGGAGAGAGGCTAACTTAGAGTATCTAAAGAGATAAGATTTAAATGATGAATTACAGGAATTTTTAATTAAGGGGATTGATTTTATTTTGGGTCATAATTATTTTCTTTATAAAGAAAAATGTAATCTTCAACAAGTTAATACAGCAATGGGCACCAGGTTCACCCCAAGCTATGCAAATATCTTCATGGGTTTCTGGGAGGAGGAAGTCATATGGCATGATAATCCGTTTGGGGTGAACCTGGTGTTTTGGTCAAGATATATAGATGACATATTTTTTATTTGGAAAGGGGAGAGAAGTGTTTTTGAGAAATTTGTTATTATCTTAATAGCAATGATAGAGGTATTCAATTGACTTTTACTACTGAAGATAAGGTTTTTAATTTTTTAGATATCACTACTATGTTGCACTCCTTGGTCGGGAAGAACACGAGACATATCAAGTCAACTGGCTTTCACTGTTGTGGGACGTGTGTGGGCTGTAGGAATGTTCCAAAAAATACTAATGGAAAGAAAATTGATGAGGTAGTGATTAATGGAAGAACACCGAAAATGTTGGACTTTATCACTTGCCATTCTAAGAATGTGGTTTATGCAGTAGAGTGTGGGTGTGGAATTTTTTTTATCAGATGCACCACAAGATGTCTAAATATATGTATAAGTGAACATCTTAATAATATATGAAAGGGTTAGAAACTCACTCCTTATCAGCCATTTAAAAAAAACACATAAATGTTCAATAGTGAAATAAAACATTTCTATGGCATTAGAAGGCTAGGAGACTCTGTGAAGTGCAAGGATATGCAGGGTAGAATAGATTAAATATATTTTTGCTTTTGATACTTTAGCTCCTTCAGGCCTCAACCTTGATTTTGAATGAAAGTGTTTTTTTATAATAATTTTAGAATTTTTGAATGTTATCATGTGCTACTCTCTTTTGTATGATGATTGCTATATTTATGTATTTATTATTTCCATATTATATATTTATGGTCTTATAAAATATGATGGAATTTATGATTTTATATTTTATGATGGTATTTATGGTCTTACATTGATTAGGATGGAATTTTGATCTTATAATCATTAGATGTCTATTTTATGTACACAATACTAATATATATACTTTTTAGTTATAGATTGAATTATTAGTATATGGGACTGCTCCTTAAAAGGAAAGGAAGGGATCGATACAAAATAAAGTGAATCATTTCTGAGAGGACCTACAATAAGATGGCCTCCGTTGAATAACCGAGTTAGCCTGGACTCACTCTAGTGCTTTGCCAACATAGAGAGTCCTTGGAGGGCATGACTAAAGTGGAGGATGAGAGGGTGGACACACGACTATTGATTCTATGGCCCAGACCCCATGGCAGATCGTCACTTCCGGTTACACAATCGAGACTGGAAGTGAATGGAGTGATGAGATGATCGGTCATTGGACATTATAGAGCACTATGTTTGTCTCAGAAGAGACTGTATGGAATACCAGGAGGGGATTTCCCCATCTGTTTATAGATGTTGGTGGGAATGGGTTAGTGTAGATGTTCCATGTCTAGTTTTAGGTGTGGCCATATATATCACATGAAGTTAGGTATAAATACATGGTTAGGAGGGGTCCTCTTTATACCTTGTCAAAGATACCTTGTATCAAAACTCATTGGTAGAAGAGGACCATCTGTAATTTTGGATCAGCACTTGTTCTCTGAGGTGAATCCAAACCTGGAGTCTGGACTTTTTACAACTATTTACAGGTCAGGTCCTCATTTATTTCATTTGTACCATTTTCTGCTATCCGATTTTGATCTCATTTTTATGTTATTTTGGTTGTAATAAATTGAGAAGGATCACTTCTTTAATTTTTCATATGGTTGATGTTCTTGGAGTCTTGGAGGGAGAAAAGACCAGATGGGATTAAGCAGGTGGCCCTAAAGAAACCTTTATATGCATTTATAAAGTTTGATTACTGTAAGTGGGGTACGTTTGCCTTTACTGCTTGTTTGATGTACACACAACTTCAGGTGGTGGAGAAGGGATCTAAGAAAGACGCCTTTATACATACAACACCTTATTGACTCCTGTGAGTTGGGGTACTCATTTCTTCCTATGGTTTTCAAAGGAAATTTGTATATCTGTGATTATAAGAACATAATTCGGTCCTAAGTCATAATACACTATGGACCTCATTCAGAGTCGGTCGAAGCGGCCGCACGGTCGTACGCCACCGATGTTCGCTATACTGTGCATACGTAAAGTTCGCAATGCGCGTGCGCAAACTAGCTGCTACGATCAGAAATTTCTCTCTCCTTGAACACAGCCAGGTCGGTAGTTTGAGTGTCAGAATGAGGCGTTTGTGGGTGGTAACATGGGAAGGTGCTTGAAAACGGGGGAGTGGAGATCCCAACGCAGGCGTGCCTAATTATGTGAACGGCGTTTTATGGGAGTGCATACAGTTTATGGGAGTGCATAATTAACAAAGTAGCGTCATGGCACATGTGACATGGGAGGTTTTTACACTGACATGATCGTAGAGCTTAAGAGAGGGTATGGTCAACCTGAAGCTCTACGACCAATTCAGATGGTTCCCGATGGTCTCGATTAATCGTTATATGCCCGGAGATGACGTGCAATGCGTACGAGAAGGGGGCATATTTTTTTTTAATTCCGGCCGCTTCCTCCCCTTGGTCGGCCAGCTACCGATCCGAACTTAGTGAAGCAACTTGCGAGGGTATCATTTGCATATCCGGCCCCTTTTCTGTACGACCGTGCGGCCGCTTCGACCGACTCTGAATGAGGTCCTATAAGTGCTTCTTTGGTCTCTTTTTGGTTTCATGATCTGGGGGAGACGAAACTCAAGGAAAATTTTCAAGGCGACGAAACGGTTTCAGTCGATTTGAACCACATGAGTAGTAATCCTATTGGAACTTTATGAGGACTGAGTATAATGATACTCCATTATAGGATGCAGTATATATGTTTTATTGAAATATTAGACATTTAAACTATTTTCCCTGCATTTTATATTATCTGTCTAGCACCTTACTGCACGCAGTGTTTTTTCAGTTTGTATTAAATGTAAAGATTGTTCTTCCAAATGAGTTGACTAACTAAGAGGTTGACCCTTGCTATATGTGGCCTACATTTATCCATCCCCATTCTGACTGCCCAAGTATTGGGAGACAGAAATCAAAAATACACAAAAATGTACAGTATATAGACTTGAAAAAAATGGATACAGGAGAGTGCACTCAGTAATAAAGTAAAACACACTTTTGACTTGTGTCCACATACACTAAAGTTTAACACAGCAAACATGAAATATCAGCGGTCACCCAATCCCCAGAAAATAACAGCAGCTCCTGGAATGAGACCTCTTCCACTGGTAACGCCGGCTCTGGACACGGAATGCAGTCAGGTAGCTGACAGTCGAAATGCTGACCGCCGGCTTCCTGACTGTCAAATCCCGGCAAGGTACTAATGACAGGCGTCTGTGTTTAGACCTACGCCAGGAGCCCGACGCCTGGCATAAAAATCCATGGTAAGCCAGGCACGGACAGCCATGGGGAGGGGAGGGTTAGGTTAGGGGCTCCCAGGGGGGACTTAGGGTTAGGAACCCCCCTGGGAGGGTTAGGGTTAGGCTAGAGGAAGGGAGGGTTAGGGTTAGGCACCCCCCCGGTTGACTCAGGTTTAGGCTGCAGGGGAGGGGGGGTTAGGTTTAGGCACCTAGAGGGGGGTTAGGCATTAGGGAGAGAGGTTAGGGTTAAGCACCCGTAAAGGAGGGTTAGGGTTAGGGGGGGTTAGGTTAGTTAATACTTACCTTTACAGCTGTAGGGATCTTCACTGGTGCCGATCTTCCGGCGTCGGGATTTGAACCGCCGGACATAGGTCAGGCGGTATTTCATACCGATCCCCTGGGCACAGGCAGATCTTGTCACAGCATCCACATCACAAGCCACGCCTCAATATGTTTCGTCATTCAATTACTTCATCAGGGAAATATAAGTGTGTTTTACTTTATTGCTGAGTGCGCTCTCCTGTATCCATTTGTTTCACAACTTTTCTACTCCAGTGGCAAGGAGATTTTGGATTAAGCGATACTATATGATTATATATCCATGATCTGGATTATACCGAGGACCCCAAAGCACAGATAATTGACTATTGTTTTATGTATATAGACCTGTGCAGTATACATAAGCACCCACAAAACAGATGAACCTCAATTTGCAATCGACTTCTACTGACTGCATACATTATGCACAATTTAAATATTTTACTTTTTTAATTAATCTAGCTCTGTATATGGAGAAGTCTGGCAGGATTTAAACACATTAGACATTCCATATGTACTTGTCACATAGGGGATGTTGCAGAGATGGCAGCAAAATGGGCATAAATAACAGAGAAATATTTCCTCCCATATGCAGAGCTGTGTACATCTAGAGACACATATACACGCGCAACAGCACCATATGTTCTTGGTTTACTACAGGTCATCACTAGCAGTATGGTTTTGCACCTTCCATAGCAGGTGCATATATATACACTTTTTAAGTTGGATATGTGTGTTTCTACAAATCTGTATGAGCTGTATTTGCACAAACATAATGGTACTGTATTTGGGGGTATATTTACTAATGTTCGATTTTGTTTTTGGTGTGATTTGCCATTCGATTTTCATTCGATTTTGCCTTTGGAGATTTACTAAAGACAAAATTGAATGTCAAATCGAACATAAAACCTAATCCCAGTCAAATCCCATTCAAAATTGAACATTGGCAAAACATCTGTACTTTTACATAGACCAACATGCAAACACAAAAACACAACCAGCACCAGGCTTTTCTGAGCTGGATCTGGTTGTGAAACTACTGGGGACAAAAGACATAGGGGTCTCCCGTATTTTGCACAACCAGCACTGGGCTAAGTGAGCTGGTCCTAGTTGTGGAAAATATAGGGGACAAAAGACATAGGGATCCCCTGCATTTTCCAAAACCAGCACCAAGCTCTTTCTAGCGGGGGGTGTAATGCCACATATTTGTCCCCCATATTCCCAAAACCAGGACTGGCTGACTGAGCCCAGTGGTGGTTGTGCAAAATATTGGGGACCCCTACATCTTTTATCCCCTGTATTTTCACAACCAGGACCAGCTCAGAAGAGCCTGGTGATGGCTGTGCTTTTAGGAGGGGACCCCACATAATTTTTTTTTTTCAATTTTAACTCTTTACAACCTTTATACACACAGAAGCATACACGGATCTCACTGATCTGTGCATGTATCTGTGTAATTCAGACCTGCTCATGCTAAACATTCCAGCATGAAACAGGTCTATTATTTTGGGGATTTGAAGTTAGATTTTATGTTCGATTTGGTGTTTGATTTGGACAAGGGCATGCAAAATTGAACAAGAAATAACTGTTCAAAATCAAACCAAATCGAATTCCATTTAGAAAAGGTTTCCAAAATCGAATTTTAGTAAATGTGGGATTTTGACAGGGATTTCTACATTCAACTTGATTTGATTTTAGGTGAGCTATAAAAGAACATAAAATTGAATGCAAAATCAAACTTTGATAAATATACCCCTTGGTCTACACAGGAATGCCCATTCGTTCCCCTGTCACACTTCTCCAGGCACAGGCAAAATAATAATTATAATAATAATAATAATAATTGCATTATTCTGCATAGGTGTATATGCATATTGTACCTTCATTTCTGAGCAGGCACAGAATGAATTAACATACATACGTTATGCTAAGTGATGTATTACTTACTCAGCATCAGCCACATAACCATGATGATTTTGCTACTCATATCAAGCCATGCCACACTCATATATGGTAGTGTGCGGAGCTAATGTGACTCATAAGGTTTACTCACTTCATACCAACCAGCACAGTTGTCTGCCATTGAGTATAATAATGTATATGATGAGATTTTCTATGGTATTTTGGGTTAAAGTAGTCAATAACATTTTGGAAGTGCTTCCTTGGCTAATAGATCTGAGTTCCCAGGAAGATAAAATGGAAAAGTGAAATGTCACTGCTTGTAATATACATGTTTGTTCCAGCATTTTTCATTAATGGGAAGAAGGATGGCTGAATTATGCATTCACTTTACTAGCTGTGAATACAAGATATTGCACATCTCACTTGAATCAACCTCTACCATTCCATGTCTTGTTACAGAGTTACATGACTGGTTGTTCAAGTTGCCAAGAGATCCACCGGTGAGCTCCAATGTTTAATTAGTCGTTCTTTTACAAACTCAGTAAATAAAAATAAATGACATGAGACCTAAAACCATAGTTCATAAATAAAACTACTGCCATCATGTAAAGTACTAGAATTAAACCAAAAAATAAATTGGCATGATCGTGTGAGCGCTACTGAGCATACCTCCAGCTTTGCCACACTCACTTAGAACATTATGTAAGTTGGTGGGCCAATATGGCATGCTGTGGTGCATTACAATAATTAGACAAGATTCAGAGATTGAGCTTTGTCTTAGGAGTCGTTTCATCAGTTTTGCAGTGATAGAAAAAAACTCTGTGCCCGCTTATCGCAGAAATAAAAAATCTTCTATTCAATTTATGCTGAGCTACAGTACATGGCCAGACTGGCTGGCAGTGTTAATAGTGGACTTATTGATTAACCAGCCAGTCCTGGCTCCCCTCTGTGCATGTGTGATCTGACTTTTCGAGCAGATATGCTCCATACTTGCCTACCCGTGACCTGCGGCAGGCTCACGATTTTTGGGGTAACCCCCCACACCCCGGGGAAAGTAGACACTTCTCCTGCATTCTACCCACTTCCTAGTGAAGTGGGGAGAATGGGGAAAATGTTCTCTCTGATCAGCGGGTCCGTGAGTATGGGGCAGGGCCTATTGACATTATTCTATTATAATTGTGTCATTTAGCCCCGCTCCCTATTCAAATATGCGGGATTCTTGTCATTTTTACAGTGAGGGGGCAGGGCTTAATGACACCGATTGTCTGACCCAACCCCCTTCACCACCCACCTGCTTCTCCTCGCTGATCTTCACCCGAGGAGGAACTTTTAGAGGTTGGCAAGTATGCATATGCGCACTTCACTTGAATCCAGAAGTGAGCTTCCAGTAACAGATTTCTTAAAAAACTTAATAGGAAAAATTATTATATACTTGCTATCTCCAGCCTGAAATATCAGTAGAGATTGATTAAAGAATTGTGGCATTACATGTAATACCTTTCTTAAGTAGACTTCACCATGATTTGCATAGGGAAGCTACTGTAGCACCAGAGATAGCCGACAAGGGCCATCACTGGCTTTCCCTAGCAATAGCTATCGCTGGCCAGAGGGCTTCTTAAATAGGGATAGGCCCTATCTTCACCAAAAACAACCATTCTAGCTAGATTTTCTATATAGCTTAAATCGACCCTAAACCAAATGCACTACAGCTAGATGCAATATCGTAGCCAGCTGTTGACATGAGTAGAAGCAAAGATGGAAAAACAGGCATCCCTGGCCAAGGTGATTGAAAATCCAAATAACAAAAAGTAAATTAAAGCGGTCAGGGCCATAACTAGTGTCAAAGTCAAATAATTGAGTATGATCGCTGTACAAATATTATCTGACAATTTAGTTGTCTATGGTCTGATGACGAATTGCTTGGACGCTACTCTGCGTCAGCGCAATTCCGATACGCACAAATATATATTTATATTACTACAAGGTTTAGTTAGAGTGTGGAAAACAGTTTTAATGTGTATGTCTGTGGGTATTTGCATATGTTTTGAGAAACTCCGCATACTAATACAATATGTCTGTGACAAATAATTAAAATTTAACAAAGATAGTGATATGATCAGAGAAGTTAAAAATAATTGTCAGGAACCTGTTTATCATTAACAATTGTATAAATTTTGTTCGATACTACTGCTGTTCAAAGGAACTGGCATTTAGACTTTGAATAGGCAGAGGAAAACCTTTGAATTAGCTACCAGACGATGTGACTTCAGCAAACAGCTGTTGGTCTCCCCTGCTTAGAAATAAACCTTTATTTATACCTTAGAATTTGGTTCAGGAAATGTCTAAATCTTAAAATATGCCAGAAATTGATAAAAGTTGGATATATATATATATATATATATATATATCTCTCCATTACACATACTCTGATGCACATAACACACACACATAAACATACATGCATACACATAGACACTCACATGCGTACTCACATACATACATACGAACATTACATGGACGCACAAATGCGAACGCATATGTATAAAAAAGTTCCCTCACATTAAGCTTAATATTAGAATGTTTTGTTAGCTAATAATTATGTTGTGTATGTATATGTTTTATTATGTATGTATATGGTATTTAAAGTATAGAGCATAATAGACATGTCATGTTTGGTACCATTCTAAATCCATGTTTATTTGCAGATCTCCGGTTCTATCGACAAAGAGACTGCATCATGCGCCCGCAAGTTATGATTTATAGGGAATTAGTGGTTAGAATGTACCTCTGTATGTAGTGTCTTTTGGCTATTTTAACCCAGTTCTTCGGAGGGAAACCTACACAAAGAAGCAGTTGGAAAGCTGATTCATACCTCTGATGACACCATATGAACTAACCAATGAACAGAGTGACCTGAAGCAAGAACCAATGAGCATCTGTTATTCTGTGCCTTTGTTGTCTCTGAAACCTGTACCGACTATAGGCTTGTGAGCTGGGGCAGTAGTCAGTCATTTCTCCATATCCTTGGGTGACGATGACCGCAGATTCAGGATTGAAATACTGCATACTGGACCAGTGCGCACGCATATGTATAGGTTTGTACCTTTGTATTTACTCGCTTTTTGCACTAATTGTGTTAGATCAAAGCGTGTAACTTTCTTTTAATTGCAATATATCTTTTTGTGCTCTGGAACCACAATTGGATTGGAAAGCAATTAATTCTTATGTGACTTGTAGCGCTAAATAGCGACATTTTGGGTATATAGATTTAGGGGTATCAATAGAAGGGGGCTCGCAGTTGATATCACACCACCGGAATTCGCACGATAGTGAATGGATCTCGATTCCGCAACAAAGGGTGGAAGGCACCATATGCAGGTAAGAACGCACTGTGGTTCACATTCAGACCCGCTCGCAAGCGCAGGACACTCGCAAGCAGGTTGATGGTACCCAAATGCACATGCGCACGACGTAGGCTGCTCCGTCGTGCGCATGCGCGAGACCCAGCGAGTGACGGGGAAGCTGTCGCTCGGGGTTTCGCACCAAAGGGAACACCTACTGTCTGGGTCCGGCCCCACTGACATCACTAGTGATGTCAGTGGGAGTGATTTTGGCTCTGATCGAGCCAAAATCACTCCAGGGCTTGCGGTAGCGAGACCCTACCACAGGGTGTCATCGCAAGCCCGATGGTCGCGATGGTATTGACCATCGCGACCATCATCATGGACGCTCGCATAAGCTGTGGGTGGTAACCCACAGCTATGCAAGCGTCCAGGAGAACGCACCAAAAAAAACCAAAAAACGCCCTGATTCAGAGAGGGCGCTCGTTCAGAGCGTTCGGCTCTGAATTAGGCCCTGTGTTCAAAACCCTGCTACCATTCAGTGTTGTGGAATCAATGTCCTTTATTGTGTGATTTTAAGGGGCGCTAATTAGGAACCTGGGGACAAGAGAGAAAGGTTTGTTTCTTTTATTGTCTGTTCACGCTTTGTGTGTTAGTCGCATTATTGTGTATGTGACTAGTCACATAATAGCGTAATTTTTATTTTTGCACTTTTGTGTATCAGTCGCATTATTGTGAATGCAACTAGTCCCACAATAGCGTAAACGTGTATCCGGTAATACTGCCGTGGGTTTAAACAGTCATTTTGATAAATAGTCTTGTTATTGCATAGGGTGGTTAACTGGTTAACCCCTTTAAATTGAAACTGCCAAATTTAAGTAAAAGTTTTTCTGCACAGAAAACAAAAGGTGTATGAAAGTGAATGTATGCTATGATGTAAATAGGTCAGATACATTGTGGTATTCAGGAGCTAACCGTAAGCTTCCCGTGCATCAGGAATATGGAGGTTAGCTGTTGATCGGCCCCTCAGAGTAATCGCAACGTCCATTGATCAGTTAGGTTCTCTGGGCATTGCGATTGGACCGCATAGTTGGGTAAACTATGATTGTGATGGGGGTTTGTGTGGAGTCAAATCACTGGAAAGGGTAAGCGTTATTGGAACAATTACATACCAGGGGAAAGTAACTTGAAAAGGGGAGGAGTGCATACACGTAGCTCATTGAAATCATGTACAAGTGAGCGGTGAAGCTTGGTTGAATTTGCCGCAAGCAGGGTAGATTGCAATAGGCAATTATTTTGCTCCTCATTGTGCAAGCTGACTGAAACAGCTAGCGGTTCGGCAGGCATAACGGGAAGGAGTGCGTACACATAGCTTGTGAAATCGTATACCAGTCGACATTTTCTTAGCAAGGTTTTGGCATTTTCCCAGATGGGTGCTAGACAATTGCTAGTCGACGATAGGCTGCTCATGGAAGGACCGACAGGGTCGGCAAGGCATATAATGTATACTAAGTATGGTACGCATGCAATTGTGTACTGTGATGTATGGGTTAAGATGACCGAGGTATGTGTGAAGCCTTTCCCTAAAAGTGGCAGTTTTGATTTTGAGGTGCTAAATAATTTAAAAGATAGGATATGTGTAGTCAAATCCCTGAAGACGCGTGCAAAGTACAATGGCTGTTTAAAATTGTGACAGCACGAGGGAAACATGTGGCTGAGTGGTGCGAATGTGACACAAAACAGCGTTGCGCACGTTACGCAAGGGAGCGCGAACGCGTCTCTAAACAGCGTTGTGTGCGCGCCTCATAGGAGCGCACACATGCCGAAAGGTAGCGCTTCCAATAGCAAAGGGAATAGTGCATGCGCACCACCACCACTGCCTTATGCGGTGGGCGGTGAATGTACAGCCGATAATAAAATTAATAAAAATTTAACAAGTAATATATTTTTCCCCTGTGTTAAGGCACTTTAAGGTAAAGTTTCTGAAGAAGAAAAATGAACCCACTGTAAAATCAGCCATGACTGAAATTGGTGAGATTAATGTAAAAATGAATGGTTCAAAGGAAAAATGTGTGTTGTTAAGCAAAATTATTTATCATTGCAATACAAGAGCAATTATTAACATTTTAGATACTTAGGTGGTTTCATGATTTTGTAATGTACTGTATTAATCCGTGTGCATTTCAGGAAAGTAAGATGTCTTTGTTTACAATAAATATTGTGATTGGGAATTCAATTCAGAATAGTTACTATATGCTAATAAGAACATTTTTTTCCCTTGAAACTTCTTAGAAGTCTAGACAGTAGATTCTTTTGTTGTGTTTATAAGAGATTTACTTTGATCTAGTATTAACAAAAATTGGGATTCTAAATTACAATAGATAGAATGTTAACTTAAGTTATAAGGTGGCCATCTCAATAAGAATATCACTCCAGCTTTGAATTCTCATAGTACTAATTATAAACTTACTTATGTTCCTTTTTCTCTATTTTTGAAGAAATGGTAATCAAAGGTATCTTTTATTGACCCTGTCTGTGCTGCCTATATCATATAGGCCACCCGGCAGCATATTTGCAGTGAAAATTGGGCATTAAAGTCACACATGTACAATTCTTGTTTTAAAGTACTAGGGGAATTCATAAGTAATGGCAGCCAACGCAGATATGACTAATTTTTATATATTTGAAGCAAATGAGTGTAGCTGGAAATTAATTTTTTTAGTGATGATAAAATTATTTTTACATATTAGATTGCAATATATTGAAGGATTGTTCTATTGTGTATTATTCTGAGAATGTCACAAACATTACAATTGGCAACTTTTTAAGATGTTTGAGAGGATTTAAGACCCTCTGTTGTTCTCAATGTCTGATTGTGAACAACAGGGGGGGGTGAGTTTACACACAATCTTGGAAAATAGGGATCTGTGTAATACAGGGCATTACTGAACACACACACATGCAATACTGAAGTATTGAGGTTTATTTTGTGCATGTACTTCTGAAAATTTCGTTGTAAGTACGGTAGTTTGTGGATTTATGTTAGGTCAAGAAATTCAGTTCTGAGTAAGTTATGACATATGATGTGTTATATTATATTATCTGTGTATTAGATCGCATGTAAACCACACATTACCTTGCAGTTATAACTGAGTATGATTTGTTTTTTGAAATATGCATAGTACATTGTTTAAGATGATCAGGTTACTGGATGTGTCTTGTCAAGGAAATAAGGGCAGGTATGGACCCTGTGGAAGCTGACAGGTTTAACTCATAGGAAGCTTTGATTGTTATACATATATAGTGCAGCGACGACGACTCGGTGTCGGGGGTCTGTAAGTGGTACAGGATAAAAGAAAGCTGTAGAGCAAAGTTAGCAATGTTAGGAGATATAAGTTGCTTAAGAATATCTGAGATGTAGCAGGGAAGCGATTGTTGTTGTTATGTAAGATATTCTGTTATTTTAACCCTAACCCTTATTTCCTACAGAGACGTGCCTTTGATAGCTGACTGGCACGGGTAATGCATTTAGTGACGTGGTAAGAATGGAGTATTGTGGGACCATTGGAGGTTTTCTGTACCCCTATGGCCCAGTCTGACCCTGTATACTAGTCATAACTCAGATACATATGGATTTCTGTAAATAGAATTAGGAACTCGTCAAGGGAGGTATTTGTGTTTAACCAATTCATTCAATCCTGTAACAGTTATATAGGTAACACTGACGTGAAGCTTAGAAGCAGGTGATGTATTGCTAAGCAGGGTGTGATTAATTGGATCATATAGCAGGTTTGCAAGAAGTCCTGTAATAGTCATTCTATATATACTGATAAGCAAATATGGTTGAAAAAAAGACTGAACCGCAGGTCGACGAAGTCTGTAGAAAAAAGGTGAAAACGGATCATTTCATAAGATGCCACAGATGTTAGGACGTTTAAATAATTGTTTTCCTGTAGGTAAACAGGTCATGTGGTAAGTATAGATGACTGCAGGACATAAGATTTGTAAATAGCAATATACATAATATTATAGATAGTGGGAAACAATGTGATATGTGTAATGTTGGACATGAGATATTCCATAGAAGTAGAGATATCACATGAAAAGCAGAGGTAAGGAAATCTAGGTTTGTCATTTCTGCAGTACATAAGGAGACGTCTTTATGTTTTCTGATTACAGGTGATAATGGATTTAACTTTTATGCTTATAACAATGTTTACGGTATATGCCATTGTTCTCAAGACTGTGTACAGGTAAAAGTATAATATTGTATATTGGAGAGAAGGGGATTCTAAAATTGCATAGTGGTGATAAGTAAGTATTGCAACCTCTGACCAAATTCATAGAAATGGGAAGATGGATATACAAGGTTTGGTTTGTAGGATATTGGAAAGATTAATAACTAAACATAAGGTGTATATCTCATGAAGTAATGTATTTGTTAAATCACATCGCAGCTGTTATAAGTGGTAACAGTTCATACGGAATGGTTTTAGAGCTCTCCAGTGATTGTTGGTAGCAGATACAAATGTGATATCTTTGTGTATGTATATCCCTGTAAAACCTAGTTAAATTGTGATGTAAGTATTTATATTTAAACAGGTTTCACAGGATGATTTTCTGTTATTGCTAAATGAACTGGGTATATCTGTTAACAGTTTGTATGTTTGGAATAGATAGGAAGTAGTTACACATTGACATACATGTATGATGTATACTAACATTTCTTTCTAGTTCCCCGGAGCATCGGAATACAGGTCAAAGTGTATTCATGATTACATTAGGGACAATTATTTGGGGATTTTCATAAAAAGTGAGAAAGGAAAAGGCATTATAAGATCATTGACTGCCACCTACTGGAGAAAACGAGGTAAAGTTGAGTCTGTAAACACTCGTCAATGTCAATAAGTTGTGTTTTTTGGAAACTCCAATATAGAGCAGACAAAATTCTAAATTACAACAATTGGGGGGGAACCACTAATGTTCAAAGAATCTGTTTTTCGTCTATGTCCAAAAATCAAGTCAACAGCAGGATATCTGAAGACTGCAGACGGATCGGGTGGAAGACATCAGATTGGGTAGGAAAGATGGAGACATTCTAGAGTACTGATATCGCAAATTTCCTAGTCTAGATGCTGACAAGACCCAGCTGCCAATAGTGATAGATAAATATCCGCACAGACCTATTATATAAATTGTCCTTCCCAAAACATAAATCAATTATCTAATTATCTTTCCTATATTGGGAGGTGCTCACAGGAATAAAGAATCATAGTAAAGTAGCAAAAAGAAAAGTAAAGTATTCCTATAATGGGGCACACACGGACTAATCTAGATGGAAAAACAATAATAGATGACCCATCAATATGGTAGTATTTGAAATTAATAAAATATAACTTTTATTGTATATTATTAAAATAAGTAGGCAAAAATAGAGAATATATATAAAAATTAATTAATTAAAACACTAATCACCACTAAACCTAATTCTATCCACTGTGATAATTATATTATAATATTAATATGCTGTATACCAGTTCTAACCTTTAATCAAGTGTGAGCCACCCTGCTGTGTATGACCTCATAGTATCATCAGTAGAGTTAATACTATTAATCACTAGATGCACATCATATGCTACTCGTCCAGATACTAAGTGTCATTAGATATTAACAAAATCGTACTATATGAGATATCCACAATGATATAAATAATAGATATTAATGCTATACAATTGGCTAACTGGCAATGTAATTAATAACACTCTGACGCCGGACAGCGCTCAGAGTGCACATAGAAACATATGCTTGCACAATCTCATATGTATATCGTGAAACAGAATGGCTGGGACATTATGAATCAATAAACCTCACTCCTCTCTTATTTAGCAACACATGTGATAATAGTATCAACTATGCTATCAAATGGTATTAATCTATCATCCTAGGTGTTGCTGCCAAATCACATATAATGTTGCTACCTGTACTGAATAGGCAGTATCAATCTGCCCAAGCAATTCACTATTTCCCCAGGAGCCACCCTGCTAGTCTCTGCCATTATTGCTAACGGAATTATTCTGTTAGAATCAGTATTATCTTAATATGCAGTCACTGTTATCTGAACCCTGCATCCCGAAGTTAACACAACATATCATATCGGCCGATATGATAGATTAATACCATTTGATAGCATAGTTGATACTATTATCACATGTGTTGCTAAATAAGAGAGGAGTGAGGTTTATTGATTCATAATGTCCCAGCCATTCTGTTTCACGATATACATATGAGATTGTGCAAGCATATGTTTCTATGTGCACTCTGAGCGCTGTCCGGCGTCAGAGTGTTATTAATTGCATTGCTAGTTAGCCAATTGTATAGCATTAATATCTATTATTTATATCATTGTGGATATCTCATATAGTACGATTTTGTTAATATCTAATGACACTTAGTATCTGGACGAGTAGCATATGATGTGCATCTAGTGATTTATAGTATTAACTCTACTGATGATACTATGAGGTCATACACAGCAGGGTGGCTCACACTTGATTAAAGGTTAGAACTGGTATACACCATATTAATATTATAATATAATTATCACAGTGGATAGAGTTAGGTTTAGTGGTGATTAGTGTTTTAATTAATTAATTTTTATATATATTCTCTATTTTCGCCTACTTATTTTAATAATATACAATAAAAGTTATATTTTATTAATTTCAAATACTACCATATTGATGGGTCATCTATTATTGTTTTTCCATCTAGATTAGTCCGTGTGTGCCCCATTATAGGAATACTTTACTTTTCTTTTTGCTACTTTACTAAGACCCAGCTGCTGACAGATGATATTCCTGATAGAAGACGAATATAACAGGATGAGACACAGATTGGAAGAATCGAGATCCAGATCATCCAGAAGCATGCCCTCACCCCATTGGGCATAGATAACATAATAAGAACAATCATAAGTTTTCTTGATTTTTAGAACTATGAAAATGATATTGTTATGATTCTCTAGAAATTGAATTATCTCTCTTTAACCACCTGTATGATCAACCTACATTAACACATATGCTAATTGAATGTGCCTACAGATAATAATATGTAAACAGGCAAAGTCATGTATAATAATAATTATTGTAAATATTCCTTTAAACATCCTAGATAATGTAGTCTCATTTCCCCAGACTTCCTTTATAGGTTCGATGAGATCCCACATCCTACGTATCATCCCGTATAGATCCGCTGAGTGCGTATAAGGGTTGCTCTTCCCTCTTGAAATGCATTATTAATGGTTCAGTGACCGACTCGTGTCATACCATTTAGAACATTGAATAAGACATTATTATGCATGACTGGAAAGGTTAAGATCAGAATGTGATAGTTTTATGTTTGGTATCAAAGGGTGGGCTGTCAAAGTCAAATAATTGAGTATGATCGCTGTACAAATATTATCTGACAATTTAGTTGTCTATGGTCTGATGACGAATTGCTTGGACACTACTCTGCATCAGCGTAATTCCGATATGCACAAATATATATTTATATATTTATATTACTACAAGGTTTAGTCAGAGTGCGGAAAACAGGTTTAATGTGTATGTCTATGGGTGTTTGCATATGTATTGAGAAACCCTGCATACTAATGCAATATGTCTGTAACAAATAATTAAAATGTAACACAGATAGTGATAGGATCAGAGAAGGGTTCTAAATGCAAAGTTAAAAATAATTGTCAGGAACCTGTTTATCGTTAACAATTGTATACCTTTTGTTTGGTACTACTGCTGTTCAAAGGAACTGGCATTTAGACTTTGAATAGGCAAAGGAAAACTTTTGAATTAGCTGCCATACAATGTGACTTCAGCAAACAGCTGTTGGTCTCCCCTGCTTAGAAATAAACCCTTATTTACAACTTAGAATTTGGTTCAGACAATGTCTAAATATTAAAATATGCCAGAAATGGATAAAAGTTGGGTATATATATATTTATATATATCTCCATTACACATACTCTGATGCACATAACAAACACACATATACATACATGCATACACATAGACGCTCACATGTGTACTCACATACATACATACGAACATTACACGGGCGCACATATGCGAACGCATTTGTATAAAAAGGTTTCCTCATATTAAGCTTAATATTAGAAGGGTTTCTTAGCTAATAATTATGTTGTGAAATCAACCAGACTCCTTCTCTCTGTGTAACTTACTTCCCCATGTGTCTCTCAGCCACACAATCTCCCCCTTGTGTTGTCTCTCAGCCACACCATCACCTCTCCCCCTGTGTCGTCTCTCAGCCACACCATCGCCTCCCCCTCTGTGTCGTCTCTCAACCACACAATCACCTCCCCCTATGTCGTCTCACAGAACACCATCACAGATACACACACATTGACACAGACACACACTGACACAGATACTGTCACAGTGTGCCAGACCCCGGTCATCTCTTTCCGGGTCCGGCAGCACTGGTTTCCCAGAGGGCAGCGGGCGAGGAGATCCCAGTGCTGGCTGCTTCCGGCTCCTGCTGTTGTGGCTGTGTGCAGGTGGCTGCGGCTCCCCTAGGGGCACACACGGCGTTCTGCAGAAAATTTAAAGGGCCAGTGCACTACTTGTGATGACGTCACTGGAGGCGTCTATGCTACAGTAGCCCTGCCTTTAAAAGGAAGTTGCTGGCAACACTCCTGTTCCAGAGTATAGGCTCCATACCATACTCCAGCGTTCCAAGTACTCACCTGTTATCCTTATCTTGACCTTGGTTTGTTCGTGACTCCGATTGCGCCTGATCCCTTGTACTGCTCCTGATATCTGGTTCTGACCTCGGCTACTCCCTGTGATCCATCTACATCTGCTCCCTGGTACTATTTTGTCTGTTTGTTATTGACCCGGCCTGTCGACTATGTTATTCTTCTGCACGACATCCCATACTCACCAGCACCTGTATAGGGGAACCTAACCTGAGGGCTGTGACCTGTGTGTCGGACGCAGCCAAGTCCAAACCTTCTTGCAAGGGTCCCTGGTGAATACTGCCGACACATTAGACTCCGCGCGTCAGGCATAGGTCTAGCCAATTCCCTAAATACAGGCTGCATCCACAATCCATCTGAGAGTTTGTGACAGATACACACACACTCACTGATACAGACACACACTGACAGACACACACACACTGACACAGATACACACACACTGATACAGACACACACTGACAGACACACACAGTGACACAGATACACACACTGACACACACACACTGACACAAATACTGTATACACAATCACACTGACACAGATACACACACAGACACTGACACATACACACAGACACTGACACACACGCACACAGATACACACACACACTGACACACACGCACACACTGACACATACGCACACACACTGACACACACGCACACAGATTCACACACACCTTTCATTCAAATGCAGCCAGCCAAGTAAACACATGGCTGGCATTAATTGATAGTCACGCCCCCCCCCCACGGCATTCCCCCCCCCCCCCCAAAAAAATATATATCTACAAAACAACATACGAACAAGTCAGGCTACCTGTAAGACAACATAAAGAGCATTAGGTACCCCTCGAAGCTCAATGCAGCCTGTTGAAGTGGAAGAAATAGGAAACTACAACCACACTGCCTAGATCGGGCTGTTACCCGTAACATAGTTGCTGGGCATAAAGGACAATTACTTCTAGGCCAACTGGGGTAGCAGGTCTAATGCTATCATTATTTATTATGTACTATATTTGATGATAATGCTTAAAGGTGCATACACACACAACGATTTTTTGAACGATTATCATTAAACGATATCGTTTAACGATAATCGTTTGAAAAAATCATTCACTTTCTGAGTCAAACGATGAACGATTATTGTTCATGCGCGTTCACATTTGTAGTTTGTAGTTTGTAGTTCAGTCAGACTTGTCAACTCAACGATTTTCATTAAGTTAATATGCAAAAATTGTTTGTAATTCATAAAAATCGTTCATTACATTTAAATGAACATAGTAAATTAACAACTTTAGTAAATGATTTTAGTTCATTTTTTCAAGGTAGAAAATCGTTTACTAAAATCGTTCATTAACTCAATAGTTGTGTGTGTATGCAGCTTAACATCGTGAAAATGTAACAAAAACATCACATGTACTTGAATTGTTGAATTGCAAGGGGATCCACCAATTTAACAATATGGAAAAAAAAATATTAAAATATGTTCTAACACCATGGGGTAAATTTAACAACTTCCGAGTTTTAGAAATATAGAAATATGCAAGTTTGACGTTAAACTCACATTTTTTTTTATAAATCTCAAATGTAATAGGGAACGAGAACAAGCAAATTCGCATGTGTCATACACTTGTGCAAACTCGCGTGTGTCATACACTTGTGCAACTCGCATGTGTCATACACTTGTGCAAACTCGCATGTGTCATACAATTGTGCAACTCGCATGTGTCATACACTTGTGGAAACTTGCATGTGTCATACACTTGTGCAATTCACATGTGTCATACACTTGTGCAAACTCGCATGTGTCATACACTTGTGCAAACTCGCATGTGTCATACACTTGTGCAAACTCGCATGTGTCATACACTTGTGCAACTCGCATGTGTCATACACTTGTGCAACTTGCATGTGTCATACACTTGTGCAAACTCGCATGTGTCATACACTTGTGCAAACTCGCATGTGTCATATACTTGTGCAACTCACATGTGTCATACACTTGTGCAAACTCGCATGTGTCATACACTTGTGCAACTCGCATGTGTCATACACTTGTGCAAACTCGCATGTGTCATACACTTGTGCAAACTCGCATCCAGATTTTTTCCAATGTTAAAGATAGAACTCGGCTAATGTAGTAGGTTGTGAGTTGAAACCTCACTCCTGAAACCTTACCAAAACTTGCACATAAAATAGACCAGGTTTAGATAGGTGATTTTAGTCTACATTAATAGTAAATTCTCATCTGAGGCTAATTTACACAGGTGAACACCATAATCCCCACTAACACCCCTATATAAACGACACCTACAGCCATTGCACCTGCGAGGGATTTAGCAATGGAGTTTGTACAGTCTTCTTTGGAGCTGTATGTTTATGGCCTGCTTACTATGGAGGAGCTACGCAGGTGGAGGGAGCAAGAGCTTCACCAGAACCAGGTCTCTATTAGGCTACGTGCCAGCCATTCCTATAGAGTGTGGATGAACCTGGACTCCCTCTCAGATCAAGAGGTGGTTTAGCTATTTAAAAAAAGAAAATAGAGAAAAAGCACCGGCGCACATAGAACTAGAGCTGCCAATATGCAAAACTTGTCATGCCCACCACAAACAGAATATAAGAAAGAAATCAAAGAAATGTTAAACACATGCGGCATTACTAGTGGGTATAGAAGAGGATTTCCTGATAAAATTAAGTAGTTCTTCTATAGAAGATCTCAGATTGTAATACTTAGTCTCAATATTCCGGACAAAAGACTTTCCCCCAGAGGAGGCCCATATTCTCCTGTATTCAACGGTGTATTCCAGCTATTCCCAAATGTGGTAGCACTCAAAGAACAGAGAGAGGGACAGATATAGGGGTAAATTTACTAAGATGGGAGTTCTATTAAGAAGTGATGTTGCCCATAGCAACCAATCAGATTCCAGGTATTATCTTCAGATGGTGCTAGATAAATTAGAAGTAGAATCTGATTGGTTGCTATGGGCAACATCATTTCTTAAATAGAACTCACATCTTAGTAAATTTACCCCATAGTGTAGTACATTAAATACACATTTATTCTTAAAAACCACAACAAAACAGGACATGGATTAGGCTGTTATAAAAGCCACTTTAAATTGATGTGGAGTGTTCCAAATAACAAATGCTTAATGATCTAAATTAGTTGTAAATTGATAAAACAAATTGGAAGTATACCATGTACGGCACCTGGCTAGGTGAATATTAGTGGGAGGTTTCTGGATTCCTTCCCTCCTCCCTTCAAGCAACACTGTCCATCAGTCCACAAGTGGTCACTGTTCCAATAAAGTGAATACAGCCCTAAGGAAGAGTATTATTACTTAAAACACATTGGCGGTTTTTGGATGGACTTACCTGCATTCAATTTATTGAAACAGTGACCACCTGTAGACTGTGGGACAGTGTTGCTTGAAGGAAGGAGGGAAGGACTACAGAATATGGAAATGTACATGACACTGGTCTTTAAATGTATCCCTTACCCATGTGTGCTAGTTGTTATTGGGCTAATTGTTGAGTGTGTAGGTTTAATTCGTTTCCGCACCCCCAAAAAAAACAAAAACACAGGTGACTCAGGATATGGGTGTCAAACTTGGCTCATGACACCTCTGTTGAGACCACGAGGCCCTTCACAGCACAGTTTAAACAATGCACACGTGGCTATCCATTCTGTCATTGAGCGGACGTTTGGCATGCTGAAGAGCAGGTTCCGTTGTTTGGACTGGTAGGCTGGCATCCAGATTTTTGTTGCCCGTAAAGTGTGTGACATCGTATAGTCATGCTGCGTGCTCTATAAAATGGCCCTGGGTCAAGGCCATGATGACCATGGGGACATTTCAGTATTTGTGGAGGAGCGGGATCCTATACCATCAGAGGGCATTGTCAATACAGAGGGCGGGAATGAGGTTCGACAGAGGATCATACAGCAGTATATTTCACGTAGGTGTATGTGTTTGAAGGGGAATATGTCTTAGATTTCTGTTCCAATATTATATTTACATTACACACGGGACTGAGCCTCACAAGTGAAATGTCTTATCTATTTATTTTGATTTGCTATCAACCGCAAAAAAATGTAGTTTTTGATATAGAGTTTGACCAAAACCCTACCTATGCCTCTCACTGCACCACCACGTGTGCTCAGGCTGTGCCGGGGGAGAGTGGTAGGTGATGCATTTTGTGAAGTTGTGGCCACACTACTAACAGTGGACACCTAGCCTAATTCAGCAGTGATCGCAGCTGCAATTTTGCATTGAACACAGCTGCAAAAATATGCTGATGCCTGCCAAAGCACAGCCGGCATAAAGACGCCCACTGCTGCCTTTTCACATGCGAACGACGTCGCCTACCTGTGATCAGTACCATTGATGCACATCGGCCAGTCACACAGCATTTACACCAGGTCTGACCTGCCGCAGATACACTCTTCGCACGCAGTGGGCTCTCAAGCTGTATATGCAATCGCAGAGGCTAATTTATGCAAACCCAAGCAACGGCGTTCAAATTGACAGGCACGCCTGCGTTTTTCCGACCAGTCCACCGTCACCACCTCCATACGCTCACAGCCTGTCACTCACTCTGCAATGGATTCCTCAGTGCGTGTGTAATTGCAGTGTGATCGCAGCTTATACGCATGCACAATGGCTAACAATCACTCGATCTGCATACGTAAGTTGCATTTGCGATCGCTGCTGAATCAGGTCCTTCGTTAGTAGTAGTGAAGGACCCTGCATTATGGCTCTCTGCCCTACTAACTCTCTTTGGAGGGAAAGAAGGGCCTCAGTCTGGGCCCTAATAGCCTGAGTGAGGTCAAACAGCCTTACATCTATTTTTTTGGCCATTCTAAATCGTGTTCTCTCCACCACTCTGGTAGCACTAGCAATTTTCTTTAGCTGATGGCTGATGTTATTTATTTGTTTTTCCATAAATAACACCTGCTTATTTCTAATGGTGCCCACACACATACTGACTTTTCATCCAATTAGGCCGATTTCAAAGAATTGTGACGACGAATCAGGTAAAAAAAGTACAAATCGTGAGTCCATACTCACGAGCACGATGCCGATGTGCGTCCACACTCATCGTACATCGCATCCTCTGATCTGCCGTGCTGTAGGGTAGATTAGCCAACCATGAACACGATGGAAGCCGATCGTGAGGGTTTTTTTCCCTCACAACGAATCGTACGATTAATCGCACAATGCGGAATTTGACTGGCAGGAGCCTGGACACGCCCTATCGAGCAGCATCGTGTATGGAGCAAGACAGTTGCACATTGAGGGACCTGCACTCTGGATTCTTGTTTTGGACAATTTTTGGTGAGTATTGGTACAGTTTAAATACAACCACACTGACCACCAATATGTGCTCCCCACTGCCCACCAATGTGTGCCCCCAGGTAATAAATGCATGACCCAGCCACCACCCGCTGGAATGAGGCGGGCGGTGGCTGGGTCATGCATTTAAGCTCCCACTGCCCACCAATGTGTGCCCCCAGGTAATAAATGCATGACCCAGCCACCGCTCGCCGTATTGAGGCGGGCGGTGGCTGGGTCATGCATTTAAGCTCCTACTGCCCACCAATGTGTGCCCCCTTACCTAACCACGTCATGGGGCCACCTAGTAATTAATTAGAAAACCAATCAATTTTTTTTTCAAAATTAATAGACAAAAATATTTAATCAAGATAAACAAATACATTCCAGGAAGATTATTAATATTGAAATAACATATTATATTAATAATAAACATGTTTAAAAATCATGTTAAAACTGTTTTTAGGGCATCCTGGGATCTGTAGTTCTACAACAGCGACAGGCCCAAAGGTGGAAGACCCATGCTGTCAAACAAAGAAAAACATTATATTACCTAGCAATGAACACATGACATTCCTGTAAAAGAAAACACGATTAGAATACCATAACAAACCTTTCAAAAACCTGTAAAAATATTAAAACATTAAAAATTTGAACTATAACAACATTACATTTTTAAAACCTGTAAAAAAGAAAATATTAAAACATTAAAAATGTGAACTATTACAACATTACATTTAACAAAACTATATACACAAATATTTAAATGTCCTTTTTTTTCTTCTTCATAGATAATGTCCATGGATTCTGAACGTGAATTAGTTACAGGATTCATTGAAATCCTGCACTCGAAAGAGTGTCTGTTGAAGATCAGTTCTCGGAAGTACCACAAAAAGTTGCACAAGTTGGCCGCACTAGAGGTACTTTTGGTGTATACGAAAAAATACATATATGATGCAGACCTGAAAACTGTACGGCAAAAGATTCAAAATCTCAGGACAGTGTACATCAAAGAAAAAAAGAAGGTGGATGACTCCAAAAAATCAGGAGCGGGCACAGATGAAATATATAGTCCTGCACTGTAGTACTACCATATGATGTTATTCATCAGTGAACAAGAGCCTCAAAGGGAATCTATCGTCTTGATGGCTGAGCGTGAGGGAGGTTGCAGAAGTCTAAGTAAGTAGTGACACAGTTTTAACCAAAATCCTTAATGATTTTGTTGTTAAATCCCAAATGTCCAATTTAGTCAGTAGTTCACAGACAGTCCCCCTGCCATGGTACAGCACCTGGTCCATTAAAATAGGTCATGTACTCCTCCCTCACTTATTTGGCACATGCGGTGGATGTTGTTGTAGTTGGTGGTGCAGACACAGATGTCAGATCTTCAATGTCCTCCAGGGGTCCTACATCTTCTGGTCTATCTGGGACTGGTCCTCGTTGAGTAGATTTTCTTCGCAGAAAGTTGTGCAGCACACAGCACGCCATCACAACCCAGTCTATCTTCTCCACATGTAGATTGATGGTGGTGTAGGAAATGCGGAAGCATTATTCCAAACGCATTTTCTACAATGCGCCGTGCCTGGGATAGACGGTAGTTGAAGATCCTTTTCTCTCTGGTCAGGCCCCTCTGTGCAAATGGCTTCATCACATGTTCATGTAATGCAAAAGCCTCGTCTGCAACGAAAACGTAATTTAGGCCGTACTTTGTCTGGTCCAGTGAGGGCAAGTTGATGGTTTTGTTGGCGAGCCTCTGGTAGAAAGCTGTCTTTTTGAAGGACCCACCATCCGAAGCACGGCCATTCTTGCCGACATCCACAAACAGAAATTCGTAGTTGGCATTCATCACTGCCATGAGAACGATGCTGAAGAATCCTTTGTAGTTGTAGTAATATAATCCGGTGTTGGCAGGTGGGTTGATGCGGATGTGTTTCCCATCAATGGCTCCTCCGCAGTTAGGGAAATTCCAACGTTGTTCAAAATCTTCCGCGATGCTGGTCCACTCCTCCACGGTGTTAGGAAACTGTAAAAATAGTAAAAAATGGGTTAAAACATGACTATAATATTTTTATATCTTTTTTCCCTATATAGACTCCCACCCAAGACCCTGATTTAGCATCCACACCGGACCTCAGTCTGCTCGGTGGTGACAGTGAGCTGGAGAATATCACACAAGTGGAAACTCCACTTCCACCTGGTCCCTCATCTTCTCAACAACCCAAAAAAAAGAAAAAAGAAAAAAAAACAAGGGAGAAAGGGGAATCTTACTGAACGTGAGGACAATTTTTTCCAAAACGCAGAACGGCTGCTGCAGAAACCCCCAGATGCAATAGATGATTTCACAGTTCATGTGAACAGCACATTGAGAAATATGGATGCAGATATCCAAAGAAATTTTCTAAGGTTAAACTACAACCTGTTGAGTCGCTGTGTGAGCAAAAATATCTCAAATTCTACATACATTGCAGATCCAAAGCTATTTTCCCCTGCCCCAAATAGGTATGTCCGTCCCCCCTGCCCAGTTAGATATTACTCCCCCACCAAGCACCCCAAGCACCAGCACGACTTTGTATAATGCTCTGCTGGATGCACCGGATGAGTCGCCCCAATATACAGAGATGTACATTTTTTCTTGCTTTTAATGTCACCAAATTTTATGAATTCTAATAGGTGCTTGCTGCATGGGATAGGGTGATGATGACGCCATTTGGACAAGGTCACTACGCACATGGCACAAGTACACATAGCTGGAAGCCGGGGCCACAATGTGTACTTGTGCCATGTGTGTATTGGCCTGTTCAAACTGGCGTCTGACTCACCCTATCACATACAGCCAGCTACCTATTGGGATTCATAAAATTTGGTGATATTTAATTTGGTTGTTTTTTTGCCTTGCTTTTAATGTCACCAAATTTTATGAAGTATAATAGGTGCTTGCTGCATGGGATAGGGTGGTGATGACGCCATTTAGGCAAGGTCACTACGCACATGGCACAAGTACACATTACTGGAAGCCGGGGCCACAATGTGTACTTGTGCCATGTGTGTATTGGCCTGTTCAAACTGGCACCTGACCCACCCTATCACACACAGCCGGCTACCTATTGGGATTCACAAAATTTGGTGATAATGTTCTTTTGTGAAATTGTTACAAAAAATGTATATTGCACACAGTTTAGTGCACACTTTCAGTTGCCTGCAGGTCAGTGCACATTGTTCTAAATTAAGGCTATTTTTTGCTTTATATTGAGTAAAGAATTAAAAAAAAAAATTCTTTACACAAGAAGCCGATGTGTGGTGTTTTTTTTTTTTTACTTACCTTGTGGTACTGTAGCACTTTAACGATGGCTTTGCAGGTCTCCGGAATGATGACGCCCAAGGACTGAGGGGAGATGAGTGTCCCAAACTTCAGGTCTTCAAATGACCTTCCTGTAGCCAGGTACCTCAGGGTAGCCACCAGTCTGTCTTCAGCAGGGATTGCCCTCCACCACCTTGTGTCCTGTCTCTGGATGTGGGGGGTCACCAGATGCAGCAATTCCTGGAAGGTGGCGTCATTCATGCGCAGGTACTTCTGATAGTCATCCGGGTTGTTCTCCTTGATCTCCATCAGCAGGGACATGTGAGAGCGGGTATCCCTTTGTAGAAGTCACTCCTTGGTCCAGCATGCTCTCGTCCTTCTTTGCTGGACCCTCTTCCTAATCTCCCGGACCCCAGCTTCGGCGACCAACACTCTATACTGATAGTGATGCATCAGTACAGAATTCAGGAACAGGATAGAATGCAGGTAGGTAGCACACACTTACAGGTAGAATAAACTTTGTAAAAGGCAAGAAAAATACAAAGAGCACAGTAGCAATGTATATGATTCAGCAGGAATAAACCTAGCCTCATCTAGTAGCAGAGCAGAATGTACACAGATTTTATAATAAATAAAGTAAATAATTTAATAAAGTAATTTTTTTAAACTTTTTTTTTTATTTTTGGGCCACATTACATGTTTTAATGGCTATGTGGCTAAATGTTATGAAACTATCCTCATTAATGTAACGTTACTGTAGGGATGATCTCCTGTTACTAATACTAATTTCTGCACGCTTTTTTCTTCCACTTTTTTTCTAGCACATACCTGCAAAGTGTTCTTCAACACGTGGACCAGTCCTTTTTGTATGAGTCTTCTGCCTCCCTGGAGCTGCTGTAGAAAAATGTTAAAAATGTTTAATTTGCCAAATGAAATATATTCAAGAACAATTTTTTCAAAAATACACATAATTTTTTTATTTTGACAAACTACATAATTTATAAATGATTATTCCTAAACCACAACTCTGTGTGTGGTTTATAAAATAACAGTATACACATGTGCAAATGGGACATTCTGTGGTAGTGTACACCACAAACATATAAATGTGTTTTAAGAGATTTCAGATTTTAACTCTGGATTTTTCTTTTGATATATATAATTGGCTATATCACAGTGGTGATTATTAATAAGGACTTCATCAGTTGTACAACAACACATCCCAGCATGCCTAGACAGTTTTAGCAACACTAACACCAAAGTTATTTATGTTGGTACAGATATGTAGGATGACACTATTGTTTGGTTACTCACCACTTGGGGCCTGGGTTGGAGGACGGTCTGTGTCCTCTATATGTGTTCCAGGGAGGATAACAGGTGGTATGATCTAGTTAAGCACTTCTTCAAAAGCTGTGTAGCGTATGGGAATGGAACAGCCACCCCTTGTACTGTGGGGCTGCTTCCCTTCATCCGCCATCTTTCCCTTTAATACACGTTTAATATCATTTAACCGTTTCTTGATGCTGGAAATGTCGTGTTGGCAGGTACACACAGCATTTATGGCTTCTGAGGTGCCTACCCACATTTGTCTTTTTCTGGCCAGGGAGGTACAATGTGCGTGGACGCCAAGGAGGCGTTGAAACACTGGTACCATAGCATGTACCAGTGCCATATTTTCTTCATATGTAAAGTGCCCATTGCGCCCAGTGTGCGTCTTTCCTGGCAAAGGAGAAGCAGGCTCATCATCATCCTCATCCTCCTTATCATCTTCATCCTCCTCGTTCTGTGCTTTCTGGTCAGCACTGTCACTCTGCCTCACAAACAACACCTCCTTCTCCTTCTCCAGCCTCTGCTAAACTCCACCTGCTCTCCTGTATGCCATGATGCAGCAGTAAAGTAATAATGCTCTCTCACTCAGTCAGCTGTAAATCCTCCTTTCCTTCACTAAGCTCTTCACTTCCTATCAAAGGACAAAATGGTGGATCAGGGGTTTATATAGGGTGTGTGATGCCTAATCCGTGGGACTTTTGGATGCCAATGGGAGAGTTCCTTTGAAATAGTTTGACTCTCAGAATGAAGCACACATTCTGGTTGGTCAGAAACTCACTTGCTTTTTAGTGAGTATTCTCACGAAAAGTCACATGCGAGTAACGTACGTGGTTGAAAGCTCACACCTTTTTACATTAGCGAGTTGTGAGTCAAACTCGCACCTTCAAAATCTGCGAGAAGGTGGAAGTTTGAACTCGCAAACAAACTCATACTCTATTGTGCTTATTTACTAAAAAAAATTGAATGTGATTAAATGATTAGAAACAAATATATTTTAATTTTAATAAACAATGATAATGTACCAGTAGTTTTTTTTTTTTAGATTTTTCCCTAATACAAAATATATATGATGTACATATTTATTAAATGAAGGAAAACAATTGTCTTCTGCTAGTTAAAATAAATATTTTGTTATTTCATAATGGAATTCATCTTTTCATTTATTCTCACACAACGATTTTTAATTGGCCGCCAACTGTTATTGATTTTTTGTTGGCAGCTATTTATTATTGTCTACTTGCCAATTGGTAGAAATTTCCCCTTGACCTTAAAATTTGTCTTATTACAATGCAGTTTTAAATCTTCACAGTCTGGCACTAATTCTCAGTCAATTGTGGCATCCAGTATAACTGATAAAGCTGTATAAAATAATTAATTTAATTAAATGTCTAATATCCTTAATAGAATAGTGATATATACTCATCATGAGGTTAATATAAAAAAAATAATCTTAGGTCAAGTTTAATCAATTATTCAGACACTTAGGGGTAAATTTACTAAGAATCGTGTCTGGTCGAGATGTCAGTCAAGAGTATGTTTGGCCATTTTTTACCACTCCCAAATTTACAAAAGGCAAACTCGGGTGATAAATTATAAAACTCTCTGCAAAACATGAGTGAAAACACAAATAGAAAGAAATACACCATTGGCCAAACTCGCAGGTACTTTCCATAGACAGGAATACAACTCTGGAATTTACCAAGGATCGTGATTATAATCACAGGTGTAATTTTAGCAAACTCAGTCCAAAACAGAATTTTTAAATAGACTACCTCTTGACCTGCATGTTTAGCAGAAACATACACAGATCAATGTGATCCGTGTATGTTTCTGCCTGTAATTAAACGAAAAAAGGGTTAAATTAAAAAAAATAACTTACGTGAGGTATCCCCCAAAAGAATAACCAGCACCAGTCTGGAAACTAGTCCTGGTTCTAAATATATGGAGACAAAATGTGTAGGGGTCCTTTGTATTTTATGAACCAGCACTGTGCTCTGTGAGCCAGTTCTGGTTTTAAAAATATGGGGAAAAATTGTGAGGTTTCCCAATTTTTAAAACCAGCACCAGTCTCAAACTAGCCAGAGTGTAATGCCACAGCCAGGGAACCCTTTCACTGGGTTCCCTGGCCAATGCATTAACACCCCAAACTAGTCAGCCCAGGCCTGGGTTCCCATGGGAGGTATCTCACTGACAGGGCCAGATTAATGGGCTGGGGGGCAACAGGGGCGGTCATCCCTGGGCCCCCACACGTAAAGGGCCCCCACACCCATCGGTGTTAAAGTGGGCTGTTGGAGACGGAACCAGTTCCACCTCCTCCGGCCCACCTCAGCCCGGTGCTGCAGGGAGGCTCCATTTGCCAGACGCCCACTGAGATTTTGTTACCAGCAGGCACCCGGCTCTCTCCCCACAGCGGCAGTGGAAGCTCTGGCTTCCGGATCATGCAGTGCACTATGGGAGAGACGTCATGACGTCTCTCCCATAGTGCAGAGGAGCAGCTGTGCGGACCGGACGGCAGCGGATGTGGAAGCGGGGCTTAAGGTAAGTATTAGGTTTTTTTTGTGCTAGCGGCTTTACTTCTGGGGGCATTACTTGGGGGGCATTACTATTAGGGGCACTAGTACTGGGGGGGCGGGGCATTGCTACTGGGGCACTACTACACTGGGCACTACTACAGAGGGAGCATTACTACTGGGGGAATTTAAACAGGGAGCATTACTACTGGGGACATTTATATAGGGAGCATTACTACTGGGGCATTACTATTGGGGGCACTACCGCAGGGGGCATTACTACTGGGGGAATGACTACAGGGGGCATGACAACTTGGGGCACTACTAATGGGGGCATTGCATAGGGGGCACTGCATAAGGGGCACCACTGGGGGCACTACTACTGGATGCACTGCATAAGGGGCACCACTACTGTGGGCTCTGCATATGGGGCACTACCACTGTGGGCACTGACATTACTGGGGCACTACATAAGGGGCACCACCATTGTGCATACCCCCAGTTCATCCACATTTAGTAAGGGCCCCCATATGTTTGTTGTCCAGGGGCCCACACAGACATTAATCCGGCATTAATGGGAACTACTAATATATATCACATGTAGTGGAGACCCATTAATACTAGGTGTTGACCAACTATATACTAACATAATATATCTGCTGTGTGGGATTAAACCTTATAGCTAAGAGACTCAGAACTACAACATATATTTGTATATACTGCATAGCTAAGAAATATTTACTATAAGCATTGCATGGCAATACATAAGGATAAGACATCTAAACATAGGAAGAGAAGACATTGTATGAGTTTGGAATACTGACTATACACACTAATATTCACTGCATTGTTGATACAATTTAGCCTTAAGAAATAATTATTTGCAACATAAATAACAGAATAAACTGTAATAAGTAATGAATCACTGTGTTACTAAACACTGATTATATTGAAAGAATGACAAATTGACAACGGTTACGTTTTGCATATTTTATTGTATACGTTAATTTTCATCTCTTTTGCATAATTCTATCTTTTTATATTTCACCATCTTAACTGTATTAGATCTGTCCATTCTCCACAACACAAGACCAAAATAGAGGAACACAGATCAAGATATTGTTAAACCAATTTGTCAGATATTACTCCTGGGATCCCTCTGATTATAGTTTACAGTAATCACCATGGCAGCTCAGCAATAGTGAGGTGCCATGCCGAAAACTATACAGGGTTGTAAGAGTTACATGTTGCTCAGTTTTCCATGCTCTGTTCTACTGGTGATGCAACACTTGTGACTGGACGCATGGTTTGTGCATTGCAAAAAATGAAATAAAGCTATGTTAAAAAAAAAGCTGGCATTGTAGTAAACTGCATTTGGTAGATTAAGGACTCAGGGGTCTATTTACTTTGCTTTGGATGTAGGATAAAGTACCAACCAACCAGCTCCTAACTGTCATTTTTCGTACACAGCCTGTGACATGGCAGTTAGGTACTTTATCTCCATCCAAGGCTTAGGAAATAGACCCCTCATTCCAAGGGTGTTATACTGAACACCTGCAAAATAAGTACAAACTCCACCAATGCATGGACCTTCAAATAACTTGTGCTGCAGTGCAACCCAAACAGGGGCGTATTTACAATGGGTGCAGGGGCACCTGGGTTGAGGGGGCCTGCACCGCACACCCTGTACCCACATTATACTTACCTCTTCGGAGTCCCACATCGGTGCTGGTGTATGTGCTGTAAAAAAGAGTTGGAAAATGGCTGCCGTGGCCAATTTCCCATTGTTTGCGCATGCGCAGTACAGGGAAAATGGCAAACACGGCTATTTTCCCGGTGACCTGTGCATGCGCTATACACTTTGGGCACACTCTAGTGCCCAGAGTCTATAAGTGCTGTGCTGGCTGCTGAGTGCACTGCCGACCACCGGACGGAGAGGCGTGGGCCTGTGACGGAGACTGCACACGGGCCCCCTCCTCTCTAGAAACGCCCCTGAAACCAAATATTATTTTTTACAATTGGGTATAAAACATCTATCCTGCTTTCCTTACAGAACACCACAACCTGCTCATCTACAGGTGCCCTCCAGACAGAGTTAGCATTTACCCATTCAGCAACTTATTCCATCTTTCCATGGTGTACCTGTTTGTGTCTCTAGAATTAAGCACCAGAATAGGGGCATGACATCATACATGAGAGAATTATGGCTTTTGTGCTGCCAGTCATCTCGCCTTTTGTAAATGATCGCCAGTGTCCATTGTCCTTTCCCATTTACCTTCTTCCAGTTTGACGTATAAATAGCCAAGCAATCTACTTAACACTACTCTACAATGAAATTACCTTGCTAATACCATACAAAATGTTACGCCAGATCATATAATACCATTGTGACTTCTAAAGAAAAGCAGATTGTCAGTTTTGCAATTATACACTAGGAAATAAACAAGTTGAAATTGTTGACCTAAAAAAATATAGAACATAAAAATTAGATATTTAAAATGAACATATGTGCATTTTTTCCCTCAGGTTGACGTATTATGTTAATAACGAATGTTCTACTTTCTCTGTTCCTGAAGTTTATAATGCTAATAGAACAAAGGACTTGTTGCTAGGCAACAATAAAAAAAAAAGAATTCCGTACTTTTAAAAGAAACTGTGATAATGCATAATTTCATACAGATGCGCCTGAACTGAAAGGAAGGACTAAAAGTCAGCACAAAATGATTCAAAATTTTTCAGAGATTATGTAGACCGACAGCAGTAACGTAATGTAAAATTGAGTTAATATCAAGAACATCAATCATTTCGAGAACACTAAACACGAAATAGAAGAACAAGCAGGAAGATTTGTTTAATGATGCCAAACTATTTGGCAGAAACTTCTTAAAAAAAAAAAAAAAAAAGAATATTGTTGGTGTTTATGCCATTTTCCATATTATTTCACACTGTCCTAAAATTTTCAGGCCAATGTGAGAGTATTAAAGGGAAAAATAGATTGTCTGATTTAGGGCAGGATTGGCAGTGTTTATCGTGAGATTATACACATAAGGCAGGGGGCAGGATATACTACCCATCACATTTTGGATGCGTTACATCTCGCCACTTGTCGGGTATATACTGGCGTTAATAATGCCTAGAATTGCAAACAAAATTGCAAAGGACAACTCTTCCAAGAAGAGCTGTCCTTTGTGAAGAGGAGACTTCTGTGTTTATGACCCAGAAGTCTCTTGGGTGCTCTGCTGTGCATGCGTCACATGACGTGCGCTCCGCGGGAGATACTTGGAGGGATCCGATTGGATCCCTCCCAGGGCACAATGCAAAAAGAGGCTTCTATAGATGGCATTGCCCTCCAAATCCAAGCTCCAGAAAGTAACGCATTCTGAAGCTTGGTACATATGAGAAATGCAGCCGAAACTCAGAAAGTATCAGTTTTCTGATTTTTGGCAACATTTTCCCCTTAGAACATCCCGCCAAAGGTGAGGATTTCATCTAAGGTTACAGAAATAGAATGGCCGTTGAGATGAGCTGGTTACTGCCAGTAAGCACTGTTGTGAAAGGTACATAGTATGGCATAGGAGGACAGTGTCATGGTGGCTGCAGGGGACAACAGGTACAGTAGAAGCACCCTCAAGGTTCACAAAAATAATTGTCCCATGATTGAGCAGTATTCTTACAGTATTTCATATAGTGTATTGTGGGAAGCCACTGCCATGTTTCCCATCTGCACTTATGTCTTGTAATTCCATGGCAGGAAATGCACTGTGTATCTGCTGATTATTGTATTAGTAAAACATGGTACTGTAAAATGAACAAAGCCATACAAGTTTCTTTATGTTGTCAATGTGAACCATGTATTACCAGTAAGAAACAATGCCAGCAAGTATCTTTATAAATGCAGTTTCATCTTTGTTACCACACAGCCCATGTCAGTATCAAGACCTTTATGCTGCAGTTGTGAGGTCTGCTGAAATTATAATACTGATCTGTAAGGGGTTGGGCAAGGTACCCCGACCCAACTAGGAAACTGGTCTAGCCCTCCCTCCCCACCGCAGCCTTACCCTACCCCCATCCCCCCCCCCCGGAAGCCTAAGGCCTAACCCCAACGCTCCCCTAGTGCCTAACCATAACCCTCCCACTAACCCTGATACTTACCATCGGCATACCGGCGGTAAGTATCGGCACCGAGATTCCGACTACTGTCGGGATTCCGGTGCCGGTATTCTGAGAGCTAACATTCCCACCGCCAGGACCATAACTAATCCCTCTGTAAGTACTATACAGGCTCTTTGTAAAAGAGGACAGAGTGGCATACTTGCAAAACAAAAACTCAATCCTATTCATTGTTGATGAATACATCAGCACTGTACTAACTATGATGGAGCTGCATCCCTTGACATGTTTCCTTCAATAGGGTATTGGGAGAAACCAGTACAGGTAAGTCATGATATTATGATTGCATGGGACACATCCAAACACAAGAGCAACAATGAGGCTTAAAACATTACAGGAACAAGAACACAAAGGATCGCAGGTAACACAACACCTCATCATGTCTAGCAAGTCTGAAATGTGCAGGTCTGCAAAAGAAAAGGTGACACCACCTTATACTGCTCACTATTACACTTGGACTTTTGGCTCATCCACCTAAGAGATAGGAAACCATCAGTCACATTACAACATCATTATACTTCTCAATTAAGGGTTATTAAGCCAATCAGGATGACTAGAGACTTAAACCCCCTTTTCATGTAGATAAAATATGTGTCACTTGAAAACAATGACAGCATTGCTGACCCTTTGCAATCAGGTGATAACAGTAAATTATATTGAAGTACAATGGTGCTTGAAAATGTGTGAACCCTTCAGAATTTTCTATATTTCTGCTGAAATTTGGCCTAAAACTACCTCAGATTTCCACACAAGTCCTAAAAGTAGATAAAGAGAACCAAATCGAACAAATGAGACAAAAAAATTAGACAGGCTCATTTTTTCCCCAATATTACATAACTGTGAGTGCAAAAGTATGTGAACCTTTAGGCTTAGCAGATATTTTGAAGGTGAAATAAGAGTCAGGTATTTTCAATGTATGGGATGACAATCAGGTGTGAGTGGACAACCTGTCTTTTTAAAAGAACAGGGATCTATCAAAGTCTGATATTCACAACACGTTTGTGGAAGTGTACAGTATCATGCCACGAACAAAGGAGACTTCTGAGGACCTCAGAAGAAGAGTTGTTGATGCTCACCAGGCTGGAAAAGGTTACAAAACCATCTCTAAAAAGTTTGGACTCCACCAATCAACAGTCAGACATGTTGTGTACAAAAGGAGGAAATTCCTAACCATTATTACTCTCCCCAGGAGTGGTTGACCAACAAAGATCATGCCAAGAGCAAGGTGTCTAATACCTGTAGTTGGCAAGGTCACAAAGGAACCCAATGTAACCTCTAAGCAACTGAAGGCCTTTCTCACATTAGCTAATGTTAATGTTCATGATTCCACAACAATGGTGTGCATGGCAGGATTGCAAGGAGAAAGCCACTGCTCTCCAAAAAGAACATTGCTGCCCGTCTGCAGTTTGCTAAAGATCACCTGGATAAGCCAGAAGACTATTATAAGAAAGCAGAACACTGCATTCCAGCATAACAACCTCATGCCATTCTGTGAAACACGGTGGTGGTGGTATCATGGGTTGGGTCTGTTTTACTGCATCTGCCCCAGGACGACTTGCCATCATTGATGGGACAATGAGTTCTGAATTATACCAGAATAGTCTAAAGGAAAATGTCAGAACATCTGTCCATGAGCTGCATCTCAAGAGAACGTGGGTCATGCAGCAAGACAACGACCAAAAGCACACAAGTCATTCGACCAAAGAATGGTTAAAGAAGAATAAATTTAAAGTTTTGGTATGGCCAAGTCAATGTCCTGACCTTAATCCAATCAAAATGTTGTGGAATGACCTGAAGCGAGCAGTTCATAGGAGGAAACCCACCAACATATACAGTGCATCCGGAAAGTATTCACAACGCTTCACTTTTTCCACATTTTGTTATGTTACAGCCTTATTCCAAAATGGAATAAATTCATTTTTGTCCTCAAAATTCTACACACAATACCCCATAATGACAAAGTGTAAAAAGTTTTTTTTAGATTTTTGCAAATTTAATAAAAAAAAAACCACTAAGAAATCACATGTACATAAGACAGTGCCAGGTGGGGAGTTTGACTGGGGCGGTACACCTGTCAAACTGTAAAGCAGGTGTCCTAAGGCGAGCTCAGGGAGGCCAGAAACCTCCCGTGGAGCGCCGAGAAGACGATCAAACTTGACTATCTAGAGGAAGTAAAAGTCGTAACAAGGTTTCCGTAGGTGAACCTGCGGAAGTCAAGCTCAACAGGGTCTTCTTTCCCCTTTGCCATGAAGCTCAAAATTGAGCTCAGGTGCATCCTGTTTCCACTGATCATCCTTGAGATGTTTCTACAGCTTAATTGGAGTCCACCTGTGGTAACTTCAGTTGATTGGACATGATTTCAAAAGGCATACACCTGTCTATATAAGGTCACACACTTGACAGTGCATGTCAGAGAACCAATCAAGCATGAAGTCCAAGGAATTATCTGTAGACCTCTGAGACAGGATTGTCTCGAGGCACAAATCTGGGGAAGGGTACAAAAAAATAGCTGCTGCTTTGAAGGTCCCAATGAGCACAGTGGCCTCCATCATCCGTAAATGGAAGAAGATCAGAACCACCAGGACTCTTCCTTGAGTTGGCCGGCCTTCTAAACTGAGTGATCGGGGGAGAAGGGCCCTAGTCAGGGAGGTGATCAAGAACCTGATGGTCACTCTGTCAGAGCTACAGCATTCCTCTGTGGAGAGAGGAGAATCTTCCAGAAGGACAACCATCTCTGCAGCAATCCACCAATCTGGCCTGTATGATAGAGTGGCCAGACGGAAGCCACTCCTTAGTAAAAAGCACATGGCAGCCCACCTGGAGTTTGCCCAAATGCACCTGAAGGACTCTCTGGTCTGATGAGACAAAGATTGAACTCTTTGGCGTGAATGCCAGGCATTATGTTTAGAGCAAACCAGGCACCGCTCAAGCTTGTGGCATCATATTCAAAAAGACTTGAGGCTGTAATTGCTGCCAAAGGTGCATCAACAAAGTATTGAGCAAAGGTTGTGAATACTTATGTACATGTGATTTCTTAGTTTTTTTTAATTAAATTTGCAAAAATTGCAAAAAAACTTTCTACTCGTTGTTATTATGGGGTATTGTGTGTAGAATTTTGAGGGCAAAAATGAATTTATTCCATTTTGGAATAAGGCTGTATCATATCAAAATGTGGATAAAGTGAAGCGTTGTGAATACTTTCCGGATGCGCTGTACAGTTGAAGCTGTTTTGTACTGAGGAATGGGGTAAAATTCCTCCAAGCCGATGTTCAGGACTAATCAACAATTACCGGAAACATTTAGAAACAGTTATTGCTGCACAAGGGGGTCATACCAGATACTGAAAGCAAAGGTTCACATACTTTTGCCACTCACAGATATGTGATATTGGATCATTTTCCTCACTAAAAAATTGCGCACGCTTAATTTTTTTGTCTCATTTGTTTGATCCGGTTCTCTTAATCTACTTATTGGTGTTGCTTACCAGTTACCATTCAAGTAAATTGCAAAATTTAAGCTGATTTCCTACTGGGAGCTGTTACAGCACACATAGTGATAATCTTCATTCTAGAATATTGATATTGACTGGGGTTTAGAGAGAAAGGGGTTTAATGCTGGTTCTTTCTTGGTTGGGAAAAGGGTAAAGGATTTTTGGCCAGCTCTGTGCTAAGAATACTTTAACAATGACAAACTTTACTCTGTGGGAGGGGAGCATGGTATCCAGGCCAGGGGATTGGAAGGAAGTTAAATAGTGAAGTGCAGAGGTTGTCTATTTCTCCAAAGTCTTTTCTGATGCTGGGAGTAGGTTAAAATAAAGAGGTGTTGGGAGAACCTTGTTAGTCTTCTACTTAAGACCATGGCAGGAGGCAATTTAGAGAAGACTTCCCTAATCCTCATCTTTATTATTTGCTAGATGAATATGCAGAGTCACTACTGTTACCAAAACTATGTACACAGCCATTTCTGGTGCCAAAATTAAACTACTAAAGAGCCAAAACTAATGTACTGTGCTGTTTCTGGTGACAGAACTAATATCCAGAGCCATATCTGGTGTTAAGACACATGTGCAGAGCCATATCTGATGAATATACTAACCAGAGCCGGATTAATGGGGGGCAACAGGGGAGGTCGTCCCGGGGCCCCCACACACAGAGGGGTCCCCACAATTAGCGCAAGCAACGGGGGTTTCTGAGTACTTAGAAACCCCCCCTGACAGAAAAATCCCCCCCTTACAGCTGGCGAAGTGAGGGCGGAGCCTAATGATGTGAGGTGCCCATCCCATCACCAACCTGCAGCATAAAAATGTAAGTGTAAGGGCTATTTCACACTTGCCAGTTTTGACCGGCCGGCTAAAAGACCAGCACGCCAGTGGTGTATAGGAAACAATGTTTCCTTTCACATACACCGGCCAACTTGTACAGCAGCTGCTTCTTGTGCACTGAGTGCCTGAGAAAAACTGCCAGCTTCTGCCTGGTTTTTTGCCGGCCGGTCAAAAGCAGCAGTTGTGAAACAGGTCTATGTGTTGTGTACTGGTTTATTGTGTATATATGTGTATGTATGTGATTGCGTGTGTATAAATACTGTATGTGTATGTGTCATTGTGTGCATACTGTGGATGTGTTAGTCTGTGTATGTGATAACCCCTAGAGGGTACAGTTATGTTAATGTATTTACATTGTTCTTATGTTATAGTCAAATGCCAATTTTCTTTATTTAATAGTGCCATTTGTAGTTCTATGTGTACACTGGGGAAGAGGCATGTATCGTATGGTTCCATAACAGCTTACGTAAATACCCCATGCTGAACAGTCAGAGATGCAGGTTAATGTATTTGAATTGTTTTAATGAAGGGGAGATGCCAGTTTATTTGCTCATGTGTTTACACAGCCACACGTTCAATGTCCAGTCTATCTGCTTATGACCTACCCCCCATGGGGAGACAATGGGACCTGCTGGCCACTCTGGACATTAGTGGAGCCGGTGGGCACGGTGGGACAACCCAGTCGCTGTGAAGGGGAGTTCTTCCCCCCCTTAGACTTATATAGGGGATCAGTGAGAGAGAGCGGCGCGAGCGGCGAGCGGGAAGCTGACCCGCACGCGACCGCTAGTACATAAAAAGAGCCACCCGCGGGGACTGCTGGGTAGTCCATGTCTGAGGTAAGCCAGTGTGAGTGTCGCCACTGCGCTTACCCACGTGAAGGAGGAGAAAGCGGGTCTTACCGGAGCTTGTAAAGTGGTCCCGCAAGCTTCGTGGAGCGGTAGCGTGGCCGGAGCTGCCAATCAGCCAGGAGCCCTTGCCGGAGGAGGTCGCGTCAGCCGGGCGCCGCCTCCAGGGCTGTCCCTGCTGGTTTTGACGGACAGTCGGGGAGCGGAGAGGCGGCTGCAGAGGCATCGCTAGGAGGGAGCGGTCTAGTGATAGAGCCGCCCTGCATCCTTCCCCTCCTGCATATTGAGTGCCAGCCGGGAGGAGCTGCTGCGGAGGAGGGGACAGTACTGCAGTGACAGCCGGAGGCAGTGGAGAGCCGGACGGGGAGTGCATAATAAAAGGAGGAGCAGTGAGTACCATTTACCACCCCTAATACACCCTCAGGCAGCCAGAATACGCCCCCCATCTCAGTAAAACACTGCATCTGTAACCGCAGGGCTGACAGATTATAAACAGCCTAAGTCCCCACTGACTTTAAGACATTTTAGACCTCCAGGAAAGTGAGTCAAAATCAAGTCAGAGACTCTAGTCACAGGGACAGACCTCTCTTCTTCAGGATAAACTATTTTAGATATCGCAGGAGGCAGCGCTTATTACAGTGACAGTTCCCCCCTCCCTCTTGTAACAAGGGCATACAGTTCACATTGCTATAAAACCAGCTGAGGGAAATTGTGAAAGACAGCGCATATCATAGGAAGCCAGCATCCATACCATCAGTCCGGACACAGAGAGTGTAGCCAGGATTAAATGCTGCAATTACTCCTCAGTTACACGCAGTTGAGTTTGAAGAGAAAGTGTTAGATCACCATTACTGTCACTAAACAGCTGTTTTATTGTTCTCTCATGGAAAGGCAGACTGGATTACATTGTAGCTACCCAGGTCTCATCAAACAGAGCTTCAAAGTATAAACTGACTGTGATAGTGCAGAATTCTTCTTACAGAAAAGACCACATCACAAACTTAAGTGTCTCTTAAGGGTAGGGATAGTGCACGAAATAAACAGCAGTGCATGACTTTGTAGCAAACGAGGATTACGTAATTCCCTTTCTCATTAAATTAATCACCAACCCGGGCAACGTTGAACTAAAATAAATACTTTTATCTTAGTCGGGTGCACCTGAACAAACTTATTAGTGTGGTTTAGGATCAACCATTGCACAGGAATGTGATATTGCATGCTCAGTTGTGTATAACTCATTACTCCCTTAGCTGAGTCGAGTATCCTGTGTTCCAGAATTAATAAATACAACCCGGACCAGAGTGTATTCCATTCTTGAGTGTCAATTTTATGTTGATGTAATGTTGTAAATGTTTTAAATGTAAAGTTGCTAAATTGCACTTGTCTTATTCTGCATATTCTCTTTTTGAAATAAATTAAATTTGTGTGCTATACAATCGCCTTTATTTAATACTTACCTTCTGGCGGCAGCTGGACCATCCAGAAACAGAGAAGTGGTAAGAAAGCTCTACATAGCACAATTCCTCAACACATCACCGTAATTGAGTGTATTACATGTATATATACGTGTATGTATGTGTTCATTTGTATATATGTGTTAGTTTGTGTAAACTGTGTATGTACAGTATATGTGTTATTGTGTATGTATGTGTTCACGTGTGTACACTGTATACATGTGTTAGTGTGTATGTAATATATACGTTTGCTACATATATATATATATATAGATGTGTGTGCTTGTTTAAAATACTGTACATACAGTGTATATATATATATATATATATATATATATATATATATATACTGTATATACTGTATATATGTTAGACCCCCCCCAGAACATCCTGTGTTTGCCCCTGCCCACATAGGGTCGGTGTGATGAGGCTCCGGGTAGCTTGATATAGTTGCCCCAGGGCCCCCGCAAACCTTAATCTGGCTCTGATACTAACACACAGTTCTGATCTGTCCAGGTTTCTGCACATTTCAGTAGTGATATCATCCGCCGCAATGTCCTGTTCATATCAATTACAGTATCACCATTGTTTGATAGTTCAGTGCACTGAACTCTGATAGGTAATCACAATTCATTGTAAGTCAGTGGGGCTGAGACCTATTGGCTACGCTTATAAGTAGACATGTGCAGCTTAGTTCTCCAGAAACCAAATCCACCTGAATTTTGAGAATCTCGGCAGATCCGAGTCGCGGTGCCAATCTCGTGAGGAGATCTGAAATAATCAGAGTTGCGGTTCTAATCTTCCAACTGTTTGGAAATTGGATTAGAAATCAAAATTTGGGGTTTAGGATTGCAAAAATTGCATGATTATAGCTGTTTTTCAAAACTTTTTATCAATTTATTTTTAAAAACAGATCCAAAACCAAAACCAAAGCACTTGAGGGTGGTTTTGCAAAACCAAAACACGAAAATGAATCCAGATCCAAAATGAAAACCAAAACACGGGGTCAGTGCACATCTTTAATTATAAGTGTTTGCCTGTGATGTATGCGATTTAATTTTGTAGTGTAGGGTTACAAGTCCCTCTGCAATGGTTTCACTAAAAGAGTCGGGGACTGTGATAATTCCTCCCCCCTTTTTTCACTAAAATCATTTATGTACAGCTTGTAACAACAGTACAGTTGCCTTAAAGCATGGTTATGTTATGGAGGAGTTTCTGCACATGGCTAAAGGTTTCGGAGAGGCAAGGGATTTAAGATAGGCATCAAAACACTGATGCCTATCTTAATCCCAACGGCAAGTACGCCAGACCGAACAAAGGTAAGTCCGGGGCGCCCTTAGTGTTAGCCGCGGGAGTGGGGGAGGGTTAGGATTAGGGAGTCTAGTGGGGTTAGGGTTAGGTTTGGGGGGTACATTAGGGTTAGGCACCACTAGTGGGAGGGTTAGGGTTAGGCACCCCCAGGGAGAGATTAGGGTTAAGCACCCCCTGGGAGGGTTAGGTTTAGGGAGCGGTAAGAGAGGGTTAGGCACCCTCGGGGGGAGGTTAGGGTTAGGCACTAGGGAGGAGGTTAGGGTTAAGCACCACTAAGGGAGGGTTAGGGTTATGGGGGACAGGGGAGGGTTAGGTTTAGGGAGCGATAAGAGAGGGTTAGGCACCCTCGGGGGGAGGTTAGGGTTAGGCACTAGGGAGGAGGTTAGGGTTAGGCACCACTAAGGGAGGGTTAGGGTTATGGGGGACAGGGGAGGGTTATGGTACTTACCTGCCCCAGTCGGGATCTTCATCGTGTCGGGCATCCGCTGTCGGGACAGCCACCGGTATTTCAATACCATTCCAGGTTTAGAGCCTTTCTTGAATGACTCAAAGTTTATAATGAGAAAGTAGTTTAAAGAAAATCTGTTTGTGGAGTATTTTCTTTTTAAAATAGAATATTTGAATAACACATTTGCCTCCAGTATAAATATCACAAACTCTTTCAGGTTCTCCTATTTTTAGTAATCTCTCAGAGTCAATTTGCATGCTAGGGCTCGTGTGCAAGCACAGCAGAAAGCACTGTGTCTAGCGAGCTCCCAGAATATATTGCTATTTATGGTATAAATAAGATTTGTAAAGGTTCTCAGGTAATAATTTTCCTGTGCTTTCTCCAGAAATATTTGTTTAAATAACACTAATGGCAATCCTTAACAGTGTTAGGCAGCGCTGCAAAAACCACTGCTAAGTTGACCTTATATTTTTTTATATTTCCATTATTTGTCTAAAGTAAATATAATATGATGAATACGTAAAAATACTTTTGTTCTGGGAATGTAGCTAGTTTCTGTAATGACACTATACATTTTTCCTTTAAAAGTGACCCTATTTTGAAGGTATCCAAATATAAGAGAACATAATATTTTGAGAAGCTATCTCTCTAGAAATTCTGCTACATTGTACAGGAGACTAAATGGGGCAATTGGCCATGTGTTGTGTGTGTCGGCCTCTTCTCCTGGGTAAAATGCCCAAAGCTATTCTATTATAGGCCGCCAACAGCTCCAAGGCAGAAGCTAAAGGTTATTTCTGCTCATACCTCTGGAGGGCCCCAGCAGATCTAAGCATATCTGTCGGAACTCTTAGTATTCCAGCACTCTAGATAAAACTGAAGAATGCCCTTTTACAGCTTGTAGAGTACATTGTTTGTTTGGCACAAAAGCAAACACCGTCTTATTGTGATACAGAGAGCAAACGCTGTAAGATTGCTATTATATTATACTGATAATTCACTACTCAACATAAAGTGCAAAATTAACAATGTAAATATATATGATAAAATATGCATATTGTAATAAAATATGCATAATAATTCACTAATCAACATAAATGTACAATTACCAGAGTAAATGAATTGGAACAAATATTTGATAAAATATGCTTAAAAGATCAAAATAAAATAAAAATGCTCATAATAATAATACCCAATAAAAAATGAGGAATATATCCAATAAATATCCAAATTACAATAAATTAACGCAAAAACCTATAAAAACCATTTGAGCTCAAAATCATGATTTAACCCATTGGGAGACAAAGTACAAAAATTAAAAATCCACTTCATCTCCATTTTGGATAGCCTAGTATCCCTATTGTTATTGCGCTATTGATCCTTCACTATTTCAATGGCTCAAAATGCTATGATATGATCCCTGGAGCAATTGTGAACCTCTTTAAAGTGAAGGAAAGAGGATGAGTTTCTAGGCCCTTACGGATATTACAGATATATTCTGTCCATCTGATTTTCAATGCTCGTGTGGTCTTACCTATATATAATTTATGACATGAACATTGAATCTAGACACATCGTTTTAATAAAACACACAAAATGACAGAATATTTAGTATAAGTGCTCCAATTTTTCTTCTTTTGTTTTTTTTCCTCTTGTTTCATGTATCAACGAGATCTGAAAGAAGAAACCACCAGCAGGATGTCCCAATATCTGATTACCACCATCTCTGGACTATTTTTGTTTTTGTTTGATTGTTTATTTTTTTATTTTTTTGTTTTGGGCTAGGCGCCTTTGATCAACACTTATTCTTATTATTTAGGACCTACACATGGCAGTGACAGCTTTCCTTAAAGTAGGCAGCTGAACTGGTGGGTGCCACTAACAATGGCACCATCCCTGCAGCATGCTAGTTAATGCAATGTAAGCCTTAAGATGGGTACACACTATACGATATATTGTCTGAACTTGTGATCTGCGATGGATTGCAATGACCACTGTATAGTGTGTATGGCCAAATCCATCCAATTCATAGTTTGATTAATCTGATGTGAGGCATTAAGTATGTATGGATATGCAGAATTTTTCATCCTCGTATGGCGGATTGTGTAGTGTTTACTGTGTATGGCAATGAGATATATCATTACATTGCATCAACGCAGCGCTGGGTCTCTACATGGTTCAGGTGTGTACCTGGCCTTTCATTGGCTGCACAGTTCTCAAACAGGGCTTCTACCAATCTCTGGTCTTATCAGGTATGAGGGTATTTAGCAGGGAAGAAATATACAGTCCTGTTCACTGTTTATTACACATAATCCATATGAGAAATATGGTCACAGTACAATAACTGTAACCATGAAAACAGTCACTGCTACCCATGGCTATAGATAAACAGTGTTATTTATTAACACAATGGGGGGTATCCAATTAGCCGCGGTAAATTACCGTGGCTAATTACCTCGCCTGGGGCTCACTCGGGGCTATCCAATTAGCCCCGAAGTCGGCCTGATGACGGCACTTATCAGGGTTTTTTTTTCAGGACCTGATGTGTCCTGAAAAATATAATCCACGATAATTGCCATTTTTTGGGCCAAAAAAAAGGCGAGAACACATAGGTCCGTGAGCTTTTCACGGCTCCTATGTGTTCACGGGAGAACTATCCTATTATTTTGCCTGAAATAATAGGATAGGGTGAAAAAAACCATCGGCGAAAATCGGGGATAAACTGCAAAAAATCCCCATTTTTCGCCAATCGCGGGGATCAGTTAGCGCCCCAACAATGTTCAGGGCTAATTGGATACCACCAAATATCTGCTGAATAGCAGGAACCATGTCCTCATCTTCAGTTGGCATTTTTTTTAGTGTCAGAAATTATTCCCATAAATTGCATTATAATTCATTTATATTAAACAAAAAGAGGCTAGGGGTTGTTAGAGATGGGCGCACATGCACAAAACCAATACATCAAAGTTTGACTTTTATTAGCTAGTATACTAAAAATTCCATTCACTAAGAATGGTACAGTGAAAAATAGAGGTGAAAAATAAATTAATTAAATTGATAAACATACATATAGATTAGTGTATAAAGATAGAAAAATGTGAACAAATAATGTATAAAAAAGCAGGGTCCACCATTTCAATTTCCCATTATTATGAAAGCAATGTACTATGTTGAACCGGAGCAAAATTATATGTAATATGTCAATTTAATATATCTAATAACCTACATATAAATGCTCCTTGTTGATCATAGAGCTAAATTAATAAAGGAATTCACTAATATTGGTGGTAATAATATCACATCTACTTGAGTGGCTTGCGAATACTTCAGCAATAATGTCCGCCTTTAATATAAGGCATAACTGCTGGTTCAATCCTTTAAAGGTCAGACAATCACATAACGATACTTATTATCTTTTGCTATCTCATATGTCACAATTTATTCACTTAATATAATACACATTGATTTGTAAGCATAGAATAGCGTCACACTAATACTGCTGTATAATATCACTTTTATTCTGACTGATCGATTCATATTAAGCTCACAGATCACTTTGGCTGTGCTACCAATGAATAATGTTACTGCGATGTTAACATCATCCCTATTCAAGTAGCATTATTACCACACCATATATTTGTAGTATTATCACTTCTGAACTCGTACAAGCATGATATATACATTTTCATGGGACCCACTTGAAACGCCAACGTACACGTTTCACTGTGTAAACAGCTTTATCAAGGCTGAACCAGATTGTTCCCCTCAGGTGCATATTTAACAGATATAGGCAACCAACCAAAATGCTGCTCCAGATCACATGTATGTGGCAGCCAATAGGATCCATAATTACAGCTATCTGGCATCGGCTGCACTACCCTAGCTACTGCCCTGCTCCCGATCACATGATCAGATCTCATCTCCTCCTTAAGAAGGAGAAGAACATACAAATACTAGTATAATAAGGTAAGTAGTGTCAGAATGATAAACTAGAGCAAAATAATACATGTAATATTAATTAATATAATAATACTCGTCATATAGTGGAGTGTGCAGATATACTCTCTCTATAATAATTAATTTGGCATAACTTTGTATTTAAGTCATCCTGTTTGAGCAGAGTTACCATGTAATGTACTGTAATTACCAGTCAACAGATTCATAATCCAATAAAGTATCTGATGGTTGAGATAGAAAATAAGATTTCCACCCGCAGCTAATCATCGCATTACAGTCAGCATGATACAGTGTCCGTGTTTTGGATGTTTTTGACGCCTTGGGTCCATACCCTGATAAATTCAGGCTGATATGATGTATGTATGTACCTATAAAACTGGCATATTTAAGATGAGCTGAGGTTCAGCAGACGGCTCTCCAGAAAACAATTATGGTGCACAAGGGAACAAGACTGCAGACTTCAAGCTTTACACGCTGCGTGCCTTTGTATTTGTTTAATGTAAGAACAGTTCATTTGTCACTGATGTTCTAGAAAACACAGTACATTGTTAAGTATTGGATTATTCATTATGGATCTCCAGGCTTGGGACAAAATATAAACACATTTCTTTCAGCCTTGAAATTAAATAATATCACTTGATATTTGTTGAGCTTTAGTCATCAAGGTTTTGAGAAATAAAGTGTCAAAAATGTGGAGTCAGCTGAAGCCAGAGGTTATTTATCATGTTTTCCTGTAATGACACAATTAGTAGCTACAAAGTGATTATCTTACTGTGTTCATGATGCAAAATCAATTACATTGACTATTATGACCCTTACCCTGCCCTCCTAATGTAATTTGGAGGTTTATGTATCAAGCATTGAAAAGCGTGGAGAAGTGGACCAGTGGAGAACTTGCCCAAAGCAACCTATCTTTAGCTTTATAAACTGTACTTGATAAATGCTACTTCAAAGCTAATTGGTTGCTAAGGACAATGTCTACACTGGTCCACGTCTCCACGCTTTTCACTGCTTGATACATAACCCCCGTTGAGAGCAAAATATGTTTTGTTGACAGCCAAAGATTAATTAACACATCCTCTCCTAGAAAGGAAGCTGCAAAGCGTCTGATCTTTGGCAATGAAAATGTTAACTTAATTCTCACAATAAAATAAAATCATATAAAAGTAGAATTAAAATATGTAGCTGCAAAGCAATCTAAATGTATACAGTAATATTTCACGTGAAATAGAGTAATATAACTAATGTTCTTTGACATGTCTAATTTCATATGATGTACGGGCCCCTGAGTTGTTCTAAGAGTTTCTTAAAGCTGCACTAAAAACTGTGTGAAATAATTTTATTAAGGTGCCCCTCCCCCATACTGGGATCAAGGCCAGATTATGGTTTGTAGGGGCCCCAGGGCAACAAATTTGTGGGGGTGCCCTGGCAATACAAATTTCAAAATTATATACTGATGATGCTATTAAAATGTATGTGTAAATACTCCAAGCACTGCAAATGTGTTAAATACACTGTTGTACCCCCAGTTCACATTTTGCCATAGTGCCCCTCACACTAATGATGGTGCCTCATGTGCGGGGGCCCCCTGGGCGACCCCACCAGCTGCCCTGTTGTTAATCCAGCACTCACCAGGTATACAAAGCCAACAAACAATCAATTTTGTTAACGTGTTTATATGGCAGTGGAGGGTGTATGTATGTAGGAGGACCAATTATAAAATGCTAGTTTTTGGCAATCCTGGTTTATGATTCACCCTCCCACTAACACCTTCCTCCTCCCTATTATCAGCCCAGATTATAAAAGGAATAGAGAAGCCCTGGAAAAGAGATTTCTGCATGTCATCAGGCTTTTATACAGGCAAACTAGGAACCTGTCTGGGATGTACAGGTGTATGTAGGTGTGGTACCTCAAATAAATTTATAGATGTTACAATGGATGGATAAGATAGGCCCAATGTTACCTTTGTTGAGACAAGATATGAGAGGATTCATCTCTTGCTTTGGCACTAATCCTCAGAAACACACTTCCTTTCCTTCTTCTCCAGACCACAACAAAGAGGCAAGGATTTCCACCACCAGACACAGGAAATGCACAACAGCAGACATTTAAATCTTATACTGTTACTTTACAAAAATGGCATAAGAATACTTCAGTTTCAAGGTTATATTGAAAATGCAGGATAAGAGCAGTTTATCAAAATAATACTTGCATGTACTGTATAACAATATCAAACACAGAATCTAGCGTTATGTGAATATATTTTTCAATCCTTGTTCCTAAGGAACACTTTATTTCAATAGCACAAACCTATCACAATGGCATATGAGGGATGTAGTTGGGATTCTTATTGTAAATAATGTTGATAATGAGAATGAGGACACTATTAGGTTGAACATGGAATGATGACATGTCAATAATGCAATTATTCATCTAAAGTCGACACATTTAGTGTCGACTTTAGAACTTCAAACATGATGGTAACAAATAGGTAATAGGAATAGGCAGCTACTAGTGTAATATGAACGAAAAGGTTTTATTAAGACAATTTATTTCAACACATGAGTTTAACATAGGGAGTATATATATTTTTCCAATCTGGTCCTCATCACATATGGATCCCAGGAATATGCAAATAGAGAAATAGAATGTACTGTTCTCTATACACAATTAGTGAGCAAAAAAAAAAAATGGGTGCAATCACTCATCTGGCATCAGGTTCACTTCATGGTACATAATCCATTTATTAGTAAAAATAATGGTAGAGTGCTCTTAAAAACAGTCACAAAAACAAGTGAATTAACAGGACAGGCTCCAGGAGGAGCCGCGCCCTGTGTAGAACAGGACCGAAAATGGGGGCATGGCCTAGTTACCATAGGCCACACCCCCTAAATGACTTTATTTGGGGGCGTGCCCATATGGCACGCCACCAGTTTAACTTCAGACTGGGAGCGAGCCCAGCACTCCATCAGTAGCTGGGCTGCCCCCAGCCCTCTTCCTGCACTGAATGGATGCCGCGAGCATACACGCAGTATACATTCTCTTCTCCGGGGTCCAACCTCCCGACTGCCCATGGGACACTTCAGCCCGCGGGTGGAACAGCGGGGCAGTGCCCCAAAAATGGGACTGTCACGCTGAAATCGGGAATGGTTGGAAGGGAAGCGACCTTTATGGGGTGGCGCCCCTGTTCGGCCGCACTTGTCAAATGTGCCTCGAGCAAGCCCTGTGAATTAAAGACATAACAAAAACTATAAAGAAAGGGTTTAAAAAAAAAACATAGGCCCTCATTCAGAGCCGTACGTTCTGAGCAGAGCGCACGCTCTGAATGAGGGCCGGGCTCCATTTTCATGGAGCGTCCTCCTGGACACTCGTATAGCTGTGGGTCACCACCCACAGGCTATACGAGCGTGCATTGTGATGGTCGCGATGGTCGAGACCATCGCGACCATCGAATTTGCGAGCCGGAGCCTGCGGTTGAGGTTTTCAACCGCAAGCTCCAGAGTGATTTTGGCTCTATCAGAGCCAAAATCACTCCCACTGACATCACTAGTGATGTCAGTGGGCCGGCTTCTGACGGGAGGCGTTCCCTTAGGAACGCCCCCGTCAGGGAGGCACGCCCACCAAAGGGAGCGTGCTGTCAATCAACATTGACAGCACGCCCCCTTTGATCGGACACAACGAGCGAAGGACTTTCCTTCGCTCGTCGCGTCTGGCGCATGCGCACCACGGAGCTCCCTCCGTCGTGCGCATGCTCAGTCCATAACATCGACCCACTTGCGAGCGGACAGCCGCTCGCGAGTGGGTCTGAATCAGGCCCATAGTCCAGAAAAAACAACTAAAGTCTGTATCTGCTTCCTCTACCTTGGCCAAGCCAGATTAATAGCTACATTGTCATATTTTTGACAGTTTTCTAGTGCGAATGACATATCTCAAACTTTGAACCTCAAAAACACATACTGTATGATGAACTACAAACATAGCAATGCACACTGTTCAAATAAATACAACTATAAAAGTTTAAAAACATTTGCTTGAACAGGATATACTGTATAATTTATTTTAACCTTTGTAAGAATCCTGAATACAAACTGCAAACCGGGAACATGAATGGCAAACCTCGAAATTAATTAATCTACATTAATTTACAAACCCCCCCCCCCCCCAAAAAAAACCAAAGAAATAGTTTACAAATGGATATAAAATTTTGCTTGTACCCACCTATGAAAACGTAACTTTTTGGACCTAGCACCCGATGGCTAATACCAAATATTGATAAATTGCCCCAATAAATAATTTCTTATTCCATCAATATGTGCCAGTACAAAGGCATAATAAATAGGCTCCTTAGTACCTAAAGCCATATAATTTATGTAATTACAAAAAAAAATAGTTTACTGATTAGTAGAGTTCAGAGTATTTATGTTCACATAAAAAAAGTATGCATTTCTTAAAGTCAGGTTAACTTAATAATTATGAGAACTGGACCTCATTCATATAAGGTTCGGCAGATGAAAACATTCACACACAGGGGCGTAAGCAGGGATGGACTGGGGCTGCAAAACAGCCCTGGCATGAATCGCTGATGTGCGCACTCTAGATGCGCACGTTCGCTAAAAAGGGGCGTGGCCTCAGCAGACATGGGCGTGGCATCAATGAGCAGGGGTGTGGTTTTGCTGCATGTGGCCTGGCCTGGTCTTTCAATATCCCAGCCGAGCAGTGCGTCAACAGGCAGAGCTGCTCAGCCAGGGTTTCAATCCGGCCCGGCCCATCAGGCCATCAGCCCTTCTGGCATTTGCCAATCTGGCAATCTGGCCCTGGGCATAAGTCATATGAGGAGCCCTGAGGTGAGATAGTTGTTGGTGCCCCCCTTCCCAGCATGCATTCACTACCAACATCCCAGTACCAACACTCACACAAACTCCCCCTGACCCATATTTACTACCAACACCACAGCAGCACCCAGACACACACCCTACCCATGAATTTAATTCCAACACCCCAGCAGCACCCAGACACACACTTTCTCCCACTGCATTCAGTTCTAAAGCCCAGCAGCACCCAGATACATAATCCCCCCTCGCATTCCGTGCCAACACCCCTGCAGCACCCAGGCACACCCTCTCCCCTCTGTGTTCACTGTCAACACTCAAGCAGCACCCAGACACATACTCTCCCCCCTGCTTTCACTGTAAACACCCCAGCAGCACCCAGACACATACTCTCCCCCCTGGTTTAACTTTCCACACCTCAGCAGCACCCAGACACACACCCTCCCCCCTGCATTCACTTGTAATACCAAAGCAGCACCCAAACACACACTCTCACCCCTGCAATCACTGCTAATGCCCTAGCAGCATCCAGATACACACTCTCCCCCTTGCATTTACTGCCAACACCCCAGCAGTACCCGTACTCACACTCACTCCTCTCCGGTATTCACTGCCAACACCACAGCAGCATCCAGACACACAACCCCCCAATTAGCTATCAACACCCCAGCACACAAACACTACTTGTTGCTGATCAGGCTCTTCCGTTGTTATTTACTGCTCCCACAGCAACAGCAGAGGAAGCAAGTTCCGCTTATGCGAGTGAGAAGAACTAGCAACAGAGGAAGGGGTCATGTGCTCCAGCCTCTGCCCTGACCCTTTAAGATCCATCCCCAGAAATCGTTCTCCATGGTGGAAGCCCTGGGTGAGGGAGGACCGCAGTACATGTCTCCTGGGCTCCCTGCTTGTTTCTGCTCTGAGGCACATAAAGCAGAACCTGGAGGTGACTGCCTTCTACTGTCTGCTTTATTTCCATCTCTGGGCCTGATTCAGAGCCGGACGCTCTGACCAGAGCGCTCGCTCTGAATCAGGGCTGGCCTACCTAAAATTGGAGCGGCCTCTTGGACGCTCGCATAGCTGTTTGTTATCACCCACAGCTTATGCGAGCGTCCATGATGATGGTCGCGATGGTCAAGACCATTGCGACCATCGGGCTTGTGACGAGACCCTTGTGGTAGGGTCTCGTTGCCGCAAGCCCTGGAGTGATTTTGGCTCTATCAGAGCCAATATCACTCCCACTGACATCACTAGTGATGTCAGTGGGGCCGGACCCAGACGGTAGGTGTTCCCATGGGAACGCCTCCATCTGGGCAGCCACGCCCCCGGCACGCCCACCAAAGGGGGCGTGCTGTCAATCACCATCGACAGCACGCCCCCTTTGGTGCGAGACCCCTCTGTCGTGCGCATGCGAGTGTACAGCGCTCACGAGCGGATCTGAATGAGACCCTCTGTTCATACATAATGCACAGATTTGTCAGCTTACACTCAATTTGTGCATAAAATACACATTTCACACTAATATATGTAAAAAGCTCAGTATTGTCAAGCCATTAAACATATATGTCATACTCGTAAAATAAGTTTGAATACTAAACATGGCTCTCTTCACCACTCTGCAGAAGGTTGCCATGTTAAGAGGAAGATGTTTATTTAACACAGCAAACACAAAGACTGACATCTTCCACACCCCACTCCTCCCATTATCTATTATTTCATTTTTATATTCATACCCCATCTCTATGCAACATTGTACACCTTTATATTACTGATATAGGCCCTTTTAAGAGTCTTTCCTCATTATTAGAATGCATTGTAAACTATATATTGATACTAAATTGTGTGCTTTGGATTGTATTTAAAGAGTATATATGATTATATATGTGTAAAAATACATATATGTGTAATTATGTCCGTTCTTATGCACTTTGATAAGATTGTTTTTATTTTTACCTGTTTCCTATCTGGGAGTTATTGTACCCTATAGATAATTAGTAACAGCTGCGGTAGCTGTCTCCTGCTTCACAGCGCTAGCAGGCGAAGCAGGAGCGGCTTTACCTCCACGGTGTGTGGAGTGTTAGTAAATAGACCCCTAACTTATAACGCACAACTTATAGTATTTTATTCACTCATTTCTTTCTATTTCTTCCATCCACTTCAACAGCCAATTTCATAATACAGAATTCAACTGTGTTATAGCAAGTTATTGCCAGACACTTAACTAAATTGCAGAAATTTCTGCTGACTTCAGAATAGGAAAGTACCTTATCTATGGAAATAGAAAGCCGTTATAATTTATACCGACAGGATACAGTAATTTAAGCATGGAACAGTTGTACAATGCTGAATGCTGGATTGTATTTGTATTATTAAATAAAATATGTAGAAAGTTACATGAAAATACACATGAATTTTGAGACACAGTAGCTTATCTGACAATGTTGAATTTAGCCCTTGGATAATGTATATAACTGTCACAAGAAATGCAGAAAAATAATATACACTATGTTGCAATATGGATTACGCTACTGCGCAGCCTCTATGTTGTTCCTTCAGGGAAGTATCTTTCCTTTTAACAAGATGATCACCATTTAGTCTTCTGCTCATGTGTGGTGCTATCTGTGTAAAAGCACCACAGTGGAACACAGAAGAGGTCCACATACTGTAGCTTCACAGAGACCCTGCCGTTTATGAGTCTAAAAACTCCAAAGGTCACAATCGCTGTTTATCCTTTCCCCGCTACCCACATACAATAACTGGATGTGATCTGTATGCTCCTCTCACACAGGACTCTGACTGTATATAACTGTGAGTATTTACAAACATGCCACTATGCAATAAACCAAAGTCCTGGTGAAGTCCTGAGTTGTTAAGTGCAATCAGTAGATCCACTGGTGTATAATTAATAATAGAGATGTGTGCAGGATCATTTTTCTTGTGGTTAGTTTTTGTTTGGCCAAACTGTCTGGTTTTGGTTTTGTATTTTTTTCCAAAAATGTTCAAAAAAAGCTACAATTACATAATTTGAGCCTTTTTTGTTCCTAGAGTATTATTAACCTCAATAACATAAATTTCCACTAATTTCCAGTGAATTTTGACCACCTCTTAGGCCAAAAGGTTACACCAAGCTAGCTGGCTGACTAAGCTAAGCAACAGCAGTGGGAGGCACGAACATGTGGCAGACAGGATTTCAGTTTAATAAACTATACGACCCCATAGAAAGAAACCAGGAATGTTTTCATTAATCAAAAGAGGCTTGAGGGAGATGGAGTATGTATGTAGTTGAAGGCAGGGAAAGGAAGGAAGGATTGATTAGTTTTTAATTTTATAAAATTTTATGATTCAGAAGAAAATTTATAATGGAGGAGGGGGATCCGATTGGATTCAAGTCCCGGCTGAGTTTGTTTCCCATCATCCCGACATTCGATTTCATGGGTTTTGGATTTTATATGTCCCTCTTGCAGCGATTCGGGCACCATTTCACACAGTACCACCGGAAGTAGAGCTCACACTAGACTGTCAGGGCATAAATTAATTAATAATTACAACTGGGTGAACATGTCCCATGTTTTGCCCACCCAATAAATTAGATGGTTCAGAATTTTTTTTTAATGGAAGAGGCATCCAGGAGATGCTGTCTGTGGCCATAAAAAAATATTTTGGTATTTTTGGCATTCATCAACCGCAAGTAAAAGATTTCCGCGGTTGTGGCAGTTCAACTTCCAACATGGTACGGCCTGCGGAGTCACAGACTAGTACTTTTACATTATGAATACACAGTGGGGTATGGTCTGCAGAGTCACAGTACTTGTACGTTATGGATACACAGTAGGGTATGGCCTGTGGAGTCATAGACTAGTACTTGTACGTTATTGATACACAGTTGGGTACGGCCTGCGGGGTCACAGTACTTGTACGTTATGGATACAAAATGGGGGTTGGCCTGTAGAGTCACAGACTAGTACTTGTACATTATGGATACACAGTGGGGTATGGCCTGCGGAGTCACAGTACTTGTACGTTATGGATACACAGTGGGGTATGGCCTGTGGAGTCACAGTACTTGTACGTTATGGATACACAGTGGGGTATGGCCTCTGAGTCACAGTACTTGTACGTTATGGATACACAGTGGGGTACAGAAATCTTTTTTTGACATTATTAAAACATTTTTTAACTTTCTTTTAAACTTTTTTAACTCTTTGTGTAACTTTTTACACTGGAGTGGATGGACACTGGACAGGTGCATCATCAGCACTGGAGTGGATGGGTGCTGGACAGGTGCGATGGCAGCATTGGAGCAGATGAACACTGGACAGGAGCATCAGCAGCACTGGAGCAGATAAACACTGGACAGGAGCGTCAGCAGCACTGGAGCGGATGGACACTGGACAGGTGCATCAGCAGTACTGGAGTGGATGGACACTGGACAGGTGTGTCAGCAGCACTGGACCAGATGGCCACTAGACAGGTGTGTTGGCAGCATTGGAGTGGATGGACACTGGACAGCAACTTCTGGATGGACACAGCACAGCCACTTATTGGACACAGCACAGCCACTTTGGATGGATGCATCACAGCCACATGTATGGAGTCTGGACACAGCACAGCCACTTGTATGGACACAGCACAGCCACTTGTCTGGAGTCTGGACACAGCACAGCCACTTGTATGGACACAGCACAGCCACTTGTCAGGAGTCTGGACACAGCACAGCCACTTGTATGGACACAGCACAGCCACTTGTCTGGAGTCTGGACATAGCACAGCCACTTGTATGGACACAGCACAGCCACTTGTCTGAAGTCTGGACACAGCACAGCCACTTGTATGAACATAGCACAGCCACTTGTATGGAGTGTAGTCTGCACACAGCACAGCCAATTGTATGGAATCCGGAGTCTCTGGATACAGCACAGCCGCTTGTGTGGAGTGTAGTCTGCACACAGCACAGCCACTTAATGATCACAGTACAGCCATTTGTCTGAAATCTGGACTGAGCACAGCCAATTGTATGGAGTCCGGAGTTTCTGGATACAGCACACCCATTTGTGTGGACACAGTACAGCCACTTGTATGGAGTCCGGAGTCTCTGGACACAGCCACTTGAACCAGCAGAGTTTAGTACAGAACACAGCAGCGTGCCTGAGAACAGAATGAAATGGCGCTGAGTCACCACTGCGAGTCCCTTATATAGAATCCAAAACCCGTTTGCCTCAATCTGGAATTCAAGTCTGGTGGGAACACCTGAGTCTTGGCTCGAATTCCGGAAATTTGGGCGCATTCGAATTTTAGAATCCGAACCGCTCATCTCTAATTAATAATAAATGTTTATTTTACATAGAGATGTCTAGTGTCCAAAATATGTTTGATATGCACAACACAGATGTTGTCAGGCCCGGATTTCCCACAAGGCAACCTAGGTGCTCGCCTAGGGCCCCACGAGTCCCAAGGGGCCCGTGGATGGGCCCCTTTTGACTCACGGGGCCCTAGACGGGTCCCTTTTCCCCAAGAAATCTGACCGGTCAAAATGCTCCCAGAGGAGCACGATGTCACGAGGACCCACTTATAGAGTCCCGCTGCAGCACCACTGTCTGCATTGTCACAGAGCGACTGTGCATAAGAGGGAGGATGAGGGTCACTGGGTCCTCCGACCAGCCCCATCCAGCTCCAGCAACCTCTGCCACTGACTGCCAGGCTTGCAGCTTGCCACCAGCAGCACGCATCGGTGGCACCCAGCAAGGAGCAGAGGGACAGGCCAAGGCAGAGTCTGGCTGAGTGAGACAGTGACCAAGGATCCAGATCTCAGGGAATCACAGCAGCCAGGCAGGTAGGGTCAAGTACTGTGCTATTCTCAACTACTCTAATATAGATTGAATTATGTAGGATTTATTTTTTTATGGTAGATGGGGTCTGGGAAGTGGACAGGACTGCCTTATATTACAAGCATAAAGTAATATACATTATGATGATCATGATATTATTAGTATTATTAGTACATCAATCCAGGATGATGCTATTTTCATGTTAGGTACTTGCAATATACTATACTATAATGCAGTCCTGTCCACTCCCCACCTACCATTACAAAAATAAACCCTATATAGTGTACTTAAAAAAAAGAAAAAAAAAAAAAGGGGGGGGGGTGTAATGGTGATGACTCGTCCCCATCATTGTACTCAGCTGAGCACAGTCACTTAGTTTGGGTTTTGGCATTAAGGATAAAGTATTAGGGTTGGTGTATCAGTTTGGGTTATGGTATTAGGGTCAGAGTAGGTGTTTGAGTATTAGGGATGGTGTAGGGTTTAGCAGTTAGGGTATTAGGGTTAGAGGTAATGGTTAGGGTCAGGTTTGAGCTTAGGGATGAGTTAGGGTCAGGATTAGGGTAGGGATGCTTTGCATGAATCTGGAATTCAAATAAAGTGCTATGGATTGTTTGAGGTAGGGGGGCCCAAAACTGGTATCTTGCCTAGGGCCCCATGAGGTCTAAATCCGTCTCCGGATGTTGCCCATATCTTTCCACTCCTCTTGTTAATTGTTAATTATGTGTTAAGTACCCAGTATTTGGGGCCTCCTGGTTGGAGATGCTATACTCACACCTTCCCAACTTGGAGCTAGTGCTACTGTATCTTCCTTTGGTGATTCTTTAGCAATACCCAGTCTCTGAGCTGTATTATACAGGCCACATCTTTGGGCAGTGATTGAGACCTCTTAATTGTTGATGAATAGAGTTCAACGTTTTGTCAGCCTGACACTTGCACAATAGTGTAGAGACAGCATAAAGTACATATAGCGTAGAGATGTTGCTTGACAGTGTTTGTACTAGTAAATGTTAATATTGCATTACCCTAAATTGTACATAATATAATAATGTATATAACAGAGAGAATAATGTATTGACATAGTAAATTAATTTATTTATAAAATGTAACTAAACACAAATTACAATTGAATTAAATACAAACATCTGTTGTTTTCCCTTTCAAAAATATAATAGGAAACGTTTTCCTGCAGTAGTTGAAATAGAAATGGCAATTAAGTAATGCAAATAGACAGTCGCAACATATAAATTAGCAGCCACACTCCAGAGGTGCGAGCAGAACTATAAGTTAACTGCTGCCTCTGGGTTGCTCAGGGGTTGATCGTAGGTACCTAAAAAAATAGCTCTGTGCAGAAGAGACTGCGCGATGTCGCCTGAGGCTATTTGCATATTCCCCCTTTCATTAGCCTGCCCTTTAAATAAAAAAAAGACAAAATATATTTCTATTCTCACAATTACATATACAGATGTAGAGTACAGTACAGCACAGCATAAAAACAAAGGGGGAAGGGGAGAGAAGCAATAAAAAATAAATTTCTAGGTGATAAAAGTAATGCTGTTGTATAGTCAATAGATTAGTTAATGATCAATTCTGAGGCACCACAAGCAGGGCCGGACCAAGACAATTTTTTTTGGTAAGCAGATATAGATTTTGGCGCCTCTCAGTGGACCTTCATCTCAGCTCGCTCATTATACCCCCTTACCATGGAGGCCCTCACAGCCCAGCACCCCTCATCACAGGCCCTCACAGCACTCCCCATCACAGCACCATTCATCACAGCCCCAGTCACTGCAGCCCCTCACAGCCACCCTCATCATAGCCCCTTTTATCACAGCACCCCTCATCACTCCCCCCCATATCCCCCTCATCACAGCCCCTCATATCCCCTCTTCACAGCCCCTCAACATAGCCCCTCTCACTCCCCCTCATCACAGTCCACACAATCACAGCATGCCTCATCACAGTCCCTCACAGCCCCAGTCATCACAGCCCCCCTCACCACAGCTCCTCTCACTCCCCTCATCACAGCCCCTCATATCCCCTCTTCACAGTCCCACCATCACAGCCCCTCTCACGCCCCTTCATCATAGTCCCCTCCATCACAGCCCTTCCATCACAGCACCCCTCACCACAGCTCCTCTCACTCCCCTCATCACAGCCCCTCATATCCCCTCTTCACAGTCCCACCATCACAGCCCCTCTCACGCCCCCTCATCATAGTCCCCTCCATCACAGCCCTTCCATCACAGCACCCCTCACCACAGCCCCAGTCATCACAGCCCCTCTCACTCCCCTCATATCCCCTCCCCCACATCCTACATAGTGCCATACCCTCCCACATAGTGCTTTCCGCTGCCCCTATCCCACATAGTGTTTTCCTTTGCCCTCCATCCCACATAGTGCTTCCCCCATCAAACAAGTTGTTTTGCCCCCCATCCCACATAGTGCTTTTACCTCCCAACATTCCACATAGAGGACCTCATTCAGACCCGGTCGCAAGCGATGAGCGCTCGCAACCAGGTCGATGTTTAGGCCCTGCGCACGTGCAGCGGCCGCACTGTGCGCGTGCAAGCCCCGGAGCGAGAGAGAATTTCACTACAAAAGGGGCGGCTGTCGAGGCTGCAGAGGAGTTCCTTAAGGAACGCCTGTCATTTTGTGGGGGCGGCTGCACTGACATCAGCAGTGATGTCAGTGGGGAGCTTCCTGCTCGATCAGAGCAGGAAGCTCCCTGGGGCTTGCGCTTGCCGAGACCCAACCTTAGGGTCTCGTCACAAGCCCCGATGGTCGCGATGGTCTTGACCATCGCGACCATCAACCTGGTCGGTTGCTAAAGCTGTGGGTGGTAACACAACTTAGCTAGCGACCAGGAGGCCGCACTTGAACAGTCAAGCAGCTGCCCTCATTCAGAGCGAGCGCTCGCTTCTTGCGACCGCCTCTGAATGAGGACCAGTGTCCCCGTATCCCACAAAATGCTATTCCCCTGCCTCCACTCCCACACCCCAGGGTCCCCCCAGGCAGATAAACTTACCTGTAACACTGGCAGGAAAGTGAAAGGCACCCATCCAGGCCAGGGCTGTCTTCTGGCTGTTCCATCCTGTCTCTTCATATCTGAGTGACAACGCTGCCGGGGACTGTACAGGCTGAGCACTGGTGTGGGGGCGGGGTTGCCTGATGACTGAAACAGAAAGTGACTGAGAGATCCGGTGAGTCATAAGGCAGCCCCGCCCACACCCTAGTGCTCACTCCTGTTCACTGTCCAGAGTCCAGTCCCCGGCGGCAGACTACTGCTGATGCTGGCCGGATCCCCAGTGCTAGACCTGCATGTAGCTGAAGCCCCTTCCCCCCCCAAGGCTAAATTGCATTAGCCCGGGCGCCGATGGCAGTGACCACAACCTGCACCCGGCCCAGCCCGCCCTTTCTGCTCACTTTCCCATCCATCACTGTCACTCCTCGGATTCTTTCTAGTGCCCTTCACAGGACAGCGCCCTACTCAGCCGCATACCCGGCGTAATGGTCGGGCCGGCCCTGACCACAAGCAATGAAGATATAACATGCAGTTTAATTCAGATCAAAATGTGACTCCATTGGTGAATGGATTCAATTTGTAAAGTCAATGAAGTATAAATTATAGAGAGTAAGTTGAACCCCGTGTTTTGGATTCATCTTCGTGTTTTGGGTTTGCAAAACCACCCTCAAGTGGTTTTGGATCTGGGTTTAAAAAAAATAAATTGATAACAGGTTTTTAAAAACAGCTAAAAATCATGTAATTTTTGCAATCCAAAACCAGATATTAAATTAAAATCAGAATCCCGAACTGAGGGAAGATAAGAATCGCGACTCAGATCTGTCCGGATCTCCTCAGATCATAACCGCGACTCAGATCTGTACGGATTCACAAAATTCGCATTTCTGGAGAACTGAACGACATGTTTGTCCTTTGTGCACAGCCAGAGTTTTGGACCTAGCTCCACCAAATTTGGCATAGCGGTGTACAGATGTACCCAGCTATATCCTTGCTGCTGGCGCGGCAAATCGTACCATGCATAACGCGAGATGCATGCTCGCGAGCGTATATGTACACTGCATACGTGGATGCGCCTCCATAGGAATGCATGGTGCAGTCACAGTGCATGCCATAGAAAAACATAGTGCATGCAGGCACGTGGAATCACATGGCGCGATGCATGCGCATGTTTGTGGCGTGATCAGCCACAATGCAACTGGGTGCATCTGTAGTTTGACCAGGATTAGGTTTTAAGCTATATTTCAATTTCGTCAGTGCCACACACTATCACACAATCCCTAAAAATGGGGATACTCTTAAATTACACATTCATGTTATGCCACACAGAGCCCATTCAGGTTATGCCACACAGTAGTACCCCTTATACACATTATGCCACACAGTAGTAGTGTCCCTTATACATTATGCCACACAGTAATGCCCCTTATATTACTCAGTAATGCCCCTAACACAGTAATGTCCATAACAGTTTATGCCACATAGTAGTTGTGCACCATATAATACATTATTCCACACAATACTAGTGCCCCTTACACATAAAGGCACACAGTAACGCCCCTTATAACATTATGCCACAGAGTAATGCCCCTTACACATTATGCCTCCCCAACACTCACCTCCCCGTGTCCCACCAGCAGCCTCTCACCTCCCTCTGTGTGACATCAGCAGCCAGCAGGTGTGGATTTGGGGCCGGACCACCAGCAATAATTAAAGCTGGCACACCGGCAGGCAGTGGCAGACATGGACAGACAGCACCAGCGCAAATTGCATCTACCACCAGTCACGAGCAAATCAGAGCTTGAGGACTGGCGGCCACTCAGGAGCTGCCACTGCTAATTGGCTGCTGGTCTGCAAGCTCTGATTGCCTTACAACTGGCAGCACTGTCTCGTCATATCTGCCTGCCTTTGTGCCAGCTATAATCAGCTGGCAGACCAGCACCAAATCAACGCCACTGCCACCTGGGCCCCCATCGGCAGCCCTGACTGGACCAGCCCACCTAGTGGGCATGACTGAGTGTAGGGGGGAGCGGTGGGCCACAGAGGCAGCTCAGGCACCGTAGCAGCCGCACAGCTTGCAACCATGGTAAGTATGCCACAGTTTACATGCATGTTAGAATGGAGCTATAGGTGAGGACAATGTAAACAAATAAAGGCTGCAGGTGTACATCAGGATCCAGCTTTCAACCCAGGCAATGCCGGGTACCCCAGTTAGTCTCTAATAAATTATGCCTGTATTGACAGTGTATAAGTCAGCCTGTGTACAGGCTGATTTTTACAGGTAGATAAAAGAGTTACCTTGCTGGTACAGTAGCTCCTGGAATCCGTGTCCCAGAGCTGGCTCGACAGGTGATTGAAGATCTTTAGTATTGGATTTCACATCATTCCAGTGATTCCTGCTGCTTCTTCCTTCCCATGTCACAGAGAGGCAGGTGGTCCCCAATTCCAACACAACCATTGACAGTAAATAAAATAATTCTCACTTTATTTAGCTGAAACTCTTTGACAGTTCTGGATCTTCCCATGCATATAACTAGCAATAATACATTACATTCTAAAATATATTTATCCAACACTTTTAATAAATCTTGGAGAGTGATAAAATTGGAGCTAAATAGCACCAACCAATCAGCTCCTAACTGTCACTTTACAGGCTGTGTTTGAAAAATGACAGTATCTCTCTCCAAGCTTTATTAAATCTCCCCCTTAGTATAAAATTATGGCCTACTACGGATACTGGACTGCTTTGGAGATTACCAGCATCAAAATCAAGTTTAGAACATATAATTCCATACATCCCAACTGTCCCGCATTTAGTGGGACAGTCCCATTTTTCTGGGACTGTCCTGCTATCCCGCCCGTGTTCCGCAGTGTCCCGATCTGGGGGAGGAAGTTGGGGGAAGCATATTCTCGCTCTGCCTACACTTTGCAGAGCAGCGTGTATGCAGAGCCAGAGCGAGAATAGACTTCCCCCAACTTCCCCCTCACCATGATACGGGTGAAGCCCGGGGCAGCCCGGCATCTCGGAGATGCTGGGCACGCCCCATTAGTGATGTAAACAGGGGCGTGTAATCAGTCCACGCCCCCTTTACGGCCAGGCCATGCCCCCTTTTCTGGTGCTCGCACCTTCAGTGCACGCTTGTCCTGATTCCTTGCCTGCAAATGTTGGGAGGTATATAATTCAGTGTTTAAGTAACATCTAAATTCAGTATTGTTCACTAACTGTACTCTAACTTATTGGTAATACCCTTATTGGTGGTTGCATTAACTCCACCCATACCAAATTGGTAGAAGTAGGTTAATATCTACTAGCTATTGCCATGCTAGCAAACAGTCCTAAGCATCGCTATAATAACATGAACAGTAGAGATAACTGTAGATACACATTAAGTCAGTCTGTACTTTGTTGCTAATACACCCGAGTTTTTAGTCTATCTTCTTGGAGCAATATCCTGAAGAGCAATTCTTGGTGGACTGCACTCTCATAGATATATATATATATATATATATTAGGGGTGAGCGGGTTCGGATTTCTGAAATCCGAACCCCCCCGAGCCCCCCCGATCCGAGGCAGATCCGAGTCAGGCTCGACTTTTCCCGCCTGACTCGGATCTGAAATCGAGGCAAAACGTCATCATCCCGCCTTCCGAGTCTCGCGGGTTTTGGATCCTATATAAGGTACCCGCGTCGGCGCCATTTTCTCACTCGGCTGTGGACAGTGAAGAGGGAGGGTGGGAGTTAGGGTTGGCTGGGCTGTGTAGTGTAGTGTAGTGTAGTGCAGAGTAGTGTTGTGCTGTGCTGTGCTGCTGTTGTCCACTACTTCAAAGTCCATTGGGGCTGGCTGTGTTGTGCTGTGCTGCTGTTGTTAATAGGGGCTGTGTCCACTACTTCAAAGTCCATAGGGGCTGGCTGGACTGTGTTGTGCAGTCAGTTCTCCATAGGGGCTGTGTCCACTCCAAAGTCCTGTGCAGTGTCCCAGTCCTAAAGGGGTGCTGTAGTGTTGTCCAGGGGGTGCTCTGTCCATCAGGGGTGCTCCCCCCAAGTGCTAAAAAAATAATATATTTCTGTGTTTGTGAATTGTGTGCGCAGTAGCCGCACGTGCATCAACAAAGTAGTGCCAAGCGTGCGCCTGTGTCATAAGTAAAGGGCCGGCTGGCTTGACCGTTAAAGGGTGCTGTAACCCCCAAAGTACACTCCAGTCCAAACCAAAAAAAAAATTATTTTCTGTGTTTGTGAATTGTGTGCGCAGTAGCCGCACATGCATCAACAAAGTAGTGCCAAGCGTGCGCCTGTGTCATAAGTAAAGGGCCGGCTGGCTTGACCGTTAAAGGGTGCTGTAACCCCCAAAGTACACTCCAGTCCAAACCAAAAAAATTATATATATTCTGTGTTTGTGAATTGTGTGCGCAGTAGCCGCACGTGCATCAACAAAGTAGTGCCAAGCGTGCACCTGTGTCATAAGTAAAGGGCCGGCTGGCTTGACCGTTAAAGGTTGCTGTAACCCCCAAAGTACACTCCAGTCCAAACCAAAAAAATATATATTTTCTGTGTTTGTGAATTGTGTGCGCAGTAGCCGCACGTGCATCAACAAAGTAGTGCCAAGCGTGCGCCTGTGTCATAAGTAAAGGGCCAGCTGGCTTGACCGTTAAAGGGTGCTGTAACCCCCAAAGTACACTCCAGTCCAAACCAAAAAAAAAATTATTTTCTGTGTTTGTGAATTGTGTGCGCAGTAGCCGCACGTGCATCAACAAAGTAGTGCCAAGCGTGCGCCTGTGTCATAAGTAAAGGGCCGGCTGGCTTGACCGTTAAAGGGTGCTGTAACCCCCAAAGTACACTCCAGTCCAAACCAAAAAAAAAATTATTTTCTGTGTTTGTGAATTGTATGCGCAGTAGCCGCACATGCATCAACAAAGTAGTGCCAAGCGTGCGCCTGTGTCATAAGTAAAGGGCCGGCTGGCTTGACCGTTAAAGGGTGCTGTAACCCCCAAAGTACACTCCAAACCAAAAAAAAAATATTTTCTGTGTTTGTGACTTGTGTGCACTGTGGCTGCACGAGCATCAACAAAGGAGCAGCGCCAAGCGTGCGCCTGTGTCCCATAAGTAAAGAGCCGGCTGGCTCATTTCTTAAAGGGTGGTGTAACCCACAAAGTGCACTACTCTCCAGCAAAAATAAAAAAATATTTTCTGTGTTGTGTGCGCTTTAGCCGCACGTATATATCAATATAACATAAATGGAGGACCAAACTTTCTCTGATAAAAATAAAATAGGGAAAGATCAAGAACCACTTCCTCCTAGCGCTATTGCTGCTGCTGGGAGTTGTTCATCATCCCAGAGAGGAAGTAGGAACATCACTACTTTTACTAAACAATTGACCCTCCAACAGTCCCTAGTGATGAGGATGAAGTACGACAGCAGTCATCCTGAAGCAAAACGTATAACTGAGGCCTTGACTGCTATGTTGGTGTTAGACGTGCGTCCGGTATTCGCCATTAGTGCAGTGGGATTTAGACAATTGATGGAGGTAGTGTGTCCCCGGTTCCAAATCCCATCTAGATTCCACCTGCATCCTCAAAGCAGCAGCGACAAGCGTGCGTCTGTCTGTTAAAGGGCGGTGACACCCTCAAAATGTGCTACACAAACAATTAAAATATTGTTCTTTTTTTTTCGGTCTTTGTGAAATGTGTGGGCTGTATCCGCACCTGCATCCTTAAAGCAGCAGCAACAAGCATGCGTCTGTCTGTTAAAGGGTGGTGACACCCTCAAAGTGTGCTACACAAACAATAAAAATACTGTTCTTTTTTTTTCTGTCTTTGTGAATTGTGTGGGCTGTAGCCGCACTTGCATCCTCAAAGCAGCAGCGACAAGTGTGCGTCTGTCTGTTAAAGGGTGGTGTAACTCTCAAAGTGCTCCAAAAAATAAAAAACTATTTTATTAATGTGTTTGTGACTTGTGTGTGATGTAGCCGCACTTGCATCCTCAAAGCAGCAGCGATAAGCGTGCGTCTGTCTGTTAAAGGGTGGTGACACCCTCAAAGTGTGCTACACAAACAATAAAAATATTGTTCTTTTTTTTTCTGTCTTTGTGAATTGTGTGGGCTGTAGCCGCACTTGCATCCTCAAAGCAGCAGCGACAAGCGTGCGTCTGTCTGTTAAAGGGTGGTGTAACCCTCAAAGTGCTCCAAAAAATAAAAAACTATTTTTTTAATGTGTTTGTGACTTGTGTGATGTAGCCGCACGTGCATCAACATAGTAGCAGCGCCAAGCGTGCGCCTGTGTCATAAGTCAAGGGCTGGTTTGGACATCTGGTCCGGACTGAAGGACGTGCCAACAATTTCTGACAAGTCTACTGTCACTGCATATGATACTGTCCTCAAAGCAGCAGCGACAAGCGTGCGTCTGTCTGTTAAAGGGTGGTGACACCCTCAAAGTGTGCTACACAAACAATAAAAATATTGTTCTTTTTTTTTCGGTCTTTGTGAAATGTGTGGGCTGTAGCCGCACCTGCATCCTTAAAGCAGCAGCGACAAGCGTGCATCTGTCTGTTAAAGGGTGATGACACCCTCAAAGTGTGCTACACAAACAATAAAAATATTCTTCTTCTTTTTCCTGTCTTTGTGAATTGTGTGGGCTGTAGCCGCACTTGCATCCTCAAAGCAGCAGCGACAAGCGTGCGTCTGTCTGTTAAAGGGTGGTGTAACCCTCAAAGTGCGCTCCACAAACAATAAAAATATTCTTTTTTTTTTTTCTGTCTTTGTGAATTGTGTGGGCTGTAGCCGCACTTGCATCCTCAAAGCAGCAGCGACAAGCGTGCGTCTGTCTGTTAAAGGATTACATCGGTGACAGCATCCAAGTAGGCATGTCAGACAGTCCGTACCTGTACTGGCAGGAAAAAGAAGCAATTTGGAGGTCCCTGTACAAACTGGCTCTATTTTACCTGAGTTGCCCCCCCTCCAGTGTGTACTCCGAAAGAGTGTTTAGTGCAGCCGGGAACCTTGTCAGCGAAAGGCGTAGGAGGTTGCTTCCACAAAATGTGAAGAAGATGACGTTCATAAAATGAATTATCAACTCTTCCAGGGAGACCAGCCTCCAGAACGTACAGAGGGACCTGTGGTTCCAGCGGGGACGAATTAATACTCTGTGAGGATGAGGATGTACACACTGAAGTGGGTGAGGAATCGGTGGATGAGGAGGATGAGGATGACATCTTGCCTCCGAAGAGCCAGTTTGTGCAGGGACAGATTAATTGCCAGCTTGTTTTGTGGGGGCCCAAACAAACCAATCATTTCAGCCACAGTTGTGTGGCAGACCCTGGCGCTGAAATGATTGGTTTGTTAAAGTGTGCATCTCCTGTTTATACAACATAAGGGTTGGTGGGAGGGCCCAAGGACAATTCCATCTTGCACCTCTTTTTTTTCTTTGCATTATGTACAGTTTGGGGCCTAGTTTTTCAAACTGCCATCCTGTCTGCCACTGCAGTTTCACGCCTAGATGGGTCACGTGTTTGTGCCGTCCACTCGTGTCGCTTAACATAGTCATCCAGCTACCTCGGTGCAACCTTTTGGACATAAAAACACTATTGTGAGGTGTGAGGTGTTCAGAATAGACTAGAAATGAGTGGAAATTAAGGTTATTGAGGTTAATAATAGCATAGGAGCAGAAAAACCTACAAATTCTGTGATTTTAGCTGTTTTTATGCTTTTTTTAAAAAAAATACAGATCCAAAACACAAAACCCAGAACCCAAAACACGGAAGGGTGGTTTTGGCAAAACCAATCCAGATCCAAAACACGAAGAAAGATCCAGATCCAAAACCAAAACACAAAACACGAAAAGTGGCCGGTGCACACCCCTAATATATATGCATATATATATTGTGACACAGTCAGGTTAGGGGGTCCCTCTCCTGGGTAGAGGACTCCTTCCTTTCACACACAGCAGCTGGGAAACAGTACGCCAGACTAGATTTGAGTACAAGCTGGTCGGCACCAGTCTTTATTGTACAATGTCAGAAATAATATAAAGAAAACATAAACATAAATCCTAGCCCTGTCGGGGCACTAACTTCACAGGTGGTTCCCTCACTACCAGAACCTGGCAGGGCCTAATGCCCTCACCAGCAACAAAAGCACAGCACAACACTCACGGATAGGTTTTCAAGTGTCTCTGAGCAAACTCCTTGTCTGCTCTCCCAGGTGAGACACTCAGCCCTAAACACACTAGGCTTATATTGGCCACTCTCAGGTGGAAACCCTAACAAGCCTGTTACCAGGCTGCGAGGAACCAAAACCTGGAGTGGCCGTGGGTGGAGCCCTCCCTCTCCTCTCACCCACAACCCCCAGGTCCCAAACCGGCTTTTCAAAAAGCCGAAACTCAAGCCTGCTACACTGCAGACTTTTCCTGGAGGTTTAAAACACATAAGACAGGAATCTGGGACAAATGTACCTGCCACAGACCACTTTACCAATGATGCTATCACATATCCCCCCCCTTTGTTGCGACCTGTGGGGCGGAACAACTGAAGCCCCCAAACAATGAACGCGTGACAACGCATCAGCATTGGCCAGCTGGCTTCCTGGCCTGTGTTCCACTGAAAATTTAAAAGTTTGTAACGCCAAGAACCATCTCGTAATTCTCGCATTACTGTCTTTATTTTCGGACATCCACTTCAAAGGGGCATGGTCAGTGATCAATTTGAACTTTCTTCAAACCAAGTAGTACCTGAGAGCCTCTAATGCCCACTTTATGGCCAACGCCTCCTTCTCCACTGTGGCATAGTTTCTCTCATGTACATTCAACTTTCTGCTTAGATAGAAAATAGGGTGTTCCTCACCCTCCTTGTTCTGGGACAGGACCGCTCCTATACCTACTTCTGATGCATCGGTTTGTACTATGAATTCCCTTTCAAAATTAGGAGTCATCAGGACTGGTTGGGAACACAACGCTACTTTCAAGTCCTGAAAAGCTTTCTCTGCCTCAGGACTCCATTCTACCATGACTTTTTGTTTGCCTTTGGTCAGGTCAGTCAGTGGGACTGCCATGGTGGCAAAGTTGGGTATAAACCTCCTGTAGTATCCCGTAATTCCCAAGAAGGCTCTCACCTGCTTCTTATTCTGAGGCCGTGGCCAGTTTGGTATGGCATCAACTTTATTGAGCTGAGGCTTTATCAGGCCTCTGCCAATAGTGTATCCCAGATATTTTACTTCCTCCATGCCTAGACAACACTTTTTTGGGTTGGCTGTCAAACCTGCCTTATAGATGGAGTCCAACACTGCTTGTACCCTGGGTAAGTGAGACTGCCAATCAGGACTATGAATGACCACGTCATCCAGATAAGCAGCCGCATACCGTCTATGGGGCCTTAGAATCCTGTCCATCATTCTTTGGAAGGTAGCAGGTGCCCCATGTAGCTCGAAGGGCAACATCTTGTACTGAAACAAGCCCTCTGGCGCTGAAAAAGCTGTCTTTTGTTTGGCGCTCTCGGTTAACGGTACTTGCCAATACCCTTTGGTTAGGTCAAGAGTGGTTAAATACCTTGCCGTCCCTAGTCTCTCCCCAATATTGCATCGTACACCAGACCATGCACCAAACCCACAAAAACTATAGCAGAGCCACATGGTGTCTCGATGTTCACCTCGGCCGTAACATAATATCGAGTATCCCCATGTATGCAGGTCACACCAACAGTTTTCCCTGTATGCCTCAAGGGGTTCACCAGCTCAGCTTTTATAAGTGTCACCAAGCTACCAGAGTCTAACAGTGCCTCTACTCGGTTGCCATCTACAGTGAGTACACACATGTGCTTATCAGTCTCAGCCTGCCGGTCGGCCGTACAGGCTGTCTGTGCAAAGAAAGACCCCCTGCGGTAGACATGAGCAGTATCACATTGCATAGGTTCAGTTGTAAGTGAACAATTAGCGGCAATATGGCCGAAGCCACCACATCGGAAACACTGAGTCATATTAATGTCTAGTCGTTTACGGGGCAAGAACCTTCCTGGCCTGGCAGGCCTGTCTCCAGGTTCTACACCCTCAGTCTTAGGTACATTCCACCGCCCAGCAGCCTTCTCCCCTGGAACAGTCTTACCAGTGTCTGTGGGAGTTCGCCGGTGCGCCATCGGGGCTCTGTGGGGCATACTCATCAGCTCCTCAGCCGCCACGTACCTCTCCACCAGCTCGACCAACTGGTCCACGGACTTAGGGTCTGCATGGCTCACCCACTTGCGCAGAGTCACAGGTAATGATCGCAGGTACCGGTCCATCATGACCCTTTCCACGATCTGTGGTCCCGTCAGCGTCTCGGGCTGTAGCCATTTTGAGGACAGATGGACGAGGTCATGCATCTGTGAACGTGGAGGCTTGTCCCTATGGAACTCCCAGCGGTGGACCCGTTGGGCACGAACAAAGGTGGTGACTCCCAAGCGAGTTAGGATCTCCTGTTTTAGTTTTTTATAGTCCTTGGCATCAGCCAGGCATAAGTCGAAATAGGCCTTTTGTGGCTCCCCAGACAAAAAAGGTGCCACCAGACTTGCCCACTGCTCCTTGGGCCAACTCTCCCTTTCGGCCGTTCTTTCAAATGCGGCGAGATAGGCCTCCACATCATCGCCCAAAGTCATCTTTTGGAGGAAGTGACTGGCTCGTACGGAGTGAGTGGGGGTGGGAGGACCAGCAGTAACCTCTCTGGGCCGGGCGACCAGGTGCTGTACCACCTCTCTTATGGCCTGGCTGTTTTCCGCTAAGGCCTGGCGGGCTTCCTCAATGGCGACCTGTTGAAGTCTGTTAGTCTCCTGCTGAGCTCTGGTAGATTCCTGCTGAGCTGCTGTAGCTTGGAGCAAGGCCTTAATAATGTCCTCCATTTTGTCCTGGGGTGTAGGTTGGAAGCTGAACCTTGCCTTTCTGAGCATTGGCTGACGTCTACTCTATGGGACTCCAAGGACACAGTGTTATTTCCACACTCACCAATTGAGTGTCTGTCCCTTTAATTTTTAAACGGAAAGTTTTCCTCTTGCTGCAACTTCAGTGTGTGTGGGTGCCCGTATTCTCCACCATATTGTGACACAGTCAGGTTAGGGGGTCCCTCTCCTGGGTAGAGGACTCCTTCCTTTCACACACAGCAGCTGGGAAACAGTACGCCAGACTGGATTCGAGTACAAGCTGGTCGGCGCCAGTCTTTATTGTACAATGTCAGAAATAATATAAAGAAAACATAAACATAAATCCTAGCCCTGTCGGGGCACTAACTTCACAGGTGGTTCCCTCACTACCAGAACCTGGCAGGGCCTAATGCCCTCACCAGCAACAAAAGCACAGCACAACACTCACGGATAGGTTTTCAAGTGTCTCTGAGCAAACTCCTTGTCTGCTCTCCCAGGTGAGACACTCAGCCCTAAACACACTAGGCTTATATTGGCCACTCTCAGGTGGAAACCCTAACAAGCCTGTTACCAGGCTGCGAGAACCAAAACCTGGAGTGGCCATGGGTGGAGCCCTCCCTCTCCTCTCACCCACAACCCCCAGGTCCCAAACCAGCTTTTAAAAAACCGAGACTCAAGCCTGCTACACTGCAGACTTTCTCCTGGAGGTTTAAAACACATAAGACAGGAATCTGGGACAAATGTACCTTCTACAGACCACTTTACCAATGATCCTATCACAATATATTCTTGTAATGAATTTCTGTTTTATATCCTGGTATATTAACCTGTAATTTCGATGCTTAGTCATCAATTGTGAAGAGCATGAAGTGCAGGAGGAGGAGAGTGAGGAGGAGGACGTGGATGATGAGCCTGCTGCCCCAGCCACTGGAACTGGCCGAAATGCCCATTTCAAGTGAATTGTGGTTTGGTGCATGCAATGGTGGCAGTATATCCCCGCCTCCTTGATGCGCAGACACATCATATGCCTGCATCACGCAAAACGGCAATGTGGGGGACAGTTAGAGATGCAGTGAATGCCGTCTGTACATGCCACCATGACCTGAAAAATATTAAAAAGCTCTTTAATGATGTCAACAGGGTCGTTAAAAGCAAACTTGCTGAGGACTGGAGGTGGCTGAGTAGCTCCCATCAACTATAATACATATGAGGAGGAACCTCCCCCCATCCGACTGCAACTTTTGAGGGTGGTTATCTCCTAAAAAAAAAAAAAACATTATTGCTATTTGTAAGGTAAAACTAGATAGACAGAGAGATTTTACAAATACACAAGTACCAGACACAGCATATGGGGCATCAGTGGCAGGCACCACCAGATGTTCTAAGTGGGCATCTGCCAACAACCTCCGTTCTAAGGTCCCCATAATTTTCAGATCTTGTGGGGCCAATTCCATAGACATAACTCCTCAAGTGCGCTGCTTTGATCCCAGTGTGAGTACAATCTATGGTTCCCAGCACATTAGGCAATGCTAAGAGCTGATAGAAAGCTACCTTCAGGTCCTGCCACAATGTCTTCATGGCACTTAACACTTGAGATAAATGCCTGGAGAAAGTGGCCTGCGTAATCCCTAACACCCTAAAGCTCACAGATTGAAATGAGCCTGTGGCAAAAAAGTGCAGGGCACACATTAATTTATGCAGCCCATGCACTACGTAGGTGCTGGTAAACAAAGGTTCTAAATCATCTATCACCGGGATGTACCATAGTTGGAATCCCGGCGTGCGGGATGCCGTCGGTCTAAATACTGGCACCGAAATCCCGACAGCGTCGGGATCCCGGCACCAGTATCCCGGCCACCGGCATCCCAAAAGTAAGTATCGGCAGTTAGGGGAGGGTTAGGGTGCAGGGTTAGGCACTAGGAGGAGGGTTAGAGTTAAGCATCGGGGAGGGAGGGTTAGGTTTAGGGTGTGTGGAGGGGGAGGTTAGGGGGTGAGGTTAGGTTTAGGCACAGGGGAGAGAAGGTTAGGTTTAGGGTGCGGGGAGGGGGAGGTTAGGTATATGCATTAGGGAGGGAAGGTTAGGGTTAGTGTAGGAGTTAGGGTTAGTGCTAGCATACTTACATATGGGTGTCGGGATTCTGACTGTCGGGATGCAGCTGTTGGTATTCTGATCAGCAGCATCCCGACCGCCGGTAATCCATACCCAACCCCTCTCGCCTGCTCATATAAGTTCATGAGGTCTGTGCATTTCAAACCTAAAAAGCATAACCACCTCCTGATCTGAGAGGGAGTCCAGGTCCATCCTCGCTCTATACCTCCGCCTGACATGTACCCTAATGGGGAGCTGGATCTGGACATGCTGCTGCACCCGCCTCCTGCACAGCTCCTCCAGAGTGATAAACCCACAGACATACAGCTCATATGAACTTTGCAAAAACACCATTGCTACAGCCACACAGGTGCAATGGCTTTAGGTGGGTTCTTATAGGGTTACAATTCTTGCTAATGATTTTCTTCTGTGTTAATATGCTTAAGATGTGAAATTAAAGTTATTGAGAGATTGAATTTGGTCTATTTTTTTAAGAGTTTTAGGTAACTAACTTTGCAGGAGTTTACAACTCGCACCCTATTACATTGTGCAAATTGTATCTTCACAATGGCTAAACATCTGGTTGCGAGTTTTAAATATGCGAAAAACATGCAAGTTTTCATGTCCAAGCACCCTATTACATTGTGCCAGTTTAGTGCAAAACTCACACATTTACAAAACTCGAGCCCTATTCCATCCTACCGTATGTACAGAATTCAGAAAAGCAAAGATTTTCAGAAAATACAATTTATTTTTTTTATATCTCCTCGCAGGGTAAAAAAAACCTACCCATAATGCAGTGGCGTAACTAGGGTATTTGGAGCCCAGGGCAAATTTGAGCGCGCGCGACAAAAAAGTGGGCGTGGTCACTTAAAAATGGGGCGTGTCAACATGACACACCCCTTTATTTTCAAACTGAACATTCCTATCCATATGCACCTTAACCACGGTAGTACCCCCAGTATTTAGTTGTGGTCCCTCTCATGCAGGCCCATAGTAGTGCCCCTTATACAGTATCCCCAGTAGTGGTCCCTCTTATACAGCCCCCAATTAGTTCCCCTTACTCAGTACCCCCAGTAGTGGCCCCCCAAATGCAGTGCCCCACGTAGTGTTCCCCCTTATGCAGTGCCCCCAGTAGCAGTCCCCACAATGCAGTGCGCCCAGTAGCGGTATCCCCTTATGCAGTGCCCTTTTATATAGTGCCCCCAGCAGTAGTCCCCCCCATGCAGTTTTCCCAGTAGTGGTCCCCTTATGCAGGCTCCCTGTAGTGATCCCCCCTATCTGGTGCCCCCTGTAGTGGTCCCCGCAGTGCCCCTAGCAGTAAGCCCCTTATATAGTGCCCCCAGCAGTAGTGTCCCCCCCTCCCATGCAGTGCCCCCAGTAGTGGTCCCCCTGATGCAGGCTCCCAGTAGTGACCCCCCCCCCTATCCAGTGGTCCCTGTAGTGGCCCTTCCTATTATTGTCCCCATTAGTGGTCCCCCGAGTGCAGTGCCTCTAGTAATACTAGGCCCCTTTTAGAATGCCCCCAGTGGTAGTCCCCCCCCAAGTAGTAGTCCCCAGTAGAGTAGCCCCCCCAAGTAGATGTCCTCCCAATGGCACCCCCAGTAGATGTCCCCCCCCAGTAGATGTCCCCCCCCAGTAGTAGCCAACCCCTCCCCCGTTGTGCAGATAGGTAAGGTTTAAAAATAAATAAATCTATATAAAAATATACTTACCTGATTCCACGCTGCTAAAGTCCGCGATGCCGATGCCGCTCCCGCCCTCCAGTCCGCCCGGGCTGGCGCGCTCAGCATTATGGGACTGACGTCAGTCCCATTACCCTCTGCAGGAGCCGGACGGAAGTCCGGCTCTTGCAGTGGGTGCTGCAGCAGTCAATGAGAGTCTATCTGACTCTCCTGGCTGCTGTTTAACACACGCATCGCCGCCAGCGCTGGCGGCGATGCGTGTGTTATGCACAGCCTGAGCCCGCCTCCTAGCGCTATTGGGCAAGCGCTCAGGGGGAGGGAACGGGCTCAGGCGTGCAGCACAGGACCGGCGCTGGAAGCCTAGCGCCGGTCCTGTGCAAATGTGTAGCGCTGACCGCACTCATTGCGGTTGGCGCTACACTGGCTATCTAGGGCGGGCGGGCTGGTACCGTGGCCGGCGGCGCCCCCCCGCGCCGCTGGTCAAACGGCGCCCTGGGCACAAACCCCGCTCGCCCTGCCCTAGTTACGCCACTGCCATAATGCCACAAAAGTGATTTTTTTTTTTTTTATTAAAATTCCATACATATCTAAAATGTCAGTAAAAAGATTTGTCCAATTTAATTTTTGTCCCAAGAAATTGTGGGCCTAATTCTGATTCAGAGGCAGGTGGAAATGTGCACGGATCCCACAGATATCTGCATACCGCACATGCGCCATAGAAAGAAATACGTTTCTGCTCATGCACCAGATCAGGTATATACACACAGACTGCGTTCACTAGTGCGTACAGAGTGATCCACCAGTCAATGGAGCACACTGTCTGTGGGAGTTTCTGGGTGGTAGCTAGGCGGCGACCATGTGAATGTACAAAACTGTTCCGTCGCATTGGAGTGTTATGGGAGGGAAGCCAGCATTCCTTGCTAGAAAGTGTGGATGGAGGTGGGATACAGTACCTGCTTCAGATGGTACTTTTGCATCCAACATGGAGTGGTTGCAAGTCCAGGAACTAGTAATGATGGTTGCATGCAGACACACAGATTTTTAGTATACACGGGTGGATTCTCGCATTAGTATAAGGAAGTAAGTAGGTTACCGTGGCTGAATGTAAAAGCTGGCACAGATACAGTACATCCGAATCACAATCAGGCCCTGAATCTGTAGATATAATTAGTAGCGGACATTATGGGGATGCTGATCAAGAGATAAGACTTTGTTGTCCCCAATATGGTTCTCTTGTGGGCATATTGGGCCTCATTCAGAGCAGTACACTATTGCACAGTAGAGTGATTCGAGGGCGCAGCTACAGATCACAGAAGCCGTCAGGAGTTGTCTATTGTATAAGATGACTCCTGCAGCATTAACATATTAGCAGCTGCTGCGTACATATAGAACGTTGGATGCAGCAACTGTGCAAGAATATGCTACTGCCACCAGGAGGCATCTTGTGTCAATAGATGCCTCCTGCCGGCTTCTGTCATCCGTTGCTGTGTCTGAAGACGCGGCATCGGATCACTCTGCATGATCATAAGTAATCTGAGTAAGCTTCAGGTTACTCAGGATGGCTGGTGTTTTCACACAGCTTAAGCTAGTGAAGCTGTGTACAAAGATTCAGCCACTGACTTCAGTACGCCCAGAAAACAGGGGTGGCACGCCCCCTTTTTATGAGACATTGCTTTATTCCGCCCCCAAAAGGCAGAGGGTGGAGGCAGCATAAGTGCACTGCGAGCCAGCTCGCAGAAGGACATCTGCACATGCACAGTACAGATCTTCGAACATCAGTGTTGTACACAAACCATCGGGTTAGCGTACAACTCTGAAGCAGGCTCCTAGTGCATGGGTCTGACATTTAATCCAGTACAAAACTATTGATATAATTTATTATGGTTACAGTGCCTGTCACATACTGTACACATTAAACACATATATGAACACCCAACATATAATTAACATACTAATTTATTTTACAGCTATATAGTTCCTGTATATTTAACATTTCAATTCCTGCATGAAGTTTTCCATGAGTATTAATGAAACTATGAATATATATATACAGTATGCTACTGTGCTCCTGAAAAACTTCCTGAGACATTGTCGATCTTTAGGTAGAGGACTATCTTACAGGACACTGGCTGCTAACAATCACAAGACTAGCACCAGGGGCGTTTCTAGAGAGGAGGGGGCCCGTGTGCGGTCTCCGACACAGGCCCCCTCCTCTCCGCCCGACGGTTGGCAGCACACTGAGCTGTGCATGGCCAGCGCCGGAGTTATAGACTCTGGGCACTAGAGTGTGCCCAGAGTCTATAATTAATGCACAGGTCACCGGGAAAATGGCAGCGGCGGCCATTTTCCCTGTACTGCACATGCACAAATGATGGGAAAATGGCCACCGCGGCCATTTTCCAGTCATTTTACAGCGCCGGACCCCCGCGCCCACGTGGGACTCCGGAGAGGTAAGTAATATTATGGAGCCCATGTTCCCCACACACCCTGCACCCATTATAGATACGCTCCTGACTAGCACCACTTGGACTTCAACCCACAAAACAATCCACACTAGCAGCTCATTTAAACAATTCCAAGCTGGGTACACACTGGCAGATACTGTATATTGGCCGATCAATTGATCGCCCAATATATTTTGTGTGCGTCAGTCAGTGTATACCAGCGATATGTCTGTGTATGACATTGATCACAGACATATCACGTTGGCTGTGCTGCACAACCGATGGTAGATATACCTGCCCATCATGCTGTGTATGCACTGCAGAAGCCACGGGGAGGGGGGCGCGATGCGACCACCAGCCAGCGGGACCTGCAGCCAGATGACAGATGATGGTTGTTCAGTGTGTATGAACAATCATCATCTTTAGGTGTATACTCAGCTTAAGGCAGAAGGAGTACAAGACAGGGAGTTCCGGACACAGATTAAAGCTGATTTTGATAAGAATGCTTACCAGAAAGCAACACTGCCTATTAGAAAGTTTAGAATGCTATAATACATATAAATCAATTCAAAACGTTCATTTGGAAGGGAAGGAGGATGACATTTAATGTTGGCGTGTGTTCCAGTTCAAAACCACTGCACATCGCTGAGGATTTTGACCTCTAAACCACTGGAATTACTATTCAGCATTTTAGGGGGTGGTTCTCAAAATAATGCTAATTTGTCACCCAACTGCTGAATAATTAACATATTGCAAAAAAAAGATGAGGATAGCCAAAATAACATGGTTTTGTCATTTGCCTAGCATCTAATTTTTTCTAGTGGTTTTTCCACTTGTGGTGATTTCTTTGCTTTACATGTGAAAAATTGTAGACTGTGATGTGTAGTGAGGGGGTTTTGAGAATTGGTTATTTTGTGGCGGTTTTGCCTTTACTATATCCTGTAGTTTCAAGTAAACAGCACCATAACAGGGCAGAAGATCTGGTGGTCCCACCCTTTAGATGAGACATCATGATGTCAAGGGTTTAGGGGCGGGACTACCAGTTCTGGGAAGTAGGGCACTGATGGCTCTCTGGGCAGCTCCACAGGCTGCAGGGTGCCTGCCCAGAGAGTTCCTTGGACGCTCCGGGCAGTTTGCAGTAGTGCTACTGGCTGCAGGGTGCCACATGCAGGTGCCTAGGGGCAGCGCCGGTGCGCCCCCAGGGGCTTGCGTCCTGTGTGACAGCACCGCTCGCACACAATAGTTACATCCTACTTTGAGTATCAACTACTATAATGCAACACAAATGCTCTTTTTAATGAAAAGGCTTTAAGATACAAAGGAAAGTTTTGGTGGAAAGTTCTAAGGATTTTGGTGATATCCACCAAGATAGCGCTGCACTTATTAGTGCCCGGCATCGACTGATCCACATATCGGCGAGATACAATTCCAAATAAGTAATTCTAATTTTAGAATTGGAGAGTCTCCTACACCTCTCTGAAGGAGGTACCATCTATTATTGGTGAAAGGGAAAGTAAAAGTTCTCTTTCTTTTCTCACTTTTGCAGCAGTTGGTCAAACAAAAAGAAAGAATAAAACTTTTTAGGAAAAAGACAAAAATCACTTAACACAACACCTGACAATAATGATATGATACAGTAGCTATAACTCATTTATATGGAAGGCTTGTATAGAAACATACGTCATGACTAATTTGGGCTTGAGTATTCCAACATTTACTGTAGCATCGATCTTTAGGGAGCCAACTGTGTGTGTTTATCTTTCCCGAGTCATGAGTCAGTGCGATTCTGTGCAGTACATTTTTATTCAGCACGTTCAGCCATTTAATCTATATTCTGTGCTGCGTTCAACACAAAGAGCACTGATACGGGAAGAATAGTTGAGAGTATTATCTAATATCTTTTCATGTCTCTGCCGTTACTAGTGCTCACTTCACAAACACAGACGCTCAGAGAACTGATTGAAATCAGTAAGAGGATAGTAAATAAAGTGTCACACTTGATACATCTTCTATTTATTTGGGTGTTTATTTTATTTTTCAAAAGTATGACTGTAATCTATGTTTTAACCATCAAATGGCATGAATAGACTGGCTTGTCCTATCCTCAGACAACACATAAAAGTATGTTATCTGTTACACAGAAGTTATTGATTCAATATGATTAAAAAAATAAGCAGGAACATATAAGCATTGCAATAAATATAAAAGTTATCTGTAGGAAGAAACTTTATTGTGTATCTGGGCTGTAACTAGAGATGGGCAAGCAGTGCCACCACCAAGGCACAAGGCCTGGAAAAAGGGGCGTTTTAAGAGAGGAGGGGGCCCATGTGCACTCCTCGTGCGGGGCCCCCTCCTCTCTCCCAGGTGGCTGGCAGCTGACTGATGTGGCTGGCCAGCCACCAGAGCATTAGTAGACTCCGGGCACTAAAGTGTACCCTTAGTCTACTGCACATGCGCAGAACACCGTAAAAATACCCGTGGCAGCCATTTTTCTGGTGTTCTGAGCAGCAGTGACAACCGACGCGGGGACCTCGGACAGGTAAGTTTAAAAAAAATATGTTTGCAGTGTGTGTGGTGCGGGGCCCCCCTGGACCTGGGGGATACGCCACTGCCTGGTGACACCATTGTTCTGCCATGGCACTAGCATTTGAAGTGCAGGGTGCCTGGAATTGCACCTTGCAGCATGTAAAGCTGCCTCATAGACTCCTGGACTCTCCTTGGGATGCTTCAGCGCTCAGCTCCATCCTGGTCTTGAAGGACTTCCCCCTCATCATGATGTTATGACATGTTTGCGGAGCAAGGCCAGCACAGGGTAGTTTATCGCCGTGCTACAGCCCTGTTGAGAACCATACACACATATCAGTGACATGCAGTGAGGTCAGTGGCTGGGGAGGCACACATGGAGATGGGTCTGAGTGCTGGGAGCCTGTATCATCCCCTACTCACTTTAACTCCTCCCTCATTACACTAAGCTTCAGTGTCCATTGATTCTCCTACCTGCATCACTGTATCATCTCTTGCTGTCACTGACTGAGGTCCGACCTCTAAACACTGCTGTGCACTTCCTAGTCCAAGGTGTCCATCAGTGGTCAAGGCACACACCCCCATATGCAAAGGAATACCTCTATTAGCTCTCTTTCTGTACAGCTTACTGCCCGTGGTGTGCCCCAGCCCCCATCTCTGCAAGCAGTGTCTGACTATACAGAAGTGAGGCTGAGCTGTTGCTGCCTCATCTCTAGTCTCCCTGCAGTCCCAGGGAGCTCCACAAAGCTGGTGAGTGTTAACTATAAAAATGATTATAATAAACAAAGATGTATATAAGTTATAAATATCTTCTTTGTATTATTCTAATCATATATCAAATCTCAGGAGTAGGACAGGGGTGGCTCAGCCTCCCTTGCCTACCCTGACTGCACATCCCTGACACATATACAGTAAGTAACTAGTAACTCAGGGAAGCGGCTGTGCAATACCGTCCAACTAAAATGCAAATGCAGCAGCAGCTGTTTGTAGGAAATAGACCTCCTGCTGTATCTGCGATACGAGTGCACTGTCTGTAGACGCTGACTCGGTTCACCATCGTGACCATCGATTGTAATGTTTGCTGCTTTGGCCAGGCTGCATAAGTTGAAACTTACTCAGCCTGGCCATTCGAACTGGACATCCAGGTCCAGGGAGTCTGCGTGAAACGATGCAGACCCTGGGCACAGCATGCCTCCAAAATGAGGGTGACTCTCCCCCGTTTTGGTGAACAGTACTTGTGTCCGCCCCCCAAATGCCGCAGCACGTCAATCATGCTGCGGCTAAGGGGGGGGCGGACACAAGGACTGTGTTTGCATACATCTCTGAATAAGGCCCAAACTCAACTCAAACTACTGTATCCTAAAGTCCAAACTTGGGAGAGACTAAAATAGATTCAGTAATAATTGTGTATTTAACCTGTCCTATGCGGCTCAGACAATATTTTGCCTATGCATCTACTATATGCAAGCAACAGTGATAGTACACCTTGTGCCAAAATCTAATTGGAATGTGCAGTTATTAACAAACATAGCATTTTTAAGGTAAAAAAGTATATTGCAAGAATGTATCTCTCTTTCTCTATCTTGTACTTCCTGCTATTTAACTTTATCAGTTGATAGGGCCATCCTGTGGCATATTTTAATCATACTGTAATTTTCCTATGATCACTCAAAGCAAATTAGGAGCCTCTGCTCCTAAGATATGATGATGTCACCAAATGAAAATCATACCACTGTAACAAATGGTATGCAGTCGGGAAGCCGGCGGACCTAATCCTGACAGCCGGCTTCCCGACTGTCATGTCTCAGCAAGTGTCTAAAGACATACGCCGGGAGACCGACGCCCGGCATTCTGATCGAAGGGACGCTTTGCGCCAAGCGGGTAGCCGCAGGTGGGGGGGAGGGTTAGGTTTAGGGTTCCCGGGGGGGACTTAGGGTTAGGCACCCCCCGGGAGGCTAGGTTTAGGCTAGGAGAAGGGGGGGTTAGGGTTAGGCACCCCTGGGGGGGACTTAGGGTTAGGCACCCCCCCAGGGGACTTAGGTTTAGGCGACGGGGAAGGGGGGCTTAGGTTTAGGCACTTAGTGGGGGGATTAGGGTTAGGCACTGGGGGGAAGGTTAGGGTTAGGCACCCCTAAGGGAAGGTTAAGGTTAGGGGAGGGAATTAGGTCAGTCAATACTTACCTTCGGGACGATCGGGAATTTCACCCATGTCGGGCTGCCGCTGCCAGGATTCCAACCGCCGGTAAATCAAACCGATTCCGTAACAAACAGACATATATACACATCTCTTTATATGTTTTTGTGTGTTTAATGTGTAGGAGAAAGATTAATAAATAACAGCCAACATTGGATTCTAATTATCAGATGATCGGCAAATAGATATATCTGTCAAAAGATATTGTAATAGTGTAATGATCCATAGCAAGGGCAGCTCTAGGAATCTGGAGGCCCTAAGCAAAATCAAGAGATTTTACCGTACTGTGATGGCACTCAGCTTTGGTTGAAAGGTCACCATTTTGTAGAGAACTGTCAGTTATCATATCTGCTCATATGAGATCTCACAATGTAAGGTATAGTATGCTTATTTATTTTTAACCCAAGTGTTATATATGAAATAATGATAGATAGATAGATAGATAGATAGATAGATAGATAGATAGATAGATAGATAGATAGATAGATTGATTTGTGTATGATGTCACTCAGCTTTGGTAGAAAGTTTGCCATTGAGTAGAGAATTGTCAGTTATAAACTGCTGATACTACATCTTACAATGTAAAGTGCTTGTTTATATGTTATGGTTTATGTTAATGGTGTATATGAAAATAATGTTAGATAGATAGATTTAAAAAAAATTATAGCAATTGCAAAATGCATGGAGAATGTGAATTTTCACCCCAGTATGCTGACCATGTGACTTGCTTGCATCATAAACAGCCTTTGTGATGTCACTTAGCTTTGGTAGAAAGGTCACTATTGTGTAGAGAACTGTCAGTTATCAACTGTATCTGCTGATATTACATTTTACAATGTATGGTGCTTGTTTAGATGTTATCTTTATGGTAATGTTATATGTGAAAATAATGTTAGAATGATAGATAGATAGATAGATAGATAGATAGATAGATAGATAGATAGATAGATCATGTGACATGCTATAAAACTGTCAGTTGCCAACTGTATCTATTAAAATGTCTACTATCCTTGCACAGTAATCTAATTGTAACCTATATGTTAGATAGATTATAAATAGATGGCAAAATGCAGGCAGGAGGTGATTTGTCACCTCCGTATACTGACCATGGGACTTGTTACATCATAAACAGCTTTTGTGATGTCACTCAGCTTTGGTGGAAAGGTCACCATTTTGTAGAGAACTGTCAGTTATATCTGCTCATATGAGATTTCACAATGTAATGTACAGTATGCTTATATTAACCCAAATGTTATATATGAAATAATAATAATAGATAATAATAATAATAATAATAATAATAGATAGATAGATAGATAGATAGATAGATAGATAGATAGATAGAATTAAGGAGCAGCGCCCTGTGCGAGCCATTGTTTGGTGCTCAATGGGGCATGGTATAATTTCCATAGACCATGCTCCCTAGATGACTTTTGCACTCTGGGGGTCATTCAGACCCACTCGCGAGCGGCAGTATGCTCGCAAGTGGGTCGATGTTCCCCACTGCGCATGTGCACGACGATGGTGCTTCCCATCGCTCTGGGTCTCGCACCAAAGGGGGTGTGCTGTCGATGTTGATTGACAGCACACCCCCTTTGGTGGGCGTGCCAGGGGCGTGCCTGCCAGACGGAGGCGTTCCCATGGGAATGCCTACCGTCTGAAGCCGGCCCCACTGACATCACTAGTGATATCAGTGGGAGTGATTTTGGCTCTGATAGAGCCAAAATCACTCCAGGGCTTGTGGCAGGGAGACCCTACCGCAGGGTCTCCGTCGCAAGTCCGATGGTCGCGATGGTCAAGACCATCGCGACCATCTTTTTGGCCGCTCGCATATGCTGTGGGTGGTCACCCACAGCTATGCGAGCGGCCAGGAGGCCGCTCCATTTTCATGGAGGAGGGCCCTGATTCAGAGCGAGCGTTCTGGTCAGAGCGTTTGGCTCTGAATCAGGCCCTCTGTCAGCAGCTGAGCTGAGATGCTCTTTCTATTGTATCATGGTAACTAGGGTGCTCTCTGCCTAGTATATCTGTAGGTGTGATACTCTCTGTATTATATATTGGTCTCTAGAATACTCCCAGTGTTGCATATCAATCTATGAGATGGTATCTGTTTTGTAATTCTGTTACTATGATGCTCTCTGTATTGTATATTGGTCTCTGGTCTCATAAAATTCTACTCCAAGCAGAGGCGTCACTAGGGTTGGTGTCACCCGGTGCTACAACTCATGGTGACACCCCCCACTCCTCCAAAAAAAATGATGTGCATCACCGCGAACTCTCCCCCAATACCAGTCCAGCAGACACATTTACACAATGCCCCCAGTAGTGGTGCCCCGTACGTTGCAGTGACCACCAGATAATACAGAGAGGGTCGTAGTAACCGCCAGATAATGTGGAGAGTCACAGTGAATGCCAGATAATGCAGAGACCATCATTGACCCACATATAACACATAATATGAATACACCCCTTACACACACAGAAACACAATAATTATACCCACGCACATACATTAATACACCATCCCCAGCATAGACAGTATTACCTCCCAAAGTTAAAAACAAATACACCCTTCCCCATTGAATAAGTATAGCATCCCCCTAGGTCTGATGGGCAATGTCGATGACGAAGCATGGGAGCACCCCTCGTCAGTGACATAGCGGGTACACACTGGCCGATGTGCCCGATATGTACATATCTTCTAGTGTGTACCTGTCATTAGGTTTAGAGAGGAGGAGGAGGTTAGGTTTAGGCACCAGGGGGGAGGGATAGGCACTAGGGGGGGAGGGTTAGGGTTATGCACTAGAGGTGAGAGGGTTAGGGTTAGGCACTAGGGGAGAGGATTAGAGAAAGGCACTAGGAGAGAGCGTTAGGGTGCGGGGAGGGGGAGGTTAGGGTTAGGCACTAGAGGGGAGTGTTAGGCACTAGGAGGGGGGAGGTTAGGTTTAGGCACTGGGGAGGGAGGGTTAGGGGTATGGAGAGGGGGAGGGATAGGCACTGGGGGGGCAGTTAGGGATAGGCACTAGGGGGGAGGGTTAGGGTGTGGGGAGGGGGAGGTTAGGTTTAGGCACTAGGTTGGAGGGTTAGGGTTAAGCACTAGGGGTGAAGGGTTAGGGATAGGCACTGGGGAGGGAGGGTTAGACACTGAGGAGACAGGATTAGGGTGCGGGGAGGGGGAGGTTAGGGTTAGGCACTAGTGGGGAGTGTTAGGCACTAGGAGGGGAGGGTTAGGGTGCGGGGAGGGGGAGGTTAGGTTTAGGCACTGGGGAGGGAGGGTTAGAGGTATGGAGAAGGGGAGGGTTAGGCACTGGGGGGCAGTTAGGGATAGGCACTAGGGGGGAGGGTTAGGGTGCGGGGAGAGGGAGGTTAGGTTTAGGCACTGGGGAGGGAGGGTTGGTGGTAGGGAGAGGGTTAGGATACCAACTGACAGGTGTTGGTATCCAATCCCTGTCGGGATGCCGGAAATGGGATTTTGACCACCAGGATCCTGAACGCTGGCATCCCTTACCCATCCTAAAGGAAACGCTAGGTTAGGTAAGCAAGACATAGTAATGAGGAAAGGGAATGAAAACAGAACTCCTCACAGACCAAGCAGTAAAGACAATGCGAATAAGCCATGAAGTTTATATATAAAAAAAATAACTGACAATATTTCTCCTCCAGAAGCAATTACAGAGATTCAGTTTAGTTAACTTGGTAAAACAATGCATCACTAAATAGGAGATAAAGGATAGAGAGAATACAGCCCCTGCAGGCACAGGTATAATGAACACACACACACAATGACAGGTACTGCTCCCCCCCCCTCCACACTGAATTAGTTACTTCCCATTACACCTACCGTATACATTAGACCATAGTAACTGTGCTGGCTGCTGCACTGCATACTGTCTCGCAGGTCCTTCTCATCCTCTCTGACTGGGAGGCCAGAGGGTCACGCTGGGAACTAACAGGGACAGTGTACAAACTACTTGTCAGTATTCAAGTGTAATCAACAGTTTTTGAATACACTTGTAAACTGGCAAATGTTATGTAGACTGTCCCTGCCTGTTCCCAGCGTGACGATCTGTCAGACAGGGAGCCAGCTGACTCAATGAAGAGAGGAGAGGAGCAGAAGCTCAGCTGCCATCCACCCCAGCGGCTTCAGTCAGGCTGATCGTCTTTACAGTAGTCAATCAGCCCCCTGCCTCTAGCTCCCGCACCCCCCCCCCCGACATGGAGGGGACTGTATGAAGAGCACAGCCGAACTTTACTGTATAGTAGGCTGCCGCTGCCTGTCTCAATGTGACAGGCGTAGCGGCAGTCGGCAGAAGCAAAAATTGTCTCAGCAGCTGCTGCAGGGAGAGCGCCTCTCCAGTCTGGCACCTCACTGCAGTGCAGGCTCTGCTGTGCGGGGTGCGGGGATGAGTCGGATTTTGGTGTCACCCCCTTGGAGGGTGACACCCATTGCGGCCCGCACCCACCGCACCCCACTTGTGACGCCACTGACTCCAAGCCCTATTTATCACATATTTTTAGTAATTACATAATTGTAATGGGAAATGCGATCTGTCTGCAAGTTACTAAAAATAAATTGTGAAAAAATACCCGGGGAAGCCCTGTGATAATAACGCCACCTGGAGGTGGCATTATCCAGGCTCTCCCCCGGTTACCGGACTCCTGCTCTGCTCTAACAGGCAGAGCAGAGCCCAGAGTTGGCCCCAGTGATCAGCTGTGTCTAAACAGACAACAAGCTGATCACTGCTAAAGCTGCTCCAATCCTGCACAGCTGACCGGGTCACAGTGCAGGATGGAAGACCAGCTGACTGGAGCAACGGAGGACATCACCGGAGCCCGATCACCAGAGGTAAGTGTAATTAACGGATGGGGTCGTGGGGGGGCGCACGGGGAGGGGGTCGCGGGGGAGGGTCGCGAATGTGGGGGGCAGGGCTTAGCGGAAGCCGGTGGGTGCATGCGTGGGCACTTGGCACAGTATTTCTTTTTAAAATACAGTGGTAAGTGTGCGGAGGGGATTCGCAGGGAGAGAGCTTTATCTCAAGCTCTGTCCCTGCAAGGGATTTTTAGTAAATCCCTGTGATATTGACTGAATTCGCAATGTAAATTCAGTCGGTAATATCATACTACAATCTGCATTTTAATGCGGATTGTAGTAAATAGACCCCTTACTGTGTTGACTGTGACCTCTCTTTGTTCTAGTTAACTTATTTTGGTCTGCCTTCTATTCCTGCTACTGGACCCTGACTCCAACTTGCAACACACAAATTTTAAACAGTACACTCTCCGAAAAGTACATATTCCTTTGTATATCTCAGAACATCCTAAAGATAGTCATTTGACTTATACTGTTCATACACAAGGCCAGCATGAAAAGTGTAGGGCCACGATGCTTTTAAGGGTTGTGTGGTCCTCTCAGCATCCCTTTTTCGCATAGAATAACTAGGTAAATGCACACAATGGTGCTTATTAAGAGTTCTGAACAAAGCAATAAAAAGGTACACCTTTGCATCTGGACAAAGCATGCTGCAATGCAAGGGGCAAAATATATTTATCTTTTTTACATGCAAGCTAAATACTGGCTGTTTTTGCATGTAGCCCACATTGCAGGATAGCTTTATTTTATACTCCTATTTAGGACAAGCCCCTCCCTTCTCTAAGGGGTATATTTACTAAAGGTCGATTTTAATCGATTTAAAATCTATCATCTTTGATGCTGTGTTTCTGGGGCTACTGTATATCACACATTTACTGACAAACAATTTTTGATTTTTTTTAAAGTATTAGTAAATGTGTGATTTAGTCTTAGAAGGGCAACTTAGATTTTGATTGATTTTGATTGATTTTAATTTAATCAAAATCGATTAAAAGCGACCTTTAGTAAAAATACTCCAATATCTCTCTGTACATTTATAAATCTGCCCTACCTACAGGGCAACTGGGCTTTGCCAGAGTGCAAATGCGCTCCTTTTTTTTTTGCTTTGTTCCACAATCTGAATAAGCCCCAGTAAGTGCAGTGTGCATTTTGTACTTTTATTGCTCTGCACATCTGATACTTATTATTATTTCACTTTAATAATATACTGCAGAACATTTTCAAAGTAAGGATTATAAACAATTATACTTGAAATTGAATAAGCCATTTCTTTCCTCTCCCTGCTGTTGTATTTTAAGGAAATCCCTTACCACAAAATAGGTCTTTCCCGGAATGCAAGAAAAAAATGGTTTTAGTGTCGTAGGTGAAACTATTGATCTCTCTGGATGTCTAGAATTTAAATATCATGTTACAGTATATGGATTATAGTTATTTAGCTTGTATTCTGTCTCATTATTTCATACTGTTAGACAGGAATAGGAATTGACTGTTAAATTCTTACCATGTACAGCAACAAGTGAAGGATATACAGTACGTGTAACATGCATCTCCAGAACTCAATTTATCACAGGTAAACTGATCACCCCAGTCTGTTTTCCCTTAAGGGCAGCACATATTACTAGGTCACTCTGTGTCTGCTAGTACACATCTAAATCCCACAATTAGAATGTCCATCATTGTTCTTACCATAATAATGGGGTGCAAGGTCCGCACCATCGCTCTGCATAGAGATTTCCTAGTAGGTATTGCTACCGATGAGAGATGAAGAGGTATCTAGAATGCCCTATGAGCAGAGTATGTAGAAGACAAGAGTTTAGGTAAACTAGAAAACAAAAACGTCCAAGTCTAAAATAGTCTGAAATTATATCTATATGGAGGGTACTTAGTTGTGTGACACTTTCTTGAAAGGACTTCAGTGTGTCCAAGAGTAGGAAAGAGAGACTGCTCCAATGTAAGGTAATTTGTAAAAATAAAAATCATATTTTAGTTTGAGATGTGCGGGTTCCGTTTCCTGGATACCAAACAAACCAAAACTTAATGAAATCTAAACCCCGGCTCTGAATCCTGGATCTGAATCCCGGCTCGGGTCTACCCCACAACTGCAGATCCCAAAACATGGCAACCGTCATCTTCCCAGCGTCAGATCCCGCGTGTTTTGTATTGCATATAAAAGGCCCTCCCTTGTGATAAGGCGCCATTTCACACAGAAGACCAGAGGGAGAGGAACTGTGGGCTGGAGCCGTGAGGCACTGCATTAGCAAGCCATCAGGGCACCATCAGGGTGCCATTTGTACAAGAAACAAAAAGAGTAATCACCCAGCACTCAGAATGAAATCAACAATATGATTTGAAAAAATACATGGTGGTAGAAATTTCAGAGATCTCAGTTGCATATATTTGCAAAGATATGGCTAAGCCTCCGGGCTGCGTCACAGTGTCTCTGATACCGGAGGTCCCTATCACTTGGTCAGAATCTGGGGTGCAGAACCCCAAAAAAGCCGGCGAAGGTCAGCCACCCCAGTGAAGCACACCAGTGAGAGACTAAGGTGTTAGTATGGGTTAATAAGAATAAAGCAAAAACTATGTGTTAATGGGTGATACATAGGTGAAAAGTGTAATTAAAATGCTAAGAAAAAAATAAATAAATGACACATAGTTTTTGCTTTATTCTTATTAAACCATACTAACACTTTAGTCTCTCACTGGTGTGCTTCACTGGGGTGGCTGACCTTCGCCAGCTTTTTTAGGGTTCTGCACCCCAGATTCTGACCAAGTGATAGGGACCTCCTTTATCACAGACGCCATGACGCGGCCCGGAGGCTTAGCCATATCTTTGCAAATATATGCAACTGAGATCTCTGAAATTTCTACCACCATGTATTTTTTCAAATCTTATGGGATGCCATTTGTAGCATTAGGTTAGGACGGACTCATGAGGGGACAATCAATTCAAGATTACAGCTTTCTGGATGTTGCACATGCATAAGTCTAATAGTTGCTTACTGGATATAATAGATATAATATACAGTAGGGGTGAGCGGGTTCGGATTTCTGAAATCCGAACCCTCCCGAGCCCCCCCGATCCGAGGCCGATCCGAGTCAGGCTCGACTTTTCCCACCTGACTCGGATCTGAAATCGAGGCAAAACGTCATCATCCCACCTTCCGGGTCTCGCGGGTTTTGGATTCTAAATAAGGTACCCGCGTCGGCACCATTTTCTCACTCGGCTGTGGACAGTGGAGAGGGAGGGTGGGAGTTAGGGCTGGCTGGGCTGTATAGTGTAGTGTGTAGTGTAGTGCAGTGTAGTGTTGTGCTGCTGTTGTCCATAGGGGCTGTGTCCACTCCTCCAAAGTCCATAGGGGCTGGCTGTGTTGTGCTGTGCTGCTGTTGTCCATAGGGGCTGTGTCCACTCCTCCAAAGTCCATAGGGGCTGGCTGGACTGTGTTGTGCAGTCAGTTGTCCATAGGGGCTGTGTCCACTCCAAAGTCCTGTGCAGTGTCCCAGTTCTAAAGGGGTGCTGTAGTGTTGTCCAGGGGGTGCTCTGTCCATCAGTGGTGCTCCCACCAAGTGCAAAAAAATAAATATTTTTCTGTGTTTGTGAATTGTGTATGCAGTAGCCGCACGTGCATCAACAAAGTAGCGCCAAGCGTGCGCCTGTGTCATAAGTAAAGGGCCGGCTGGCTTGACCGTTAAAGGGTGCTGTAACCCCCAAAGTGCACTCCAAACCAAATAAAAAAATATTTTCTGTGTTTGTGAATTGTGTGCACTGTGGCTGCACGTGCATCAACAAAGGAGCAGCACCAAGCGTGCGCCTGTGTCCCATAAGTAAAGGGCCGGCTGGCTTGTCCTTTAAAGGGTGCTGTAACCCCCAAAGTGCACTCCCAAAAAAAAAAATATATATTTTTTTGTGTTTGTGAATTGTGTGCACAATAGCCGCATGTGCATCAACAAAGTAGCGCCAAGCGTGCGCCTGTGTCATAGATAAAGGGCTGGCTGGCTTGACCGTTAAAGGGTGCTGTAACCCCCAAAGTGCACTCCATAAAAAATAAAAATATATTTTCTGTGTTTGTGAATTGTGTGCACTGTGGCTGCACGTGCATCAACAACGGAGCAGCGCCAAGCGTGCGCCTGTGTCCCATAAGTAAAGGGCTGGCTGGCTTGTCCGTTAAAGGGTGGTGTAATCCTCAAAGTGCGCTCCACAAAAAATAAAAAATTCTCCTTTTTTTTCTGTCTGTGAATTGTATGGGCTGTAGCTGCACCTGTATCCTCAAAGCAGCAGCGCCAAGCGTGCGTCTGTCTGTTAAAGGGTGGTGTAACCCTCAAAGTGCACTCCAACAAAAATAAAACATTTTCTTCTGTGTTTGTGAATTGTCTGCACTGTACGTGCATCCTCAAAGCAGCAGCGCCAAGCGTGCGTCTGTCTGTTAAATGGTGGTGTAACCCTCAAAGTGCGCTCCACAAAGAATAAAAAATTCTTCTTTTTTTTCTGTCTTTGTGAATTATGTGGGCTGTAGCTGCACCTGCATCCTCAAAGCAGCAGCGACAAGCGTGCGTCTGTCTGTTAAAGGGTGGTGTAACCCTCAAAGTGCACTCCAACAAAAATAAAACATTTTCTTCTGTGTTTGTGAATTGTCTGCACTGTACGTGCATCCTCAAAGCAGCAGCGCCAAGCGTGCGTCTGTCTGTTAAAGGGTGGTGTAACCCTCAAAGTGCGCTCCACAAAGAATAAAAAATTCTTCTTTTTTTTCTGTCTTTGTGAATTATGTGGGCTGTAGCTGCACCTGCATCCTCAAAGCAGCAGCGACAAGCGTGCGTCTGTCTGTTAAAGGGTGGTGTAACCCCCAAAGTGCACTCCAACAAAAATAAAATATTTTCTTCTGTGTTTGTGAATTGTCTGCACTGTACGTGCATCCTCAAAGCAGCAGCGCCAAGCGTGCATGTGTCTTTTAAAGGGTGGTGTGACCCTCAAAGTGCACTCCACAAAGAATAAAAAATTCTTCTTTTTTTTCTGTCTTTGTGAATTGTGTGCACTGTAGCTGCACGTGCATCAAGAAAGGAGCAGTGCCAAGCATGTGCCTGTGTCCCATAAGTAAAGAGCTGGCTGGCTCATTTCTTAAAGGGTGGTGTAACCCACAAAGTGCACTAGTCTCCAACAAAAATAAAAAATTATTTTCTGTGTTTGTGTGCGCTTTAGCCACACGTATATATCAATATAACATAAATGGAGGACCAAACTTTCTCAGATAAAAATAAAATAGGGAAAGATCAAGAACCACTTCCTCCTAGTGCTGAAGCTGCTGCCACTAGTCATGACATAGACGATAACATGCCATCAACGTCGTCTGCCAAGGCCGATGCCCAATGTCATAGTAGAGGGCACATACAATCCCAAATGACAAAGTTCAGGAAAATGACCTTAAAAAAAACATTTAAATCATCTGAGGAGAAACGTAAACTTGCCAATATGCCATTTACGACACGAGTGGAAAGGAACGGCTAAGGTCTTTCCCTATGTTCATGACTAGTGGTTCAGCTTCACATGACGATGGAAGCCCTCCTCCCGCTACAAAAATCAAATGAGTTAAGCTGGCAAAAGCACAGCGAAGAACTGTGCGTTCTAAGAAGATATCACAAATCCCCAAGGAGAGTCCAAGTGTGGTGGCGGTTGCAATGCCTGATCTTCCCAGCACTGGATGGGAAGAGGTGGCTCTTTCCACCATTTGCACGCCCCCTGCAAGTGCTGAAAGGAGCACCCACAGTCCACTTGCTGATATGCAAATTGAAGATGTCACTGTTGAAGTACAACAGGATGAGGATACTGGTGTAGCTGGCGCTGAGGAGGAAGTTGGCGAGGAGGATTCTGATGGAGATGTGGTTTGTTTAAATCAGGCTCCGGGGGAGACAGTTGTTGTCTGTGGGATGAAAAAGCCCATCATGGTCATGCCTGGGCAGAGGACCAAACATTCCACCTCTTTGGTCTGGCAATATTTCTATCCAAATCCGGACAACAACTGTCTTGCCATATGTACCATATGTAGAGGTGAAATAAGTAGTGGTAGGGACGTTAACCACCTAGGAACATCCTCCCTTATACAGCACCTGCAGCGCGTTCATAAAAAGTTACTGTCAAGTTCAGAAACTTTGGCTAAGACCATAAGCAGTCCAGGGACACCTAAATCCCGTTGTCCTGTTGTATCCAAGCGCCTGCAAACCACACAGTCAACTCCCTCCTCGTCAATTTCCTTCTTAGTCAGGATCGGAAGTAGTCCTGCAGGCCATGTCACTGGCATGACTGACTCTCCTCCGGAGGATCCTGCATTGCTACGCCTACTGCTGCCGCTGCTGCTGTTGCTGCTGCTGGGAGTCGTTCATCATCCCAGAGAGGAAGTAGGAACACTACTACTTTTACTAAACAATTGACCCTCCAACAGTCCTTAGCGAGGAGGATGAAGTACGACAGCAGTCATCCTCAAGCAAAACGTATAACTGAGGCCTTGACTGCTATGTTGGTGTTAGACGTGCATCCGGTATCCGCCATTAGTGCAGTGGGATTTAGACAATTGATGGAGGTAGTGTGTCCCTGGTTCCAAATCCCGTCTAGATTCCACTTCACTAGGCAGGCAATACCGAGACTGTACAGAAACATCAGAAAAATGTCCTCAGTGTCCTGAAAAATGCGGTTGTACCCAATGTCCACTTAAACATGGACGTGTGGGCAAGTGCAACAGGGCAGACTAAGGACTATATGACTGTGTAGATGTATCACCTTACGCAGCAACAACAGCAGCGTCACCAGTAGCAGCATCTCAGAAACGCCAGCTCGTTCCAAGGCAGGCTATGCTGTGTATCATTGGTTTCAGTAAGAGGCACACCGCCGACAACCTCTTAAAGAAACTGAGGGAAATCATCGCCCAGTGGCTTACCCCACTTAGACTCTCCTGGGGATTTGTGATATCTGACAACACCACCAATATTGTGCGGGCATTCCATCTGGGCAAATTCCAGCATGTCCCATGTTTTGCTCACACAATAAACTTGGTGGTGCAGAACTTTCTGAAAAGCGACAGGGGCGTGCAGGAGACGCTTTGGGTGGCCCGAAAAATTTCTGGCCACTTTCGCCATTCAGCGGCTGCGTGCCGAAGACTGGAGCGCCAGCAAACACTCTCGAACCTGCCCCGCCATCACCTGAAGCAAGAGGTTGTGACGCAGTGGAACTCAACCCTCTATATGCTTCAGAGGATGGAGGAGCAGCAAAAGGCCATTCAAGCCTATACATCCACCTATGACATAGGCACCTGACTCAAGCGCAGTGGAGAATGATTTCCGTGTTGTGCAAGGTTCTCCAGCCCTTCGAAATTGCCACACGTGATGTCAGTTCAGACACTGCCAGCTTGAGTCAGGTTATTCCCCTCATCAGGCTTTTGCAGAAGCAGATGGAGAAAGTGAAGGAGGAGCTAAGATGGAGCGATTCCCCCCGGCATGTGGGACTTGTGGATGAAGCCCTTCATTCGCTTTGCCAGGATTCCAGGGTGGTCAATCTGTTGAAATCAGACCACTACATTTTGGCCACCATGCTCGATCCTAGGTTTAAAGCCTATGTGGTGTCTCTCTTTCCGGCCGACACAAGCCTGCAGAGGTGCAAAGACCTGCTGGTGAAAATACTGTCAGCTGAAGCGGAACGCGACACGTCAACAGCTCCTTCTTCATTTTCTCCCGCAACTGGGGCTGCCAGGAAAAAACGTAGGTATCCTAAGCAACCCGCTGGCGGTGATGCAGGGAAGGCAGGACCAAGTTTGGACATCTGGTCCGGACTGAAGGACCTGGCAAACAATTTCTGACATGTCTACTGTCACTGCATATGATACTGTCACCATTGACAGAATGGTGGAGGATTACATCGGTGACAGCATCCAAGTAGGCATGTCAGACAGTCCGTACCTGTACTGGCAGGAAAAAAAGGCAATTTGGAGGCCCCTGTACAAACTGGCTCTATTTTACCTGAGTTGCCCCCCCTCCAGTGTGTACTCCGAAAGAGTGTTTAGTGCAGCCGGGAACCTTGTCAGCGAAAGGCGTAGGAGGTTGCTTCCACAAAATGTGGAGAAGATGATGTTCATAAAAATTAATTATCAACTCTTCCAGGGAGACCAGCCTCCAGAACGTACAGAGGGACCTGTGGTGGTGGATTCCAGCGGGGACGAATTAATACTCTGTGAGGATGAGGATGTACACAACACTGAAGAGGGTGAGGAATCGGTGGATGAGGAGGATGAGGACGACATCTTGCCTCCGTAGAGCCAGTTTGTGCAGGGACAGATTAATTGCCAGCTTGTTTTGTGGAGACCCAAATGAACCAATCGTTTCAGCCACAGTCATGTGGCAGGGCCTGGCACTGAAATGATTGGTTTGTTAAAGTGTGCATGTCCTGTTTATACAACATAAGGGTGGGTGGGAGGGCCCAAGAACAATTCCATCTTGCACCTCTTTTTTTTCTTTGCATTATGTACTGTTTGGGGCCTAGTTTTTCAAACTGCCATCCTGTCTGCCACTGCAGTGTCACTCCTAGATGGACCACGTGTTTGTGCCGCCCACTCGTATCTCTTAGCATAGTCATCCAGCTACCTCGGTGCAACCTTTTGGATATAAAAACACTATTGTGAGGTGTGAGGTGTTCAGAATAGACTGGAAATGAGTGGAAATTAAGGTTAATGAGGTTAATAATAGCATAGGAGCAGAAAAACACACAAATTCTGTGATTTTAGCTGTTTTATGCTTTTTTTAAAAAAAAATACAGATCCAAAACACAAAACCCAGAACCCAAAACACGGAAGGGTGGTTTTGGCAAAACCAATCCAGATCCAAAACATGAAGAAAGATCCAGATCCAAAACCAAAACACAAGACACGAAAAGTGGCCGGTGCACACCCCTAATATACAGTATAGTAAGATGGATATTACATTATGGGGCCTATTCAAGATGTTAATTATCGAGGTCCGAATGGACCCTGAAAATTAACACACTGACTCTCAGCAGACGCCGGAGCAATTCCTCATTGCTCCGGCACTGAGACACCTGAAAATCAGCTGTGCCAGCGAGCGGCTTCAGTGCGCATGAGAGCAGTGCGCATGCAGGTCACACATACGCACAAGAGCCCCGACGTCCGGCGGAAGGAGCGGGTAGCGGTAGCAAATGCCATCTGAAGATGGCGAAAGCTACCACACTCAAGCTCCGAAAATATTGGATTTTTGGAGCTTGATTAATTCTGTCCCCATCAGTGGCATAACTAGGGCAGGGAGAGTGGGGCACGTTCCATGGGTGCCGTAGGACAGGCGGCACTGTGAGGGGGCGCCGCCGGCCACGGTCTGGCCCATCCTAGTTAGGCAGTGTAGCGCCAACGCAGTGTGTGTGGTCAGTGTTACACATTTACACAGGACCGTCGCTAGGCTTCCCTGCGCTGGTCCTGTGCTGCACAGCCGAGCTCCTTCCCTCCCCCTGAGCGCTTACCCAATAGCGCCAGGAGGAGGGTGGGAGGCGGGCTCATGCTGTGCAGTTTAACATGGCAGCAATGTGTGTGTTTACCAGCAGCCAATGAGAGTCAGACAGACTCTCATTGACTGCTGCAGCGCCCACTGCAAGAGCTAGGCTGGAGCTCACTCATGAGCTCTGCTTCCGGCTCCTGCAGTGGGTAATGGGAGAGATGTCATGATGTCATGACGGCTCCCCCATAATGCAGAGCGCACCAGCCCGGGAAGACTGACATGCGGCAGCAGCAGCGGCGGGAGCAGTGGCCGGAGCCGGAGCGTGGATTCAGGTAAGTGTATTTTTTTTTTTAACTTGTGTGTCTGCACTACCGGGCACTGCATCGGAGGGGCTACTACTGGGGGCACCATTACTGGGGGCACTATTACTGGGGGGGACCTCTACTGGGGGTGGGACTCTACTGGGGACTACTACTGGGGGGGGAACTACTACTGGGGGCACTATATAAGGGGCTTACTACTAGGGGCACAAGGGAAACTGCTACTGGGGACACTATATAAGGGGCTTACTACTAGAGAACCACTACTGGGGGCACTAAATAGGAAGGACCACTACAGGGGGCACTGTATAAGGGCACTGGATAGGGTGGATCAGTACTGGGGGCCTGCATAAGATGGACCACTACTGGATGCACTGCATAGGGGGAACTACTGCTGGGGGCACTATATAAGGGGCTTACTACTAGGGACACTGCACTGGGGGGACCACTACTGGGGGCACTAAATAGGAAGGACCACTACAGGGGGCACTGGATAGGGGGTCAGGGTTGGCTCCTGACATGAAGGAACATCTCCGGCCACCAGTGGCAGAACTTGCGAGTGGTGGGCCCAGATGCAAAAATATGCTCAATGGTTAAATGCGCTGTCTGCACATTAATGCAATCCACTTTATATTACAGTAAAATTTCCTTCAACACAGATTTCAGTGTCCAACATGTAAAATAAAAAAGACTTGTTCCCCTCCTCCATTCCACGGGAAGAGGCAGTTGAAGACTGGGGAGAGGCAGTGGGTGACTGGGAGATAGTGGGTGATGGGGAGAGAGTGGGCAAAATCAGAGGGTGACAGGGTATAGTATGTGATAGGGAGAGGCAGTGGGTGGCAGGGGAAGGCAGAGGGTGACAAGGAAGTCAGAGGGTGCCAGGGAGAGGCAATGGATGACAGAGAGAGGCAGAGGTGACAGGGAGATAGTGGGTGACAGGGAGAGGCAGATGGTGACAGGGAGATATGGGTGACAGGGAAGTCAGAGGGTGGCAGGGGAAGGCAGAGGCTGCCAGGAAGAGGCAGTAGATGACAGGGAGAAGCAGTGGGTGACAGGGAGAGAAAGAGGGTGACGTGGAGATAGTGGGTGATGGGGAGAGGCACTCGGTGACTGGGTAGGCATTGGATGAGAACTGTGAGGTGGCTGCAGGCTTAAACATTCATAGGTTTACTTACTGCTGTAAACTAAAAAAGAATGTTCTGTGCCAAATGTTCTACCCCCCCTCCCTCTCCTCCTCCCCCTCCCCAGTGTTATTCTTCTAGTGTAAGCAAGGGTGGGTATAGCGGTGTCCCACCATTAATCTGTACCCTAAAACAATATAAAGTGTATATAAATCATTTTTTAGCTGATGTCAAAAATAAAACCAATCATGGATCAGTTGCTAAAAGAGCAGGAGCAGCAACCTAATACTAGTGCCACGGCTAGCAGTCAAAATAGTACCTCAACATCTACTAAAGGTTGTCAAGGGGAAAGAAGGATTAAGAAAGGGCACCTGAAATCTAAAGTATGCAATGAAACCCTCTGCCAATAACGAGAAAAATTACTGCCAAAACACATCAAATTGCCAGTATGCCATACACCACAAGCTGTGGCAAGGAAAGGCTCAGGCCATGGCCTTTCTTTGCAAGTGGTGGTTCTGCTACTGCTGTTTCATGCACTAGAATGCCTATTGTGGAAGTAGGGGCCAAACACAGTCAGGCATTCGTCTGTAACCTTACATGCAACACGTTCTCTCTCTGAGTCTAAGGGGTAAATTTACTAAGATTCGTGTTGGTCCCGATTTGTCTCCCGTTTTTCTAATTGGATAGGATCGATCAAAAAATTGCTGTTTTTTTCACTTTAAAAATCGTGAATTTACCAAGCTCCCGGTTTTGACAGGTTCATTTTGATTGATGGTGTATTTGATCGATCCTGTCCCAAAATCCCAGGCTTGGTCTGAAGCCCGCGGCAATTCCCCGCACCCCTGGAGCGGTGGATACGGGGGTAATAAAGTGTTAAGTAGTATTAAACTATTGTATTTTATAGTGGAACTACGTGTGCCAGCATGCCTGCCCATTGGTATTTGTGGAACTATCCGAACCCCCACTGTAAAATAAATAGTTAAAAAACACACAACACACACACCGTAGATTGTATACATTTATTACACAACTACCTCAATCACACGTACTTACCTGCTGCCAGATGTTCACGTCCACTTGTAGAATCCATTTGGATGTACCTAAAAAAAGATCCTATACTCACCTCCTTCCTCGCGCTGGTCTCCGTAGCATCCAGGAGTCTTGCCAAACTAACAACCCAAAAACCCGAAGCCATACGGGCAAGTATTGCTATGTGTGTTGTCACACATACCAATACTTTGTGAATGACAGCTGATGGGCCGCCTCGGGAATTCCCACGGGCAGCCAGCCAATCAGAGGCCACTTTACATGTAGCGGATGCTCATTAGCAGGTTACACATGGGTCCCAGCTAATGAGCGGGTGCTACATGTAAAGCAGCTTCTGATTGGCTGGCTGCCCATGGGATTTCCCGAGGCGGCCCATCAGCTGTCATTCGCGAAGTATTGCTGTGTGTGTCAACACACATAGCAATACTTGTCTGTATGGCTTCGGGTTTTTTGGAACCAGGACTGGATGACCAGTCCGGGGCTGGTTAGGCTTTAGGCTTTTGTGGGGGGACCCTACGTCACTTTTTTCAAAAATTATAACCCTAAAAACACACTATTCAAACATACACAAATCACACTGATTTGTGTATGTTTGATGGCAACTCGCAGCTCAGGAGGTGGTGCATTTGAAACTTCCATTGACTCCCCGATTTGGCTGTAAAAACGGCCAAATATAGCAAAACAAATAATGGTAAATTCCCGATTTAGGCTGAAATGCATGAAAAGTACTTTCGATTTGAGCCGATGGTGTATTCATTTCTAGTGAAAAAAACGACTGAATTTGCGGCATTAACTCACCCGATTTCAACCTCAAAAAATGAACAAATCACCCGACTTTAATGATAGTAAATTCCCGATTTGCAAAAAGTGATATTTTCACCTGAGATAGCAATCTCGGACCAACACGAATCTTAGTAAATTTACCCCTAAGAGTCTCACTTTTAAAACAATAACATCAGTGCACAAAAATACCCATTAAGGCCGAAGAACACACTGTGTGTTCACAAATCCCTGACAAGGGTCAAAGGGTGTCCACAAATGCTATGTGTGAGTCTGACATTTCTGACAGTGTAATCCTAGAGAAGCCTTCTTCCACCATTTCTGTACCCTCTGTAAATGTGCGGTTGAGTAGCAATAAAAGTCAAGATGATGACATAGAAATTCATGAGGCTACTGCAGAAGTGCAAGAGGATGAGGGGGATATTTGTGTATCCGATGCTACTGAGGGTATTGATGATGTGTTGGACAAAATGAAGTTGCTAAAATTTAGGAGGAGGATGCTGTTTGTATCAAAGTAAGTCAGCCACCAGTGGCAGCAGTTCTTGCCCATGATAAGACCATAAGGCCATTGTCATTCCTGGCAATAAGGCAAAAAAAGCCACCTCTTTTTTGTGGAATTATTGTTATCCAAATCCTGACAAATGTCAAGCCATCTGTACCATTTGTGTGGCCAAAGAAAGTAGAGCTAGGGACATTAACCATCTAGGAACCTTCCTCCTGTTACGCCATTTGCAGCGAGTTCTTGCAAATTATTTGGGAAAATCTCAAAAGTCCTCTAAAGAAATAATCACAAGCAATCCAGCATCAACTGCTAGCAGCATAGATATATTCTAGCACATGCAATCTCCTCATTATTAGTAGGAGGAAGTTCTCCTGCATCCAATTTGCAAGCTTTAGTTGCAGGATTGATCTTTACCAGCGAGGTCTTGATTTTAGGAGAAGGTGATGGAGAAGGTGATGGACCAGGCTGAGTACATAAATGCTTCTTGGTTTTCAATTTCGAATTTCCCCTTCTGAGACATGGATTCCTACTCAGACTTAACACTGGAAGCCCCCTCATGGGGCATAAAACATGACACCCCCTTCTGGGACATAACACTCAAAACCCCCTCCTGGGATGTGAAACTAGAAACCCCCTCCTGCGGCACGAAACTTGAAACCCCCTGTTGGGTTACAAAACTTGATATCCTCTCCTGGGGTACAAAACTTAAACCCCCCTCCTGGAGTGTAAAACTCAAAACCCCTTCCTCAGGTACAAAACTTGAAATCCTTTCCTGGGGTATGAAACTCAAAACCCCCACCTGGGTATGAAACTTGAATCCCCCTCCTGGGGTGTGACACTCAAAACCCCCTCCTGGGGTATGAAACTTGAAATCCCCTCCTGGGGTACAAAACTTGAAATCCTCTCCTGGGGTACGAAACTTGAAATCCCCTCCTGGGGTATGAAACTTGAAACCCTCTCCTGAAGTATAACACCTGAAGACCCCTCCTGGGGTATGACACTGGAAGACCACTCCTGGGGTATAACACCTGAAGACCCCTCCTGGAGTATGAAACTTTAAACCCCCTCTTGGGGAATGATACTTGAAACCCTTTCTTTGTGTATGAAACTTGAAACCCCCTCCTGGGGTATAACACTTGAAGACCCCTCCTGGGGTATGACACCTGAAGACCCCTCCTGGGGTATGACACTTAAAACCCCCTATACGGGCAAAATACTCAAATTGAAAGAAATGAAATTTGAAGGTACAGATGACTCAGACATGTCTCTTGAAGCTCTCTCCTGGGCTGCAGACTGAAGTGTCCCACTAGGATGAGGAAAACCCGGGCTGAGTGCAGAACCCACATCATTCAGATTAAGACTGGCACAAACAGAATGTGGAGTCTCTCTGACTGTAGAAAGTTGGAATATTCTCCCTATATCCCCTAGCTAAGGTAGAAGCATGTTGTAGCAGGGACACAATCATAATTTTGAACCTTGTTTTGTATGGTAGACGTTACCCCCTTGCTCCGGTTTGAGGAACTGAAGCTGCAGATGACTGGATACAGGAACTGAGGTCATAGACATTGAAAGTCTTACACTTGTTACAGTGGCGGATCCAGGGGGGGGGGCAATTGGAGCGATCGCCCCCCCTAGCACAGTCCGCATCATGCACTGAGCTGAGCAGGCTGTGATCAGCCTGTGCTGTGATCGGAGCCTGTGTAATGTGCGGAGAGAGCACTACACAGGCTCCGATCACAGCATAGTGCTTCCGGCTCTCCCCACGGGGCACTATGGGAGAGATGTCATGACATCTTTCCCATAGTTCCGAGGAGCAGTCGGGGCCCGGGCGGAATGGAGGGCGGCGGATGCAGGAGGTAAGGTAAGTATTTTTTGTTGTTGTGTGTGTGTGTCAGCAGCACTACAGGGGCACTACATGGGCAATACTAAAAGAGCACTACAGTGGCATTACTATAAGGGCACTACAGGGGTATTACTACAGGAGCATTAGTAATAAAGGCACTACAGGGGCATTGCCACATGGGCACTACTACAAGGGCATTACCATATGGGCACTACTACAGGTGCATTACTATGGGGGCATTACTATATGGGCACAACTAGAGGGGCATGGGGGGCACAGGGAGATGGCTGCGGAAGGGGGGAGCAGGGAATTGGCTGGGGGAGTGGGGAGCATGGCGATGGCTGGGGGAGTGGGGAGCACGGCGATGGCTGGGGGAGTGGGGAGCAGGGAGATGGCTGCTTCTGCCCCTGCACAAAGGGGAGGATGGCTTCTTCTCTAGGACAGGAATGGGGGTTGCAGGGAGATGGTTGGGGGAGGAGGGAGTAGAGAGATGGCTGCTGGTGCTAAAATTGTATATTCACACATAGTGAATACATAAATATATACATTGTAATAATCAATGTGGTCACAAAAAAAGCCTGTTGGGAACAGAAAGGAGAGGTGCCAATACAGGAAAGAGGAGGAGTCCTAATTAATCATTAATCGCCCCCCCTAAAAGAACAGTCTAGATCCACCCCTAACTTGTTATCGGTTGGCAAAGGAGACAGGGCTTCATTCAGAGGTGGCCGTACGGTCTACGACCGCATGGCCACCTCGATGTTTGTCCAGTGTGCATGCGCACGAGGAAGCCGGCTCCTTCGTGCGCATGCGTGAGACCCGCTATGACCGACAGCGCCGGTCATAGCGGGTCTCTTTCCAAAGGGGGCGAGCTGTCGATGTTGATTGACAGCTCGCCCCGTTTGGAAGGCGGGCCGGGGGGTGGCAGCCCAAACAGAGGCGTTCCCATGGGCATTCCTAGTGATGTCAGTGGAGAGCTTCCGGCACTGACAGAGCCAGAAGCTCTCCGGGGCTTACGACAAGTGAGACCCTACCCTAGGGTCTCGTCGTAAGCCCCGATGGTCGCGATGGTCTATGACCATCGCGACCATCACCCTAGCGGTCGTTAGAGCTGTGGGTGTAAACCCACAGCCTAACGACCGAAACAGAGGCGGCCGGTCAGGATGCAAGTGGCCGCCCAGTTTCTGAGCGACCGCTTGCATCCTCCGACCGCCTCTGAATGAGGGCCACAGTCCTTAATAAAATGGTCAGCCTTCCCACAATACAAATAGAGATGAAAGTCCCGGCAACACTGACGTTCAGCCTGAGTAAGCTTAGGGCATGGGTAACTACGATGTCTTACTTTATTTTGCATGAGAGAAGTTTTGGTTAAATCAGGGGCAGCACCTGAAAACTTGGAAGATACTGTATTTGAAAAAATTTAGGGAGAAGACTTTGAAATTGCTCTAAAAGTTGGTAGAGAACAATTAGCTGTACAGGGTTACAGACATCCGGGAGCTGGAAGGTCAGCGGTCTACTGAGAGGTTGGTTTATACACTCAGGAAGAAATTCTTCAGTAGATGTTGATGATACTCGAGAATGAAGCTCTAGAGAAATAGAGTTTACTGGCGGAAATTGAGACGGAACTGGAGTGAAAGTAGCAAGAACAGAATTAATTAAATTTAACTGAGTGAAAACCTCTAGCAACTGTTGTCCCATGAGTTGCTGGGCTGCTTCTTACGCACCCATACGGAGGAGTAGGTCTTTAATGTCCTCTTGAATGGTAAACCCAGGTGTTGGCTAGACCTACCAGAGGCGCGGAGTCTAACCCACTTGGTGGTCTTCACCAATGACCCCTCTTATTGGGATTTGGGTTTCACCGCACCAAGTGAGCAGGTTGCGGCCCTCTGGTCAGGTACATGGGAGTGACGAGGAGAATACTGTGGGTATGTGCACTGGTCTGTACTGAAGGGAACTTGTAACGAGAAAACACTGGGAGTCCTAGCATGGGCTGCACTAGGGAGTATCTCTGGAGATCCAGACACAGTACTGGTACAGGAGAATGGCACTAGGAGTCAGTGCACGGATGCTGTACTGAGTACACATGCTGGTGATCCAGACGCAGGATAGACAGAGGAGAATGGCACTAGGAGTCAGTACACAAATGCCGTTTAATGCTGAAGTGTCACGACCAGAGTTTCTCGGCATGGTGGTCGATGGGTATTACCTGTGAGGTCACTATGGCAGGGGCGTCTGGCGGTGGCGCTGGTGTTTGATGAGGGGCGTTGGATGTGCGTGGTTCTGTGCAGGCATGTTGTCACTCTGGACTGGCGAGGCCTAGTGGTGCTTCCACTCCGCTCTGGCATGGGCGCCGCCATCTTGCTTCCGGTCACATGACCTAATCGCCCAATCTTGGTTTATCACATGCTCTCTCTGGCCAGTCACGGCACAGCACTTGGGGGGTCATTCAGACCCGGTCATTAGCGCCGATGCCGGTGCCGGCGCCTTCGTGCACATGTGTGAGACCGGTACGACCGACAGCGCCGGTCGTAGCGGGTCTCGATCCAAAGGGGGTGAGCTGTCGATGTTGATTGACAGCTCGCCCCGTTTGGAAGGTGGGCCGGGGGGGTGGCAGCCCAAACGGAGGCGTTCCCATGGGAATGCCTACCGTTTGGGGGCGGCCCCACTGACATCACTAGTGAAGTCAGTGGAGAGCTTCCGGCTCAGACAGAGCCAGAAGCTCTCCGGGGCTTACGACAAGGGAGACCCTACCCTAGGGTCTCGTCGTAAGCCCCGATGGTCGCGATGGTCTCTGACCATCGCGACCATCACCGGAGCGGTCGTTAGAGCTGTGGGTGTTAACCCACAGCCTAATGACCGCAACAGAGGTGGCCGGTCAGGATGCAAGTGGCCGCCCAGTTTCTGAGCGACCGCTTGCATCCTCCGACCGCCTCTGAATGAGGCCCTTGGTATTTAGGGAGGTTCAGAGCCTCACTTCATTACCAGTGCAATGTGTTTCTCAGCATAGCTGAGAGAGAGTTCCCTGTGCTCACCATCTGTTCCTGTGAAACGCTACCTGCCTGCCTGTCTGCTCCAACCCCGCTGGGCTACCCTGCATCCTCCATTACCTTCCCTTGCCTGAGTACCTAAGTCTGCTGTTCACCTTGCACCTTGCCTCTACTGGCACTCTGCTGGATAATCCTTCCTGCATTCTTCATTTCAGCCACTACACCTGATTTCTCCAGCCTGTCATCAACTGGACATTTCCCTATTAACCAGTCACTACCTGGACAGTTCCCATTGTCTGCCACTACCTGAACATTCTCTATAAACCAGTCACTTCCTGGACATTGTTCATTGCCTGTCACTAACTGGACTTTTTCCCATTACTTCACCACAGCTCCCAAGTGCACTTAGTGCTATATCTGGACTTTAGTTTTTGTCTTATTCATGTCTATCAAACCACTCATTAAAAGTTCCAACTTTTCATTTAAACCTGCTTCAGTGTCTGCTCCTATCACCACCCCGGGCCCACAACAAAACCAGAACCTCACATGAAGTTGTTTGACTGGAGTTTCGGCAAAGAGACAGGTGCTGAAATATTCACAGGAGAACCTGATTAGTGCTGGTCTTAACTGAAGTTTAGTACACAGACAAGTACTGAAGAAATCACTGGAGAAGTCACAGGGAAACCAGAAGCAAATTAGCACTGGAGGGAGTCACTGGAAATAAATAGCATAAAGCCTGGACCGATGTAACAGAATCACAGTCACTGGAAAAGCGAAGTTGAACAGCAGCTTCCTGTTCCTGGAGTCAGACTAAATACCCTTAGGTAGTTGGTCATTGGATCAGAAGATCAGCTGAGTGACCGCAGGACTATCATTGGGAGAGACTAGTCAGGTGATACAAACTAACATGGCTGCGCCCATGACTGCCACAGCGGGAACCAGAACACATGCATGGAAGCCCTAGTAGACCCCGGGGAGAATACTCAGCCCACCACTCACCTCCACCCCCAGCGACTGAACACATAAGCTCAAGAACGCCGGCACAGCTGTGAGTAGCGGCTGATCCCAGGCCGCATCTTGACACACACGTTGGAGCAGTCTCCCTATAATATTTTTTCCATTATCCGTGGAGAAGATCAGAATAATTTTGAACCTATGGGGGAAATGTATCAAAGCTTCTCAAGAGTGGAGAAGTAGAGACGTTGCCCATAGTAACCAATCAGCTACTACCTGTCATTTTATAGAATGTACTTATTAAACATTAGCAATAATCTGATTGGTTGCTCTCTACCTGTCCACTTCTCCGCTCTTTAGAAGCTTTGATACATCTCCTGCTAGTTTGCAAACGTCTTTCTGAGCTTGCAAAGAAAATTTTTTGTAATGTGAGAATCCAAAATAACTCATTATTTTCTCATCTCTACCTCCCACCACTTTATATACAGTTAAGGGGTCTTCCACCTACAAATATCTTATATTTACTGACTTACAGATACTCTCTTTAAACTTAAGGGCCCCATGCACCTGAGTCGAGATTCCCCGTTCTGACTACACAGATCCGCAGATCGGTGACCAAAACCGCAGATCTGCAGGCATCCATGATCAGGGAAATGCAACAAGTTAAAAATCCCCAACTTGCCGATTCAGACCATTTTCAGGTCAGGATCGGGGAATGGAGATTTTTCAACATGTTGAATATCCCCGATCCCCTGGCCCTGATGACGGTAGAACGGGAAATTGCGGCAATCCATCGCAGATAATGGGCCACTTGACATGGTTCCTTACATTCAAACTTCTGTTTTTTTATCTGAATATTTTAAGCAACGTGTTGTTATTGTCAACAGAAAGAGTTGTTTATAGTGATTGCTGCGTATATTGACACAGTATATACAGTATGTCAGTATACAATTTTGTTCAGTGACAACAAAATGTAACTCAGGGCCTGATTCAGGTTGGATCGCACAGCTGCGTTCGCACGCAGCCGGTCAATGTTTGTGCTCTGCGCATGCGTTGCAGTGAGCGTGTGCGAACCAGCCGCTACGATCAGGAAGCGATCGCAGTGAGCACGCAGTCCAATTGTATAGTGATTGACATGAAGTGACTGTTTGAGAGTGGAGAGAGGGGGGATGGTCGAAGGAACAGAGGCGTGCCTGTGCGTTTGAACGCCGTTACAGGGGCGTGCATAATTAAGCCCCGGCGATTGCATACGCTGGCAGAGGTCTAGATTGCGACAGGAAGTTTAGCAGTTTGTGAGGTAGGGTCAGGTCAACCACATCTGTGCAAATGGTTCCGATGTTACTCGATGTTACCGATGTTTTTGCTGACTTGCGGATGGTAAGTGGGCGGCTTTATACAGTGAGGGGTGTCTTGGTATAGTGCTGCGGTTGCCGTGCGATTGCATTCATTAGCATATTTTTGCAGCTAGCGGGTGCGTGCGAATGCAGCCAAGCGTTCCAAGCTGAATCAGGCTCTCAGTGTGATGTATTAAATGCTAGAAATGTTCGCTAGCCACCCTGTTTTTTCATTTTGGTTGTGGTTCTAAATCATTGTTGTGTTTTAGTTTTGGCAAAACCACCCTCAAGTGTTTTGGTTGGTTTTGGTTTTCTTTAAATACTTATAAAAGCAGTTTAAATCATGCAACATGGACCTGTCATTGTTCCTATAGTATTATTAACATCAATAACATGCAATCCTGTTAGATCTGTGGGCCCGATTCAGACCCGGACGCTGAAAAGCGTTCGCTTGTAGCTGCCAATGGTTCACATTGTGCGCATGCGTAGCATCGCAGTGTGTGCGCAAACCACTGTGAAAGATCGGGAAGCGTTCGCTCGCCGTGCATAGACAGCCCACCAGAGTGAGTGACAGGAGAAGCCATTTGTGGGTGGTAACAGGGGCTGGTAACTAAAAACTGGGTGTGTAGATGCAGGCGTGTCTAACTGAAATAAAGCCATGTCAGAGGTGTGCATAATTACCAGGCAGCGTCATAGTACGCGTCACCTGGTTGTATTTCACTCTGAAGTGATCGCAGTTCGTGAGATAGGGTATAGTCTACCTCAAGCGCTGCATTCGCTTCCGATGGTTCCTGATGTACTGATGGTTGCATACACTTCCTGGAGATGACGTGCACTACTGGGCTTCTTAAGACAGGCTGGTGGGTGTCTGCATACACAAAGCGATCGCATGCCAGGACATAGTGGGCATGGTTATGCCTTGCTGTGCGTTTGTCTGCCATGCTGTCACTTAGCCAAATTAGCATACGCTGGGAACGAGCGAGCGCTTCTTAGCGCCCGGGTCTGAATCGGGCCCTGAGTTCAGAACTTGCAGAAAGACCCAAGTAAAAACTCAGGGCTCAGGTCAACTCAGAACCCCAAACAGTCTATTAAATACATGACTGGATGCATGTAGTAAATGTGCAGGCTGAAGTGTACAAGCAGATCTTAAGCTGCATACACACACAACGATTTTTTTGAACGATTATCGTTAAACGATATCGTTTAACAATAATCGTTTGAAAAAATCGTTCACTTTCTGAGTCAAACGATGAACGATTATCGTTCATGCGCGTTCACGTTTGTAGTTTGTCGTTTGTCGTTTGTAGTCAGACTTGTCAACTGAACGATTTTCATTAAGGGAATATGCAAAAATTGTTTGTAGTTCAAAAAAATCGTTCATTACACTTTAAAAAATCTGACAGATAATCTGACAGAAAATCGTTCATAAAATCGTTGGTAACAAAATCGTTGGGAGAAAACCCTACAGATAAATTTACTGGTATAAAATTGCTGTCTTGTTTTTTTAAATGAAGACATACATTTGTTATCCAATTGCCAAGTTTTATACGCTAGTAGGAGAGTAGCAAGTTAGTAATGGCATTATAAAATACATTTGTATTGCTGAATTATGTATGCTAATACATTATGTATATAATCTCTAGTTTAATAGGTATTGCAAAATTGCATAACGTACTGTACCAAAGTAACAAACTGTGCATTACTGGCTTTTTAAGGTTTTGAGTCTCTAATGGGTCGTAAACATTTTGTTACATGTGAGTTGTATGAAATCTAATTTTCTCTGCATGGTTTTCTTCACAGACTTCTACTATGACTGCTTTATTCATATGGAAAATATGACAATGGATAAATGATGATATTTTACAGGTCTTTTGAATGGAAGTTAATGAAAATATTATTTTTGTTTGGAGCAATGTATGTAGGTGATGTGATCACATCTATGAGGTATTAATCATGTATTTATTGATATATTTACTAAGCACTCTGAAGCAGTAGAGATTCAGAATTTCTTTGTCCTATTTTCACTGTGCCTTATAGCTGGAATGTCTTCACAGTAAACAAGCCTGCAGGCAGTATCTCCAATTCAATTTACTTAATTATTATTATTATTATTATTATTATTATTATTATTATTATTATTATTATTATTATCAAACATGGTACATGCAGGCTTATGCAGAACCTCATCCCGAGGTTCCAATGTTTTCCCTGTTTTTATTGGTGCACCATGCAAGTAGACCTAGGGCCGTATTCAATTTGAGACGTTAAGTCCGGATTTGCGGTAATTTACCGCCGATGACGTCATTATTGCCTGTTTTAGTTTTACCCCGTATTCAATTTGGAAGACTTTCCGCCTAGGCGTTAAGTCAATGCAATGTAATAGGCGGTAAAGTATCGCCTATGAATGGCAGGCGTTAAAAAGTGCAGAATTGGGGTTTTGGGGTGCAACATTTCGGGAACCCCAGTGCAGCCTTCAGACAGTCCCCCAAAGGTAATCTGTGTCAAAAAAATAAATAAATTAAGGACACCCCAAAAATTGACTTTGAAAAATGAGGCGAAAAAAAAAAAAAGTTGGGTTACAAACTTAAAAAATAGCGAACTTGACTCTGGGAGGGGGGGTCCCCAAGTAGTATGCCCCAAGTGTTTTTTTGATTGCAGGTGTTTGCGGCAGGTGGGTTTTTCACAATTTTTTTAAGTCACTTTAGCAACTTTAAAATATGCTGAACCCCATTTTCCAGTACCCCAAATTTGATGGCCATAGTTGTTTTGCCCTAAAAAAAACTTCTAAATGCTCTTCTGCATCACCTTATTCAAAGCCGCATTTATGCACCTGCCGTGGCTATTAGAAACCCCGACTTCCTGCAGTAGTTAAAAATGGGGGTACCCATAGTGATCCCCCATGTCTACACATCTTTAGGGCGGTCCCTAGAATATTTCCCGTTTTGTTTAACCTGTAAAAAAAAAGTAGTAAAAATTTACAAAAAAAATGACATAATGTCCCCCCCCAAAAGCCAAACCAGCCCCAGGCTTGCCGGCCAGTGGTGGTTTCTAAAAATATGGGGAACAAAAAATGTAGGGTTCCACCATATTTTAGAAACCAACCAAAGGCTGCAGGGACCAGTTCTGGTTGTAAATATAGGGGTAAAAAAGTGGGGACCCCCATATATTTAAGACCAGCACCAGACCCAACCGACCGGGGGGGGAATGCCACAGCCCAGAGACCCAATCACCGGGGCTCCAGGTCCAAAGCATTAGCACCCCAAATCGGTCAGCGCAAGCCAGTGATCTCGGGGGAGTCGGGGACCCCCCAAAGAAGGGTCCCCCCCTCCCGAGCACCAGGCTTACGCTGAAGACCGGGGCTCTTCCCCATACCCCTGGCTTGGTGGGTATGGAGGTAATGGGGGGGGCCAAATAATTATTGTGTTTTACAGTGAAACTACAAGTGCCAGCATGCCTGCCATTTTGCACTTGTGGAACAACAAGTGCCAGCAGACATGCGGCACCTGTAACTTCACTGTAAAATAAATAGTTAAAAAAAGACTAAACACACACACTGTGATTAGTATAACTTTATTACACACACCTACCCATTCACACATACTTACTTATACCAGATGAATCTGTCCTCTTCTCCAGTAGAATATCTGAAACATGGCACTGCATAGAAGAATTCATATCCTGGCACTGGCCTCTGCAGCATCCCCGGGACTTGGCAAAACAAAAAAACGAGTTTACCTGATCCACGCACTAGCTATTAGTATGTGTGTTGCCACACATACTCATAGCTCCCGAATGCCAGCTGCCGGAAACATGCACGGAGCTGGCAGTCCTGAGAGCCAATCAGCGGCCGCGCTGACTGTAGAGCGGCCACTGATTGGCTCCGGCAACTGACAGTTCCCACGTGGGTGAGTCACACCACATGATGGGACCTTTTTCAAAAACAAAACAAATAAGCTAAATGCTCTTCTGCATCACTTCTTCAAAGTAGGGGAAAAAAATCACCTGCTGCAGCTATTTAAAAACCCGACTTTCTTTTGCAGCCAAAAACAGGGGTACCCATAGTGATCCCCCATGTCTGGACATCTTTAGGGAGGTCCTAGAATTATTTCCCGAAAATTCCTGTTTTTTACCGCTGATCCAAGTATCGCCGGGTCCCGTTTTCACCTACTTTCAAATTGAATACGGGTATACGCGGGCACGCGCGCGATACTTTAACACCTGGAAAACAGGCGAAGTCGGCGTTAAGTCCGGCCCGTGTTAAGTTAACGTTGCTCGGCTCAAATTAAATACGGCCCTATTTGTTTACCTGCAACGCATCGCTGAGCAGACACTTGATATTACATAAGAACATTTGCATTGTGGGATTGCACGCTTGCACTTTCATAATTGAGTATCAGTGCCATTGATATTACCGCAAGCGCCAGTTACAAGCATTGTATTCTAAAGCTTTTTGCATAACATTTGAAGTCTGTCATTTGACATAGGGGGTGATTCAATTCAATGCGATGTTGAATAGCCCCGGGAGGGAGCTCCTGAAGCTATTCAGATCACCGCGCTGTTTGGGTGGGCTAAAGGATTTCTTCTCGCACCCTCCTGGGATGCGATGAGAAATCCGACAAAAGTGCCAGCAACGCAGCTGTTTTCCAGTTTAGCGCTGCGCTAACAGCCGCACGTCCGCCACTTTAGTTGGAGAATGGCGGTTCTCGTGAATAAACACCAAGGTTAAGTTGCGAGAACTGGCATTCTCAGACTTAACAGCGCACTGAATTGAATAACTCCGGGAACTCCCTCCTGGGGCTATTCAACATCGCATTGAATTGAATCACGCTCATAGGGGTAAATTTACTAAGAATCGAGAATGGTCCAGTTTAGTTTTTTTTATCTTGATTTGCATCGTCGAGTCTCGGGTGATTTTCCCGTTTTTCATCTTTCAAATTTACTAAGAAGTGAGTTTAGCTGAAAGTGAGTTGGCCGATGGTGAAGCAGATTTAGAAATCTCCCCCGAGTTGCAAGTGAAGATGAGATTACTCACCCGAGATTGCAGTGTTTTCTCTCTGCAAATCTCTCCCGAGCTAGTAGCCTGCACATATATAGGGGTACCCCTACGCAATTTTCCCCATCCCTATAATTAAACCAGTACCTAATTTACTGTGGAACCATACTCATTTTGTTTCCCGTAATTTTAGGTACCAGGACTGGCTGGCAAGTCCGGGGCTGGTTAAGCTTAGGGCTATATCATTTTTTTTTTTAAATATACCCTATTTAAACTATTTACAGGCAGAAACATACACAAATCACAATGATTTGTGTATGATTAAGTCAAACTCGCAGCTCTGGAGGTGGGTGTTTAAAACTTCAATTTGGCAGAGAGTTTGCAGGCATCTCACCCGAGATTGTCATCTCGATTCTTGGTAGATTTTTGAGCTGTACCTTTTAGGTGAAAAGTACTTCCGAGTCTGCCCGATGGTGATAAGATTGGATTTTGCTATCTCATCTGAGTTTTACGAGTGAGAAGAGAGAAATCTCTCTCTAACTCACCCAACTTTGCATTTAGTCAATTTGCGGGTTGAAAATCATGCCTAAAATCTCCTGAGATTGGCATGTCGACCATTCTCAATTTCTTAGTAAATTTACCCCATTGACTTCAAAAGAGTGTGGTGACAAAATTTGAGGGGACTAGTTGCATCACTTCATAGCCATGCAGGGTTCTCCCCTGAAATTTTTTTCAGCCAGGTGGCATTATGCAGTAGCTGGGTGGGGGCAGACTAAACACTTATACTGATGACCAAGACTCTGGAAATTAATGCCCATTTGCTGGCTGGACTGAACACTCTTATACCCCTTTTACACCAGAGCTAAAACCCGGGTTATTGCAGGGTTAACCTGGGTAGCTCCTTTGTGTAAAAGGGGAAAGGGTTGGATTGCCGGATTGAGTGACCCGGTAATCCAAACCAGGTGACTTGCAGGGTTTAACATGGGAATAACCCATAACGGATCGTGCCGCATGCCTGCTGATTGGCCGACTTTAGTGGCGCTTGGAGATGATGTAATCTGCAGACCTGGCTCTGGTGTGAACAGCGCCAGCTCAGGAATAGCCTGGGTCAGTGCCGGGAAAATTCCTGGTCTAATCCGGATTGGAACCCTGTTCCAACCTCTGGGTCAGATGCGGAATTTCATTGTAAAAGCAGTATTACATTAATTACAAAGACTCTGTAGACTATTGCCAGCAATGTGGAAGAACACCATAAATGTGCACAGTTCTAACATGGGCAGTAGCGCTGATGAGGTGTTATTTTGTTCTCCCTGCTTCAACTCTGTGTCAGCCAAACTTCAGCTAATTTTCTAAATACAAAGAAAAAAATATGGTTTATCGGCACCAATTAAATTACTTGGTGTAGAACTGAATTGCCTGCTGCTTTAAAAAAATTAAGGGAATTTTTAACCCTCATAAATATAAACTACAACAAAAAAGAATAATAGAAAGCGATAGCACACACATCTTATATATTATTATTATTATTATTATTATTATTATTACCAGTTATTTATATAGCGCACACATATTCTGCAGCACTTTACAGAGAAGATCTGACCATTCACATATATAAAAAAGAAAAATGTATTCACTCTTTTTCTTAATGAAAAAGTAATACCAGCTATTTAGCAAACATTATTAAGCCAAAATATTTCAGACAGGCATATATTTAACATTAATGAATGCAGATCAGAAAATTAATAGTGAAAGTCTCCTGTTTTATACTGTACCTTCATTTAAAACAACACTTGAATCTTTTAAAAAATCCTTAAGAATATAGAACCATAAGAAAACTGTTTGTTTTTCTATACTGTAGGTAGTAACCACAGTTGTTGTCTAATCTTGAAAGCCACACATTGTAACAAAACAATTACATTTGCAACCTTGTTTCATAATGATTGGTATTTTAGTAATACAAACTAACTCTTTCTTAAGTATCAGTATAGTGGAATAATGGATTTATCTATAGTAGTTCCAACAGTAATTAGTGATTGGATGTGACCGAGTGCTGTCAGTAAATGTAAAGAATGGGTTAAATAAGATGAATATATGTTGTACAAGTGTGTATATAAAACTTCAATGCATGCACAAAAATAAATGAAGCACCTATGATGCTTAAAAGCAATAGGTTGCACAAGTATGATGTTTATAGCCCTTTTACAGGGTTAAAGGAGAGTCCCGGTCTAGCATCTGAGAGATGATGGCGGGTCTTCTCAGTAGCGCTACCGCTGAGATCGTTCCAGCGTGAGTCTGGCTGGTGTAGTCACTTGCAGCTATGGATGACGTCACTCGGGGATCTTGCAGAGGATCGGGGAACACTCCTAATAGCCAATGCGTTTCGTATTACACTGGATACTTTTTCAAGAATGTTGCAATGTTCAAAGGTGGCTGTATTTATTTAAAATCAAATTAAACCAATTTTATTGTTTTCTATAAAATGGACACTCAGGTCCTGAAATTCAAAGTTTTTTGGTGGTAACCACAAGGTTGAAGTGCATGCATTGCTTTATAATATAGGAATAGACAACCAGTGTCAGGCTATAAATGAAAATGAGGTTACCTCTCTTTACATCGATGTCAGGCTATAAATGAATGGGTAGGTTACCTCACAGACCAGACAAAAATCTAAAAAAATAAATAAAAATAGTTTTTTAAAAATATGTGTACTCAGGAGCTTATTTTGATAAAATATATGAATATTTAAATATATTTATATAAAATTCATTATATAAAAAACTTGGTAGTAGTGGACATTTAGAGGAATATCTATATAACATTGTTGGGATCTATATAACATTGTCGGGATAAGAAAATCTAAATATAAAATCTGTGTATAAAATATATATATATATATATATATATATATATATATATGTATATCAAAAATGTATTTATTTATGGCGATGGTATAAGTCAATAGCAAAAGGAAGATTGTTTTATACTGGACTTAATTTGGTTGTGGTTATTCCAAAAACACATTAGGGTCAAAATCAATGTTTAACCCCTTAGGGGTTAAGGTCCCCAAGGTATGGATCCACTTTGTTTCACATTTTTTAAGTGCTGTCACTATATCTCCTCCCCTTCAATGCGGGGTCACTTTTTCAATTCCTATAAAATTTAGTCCACTAGGGATTTGGTTATGTTTCTCCAAGAAATGCTGCGATATACTGTGTGTGGTTAGGCCTCTTTTTATATTATAGATGTGTTCGGCTATTCTGATCTTTAATTTCCTTTTTGTTTGGCCCACATATTGTTGACCGTAGGGACATTCTAATAAATATTCAGTTTCACAGGTTATTTGTTCTTTTATCTCAAATTCCTTTCGGTTTTGGTTAGATTGAAGTTTTTCTATTTTCTTTGTTGAATGTTGGGCATAGTTTCTGCATCCTTTGCATGTTAAACATCGAAAAAACCTTTTATTCTTTGTTTCTTTTTCTCTTTTAATGGTATATAGCTCATTGTTAATTCTTGTTTTAGGTTTTTCGCTTTTGTGTAGATGATCTTTGGTCTTTCTCCAATTATGGTTTTAAAGTCTTCATCTAAATGTAGAATGTGCCAATGATGTTTGTATATATCTTCTATTATTTTATAATTGCTTTTATATTGTGTTATTACTGCAAGTGCGGGGTTCTCTTTTATCTTATGTTTGTACTGAATGGCATCTTTTCTGTTTAGATCCAATTTTTGTATAATTTCCTTTTGTAATTCTTGGTCTTTATATCCTTTCTCCACAAAGTTTTTCTTTAATGCTTCACTTTGTTTCAGGAATTCTTCCTTTTCCGTACAATTCCTAAAAATTCTTTTGATTTGACCTCCAGGTATATTTTTAATCCATTTTCTTTTATGATTACTTGTTGTTCCCATGATGTTGTTGCCATCTACTTCTTTTATGTATGTTCTTGTTTGTAGCATGTTTTTTTTTACATAGATTTCCAAATCTAGGAACGTGATTCTTTCTTTGCTATATTGCGTTGTGAATTCAAAACCAATGAGATTTGTATTAATATAGCTAATGAAATCATTCAATTTCTCATCTGGTCCGTTTCAAGAAAAGAGGACATTGTCAATGTAGCGTTTCCAACATATTAAATAATCTTTATATATATATTGTTATTCCATATGCTGTCATCCTCCCATTTTGTTATGAATAGATTGGCATAACTGGGTGCACATGTTGTGCCCATTGCTGTGCCTTTGATTTGTTTGAAGTAGTCTCCATTGTACCAAAAATAGTTGTGGTGGAGTATAAACTCAATACTGCTCATAATGAAGTTGATTTGTTATGTCTTCATATCCGTGCTTTCTGTTAGGTAATGTCTCATGTGGTTACACCCTAGATCATGTTCGATAGATGTGTACAGTGATTTGATGTCACTTGTGCAGAGTGTGAAGCCTTCTTTCCACTTTAATTGTTCTAAGAACTGTTGGACTTGAATGGTGTCCTTTAGGTATCTGTTCTGCTGGTGTACTATCTTTTGTAAGAAAAAGTCTATATAGGTTGATAATTTGGAAGTTAGAGATCCAATCCCTAACACCAATCCACTGCCAGGTGGATTATGTTTGTCTTTATGTAATTTCGGTAGATGGTAAAAAGTGGGATCTTCGGGGTCTTCTCATTGAGATAATCAAATTCTTTTTTAGGTAATATTCCCAGCTCTAAGCCTTCTTCCAACTGCAAGATTAGTTCTTTTTGGTCTTTCTTTGTGGGATCACCTTACAGTTTGTTGTATATAGTGATGTCTGATAGCAGCCATTCTAATTCTTCAGTGTATTTGTCCTTATCCATAATCACCAGGCCCCCTCCCTTGTCAGCCCACTTTATTATAATTGATTTATCGTCTTTTAGTTCTTGGAGGGCCTTTTTTTCTGCTGTGGTGAGGTTATATTTAGGTGTCATTCTGTCTGGTATATTCTCAATTTCTTTTTCTATTAGTTTTTGAAATGTGTCAATGTGTGGGCCTTTAATGTGTATTGGATAAAACGTGGAATTTGGTTTGAAGGAAGTATGTTGATATTGTGATGGCGGTCCTAATGCTGTTCTGGTTATTGGATCTCTCGCAAATAATTTTTTCAGGCATAGTTTTCTAATGAATTTTTGACTGTCATCAAAAAGGTTGAATTTATTGATGTTGGAATGTGGAGCAAACTTGAGTCCTTTGTTTAGTACATTCTCATGTTCTTCTTGTATGGTTCTTTTGCTAAGGTTGAATATACTTTGTTTTGAAATGGTATTCAGCAATTAAAAAATGTGAAACAAAGTGGATCCATACCTTGGGGGCCTTAACCCCTAAGGGGTTAAACATTGATTTTGACCTTAATGTGTTTTTGGAATAACCACCACCAAAACAAGTCCAATATAAAGCAATCTTCCTATTGCGTTTGAATTATACCATCGTCATAAATAAATACATTTTTGATATATATATATATATATATATATATATATAGCACTAATCCACGGCACTCACCATTCCTAGTTTTGGGGTGCAACATGGTATGTGACCACATTGTTTAAATAGAAATCACAGGGGCTCTGCACTCACCATAATAACTAATAATAATAATAATAAACATAATAAACAGTGGGGTTTTGGTTCATGAATTGATCAATGCATTTAAGCTTGCAGCCCATCATCACAGGACCCCACTTTACTGCAAGTCCCTACTCTATTGCTCAGAATTATAACATGACATTAGTGTTAAACTCAGGGTATGCTATCAAGGTTTAAAGCTCACAGCAACTTTGCTTTTAAATGTGAGACAGTTACCAAGCACACCTGTTGCAAAGCACCTAGGAAAACAGCTGACACAAGTTAGATAACTAGTTAATAGGGGTGCATGAGAAAATGTGATCACAAAAATGATTAATTATAAAAATTAATCATAATAAACAAAAAGCACTAATCCACGGCACTCACCATTCCTAGTTTTGGGGTGCAACATGGTATGTGACCACATTGTTTAAATAGAAATCACAGGGGCTCTGCACTCACCATAATAACTAATAATAATAATAATAAACATAATAAACAGTGGGGTTTTGGTTCATGAATTGATCAATGCATTTAAGCTTGCAGCCCATCATCACGGGATCCCACTTTACTATGTTTATTATTATTATTATTAAATTTTTATTGTACTTTTTAATGTCATTTTATCTGACTGTGAGTTACTTGCACCACAATTTCATTACGTTTGTAATGTGGATGTGATAATAATTTTTTTTCTATTGATTGACTGGATTGACAGCTGAGCGGTCTGGGAAAACTGCCCGGATGGTGCAACCATGAAAAAGGCCCTAGGGAAAACACTGTGCTTGCCACATCTCTGGAGACACATGCTTCTAAAGCAATAGACTGCCCTTAAGCTTCCTCCCCTACAAACACCCCTAATTATCATAGATAACAGTGGTACCAGGATGAGTGGGTCACACTTCTGAACAGTTCTGGCTACAGAACGATGGATTCAGCATTGTCCTGCCAAAATCAGGTTGGGTATGTTTTTTTGTCATATATCAGATAACTTTTGCTTCAACTATATATTTTGCCACAGCTGCAATGTAAAGTCAGGGATAAGGCTGCATAATGTGTTTCACATTCATACCTCATCTTTGAAACTGGACGCTTTTGGGATTAGTTGTAATTGAGCCGTAATTGTTCAATCTCTAATGTTATGTACTGCAAAATTAACTTAATATGTAACCTACTTTTCAAAATAAAACATACAGGGTATACTGTATTATTGCTGACATTGGGAACGTGTAAGATCGAAATGTAATCCATTGTTACATAATTAAGCAGCATGCTGTCGATCCTGCTGTTTAGTTCATTTGTTTCTGTTTTTTTAATAAAGATGTGAAATTTTATCACATCACTTCCAATGGCCATTATCCGGCCCGTAAATTGCAGTAGCTACATGTTTTGCAGATCTAATTTTACATTGAAATCCCATAATAAATGTACCATAGCTGCTTTGTTTCTAAATGCTCTCCTAGTTGTAATTAAACATTGGAAATAAAAGCAATTTATGTAGCAACAAGCCTTGCTGAGCACTATCAACTTTAATGTAATTGTCTAAGTACTACTTAAACATATTGATTTGTACGCAGTGTAGTTATTATTTAATAAAGACTTAATAAGATATGTTTGCTTCTGTAGACTACAGTACATCAATGTAGGCAGTACCTTGTGTAAGTCAAATTGTTTTGGCATCAATACATTTGTGTTGTTCACTTAAGTTTGGGTATCTGAAAGTACCTGAATTAATAATGGGTGACATGGGACTTTATAGCATGGCTGGGGTATACCTCTCAATGGGGCAGATGTATGAGCTCTGGGAAGTGATAAAGTGCAGAGTGATAAACAACCAACCAATCAGCTCCCAACTGTCATTTTTCAAACACAGCCTGTAACATGACAGTTGGGAGCTGAGTGGCTGGTCATTTATCACTCTGCACTCTATCACTTTCCAGAGCTTCTTACATCTGCCCCATATTCATAAATGGAAAAAAAAGGACAGATTCTGCACCAAAACCATATTCAGGAGCTGGTTCAAAGGTAGACGCAGTAATGGACCTATCTGCGTCTATTGGGACCCACCCGTTTGCGACTTTATGCAAATGCCTCTACAAAGTCTCTCCCTGGTTCACATCCGTGTGTCCGAATGTACAAGCACTGAAACACCCACTTTCAGCGTCTGACTGTAATACCAATTGGTACGTTGCACCATCAAAATGTGCACCAGCCCCATGGCAGGTGCAGTTTATCCATCTGAGTATGGCCTCCTATGTCAGCAGTTAAGCTCCTGTAAATGCAAGCACTTTCACCGACATGTCCGCGTCAATCCCAGCCCATAAGTTGGACCATCTCTGTGCATGCGATAAGACACTACCCTGTCACTGCCCAGGAACGCCCACTACATTTCCAGTACTCTTCTACATGTGGGTGTCTGAAATCGCAATTACAACTATGTATGGACACAATCAAGACTCATGCGCAGTACCAATCAAATCTTTCCACTGCGTCCATCAGTGCCACTTCATCCACCTCTGAATCAGCTCCTTAGGGGTATATTTACGGGTGTTGCCCATATCAGCCAATCAGATTCTACTTATCATTTATCTAGCACCTTCTAGAAGATAATAGCTAGAATCTGATAGGCTGCTATGGGCAACATCTCCACTTCTAAAAACTCTCACTTTAGTAAATATAACCCTAAATTTCAAGCTGAACCCACATTTCCCTGCAAAACCACACTGATTTGCTCATAGGCCATGTCCATTTTGTTATATGAAAATCAGGACTGTTAGGAGGCATGGGTGGGGAGATCTCAGCGGAAACAATGGGCACACAGTATGGAGGAAAATAGAAGTGTAGTACATACCAATTTGCTTATTATCAGTCTGCATGAATGCTTAACACATATTGGGCTTAATACTAAACTGATGAATATATCACACTTGGTACCAAGTTGAGACACATCCATAATTAATTTGAGTTGGTTCATTTATTTGAACTGTGAACAGAAATAAAGCCAGTATAGCTCATGCTTGGTTGCCAGCATACATCAAAATAATTTCCAGGGACTGTTTTTACTATTATGCATGGTGCTATCTTGGTGTACCCAGGCCCCATCCTGACAGGGTCATTAAATAGAATCGGTTGATGAAATACAGACGTCTGAAGGCCAGCAGCTGAAGATCCCGACTAAGGTAAGTAACACCCCTAACCCTCCCCTTCCCCCCCCCTAACCGTGACCCTCCCTTAGGGGTGCCTAACCCTAATCTCCCCCCAGGGGTGCCTAAACCTAACCCCCCTCCCCGCACCCTAAACCTAACCCTCCCCCGGTGGTGTCTGACCCTAACCCCTCCTTCCCCTAGCCTAATCCTAACCCTCCCCCCCCGCTGCTAAGCGCTCCCGACGCCCGGCTTACCTACGATCGGTATGCCGGGTATCGAGATTTCAGCATGGGACTGATAATAGGCATCGGTGTTTAGATGCCTATCATTAGTCCCATGCCGGGATTTCACAGTCAGGAAGCCGGCAGTCGGCATTTCAACCGCCGGCTTTCTGACTACAACCCCATTAGACATAGTTATAATGTGATGGAATTGTGCTGTAGAATTGGTCAGTAATGAGCCAAAAGAACATTTGCAGCTGCAATGAAGCCCCTATGTGTTAAGATGACCCTATGAAGTGAACGGACATTTGTGGTATGCGAACGTTAGGGCAGTAGTACTCTACCTCTGCTAATACTGTACTTCTGCTCACTGCTCAGTGAAGCACCCAATCACAGTTCACTTCCACATATCAATGTATGGGGTCTGGGGAGAGCACAAGTGAGGGTAGAAATAAAGACATTCCTCTATCACCCCGCTCATTGTTCACTGATCAGGTTATTCACTCAGCAATTACCAATTCTTACAAAATATGTATTTAAACTTGTGCTGCCCTAATATGAAAAATGTGATACAGTCTAAGGGGTCTATTTACTAAGCAGTGTTAGGAGACAGAGTGAAAAGTGATAAGAATAAAAAAGTGATAAGGTGCCAGCCAATCAGCTCCCAACTGTCATCTCACAGGCTGTGTCTGAAAAATGACAGTTGGGAGCTGATTGGCTGGCAGCTTATCACTTTTCACTCTGTCTCCTAACACTGCTTAGTAAATAGACCCCTACAGTAAGTCTCCCTTTGTAAAAAGGGTCCTTCAACAAGATTTACATGCCAAGCCTACTTAAAGTGATTATGTGTCTCCCTGGATATTCCTATGCCACAACATCTCTAGCCAATCATAATCCAGAATTATGTTTTATTATCACAGATTAGAATTATATACATTCCTTCACCACTGTCTGCTCTGTCAATAGCACAATTTGTCACCAAGCTTTCCTCTTATGCAATAAGACTCATGTATAGTTAATAATCTGGTTCAGTATTTCTCTTGTCTGTCTGGAATTGTATGGCTTGCAGTGTTATTGTAGTCATGTCATTACTTCCATCTAGTGTTTTTAGTTCAAATGAAAACATGTAAAACCTTACCGTCAGTGAGGCTTTTCCCCATAGCATTTGTCAGAAGTTTCTGCAGCTCTGTGAACTTTTATTCTCATCAGTACAGTACATTCCGTAGCAAACTGTAGGTTGAGATTTCTCAGCTTTGCCTAGTGTGATCAAGTGATTGACATGTCCTAAACAGCTGTTGTAATGTCACTCAGCCTGGGTATGAAACTTACTGCTTGGAATAGAACAATCAATTATCATCGACTTGTGAGTATACTGTGTACTGTGTACAGTCACTGCTTATTTCTATCATTATTTTGTCTGCCTGCTTTAATAACACACAATATATAAGGTAAGCTTACCTATGTCTGTAAAAAAATGCAATCAATCAAGTAACCAGTGTTTCTTTATGTTTGTCTGTCTATCCACACAATATGAAAAACAAATAAATCAATATAATGAATGTGACAAAGTCTTATACAAAGTCCTACTGTATCTTGCATATCATCTGTGTTGCCTGATTATATACTAAGGTATGTAACAGTTACAGCCTGTACCTCCTTGTCAGTAATTCAGCCCTGTATGGTATGACAAGGGCTGCCATAAGAAATTGTGGGGCCTGGGACTGACAAAATTGACAGGGCAAAGGTGAGTGAAGCTGTGGATGTGGTTGGAGCTACAGCACGGGTGGGGCAATTGGTGCGTAGATCTGTTTAAAAAAATGACAATGTTTGGGCTCTGAGGGTGGATGCAGGGGTGTAGCATGTAATCATGGCGCCCGGAGCATGTGTGCTACCGCGCTCCCTCCCCCCAAGTGTTCCAGGTAGCATGTAGGGGCAAATAAAAGGGAAATAAAAATAAACATTAGGGGCAGTATCAAACTGGGACATGGAGGGCTAGATATATTATATCAAACCCACTAAAATAGTTCCAGCAATTAAAAATAAACCACAATTACCTATTAAGCCACACAGTAGTGGCCCTTATTCACATTACGCCACATGGTAGTGTCTTTTATTCATGTTACACCACAGTAGTGCCCCTTATTCATATTATGTTACACAATAATGGCTACAATGCATGTTATGCCACACATTAGTGCTCATTAATTTGTGTTATGCCACAGTTTTGGCTATTTTTTCACATTATACTAAACAGTAGTCCCTACAGTTCATATTATGTCACAGTAATGTCCATAGTTCACATTATGCCACAGTAGTGACCCTTATTCACATTATGCCTAACAATAGTGCCCCTTATTTGTTATGCCACAGTAGTCCCCCTTATACACATGCCATAGTAGTGTCCCTTATTGGCATTTGGTGTCAAAGCAGCCATGCATGACCTCACCAGACTCACCGCTCCGGCTTCTCCCATTCACGGGTGCCACTACCCAGGCTCTCAGCATCAGCAACCGGCTCAGGCCTCCTCTCAGCAGCAGGGACACAGCTTCTCCCCTGGGCCGGCTGACGTCAGGGCCAGGGTGGTAGGTGGGACCCACCTCAAAGGTGGAAAAGAGGAGAAGCCGAGGGTGATTGTGGGAGGGGACCGCCTCCTCCTCCCTCTTTTTTATTGTCCATGACTCCACCCTTCCTCCCTTCCTTTCAGTCCCACAGCTGGGTTAAGGGTCCCAAGCAAAATACTGCCTTGGGGCTCCATATTAATGTATACATAAATACAGACAGTTTATACATTTTTCACACAGCTCTCCCCACTCACTCAGATTTTTCCCCTTCTCACACATATCTCCTCCCATCAAACACACACAATGATCCCCCTCATTCAGACCCTGCCACAGCTCTTCCCCTTACACAGCTCATCTCCCCTTACACAGCTCTTCCCCCTCACTCAGATCTTCTCAGAATCCCTCCTTCATACACTCTCACACACACACACACACACACATACACACAGTTCTCCCCCTCACAAAGATCACCCTTCCTCACACAGAAATTGAAATATCCAGTTCCACACAACATACTTTGAAATAGCCAGATTCACAAAAAAACACTGAAAAATCCAGATCCACATAAAAAAATCTGAAAAATATTGAAAAAGCCACATCTACCATAATACTTTAGCAGTTCATATGGTAAAGCCGTCACTGCCATCAGGGTTTTTCTTTTCTTTTCTTTCATATTGTATTTTTGATGACTGCCATTTCACTCATTACCCAATTTCTCACATACATCTTTTTACATGCATGAAATATACCACATATATACATTCTTTCAATACTTTTTTCAATCATTTTACGATATACTATTATACGTCACACCCTCTAACTCATGTTAAACACACCACGTTACCCCATTACTTATATTGTTCAATTCCTATTATTTATAAGGAGTAAGGAAGCACCTCAAAACATTAAAGGTGCGCTGTTATTATTTCTATTTATGTTAGCTTGCAGCGATAGTTCAGAGTACTAGGAGGAGAGGACAGAGCAGGCATAAAGAGAGGGTATCTGCAGGAAGGTGACCGTGGGTCCACAGGTTAGGGCAGCCACCATACAGCAGGTTATAGTCTGACATTAGACGGTGGCAGCCTGGATAGTTGCAAGGGGTAACTATACAATAGTATGCAGGGAAGCTGTGTGGATTTGGTGCTGGGCAGAGCTGGTTACAGCTGACGGACAGGCTGGCAGCCATGGAGAGACAGTGCTAGTGGCTCATTTTTTTTTTTGGCCAAGTCTTGTGGAGCCTACTGGAAAAGGGGATAGATCCAATGCCAAGAGGTAGGTGAGTATTGGATTTTTTTTTCACAGGTAAACCATGGTAATTCTATAGGATAAGGGGACCGAACATCTGGCAGAAGGTAAGTATGTGTGAGTGTGTTAGGTATGTAATAAACTTTTACTTTCTACGGTGTGTGTGTCATTTTGTTATTTTACTATTTTTTTACAGTTTGGATATGGGTCCCGGCACCTGTAGTTCCACCATAAAACACAATAATATACTTCTATTTTTGATACTATTACTCCTGCACCCACTGGCCAGGGGTGCAGGGAAGAGCCCGGGGCTTCAGCGTAAGCCTGGGGTGCCTGGGAGATGGGGCGTCACCACCTCCCCTGTGATCCCCAGCTTGGGCTGATTGGCTTGGGATGTTAATGCTTTGGCCAGGGTGACCCGGTGAAAGGGTCCCCTGGCTGTGGCATTACACCCCGGCTATGTTTGAGTCCGGTGCTGGTTTTAAAAATAGGGGGAACCCCAGACCATTTTTACCCCCTATTTTTAAAACCAGGACTGGCTCTGGGAGCCCAGTGCTGGTTCATTAAATACGGGGGAACACTACAAGTTTTTTCCCCTGTATTTTTAGAACCAGGACTGGTGAAAATGCCTAAACTCACCCAAGATTTCACACTTGACCAAACACGAACTCTAGTAAATTTACCCCATATACTGTGAATCCCTTCATGGCAGAAAGTAACTAATCTTTTCCCACAGTGCACAACAATAAAGTCTGCTTCATATGTAATATCAGTTTATGTCCTGTGTATTATTGTTAGTATGCTTTTTTCCTTTGTGCTTACCCTGTGTCTGTTCACACTTTTTTTCTGAATTATTTGCTGCATCTCTATAACCGTAGGGGAAGCCAATAGAATACATTATAATACAGAAAATGGAGCTACAAGATGATGCATGGACTTACCAATGAATATTTTTAGGAGTTTATGTTTAGGTCTGGTGAAGTCTTCAGTTAGAATCTAATTTAGCAGAGCATGAACCAGTGCCCACTTCCAGAGCCAGCCAATCAAATTACAAATTCCACAAACATTGTTACTGCTTTTTGATAAATGCAATGTGCAAATGACACAGAACTATCATTCATCAAATTCCCGGCATGGCTACAAGTTAACACTTTATCATCCATTTTTAATAACCAATGTGAAAATAACAGTTTATTTTTTTCTGTAATAAATTATTTCAGTGTATCTTGCATCCAGGTTCTATAACAAGAAAACATTATTGTGGTCTATGGGTAAATGTTAGTTTGGCCCCTTTATCAAAAATAAAGCCATCATTTTAATGCTATGCCCGTAGCCTACCAAATTCCTACCTGAGAGAGAGGAATTGCTAACACAAAGCATAGATATGTTTCTGAATGGTAGAGATGAGACTCACCTGTCTTCCAATGTTCCAAAGAAGCAACATAGCTGCTATAAGTTCAGGAATCTGGGAACTATAATTGTAACTAGATAGGCCATAGAGTACTAGGGGTATATTTACTAAAGTGAGAGTTTTTAGAAGTGGAGATGTTGCCCATAGCAACCAATCAGATTCTACTTAACATTTAACTAACTAGCACCTTCTAGAAGATAATAGCTAGAATCTGATTGGTTCCCGTGAGCAACATCTCCATATCTAAAAACTCTCACTTTAGTAAATTAACCCCCTAGACTCGACTAGTATTGAACTACAGATGTGTCCTCATACACCAAACTTTTTTGCGCCCTATGGCATGAGACAAATTACATGACATAGATGCTCCGCCATGGGTAGCGATTCCAACATTTCATATTTTTCCTTAATTTTGCAATTTTTTCACATTGTAGCTACAAACATATTCACTTATAGTGTGCGAGGCATTTTGGATTAGTATTGTTGCCGCAAAGTTTGTAATAAGGGATGTCCAGAAAAAGGACACATCCCTCTGACCCAACATTGACTTCTGTAGACTGAACAAAATCACAGTCAAGAATGCATATCCCTTGCCGCTCATCTCTGTGCTCTTTGACCAACTGTGTGAGGCATAAATCTTCTGTAAGATTGATCTCAGAGGTGCATACAATCTCATTCGCATCAGAGAAGGGGATGAGTGGAAGATGGCTTTTAACACCCATTCAGGACATTACGAGTATCTAGTTATGCTGTTCTGCCTCTCCAATGCCCCAGCCATGTTTTAAGATTTTATTAATGAGGTGTTAAGGGATTTCTTGGGAGTCTTTGCAGTGGTTTATTTGGATGACATCCTCATCTATTCTAAGTCCATGGAGGAACATCAGAGACATGTCAGGCAGATTTTGCGAAGATTACCAGATAACAACCTGTATGCCAAACTGGAGAAGTGCGAGTTTGATGTTAAGGAGGTGTCATTCTTGGGCTACAGTATTTCTTCACAAGGTTCTCCATGGATCCTGGGAAGGTGAAGGTCATTGTGGACTGGGAGCAACCCGCTACATTGAAGGCCATTCAACGGTTTCTAGGGTTTGCGAATTATTACCGCAGGTTCATCAAGTCCTTTTCTGCCATAGTCTCCCCCATCATGGAGCTAACCAAAAAAGGAGCTGAGGTTGCAAACTGGTCACCTGGGACCATTCAAGCCTTTGACACTTTGAAGGCGGCTTTTGTGTCTGCTCCTGTCCTCCGGCATCCGAATCCAGAGCTCCCATTCATCGTTGATGTCGACGCTACTGAGATTGGAGTAGGCGCTATCCTTTCTCAGAAAGATATCAAGGATGGTAAGCTGCACCCATGTGCCTTCTTCTCCAGGAAATTCAGTTTGGCAGAGAAGAACTATGATGTGGGCAACCAAGAGCTGTTGGCAATTAAGTGGGCCTTTGAGGACTTGAAGCATTGGTTAGAAGGGGCTAACCATGTGGTGACAATTCTTACAGATCATAAAAATCTGGCCTACATTGAGACGGCAAAAAGGTTGAACGTGAGGCAGGCATGATGGGCTCTTTTCTTCACCCGTTTAATTATGTGATTTCGACCTGGGTCCAAGAATATTAAATCGGATGCCCTGTCTCAAAGCTTCTCTGTCAGTCAACCTCCTAGGGCTTCAGAAGAAAACATCATTCTGGCTTCCAGGCTCCATAGTGCGGTCACCAGGACCCTGGCAGATTCTCTCAGGGCTTGTCAAACTGAAGCTCCTCATAGTAAACCATTAGATGTGCTTTTTGTCCCTGAGAGATTTCGTAAAGCTGTGTTGAAGGACTTTCATTCCTCAAAGGCAGGGGGTCATCCTGGCATTTCTAGAACATTTGAACTTCTGTCTCAATCTGTGTGATGGCCGTCCATGTCTAGAGACACACGTGACTTCGTCCTGGCCTGTGATGTATGTTCTAGAAATAAGACCCTTAGGACTACTCTGCAAGGTCTGTTGTGTCCTCTTCCAATGCCCTCTAAACCATGGACCCACATTGCAATGGACTTTGTCGTGGACCTTTCTGTATCCTCTCATTGTACGGTCATCTGGACCATCATAGACCATTTTTTCAAAATGATGCATTGCATTCGTCTCGTTAAGTTACCATCTGCCAAGGAGTTGTCTACACTTTTCCTACAGCATGTCTTCAGGCTCCATGGGCTTCCTGTGGATATTGTCTCAGATCGGGGGACGCAATTTGTTGCTCGTTTCTGGAGGTGCATTTGTGCTGATCTCAGAATCAAGGTCAGCCTGTCATCAAGGTATCACCCACAGACCACTGGGCAGACGGAGCGGGCCAATCAGTCCCTGGAACAGTACCTCCACTGTTTCATCTTGAAGTGCCAAGACAACTTGGCTTCACTGTTGCCCTTTGCAGAATTTACCTATAACAACTCCTGCCATTCTGCTTCCTCCGTCTCTCCATTCTTCTGCAATTCTGGGACGCATCCTAGGAGCAATTCTTTTGAGCCCTCGACAACCAGAACAACTTCTTCTCCATCACTTTCTAGACTACGATAGGTTTGGAGAAAGGTGCATCAGTCTCTCCTTCAAGCATCAGGTTGCTCCAAAAGGTGGGCTGACAATCATCGGAGACCCTGTAATTTCAAAATAGGAGACTTGGTCTGGCTGTCAAGTAAAAACATTAATCTACTCCAGAGGTCACAGAAGTTGGGGCTCAAGTTCATTGGCCAATTTCGTATTATTGCCCAAGTGAATCCTGTGACCTTTCGACTGAGATTACAGAGGACTCTTAGGATCAATAATACCTTTCATTGCTCCCTCCTGAAGCCAGTGTTTGTTTCCTCCAAGTTTACTCTGAAACATCCGGCTAGGCCTCCACCTATGCTCGTCCAAGGATGCCAGGAGTTTGTCGTGGAGAAGATCCAAGATTCTAGAATTTCTCATGAATCTCTTCAGTTTCTGGTCCACTGGAAGGGGTATGGACCAGAGGAGAGTTCCTGGGTTCCAGAAAGCTCTTTGCATGCTCCTACCCTGAAGAGGAGGTTCTTCCAGGACAAACCAGAGTCTAGGTGTTCCTTAAACCTCGTCAAGGGGTGGGGGGGTACTGTTAGGATCTGCGTTTAGCAGATCATCTTGGTTGCATTTTATCCTGTCTTGTCTGTGTTAGCTATAGCCTGTCAGTCCTGTCTATCTGCTAATCTCATGTGTTTATTAATTAACTGTCTGTCTGTCTGTGTGCAGTATCAGCTGCACACTAGTTAATTGTCTTGTCTGTGTGCACAGGCCAGGTGCACACTGGTCTGTCATTAGGAAGGTTGCAGAGCTTGCTCTGATTAAACTCTGTATCTGTTAAATTACAGCCAGCCCTTCACTCCATGCCAGTGATAGAGTTTCACGTGGTTCCAGTTCTGGCATTGTCTCCTGTATCCAGTCAAGTATCCAGTCCTTCTGCTATCTTGTATACCTGCCGTTGGTGTCATCTGGGCAGCACGGTTCGCTCTCCTGCGTCCTCGGTACACAAGCTGGTGTACTCACGCTTGTGTGAACCCGGTGGCAGAGGCCTTAATCCAGTGTTCTCAGGGCCTGATTCAGAGCCGGACGCTATTTGCGCTCGCTCGTTCAGAAAAAGGGGCCGGATATTTAAATAGAGCGCTCGCTCTTTGCGGTCTGTTGATGCCTCTATGTCTGAATGAGCAAACGAAACATGCGCTCGCTATTTTTTTATAAAACGCCCCCTGGCCGCTCGCATCCTACGTCATCTCCGCTATTTATTAGATTAATCGAGTACATTGAAAGGTGTATGAACTGCTCGCAGTGCTTGTGGTTGGACTTTCCTACCGCAATAATGCGAGCAGTTCAGGCTAAAAGACAACCAAGTGACGTGGTCGATGACGCTGCTTTGTTAATTATGCACACACTTAAAACACCCGTTTTGACCGTTTGGCACGCCTGCGTTCGGTTCTCCACTCCCCATTTTCAAGCACCTTCCCCTGTTACCACCCACATACGCCTCGTTCTATCACTCAAATTAGCAGGCATTCGCTATTTTGCAACCACACAATTTCCGACCACAATGACTGGTTCACGCATGCGTATTACAACCCATAGGCATGCGCAGTTGTGCGAACATCGCTCGGAGCGAACGAGCGGCCACTTACGAGCGGCTCTGAATCAGGCCCTCAGTGCACAAGCCAGTGTACTCGCACCTGTGTCAACCCGGCGTCATAGGCCACAATCCAGCGTCCTCAGTGCACAAGCCAGTGTACTCACGCTTGTGTCAATTTGGTGGCAAAAGTCAGAATCCAGCATACTTCCTCCAGTCATCTGTTACAGCAGCCAGACAAGACACTTCCAGCCCCCCAGGCTGCTACCGGCCCAAAGTCCGCATTTCATCTTCAAGCCCACAGGCCACAGCCAGCCAAGGCACTTCAAGCCCTCAAGGCTGCTACCGGCCCAAAGACCGCATCTCATCTTCAAGCCCACTGGCCACAGCCAGCCAAGACATTTCCAGCCCTCAAGGCTGCTACCGGCCCAAAGGCCGCATCTTATCTTCAGGCCCAGAGGCCACAGCCAGCCAAGGCACTTCCAGCCCTGAAGACTGCTTCCAGCCCAAAGGCCGCATCTCATCCCACTGGTCCAGGCTTCAGCCACTCTAGCCATATCAGCGGTTTATGCTTCTACATGGCCTCATCAAGCCAAGGTCATACCAGCCCTCAAGGCGGTTGCGGGACAATACCCTACAAAGTCTTAGCCCAGGCTTAATATATACAGTGACAAGTTGGTGCCAGACATGAGCAGTACTTGATTGAAGGCTATCTTGGTACATGTAATGAAGCTTCCCTGGAGGAGCAGCAGCATGGACTCTGCACAGTAGCGCACTACATTTTCAACACCCACCCTCGCTACAAGCTTCTCCATGTTACATAAACATTCAATCAAAGATATCTCAGAGCAGTCTGAAAAGAAACAGGGTTAAATACCTAAGGCAACATTAACATATCACATGACTTTTGTCTGGTTATCTTGGTAGATATATCAGTGAGAATCCCCTCACTGACAGTATGGATTTTAGTATCAGTCTCTCGAGTCACAAACTTGGGACTTCTGACGCTATCACGATTCCTAATGTTTTCACACTTGCAGCCTTTGAAATTTGCTAAGTTTATTTTCCAATTTTAGGGGTCTATATATTAAGCAGTGTTAGGAGACAGAGGGCCTGATTCAGACCCGGTCGCAAGCGCTGAGCGCTCACAACCGGGTCGATGGTGGCCCAGAGCGCATGTGCACGATGGAGCCGGCTCCGTCGTGCGCATGCACGAGACCCGGATAGCGATGGGCACTCCGTTGCTCCGGGTCTTGCAACAAAGGGGACGAGCTGTCGATGTTGAGTGACAGTTTGCCCCCTTTGGTGGACGGGCCGGGGGGGTGGCTGCCCAAACTGAGGCTTTCCTATGTGAATGCCTGCCATTTGGGGGCGGCCCCACTGACATCTGTTAGAGCCGAAATCTCTCTGGGGCTTGCGGCCATGAGACCCTACCACAAGGTTCTCGTCACAAGTCCAATGGTCATGATGGTCAAGACCATCGTGACCATCTACTTGACCGCTCACTATAGCTGTGGGTGGTCACCCACAGCTATGCGAGCGGCCAAGAGGCCGCACAAAAAAACAAAAAAAATACGCCCTTATTCAGAGCAAGCGCTCTTTCAGAGCATCCAGCTCTGAATCAGGGCCAGAGTGAAAAGTGATAAGGTGCCAGCCAATCAGGTACTAACTGTCATTTTTCAAACACAGCCTGTAACATGGCAGATAGGAGCTGATTGGCTGGCACCTTATCTCATTTCACTTTGTCTCCTAACACTGCTAAGTAAATAGACCCATTAGACTTCCACTCCCACCAGTCAGATCTTAACCATGGCTTCTGTATGTCATGAGACTTACTGAATTAAATGTTTGCAAATTCCTCATCATACCTCTTAGGTGGCTTGCCGATATTTGATCTTGCAGATGATCTTGTCTGTGGCTGAACATCCTCACTGATAGTGTTTGGTTCAGATGCATCTCCAGGTGCTGGCATGTCTAGTGACAAATACTTCTTCTGCGTATCAACTTCCAATTTTTCTATAACTTTGCTGATTCTTTGAATATGCCATCTCTAGACTTGACAAGCCTTTTGGTAGTTTGATTCCATAATCTGTAGCCTTTACTTTAATGGCAATAGACAAGCATTTCCATCTTAAATCAAGCTTTTGTCTGCTCTCATTTGGTATATGCACATACAGTAGGTCATACTTCCAAAAGTTCTGAGATGTCTTACACTTAGGGGTAAATTTACTACGTTTCGAGTTTGGCCGAATAAGCAATCTCTGGAGAGTTTGGGCATTTTTTTCCACTCGCAAATTTACTAATGACAAGAGAAATCTCCTTTGCTATGGGGAAATTTTGGAGAGTTAGCAAACTCTCTTCACTTCACCATCGGCCAAACTTGAGTAACTTTTCACTAATGAAGATAGGATTAGGGAATTTACCAAGTTGAGAGTTTCTAAACTCTCATGAGAATGGACAATACTCCAGTAAAAATTTGTGAAATCAATTCACCTGCTTGTCAGCTGCGAGTTTGGCAGAAACATACACAGATCAGTGTGATCCATGTATGTTTTTACCTGTAAATAGTCTAAAAAGGGTTCATTTTTACAGTGAGGGTATGGGTGCTGCCCTGCCTGCTGATACTTGTAGTGCTACAAGTGCAAAAGGCTAGGCATGCTGGCACCTGTAGTTCCACTATAAAATACAATAGTTTTGAACTAATTTCCACATTATTTCCCCCGTACCTAGAGCCAAGGGTGCGGGGAAGAGCCCTGAGATTCAGCCTGAGCCTGGGGTTTCAGTTTTAAATATAGGGGGACCCCTACGCATTTTTCCCCTCTTTATTTAAAACCAGGACTGGCCCTGCAGCCAGGTGCTGGTTCTGAAATTAAGGGGCAACCCTACACATATTTCCCCCTGTAATTTTAGGAACCAGGACTGGCTGAGCAGCCTGGGGCTGGTTATGCTTTTGGGGGGGGACCCTACATAATTTAAAAAAAATATTTAACCTTTTTTACAGTTAAAACACACAGGAAGCCTTCACATATCTTACTGATATGTGCAAGCTGCTTGTTCGGGAGAGTTAGGCAGACAGAAGACACTGCAATCTCGGGTGCGTAATCTCAAGACCATCGTGAACATCAGGCTTGCGACGAGACCCTTGCGGTAGGGTCTCGTTGCCACAAGCCCTGGAGTGCTTTTGGCTCTATCAGAGCCAAAAGCACTCCCACTGACATCACTTGTGATGTCAGTGGGGCCGGCCCCAGACGGTAGGCATTCCCATGGGAATGCCTCTGTCTGTGCAGCAATGCCCCCGGCACTCTCACAAAAGGGGGCATGCTGTCAATCACCATCAACAGCACGCCCCCTTTGGTGTGAGACCCATAACGGCTGTCATTATTCGGGTCTCGCGCATGCGCATGAAGCCTTCACATATCTTACTGATATGTGCAAGCTGCTTGTTCGGGAGAGTTAGGCAGACAGAAGACACTGCAATCTCGGGTGCGTAATCTCCTTCAAAACTTGCTACTTGGGGGAGATATTTCGATCTGCTTCACCATTGGCCAACTCACTTTCAGCTAAACTCCCTTCTTAGTAAATTTGTTAGTTTCAGGAGCCTCAATTCATCCGAGTTTCAGCAATGCTAATAGAGTTGAAAAAGAAAAAACTCTACCAAACTCGAATCTTAGTAAATTTACTCCTTAGTGGTATCTTGTATCATGCTTCAATAGGTGTTCAATAGATGTCCTTTAAGCCAAATGTAGGAGAATAGATCTTGAGATAAACTGCTGTGGACACAGCTTCCACCCAAAAGTTCTTGTCTATGCCTGCATCCTTTAACATGCATTTTGCTTTCTCTACAAGTGTATGGTTTGCTGGTTCACTGGCATTAATTTGCTCACGAGTATAGGCAATGGTCAATTGATGCTCTATTCCATATTTTCTTAAGAATTGTTCCAACTCTCTGTTGACATATTCTCCACTATTATCAGATCTCAGGATTCAGTAAAGTGTTTGATTTTCTACAAGTCTCTGATTGTGTCTATTGTTAACGTTGCTGTGTTTGCCTCCAAAGTGACAACCAGGAAGTCAAGCTAAGGCTTCAAGGTCTGCATTTTACTGTAGCAATCTCTTCATCATCCACTTGCACTCCAAGTGAAGTATGTTGCTGAAAGACAGACATACTCTTGTCTATGTAATCACTCATACTGCTGCATTAATTCAATTTGGTGTTATATAATACACATCTTAAATTTATCCTCATGATACTTACATCTTGATATGCTGCTTGCAGTGCTGATAACATATCTTTTGCTGACTTTTTCCCATGTATTATAGAGTACACATTTTACTCTACACTTAAGCCTATGGTTCCCATGGCTCTCTCTGTATCATTTGGGCTTGAATCTGTATCTGGTTCTACAGTGACCTTCCACAACCTTTCATGCTTTAATTGCATTCCAAAGCAAACTTCCGTGTTCTATAATTTTCTGTACCTTTTACTCTGATAACCCCCATTAAGGGTGTACATCATGTGTTTATGCTTCTTACAGACATGTCTGTGCAGTTTCTGTACTTTAATCTGCTTCACTATTGCTATACTGCTCTGGAAACACTCTGGCCCTCATTCAGAGGCGGTCGCAAAAAGCGATCACTCTCTCTGAATGAGGGCGGGTGCTTCTTTTTTTTGTGTGGCCTCCTGGTCGCTAGCTAAGCTGTGGGTTACCACCCACAGCTTAGCGCCCGACCAGGGTGATGGTTGCGATGGTCAAGACCATCACGACAATCGGGGCTTGCGACGAGACCCTAAGGTTGGGTCTCAGCAACCGCAAGCCCCAGGGAGCTTCCTGCTCTGATCGAGCAGGAAACTGCCCACTGACATCACTGCTGATGTCAGTGCAGCCACCCACAAAACGGCAAGCTTTCCATCAGGAATGCCTCCATTTGTGTAGCCACCCCCCGCCCCTCCTACAAAACGGGCCGAGCTGTCGATCAACATCGAGAGACGGCTTTTTTGTAGTGAGCCCCTGGAGCGAGAGAGTTTCTCTCTCACTCCGGGTCTTGCGCACGCGCAGTGCGGCCTCTGCGCATGCATAGGACCAAAACATTAACCCGGTTGTGAGCGCTCAGCGCTTGCGATCGGGTCTGAATGAGGTCCTTTGTGCTTTCTTCACTCTGTGATTCCTATGCAGCTTATGTGCTGACCCATTGTGCTGAAAACACTCTGTGCTGCCCTCACTCTGTGTTCCTATGCCTTCTGCACTACATATGTGCCTAAGATGGTGTTTGTATGCTGCTCTGGGCATCTCTAATAGATTGTATGTCTGGATCTGTGGGTGCCAGGGCCTATAACCTGTTGGAAATTATGTGTGTGCAGGTGTTGATAATGCAGAGTTTTGTAGGCACACACCAGTGCATGACTCAAACTATGCCTAGTTACTTAAACAGTGGTGTTGGTTTGTTTACAGATAGCTGGTAAAGCCGTACTCATTGTTACATGCACACTGGTGATGGAGCAGAGCGAGGTTCCATACAGCTCACCAGCTGGTGAGTGTATGCTGCAAATGGGTAGGAAGCTGTCGCGCACCTTTATATGTAGGTACTCTATTTACCAAGCCTCTCATATGAGCTAAGCAGGAGACAATGGTCTCCTACCATAACACTCTTACACAGTACTTAGGGCCTGATTCAGCAAGAAATGCATGCTAGCAGATGCACGCATCCATCCGCTGTGAGAATATGCTAATCAATGCATACGCACGGAGACCGCAGCACAAGATGCAGATGCCCAGCCGCCCATATCCCTTTACTCATAGCTTGATCAGTATGCAAGATTGCGTAAACATTGGTAACATCGAGAACCATTGGACCCATACGCACAATAGTGTTTGACCTTACCTGCCGCAGGATTTTGACTGCTTCCGGTGTTTAGCTTACGGTATGGCTGCGTATGCCACCACACTGCCTTAATTATACATGCCCCTATAACGGTGTTGTAACGCCTGCGTTCGTCTGAGCACCCACCGTCACCACCCACAAATGGCACTTCCTGTCAATCACTATCGGAAGGATCTGCGTATACACTGCGTGTAGTCTGTGTACCATAAGTCGATTGCACTGGCTAGTTCGCACACCTGCAGTGCAATGCATATGCATACGCAGATCAATACCTGTGTTCTCTCCTTTGCGTTCTTTGCTGAATCAGGCCCTTAGTAAAGACAAGATGTGCCCTGCACATGCTAAGTAGTGATCTCAATGGCCATCTTGGAACAGGGCATGAAGCCTACCTGGAGGGACAGGAACAATGAAGTCTGCACAGTAGCGCACTCCTCTTTCAACAATATGAAGAGTTGGAGTTGGGAGGGGCGTGTCCTAGCTGAATTCTTGTTTTCAGTGTAAAAATAAAGCTGTCCAGTATTTGTACGCTACATGCAAAAGCAGCCAGTATTTACCCTACATACAAAATAAATGAATGTATTTGCCCTCTTTGAATTGCAAGATGGTTTTTCCAGGTGCAAAGTTTGCTTTGCTCCAAACTGAGGGCCTGATTCAGAGCTGGATGCTCTGACAGAGCGCTCGCTCTGAATCAGGGCCGTCCCTCTGAATTTAAAAGCGGCCCCCCAGCCGCTCGCATAGCTGTGGGTGACCACCCACAGCTATGCGAGCGGCCAAAATGATGGTCGCGATTGTCAAGACCATCGTGAACATCGGGCTTGCGACGAGACCCTTGCGGTAGGGTCTCGTTGCCACAAGCCCTGGAGAGCTTTTGGCTCTATCAGAGCCAAAAGCACTCCCACTGACATCACTTGTGATGTCAGTGGGGCCGGCCCCAGACGGTAGGCATTCCCATGGGGATGCCTCTGTCTGTGCAGCAATGCCCCCGGCACTCCCACCAAAGGGGGCATGCTGTCAATCACCATCGACAGCACGCCCCCTTTGGTGTGAGACCCATAACGGCCGTCATTATTCGGGTCTCGCGCATGCGCACGACGGAGCAGTCTCCGTCGTGCGCATGTGCACTTGGCCAACATTGACCTTCTTGCGAGCGCTCAGCGCTCGCGAGCGGGTCTGAATTAGGCCCTGAGGCCCTGATTCAGAGCCGGACGCTCTGACAGAGCACTCGCTCTGAACCAGGGCCGTCCTTCTTAATTTTTAGAGCGGCCTCCTGGCCGCTCGTATAGCTGTGGGTGACCACCCACAACTATAGCGAGCAGCCAGGAAGATGGTCGCGATGGTCAAGACCATCACGACCATTGGGCTTGCGACGAGACCCTTATGGTAGACCTGGAGTGCTTTTGGCTCTATCAGAGCCGAAAGCACTCCCACTGACATGACTTGTGATTGAATTGCAAGACATCACTTGTGATGTCAGTGGGGCCGGCCCAAGACGGTAGGCGTTCCCATGGGAATGCCTCCGTCTGGGCAGCCACGCCCCCGGCACGCCCACCAAAGGGGACGTGCTGTCTCTCACCATCAACAGCACGCGCCCTTTGGTGTGAGACCCGGAGCGACGGCTTGCCCGTCGCTATCCGGGTCTCGCGCATGCACACGACGGAACCGGCTCCGATGTGCGCATGCGCACTGGGCCAACATCGAGCGGGTCTGAATCAGGTCGTGAGTCTGAATCAGCTATTTTAGTCAAATTAGTCAGCATCTTTTACCTGTCAGTGATTCTTATTGAAATGATAGCTTGGATTTCCACAAATTCTGGTAACACATAAAAAATGACTGTCTCCGGTCAGCATAAACAGCAGGTACTGTACTATTAGACTGGATTTCAATAAAAGATGAATACACAGTAGTTAATGTGCACTCAGCATGACATCGACGGCGACGGGACCCGGCATGCGGCAAGTGCATACACACTTGCCGATGCCGGGTCAGACGGGGGGAGGGACATGCCATGCTGCAGCATTTTTAGCTACATCCCCCGTCGGCCCTGCAGCAAGGCTGACGGACAAAGACACTAGCGTCCCACGGAAGTAAGCATATCATAGGTACACACTAGACGATGTACCCAATATGTCGTCCGATCTGTAGGATCGGACAACATATCGTCTAGTGTTTATCAAGCATTAGAAAAGCACTATGCAATAGTACAAAACAATGGGTTGAATATGGCAAAAAAGAATTCCCATTGAGGCTGGTTTGATGGCCTACCTCATCATATGCCTAAAGATTTAGTAAAATATGGGATGAGTTCAGGATACAAGGAGCAGCCTAATGGTTACGTTTTTACATAGGACTTGAGAGATACTGAATTTAATACATAAGTTAAGATTTTGCTATTTGTACAATGTGTTTCCAATAACATATTATTTTAATTTGGACGGACGACTTAATTTGGAAACGTCTAATGACTTGTTTTACAATTGTCTGTTGCCTGAGAAACAAGACGATATAAATAGTTTCCTACAGACGATCTCGTCATTCACTTGAACCACACGCTGTGAAACACAATTTATGTACTCAGGAAGATTTCAATTGTTGAACAGAATACATTTAGCAATTGTATATTAATCTATAAAGACGTGTTGCTATTGTTATGTCTTTAATATGCCCCATGTTTCACAGACAAACTAATGTAATCATGTGGGAAGTTTAGATAGGTTTCTATTGAAACATTCACCTTCTTTCTCTCAAGAGTTCACATTTATCACTCTCTATGTTCAAGAACACTGGCCCTCATTCAGAGGCACTCGCAAAATGCGATCGCTCGTTCTGAATGTGGGCGGCCGCTTCTTTTTTGAAGTGCGGCCTCCTGGTCACTAGCTAAGCTGTGGGTTACCACCCACAGCTTTAGCAACCGACTAGGTTGATGGTCGCGATGGTCAAGACCATCGCGACCATCTGGGCTTGCGACGAGACCCTAAGGTTGGGTCTCGGCAACCGCAAGCCCCAGGGAGTTTCCTGCTCTGATCGAGCAGGTAGCTCCCCACTGACATCACTGCTGATGTCAGTGCGGCCGCCCACAAAACGGCAGGCGTTCCTTAAGGAACGCCTTAGTTTGTGAAACCACCCCCCTGCCATGCCTACAAAACGGGGCGAGCTGTCAATCAACATCGACAGCCGTCCCTTTTGTAGTAAGCTCTGGAGCGATAGAATTTCTTTCTCACTCCGGGGCTTGCGTACACGCAGTGTGGCCGCTGCGTGTGTGCAGGGCCTAAACAACGACCCGCTTGCGAGCGCTCAGCGCTGGCGAGCGGGTCTGAATGAGGTCCACTATCTTTAAAAAAGGTAAATAAAACAATCTGAAAAGCATAATTGTAACATTCCTGTTGCCAGTTCCCGCTGTCCTTGCCCCTGGGTATTGGTCTGTTCTCCAGTGATTGGTACCAGGCTTATAGAACTTTGAATGAATACAGAGAGCAAATACATTATAAACAAATTCTCAGTATATCTGTACTTCTTGCTGATATCATTCAAAGTTTTCCAGGATGTCAATCCATAGAGCAGGAGTAGGCAACGTTGGGCACTCCAGCTGTTGTGAAATTAGCAACATTCAATCCCCCCCCCCTTAGTCCATTTCACCCTATTATTATCATTATCATTGATTTATATGGCACTACAAGTGTTCTGTAGCACCTTACAAAGTACATGACCAAAAAAGTGACTAACAGTACAATACGATACACTGCAGGACAAGGACAGGTATAATATACATTGCTACATTGGTGACCATAACTAGGGATGAGCAGGTTCGGTTCTCAGAGAAATGGACCCACCCGAATTTCGGGGATCCCTGCCTGCTCCGGATCCCTCGTCCGAGTTTTGTATTGAGCTGGCTTAATGCTGATTGGCTGAGAGAACCGTCTGTTACGCCATCCCCCGCTGCCTGACACCGCTGGCACCCCCCGCTGCCGACACCGCCGGCACCCCCACTGGCAGCATCCCCCACTGTAAAATAAATAGTTAAATAAAAACAATACACACACACACCGTATTTAGTAGAAGTCTATTACACACATACCTCACTCATACATACTTACCTACTGCCAGATGTTTCTGTCCCCTTATCCCCGTAGAATCCAATGGGAGTACTTGAAAAAAGATCCTATACTCACCTCCATCCCTGCACTTGTCTCCGTAGCATCCAGGTGGGTCTTTGAAAAACAAGAAAATGAATTGCGCGAAGCCAGACAGACAAGTATGGGTATGTGTGTTGCCACACATACCGATACTTCGTGAATGCCAGCTGACGGGACATCACAGGATTTCCCACTTCCCGCCATCCAATCAGAGGCTGCTTCACATATAGCGGTCGCTCATTGGCTGTAACCCAGCCAATGAGCGGCCGCTACATGTAAAGCGGCCACTGATTGGCTAGCGGCCCGTGAGAAATTTTAGATGACTTCGGTCATCTGTCATTTTGCGAGGTGTAAGTATATGTCATAGCATATACTTACATCTGTTCGTCTTGGTTCGGGTAATTTGTTTTTTTGTTTTAACAAGATCGTGGATGCTACGGAGAACAGCACCAGGATGTAGGTGAGTAAAGGATCTTTTTTGCAGGGCCATGCACATGGATTTCTACTTGGGACAAGTGGCCCGACGGGCTGGTACAGGTAAGTATGTGTGATTGATGTATGTGTGTATTAAACTCGTATTGTCTAAGGTGTGTGTGTTTTGCCTTTATTTAACTATTCATTTTACATTAGAGATATGGATGCTGGCCGTCTGCTGGCACTTGTAGTTCCATAAGTGCCAAAGGGCAGGCATGCTGGCACCTGTAGTTCCACTGTAAAATATGATAGTTTCTTTCAATTTAACACTTTATTTCCCCCATACCCACAGCCCAGGGGTGCTGGGAAGAGCCCCGGGCTTCAGATCAGGCCTGGGGTTTCGAGAGAGGGGGGACCCCTTTTTTAGAGGGTCCCCACCTCCCCTGAGATCCCCGGCTTGGCCTGAGTGGCTTGGGATGATAATGCTTTGGCCTTGGAGAACCGGTAATAGGGTCTACAGGCTGGGATATTACACCCCGGTTGTTTTGGGTCCGGTGCTGGTTTTAAATATAGGGGGACCCCTACGCAATTTTTTTCCCCCTATATTTAAAACCAGGACTGGCCCTGCAGCCTGGTGCTGGTACCTAAATTATGGTGGAACCCAGCTCATTTTGTTCACCGTAATTTTAGGTACCAGTGGCTGACAAGTTCGGGACAGGTCTAACACACAAGCAGTTTACACATAACTTACTGAGGGAGAGATTTGCAGAGAGAAAATACTGCAATCTCGGGCGAGTCATCTCCTGCAAAACGAGATACTCGGGAGAGATATCTCGTTCTGCTTCACCATCGGCCAACTCGATTTGCCTCAAATCACCTGTTGGTAAATTTCAGAGATAAAAAGTGATGAAATCACCCAAGTTTTCGAGTTCCGGTGAGATTAATCTCAGTGAAAATCGGACTATCTCAAATCTTAGTAAATTTACCCCTAGAACTTTTGAAAACATATATAACACTACGATCTATCTTATTTCTTTTAGGTTTTACATCAATTGAAGGCCGCCTTCTTCCACTTTAAAACAATGTTTTCAATAGCACCAAGTACTACTCAAAAACTGTGAGGGCATACAATCAGTTCAACAAGTCTCTTAGGGCCTGATTCTCTACAGATCGCTATTCTGCTTATACGCACACAACTGCATTGCTAATATCAGCAGTGATATGTAAATGTTTGCATTCACATTGTGATTGCAGCCTGACATAAGGACGCCCACTTCCCCTTACTGTATACTTTAACAACATAGAGAAACAATCGGTGGCATCAAGTTACATCGTACAGTTAGGGAAGCCCAGACCTTACTCAGGAGTTGCTTACTTCAGCGTATGCTATGAGGCCTCAGGCGGCATCTGGTATCGCAGTGGCTATTTTATGCACGCTCATGCAACGACGTTGAAATGCACTGGCACGCCTGCGTTCACCTGACCACACCCCTGTCACCACCTCCAAGTGGCACTATCTGTCAATCACTCTGATATGGGTCTGTGTATCCTCTGCGATTGCAGTCCCGAGCGCAGTGGCCAGTTTGCGCACGTGCACTACAATGTATACGCATGCCATGATACAGCCTATCAGACAGGATATGTTTATTCAAAAAAACATTAGAGTGATAATCAAAGTTCACATCACCATTCAAAATACAGGAGTAATCTAAATTTGTCCTTACCTTAATGTCCCCATGTTCTGACGAGGTTCTCTACCGATATGTAGAGAATCACGTAGGTATTTTCTTAAGAGGGATGATGCATGTTCACCCCGCCTCATAAGATTAAAATAATTGTACTACAAGTGACTACAATTATTAGGCATTTTACGAACACCAGTAGGCACACTACTTGTGCACACTGTGTATCTGGAATCAGTATGAGATGCCGGCGCTCGGGATCCCAGCTGTTAGAATCCCGACACCGGAATCCTGAAAGGGTTAACATACCGACACTTGTTGGTCGGTATGCTAACCCTCCCCCTCACCCTACCCTACCCTTAACCCCCCCTCTTTGGTGCCTAACCCTCCCCCCTAGTGCCTAACCCTAACCTCCCCCCGGTGCCTAACCCTAACCCTCCCCCCTAGAGCCTAACCCTAACCCTCCCCCCTAGTGCCTAACCCTAACCCTCCCTTTGTACATAATGTTACAGGTTCGAATAGATCAAAGAGGCAAGCTGGGTGACATGTGTTCCCCAATTTATCCACAGAAACAATGACAGACACATTTGCAAGCTACAACACAATTTTATTGTATCTGAAACAACAATTGGCAGGATACAGAAATATTAACTTAAGCTATACAGTAATTAGTTTCTGAATTGTAAACAGTATAAGCAATGAAAAATCTGCACATGCAGATCCCTGTGAGGAGCGATTAAACAGTTTATGATGCACCAGCTGAAGTCACTACCAGTCTTCGGTTAGCATGCAGTTTAATGTAGCACAAGCAATAAAGTATCTGCACATGCAGGCCACTAGCGTTGCCATATTAGCAAGGAATCTCTTCCTAGGCACAACTATCATACAGGTTAAAAATAGTACTCTTGAGCAGAGCGTTCAATATCACAGTTGAGTGGAAGCATCACAGGTAAACCAAACTTTGTGAAAAAAAAGGCACTAATGCAGGACACAGGAGAAGGGGACCAGTTTTTCTCACCCCAAGCTGTGGCTGTTCAGCCTCCTCTGATTTTCAGACACAGCCTGGGATGCAAAGTAATGCATCAGGCTGTGCTCGGTGTGGGTAAGGACCTGTAGAGGAATCTGTGTGGCTCGCTCTCTGGGGCAATTCTTACAGGCAGACTTTGCTGGGTGAACCAGGGCTCCAGGGGCTTTATCCGGAGATGGCTTCCCAGAGTCTGATGGGTGTTCCCTCTTTGCAGCATTGCGGTCACCTTTCCGGTGGTACTGGTGGTAATGCAGGGTCTGGTCTCTTCCTCCTGCAGACAGTCTTCAGCTGGGATACAGTCAACAGCAGGGCCGGATTAAGGCTTGCGGGGGCCCCTTCAAGCCACACAGAGCCGAGCCCAGCCCAGCCATGCCCCCAGTAGCAGTCCCCCCTCAACAGTAGTCCCCCCAGGAGTACCCCTAGTAGTAATCCCCCTCTATGCTGTGTCCCCCAGTAGTGGCCCCAGCAGTGTGCAGTACCCCCAGTAGTATCCCCAGCAGTGCCCCTAGTAGTACCCCCCTTGCAGTGTCCCCCAGTAGTGGTCCCACCAGTGTGCAGTGCCCCCAGTAGTATCCCCAGCTGTTCCCCTAGTAGTACCCCCAGCAGTGTCCCTAGTAGTAGTCTGATTCCCCCCCAGCAGTGCCCTTAGTAGTAGTCCTTTCCCCCCAGCAGTGCCCTTAGTAGTAGTCCTTTCGCCCCCCCCAGCAGTGCCCCTAGTAGTAGTCCTTTCACCCCCCCCAGCAGTGCCCTTAGTAGTAGTCCTTCCCCCCAGCAGTGCCCTTAGTAGTAGTCCTTCCCCCCACAGCAGTGCCCCTAGTAGTAGTCCTTCCCCCCCAGCAGTGCCCCTAGTAGTAGTCCGTTCCCCCCCAGCAGTGCCCTTAGTAGTAGTCCATTCCCCTCCCAGCAGTGCCCTTAGGAGTAGTCGTCCCCACCCCCAGACGCACACACACATAGGAGAAAAAAAAATCTCCACTTACCTTAATCCCCGCTCTGGCATCTGCTCCTCCGTCTGGCATCCTCCCGGGTCGGCCCACTGTGCATGATAGGAGAGACGTCATCATCTCTCCCATCAGCCACTCTGGGTGCCGGAAGACGGAGGCCCCAGCAGTGGGCCGCAGGGCAGCAGCCGATGAGATTCTGTGTGACTCTCATCGGCTGCTAAAACAAACACACAGCTGCTGGCGCCGGCGGCTGTGTGTTTGTTCAGTGTAGTGCGGACGGCACCTATGTGCCGTCCACACTACCGCCCTGCCCCAAGCTGATGCAGCAATACTGACTGTGCTGCTGCATGCAGTAGTGTGGGGACCCTCTGTGTGTGGGGGCCCAGGGACGACCGCCTCTGTCGCCCCCCCCTTATTCTGGCCCTGGTCAACAGGGAAACACTCCCAGCGGTCCTGGCCGCAAAACATCCAGCAGCGGAGTCCTCCGGTCCTCTCACTGGTTCCCTCCTCCAGGGGTCCGGCAACACTTCTACCTTTCCCAGGCAGCAGCAGAGGTTCTCGGGTCCTCATAGGGGGTCTTGTGACAGGGGCACCTTCCACGCTGCCTGCATCCATTGGGTCCTCTCACATCTCTTGTCCCAAGAGTACTCCAGTGGTCAGCGGCAACAGTTCTTCCTAGTGGGTCCTCTCAGCGGCAGTCAGGCTCCTCCTCCAGTGCTCCAGCAGCAGTCCATGTAATAGTTTGTGATGCCTCTCAGTAAGTGGCAATTCTCCCTGCTGGTCTTCCTCTGGGGCTGGGAGCAGCAGCAGCCTTTCTCCAAGAGCGAGCTCTCATAGTAACAGGCTCATTAGCTGGGGTCAGGGTCCTGGCAGGCAGGGCCAGCACTGCCATTAGGCAGCTTTAAGCAGCTGCCTAGGGGTGCAGGCCACTAGAGGGCACCACTGAATCAGCCTACCACAAGCATGAAGAATGTCTCTAATCGAGACAGCCTTCATCTACATTATGCTGCTGGAAACTGCTGGTGTTAGCAGTTACAGTCACTGCTTTCCCCTGCTCTCTGTCTCGCTAGTAACATTGGCTGTGCTGCCTATCACTCTTTTTACACAGACAGCCCAACATCGGACAGCACAGCTCCTGTCCCCTTGCCCTTCTGTAGGGATGGCCATCGACCACCGATGATTCCTAATCATTGATGGTTTATGGTCGTTGTTGAATGTTTTTCCTATCAATGGGGGAGAGAGAACCAGATGGTTTCTCTCCATCGATGGAAGAACATAACTGAATAGTTTTTTTTTTTACATGGTGTCAGGGCATGGAGTATAGCTCCCCCCCAGACATCCGCAAAGCCATGCCCCCCCGTTCTGATTGGCCCACGAAGAGGGATGACCATCGGTTGGTGAAACCAACCTAATGCAAAAAAGATGTATACAATCTAATGTCCACAATATTTGAGATCATAAATAACATAATCTAATAATGACATACCAAGAGAAATAAGTAATATAAGTGCATAAATTTCAACATGAATTTACAACATGATTTGAGGTAGCATATAGAAGATAACACAGTGTACCTATTACAGCACAATTGTTATCATCAGCAATAATTGAGGACACGTATAGCCACATGTCACCACATCAAAAATCAAAGAGCTTCTTCTGCTTATTGCTGCTATGAAGCAATACAGTATAATGAGATGGATAGGGTTAATGTAGCTGGTTCAGGTACAAATATCAATATAGAAAGAGTGTAATAAGATACCACTCACTGATAGCAGGAGGATAGGTGGCTGCTGTGTCCCATGTACTGCAAGTACTATATTAAATGGGGCATGAGCGGACCCTCCACATATACTATGAGGGCATGAGATAGATAGGTGGCATCTACTATTCTCCCCTGTTGCTCAACATGATTCTGACAGGCAATAGCAGTCAGTTGAGGAATGAGAATGCCGGAAAAAAGGGAGCTCACAGTATAGAGAGATGGGATATGGGTGTCCATGGGTACTGTTATCAGGTATGTGAGGTGATCCTCAGTGAATACCTGGTACGCTGTCTACAGCACCCTAACCCCCCTTGAAATAGATAGGAAGATATAGTGGGAGTCAGCCTGTTCGCGTAAGCACTCTCACCTGCTGATGTGGAATAACAGTGCAGCGGAAACATTAAGGGCTTCATTTACTAATGAGTTTTATCACCAAAATGAGTGATAAATGTCACTGGGTATGATAAATGGTGCTCCAGCCAAACAGCTCCCAACTGTCAACTGTTAAAAAAATGACAGTTGGGAGCTGATTGGCTGGAGCACCATTTATCATACACAGTGAAATGTATCACTTAATTTGGTGATAAAACTTGTTAGTAAATGGGGGCCTAAATGAGGTGGCGCGAGCAGCGTGTCTCTGAGAGAAGAAAGTACCTGAAAAGAGGGCAGCATGTATCGGCGGCAATGTCCCAAATGGAGTCTCTGTGTGCACCGGAAGCAGTTTTGCAAACACATCTGTGCTACTCCCTCTCTGCTGCTGCTGTTGGGGACTGCCTGTCTGTCCCATATCTATCTATCTATCTATTGTAGAAGCCGGATGATTGGCTGAGACCAGATCTCAAGTTAATATCGGGTGACGCCATTTTATGTTGCCCCTGACGACGCCATCTTCCGTCGTCAGCATGAAATCATTGTGTGCGATGCTAATATGCTATTATTAGCATTGTGCGACTGCATTGCTACCGCATATTGTTAGAAGTCCTACCATACCCCATACGCACATTAAATCATACATATAATATACAAGACGCACAGCGCACAGTTGCGCTGTTTACTAAAACACTCTGCACATAAAACGCACCACACATATTAGCGACTACACGCAATATCCTTACACTTACACATACCAAAACTTATAAAAAGGTTCCCTAAGCATTAAGGTTAATATTAGAGCGCATATGTTCGCTCGCAGCTAATCTTCCGCCCCATACTCTCCCAACCCCTCCTCTAGCTAGCGAACGTTCAAAATAGCGACCGTCCATCTCATCTTTGGTTGCAGGGGACGCTCGCACAAGTCAAATCCGGAAGTGGGCCTGTCATTTTTCGATTGCCTGCTATTTCATTCTGCCAACATACTTGAATCGATTAATAGCAATCAGTATATTCATTAGCTTAATTGGTATTCACATCTTTGCAATCCGTTTTTTTTTACAATGTCAATAAACTTTATTATTGTTCGTGTGTGTCATTCCTTACGCAGAATACGTACGTTTGTACCAAGGGGATGGTTTTTCAAATTTTAAAGTTTGTTTGAATGCTACTATTGTTTTGCGTTTGTTTATATGCAGATTTTTCATCTTTATTAATATTATTTAAATTAGCTTACGCATGTCACTGCATCAAGCCTATCATAACTCACATTATATTTGTGAGGGTGTATGTCACATGACTCATACAATAACCAATACAATGCTTTCTGTTAATTTTCAAAGTACATTAGATAATCAAAATTTTTCTGGGACCTTTATTAAAACTGTTTTCTGTTGAAAAAATCATTGCCATCATGAGAGCCGCAGCATTTTGTCGTCGCGAACTCCTGGTCCTCACAGATGTGATGGACCAGAGAGTAACCGAGCATCCGTACCCCATCACTAACCGCCGCAAGCGGCAAGCCTATGCGGAGGTGCGTACCTTGGGCTACCGCCGCAATATCGGCCAGCTCGAAAGGCGCTGGTCCGATCTCCACCGCAGATCCCCACGCCTTTTGGCAAATTTGCGGCTGCAAATTCAGGAAGTAAGTGTATTTTTTAAACTTTTTAAATGTAAGCATACCTGCGTGTGCATGTTTTCCGTATAGCCCTGTTTCTTTATTTTGGCCATACCTGCATGTGCATGTTTTCCGTATAGCCCTGTTTCTTTATTTTGGCCATACCTGCGTGTGCATGTTTTCCGTATAGCCCTGTTTCTTTATTTTGGCCATACCTGCGTGTGCATGTTTTCCGTATAGCCCTGTTTCTTTATTTTGGCCATACCTGCGTGTGCATGTTTTCCGTATAGCCCTGTTTCCTTATTTTGGCCATACCTGCGTGTGCATGTTTTCCGTATAGCCCTGTTTCTTTATTTTGGCCATACCTGCGTGTGCATGTTTCCATATAGCCCTGTTCTTTATTTTGGCCATACCTGCGTGTGCATGTTTTCCGTATAGCCTTTTGTTTAAAAAAAAATGATTATTATTTTTTTTTTTGCAATAAAAATTAAATATGTACTAATATAAATTTGTCCAACTCATTTAGGGGCTGAGCGCAGACTTCGACGTCAACAAAATCGACGACGCTATCGACGTCGGCCCCTATCCCCCACTCCCTCCCAAACATCCTCTCCCCAACCTTCCACAAATTCCCCCTCCACCCCAGACCTGGCAGGCAGTGATGCCCACCCCCCCCTATCTTTTCATCACCCTCCCCTCCACCCCCCCTATCTTTTCCTCACCCTCAACCTCCAGTCAAATTACCCCTCCTCCATCCGACCAGCACTGGCCCACCTCTGAGGAGGACGATATCGGGGCTCCTGGCCCAGGCAGCATAATGACTGGTATGTTTCCCTTTTAAACTATGGTTGCTTTTGAAATGTTTCTTTTTTTGTGGATGTTGTCCTTTTGCCTGTGCTGTTCAAAATTGTCAAGTTTTTCTAATGTTTTGGATATATATCTTTGTGCAACAATGTCTAGGATGTTTTACTCTTACACATATGACACATGTCCAAACACTCACACTTGTGTCTTTCTTGTTTACGGTACCAACAAATGTAGTATTTTTGCGTAGTTGTCCCTATTGGTATTTTTTTTTTTTCTTTTGGTTTTGTATAGGCTGCTTTTTAAGTTGTTTAGTAACATATAAATTAAGGTGTCATTTTAGTAATCCACACATTTTTTGAACCCACAGAGGACCAGAGGCGGATGCAAGAAATGTTGGATGGCTTGCAGAGGTTGAGGGGCCATGTCATAGGCATGCTCGTGGTCCTGGATCATATGTCGGCACTCCTGCGCCACTAATTTTTTTGATTTTCCACCCAGAAAATGTTTATAAAAATAACATTTATTTTGATTGATTAAAGTCTCATTCCTTGTCTGGAAATATTAGATTGTTGAACCTTGCATAAGTCGACTATTGTAGCATGATTTTTTAAGTAATGTAAATTAGATTGTAGAAAGCTCAAGTAAGTATGTAAGCTGGCACATTAAACACCTAACAATACCAATAGGTTTGTAGAATTAACTGCAAATGTTTTTTTAATGTTTTTGTGGCTAATGTAAAAATTAATTAAAACCTGCTTAGGGCTAGATTAGAAAACATACTGATTCACCATAATACCTTTGGTGTTTGTTTTTAGCCACAAAGCAGGGTAAAATAATGTACAATTTAACACATTACAGGATTAGCCATTAAGCAAGTTTGCCTTTTTAGGACCATGTTACACTTGCTTGTAATTTAAGAAGGAAATGTTTGTTTAACGTAAAAAACAATTTTAATGCACACAAATCATAAACACAAAGTGAATTGGAACAATCATTTCACACAGTGAAAACACACACAAAAATACAACCAACACCAAAAAGAACAAAATAACAACGACAATCAAGAACTGTTTGAAGAAGTAGCATGCCAACATGAATACACAAATGAGGCAAAGAAATCATTGTTCCCGAAGTTATATCCAATGTGTCCACATGAAGTAAATTTTTTGGATCAGGTAGTAGGCATCGTTTTTTAGGTTAATTTTATGGAATAAAAGACAAAAAACAAGAAAACACAAATTAAAATTGCCCATTAAAATCTTACATGTCTACATTGTGTCAATTAACTGTTTTTTGGAAAATAATTACCTAAAAAATCGGGCCACAATGTCATCGCATATGGCCCCCCCACATACTGACCTCCAACCAACCTCGGGGGGGCCATCCTCAGACAAGGCATCCTTTGGCTGCATTGGGACACCACTCCTTATGGTGATGTTGTGAAATATCCCACACAGGACCACAATTTTCGAAACCATATCCGGCAAATACATGAGCTCGCCACCAGAGCAGTGGAGGCATCTGAATCTGCCTTTTAAAAGGCCGATACAGCGCTCCACCACCTGCCTGGTGGCTGTAAGTGTGGAATTATACTCACTTTGTGGCCCTGGTGTGGAAGCCAAATAAGAAGTGAGCAGCCAGGGTGTGCAAGGGTAACCACTGTCTCCTGTGAAAAAACAAAAACAAACATCAGGACCATTGTGTAACAAGCTTTGCATTGGTTGCAACAGAAGGTGTCAACTTACCCAGAAGCCACGCATTACCAGCTTGTAGGTTGTCTAATTTGTGCCAAATCCCTGATTGCCGGATGACGAAGGAATCATGTGCACTGCTGGGGAATTTGGCATTCAGGGACAGGATCTGGAGGGAGGCATCACATACCACCATTACATTCAGTGAATGAAAGTGCTTGCGGTTCCTTAAAAATAGCCTCCAGCCTTGCTGGAGGCTGAAGTGGTATGTGAGTGCCATCCACAACCGATATGATGTGTGGTAAAAATTGGCCTTCACCACAATAAGGGTACCCATATCCAATGGCATTTTAATAAAATGATGGAGGTGTTTGAAAAGGGCCTCCATCACTGCCCTCAGGATCCTTGAAAAGGAGGATTGGGATATTCCCGCAACTATTCCCACAGTAGTTTGAAAGGATCCTAAGGCACAGAAAATAACACCGACATTAATTGCGTAAGTGGTGGTATTGCTGTAGGACTTTCAATTTGCCGTTCAAGATCACTCTCTATTAATGAGAGAGTGTCTATGATGATTTGTGGCAGGAGACGGTATCGCCTTAATACCTCATCATCTGGCATTCCAAAAAGGGTGACACATGTTCTATATATCTGGGGCCTTGCACGCCTACGAGGCCTATGCCTGGGACGAAGTTGAGGTTGGTCGGGTTCTGGAACCATGGCCAAGATAATACGACCAACATCAACCTGAAATGGTAAGCCAGGTAGTGATTGTTTTAGACAAATGTGTTAAGAAAAATATACTTATCTTTTCTCAGAAATCCAAAGATGCTTACAGGCCTGGGACGTGTCATGTGCACAACACCCTACATTTCAAAAGTAGAAAATATGTTTAAGATTCATTAAATAAAATATGATTGTAAACAAATTGTTTTCGTGAAAAAATAAAGAAGGGAGCACACATTAGTTCAGAAAGTACTACGCTACATTTAGTGTTAAGACATGATTTTACACTGAAAATTTATTAAAAAATTACTTCTTTAAATAGTACGCTACTTTTACAGTTAAAACAAGACACATTAGTTCGCTAAATAGTACGCTACTTTTACAGTTAAATCAAGACACATTAGTTCGCTAAATAGTACGCTACTTTTACAGTTAAAACAAGACACATTAGTTCGCTAAATAGTACGCTACTTTTACAGTTAAAACAAGACACATTAGTTCGCTAAATAGTACGCTACTTTTACAGTTAAAACAAGACACATTATTTCGCTAAATAGTACGCTACATTTAGTGGTAAGACATGATAGTTCCCAGAAAATAAACAACATTACTTTGCGAAACATATGCTAAGAACAACACATCTAATTTGTAAAATCCTGAAAACAAAAACACTTACCAAAAACAGACAAATATCCCAAAGTTCAAAAACTTCACTGGGGCAATGCCAAAATAACTGTAAACCAAAATAAAAAAAATATTACAAACATTTGTAAACTATTGACTATTATTTTTTATGGTGGTTTTATAAAATACTTACTCAAAAAATCACAAAAAAAAAGCCAAACAATAAAAATAAAAACCAACGGAAAATAAAGAAGCTAGAAATAAACAAAAAAAAGCTCCAAAAATGTCCTCCTTCTACTCAGTCCACCGCAAAACCTCAAAGATACTCCTACACCAAACCTCCAACAAACAACATGCCACATCGACTCCAGTCACACCAAGCCATAAATAGTCTTTATTTTCCCGCTCAAATTAAGGACGGACAATAGGAGCGCACAGTCAATGATGCGGCCTAATAATGCTGACGCATGTATAAAAACGTCATGGGAAAGCCAAATCGGTCTGCTGTAGTGAGACCTGAAAGTCCAAAATGACTACAGAGCAGCAAAGCACTGGTCAAGAGGCCCCAGGTAAGTATTTCTCTTTTTTGGGTAAAAGGATACTGTTTAACAATAATTTTGCGAAACATTTTACATTATAAATTTTAATCCCATTTTAAAAAAAGGTGTTGAGGATGCCATGGAAGAGGCTGCTGGGCCTAGTAGGCCAACTAAACCCCCCCAAAAAAGGCAGCCACAATTCACAAGAAAGGAGATGAAGGTTTTGGTGCAAATGTGCAATGACAACCTGCCACAGGCAGCAATGAATATGGGTGCAAGCCAGAAATGGAAAATGTGGGATGACATAGCCAGTGGTGTCAATAGGGTGGGTGATTTTGAACGTTCAACCCGGGAGGTCAAACGCCGGTAGTCCAGGGCATTCCCCCTCGCAGGCAGTGGGCCTCCTCACTGATCTCATTATTAAAATGGATCAGCAGACCGAGATTCTGGTGAGGATGGATGCCAATCTGCTACGGGTGGCGGACGCCCTGGAGCAAAGTGCTGCGGCCAACGTGACAATTGCTAAGGCCCTGGCGGAAAATACTGGGGCCAACGTGCGAATAGCAAATGCCCTGGAGCAGCTCGTTCGCCAGCACATGTTAGAGCCGGCCTCCCTTCCTGCCGGAACATCAGGACCCTCCACCTCTGGCACAACAACAGCCACCCCTCCAAATGTGCCTAGCCCTATGCCTAGTCCAGAGGCCACAACATCTGCCTCTGGCCATGCCAGCAGAAGGATATCCCGGACCCAGTCAGGCTCCCTCCCTACCCCGGCCAAAAGGCGATGACAGCACTGGCTAATTTTCCCACAATCCTTCTCAGTGTTTGCCCCATATTCCTTAATGCCCAAAACCTCCCTCTCCTTTCTTGTGCATTTTTTAATAATTGTGTTTGTTTGTGGATTTCTAATGCCACTTATTTTGTTTGTGTGTTTTTAAAATCATTTGTTATTTGTTTGTACGTTATCATTTTTTTTTTATTTCCCCAAATTTTTTTTTACAAAAACAAAAAATAAAATAATGTTGAAAATCTGCACAAATCTATTGTTAATTTATTCCAAAACTGGTTAAAAGGTAATCCCGCAAACAACATTACAAACAATACAACGGAAATCTAAACATTTTTTATGTTAAAAAAAAACAAGGGTTAAAAACAATTTATGAGTTTTAATTAACACTTAGCAAAAAACAAAAGGACGATTGTTTTCTTGGCCCCTAAAAAATAAAGAAAAACAACAAACCTGCGTACAATATTGTTGCCCTAAAAAAAAGAAAAAAACAAATTTGGCAAAAACACGCAAATGTAAAATAAATTTGTAAGCTAATTGATTGTCTAACCCAGAAATTATCAGCTGAGTAGTTCACCTGCGTACGGTTTTTTGCTACTAAAAAAAGGCTATTGGCTAAACACCTTACAAGCATTTTTGCAATTCAAAACTGATTGTTTTTGAGGCCTCAATTGATAAATCGGAAAACCATCGATGAGTCTCGGGAAGGACGAAGAGACCATCGTCATTGCGGTAGAGAATACCAGACCACAAGCTGAGCGAGCAGTTTGAATGGAAAGTGGATCAGACAGTGACGTAACCTTCTTCCGTTCACATTGGCCGTTCGCATCAGATAATTTATGTACGCCCAAAAAATGCCTCGACACGCCTGCGTTTTCCCATCTCCACCCCCGTCCCCGCCCCAAAACGGACAGTTCTGTCAATCACATTTGACATGTCACTTCCTGTTCGCTATTCGACGAATGACTGAAAAAATTATCGCAATCAGCCGTACGCACATGCGCACTGTTACACCGACGCATGCGTGGTTTAACAACATCGGATGACTACGAACGTACGACCGCTTACGAGCGGCTCTGAATGAGGGCCAATATCTTTTTGTGCTTTGGAACCACAATCAAAGTCTAGAAAGCAATTATTTCTTGTGCATACGCAACGCTAAATAGCGACATTAGGGTATAAAGATTAATAGGAATTCATACTATCTATCTATCTATCTATCTATCTATCTATCTATCTATCTATCTATCCATCTAGCTTTGCATCGGCTTTGAAATTTGCAGTATTTGAGTCTGCATGCACATTTTTTTTCATAGATGCAGTCTGACTTGCAATAGTTTACTATTAGGGCGCCGGAGTAGATATGTATGTGAGGGACAGGGCAGAGGGTTTGGGGGAAGCAGGGGTGGCATAGTGAACCTATGCCTAATGCTCCTTAAAACCTTGCACTGGCCCTGCTGGCAGGGGGTCTTGTGCTAACTTATAGCAGCCGTGATTCACATCACTGAGGCAGCACCCTGTGCCCTGGGGGGAGCTGCCGCTGCTGCTGGTCCAGCCGGCCACGTCCCTCTAGCACCCACATGACAGAGGCACTTTTGTTCCCTGTAATATTGAATTTATATAACTAGTTTTAGAAACAGGAGATCAGTGAAATTGTTTCAGAAATGAATAAAATCAGTATCTGAAGACTTAGCCAGGGCATGGAAGCCACTATAAGTCTTGTATACATGTAACTTTAGTTGAGTACCAGACCTTTTTTCATAGAAACAAAAACACTGGATGAGAGTTCTCACGCTATGACCCTTAGGGGCAGGGCCAGATTAAGGCCTGTCGGGACCCCAAGGCAACTAAGTTGTGGGGGCCCCCTCCAAGCCACATGGAGCCTTCTCTCCCCCAAAAGCCCCACACAAAGTCTACCCCTCTAGAAAGCCCCACACGGACCCCACTCCCTCCATTCCCCCCAAGCCACATTGAGCCTACTGCTCCATCTCCACCGCTGATGACTCACCTGACATCCTGGTAGAGCTGCTCCTGATTGCCCCCTCAGCGTCAGGGACATGTGTCACATGACACTGATGAGGGGACTTGGGAGCTACTCTGTACTGCATGCAGCAGCACTGACAAACTGACTGTGCTGCTGCATGCAGTACAACAGCCACAGCTGCTGAACCTCCACCTGGGAACAGGTGCCGCTTGACAAGACCATCGCGACCATCGGGCTTGCGACGAGACCCTTGTGGTAAGGTCTCCTGGCCGCAAGCCCCAGAGAGATTTCGGCTCTAACAGAGCCGGAATCTCTCCACTGACATCACTTGTGATGTCAGTGGGGCCGCGCCCAAACGACAGGCGTTCTCATGGGAACGTCTCCGTTTGGGCAGCCACCCCCCCCCAGCTCGCCCAGCAAAGGGGGCGAGCTGTCACTCCACATCGACAGCTCGCCCCCTTTGTTGCGAGACCCGGAGCGATGGAGTGCCCATAGGGATCCGGGTTTCGCGCATGCGCACGTTGGAGCCGGCTCCGTCGTGTGCATGCGCTCTGGGCCACCATCGACCTGGTTGCGAGCGCTCAGCGCTTGCGATCGGGTCTGAATCAGGCCCTCCGTCCCAAGTGTCCCAAAAAAATTCAATTAATCAGTCAGGAAATCAATCTTGTTTTTGTGTGTGTCAAGGTTGCTGCCTGTGTCATTTATCAAGAGGCTGGTGCCTCGTTTGGGTGCCCTCCCTCCCAAGTGCCAAAAAAATATGAATTAATCAATCAATGTGGTTTTTTTTCTCTGTGTGTGTGTGTGCGTTAGCCATGGCATCACAAGTACCTCTGCTGAGATTTGCATAAACATTTTCAAAGGTGAAAATAGAGGATATGGTTTAAAAAATGGAATAAAGCAGCTAAAACCATGTTCTCTGAATATAGTGTCCCTATTCCCTACCTATGGCCCCGCTACCTGACTTTCAGTGAGTCAGAGGGGCAACTCAATGGAACCGTATTCCAGAGTGCATCTGCTTCTCCTGTAGCCCAGGTCAAAAGATGTTAGGGGGTGTGGTGATGATATGGACTAAAATGCAGCTCACAACCACTAAAGTGGACAATGAATCCCCAATCCAACAGGGAGCGCAGCTGTAATTTATACAAAACACAGGATGGGATGACGATTTAGGCTTGGGTGATGGTATGATCTGGGGTGATGTACACATCATCTTTTTCACACAATACTAATTTGTCCCCGCTGGAATCCACCATTACAGGTGCCTCTGTAATTTTTGCACGGAATTGACGGTAAAGGTCTTTCTCGTAGAATTTGTATTTCATTTTGATGGACATCATATTTTCCACATTTTGGGGAAGTAGTTTCAGGCCAATCACTGATAAGGATCCCGGCTGTGCTGAAAACTCTTTCTCAGTACACACTAGAAGGTGGGTAGCTCAAGTAAAGCAAAGGCAGATTTTTGTGTAAGGGCCTCCAAGGGGTATATTTATTTACTAAAGTTTCTAAATATGAAAAGTGTTCATGTTGCCCATAGCAACCAATCAGATCCTGTCTATCATATTGTAGAATGCAATCTGATTGGTTGCTATGGGCTACATGACCACTTTTCATTTTTAGACACTTTAGTAAAACTAAAATTACCCCCAAATTGCCTCTTTTTCCTGCCAGTGGTTATTTACATGTATCTCTTTCTCTTCAGATCTGTGTCCGTAGGAAAGAAAAAACAATGGCCCTCATTCAGAGCCGTACGCTCTGAGCAGAGCGCACGCTCTGAATGAGGGCCGCCCTCCATGAAAATGGAGCGTCCTCCTGGACGCTCGTATAGCTGTGGGTCACCACCCACAGCCTATACGAGCGTGCATTTTGATGGCCGCGATGGTCGCGACCATCGAAACTGCGAGCCGGAGCCTGCGGTTGAGGTTTTCAACCGCAAGCTCCGGAGTGATTTTGGCTCTATCAGAGCCAAAATCACTCCCACTGACATCACTAGTGATGTCAGTGGGCCGGCTTCTGACGGGAGTTGTTCCCGTGGGAATGCCCCCGTCAGGGAGGCACGCCCACCAAAGGGGGCGTGCTGTCAATCAACATCGACAGCACGCCCCCTTTGATCAGACACAACGAGCGAAGGACTTTCCTTCGCTCGTCGCGTCTGGCGCATGTGCACGACGGAGCTCCCTCCGTCGTGCGCATGCTCAGTGCATAACATCGACCCACTTGCGAGCGGACAGGCCCAATGTCTTCATCCCTTCTGGGATGAAAATCCATTGCCAGCAAGCAGGCATGACGCTCAAGAATTCCCAAGAAAGACACAAAGTAAAACTTAAACCTTAAACTGAAATGTCGCATTTAATTCTCTGTTCTGCTTGTTCACATATCTAAGTAATATGGTTAAGTGAACAGTGGGAACAATGGCAGTTTGAAGGCCACTAACTAACTCTGTTTTTTTTTAAATGTCCCTGTACAAGTTGGGAAATGCCTTTACTTCCGCTAACCAAAGGATTATTTTAAGTCAATTATTTTTGGAAGCACTCTTTCTTGTCCCCTTCTGGGATGAAAATCTACTCCTAGCCACAGAAGCAGGTGCAGGATTCTCAAGAAAGACAAAACGTAAGGCCAAAATCAGGGGTAGCCAACCTCGGTCCTCGAGAGCTACTAACAGTTCATGCTTTCCAGACCACCTAGCTGGTGCACAGGTGTATTCATTACTCACTAATACATTTGGAAATATCCACAGGTGGAGTTAATTATTACAGTTATTATTCTGTGAGGAGACCTGGAAAACATGCACTGTTGGTAGCTCTCAGGGTTGGCTACCTCTGCCTTAAATCATAGATCTTACGCTTGAGACCATTACCTAACTCTGATTTTTTTTAATGTCCCTGTACAGGTTGGGAAATGCCTTTACAGAAGGCTTGCAAAGGATTACTTAAGTCAATTGTTTTTGGAAGCACTCTTCCTGGTCCCCTTCTGGGATGAAAATCCACTCCTAGCCACAGAAGCAGGGAGGATGCAGCCGTAAGCCTAAAAATACGCCCCCTTCTCGTTCCCATTACACGTCATCTCTGGGCATATAAGGATTAATCAAGACCATCGGGAACCATCGGAGCTGGTCGTAGAGCTTAAGGTTGACCATACCCTCTCTTAAGCACTACGATCAAGTCAGTGTAAAACCTCCCATGTCACATGTACCATGACACTACTTAGTTAATTATGCACTCCCATAAAACGTTGTTTGCATAGTCAGGCACGCCTGCGTTCGGATCTCCACTCCCCCGTTCACAAGCACCTTCCCCTGTTACCACCCACAAATGCCTCATCCTGTCACTCAAACTAACGACCTGGCTGTGTTCAAGGAGAGAGCAATTTCTGATCGTAATAGCTAGTTTGCGCACGCGCATTGCGAATTTTACACATGTGCAGTTTAGCGAACATCGGTGGCGTACGACCGTGCGGCTGCAAAGACCGACTCTGAATGAGGTCCACAGTGTGTCACTGCACTTTAAAAACATGCACAACAAGGACGCCTCCAAACTAAGGTTTGTGGGCATAAAATTAGTCAAACCTAATTGGAGAGGAGGAGTGCCTGCTGGACTCAATGTGGATTTAGAAATCCAAACCATTTTATAAGTGATACAGTGCAATTTAGGTTACAGTACTAATTTCATCAAACCATTCATATTCCAGAGTTTTGTAGCACAATTTTAGCTCAACAATTTAATAATTTTAGATTTATATAGGACGTATGTCCGATTGGGATCTTGTAACTATTTACTACACATTATTTGTACCTTATCTCTTTAAAACCCCGGTTGTTTTTTGTTTTTTTCCTCCTGACCAATGTCAATCTCTCATGCATCTCAACTGATTTGCATGAGAGGTGGTGCGGCCAGTGACTTTTTGCTCCAATTAGAGACTGGAGGAGTGTCCCAAACCTCCTGAAATACAGACACCGGTTACCCATTCCAAACATCCTTGAAAAAGGCTGCCAAAGCCAGCCGAAACGCGTTGGAGACATCAGCTTGGAAGCACCTGACGTACGCTGCTACCCCATATCGTGTGGGACCCGGAAAAGGACTTGAACATCACGCCGCACTTTTACCGCCACAAGCTCCTAGACAGTGCCTGGAGGGACCCTAACCTACAGCAATCGGAGCAGCCATACACACCGGTAAGCTACCCCCACTGCACATCCATCTGACTGACGGCCATTCCTCCCGTTCTGCCGCCGCGGAGGTGCCCTCTGCTCCGGCTGCGAGGAGATGACGGCGGTCGGGAGGGTTACGTTAGCACAGGGGACCAGAGCATACTGCCAGCCACAGCACAGGCAGCGGGTTCACATCCCAGCTGCCGTGTCTGGTTGGACTGCCAGTACTTGGGCAATTGCTCTGGTCTGGTGAGGCACTCTCTGCTGTGCCCAGAGGCAGACATGCATTGTCTGCTAGCAGTGAAGCAGGCTGTGTGCTGGCTACGGCTACTGCAGTGATTTATTCTGGGATTACCACGCTATATGGACTCAAAAGACCGGATTCTCAATTTGAACCCACTATCCATTTTTTATCAAGTGTACACAGACATTGCATTGTTGTTTTACCTGCATTTAAAGAACACAGAGCGATTGATTTCAAGCAGAATCTGATTGCTCTAACATCAACATTGGATATTTTTAAACATTGTATCAATCATATATTGCCATTTTTATCCGCATTTTTATTTTTATTTTTTATTCATTTATTTTTTCCTACTGTGTATACTCAATTTTTTTATTTTATCCTTATATTTATTTTTATTTTTATCTTTATATTTATATTCATTTTTATTCATTTATTTTCATCCCCACCTCCCTCCTTCATATCAAGTACATTCACTTCCCCATTCACTTCCACCTGTGCAACCCCTCCCTTTCCCAAGTGTGTCAATACTGTGGTAACATATATAGTGTGTAGTATTAATTTGTACATAACCATTATCTACATGAGAGAGTAAAACAATTTTCATTTACAATACTTTTCGATTATATTCTGTTTATTTTAAAATTCATACTGGGACATTCATTTCACAGTGGTCCAAGATAACAACGTATCTATTACTATTCTTTTCAAACATTACAGAAGGTATATTGTCATTTTTCATTTTAAACACTAAAGACTGAACATTTCATTTTATGTGACTGAGCGCTTGCTGCACAAACAATTTCATGTTTGTTTCTTGTTGTGACTATTTTAAAGGTTGAGAGGTGACCTTGCCAGCAAGCTGCTCCCATTCAAACCATAAGTACTGTGAATTGGAGCACACTTACCTATTTCTATTTTCTTAATCAGGGGTCGCCAACCTCGGTCCTTGAGAGCTACTAACAGTTGATGTTTTCCAGACCACCTAGCTGGTGCACAGGTGTATTCATTACTCTTAAATCCATTTGGAAAGATCCACAGGTGGAGTTAATTATTACTGTTATTATTCTGTGAGGAGACCTGGAAAACATGAACTGTTGGTAGCTCTCAGGGTTGGCTACACCACCTTAAATCATAGATCTTATGCTTGAGGCCACTACCTAACTCTGTTTTTTTTAATGTTCATGTACAGGTTGTGAAATGCTTTTTCATGTGGAAATCACTACTAGAAGTCTTCCTGGTCCCCTTCTGGGTAGAGAAAATCCACTCCCAGCAGCAGCCATGCTCAAGGATTATTCTGTGGCAAGGACTGATGTGAATGTACAATTTTTTTGTAAATGCCTGCTCCCCTCCCCTTCTCCCTCATAAATTTTCTTTGGAATCAAAAAATGAAATTAAATTTACAACCAATCAACCCTTCCTGTCCCTGCCCTGCCTTCAACAACATACATACTCCAACTCCCTCAGTCATCTCTTGAATAATAAAGTGTTTCCTTATGTGCCATGTTTGAAGTTGAACTGCCATGTGTTTGTGCCACCCCCTGTTGCCACTTAGCTTAGTCAGCCAACTAGCTTGGTGCAAATTTTGGGCCTAAACTGGATGAAAACAATATAGTGAGCTGTGAGGTGGTCAAAATTGACTGGAAACTAGTGGAAATAAATTTTATTGAGGTTAATAATACTGTAGGAACAAAAAAAAGGCCCATTTTATGTGATTTTAGCTGTTTTTATGATTTTTTAAGGAAAAAATCCAGATCCAAAAACAAAACCGAAAAACAAAACACGGAGTTGAGGTTTTGGCAAAACCAATCCAGATCCGAAACCAGGGGAGATCCAGATCCAAAACCAAAACATGAGAGTCAGTGCACATCTCTACTTAATTTGTGATTGCAGTCACCTGTGTTGAACTGATTAATTGATGAGAAGGGTGTAATCACTTTGGGGTTCTGAGTAGAACCGGGTCTTCTTGGAATTCGGAACTTGGATTTAAAAACTGGATCTTGCGTTTTTTGGATTGCATTTAAATCCCTCCCTCGAGATTTCATGTGCTGTGAGCTGGTCAAAATTGAATGGAAATGACTAGAAATGAAAGTTATTGATGTTAATAATAATAATAATATAGGAATAAAAACAGGTCCAAGTTACATGATTTTAGCTGTTTTTGATGAATTTTTTAAGAAATCGAATCCGAACCAAAACACTTTAGGGTGGTTTTGGCAAAACCAGAACTTTTTGAGGGTGATTTTGTCAAAACCAAAATACGGGAGTTCGCGCACATCTCTAGTTTTAACACAGGTGACTGCTATCATAAATTAAGATGGAAGTCCAAGAGCAGAGAATTTTGTACCTAAAGTACTAGAAGAGGGTCATGTTGAAGGTTATGGATTTAACACCTTTTTCTCATGTGAATGATCTGCACCCTGCCACACTGACCCAAACACAGGCCATCCTACAGCTCAGTCCAAGTGCAGCCAACAGAATTGCTTTCTAATTTGGTCACACTAGTGTTTGGTCAAATTGGAAAGATTTATCTGTTTGGTGGTATTGTTGATTGGCTGGATTACATAAGAGTTTACTGCAGTGGTTCCCAAAATCAGATCTCTAGGCACCCTAACAATGACTTTTTGGTATCCTGTGCCAGAAAGAGCATTGGCGCCCCCCCCCCTATTTTTTAAATAGGGGGATAACACCCGAAAAAGGGCCATGGCCTCATGGGGAAAGGCCAGGAGATGCTGGGGATAAAATAAGAGGAAGCTACAAGTGAGAATGATAATAAACAGAAAAATTGACAGGCCCAAACAGCGGCCCCTGCCCTGTAATGCCCTGTGCCATGGCACAGGTCGCACTATCATAATTACGGCCCTGCCCTAACAGTCCAGGTTTTATGGATATCAATGCTAAAGCAAGGTGACTTAATTAGTACCTCTGTTTAATTATACCATATGTGCACAAGCATGAATATCCTTAAAACCTGGACCGTTAATGTGCCTTGAGAACGGAGTTTGGGAAACCCTGGTTTATTGTAATAGTCGGTTTTGAATCTCTGTAAACACAATGATTTTGGAAGACATGTCCTGTAGCAATGTATTTATATACATGCTGTCTAGCACTGGGACTATTTAATGAACTGGGTGCTGGAAGTGCTCCAATTTTTTTGGTAATTTTTTTTCCACCTCGTAGTATGGTAGGAGAAAATGGAATAGTTTAATTTTAATTTTGTTTTAATTTTTGTAAATGAGATCTATATAGAGCAGCCTCGTAGTCTGGTCTTGTTTAGCATTTGGATAATAATAAAATGTATAAATAGATGGACATTATAAAGGTACACATTTTTGGTTACTCACTCTAAGGGATAAACAGTGCATGCAATAGGATATAATCAAAACAGATCTAATTCTTTTCCAAACTAACTAATGAACAGCAGAAGGAATTGTATCCAGGTAACACTCTATCAACTCGCAAAAGAAGTGATCTTCAGAGAATTGTTCCATTTTCTCACAGCTGTCATCTTTTAACCTTATTTTTCTTATATCAGACTGTGAAACCACCTGCTTTTTCAGCTGGCTCGTGGCAATAAGCTGCAGCCTGAGCCAGTGAGTGCATCTGGCTGGGCACAGGCATTTAGTGCAATTTAACAACAGGTTGCACTGCAGGAAGTTACAGCTCTGGGAGGCCCTTTTCTTTATAAACAGCTTTCATATCTCATTTCATTTCTGCTCCAAATTAGTGGGAAAGAAAAACAAATGTTACAGGTAGACATGAAGAATAAGATTTATATCTGGTATATTACAGTCTTAGGTGTATATTTACTAAGCTATGGATTTTCAAATACTACAATATTTGCAGATTTTTCCTGCCATATTTAAAAGGGCAATGATAGTAAATGCAAAACCAATTTGTTTGGCAATAAATATTGCCGCCCCTTTAAATATGGCAGGCAAAATCTGCAGAAAAAGGGGGGTTTGAAATTACACTGCTTAAAAATATATGATTTAGCCTAGTAATTTGCTGTTGAATCTTGCCTTTTCTATATTGAAATATATATGATAAATCAAAATATATATATTCTGTATATCTAATATACATAGATAAATACACAATATTTGCAGTATATGTATGTATATATAAAAAATATATATATATATATATATATATATACTGTGTCTATATATATATATATATATATATATACACACAGAATAAGTGATAAAAAGCGCTTAATTATTGTTTTTGAAGTAAAATAATAATAAATACATACAATACATAATGATCAAAGATAAAAATCAATAGTGAAGAGATAAATAAAAATACTTGGCAGGCTCTTTGTATAATACCTGTTCAAGTGAATAACCCTAAATATGAAAAAAAATATCTAAAGATATAAAGGGCACGACACATAGTGTATAAAATTCTAACTAAATAATATTATTTTTTAAATATCTTCTTATATATCTGGGTACTGCAACAAAAAAATATTTGTGCTCATCAATATTTTTTAGTGTTCCGACTCTCATTCAGTATACTCCAAGGACCTTCACGTGATGTTAAGTGCTCAGCTAATAATGGTTTCTCTGGGCGTTTAACCTTTAAGGAAAGATACTGTAGGCTCCTGGAAATCTGATGACATTTATAAGTTTTCCAATGTACCTCAGAAAAGAGCAATAGTGTAGTATTTTAAAACTCATACAATTTTTATTACAACAAGCAAAGGCACCAGAACGTGGGGGGTGGGGACAAGGGGGCTCTCCCTCCCCAAACATTTCAGAGGCATCAGTGGAGCGGCGCCAGGCAGATACTAAAGGGCTGTGCATTATAGCAATAAGCTGCACAGCTACTGCACAGAGGAGGAGGGGCAAAATGTGCAGTCTTTTAAGTTAAAAGACCGCACATTACACCTCCTCCTCCGTGCATTGCAGGGGCTGTGCAGCTTATTGCTGTAATCATTCATAACCCCTGCCTCCTTCTCCACTGTGGTGCCGCCAACTTCTCCTTGGTAGTCCAATCCTCCTCTTCTTCCGTTGTGGCGGCCTCCTCCTCCCCCATGGTGCCGCCTCTTCCTCCACTCAGCAACAGGTAAGATGGAAGGGGGAGAGCACCAAAGTTAAATGATATATCGCCTCCTCAACATAAAAATGTTCTCACGTCCCTGACAACAAGTACATAAAATTAGAATAAATAAAGCTTATCTGATATCAGTCAAGAACACCTGGCCACAGAGATATGACCACCAAATTAATAAGTCCCAAGTTCAAAATCAGGGCAGCAATGTCAACAGCTGTAGCCACAACGCATTTCGTCCAGTTAGGACTTTCTCATACCCATCAGCCATAACATTAAAAACACCTTGCTAATAGTGTGTAGGTCATCCTCCTACTGCCAAAACAGCTCTGACACATTGAGGCATGGACTCCACAAGACCTCTGAACGTGTCCAATGGTATCTGGCACCAAGATGTTAGCAGCAAATCCTTTAAGTCCTGTAAATTGTGATGTTTGGGCCTCCATGGCTTGGACTTATTTTTCTAGCACATCCCACAGATGTTCGATCAAATTGAGATCTTGGGAATTTGGAGGCCAAGTCAATAGCTTGAACTCTTTGTCATGTTCCTAAGACCATTCCTGGACAATTTTTACAATGTGGCAGGGCGCATTATCCTGCTGAAAGGCCATTGCCATCAGGGAATACAGTTACCATGAACGGGTGTACTTTGTCTGCAACAATGTTTAGGTAGGTGACATGTGTCAAAGTAACATCCATATAAATGCCAGGACGTAAGGCTTCCCAGCAGAACATTTCCCAGAGCATCACACTGCCTCCACCCGCTTGCCTTTTTCCCATAGTGCATCCTGGTGCCAGCTCTTCATCCAGGTAAGCAACGCACATGTACCCAGCCATCCACATGATATACGTGATTCATCAAACCAGGTCACCTTCTTCCATTGCTCCATGGGCCAGTTCTAATGCTCACATGTGCATCGTAGGTGCTTTAGTAGAAGACGGTGTAGAGGTATCGTCATGATGACTGGTGGTGACAGCAGCTGCAAAGCTAGTGCTTGGTTGCTGCTTCTGCTGTTCTTTTGTTTTATTGTCGCATTCCATATGGACGTTACTGACTGTTATATCTCACACAGACAGTATCACGGCCTGAATTTTATCACAAATAAATATATATTTTTTTTACAATAAAAAAAAAATGCCACCGACTGCTATACACTGCATGGTGGCCTTTCATCTACTGACCATTACTGACTGTTATATCTCACATATACAGTATCACGGCCTGAATTTTATCATGTCTCTTTAATCTTAAAATATATTCTGAACCACCAAGTTGATTTTGTGTGCAAAACATGGGACATGTTGTTCACCCATGCTCTCCCCTCCTCCCTCATAAATTTGCTTTGGAATCAAAAAATTTAATTAAATTAAATTTACTATGAATCCCTTCCTTTCCCTGCCTTCAACTACATACATACTCCACCTCCCTCAAGCCTCTTCATGAATAACAACATTTGTTTCCTGATGTGCCATGTTGGAAGTTGAATTGCCATATGTTTGTGCCACCCACTGCTGCTGCTTACCTTAGTCAGTCAGCTAGCTTGGTGCAACCTTTTGGCCTAAACTGGTTGAAAATAATATTGTGAGCTGTGAGGTGGTCAAAATTTACTGGAAATGAATGATATTGAGGTTAATAATACTCTAGGAACAAAAAAAAATTATTATGTGATTTCAGCAGTTTTTATCACTTTTTAAAAAAAAAATACAGATCCAAAACCAAAACACGTGAGGGTGGTTTTGCAAAACCAAAACACAAATGTTAATCTAAATCCAAAATGAAAACTCGGGGGTTGGCGCACATCTCTACTTGTGATTGTTGTATTGTTGCTTTAACGCTGCAATCAATTAATCATAGTAAAAATAGAAGCGTGAAGTGTAGTTGTTGGACCAAGATTAATTAGACAATATTAGAGATTTAAATATGCACTCCCACAAAGGTGATGCTGTTCAAGGAACATTGGCAGGTATTGGACGGAAGGATTGGTAGCGTGTTCACCCATCAAGTTTTCACTGAAATTCTATCAGCGTGTCAGCAGGAATTTAGGACAAACCTATAACCAAATCAGCAGACGCAACCTGTTTTGTTATGATAAAACACTATCTTGGCTATGTACACACTCATACCAACAGGTCGTGAATCGCCTGATCTACAGGATGATTGAATAGATGTGCTTTAGTACCAGACAATTATGTCATTTTATATGCAAGCTCTGGCCTTTATATTATCTGCTTTTACCCCAGCCCCAATATTACATTACAATATTATACTTACATCATTACTTTTGAATGGCAAAAGTCTGAGGGGGTCTATTCATTGTTACACAATTATCACTAGTGATAAGTATGTTTTAAACTCGCTGCAAGTTTAAAAAACCTTTCAGAGGCATTCATCATGCCTCATTAACAAAAGTGTCAAGTTCCGAAAAGCTGCTCGCGGCGGTCTGTAACCACAGAGACACCCTCCACCGCTCGAAGTTGAAAGCCCCCCATCACTGGTGGGGGGGGAGACATGATCCTAGTGATTTATTAAAGGAAATTTGTGCTTACATGCCATACTTGCATAGGTGGATTAAGACCCAATTGGGACCTACTGTAGGAAAGGTACTGTACTGGAATCTCCTCCCCTGCATCCTGTGTGTAATAAATACATATATATAATACAATATGTGTGTGTGCATATATTACAACCACTTACCGTTTGCCTTTCACACCACTAATTTCCTCTCCTGGACAACTGGTTCTTTTAGTCTTCAGTTTCACAAAGGTTTGATAGCTTGTGGAGTGTAAAACATTAGTACAACCCTTCATCAGCTCCCACATGACATTACTACACTACAGGGACGTGCAGTCAGGGTAGGCAGAGTCTCCCCTATCATACTCCTAAATTTTATATAAAAATGATTAGAATAATACAAAGAAGATATTTATAACTTATAAAAATGTTCTTTGTTTATTGTAATAATTTTTATAGTTAACACTCCCCAACTTTGTGGAGCTCCCTGGAAATGCAGAGAGATGAGAGATCAGGAAGCAACAGCTCAGCCTTGCTTCTGTAATAGACAGACACTGCTTGCAGAGCTGGGGGTGGGACCACACCATGGGCAGTAAGCTGCACAGAAAGAGAGCTAATAGAGGCATGCCTCTGAGTATGGGAGGTGTGCCTTGAGCACTTATGGACACATTGGGTGTCACGTGACCAGGAAGTGCACTACGGTGTTTAGAAATTGAAACCCAGTCAGCAGCAGCAAGAGAAGACACAGTGATGTAGGTAGGAGAATCAATGGACACTGAAGCTTAGTGTAGTGAGGGGAGAGTTACAGTGAGTAGGTGGTGAGATAGGCTCCCAGCACTCAGACCCATCTCCATGTGTGCCTCCCCAGCCATTGACCTCACCACACGTCACTGCTGCACAACACACAGTGGGCCTGATTCAGAGCCGCTTGTAAGCAGCCGCTCGTTCGCTCTGAGCAATGTTCGCACAACTGCGCATGCGTATGGGTCGTAATGCGCATGCGCAAAACAGTCATTGCGGTCGGAATTCGTGTGCTTGTAAAACAGCGAGGGGCTGCTAATTTGATTGACAGAATGTACCGTTTGTGGGTGGTAACAGAGGAAGGTGCTTGAAAACGGGGGAGTGGAGATCCGAACGCAGGCATGCCTAACGGTCAAAAGGGCGTTTAATGGGAGTGCATAATTAGTAAAGGAGCGTCATCAACCACGTCACTTGGTTGTCTTTTAGCCTAAACTGCTCACAGTGATAGCGGTAAGAAAATCCTACCACAACCACTGAGAGCAGTTCAGATGCCTTTCGATGTTCCCGATTAATCTAATAAATACTGGAGATGACGTGTGATGCGAACGGCAAAGGGGCGTCTTTACAAAATAGTGAACGCATTTTTCGAACGCTCGCTCAGACATAGAGGCGTCAACACACTGCAAAGAGCGAGCGCTCAATTTAAATATCCAGCCCCTTTTTTTGAACGACCGACCGTCCGCAAATTGCATCCGGCTCTGAATCAGGCCCAGTGTGCAAACATACATATAGTGTATATGTATGTGTGTTTATATATATATATATATATATATATATATATATACAGTCAGGTCCATAAATATTGGGACATTGACAGAGTTTTCAGATTTTGGCCTCTATTCACCACCACAATGGCTTTAAAATGAAACAAACAAGATGTGATTTAACTGCAGACTCTCAGATTTAATTTGAGGGTAATTACATCCAAATCAGGTGAACGGTGTAGAAATTACAACGGTTTCTATATGTGCCTCCCACTTTTTAAGGGGCCAAAAGTAATGGGACAAACTAAACAATCCTAAATCTAACTTTTACTTTTTAATACTTTGTTGCAAATCCTTTGCCGGCAATTACAGCCTGAAGTCTGGAATGCATAGACATCACCAGACGCTGGGTTTCATCCCTGGTGATGCTCTGCCAGGCCTCTACTGCAAATGTCTTCAGTTCCTGCTTGTTCTTGGGGCATTTTCCCTTCAGTTTTGTCTTCATCAAGTGAAATGCATGCTCAATCGGATTCAGGTCAGGGGATTGACTTGGCCATTGCATAACATTCCACTTTTTAGCCTTAAAAAACTCTTTGGCCCTCATTCAGAGCCGCACGTTAACAACAGTACGCTCGTTGCGTTCCGATGTTGACTAACCGCGCATGCGTCGGTGTTACACTGCGCATGTGCGTACGGCAGATTGCGAGTTTTTTTTCTCTCGTTCCTAAAATAGCGTACAGGAAGTGACATGTCAAATGTGATTGACAGAACAGGGCGTTTTTGGGTGTTGACGGGGGTGGAGATGAAAAAACGCAGGCGTGGCGAGGCGTTTTTGGGGCAGATGCGAACGTCAAATGTGTTCGGACCGTCTCATACGTCACTGGAACATCCGCTTTCCCTTCAAAATGCTCGCACAGCTTAGGGTCAGGATTACTCGACCACATTGGCGATGGCCTTCTCCTCCGTCCCTGGACTCAAGGATGGTGCTGCGATTAATCGCGGCTGGTCAGTAAAGTAATTAGTGTTGGATTGAAAACCGGCTTGGTATGTGTTTGGAAAGCAGTTTATTGGGATAGCACAAAAGCGTACGCAGGTGGAAATCAGAGCTGCTAATGTCATGATTACACAATCAATTAGCGTACATTTTTGGTGTTTTATTTTGGCCACAATTTGTTGGTTATGGCCTATTGTAACAATAATGTCATCATGTTTTAATTAGCTCCCCTTTTTTTTTGGTTTACTGTGGAATTTGCATCGCTATGTGATTTTTTAAACGTTCCTTAAAGAGGCCTTTTTTTTTTTTAAGAGGGTCAGTTTTTGCCTTTAGGGCCAGGATTAAATGTAACCCATTAGTACATTAATGTCACAATACAATGTCAGTTTTTTGTTTTAAATTTATTGTTTAAACACAAACAAATTGGCCTAATATTTTGTTGCCTTTTTTTGTGGCAAAGATATTTGTTAAAAAAAAAAAAAAAGCCATAACTGGTAACATAAACGTAAATACAAAATTTAAAAAAATTTCACAAGAAAGGAGAGGGAAGTTTTGACCAGAAAGGAATATGAGCCAAGCACAGAAGGAGTGTTGGAAAAGTCGCCATTGCTGTCACCGTTTTCTCGCCCGTTTGGCTGGGTGAGGGTGGGCGCCAGACCGGGTCCGGGATGCCATCGGGCTGGCCTGTCCAGAGGCAGATGTTGTGGCCTCTGGACTAGGCACAGGGCTAGGCACATTTGGAGGATTGGCTGATGTTGTGCCAGAGGTGGAGGATCCGGATGTTCCGGCAGGAAGGGAGGTCGGCTCCACCATGTGCTGGCGAACGAGCTGCTCCAGGGCATCGGCGATGCGGATGTTGGCCCTGGTATTTTCCGCCAGGGCCTGAGCAATGGTCACGTTGGCCGCAGCATTTTGCTCCAGGGCCTCAGCCACCCGTATCAGACTGGCGTCCATCCTCTGCAGAATCTCCGTATGGAAATCCGATTTAAAATTGAGTTCTGTGAGGAGGCCCACTGCCTGCGAGGGGGCACGCCCTGGACTGGCTTCTGCAGGGTCCTCAGCCGGATGTACTGGTTCCTCCCCTGCAGAGCCAGCAGAAATTCTGCGGCCAAGGCTCCCCTCTGGAGCAGACTCATCCGCCTCTGTCTCTGTTAGGAAAAATGCGAAAAGACTCACATTAGAATCTACATATTGGCACAATAGCATTTCATAGTTGGTGACATCACAAGACTTACCTTGGCCAACATGAGGAGCCGCAAAGTCTGGCATGTCCGTATCCATGTTGGACACGCCAAACACCTCCACAGCCTGCACACACCCCTGTGCCAGCTCTTCTAAGTCTGTCAACTCCAATGACACAGGGGTGGGACCCCCACCTGTCCCCCTTGCATGCCTAGCCCTGTCGGCAAGTTTTTGCTTGAGACGATATTTGAAGTCTGCCCATCTGTGGAATGAAATTGGAACCATTATCCCTTTTTTTACAATGGGGTTTGTTTATAGGATGGGAAAGTGTTTACTTACCGCCGTTTGACATCCCGGGCTAGACGGACATAATCACCCACCCTATTGACAGCAACGGCGACCTCCTCCCACATTCTCCACTTCTGGCTTTGGCTCATATTCCTGGCTGCCTGGGGCAGGATGTCAACGCACTGCTGGATCAAAACCTCCATCTCCTTGCTTGTGAAATGTGGCTGCCTTTTTTTTTGGGCAGCTTTGGCGGGTTGACTGGGGCCAGCAGTCTCTTCCATGTCATCCTCCTCACCTATTTGGGTAAATATGCAGATTTAGCCACTTCACAACTTGCCCAATATTATGTTTTAAAAGAATCATTGAGACAAAATGCATGAAGGCCTTACCGCCGGATTTTTGGCCATTGTTTCCCTGGTCTGAAGCCATGTCTCTGCTTCCAGAATGAAATCAACCAGAAATTAAATGTGATTTCGTGACGTATTTATACATGCGTCCTTAGTTTGCGGCCGCATCATTGATTGTGCGTCCCTATGATTCATCCTTAATTTGTGCGGGAAAATAAACACTATTTATGGCTTGGTGTGTGTGGAGTCGAGGTTGCGTTGTTGGATTGTTGGCGGTTAAGTTGGTTGGATTTGGTTGTTTGCGGTTGGAGGATTTGGCGGTGTTTGTATTTTTTTTGTTTTGCTACAGTTGTTTTGGTTTTCCGTTCGCATTTTTTTGGTTTATTTTTTGCCATCGTTTCCTGATTTGGTAAGTTTTGTGCAGTCTAATTTGTGGCCAATTGGTGTCTACTTCTGGTTTTTTGTTTTATATATTTTTTTTTACACTAATTTCATCTATTTTAGTTTGTTTTGGCTTTCGGACCCAAAGACCTTTTTGTTGGAAATCTTATATATTCGATTTTGGTAAGTCCATTATTTTTCTTGCATTTGCGAACTAATTAACGCATTTTTGACTGTTGGTGTAGTGACTTGCATTTGCGAACTAATTAACGCATTTTTGACTGTTGGTGTAGTGACTTGCATTTGCGAACTAATTAACGCATTTTTGACTGTTGGTGTAGTGACTTGCATTTGCGAACTAATTAACGCATTTTTGACTGTTGGTGTAGTGACTTGCATTTGCGAACTAATTAACGCATTTTTGACTGTTGGTGTAGTGACTTGCATTTGCGAACTAATTAACGCATTTTTCGAGGCTTATTCATCATGTAAACCAGTTTTGCTTTTCCCTTTTCCATTTTTGGGGTTCATTTGACCCCTATTTGACGTACGGTGTGCAATGTCGTTTTCATCGATGGCCAAATGTGTGTTTCGCCTATTTTATGTGTTGGCTTGCACCAATTTGACAAACATAAAATCACCCTCTAAATTTTTGATGTCTCATTTTTGGCTTTTTTACAGTTTATACGTATCATGACAATACCCCGGCATGTAAGCAGCTATGGATGGTATCATAAAGCTAAGTTGTTTTATGTTACTTTTGGGGTGGCTCAAAAGCCTTACATTGTAAACTTTGAATTTCAGGTAGATCTGGGGCGAATTGTTCTGGCCCTGCTCCCGGAAGACGACCAACCTCAAACTCGTCCCAGGCGTAGGCATCGTAGGCATGCAAGGCCCCAGATATTTCGAACACGTGTCACCCTTTTTGGAATGCCCGATGATGAGGTTTTAAGACGCTACCGTCTACCTCCCAAAATCATCATAGACACTCTCTCATTAATAGAAAGTGATCTTGAGCGGCAAATTGACAGTCCAACAGCAATACCACCACTGACGCAATTTATGGCGGTGTTACATTTCTGTGCCTCAGGATCATTTCAAACAACGGTGGGAATAGTGGCGGGCATCTCCCAATCCTCCTTTTCCCGGATCCTGAGGGCAGTGATGGAGGCACTTTTCAAGCACCTCCATCATTTTATTAAAATGCCTTTGGATATGGGTGCCCTTAGTGTGGCCAAGGCCAATTTTTACCAAATAGCTGGCTTCCCACACATCATAGGGGTTGTGGATGGTACTCACATACCACTTCAGCCTCCAGCACGGCTGGAGGCAATATTTAGAAACAGGAAACACTATCACTCCCTGAATGTAATGGTGGTATGTGATGCCTCCCTCCAGATCCTGTCCCTGAATGTTAAATTACCAGGAAGTGCTCATGACTCCTTCGTCATCCGGCAATCAGGGATATGGCAGAAATTAACCAACCTACAAGCTGGTGATGCGTGGCTTCTGGGTAAGTGGAGACCTTTAGTACATAACAATGTTAAGCTTGATACACAGTGTTACTGATGTTGTCTATTTTTTTTCACAGGAGACAGTGGATACCCTTGCATGTCCTGGCTGCTCACTCCTTATTTGGCTCCCACACCATGGCCACAAAGTGCGTATAATTCCGCACTTACAGCCACCAGGCAAGTGGTGGAGCGCTGTATCGGCCTTTTAAAAGGCCGATTCAGATGCCTCCACCGCTCTGGTGGCGAGCTCATGTATGTGCCGGATATGGTGTCTAAAATTGTGGTCCTGTGTGGGATATTTCACAACATTGCCATAAGGAGTGGTGTCCCAATGCAGCCAGAGGATGCCTTACCTGAGGATGGCCCCCCCGAGGTTGGTCGGAGGTCAGTATGTGGGGGGGCCATACGCGATGATGTGGTGGCCAGATTTTTTAGGTAAGTTGTAACAAAACTACAGTGTTTATACCTAATGTGTTTGTGTTTGTTTGCGAACATCTAATTTTGTGTTTTTTTTCTCACCATCTTCTGTTTGTTCACATAATCTTTGGCACTCCAACGCTCACTACTTCCTGCTACCCTTACCAAACCTGGATCTGGTCCTTTTGGGCATATATTCTGGAACCCATATTGCAACGCCATGTTTGTGGAATCATGTTGGCATGGTCCTTCGTCAACCAGTTCTTGATTTTTTGTTTTTATTTAATTATTTCTTGGTATGTGTTGTATTTGAATTTATCACTGTGTTCTTTTTTTGGGAGTGACCACTTTGTTTTCTCTGTTATGTTGTGAATAAATGTTTGGAGAGTGAAATGGTCTTCCTTTTTTGGGACGTTAACAGCAAGTGTAACCAGGTTAACACAAGTTACATTTGACTAAGGGGTAATCCAGTACTGACGCCAGTTGAGCTAAACTGAAATATGTTTTCAGCTTCCCAACCCACACCAAAAGGAAGCCTGGCCCAACCTTGGGATTTGTAAGATTGGCCTAAGCAGCTTGCGCACCAACTAGGAACCTGTAAAATGTAGAAATATGTAATTGACACTACACCCAAAAACGGAAATGACATTGTTACTGTTATGTGTTTCTTGTGTCTGTTTGACATACAAAGACAAAACACAATCTAACTTTTAAAAAAGGGAAATCCTTGCAGGAACAGTCTACTTATGTCATGCTAAACTATCTTGGTTTTGGATTTAAAAAATGAGCCAGAACGTATATTTGTCAGAATAAATTTATTTTGAAACGTTAACAAAAAAAAAAAAACTACTGGCGAAGGAGGCCAGACAGCCGGTCGAGGGCCACCAGAATGCCAATTACATGTTGGCGCATCTGGCCAACACAATCCGCCACCTCTTGCCGACGCCTCTGTTCCTCTGTGGGTGAGAAAAGTGTGTGGGTTAATACAACAATAGGGAATCCACATTAAAAAAACAAAAACACAACGAAATCACTCCTAAACCTAAAAAAAAAAAAAAAAGGGGGTGCTGCCAAAAATACAAGGCCTATGTACAAATTCCCACAGGTGTGATATGTGTATGTTGAAATCACCAGGAAGAGGTAAAGGCAAACTGCAAAATCACCAAAAGTCAAGCCACAAAAACACGAAGAAAGGCACGACACATGATTACATACAAACAGTTTGTGCTTTAAAAAAATAAAAAATAAAAACATACCGGGAGCCAAAACGGGAGCTCCGGAAATGCCTCCATGATCCTCCTCGGAGGATCCGTCATTCCCCAAAGAATGGGGAGGAGTTATGATGGACTCCGGGGAGGGGGTAATTGGAAGAGGGGTGGGTGGAGGAGAGGGGGAAATGGGACGGAGGGGAAGGAGGCCCGACATTTCCGGGAGAGGGTCTGGGAAGGATGGGGAGGAGTGGGGAATAGGGGAAAGATTTGGGGTGGAGTGTTGGCTGGGGGTTGGGGATAGTGGCCGGGAACGCCGTCTGGACGGACGGTGACGGCGGAGTCTTGGCTGTCCCCCTAAAATATGTCAAAGAAATTGCGGTTAGTTTATGGACAAATCCGGGGACCAAAACTAAAAAAAAAAAAAAAACCAAAAAATAAGCCAAATAGGAGGAGAATGAAAAAAACAGAAATAGAGGGAAAACATGCACACGCAGATATGAGTACAAATAATAAATAGGACTGACAGGAAAACATGCACACGCAGATATGAGTACAAATAATAAATAGGACAGACAGGAAAACATGCACACGCAGATATGAGTACAAATAATAAATAGGACAGACAGGAAAACATGCACACGCAGATATGAGTACAAATAATAAATAGGACAGACAGGAAAACATGCACACGCAGATATGAGTACAAATAATAAATAGGACAGACAGGAAAACATGCACACGCAGATATGAGTACAAATAATAAATAGGACAGACAGGAAAACATGCACACGCAGTTTGCCCCACAAACACAAACATTAAAACCACAATACATAACACTTACTTTCCAGGATCTGCATGCGAAAGCATGCCAGCAAGCGGGGCGTTCGCCGTTGCAGGTCGGACCACCTGCGCTCCAGCTGCCCGATGTTGCGGCGTGAGCCGAAGGACCGCAGGCGGGACCGTGCCTCCGCATACGCGGAGCGCTTCTGCCGGTTGGTGATGGGTTGAGGTTGGCTGGTGATCCGGCGATCCATGACCTCCGTAAGCACCAGCAGCTCGCGCCTGGTGAATGCGGAGGCTCTCATGATGGCAATGGTGTTTTTCTTAAAAATCATTTTTGATAAAGTGTGTAAAAATTTTCTGATTGGCTAATGTATTTTGGAAATTAACAGGAGCAATTTTATTGGTTAGTGTATGAGTCATGTGTTCGACAGGGCCAGAAATCTCTGGAGAGTTATGATAGGCTTGATGCAGTGACATGCGTAAGCAAATTTAAATAAAGAAATGAACCCAGGGAAATATGCGGGGATCCACAGCAATAGTACAATTGTTTAATTGTGGTTCACATGTTTTTTGAACAATAAAAGCGAATGTTTCATCCGTACGTATTCTGCGGGTAAACACAAACACGGACAAGAGTAAAGTTTCTTGCATTGTGTTGAAAAAAACAAACAATTAAGCTAATTGATACATTGATTGGCATGATACGATTGATGGAGGTAGGCAGAATAAAGGAGCAGGTAATCGACATCTGACAAGGCCACTTCCTGTTTATACTTGTGCGTGCGTTCCTTTCAAGCCATTTCGGGGATGTACGCTCGCTATTTCGTACGCTCGTTAGTTAGAGGAGGGGTCGTCAGAGTTTAGGGAGGAATTTTAGATGCGAACGAAAATACGAGCGAGCCATTGAATTTAAATATTTTTGTACGTACGCCTAACGTACGTGCGCCCGCTTGCGAGTGGGTCTGAATGAGGGCCTTTGTTTGCTTTTGCAGTATGCTTCGGGTCATTGTCCATCTGCACTGTGAAGCGCCGTCCAATGAGTTCTGAAGTATTTGACTGAATATGAGCATGTAATATTGCCCGAAACACTTCAGAATTCATTCTGCTGCTTTTGTCAGCAGTCACATCATCAATACATACAAGGGAACCAGTTCCATTGGCAGCCATACATGCCCACGCCATGACACTACCACCACCATGCTTCACTGATGAGGTGGTATGTTTTGGATCATGAGCAGTTCCTTTCCTTCTCTTCTCTTCCCATCACTCTGGTACAAGTTGATCTTTGTCTCATCTGTCCATAGGATGTTGTTCCAGAACTGTAATGGCTTTTTTAGATGTTGTTTGGCAAACTCTAATCTGGTCTTCCTGTTTTTGTGGCTCACCAATGGTTTGCATCTTGTGGTGAACCCTCTATATTCACTCTTGTGAAGTCTTCTCTTGATTGTTGACTTTGACACATATACATCTACCTCCTGGAGAGTGTTCTTGATTTGGCCAACTGTTGTGAAGGGGTTTTTCTTCATCAGGGAAATAATTCTTTTGTCATCCACCACAGTTGTTTTCCGTGGTCTTCCGGGTCTTTTGGTGTTGCTGAGCTCTCCGATGCGTTCTTTCTTTTTAAGAATGTTCCAAACAGTTGATTTGGCCACACCTAATGTTTTTGCAATCTCTCTGATGGATTTGTTTTGATTTTTCAGCCTAATGATGGCTTGCTTCACTGATAGTGACAGCTCTTTGGATCTCATATTGAGAGTTGATAGCAACTGATTCCAAATGCAAATGTCACACCTAGAATCAACTCCAGACCTTTTACCTGCTTAATTGGTAATGAAATAATGAGGGAATAGCTCACACCTGTCCATGAAATAGCTTTTGAGTTGATAGTCCCATTACTTTTGGTCCCTTAAAAAGTGGGAGGCACATATTGAAACTGTTGTAATTCCTACACCGTTCACCTGATTTGGATGTAATTACCCTCAAATTAAATCTGAAAGAAACAGGAAAAAGAACCAGCACACTATATTAAATGCAAAAAGGTACTCAATTTACGTATATAAAAAATACAGCCATATTCGATTATATCCACAGTGCATGTCACACTGAAACCAGCATAAGTTAGCAGCCAGGAGAAAAGTGCAAAAAGTGCAGAATGGCATAACAGCCAATACTTATCAATATGATGGCCTGGTGACAATATGCGGTATGTAAGCAAGTCACATGGTCAGTATACTGTACTAAGATGAAAAAAATCACCTCCTGCATGCATTTTGCCATTGCTATCTATCTATTTATAATCTAATCATAATCAATCTATCTATAATTTACTGTAAATTAAAATAAGCATACCTTAAGCTGGGTACACACCTAACAGATTTATCTTCTTATCGACTGATCTGCAGATATATCTGCAGATGATGGTTGTTCATACCCACTGAACAACCATCCTCTGTCATGTGGCCACGGGTCCGCCTCCGCTGCAAATGGGTCCCCCAAACCACCCACCAATGCCACACCACATCCCCCGCTGTGCCGACCTAGAGGTGACAGCCAGAAAACTGGTAATTATGGTTTTGTCGAGATGTAACATTACTGGATTTGCACCTACTGCTACTCTAAATTATTACCACAATATATAGATATCAAAAAGCTGTTCCCTCCTGCCACACTTCACCCACCTCCAATCTACCCTCTATTTATTCTCAGTCATAACTGAGAATGAAATCTAATCATCTTCTAATCAACTCCTTCAACAAGCTGCTCCCTTCGCCTGTTCTCTCCCAATCACTTTGCTCACTCAAGTGCTAGGTCTTGAATACTTTATGAGCGAAATATCACTGGTGAAATCCAATAGCAGGAGGGGATAAGTCTCAAAGATTGTCCCGGGATGGAGAGTTGAAGTTCTGACAATAGAATGTTCCAGAGGGTAGAGTGGGATCAAGAGCCAGATAGGGTGTCATGTAAAGCCAAGTGGTCAAACACAGACAGAGAGGTCTATTTACTAAGCAGTGTTAGGAGACAGAGTGAAAAGTGATAAGGTGTCAGCCAATCAGCTCCCAACTGTCATTTTTCAAACACAGCCTGTGAGATGGCAGTTAGGACCTGATTGGCTGGCACCTTATCACTTTTCACTCTGTCTCCTAACACTGCTTAGTAAATAGACCCCATAGAGAGCCTGATTCAGAGACAGGCACTGTTAGCACCACTGTTGCGTATTTGGACAAATCCAATTAAATTTACTTTTTTAAATAACCTTTATATATCTCAAACCTAATCATGAAATACTCTCCCTCATGCCTTCTTAGATCCACATCTGACCTATAGTATGCTTTGTCTCTGATAACCACCACTTACTGGCGTCTGCATTACTTCTCCTATGCTACTACCTTCTTATGGAGCTCCTTTTATCCCCTGATCAGTCTCTTCCCCAATTCTTCAAACATTTTTAACTGCTGTACAAACCTCTCTGGGCCTCATTCACACCTCTTCTCTCAACAGTGCTATTTTCAAACAAGACTGTAAGCTCTCTCATGAGTAAGGCCCTTCCTACCCTTTGTTTTCACATCTACATTTATTTTGGTGACCTTATGTGTCTGTTTTATTTCTGACCTGTTTTCCCATTGTTCAATGTTTGAAGCACTGTAGATTCTTATACATCAATAACAACAATAGTAAGTGGTAACGTGTGCAAAGTGCTGTACAAACCTGTTTTTCATGCCTTATTGTCTATGTGACTATATTTACTGGTAGGTACTTTGTATCTCAATGTGCACTGCTTGTCAACATGTCAACCCTATATTATACATTTATGCTTGGTATTTGCTTGAAAACCTTTTGACCAAACTACTGTATGCTTTTTAGATTTAATTCGCTTTTATAATATGTATTTTGAGGATCATTTAAAGTTGAAAGCATTTGCACAATAAATTATGGGTAAACGAATATATCTATATACGTTCTATATATCAAGTTCTAAAACATTAGCATTTGCTCCAGATACATGGCAGGTCTATGACTATTGTGTAGAGATGAGCCAAAACCAAAACACGGGGGTCGGCTCACATCTCTAGTTTGGACACAAGTGGGCTTCAGTGAGCCTGCTCCCATATACACCCAAAGAATCTCTGTGTGATGGTGCAGACACTGCATAATATCTTCTGACAAACTTTAAACGCGCAAATACCGAACCTCCTCCAGATCAAAGATGTCTTTCAGGAATTGAAGATCTTGATCCTACATTGATCTTACCTCATAAATTTTCTTAAGAATCAAAAAATTTAAATAATGTACAAAGTAATCAATCTTTCCGTTCTTTCCCTGTCTTCAACTACTCCATAAACATACTCCAACTCTCTCTGGCCTCTGAGTTAATTCTTGAATAATGAACACATTCCTGATTTTAACTTTCTATGGGGTCGTATAGTTTATTAAACTGCTATCCTGTATGCCACTGCAGTGTCACTCTTTTTCCTAGATGTGCCATGTTGGAAGCTGTCCTGCCACATGTTTGTGACGCTCACTGCTGTTACTTAGCTTAGTCAGCCAGCTAGCTCGATGCAACCTTTTGGCCTAAACTGGATGAAATCAATATTGTGAGCTGTGAGGTGGTCAGAATTGACTAGAAATGCCTGTAAATTATGGTTATTGAGGTTAGCAAAATTGTAGGAGCAAAAACAAGCCCAAATTATGTCATTTTTATCTGTTTTTATCATTTTTTGAAAAAATCACAGATCCAAAACCAAAACACGCAAGGGTGGTTTTGTAAAACCAAATCTAGATCCAAAACATGAAGGAGATACACATCCAAAACCTAAAAAAATTGCCCAGTGCAAATCTCTAATTTATACAAGACTCCTCCTACAGCATTAGCATATTATTGCACAGTAGCTGTGTCCAAATACTCTGCTACTGTGCAATAGTGTGCAACTCTGAATACAGCCCTATGTATACTTACAGTATGCTCCATATAGTTAGTCTAGAGAGGCTAGCCACATATCCAAATTGTAATGTACAGGAGTTTCATGTATACAATATATGCCTTGATAGTTATTAATAAATGTGAATGTCACATTTTCAGCATAAAATGTAATTAAATGGAAAGGTGCATACAAAATACAAGTACAGTTTAAAATACTAGTATTTGTATGTTTAATAATCAAATAGAGAAACATCTTTCCTGCAGTAGTCTAAATAAAAATGTCAAGTAATATAAATAAGTGGCCATGTTATTTTAATCATAACTGTATCATTACAGAAGATCTCCAACACATAAAAGCCGTGTCCAATTGTGCCATAATAGTGAGAACACACTGTTACTATAGCATACTTGCCTACTCTCCCGGGCCTGCCGGGAGCCTCCCGAAAATCAGGTGCCGCTCCCGTCACCCTGAAAGACGAGGCAAGTCCCCCGGAATTACCACTGGCACCCTGCGACCCCCCCCCCCCCATTCCCGCTGCAAAATGCAAAAGTGGGCTGTCTGGGGGTGCGATGACGCGATTTGCACTGAATCGTGTTTGTGGTAGCCCCACCCCCTGCCTTATAATGCCGGTAATATCGGCATTATAAAGTGGGGTGCGGGGCCACGACAATGCGTTCCCGTCAGCACTCCCCCCGCTCCGCCTACCAGAACCGCCCCCACCCTCCCTGCTGGACTGACCTGGCGGAGGGCCTGCAGAAATGTCTGTAAGTATGTACCATAGTCAGCTTCTGCCCTTTACCACCATAGTGTCTGCCTTTCCAGACTTACGTAGAAGTCATCGATATATGAACTTGAGATGTGCGCAGACCCTCATGTTTTAGTTTTGGCAAAACCACCCTCAAATGTTATGATTTTGGTTTTGGATTTCTTTATAAAAGATAAAAAAAACTGTTAAAATCATGTGCTTTGGACCTGTTTACATGCAACAGAGATTCGTTTTTTAAATCCAAGTTCGGAACTTACAGCAGACCGGCGCCGGGACTTGGTTCTACTCAGAAACCCCAAAAGTGATCAGAGACGGGACTCGATTTGACTCTGAACCCCTAAGTTCGGGTGTGTTCATTTTTTCAGGAAAACCCAACCACACAAAATAAAAACAGACGTACTGTATACACTGTATGGAAATGTTGCTTATGCAAATAAATGACACTTGCCTCTAAATGAACCCCAAGATCAGGCCTGGCCAACCTGTGGCTCTCCAGCTGTTGTGAAACTACAAGTCCCAGCATACCCTTCCACAATCACCTGGTAAAGCTGCTGGGACTTGTAGTTTCACAAAAGCTGGAGAGTGACAGGTTGGCCAGGCCTGACCTATATGAACAGCAGTGTATATGTTTTGTAGTATGTTGCAGGATATTCATTTATTGTGCATAATAAAGCCCTACATATTTTGTTTTTGCATTTCTGTACGTGCAAGAATTCAGGTTCTACAAATCCTTGTCAAGTTTTATAGGATATTATACTGATACTTTAATTTACTAAACCCCTTAAATTTTATTTTGGTTGTCAGATATGCCCCCTCAATAGACTGGAATCAATCTGATGGGTGAAAACTGATCAGCAGAGATTTGTGAAAATTGACAATTTTGTCCATTTGTGAAATTTGCAGCTGTTTTTAACGATTTTTGCTGCAGATTTTAAAGTCAAAAGGCTGGTTTTGCCTTTATGAAAAAATATGTTGCTTTAAATCTCACTGTAATAATCACGGTTCATTACATTTCGTCCGATGTTGTCATTGCAGTCTATGATAACAGAGGAGGAGGCTAGCAGTGGGAATTCAGAGATCTTTTTCAATCATCTCCCAAGAAGTTTGGGATTACTAATTATGGACTGGGACCTAGAGGCAATTTTAATCATTGTAAACAGCAGTTTAGTTCTTGTAGACCGTCCGTCCTGAGACGCACAATGGGGGTGATTCTGAGTTGCACACACTGCCAAAGTCGAACACGGTGGAGAGACGGTTTTCTAATGGGCATGCATCCCGATTGTTTGTGCATAGAGACGCTGTACCGATTCAGATGCAAAGTTTCTGAACTGTATTACAAATGTATTGGGGCGGTTACAGACAAACGGAGATGCTGCGTCTTATGGGAGTGTCGCAGGCGCAGGGTCGTAACTCGTAACTAGAGGTGTGTGCGAGAAGTGCTGTCACACAGAATGCAGGGCTTTTTGGGCAGCTCCATTGCTGGCAGATGGTCTCTGCATTGGTCTCTGAGTGTCCCTGAAACGCAGCCTGCAGTCAGTATCGCTGATGAAGTGCCGCATGCAGCTCCGGGCAGTGTGGTTCTTCCCAGCACCCTACTTATCTGTTTGGGAGTCTCCGGTGGTTTCTGCAGCTCCTGATGGCCTCCCCTTCATCATGTCATTGGGGAGGAGGTCTACTGGCAGATGTAAAGGCTGCTGGGAGATGTAGTTCTCCCAGCTTCGGCTACAGGGGGACATACACTCACACGGGAATGGGGGGGAGTTCACACACTTCGGGGTTCACTCACACACACACACTCACTCATACATACCTATAAACACTCACACACACCCACATACTCACCCTGCGGCAGAAGACCCGGCACCTGGCGCTGGATGCAGAAGATACTGCTTTGGAAGGTGAGTAATTTAGACTAATTAAGCTAATTGGAAACCTCCAATTGCTTAATTAGTCCTGGGGAGGGGGTGTCGCTGGGGTCCCAGAGCAATTCCATTGATTTTTCCTAAAATGAACAATTTTAGAATAAATCAGACTCTGCTTTGGCGGTGCGAGAAAAAAGATGCTGTGATTTCTATAGAAATTTTTTGTCACCTATTTGAATAGCAAAACCCAAAGGCTGCTGGGTTTTAAAAAGCCCGCCCACAATTGGATTCCCCCCTAAGGGGCTGATTCACAGTCATTGGCAAAGTGGTTGTAGTTGCTGCTGTAAGTTGTTTTTCTGCAGTGTCCAGTCACTGCAATTAAACAAATAGTCTTGAACCTAAAGTAGACAAGTTTCTAGATCATAACCACCCACCATTAGTGCATGCATACCCTCATTCAGTGGCGGGCTGGGCCGGGGGGCAGGGTGCCATGTGCCCCCCGGGCCGCAGCGTCATGCGGGCCGCGGGCCGGTGCAGTCTGTGTCACTGTGACACAGACTGCACCGCGTGTGTAGCGCTGACCGGACGGAGTTCGGTCAGCGCTACACTGACATACACACAGCTGCCGGAGCCGCCGCCAATGAGAGTCTGTCAGACTCTCATTAGCTGCTGCTGCTGCTGCGCCCACTGCAGGATCCGCTCCATCTTCCGGCTCCCGCAGTGGGCAATGGGAGAGATGTCATGATGTCATATGACGTCTCTCCCATAATGCAGAGCGGCCCGGCCCGGGAGGACAGACGGAGGAGCAGATGGCGGCGGGAGCGGGGATTCAGGTAAGTGTTTTTTTTATTTTGTTTTTTATATTATGTCTACTGGGGGGGGTCTGGCACTACTGGGGGCACTACAAAGGGGGGGACTACTACTACTGGGGGCATTACAAGGGGGGTGGGGGACTACGACTACTGGGGGCACTACAAGGGTAGGGGACTACTACTACTTGGGGCACTATAAGGGGACTACTACTACTACTGGGGGCACTACAAGGGGGGTGGGGGACTACTACTACTGGGGACACTACAAGGGGGGACTACTACTATTGGGGGCACTACAAGGGGGGGACTACTACTGGGGGCATTACAGGGGGGGGAATACTACTACTGGGGGCACTACAAGGGGGGGACTACTACTAATGGGGGCACTACAAAGGGGGGAACTACTACTACTGGGGGCACTGCAAAGGGGGGGACTACTACTACTGGGGGCACTACAAAGGGGGGGACTACTACTACTGGGGGCACTACAAGGGGGGGGACTACTACTGGGGGCACTACTGGAGGCCTGCATAAGGGTGTTCTCTCCTGTGGCACACGGGGGCACTGCATATGGGCACTACGACAGGGGGCTGCCCTAATCTCTATTTTTACCTTACATTAATCCCATATGGACCCGCCCCCTCCCTGGAACACTTGAGGGGGGGGCGCCGTAGCACGCATATTCTTCGGACACCCTGGCTACACGCTACTCCTCTGCCAGGGCCGCCTGCTTGCATTTGCCCCCCAGGCTAAAAGTTGCCAGCCAGCCCCTGCCCTCATTTGCTTAATCACCCCTTTACCGCAGCCAAACTTGATAACCACTGTATTTACATGTTCTCTAGAGTCGTTAATAATCTCTGTTCATTTAATTTGAATGAAGTAAAATACTGCAGTTCTGCGGCGTACCACATAACAATTATGCCAAACAAACATGTCGGAATGCCAGCTGTGTGAGTGGGAGTGGGAGTGGAACATCCCTGGGGAACAAAGAGTAAACAAATAGAATATTGTTTAGATTAAATGTCAGCTACGAACATTAACCAAAAACTATTTATTAGATAGCTCAAAATAGCTAAATCTACACAATGCTCATTCAATAGCTGGACATAAAGACACTTATTTTATACTCTTATGTGCAGAATTCAGCAATCTTTTTTTTTTTTTAGAATTGTTAGCAGTGGCTCCTTTTCAATGTGTCTATAATTTGTTCCTTGTGCATGGTGAACACAATAAACATAAAGCTGTAATTACTATAAGTGTTTTCTTCCCCTTTTAAAGTATAAATGAAGAGATCGCTCCTTTTCTAAATATAGTTTATTCCCAAATAAATTTTCAAGGTAATTGGAAAACATCACTATTTGGTTTGTGTAAGATTGCAATTCCTGTAACTTTTTCCATACAGCAGCTTATATATAGTGTCTGGGCAATTGAATTGTTTTCTCTGGCTGCTGGTAGTGCCAAGAGTCCAACTGAGCATTTTAATTGTTGCTCCGTTAGGGCACGAACAGCCACCAGCGAGCAGAAAAGTGATTTTGTGCACCATAAGCTGGACTTTAGATGGGTTTAGCCATTTTATGTAGCTAAATCGGTCTAATTAGCTGCGAAGAGCGTGATAATAGGTGCCCAAAACATTTGAATTGCAACAAGGGGCAGCTATTAATTACCGCAACGTAAAAAAAAAACAATTGTGTATCTGGGATTAAATAACTAAATATTTCTTTTTTGTGGCACTGCATGATATCAAAAGTAAGTTAACCTATGTTAATTTGGCTTTATTTGTGTAATATAAGTGGGGGATACGTTGTAATTTCTGCATAATGTTTTGGCTTTATAAACTGTTACAGTAATAAACAGTCAACTATTCAGTAGTGTCATTGTTTCTACTCATTCATGATCTTCCTATCTGCTATACTCGTGCAGAGGCAATTGCAGGATTTCAGCAGGAGGTTCCAGATGCTTGATTTTAGAGCGAGGATGGCCAGCCCATGAAGAGACTATAATTAGCACATACAAGCTCAATTCAGTCCCATACAAAGTGTTGTGTATGCAATAATACAGACATATACAGGGCCAGCGATCACAGCAGGGTGTAAGTTCATCCTAGTCGCCCGGAGGCAAATTAGAGTGTGGCGTGTCCCCCTTCCACACCCCCCAACAAAAAAATTTAGAGGTGAGTGTATGGAGATTTTAATTCCCCCCCCCTCCAACTCTCACTCCACTGCGTGACCCCCGGTGCGCAGAATAGTGAGCATGGCTACCCTTTTAGCCCCTGCTTCTATCTCACCCACTGCACCTCTCACTTACTACACTTCTCCCTGCCTGCTTCCCTCTCTCTCACCCCCTGTCCCTTTCTCTAACTGGTTCCCCCTCTCTCAACCCCTCTACACCACTAATTCATCTCTCTCACCCCCTGGCTTAAAGAGACCTAGGGCACCCCAGATGGTTGAGTGCCGTGCATTAAGACCGTTTTATATATATATATATATATATATATATCCACGCAATTATACATAAATAGAATATATGAATATGATTCTATTCAATGCTGCATTGGCTGCACCACCGCCGAGCAGCAGTGGAAGATAGGCGGTCGCACTCAGGGCCTGATTCAGGTTGGTTTGCAAGGCTGCGTTCGCACTGTGATCGCTTCCTGATCGCAGCAGGCGGTTTGCGCACACATACTGCATCTAATGCATGCACAGCCAACCGATGTTTGCAATCTGCGCATGCGTATTAGATGCAGTGTGTGTGTGCAAACCACCCGCTGCGATCAGGAAGCGATCACAGTGCGCACGCAGAGTCATCACACAGTGATTGACAGGAAGTGACCATTTGAGGGTGGTGTTGGGGGGGGTGGTCTGCGATAGCATATGCTGGCAGAAGTCTAGATGGTGATAGGAAGTTTAGCAGTTTCTGTGTTAGGGTCAGGTCAACCACAACTGTGCAGATGGTTCTGATGGTACCGATGTTTTTGCTGACTTGTGGATGCATGTCATGGGAAGTGGGCAGGCTTTATACAGTGATGGACATCTTGGTATAGTGCTGCGGTTGCCGTGCGATTGCATTCATTAGCATATTTTCGCAGCGAGCGGGGTTCGTGCGAACGCAGCCTTGCAAACCAACCTGAATCAGGCCCTCATTTTCCTCTGTGAACCACACAAGTGCTGCTTTATATGCAATAGATGGAGGAGCCCCTTCAGGGCTTGGTGCCCAGAGGCAGGCGCCTCCATTGTCTCTGGGAGTTACACCTCTGGATCACAGTAAGCTGTCGGATACAGTAGTATGGCCAGCCCACCTGAGCTAAATATTTTTCTGATGTTTTCACATTCCACAATCCATGACCGATATTATATGGAGAGTTGGAACAAGTCTGGGTGTCTTGAGGAGGGGCATAAGAACCTAGTACCCCAGACAGGCGGTTCAATATGTAAGGTAACAAGACCTTTCACATGTGCAATGTTCTCTATTTCATTCTAACTTCCCCCCAGGCCAGAGCATATAGACCACTGCTTCCCATCATGCCCATTAGACTGTGCCTCATATCAGTCACACTGTCCCAACATCAGTTGTGACTTTGCCACTTGTAGAATATTTAAGTAGAACCGCCCAATAAGGGAAAATGAAAGCAGTCATAGGGTCAAATTCAAATAGCCCTGTTAATTGTACTGGTGTGAAAAAGGGTGGTAGCCTCCAGCTTTAACTCCTGGGCTATTCAATTAGAGCCCATTTTTTACGCCCATTAAATTACAGTGCTAACAGGTGTTATAACATTGATACTGTGATAAGGTCATGGACCTATGTGTTAACATGGTCTCGGCACCCGTTAACACACTAGTTAAAGGGGATTTATTTCCGGCCCATAAAAATTGCATTCTCCAACTACTGCCTTATATAACTCCTCTGAAGCAGTGGCGTCACTCATCTTGGTGACACCCGGTGCGGACTCCGGAGAGGATAGTTGTGTGCGCGGCTCCGGAAAAAGGGGGCGTGACCTCACAGGTAGGTGGTGTGGCCTCACGGCTAGTGGGCATGGCCTTGTGGCCCGAACCCCCGTTTAATCACCCCAGGGTTCCTGGAGATGTGGACTGCCCACAGGGACCAATCTATGTGCAGTGCTGGCTCCATCACTGTGTCAGGAGCCGAGTGCTGAACGTAATAATACAGTGCAGCAACCAGCTCCTGTCACACCTTGGCAGTTGACACCCGGATGCGGCCCACACCCCCCTTGTGAGGCCACTGCTATCAAGTGGAGTTGCCGGGCACAGAAAATACAACATCGCCACCGTCAAAAACTTTGTTAGCTTTTTTAGAAGAAAGCAGAGGGGAGAAAGGGAAATCTTGACCAACAAGATGAGAAGAACGCAGAGGAGCAGGAAGAAGGGAAATGGATCTAAGACATTGGGAATCCCCATTTCCACAACAACAACCATCAAGAATCCACAAGAAGAACTAGATCCCACTAACAGGTGTTTGTATGTTCTCTATCTGAGAAAATACTAATATCTATAGAAATAAATGCACTGAGCCAAGTAATAGTTTTCACCCAGTACATCATTTCATAGATTTCAATGTGAAAAGGATTTGCAATTGTTTGAGCGGAAACTCCTCAACAAGTTTTTCTCTAAATTGAATAAAGAGAAACCCCGAACGAATGTGGCTCAGAAAGAAATGAGTGAACATACAAATGTTACATAGAATATCTTATCCTCCTTTACTACGGAGGAAGAATTCAAAGCAATTTTCTCATTATAAGCACTTAATGATCAATCCATGGATCTGCAACCACATGTAGCACTGCTCAAATTCAGAGAATATCCTGTAAAAAGAAGTCCACATTTACATCCCATGAGAATCTACAGTATGCTTTGAAGTAAAGGTCTTCATGGACCTTATTTTACTAGATATGGACTTTACAGGGAGAAGTATAAAAAGAGGCATGCCAAAAACTACCTAACACAATATGAGAGATCAGCCCTCAATGAGATGACAAAATGAACTGAGGTATTATCAAACGGTCTAACAAAGAGGGAAACGTGGTCATATGGCCCAAGGAACTTTACCTAAAAGAGGCAGAAAGACAATTGGGAGACAAATATTGTTACAATAACAAATACAATCATTTTAATCCCACTGATAACTTTGTCCCGATCTACAATAGGATCATCAATGATGGTTACAAAAAAGAAATAATTTCCAAAAATGAACATAATTTCCTGGAAGTCAATAATCCAAAAATGCCCAGTTTCTACATGCTACAAAAAGTACATAAGGACATCTCCAGTCCTTCAGGCAGACCAATTGTGTCTGAGATTAGGGGTCTGTCGGCACAGGCAAGCATTTTCCTTAGACATCATGTATGCAGCCTACCATTGTACCTAAATGACACCTTCAATGTTCTATGGAAACTTCATGATGTCCAACTAGTGGACAATCAATACCGCATAACCTTAGACGTGGAGTTGTTAAACACAAACATAGGACACAGTGTGTGGGATTGTCAGCTATTAGATATTTTCTGAACACAGAAGGGTTCCCTTACCTTGTACCTGTCCTTGTTATACACTTACGCTCACAAATTCTTTGATAATATCCCCAGGATATCATATTATTTCATTCAGGAGCAACATTTACACACTTCTTTATCTTAACACTAACATCCCTCACTGAACTGTCCATATGTCCCTCACCGAGCTGTCCATGTGTCCCTCACTGAACTGTCCATATGTCCCTCACCGAGCTGTCCATATGCCCCTCACTGAACTGTCCATATGTCCCTCACTGAGCTGTCCATATGTCCCTCACTGAACTGTCCATATGTCCCTCACTGAACTGTCCATATGTCCCTCACCAAGCTGTCCATATGTCCCTCACAGAACTGTCCATATGTCCCTCACCGAGCTGTCCATATGTCCCTCACTGAACTGTCCATATGTCCCTCACCGAGCTGTCCATATGATAGCTACTTGAAACTAACACCATCACATAACTGGCCTATTCTCCATAGGAATATGATTTAAAATTTATTCAACAGAATCTTCTATACATTCAAAAATGTATTCCCATGCATAATTCCCTTATAATCATCTGTGGGCTGTCACTTCTCCCTTATTGGTGGTCTCTTTCATTACTAATATGATATATATTGTTTTTATATTGTTACCCCACTATATGTTAATTATTCTTTATTTGTTTGTTATAGACAAGTGTTGTATGTGCATCTATCTTTATTACATATATATTTAATATATTTAACTGATTATATTGTTGGGTTATTTTATTTGTTTTTTCTGCATACTAATTGGTTGATGTTGAACTCGTTCAGACCTCTTGGTTCTAATAGTTTTAACATGTAAATCCATTTCAGTTCAGATTTATTGATCACATTTCCTCCTCTCCAATTTTTTGTGGGTTTCTCTACCGCTATGAATTCAAGATGGTCTGGGTTGGAATCATGTGTCTCTTTAAAATGTTTCGATACACTATGGTTTCATAACCTCTTTTTATATTTCTTATATGCTCATAGAGTCTTGACTGTAGTGTTCCTGTTACAAGCAGGACTACTGCTACAAAATATCCAAATACGGTAAATGTAAGAGAGCCTGACACTATTGCTACATTGTTTCTCCCCGGAGTTTTGAGAACTCACAACCTAACAAACAGAATCTCTGGTTTCTAATATAAGTATTGTTTATAAATAGAGAGCACTGTGACTCTAAGATCATAGAAAAATAAATAAATATTTGATATTTTACACACAAATGGTATACTATAAAATTTATTTTGTCTATCTAAAGCATTTTTTTTTGTATCCTGTCAATACAAAGGTGTAGCGCTCTAGCAACCCCCCATTACAAGATTGTTTCAAGAATAAGGACAAACTCTAGTCTAGGAACAGCTCCCATATCAACACCTAACTCTCAAGGGCGCAAGTCCCTCCATCTACCCAAATCATATGTTATAAACTCGCTGCGATTTTAAAAAATCCAATCCGGATATCTCCTGCGTCACATAAATGATGAATGGGTCTGAAATCAAAATTATACAAAAGTAGGTGAAAATTTTATTTTTCACCTGCTTTTGTTTAAATTAAGTGATGATGAATAGACCCCTTGTTCTGAATGCTTAATTTATGCATCTCATTTAATAACTTGAGGAACTTAATATGAATGTACTTGACACCTACGAATGCATAAGTCTTAATCCACGTTTACCGACTATACTATTCATGTTGGATATTAGCAGATCTAGCACAGTATCAGGCGGCAGGTTCTCTTCCTGATGTAGGGCTCTATCCCTATGAATGACGTAGGGCATTAGCTGACACCCCCCCTTATTTCAATAACAATGTGGGTCTATTGTGTTTAAACCTGGCATCGGAAAGGGAGCCTGGCTCTGTCCCAATGAACTAAACACGACTCGCCATGGTCTCCATGGTAACATGGACGTTTTATTGGAAAGCCAATAATAAAACATGAAAAATAATTTAAACATTTTATCCGCAAGTTGGGCTCCTTCCCTCATATAGTTATTAGAAATATGTACTTATAATGATACTGACATACACATTTTGCACTAGAACACAGACTGATGAATAATATTTCATCCAATGGAACATGAGACAATGTTCATCTACATAACTCTCACATTACCGCACAGATGGTGTAATGGTTAGCATTACTGCCTCACAGCACTGATGTTGTGGGTTCAATTCCCACCATGGCCATAACTGTTCGGATTTTGTATATTCTCCCTGTGTTTGCGTGGGTTTCCTCCGGGTACTCCGGTTTCCTCCCACACTCCAAAAATATACTGGTAGGTTAATTGGCTCCTAACACAAACTAACCCTAGTGTGTATGTGTTTGGCATGTGATATGGAACATAAATTGTAAGCTCCACTGGGGCAGGGACTGATGTGAATGGCCGACTATTCTCTGTAAAAAGCGCTGCAGAATATGTGTGCGCTGTATAAATAACTGGTAATAAATAAATAATAAATATATTACCATACAGATTGCTTCACATGGATATACATTATTAGGGCTACATACAGTAGTACTAATGTTATTGCAATAGTAATTTATGTCAGATAAATGAAGTTTAAACTGTTACACATAAGGATAAGCTTTGTTGCTATTATTTACTTGTTCTGTGCATTGATGTACAGGAAATACACTTTGGAAATTGACAACCAGCCAAGATAAAAGGTTTTTATTTCTTTTTTCTCAATAGTTCTCACCTCGTTTTATGATTGGCCACACTACACTACTCCAGATTGGCTTGCAACCACGCCAGGCAACAAAGGCAATCTTTGATTGGAAGAGAGACTGATATATATAGCCTCCCCACACTCTTTGATTGTGTCCAATTGAGAAAGCTATTGGTGAAACACATATCTTGGAGGGAGTTCCTGCTGTGCACAAGCAGGACTCCAATGACAGCATGGTCTGAGAATCCAGAATTTGTCCTTCTAAAACACTTCTCAGGTATATTTATTTTCTTACATACCCATTATAGGTACATTGCTTTCTGAACCTGAGACCCTGCCCTGAATTTTCAACAAAGTCCACACAGAATTTAAACCTAGTTCCTGGGTATATTATCACTTTTCTTTAAGTCTGATCCCTGTTAATGATACTGGATCAGAACCTCTATACACACCTTCCTATACCTTCTAATGTCCTGCCTATACCCTCTAATATCCTGCCTATACCTTCTAAGGATGACGCTAATTTGCGTATGCAGTCATACCATAAATAAAGACTTAGACATGGAATCTGTGGTTCCAAAGCACAAGTGTTATTCAGGTAAAAGTTCAGACAGTTACACGCAATTGATCTAGACACAATTTAGGCGGAAAAGGAAAATTATACAGACCCAAGTACAGCATACATACGCAGGCGCTTCCGGACACGGAGATAGGCATCAGCAAGAGACCCCTAGTCATACAGCGTTCAGCACAAAGACTGAGAACCAGCGTTCATGCACACATATTTATACCCCCCCAGAATAAACAGGACAATAGGGAAGTTTGTTGCTGATGTCATTGGTTCCCAGGGGAGAAGCATCTGTTACAGCGCATTTAACAGGCTGGTTCAAATAGAATCTCCCTGCCTCTAACAGCTGGGGATCTTCCCCTTCACACCCCCTGCAACATTCTAACAGTTGTTCATGAAATATACATTTTGTTGCTTGTAGGCTCAGCGATCCATAACTTGAGTTTGCATGATGCGACCTCCCCACCGATAACACCGGAATACTGTAAAAAGAGTACGCATCAGTACAAGACCAAACATGACTTGTTTAGCATGTATAATACCTTCGTTATCAAATACCTTTATTTCTCAGCATTTAAACTAACTGAACCAACTTAAATCATACACTTTAAAGCTTATTGAACCTTATGTGTGAATATGTAATGTGTGGGTATTCAGGGTTTGATATAAGGATGCTAGTTAACTTGGGGCAGATGCGTGCGCATAAAACTAATAAAACAGCGGTTTCATACAAAGTCCTATGCATTCGCTAATATGCAACTAGTTAACAGCGCAATTGGGCGTATTAATGTGTGTATGAGAAATGGTGAAAAATGCAATCGCATGGTGCTAATAGTATCCTCGCCACATGTACTAAAATGTGAGTTTATCTAAAATGGCGCTTAGGCGGCCCGTCGCAAGATGGCGTCGTCGCGATTAAATTTTAAACTGAACTTGTCTCAGCCAATTATTCAGCTTCGACACTGTATGCAGGGAACATTGCTCACCGGCTGTTCATTGCTACCTTACATTACAGTAGGAAGCAGCATTGCAAGATCATATACATTTTTTAAATAAGTTTATGGTACATCTGTTCTCTTATATCTGTATATATATAAAGGTACTCTCATTGATCCTGCACTGATATAACAGGACCAACTCTAGATTCAGGCATGACATCAGATACCTTCTTACCTCATTCCACTCCTAGGTATGGGTAAAAGTACTCTCACACATTGCTCACTGCTGTAGTTTCAGCATACATTGTGCAGCAGCTCCTAACCTCTCACAATACCAGGGGGCCTATTCACTTACCTTTATTCTTTTATTGTATCCTGACAATAACTCTACTGCAAAAGTATTATTTTATATGTAGTGTTGCACTATACATTATTAGTTGGATTTCAAACAAATTAGCCTAATGATATTTTGTTTTACTTATCTGATGTACATTGGATCAGTCCCGCCGAGAGGCCCGGGTAAAGGGGACGTAGCCAAATTGTGGGAGGCGTGGCCACGCCCCCTTCGAGAAAAATCAAAAAGTTTTGTGGCGCTCTGAGCCCCCTCGCCAGGCGCATAACAAGTGGGAGGGAGCGATCAGCTTGATCGTTCCCCCCACAGGCTTCCAGTGCAGCCCAGCACCCAGCACGTGTGCTGGGCTGCTGCGATGAAAGAGGGGGGGAAAGCGGTTCCGGACCTGGGCAATTTGTACCCGCTCCCCCCCCCTCTCGGCACCCGTGCATTGGATTGATATTTTTATGGCACCTTACATGCCGAGTATGCATTACATACACATCTCTCTGTATGAGCCGGCAGGAGGCAACAATTGCATTTCTTTTTTAATTAGACCCAACAAGATTTTAGTGAGTGTACATTTACTACCTAACTGTATCTTAGAAAGGACACTGCAATTTAAGCACACAGTGTACAGCAGCTGCCCACCTCACAACTCCAGGGGGCCTAACCATTTACCTCCATTTTCGTTACCTAACATCAACCCTTGCTGATGAAGTGTTTCTTTTATATGTGATGCTACATTATACTCAATGACTGAATCTCAAACATTACTACCATATGATATTCTCTTGGATCTTTTTGGAACATATGCCTTTAATATTTTTATGATGATCTACATGATCCGTATATGTACTAGAGATGTGCAGGCTCAGATCGGTTCAGATTTGCCCTCCAAGTTCTTATTTTTTCAGCCAAATTTCGGGTCTCAGAAAGAGGCAAAAGTCATCTTTCATGGACAAACATCTTTCATGGACTTTTGTCCGTTAAAGAAGATGTTTGTCCTTACTGTATCAAGTGATGACTGTCTGCAAATAAGCTCCAAGTACTTTTTGTTGATACCTACTGTACATTGGCTTCCCATAACTTTCAGGAAAAAAAAAATAATTTAATTTTATTTAAACTGCCTACAAATCCTTGCTAAAACTCCTGTCTCGTCTATGTCTCTCTACATTATAGGTTCTCAAACTTGGTCTTCAGGACCCTAAAAAGTGCATATTTTCCAGGTCTCCTCGCAGAATCACAAGTGAAATAATTATCTCCACCTGTGGACCTTTTAAAATGTGTCAGTGAGTAATGAATGCACCTGTGCACCTGCTGGGTGACCTGGAAAATGTGACCGGTGTGGGGTCCCGAGGACTGAGTTTAAGAATCACTGGTCTAAAACACAGGATCTCAAACTCGGTCCTCAGGACCCCAATCAGTGCATGTTTTTCAGGTCTCCTCACATAATCACAAGTGAAATAATTAGCTCCACCTGTGTATCTTTTAAAATTATTCAGTGAGTAATGACTGCACCTGTGCATCTGCTGGGTGACTTGGAAAACGTGAACTGTGTGGGGTCCTGGGGACCGAGTTTGAGAACCTCTGGTCTACACTCACAATTACACACCATTTAACCTCTGGCTTTCTCCAGTGACTTTACGTCATCCTCTTATTCCGCAGCAGTTTCCCTACCTACCAACCAGTGAATAAATATACTGAATATTAGTTAATCTCACAGAATGTCTGTCTTAACTGTGAATAGTTGACTGGTCCACTTGAAGGAACATATAACCTGGAAGAAAACCCTTTATTTTTGGATTCATAAAATATCTGGTAAGACTCACACATTTACTATACCCAGAAGTTGTTTTAATACATTACTTAGATCAGCGCTTTATCAGTACACCATGGGGCCTATGTATCAAAGCTTGATGAGAGATAAATTTGTGAGAGAAAAAGTATTAACCAATCAGCTCTTAACTGACATTTTTCAAACCCAGCCTATAAAATTAAAGTTAGAAGCTGATTGGTTGGTGATTTATATCTCTATTATTTATCACAATTTTATCTCTCATCAAACTTTTATACATAGGCCCTCATGTTCTATGTATCAGAGTAGTCTCATTACAGTCTAACAAATCCTGATTGTTTTTTTTCCTTTTGTATACAGCACTACAAATTATTAGCTTGATGATAGAACCTTGTGTGCTGGTGGACTGCTATTGACTGTTATATTGAATTATCATAAGATTAAAAGCTGATTAAGCAATACATTACATACTGTATGCTGAGAACAGTGTTATGACTAACAATGTATTAATTCTCCACATGTAGAAAAGAAAATAATTACTTAATTCCATGGCTCATAGCGAGCAGGTTACTGCATAAATCTCTTTGACCAATGTGAGTATAAGGTTTAGTGCACACTTGCAATTCCTCAGTCTATCATTAACTATTTGCAAACAGTTGGGTGTTTAGTGTCATTATTAAATATGATTTTATCCAGCTGAAATAAAATAGTTTTGCACACTGAGAATATTTTTAATAGTAATTTTAGGAAATTTTCTTACAGCAGAACAGACATAATTTTGCAAGACAGATCGTACATTGTAAAATATATTTGCATTTATCAAGGGAACAATATTGGTCATATACAACACAATAACCGCTTCTTTAATCCCTTTTCATTGTATTCCTTTCCCAGGGATAACCAAGCCTAGGAGGAGCACATATCACTTGTCTGGATCACATATGAGGCACACATTGCCGATCATAGTAGAATTGCACCAATAATCTACCAAATATATTTTTTCCCCCAGTTCATGGTAGAGACGCCCATAAATATAATAGGATTTCTCTAAGGAATATATGCCATCTCCTTTAACTAGTAAACCAAATAAGCCTATCTTTGGTCCATAGGGAAAGGAATTTTCCCTTCTCATTTATAATTGTAATCAACTTATAAAAGAGAAGAGATTTACACACTGCACAACATACAATATCAAATTATTATGTTCTTTTTCATCTACTGACCCCACTAAAATCAATATATCACCACATTAAAATATCTCCAGTAGATGGTGTGGGGCACCTTGGATAGCTTTAATCAAACCATATTTCTATATAAATGGGTCATTATAATATGTTTTCATATTTGTTTGTGCCATTTATGAATGCATTACAACTTACAACTTAAATTACAACGATACAAAGGGCCTGATTCAGAGACGGGCACTATTGCGATTGCAACTGCGTTTTCATACGAAATGCAGCCGCGAAAATTTGATAATGTTAGCAAAGATTACCTACGCCCACTGCTGCCTTCTCACCTGCGTGCAACGACGCATACCCACGCAAACATCGGTAACATCGAAGCACATCGGCGGCCATCTTACCCTTGCGGCTCCTGCCGCAGCCTTGGGTGCTTTACTAACATGCAGAGCTGCGTATGCAATGGCAGTGGCTGATTTATGCGTGCCCATTTAACGGTGTTTGAATGGACAGGCACGTCTGCATTTTTTAGACCACTCCCCATTACCACCCCCAAATGCTGACAGTCTGTCACTCACTTAGCAATGGATTCCTCTGTGAATGCGCAATGGCAAACAATCGCTGGATCTGTGTGAAAATTGCATTAGCCTCCATCTCTGAATCAGGCCGTAAGTACAGTGGCTTGTCTGCCTGCTAATGTTTTGTTCAATGTACAACGTTTTCTTTCATTGGTACAAATGTCCTTGCACGTATTAGCAAGTATTCTCCATTAATGAAATTTGTTATAATAACACAATAATAAATTACAGGCAAAAGTGTTAGTGGGAAGAAAAAAGCTGTCTGCCCACCGTTAAGGCAGGATGACGAGCAGCCAGGTAATTACATATTCAAGATTGTGCCTTGGTAAATGACTAAACACATTCTTTGGCAATTACACATGCTTCTTTTCTTTAAGATCCACCTTCAGCATGCCAATCTGCCAGACAGCCACCACCACCACCGCCACCGCCACTGCCACCTTCTCTTGGGAGTAGGGAGAAACAACACTCCTAAATACCAGCCACACCACAGACGCCTCCCTGTGCGCAGCCATTTGGTGAGTGTCTGTAATGATAAAAGCCATGCATTGTTATTTTGAATTTCAGGCAAATGTCTTCTTAAGTACTTTAGATAAAGCAAACTCAGGTTTTCATGTCTGGCATTGCTCTAAAAAGTGGAGAAGTTTAACATAAGAAAACTTCTGTATGTACTGCGAAAATGATAAACGCTTCATACAAATGCTTGTGTTCAGCTACATGTTTGCTATGCTGTACTCCAGAAATGATCCTATGTTAGACATTTGTAAAAAGCATCATGCATCAACATATAGTATTAACTAGGGGTGTGCACCGGCCACTTTTCGTGTTTTGTGTTTTGGTTTTGGATCTGGATCTTTCTTCGTGTTTTGGATCTGGATTGGTTTTGGCAAAACCACCCTTCCGTGTTTTGGGTTCTGGGTTTTGTGTTTTGGATCTGTATTTTTTTGAAAAAAAGCATAAAAACAGCTAAAATCACAGAATTTGTAGGTTTTTCTGCTCCTATGCTATTATTAACCTCAATAACCTTAATTTCCACTCATTTCCAGTCTATTCTGAACACCTCACACCTCACAATAGTGTTTTTATGTCCAAAAGGTTGCACCGAGGTAGCTGGATGACTATGCTAAGCGACACGAGTGGGCGGCACAAACACGCGACCCATCTAGGAGTGACACTGCAGTGGCAGACAGGATGGCAGTTAGAAAAACTAGGCCCCAAACTGTACATAATGCAAAGAAAAAAAAGAGGTGCAAGATGGAATTGTCCTTGGGCCCTCCCACCCACCCTTATGTTGTATAAACAGGACATGCACACTTTAACAAATCAATCATTTCAGCGCCAGGGTCTGCCACACAACTGTGGCTGAAATGATTGGTTCGTTTGGGCCCCCACAAAACAAGCTGGCAATTAATGTGTCCCTGCACAAACTGGCTCTACGGAGGCAAGATGTCATCCTCATCCTCCTCATCCACAGATTCCTCACCCTCTTCAGTGTGTACATCCTCATCCTCACAAAGTATTAACTCGTCCCCACTTGAATCCACCACCACAGGTCCCTCTGTACCTTCTGGAGGCTGGTCTCCCTGGAAGAGCTGATAATTCATTTTGATGAACATCATCTTCTCCACATTCTGTGGAAGCAACCTCCTACGCCTTTCGCTGACAAGGTTCCCGGCTGCACTAAACACTCTTTCGGAGTACACACTGGAGGGGGGGCAACTCAGGTAAAATAGAGCCAGTTTGTACAGGGGCCTCCAAATTGCCTCTTTTTCCTGCCAGTACAGGTATGGACTGTCTGACATGCCTACTTGGATGCTGTCACCGATGTAATCCTCCACCATTCTGTCAATGGTGACAGTATCATATGCAGTGACAGTAGACATGTCAGAAATTGTTGCCAGGTCCTTCAGTCCGGACCAGATGTCCAAACTTGGTCCTGCCTGCCCTGCATCACCGCCAGCGGGTTGCTTAGGATACCTAAGTTTTTTCCTGGCAGCCCCAGTTGCGGGAGAAAATGAAGAAGGAGCCGTTGACGTGTCACGTTCCGCTTCAGCTGACAGTGTGTTCACCAGCAGGTCTTTGCACCTCTGCAGGCTTGTGTCGGCCGGAAAGAGAGACACCACATAGGCTTTAAACCTAGGATCGAGCACGGTGGCCAAAATGTAGTGGTCTGATTTCAACAGATTGACCACCCTGGAATCCTGGCAAAGCGAATGAAGGGCTTCATCCACAAGTCCCACATGCCGAGCGGAATCGCTCCGTCTTAGCTCCTCCTTCACTTTCTCCAGCTGCTTCTGCAAAAGCCTGAGGAGGGGAATGACCTGACTCAAGCTGGCAGTGTCTGAACTGACTTCACGTGTGGCAATTTCGAAGGGCTGGAGAACCTTGCACAACACGGAAATCATTCTCCACTGCACTTGAGTCAGGTGCATACCCCCTCCTTTGCCTATGTCATAGGTGGATGTATAGGCTTGTATGGCCTTTTGCTGCTCCTCCATCCTCTGAAGCATATAGAGGGTTGAGTTCCACCGCGTCACAACCTCTTGCTTCAGGTGATGGCGGGGCAGGTTCAAGAGTGTTTGCTGGCGCTCCAGTCTTCGGCACGCAGTCGCTGAATGGCGAAAGTGGCCAGAAATTTTTCGGGCCACCCAAAGCGTCTCCTGCACGCCCCTGTCGCTTTTCAGAAAATTCTGCACCACCAAGTTTATTGTGTGAGCAAAACATGGGACGTGCTGGAATTTGCCCAGATGTAATGCCCGCACAATATTGGTGGCGTTGTCAGATATCACAAATCCCCAGGAGAGTCTAAGTGGGGTAAGCCACTGGGCGATGATTTCCCTCAGTTTCTCTAAGAGGTTGTCGGCGGTGTGCCTCTTACTGAAACCGGTGATACACAGCGTAGCCTGCCTTGTAACGAGCTGGCATTTCTGAGATGCTGCTACTGGTGACGCTGCTGCTGTTGCTGCGTAAGGTGATACATCTACCCAGTGGGCTGTCACAGTCATATAGTCCTTAGTCTGCCCTGTTCCACTTGTCCACATGTCCGTGGTTAAGTGGACATTGTGTACAACGGCATTTTTCAGGACACTGAGGACACTTTTTCTGACGTTTCTGTACAGTCTCGGTATCGCCTGCCTAGTGAAGTGGAATCTAGACGGGATTTGGAACCGGGGACACACTACCTCCATCAATTGTCTAAATCCCACTGCACTAATGGCGGATACCGGACGCACGTCTAACACCAACATAGCAGTCAAGGCCTCAGTTATACGTTTTGCTTCAGGATGACTGCTGTCGTACTTCATCCTCCTCGCTAAGGACTGTTGGAGGGTCAATTGTTTAGTAAAAGTAGTGGTGTTCCTACTTCCTCTCTGGGATGATGAACGACTCCCAGCAGCAGCAACAGCAGCAGTGGCAGCAGTAGGCGTAGCAAAGCAGGATCCTCTGGAGGAATCCCGGATAGGAGAGTCAGTCATGCCAGTGACATGGCCTGCAGGACTACTTCCGATCCTGACTAAGGAGGAAATTGACGAGGAGGGAGTTGACGGTGTGGTTTGCAGGCGCTTGGATACAACAGGACAACGGGATTTAGGTGTCCCTGGACTGCTTACGGTCTTAGCCAAAGTTTCTGAACTTGACAGTAACTTTTTATGAACGCGCTGCAGGTGCCGTATAAGGGAGGATGTTCCTAGGTGGTTGACGTCCCTACCCCTGCTTATTTCACCTTTACATATGGTACATATGGCAAGACAGTTGTTGTCCGGATTTGGATAGAAATATTGCCAGACCAAAGAGGTGGAATGTTTGGTCTTCTGCCCAGGCATGACCATGATGGGCTTTTTCATCCCACGGACAACAACTGTCTCCCCCGGAGCCTGATTTAAACAAACCACATCACCATCAGAATCCTCCTCGCCAACTTCCTCCTCAGCGCCAGCTACACCAGTATCCTCATCCTGTTGTACTTCAACAGTGACATCTTCAATTTGCATATCAGCAAGTGGACTGTGGGTGCTCCTTTCAGCACTTGCAGGGGGCGTGCAAATGGTGGAAAGAGCCACCTCTTCCCGTCCAGTGCTGGGAAGGTCAGGCATCGCAACCACCACCACACTTGGACTCTCCTTGGGGATTTGTGATATCTTCTTAGAAAGCACAGTTCTTCGCTGTGCTTTTGCCAGCTTAACTCTTTTGATTTTTTTAGTGGGAGGAGGGTTTCCATCGTCATGTGAAGCTGAACCACTAGTCATGAACATACTAGGGATTGACCTTAGCCGTTCCTTGCCACTCCGTGTCGTAAATGGCATATTGGCAAGTTTACGTTTCTCTTCAGCTGATTTAAATGTCTTTTTCAAGGTCATTTTCCTGAACTTTGCCATTTGGGATTGTATGTGCCCTCTACTATGACATTGGGCATCGGCCTTGGCAGACGACGTTGATGGCATGTTATTGTCTATGTCATGACTAGTGGCAGCAGCTTCAGCACTAGGAGGAAGTGGTTCTTGATCTTTCTCTATTTTATTTTTATCGGAGAAAGTTTGGTCCTCCATTTATGTTATATCAATTTGATATATACGTGCGGCTAAACACAGAAAATTATTTTTTTTTTGGTTTGGACTGGAGTGTACTTTCGGGGGTTACAGCACCCTTAACGGTCAAGCCAGCCGGCCCTTTACTTATGACACAGACGCACGCTTGGCACTACTTTGTTGATGCACGTGCGGCTACTGCGCACACAATTCACAAACACAGAAAATTATTTTTTTTTTGGTTTGGACTGGAGTGTACTTTGGGGGTTACAGCACCCTTTAACGGTCAAGCCAGCCGGCCCTTTACTTATGACACAGGCGCACGCTTGGCACTACTTTGTTGATGCACGTGCGGCTACTGCGCACACAATTCACAAACACAGAAAATAATTATTTTTTTGGTTTGGACTGGAGTGTACTTTGGGGGTTACAGCACCCTTTAACGGTCAAGCCAGCCGGCCCTTTACTTATGACACAGGCGCACGCTTGTCACTACTTTGTTGATGCACGTGTGGCTACTGCGCACACAATTCACAAACACAGAAAATATATTATTTTTTTAGCACTTGGGGGGAGCACCCCTGATGGACAGTGCACCCCCTGGACAACACTACAGCACCCCTTTAGGACTGGGACACTGCACAGGACTTTGGAGTGGACACAGCCCCTATGGAGAACTGACTGCACAACACAGTCCAGCCAGCCCCTGTGGACTTTGAAGTAGTGGACACAGCCCCTATTAACAACAGCAGCACAGCACAACACAGCCAGCCCCTATGGACTTTGAAGTAGTGGACAACAGCAGCACTACACTACACTACACTACACAGCCCTAACTCCCACCCTCCCTCTTCACTGTCCACAGCCGAGTGAGAAAATGGCGCCGACGCGGGTACCTTATATAGGATCCAAAACCCGCGAGACTCGGAAGGCGGGATGATGACGTTTTGCCTCGATTTCAGATCCGAGTCAGGCGGGAAAAGTCGAGCCTGACTCGGATCGGACTCGGATCGGGGGGGCTCGGGGGAGTTCGGATTTCAGAAATCCGAACCCGCTCACCCCTAGTATTAACCTTCCAACCACTAAATGAAACATCTGCATATTGGAATGGCAAGCTGATGTCTTTATTTCTTAGGGTGGATCTGCCTGTTTGGAAATCTTTTTTTTTTTAGATCCAGAGTCCACAATTGGTTCTTCTGCTGTGTGTACACTTGTTTTTCATCTATGCACTCATACTTGGATTCTTTTCCTTTAGATCCACACACTGAAGATCCTCAGTCCCCAACCTTACAGCCACTTGGTCATGCTGAGTAACACAAGAAGATGAAATAGTCACATTAAACATGTTTCCAGTTATACCACAACGGCCGCAAACAACAAGCCCATACACTTACGTTAACTGTAGAGCAGCTGCTGATTGGCTTCCGGCTCCTGACACACTGACCAGCCCATGTGGGAACTGTCAGGAGCCGAAGCCAATCAGCAGCCTCTAACTGTAGAGCGGCTGCTGATTGGCTGACGGCTCTTGACAGTTCTCACTGAACAGTCGGGATACTGTCAGCGGTGTATGTGGTCACACACATACACCGCTAATACTAAGTATATGGATTGCGTACTCGGTTTGTTTGTTTTTGCAAAGACCACCCTGGATTCTACGGAGGCCAGCGCAAGGATGGAGGTGAGTGTACGTTCTTTTTTGCAGGTCCATGCACACGGATTTCTACTTGGAGAAGAGGACAGGCCAGCTGGTGAAGGTAAGTATGTGTGATTGATGTATGCAGAGCCGTAACTAGACTCTTTGGTGCCCTGTGCCAGAAAGAGCATTGGCGCCCCCCTCATTTTTTAAAGGGACATAATGCACCCAAAAAATGGCCATGGCTTCATGGGGAAGTGCCAGGGAAGAGATAGGAGAGGCCAGGAGATGCTGGGGATGAAATAAGAGGAAGCTACAAGCAAGAATGATAATAAACAGAAATTTGACAGGCCCAAACAGCGCCCCCTGACCTGTGGTGCCCTGTGCGATGGCACCGGCCGCACTACCCTAGCTACGGCCCTGGATGTATGTGTGTAATAAACTTGTACTATATGCGGTGTGTGTTTTGTCTTTATTTAACTATTTATTTTACAGTAGGGGTATGGGTGCCGGCCACCTGCTGGCACTTGTAGTTCCACAAGTGCCAAAGGGCATTCATGCTGTCACTTGTAGTTCCACTGTTTACTTTGATTTGACACTTTATTACCCCCATACCCACAGCCCAGGGGTGCAGGGAAGAGCCCCGGGCTTCAGACCAAGCCTGGGGTATGAGGAGAGGGGGGACCCATTTTTTCTGGGGTCCCCACCTCCTCTGAGATCCGCGGCTTGGCCTGACCAGCTTGGGGTGAGAATGCTTTGGCCCTGGAGACCCAGTTATAGGGTCTCCTGGCAGTGACATTACACCACAGTCGGTTTGGGTCCGGTGCTGGTTTTAAATATAGGGGGACCCTATGCAATTTTATCCCCAGGACTGGCTGCCAAGTCCGGGGCTGGTTATGCTTTTGGGGGGGGGGACTCTACGTAATTTTTTAAATTATATTTTAACCCATTTTTTACAGGTATAACACACAAGCAGCTTAGATATATCTGACTGATATGTGCAGGCTGCTTGTTAGGGTGAGTTTGGCAGACAGAAAACACTGCAATCTCAGGTGAGTAATCCCATCTAAACTCGCAACTAGGAGAAGAAATCTCCATCTACTTAACCATCAGAAAACTCACTTTCAGCTAAACTCACTTCTTAGTAAATTTGCGAGTTGAAAAACTTAAAAAACTCACCAGAGTTTCGGCGAAGTAAAGAGTGTTTAAAAATAACAAAACTCGACCAAACTTGATTCTTAGTAAATTTCCTAACTAGTGTCATCACTATTAAACTGACATGTTCGTGGATTGGCAAAGTTAGTTCATTAAATGATTCCTGTTCCTTCTGTGCAGCCAAATGAGTTGGATGGGGTCCCTGGATTCCCTCAAATAGGATATAAAAGAGAATGGTCGTCACTCAGCACAGTACTGAATGAGACGGTTGTGTAATACATTTAGACAAGTTTTAATCTTATCAAACCCAGTTGCAGGCTCTTAGCTACTGAAATCCGGATGGGGCTCATTATTTGGATTGTTTATTTTAATATTTATTGTGAATGTTATGCAGTCACTTCTATATCCATATACGAGAGATTTATTTTTGGAGATGTTGTATTGTTATATACGACAGGTCGTCACAGTAACAGTTATCTATGAATTATGTTATATAAATCCATGTTATGCTTTATAGGGACATGAAACATAATTGTAATTAATATATACTCACAATCAATATTGCTTTAAGGAAGCTATAATATTACTGTGAAGTCCATGCTTATAATTTACTCAGTTTTGCAATAGGTGTAGATGTAGCTACTATGGAACACGATATGAGGGAGGCCCAGTAATGCAGGCTGCGCCCAGGGTGGTAATATAGTACTTACCAGGCACGGCAACCAACATTTTGGGGCTACACAGAACCTCGTCTTCAGGAATAACAGCAAACAAATAAATACAAAATAACACTTAGCTTATATCCCCTTAATGAATCCATTGCAGCTGGCGCCGGAGCTCTGAGCCGCTCTTCCGCGCACTCGGGGTTGCTCCTGGGATGACGTCAGCTATACGCGCCAGTATGTTGCTATGGCAACCTCCGACACTGTCTCACGCTCCAGCTGCCAAGCTGAAATGTAAACAAATGCAACAATCTAACATCAATGAAGAAATACAGGTGTGGGAATAACACTGTTGTGGAAAATAAAGACAACGTAAACAGCTGCTGTCAAATCGAAATATATATTTGTTTTCTTGCAGAAGCTATGATTACAATTAAGTGACACAGTTCACTTACAGGTAATTATCATATGTGCGGCCGCTGCTACTGCTTCCATTGCTCAACTCACACAGCTTACAATATACACACACACTCCAGCACCCCTCCACCCATGGCTGGACCAATCCAAGTAGGCTTCCAGGGTGGTGATCCTTATCGAAAGCCATCTGTTACTGTATTCGAGATAGAGGGTGCAGGGTTTATGAAATAGCGTGATGAAGCAAGGAAAGACCAACTTATTTGTCACGCATGTCACGAACACATTTATGTATTGCCTATGAGAACAAATAAATGATATTGCAGGATAGGATTGCTGGGATCCATTTATTTCCTTAACAACACTAAGTAAAACATTGTAATAATGTGAATACTATACCTAATAAATAATACCCTGTGTGAATGAACCACATCAATAAAGATTCCATATATAATATATATATATATATATATATATATATATATATATATATATATATATATAAGCAGTTAGTACTCATTCTAATACGCATAGTTATGTATGGTTAGCTACCAAAAGAATGCATTATATTAAAATTGCAGGACCAGGGTCGAAGTCCCAGGAATTTCAACCTGGGTTGACCCTTCTGTGGAAAGCCGTGCTGGGATCAAGTGGCTGATCCCAGCAATGGCACAGCAACAGTGGCCAGGGAAGATGTGTCCTCCGCAGGACACATCCGTAGCCGGCTCTGGGACAGTGAGTTTGTCCCCAGCGTTGGCAGTGCAGACACGGCGGGTACCTGGTGAAAGGAACGACTGGTCCCTTCCACCAGCACCGGCGGTAAAGTGGCAGTGGTAGCCTTGATACAGTGGCAAGTGTTTGGCTCTGGCCGCGAGCCATTCACGGCTCGCGGTCCAGCAGCCAATGGGAGGCAGCCACGATGAGCCAATCGCAGCACGTTGTGTCATAGCCCCACTCCCTCGCGGCATCTTAGATTAGATGCCGCTGAGTGGTAAAAGTCAGTCGAGTGGCGGGGGGAGGAAAGAAGACCTCCCGAAGAAGAAGAGAGGAGCGTCACAGCAACAGTTTCGGTGGCTGCAGAAGAGGCCAGAAGACGCCGGAATCAAGAGAGAAGATCAACGGCGGCTGGATGAAGAGAGGAAGAGGCGGCACCGCTTGCCAGGACATGCCAGCAGCAGAAGAAAGAAGCTGGGAACCTGAGAGAACTGCGGGGCCCCCGCAACCTCTTCCACCATAACAAGTAGGCCCTCTGTGAGGCCTACCGTTAACCCCTACCTAGATCACCAGGTGTCGGGCACTAGGCCCGTGGGGGTAAAGTCAAGCATTAGGCCTGTGCCACCGATAGGCGGGCACTAGGCCCATGCTACATAGGGGGTATTAGGTCCTATAGGTTGTAATTGTGCCCCATTAGGTGTGAGTGACTTGGGTAATAGGCCCAGGTCACTATTTGCACAAGTAGGCGGGCAAACCTGCATGTGCCCAGCACCTATAAAGTAGCTTTGGGCAGTAGGTCCACAGAGCTCTGGACCTATTAGGTAGACCCATAGGTCTGAGCCCCAAGTAAAGTGTTCTGGGCATTAGGCCCAGACCACTTAGTATGCCCCACAGTTAGGCAGGCCCATAGGCCTGAGGCCTCATAAAAATAAAAGGGCATTCTGGGCAGTAGGCCCAAGTCCCTCCTGTGCCCTGCAGTAGGCAGGCATAAAGCCTGAGCCACCAGTAAGACCCTTGACGCTAGGCCGGTTCACTGAGTTTGTTGACTGGGTCTGGGCAATAGGCCCAGATCACTGGGATATAAGTAGGTAGCCCCTGTGTACATGTGCAAGAGAGGTGTGAGTTGCTGTATGGCTCTCACTCTCCAAGTACCTCGTGGAGAGTTGTCAGGCTCCCACCAATAGGTAGTGTTTCCTCAGTCATCTAGAAGAGGAGCTGGCCAGCTCTTGATAGGCAGGCTTAAACAGACAGTACTTAGGTTATTAACCCGGGGTCATTCTTGTATGGTTTAACTGTACTATGTATATGGATTGTTGTGCCATGCAGAGTAGATTGATGTAGCTCTGTTACCAACTGTCGCATTTACAGATTGTGTTACACCACACACATGGTTTGTTAGGCCGGTGAGTTAGGGCCAATATTAATGTAGATAGGTGTATTAGAGTGACACACTGTTAAAGCAGGAAAGGGCCCTACACGGCATATGATTCTCTCCTCTATAGGGACCTGTGTGTGGGATTGAGCGGGATGAAGCCCAAGAGGACCTCTGGTGAGACCCTCCGTGTGTGTCTGTCTATTGCTATTGGTTCGTCTCTGCCTATCCTCCTTTCTTCAGGGCATACAATGAACCTTGCACTTCAGTGCAAGGTTGAGTCTTCACCTGGTGCGCGAGTACCTATAGGTGAAACTCGGGATCTGAGGCCAAAAGTGCCAGTGATGATCTTCACTTAAAACCCAAATCTATTTGTAGTGGTCCTCCGTCCGGTAGGGCGTGTCGGTCGACGCGAGGATGGACGGTTCTCAACTCATCTCCTTCCTCCTAGGTAGTCGTGTCCTTGTCCAGTTTGGTTTTTCCAGGACTGTCTGTTCATCATACGGCCTGAAGGTGAGAGGGTGCGATGCAAGGTAAGATACAGAAGTACACCTGCACAGCAGCAGGCACTGCACCGCACCCCTCTTACACTTTTATACAGAAGAAGGACCTGGGTTGACTCAGCAAATTATCAAGTGCTAATGCTTGACCTGGCAATTTCATCTTCTGTCTGAAAGTGGGTACTGGCCCGTTCTCCAAAAGCCAGGTGGAAGCCCTGGCTTTTGTGTAAAAGTGTTGTACAGTATTGCACTATTTATAGTGTCTCCTGGAGAAAGAGCTGAGTTTCTTTGTGTAATCCACATGCTTGACAGAAGGCCCCATGACAAGACAGTCAACACATTTAAAAAAGTAAATCTAACTTTTTTTCATTTGTATAAATTGAGGGTATAAAATGTGTTATGGGCCATTAGTCATTTTATTTTACATTTACAGCAAGTCCAGCTTATTCATTCCAGCACCTCCTTCATATCCTATGCTCATAGAGCCTTAGGTGTGACCTGTATTGAACTATACGGCCTCATTAGACAGAGGTCTTCCAGCTTTGCTCTGTCAGCATATTGTTATGTGACTGCAGAGCTGCTGAATGTAAACCAAGCTAGATGCAGAGTCTTCAGAATGCGGAACATAGATCTGATTGGATTTAATAAAGTGACAAAGGAATTTATACGTGTGAATAGTCATGACATTGGCTATTGTCAATGATTTTTTTATTGAAATTGTTGCTGTATTGAAGGTTGTCCTCCCGTACTGTGCGTTTTCAGTTATTGCGTGCTCTTTAAATTCCCTCAAGGAGTGACTATTGAGCTGACATATTGACTATAAATATTATATTTTATTCAGCTAAAAGGTTAACAGTTTGTTTGGAGAAATCTTTACTGACTGCAACAACATTTTTTCCTTTGCTTATTTTCATAATACTTATTAAAAATAATAAAATAAAGTAATAAAAATAATAATAATAATAATAATAATAATAATAATAATGATAATAATAACCTATATTAAAAAGTTTTTGTTCTTGTAAAATGAAATAAAACATTTGGAAACAACCTATCACAGGACTTCTTTGCAAGTCAAACCGAAGTGCTGGCATGAGATCTCTAGCATAATTAAAATCAAACAGCAAAGAGTAATATTGTCAACAAATTTTAAAAGGATTAAATAAGAAATGATTGCATGGTTGTCTATGCTATAATACTATTTTAGTGTTTGAACATGTTGACAGAAAATCATTGTATAGACACACTGGGGCTCATTTTGAGGTAACGCGCATTCACCGCGAAGGTGCATAGTAAAGGAAGCGCACAAGAAGAAGCAAATTCACATGTACGTGCAAATGTTCAGTCAGATGGCTGCAAGAATCCAGATCTAAAATAGTAGCATCTGCATCAAGTGTACAAGTGTGTGTACTTATCACCTACAGTAGAGTAGAGATGTGGCTTGAAATGATCTTAGTATATACTAAAGTCACATTACACTATTTGTATACAGTATATCAATGTAATGAATTGTCATATACACAAGATATACTGTCTTGACAGTTAATAATAGATGCAAACCTTTTATATATAAAATATAAATAAATGCTACCATGTAAAAAATACATAAAACATATGTTTACCCCTTTAAAAAAAAATCTAATGGAAATCTTCCAATTTATATAATATAGTTGCAATGCTAATAATGTAAATAGCATCAACAGTAGGTCTAGATGCAAGCAGCCAATCAGAAGTAGCTAGATAGTGTTGCTGACTGTCATCATGACCAAACAACCCTTCAGCACCCACAAGAGGCACACATCCTAAAATAAATATTTGGGCATATGTGCACTTAACCACTACTTACATAGGCAAACACAGGGGGGGTTCCGGTTGCCTGGAAATCCCCCTCCCCAGCTCACACTATGACCATGAGCAATAATATATAATACAATTATACTAGAGCTGCATGTTTTAAAGATCTCCACAGTATCACAAATGCAATAATTAGCACCACCTGTTGATCTTTTCATATTTGTCAGCCAGTAATGAATACACCTGAGCACTAACTAGGTCTGGAAAACATGCACTGTTAGGGGTGCACTGCTATAGACCATCTATAGGGTTAATTATTAATACTGTTTAACAAACATTATCCAGTGTATAAGGATGACCAATGTGTCCATGGTGGTGCTAGGTTCTTCTATCCGGTATGCAGTCAGGAAGCCGGCGGATGTAATCCCGGGGGGGTTAGGTTTAGGCACTTAGAGAGGGGATTAGGGTTAGGCACTGGGGGGGAAGGTTAGGGTTAGGCACCCTAAAGGAGGGTTAGGGTTAGGGGGTTAGAATTAGGTTAGTAAGTACTTACCTTCGACGATCGGGATTTCCTCCTCTGCCGGCCTCCTGCTCGGGATTCCTGATCAGGATTCCAACCGCCGGGCACACGTCCGGCGGTAAGTCATACCGATTCCTTCTGTCCGTACCCCAGTCTCACAGACTTGTTCTAATGCTCTAGAATGGTGCCCACATCTGAAATTAAAACATTTAGCTCAGACAGGATTGCCCTTTCCATGATCGCTGGTGCTGTATATTTCGGAATTATGACATACATTTTACATGAGGCAGCCTATAGCTGGGTAAGTGCTAATTATGCCCTCTTCATGGACTGGCCACACACGCTAAAATCAAGCATTTGGAAACCCCCCCTCTAGAAATCCTACGTTTGCCCCTGACTTGTGTCTTAATTATGTGAACATGCACTGTACCCTACTCAATGCTTGCCAACCTGCTGTTCTTCCTTCCCAGGTGTAAGGAGAAGCAAGACATTGATACTTGTAGAGGTGTATGTTAACAATATATAAATGTACAGAATGTGTACGCATTTTGGTGTGCGTGCACAATATAGAAAAGTATATCTTCTTAAGAAAAAAAAAATTACATACAGCAACTGTACATGAGCCCCACTGTTTTGGGCAGTGCATGCTCCAAAAACTGACTCCTGGAAATTCAATCTCTCAGGCTCAGAAATAAAAGATATAGGAAAAAAAATGTTAGTTTATGGAGTGTGCTTCCTCCTTGTTGCTTCAAACCTGAAGCATTTGTACCTAACCAAGATGTCCGTCATAGACTAGTCTGCACATGTGCCGCGTTATCTTGTTACTGTGTTTGAGCACTGCAGTAGTACACATGTGTGCTACTCAGCTCCGTGGCAACCCTGCACTTACGTGTATTTTGTCCTGTGATCCTGCCTACATAACATGACCAGTTGGTCCTCTGTATACTCCACACCACCTTCATTCTATGCTCCTCTCCATCACTACTATCTATACACAGAACTGTGTACGGCTGTACTATCACTGACCACTACAATAAACACTAGTTCCTCGTTAAGTCTGTCCACCTGGCATGTCTACCAAACTATTATTCGCTAGTATCTACTAATGCTCATTAGCAGCCGGATGAAATACCGATGCCGGAAGCCCGAACGGTCTACATCCCAACTGGGACTGGTAAGTAAGCTAAACTTCCCCTGTTGCCCCCCTAACCCTCCCTTAGTGGTGCCTAACCCTAACCTCTCCCCCTGGTGGTGCCTAACCCTTACCAACCATGGTGATTGGTGATGCCTAACCCTCACCCCCCTTCCCGTTCCCTAAACCTAACCCTCCTGGGGGGTGCCTAACCTTAACTTACCCCCCAGTGGTGCCTAACCCTAACCCCCCTTCCCCTAACCTAGCCCTTACTCTCCCTGGGGGTGCCTAACCCTAAGTCCTGCCATGTGTACCTAAACCTAACCCTCCCCCCTCCTGTGGCTAACAGCTAGAAAAACCCGCTTACCTTCGTTCGGGATGCCAACTGTTGGGATTTCGGTGAGGGACTAAAGATAGGCGTCGGGATTTCGATGCCTACGTTTAGTCCCAGGTCGGGCTTCCATTGTTGGGATTCCGATGGCCGGCATCCTGGCCAGCTGCAATCTGACTGCATCCCCTACTAATAACATCTAGTATACACATATTAACACGTTATGGGTCCAGGCATCCAGACACCTCTCAGTCATAGAATGCTGCATTACAGAAAAGCTAACTAGTTAAACTGCAGAGTGTGTTAGTATATAAACACACATACAGTAGCTGCTTAATGCTGGGCTCTATTAAACTTAAAGACAGATAATTATGCCACATGGAAATTTGCAATGGACATGCAACTTAAGCATAAAATGTTGTGGAAAGTTACGGCTAACCTGGGTGACAGTCCAAGCCCAGATGATATAGATAAAGCCATGGGACCAATAGGCTCTCAAACAGTCTGATTATTTTGTAGATCCGGCTAAGGACCCTTAGGCCTGACTCACGTGCATAAGAAATTAGGTGGCTTGATGAAACTCTGGCTCATAGGTGTGAAAAGGAGATAGGAATACTAGTGCCAGTGTAGAAACCATAGACTTGTGATATGAAAGGATACTGGACTGGAACGAAGTGAACAGCCCAGGTCCACTGGGCAATTTCTCATCTAGTGACCTGTGAAGGCCAGTAAGACCAAGAATATACTCCAGTGACAAGGGTGACTCACGGAACTCAGAATAGTATAGTACTGGTATATAGGAACTCAGAACTCAAGCCAGAAATCAGAGTCTTATGTAGTCAGAGTAAAACTTGCAAAAGTTGCAACTCTGGTACAGCTCTGACACAAGACCTGGAACTAGAACCAGTGAGGAACTCAGAAACTGAGAGCCAGGATAGGTAATAAAGCTACTGAACACCTCAGAGCACAGATAGAGCATACTGATCCTAGCCCTGGAATCAGCACCCTTCTCTGAACCATCCCAAGACAATAGCACACAGTGCAGGGAAGCCAATTCAAGTCAACACAATAGTATAACCTGATAATCTGGATAACCACTGAGCATAGAGTATAACAGCAAAAGTAACTTGCATGCACTGTCCCAGCGGTATTATGCAATGAGACCACGGCTGAACTCGCCGCCTCAGTACTGATAGGTGACAATAAGTGATATACTTGCTGGTTGAGATAAACTGGTAGTGCAGGTTTGTATGCAGTGTAGAAACTGCTGCGCTGACAGGTAATGGAACACAGCGGAAGATGAAACACAGGTCTGTATGCAGCATGGACACTGCTGCGCTGGCAGGTAACGGAACACAGCGGCATATGAAACACAGGTCTGTATGCAGCATGGACACTGCGGTGCTGACAGGTAATGGAACACAGCGGAAGATGAAACACAGGTCTGTATGTAGCGTGGATGCTGCAACACTCACAGGTAATGGAACACAGCAGCAGATTGAACACAGGTCGGTATGCAGGATGGACACTGCGGCGCTGACAGGTAACGGAACACAGCTACAGATGGAACACAGGTCTGTATGCAGGATGGACACTGCGGCGCTGACAGGTAATGCAGCGTGGAAGCTGTGATGCCGGCAGGTGAATGATACTCAGCATAGATGGTAAATAGGGAGAACCCACGAGGTAGCAGGTGAAGTCACAGAGGACACGAACACAGGATACAGGAGTAAGCCTGGAGTAAGCCTGGAGCTTTGAACTATCCGGGTAAGAACAAGTTGTTCAGGCAGTGGGTTGCTCACAGGAACTGGTTTAAATAGATGGTCATTAGGTCAATTGGTCTAGCTGACCAATTGATCACACAGATGCATCAGTTAATCACAGGGAGGCATCCCTGGGATGTCTTGGAAACTGATATAAATGAATGTCTGAGTCTGAAAGGGATGCTAAGACCCTGATTCGTGACAATCATACATGGTAAAATGTCAGCACATGACATGTGGATGGCACTGCTTGCAGTGTATGAGGACCAAGGTTTCATGAGAAGAATTAATCTAAGGCACATCTTGTATAACACTAAGTAAGGGTAACACTAATACCCCTTTTCCACCTAAATTCCGGGTCTGACCCGGAGTTGGAACAAAGTTCCTATCCGGATCAGACCCGGAATTTTGCCGGCGCTGACTCGGGATATTCCCGAGTCAGCGCCGCTCACACCGCAGTCGGGTCTGCATAGACCCGGCTTTTGCGGAGTGAAAGTGGACGCTTGGAGATGATGTCATCTCCAAGCGCCACTGAAGCCGGACCAACCGGCCAGCTAGCAGTGCGCTCCAGGTCATCGTGACCCGGAGTGTGCTGTTCCCATAGCAGGGTTTCACGGGCTACGCCCGTGTTAAACCCTGCTAGTTACCTGGGTTGGATTGCCGGGTCACTCGATCCGGCGATCCAACCCTCTGTCCTTTTACACCAGGGAGCTGCCCGGGTTAACCCTTCAAAAACCTGGGTTTTAGCTCCGGTGTAAAAGGGGTATAAGTAACACTATTAGCCATGGTAATATACCGCATGCTAATTGATCCCCAAGGCTATTCAATTAGCCCTGAAGGCAGCCCACAGGCTGCATTTAACAGGAATTTTTTTTTCGGGTCTGATCAAACCCAAGAAGAAATCCCTGATAAATAGGCTGTCAATGGTTGAAAAGACCCTGGTAACACACAGGTCCATGAACTTTTCACAGAATCTATGTGTTAATGCCCACTATCTTGTGTTAACGTCCATCAAAACGTTAATTTCATGAGTACTAAAAAGGGTCTTGGATAAAAATGGGGCTCTAACTGAATAGCCTCAGGTGAAAAGTCTGAGGCTCTTACCCTTTTTTACACCCATTAAATTAATGGGTCTAATAGAATTTCACCCCTAAGTTGAGTGAATGAACAAGTATGAGTGACTACATCGATAAGATGATGTCCATATCTCAGCATTTAATGTCTGTAGGAGTCCAAGTCTATGATAGGATCACCATGGTGATGCTGCAGAGCTTAACATCTCAGTTTGATTTCCTAGTAGTAGTGCTAGAAGCTAATACAGCCAAGCTATCTACAGAGATTGTTAGGACTAAATGGCTACAGTTCCAAGAATGTGTGCCAGTTGAATTAAGTGCTGAGAATACTGCATTACACACTAAAGATGCAAAGCCCAGAAAATTCAAGTACACGTGTTCTGCATGTCATAAGGCAGGCTATAAAGCATTTAAATGCAAGCTAAGAAATGTGAATGCTACACAGAAAAAAAAGTGTAAAATCAAGAAAGAACTTGGGGAGAAACCTCATAACCATAAGTGTCCTACAGCAGAAAGGATTTATAGTTCAGTTCAAAGAAGGAAAGTGTGCGGAACAAAAGAGGGACTGCAATAGCAACAAGTACATGGTGCCCAAAGCTATATATCATTGACACAGAGGAGTGTTAAGCAATCGTAACTTCTGACTCAGACAATGGCTCAATGCTATAGAAGGCTAGGTCACATTGGATATGACAGCATCCAGAAACTTCTAGATCGGATGGTGACAGGATTATCCATGACTAGCACAGAAAGACCATTCTGTGAAAGCTGTATAATAAGAAAGCAAAGCCATTGCTCTTTCCAAAATTAGCGACCAGAGCTGAAGCACCCTTGGAGCTGGTGCTTACAGATGTGTGTGTGTCCAATGGAAGCCAAATCAAAAAGTGAATACAGAAACTTTATAACATTCATTGATGACTATACCAGAATGACATTTATTTTATCAAAGAAAAGAGTGAAATAATGAGAAAAATTACAGACTAGAAGAGATCAGTAGAAACTCAAAGTGGTTACAAACTAAAGGTCTTAAGGTCTGACAATCGAGGAAAAAATCTAAAGAAATATGTTGAAACCTTCTTAAAGCATAGCATTGAGCATCAACTGACCATTGCATACATGCAAGAGCAGAATGGTGTGAATGAGCATGCAAATCGTACTATAGTGGAGAAGGCTCAATCTATCCTAAAGGATGCAGACCTGAACAAATGTTTTTTGGGCAGAAGCAGTGTCTATCTCAATGTATCTAAAGAATCCTGCTCCTATAGTTGCTCTAAAAGACAAAACACCAATAGAGGCATGTACTGGAAAAAACTCAAGTTATCAAACATCTCAGAGTCTTTGGATGTACTGAATATGGACTCATTCCCAAGGAGAAGAGGCATAATCTGGATTCCAAATCTGTGAAATGCATTGTTTGGATACTGCCAAGAGAGCAATGGATACAGACTTTGTGACTCCAAAAGGAATATGCTTATAAAGTCAAGATATTTTATATTCCAAGAAACAGCACCACTTAAAACAAAGCTGGAATTGGAATTGCAGAACAAGACTCACTTGAACACCTAACTGCAGAAAAGTGGTTCTGCAAGATCAAATATTGGAAAACCACCCAAGAGATATTATGAGGAGTTTGCAAATATCACATTCTGTGAACCCAAAATATCCAAGTAAAGTCAAGCAATGACTAAAGTGAGTGGAAATCAGTAATAAACAATGAGATTACATCAATAACAAAAACACATGGACTATAGATGAAAGACCAAACCACAGCAAAACTATCAAAAGTGGGTTTTCTGCAAAAATATGAAAGCAGGTGGGACTAATGGCCTTTACAAAGCTTGCCTTGCACGGTGTATGTTGTCTATTTTTCATATTTCTTTGGGTGTGGAACTACAAGTACCAGCGGGCCCGTAATGCCCCACATGCTGGTATTTGTGGTTCTCCAAATACCAGCATGCGGGGGTGGCTTGCTGGTATGTGTAGTTCCACAACTAAAGACAATATTTAACCATTTATTTTACATTACACACTAACACTATCAACCCGGCACCCACCGCCCTAGGGTGCCAGGGATAGCCCTGGGCTATCAGCCTAGGACAGGAGTGCCCTGGAGAGGGGAACCCCTTTATTTGAGGGGTCCCCAACCCCCCAGCGATCCCTGGCCTGGGCTGACTAGCAGTCAGGGCTGATGCTGCGGCTTGGGGGCCCGGTGAAAGGGCTCCCCTGGCTGTGGTATCAGTCCCCCGCTAGAAAGGGTCCGGAGCTGGCTTTAAATATACGGGATCCTCATGCCATTTTTTTTCTCCCTATATTTAACACCAGGTCTGGCCCTGCTGACTGGTGCTGGTTCTTAAATAACGGTGGAACCTTACTCATTTTGTTCCCCGTAATTTTAGGAACCAGGACTGGCTTGCAAGTCCAGGGTTGGTTATGCTTTTGGGAGGGGACCCTATGTCATTTTTTATCTAACATTTAACACTTTTTTTACAGGTTCAATACACAAGCAGCCTTCACATATTTCACTGATATGTGCAGGCTGCTTTCTCAGGTGAGTTTTGCAGAAAGAAAACACTGCTTTCTTGAGTAAGTAATCTCATCTAAACTCTCATCTAAACTCTCCTTAAACTCTCCTCTAAACTCTCCTCTAAACTCACAATTTGGAGGGAAAAAACTCGATCTGCTTCACCATCGAAAAACTCACTTTCAGCTAAACTCACTTCCTAGTAAATTTGCGAGTTTTAAAAGTGAAAACTCTGCCAAGTTTTGGTGAAGCAAAGTGAGTTTTAAAACTAAAAAACTCGACCAAACTCGATTTTTAGTAAATTTACCCCCAGGACTCAGGATCACTACAGCAGAATGAGGAGTGCACAATTCCAGGAACTGTTTAACAAGACGGAGATGAACAGGAAATTAGGAAATAGCAAGTAAGATACTCAGATGAAACTCCCATGTGGATGATTATTTTAGAAGGCGTCACAGTGATCTTAAGCTGGGTACACACTAGACCATATGTCACCTGATCTGGAGGACAGGGCCGACATATCGTCCATGTCGGCAAGTGTGTATACACTATGACTAATCATGTGCGCTCCCATGTGGTCATTCCTAGTATTGACAGATTGAGCCTACACGCTGATCAATCTGTTAATTTGATGAAATACCCCTTGGTTCTGGAGGCGGTTGGTGAACAACATATCGATATGTAATTCACCACAGGGGGCGTTGGCCGGGTACACACATTGTCTAGTGCGTACCTGGCATAAGAAGTATTTGTACAAGGCCATAGATTACTGCAGACTGGAGACTTGAATGCACTGAAGAGTTCGGCAATCAGAGGACTGTACCTGAAGTCTGTACAGAGCTGAGAGACTGGTGTCAGATATGCTGTAGCTAGAATTACAATTATCGGAAGTACTTTAGACAGTAAATCAAAAACTTCTACCCTAAAACCTCGAAGGACTGGGTATTACCAAAATATATGAAAGAGGACCACATTTTATACAATTTACAGGGAATAAGATACAGTCAATGGAGCAGTTTGAAATGCATCTCAATACGGTTAGTGCACCTAGACATACAAAAGGAGTTTGTATAAATGTTTTCCCACACTAGCTGGGTGAAGGTACACTGTAAATCAGATTCCCAGCGAAGTTGTGCTGTAAATTTGTCAGTAGGTACAGGTTGTACATACAAATACCAGAAGGAAATGTCCCCCTTAGAGGTTTGCAAGGAAAGTTTACTCAAGGGTATTGACGGCAGGAAAGACAAGGCTCTAGGCAATTTACACAGGGCATGAAACCAATGGGCCATTTAGAGATATGGATATTGGGCTATATTGAGAAAACCATAACTTGACCAGAGCTGGGAGAAAGAGAGTAACGCATCACCTGAGAGGAGATCACTGAGAGTGGAGACACCCAGAGAGATCCACGTTTTCAGATCTAGGTGGGGAATCAGGAAACTCAGCACCCTAATGGATAGATTTCCAGAGGGCAGTCCCCAGTCTGCTCTGGAGATAACATTAGTATCCCAAACCCGTAAAGCATCTGTAATGGCTAAAAGACAAAATTTAGGGAGGGAGCGGATCATTTGTGGGAACCATTATATGTCTACTAAGGGAAAGCCCGCTAAAGTGGTAAGCTCCATATTAGGCTTGACCCCAGAGGGCAGGAACCAGTTGAGGAGTTGTGCCATAATACAGGCTGATATTTATAGGGGGAAGATCAGGAAGTTTAAGCCCACCAAATCTTGGTAAAGTCAAGGTATACATCACAAGATGTGGAGGCTTATTTTTCCAGACACAGGATACCGTGAGCTTTTTAAATTCACCATATAACGGGTAGGAAAGGGATAGTTATAAACAAGTGATTTTGAAGGCAGCTATTAGCCATAAAAACTCATAGGAGTCCCAGGAGTTAACAAGTGCAGACAAAAGTGTAAGCATCGGATACAAGTTCACTTGAAAAACATCTTTAACTTGGGGTGGGATCTGTACCTAGGAAGGTGATAGATGTAGTCTTCCAAGTATAATGAAATGACCATATGAGAAGGGATAGTGAAGATGGAGAAATATTTATTGGAAGGGCGTCTGATTGAAATGTATTAAGTTTATAATAGGAGGCCTCACTAAGAAGGTGAAGTGTTTGGTGACAAAAAGCAGGACATCATCTGTACAAAGGCATAACTTATAACTAAAGACCTGTGCTGAGGGGTGTTGGTATAAAGCCATTATTGAGTCAAAGATGGCACCATGAAAATCAAAAACCGACAGTGAATGCCGCATATAGTCCTACTTAAGCCTATCAAAGACCTTCTTGACATCTAAATAAAGCAGTACAAATTTTTCCTTGGAGAGAGGCAGCATTTGAATTATATTAAACACCCTGCGGGTTTTATCAGAGGCTTGAGGGTCCAACACAGATCCTACCTAAACATGGTGTATAAGCTATGGAAGGAGGGGAAAGAGACGATTTGCAGTAAGCCAAGCAAATATTTTGCCATCTGTATTCAGGAGCGCTATTGGTCTATAGTTCCCACAAAGAGCCTTACCCTGTTTATGGATAGTGGCTTATTGGGCTTCCAATAGTTCAGCAGGTAGATGGCCTAGCTTGGTGGCTTCATTGAATAGGTTTACTAAGATAGGAGCTAGGACAGTGGAGAAAGAAGTCCAGTATGAAATGAGTTAATAAAGCCATGAGGACCGGGAGTATTACCCTTAGGGAGATCGTTAATAACAGACTCACCCTCCCCCAAAGTCCATGGGGCATTAAGCAAGGTAATGTCATCCACAGACAAAGATGGCAAATTCAGGCCCGATTGGAAGGAGGAAAGGGTATAACTAGCAGGTTGGGGAATGGAGGTGTCAGATGGCATATTATAAAGGATGGCATCATTTTGAACAAAAAGATTTGAAATATGGTGTGGATTAAAAATCTTTTTGTTCTGGCCGTCAGACAAACAATGAATCCAATTCCATGCTTGTTTGCCTTGAAACTTATGGGCAAGCATTCTACCAATCTTATTTCCTGCTGTGTAAAAGTTATGTTGGCCTTTAGTGAGGGAGGCCTGCATGCGATCCGCAAACAGCTTCTGTAGTTGGGATCTAACTGCATTCAATTGTTTCCTTAATTCTCTAATGTGGCAGCGTTGATCCTGGGATTCAAGAATAGCATGTTGGGATTCTAACTCTCTCTGTAGGTGTAGGTATTGGTTCTTTAAGTAGGCCCCTTGCTGAATGGTTATACCCCTTAACATAGCCTTCAGAGCACACAAGTGGGTGACAACAGAAGTATCTGTGTGAGAGTTAGCATCAGTGTATTGAGACAGGGAGGCCAAGAGCATCTGGACTGCTTTAGGGGACTGAAAGAGGTGCTCGGATAGCCGCTAAGGTCAAATTGGGGATCCTACCAGAGAAGGGCTTCAAACCCACAATAAGGGAACATGGTCTGATTAAGTGATGGGTAGGATTTTGATATTGTGAGTGAGCTGAATTTACCATTTGTCAGCCAAAATAAGGTACATACAGGAGTATGTATTGTGAACATTGGAAAAGAAAGTATAGTCTCACACCTCAGGATTTTTGGTCCGCCACACATCATAAATATCAAATTCAGCAAGCGGTTTTTGAAAGCCGTTGACGGACCTAGATCCCCGGAGGAGACCCAACCGAGAGGCATCAGACCTACCAAAGTGAAGGTCAGGAGCAGTATTAAAAACCCCACATATGATAATAAGATAACACTTCCTAACTCTTTGTATCTCAGAACAGACCTTCTGCAATAAAGGGATCTGAAGGGAGTTTGAGCGTATAAGGAAACCAATGTGACCTGGAAATCATGCAGTAAAAAGCAGTCACCATTCTTTTCTATGGGGACTGTATTAAACCCATATTAAGCTAACAACAGCTTTAGATGGGCTAAATTTTGCACATTTTTTTCAGAGAAGGATTCTTCAGATCTCTTTCTGGTAATTGTCACAAGAGCGTGTGCAACCTCTTGACTGCGCAGGTGCAGTGGTGCAGCCGTCTCTGGACCCGGAAGCAAAAACTGTATGTAGAACAAGCATTTTGAGGTCAGTAATCAGCGCATGGTTATGACTAGAATAGAGGGCTGCAGGGGGACCTGTGACGTCACAGCCACGTGACCCGGCGTGAAAGGGGGAGGGGCGGGGATGCCATCGGGGGACCAAAAATGTCCCCTCGCATGCTCACTATGCTCGCCATGCTTCGGGCACGGTGGCTCGCTATGCTTGCCACAAATATTTATTCCCCCTCTGTGCCCTCGTGGATGGTAACACAGGAGCGGTCCAGCCCTCCTGCAGCGGTCACGTGGTTGATATGTCACAGAGGTCCTTTCTGCGAGTAGGATCTAGCATCAACCATCAGCACATGCTAGCTTATATGGTCCAAAAGGAGACACCTATGCGTTCCTCGTTATACAGTATGCCGGTGATGCTCATGGAAGGTGACGTAAGAGAGCATGAGATCTTTAATAAGTGCTATAGTTAGTTATATGATTCACATTCTATTAGTACTAAATGGGAAATTGACTCATATCTTTTAGACATTAACTTTGGAAAGCTGTCAGTGGAAGAAGTGGATTCACAAGAGGCACGTAACGTTAGGGGGTACAACAAGATGTCATGTCTGACTGAGTTGCTAATAAGGCCTCTAGCTCAAATCACCTGCCAATGGATGTATACTAACTGTACTCTGACATACCAACCCTGCAACTCTTCAACACGTCCACCTCTGCCTTCCTGACAAGTACACTCCCCAACACATTACATTATGCTACAGTCATAGAGCTCCTGAAAACCTGGGAGAGTGATTTCTTAGACAGGACACTAGTTTAGTATTAATCAAAAAGCTACAGAGACCAGTCTTTCTGTCTGGCAAATCATACAGCATTAATACTGGAAGGGTATTACCAAATCGGATATAGCAACATGTATGGCACTCATGGCAAGAGTGATGGTCTCATTTGATGATACCAAAGCATTTGATACTATACAATAGACTTTACTATTGTTCTTCATGGTTTACTTTCACTTTACACAATTCTTTATGAAAATGGCTAAAATGTTGCCTAATGTATCAAGCAGTTTACACATAATGCCACATATTCTAATGCCCTTTACACATAATGCCACATATGGTAATGCACTTTACACATAATGCCACATATTGTAATGCCCTTTACACATAATGCCACATATTCTAATGCCCTTTACACATAATGCCACATATTCTAATGCCCTTTACACATAATGCCACATATGGTAATGCCCTTTACACATAATGCTACATATAGTAACGCCCTTTACACATAATGCCACATATTCTAATGTCCTTTACACATAATGCCACATATTCTAATGCCCTTTACACATAATGCCACATATTCTAATGCCCTTTACACATAATGCTACATTTTCTAATGCCCTTTACACATAATGCCACATATGGTAATGCCCTTTACACATAATGCCACATATTGTAATGCCCTTTACACATAATGCCACATATTCTAATGCCCTTTACACATAATGCTACATATTCTAATGCCCTTTACACATAATGCCACATATGGCAACGCCCTTTACACATAATGCTACATATAATAATGCCCTTTACACATAATGCCACATATTCTAATGCCCTTTACACATAATGCCACATACTCTAATGCCCTTTACACATAATGCCACATATTCTAATGTCCTTTACACATAATGCCACATATTGTAATGCCCTTTACACATAATGCCACATATTCTAATGCCCTTTACACATAATGCCACATATTCTAATGCCCTTTACACATAATGCCACATATGGTAATGCCCTTTACACATAATGCTACATATGGTAATGCCCTTTACACATAATGCCACATATGGTAACGCCCTTTACACATAATGCTACATATGGTAATGCCCTTTACACATAATGCCACATATTCTAATGCCCTATATACATAATGCCACATATGGTAATGCCCTTTACACATAATGCCACATATGGTAATGCCCACCTTTACACATAATACCACATATGGTAATGCCCTTTACACATAATGCCACATATTCTAATGCCCTTTACACATAATGCCACATATGGTAATGCCCTTTACACATAATGCCACATATGGTAATGCCCTTTACACATAATGCCACATATTCTAATGCCCTTTACACATAATGCCACATATGGTAATGCCCTTTACACATAATGCTACATTTTGATTGTAATGCCCTTTACACATAATGCTACATATTCTAATGCCCTTTACACATAATGCCACATATTCTAAAGCCCTTTACACATAATGCCACATATTCTAATGTCCTTTACACATAATGCCACATATTGTAATGCCCTTTACACATAATGCCACATATTCTAATGCCCTTTACACATAATGCCACATATGGCAACGCCCTTTACACATAATGCTACATATAGTAATGCCCTTTACACATAATGCCACATATTCTAATGTCCTTTACACATAATGCCACATATGGCAACGCCCTTTACACATAATGCTACATATTGTAATGCCCTTTACACATAATGCCACATATTCTAATGCCCTTTACACATAATGCCACATACTCTAATGCCCTTTACACATAATGCCACATATTCTAATGCCCTTTACACATAATGCCACATATGGTAATGCCCTTTACACATAATGCCACATATTCTAATGCCCTTTACACATAATGCCACATATGGTAATGCCCTTTACACATAATGCCACATATTCTAATGTCCTTTACACATAATGCCACATGGCAACGCCCTTTACACATAATGCTACATATAGTAATGCCCTTTACACATAATGCCACATATTCTAATGCCCTTTACACATAATGCCACATATGGTAATGCCCTTTACACATAATGCCACATATTCTAATGCCCTTTACACATAATGTCACATATGGTAATGCCCTTTACACATAATGCTATATATTGTAATGCCCTTTACACATAATGCCACATATAGTAATGCCCTTTTTCACATAATGCCACATATTATAAAGCCATTTACACATAATACCCCCTGCAGCAGTGCCCCAATAGTAATGCCCCTATAATAATGCCTCCTGTAGTAGTGCCCCTATAGTAATGCTCCCTTCAACAGTACCCCTATAGTAATGCTCCATTCAGCAGTGCCCCTATAGTAATGCCCCCTGCAGCAGTGCCCCTATAGTAATGCCCCCTTCAGCAGTGCCCCTATAGTAATGCCCCCTGAGGTAATGCCCCTGCAGCAGTGCCCCTATAGTAATGCCCCTTGCAGCAGTTCCCCTATAGTAATGCCCCCTTCAGCAGTGCTCCTTTAGTAATGCCCCTTGAGGTAATACCCCTATAGCAATGCCTCCTGCAGCAGTGCCCCTACAGTAATGCCCCCTTCAGAAGTGCCCCTATAGTAGTACCCCCTGAGGTAATGCCCCTGTAGCAGTGCCCCTATAGAAATGCTCCCTGAGGTAATGCCTCATAGTAATGCCACTGTAGTAGTGCCCATATAGTAATGCCTCTTGAGGTAATGCCCCCATAGTAATGCCCCCTGTAGTGCCGAGTACACAGAAAAAAAAAAGCAATACTTACCTTAAACTCCGCTCCTGTGTCTGCCGCCGTCCGGTCCGACCGGCTGCTCCCCGGAACTATGGGAGAGACGTCATGATGTTTCTCTCATAGTGTCCATGGGGGGACCTGGAAGCTGGAGTTCAGGAGAGAACGCCAGCCTCTGGTTACTGCTGCGCTGCAGGGAAGGAGCCGGGCACCCGCTGGTAATAAAATCCCAGTGGGCGTCCGGCAAATGGAGCCTCCCTGCGGTGGTGGGTACAGCGGTGCTGTCGGATGAACGGGCTGTGGGCTCCTAATCTAGCACCCAGTGCACGCGCACCTCCTAGTTGCAGCCCTGCAGAAGCTACGCTCCAGCTTACAGTAATCCTCGGTTCATGGACTTGGATTCTCTGCCAGACATTATTTGTTGGATCAGATATGGTAAAATATTGAAGCACATTTGAGAACAATAGCCTAAATTCTTTTACACAGCTGTAGATATAGTCAGCTGCAATATTTTCTGGAAGCCTTATTCAGCAATAAGAATGTTAATATCCCTAACTTCATCATATTTAAACCCACGCTCTACAAGAACAAATGTGCAGTCTAGACTTTTTTAAATTATCTGCTCGTAATTCATAAGTAGGAAGCAATGATTCCAAATTTAGTGCAATATGGCTTGGAAGATATCTGGATTTCTTGTGCCAACCCATTGGCAAACAATAAGAGTAATCACTTGCTTACCATTCAGTTATATATGACTGGTGAGATGGCATTGTTATTCCCCAATGCCAATACACTGCTTGGGTTGATGGCATTAAAATTTGGCTTAGCTAAGGGATTGCACTTACTTGCTATAGCATGTATTCTACTCTCTAGGAGGCGACAAGGGACTCAGTTTTGCAAAATGAGTGGTGTGTGCTGCAACCATTAGGAGCTAGCTGTGTGCACTGCAGCCAACTAGAGCTGGCTGTGTGTGCTGACGCCAATAGTAAGTCTGCAGTGTCTCCCCTCCCTGCCCACCCACTGCTCAGAGTAACTGCATCATGAACGGTGTCTCATTGAAGATTGCCCATGGTGAAATGTGTCTAGCCCAAGTCGCAGACAGTACTCCACCATTTAGACCTCCCCCTGCAACGAAGGATGGAAGACTACCTTCCCGCCCGTCACAAGCCGAGAGAACCAAAGAGCCGGATGCCAATTTAATAGAACATTGGCACCCCATTGTTCCAGCTTGGTCCCAATAATTATAATTTCTTAGCACTGCCTACCACTGCAATAATATATTAACAATAATATATAATGTCGACATGTATTCTTATTATGCACATCCAAGGATAGGAGCCCGTCCCGGTGATGTGTAAAAGTAAAGTGATTGCTAATGCTATCACTTTACTTCTGGGTTCATATTACAAATAGGATTATAGGAGGTGTAAACATGCATTTAAGGGGCATGTGGGGAAGTCTTATGCTATGTGGGGAGATCAGATGGGCATTTTAGGAACATGTGGGGAGATCTGATGGGATATGGGAAGGTCTCATGCTATATGGGGGAATCAGGTGGGCATTTTAGGGGTATGTGGGGAGGTCTAAGAAGCATATGAGGAACTCTAAAGCACAGGTTCTCAAACTCTGTCCTCAGAACCCCAAACAGTATTTGTTTTCCAGGTCTCCTCACAGAGTCATAAGTGAAATATTTAGCTCCACCTGTGGATCTATTAAAATGTGTCAGTAATTAATACACCTGTGCACCTGCTAGGTGACCTGGAAAACATGCTGTAAACTGTGTGGGGTTCTGAGGGCAGAGATTGAGAACCACTGCTCTAAAGCATTAATTATAATGGGACCCAGAAACATTGAAGTATGGCCCTGATTCAGAGCCGGACACACTGACAGAGTGCTCGCTCTGAATCAGGGCGTCTTTTTTTTTTTTTATGAAGCGGCCTCCTGGCCGTTTGCATTGCTGTGGGTTGCCACCCACAGCTAATGCGAGTGGCCAGGATGATGGTCGCGATGGCCAAGACCATCGCGACCATCGGGCTTGCGATGAGACCCTTGTGGTAGGGTCTCGTGGCCGCAAGCCCCAGAGAGCTTTCAGCTCAAACAGAGCTGAAAGCTCTCCCACTGACATCATTTGTGATGTCAGTGGGGCCGCCCCAAACGGTAGGCGTTCTCATGGGAATGCCTCCGTCTGGGCAGCCACCCCCCGCGTCCCGCCCACCAAAGGGGGCGTGCTGTCATTCAACATCGACAGCACGCCCCCTTTAGTGCGAGACCCGGAGCGACGGATTGCCCGTCGCTATCCGGGTCTCGCGCATGCGCACGATGGAGCCGGCTCCGTCATGCGCATGCGCTCTGGGCCACCATCGACCCGGTTGCGAGCGCTCAGCACTTGTGACCGGGTCTGAATCAGGTCCTATGACCATATACAGTAATGTTAGTCTCGGCGCGATCACAGTTTAGCCCACCTGGTGCAAAGTTCTTGGGTAAGTACCCAAACAACAGCAAGGCAACCTTTGAGTAGTAAACAGTGTACTCATCTAATCAAACAAATTGATCATAACAATTAGAGATGTGCACCGACCCCTGTATTTTGGTTTTGGATCTGGATCTCCCCTGGTTTTGGATCTGGATTGGTGTTGCCAAAACCTCACCTCTGTGTTTTGTTTTTTGTATTTGGTTTTGGATCTGGATTTTTTCTTAAAAAATCATAAAAACAGCTAAAATCACATAAAATGGGCCATTTTTTGTTCCTACAGTATTATTGACCTCAATAACATTTATTTCCACTGGTTTCCAGTCAGTCAATTTTGACCACCTCACAGCTCACAATAATGATTTTTTTTCATCTAGTTAAGGGCCAAAGGGTTGCATCCAGCTATCTAGCTCAAAACTGAGTGATAAATAGAGTTGAATACTGTTCAAAGATGATAGTTGGGATACCCCTTGAGGATTGAAGAATTGATAGTTGATAGTTGGTGCTGCCACTGGCTGAAGTAAGAAGAGTTGATTCTTGATAATTGGTGCAGTCACTGGCTGAATTAAAAATTGATGGTCGATAGTTGGCGCAGGAACTGGCTGAAGTAAGAAGAGTTGATACTTGATAATTGGTGCAGCCACTGGCTGAAGAATTGATAGTTTATGCAGACACTGGCTGAAGTAAGAAGAGTTGATACTTGATAATTGGAACAGCCACTGGGTGAAGTAAGAATTGATAGTTGGCGCAGCCACTGGCTGAAGTAAGAAGAGTTGGTACTTGATAATTGGTGCAGCCACTGGGTGAAGTAAGAATAGTTGATACTTGATAATTGGTGCAGCCACTGGCTGAAGTAAGAAGAGTTGATACTTGATAATTTGTGCAGCCACTGGCTGAAGTAAGAAGAGTTGATACTTGAAAATTGGTGTAGCCACTGGCTGAAGAATTGATAGTTGATAGTTAATTGTTGATGCAGCCTCCAGGCTGAGTAGTAGTGGAATACAGAGCTATGATTAGGAAGGAACCAGTCCTGCACAGTCTTGAGGGCTGGAACTCTTGGCAAGTTGCGGCCGTTATAGCCTTGAGGGCTGGTGAGAAGTGACAGCAGGTGGCCTTTGGGCCGTGAAGCAGGATGCGGCCTTTGGACCGTGTAGCAGCCTTGTGGGCTTGGCTGAATGTCACTGTTCTGCGACTTGTGTCGCCAGGTTGACAAAACAAGCAGCAGTTGGTTCAGAATTTTCTTTAAAAAAAATTAAAGGGGCATGCAGGAGATGCTGTCGGTGGCCATTACAATTTCTGGACATTCATAATCCATAACACTAAAAATGTCAGGCAGCAATGCCCCAAACAGCACATAATGGAAAGGAAAAAGGTGCAAGATGGAATTGTCCTTGGGCCCTTCAACCCACCCTTATGTTGTATATATGAAACAGGACATTCACAGTTTAACAAACCAATCACTTCAGCGACAAGGACTGCCACCTGTGGCTGAAATTATTGGTTTGTTTGGACCCCCCACAAAACAAGCTGCCAATGCACAGTGGACATTGGTGGCAATGATCCCATACACAAACTGGCTTTACAATGCATTAGATTAGATGTCGTCATCGTCATCCCCATCAGTGTGTGCATCCTCCTCTTCTTCACACAATATGAATTCGTCTCCGCTGGAATCCACCATTACAGACGCTTCTGTATTTTGTGGACTTAAGTGCTGGTAAAGGTTTTCCTCGTGGAATTTGTAATTCATTTTGATGAAATCATCTTTTCCACATTTTGGGGAAGTAACCTCCTACGACGATCACTGACAAAGTTCCCGGCTTCGCAGAAAACTCTTTCAGAGTACATACTGGAGGATGGGCAACTTAAGTACAGCAAAGCCAGTTTGTGTAAGGGACTCCAAATTGCCTCTTTTTCCTGCCAGTAGTGAAACGGACTGAGTGACATGTCTATTTGGATGCTATACCTAAAATAATCATCCACCATTCTCTGAATGATGACCATATCAGACAAAGTCAAGGTAGACATATCACTCAGTGTAGCCAGTTCTTTCAGACCCAACCAGATGTCATTAGGTTTTGCTGACAGATCTGCATCACCACCAGCAGTGGGTCTCTTAGGAAAATTTAGTTTTTTCCTGGCAGCTGTAGAAAATGAAGGAGGAGATGCTGCCATGTCACGTTCTGCTTGAGCTGACAATTGTTTCACCACCAGCTCTTTGCATCTTTTCAGATTTATGTCCATTGGAAAGAAAGACACAAGGTATGACTTAAACCTAGGATCAAGTATGGTCGCCAAAATATAGTGATCTGATTTCAAGAGATTGACGACTCTTGGATCCTGTCGAAGCGAATGAAGAGCTTGATCTACTAGTCCCACATACTTAGCAGAATCACTCTGTTTCAGCTACTCCTTCAGTTTCTCCAGCTGCTTTTGCCAAAGTCTGATTAGGGGAATGACCTGACTCAAGCTGGCATTGTCTGAACTAACTTCACATGTAGCAAATTCAAAGGGTTTGAGAACCTTGCACAACATGGAAATTATTCTCCACTGTGCTTGACTAAGGTGAATTCCCGCTCCTCTCCCTATGTCATAGGCCATAGTGTAGCCTTGGATGGTCTTTTTCTGCTCCTCCATCTGCTGAAGCATATAGAGGGTAGAATTCCACCTAGTTACTACCTCTTGCTTCAGCTGATGGAAAGGCAAATTCAACAGTTCTTGCTGGTGCTGCAAACTTCAACACGCAGTTGCTGAATGTCGAAAATGTCCAGAAATTTTCTGGGCCACCGAGAGCATCTCCTGCACACCCCTGTCATTTTTAAAAAAATGTTGCACCACCAAATTAATTGTGTGAGCATAACATGGGACGTGTTGGAATTCGCCCAGATGTAATGCTCTCACACTATTGCTGGCATTGTCAGAAATCACAAATCCCGAGGAGAGCCCAAATGAGGTAAGTCATTTTGCAATGATTTCCCTGAATTTCTCTAAGAGGTTCTCAGTGGTATGCCTCTTAGTGAAACCAGGTATACAAAGAGTAGCCTGCCTCTGAATGAGCTGGTATTTGCCAGATGCTGCTGCTGTTACAGTCATGTGGGCTGTCACAGTCATGTAATCTTTAGTTTGCCCTGTCCCACTTGTGGACAGTGGGCACAATGGCATTTCGGAGGACATTAATAAGGTTTTTTTTAATGTCCTTGTACAGATTGGGAATTGCTATTCAAGAGAAGGGGAATCTAGATTTGACATGTTAGCGGGGACACAGGATCTGCATTAACTGTACAAAACCCACTGCATTAATGTCGGATACTGGATGCACATCTAATACCAGCATAGTTGTTATGCCGTCAGTAATCCGCTGTGCAACTGGGTGTTTGCTGTCATACTTGTTCGCCAATGCAAAGTATTGTGTGACAGTCAATTGTTTGGTTGAACTTGAGCTACTAAAAGTAGTCTTCTTCCTGGTCCCCTTCTCATAGCAACAGCAGCAGCAGGAGGTGTAACACTCAAGGGTCCTTCTGAGCAACAACGGATAGGAGAGGAGTGAGTCCTTATGATATTGGATGCAGGACTACTTCCGATCACCAATGAGGATGTTGATGATGATGCAGGTGTTGGTGGTGGATAATGTAGGCGCTTTGATCCAGATAGAAGGGAGCAGCTAGGTGACACTGGACTGATTGTTGTTAGCTTTTTTGTCCCCAAAGTTTCAATACCCTTTCCAATTTGATGAATGCGCTGCAAGTGACGTAACAGGGAGGAGGTTCCAAGATGGTTAAGGTCCTTACCTCTACTCACTGTTACATGGCAATGGTTACAAATGGCTTGGAAACGGTTGTCCAGATTTGGGTGGAAATGATTCCAAACATGAGAAGTGGATTTTTTGTCCTTTGCCCAGGCATGCCAACAATGGGATTTTTCCCACCATGGGCAACAACTGTTGCCCGATTTACAGTTTTTACACAAGCATCCTCGGCATCGACATCCTTATCATCATCAACATCCTCATCATCCTTGCTGTTATCCCCAACTACATAAATATCCTCCTCATCCTCCTCGTGCAATTCCACAGAAGCATCCTCGATTTCTACGTCAGCATGTTAACTTGTGCTGCTCATCCCCACATTTGCAGAGGGCACACATGTGGTGGAAGGAGGATCCTCTTCAAGTACAGTATTAGAAAGGTCAGGCTCACACATGACAACTGCGGACACACTTGGACTCTCCTCTGGGATTTGTGATTTTTCGGAGCACACAGTTGGTTCCGGTGTCTTAACAATTTTTATTTTTTTGTACCTCTCCTACAAGCAGAGGGGCTTAAATCATCACTAGAACCACCAGTCATACATAAAGGCTAAGGCCTTATCCTTTCCTTGCCACTTTGTGTAGTGAATGGCATATTGCCAACTTTTTGTTTTTCTAAAGCTGACTTCGCTTTAGATTTTTTTTTTTTTAACAGGGTAAAAGTTGATTTTTTTACATGGCCTGACTTAAGCCCTGGTGCATCGGCCTTCATAGATGACGTTGGCGGCCTTGCATCGTCAAGACTGCTGCCAGCAGCTACAAGACTGGTATGTGGATCCTGCTCTCCTGTCATGTGACTGTTCTCCATACTCACTGCGGTCTTACAGCAGTGTCACCAAGCAATTATAGCGCAGCTGAGTTGCGGCTAACGCACACAACCAACCACACACACAAAAAATTGTTTTTATTTTTTCACACTGGGGGTGTGGCTAATACGCACACAAAAAAAAAATGTTTTTATTTTTTTACATAGCGGGTCTGGCTAACATGCACACACAAAAAAATTGGTTTTATATTTTTCACACTGGGGGTGAAGCACCCCTGAACAAGGCAGCAGCCTCTTGATAAATGAGACACAGGCAGCACAGCACCCAGTGGCATATCTATAATGGGTGCAGTGTGTGTGGGGCAAACAGGCCCCCAGGTCCATGGGGGCCCTGCACCGCACACTCTGCACCCATATATTTTTAACTTACCTGTCCGTGGTCCCGCTTCGGGTGTCGGCGCTGCTCAGAACACGGGAAAATGGCCACCGCGGCCATTTTTCCGGTGTTCTACGCATGCGCAGTAGACTCCGGGCACACTCTAGTGCCCAGAGTCTACAGAATGCAGGAAAATGGCCGCCACGGCCATGTGTCCTGCATTCTGCGCATGCGCAGTAGACTCTGGGCACACTCTAGTGCCCGGAGTCTACTAATGCTACGGTGGCTGGTCAGTCGGGGGGAGAGGAGGGGGGAGAGAAGGGGGCCCCTCACGGGGAGTGTACACGGGCCCCCTCCTCTATTAAGATGCCCCTGACTACACCCCTGCACACCTACGTTGCTGATAAGTTTGGCTAACGCACACATAAAAAATTGTTTCGATTTTTTCACACTGGAGGGGGAGCACCCCTGAAAGATGCAGCAGCCCCTTGATAAATGACACATGCAACACCCCTAGTGCAACTACGTTGTGGATAAGTGCGGATTGTTAACACGCACACACACAGAAAAAATTATATATTTAAATTTGGGGGGGGCACTTTGGGGGGAGAAGACCCCTGAATTAGGCAGCAGCCCTTTGATAAGTTACACAGGCAGCACACCTGTGCACCTACATTGCTGATAAGTGTGACTAATGCACACACAGAAAAAAATAGATATTTTTTTTTTTCACACTGGGGGTGAAGAGCACTCCTGATGGACAGAGAACCCCCTGGACAACACAGCAGAACAGCCAGCCAGCCAGCCAGCCCCAATGGACAACAGCCAGCCAGTCCCTATGGACAGGACAACAGCTAACCAGCCTCTATATGGATTATGGACAATAGCCAGCCAGCCCCTATGGACAACCACCAGCCAGTCCCTATGGACAGGACAACCTCACAACAGCCAACCAGCCCCTATATGGACAACAGCCAGCCCCTATGGACATTAAGCAGCCAGCTCCTGAGTGACTGATAACACAACTGTAGCCAGCACCTATGCACAGCAGCACAGCACAGCTCCCAGCTCCCTCCCTCTTCACTCCCCACAGCCGGAATGAAAAATGGCGGCGATCACGGGACCTTTTATACAATCCAAAACCCGTGGGAATCCGACAGCGGGATGATGATGTTTTACCTCGTTTTGATATCCGAGTCAGGCGGGAAAACCCGAGCCGGCTCAGATCTGACTCAGATCCCCAAAGTTCAGGTGGGTTTGGATCTCTGATATCCGAACCCGCTCATCTCTACTAACAACTGGATACTAACCCATAATTTGCTGTCAGGCTTGTTCTTTTATATGAACACAAAGGACACTGATTATTTACTAAACAAAGAGTATTAACATTCTACAGTACAAGGTGGCTACCTAGTGGATTTCATATACTGCTGATTACATACACTGTTTATATCAAGTGCCTAAGAAGGATGATAATAGCACAAACAAGTAATTAATGTCTTGAAGTGCACTTTATCAAGTCTATGTTATATTGTGAATATTACAGATGTCTTATGCTAGTATATTTTAAGAATTTTATGTACACTGTATATTCATTCTATGATCCTTTATGGATAATTATTGATTAATTGCTACTTGAATACATTTTTACGACTATCTGTGGACAGCGCTCCTTTTATCATTTATTTCTACACAGCACGATGAGCTGATATATCTGCAGATATATTGGCCATCGGCTGTGCTGCATAGCTGACGCCATATGTCTGTGAATTACGTCGTTCACAGACATATCGTCTGTACAGTGGTGTAACTTCATCCGAGATGCCCAGAGGCAAGTTATAATTTAGTTCCCCTCCCCCCTCCTAAAATTTGTTTCTATTAGACCTTTGTTACTAAAGTAAATTTGCAGGCTATCCCCCCAAAACATCATTTTTCGGATATATACAGCTATGTGTTAGTCATATAGTGCAAATAGCATGAGGCTGATGGAGGCAAAGGCCACCTGAAGTGGGGTGGGGTGCGCTCCTGATACCCCAGATAGAGGGGATAAACCACCTGATGTTGGGGGCTTTGAGGACAGAGGGTCTGATTCAGCAAGGATCGCTATTCTGCTAATACGCACGCACCGCAGTTACTATTATTAGCAGTGGAATGCAAATGTTTGCAATCGCATTGTGATCGCATCTTAAGATAAGGACGCCCACTTCCTATTGCTCACATCTGTACATTTGGGCAATATAGCAAAATAATCGCTAACATCGAGTAACATAGGACCCATACGCACAGTTAAGGCAGGTGAGATCTCACTCAGGAATTTCTAACTTCAGCGCACGCTCTGAGGCCTTAGGCTGCATATGGTATTGCAGTGGATAATTTATGCACGCCCCTGCAATGGCGTTGCAATGCACTGGCACGCCTGCGTTCGTCCGACAGCCCCCCCCCGTCACCACCCACAAACGGCACTTCCTGTCAATCACTCTGCGATGGGAAGTGCGTAGCCTCTGCATATGCAGTTCCCATTGCAATTGCTAGTTCGCGCACATGCAGTGTGATGCATACGGAAGCGCAGTGCGTGCATTCTCTCCTTTGCGTTCCGTGCTGAATCAGGCCCAGAGTTTGAGTCAAGATACTGTAAGACTGCTACTGTGGTGGAGCTACAAATCACAAAATGCCCAGTCTACTGCCGACTGCTTCACATCCCGGGAAGTTGCTCCACCAAAGATCTGCCCCCAGACTCGGTCGCTGGTGCCCCAGGCCCCCGCCTCCTATGCCCTCTCACCCGCAGCTCCGCCTGTCGCATCCTTGTTGAATCCAGTTCCTGGAAGATCTGCAGCTGCTTTTATGCTCGGGCCCGCAGCACAGGTCCTCTGATAGAGATGCCACCAGGGAGGAGTGGGACAGGGAGTTGTGGGTGAGGGGGGGTGTCAGAGTCATACTGGCATGAGAAGCAGTGACGTCAATGAGCGGGGACAGGTTATAGATAGATGGAAGCGGCACTCTGATGGTCTGACACAGAGCCCTTCACTAGTATATGGTTATGGTAGGTTCTCAGGTGCCGGGAAAAGGTGCCATGTATTGGGCGGCCGTGATGGTACACTCCGGATACATATTATTTACAGTCCTAAGTGAGGTGAATATAGTGTGGACAATGGAAGAGGTGCCCCTTCAGTGCTGGCACCCGGTGGCAAGCGCCTCCATTGCCTCCCATAGTTCTGCCCCTGCGTCTCTACACACTGACCAACATACATACATACGATATATCGGCCAGTGTTTATCCAGCATTACTTGCTCCCGGCTACAGAGGTGGCTTTCGGGTCCCATTGGTCACATGTGGATCAGTTCTGGTGCAGACATATGATGGAGCAGTGGTTCCAGCGAGTATTCGCCTATCCCTAAGCCCTACCCATAACCCTTCCTCTAGTTGGCCCAAACCCTCCCGTCCCACTGTCAAACCCAGCAGTTTGGGCTCAACAGTGCCCATTAGGAATCAAAACGTTTGCTGTGAAGAGGATGTGACCCAGTAAATTGCGTATGCAGAATAGAGGCTTGGGTGCAATATTTCCCTGTATTTTCCTTGTGCCCTCGTGGGCATCTTGTTGCATCACTTAACACATTAAGCTTGTGAGAACTGTGCAGTACCAAAGTAATATAAACTGTTACAGCTACATTAAACAACCTATAGTACAAATAAACATGTTGTACACATATCTTTATGGTACCATATACTGTAGTGTTCTCTATATATACTTTTTTTTATAGCAGTCTGTGTGAAGGTACAATAACAGGTGCAGATTTGCCATCTTAAAATGTTGTTTTCAGTGTGATTAAAGCTATTCTACCCATGGGTGAGTTAACTCCAGGGGGATGAGGAAAAATAGAGCATGTTCTACTTTCCTCTATAACAATGCTGTGGAAAAATAACCAGTCTGAGTTTTTCCTTTATATATTTGCTGTCTGCAAGAACAGAATATTCACTGTAGGAATTCTGACACTGTATGCAAGATTCTATAAGCTTTTATACCCTCCAGGTACATAAATACATAAAACTGCACATGTGCAACCTACATCATTTCCAGTAAATATATTTAAGGATGTCAGGTAGAATTAGGACTCTTGGAGAGACTTGTGGCTCTGTACTACCTGAATAATGTCACCAACCAGGCTAAGAAGAAAGAAACATCTGTAGGATAAACAAAAGTTAGCTCTTTTCTCTTTAAGGGATCTATTCATTATAAAAACATAAAACTATGAAGCAATAATTAGGTTTAGAACTCGCATTGAGTTCTACCGGATAAATTCATCATTCCTCCTCCACATAATCATCTCTTCCGAAAGCTGTCATGTTTGCAGAGATGGCTTTTCGGAATAGACTTTTCCCTGCCTGCTCTAAATTAAGGAAGCTGCAATCAGTGCTGCACATGTGCAGCTTCCATTCACAGAAGAGGCGCCTGTGCAGCACTGATTACAGCTCCGTTAATTGAATATTATATATAAATATTTTTTAATATTTCAAAAGACTTTTCTATGTTCTCCCCGCCGCTGCATGCTGCTGCTGACGGGAAGCGTCTCCCCTCTGTCTGTTCCCCGGTGGCATTTGTAAGTGCTTCTTCAGTTAACTGTTCATAGTAAATAAATAAATTATTAAGCTTGCTTACAAGTGCCACAACTATTACAGGTAAGTCCTAGATAAATTTCTATAATGTGTCAGTATTAGGGATGTTAGGGACCCACCTGATGAGGTCACTGCGAAGTGGGTGGTGGGCAAACATCTTTGGCCAAACATGTACTAAGAACCTCAATAGAAAACTAATACTTTATTATATATATTTTGATATTTAGTATTCTTAGTGCTTAGAGTGTGCATCTGCATCCCCCCATTTTTGTCTGCAATGGTGCACAGTAACACAGTCAAATTCCAAAAATACATAATTTTCTGAATTTGATGAATACCTAATTCATACTAAAGTATGGGGAGTGTGGAAATGATCATGGCTGCACTAGTAACCAAGTGATATCAGTGATATCTCCTGCGTTACTAGAATAATGAATGGGGCTGTCACTTATAAATAAAATTTTTATGTAAATGACATAAAGAGTACGTTATTTATAGGATGATGAATGGACCCCTAAACCTTAACTCTGCACTGGCATCTCTAACAAATCAGTGATCTCTGTTTCTCTCTTCAGTGGCCTAGCAGAAAGTTTGATATTTGGAACCACAAAGCTAAAAGCTCTGAGGTCCACTCAGACCTGGACGCTAAGCTGCGCTCTCTCGCTGCCAAAAGGGGCCGGGTATGCAAATTCCATGATCACACTGTCTGGTGTAAGGACGCCCTGTATGTCTTAGAGAGTTATGGCAGAGTGAGTGCACGCCGGTATAAAGATGCCCACTTTTCTTTCTTAATACACGTCATCTCCAGGAAGTGTATGATTAATCAATAACATCGAGAGCCATCGTAGCTGCACGCAGCGCTTGAGGTAGACCCTACCCCGCCGCAAGCACTGCTATCACTGCAGGCTGAAATACAACCAAGTGACGTGTACAATGACGCTTCCATGCTAATTATGCACAGCCATAAAACTCCGTTCTGACGGCCAGACACGCCTGCGTTCGCCCCACCACTCCCCCGTTCAGAAGCACCTTCCCGTTACCACCCACAAATGGCACATTCTGTCACTCAAACTTTATGTTAAGAGCACGATTCCCGATCGCAATGACTGGTTCGCGCACATACACTGCGATGCATATGCATGCGCAGATGGGCGACAATAGCACATAGCGTGCATCCGCGGCTTAGCGTTTGGGTCTGAATCGAGCCCTCTGTCCCCAAATGAATAAAGGTAGATTGTAGGTACTGTTAATAGTCCTTCATCTGCATATTGAAGAAAGTGGGGTGTAAGGAATCAGAAGCTGCTCCAGGGACCCTGGTTATGTTGCGATTTGAAAATCAGTGAAGGGAGCAAAGAATGGGTGTTATGTGGTAGGAATGGGGGCTGGTTACTTAACAGTCTCTCTGCTGCATTTTCAGTGCTATATTGTCTCCTGATTGCTGACTGGAATGGATCATAAATATCTTGGGTTGACAGACTGGTTGCATAACCTTTCCTAGAAAAGGAAGGATTGATACCGTTCTGTACATGGCCAGATTAACAATGGGGTGAATGGAGCTCCGAGCCTCCACATAAGAATAGGCCCATCATCATAAGTGTTAAAATTGTATTTCAAGATTTCTCACAATATCATTTTTCTATTGTTATGTATTTAGTGAGATGGGACTGATAGTGTTAGGGATGTATACACCCATGTGGCTATGGCCACACCCGCACTGGTCACAGCTCCTCCCCTTCTCAGTGTAGGATCTTTAACATTTTCAGCCCCAGATGGCCCTTAATCCAGCCCTGGGTCTGTAGTGTAGTTGGTTATGCTGTTGGGATATAAATTTGTTTTTAAGAAGAGGTCTAACATTTACTTTAGTGGTTCAAGAAAAATGCCTATCTGCAAAGAGCATTGTACTATTTTTGCAAATATTGTGCCAATTCTATCAATACACCCTGTTGGGGAAAAGTCCAGGTCACAGGTCCACTAAAAGAGATATCTTCACCTGGACTTAAGCTGGCCACACACTAGACCAACTTACATCCAACCAGCCAACTTGTTGATTGGTTGAAATGAAAATCTGGTAACGTATGGGAGTTAACGATGATCAGCAATTTGCTCCTAAATGCCAGAAAACAGATGAAAATGGTCGTTCAGACAAGTTTGTTAAATGGTTGATCTAAATAATTTGTTCAAACAACAGTTTTTGTCCATTTTCTGGCATTTGGGGGCAAATTGCTGATTGTCATTTGCGTTCATCCCTTACCAGATTTTCATTCCAACCAGTCAGCTAGTTGGCTGGTTGGACAGATGATCTTTAGATGTGTGGCCAGCTTTAGTCCCCTGTAGACTCTGGAGTAATTGTGCCAGCCACTGGGAACAAGATATTGGCAAATGTCCTCCGCTAGTGGTCATCTATAATACAATAGACCTGCTTGCGCACTGTGGGTATAAATGATTTATCCTTTCTGGGCAACCGAATGATGCCCTCTGTTTAATTTTTTTCCCACCTGTAGCCAGTCTCCTGAAGCCCATCACTGCAGGTTGCCTGCTGTACGCAGAAGACTTGCGGGAGGATCGATCACATATCTCCACAATGTAAGTGACCAAAGCAAAATGGGGATTGTTCTCTAACAAGGCCACACCACCATGGGAACTGGATAGGGGCTTATAACAGAGACTCAGTCATCTGTCCCATTTCTACCTTTTACTTTAAACAGGCTAAAGATTTCCTAAGCGGCAGCTTTTCAAAGGAGCTGCTTGTCGGCAGTTATAGTCACAAGATTTAAAAGAACGATAATATAAAACAAAAAGTTGCCTTTTAGTAAATATACCCTTAAGAGGGCTGCTCCAAGGGTGGCCTGTATAGATATCGAAGTCTCCGCTGACTTTGCCTCTTTGTGTACCTGCTATAAGTAAGAGGACATTGAGCTTGGTCCCTGCCCCGCCTGTAGAGGAACTCAGAGGTACCAGGTTTCCACAGGCAGCACATAAGGCATCTTCTGGTGGTCAGTTAGCACTGAGTGGGCAGAAAGCTTACACATAAGCCTGGTGCTGCTGCCTAGGACTCCAACTTGTGGGGTGCTTGAAGGTCATCTCAGTGCTCGGTGAGATCCTGAACATGTCCTTAAGTTGTGCACAGCATCTTGCTCCCAGCTTTCTCCTCTGTTATATCATGATATCACATGCGCTGGGAGTGGTGGTGGATGGCCCAGGGGGCAGAAGTGCCCTTTCACTGCATCTCTTAATCTGACTAGGCTCCCTTCAATATTTTAGTATGGCTCAATCTGAAATCTGCTCTTTCCTCACAGTCTACCTCATCTGTGCCACCCCTGTCAGTCTGCCCCTTCCCTTTAGAATGGAAGTTTTCATGAGCAGGGCCCTCTTCCCTCATGGGCTTCTCCTTCCCTTACTCATACTGTCCTCTACTCCTTACTCCTCACAAGGGCACCTAACACTTGGGGCCAAATGTAATAGGGTGAGAATCTAGAAAATGTTAGAGTTTTCTCACCTTTTAAACTCACCAAATGTAATATAGTTCGAGAACAGGCAAACTCACATGTTTTTCAGACTGAAAAAACTCTCACAATTTAAACTCTCATCCAGATGTTTTCCCATTTTGAAGATACAACTCGACCAATGTAATAGTGTGAGAGGTTACTGCTAAACTCACACATTTTCTAAACTCTCACCCTATTACATTTGGCCCTTGGTTGCTTACGCCCTGCTGCTTGTTGAGTGTTATAAGCGCTAATGCAGCAATATTTATAAACCATATCCTTGTCCAGCATTGTTTTGTACTATACGTCACTGTTTTCTTGTTCGCTCATTTCTTTGCGTACTTTGTAAGGCTCTGCAGAACCCTTGTGGCGCTATATGAATAAAGAATAATAATAATGATAATAATAGTAAATGTGAATAAGTAAACTCATCATTTTTTTCTTAGAAGCTGCCAACCAAATGATTATGATGATGATTAGACTGCAGTTAATTTTTTTCAGCAAAACAGGGTTATCCAAGTCAGCAGAGAAACTTACATAATATGGATCAATATATCAATATACAGCTTCCCTGCTTACATACTGTATTTCTGGGGTTAGTTACAAACCCTCAGTAAATGTGATGACGGTCATTAAACAAGTCATATTTTTGCCTTGCCTGTCAATAAGAAAAAGAGATGCTAATAAAAGGGACACTGCTAAATTCACATCTGAATGGGGTGATAAGCCCCTTATTTTCAGTCCCTGGCCTATATTGCCTATGGGTGCTGCTACTTTCACTATTACTTTTTAGAATTAAATAATTGTCTCTGTATAAAAGGTTGGCAAGCTTTTGCATGCAATAGACACACTCCAATCTTAGGGGTAAATTTACCCCTAAGAGAGAGTTTTTTGAAGTGGAGATGTTTCCCATAGCAACCAATCAAATTCTAGTTATTATCTTCTATAATGTGCTAGTTAAATGTTAAGTAGAATCTGAATGGTTGCTATGGGTCAACATCTCCACTTCTAAAAACTCTCACTTTAGTAAATTTACCCCTTAGGGCGGAATTCAATTGTTTTCGCGGCCCGCATCTCCCATCTAAAGTGACAGGAGATCGCGGGCCGCTATGCAATTGCTCCAGATTTTCGTGCTGATCGCACCCAAAGTGGTCGGGTTTAGCCACGTAAAGCAGCTAAACCCGACCAAAGTGCTGGGCGCGATCGCGAAAAGTGATGTTTGGGCGCCCAAGCATGTCACTTTTCGCACATTTCAGCCCTCACCCCCCTGGGGCTGCGAGCTGAAATGTAGCACTGGCAGCTGATTGTGCCCGACAGGAGCAAGAATTGAAAAGCTCCGTCGGGCGCGATGGGGGCAGGAATCAATTGAATTCCGCCCTCAGAGTCTGCAAGGTTTAGTGGTAACTCATTTCTTGCACTTGTTCGTGAAACTGCTACAGAAATTTACTGGAAATTATTGAATTTTTTTATCAGAAAAAACGAATATAACCAAATTCAAGGAAATCTGACAGATTCAAGTAGGTTTAACCAAGTTTGAGCTTAAAATGACACAACATACTGTATATTATTAACTGTTTTGAGTGGCGAACGTACACTTTGGACACTGTAGTGGTCATAGTTTGAATTTATTTGTTTATTTTTTTAAATACTACCACTGAATGCAGCCACAAATATTCAACCGCAAATTCCTGTGAAAATTGATCACGTTTCAAATCTGTTTGAATTTTTAAACACTGCTCATGTAAAGGAGATAGCTAACCCAAGACTGTATTATTTAAAAGGTATTAAGGCTCCATCTGCAAAGTTTAATTCTCATAGGTGCATATGCCTGGGTTTTTTTTCATGCCACTATAATGTTGCACATGTCCAAATAAATGTATTAACCTAATTTGTCTATTTAAACAAGTGATGTCATGTTATTTCCCTGTTTAGTCAATAGCTCAGGCTATGGGCCTGATTCAGCAAGGATCGCAGTTCCTTATATGCACGCAAACGGCTAATTGTTGCGTACTGAGCATGCATATGCATCGCAGTGCGCGAACCGGCCACGGTGATCGGTACTGCGATCGCAGGGGCTACGCAGACCCATCTCTGAGTGATTGACAGGAAGTGCCATTTGTGGGTGGTGACGGGGCGGTTGTCGGCCGAACGCAGACGTGCCAGTGCATTGGGATGGCGTTGCATGGGCGATGCCAGACGCAGCCTGAGGCCTCAGGCGTGCGCTGAAGTAAGCAATTCCTGAGTGAGGTCTGACCTGCCTTAACTGTGGGTATGGATCCGATGTTACTCGATGTTACTACTTGTTTCCCTATGTTGCCAAAGTATACGGATGTGAGTAAGGAGAAGTGGGAGTCCTTATGTCAGGCTGCGATCACAATGTGAATGCAAACATTTATATATCACCCCTGATATTAGCAACTGCGTTGTGTGCGTATAAGCAGAATAGCAATCCTTGCTGAATCAGGACCTATGACTGCAAGCTATAAAACATGTTCATTTTAAATTACATTTGTCTTTTGAGAGCTTACAGTGCTTTACTCTTCGATACACTCATTATTTTTTTTAATAAATACTTTAAACAATTAGAGAGCACTTCTGAACTTGGCACTAATTGACTATACATTACCACGCACTTTAATACAGTTATGAAAAATAACTGCCTTCCAAAGCTTTCTTCATTGTAATCATACGCTCCCTGTATGCATGCCTTGGAGGCCTCTGTAATAATATTGATAAATTAATGGAGAACAAAGGATATTACTACGGGTACTGAGCGCATCATCTTCCTTCTTTCAAATCCTCATTTGCCTTAATTTACCTGAAGCCCCATTATCTCAGTTACTTCTCTGTTTCATTTATCTCCAGCCCTGATCCTCTAACACATTATCCTTCACATTATTTTTGGTTTATTATCATTTGATTTTTCTGTAGAGGAAAAACAGGCATTATTAATGCAATATAATATTGTACTTTACCTATAGGGAAACAAATATTTTGAAGAGAGGATTAAATTATAATAGGGAGGAATCATTTTGCTGTGCAATGATATTACTGTATAAAGTACAGTAGAAAACACTGCTAAATAGTAATGCAAGATGAATGGAAATTGGATGTACTGTAGGAAAGCCACTGTTGTAAGATTTCTAGCTCTGGCTTGGATGATAAAACAATGTAGTACTACAGTAACTTATGCATACCTCCCAACATTTGAGTCTCCGAGGTCGGGACTTAAGTGCGCTTTTTGGCATGCGCTCCCGAAAAGGGGGGAGTGGCCTGCCTATAAAGGGGCGTGGCCTATAGGCACGCCACCTTTTACATCACTAATGAGCATGCCCAGCATCTCCGAGATGCTGGGCTGCCCACGGGATTCCTCCCCGCATTGTGAATAGATGTCGTGCACATGCGCACAGCATCTATTCTCTCTCTGCTCACCCGCGTGCGTGCTTCCCCCCCACCGCGGGACACTGCAGCCCTCAGGTGGGACAGCGGGACAGTCCCAAAAAGACGGGACTATCCTGCTGAATGATTTAGCCGGACCTTCACCCGGGGGGGCGGCAGCCTTTAAGCTCTTTTACATGGCTGCCGCTTTCCCCAGGACTTCTACGGCATCTTCACCTGGAGGGCGGCAGCATTAAGCTTTTGTACGGCTGACGCCCATCCAGGGCTTCCCGGGCATCTTCTGTCTTCAGCAGCTCTTCTATGGTGCCTCCTGGTGGACGGACTGTGAGTGGATGGCTCCTCTCGCTGGCTGTATGTAAGCCAGCCAAAGAGGTGGGGCGATGACGTTGCGAGCCGTGATTTGCTCGCGGTGGCCATCTTTGAATTTCAAAAATGTCGCTGAGGCACCATTTTTGAAAAGTGCACGCTCAGTTTTCACCATTGAAGTCATTGGTACGAACAGCTCATTGGCTGAGAGGCGGAAGGTTCGCCAATGAGCGCTCCGCACTGGGATTTCTGAACTGAAATCCCGGGCGGAGCTGTCATTCAGGTAGTAGTGTCCTTAGAGGACACTACTAATGTACGAGTGTCCGCGTATTTCCAGGTTTTTTTTTTTGCCAAGACCCTGGATTGTCTGAAGAGGGCAGATCCATGCATAGGAGGAGGTGAGTATGGCATTTTTATTACAGGTACTCCATTGGATTACCTACTTGGAGAAGAGGACAGATTGGCTACAGGGATACTAGGTGAGTATGTGAGATAGTGTGTGCATGTGTGAGTACATATGTGTGTGCATGTATGTTTTAATAACATTTTACTTTTCTACGGTGTGTGTGTTCTGTGGTTTGACATATTGCTTTTGCTGTGCAACTACAGGTACCAGCAGGCCCATAATGCCCTGCATGCTGATACTTGTGGTTCTCCAAGTACCAGCATGCGGGGGAGGCTTGCTGGGAACTGTAGTTCCACAGCAAAAGCCAATATTCAAACTTTACTTGCACCACACTTTACACAATCAACCCAGCACCCACAGCCCAGGGGTGCCGGGGATAGCCCCAGGCTATCAACCTGGGCCTTCACCCCCGCCCCCCCCGCTAGTAAGAGTCCAGTGCTGGTTTTGGTAAAAATAGGGGGACCCTACACATTCCCCCCCTGTATTTCCAGAACCAGGGCTGGCTCAGAGCCCAGTGCTGGTTGCGCTGAATACGGGGGACCCCTACATCATTTGTCCCCCATATTTTGGCAAGCAGGACTGGTTCTGAAAAGCCTGGTGCTGGTTGTACTTAATACGGGGGATCCCTATGTCATTTATCCCTTGTAATGTATCCCCTGCTGGTTGTTTATTGGGGGACGGGGCCACAACATTTTTTTTTTATTTAAACACAGAAGCAGGTATCACGGATCTTCCAGATCCAAGCCTGCATCTGTGTGCTGCTACCTCCTCTGGGTCCTAATACCTGCCCCACCGCCAACCACACTGCCGCCTGCACTGCCGCCGCTAAGGCCCGCTATCATCCCCGGTTCCCGGCTACAGCTAACGCCCACTGCCCCCGCGCCTTTCTCCTGGGTCCTGCTGCAGCTAACACCCGCTTCCTTCCCCCGAGCCCACCACCGCTAAATCCCGCAAATGATGGTCATCTTTGTGCACCCAAATTAAGCCACAGTGAGTGGTGGAGGCTCCTACTGAGGCTGCGCATCAAGTTTAATAGTCATATCTATACAATGGCGGATTCTAGAGGTAATAGTTTAAAACTGTAACTTTGTAATTTACCTGAACCCCAAAAAGCCCTACCCTGGAACAATAGCTACCTAATAAAATAAACCCAAAGTCTAAATTCGCCCCCTACCCTGAGTTATGCTTTCTCAAAAAAAAAACCATAGATAACAGCAGAAAAGTGGTCCTAATTGAGAATGTCAGCAAAAAGTGACAGTTGGAGCTTTAGATTATTCCCAAATGCTAATTTTCTATGTTTTTGCCCTGAAATTTGGCATGCAGCACCCAGTGACAGTTCTACCTGGCCATGCCAAATTTCAGCCTGGTACCTCCTATAGCTTTCGAGATGTAGCCCCTTAAACAACATGCCCCCCCCTCCAGAATTCTCTATGGAGGAATCTGTATTTTTAGATGCAGCCTTAATATAAGGGCACGACAGTGCCCCTATAATATATTTATGTATATACAATCCAAAAGTCTGGCACTCAAAATGTCAAAAAAAACTTTACCCCGTTGCCAACATCAGCATATCAAAGCAGACACGCTATAATAAAGGAGCAAAATATATGCAGCACTCAGAGGCTTCAATAAGACACATTACACAAGTCTTCCTATGGTCAACGTTTCAATGGCTAACGAAAATGCATAGCCATTGAAACGTTGACCACAGTAATACTTGTGTCATGTGTCTTATTGAAGCCTCTGAGTGCCGCATATATTTTGCTGCTTTATTTATGTATATAGATATGTATATAGATGTAAATATATATATATATATATATATATATATATATATATTAGGGGTGTGCACCGGCCACTTTTCGTGTTTTGTGTTTTGGTTTTGGATCTGGATCTTTCTTCGTGTTTTGGATCTGGATTGGTTTTGCCAAAACCACCCTTCCGTGTTTTGGGTTCTGGGTTTTGTGTTTTGGATCTGTATTTTTTTTTAAAAAAGCATAAAAACAGCTAAAATCACAGAATTTGTGGGTTTTTATGCTCCTATTCAATTATTAACCTCAATAACCTTCATTTCCACTCATTTCCAGTCTATTCTGAACACCTAACACCTCACAATATTGTTTTTATGGCCAAAAGGTTGCACCGAGGTAGCTGGATGACTATGCTAAGCGACACGAGTGGGCGGCACAAACACGTGGCCCATCTAGGAGTGATACTGCAGTGGCAGACAGGATGGCAGTTTGAAAAACTAGGCCCCAAACAGTACATACTGCAAAGAAAAAAAAGAGGTGCAACATGGAATTGTCCTCGGGCCCTCCCACCCACCCTTATGGTTGTATAAATAGGACATGCACACTTTAACAAACCAATCATTTCAGCACCAAGGTCTGCCACACGACTGTGGCTGAAATGATTGGTTCGTTTGGGCCCCCACAAAACAAGCTGGCAATTAATCTGTCCCTGCACAAACTGGCTCTACGGAGGCAAGATGTCATCCTCATCCTCCTCATCCACCGATTCCTCACCCTCTTCAGTGTGTACATCCTCATCCTCACAAAGTATTAACTCGTCCCCACTTGAATCCACCGCCACAGGTCCCTCTGTACGTTCTGGAGGCTGGTCTCCCTGGAAGAGCTGATAATTCATTTTGATGAACATCATCTTCTCCACATTCTGTGGAAGCAACCTCCTACGCCTTTCGCTGACAAGGTTCCCGGCTGCACTAAACACTCTTTCGGAGTACACACTGGAGGGGGGGCAACTCAGGTAAAATAGAGCCAGTTTGTACAGGGGCCTCCAAATTGCCTCTTTTTCCTGCCAGTACAGGTATGGACTGTCTGACATGCCTACTTGGATGCTGTCACCGATGTAATCCTCCACCATTCTGTCAATGGTGACAGTATCATATGCAGTGACAGTAGACATGTCAGAAATTGTTGCCAGGTCCTTCAGTCCGGACCAGATGTCCAAACTTGGTCCTGCCTGCCCTGCATCACCGCCAGCAGGTTGCTTAGGATACCTAAGTTTTTTCCTGGCAGCCCCAGTTGCGGGAGAAAATGAAGAAGGAGCTGTTGACGTGTCACGTTCCGCTTCAGCTGACAGTGTGTTCACCAGCAGGTCTTTGCACCTCTGCAGGCTTGTGTCGGCCAGAAAGAGAGACACCACATAGGCTTTAAACCTAGGATCAAGCACGGTGGCCAAAATGTAGTGGTCTGATTTCAACAGATTGACCACCCTGGAATCCTGGCAAAGTGAATGAAGGGCTTCATCCACAAGTCCCACATGCCGAGCGGAATCGCTCCGTCTTAGCTCCTCCTTCACTTTCTCCAGCTGCTTCTGCAAAAGCCTGATGAGGGGAATGACCTGACTCAAGCTGGCAGTGTCTGAACTGACTTCACGTGTGGCAAGTTCGAAGGGCTGGAGAACCTTGCACAACACGGAAATCATTCTCCACTGCACTTGAGTCAGGTCCATACCCCCTCCTTTGCCTATGTCATAGGTGGATGTATAGGCTTGAATGGCCTTTTGCTGCTCCTCCATCCTCTGAAGCATATAGAGGGTTGAGTTCCACCGCGTCACAACCTCTTGCTTCAGGTGATGGCGGGGCAGGTTCAAGAGTGTTTGCTGGTGCTCCAGTCTTCGGCACGCAGTCGCTGAATGGCAAAAGTGGCCAGAAATTTTTCGGGCCACCCAAAGCGTCTCCTGCACGCCCCTGTCGCTTTTCAGAAAATTCTGCACCACCAAGTTTATTGTGTGAGCAAAACATGGGACGTGCTGGAATTTGCCCAGATGTAATGCCCGCACAATATTGGTGGCGTTGTCAGATATCACAAATCCCCAGGAGAGTCTAAGTGGGGTAAGCCACTGGGCGATGATTTCCCTCAGTTTCTCTAAGAGGTTGTCGGCGGTGTGCCTCTTACTGAAACCGGTGATACACAGCGTAGCCTGCCTTGGAACGAGCTGGCGATTCTGAGATGCTGCGACTGGTGACGCTGCTGCTGTTGCTGCGTAAGGTGATACATCTACCCAGTGGGCTGTCACAGTCATATAGTCCTTAGTCTGCCCTGTTCCACTTGTCCACATGTCCGTGGTTAAGTGAACATTGGGTACAATGGCATTTTTCAGGACACTGAGGACACTTTTTCTGACGTTTCTGTACAGTCTCGGTATCGCCTGCCTAGTGAAGTGGAATCTAGACGGGATTTGGAACCGGGGACACACTACCTCCATCAATTGTCTAAATCCCACTGCACTAATGGCGGATACCGGACGCACGTCTAACACCAACATAGCAGTCAAGGCCTCAGTTATACGTTTTGCTTCAGGATGACTGCTGTTGTACTTCATCCTCCTCCCTAAGGACTGTTGGAGGGTCAATTGTTTAGTAAAAGTAGTGGTGTTCCTACTTCCTCTCTGGGATGATGAACGACTCCCAGCAGCAGCAACAGCAGCAGCGGCAGCAGGAGACGTAGCAATGCAGGATCCTCCGGAGGAATCCCCGATAGGAGAGTCAGTCATGCCAGTGACATGGCCTGCAGGACTACTTCCGATCCTGACTAAGGAGGAAATTGACGAGGAGGGAGTTGACGGTGTGGTTTGCAGGCGCTTGGATACAACAGGACAACGGGATTTAGGTGTCCCTAGACTGCTTACGGTCTTAGCCAAAGTTTCTGAACTTGACAGTAACTTATTATGAACGCACTGCAGGTGCCGTATAAGGGAGGATGTTCCTAGGTGGTTAACGTCCCTACCCCTACTTATTCCACCTTTACATAAGGTACATATGGCAAGACAGTTGTTGTCCGGATTTGGATAGAAATATTGCCAGACCAAAGAGGTGGTAAATTTTGGTCTTCTGCCCAGGCATGACCGTGATGGGCTTTTTCATCCCACGGACAACAACTGTCTCCCCCGGAGCCTGATTTAAACAAACCACATCACCATCAGAATCCTCCTCGCCAACTTCCTCCTCAGCGCCAGCTACACCAGTATCCTCATCCTGTTGTACTTCAACAGTGACATCTTCAATTTGCATATCAGCAAGTGGACTGTGGGTGCTCCTTTCAGCACTTGCAGGGGGCGTGCAAATGGTGGAAAGAGCCACCTCTTCCCGTCCAGTGCTGGGAAGGTCAGGCATCACAACCACCACCACACTTGGACTCTCCTTGGGGATTTGTGATATCTTCTTAGAAAGCACAGTTCTTCGCTGTGCTTTTGCCAGCTTAACTCTTTTGATTTTTTTAGTGGGAGGAGGGCTTCCATCGTCATGTGAAGCTGAACCACTAGTCATGAACATACTAGGGATCGACCTTAGCCGTTCCTTGCCACTCCGTGTCGTAAATGGCATATTGGCAAGTTTACGTTTCTCTTCAGCTGATTTAAATGTTTTTTTCAAGGTCATTTTCCTGAACTTTGTCATTTGGGATTGTATGTGCCCTCTATTATGACATTGGGCATCGGCCTTGGCAGACGACGTTGATGGCATGTTATCGTCTATGTCATGACTAGTGGCAGCAGCTTCAGCACTAGGAGGAAGTGGTTCTTGATCTTTCTCTATTTTATTTTTATCGGAGAAAGTTTGGTCCTCCATTTATGTTATATCGATTTGATATATACGTGCGGCTAAACACAGAAAATATTTTTTTATTTTTGCTGGAGAGTAGTGCACTTTGTGGGTTACACCAGCCTTTAAGAAATGAGCCAGCCGGCTCTTTACTTATGGGACACAGGCGCACGCTTGGCGCTGCTCCTTTGTTGATGCACATGCGGCTACTGCGCACACAATTCACAAACACAGAAAATAATTTTTTTTTTGGTTTGGACTGAAGTGTACTTTGGGGGTTACAGCACCCTTTAACGGTCAAGCCAGCCGGCCCTTTACTTATGACACAGGCGCACGCTTGGCACTACTTTGTTGATGCACGTGCGGCTAATGCGCACACAATTCACAAACACAGAAAATATTTTTTTTTTGGTTTGGACTGGAGTGTACTTTGGAGGTTACAGCACCCTTTAACGGTCAAGCCAGCCGGCCCTTTACTTATGACACAGGCGCACGCTTGGCACTACTTTGTTGATGCACGTGCGGCTACTGCGCACACAATTCACAAACACAGAAAATAATTTTTTTTTTGGTTTGGACTGGAGTGTACTTTGGGGGTTACAGCACCCTTTAATGGTCAAGCCAGCCGGCCCTTTACTTATGACACAGGCGCACGCTTGGCACTACTTTGTTGATGCACGTGCGGCTACTGCGCACACAATTCACAAACACAGAAAATAATTTTTTTTTTGGTTTGGAGTGTACTTTGGGGGTTACAGCACCCTTTAACGGTCAAGCCAGCCGGCCCTTTACTTATGACACAGGCGCACGCTTGGCACTACTTTGTTGATGCACGTGCGGCTACTGCGCACACAATTCACAAACACAGAAAATAATTTTTTTTTTGGTTTGGACTGGAGTGTACTTTGGGGGTTACAGCACCCTTTAACGGTCAAGCCAGCCGGCCCTTTACTTATGACACAGGCGCACGCTTGGCACTACTTTGTTGATGCACGTGCGGCTACTGCGCACACAATTCACAAACACAGAAAATATTTTTTTTTTTGGTCTGGACTGGAGTGTACTTTAGGGGTTACAGCACCCTTTAACGGTCAAGCCAGCCGGCCCTTTACTTATGACACAGGCGCACGCTTGGCACTACTTTGTTGATGCACGTGCGGCTACTGCGCACACAATTCACAAACACAGAAAATAATTTTTTTTTTGGTTTGGACTGGAGTGTACTTTGGGGGTTACAGCACCCTTTAATGGTCAAGCCAGCCGGCCCTTTACTTATGACACAGGCGCACGCTTGGCACTACTTTGTTGATGCACGTGCGGCTACTGCGCACACAATTCACAAACACAGAAAATAATTTTTTTTTTGGTTTGGAGTGTACTTTGGGGGTTACAGCACCCTTTAACGGTCAAGCCAGCCGGCCCTTTACTTATGACACAGGCGCACGCTTGGCACTACTTTGTTGATGCACGTGCGGCTACTGCGCACACAATTCACAAACACAGAAAATAATTTTTTTTTTGGTTTGGACTGGAGTGTACTTTGGGGGTTACAGCACCCTTTAACGGTCAAGCCAGCCGGCCCTTTACTTATGACACAGGCGCACGCTTGGCACTACTTTGTTGATGCACGTGCGGCTACTGCGCACACAATTCACAAACACAGAAAATATTTTTTTTTTTGGTCTGGACTGGAGTGTACTTTGGGGGTTACAGCACCCTTTAACGGTCAAGCCAGCCGGCCCTTTACTTATGACACAGGCGCACGCTTGGCACTACTTTGTTGATGCACGTGCGGCTACTGCGCACACAATTCACAAACACAGAAAATAATTTTTTTTTTGGTTTGGACTGGAGTGTACTTTGGGGGTTACAGCACCCTTTAACGGTCAAGCCAGCCGGCCCTTTACTTATGACACAGGCGCACGCTTGGCACTACTTTGTTGATGCACGTGCGGCTACTGCGCACACAATTCACAAACACAGAAAATATTTTTTTTTTTGGTTTGGACTGGAGTGTACTTTGGGGGTTACAGCACCCTTTAACGGTCAAGCCAGCCGGCCCTTTACTTATGACACAGGCGCACGCTTGGCACTACTTTGTTGATGCACGTGCGGCTACTGCGCACACAATTCACAAACACAGAAAATAATTTTTGTTTTGGTTTGGACTGGAGTGTACTTTGGGGGTTACAGCACCCTTTAATGGTTAAGCCAGCCGGCCCTTTACTTATGACACAGGCGCACGCTTGGCACTACTTTGTTGATGCACGTGCGGCTACTGCGCACACAATTCACAAACACAGAAAATATATATTTTTTTGGTTTGGAGTGTACTTTGGGGGTTACAGCACCCTTTAACGGTCAAGCCAGCCGGCCCTTTACTTATGACACAGGCGCACGCTTGGCACTACTTTGTTGATGCACGTGCGGCTACTGCGCACACAATTCACAAACACAGAAAATATTTATTTTTTTGGTTTGGACTGGAGTGTACTTTGGGGGTTACAGCACCCTTTAACGGTCAAGCCAGCCGGCCCTTTACTTATGACACAGGTGCACGCTTGGCACTACTTTGTTGATGCACGTGCGGCTACTGCGCACACAATTCACAAACACAGAAAATAATTTTTTTTTTGGTTTGGACTGGAGTGTACTTTGGGGGTTACAGCACCCTTTAACGGTCAAGCCAGCCGGCCCTTTACTTATGACACAGGCGCACGCTTGGCACTACTTTGTTGATGCACGTGCGGCTACTGCGCACACAATTCACAAACACACAAAAAATATTATTTTTTTAGCACTTGGGGGGAGCACCCCTGATGGACAGAGCACCCCCTGGACAACACTACAGCACCCCTTTAGTACTGGGACACTGCATAGGACTTTGGAGTGGACACAGCCCCTATGGAGAACTGACTGCACAACACAGTCCAGCCAGCCCCTATGGACTTTGAAGTAGTGGACACAGCCCCTATTAACAACAGCAGCACAGCACAGCCAGCCCCTATGGACTTTGAAGTAGTGGACAACAGCAGCACAGTGCAGCACAGCACAGCACAACACTACTCTGCACTACACTACACTACACAGCCCAGCCAGCCCTAACTCCCACCCTCCCTCTTCACTGTCCACAGCCGAGTGAGAAAATGGCGCCGACGCGGGTACCTTATATAGGATCCAAAACCCGCGAGACCCGGAAGGCGGGATGATGACGTTTTGCCTCGATTTCAGATCCGAGTCAGGCGGGAAAAGTCGAGCCTGACTCGGATCGGCCTCGGATCGGGGGGGTTCGGGGGGGTTCGGATTTCAGAAATCCGAACCCGCTCACCCCTAATATATATATATATATATATATATGTGTGTGTGTCCCCATTGAAACCCACAAAGAAACTAAAAGGCTTCATTGCACTTTTCTTCATAGTAATTATTGTGAATGTTAGGCTTTCTCCACCTCTAATGCTTGACAAAACACTGTTAAGTTTAATAATTAGACCCCCTTTGCACCATTTTTTGCCCATGATTGACTTTGCTTTGTCCTGTTACCCATATCTAACACTGCAGCCCTTTCCCTTTCCTGCATCACTTCTGCCTGTCTGCTCCTGTCTCACTACCGTTTCATCTTTTCCCCATGCAAATCATCTTGACACTCTCTTGTCCCACGGTAGTGTATAGATCCCCTTGGCTCACTTAGCTAGGGCACAATGGCTCGCTTCACTCACCACAGGATTATATTCCCCCTCTATGTCCACATGGATAGTAGAGAATGACGTTGGACAGTAACTGATGATGTCAGGGTACATCTACGGAGGGGGATCTAGCCACTACCCTTGTCCCACCTGCCCCTTTGTCTTCCTCCTCTCCATCATTCTGTCATTGTCCCTCCTTTTCCTTGCTCCTCTATTATCCCCTTCTTACCTCCTCCTTTCCCGTCAATCCTATCTCTTCCCTGCCACATCTATTCCCCTACTACATATCTGCCCTCCTCTCTTACACATTTTCTACCTCCCCTCTACAAATCCCTTTCCTCCACCCCACACATACTCCCATCTACCCCTACACTTTCACCCTCCTCTCCACTACAAATCCACCCTCTTCCCCTTACACCTCCTCTCCCATACACATCTACCCTCCTCCCCCCTACACATCCACCCTACACATTTACCCTCCTCCCCCAAAATATATTCCCCATACACATCTACCCTCCTCCCCCCTACACATCCACCCTACACATTTACCCTCATCCCCTAATATATCCTCCCCATACACATCTACCCTCCTCCCCCCTACACATTAACCCTACACATTTACCCTCCTCCCCCAATATATCCTCCCCATACACATCTACCCTCCTTTCCTGTGGGAGCCATTGTGTTTGTTTCTTTTCCTATTGAGGCCAATGTGTTTGTTTTTGTTTCTGTGGAAGTCAATTTATTTTTTTCTTTCTGGTGCAATGTTTTTCGTCTGTGCGTGTGACTGAGTTGCACCATGCATGTGTCCCTATGGTGTTTGTACAGAGTTGCAGTACAGAGTGTATTAGAAATATATTGGGCATTCCTAGGTGGTTACAGAAGGTTGACTAATTAGACGCAGCTGTAACCTAGTACATGGAGTGACACAGGCATGTTGCTGAAAGTAGTTGTGTACAGAGACGATGAATCACTCACATGGGAGGACATACTCAGATGGATGATCTGTATCTAGCATAGGGCTGGTCAAAGTTTCAAGACGCTGCAATCAAGCATGATTGCAGCGTCTGCAGACACTGATGGTGGGCATCTCAGTCCTTGTATATTAGGACAAATGTATGTACACCAGGGAAGGGATTTGTAGCGGCATTAGCACAAAGTTGCAGACGCAACTGTAGCAAAAGTAGCAAGGAATCGCAACTGCGTCCAACTCAGAATTAGGCCCTATGAATAGGCCCCTTGACAGACCCCATCCCCATTAGGGCTGCTTCCATGAACTTCCCAGGCTGGTTTTCCATCCCAATCCACCCCTGGCAGCCCAATCAGCCCCTGCAGTCTCTCCCACGGTTCCCTTTTCTCTGCAATCCCTCTGACTGTCCCCTTATGCCCTGCAGTCTTTCTCACTGTCCCATTATCCCCTGCAGTATCTCCCACTGTCCCTTTTCCCCTGCAGTCTCTCCCATGGAGCCCTTTTCTCTGCAGACTCTCCCACGGTCCCCTTATCCCCTGCACTGTAGTTTCCCTCACTATCTCCTTTTCTCCTGCAGTTTCTCCCATTATGTCCCCTCCCAGCATGTTTGCCTCTGCTCCCTTACCGCATTGGTATGCATGGACAAAGGACCAATCACGTTCAGTGCCACAAAACTGAACCTATGGATGGCAGGTACAAGCGCAATTGTCTGTTACTTTTCACAAACCGCATTTTTAATGTAGATGTGATAAATATTTTACGCCCAAATTCGCAATGTGTAAATAAATTTTGTGCAAATTTACTAAAAATCCTCTTGCCAGAAGATGGGCTCCGATAAAAGCCTGCCCAGGGGTAGACCTGGAAGCAGTGTGATAATCTAATGCTATCACACTGCTATCTGGTTTTGGTCCTCGGCACATGTGCGGCTCTCGGGCCAAGAGAGAGGGATCCAGAACACCCCTCTCCAGAAGAATTTTCAAAATAGCAGCCCATAGGCAACTATAGGGTAACGCCATCTGGAGATGGTGTTACCCTATCGGGGCCAAGCTCCACAATGTGCTGGTAGAAAAGCCGGGTCCACTTGCTATTAGTTTCCAGCCAGCCCCTGACTGTGCCACACCTGATCCATACCATCAGCCTGAATCAACTGGAACTGGGACTCATTGGACCATGCCACATGTTGCCAGTACTCTAGGAAACAATTAGCGACGTCATGAGCCCAGGTGAGGCGCTGTGTCCAATGTCATAGTGTTAACTGGAAGTTAAAGAACACTACATTGACCTGCTAGATATGCGCCTGGTACCTCCTGCATTGAATGCGGATGTGATTTGAACCAGTGTCGCTTGTCTATTACCACGGCCAATGCTGGTCATACGCCACTGGTCATGATTATTAAGCACCTGTGTTCGGCCACTGTGCTGTCCATGTTGGGTGGTAATGCCTTCCATGAGGTATTCCCAGTACACACATGACACCAAAGATTGAGGAATGTTCAATGTCTGCACAACTTCGTGAATGGAATGTACCATTCATTGGGCACCCACTATCATGCCCCACTCGAACTCCGATAGTTCACGTTGGCTTGCCATGTGCAGCCTAGCCGGCATTCAAACTGACTCAGGAGATGTCGATTAAAACTGATGCAGGTCTGGGTATTTTCAAGACGTCACAGTACGGGTGCGCCACCCACCATTACCTTTACATACTGCTATCCCATGACTTTTGCCACTTCAGTATATATATATATATATATATTTATTTATTTTCAGATATTTGATTCAGAGGTGGATGCAGTTGCAGCCACGACTGCATCTTTTGCTGCAGCACGACTTTGTGGCTGATGGTCTTTCTACTGAGATGCCAACCGACTGCGGCACTAATCTGTTGCTGTGTGTATTAAGTCGCATTATAGCATGCACCAGCCCTATGATCGCCCCCCCCCCTGGATGTGCTCACAGCGCCCCCACCTCAGTACACATATATGATATTAGAATACTGATAAGCAACTTATTCTAAAGATAACAATGTCAACTTTGAAATATGATCATTTCTAGAATTATCTAAATAACAGCTACCCTGAGAGACTATTACCCCAAAATGATATTTCTGTTATGCTCAGATATTCGGTGCAATAGTCTGTTTCTATTTGTGTCTGGTTGGTTACATGAGCTAATCAGTAGCGAATCTAAAAGCCTCTAGGTAAATGTTATTAAACATGGGAAATCCCTGTGGAGTGTGCTTCACATTTTTTACCAATGGATTAGACTTCAGCTGTTCACTAAGAGAATCAAGGTGTCAATTTGTTCTTTTTCTGTACTGTACTTTTTCATAAATATTTTTAAGGAGGGGGGTTAATTAAAATGTTTCCTTAAAGTGTATTTGTATTCTTTAGTATCCTAAACATGGTGTCATGGTCCTCTTGTCCATTATACAATAACCTTAGTTGTGGTATTGCTTGCCATCTCTGTAGTGTTTAGTACCACATCAACCAATAACCAAAACTACAAAAAAATCTATGGTGCTCCTTTACGGTATGTAAATTTTAAATTTAGAATATAAAAGTATCAGTATATATATAATGTACCAATATTATAAGAGAGTTTTGTAACAAGTTGAAGTAAAACAAATAATTATAGACCTTCTGATAAAGGCTAAAAAAAATCAAATGTTTAAAAAGTAAATCAGATAATACATTTCTATAGTAATAAATAAAGAGGCAGAATTCATGAATTCTGTATAAAAACATACAATGTATAAAATGGTATAATTAGAGAAACTCATATAATTAATCTAAAATACATTGTATTTTAAAAAAACAATATTACCATGGTATTAGTAACATTAAAATATCAGAATCAGGGTGTGCTTTTTTTTTTTTTTTTTTGTATTAATGCCGGCCAGCGGTGAGCACCTGCAGCAGACGGCTCAGATGCTGCCTGACTATTCCTGCCAGCGGCTGTGCGCAGCGCGACATGACGTCAGAGGTCATGCTGTGCAGCACGACGCCAACTGCGCCTGTGCACCAGCTCATCTCCTTATTGGATGTACAGCACAAACCAGTCCCATTCAATATTTATTGGGGTCAATCTAATTAGGTGCGAATTGCAAGTTTCTATTTTCTTCAAATAGCGAATTCATTTTGCAATCCAATTAGCAATTCACAATGAATCAGTCAGACTGAATTAACATCTTTCCATTCGCACCTCCCAGAGAGTAGGAGATGGAAAGAAAAATCTTTATTTTAAGGTTAAAAACAGGACACCGTGCTGTACCCCTTGGAACCCCTGTAATGACTAATTAGGTAATTGGAAGCTTCCAATTAGCTTAATTAGTCCAATAATTACATGTCATTTTTTTGGGTAAAAATATTTTTACTCAAATTACCCCAAAATCAACTCTTTCATTAGTTTAGGCACCACAAATTTAATGACAATATTTTTTTAATTGAAAAATAATTTTTTTTACATTTTTTTTTCAGTTTTTCAAGGTGCCCTCAAAGTACCCCCAAATCACCTTTCTTCCTACTTTTTTTGCATTTTTCCTTTAATTCGTTTGAGATTAAACGAAAAAAGTAAATTTTTATATAATTTTCTTGAATTTAAAAATAAAAATAATTCAGCCTTTTGACGCCATTTAAAAACCTACAGTACCTTCCTAATGCCCACAAACAGCCTTCTATACGGTCCTGCTAACAAAATTATCCATTTTGGGGGGTCCAGGATGGTCTCCCCACTTTTTCATGCACTTCTCTCAAATCTGATTTGGCAGTCAATTTGCAAAACCTCCGCTGCGAGTAATGCAAATTTTTAATTGGAGAGTACTCGGGAGCGCGCTTCGATGCGGTCTGTGAGTTTTAAGTAACAAACTCGTTACTTGCAATTCGCACCTATTTGGATCGACCTCTATGTGCCCATGCCGCTCATATGGCTAAGCATATGGTTTATTCAATTTATGCTTGTTCTACAGTATTTTCCAAGGCATAACCCTCCCTATCGCTTCTCATCCCTTTTATTTTAATTAAATATTACTAGTATTGTTTTATTTAAGTATTATTGAATTCAAATGTTTAAGAACGTATGTTTTATGTATAGTATAATGGCAATTTAAAAAAAAGACTCGACTATGGGCCTGATTCATTACCGATCGCAACTGTAATTATGCATGCAATCGGCCAATTGTTGCGTTCTGCGCATGCATCGCAGTGCGAGTGCACAAATCGGCCAGTGACTACACAGACCCATCGCAAAGTGATTGACAGGAATTGCCATTTGTGGGAGGTGAGGGGGTCGGTGAAACGCAGACGTTCCAGTGTGTTTGAAAGCCGTTGCATGGACGTGCATAAATTATCCGCTGCGATGCCATACGCAGCCTGAGTACTCATAGCGTGCGATGAGGTTAGCAATTCCTGAGTAAGGTCAGAGCTTGTGCTAAGGATAACGGATGTGTTTAAAGTAAGGTGGGTGTCCTTATGTAGTACTGCAACGGCATAGCGATCGCAATGAATAAACATACTATCGCAGTGAGACTGCGTGTGTAATCGCTATTGCAATCGCAGTTGCGATCGGTAGTGAATCAGGCCCTATGTTAGCTATTCTGGTACTGCTCTCTGAATTTCTTGCTTATTATGAAAATGCAAGGAATGATGCAAAATACTTAAATAGGAAATCAGGTTAGCCGAGATGAAAGAGATGAACAAAGAAGTGCTAAAGATAGCAAGTCTAATCCCAACATGTTTTCCATATACATAAATGGCAAGGATGATGAAACTGATTTTATATTAGACCACTAAATAATAAAGTTAGAAAACTAATTGTAGAATACAAAGAGAGCTCATCTTCCACTTTCTTTTTTTTCATCTGTATTCATACAGTATTGTTGGAAGAAATGCTAGGAAATCAGTTGTGTAGCATTTCCCTATGTGCATCATAAGTATCTTGACACACACCTGAAGAGGCACAGTTACTCCAAGGCAAGATTAGGGAGGATATTTATTAAACCTTCTAAAGAGAGAGGGCGTTACCCATAGAAACCAATCAGATTGTAGCGATCATTTATCTATTACTTTCAATAAAGTAAAAGCTAGAAGCTGATTATTTGCTATGGCAAATTCTCCACTTGTCCTCTTAAAATGTTTGATTAATATCCTCCCCCTAATATACTTTGTAGTTCTAATTCTTTCACCAACGAAGACTAGGGTGGGATGGGGGTATTCATTAGAAAGCCACCAGCAATCTTAGGTCTGCATAGGAAGCCACCTGCAATCTGGGGTCTACTTTCTACCATAATCGAGATGCCCTCTCCCAGTAGTCGTCCATATTTACGGAGTCTGTAGTGTTTCCATCTGTATATTATTATCTCTATGTCATTTTACAAACCTGTGGACTAAGGGCCTGATTCTGCAAGGATCGCAATTGCAAAGCTGCAGTAAAGCATCCTGAGACCAGTCATGTGTGGGGTTGCTTCTCAGCCAAGGGAGTGGGCTCACTCACAATTTTGCCTAAGTACACAGCTATGAATAAAGAATGGTACCAAAACATCCTCCAAGAGCAACTTCTCCCAACCATCCAAGAACAGTTTGGTGATGAACAATGCCTTTTCCAGCATGATGGAGCATCTTGCCATAAGGCAAAAGTGATAACTAAGTGGCTAGGGGAAAAAAACATCGAAATTTTGAGTCCATGGCCAGGAAACTCCCCAGACCTTAATCCCATTGAGAACTTGTAGGCAATCCTCAAGGAGATGGGTGGACAAACAAAAACCCACAAATTCTGACAAACTCCAAGCATTGATTAGGCAAGAATGGGCGGCCATCAGTCAGTATGTGGCCCAGAAGTTGATTGACAGCACACCAGGCTTGCTCCTGGTGCCCTCCTTTGGGGCGCAAATCCCCCACAATATAGGAATACAATGCTGGCGGCACTCAGGAGACTTTTATCAATGAATAAACTTCTGTGCTTTAATCAAATTTGATTAATGCACAGAAGTTTATTCATTGACAAGTCTCCTGAGTGCCGCCAGCATAGTATTCATATATATATATATATACACACACATACTCAAACATATATACAGTATATATATATATATATAATATATATATATAACAAAGCAATTGCAATAATATAACAGGAGACCAAGTTATATTATATCCTTGGGCGCTATTGACAGATGTGCCATGTTCAGTATACTATTGTACATCAGTTCCCATTTTTATGTGGTGTATTTTCTTCTTATTTCTGCACATTAGCGCTTGTTGCATTTATATCTGCATATATCTGCATTTGGCTTCAGCATCTCTATTATTGATGTATTGTTTATGTCCTGTTGCTGGGTTACTGAATTGTCCTCTCTATTGGTGTTTAGCTGTCATGTGGTCCGGCCCCTCCGTGACGCTGATGCAGGCGCTTCCAGTGACGTCATCTTAACGCGCAGGGTCCCGCATGCATGCAGTGACACGGACGGTCCTACGGGGGTATATAGGTAAGTTTATCTGTATGATTATGTATGCCCTGAGGAAAATGTTTGCATAAAATATTGAAACGTAAGGTGTAACCTGGTCTCCTGTTATATTATTGCAATGAGTGACACCTGATCACTTTGTTGTACATCGTAATCTACCTGTTGGAGGCTTATGTGAGGAAGGCACCTGCATTTTCAAATATACGGCTTGGAGAGGAGTGCTGTTGGAGTGATTTGCTTATATATATACACACACGTACGTATATATTAGGGGTGAGCGGGTTCGGATTTCTGAAATCCGAACCCCCCCGAGCCCCCCCGATCCGAGTCCGATCCGAGTCAGGCTCGACTTTTCCCGCCTGACTCGGATCTGAAATCGAGGCAAAACGTCATCATCCCGCCTTCCGAGTCTCGCGGGTTTTGGATCCTATATAAGGTACCCGCGTCGGCGCCATTTTCTCACTCGGCTGTGGACAGTGAAGAGGGAGGGTGGGAGTTAGGGCTGTGTAGTGTAGTGTAGTGCTGCTGTTGTCCACTACTTCAAAGTCCATAGGGGCTGGCTGTGTTGTGCTGTGCTGCTGTTGTTAATAGGGGCTGTGTCCACTACTTCAAAGTCCATAGGGGCTGGCTGGACTGTGTTGTGCAGTCAGTTCTCCATAGGGGCTGTGTCCACTCCAAAGTCCTGTGCAGTGTCCCAGTCCTAAAGGGGTGCTGTAGTGTTGTCCAGGGGGTGCTCTGTCCATCAGGGGTGCTCCCCCCAAGTGCTAAAAAAATAATATATTTTCTGTGTTTGTGAATTGTGTGCGCAGTAGCCGCACGTGCATCAACAAAGTAGTGCCAAGCGTGCGCCTGTGTCATAAGTAAAGGGCCGGCTGGCTTGACCGTTAAAGGGTGCTGTAACCCCCGAAAGTACACTCCAGTCCAAACCAAAAAAAAAATTATTTTCTGTGTTTGTGAATTGTGTGCGCAGTAGCCGCACGTGCATCAACAAAGTAGTGCCAAGCGTGCGCCTGTGTCATAAGTAAAGGGCCGGCTGGCTTGACCGTTAAGGGTGCTGTAACCCCCGAAAGTACACTCCAGTCCAAACCAAAAAAAAAATTATTTTCTGTGTTTGTGAATTGTGTGCGCAGTAGCCGCACGTGCATTAACAAAGTAGTGCCAAGCATGCGCCTGTGTCATAAGTAAAGGGCCGGCTGGCTTGACCGTTAAGGGTGCTGTAACCCCCGAAAGTACACTCCAGTCCAAACCAAAAAAAAAATTATTTTCTGTGTTTGTGAATTGTGTGCGCAGTAGCCGCACGTGCATCAACAAAGTAGTGCCAAGCGTGCGCCTGTGTCATAAGTAAAGGGCCGGCTGGCTTGACCGTTAAGGGTGCTGTAACCCCCGAAAGAACACTCCAGTCCAAACCCAAAAAAAAATTATTTTCTGTGTTTATGAATTGTGTGCGCAGTAGCCGCACGTGCATCAACAAAGTAGTGCCAAGCGTGCGCCTGTGTCATAAGTAAAGGGCCGGCTGGCTTGACCGTTAAGGGTGCTGTAACCCCCGAAAGTACACTCCAGTCCAAACCAAAAAAAAAATTATTTTCTGTGTTTGTGAATTGTGTGCGCAGTAGCCGCACGTGCATCAACAAAGTAGTGCCAAGCGTGCGCCTGTGTCATAAGTAAAGGGCCGGCTGGCTTGACCGTTAAGGGTGCTGTAACCCCCGAAAGTACACTCCAGTCCAAACCAAAAAAAAAATTATTTTCTGTGTTTGTGAATTGTGTGCGCAGTAGCCGCACGTGCATCAACAAAGTAGTGCCAAGCGTGCGCCTGTGTCATAAGTAAAGGGCCGGCTGGCTTGACCGTTAAAGGGTGCTGTAACCCCCAAAGTACACTCCAGTCCAAACCCAAAAAAAAAAAATTTTCTGTGTTTGTGAATTGTGTGCGCAGTAGCCGCACGTGCATCAACAAAGTAGTGCCAAGCGTGCGCCTGTGTCATAAGTAAAGGGCCGGCTGGCTTGACCGTTAAAGAGTGCTGTAACCCCCGAAAGTACACTCCAGTCCAAACCAAAAAAAAATTATTTTCTGTGTTTGTGAATTGTGTGCGCAGTAGCCGCACGTGCATCAACAAAGTAGTGCCAAGCGTGCGCCTGTGTCATAAGTAAAGGGCCGGCTGGCTTGACCGTCAAGGGTGCTGTAACCCCCGAAAGTACACTCCAGTCCAAACCAAAAAAAAAATAATTTTCTGTGTTTGTGAATTGTGTGCGCAGTAGCCGCACGTGCATCAACAAAGTAGTGCCAAGCGTGCGCCTGTGTCATAAGTAAAGGGCCGGCTGGCTTGACTGTTAAGGGTGCTGTAACCCCCGAAAGTACACTCCAGTCCAAACCAAAAAATAAATTATTTTCTGTGTTTGTGAATTGTGTGCGCAGTAGCCGCACGTGCATCAACAAAGTAGTGCCAAGCGTGCGCCTGTGTCATAAGTAAAGGGCCGGCTGGCTTGACCGTTAAGGGTGCTGTAACCCCCGAAAGTACACTCCAGTCCAAACCAAAAAAAAAATTATTTTCTGTGTTTGTGAATTGTGTGCGCAGTAGCCGCACGTGCATCAACAAAGTAGTGCCAAGCGTGCGCCTGTGTCATAAGTAAAGGGCCGGCTGGCTTGACCGTTAAGGGTGCTGTAACCCCCGAAAGTACACTCCAGTCCAAACCAAAAAAAAAATTATTTTCTGTGTTTGTGAATTGTGTGCGCAGTAGCCGCACGTGCATCAACAAAGTAGTGCCAAGCGTGCGCCTGTGTCATAAGTAAAGGGCCGGCTGGCTTGACCGTTAAGGGTGCTGTAACCCCCGAAAGTACACTCCAGTCCAAACCAAAAAAATATATATTTTCTGTGTTTGTGAATTGTGTGCGCAGTAGCCGCACCTGCATCAACAAAGTAGTGCCAAGCGTGCGCCTGTGTCATAAGTAAAGGGCCGGCTGGCTTGACCGTTAAAGGGTGCTGTAATCCCCAAAGTACACTCCAGTCCAAACCCAAAAAAAAATAATTTTCTGTGTTTGTGAATTGTGTGCGCAGTAGCCGCACGTGCATCAACAAAGTAGTGCCAAGCGTGCGCCTGTGTCATAAGTAAAGGGCCGGCTGGCTTGACCGTTAAAGGGTGCTGTAACCCCCGAAAGTACACTCCAGTCCAAACCAAAAAAAAATTATTTTCTGTGTTTGTGAATTGTGTGCGCAGTAGCCGGACGTGCATCAACAAAGTAGTGCCAAGCGTGCGCCTGTGTCATAAGTAAAGGGCCGGCTGGCTTGACCGTCAAGGGTGCTGTAACCCCCTAAAGTACACTCCAGTCCAAACCAAAAAAAAAATTATTTTCTGTGTTTGTGAATTGTGTGCGCAGTAGCCGCACGTGCATCAACAAAGTAGTGCCAAGCGTGCGCCTGTGTCATAAGTAAAGGGCCGGCTGGCTTGACCGTTAAGGGTGCTGTAACCCCCGAAAGTACACTCCAGTCCAAACCAAAAAAAAAATTATTTTCTGTGTTTGTGAATTGTGTGCGCAGTAGCCGCACGTGCATCAACAAAGTAGTGCCAAGCGTGCGCCTCTGTCATAAGTAAAGGGCCGGCTGGCTTGACCGTTAAGGGTGCTGTAACCCCCGAAAGTACACTCCAGTCCAAACCAAAAAAAAAATTATTTTCTGTGTTTGTGAATTGTGTGCGCAGTAGCCGCACGTGCATCAACAAAGTAGTGCCAAGCGTGCGCCTGTGTCATAAGTAAAGGGCCGGCTGGCTTGACCGTTAAAGGGTGCTGTAACCCCCGAAAGTACACTCCAGTCCAAACCAAAAAAAAATTATTTTCTGTGTTTGTGAATTGTGTGCGCAGTAGCCACACGTGCATCAACAAAGTAGTGCCAAGCGTGCGCCTGTGTCATAAGTAAAGGGCCGGCTGGCTTGACCGTTAAGGGTGCTGTAACCCCCGAAAGTACACTCCAGTCCAAACCAAAAAAAAAATTATTTTCTGTGTTTAGCCGCACGTATATATCAAATCGATATAACATAAATGGAGGACCAAACTTTCTCCGATAAAAATAAAATAGAGAAAGATCAAGAACCACTTCCTCCTAGTGCTGAAGCTGCTGCCACTAGTCATGACATAGACGATAACATGCCATCAACGTCGTCTGCCAAGGCCGATGCCCAATGTCATAGTAGAGGGCACATACAATCCCAAATGGCAAAGTTCAGGAAAATGACCTTGAAAAAGACATTTAAATCAGCTGAAGAGAAACGTAAACTTGCCAATATGCCATTTACGACACGGAGTGGCAAGGAACGGCTAAGGTCGATCCCTAGTATGTTCATGACTAGTGGTTCAGCTTCACATGACGATGGAAGCCCTCCTCCCACTAAAAAAATCAAAAGAGTTAAGCTGGCAAAAGCACAGCGAAGAACTGTGCTTTCTAAGAAGATATCACAAATCCCCAAGGAGAGTCCAAGTGTGGTGGTGGTTGCGATGCCTGACCTTCCCAGCACTGGACGGGAAGAGGTGGCTCTTTCCACCATTTGCACGCCCCCTGCAAGTGCTGAAAGGAGCACCCACAGTCCACTTGCTGATATGCAAATTGAAGATGTCACTGTTGAAGTACAACAGGATGAGGATACTGGTGTAGCTTGCGCTGAGGAGGAAGTTGGCGAGGAGGATTCTGATGGTGATGTGGTTTGTTTAAATCAGGCTCCGGGGGAGACAGTTGTTGTCCGTGGGATGAAAAAGCCCATCACGGTCATGCCTGGGCAGAAGACCAAACATTCCACCTCTTTGGTCTGGCAATATTTCTATCCAAATCCGGACAACAACTGTCTTGCCATATGTACCATATGTAAAGGTGAAATAAGTAGGGGTAGGGACGTCAACCACCTAGGAACATCCTCCCTTATACGGCACCTGCAGCGCGTTCATAAAAAGTTACTGTCAAGTTCAGAAACTTTGGCTAAGACCGTAAGCAGTCCAGGGACACCTAAATCCCGTTGTCCTGTTGTATCCAAGCGCCTGCAAACCACACCGTCAACTCCCTCCTCGTCAATTTCCTCCTTAGTCAGGATCGGAAGTAGTCCTGCAGGCCATGTCACTGGCATGACTGACTCTCCTATCCGGGATTCCTCTGGAGGATCCTGCATTGCTACGCCTACTGCTGCCGCTGCTGCTGCTGGGAGTCGTTCATCATCCCAGAGAGGAAGTAGGAACACCACTACTTTTACTAAACAATTGACCCTCCAACAGTCCTTAGCGAGGAGGATGAAGTACGACAGCAGTCATCCTGAAGCAAAACGTATAACTGAGGCCTTGACTGCTATGTTGGTGTTAGACGTGCGTCCGGTATCCGCCATTAGCGCAGTGGGATTTAGACAATTGATGGAGGTAGTGTGTCCCCGGTTCCAAATCCCGTCTAGATTCCACTTCACTAGGCAGGCGATACCGAGACTGTACAGAAACGTCAGAAAAAGTGTCCTCAGTGTCCTGAAAAATGCCGTTGTACACAATGTCCACTTAACCACGGACATGTGGACAAGTGGAACAGGGCAGACTAAGGCCATACAAGCCTATACATCCACCTATGACATAGGCAAAGGAGGGGGTATGCACCTGACTCAAGCGCAGTGGAGAATGATTTCCGTGTTGTGCAAGGTTCTCCAGCCCTTCGAACTTGCCACACGTGAAGTCAGTTCAGACACAGCCAGCTTGAGTCAGGTCATTCCCCTCCTCAGGCTTTTGCAGAAGCAGCTGGAGAAAGTGAAGGAGGAGCTAAGACGGAGCGATTCCGCTCGGCATGTGGGACTTGTGGATGAAGCCCTTCATTCGCTTTGCCAGGATTCCAGGGTGGTCAATCTGTTGAAATCAGACCACTACATTTTGGCCACCGTGCTTGATCCTAGGTTTAAAGCCTATGTGGTGTCTCTCTTTCCGGCCGACACAAGCCTGCAGAGGTGCAAAGACCTGCTGGTGAACACACTGTCAGCTGAAGCGGAACGTGACACGTCAACGGCTCCTTCTTCATTTTCTCCCGCAACTGGGGCTGCCAGGAAAAAACTTAGGTATCCTAAGCAACCCGCTGGCGGTGATGCAGGGCAGGCAGGACCAAGTTTGGACATCTGGTCCGGACTGAAGGACCTGGCAACAATTTCTGACATGTCTACTGTCACTGCATATGATACTGTCACCATTGACAGAATGGTGGAGGATTACATCGGTGACAGCATCCAAGTAGGCATGTCAGACAGTCCATACCTGTACTGGCAGGAAAAAGAGGCAATTTGGAGGCCCCTGTACAAGCTGGCTCTATTTTACCTGAGTTGCCCCCCCTCCAGTGTGTACTCCGAAAGAGTGTTTAGTGCAGCCGGGAACCTTGTCAGCGAAAGGCGTAGGAGGTTGCTTTCACAGAATGTGGAGATGATGTTCATCAAAATGAATTATCAGCTCTTCCAGGGAGACCAGCCTCCAGAAGGTACAGAGGGACCTGTGGTGGTGGATTCAAGTGGGGACGAGTTAATACTTTGTGAGGATGAGGATGTACACACTGAAGAGGGTGAGGAATCGGTGGATGAGGATGACATCTTGCCTCCGTAGAGCCAGTTTGTGCAGGGACACATTAATTGCCAGCTTGTTTTGTGGGGGCCCAAACGAACCAATCATTTCAGCCACAGTTGTGTGGCAGACCCTGGCGCTGAAATGATTGATTTGTTAAAGTGTGCATGTCCTGTTTATACAACATAAGGGTGGGTGGGAGGGCCCAAGGACAATTCCATCTTGCACTTCTTTTTTTTTTTTGCATTATGTACAGTTTGGGGCCTAGTTTTTCTAACTGCCATCCTGTCTGCCACTGCAGTGTCACTCCTAGATGGGTCACGTGTTTGTGCCGCCCACTCGTGTCGCTTAGCATAGTCATCCAGCTACCTCGGTGCAACCTTTTGGACATAAAAACACTATTGTGAGGTGTGAGGTGTTCAGAATAGACTGGAAATGAGTGGAAATTAAGGTTATTGAGGTTAATAATAGCATAGGAGCAGAGAAACCAACAAATTCTGTGATTTTAGCTGTTTTTATGCTTTTTAAAAAAAAAATACAGATCCAAAACACAAAACCCAGAACCCAAAACACGGAAGGGTGGTTTTGGCAAAACCAATCCAGATCCAAAACACGAAGAAAGATCCAGATCCAAAACCAAAACACAAAACGTGGCCGGTGCACACCCCTAGTATATATACACATACATATTTTATACACATGCACATATATATAGCTATAAGTGAAGCATAAACAGGGGGCGCAACATTGTGCATAAAAGTATAACAATTTATTGCAGTCAACAAAAATTTAGGACAGTGGGCCTGATTCAGACTCGTTCGCTAGATGCGGCCGCTCGCTCCCAGCGTATGAAAATTCAGTTAAGTGACATCAAGGCAGGCGATCACATGGCAAGGCATAAGCACGCCCACTAAGTCTTGATGAGCGATCACTTTGTGTCTATACTCTATAGACGCCCACCACCAGTCTTTAGCCGCCCACTTGCGCACATCATCTCCAGGAAGTGTATACAACCATCGGTACATCAGGAACCATCAGATCAGACTGCAGTGCTTGTGGTTAACTGTACCCTACCGCAAGCACTGCGAGCACTTCAGTGTATTATTCAACCAGGTGACGTGTACTATGACACTGCCTGTTAATTATGCAGGTCAATCGCGAGGCGGTTGGGCCAAATGGATGTGTCATATTGACTCCGCTTCCTCCCCATTGACCCATGAATCATGGTATTTTACTGAAAGAATCAAAATTAGTTTAAAATAAATTTATATAATTTCATCTACATCATGCTGTAGAGCAGACATGTCAAACGTGGGGCCCAAATAAAGACTTTGGGGCCCATTTATCAAAGTTAATTTGAGGTAAATTCCCCGAAAACACCTGTTTTCGGGGGTTTACCTCAAATACTAAGTATCCCCCGGATGTATGAAGGAGGGACAGCAGCAGGTATCTCCGATAACCTGCTGCGATCCCTCCATTGCCGCCGGCAGCCGCCTCCCCCATAGGTTTCTATGGGGGATGCGATGCTGTCAAATGTATCAATATCGGGAATGCTGGCCCCAGCAGCTAACGCCATCTGAAGATACCCGTTAACCGCTGTGGTCTATGGGGACTTACCGCATTTCAGCCGGCGGAGGGATCTCCCAGATCTGCGCAGCAGCCCCATATGCACTCCGCCCACATCGCAGGACGGGCTCCTTTCAGAGCCCGTCTCCCTGCATGTGCCGATCATACATCCGGCTGGTATGATCGCATGCGATCACGGGCGGTACTGGATGCCCTGATCGCATTACAAAATGTGATCATTAATAAATGGGCCCCCTAATGCGGCCCCACTATGTGTGCCCAACTCTATATATTATGCAGCCCAGGTCGCCTTCATTCTCCCCCCTGCCGTGAACGGAGCTCAGCTCCGATTGGGCAGTGTTAATGTATGTATTACATTAAACATGGCCGACGGGGGAGCAGCTCCTCCCATAAGCCATTGCTGATGCTGAGCCGTCAATCACCGCTGACGGTCACGCCCCCTGCCCTTTCGCGCCCTGCGCAGACGTGGAGAGGAGAGGTAGACGCCCTCACCTCTGTCTGTTCCGCGCCCCTGCTGCTCCGTGAATACGGCATGAGGAGAGGAGGACGCCGTGTGAGGAGAGGAGGACGCCGCATGAGGAGAGGAGAACGCCGCATCCTGCCCTCCCGCCCTGTGCTTCTTGTGAAGACGCTGCATACTGGTCAGTGTGCTATTGCGGATACAGGGACTCACACACACACTCTTTCTCTCTCACACTCTAATTTTTTGCGTGCAAGCTGCTTACTGGGGGCATAACGGGGGGCATCACTACTGGGGACATTACTCGAGGGGGGGCATTACTACTGGAGACATTGCCCGGGTGGGGGTGGGGGGTGCATAACTATTGGGGGCATTACTATTTGAGGCTCTACTACTTGAAGGCGGGGCACTACTACAGATGGGGCATTACTATTGGGGGCACTAATACAGAAGCATTACTACTGTGGGCACTTATACAGAAGCACTACTGTGGGCACTTATACAGAAGCATTACTACTGGGGGCACTTATACAGAAGCATTACTACTGGGGGCACTTATACAGAAGCATTACTACTGGGGGCGCTTATACAGAAGCATTACTACTGGGGGCGCTTATACAGGGGGAATTACAACTGGGGGCATTACTACTGGGAGCACAACTACAGGGGTATTACTACTGGGGGCATTTATACAGGGGGCATTACTTCTAGGGGATTACTATTGGGCACACTTCCACAGGGGTCTTGACTACCGGGGTTCATGACTACAGGGGCACTACTTATGGGAGTATTGCATAGGGGGTACTGCATAAGGGGCACCACTCCTGGGGTCACTACTACTGGGTGCACTGCATAAAGGGCACCACTACTGTGGGCTCTACATGCGGGGCACTGACACTACTGGGGGCTCTGCATAAGGTACCCATTGCACATACCCCCAGTTCATCACATTTAATAGGGGCCCCCACATGTTTGTTGCCCAGGGCCCCCCCACAGACCTTAAACCAGCCCTGTCAGGAGTTATTAGGAAGAAGTTGGCAGCAAAGTCCCTCAGAATACGATCAATAGTGCCACAACTGTTCCATAGCACCAAACATAGGACAGATCCACATACAAGATTAAATAGGTACAATGTCACTATATTAGTTACATTGACGTTCACAATTGAACATCAATAAATAATAGGTTGGAGAAGGGGATTGATGGGGAATGGAACAGTCAGATGAAGGGGATTGAGTGCCCAAGCCTCTTTAAGGCCATGGTAGTACAGGGGTGGTATAACTATGATGCTGCAACCACACACACACACCTCTGCTTCATGAGTTGTTATTATGCACTGGTGATAGCTTAAGAAAGGGGGTTGCACCCCGAAACGTTGCTTGAATACACCCAGTTGTTATTATGCATTGAACATCTGTGAATGCCATTTCCTTTTTGGAGTGATGTCATTATTGGATTGAAAGGAGCCCCAGGGCATTTTGGGAGCACTGCATAAGGTGCACTTCTAGGAGCATTACTGAGGCACTACTAGGGACATTACTGGGGGCTCTGCATAAGGGGCATTACTGAGGGCACTGTATAAGGGTCACTACTAGGGACATTACTGGGGGCACAACATAAGGGGCATTACTAGGGAACTGCATAAGGGGCTTTGCATAATGGGCACAAATTCAGGGGGCATTGCATAAGGGGCTCTAATACAGGGGGGAATTGCATAACGGGCACTACTACAGGGGGCACTGCATTGGTTTTTATTAATAATAAACCTTTAAAATTTGCATATAAGACTTTATCTTGTTGCGACCCACACACTCTAAGACCTTGAATTTTCGGCCCGGTTGTTATTTTGAGTTTGACATGTCTGTTGTAGAGTATGGTTATTGTAAAGTGAAAAACATAATACACAAACCTGTATACACAGGCGGCTGGTGGGCGCCAAGGAAACTTGCACCCTGAGTTCCACATGGTCTAGAACCATCCCTGATGTATAATATAAATCTATTCAAATTCCGAAGTCATGGAATCATCTGTTGCGAATGAAAGAAACATTTTCCCAGCATTGGAAAGGGTTCTTTCTTTACTCTAAGGCAGGCCTGTCCAACCAGTGGCTCTCCAGCTGTTGTAAAACTACAAATCCCAGCATGCTTAACCAGCTGGTTGGTGGTAGGGTTTGCTGGAACTTGTAGTTTCAAAACAGCTGGAGGGCCACAGGTTGGCTAGGCCTGCCTAAGGCTATTAAGCTGTGGCTGTCCTTACCACATGAGCTTCTGATATCACATTACTAAAAGAATTAAAAAAAAACATGCATTGGAAGCCAAACTTGCAACCAATGGTTTCTATAGTTATACATAGTAGTGGACATTAAATGGGGGATTGATCTAGAGAATTCATCAGATTGCTATTTTTGGAATCAGGACAGGATTCTTTTCCCCACTAATCTAACAGCTATCACACTTGGGGTTTGCCTCCCCCTGGATCAACATAATTTGAGTTTGTAAAATGTTTAATGGGTATATTTATCAAATGACATTCCCAAAATAAATAGCGAATTGCAGCAAAAAGGAATCTTTAATATCGGGGGCTGGACACACAAAAAAAAGTTTTTTATTTAATAAATATGCCACTTAAAGTGATGGACTTGTGTCCTTTCTTTTCTATAATGTGTAACTGACAACTTTATGTGTGTTTAGTTTTTATGAATCTTCTAATAGTAAAATTGGAGTAATAGACCTGCAGAAATTGGAGCTTGTACTGTACATTACTGTACTTTTTTTTTTTTTCTAGAAAGGTAAGACTGTCACCATTTGTATTGCTATCCTAATTCTGGCTGTGCATCATTCATAGATGCCAAAGACTAGCAAGCAATTCATCAACACCCTCATTAGGTAAATGATGTGATTACTTGCCTGCTAAGCACATGATTTGGGGCAGAAGTGAATTGCCTGGCTCGGCACTCCCTTTGTTTCATAAGAGATTTATGGTAACATTTTTATATGTGGAGAAAAATGTAACCCAGGGATATTAGACACATGACCGCTACTGTTGAGAAGATAGGTTATAATTTAGCAGACAATGCCCGAACTGCAATGCATTCTACAGTACACATTATATCACTTGCACACTGCCGAAATAACCTGGGTTATTGCCGGGTCGACCCGGATCGCAGCTGAGTATGAAAAGATCATTGTAAAAAAAACCAGGTCAAGTGACCTGTGAATCCAACCCAGGTAGCGACCAGGGTTGGACATGGGCACAAAATGGGTCAAGGTGCAGTGTGAACGATCAGATTCAGGTTATACGACCCGTGTCATGCCTAAAATTAGCTGATTGGTGGCTGTGGAGCAGTCACCACCCACTTTTTATGACTCACAAGTTTAGCAGGACAGATCCTGCTAAACCCGGCCTGCTCGGGTATAACCTGGGTCGAAGGTGCAGTGTAAACGGGGTCTGACCTAGGTCTCATCCGGGACTGACCCGTGTTCAAAATCCCGGGTCGCACCTGGGTTTTTGGTGTGAATAGAGTATAGACACCTGAGCAACTACCTTTCAAAAAGGCTACTGTACAGTATGTCCCTTAATATTGTCTAACCAGTATTTAAAAGGAGAGATGTACTAAACTCTGGAAAGTGAGAGAGTGAAAAACTGCCAGCCACTCAGCTCCTAACGATCATGTTACAGGCTGTGTTTGAAAAATGATAGGAGCTGATTGGTTGGTAATTTATCACTCTTTAATTTATCACTTTCCAGAGTTTAATACATCTGCCCCTAAGAAAATCCACTTAAAGGAACCTTATGGGGGGCATCCACTAGACGATTTTATCCCTGTCCAACCTCTTAACGATTTTCCCTTGAAGTTTCCCTTGAAATATGATCTTCCACTCTGAACAATTTGCAAAAGATTTGCAAAGGATTTGCAAACGATTTGCAAAAGATCTAACAATAAACTATGTTGTTTTAATCTGTGATTGAGAGCTTTCAGCTATAGTGGGCAGACAGTGGTTCATCGTTTGATCGTTCAGCGTGAACGATGTGTAAACGATTTGTAAGCAATCAAGTGAAATTGACCTGCATGTTCAGTCGATGGAGGAGATGATCAAACGACCAGCGGGAGCGCGCATCGTACATCGTTAGAAACAATTACTGCACGATTAGCAAACGATGTTCAAACGATGTTCGAACGATGTTTGAACGATTATCGAACGATTATCGAACGATTTTATCATTATCGTTCAACTTTATCGTCTAGTGGATACCCCCCTTATCTTAGAATTAAAAATACATGTTGATACTCTAAACAAAAATGATTATCTGCCTGATTCAGAGGTGTACGCAGTGCCGATGTTTGCATCGTTGATGGATGTTCCACTTACGGGAAAGGTCCGATAAACCCATACTGCCATGGGTGTGTAATGCAACTGCACTCTCTTACGCAGCAATGCAGCCACAGAGGCCATTTGTTGAGGGATGTTGAGACGTAAACACTGCGTGACCCATAGGTTGCACGAGGGGTCGATGGTGGAGTGTTCTATCCTGCCAGCGGATTTGCATTGTGCTCCGCTAATAGAAGTGGTTTTGTCAGGGTTTACTCAGTATGCCGCACACTATTATAGAAGGTGAACGCTGAAAATGGGTTTGGCGTACTTTCGCTGTTGCGAATACATACAAAATCACAGACGAGCATGATATGCATACACCTCCGATCAGGCCCTAATACAACAGATTTCTCAGTCAATAATTACACGCTAAAAAGGAAAAAAAATTGAATTTAGAGCTGCAGGAATTCAAGGTATCTTTAATATTGAATATCACACGAAACCTGACCCCAATAAAAATATCTGCTGGAATAAAAGGGTTGTTAATATATACAGTACACACTAAACCGAATGAAAATAGAGGTCAAGCTATGTGTTTAACCTGAGTAGAGGGTGTGATTTACAGAATAACAGGCTCTCTGCATTGGGTCACTGAGGGTCAGAAGATGGAAAGATTCCTTTGGTAATAATGTGATTCTGTTACACTTGTCCTGTACCAGAGATGCACTTTGTAGCAGCTATCGTAGAAAATAATTGATGCTTATCAGTTGTATTTAAGTATCAGACCATGGAAGATTGGCGAGTGAATCCCACCAGGCACTACGATTAACCAGATACTTTATAGTGGGGGCAATTAGTTATATATTGCCGCATGACATTTTGACTAATGCTACAATCTGAGTTTTGGCCTCCATTGTATGTGAAAGAGGAAATGGGAAATACAGATTCTACACTAATTTCTCATGTGCTTAAAGGCCAATGGCAAATAAAATAAGTCTGTTATTATTGACCTAACAATACAAATGAACCCAATAATTCACACATTATGCATTCCAAAAAAAAAAAAAATAATATATTAAACAGTCATTTGCCCCCCAGCCCTCAACACCCTTTTTTTTTGTTAGGAACCTTGCTTAATTCTCTTTTCTTCCAGTATTCAGTCCTATATTTATTATTGGACTATCTGAAGTACTCGGCGTTGTCCGGGTTTAAATCTTCAAGTAATTAAGTTTTATTATGTGATGTTGTACAAATCCATCCAGTGGAAATCCCAGAACAGACTCCCTGGGTCAAAGTTCTGCCCAGCGCACTACGCCGTGAGGTCCGACCGGGATCCCAACCACTCCATTAGGCATCCCAGACCAACTGACATTCCTCTGAAGTTTTTATCCAAATCCATCCAGTAGAAGGCCCAGAACAGGCTCCCCGGATCAAAGTTTTGCCCAGCGTAGACTATTGGTAGGCCTGACCATTAGTGTTTAATCCCAATTGTGCAGGGGTCAGCGCCGTTGCAGGACAGCAGTGTGCTCTGTGCTGCACTGCCTCCCCTCTCACTCCCCCCCGCCCCCTCCTCCCCGTAAGCGCATACCTTTTCACCCGCCGACTGGTTGAGGGCGGGGATTTCTTTAGCGCCTCGTAGCACTCCAGGAGGTCTCTTCCTGCAGACCTCTGGAGCCAGGCAGGTAGCGGCTGGTGACCTTGCAGGATTCTGCCCTGTGCGAAGGCACCGGCCGCACCACTTTCCCTACGGCCCTGGCAGGGGTGTCCGAATGCATAACCAGACAGACAAACAAACTAATGCATTTTATATATAAGATTATTATTATTATTATTGGCAAGTATGCAACATAAATGTGTATGTCTGTCAGTGAGGCAGGGGTGTGCCTCACTGTCAGTGAGGCAGGGGTGTGCTGCCGTCAGTGAGGCAGGGGTGTGCTGCCGTCAGTGAGGCAGGGGTGTGCTGCCGTCAGTGAGGCAGGGGTGTGCTGCCGTCAGTGAGGCAGGGGTGTGCTGCCGTCAGTGAGGCAGGGGTGTGCTGCCGTCAGTGAGGCAGGGGTGTGCTGCCGTCAGTGAGGCAGGGGTGTGCTGCCGTCAGTGAGGCAGGGGTGTGCTGCCGTCAGTGAGGCAGGGGTGTGCTGCCGTCAGTGAGGCAGGGGTGTGCTGCCGTCAGTGAGGCAGGGGTGTGCTGCCGTCAGTGAGGCAGGGGTGTGCTGCCGTCAGTGAGGCAGGGGTGTGCCGCCGTCAGTGAGGCAGGGGTGTGCCGCCGTCAGTGAGGCAGGGGTGTGCCGCCGTCAGTGAGGCAGGGGTGTGCCGCCGTCAGTGAGGCAGGGGTGTGCCGCCGTCAGTGAGGCAGGGGTGTGCCGCCGTCAGTGAGGCAGGGGTGTGCCGCCGTCAGTGAGGCAGGGGTGTGCCGCCGTCAGTGAGGCAGGGGTGTGCCGCCGTCAGTGAGGCAGGGGTGTGCCGCCGTCAGTGAGGCAGGGGTGTGCCGCCGTCAGTGAGGCAGGGGTGTGCCGCCGTCAGTGAGGCAGGGGTGTGCCGCCGTCAGTGAGGCAGGGATGTGCCGCCGTCAGTGAGGCAGGGATGTGCCCTTGCCAGTGAGGCAGGGATGTGCTGCCGTCAGTGAGGCAGGGATGTGCCCTTGCCAGTGAGGCAGGGATGTGCTACTTTCTTGTGAGTAGTGTCTGTTTGATGCTGTTGTTTACAGTTGGATTTGTTTACATATGGTCATGTGACAGTTGGAAGTAGTTCTGGTGAGCGGTTACGCTGGGAAGTGTGGGGCCATTGGGAAGTAATGCACAGTCATGTGCTCTAATGTGTCCAATCATGTTAGTGGGAATGCTCTCATTATAACACACTATTTTACCTTGGGTACTTTGCAGCTTTGCCATGCCTGAACTGTTGCCCCAATCTAATTTTTCTCTTCAACTGGCACATCTACACAGTAAGACCTTTTCTTGATACTGCAAACATATTTTTACGGTCAGCCTTTCTCTCAAAATAGGTCTCACAGTAAAAAACCTTATAGAATTAATATATAGATTTGCAACGCTTTGTTGCCAGCCATCAACTCTGAAGCAAGACTAATAATTTAAAATGACCCCTGTTGTTTTCTTAGTACTTCATTGGATGTATGGTGAGCCAATCAGCGCTTGTAGCAGCAGTTAATCTAGGCAGCTATCTCTTCTCTAAGGAAGGGGACATTTTAAAGGCACACCTGCTACATAAGATTGGCTAACATCCAGGGGACTTTATGGTAAAGAGGACAAAGAGTGAGTGCCCTTCCTCTCGGCTGCTCTGTGCTCTGGGTCAGTTTGGTCCTTCCCTGTTTTTGCAGTCACAAGTGTGGTGGAACAATTTTAGCAGTGTTCCTTCTGAGTCTTTTCTGCGCATGTAGCTTTTTTATATGTTATGACATGTCAATGTGTGTCAGATTGCTGTTTATATAATTTTAAATTGATTTGCTGTCAAGAGTCTCAACTGATTTGTACATGTCATTGTTCATTAATTGTATGAGTGTATTGTGTTTGTCATTCTATGCTGAGAGAATTACTGTGCCATAATTAATCTATAGTCAATTTGTGTCAGTGCAATAAAAGTAATTATTTTAGAATGGTATCAAGATTGGTCCCAACATTTGTATTTCTTTGCATTGGCCAAGATTTTTTATTATTTTCAATATTCGTTTTTATTTGAGTTTATGCAGTTAGGGTAGGGAAAAATAAAAAAGAGGGAAGGGAAGGACTGGGGGGGTATACACATTGTAGAAACCGTATTATACAGAGGATCACAATAACATAAAGGAACAACATAAATATATTGGCAACAGTAATACTCGTCTAATTATAAGAATTGCTATAAAATATATTATATATAGAACAACCTCAAGGGAATAGAGTATACAACATATAGTTTAGCGAAAAGGTTCAGGGCTGGAACTAAGGGCCTAATTCAGCTTTGGGAATAGAGTAAGATATAGCAAGTAACTGTGAACCAGGACAAACCATGTAACAATGCAAGGGGTGCAAATACTGTACATACATTTTATTTAGCATGTAGGGTAAATACTGGCTGCTTTTGCATGTAGCCAACAAATACTGCACAACATTATTTTTTCACTACAATGTAGATGTCAGTTTGGACACACCCCTCCCACATCTAAATCTCTCTGCACATTATACATCTGCCCCACCTGCAGTGCAGCATGGTTTCACCAAGAAGATTAGTTACACTCTGTTTCTCACTTGATTCCCAACTCTGAATCAGGCCCTAAGAGTGACACAGTAAGTTAGGATCTTCACTCATATCGCATTTAAAGAGATGGGGGAATCCCTCTCTGTGTCCCAGGTGATTTCCTCGCTCAATACTCGCTCCATTGAAACCAGCCTATAAAAGGGTGAGATACTGAGAATGAGTATAAGGATCCTGCTGTTTCATACTCATAGGGAGATTGCACAGCTTTTTCAATGACTTCTATACTCAGGACATAGGGCGAACGCCAATGCTGGGCAAGTACAAGTTTTGTCATTGGGCGGAATTCAATTATTTTCGCAGCCCGCATCTCCCGTCTAAAGTGACAGGAGATCGCGGGCCACTATGCAATTGTTCTAGATTTTCGTTCTGATTGCGCCCAAAGTGGTCGGGTTTAGCAGCGAAAAACAGCTAAACCCGACCAAAGTGCTGGGTGCGATCGCGAAAAGTGATGTTTGGGCGCCCAAACATGTCACTTTTCGCACATTTCAGCTCTCATCCCCCAGGGGCTGCGAGCTGAAATGTAGCGCTGGCAGCTGATCGCGCCCGACAGGAGCAAGAATTGAATAGCTCTGTCGGGCGCTCTGTCTGGAATCAATTGAATTCCGCCCATTATTAGAATATGCCCCATTACATAACGATCATTAATGGAAAGGTCTCCACGATATACATGAAACAAGGCTAACAACGGACATGGAGTGAGTTGGAATCCGAGAACTTTGGAATAAGAGCAGAAACTGACGTTCAAAGATTATAAATAGCTGGGCAAGACCAAAAGTATGAAATCGAGAACCTACAGTCCCACAGTTGCGCCAACATAGATTTGAAATAAATGGCCACATACAGTATTAATGTAACAATACAGGTGTTAAATATAAATGATGGAGGAGTTTGTAAAATTGTTCCATGTGAGATATACATTTTGATAATCAAAAACATGTCTGAAAGACTAAGTGCCAATCATCTCCCAACAAAAAACAGGAGAGGTCAGTTTCCCATTTTACTAGGGAAGAGAGTTTTAATGGTTTAGGAGAGCAGATAATGAGATTATACCATCTCTTTATACCATACTTGCCTACCCTCCCGATTTGGTCGGGAGCCTCCCGAAAATCGGGTGCCGCTCCCGACCTCCTGGGAAGGCAGGCAATTCTCCCGGCTGCCGCCCAACCCTTCTATCCCCCCCGCAATGACCCCTGCAACCCCCGCAGCGGGGGGGCCGGTGATGCGATTCACGTCATTTTGGCCCTGCCCCCTGCTATACAATGTTTATTTTATCGGCATTGCATAGCGGGGGCGGGGCCAAACTGACGCGATCGCGTGACCCCGCCCCCACCACGCCTTCAAGTGATGTCACCTGCCCGGCAACTCCCCCTTGTACCGGCCACGCCCCCCCCTGTCCTACCGATCTGGCTGCTCCCTCCCGGAAGGAGCAGCCAGAAAGTCGGCAGGTATGCTTTATACCCCTTCTGTTATCCGCTTTAATAAGCCATTCCTGAATATATTTTGGTATTGTAGACACAGTGGGCGGAATTCAATTGATTCCTGCCCCCATCGTGCCCGACGGAGCTATTCAATTCTTGCTCCTGTCGGGCACGATCAGCTGCCAGCGCTACATTTCAACTCGCAGCCCCTGGGGGATGAGAGCTAAAATGTGCGAAAAGTGACATGTTTGGGCGCCCAAACATCACTTTTCGCGATCGCGCCCAGCACTTTGGTCGGGTTTAGCTGCTTTATGCGGCTAAACCCGACCACTTTGGGCGCGATCAGCACGAAAATCTGGAACAATTGCATAGCGGCCCGCAATCTTCTGTCACTTTAGACGGGAGATGTGGGCCGCGAAAACAACTGAATTCCGCCCAATGTGTGCAGAGTGCGTAATACTAAACAGCCAATGTCGTCAATGTAAACAATTATATCTCTGGGAGAAAGTAAGAACTGTGGAGCTCATTCAGACCCGCTCGCTAGATGCGTTTGCTCGCACCCTGCATACGCAAATCCAGCGCACGCCCAGCAAGGCAGGCGATCGCAAGGCATTAGCACGCCCACTATGTCTTGGCGTGCGATCACTTAGTGTATGCAGACGCCCACCAGCCATTCTTAAGACGCCCACTTGCGCACTTCAACTCCTGGAAGTCCATGAAAACATTGGTACATCGAGCATCATTGGATGTGCTCGCAGCGCTTGAGGTTGACTATACCCTGCTGCAAGCACTGCGATCACTTCAGAGTGAAATCCCACCAAGTGACGTGTACTATGACGCTGCTTTTTAATTATGCACGCCTCTGAAACGGCGTTGAAACACTCTTTCACTCCTGCGTTCGAACCTCCACTCCCCCGTTTTCAGTGGCCAGCCCCTATCACCACCCACAAACGGCTTCTCCTGTCAATCACTCTGCTGGGCTGTTTATGCGCAGCGAGCGAATGCATCCTGATCTCTCACACTGGTTCCAAAACGCGCATTGCTACTATCGGCCAGCTGCGAGGGTTCGCATCATAGCGAGCGGGTCTGAATCAGCTCCTGTGTCTGAAGCTGAGTGTATGACAGCAAAATACCTGATAATGTGACCTCACCTAAAAAAAAGCTCTCCTCCAGCTGTCCAGGAATCAAATGACAAATCTGGGATTAGGAGGGCCAAACCCGTCAAGAAAAAATCAGTGGAGGGAAGGGAAACCTCATAGAGACCAAATCAAACCAGGCCTTTCAAGTGGCCTGTACCACAGATGAGCGGGTGACAGTATAAATATTAATAGCAGATGGTAACCACAGCATGTCAGTTAGAGGGAATGGGGATATCATGCCACATTCTAACATAACCCAAGATTTGGGGTTTTCTTTAGTAAACCACGCCCCCATTTGGGTTAGTAAACATGCAAGTTGATAAAGATATAGATCTGGGAATGCAAGTCCACCTTCAGATTTTGGGAGGGACAAAGATCTCCTGGCTAATCTGGGTTTCTTACCTTTCCATATATATTTAATGAAATAGTGTTGAATTTGTGTAACAAGTATTTGGGAACCAATAAGGGAATAATTCTAAACAAGTAGAATACCTTGGGAAGTATAACCATTTTCAATGCAGCAATACGGCCTATCCACGATACATTCTGTAACCTCCAATCTAGTGTAATCAGTGAGAGTTTACGTAGAAGAGGGGAGTAATTACATGAAATCAAGTCAGAGACTTTAGGGGTGATCTGGATCCCAAAGTATTTTAAGGCTTCTATCCTGGCCAATCATATGAGTACTCAGTACCTAAAGATTGTAAAAGATCCGAGGGGAAGGACTTCCATTTTAGATCCATTCAATTTATAATAGGACACATTCATAAAATCCTCCGGCACCACATGTAAGTGCGGTAAGGACCTAAGTGTATCAGAAGAACATCATCTGCAAATTGCTAAAAGGGTTATGCTTTCCTTTCTGGCTTTAACATCAGCGGTAATCTAAGATTACTGCTGTTTGTCAAGCATCGCTCTCGCCATCTTTTAGATGGCGAGTGCGATGCGGTCCCCATTACCAGCAATGGAGACCTAGCGGTGCCTTTCCAGCTTCAGTAAAGCCTTCCAGGCACTGCCGGGTCCCAGTGCCATGCTCATTACACTGGTGCCCGTCGCTGGCAGCGTTAGGCTGCCAGCAGGTGAGCTGAGAACCTCGCCGAGGAGGAGGACTTTGCGGGACATCGCTGGAGAGGTAAGTATTGATAAATACCAGTGGGTTTTTCATTAGTATCACAGTGATACTAAACCAAAAAATCCGACGGTATTTAGCTTCGTGGTTAAATAGGGGCCATAGTACCTGATTCGGGCCTGCTCGCTAGGATGCAGTCCGGCGGTAAATCATACCGATCCTCTCACTAGATATGGATAAAAATATGACTGTATACGGATTTAATTGAAAATAGCATAAAATCATTTATTGCTGCATCTCACAACATAAAAATATATAAAATATATTTTTATGTTGTTAGATGCAGCAATAAATGATATACCAATTTCTTCCATTATTGTTACATTGGCACGGTTCATCATTTTATTTTAGCATCTAAGGAAAAAAGCAGAAGAGGTTCACTTGAAGCAGAATAGGCATTGACAATATGCATTGGCCTAGATTTCAGTGTACTATAAGGGGCTACTTTGCTGATGGTTTATCTAAGCCTGTCATGGCAGATTTGTAGGGCACTACAATTGGCAAGAGGACATGAGTACTGGGCATAAATATCAGTCACCTAGATATTTTATGGCTCTTGGCTCTATAGGGGGGCATGGCCATGTCTGTACTGAAATATATTTACAGTTGACTTTGCGGAGATCTGTGCCATGTAGGGGGGGCATTGCTCTTCATCCAGGGTAGGCATAGTCATCAATAGGGCAGCATAGTATGGTTCCATTTTTGCATTTGTTGCCTAATAGTAGTCATCATTTCTAAACCATTGGATGGTTTCAGCCATCGATGGTACACTTGTACACAAGAGTAAATGACAGAGCTAGTTTGCACAATTGCAATGTCAGTGTTTCTCCCTGTATTTATTTGTGGCATTGGCACATATTATATTTTTCTGACATCCCTAAAGGGGATAAGTCATTAGGTGGTTAAAAAGTTTGTGGAATATTTATAGAGCAATATATGCTTAGGAAATAGTTTGTATATATAATATAATTTTCATAAACCATATTATGCAAATATTGATTCTCTATAAGAAAAATACAAAGTGAGGGTTCTTCTAGCATCATCAGTCTGCCATGAAACCACTGCAATTAATGAGTTGTTTTTCTCATCGTATTCACTGCACTAGAGCGGTAAGAGGTCATTGCTGACCAGTTGCTATTGTTTCACTGCAGATTTGCACCTTTGCCTGACACTTAAACAACACTGTGTGTTTGTGCATTGTGAGCCTGATTCAGCTTGGATCGCGGTTGCTAATACGCACACAATCGGCCGATTGTTGTGTTCTGCGCATGCGTGTGCGTGCGCAAATGAGCCACTGCGATCGGGACTGCAATTGCAATGACTACGCAGACCCATTGCAGAGTGATTGGAAGGAAGTGCCGTTTGTGGGTGGTAATGGGGGGGGGGGGGGGGTCGGCAAAATGCAGGTGTGCCAGTGTGTTAGAACACCGTTGCATGGATGTGCATAAATTATCCACTGCGATGCCCTACGCAGCCTGAGGCTTTATAGCGTGCGCTGATGTTAGCAATTTTCGAGTAAGGTCTGACCTTGTGCAAGTGTGTGTGAGGCTGTGATGGTGCTCGATTGTACCAATGTTTTCGCAGTATTGCTAAACATAACGGATGTGTGTAAGGTAAAGTGGGTGCTCTTCTGTAGTGCTGCGGCGGCATAGCGATCGCAATGAATTGGCATACTGTCGCAGTTGAACTGAGTGTGCGTAATCGCAGCTGCAATAGCAATAGCGATCCAAGTTGAATCAGGCCCTGTTTTATGAATATATAATGGTGTGTGTTTTTACTATGTATATAAGTGCATATAAACTCCAGCTACACTGTTGTATCAAGTCTCAACAGTTCCTCATTTGTGTTTTAGTAGTGGAGCAGTTATGCACGGGAGGCAGCCCATGGACTGTACAGTATAATAATCTTATTGTAAAGACACCATAGAAATGTGTCCCTATAATTAACAGGGTAGCTATATATTCCTGTGCCAGGTATCTATGTGTAGCTGAACCAGATTTTAAATTAATTCTGTAATCAGCTTGGGGTTGTCCAAGGGAAAGATCACCTGCCTACAGTATATTTCATGCATTACTATAGAAACTAGCAGTTTCCATTTTTATATTCCCCGGAGACTAATTACCTGTCATAGCTGTGTAGCAGAGGCAGCACAACTGTCACCAATCTGATTCCTTGGAAGAAAAGTGATGTGAGTGGACCATTCCGCACACCAGCATGGGTTAACGTGCAGCTTTCCGCACTCATCTCAAGAATAATACTTATCCTGTCAAACTTAACCCCTGCAACTCAGGCACAGAGCACATCTGATCATAATGTGTTATATGCCGGTGATCTATCAACACATATCATGTTGTCAACTTCATTGTACTGTAAGTGAAATCAGGCTGTGGGAATCCCAACGCGGAAAGTCATTGTCAGATTATCTAAATTTAGCAATAAATACTTTTAAAATAGTCTGGATTTTTTTATAGGAAGAATGATTTTCATAGTAGCTAGAGCAAGTACAGACAGTATATTACACAGTTTGAGTAGTCGATGCATTGTGCCATTGTGGGGCCGGGTAGGCTTTTTCTCCAGCCTTTGATGGTACATTATCAGCTTGCTCATGGGACATTTTGGTTTGCCTTCCTTTAATATTTGCCTTCATTAACAGAGTATTTATGATTATTTGAATTTGGTTCACCATAGTAAGGAAATAATTGACATAAAGGGGCTTATTCATCAAAATGAATGTGTCCGTTAAACATCAGTGATCTTTCCTGAGAGCACAGAGGTCCAGATGAGCCTCACGTGCACACACATTATTAATCAAGCTCTGAAAAATGTTTTGTTTTCAGACCTTGACTGTGAGTAAAGGCGCATACACACGCAACAATTTTTTTTTTTGGACGACTGAAGGATAACGATATCCTTATCATTCAGTCGTCCAAAAAAATCGTCCAGTTTCTGCCCCAAAACAATGAACGATAACTACCAATGCACGCTCCCGTTTGTAGTTGGTAGTTATTGTTCATCGCCCGAGCCTCCCGTCCAACCTGACAATAATGTCAGGTTGAACATGTTCAGGGATGAGGGAGGGAGGCTGGCACTGAACAAAATCGTTCTTGATTTCGTTCAGTGTTTCTGCTCAGTGCCATTAACGACACTGAGCACACCCCTGCCGGGGACACATGGGACGATTTCGTTCATGGAGCCATTCGTCCCGTGTGTATGCACCTGTAGACTAGTAACTCCAGATGGCATTGGTTCCCTGAACCCTGCTACTTTCTATAGAAAAGTGATCCAGTATGCGAAGATGATCCATTCGGATCCCTCTGCATCTGCATCCTTGGATGCAGTAAGCCTCCCGGGACAAGACCCGGCAGTGTAAACTTTTATGGCTACTATTAGTGGTGAAAGTGGGAATGCTAGGGTACACAAATACAACGGCTTTTCAAAAGCCATGTTAGGCTGATCAATTGCCCCAATTAGTAATTACAGTGTATGGTAATCCTAGCTCAAACTAAACTACAGTGGCAGCAACACATCATCAGTTGATGAATAGATTATTTTATGTTTCGTGTATGACTACTGTGGTACATACTTGCCTACCTTCCCGATTCGGGTGGGAGCCTCCCGAAAATCGGGGGCCGCTCCCGGCCCCCCAGAAAGGCAGGCAAGCCTCCCTGACCCCGGCGACCCATCTGGCCCCCTGCCCCCGCGAATACAGTATAAACCTCGGCAGCAGGGGGGGAGGCAGTGACACGATTCACGCTGAATCGCATCTTTGTGGCCCCGCCCCATGCTTCACAATGCCATTAATCTCGGCATTGTGAAGAGGGGGCGGGGCAGCGATGACGCAATCGCGCTGTCATGCCCATGCTCTACCCCCGTTGATGCGTGATTCGCAGAACACACCCGCTTTTGACACGGCATGCCCCCCTGCTGAGGAAGCCCGACAGCTCCCTCCCAGAAGGAGGGAGCTAAAAGTCGGCAACTCTGCTGTAGTAGCGTCTACAAGATCTTTGAGTTCTTTTGCAATATCAAATAGGAACGAGACAATGTGGCAATGGACAGAGGTGTCAGGAAAAGAAAATACAAGTTTTGAGAGCACCTCCTCTTGTGCTACTCACAGGCCCCGTGAGGAGGTGTGATTGCAATGCTCCACCAGCCATGGAGCTATATTCTCCTTAAAATGCATTAAATTAAAGGTCTCCAGTTATAAATGAAACTATTAAAAAAATGAGAAAAGTAGATCGATACAATAGCTGAAGTGTAAAGGATGGCCTGGGGTCATGCAGTTAGGAAATATTCTGTACTGAGGAAACAGCCCAGGGTCATCTCACTTTGACACTAAGTACATCCTGACCAGCAGGCAAGTAGAACACATCTGACAAGCTCAGACAGTCAGAAAGTTGCGGAGCTGATCAGCACGGACAGGAAATACCTTTCACAATTGCTTGGCAGATAATAAATGAAATAAAATAATTTCTGTATCCATTTACGGATGCATGTTTCTTTTACCAGATACTTGGAATTGATTAACCCACAGGTTCTCAACCTAAGTCCTCAGGACTCCAAACAGTGCATGTTTTCCAGGTCTCACAGAATCACAAGTGAAATAATTATCTCCACCTGTGGATTTCGCCAGGCGGAAAAGTATCGCCGTATTCAATTGCAAACACTTTTTGCGTACGTGAAAACGCAATGCAATGTAAAAGGCGAAAAAGATTTGCCTATGAATAGGTGGCGAGAAGAAGTGCAAAATCGCTATTTCTACTTCAGGGTCCATAGGGTATCCACAGGATACCTTGGGGTATAGGTGTGACGTCAGTCATCGTGCACCATAGAGTTAAGCTTTCAGCCTCCCAGGATGCACTAGGGTCCCCCTCCTATACCCCGCCCCCGAGCCAAGGCATCTCAGTTTAGTTCGGTGCCCGGCCGGAGTCGGAGGCACCTGTTAGAGGGGGGCCATGAAGAGCCCCTGAAGTTTTCGTTTTGCACCTGTGGCTGCACATCTGGAAGTACAGCATGGACAGTCAGTTTTGACGTCCATGCTGTCTTCCCTACACCCCCACCGGTACCGATCCGGGGATGCTGGTGAGCAACTTGGGTCACAGCTAGGGGTGACCCCAGATGTTTAGGACCATGGCCGGATTCAAGGGGGGCAGCAAGGTAAGCAGCGGGGTCCCGCGGTGGGTCCCCGCTGATACATGGTCCAAAAGTCCCCAGGCAGGGGGCTCCCTGGGGACTGGCTGCAGCGTGGAGCCAGGTACTAACCTGCGCTTCCACTACCCCCCTGGGACTGCAGGACCGCGGCAGAGCGGTAGCGCTGCGGCGTCCCAGGGGTTAAATGCATGCCAGGGGAGCGCGCCTTCCCTGTCTCACAGCCGGCGCCTCCCCCGCTGCACACAGCCCTCTCTGCAACACGCCGACTGGCCCTGTGGCAGTGCTCCTCCCCCAGGCCAGCCTCCTCTCTGCTCCTCGGCGGCCATCTTCAAGAACGCATGGTGAACGCTGCTGGAAGTCTGGACGGAGGCATCGTGGTCTGGGTCCCCCCGCATACCTCTCCTCCGCTGTGGTCAGGTCTGTGTATGCAGCGCTGTGTCCTACCAGACTCTGTCTGTGTAGTTGATTTATCAGCGCTGGTTAGTGCAGGAATTGAGTTTCTTTGCATTGTATGTGACTGTGCTAGCGCTGCTGCCTGTACTTTCCATTTCTGACTGTCAGCCTTATTACTGTCCCTGTTCTTTCTGCTAAAGCCCTTGCGGTGCGGTGCGGTGCTGCAGGGTGGTCTCTCGCCTTTTTAAAACAATTGGTGAGAGGGGTCACATACTTTCTACCATCATGTCTGAAAGTGACTTTCCTCTCCGGCTACAGTGTACTACGTGTAAAGTACCTTTAGCGGAGGGGGAGGGTAGCGCGGAGGGCCTCTGCCGGCAGTGTTTGTCGTTGGCGCGGCCTATTACAGTTACAGCACCGGTACAGGAGCCTCCCTGGGCTTGTTTCGCTCAGACGCTTACAACCTTAGTGGGCCAGTTAGCTCCGCAGCCCGCGTTTACGCAGATGGGTTTGTCCCAGCAATCTGTGGTGTCGTCACCCATGCAGGATTTCCCAAGACAATTGGTGGTACCCCGCAGTCTCCCTATTTCCCCTCTCCCGGTTTCTCAGGAGCCGGCGTGGGTTAACTCCCTGACGAGTTCTGTACAGCACTTGTCGGATGTGTTGCAAGGGGAGTCTGTGATGCGGCCACATAAACGGCCGGTGGCGTCTCTGTCGGCTCCTTATGAGGATGACGAGGGGACGTCTGATGATGGGGAGATTCTGGATCCTTACGATCAGGAACCTCTCCGTACTAAGGACGCAGACGCTAGGTCCAAGGTGTATATTCCTGGACTTATTCGGGCAGTCCGCACAGCCTTGGTGATTGAGGACGAAGTTCCCCCAGTGGCTAAATCAAAGTATGCCTTTTTTAAGGATGTGAAGGGTGACGCCACAGTCTTTCCTCTTTCGGGTCAGTTGGTGGACCATTTAGAGGAGGCGTGGAAACAGCCTGGCAAGCGATACCAGCCGCAGAGGCGTCTGGCGGTGGCTTATCCGTTCGCGGATAATTATTTTGCTAAGTGGGAATCCCCTCCACAGGTGGATTCTCATATGACACGTCTTGTCCGTAGTGCCACATTACCAATGCCATCCATGTCCTCCCTTAAGGATGCTACGGACCGCAAGGTAGAGATCTGCCTGAAGTCCACTTATTCCCTTGCGGGGGGGGGGGGGCAGCGCGGCCGGCTATGGCCATTTGCTGGGTTGCCAGAGCTATGGAGCACTGGGCGGATTCATTTGAGGCATCCTTCGATTCCGACTGTCCGGCTGAGCAGGCGGAGTTGATTGGTAATCTCCGTGATTCGGCCACTTATATCAACGAGGCGGCCTTAGACATTAGTACCCTGGCGTCTCGAATTTCTTCAGCAGCGGTGGCTGCTCGTCGCACCTTGTGGTTGCGATCCTGGAAGGCAGACGCAGATTCCAAAAAGGGTTTGGAGGCGTTGCCCATTAACGGAGAAGTTTTCTTCGGTCCAGATCTGGACAAGATTGTAGCCACACTGGCGGCAGCCAAATCGGCATGTCTCCCGTCGGCCGCTGTCCCTTCTGGTTCAGGACCATCGTCCTTTCGGTCTTATAGGGCCCAGGGCAGGCCCACACCACAGTCTTTTCCACGACAGGCTGGTCCCAAGAAATCGGCCAAGCCCCGGAAGCAGACCTGGAGTACCAGACGTTCGGCCCCTAAGCCAGATGACAAGCCTGCGGCCTGACGGTCCGGGCCTCCCTTTGGGGGATCCCAAAGTGGGAGGACGCCTGCTGCAGTTCGCCCGGTGTTGGTCGGTCACCACGACAGACACTTGGGTTCTCGAGGTGGTCTCCCACGGGTATGCCCTCTCTTTCCGGCACAGACCCCCGGCTCGATTTTTCACCACGGGTCTACCATCAGACCGGAACAAGGCCACGGAGCTGCGGAAGGTCTTGCACACTATGCTCCAGGCTGGAGTTATAGTGCCTGTTCCATTCTCCCAGAGGGGCCAGGGTTTCTATTCCAATCTCTTTTTGGTGCAGAAACCCAATGGGTCGTATCGTCCGATTCTCAACCTCAGGGCTCTCAACAAGTTTTTGTGGGTGCCGAAGTTTCGGATGGAGACCCTACGGTCCATCATTCTGGCGCTGGAACCTGGGGACTACATGGTGTCATTGGACATACAGGACGCTTACCTGCATGTCCCTATTCTTTTGCGCCATCAGCGGTTCCTCAGGTTCCGGGCGTTACCTTTTGGCCTGGTGACAGCACCACGGGTTTTCACCAAGGTGATGGCAGTCATGGCAGCTTCCCTGCGGCTGCAGGGGGTCCGCATGTTGCCGTACTTGGACGATCTTCTATTAGTGGCAGGATCTCCGGAGCTCCTTCTGCGCCACTTGGACCTGACCATTGCGCTACTGCAACGGCACGGCTGGTTAATAAACTGGCAGAAGTCCACTCTAATCCCGTCTCGGCGGATTCTGCACCTCGGAGCCTAATTGGACTCGGGACAGCAAAGGATCTTTGTGACGGGGGAAAAGATCTCTGCTTTACAGTCGAGGGTGTTCGCAGTTGTCTGCACAGCTGCCGGGTGTCTCTACACTCGGCGATGAGGTTACTGGGCTCCATGGTGTCGGTGTTCGACATGGTGGAATATGCCCAGTTTCACTCCAGACCTCTGCAGCACCTGATCCTGTTCAAGTGGAACGGGCTGCCTCAGTCTCTAAAATCCCAGACGATGGTGCTCACCCCGGAGGTTCACCTGCCCCTTGCCTGGTCAGAATGGGAATGTTAGATTCTTAATACAACGGTACTCTACACAACAACACTTCAGTGGATCTGTCATTTTAATATATATGTATGTTTTGTTTGATATCAATATTTTAACCTTATATTTCACTGTCTATTCCCCGCAAATTGGGGATTATTTTAGGTAATAATCATTAAAAGTTACATTTTAACTTTCTATTTACTTTTTTTGTGCGCCCAGCACTACCAACTCCTTTTTCTCTTTATCAAGTATAAGCTTCAATTTAGTTGGACAGGGCTGCACCCCCGTGAACCTATTTAACAATGGATTAATCATATATAGGGGTTTCCAATTAATTTACAGTACAGAGTGCAGATATATTCCTTTCCCCCTTTTCCCTTTTTCATATGACTGGATACCCCATGGACCCTGAAGTAGAAAATATGAGATATGGTAAGAACTTACCTTTGTTATCTCTATTTCTACGAAGTCCATAGGGTGCCACAGGACTCCCGCCCTGTCGCACCTGTGCTGCAGATGGGCTTTACTCTCGTCACCGGTTTTTCCGTCTCCCTCTGGTGAGAATGTGATTCTTGTGTGTATCCAGATCTTTTTTCTCTCTCTTCCTTCTCCTCCTCCGGCCTATGGCTTGGTACAAAACTGAGATGCCTTGGCTCGGGGGCGGGGTATAGGAGGGGGACCCTAGTGCATCCTGGGAGGCTGAAAGCTTAACTCTATGGTGCCCGATGACTGACGTCACACCTATACCCCAAGGTATCCTGTGGAACCCTATGGACTTCGTAGAAATAGAGATAACAAAGGTAAGTTCTTACCATATCTCATATTTTTGGGGTACAAACCACTCTGCATCCTTGGGACAGCCCCCAAAGTATAACTGTGTCAAAAAATCCCTAAAAAAAAAATGTGGAACACCCCAAAAAGTGACTTTGACAATGGTGGTGGAGAAAAAGTTCAAAGTTTGGGTACAAACAAAAAAAATTAGCAAAATAGACTTTTGGGGGGGTCACCATAGAGGTGTTTTTTTGATTGCAGGTGCTTGCAACAGGTGGGTTTTTCACGATAGTTTTAACTTCACTTTAGAGACTTTAAAATATGCAAGCACCCATTTTGAAGTACCCCAAATTTGACAGGACTACTTATTTTCACAAAAAAACCCTGCTTTGCGCCATTCTCCACCACTTGTGCAAAGACGCTAATTAGAAGTTATTGAAACAACTTAAGTACCCCAAGCAGCTTTATTAGGGCTATTTGGGGACATCTACATTGATCCCCAATGTTAGTGCACTTTTTTGGGGGGTTCAGGCTGTTTTCTTCATTTCTGACAGCACTTTCCGCCTGTTCTGACATATTGGCTTGCAGTTTTCGCATCCTTTGGAATTGAATACGGCGAATTGCGGAGGCACGCCCAATAAGTTTCCACGACCAAAACACGCGATATAGGCGGAAACTAGATTCCGCCGACGGCAGCTAAATTATCGCGGCTAATTGAATACGGGCCTTAATTCCCTTGTCAATGTGATGGAGTGGTCTTTTGTTGCAAAGGGGTTTTTGTCAGACTGCTGGGCACCGGAATCCTCACCTCTGGAGTGAGAGAAGACATACCCGTTAACTGTACATAGTATTCAAATCACCCAATACTAGAGCTCAGGGGTGTTACCTCATTGTGGGAAAATCAGAGGTTTTAAAATGGCAAACTGAGGGCTTTTCAGTTCTGAGCTGAGTGGAGTTCCTAGCCGGAGTGGCAGGACGTAGGCAGAGCTGGGAACAGGAGTCGGGAGATCCTACCAGCCTGTGTCCACGGACCTTGCTCACGGAGAAGGTCCAGTGAAGGATACGCAGCCAACGCGTATATACTCCCTTCCGGAGTTGTCCCAGGTGCACGGTTAGTGTGCCAGCCAGAGCCGGGTGACTTTCTTTGCAAGTAGAGGACGATCAACCTAAGTGGCTGGGATAAGCAAGTCACGGACGGAGAAGCGTGGAGTCACACTGCAGCCTCTCTCAAGCGTAGCTTACCCCTGCCAGGGCGTGTAAGCGTGATGGAGTAACTGTCCCCTTTCTAACAATAAAGGGCCCTCTGCTTTAGGGACATAGGCCCTGATTCAGACCCACTCGCAATTGGGCGTACGTACGTTCGGCGTACGTAAAAAAATATTTAAATTCAAGCACTCGCTCGTATTTTCGTACGCAGCAAAAAATCCGCCCCAAACTCAGCCGACCCCTCCTCTAACTAACGAGCGTGCCAAATAGCGAGCGTACATCCCCAAATTTTTTCTGCCTACCTCCCTCAATCGTATCATGCCAATCAATGTATCAATTAGCTTAATTATTTTTTTTTTTTCAACACAATGCAATAAACTTTAATCTTGTCCGTGTTTGTGTTTGCTCGCAGAATACGTACGGCTGAAACCTTCGCTTTTATTGTTCAAAAGACATGTTGGCCCCAATTAAACAATTGTTCTATTTGTTTGTATCCCCACAAATTTTCTGTGGTTCATTTCTTTATTTAAATTTGCTTACGCATGTCACTGCATCAAGCCTATCATAACTTTTGTGGCCCTGTCGAACACATTACTCATACACTAACCAATAGAATTTGTCCTGTTAATTTCCCAAATACATTAGCCAATCAAATTTTTTTGGGGTGCTTTATTAAAAATATTTAGCCAAAAAAACACCATTACCATCATGAGATCCGCCGCATTCACCAGGCGCGAACTGCTGGTGCTGACGGAGGTGATTGGCAGGCGGATCACCAGTCAGCCTCCACCCATCTCAAATAGGCGAAAGCGTTCCGAATATGCGGAGGTACGTCGCCGCCTGCGCTCCTTCGGCTCACGCCGACATATTGGCCAGCTGGAGCGCAGGTGGTCGGACCTGCACCGGCGTACGCCCCGCTTTCTGGCATGCTTTCGCATGCAGATTGCGGAAAGTAAGTTTTCTGGACTGTGGTTTTCAAGTTTATCTTGTGGGCCCTAACTGCGTGTGCATGTTTTCATGTCTGTCCTATTGAGTCATTGTAGTCATATCTGCATGTGCATGTTTTCATGTCTGTCCTATTGAGTCATTGTAGTCATATCTGCATGTGCATGTTTTCATGTCTGTCCTATTGAGTCATTGTAGTCATATCTGCATGTGCATGTTTTCATGTCTGTCCTATTGAGTCATTGTAGTCATATCTGCATGTGCATGTTTTCATGTCTGTCCTATTGAGTCATTGTAGTCATATCTGCATGTGCATGTTTTCATGTCTGTCCTATTGAGTCATTGTAGTCATATCTGCATGTGCATGTTTTCACGTCTGTCCTATTGAGTCATTATAGTCATATCTGCATGTGCATGTTTTCACATCTGTCCTATTGAGTCATTGTAGTCATATCTGCATGTGCATGTTTTCCTGTCTGTCCTATTTAGTCATTGTATTTTTATTTTTTTTATTTTGGATTCCTGTTGAAACTAACCACAATATTTTTTTCATTTTTTAGGGGCACAGCAAAGACTACGGCGGCATCGCCAGACAAGACGCCGGTCCCGGCCCCTCTCTCCAACCCCCAATTCCTCAATTACCCCCTCCTCCCCAGACCCTGTGGCCGAGATTTCAGGTCTACTTCCCCTCCAGCCCAATTCCCCCTCTCCTCCATCCGTCCCTCCTCCAAATACCCCCTCCCAGGATTCGTCAAACACCCTGCCCCTAGGTTTGGGGAATGTAGCCACCTCCGAGGTGGTCCAGGGAGTGGCTTCTGGCTCTGGCGTTTTGGAGAACGGTATGTTTTTTAATTTTGGGCACCACAAACTTTGTATGTAATCATGTGTCGTCCCCATTTTTGTTGGCTTTCTGTCGCCTTAGGGTATTTTTGGGGGTTGTCTTTACCTGTTCCTGCTGATGTCACCATACACATATCACACCTGTGTGCATTTTTTTAGGGCCCTTGTATTTTTGGCCTAGGACATTTTGGGGTGCTGGGTTTTATCCGTGTAATGTTTTTTTTGGCCACAAGCTTTTAAGTTTTGGTTTGCTTGTTTTGTGTTTTTTTTAGAATGTTGCTTCATTATAGATTTATTAATCCCCAAACTTTTGTCACCCACAGAGGAACAGAGGCGTCGGGCAGAAATCTGTCATTGTGTGGCCCGTATGCGGGAGCAGGTCACCGGGCTTTTGCAGGGCCTTGACCATCTGTTGGTCCTCCTTAGGAATTAGTTTTTTTTTTTTTTTCTAATTGTTTCCTAATAAATCAGTTTTAATTCAAGCTCTGTCTCATGCGTTTTGAGTAAATCCAAGATTCTTTACACTGACATAAGTAGACTCTTCAAGCAAGGATTGCCACAGAATCTCACTACAGATTGTGTGTTGTATTTTGAATTCAAACAGGCACAAGAAACACCTCCAAGTACCAATGTCATTTTCCTTTTTTGTGGTGGCCAACATGATAGTTTACAACATTTTTCAGGTTCCTATTTGGTGGCCAAACTGCTTAGGACAATCTTACGAAGGCAACTGATTGTACAGGATTCCTTGGTGTGTTGGTTAGTACCCCGAAAACATATTACATTTTAGCTCCACTTGCTTCATTATTGGGTTACCCCTTAGGTAAAATTAACGTTTGGGAGTTTGTTTACACTTGCTTCTAACGTGCCCAAAAAGGAAACAAATTACACTCTCCAAATATTTATTCACAACAGAAATCAAAATACAAAGTGGTCACTCACAAACAAAACACACAGTGATTATCAGAAATACACCACATACCAAAAACACAAAACAAACACACAACAAATCAAGAACTGGTTGACGAAGGTCCATGCCCACATGATTTCAAAAATATGGCGTTGCAATATTGGTGTCAGAATATATTCCAGAAGTTTCCACATAAAGGTTTTTGAAGGGTAGCAGGAAGTAGTCATCGTGGGAGTGCCAAAGATTATGCAAACAAACAGAAGATGGTGCAAGAATTAATATCAAAAAAGATGAACGCTAAAAAAGCGTAACACATTGGGTATACACACTGTTGTTTGGTCAATAATTACCTAAAATATCGGGCCACCACATCATCGCGTATGGCCCCCCCACATACTGACCTCCGACCAACCTCGGGGGGGCCATCCTCAGGTAAGGCATCCTCTGGCTGCATTGGAACACCACTCCTTATGGCGATGTTGTGAAAGATCCCACACAGGACCACAATTTTCGAAACCATATCCGGCAAATACATGAGCTCGCCACCAGAGCGGTGGAGGCATCTGAATAGGCCTTTTAAAAGGCCGATACAGCGCTCCACCACTTGCCTGGTGGCTGTAAGTGCGGAATTATACGCACTTTGTGGACCTGGTGTGGGAGCCAAATAAGGAGTGAGCAGCCAGGGCATGCAAGGGTATCCACTGTCTCCTGTGAAAAAGAATAGACAACATCAGGATCACTGTGTATCAAGCTTAACATTGTTATGTACTAAAGGTCTCCACTTACCCAGAAGCCACGCATCACCAGCTTGTAGGTTGTTTAATTTGTGCCATATCCCTGATTGCCGTATGACGAAGGAGTCATGTGCACTTCCTGGTAATTTTGCATTCAGGGACAGGATCTGGAGGGAGGCATCACATACCACCATTACATTCAGGGAGTGAGAGTATTTACGGTTGCGAAATATTGCCTCCAGCCGTGCTGGAGGCTGAAGTGGTATGTGAGTACCATCCACAACCCCTATGATGTGTGGGAAGCCAGCTATTTGGTAAAAATTGGCCTTGGCCACACTAAGGGCACCCATATCCAAAGGCATTTTAATAAAATGATGGAGGTTCTTGAAAAGTGCCTCCATCACTGCCCTCAGGATCCTGGAAAAGGAGGATTGTGAGATGCCCGCCACTATTCCCACCGTTGTTTGAAACGATCCTGAGGCACAGAAATGTAACACCGCCATAAATTGCGTAAGTGGTGGTATTGCTGTTGGACTGTCAATTTGCCGCTCAAGATCACTCTCTATTAATGAGAGAGTGTCTATGATGATTTTGGGAGGAAGACGGTAGCGTCTTAAAACCTCATCATCGGGCATTCCAAAAAGGGTGACACGTGTTCGAAATATCTGGGGCCTTGCACGCCTACGATGCCTACGCCTGGGACGAGATTGAGGTTGGTCGGCTTCCGGGAGCATGGCCAGAACAATCCGCCCAAGATCAACCTGAAATGGCAAGATTTGAATGTAAGGCTTTGGACCCACCCCAAAAGAAAATTAAGAACAACTTAGCTTGATGATACCATCCATTGCTGCTTACATGCCGGGGTGTTGTCATGATACGTCCAAACTGAAATTAATCCCAAAAATAATTTGAAAAAGTTTAGTCTGTGCATTTATGTTTCTAAATTTTGTGCTAGACAAAACATAAAATAGGCGAAACACACATTTGGCCAAAGAGCAAAACGACATTGCACACAGTACATCAAAATGGGTTGAAATGTAAGCCAAAAAAGCGAAAGGGCAACCACAAACAATTTTACAGGATTAATAAGCATTTAAAAATGCGCTAATTAGTTCGCCAAAACAAGTTAATAAACAGAAAAATGCGCTAATTAATTAGCCAATACAAGTTAATAAACAAACAGAGAAAAATGCGCTAATTATTTCGCAAATACAAGTCGCTATACAAACAGAAAAATGCGCTAATTAGTTCGCCAATACAAGTCACTATGCAAACAGAGAAAAATGCGCTAATTATTTCGCAAATACAAGTCACTATACAAACAGAGAAAAATGCGCTAATTAGTTCGCAAATACAAGTCACTATACAAACAGAGAAAAATGCGCTAATTAGTTCGCAAATACAAGTCACTATACAAACAGAGAAAAATGCGCTAATTAGTTCGCAAATACAAGATAAAAAATGGACTTGCCAAGAGCAAATATATAAGATTCCAAATCAAAAGGTCTTTGGGTCCGAAATTAAAAAAAAGCTAAAAGAGATGAAATTATGGATCCAAAAATTAAAAACAAGAAGAAACACAATGAGACACCAATTGAACCAAAGTTAGACTTCACAAAACTTACCAAATCAAGAAACGAGGCCAAAAAAAAAACAAACAAAAAAAACGAACGGAAAATAAAAACGCAAATCTAGCAAACAAAATAAACTCCAAACGCCAACTCCTTTATCCGCAAACAAGAAACTCCAACCAAGGTAACCTCCAACAATCCAAAAACGCCACCTCGACTCGAGACACACCAAGCCATAAATAGTGTTTCGTTTCCCGCACAAATTAAGGAGGGATCATAGGAACGCACAATCAATGATGTGGCCGCAAAATAAGGACGCATGTATAAATACGTCACGAAAACACATTTAAATTCTGGTGTATTTCTTGTTTGGACCTCAGACATGGCTACAGACCAGGGAAACAATGGACAAGAGTCAGGCGGTAAGTCTTTCATGCATTTTGTCTCAATGATTAATTTGAAACATAAGATTGGGCAAGTTGTGAATTTGAGAAATCTGAATATTTACACAAATAGGTGAGGAGGATGACATGGAAGAGGCTGCTGGGCCCAGTATTCCGGCCAAAGCTGCAAAAAAAAAAAGGCAGCCACATTTCACAAGAAAGGAGATGGAGGTTTTGATTCAGAAGTGTGTGGACATCCTGCCACAGGCAGACAGGAATATGAGTACAAGCCAGAAGTGGAGAATGTGGGAAGAGGTAGCCGTTGCTGTCAATAGGGTGGGTGATTATGTCCGTCTAGCCCGGGATGTCAAACGGCGGTAAGTAAACACTTGCCCTCCCTAAAAACAAACACCATTTTAAACAAAAGGATAATGGTTTCCATTTCATCCCACAGATGGGGCGACTTCAAATATCGCCTAAAGCAAAAACTCGCGGACAGGGCTAGGCATGCAAGGGGGACAGGTGGGGGTCCCACCCCTGTGTCATTGGAGTTGACGGATTTAGAAGAGCTGGCACGGGTGTGTGCAGCCTGTGGAGGTGTTTGGCGTGTCCAACATGGATACGGACATGCCAGACTTTGCGGCTCCTCATGTTGTCCCAGGTAAATCTTGTGATGTCACCAACTCTGAAATGTTAGTGGGCCAATATGTAGATTCTAATGTGAGTCTTTTCTCATTTTTCCTAACAGAGACACAGGCGGATGAGTCTGCTCCAGAGGGGAGCCTTGGCCGCCGAATTTCTGCTGGCTCTGCAGGGGAGGAACCAGTACATCCGGCTGAGGACCCTGCAGAAGCCAGTCCAGGGCAATCCCCCTCGCAGGCAGTGGCCCTCCTCACAGAACTCAATTTCAAATCGGATTTCCATACGGAGATTCTGCAGAGGATGGACGCCAGTCTGCTACGGGTGGCTGAGGCCCTGGAGCAAAATGCTGCGGCCAATGTGACCATTGGTCAGGCCCTGGCGGAAAATACCAGGGCCAACATCCGCATCGCCAATGCCCTGGAGCAGCTCGTTCGCCAGCACATGGTGGAGCCGACCTCCCTTCCTGCCGGAACATCAGGATCCTCCACCTCTGGCACAACATCAGCCAATCCTCCAAATGTGCCTAGCCCTGTGCCTAGTCCAGAGGCCACAACATCTGCCTCTGGACAGGCAAGCCCGATGACATCCCGGACCCGGTCTGGCGCCCTCCCTCCCCCAGCCAAACGGGTGAAAAAACGGTGACAGCAATGGCGACTTTTCCCACACTCCTTCTGTGCTTGGCTCATATTCCTTTCTGGTCAAAACTTCACTCTCCTTTCTTGTGAATTGTTTTTAATTTTGTGTTCTACATTTCATAAATCTTTTATTTTGGCCCAATTATTGTAACTTTGGAAATGAACCCTGCAAAATATCTTTGCCAAAAAATTTTTTTATTGTGATTTTTTGTTTGAGCAATAAAAAAATAATAAAAAACTGACATTGTATTCTCACATTATTGTCACAATGGATTACATTTAATCCTGGGCCAAAAGGCACAAACTGGCAAGAACCACATTTTACATGCCCCCCCAAAAAAGGGCTCTTTAAGGAACGTTTCAAATTTAACATAACGAGGCAAATTCAACAGGCCAAAAGAAAAAGGGAAAAACCAAAAAAACATGATGACATTATTGTTACAATAGGCCCTAACCAACAAATTGAGCCCCAAAGAAACTACCACAAATGTACGTAAATTGATTGTGTAATCATCACATTAGCAGCTATGATTTCCACCTGCGTACGCTTTTGTGCTAACACAAAAAACTACTTTCAAAACACATACCAAGCCGGTTTTCAATCCACCACTAATTGCTGTTCAGACCACCCGCGATTAATCACAGCAATATCGAGGAGTGCCGGGATGGAGGTGAAGGCCATCGCCAATGTGGTCGAGTAATCCAGACCCTAAGCTGTGCGAGCATTTTGAAGGGAAAGAGGATCATCCAGTGACGTATGAGTCGGTCCGTACACATTTTACGCTCGCATCTGCTAATGTATGTACGCCCCCAAAACGCCTCGCCACGCCTGCGTTTTTCCATCTCCACCCCCGTCAACACCCAAAAACGCCCTGTTCTGTCAATCACATTTGACATGTCACTTCCTGTACACTATTTGACGAACGAGACCAAAAAAAACTCGCAATCTGCCGTACGCACATGCGCAGTGTTACACCGACGCATGCGCGGTTAGTCAACATCGGAACGCAACGAGCGTACTGCTGTTTGCGAGTGGCTCTGAATGAGGGCCATAGTGGGGTCCTCAAAGTTTAGCTAATGCTGCTGGCAATTTTGTATGTACTGTGTATGTAGTTTTGGTAGTTGCTGTTTTTACATGACTATTTGTGCTGTATAAAATAAAGGTAAAATTGTACCTTTGCTATTGTGTCATTCCCAGCGATCCAAAGGGAATCATAAATGAATCGGGGTGCTGTGCAAGGTGATGTAGGGCGACAGGTGAAAATAACGCACGCCTAAACCCGGTATCGTCACAGCCCATTGGAAGTTCCACTCCCCTAAAATACTATTGTAAGGAACATTCTAGTTAATTTTAATTTAATGTAAAATCTCCTTTTGGACCTACATAAATAAATCTATGAAACTGCTCTTTCTACACTTCTAAAGCCCTACGCTGTGATTCCCAAACCTGGTCCTCATGGCAGGGGTGTCTTAAGAGAGGAGGGGGCCAGTGTGCACTCCCCGTGCGGGGCCCCCTCCACTCCCCCCGGTGGCTGGCATCCGACTGACGCGGCTGGCCAGCCACCGGAGCATTAGTAGACTCCGGGCACTAGAGTGTGCCCGGAGTCTACTGCGCATGCACAGAACACCAGAAAAATGGCCACGGTGGCCATTTTTCCGGTGTTCTAAGCGGCGCTGACAGCCGCCGCGGGACCACGGACAGGCAAGTTTAAAATAATATGAGTGCAGGGTGTGCGGTGCGGGGCCCCATATGCCCCGCACACACTGCACCAATTATAGATACGCCTCTGACTCAAGGCAACCTAACCAGCACTGACTGGCCACAGAAATTTTGGGACCCAGTAAGCTGATATCTCTACCCCCCTTCCTCTCTCCCACCTCACCTCTCTCGAACTCAACACATTCCTTTTATTGAAACTAGAACAGAACTCAGGCTTGTAATGGGAATTAAATAAACTAAAAATACACTTGCTACACACCGTGTCACTGTCTGATGAGCTATAGTCTCCTAAAAAAATCCATTCAATTAAATGTCTCCAGTTATAAATGAAACTTATAAAAAATTGAGAAAAGTAGATTGATACAATAGCTGAAGTGTAAAGGACGGTCATGCAGTCAGTGTGCACTTCTTGTACAGTAGACTCGACTCAGTAGTCTCACTGGTCAGTACTAGTAGACAGGAAATGCTGGCCTGGTAGTGGGTTCGATGCTGTTCAGCGGCTGCCTCAGTGGGGGGGATGGTGCCTGCAGTGCTGCTGTGCAGGGAAACGTGTTGCTTACTGCTGCTTGCTTGGCCTCATATTTAGGCAGTTGACACTATGGCCCCTAAGTGTTTTGATTTTGGGGACATCCAGACTTGGGGCACCTCTGAATCTCAGGGCCCCGGTACAGTTGTACCCTTTTTACCCCCTGACCCTTACAGTTGAGAGGCTATCCATGCAGGCAGGGGCATTTCTAGAGAGGTGGGGGCCCAAGTGCAGTCTCCGACATAGTTATAGACTCTGGGCACTAGAGTGTGCCCAGAATCTATAATGTATGCACAGGTCATCGGGAAAATGGCCACGGCGGCCATTTTCCCTGTACTGCGCATGCACAAATGACTGGAAAATGCCCATTTTCCAGTCGTTTTTACAGGGCCGGACCCCCGCGCCAACGTGGGACTCCGGAGAGGTAAGTAATATGAGTGCAGGGTGTGCGGTGCGGGGCTCCCCTGGACCCATAGGGCCCATTTGCCCCGCACACCCTGCACCCATTATAGATACGCCCCTGCATGCACGCTGGCGTGCACTGCTGAATCAGGCCCATAAAACATATATAATTTATACCTAAGCAGCCATTAATACTTTGGTCATTTAAAAAAAAAAAAAAAAAAGTAATTTTCTCTTTCATCCACTAGGGGACACTGGAGGTGCTTACGCTGGGGTATTGAGGCGTGGATAGCTGGAGCCGGCACTTTAAAATTTAGAAGTGTGGAGCTCCTCCCCCTCTATGCCCCACCAGCCCTCAGTTTAGAAAATGTGCCTACGGAGCTGGTCACAACCTGCTGTGCTCCAGCAAGTCACTTATTTTATTTATTTTATTTAACATATTTATTTATTTATTTTTGTTTTATTATTTATAACATCTTTTACATTGTTTTTGAGGTACCCTTCGCCACCTCTCTAAAGGTGGGGTCCGGGTACCTGGCGACCTGTTAACCTCCTGGGTTAATATGGAAGGAGTGTGCAGTGCTTAAACTAAAAGCTACTGACAGCTCCTTAACGCCAGCACACACAGCACAGACTGCCTCCAGGAAGAAGCTGTGAGGAGAGTGCTGTTAATACAGAGGAGCCGTCCTGAGGGGAGCGCAGTGAGTATGATCACATGCACTTTCCCCGACTCCTGCCCCGCTGCCAGCGCTGACTTCACAGAGCGCGATAAGCACTGCTAAATGATTTATGCTTCTCCCCTCTCCCCACTGATGAGCGCGACTAGCGGCTCCTTCTCAGCGGGGCTAGCGCAGGGGGGAGGTGATAACAGCGTGGTGGCCATTTTAAAGTCCCTCGGACTTGAGAAGAAAGGGGGCGGAGCCTAATAGCGCGGGGTCCCTGGTCTAATTAACGTGGCAGTGGCTGTTAGAGCAGCTTGGAGCCGCGTTTTAACCTGTTGTTTGCCTGCATCTCCATAGGCAAACGCAGGGGGGGTTTCCGGTTGCCTGGAAACCCCCCTCCCTAGCCCACAGCATGGGGACCACAATATAAATAGCATATAATAGTAAAGTTGCATGTTTTTAAAATCCCCTCAGTGTCACAAATTAAATAATTAGCACCACCTGTTGATCTTTTCAAATGTGCCAGCCAGTAATGAATATGCTTGTGCACCAACTAGGAGATGTGGAAAAGGGTCATTTATTAATACTGTATAATAATACACTATCCAGTACATAAAGAGATCAATCTGTACATCTATGTACAGGGCAGTGCACGGTTCTTTTTCTGCCCCCTCCCCATTTGGAATCAAGTAATTGGAAACCCCTCTCTAGAAATCCTGCATTTGCCACTGATCTCTCCACCACAGGTAGTGTGCAGGCACATGCTGAAGGCTGATTCTCCTGTCTACATCCCTGGCAAGAGGCTGTGAGTAACACTGGGGTGTCAGTGCAGGGAATCTAATCTGTGGGAGGGGGTACCTCTTCCTCTGTGTCCCAACCAGCCTTCTGTTTTATTTCTCATCACTGCTGTGTGTCTGGGTGACTGTGTGTATCCATGTCAAACAAAACAAAAGCGGCTCAAAAGATGTTTGTCTGTTCTAAGTGTAACAAAAAACTAAGCCGCATGCCACTGGGTCCACTTATGTGATGCTTGTATAACAATTGATCCACCGATGGCTATTCCTGACTCAGTTGCTCCGCTGTGGGCCGCTGACATGGTAGGAGTTATGTCAGACTTAACGTCAGAGTTAGCTGAGGCACGCAAGTCTCAACCTCCCTGGGTGGCAGGGCTAACTAAGTCTCTAGACACCTTGGTACAGGTTATGGGCACAGCGGCATCCGCACTCTCCACTTCCTACCAGAGACCGAAGCGTACTCTGACGACTGTTCTCCAGTCAGAGGAGTCGGAGGAAGAATTCCTTACTATGGATACCGAAGAAGGGGAATTGGAGGTTGCGTTACAGGACGACAACCCTCAGGAGTTAGAGTCCACCTCTCCCGGGGTGGAATCTTTAATTTTGGCGGTCAGAAAGACTCTGAATTTACCTGAGGATATAATTCCTCCATCACAGGAGTTTGAATTATTTAACGAACAACCGAAGAGCACTGCAGTTTTTCCGTTCTCGCAGCAACTTCAGCAACAGCTCTCGGTAGCTTGGAAACAGCCGGATAAGAGGTTCCAGATTCCGCGCCGGTTTTCATCTAGTTACGCTTTTCCTTCATCCATGATGGAGAAGTGGGAAAACCCTCTCCAGTAGATGCGTCTGTCTCCCGTCTCTCAAAGAAAACAGCACTCCCAGTACCGGGAGCTACAGTACTAAAAGATCCGTCGGATCGTAAGTTGGAGACAATGTTAAGATCTATTTATACAGCAGCGGGTGCTCAACTCAGGTCCACACTTGTTACCGCTTGGGTTAACAAGGCGGTGGTTTCCTGGGCCGATCAATTGATTACAGGATTGGACTCAGGTAATTCCAGAGCAGAGTTACGTCTACTAGCAGACCACATCCGTGAATCGGCAGTTTACATGGGAGAAGCTTCAAAGGATATCAGTCAGATTAGTGCTCGCATATCTGCCTCTGCGATTTCGGCCCGCAGAGCCCTTTGGCTACGCGCTTGGCAAGCTGATGCAGAATCCAAGCGTGCGGTGGAAAGTCTACCATTCACTGGCGACATGCTGTTCGGGCCGGAATTAGACAAATGGATATCCCAAGCCACAGGGGGTAAATCTTCTTTCCTCCCGTCAGCTGCACCGGCTCCCAGAAGAAATTACACGGGACCTTCGTTTAATTCCTTTCGGGCGACACATTCCTTTCATGGTAGGACCAGAGGTGCGCCCACGCAACCAAGAGGTGGCAGAGGTAGAGGTCGTCCACACACGTTTGCTCGTAGACCAGAGCCTAAACCAGCTGAGAAACAAGTGGCATGACGGTCTTCCATCCCACCTGGGACCATCTGCAGTGGGAGGCCGCCTGCAAAGATTTCAACGAGTTTGGAACCAGACTTCCATAGAACCATGGATCCGAAGACTAATTACCCTGGGGTACTGAATAGATTTCGAGACCTCCCCCCCACCTCGCTTCTTCACTACAAGTCTGCCAATACAGGCAGAAAGAGCCAAGGTTCTACAGGAGGCTATCCAGTCTCTAGTAGTATCTTCTGTGATAGTTCCAGTTCCGGAACTTCAACGAGGTATGGGGTTTTACTCAAACCTGTTTGTAGTACCCAAGCCGGATGGCTCGGTCAGGCCCATCTTAAACCTAAAGTCCTTGAACCGGTATCTGAGGATGTATCGTTTCAAGATGGAGTCTCTAAAGTCAATAATAGCGAGCTTGGAACCAGGGGAGTTCCTATTATCCCTGGATATCAAGGACGTATATCCATGTTCCCATTTGGGAACCACATCATGCCTTTCTGCGTTTCGCCATTTTGAAAGATCATTATCAATTTCGGGCATTGCCGTTCGGGTTATCCTTGGCTCCCCGCATCTTCACCAAACTCATGTCAGTCATGATTGCTCTCCTTCGGTCATCAGTAGTGAACATAAGGGTTCATTCAGACCCACTCACGAGCGGCAGACCGCTCGCAAGTGGGTCGATGGTCCCCACTGCGCATTCGCATGACGGAGGGAGCTCCGCCGTGCGCATGCGCGAGACCCGGCGAGGACTTTCCATCGCTCGGGGTCTCGCACCAAAGGGGGCGTGCTGTCGATGTTGATTGACAGCATGCCCCCTTTGGTGGGCGTTCCGGGGGCGTGCCTGCCAGACGGAGGCGTTCCTATGGGAACGCCTACCGCCTGAAGCCGGCCCCACTGACATCACTAGTGATGTCAGTGGGAGTGATTTTGGCTCTGATAGAGCCAAAATCACTCCTGGCCTTGCAGTTGAGAAACCCGACCACAGGGTTTCTCTCGCAAGTCCGATGGTCAAGACCATCGCGACCATCTTGTTGGACGCTCGTATATGCTGTGGGTGGTGACCCACAGCTATACGAGCGTCCAGGAGGACGCTCCATTTTAATGGAGGTGGGCCCTGATTCAGAGCGAGCGCTCTGGTCAGAGCGTCCGGCTCTGAATCAGGGCCATAATACCTTATTTGGACGATCTGTTACTCAAGCCTCCATCGGTGCCTCTTCTATCAGATCATGCCTTACTGACATATCACATTCTAATCCAACATGGTTGGATAATCAACTTCAAGAAGTCATATCTCAGTCCGTCCCAGAAACTTTTATTTCTGGGCATGATATTGGATACGAAATCTCAGAGGATTTTTCTTCCAACAGACAAGGCCAAGGATATCCGACTGTTAGTTCAGCTGGTCCTCAAAACAAAGACTGTGTCAATGCTTCTTTGTCTGCGTCTCTTGGGGAAAATGGTAGCTGCTTTCGAGGCACTACAGTTCGGCCGGTTCCACTCTAGGGTGTTTCAGCTGGACCTGTTAGCACAGGGGTCAGGGTCTCATCTATTCCTACATCGACAGATCCGTCTGAGCCCAGTTACCAGAGTAGCCCTTCTTTGGTGGACACAATCCAGCAATCTGTTAGCGGGAAAACGGTTCGGCATGTGGGACTGGATCATCATAACCACGGATGCCAGCCTTCGAGGATGGGGCGCAGTAGTACTCGATTATCACTTTCAGGGTCGATGGTCCCCTCTAGAACAGAAGTGGCCCATAAATGTGTTGGAACTCAGCGATTTACAATGCTCTGTTAGAGGCAACAGAGTTGCTAAAGGCTCGTCCGGTAAGAGTTCAGTCCGACAACGCGACGGCTGACGCTTACATCAACCGCCAAGGAGGGACTCGGAGTCGCATGGCTATGCGAGAGGTAACTCAGATCCTCCGGTGGGCCGAGAATCAGTCGATAATCCTGTCAGCGGTATTCATTCCGGGTGTGGACAACTGGGAAGCAGATTACCTAAGTCGACAGGATGTCCATCTCGGGGAATGGAAGCTTCATCAAGACGTGTTCAACGCGCTGATACGTCGATGGGGATGTCCTCAGGTGGATCTCATGGCGTCACGATTGAATCGTCAGCTTCCAGTATACGTGTCAAGAACTCGAGATCCGCAGGCGGAAGCAGTAGACGCTCTGACAAGTCCGTGGACCTACGACTTCGTTTACCTTTTCCCTCCGATTCCACTTCTTCCTCGTCTTCTATAAAGAATAAAACAGGAGTCAGCCTCGGTAATTCTCTTGGCCCCGAACTGGCCTCGGAGAAGTTGGTTCTCGGACTTCGGTCCCTATTATCAGACGATCCGTGGCCCCTTCCTCTGCGCCCGGATCTTCTACAGCAGGGCCCTTTCATATACCCCAACTTAGCGCAGCTACGTTTAACGGGGTGGCTCTTGAAACCGATATCCTAAGACGTAGGGGTATCCCAGATGCGGTTATTCCCACCATGCTACGCGCCAGGAAGCCAGTTTCGGCTGCGCATTATCATCGCATCTGGCACACTTATATCTCATGGTGTTCCAGTCGGGATCTTCAGTCTAGGACCTTTCGCTTATCCCAGTTTCTGCTTTTCCTTCAGACGGGTCTGGATTCTGGCCTTCGTCTGGGAACCTTAAAGGTGCAGGTTTCTGCCCTTTCCATTTTCTTTCAAAGGAAATTGGCCCTCATTCCTGAGGTGCAGACGTTTCTTCAAGGGGTCTTGCGTGTGCAACCTCCTTTTGTACATCCAATTGATCCTTGGGATCTTAATCTAGTTCTTCTGTTCCTTCAGTCGGCCATGTTTGAACCTTTGGAGGAGGTTGATCTTAAGTACCTATCTTGGAAGACTGTCATCCTCCTGGCTCTCGCTTCGGCTCGTAGGGTTTCGGAATTGGGGGCTCTTTCCTATAAACCTCCTTACCTAGTGTTTCATGTGGATAGAGCGGAACTCCAGACGATCGCCGCTTTCCTTCCTAAGGTTGTGTCGGCTTTCCATATTAATCAGCCTATTGTGGTACCATCGTTGGTGGAGGACTCTGGTTCTTCTACCTTGGATGTAGTTAGGGCTCTCCGCATCTATGTTGACAGGACTGCTTCCCTTCGTAAGTCGCTTTTTGTCCTGTATGATGCGGTTCGGAGGGGTTGGCCAGCGTCTAAGCAGACTTTAGCACGTTGGATCGGCTGACTATTCATCAAGCTTATGTTAGTGCTAACCGTCTGCCTCCTTCGTCAATTTCGGCTCATTCCACACGTTTTGTGGGTGCGTCATGGGCGGCCGGTAGAGGAGCATCTACGTCACAATTGTGCCGGGCGGCCACTTGGTCTTCAGTTCACACGTTTGTCAAGTTTTACAAATTTGATACGTTTGCCTCTTCAGCGTCCCGTTTTGGCCGCCTTGTTCTACAGGCGCCACAGAGCACTCCTGCCCGTGGGGATAACTTTGGGACGTCCCCAGCGTAAGCACCTCCAGTGTCCCCTAGTGGATGAAAGAGAAAATGGGATTTTGGTACCTACTGGTAAATCCTTTTCTCTGATTCCACAGGGGACACTGGATGCCCACCTCTGCGCTCTATGCCTGCCTGTTCGGTTTTGTTCTGTATGTTGTATGATTCAGTTATTGTGTGTTCTTCTCTCCCTTTCACTCCGCTTGTTCTCCACCTCCTCTCGGTCTTCATTTTCTAAACTGAGGGCTGGTGGGGCATAGAGGGGGAGGAGCTCCACACTTCTAAATTTTAAAGTGCCGGCTCCAGCTATCCACGCCTCTATACCCCAGCGTAAGCACCTCCAGTGTCCCCTGTGGAATCAGAGAAAAGGATTTACCGGTAGGTACCAAAATCCCATTATAAGCATCACTCTGTATTTCTAACTTGTCTATTCTGCCATGACGATTTCTTGCAGGTAGAAACTGCTTGCTTGATATATATTCTTGGCTCCAGTCATTAAGTCACCTGATCACGCAGATCTTTTTATATACCGCTCTTGGAAATATGGTCTGTTTAAATGGTTGTCATAGATACAAATTCCTGTAGAATGGAGTGGCAAGTACTTACTGCAGGGAACATTTCAGATACAATTTCATTGGTAAAATATACACCCACCACAAACTATATCTAGTTGTAAGTCTCCAATCTTATTATAAAAAATGTGTGGTACGTATCTCACACTTTTCTGTCAGGTGTCACCTGTGGCCACAGAGAATCTTTATTGTTTTAATGTAATCAGATAATCGTGGAAACAAACGGGGGAGAATAGAATCACATTAAATGTATATAAAGACAAGTTATTTAACATGTCTCCTTCCCTGACTTGATGATTACTTATTGAGGACCGATATTCCACATTTATTGTGACTTTCACCTCAATCTAATATTTAGTATATAGAAGAAACTGATTCAGCAGAGTACACAGGAGAAGAAAACACGCAGATTCCCGATGGTCAGGAATCTGAGCATGCGCCGGAACCGTACGGCGCATGTCTATTGCAGGTCTGCGATGTTGCACGCAGTCCGGCATAAGACTGTCAGTGATTGATAGTGTGCTGCCGGTTCGGGGTGGAGAGGGGCGGTGACTGCTTCCAAATGGAGGTGTGTCGCTGCCGTTGGGAGGGGGGGGGGGGGGGGGGAGTGACAAGGCCAGGATCTCCGTCAGCTGATGGAGATTTCCTGGCCTCTTTAGTGCATCTGCGGTGGCCGGCTTGTGTGATGGGTCACTTAGCCAGCCAAGGATCACGCATAGTAAGGCATGCAGGAGGCGCACAACGCCTCTTGCTGCACTACCATATTGGCGCTATCGCAGCTGCGACCATGTTAGCAGCTGCGATAGCAAATGCGTCCTCTGCTAAATTAGGGCCTTAGTGCAAACTATCCATAGTAGCTGTTTCACAAAATAGGACTGCTGATGTCACAGTGAGCCCCATTGGTTATTACACAATTTTATTTACTTTATTATTCATTTTGTTTTATTAAGCACTGACATATTACGCAGCCCTGTACGCGAAGATGATTATGACAAATAAATGACATACAAGATGAACTTGTTCAAATTATCTTACAATCTAGGAGGTGTGGGTAACACTGGATATATAAGGTAGTGGGCTAACAATCATGGCCAATGCTTCCAATAAGCTGCCTATGATATTGTCGCCTAGGAGGCGCCACTGAGGCTGCATAGCATTAAAAGTTATGATGTCTGGGCCTGATTCAGACCCGGTTGCAAGCGCTGAGTGCTCGCAACCGGGTCGATGGTGGCCCAGAGCACATGCGCATGACGGAGCCGGCTCCGTCGTGTGCATGCGCGAGACCCGGATAGCGACGGGCAATCCGTCGCTCCGGGTACCAAAGGGGGCGTGCTGTCGATGTTGAGTGACAGCACGCCCCCTTTGGTGGGTGAGCCGGGGGAGTGGCTGCCCAAGGGTCTCGTCGCAAGCCCGATGGTCTTGACCATCGCGACCATCTTCCTGGCCACTCCCTATAGCTGTGGGTGGTCACCCACAGCTATGAGAGCGGCCAGGAGGCCGCTCTAAAAAAAGAATAGCCCGGCCCTGATTCAGAGCGAGGGGTCTGGCAGTGCGTCCGGCTCTGAATCAGGGCCTCTGGGCCTGATTCAGAGCCGCTCATAAGCGGCCGCTCGTTCGCTCCGAGCGATGTTTGCACAACTGCGCATGCGTATGGGTTGTAATACGCATGCGCGAACCAGTCATTGCAGTCGGAAATTGTGTGCTCGCAAAATAGCGAATGCCTGCTAATTTGAGTGACAGAATGAGGCGTTTGTGGGTGGTAACAGGGGAAGGTGCTTGAAAACGGGGAGTGGAGATCCGAACGCATTCGTGCCAAAAACGGGCGTTTTAAGGGTGTGCATAATTAACAAAGCAGCGTCATCGACCACGTCACTTGGTTGTCTTTTAGCCTGAACTGCTCGCATGATTGCGGTAGGAAAATGCTACCACAAGCACTGCGAGCAGTTCAGATGCTTTCGATGTACTCGATCAATCTAATAAATAGTGGAGATGACGTATGATGCGAGCGGCCAGGGGGCGTTTTTTTAAAAATAGTGAGCGTATGTTTCGTTCACTCGTTCAGACATAGAGGCGTCAACAGACCGCAAAGAGCGAGCGCTCTATTTAAATATCCGGCCCCTTTTTCTGAACGAGCGAGCGCAAATAGCGTCCGGCTCTGAATCAGGCCCTCTGTCAGCAGCCACAGATCTTAGCAGCCGCCTCCCCAATAATTGTTGCTTTTCTGGTCGGACCATGTTGTTCTGTTTCATACTGTAGTTTCGCCGAACAGTCTGCTGCAGTCGATTAGTAAGAAAAACTTTGCTACCCAGAAGAGAAGAGGAGCTAAATATCAGTGGTGGTTGAATGATGTTGATGAAGTGTGAGAAGTAATCAAGGATCAGTAGTCTAAGGCTCTCCTGCTGTCAAGGGACTCTAGGTCACAGCATTCCCAGACCTCCCAAAACGTAGATTGAGGCGGGACAGTCCCGCTTTTCAGGCCCTGTGCCACACGTCAGTGTCCTAAGGGAAGAGGAGCTCGGATGTCTCCTTTTCACCTGCTGTTCCGCTTGCAAACGGCATCTAAACACTATAGAGAGGGACAGGGAGCAGCCCAGCAGCTTGGGAAGTGCTGAGCATGCCCCCAGTGTGATGAAAAGTGGGGGCGTGCTGCAGGGACACACCCTGTACCTCTAAGCCACTCCCCCTTTTGGGTGCACACAGAGTGTCCCTCTCCCCACTTATAGAATATTGGGAACCAAGGTATGGCAGACGGGATGCGGTCAATTGACCAACGGCCGGGATGCCGACTGCGTGGCGGAATCCCGATCAACTGGAGATGCCGACTCTCAGAATCCCGATCAGCTGGAGATGCCGACGCCGGAATACTGACAGCCGGCATCCCGAACGTAAGTACGGCGAGGCCGGGTAGATGTTAGCCGCGAGGGCGGTGGGTTAGGTTTAGGCGACCCGGGGGTGCTTAGGCTGTGGGAAGGTGGTGGTTAGGGTTAGGCCACAGACAGGGGGGTTAGGAACCATATGGGGGAGGTTAGGGTTACACACCCCCCGAGGAGGGTTACGTTTAGGGTATGGGAACGGGGGGTTAGGGTTAGGCACCACCGGGGGGAGGTTAGGGTTAGGCACCCCCCGGGTAGGTTTGGTTGGGGAGAGGGGGAGGGTTAGGGTACTTACCAGCCGTAGTCAGGATTCTGAAAAGCTGGCTTCCGGCGTCGGGATTCTAATCGGTGGCTTTTCAGCTGCCAGCATATAATACGCAACCTATAGCAGGCATGCCCACACAGCTGTCTGTGTTTATTTGTAACAGAAATGTCTGTACACTGGATGCACCTGCCAGAACTGTATTGCTTTCCTTCCCACTATTTTAAAAGAAAATGTGTTTAGATTAAAATTATTACTTAATTTGCTTTATTTTAGTGCATTTAGGGGCCTATTCATAATGTTAATTATCGGGGTCCGAAAGGACCCCGATAATTAACATTCTAATTTGCTGCAATTGAGCAATTGGTCAGCAATTGGTCAGCATTGCTCCGGCGCAGTGGCAGCTGATGTGAAATCAGCTGCCCCTGCGAGTGGCTTCACTGCTCCTTTTACAGGTCACTCATGCGCACAAGAATCCCGACGTCCGCCGAAGGATCCCTTCTCGCAACCCGGAAATACTTCCCATAGGGAAGAGCGGGTTACAAAGCTCAAGCCCAATCTGAAGATGGCGAATGCCCCCACATTCAAGCTCAGAAAATATGATATTTTCGGAGTTTGATTAATTATGTCCCCATACTAGTGTATGGGAACAGCGGGCTATGCCACAAACAGAAGGTAAGTAGGAGATATCTGTGATATCTCCTGCTTCACCTTCTTAATGAATGGCCCGAATACTTGTCACAATTGCAGGTGAAAATGTGCTTTTTCACCTGCTTTTGTGACAAGTAAGTGATGAATAGGCCCCTTAGTTTTAGTGTACATCTCTACTGTCTTTGGCCCTCATTCAGAGCCGCACGTTAACAACAGTACGCTCGTTGCGTTCCGATGTTGACTAACCGCGCATGCGTCGGTGTTACACTGCGCATGTGCGTACGGCAGATTGCGAGCTTTTTTTCTCTCGTTCCTAAAATAGCGTACAGGAAGTGACATGTCAAATGTGATTGACAGAACAGGGCGTTTTTGGGTGTTCACGGGGGTGGAGATTGAAAAACGCAGGCGTGGCGAGGCGTTTTTGGGGCGTACATACATTAGCAGATGCGAACGTCAAATGTGTTCTGACCGTCTCATACGTCACTGGAACATCCTCTTTCCCTTCAAAATGCTCGCACAGCTTAGGGTCTGGATTACTCGACCACATTGGCGATGGCCTTCTCCTCCGTCCCGGGACACCACGATGTTGCAGCGATTAATCGCGGGTGGTCACAAAAGCAATTAGTGTTGTATTGAAAACCGGCTTGGTATGTGTTTGGAAAGCAGTTTATTGGGATAGCACAAAAGCGTACGCAGGTGGAAATCATACCTGCTAATGTCAGGATTACACAATCAATTTGCGTACATTTTTTGGGTTTTATTTTGGCCTCATTTTGTTGTTTATGGCCTATAGTGACAATAATGTCATCATGTTTTAATTAGCTCCCCTTTTTTTTTGAACTGTGGAATTTGCATGGTTAGGTGAATTTTTAAACGTTCCTTCAAGAGGCCTTTTTTTAAAAAAAATGAAATTGTTTTTTTGGTCAGTTTTTGCCTTTAGGGCCAGGATTAAATGTAACCCATTTGTACAATAATGTCACAATACAATGTCAGATTTTTATCATAAATTTATTGTTTAAACACAAACCAATTGGCATAATATTTTGATGCCTTTTTTTCTGGCAAAGATACTTTTTCTCACAAATAAATAATCAATAACTGCTAACATAAACGTACAAAAATAAATTAAAAACATTTCACAAGAAAGGAGAGGGAAGTTTTGACCAGAAAGGAATATGAGCCAAGCACAGGAGGAGTGTGGGAAAAGTCGCCATTGCTGTCACCGTTTTTTCGCCCGTTTGGATGGGGGAGGGTGGGCGCCAGACCGGGTCCAGGATGCCATCGGGCTGGCCTGTCCAGAGGCAGATGTTGTGGCCTCTGGACTAGGCACAGGGCTAGGCACATTTGGAGGATTGGCTGATGTTGTGCCAGAGGTGGAGGATCCTGATGTTCCGGCAGGAAGGGAGGTCGGCTCCACCATGTGCTGGCGAACGAGCTGCTCCAGGGCATTGGCGATGCGGATGTTGGCCCTGGTATTTTCCGCCAGGGCCTGACCAATGGTCACGTTGGCCGCAGCATTTTGCTCCAGGGCCTCAGCCACCCGTATCAGACTGGCGTCCATCCTCTGCAGAATCTCTGTATGGAAATCCGATTTGAAATTGAGTTCTGTGAGGAGGCCCACTGCCTGTGAGGGGGCACGCCCTGGACTGGCTTCTGCAGGGTCCTCAGCCGGATGTACTGGTTCCTCCCCTGCAGAGCCAGCAGAAATTCTGCGGCCAAGGCTCCCCTCTGGAGCAGACTCATCCGCCTGTGTCTCTGTTGGAAAAATGAGAAAAGAGTCACATTAGAATCTACATATTGGCACAATAGCATTTCAGAGTTGGTGACATCACAAGACTTACCTGGGCCAACATGAGGAGCCGCAAAGTCTGGCATGTCCGTATCCATGTTGAACACGCCAAACACCTCCACAGGCTGCACACACCCCTGTGCCAGCTCTTCTAAGTCTGTCAACTCCAATGACACAGGGGTGGGACCCCCACCTGTCCCCCTTGCATGCCTAGCCCTGTCTGCAAGTTTTTGCGTGAGACGATATTTGAAGTCGCCCCATCTGTGGAATGAAATTGGAACCATTATCCTTTTGTTTAAAATGGGGCTTGTTTATAGGGTGGGAAAGTGTTTACTTACCGCCTTTTTACATCCCGGGCTAGACGGACATAATCACCCACCCTATTGACAGCAACGGCTACCTCTTCCCACATTCTCCCCTTCTGGCTTAGACTCATATTCCTGTCTGCCTGTGGCAGGATGTCCACACACTTCTGTATCAAAACCTCCATCTCCTTTCTTGTGAAATGTGGCTGCCTTTTTTTTTTGGCAGCTTTGGCGGGTTGACTGGGGCCAGCAGTCTCTTCCATGTCATCGTCCTCACCTATTTGGGTAAATATGCTGATTTAGCCACTTCACAACTTGCACAATATTATGTTTGAAAATAATCATTGAGACAAAATGCATGAAAGCCTTACCGCCGGAATTTTGCCCATTGTTTCCCTGGTTTGAAGCCATGTCTCTGCTTCCAGCATGAAATCATCCAGAAATTCTATGTGATTTCGTGACGTATTTATACATGCGTCCTTAGTTTGCGGCCGCATCATTGATTGTGCGTCCCTATGATTCATCCTTAATTTGTGCGGGAAAATAAACACTATTTATGGCTTGGTGTGTGTGGATTCGAGGTTGCGTTGTTGGATTATTGGCGGTTAAGTTGGTTGGAGTTTGGTTTACGGTTGGAGGATTTGGCGGATTTTGGCTTGCTACAGTTTATTTTTTTTATCCGTTCGCATTTTTGTTGTTTTTTTTGGGCCTCATTTCCTGATTTGGTAAGTTTGGTGAAGTCTAACTTGTGGCCAATTGGTGTCTACTTCTTGTTTTTAATTTAATATTTTCAGCTTAACACTAATTTCATCTCTTTTAGATTTTTTTGGCTTGCGGACCCAAAGACCTTTTTGAGGGAAATCTTTTATATTAGCTCTTGGTAAGTCCATTATTTTTTTTGCAATTGCGAACTAATTAGCGCATTTTTCACTGTTGGTCTAGTGACTTGCATTTGCGAACTAATTTGCGCATTTTTCACTGTTGGTCTAGTGACTTGGATTTGCGAACTAATTTGCGCATTTTGGGATGCTTATTCATCATGTAAACCAGTTTTTGTTTTCCCTTTTCCATTTTTGCCTTACATTTGACCCCTATTTGACGTACGGTGTGCAATGTCGTTTTGATCGATGCCCAAATGTGTGTTTCGCCTATTTTATGTTTTGGCTTGCACCAATTTGACAAACATAAATTCACCCTGTAAAATTTTGATGTATAATTTTTGGCTTGTTTACAGTTTTGACGTATCATGACAATACCCCGGCATGTAAGCAGCTATGGATGGTATCATAAAGCTAAGTTGTTTTATGTTACTTTTGGGGTGGCTCAAAAGCCTTACATTGTAAACTTTGAATTTCAGGTAGATCTGGGTCGAATTGTTCTGGCCCTGCTCCCGGAAGCCGACCAACCTCAATCTCGTCCCAGGCGTAGGCATCGTAGGCATGCAAGGCCCCAGATATTTCGAACACGTGTCACCCTTTTTGGAATGCCCGTTGATGAGGTTTTAAGACGCTACCGTCTACCTCCCAAAATCATCATAGACACTCTCTCATTAATAGAAAGTGATCTTGAGCGGCAAATTGACAGTCCAACAGCAATACCATCACTGACGCAATTTATGGCGGTGTTACATTTCTGTGCCTCAGGATCGTTTCAAACAACGGTGGGAATAGTGGCGGGCATCTCCCAATCCTCCTTTTCCCGGATCCTGAGGGCAGTGATGGAGGCACTTTTCAAGCACCTCCATCATTTTATTAAAATGCCTTTGGATATGGGTGCCCTTAGTGTGGCCAAGGCCAATTTTTACCAAATAGCTGGCTTACCACACATCATAGGGGTTATGGATGGTACTCACATACCACTTCAGCCTCCAACACGGCTGGAGGCAATATTTAGAAACAGGAAACACTATCACTCCCTGAATGTAATGGTGGTATATGATGCCTCCCTCCAGATCCTGTCCCTGAATGCTAAATTACCAGGAAGTGCACATGACTCCTTCGTCATCCGGCAATCAGGCAGAAATTAACCAACCTACAAGCTGGTGATGCGTGGCTTCTGGGTAAGTGGAGACCTTTAGTACATAACAATGTTAAGCTTGATACACAGTGTTCCTGATGTTGTCTCTTATTTTTCACAGGAGACAGTGGATACCCTTGCATGTCCTGGCTGCTCACTCCTTATTTGGCTCCCACACCAGGCCCACAAAGTGCGTATAATTCCGCACTTACAGCCACCAGGCAAGTGGTGGAGCGCTGTATCGGCCTTTTAAAAGGCCGATTCCGATGCCTCCACCGCTCTGGTGGCGAGCTCATGTATTTGCCGGATATGGTGTCGAAAATTGTGGTCCTGTGTGGGATATTTCACAACATCGCCATAAGGAGTGGTGTCCCAATGCAGCCAGAGGATGCCTTACCTGAGGATGGCCCCCCCGAGGTTGGTCGGAGGTCAGTATGTGGGGGGGCCATACGTGATGATGTGGTGGCCAGATTTTTTAGGTAAGTTTTACCAAAACTACAGTGTTTATACCTAATGTGTTTGTGTTTGTTTGCGAACATCTAATTTATTCTTATTTTTTCCACCATCTTCTGTTTGTTCACATAATCTTTGCCACTCCAACGCTCACTACTTCCTGCTACCCTTACCAAACCTGGATCTGGTGATTTTGGGCATATATTCTGGAACCCATGTCGCAACGCTATTGTTTGTGGAATCATGTTGGCATGGTCCTTCGTCAACCAGTTCTTGATTGTTTTTTTTATTTAAATATTTTATTTGTATGTGTTGTATTTGAGATTATTTTTTTTTTGGGAGTGACCACTTTGATTTCTCATTTATGTTGTGAATAAATGTTTGGAGAGTGAAATGGTCTTCCTTTTTTTGGACGTTAACAGCAAGTGTAGCCAGGTTAACACACCTTACATTTGACTAAGGGGTAATCCAGTACTGACACCAGTTGATGTAAACTGAAATATGTTTTCAGGTTCCCAACCCACACCAAAAGGAAGCCTGTCCAAACCTTTGGATTTGGAAGATTGGCCTAAGCAGCTTGCACACCAACTAGGAACCTGTAAAATGTCGAAATATCTAATTGACACTACACCCAAAAAGGGAAATGACATTGTTACTGTTATGTGTTTCTTGTGGCTGTTTAACATACAAATACAAAACACAATCTAACTTTTAAAAAAGGGAAATCCTTGCAGGAACAGTCTACTTATGTCAGGGAAAACTATTTTTGTTTTTGAAAAAAAGAATGAGCCAGAACGTATATTAGAACTAAAAATTTTATTTAGAAAACGAAAATAAACCAAAAAAACTACTGGCGAAGGATGCCAGACAGCCGGTCAAGGCCCACAAGAACGCCAATGACATGTTGGCGCATCTGGGCAACACATTCGTCCACCTCTTGCTGACGCCTCTGTTCCTCTGTGGGTGAGAAAAGTGTGTGGATTAATAAAACAATTGGGAATCCACATTAAAAAAAAAAAACACAACAAAATCACTCCTAAACCTAAAAAAAAGAAACCAAAACAAAAAGGGGGTGCTGCCAAAAATACAAGGCCTATGTACAAATTCCCACAGGTGTGATATGTGTATGTTGAAATCAGCAGGAAGAGGTAAAGGCAAACTGCTAAATCACCAAAAGTAAACCAAAAAAGCACAAATAAAGGCACGACACATGATTACATACAAACAGTTTGTGCTTAAAAAAAATGAGAAAGAAAAACATACCGGGAGCCAAAACGGGAGCTCCGGAAGTCCCTCCATGTTCTTCCTCGGAGGAGCCTTCATTCCCCAAAGAGCGGGGAGGGGTAATGACGGACTTCGGGGAGGGGGTAATTGGAAGAGGGGTGGGTGGAGGAGAGGGGGAAGTGGGACGGAGGGGAAGGAGGCCCGACAGTTCCGGGAGAGGGTCTTGGAAGGCTGGGGAGGAGTGGGGTATAGGGGAAATATTTGGGGTGGAGTGTTGGCTGGGGGTTGGGGATAGTGGGCGGGAACGCCGTCTGGCCGGACGGTGACGGCGTAGTCTTGGCTGTCCACCTAAAATATGTCAAACAAATTGAGGTTAGTTTCTGGCCAAATCCGGGGCCCAAAAAAAAAACAAAAACATGCAAATAGGAGTAGAATGAAAAAAACAGAAATAGAAGGAAAACATGGCCATGCAGATATGAGGACAAATAATAAATAGGACAGACAGGAAAACATGCACACGCAGATATGAGGACAAATAATAAATAGAACAGACAGGAAAACATGCACACGCAGATATGAGGACAAATAATAAATAGGACAGACAGGAAAACATGCACACGCAGATATGAGGACAAATAATAAATAGGACAGACAGGAAAACATGCACACGCAGTTTGCCACACAAACATGAAAACCACAATACATAACACTTACTTTCCTGTATCTGCATGCGAAAGCATGCCAGCAAGCGGGGCGTTCGCCGTTGCAGGTCTGACCACCTGCGCTCCAGCTGCCCGATGTTGCGGCATGAACCGAAGGACCGCAGGCGGGACCGTGCCTCCGCATACGCGGAGCGCTTCTGCCGGTTGGTGATGGGTGGAGGCTGGCTGGTGATACGGCGATCCATCACCTCCGTAAGCACCTGCAGCTCGCGCCTGGTGAATGCGGAGGCTCTCATGATGGCAATGGTGTTTTTCAGACAAATCATTTTTGATAAAGTGTGCAAAAAATTTCTGATTGGCTAATGTATTTTGGACATTAACAGGAGCAATTTTATTTGTTAGTGTATGAGTCATGTGTTCAACAGGGCCAGAAATCTCTGGAGAGTTATGATAGGCTTGATGCAGTGACATGCGTAAGCAAATTTAAATAAAGAAATGAACCCCGGGAAATATGCGGGGATCCACAGCAATAGAACAATTGTTTAATTGTGGTTCACATGTTTTTGGAACAATAAAAGCGAATGTTCCATCCGTACGTATTCTGCGGGTAAACACAAACACGGACAAGAGTAAAGTTTCTTGCATTGTGTTGAAAAAAAAAAAACAATTAAGCTAATTGATACATTGATTGGCATGATACGATTGATGGAGGTAGGCAGAATAAAGGAGCACGTAATCGACATCTGACAAGGCCACTTCCGGTTTATACTTGTGCGTGCGTTCCCTTCAAGCCATTTCGGGGATGTACGCTCGCTATTTCGCACGCTCGTTAGTTAGAGGAGGGGTCGCCTGAGTTTAGGGAGGAATTTTAGTTGCGAACGAAAATACGAGCGAGCCATTGAATTTAAATAATTTTGTACGTACGCCTAACGTACGTGCGCCCGCTTGCGAGTGGGTCTGAATGAGGGCCTTTGTCAGTACTGGGAGTTACTTTTCTGGACAATGGGATCTCTATGGCTCTCTTGTGAATGGAATGGTATACCTGTACATACATTGTGTATCCTATAATCTGTGTGTGTGCCTATGGGCTGCCGCCTAGACAATTTAATCACGGTGCAAGCACTGGGCTGTTTGTGTAGATATTTATATTTTCCATGGTAACCCTGTTAATCACTTAATGATCTCACCCATTTTGTCTGGGTGCTCATTAATTATCGCCATCTTTGCCCCAGGTTTAGCCATCCAAAACGGCTAAACCCTTCTTAAGTTCTGGTTAGGTGCACTAACTCCTGAGGGTGCGAGCAGAAATGCCAGTGCTGGCGGCTATCGCAGGGCCATCTCTTCCATTGGGCTCGTTGGGCAGTTGCCCAAGGACCCGAAGCTTGTAGGGGCCTACCAAGCTGCATCCATGCAGCCACGGCCAGTTGGTAAATTTGTGATATTTCTATAAGACGGCCACCGGTGCACTGTATTCAAACTAACCTCACCCACCCCATACCCCCCCCTGTGACGAGTACTCACCTCAGTCCCAGTTTCACTTCATCCACTGGCTTCAGACCAGTCAAACAGAGTCTATCTGCATGTGAGGGAGGTCTGATGGGCATGCGGGTGGGTTTAATTTTATTGACGATTTAAAATGTTTTCACGTGAATGGGTGGGTAGGGGCCCCAGTGCATTGCTTTGCGCAGGGCCCACACTGCTGTTAAGACAACCCTGGTGACTGGTGTGCAGTGCTGTCCCCCACGCTGGTGACTGGTGTGCAGTGTTGTCCCCCATGCTGGTGATTGGTGTGCAGTGCTGTCCCCCATGCTGGTGATTGGTGTGCAGTGCTGTCCCCCATGATGGTGACTGGTGTGCAGTGCTGCCTCCCACGCTGGTGTGCAGTGATGTCCCCCATGCTGGTGACTGGTGTGCAGTGCTGCCCCCCACGCTGGGGACTGGTGTGCAGTGCTGTCCCCCACATTGATGACTGGTATGCAGTGCTACGCTGATGGCTGGTGTACAGTGCTGCCCCCCACGCTGGTGACTGGTGTACAGTGCTGTCCCCCACGCTGATGACTGGTGTGCAGTGCTGCCAGCTGACTTTGGGGCTAATTGGAAATTACTACAGCTAATTTTCTCCCCCCCCCATAAGTATTATGTTGATTACTTATAATAACATTATTTAGATATTTTAAAAATAGTATTAATGTTTAAAACAAAACAAAAACCCACTAACTGTAATGTGGTAACTTCTTTCCTATAATTTGTAATGTTTAGTGAGACAGATGTATTATCTCAAAATATCTACATACATAGAGAAATAAGAGCAGACGTGTGGCTGTGAAGGTATGGATTTTAAATTGAAATACACCAGGTAAACATTATTGCCTAGTGCCATTGCCAACAAACTGGAGCTATATTTCCATTTGTTTTGCATCTATATTTAATTACAAAAATGTTATGCCTCATGACCAATATGAAGTCTGGAGCTGTGCATCCACCTTCTGAATTTTTATTTTCAGTGTATCAACATTATACACACGGATCCCATTTTGTTCAAACTCCTCAGCCATCATGCTGAGTGTGTCTGTCAAAAAGACAGCAAGTCTGTAATTGATATGTTGACTTTGGACACTCATATGACATGTAAGATCTTATTTCTTTAGACAACTTGTCACACTGGTGATAAGACAAGATTTAAAAAATTTGTGACTGGTGGTAAGATTTAAGCAGATAAGTCTTTATCTAAAGGCCCCAATACATCAGGCATCCAATATCGCAATCTTGCGATAGGATCGGAAACGCCAATCTGCCGGTTGGAAATGCTGACTGGTGGCCATCGATGTTCCGCGATCTGTTGCAGGATCAGTGCTATTCTACATGTTAAATTTCACCGATGTTCCAATCACGATAATTTTTTGATCGTGATCAGCATATCTGTGAAGTCCAACATGTTGGATTTCACAGATTCTGCGATGCTGAGTTGCAGGATCGCAGGAAGGCAGCGATCCATCGCTGATGTATGGGCGCCTTATGACATACTCTGCTCTTTTATCTTCTGATCAATTAATCAATCCTTTACCTGGCTTCCACTAAATAGTACTTCACCTTCATTTAGCAGTACTGACATTGTATAGTTTATATTAAACTGCCATACTGTCTCTCACTGCAGTGCCACTATGGGCCTGATTCAGAGCCGGACGCTATTTGCGAACGGTCGTTCAGAAAAAGGGGCCGGCTATTTAAATTGAGCGCTCGCTCTTTGCGGTCTGTTGATGCCTCTATGTCTGCGCTCGCTATTTTTTAAAGACGCCCCCTGGCCGTTCGCATCATACGTCATCTCCGCTATTTATTAGATTAATCGAGTACATCGAGAGGCGTCTGAACTGCTTGCAGTGCTTGTGGTTGGATTTTCCTACCGCAATCATGCGAACAGTTCAGGCTAAGAAACAACCAAGTGACGTGGCCGATGACGCTGCTTTGTTAATTATGCACACCCTTAAAACGCCCGTTTTGACCGTTTGGCACTCCTGCGTTCGGATCTCCACTCCCCGTTTTCAAGCACCTTCCCCTCTTACCGCCCACAAACGCCTCATCCTGTCACTCAAATTAGCAGGCACTCGCTATTTTGCGAGTGCACAATTTCCGGCCGCAATGACTGGTTGGCGCATGCGCATTACAACCCATACGCATGCGCAGATGTGCGGACATTGCTCGGAGCGAACGAGCGGCCGCTTACGAGCGGCTCTGAATCAGGCCCTATGTTTCCTAGATGTGCTACAGTATATTCTTTAAACTGCCGTGTGTTTGTGCTGCTGCTCTGTTGCTTAGTTTAGCCAGTCAACTCGTTGAAAGCCTTTGGCCAATATGGGTGAAAAAAACTAAAAACAATATTGTGAGTTGTGAGGTGGTCTAAATTGACAGAAAATGACTAGAAATGAATGTTATGGAAGTTAAAAATACTTTAGGGACATAAACAGGCCCAAATGACATGATTGTAGCTGTTTTTATTAATTTTGATTACAATACAGTATTCAGATCCAAAACCAAATCACGATGATGAATTAGAACCAAAATGGGGGTCTGCGCATATATTTTTTATCAAGAAGACAATACTGTACCCATTGTTGTGACTGGTATAAAACTCTGTACCGAATCTGGTATGGTTTAATGCACAGGTTCTCAAACTCGGTCCTCAGGACCCCAAACAGTGCATGTTTTCCAGGTCTCCTCCCAGAATCACAAGTGAAATAATAAGCTCTACCTGTGGATCTTTTAAAATGTGTCAGTGAGTAATTACACCTGTGCACCTGCTGGTTGAACTGGAAAATGTGACCTGTGTGGGGTCCTGAGAACCGAGTTTGAGAACCATTGGTTTAATGGAATAAAATATATTTTTGTAAAAATGTTAATTATCATTTTGACTGTAAGATCTTAGGCCAAGCTCTTGATTAGTTACACTTTGTATTCACAGTTGCGGAATACTAGATAATTATTTTGAAAAGTTTGTGATTTATATTTTCAGTATATCGTGTGTGACCTACTGCAATGGATTACATGCTGTACACTCCTAAGTGATTTTGGTACTATCATTAAGCAGTCAGATGTAATATTGTGTATATACTAATACTATATATAGATAACATTTCTCATTTGTATTTCCATCTGCTTGCTCTTTTTCCTCACCTTGGATGCTAGTTTATTTGCAAAGTGGTTACTGCCTCACAACACTGAGGTCATGAGTTAAACTCCTAGCCATGGCACATCAGTGTGGAGTTTGTATGTTCTCTCCATGTTTGCTCCATGTGGGTTCCCTACCACACTCCAAAAAAACATACTGCTCGGTTAATTGGCTTCTAACAAAAAAATGAGCCCTAGTGTGTATGTGTGTTCATGTGTGCCCATATGTGATAGGGAATATAGGGCCTGATTCAGAGATGGCTGGTAATGCAGCCACGATCGCAGCTTCTCTCACAATAGCGGTTGCGGAAATATGCACATCTTCCTTTTGTGCTCCTTTTGTTATAGGCTACTTCTCCATATGTCTTCATTAGAATCTCTGCTAGTTCTTCTATCTGGTGTCCCTACATACAACACAATGAAGTAGTATTTATAATATGTATTAGCATGTCTCATAAAGCACCAGTATATTCCATTGTGCTTTAAAATTAGGAACAAAACAACAGGTCTTCCCACGGCAGTTCAGTCAGCTGTTTGGTCAGGTCCCCGCCCCCTCCTCAGCAGCAGCTGCATCACAGAAGGCACCATGTTATTAAGCTCCGCCCACCTCATGGCAAAATGCCGCAATTAGCGGGTCAATCTGTTGGAGGCGGAGCCAATATGATGCAATTCCATTAGAATTGTGTAATTTGGCCCTGCCCTTTTCCGATTTACCTCAAATCACAGAATTTGACATGGTATCACAGAATTTAACATGGTGCCTGTCTGCCAGGACCCGACCCATTCCATCCACAATCTGCGCAGTCTGTAGATGCTGCAAAGTAAGTGTATGTGTGTGTAATGTTTGTGTGACACATGCATGTGTAGTGTATATATGTGTGTTTGTGTGTGAATATATGTATGTGTGTATATCTATATGTATGTGTGTGTAAATAAATCTATATATATATATATATATATATATATATATATATATATATATATATATATATATAGTGCTCTCTCAAGCTCTGGCGGCAGGCAGGGCGCCGGGGCTAGAGAGGGCCACTTTGTGTGCCCGTCCGAAAAGGGCGTGGCTATGAAAAGGGGGCGTGTCTAAGACGCGTCCCCTTTTCGTCATACTTGGGGGCATGCCCGGCACTTACGGACACGCCGGGCAGCCCCCAAGCACTGCAGACAGGGAGGATAGATGCCGGGCGCATGCGCCCTGGCGTTTATTCTCTGGCGGTGACCGTGTCACCGCACATTTCTCCACCCGCTCCCGCAGGCTTTGAGGGCAGGGCGCTTTTTGCCCTCCTTCTGGAGGGAAGGGTGCTTTTTGCCCTCCAGAAGGAGCCTAGCGGGAACGCTGTTTATATATATATATATATATATATATATATATATATATATATATATATATATACGCTGCCACCCCCATAAAAATCTTGTGTTTGCCCCTGATGACTGTGTCCGTGTATCCGCAGCGTAGAGATGGAGATCCCGACCACTCAGAGCTCTCCCCTTGCCCCAGGGCCCCCACATATCTTAATCCGGCCCTGGATATAGTTGTGTACGTACTCCTTGTTAATAGTATAGTATAATTGCCTTTGGGTTCTTGTTAGTCTGTGCATCTTAGTGCTCTTATTGTATACCTGTTGAATTTATATTGTGCTTTGTGTATGGTAAGATCTACTATATGTTGACACATTATACTTGATACGCTATACTTACCTTCTCCAGTGGATAGGAGCGTGGTAATCTGATCATCCTGACTCCCTCCCCCCCACTTTTTAAAGTTGTAATTTGCGCCATTTGACAGCAGTGGGTGGGGCTACATGAGATCATGGCCCCGTCCTTACTGTTCAAAGATGTTAGGATGACGCATTTCAATGTGTATCGCACCATCCAATCTCCCAGTCTCCACTTCCGAGGCACTGGGAGACTGGCTAACTTTGTCGGGAGGATTGGGAGAGCCCATCCAAATTCAGGACTCTCCTATACCTTCCAGAACAGTTAATTAATTATTTATGATGCATATCAGTATGCAGATGTGCATTTTGCTTCTTAGCTTTAACTTGGCAAGCCAAACGTGAGAAAACATGGAGGGGTTTTAAGATCTATTTGGGCAAAAATCAGAGGTCTTATCGGTTGTTATTACATTGAGATCCAATATAGTTTGTTTAATTTTCTGTATTAACATATTTAACATCAGTTTCTATAATAATGTCTACATGTCTCCCACTTCTTATTTACTTGTTTTTTAATTATTATTTTTTTGTTAGCATTCTTTAATACTTGAGTTTGATCTTTTTTAGCTAAAGATTCATAGCCATTATTTGAGATGTTGCCTGAATAAACCTAACTGCATTCTCAGCTTCAAAACTCTTATGCTGGGTACACACTTGAACGGCTGATATATCTTGTGTGCATCGGCCAGTGTGTACAGATGATATGTTTGTGAATGACGTCGTTAACAGACTTATCGCGTCGGCTGTGCAGCACAACTGATGGCAGATATCTTTGCTTTGATAGAAAGATCATCTGTCAGTCATCAACTGTATCTGCTGATTGTCAGGACTGTGACTATCTTAGTACGTAAAGATAAACTACATTTGCCAAAGTTCCATATTGGTCGTTGGAGGAGCTATCCTGGTTGCTGGCGTTCCCCATATACAGGGGATAGAGAGTTAAAATTATCATCTGTCTCAAAGGTGCTGTCAGGTTGTGGGATTTTTGATTGCTTATTATTTCAAACCTGATTCCATTTGGGTCACTTGTTCTGAACTTCCTATGGATCACAGACCCATAGTATAAAGCCTGTTACTAACTGTGTCTCAGTGTCTGTGCAACGTTACTTTCAGGTCTTTCTCGGACTCCTGCCAGATCCCTGCTGTGCCTGTGGTTTGCTGTGGACTTTGCTATATCTCTGTCCGTGTTCCGGTTAAACGTCTGATACTGGTTACCAGCCGCACTACAGAGCTCAGCATTGCCATTGCCTAAATATTGTTATCCTGCTCCATCGCTGTGGTTGCATCCCCTGCTGGATTATATACTCCGCCTGTTGTCTTCTACTTCCGTGGACATTGAACTCACCTCTACCACAGTTGTCAACTGCACCGTTACAGTTATCGTCGCCGGACCCTTCGTGCATCGTGGGGCTTAACCCCGCTCTGGATCCCTGTCACGCCGCGGGGCTCAACCCTGCTCCGGAACCTTCGTGCATCACGGGGCTCAACCCCGCTCCGGATCCCCGTCACGCCGCAGGGCTCAACCCTGCTCCGGACCCTCACTACATCGCAGGGCTCAACCCCGCTTCGGATCCTCGTCATGCTGCAGGACTTAACCCTGCTCCGGACCTTCACCGCAGCGCAGGGCTCAACCCTGTCCCGGATCTTCACTACATCGCAGTGCTCAACCCTGCTCTGGATATTTACTACATCACAGGGCTCAACACTGTCTCGGATTTTCACCACGTCTCAGGGCTCAACCCTGTTCCGGATCTTCACTACTATACAGGACTCAACCCTGTTCCGGATTTTCATCACACTACAGGGCTCAACCCTAGTAACGTCCTTTCTACTTCAGGGTCCATAGGGGTCCACAGGGTGACCTTGGGGTATAGCTGGATCCTGGATCCTCGGGCACCACGGAGTTAAAGCTTTTAGCTGCTCCCAGGATGCACTTGGGTCCAACCTCCCCTATACTCCGCCCCCGAGCCACAGGCACCTCAGTTTTAGATGGTGCCCGGCCGGAGTCTGGTCACCCTGCGGGGTGGGCTGCAGGAGCAGCCCCCTAAAGCTTTTAATTTTTTATTTAACTTAGTTAAATTTATTTATTTTTTACTATAAGTTTTTTCTCTAGAGCAGCAGCGCTGGGCTGTCTGTACAGACGCCCACGCTGCCGCTCCTTCTCCCTGCTGGCGCCGCGACGCCAGCACTGAACTGGGGATCGCGGCGGGGGAAGCCAGAGTCTGTACTAGCCGGACTCTGGCTTCCCCCGGGACTGCTGCCGGAAGACGCCGGGGAGATCAGGTAAGCCGCGCACCGCTGATTAGCGGCGGTGCGCGGGTTCCTTTCAAATGCAGTCCCATGCCCCCGGTCTAGGGGACAGACCCAGGGCGCTAGCGGTGGCGGCGGGCCCCCCCTCCATCGGAGGCATACCCCGCCAGACCACTAGACCACCAGGGTAATTAAGCGGCAAGCGGGATGCCGCAACCTTGGGGGTTAAATATGCTAGCCAGGGGAGGAAGCCTTCCCTGTCAGCGGCTCCTCCCCTCAGCTCAGCGCGCCTTTCAGCTCGTAGTCTGGCGTCGCTGAGCTGCAGCTACTCGGGCCACTCCTCCTCTGAGGTCTCCAGCGGCCATTTTCTTACTGGCAGCGTGGATACTCTCAGGGAGCACGCGGACCGGTCCCCCTGTGTACCTCTCCCCTGCAGAAGGACAGTGTACACAGCGCTATAGCCCTCCCAGACACTGAATCTGGGCAGGTTGATTGTAGTGGAAAGGTGCAGTGAGTATATCTTCCTGCATGGTATGTGACTTTTGCTAGTGCTGCCTGTCTGTGTCTTTTTTCTACTTACTGTCAGCCTGTACCTATCCCTTTCCTTCTCCTACAAGCCCTACAGGTGTGCGGGGGAAGGGTGTTTCTACTGACCTCACCTATATAGATCACGTATTTGTGAGGTCCGTCACATACAGTTGTGTGCTACACGGTGCCATATTGTGGGCTGTTGTTCAGCACACTGGTGAGTGCGCACGTTTTCTTCCTAAGTCATGTCTGAGGAGGAGATTGAGCACTCCGGGGCTCCAGCATTGTTCTCCTGCAGGCGCTGTTCTGCAGGAGTGGATAGGGAGGATTTGTCACAGGACGGCCTGTGCGGACGGTGCCAGGCGGTCCCTGGTATGTCTAAACCTCCCATTTCGCAGGAGCCACCATGGGCGATGTTTTCCCAGGTGCTGGTGTCCATCGCGGACCGTCTGTCGGTCCCGACTGCCGCCCCTACTAGGGCGTTGCCCCAGCCTGCCATCCCCCATTCCCCGGGTGTCCCACAATTATTGCAGACTCCCCCGGGGTCTCAGCCTGTTGGTCACTATGCGGGGTTGCCAATGTATATTCAGTCCACCCCTGTGGCACAGCCGGCTGTGGTGCCGTTTCAGGCTCCTGTGACCGCTCCTCCACCCTGGGTGGATGCGCTTTCCCACACTGTCCAAGATTTGGCGGCAGCATCTTCGGCTTTTCAGTCGATGTTGCGCAGTGACGTGCCCTCCAGGGCGTCTAAACGCTCAGTCATGGCACAGGCTGCGCATCTTTCGGATTCTGAGGGGTTCTCGGATGATGGTGAGGTACAGGATGACTCAGCCTCAGAAGCCTCAGTCCAGGAGGTAGACACTAAGTCTTCCATCAATGTGCGGGCTCTGGTTAAGGCGGTGCGGGCTATTCTTCTGATTGAGGATGAGGCACCCGCTCCCAAGTCAAGGTATCCTAGTTTTAAAAAAGCTAAGGTTACTTCTACAGCGTTCCCCTTGTCTGATCAGTTGACTGATCACATGGCGGTGGCCTGGCAGACGCCCAGTAAGCGTTTCCTGCCACAGAAACGCTTGGCGTCCAATTATCCATTCCCGGAAGCGCATTGTAAGAAATGGGAAACTCCGCCTGCAGTCGATTCCCATGTAACACGCCTCATCAGGAGTGCTACTTTGCTATTGCCGTCTATATCCTCGCTGAAGGATCCTACATACAGGAAGGTGGAGACTTGTCTAAAGTCTATTTATTCTCTCTCAGGGGCTGTAGCCCGGCCGTCCATGGCCATCTCCTGGGTGGCCAAGGCCATTGAGGGGTGGGCCAACGCCTTGGAGGACACGTTTACGGATGAATCTCCGGACGTCCAGAGGGCGTTGTTAGGACAGATGAGAGATGCCGCCTCCTACATTGGAGAAGCATCTTTGGATGCTAGCCTGTTGACCTCTAGGGTTTCGGCGGCAGCAGTGTCTGCTCGTAGATCCTTGTGGTTGCGGTCTTGGAGAGCAGACGCGGATTCAAAGAAAGGCTTGGAGGCCTTACCTTTTAATGGGGAATTACTATTTGGTCCGGACCTGGACAAAATAGTAGATACCCTGGCAAAATCCAAGTCAGCCTTCCTCCCTTCAGCTACTACACCTGCTAAGGTCCGGAGCTCTGCGTTTCGTTCCTTTCGGGTTCAGGGCAAGGCAAAGGGTCAGTCCTTCCCGAGGCAGTCCGCACCCAAGACCGCCTCAAAGCCAAAGAAGCAAGCCTGGAGTGCTAGGCGCCCTTCTTCCAAGCCAGAAGATAAGCCTTCTGCGTGATGGGACGGGCCTCCCTCTGGGGGACCCCAGAGTGGGAGGCCGACTTCTTCAATTCGCCCAGTGCTGGCACAATACAACCACGGATGCCTGGGTGCGAGAAGTGGTCTCCCAGGGGTACGCCCTGTCTTTTCGGCACAGGCCGCCTTGCCAGTTTTTTTGCACAAGTCCTTCTCAGGACAAAACCAAGGCCTTGCAGGTTCAGGAAGCCATAGAGGCCTTGCTGACGGCGGGGGTCATTATACCCGTACCACAGTCTCAACGTGGGATGGGGTATTACTCTACGCTGTTTCTGGTGCAGAAACCCAATGGCTCTCATCGCCCCATCCTCAATTTGAAGTCCCTGAACAGGTTTCTCAGGGTTCCCAAATTCAGGATGGAAACTTTGCGTTCCATCATACTGGCGATGGAACCGGGGGATTATATGGTCTCCCTGGATATCCAGGACGCCTACCTCCATGTGCCTATAGCAACATCGCACCAACGGTTTCTGCGGTTTGCTATTCTCCACAACCACTACCAATTCAGGGCTCTACCCTTTGGTCTCACCACGGTGGCGTACATCAATCACCAGGGAGGGACTCGCAGTCGAGCTGCGATGTCGGAGGTGTCCCGCGTCCTTGGGCGGAGCGCTATCTTCCAGCTCTCTCGGCAGTTTTCATCCCAGGAGTCCTCAATTGGGAGGCAGACTTCCTCAGCCGTTACGATGTGCATCCCGGGGAATGGTCGCTTCATCCAGAGGTATTCCAACTACTCGTGGACAAGTGGGGGCTGCCAGAGCTGGACCTGATGGCGTCCCGTTACAATCACAAGCTGCCTGTGTACGGGTCAAGGACAAAGGACGCAGGCGCAAGTCTGATAGACGCGCTGTCGGTGAAATGGCTGTTTCAACTGGCTTACTTGTTCCCTCCGATATCTCTGCTGCCTCGGGTCCTGCGCAAGTTCAAACAGGACGGAGGCACACTGATCCTGGTGGCCCCAGCGTGGCCCAGAAGGCCGTGGTACTCCGATCTGCGGAGCCTGTCCATCGACGCTCCGTACCTCCTACCTCAACGGCGGGACCTGTTGTCTCAGGGGCCCTGTCTTCACCCGGATCTGGGTCGACTATCTTTGACGGCGTGGCTCTTGAGACAGCCGTCCTGAGGTCTCGGGGCTTTTCTAGCTCCGTTATTACCACCATGCTGAGGGCGCGCAAGCCTGCTTCCGCGAGGATCTATCACAGAGTGTGGCACACTTTCAGTGGTGTGAGGCCAGAAACTATGATCCCCAGGTGTTCCGAGTTTCGCGTATTCTGGCTTTCCTTCAGTCCGGTTTGGACTTAGGATTACGTCTTTCTTCACTGAAGGTACACGTGTCTGGTCTGTCGGTGTGGTTCCAGCGCAGGATCGCTGCTATGCCGGACGTACACACCTTTTTCCAGGGTGTTTTGAGAATCCAGCCTCCCTTTGTGCCACCTGTGGCCCCGTGGGATTTGGCGGTGGTTCTTAGGGCCTTACAGGGTCCTCCTTTTGAGCCCTTGGAGTCAGTGGAGCTCAAGTGGCTAACTTTTAAAACTGTTTTCCTCTTGGCAATTGCTTCTGCCAGGAGGGTTTCAGATTTGGGGGCGCTTTCTTGTCGTCCCCCTTTTCTGATTTTTCATCAGGACAGAGCGGTGCTTCGCACTCGTCCTGATTTCCTGCCTAAGGTGGTTTCCAGGTTCCACATTAATCAGGAAATTGTTGTACCAGCCTTTCAGTCACCTGATCTTTCGGCTGGGGAGACTTCCTTAGACGTTGTAAGGGCACTCCAGGTTTATGTGGACCGGACTAGTTCTGCGAGGAAGTCGGATTCTTTGTTTATCCTCTGGTTTTCACAAGAGGGGTTGGCCTGCCAACAAACAGACTCTAGCCCGTTGGCTTCGTTCTGTTATTATTGAGGCTTATATGCAGGAGGGTTTACCTGTTCCAGCCTCTGTTAAGGCTCATTCCACTCGGTCCGTGGGCCCTTCTTGGGCTGCTAGCCGTGGCGCCTCTGCTGTTCAGCTCTGTAAGGCGGCCACCTGGTCTTCCATTCAGACCTTTTTGAGGTTCTATGCGTTTGACACCTTTGCCTCTCAGGATGCATCCTTTGGGCGCCGGGTTCTCCTATCAGCACAGGAGCGTCCCCGCCCTTAGTTGAACTGCTTTGGGACATCCCCAAGGTCACCCTGTGGACCCCTATGGACCCTGAAGTAGAAAACAAGAGATATGGTAAGATCTTACCTTTGTTATCTCTGTTTCTACGAAGTCCATAGGGTCCACAGGGCACCCGCCCTGACGCACCTGGCTTCATATGGGCTCTGTGACTGGTCACCGGTTTTCCGTCTCCCATTTCACAGTGGATACCCTTGCATGTCCTGGCTGCTCACTCCTTATTTGGCTCCCACACCAGGCCCACAAAGTGCGTATAATTCCGCACTTACAGCCACCAGGCAAGTGGTGGAGCGCTGTATCGGCCTTTTAAAAGGCCGATTCCGATGCCTCCACCGCTCTGGTGGCGAGCTCATGTATTTGCCGGATATGGTGTCGAAAATTGTGGTCCTGTGTGGGATATTTCACAACATCGCCATAAGGAGTGGTGTCCCAATGCAGCCAGAGGATGCCTTACCTGAGGATGGCCCCCCCGAGGTTGGTCGGAGGTCAGTATGTGGGGGGGCCATACGTGATGATGTGGTGGCCAGATTTTTTAGGTAAGTTTTACCAAAACTACAGTGTTTATACCTAATGTGTTTGTGTTTGTTTGCGAACATCTAATTTATTCTTATTTTTTCCACCATCTTCTGTTTGTTCACATAATCTTTGCCACTCCAACGCTCACTACTTCCTGCTACCCTTACCAAACCTGGATCTGGTGATTTTGGGCATATATTCTGGAACCCATGTCGCAACGCTATTGTTTGTGGAATCATGTTGGCATGGTCCTTCGTCAACCAGTTCTTGATTGTTTTTTTTATTTAAATATTTTATTTGTATGTGTTGTATTTGAGATTATTTTTTTTTTGGGAGTGACCACTTTGATTTCTCATTTATGTTGTGAATAAATGTTTGGAGAGTGAAATGGTCTTCCTTTTTTTGGACGTTAACAGCAAGTGTAGCCAGGTTAACACACCTTACATTTGACTAAGGGGTAATCCAGTACTGACACCAGTTGATGTAAACTGAAATATGTTTTCAGGTTCCCAACCCACACCAAAAGGAAGCCTGTCCAAACCTTTGGATTTGGAAGATTGGCCTAAGCAGCTTGCACACCAACTAGGAACCTGTAAAATGTCGAAATATCTAATTGACACTACACCCAAAAAGGGAAATGACATTGTTACTGTTATGTGTTTCTTGTGGCTGTTTAACATACAAATACAAAACACAATCTAACTTTTAAAAAAGGGAAATCCTTGCAGGAACAGTCTACTTATGTCAGGGAAAACTATTTTTGTTTTTGAAAAAAAGAATGAGCCAGAACGTATATTAGAACTAAAAATTTTATTTAGAAAACGAAAATAAACCAAAAAAACTACTGGCGAAGGATGCCAGACAGCCGGTCAAGGCCCACAAGAACGCCAATGACATGTTGGCGCATCTGGGCAACACATTCGTCCACCTCTTGCTGACGCCTCTGTTCCTCTGTGGGTGAGAAAAGTGTGTGGATTAATAAAACAATTGGGAATCCACATTAAAAAAAAAAAACACAACAAAATCACTCCTAAACCTAAAAAAAAGAAACCAAAACAAAAAGGGGGTGCTGCCAAAAATACAAGGCCTATGTACAAATTCCCACAGGTGTGATATGTGTATGTTGAAATCAGCAGGAAGAGGTAAAGGCAAACTGCTAAATCACCAAAAGTAAACCAAAAAAGCACAAATAAAGGCACGACACATGATTACATACAAACAGTTTGTGCTTAAAAAAAATGAGAAAGAAAAACATACCGGGAGCCAAAACGGGAGCTCCGGAAGTCCCTCCATGTTCTTCCTCGGAGGAGCCTTCATTCCCCAAAGAGCGGGGAGGGGTAATGACGGACTTCGGGGAGGGGGTAATTGGAAGAGGGGTGGGTGGAGGAGAGGGGGAAGTGGGACGGAGGGGAAGGAGGCCCGACAGTTCCGGGAGAGGGTCTTGGAAGGCTGGGGAGGAGTGGGGTATAGGGGAAATATTTGGGGTGGAGTGTTGGCTGGGGGTTGGGGATAGTGGGCGGGAACGCCGTCTGGCCGGACGGTGACGGCGTAGTCTTGGCTGTCCACCTAAAATATGTCAAACAAATTGAGGTTAGTTTCTGGCCAAATCCGGGGCCCAAAAAAAAAACAAAAACATGCAAATAGGAGTAGAATGAAAAAAACAGAAATAGAAGGAAAACATGGCCATGCAGATATGAGGACAAATAATAAATAGGACAGACAGGAAAACATGCACACGCAGATATGAGGACAAATAATAAATAGAACAGACAGGAAAACATGCACACGCAGATATGAGGACAAATAATAAATAGGACAGACAGGAAAACATGCACACGCAGATATGAGGACAAATAATAAATAGGACAGACAGGAAAACATGCACACGCAGTTTGCCACACAAACATGAAAACCACAATACATAACACTTACTTTCCTGTATCTGCATGCGAAAGCATGCCAGCAAGCGGGGCGTTCGCCGTTGCAGGTCTGACCACCTGCGCTCCAGCTGCCCGATGTTGCGGCATGAACCGAAGGACCGCAGGCGGGACCGTGCCTCCGCATACGCGGAGCGCTTCTGCCGGTTGGTGATGGGTGGAGGCTGGCTGGTGATACGGCGATCCATCACCTCCGTAAGCACCTGCAGCTCGCGCCTGGTGAATGCGGAGGCTCTCATGATGGCAATGGTGTTTTTCAGACAAATCATTTTTGATAAAGTGTGCAAAAAATTTCTGATTGGCTAATGTATTTTGGACATTAACAGGAGCAATTTTATTTGTTAGTGTATGAGTCATGTGTTCAACAGGGCCAGAAATCTCTGGAGAGTTATGATAGGCTTGATGCAGTGACATGTGTAAGCAAATTTAAATAAAGAAATGAACCCCGGGAAATATGCGGGGATCCACAGCAATAGAACAATTGTTTAATTGTGGTTCACATGTTTTTGGAACAATAAAAGCGAATGTTCCATCCGTACGTATTCTGCGGGTAAACACAAACACGGACAAGAGTAAAGTTTCTTGCATTGTGTTGAAAAAAAAAAAAACAAGCTAATTGATACATTGATTGGCATGATACGATTGATGGAGGTAGGCAGAATAAAGGAGCACGTAATCGACATCTGACAAGGCCACTTCCGGTTTATACTTGTGCGTGCGTTCCCTTCAAGCCATTTCGGGGATGTACGCTCGCTATTTCGCACGCTCGTTAGTTAGAGGAGGGGTCGCCTGAGTTTAGGGAGGAATTTTAGTTGCGAACGAAAATACGAGCGAGCCATTGAATTTAAATAATTTTGTACGTACGCCTAACGTACGTGCGCCCGCTTGCGAGTGGGTCTGAATGAGGGCCTTTGTCAGTACTGGGAGTTACTTTTCTGGACAATGGGATCTCTATGGCTCTCTTGTGAATGGAATGGTATACCTGTACATACATTGTGTATCCTATAATCTGTGTGTGTGCCTATGGGCTGCCGCCTAGACAATTTAATCACGGTGCAAGCACTGGGCTGTTTGTGTAGATATTTATATTTTCCATGGTAACCCTGTTAATCACTTAATGATCTCACCCATTTTGTCTGGGTGCTCATTAATTATCGCCATCTTTGCCCCAGGTTTAGCCATCCAAAACGGCTAAACCCTTCTTAAGTTCTGGTTAGGTGCACTAACTCCTGAGGGTGCGAGCAGAAATGCCAGTGCTGGCGGCTATCGCAGGGCCATCTCTTCCATTGGGCTCGTTGGGCAGTTGCCCAAGGACCCGAAGCTTGTAGGGGCCTACCAAGCTGCATCCATGCAGCCACGGCCAGTTGGTAAATTTGTGATATTTCTATAAGACGGCCACCGGTGCACTGTATTCAAACTAACCTCACCCACCCCATACCCCCCCCTGTGACGAGTACTCACCTCAGTCCCAGTTTCACTTCATCCACTGGCTTCAGACCAGTCAAACAGAGTCTATCTGCATGTGAGGGAGGTCTGATGGGCATGCGGGTGGGTTTAATTTTATTGACGATTTAAAATGTTTTCACGTGAATGGGTGGGTAGGGGCCCCAGTGCATTGCTTTGCGCAGGGCCCACACTGCTGTTAAGACAACCCTGGTGACTGGTGTGCAGTGCTGTCCCCCACGCTGGTGACTGGTGTGCAGTGTTGTCCCCCATGCTGGTGATTGGTGTGCAGTGCTGTCCCCCATGCTGGTGATTGGTGTGCAGTGCTGTCCCCCATGATGGTGACTGGTGTGCAGTGCTGCCTCCCACGCTGGTGTGCAGTGATGTCCCCCATGCTGGTGACTGGTGTGCAGTGCTGCCCCCCACGCTGGGGACTGGTGTGCAGTGCTGTCCCCCACATTGATGACTGGTATGCAGTGCTACGCTGATGGCTGGTGTACAGTGCTGCCCCCCACGCTGGTGACTGGTGTACAGTGCTGTCCCCCACGCTGATGACTGGTGTGCAGTGCTGCCAGCTGACTTTGGGGCTAATTGGATAGCCCGTTGTAAATTACTACAGCTAATTTTCTCCCCCCCCCATAAGTATTATGTTGATTACTTATAATAACATTATTTAGATATTTTAAAAATAGTATTAATGTTTAAAACAAAACAAAAACCCACTAACTGTAATGTGGTAACTTCTTTCCTATAATTTGTAATGTTTAGTGAGACAGATGTATTATCTCAAAATATCTACATACATAGAGAAATAAGAGCAGACGTGTGGCTGTGAAGGTATGGATTTTAAATTGAAATACACCAGGTAAACATTATTGCCTAGTGCCATTGCCAACAAACTGGAGCTATATTTCCATTTGTTTTGCATCTATATTTAATTACAAAAATGTTATGCCTCATGACCAATATGAAGTCTGGAGCTGTGCATCCACCTTCTGAATTTTTATTTTCAGTGTATCAACATTATACACACGGATCCCATTTTGTTCAAACTCCTCAGCCATCATGCTGAGTGTGTCTGTCAAAAAGACAGCAAGTCTGTAATTGATATGTTGACTTTGGACACTCATATGACATGTAAGATCTTATTTCTTTAGACAACTTGTCACACTGGTGATAAGACAAGATTTAAAAAATTTGTGACTGGTGGTAAGATTTAAGCAGATAAGTCTTTATCTAAAGGCCCCAATACATCAGGCATCCAATATCGCAATCTTGCGATAGGATCGGAAACGCCAATCTGCCGGTTGGAAATGCTGACTGGTGGCCATCGATGTTCCGCGATCTGTTGCAGGATCAGTGCTATTCTACATGTTAAATTTCACCGATGTTCCAATCACGATAATTTTTTGATCGTGATCAGCATATCTGTGAAGTCCAACATGTTGGATTTCACAGATTCTGCGATGCTGAGTTGCAGGATCGCAGGAAGGCAGCGATCCATCGCTGATGTATGGGCGCCTTATGACATACTCTGCTCTTTTATCTTCTGATCAATTAATCAATCCTTTACCTGGCTTCCACTAAATAGTACTTCACCTTCATTTAGCAGTACTGACATTGTATAGTTTATATTAAACTGCCATACTGTCTCTCACTGCAGTGCCACTATGGGCCTGATTCAGAGCCGGACGCTATTTGCGAACGGTCGTTCAGAAAAAGGGGCCGGCTATTTAAATTGAGCGCTCGCTCTTTGCGGTCTGTTGATGCCTCTATGTCTGCGCTCGCTATTTTTTAAAGACGCCCCCTGGCCGTTCGCATCATACGTCATCTCCGCTATTTATTAGATTAATCGAGTACATCGAGAGGCGTCTGAACTGCTTGCAGTGCTTGTGGTTGGATTTTCCTACCGCAATCATGCGAACAGTTCAGGCTAAGAAACAACCAAGTGACGTGGCCGATGACGCTGCTTTGTTAATTATGCACACCCTTAAAACGCCCGTTTTGACCGTTTGGCACTCCTGCGTTCGGATCTCCACTCCCCGTTTTCAAGCACCTTCCCCTCTTACCGCCCACAAACGCCTCATCCTGTCACTCAAATTAGCAGGCACTCGCTATTTTGCGAGTGCACAATTTCCGGCCGCAATGACTGGTTGGCGCATGCGCATTACAACCCATACGCATGCGCAGATGTGCGGACATTGCTCGGAGCGAACGAGCGGCCGCTTACGAGCGGCTCTGAATCAGGCCCTATGTTTCCTAGATGTGCTACAGTATATTCTTTAAACTGCCGTGTGTTTGTGCTGCTGCTCTGTTGCTTAGTTTAGCCAGTCAACTCGTTGAAAGCCTTTGGCCAATATGGGTGAAAAAAACTAAAAACAATATTGTGAGTTGTGAGGTGGTCTAAATTGACAGAAAATGACTAGAAATGAATGTTATGGAAGTTAAAAATACTTTAGGGACATAAACAGGCCCAAATGACATGATTGTAGCTGTTTTTATTAATTTTGATTACAATACAGTATTCAGATCCAAAACCAAATCACGATGATGAATTAGAACCAAAATGGGGGTCTGCGCATATATTTTTTATCAAGAAGACAATACTGTACCCATTGTTGTGACTGGTATAAAACTCTGTACCGAATCTGGTATGGTTTAATGCACAGGTTCTCAAACTCGGTCCTCAGGACCCCAAACAGTGCATGTTTTCCAGGTCTCCTCCCAGAATCACAAGTGAAATAATAAGCTCTACCTGTGGATCTTTTAAAATGTGTCAGTGAGTAATTACACCTGTGCACCTGCTGGTTGAACTGGAAAATGTGACCTGTGTGGGGTCCTGAGAACCGAGTTTGAGAACCATTGGTTTAATGGAATAAAATATATTTTTGTAAAAATGTTAATTATCATTTTGACTGTAAGATCTTAGGCCAAGCTCTTGATTAGTTACACTTTGTATTCACAGTTGCGGAATACTAGATAATTATTTTGAAAAGTTTGTGATTTATATTTTCAGTATATCGTGTGTGACCTACTGCAATGGATTACATGCTGTACACTCCTAAGTGATTTTGGTACTATCATTAAGCAGTCAGATGTAATATTGTGTATATACTAATACTATATATAGATAACATTTCTCATTTGTATTTCCATCTGCTTGCTCTTTTTCCTCACCTTGGATGCTAGTTTATTTGCAAAGTGGTTACTGCCTCACAACACTGAGGTCATGAGTTAAACTCCTAGCCATGGCACATCAGTGTGGAGTTTGTATGTTCTCTCCATGTTTGCTCCATGTGGGTTCCCTACCACACTCCAAAAAAACATACTGCTCGGTTAATTGGCTTCTAACAAAAAAATGAACCCTAGTGTGTATGTGTGTTCATGTGTGCCCATATGTGATAGGGAATATAGGGCCTGATTCAGAGATGGCTGGTAATGCAGCCACGATCGCAGCTTCTCTCACAATAGCGGTTGCGGAAATATGCACATCTTCCTTTTGTGCTCCTTTTGTTATAGGCTACTTCTCCATATGTCTTCATTAGAATCTCTGCTAGTTCTTCTATCTGGTGTCCCTACATACAACACAATGAAGTAGTATTTATAATATGTATTAGCATGTCTCATAAAGCACCAGTATATTCCATTGTGCTTTAAAATTAGGAACAAAACAACAGGTCTTCCCACGGCAGTTCAGTCAGCTGTTTGGTCAGGTCCCCGCCCCCTCCTCAGCAGCAGCTGCATCACAGAAGGCACCATGTTATTAAGCTCCGCCCACCTCATGGCAAAATGCCGCAATTAGCGGGTCAATCTGTTGGAGGCGGAGCCAATATGATGCAATTCCATTAGAATTGTGTAATTTGGCCCTGCCCTTTTCCGATTTACCTCAAATCACAGAATTTGACATGGTATCACAGAATTTAACATGGTGCCTGTCTGCCAGGACCCGACCCATTCCATCCACAATCTGCGCAGTCTGTAGATGCTGCAAAGTAAGTGTATGTGTGTGTAATGTTTGTGTGACACATGCATGTGTAGTGTATATATGTGTGTTTGTGTGTGAATATATGTATGTGTGTATATCTATATGTATGTGTGTGTAAATAAATCTATATATATATATATATATATATATATATATATATATATATATATATATATAGTGCTCCCTCAAGCTCTGGCGGCAGGCAGGGCGCCGGGGCTAGAGAGGGCCACTTTGTGTGCCCGTCCGAAAAGGGCGTGGCTATGAAAAGGGGGCGTGTCTAAGACGCGTCCCCTTTTCGTCATACTTGGGGGCATGCCCGGCACTTACGGACACGCCGGGCAGCCCCCAAGCACTGCAGACAGGGAGGATAGATGCCGGGCGCATGCGCCCTGGCGTTTATTCTCTGGCGGTGACCGTGTCACCGCACATTTCTCCACCCGCTCCCGCAGGCTTTGAGGGCAGGGCGCTTTTTGCCCTCCTTCTGGAGGGAAGGGTGCTTTTTGCCCTCCAGAAGGAGCCTAGCGGGAACGCTGTTTATATATATATATATATATATATATATATATATATATATATATACGCTGCCACCCCCATAAAAATCTTGTGTTTGCCCCTGATGACTGTGTCCGTGTATCCGCAGCGTAGAGATGGAGATCCCGACCACTCAGAGCTCTCCCCTTGCCCCAGGGCCCCCACATATCTTAATCCGGCCCTGGATATAGTTGTGTACGTACTCCTTGTTAATAGTATAGTATAATTGCCTTTGGGTTCTTGTTAGTCTGTGCATCTTAGTGCTCTTATTGTATACCTGTTGAATTTATATTGTGCTTTGTGTATGGTAAGATCTACTATATGTTGACACATTATACTTGATACGCTATACTTACCTTCTCCAGTGGATAGGAGCGTGGTAATCTGATCATCCTGACTCCCTCCCCCCCACTTTTTAAAGTTGTAATTTGCGCCATTTGACAGCAGTGGGTGGGGCTACATGAGATCATGGCCCCGTCCTTACTGTTCAAAGATGTTAGGATGACGCATTTCAATGTGTATCGCACCATCCAATCTCCCAGTCTCCACTTCCGAGGCACTGGGAGACTGGCTAACTTTGTCGGGAGGATTGGGAGAGCCCATCCAAATTCAGGACTCTCCTATACCTTCCAGAACAGTTAATTAATTATTTATGATGCATATCAGTATGCAGATGTGCATTTTGCTTCTTAGCTTTAACTTGGCAAGCCAAACGTGAGAAAACATGGAGGGGTTTTAAGATCTATTTGGGCAAAAATCAGAGGTCTTATCGGTTGTTATTACATTAAGATCCAATATAGTTTGTTTAATTTTCTGTATTAACATATTTAACATCAGTTTCTATAATAATGTCTACATGTCTCCCACTTCTTATTTACTTGTTTTTTAATTATTATTTTTTTGTTAGCATTCTTTAATACTTGAGTTTGATCTTTTTTAGCTAAAGATTCATAGCCATTATTTGAGATGTTGCCTGAATAAACCTAACTGCATTCTCAGCTTCAAAACTCTTATGCTGGGTACACACTTGAACGGCTGATATATCTTGTGTGCATCGGCCAGTGTGTACAGATGATATGTTTGTGAATGACGTCGTTAACAGACTTATCGCGTCGGCTGTGCAGCACAACTGATGGCAGATATCTTTGCTTTGATAGAAAGATCATCTGTCAGTCATCAACTGTATCTGCTGATTGTCAGGACTGTGACTATCTTAGTACGTAAAGATAAACTACATTTGCCAAAGTTCCATATTGGTCGTTGGAGGAGCTATCCTGGTTGCTGGCGTTCCCCATATACAGGGGATAGAGAGTTAAAATTATCATCTGTCTCAAAGGTGCTGTCAGGTTGTGGGATTTTTGATTGCTTATTATTTCAAACCTGATTCCATTTGGGTCACTTGTTCTGAACTTCCTATGGATCACAGACCCATAGTATAAAGCCTGTTACTAACTGTGTCTCAGTGTCTGTGCAACGTTACTTTCAGGTCTTTCTCGGACTCCTGCCAGATCCCTGCTGTGCCTGTGGTTTGCTGTGGACTTTGCTATATCTCTGTCCGTGTTCCGGTTAAACGTCTGATACTGGTTACCAGCCGCACTACAGAGCTCAGCATTGCCATTGCCTAAATATTGTTATCCTGCTCCATCGCTGTGGTTGCATCCCCTGCTGGATTATATACTCCGCCTGTTGTCTTCTACTTCCGTGGACATTGAACTCACCTCTACCACAGTTGTCAACTGCACCGTTACAGTTATCGTCGCCGGACCCTTCGTGCATCGTGGGGCTTAACCCCGCTCTGGATCCCTGTCACGCCGCGGGGCTCAACCCTGCTCCGGAACCTTCGTGCATCACGGGGCTCAACCCCGCTCCGGATCCCCGTCACGCCGCAGGGCTCAACCCTGCTCCGGACCCTCACTACATCGCAGGGCTCAACCCCGCTTCGGATCCTCGTCATGCTGCAGGACTTAACCCTGCTCCGGACCTTCACCGCAGCGCAGGGCTCAACCCTGTCCCGGATCTTCACTACATCGCAGTGCTCAACCCTGCTCTGGATATTTACTACATCACAGGGCTCAACACTGTCTCGGATTTTCACCACGTCTCAGGGCTCAACCCTGTTCCGGATCTTCACTACTATACAGGACTCAACCCTGTTCCGGATTTTCATCACACTACAGGGCTCAACCCTAGTAACGTCCTTTCTACTTCAGGGTCCATAGGGGTCCACAGGGTGACCTTGGGGTATAGCTGGATCCTGGATCCTCGGGCACCACGGAGTTAAAGCTTTTAGCTGCTCCCAGGATGCACTTGGGTCCAACCTCCCCTATACTCCGCCCCCGAGCCACAGGCACCTCAGTTTTAGATGGTGCCCGGCCGGAGTCTGGTCACCCTGCGGGGTGGGCTGCAGGAGCAGCCCCCTAAAGCTTTTAATTTTTTATTTAACTTAGTTAAATTTATTTATTTTTTACTATAAGTTTTTTCTCTAGAGCAGCAGCGCTGGGCTGTCTGTACAGACGCCCACGCTGCCGCTCCTTCTCCCTGCTGGCGCCGCGACGCCAGCACTGAACTGGGGATCGCGGCGGGGGAAGCCAGAGTCTGTACTAGCCGGACTCTGGCTTCCCCCGGGACTGCTGCCGGAAGACGCCGGGGAGATCAGGTAAGCCGCGCACCGCTGATTAGCGGCGGTGCGCGGGTTCCTTTCAAATGCAGTCCCATGCCCCCGGTCTAGGGGACAGACCCAGGGCGCTAGCGGTGGCGGCGGGCCCCCCCTCCATCGGAGGCATACCCCGCCAGACCACTAGACCACCAGGGTAATTAAGCGGCAAGCGGGATGCCGCAACCTTGGGGGTTAAATATGCTAGCCAGGGGAGGAAGCCTTCCCTGTCAGCGGCTCCTCCCCTCAGCTCAGCGCGCCTTTCAGCTCGTAGTCTGGCGTCGCTGAGCTGCAGCTACTCGGGCCACTCCTCCTCTGAGGTCTCCAGCGGCCATTTTCTTACTGGCAGCGTGGATACTCTCAGGGAGCACGCGGACCGGTCCCCCTGTGTACCTCTCCCCTGCAGAAGGACAGTGTACACAGCGCTATAGCCCTCCCAGACACTGAATCTGGGCAGGTTGATTGTAGTGGAAAGGTGCAGTGAGTATATCTTCCTGCATGGTATGTGACTTTTGCTAGTGCTGCCTGTCTGTGTCTTTTTTCTACTTACTGTCAGCCTGTACCTATCCCTTTCCTTCTCCTACAAGCCCTACAGGTGTGCGGGGGAAGGGTGTTTCTACTGACCTCACCTATATAGATCACGTATTTGTGAGGTCCGTCACATACAGTTGTGTGCTACACGGTGCCATATTGTGGGCTGTTGTTCAGCACACTGGTGAGTGCGCACGTTTTCTTCCTAAGTCATGTCTGAGGAGGAGATTGAGCACTCCGGGGCTCCAGCATTGTTCTCCTGCAGGCGCTGTTCTGCAGGAGTGGATAGGGAGGATTTGTCACAGGACGGCCTGTGCGGACGGTGCCAGGCGGTCCCTGGTATGTCTAAACCTCCCATTTCGCAGGAGCCACCATGGGCGATGTTTTCCCAGGTGCTGGTGTCCATCGCGGACCGTCTGTCGGTCCCGACTGCCGCCCCTACTAGGGCGTTGCCCCAGCCTGCCATCCCCCATTCCCCGGGTGTCCCACAATTATTGCAGACTCCCCCGGGGTCTCAGCCTGTTGGTCACTATGCGGGGTTGCCAATGTATATTCAGTCCACCCCTGTGGCACAGCCGGCTGTGGTGCCGTTTCAGGCTCCTGTGACCGCTCCTCCACCCTGGGTGGATGCGCTTTCCCACACTGTCCAAGATTTGGCGGCAGCATCTTCGGCTTTTCAGTCGATGTTGCGCAGTGACGTGCCCTCCAGGGCGTCTAAACGCTCAGTCATGGCACAGGCTGCGCATCTTTCGGATTCTGAGGGGTTCTCGGATGATGGTGAGGTACAGGATGACTCAGCCTCAGAAGCCTCAGTCCAGGAGGTAGACACTAAGTCTTCCATCAATGTGCGGGCTCTGGTTAAGGCGGTGCGGGCTATTCTTCTGATTGAGGATGAGGCACCCGCTCCCAAGTCAAGGTATCCTAGTTTTAAAAAAGCTAAGGTTACTTCTACAGCGTTCCCCTTGTCTGATCAGTTGACTGATCACATGGCGGTGGCCTGGCAGACGCCCAGTAAGCGTTTCCTGCCACAGAAACGCTTGGCGTCCAATTATCCATTCCCGGAAGCGCATTGTAAGAAATGGGAAACTCCGCCTGCAGTCGATTCCCATGTAACACGCCTCATCAGGAGTGCTACTTTGCTATTGCCGTCTATATCCTCGCTGAAGGATCCTACATACAGGAAGGTGGAGACTTGTCTAAAGTCTATTTATTCTCTCTCAGGGGCTGTAGCCCGGCCGTCCATGGCCATCTCCTGGGTGGCCAAGGCCATTGAGGGGTGGGCCAACGCCTTGGAGGACACGTTTACGGATGAATCTCCGGACGTCCAGAGGGCGTTGTTAGGACAGATGAGAGATGCCGCCTCCTACATTGGAGAAGCATCTTTGGATGCTAGCCTGTTGACCTCTAGGGTTTCGGCGGCAGCAGTGTCTGCTCGTAGATCCTTGTGGTTGCGGTCTTGGAGAGCAGACGCGGATTCAAAGAAAGGCTTGGAGGCCTTACCTTTTAATGGGGAATTACTATTTGGTCCGGACCTGGACAAAATAGTAGATACCCTGGCAAAATCCAAGTCAGCCTTCCTCCCTTCAGCTACTACACCTGCTAAGGTCCGGAGCTCTGCGTTTCGTTCCTTTCGGGTTCAGGGCAAGGCAAAGGGTCAGTCCTTCCCGAGGCAGTCCGCACCCAAGACCGCCTCAAAGCCAAAGAAGCAAGCCTGGAGTGCTAGGCGCCCTTCTTCCAAGCCAGAAGATAAGCCTTCTGCGTGATGGGACGGGCCTCCCTCTGGGGGACCCCAGAGTGGGAGGCCGACTTCTTCAATTCGCCCAGTGCTGGCACAATACAACCACGGATGCCTGGGTGCGAGAAGTGGTCTCCCAGGGGTACGCCCTGTCTTTTCGGCACAGGCCGCCTTGCCAGTTTTTTTGCACAAGTCCTTCTCAGGACAAAACCAAGGCCTTGCAGGTTCAGGAAGCCATAGAGGCCTTGCTGACGGCGGGGGTCATTATACCCGTACCACAGTCTCAACGTGGGATGGGGTATTACTCTACGCTGTTTCTGGTGCAGAAACCCAATGGCTCTCATCGCCCCATCCTCAATTTGAAGTCCCTGAACAGGTTTCTCAGGGTTCCCAAATTCAGGATGGAAACTTTGCGTTCCATCATACTGGCGATGGAACCGGGGGATTATATGGTCTCCCTGGATATCCAGGACGCCTACCTCCATGTGCCTATAGCAACATCGCACCAACGGTTTCTGCGGTTTGCTATTCTCCACAACCACTACCAATTCAGGGCTCTACCCTTTGGTCTCACCACGGTGGCGTACATCAATCACCAGGGAGGGACTCGCAGTCGAGCTGCGATGTCGGAGGTGTCCCGCGTCCTTGGGCGGAGCGCTATCTTCCAGCTCTCTCGGCAGTTTTCATCCCAGGAGTCCTCAATTGGGAGGCAGACTTCCTCAGCCGTTACGATGTGCATCCCGGGGAATGGTCGCTTCATCCAGAGGTATTCCAACTACTCGTGGACAAGTGGGGGCTGCCAGAGCTGGACCTGATGGCGTCCCGTTACAATCACAAGCTGCCTGTGTACGGGTCAAGGACAAAGGACGCAGGCGCAAGTCTGATAGACGCGCTGTCGGTGAAATGGCTGTTTCAACTGGCTTACTTGTTCCCTCCGATATCTCTGCTGCCTCGGGTCCTGCGCAAGTTCAAACAGGACGGAGGCACACTGATCCTGGTGGCCCCAGCGTGGCCCAGAAGGCCGTGGTACTCCGATCTGCGGAGCCTGTCCATCGACGCTCCGTACCTCCTACCTCAACGGCGGGACCTGTTGTCTCAGGGGCCCTGTCTTCACCCGGATCTGGGTCGACTATCTTTGACGGCGTGGCTCTTGAGACAGCCGTCCTGAGGTCTCGGGGCTTTTCTAGCTCCGTTATTACCACCATGCTGAGGGCGCGCAAGCCTGCTTCCGCGAGGATCTATCACAGAGTGTGGCACACTTTCAGTGGTGTGAGGCCAGAAACTATGATCCCCAGGTGTTCCGAGTTTCGCGTATTCTGGCTTTCCTTCAGTCCGGTTTGGACTTAGGATTACGTCTTTCTTCACTGAAGGTACACGTGTCTGGTCTGTCGGTGTGGTTCCAGCGCAGGATCGCTGCTATGCCGGACGTACACACCTTTTTCCAGGGTGTTTTGAGAATCCAGCCTCCCTTTGTGCCACCTGTGGCCCCGTGGGATTTGGCGGTGGTTCTTAGGGCCTTACAGGGTCCTCCTTTTGAGCCCTTGGAGTCAGTGGAGCTCAAGTGGCTAACTTTTAAAACTGTTTTCCTCTTGGCAATTGCTTCTGCCAGGAGGGTTTCAGATTTGGGGGCGCTTTCTTGTCGTCCCCCTTTTCTGATTTTTCATCAGGACAGAGCGGTGCTTCGCACTCGTCCTGATTTCCTGCCTAAGGTGGTTTCCAGGTTCCACATTAATCAGGAAATTGTTGTACCAGCCTTTCAGTCACCTGATCTTTCGGCTGGGGAGACTTCCTTAGACGTTGTAAGGGCACTCCAGGTTTATGTGGACCGGACTAGTTCTGCGAGGAAGTCGGATTCTTTGTTTATCCTCTGGTTTTCACAAGAGGGGTTGGCCTGCCAACAAACAGACTCTAGCCCGTTGGCTTCGTTCTGTTATTATTGAGGCTTATATGCAGGAGGGTTTACCTGTTCCAGCCTCTGTTAAGGCTCATTCCACTCGGTCCGTGGGCCCTTCTTGGGCTGCTAGCCGTGGCGCCTCTGCTGTTCAGCTCTGTAAGGCGGCCACCTGGTCTTCCATTCAGACCTTTTTGAGGTTCTATGCGTTTGACACCTTTGCCTCTCAGGATGCATCCTTTGGGCGCCGGGTTCTCCTATCAGCACAGGAGCGTCCCCGCCCTTAGTTGAACTGCTTTGGGACATCCCCAAGGTCACCCTGTGGACCCCTATGGACCCTGAAGTAGAAAACAAGAGATATGGTAAGATCTTACCTTTGTTATCTGTTTCTACGAAGTCCATAGGGTCCACAGGGCACCCGCCCTGACGCACCTGGCTTCATATGGGCTCTGTGACTGGTCACCGGTTTTCCGTCTCCCATTTCTGTGAGTATGGTTCTTGTGTGTTCCAGTCTTCCTTCTCTCTGTTTCGTCTCCTCCGGCCTGGGCTGCTTACCAACTGAGGTGCCTGTGGCTCGGGGGCGGGGTATAGGGGAGGTTGGACCTAAGTGCATCCTGGGAGCAGCTAAAAGCTTTAACTCCGTGGTGCCCGAGGATCCAGGATCCAGCTATACCCCAAGGTCACCCTGTGGACCCTATGGACTTCGTAGAAACAGAGATAACAAAGGTAAGTTCTTACCATATCTCTTGTTTTATACCATCCTGAAGTCTTAGCCTTGGACTCGGGGTTCCCTACCACATTAGTGTCAGAGACTTTATTTACATATGGGGGTTTATTCCTATATTGACTACTGCATATCTGAACTTCTGTGTTGTTGAGACTTTATGTGAAACATTGCTATATATTTTGCCTGTGAATAAATTCTATTTACTTTTATTCCGTGTTACTGAGATTCCATGAACAGGTCATTCCTAAAACCACCTCAGTTTATATTGCCCAGTAGGCCTGACTCCTTCCAGGAGTCTCAAGTGTCGGCAGCCGTGACACTGGTATAACATCTCACAATGTAAGGTATGTTTGCTTCAACCTAATTGTTATATATATATATATAATATATTAGAGATGTGCGCCGACCCCCGTGTTTTTGTTTTGGATCTGGATCTCCCCTGGTTTTGGATCTGGATTGGTTTTGCCAAAACCTCACCTCCGTGTTTTGTTTTCGTGTTTTGGTTTTGGATCTGGATTTTTTTCTTAAAAAACAAAAACAAACTACTAAAATCACATAAAATTGACCTTTTTTTGTTCCTACAGTATTAATAACCTCAATAACGTTTATTTCCACTCATTTCCAGTCAATTTTGACCCCCTCACAGCTCACAATATTGATTTTTTTCATCTAGTTAAAGGGCCAAAAGGTTGCATCTAGCTTGCTGGCTCAAAACTGATTGATATAATTATTAATAGAGTTGAGGACTGTGCAAAGATGATGGTTGGGATACCCTTGAGGATTAAAGAACTGATAGTTGGTGCAGACCCTGGCTGTAAAACTGATAATAAATTAATTAAAAACAATTCATTGGTGCAGCTCCTGGCTGTAAAATAGAAAATAAATACATTAAAAAAACAATTCATTGGTGCAGCCCCGGGCTGAATAATTAATAATAAAAAACAATTCATTGGTGCAGCCCCGGGCTGAATAAGTAATAATAAAAATAAATTCATTGGTGCAGCCCCTGGCTGTAAAATTGATAATAAATTAATTTAAATACAAATCATTGGTTCCTAAACCAACCATAACATTAATTTAAAATGTCAGGCAGCAATGCCCCAACTAGCACATAATGGAAGGAAAGAGGTGCAAGTTGCAATAGTCCTTGGACCCTCCCACCCACCCTTATGTTGTATACGAAATAGGACATTCACAGTTTAACAAACCAATCATTTCAGCGACAAGGACTGCCAACTGTGGCTGAAATGATTGGTTTGTTTGAACCCGCATAAAACAAGCTGCCAATGTGCATTGGACATGGAAATGAAAATGATCCCATACACAAACTGGCTTTAAATTACAAGTTGTTGTCGTCCTCGTCATCCCCATCAGTGTGTACATTCTCTTCTTCACACAATACTAATTTGTCCCCGCTGGAATCCACCATAGGCGCCTATGTAATTTTATGATGCAATTGTTGGTAGAGGTCTTCCTCGTGGAATTTGTAATTCATTTTAATGAACATAATCTTTTCTACATTTTGAGGAAGTAACCTCCTATGCCGATCACTGACAAGGTTGCCAGCTGCACTGAAAACTATTTCGGAGTACACACTGGAGGGTGGGCAACTTAAGTAATGCAAAGCCAGTTTGTGTATGGGACTCCAAATTGCCTCTTTTTCCTGCCAGTACTGAAAGGGACTGTCGGACATGCCTATTAGGATATTATCTCTGAAATAGTCCTCCACCATTCTGTGAATGGAGACCATATCACACAGTCACGGTAGAAGACATGTCACTAGTAGGCAGTTCTCTCAGGCCCGACCAGATATAATTTTTTTGGTGAACGATCTGCATGACCAGCAGGCATTCTGTAAGGAAAATTGAGTTTTATCCTGGCAGCTGCAGAAACTGAAGGAGGAGATGATGGCGTTTCACGTACGGCTGCAGCTGACAATTTTTTTACCAACAGCTTTTTGCATAGTTTTAGATTTCGGTCTGTTGTAATAAAAAAACTCACAAGGTAGGACTTAAACCTAGGATCCAGAATGGTGGCCAAAACATATTTTTCAGATTTCAATAGATTGACGACTCTTGGATCCTGGTGAAGTGATTCAAGGGCTTGATCCACCAGTCCGACATACCTTGCACAATCGCTCCATTTCAATTCCTCCTTCAGTTTCTCCAGCTGTTTTTGCAAAAGTCTGATGAGGGGAATGACCTGACTCAAGTTGGCAGTGTCTGAACTAACTTCACGTGTGGCAAGTTCAAAGGGTTTGAGAACCTTGCACGACACGGAAATTATTCTCCACTGCGCTTGAGTAAGGTGCATTCCCCCTCCACGGCCTATGTCATAGGCCGTTGTATAGCCCTGGATGGCCTTTTGCAGTTCCTCCATCTGCTGAAGCATATAGAGGGTAGAATTCCTCCAAGTTACTACCTCTTGCTTCAGCTGATGGCAGGGCAAATTTAACAGTACCTGCTGGTCATGCAATCTTCGACAAGCGTTTGCCGAATGTCTAAAATTTCCGGATATATTGCGGGCCACCAAGAGCATCTCCTGCACGCCCCTGTCATTTTTAAAAAAATGTTGCACCACCAAATTAATTGTGTGAGCAAAACATGGGACGTGTTGAAATTCGCCCACATGTAATGCTCTCACAATATTGGTGGCATTGTCCGAAATCACAAATCTCGAGGAGAGTCCAAGTGGGGTAAGCCATTTAGCAATGATTTTCCTGAGTTTTCCTAAGAGGTTCTCAGCGGTACGCCTATTAGTCATACCAGTTATACAAAGAGTAGCCTGCCGCTGTATCAGCTGTCTTTTGGTAGATGTTGCTGCTGCTGTTGCTGTTGTAGGCAATACACCTACCCAGTGGGCTGTCAGTAATGTAATCCTTAGTTTGCCCTGTCCCACTTGTCCACATATCAGTGGTCAACTGGACTATGGTTACAATGGCATTTCTGAGGACATTAATAAGGTTTTTTTTAATGTCATTGTACAGACGTGGAATTGCTGTTCTAGCGAAGTGGAATCTAGAAGGGATCTGGTAGCGAGGACCTTAATTAACTGTTGAAAACCCACTGCAGTAATGGCGGATACTGGATGCACATCTAATACCAGCATAGCTGTTATGGCGTCAGTAATCCGCTGTGCAACTGGGTGATTGCTGTCATACTTGTTTGCCTTTGCAAACGATTGTTTGACAGTTAATTGTGTTTTGGAGGATACACTACAAGTAGTCTTCCTCCTGGCCCCCTTCTGGGATGAAGATCCACTCACAGCAACAGCAGCAGCAACAGGCGTAGTCATCAAGGATCCTTTAAAGGAATCACAGATAGGAGAGGTGTCAATCATGCTTCGAATAACAACATTGGATGCAGCAGGACTACTCCCGATGACGAATGAGGATGTTGATGATGGAGATCGAGGGCACTTGGACCCCACAGACAGGGAGCAAGAAGGTGACACTGGACTTGTTACGTTTTTAGTTTTGAAACTTGGTGATATACACTTTGATATTTGAATGCGCTCCAAGTGACGTAACAAGGAGGAGGTTCCTAGGTGGTTTAGGTCCCTCCCTCTACTCACTCTTGCTTGGCGACGATTACATATGGCTTGACAACTGTTGTCCGGATTGGGGAGGAATAATTCCACACGTGAGAAGTGGATTTTTTTGTCTTTTGCCCCGGCATGACAACAACGGGATTTGGCTTTTGCAATCCATGGGCAACAGCTGTTGCCTTACTTACACAAAGGACATCCTCGACATCAACATCCTCATCACCAACATCTTCATCATCAACATCCTCATCATCCTTAGTGCCTTTAACTACCAAAATATCCTCCTCCATGTGCAATTCCCCAGAAGCATCCTTACTGACTACGTCTGCAAGATGTTGACTGCCCTTCCCCACATTTACATCCGTCAGTACACTAGTATTTAGGTCTGGCTCACACATGGCAATCATGGACACACTTGCACTCTCCTCTGGGATTTGTGATTTCGATTTCTCAGGGCATACAATTGTTTTTTTCCGGAGCTGTCTTACTCTTAACAACTTTAAATTTTTTAATGGTACCACCACCACTACTACTACAAGCAGAAGGGATATCAGAATCAGCAGTCAACATAAATAAAGGCCTTTTCCTTTCCTTGCCACTTTGTGTAGTGAATGGCATATTGCCAAGTTTTGTTTATCTAAAGGCAACTTGCCTTTCGATTTTTTTTTTTTTTCTTTACTACAGTAAAAGTAGCTTTACCATATACATAGCGTGACTTAAGCCCTGGGGCATGGGCCTTCATAGAGGATAAGGAAGTTGACAGACTTGCATTATCATGATGACTGCTGGCGACAGCTACAACATGTGGTTCTTGGCCTTGCTCTCCTGTCATGTGACAGCCCTCCATATTTTCTGCGGTCTTGAATCAGTGTCACAAGCACCAATAGTGTAGCCACGGTGCGGTTACAAAATTCTCACACGTGCAGTCGTGCGCACACAGAAAAAAAAATATACAAAAGAAACTTTTTTTTTTCCGGTCCAGAACTTGGGCCCAGAGCACAGGTTGATGACGACTGGAGTCGGGCAGGACTAGGTTGCGTTGCTGTATCTTGTGCGGCTAAGCCTAACACGCGCGCACACACACACACACAGAAAAATATTACACAAAAAATACACTATTTGGGCCCAGATGGACGCAGCAGACAGCACAGCACCAGCCCAAATGGATCAGCAACAGCACCAGCACAGATGGACAGAGCTGACAGCACAGCACCAGCCCAGATGGACAGAGCTGACAGCACAGCACCAGCCCAGATGGACACAGCAGACAGCACAGCACCAGTCCAGATGGATCAGCAAACAGCACCAGCCCAGATGGACACAGCAGACAGCACAGCAGTGACAGCACCAGATGGATCAGCAGTGCAATAGCCTAGGACACAGCAGACAGCACAGTGACAGCACAGCACCAGCACAGGTAAGTACCTCCCAGCCCTACACTACCCACTCTCCCTGTTCAGTCTCCACAGCCGGAGTGAAATGGCGGCCGCCGCGTGGTCCCTTATATATAGAGACAAAAGCTTGCGAGCCGCGAGATTTCGTCTCTACGGTTTTGCCTCGGTTTGAGATCCGGGGCCGGCGGGGGCACGTTTAGGTTCTCGCCCCGGATCTCAAAATTCGGGTGGGTTCAGATCTCTGAGATCCGAACCCGCTAATCTCAAAAATATATATATGAAATGCAGGTAGGTTGTGATTTATAACCTCAATTGGCTGATCATGTGACTTGTTATAGAACTGTCAGTTACTGCATCAACTGCAACTGTTAATATGTCAACTGACGTTGTAATGTAAGCTTATTTTAATTAAATTATATATATATATGAAATTAATTTAGATAGATATATAGATAGAAAGATTGATAGCAATGGTGAAGTGTAGATGAGAATGTTATTTATAACCTCAATAGGCTGATCATGTGACTTGCTATAGTACTGTCGGCTATCAACTGTAACTAACTCTTAATATGTTTACTGACCTTGTAATGTAAGCTTACAGTATTTTAACCAAAATGATAGGTAGATTATAAATAGATAGATAGCAATGGCAAAATAAATTCAGGTTATTTTTCACCTCAGTATACTGACCATGTGACTTGTAACATCATAAACAGCCTTTGTGATGTCACTCTACTTTGGTAGAATGGTCACCATTTTATTATTTTGTAGAGAGCTGTCAGTTATCAAGTCTATCAGCTGATATGCATGTCACAATGTAAGGTATGTTTATTTTAGCCTAAATGTTATATATGAAAATAATGATAGATAGCATTAGTGAAATGCAGGTAAGAAGTGATTTAGAACCTCAATAGACTGATCATGTGACTTGCTATAAAACTGTTAGTTATCAACTGTATTTGTTAATATGCCTACTGACTGTGTAATGTAACTATTTAAACCTAAATGATCGATACATAGATAGCAATGGTGAAATGCAAGAATAGTAGGATGTGATTTATAACCTCAATAGGCTGATAATATTTATTGCTATAGAACTGTTAGTTATCAACTGTAACTGTTAATGTGCCTACTGAACTTGTAATGTAAGCTTATTTTAACCTAAATGATAGATACAGGTTTGGATTAAGGGCCACATGGGCCTGGGGCTGAAAATGTTCAAGGGCATATACTGAGAAGGGGAGGAGCTGTAACCAGTGCTGTGTGGGTGTGACCAGTGACCAGTGCGTGTGTACCCCCCAACACTATCAGCCCCACTGTCTCACAAAATACACTTAGGCCCAAGGGTGGAGCAGCGAGACAGTACTGTCCCGCTGAAATCGAGATGTTGGGGAGGGGTGCGCCCTCTATGGGTGGCGCCCCTGTTTGATCGCACTGGTCAAACACCTCTAGAGCCGGCCCTGCCCAAGTTCTCTGAGTTTGACCGCAACCAAATTCACCCGAACATGCAGCTTGCATATATCAGTGACATATGTGCAGGCTGCTTGCGTGGGGATAAAAAATAAATAATTAAAAGGTTAATGTTTTTTTTTTTTTTTTAAATGACGTAGGGTTCCCCCGTCCAAAAGCATAACCAGCCTCAGGCTCCTGAGTCAGTCCTGGTTCTAAATACACAGGGGGGTAAAATGTCTAAGGTTTCCCCATATTTTAGGAACAAGCACTGGGCTCCCAGACCCAGTCCTAATCTTAAAAATAGTTGAAAAAATGGCATGTGGTTCCCCCTATTTTTAAAACCAGCACCGGACTGAAACCTAGCCGGGGTATAATGCCGCAGCAAGGGGACTCTTACACCGGGTCTCCCCGGCAAAAGCATTAACACCCCAAGCTAGTCAGCCCAAGCCGGGGATCTCAGGGAAGGTGGGGACCCCCCAATAAAGAGGTCCCCCTCTCCCGAGCACCCCAGGCTTACGTTGAAGCTAGGGGCTCTTCCCTGCACCCCTGGCTGGTGGGTGCAGGGGTAATAGTGACAAAAATAGATTTTTACTGTTGTCTTTTACAGTGGAACTACAGGTGCCAGCGTGCCTGCCTTTTGGCACTTGTACAACTACAAGTGCCAGCAGGTGACTGGCACCCGTACCTCCACTGTAAGAAAAATAGTAAAACAATGACATGACACACACACCGTTGAAACTAAAAGTTTATTACATACCTAACACACTCACACATACTGTACATACCTTCTGCCAGATGTTCTGTCCACTTCTCCAGTAGAATTTCCACAGTTTACCTGTGAAAAAAAAAAATCCTACCTTCTGGCATCGCATCTGCCCCCTTCTCCAGTAGGCTCCCTAGGACTTGGCAAAACAAAAAAATGAGGTACGCGGACCAATTCGAACATGTAAAGGTATGTGTTACGACATATATATCTACCACTGCGAATGACACAGTCCGTCTGTTTCTGTCAACCAATCAGTGGCCGATAACTGTAGAATGGCCTCTGATTGGCTGGCAGGCCTGGCAAATGACAGAAACCAGCCGCTCTCTATCATTCACGGTGGTAGAGTTATATGTGATAACATATATATATGTAGAATGTAAGCTCTTATGAGCAGGGCCCTCTACCCTCTTGTGCTTCTCCCTACTTTACTTTCATCTACTTCTTACTCCCCACTAGGGCGCCTAACACTTAGGCCCGTATTCAATTTGAGGCGAAAAGTCCAGACTTTTCGCCTGCTGGACTTTTCGCCTCCTTCGCCTGTTTTCCAGGCGGAAAAGTATTGCGTGCGTGCCCGCTATTCCCCGTATTCAATTCCAAAGTAGGCGAAAACGGGAACAGCCAAAACTTGGATCAGCGAAAAAATACGGGAATTTTTGGGAAAATTCTGTGAATGTCCTTGACCTGGGGGATCACTATGGGTACCTCCGTTTTTCCCTGCAGAAGAAAGTCAGGTTTTTAAATAGCCGAGGCAGGTGCTTTTTTCCTGACTTTGAAGAAGTGATGCAGAAGAGCACTTATCTTTTGTTTTTTGTTTTTAAAAGTGGTCCCTTCAAATTTGGGGCACTTGAAAATGGGTACTAGCATATTTTTAAGTCCCTAAATTAATTTTTTTTAAATTCTGCAAAAATGCACCTGCCACTACTCTGTGCAATGAGGAAAACACCTGCCACATATAAGGGGAGCCGTGTTGATTTAGTTTGTCTATTTTAAAAGTATTTTTAAGTTTTAGTTTTTCACCCCCCCAAAAAAAAAATCACAGATGCAGACAGAAAGCCATCGCAAAGTGAGTGTCGTGACGTCAGCATTTGGGGATGGTGACTGGGGAGAAACGCAGGTGTGCCTGTCAGTTTGAATGACTTTTTCTGGGCGTGCATAAATTAGCCACTGCGACGGCATACGCAGCTTGAGTGCTCACGTGTACAACAAGACTTGCAATTTCTGAGACAGGTCAGAGCTGCTGTAATTCTGCGTAAGGGGCCGATGTTACGATGTATATGCAGGACTGTGAGTGAGAAAGCGGTATGGCGCGTCTCTATGCTGGCTGAGCGGTTGCAAACAGCATATTTTTCACAGCAAAACTGCATTTATGTATTATGAGCTTTTCTTTTTGTTCATGCTTCTTAGTTTATTACTTTTATTATGATCCTCTATAGTTTACCAATTATGATTTTTTTGTATATTTTCACTGCTTGTTCTTTCGGTATCTTTTATTCTGCATTAGTCAATGTCCTTTCTCTCTACATCTCAGACTACCCTTCCCACCTTCAGAAATGACCAGAGAATTGATCTCCCCAAGCCAATCTCCAAGACTATGTATGGTAAGTACTTGTCTTAAAGATACAAATATGATATTTATTTATTGTAAATTTAGCTTCACAATAGTGAGAGTACAACACTGGATTGTTCGTTATTAATGTGTTAGTGCTCATTGTCATGTCATTAACCGTTATAACAAAAAGTTCAGTTATAAAATACGGATAGGTTCAGATTTAACTAGTTTGATTATATGACTGGCTTACATCATAAACAGCTGTTTTGATGTCACTCGGTTTGGGTATTACAGGGAGTGTCTACTACAGGACAGTCAGTTACCAGCAATTTCTGAGTAGGTGTTTACTGTGATGATTTGTGACTACTTCTTCTAAGTTCCACAACATTGTCTCAGGTAGGCTAATTTCTGTACGTTTAAAAATTCTACTTACCGGTATGAGTAAATTTAATTTTAAAAATGTGAAAAAAAATAGGGTTATATAGTAAAACTAGCAACTGACCCAGGGGGAGATGTATTAAAGCTTGGAGAGAGCTAAAGTACTAACCAGTCAGTCTCTAACCATCACTTTACAGGCTGTGTTTGAAGAATTACAGTTAGAAGCTGACTGGTTAAGCAAGTGGTTTTTGTCCTTTCTAGGACGGACATCTGGGGGTAAATACAGTATAATAGCCCGTGCGGTGCAGGCATTAGTGCATTTCTGGCGAGTTTGTTGATTTTTCTTTTTAAATGATTGCCACTTTAAAGCATCCTGCAAACTTGCTGAATCGCATGGGATATGATATTTACCCCCTGGTGACCAAAACTCGTCAATGTTTGTTTGTTGTGTTTTTTGTCTACACACTCCCCACCTCTTCATCCCAAGTCCCTGCCTCCTCCTCTACCCTGTCTATTATTATCGACTCCCTTATGTCACTGGCCAAAACCCTCCCCCTCACCCGAGTCCCTTTCCCCTCCTTTTTATAAACAAAAGACACAAAAAAGACTACGAGCTAATCCATGAATCAAATGTTGTAAGAAATAGCAGCGCATTCACACCACAACAAAACAATGGTGATGCACTAATAAACAGATAAATATTATACTGTACTATGTAATTCCCAAAATGGCAGAAAAAAATCTCAAGGCACCACCTATGTAATATTAATAATCTTTATAGAAAAAGAATACGTCAGTCACATTTACACTTATAAATAATCACATTATCCAAAATAAAAAACTCAAGTGCACTCCTAAAAATTTAAATATATAAAAAATATACTGCCTCTAAAGAAAGTAAACCACTGGATCTTTGGTGCCTAGAGCAATCTCTTGTCAAATTAATGACATATGGAAAATCCGATAATAAATATATAAAGCTCTGCGTCCGGAAAGTATTCACAATGCTTCACTTTTTCCACATTTTGTTAGATTACAGCCTTATTCCTAAATGGAATAAAGTAATTTTTGTCCTCAAAATTCTACAAACAATACCCCAAATAACAACGTGTAAAACTTTTTTTTGACATTTTTGCAAATTTAATAAAAAAAAAACCCAAAACACTAATAAATCACATGTATATAAGTATTCACGGCCTTTGCCATGAAGCTCAAAATTGAGCTAAGGTGCATCCTGTTTCCACTGATCATCCTTGAGATGTTTCTACAGCTTAATTGGAGTCCAACTGTGGTAAATTCAGTTGATTGGACATGATTTCGAAAGGCATACACCTGTCTATATAGGGTCCCACACATGACAGTGCATGTCAGAGCACAAACCAAGCATGAAGTCCAAGGAATTGTCTGTAGACCTCCGAGACAGGATGGTCTCGAGGCACAAATCTGGGGAAGGGTACAGAAAAATATCTGCTGCTTTGAAGGTCCCAGTGAGCTCAGTGGCCTCCATCATCCATAAATGGAAGAAGTTTGGAACCACCAGGACTCTTCTAGAGTTGGCCGGCCGTCTAAACTGAGCGATCGTGGGAGAAGGGCCCTAGTCAGGGAGGTGACCAAGAACCCGATGGTCACTCTGTCAGAGCTACAGCATTCCTCTGTGGAGAGAGGAGAACCTTCTATTCCAGAAGGACAACCATCTCTGCAGCAATCCACCAATCAGCCTGTATGGTAGAGTGGCCAGACAGAAGCCACTCCTTAGTAAAAAAGCACATGGCAGTCCACCTGGAGTTTTCCAAAATGCACTCTCGGACCATGATGAGACAAAGATTGAACTCTTTGGCGTGAATGCCAGGCGTTATGTCTGGAGGAAACCAAGCACTGCTCATCACCAGGCCAATACCATCCCTACAGTGAAGCATGGTGCTGGCAGCATCATGCTGTGGGGATGTTTTTCAGCGGCAGGAACTGTGAGACTACTCAGGATAGAGGGAAAGATGAGTGCAGCAATGTACAGAGACATCCTGGATAAAAACCTGCTCCAGAGCGCTCTTGACCTCAGATTGGCGCGATGGTTCATCTTTCAGCAGGACAATGACCCTAAGCACACAGCCAAGATATCAAAGGAGTGACTTCAGGACAACTCTGTGAATGTCCTTGAGTGGCCCAGACAGAGCCCAGACTTGAATCCAATTGAACATCTATGGAGATATCTGAAAATGGCTGTGCACCGACGCTTCCCATCCAATCTGATGGAGCTTGAGAGGTGCTGCAAAGAGGAATGGGCGAAACTGCCCAAAGATAGGTGTGCCAAGCTTGTGGCATCACATTCAAAAAGACTTGAGGCTGTAATTGCTGCCAAAGGTGCATCAACAAAGTATTGAGTAAAGGTTGTGAATACTTATGTACATGTGATTTCTTAGGTTTTTTTTTTTATTAAATTTGCAGAAATCACAGAAAACCTTTTTACATGTTGTCATTATGAGGTATTGGGGCAGATGTATGAAGCTGTGGAAAGTGATAAAGTGCAGAGTGATAAATGACCAACCAATCCGCTCCCACCTCTCATTTTTCAAATACAGCCTGTAACATGACAGTTGTGAGCTGATTGGTTGATCGTTTATCACTCTGCACTTTATCACTTTCCAGAGCTTCATACATTTGCCCCATTGTGTGTAGAATTTTGAAAACAAAAATGAATTTATTCCATTTTGGAATGAGGCTGTAACATAACAAAATGTGGAAAAAGTGAAGCGTTGTGAATGCACTGTATATGCGCACACTGTTATACCAGTGTCTCACCCCATCAATACCTACTTGCAGAGTCCCATGAACAATCTGCTGAGTTTAGAAGGACACACCTCCTAATAAGCACTCTCACGGTGGGCACTTCTGGTAAGTAGTGGGGGTCCGGTCTGTGTTTCACATGTGCAGCTGATAGCCAAGGGAGTTTCCAATGCACAAACCCAAACAAAGTGAGCTGTTTTGAGTCACAGTCGCTTGTATAATTGTGCTGATGGAGCTTCCAGCTCCTGGCTTTAGACTCAGTCTATTAGGCTTCCACGGCACCAGATCCCCGTTGCAGTATCGTGGCAGCAAAGCTGTGGTATACAATCACTGGCAGGTAAATCTCTGACCGGTTTCGCTCCAATATGGGGTCTTTATCAAAGAGGAATCATATGCAGGACAAGACGTTTCTTCATTCAAATATTTAACTTGCCAATCAACATATCATCCATACCTGTTGACCTAGGTGTGCTCAGATCAGCATTTCTCTTAATTGAGTCTTGTGTCTAAATTCTACAGACTAAAAACTCATAAGGTTATAAATATAGACATGCACAATTTATATCCATAATACATATAATATTCAATAAAATATTATTATAAACGTACATTTTTTCTACTTCAGGGTCCATAGGGGGTCCACAGGGTTGACCTTTGGGTATAGGTTGGGGAACCAAATCCGGGCACCACGCAGTTAAAGCTTTCAGCTCCCAGGATGCACTGGGTCCACTCTCCCTATAACCCCGCCCCCCCAGCCAGAGGCACCTCAGTTTAAGTTGGTGCCCGGCTGATTAGCAGCCCCTAAGCTTTAATTTTTTCTAAGAACAAAGTTTTTTATTTTTTACTTTGGACTTTTAGAGCGGCAGCGTCGGACTGTCCATAGGACATCCAAGCTGCCACTCCGTCACCCCGCCGGCGCTGAGACGCCAGTACAGATTTGGGGATCTCAGCGGGACCCCAGAGTCTGTACTAGCCGGACTCTGTGGGCGCCCAGGACTGCTGCCGCATCCACAGGGAGCAGGTAAGGTCGCGGGTCACCGCTTGCGGTGATCCGCGCATTTCATATGCAGTCCTGTACCTCCGGTCTCCGGGGACAGACCGGAGGTGGCGGCGGGCCCCCCCCATACCCCATGTGTCCACTAGACCACCAGGGACTTAGCGATCAGCGCTGGGAGACGGCGCCACGGGGGTTAATAGCCGGCCAAGGGAGGCAGCCTTCCCTGTTACAGTGGCTCCTCCCCTCAGCTCAGCGCGCCTTTCAGTGTCCAAAGTCTGGCGTCGCTGAGCTGCTTCCTCCGCGGGCCGCGCTGCTTCTGAGGTCTCCAGCGGCCATGTTCTCTGTGGTGCAGCGGCAGATCTCCGGAGATGGCGTTTGTCTCAGTCCCCCTGCATATCTCACCATTAGGTGAGTGTACACAGCACTATAGCCTTCCCAGACACTGAATCTGGGCAGTTGAATGTAGCGACATAGTGCAGTATATTATGTCATGCTTATGTATGTATATATATATATATATGTCTGCATTGTTTGTGACTTATGCTAGTGCTGACTGTCTGTACTTTGGACCTCATTCAGAGTCGGTCGAAGCGGCCACACGGTCGTACGCCACCGATGTTCGCAATACTGCGCATGCGTTAAGTTCGCAATGCGCTTGCGCAAACTAGCCGCTACGATCAGAAATTTCTCTCTCCTTGAACACAGCCAGGTTGGTAGTTTGAGTGACAGATAGAGGCGTTTGTGGGTGGTAACAGGGGAAGGTGCTTGAAAACGGGGGTGTGGAGATCTGAACGCAGGCGTGCCTAATTATGCGAACAGCGTTTTATGGGAGTGCATACGGTTTATGGGAGTGCATAATTAGCAAAGTAGCGTCATGGCACATGTTCCATGGGAGGTTTTTACACTGACATGATCGTAGAGCTTAAGAGAGGGTATGGTCAACCTTAAGCTGTACGACCAGTTCCGATGGTTACCGATGCGCGCGATTAATCCTTATATGCCCGGAGATGACGTGTAATGCGTACGAGAAGGGGGCGTATTTTTTGGTCTTCCGGCCGCTTCCTCCCCTTGGTTGGCCAGTAACCGATCCGAACTTAGGGACGCAACTTGCGAGGGAATCATTTGCATATCCGGCCCCTTTTCCTGTACGACCGTGCGGCCGCTTCGACCGACTCTGAATGAGGTCATTTATCCTTTCACCTGTCAGTGTATATCTATCCCTTTTCTTTACAATCTGCCCTAATACAGCTGTACTTAGGGTGGTTCTGAGACGTCACATATATATACTCGTTAATATTTGTGAGGTTTGTCACATACTGTTGCGTGCTGCACGTTGCCATATTTTTAGGTGGAACTGTGTGTTGCATACACTGAAAATGGGTCCCTGCAGCTAGTTTTAGCATTAGTCGGGACCAGTATAGCGCTGCTTGATTCTGACAAGGAGAGCGTGATACTGCGCCCATTTTTACTATCCTGCAAGTCATGTGCTGCAGGTGTTAGTGCGGTGGATTTGACTCATAAAGGGTTATGTATGTGGCGCCATCTGGTGCCGGGCCCCTTACACGACCCCCTTGGGCGGTTTGTTTCTTGGGATCCTCTCCATTGCGGATCGCCGGGCAGGCCCCTTTGTTGTAACTCACTTGGGGTTACTTCTCCATACTGCCCTTTTCATCTCAGGGTATCTCGCAGTTTCTTGCACTCTACTCCTGTGACACAGACTATCGCTCCTTGCAGGTGTTTTTCACAGTACATGAATTCCCCCTGGTGCCACAATGGTCTGTCATGCCCCTTGCAGGGATTACCACAACAGCCACCCTGGGTGGATGTTGTTTTTCTACGAAACGCAAAATGGCGTGGTTACTTCCCAGTTGGCTCTGCCGTGAACTGGATGCTGTTTTGGGCTCTTCCCTCTTACACGGGGGGGGGCCTATTTCAAGTATTTTTATCCATGCTTTGGGGCTGGTAGCAGGTCCATTCTGGTTAGAGAGAATGTTGATCCTGCACCTGTATCTTACACCCTCAGTCTAACGGGCCTTCGGGTTCCCTGTTTCTACCTAGCGGGTGGATCGCATGGCGGGACTCTGGCTGTCGCTAGATACGAAGTATCACAACAGCAATTTGGCCTCCGGTCCCAAATTCCCTGAGGGTCATCACGAGCCCCTCCTGGGGTGGATCGGCATGTTACTCGTCTGATTACAGACGTTACTATGCCTTATATTCCTGCGTGGTCAGATTCTACGGATCCGTAGGTGGTAAATCTGCCTGAAATCAGTATACTCGCTTTCAGGGGCTGTTACCCATCCTACCATGGCTATAGCATGGTTGGTTGATACTATTGCATACTGGGCTGATGCATTTGGGACATTTTTTCCCCTCCATCACGTCTGGGGTTCAAATGTCTTTGGTCGCTCACATACTGTATGCTGTTGTCGTATGTGGTTGTATACCAGTCTCCTAATTTTCAGAGTTCCGGCTGTGACTGTAACCGCTGTACTACCCTATGGCTGAGCTCTGGGAATGCAGAGGTGCAGATACCATCTACAGGGAATATCTTGTTTGGTCCTGACCTTGACAAGATTGTAGTTTTACTAACGACACGTTTACCGCCTTCAGCTACTCCCACTACAGGGCCTCAGACTAAATCTGTTACGTCTTTTGGTCCTCACAGTCAGGCTAAAGGCCTGTTTCTTCTTAGGCTGTCAGCCTCTACAAGGGCCGCCATATCCAGTACTGAGCAGACCTGGACTTCCAGCCGACCTTGCTTCTGAACCTAAGGATAATTCTTCAGCCTAACGGGACAGGTCTACAACTGGGGGATTCCAGAGTGAGCTACTGACTTTCTCAGTGCGCCCACTGCTGGTGTCAGGTCACCACAGCTGCATAGGTAGGAGTGGTACTCTCTCACGGGTACGTCCTCTCATTGCTCAGACGGCCTCTTTACAGGTGGTGGTGCGCGGGCCGTTCTTCAGACCCGAACAGGGCCTTACATATCCAGAAAGCTATACAGTCTTTGCGGTAAGCAGAGCTAGTTAGGCCATCCCCACTATCTCAACGAGGGACTGGTTGTTCTGCTTTCTTTCTGGTGCAGCGGCTGAATGGTCCTCTTTGGCCTATTCTCTGTTTCAATTCCCTGAACCAGTTTCTAAAGGTACATATAGAGATCTCTCATCAGCATGGGCTCAGGTTTGCTGTGCCACAGCAACACTTGCAATTTTTCGGGCTCTGCCTTTTGGGACTGTCCTCAGCCCCACGGGGGTTTACCAGCTTTATGGATTTTCTGACTGTTCCCCGGTTCAGTATATCCGACTGCTCCAGTATCTGGACGGCCTCCTGCTCTTAGCAGGATGACCGAGGTACTCTACAGCCAGGTCAGAATGGCCGGGGCTTCTTCGCGGCGCAGATGTTAGTCAGCGGGGGGAAAAGTCCTCCATGCATCCCTCTCAGGGTATTCTTCATCTGGGAACCCTGCTGGATTCTCAGAAATCTGAGAATTCTTTTGGCATATGACAGGATCTCCACTCCTTGACTAGGAGTATGCGGATGTCTATGTGGTCGACATATGTCAGTACACTCTGGGATGCGTGGTCAAATATCCTGAGTGTCTGCCTTTGGATAGGTGGAATGGGCTTAGTTCTATTCCAGGCCTTTCCATAATTGGCTCCTCTCCAGATGGAACGAGTTTTTTCCGTCGGATCACTGTTCAAACGACGATGCTCTCTCCGGAGGCGAGTCGGTCACTGTCCAGGTGGCTATGGCCATCTCGTCCAGGGCATTCTTTTGCTACGAACAGTGTCTGGTTCGCATTTGTTTCAGTACAGTTGGACGTCTGTCGATTCCGCCCTACCAATTAACTTGTTGGAACTTTAGGCTGTCTTGGGCCTTCACTGGCATTACACGTATATTTCAGGGTAAACCTCAAAAGGGTCAGTCCGACAGTGTTACGACAGTGGCTTCCATCTTGGCAACACTGTTCGTTGGGTGGCAATGACAGAATTGTCTCACATTCTGACATAGGCCGAGGGTCAACTCCAGGCCAACTCTGCAGCGTTCAGTCTAGGAGCTCTCCATTGGGAGGCGGGCTTCCTCAGCCGTCACGAGGTGCCTCCCAGGGACTAGTCTCTTCTCCAAGAGATGTTTCGTCTCCTGGTGAGCAGAGGGGGCCTCCCTGAGGTGATCCTCATGGCCTTCTGACTTTATCACACACTACCAGTGTTACGGTCCAGCACTAGGGGTTTTGAAGCAACCTTCAGTGACTTTGTCGGTGAAGTGGTCCTTCCACTTTGTGTACCTGGGTCCTCTGGTCTCCTTTCTTCCTCGAGGTCTTCGGAAGCTACATTTGAGACAGAGATACTTTCCTGCTGGTGGCTCCTGATTGCCCCAGATGTCAGGGGTACTTGGATTTTCGGAATTTCCATACCGATACTCCATTCCTGATGCTTCACTATCCGGACCTGTTGTCACAGGGTCCTTGTGTGGCCCTGGACCTGGATCGTTTGTCTTTGACTACGTCCCTACGGGGGTCCTACGGCTTCCCTGGCTTTGTCATCAGAGCACATAGATCAGCTTTTGCTGGGACCTTCCACAGGCTGTGGCAGGCTTAATTCTTATGGTATCGTACCTGTCGCTACGATCCTCCGGCGTTCAGGATTTCCAGATATTCTGGCATTACTTCCTGCTGGCTTGGGTCTCACCCTCCGCTTGCCCTTCCTGACAGTGCGGAACTCTACACTGTCAGTATGGTTAAGACGTGGAATTGCTCCACTCTGGTATCCAGTTCATCCTTCAGAGTGTTTTCTGGATTATGCCGCCATTTATCCCCCCTAGGGGCTCCTTGGGAGTTAGTAGTGGTTCTTCGTTCGCTCCGGGGACAGTCAATGGAACCACTGGATGTGATAGCCATTACATGGTCTATTGCTTAGGTTCTCTCTCTCTCTCCGTCTCTTATGGCGTTTATATCCGCCAGGTGAGTGTCGAAATTGGGAGTGTTCTCAGGTGGCTCCCTCTTCTGGATGGTATTATGTCAGGGTGTGAGTTGCACTCGCCCTGTGTTTCTTCTTAAAGTGGTTTTTAGGTTCCATATTGTTCTGGAACTTAGGGTACGGCCATTCAGTCTCCAGTCCTCTCGGCTGGTGTGGCCTCATTGACTGCGGTCCTGCCTCTTTGGATTTATGTGATCCGTTCAAGTTCCTTAGGGAAATCGGACTCCTTATTTGTGGTCTAAGATTTCTGGTTTTTACAGGAAGGGATGGCCGGCCTATAACCAGTTGTTGGCTGGATGGCTTCGTATGTCTTCCTCAGGGGCCTACCCATGGGTAGGCCTTTCTGTTGTTGATGCTTGTTTTTCTCGGGCCCTGTACCACTCGTGGGCGGCTCGCTGTGGCGCCTCGGCTGTTCTGCCTTACTAGGTGGCCACGTGGTCTTCTGTCCACACCTTTTTAAGGTTCTAGGCATTGGTTTTCCTTTGCATCTCAGTACAGGAGTGTCCCCACCCTTGGTTGAACTGCTTTGGGACATCCCCAAGGTCAACCCTGTGGACCCCCTATGGACCCTGAAGTAGAAAACAAGAGATATGGTAAGAACTTGCCTTTGTTATCTCTGTTTCTACGAAGTCCATAGGGTCCACAGGGCGCCCGCCCTGACGCACCTGGCTTCATATGGGCTGTGTTACTGGTCACCGGTTTCCCGTCTCCTTTTCTGTGAGTATGGTTCTTGAGTGTTCCAGTTTTCTCTCTCTCTCTTTCTTTCCTCCTTTGGCTACTTACAAACTGAGATGCCTCTGGCTGGGGGGGCGGGGCATAGCGCTCACAAGCGGGTCGATGGTCGGGGCTCGCAGCAAAATGGGATGACAGCTCGCCCCATTCTGTAGGCGGGTCGGGGGGTGGCTGCACAAACGAGGCGTTCCTGAAGGAATGCCTGCCGTGTTTGGGCGGCCCTAATGACCTCACATGTGATGTCAGTAGTGAATTTCCTGCTTTATTAGAGCAGGAGGTTCACTGGGGCTTGTAGTGGAATAATCACGACCATCGCCAGGCCGCCCTCACAAGCTGTGGCTGGTCACCCGCAGCTAGGCGAGTGGCCTGGAGGCGGATTTTTAAATCCGCCCTGATTCAGAGCGAGCACTCGCAAATAGCGAGCGCCTCTGAATCAAGACCATAGCCCTTTTAAAGAGCCAGACCCAATTCCAGGACCTCATATTTAAAGGTTTTTGCTATACTATTTTAAGTAGAGATGTACGGTTCAGTTTTCCTGGATACTAAACACACTCAAACTTAGGGGTTCCAAGTCGAACCAAGCCCTGGCTTAGGTCTTCATGCCAACTTCAGATCCCAATACAAGCCAAAACAACTTCCCCATGCCAGATCTTTAGTGTTTTGAATTGCGTCATCTTCCTGGTGTCGGACCTCGCGTTTCTCGATTGCATATAAAAGTCCCTCCTTCGTAATCAGGCGCCATTTCACACAGGAGACCGGAGGAAGAGGGTATGAGGCTGGGCTGGAGAACTAAAAAGAAAGTAAAAACAATTAGGAGCTCTGGGCCTGATTCAGAGCCGGACGCTCTGAATCAGGGCCGTCCTAGTTAAATTTGGAGCGGCCTTTTGGACGCTCGCATAGCTGTGGGTTACCACCCACAGCTTATGCGAGCGTCAATGATGATGGTCGCGATGGTCAAGACCATTGCGACCATCAGGCTTGCGACGAGACCCTTGCGGTAGGGTCTCGCTGCCGCAAGCCCCGGAGTGATTTTGGCTCTATCAGAGCCAAAATCACTCCCACTGACATCACTAGTGATGTCAGTGGGGCCGGACCCAGACGGTAGGCGTTCCCATGGGAACGCCTCCGTCTGGGCAGCCACGCCCCCGGCACACCCCTTTGGTGCGAGACCTGGAGCGACGGCTTCCCCGTCCCTCGCCGGGTCTTGCGCATGCGCACGACGGAGCTCCCTCGACCCGCTTGCGAGCGTACAGCACCAAAGGGGGTGTGCTGTCGATGGTGAGTGAGAATGCCTACCGTCTGAGTCCGGCCCCACTGACATCAGTAGTGATGTCAGTGGGAGTGATTTTGGCTCTGATAGAGCCAAAATCACTCCAGGGCTTGCGGCAGCGAGACCCGACCGCAGGGTCTCGTCACAAGCCCGAAAGGTCGCGATGGTCTTGACCATCGCGACCATCATCATGGATGCTCGCTATAGCTGTGGGTGGTAACCCACAGCTATGCGAGCGTCCATGAGGCCGCTCCAAGTTGAGGTAGGAGGACCCTGATTCAGAATGAGCTCTCTGGTCAGAGCGTCCAGCTCGGAATCAGGCCGTGATTACGCAGTTCTCGCGGAATCAGTGTTTTCTCGCGTGGAAGTCCTGTTTCTGGACGCGGGGAAAAAGCTATTTTATTGAATTGCTTAACCCCGCGCCGCAGGACTTTCACCCCTCAATTACTCGCAGGAGAACACCCGCGGGTAATTGGATATGCACCTAAGTCTGCATTTGTCACCATTAAAACAGGCAAATCAGTTTTCCAAACAAAACTAAGGCTGAAGAACAAACTGTGTGTGCAAACTTCACAAATCCCTGAGGAGAGTCTAAGTATGTCCAGTAGTGCTTTGTGTGACTCCGACATTTTTGACACTGTACTCTTAGAGAAGCTTCCTTCCACCATTTCCACACCCTCTACAAATGTTGAGATGAGCAGCAGTAAAAGTAAAGATGGTTTTTGCCCATGATAAGAAGGCCATTGTCATGCCATAAGACCAAAAATCCACCTTTTTCATGTTGAATTATTTTTACCCAAATCCTAATAAAATTTTTCAAGCCATTTGAACCATTTGTGAAGCTAAAGAGGTAGGGACATTAAACATCTAGGAATCTCCTACCTGTTACATCACTTGCAAATCCAAATTATTTGGGAAAATTTCAAAACCTCCTGTAAAATAACAACTAAAGCAGTTCAGCATCAGCTTCCAGCAGCATGGATAGATCCCAGCACATGCAATCTCCACCTCCAACAATTTCATCATCAATCTCCTCATTAGTGGTCGGTGGTAGTCCTCCTGCATCCAATTTGTGAAAGCTGACTGACTCTTCCCCTATCCAGGATTCACCAAAAGAATCCTTGCGCTGGCATGAATCTTGAATAGTTTCAAACAACAATTGAATCCACAGTTAAGAAGAGGCAAGTATGAAAGTAGCCATCCAGTTGTACAGCAGATCACTGAAGCAATGACGGCTATGCTAGCATTAGATCTGCATCCAATATCCGCCATCACTCCCACTGACATCACTAGTGATGTCAGTGGGCCGGCTTCTGACGGTAGGCGTTCCCTTGGGAACGCCCCCGTCAGGGAGGCACGCCCACCAAAGGGGACGTGCTGTCAATCAACATCGACAGCACGCCCCCTTTGATCAGACACAGCGAGCGAAGGAAAGTCCTTCGCTCGTCGCGTCTGGCGCATGCGCACGACGGAGCTCCCGCCGTCGTGCGCTTGCGCAGTGCACAACATCGACCCACTTGCGAGCGGACAGCCGCTTGCGAGTGGGTCTGAATCAGGCCCAATGTCTCTTGCTTTAGTTTCTCCTGCAAATGCTGCAGCCAGGAAAAAAAAAGACATTTTACACTGGGGGTGTGGATGAAGAGTAAAAGCGAAACACCATTTTGACATCTGCGCAGGTTTAAAAGAATTACCCACATTTATTGACATCTCTAATAATTCAATCTGATATACTAAGCATCAATAGGATGGTAGAGGGTTAGTTTAATGACCGTGTACAAATTAGCATGTCACATAGTCCTTTTGATTACTGGGAGAAAAAAAAGGCAATGTAGAGGTAACTGCAAAACCATCTATTTTTGGTAAAAGGTTAAAGCAGTCCGTTACATTTCCAGCATCAAAAGAGCTGGATTATATTCTCTCTATAGCATGGAAACACCCAGATAGCAGATTTCAAATGAACAAGAAATATCCCTCTTATTACCCCTTTCCACAGGACAGTAGGAGATTATGTGAAACTGCTCCTGTGGCCCGTCTTTCTAAAAAGACAGTGCTTCCAGTGCCGGGTGCTGTTTCTTTAAAAGAGACCTCGGACAGAAAGCTGGAACAGACATTAAAATCCTTATACACTGTAGCAGGGGTTTTGATGCGTCCGGCTCAAGTCTGCTGCTGGGTGAACAAAGCCATCGAGACCTGGGCTATGCAATTAGCGGAGGGGATTAGGTCCGGTACACAGCCTGACTACCTCATTCAGTTAGCTGAACAGATTGCAGAATCAGCTGCATTCCTAGGGGAAGCGTCTAAAGACATTTGCAGTCTATCCGCCAGATCTTTAGCATTAGCTGTATCAGCTAGAAGGGCTCTGTGGTTGCGTCAATGGCAAGCAGATGCAGAGTCTAAGGTTCTTTTCGGCTCCGAATTAGATAAGTGGATCTCACAAGCTACAGGTGGAGCTCCCTCCCTACGGAGCTCCCTCCGTCGTGCGCATGCGCAGTGGGGAACATCGACCCACTTGCGAGCGTACTGCCGCTCGCGAGGGGGTCTGAATGACCCCCTAAGAGTATTCTTGCCCCAGGACAAGGTTGCCTCCATTCAGCACTTGGTGCGCATGATTTTACAACATCGCTGAGTGTCTGTACATCTCTGTATCAGTTTCTCGGGAAGACGGTAGCAGCTTTCGAGGCAATACAATATGCAAGATTTCACGCCCGTACTTTTCAATTGGATCTTCTTTCCCAGTGGTCAGGATCCCACCTGTTTCTACATCAGAGGGTCCTTTTGGCGCCTCAAACACGAACATCCCTCCTCTGGTGGCTGAATTCCTCCCACCTGTTGGCAGGAAGAAGATTTGCAATGTGGGATTGGATACTCCTCACTACAGACGCGAGCCTGAGAGGGTGGGGAATCATTTTCAAGGGCACTGGACTCAACGGGAAGCAAGACTGTCCATAAATGTTCTGGAGTTGAGACCAGTGTTTTATGCCCTCCAAATGGTGCATCCCATATTGAAGGGTCAGGCGATCCGAGTTCAGTCGGACAATGTCACAGCGGTGGCATATATCAACAGTCAAGGCTGCACAAAAAGCAGAGCCGCAATGAAGGAGGTAAGCAGGATTTTGATTTGGGCAGAAGAATTCGCAATACCGATTTCTGCAATATTCATACCAGGGGTAGAGAACTGGGAGGCAGACTACCTCAGTTGGCAGGACATCCATCCGGGGGAATGGTCACTCAATCCTCAGGTATTCCATCAACTGACTTTGAGGTGGGGCTGTCCTCAGGCCGATCTCATGGCGCCAAAAATAAACCACCAGTTACCAGTCTACTACTCCAGGACAAAGGATCCTCTGGCTGCGGCGGTGGACGCACTGACAGTTCCGTGGAGTTTCCATTACATCTACCTCTTCCCTCCGTTTCCTCTCATTCCACGCTTCAGAGAATCAAGCGAGAAAGAGTCAAGGTACTGCTAGTAGCACCAGATTGGCCCAAGCGAGCGTGGTACTCGCAAATACAAAATCTGTTAATAGACGAACCATGGCCCCTACCCCTTCAGGAGGATCTTCTTCGGCAGGGGCCGTTCGTTTATCAAGACTTAAGGCGGCTTCGTTTGACGGCTTGGCTACTGAAAGGGCCGTCCTCAGAAACAAGGGGATCCCGTCCAGCGTGATTCCCACTATGGTTCGGGCCAGGAAAGATGTCACCTCTCAGCATTACTATCGCATATGGAAGGCATATGTTGTTTGGTGCGAGCGACGTAGTTACCCTCCGTCAGTCTTTAGGATATCACGTCTCCTTTTTCTTCAGGCCGGTCTAACAGCTGGCCTTCGTCTGGGTTCCTTGAAGGTACAGATATCTGCTTTGTCAATTTTCTTTCAAAGAAAATTGGCCTTACTTCCGGATGTTCAGACCTTTCTCCAAGGAGTCATCAGAATTCAGCCTCCTTTCGTACCGCCCACTGCACCTTGGGATTTGGACTTCGTTTTAGCTTTCCTTCAGTCTGAGATCTTCGAGCCATTGCACAGGGTGGAGATTAAGTACTTAACCTGGAAGGTGGTTCTGCTGTTGGCACTCGCTTCAGCAAGGCGAGTGTCAGAACTCAGTGCTTTATCCTGTCACCCTCCCTACCTCATTTTCCATGAAGATAGGGCGGAGTTGCGCACTCAGAAATCTTTTCTTCCCAAGGTAGTGACTGCTCTTCATATAAATCAGCCGATAGTGGTCCCGGTTTTCAAAGACGATTCTCCTAATTCAAAATTATTGGATGTCGTCAGGGCTCTTAGGATTTACGTGGACAGGACTGCATCTCTCCGTAAAGCTGATGCTTTATTTATTAGGTTTGATTTGGCCCATCCAGGTTGGCCGGCTTCCAAACCAACCATTTCATGATGGATTCGCCTGGCTATCAGACAGGCTTATGTGGTGGCTTCCAGACAACCATGTAGTACCATTACAGTGCATTCAACGTGCTCGGTAGGTCCTTCATGGGCGGTTGCTCGGGGGGTTTAATTGAACCAGCTTTGCAGAGCAGCTACTTGGTCGGGAAAGCATACTTTCCTTAAGTTCTATCGTTTTGATACATTTGCGGCCTCCGCTTCTGAGTTTGGCCGTGCAGTATTGCAGGGTTCTCAGCGCGCTCCCACCCGGGATGTAAGCTCTGGGACGTCCCCATTGTATAGAGACTCCAGTGTCCCCTAGTGGATGAAGGAGAAAATAGGATTTTGGTACTTACCGATAAATCCCTTTCTCCGATTCCCCAGGGGACACTGGACGCCCTCCATGCGCTGTTCTTTCTGCATTGTTACTGTCTTTACAGAGACTACAGTTTGTATTTAGGTCATCTGATTGGCCTGTTACCTTTCTTTTTTCTGCAAATGTTGTGTTATTGCATGTATGTGATTATCGTAGCTTTTCTGTCTCCTTCTCCTTACTTCCAGCTCCCCTCGGGCACAGTTATTTTTAGACTGACCTGGGGGGAGTGTAGAGGGGGAGGAGCTAGTTACTTTTAGTTTGTGTGCCAGCTCTCGGTTAACCCACTCCTATACCCCATTGTATTGAGACTCCAGTGTCCCCTGTGGAATCGGAGAAAGGGATTTATCGGTAAGTACCAAAATCCTATTTTTAATGGCCGTTAAAAAGGGGTTTTAATTAATCGATCATTCTTTTATACCTACCTTTCACTACATACTCCACCTCCATTTCCCTGTACTGCCCTCTGGCTTCTGAGCTAGTTCCCCTCATAATTACTGTAGAACCAAAATCAAAACACGGGGGTCTGCGCACATCTCCCATTTTAAGTCAGTAAATGAGTAAAAACATGTATTTCACACTTTCACTGTTTATAGCTTTTTGACATAACAATTTTTCATATATTTCATTGTCTAGATAAAGCACACCCAAATTAGACAGACCACACCTACAGAGGTTATTATCACCACGTGTCTTTCCCCGTTGCAATGCGCTGGTAGAAAAGCCACTTACTTGTGTGTGCACCCCAGGCTACTTTGTGTCACTCTGTGGCCGGGATGCACTAAACGGAAAATGCGGTAAAACCCCTGTTTAGCAGGCCCTCGCTGTTTTGCGAGCGCACGATTTCCGACCGCAATGACTGGCGCATGCGCATTACGACCCATACGCATGCGCAGATGTGCGAACATCGCTCGGAGCGAGCGATCGGCCGCTTACGAGCGGCTCTGAATCAGGCCCTCTGTCTATAGAAATATGAAAGTCATACACTTAACTGCATTTCTCTAACAAATGAGCACATAGGAGGAGATTGGCAAGCAAACAAATCACATTGCAGCAGGGATGTCTGACAAGAAGAAATATGACACTTCAATCTTTACATACATTTAAACAAAAACTTTTGTCTATGGATTAAAACAACAAAATTCTGTTAGCAGGCAATAAATCACTCACGTCCTGGTAGGAAATGAAGATGCACTGCCTGACACACATGGCCACTCCTGCCAACACATTGGTCTGGCCAAGACAGCTCTGATCTCCAGATGAAGTTCAGATAAGAATTATTGCAGGGTTTTATTTTAAACATTTGCAGCAGTTAAGTGGGTATAAAGATAACGAGGACACTCTGGAAACTGGGGCATAGATTCTTTAATTTTTATAATGCAGGTTAAAAAATGTCTAAAGCCGTGTCTGCTGCTCTCCTTTCTTTTTGTTACCTTGTGCACATTTCAAATGATCTCAAATCTATTATTAGTGACTGAATCCAAGGATTTGCTGGCAGCCATTTTTTCTTTACACTGAAAACCTCAACATCTAACTATTAGTGTAATACTTCACAAGAGAGACATTAGCTACATAATCCTAGCAAGAACTTTTTATCCAAAGTTTAAAAGCAGCAAAGTTCTGCTCAGTGCCCCATTGCACATACTGAGTCACACACAATGCTGATATTGGCGCAAATGGTCTTCTAAGTAGCCAAAAATGTGCACAGTGCATGGTAACATGGTGTGTACCAGTGATGGGTAGTGGCATGTGAGTGTCAGCCTGCTGCAGGGCAGGTGTAGTCGGGCACGTACCTCACACCACTCGCTCTCAACTTCAGGAAGTCAATGACACTCCGGTCAACGGTCCTGGAACACAGGTCAGACGTGGATGGAAACTCATCCTTGGGCCCTGCAGAGGAAGGGAGCTGTGCTATCTCTAGATGACTTCCACCTTGGCCAGTGAGGGGTCATCATTGGCACTTTTGACCTCAGACTTTGTTACACCTCAGTGCCATGAATCGAGGTGCAAAAGATTAGATTCGCCCAAGGAGGGGGGGGGGGGGGGGTAACACACCAACACAAATTCACTCACCAAAAGCACTCTTGTCACCTCACTGGATAAAGGGTCAAGATCTCAGTACCTGCAATTGACAACTCCCCCCAACATGGCTGTACTAAACTATTCTTTTACCAAAGAGTGTGTACCACCCACAACAACCTGGCTACACGTTCACAATTAGGTTCCTAACTCTAGCCGACCCAATGAACAACCACAATACAGTCTGGGTGTACCGCGCTCCCTATCACCATTCTAATCCTTTCCTCCAAATCCAAACATTACATTTATCGAACAGTGCACAATAGTAATAATGCACGATAGTTGCTACAACAGTAGTTACAAAACAAGGCAATAAAACAAAAACTGGTACCTTACCAACAGCCTACTTTAATGGGGGTCTCACGTTGGGGCCTATTCATCATTACTAAAAATTCTCTGGAGATAATTAGGTTTAGAACTTGCATGTTCTACCTAATTATCGGAGGAATTCATCATTCCTCCTCTCCATAAGTATCTATTCTTAAAAACTGTCGTTTTTGCGATGACAGCTTTTCGGGAAATACTGTAGATTCTTTTCCCTACCTGTCTTCACAATTCACTGCCGTCCTCTGTGTTGCCCCGCTCCTTCACCTCTGTCCCCCTGTGGAGTGTCCGGCTCCCACCTCTGCTGCCTGCTCCATTCACTATCCGAATTGTCCCCCGGGAACCCGCTCTCCCCCTTCCTTCCCGACCGGTTCTGGCCGACTATTCTGTGCCCCAGCCTAATAACCTCTGTGTATTGGGCCTACTGCTTGCCTAACAAGGGCCTTGAACACAGCTGCACAGTGCAATGCCCCTTATGCTTCCCTGGGCCTAATGCATGCCTACTACACTCCAGGCCTAGTGCCTGATAGGGCCACGAGTCTGGTGCCTAAACCCCAGGTGATCCAGGGGGTACACAAATACAATATGGACTTATCAGTCCTGTAAGTTTTTGGCTGAACCAAGCCTGGTTCAGCCATGGCTACCCACACTGTGCTCGCCTGAGGCAGACTACTCCCTTCTGCCTCAGGGCTTCTGTCTGTCTTCACCTGAGTAGCAGTGGCCTTTGCTAGCTCAGGACTCTTCACCTGGGGTGCGGAAACCTCTGCAACCCCAGGGCTTTCTGCAGGCTGCACTCAGGGAGCAGGTCTTTATTAAGGGACTGATCCGGAAATTCTGACAGCTTCACCATCCCCACTTCCTTTGGGCGTTGGCTCATTTATCTTCACCTGGTGGATGGCAGCCAGTTTATAGCTCTTAGTAATGGCCACCAGCTTGCAGGACTTCCAGAACTCTTTGTATCTTCTTGACAGACAAACTGCCCCACGGTGGTTCGCACTGGCTAATATATCCCAGACCCGGTAATAGGGTCTCCAGGATGTGGCATTACACCTCGGTCATTTTGGGTCCGCTGCTGGTTTTAAATATAGGGGGACACCTACACAATTTTTTTCCCCCTATATTTAAAACCAGGACTTGCCCTGCAGCCTGGTGCTGGTACCTAAATTACAGTGGAACCCTACTCATTTTGTTCACCATAATTTTAGGTACCAGGACCAGCTGACAAGTCCGGGACTGGTTAGGCTTTTGTGGGGGGGGGAGAACCTCACGTCATTTTTTATAAAAATGAACCCGTTTTTATATTTACAGGCAGAAGCATACATGGATCACACTGATCTGTGTATGTTTCTGCCAACCTCGCAGATCACAGGCAGGTGAATTGCTTTCACACATTTTTACAGGAGTGTTGTCCGTTCTCATGAGACTTTACAAATCTAGATAAATTCCCGAATCCTATCTTCACTAGTGAAAGGTTTTCTAGTTTAGCTGATGGTGAATTGAAGAGAGTTTGCCAACTCTCTAGTTTTTTCCCATAGCAAAGGAGATTTCTCTCCCGAGTTTTACATTAGTAAATTTGCGAGTGGGAAAAAATGGCCAAACTCTCCAGAGATTGCAAACTCGCCCAGGCTCGTTTCTTAGTAAATTTACGCCTAATACATTGATCGAGTTGTATTTTCAAAACAGGAAACACCTGAATGAAATTTTAAATCTTGAGAGCTTTTGAGTCTGAAAAACATGCGAGTTTCCATGTTCTGTGACTTTATTACATTTGACTTTATTACATGTGACTGTTACATTGGCTTAATAATGTGACAGTTCTCTCTCACATTTTCTAAACTCTCACCCTACTACATTCGTCCCATAGTGTGTATTTGAACAGGGCCGTTAAAACATCAATGGGGTCCGGGTACTGGGGTTTGCATGGACAAATCAGGGAGTCGTGACCACGTCCCTTAAAAAAAACTACTGTAAAATGCTATGGGCCTCAGGTCTGCTGCGAAAATATGCTAATTAATGCAATCGCAAAGCCATTGTACAGCCAGCATAGAGATGCCCACTATGTCCATCTGTAATACCTTGTAGTCCTGCTTATACATCGGTAACATCGCCTAACTCTCACGCACCGCAAGTCTGACCTGCCACAGACACTGCAAGTCTTGTTGCATGCAGTAAGTACTGAAGCTGCATATGCCGTCTCACTGGCTAATTTATGCACGCCCATGTAACGGCGTTCAAACGGACAGACATGCCTGCGTTTCTCCGACCACTCCCCCATCACCACCCCCAAACGCTCTCAGCCTGTCACTCACTTTGCGATGAGATTTATTCTGCTTGAGTAATTGCCAATTGATCGCAATGCTAACTCACGAATGCGTATTGTGCTGCATACACTTACGCAGTACGCCCCATCGAACGATCTGCATACGCTGCTGCAGTTGCGATCCATGCCGAGTCAGGCCCTATGTGCGGTGTAGCCTAATTTTTTTGGTAAGCGGATATAGATTTTGGCGCCTCCTGGTGAAATAATCCCGATTTTTTTTTTTCGGCGCAAGAAAAAGGCTATTTAATTGTACAGCCTTTCCCCGCGCAACGGGGATATTTGATGGTAATTAGTCACGGGGGAAACCCTGCGGCTAATTGAATACCCCCATAGGCTACGCATACAAAAAAAACACATTAGCCCCCACGTGAAAATAATTATGCTTTGCAAAAAAAAACATATGAAAATAATTAAACACACACATAGGCCCCCACATGAATATGTATGAAGTCCTTATACAGCAGGACCGCCCTGGGTGCTAAGCTACAATTATATCCAAAGATACATATTCAGGGAGAGGGTGACAGTGAGAGGGTGACAGCACTGGGTGACGGGGAGAGGATAACAGCACTGGGTGAGGGTGACAGCAGTGGGTGATGACAGGGAGAGGGTTATAGCACTGAGTGAGGGTGACAGCATTGGGTGACGACAGGGAGAGGGTGACAGGGAAAGGGTGATGACAGGGAGAGGGTGATAGCACTAAGTGACAGAGAGGGTGATAGCACTGGGTGACAGGGAGAGGGTGACAGCAGTGGGTTAGGGTGACAGCAATTGTTGACAACAGGGAAAGGGTGACAGCTGTGAAAGAATGACAGCAGTGGGTGACGGAGAGAATGATGACAGGGAGAGGCTGACAGCAGTGGATGACAGGGAGAGAGTGACAGCAGTGGGTGGATGACTGATATACAAATATGGCCACAGTGTTTACATTTTCTTACCTGGGCCCAGAACTCCTCCTTGGACTTAACGTAACGTCAGATCTCCGGCGCCCAAGCACAACCTTCAGAGAGAGGAGGCTGGGGGAACATAAGGTGGAAAGGGGAGGAGCTGACTGAGTAGAGGGGAGAGCGCTACCTCTCCTCCCTCTCCAGCCTGACACACAGTAAGCCAGTCTGTCACTCTGGGGGGAGGAGCTGAGAGTAGAAGAAGAGAGAGAGGTCCCTCCTCCCCCTCCAGCCATGCCTGAACTCAGGGCTGGTTCTAGACATTGTGGAGCTCAGGGCTGAAATTCCTAGTTGGTCCCCCCCCCCTCCGCAAAAAAGTCATTACAGATGGCGTTCCTCTGCGCAAGCCACTTTCAAGAGGGGGCGTGGCCGATTGGGAAGGGGGCATGTCCTTGCTGAACATCCCCAATTGATCATCCTTTCTAATACATTATGCCACATACCTGTAATGCCTTTATAATGCATTCTGCACACACATGTAATGCCTTCCCCCCCCTCTCCTCAGCATTTCACTGCCTCCTAATCCCCCCCACCAACTCACCGCCTCCTAATCCTCCCGTTCCCCCAGTGACTCACCTGCTGTGTGTCTTGCCAGGCAAAGGTTGCTCCTACATGTCCCGATCCTGCAGGCTGTTCCATGTCTTTAGTTCTCTCCCCTGCATCCCAGATGACGTCACGCGGTGCTGCACAGGCATTCTGGGAGACAGAGGGACCTGGAAGGAGGCGGTGGTCATCACGCCGGATTAACTGCAGCCTGAACACTGTCGGTGATTGACAGTACAGTTTGTACTGTCAATCACGGACAGTGTTCATGCCGCGGCTGCAGAACTGGCAGCGCCGGCGGGCAGCGCAGCGGCATATAGTATAATAAGTCAGTGTGACGTATTGTGATGCCGGCTGCTGTGGTGGACAGTGGCGGAACTCCTGACATGGCGCCCTTACAGCTTGGCACCGTACACGGCTGCGTACCTGGCATAATAGGCCGGCCGACCCTGGGTGTAGCGGCACTTGTTCCCAAATATGTCCCCCAAGGCAGCTGGCCCAAGATCCCTCTATTAGGCCTAGGTATCCGTAATTAGTAACCGCCCCCGCCCCCTCTTAGCGCCACTGACTGTGAATCATCAATACATCTAAAGTTTTGCATATCATAGACTTGCGTCCTCTAACATCTGTAGAGGTAGAAATTGATGTACTGTAGGTTTTTGGCAGTTAGTAAAGTGGAAAAAATGTAAACTTAAATTTGGGTTCAATTGCTCGACTGGGTTGGGTATGGAATGTCGGCGCTCGAGAAGCCGGCACTTGGGATGCTGGCGCTCGGGATCCCGGTGGTCAGTATCCCGACGCCGGCATCCTGACAGCATTAGGATAACAACACTTGTCAGTCAGTATCCTAACCCTCTCCTTACCCTAACCTTCCCTCTCTGTCCCTAAACCTAACCTCCCCCTTCCCGCACCCTAAACCTAACCCTCCTCCCTTAGTGCCTAGCCCTAACCCTCCCCCTAGTGCCTAAACCTATACCAACATAGGGCTCTGCTGTGCTGTAGAAACTAATTACCATTAGGGGTTGTGCACCGGCCACTTTTTGTGTTTTGGATCTGGATCTTTCTTCGTGTTTTGGATCTGGATTGGTTTTGCGAAAACCACCCTTCCGTGTTTTGGGTTCTGAGTTTTGTGTTTTGGATCTATATTTTTTAGGAAAAAAGCATAAAAACAGCTAAAATCACAGAATTGGGGTTTTTTCTTTTTTGTTCCTACGCTATTATTAACCTCAATAACATTAATTTCCACTCATTTCCAGTGTATTCTGAACACCTCACAATATTGTTTTTAGGGAAAAAGGTTGCACCGAGGTAGCTGGATGACTATGCTAAGCGACACAAGTGGGCGGCACAAACACGTGGCCCATCTAGGAGTGGCACTGCAGTGGCAGACAGGATGGCAGTTTGAAAAACTAAGCCCCAAAGAGTATATACTGCAAAGAAAAAAAAGAGATGCAAGATGGAATTGTCCTTGGGCCCTCCCACCCACCCTTATGTTGAATAAACAGGACATGCACACTTTAACAAACCAATCATTTCAGTGCCAGGGTCTGCCACACGACTGTGGCTGAAATTATTGGTTCATTTGGGCCCCCACAAAACAAGCTGGTAATTAATCTGTCCCTGCACAAACTGGCTCTACAGAGGCAAGATGTCGTCCTCATCCTCTTCATCCACCGATTCCTCACCCTCTTCAGTGTTGTCCTCATCCTCACAGAGTATTAATTCGGCCCCGCTGGAATCCACCACCACAGGTCCCTCTGTGCTTTCTGGAGGCTGGTCTTCCTGGAAGAATTGATAATTCATTTTGATGAACATCATCTTCTCCACATTTTGTGGAAGCAACCTCCTACGCCTTTCGCTGACAAGGTTCCCGGCTGCACTAAAAACTCTTTCGGAGTACACACTGGAGGGGGGCAACTTAGGTAAAATAGAGCCAGTTTGTATAAGGGCCTCCAAATTGCCTCTTTTTTCCTGCCAGTACCAGTACGGACTGTTTGACATGTCTACTTGGATGCTGTCACCGATGTAATCCTCCACCATTCTGTCAATGGTGACAGTATCATATGCAGTGACAATAGATATGTCAGAAATTGTTGGCAGGTCCTTCAGTCCGGACCAGATGTCCAAACTTTGTCCTGTCTGCCCTGCATTACCGCCAGCGGGTCGCTTAGGATACCTAAGTTGTTTCCTGGCAGCCCCAGTTGCGGGAGAAAATGAAGAAGGAGCTGTTGATGTGTCACATTCCGCTTCAGCTGAGTGTTTTCACCAGCAGGTCTTTGCACCTCTGCAGGCTTGTGTCTGCCAGAAAGAGAGACACCACGTAGGCTTTAAACCTAGGATCGAGCATGGTGGCCAAAATGTAGTGGTCTGATTTCAACTGATTGACCACCCTGAAATCCTGGCAAAGCAAATGAAGGGCTTCATCCACAAATCCCACATACTTAGCTCCTCCACTTTCTCCAGCTGCTTCTGTAAAAGCCTGATGAGGGGAATGACCTGACTCAAGCTGGCAGTGTCTGAACTGACTTCACGTGTGGCAAGTTCGAAGGGCTGTACAACCTTGCATAACACGGAAATCATTTTCCACTGCTCTTGAGTCAGGTGCATACCCCCTCCTTTGCCTATGTTATAGGTGGATGTATAGGTTTGAATGGCCTTTTGCTGCTACTCCATCCTCTGAAACATATAAAGGGTTGAGTTCCACTGCGTCGCTCCAGTCTTCGTCACGCAGCCGCTGAATGGCGAAAGTGGCCAGAAATTTTTCAGGCCACCCAAAGAGTCTTCTGCACTCCCTTGTCGTGTTTCATAAAATTCCACACCACCAAATTTATTGTGTGAGCAAAACATGGGACGTGCTGGAATTTGCCCAGATGTAATGCCCGCACAATGGGCCTGATTCAGAGCCGGACGCTATTTGCGCTCGCTCGTCCAGAAAATAGGGGTGGCTATTCAAATGAACCGTTCGCTGTTTGCGGTCTGTTCACGCCTCTAGGTCTGAAAGAGCGTACAAAACTTGCGGTCGTTTTTTGGGAAGCTACGCCCCCTGTCCGCTCGCATCCTACATCATGTCCGCTATTTATTAGATTAATCGAGTACATCGACCAGGGTATGAGCTGCTCGCTATTCTTGTGGTTGGTTTTTGCTACCACAATTTTGCGAGCAGTTCTGGCTTATAAAAAAACCCAGTGACGTGGTCAATGACGCTGCTGTTTTAAATATGCACACCCATAAAACGCCCGTTTTGACCTTTAAGCACGCCTGCGATCGGATCTCCACTCCCCGTTTACAAGCACCTTCCCCTGTTACCACCCACATACGCCTCATTCTGTCACTCAAATTAGCAGGCATTCGCTATTTTGCGAGCACATGAATTTCGGCCGCACTGACTGGTTCACGCATGCGTATAGCAATCCGTACGCATGCGCAGTTGGGCAAACATCGCTCGGAGCGAACGAGCTGCCGCTTACGAGTGGCTCTGAATCAGGCCCAATATTGGTGACATTGTCAGATATCACAAATCCCCAGGAGAGTCTAAGTGGGGTAAGCCATTGGGCGATTATTTCCCTCAGTTTTTCTAAGAGGTTGTCGGCGGTGTACCTCTTACTGAAACCGGCGATGCACAGCGTAACCTGCCTTGTAACGAGCTGGCGTTTGAGATGCTGCTACTGGTGACGCTGCTGTTGTTGCTGCGTAAGGTGATACATCTACCCAGTAGGCTGTCAGTCATATTGTCCTTAGTCTGCCCTGTACCACTTGTCCACATGTCCGTGGTTAAGTGAACATTGGGTAGAACCGCATTTTTTAGGACACTGAGGACACTTTTTCTGACATCTCTGTACATTCTCGGTATCGCCTGCCTAGTGAAGTGGAATCTAGACAGGGTTTGGTACCAGGGACACACTACCTCCATCAATTGCCTAAATCCCACTGCACTAATGGCGGATACCGGATGCACGTCTAACACCAACATAGCTGTCAAGGCCTCAGTTATCAGCTTTGCAAGAGGATGACTGCTGTCGTACTTCATTCTCCTCGATAAGGACTGTTGGAGGGTCAATTGCTTAGTAAAAGAAGTAGTGGTGTTCCTACTTCCTCTATAGGATGATGAACGACTCCCAGCAGCAGCAGCAGTAGGCGTAGCAATGCAGGATCCTTCAGAGGAATCCTGGGTAGGAGAGTCAGTCATGCCAGTGACATGGCCTGCAGGACTACTTACGATCCTGACTGAGGAGGAAATTGACAATGAGGGAGTTGACTGTGTGGTTTGCAGGTGCTTGGATACAACAGGACAAAGGGATTTAGGTGTCCCTGGACTGCTTGCAGTCTTAGCCACAGTTTCTAAACTTGACAGTAACTTTTTATGAACGCAGGTGACTTATAAGGGAGGATGTTCCTAGGTGGTTAACGTCCCTACCCCTGCTTATTCCACCTTTACATATGATACATATGGCAAGACTGTTCAGATTTGGATATAAATATTTGCAGACCAAAGAGGTGGAATGTTTGGTCTTCTACCCAGGCATGACCGTGATGAGCTATTTCATTCCACGGACAACAACTGTCTCCCCCAGTGCCTGATTTAAACAAACCACCTCACCATCAGAAACCTCCTCGTCAACTTCCTCCTCAGCATCAACTACACCAATATCCTCATCCTGTTGTACTTCAACAGTAACGTCTTCAATTTGAATATCAGCAAGTGGACTGTGGGTGCTCTTTCCAGCACTTGCAGAGGGCGTGCAAATGGTGGACGGATCCACCTCTTCCCGTCCAGTGTTGGGAAGGACAGGTATCGCAACCGTCGCTACACTTGGACTCTCCTTGGGGATTTGTGATATCTTCTTAGAATTAGAACGCACAGTTCTTTGCTATGCTTTTGCCAGCTTAACTCGTTTCATTTTTCTAGCGGGCGAAGGAGGGCTTCCATCATCATGTGAAGCTGAACCACTAGTCATGAACATAGGGAAGGACCTTAGCTATTCCTTGCCACTCCGTGTCGTAAATGGCATATTGGCAAGTTTACGTTTCTCCTCAGACGATTTCAATTTATTTTTTACGGTCATTTCCTGAACTTTGGCATTTGGGATTTTATATGCCTCTACTATGACATTGGGCAACGGCCTTGGCAGACAACGTTGATGGCATTTCATCGTCTGTCATGACTAGTGGCAGCAGCTTCAGCACTAGGAGGAGATGGTTCTTGATCTTTCCCTATTTTATCCTCCAAATTTTTGTCCTCCATTTATGTGATATTGATACGCACACTTTGAGGGTTACACCACCCTTCAACAGACCAGCCGGCCCTTGACTTTTGACACGGGCACGCTTGGCGCTGCTACTTTGTTGACGCACGTGCAGCTAAGGCACACACAAACACAGAAAGAAAAACAATAAAATTTTTTAATTTTTTTGGACACTTTGAGGGTTACACCACCCTTCAACAGACCAGCCAGCCCTTGACTTTTGACACGGGCACGCTTGGCGCTGCTACTTTGTTGGCGCACGTGCAGCTAAGGCACACACAAACACAGAAAGAAAAACAATAAAATGTTTTAATTTTTTGGGGCACTTTGGGGGTTACACCGCCCTTCAACAGACCAGCCAGCCCTTGACTTATGACACAGGCACACGCTTGGCACTGCTACTTTGTTGATGCAAGTGCGGCAGGGTTTAGGAGCCCGGATGCAAGTTAGTTACAGCACAGTTTAGAGCTTGTAAGGAAACGTGGTATCAGCAGGATAAAACAAGTGGTGCATCCACCTTTTTGTTCTTTGCACCCCGGTCAAAACGTGACCATTTTATTGAAATGGAAAACATGTTACTTGTCTGGGATAGACAAGATTTGGAGGAGATTTTTAGCACCATCCAGAAAGTGTCTCTTCTCCTCCAGAGTCAGTGTGATAGGAACCAGCTCCTTCTCTCCAATGCCATGATTCTTCCTTGCTAGTAGGGATTAATGTAAGAAGACCTCACAGGGAAAGGATTTTAGAAGTAGATTGCTGTAAGAGAGCCACCTCTACCCCAGGTTGAGTTAGTTTTTGATTGGAGTAACTAAAGAAGACAAGCCATTGATGAACAGAAGATAGTAATAAGCAACTCCAAACAAATGTTACATAGGTCGGGTCAAATGACAACAACTTTATCTGGCTCTGTGTGGAGTAAGATATTATATACCTGAAGAAGGGCACAGAGTGCTTTGTTCAAAGAGACATTTTAAAGCTTGTAATAAAAATGATGTTTTCTGAGAATAGTAAGAACCTCTTTGACATGATGCTATGTTCCCCCCAGATATTAGTGAAAGATCAAGATGGCGGCCATATATTCTAAATGCACAGCCCCGATATTTCCACTCAACTCTTGCTTTGATACCTTGTTGGCACCTTGTGCTTTCATGGTGCGTGGGGGGGGGGGCTACAGTACATTTATACTACCTCTAGACTAGAAGCTGCTGTTTCACACTATTTGTTTTGTATATCTTCTTAATTATTGCTCCTGTGCTTTTGCTATGTAAACAGTATGTGGATCTTTCAATCGCTGGTGTGGGTCTTAGTTTGATAGCCTTGTCATATATGTATTTGGTGTCCTGATTACAGCCTGTTACTGTTGGTCTCTACCTGCTTATACTGCCCTCTGTGGTTCTAGTCTGTACCCTGATGACTGCACTAAAGGTTTCTCGTTGGTTTGGACTATTTTCACCAGTACTCCACCCTATGTTATACCTTTATGGATTTCTACATTACGTTATACTTCATTTACGTAACCATTGAATCTTCATTAAAATACAGTATTGTGTGTTTGGACTCTGTTAGTTATTTGTATATCCTGCATTTATTTAATACAGCAACTTGTAGAAACCATCTTTAGGCTTCAGCTTAATGTTTGTCTGCTCTGCATTTAAGTTTATGCTTTGTCTTTTGGACTTTATTCCTGCCTTCCAGAGTTTTTGAATGTGTTCCTTCTTCATTTGAACCAGTAAACTATTCATTATTATCATTAAAGGTGCATACACACACAACGATTTTTTGAACGATTATGGATAATGATATCATTTATTGTTTAATCGTTGAAAAAATCGTTCGCTTTCTGAGTAAAAACGATGAACGATTATCGTTCATGCGCATTCACGTTTGTAGTTTGTAGTTCAGTCAGACTAACCAACTCAACGATTTTCAGTAAGGGAATATGCAAAAATCGTTTAGTTCAAAAAAATCGTTCATTACATTTAGTAAATGAACGATTTTAGTAAACGATTTTCGTTCATTTTTCCCTTGAAAAAATGAACGAAAATCGTATACTAAAATCATTAATTTACTAAATCTTTGTGTGTGTGTATGCAGCTTTAGAATTGCTATTGCACTCTTTATTATTTCTGCCAGGTGATATAAATCCAGAATTTATGAATTAAGCCCGATTTAAAGTTTGCATACATTGCTTGCATCTCAGGCAAACACACTGGATAAACTGATCTGCAAGGAGATATCTTACTCAGCAAAAGTTGATAGCACAGTCAGGGGCATGTTGGGTCCAGTGGAATGGTGGCATATGCCCCTATGGCCTGACCCATTTTCAGTGCCTTGGGATGGCCGCTGACTTCTTTAGGTTACCTAGGGCTGTGACTTATTAGGCAATGTTAGGTGTTTTTGTATTAACCCCCGGCATTGGCTATCAATGAGCTGCAAATTGCTTTTCTCCAGATCCTCCCCTCCTCTACACTGCTCGCCTCTAGGAAACTCCCCCTCCTCTTACTGTATGCAGCTATAGAGCCTGATGCTCTCACCTATCAGGCGAGTTCATGGTGAGCAAATAAAACAGTAACTGACATTTCGGCACTTTACAACATAAAGCAATACTTCATCTATATGCAAGTAAAGGGATTTTCACAGTATATAAAAAGTGTGGTTATTCCACTCTCCGTAAAAATAAAATACTAAGTGTACAAGGATATGAGGCCAAATGTAATAGAGTGAGAGTTTAGAAAATTTTAGAGTTTCATAGTAAACACATTTTTTGAGTTTTGTTTTCAAAATGGGAAAACATCTGGATGAGAGTTTAAATCGTGAGAGTTTTTCAGTCTAAAAACATGCGAGTTTGCCTGTTCTTGGGCTCTATTACATTGCGCGAGTTTAAAAAGTGTAGAGTTTACTTCTAAACTCTAACATTTTCTAAACTCTCACCCTATTACATTTGGTCTCATATCCTTGTATACTTAGTATTTTATTTTTATGGAGAGTGGAATAACCACACTTTTTATATACTGTGAATATCCCTTTACTTGCATATAAAGTATTGCTTTATATTTGGCCCATGGTTACAATAATTCCATACCAGAGGTGTTAACAGTTTATTCAACATTGAATATATGAAACCATGCTAGGTGGTCAGTTCTATTAGTTGGGATCCGATCTTGCAGATTTTTGAACAAGCTGAAAAATCCATTAATCCGGAAGTACAGAAAGGCTAAATGCATTGAGCTGCATTATTGACCCTTTTGGTTTATGTGTTTGTGATTATATTTGCTCCAATCAATTTATATTGCTTTTTATTGTCCTCTGTTTTTATCGATGTATGAAGAGCCTGGGCCTCTTTCTTTTGTTTGCCCAACAGCTTTCCCCTAAGCACAGCCCCACTCCCCCTGAGGAGCAGATCTTTAGGGTTCTGTTTACTAAACACATCTACAGAAGAGAAGTATTGAAGTCCCCCTTCAATACTTAGATTTTACACTTCTGTAGAGCGCAGAAAAAATGTGGCCGACTTTTAACACCATTGGCATATCCTCCAAATGTCATGCTTTTCAGAGACTGTCCCACCCGCAGGCTGCAGTGTCCCACGGTGGAGTTGAGGAGAGGAGCACTGTCACCTCTGCTCTGCATAACAGGGCAGTGGGTGAATAGATACAGAGCGCATATGCACTGCATCTGTTCACAGTATGGGGAGACCCCTGGGGGCAGCCCAACATCTCTGGGAGGGCTGGCACTCAAAGGGGTGTGTTGTGAGGTTATGACCCCTCCCAGTGAGGCCACGCCTCCTTTTTGGGCAAATTGTTGGGAGGTGTGCATTGGTGACAACTGGAGCCCAAAGATTGGATAATGGGCCTGAGCCAGAGTAGTACTTAAGCCCAATGGTTTGTGACTTGCCGTTAGGGGTGGCATCAGACAGCGGCCCAGAAAATGGGGGCGTGTTGGTCCCCTTTTTCTGGGTGTGCTGAAGTCAGTGGCTGCGTCCTTGTACTCAGCTTCACCAGCTTCATCTGCTGGAAAATACCGGCCATCCTGAGTAGCCTGAAGGTTACTCAGATGACCGATGGTCACGCAGAGTGATCCGATGCTGCATCTTCAGATTCAGCAGTGGATGACAGAAGGAGGTGTCTATTTACACAAGATGCCTGCTGCCGCGTTAGCATATTATTGCACAGCCGCTGCGTACAAAGTCGCAGCGGCTGTGCAATCGCGTGCAAATCAGGTCCATTGTTGGATTGCCAGTCGAGAACTGGTAAATGAAGGTGTAGCCAGGATAAGATTAATAGCATTGGAGATGATGTAGAAGAATGAAGGTCCATTGGCAAAGATGCAGGGCATTCTTGGTGTGCACAGAACCACCCACTAGGAAGAGGAATAAGACAACATTGTGGACACTACTCTCCTTGAGCAGCGCCATGGTGTCACTATGGGGTTAATCCCATTAGGTGCGAGTTTGCGAGAGCGCAAACATCGCACAAATATTCACTCCCGAGAAATGTGAGATCCAAATAGAAATACTATTCGTGGTAATCGCTGTGAGTGTGAGAATTTTTTTTTATAAAATGCGACCTAGGAGAACTGCATGAAAAAGTGAGAGACCATCTGGACCCCCAAAAAATGACAACTTAGTTAGCAGAACCATACAGAAGACTGTTAGTGGACATAAGGAAAGTACTGGAGGTTTTTAAACGATGTCAAATGGCTGCTTTGTGGTGCTTTTTTTTTTTTTTTTTAGAGAGAAAATAAATCATAAAATACAAACTTTATTAGTTTGATGATGTAATCTCCAAGCACCACAGAAGCCGGCCAAACAGGTAGCATGCGGCACGACCTGGGTCATCGTGACGCAAGTCGCACCGTTTACACTGCAGGGTGACATGGGAACGACCCGTGCCCCACCCTGCAAGCTATCCGTGTTGGATCCCCGGGTCCCTGGACCCGTTTTAATCCATTTGCACTGACAAAAACACCGGGCTAAAGTGCATTCACGTGCAAAAACCAGGGATTTTTATAACAGTGTAAAAGGGGTGTTAGTGAAGTCGTGCTGATCACACCTTTCAAATATCTTCTCTGTAAATGTATTCATGAAACATCTATAAGATGAACATAACCCAACCTATCAGAGAACATTTCAGCAAAAGAAAAATACTGCAAACTTTTTTCAAGAAAATGTAACTTTTTATTTTGCATCAATGAAAACAATATCCACACTTCGGTAAGGAGCTCTGTGGCAAAACAAGACGCATTCCCTGATCACTTGCATTTAATTGTGCTGATACCCAAAATCCTTTGGGTGGAGAATTTATTTTATTTTGTCAATGGCTTGATATATGCCCCATAAAACAATTATAAGCAAAATAAAGTTTCACATCTATTTTGTACTTTCAGGGGGATCTTTAATTAAAACTTTATTTAAAGTATACCTGTTGCCAACAGCCAGTGGAGGCGGTATTTTTGTAGCTGAACTGATATCTATAGGAATAGACTTATTTCCATAGGTAGCAGTGACATTAATGCGGCATATCTCAGTGCCTCATACCACACGACTTCCTGACAAATTGATATGCATTCTCAAATTTTGGTTTAGCCCACAAAATGCCTATCTCTGCGTAGCAAAAAAAGTACACATATGATCAATAAATCCCAATCCAAACCATAAAACATGACATTTCAAAGAAAAGTATAAAATACCTAAATTCAAATGATTGATGTTCAAGTTTAGAAAAGTAACTTACGTATCATAAATGTGTATATATATTTATAACAATTTTATTTTTGTGTATATAGTCAAAGTACTTTACTGTTAAAGCTGTACAACTCTAATTAGGTACAATATATTACATAATTTACCATATGATACATCTTGAATGTGAATGCTTATTCAAAACAATGCCCCCCCCCCAAAAAAAAAAAAAAAAAGAGGCATCTCAGATCTGTAATGTATGAAAGCAAAATGCAAATGCTGAAAAAGCGCAATAGTTAAAATTACTGTACTATGAAGTACTGTATGTAACATATAAACGTATCTAATATTAAGGTCATACTTGAAACATTTCAGGGAGATTGTGACTGCAACACCAATGAGGGCGTAGTTAATGTGGGAATGAGGGCGTGTACTGCTACATCTGAGAGGCGTGTCATAAAACTTAATTTCATCCAAATGTAAACGAGCCCCAAAGCAGTTAGTAAGATCTATTTGTTGATGCAAATGAAAACACACTGATACTTTTCAGGATTTGCTCATGTATTGTGTTTTACAAAGGGTTCCATATAAGTGGCCACGAGAAACCTTAAATAAAATGCGTGTAGCCATAGAGATCATTGTGCCTTATAATCAATGCAGGTAAATGGCACTGATGATCCCATTTGACTGTAGATATCTCTGATTTCTTATTTTTGTCCACAAGTATATAACAGTTACATGATGGGGCTAGGTGCAATCAGGGAGCTTGCTGGACTCTTCAGGGAGTCAGGGAGATTGCTACTATTTCAGGGAGTCTCCCTGGCAATCAGGGAGAGTTGGCAAGTATGATTATGGTTATTCCTCATGCAGAGATTTTAATTATTAATCTAAAGAAGCCAATTTCACTAGAGATGTTTTTGGCTGCTAATGATGTGCACTACTCTAACATGTCCAGCCATGATCTGTTCACAAAACTCCATAACTGAATCTGTCACTGTACTGTAGGACTGTAGGTCACCTCTCTACATCTCTCCTACTAATCTGGTCTATAATTGTTCTACTCCAAATCCTAATGACTGAACAGTGAGGGCGTATCTAGGAATTCTTAGCGGTTTCCCTACTCCCCACAATTAATGTCACCCTTGTGTTCTTACCTATTTAAAGTTCTATATGGAATATAATAATTAATGCTAAATTTCATGTCATGTAATCAGGATATTACTAACAAACAGATAATTGTCAATAGAAGAAGGATATATAACCAAAATTATTACAGTGCTTATTACGTCACCAACAAAGGTTTTAATGCCCAATACCTTTATACTGTTCATTAAGCCACACCAGTGACAACAGGTAAGTTCCGGGGAGTATTCCAGAACATTACAGTATTTTTTTTTCTTTTAAAGTCCCTAAAACATTTAAGATCGTGATTACGAGAATGTATGGACTGTTTAACACCCAGAAAGCTAGCTAGGCCAATTAATAGAAAATGGAAAAATCACAATTGTATAAAAAAAATGCATATAATTTTGCCCATTCACTCCACAACAGACACCGGGACAGTGCCTAGTACAACTTGCAAAGTTAATATAATAAATTCTTACAAGGATGAAAATTCAATGGGATCTTGGTTAACTTGCACTAATCTTCAGTTGTTATTTTGGGATAGCATGGGATACATAGACTAAAATGAATTAATCTGCACTCTTGTGTGGTCTATGAAGAGCTGGATTTTATTGCATGGCAAAGAATAACTTTGTGTTTTATTCTCTACATTTCAACTTAAAAATATATATATATATATTTTGTTTTAATAAGCATATCCAGCGTGTTTATAACTTAAACCTCTCAGCTAAAAATTGTTTGCATAGTTTATCACATTAGGGGGAGATTTATCAAAGCTTGGAGAGAAATAAAGTACCAACCAATTAGTTTGTCATTTTACAGGTAGTGTTTGAAAAATGACTGGTAGGAGCTGATTGGTTGGTACAGTGGCATAACTATGGGTGGTGACACCCAGTGCGGCACATAGGAACTCCTTGTACCTACTGAAGGAGGCGGGGCCTTGTGTCTGCACAGCCATGCCCCTAATGTGTGACTTTTTAGGGTGTAACCCATACTTACCTACTATTGAATCTTCCTCCCCAGGAGAAAGCCGGGGTGGTGAAGCAGGTAGGCGGAGTTGGGGGCGGGGCCAACTGAGTAACGCTGTTAAGCCCCGCCCTATCGGGAATTCAATGTAATTACGCATAATTAACATAGGGGGTGGAGTTAAATGACGCAATTCTTACATTAGGCCTGTCCCCAATGCTCAGAACCGCGCCAATGCCCACTAATATTCTCCCCACTCTGCCCACTTCACTAGGAAGTGGGCAGAATGCGGGGGAGAAGTGTCTACCCTTCCGGGGGTTCGGGGGTTACCCGAAAAATCGTGAGCCTCCCACGAAAACCGGGAGGGTAGGCATGTATTGTGTAACCGCTTGTCACTCCCCGGTTCTCTTCAAGCTGAGGGCTTGCCCAGTGCTCCAAGAGCTGCTGGGCAGCCCCCAGCCTCCCCCAGCACAGCGGGTGACACACACGCTGTAGTCCTGCTTGGTGACACCATGCAAGAGGGTGACACCAAAATAGCAGAACAGCTCTGCTATTTTGTGTCACCCACTTGAATGGTGTGGCCTGCACCCCCCTAGTGACGCCAGTGGGTTGGTACATTAACTCTCTCCACTTTATCTCTCGCCAAGCTTTGATAAATCTCCCCCTGAATAAGATCATATCTGACTGGTATGAAGGTCATTATGATGATGAAACTAAACCCAAACAATGTATTGTAAAGGATAGTGAATTGTATAGTTTTACCTTTCCATGGATATTAGTTATTATTGATTGCACACTGCCTTTTTCCTGTGAATGTGTAGTGTTAATTCTAGCACCCTGCACCTATCACAACTGGTGCAGTTCCTTATTCCTGCCTGGATTGTCCCTCTCTGCTCTGGTGTTTCTGGCACACTCAGCTAATTCAACAAACTGCTGAGATACAGACCAGAGTATGCTAGAAGCAAGAGAGAAGAGAGCGACACCCCAGGCAGGAAAGAGTAACTACATGGGCTGTGACAGGTGCAGGGTGCTAGAATGAACACTAAATGTGCATTCCCTCACCCATAGTTACTAACGTTAATTAATAAGTAAATTGCTCTGGTAGCAAAGTACATTATTTAACTTTGTTTATTGCTTCCTCTACGTATACCTTTAAATAAATAAAGAAAAGTATTTTCTCCATTATAGACTTATCCTCTCTAGCAATATGTTCAGCACAATACTGTTCACTTTGAGAGAGATAAGGAGAACCCACCTGGGAACTAAAGCAAAGACAGGTGGGACAGTCAGGGCTGCTAAGAGGCAACACTGGCCACTGCATGATTACAACTGCACGGTGTGCATGCACAGATTCTTCCCCAAACCGATGCATGCAGCCTATGTGTGTGTGACCATGTGGACCACCAATAGGATCCACACAGTTACCTGCCACCACTTTCTCCTTTAAATAGTCCATCTCAAACAGTGTTGTTGATGGGCTGTTGGGGCCAGAGCTGTGGGCTGTCACCCATGTCTCACCAAGGCAAGCCCATTCCAGGCACTTTGTAACTCCACCCCTCCCCCTACCCTCTTAATACCCCAGAGTAAATTAAAACTATAACTTTTTGTGAGTGTGTCCTTATCCCTGAGCTGTTTTTTAGGCCTTGTCTGGCTTACAGTATGTGAGGCTTGGAAACAACATGTGCAATGCAGCATCACTAGCACTACCATACACTAATAATGGAATAACAAAAGGCCAATCTCACTTCAAATTGTGCGTGATCATTTTAATGGACTTATAAAGGAGAGATGTTCTAAGCTCTAGAAAGTTATAAATTAGACCAGCCACTCAGCTCCTGTCATCTTACAGGCTATGGGCCGTATTCAATTAGTCGCCATAAATTCTCAGGCGTCGGCGGAATGTACTTTTCGGCGACTTCACGTGTTTTGGAGGCGAAAAATTTTCGCACGCGGCCCCGCTTTTCGCCCTATTCAATTCCAAAGGACGTGAAAACGGGACCCGGCGAAACGCAAACAGGCAAAAAGTGCTGTCAGATTTGGGGAAACCAGCCTGACAGCCCCCCAAAAGATGCACTAACATTGGGAATCAATCTAGATGCCCCCGAATAGCCGTGCTGAAGGAATTTGGGGTACTTAAATGCTCTCAATAGCTGCTAATTAGCGTCTTTGCACAAGTGGTGAAGAATAGCATTTAGCAGTTTTTTAAGGAAAAAATAACTAATTCCAGCAAATTTGGGGTACATGAAAATGGGTGCAAGCATGGTTAAAAATTGCAAAAGTGAAGTTTTAAATAACGTCAAAAAAGCACCTTCAGCAAGCACCTGCAAACAAAAAAATCCTCCCCCATACTGACAGACCCCCCCAAAAGCTTATTTCGCAGTTTGTACCCCGATTTTTTTCACCCCCTTTTTCAAAGTCATTTTTAGGGGTGTTCTTCATTTTTTTATTAGGACATTTTTGACGTAGTTATGCTGCGGGGGGCTGTCCCAAGGGTGCTGAGTGGTTTCCTGGCGTTTGCACCCCAAAAGCGCAATTCTGCACTTTTTTCACCACCTATTCATAGGCGAATCTTTTTCGCCTATTACACTGCATTGCGTTTTGAATATGGCGATACTTTTTCGCCTGGCGAAATGACATCGGCGAAACTTTTTAGCCGAAAACGGCTTTTCGCCTCTAATTGAATACGGCCCTTTGTTTGAAAAATGACAGGCTGGGTACGCACTGGAGCGAATACCCGTCAACAGTGATGTGTCCACACTGGACGACTTTAATGAAAGACATAACGATCACCGTTACATCATTCATTAACAATGTATTGGTCGCTAGCGATATCACTAGGTTTGATGTGCAGCACATCAAGCCTGGCGACCGCCGCTGGCGACCGCCGTAGAGCACAAACAGGCATACACATGGAATATCGTCCTGACATCGCTCCAGTGCGTACCCGACTTTAGGAGCTGATTGGTTTGAGGTTTATCACTTTCCAATTTATCACTCTCCATTTTATCACTTTCCAGAGCTTAGTACATCTGCTCCTTAGGGGCATATTTATCAAGCACAATTTTCATATAATTATACAGAAACTATAGTTTCTGCATAACTTTATGTATGTAACAACAGATGAATGCAGATTTCACAGAAATAACTATAGCTGCATATCGCAGTCCCCATTATTGTCAATGGGAACTCAGTCTGATTCCGATGTACCAAGCTCCAAAATCCATAGCTTTTTGGAGCTTGGTCCCGAAGGCTGCTGCCATCAACAAATGGTGACAGCCACTTTATGCCTAACATTTTCTCAGGAGGGGATCTTACTAACCCTCTCCCGCAGCCTCTGTCCAGCGCCATGGATTTTCACAAACTGACACTGTACGCATGCACACTCTCAGTCACTGTGAAGGAGTCTTTCGAAAAGACAAAGAGACTCCTCTAATGTGTTGAGAAGTATTTCACAGGGACAGCGATTCTTACGAAGTGTTGTCCTTGTAGAAATTGTTGGTACATAGCGGGAATAATCATGTAAAAATTATTATTCCTGATGCAATATAAACTGAAAAAAATTGCAGCACTTGCGTGATTGCTCCTAAAGCTGGAATGCTACCACGTTAGGGGCACACAAAACCACTTCTTCACATTTGATTTAACATATCCTAAATCAAGAGGAAGGTGGACTTTGTTTTATTTATCTTATTCTAATTTTTGCATTATTAAAGTACTGTGCACAGTTGGGCAAAATGCTTTGGATTCATAGAGTAATAGATGTTATTATATTTTTTTTCTATCTACTGAATATATGCAAGTTTTCCAGTTTATTGGTATTTGATAAGAGGCTGCATTCAGGGGAGCCTTATTTTCCTATGAACACTGAAATCTTGACTACATAATTTATGTCAACACCCAAGAGATTTACAGTCCAGCTCAATCAAATCAAATTGAAAAATGTTGGGGTTCTCAATGTTTATGAAATGTTTGATACAAATGTATCAACCTTACCATTTACCAGCAGCTGGAGACTCATAGCTCCTCCACCAATCCCAGCCTTCTGTCTAATATCTTCGTCTTTGATAAATATTTCAATTGTTTCTAGCTAGAATTCTGCATTTTACCAATAGTTCATTTTCTAGAATACTTGCACAATTGCTTTGTTGGTATTTTTACTGGTTATCTACATTGCTAGCTGGTAGGATAAGGCAATTTATAGAGGATGTTGTCACAGAGATAACTGATACAAGTTCAATTTGGTTTTAGTAGGTATTGTCTTAAATACCAATCATTTATCCTTTAAATTAATTTCGCTATAAATAAATGAGAACGCCCTGAGCTTCAGTTTAATCTTCCATATAAAAATAACCTTTTATCTCCAACACGTAGTGTCTGGTGTCTGTTTATGGAATTGGTATGAAATACCGCCGTGCCTAACCATAAGTTCCCCCCCGGGGGTGCCTAACCCTAACCCTCCCTCCCCCTAGCCTAACCCTAACCCTCCCGGGGGGGTGCCTAACCCTAAGTCCCCCCCGGCAGCCCTAAACCTAACCCTCCCCCCCCCGCGGCTGTCTGCTCGCGGCGCCCGGGAAATGCGGGCGTCTACATCTAGACGCCCGGCATTTCACCCTTGCCGGGATAAGACAGTCGGGAAGCCGGCTGCCGGTATTTAGGCAGTCGGCTTCCCGATTGCCTCCCTCTGCTTATCAATAATGGTTTGTGGAAATGATGCTCGGAACTTATTTTCGATCGGGCTATAGAAACTGGAGGGAATATTGTATTGTCCCTAAAAGGGTAGTTCATAGTCCTAAAAAAACAGACTTCTATTAATATCCTATGTAATTTATGAAGACAAACAAAAACAGAGACTATACTGAAAAAGTGCAACATTCCATATAAAGACAAGGCTACTACCAGTGTTCCTGAAAGAATTCTGCCTCCTCACATAATTCAACATTGCAAACATACAGTACGGTAATGTCTGACTAAGTTTCACATTATTCACTTTGCCCAATGTGTATTCACTTTGCCCAATGTGCATTCATGAATATGGGTTTAGATGCCAATATACCTTCATAGTATATATGGTATACAGAGAACGCTTTGTTATAGCCAGAATGTAAGTATTGCGCTTTGGAGCTGATTATTGGGTAATGCATGTGATGCTTTTTGTTTGGAACACTAGAAATTTGGTTTAGCTTTCGATTTAAAAAAATGCTCTTCTAGGTGAATTCACTATAGCGAATCCCATGGTGGAGAAAAGTGCTTAGCTCATGCTAACATGTGTGTTTTGCTAAAGATAAATAAACGATTTGGGATAGTCCAGGTTTGCGTATAACTATTGATAAAGAGGAGACACTTGATCATCAAGGTTCATTAATCGCTACATGGTACCCATACTTCTGAGGTCAATGTAGCTGCATTGAATGATGTCATGTGACATTTTAACCAATCAGAAGTGCATAATGTCACTGCTGTATGTGACCTGTGGAATATAACAAAGGTCCACCAAAATGACGTACAGGGGATACGATAAAAGCAAACAACTATTTTTCCTGCATTCAATATAGTATTTCACATAACATCAAATAGTATTCAACATAGTATTTTAATAGAACTCCCCCAATCCACAACCATTTGTTGGTTTTTATTCACTTTTCAATATACAAGTACCGAGAGGTATCATAAATATCTGATTCCCGCTTGCCATAAGCTTCCAGCAACGCTCCTTTAACAAATTACTATGCAAGCGCTCCACCACCCCATCCTTAAGGTGCCCACACACATACCGACTTTTCATCCAATTTGGCCGATTTCGACGAATCGTGACGACAGATCATGTAAAAAATGGCCAAATCGTGAGTTTCTACACTTGATCACGATGCCGATGCGCGTCCCCGCTCGTCGTACATCGCATCTTCAGATCTGCCGTGCTGTAGGGCAGATTAGCCAATCTGGGATACAATGCACTGGCTGCACGATAGATCTTAAGTCAGATTGGACATTTTTAACTCCAAATCGTGACCACGACTGCCTGGGGAGAGTTCAGGGAGAGTTCAGGGGAAATCGTATACATTGGCTGATTGGGAGCAAGTCGGTATGTGTGTGGGCACCTTTACACCATCTCGGTTTCAGGGAGCTAAATCAGTCAGCATGCATATCTATTCACACTGCAATATGAACTCACAGATGTTACATGAAAGGGAGTCCCTCAAAATACCAGCACAAATAGCAATTCACACTCCCAGTTTGAATCCCGACATCAGGGACAGTACAAAATATGGTAGTATAGCTAGGTGTGGGGATCTTTGCTGGATGTCCATTAAAGATGCAGTACAGATGGATGCCCATTACAGATGCAGAGTACAGATGGATGCCCATTACAGATGTAGGGTACAGATGGATGCCCATTACAGATGCAGGGTACAGATGGATGCCCATTACAGATGCAGGGTACAGATGGATACCCATTACAGATGCAGGGTACAGATGGATGCCCATTTCAGATAATTTAAAGAGTTATATAGATACCCATAGTGCCCAATAATCCCAATTTTGGTGGTAATACTGCTGTTTGGACTGAGGAAGGGACATGGCCAACCTAAAAGTAGGCATGCTTTTGCAGAACTGTGGGTGGGGCTAGTTGTGGGTGGGGTCTGCGTAGATCCATGTATATAATGGGTATTGTTTTGTTTTTTTCTAATTATTGCTTTTCAGGAGCAACTTGAAAAGATCCAGTGCTGGGTGGGAGATTTCTATCAGAAGAATTGTTAGTAAGGTTATCCGGCATACTACAGTACACCGTTTATAAATTTAAAAAACTGAAGCGTTAACTTTACAACCACTATTCACATGTAAATAAGATACGCCACTTGCATACTTGGAAAAACCTGATAAATTGTACTCTTAATTTTGGTTACAAAATTATACTTCAGGCTAGATATTAGTTATGGTCTGCATGTTATATGCTAAATTGCAAGTTGTATATACTGTAGTGCTTATAAATCATTGTGGCTGAGCTTCATCTTCTTTGTCATTAACATATTATTCAATTTATAAAACCATCTGGTCACTGACGATATTAATATTTCACTGTTACATAAAGCTCTGCAGTGCATGACGTGTATGGAGTTGCCAATATATTATATTCATAGATCATGGAATTCTCTGCACCCTACTTATGTATCAAGCAGTGGAGAAGTGGCTCATTGTACCCAATCAGCTCCTCAGGGCTGTAACTTGGGTAGTGCGACCAGTGCCCTGGCACAGGGCACCACAGGGCAGGGGGCGCTGTTTGGGCCTGTCAGTTTTCCTGTTTATTATCATTCTCACTTGTAGCTTCCTCTTATTTTATCCCCAGCATCTCCTGGCCTCCCCTATCTCTTTACTGGCCCTTCCCATGAGGCCATGGCCCTTTTTCAGGTACACTATCTGATGTCCCTATTTAAAAAAATGAGGGGGGCCCACCAATGCTCTCTCTGGCACATGGCACCATAAAGTCTAGTTACGGCTCTGCAGCTCCTACCTATTATTTTATATACTGTACTTGATAAATGCTACATCAAAGCTGATTGGTTGCTACAGGGCCGTAACTAGGGTATTATTCTCACTTGTAGCTTCCTCTTCTTTTATCCCCAGCATCTCCTGGTCTCCACTATCTCTTCCCCATGAGGCTATGGCCCTTTTTCAGGTGCACTATCTTATGTCCCTATTTAAAAAATGGGGGGAGAGGGGGCGCCAATGTTCTCTCTGGCACAGGGCACCAAAAAGTCTAGTTACGGCTCTGGGTTGCTATGGGTAACTTCTCCAATGATTCACTTCTCCACTGTTTTCAATGTTGACACATAAACCCCAAAGTGTACTACAGACACCGGGCTGTGACTTTTACACACGTACAAATCGAAGATAAAGCACAACAGAGATGGACGTGAGAAAAAGCTGCGGCCGCTGCATCGTAGCACTTCATATACTGATTCAGGCTCAGTCGCACACAGATGTACAAATGTCGTACATCAAATTGATCAGTGCAAGCTAGCAGAGTATCTTTGTCGCTCCCAGTTGTTTTATTTGTGCGAATAAGATGCACATTTTGAGCGAGAAAGACTCTCGGCGCGGCTGAGTCGCCTGAGACCTGGTGCGCTGAGAGGCATTGCCGTATTTATAATGGGTGCAGACTGTGCGGCCCAGGGGGGCGCTCACCGCACACGCTGCACACATAATTATACTTATCTTTCCAAAGTTCCACATCGGTCTGCACTGATATACAGCAGAAAACATTAGGAAACTGGCACAGTGGTCATTCTCCCAGTGTTTTGCGCATGCGCAAAAGAGATGTCTCCGAGAATGTGGCGCGGACGCCATGTTCCCAGAGACCTGCGCATGTGCAGTAGACTGACACAAAACCAGGGTCTACTGCTCTGCAGAGAGGAGGGGGCCGAAACGGATCCTGCACTCGGGTCATCTCCTCTCTTAAACCGCCTCTGCAGAGAGTGACTATTTGGTGCGACTGACGTCACAGTGTATGAGAACTTTTTTATTGTCATTTCCCATACTCCTCTACAAGAAGTCTTGACTTTATAAGGCCTAGAACAGATCCTAAGAATTAATTTTTGTTGGTAAATGGCCTGTATTGTATATTTTTCTAAATATCTCTCAGTAGCTGTCCTTAATAGTGTGCCTCCGTGATACCGATGTTACTTCAATATGTTTACTGTTTATAAATGTAGACTATACTCAGTGGAAGCCACAAAGACTCCACATAACTACCTGACGATTTGAATTTTCTAGTCCAGCTGTATACATATTGCACCAATACATCGCCATCCCAATAAAAAACAGTTTATATATGAATGTTACTGAATAGGCAGAATATTTTTTAAACATATTAAAGGAATAAAAATATTAATTCTCAATTTGATCTATATTATAATTGTTTCCTGATTATTATACAGATATATACCCTGTAAGCAAAGTGTAATATTCATTTGTAGTGATGTATGAAACTGAACGATTAGAAATATAACTTTTCTTGCCAAACAAGGGCCCTTACATTATGCTCATATCCCATCAATCTGAGGTGGGTCCAGCTACTGGACGTGATAATTGACCTAGAACGCACCTCAAAAGAAGGAACATTACATTCTCAATTTATCTCACAAAAGTTCCTAATTTTGAGGGCATTCCGGTTGCATTTTCATGCAGCTAAACACAAATTAATTCAGCAAGTAACATACCTGGAGGAGATATAAAAATATATATTTTGTTTTCATGTGTAGCATAAAATTAAAGTGTAGTGAAGTTCGCTATTAACTTTAGTAGCAAAAAATGCATAGCTTTTATTATATTATTTATTTACTTATTGGCCTATTTCATAGAACTCAATAGTAAGTGACTTCTACGGCATATACGAAGAAGATACAATATCATCCAGTAGGATACACTTAATTAATTCTATATATTAAACTGTGTTTTCATCATAAAAAAGTATTTTAATTATTCCTTGAATTTTAGTGGTCAGATGTAGTACTTATACAAGCCTGCAGGTGGCGTAGAGAGCAAATGTCTGTTTATGCATAGTTTTAGAGCGCAGCTAACCTCATACTAAACGCATCATACGCAGGCTGTACAAGATTACCCTGTCTATGACTTTACAGCAAACAAGAGTGCATTATGGAAATAACCTCACTTTAAACGGTAGGAAGTGCTAAAATACACTCAAATCTTAGGAGTCATCTTTAACCTGAAATTACCATATATTTCACAGATTTTTTTTTCTTTTCTTTTTTTCTAGTTATCATTTGGACTATATGAAGTTACTGTATTTTGCTCATGAATTACTGACATCGATGATAAATTAACCATATTACAAGCCTGAGGCCGACAGCTTTTTCTTCTAGCAATATTGCCAGGTTGGACCCTGATATTTAAATATAACAGTAAGCCTTTTAATATACAAATAATTTCTGTAATGAAGATTATAAATTAATGTAAAGAACGCATGCAGTCAACTGCATATTTTACAAGCTATAACTATGTTAAGGATCATTTCTTTGGCAGGCCAGAATCCAGCTGGACATGCAATAATAATTACACATCAAAAATTGATAAAATATTATATTCAAGTTACACTAAAGCAGTATTCCCTCCAAGCAGGGAGCTCTGGAAATATGTATTAAAATGTTATTCTGATCAACCCCAAAAGGCTGTTTTGAAAATATGCTGTTCAGTGCAACCCTGTCTAATGACGTTTCCTAACAAGTTTTTAACACTATCATTTCCTGATCGCTCAGCTTAGAGGGAACAGTGCTCAGAAGACATTAAGATTAAATATGACTGCATATATACATACCATACAGTACATCTGTATGCCTACTTTACATGTGCATATATGCACCCATACACCCACTCACACGCATGTACAGTATATGTTATACTTGAATCTCATCCTTTTCAGAGTCTGGTGTCACCGGCCTTGAAACACTGAAAATATCCTGACATGGTATTTGGAGGGGGCTGGAAGGAGTTTTAGGGGGTGTTGGGGGGGCTTTCTTTTCAGACAATAGTTTTAGGATTTCTGACACCTGCTGTTCAAGAGCAGTCATGCGACAGCTTAGTGATTGGATGTCGTCCTTGAGTTCATGTTTCACCTCTTGCAGCGTGGTCTGTAAGGCTTGTTCAGGAATGGGGTAGAAAGGGTGCTTTGCATCCGCTTGAACTGGACTATGTTCAAGTGGACTGCGTGTTTCTCCTGCTTTGTCTAAACGAAGGTCACTTTTTGTAATACCACTGTCACAAGAGTCTGTTTTCCTCAAGGGATTTTTAGGAACTCCACTTTCCGGATCTAAACATTTGGGGTCATCTGAAAGCAAGCCCATGGATTCTGCTTTCGTAACATTGTTCCAGTCTTCCTTCTTCTCCTCGTGGACTTGGATGTTGTTCTTCAACTTCAGCCAACCCTTCGCGTTAGCGTTCTTTACCAGCATGGGACTGGTAACTTTAAGACATTTTGGGTCACCACTGCTGTTTGGCTTTAGTTCTATCGCATCTCTGTTGTTCTGTTTTAAAGATTCGTTGGTTCTAACATAAGAAAGAGATGTCTGAATGGGTGTTATCTGGGACACGGTTACAACACTAGTGCCAGTAATGACGGCTCCATTGTGCAAAGAACGGTTCTCCACTTGGAGGTGGTTCCGTTCCAGGTCACTGTGTGCCGAACCTTGGTTTCGCAACTCTTTCTGCTGTTTGAATTTTTGAAAGAGTTTCCGTACAGGGTGGTCTACTGGGATAGTAAGGGTCACTTCATTCTTCTGCCTTTGTCGCTCTTCTTCTTCTTTCTTTACATCACTGATCTTTCGGAACACGATCTAATAGAAAAAGATAAAATAATGTTACGTCTTGAGTTTCTCTAGAAGAAAAAAATGATTACATTGTTATTTATAAATCCACTGCCCAGAGGCAGGAGAAATGTTGTAATAAGCAGTTGGATGAAAATACAACCCTAATTTTATTATAGCTCTTAGTTTTCTATGTGCAAGGACTAAGAACTGTGCCTGTATCTAGAGACAACACATCTAAAAATGAACATTTCACAGAACCTTAAAGAATCTATAGCTCAATCAAAACCATCTCACAAATCCCTTTTTTTCTGCTCAATAGTTTATAGCAAGTTCTATCATACACATTATTCTATATAGGGATACAGACTATAATATTATTCGCTCAATTACCAGTAGCACATGCAATCATTATATCATTAACGTGTGTGGTTTATTATACCTTTAATGAGCTCAAGAAATAAAATAAAAACTTTTTTTTTTTAAACTTTATATACACCTTTGTACAATGCACTTGTAAAGCCATTTGGGTGACCAAAGAATAAAGACCAGACAAAATTCTAAATTTTCCCCATTTGATTTTTACTTTGTAACATGTTGGAATACATATCCTTTCACTTCCAGAGATGGAAGCCTTCGCACCTGCGGTTTGTCACTGAGACGATTGGGTCATGGAGACGGAATTGTGGACTATTCAGAGTTAAGTGTATGCAGATATCCGGCTGATGGATCTCCTGCACTCAGGACAAAGCTGGTGCTAATGCGTCCCAATAGCGATGACGGCGGCTTGTACAAGTGGGCATATAGGGGCAGGGCAGCAGCATAGATGCCACCAACTTTCAATACAGTTGTTAATTGGCATTTCAGAGAATGCAATGCAGAGGCTTTTTCATGCAACTCTGACTCAGGCCCAGAATGAGTGACACAGTCTTCTTATGTCTGGTACTATTACATTTAGTGCAACCTGGATTTTCAGCTACTAATATTGGATCCAGTTGCACTTTATTTGATTGTTCTGGATCCAGGGGCTTCATTGGTCATAGTTGCCAAATGTCCATAGTTTCAGAGACAGACCCAAGTTTAGAGATTTATCCCTGGAAAAAAAAAAAAAAAAAAATATATATATATATATATATATTTTTTTTGGTCAAATGTGTAATACAATTAGTCTATATTCTGTATATTTAATGCAAATTAAACCAGCTATCCTTCTTGTCTGGGCTTCAAAAAAAGAAACAGAATAGAGTAGACGTATATTGAAGGAAAGCATTTAAATCAGCACAAAATCACACCAAAACCAAATTCAGTAAAGGAGTCATGATGGAGATAGTACACGGCTGACGTGATTAGATGCAACAAGTCAGCATAGGACTGTCCCTGGGAATTATTTAAAAAACGATGGCAACTATAAATTGTGACATTAGCAGAGTTTTATTTTTCTGTGAGGAAGCCCATGATCCTCACCTTCCTCAAGCAGAACTGTGGGGGTGTTTGTCGAGATTTAAGAGGGGTAACACAGAAGGAAGATTCTTTATCATCTGAGTTAAGAAGGTTATGAGTCATATCCTAATATGAGGATCGCCAGCATCTGGGAATAGTAATGGGACACATTCTGCTATGGCTGACTAGGGCTTAGTACCACCTGTAGTAGTCTTAGCCCAGAGTTTCCTTTATCTTAGTTGAAATAGAGGGTATCACTATCTCTTTTCTTATATCTCCTTAATCCACCTCATCTTGGTGGGCGACGGGGGAGGCAGTGTTTCTTTCCCACTCCAGCTAATGACCGCTCTATACAAGGGGTAGTGTGTCATGGAGAAATTAGAGATGTGAAAAGCCACAAAGTAGGGAAATGACACCATAGGATGGCTATGGAAGACCAATTCAAAAGGGAGAGGGTGCTACGAGTTTTGGTTGGAGGAAGACCGGATAAAGTGCTGTGTTTGGATAAATTCAAATGGTCAAAGAGCTCAATCCAATTGTCTGCGATGATCTCGCAGGTGCGAGTCATCGTGACAATGGCAGCCCAAACTCGCACAAAAATGCTCGCAGTCTCATAGGGCTCCGAGCAAAATTGTGCGAATTAGGGCTAGGAGCGGGTCGCGAGGGGTGCGAGATGTGCCGTTGCCGGTGTGTTAACGTCATGGCAATGGCAACTTCGGGATCCCAGCACTGGAACAGCAGCGGCTTTGCATGGAGATGTGTCCCGCTGGGATGAAGTCGGGAGCTACACTACAGTTAGTACCGGCCGCCAGCCAATCCTGGCTCACAGACTGGCTACCAATGAGAAGGTGCCAAGTGGGGCCATGACCAGCACCCCGGCCGGCTCCTGCCGCCCCCCTACCTGGAAACTTTCTCCCTGGGAAGTAAAGACTTCCCTTTGTGTGCAGAATAGTCTGCAGATCGCTATGACTCCTGTGCAGGCTGGTCCCATCCTGCCTGGGGAGAAGCAGCGTGACACTGTGCCAGGATGCATGGGCAGAGGTAGCTGGGGGCATCTAGGCGGGTCATATGTGCCATGATGTGCCAACACGGCTCTTGAACATTGCATTTTGTAGCATTTCTGATCACTAATGCCAGTCCATGGGCTGCACAGAGTCACTAAGCAGGGTGCCATTTTTCCAATATACAAATTATTTTTTTTTTTAATATTATCATTATTTTTATATTATTATAAAATATTTCCAAAATGCACATGCAATATGCATGTCTACTTAAATACATAAATAATGAAGTGATCTTAAAAAATTGCTTACATTAAATGATCAGGCAGTGGTGCAGGGGGTGCGATAGAAGCAGGGAGTGAGAGGTGCAGGGGGTGAGATGGAAGCAGGGAGTGAGAGGTGCAGGGGGTGATATGGAAGCCGGGAGTGAGATGGAAGCAGGGAGTGAGAGGTGCAGGGGGTGAGATGGAAGCTGGGAGTGAGAGGTGCAGGGGGTGAGATGGAAGCAGGGAGTGAGAGGTGCAGGGGTGAGATGGAAGCAGGGAGTGAGAGGTGCAGGGGGTGAGATGGAAGCAGGGAGTGGGAGGTGCAGGGGGTGAGATGGAAGCAGGGAGTGAGAGGTGCAGGGGGTGAGATGGAACCATGGAGTGAGAGGTGCAGGGGGTGAGATGGAAGCAGGGAGTGAGAGGTGCAGGGGGTGAGATGGAAGCAGGGAGTGAGAGGTGCAGGGGGTGAGATGGAAGCAGGGAGTGAGAGGTGCAGGGGGTGAGATGGAAGCAGGGAGTGAGAGGTGCAGGGGGTGAGATGGAAGCAGGGAGTGAGAGGTGCAGGGGGTGAGATGGAAGCAGGGAGTGAGAGGTGCAGGGGGTGAGAGGTGTAGGGGGTAAGTAAAGGAGAGAGTGACGCAGGTGATCACACACAAAGGAGAGTATATAGGGAGTAAGAGGGTTACCTAGGATGAAGATATGGGCACACGAGGAGAGTGACAAAGGAAATAGATAAAAGAAAGCAGAAGGGACACATGGAAGCCATAAACTAGGTGAGCAAACTTTGTTCAACATATCCTACTACATAGTGCAACTAAAACACATATTTCCTAAAGCGGGTAGGAGAGGGGGGAGATTCAAAATCCATACCCCCACCTCTAAATTCAAGATTCCGTACCCCCACCTCTAAAATCCCATCCATCTGGGGCTGATCCATCATAAGAAAAGTGTTTGTTTGAAGGACTGAATAACCTTTCATTGTGTGTATTTCTTAGTAACAAATGTGTTTTGCATTAAGATCAATCTTAATACTAATAATCTAAAGCGCCGTCTCTTTTTTTTCTTTTCCACATTACCTTTTGACTCCCGTTCAATGGGGTTAATTGAGAGGTGCAGCTTGTGTATGAAATATCTTTCTCAATTTGATAATACTGTTCTATTAGCACAAACTAAGGGCTGTCTGTATGTATATATATATATATATATATGTATATACAGATATGGTATGCCATCACACCCTGTGGTTAACTGCAGATGCAACACTCTCACAGAGTGAGATTGCGGTCACTCACAAAATGGTGGAGCTGCTAATTCACAGTATTGTGTGCTCATTGGTATACACACATGCAGTCTATGCAACTGAGGTCTGAACAGTTATGTGGCACACATCCCACTCAGTGCCCACAATCTTCGCATTCCTTCACCACAACAATCTCACTGGGTTCCAACATCCTTCTCACTCCATACACCCATCTCATTCAGAATACATATTCAGCTACCAAATTTCTAAAACTATCATACTCTGTCTATGCATGTACACTATCTTCGCCTCCATGCTGCTATAACTTCCCCAATCCCTACAGCTGTGTGGTGTCCTAACTGTGTTAGTTCTTTTACCCTCATCTGCACCAATCTTTCTTTCCTCATCCGCGCCGCCCTATCTTTCTGCATCCGTGCCACTCTGTTTCCTTCCATCTGCAGTACCACCTTCCCCCCAGCCACACCACTTTGTCTTTCTCTCATCTGTGCCACTATTTTTTCCTCCATATACACCACTCTGCCCCCCCCCCCCCCCAACCGTGGCACTTCCCCAATTTCTACTGATGTGTGTTCTCCAATTGTGCTAGTCTGTATTCCCTCATCCGTACCAATCTGTCTCTACCCATCTGCGCTGCTCTGTCTTCCCGCATCCATGCCACTCTGTACCCCATCCACGTTGCTCTGTTCTCCCAAACCGTGCCACTCTGTCTCCCCTGCATCTGCACCACTGTTTTTCACCCATCTGCATCACTTTGGCTCCTTCCCATCAATGCTGCTTAATCTCCCCCCCTCTCCGTCTCCATCCACACCGCTCTGTCTCTTCCCCCATCCACTCCACTCTTATCCCATCTGTGCAGCTCTTATCTTCTGCTTAGACCTCAGCTGCATAGACTGCATGTGTGTATTCCAATGAGCACAAAATTCTGTGAATTAGCAGCTCCATTTTGTGAGTGACAGCAATCTCACTCTGTGAGAGTGCTGTATCTGTATTGCGCAAAGAACACGTCCATTAAGGCCGTAATGATCGGAATTTCATTGCTTTTTTAAGTTTGAGTGGCACAAATTCAGTAGGTTTTGTGAAATTTCAAATCAAGTCTAAGAAACTTTACTGGGACATGTGAAACCGTAAGGTTTTTTGTCTATGGAATTTCATTGCTTTTTTATAGTTTATTATCCATATGGGTTTTGAGGAGCAAACCAAGCCACCTGCAGGGCAGGAGGACAACATATAGGTACACTAGCACAGGTGGAGAAGCGGGCAACACACAAGAGGTGTTTTGGGGGTGCAGAAGGAGAGACAGCTGCGGGGGCAGGCTGCAGGTGTGTGGGGCAGTGGCAGCAGTGGGGGTGCGGAGCAGTGGCAGCAACAGGGCCGTGCACAGGGGCATCAGCGGGCGACAGAGGGACTCACTGGCGCTGGGAATGCACCTGAGCGAATCAAATTGATAAGACACAGATGAACAGACATCAGTGAGATCCATCCATGCATCTGTTAAAAAATGAATGTGTATTATAAAAAAAATGATGTGCCCCCACAGCACAACCAGCACCGCGCTATGGAGCCCCAGTGCTGGTTGTGCTAAATACAGGGGACAACGATGTAGGGGTCCCCTGTATTAAGCACAACCTGCACCAGGCTAATCAGAGCCAATCCTGGTTGCCAAAATACAGGAGACAAATGACGTAGGGGTCCCTTTGAGAAAACTGAATTCTCCCATTGAGGACTCCCAAGGGGGGGGAGGTGGGGGCAGTGGCGGATAATGGGGGGGGCACGCGGGCCCTAGCCCCCCCTGTCGTTTCTGGCACTTTTTTTTTTCCTAAACGGAGAGCAGTAGCAGCGGGGCACTGAAGGGGCCTGCAGCGGCATTGACAGCGTTACTTACTAATGAGTCTGGCTGACTCATTACATCACTCTGCGGCCGGCTGCATGATGTAACAAAGCAACAGCAGGAGGCGGTCCGGTCAGAGAAGGGGAGGGGGGGTTCTCCCCTCCTGTTTCCGATCTACCCTCCTCTTAAGCTCCTCCCCTCTGATGCAGCTAATTGCCGGGGCTCCGACGTCACGATTTAGTGACCGACCCCGGCGCGGAAAGGTTCCTAGGAGCCCAGCGTTCCCAGCCCCAAACTGACCGCACTGGCTGCCATTTGTGGCAAATAAAAAAGGCCCAGCGACAGGCGGGGGGGGCAAAGTGGACACACATACCGGGCCTCGTGGATCAAAGGGGCCCCGACGATAAGGGACAAAAAAAACGGGCCAGCAGCACCTAATTAAGCTTTTTTTATACGGCTACTGTGCTGTGTTGCTACAGCAGCCATCCGGCCAAAGCCCCGCCCACTGACACCATCACATGATACACACCGAGACACGCAGGGGCTGGTGGTCGTCCTCCTGGGTCCAGGTACTGCTGCCCTCCTGATCCTCTCCTATAGGATTCCTCCCCAACTTTCCCATTGTGGCATCAAAGCCCCCCCCCTCGCAGCACCCCCCCCCCCTCCCGAGGCCCCTCCCTACCCCCCCCTTCCCCCCCCCTCCGCACCCCTACAACACACACTTCTCCTCGTCGGTCAGTGCCAGGCTGCCAGCTGAAGAGCATACAATAGGGACACAGCCTCAGCATTAAGGTAAATTACAATGTGTAGTAGATGACTATGTTATTGTCACTTTTAACATATGTGTGTGTATATGTTTATCGTAATGTGGGCTGTGTGAGCCAGATACACATGTAGTGCTCAATAAATATGTAAAATAATTAATAATAAAATGTAAAAAGAAATCTGTAAAAAAAAAATTACATTTACATTTTCTGCAGATATTGGTGTTCTGGAGCTGTTGAATCAGTTCACAAAGCTTGACAGTTTTTCTTAATTTCCTCTATAATGGACTCTGCGGGAGATATATCAAGCCTTTGACGCATGTCTGAAAAAGGGGTGTGGCTTCATGGGAAACATCGTAGCCGCGAGCCACACATATATGTGTGTATATGTATGCGTGTGTGTGCATGCATTTCACTAACTGTAATAATTGTGTGCGTGTGTATATGTAGATATATATGTATGTATGTATGTATGCCTGTGTGCGCGAATTTCTCTATCTGTAATAATTGTGGGTGTGTGTGTGGACCTGGCATGCTTGTTTGTAGGACGGGTCATGGAGGCGGCAATGGGAGGGGGAGGGTTAGGGGCCCCAGAGATTCAAGTGTATTGGGCCCCAAGCCTTCTGTTGCCGGCCCTGCCCCCTGGCGATTACTCGAGTCCAGTCACCTGGACCACACTGTGCAGCAAATAGTAACAGGATGCGCCCGAGCGGGCCCTTTGCTTCTGTCCATGCCTCAGCATCCACGGTCACCCAGGAGCAGGCGAGTGTGAGAATAACCAGGTATAAGTAGCAAGATGCCCTACTGCCCGCTCTGCATGTCAATTGCAGGAGCACAACTGGCACTCTTCACCCATGAGACAGAAGAAGTGGAAGAGAGCTCTGTGTGGTAAGTATCTTTACTTTATGCTCTCTCTCTCTCACCCCCCTCCCAAAAGCAAAAGTAATATAATGAATCCATTGTAAAGGCCCCCATACACGGTGCAATTGCACCATGTGAGGCGATAGGGGATCCGTCGTCTGACATATCGGGCGGTCCACACACGGTGCGATCGGGTGGCTGATCGCCCGATATGCCGGATCCCCCCTGTCTCACCCACATAGCAATCCATGGGATTGCACATCGCATTCCCTGGTCTCATGGTATTGCAGAAAGATCAGGGGGTACGATGTACGACCCCTTCGGGAGCGTGCTCGGCCCAATATCAGGGCCATACACGGTGCGATATAGCAGGCATATCGCACCAATCAGTCAGATCGCCTGCTATATCGCCCCGTATATATGGGGGCCTTTAGGCTACAACTAATCACTTTATTGTGGGATGGTTAAGATCCCAGAGGGGATTGAAATGTCACTCAGTATGTGCAGTTTTTACCTGCTATATTTATCTTACAATGGAATAAATACATTTCTACTTCTTCTGAAGGGCAGGGGAGTGTCTCTCTGATTTTACCTATTGGATATTATGTGTACTGATACCTATGGATTAAGGCCTGATTCAGACCCGTTCGCTATCTGCGTACGCTCGCTAGATGCGTATGCAAATTTTTCAAAGTGACGACATGGGAAGCGATTGCTCGCCAAGGCATAAGCACGCCCACCATGTCTTAGTGAGCGGCCACTTTGTGTATGCGTACGCCCAATCGCACAGGCAGAGCCGCCCACCAGCACACGTCATCTCCTGGAATTGTATTAAAACATAGGTACATCGAGCACCATCGTATGCGAACGCAGTGCTTGCGGGACCTTTACCTTACCGCAAGCACTGCGAGGAAATCAGAGTAAAAAAAATGGCAAGTGACGTGTACTATGACGTTTCCTGTTAATTATGCATACCTCTGAAACGGCGTTGAAACACTCGGGCACGACTGCGTTCACAGCTCCAACCTCCTGTTATTACTGGACTGCCCCTGTTACCACCCACAAACGGCCTCTCCTGTCACTCATTATCCTAGGCTGGCTTTACTGGGCGAGCGATCGTACAGAGTAGTTTGCACAAGCGCAGAATGATGCATGCGCGTATGCAGACCATCGGGCCGGTTGCGAGTGCATAGCGCGAGCGAGCAGCTCTGAATCAGGCCCTAAGCACACATATTTTGAGTGCACCCCTGCTGTTGACCGGGTTGGGTATGGGATGCCAGCACTCGGATCCCGGATGTTAGAATCTCGATGCCGGCATCCCGAAAGGACTAGCATACCAACACTTTTTGTTTGGTACAGTATGCTAACCCTCTCCTAATCATCCCTTCCCGGGGCCTAACCCTAACCTCCCCCTCCACCCTAACCACTAAACCTAAGCCCCTGATACCTACCTTCGGCATGCCGGCATCCTGTATTCTGGAGCCAGGATCCCGACTGCTGTCGGAATTCCGGCGCCGGAATACAGGCCATCGGCCTGCCACGTGGAGGCATGCTGACTTCATACCCTGTTGGCCATATAACGGTGAGGGCAATATATTTTATTTACACATATATATATATATATATAAATTTGGGGGTTGAGAAGGTATGGTGGTGCGTGTATGTGGGGGGGTTGAGGGGGCCCCCAGAGATATCACTGTAAAATTTCTGTTACAGGCCCTGGGACCTGGCCTGCCTTCCTAGTTTAAGCTAATGTCAGACATGCTGGTCCAGGTCTCCTCTGTCCCACGTTGGGTCCGAGCTTTGCCCTGCTGTGTCGGCTGTGTTATCTGCATGCACATGGATCGGTGTCTGGATAAAAGATCAGTCCTTCACACACAGCAGATGATGGTCCATCATACACACTGAATGGCCATCATCTGCTTGTGCCCTTGGGTCCCGGGGGGCGCGACCCGGCAAGGCGGGTTTGGGGCGTGTTCCGCCCCCCTCGCGGCTGCCGCTGTGTGTGTATGGGCGGTCTTCTGACCGCCCCTACACACTTGCCGATGGACAGATATGTCTGCAGACATACCTGTCCATCGGCTGTGCAACACAGCCAATGCGATGTCGGTGAACGACGACGTTCACCGACATATCACGGGTACACACTGGCCGACGTGCAGCAGATATATTGGCAGATCAAATGTATCTGCCAGTGTGTACCCAGTATTACACACTCACTCCCCCCCCCCCCCTCTCTCTCTCTCTCTCTCTCTCCCTACTCCCTCACTCTATGGTTAGGGTTAATTTTCCCGTTCTATGTCGATGTAGATAGTAAAAGTGGTAGCTCACCGGCCTTGCCGTCGCAGGTCACATGGTTGTGACGTAAGAGGTCCTTCTACCAACTTGGATCTAGCATAAACCCTCACTCCATCCCTCTCTCTCTCCCTCCTATGCTTTTTCTCTCTTTCCTACTCTCAGCTATTGTGTTAAGCCCCATTATTTTTTTTCTGCCTATCTCCCCCACTAATACTTTCCCTTTATGTCCCAGTGAACCTGTTTAACCCACTTTAATCCCTCCTTCAGAGACCTCAGATTGGTTTGGTAAGGGATCCCGGCTGTTAGGATGCCGTCAGTCAGAATACTGACAGCAGCATCCCGACAGTCAGAATCCCGACCAGATAGGGTAAGTGTCCTAGCCATCTGTCACAGTGCGCCGGACATCGGGCGTAACAGCACTGGGGTCCTCATCAGCAGCGGCAAGCAGGCGGGGAGTCCCCGGCGCTCGCTGCTAGTGTCTTTCTTCCCGCTGGGCTGATGCGCCTGTGAGCGCAGGTGGCTGCGGCTCCCCACCAGGAGGATTTAAAGGGCCAAGCACACTCCCCTAGTGACATCACAGGAGGCGCCTAATTCAGCCTTCTGGGTGCACTCCTGTGCCAGTGTATAGTCTCTCATATCATACTCCAGTATTCCTGTCTCTAGTGATGCGACTTGTTACAGACCCTTGGCTTGCTTGTGACCTGATTCCATCCCTGGTACTTCACTTGGTATTCTAGTTCTGACCTTGGCCTTGTTCCTGACTCTAAATTGTCTGAACCCTGGTGCTGTCTAGTCCGTCGGATTCTGATGCGGTTTGTCGAGTACGTTTGTACGTCTTCATTGTACACCGCTCCATTCCGGAGTATACCAGTACCTGTATCAGGGAACCAAGTCTGAGGGCCACGATCTGTGTGTCCGACGCAGCTAAGTCCAAACCTCCTTACAGGGGCCCTTGGTGAATACTGCCAACACAGTAGACTTCGCGCTTAAGTACTGGGTCTCGCCAATCCCGGGCTAGCATCTACTATTCATCCATGAGTTGTGACACCCTCCCACTATCCTACCTTTCCCGCAGCCTAACCTTCCCCTTCGCATGCCTAACCCTCCCCCCGAAGCCTAACCCTAACCCTCCCTATGCTGGGCACACCCCCAGAGTGATGCAATCAGGATTTCCTGATAGGCCACGCCCAATTTGTTAGGCTTTGCCGCACAAGGTGGGCTGAAGAGTGCACACCGGGTGTCGCCTCTGTGTTCCATACTGTTCATATTAATTTTGTTAGGTGAATTTGGGAGTAAGGGGGTGTTCGGAGTCAAGTTTTTATAAACATGTTTGTCTTATTTGCAGTTGTCTCATAAATGCATATTTATGAATTATAGAGTATTAAATGGACCTGGCTCCTCCAGATCTTTCATGCTGCACAAGAGATCTGGAGATGCGATGAACAATCCAATGCAGCGCTATGCGGGGGGGGCTTGCCGGCATATCGGGCGGTCAGGCATTGGATTGTTCCATGTGTGGGGACCGCCCGATATGCCGGCCGTCGGATTGGCCATCGCATCGCCGGCTACACATCGTACCATGTGTAGCTGGCTTAACACTCCTATTTTCCATCAGTGTTACTTACCTTTCCAGTCACCGGCTTCTGCGCTTGTGTGCCCTCACTCTCTTTGGGGAAATTTTTCCTCAAATTTCGCCTGAACCTACCACCCTCCAGTTTCAGAACATGACCTCTTGTTCTAATACTTCTCTTTCAAGGAAGGAGACATTCTTCAAAGAAAGAGAAGTATTAGAACAAGAGGACATGTTCTGAAACTGGAGGGTGGTAGGTTCAGGGGAAATTTGAGAAAAATGACTTCACAGAAAGGCTAGTGGATAAGTGGAATAGCCTCTAGAGGCTAAGATGGTAGAGCAAGTTAAACATGCATAAGGATATCCTTCAGAAGAAGTAAGGATCAATAAGGGTTGAGGTAACAATATGTTTAAAAATGGGGCAGACTAGATGGGCCAAGAGGTTCTTATCTGCCGTCAAATTCTATGTTTCTATGTTTCACTTCAGTACCTCTGCCCTCACCCTCCTTGTAACTCCCCCACAGTGTCCCTAACCTCACCCTCCTCGTAACTTCACCTCAGTGCACTGCCTTCACCCTCCTTGTAACTCCACCTCAGTTTTTCTGCCCTCAAGAGTGACGAATTGGGGATGTCACGAGGAGACGCCCATCCCGGTCAGCCACGCCTCCTTTCCGGGAGCGTGCTCGCCTTTGGCGTGCACATGAAAACTCTGCCTGCACCTTAGTTCCCTGCCCTACCCCTGGTCTGGAATGAACATTAATAGGAATAACATTAGAAATCTTTGCTGCCTAAATAATGATCACAGTGACAAACTTCCAAGGTAACATAAGTTCTGGTAATGGGTTGGAACTGGGACCACCCATTATCAAATGTCTAGTTTTGTCTATGCCCTTACGCTATCATGGTGCCCCCCCTGTCATTTTTTTTCTGGATCCACCCCTGGGTGGGGGCATGGTGTTTAAGGGGCTACACCTCAAAAGCTATTGGAGGTACCAAGCTGAAATTTGGCATGGGTAGAACTGTTGCTTGGTGCTGCGTAAAAAATGAGGATTTGGGAGTAATTACAGTTTTTTCTGACACTCTCAATTAGGATCACTTTTCTGCTGTTCTCTATAGGGGATATTTGTGTAGGCATAACTCAGGGTAGGGGGTGAATTTAGACTTGGGGTTTGTTTTATTAGGTAGCTATTGTTCCAGGGTAGGTGCTTTTGGGGTTCGGGTAACTTAGAAAGTTACAGCTATTAAACTATTATCTCACAACTGCACCATTATACAGATATAATAATTAGGGAAAGGGAAAATAGGAGAACTGATCCCGCACAGGAATGGTAATTAAATGATTTGGTAAAACCAACAATAAATGATTCTCGGTATAAATCCCTATCAGTAATAAGTTGTTGGTGGTTCTCCCAGGAATAAATGAAACTGTATATCTCAAAATTATTTTGCAAAGGCAAAAAAAGAAAAAATTCCTTTTTGGGGCACTCTTATGTACATGATGTGAAATAGTGTTATTAAAACTTAACTTTTAATTGACCTACTAAATATAATGAAAAAAAAAATTGTGTTTAATGAAGAATGGCGAAAATATAATGGATGATTTCCGGTCTTAGACCCACAAACAGTTGTTTGTGTATGCTATAATAAATATTCAGATAGCACAAGGTCTATTAGTACTATATAATGTGCAAATTTTTTTTTAATAATTATGCTAGATAATCTTATCAAGCATATATCTCCCCTGCAACAATGACACAGAGTAAACCAATCTTGTGATGCCCGTGTACCTGCAATTAGACGAAGGATGTTAATACTGTTTGTAACATCTAAATCTTACACAATATACTGCACTGTCCCCTTACTCTTATATTTGGAGGAATATGTAGCAGACAATAATCAAGAAAGAATTGCACATTATTAATATTGCACTGTCCCTTAATTCATAAATATAAGAAAGCGTGCATAACTGATATTGTATCTCTCTAATAGAGGTAGAAGCCTGTGGCTGCAGTACAAGGCAAATTAATTACACAAGATAATCATTATATTGCACAATTCCCTTATTGTAACTCTGAAAGCAGACTTTAGTGCCTTGTGCTCAATATAACACTGGTTCTTGAACAATGATAATAATCACAGCATTTGTTGTCCCATGTAATGGCAGCATATGGTCATGAAAAAAATATATTGCATACTGCCCTTGAAACAATGGTTACTGCTATTACACAATATGTTGCACTATCCCCTTACTCTTGCATTTGGAAGAATATGCAGTAGATAATATTCAAGAAAGAATTGCACATTGCCCGTAGAATAATAAATATTGTTGGTACAAAAATTATTATTAATATTGAATTGTCCCCTTATTCATAGAATTAAGAAAACGAGCATAACCAATATTGCATTTCTCTAATAGAGGTAAAAACCTGTAACTGCAGTACAAAGCAATTTAATTACACAAGGTGATCATTATATTGCACAATTCCCTGTTGTAGCTCTAGAAGAGGGCGTTAGTGCTACTGGTAGTAACACACCTTAATAGTATGGATTAAATTAAGATCAATATTGCACAAGCCCCTACTATGAGATATCACAACACATATTCAAGTGATCTCTCATAGCAGTGTAAATTGATATAATAGTACTAATATTTCTTTCCTCTAATGCTTCAGATAGCATACATTTCTCATTTGTGATGAATTTCACGTTGATAAATTCAGCATTGAGAACACATTAATAAATGGAGATACAAAAATAGTATCCAGTGATTGAATATGGTTTCATCAGATAACAAATAATACAACCAATTATACCATATAGAACATCACAGAGTTATCCCCTAATAGTTTAGGATAGTAACAGGTGTGCTGGGTCACAATACTTGTAGATATATAACATAAAAATATATCAGTAAGACACTTAAAGTGTTCCCCACTTCTGCTTTCACCCGTTATTCCGATTCCTACGCATTGAACCGGTGATGAGAGAGTGGGGAACCTTGTGTCTATAGAATTATGAAGTATAGTGGTGGTTTGTTAAGGGTCTTTTGGTAATGGGAGTTAGATAGTCCCTGGTGCCTATTGGTATTGCAGGGGTTAAATTCACCCAGACCAGTCAATACCACCACTGGAAAGAAGAAATAAGATATAGTACCCTGTATGTATCCTGTTAATGTGTCTGGATAATGCCGGATAATCGTATCCTACGTCAGCTGTGCTGAATCAACCATCTCACCCAAATAAACAAAATCTCTCCCAAATATGATAATAGTTAAGCACAACTTCTCTTTATATCAAAACCATGTGGCATAATATATCAGCGTGTAGCTGGAAGTCTGTACTAAATATAGAAACGGCTTACAGTTTGAAGCATAGCCTGAGATCTAGCCAGCATCTCCGTCAAATCCTGTGTAGCGCTGTGTAACAGCGTGCAGGTTGGCGGATAGCGCTGGGTGAGAATCCAGCAATCACACGGTGTGTGGCTGGAAGCCTTATCAGCATGTCTACCAGTCAGCTGGCCGGGCTGACGGAAGAGGTGTAGTAAGATCCTATGTAGCGCTGTATGACAGCGTGCGGCTGAAGGTCAGTCCTGGGTGAGAGTCCAGCATTCACACAGTGTGTAGCTGGAAGCCTTGTCTGCGTGTCTGCCGGTCAGCTGACCGTGCTGACGATAGGAGGGGTGTGTTGACGCGCGTTTTGGGCTTGTTCACAACACATTATACAGATAGGAAGCTTGAACTTGTTGCGCAGCCTCAGTTGGTGCCTTCAGCAGGTGTACTCACTGTGGTTTCACTTGGGTGCACAAAGATGGCAGGCCAGTGCAGCTGGTAGCAGCGTTGGGACTCGGGTAGGAAGCGGGCATTAGCTGCGGCCGGGATATGGGGGGTAGCGGGTGTTGGCGGCTCGTGCGGCGGCAGACAGATGCAGGCTTGGATTAGGGATATCCATGATACCTGCATCTGCGTGTGATAAAAATAAACACAGATGCATGGACGGATCAGTGAGATCCATCTGTGCTGCTGTGTTAAAATATTTTTTTAAAAACAGCGTGCCCCCCCTCCCAAAAGAACAACCAGCACCGGGCTTTGCAGACCCAGTACTGGTTGTGCTAAATACAGAGGACAAATAATGTAGGGATCCCCCGTATTATGCACAACCAGCACTGGGCTATTTAGAACCAGTCCTGGTTGCCAAAATACGGGGGACTAATGACGTAGGGGTCCCCCGTATTCAGTGCAACCAGCACTGTGCTCTGAGCTGGTTCTGGAAAACGGGAAAAAATGCATAGGGTTCCCCTGTATAATCCAGAACCAGCACCAGGCTTTTTCTAGTGGGGGGTTAATGCCACACCCAGGGGAGCCCTATCACAAGGTCCCCCAGCCGAAGCATCAACCCTGACCGCTAGTCAGCCCAGCTGGTGACCCCCCAATAAAGGTGTCCCCCTCTACAGGGCACCCCAGACCTAGGCTTATAGCCTTGGGCTATCCACGGCAGGTGGGTGCCGACTTGATTTGTGTAAAAGTGTAGTGCAAATGAAAGAGTTAAAATATTGTCCTTTGCAGTAGAACTAGAGGTCCCAGCAATCCTTCCCCACATGCTGGTACTTGGAGACCCACAAGCACCAGCAAGCGGGGCATTACAGGCCCACTGGTACCTATAGTACCCCTGTAAAAGAAATATATATATTTATTAAAAAAAACACTGTTTGTTGTAATATTTTATTGTTCTGCACCTTCACCTGGGGAGCGGCAGCCTTTAAGCTCTTTTGCATGGCCGCTGCCCAACCAGGACTTCTTTCTTCGGCAACTTTTCACTACTGCCTCTCCGCCGACGAACTGCCATGCCGCTGCCTTCGCTGGCTTATATAAGTCAACCGAGGGGGCGGGGCAATGGTGTCGCGAGCTGTGATTGGCTCGTGGTGGCCATCTTTGAGTTTAAAAAAAGGCGATAAGGCGACATTTTTTTAAATTAAATGGGCACGCGCGGTTCTCACCATTGAAGTCAATGATGAGAATCGATCATTGGCTGAGAGGCGGAAGGCTTGACTCTCTCAGCCAATGAGTGCTCCGCACTGGGATTCTATACTGAAATCTAGCGGCAGAGCCGTCATTCCTTAGAGGACAGTAGAATGTCCGTGGCTTGCGAAATTCATTTTTTTTTTTGCCAAGACCCTGGATTGCCTACTTTTGAATAAAGAGGACGTGATCCATGCATAGGAGGAGGTGAGTATGGATTTTTTATTACAGTTACCCTATGGATTATCTACTTGGATAAGTGGATATGATTGGCTTCAGGGATACATAGGTGAGCATGTGAGGTAGTGTGTGTACATGTATGTGTTAATAAAGTTTTACTTTCTACGGTGTGTGTATTCTGTGGTTTTTTTAATATTGCTTTTGCTGTGGAACCACAGGTACCTGCGGGCCCGTAATGCCTCACATGCTGTTACTTGTGGTTTTCCAAGTACCAGCATGTGGGGGAGGCTTGCTCTAGTTCCACAGCAAAAGACAATATTTTTAACTTTACTTGCACCACACTTTACATAATCAACGCTGCACCCACCAGCTAGGGGTGCCGGGGCCTGGAGTGCCCTGGAGAGGGGGACTCCTTTATTGACGAGGTCCCCAGCTCCCCAGGGATCCCTGGCCTGGGCTGACTAGCTTTCAGGGTGATGCTTTGGCTGGGGGGCCCGGTGAAAGGGCTCCCCTTTCTGTGGCATTACCACCACCACTGCCCGTACTGCCGTTGCCGCCCGCACTTCCGCTAATGCCCGCTACCTTCCCCGGGTCCCGGTCGCAGCTAACGTGTCCCGCCCGCTGCTAATGCCCGCTTCCTTCCCCCGAGTATAACCGCTGATACCGCCCACACTGGCCAGCCGTCTTGGTGCACCCAAGTGAAGCCACAGTGAGTTCACCTGGAGAGGGCACCAACTGAAGCTGCGCAACAATTTGAAGCTTCCTATGTCTATAATGGTGCAGTTGTGAGATAATAGTTTAGAAACTGTAACTTTCTAATTTACCTGGACCACAAAAGCACCTAGCCTGGAACAATATCTACCTAATAAAACAAACCCCAAGTCTAAATTCAACCCCTGCCCTGAGTTATGCCTTCCCAAAAATCCCCCATAGAGAACAGAAGAGTGGTCCTAATTGAGAGTGTCCAAGAAAAGTGACAGTTGGAACTTTAGATTACTCCCAAATCCTAATTTATTTATTTTTTGCCCTGAAATTTGGCATGCAACACCGAGCGATAGTTCTACCTGCCGATGCCAAATATCAGCTCGGTAACTCCAATAGCTTTTGAGGTGTAGCCCCTTAAACACCATGCCCCCCCTCCCCTCCGGAGTTCTCTATGGGAGAATTCAGTTTTTTCAATTCAGCCTTAATAAGGGCACGGCTGTGCCCTTACAATACATTTTATATATGCAGTATATATATAATATTATTACCTTAAGACATTTTAACCCTATTCACTATTTACCATCACTAAATATAAAGACTTTGCATACAGATTGCTCTTTACACAGCCTTATTAAATTTCCTGGATGATGTGAACAGATACACTTGTACTTGCAGCCAGGTACTTTCTATTTATAGATCCGTGCTGCCTTGCAGATAGTGTTTGTCACCTGAGCAGTTATGGGAGATGATCAGTATCCATTTAATTAATGTCTCTCTATTACCAGTTACTCATACTGGCCAACTCTCCCCGATTGTCAGGGAGACTCCCTGCAATAGTAGCTATCTCTGATATATATATTATATATATATATATATATATAAATAAAAACAGAGATATATACTTTCAAATGGAATCACTAGTATAATTTCCCTGCATTGTTTATAAGGCACAATGGGTTTATAAGGCACAACTCTGATCACAGCTGTGATTTTGCACGCAGACCCATTGCGAAAATATGCTAATGTTTGCAATCGCTATGCCGTCGCAGCCTAACATAAGGACGCCCACTTCCTCTTACTCACATCCGCAATACTTAGCAAAACATCGAAACCATCGGTAATATCGAGTACCATCGGAGCCTCACACACAATTCCACAAGGTCGGACCTTACTAAGGAATTGCTATCCTCGTCGCACGCAGTGACAGCCCAAGCTGTGTATACCACTGCAGTGGCTACTTTCTGCACGGTCCTGTAACGGGTTTCAAATGCACTGACACTCCTGCGTTTTGCCGACCACCCCCTCGTCACCACTCCCAAATGGTCACTTCCTGTCAATCACTCTGTGTAGTGTGTGTGATCGCAGTGAGACCTAGGCGCATGCGCACTGCGATGCATATGCATGTACAGAACGCAACAATCATCCGTCTGCGTGTGTAATCGCAGCTGTGATCGGTAATGAATCAGGCACAGTGATCCCTATGGCTACACAAATTTTCCTGAAAAGTATCAGTGTGTTTTCATTAACAAGTAGATCTTACTAACTGCTTTGGGGCTCATATACATTTGGATGTAAGGTAATTTTATAGTACGCCTCTCAGATGTAGCAGTACACGCCCACTTTACCACCGCGCTCATAGGTGATGCCTTCACAATCTCCCTGAAATGCTTTTTCAAAAGTATGCAGTTACCACGTTTGTAAGATAAAACATGATATTACAGGTTCAATTCATTTCTTGAGCTGTATAATAAGTAGGAAAAATAACAAAAGCCTAAAGGGCTTACAATAAACATTTAAACAATTTACTATTGTATTTTGCAATGCCCTGCAACCTATTGATTGGGGTTGTGGAAAATGGTGCCAGTGATACTCTAATAGTCCATTGAGGGGATAGACTCATAATCATATCTGTTTTAGAAAATAAGGTCAGTGGTCTATATGAACAATCCCACTTTAATATTTCAGGATTAAAGCTATAACACAGATATTGAACAGTGGTAATAAGTGTATCTGTGTTCACCCATTCATGGACACTACATGCTCAATACAATTGTCTCTATAGATAACAACACACTTGTGAGATCTGTTTTGACATTTATTCATTAGTTGGAACAGAAGTAATAATTAGAGTATCAAGAGACATGTGAAATCCAACGGAATAGTGTGAGTAACACTTTAGGAAGTATCTCATTTATAGGGATACAAGCGGTATTTATGTACGGAGTTCATTAAGTAAAAATATAAAGGAATAAACCCAATAGAAAGAAATAATAAGACAAACAATTGTGGAGAACAATATATCTTTTGATTCACTTGCACAAATAATTGTTTTTATTCAATAATTTTTTGTATATTTCGCTGACCCAATTTTAAAGGGACTTAATAAAGGTTATATTTTATTACAGTTGCTAATAGATCACTGTATAGATTAATTTTCCAGTTAGTATGTTTAGACATGGTTAAGCTGTGAGTGCCCCACTATAGGAATACTTTGCTTTCTTTTGCTTTTGTAACCTATTGATTGGTACAGCCTTGGCAAATTGGGGGATACCTGAGAAAATTAGTTTTCGGAAAAAAGAGCAACAGTGTCTAGATAGACAATCCATAGGTTAACATCAGATGGTCGATAAGCAATAGATCGACAGAGACATATGGTTGACAGGTCAAAAAGATTGACTGTCAAATTGTCGACAGTGCAAAAGGTTGACACAAAAATGGCCCTTACCGAGGGATACGGTTAGGCTGCGGAAGGGGACACTTAGGCAGTAGGGGGATGGTTAGGGTTAGGTTTAGGCACTTGGGGGAGAGTCAATGTTTGGCACTTGGGGGAAGATCAGGGTAAGGCACCAGGGGGAGGGTCAGGGTGAAGATTAGGCTGAAATGAAATTTTTGTGTCAACCATATGTGTTGTCAACCTTTTGTCCCTGTCAACCTTTTGTCCCTGTTGATGATGGACGGGGATGGGGGTTATATGATAGCTTGTATCTCTCCAACGCGTTTCGACCACTTTAAGGTCTTCCTCTGGGAGTAGTCAGTCGCATCCAGCGGCTCCCCTCCCAAGACAGGGGACTGCATGGATGCGACTGGGGAGTGCAGGGTACAGTCTTTCACTAGACGTACCACTTGCTCCGCCCCCAGCCTGCACCACCCCAGTGCGGAGACACTGCACCCTAGCCAGAGTGGTTCTCCTCCATCCTGCACAGAAGACACCATCGTCAACCAACATCAGCCCACATTAACCACTTCACTCCAACTCTATTCTCTACATCAGAACTGCATCCATTAGAAGAGATAGCGGGACGCCGCCAATCTCTCCCCCACACACAAGTATTCAACTCTCATACCCAGAAGGGTCTCAGTACAGCAAGTAAAGTGTGCCTACACTAAATATTGACTTTTTGTTACAAAAGTGCCAGCAAGCACTTCCACATTAAGAAAACTGATCATATTTATTTCTATTTTATACTAATATTCTAAGTATATAGTGTTCCCTCTAGCTCCGGCGGGAGGCAGGGCGCCGGAGCTAGAGAGGGGTCATCGGAAAAGGGGGCGTGTCTATAAGACGCGTCCCCTTTTCGTCACTCTTGGGGGTGTGCCCGGCCCTTACGGACACGCCGGGCAGCCCCCAAGCCCTGCAGGCAGGGAGAATAGATGCCGGGCACATGCGCCCGGCGTCTATTCTCCGGCGGTGACAGGGTCACCGCATGTTTCTCCACCCGTGGGACACTGCGTCCCGCGGGTGAGAACAGCTCCCGCAGGCTGTGAGGGCAGGGCGCTTTTTGCCCTCCTCCTGGAGGGCAAGGTGCTTTTTGCCCTCCAGAAGGAGGGCAGGGCGCCGCGCCCCGCTAAAACAGCCTAGCGGGAACGCTAAGTATATGTTTGGACATTCAGTATTTGCTCTTTAATCAATACATGTATTTTAATTGATTTGAATATATAAGTAAAGCAATTTTTGAACTTGGTATGACAGTTTGCTGACAGTTATTATATGAATCATGTCCTAGAAATTAGTGACATATTGCAAGCCATCAAGCACTATTAGTATACTAGATTGGTTTAGCGCTGAGTAATCTATTCTTATAAACCGAGGTCTTGAAAAAGAAGGGTCAACGCTGCAAATATTGACTCTTTACATAAACTTAATGTAATTGTCAATAAAAGCCTTTGACACTTATGAGATACTTGTAATTTTACTTCAGTATACCATAGTAACATCTGACAAAAAAGTCTAAAAACACTGAAGCAGCAAACTTTGTGAAAACCAATACTTGTCATTCTCAAAACTTTTGGCCATGGCTGTATATGGAATAAGTGATGTACAATGCTTTTTACTTAGGTATGACCATGCTGGGAGTTGCTTAAACCCAATCAATTATTTCAGTGAAAATGGCAGCTTGTTACTGCTTTGTAAGAGTGCTGGAAACCATTCTTAGGTAAAACAACAAAATAATTGTCTTGTATTACTGTCATGGAGTGCGCTGCTGACAAGCATGTTTTGGCTAATTAAGTAGAGCGTTAATGTCCCAGTTTATGAGTACTGTACTGCACAAATGCATAATTGATAAGTTGATAAATAATGTATCGTAACTGTATCTTGCGACAGCATAATTAATATGACATCAAATTAACGCAATAGTGCAGTTATGTACGTAATGATAAATGCATTGATTTTATTTAACTCAGTAAATTGCTTGCATTTAATATTTATTATTTGGGCCCGTAGTTCTTGATGTCTGTAACAATTCCTTTGTTCTTTTTTTTTAATTATAAATTATTTATTTATATACTGTAATTTTGCTAAAAGTAATTGAACTTCAGACTTTTTATCCCCTTGGAAATAAAGTTATATAGAATTACCTACATTTTTAGTGGCAGGTTTATATAGCAGGGAAATGTTCAGTACATTTTACACATGGAGATTATTAACTTAATGTGCTCTCCAGGGCTAGATTAATTGTAGGGGGGGGGGATTACAGGGGCAGTCTCCCGAGGCCCACACACACAGAGGGACCCCCACAAAGGGTCGATGTGACCCTGCCGAGAACAGGTGTCCAGCGGCACCTGTTCCCGGGTGGAGTCTCAGCAGCCGTGGCTGTTTTACTGCATGCAGCAGCACAGTCAGTGCTGTTGCATACAGCACATAGTAGCTCCCGAATCCCCTTATCAGTGTCATGTGACACATGTCCATGACGCTGGGGGGTAGCTTCCTTGTGTGCGTGCAGGGGGGGTGTCTAAGTACCTAGTAACTGCCCCTGACACACCAATTCCCCCCTGCACTGGGCGCACTGGGGTGGAGCCAATACAACAAGTTCCACCCCCATATCCCCGTGAATCGCGGGGGGTGGGGCTTAATGAATCGAGGTGCCCAGCCCCTATACCTTCAGCAGCTGCTGCATTAAGTCAACATTGTAAAGACTGAAATTTTTGTAGGGGAAGGCATTGTTATATTTAGTCCCGTTATATTAAGGTGCCAGGTCTGCTGCATTTATTCTGTGCTCCTGGGGGTGTTTTCACGTTTAAATGGAGTATGCAGGCTCTACTGGACTCAAAAGGTAAGTATTGTTGCCTGTACTACACTACCTCACCCACCACAGAACATCGCAGTGACCGCTGTACAATACAGATAGCCTTACAGTGACCACCATATAACACAGATATCACATTGCTCGTTGTATAATACAAATGGTGTAAGTGACTGCCATATAATGCAGAGAGCATCAATGACCACCCTACAATATAGAATGGCCTGCAAAGCTAAGCCCTCCTACATTCTACCTCACGAGAATGACCTACTGTATCCCTAATACCTACCTCACACTTCTGCAATACGACCCCATCATCAGAGTGAGCAAGGCAGCAGAGAGCAGTCTCCCCTCTTCCCTCATGGTCTCTGTGTCCTATTCAGGATATTTTAAATAAATTGCAAAATTTAATCCCAAAAGTAAGGAAAATAGCACAAATTTACAGGACAACAAATACTAGACGCAAGGGCTGATGCCAGCTAGCGTAGTGAATCGCTCCATGTGTGCCCTCTGTACTAGCTAACACTATATAATATGGCATAAAGTAATACTCACAAATTTACTAAACTCTATGCCCGGCTTGTAAAAAAAACTTTAGAAACATTAGATTCAAATGAGAGACAGTTGGGAAATGTTCAATGTCTCACTGACACTACTTGTTAAGCTGGGTACACACTTGACGATATATCGCTCCTACTACGTTGTTCAGACATATCAGGTCGGCCCTGAAGCACAGCCGATGCAGATATATCTGGGAAATATATTTATGCATCTGGCTGTGTGTGCTAAGGACCTGATTCACCACGTATGCAACTGCGATTACACACACAAATGACTGATTGTTGCGTACTGCGCATACATCGCAGTGCGTGTGCACAAACTAGCCACTGCAATCGGGACTGTGATAGCAGTGACTACGCAGACCCCTTGCAGAGTTATTGACATGAAGTGTCGTTTGTGGGTGGTAACGGGGGGGTGGTCGGGTGAATGCAGGCGTTCCAGTGCATTTCAACGGCGTTGAAATTATCCACTGCGATGGCCTATGCAGCCTGAGTAAGGTCAGGGCAAGTGTGCATGAGGCTGCGATGGTACTCGATTGTACCGATGGTTTTGCAGTCTTGCTAAACATTACTTATGTATGTAAGGTAAAGTGGACGTCCTCATGTTATGCTGCAAGGGCATTGCAATCGCAATGGATTATCATTCTATCGCAGTTGAACTGCGTGTGTAATCACTATTGCATTTGCAGCTGCGTACGGTAGTGAATTAGGCTCTAAGGGCCTGATTCGGAGCCGCTCGTAAGCGGCCGCTCATTCGCTCTGAGCGATGTTCGCACATATGCGCATGCGCCAACCAGTCAGTGCGGTCGGAAATCGTGTGCTCGCAAAATAGCGAATGCCTGCTAATTTGAGTGACAGGATGAGGCGTTTGTGGGTGGTAACAGGGGAAGGTGCTTGAAAACGGGGAGTGGAGATCCGAACGCAGGCATGCCAAACGGTCAAAACGTGCGTTTTAAGGGTGTGCATAATTAACAAAGCATCATCATCGACCACGTCAGTTGGTTGTCTTTTAACCTGAACTGCTCGCATGATTGCGGTAGGAAAATCCTACCACAAGAATAGCGAGCGTTCATACGCCTTTCGATGTACTCGATTAATCGGCGCCAATCAACAGTAAATATAGTATTAAAAATAATTTAAACTATAGTAAATGAATAAAGTGCAAGGTATATAAATAACGAGACGCACTACCTAGAGGTGTCAGCTGAATACCAATAAGAGGGATTGGGGCAAATCCCAAACAAAAATTTGGAAAAAGTGAATGATACAGCGACATTGCTGTTTTTAGAACCTTATTCTCAGTTCATTTGTTTTTTATTTATATTATTGGGCTTGTGCAATACTTACCATTTTCCATTTGCACTTTATTCCAACACTATAGTGTTGAGATTTATGTATCTGTTTTTTAACTCAGTTATCATTTAATATTATTAATATCTTTGCTCCTTCATTTTTTTTAGATATTAATTTGACATATCAAGTCATATGTAATATGTGCGTTTTTATTTCATGTATTCATGTTAGTGTGTCCTTTTGAACTTTTGATTAAATAATTTTTTTAAAATATATTTATTGCACTGTGCACTTTCTAAGTGACGCCTGTCGCTGTATCATTCACTTTTTCCACTAATCTAATAAATTGCGGAGATGACGTATGATGCGAGCGGCCAAGGGGCGTCTTTGCATAATAGCGAGCGCATGTTTCGGACGCTCGCTCAGACATAGAGGCGTCAACAGACCGCAAAGAGCGAGCGCTCAATTTAAATAGCCTGCCCCTTTTTCCGAACGAGCGAGCGCAAATAGCGTCCGGCTCTGAATCAGGCCCTAAGTTTATACTTGCTGCAGGGACTGCCTAAACTGACATCTCAACTGGGTGGGCAAATTTAAATGCCCGCCCAGTTGTGATGTCAGCCTAGACACATCAAGTGGCCAATTGGTAAGGATGTATAGCTTACCAATTGGCTGCTCTGAAGACAGAGTGTGTACCCAGCAGTATAGTTTCAAATGTAGGTAACAAATGGCTACTAATTCTGCGTACTGGATTACGGTTAAGCACATATGAGGTTTCAAAGTTGGCCTAAACAAAACATTTTGTTACATTTGTGGAAATAATAAAACAGAGCTCAATCCAAGTAATTTATCCCCGCACACGAGGGGGATGAGTTGCCATTGTTATAGCGTGAAAACACTGTCAATGGCATCGGAACTCACCCCACTCGCAACTCTATATCACCCCAGATATGTGGATTTTTGTATGCATGCGAACAGAAATCCACAAATCCGGCAGTACCGTAAGTTTGGCATATAGCCGCACATACTCGCAACCACGAATAAATTGCGGGTAATTGGATTGACCCCAATGCCTGAATATTGCAAGATGCACTGCACCAAAATGACCCCTCATTAAATTTTTTGAGACATAAAAGGTTATAAAATACTTGTCTTTCAATATACTGATTAGGTAGAGCAGTCACAGAAATCAAGAATGGTAGAGACATGCGCCTTATAGTGTAATATTTAAGAATGTACAGATGCATCCTCATACATCTTTGCTCCAAGCATGATATTCAGGCGTCCTAGTGACGGCAGGTAAATATTTTTGTGGGCGCGCTAGGACGCAAGAAAACCCACGTCATGCAATACATGGTTTAACCGCTGGGTGACGAATGCTCCACTGATGACAACTACAGTACTGAATACAATACTGTAGCAGTGGATGGAGATACGTGACAGTCAGGCCAATCACATACACAACCACTGTGCTACAATGTAAACAGTCGCAAAAGGTAAGTATTGTTGCCTGTATACAATTAGGGATGTGCAGGAATGATGATGTTCGTCCATGCAAGATGACGTTTTGCCTCTTTCTGAGTTCCGTTTTTTTGGAGGGAAAAATCCGAACTCAACGTGCAAACTCGAACCTATCCGAGCCTGCACATCCCTATATACAATATACATATATATTATAATATCTATATATATGTATATTGTGCTGAGAGGGGTTGCCTCTCACCTGAATTAAACAGTCTGGTGATATCAGCTCCCTCCAAGGGAGACTAAAGTAAAACCTGTGCAGTCTGCAGTAGCAGTGGAGATCTGTAACTCCAGGTTTTCAGGATTGCACAGGTCCAGCTGCAAGTCATCTTTGGAAGACAGGAAGAGTTTAAAACTCTCATTCACCTGGTTCTCTGGGCACTGACGCCGAATAGTGGCCAGCGAGTAGGCCTGAGTTTCCGTATTACCAGGGACTTTCAGATTTGGCTGTGCTAGGAAGCATAGCAGGCTGTGGCAGCATGCTATTGCAGCCGACTAAACATTAGCACTTTGGGTGTGGGTTCATTTGGGTGTGGGATCATTTGTTTTCACCTCACTGTGCCTGTTTGTCCAGGCCTTTGTGTGTGTGTATATGTTAAACTGCAGTGTCTGCTGTTTCACAGGGAACCTGCCTGTCATGTGTCCTGCTTTCTGTAAGGTCAGTTTCACATTTGCCGGTTTTGGCCGGCTCGGGAAGAACCTGGCGGTAGCTGGCGGGCTTATTTCTGGCACTGGCTCTGAGCCGCTTTTTATGTTTTTTTTTTAAATCAATTGGGCATGCGCAGCAGCAGGCGCTGCTGCACAAGCCCGGCCGGCAGAAGTCAGTGTGTGTGAAAGGAAACATTGTTTCTATTGATTCCTATCTATCTATACACTGTAAAATTGTCGCTGTTTAGCGTTACGAGTCGCACAAGAAATAATTGCTTTCAGACTTTGATTGTGGTTCCAAAGCACAAAAGTTATTATTCAATATAAAAACAGATGCTTACACGCTGTGATCTAAATACAATTAGCGCAAACAAATTATACAGACACAAGGTACAGTAGTTACATACGCACGCGCTCTGGATCCAGATCCCGGCATCAAAGATGAAACCTCCGTCAGCAGCAAAGCAAGAAGACTAGCATCTAGTTTCAGAAAGCCTACATATATACTCTTACAGAGATAGGCAATACAGTAGAACAGGTTGGCATGATTCCATTGGTTCTTCCTGGTTCTGTTACAGTACAGTTCATAGGTCAATTCGTATGGTCACAATTCAGCCTCCACCAGCTCTTTGTGTCCATTTTCCCGCTGCATAATAAATCTAACCTGGCCGCATTACAGAGTACATTTTAATGTCTAATGGTGCATACACACTAGACGATATGCTCCCTGAGCGATATCGTCTAGTGTGTCCCCGGCAGGGTGTGCTCAATGTCGTTCATGACATTGAGCACACCCGCTGAACGATATCATTAACGATATCGTTCAGCGCCAGGCTCTCTCCCCCTTTCCCCAACATGCAGCAACCTGACGACATCGTCAGGTTTGCCTGCATGTTAACCCGATGAACGATGATGACGAACGACCCGCGGGAACGCGCGTCGTCGTTATCGTTCATCGTTTTTGTGTTAAAATTGGACGATAAAGTGGACGACTGAACGATATCGTTATCGTTCACTTGAATCGCCTAGTGTGTATGCACCATAACTCTCTATGATCCATAATTTGCAGACACATGTTGCGATCTCCTCACCGATGAATCCGGAAATCTGCAAAGACACAGTGGTTTAGAATGACACTAAACACGGTCTGCTTATCGTATACTAAACCTTAGATATCAAATAACATGCATTTCACAACATTGCTGATAATGAATAAAACCTTAAATATTAACCTTAGTGCCAGGGAATCTTTTTATGTGAGTGTGCAGTGTGTAAGTATTGGGGTATTGAGAAAAGACGCTAGTTAGCGTTTGTGGAGTACACCGTGGTATGTGTTTTGCAAGGTTGCTCATATTATATGTTTTAGTAACTGTCTATTTACATAACATAATGGGGACTTTTAACATCTTTCTATTGCGTGGGAATTGCACAACGCTAAATAATAACATCTCCGTATGTACATATAATCTGTGAGATTCGCAAAAATGCAGCAGGGCGGCCAATCGCAAAATGGCGTCTTGCGGCCATTCGCTCTTCCCAGATAACACAAACCTTCGGAACTCGGCGAGAGCCACTTATAGGCTTTCCTTCCACAAATATACATCATCGGGGAGAACATAAGGAATAGAATGCATCTTGATCATCCAACACATTTCCCTAACAAATGATCCTATCTCAGGTTCACCCATCTGGCTAATACACGTTTCTGGTTGTATAGCCCTAGCACAGTACCCTTCTGGTACTCTGCCAATATACTTAGTATACTTATATACTTAGTGTATATTTATACCGGAAGTGTCTTCCATCCGACCTAATTGTACGTAACAGTTCCTAATTCATAGGCTCATGATCAGCTCTTAGTGAGAAGGTCATCATCTGGTTATTCCCCGTCACCTCCCAACTTCCTTTGTCATTGGAGTTGGTGATGTTTAAACATAAAAGTGTTTTATCTACCTAGTATTGGTGGAGTTTAAAATGGGGTGGTTTGGTGTTAAGAAATTTTCCATCCAGTGTCTTCCCTTTTTGTAATTCTAAAATCTATATTTAATGGAAATGGCACTAATCCTACATTATGCTGTCCCTGGGGCACGTGAGAGCACACCCAACAGTCGGTATGGTTTAAAACTTTGCCCACTATGGTATGATAATCCTCTAAAGGATACCCACCCCAATACTGGTTATACTTAGGTTGGCACTGATGGCTGCATCTCTCATTGACTACTGACCCACAGAACTCACACATACAATAATCCTCAGACGATAGACCTTTACACTGTCTCCGAGTATCCAGAATAGCAGATCTCTTAGCAATTCCTGTACTGGGTTTGGTCAGTTACTCCCCCGGTTGGTTTAGCACTCCTTCTCCCGACTCTATTCCATTGATTTCACCACCAGCCCCCCTCTCCGTCCTCTGTCCTCCATCACAGAAACCAGAGATCCCGAAACAACCCAAGATAATGAGGACTCTGGGAGAAAACACAAAGATAACCACAGCAGACCAATCCATTGCTGAAAACACTGATCTACAAAAATTCTTTAGCTCAGGTATCTAACTGTAACCTTTAACCTTCCCGGAACAGACTTGCAATTGACAGATCTACGTTATCTGCCTCGATTCCACCTTGTCTCTCCACCGGTTGGTTGACCTTCTTACAGTGAGTGGAATGAACCCAGGTATCTCTCTCCGCCAACTTCAATGAAGTTGTACTTGTCAGCAACACCTGATACGGACCTTCCCTCCAATCTGCCAAACAACCTGAACGCAAGAAATTTCTGATCATAACAAATTCTCCAGGTTCAACATCATGACAGTTTGTTTCAGGCATATCGTGTGACAACAATTTCAGTTTCTGCTGTTGCTGTTTTAACTGTTTACTCATTGTTATAAGATACCTTACAGTTACCTCGTTGTTACTTTTCAAATCTTCCTGCGGACTTATAATTAAATGGGATTGTCTACCAAACAGTATTTCAAAGGGGGACAGATTGAGAGGGGGTCTAGGAGTTGTTCTGATACTGTGAAGGACAAGTGGTAGTGCTTCTGGCCAACCCAGTCCAGTTTCCGCCATGATTTTACTTAATTTGTTTTTAATAGTACCGTTCATCCTCTCCACCTTGGCACTGGCTTGCGGTCGGTAGGGGGTGTGAAGTCTACTATTAATATCCATCAGCTTACACATGTTTTGGAAGACATCACCTGTGAAATGAGTACCCCTATCACTTTCAATAATTCTAGGGATACCGTATCTGCATACAAACTCCTGAACTATTTTCTTAGCAGTAAATGCAGCAGTATTAGTGGCAGCTGGGTATGCCTCAACCCAATTAGAAAACACATCAGTGCACACTAATACATACCTGAGATTCCTGCAGGGTGGTAATTGGATGAAATCAATTTGTATTACCTGAAAAGGTCTGTCGGTCGGAGGAATGTGGGATGGTTCGGTAGGGATCGTTTTCCCAATGTTTTTCCTCAAGCGGGTCAGACAGGACATTGCTCTCTTTTCCGCTTGAGAAGAAAAACCCAGTGCACACCAGTATGCTCTCATCAATTTGCACATACCTTGCTTTCCCAAGTGATTCAGACCGTGCGCTGCCTCAGCCAGGCTTGGGTAGTATGCCTTGGGAGCCACTGGCTTACCTTGTCCATCTCTCCAGAGTCCAGAAGACTCGTGTCCACATCCCTTGGACTTCCAGACTGCCTTTTCCTGGATGGAACACAAATTTTGCATCTCAATTAATTTCAGCATGTCAATCGTTTGAAACATCATTTGGTTAATTGGCACATTTACTTTTAGCCCTGCTGCCCATTTGGCAGCTTCGTCTGCCCTGTTGTTGCCCAGTGACACCGGGTCATCCTCACATGTATGGGCTTTACACTTAATTACCGCCACTGTCTTAGGCAACTGGATTGCTGTCAGTAGTCCTTTTATATGTCTGGCATGTGCGATTGGTGTGCCTGCTGCTGTCATAAAATTTCTCAGACGCCATAGAGCCCCAAAATCATGCACCACCCCGAAGGCATAGATATTAGCAGATTTACCTTCTGCTAATTCACACACTCTCCTTAATGCCACCAGCTCCACCACTTGGGCCGAGTGTGGTGGACCTAAAGGTTCAGCCTCCATGACATCTTCGTCATTTACCACAGCATAACCTGTACATAACTCTCCAATGTCAGTTTGTCTATGACAACTCCCATCCGTGTAAAATGTCACATCTATATTTTCTAAAGGTATATCCCGTATGTCAGGTCTTGCAGTAAAGGTTTGGTTCAGATATTCCATACAATCATGTGCATCAATATACCTGCAGAACTCACCTTTCGCCAGCGACTCCCCTCTCTCCACCCTTTGTGCATCATGTTGCACATATGGTACATACGTTGCTGGGTTTAACGTACTGCACCTTTTGATGGTGATGTTTGCAGGTGCTATTAGGGCTAGTTCCCATTTTGTGAATCTAGCTGAGGAGACATGTCTGGATTGGGCAGAGTTTAGCAAAGCAGATACAGCATGGGGAGTATAGACAATCATATTATGGCCTAATACCACATCCTCACTCTTACTGACCAATAGAGCAGTTGCTGCTATACTTCTTAAACACGTTGGGAGTGATCTTGCCACAGTGTCCAATTGTGCACTGTAGTATGCTACGGGCCTACTGGCATCACCATGTTTTTGTGTGAGGACCCCTGCTGCCCAACCATTAGCTTCTGTACAATACAAATCGAAAGGTTTTTCATAATCAGGTATTCCCAATGCAGGTGCTCTTGTCAGACTATTCTTAAGATTAAGGAAAGCTTGCTCTGATTCCTCTGTGTGTAGGACACGATCGGGCTTTGAGGAAGAGACTTAGGACCTCATTCAATGTCGGTCGAAGCGGCCGCACGGTCGTACGCCACCGATGTTCGCTATACTGCGCATGCGTAAATTTCGAAATGCGCGTGCGCAAACTAGCCGCTATGATGAGAAATTTCTCTCTCCTTGAGCACAGCAAGGTCGGTAGTTTGAGTGACAGATTGAGGCGTTTGTGGGTGGTAACAGGGATAGGTGCTTGAAAATGGGGGAGTGGACATCCGGACGCAGGCGTGCCTAATTATGCAAACAGCGTTTTATGGGAGTGCATACGGTTTATGGGGAGTGCATAATTAACAAAGTAGCATCATGGCACATGTGACATGGGAGGTTTTTACACTGACATGATCGTAGAGCTTAAGAGAGGGTATGGTCAACCTTAAGCTCTACGACCAGTTCCGATGGTTCTCGATTAATCCTTATATGCCCGTAGATGACGTGTAATGCGTACGAGAAGGCGGGCGTATTTTTTTGTATTCTGGCCGCTTCCTCCCCTTGGTTGGCCATGTACCGATCCGAACTTATGGACGCAACTTGCGAGGGAATCATTTACATATCCGGCCCCTTTTCCCATACGACCGTGCAGCCGCTTTGACCGACTCTGAATGAGGTCCTTATTCCTGTAATGGCAAGGCCAAAATAGAAAAACCTGGGATCCACATTCTGCAGTATCCACACATTCCCAAGAAGGTACGAATTTGCTGTTGGTTCTGCGGCAGTGTCATGGTCTGTATGGCTTGGATTCTGTCATTTGTAAGATGTTGTAACCCCTGGGTTAGGCAATGTCCCATGTATTTAACCCTGGACTGGCATGGCTGTAGTTTGTCCTTAGCAACCTTGTGTCCTGTTTGCGAGAGTTGAAGCAATAAAAGTTTAGTATCATTTAAACATGACAAACGAATCAGAACATAACAATAAAGCATCAACATATTGTATTAGAACAGATCCATTGGCAGGTTGACAAGATTGTAAACAGTCGTGTAAGGCCAGGGTGAAGATACTGGGGCTGTCTATGAACCCTTGGGGCAATCGTGCCCATGTGTATTGTACACCCCTGATTGTAAAAGCGAATAGGTACTGACAGTCAGGATGAAGAGGTACAGAGAAGAAAGCAGAACAGAGGTCAATGACAGTGAAATGGGTTGAATTTGATGGGATCTACATAAGAATGACAGCTGGATTCGGCACTACGGCAAATTGGCTCTCTACTACCTTATTAACCCCTCTAAGGTCTTGTACCAGCCTATAACCTGTCCCACCACTTTTCTTTACAGGAAAGATGGGACTGTTGGCTACACTTGCTGTACGTACTAAAATTCCCTGCTGTATTAATCACTCGATTATGGGATAACCCCCTATCTCTACCTCCTGTTTTAATGGGTATTGGGGAATTTTTGGAGCTTGCCTACCACTTTTTAGATTTACCATTACGGGAGCTACATTTGCCATTAATCCAGTGTCCGGTCTATCCTTGGTCCAAAGTGAATCTCGTATTTGGGATAACATTTGATCTACATGTGATGGATTTTTACCTGAAACGGTAAGAGTGATACATTATCTTTTGGGGATTGTCCAACATATCCCTCACCTCGTGTGCAACTCTCTCTGGGATATCTAAAAATATACCATCAGGGGTACAATATATGACCCATCCCATCTTACATAACAAATCCCTTCCCAGTAGGTTAGTAGGAGCCACTGCTGCCAGGAGAAAAGAATGCCTGGTATGCAATGGCCCGATAGTGACCTCTGTGGATTTAGTTACAGGATAATGTTGCACTTTACCCGTTACACCCATTGCTGGTACTGTCTCGCTGGTCACCTGTAAATTAGCTGGAGATTTCATCACTGATCTGGTCGCCCCTGTGTCTACAATAAATGGATGTTTAGTACCAGCTACATCAACAATCATCATCGGTTCTTCCCTAGTACTTCCCGTTAACCTGACTATCTGTAGACTACAGGTATGACCTGACCCCTAGCGTTGACTCTCACTCTTCAATACAGCATTTAAGGCCAGAATTGGAGCTGGTGACTGTTGGAAATTTCCTGTACTCTGTGGATATCCAGGTACTCCCTGGTTAGGGGGTCCTACCTTCTTCACCTTACAGTTCCTACTTACATGTCCCACTTGGTTGCAGTTAAAGCACCTTCGTGAGTGGGGTGGGTGAAAAGGTTGCTGTGTGGGTTGAGCGGTAGTGAAAGATTGTGGGTGTGGATAAGGATTGAGGGTATTATGGTCGCTGTGGATAGTATGGGTTTTGTGGCCGTGTGTGATAAGTGGGGTAGGGCTGTGTTTGTGGCGGTGCAGGGTTGGTGAGGGCGTGTAGCTGTGCAGGTGCATGTGTGTCTGGTGGCTGTGATGTTACATTCATTCCTTTAAGAGCTTGAATACTAAGAGCCATTAGCTTCTCGCTCTGGGTCTCCCTCTTCTTGAGGATGTTTTTATCATGCTTAATAGCGGATTCCCTGAGTGTGTCTACAGTAACTCCCCTCCAGCCAGGTAGTGAGGTCTGGACTCTGGTCTTTAAGACCATCCATAAGTACCGTGATGATCATTTCCCTGTAATGAGTGCTATCTTTAATATCTTCTATCCCAGTGTACTGGGTGATAGCCTGCAGTGCTCGGGTACAGTAATCCTCTGCAGATTCACTCTTTTTGTTTTATGGTGAAAATTTTACTCCAGTTAACTACTACTGGAAAATATACACCCAATTGAGTTATTATGCTGGTAATGTTACCTTGGTTACCCTCGTCTGTTAAAGGACCATCTCCATCCAATACGCAATTCGTGATAAACTTTTTCACGTTCGGTATTGTGTGGAAAACAAGCCCTTAACACCACTCGCCAATCTTTATTGGTTGGCTCGTGAGCATTACCCAAATTTTTCAAAAATCTTTGGCATTTTGCTAATTCCTTTTTAGGATCAGGGAAATCATTCATTATGGAATTTAATTCAGCTCTTGTCCAAGGACAATGCATTGTTACCTCCCTTGTGGGCACTACACCATTTGCATCCGCATTCCCATTTGGAGCAGTTATTGTCCGGATGGGATGGATACCAGCCACACTGTTACCTTTGACCTTGTTACCTGGCTGGGGATTTAGTCTATTACTGCTTCGTGTAGGGTTAACAAATTCCTCTACGGTTGCAGTAGATGTTAACACTTCCTGTACTGTCACTGATGAAGATGGGGCCACCAGTCGTGCTTGTTGTGGTGGAGCATCTAACATGTGTACAGCATGGGAAATGGCAGACATAAGGACAGGTTCATCATCCACATCATAAACATTTTCTTTGTGATTACTCAAGAGAGGGTACAAGTTACTTGTTACATTTTTATGAGTTTTTACATCGACAGTACCTCTATCCGCATAGGGGGGTGGCGGTGCATATGAACCACTGGCAATACCTTCCGCAACGCTACCTTACTGTGCATGCGCGCTATTTCGCGGCGCGCACACACCGCAGTTTAGCGCTGCGTGCGCACTCTCCTACATCGTGCACGTGACGCTAGTTTGCATCGCATGCACACCTTTAAGCCAGGTATCCCCCTCATGCTGCCACAACTTTATCATTTTCATTCGAGAGTGCACCATACAAATGCTATCTCGGACATTGTTCAATACCTCCTTATCAAAGTTGCCAATTCTGGGAAACTGTTTAACACTCTTCCTCGTCATTTTACACCATACATCACAGTACCTAGTTGCATAAGCACCGTACCTAGTATGCATAATATGCCGTGCCGACCCAAGAGGCGCTTCCAACAACAGCACATCATCTAACATCTCTACCGTTTGCTTGGCTCCCATCCTGGGAAAATAACCCTAAGCTTTTTAATAGAGATTTAGATTGGTGAAAGAAAGCCAAGGCTACTTTCACTTACCTGTGGACGATATTAACAGGATGCGCCCACACACCTATGGAAGAATAACCAGGCTGCTTCCACGCACCTAATCCCTTTTTGACTACCTTTCACTGCTAGCATTTAGGCATTCCAATAACACCTACCCTTTTCAGTGATTTCGTCCACCCTCTGCTCAGTTCACAATTTGCCACAACTGTGCAGTTCAATTACAATGCACAATAACCCTAACTGATCACTGAATGCTGCAATCACACTGAGAGCCGATACCTACAACAAAGACAACAACTACACCTGCTTATGTGTATAGACTGCGGTATCTACTACCGAGCCACTTGGCCGACACCAGGCGCCTAGCACTTAAGGGTCCTACGATACCCTTAACTATGGAACATTTTACCCCACCAACAAATGTTCACTGTTACACAGCCTTTTTCTGCACAGGAAAATAAACGGTTTCCCAGATTATGGCAACACTGATCAAGATATTTACAACAATGTTATCTATCAATATCACAATGCAACCTCAACGGCTTTGTTTAAACACGTGGCAGCAATACAGGAAACACCTATACGCTACTGTGCGACTAGTCGCATATACAATAATGTGACCGCTACACAAAACTTATTATTACCCTTACGCTATTGTGCGACTTCCCCTTTTAACATGAAATTCTATCAACGAAGGAAAACAAACTTTTTCCTCCCTTGTCCCTGGATTCTAATCAGCGCTCCTTGAACTCACAATAACGGGTAGCTGGCTCTCAGCAACAAAGTGGTAGCAGGTATTCAATGGCACAATGTGTTCTTTCCTGCTTATGGCGCCTCCACCCTTTTGCTGAGAGATCGCTGAACGAGTGTTACCGTGTGACCGGTAGTGTGATTTCACACTGCGAGCCCCCAACTATCGATTCTTACCTATCTATACACTCTAAAATTGTTGCTGTTTAGCGTTATGAGTCGCACAAGAAATAATTGCTTTAAGACTTTGATTGTGGTTCCAAAGCACAAAAGTTATTATTCAATATAAAAACAGATGGTTACACGATGTGATCGAAAATACAATTAGCGCAAACAAATTATACAGACACATGGTACAGTCGTTACATATGCCCGCGCTCTGGATCCAGATCCCGGCATCAAAGAAGTCGTCAACAGCAAAGCAAGAAGACTAGCATCTAGTTTCAGAGAGCCTACATATATACTCTTATAGAGATAGGCAATACAATAGAACAGGTTGGCATGATTCCATTGGTTTATCTTCCTGGTTCTTCTGTTACAGTACAGTTCATAGGTCAATTCGTATGGTCACAAACCAGCCTCCAACAGCTCTTTGTGTCCATTTTCCCGCTGCATAATAAATCTAACCTGGCTGCATTACAGAGTACATTTTAATGTCTAACTCTCTATGATCCATAATTTGCAGACACATGTTGCGATCTCATCACCGATGAAACCTGAAATCTGCAAAGACACAGTGGTTTAGAATGACACTAAACACGGTCTGCTTATCATATACTAAACCTTAGATATCAAATAACATGCATTTTACAACATTATGGATAATGAATAAAACCTTAAATATTAACCTTAGTGCCAGGGAATCTTTTTATGTAAGTGTCCAGTGTGTAAGTATTGGGGTATTGAGAAAAGACGCTAGTTAGCGTTTGTGGAGTACACCGTGGTACGTGTTTTGCAAGGTTGCTCATATTATATGTTTTAGTAACTGTCTATTTACATAACATAATGGGGACTTTTAACATCTTTCTATTGCGTGGGAATTGCACGACGCTAAATAATAGCATCTCCGTATGTACATATAATCTGTGAGATTCGCAAAAATGCAGCAGGGCGGCCAATCGCAAAATGGCGTCTTGCGGCCATTCGCAGAATGGCGTTGTGCAGATTTAATTTTAAACAGATTCTGTCTCAGCCAATTATCCAGCTTCGACATTTCCTTTACACCATTGGCGTGCAGGGACGGCACGGCAGCCCTCCTGCACAGTAGATATTTCCGGCTGTAACACGGCGACCTTGCTGTGGCTGCGCCGTGTGAAAGGACCCAGCTGTTTCCCTGCATTACTATATTTCACAGCTGGCTAAAAACCGGCAAATGTGAAATAGCCCTTACCCTATTACATAGTTGGTAGTGTATGGGGACACTGCATTGCTGTTGCACAGCCGCCAGACGCTTCCAGTGTGGCTCAGGATTAAACAAGGCAGAATGTTCCGGTATATGTGAGTATGGCTGGCGAGCCATAAAAACCACAGTTGTTTCAAGAATCTTGTTTATATTGCCGTGTATTGTGGGAAAATTTGTTGTGAGAAAAAAAAAAGTAGTTTTTTTCCCCCCCTTTTTATTACAGTGGTGCTTAATGCATGTTTTACAAATCAAATTCTGTTAGCATATTCTCCAGGTGTTTATTGCATGCTGCGTAGTTAAAATCCACATTTTGCTTGAACCAGAGCAACGCTCACCTTATTGAAATCATTGCACTGCTGGAGAGGAAGAGGGCAGCACTTTATTTTTCCTGAATGGTGCTTGCGAAATGATATGCTGCACTTTGTTGCCTGTTGCATTGCTGGAAGTGAGGACAGACTTTGTTGGGAAGTTCTAAAAGTGTATTGCACATTTAGGTATTTATTTATTTTAGAAAAACCTTGGCCTCTCATTGCCCTTATTTAAAAGCACCTAAATTCTTGCATAAACCTCCAGAAGTAACAATGGAGGAAGTATTTCGTAATATGACAAATTTGTTGGCCTCTCACCAGAGGACAGAGGAGAAAATGTTGCAGCTGGTAACCTAGTCTGTGGAAACAACAGATGCGGGGCACTTAAAGAAAATGACTACCTCAGATGACACAGAGCCATATTTATTGATATTTGAGAGGGTAGCACAGCGTTTAAAGTGGCCAGCCGATTCTTGGACTGATATACTTGCCCCCTATCTCACTGGAGACGTACAAAAAGCATATGCTGGCTTACCCTCCACTGAAGCAGAGAAGTATGATCTGGCCAAAACCGCCATATTGGCCCGGTCAGGACTCACTCCAGCTGGGAAGGCGCAGTGCTTTCACGCAGTGCTACCAGGAGTCCCTATTTGGAAGCAGGTTGCAGAACTCGCCAAACAGAGGCAGAGTTGGCTCCAACCAGAGGTTCGTACTGCCATACAGGTTATGGAGGCAGTAGTTGTCAACCAGTGCATAAGGACCCTAGGTTGAAGCATGCAGCACTGGGTGGTACACGCTGTCCTCAGAACCTGGAGGAGTTAGTTATAGTCAGGGCCGCCATCAGGGGGGTACAGCCGGTACTATTGTACCGGGCCCGGGCTCAGAGGGGGCCCGCAGAGTGCAGATGATTCAGTCTTAAAATTCAGTCACAGGCAGATGACTGCCTGTGAATACAAAGCAGTTTACTGCAGGATCGGTGCTCTGCGGGGCCCCCTGTCAGTGTCAGTCACTATGTGACTACCAGCAGCTGCAGGGCCCCTTCTCATAGGAGGGCAGGACAGAGGCTTTGCTTTTAGCACTGCCTCACTTAAATTATTTGTCTCTCTCCCTCTGCACGAGTTATCCCCCATGCCGACGGATGTGTAAAGCCCACTTTCCCCGCCCCCTACCCGAGTCCCAGACCCTCTCTTCCCCTTGCTCTTTATTACATGTCCTCCCCTTCAGATGGTGTGAGGTCCCTCCCTGCCCCTTTCCAGAGTCCCCGCCCCCTCCCCGAGTCCCCGCCCCCTCATGCTTTTCCAGGCCTGCTTGATGTGGTCTCTGTATCTGTAGCCGTTGTGAGAGGGACACAGAGGCTGCTGTGATGCTGCTTTCAGAGGTAAGTACCTTAGGGGGGCTCTGTACTTATGTGGTGAGTTATGCTGTCCCTGACTAACCTCTGTTAGTTAGGGAAACCACCTTTGCCTAGTGGCTCAGCCCTGTCCCCAGGGATATTGTAAAGTGTGTGCTGCCCTTATAAGTATAATTTTTTCCAGGTGTCCCCCTGTACTTATACAGCATATCATTTTCAATATCCCTGTGGACAGGGTGGAGCCATTACTCAAAGGAATTGTCCCTAACAGAGGGGGTGGGGCACCACATTACAAAAATACAGGGGCTTTTAAACATGTCCATAAGGCACTCCTATACTGTATGTTAGCTCCCTGACAAAAAAAACAAAAAACAGTGGTGTCTCTTATATTTATACAAGAGCAGCATATCATTTACAATATCCCTGGGGACAGGACTAAGCCACTAGGTGAAGGGGGTGCCCATAACCAAGAGAGAGGTGACCCCATAATTATGGAGCACCATACTTATTCATGCTATGTGGGTGAGGTGGGGGTCTATACTTGTATTAATGGGAGGGGGGAGGGATGTGTAAAGATGCGTACACAGTACACGATATGCTCCCTGAGCAATATCGTGTAGTGTGTCCCCGGCAGGCTGTGCTCAATGTCGTTCATGACATTGAGCACAGCCGCTGAACGATATCATTAACAATATCGTTCAGCGCCGGGCTCTCTCCCCCATTCCCTGACATGCAGCAACCTGACGAGGTCGTCAGGTTGTGCTGCATGTTCAGGCGATGGACAATGTCGGAAACGACCAGCGGGAGTGCGCATCGCTGGTCGTTTCCGACATAAAAGTGCACGATTTGTGCACGATTACTGAGCGACTGCACAATTACGATGTCGTAATCGTGCAGTCGCTCAGTAATATCACCCAGTGTGTACCCACCATAAGAGAAGTGTAAGCATTATCCTGGGGAGTGAGGTGGGTTGGGTAGGGTATTGAAATGTATCAGGGGGTGGTGAGGTGAATGAAGTAGTTGTCAAGAAAAAGAGGAGATCAGTGTTTTGAAAGGCAAGCAGTAAGTGGTTGTAGTATAGGCCCACACATGCATAGCTTATATATACATATACACACACATACATAGCTTATATATACATATACACACACACATAGCTTATATATACATATACACACACACACACATAGCTTATATATACATATACACACACATAGCTTATATATACACACACACACATAGCTTATATATACATATACACACACACACACATAGCTTATATATACATATATACAAACATAGCTTATATATACATATACACACACACACATAGCTTATATATACATATACACACACATAGCTTATATACACATACACACATAGCTTATATATACATATACACACACACACACAGCTTATATATACAAATACGCACACACACAGCTTATATATACTTATACGCACACACACATAGCTTATATATACATACACACACACACATAGCTTATATATACATATACGCACACACACATAGCTTATATATACATATACGCACACACACGTAGCTTATATATACATATACGCACACACACGTAGCTTATATATACATATACGCACACACACGTAGCTTATATATACATATACGCACACACACGTAGCTTATATATACATATACGCACACACACACATAGCTTAGATATACATATACGCACACACACATAGCTTAGATATACATATATACACACACACACATAGCTTAGATATACATATATACACACACACACATAGGTTAGATATACATATATACACATAGCTTAGATATACATATACACACACACACATAGCTTAGATATACATATACACACACACACATAGCTTATATATACATATACACACACACATAGCTTATATATACATATACACACACACAGCTTATATATACATATACGCACACACACATAGCTTATATATACTTATACGCACACACATAGCTTATATATACATATACGCACACACACACATAGCTTATATATACATATACGCACACACACACATAGCTTAGATATACATATATACACACACACACATAGCTTAGATATACATATATACACACACACACATAGGTTAGATATACATATATACACATAGCTTAGATATACATATACACACACACACATAGCTTAGATATACATATACACACACACACATAGCTTATATATACATATACACACACACATAGCTTATATATACATATACACACACACAGCTTATATATACATATACGCACACACACATAGCTTATATATACTTATACGCACACACATAGCTTATATATACATATACGCACACACACACATAGCTTATATATACATATACGCACACACACACATAGCTTAGATATACATATACGCACACACACATAGCTTAGATATACATATATACACACACACACATAGCTTAGATATACATATACACACACACACATAGCTTAGATATACATATACCCACACACACATAGCTTAGATATACATATACCCACACACAGAGGAGGGGAGGCCATGCCAGTACTTTATCTAGGTCTCCACTGGGTCTTAATCCACCTCCGAGACTCAGCCCGGCTTGTATGACTTCACGCCGTGCCACTATGCTGAGAGGAGGGGGGTGACAGGGGAGACACAGAAGAGGGGCTGGCTGGGAGACGCAGAAGGGGGGCCCTGTCTATTTTGTCAGTCCCGGGCCCCATAATTTCTGATGGCAGCCCTGGTTATAGTGTTGGAGCGGTATGAAACCGCAGGAAATATGGCATAAATGCAGGAAAAGAGACCTGTGTGTCCTGTTAAGTTTGCACACCACTGGCCTGTGACAACACCCACTATTCGCGGACACCACAATGGAGACTGTCTGTTATGAGTGCGAGAGAGTCAAGTCACGTAAGGCAGGCCTGTCCAAAAAATCAGAGTCTATGGAGTGTGGTGTGGCCAACATGGGTGCTACGAACCCAGCCTTCTGTACTATGGTAACCCTGGACTCCAGACTCCCATTGATGTGGGAGTCTGTTTTGCTGGGTGGTCAAGAACTATCGGCTATAATAGATTCAAGGAGTGAGTTAACCCTGGTTTTGAAAGCTGGCCTACCCAGGCCAGTAGAAAAAGTGCCAGGGCTAGTTGAGGTTCTCGGTGTGCATGGTTCCACAGAACATTTTTCATGTGTGAAAGTGAGACTCACTCTAAAGGGGCGCACTTACGAAGTAGTAGCCGCGTTTGTGCCCAAGCTCTCTTTACCCGCTTATATTAGGACACAATTTTCTAGGGTTCGCTGAGCTCTTAAAGAAAAGTTAGAGAAAGAGCAAGCATACAGTCTCTAAGGCCCTACCTTACAAAGTGGAGAGGGGTGTGTTAAAAAAAAAAAACAGTCCTCCTTGGAGAGGAAACCCCTAAGCAAGCCCTGTCAGGGGATGCTCCCATTCCAGATTGGGGAACGCTACCAAATGACATAGATCTACAGAGCTTTGCCCGGGACCAACAGAACGATGCTGCCCTCTGGAATGTCTCGTCGAAGTCAATGGCATAGCAAAACGGTCTTACCCTCCGGATCATATCCTGCTCCGATTCTTTTGGCCAGAAGTCACGGTCGAAGTAAAAAGTTTTGCCAATGATGTCCCGTGTGTCAGGGGACCAGCCCGAGACCCTATTTAAGGGCCCCTCTGGTCCTAATGCCTGTTATCGGAATACCATTTGACCGCATCAAAATGGATCTTGTAGGTCAACTGGAGAAATCAAAACTGGGTAACCAACATTTCCTGGTAATCTTGGACTATGCTACCTGTTATCCAGAGGTGATACCCTTGTGGAACACTAAGACAACTACTATTACCAAGAAGTTCCTGCTCCTCTTTTCTCACCTTGGATTTCCTAAAGAAATCTTTACAGACCAGGGGACTCCGTTTATGTCCCAGGTTATGTCAGAATTGTGTAAAAATAATGGGAATAACCTGTCTCAGTACATCAGTCTACCACCTACAGACAGATGGCTTGGTTGAAAGATTCAACAAGACCTTAAAGTCTATGATCCGCCAGGCTGTCCTGGATAATAAACGAGAGTGGGATGAAGGACTTCCTTATCTCATGTTTGCCATACGTGAGGTACCCCAATCGTCAACCTGGTTTAGCCCTTTTGAACTCCTCTTTGGAAGGCAACCTAGTGGCGTTCTAAACATTCTGATGGAAGGCTGGGAACAGCAGAAAATAGAGGAACCAAATGGTGTGGAGTTCGTAAGAAAATTATATGAACGACTGTATAAAATAGGGACCCATACTGTGAGGTCTGCAGTAGCAGTAGAGGTTTGGAGCTCCGGGTTTCAGGATTGCACAGGTCCAGCTGCAAGTCATTACTGGAAGACAGGAAGAGTTTAAAACCCTCAGGTGCCAGTTTCCGTAATGCCAGGGACTTTCAGATTTGGCTGTGCTAGGAAGCATAGCAGACTGTGGCTGCGTGCTATTGCAGCAGACTGAACATTAGCACTTTGGGCGAGGGATCATTTGTTTTCACCTGCATGTCTAATCACTGTGCCTGTTTGTCCAGGCCTTTGTGAGTATATGTTAAGCTGCAGTGTCTGCTGCCATTAAAAGACATATATTACAAATATATATAGTATATGTATAAATGACATTTATAAATGTATATATTACATATGTAAGCTGTATATATTACATATAATAAATATATTACATATGAATATGTAAATATTGTATATATTACATATATAAAATGAATATATATTAATATTTATATTAATATTACACATATAATCTGTATATATTACATATGTAATATGAAAATATTACATATATGATATGCATATGTATATATTACATATTACACATATATAATATATATTACATATATAATATGAATATATTACATATATAATGTTTATAATACATATATGATCTGTATATATTACATGTATAATATGAAAATATATAATATGAATATGTACATATTACATATAAAATATGTATTTACTACATATATAATATGTATATAATTACATATATATGGATATTTTACATATTATATATGTAATATGTACATATTAATGATATATGTATTTAGTACATACATAATATGAACATATTACATACATAATATGTACATATTACATATATAATATGTATTACATATATAATATGAATATGTTCATAGTACATATGTATTACATATATATGTATATATTACATATATATGTATATATTACATGTATAATATGACTATATATTACATATATAATATGTACATATGTAATCTGTATATATTACATATGTAATATGTACATATTACAAATGTAATATGTATATATTGCATATTTATGGGGGTTTGACCAGATATGCGGCGGTGCAGGTAAGGGGATATAAATGGATGCTTATGTTTTATATGTTTGGCTATGCTATAGGTGATACACTTGTTTTAGGTGGATCATTTACTTCTTTATTATATGACGGCAATCTTGACAAAGGTCCTCCGGGATCGAAATGTCAACTAAGTGACTTTTTTCACCCATGGACCTGTTGGGAATAAAAAACTAAGTATATGACTTTGGTGAGTGCCCTCTGTTCCTGGCTCATAAGGACAATTTTTGGATTTTTATTGCATACGTACATTATACATATATAATATGTATTTATTACATATATAATCTGAATATGTACATATATCATATGAATATGTTCATATTGCATATGTAATTTGTATTTATTACATATATAATACATATGTATATATTACATATATAATATGAATATATACATGTTACATATGTACTATGTATATGTACATATTACATATATATGTATTTGTTACTTATATAATATGGATATATAATATGAATATGTACATATAATATGAATATGTACATATTACATGTATAATATTTATTACATATATAATATGTATATTTTACATATATAATATGTATATATTACATATATATGTATATGTACATATATTTGTTTATATTACATATATACTGTATGTATATATTACATATATCATATGAATATGTATATATTACATATATATGTATTTATTACATATATTAAATAATATATTACATATATAATATGAATATGTACATTACATATATATGTATTGCATATATAATATGAGTATGTACGTATTACATATATAATATGAACATATTACATATATAATGTGTATTTAATACAAATATAATATGTAATCTATACATATTACACATATAATATGAATATATTACACATAGTATGTATATAATAATTCTATAATGTTTGTTACTTATATGTGTACAATGTAGTATACATATTATATATGTATATATTACGTATGTATCATATGAATATGTACATATTACATATATAATATGTATTACATATATAATATATATTTATTACATATATATGTATATATTACATAGAAATATGAATATATTACATATAAATATGGAAACATTTAATTTTACACTTATGTACATAATACATATATAATATGTATTTATTACATATATATGTAATATATACATATTACACATATAATATGAATATATTACACATATAGTATGTATATAATAAATTATAATATGTTTATGTTACATATATAGGTTTATTACATATAAAATATGTATATATTACATATAGAATATGTATATATTACATATAGAATATGAATATATATTACATATATAATATGAAAGTCCATGTAGAGCCCCCACTCACTAACAAATTCCCATCCAGCTGGGGTGTAACAAAAGAGCAACCGCATTCTCCTGTGTTTTGGTTAACAAATGTAAAAAAAGGAAGATAAGAGAGTACTCACCATTTCAGCAAAAAAGGTGATTTATTACAAACCACCAGTGTCATTAATACAGAGTCCTGTAGTAATGACACTGGTGGTATGTAATAAATAACCTTTTTTGCTTCAATGGTGAGTGCACTCTTTTCTTCCTTTTTTTACATATATAATATGTATGTATTACATATATAATATGTATATGTTACATATTACAGATATAATATGTAAATATTAATATATGTGTATATATATAACATATATTACCACCAATGCAGCTATTTTCCAGCGCCGACGTGGGTCTCCGGAGAGGTAGGTATTAGAAATATGAGTGTGTGGTGTGGACCCCGCATTCCTTGCTCCCCTTATAGATACGCCGCTGCTGGGCAGAACTTTGACCCAGGGAGCCTGTTATGTGCCTTCCACTGGATGAAAACTTCAGAGAGGTAATATTGGATCCCAGGCGACATACTGGGGGTTTAGGCCCCAATCAAACCTCCCCTTGGTGTATGCTGGGCAGAACTTTGACTCGGGGAGCCTGTTCTGGCCCTTCCACTGGATGGATTTCGGTGTGTGCTTTTGTGTAAAGATATCTTTAAAGTACAATCCCCGCCAAATGTGAAATATTGGCTGGAAACCTAAGTACAGCGTACCCGTTACTCACAGAACAACACGCAGGAACAAATCACATAAAGGTATCTTTAATACACAAGTATTTAGTTGGCTTACCGAGCTCACTATTAAGGAGTGTGGATCAATCATTTAAAGGTATCTTTTATGTATACTTCGTCCCACTGGATTCAATGATGCAATTTAGACCAGGACAAAATCATGTCCCAAGACTCACAGGTAAAAGCATCCAAAAAATTATAAAAGTTCACATGGAGAAACAGTTGCAAACGACCATGTAATTTGTACATCAGAAAAAATCCATTCAGTATAAAAATAGTATGGAATACAAGAATATGTATATCCCAGCAAAAGTTAAAACAAATAAAAATACAAAAGCAGGTTGTCTTAAAAAAACATACCTCAAGGTAAAAATGACTTGCATGAATCACACTTCCTTATTATCGCTGCGTTTTGGCTCATTAGAGAGCCTTTGTCAAGACATAAGGACAGTGTGAAAGTGTGAGATATTTATACCACCTCCCTCCTATCAGGAGTAGGAAGTGACATTATAATTAGATACTAATAGCTCTCAAATAACTCTCGATGACTCCTAAAGAAATCCAGCCACAAACAATCACTTACTGCATCAGCACTATTAAACTTCACTTCATCGCCGCGACCGGAAGTGTTGCATGCGTGTCACCGGAAGCGGAAGATCAATCGCGATGTACTGTGAAATCTTCGATTTGATACCCACCACACAGCTCTGACCGGGGGTGACGTATGCGTCTCACTCACCGGATGTTGGGTGGTGTTTATGGTTACCATGGTAGTCTGTAGTCTGCTGTGGCTGCACATCTGGATGAACAGCATGGACAGTCAGTCCTGACGTCCATGCTGTCTTCCCTACACCCCGCCGGTACCAGAACGCCGGTACTGATCCGGGGATGCTGGTGGGCATCTGGGGTCACAGCTAGCGGTGACCCCAGATGTTCCGGACCATGGCCGGATTCAAGGGGGACAGAGGTAAGCAGCGGGGTCCCGTGGTGGGTCCCCGCTGATCACATGGTCCTAAGTCCCCAGGCAGGGGGTTCCCTGGGGACTGGCTGCAGCGTGGAGCCAGGCGACCAACCTGCGCTTCCACTACCCCCTGGGACAGCGGACCGCAGCAGAGCGGTAGCGCTGCGGCGTCCCAGGGGTTAAATGCATGCCAGGGGAGCGCGCCTTCCCTGTCTCACAGCCGTCGCCTCCCCCGCTGCACACAGCCCCCTCTGCACTGTGCTGACTGGCCCTGTGTCAGCGCTCCTCCCCCAGGCCAGCCTTCTCTCTGCTCCTCGGCGGCCATCTTTTCAGAAGCATGGTGAACGCTGCTGGAAGCATCGTGGTCTGGGTCCCCCCGCATACCTCTCCTCCGCTGTGGTCAGGTCTGTGTATGCAGCGATGTGTCCTACCAGGCCCTGTGTCTGTATAGTTGAGTGATCAGCGCTGTTTTGCAGGAATTGATTTTCTTTGCATTGTATGTGACTGTGCTAGCGCTGCTGCCTGTAACTTTTCTTCTCAAGACTGTCAGCTTTATTACTGTCCCTGTTCTTTCTGCTAAGCCCTTGCGGTGCTGCAGGGTGGTCTCTCGCCTATTTAATATATAATTGGTGAGAGGGGTCACATACGTGGTGCCATCATGTCTGAAAGTGATTTTCCCCTCCGGCTACAGTGTACCACGTGTAAAGTACCGTTAGCGGAGGGGGAGGGTAGCGCGGAGGGCCTTTGCCGGCAGTGTTTGTCCATGGCGCGGCCTCTTACGGTTTTAGTGGGCCAGTTAGCTCCGCAGCCCGCGTTTACTCCGATGGGTTTGTCCCAGCAGTCTGTGGTGTCGTCACCCATGCAGGGTTTCCCACGACAATTGGTGGTACCCCACAGTCTCCCTATTTCCCCGCTCCCGGGTTTCTCAGGAGCCAGCGTGGGTTAACTCCCTGACGAGTTCTGTACAGCACTTGTCGGATGTGTTGCAAGGGGAGTCTGTGATGCGGCCTCATAAACGGCCGGTGGCGTCTCTGTCCGCTCCTTATGAGGATGACGAAGGGACGTCTGATGATGGGGAGATTCTGGATCCTTACGATCAGGAACCTCTCCATACTAAGGACGCTGATGCTAAGTCCAAAGTATATATTCCTGGACTTATTCGGGCGGTCCGCACAGCCTTGGTGATTGAGGACGAAGTTCCCCCAGCGGCTAAGTCTAAGTATGCCTTTTTCAAAGACGTGAAGGGCGATGCCACAGTCTTTCCTCTTTCGGGTCAGTTGGTGGACCATTTAGAGGAGGCGTGGAAACAGCCTGGCAAAAGATACCAGCCGCAGCGACGCCTGGCGGTGGCTTATCCGTTCGCGGATAATTATTTTACTAAGTGGGAATCCCCTCCACAGGTGGATTCTCACGTGACCCGTCTTGTCCGTAGTGCCACATTGCCGATGCCATCCATGTCCTCCCTTAAGGATGCTACTGACCGCAAGGTGGAAATCTGCCTGAAGTCCGCTTATTCCCTTGCAGGGGGGGCAGCACGGCCGGCTATGGCCATTTGCTGGGTTGCCAGAGCGATGGAGCGCTGGGCGGATTCATTAGAGGCTTCCTTTGATTCTGACTGTCCGGCCGAACAGGCGGAGTTGATTGGCAATCTCCGTGATTCGGCCACCTACATCAACGAGGTGTCTCTAGACATTAGTACTCTGGTGTCTAGAATTTCTTCAGCAGCGGTAGCTGCTCGTTGCACCTTGTGGCTGCGATCCTGGAAGGCGGGCGCAGATTCCAAGAAGGGTCTGGAAGCATTGCCGTTTACCGGAGAAGTTCTCTTCGGTCCGGATCTGGATAAGATTGTGGCTACGCTGGTGGCAGCCAAATCGGCTTGTCTCCCGTCGGCCGCTGCTCCTTCTGGTTCTGGACCATCGTCCTTTCGGTCATCTAGGGCCCAGGGCAGGACCAAACCACAGTCATTTCCTCGTCAGGCTGGCCCTAGGAAATCGGTCAAGCCCCGGAAGCAGGCATGGAGTACCAGACGTCCGGCCCCCAAGCCAGATGACAAGCCTGCGGCCTGACGGTCCGGGCCTCCCTTTGGGGGATCCCAGGGTGGGAGGCCGCCTGCTGCAGTTCGCCCAGTGTTGGTCGGTCACTACGACAGACACTTGGGTTCAGGAGGTGGTCTCCCACGGGTACGCCCTCTCCTTCCGGCACAGACCTCCGGCTCGATTCTTCACCACGGGTCTACCATCAGACCGGGACAAGGCTACGGAGCTGCGGAAGGTATTGCACACTATGCTCCAGGCTGGAGTTATAGTGCCTGTTCCATTCTCCCAGAGGGGCCAGGGTTTCTATTCAAATCTTTTTTTGGTACAGAAACCCAATGGGTCGTATCGTCCGATTCTCAACCTCAAAGCACTCAACAAGTCTTTGCGGGTGCCGGAGTTTCGGATGGAGACCCTACGGTCCATCATTCTGGCACTGGAACCTGGGGACTACATGGTGTCTTTGGACATACAGGACGCTTACCTGCATGTCCCTATTCTTTTGCGCCATCAACAGTTCCTCAGGTTTGCAATCTGCAGCGACCACTTCCAGTTTCGGGCGTTACCTTTTGGCCTGGCGACAGCACCACGTGTTTTCACCAAGGTGATGGCGGTCATGGCGGCTTCTCTGCGGCTGCAGGGAGTCCGCATGTTGCCGTACTTGGACGACCTGTTATTGGTGGCGGGATCTCCAGAGCTCCTGTTACGCCACTTGGACCTGACCATTGCCCTGCTGCAACGGCACGGCTGGCTAATCAACTGGCAGAAGTCCACTCTAATCCCGTCTCGGAGGATTCTGCATCTTGGAGCCTTATTGGACTCGGGACAGCAAAAGATCTTCGTGATGGAGGAAAAGATCTGTGCTTTACAGTCGAGGGTGTGCAGTTGTCTGCACAGCCGCCAGGTGTCTCTACACTCGGCGATGAGGTTACTGGGCTCCATGGTGTTGGTGTTCGACATGGTGGAATATGCCCAGTTTCACTCCAGACCTCTGCAGCACCTGATCCTGTCAAAGTGGAACGGGCTGCCTCAGTCTCTGAAGTCCCTGACGATTGTGTTCACCCCGGAGGTTCGCATGTCCCTTCCTTGGTGGTTACAGACGACCCACCTCAGCGGGGGACGTCCGTTCTGGGTTCCAAATTGGGTCCTGTTGACAACGGACGCCAGTCTTCGGGGCTGGGGAGCAGTTTCGGGTCCACATCTGTTCCAGGGCAGGTGGAAGCCGACAGAAGCGGAGCTTCCAATCAATATCTTGGAACTCCGTGCGGTCTTCAATGCTCTCCAGCAGGCACATCGGTTTCTCCAGGGTCACCCGGTACAGGTCCAGTCGGACAACGCTACCACCGTGGCCTACATAAACAGGCAAGGAGGAACCCGAAGCCGGGGGGCTCTCGTAGAGGTGTCTCGGATCCTGGTTTGGGTGGAACGCAATCTTCCGGCCATATCAACGGTCTTCATCCCGGGAGTGCTCAATTGGGAGGTGGACTTTCTAAGTCGCCAGGACGTTCATCCAGGGGAATGGTCCCTGCACCCAGACGTTTTTCAACTACTGGTGGACAGATGGGGTCTTCCAGAGATCGACCTCATGGCGTCCCGGCACAACAACAAGTTGCCGGTGTACGGGTCTCGCACAAGAGACGAAGGGGCGTCTCTGGTGGATGCTCTGTCCGTCCGGTGGACGTTCCGGTTCGCATACCTGTTCCCTCCGGTCTCCCTTCTTTCACGGGTAATCCGGAAATTCAAACAGGAAGGAGGGACGCTCCTGTTGATAGCTCCCGTGTGGCCCAGACGGCACTGGTTCTCAGACCTTCAGGGTCTGTCCGTGGACAGTCCTCTGCGGTTGCCGCTACGACCGGACCTCCTGTCTCAGGGTCCTTGTCGTCACCCGGACCTGACTCGGCTGTCTTTGACGGCGTGGCTGTTGAGACGGCCATGCTGAGGTCCCGGGGGTTTTCCAGCTCTGTGGTGCGTACCATGTTGCGAGCTCGGAAACAGTCTTCCGCGAGGATATACCATCGCGTGTGGCATACGTTCTTCCAGTGGTGTCGACCGAGAGGTTATGCACCGCGGGAGTTTCGTCTGTCTCGGATTCTCGCCTTCCTGCAAGCGGGACTAGATCATGGGCTTCGCCTTGCTTCTTTGAAGGTACAGGTTTCGGCCCTGTCTGTCTGGTTTCACCGTAGGATTGCTACAATCCCGGATGTGCGCACCTTTATGCAAGGTGTTGTCCGCATTCAGCCGCCCTTTATTCCACCTGTGGCGCCTTGGGATTTGGCTGTGGTCCTGAGGGCTCTCCAAGGACCGCCGTTTGAACCACTGGGATCAGTGGATCTTAAATGGCTAACAGCTAAGACTGTTTTCCTTCTGGTTATTGCTTCGGCCAGACGTGTTTCTGAGTTAGGGGCTCTTTCTTGTAGACCCTCTTTCTTGGTTTTTCATGGGAACAGGGCAGTACTCCGCACTCGGCCCGAGTTTCTTCCTAAAGTTGTTTCCCAGTTTCATGTTAACGAGGAAATCGTTGTTCCGGCCTTTAACTCACCGGGTCTTTCCGTGGGTGAGGCCTCTGTGGATGTTGTGCGAGCCTTAAGGACTTATGTTGACCGCACTTCTTCGTTTAGGAAGTCGGACGCTTTGTTTGTGCTCTATGGCTTCCGTAAAAAGGGTTGGCCTGCTTCAAAGCAAACTTTGGCAGCCTGGATCCGTATGGCTATTTCTGAAGCTTATCTTCATGAAGGCCTACCGGTTCCTCCTTCTCTGAAGTCTCATTCCACTAGGTCTGTGGGTCCTTCGTGGGCAGCTCGACGTGGTGCCTCTGCAGTCCAGATCTGCAAGGCTGCTACGTGGTCCTCTGTCCATACCTTCGTGAGGTACTACAGGTTTGACACCTTCACCTCTCAGGATGCTTCCTTCGGGCGGCGGATTCTCCTTTCTGCACAGGAGCGTCCCCACCCTTAAAGGATACTGCTTTGGGACATCCCCAAGGTATCCTGTGGATACCCTATGGACCCTGAAGTAGAAAATATGAGATATGGTAAGAACTTACCCTTGTTATCTCTATTTCTACGAAGTCCATAGGGTTCCACAGGACTCCTGCCCTGTCGCACCTGTGCTGCAGATGGGCTTTGCTCTGGTCACCGGTTTTCCGTCTCCCTCTGGTGAGAATGTGATTCTTGTATGTGTCCAGATCTTTGTTCTCTCTCTTCCTTCTCCTCCGGCCTATGGCTTGGTAACTAACTGAGGTGCCTTGGCTCGGGGGCGGGGTATAGGAGGGGGACCTAGTGCATCCTGGGAGGCTGAAAGCTTAACTCTTTGGTGCCCTGCGACTGACGTCACACCTATACCCCAAGGTATCCTGTGGAACCCTATGGACTTCGTAGAAATAGAGATAACAAGGGTAAGTTCTTACCATATCTCATATTTTTTTTTGCACACACAGCCACTTGAGAGTTTGGACACAGCCACGTTAATTAGCAAAGTATAACGCAACATACATCAGCGTGCAGTGTGCCCCCTTATACAGTCAAGTTGCCAGCACAGCCACTTGTGAGTCTCTGGGCACAGCCATTTAATCAACAGAGTATAGCGCAGCATACATCAGAGTGCAGTCAGCAGAGCAGTGGGCAACGTGCGGGTGAAATGGTGTTGAGTCCCGGTCTCTGCGCCTTATGTAGAGACGAACTCTTGCGAGATTCCGACGTCGGGAGGATGACGTTCGACCTAGCAGTGGAATCCGAGTCAGACGGGAACACCCAAGCGGCGGGTTGGGTGGTCTCGGATTCCACATGTTCGGATTCCACAGAATCCGAACCGTTCATCCCTAATAAGAGTGTAATCAATTTGCTAAAAAGTAGGGATGTGCAGGCTCGGTTCTACTCGGTTCCGTTCGGTTCTTTTTACCGGATCTTATTGGGTTTCAGCTGTCACGAGTTTTGGATAGCCAATAAGATTCGGTAAAAAGAACCGAACGGAACCGAGTAGAACCGAGCCTGCACATCCCTACTAAAAAGTAGCCACACCACTAAAGGTGGCCACACACATACCAATGTGCACACGATCAGCCGATGTGTACGATTTGTGCATGATTTCCCTTGAAACTCTCCCTGGCAGCTCTGCACACGATCTCCACACGATATGCACACAGTTTGGTGTCCAATCTTCATACGATTTCTCCTGCATCCAGACTTTCACTGTGCATCGTGTCCTAGATTGTCAGATCTGCCCTACAGCAGGGCAGATCTGAAGATGCGATGAGCTACCAGCGGGGACGCGCATCGCATTCTGATCATGAGTGGGGACTCACGATTTTGGCATATTTTACACGATCTGTCGTTCCAATGCGACGGAATCGGCCAGATCTGGTAAAATATTGCTATGTGTGTGGGCACCTTTAGGCAAAACTATTTATTAATAGTTATTTATATTATATAGCACACACATTCTACAGCACTTTACATAGAATGGTTCAGTCATTCAATGCCAAAGTGAAGCTTACAGTCTAAATCCCCTACCACATATATACACACACATACAGATGTGCCCAGCTAGTTTGTTGCTCCGTACAGCCATGTAGCGCGCCATGCATCTCGCGCCAAACAGTAGCCTTGAGTCACGCCACACAGAATGTTTCTTAACGGAACATAGCGTAGCACTGGAAAAAAGTAATATCATGTATTGCAGCAGACTGAATATTAGCACTTTAGGCGCGGGATCATTTGTTTTCACCTGCATGTCTAATCACTGTGCCTGTTGGTCCAGGCCTTTGTGAGTATATGTTAAACTGCAGTGCCTGCTGCCATTAAAAGACACTTTCACTGGGAGCCTACCTGTCATGTGTCATTCTATCTGTTACCCTGTTACAATATGTATATTACAAATATATAATATGTATATATGACATATAAAATGTATACATTACATATTAAATATGTAACCTGTATATACAATCTGTATAAATGACATATATAATATGTATATATTACATATCTATTCTATATATATATATATATTACATGTATAATATGTATATATTATATGAATAAATTACATATAATAAATATATTACATATAAATATTAATATGTAAGTATTACAAATAATATGTATATATTACATATATAAAATGAATATATATTAAATATTTAAATTTATATTACACATATCTGTATACATTACATATGTCATAAGAAAATATTACATATATGATATGAATATGTATATATTACATATTTCACATATATAATATATATATTACATATATATGAATATATTACATATATAATGTTTATAATACATATATGATCTGTATATATTACATATATATTTTGTATATATATTACATATATAATATGTATATATTATATATAATATGAATACATTACATATAATAAATATATTACATACATTTATATTACACATATAATCTGTATATATTACATATGTCATAAGAATATATTACATATATAATATTTATAATACATATATGATCTCTATATATTGCATATATAATTTGTATATATTACATATATCTTATGAATATATTAAACATAGTATGTAAATATTACATATATATGAATATGTATATATATTCATATATACTGTATGCATATAACATATACTGTATGTATATATTACATTTATCATATGAATATGTACATATTACATTTATATTATGAATATATTACATATATATTATGAATATGTATATATAAATGTATGTATTTATTACATATATAATGTGTATATATTTATGTATAGTATATATTACATATATAATATGCATATGTACATATTACATATATAATATGAATATTTACATATTACATATATAATATGTATTACATATATAATTGTATATATTATATAATATTAATATATTATATATATATATATATATATATATATGAATATGTACATATTACATATATATATATATTGCATATTTATGGGGGTTTGACCAGATATGCGGCGGTGCAGGTAAGGGGATATAAATGGATGCTTATGCTTTATATGTTTGGCTATGCTTTGGGTGATACACATGTTTAGGTGGATCATTTACTTCTTTATTATATGATGGCAATCTTGACAAAGGTCCTCCGGGATCTAAACGTCGACTAAGTGACTATTCACCCATGGACCTGTTGGGAATAAAAAACTAAGTATACGACTTTGGTAAGTGCCCACTGTTCCTGGCTCATAAGGACAATTTTTGGATTTTTATAGCATATTTATTGATATTTTACATATCATATTAATATGTACATTTTACATATATAATATGTATATATTACATATATAATATGAATGTATTACATATAAATATGAATATGTAAAAATTAAATTTTACACATATATGTACATAATACATATATAATATGTATTTATTACATATATAATATGTATATGTTACATATATAATATGGATATGTACATATTCAGTATATAAAATCTATTATATATAATATGAATATATTACATATATAATATGTATTACATATATTTGCATATATTACATGTACAATATGAATATGTACATATTACATATATAATATGCATTACATGTTATATATGTATATATTACATATATAATATGAATATGTACTTATTACATATGTAATATGTATTTTATACATATATAATATGTACATATTACACATATAGTATGTATATAATAAATCTATAATATGTTTGTTACATATATATGTTTATTACATATTACATATAAAATATGTATATATTACATATAGAATATGTATATATAACATATATAATATGAATATTTGACATATATGATTATGTATATATTACATATTACACATATAATGTATATATTACATATATAATATGAAAGTCCATGTAGAGCCCCCACAAATTCCCATCCAGCTGGGGTGCAACATCAGAGCAACCACATTCTCCTGTGTTGTGGTTCACAAATGTAAAAAAGGAAGATAAGAGATTACTCACCATTTCAGCAAAAAAGGTTATTTATTACAAACCACCAGTGTCATTAATACAGTGTCCTGTAGTAATGACACTGGTGGTATATAATAAATAACCTTTTTTGCTTCAATGGTGAGTTCCCTCTTATCTTCCTTTTTTTACATATATAATATGTATATGTTACATATTACATATATAATATGAATATATTACATATATAATATGTATATATTGCATATATTACCACCAATGCAGCAATTTTCCAGGTGCTTACAGCGCCGACGTGGGTCTCCGGAGAGGTAGGTATTAGAAATATGGGTGCACGGTGTGTGGTGTGGGCCCACCTGGACCCAAGGGCCCATGAGCCCCGCACACCTTGCACCCCTTATAGATACGCCCCTGCTGGGCAGGATGAAAACTTCAGAGAGGTAACATTGGATCCCAGGCGATATACTGGGGGGGGGGGGGTTTAGGTCCCAGTCAAACCTCTCATTGGTGTATGCTGGGCAGAACTTTGACTCGGGGAGCCTGTTCTGGGCCTTCCACTGGATGGATTTCGGTGTGTGCTTTTGTGTAAAGATAACTTTAAAGTACAATACCCGCCAAATGTGAAATATTGTCTGGAAACCTAAATACAGCGTACCCGTTACTCACAGAACAACACGCAGGAACAAATCACAAAGGTATCTTTAATACACAAGTATTTGGTTGGCTTACCGAGCTCACTATTAAGGAGTGTGGATCAATCATTTAAAGGTATCTTTTATGTATACTTCGTTCCACTTGATTCAGTGATGCAATTTAGACCGGGACAAAATCATGTCCCAAGACTCACAGGTAAAAGCATCCAAAAAATTATAAAAGTTCACATGGAGAAACAGCTGCAAACGACCATGTAATTTGTACATCAGAAAAAATATTCAGTATAAAAATAGTATGGAATACAAGAATATGTATATCCCAGCAAAAGGTAAAACAAATAAAAATACAAAAGCAGGTTGTCTTAAAAAACATCTCAAGGTAAAAATGACTTGCATGAATCACACTTTCTTATTATCGCTGCGTTTTGGCTCATTAGAGAGCCTTTGTCAAGACATAAGGACAGTGTGAAAGTGTGAGATATTTATACCACCTCGCTCCTATCAGGAGGTGGTAGGAGGTGACATTATAATTAGATACTAATAGGTCTCAAATAACTCTCGATGACTCCTAAATAAAACCAGCCACAAACAATCACTTACTGCATCAGCACTATTAAACTTCACTTTGTGTACCCAATGCTTCGGGATGATCTAATTAACATCTCCGTTCTAGGCAGGCATCGCCGCATCCAGAAGTGTTGCATGCGTGTCACCGGAAGCCGAAGATCAAACACGATGTACTGTGAGATCCTCGATTTGATAACCACCACACAGCTCTGACCGGGGGTGACGTATGCGTCTCACTCACCGGATGTTGGGTGGCGTTTATAGTTACCATGGTAGTCTGTTCTAGATAAGATGCTGTATTTAATGTGGCATCATAGAGTACAAATGTATATATACACCATATTTAACAATACACTAATTACAGAGGGATAACATTAAATCCGTACAGCATTTTGTGAATAAAATAATCTTATATAGTTCCCCACTGGTTAATATTATATGAAACAGAAATAAAATACAAACACATATAAGACCATAAAGTAACATATCCAGTTGGCAAATACGATACATCGGTGGATAAAGATGGAGAAGATGGCATTTTTCAACACTCCTTATGTCGACCATCCTAACGCATTCACAATGTTGACATAACTGTCATCATTGTGATGTCAACATTGTAATTGTCGATATAATGACTACATCCTGTCACAATTCTACAAAGGTACAATTCTACTCAAATTCTAAAGCATCTTCATCAGAATAACTTTTTTCTCTCCCCCCCCCCCAAAAAAAAAGAAACACACATTGCTACATATTCATAAAACTTATCTCTACATATATTCATTAACAAAGTGCATCTGCTGCTTTCACACAGTGCTTTTAGCCATTGTGTGGCTTCCACATATATGCATAAGAATTAGGGATGTGCACCGGACCAGTTTTTGCTGGATTTGGATTTGGCTCTGATTCGTCATCCGGCTTTGGATTTGGATTTTTTTACAAAAATGTACAAAATAAGCTAAAATCACATAATTTGGGCTTTTTTTGTTCCTAGAGTATTATTAACCTCTATAACATTAGTTTCCAGTCATTTACAGTCAATTTAGACCACCTCACAGCTCACAATATTGTTTTCACCATTATTGGCCAAAGGCTGCAGTGAGCTGGCTGGTTACTAAGCAACAAGAGCAGCGGCAAAGACACCGCAGTTTAAAGCAAATCTATGAAACATTGCCACTCACTACTGAGTCACAGTACTTGTGTGTTATGGACACACAGAGGGCTAAGGCCCAAGGAGTCACGGTGCATGTATACAGAGAGGGCTAAGGCCCAAGGAGTCACGGTGCTTGTATACACAGACGGTTAATGCCTCAGGAGTCACAGTGCTTGTATACACAGAGGGCTACGGCCCAAGGAGTCACGATGCTTGTATACACAATGCCTACCCTAGGCATAGGCATTATAGGCAAATGCCTAGGGGCATTCAAGGGCTCTGCCGCAGCCTAATGTGTATAAGGGGTACTTGGGATAGGCATCCCCTCGGGGAAGGTTCAGGTTAGGCTAGAAGAAGGGGATGGGCGGTAGATTAGGCACTAGGGGGAAGATTAGGGTGAGGTACCCCCGGAAGGGTTAGGTTTAGGGTGTGAGGAGGGGGTGTTAGGTTTAGGCACCCCTAGGGGGAGGTTAGGGTCAGGCATCCACAAGGGAGGGTTAGGAATAGGGAACATAATTACCTCTGTCGGGATCTCCTCCACCGGCATTTCAATCCCATTCCATATATATATATATAATTGGGGGTGGGATTATCTGCTAGGGGGCACCAGTCAAAATTTTGCCTAGGGCACCAAATTGGCTATGGCCGGCTCTGTGTATACACAGTGGGGTACAGCCCAAGGAGTCACGGTGCTTGTATACACAGTGGGGTACAGCACCAAAAAAAAAAAAGTTTGTTTAATTTACTTTTTAAACTTTTGACTTTCTTGAAAGTTTTTTTTCACTTTTTTTTTTTACTCAAATAATTTTTTATTAAGAAATCAAAATGTCAGTATATATCAGATAAAACATTAATAAACATTAGTTTACAATTATCATAATATAAACAATATATATTTAGAAATTTTATAAAATAAAATAAAAATTATAAGTTTAAAGTTAGGAATTAAAATAAAAATAATGTAAAATAAAATAAATAATAATAAAATAGATGTCTCAGATAAATAGGAAAAAAAAAAAAATACATACAACCATTATTTATGGAAATACTTGTGAGGTCATCTATATAAATCTCTTTCGTGACATATTGAAACAGTATTGAAACAATATTATAACGGACTAGCCATAGATGTCAAATGAGAAGTATCAATAAAATCAGACTAAGGTTTCCATTTTATCAATGTGGACGAAGATGATACGGAATATTTTAATCCAAAGGTTTCCATTTCAAAACTTCTCTGAATTTTGGATATTATTATCAAGAAAGAAAGGGTGTCAGGTCTCTTCCAAAACTGTGCTATTGCCGCCCTTGCAGCAATCAATATATGTCCAATAACATACTTATTGTGTGATTGTATTGTGGGGGGGAAATAGTATAAGAGTGCGATTTCTGGTGACTGAGGAAGAATCTCCATAGTGACCTGGGTAATTAATTGGAATACTTCTGACCATAGGGAAATTATATTAGGACAGAACCAAAAAATATGTAGCAAAGTGCCATCTAGTCCACATTTCCTCCAACATAACTTGGAAGAATTAGGCCATATTTTATGCAATTTGGTTGGGGTATAATATAAACCGTGTATTAATTTATATAGCATTTCCGAGTGGTTTAAACATTTAGACATTTTGAATATTGTCATAAACAAAATAGACCAATCTTTTTCAGTCAAGGACAGATTAAGGTCTGTCTCCCATTTGGATTGTATACGTAATTTTGAATCCTCTAAAGGAGTCAGAAGCGTATTATACCACCTAGAAATACCATTCTTACTACCGGTAGTAAATAGTTTAGAAAGTATATATGGAGGTGGAGTAGGAAGGAAATGATTCAGGCCAGAATTAGAGAATTTCCAGTGTCTCACCTGCAAAAATTTTAAGAAGTCATTCCTAGGGATATTATATTGATCTTGTATTTGTTGGAAAGATTTAAATTGATGCTCAGTATAGAGATCTTTAACTCTTGTGATACCTTGTTCATGCCAAGTAGTTAATGTGAGATCATGGATCAGCTTTGAGAGGGCTAGTATAGAAATATGAGATGAGGGAAGAGAAAACTCCATGTGAAGAAATCAGTTTATCCCAAACTATAAGGGTATCAAAAACGCTTTTTGGAATAAGAGATTTAAGGGGTCTATCAGCAGTTCCAACCCACATTATATCCCGTAATGGGAAGGTTTGACATGCAGAGGCTTCAATAGAGACCCATGGTTTAATCGATGGAAAAACTAACCAGTCTTTCATCTGATCTAAGAGACAAGCGTGTTGATAATATTCAAGGTTAGGAGCCGTTAAACCCCCTCTAGATTTGGACCTAAATAACCGAGTCCTAACTATACGAGGGCGTTTACCCTTCCAAATTAACAAAGATATAACTGCATAAAATGTGTTTAATATATTCAATGGTACTAAGTATGGAATGGCTCTAAATAAATAAAAAAACCTTGGAAGGAGCATCATTTTTGCAGATGAGAGACGGCCCATCCAAGAGATTTCATAATTAACCCACACTTTGATAAGTGCGGAGAATTGGTCTAGGAGAGGCTGGTAGTTACACTCTATAACATTATGAAGGTTTAAAGGGATATTAATCCCCAAATATTTAATAGAGGACTTCTGCCAGGGATAGGGGTATTTAGTTTGAAGTCTAATTTGAGAAGCTTGATGAAAGTTGACTGCTAATGCTTCCGATTTTGAGGTATTCAATTTATAATATGAAGATGCGGAATACTCTTGAAGAATATTATGTAAAATAGGTAAAGAGATGTCTGGCTTTGTGATGAATAGTAGGACATCATCCGCAAAAAGGCATATTCTATGCTACTTATGGCCAATAGTGAAGCCTACAAAGGAAGGGGAAGATCTAATCTTTTCTGCGAGGGGTTCCATAGCTAATGCAAATATTAAAAGTGAAAGGGGGCATCCCTGTCTAGTCCCATTTGTTATATTAAAGCTGTCGGAAAGAAACCCATTACTGTATACTCGTGCTGAAGGGACAGTGTAAAGATTTAAGATGGCTTTCAAAAACAATCCAGAAAAAACGAATTTGGTAAGGACCCGAGACATAAAAAGCCAGTGTAGCCTATCGAAGGCATTCTCCATGTCCAGAGACAATAGGACCATAGGCACGGAGGAAGCTGCTTGGGATTCCAGAAGGGAAAAACCTCTTCTAGTTTTATCCGGCGCTTGTCTCCCTAGAATAAAACCCACTTGATCTAGAGAAACGAAGTTAGGAAGAATAGGATTCAATCTATTAGCGATTATTTTCGCATATAATTTTATATCTGAATTTAATAAAGCTATTGGTCTGTAATTTGGGCATAGTGTCGGGTCCTTACCAGGTTTCAATATGGTAATAAGTTGGGCTTCTAACATTTCTTTAGGAAATGGATGAGTAGAAACATCATTATACAAATTTACCAAAATAGGAGTTAAAATAGTTTGACAATGTCATAGAAACTATTGATAAACCCATCTGGACCAGGCGCCTTATCTTTTTTGAGGGATTTGATTGCTCTTATTGCCTCGCTTTCACTCCAGGGTGCACATAAAGCCTTTGCTTCCAAAGAGGAAAGACACGGAAGATCAACAGAATCTAAAAACGAATTGATCACAGATTCAGAGGGCTGTGGTATATGTGGTTCTTGAGATAGATTATAGAGCTTCTCATAGTACAAAGCAAATTGTTGGGCAATATCTTTAGGGTTCGATAGTGAGGATCCATTGGAATCAGAAAGACTTTTAATTCTGTTGATGGCATTTTTCCCTCTAAGTTTACGAGCAAGTAGGTTATTATCTCTATTTCCAAGGGAGTAAAACTTTTGATTTAATTTAGTGATGGCACGTTGAATTTGGGAGAGGTGTAAATTATTTAATTTTTTCCTGGCTTCTAGAAGGGCAGATGAAATAGAAGAATCTTTCAGGTTTTGTTTATGTTGCGTTTCTAATTTTAAAAGATCAGATTGATACGCTAGAAGTACTTCTTGATTATTTTTTCGAATCTTAACTGCGGCTTGTATAGCTGCACCTCTCATAACTGCCTTTAGTGCACACCAGTGATTGGTTGCCGAAGTATCTTTGGAAAAATGTAATTCTACATAAGAGGTCATTGCATCAGTCATAATACGCGAGCCAACAACATCCAATAAAATATATTCTTGTAAACGCCAGGGTCTAACAGAAGAAGGCGTAAGAAAGGGGGTCCACGACCATATCAGGGGAGCACGATCAGACCAAGTAATCGGCAGTATATCTATCTGGTGGATGAGCTGAAGAGACCATTTATCAGTCAAAAGTAGATCTATTCTAGAGTACGACTTATGAACCGCCGAATAAAAGGTATAGTCACGTGTCCCTGGATGCTTGACTCGCCAAACATCATAGAGGTCAAATTCAGCCATTAAGTCCGAAAATGAATGAGCTAGGGAGCAGGCCACATTAAGTGATTGCTTATCTAGAGAAGATGATTTATCTAATTTAGGGTCGGGTGCTAGATTAAAGTCGCCCATAAGAAATATAGCTCCTTTTTTAACTTCCTGCAGTTTAATTAGAAACTTTTTAAGAAAACTAGGTTGCTTTGTGTTAGGGGCATATATCGATACTAGGGTGATGTATTTAGCGCCTATTTTCCCCACTAAGATAATATATCTGCCACTACAATCCACCCATTTACTTTCTAGTTTAAAAGGACAAGCTTTGCTCAAGAGTATGGCTACCCCATTTCTCTTAAACGGACCACAAGAGGTATAACAGCTTTATTAATAAACTGGGGGTGGAATGCAATGGAAAATGCGATTCCTGAATTGCCACTATATCAGCTTTCTGATCTAAGAAATATTCTAATGCAATACGTCTCTTATGAGGGGAATAAAGACCTTTAGCATTGATACTTAAAAAATTGTCCATAGGGAAGAATCAAAATGGTATAGATTGTCCATATATAAACCTGCGTAACACTAGAGAATATATAGGTTGTACATATAAAAATATAAATAAAATAATAGTCACAAAAAACAAAAAAAAATAACAAACTGAAATAGCATCCATAAAGGAGCTAAAGTTTCTGTCACTGAAAAAAAACATGACAGAAAATTAGAGATATGGGGGAGAGGGCTCAAAAAGAAAACCACCTAACACCCCTCAATTCAAATATTTCCTACAATTGTAATATTAATAAAATAATTAGCGTTCAAACCTATCAATATATAATAGAACCTAAAAAAATACAGTATAATGTAACCACTAAGACTACAAGAAACAAGTATATAGCATCAACCAAAATAGAAGAAAGATCTTCTGGGCACAGTCTACCATTTATCTAATCAATTATTTATTGGTCTACTAATGAAGCCACACAATTGCTTTCTGTGTTCAAACTGCAGAAAGCTACAAAAATATAACCTATATATTTAACTGCAAATAGCCTGAGTAGGAAATCCCAGGTATGGAACATTTCATATCGATAAAACCAATACACTTAGATATTTCCAATAAAGAAAAATAAAAACAGAAAAGACTTATTGAATAACAACATTTCAAGTACATCTATAATGGTAGATCGATAGCCAATACTTGTAAATATATTACCCCCCATAGGATCACTTCATCACTGTGGACCATTCTTGGGGAATAGACTTGGGAGGAATGTTGGTTGAATTATTAGTAGTGATGCCCTAATTTTGAAGAATAGCTGGCCCATCTTCAGGAGATTGTAACAAGAAATGGTTCATATACAATCAGCTTAGTCGGGATTCCACATCTATATAAAATATTTTCTTTACGCAAGGCCAGAGTAATTGGGAGAAAGAGACGCCTTTTTGCAAGAGTCGCTGGGGATATGTCGGGGAAGAGTTGAAGATTGTCCAGACACTCAGCTGTAGAGAAGGAGGGAAGAGCAGCTTTGAATATACGTTCCTTAATATGGAAAAAGTGGACGCTGAGGAGAGTGTCTCTAGGAGATTGGGCTGGAGCTTGTTTGGATTTTGGCAATCTATGAATTCTATCAATCAAAAGATCCGAGGACGAGGCATTAGGAAGAAGTTTCTGGAAGAGATCTGTGGCATAGTCATAAAGTTCAGCATTTGTAATAGAATCTGCAATGCCTCTTATTTTAATGTTGTTGCGTCTGGAGCGGTCTTCCAGATCGGTTACCTTGTCTCATATAGAAGTCACTTCTCCCTTCAGAGAGTCGTGTGCTGAAATTAAGTTGTTATGTGAAGCTACCAATTCTTCCATTTTAGATTCCAAATGATCGGTACGGTCTCCAATTTCAGTTATATCAGCTCTTAATGATTGAATGGTAGATTTTAATTCTGAAGTTATGTCCACTTTAAATGACGTTAACATAGTATGAATGGAACGCAGGGTAACCGGGCCGTCCAAGGTGTCTGCATCCTCCTGAGAAGACATAGGGAGGTTACCCACTTGTCTAGATGGAGATTTTGGAGAAGCAGCAGATTCAGGTGGAGATTGTTGAGAACGACTCTTAGTAGAAGTAGAGGAAGACCCACAAAAATGGACGGGTGGAGCCAATTTGGTTGCCTTCATTTTCTTCGGGCCCATAGTGATGTGATCGATTGAAGTGATGCTTTCCGCTTGTAATGTCAAGTAGATACAAGCACCAGTAATGGTTAAATAGGTAGTCAGTGGTTACATTAAGAAGGAAAAATTAATAATGTATAATAAAAAATATCCGAGGGGTATCGGGGTCGTCACAAAGAGCTTTATGAAGAAGACATAGTGAACTACATCTTACAGCTTACTGGAATGTGGTGTGTTCTGACAGATGATCAAAAATGGTGTCTGTTAGAACTCTGAACCCACTGTAGAGCCTATCGCAAAAGCAAGAGGACCAAAGGTGGAGTAACAACCCCGGACCAGCCGACAGGTCTCTTGTTATGTCCACCTACAGCTGCGGTATCCCAGAATATATACAGGGAGCTGGTATATGGGAGTCCAGAGTCTGAGGCCACAGGTTAAAGTGATGCTTGCGGGTATGACATTAACAGACTGTACCTGCTAATAGAGGTGATTGCCCCGCATGTCTCCGGTGAGTAGATCACGTTACTCCTAGGATCAGGCTCCCCTTATCTGCTGAGAATAGTGAAGTGAAGCACTGAATGAGAGAGGAGTTAAGATGGCGCCCTCGCGCGACTCGCGGCTCCATTCACGAACCTTCTCGGGACCCCCCGCAAGCGTGGTAAGGCAGACACGTCTCCAACCTGCAGAGTAGGTTCAAGTAAGGTGTGAAGGCTGTGGCGGCGGTCGGTGGAGAGCGGTGATAATTGCAGCACTGACGGGCCTAACGCCAAAATAGAGGCCGGGGATTCCGGAGGCGGGGTAGGCCTCAAAGGCTCCGGAGACAATGGTCTGTCCCGGAACGCAGCCAAGGTATCAGCGGTGCCCAGTGAATAAGGACAACGAGGCTTGATCCTTTATATCAGCAAAAGGCAGCTGAAATAGGGCAATATGTGGGTATTTTTAGGGAGCCTCAGGGAAGCACGTCTTCTCCTATTACCCATCAGGCCACGCCCCCTTTTTTCACTTTTTTAATTTTTTTTTTTGCACACACAGCCTTTTGTGAGTTTGGACAGAGCCACTTTAATTAGCAAAGTATAGTGCAGCATACATCACGGTGCAGTGTGCCCCCTATACACAGTCACTTTACCAGCACAGCCACTTCTGAGTCTCTGGGCACAGCACTGTCTTAATCATCAAGTATAACGCAGCATACTTCAGCGTGCAGTGTGCCCCCTTATACAGTCAAGTTGCCAGCACAGCCACTTGTGAGTCTCTGGGCACAGCCACTTAATCAACAGAGTATAGCGCAGCATACATCAGAGTGCAGTCAGCAGAGCAGTGCGCAGCATGCGGGTGAAATGGCCTTGAGTCCCGGTCTCTGCGCCTTATGTAGAGACAAGCTCTTACGAGATTCCAACGTCGGGAGGATGACGTTCGACCTAGCAGTGGAATCCGAGTCAGACGGGAATACCCGAGCGGCGGGTTGGGTGGTCTCGGATTCCACATGTTCGGATTCCACAGAATCCGAACCGCTCATCCCTAATAAGAATGTAATCAATTTGCTAGAAAGTAGCCACACCACTAAGGCAAAACTATTTATTAATAGTTATTTATATTATATAGCGCACACACACATTCTACAGCACTTTACATAGAATGGTTCAGTCATTCAATGCCAAAGTGGAGCTTACACTCTAAATCCCCTACCACATATAAACACACACATACAGATGTGCCCAGCTAGTTTGTTGCTCCATACAGCCATGTAGCGCGCCATGCATCTCGCGCCACACAGTAGCCTTGAGTCGCGCCACACAATGTTTCTTAACGGAACGTAGCGTAGCACTGGAAAAAAGTAATGTCGTGTAATACAACTTTTTGGCCACCAGGTGTCACTTTTCCTAAACCGTCTAGCATAGCAAAAATAGCTTACCCTCCGGAGGGCACTCCATATTTTGTCCTGAAGTCAGACCTATATAAAGTTAAGACAGAACAGGGGAAGAGATTTGAGCAGTTGGTACCCAGGGTACATGTGCCACTAGTGTTATGGGCCGCTCATACCCATCTTTGGGGAGGCCACCTCGGAGAGGAAAAAACCCTAGATCGTATCCTGCTCCGATTCTTTTGGCCAGGAGTCACGGCCGAAGTAAAAAAGTTTTGCCAATGATGTCCCGTGTGTCAGAGGACCAGCCCGAGACCCTATTTAAGGGTCCCTCTGGTCCTAATTCCTGTTATCGGAATACCATTTGACCGCATCACAATGGATCTTGTAGGTCCACTGGAGAAATCAAAAGGTGGAACACTAAGACAACTACTATTACCAAGGAGTTCCTGCTCCTCTTTTCTCACCTTGGATTTCCTAAAGAAATCTTTACAAACCAGGGGACTCCGTTTATGTCCCAGGTGATGTCAGAATTGTGTAAAAAAAATTGGGAATAACCTGTCTCAATAACTCAGTCTACCACCTACTGACAGATGGGTTGGTTGAAAGATTCAACAAGACCTTAAAGTCTATGATCTGCCAGACTGTCCTGGATAATAAAAAAGAGTGGGATGAAGGACTTCCTTATCTCATGTTTGGCATACCTGAAGTACCCCAATCGTCAACCTGGTTTAGCCCTTTTGAACTCCTCTTTGGAAGGCAACCTAGTGGCGTTTTAAACATTTTGATGGAAGGCTGGGAACAGCAGAAAATAGAGGAACCAAACGGTGTGGAGTTCATAAGAAAATTATATGAACGACTGTATAAAATAGGGGCCCATACTGTGAGGTCTGCAGTAGCAGTAGAGGTTTGGAACTCCAGGTTTCAGGATTGCACAGGTCCAGCTGCAAGTCATCACTGGAGGACAGGAAGAGTTTAAAACTCTTAGGTGCACTGGGCACTGACGCCGAATTGCGGCCTGCGAGTAGTGCCAGGGACTTTCAGATTTGGCTGTGCTAGGAAGCATAGCAGGCTGTGGCTGCGTGCTATTGCAGCAGACTGAACATTAGCACTTTGGTCGAGGGATCATTTGTTTTCACCTGCATGTCTAATCACTGTGCCTGTTGGTCCAGGCCTTTGTGAGTATATGTTAAACTGCAGTGTCTGCTGCCATTAAAAGACACTGTTTCACTGGGGAGCCTACCTGTCATGTGTCCGTCTATCTGTGACCCTGTTACAATATGAATATTACAAATATATAATATGTATATATTACATGTATAAATGTATACATTACATATGTAATCTGTATATATTACATATATATTATGTATATATTACATATAATAAATTTATTACATTTAAATATGAATATGTAAATATTACACATGTATATATTACATATATAAAGTTAATATATGTTAAATATTTATTACACATATCTGTATATATTACATATGTAATATGAAAATATTACATATATAATATGAATATGTATATATTACGTATTACACATATAGAATATATATTACATATATAATATGAATATATATTCCATATATAATATGAATATATTACATATATAATGTTTATAATACATATATAATCTGTATATATTACATATATAATATGAATATATTAAACATAATATGTATATATTACATATTTATGTACATTTTACATATATCATATTAATATGTAAATTTTACATATATAATATGAACATATTACATATATAATATGAACATATTACATATATAATATGAATGTTCATATTACATATGTAATATGTATTTATTACATATACAATATGAATATGTATATATATATATAATATATATTTATGTATTAACATATATAGTATGTATATATAATATGTTTATGTATATATTACATATATAATATGAATATGCACATATTACATGTATATATTACATATATATGTACATATTACATATATAATATGTACATATTACATATATAATATGTATTTATTTCAAATATATGAATATGTACATATATAAAATGTATATATTACATATATCATATGAATATATACATATATAATATGAATATATTACATATAATGAATATGTACAGTATATATATATATATATATGTGTGTATTTATTACATATATAATGTGTATATATTATATATTCATGTACAGTACATATTACATATATAATATGAATATTTACATATTACATATATATAATATGTATTTCTTACATATATAATATGAATATGTACATATTACATATAATGTATATATTGCATATTTATGAGGGGTTGACCAGATATGCGGCGGTGCAGGTAAGGGGATATAAATGGATGCTTATGTTTTATATGTTTGGCTATGCTATGGATGATACACATGTTTAGGTGGATCATTTACTTCTTTATTATATGATGGCAATCTTGACAAAGGTCCTCCGGGATCGAAACGTCGACTAAGTGACTTTTCACCCATGGACCTGTTGGGAATAAACAACTAAGTATACGACTTTGGTGAGTGGCCTCTGTTCCTGGCTCATAAGGACAATTTTTGGATTTTTATTGCATTTTTATGGATATTTTACATATATCATATTAATATGTATATTTTACATATATAAGTAATATATACATCTTATATATTACATATATAATATGTATATATTATATATATCATATGAGTGTACATATTACATATATAATATGTATATATTACATATATACTGTATATATATATTAGATATATAATATAAATATGTACATATTACATATAATATGTATTTTTTACATATATATGTATATATTACATATATAATTGAATATATTACATATATAATGAATATGTAAAAAAAAAGTACACATATATGAACATAATACATATATAATATGTATTTATTACATATAATATATATTACATATATAATATGGATATGTACATATTCAATATATAATATCTATTAAATATAATATGAATATATTACATATATAATATGAATATGTACATATTACATTTATAATATGTATGTATTACATATATATGTATAATTTACATATATAATAATATGTACATATTACATATAATGTATTACATATATTTGCATATATTACATATACAATATGAATATGTACATATTACATATATATTATGTATTTATTACATGTTATATATGTATATATTACATATATAATATGAATATGTACTTATTACATATGGGGGGGGTTAGGTCCCAGTCAAACCTCTCATTGGTGTATGCTGGGCAGAACTTTGACCCAGGGAGCCTGTTCTGTGCCTTCCACTGGATGAATTATTTGGATGAAAATTTGAGAGGTAACATTGGATCCCAGGCGACATACTGGGGGAGTTTAGGTCCCAGTCAAACCTCCCATTGGTGTATGCTGGGCAGAACTTTGACTCGGGGAGCCTGTTCTGGGCCTTCCACTGGATGGATTTCGGTGTGTGTTTTTGTGTAAAGATATCTTTAAAGTACAATCCCCACCAAATGTGAAATATTGGCTGGAAACCTAAGTACAGCGTACCTGTTACTCACAGAACAACACGCAGGAACAAATCACATAATGGTATCTTTAATACACAAGTATTTGGTTGGCTTACCGAGCTCACTATTAAGGAGTGTGGATCAATCATTTAAAGGTATCTTTTATGTATACTTCGTCCCACTGGATTCAATGATGCAATTTAGACCGGGACAAAATCATGTCCCAAGACTCACAGGTAAAAGCATCCAAAAAATTATAAACGTTCACATGGAGAAACAGTTGCAAACGACCATGTATTTTGTACATCAGAAAAAATCCATTCAGTATAAAAATAGTATGGAATACAAGAATATGTATATCGCAGCAAAAGTTAAAACAAATAAAAATACAAAAGCAGGTTGTCTTAAAAAAACATACCTCAAGGTAAAAATTACTTGCATGAATCACACTTCCTTATTATCGCTGCGTTTTGGCTCATTAGAGAGCCTTTGTCAAGACATAAGGACAGTGTGAAAGTGTGAGATATTTATACCACCTCCCTCCTATCAGGAGGTGGCAGGAAGTGACATTATAATTAGATACTAATAGCTCTCAAATAACTCTCGATGACTCCTAAAGAATACCAGCCACAAACAATCACTTACTGCATCAGCACTATTAAAAAACTTCACTTTGTGTACCCAATGCTTCGGAATGATCTAATTAACATATCCGTTCTAGGCAGGCATCGCCGATACCGGAAGTGTTGCATGTGTGTCACCGGAAGCGGGAGATCAAATGCGATGTACTGTGAGATCTTCGATTTGATAACCACCACACAGCTCTGACCGGGGGTGACGTATGCATCTCACTCACCGGATGTTGGGTGGCGTTTATGGTTACCATGGTAGTCTGTTCTAGATAAGATGCTGTATTTAATGTGGCATCATAGAGTACAAATGGATATATACACCATAATTAACAATACACTAATTACAGAGGGATAACATTAAATCCGTACAGCATTTTGTGAATAAAATAATCTTATATAGTTCCCCACTGGTTAATATCATATGAAACAGAAATAAAATACAAACACATATAAGACCATAAAGTAACATATCCAGTCGGCAAATACGATACATTGGTGGATAAAGGTGGAGAGGATGGCATTTTTCACCACTCCTTATGTCGACCATCCTAACGCATTCACAATGTTGACATAACTGTCGTCATTGTGATGTCAACATTGTAAGTGTCGATATAATTACTACATCCTGTCAATTCTACAAAGGTACAATTCTAAAGCATCTTCATCAGAGTAACCCCCCCCCCCCCCAAAAAAAAAAAAGAATCACTCACTGCTACATATTTATAAAACTTATCTCTACATATTTTCATTAACAATGTGCATCTTCTGCCTTCACACAGTGCTTTTAGCCATTGTGTGGCTTCAACATATATGCATAAGAATTAGGAATGTGCACCGGACCATTTTTTGCTGGATTTGGATTTGGCTCTGATTCGTCATCCGGCTTGTACAAAAAGAAAAAAAAGCTAAAATCACATCATTTGGGCTTTTTTTGTTCCTAGAGTATTATTAACCTCTATAAAATAAATTTCCAGTCAATTTAGACCACCTCACAGCTCACAATATTGTTTTCACCATTATTGGCTAAAGGCTGCAGTGAGCTGGCTGGTTACTAAGCAACAGAGCAGCAGCAAAGACACCGCAGTTTAAAGCAAATCTATGAAACATTGCCACTCACTACTGAGTCACAGTACTTGTGTGTTATGGACACACAGAGGGCTAAGGCCCAAGGAGTCACGGTGCTTGTATATACAGGGGGCTAAGGCTCAGGGAGTCACGGTGCTTGTATACACAGACGGTTAAGGCCCCAGGAGTCACAGTGCTTGTATACACAGAGAGCTAAGACCCAAGGAGTCATGGTGCTTGTATACACAGAGGGCTATGGCCCAAGGAGTCACAGTGCTTGTATACACAGATGGTTAAAGTCCAAGGAGTTACAGTGCTTGTATACACAGAGGGCTACGGCTCAAGGAGTCACAATGCTTGTATACACAGTGGGCTGCGGCGCAAGGAGTCATGATGCTTGTATACACAGTGGGCTACGGCGCAAAGAGTCACAATGCTTGTATACACAGTGGGCTATGGTGCAAGGAGTCACAGTACTTTTATACACAGAGCCAGGCATAGGCATTATAAGCAAATGCCTAGGGGTGACTGGAATGCCCTAGGGGCATTCCAGGGCTCTGCCGCAGCCTCCCCCCCACCAGCCGCTGCCCCTCCTAACACGCTGTCAATCCCGGCGCTGCTACTCTTCCTCTCTCCAAGCCCGCTGCCTCGATCGGAGCTCTCCGATCTGGCAGCGCAGCGGATGGCTAGTCATGTTAGGAGCGGGAAGGACAGGTGACTTTATGATGTCACATCACGCTCCAATGGTAGGCGCAAAGAGAAGCCTGGGGGCTTTGTGCGCTTCTTGCGTCCCTTATTTGTTTCACTGTCTGGTTAGTGATGCTGGGAGCAGTGGGGGGCTGGTTAGTGATGCTGGGAGTAGTGGGGGGCTGGAGAGTGATGCTGGGAGTAGTGAATGGGGATTGTTAGTGATGCTGTGAGCAGTGGGGGGGTTGTTTAGTGATGCTGGGAGCAGTGGGGGGTTGGTTAGTGATGCTGGGAGTAGTGGGGGCGGTGGTTAGTGATGGTGGGAGTAGTGGGGGGAGGTTGGTTAGTGATGCTGGGAGTAGTGGGGGCGGTGGTTACTGATGCTTGGAGTAGTGGGGGGGCTGGGTAGTTATGCTGGAAGTAGTGGGGGGTTGGTTAGTGATGCTAGGAGTAGTGGATGGAGTTGGTTAGTGATGCTGGGAGTAGTGGGGGAGTTGGATAGTGATGCTGGGAGTAGTGGGGGGGTTGGTTAGTGATGCTGGGAGTAGTGGGGGGGTTGGATAGTGATGCTGGGAGTAGTGGGGGAGTTGGTTAATGATGCTTGAAGTAGTGAAGGGGGATTGGTTAGTGATGCTGGGAGTAGTGAAGGGGGATTGGTTAGTGATGCTGGGAGTAGTGGGGGGGCTGCTTTGTGATGCTGGGAGTAGTGAAGGGGGTTGGTTAGTGATGCTGGGAGTAGTGGGGGATTGGTTAGTGATGCTTGGAGTAGTGGGGGGCTGGGTAGTGATGCTGGAAGTAGTGGAGGGGTTGGTTAGTGATGCTGGAAGTAGTGGAGGGGTTGGTTAGTGATGCTGGAAGTAGTGGAGGGGTTGGTTAGTGATGCTGGAAGTAGTGGGGGGGTTGGTTAGTGATGCTGGGAGTAGTGGGGGGGGTTGGTTAGTGATGCTGGGAGTAGTGGGGGTGGGGTTGGTTAGTGATGCTGGGAGTAGTGGGGGGGTTGGTTAGTGATGCTGGGAGTAGTGGGGGGGTTGGTTAGTGATGCTGGGAGTAGTGGGGGGGTTGGTTAGTGATGCTGGGAGTAGTGGGGGGTTGGTTAGTGATGCTGGGAGAAGTGGGGGGGTTGGTTAGTGATGCTGGGAGAAGTGGGGGGGGGTTGGTTAGTGATGCTGGGAGTAGTGGGGGGGTTGGTTAGTGATGCTGGGAGTAGTGGGGGGGTTGGTTAGTGATGCTGGGAGTAGTGAGGGTGCTGGTTAGTGATGCTGGGAGTAGTGGGGATGTTGGTTAGTGAGGGTGTTTCAGTGATGCTGGGAGTAGTGAGGGGGTTTCAGCTGGGAGTAGTGGGGGGATTTGTTAGTGATGCGGCAGCTCCTGATTGGTTCACGGAGAGAGTCAGATTTTAAATGGCTGCGCGGTTCCGCTGTCTCTGCATGGATGTTTGCATGGATGTTTGAATCTTCTCTCATCATGTCATCTCTTATCATATGACTGATGCTAGTAAAGGGAATCAATGGGTAGGTAAGAGGCTGCAGGGGGGGCTTTACTGTGGGTCATAACGTGTAAGGGGCATTAATATAGGGTGGCATAATTTGTACTGCAAATTTTGTAGAGGCTATAACTGTGTCGTATCACTTGAGCATTACCATGTGTGGCATAATATGTATAAGGGGCATTACTGTATGGCATAATAATGTGTTATAAAGATCGCTACTACTGCAAGGCATAATGTGTTATAAGATGCACTAATATTGTGTGGCATAATGTGTATAAGGGGTACTAGGGTTAGGCATCCCCTCAGGGAAGGTTCAGGTTAGGCTAGAAGAAGGGGGTGGGGAGGTAGGTTAGGCACTAGGGGTGAAGGTTAGGGTTAGGTACCCCCGGGAGGGTTAGGTTTAGGGTGCGAGGAGGGGGTGTTAGGTTTAGGCACCTCTAGGGGAAGGTTAGGGTCAGGCATCCCCAAGGGAGGGTTGGGGGAGAGCGTTCGGAATAGGGAACATACTTACCTCAGTTGGGAGGCGCGCGCGTCCGAAAAGGGGGTGTGGTTCCAAAAAGGGGGCGTGTCTATAAGACGCATCCCCCTTTTCGTCATACTTGGGGGCGTGCCCGGCGCTTACGGACATGCCGGGCAGCCCCCAAGCGCTGCAGAAAGGGAGAATAGACGCCAGGCGCATGCGCCCGGTGTCTATTCCCCGGCGGTGACCGGATCACCGCATGTTTGTCCACCCGCGGGACACTGCGTCCCACGGGTGAGAACGGCTCCCGCAGGCTGTTAGGGCAGGGCGCTTTTTGCCCTCCAGAAGGAGGGCAGGGCGCCGCGCCCCGCTAAAACAGCCTAGCGGGAACACTATATATATATATATATATATATATATATATATATATAATTGGTGGTGGCATTATCTGCTAGGGGGCACCAGTCAAAATTTTGCCTAGGGCACCAAATTGGCTAGGGCCGGCTCTGTGTATACACAGTGGGGTACAGCCCAAGGAGTCACAGTACTTGTATACACAGTGGGGTACAGCACCAAAAAAAAAGTTTGTGTTATTTACTTTTTAAACTTTTAACTTTCTTGAAAGTATTTTTTTACTTTCTTAAACTTTTTATTTTTTTGCACACACAGCCACTTGTGGGGCTGGCCACTTTAATTAGCAAAGTATAGTGCAGCATACATCAGGGTGCAGTGTGCCCCCTATACAGTCAAGTTGCCAGCACAGCCACTTCTGAGTCTCTGGGCACAGCACTGTCTTAATCATCAGAGTATAATGCAGAATACTTTAGCGTGCAGTGTGCTACTTATACAGTCAAGTTGCCAGTACAGCCACTTGTGAGTCTCTGGGCATAGCCACTTAATCAACAGAGTATAGCGCAGCATACATCAGAGTGCAGTCAGCAGAGTAGTGCGCAGCGTGCGGGTGAAATGGCGTTGAGTCCCGGTCTCTCACGAGATTCCGACGTCGGGAGGATGACGTTCGACCTAGCAGTGGAATCCGAGTCAGACGGGAACACCAGAGCGGCGGGTTGGGTGATCTCGGATTACGCATGTTCGGATTCCACAGAATCCGAACCGCTCATCCCTAATAAGAATGTAATCAATTTGCTACAACGTAGCTACACCACTAAGGCAAAACTATTTATTAATAGTTATTTATATTATATAGCACACACACATTCTACAGTACTTTAGATAGAAGGTGTCTACAAATCTTCAAACAGGCTCTCAAGACTCACTACTTTAAAGCCTTCCAGCTCTCATCCTAACCTGCTGCTTACATGCTTCTTCCTCACTGTCTACCCTATCCGTGTCACCCCTGTCTGTCTCCCCCCCTATAGAATGTAAGCTCTGACGAGCAGGGCCCTCTTCCCTTATGTGCTTTTCCTTCCCTCACTCATACGATCATCTACTCAAAACTTTCCACAAGGGCACTTAACACTTGGTAGCTGACGCCCTGCTGCTTTTTTGTGTGTTATGATCGCTGCAGCAATGTTTATAAACCATGTTCTTATTCTGTATTGTCTTGTACTGTAAGTTGCTGTTTTAAGAGTTTACTCAATTGTTAATATACTTTGTGAGGCGCTGCGGAACCCTTGTGGCGCCATATAAATAAAGGATAATAATAACAATAAAAGAATGGTTCAGTCATTCAATGCCAAAGTGGAGCTTAAACTCTAAATCCCCTACAACATATATACACACACACATACAGATGTGCCCAGCTAGTTTGTTGCCCCTAACAGCCATGTAGCGCGCCACACAGAAGCCTTGAGTTGCGCCACACAGAATGTTTCTTAACGGAGCGTAGCACTGGAAAAAAGTTATATCGTGTAATACAACTTTTTGGCCACCAGGTGTCACTTTTACTAAACTACACAGCACATGCGTCAGCGTTCCAATGCATTTTCTGTATCACCGCCCGATGGTTGACTTACTGAAGCTGTGATTGGGTACACTATTATATAGCATTTTGGTCATGGAATCAGGGCTGTAGAAGAATGTGTAATAAAGTAGTAAATAATAACAGTACAGTATGTGTGTGAGTCCTGTATTGTTAAAAAAATTTTTATATATATATATATATATATATATATATATATATAAAGCACTAATCCACGGCACTCACCATTCCTAGATTTGGAGTGCAACATGGTATGTGACCACATTGTTTAAATAGAAATCACAGGGGCTCTGCACTCACCGTAATAACTAATAATAATAATAATAATAATAATAATAATAATAATAAACATAATAAACAGTGGGGTTTTAGTTCATGAATTGATCAATGCATTTAAGCTTGCAGCCCATCGTCACGGGACCCCACTTTACTGCGAGTCCCTACTCTATTGCTCAGAATTATAACATGGACATAGCCATCACATTACTGTTAAACTCATGGTATGCTATCAAGGTTTAAAGCTCACAGCAACTTTAAACGTGAGACAGTTTAACGTGAGCTTTTAAACGTGAGACAGTTACCAAGCACGTGGATTAGTGCTTTGTGTTTATTTTGATAAATTTTTATAATTAATCATTTTTGTGATCACATTTTCTCATGCACCCCTTTTAACTAGTTTAATTAACTTATGTCAGCTGTTTTCCTAGGTGCTTTGCAACAGGTGTGTTTGGTAACGGTCTCACATTTAAAAGCAAAATGCATCTGAATCATACAGCGGATCAAATTGATAGCACAAGCAGCTTCTGCTGATTAAAATGATATGCAGCATACCTATATTCTGTGAGCCAGTTCTGGTGTATCTGCATGCGAAACGTTACGTTACACTAATAGCGACTGTAACATAGTGATTTGCTTGCAAATACACCAGTACTGGCTCACAGAACATAGGCATGCTGCATATCATTTTAATCAGCAGAAGCTGCTTGTGCTAATAAGATGCATTTTAGGGTAAAAAGACGCATAAATGATGCTCAGCGCTACCGAGTCACACAGCACTTCTGTGCTATGTGTGGAGCAACTTGTAGCGCACGGAGGATAGATATATGTGGACACATCTCTATTACTGTGAGGCAAAGTACCTGTCTCCAAAAGTGACCCTACAGTAGTTGCATATTACTGTACCGAGTCCCAATAAAGCAGCCGTACATACAGTAGCTAACATTGACCAGAAGACGCACACTAAGCATTACATAATGACAGAGCAACTGAAGTTCAGTTATTTTAAAGAACTCTACTGAACTGATAGCATTTCTCTCAACATCCCACCGCAGTACAATTTTTATCAGTCCAGCACTCACCACCTAGAGGTTAAGCAGTGTATTACATGCCATGGCTTATCTTTCATTGTAGAATACCATGTTCCATGGCGCGACACAGGAGGCCTGAATGGTGCGCTATGAGCAACAAACCAGCTGGGCACATCTGTACCGTACACTAGGGTTAATTTTTTGGTCAGCAGCCAATAACCTACCAGTATGTTTTTGGATTGTGGTAGGAAACCGGAGCACCCAGAGCAGTGTTTTTCAACCACTGTGCTGCAGCACAATGGTGTGCCGTGAGCATTTGTCAAGTGTGCTGCGGCGGTCAGCTCAGCGCACTTGTACAGTACAAGTGTAGTGTGTTTTATTCCTGTGGAGGCCAATGTAGTGAGTTTTATTCCTGTGGAGGCCAATGTAGTGTGTTTTATTCCTGTGGAGGCCAATGTAGTGCGTTTTATTCCTGTGGAGACCAATGTGTGTGTTTTTTTATGTGGAAACCAATGTGTATGTTTTTTCATTGGTCACGCACACAACATTGCCAGATAGTATGCCTCTTGTGTAGTGTGCATCGAGTTGAAAAAGGTTGATAATCACTGACCCAGAGGAAATGCACGCTAACATGTGGAGAGCACAAATAGGACCTTAGTGGGAATCAAACTCAAGACCTCAGTGTTGTGAGGCAATAGTGCTAATCATTTCACTAACCGTGCTGCCCAAAATATGTTAGTAGGTTAAATGCTCATTGTCCCTTCATAAGCAAACTCCATTTGCCTACATGGGTCATTTATGAGAAGAAAGCTGTTGTGATTGTACCTGACCTACAAAAAGAATACAGCTAGAATGTGATTGGTTGCTATGTCTGCGTCTCTGTCCTCCAGATCACAACACTGGGCCTGATTCATCACGGATCACAACTGCAACAGTGTACGCAGATCGGCCGATGGTGCGCACTGCGCATGCACCGCAGTGTGAGTGCGCCAGACAGTATTGCGATCGCACTGTGATCACGTACGCAGATACAAAGCCATCGCAGAGTGAGTGACGGGGGAGTGGTTTGAGAAACGCAGGTGTGCCTGTCCGTTTGAACGCCGTTTCCTGGGCGTGCACAAATTAGCTGCGTGCGAAGAGAGTTGCTATTTCTGAGACAGGTCAGACCCACTGTAATTCTGCATGAGGGTCCGATGTTACCGATGTATACGAAGGACTGCGAGGTCTTACGGATGTGAGAAAGCGGTAGTGGGCGTCTCTATGCCAGGTGAGAAATTGCATATATTAGCATATTTTTGCAGCAGAACTGAGTGCGTAATCGCAGCTGCGTTCGCAATAGCGATCCGTAATGAATTAGGCCCACTGTTCCCATTTTTACAGCAGCTTACATAAAAAAGTGCCCAACTGTCAACAAAAAAAAAGAAAAAAAATGCTGCTTATAGAAACTTGAAATGTTTTATGTTTTCTTTGACATAGACAATGAGATCAATTGAATGTCTATTGAAAATGTAGTAACCTGTCCTGTGATTGCAGGTTTGATGATTGGACCACACTAGAAACAAAATCAATGACTGTTTTAGGGAAAAGCAGCTCTGCAGAAATGTCAGTTTCATTGTCCACTCTCAGACATTGATTCCTTTGATACAAATTCCTTCAATGATCTGAAAGAGGTACTTTTGTCTAGCACAGCAAAACAGTCAGTGGCTATCATGTAGCTACTTCAGATGTGTGTCATATGCAATGATCAGGGACACTGCTAGATTGTAAGACCTGAGCCAAAGGCCCACATTTAAAGGCCAATTGACTCCCAAGTAAAGCTCTGTAAAGGCTCCCATACATCAGCAATCTGAAACCCACAGTTGAACAAGTTGAAGATTTGTTGCCCGATTTTAGGATTTCCCAATCTAGCAATCTGTGCCCATACTTTACAGATCTTTTTCAGTGATTTGCAGATCATTTCCAGCAAACACAGATCTGCCAGTCTTGAAAGGCCCATCATTGTACTAGTAACAGTCTGCAAATCTGTTGATCATGACCATACTCTAGCAATCTACAGCCACAATCGATCTGTGAAATCTAACATGCTGGACAATCTGATTTAACAATTCCAATCACTTTTTGGTTGCAATCTGCGATCTGTGAAGCCCATGCATTGCAGAGTTTTCTATACAATCATCTGCAAATTGTAGAATTGCCACAATCAATTGCTGATGTTTGGGGGCCTTTGGACAATTTTATTTAACAATTCCAATCACTTTTTGGTTGCAATCTGCGATCTGTGAAGCCCATACATTGCAGAGTTTTCTATACAATCATCTGCAAATTGCAGAATTGCCACAATCAATTGCTTATCTATGGGGGCCTTTAGTTTAACCTTAAATGCAGAATATTCTTTATCTCTGTAGTATTGATCCAGTAGATCAGGGGTAGACAATATCTGTTTTTGTTTGGGTGCCAAGCAGTCAACTTAACAAGCCAATAAAAAATTCTGGAGTGCCACCACCGTTACAACATATACTAATATTTACAAAATTGGGTACTAAAAATGTTAGTGGCTTCCCTGACCTTCCTTTTTTTGAAGCTAATTTGCTAGTTACACCCATGGGTCAGGTTATGCTTCAGAAGTTTGTAATGTTATTCGACTGTGAGCATGACAAACAGTATTGCAGAGGTTCGCAAACTCGGTCCTCCAAAAACTCTAGTCCAGGTTTTAACCATAATATTGTTTGACCACACAAGACTTAATTAGTAATTTCAGTCAATTTGATTTAACCACCTGTACTCAACCATGGATATCTCTAATACCAGAGCTGTTGGGGTGTTTTGAGGACCGTGTATGGGAACCTCTGAACTAGAGGCCTGCCTGCTAATGCACTATATCTGGCAAGACAACCGAGGTCTACTGCAGTCTAGGTATGATTTCCTCACTCATGTTTTGATGAACAACACAATGCCTGAATGAAACAAGCCCACTTTATGAGGAACAATTGAAGCTTTCCCACCCAAGGGCAGATATAGTGAATCACTGGGTCCCAGGTAAGTATTATTTTGCATTTATGTTTAATATATGGAAGTGCAAAGAAACCAACATTTAAGGTTTAAATTATTTTTTAAACTCACCAACTACTAGTTGCTCCTATCATGCATACTGTTTAAATTTACAAGTGGCACTAATATAAGGGGAACTGTAGTTTATTTTCAAGAGTACTAATATTGGAGTCATGCAACCGTTTAAGGGTCCTATTGATTAATTTTTGAGATGCCGCCCTGAAAATGATCATTCCTAATTGGTGCATATTGTGATTTGAAATGTTTTTGGGGGCTATTTATGATGAGACTAAGGGGTCTATTTACTAAGCTGTGTTAGGAGATAAAGTGAACGGTGATAAGGTACCAGCCAATCAGCTCCTTACTGCCATTTTTCAAACACAGCCTGTGAGATGGCAGTTAGGAGTTGATTGGCTTGGACCGTATCACCGTTCAATTTATCTCCTAACACAGCTTAGTAATTAGACCCCCTAACTCTGATAAGAGCCCGTCCTGGTGAAGGGAAAATGTAAAGGGATAGCGACTTCTGAGTTTGGACCTGGCTAATGTACATGCACAGCCATAGTACCACACTTACGCAAGCGTTACGGGATCCAAAGTATCCCTCTCTGAAAAAGAAAATGCATACATATGTGTGCCTGGTGTGATCCGCCAAGTTCCGCGCGACTCTGCTTGCGTTGAACAGGTCTTTTGCATCTTTTTTGCCCAAAAAAGCAACTGAGTCTGTAAATGAAGCGCAACAGAACTTGGCGTAGTAAAAAGCCGCAGCCGATGCATTGTAGCACTTTGTATACAGATTTACACTCAGTCACACACAGATATATAAGTGCCGCATATCAAATTAATCAGTGAAGTCTCCTGGTGCATCTTAGTCTTATCTCATTGTGACTAAGATGCTTTTTCAGCCAAAGTAAAAAAGACTCAAAAAAGAATGCCAGGCACAAGCAGAGTAAGCCGAGAGAGGCTATTTGCTGCAACTTGAACAACAGTGTATGAGGACACATCTGTAAATGTAGGCTACTATGTCTGACTCAATCCAAGAATATCTTTTTGGAGCTTGACAAAAGCTAAGCTTCTCAGGGCTTGATAAATGGGGCATTTTTGCAGATCCTATAGAAAAAGTTATGGAAAGCAGCTGCAATTGTTTTTTTTTTTAAATTCAATAATTTTTATTGATTTTATAATAACATAAACAAAACGAGTACACATATATTGACTCCATTACAAATTATGGCTGTTACAGACTCGGTAAAGAGCAAAACCTCGAACATATGGAGCCTACTATTGTTCAGGTGTAGGACAATTTGCACAGATATTGACTCAGAGAATAATATTCGGTATCACCTTCTTAAATGGCATAATTCCCAATAGAGAACATAGAGTAAAACACCCAATAACAAATAATAAATGGCAGAGTACCACATACAATATACAAAAATACATATAATCGAGCAATAAACATACGTAAAGACAAATAATATATCAGGATATAAAGAGTACCACATATTATATCAATAAACAGTAAGAGCCCATAGGCGCCATATGGGCTCATTTACCAAATATAAAACATAAATAGCCAGTGCTAGAGGCATATACAAGTACAAAAGTACCTTACATCTTAAGCCTGATACATAATAATTGCAAAATATGACTAAATAAAATTAACAAATAATAATAATCTGCCATAAATCAAAACAAATCAAAACCCTAGACTATGCAAAACCCAGCTCTACAGCATAGTAAGGATAAAACCTTTTAAACAGACATACTATAGAGATAAAATGTTCTTCACTTACTTAAAGCTTGGCAACATAATAATTTATATACTAGGATATTATAACCAGCGAGACAGAGAAATATTGGGACATGAAAGCATAATAAGGGGCACCAAATTATTAATCATTAATTAATCCGGCCAGGCCTCAGGAGGCAGTGAAAATAGAGGCATAGTTCCATCCCCATTCGACCAAGGACTTACAGAAAAGTACTTGGAATGCTTTAATGATGTATCCTGAAGACATCCATCCTTCCAAGGACACACAGAAAATATGAAAAACTTGAATGGCAAAGCCCGATGCCCCGAACCCTCCATTAGGAATGTAGCACTCTTTGGAAAAAGCACAGTAGACCCCAACCACCTAGGGTTTGAAAGGGTATCCAGCATGGGGATATACACTTCCCTAGGTGAGGATAAGCTCCAGACTTGTTCTTTCTTATAAGACATGCAGAAGGTAACCTCATCAGTTGGGGACTCAGCCTTCACTTCTCCAAGTTTATTGAGAAGCCTCTGTGTGGAAGCAGCAATAGCTTGCAGAATCAGCTGCACTGAACTAGCCATCTGTAAGGCCGTCAAGTCTCAAGTATCCGCAGTAGCTGTAAGCAGGTACAGACTAAATGGTGATGGCTAACACACCACCTATGCTCTCCAGAAACAGCTATATACTGCAGCCAGCGTCAGGATCTGTTGTTATGAGGAGCTCAAGCCCACCACCAAAGGCACTTAATATAAAATGGCTGCCAACTGTCCAATCTGATTATCAGACACAGGAACAGAATCCCTTGGTGAGTAACAGGAGATTAGAGGTACCAACAACAGGGAGAAACCACTGAATAATGTGCAGCAGCGGCAAGATCAACGTACCAGCAGGATCAGTAGCAGTGCTACTTCAGGTAGGGTGCGGTCCCAAAATGGCGGCCGTTGTCTTCAACTCGCCGGAGCAAGGCAGCAGGGAGTAGAGACCGGGCAAGCAGTCAGCAGCAGAGGGACCGGAGCACCAGGAACAGCCGGATAACGAAAGCAATCCACCAGGTAAGTAGCATTTTAAGAAACAGTAGTTAAGAGCAGGGATGGAGACTCCGGGCCAGCAGGAGAAGGAAACAGCCACCTCAAGTCGCCGGGTAATAGTGCCAGCAGGATCAGCAGCAGCGCTACTTCAGGTAGGGTGCGGTCCCAAAATGGCGGCCGTTGTCTTCAACTCGCCGGAGCAAGGCAGCAGGGAGTAGAGACTGGGCAAGCAGTCAGCGGCAGAGGGACCGGAGCACCAGGAACAGCCGGATAACTAAAGCAATCCACCAGGTAAGTAGTATTTTGATAATCAGTAGTTAAGATCAGGAATGGAGACTCCAGGCCAGCAGGAGAAGGAAACAGCCACCTCAAGTCGCCGGGTAATAGTGTCTTAAAGTACACAACAGGAGCCAGCTGCGACACTCCAATACGTACAGGAGAGGATAAGCCAACAAATCCCTGGTTGTGAAGTAGATATATCCAGGAAAAGAGGATTTTTTTCAGGATTTGTGCAGGAGAGCTAAAGAAAAGCTGCCCTCTCCCAGCTACTCCAGGCCACGCCCAGCTGCAATTGTTAAGACAGGCACCACAGTAGAAATCTCCAATATCTGCTGCGGTACTCCCTCGTTATATAGTCCCAATACCCTAAAGCACAGGTTCTCAAACTCTACCCTTAGGACCCCAAACAGTGCATGTTTTCCAGGTCTCCTCACAGAACAAGCAGGAACTGAAGACATTTGCAGTAGAGGCCTGGCAGAGCATCACCAGGGATGAAACCCAGCGACTGGTGATGTCTATGCATTCCAGACTTCAGGCTATAATTGCCTGCAAAGGATTTGCAACAAAGTATTAAAAAGTGAAAGTTAGATTTAGGATTGTTGAGTTTGTCCCATTACTTTTGGCCCCTTAAAAAGTGGGAGACACATATAGAAACCGTTGTAATTCCTACACCGTTCACCTGATTTGGATGTAATTACCCTCAAATTAAATCTGAAAGTCTGCAGTTAAAGCACATCTTGTTTGTTTCATTTCAAAGCCATTGTGGTGGTGAATAGAGGCCAAAATATGAAAATTCTGTCAATGTCCCAATATTTATGCACCTGATTGTATGTAAACAAAATGTCAAATAATGACAAACAACTCAGGTTCTGTCAAGGCAGAGCTGTATCTGTACATCTTTGCCTCCTTTTGTGTTCCCATTTTTCAGGGCCACATTATTTAAGGGTCATGTGGGTTTAGGGCTGAAAATGATCAAGGGAGAAACTGCTTAAGCTAGGCTGGTAAGTCTGTGCCCAAATACAAAACCACTATTTCACTTGGAAGGATAAAGTATTGCACTTGGAGCTGTGGAGACTGTCAGGCGACTAACATGACATCAACGGACTACAGTGCCCGGATTAAGGGCCACATGGACCCGGAGCTGAAAATATTCAAAGGCCTATATTGAGAAGTGGAGGAGCTGTGACCAGTGCTATGTGGGTGTGACCAATGCTGTGTGGGTGTGGCCAATGCCATGTGTACTTCTCTACACTGTCAGCCCCAATGTCTCCCTAACTATGTAAAACATTGCATCATTTTGTGAGCAAAATATAAATAAAATATAAATACTGGATAGCTGGTCATCATTATGCTGTCATGATGATGGGCCTATTTTTATCTGGTGGTCTGAAGCTGTTGTCACATATAGCCAATTGCAAACCTCCACATGCTCCATTCTATTGAGATTACTACCTTTTAAAAACTAAACAAAATAAATAAAATGCTAAAAAAAAAAAGTCTATGAAAAAAGGCTGAAAAGTACAGTAGTTTATGCACTGCATGCAGTGCAGTATACTGTATACACATACTAATTGCTACCATCTAAAACAAATGTATCCAGTTCCTTAAATTGATACCATTTCAATTATTTTAAATATTAATTTAGCTGAGCTGTAAAATGTTTTAATAATCATTGTCGTTTTTAAAAAAAAAAAAAAAATTTGACAAATTGTATAACCACTGACAATGAAATATGATCTATCAAATTTCTGAATGTTTTGCATTGACACTGATATAAATAGGAATTTTATACCACTTATCGAGGTTTATTTACAGGAGGACACATCTGCTCCTAAATATACCTAGAAAATGCATAAGTTAAAAAAAACAACAACCATATAGTCATGCATATGTCGAGTTGGATGCATCGCAAGATGTGTTATGCTCTAAAACAATAACATTGCGCCAGATGTACATCAGACGGACAAGTGTGTAAACTTACACCCCACAGTAGCGTAAACATAGCACAGAGATGCAGTTTGACAGTGTTAATTGTAAATGCTAAGGTTACATTATTCTGTTTGTAGAAAATATGTATAATAATGTAATGAAGTGCCATATATAGAAGAGAGAAAATTGTCTTCACTGTTATTAATAAATACTAGTTTTCAATATATACACAAACACAATACAACTTAAATTATATAAAATAAAAACATCTGTTGTCCCTTTTAAAAATTATCATTTGAAACTCTTTCTTGGAGTAGCCCATGGAAATGTCATTTAAGTAATATTAATAGATAGCCGTGACCTTATTTAATATAGCTACAGCGCTAATGTTGTAAGTACTATCAGCTGGAGGTGCCATTACTCAATCAGACAATCAGAAGCCGCTATATCCTGTTAATCATCCTCATCATTCATCACTAGCCCTCCAGAACCTTCTAGAGATAGCACTGCTAAAAAGTGTATCTGCACAAGCATCCAAGGTCTATATGTGTTGCAGTTACGCAGTGGAGTCACTAGGGGGGTGCGGACCACACTGGGTGTCCACCCCTCCTCAGTGACTGGGAGCCAAGTCATTAATGTGCAGCACCAAGCTCCTGGTCACTAAGGAGGAGCCGGCAGGTCAATTAGAGACTCTTGGGGGGAGAGGCAGCTCGCCATCTCCAGAAGTACTTGGCACGCTGCCAGAGTGATGAACCCGGGGGCATTCCACAAAGCCATGCCCCTTTTTCAGGCATGCATACCTTCGATGAGCACAGGGGGTCTACTTGGCCCACTGGGTGTCACTGGCCACCGGTGACACCACTGCAGTTACGTTACCAGGGCCAGATTAAAGGGGGGGTAGGGGGCGGTAGTGGCACCTGTACCCAGATGGGGGCTCAGCTGCTGCAGTTGTGTTCTACAGTCGGTGCTGCACTGTATGCAGCAGCACTGACTGTGCAGGGCGTGCAGCACAGTCAGGACAAACTGTGCAGCAGCATACAGCGCAGGGCGGAACCCAAATCCCCTCATCAGTGTCATGTGACATGTCAGTGATACTGATGAGGGGACTACAGAGCAGGTCTGCCATAATCGGGAGGTGACAGGTGCATAACCAGTGGCGGGAATGGAGGCATCAGGGCTGCTATTGGCATGGGCGGTGTAGTGGGGGGGAGGGGGGGTTGGTGGGCTCTGATTGTGTGGCAGGTGGGGTTAGGCTTCGTGCGGCTTGAAGGGGGCTCCCACGACTTAGTTGCCCTGGGGCTCCCGCAAGCTATAATCCTGTCCCTGGCTGTCCCTCCCTGCCTGTCAAGAGTGGGGAGACACAAGTCAACGTGGCACAAAAAACTATATTCGGTCGTATATGTTTGTATTTTTGGTGTGCATTCACAGTATGGAAAAATAATATCTTATGCAAAAATGAATGTAGTTCCAACTCTACATAAACATCATTACACTGCACACACCAGATCCATTACAGACACACACTAATTAGTGATGTAATGGTGTGTGATAACATTTAACCTTTACAAAAACAAAATCATATGGAGACAGGTTTTTTCTTTAGCTGCACATGAAAAGTGCTGCCCGTACCAAGTCAGCTTCATCAACAGATGCTGCATTATTTAAACGTTTTATTTTGTAACATTTTCCTGAAAATATATTTTAGAAATACAGTTTGGGTAGAAAATATGCAATCTTGAATATTTTACAGCAACCTCAATATGAAGAACAGGTAAAGCTTCCCAGTTATTTTGAAACCTAAAAGTGGAACCATTAATGGTCAGTAGTTTGTCAATCATTAGTCAAACTGGTTCAGCTCTCTCATTGGTTTTGTCATTTAGCACAATGTAGTAACTTCTTGGCTGTAAATGTCTAGATTAATAGTTTCTGCATTGCTGTAAGACCTAGAGGGCATTTCTGACATCATAAACAAAGAGGGGCACTTGCTAAATACATTATATCGGGGCAACTTGGCAAGAAGGATGAGCTGTGCAGGACAAACCGTGCAGGTCATGAGCCACCAGGGAAGTAATCTGCTCCTAAGCCGTAATTAGAAATTTTAGCTCCTGGATCATGTAGGAAATGTTACACTCACCAGAGTATACTGATATAACCGCACTGCTGTCTGCTTGTAATTGTGGTCAGTCTTAAAAAAAGCTCCCTGGAGGAGCGAAACATGTCGACATAGAGGGGGCTGATTCGCTTGTGACTGTATTGGCATCGATCAAATACACGCCTGGTCCAGCATATACAACCATTACATTTGGCTGAAAGAAATCTTCATCACCATTTACAGAGACTAATCGCACATTAAAGGACCACCTAGCGGGAGAGCGGCCGCCTAATTCAATCACGCTGAAGTCTCCTAAGACGGACCGCAAATACAAGCAGACAGCAGTGTGGATATATCAGTAAACTCTGGATTCGTATGGTGAGATCCCAATATTGTTGCTATTATCAGCATAAGCTTATGCAAAGGTTATATCTCCACTTTGCCATCTGTGGGCAACTGAGAACTTATACAGCCAAAGTCTTTTTCTTACACTAGGAGACCACATCTCCTTTTATCATTTGGATATTATATGTGGTTACAAAGGTGTCTATTGAGACTTAAACAAGCAAGTCACAAGCGATATAAAAGAACAAGCTACTAGTGCCATTTTTAAACATATTGAATATGTTGTTTTTGTTTTTATGTGTTTTTTAAATGTATATCATAGGTTGTGAATAAATCTGTATAATTAGTTTTTGAGAAGCCTTGAAGTCTTTTATTCAAACAAACAATATGCAGGTGTTTATTACCAGATAACTATAGCGTAGTACTACTTTTTCGTTTTTTTGTGTGTTTGCCTATTTAAGCCAAGTGGTACTGGCTAATTGGACTAGCAGCTCAAAAGTGTATTTTCTACTTGTGAGCTTAGCGCAAGGACTAGTTGCTGTTTATTCATCAACTAGAATTCTTTTTCACCATTTCAGCTGCAGCCTCAGGCAGCAAAATGATTAGGCACATCCAAGCACACGGTTTCAGGTATTCTCAGACTAAAGCCATTCTTCATCGCCCAACTGCTTTCTTTGGCAGATGAATGCTATTGTAGTGTGAGTACATGACAATATAAGAGGAAGCTGATTATAATGGGAGAAAATATGCACTGTCAAGTGTGCTGGAGACAGATCTACAGCTGAGGGGATGATCTACGGTTGTGCTAGGTATAGCACATCTACTGTAGAGGCCAGCCAGGCCTTTTCTGATATTTCCAAGTATGAGGGTTTTCTTATACAGTATGTCCGCTTTAAACGGTGAAAAGCTACTTTGATGGTAATACTAAAGTGTTTATAATATAAATATGTTGATGTGTTAGTTTTCATATGCAGATATGTCCTAATACACCTAGCCTCAGTACACCATGCGGCGCGAGACTCCTGGCGTGATTGAGCCTCCAGGTCCCTTGCAACAACCCGCTTCTTGAGACTGCACTTGTATATATCTGTGTGTGATTGAATCTGCATACAAAGCTAAACGGAACTTGGCATGGAAAAAAGCTGCAGCCGCTGCAATGTAGCACTTTGTATTCAGACTCAGGGGCCTATTTATCAACACTAAAATAACGGTTTTAAGGACATTTTCCATAATTACTGTTTTTTTTAAAGTATTCATTAACACACTTAACATGGGAGATATCACTGATATCTCCTGCATAAGTCCGCCTGCATTAATTGCCACACTCCACATACATTAGTATGGGGATGTAGAAATTAGGCAAAAATGGAATGTATTACGCATACTTTTAGAGAAATAAGCAAGGTAGAGGGAAATAACAATGGGAAAAAAAGGTAATAGGGAAAAGTAATAAGGAGAAATAGAAAGAAAGTAATCCACTTGGTGTAGTACAATATATTTAATACGTATATAGATAATAAAAAAGGCAAGATATGCCTTTACATAAAATCTGGTATTAAAATATACACTTAATAAATCACATCTAATAGCCTGGATACGGAGGACTATATCCAACAATTTAAAAACATACAACAAAGGTATAGCCTGCGGAGAGGCAACATATAATTGAGACAAAGCTCGCTGCAAGTTGGCCAAAAAACACAATAAGCTATGTGTATATTGCACTTAATCAGTCCATACAGTCTAGTCCAGAGATCTGTTCCTCCTGCCACATTGACTGTATTAGGATCCACAGTTGTAACCAAGTATTGTCTCCCAGTTTGAAATGCCACACTGTTATTTTACAATAGCTGTGTGTGGCCCAAAATGGATGTGGGTAGGATGCCAGCTATGCAGTATATTACTGCTGGGTAGGATGGTTACGTACGTGATCCAAAGATGGTAATAATCTTCACTCTGTATATGGCACTCACCCTCTTTGGTGTATTCGTAGCGCCAATGTCCAGTTTTCTCAGCCTTTACTGGTCCGGTTTATAGTTGTAGCGGGGAGTCGGAATAGCCGCTGTTTTCCTCGCTGGCTGAAGTTGTCACGGACTCCCCTGTTTGGAACGCAGTTTGGAGCGCACGGCCGCACTTCCGGTTACTGCGTGTATGTCTTTCCGGTATCTCGGGGTAACAGAGATAGCTGAGCAGAGGGTTCCTCCAACTAGTATCTCCCCTGTGGGGCTTCGTCAGGGATAAACCTCATACTCAGTCAGGCTCTATATGAAGGCAGTGATTTATTTTGATTGGTGGTGGAAGACCACACCCTTAATTAGATACCTTATCAGTTCTAATTAACACAAATGGCTTAAGCCACACACTAGACCAACTTACATCCAACCAGCCAACTAGTTGATTGGTTGGAATGAAAATCTGGTAATGTTTGAAAGCAAATGACAATCAGCAATTTGCTCCCAAATGCCGGAAAATGGACAAAAACTGTTGTTTGAGCAAATTGTTTAGATCAAACATTTAACAAACTTGTCTGAACGACCATTTTCATCTGTTTTCTGGCATTTAGGAGCAAATTGCTGATCATCAGTTACTCCCATACGTTACCAGATTTTCATTCCAACCAGACATCTAGTTGGCTGGTTGGATGTAAGTTGTTCTAGTGTGTGGCCAGCTTTAGGCTGTCTGGTATCTGAAACATACAGCAGCTTTTACAATAAAGCACCCTTTAGCTGCTAACATTACTGGTTTAACACAAAATTCATTTTACTGTAGGTGTAAAAACAAATGGCAGAATTGATACAATGCTTTTAAGAGCGATATGGTCCCTATGTAGAAATTAGGCTATTCATCAAATTCCGAAAAATTAAGTATTCTCGGAATTTGATGGTGTTACTATACGCCACTCTCAGGTGGCGTACAGCGGGTTACACTTACCTGCTTTCAGCTGGGCAGGTACTCCTCTGCTCCCTCCGTCACTCCCTGGTTCCTCCTCCGGCTCCGGCTGCTGCTCTGACACAGACTGTGTGTTCTCCCGGCAGAATACAGGGTGGTCGGGGTCCGCGGCTGCAGCCAGGTAGGTGGGGGAGGGAAACGGAGGGGGGCTAACGGACACAGAATTACCGCAGCTGTAATCAGTGCTGCGCATGAGCTGCATTTGTGAACGTAAAGGTGCATGCGCAGCACTGATTACAGCTGCGGTAAGTTAGAGTAGATGGGGAAAAGTATCTATTTCCTGATAAGCTGTCATCGCAAAAATTACAGCTTTTCGGAATAGATACTTATGAGGAGGAGGAATGATTAATTCCTCCGGTAATTAGGTAGAACTCCATGCGAGTTCTAAACCTAATTACCACCATCGATTTTTTTAGTAATGATGAATAGGCCCCTGAGTTTCATACGAATATACAATTGTTATATATCAAATGAATCAGTGCAGTCTTGAGAAGTGGTTTATTGCAAGGGACCTGGAGGCTCAATCGCGCCAGGAGTCTCGCACCGCATGGTGTATTGAGGCTAGGTGTATTAGGACGCATCTGCATATAAAAAATAACAAATTAACATATTTATATTGTAAACACTTTACTTTTATCATTAAAGCAGCTTTTTACTTTTTAAAGCGGACATACAGTAAAAGCAAACCCTCATAATACCTATCCTGCAATGGGACCGGAAACTCCGATCCGCGGCCATTGAAGTTCCGCAATCCGTTGTAGGATCGGTGGAATTCTCCATGTTAAATTTCACAGATTTGCTCATCATGATCATATTTTGACCGTGATCGGCAAATCAGTGAAATCAAACATACTGCAACCCGGCACCTCTATATCGCAGGATCACGACGATTCGTCGCTGGTGTATGGGAGCCTTAAAATGCATTTTTAAGCAAAAAAGATGTGAAAGAGACGTTCTGTGCAAACAGAGGCGCGCGGGAACTGCCACGACGAGATGGGTTGTATGAGGACACATCTGTATTGTTCTAGGTAGTTACATTGTTATTTGTTAGGGTAAAAAAAAGACAGATCTAATCATTCTATTAGTTACGCCCTTTAAACTAAAAAAAATAAACATTTTAAATACATGGCATGGCAGCCCCCATAGCAACTTGTGGGGCTGCTTTTGTGCTTGAAAGTGGAGGGCTGTGGCAGATACTAGAGCTATCTGTTGCAGTCCCTCCTTGTTACATTTAGTCATAATTGCCTACTATCCTGGAACCTGTGGGAGGCTTACGATTTTTGGGGTAGCCCCTGGCACCCATGGAGGAGTAGGTACTCCACGCACTTCCTATTTTAGTGGGGAGATTAATACTGGGAATCTGTAGTCCATGAGGAGGTGACAGGGCCTAGTGATGCAATTCTATGATAATTGTCATTTGGCCACGTCCCTATCCAAATATGCTCAATTCCCCACATTTTGGTTCGATGAGTGGGGACTAATGACGGGAATAGTCCAGCTCCGCCCCTCATGGCACACCTGCTCTTCCTCTTCAGGCTTCTCCAGGAGAGGTAACTACAAAAGTTGGCAAGTATGCATTTAGATTATCCTTAATATTTGCAGGTACCCCCAAAAATGGGTGTTTTGGGGGGATTTTCCTCAATTATTATTATTTTTTTTAGAAATATGCACCTTATACCTATATAAGGCTCCTGGTATATTCGACTTTATAGTTTCTAGACATTATATTTTACATTTATTGATGTCATTCTGTGATTACAGAAACATTTGTTTAAAATACAGCTTTATGAATTATAATGCTGAATAAATTTCCCTTTTCACAGCTAGCTATTAAAATGTAGGAGCTCTGGAGCATATTAAATGAAGACATTAAGGGCCTGATGCAAAGTTTTACGTTACCAGCATCACTGCTGCATCCACGATGCTAAAATACACTAATGCCGCAGAAGGCGCTTGAAGAATGAAGATGCCTTCTGTCGGCTTTGCAGATCCAAGTGCTACGTCCGAAGATCCAGCATTGGATCACCGTCGTGGCCATCAGTTGCTACGGCTGCAGGCATCGCCCATCTGAGTAAGTCTAAGCTTACTCAGAATAGGTGATGGAACTCTTCTTCCAGTACCAGGAAATCTGCAGACCGTGGCCTCGGCACTCCCACAAAACAACACCCCTCCGTTTTGGGGAACGGTTCCGACGCCGCCCATTCCCCCCCCCCTCAAACGGCCGCAGTCTGTCAATCAGGCTGTGACGTCCAGGGCAGGCAACGCAGCACATGCGCTGTCCTCAAAACAAACCCACTTAAAACATATCTCCCAATACATAATTAATGTGGAAATCCTCAGAAAAATTAGTTTAATAAATAGGGATTGGTACGAATACTGCGGTAGTGAAGATCCCGACAGGTAAGTATTTAATGTATTTACTAACCTAACCCCCCCAACCCTCCATTAGAGGTGCCTAACCCTAACCTCCCCTCCATGTGCCTAACCCTAACAACCCCTGTAAGTGCCTAAACCTAACCCCCCTTCCCCACAGCCTAAACCTAAGTCTCCCGGGGGGTGCCTAACCCCACCTTCCCCTAGTCTAACCCTCCCGGAGGGGTGCCTAACCCTAAGTTCCCCCCGGGAGCCCCCCCCCACCTGCGGTTGTATGAGCCCGGCTTACCTTTGATTGGTATGCCAGGCATCGGGCTACCGGTGTAGGTAAAATGACAGGCGTAGGGATTTTGATGAATATCATTAGACCCCTGACGGGATTAGACAGTCGGGAAGCCGGCAGTCAGCATTTCGACCATCGGCTTCCTGACTGCATCCCAATAAATAGGCGCCTTCTCATTTCTTAATCGTGTTTCACCTCTTATACAAAAAATACTATTCCAGACTAGAGACTAGTTTTTATGAAAACCGAACACACCCGAACTTTGGGGTTCATCAAATCGAGTCCCAGCTCGGATCACTTTTGTAGTTCTGAGTAGATCCTAGCCATGGCTCTGGTCTGCTATAAGTTCGGAACTTAAAAAACGAATCTCGGGTTTTGGATCAGGTCAAAATTTCATGATTTTAGCTGCTTTTATCAAATTTAAAGAAATCCAAAATCAAAACAGAAAAGAACCAAAACACTTGAGGGTGGTTTTGCCAAAACCAAAACACGGGTCTGCACACATCTCCATTCCAGACTGAACAAGCAATGTAACAGTGGAACTCCATATAAGAGGGTTGCTTAATCTCACTGCTATTTTGCTGATTGTTAATATTGGGAAAATGGGAGTAAAGACCATACTTGTTTAAACTTTAATGCTATCATGTCCAGGGGCATATTTGCCTACCCTCCCGATTTGGTCGAGAGACTCCCGAAAATCGGGTGCTGCTCCCGGCCTCCTGCGAAGGCAGGCAAGCCTCCCAGCAGCTGCTGACCCCTCTTGCCAACCCCGCTATTACATGAAACTCTCCGGCAGCGCGGGGGGTCCTGTGACGCGATTCACGCTGAATCGCGTCATTTTGGCCACGCCCCCTGCTTCACAATGCCGGGATTATCGGCACTGTGCAGCGGGGGCAGGGCCAAAAGGACGCGATCCAGAATGTCGGCATCTCTGGCTCAGGGGGCAATGCAATTATACGCATTGGCCACAATATGCCATTTGGAACCGTAACCAGTAACATTGCTCGTTTTTCATCCCAACCCATAGAGCTGTGCAGGAAAACTAGTGATCTTGCTACATCCCCCATAAAATAAAAGAATTGTTCACTTAAGATTCCACCAATGGTCATATAACATGAAAGAGATAGAGATGCTATGACAGACAGCTATCTACTATACCGCCAGAACTAAAGTAAAACATTCTTGTAATGACATTTTAGCTACAAAGGGCAGCTTATTTAACAACTTGAACAAAATTATTTCTATATAGAAACAGAGAATTAATTAAACCCACTTCCCACTGCCTCTTCCCCTGCAGCAAGTGTAATGATCCTATTCCCAAGCCAAAGAAAATGCTGGTTTTAAGATTTTAATCAGTTTCAAACACAGTCAAATGAGGATAGAGTGTAAGATTGATTTACTATATACAGGAGTTTTCAGCTTTAAACTAAAACTGTTGTGTCCCAGGGGATTTCAGTTAAATGAAATTGGCGTCTTGCATCGCTAACTTCAGGCAGAATTCCAACCTACAAAAGCCTAAAGCATTAATAGCACATATTCTAAGTATGAGAAAGGTGATAAATCTATTCAAATTAACCCGTCCAACATTTATGCAGGAAAGGGCACGATTCATTTCCGAGCCAATAGCACAGTACAAAAGTCCTATATAAATCAGTCTGTGTTCAATTTCACACTTGTTTTTGCACCAACAGTCCCATTATTTGCACCAAAGAGCAATTGCTCATTAGCAAAAACTATTTTTTTTAATTTGTCCTGGGTTAAGAGGCAGAACATGATGGAGGTCAGGGTACCTTGTGGGTAGAGATGTAGGTTGCTTATATGATGTGCATGGTTCAGAGCAGGGGTGGCAACAATTAGACTTTGTTTTATGGTTTTGATATTAAATTAAATATATGGGGGTCCTAAACTGTGGTGGGTGATGTGGCCACTGCTTGATCTGGAGGAGGCCAGCAATTTTGGACAGCCCCTCCCATCTGCTGTGAATATGTAAAACAGACGCCTCTTGTTGGCGGTGCATGCCTTTTTGTGATGTGCATTTCCTCCCCCGATTCCCGAGTTTGGGCAGCTAAGGCAGAGCGTCAAGCGCTGCAAAAAGTTCCTAAAAGCATTTTGGGCATAACCAGGACAGGTTTAGCCATTTTACTTGGCTAAACCGGTCTAATTGGCCATGAAGATCGCGATAATTAATGGGCATCCAGAACAATTTAATTGCAACACTGGGTGTCCATTAAATATTGCTGCCCAGAAAACAATTGAATCGCCCCCAGAGACAAGCTGGCAAGCCAGGGAGAGGAAGCAAGACGCAACAGGCACTAGGGGAGGTGACTAGGGAAGGAGAACTGCAGGGATAGAATATAGTGGTGAAAGGGGCGGGGATTCACGGAGAAGAAAGGGACGGAGCCTCAAAAAGAAGGATGAAGAAACATCTACACAATGACAGCACAGCAGAAGGGCCACGATGATCAAGAGTAAGAGCTAACAGTCACATACACATAGACTGCTTGGGGATTTAGGGGACGATATTGCAGCAACACTTTTTTTTTTTGTAATATGCGCTGCTGGAGATACAGGGAACAGTAAGTCCCGCCCACTTATGTAAAGAGGCGGACCTCTCTGCTGATGGCCCACCGGGGAAACCCCCGACTCCCCTAGTTCAAACAAGGGTGCCCAAATGTGTGTTTGAAACAGTGTATGTTAGCCCATCGATGGAAAACATTATGCAGGATGATATTGTTTGGTGATCACCAGACAATAGCTACTGGGGGGGGGGTGGGGGCATCATTTGAAAGAGTGGACTTCCCTTTTTCAAATGTGGGTACCCCTGAATTTACTAAGACCAGGTTGGGAGAGATCTTCCCTCATCTCTGGACTCCGACATTTTTCTGCAATCTAGGGGATATTGTGACTCTTCTTTTAAACAATAATATACCAATCCTGGTAGGCCCAGTGTGGGGAAGATATATGGGGTCTATTTACTAAGCAGTGTTAGGAGACAGAGTGAAAAGTGATAAGGTGCCAGCCAATCAGCTCCCAACTGTCATTTTTCAAACACAGCCTGTGAGATGACAGTTGGGAGCTGATTGGCTGGCACCTTATCACTTTTCACTCTGTCTCCTAACACAGCTTAGTAAATAGACCCCTTAGGGTCATAAAATAATTCCCATCATTATTTTTCATTCACTTATTTTTTTAATTTTTATTATTATTCTAAAAGTGACTTTATATGTGACACCACTTCACAATGCCCCTTGGCTGCTGTCCACAGTCCCCAGCAGTATCTGGACCGGTGGGGAAAAGGTTCCACTCCCAGTCACTGTAGAAAACGAGTGGAGCTCATCCCCTGCAGTCTTAAAGTATATGTGAAGCACGAGGCCCACTTGTCTTTTGCTGTGAAGGGGTTAACCAAGTAAGCCCTAAATTCATACTTGCTGACATTTATATTTTTCTTTCTGGGAGTTGCCATGAGAGGAGATGCAGGTGGGCGGTGACAGGGGGCGGGACCAGACTATTAGCATTAAGCCATGCCCCTCACAATTAAATGCAGGGTTCCTGCATATTTAACTAGGGGTGGGGCCAAATTACGCCAGTTTCATAGAATTGCATAAATAGGCCCCGCCCCCTACTCACCGACCCACGGATTCCGGGAAAATTCTCCCCATTCTGCCCACTTCACTAGGAAGTGGCCGGGATGCGGGAGAAATGCCTACTTTTCCGGGGGTGCGGTGAGTTGCCCGAAAAATCGGGAGCCTTCCTGGGAGAGTAGGCATGTATGTCTAAACTTAGTTAATCACATCCTGTAATATACTGTAGCTTGCACTGATCAGCTGATAGTCTGGTATTTACATTATATTGTTAGGTAGATTGTATAGAATAGACAATGGCTATAAGTTCATCTCAGGGAGTATCAGCTTTTTTTGTTTGAAAATGAGCATTATATAGTAAATATAGTACAAAAGAGAGATCTTTAGACATTTATATAGCAAATACAGTCCTACCCGTTTCCTCAGGTTACAGGTCAGTGTAAGGTTCCTGGAGAATGAATTTGCAAAGGCTGTGTAGAAGTCCAGGACTTTTAGCAAAGCTTCTCGTTTAATGATGTGTAAATCGCAGTAAGTCAGCGCTCGGACATTGGCGCAAGCATGAGCAAGAGTGGTCTCTTTCCAGAACACATCACCAAATACATCCCCCTTTCCTACAGAAACAGGAGAGCAAGATGTTACAAAAAGTATGGCAGATACCAATCAGATTGCAGTGTATTCACTTATTATTGTTCTCTATTTAGAAAATAAGGGCCCCATTTATCAACGAGACATAACCCCTTTAGCACTCACTAAAGGGTTATGTCAGCCTTTCAATATTTAAATGGCGGTATTCTAAGATTATCGCTGTTTGTCACTGCATCGCTCTCGCCATCTTTAGATGGCGAGTGCGATGCGGGCGGACCCGACAGCAGTCTTTTCGGCTTTAGCAAAGCCTTCCAGGCATTGCCGGGTTTCTGTGTCACGCGCATGAAACAGAAACCAGGCTGCCAGCAACAGAGCTAAGTAGGGAGATTGTTGCTGGACCTCGCTGGTGGGGTAAGTAATGATGAATAACAGTGGTATAATCACATTCACTGCTAACTAAACAAAATATGCCACTGGCATTTAGTTTCGTTGATAAATGGGGCCCTAAATCTACTATTTAGAACCGTTTTTTCACTCACCATTAAGAAAAAGAAAAACTAAAGACATAAAATGCATTGCAGTTAAACTGTACAATGTTTTAATTGTTAGAAGAGATTGCAAATATATAGATCACAGTCATTCAAAAAGGATCAAAAACATTATTAGGGTACATATGTTGACGCACAGTAGACCACGAAATTGCAGACTACTGTAAGTGATTCACTCTAGTAATGAACCTTAAGAGTCACCTATAGTAGATGAAAACGATAGACCCTACTGTAGTGTATACCCCAATATATTTACTACAAAACAGGGGTTACTTGAAACTTATTTTATATGAATACTTTCTTTATTGATCCAAGAAGACCAAATACAACATTTGACAGACATATTGCAATACCATACCATCTTAGGGGTCAAACCAATTGTCCGCGATGTACTCGTAGATGAGAGTCATCGCAGCAACAGCTCCACTGTACGGCTGCCTGAACTCGCTGAAAAATTGAGAGAGGGCAACGAGGGGTGCAAGAATAGATGCCGTTGCCGGCGTTTTAACGATGTGGCAAAGGCAACTCGCACCCTTCGAGGCTAATTGGACTGACCTCTTAATGTTTTTCTATGTTATAACAATTAACCAAAACAACAGAAAGAAAGGGATAAGGGGTGTATGTACAGTTTTGGGGTTGTTACCATGTGGACCAATAGGAAGCCACTAGCCACACACCGCTACTGGTCCATGCAGTCACCCATCTGCATTTTGTTTAATCTTGCTCTGCATTGAGCGGATGGGGCATACAGTACTATGCATGCAACCTGCCTCCTGCCCTGAAGGCTGGCCGCACAAAGATGTTCATGAGCAGGACTGTGGCACCAAGCCTTTAAATTGGGGCTGTCACACCTTTGTTTTTTTTAAATCATTAAATTTGATTGTTTTCAGATGTTGCAGGTGAGGGCCACTATTCACAACCTGTCAGTCACATGGCAGCAACAGAATGTTTCTGGTATTCGAATATACTGTATATTTTGAAGGACAGTGTTATTCCAAATATTAGGTGTATATTTACTAAAGTGCGGGTTTTTAGAAGTGGAGTTGTTGCCCATAGCAACCAATCCGATTCTAGCTATTATCTTCTAGAAGGTGCTACTGTAGATAAATGATAAGTAGAATCTGATTGGTTGCTATGGGCAACAAGTCCACTTCTAAAAACTCGCATTTAGTAAATATACCCCTTAGTTTCTCTTGTTCTAGAAAGTTGTAGAACCCACCATAAAAGGCAACATCATTTCTTTAAAGGTCTTATTGTATGTAGAGTTCCTAAAGATAAAATGCTAATTACCTGTGGGATGAGCTGAGTTCCAGTCACATCTCATCCCACCCACTGAATACTATTATTATGCTCTGTCAAGATATTCTTTGTACGTAGATCTCCTTCACCAACATTTTACACAGCAGCGATATGACCAGAACCAGGGAAATACTGTAGGGTTTTGTTTTTTTTTTTGCAGGATTTGTAGGGATGTGTGAAAAAAGCAAAAGCGTTGACCGTGACTATGAAGTACAGAAATTCTGCTGCTGGGGTTTCTGAATTGTACATGTACCTCATATGTACAGACCAGCTGCTATTGGATTAAAGATGCTTCTAAATGGGATCATTCTTTCATTCAACCTTGTCATTTATTACAAATATTTTGATTTTTTTTCTTTTGCAGTGTAGGAACGTGAAACTGATATTTTTACTATTAAAAATATCAATACAAGCTGTTTTCTGCCTTACATGGCTATAATGTACTCTTATCATAGTTGTGTTCCTGAAGTCACGTTTGGATGCTGCTATTTTTAGCTTTTCCTGGTTTAATATCCTGATGCGGTTACAGAGATAGAGAACAGTACAGAACTTATCTGGTTACAGGCGACAATCTATAGTCATTCTGCTTCAACAATGTAACATTCACTGTGTATATAATTGTTGCATTATGTACATTGTCTCCAGATAATGGCTTCAAAATGCAATGATGCTTGTTAAATATTATTAGTGTGCTAAACAGTGCCTTAAGTAGTACAGTAGCTAAGAGCTAGTTGTTAAATCAGTGAAAATGCTATGTGCGAAACACAAAAGGGGCCTAGTTATGTATGACCTGTTAAGTTATCTGTTATTGCCACTATTTGCAGTGTAAAGAGATGAAGTAACAGGCTAATTTATCATTACAGACATGCCAAGAGTGTGCATCCAATAAGCAGCTGTCCCAGTGGCAATACATTCGCTGCTGATAGAATGAATTTCCGGGCTCTGACGCTGTGTCATTAGTTCATATGTTCACGCTCCATCCTGCCCCGAAGGGATCCAAAAATTCCTCTACGACGATGCTGTCCCCATAGGATAGACATGCTAACACCATCTTCAGATAAACTTTTCGGATCTTGATACTGTAAATGATCCAAGACCGAAATACCAGTATTATCTCCTGCATTAGTCATTTGTTATTAGCCCGGATAACGCCGTTTAGACAAGGTTTAAGGAGTAAAAAAGTTTCAGGCATGGGTCCTTGCATCAGTGCCTGCAGCATCTTCAGGATGTTCCAGGTGGCTGCATACGCTGCAATGTGCACGTCTGGAGCATCCAAAGGACGCTCCAGGCGGCACTGCAGCAGCGATTCTGGCTATACTAGGCACCATTAGACAGATGCAGGCGCCGCGGGGCAGTGACGGTGCCACACACAGGGCTCTGTGCTCTGTGTGGTGGCACTGCTCTTACACCCCTTGTTACGGCTCTGTTTGTGGGCATATTCCTGTTTTATCTAATACAAGTACTTCCTTTTTCGTTTTTTAACCTTTTTTTTTTTTTTAATCATTCTATCTCAAGAAACAGGGAAGAAATAAGCTACAAGCACTGGAGAAACCCCGTATCATACATACTAGATGAATGACAATATCAATGCCCTCTATGGATACAAAACCAAAAGTCAGTTGTTGTCAGAGCTTCCAAGAGGTCAGAAAGGAAGATGTCCACTGATACTCTAGGTTTGGCAGTAGAATGAACATCATAGGCTGAGGAACTAATTAAATCACCTGTGCTCAACCATGGATATCTCTAAAACCTGAACTGTTGGGGAGCCTTGAGGACCGTGATTGGGAACCTCTGGGCTAATTACAGTTTCTAAAAAAAAAAGATGTAAATTCTGCGCACACACTGGCGAAATGCCACTCGGTATAAGTATGGTCCCCACCACACTTGCACAATCAACAACACCAAAATACACACCAAGCGCAAATTCTAAAGGGTACTTCAAAGAATCTGTGATCTTCGTAAATGTGTACAATAATATGATCACAAGTCCACATAAGCAAGATCCTTCTTATAATGCTGTTTTTCTTTAGTGAATTCCTCAAAAAGAACAGAAAACAAACAGTCTGTGAGATAGATGTAAGTCGGTGAAATAACAATATAATATCTCCACTTACATCTAAGATTCTGTTGTCCATCCCTTCTCTGTATTGAATCTGGATAATAGACTAATGCTCCAACTCAGAATTTTCCAATTAACCGCAATTCCTCATAGATATTAAAAGAAACAATCCATAGTGTAATTCCTAAAAAAATTTATTAATACAAATAAACAGACAAATGGCCACGTAAAATGGGGCCTTCAGACCAAGGCAGGGGAAAAAAACATGTAATCAGTGTCCCTCTAATCCGGATAAGGAACACTGTGGAGTAAACTCTCACCCTCTCTGTCTGGGTTCCCAAGGCAGCCACGATGTTTCACCAGTCACACTAACGTGTTTCGGCTCTCAGCCTTCCTCAAAGCCTTGCATTGCTGAATGGACTGACACTCAGCGACTGCGTAGGAATCTGCGCACACGTATTTTCAGTGTGGAGATCTTTTCCGCTGTCAGGAAGATTCTCTGATCCTGAGAATCCAAAAGAGCTCCCAGATGAACCATCCTTTGTGAAGGATTCAGGGAGGATTTCTTCCAGTTGAATCTGCAGCGCTTTTGTAGGAAGGTAATGTTTACCTGAAGATGGCGTTGAAGTACCTCTGGGGAACTTGCTAAGAGCAAGAGATCGTCCAGGTATGGTAGCTGCCGGACCCTCTGACCACACAGGTGGGCCACCATGATAGCCATAATTTTGGTAAACGCCCGTGGAGCTGTAGACAGTCCAAAGGTTCCTGAAATTGGAAATGTTGCTGTAGTATAGCAAACCGGAGATATTGCTGATGAGAGAGCACTATAGTAGGTACATTTAGGTAAGCATCCTGAATATCCAGAGATACCATAAAGTCCCCAGGCTCCATAGCTAGGATAATAGAGAGTAGGGTTTCCATCCTGAACCTGGGTACCTTGGTGAACTTGTTTAGGGATTTGAGGTTGAGGATAAGCTGATGAGACCCATTTGGTTTCAGAACCAGAAAGAGAGTAGAATAAAAACCATTTCCTCGCTGTGATAGCGGGACTGGAACTAGAACCCCTGCTTGCAGCAAGGACTGAATGGCTTTATGGATGAGCAGGGTCTTGTTCGGGTCTGATGGAGTGCCTGTGTAGAAAAATTGGTGGGGTGGCCATCTTAGAAATGAGAGGGCGCGCCCGTGGGAGACCACTTCTCTTACCCAAGCGTCTGTGGTAGTTTGACGACAGCACTGGGCAAATTGAATAAGTCAGCCTCCTACTCTGGGGTCCCCTAGGGGGAGGCCCGTCCCATCAGACTGAAGGCTTGTCCTCGGATTTTGAACAGGAAGTCTGGTGGTCCAGGTCTGCTTGGTACTGGGCTTAGCGACCCTAGTGGAAACCGTCTAGGAAAGGATTGACCCTTAGGCTTTCCTTGGGGACGAAAAAACCTAAAGGATGTTGTCCTAGGTTTTGCGGTAGCTGCTGAAGGCAGAAAGGCAGTCTTTGATGCTGTTATTGTGGCTACAATCTTGTCTCAGTCTGGGTCAAACAAGATCTCCCCATTGTAAGGTAATGCTTCTAAAGCTTTCTCAGAATCTGCATCCGCCTTCCATGACCGCAGCCACAGAATGCGGCGGGCAGACACAGCCATGGCCAAAGCTCTAGAAGCTAGGAGACTGGCATTCAAATCGCTTCTCCAATATATGAAGCTGCATCTCTTATCTGAGCTACATAAGACATCTGATCCCGAGAGGCGTCTGAGGGAAAAGATTCTTCAAGGGCATCTGCCCAGCTCTCATTTGCTTTAGCCACCCATGCAATAGCCATGGCCGGGTGAGCAATGGCACCTGAATGAGAGTACACAGATTTAAGGACAGTTTTAATCTTTCTATCCATAGGGACCTTTAGTAAGGAAACTGTAGGGATAGGTAATGTAGCGCTTGTAATCAAACGTGTTGGGGGAGTCTCCCATCTTGCACAATGAGCTGCAGGAAAAGAAAACAAGAGGTCAGGCATTTTGGGGGCTGAAACCTCTTACTAGGCATCTGCCAAGCCTCTGCCATGTGCCCAACTAGTTGATCCGAGAGGGTAAACTCTGCTGAAGCCACTTTTTGTTGTTGGGGGCGCGCTCATCATCTTCTATTTGTAAGATAGATCTAACCACTCGCACCAAAGCAGGTATATTCATTTTAGACTGAATCTCTGCTTCTTTCCCCCGAAGGGAATTCACTATTAGAGAGATCAGCATATTCTGCCTCCTCAAATGACACCTCAGAATCTGAGAGCTGCGTAGACTGTGAAGATAACACAGGACGCTGAGTAGTCTTGCTGGGTAGGGGCTTCTCACCTTGCCACATATTTTTAAAGGCTGTAGAGTTAGCCGCTAGACTTTGTACTGAGTTAGAGAGTATGTCTACACATAGGAGGGAGCTGCATTGTACCTGTACTGCTTGTACCTGTTGTGGCAACCCCATAGTGGGAGGGGGGGAGCTTGTGGCAGCCCCTTAGGCAAAAGGGGCAAAGGTGAGAAAAAAGGGAAAGATATATGATGACAGTATAGAGAGAATATACAGACAGCGCTAGCATCAGTCACATACAATGCAGAAATACATACAACTGCAAAATGGCACTACAGTAAACTACTCAGTCCTTAAATGCTGGTAGGCTATAGTCAAGGGCAGGGGCTGGCTGGCAACTTTTAGCCTGGGGGGCAAATGCATGCAGGTGGCCCTGGCAGAGGAGTAGCGTGTAGCCAGGGTGCCCGGAGAACTTGCGTGCTACGGCACTCCCCCCCCCCCCCCCCCTCAAGTGTTCCAGGCGCCAAAATGGACAGGGCGCCATCCAGGGTTCTCAGTTTGTTTGCTCTATATCCTAAATAAGTGACGGATCTGAGATTTGCTTCTACATTTCATGTTCCCTCAGGTAGCCCAGATTGCCGGCCCTCCTTTATGATCACCTTCTGTCACCCCCCCTTTCCTGTCAGCTTGATTATATTCACTTCTCACCTCTTTAATTCTCTCCCCTCTACCCTGTGATCGGCTCCCCTGTCCTCTCCTTTCTTATTGGCTCTGTCACCACCCCTCTCTGATCCACTTTGTTCCTCCCCTCTCCTTTCTTATTGGCTTCTATCACCACCCCTCTCCTTTTCTTATTGGCTTCTGTCACTGGCCCTCTCTGATTGGCTTTGCCTTCCCCTCTCCTTTCTTATTGGCCTCTGTCACCCCACCTCTCTGTTCGGCACTTTCCACTCCCCTCTCCTCTTTGATCCCCTCCCTCCTCTCCTCATTCTGTGCTTCAATGGACTTAAAAGTGACACATCTGAGGAAAAATCCTAAACTTCAATTATAAGGTATGAGTTTAAAAAATAGTCACTGCTTTGCTATGTAAAGTAATGAGGTGTTCCCAGGCATGACCACAAAGTGTTAATTGAAAGGTCTTTCAAAAAATAATAAAGAGACCTGAAATAATGGTGGTAGACAGAACATGATTAGTAGTACTCACATTAATGGTATACAATCGGGAAACCGGCTGCCTTAATACCGACATCCGGATTCCCGACTATCATATCCCGGCGAGGGTGAAATGCCGGACGTCTAGATATAGACGCCTGACATTTCCCCGACGCCGGGAGAGAGGCGCCCGGCATCCCGATCGAAGGGATGCCGGGCGCCGCAAGCGGACAGCCGTGGGGGGGAGGGTTAGGTTTAGGGGGGACAGGGTTAGGCACCCCCTCGGGAGGGCTAGGGGGAGGGAGGGTTAGGCACCCCCCGGGTAACTTAGGGTTAGGCAGTGGGGAAGGTGGGGGTTAGGGTTAGGCACTTGGGGGGGGGGAGGTTAGGGTTAGGCACCCCAAAGGAGGGTTAGGGGGTTAGGTTAGTTTATACTTACCTTAGCGACAATCGGGATTTCCAGCGCTGTCGGGCTTCCGCTGCCGGGCTCTGCTCATCTTGCGGCTGGCGGTATTTCACACCGATTCCACATTAATATAGGTGCAATGTATATTTGCGAAGTAGGAGCATAGCTGAGAATGGAGCTTCCCATAGGTGTTCCCACTCCAGTGAAAGCTGTTTGGGGCAGTAAATCACCGAAGCATTCTACTCCCCCAATGGGACCTCAACGCCCAGCGTGATACTTCCACTGTTTGCTTTTTTTTCTCCACTTCAGTATTCCCGCGCAGGCTGGCCATACCCCACTGGCACAGTTCAGTACAGGGGGGGGCGCTATGAAATGCACTTTCTCCGGGCGCTATGCATCCACGCTACTCTTCTGGCTATAGTGCTACATAACCTGTCTCCAGAGAGAGGTATGTAGGGGAACCGGACCCTGCTGTGGCTGAGCCTGGAGAAAATGGCCACCCGGAGACCTCTGAGGCAGGCGTGGTCAGAGGAGGAGAGCAGCACAGAGAAGCTAGACCTCAGAGGAATGGAGCCCTGAGCTGAGGAGAGGGGCCAGACTGTCCGTGGAACGTCTGTGCTGTGGCTCCATCACCCCTCTGGGCGCCGCAATGCCAGTTCCGCCTGGTGCTCTCGACGGGCATCCCGGGTACCTTGCTAGTCAGCCCCGCGGACAGACACAGACTGCAGCCCGGTTTCTATGGGGACAGGTAGGGCGGGTCACCGCTTGTGGCAGTCTTACCTCCAGTCTCAGGGGATAGACCACAGGTGCTGAGGGTGAACACTGGCTCCGACAACGTGATCCACTAGACCACCAGGGTACATATGAAATGGGAATCCAGCGTCCCAGTGGTTAACAATCAGCATGGGAATGTCAGCTTTCCCTATTACAGCGGCCAACAAAACTGAAGTGCCTCTGGCATGGGGGCAGAGTATAGGGGGAAGCAGGGCCGTAGGGAGGGTGGTGCGGCCGGTGCCTCCGCACAGGATGGAATCCTTCCAGGGTCACCGGCCACACAGTTTCCGGCTCCGGAGGTCTGCAGGAGTAGACCTCCTGCGGTGGTGCGCAGCGCACCAAGAAAGCCAGCGGAAGGTCCCGCCCACCCTCCACCCCCTGCATGGAAAGGTAAGCGCTCAGGGGGAGGATGGGGGCGGGGAGGGAGCTAAAGAGGTGGCAGTGCTGCACAGGGCGCACTGCCGTCCAGCTACGGCGCTAAGGGGAAAGACAGTTGCATCCTGGGAGCAAAGCTTTAACTGTTCGGTGCCCGGTCCTCAACCACCACCTACACCCCCAAGGTCTCCCTGTGTAGCCCTATGGACCCTGAAGAAGAAAGTAGTCTGCCAGCTGGCTTTGATAGACATAATTAAGATAGAATAGGTCAACTGAGGATGGTTTACTCATGGGGGTGTATTCTACCCTCAGTCACTTAGAACTGCCTGATACCTATGTGAGAGGGTCATAACTAGGGGTGTGCGACATGTACCGTCACACAGTTCCCTAGGGGGAGGCACCCTCACTGCCACATGGCCCATGGAACTACATCCTGAATCCAGTTTTGCAGCTCATTTGGACACTGCAGGCAGGTATCCTTCAGGATGCTTGGGGCAGTGCTGCACTTTCCGTGCTGGCGGCCCCGACAGCTTGTTGCGATGCTGTGTGAGATTACTCATTGTTGTCTACTGCTCTGCATTTTACAACATTTTTCCAGCAACATTGGTAGTCAAACTGCACAAGCTCAAATTTTATGTGACTAGTTTAAATTGGCTCTTAGATTTTTTTAATTAACAGGCCTCAACAAGTAAGATGGAACTCGCTATCTGCTGTAGTTAGGATTACTGCTGCCCCACAACAGTGCGTTGTAAACCCAATATTACTTTCTCTTTTTACTTATGAATTGTCTCCCACTATTTAAATCTAATTCTATTGTCAAGTTTGCCAATGATATGACCTTAGTGAGCCTCATTACCGATGGAGATGACAAGTTATATCGGGGTTAAGTTGATAATTTGATTAAATGGATTTAGGATAACTATCTGGTCTTGAATCCCCCCCCCAAAAAAATAAAGATCATAATTGGATCGGCAAGGCCAAATTTATAACCATTAACTGAAGTTGCTAGGCGTCACCATATCTGAGGACCTCAAATATTGACAATATGGTTAAAAAGGCACAACATCGCCTATATTAACTTAGGAAATTGTGGTCGGAAAATTTATTGACTAAAAACCTGGTGAATTTTTATTGCTGTTTGAAAGTGTGTTGACTCATTACATCCCAGTCTGGTATGGGAGCAGCTCTAAAAACTTTCATAAGCTCTTAAGCCAGGTACTAAAGGCAAAGGGCCTGATTCAGAGCCACTCGTAAGCGGCAGCTCGTTCGCTCCGAGCGATGTTTGCCCAACTGCGCATGCATACGGATCGTTATACGCATGCGCGAACCAGTCAGTGCGGCCGAAATTCATGTGCTCGCAAAATAGCGAATGCCTGCTAATTTGAGTGACAGGATGAGGCGTATGTGGGTGGTAACAGGGGAAGGTGCTTGAAAACGGGGAGTGGAGATCCGATCGCAGGCGTGCTTAAAGGTCAAAACGGACGTTTTATGGGTGTGCATATTTAAAACAGCAGCGTCATTGACCACGTCACTGGGTTATTTTAGAGCCAGAACTGCTCGCAAAATTGTGGTAGCAAAAACCAACCACGAGAATAGCGAGCAGCTCATACCCTGTTCGATGTACTCGATTAATCTAATAAATAGCGGACATGACGTAGGATGCGAGCAGCCAGGGGGCGTAGTTTCCCAAAAAACGACCGCAAGTTTTGTTCGCTCGTTCAGACCTAGAGGCGTGAACAGACCGCAAACAGCGAACGGTTCATTTGAATAGCCACCCCTATTTTCTGGACGAGCGAGCGCAAATAGCGACCGGCTCTGAATCAGGCCCAAAATGTGGTAAAAAAAAAACAGTTTTCTGGGTTTTTACCACATTTTCATATGTACTAAGCCCCGGCCGCCCGATTTTCGATGCAGAGGGTAACGCCAGGTTTTTCTGGTGTTACCCTATAGAAGCCTGTGGGCTTCTTAAGGCATCCCGCTTCACCGCCGCCCCGTAGTCGCCCAGCACCTCTCGCTGCCGGTCCCACTCACCTCAGCCTCCTGCGGGCTCCTCCTGGGTCCCACGCCTCCTTCTCCTCCTATTCTTCTTCCGCGTGCAGGGGGAGGAGGAGGAGGAGCCCAGGACTTCCTGCAGAGGTCATCAGCAGGAAGTTCCTGGGGCTTGGAGGGGCAGGAGACCCGCGGAGAGCCACCCAGCCGGCGGCAAGAGCTGTCCTTTGCGATACTAATCGCATATGTTAGTACATATGCAATCAGCATTTTTGCGGTGACTGGCGGGAAGTACAGAGCAAGGTTAGTCATCCTGGCATTTGAGAGCTCAGTTGCATGGGCGTAACGACTATAGGTGCAAGAGGTGCAACTGCTATGGGGCCCAGAGTTTAGGGGGGCCCATCTTCTTTCTCAAAGTTACAAGTGTTATAAACATTTTTCACCATTGGGTGGTACATAGGGGCCCTTACAAACGTTTGCTATGGGGCCTTCAAATACGTAGCTATGCCCCTGCTCAGCTGAATATGTTATTGGTACTAATCTGCCCTTTATCGTGGCCATGAATGTCAGCAGTGGTCTGAGGAATGGAAAGAGAATTGTTAAAGATTGTAATCATCCATACCACCATGTATTCTCCTTATTGCCTTCAAAAAGACAGTTCAGAAGTATTAAGGTGCATACACACGTAACGATTTTGTAACCAACGATTTTCTGTCAGATTTTCCCTTTGAAAAAGTGAATGAGTTTTTGAAGTGTAATGAACAATTTTTTGAACGATGAACGAATAATGGCCCTCATTCAGACCCACTCGCGAGCGGCTGTCCGCTCGCAAGTGGGTCGATGGTCCCCACTGCGCATGCGCACGACTTTCCTTCGCTCGGAGTGTCTCATCAAAGGGGGCGTGCTGTCGATGGTGACTGACAGCACTCCCCCTTCGGTGGGCGTGCCGGGGGCGTGCCTGCCAGATAGAGGCATTCTCAAGGGAACGCCTACCGTCTGAAGCCGGCCCCACTGACATCACTAGTGATGTCAGTGGGAGTGATTTTGGCTCTGATAGAGCCAAAATCACTCCTGGCCTTGCGGTTGAAAAACCCAACCGCAGGCTTTTGCTCGCAGTTTCGATGGTCGCGATGGTCAAGACCATCGCGACCATCATTTTGCACGCTCGTATATGCTGTGGGTGGTGACCCACAGCTATACGAGCGTCCAGGAGGACGCTCCATATTAATGGAGGTGGGCCCTGATTCAGAGCGAGCGCTCTGGTCAGAGCGTCCGGCTCTGAATCAGGGCCAATGTTCCTTCCCTTAATGAAAATCGTCATGTTGGACAGTCTGAAATGGATGATGAGCGATAACTACAACCTACAAACGGGAGCGCGCATTTGTGATTATCGTTCATTGTTATAACTCATAAACTGAACGATTTTTTAGAACGATTTAACGATAATGACGTTGTTATCGACATATCGTTCAAAATATCATTACGTGTGTATGTACCATTAGATTGCGACCATTGAGGTGTGAAACTGTTTTTTCCATTGTTCGAATGAATTTGAACAATGACAAAGTATTTCAACTTAATATGACTGCATCCCTATAAAATGGATACCTATTTGTATTAATTCTATAAGGCATACAAGGTGATGATTGTGTTATAAACTCAAGAGATTCCAGTAAAGTTTATGGTTCCTGCAGTTACTTCAGTAATAACAGAGGCCCTGATTTAGAGCCCGACGCTCGCATAGCTGTGGGTGACCACCCACAGCTATAGTGAGCGGCCAGGAAGATGGTCACGATGGTCAAGACCATCGCGACCATCGGGCTTGCGACGAGACCCTTGTGGTAGGGTCTCGTTGACGCAAGCCCCAGAGAGATTTCAGCTCTAACAGAGCCGAAATGTCTCCCACTGACATCACTCGTGATGTCAGTTGGTCAGCCCCCAAACGGAGGCGTTCACATGGGAACGCCTCAGTTTGGGCAGCCACTCCCCCGGCCCACCCACCAAAGGGGGCGTGCTGTCACTCAACACCGATAGCACGCCCCCTTTGGTACGAGACCCGGAGCGACGGATTGCCCGTCGCTATCCGGGTCTCGCACATGCGCATGACGAAGCCGGTTCCGTCGTGCGCATGCGCTCTGGGCCACCATCGACCCGGTTGCGAGCGCTCAGTGCTTGCGACCGTGTCTGAATCAGGCCCAGAGTCTCCCACTAAAGCCAATTCCCTTCCTGATGTTGGACATTTTCTGATCAATCCAATTTGCATAGAACTTCCTAGTCTCAGAAATTCAATTGATATATCAGACCTATTAAAATCAACTAGTATTTCTATTGAGATATTTCATAAATGACCTTTCAATTTATTTTTTATTGACAGTTGTGTCCTTCAAACAAAGTTTGGACATTAGTATTGCAAAAAAATGCCTCTGTTTATTTTATTTTTTATTTTATTTGTTTCAATCTCTCCATCACCATGTGTTAGTGTATAATGAGTTCAAATATTTCACCAAAGTGTCCCTCTGTGATAAATATGCCCCTGACTGAGGCCGTGATGATTCAATCTGCATCTCAGATACGGATGGGATGTGATAAATATAAATATTGATATTATATTGTGATGTGATGCAATATTGAAATACTTCGCAAAGGATGTATCAAATATCACTTGCAGGCACAGAGCTTACGAGAGAGCTCTGTCCCTGCAAATCCTCTCCTCGCACTTCTCAGGGAGTTTTCAACAGAAAAGATACCGTGCCTGCGCAAAATATATATAATATATAAATAATAAACACACACTTTCCTGCACCCAGGGGACTGGTGATCCGGTGAGCTTTACTGTGACTCCAGTCAGCTGATCCACTGGAGTCAGAGGAGCACACCAGATCACTGGTCCCCTGGGCAGGGTCTTATTTATAATGGGTGCAGGGTGTGCAGTGCACACAGGCACCTGGGTCGGGGGGGGAGGGCCCACACTGCACACCCTGTACCCATATGTTTTATGGAGAAAACACCTGCAAAAATTGCCACCGCGGCCATTTTTCCGATGTTCTGCGCATGCACACTAAGGAAATAACTTAGTGCCACCTGCGCATACTCTGTAAACTCCGGGCACACTCTAGTGCCCAGAGTTTACAAGTGCTGTGGGGCTGAGCGCGTCCGCCGCCACAGAGAGAGGAGGGGGCCTGGACAGAGAGTGCACACGGGCGCCCTCCACTGTAGAAACGCCCCTGGGTTTTTATTTCTATTTGAAATTTTTTTTTTTTATGCTTTTCGCTGTGATCAGCTTGTGGTTTAGACGCACAAGGCTGATCACAGGTGCCGGATCAGCTCTTCCTATCAGAGCAGAGCAGGAGTCGGTGAACACAGGGGAAAGCCATAGTAACGCCCTTAGGCTAAAAAAATTAAAAATACCCTTCGAATCCCCCAGCCCGGCACAAAGCCGGGGGGGGGGGGGGCGATCAGTGAGATCGCCACAGGCATAGGAGACTTCTGCTGCTGCTCGCCCACTGCAGCCTAGCACACAGCAGCTGTGAGATGAGGGAGGGGGAGCGGCGCCAGACCTGGGCCCCTCTAGTTAGCCCAGGTCATAAGAACCCCCCTCGGCGCCCCTGGTGACGCCATCTCCAGGTGGTTTCCCCATTATTTTATTTTTAACAATTCAACTATAGTAAATATGAATCGATCGCATTTCCCATTACAATTATGGGAAATGCGATCTGCTTACTAAAAAAATTCAATAACTGGGGCTTGGAGGAGAATTTTACGAGTTCTCCTACAATTGCCCTTTAGTACATTTAATAATGTGAAAACACCCGTTTTTTTCACAATATTTTAGTAAAATAATAAATATGCCTGTCAGTGACCATACAAGTCCTTGCTGTGTGGGTTGCTGCATTACAGCACTGTACAAACTGCAGAGAGATTTGGAGACTCATTCAGCGGGAGGTACAGTAGATTTCAGTGAGAAGACCCAGCAGGGGACAATGATTATTTTATGTTTCACTTAACTAACCAAAGACTTTCCAGCTACATAACAGCTAAGAGCTCTTTGTTTTAATGCCAGTTTTCTACTGTAGAGAAAAAAAACTTAAAATCTGATTATGTGCAGCATATGCTGCCCCAGAGCCAACATTAGTCAATGTCTTTGCAGATGACACTCTCCTGGATGTAGGCACACTCAAATCTCCATGTGGGAGCACTAAGGCTGTGGAAGATGGAGTGAGGAGGATGCAGCGATGGGAAGTCTATGAGACTGATTCTAAATCACATCTTGCAGTTATCATTAAACTGAGCATGTACCGCAGCTGTCATACACAACTTAGATCAGTTACGGCTGGTTCTGAGTCATTGCTTCTCACCGATGGCTGCTGAATGGACACAATTGAGTGGCAACTGGGCTTTGGCATGTAAAATAAGCATCCTGTGGATGTGGTCAGAATTGGTTTCTATGCTGAGTTATTTTTGTTGCATCTGCTGCACCAAGCATAGGGTATGTGTGGTTGCCGTTAGCAGCGATGATGCCTGCTCCCGTAGCAGGCGGGCTGGGGGCAGTGCTGTCACATGGATAAGTATGACTAATATAGGCAGATGACCACACTGGACTTACGATCTTTGTTACTACAGCTCTCTTCTCAATTGGAATTTTGGCAGATTTTTAGTTTTATATTAAAACTAGTTTTCCAAGAATCTAGAAAAAAAATCCTATAATTCTTATTGCATATGTATCCAGAACTATGAGGTCTATTTATCATAGGGAGAAGAGCCCTTTATTCCAGAGATAATGGGTGTTGTTGCCAGAGATGGGGATTCTCCCTATTTAACAAAGGGGAAAGCTATCACTGCCTACTTAAAGTATTCCATATGTGAATCCATAAGAAAATACACCAAATCATAAAACTATGTTCTGCTTAATTGTATATGGTTGTGCTGTATATATAGATGACTTGGTGCAAAGCATTCTGGTGGCAGGCAAGACTTTTTTTTACTGCAGGACAAGTTATGCAAATTAGCTTCCAATGTATGGAAAGGGTGCACATAGACGACTTCCCCAAGGAAAGCTGGTGCCACCAGAAGTGTTTCGCCCACTAAACACACGGATAACCACTTGTGTTTTATACATGCCCTGATGCACTAGAGAGCAGGCATCAGCAGGGGAGTAGCAAGGGTGGTTCCAGTGGAGCTCCGGGCACCAAAATGGACAGAGGGCGCCATCCAGGGTTCCGGAATTCATGGGGCTCTACACAGTATGACGGCCGCCTGTTAGTTTGATCTCAGTTTGTTTGCTCTATATCCTAAATATGTAACGTATCTGAGATCCATTTCTACATTTCATGCTCCTCAAGCTGCCCAGATTGCCTCCACAATTGCCCTCCCTTCTCTGTGATCATCTTCTATCACCTCCCCTTTCTTGTCAGATTGATTACAGTCACTTCTCACCTCTTTAATTCCCTCCCCTCTCTACCCTGTGATCGGCTCTTTGCCCCTGTCCACTCCTTTCTTTTTGGCCTCTGTCACCACCCCTCTCTGATCGACTCTTTGCTCCTCCCCTCTCTTTTCTTATTGGCTTCCATCACCACCCCTCTCCTCTCCTTTCTTATTGGCCTCTGTCATCTCCCCTCTCTGATCGGCACTTTCCACTCCCCTCTCCTCTTTGATCCACTCCCTCCTTCTCTCCTCATTCATTGTGCTTTAATCAATTTAAAAGTGACACATCTGAGGTAAAATCCAAAACTTCGACTATAAGGTATGAGTTTACAAGAAGTCACTGCTTTGCTATTTAAAGTAATGAGGTGTTCCCATGCTTGACCACAGTGTTATTTGAAAGGTGTTTTAAAAAATATTAGGAGACCTGTAATAATAATAATGGTGGTAGACAGAACATGATTAGTAGTACTCATATTAATATAGGTGCAATGTATAATTGCGAAGTAGCATAGGTGAGAAGGGAGCTTCCCATAGGTGTTCCCACTCCAGTGATAGCTGCTTGGGGCAGTAAGTGCAGTAATAAGCTGTGCACCCTGGTGAATTTCACTCTAGCTCTGTATTCTGTCAATTTAAATGTTCAGAATATATAATATAATCTCCTCTACTGACTAATGATAATTCAAAGGAGATAAAAGTCAGATCCTAGGTGCTATAAATAAATAAAGCAGTGCCCAAGCAGCTACCCCTTAATGTCATATAGTGCATCACCGAAGCTACTCCCCCAATGGGACCTCAATGCCCAGCGCGATACTGCCACTGTTTGTTATTTTTCTCTTCACTTCAGTATTCCCCCGCAGGCTGGCAATACCCCACTGGCACAGTTCAGTACAGGGAGGGGGCGCTATGGTTCCACGCTACTCCTCTGGGCATCTTTAATGAGATGCCTTTTTACTCTCCATGGCACTTCACATAGGAGCGTCAAACAAAAAAGAAAAGAAAACCTGCAAATGTCCCAATGTGACATATAGCCGTATTTTTCATTAAAATTGCCAGGAAGCATATGAGGCTTGAAAAACACAATTTTAGAAGAAAAAGAGAGTTGGCATTTATGGGTGGTTCAACAGCAATAAGTAGGACATTACTGTGGCATTGATGCTTACAGTGTATCAGGTGGCAAAAGTAGAATTCGGGGGGGTAGGTGTCTTATAGCTTTTTGTGCACAGTGGCTGAAATAGGTGCATTTGTGAAGAAAATAATAGCTGCATAATCATTTATTCCCAGTTTGTAAGTTACCCTTACTGACAATGTGTGTTGCTATTAGCACTAGATTAAACTGTAGCAGAGACAATTGGGGCTGTGATTTACTTTCTATAAATACCCTGGCTTGTTTATTATATAGCTACCCCAATAATGTATGATGTTCTGCAACATTTATCCAGAGAGGATACTTCATTGAACCCCCATAGCTTGTGTCATTAGTAATAAATTGTCTCCTATGGCACATCTATCAGTCATGTCCTCAAACCTGCACTGTGTACCATACCCACACATCAATCGTTGACATAATTATGTTTATTAGATAAATGTGTACTGTTTACACAAATATCAAACACTTCATCTTGTGTTTGGGAATCCTATTAATTTAAGGGGTGAGCAACCAAATTAAGAAACCTAAGACCTGTGAATTAAGCAGTGAAGTAGAAAGTGTTTCGGTGCAGCGAGGCTTTACAGCACACCTACACATCACTCACCCAGACAGCCTTATCCTCTGCTGCACAATCTGCTTCACAACTTCCCAAATCTATGAAGAATAATGATCTGCGCTGTTTGCTCCTTACTGAACCGGGTTACCAGCTAGTCATTGTCAAATCTTTTAAAAGTTAAACTGTTGTCTATATTCTGTCTAAGGTATGGCCCAATAATATGTTTATTTTCACATACCTTTAAAATTACAGAAACGAGCCAACCCACGGGGGTTCCACTACTCTATATGATTCAGCTGGTTTAGACCAAATCTTATCAAATTATATAATCAGTAGAACAATTTTGATTATCACTGTTCAATGTAAAAATAGTGGAAATCACATAGAATGTATTCAAAGCCAGGGTTCGCTGAATTTATTATCGATACTTAGTGCCGACTGCATAGTACATTTAGTATTACAGTTATACTAAAAAATATGACACCGACATTTAACCTCCGGCAAGGTCCCATGCTGTCCCCGTCCCCATCAAAGTCCTCCTCCGTGTTGCTGGCAGACACCCGCTGCTAGCAACAGGCTAATGAGTAATGCGCATGCAACAGCCAAAATCCATGTGTGCATGTGCATTGCGCTGTCACCCGATGGAGACACAGAAAATTGTGGAGGACTTTAAAGACAGTTGCTGGGTCCGGACCGTACTGATTTAACGCCCTCGTAAGCAGTACAGTGACAAACAGCAGAAAGCTGAGCGAAAGCTAAAGGAGTTATTGACTGTTTATAAATATAGTCCAAAATGTCTATATCTAGATGTCACTAGAAAATCTTAAAGCAACTGAGAAAAGAGATCCTTATTTTATCTATTCACTACACTAGACCTTGGCAGAAAGCTAGTCCTAACTGGAACAATACTCAAAAAATAAAAACTACTTGCTTTGAAATAGTGCAGTATCCAGTCCTACATGTGAAAGTGATTAATCCATAAATTCTAACAGTTCCCATTTACTGAACCCGAGGAATAGATGTGTCCTAATACATCTAGCCTCAATATGCAATGAGTGACCCGATAGGTCCCATGCGACTCTGCTAGCGCTGGATGTCTTTTATGCTAAAAAATACGTCTTAGGGCCGTATTCAATTATTTTCGCACCCGAGATACTATTCCGCCTGCCGCACTTTTCACCTACATCGTGTGTTTTAGGAGCTTATCTGGCGCGCCCCCCTATCTACTGAATTCAATTCCAAAACACGCGAAAGGCGCAACCCGGTGAAATTTAAACAGGTGGAAAGTGCTGTCAAAAATGGGGAAATCAGCCTGACACCCCCCAAAAGATGCACTAACATTGGGGATCAATATAGAAGTCCCCGAACAGCCCTACTGAAGCTATTTGGGGTACTTAGGTGCTGTCTAGGATGCACCAGGAGACTGTGCTGCATAATTTAATATGCGACACCTGTATATCTGTGTGTGACTGAGTCTGTATACAAAGTTCAACAGAACTTGGCGTTGAAAAAAGCCGAGACTGCTGCATCGTATTCGGACCCAACTGGGTTCATGAATGATCTTTACTAACTTGCAAAACTAGGTTAGAATACCGACAGCTACTGGTAAGTACCCTACTCCTCACCCTCCCTCCCCACAGCATAAACCTAACCCTCCCCCCTGCAGCCTAAACCTAACTCCTCCGGCAGCCTAACCCTGACCTTCCCCCTAGTGCCAAACCCTAACCCTCCCCCTAACCCCAATACTTACCATCAGGATGTCAGTGTTCGGGATGCTGGCGCCGGGATTCTGACTGGTGTCGGATTCCGGCGCTGACATTCTGAGCATTGTGTCCTCCTGAACACCGAGATTCTAACTACATTCCCATCCAATCCTGTCAATTTACAGTTGTGTTTGAAAAACAACAGATGCTGATTGGTTGGTACTTTGTCTCTCTCTTAAGGTGCCCACACACATAGCGATCTGCACACAATCCCACGATGTGGGCGATTTCCCCTGAACTCCCCGGCAGTCCTCACGATTTGGAGTAAAAAGCATCCAATCTAACTTAAGATCTATCTTGCATCTTAACTTTTTTTTTTTTCAGTGCATCGGGTCCCAGATTGTCAGATCTGCCCTACTGCACGGCATATCTGATGATGCGATGTGCGACCAGCGGGGACACGCATCGTGATCGTGAGTGGGGACTCACGATTTACTCTCAATTTGGCCATATTTTACCCGATCTGTCGTTTCAATGTGTCGGAATCGGCCAGATCGGGTATAATATCGCTATGTGTGTGGCCACCTTTAGTACATCTACCCCGTTATGCTGAGTCAATTAAGTTAGTGCTTTGCCTGACAAATAGCATTTGTATGTATATATGTTCGTACTGTGCTGTGCTATACATATAGTTACCGTATATACTCGAGTATAAGTCGACCCGAATATAAGCCGAGGTACCTACTTTTACCCAAAAAAACTGGGAAAATTTACTGACTCGAGTATAAGCCTAGTGTGGGAAATGGCAACAGCTGGTAGTGCCCCCAGTAGTAATTCCCCCTGGTTGTGCCCCCAGTAGTAATCCCCCCCTGGTAGTGCCCCCAGTGGTAATCCCCCCTTTCAGTGCCTCCAGTAGTAATCCCCCCCTGGTAGTACCCCCAGTAGTAATCCCGCCTTTTAGTGCCCCCTGTAGTAATCCCCCCTTTTAGTGCCCCCTGTAGTAATCCCCCCTTTTAGTGCCCCCTGTAGTAATCCCCCCCTGGTAGTGCCCCCTGTAGTAATCCCCCCCTGGTAGTTCCCCCAGTGGTATTCCCCCCTTTTAGTGCCCCCTGTAGTAATCGCCCCCTGATAATGCCCCCTGGTAGTGCCCCCTGTAGTCATCGCCCCCTGGTAGTGCCCCCTGTAGTCATCGCCCCCTGGTAGTGCCCCCTGCAGTCATCGCCCCCTGGTAGTGCCCCCTGTAGTGTCCCCCCCCCTAGTAGAGAGAGACGTGATAACAATAAAAAAAAAAATAAACACTTACCTGAAACTCCCACTCATGGTCCCGCCGCTGTCCGCTCCTGGTCCCGCCGCTGTCCGCTCCTGGTCCCGCCGCTGTCCGCTCCTCCGGCCGCTTTGCATGGGAGAGACGTCGTCATGACGACGTGTCTCCCATCACCCACTACGGGAGCCGGAAGATGGCTCCCGCAGTGGGAGCAGCAGCAGCCTCTCAGCGGCTGCTGATTACAGCAAACACATAGCTGCCGGCTCCGGCGGCCATGTGTTTGGCAGTGTGTAGCGCTGACCGAACTCCGTCCAGTCAGCGCTACACTTGACTCGAGTATAAGCCGAGGGGGACTTTTTCAGCACATTTTTTGTGCTGAAAAACTCGGCTTATACTCGAGTATATACGGTATGTTGTGGAGACTGTGCTGAGATGTATAGATAAGATTTTTATAGATAAAAGGAAAAATCTGCTGCGCTATTCAACAACACTGGCAATTGAATGTATTTGTATCATAGTAAAAAAATAGCCTGCACCCTTGGGAATGCCCCCTTAAAAAGAAATGTGCCACAAATAAAAATGGGAAACCCCAAAAAAATTATTTGAAATTTTGGGGTGAAAAAAACATGCCAAACTAATGAAATTAATTCTAGTGGGGTCCCCAAGTATGTGGCAGGTGTTTTTTTCATTGCGCAGAGTAGCAGCAGGTGTATTTTTGAAGAATTAAAAAAATTACCTTTAGGGTCTTAAAAATATGCTTACCCCAAATTTGATGGGACCACTTTTAAAAAACGGAAAAAAAAACCTACAGGTAAGTGCTCTTCTGCATCACTTCTTCAGTGTCGGGAAAAATAACCCCTTGCCGCATCTATTTAAAAGGCCAACTTTCTTCTGCAGACAAAAACGGGGGTACCCATAGTGATCAACGAGGTCTGGATAACTTTAGGCTTGTCCTACAATTATTTCCCAAAAAATTCCCGTATTTTTTCGCTGATCCAAGATTTGCCTGTTCACGATTTTGCCTACTTTGGAATTGAATACAGGGAATAGCGGGCATGCGTGCGATACTTTTCCGCCTGGAAAACAGTCGAAGGAGGCCAAAAGTCCAGTAGCCGAAAAGTCTGGACTTTTCGCCTCAAATTGAAATGGGCCATAGATTGAAATAATGTTATCTAGTAAGTAGAGATGAGCGAACCGAACCCACCCAAACTATGGGGATCCGAGTCAGATCCGAGTCAACTCAGGTTTTCCCGCCTGACTCGGATCTGAAAACGAGGCAAAATGTCATCATCCCGCTGTCGGATTCTCGCGGGTTTTGGATTCTATAAAGATCCTGCGATTCGCCGCCATTTTTAATTCCGGCTGTGGAGAGTGAAGAGGGAGGGAGCTGGGACCTGTGCTATGCTGTTGTTAATTGCACGCTGACGCTGTACATAGGGGCTGGCTACTGTTGCCCATAAGGGCTGGCTGTTGTCTAGAGAGGGGCTTGCTGGCTCTTGTCGTGTCCATAGGGGCTGGCTGGCTGTGATTGTCCTGTCCATAGGGGCTGGCTGTTGTCCTGTCCATAGGGGCTAGCTGGCTGTAGTACTGTGTTGTCTTCACCCACCCCCAGTGTGAAAAAAAATAGTCCTCTTCACCCACCCCCAGTGTGAAAAAATAAATAAAATAAATAGTGTTAGCCACACTTGTCATCAGTGCAGGAGTGCTGTGCTGCTGTCTATTAAGGGACTGTTGCCTCTTTTCAGGGGTTCACCCCAGTGTTAAAAAAATAAACAATTTTTATTGTGTGGCGCGTTAGCCACACTGCTCATCGGCGTAGGTGCACAGTGGTGCTGTGCTGATGTCTGTCATGGGGCTGCTGCCCAAAAATAAAATAAACAATTTTTTTGTGTGTGTAGTGAGTACAGAGAACAGTCACATGACCGGAGAGCAGGATCCACATACCAGTCTTGTAGCTGCCAGCAGCAGTCATGATGACGATGCAAGGCCATCAATGTCATCTATGAAGGCCAATGTACCAGGGCTTAAGTCAGGTCAAAAAGTCAGGCTAAAAAAATCTACTTTTACCCTGTTAAAGAAAAAAAAATGTAAAGCTAAGTCAGCTTTAGAGAAACAAAAAATTTACAATATGCCATTCACTACATGAAGTGGCAAGGAAGGATAAGGCCTTGGCCTTTATTATTTATGACTGGTGGTTCTAGTGATGATTTAAGCCCCTCTGCTTGTAGGAGTGGTACAAAAAAAATAAAAATTGTTAAGACGACTAAGACATGGGAACCAACTATGTGCTCTGAAAAATCACAAATCCCAGACGACTAAGACATGGGAACCAACTATGTGCTCTGAAAAATCACAAATCCCAGAGGAGAGTCCAAGTGTGTCCGCTGTTGCCATGTGTGAGCCTGAACTTTCTAGTAATACTGTACTTGAAGAGGATCCTTCCACCATTTGTGTGCCTTCTCGCGTAGAAATCGAGGATTCTTCTCTGGAATTGTAGTTGGCGATAACAACAAGGATGATGAGGATGTTGAAGATGATGAGGATGTTGATGGCGAGGATGTTTGTGTAAAAACTGTAAATCAGGCAACAGTTGTTGCCCATGGTGGGAAAAATCCCATTGTTGCCATGCCTCGGCAAAGGACCAAAAAATCCACTTCTCATGTGTGGAATCATTTTCACCCAAATCCAGACAACTTTTGCCACGCCATTTGTGACCATTGCAAAGTAACAGTGAGTTGAGGTAAGGACCTTAACCATCTTGGAACCTCCTCCCTGTTATGCCACTTGCAGCGCATTCATCAAATCGGAAAGGTGTCACAATCAGTCCAATGTCACCAAGCTGCTCCCATCTATCTGGATCCAAGTACCTGCAATATCCACCACCAACACTTGCATCATCATCAACATCCTCATTCATGATCAGAAGTAGTCCTGCATCCAATATCATAAGGGCTGACTCCTCTCCTATCCGTTGTTCCCCAGAAGGATGCCCAGAAGGGGACCAGGAAGAAGACTACTCTTAGTAGTGCGAGTACAACCAAACAATTGACTATCACATAATCCATTGCATTGGCAAACAAGTATGACAGCAAACACCCAGTTGCACAGTGGATTACTGGTGCCATAACAGCTATGCTGGTATTAGATGTGCGTCCAGTGTCCGCCATTAATGCAGTGGGTTTTATCCAGTGAATGGAAGTCCTGTGTCCCCGCTACAATGTGCCTTCTAGAATAGCAATTCCCAATCTGTACAAGGGCATTAAAAAAAACGTATTAATGTCCTCCGAATTGCCGTTGTGCCCACTGTCCACTTAACCACAGATATGTGGAGAAGTGGGACAGGTCAAACTAAAGATTACATGACTGTGACAGCCCACTGGGTAGGCGTATTGCCTCCAACAGTGCAAACAGCAGGAGCAGCAGCAGCTAAGAAACGCCAGCTCATTCAGAGGCAGGCTATTCTGTGTATCACCGGTTTCACTAAGAGGCATATCACTGAGAACCTCTTAGAGAAACTCAGGGAAATCATTGCAAAATGGCTAACCCCACTTGGACTCTCCTTGGGATTTGTGATTTCTGATAATGCCTGCAATATTTTGCGAGCATTACATGTGGGTGAATTCAATCACATCCCATGTATTGCTCACACAATTAATCTGGTGGTGCAACATTTTTTTTAAAAATGACGGGCATGCAGGAGATGCTCTCAGTGGCCCGAAAGATTTTTGGGCATTTTCGACATTCAGCAACTGCGTGTCGAAGATTGCAGCACCAGCAAGAACTGTTGAATTTGCCCTGCCATCAGCTAAAGCAAGATGTAGTAACTAGGTGGAATTCTACCCTCTATATGCTTCAACGGATGGAGGAGCAGAAAAAGACCATCCAAGGCTACACTACGGCCTATGACATAGGGAGAGGAGCGGGAATGCACCTTAGTCAAGCGAAGTAGAGAATAATTTCCGTGTTGTTCAAGGTTCTCAAACCCTTTGAACTTGCCACAAGTGAAGTTCAGACATTGTCAGCTTGAGTCAGGTCATTCCCCTGATCAGACTTTTGCAAAAGCAGCTGGAGAAACTGAAGGAGTAGCTGAAGCTGAGTGATCCCGCTAAGTATGTGGGACTTGCAGATCAAGCCCTTCATTCGCTTCAACAGTATCTGAGGGTCGTCAATCTCTTGAAATCAGATCACTATATTTTGGCGACCATACTTGATCTTTGGTTTAAATCATATCTTGTGGCTTTCTTTCCAATGGACATAAATCTAAAAAGATGCAAAGAGCTGGTTGTGAAAAAATTGTCAGCTCAAGCGGAACGTGACATGGCAACATCTCCTCCTTCAGTTTCTACAGCTGTCAGGAAAAAACTAAATTTTCCTAAGAGACCCATTGCTGGTGGTGATGCAGATCAGTCAGCAAAATCTAATGACATCTGGTTGGGTGTGAAAGAACTGCCTACAATGAGTGACATGTCTACTGTGACTTTGTCTGATGCGGTCACCATTCAGAGAATGGTGGATGACTATTTTAGGGATAGCATCCAAATAGGCATGTCAGACAGTCCGTTTCACTACTGGCAGTAAAAAGAGGCAATTTGGAGTCCCTTACACAAACTGGCTTTGCTGTACTTAGGTTGCCCACCCTCCAGTGTGTACTCTGAAAGAGTTTTCAGCGCAGCCGGGAACTTTGTCAGTGATTGTCATAGGAGGTTACTTCCACAAAATGTGGAAAAGATGATGGTCATCAAAATGAATTACAAATTCCACAAGGAAGACCTTTACCAGCACTTAAGTCCAAAAAAGACATTAGTGTCTGATTCTAGCGGGGATGAATTCATATTGTGTGAAGAAGAGGAGGATGCACACACTGATGGGGATGACCAAGACGATGACGACATCTAATCTAATGTATCTAATCTAAGCCAGTTTGTGTATGGGATTATTGCCACCAATGTCCACTGCGCATTGGCAGCTTGTTTTGTGGGGGGTCTAAACAAACCAATAATTTCAGCCACAAGTGGCAGTCCCTGTCGGTGAAGTGATTGGTTTTTTAAACTGTGAATGTCCTGTTTCATATATGCAACGTAAGGGTGGGTTGGAGGGCCCAAGGACAATTCCATCTTGCACCTTTTTCCTTTCCATTATGTGCTGGTTGGGGCATTGCTGCCTGACATTTTAAATGTTATGGTGTAGGAATGTCCAGAAATTGTAGTGGCCTCAGACAGCATCTCCTGCATACCCCTTTCATTTTTTTAATAGAAAATTTTGAACCAATTGCTGCTTGTGTCAACCTGAAGGCAGAAGTCCCACAACTGTGACATTCAGCCAAGGGTTCTCAGCCCTTAAGGCTGCTACACGGCCCATAGGCCGCATAATGCTTCTTGGCCCAAAGGCCAGCTGTCGTCACTCCTCACCAGCCCTCAAGGCTGTAATGCCCGCAACTTGCCAAGAATTCTAGGCCTCAAGGCTGTTGCAGGACTAATCATAGCTCTATATTCCACTACTACTCAGCCCGGAGGCTGCATCAACAATTAACTATCAATTCTTCAGCCAGGGGCTGCGCCAATTATCAATTCTTCAGCCAGGGGCTGCACCACCAATTATCAATTCTTCAGCCAGCCAGTGGCTGCACCAATTATAAATTCATCAGCCAGGGACTGCATTAATTATAAATTTTTCAGCCAGCCAGGGGCTGCACCAATTATCAATTCTTCAGCCAAGTGCTGCACCACCAATTATCAATTCTTAAGCCAGCCAGGGGCTGCACCACCAATTATCAATTCTTCAGCCAGCCAGGGGCTGCACCAATTATCAGTTCTTCAGCCAGGGACTGCACCAATTATCAACTCTTCTTACTTCAGTCAGTGGCTGCGTCAACTATCAATTCTTCAAGCCTCAAGGGGTACCCCAAACATCATCTTTGCACAGTCCTCAACTCTATTGATCAATTAGTTTTGAGCCAGCTAGCTAGATGCAACCTTTTGGCCTTTTAACTAGATGAAAAAAATCAATATTGTGAGCTGTGAGGTGGTCAAAATTGACTGGAAACGAGTGGAAGTAAATGTTATTGAGGTTAATAATACTGTAGGAATAAAAAAGGCCCAATTTTTTGTGATTTTAGCTGTTTTTAAATGATTTTTTAAGGAAAAATCCAGATCCAAAACCGAAAAACAAAACACGGAGGTGCGGTTTTGGCAAAACCCATCCAGATCCAAAACCAGGGGAGATCCAGATCCAAAACCAAAACACGGGATCAGTGCACATCTTTACTAGCAAGTTGGAATGAGCTCACCCACTTGTAGTTGTTAAGATGCTCCTGACGGAGGTGTGTAAGCACACAGAAATGCGTTGAGCACATTTTACAAATTGATGCAACCTATAACAGCACGAGGCTGTTTAATCTTTGCTCGTCTACCAGAAAAAGATATCGATCCTCACTGTGAGACCAAACAAAGTCCCTGATTCAGAGCTGAACGCTCTGAGCAGAACGCTCGCTCTGAATCAGGGCCGTCCTATTTAAATGTGGAGCGGCCTTATGGACGCTCGCATAGCTGCGGGTTACCACCCACAGCTTATGCGAGCGTCCATGATGATGGTCGCGATGGTCAAGACCATCGCGACCATCGGGCTTGCGACGAGACCCTGCGGTAGGATCTCGCTGCCGCAAGCCCAGGAGTGATTTTGGCTCTATCAGAGCCAAAGTCACTCCCACTGACATCATTACTGATGTCAGTGGGGCCGGACTCAGACGGTAGGCGTTCCCATGGGAACGCCTCCATCTGGCCCCCACGCCCCCGGCACGCCCACCAAAGGGGGCGTGCTGTCAGTCACCATCGACAGCACGCCCCCTTTGGTGCGAGACCCCGAGCAACGTATTTCTCGTCGCTCGCTGGGTCTCCCCCAAAGTCCCAGTGCGGTGGCCCGCAAGCCTATCAAGCAGTCCGCGTCATTTAACTGACATGGGAACATACGACACACTTTACCTGTACACCGGTCTCTCTACCTTCGATCGATTCACAAGTTGTTATGGGATACAACCTGACGAAAGGACACTATACAGATGCCGCGTCTTAACAACTAAGGCCCGTATTCAATTTGAGCCGAGCCGCGTTAACTTAACGCGGCCCGGACTTAACGCTGCCTTTGCCTGTTTTCCAGGCGTTAAAGTATCGCGCGCGTGCCCGCGTATCCCCGTATTCAATTTGAAAATAGACAAAAACGGCACCCGGCTATACTTGGATCGGCGAAAACAAACGGGAATAATTGTAGGACCCCCCTAAAGATGTCCAGACCTCGGGGATCACTATGGGTACCCCCGTTTTTTGCCTGCAGAAGAAAGTCGGGGTTTTTAAATAGCCGTGGCTGGTGTTTTTTTCCCGACATTGAAGAAGTGATGCAGAAGAGCATTTATCTTTTTTTTTTTCGTTTTTAAAAGTGGTCCCATCAAATTTGGGGTACATGAAAATGGATACTAGCATATTTTTAAGTCCCTAAAGGTAATTTTATAAATTCTGCAAAAATACACCTGCCGCTACTCTGCGCAATAAAAAAAACAGAGTTGCAGATGCACTATGCGATCATTACTGTATACATATAAATTTATAATATAGAATTTCAGAGGTAGTTTGCATATCAATGGCCACTGATACGGGCCTGCCCACCAGCATCAAGGTCACCTCATTGAGCAGGTCCCTAACACTCTGGGGTTCACATCTGGGATGCAGAGCACCCCAAAAGTCAGCTCAGCCAATGACCTCCCCAGGGCATCACTCGAAAAAAAGGGTGACAGTGAAGTGTTAAAGTATCAGGTGTGTAAAGTAATTAACAAGTGTTATAATAATGATAAGGGTAGAATGTGTGTGAAAAAATACATAAATAATAAACAAGGTGAAGGTGATATACAAAGTGACTATATATATTAAATGGTGATGCCCTGGAGAGGTCCAGCCAAAACAGCTCAGGGGGCCCCACACCCAAACGCTCACCCCAAATAAACTGATACTAACAATATAAATAGGACTTACTTGTAATTATGCCTGTTGCCTTGTGCAGTCAAATGCTAGGTCCCTGCTTAAAAACATATGAGGGGGTGGGGGGAGGGGTGCAAATCTAGACTGGAGCAATCTCAGGCTTCAGATGTGTGTATAAATACACAATATAGGGTATAAGGAGGGGCTCTAGACTGCACACCCTAATAGTAATGAAAGGTGCCATCATGCTGAGATTTCAAATAAAAAATACACCTGCCACGTACTTGGGGACCCCACCAGTATTCATTTCGTTAGTTTTGTTTTTTGTTTGACAAGTTGCTGTTTTTTTGACACCCCAAAATTTTTTATTTTTTGGGGGGGTGTCCAGATTTTTTTTTTTTTACATTTTTTTTGCAACATTACCATTTAAGGGGGCATTCCCAAAAATAGAGGATAATTTTTATAAGCCTGCACCCCTAAACCCCAAATCTAAACTTTATTTCACTTGCTATAGTTAATTAAAAAATTATCCCTGTTTTTTAAAAATTACCCTTGACCCCATTTACGAACAAAAACAGGAATTTTCTGGAAATATGCCTGGGAGCCCCCTAAAGATGTCCAGACATGGGGGATCCCTATGGGTACCCCTGTTTTTGCCTGCAAAAGAAAGTCAGATTTTTAAATAGCTTTGCCAGTCTTTTTTCCTGGCGTGGCTATTAGAAACCCCGACATCCTTCAGGAGATAAACATGGGGGTACCCATAGTGATCCCCATGAGCTCCGGCTACTTACAGTTCCCACGTGATGTGACTTGTCCATGTGGGAACTGTCAGTAGCCGGAGCCAATCAGCGGCCGCTCTACAGTCAGCGCGGCCGCTGATTGGCTCCCGGTACTGCCAGCTCCGTGGATGTGCCGTCAGCTGGTATTCGGGAGCTATGAGTATGTGTGGCAACACACATACTCATAGCTAGTCCATGGATCGTGTAGTCGTTTGTTTTTTTTGCCAAGTACGTGGATTACTGCAGAGACCAGCGCCAGGATATAGGTGAGTATGATTTTTTTATTTGCATGGCCATGTTTTTGGGATATCCTACTGGAGAAGGGGACAGATTCATCTGGTATAGGTAAGTATGTGTGAATGGGTAGGTGTGTGTAATAAAGTTATACTGTCACGGTGTGTGTGTTTTGTCTTTTTTTAACTATTTATTTTACAGTGAAATTACAGGTGCCACATGTCTGTTGGCACTTGTAGTTCCACAAGTGCAAAATGGCAGGCATGCTGGCACTTGTAGTTCCACTGTAAAGTACAATAGTGTTACATTATTTGGCCCCCCTATTACCACCATACCCACCACTCCAGGGGTATGGGGATGAGCCCCAGACTTCAGCATAAGCCTGTGGTGCTCGGGATAGGGGGGACCCTTTTTTGGGGGGTCCCCGACTCTCCCGAGATCACCGGCTTGCGCTGACCGACTTGGGGTGTAATGCTTTGGACCTGGAGCCCCGGTGATTGGGTCTCCGGGCTGTGGCATTACACCCCAGTCGGTTGGGTCTGGTGCTGGTCTTAAATATAGGGTGTACCCCACTTCTTTTTTGCCCCCTATATTTAAAGCCAGCACTAGTCCCTGCAGCCTGGTGTTGGTTTCTAAAATACGGTGGAACCCTACACATTTTGTTCCCCGTATTTTTAGAAACCACCACTGGCTGGCAAGCCTGGGGCTGGTTTGGCTTTTGGGGGGGGACCTTATGTAATTTTTTTTGTAAATTTTTACTAATTTCTTTTACAGGTTAAAAAAAAACAGGAATTTTCGGGAAATATTCTAGGGACCCCCCTAAAGATGTGTAGACATGGGGGATCACTATAGGTACCCCCATTTTTAACTACTGAAGGAAGTCGGGGTTTCTAATAGCCGCGGCAGGTGCATAAATGCGGCTTTGAATAAGGTGATGCAGAAGAGCATTTAGAAGTTTTTTTTAGGGCAAAACAACTATGGTCATCAAATATGGGGTACTTGAAAATGGGGTTCAGCATATTTTAAAGTTGCTAAAGTGACTTTAAAAAATCGTGAAAAACCCTCCTGCCGCAAACACCTGCAATCAAAAAAACACTTGGGGCATACTTGGGGACCCCCCCCCCCCCCAGAATAAAGTTCACTATTTTTTAAGTTTGTACCCCAACTTCTTTTTTTTCCCCTTTTTCAAAGTAAAATTTTGGGGTGCCCTTAATATTTTTTTTTGACACAGATTACCTTTGGGCGACTGAAGGCTGCACGGGGGTTCCCGAAATGTTGCACCCCAAAACCCCAATTCTGCAGGCGATAATGACGTCATCGGCGGTAAATTACCGCGAATCCGGACTTAATGCCTCAAATTGAATACGGCCCTAAGTGGGTGAGCTCATTCTGATTTATTAGATAACATTATTTCAATCTATGCCAGCAAGATTAAAATAACTTTTCAGCCCCTGTATTGCTACAATATATTGCTACTAATGCTGGCCATACACTCTGCAATTATCGGGACGATCCGCTCGATATCGGCGGATCGCCGCGATAATTGCAGCGTGTATGCGGGCGACCGAGGGTTAAATATTGCTCGGTCGGGCATGCTGGATTGTCCAGCATGCCCGTCCGATGCGATATTTACCCGGGAAACTGTCGGCCGCATCGGGCAGTGTATGCCCAGCGTGGCCGACAGACAGACATTTCCTGTGTTCAGGGAAATGTCTCCTCCCTCGGGGGCGGAGCGCGGATGTCGGGCTATACACTGTGAAATTTCTCTCACAGTGTATGCCGGCGACATCTGCGGCTGGCAGGCAGCCAGATAAAATGTCTGTCGGTCTGACAGACATTTTATCTGGCACTGTATGCCCAGCATTAGCAGAGTTGTTTTTTAAATAACGGACATAACTTCTAAACAATCAGTTCTGTCTATCAAAACTGTCAGGAAGAATTTCCGTTTTCCCCATTCACAGTGAACTTTTTTTTTTTTGTTTGAATTACAAACATTACATTTGCAAATGCTTGAATATTATAATAGTTTTGTTTTAGACTTTTTATGTATTCATGTTATCAAGATTTCTTATTGTGAAATTGTCTATTTATACAGACTATAGCCTTTAGCATTTAAATACATTTTTACTATGATACAAATACATTCAATTATCAGTGTTGTTGAATAGCGCAGCGGATTTTTCCTTTTATTATTCAGTTATTGAAGTTTTTGCACATTCTTCTTTTTTCAGCAGCAGCATTCCTACACTGTCAGGTCATATAGGGCTCTATTTATCAACATTATTTTTACTAAAATAATGTGAAAAAGGGTGTTTTCACACCCTTTTCACATTATTTTAGTATCACCTATAGTTATTACAGGGCAATTGGAGTAGAATTCGTAAAATTCTACTCCAACCCCTAAGTATCACTTATTTTTAGTAAAGCAGATCGCATTTCCCATAATTGTAATGGGAAATGTGATCTGACCATAGTTACTAAAAATAAATGTGAAAAAAATATCGGGGGAAGCCCTGTGATAATAACGCCACCTGGAGGTGGCGTTATCCAGGGTCTCCCCCGGTTACCGGACTCCTGGCCTGCTCCAATGGGGAGAACAGAGCCGGGAGTCGGTCCCTGTAATCAGCTGTGTGGTCTAAACAGACCGCAAGCTGATTACTGTAAAAAAAAGAAAAAAAAAAATTACTTACCTGACTCCAGGGACCGGTAATCGGGCCTCCGGTGATGACTCCCCTCCGGTCAGCTGGTCTCCCACAGTGCACTGCTGCCCGGTCATCAGGTGATCGGGCCCCAGTGCAGTATGGGAGATCACCTGACCGGAGGAATGGAGAACATCACCGGAGGCCTGGAGCATGCAGGTAAGTGTAAGTAAGGGAGGGGGGGCCGCGGGGGGCAGGGCTTAGCACCGGAGGGGGGGTAGCTGCGGCGAACGGTCGGCGCATGCGCGGGCACTTAATCACGGTATTTTTTGCGAAAATACCGTGATAAGACTCTGAAGGGGATTAGAAGGGACAGAGCTTTATCGCAAGCTCTGTCCCTGCAAGGGATTTGTAGTAAATCCCTGTGATATTGCCTGAATTCGCAATGCGAATTCACTCGGTAATATCACACTACAATCTGCATTACCAATGCAGATTGTAGTAAATAGAGCCCATAGGGAGCGCTACTATTCATCAGTATTCTTTTTTCTTTCAAGTTTTTATAGATATTGTGATTTATAAGAATGATAATCTACTGTACATTTTGTAGTTGAATCATGTGCCTTTGTACAGTGCTTGGAACATATAGTTACTGTGTATGGTACTTGGAGCATTTATATTCTATTGTGGCATAACATATATAGTTTAGGTTATATAAAGAATATATATATGTGGTTGTGCAAGTGGAGTAGTATAAAAGTATGGTGATACTGTGCTTTATGTACTGAATGTATATTGTCTAGAGTTTGTGAGACAGCATGTGGAGTTTAAGACTGTGCACAATGAGAGTTGGATTAAAGATTATAATGGAATCTGGGACACATACACACACAATTATGGTATTTATACACATATTTAACACAAGTAAAGAAAACTATGCCACACTGTTATATATTAGGTGTAGGAGTCTTCTATCAAGAACTCTATATATATCATCTCAAACAAAGCTACATCTGCATGTAAACTTTCCTGGACTACTGTAGGTATCATTGTCCCTATGATGTGCTATATGTACAGTATCTAAGTGTATTGGCTATCAATTTGTACAGTATACAGTATAAATGTGTATCAGAATCTGTATGTAAGTGCCTGGAAGATACGTATTGCGTGTGATTGCAAGTGCTATGTCTAGGACAGTGTTTCTCAAACTCGGTGGAACTCAAGGAACCAAGATATCCTCAGGAATGATTAGTACTGATTCTGACTGCCGGGTTCCTGACCACATCCCCCTAAGACAGAGGGATCCCTTTTTCCTCAGGAAATAGTTTTGTGGACCACCACTCTTGACAGTTTAACACTATAAGGAGCATTTACATTTTGTTTTAAGGATACTGGAGATTTATGTCATGCCAGCAGCAAGGAAATAGCTGGGCATATCTGTATTCATCCATGTGCAGTTCATGAATGATCTTTATTAACTTGTAAATGCTTTTGTGACCTTATGCACATACTTCTACACACGTGGGCCTAGTTTTACAGAGAAGCGCATGGTTGTGCAGGCCAAGATGACTGTGTCTGTGAGGGTTCAAAAGTTTGTACCAGCCAATGAGAGAGTTGAGTGGATCCATAACATTACTTGCCAAATGCGGATTAGGTTTTGCACTGTAATGCAGAAATTACATTTAATTTTTTGGGATGGGATTATTTAAATCAGATAAAGGAACGGAGAGGGAGCATTTTAATGAGTACCCTCTACTATGTGGATCAGCATGAAGCCTTTATCTCCAAATAAAAGGACTTTGATTTGCACCAATGTGAGGTCAAGGAGATTCAGGGGTGTATGTAATAGGTTCCTGTATTTTTAAAGCGGTTTTGCCTTCAAAAAATACAGGAAAACTTGCAGGAGTCCCGGTTGCATAAATTGCACACCCTTTCAAATGGTGCTCTGTTCAGTGTTAAAGTCATGTTCAATGGTAATTAGCTGCGAGCAATGAAAGTGATTTTGATTATCCACAAACAAAGATCGGCTGTTTCTACAGAATGTTCTTCTTGTGGCTTTCTGATGTACAGTAGCATGGTACGGAAGGAGCTTTCTAAACATCTATAGAATCTTACTGTATAAAGGTGCCAGTCAGGAGACAGGTATACATGAATTCCCAAGACATTATATGTACCATGGAACACTGCGAAATCCATCATCAATAAGTGGAGAAAATGTAGCACATCAGGGACGTTGTCGAGATCAGGACATCCCTCAATAGTTGGACCAGGGGAAAACCCAACAGGGAGGCTACCAAGATGCAGATATAAACATTAAAGGAGCTACAGAAATTGGCCACTCCCAGCATGTGACAATAATTTATCGCACCGCTGGAGTATGGCGTAGGGTGACAAGATGGAAGCTGTTTCTCACAAAAAAGTGAACATCCAAGTCTGCCTGCAATTGTACAAAAAATCTATTCACTGAATCACCCCAAACCACATGGGAAAAGATCTTAATTCTAAAATATATGTTTGGCACAAAGACAACACAGCTCATGACTAAAGATGACCATAATACCTACTGTGATTCATGGTGGTGGCAGCATAATGCTTTGGGGCTGCTTCTCTTCAGCCTGGGCAGAGACTCTGGTCAGAGTAGAGGGCTTAATATATAGCTCCCATTCTCAAGATGTTTTATCACAAAACCTACTAATCTCTGTCAGAAAGATGAAGAGGAATTTCACCTTCCAACATGATAATGCTGCAAAGATCACATCCAGGTGATGCAAGGAATGGCTTCAGAAAAGTATGGTCAAAGGCTTGGAATGGCTCAGTCAGAGCCCAGACCTCAATTCTACAGAAAGCCTGAGGAATGACCCAAATAGAACTGTGCACAGAAGATTCGTTTGCAATTGGATGGACCGTCAACTGTTTTGCAGGGATTGCTGGGAAGGAACTGTTTGTTTTTTACTCACATTTTGTCGGTTGCAAGGTCACATGCAAAAAGGACTTATTATACCCATTATATAATGGGGAGCTTTTTTTTTTTACTTGTAACCATTAGCCTGACATGGTCACATCAGATGCGTCCATGCCAAGCTGGGCTTTCCATGACATGGTCACATCTGATGCGAGTGCGACTGTGAAAGAAATGCCTACTGGCGGCTGCTGGCTGGTGATATTCCTGCAGCCGTCAAGTTCACAGTGCTCTGCCGACCACTACTCCTGCAGCTCCTCCTGCAGCCCAGCCATAGTGAAGGGCGATCCTATCAGGATCACACACCCATAGCTGCAGGAAGACAGTCTTCATGCAGTCCAAACTCAGGAGGCCCAGGGCAGCCGTAGCTTTTCACCCTTCTGTCCCTCCCCCAGCTCACTGCAGCCACACCTCTCCCTTTTTCAGGCAGCAGTGATGGACGATCCTCAGGAACTCCCAACCCCTGCTGCTGGCTGCACTTCTTGCAGGACTGTGAAATTCTGCAAGAAGTGTAACTAGCAAGATTTTTTAAGTTTATAGATTTATGCAATTAAAAAAATAATGCTTTACTGTGTTTCGATAGATAAAATTGTTGATTATTCTTTTTATTATCAAATTATGTAAATAAGTTATCCAGACCTGATTTATTAGTTTTTTTTTAACAAATTTGCATATTTTTTTAAATAAAAATTAAACGGAAGCAGGTTTTACCCATTATTTACATAATTCTGTAGATTCATTTAAAAAAAATCACAATGAGAGAGCGAGAGAGTAGAGACATGATGGGAGAAGAGATATATAGAATCTAATCCTGAGTTTATTGGTTAAATGTCTAAAGTAATGTTACATGCACGAAGACATTGAGCTAGGGGATAGTCCTATGAAAGCAATTATTTCAAAATAATGATCTTGCTTTACCTAGTATAGCCACCACCTCCTCATCCTGGATGACTTCTAGTGATCCTGAAACTACGAAGCAGAGAGCATCCACACTCTCACCGGCATGGTAGATGAGGTCACCTGGAGCGCAATGAATGGTTTGAAACTCCACCGCCAAAGCTCGCAGACAGCCATCACTGGCTAGACGAAATGCAGGATGCTCATTAAAAACTTTCCTATTCAGATGCACACAGATGTCTGCTCTCATGTCCTTGGGACATATTGCAAGAACCTGCAAAATACAAAAAATGAGATAATGTAACACAGTATGTACAAATTCCTAACATAAGAACACTGAGCTGTTATTAGCATTTATTGAAATACTGCCACCAATTTATGCATTGCTGTAGAGAATATATGTAATTCATATCAGTCCCTGCCCATTGGAGCTTACAATCTAAATTCCCTAACTTACAAGCACACACAAATACTGTAGATACTAGTGTTAAGCTGGTCATAAGCCAATGCAAACATATCACTGGAACATGGCACATCTTACAAACCAAAAAAGGGGGCCACATCCAAGGAATGATGAATATTACCAACAGCAGTTGAGACACAAGTTTTCACTCTCCCACTCTAGGCGACAATGGCACATAAGCTATCATTGAATATTTCAGAATGGCCACCCCAGGTTTAAACTTTGTCTCGCTACAGTATGGGTATGGTCTTTTCCTTTGGTCTGCATGAACATAAGATGAGGTTTTGTGGTCAGATGAGACAAGAATGTACTGTTTCGAACACCAAAACGCTAAGTGTGGCACAAACCTAGCACTTCACATTCTGCTGCATTTTTAGTGGGTTAAATAATTTTCCAAGCCTGAGGAAGGAGTACCTGCTCCGAAACGCGTTGTTTGGACGGCATGCTGATTGATTCAACTGGACCTGACTGTGGCTCACTCATCATTTGAACTTATTGCGGTGGTGCCGCGGTTTTTACCTGATTGCGGCTTTTACTTGAGCCCACCGCAACACAGAGTAAGGGTGAGAGACACTAACAGCAGGAATCCTTTTATTGTTTATGTTTGAAAGGGAAGTTTTCATTATGTTTATTTGTGAGATGAATTTGTGAATTAATTTTGTTCATATTACATGTTCACTTGATTGACATTCCTTTGGGCTTTTTTGGCGCAACGCACCCCTCTACCCTCTCTTTTTGTATGTATGCCATGGCACATTCCATGGCACAAGGGATGTGGAGTCCCTAAGGCAGAAGGGAGGCAGCCTAAATACCCCATTCATTGCGCACCTATTAAAAACGTATTTTATTTCATTTGAGGCAAATGTTTACCGACGTAATTTTTTGAGTACTGGCATTTAATGGCTGAAACCACTGGCTTTAACTTGAAACTTAACATATATTGGATTCAGGACAAAGGTTAATTTTAGATCACTGTAACCATACTGTATTATGTATAACTAGCTGGGATACCCGGCGTTGCCCGAGTTGAAGACTGGACCTGAAGTACACCTGCAGCCTTTATTTGTTTACATTGTCCTTGCCCAGCACACCCTGGATATGCGCCGGGCTGAGGGGCTCACGGCACCCCCCCTCCCCCATGAAGCGGCATGGGGGCGCCCCCTGCTTCACTGATAAAACGTAGGTAGAACAGACTTAAAATCCCCTGCAACAATAAACAGTCCATCCGGATAAATTGCCTTTTAGAGATAGCATTGTATAGGATTTCCAGAGCAGCCTTAAAGTCAGCCTGTGTTGCGGAATATAAACCGCAGTCACGATAACAGCAGAAATCTCTTGCTGCAAATAGAACGGCCTGTTTTGCACCATTAAGGCAGACATATAAAACAGGGTTGCCTACCCTCCCGATTTTAGTGGGAGTCTCCCGGTTTTTAATAAAGCCGCCTGCTCCCCTGCAAACATTACCTGAACTCCCAGATTCTTTCAATCTATTGATTGCGCATGCACAAAACACGACTGTCAGGGGGCAGAGTCTGCTGGAGAGGTCATGACGTCACAACGCGTGATGCCATGATACTTCAAGGCCGACCACCGAGGGGTTGTGGGTAGTGGTGGCCGGCTAGTGAGCGGTGAGTGCACACACGGAGTGTGCTTGGGCGCGGTGGCGGGCAGAGCCTGTTAACAGCAGAGCTGCACTGACCAGAAGCGCTGCACTGATCATGGACATCAGCGCAGGTATGGTGTCCTTTTCTCCCCCCATGGTGGCCTCAAATATAATTGTAAGCGGCCAATGAGACCTGCGACTGCCTCATTTACAGTGATAGTGGCTGGGGCTGGGTGCTGAGTCACAGGCATTATTAACTGCACTTTGAGAGGGCTCTCACTGACAGCCAATAAATGGATGAATGTCAGTGAGTGCCATTCAGAGTGCAGTTAATGCTTGTGACTGGAGATCACAATAATGAAGCTCTGACTAAAAATACAGCTGCCACCTCTGAGTACATTTCATTTCTTCACACCAAAATCATTGGCAACTATTGCCTGGGGACATATTATGGTTAACAATAGTCAAGAATGTATTAATATTTGATTTATATCTTTTTTTAAACAGGCCGCTGTATTTTCAGGAGCCTCCTGCTAAAATGCTGCTCTTACTACTTTAGTTTTTACCTGCCACTGTAGGACACGCCCCTAAATGACAATAGACCCACCCATAGGTGGAGCTAGACATGCCCCTGGGGCAGGACATGATATACCCCCTCAGCGGCATGTCGCGCTCCGTGCGGCACATTATACTGCCACCTACAATCTCCTTGAAACTATTTCTCAAAAGTAGCCAAGTATGGTGTATGTCTGCCTAGATGCCACCTGTCCATTCATATACATTTGTTCCAGCCCACAGCGATTGGTAATCAGAGGGCACCGGGCACAGTATGTAAAGTGCATTGCACAGGATTGTGTAAAATTATGTGTAAAACATGTAGATCTCCTAACTCCAAAATCACACACTTTAAGTCTACAAGAACGGGGGAAATGTTTGAAATCAAGGATTTCATTACATGTAGTACCTGTTATTGTGTGTACGTTTTGGAATGTTCATGCAGGAGCCAGTATGTCGGCAGGACTTCGAGAATGCTCAAAGTGAGATTAGCTGAACATGGTAGAAACATCAAAAAAGGGCTTGAAACACATATGTCTCCTTACACTTTAAATCATTACATAATTGTGATATTAAACACCTGGTTTCCTTCTGCGGCATCAAAACTGCCAAAACTAACTGGCGGGTTAATGATAGAGATGTAAAACTGGCCCAGATAGAAATGGAAACAATATATCAATTAAAGACATTGACACCAAATGGTCTCAATGTTGATTTTGAGACCAAATGGTTCTTATGAGTTTGCCCTTTATACAATATGGATGTCCCTTTAAGAAGGAGGTTTTTGGTGGCCTATCTGTTTGGGTATCTAGATGTATAGGAGATGTTATGGTTTTTTATTTGTGTTATTAATGCACTGTTTTTATGTTTTCGTTTGTTCGTTTTATGTTCTTCATTCATTGGAATCCGTATGCATTTTGCTGCTATCGGTATAATACCATCCTTTGGTCCTCTACAACATGACGCATACAAAAGATATAGCGGACATTTTGTTGTATGGGATATCAACACGAACGTATGGCATCAACACTTCCGTTTTGGCCCATTTGCTTTCCAAGAGCCGGAAATGATGTGGAGGATTAGCAGCTTGAATAGGAGGCTGTATTGATCCTCCGTGTCTTCCGTAATAGACGTCCGGTCGGCTCGTGTGAACCGGAAGTGACGTGTATGGAGTAGCCGCTAACCGGAAGTCATGCACCTCCGTGAGGGATCCAGAACTGACGTCAAACATTGTTGATGGCGCCAAATTTGGACCTTTGTGTATAGGATCAGCGGGGCTATTGTGAAAATATGGATTGGATCGTTTACATAAAGTCCGCTTTCTATATATATGTGCGCTATTTATTAGTATTGCTTTTAGATTTATGTATAAATGTGTAGATGTCTATGTATATGTATTTTACGTGATGGATAACAAATGTTTAGTATATGACAGCTTAGCTGTTGCATGCCGGGTTTTAGTGACCACACTTGTTGGATTCACTCTGCACCCTACTTCCTGTTTGTACTGAGAGGTGCACCCTGAGGAAGGACTTCAGAGTCAGAAACGCGTTGGTGGAACAAGGTGGGGGACCCCCATTGGATTGGTATTTATCTCTGCAATTTTTTTACATCTTGAGGATCAGGTGTCCACACCATTCCGGGTGGAGTGGCCCCTGTACCTAGGCAGGATATTATCTTTATCCATGGGATAACCCTTTTTTGCTTTTTTATATGAAGAGGCCTACTTATTTTGTATGTATTTATTTTTTTGGGAACTATTTTTGGGATTAACAATTCCTTTTTTACTATGTTGTTTGGACAATAAACAATATTGATTTTTATTGGAAGTGGACTTGTTTGTTACGAGGTACACAAGGACGCCATTTAGACGAATGAAGGCATACTAATTCCGGGGTGTAAAGATACCTTTTGTGGAATGGTTAGACCTGATTGCAGGTGAGTCTATTCCCAGAGGGGAACAAGCCCTGAATATCATCTATGAGGTGTGACCAGATTAACAGAATATATAAAGATACCTTTATGTGAATACATCTCACCTGTTTTAGGTGAGTGGTCTTTATCTGTGCGACTAACCATTTGAAAATATCGTCTATATCTGGAGTATAATTATATGTTATCTTCTCTCCTCATCTGAGATCATTGAGTCATCCAGGAGAGAAGAAGAGTCATATATGGGGACAGCGCTCTTTGGACCACTCACATTGTGTTTTTTTCTATATACTGTAGTTTGTAAATGTATGTACGGTGCAGTACATGCACATACACACTGCTACATAGTGTGTGTGTGTGTGTGTATATATTAGTGATAGAAGCACTGGTAAAGTGGTCAATGGCAGGTACATTAGTCCTAGGTTTTTGGCCTATGTGTTCTAAAAAACCCCAGAAGAAGTCTGTTTTGTAAACAGACCAGAGTATCAGCTTATGGAAAAGCCGGTTTGGGTCCTGGGGGTGTGGATCCACAGGCCACTCCGGGTCTTGGGCCTTTCAGCCTGGTAGCAGGCTCATCAGGGCTTGCACCTGGAAGTGGCTAATATAAGCTGGGTTTGTTTGTGGCTGAGTGTTTCATACCTGGTAGAGCAGGCCTGCAGGATAGCTTGCTCTGAGACACTTAATACAAACCTGTAAGTACTGTGGACGTGAACTTGTTTTTTAGTGTTTTGGTAGTGAGGGATCCTACTGTCTAGTTAGAGCCCAGACAGACAAGGGTTTTGTTTATGTTTTATTTTGTTTATGCATTTGGTACAATAAAGACTGGCGCCGACCAGTTTGTACGAGAACCCCAGACTTGTGTCCTGTTTCTCTGGCTGCTGTGTGTGTAAAGAGGGAGTCCATCTACCCAGGAGAGGGACCCCTATCCCAACTGTGTCAAAATTGGTGGAGAATGTGGGCAATCACACACTGATATTGCAGCAAGGAAAAAAAAAAGTTTTCCTTTAAACTTTAAAGGGACAGACACGAAGTTGTGAAATCCATGAAGGTGGCATCAGCAGATGCTTAGAGAAGCCAGATTCAGCTTCCAACCGGCACCTAAAGACAACATGGAGGACATTATTAAAGCCTTGCTCCAAGCTACAACAGCTCAGCAAGAAGCTACCAGAGCTCAGCAAGAAACTTCCAGAGCTCAGAGGGAAATCAGTGAAATTCAGCTAGAAGCTACCAGAGCTCAGCAGGAAGCTACCAGAGCTCAGCAGGAATCCACCAAAGTGCAAATATTGGCCTTGGAGACCACCCAGAGGCAACAACAAGTCGCCATAGAGGAAAGTCCGGTCTGGAGATGCTTCCACTGCTCTTCTAACTAACACTCACACAATACGGGCCAGTCACTTTCTGCAAAAGATGACCTTGAATGATGATGTGGAAGCGTATCTTACGGCCTTTGAAAGAACCGCCGAATGAGAGAAGTGGCCTAAAGAGCAGTGGGCAAGTCTTGTGGCGCCCTTCCCGTCTGGAGAACCACAAAAAGCATACTATGACTTGTGCCTGATGGATGCGAAAGACTATGATAAACTAAAACAGGAGATCCTAACTCGCTTGGGGGTCACCACATTTGTTCGTGCCCAACGAGTCCACCGCTGGGAGTTCCAAATGGAAAAGCCTCCACGCTCACAGATGCATGACCTCGTCCATCTAACCACAAAATGGCTACAGCCCGAGACGCTGACAGGACCACAGATCGTGGAAAGAGTTGTGATGGACCAGTATTTGCGATCGCTACCTGCAACTCTGCGCAAGTGGGTGAGCCATGCAGACCCTAAGTCCGCAGACCAGCTAGTTGAACTGGTGGAGAGGTACGTGGCGGCTGAGGAGCTGATGAGTGTGCCCCACCGAGCTCCAATGGCGCATCAATGAACTCCCATTGACACTGGTAAGACTGTTCCAGGAGAGAAGGGTGCTGGGCAGTGGAATGTACTCAAGACTGGGGGTGTGGAACCTGGAGACGGGCCAGCCAGGCTGGGAAGGTTCCTACCCCGTAAAAGACTAGATAATAGGGTGATTCAGTGTTTTCGATGTGGTGGTTTCGGCCATATTGCGGCTAATTGTTCACTTACCTCTGAACCTATGCAATGTGATATTGCTCAGGTCAACCGCAGGATGTCTTTCTTTGTACAGCCAGCCTGTCCTGCTGACCGGCAGGCTGAGACAGATAAGTACGTGTGTACTCACTGTAGAAGGCTCTGTTAGATTCTGGTAGCCTGGTTACACTTATGAAAGCTGAACTGGTGAACCCCTTGAAGCGTAAGGGGAAAACTGTTGGTGTGACCTGCATACATGGGGATACCCGGTATTATGTTACTGCAGAAGTGAACATAGAAACACCATGTGGTTCCGCAGTAGTCTCTGTGGGTCTGGTACATGGCTTAATGTATGATGCAATATTGGGAGAGATTTTGCTTACTTCTGGAAGTTGTGGGAAAGCCGATTCTTTACAGAGGTAAATCACCCTGACCCATTTGAGAAGGTTACTGATGTAGTAGCAGAGGAAGCTTCTTCAGGGTCGGAGATATTCCCTTTTTCTAGTATGATTGGCGAACTAGAGAATGCGGAGCATGATGGTGGCTCACCAAGTGATGTGCCCCCCCTGAGGTGGGAAGTGTTATTGAGCCAGTTGATCGTCTGCCTGATTTAGAGGTCAGAAGAGAGGTCTTTGCCGTGGAGCAGTTAAATGACCCTACTCTGGTAAAAGCAAGGGAGACTGTCAAAGTGATTGATGGTAAACCCATAGACTCCGATAGTCCGTTGTCATATCCTCACATGGCAGTATGTCAGGATTTCTTGTATCAGGTGACTAAGAAAGGGGAAGATATTGTGGAACAATTAGTAGTTCCCAGAGCATATAGAAGAACAGTGTTAGATCTGGCTCATGGTCATATAACTGCAGGCCACCTAGGGGTAGAGAAAACCACTGAGCGATTTTGCAGAGGTTTTTCTGGCCCAGGGTCCACAAAGAGGTATCTGACTATTGTGAGTCCTGCCCTGAATGTCAGTATCATGCTCCAAGGCCACATTTTAAAAGTCCACTAGTCCCATTACCCATTATTGAGGTGCCATTTGAAAGAATTGCTATGGATCTGGTTGGACCCTCAATGAAGTCTGCCCAAGGCCATCAATATATTCTGGTGATAATGGATTACGCTACCAGGTACCCGGAAGCTATACCACTGCGCAATATGTCTACAAAGACAATTGCTAGAGAGTTAGTCCATGTCTTTAGCAGGTTGGGAATACCTAAGGAAATACTGACTGACCAAGGTACCCCATTTATGTCAAAAGTCATGAACGAGTTATGCCGCCTGTTTAAAATTGAACAGTTAAGAACTTCGGTCTATCACCACCAAACCGATTGGTTGGTAGAGAGGTTTAACAAGACATTAAAACATATGCTAAGAAAAGTAGTCGACAAGGATGGTAGAGATTGGGATTACTTGTTACCTTATTTGTTGTTGGCCATAAGAGAGGTTCCCCAATCCTCCACCGGGTTTTCACCTTTCGATTTGTTATATGGGAGAAACCCAAGGGGGTTACTTGACATTGCCAAAGAGACATGGGACGGGCAGTACAGGCCGTATAAAAACGTTATTGAGCATGTTTCCCAAATGCAAGAAAGAATTGCTACAGTGGTGTATACAACCGCAATGCTCGGTTAAGCATCTTTGCTCCTATTTGTATAAATAGATGTTTATGGGGTCTATTTACTAAGCAGTGTTAGGAGACAGAGTGAAAAGTGATAAGTCTGTGATAAGGTGCCAGCCAATCAGCTCCCTACTGTCATTTTTCAAACACAGCCTGTGAGATGGCAGTTGGGAGCTGATTGGCTGGCACCTTATCACAGACTTATCAGTTTTCACTCTGTCTCATAACACTGCTTAGTAAATAGATCCCTATGCCTTTTGTCCTGTTGATCCCTGAGGAAAATCTCGCATTACAGCATGTATAAATAAAGAACGGCGGCATCTTTGAGTAGTTTCTTCTACCCGGGGAGGGCACCCAGACAAGTAGTTTACAATAAAAACCTAATTGTCACTGAGTGACGGTCTTGTGGACTCTTCGTTGTGATATATATATATATATATATATAGAGATGGATAGAGAGAGATATATATATATATAATTAGTTATCCCACATTCTAGGAAGGTGGATTAGCTTCCCAGATGCCACCAACTTCCTCGGTGAAGTGGGGGTCCGGCTGCCTTTTAGTTGTAAATCATGGCATTCCACTGCGTAAAAGTAGATAAGTATGTAGCATCCAAAATACAAGACGTGATCATAGTTATCAAATCTTATTGCTGCGATCACTCAATGCAATTTATGAAGAAAATACAGTATCACTGGGGCAGCTAAGCTAGCTGGCCAGGTCCTGTATTATAGTGGAACGAAATCCCAATTTTGGTCTTTCTGTTCCTCTAATAAACAAAAATAAAAAAAATGTAATAAAATAAAAGCTACATAAAAGTATAAGAAATAAAAATGTAAATACTTTTAACCAAATGATTTTTGCAAAGATTTAGGAGTCTATTTACCAAGTTCCTGCAGTAACAATCATACAGCCATGCAAGGGGTTCCTCTGAGAGCCCCAGTCAAAACCCAGCCCCTGAGTGAGAGCTTTCTCCTATGTCTGTGCATGTGTATAGTGATTTGACCAAGAGGGAACCTAGCAAAGCCTCTCTGTCTTTGCTGGTCCTCATTGCCAGGTATAACTAACGCCATCCTGAGATTGCATGTGGTAGCTGCTTGTCATATTGACAGTAGCTATCCTCATCGTGATCTATGGGAAGGCGGCAAATGGCAAAAGAAAGGTACCACAGAAAAATCAATTTCTCTGCAGTTCACCTTGGTAAATTGTGAAAAGCCCTTATCAGAGAAAGGGCTCATCTACTCTCCATAATAGACCACTAAGGGATTTTTTCAGTTATTTTCACTTGTTAACGCCATCTGGAGATTGCAAAATACTTGTTAAATAGACTTGGGCAGGCATAGGCCATCGCAAGCGGTAACTTTCTCTGGCATAGGGTAAAGCTTAAAAAAACTCACTATCGATAGTGTAAACCCCTTTTTTGCCAGCAATAGCGCATTTCAATAAATCTGTATAACGGTTTAACTTGATGCTGTGTTTTATTACTTTTCCAACAATGTATGAACCTGTTCCTACTTTAAAACAGCTGTTAAAATGAATTATTCAGTTATTTTTTAAGGAAAAACAAACCACAACGAAAGCAAACAAACAGTTTATCAGCACATTTCTTGCATGCACCATGATCCGTGAAAAATGCAACAACATAAAAAGAAATATTGAGTCCTGTTAGCAGAATTAACAGTATCAACAGTATAAAATGTATTTATGTAGCTTGTATTTCTTTACTCTCATCATGAGACACACATGCATAAAAATACCAAAAACATAACCATACAAAATAATAATTAATAACAACCACGTAACATTGAAGTTATCAATAAATGGGATGAGATTTTTAAGTTCTGTACAAATAACATAAAATTTTTGCTGCAGAGAAAAAGTTTGATTTAACCTGTCATTTTAGGAATGAGTTACAACCCCTGCCAATTCAGGACCTTCAAATTCTTCATGTAGATAAGCAAAATGTATCAGGATATTTGGCTGAGCGACAGGCTGCTGGCTAGAACTGCCAATCACTACTTCATTAAAGTAGTCAGGCCAATAAGCTCAGAAACAGTGACATTTATTTCATCTCAAAATTTCAACATTTATACATGTAACTTGGACTAGTCTCAAAAGTTTGTCCCCTGCTTCTGTATAAATTAAGGATCGGAGCCATTCATTATAAAGGGAACCTTTCAGCCCTGATCTAGCCAACTGTTCCCATACAATAGTAAGGGGACCAAATGATTCAATCTACAAAAATTCAATATTTTTGGTGCTTACCTGTGGGAACATTTGTCATTTTCAGATGGCATTTGTTCCCTGCATCCCCGCTCCTTTCCTATTGGAAGGAGGGCCTGTTTGCGAAGAGGGATCCTTCCTCCCCTGTCCGGCTCCTTCTGCCAGCGAGGCTTTGTGCACCTGCGTGAACCCCAGTTCCCGCTGGCGCAATAGCACTGACGAGTCTGACACGGCAGTGCAAACTTTCACCGCTACTAAAGTAGAGGTGAAAGGATTTTGCAGGGACATCTTTGGATTAGCTGTCTCCTCATCGAAGCAATGATGAATTGCTCCAGTGCTCGCGGCGAATCAGAATGTTAATTATCGGGGGCTGCCCAGCCCCCAAATAATTAACATAATGAATAGGTCCATAAGAGAGTTGATCCATTCTGTTATTGCTCTGCTATACCTGGCAGATTTAGAACACAAATTAGATGAACAAAGTTCAGATGTTCCAGCACGTGGCAACAAGAGTTGAGCTACATAGAAATGTGTGTGACCCGAGATACACCATATACCACTCAAGTCTGGAACCCCAAAAAAGTCTCATATACACATAAGGTATTTTACAAAGTAGCTAAGCACCATAGCAGCCACACTCCGTATACTACAGGTTGAGTCTCCCATATCCAAATATTCCGAAATACGGAATATTCCGAAATACGGAATATTTTCAGCATGACTGAGATAATGAAACCTTTGATTTTTGATGGTTTAATGTACATAAACTTTGTCTAAGGCACAAATTATTAAAAAAGATTGTATAAAATAACCTTCAGGCTGTGTGTATAAGGTGTATATGAAACATAAATGAATTTCATGTATGTACACAAACTTTTTTTGATGCACAAAATTATAAAAAATATTGTCAAAAATTACCTGCAGGCTGTGTGTATAAGGTGTATATAACACATAAATGCATTCTGTGTGTATATTTGGGTCCCATTTCCAAGACATTTCATTATAATATGCAATTATTCCAAAATACGGAATATTCCGATATCCAAAATACCCCTGGTCCCAAGCATTTTGGATATGGGAGACTCAACCTGTACAGTGTGATGCCTTGCACTACTTCTTGTTTCTTATATTCCCACTACTCACCTATGAAATGTGATGCTTTATTACCAACACACTGGATTTTATAACCACACATTATTTTTGGAGCATTTTTCTATTGAAAAAAAATTATTTTAAAATTTTGGTTGAAATGCACCTAATGGGGGAGAAAAAAGCAGGAGATGCCATTGTAAATTACCCCCCACACACACCCTTCATCCCTCCACCCTTTGGGGTAAATGTACTAAGCCTTCGAGAGAGATAAAATGGGGAGAGATAAACTACCAACCAATCAGGTCCTGTCATTTTCAAACACAGCCTGTAAAGTGACAGGAGCTGATTGGTAAGTACTTTATCTCACTCCAAGACTTAGTACATCTACCCCTTTATCTCATTTAAATAATCTTGTTTTGGCCTTAAGTAAAAAAGTAAGTACACTAATCCACTATTAGCAGGGTCTCCATTGTATTCCCAATAATACAAACATGCACTTGGCATACGTTATAATATTCGTTATGCCCAGCCTTTCCAGTCGTAAGATGGTGTAAATGCAAAGGGAATGCACTGTAGTAAATCAGGCTTAAGGGGGAAGGGGTGAGCTTGTCTCGCTAACAAAGCTCTTGCCATGTTCTGTTTTCTGCCTGTATTTGGATCACTTTCTGATCTGCCATCAGCCCTGATCATACCCTGGAATGCCATCTGCCTGACCATGCCCTGAAATGCCATCTGCCCTGACCATGCTCTGAAATGACATATGCCATGACTCCTACTGTGGATCTGAATAGATTGTGGAATGAAACCTGTCCTAACCAAAGATTAGACTTCGACCCAGGGACATATTAAGAGAGGATGTGGCCTGTGTGCAGTCTCTGTCCGAGCCCAATCCTCTCTAGCCAGCGACGCAAGTGAGTAAACTCTGGTTCTGTGCTAGAGTCTACTGCGAATACACAGGTCTCTGGTAAAATGGGGTGGAAACCATTTTCCCTGCAGTTTTTCTACTGTGCATGCACATATGGCCGCCATGTCACGGGCAAATGCCCGCCAAGCCATTTTCCCGGTGATTTGTGAAACGATTCCGATGTGGGACTCCGGAGACATAAGTACTGAATAACATTGGTGCAGGGTGGGATGCACCCATTATAGATATGCCACTGCTTTGACCACTCCTTGGAGTCTGTCTTTTCACGTAGTTGTTACACCAGGCTTGTGTCAATGCCTGAATTTTATGTCCACAGTACAGAACCACTTGATCGGTATCTAATATACATCTAGAGCCAGGATTGGTTCTGGAATAAGTCCAGACTATGGGGTATGTTTACTAAAGTACAGGTTTACAAAATTGGAGATGTTGCCCACAGCAACCAATCAGATTCTTGCTATCATTTTCTAGAAGGTCCTAGATAAATAAGTAGAATCTGATTGGTTGCTGTGGGCAACATCTCCACTTTTGTAAACCCGCACGTTAGTAAATGGCTATGTTGTTGGTAAAAACAAAGTCTTGCACTAATGGAATGGGAGCTGTTAAAAGGCAAATACATAGTTAGCCTGGTTCTAGAAGTTCATACCAGGTTATCTGACATCAGGCCTCACACAGGATATTTTTTAGAACACGTGTACAGGTAATGGTGCAAAATACAATAACACAACATTGTATTTTTCTGGTATACAGCTACGTCAAAACTGGAGATACTGTTATTATTTTTAATGGATATGACAGGTGTGAGGCATGCTAACGCAAATATCTTCATTTTTAATTAATAATATGTGAGAATACAATCAGGTGCTTTTAATAAAAAAAGATTTTAATTGATCGCAATTAAGTAAACAGTAGACATATTACTGTAAAAAAAAAAGTCTTTAGAAACTGCTAAACTGCTTATATCCATAGCAATAACAGCCCATGGCAATTATCTACTGGTATAAATACACAACCACATTGCAGTTCACACATACTGACAAATGTACTGTGTTTTCGTTCACCCGTCAAGAAACAGAAAGAGGGGCTTAATTATAATTAGCAGCTCTGATCCTAGCAATTTAAAACCTGTTGTCTCCGCAATATATTAAAAACTGCCCTGGCAGCGATACTCGACTGCTCTGGCAATACTGGCCTGTAGCTGTAGGTAACTTACCGCTTCACTGGGCCAATTTCTACAGCATGCATGTCCCGGCAATGGGCTTCATTCCCACTTACTTTAAAAAGAAATAGAACAAAGTTTAAAGAAATATATATATATTTTAAAAATAATTTTTGAAACATTAATGTTTTGAAACAACTCAATTAGGGCGAGATGAATCAAGGGTAAAAATTCGGTCAAACCCCAAAAATGTGGGTTTGACCGCATTTTTCATATGCACCAAGCCCCAGTGTGTGATGCACTCTGGTATTCGGCTGCGGTGGGTTATGCCATCTTCCTGATGGGCTTCTCTCCGCTGAGTGCTGATAGAGGGATCCAATCAGATTCCTCCCAGCACCCCCCACGGCACACGTGTCCTTCTGCGCATGCATAGACCCGGAAGTCCCTCCACCGCAAAGGGCCGCTCTTACCGACAGAGCGGTCCTTTGCAGGGATGCGTCATGCATCCCGCTCTTATTTTGAGATGAGATAGAGATAATAGAACAGGCATCGCAGTGGTACGAGTACTACAATAATATTTGTTAAATAAGCTTCTCCAAACTAAAGGTCATATTAAATGTTTGCAGCAAGCCCCCCAAAATAGAGACCCCCTCATCACTGCAATTTGCAGCAATAAGGAAGTTGCTGTTGACAGGGGCTCCGATAGGAGACCGTCCCAGCGATCAGTGAGAAGCAATGTGATCACATGTGCTTACTGTCTGTCAGTCATGCTAATGCGCTTCTGTTTACGTCCTTTGGATCCCAAATTGGTGGACTGTAACCCATAGGCTACTATAGACTAACACCATCCTTAGATGGCGTTACCTGCCTGGGCCAACTCTATAGGAGCTGCTGTTGGTGCTGGAAATAGAAGGACCATGGCAGATATTAAAAATATCTGCAGTTCTCCCCATCCTGGGGATCCATAATATTTCCTGGTACCCCCTGAAAACAGGAAATTTTGGGAGATATCCCGCAAATATACTTGCCCCTAAAGCACTTGCAACTTACCACTGACAGGTAAGTTGCATTAACACTTTTCTTATATTGTATGTTGTTTGGTTTAATGTACCCCATTTACTGAAGGTTAAAATGTTGCCATACATAATAGCTGTGTCTCCTATATCTATCACTGAGTTTCTACTTGGTCTTGAAACAATGGAAAACAAAAATTAATTTATAAAGCTGCACTGAAATACAAAAAAAATACAGCGCACACAATCCTGTCTCCCTGATAAATATTGTATGGCTGGAATTTCCCGAAAACGCTCTTGAAATCCATGAATGCGAAAATAACAAAACGGAGGAGAAGCTTCTCTAAAAAGCGGAGATGTTCTTTTTTTAATTTATTTTTTAATGCCACTGACTGGTGTTGAAAGATACAGAGAGACATTAACATATTCCTGTGCTAATGCAATGCTGTGAACACATTGAAAAATACAATAATATAGTCTCTGTTATGTATTTGTTATTTGAGTTTTTTTCTTGACTGCACCTTGCCATGTGCCAACTATAATTAATAATGTTAATTTAGAAAACATCACCAGAACATGAAAATGATGTGACAGAGTGACACTTGTACAATGAAATCTGAACACAGACAGTAATCATTTTTGGATTGTGTATGCTTGGGTTATCGGAGAAGGATTACTTCTCAGAGAAGGACTTGAGACTTATTTATTCACGTGCATGCGCTTCTGTCTTCAATAATCAGAGTTATGGCTGGCAAATATTAATTAGTTGACTGTTCCAATTGCCATGCTATATATATTGCCTTTCATAAGGCTACTATTTAGATAGCAGGAGAAAGTGTTTCCAACCTGGGAATCCACTCACGGTTTTCACAATTAGCCCATATGAACAAAATATCTCTCCAACTTAATACATTGTAACAAATAGGCGTCTAATCCCCATAACACATTTATATAAATACAGCTCTTAATTCATGATAATTACCGTTAAGATACATACAGTAATATTCAGTTAAAAAAATAACAGACTATTTTTTTAAATATTTTATTCTATAGTATAAATGAGATATTAAACGATTTCTAATAGGAACCATTCATATTATTTCATTAACTCGAATCCTTCCATAAGTTACTTACAGGATTTATGAACAATTATGAAAGCATAAATATCGTACATACTGTGTCACTTTTTTCATTATTAAGATGGAAAAAGTGACAATCTAAATTCTATCCCTAGTACAGACAGTAAATGACAAGTGGCACGATTGGGACATGTAGTCCAACAGCAAACACACCTCAAAGGCATCTCCAATCCAGAACTAGCTATACAGAAAAGGGGTTATGTCAGTTTTCGTTCAAACCACATGGTGCAAAGGTATTAAGCATATATATTCAATATGTTTCACGTTTTGATAATTGTTTAAGGATATCTGCTTTCCTCTCATCTAATTTGACTTATATAGCTTTAAAACTAAAACCAGTTAAGTTGGAGTGGCAGCATTCAAAAAAATGTAGGGGCACGCTGTGATTTTTCACATTATTGAGAACATTTCTTGAGTGTTCTAATATTCTTAATTTTAATTGGCACTTCGTCTTCCCTATGTAGTGTTTGCCACATCTACATTATGGGTAGTTTAACAGCTAAGTTTCCCTTTATTATTCAAAGTCTTATCATTCGTGGAATTATGAACTTTCTTATTAACCTTGATCGCATTTTTCCATATTTTACGTCTATTGCAGGGTAAGTAGCCATTTATCTTATTTAGCCAACATTCTTCCTTAATAGAAACCAAATTACTCTGTGCTAATCTATTTTTCAAGGTAAGTGCTCTTTTAAACACTACCAAAGGTTGATCTGTATAATTTGATTTTATTTCGATTGCCACATGATTTCATACATTACCAGATTTTCCTTCCCACCACACCGATTGGATAGATAAATCTTTAGGTGTGTACCCAGCCTTAGAGGTCAGGCTAATTACACTGCAGGTGCAGGAGTTGTTTACTTGGCTCTATAAAAGTGCCCAAGCCTGACACTGATATTGGAGCGTCACAGTGCTATATGACTGTACAGTATTTAGCCCAAGAGAGATTGATACTTTATAATATTGACTGCTGTTTATCTGCTATTACCTGTGTAATGTTATCTTTAACAAAACTTACTATGGTTTCAAATCAGCATGTGGACTAACCTCCTTGCTCACATCCACTACACAACTACCAATTTGTAGGCATCTGCCAATAATTAAATTACCTACCAACCTAGAAGATTTTCTACATAACCTTCATAGTCATAGCCTTGGACAAAGGAAAAGATTCTTAGATCCATTATGTGCCTTTTCAACAACAAAAGTCTAAGGTTCTTATTTCTCTAGCACAGTGTTTCCCAACTCCAGTCCTCATGGACCCATAACAGTGCATGTTTTGCAGATCACCTAGTTGGTGCACATGTATATTCATTACTGGCTGACACATTTTTTAAGATCCACAGGCAGAGCTAAGTATTTTAATTGTGATACTGAGATCATCTGTAAAACATGACCTGCCATGGATCCCTAAGGACTGGAGTTGGGAAACCTTGCTCTAACATCTTATTTTAATCAAATTCCATAGTGAGGGCAGGGGCGCCAAAAGAGAGGGCAGGTAGCTGATACTAATTACCTAGGCCCCTCTAAACTGAAAAAGTTATGGCTATGCAAAACAAAACACGATGACCATGACCACCTTGCTGTCTCCGTTATTCACGTTACTCAGAATCTTCACAGCTGCACTTATCTGTGGACAACGATTTCATCCATTACAATAATGTACGTGTAAGCACTGTCTACTGTATCTGGATGGTTAACTCAGCACTGCACATACCAAATAAGGACACCGGGTCCCGACTATTCTTCTGAATGAGGACTGATCTACTTCTGAAGGACACTCGCTCACCTCCTAATACACTTCAAATACCAACTATATGCTCTTGTTTTCCAGGATTGTCCTACAAATTGCTAATAACTACTTTTCCAGCAGATAGCGAGAATCTGATAAGAATTACATTCAGGTACACAAACTCTATAGTATGCAGCTATATACTCATTAGTTATATTGCATTTATATTACTTCGAGCTTATGATGTGAACCAATACAGGTTAATTTTATATTTAATATCTATTTTTACATTTCTATATTATTTTTGGTTATACTAAATCCTATTGAGAAGTCTCCTTGCACTTCATGCCACAAGACAATTTAGTATATGATACCTATACCATTACTTACTTTTTACCAGTGCAGTGATAAATTGTAGTTTTTCTCATTTCCAAATGTATATTAAACCAAAACAATGTTGTGATGTTTTATATAATTGATATGTTTTGTGCCGTGTTATCCTATTGACGCCTGGGGGTATATTTACTAAAGTGCGGGTTTACAAAAGTGGAGATATTGCCCATAGCAACCAATCAGATTCTATTTATCTAGCACCTTCTAGAAAATGATAGCTAGAATCTGATTGGTTGCTATGGGCAACATCTCCACTTTTGCAAACCCGCACTTTAGTAAATATACCCCCAGCAGTCCATGTTTCATATTATTTCTACTTTTACATGTGATTTATTCCAAAAAATTTAATCTTTATAATAGCAAAGTTACGATGGTCTGAAATATTACAGTATCAGTGCTCCTTTATTATTGTCTAGCTTTTTCTTTAAACGGGGTTGGCTGGCATTTGTCTGTCCTTTTGTCTGTGGTTTGCACCCTTATTTGTTTTTCCTGTTTCCCTTCTTACGCACATTGCTGTTTTACATTGCTAGACATTGTGACCACTATAAGGGTGACCACAGAAAGCGAAACGCAATCTGCATTACTCACTACCTGCAGATTGGATCTGTGCTACAAGAATTTGTGCCATTTCTAAACTCCACATTGGTGTCTCTGAACCACCTATACTACCAGTTGTTTCAACCTGTGCTACAGGGAACTGCATTAATGGAGACTACCTCTATACCGACAAACTGGACCAGTGATATATGGAACTATCAGATCTACAAAAGCTCTGCTAGCATTGCTAAAGGAATGCCACTATCATGGCTACTGGATACGGTAATTATTATCCCGTGTTGGTTTTAGTTCTACAGTATATAGCACCAAGAGACTGCTTTTTGGACGGACTCAAGCACTAACTAAGGACTCAACCAATTACAACATTTGGTACTGAGTATATTGCATTATGTGGATTGAGTGATCTTTTTACTCTCATTAATATTGTGTCATTTAATTTTTTATTCTTTTTATAACATGTATTTTTAGTATTGTGATCTTATGCACATGAATTTATAAGATTAAAATTTGCATTTATATATGTCATTTGTGCCTTGAATGTTACTATAGAGCACTGAATCTTTCCCCACTTTTTTGTACTATATTTGTGTGAGGACTGACTAACCTCTTCCATACACAGCTGCTCACTACAAGGTTGGAACTTACATCCCGTGGTAGCGCCACCCCCATTCTGCAAAGTGAGTGACAGGCTGTCAGCATTTGGGGGTGGAGACAGAGGAGTGGTCAGAAAAACTTAGGCGTGCCTGTCCGTTTAAATACTGTTTCACGGGCGTTCGTAACTTAGCCACTGTGATTGCATACGCAATCTGGTCAGACCTGCTGTAAATGCTGTGTGACGGGCCGATGTGCGTCGATGGTACCGATGTATACGCAGAAAAGTGAGACTGGACGGATATGAGAAAGCTGTAGGAAGTCGGGGTTTCTAATAGGCGCGGCAGGTGAATATGTGCGCCTATGAAGAAGGGGTGAAGAATAGCACTTAGATTTTTGGGGGGTAAAAATAACTATTGCTATCAAATTTGGGGTACATGAAAATGGGGGTAAGCATTTTTTAAGCCCCTAAAATGTTTTTTAAAAATTTTGCAAATATGCACCTGTCGCTACTTCCGCAATGAAGGAAACACCTGCCGCATACTTGGGAACCCCTCTGAATTTAATTTGACTATTTTTGAAGTGTGTTCCCTATTTTTTTTTTACCCCCAAAATGAAGGTAAATTTTTTGTGGTGTCCAGAATTTTGTTTTTTTACTTTTTTTGACACCGTGTATTTTTAAATGACATTCCCAGGGGTGCGGGCTACAAGATATCGAAGATTACAGATCAGAGATACAGCGGTAGCTATCTGAACCTGGATTATTTATGAAACTTTCAAAGAATCCTACTCTGGAGTACCAGAAAGAATTGTCTGCTATTCTCCTTAAAGCTAGGGATGAAAGAAAAATATCAGATCAATTATGTAAAGTTTTATACTCAGAACATCCAAAAGCCCATGTGCTCTATACGCTACCAAAATTTCCTAAAAATGCCACTAGACCACCAGGGAGACCGATTATTTCGGCTAGAGACTCCCTTTACCAACCCGTGGCTAAGATGCTAGATTCTATTTTACAACCTTTACTACCCCTGGAAGACTCTCTTTTTGAAAGACACTACAAGTTTTTTTAAATTACTCATAGATACCCACAGAGTGCCTCCGAATACCATACTTTGTTGCTTAGATGTATGCAGCCTCTATACATCTATAGTAGAGATGAGCGGGTTCAGATTTCAGAGATCTGAACCCACCCAAATTTCGGGGATCCGGGGTAATCCGAGCGAAGCTCTGATCTCCCTGCCTGCCCCGGATCCCTCACCCGAGGCAAAACCTCGTGACTGTCGGGTCGCGAGGTTTTGTATTGAGCGGGCTTAACGCTCATTGGCTGAGAGAGCCGTCTGTCACAGCTCTCAGCTAATCAGCATTAAGCCCATTGAAAAAAGATGGCGCCCGCCATCCCCCACCGCCTAACACCACCGGCACCCCCCGCTGCCGACACCACCGGCACCCCCACTGGCAGCATCCCCCGCTGCCGACACTACCGGCACCCCCACTGGCAGCATCCCCCGCTGCCGGCACCCCTGCACTGCTGTCCCACGTAGTCAGTGACCCCCACACTGCCGACACTCCCACACTGAGGACACCACCAGCACCCCTGCATTGCCGACACTGTCAGCACACATGCACTGAGGACACCACTGGCACCCCTGCTCTGCCGACAACGCCGGCACCCTGCATTGAGAACACCCCCGCTCTGCCGACACAGTCACCAAACCTGCACTGAGGACACCACTGGCGCCCCCACTATGCCGACACGGCTGGTACCCTTCACTGCAAACACTGCCAGCACCGCAGCACTGCCTTTCCATATACTTAGGACATCGCCAGCAACCCCCGCATTACCGACACAGCCAGCAAACCTGCACTAAAGACACTGCTGGCACCCCCGCACTGCCAACACAGCCAGCAAATCTGCACTAAAGACACCGCTGGCACCCCCGCACTGCCGACATCTCCGGTACCCTTCACTGAGGACACTGCCAGCACCGCAGCACTGCCATTCCATGTACTGAGGACACCGTCAACAACCCCGCTCTGCCGACACTGCTGTCACAGGAAGTCTACTATTGGTGTATTCAACCCACACTGTATAACACACTGTATCCGTGTTGGAAATTAGAAGCTGAACTGCCACATGTTAGTGCCGCCGACTGTGTCACTTAGCTTAGTCAGCCAGCTAGCTGGATGCAACCTTTTGGCCTTAACTGCAAATAATATTGTGAGGTGGTCAAAATTGATTGGAAATTACTGGAAATAAATGTTATTGGGGTTAATTATACTGTAGAAACAAAAACAGGCCAGTTTTATGTGATGTTAGCTGTTTTTATGATTTTTTTAAGAAAAAAAATCCAGATCCAAAAACAAAACACGGAGGTGAGGTTTTGGCAAAACCAATTCAGATCCAAAACCAGGGGGGATCCAGATCCAAAACCAAAACACGAGGGTCGGCGCACATCTCTAATCTATACCCCACCACGAGGGTTTGATAGCAATGAAAAAATTCTTAACAGAATATCTGGCACCAGTCGTATTTGATCACAAATGATTTTTGACACTGCTTGAGCTCATTTTTTTGTTTGATGGAGAATTTTATTTGCAACAATGCAGCTACGCGGTGGGATCTGCAGTCGCACCGTCTTATGCGAACATGTTCATGTTTGATGAAGAGAGGGTGTTTTTGTGCAATGAGGATATAAAACACCATATCTTCCTGTATAGGCGCTATATATGACGTCTTTATGCTGTGGACTGGGGGTGTCGACCGGTTGCAGAAGCTGATGGATGAAATTAATAGCATGAATACTTACATTAAGTTTACATACACCTATAGCGCAGATGAGATTCACTTCTTGGATGTTAATATTAAAATCTTGGAAGGTGTAATTGAGACGGATGTCTATTATAAAGAAACAGACAGAAATCCGTTCCTGATGGCTAATAGCCATCACCCACCGGCCTTGAAAAGAGGCCTCCCTTTATCTCAGATACTGCAGGTGGCCCGCATTATAAGCAATCATCATAATTTAACTGTACTCCTGGATGACCTGGTAAATAAATTTCTATCAATGAAGTGATGTTATTGAAGCAAAAACATCAAGTTCTGAACATGAAAAGAGAAGATCTGCTAAAACATAGGAGCAAAGAGGTTGGTAAAATTTTACCTTGGACCAGTATCAGATACGACCATACCAGACTGGGCTTTCCCTGACATGGTCGTATCTGATACGACCAGTCAGAAAAGCTCTATGGGCGGCTGCTGGAAAATCATTTCCTAGCAGCCGCCAATCACAGAGGGACCTCCTGGTCCCTCTGCACACTTTGCCCCTCCCCGTGGGCCAATCACTGCAGTGATCGGCCAGCGCCGGCGAACCGGCTAACAGCGCTGTCCTTCTCTCCCTCCAACTCCGGCTAGCAGCAGCCGCCGGGCAGGGAAAGTAGCGCTGTCCTTCCCTCACTCCACCCCCGCTATCAGCAGCCTCTTCCCCATTGATGATAACCCCACCCCCATGAATAAATCAGAGCCCTGGCCATAATATATATATATATGTGTATATATGCATGTGTATATATATACATATATATGTGTATATATGCATTTATATATATGTATATATATATATATACACGTATATAGATGGCAGCCCCTAACCGATGTTAAGGAAACATCGGTAGCTGTAGTCACAATCATTGTTTCTATCGATGGCCAACAGTACTATATAGCATAAAAATTTCCATTTGTTGTGTTGGATAAGTTTTAAAAAGCTGTTCCTGACCTAATTCAATCATAAAAAAAACCGACAATTTCGGAGCGGTTTTTGGAGAGAGAATTCGTCAGTTAAGTGGTCTCTGTTATAATAACTGGGTAATTTAGCCTGGGACAGTTTTGGTTCAAGTTGTTGTATGTTATTTGCAAAGTTACTTATAATATGTTCACATATACATGTTGCTGATTCAGCAGCGATCGCAATTGCAACTACGTACGCAGATCGAGCAATTGTTAGCCATTGCGCATGCTTATGCACTGCGCATGCGCGTCGATCACACTGCGATCACGCTTGCAGATAGGACTCCAACGCAGCGTGAGTGACAGGCTGTGAGCGTTTGGAAGTGGTGACGGGAGAAGTGGTTGCAGAAATGCAGGCCTGCCTGTCCGTTCAAACGCCGTTACATGGCGTGCATAAATTAGCCACTGCGATTGCATACACAGCTTGAGTACTCACTGCGTGCATTGAGACTTGCAATTACTGCAACGGGTCAGACCTGCTGTAATAGTGCGTGATGGGCCGTTGTGCTTTGATGGTACCGATGTATAAGCAGGACTGCGACGTATTACGGATGTGAGAAGCAGTAGCGGTTGTCTCTATGCTGGCTGAGCTGTGGCAGGCATTAGCATATTTTCACAGCTGCATTGCATGTGATTACGCAGCTACAATTGCGATCCATGCTGAATCAGGCCCAGTGTTTATTTCTTATTATTTTTTAATGGGACAGCTTGGACTTATGAATCAAGGGCCTGATTCAGAGCCGCTCGTAAGCGGCCGCTCGTTCGCTCCGAGCGATGTTCGCACAACTGCGCATGTGTATGGGTTGTAATACGCATGCGCGAACCAGTCATTGCGGTCGGAAATTGTGTGCTCGCAAAATAGCGAATGCCTGCTAATTTGAGTTACAGAATGAAGCGTTTGTGGGTGGTAACAGGGGAAGGTGCTTGAAAACGGGGAGTGGAGATCCGAACGCAGGCGTGCCAAACGGTCAAAACGGGCATTTTAAGGGTGTGCATAATTAACAAAGCAGCGTCATCGACCACGTCACTTGGTTGTCTTTTAGCCTGAACTGCTCGCATGATTGCGGTAGGAAAATCCTACCACAAGCACTGCGAGCAGTTCATACGCCTTTCGATGTACTCGATTAATCTAATAAATAGCGGAGATGACGTAGGATGCGAGCGGCCAGGGGGGCGTTTTTTTAAAAATAGCGAGCGCATGTTTCGTTCGCTCGCTCAGACATAGAGGCGTCAACGGACCGCAAAGAGCGAGCACTCAATTTAAATAGCCGCCCCCTTTTTCAGAACGAGCGAGCGCAAATAGCGTCTGGCTCTGAATCAGGCCCCAAGTTCCTTAAAGAATTTCACCTTTAACATGATACACCTGCTTTTACACGTTTGTATATGACACCTTTTTTATATTCTATGTGTATGCTTATTTTCTGGCACTATTAGGCATTGTTCGGGTTTAAATCTTCAAGTTATTAAGTTTTATTTTGTTATGTTGTACAAGTCAAAGTTCTTCCCAGCGCACTCCACCGTAAGGTCCGACCGGGACCCCAACCACTTCATTAGGCATCCCAGACCAATTGCCACCCCTCTGAAGTTTTCATCCAAACTCATCCAGTTGAAGGCCCAGAACAAGCTCTCCGGGTCAAAGTTTTGCCCAGCGTCCCTGGGTCCAAGTTCTGCCCAGCGTACACCAACGGGAGGTCCAACCGGGACCTCAACCCCCTATGTGTTCTGGGGTCCAATGTTACCACTCTGTGAAGTTTTCGTCCAAATCTATCCAGTGAAAGGCTCAGGACAGGCTCAAAGTTCTGTCCAGCATACACCAATGGGTGGTCTGACCGGGACCCTCACACAAATGGAATACCTTGTGTTGGTTTCATCCCAATCACTGCAGGGGTGTCCGAATGCATAACCGGACAAACAAATGGACCAAATAATTTTATTTTATATAAAAGATTTAATGCTGCAAATCGCCATTGCAGACTTTTAGTTGGAAGCTGCCACTTGTCATCACAAAGGAGTGCACACTGTGTCTATTATACACATTTTTGAGAATCACTAGACACTGCTATCCCTCTTATATACTATGCCAGTGGGTCTCAAACTCGGTCCGCAGGACCCCACACAGGTCACGTTTTCAAGAACACCCAGCAGCTGCACAGGTGTGTTCATTACTCACTGACACATTTTAAAAGATCCACAGGTGGAGCTAATTTCAGTGATTCTGTCAGGAGACCTGCAAAACATGCACCGTTTGGGGTCCCGAGGACAGAGTTTGAGACCCTGCGACCTAGGCCCACGGTTACAACTTATTAAATATAATATATATATATACTCTGTGTATGTATATATATATATATATAGATAAACATGAAAATCCCAAGCACCTAAAAGTGAACAAAAATTAAATAAGCAACGTGATAATAGTGAAGGTGGACTTATTTGGAAAAACAAGTTAGCTTATTCAGACTGTCTTCAGGCACCTGACCAACCATAATTCATGAAAAAAACAAAACATTGTGTGTAACGTTCCAACAATGCATCAATATAAGTTATTCTGTTGTTTAGGAATTCAGGAACTACAGCAAGTCCCCCATATTTATGTAACACTCCAAGAACTTTTTTATATATGTAACACAATTTTATTCTACAAAAAATCTACAAATAAATGCAGGTAAATAACGTACAAGAAATAAAATTAGTAAAAGCTTATCTGTCCATAATGTAAGGGTCCAAGATAGAGGGGTCCCAACGCGTTTCGTCTATCAGAAAAAGACTTCAAGGGTGTGTGTGTATATTCAGGGTAGCTGAGAGCTGGACGGGGCCCGTTGAAGGAGGCATGGCCTAACCGAGGGAGGCGTGACCACACCCACTTAGGATAAAAAAATATTTTTGGGGAGGGGGGGTGCTGTGAGCCCCTCAGCTTGGCGCAAAGCTGGGGGCACGATCAGTGTGATTGCTCACCCCCCCCCCACAGGCATAGAAACTGTTGCAGCTGCTGCTCAGTAGCCGTGAGCAGCCTCCCACTGCAGGCCAGCACACAGCAGCATGTGCTGGGCTGCTGTGAGGTAAGAGGGAGGGGGGGCGGCACCAGACCCGGGCCCCTCCAGCATGCCTGGGCAATTAGTACCCGCTTCCCCCCCTCTCGGTGCCCCTTTATATATTTTACACTTGTGTTGTGAAAGCTATGGACTTTAGTCAGAAACTAAGTGCTTCTTTTAATATACAGTAGTAAAAAATAAATGTAATTCCCAACCTACTGTATTTAGAATGAAGAGTATAGCTTTACACCAATAATGAAAAGGGCAAAGTATACACAGCAGCTGTCCCTGACTGCTCACATTTTAAGTTTCTAAATTCCCAATGACGTCATTCGGGAGCATCATTCTGGCATCTCTGAAATGTATGAAATATATAAAATCTGTTCCTAAAGCTTGTGCTTAGAATTCTGGAACAATGCCCAGAACAGCTAAAGTTTTCAGGACATGAGGTTAAGAAAGCATTTGACAGATTGAAAGAATGTACCCATTCTTATGTGCATCTCGGGGGCAAATGAACATCGAGATAATGTACAGGAGATATTTTATATGACCTACAATGCAAATAGGATTTAGATCATTAATAGTGACCCATTGCAAAGTTATAAGTAAACTGCTAAACTAGGCAGCAAAAATGAATAAAAATTAGCAAAATTGAACCTTCATCTCTTTAACATTATATCATATTTGCCGACTTTCAGCTCCCTCCTTCCGGGAGGGAGCTGTCAGGCTTCCATGGCTGGGGGGGTGTCGCGGCAGAAAGGGGGCATGATGCGGCAATGATGCAGCATTGGGGTGACCGAGTCATCGTTGTCCTACCCTCTCTTCACAATGCCAAGATTAACGGCATTGTGAAGCAGGGGGTGGGGGCGGACGGGGTGGCAGCTTCCATTTCTTTCCGGGGGGCTGGGAGCGGCAGCCAATTTTTGGGAGGCTCCCGGACGAATCGAGAGGTTAGGCAAGTTTGTATTACACAGGCCCATGTACTCAGTTACTTGCTCCCCCAGATTTCAAGGAGACTCCAGTAGTACTGGGATACCTCCTGGATTCCGGAAGAGCACCCACTGGCCTGCAAAGTGGATGGGGGCGGTCTAGCCTTCTCTCCCAAGTGCAGCTTGGAACAGCAGTCAAGTAAAGCAGAGGCGTATTAAGGGAGGAGGGGGCCTGTGTGTATTTCCCATCCGGGGCCCTCTCCTCTCTCCCCGGCAGCCGCCAGCAGACTGAAGGCTGACTGCTGGTGGCCACAGTATAAGTAGACTCTGGGCATTAGTCTGTGCCCAGAGTCTACTGTGCAGGTCCCCGGAGAAATTGCGCGGCTGCCATTTTCCCGTTAATTTCCTCAGTGTTTTGTGCAGGGCTGAGACACCTGACGCAGGATCTCGGAGAGATAAGTATTGGATAATATGGGTGCAGGGTGTGCGGTGCAGGCCCCCCCGGACCCAGGTGCCCGTGTGCACTGCACACCCTGCACCCATTATAGATACACCCCTGAAGTAAAGGTTTACTTACTATAATCAGCCTTTACTTACTATAATCAGCCCAGTAAATCTGTGTGAAATCTGAATAAAAAGCACTGCTCACGATACAACCCAGAGCCCAACAAGAGGTTGGGTATTGCATCTCAGAAGGGGGTACATTTATGCTTCTTAGCATGTTTAAGAAGGACATTTAAAACGGCAATACTATTCAAAACAAAGCACACTGCATTTTGCTTTGAATAGTATTGCCGTTTTAAATTTGCAAGCTGCCACTTAGTAAATTTACCCCTAGGTGCCAAAATGTTTTTGATATTTGTTGCTCTCTTATAACTTTGCTACAGTGCAGTTATGCAGACAGCATGGTTTTTGCCATTGTGATGTGGTTTGTAAAATGTGCAGACTGCTAAAGGCCGTACCGCACGTCAGAGTACATATATGGGCAGCACAGATGGTGTAATGGTAGCATTACTGCCTCACAGCACTGAGGTTGTGGGTTCAATTCCCACCACGGCCCTAACTGTGTGGAGTTTGTATATTCTCCCTGTGCTTGCGTGGGTTTCCTCCGGGTACTCCGGTTTCCTCCCACTTTCCAAAAATATACTGGTAGGTTAATTGGCTCCCAACAAAAAAATTAACCCTAGTGTGTATGTGTGTGATAGGAAATATATAGATTGTAAGCTCCACTGGGGCAGGGACTGATGTGAATGGCTAACTATTCTCTGTAAAGCGCTGCGGAATATGTGTGCGCTATATAAATAACTGGCAATAATAATAATAATAATAATATTTACCACCGCAAGTTCTCAAACCTGACTTTAACATATGGAAGGCATACAAACCGTCCAATGTATCAAGCAGTGTTTTATGAAACTGCTGCCTTTAGTTACAGCAAGTATCCGAAAAAATGATTGGACCATGGCACCGCATAGAGAATGCTAGACCAATGCTGAGTAGGCCATGGCCCTGCCTGGTATCTCTCACAGATATGTGATTGGCTGAATGTGCAAGCGATCGCTCCTGATTGGCTACCCGACTATTAGCTAATTTTGTACTGCCTGCTCATCGGGATTAGCCTGTTTGCTCTGAGGATATTTCTATTATTAAACAAAAAGATAAAATAAAAAATAAATAAGACAACAGGTATTTATTAAATCTGGGGGCAATACTTATTTATTAATGATGTACTACTATTGTGCTTATTTATGCTTTATGACTGGGGGCATCATTATTTATATTATTACTGTAGTCACTATTCCTTATTTTCTTAATACTGACGATATTACTACAGTATTTATTTTATTTTCAACAAGGGCACTACTGTTTTTTTTTTAACTTAGGGGCACCGTTATTTCTATTATTATGGGGGGCATTTCGTTTTTCTTCTTAACATGAAAACATTTAAAGAATGTGTGCACATGTGCATGCTGGTGCAAGTAGTTCTACAATCGTCAGCATTTAAGAACACTCAGGAGCTGTCAGTGCAAGCCGTCACCTCTAGCGTTCCAATAGACACTCCTGCTTCTCTTGTAATTAATAAAGTTTGAAATACCTCAAAGCTGTAAAGAACAATTTAACTTAGCTGATGAATTTCCACTTGAGTTAGACAAACAGTCGGGTCTGTGGGTGTTGCACATATTGTGAATACATTGGATGTTGCATACATTTCACTATAAGGAATGAAAGTAAAAGAGGATGCAAGGGAAAGGATAGAATGGTAAACAAATAATGTGATTAATTAAATGGTTACAAAGTGTCTGATTTAGGAAGGGTCATAAACCACAGCGTAAATGAAGACGGTTAACTTACCGCCACCCCGGAATGCCGGCCGTCGGAATCCCGACGGCGGAAGGTCGATCTGGGACTGAAGATAGGTGTCCAAATGCTGACGCCTATCTTTACCCCACGCCGAAATTACCGACGCCCGGCATCCCGAACGAGGTAAGTTGTGGATAGTTAGGTTGTAGCTGTGGGAGGGAGAGTTAGGTTTAGACATCCCCGGGGGGACTTAGGGTTAGGCACCTCCACGGGGAGGTTTAGGCTAGGGAAAGGGGGGGTTTGGTTTAGGCACCCCAGGGGGGACTTAGGGTTAGGCACCACCCCGGGAGTTTTAGGGTTAGGCACCACCAAGGGTGGGTTAGGGGGGGGGCAGGGGAGGGTTAGAGCACTTACAAGCTACTGTTGGGATGTCCCCCCTTCGGGCTTCCAGCGTCGGTATGAGAACCGGCAGCTATTCAGCCGTCAGTATTCATACCGATTCCATGAAGACGACTATGTTAATGCAGCAGGTAATGTCCTAAAATATACAAAGTGACACTAAAATTTTGTCAGTTGCAGTATGACCTGCTTTCCTTTCTTTGGTCCTCGAAACAGCTCTTGTGCCCTACCATATATTCCATAAAGTCTGCCCAACATAGCCTACTGTACATCAATGGCTTGGGTGATTAAATAAGCTGCTCAGTTAGCTCTCTGTAATGTATATAATTCAGTTAATCATTTCCTTTTCTTTCTTTTAGAACATTAAAACAAGATATGGTGTATATATTAATAAAACAGATTAAAGTAAAAAAAAGCAGAGGTTGTAGTCTTACTATGATATAGGTTAGTCTTTGTAATCTGGGGCAGCACCGTGGAGCAATGGTTTAGATGCTTTGGTTTCCTCCCACAATCCAAAAACATATTGGTAGGTTAACTTAATAGGCTTCTGACAAAAAAGTTAATCCTAGTGTACATTTGATAGGGAATATAGCTAGTAAGCTCCACTGGCGCAGGGACTAATGTGAATGTCTTAAATATTCTCTGTAAAGCGCTGCGGAATACGTGTGTGTTATATACTGTAAATAAAGGTTAATAAATCAATGTCAGTAATTTATCACTTAAGAAGGATGGCATTGATCTAAGTATTCACTCATGTAGTGAGTATTGCCACAAAAACAATAAAATTTGCACAGGTTCTAAAACTCGGCCCTCTGGCCCCAAACAGTGCATGTTTTCCAGGTCTCCTCACAGAATCACAAGTGAAATAATTAGCTCCAAATGTGGATCTTTTAAAATGTGTCAGTGAATGAATACACCTGTGCACCTGCTGGGTGACTTGGAAAATGTAAATTGTGTGGGGTCCTGAGGACCAAGTTTGAGAACTACTGCCCTAGTGCAGAGGGGCACCAGAGACATGCCTTCCCCCTATTGATGCTTTAAGGAATGGCACAATGAAACAGCCAGTAGTCAAGTGTCCTTGAGATATACTTACCAACATCGTGGCAGCCCTCTCCGGAAGGAGACTGCCAGGTCGGTGCAGCAGGGGGTGTGGAGGTGGCTTATGTGGGCGGTGCGGGGGCGTGCCGGAGACACTAAATTCCACACTCCAGATGGGTCCTCTAAAAAGGACCATTAGAACAGTAGTCTTAAGGTAACAAATAAGCTGAATAATTATGTAACAGGCAAGAAAGAATACAGAAATAGTGTCCACATACTGTATAGGATCTAAATGTTGAAAAGCCCTATCTCTGCTGAAAACAGGTGTTTCTGCCAGTGATAGGGCTTCACTCTATACATCAAGGAGCTAACTGCAGGGATAGCAGTTCTGTTGCCAGCGGTAACCCACAACAGTGGTAAGATGCACTGGGTTTTGCCGCTAACAGGTTCACCATGCAAAGCATGTGGAAGCCTATTTAACATCAATTGTGGCAGTGCAATTGTTCTGTGATCGCCATCTCAGGTGGAATCGGAATGAAATCCCGGCAGTCAGGATGCCTGCTGTCAATATACCGACAGCGGCATCCGGATGCTCAGGATCCCGATAAGGGTCTGGTAAGTATGATAACTTTCCCCCATACCCTAACCTTCTGTTCCTGCATCCTAATGCTAACCCTCCCCGTTAGTGCCTAACCCTCCCCACTAGGTGCCTAAACCTAACCCTCCCCCCTTAGTGCCTAACCCCCCCAGTGGTGCCTAACCCTAACCAACCTCCAGGGGTACCTAACCCTATCCTCCCCTAACCTAACCCAGTGGCAAACGCAGGATTTCTAGAGGGGGGTTTCCAAATGCTTTATTTTAGAGCGAGTGTGGCCAGTCCATGAAGAGGGCATAATTAGCACTTATCCAGCTTTAATATGTTACATACAAAGTATATTGTGTTGCATAATTCCAGCATATACAGTACCAGCGATCACAGTAAGCCATTAGATGCGGCAGTAGAACCATCCTGTCTGAGCTGAATGTTTTTTTTCAGATGTGGGCACCATTCCTGAGCATTGGAGCAAGTCCAGGAGTCTGAGGGAGCAGCAGAAGAATTTAGCACTGCCCTGGACATATATGTTCATATCGGTCTCCTTATGTACTGGATAGTGTATTATTGTACAGTATTAATAATTAACCCTATTGATGGTCTATAGCAGTGCACCCGTAACATTGCATGTTTTCCACATCTTCTAGTTGGTGCACAGGTTATTTATTACTGGCTGACACATTTTAAAAGATCCACAGTTGGTGCTAATCATTTCATTTGTGGTACTGAAAAGAATATGCAGCACTAGTAACATTCTATTATATTACTATGTCTTTTGTGGTCATGGTGTGTGCTGGGGACGGGGGTTTCCAGGCAGATGCAAACCCCCCCTGTGTTTGCCTATGTAACCCCCCTCCCCCATTGGTGCCTAAACCTAACCCTCCCCCATTAGTGCCTAACCCTAACCCCCTCCAGTGGTGCCTAACCCACCCCCGGGGGTACCTAACCCCATCCCCCCCTAACCTTACCCCCCCTAACCTAACCCTTCCCCCACTATACTTACGATCGGCAGCCCGGCTGTCCTCTACTGTCGGTATTCCGGTGTCGGTGTCCTGGCCGGGTAGTGGCATTCCGGCGCCGGAATTTCATCAGCCGGGATGCCGGCTGTAGGTAAAATAACTGCATCCCTCTCAGGTTGCCAGTAACGCAAGAAAATCAATAAAAAATACTTTACTTTGTGAATAAAGCGCTTTTTCAATGGTCAATATTTTTAGCTATTTATTTTTATGGTTTATTTTATTTTTGTTTTACAATTTTAATAAACAGACCCCATACGATGAAAAATACAGATCTGGGTCCAGCTGCAGCTGCTTAGCCTCCAAATAGCACAGTAGCTGTCTTGTATCAAACAAAAGGCTCACTGATGTCATTGGCAGCCTGGCAAACACACCAGGTTATTGGCAGCCTAATTGGCAGAGAATGATTTGTCATAATGTGATTTGTTAACCCAATAAATGTCAGGGGGACAGGGCTGACAAGCCTTTTAAAAAGATTGGAGCATTTACCAGTAGTAACCTTGCATTTATATGTGAGCTAATAATCAACTCATTGAATATATGCATGTCAGAATTATAGGAGATGTAATGCATGGACAAGGGTTACAGGAGATGTAATGCATGGACAAGGGTTACAGGAGATGTAATGCATGGACAAGGGTTACAGGAGATGTAATGCATGGACAAGGGTTACAGGAGATGTAATGCATGGACAAGGGTTACAGGAGATGTAATGCATGGACAAGGGTTACAGGAGATGTAATGCATGGACAAGGGTTACAGGAGATGTAATGCATGGACAAGGGTTACAGGAGATGTAATGCATGGACAAGGGTTACAGGAGATGTAATGCATGGACAAGGGTTACAGGAGATGTAATGCATGGACAAGGGTTACAGGAGATGTAATGCATGGACAAGGGTTACAGGAGATGTAATGCATGGACCAGGGTTACAGGAGATGTAATGCATGGACCAGGGTTACAGGAGATGTAATGCATGGACCAAGGTTACAGGAGATGTAATGCATGGACAACGTTTACAGGACATGTAATGCATGGACAAGGGTTACAGGAGATGTAATGCATGGACAAGGGTTACAGGAGATGTAATGCATGGACAAGGGTGCTGTGCTGCCAACTCTAAGTGGAGAGATCATGAACTGGAGTGAAGTTCACCAGAGCTGGATAGTTCATCAGATCAACACCTATTTTTGAACAGCAAAGCTACCAATTAATCACAATCATGATTGATCTCTTATTCTGGCACGACATCATAACACTGAAGAAGAGTCATTGCCCTGAATAGTCCATAATCTGCTTTGTCTGACTAAGGAGCATGTACATTGCATAACAGACAGTTAAGTATCCTCACTTGTAACTATTATTCACAGCAATGAGAGAGGATACTTCATACCGAAAGACACACAAAGAGTCTATATACTGTATAGTACAGTACTAGCCATCACTATACAGCCATTACATAAACCATGTACATAACACATCAGTGACAGGAATGAAGCATCGAAGCCAGCAGCCTGCAAGGAAGGGATCACACGATCCTTATCCGACAGGGCTTTAACTATAGCTAAGACAAATTAACACCATACTTAGATGGCGTTAATTGTTGGAGACAATATGTAAAAAGATAAGCTTTTTGGAGCTTGTAAAATAGCCTCATTTTATTGTCCCCATAGGGAACTATGGGGATGGTGGTAGTGACTGAATGCCAGAAATACTGTTTCTATGATATCTCCAGTACTGCAGTAGTAATAATTAGGTCTGATTCTTAATTTTGCCATAATCCTGGGATAATGTCTATTTCATAATTAGGCCACTAAGGGGGGTATTCAATTAGAGGCGAAAAGTCTGTTTTATCGCCGATGACGGCATTTTCGCCTATTTCAATTATCCCCGTATTCAATTTCAAAGACTTTTCGCCGGTGCAAAAAGACTTTGTTAAAAAACGGGGATAACTTTTCTCCATGTAATACATGGCGAAAAAAAGTGCAGAATTGGGGTTTAGTGGTGCAGGCTTAAAATAAATAGCCTGCAGCCCTGGGGGATCCCCTAAAAGTAATCTGTGTAAAAAAAAATCCTCAGGACACCCCAAAAATTAGCACTTCCGAAAGAGGTTTTTAACCTCCATTCAGTATTTAGCAAACAGCTGTAACTTCAGCTTTCCGCTGTTTGTGACTCTACTGCTTACTCCATCTATACATCGCATTAACGGTACTGACCCCATTGCCGGCAATGGGGACCCAGCAAAGCCTTCCAAGCTTTACAGAGTTCCTGCCCAGTTGAAGTGCAATGTGCAAGGGAATTAGTCATTAGCCTGTCGCTGGCAGAGGTAGGCTGCTGGCAACACATGCAGAGGACTTCAACGAGGACATAGCTGGACCTCGTCGAACAGTTACAGTAAGTGAAATATTCAATAGGATCATGATGATACTAAACTAAATATGCCACCAATATTTAGTATTAGTGTTAAATGGAGACCCATGACCCCTATAGGCACCATACTGGTTTCAGGCCCTGTTAATTAAAAAAAAAACTGCAAAAAACACAGGTTTTGGTAATCTGGGCCCCAGGTGGGATCCAGCATTGTCTAATGGATGATCTGGCAAATTAGATCTTGGTACCCACCCAGAAGGAAGATGCAGGTGGCTTCTGTGGGAGTGGGGTGAATCAGGTCATTATGGCTCCTCCACCCTGCAACCCAGGTCCTTGTCTTGTGGCATTATCTCGCTCCTCTTACTGCCTATTACACTAACAAGAGGGAGTCTGGGGGACTCCCTAAACTTTAGGGGCCTCCTGAATTTTCCAGGAGAGCAAGCAAGTATTAAGTACTGTTCATTAGTTGGAATTAAAGCAAATTTGAAAATGGGGATTAGTAACACATGTTTTTGTCAACAGTGTTAATTTGGATTCATTGATCACTAGTACTATATCTTGTCTCCCAAAAAAAAGAAGGCGATTCTTAAAAGAAACCGAAAAACTTTAAAGAGTCAACAGCTTATACAGCTTCTATCTTTTTCTTTTTACATAAATTCAAAGCACAGCAATCTCTTCTAAGTCAGCGGAGTCCTATTTTTCAAAGATAGGAGCTTTGTATATTTTCCACTAATCTTTAACACACTGAATGTGCCGTTTAGCTGTGAAAAACAGTTCTTGAAAACATAGCAAGTGTTCTTTTCCATTCCTGTTGATAATGTAAATACTGCCTCTTATCATTGTGGGTTTCCTGAGAGCTATTTGAAAGAGTGGCCAAACCTTTGCCAATACAATTAGTTTCTCAAAGAAAAAAAATCAAATATTAAAGTCCAGGATTCAGTTTGATAGACATGCACTTTAATAATTACCATACTGTTATTATTTATGGTGGAGTATAGAAACATACACTATAGGGCTGGATTATAAAACAGCCAGATATTATTCAGTGTTTTAAAAATAGAATTAGTGAGAGAGGGCGACCTCTGAGAGAGTTTCTTTTTTTTTCTGTGTTTTAGAGAACTGTTTACAGTTTGACACAACCAATTCTAAAGCACACAGGACCTCATTTAAAATTGTGCTGCTGAGCCAAAGCTTAGCTTTCAGTTTGAGAATCAGTTTTCTGCATTAAATAGGACTGCATAGTGCAGCGACCTCAAGAAATAGGAATTAGATGGTGCTCTCTCTCTCTCTATATATATATATATACATATATATATATTTGTGTGCGTGTGTATATATATATATATATATATATATATAAGCAGCAATGACCACCACTCACACAGCTATTTGTTGGGTGACTAAACAAATGCATTGACGAAAAACAAGTAAAGTTTCTCTGAAGCGTTAACATTCACCAGTTACTCGTTGTAACACTATTTTGTGCCCCGAGTGCCGTTCCCTCTTGGTGGATTATATATATATATAGCGTTCCCGCTAGGCTGTTTTAGAGGGGCGCGGCGCCCTGCCCTCCTTCTGGAGGACAAAAAGCACTCTGCCCTCCAGGAGGAGGGCAAAAAGCGCCCTGCCCTCACAGCCTGCGGGTGCCGTTCTCACCCGTGGGACGTAGTGTCCCACGGGTGGACAAACATGCGGTGACCCGGTCACCGCCAGAGAATAGACGCCGGGCGCATGCGCCCGGCATCTATTCTCCCTTTCGGCAGCGCTTGGGGGCTGCCGGGCACGCCCCCAAGTATAACGAAAAGGGGACGCGTCTTATAGACACGCCCCCTTTTCATGACCATGCCCCCTTTTCGGGCGCGCGCACAAGATTACCCTCTCTAGCTCCGGTGCCCTGCCTGCCGCCGGAGCTAGAGTGAACACTATATATATATATATAGGGCTATTTTTCTGGAAAAAAATGATCAGGAACTGTGGGTGGAGCTACTGTGGGTGAAGCTATAGAAAAATAATTATATGTATTATATATACTCATATGTATTATATACACTACCGTTCAAAAGTTTGGGATAACTTAGAAATTTTCTTATTTTTGAAAGAAAAGCACAGTTTTTTTCAATGAAGATAACATTAAATTAATCAGAAATACACTCTATACATTGTTAATGTGGTAAATGACTATACTAGCTGCAAACGTCTGGTTTTTAAAGGTGTATAGAGGCCCATTTCCAGAAACCATCACTTCAGTGTTCTAATGGTACATTGTGTTTGCTAAGTGCGTTAGAAGACTAATAGATGATTAGAAAACCCTTGTGCAATTATGTTAGCACAGCTGAAAACGGGTTTGCTCATTAGAGAAGCTATAAAACTGGCTTTCCTTTGAGCTAGTTGAGTATCTGGAGCATCACATTTGTGGGTTCGATTATACTTTCCAAATGGCCAGAAAAAGAGAACTTTCATGTGAAACTCAACAGTCTATTCTTGTTCTTAGAAATGAAGGCTACTCCATGCGAGAAATTGCCAAGAAACTGAACATTTCCTACAACGGAGTGTACTGCTCCCTTCAGAGATCAGCACAAACAGGCTCTAACCAGAGTAGAAAGAGAAGCGGGAGGCCCCGATGCACAACTGTGCAAGAAGACAAGTACATTAGAGTCTCTAGTTTGAGAAATAGATGCCTCACAAGTCCTCAACTGGCAGCTTCATTAAATGGTACCCGCAAAATACCAGTGTCAATGTCTACAGTGAAAAGGCGACTCCGAGATGCTGGCCTTGAAGGCAGAGTGGCAAAGAAAGCCATATCTGAGACTGGCCAATAAAAGGAAAAGATTAATATGGGCAAAAGAACACAAACATTGGACAGAGGAAGATTGGAAAAAAGTGTTATGGACAGACGAATCGAAGTTTGAGGTGTTTGGATCACACAGAAGAACATTTGTGAGACGCAGAACAAGTGAAAAGATGCTGGAAGAGTGCCTGACGCCACCTGTCCAGCATGTTGGAGGTAATGTGATGGTCTGGGGCTGCTTTGGTGCTGGTAAAGTGGGAGATTAGTACAAGGTAAAAGGGATTTTGAATAAGGAAGGCTATCACTCCATTTTGCAGTGCCATGCCATACCCTGTAGACAGCGCTTGATTGGAGCAAATTTCCACCTCCAACAGGACAATGACCCAAAGCACACCTCCAAATTATGCAAGAACTATTTAGGGAAGAAGCAGGCAGCTGGTATTCTGCCTATAATGGAGTGGCCAGCGCAGTCACCAGATCTCAATCCCATTGAGCTGTTGTGGTAGCAGCTTGACCGTATGGTATGCAAGAAGTGCCCATCAAGCCAATCCAACTTGTGGGAGGTGCTTCAGGAAGTGTGGGGTGAAATTTCTTCAGATTACCTCAACAAATTAACAGCTAGAATGCCAAAAGTCTGCAATGCTATGATTGCTGCAAAAGGAGCATTCTTTGACGAAAGCAAAGTTTGAAGGACAAAATAATTTCAAATAAAAATCATTATTTCTAACCTTGCCAATGTCTTGACTATGGCCCTGATTCAGAGCCGGACGCTCTGACCGAAGCGCTCGCTCTGAATCAGGGCCCACCTCCATAAATATGGAGCGGCCTCCTGGACGCTCGTATAGCTGTGGGTCACCACCCACAGCCTATACGAGCGTGCAGGATGATGGTCGCGATGGTCTTGACCATTGCGACCAGAAGCCTGCGGTTGAGTTTCTCAACCGCAAGGCCAGGAGTGATTTTGGCTCTATCAGACACTAGTGATGTCAGTGCGGCCGGCTTCTGACGGTAGGCGTTCCCTTGGGAACGCCTCCGTCTGGCTGGCATACCCCCAGCACGCCCACCAAAGGGGGCGTGCTGTCAATCAACATCGACAGCACGCCCCCTTTGATCAGACACAACGAGCGAAGGAAAGTCCTTCGCTCGTCGCGTCTCGTGCATGCGCACGACGGAGCTCCCTCCGACGTGCGCATGCGCAGTGCACACTATCGACCCACTTGCGAGCGGACAGCCACTCGCGAGTGGGTCTGAATGAGGCCCAATATGTTCTATTCATTTTGTGACTCATTTGATAAATAAAAGTCAGTTTTCATGTAAAACACAAAATTGTCTGGATGACCCCAAACTTTTGAACAGTAGTGTGTGTGTATATATATATCCAGACCTTCCAATAAACAGAGGCACTCTGAGACTGGTAAAGCAACAAGCGTGTAATGGAAACAGACACCAACGTTTCGGGACCAAACGTGTCCCTTTGTCAAGGCATATATATATATATATAGTATTTAGAAAGGGAGGCACTCAAAAGGGCCTTTAAAATAACACTTATCTTATGGAAAATACATTTTGGACCAGGTCATTACGTCATAGTTAATGAGAGGTTCCTGCTTGTTCCTGTTGAAAAATAGCACTGTATTGTATAAGTATATACAGTACTTGTGAAAAGTCTGAGCACACCAGTATATTTTCAGAAATTTTCAATTTAACTGCACAGTAATGAAATTAAACCTGTTTTATTGGCTTTGTTCACACAATAAACAACTGTTTGAACAATAAGGAAACAAAAAAAAAATACTTGTTTTGACTTTTAGGCAAGTTTATTTAGGTAGTGTTGACGGGTTAGCGCTTTTGGACTCCCACTCACCGTCACTGACCACCTGTCACTGACTTCGCCCACTGCGCCATGGTAGTTTAATGAAGCTGCCACCACCAAGCTCCTTTCAGCGGCGCTTAGAACCGCTTTTTACGTACAGTCAGGCTAATACCTCGGCACCTGGAACCGCTTCTGCTGCGTATGCATTTGATTAGCTGCGGACACACCTCCTGTTTGGTGTCAGCTGTTCCCACCTGATCCCTGGCAATGAACCAGGTCTGCACAGTAGCTTGGCAGAGGGCTTGAACTTGGAGACGCTGAGCTCTTACCCAGAACAGCCGGAGAAAGGAATAGCGATTGCAATTCTGTTGGTCGCAGGATTGAGACGCAATTGAAGTCAGGCAAGATGTTTATTGCTCAAAGTCTTAAAAAGGACTCAACCTTCCAAATGAAGGGGTACATTTAGCATACAGGAATTTTATCAAATCAGCAGTTCTCCTCAAAGAATTTACAGGGTTGAACAACATACAGGGCTCACAGGCCCTCTTTTTATATCATTCTTACACACAATATCACAGGGGGGTAAATGCGCCCTGGGTTCCACTCAACCAATCATGATTCCTCACATAATATACTTTAACAACATATTACATTTCAAAGGAGTCACCCAATTTCCTCCTTTCTAATCCAATCAGGCTATCTCACAAAACATAAATAAATACGTCTTACATTTCACCAAAATTAAATCAATTTCCTTGATACCACCCAAAAACATTTGGTTTCCTAAGCACAAACTGAATTAGCTTATACTGTTTCTGAAAAGGTAAATATAATGCAAATTTCTATTGCATTCGTCTTTTCACATGTCTATGACTAGACAAGTTTTGGCTTTCTGAGACTTAACACCTTGTAAATTCTTATATAAAATAGAAGCTTCCTAAACACAAACAACTTGTTTTTACCAAACTGGCTGGGTATTGTACATAGAGACACACCAGAGACCTCTGCATTGCATTTCAATGAAAGTGCTAAACGAAGGTTTGGCCACCACATCAGGATAATTACATATCACTAGGAGGTGAGAATGTCTCATAACCATTTGACTTAAATGTTGCAGCCTTCTAAAACAAACAACTTATACATTCCTTATAAGTGCATAGGCTAAACATTTAAAAAGTAAATTTCCACAACTGCGCAAAGCACATTGAATGACATGTTCAAACACATTACTTATACATTCGCAGTACGTGGCGCATTGCGAATAAAGGTCCTTTTAAAAACTGTCACGGTATGAGGGTTAATCTCTTCAGTGCCGTGGCAGCCATTTTAATCACGTGTGGTCAGCCTCCGGCCACAGGTAGTTTTAGGTAGTCTGCTTTCATTGAAGTGACGACCCTTAGCTTTGATAAGCACTTTGCATATCCTTGGCATCCAATTTTCAAATGTTTCCAGCTTTTGGCAATCCATTCGACTCCAGCAGCTTCGAAGAGCCTCCCAGAGGCCCTCATAGTTGGTAGGCATCAGTTTTTGGACTTCCCTGTCTAGTTCTTCCCACAAAAACTTGATGGGTGAAACATTTGGTGATTGAGGTGGCCATTCCATTTTTGTTACGAATTGAGCATCTTGTTTCTTTTGCAAATAATTAGTACACAACTTGGACGTATGTTTTGGATTGTTATCTTGTTGGAAAACAAAGTTCTGACCCACAAGTCACCTTCCGGAGGGAATCGCATGACGCATTAATATGTTGTGGTACACCTTTTGATCCATTATTCCATTGATTCTGACTAAGTCACCAACTTAGTTTCCCGCGAAAAATCTGCAAACCATCACATTGCCTCCTCCATGCTTTACTGTTGGTGCTACATAGTCTGGGAGAAAGCGCTCACCTGGACGAAGACGCATAAAAGCCCGGCGATGCGAGCCAAAAAGTACAAATTTCGATTTGTCGGTCCAAAGCACCCTCTTCCACCGTTCCTCAGTCCAATCCTTATGCTCCTTAGCCCATGCATACCTTTTTGCTACGTTTGTAGCACGTAGAAGTGGTTTTCTTACTGCAACCCTACCACTAAGGCCATATTCCTGCAAGAGCTTGGCCACCGTCCTATCGCAACTCCCTTCCTATTTCCGGAGCAGTCAAACATCTGTTACGCTTGCTAGTAGTCACAATGAAGTTGTCCTTGCGAACAGTTGTTTTTGGATGACCAGTTTGTTTTCTTGTAACATTTTGACCGTTTTTTGACTTTCGTTCAATAGCCCGATGCACGGCCCCAACGGATACCTTCAAACGTTTGTGGATTTGCCACAAAGAATAACCTTCCCTCAAAGCAATGATTTGAGCATGTGTTACCACACTTAGCTCACAGTTCTTTTTGCCCATTTTTGACTAACTGGAGCTTTCAGGAATTATTATGTGTTTAAGTGGCACTCCCACCGTGGGCATTTATTATGTATACTGTATAAGTGGCACCGCTACCGTGGGCATTTATTATGAGTATAAGCGGCACGGCTGCTGTGGCCATTATTATAGTGTACTAATTTTTGGACACATTTCTATCGATTTTCCGCGTTGCATCACTACGGAAATAATATATTTTGGTTTTTTTAACATATTCCATTCATACACAAGTAGCAGAATGTATGATAAACAAGCTTCTTTTTGATTTCAGGGGGTGTGCTCAGACTTTTGACTAGTACTGTATGTATATATATATATATATATATATATATATAATCATCTTGTAATAGAATTGGGGTAGGAGGTCCCACTCCTGGGGTAGATGGACACCACCTAACACACAGCAGACAGGAATCCGCACACCAGTTTTCCTGCAAGCTAGCCGTAGCTAGTTTTTATTGTGCAGTATAAAAACAGAATTAATAAAAATAAATCCTAGCCTGTCTGGGCGCTAACTAAACAACAGGCCTATTGCCCTCCCCACAAACATAGGCATATGCACAGTACTTATGATAAGTATAACAAAGTGTCTCTGAACAAGCCTGCCTGCTTGCTCTCCCCAGGTGTGAGACTTACGTGAGCCTCTTCCAGGTGCAATCGCTAATCAGCCTGCTCTCAGGCTAAAAGGCCCAAACACCACAAATGGCCCTTTGGATGGAGACCCCTTCTCTTCTCACATCCACACCCCCAGGACCCCTTTATCTGGCTTATACTAAAAGCCCAAAACTCCAAAATCAAGCTCAGACATTTCCTGGGGTTTTCAAAACATACAGTAGGTCAAGACTCTGGGACACACATATATGCCATCCGGCACTTTTCCAGTGCTTCTATCACATATCCTCCCTTTGTATCGACCTGTGGGGCAGAACAACTGTATCCTCCAAACAATAAATACCCAACAAAGCATATGTTCTACTGTAAACTTAAAGTTTTTCAGTACCAAGAACCACCTTGTTATTCTCCCATTGCTCTCTTTATTCTCTGACATCCATTTCAAACGGGCATAGTCAGTGATCAACCTGAATTTCCTTCCCATCAAGTAGTACCTGAGAGTTTTTAATACCCATTTTATGACCAACGCTTCTTTTTCAACAGTACTGTAGAATAGTTTCTCTCGTGTACATTAAATTTTCTACTTAAGTAAATAATGGGGTGTTCTTCACCTTCTTTGCTCTGGGACAGGACCGCTCCTATGCCTACACCTGATGCATCAGTTTGCACAACAAACTCCCTGTGGAAATCAGGTGTCATCAGGACTGGTTTGGTACACAATGTTACCTTTAATTCCTGAAAAGCCTTTTCTGCTTCAGGACTCCATTTAACCATAACTTTTTGTTTACCTTTGGTAGGGTCTGTCAATGGGACTGCAATGGTGGCAAAATTGGGCAAAAATCTCATATAATACCCCGGTATTCCTAGAAATGCTCTCACCTGCTTCTTATTTAGGGGTCGTGGCCAATTTTGTATTGCCTCAACTTTATTAAGTTTGGGCTTTATCAACCTCTGCCAATGGTGTATCCAAAATACTTTACTACTTCCATCCCTAGACAACATTTTTTTGGGTTGGCTTTCAATCCTGCCTTATAGATGGAGTCCAACACTGCTTGTACTCTGGGTAAGTGACTGACAATCAGGACTATAAATTATTACATCATCTAGATAAGCAGCAGCATACTGTCTATGGGCTTTAGAATTGTATCCATCATTCTTTGAAAGTTAGCAGGGGCACCATGTAACCCAAATGGCAACATCTTGTATTGGAACAACCCTTCCGGTGCAGAAACGCTGTCTTTTCTTTGGCACTGTCAGTTAACGGCACTTGCCAATACCCTTTGGTTAAATCTAGAGCAGTTTAATATCTGGCTGTTCCTAATCTTTCAATTTGCTCATCCACCCTAGACATTGGATAGGCATTGAACTTTGACACACTGTTCAATTTACGGAAATCATTGCAGAAGCGCAAACTCCCATCAGGCTTTGGAATAAGCACAATGGGACTTGACCACTCACTATGTGATTCTTCAATTACACCCAATTGCAACATTTTTTTAATTTCTTTGGACACTGCTTCCCTTTGGGCATCTGGTATTCTATAGGGCTTTAGGTTAATCTTAACCCCTGAGTCAGTGATTATGTCATGTTTAATGACTGTGGTTTTACCCGGTATGTCTGAAAACAAAACCCTATTCCTGATAAGAAATTCTTTAACTTCCTGCTGTTGAATGGCTGACAGGGTTTTAGCTACTGTAACTTTGGGAACCAATAGCCCTGGGTTTTCCCGGAGGGGCTGGGATTGCTGACAGAGCTGCTCTATCCTTCCAAGGTTTTATAAGATTTACAGGGTATATCTGTTCTGGCTTTCTGGTCCCCGGCTGGTAAACTTTATAATTAATCTTTCCCACTTTTTCTAGAACTTCAAAGGGTCCTTGCCACTTAGCCAAAAGTTTACTTTCTACTGTGGGAACCAACACTCTGCCCCCTGAGCAAAGATGCGTAATTGGGCATTGTGGTTGTACACCCGCTGCTGTGCCTGTTGGGCCTGTTCCAAGTGTTCTCTCACTATCGGCACCACTGTAGCATTCTTTCCTTCATTTGGGAAACATGCTCAATAACAGTTTTATACGGACTGGCCTGCCCCTCCCATGTCTTTGGCAATTTCACGTAATCCCTTTGGGTGTCTCCCGTACAATAAATCAAAAGGTGAAAACCCAGTGGAGGATTGGGGAACCTCTCTTATGGCCAAAAACCAATAAGGTAACAAGTAACCCCAATATCTACCATCTTTGTCCACCACTTTCCTTAGCATGTGTTTTAAAGTTTTGTTAAACCTCTCCTCTAACCCATCAGTCCGGGGGTGATGCTGAGAGGTTCTTAACTGATCAATTTTAAACAGGCAGCAAAACTCTTTTTACATAAATGGGGTACCTTGGTCGGTCAGGATTTCCTTAGGTATTCCCAATCTGCTAAAGACATGGACTAACTCTCTAGCAATGGATGTTGGCGTATTGCGCAATGGTATCGCTTCTGGATACCTGGTAGCGTAATCCATTATCGCCAGAATATATTGATGGCCCCTGGCAGATTTAATTAAAGGTCCAACCAAATCCATAGCTATTCTTTCAAACGGAACCTCAATAATGGGTAATGGGACAAGTGGACTTTTAAAATGGAGAATGATACTGACATTCAGGGCAGGATGAACAATATTCAGATACCTCTTTATATATCCCAGGCCAGAAAAACCTCTGTAAAATTCACTCAGTGGGTTTCTATACCCCTAGGTGACCTGCGGTTATGTGACCATGAGCTAGGTCTAACCCTGTTCTTTTATATGCCTTGGGAATTACCAATTGTTCCACAATATCTTTCCCTTTCTTAGTCACCTGATACAAAAAAACCTGGTGTACTGCCATGTGAGGATATGACAACCGACTATCAGGGTCTACAGGTTTGCCATTAATCACTTTTACATTCTCCCTGGCTTTTACTAGAGTAGGGTCATTTAACTGCTGCACGGCAAAGATCTCTTTTCTGACTTCAAGATCAGGCAGACGATCAACTGGTTCAACAACATTTCCTATCTCAGTGGGAGGCTCATCATTCGGCGACCCACCATCACTCTCAGCATTCTCTGGTTACCAATCATGCTAGAAAAAGGGAACATTTCAGACTCAGAAGACACACCCACTGCTACTGTATCAGTAACCTTCTCAAATGGGTCAGGATATTTACTTCTGTAACAAATCGGCTTTCCCACAACTTCCAGAAGTGAGAAAAGTCTCTCCCCAATATTGCATCATACACCAAGCCATGAACCAAACCCACAAAGACTACAGTGGAACCACACTGCGTTTCTATGTTCACTTTCGCAGTAACATAATACCGGGTATCCCCATGTATGCAAATTACACCAACAGCTTTTCCCTTACGATCAGGGGTTCACCAGTTCAGCTTTCATAAGAGTAACCAGGCTACCACAATCTAACAGAGCCTCTACTCAGTTGCCTTCTATAGTGACTATACACATTTGTTTATCTGTCTCAGCCTGTCGGTCAGAAGTACAGGCTGGCTGAGCAAAGAAAGACACTCTGAATATATGCAATGTGATACTGCTTATGTCAATTGCAGAGGTAAGTGAATAATTAGCAGCAATATGGCCCAAACCACCACATCGAAAACATTGTATCATATTGTTATCAAGTCTTTTACAGGGTTGGAACCTTCCTGGTCCTACGGGCCTACTTCCAGGTTCCAAACCCACAGTCTTAGCATCTTTCTCCCCTGGAACAGTCTTACCAGTGATCACTGGGGATCGCCATTGCAGAAGTGGGGCACCCTCAACAGTTCCTTAGCCACCACATACCTCTCCACTAGTTCAACCAATTGGTCTGCTGTTTTAGGGTCTGTATGGCTCACCCACTTGCACAGAGTTGCAGGTAGAGATTACAGGTATCGATCCATGATGACCCTTTCCACAATCTAAGGTCCTGTTAGAATCTCTGGCTGCAGCCATTTTGTGGTCAGATGGATGAGGGCATGTATTTGAAAGCGTGGAGGCTTTTCTGTTTGGAACTCCCAGCGGTGGACTCGTTGGGCGTGAACAAGCACTGTGACTCCCAATTGATTTAGGATTTCTTGTTTCAGTTTATCATAGTCTTTAGCATCAGTCAGGCTCAAGTCAAAGTATTCTTTTTGCGGTTCTCCAGACAGGAAGGGTGCCACAAGACTTGCCCGCTGCTCTTTAGGTCAATTCTCTCTTTCGGCTGTTCTCTTGAAGGCAGTAAGATACGCTTCAACGGCATCACACTGGGTAATTTTTCGCAGAAAGTGACTGGACCGTATGGAACGAGTGTTAGTTGGACCATCAGTGGAAGCATCTCCAGACCTGGCTTCCAGCTGCTGTACCACCTCTCTTAAGGCCTGGCGGTTCTCCTCTATGGTCACTTGTTGCCTCAAAGGCCAACAGTTGCACCCTGGTGGATTCTTGCTGAGCCCTGGTAGCTTCCTGCTGAGCTGCCGTAGCCTGGAGCAAGGCCTTAACAGTGTCCTCCATGTGGTCTTTGGGTGTAGTTTTGAAGTGCAATCTGGATTCCCTAAGCATCTGCCAATGCCACCTTCATGGATTTCACAGAAAACAAGTTGATATTCAAAACGACAAATTGGTGTCAGTCACTTTAAATTTTAAATGTAGATCTTTTCCACTTGCTGCAATTTTCAGTGTGTGTTGCCTGGATTCTCCACCACTTGAAATAGGATTGGGGTAGGAGGTCCCCCCTCCTACCCCGACAGGAGTCAGTAATCAGCATACCAGTCCAGGTTTTCGTGCAAGCTAGCCGTAGTTAGTTTTTTTTGTGCAGTATATAAACAGATTCCCTCTCCAAAAAGGCAGGGCCTATTGCCCTCACCACAAACATAGGCATATGCACAGTACTTATGATAAGTATAACACAGTGTCTCTGAACAAGCCTGCCTGCTTGCTCTACCCACATCCACTCCTCCAGGACCCTTTATACGGCTTTTATGAAAAGCCCAAAACTCCAACAAGTACAGACATTTCCTTGAGGTTTCAAAACACATATGTCAAGAATCTGGGACACATATATATGCCATCCAGCACTTTTCCAGTGCTTCTATCAGAAAAAAAAAAGTATATACAATATATATATCTCAAATAAACACAAGGCATCACCCAGAGACTTATATCAAAAATAATTTTTTAGAGATGAAAAAACATGATCATGTTTTTCATCACTAAAAAATTATTTTTGATATAAGGGTCTGAGTGACGCCTTGTATTTATTTGCAGAATGAGTGCCGGGATTTGAGTGCCGGGATTATTGGATTGTATATATCAAATGTTATATCTGCAAGCACGGAATACAATCAGCATGGTACCCTCAGGGTTTAAAATTAGCACTATATATTGGAAAAACATATCACCAACATTTCATGGCTATTTGGAGCCCTGTTATCAGGGTGCAAACATATACACTATATATTTTTCTTTCCAGTGATGATTTCTTATAATAGAGCTGTGGGTAGTCCTCGAAAATGAATCAAAATAACATGTAAAAAGGAAAAAAAACATACATAGTGTGATATGTCTTAACAAAAGTACACCCCTTGTGTAAGGAAGACTAAAGTGAACAAAGGGCCTGATTCAGAGCCGGACGCTCTGAACGAGCGCCCGCTCTGAATCAGGGCGTTTTTTTGTTTTTTATGGTGCGTCCTCCTGGACGCTCACATAGCTGTGGGTTACCACCCACAGCTTATGCGAGCGTCCATGATGATGGTCGCGATGGTCAAGACCATCGCGACCATCGGGCTTGCGACGAGACCCTGCGGTAGGGTCTCGGTGACCGCAAGCCCTGGAGTGAATTTGGCTCTATCAGAGCTGATGTCAGTGGGGCCGGACCCAGACGGTAGGCGTTCCCATGGGAACGCCTCCGTCTGGGCAGCCACGCCCACCAAAGGGGGCGTGCTGTCACTCACCATTGACAGCACTCCCCCTTTGGTGCGAGACACCGAGCGACAGCCTCCTTGTCGCTCGCCGGGTATCGCATATGCGCACAACGGAGTAGCCTCCATCGTGCGCATGCGCATTTGGGTACCATCGACCCGCTTGCGAGCGTCCTGCGCTCGTGAGCGGGTCTGAATGAGACCCAAAGTCCTTTTCCAAAAAGAATAAATAATTTGAAGAGTATCCGCAGGACGGGATGGTTAATGCACCCTTATGTAAAGTAAATGAAAAGAAGTGCACATAAAAGTATATTTACAGTTCTTATGTTGATTCTTTTCAGATGATAACTCCAAACATGCAAAAGGAAAAGAGTAAATATAGTGTAACACCGATAATGATTAAAAAAATTTGTTTAATAGTAGACACTCACTTGAGTGAAATAAAAACAGCAGCATACAATAATACAAAAAGGTGAACCACCCTAAAAGGGCCCGTACCAGAAATCAATGAGATGAACCCTAAACAAGTAATATATGGATGTTGGATCAGGATCTCTGTGTCAGGTTCTCATCAGTCCTTGAGTAATCTTGATGCGTTTCAGTGACCTTTTACATTGATAAATAATGTGGTTCTGTCTGGACTTCCTTTTTTAACCCAGTCTAGTCCATTCACCATAGACAATTGATTCATTTGATTCAATATTACCAATTCAATAATGTTTTACATTTAAAAAAAAACACATTATAATAATATTGCATTTAAACAAGAAATACATAAAGAAAAATATATATCCATAATAAAATGCATATTTTTAGAAAGAAAAAAAATAAAGAAATAATTGGAAGTGACGTTTCGTACCCTTCTAGTTATTAGTTGGAGGCTCTAATGGAATGGATTAAAACCTAAATTAGTATAAGAAAAGAGCAAGTGTATCAAAACAGAAATAGATTACAACAATGTTGCAATACATAATTTCAATAAATAAATACAATAAAAGAAATTATTCTTTCCTTTGAGGACTTTGCAGATGTTTCCATAGGGTTACATATAAGGGGGCAAAAAGAGAAAACAAAAAAGAAGATAAATTCACAAAAACCATTTCACCTCAAAATCTGCATTCAATCCTTCTGGCATAAGCGTCTATAATTTGTAAATATATTTCATCTCAGATTTAGCCAATTTAGTATCTAGTTTCTTATGTCTCCATTGTAGTTTAACATGAAAGATTGTTCCAAAGGATTAGATATTATTTATGTTACAATCATGAACTTATGTAAAATAGGCCGAAAGAGTGGGTTTCTAACCCTTTTTTTTATATTTTTAAGATGCTAAAATAATCTGTTAAAGCAGATGATGTGTGATAAATATAAAAAAAAGTCACATTTGAAACTAATAAAATAAAAAAATATATATTTTTTTTTTTCATTTATGATAACTTTTTCTTTACATTGTATTTTATGAATGCATCATCAATTGCACTTACTATAAAACTTGTTTATTTTGATCACACATAATGGGATTTTTCTTAATTATATTTTAATATTTGGAAACAGATTTTTCAATTTTCTCATGATCTTTAGGAAAATTAGTTATGAAAGACCATTTAAAATCTCTGTCTATGGCTTCTACAGTACTTTTTCTTTGTGATTTAGAAGATCCAGCAGGTAAGCCCCAATAGGGTCCGACGCGTTTCGTCTGATTCCAAACTTCCATTGTGCTTTTAGCTCATCTGTACTAACATACACGGAGGCTAAGAGACCCCTTTTCAAGAGAAGCAAGACCATATTTGATGAGCATACATTCTTTAATTTGGGTACGCATGTGACCATAGAGGTTACAAATATTTAGGTGTTTATACTTTAATGCACTATTTGAGGCGTACCTTGTCTTCCTGTTTTTCCAGACCACTTCAAACTTGAAATGGTGCATTCTACAAGGCCACAAGCCATATATGTTTTGTGTATATATACATTTATTGCACGTGTTTTTTTGTCACAAAGCCCTAATTTGGTTCTAATGCATACACACACAATTACATACTGTATATAAATTTTTCATACACTGAGGAGATGTAATGTGGTAATTTATGATGTCCATTTTAATTATAATATTAGTTAGCGCTTTACAGACAGAACAATGTCAACACAGTCACATAGTTTTTCATACTCCTGTTTAACACAATTACTGCATCAAATTATATTATATATAACGAAGATTTTATATACTGAATATGGGCTGTTTCATATACCTATCCACAAACATTTTTATTTTTTTATGAACTTTAAAACTAGGTCGTCTGATATGAGTGATCATTATCTATATTTAACTTGTTTCAAGTTTCTTTTTATAGCTTTTATTACATTTCAAAAGGTTTGATATCCCTAATCATGGTAAACATAATGTCATTGTACATTGATCTTTCCATATGCTGATTTATATTGCTATAGTCGATACTCTATACTTGTTTCTTATGGTGGCTCCATAGAAACTATATTCGTTTATCATTGCACTTTATGGGTGCGGGCTTAACTATTTTTCTTTTTTACTACTTTTCTCTTTTACTATCTTTTAGTGCCACAGTTCTGTGTACTTTCAGCGCCACAGTTCTGTGTTAATGTGCTTCCTCAGGAGTCCATACTGATTTCCACTGTTTAGCAATGAGTATGTTTAGTCACCCAGCAAAATGTTCTCCAGCCCAGATTATGTTGTTTTGTTTCAGCAAAGGTAGTGTCAAAGCTGAATAATTGGCTGAGACAAGTTCAGCTTAAAATGTAATCGCGGCGACGCCATCTTGCGACTGGCCGCAAGACGCCATCTTGTGAATGGCAGCAAGACTCCATTTTAGAAAAGAAAGCTTACACAAGCGCCATTTTGTTAAAAATACATAGTACACAATCCACAGTGCAAAATTGCTAAAAGTAGCAATTTTGCTACTCACAACGCAAAGTTGCTAAAAAGTAGCACGAACAGCTTTTTAACAATCTTCCCCTAACACCTACCGACGGTGTTTAGCAGACATAAAATAACTTTCCAACACATTAAAATCACCACAGGCTTATATTTGAGAAGTAGCAAATTAGTGGTGTTTTCCCTGCACTTCATGTTAATCATAGGACAATGCAAAATAGCGATTTAGACGCACAGCCAGCTTTTTAGTGATCTTTCCCAAACCCATACTGGCATGCTCACACACATACACAGAAGCCTTTCCAACTTAGTGCTGGTCGCTAAGTGCCCCACAGACCCTCAAAGCACAGCACAATTTAGTGTCATTTCTCCCTGCATACACATTCAAAAACAATGGTCCCGCAGTGCGAAAGGAATGATTATTACTTGGTTTAATCGCAATGTCAGCATATAAAGAAATTAATGTTTTCTGTAACTATGGCTTAGTAAATGACAATTGGACCGTGTTTGGTGTCGTACTGATCTACTCTGTTCCCACAGCGTTCCGGTGGCATCGGTGAGGAGATCAGAACATGCGGCTATGAAATATGAATGTTAGAGAGAATAACTTTTTGAAATGTTGTATGCCATAGTTAGATTAGATTTATTATGCAGCGGGAAGGTGAACACAATCAGGCTGTTAGAGGCTGGGTTGAGTCTTTGCACTGACCTATGAATTGTACCGTAACGGAAGAAGCAAGAAGAGGAACTAATGAGAACCTGCCAACGTATTCTATTGTATTGCTTATCCCAGTACGGGTATATATGTGAGTGCTCTGAAACGAGATGCCAGTCTGCGGTGTTCCTGTTATGCTGTTTGATGAAAGGTCTCATTACTGATGCCGGTATCTGGTCCCAGAGCGCACACGTATGTATTGACTGTACCTTATGACCTAATGTTTGTACAATTTATGTTGCGCTCATTGTTAGATCATAGCGTGGTAACATCTGTACTTTTACCTGAATAATAATCTTTAGCGCGTTGGACCGCTATTCAACTGTCTCAGAGTTTTATTAATGGTATAATTAAACACAGCGCTAATTAGCGACACCTTATGGTTTTAGAAGGTATAGGCAGGTTTTGTCTTAGAGGTTCTAGGCAGGTGAATCTTAGAGGTTTATAGGCAGGAATGTACTAAAGGTTCATTGCACGATTCAACAGTAGCATTGTATAGAGAAGTATTCATTGCTAATAGGAAGCAGTCCAAAATGATAATAATAGAGTGAAATCATCTGGTGATAAAAGTTTACATTTATTGTAACAAAGCTACATAAACAATTGCAGTCTAATGTACAGTATCAAGTTACGATTTGACCTATCACCGTTCCAGATTTTTTTCAATCTATATGACAAGTAGAAACTGTTCCTGAGCATGTACAATAAATACAAGACAGTAGTAAGATAACCAATTCTCCCTTGTGAGGGCGATGTCACAGTCTACCGTACAGTGACAAAGAGAGTGCGTAGTATAGCTTATCAAATAGATTAAAACAAAAAATGTTGAACTGTGATTCATGTCACATTTTTACATGATGCATTATACTACAATTGTTTATGTATCATTGTTTTAATAAATGCTGACTTTTCCCACCAGCAGATTTCACTCTTTCCTTTTCACCTATTTTTTCTTATTCCCATTAGCGCTGAAAATAAATGCTGTTCTACAATATATTGTAAATTAGTGGGATGTGATATATACTCACTTACTCAGGGTCATAACTGGACCTAGAGGGGCCTCATAGCAAAATTTTCACTGGCCCCCCTAGGTCCACGACCCACTCCCCCCACATCCTCCTGACTCCCCTCTCCTCGACAGTAGACTTACTTGCTCCGTAGTCGTGCTGCGCAGGGCAGGAACACATCCTCTCCCAGTCGGCTCATCTCCTCAGTCCTCACTGATTGATGCTGGGAGGAGGCGGCCATGCCTCCTCCCAGTATCAGTCAATGAGAAGACAGAAGAGCCGGAGGTGGAGCCAACCGGGAGGATGCGACCACGGAGCAGGTAAGTATATTCGAGGAGAGGGGAGTGCGGAGGGTAAGGGTGAGGGGGTGCAGAGTGGGACCCGCAGACCGAGGCCTGGCACCATAAGTGCAGGGGGAGGGCTGGGCCCCGGGTCGGTCCAGGCCCCATAGCAGCTGCACCCCCTGCACCTACGGTAGTTACGCCACTGCACTTACTCATTTTGCAACAAATTTTTACACAATTTCTAAATTATATACCCTAAGTGTTGTTGCTCTGTTAGGATAACTATGGGCTTAATTCGGTGTTGTATGCTTTTAGTATAATGGCAGCTTCTGTAGATGAAACGAACCCCAAGAGGGCACCTGCAGTGTAATATTCAGATGAATTCAGCAATTTTATAAAAATAAGTCATTAATTATGCGTATATTATGAAATCTTGAATTAATTTCTTGAATCATACATTTCTTTTAGCGAACTGTATGGATGGAAGACACCTTCACTTACTGGATCCTATATCAAGACCCTCATACCATATACACCCAAGAAAGATGGCCAGGGGCCACTCATTGTGTAATACTCAAATCGATTGATAATTTTAATAAATAGTGTATAAAATACTCTTACTTAACACTGTATTTACTTATGCAGTATGACCACACTAGGGCAAGATGCAAGGCGGGTTCTACCCATACGCATGGTACGCAGCTGAGTAGGGCGACACATAGTGGAGGGCGCCTCAGCTGCGACTGTGCGGGCAGTCTGTGTCTCTGTGACACAGCTGCACCACGTGTGCAGCGCTGACCGGACGGAGTTCGGTCAGCACTACACAGTGACAAACACACAGCCGCTGGCACCAGCAGCTGTGTGTTTGTTTTAATTAGCAGCCAATGAGAGTCTGTCAGACTCTCATTGGCTGCTGTGCCCACTGCCAGAGCCGGGCTGGAGCTCACTCATGTGCTCCATCTTCTGGCTCCCGCAGTGGGTAATGGGAGAGACGTCATGACGCAGAGCGGCCCGGGAGGACGGATGGAGGAGCGGGTGGCGGGAGCCGGAGCGGGGATTAAGTTAAGTGTTTTGGTTTTTTTTATAACATGTGTGTCTAATCGGTGGAGGAGGGGTTAAAGGGGGGGGGACATCCACTGGGGGCATAACAAGGGGGGGGACTACTACTAGGGGTACTACAAGGGGGTGGCTACTACTGGGGGCACTGCATAGGGGGGGAACCTCCACTGGGGGCACAACAAGGGGGGGGCTACTACTAGGGGCATTACAAGGGGGGACTACCGCTGGGGGCACTAAAAGGAGGGGACTACCACGGGGCACTGCATCGGGGGACCACAACTGGGGGCACTATATAAAGGTCAATACTGGAGGTACTGCATAAGGGGGGGAACTACAACTGGGGCCACTGTTTAAAGGGCGCAGCATAAGGGGAACCACTATTGGGTGCACTGCATGGGGGGGACTACTACTGGGGGCAAGATATAAGGGGCACTGCATAGGGGGGTACCACTACATAGGGGGAGTACTATTGGGGGCACTATATAAGGGGCTTACTACTGGGGGCACAAGGGGCACTGCATAGGGGGGACCACTACTGGGGGCATTATATAAGGGGCACTGCATAGGGGGTACCACTACTGGGGGCCCTGCATAGGGGGACTACTACTGGGGGCACTATATAAGGGGTTTACTACTGTGGGCACAAGGGGCACTGCACAGGGGGGACCACTACTGGGGGCACTGTAAAAGGGGCACTGCATAGGGGGCGCCAAAAAATGTACTCGCTTACCAAAAAACTTGGGCTAGGGCCGGCCCTGGTAAGATGGTGTCTATTTGTTGTCTCACCCCACTACAGGGTGCAAACTCTTGACAGTAATAGCTCCAGGGGGTAGACAATCCTGTACAATCACTCTATGCATTTCATCTACAGCAACTTCCCTCAGGGATGTGTTGTGCCCACAAGAGAGTATCTTGACCTGTATCCTCAACCTTCCACTGAGCATGAAAAGTTTGTGCCCTCTTTCCTCTAATTTTCTGTCTATGGGATTTCTATTTAAGGTCCTCTGTGGAGCACCCTAGCAAGTATTGTTTAACTGAATGGTGGAAAAGAAAATGATATGTGCTCTCAGCAATGATTGTTGTGGAGTCAAATATGTCTAAGATATTGTGAAACCTTGTGTAATCAATGCATATAAAAGGGTAGGTTCAATTTCCAACAGGTTGTGTTGCGTGGTCTCTTCTCCAGGGTAAAGTGCTCAGAGCTATTACATTAGAGATCCACAATGAACCCACAAGCAGCCCCGAAGCAGAAGTTTATCTCAGCTTGCACTCTCCGGAGGTCCGGGCTGAAATAAGTGTTAACTGCTGCCTCAGGGCTACTCGTGGGATGATCACAGGTCTCTAATTGAATAGTTTCAGGCACCTTACCTCAGAGAAGGGACCACGCAAAACAACCCGCTGGCAATTTAATCTGCCCCATGGAGTCATTAGACATATTATATGGAGTGCTTCTTACGGGCTAGTCTACACAAGATATTTTGTCACGCAATCTCAAGAGATAGATTAATCTCATAACAGAGACCTTTTGTAAATTACAGTTTGCTACCTGCCCTGCTGCACAAACAGTTTTAACTAGCTCGGAGGTGCAATTATCACCTTCAACTGCATAGCACCGCAACTGAATTGCCTTGCATGAACTCTGGGACGTTTAGAGGCATATGTATCAAAGCTTAATGTGAGATAAAATTGTGAGATATATATCACCAACCAATCAGCTTCTAACTTACATTTTGCAGGCTGTGTTTAAGAAATGATAGTTTGGAGCTGATTGGTTGGTGATATATATTTCACAATTTTATCTCACATCAAGCTTTGATACATATGCCCCTTAATCTCCAAGACAGAGTTTAATGGGCTAAGCATTTAATCTCTCCTTTATGAGATCTTAGCCGATTCTGGGCAAGTAATACTCACTGAAAGAGAACATGAGATTAATCTCAGAAATTCATGTAAAGTCACAATGTGCTTCCCTAAGCAATTTATTTTTGGAGCAATTAAAACCTGAAAAAAATACAGGGAATTAAAATGATCAGTAAAGTCTAAAATACAGCATAGTACTGTAGGCGGGAGCTATATTTTCAGCAAAATAAATTTTATTACAATCACAGTTGTAATCCTAATATTTACATTTCCCTAAAATTACCTCAAGTGATATATATATATATATATATATATATATATAGTGCTATTTTTTAGCAGGAACTGGGGTACAGTCAGGTTGGAATAGAAATGGGCCTTCCCCAAACTGTTGCCACAAAGTTGGAATCATAACATTGTTGAAAATGTCTTGGTATGCTGAAGCATTACGATTGCCTTTCACTGGAAATAAGGGGCCTAGCCCAAACCCTGAAAAACAGCCCCATGCCATTATCCCTCCTCCACCAAACTTCACAGTTGGCACAATGCAGTCAGGCAGGTAACATCCTCCCGGCATCCTCCAAACCCAGACTCGCCCATCTGACTGCCAAACAGAGAAGTGTGATTCGTCACTCCACAGAATATGTTTCCACTGCTTTACGCCACTCCATCAGACGCTTGGCATTGGACTTGGTGATGTGAGGCTTGCATGCAGCTGCTCGACCATGGAAACCCATTCCATTAAGCTTCTGCCACACAGTTTTTGTGCTTACATTAATGCCAGTGGAAGATTGGAACTTTTCAACTATGGAATCAGCAGAGCGTTGGTGACTTTTACGCACCATGCGCCTTAAAAGTCGTTGACCCCGCTCTGTGATTTTACGTGGTCTTCAGCTTCGAGGCTGAGTTGCTGTTGTTCCTAAACGCTGCCACTGTCTAATAATATCACTTGACCATGAAATATCCAGCAGGGATGAAATTTCATAAACCGTCTTATTGCATAGGTGGCATTCTATCACAGTACCACGGTAGAAGTCACTGAGCTCTTCACAACGACCCACTTTGTATCACAGATGTTTGCAGATGGAGACTGCATGGCTAGGTGCTTGATCGGGATGCTGGGCGCCGGTTTCCCAGCGTAGGTAAAATGACAGGCGTCTAGATTTAGACACCTGTCATTTAACCCTCGCCGGGATTAAGCAGTCGGGAAGCCGGCGGTCGGCATTACGTCCGCCGGCTTCCCGAATGTATACCATCTGTGAACGACATCGTTCACAGACATATCGCATTGGCTGTGCTGCACAGCCGATGAACAGATATGTCTGCAGATATATCTGTCCATCGGCAAGTGTGTACAGGCGATCAGCCGTACACAGGGGCGCCGAGAGGGGGGGGAGCCGCAAGCGGGTACTAATTACCTGGGTTCGGCACCGTTCCCCATCCCTCTTAGGTCACAGCAGCCCAGCACACGCTGCAGTGTGCTGGGCTGCACTGGGATACTGTCCGAGGCTGCTAAAACAGCAGCCGGTGAGTCTCCTATGCCAAAGGGGGGAGCGATCATGCTGATCGCGCCCCCCATTGGATGTGCGCTGGGCTGAAGGGCACACATCGCCCCCCCTCCCCAGTACTCCGCGACGCAAATGTTTTTTCTTTTTTTTTTTCCTGAAGGGGGTGTGGTTACGAGGTCCACGATTAGGCCACGCCCCCAGGCTGGCCCAACCCACTGCAGCATGCAGATGAAGGTCGTTCAGTGTGTATGAACGACCACCATCTGCAGATCACTTGATCTGCAGATATATCGCTATAGTGTGTAGTACCCACCTTAACCCTAACCTCCACCCTCCCGCAGCTTAGCCTTAACCTCCCCCCACACATTACCTTCCAGCCCACACCCTAACCCTAATGTCGACATTCTGACAATGTCGATATTTCACATGTTGACATTCTGACAATGTCGACATACTGCCTATCGCATTTTAAGACAAATCAACATATGAATTAGTGTGACCATGTCTGCCCCTAGTATTTCTGGTTCAATTCCTCCTTTGTAACACAGAAGGGGGGATGATTTTGGGACACCTATGTTATTAACAGACTGCACTGTTGACCATATTGTCTAAGTAAACCTTAAATGTCATTCACTGTATCATTTGTGATCATTATTCTAGTTATCCAATATCCGGAGCCATTTCACTTGTTCTAAAAGGCACAGATCAGCTTTATCCATGACAATTCCTTACTGTATTATTTTTAGCAAATCTGTTGCTATAACAATCTGGGCATCTCCTCATTATCATAGGAACCCACAGTGATCTTTTAGAGTGTAGAATCTAATTTGAAACAGTATGTGGTCCATGCTTTTCTTTTATTTGACAGATTGCTATTTAAACATACAATGACTGCGCTTGAGCAGTAACATGAAATTAGCATACATAAGGGATAATATTAATTTATATTAAACAAATATATATACATATACATAGAGCTGCGGGAATCAGCAATGCACCACACACCGGGTCTTGTGAGAACACTAATAGGGGTATTCAATATGGAGCGAAAACGCTGTTTCTGCGAGGTTTTCGCTCGGATGACGTCAATTTCGCCGGTTTTACTTTTACACCGTATTCAATTTCAAAACTGCGGAAAAGTATCACCAAGGAATGGGTGGCGAAATAAAGTGCAGAATTGGGGTTTTGGGGTGCAACATTTCGGAAACCACCCTGCAACCTTCAGACAGTTCCCCAAAGGTAAACTGTGTCAAAAATAAAAAAAAAAATACCTCAGAGGACCCCAAAAAAAGCACTTTCATTTTGGGGGCGAAAAAAAAAATTGAGGGGTACAAAGTTAAAAACTAGCGAACTACAATCTAGGGGGGACCCCAAGTATGCCCCAAGTGTTTTTTCATTGCAGGTGTTTGCGGCAGGTGGTTTTCACGTTTTTTTAAAACTTCACTTTAGCAACTTTTAAATATGCTCACCCCCATTTTCAAGTACCCCAAATTTGCTGGGACTACTTATTTTCTGCATAAAAAACTTCTAAATACTATTCTTCACCACCTTCCCAAATCCCCAAAATAGCAGCTATTGAGCCCGTTTAAAGACCCCAAAAACCTTCAGCAGGGCTAATCGGGGGTATCCAGAGTGATCCCCCATGTCATAGCATCTTTTTGGGGGTGTTAGGGTAATTTCCCCAAAAATCTGCAAAGTTTTCGCTGATTTCACATTCGCCGAGTGCTGTTTTTGACGATTTCATATTGAATACGGGTATAATCGGGGGCGCGCATGATACTTTTTCGCCGGAAAAAGCTTCGATGTGCGGTGCAAACTTCGACGGCGAGGTTAACGTTTCATATTGAATACCCCTATTAGGGGTAAATTTACTAAGAATCGAGTTTGGTCGAGTTTTGTTTTTTTAAACTCTTTACTTTGCCAAATCTCAGGTGAGTTTTCCGTTTTTCAACTCGCAAATTTACTAAGAAGTGAGTTTAGCTGAAAGTGAGTTTTCCGATGGTGAAGTAGATCGAGATTTGTTCCCCTAGTTGCAAGTTTAGATGAGATTACTCACTCGAGATTGCAGTGTTTTCTGTCTGCCAAACTCACCGGAACAAGCAGACTGCACATATCAGTGAGATATGTGAAGACTGCTTGTGTTGTACCTGTAAAAAACGGGTTAAAATATAATAAAAAAATTATGTAGGGTCTCACCCCCCAAAAGCCATAACCAGCCCCGGACTTGTCAGCCAATCCTGGTTCCTAAAATTACGAGGAACAAAACGAATAGGGTTCCGCCGTAGATTAGGAACCACCACCAGGCTACAGGGCCAGTCCTGGTTTTAAATATAGGGGTAAAAATGCGTAGGGCCCCCTATATTTAATACAATAAAGATACTCATTTGCGCTCCACACTTCTAAAAGGCAGCTTAAAACAAATGTGACTCTCACCAATCACCATAAATAAATGCAAGCTATAAAACAGTTAAAAGCGCTCTTTTTTGGTACCATCTAACAGATAATTACTCCCAAGATAAATTAAATGAGTATAGTCCCTTTTCTGAAGATATTCTGTCCTGCACTTGAAGTCAAAAAATGTTCCTGTTGAAGTATTTAATCTTTTAAGGTGAAATGACCTGGTTCCTCCAAATCACATGAATTAGGTTCAACACTATAGCCCCTCGATGTCAACGCAGTGTCCTTGATGACATATATAAAAAACAATATGGGGACACAAAATAGTGTAAAACCAAAAACATTTATTCAGTGTATAAAATACAATAAAATGGCCGTGTAACATCAGAGCCATTTTATGAAAGGTACAATCAAACACAGATAGGGGTATAATGCTCCCCCTATAGAGCAGTACCTTTCCTGGGATGGTCTCCTCCACATACACTTTGAAAAAGACCGGTGAATGGTCGAAACTCGTTGGGCCAGAAGAGATTGAAGTACTAATGTCCAGATCCATCCCAGGGAAGGTACTGCCTTATAGGGGAAGCATTATACCCCTATATGTGTTTGATTGTACCTTTCATAAAAAGGCTCTGAAGGTACGCGGCCATTTTACTGTATTTTATACACTGAATAAATGTTTTTGGTTTTACACTATTTTGTGTCCCCATATTGTGTTTTACATATGTCATCAAGGACACTGCGTTGACATTGAGGGGCTGTAGTGTTGAACCTAATTCATGTGATTGGAGGAACCAGGTCATTTCACCTTAAAGGATTAAATACTTCAAAACAAAAAATTTTTGACTCCCCCACTTATTTAAAACCAGCACCGTACCCAAACCGACCGGGGTGTAATGCCACAGCCAGGAGACCCTATTACCGGTTCTCCAGGGCCAAAGCATTCTCACCCCAAGCCGGTCAAGCTAAGTTTTGCTATTTGACCATGCTAAAACTGTTGCAAGGCATGCTGGGATGTGTAGTTCAACAACAGCTGGAGGGCCGCTTATTGCCCAGCCTGATGCTGCATTTGCCTTTCGTTTAGCTGCAGAATTGGGTGACATCATATTATCTTGTTTGGATGATCGATTCGGATGTCTGCTGTCTTATTTAGACCCCATTTGGACTCGCAAGGTCCTCACTCCTGTGATGATGCTACCCTGGAGGCCATGGATGAATCTGCAACTGACATCTTTCCATCTACTATGTGTCTGCATCTGCTGCTCTGAGATGCAAGCATTTGGAAAGGTGTGATCCCCCTCCCTCCAATCCACTTTGCCCAGGGCAAATTTCCAATGTTCGAATGGACTTGGACTGCCTGCCTGAGTGTTTAGACAGCCTGGGGCCTGCTTTCCCACCGGCTAGGGCCTTAGGGCCTGATTCAGAGGTGGACAATATTGCAATTCGCATGCAGACTGAGCAATTGTTTGCCATAGCGCAAGCGTATGCATCGCAGTGCTTGTGCTTGAAGGCAGCTGTGCGATCCCATGGAGGCCCATTGCAGATTGATTGACAGGAAGTGACCATTTGGGTGTGTTGATGGGGGGTGGTTAAGGAAACGCTGGTGTGCCTGGGCGTTTGAACGCCGTTTCATGTGCACGCATAAATTAGCCACTGTAAGTGCATACACAGCCCAGCGTGGCAGAAGAGCTCCCTAGGCTGCGGCAGGTCAGACCTACCGTAAGGGTAAAATGGCCGCTGATATCCTTCGATGTTACCGATATTTATGCGTGTGATTGCGCATGCAAGTACAAAGGCCGCAGTGGGCGTCTTTATGCTCGGGTGATCTTAGCTAACATTAGCATATTTTCACAGCTGAGGGCGTGGGAATGCGCGGCTGCGCACGCATTAGCGTCCAATTCAGAATCAGGGCCTTTGACCTCAGTCTGGGGTTGATGCAGGTGGCAGCTCCTCACAGCTCATCTCAAGGGTCACTAATCACTATATACAAACCTGGTTTTACTCGACTAATGGTTTATTCCTTATGTTGTTCAAATATTGCTAAATATTGTTTATCTGGTGACTAATGGTGCATACACACGATCAGATTTTTCCTTCAGATATGAACGATAACGATTTAAAAATCGTTCAGTCGTTCATATCTGAAGGAAAATCATTCATATCTGACATGCCTGAACGATCAACGATGCGCGTTCCCGTTTGTCAGATAACGATATCTGACATCTGATGGGTTTGCAGTCAGACTTGGACGATTCCATTCATTTTAATGCAGTCAGAAATCGTTCAAATCGTTCAAAACTTTGGTAAAATCGTTCAAATCGTTCAGTCGTTCATCTGACAAATCTGACAAGTCTGACAAATCTGACCGTGTGTACGCTCCATTAGTTTATTCTCCGCTGTGTAATTTCCATCTCTCAGCATTTAGGCCATCGTGGCCAGGAAATCTTGTGTTTTTTTTACTCAAGTACATGGGTGTTGGGAGGTGGGGGACCCCCCCCCAAAAAAAAAACCGTTATAAAGGGGCGGCGACCGCGGGCAGTTAGGGGCTGTGCTTTATAGCAATAGGCTGCACGGCCCCTGCACAGCCACATGGAGGAGAAGTAATGTGCGGTCTTTAAGTTAAAAGACCGCACATTACACCTCCTACGTGCAGTGCAGGAGGCGTGCAGCCTATTGCTATAAAGCACAGTCACTATCTGCCCGTGGCCGCCGCTCAGGTAAGAAACAGAGAAAGGAGGGGTGGGCGGGCGGGCATCAGAACGATTTTATGTTTCCCCCACAACATAAAATCATCCCGAAGCCCCTGCCTGAGTATACTCCATTTGGAATAGAGGCCCTCATTCAGAGCCGCTCGTTAGCGGCAGTACGCTCGTTCCGAGCGATGTTTGCACATCTGCGCATGCGTACGGTTTTTAGTACGCATGCGCGAACCAGTCAGTGCGGCCGAAAATCGTTGGTACGCAATATAGCGAGGGCCTGCTATTTTGAGTGACAGAATGAGGCGTATGTGGGTGGTAACAGGGGAAGGAGCTTGAAAATGGGGAGTGGAGATCCGAACGCAGGCGTGCTTAAAGGTCAAAACGGGCGTTTTATGGGTGTGTATATTTAAAACAGCAGCGTCATTGACCACGTCACTGGGTTATTTTATAGCCAGAACTGCTCGCAAATTTGTGGTAGCAAACACCAACCACAAGAATAGCGAGCAGTTCATACGCTGGTCGATGTACTCGATTAATCTAATAAATAGCGGACATGACGTAGGATGCGAGCGGCCAGGGGGCGTTTTTAACAAATAAACGAGCGTATGTTTTGCTCGCTCGTTCAGACTTAGAGGTGTGAACAGACTGCAATGTGCGTACGGATCATTTGAATAGCCACCCCTTGTTTTTAAACGAACGACCACAAATAGCGAACGGCTCTGAATCAGGCCCAGAGTCTTTGTTAATAGGTGTCTGATGTGTCTATCGCATGAGGGTGTGTAAAGAGATGACATGAGACTAGGTGGGTGATCTGTTGTTTATTGCTGTATGTGGGGACACAAGGCGTCTGCTGAGACAATAAACTTGGTAGTGATGAACCTTTGCCTAGGAGGGGTTGTCAGAGACGTAAGCCGGCTCCTTCAGGGTAACTCTTTCCGTAATACCATTAGTAATAAGTCTCCTTTGTAACACCTACGGTAAACCTAATTGATACCTAAGCAATCCACATTCACATGGTGGGAGTAGTTGTCACGGTGGTAAGGTGGCTCCTTCTGTATGGTATATTATACCTACGTTACCTTATAAGACACTTATAGTGTGACAACTCTAGTGGGGCTGCGGAGTATTGGGATGTAAGAAGACCTGGTGGGGGGACCTCTTTCCGTATGACGTGAGATGTCATACCTGTCCTACACACTGTGTGCGGAATGAGATGTAGCACTAAGTGCAGTCAGTGTGGCTGCAGCTGAGGCGTGACGCGTGGAGACTTACCGGTATGTCCAAAAAGAGGGATCCTTTGGCTCAATATGCTCCTGCAGTGCTGACTATGCTACTGAAGATGATGAATGTTCCCACAGTCAAGCTCCAAAAATATTGTTTTTTCGGAGTTTGATGAATTTAGGTCCCCATACTAGTGTAGAGGAACAGCGAGCCAGATCGGGAGTGAAAGGTAAGCAAGAGATATCTGTGATATCTCCTGCGTTACTTTTATAATAAATTGCCCAACACTTCATTTATACAAGAGTATAAATAGTATAAACTATAAGGGCTGCTTTTACAATTGAAAAGGGATCTGGTCAATATCCTGGCACATGGGATGCCAGCGCGTAGAATACTGGCACCGGAATCGCGACACATGTCAGAATCCTGGCACTGGCATCCCAACCGCTGGCATCCCAAACGTAAATAGCGGGGTTATGGGGAGGGTTAGGGTTAGGCACTAGGGGAAGGGTTAGGATTAGGCACAAGGAGGGGGAGGGTTAGGTTTAGGATGCAGGGAGGGGGAGGTTAGGTTTAGGCACTAGGGGGGAGGTTAGGTTTAGACACTGAGGAGGGAGGGTTAGGGATAGGAGAAGGGTTAGGATTATCTACCATCAGGTTTTGATACCCTAACCCTGTCGGGGTGCCGGCGTTGGGATTTTGACCGCCGGGATCCCGAGTGCCAGCATCCTGCACCCAACCCATTGAACATGGGGGACATACATCTTTAGTATTTGTGGGAAGCCCATGAAAACGGGTGTTTTGAGGGCTTATCCTGCACATATTGTTTTATAGACATGCCCCTGAGTCAGAACTCTTTTTATGTGTGACTGATGGCAGAAGAAGTTGGATTGGGGGGACTGTGTTGTGAATAACCTCCTGAGAAAAAGTCTCTCTGCTATATGGCATCAATAGTAACTGAAAAAAGTAAGGAAATAAGAACAGGTTTCTGTTTAAAGTGTCAACCACAGTAAGTAATGTAAAAAAAAAAAAAAAAACTTTTTTTTCATGGGAGTGCAGCTTTACATATAAAATGTATTTACTTTTAACATTAAATCATTTAATATGGCGCCCCATTAACAATGTTGCCCTAGACAAGTGCCTCCTTTGACTATTTTGTAACTGCTGTCTTGCTGTTTTACTGTTCATCAATAAGAGAAACATATAATTTGACAACATAAGAACCACATGGCCCATCTAGTCTGCCCTTTTTTACCTTTTGGTAACCTCAACCCTTTGTGATCCTCAGTTCTTAGTAAGGATATTCTTATTCTTATCCCAAGTATCTGACTTCAGTTTCTCATTGCTTTGTTACATTGCTTACCTGCCTTTAAGTTACCTGAAATAGTGACTCCTAGATCCCTTTCCTCCTCTGTAGTTTCCATTAGAGTACTCTTGATACTATATTTTGCTTTTGGGTTTTTGATAGCCAAGTGCATGATTTAGCATTCTTTAGCATTAAACTGTAGTTGCCATGTTCTTAACCATTCCTCTAGTCTACCTAGATGATCAGTCATTTGTTTTACCCTTCCTGGTGTGCCTACCCTGTTGTATATTTTTTTATCATCTTCAAAAAGGCATACTTACCCCTCAATGCCATTTGCAATGTCACCAACAAAGATAATAAAAAGCATCGGTCCAAGTACAGATCCCTGGGGTACTCTACTTGTCACATTTCCCTCCTGACACTGCACATCATTTACTACAACTCTCTGTTTTCTATTCTACAACCAAGTTCTTATCCATTAACCATCTTAGAGGGGAATTCAATATGAAACGTAAACTTCGCTGTCGAAGTTTACGTTTCATATCGGAGCTTTTACCTGGGATAAAGTATCGGGCGCGCGCCCGCTTATCCCCGTATTCAATATGAAACTAACGAAAATGGGAGCCTGCGAAGTGGGATTTGCGTAAAGTTACGAAATTTTCCTTAAAAAAATTGTAGGACCCCCCTAAAGTAGTAAAAACATGGGGGATCACTATGGGTCCCCCCCGTTTTAGCCTGCAAATGAAAGTCAGGGATTTAAACAGCTGCGGCAGGTGCTTTTTCCCCGACATTGAAGAAGTGATGCAGAAGAGCACTTAGGTTATTTTTTTAGTTTTTTTAAGTGGTCCCATCATATTTGGGGTACATGAAAATGGGTACTAGCATATTTTGATGTCCCTAAAGTAAGTTTTTAAAAATTCTGCATTTGTGCACCTGCCGCTATAAATCTATTCTAGAAAACACCTGCCGCATACTTGCAGAATAGCCCTGAACCTATTTCCCTATTGTTAAACATTTGTTTCCCATTTTTTTTTTGTCACCCCAATTTTTAAAATAATTTTTTGGGGAGTCCCTATTTTTTTTTTTTTACTTTTTTTGACACAGTTATTTTTTAAATGTCATTCCCAGGGGTGCAGGCTATTTTTTTTTAAGCCTGCACCCCTAAACCCCAATTCTGCACTTTTTTTCGACACCTATTCAATGGTGAAAAGTTATCCCCGTTTTTTATCAAAGACTTTTCGAACCTGCGAAAAGTCTTTGAAATTGAATACGGTGTAAAACTAAAACCTGCGATAATGACGTCATAGGTGCGATATTAACGCAATAACTGAGTTTTCGCACCCATATTGAATTCCCCTATTAGAATCCAATCCCAAGTTTTCACGTTTATTTATCAGTCTGCGGTGTGGCCTTACTAAAATCTAGATAAGCTGCATCTATGCCCCCCCGCCTTTATCTATTACTTTAGTCACCCAGTCAAAAAAATAAATAAGATTTGTTTGGCATTTGGGGGCGTGCTGATGATATTTTTCCTAAATGTGGGTGTTCCCAAGGAACCTTTTGGCATCTCCTTTGGTCCTGCCCAGTTTCTGGTGCCAGGTAATTGGAGTGATTGCATCATCAAATATACCACAATCTGCTTCGACTCCGGCAGTTTGTACTCTTGGTACTTTGGCCGAGGATGTTTTTGATAGGTACACTAGACAATACATTCTTAATTTATATACCTTGGCCAAAGTTTGTATAGCGAGAGCATGGATGGCTACTATGGGTCCTGAGTTTCAAGCGTGGGTTGCTCTAGTTAACAACAGAATATCTCATGAGCGGTATTTATATTCTACTCATAAAGTTGAATCCAAGTTTGACCAAATGGTTACAATCTACATATGCTAAGTTGCCACCGGATCAGCATACTTTGCCTAGACTCTACATTTTATGTTATGTTTATTGATTGGGAGTCAAACTATGGTTGGACTAAGCTTGATGCTGCATATATATGATTATTTAATGCATATTGAGAATGGAGGTTTCTACATTATGTGCCCTAGCATTTAAGTGTTAATGCTCTAGCGTAATATATATTGTATATTCTGTACTAGATGATGTTGATACTATTCTGCACTGAGTCTATTATTTTCTTTTTCATATATTTATATATTTCTATTAGGTGTTCTATATAATCGTGAGGAACATGTTTTACACATTTGATGTGTGATAATTATTGTTTTTTTTTGTTTGCTGTTTTATTGTTATATTGAATTGTATTGTTTAATTGGAAAACATTTTCCATAAAAAATACTCAAATTCAAAAAAAAAAAAAAAGATTTGTTTGGCATGATCTCCCGCTAGTAAACCCATGTTTCTTTTAATAGTAGTATCCACATCAGTTTTGTTAAACTTGAAAATCATTCATTAAAGATCACAAAATCTTAAAATCTTTGCAAATTAAGAATGAATAAGAAAATGTGTAAACACTTATAAGTTTATATTATCTTACTCGTTTACTGTACATCTCAAATCACAAAAATATATACTCTCAGTGGAAGACCATTTCCATTATCAATCATGGATTATTTTCAGCATATACAGCAAAGTATAGTACTGCCTACACACAGCGACAGGTCAGAGAAGACGCCTTCAGTCAATAAGGAACAAGCCTGTAAAACTGTCTTACAGTACGTCAGGTGATATTACCATAGCAATTTAAATCAAGATATATATTTCGGTATAACAGGGAATTGATCATTGTGCCACATAAAAAAACAAACAGAAATAATTAACTATTTCATTAACTTATCAAATAAAGCAATTACATTGTGATTTTATGTATAGATATACATATATATATACACACACATGGCTGCCCCACTTGTGATTTGCACGAAAGAAGAGCAGCCACAGTTTAGTTTTTTGAGGGTTGAGGGTGTGTCTGGTGCCGATATTTATCGAAGACTCTTTGCACAGTATGGAGCAAGTGTTTTGTCGCAAAGAAGTGTGTATGAATGGATAGAAAAGTTCAAAGAAGGTCGCACAAGTGTCAGCCATGAAGAAGGAAAACATTCATCGTCCACGTGAACTGATTCTGTTGGATAGACGAGTGACAGTGGATTATGTTGCAAACCATTTGCAAATCAGCCATGGCTCTGCCTATGCAATTCGTGGCTCACAGCTCAGCCTAAAACATTTTTGAATGAGGGAATACGAAAGCTTGTTGATGGATGGACTAGGGACCTCATTCAGAGCCGCTCGCAAAAAGCGAGCGCTCGCTCTGAATGAGGACGGACGCTATATTTTTTTTAAAGCCGGCATCCTGGCCGCTCGCTCAGCTGTGGGTGACCACAGGAGTTCCGGGTTGCAAAGAGACATCCTATCTGATCCCGCCGCCCCTGTCTGGCTCCTTCCGTCAGATGTCGGGGCTCTTGTGCGCATGCATGACCTGTAGGTCTGAAAGGCAGGGCCGTAGCTAGGGTAGTGCGGCCGGTGCCATCGCACAGGTCAGGGGGCGCTGTTTGGGCCTGTCAAATTTTTGTTTATTATCATTCTTGCTTGTAGCTTCCTCTTATTTCATCCCCAGCATCTCCTGGCCTCCCCTATCTCTTCCCTGGCCTTTCCCCATGAAGCCATGGCCCTTATTTGGGTGCATTATGTTCCTTTGAAAAATGAGGGGAGCGCCAATGCTCTTTCTGGCACAGGGCACCAAAAAGTCTGGTTACGGCTCTGCTGAAAGGAGCAGTAAAGCCGCTCACGGGAATAAGACGCGGGCGCCATCTTCCCTGAAGTCTTCTAATGGATCCCTTATGTCCCTCACAAACATTGTGATCAGCCACTCAGTGTGTGTAGGTTATGTGGATACAAAAAGTACAGATATGTACAGTTGCAGCTTTGCCGCCTGTGCGGCAAATCGTGCCATGCATGGCGCGAGTTGCATGCCCGCGAAAGCTGCGTTCACACCCGTGACCCCATAGTATTGCACGGTGCGAACGCAGTGCACAGCATGGTGTACCGTGGCACACGCAGCCGCAGCTAATTGCATGGCGCCATGTGTGCGCACATTTGCAGCGCAAATGGTAAGGATACAAGAGGTCACATCTGTATTTGCCCCCATAGTGTATCATTTTTAAGGGGTTTTATTTGTAAATACTGCACACATCAAAAATAATAAATAAAATCTTACATTTAGATGGAAAGGTTGGAGAAACTTCTTGGTACAATGCTTTGCCCTCATACAGCATATATCCAAAAAACAGAGGGCACTCACCAGTCTTCCATGAGTTCCAAAAGCAATTTATTACCACATTTAGTAGGCCACAGGCAGCATATCGCAGGTCAACATGCCTTTTTCTAATGTATAACAGCTAGTGGAAGGATTTGCTCAAAAAACAGTACAGCCGTATATACCCACTTTGATGATGTAATTAATAAAACATGTGATCAAATGAACCAATCAGTGAATCACACACAATAAAACAAGTGCAAACAGAAGATATATATATATATATATATATATATATATGTCTGTCTGTACTTATTTAATTACAGATAAAGCACCTAATATTCCAAACGAGTTTACTGATACTATAAAAAAAAATAGGTTTGTTGAGGAATCAGACCCCCCTGCCATACTGCTAGGACGAGGATCGCTGGAGGGGCATGTGGAGAGCTAACGCTAAATACTAAGATTTGGTGGACAAATCATGGGCCTCCTAACAAGTTGCAGCTAGACCTATGTATAACACAAGAGTGCTCACTGAGCTCTGCAGAACATTGTGAAGTAATGGAACCTTTCAGTCATTTGTAACTAAAATATATAAACATCTGTGGAACAAATAAGCGTTGGCAGGTAACCACTTTAGATGTTACAACGTTAACAAAATTAATGGATTGCAATTAATAGCTTAAAGGATAAAAGGCACTGAAGCACAGGGAGTCGGTGAAATATGATCTCCCCAAGTGACAGGAGACCTCATGAAACAAACAAGACAAATATATCCCTTTGTTACTGCTAAGTAGTATTTTAGATGCTTCTGTTGGAAGAACATGAACGGTATAATTTAGCCCATTCTCAATATATCTATTTTATAACGGCCTAAACTCATTTTTCATTACATTGGAAGTATGTTTTTCCATTTCTCAAACAGGTAATATGGGCCCGTGTTTAGGGTACGTGAGATTTAAGGGATTCTTCCATATCCTGCTGTATCATGCAAGACAGGTAACATGCTGTCGGTGAACAGCGCAGTTCAGGGCATGCCCAGGACATTGGCAACCTTCCGAATCTTGTTACCATCAGATCCTCGATAAGTATATTTTTGGAATGGGGGTTAAATTCCGAATTTGGGTAAAATGAAAATTTAATTCTGATCACTGTACAGCATTTGACAGTGAACAGCTGGAAAACACTTAGGGCCATATTCAATTTGAGGCGAAAAGTCCAAAGTCGGACTTTTCGCCATCATCGCCGTTTTTTCAGGGATAAAGTATCGGGCGCGTGCCCGCTTATCCCTGTATTAGGATCCGGCGAAAACGGGACCTGGTGCAAAGGTAAGTATTGCAAAGTCCTGTCAGTTTTAGGGGACATCATGCTGTCACCCCCCAAAAGATGTCCTGACATGGGGGATCACTATGGGTACACCCGATTTGGCCTGCTGAAGGTAGTCAGGGTTTTTAAATAGCCGCGGCAGGTGCATAAATGCAGCTTTAGAAGAAGTGGTGAAGAATAGCACTTAGGTTTTTTTTGGGGGGGGGGAAAACTAGTCCCATCAAATTTGGGATACATGAAAATGGGTGCAAGCATATTTTTAAGTCCCTAAAGTCATTTTTTTAAATTCTTCAAAAATCCACCTGCCGCTAACACCCGCATTCTAGATAACACCTACCGCATACTTTGGAACCCCGCAGGAGTCAATTTCGCTAGTTTAGAAGTTTGTCCCCCAATATTTTTTTCCCACCCCCAAAATGAAAGTACCTTTTTTGGGGTGACCAGAGGTTTTTTTTTTTTTTTAATTTGACACACAATACCGAAGGGGGACATTACAAGGGATGCAGGCTACTTTTTATTACTTTGTACCCCTGAAGCCCAATTCTGCACTTTTTTTCACCATGTATTACTTGGAGAAAACTTATCCCCGTTTTTAAAAAAAGACTTTTCACACTGGCGAAAAGTCTTTGAAATTGAATATGGGTATAATTGAAACTGGCGAAAATGACATCCTCAGCAATAAATTATCACCGATAACGGACTTTTCGCCCCATATTGAATATGGCCCTTACATGGTGAGGCTAACAAATCATAATACACACCATCTCTGTCTTTTGTCCAAGTGTCTTCTGAGTGAGCAATGTCACATGCAACCTGGGAGGTAGTGCGTCCGCTAGAAGGAACAGGTGCCTCAGTGGTGACAGCGCTCATGTGGCATTTACCAATTTTCAAGCAAATGCAGCCTATACGTTTACAAGGCGCATTATAAATATTGGTCATGTTTTATGAATATTGTTGAAGACCTATCTCTGTGTAGTCATTGGTTCCCAGAGAGGTCAAGTGACAGCCTCCAATTTCAGGAACACTAAGCGTAATTCAGCTTGCAAATGTCAGTCTGTAGGCACAGCACTTTATTTACATGTAGATCACATGTATGTTTTTTCCATCGCTTACTTTGAGTCACAGCAACAGAATACAGTATATAGCAAGGGTAGGTAACCTGTGGCACTCCAGCTGCTTTGGATCTATAAATCCCAGCATTCCCTGCCACAGTTTTGCTGTTAGGGCATGCTGGGATGTGTTGTTTCACAGCAGCTGAAGTGCCACTGGTTGTCTACCCTTGATATATAGGGGTATAGTTACTAATGTGTGGGTTTTTAGAAGTGGAGATGTTGCCCAGAGCAACCAATCAGATTCTACTTATCATTTATCTAGCACCTTCTAGAAGATAATAGCTAGAATTGGATTGGTTGCTCTGGGCAACATCTCCACATCTAAAAAACATCACTTTAGTAAATATACCTTCACAGTATGCCATACTTGTTGACTATCTGGCTGCTCCTTCCAGGAGGGAGCAGCCAGATCAGCAGGGCAGGGGGCGTGGCTGACAAAAGGCTGTGTGGTCGGGCGGGCAGATGTCATTTGTGGGCTTGACGGGCGGGGTCACGCGGTCGCGTAATTTTGGCCCTGCCCCTGCTACACAATACCGATAAAACAGGCATTGTGAAGCAGGGGGCAGGGCCAAAATGACACGATTCAGCGTGAATCGCATCACCGCCCCCCTGGTGCGGGGGTTTCACAGGTATTCGCGGGGGGGATTGGCAGCAGTCGGGAGGCTTGTCTGCCTTTCCGAGGGGCTGGGAGTTGCACCCTGTAGTATGCATCTCTGAGAAAATTGTACAATAAAAACTGTATACTGTACATTATTTAACCCTCCCTTTACACACACACACACACGCTATAATAGCAGAATAACTAAAAAAGAACAACATAGTAAGCACAGAAGAGGCACAGGGTTAAACTATGTCACATTGGCATGTATGGAGAGACCGGTCATTATTATGGTTTGAGCAGTGACAGGCACACTGCACACATTGGTAATGCTGCAAAAAAAAAACCCACAAAACCACAAGCTGCATAAAAATACAAATTAGAGACGTTTTATTTAGTAATGTGCATGACAAACGTGTTTGTTAGAATGAATAAGAAGTACATTGAAATGTATAATGCTTGAGTGTTTACCTCATGCACCCGTACCTTTTCTGTATCAATGCCCTTGGACATGGACCACGTGGATACAATGTAATCCATGACTCTCTCGCTAAGGCCTTTAGGGACCTGATAAAGTTTGAGGAAGTCCCGAACATTGTTCAGCACCTCATGATAGCGGTTGGTGTTGGCATACATTTGCTGGAAAATGGTGGTTACGTTTCCAAAAATTGTTGCATAAAGGAGAGCTGAAAGAGAGAAAGGCAAGGAAATCTGACATCATGCTCTGATATAAACAGTTGTGACATCATCAAATGTTTTACATAAACATAGCTATGGCATATCAACATGGCAACGGTCTATAGAACAATAGTACTTTATGTATATAGGGCCTGTTTCATTACAGTACGCAGTTGCAACAGCATACGCAGATCGGTCGATGGTGCGTACTGCGCACGCATAGCAGTGCGTGTGTGCAAGTTAGCATTGCAATCGCTCGGCGTTAACCTACGCAGATACATAGCCATTGCAGACTGAGGGAGAAGACGTCAGCATTTTAGGGTGGTGACGTGGGAGTGGTCGGAGAAACGCAGGCGTGCCAGTCGGTTTGAACGCTGTTGCATGGGCATGCATAAATTAGCCACTGCGATGGCTTAAGCAGCTTATGTACTCACTGTGTGTGACGAGGTTAGCCATTTCTGAGTAGCGTCAGACCTGCTGTAATTGTGTGTGAGGGGCCGATGTTACTCAATGTTCCTGATGTATACGCAGGAATGCAAGGTATTACGGATGTGCGGTAGTGGGCGTCTCTGTGCTGGCTTTTGCCGTCTCTATACTAGCTCTGCGATTGCAGTCATAAGCTCATTTTCTCAGCAGGCCTGCGTGTGTAATCACAGCTGCGATCGCAATAGCGATCGGTAATGAATCAGGCCCATAGTTCAAGAATTGAAGTTGTTTATTCCAGAAATGGTTCCTTTTTGTTTTTAAGGGGTCTAGTTACTAAGCAGTGTTAAGAGACAAAGTGAAATGAGATAAGGTGCCAGCCAATCAGCTCCTAACTGTCATCTCACAGGCTGTGTTTGAAAAATACAGTTGGGAGCTGATCAGCTGGCACCTTATCTCCTTTCACTTTGTCTCTTAACACTGCTTAGTAAATAGACCCCTTATTCTTTTACATCTTTATCTCCCTTCTAATTTGGTAATGACATTATATACAATTAAAAAGAAAGTTCTTTTGAGTAGAGAAATTGTGCTGATCGGGGGAAGGGGGAAGCCTATCTATAACATACTTGCCTACTTTTGAAAATGAGTTTCAGGGAGATAATAGTAGTAGTATGCGTCGCACGAGGGGGCGTGCCATGCTCCGCCCAAAGGGCGTGTCTCGCTTCCCCAATGAACGTATCTATTGCCATTCAGGTTTTTTTTAAGCATATTACACAATACACACACACATACATATACTCGTACATACATATACATACACACACACAGTCCTCCACCACTTGTGTGGTGTACAAAAGTATTAACAGAAAAAACATATGTATAGGTGGGAACATACCATATATGCTAATAAGCTACAAAATATTTTTAAATCAACCATATTATAGCAAACTTAGGAGAAACATCAGGAAACCTGATTTAAATCGATTTTACAGCATTCTTTATATGACACCAATAAATCATGTCACAAGTCATGTACACAGTATGTTCCAAGAACAGCCAACATTTGATAAAATACAGACTGTCATAGACCTAACAGTATGCTGAGCATCAGCCTCCCACAGCAGGTACAAGCATTAGTGCAATGGGCATCCCCTCCTGCTATGTAGCAGACTATAGGGGACTTTCATTGAGCAAGCCTGAGAGATGGTTCAGGACCATCACCACCCCATGACTGCACGATGTGCAACAGTAGGAAGTCACTCACCTCTCATCTAGGAATGCTGCAGAGCTTAGTCTTTTCCAGGTACTAAAAGGCATGAAAAGGCAGCGCGCTGGAGGTGGGCACTGGCACTCAGTGCGCTGATGGGCAGAGCTGCTCACTCCACGAGCAGCACTCACACGGGATGTAGCAGCAGCACCCAGGGGGCGGGTCATTGTGCAACACTGCTGCTGCTGGAAGACGTGCTGAGAAAAGCACAGAGCAGTAATGAATGTAGCCTTGTGATAGGCTAGAAGCTGCCTTGCTCTCATTGGTCTGTTAATCCGGGGGATTTTTGTAATTTTCCGGGGCACCGGGAGACTCTACATGGAACCGGGAGTCTCCCGCAGGAATCGGGAGGGTAGGTAACTACTTTTCATAAAGCATTTCAAGGAGATTGTGAAAGCAGCACCTGTGAGCGCGGCGGTAAAGTGGATGTGTACTGTTACATCTGAGGCGTGTCATAAAATTGATCTATATCATCCAAATGTACACAAGCCCCAAAGCAGTTAGTAGGATCTACTTGTTGATTTAAAAAACACACTGATACTTTTCAGAAAATGCATGTAGCCACAGGGATCACTGTGCCTTATAACTAATGCAGGGAAATGATACTAATGATCCCATTTGAATGTACTGTATATATCTATTTTGTCCCAATATTGGCGGGGCTAGGTCGATTTAAGGAGCAATATCCCCTTCTTGTGAATGGCACATTTGCCCCAATTTGTGTGGTTGCGTGTGTGTGTTAAAGAAGTACTGATATCTCCTCATGTCTCTTTAACAATGGATGGCTTGTTTCCCTTTTAATCTATTTCGTGAAATAAATTGATTATTTTGCATTTAATATAAGTGTGCTGGTTATGTTCCATGTTGGGACGCAAGTTCAGATGACGGGTGGTGCTATATTACATATATATATATATATATATATATATATATATATATATATATATAATTAGGGATGTGCAGGCTCGGATTTACTCGGATCTCAAAACGGCATTTTATTGGCTATCGCCTATCATGTGTTTTGGATAGCCAATATAATAAATCCGAACTTGCGGTAAAGTGGCGATAAGAAGCGAGTAAATCCGAGCCTGCACATCCCTAATATATATATATATATATATATATATATATATACAAAACATCTTGCTGAAGCTACATTAGTGATGAAAATAAACTCCCACAAAGTATCGTGCATGCCTTGTTTTTCTTTTGGTGAAGTAAATGTAAGCCTTTCGCTTCCACTTTATAGTGACCAACTACTGAGCTTGCCTCATACATATGCGTAGAGGGAATTATAGTATGTCACAAACAGTCTGTTTACCTGCATCATTAATTCTGTAAATGTGTTTCCTGGCAGAAAGTATACTTGAAGAAGTGCAGACAATGCATAATTAGCTCTACACATCACCTCATAGAAACAACCTCTTTTGTCTCCTTCACCAACTGGAGCTTTTCAAAGCCACAACTTCTACAGTATTGACCTTTGGATTTGAAAGGACAATTATATTTGGTGTTGAATTTAATATAATTGCCTCTTTAAATCCAACGGTCGAAATTGCTAACAAAAAAAGTGGCTACTATGAAAAGTGGCGCACAATAAATTTAGCCACAAGACACTATGGTACAGTTTAAACCATTTTATACTGGTGACTTCTTATGCCGCATTAGGGTTTTTCAGGGCTGAAGGGAGGAGTCCGCTGCTCGGAACATCCAGGCAGCTCTACACTTTCACCTGCCGTGACCCAGCCCCCTCATGTGATGTCACATTTTCGGGAACATGGCCAGCACAGAGCACCAGTGAGCCCTGCTCTGGTGCTAGGTTTCTTTATCAGTAATTGTAATCTAGTGGTGTCTCAAGACATTCGGTATGATGGAACCAAGTGGAAGACTAAGGTAAAAATAGGAAAACTGTAAAGTCAATTTGGAACTATACAATGAGAATGTTACATAAACGTTCTAATTGTAGATTGGAAAAAGCTATAATTCACTTTGGTTTTCGAACATACAGTACACATTAAGGGTCCTATTCATCATCGGGGGCCATGGTGAAGCATTCACCTCGCCACGGGGGATATTTAACACCGGAGCAATTAATCATTGCTTTGGTCACGCAAAGCCGCCTGGGAGTCAGTGAGGAGGCGGCGGATGGTTCCCTCTTCACAACCCCGGAACTCCTTCCCACAGGAAGGAGCGGGGCTATGAGAACAAATGCCATCTGAAGATGGCGTTTTTCTCTCAGGCAAACTCCAAAAAATTTCAGTTTTTGGAGTTTGCTGAAAATCAGGTGGTCCTATTCAGACACCTGATGATGAATGGCCCAGTAACCTAAATATGCAGACACTAGCTTTTCCGCATGGTTACCGGGCCATTTATAGTATGATGAATGGTCCCTTTATCATGATTTTGGTTGTATCATTTGTGTCAGCTGTGTTGACATGTGTATCACAACACCAAAAGGTTGCCACCTAAAGGTATATTTCTTAACATGGCATAGAGTGCTTTGCTGAGCTGCAATCCATAGAAACCAATAACAAATGAGCTTACACACAAACGCTGATACTTGATTGGTTGTTATGAATAACACAACATTCCGCTTTGAACCATGTAATAAAACTTCAGACCAAGCATAATTTTCCTCATACGAGGCTCAGAGCTTGATGGACAGCTATGCCATATACTACATATTGCAAACTGTAATACACAGTAACACAGTAAATTATTGACAGGTTACATTGTAGCAATAGTAGTTTTTGGTAAATTTAAGTTTGAAGCATGTCACAGGTCTAGGGATATCTGTGGTGCTTTCTGAGCAAGAATTCTGGTACTGTAGGTCAAACTTCCATAAATAATAAAGCAGTCTATTTCTAGATATTAAACTTAGAATATGAGGCACCTAGAAGAACTCATCTCAGAACAGTTACCGGTCGATTAATTGACACAAAAAAAGGTTGACATTCAGAAGGTCGACACATTCTGAATGTCGACAGTCAAAAGGGCAACATGGTCATTAGGTCAACCATTATTCTGTAGACATGTATTTAGGTCAACAGGATTAAATGGTGACCACATTAAAAAAAAAAGGTAGACATTTGGCATGTCGACACTAAAATGTCAACATGTTATTTTCATGATTTTTAGGGTTAGGTTTATGGTTAGGCTTAAATAACAACAAAACAATATTAGGCAACATTTTAGTGTTGACATGTTAAATGGCGACCGTTTCAATGTGTCGACCATTTAACCCGGTCAACCTAAATACATGTCTACATAATGATGTTCAACCTAATGACCAGGCCGACATTCAGTACCAGTCGACCCTTTGGTGTGGACCTTCTAAATGGCGAGCTTTTCACTGTCCATCTTTCATACCACACCCTCAGGACTTTGATTTTCCTTAGAAAAAGAAGAGTTTAGCACTTATTTACATACATATTGGCACCTATAGTAAAAAATACAGTAAGTCACATTGAAAGCTATAACTCATATTCCGATGTTTTACTTAAATATGTGATATGACAATCGGGTAGGGTGAGAAGCTGCATAAAATGTATGATGAGAAATGGCTACTGTAGCATAGACATGATGTATCGTTCTGTTCATAAGGTTCAATTTGTGGATATCTTTGAAGATTAATGTGCTCCTCTCTCCCTTCCTAGAATGAAGGATTGCAGACACTATCCACTATTCCTAATTGACCCTTACTGTAGATCTGGGCAGCAAACAGAAAATTCATGTTCAGCTATCTTCCTCTACATTCAGCACAAAATAATTTATAAAATAAATACATTTCTCTTTCTATTTTTCCTCTAAAAGTTTGGAAGTGTGCAGAATATATATATATATATATACATATATATATATATATATATGTATACAGTATATGCGATGGTCAATATTTTACACAACAACTAAAAAAAATTCTACATGGCATTTGCAAATTGATTCGCAGGTCACAAATCACGGAATTTTGTAGAAAGCTGAAACTCATTCATCTAGTAGTAAGTGACCCATATCAACCAATTAGCTTTCCATCTAGTCAATAAAGGCAAATATTCAATAAATTGTTATGGGTTCTGCACTTTTGCACTCCAGTGTAATTCGTTAATTCTGTCCCAAGTGACATAAATTGATTAGAAAATTAAGTCTAAAACCAAATGGAGAAGCCAAAAATAAATAGCTATTAAATCTGTGTAATCATTGGTGAGACTTCATGGTGAACATGTTTTACAGGTTGGCTTGGAAACTACAACTATGAATTAGGAACTGTGAAGGGTCTAGGGTTATGAAAGATAACTACATAGGAGCTGATTCAGAGATGAAAGGATTTCTGTGCACGGACGCAAATGAGTTTTAGCAAATAACAGAAGCAAATTTACTAGGGGTGTGTTTTGGTTTTGGATCTGGATTGGTTTTGCCAAAACCACCCTTCCTTGTTTTGTTTTTCGGATCTGTATTTTTTTGGAAAAAAGCATAAAAACAGGTAAAATCACAGAATTTTTTTTTGTTGTTGTTCCTACGCTATTATTACCCTCAATAACATTCATTTCCACTCATTTTCAATCTATTCTGAACACCTCACAATATTGTTTTTAGGCCAAAAGGTTGCACCGAGGTAGTTGGATGACTATGCTAAGCGACACACGTGGGAGGCTCAAACACGTTGCCCATCTAGGAGTGGCACTGCAGTGACAGACAGGATGGCTGTTTGAAAAATTAGGCCCCAAAAGGCGCTGCACGGTGACTTATCACGTTACCCATCGACTGCTGCTGCTGGGCACACCGGACGGGACTCAGGAGAGAGATGGGCGCCGCCGTGGCTGATAGGACGCTGTTCGTGGGGAACTTAGACCCCAGAGCCACCGAGGAGATCCTGTTCGAGCTGTTTCTGCAGGCTGGTCCTGCAATTAACGTTAAAATTCCAAAGGACAAGTTTGGAAAGTCGAAACAATTTGCTTTTGTCAATTTCAAACATGAGGACTCTGTTCCCTATAGAATGAGTTTGTTAAATGGAATCAAACTCTTTGGGAGGCTGCTGAAAATTCAGATCAGGAAGCAGCCATGGCTCCGCAGAAGCAAATAGCGCAGCCTACTCACCACAAGGAAATGGCAACACATGACCGCAGGCATGATGGCAATGGGGAATTCACAAAATACTCTGAACTTTCACCTCCTTATTTTGATGAAGGGCAGCGTACAACCCACAGGACAACCAGGGTTGTCTTAACAGCAGTGTGGGCCCCGGGCAAATCAATGCACTGGGGCCCCTACCCATAACCATTCATGGGAAAAAAATTTAAATGGTCAATAGAATTAAACCCTCCTGCATGCTCATCAGACCTCCCACACATGCAGAGACTCTGACTGGTCTGAGGCCAGCGGATGAAGTGAAACTGGGACTGAGGTGAGTTCTCGCGGCTGTAGGGGGGCAGGTTGGTGGGCCCCTACAAGCTTCGGGCCCTTGGGCAACTGCCCAACAAGCCCAATGGAAGAGATGGCCCTGAGGACACCCCCTGTAAAAATTAGTTTGATGAAGGGCAGCGTACAAGCCCTGTTAAAATTACTTTGATGAAGGGCAGCGTACAACCCACAGGACAGCCCCTGTAAAAATTAGTTTGATGAAGGGCAGTGTACAACCCCTGTAAAAATTATTTGTAAGAGTGTACCCCTACAGCAGACGGCACCCCTGTTAAAATTATTTGTATTAGGGTACCCCTACAGCAGACAGAGCACCCCCTGTAAAAATTATTTGTATGAGCGTACCCCTATAGCAGACAGTGCAGCCCCTGGACAACACAGCACTACAGCCAGCCAGACCCTATGGACAGGACAACAGCCAATATATGGACAAGGACAACAGTAATCAGCCAGCCCCTATGTATATATATATATGGGCAACAGTAGCCAGACAGACAGCTTTTCACATTGGGGGTGGGTGAAGAGAGCACCTCTGAAGGAGAGAGCACCCCCTGGACAATACAGCACTACAGCCAGCCATCTCCTATATGGACAAGGACGACAGTAGCCAGCCAGCCCCTATGTATTGTATATGGACAACAGTAGCCAGCCAGCCCCTATGTATTGTATATGGACAACAGTAGCCAGCCAGCCCCTATGTATTGTATATGGACAACAGTAGAAAGCCAGCCCCTATGTATTGTTTATGGACAACAGTAGCCAGCCAGCCCCTATGGTCGGCAACACCTCCCTCCCTCTTCACAGTAGCCAGCCTTATTTTATTATTTTTAATTTTTATAACAGTCCATCTAACACACTGAGCTCCCAGCTCCCTCCTAACTGCACACTCCACCGCCGGAATGAAAAATGGCGGCGATCACGGGACCTTTATAGAATCCAAAACCCGCCAGAATCTGACAGCGGGATTATGACGTTTTGCCTCGATTTCAGATCCGAGCCAGGTGAGAAAACCCAAAACTGACACGGATCCCGGCTTGGATGGGGGGGGCAAGGGGGTTTGTTTTCGGAAATCCAAACCCACTCATCCCTAAAATTTACAAATTTTTGCATTTCTCAGTCTTAATCTTAGTCAGACGGATCTTTGCCAGATCAGTCTTTCCATGAAATTAGACGTTTCAGGTTGGACACTAGGTGGCCACAATGCGATCACACGGAGCTGTTTAGTCTTGTGGAAGTGTCATTGGAGTGTCATGGGACTGTAGCTTGAGTTTGAGTTCCGTGCGATTAAGTCGTGCACATGTGGATGGGAAGCCTGTGTCAGACAGATCTCTTTCACCCAGCATGGGGTCGAGGCAAGGACAGATACTAATGATGATGGTTGCGGCTGTGGACATAAAATCAGTGGGCAGAGCAGCTTCACGCTTGATGCCGCACGGATCCTCACATTAGTCCTATGGAAACTGGCATTAGTACATATAAGGTTGTAAATCAGGCTTATGCTGCATCATGCATATACAACCACTTTGTGTCCGACTCAAACAGCGCCATAGTGTGGAAGAATAATAGTAGATGTCTTTGCATTACAAAAAGGTACTCAGATATGTAATTATTACACACAAGAGAGTGGCTATCTTAATGACACAATTGATTAAAAAAATGGTCCAGGTACAAAAAATTTGTGTCAACACTCCAAAAACAGACGTGTTCAGAGAACTGACCACATTTTTAGTATGATAAATAGGCATCTTAGCAGTCTATTAATGTAGATTTGGTGCTACTATAGCTACAAATCTGTATCACCCCTTATTGCAGAGCTATAGGGACAAATGTACTAATTAGCGGGTTCCACACCCAATAATTATAATTTCTAATTGCTGCTATTCGCAGCAATAAAAAATTAACTTCCGCCACCATCTACTATTGTATACATGCAGAGACAGGGATCAGTTTACTTTAATTTCACAGTAGCCACCGAGCTACTGCTCCTGTGCTGATCGCACATAAGTGAGTGCTGGGTAGAGACCCTACGGATCTTTCTCCCGGTACTTTTTGTCATATGTAGACTATAGGCTACAATGGCGTTAGCTACCATTGTAAAGCTCAGGAATGTTTTGCATTCCGAAGCTTGATAAATTCATCAGGAAAGCATCTCATATACTGTAGGTTTCTATGGGGGCTGATTTTGCAAATTAAATCTGGTTTCCGTATAGATACATTTGGCGGGAACTTATTATTTATGGGTACTCACAGAAACCGGGTGTTTCCAGATGATATCCCGCAATTAATAATAATTGACAAATAGATCCCATAGATTCTAATCGTAACACAATTTACTAAATCGGGAGGGGGGGGGGCTTCTTTTGGAGTCCAGGTGAAAACCCTGCATTAGCTATACGGAAACTCGCGTTAGTACTGTATAAGGTAGTAAATATGGCTTCCGGAGCATCGCTCAAATACAGCCACTTTGTGTCTGACTCTTAGAAGTCAAGTCAGAATAGTGGTCACAAAACTGTTAGAAGGTACAGGGCTCAGTTACAGAGCTTCGCGGCCTCACCACAATTTCCTGCCTGTATAATAATGGGTTCTACAACTAATTGGGGGCCATATATATATAAAAAAAGAGATTTGGGGAAAAGAGAACAAAAGGGGAGTTTACCACCACTGCAATTCTGTCAGGACCTACGCACTCTTCCCCCAGATCCGTTTCTGATTATCGGCGTTGATAGAACACCTGTAATAACTAATTACTTTTTTTTAATGAGGCCAGTTGAGCCATGCATCTGTAAATGTAACAGGAACAGAACTGTGCAATAACAATGATAAGAAGTAGTCTCACTTGACCTTTCCCATAGATTTATGCCCTGTTACACCTTACAATTGTTATCACAGAATAATACTATTGTTCATGATTTACTTTTAGCCGGGTGAGGTCTTCCTGTTAAAATGATCACACACATCCTGTATTCTTTCTTGCACCTTCTTTCCTTCCCTCATTCAAGACAAATCTGCCTGTTTTAATCTGGATAACAAAAGCCCTAGCATGGAGACATAGCTAATGCATCTCCTTTGTCGCTTGTAGTGTATAACCCAGATAAGAACATAATAAAATGTAGCTGGATACATGAAATCATCACCACACAATGATCTTTCCACTCACTTGGTATAAGACACTGCAAGGAGACAAGGAAGAGGACGGTGGATGATGAAGACAAATCATCATACAGAATAATGCATTGAAAGTCCTTACAGCAACATTGGGGAACGCAATGTAGACACCGACTGATAGATCCAAAAGGTGATGAATTTGACATTGCGCACATACCGGGAAACAGGTTCTAGTTTTATTACATTGAAAAACCTCATCTACTGTAGGTATTAAGTGATATTTTATATTTTAAGCAGATGTGTCATTGTTGTGTTATATATCCATATTAATAAACTAGATTGCATTTAAAAAAACAGTTCCATGCTATATAGGCTCAGATGACTGCTATGATTGCTTAAACGTTCCAAGTGCCTATAAGTCTGAATAGCTGCTAAGAAAATGAAGGGTTCCGGACTATAGATAGATAGTAAAAAGGTTGACAATGTCTAGACAGACAGTCAATACATTCACTGGGACAAAAGGTCGACACTAAATGTCAACATGCAAGAAGATCGGCATATACCAAGGTCAACAGGGTCAAAAGGTCGACACAAATGGTTGCCACATGATTTTTTGTTTTTAAGGTTTAGGGTTAGGCACTTACCGAAGGGTTAGGATTAGGCACTTACCCCGATGGTTAGGGTTAGGCACTTACTTTGACGGTTAGGGTTAGGTATCAGGAAGGAGGGTTAGGCATTAGAAGGGACGGTTAGGGTCAGGCACCAAGGGAAACGTTAGGGTGAAGATTAGGGCAAAAACATGTAAAAGCGTCGACTATGTGTCGACCGTTTTCATGTCGACATTTTTAACCTGTCGACCATTTGTAAATGTCAACCTTCTTACATGTTGACCTTTAGCGTGTCAGCCTTTTGTTCCTGTCGACCTTTTGTCCCAGTCGACCTATTGACTGTCTAACATCTAGTGTCTATCTAGACACTGTCAACCTTTTTACTGTCTATCTGTTAATCCACACCTGAAATATAATGAGAGGTTCCAGGACAGAGGACAGTTAGGGGCTGCTATAGAAATGGCTGCAAAAGGGGGCATAATTTACACTAAAAAGACAAGCACTCAACAATAGCATAAAAACAGCCCATACGCAGAGCCATACACATCTGAAGATGTGCATAGCTCGGCATCGGCAACATATGTGCCCGGTTTACACTATGAGTACATCAGAAACATAAGGCCATGCTTTTCCGAACTGCACATTCACTAATAAGCATCAGTAAAACTTAAAATAATCTCTGATAGAGCATAAACAACTCTTCACCTTGTGTAAAAATACAAATTAATTGCTAAAACTAGCAAACAAGAACATAATATGTCCAGACAACAAAGAAAGCACCTATAAGTGTCATCATTGGTGCTTCCGTAATCAGCCAATCACAAGATGTTCACTAGTTTTGGTGACTTATCATCAGTGCACTTGCACCGGCAAATGACTACTAACAAATAGTACAGCTTGCTGAGACATATACAGTCAGGTCCATAAATATTGGGACATTGACAGAATTTTCAGATTTTGGCCTCTATTCACCACCACAATGGCTTTGAAATGAAACAAACAAGATGTGCTTTAACTGCAGACTTTCAGATTTAATTTGAGGGTAATTACATTCAAATCGGGTGAACGGTGTAGGAATTACAACAGTTTCAATATGTTCCTCCCACTTTTTAAGGGGCCAAAAGTAATGGGACTATCAACTCAAAAGCTATTTCATGGACAGGTGTGGGCTATTCCCTCGTTATTTCATTATCAATTAAGCAGGTAAAAGGTCTGGAGGTGATTCTAGGTGTGACATTTGCATTTGGAATCAGTTGCTGTCAACTCTCAATATGAGATCCAAAGAGCTGTCACCATCAGTGAAGCAAGCCATCATTAGGCTGAAAAATCAAAACAAACCCATCAGAGAGATAGCAAAAACATTAGGAGTGGCCAAATCATGCACCGGAGAGCTCAGCAACACCAAAAGACCCGGAAGACCACGGAAAACAACTGTGGTGGATGACAAAATAATTATTTCCCTGGTGAAGAAAAACCCCTTCACAACAGTTGGCCAAATCAAGAACACTCTCCAGGAGGTAGATGTATATGTGTCAAAGTCAACAATCAAGAGAAGACTTCACAAGAGTGAATATAGAGGGTTCACCACAAGATGCAAACCATTGGTGAGCCAGAAAAACAGGAATACCAGATTAGAGTTTGCCAAACAACATCTAAAAAAGCCATTACAGTTCTGGAACAACAAAGATCAACTTGTACCAGAGTGATGGAAGAGAAGAGTATGGAGAAGGAAAGGAACTGCTCATGATCCAAAACATACCACCTCATCATTGAAGCATGGTGGTGGTAGTGTCATAGCGTGGGCATGTATGGCTGCCAATGGAACTGGTTCCCTTGTATTTATTGATGATGTGACTGCTGACAAAAGCAGCAGAATGAATTCTGAAGTGTTTCGGGCAATATTATATGCTCATATTCAGTCAAATGCTTCAGAACTCATTGGACGGCGCTTCACAGTGCAGATAGACAATGACCCGAAGCATACTGCAAAAGCAACCAAAGAGTTTTTTAAGGCTAAAAAGTGGAATGTTATGCAATGGCCAAGTCAATCCCCTGACCTGAATCCGATTGAGCATGCATTTCACTTGATGAAAACAAAACTGAAGGGAAAATGCCCCAAGAACAAGCAGGAACTGAAGACATTTGCAGTAGAGGCCTGGCAGAGCATCACCAGGGATGAAACCCAGCGTCTGGTGATGTCTATGCGTTCCAGACTTCAGGCTGTAATTGCCTGTAAAGGATTTGCAACAAAGTATTAAAAAGTCAAAGTTAGATTTAGGATTGTTTAGTTTGTCCCATTACTTTTTGCCTCTTAAAAAGTGGGAGGCACATATAGAAACCGTTGTACTTCCTACACAGTTCACCTGATTTGGATGTAATTACCCTCAAATTAAATCTGAAAGTCTGCAGTTAAATCACATCTTGTTTGTTTCATTTCAAAGCCATTGTGGTGGTGAATAGAGGCCAAAATCTAAAAATTCTGTCAATGTCCCAATATTTATGGACCTGACTGTACATGTATGGTTGCCATATGGATATGTTTACAACTAGGCAAACACGCCCTTACTTGGACTGTGCTAGAATGTCCTTTCCCTCCATGTGCTGCCTCTCCAGGCACAGGCAAGGGTAAGTGCCAAAATTCAGTGTGCCTGTGTTTGGGCATCACCAGGCAGGGCCGAGATATCAAGTTGGCCCAGGTACTGGGGGAAGGGTGGCCACCAGAGTATAAGTGGTTATGCTTTATCATGATGTACATTCATATATTGGGCCTGATTAATTACGGATTGCAACAGCGTACGCAGTGCACGTCGGCTACACTGTGATCGCACTGCGATTATGCAGAGCTCGGTAAGCCATCACAGAGTGATTGACAGGCAGTCAGCATTTGGGGTTGGTGACGGGGGAGTGGTCGGAGAAACTCAGGCAGGCCTGTCCGTTTCAACTCCGTTGCATGGGGTTGCATAAATTAGCCTTTGTGACTGCATACGCTGCTCCCCCCATGCGGGTGTCCGAATCGGTTCCCGCCTCCACCCTGCGGGAGTGCGATCCCCCCCGCCGCCACCGCATCCTCTCCCCCCAGCTCACCTGTCTCTTCTGTCTTCTGCTGGTGAATCCGGGCCACATGTCTGCGGTGCACCAGAGTTCTCAGCTCCAGGGGGTCTGCAGTGCAGACACAGCAAAGAGGTATCTTAATAGATCTCTCTGCTGGCTGCAGTGGCTGGGCTGGCATGTAAATTTTCATAGGCTGCCCTGTAAACAGTAGCCTGTGAAGATTATCGGGGGTTGTACGCCATCTCAGGGTGCCGAACAGTTTCTCAGTCAAGTTCTGAAAATAAAGCAGTTTGGTAACTTGATGAATTCCATAATTACTACATACCCATACTAAAGTATGGGGATTATGGAAATTATTGAGGCACATTTATAACCAGGAGATATCTGTGATATCTCCTGCGTTACATGAATGATGAATGGGTCCGATACTTAAATGATAGAAAAGTAGGTGAAAATGTAGGGGCCTATTCATGATGTTAATTATCGAGGTCTGTTCAGACCCTGATAATTAACATTCTAACTCACTGCGGATTCCGGAACAATTCATCATTGCTCCGAAAATGAGCTGTCCCGCCAGCGCCTTCACTGCTCATTTACGGAGCAGTGAATCTTTTCACTGCTCCTTTCGGAGCAGTGAAAGGAGTGTGCATGTGCGACCTACAGGTCATGCATGCGCACGAGATCCCTGATGTCTGGCGGAAGAAACCAGAAGGATCCAAAAGGATGCCTCTTCATAACCCAGGACTGCTTCCCATAGGGATGGAGCGGGTTTCGGGAGCATTCGCCATCTGAAGATGGCAAATGCTCCCACACTCCAGCTCCGAAAATGTTATAATTTCGGAGCTTGATGAATTCTGTCCCCATACTAGTGTACATACAAGTGATGATGAATAGGCCCCTTAGTGTGAAGCAGATTGTGCTGGGTACAGTAGCTCTCCAGACAAGTTGGTGCACCAAGATATAATATACCTGACCAGAATGTGAGTGGTATTAAATAGGTGTATAACGCAGGGGCTGGTGTTGAACATCATCAGGTAGAACAACAGGTAGCACATGACACGGGGAATATCACAGGTGTAACAGCGGTAGGTACAGTATAACATGGATTGTGGCAGCCTGGAGTTCAAGCTATCGCTGGGCGCTATAGTGTGCTTGGCGTAACTGCGGTACTGGCAACAGAGGATGGTAGAACTGGTGGTCCTAGTGTACAATGGTGGTCTAGTGTATTTCCGGGTAATAGAGCGGCACTCCTAGGCTCCAAAGTGGTGAGAGCTTCCTGGATCCGGCAGTCCATGCAGAATGCCAGGGAGTAAAGACGCACAGGGACACTACACAGTAAATGTCAGAGGTGGGACCTCTCATGCTGAGCTTAGGTAGGACCTAGTGACCGCCAGCGCAGTCCTACCTGTCAGATGCTAGAGGGAGGAGGTGCAGGAGCACATTCCTTACAGCAAATGCAACATAAAAAAGTTATAACACATGCTCTTTTTGTCAGTTAACAATCTGGGGCATTAAACTGGGCAAACAGACACAGGCCTGTGCAATTGTGGCCTAATTTTCACTAGATAACCTGCTTTACTATTATTATACAAAGAGTGTACTATTCATTATCTTTATGGGCCAGTTAGTTTCCACATGTTTTTATTAATGGGACCATTCATTATTAGGGGCCCGATGGGGCCGCTTATTCAGAAAAAGTTTGCGGAAACCAACGCCATTCTTCACGAGCCTAGCTCCTTTCTATGAGGAGGTCCGGGGTTGCAAAGATCCACAGGCACCGCACTGCGTGCCCTGCTCATGCGTGAACTCAGGTCACGCATGTGCATTGGGCAGACCCGGCAGTGATTTCCCTGCTACTTTCACAGCGGAATTAGGCATTGTGGGAACAGCGGTTTTTTGGATGATGAACAAGTCCCTTAGTGAGACATGAACACTCTGCCTCGATGACAGCTAATTCCAAGTGGATTGGTTGGTTTGGTGAATACACACTTCAAGACTTTTTTAAATTTGGCTTCAAAGAGATCCCAGGGGTAACGTCACAAAGAAAGGTTTGTAGGGTGTGATGTTGTGAATCACGTTCCCATCCAGTGTTACAATTTTCTGCATTGTACCACAATGGGCAGGCTGTGATGACACAAATTACCATGAAGCCCTGGGAGAGTTCCTCAAAATTTGTGAATCACTTCAAAATTCCAGGAGAGCAGGCGAGTATGGCTGCTTCCACTGTGTGGTCTACTATAAGAATTTATAACTCCGCTTACCCATCTAATGTTAGGAGAGAGCGTCCATCGCTGTCTCTCCGTCCAGCACTAGCACTCAGGATTGCCAAAGGCGTGACTATCGACCTTGTGCACTACTTGCATGCGTGGCATGTCTTCAGCTCCGTTCTCCATGTTAAAAGCGAGTGCCACTGAGAGTCTCCAGCGATACTTGCCTAGCAATGGCGTTATAGAGGCCAGTGACCTCAGATAGTTCACTGTACCACCACAGCTATACCACTGCATGTATAGAGCCAGTGTGCATACTCCACTACCACTACTGTATGTATAGACACAGGTATGTACCAAAAAAGAAACTTGAAAGAAAAAATGCGCTCGTATCTTATTGAAATACTCTAAGTACTTCCCTTTGTAGTATAGAATTCTTCCTCTTGCTGTTAGATCTTCTCTTACTCAGTATTCATACAATGTAGACAAGAGGATTATGCCACAATCATGGTGTAGTATTTTCTCAAAAAATTAATAACATTTATTCATATAACATAAGAATCAGGTGTCACACACCTTCCAATAATGTATTACACATATCTAAAAAATTAAAAAAGATGGGAAATTACCAGAAGTCCAAACATATAGGGCATGTAGATGTTAAGATGGAGGTATTTCAGATTACCTTTAAATGCATCTATATTCAAGATCCTCTGGAATCTCCCACTTTGTCCGTAGTCCTGTCACACTAGCAATGCATTTCGGGAGCTCCTCCTCCCTTTCTCAAGGCAGTGTATGTGTTCTTACCTGTCGCACCACCACCTGTGCTCCCCTACATGTTCCTGACTGGATCTGGTATATACATTATATACAGCGCTGTGTACCTGTTGTATATCCTTAATAAACCTAAGACCTGGTTAAGTTACCTACCATGGGGGGGGGAGTTCAATTCAACACGCTATTGAATAGCAACGGGAGGGACTCCAGCACCTATTCAATACACGCACTGTTTGGGTGTGCTAAGGATTTCTTCTCGCACCCCCCTGGGGATGCGAAGAGAAATCCGACCAAAGTGCCAGGTGTGCGGCTGTTTTTCTACATAGCGCGGCACTAACAGCCGCGCGCCCGGCACTTTGGTCAGAGAATGCCGGTTACCACGCCTTAACACCCTTGTTAAGGTGCGATGACCGTGATAACCGGCATTCTCCGACCACACAGAGCACTGAATTGAATAGATCCAGGAGCTCGCTGCTGGTGCTATTCAATTCGCGTTGAATTGAATCGCCCCCATTTAGACTAACCTAACCTCCATTACACACCGCTGCCACCTATACCAACTATAAGGTCTGCCAATATCTAAAATATCTGTACGATCAGTTCATCAATAGATCTTTTGCGAAGAGAGTGCACGACCCTCAACCTAGAAGAAAACTTATGCGCCCTTCTCAGTTTCCTATAGCACAACTGAGGTCAAGTGATTCCTATTACTACTCCTGCATACATTCAACATCAAAGTGTATGAAAGTGTCATTCTGCCTTATTCTGTCTCAATTTTCTTAATGGAGTTGTTGGAGATGAAACCAATAACCTCGTGACCCTAAAGAATATTAATTTCTTCAAGACCAGTTAAGTGATAATAGGATGGAAAGCTCTGTGCCGAAAAGACGCTCATTAATAATTTTAGTGGCTGTGGAAAGAATCATCATTAAACATTAGATTCAGTTTGTGATTAAGATTCTCTACTCTCACTTTTAAATGTCTTTAAGTCCATCCACTGAAACTGATGAGAGGTAGTTTATGCAAGCGCACTCAGACAAGTTCACTACAAGCTTGTGGCGCATTCATAAGGGCAAACTGGCTTCTGAGACCACCCCTGGAAAATGAATCTACATCTACGTTTGTGGGTCCAAGTGGAATTATGCATGATGGAAACTGTAAAAATATCACATCAAAATCAAACCTGCTTCCACTTGTGGACCTTCCCTTTATCATTCTTGCCATGTCTGTGAGACTTCCAAGTTCTGCAAGAGCAGGAAAACCTCCTGCATGTCGCCCACTTTGTTAGTGAGGTGGCTGGATGCCCGGGCCTGATGACATGGCTTGTGGCTTTGTGAAGGCAATAAGAAATGAAGATTCGGCGAATGTAGTAAAATACACCTACATGGACAGGGGCTCCAAAAGGAGACAGTCCCTGCGGTGTGTAAGAAGTGAAGGGATTGCACTTCTGCACATGCACAATCTGCTGACCAAGCATGTGCAAGTGGAGAATGCCTGGGATGGATCCGACAGATTCCTCTCTTGGTACTTTTTGTAATCTGTAGCCCATGGACTACAATGGCTACCACCATGTCCAGATGGTGTTAGCTCCCAGGGCCAAGCCATTACGGAGTTTGGTAAATTCTACCAATAAGCAGCTCCCATAGGGCTCTACTTATTACAATCCGCATTAAAATGCAGATTGTAGTGTAATACTACCGACTGAATTCACATTGCGAATTCAGGCAATATCACTGGGATTTATTAAAATTCCCTTGCAGGGACAGAGCTTGCGATAAAGCTCTGTCCCTGTGAATCCCCTCAGCGGCCTTATTACTGTATTTTTCAGAAAAAATAGTGACAAGCTGCCTGTGCATGCGCCGACCGGCCACCACTACCCCCACCGCGACTGCCCCTCTGCGACCCCCCCTCTTAGTTTCACTTACCTCCAGTGATCGTTGCTTCGGTGATGTCCTCCGTGACTCTGGTCAGTTGGTCTCCCATCCTGCACTGTGACCCGGTCAGCTGACCGGGTCACAGTACAGGATGGGAGACCAGCTGACCGTAGCCATGGAGGACATCACTGTAGCCCCTATCACTGGCCCTGGAGCCGGCTCCGGGCTCTGCTCTGCCTGTTAGAGCAGAGCATGAGTACGTTTACTGGGGGAAACCCTGGATAACGCCACCTCCAGGTGGTGTTATCATCACAGGGCTTCCCCCGGTATTTTTTCACATTTAATTTTTAGTAAATCCCAGGCAGCTCGCTTTTCCCATTACAATTATGGAAAATGCGATCTGTTTGCTAAAAATATGTGATCATTATTCTACTCCAATTGCCCTTTAGTAAATTTAGGTGAAACTAAAATGTGAAAAGGGTGTGAAAACACCCTTTTTCACTTTATTTCAGTAAAAATTATGTTAATAAATAGAGCTCATAGAAACTTAAGGTGCCTCAATACTAGACAACTCGCAAACCATGTGATGTTGTCAAATATTTCCCTTGATCTCCTCGGCAACTCCCAGACATACAATATCATGCTTTAAACTGTGCAATCTGACCAACGACCTATCGTGCGTCCTTAACGATTTCCAGTCCTCGGTAACGAGATTGCCAGATCTTACTGCATGTACTGTAGGTAAGAACTGAGGATACAACAAACGACCTGCTGGACCACGCATCGGGATCATTGTTGTTCGTGGACACTACACGATTTGTTGTTCTGGTGCGTCAGAATCGGCCAAATTGTACAAAAAATTGTCTAGTGTTTAAGCACCTTTTTGTGTGCTACTTTTGTGAGCAAAAATGGAGATCGCAGCAGATATGTCCAATAGCTGCTGCTGTCCCATATAGACATTCGGGGGATACTTATTATTTGCGGGTACCGCCCAAAACGTATGTTTTCAAGGGATATCCCACAAACAATAATTGATAAATAGACCCACTTAATACTTATTTATGTATTTATGAAAGTGAAGAGACATCAGGACTGTATGAAATCTCTCTTTTGGGATGTTTAATACTAGCTGGGATACTCGGCCTTGCCCGAGTTGTAGAATGGACCTTGAAGTCCATCTGCCGCCTTAATTTACAGGACAGAAATCAGTATAGCTTCCAAAATCACTGCGGTTTCAGAAATCACTGCAGGACAGAAATCAGTGCAGAACAGGAATCATTGCGAGCAGAAATCTTTGGAGACCATGGCATATGAAAATGTGCTTGGAGGAACTGAGTAACTGTCAGTGCAGGTGCAGTGTGACAGTTGATCCTCTGACTCACTGCTCTTCCGTTGGAGATCTGCCTGCCCCCCACTGGTACATATCAGCCTTCAGATCAGTGCAGTTTTAGGCACTGGAAGACATCCTGAGCGAACTTGCTTAAACCAATATTTCAAATCAGAGACTCCACGGCCTACTTGGTGGGCACCATGTAAACCTCCATGATCCTGACAAACTACAAACATATCCAAAAACTTAATCCTGTTAAAACTACACCACCCTGCCAAATTTGGTGGCGCTAGGTACAAAACTGGCCATGCATAAAGGACAAACAGACAGACACACGAACTTTCTCGTTTCTTAGAAAGATTTAATTGGTTGAAGCAAAACTGGGACATGCAAAAGTCACCCCACTTCAAGTTTGGTGGGCTTCTTATTATTGCAACATCCTGTATTTGTAAAATTCAAGTCCTTTCAGAGGGAGAGAAATCCTGTGCAGCTCCTCACAAAACAGCCCATGTCCCCCCTAAATGCACCTCTACTACCCTTTTTATGTTAGTTAAATAATCTTGTCCTGCAAAAGCAATTGTAATGTTTGCATGTGGAGTTAAAGGTTTATCAAAGTGCCTTGTCCGTATTATTCAAGGATGCACCAGATCCACCCAGAAGATGCTACTTTTTGTACCCCCCTCTCTTAGTAAATAAGCATGTGATATGACCAACAGAATTTCAACTGCACTGCTGCATGTTACTTTTATGAGCTAACAGGAAAAAGGATAAATACTTTTTTTTATATATATATTTTAGGGTAGGGAAAACCATTTCTTCTGTCTCCTTAACAGCTCTGTATAATCAGTAAATCAAAGCTCAAGATGTTACTCACTGTAAGCTGTCATATTGTTGTGCCTGTCTGTCCCACCTCTCTAATCGCTAGCTTTAATCAATAAATCAACTGCCCTGTTCACAGCAATGTAATTATTTTCTTGTTGCCTTTTAACATTTCTCTTTTAATGGCAGTTACATTATTACAATGTTAAGAGCATCATTGTTATAAAATAGTGTTTGCTCTTTGCCTATACGTAGGTCAGAGATAAATCACTGTGACTGCTTTCTCTCAGGAAATGCTGAGATTGTTTAAATCACGTCTGCATAAAACATCCATTTATCACTTTCACATAGAAAGGATGGTTATATGTATGTAGTTTGGAAATTAAGTAGTTTAATTTTTAGCATACTTCCCAACTGTCTCGATTTCGGGGGACAGTCCTGATGTGAGGTCTATGTCCCACCATCACAATCGGCCGTGCAGCTGGGAAGTATGTCATATACACAGTTACTCTGCTATATTGTGGGGTTGGGTATGAAATCCCGGCTGTCTGGATGCCGCTGGTCAGAATACCGACAGCGGCATCCCAACAGCCAGAATCCCGACACTCATAGGGAAGAAAGGTAAATGTTTTCCTAACCCCTACCCTAATCCTAACCCTCCCTCCCCGGTGCCTAACCCTAACCCCCCTAGTGCCTAAGCCTAACCTCCCCCTCCCGGCACCATAAACCTAACACCCCCTCCCTGGTGCCTCAACCTAACCTCCCCCCTAGTGCCTAACCCTAACCTCTCCCCTCCCTGCACCCTAACCCTCCCCCTAGTGCCTAACCCTGCACCCTAACCTCCCCCTAACACCCCGATACCTTCGGGATGCCAGCGGTTGGGATACTGGTGCCGGGATCACGACCTGTCGGGATTTTGGAGCCGGTATTTAGACCATCGGCATCCCACAAGCCGGGATGCCGATTACATTGCATATTGTGAATGGGCACCGGTGTGCACAGTAGGCAAATGGTCTATTTCAAATGTGTTCTCAGACACAGCCATGACTGCTTTTTTATCCGGCAACCGATTCTGAGCCTACTGAGACACCCACTGGCATCAGCACTATTTCGTCTAGTTGCATATTTAGATGCATCATTGGTCGCAACATCGAAGCTTACGCCAGCCCAAAGGCAGATGCAATTTCATTGTCTTTACATGGAGTCCTGTGTCAGCTCTTCTACGTCTTGAGACCAAAATCGTTCTGCTTCTCACGACGGTGACCATCCTGATAGACTCAAATGCATGCACAGACTGAAAACTTTGAGCGATTGCGTCCAACATCGCCACTGCGCAGGGCCATAATTAGCTATGGACGACCGTTTGCCACTGCACAGAGCTCTGTGGGCAGCACCACCGCTCACCCACGGTCCTTGTATCTGTCTAGAAGGGTGCCTGGAACGGAACCCTGCAGCCAGATTCGCAGCTGCAGTGCCGCCACGAGTGTCCTCTGGATGCTCCAAACGGCAGACTGCAGCCATAACAGCCCCCTGGAGCATCCTCAGCAGCACTGTTGTTCCAGTTACTGGCAGCCCCACCCCCTGTGGCAGGACATCATACACTGAGGGGGCGTGGCCAGCACTCAAAATCATGTTGCTGCCACTGCGTCCACCTCTGCATCAGGCCCAAAGTGTGATTGGAGGAGATTAGAAGGGGTAATAGGTAGACTAGCATAAACTTACTCCATGGGGTGGACATTCTTTCTCTGTGACTTGGCCACGCTCACTGTCCTGATCCTCACTTCATATGTTGAGAGGTAATTTTTGGGGGGCTTAATTCCCTTATTTAAAAATATGACTGGAATTATGGTGCAATGTTATCCTAACACACCAAGGGGCATTTTTATTAACATTATTTTTACTTAAATAATGTGAAAACGTGTGTTTTCACACCCTTTTCACATTATTTTAGTATCACATGAATTTACTAAAGGGCAACTGGAGTAGAATTTGCAAAATTCTATTCCAAACCCTTATTGTCACATTTTTAGTAAGCAGATCGCATTTCCCATAATTGTAATGGGAAATGTGATCTACGCCAGATTTACTAAAAATAAAATGTGAAAAAATACCGGGGGAAGCCCTGTGTGATAACGCCACCTGGAGATGGCATTATCCAGGGTTCTCCCCAATCCCCTGACTCCTGCTCTGCTTAGACAGGCAAAGCAGAGCCGAGAGCCGGACCGAGTGATCAGCTGTGTGGTCTAAATAGACCACAAGCTGATCAATGCAAAAAAATATTTAAAAAACACCTGCATCCAGGAACCGGTGATCAGTGCTCCGGTGATGTCCTCTGGGGTTCCAGTCAGGTGGTCTCTGGGATCCTACACTGTGACCCTGGTCAGCTGCTGCATAGAGCAGCTGACTGGGGTCTCAGTGCAGGAGACCAGCTGACCAGAGCCCCAGAGGATATCACCAGAGCACAGATCACCGAGGTAAGTGTAAGCTGAGCGGGGAAAGGGGGTTGCGGGAGTGGGGGGCGGTCACAAGGGGGGTTGCGGTATCTAGCGGCGGTGCATGTGCAGACACAGTTTCCCTGTATTTTTTCCAAAAATACAGGGAGAATTGTGTGGACAGGATTCGTAAGGACAGAGCTCTATCGCAAACTCTGTCCCAGCATACGGATGTTAGTACATCCATGTCATATTTCCTAAAATTCTCAATGCAAATTTAGTCAGAAATATCACACTACAACCGCATTTTAAATGTGGATTATAGTAATTAGGGGCCCAAGCAACTCCACCTAATGCATATATTATTGGTGCATCATTTTGTGAGCTACTGTTGTAAAAATGCTTTGTGGCATAATGTATCTAGATGGAAATTCACAGGGTGAAAAAGAGTACAAAAAAAGGCACCTTAACCCCTTCACTGCTGACTGCTTTCTAGCCTCTGTGCTGAGGCAATTTTCCACTTACAGTTACATTCCAACATCATTATTAATTAGTTTTTTTACGCAGTAAACACACAAATTATACCTTGTGTTTTTTTGTGTTTTTTTCAGAAGACATTGTATTTTTTGTATTTTTAGAAAAAAATACAAGTAGTCTTTCTGCTCATACTAGCATGTCAAAAATATTAACTAAAATGGCGAAAAAAAGTGTTACTTTATTAATTTGAAATTTCAAAAAAGTGAACTAAAAGCAACCGTTACGTGATTGTTTGCATAAACACCACAAATATATGCTATGGGCTCTGTTTACTACAATTCACATTTGAAATGCAGATTGCAGTGTGATATTTTCACCTAAAACATTTAGGCAATATCACAGGGATTTATGAAAAATCCCCTGCAGTGACAGACCTTGCGATAAAGCTCTGTCCCTGCAAATCCCATCCGCAGCCTTATCACTGTATTTTTTGCAAAAAAAATGTTTTGCCCCCTCCCCGCACTTTCACTTACCTTCGGTGCTCGGTGATGTCCTCACTCCGGGGCTCCGATCAGTCTCCTATCCTGCACTGTGACCCCGGTCAGCTGTTCTATGCAGTGCAGGAGCCAGGAGACCAGCTGATCGGGGCCCTGGAGGACATCACCGAGCACCCTGGATGCAGGTAAGTGGGGTTTTTTTGTTGCAGTGATCAGCTTGTGGTCTGTTTAGACCACAAAGCTGATCACTGGGATCTGGCTCTGCTTTGCCTGTTAGAGCAGAGTAGGAGTCCGGTAACCGGGGGAGACCCTGGATAACGCCACCTCCAGGTGGCGTTATTATCACAGGGCTTTCCCCGGTATTTTTTCACAATTTATTCGTAGTAACTTTGGCCAGATCACATTTCCCATTACAATTATGGGAAATGTGATCTACTTACTAAAAATATGTGATAATTAGGACTTGGAGTAGAATTTTACGAATTCTACTCCAATTGCCTTTTAGTAACTTTATGTGATACTAAATTAATGTGAAAAGGGTGTGAAAACACCCTTTTTCACTTTATTTTAGTAAAAAGAATGTTAATAAATACAGCCGTTTCTTGCTTCTGCATTAATTCGCCGTTCCAAATTTGCAATCAGCAAAATTGTGTGTAGGATTTGAGTTACTACACTTTTTTACATTTTCGCCATCTTCATTTAAAGATGTGTGTGCTGTTTAACTTATTGCCTGATGATCCCCAGACAATAACTACTAAGTGGGCACATTGTCTGGGAAACTCATTTCTTTTAAACAAGGGTCCCCCCACTTGTATGCAGGACACCATGTGGTAGCTAGAGCACAAAGTTCCCCCAATCAATGGAAAATTAAATTTTTCAGTAACGCTGGGTGATATTGGCTGGTAAGACAATATCACCCAGGACTGTATAATTTGAAAGACTCTACTCCCCTCTTTTAAATGTGGATGCCCCCACATTTACAACCATAACTATGGGTGTGATAGGACAAGTAATGCCCTCCTCCATATATGAAATATGTGTGTTTTCCATAGTGCAGGTTATACTGTCTTGTGATCACAGGTGATCATAAGACAATAACTGAAATGGGGGCCACATAATTTGAAAGAGTGGACTCTTTCAAATATTGGTGCCATCGTGGTTGCTGTTGTCATTATTGGGGTGAAAATGTATGAGGCGCCGTGTAACAGTACGTACTAAGGGGCCTCCTCATTTGAAAGAGGTCCCCCTGCTTTCCAAATTGGGTGCCCCTTAATTATTGGAAGCCAGGTTGGGTGAGATCCTTGAAGTCCATGATTTTTTTTCATAGTGTAGGTGTTTACTTGGTGATCACACTAAATAACTTTGACAGGGATACATAGTTTGAAAGAGGGGAGTCTCCTCTTTCAAACAACGATGCCAGGATCCAGGTGCTGGAGTTGAGATAGAAAAACTTCACATCGCATGCGCACAGCAACGTAATGTCCTGATGTCTGGCAGCTGCTGCCTGGAGTCTCCATTGGTAGTCTTTACAGGTGGGGGATATGTCATTTTGTTGTTCTTTTTAGTGTGCTTATCCTTTGCAGTTTTAATGCTAATGCAGAGGACAAGCCTCGCTCATCCTCAGCATCAAATGGGTTAAAAGCCTGCACATAATTCAGAAGAGTGAGGACACAAGGAAATGCCTTTATTACATTAATAACTATTGTACATTTGAAGGTTTTTATTGTACTGGTAGAACAGAACCTATAAATATGGTTTTCCTTATAATGTGTGTGGATGATACAAACACCTCTATAAAAAGAAATAAGCAGACAACTGATATCTGCCACTTCCAAACATATGTAAGAATAAGGGCTATAAAGCATAACTAGGAACAGACTGCAAGTGCTCAGTCTTCACAGCTGAAACTAAATGAAACATCTCAGCCAGCAGCACAAAATCACATTTTTTCCCCATGTGGATGCATTACAAGGAGCATGTATATACTGATTGCCAGGATTCTGCAAGGTACATCCCGATCCGCCCACTAGCTCCTCCTCAAAAGATGGAAACATTTACACTCCCACCAATGCTGCTATCCTGAGGACCTATGCCATGAGCTTCACGTATAACTGCAAATTTACACAAAAGTAGGAGCATGATGTCCCAAACTGTCATTCACTGACCTGTGTTGTTCTCCGCAGATGACCAGTTCTGTAAATATATTAAATGAAGATTATAATAAGTACATGTAAGACTAAATACAGCCAGGGACCCAGAAGTGTAAGGAGACTTGTATATCTTTCATCCCTAATAATGCAAGTATGTGCTTGGAGAACGTCATTGACATGTAGATGAATAAGATTTAAAACAATGCAACCTGTACCGGTCTGCATTACTATGACTGGAAACGACCTCTATGAGTGTAGCACATGGCAGCTATTATATATATCCAGAACTTTCCAGAGAAACCACCAGAATAGGCTGTAACATTAATGCTAGACCTTTGACACATGGGTTTTACACTACAAGTCATAGTTACTCTACATTTACCCTGAATGGCTGAACTTTACATAGAGATAATTGATCCCTCTGCTGAAGACCATACAATCTGGCACTGTTCTATACTGTACATCCTGTCTCTACAGTTCTGCATTCATCTGTTTGCAGATTTCCCATTTAACCTAATGACTTCTGGGGTATATTTATTTAGGTAAGGGTTTATAGAAGTGGAGGTGTTAACCAATCAGATTCTAGCTATTATCTTCTAGAAGGTACTAGATAAATGATAAGTAGAATCTGATTGGTTGCCATGGGCAACACTTCCACTTCTTTATACCTGCACTTTAGTAAATATACCCCCTAGTATTTGGAACTCACTGCTAAATTACTCCTAGCTGAACAAACTATAAATCATCAACAGGAATTTAAAGATATCTACTTTATATACAGGAACATAACAATAATTACACATAACTAGCTACACATCAGTGGAGTTTCAAACTGTGCACGTGCTCATGTACCGATTTAATATACTTACCTCTCCTGCGTCTGCGCTGTACAAGTCACTGGGAAAATGGGGAGGTCACCATTTTCCCAGAAAATTGGGGGCACCATGTTTCCCAAGACCCGTACATGAGTAACACAGTGCCAGAGTTTTCTCACAAGTGCGCAGCGGAGAGAGGCTGCCCCCCCTCTATTTATACACTCCTGCTACGCATGTTAATAAAGATACAAGGGGGTAAATTTACTAAGAACCGTGTCTGGTCGAGTGTGAAATCTCAGGTGGCTTTAGGCATTTTCACCAACTCAGAAATTTACTAAAGGCAAACTCGGGAGAGAATGCAATCCCGATTCATTACACCATCGCCCAAACTCACAAGTAATTTCCATGCAAAATATACAATTCAGGAATTTACCAAGAATCGTGATTATAATCACGGGTGTAATATTCCTGGATTTAAAAATAGAGGAAAAATGGCGTGGGGTTCCCCCTATTTTTAAAACCAGCACCGTACTCATAAACCTAGCCGGGGTGTAATGTCATTATGCCACAGACAGAGGACCCTTTCACCGGGTCTCCCCGGCCAAAGCATTAACATCCCAAGCTAGTCAGCCCAAGCCAGGAAACTCAGGGGAGATGGGGACCCCCCCAATAAAGGGGTTTCCCCTCTCCCGAACACCCCAGGCTTATGCTGAAGCCCGGAGCTCTTCCCTGCACCCCAGTAGGCTCCACGGTCTTGTCAAAACAAAAAAAACAGGTACCCATTTCATTTCGGACATGTAGAGATGTATAACACATACATTTCTACCCAGGTAAATGACAGAGATCAGGCATTCTCTGGGCCCGCCAGCCAATCAGAGGCTCCTCTACAGTTAGCGGCCGCAGATTGGCTGTGACCAACGCGTTGTTGACTGTCAGCCATGTGAGTCATAGCCACTCAGCGGCCACTCTACAGGGGGGAAACGGAGGCCACCCCCCCTTGCGCCCACAAATGGCAGCAGACTATCAATCACTGACAGCCTGCTGCCCTCTGCATGCGAACACACAGAACCCGTACTGCACATGCGCAGTATGGGTCAGGCGTCCACACAGATTTCCGAACATCGGGAATCTGCATTCAGCAGTGCACTGCTGAATTAGGCCCTAAGATGCAAAATTGAGGAAAAAGTAGAACAGTTAAGGAAAAAAACACAATCCAGGTTAAACAGGTACAATGTCAAACGCCAGGCATTGGGGCAGATGTATGAAGCTCTGGAAAGTGATAAAGTGCAGAGTGATAAACGGCCAACCAATCAGCTCACAACTGTCATGTTACTAGCTGTGTTTGAAAAATGGCAGGTGGGAGCGGATTGGTTGGGGCAGTGCTTCATACATCTGCCCCATTATGCTAAATCTGCCACTTTATACCAAATCCTTTGCTACAAGAATACTAATCCTAACTACCCAGTAAACTATATGGGAACTAAGAAGCAAGATTGAGGAAACAGTACACAGCCTGTGTAAGGCAGCAAAGACAGGTTCGACTTTACACCATTTCCTTTGCAAGAAAAAAACGAAAAGTACACTATTTGCTAACTACGGGTCTGATCCATCAGTGCACTGCTGAATGCAGATTCCCGATTATCGGGAATCTGTGCATGCTCAGGACCTATTCTGCGCATGTGGCAGGCAGAGGCGTATACATGGCAGGATGGGGACGACCTGTGTTCCCGGAAATGGGGGCGTAGCGCCCCCATTCTCCGGAAGTGGCAAGGCCAGGATCTGCTTCCATGACAGATTCCTGGCTTTGCATGCCGGCAGCCTGCGCGAAGCTTACTCAACTGGCCTGTGCCGTCCAACATCGCGACCGATGATCCCAGGCTGTGACTTTGTCAGAGACCTCCTGCTGCATTTGGATTTTAGCAAGGACAGAATTGCAAAGCTGCTTGTGTGCGGCTTTTCCGTCCTCTGCTGAATCAGGCCCTATGATGCAAAAATGAGAAAAAAGAGAAAAAACTAGCAAAGTTGTGAAAAAGCATGGGAATGGCGCCAGGTATCTTGTGCCATATGGAGCAAAAGGGATAATGTACACATCTGTATATATACAATTTATGTGGTAAGACATTCAGCCTACAATCATTATTGGCACGAAAATTTTGTTGAACAGGTGTTTTGTATTGACCTATTCGCTGCGAGTTTAAAAAACTTTGCAGGCATTCATCATGCCTCATTAACAAAAGTATCACTTTTTATAGAGTCAGCTTTTCGGAAAAGTTATACTTTTCCCTCTAAACCTGCCATGTCCCTATGGATTTCCCTGGCACTGTGGAGCCTGGACAGGAGGAAGAGTGTGACAGGTGAGTAGGAGCAGGAGGCAGTGTGGACTGCACACACGTTTACAGTGCCCTGGATTGCCCAGCTCCCGGAGCTCTGCAGTGCAGTTACAGCAAGGAGGAATCTGGCTGCAGTGTCTGCCATGTAAATCTTCACAGGCTGCCAGGAAATCAGCAGACTGTGAAGACTATCAGGGCCTGTATATCATTTGAGGATGGCGTACAGTAATACCACCAAGTTTGGAACTTGATGAATGGCCCTGATACTTAATTTATAAGAAAGTATGTGAAAGTGTTAATTTTCATATACTTTTGTATAAATTAAGTGATGATGAATAGACCCCTTAATGAAGTGTTGGGTTTCAAACATTATTTAAAAATGTAAAGGCCGGGATAAAGTCTGATTGGGCGTGGTAGTAAAGTTAGCTGTGGAATGGGAAAAGTCTTCTAGCTCGGATGAGAGAGTTATTTGCAAGAGACTAAGATGGGAGATGTATCAAACCATTGAGAGAAATCAAGTGGAGAATCTGCCCATAGTAACCAATCAGATTCTAGCTAACATTTATCTAGTACAGTCTATGAAATGACAGCGAGAAGCTGATTGGTTGCTATGGGCAACTTCTCCATTTTATCTTTCTCTAAGGTTTGTTATGTCGCCCCCTAAGTGAAGCCTGAGATAGGTAAGTGAGAAGCTGTGAGAGAGATAATTGTGTTTTCCTAGCCGGCTGCTCACACATCTGTAGACTGCCCTAAGCTTTGAGCTAACGTTACTCTTACCACCAAGGGCCAGTGTCCTTGGGGAAGACGAGTATTGCTTGGTTGCCTTGGTGATATATTTTTATAAATAGAAAAAAGCATATTAATTACTGCAATGAGGCTGGCAATGATATATAGGTTCTCTAGTTCCTCTAGTGCAGATGAATTGATGCATCTCTCTGGTGATTGCACCTACTCCTGTGTTAAGGCCCCCATACATCTACCGACAGGTCTCGCGATCCTGTGAAGTGCCGACCAGCAGCCATTGATGTTCCACGATGTGTCGGAGTATCGGTGAAATCATACATGTTAAATTTCACAGATTTGCAAATCACGATCATATATTGATCGTGATCATCAAATCTGTGAAATCCAACCAGGCATCGCAGGATCGTGGCGATCTGTCACAGATGTATGGGGGCCTTTAGACACTCTTCTGTGAATACGAATGGAAATAACACATTTAAAAGAGCAGCTTTCTTTTTATCTTGTACAATGTATAATTAATATTATAGCTATTTTTCTTGTCATTTATGTACTTGAAAAGCATTTTAGGATAAGACTTTCAATCTATATTTAGCTTCAGACGTTACTAACTTGATATTCTTTTTACATACAGTATTTTACCACAGTCTTTGTATTTCAATAATTACTTTTCAGTCCCTTTTAGTTTTAACAATTTAAATGCTCTCTTTTCCCTTATTACATTTGTAGCTTTTTATCCATTGAAATGATAATGCCATATGATAAATACTTAAACCAGAGGGCCTGATTCAGACACGCTCGCGAGCGCTGAGCACTCGCAAGCGGGTCGATGGTGCCCAAGTGCGCATGCACACGATGGAGGCGCCTCCGTCGTGCGCATGCGCGAGACCCGAATAACGACGGCCAAGCCATTGTTAAGGGTCTCGCACCAAAGGGGGCATGCTGTCGATGGTGATTGACAGCGCGCTCCCTTTGGTGGACGTGCCGGGAGCGTGGCTGCCCAGACGGAGGCGTTCCCATGGGAACACATACCGTCTGGGTCCGGCCCCACTGACATCACTAGTGATGTCAGTGGGAGTGCTTTTGCCTCTGATAGAGGCAAAAGCACTCCTGGGCTTGCGGCAGCGAGACCCTACCTCAGGGTCTCGTCGCAAGCCCGATGGTCGCGATGGTCTTGACCATCGCGACCATCATTTTGGCCACTCGCTATAGCTGTGGGTGGTCACTCACAGCTATGCGAGCGGCCAGGAGGCCGCTCCAAAAAGGAGCAGGGACGGCCCTGATTCAGAGCGAGCGTTCTGTTAGAGCGTCCGGCTCTGAATCAGGGCCAGAGACTCCCTGAAATAGTGGCCATCTCCCTGATTCCCTGAAGAGTCTAGCAATCTCCCTGATTCCCTGAAGAGTCCAGCAATCTCCCTGATTGCACCTTACCCCATTATGTAGCTGTTATATACTAAGGAAAAAAAAGAATCAGAGATAAATACATTCAAATGGGATCATCAGTGCCATTTCCCTGCATTGATTATAAGACACAATGGCCCTGATTCAGAGCCGCTCGTTAACAGCAGTACGCTCGTTGCGTTCCGATGTTGACTAACCGCGCATGCGTCGGTGTTACACTGCGCATGTGCGTACGGCAGATTGCGAGCTTATTTTGTCTCGTTCGTCAAATAGCGTACAGGAAGTGACATGTCAAATGTGATTGACAGAACAGGGCGTTTTTGGGTGTTGACGGGGGAGGAGATGGAAAAACGCAGGCGTGGCGAGGCGTTTTATGGGCGTACATACATTAACAAATGCGAACGTCAAAAGTGTTCGTACCAACTCATACGTCACTGGATGATCCTCTTTCCCTTCAAAATGCTCGCACAGCTTAGGGGCTGGATAACTCGACCACAGTGGCGATGGCCTTCTCCTCCGTCCCGGCACTCCACGATGTTGCATCGATTAATCACGGCTTGTCAGAAAAGCAATTAGTGTTGGATTGAAAACCGGCTTGGTATGTGTTTTGAAAGCAGTTTTTCTGGATAGCACAAAACCGAACGCAGGTGGAAATCATAGCTGCTAATGTCTGGATTACACAATCAATTAGCGTACATTTGTGGGGGTGTATTTTGGCCGCAATGTGTTGTTTTTGGACTATTGTAACAATAATGTCATCATGTTTAGGTTTGGTGCCTCATTTTGTGTTTGCAAGGTGATTTTTCCACCTTAGGTAATGTTTTAAACGTTCCTTAACGAGCCCTTTTTCTCCAATGTGTAATTTTTTCGGTTGAACGTTGTTGGCTTGTGGGCCCGGATTAAATGTAACCCATTTTTACAATAATGTCAGAATACAAAGTCGTACATTTGATGTAAATTTATTGGTATCCCCAAAAAAATTAATGCACATATTTAACCAAAATATTTTTGGCAGTGTTCATTCCACAATATTTATTAATTGTGCAAACAATAAATTGTTGTTAAACGTAAATGCAAAAATTAAAAACAATTCACAAGAAAGGAGAGGGAAGTTTTGGCCAGAAAGGAATATGAGGCAAGCACAGAAGGAGTGTGGGAAAAGTAGCCAATGCTGTCACCGTTTTTTCGGCCGTTTGGCTGGGGGAGGGAGGGCGCCAGACCGGGTCCGGGATGTCATCGAGCTGGCCTGTCCAGAGGCAGATGTTGTGGCCCCTGGACTAGGCACAGGGCTAGGCACATTTGGAGGATTGGCTGATGTTGTGCCAGAGGTGGAGGATCCTGATGTTCCGACAGGAAGGGAGGTCGGCTCCACCATGTGCTGGTGAACGAGCTGCTCCAGGTCATTGGCGATGTGGATGTTGGCCCTGGTATTTTCCGCCAGGGCCTGACCAATGGTCACGTTGGCCGCAGCATTTTGCTCCAGGGCCTCAGCCACCCGTACCAGACTGGCGTCCATCCTCTGCAGAATCTCTGTATGGAAATCCGATTTAAAATTGAGTTCTGTGAGGAGGGACACTGCCTGCGAGTGGGATTGCCCAGAACTGGCTTCTGCAGGGTCCTCAGCCGGATGTACTGGTTCATCCCCTGCAGAGCCTGCCGAAATTCTGCGGCCAAGGCTCCCCTCTGGAGCAGACTCATCCGCCTGTGTCTCTGTTGGAAAAATTAGAAAAGACTCACATTAGAATCTACATATTGACACACTAACATTTCAGAGTTGGTGACATCACAATATTTACCTGGGACAACATGAGGAGCCGCAAAGTCTGGCATGTCCGTATCCATGTTGGACATGCCAAACACCTCCACAGCCTGCACACACCCCTGTGCCAGCTCTTCTAAATCAGTCAACTCCAATGACACAGGGGTGGGACCTCCACCTGTCCCCCTTGCATGCCTAGCCCTGTCCGCCATTTTTTGTTTCAGGCGATATTTGAAGTCGCCCCATCTGTGGGTGAAAAAGGAACCATTATTTTTTATTTTATTTTGTTTTGTTTTTGGTTTTAGGGTGGTCAAGTGTTTACTTACCGCCGTTTGACATCCCGGGCTAGACGGACATAATCACCCACCCTATTGACCTCAACGGCTACCTCTTCCCACATTCTCCACTTCTGGCTTGAACTCATATTCCTGTCTGCCTGTGGCAGGATATCCACACACTTCTGAATCAAAACCTCCATCTCCTTTCTTGTGAATTGTGGCTGCCTTTTCTTTTTGGCAGCTTTGCCCGGAATACTGGGCCCAGCAGCCTCTTCCATGTCATCCTCCTCACCTATTTGGGTAAATTTGGAGAATTCACAACTTCACAACTTGCACAATATTATGTTTCTAATTAATCATTGAGTCAAAATGCCTGAAATACTTACCGCCAGACTGTTGTCCATTGTTTCCCTGTCTGTAGCCATGTCTGAGCTCCAAACAAGAAATACACCAGAATGATTTTTTTGTCTCGTGACGTATTTATACATGCGTCCTTATTTTGCGGCCGCATCATTGATTGTGCGTTCCTATGATCCCTCCTTAATTTGTGCGGGAAACAAAACACTATTTATGGCTTGGGGCGTCTCGATTGGAGGTGGCGTTTTTTGAATGTTGGAGGTTACGTTGGTTGGAGTTGATTGTTGGCTGGTGTAGGAGTTTGCATTTTTGGAAGTAGTTTTTTTGGATATATTCGTTTTTTGATTTCCGTTCGTTTTTTTTCGCTTGTAATTTTTTGGGTCGTTTCCAGTTTTGGTAAGTTTTGGGAAGTCTAACTTTGGGTCAATTTGTGTCTCCTTCTGTTTAAGAATTTTCTAACTTTTGGTTTCCGTCATTTCATCTCTCTTAGGTTTTATTTTGGTTCTGCCCCAAAGACCTTTTGTTCTGGATTCTTATATATTATCTCTTGGTAAGTTCATTTGTTAAATTGTTTTGTAAATGTTCTTGTTTGTCTTTACGCAACTTTGGTTGGCCTTACACATGTAACCTTTGTTTTTCCAAATCCGAAATCTGTGTTCATTTTTTGTTTATTTTAGCTGCGTTTTTTTAACTTGTCTTTGCGTACTAATTTGCGCATTTTTATTACTTTCAATTGTGACTTTTCTGGGCGAACTAATTAGCGCTTTGTGAAATGCTTATTCATCCTGTAAAATTGTTTGTGTTTTCTCTGGAGCATTTGTTGCTTACATTTGGTCTCAATTTGGCGTAGTGTGCGCAATGTCGTTTTGCTATTTGCCCAAATGTGTGTTTCTCCCCTTTTATGTTTGGTCTTGCTTAAAATTTGGAATCAGAAATGGCCAGCATAAAATTATGTATATTTATGTTGTGATTATTTCCAGTTTGCACATATCATGACAATACCCCGGCATGTAAGCATCAATGGATGGTATCTTCAAGCCAAGTGATTTTTTTAATTTTTGGGTGGGTCAAAAAGCCTGACATTCAAATCTTGCCATTTCAGGTTGATCTGGGTCGGATTGTTCTGGCCAAGCTCCCGGAAGCCGACCAACCTCAATCTCGTCCCAGGCGTAGGCATCGTAGGCGTGCAAGGCCCCAGATATTTCGAACACGTGTCACCCTTTTTGGAATGCCCGATGATGAGGTTTTAAGACGCTACCGTCTTCCTCCAAAAATCATCATAGACACTCTCTCATTAATAGAGAGTGATCTTGAGCGGCAAATTGACAGTCCTACAGCAATACCACCACTTACGCAATTTATGGCGGTGTTACATTTCTGTGCCTCAGGATCGTTTCAAACAACGGTGGGAATAGTGGCGGGCATATCACAATCCTCCTTTTCCCGGATCCTGAGGGCAGTGATGGAGGCAGTTTTCAAGCATCTCCATCATTTTATTAAAATGCCTTTGGATATGGATGCCCTTAGTGTGGCCAAGGCCAATTTTTACCAAATAGCTGGCTTCCCACACATCATAGGGGTTGTGGATGGTACTCACATACCACTTCAGCCTCCAGCACGGCTGGAGGCAATATTTAGAAACCGGAAACACTATCACTCCCTCAATGTAATGGTGGTATGTGATGCCTCCCTCCAGATCCTGTCCCTGAATGCAAAATTACCAGGAAGTGCACATGACTCCTTCGTCATCCGGCAATCAGGGATATGGCACAAATTAACCAACCTACAAGCTGGTGATGCGTGGCTTCTGGGTAAGTGGAGACCTTTAGTACATAACAATGTTAAGCTTCATACAGAGTGATCCTGATGTTGTCTATTCTTTTTCACAGGAGACAGTGGCTACCCTTGCATGCCCTGGCTGCTCACTCCTTATTTGGCTCCCACACCAGAGTATAATTCCGCACTTACAGCCACCAGGCAAGTGGTGGAGCGCTGTATCGGCCTTTTAAAAGGCCGATTCAGATGCCTCCACCGCTCTGGTGGCGAGCTCATGTATTTACCGGATATGGTTTCGAAAATTGTGGTCCTGTGTGGGATATTTCACAACATCGCCATAAGGAGTGGTGTCCCAAAGCAGCCAGAGGATGCCTTACCTGAGGATGGCCCCCCCGAGGTTAGTCGGAGGTCAGTATGTGGGGGGACATACGCGATGATGTGGTGGCCAGATTTTTTAGGTAATTATTGACAAAACAACAGTGTTTATACCTAATGTGGTAGGGTTTGTTTGAGAACATCTAATTATTTATTTTTATTTTCTCCATCTTCTGTTTTTTCACATAATCTTTGGCACTCCAACGATGACTACTTCCTGCTACCCTTAAAAAACCTGTATGTGGACATTTTGGGGATATATTATGGAACCCATATTGCAACGCCATATTTGTGGAATCATGTTGGCATGGTCCTTCGTCAACCAGTTCTTGATTTGTTGTTTTTTTATTTGGTTTGGTTGGTATGTGTTGTATTTGTGATTATCACTGTGTGTTTTGTTTGTGAGTGACCACTTTGATTTTTCAGTTATGTTGTGAATAAATGTTTTGAGAGTGAAATTTTGTACCTTTTTTGGAACGTTACAAGCAAGTGTAACCAGGTTCACACACGTTACATTTGACTAAGGGGTAATCCAGTACTGACGCCAGTTGAGCTAAAATGTAATATGTTTTCAGGGTCCAAACCAACACCCAAAGGAATCCTGTACAATCATTTGGCTTCGTAATATTGGCCTAAGCAGCTTGCACCCCAACTAGGAACCTGTAAAATGTAGTAATATCTAATTGTGACTACACCAAAAAAGGGAAATGAGGTTGTTACTGTTAGGTGTTTCTTGTGGCTGTTTTACATAAAAATACAACCCACAATCTTAGTGTCAAAAATTGGTAATCCTTGCAGGAACAGTCTACTTATGTCAGGGTAAACAATCTGTGATTTTGAAAAAACGAATGAGCCAGAACATTACTTAGAAAATAACACTTTATTTATAAAATGGGCAAAAAACAAAAAAAACTAGTCCCTAAGGAGGACCGACATATGGTCAAGGACCACCAGCACACCGATTATATTGTGGCGCATCCGGGCCACACAGGCAGCTAATTCGGCCCGACGCCTCTGTTCCTCTGTGGGTGAGAAAAGTGTGGGGATTAATACAACAATAATGAAACCACATTAAAAAACAAGCCCAAACCAAAACCCCCCCCAAAAAAAAAAAAAACATAATTACACCATTAAAAAACATCAACCAAAAATGTTGTAGGCCAAAAATACAAGGCCAATGTACAAATTCCGACAGGTGTGATATGTGTATGTTGAAATCAGCAGAAACAGGTAAAGGCAATCGGCAAAATCCCCAAAAGTCTAGCAAAAAACCCCAAAAAAAGGAATGACTAATGATTACATACAAACAGTTTGCGTCGAAAAAAAAACCCAAGGAAAAACATACCGGAAGATAAAACGCCATCTCCGGAAGGCCCTCCATCATCCTCCTCGGAGGTGCCTCCATTCCCCAACGATTGGGGCGGGGTAATGACCGACTCCGGGGAGGGGGTAATTCGAAGAGGGGTGGTTGGAGGAGAGGGGGAATTGGGACGGAGGGGAAGGAGCCCCGAAAATTCAACCAGAGGGTCTTGGAAGGCTGGGGAGGAGTGGGGAATAGGGGAATTAGTGGTTGTGGAGTGTTGGCTGGGGGTTGGGGAGAGTGGCCGTGAGCGCCGTCTGGCCGGACGATGACGGCGTAGTCTTCGCTGGGCCCCTAAAAGATGTGAAACAAATTGTGGTTAGTTTCAACACAAAACCGCGAAAAACACCATTTTCTAATCCCCCCCCCCAAAAAAAGGGCCATGCAGATATGAGTACAATGAATAAATATGAACTACATGGAAAACATGGCCATGCAGATATGAGTACAATGAATAAATATGAACTACATGGAAAACATGGGCATGCAGATATGAGTACAATGAATAAATATGAACTACATGGAAAACATAGCCATGCAGATATGAGTACAATGAATAAATATGAACTACATGGAAAACATGGCCATGCAGATATGAGTACAATGAATAAATATGAACTACATGGAAAACATGGCCATGCAGATATGAGTACAATGAATAAATATGAAATCCAGGGAAAACATGCACACGCAGTTAGGGCCACAAAGACAAACATGAAAACCACAGTCCATAAAACTTACTTTTGGCGATCTGCATGCGAAAGCATGCCAGCAAGCGGGGCGTCCGCCGTTGCAGGTCCGACCACCTGCGCTCCAGCTGCCCGATCTGGCGAAGGAGCGCAGGCGGGCCCGTACCTCCGCATATGCGGAATGCTTTTCGCGGTTGGTGATGGGTGGAGGCTGGCTGGTGATCCGCCTATCCATGACCTCCGTTAGCACCAGCAGCACGCGCCTGGTGAATGCGGAGGCTCTCATGATGGCAATGGTGTATTTGTGAAAAATCATTTTTAATAAAGTGCCTAAAAATTTTTGGATTGGCTAATGTATTTGGGTAATTAACAGGACCAATTCTATTGGTTAGTGTATGTGTCATGTGTTCGACAGGGCCAGAAATCTCTTGAGACTTATGATAGGCTTGATGCAGTGACATGCGTAAGCAAATTTAAATAAAGAAATGAACTCCGGGAAATATGCGGGTAGAAAAACAAATAGAACAATTATTTAATTGGGGCTAACATGTATTTTGACAATTAAAAGCGGATGTTTAAGCCGTGCGTATTCTGCGGGTAAACACAAACACGGACATGAATAAAGTTTATTGCATTGTGTTACAAAAAAAAAACAAAACAATTAAGCTAATTGATATATTGATTGGCATGATACGATTGAGGGAGGTAGGCAGAATAAACGAGCAGTTAATCGAAATCTGACAGTCCAACTTCCGGGTAGTACTAGTGCGTGCGTTCCCTTCAAGCCACTTCGGGGATGTACGCTTGCTATTTGACACGCTCGTTAGTTAGAGGAGGGGTCGCTTGAGTTTGGGGAGGATGTTTGGCTGCGAGCGAAAATACGAGCGAGTGCTTGAATTTACATATTTTTTTACGTACGCCGAACGTACGAACGGCCACTTGCGTCCGGGTCTGAATGAGGGCCAATAATGATCCCTATGGCTACATGCATTTTCATATAAGGTTTCTCTTGACCACTTATATGGAACCCCTTGTAATACACAATACATGAGCAAGCCCTGAAAAGTATCAGGGGACCTGATTCAGGAAGGATCGCAACTGCGATTACACACGCAATTGGCCGAATGGTGTTCTGCGCATGCGTATGCTTTGCAGTGCGTGAACCAGCCACTGCGATCGGGACTGCGATCGTAGTGCCTACGCAGACCCATCGCAGAGTGATTGACAGGAAGTACTGTTTGGGGGTGATGACGGGGGGTGGTCAGCGAAACGCAGACGTACCAGTGAGTTTTGAACGCAGTTGCAGAGCCGTGCATAAATTATCCACTGTGATGCCATACGCAGCTTGTGTGCTCACTGTGGTCCTCATTCAGAGTCAATGGCAAGAAGCAATCGCTCACTCTGAATGAGGGCGGGCACTTCTTGTTTTGAAGTGCTGCCTCCAGGTCGCAAGCTAAGCTGTGGGTTACCACCCACAGCTTAGCTTGCGATCAGGGTGATGGTCGTGATGGTCATCACCATCGCGACCATTGGGGCTTACGACTAGACCCTAAGGTTGGGTCTGGGCACTCGTAAGCCCCAGGGAACTTCCTGCTCTGTTTGCGCAGGAAGTTCTCCACTGACATCATCAATGATGTCAGTGGGGCCACCCCCAAACGACAAGCATTCTGACTGGAACGCCTCCATTTGGCTGGGCACGCCCCCGGCCCGCCCAGCAAACGGGGCGAGCTGTCACTCAACATTGACAGCTTTCCCCGTCTGCTACAAGACCCCTAGCGACGGAGCGCCCGATTCAGCAAGGATCACTAGCCGGGTCTCGCGCATGCACACGATGGAGCCAGCTCTGTCGTCCGCATGCTCTGTGGGGACCATCGACCCGGTTGTGAGCGCATCGGTGCTTGCGACCGGGTCTGAATGAGACCCTGTGTGTGATGAAGTTAGCAATTCCTGAGTAAGGTCAGAGCTTGTGAGGCTGCGATGGTACTCAATGTTACCGATGGTTTCGCAGTCTTGCTAAGTTTTACGGATGTGTGTAAGGTAAGGTGGGCATCCTTATGTTGTGCTGCAACGGCATAGCGATTGCAGTGGATTAGCATACTGTTTGCAGTGAGACTGTGTTTGCGTAATCGCTATTGAATTCGCAGTTGCGATCCGTACTGAATCAGGCCCAGTGTGTTTTCATCAACAAGTAGATCTTACTAACTGCTTTGGGTCTTGTTCACATTTGGAAGCAAGTCAGTGTTTATGACACGCCTCTCAGATTTAGCAGTATACGCCCACTTTAACAACGCGCTCATAGGTGCTGATTTCACAATCTCCCTGAAATGCTTTTTCCAAAGTAGGCAAGTGTGGCTTTAATTTATGACTCAAGCTCTAAAAAGGGTTAACTTTTCAGCTGAATTCCTTAACTAAACACCATTGTCAGTAGGGAAAAGCAGTCCTTTTCTTGTTGTCTGCAATAGGTAGACAGATCTTTTCAGCTCCTTCCCCACTGTGACTTCTGCTCCTCCTACTTAATGCAGGATACTGTACCTGTATTTTAAATAAACCTATATGTGCTGACAAAATCATAGGAACTATTCCAATAAAATCCCTGTGGTGTGTATTACACTGTAATGGCTTGCAAATGCACATATTCAGTGGTATACATTGGGTTTTTGACCCAATAATTATAATTTCTCATCATCATTGTTTGCGGCAATAAGGGACGGTTCTAGGGTATTCGGCACCCCCCAGCAAACTTAAAATTTGCGCCCTCACTCCCATTTTTTTATAAAGGGACAGCGCGTGCTGCAAAATAGGGGCGTGGTCACACAAGGAAGGGGTGTGGTCTAATAGTACCTCCAATTCAAATTACGCCACACAGTCGTGCAATCTTATTCACATTACACCGCACATAGTGCCCCCTGATTCACATTATGTCACATAGTAGTGTCCCTTATTTACGATAAACAGTAGTGCCCCTAATATACAATGCCCAGAGTAGTGCTCTTTATACACATAATGCTGACAGCAGTAGTGCCTTTTCTTTATACATAATGCCCACAGTAGTTGTGGCCCTTACACATAATGACCACAGTAGCAGTGCCCCTTACACATAATGCCCACAGTAGCAGTGCCCCTTACACATAATGCCCACAGTAATAATGCCACTTATACGCATAATGGCCACAGTAATAGTGCCCCTTACACATAATGCCCACAGTAATAGTGCCTCTTGCACATATTGGTGCTTCACAGACACATAATGCCCACAGTAATAGTGCCCTTTATACACATAATGCCCACAGTATTAGTGCCCCTTACACATAATACCCACAGTTTTAGTGCCCCTTACACATAATGCCTGCAGTAATAGTGCCCCTTACACATAATTCCCAGGGTACTAGTGCCCCTTACACATTTAATGCTCATGGTAATAGTGCCCCTTATGCACATAATGCCCACAGTAGTAGTGACCCTTACACATAATGCCCATGGTAATAGTGCCCATTATATATAATGCCCACAGTAATAGTGACCCTCATACACATAATGCTCACAGTAATAGTGCCCCTCATACACATAATGCTCACAGTAATAGTGCCCCTCATGCACATAAAGCCCAAAGTAATAGTGCCTCATACACAATGCTCACAGTAATAGTGCCCCTTATACACATAATGCCAACAGTAATAGTGCCCCTTACACATAATGCCCACAGTAATAATAGGAACCAGTCCCTACAACGTGAAGTAAAGGGGTCACATTAGAGATCACTTTACTTTTAGTTTCCGGGTGCCGCCACAATATTGCACATGTGCATTCTGGTGACCATGCATGCGTGAGTGGTGAGTGCTGCGTTAGAATCCTACGGATCCATCTCCCAGTGCTTTTTGATCAGTGCTAAGTTCCAGAATACATTACATCCCAGAGCTTGGTAAATTCAGTAATAAAGCAGACCATTCAAGTGACCTTTATAGAATACAGAGAACATCGTAGTGATCCCCGTATAATAAAGAAAGCATTCTAGTGACCAATGACTGCCATATAATACAAAGAGCATCCTTGTAACCACCACACAATACAGAGAGTGGAAACCCTTCCATTTTCAGACACTCTGTACCACCATCCCTTTCCTTGTCATACATTATTGCCTGTAACCCCCTGTATGGATGCCACCACTGTATTCATTCTCATATCATACACTCCCCAGCCCCGGCTTGAATATATTATACAATAAGAATTACCTCATCTCACGAAACTAAGAGCTTTGCAGTTGTTAGCGTGGAATGCTTAAGTAGATTATTAAATGCTCTATCTATGTGTATGTCGCTTTAAGAGTGATTTTAAGAGTTACATAAGTTTGAAGTTTCAGAAAAACATGTTATTCACCATACAGTCTGGAGTAGAGAAGATAAAGTACTATCAGGGGTAGAGACCCTTGGACAGTCTGAAGATAATAAGATAGAAGATGTTGACCAAGATGGCAGGCGAGGAACACAACAAGAATATGCATCATAATGTCTTATGTTTATCTTATCTATATGTCCAGCCAAGTATTGGGGGGCACAAACAACTTTGCCCATGCATAAAGCTGACTCATGGTGACTGACCTTTTCAAGACCCCTATAAATAAAGCCAGCACTCGTACTGTTCCCCAGAACGGTCTACGCAGTGCTATGATGTGTAACTACATCGTTGTCTGTGTCTGATTTGTTCTCCAACCATGGTTGTCTGTTTGTCTGCTTGCTTTGTCTTGTAACGTAAGCTACTGCTGATTCCAGATACATTGAAGGAAGTAGTACAGCTCTCAAAACTACGCTCACACAGTCCATGTCATGCAATAAGAGACCATGTGCCAGCAAATATGAAAGTAGCTCTCATTCTGATTTGCTAGCAGACTACAGTACCTGTTATTGAATGATGAGTTACATCAAGGAGCAAATGTGGAATTTCTTGTAGGGTGGGGGGTTCAAATCCTGGTAACCCCCCATTAAAAAAAAAAAAAACTTGTACTATTTGGCCAACAGCAGACACTATTTTGTAGTCAAATAGTGTTACTGTCAATGACAAGTATAGTAAAGTCATAAAGTGCTGTTACTTCATATAGTGCAAAATCTTATAAGTAAAATGAAATGAACATACATATATTTTTGTAGCCAAACATCTCTAGGGGGTATGAGGAAAAATGAGCAATGTTACTGGTCACTGGCCTTTGTCCAGCCATTCCAAGAGGCATTTTGCTGCCATCACTGAGAATTGAATATAAGAGAGAAAGGTAGGGTCTCCGATGTCACCTCTTATTCCCTTTTATTTAGTTACGAGTTGCTAATAGTTTAGTTATTTTTTGTTATTGTATTACATTCTTTTGTGGCTACACCTGATTTGTTTGCACATTCTGAAAAAAAATATCACACACCATAATACTATCAGCCATCTAATACAAGAAAAACTTTTTTTTATAATGTAGTGCACAGGGGTGTTTTAAGAGAGGAGGGGGCCCATATTCACTCCCCATCCCGGGCCCCCCTCCTATCTCCCCAGCTGCCGTCAGCGAACTGACAGCAGCAGTAGACTCCGTGCAATAGTCTGTGCCCGGAGTCTACTGTGCATGTGCAGGTCACCGAGAAAATGTTGCGGCACCCTTTTTCCCGACGGCCATTTTCGGTGTTTTGTGTAGCGCTACTCCATGGGACTTTGGAAAGGTAAGTATAAAACAAAAAGGATGGGTACAGGGTGTGCGGTGCGAGCCCCCCTTGGACCCAGGGGCTTGTGAGCACCGCACACCCTGCACCCATTATAAATACGCCCATAGTAGTGCATGTGAATACGTGTGGCATGGTGATCAGACATATGATAATAATAGTGGCTATTGTTAAGATATCTCAGGATCCTGAACTAGGCAGAGTCAAGATATACTAGAACATGCAGTGCAAGTAATGGTCAGGAATTGTGTTCTTAGAAGACATTCTATGGTAGTCTCCCAGCCTAAATAATCAGTATACACAGGAATAATATATTTGGTTACCTATAAAGCCGTGATTCTCAAATTATGTGTTGCAACATCTGAGTGTATTGCAATTAGATACTAGTTGTGTCATGAGAGACTACAAGGGCATGGCCATATGGACAGCTTGTGGTGCTGAAATCCTCCTTCACAGTAGTGCATAGCTTTACATTAGATGAGCTTCTCGCAAGGCAATGTGAGACTTCCCTACCATCAGGCTCTTTTTGAGCCTCTCAACCATCTACAGTGAAATGGGGGGGTGTTCTGCTTGAGAACTGTGTAGACCAAATGCTGGAGCTACTGAATGAGTTTGATCCATTTATCACCTTTGGGCCTACTCCACTATAGTAATAGCCACTGCTATATGTAGTCGAGGGCATACTATCTTCACAGCTTGGACATAGGAAGCCATTATATGTGGCTAGTTGGGCATACTGGGATTTGTTGTTCCCCAGCCACTGACAGGACCAAAGATACTTACCTAGAATCAATGTATGGATTCAATATACACACCATCTACACACATGTCTCTTGTAATATTATCTCCTATTTATTAGGTCAGTTTGTTTTTCTGAAATGATAAAAATTTGTAAACGAAAGGTGGCAGCAATTTAAATAATTGCTGCCAAATTATCAAACTTGTCTGAGACCCTAACAGGTTTTTACATTCACAGCTAATTGTCTTACATGCTGCTATCTCTAATTAAACCAAAGCACAGCACTTCCTTATATAAATAAATAAGTTAACAATCCCACCTCATTTATTGTACAAATTAGCCTCAAACATGCCTCGAGAACATAATTTAATTAAGTGTACGGAGATATTCTAAAATAGGATTTGTTTATTTAGAAAATAAAAGCCTGAGGTTTGCAAGGAGACTAAGAGCTTTCCTTGGAGGTAACCACATTACTGCAGTAAATATCCCATCACAAACAAAACTTTAGCTTTTTGCCGAATAAATCTGATCAATCCTCCCAAGTGCAAAATTAATATTTATTTATTAACAATTACTTATATGCAGATGTGTCCATATACATCTAGCCTTCTTGCCGTGGCACGACTCAGTAGCGCCGAGCGTCTTTTTGTGCAACTTTTTCCCTTTAAATGTGTTTTATTTGCAAAGTGATGTTTTGCAGCATGCCTATATTCTGTGTGTGACTGTGGCTGTATCTGCATGCGAAATGCTACGTTACTGTGTCACAGCTGCTGATACTGTTAACGTAGCAATTTCCATGCACACAGAATATAGGCATGCCGCATATCATGTTAGGACCTCATTCAGAGCTGTACGCTCTGAATGAGGGCCGGCCTCCATGAAAATGGAGCGTCCTCCTGGACGCTCGTATAGCTGTGGGTCACCACCCACAGGCTATACGAGCGTGCATTTTGATGGCCGCGATGGTCGTGACCATCGCGACCATCGAAACTGCGAGCCGGAGCCTGCGGTTGAGGTTTTCAACCGCAAGCTCCGGAGTGATTTTGGCTCTATCAGAGCCAAAATCACTCCCACTGACATCACTAGTGATGTCAGTGGGCCGGCTTCTGACGGGAGGCGTTCCCGTGGGAACGCCCCCGTCAGGGAGGCACGCCCCCGGCACGCCTACCAAAGGGGGCGTGCTGTCAATCAACATCGACAGCACGCCCCCTTTGATCAGACACAACGAGCGAGGGACTTTCCTTCGCTCGTCGCGTCTGGCGCATGCGCACGACGGAGCTCCCTCCGTCGTGCGCATGCTCAGTCCAGAACATCGACCCACTTGCGAGCGGACAGCCGCTCGCGAGTGGGTCTGAATCAGGCCCTTAATCAGCATAAGCTGCTTGTGTGTCCTATTCGAATAAAACGCATTTGTATTGAAAAAGACACACAAAAGTTACGATCGGAGCTACCGAGTCGCACGGCGTTCACAAGTTATGTGTAACTTGTGAGCCTTGCCATTTGGAGGATCCTCCATATAGTAGCTCCTTATACTGTTTGCAATATTGTGTCCATGAAGTACCTGCTACTGTGATATTTGTAGTGGAGTACCCGAGATGTGAGGATTTGAGGTGATCACAGTAGGGAAGCGGAACTTTTATGACTGTGTTAGTATTATAACTCCAACTCTGTTGTACCTATATGGTAAGGACATCAATATACTGTACAACTAAACACCACTATCCTTTACTGAAATACATAGACAGTTGGATTGCTATCTGGAGAAGTCCCCTTTTCTTCTCTTCTTTTTTCTGTGTTGTGGAATTTTTTGAGGGAAGAGACCAGGATATTCACAGGGCTACTGATATATATTGTATGGGAATCGGTATGACATACTGCCGGACGTGAGCCCGGCGAATGTAATACCGACGCCGGTAGACAGAAGAGTGAAGATCCCAACAAGGTAAGTAACTATACTATCCCTAACCTTCTCCCCCCCTAACCCTCCCTTAGGGGTGCCTAACCCTAACCTCACCCCTAGTGCCTAACCATAACCCCAGGGGTGCCTAACCCCCCCTCCCCGCACCATAAACCTAACCCTCCCGGGGGGGTGCCTAACCCTAACCTCCCCCTCCCGCCCAGGGGTGCCTATCCCCCCCCCTTTCCCTAGCCTAACCCTCCCGGGGGGGGTGCCTAACCCTAAGTCCCCCCAGGAGCCCCTACACCTAACCCTCCCCCCCCTGCGGCTGTCCGCTCCGGACGCCCGGCATACCTTTGTTCGATATGCTAGGCGTCAGGATTTCGGCGTGTGGAGTTTAAATCTTGCTGGGGTACGTCCCACCCAGTAGGTTAATATTATTGTTCTTGTAAGTTTAACTTGGAAATCATTATGTTTATAACAACATTATTGTACTGTAGCATCCTTAGTAGGGTGAGCACATCACATTATGGAGGTATAAATAGGTCCGTCAGACGAGCAAAATGTTAAGTACAATGTATTGATTGAAACCCATCAATGATGCACAGTAACTCATCAGCAGCGGCAGGCAGCAGCAGTTACAGTCTCATATATATGGCTCCATCCACTCTCACTAATGGTAAAACTTTGGAATCATCCAAAAAATAAAAAAAAAGATAAATCTTTCTAGGTTACAACGGAAAAACAAACAAGGGAGACAGATAAAATGGTAATATTGATGACATTCTTAAACTGGTGGCTTAGAATGTTCCATGAAGTCTGGGAGCTATGACTAGATAAGTTATGTCTGTCTTATTAGAGTGTATGTTATTGGCTGTTTCCACTGTTTCGGTTTAGCACTTCTGTAATGCAGTGTGGATATATCTGCAAATACATGTTACCTGCAATGAAAATAAAGACCGCAGAGATCTTAGATCCCTACTGTGGCTTAACGTGTCATTTTCCCCCGTGTCTCGTTCTAAAAAGAAAATTAAAGGAGGGGGTACTTTTATTGCAACCACGACACAATGGGTTAAATTAGTTTTTAATCCTCCAAATGGAAAACAATGTAACAATGCCAGAGGAATAAGAGATTTAGGGGTCTATTCATTATTACTTAAAATTCTTTGGAGATAATTAGGTTTAGAACTCGCATGGAGTTCTACCTAATTACCGGAGGAATTCATCATTCCCCTGCTTCATAAGTATCCATTCCAAAAATAATTTTCCCTGTCTGTTCTAACTGTAATACTGCTGTAATGCATGTTGCACAAGCGCCACTTCCATTCACAGAAGCAAAACAGGCGAGTTATAATCTGGTGCCCCCCCCATCACAGTCGCTGACACTGTAATGTAGCATTTGGTATGCAGATACACCCGCAGTCACACACAGAATATAGGCATGCCATATATCATTTTAATCAGCAGAAGCTGCTTGTGTATCCTCTTCGCATTGCTGTGCAAATAAGATGCATTTGAAGGGAAATTTTGCACAAAAAAATGCCCGGCGTTACCGAATCACTCTGCGCTCACTCATTATGTGTAACGACTTAGCGCACAGAGCATAGATGTATGGAGTGGGACAGGGAGTTGTGGGTAGGGGGGTGCATCGGGACTGCTAGGGCTGCTGCAAGGGAGGAGTGTGATGGGTAGTTGTGGGTGATAGGAGGCGCTGGATGTGTCATACTGACATAAGAATCTGCTGAGGAGCAGCAACACCAATGAGTAGGGACAGGCTATAGATAGATGGAGGCGGCAGCAGATGGTCTGACACAGAGCTCTCCATTGTATGGTTGCTTCTCAGGTGCCGGGAAGAGGTGACATGTATTGGGCGTCTGTGACGGTACACTCCGGGTACATAGTTCCAGCCCTAGGTGGGGTGAATATATGGTGGGCAATGGAGGAGGTGCCCCTTCAGTGCTGGCGCCCGGCGGCAGGCTCCTCCATTGTCTCCAATAACTCTGCCTCTGGCTGCAGCGTTAAGCCTCCTCCCTCAGTCTGTTCCCCAGTGGCACTGGTAAATGCTTCTTCTAAGTGAATAAACAGTAAATTAAGCACAAGTGCCACCAGAGTCCAGACAGAGGGGAGACATGCTTCACACTGCTGCAGCATGTAGTGGTGGGGGAGGAAGCCGGCCAGGACAGAGTGCTGAAAGGGGAGGGATATGGGGTGGTGGAGTCTCGCTGTGATACCACTGCTTCTCAAGCTGCCTTGTAATCAGCAGTTTGTGAAGCCTTACGGGGGCTGTACGCCATCTGAGGATGGCGTACAGTAACACCTTCAAATTACAAAAAAAGTTATATTTTGGGAATTTGATGAATAACATAATATCTACAACTCCATACTAAAGTATGGGGAGTGTGGAAATAAACGCAGCAGGACTGTAACCATGAGAGATCTCCTGCGTTACTAGTTTAATGAATGGTTCCTTTAAATAAAAGTAGGAAACTGTTTGGAGAAAAAAAACTTAATTTATATATAATAAATATATATGTTTGTTAAAAATAAAAACAAGATGCATCACACAGCAATATGATGGGGCCAAAAACAATGTGTCCCAACTTTCTCTCTAATTCCTACCCGGCGGTTCTTCCTAGTAGATAACTCCATTATACTTTAGAAAATACTCTGGGAATTTCTTCAGGACTCTGGCCCTGATTCAGAGCCGGTCGCTCTGACAGAGCGCTCGCTCTGAATCAGGGCCGGTCTTTTTTTTTTTTAGAACGGCCTCCTGGCCGCTCGCATAGCTGTGGGTGACCACCCACAGCTATAGCGAGCGTCCAGGAAGATGGTCGCGATGGTCAAGACCATCGCAACCATCGGGCTTGCGACGAGACCCTTGTGGTAGGGTCTCGTTGCCGCAAGCCCCAGAGAGATTTCGGCTCTAACAGAGCCAAAATCTCTCCCACTGACATTACCCGTGATGTCAGTGGGGCCGGCCCCAAACGGAGGCGTTCACATGGAAACTCCTCCATTTGGGCAGCCACTCCCCCGGCCCGCCCACCAAAGGGGGCATGCTGTCGATGTTGATACGAGACCCGGAGCGACGGATTGCCCGTCGCTATCCGGGTCTCGCGCATACGCGCGACGGAGCCGGGTCTGTTGTGCGCATGCGCTCTGGGCCACCATCGACCCGGTTGCGAGCACTCAGCGCTTGCAACCGGGTCTGAATCAGGCCGTCAGTCAGCAGGAACCACAAAATAAATATAGAGCTGATGTGAGGAGGAAGAAAGGCAGAAGCAATAAAGTCCTGGCGGAAGCCTGATTTCATAGTAAAATGTTAGGAAACATTTATTATTTTGCCTGTAGTACTGTATGTGTATATTGAATGTTTGCCCTTATGTTCGCTCAAAAAAAAAATACATGCATGATTAGGTCTAGTATGCCCTATAGAGCCAAAATAAAACATTACGTGTGTTGTAGTGAATTCCTGGATAAAAACAAATGACTGGCCATGACAATAAATCAAATACAGTTATGTTGATGTTTCAATACAGCAGCACAAAATAAATAGTTAAAAAATATTAATATTACCACGGGAATCCCCAAATTTGGTTATTAACCACTAATGAAGGGTAGTCCCTTCCCACTACCAGGTGTGTGGTATATTGGATACACCGTAAGGGCACTAAGATCCTTGAGTTTCTCACATTTTCATGGACAGATCCAAATAGTTAAGCAAATTGTTATTAGTCAATGTATTTTCTTTTAAAACTCAATTTGATTGGTTTATATTTAAATTGAAAACTAATAGTTGTTAAAGTACTTGTAGCGGTTACCTTCTAGCAGTAAAAGCAGTTATTTTGGTCACCATGTATAATTTAGAGAAGGCATGACACCTTGATTAAAGTCATTATGACTTCAATCAAGTTGTTCATTGCTGTGCAGCACGCAACACAAAGCGGTGCCCACAGTGTGTATTCAGGGAACAGCTGGGTGTACAGAAGAGAATGTACAAAATGGTATACCAGTCGCTCCACAACGTCTTATTTAGCTCTGGGGCACTTACAAGAAAAACTTTTCAGTTCATAGACAGCCCCTTAAATTTGGAATGTGTTTTTTTTCATATAGCAACTCCTGGACTTTAGTGTAGAACATTGCTGTAACTTTAGTGTGACATACATTTTATTTGTCCCTTTGAAGCAAGCCAAGTTCTGTTCCGTGTCCTTCAGTGTTCCAATTCTAATAGTGTTCTGTCTATATAGACACAATTTATTAAACACTTAATCCAGAGGTGAGAATAAGCTTCACATAAGTTAAAGTCATTACTGTGAAGTCTCTGATCAGTTTTCTATGTAAATACTGTAACTTTCCTATCCTAGTAGTCGTTGAATGAGCTCACTTGGAATCACATCCAATGAAACAGACATTAGCTGTAATGAGCTCGGCAATTAACATAAGAACATGTTGATGGACCATCTTGTGACTAGCCTTTGGGAGAGCTGAAGGAGAAATAAGGATTTCCTACCCTAGAAAAGAAACTTCGCTTCTAACTTTAGTAATTCAAATATCAAATCAATTAAATGTGTTGAAAGCAAGACTAGAGATTAAAATAATAATTCAGACTCAATTTATACACAAGGTTTGTTTCCAAAATTTGAATTGTGCGAATTACAGTTAACCGATTATATAACCAGATCACTTCCCTTGTTATGTAAATAAATAAGAGGAGGTGGAAGGAAAATTCTACATGTATCTCCCATAAAAGATACAAAAAGGAACCATATGCAGTGGTGTGACAAGGAGCGTCATCCGCCTCAGTGACAGGAACCAGGTGCTGCACTGTAGCATTACTTGCAGCACTCAGCTACTGACACAGTGAGGGAGCCGGCACTGCACACAGAGTGGTCCCGGGACCCCCTGTAGCGATTACAACGGGGGTTCAGGCCACAATGCTACGCCCCTACAATCGAGGCCACACCCCTACCTGTGAAGCCACGCCCCATTTTCAACTAAGCGCAGTGCACTACAGCTCTCTTGCACCGCCACTGACCATATGGAATTGTATTGGTCAATCATGTGCTTTTCCAGATAAATGAAATGGCTTTCATTGTTATAGGTTCCTCCACAACCGAAAGGTAGAGCCAATATTATTGTATTAAAAAGCATTCCACAGCAAAGGGTACTCACCAGGGGTGCTCCTCTCTTCCCCATATTGTTTGCCCTGCATATAGAGCCCACGTTTCACTATGTACAGTTGTAATTCAAAACAGCCTTATACTGTACTCATGACACATTGTTATTTTTATATAAGCCCCTCCAATAGTCTGGACACCATTACGATGTTATGGTATACATTCAGCAAGTACTCTGGCATGCTAATTAACTGGAAGGAATTTGACACAATCGCGCTACCACGCCCCTGCACAGCCCACTATTGCAGCCACCAGGCCCCCTGCAGCGCCGACCTGGCTGCCCCCGCCCATAGGGGGCAGCCAGAAAGTTGGCAAGCATGTGATGTAGTGGTCAGCATTACTGCCTTACAGCACTGAGGTAAAGAGTTCAATTCTCACTCATGCCCATCTCTGTGGAGTTTGTATGTTATCCCTGTGTTTACTATTTCCTCTGGGTGTTCGGATGTCCTCTCAACCCCAAAACATACTAGTACGATAATTAGCTTCTAACAAAAAAATCACTCCTAGAGGTAAATTTACTAAAGTGAGAGTATTTAGAAGTGGAGATGTTGCCCATAGCAACCAATCACGTTCTAGCTATTATCTTCTATAAGGTGCTAGTTAAATGTTAAGTAGAATATGATTGGTTGCTATGGGTAACAGCTCCACTTCTAAAAACTCTCACTTTACACTAGCGCACGCAGGGGGGGTTTCTGGGTACCCTGAAACCCCCCCTGACCAACTAATTTTTTTTTTTTCAGAGACAGAGACAGCCTTGTCTCTGTCTCTGCACAATCAGTAGGCCACACTCGGAACTGCCCAGCCGCTGCCTGTTCAGCTGTCAGCGCTTCTGCGTCAGGTGGCTTTCATACCACCAGATGCGGAAGCGCTGACAGTTGCACTGACAGTGGCCAGGCATCGTGCAGCAATCACCAGGGCCGTCATCAGAGACTAGACTGGCGGCCCGGATAGAGAGGGGGCCCCGCTCGCCCGGCATTGCCGACCCCCGCACCCGCTATTTTTTTTATTTGGAAGGAGAGAGAGACCTGGCGGCCGGTACGCATGATGTTACGCCACGCCATAGAGCAGAGGACTCGGACCCGCGGCTTTTGACTGAGGAGCTACACAAGCATCAGGTAAGTGTGGGGTTGGCTGTCTGGGGCTGGCAGGCTGGCTATCGGGTTGGGGCTGGCTGTCTGGATAGAGGCTGGCAGTGTGGGGCAGGGGCTGGCTGGCTGGGGTGACTATCTGGTGCAGGGGCTGTCTGGCAGGGGCTGGCTGGGACTGGTTGTTTGGGGCTGGGGCTGATATATATGTATGTGGAACCCCCCCTAAAAATCCTGCGTTTGCCCCTGCTTTAGTAAGTTTACCCCCTAGTGTCTATGGGTGTCGATGTGATAGGAAACATATTGAAGCTGCTGTTCCTGCCAGCTTGTTTATTTGTGCTGGAAGACATTACATACATATTATGTGCATGGTGGTATTCACTTACTGGTTGTTATGACACAACGGATTCTGTATGTTTTAAGACAGAGGCTAAATCACATCTCTGAATCATCTTGGTGATCCATTGTTTGGTTTAATTAATATCATTATAATTATTTTAATGCTATCTATAAAAGAAATGTAAAAATATAACACAAATGGAATTGGGGACTTGAACAAAATACAAATCTTAAAACTTACAGTACTTAGCGATCAATATATTAGTTGGGAGTGTACAGTAGGTGTGCAAATACATATTTAAAACACATTGTTCTCTACTGTAAGGCAAATAAAAATATATTTACTCCTCATTCTATGCCATTTGAAATATAGAGATCTTAAAAGAAATACAACGCATATGCATCAATCTAACGTGGAAATATTTCATGCTTTCTGTCAAACTTCAAAGTATTGGGATCGGCTACTTTTACATCGGGGTGTCTGGACACGCTGGCAGATGGAATTTTGTACGATGACCGCCTGGTGCTGGGCCTATAACCTATCAGCAGAGTGATAGCACCAATGACCTGGAGCTCAGAACCTATTAGCATGGTGCTAGGATTCTGGGCTGGATGCTCAGTTCACACAGCAAGTAACTTAACCAGGTAGAAGGTTTATTAACAAAGTAGAAACAGGCTTTAGACACAGGGTTTATTACAGGCACAGGTTGCAGATATGGTGTCAGATACAGCCTGGAGTGCATAGGGTATGCTGGGTGTTGTAGTGTACCTGCTAGTATTAGTGCATATATCCTGGCGGTGTGTAGCGGTATGCTCCCTAGGGTAAGCGGTGGTAGCACAGGGTATTGGGGCACACTGCATGGCCTTCTATGGCTCTGTGCAGTGGAGAGTCTCAGGTGCGTTTATACAGCATGAATGCCAATAGAGAAAGACGTTCAGTGTGTTAATGCATGTCGGAGGTCAGACCTACTGCAAAGGTTCTAGTGCACGCTGGCTCTTGACCATGAATAGAGGTAGCGCTAATCGGTCCTCATCTAACACAATGACCATTTGTATCCCGTAATGATTTGATCTTCTGCAAAGTCAGTAAAAATATTGGTATTTTATAATTAACACAATTTGCACTGCAATATGTACAGAAGACCAAAATAAAATTGTCCCTTTATTAAAAGTCTTCTGAGTCCATTGCATCTACCCGTAAAACAAGGGCTAGGAGACTGGAAAAGCATTTGTTTACTGCCTCCATGCAGATGTGTTTACTTTTTAATATTATTTCCTAGGACAATTACGATAGCTCAACGAGCTGGGACAAAAGTGAATGTGTGAATCTATCTCACACGACTCTCTGACACAATAGAAAAGCCATATGCTGCCCAAGCTCTTATCTACAGTACCTGACAGCCACGGAAGCAGAGAACACAGCACTTCTGAGCTCTGTACTTGAAATAGTCTATTAAAAATGTATTGGCTCATTTACTGTTATGTTTCTATAAATATTTAATAGTATTATTTGGATTTTAATCTTGGACAAATGATATGAGCAGATGGAGTCAAATGGAGCTCTTCCCAGGGCTGACTTTACTACTTGAGAGGAGGCAGAGCTGGATACAACCCAGCAGAAACTCCAAAGAGTTTTGTAGTAATTCAAAGTAACGATGAGCAAATTCATATGTTTATTTTTAAATTGTACCTTTATAATACCCACACGAGTGTGTTTACTATTCCTAAAATTAAAATAATAAAATAAAACAAAACAATAAAGAGGTTGCTCACTGCAAGCAGCCATACCGGTGTCAAACTTTGTCCCATACTACAGTATATCCCAAGTCACTGATTCTGCACTATAAACAGTAAATACAGTAGCAATATGTATGTACAGCAGAATTTCCTTGGCCCAGTTATAATTCGTCTTTAAACCGGCAATCATAGCATAGATTTATCATTATCATAGCATTCTGCACACAGGGAGGTCACTTATGAATGCACCGGGTGCACACAGCATTGCATTGGTGTTGAACAGGTACGCCTACATCACGTCATGTTAATTTCTTTACTTTCACGAGTTCTTCAATATTCACTAGATTACAGGAGATGCACCATATGTTCTACTCTCTGCGTGGCACTCACTGTCTGCTTTTCCCTGCTCCAATCAGTACAGTGGCATATCTACAATGGGTGCAGAATGTGTGGTGCATGCGGGCCCCTGGGTCCAAGGGGGACCACACCGCAAAAAATGCACCCATAGGCTATACTTACTGCTCCGCTGATGGCTGCAGAAATCACTAAGCAATCGCTGGCTTCGTTTTCCAAGGAATGTGCGCGTGCACAGTAGTCTCTAGCACAGTGCCAGAGTCTGCTCAGCACATGCACCGGCGAGAGATCGTGAGGGGGTTGCACGGAGACTGCCCTCCTCTCCTAAATCAGTAGCCATCGACATAAGTGTGCTCACTAAACCAAGGTCACAGTGGCAAAACTAGACAAACGTTTTCGCATTGCTGTAAATGACCCAAGAGGGTTTACATTTCTCAACAGCCCATTATCAGAGTAGTCTTTCTATTGTATGCATCATGGAAGGACTCAAACATGGCAATAACATCTAATTATAGAATTTGCCATCTCATGGATTGTAACCAAATTCACATACTGTATGCACTCAGTAGTTTTAGAATATGCTACAGGGCCCATCTTCCATTTGAACCTTCTACTGAGCAACCAGGATTCCTCCACTGGTCCTCTGCAGGGGTGACTGTACAGAAGCTCTCCCCACATCATACTCCTCCTCGCTGCAGTCACATTGCATCCAAGCCACACTACCCATCTTGTGCTCTGCAGGGGTCTCTCTTTCTCTTGCTGCAGGGGCTCTATAACTTGAAATGCAGCCTTTGCTGCTAGAGCAGCACTACCCTCTTTTCTCTTGTACTGTAGATGGGGGCTTCTTGCAGACGGCACTTGTCTGTAGAGGCTTCCCCTTTTATAATGAGGGTGACTCCAGTGGAGCCCGTTGCTTAGTGGGGCTGTGCATTTTTGCTATATCCCATGCAGCTTGTGGCTTATCTCCCCATGAGTGTCATCAGGGTTGGACTGGCCCACAGGGGTACAGAGGAAATCCCTGGTGGGCCCCACTGCCTGAGGGCCCCACCACTTGCTCTAATGTCAGGTTCCAGAGTTTGCACTTGAATTATCTATGAGAGGGTCAGTTGCATGGTCTCTATTGTCTGTCCAAGCCTGTGGGGCATGGCCTCATCCCCTGTGGTAACAGACCACACCTCAAAGCATGTCATGATACCATGGGATGTCCTTTCTCCCGTTCAAGCATAATATGGTCAACTCCACTCTAGACATGGGAAACAAGAATCAGCACATGGGCAGGAGGCGATCAGTCACGGTCACTTGCAGTTACATGGCTTGCCTGCATCACTGCCTTCTACATCCTTTCCTGCCCACCCAGGGACGCCGTCTCCCCGACGTCACTGTGGGGCAGGACTTAGACAAAGGATAGGCAAGATCTTAAAATACCAGCAAAGGGAACCCAACTCCATATTATTGCCCATGGTTTTAGAATGAGTGGTTCAGAAAACACATTGTTGGTGTGATTTGGGTTGGGGGGGCATATACTTTTGGCTATGTAACATATAAAGGGATAGCATGTAACTAATAATGGAGGGAAGTCTCAAATTCAATGGGTCCCGTGCAATACTGCCCGATGTTTTAAAGTAGCAGTCATTTACCAGCCAAAACCAGGTTGATTTTCTCGGACGGGACTCGTCAATGTCACAACTCCGCACCCTAATACATTTACCTCAAGGTCTTTTCTCAGCGAATATAACATTAAGCTATACTGTACTATGGTCCTGACTCTTTACGGATCGCAACTGTAATAGCGATGATGCGCACAGTCTCACTGCGATAATATGCTAATCCATTGCGTTCGCTAAGCCGTCATAGCACAACATAAGGACGCCCACCTTACCTTACACACATCCGTAATCCTTAGCAAGACTGCAAAACCATTGGTAACATCGAGTACCATCGGTGCCTCACGCACACTTGTACAAGCTCTGACCTTACTCAGGAATTGCTAACCTCATCGCACACAGTAAGTTCATAAGCTGCTTACGACATCGCAGTGGAAACTGTATGCACGCCCATGCGACAGCTTTCGAATGCACTGGCACACCTGCGTTTCACGGAACACCCCTCCCGTCACCTCACACAAATGGCACTTCCTGTCAATCACTCTGCAATGGATACACATGCACAGAACGCAACAATCAGCCGATTGCGTGTGTAATCGCATTTGCGATCAGTAATGAATCAGGCCCTATGCGATATATTCTGAGAGAAAGGAAAATCTGTAGTAATTAATGGTAAAAGCACTATGTGGCATATGTTTCAGGAAAGAAGAAAACTGTGTGTTTATTTCCACAAATATCTGGTTGAAACATATGGTTATTTAATTACAAGTGACTACAAATGAGTTTTACTGATATCTTTTTATAAATATCCCCCTTTAATGACAGACGATAAAGTCATCCCTTAGTATTTGGCAGGATTTCCAATTGTTATAATCCTAATACTGCTCCTGGCAGTCCTTGTGCTATGTTTTCATTGTATCTGAAGGATAGGTGGTGTGTGGTATATAATATCTCATTCTGGAGTAATAGCATAAATGTGTATTCTACACATACTTGCGCCAATTTTCGGGAGCCTCCCGAAAATTGGGTGCCACTCCCGGCCCCCAAAAAGGCAGACAAGCCTCCCGGCAGCTGCCGACCACTCTGCAAAAGCAGTTATAAGAGAAACCCCCGCACCGGGGCATGCAGATGACGCGATTCACGCATTGTGTGGCGGGGGCGGGGCCAAAATGATGTGATCGCGTGGCCACATCCCCCTCCACCCACAAAGATGTCCGGCCACGCCCCCTGCAATGTCGATCTGGCTGCTCCCTCCCGGAAGGGGCGGCCAGAATGTCGGCAACCCTGATTCTAGAGGGAAACAGGGTTATGGTCAAGGAGGTTGTGTGAGTAGCAGGAAGGGAAGTGTGTGTGGAAAATATATAAACATATAAGCAGATAAGGGGGCGCACAATAGTAAGATAATATATAAGAACACAGCTTTAATAGTAGCAAACACATACATCTAAGTTACCAAATGCATTTAGTTTTCCAACTTCATCATGAGCACGTTCCTAATGAAGCTGGAAAATGAAATTCATTGGGCAGTGACCAGGAAGTGACTCTGGTGGAGGAGCAATTAGAGGCCAGGAGGAATCAGTACTATTAAGGATCCGGGGATCGGCGGTATGGTGAATACCTGTATTTGGACACTTAGATATACATGTTTTCTGTACTATTAAAGTTGTGTTTTATGTATTATCTTACTATTGCAGCCCCCATATCTGCTCATACTCCTATAGAATCTGAAGCCTACTGGAAAGAGGCATGTTTTAAAGGGGAACTGCCACCCACCTTACCAATACTCCTCCACCTGGGAAATAGAAGTGGATATTGTCTATACTTTGAATTTCAAGAGGGAATCTTATGTTTAATGTTTTTTTTATAGGATTTCAAACACAGCTGTCAGTATGTTGCTTTCCCAGTACTTTTTGTTTTCTAAATGAGAACTTACAATATACAGCTGCATCCACTTTAGTATCAACCTGACTCTTCTCTACTACATTTAAAGCAAATTTATTTGGAAATAAACGTTCCCAAGCAATCTCACGCCAGTAAAGGGCAGAGAAGGAATAAAAGTAAATGAGGCCTATGCAAGGTGGCAGTCCTGACGCCTTGTTATAATGACTCCTGTAGCCCCCATATATTGCACTAGCAGGAACCACAAATGATTTACTGTCCGTGCCCACACACAAATGAATATGCCACCATTAAAACCCCCACAGATTATATCAGTAATGCCCCTCTGAGGGTCGAAGAGTTGGGGGGTATCTCTTGTTCATTGCTGTTCTGCCTAGCCGACGTGAACAAAAGCCATGTGCAGCTGCCAATGGTGTGCCCAGCAATGAATGGGTAGTTGGAGGGGAGAGTGTTATGGGACAGCCTTTCACTTCACAAGCTCCACTTGTGCCTTCCTGAGGGTAAAGCCATGGCCTCCCATCCCTATTGAAGAAGCAGCAGAATTTGGAGACATGTTGTAGTGCCGACATGATTTTGTTGATATTAGCAGAGTGACCAGGGTTAGGACACTGATGTTGGACTGGGGCACGAAGGCAGTGGTCGGGGTCCATGCATAAGGGGTGTGGCCAAACACCAGAGAGGGGTGTGGCCAGCCACCACAGAGGCTTAGCCAACCATTAGAGAGGACGTAGCCTGCAGACAACATGAATACTACAATGTATGGTCTGGTCCCCTTTTTTAAAAAAATATATAGTAAATAGTTTATGCAGTATAATCTACCTGACTATGCAGTGTGGTGAATACACCATAATCCTGGGAATGCAGTATAAGGAACCATATGTAGAATAATAAATAATATATACTACATTAAGGCACTCGACATATGATTGGGAATTCCATACACACCAGCCAGTGTCTAAAACGCTATGAGAACTGCATTAGGTCTAGTAAAGGGGAAATACATGCCATTGTGAAATACAAGATTCAATTATCCATGTTGTTACCATTGGGATGACATACGGTAAGTGTTGGTTACTTTATTTTTTTTATAACTATATTAGTTTGCAATATGCTACATTTTAAATGTTATTTGCACACAAGAAAAAATTACTTAGTCTATTCATGAGGTTAATTATCGGGGGGGGGGGTCTGATAATTAACATTCCAACCCGCCACAGACGCCGGAGCAATTCATAATCTCTCCGGCACGGAGATAGCTAATGCGAAAATCTTTTCACTGCACCTTTCGGAGCAGTGACACTAGTGTGCATGCGTGACCTACAGCCCATACAGCTGGCGGAAGGATCCGTACAGGGGCGGAGGGACCCGAATGGATCCCTCTTCGCAATCCTGAACTCTTTCCCATAGGGAAGGAGAGGGTAGTGGGAGCACTCGCCATCTGAATCAAGCTCGGAAAATATTGTATTTTCGGAGCTTGATGAATTTTGTCCCCATACTAGTGTATGGGGACAGCGGGCCATTTCGCCAGAGGAAGGTAAGTAAGAGATATCTGTGATATCTTCTGCTTTATCTTTTTGATGAATGGCCCGATAACTTAATTTTTACAACTGCAAAAGTTCATTTTCACCTGCTTTTGTAAAAATTAAGTGATGATGAATAGGCCACCAGATCTGGTAACTCAAACACTCCGACTCTGGATACAACCTTATAATATTCACTGTCATCTTTGTCAAAAGGTTCAATTGAAAGCTGTGCCACAAAGCCTTTAATTCAGAATTAAAAACTTTCTCTTAAATCAGCAAGACGATGACTACTGCCTGCAGCTCAAAACCTCTTTATCCACTGAAAATGTAACAGATGATGCATTTAAATAATAACTTAAAAAAGGAAAACATCTAAACATCTTTTTTTATAACAACCTACAGCCTAGAAATATTAAGTGATGAAAGAATTCAAAATCCTACAGTATATGTGATAAAATTGAATATCTTTTTTTTTTTTTTTGCCCTGAAGAAGCCGGACATCCGGCGAAATACGTATTGGCTGTGGTCAGTTCAGACCACTGAGTCACAGTCTGGGTGGTCCACAGTGATAGCGCGCCTGATAAGCCCGGCGCCTATGTTAATGAATGGTCGGAGCATTCCACATGGCTGACATAAAATAACGAGGCTGCGGCTCATTGTATTCCCAGTCCTCAGCACATAGTATCAGCGCGTCTGACCACCACGGCGCCAATACTAGCGCGTGGTTGGAGAAACTTCAGACGGCTGATTAATGACATATATGAACTGTAGTATCTATCGGTATGCACATCTAGCATACATACAAGCGTGCACGCTTAATTAATATATAAATGGAAACACTACTTTATGATATATACTTAGTCATATGTGTGTCATATTATTAACATCAAATGAAGTCTATGTGTTCATGTCAAAGAATAAATATTAATACAAGAATTCCCATATATTCTCTCTTACAGCAGCAGTGCACTATATATTAAGTACATCTATGTGCCAATATTATAACAAATTATGTGAGATCAAATACGTGGGGCACATTAATAAGTGTTGTGGAACGGATAAGAGAAACTATATAAAAAATATAAAGAATCATACCTATAAAGGTTTTGGAATATGCCCTTTATCAACACAAAAACAAGTCACCAAAATAGGAATTCCAGATAATTGTTAATAGATATGTGGATACGCTGCATGAATATAATAACAACTTGCTACAATATACATAAACTGTGAATCAGAGCAACAGTGGAGCAATAATTAGCTCACATTGTTGCAGTTGCTCTTCTCTACCATAAAAAGATTATTCTGTGTTTTGAAAAGATATCTATTGTGTTGCCATAACAAATTATTGTTCAATTAATAGCAACTTATATATCCTCACTTTTTAGGTGAATATACAGAATTGTATGTACATAACGGCATGCATTAAATAGCTATCATATGAATGAAATATAAGAGCCAAAAATGTTATCCCACTGTGACTCAGTGGAACGATCTGATTGATTTTAAAACACTTTTTCATACTACTAGCACTTCTTGTTCTGCTTTTATTCTTAAGAAACAGCAATATATTAACAAATACATATATTTTTTATATATGAAATGAAGGTTAAGTTTTATTATTTTGTTAATTAATTAATTTTTTTTGTGTCTTTGTGTGCACCTTAATAGTCTCACATTGTTCCTCTCTTTTCTTGATGTGATATCAAAATTGAATATCTGTAATAAGTCTTTATAATTTGGTTAATTAACTCTAATTATACAGACTGATCAGACTTTAATACTGGAACAGATGGACCTTTTTAAATACTGAAATAAATATACAAACTAATCGTATTGTGAATGTATTCATAAAAGTTTTGTTTTCAGTAGCTAATTGTTCTGCTGGTTTAAATGTAATTCAAAACAGAAATAAAATATAAAGCTAAGTAAAGCTGAAACTCATGTTATATGCCCATCAAAGTGCACAGCCTAGTGACCTGCCCAGCCACCTACAGAGAGTTGAACAATATGAAAGTATTTACTAAGGGTTGGGTATGACATACCAGCAGTCGGGATTCCAGTTGTCAAAACACCGACAGCGGCATCCCGATATCCAGTATCCCGACAGGGGTTAGGTGAGTATCCAACCCTCTCCCTTTAACCCTTTAACCATCTAACCCTAACCCTCCTTTTCTGCACCCTAACCATAACCCTCCCTACTCCGCACCCTAACTCTCCCCGTTAGTGGCTAAACCTAACCCTCCCCCCTTGGTGCTTGAACCTAACCCTCCCGCCTTAGTGCCTAACCCTAACTCCCCCCAAGTAGTGCCTAATCCTCCCCCCTTAGTGCCTAACCCTAACTCCCCCCCCAAGTAGTGCCTAACCCTCCCCCCTTAGTGCCTAACCCTAACTCCCCCCCAAGTAGTGCCTAACCCTCCCCCCTTAGTGCCTAACCCTAACTCCCCCCAAGTAGTGCCTAAACCTAACCCTCCCACCTTGGGGCCTGAACCTAAACCTCCCCCCTTAGTGCCTAACCCTAACTCCCCCCAAGTGGTGCCTAAACCTACCCCCCTCATAGCCTAACCCTAATCTCACTCCCTACCGTAGCCTAAATGGCGCCTAAACCTAATGTCCCCCCCCCCCTCTAACCGTCTCTGCTATAGTTACAATTGGGATGCCAGTTATCGGGATTCTGGCATCGACATCTCCACTACTGTCTGGCTGGAAGTGGGGTATCCCAAGTACATCCAACACATGCCATATACATAGTTTTTGTATGTTATGTGTGAGTCCATTATAAAGGTTTGAATTTTAATAATTTGTTATTAATGTGCCCCATAGAGAAGTACTTTCTCTTTTCTCCTCCTCAAAGTTCTGTAGGCAGGCATACTTCATTTTGTTTAAAATAATTTTGAAAAGTTAGAAGTCTGACAGCTAAAATGCAGCTCCCATCCCCACTCAGTATAATATGACAGAACAACATGGAAGGCAATCTTGTTCAACCTTGATTCACTGTCGATAACCATTACATTTCCTTCCATAAAGAAATCATTGAGAAAAATAATGTATTAGAGAAGCATTCTGTGAGGTATCATCAAACATGAAAATTGTAAATTCTATATAACTTGCATATTAGACAGTTTTTATTATGAAGGTGTGCAATGTAAAGGGCATCCAGTGAATGTATTACAGCTGTATACATTAATAAACGTTTCAGAGTTACATTACTAACACTACATTAGCAATATCGGTTTTGGAAAATGATGTAAAACAAATATATGGCCCAATTCTGGTTGGGATCCATCTGCGGCAGCTTTCCGTACGGCAGTGTCAGGCTACTTACATCCTTATGGTGATGCCAGAAGCCGTCTGTGTACAGCTGCATCCGCATACACCTATCTATATAATGCGCCAAATAACCCTGTTTTTGTGCGCCGTAGACGTTGCCACTTAGCAGCACTAAAACACTAATCCCAAGTACCTAGCACACTATACGCAAACTAAGGCCCGTATTCAATTTGAGACGAAAAGTCCAGACTTTTCGCCTACTGGACTTTTCGCCTCCTTTGTCTGTTTTCCAGGCGGAAAAGCATCGCGCACGTGCCTGCTTATCCCTGTATTCAATTTCCATGGACACGAAAACAGGACTGGCGATACTGGAAGTGGCGAAAAAAATGTGGCAATTTTTGGGAAATCATCCTTGGACCCCCCTAAAGATGTCCAGACATGGGGAATCACTATAGGTAGCCCCGTTTTTGCATGCTGAAGTGAAGTTGGGTTTTTAAATTGCCGCAACAGGTGCATAAATGCGGCTTTGAAGAAGGTGATGCAGAAGAGTATTTAGCAATTTTTGGGGGTAAAAATAACTATGCCCATCAAATTTGAGGTACATAAAAATAGATGCAAGCATATTTTTAAGTCCCTAAAATGATTTTTTTTAGATTCTTCAAAAATGCACCTGCTGCAACCACCCGTATTGAAGAAAACGCCTGCCGCATACTTTGGAACCCCTCTGGATTAAATTGAGCTATTTTAGAGTGTGTTCCCTATTTATTTTTTTTTAACCCCAAAATGTAAAATATTTTTTTGGGGTGCACAATTTTTTTTAACACACATTAATTTTAGGGGACATTCCCAGGGGTGCAGGCTATTTTTTTAAGCCTGCACCCCTAAACCCCAATTCTGCACTTTTTTCCCCAGCAAAACACTGGAGAAAAGTTATCCCCGTTCTTTTACAAAGACTGTAATTGAATACGGGGATAATGACAATAGGCAAAAATGACGTCATCGGCAATAAATTATCGCCGATAACGAGTTCTCGCTTGAATTTGAATACTGCCCTAAGAGGCAATGGAAAAAGTACTGGAATTAAGGAAAAAGTAGACAATGTAGAGTAAAAAGGAAATGACAGGTCCGATATGAGTGACTCGCTCCATGCATCGGTATGCCTAATCTGCCACTTTATAGTACTAATTCCTTTGCTACAAAAAAACAATCCTAAGTACCTAGTACACTATAAGCAACGCCAGGGGCGTTTTAAGAGAGGAGGAGGTCCGTGTGCAGACTCAGTGTGGGCCCCCTCCTCTCTCTGGGGGTGCCGCGCTGCAGTAGATTCAGCAACGGGCTGTAAGATGTAAAACTGATGAAAATTAAGCCAACCTGTAAAATGTGCACAGCACGGGAATCTCGCCAGGCATCTAGCGCCATATGGCACAAAAAGAGATAGTTGTATAGGTGGGCACAACTGTATGCCAATAACTGTGTGACTGCATGTGGAACATTAGTATCTGGACTTGTACTAAACCCACATTGAGTGCATAAGATCCGTCTGAAACATGCGTCCATCTCCAACCGCACAGAAACCATCTTACACGCCCACGACAATCCCACAAGTTGGAAACGTTCCGTGAGATTGGATGGACGCTGCCCAGTTACTGCTTAGAAAATCCCACTGCATGAAAAGTATGGGCCGCTGACAAATATATAAATGTGCACCAACTAGCAATCTGCCGCAAGCGCAGTAGTCGTTGTCTTTCTATGGCACATGTGCAGTAGTCATTGTCTTGCTATGACACATGTGCAGTAGTCGTTGTCTTTCTATGGCACATGTGCAGTAGTCATTGTCTTTCTATGGCACATGTGCAGTAGTCATTGTCTTGCTATGACACATGTGCAGTAGTCGTTGTCTTTCTATGGCACATGTGCAGTAGTCATTGTCTTGCTATGGCACATGTGCAGTATGCTGAAATTCCTGAGAGCTGTTGTTATTTCCACTTGCGGCCAATTCAGAAGAATCAAGCCCTAAATGTGCTAATTACACATAAGTTACAAGTTACTTTGACATGATAAAAAAACTTTCTTGTATCCCAGTTACACTTTTTAAATGAGTTATGTTGCAATTAAGCTGCTCAGTTTGTGTCCTCCTTTAACAGCTAGAGGAAAATTAAGAAACATATGGTGAGGAGGAATTACTCTTTCATGAGATAACATTTTTCCTGTAAACTCATAAATGATTCAATAATTCAGGATAAAATGTGTCTGCTGCACATAGGCACAGTTACCGTAAACTACATGCCATGACAGCGAGTGAAGCTAAATTCTCATATAATAATGCATCTGTATTTATAATACAGCCTATAGTTTTACTTTAGATTGTTACCATAACACGTGCCTACCGACTGTCCCGGATTAGGATGCCAGTCCCGTTCTAAAGGGATGTTCCGCCATCTTGGCAGGCAGGTCTTTTGTCCCGACTGGAAGGACTGCTGAGAGGTAGCAAGGTGTGCACCACTGCTGTGTACAACAATAAAGTGGTCTTTTTAGGGGAGGAGAAGGCTGGGTATGGTCTAGAAGTTCTGAAACATTAGGTATGCCCCCAAGTGTCCATGGCATGGTCTGTTAGGCGGGATGGGTACAGGTTGCCGGCGCTCGGGATCCCGGCGGTCAGAATCCCAATATCACTATCCCGACAGGGTTGGAACACCTACACTTTTTGATTAGTATTCTAACCCTCCCCCTAACCCTCCCTTCCTGGTGCCTGACCCTCACCTCCCCCCCTAGTGTCTAAAACTAATCTACCCTTCCACGCACCCTAAAACTAACCCCCCCTTAGTGCCTAACTCTAACCCTCCACCTAGTACCTAACCCTAATCCCTAACGCTAACCCTCCTCCCCAACCCTGCTACTTACCTTCGGGAATCCGGCGGCCAGGATGCCTGCGCCGGGATTCTGACAAGTGTCGGGATTCCAGCGCCGGCATTCTGAGCGCCAGAATCCCCACGGTCGGGATATTGACTTCATCCCTGTTAGGCCCCTTGTATATATAGGCCCATAGCAGTCACACTGCTGCTATGACTGCTGTTCATTTATTGCTGGACAAGAGAGGTTCTACAGTACATCAGCGGAGACTATTAAATTAAGCCTAAAGACGCATTGCAGCCCACAGCAATGTGCTTCTGCGCACATTTCTGGCAATTATGATACATATAACAATCATCTTGCAGACTCACTGCATGTGAGGCTACAATGTACTTCATGTTTATTTGAGCTGAGCCTCTCCGACCGAACCTGCCAGTAGACGGAGCGACCATTTCAGTACAAAAGCATGGGATTGATAGAAAGATGGGCTGATTTATTGTACTCTGACCAACAAAAATAGTACTCTTCATCAGCAATATGGCTTCTTATTAGTTTCTCCCTCTAATACAGGGATGGGAACCAAAGGCCCGGGGGCCATATAAGGTCAGTGGAATCATTCGGTCTGGCCCTTGGAGCTTTTTTCTGCTAGACTCATCTGGCTAGCAGGTGCCTAGAATAGCACCCTGCAGCCAGAATCTATGCAGAAGGGCAACCTAGAACATCATTAGGACACTTCAGATGGTCACACCGCTGCCCTTACAGCTCCCTGGAGCAGGCTGCATCGGGCATTGCTGTAATCACCGGCCATTGTGGCCCGTCCCGTTTGACATCACACGGAGGGGGTATGGTCTGCACCGGCCCCGCAATTAATGTTATATATATCAAATTGACCCTTGGCAGAAAAAAGTGTCCCCACCCCTGCTCTAAAACCTCTGACGAGAGCACTACCATCTCCGGTGGTATGAGTCTATGCACACGTGCGGACCGGCCTGCAAAGTGGTCCGCTAACCTTTACCTCCCCGGGCCAGTATCGAAGGAGCAGCCGAGAAAGCTTTTATGTTAACTTCCTGCGATAACGGATTTTATATCTCTACGAGAAGATGCCACCGTAGCCTCCTCCAGTCAAAGGCAGGGACCCCCACTATTCATTTAATGTAGGGGGAGGGGAGTGTGTATGCAATATTATTTTTTCAAGTACATTTTTGAATGTAGAACTAAGCTCTAAAGAGTAAAACTGCGTCTTTAAAACAATGATGGCAACAGTTCACTGAACCATTTGTAAGATGAAAGATGCCCAGAATGCTGTGTCATTGCTTTTACTGCACTAAGCTCTTCCCAAAATCATAATTTAAACTGAAGAGGATATTAATCTGACTTCATTTATTGATGCCATTGATCCAACTGGCAAAAAAAAGTGTATTAATTGGAAATGGGGGAGTTAGATCTATGTCATTACTTCTAACAGGTAAAACTGCAGGGTCATCATTTATGCATGCAGAGCAATGAAGCAGTTCTGCATGTCTAGCAGACGGACAGGAAAAGAGGCTGACTCACACTGAGTGGAAGACAGCAGCATATATCAGGTTAAATACTCTAGCAACAGCTCACAGTGAATTGTGGCAACTCAAGTGCTCTTCAATGATGTGAACTTGAGAGGCTGAAAGTGTATGATGAATTTACAATCCACGCCTCTGAATTATGTCCGAGCAGGTTCCAACATTTCTAAAGAACTGAACAGTTGAAGTTTTGGATGAAAAAAACAAAACAAAAAAAATTTATTTCAATGAAAAAAATAAAAAAATTAGATGGCATTTTTGGAAGCACTCCAATGACTCAAGAAAAAGTCAATCAGCAAATCTTTTTTAATTAGAACATTAAAAAAAAAAAAATAAAGCTAGGTTATATTTAAAAAAAAACATTATGACACATGATACAAAAAAAATGATTCGCCAGATAAATTAATAATTCTACTCCAGTCCTTACTCATTTATGATTCCACTGAATGCTCCTAATTCTTTTAGTTACAGACTTGTACACATAGGAGCTTGGCAGCGCTGCACATAGGGTTCAATGGGGGTGGTGTCTACTAAGGGCCTGATTCAGATGCGCTCGCAAGCAGGTCGATGGCTGGGCAGTGCGCACGGGCGGCGTGCGCACTGCAAGTGCATGAGCCCCGGAGTGAGAGAGAAATCACTCGCTCCGGGGCTCGCAGGAAAACGGGGCGGCTGTCGATGTTGATCGACAGCTCGCCCCGTTTTGTAGGCGGGGAGGTGGAGTGGCTGGCCAAATGGAGGCGTTCCCGAAAGAAAGCCTGCCGTTTGAGGGCGGCTCTACTGACATCACTAGTGATGTCAGTAGTGAGCTTCCGGCTCTATTAGAAGCTCATTGGGGCTTGCGGCAGACGAGACCCTACCACAAGGGTCTCGTCACAAGACCGATGGTCGCGATCATCGCCACCATCACCTGGCCGCTCGCAAAAGCTGTGGGTGGTCACCCACAGCTTAGCGAGCGGCCAGGAGGCGAGTTTTAAAAACAAAGTGGCCGCCATGATTCAGAGCGTGCACTCGCTTTTTGTGAGCGGCTCTGAATCAGGCCTTAAGTTTTAGAGAGAGATAAAGTGGATAGAGGTAAAGTACCAACCTATCAGTTCCTAACTATCACTTTACGGGCTGTGTTTGAAAAATGACAATTAGGAGCTGATTGGTTGGTACTTTATCTGTCTCCACTTTATCTCTCTCCAAGGCTTAGTACATCTACCCCAATGATCCCTATGAGGTAAGTGCCGACAGTACAGACAAGCATTCAAGGTAAACGGAGAACAGAACATGGCCATAAGACAATAGGAGATGTCGCTTCCATTTCCATGTGAACGCCCATTACAGTAACGGACTATACTTTTGCACACTACAACCCCTTTGACCACACATCCCAACATTGGGGAAATGCAAAAGGGGGTGACTGTGGTACACCGGGGGGTATGACAACATCATAGTAGATATGGGTTTGGTCTCGCCTTCGGCAGACATTTTTACAAGAAAAACTAACCTTCCGATCGTTAACTCCTGGATTCTCCTCCCCTTTACAATTTTTTTGCAGCCTGTAAGGAAGGGGAAAAAGCATGGGGAAGCTATTTACCGCATATTATGAAGGACAGCGTTGTTTCCTGTCCATCTTATGATTGCAGTAGCAGATGCGATGAAAAGAAAAAATGCTTTTTTTATTAAAAGACTGGACTTCCAGGGGCAGTGGCATAACTAGGGGGGGGTCGAGTGGGGCTCGTGCCCTGGGTGCCATCGGACCGCGCTCCAGGACACGGGTGGTCAGTGTAGTGCGGACTGCACCGAGTGCAGTCCGCACTACACAGTAACAAACACAGCTGCCAGCTAGTACACTTGTACTACCCGGCAGCAGTGTGTTTGTTTTGGCAGCCAGCCAATGAGAGTCAGATAGACTCTCATTGACTGCTGCGACCACTGCCGGGCCGGGCTGGAGCTCACTCATGAGCTCCATCTTCTGGCTCCCGTAAGTGGGTGATGGGAGAGACATAATGACGTGCTTTGATATGGGGGGGACCACTACTGGGGGCACTGCATAGGGGGAACTAATACTGGGGCACTGCATAGGGGTGACCACTACTGGGGGCACTGTATAAGGGCAACCATTACTGGGGAAACTGTATAGTGGGGACCACTACTGGGGGCACTGCATAGGAGGGACCAGTACTGGGGGCACTGCATAGGGGGGACCACTACTGAGGGCACTGTATAAGGGGCACTACTGGAAGCACTGCATAGTGTGGACCACTACTGGGGGAACTGCATAGGGGGACCACTACTAGTGGCACTGTGTAAGGGGCATTACTGGGGGCACTGTATAAGTGGCACTGCATAAGGGGCACTGTATAAGGGTGCACTACTGGGGGCACTGCATAAGGGGCACTATTGGGGGCATTGTATAGTGGCACTACTACAGGGCGCACTGCTACTGGGGACATTGCATAAGGGGCACTATTACAGTGGTCATTGCAAGAGGGGCACTACTACTTGGGGCATCAAGGTGCATATTGAATGGAAAGAAATGTTCCCAGAGTGACGAGAAACGGTGGTATCATTTTGCCATGCCCCATATTTCCTGTGGCCACGCCCCTTGTGGCTTGTGGCCACAGGAAAAGAAGGCAGGCAGAAAGGCTGGCTATTTAAAGGGGACGCAGGTAAGGAGATCTATGATGCTGTTCTTAGGACATATGTTGACTTTTCTATGGTTGATGTGATGTTGATTGTCTTGATAAAGGTCATTGATGACCGAAAAGTCGACTGACACAAGTAAGAAATAAAGTGATTTTTTGCCTATTGGAATTGATCTGGTCAGTGCCCCTTTTCTGCAGTGACTGTATTATTCTGGAACAATTGTTTTTGCTCCAGGGGTAGCACCCCACTTAGCTGTCTGTGATGCAGATGTGAGTGCGGACATGCTCTGGAATATATATATATATATATATATATATATATATATAAACATACATACATGGGGCATTACAGTAAAACCTAGCACTATAAAGCGCTAAACAAAACAATATAGTACAATACACTCTACACAACAAGCAGCAACAGGAATAGAAAATAATAACGTATTGTTGAATTAAGAGATAAAGTCCAAATATACCTTTGGAAAACTCTAACAAATAAAACACCTTTGAATTTTCTGAAATATTTAATTTCCACGACATTGGTATTCATGGTGTATCTATTATAACAGTTACATTATTATATATCATGTTGCATACAGTAGTTACGTTTTTCTTACCTCTGAATATACAAATAAGAAAAATAATTGAATGCATGATTTCCAAAACCTATGCGTATGGTGGGAGTCTGAATATAGGTGCATAATATCTCATTCTCCTAGTGTTGTGAATCATGCAATAACACTTGATAATTTTTTAGAACCAGAATTTTAATTTCACAAATGACAGTCGCTTTTCCCATAAAGCTTTATATGCTAACTGATACTTAGATGCTACTAGGACTTCCTCATGAATTATAAGAATTTATCCAAGGTTATGAATATTCAAGTTGATAAAATGATTCATCTTATGGGTACTTCACCCAATACAATTGCTACAGTAGTATAATGCAAAGTAACAATCAAAATTGTCGGCAGTAATGTGCTAACAATCCCAGTGGGGGAATATTCATTGGAAGTGACAACACACACAATAACCAGATATAGTACACTGAAAGCACAAAATACTTTTTCCAGTACCATACACAGTATGCAATTAACGGTGAATTTATACAAATAATTGTTACATTGTACAAAAGAAAAGGTCAAACAGATATGAGGTCAGGGCAGGTGTCAAATAAACTTCGGAAACACAAAAGAATAATATGACCGTTTTCTGGAGCAGGGAAGCACAACAGATGCTTAAGCTATCACAGGCAATGAGGCTCAGCCATCCTTGCCTATTTAACTAATGAGAGAATGGTCAAACAAGTGTGTGGTCAGAATCAGTGTTACAGCAGTAAAACTGCAGACTAATGCAAAGTGCCCTGGTTGCTACAAGCCATGGCTCACTACTAACAAGCTGCCACGTTCTAGTAGGATGGGGTTATCACAAGAAAGATCTCTAGCATTTAAAAGGATATCTGTTTTAAAATAGTGAAATATGTCTGTGTGAAAAGCTAGCAATGTAGATTATTCTGATAACAAGAGAGTTCTGATGCATCCCAACTCTGACTACAAATCAGCAACCAACAAATGGAGAAAAAAAATAAAAAAGCAAAACTAAATTAGTACCTTTACAAGATTTAGAAACATTTTAAAATTACAATTTTAACATTAAATTAAATTGTTTGTCTTGAGATACCCTATAAAATAATGAAAAGCAATAGGTGTTGGTTCAAAGAGAAGAACCTCGACCAAGATCTCTATAGAGGGTGCACTCAAATAGCTTCAATTATATCAAAGCTCAAATTGCATTATTTAAAACATAACTTTTAATAAATATAACAATAGAATAAAAGGACTTACACAGATGTCAAGAACTCTGACACAAAGTTGTGAAAAGAGTGAATCTAGGTTATAAAACCTGGATGAAGATAGGCGAAATATGGAAAAACATATACTGGACAATACAACATGAAACATGTAATACAATATAAAAAACACCAGGTCAGTGGGTGTTAATTGGAAAATCCCATAAGGTGGTAATGTTAATTTCTTCTTGCCAGCAAAAGGTATATTACAGAGAACAATAGGAAAAATAGAAAGTTAGGGGCATCAGATTCAATACTGGGCTCTGCTGCTCCTTTCACACTTAAAATCAGTGGAGGAAAAGGAGTGAGAGATCTGCCAGTATCGTAACTCCTAAAGATAATTAGTCAACAGTGGTCTTAGTCATCAAACCCAATTACTACTATCTGCATTCCTTAGGAAACCACTCCCCTGCTATCACGGCAGCACTACCCGGATTCTAGGGGCTGCAAATGAAGAAACCGGACAGATTACAGACTCCCCGAGCCAGCACAGGCCGAAGTCGCAGCTGATGCTGTCAAAAAAAAAAATGCGCTCAGTGACTATAAAAGGCATCATATGGACAGATTTAAGCTATGCTCCAATGCTTTATAAGTCCACCATGAATCAAAGTGGTTTTGTGGTGGCTAAATGCATTATTCTTGTTTCCTGACATGGATGTATAGTTCAGAAAGCAATTACTTCTGCCCTCCAATCATTTGTCTAAAATGGGTAGAAAAAAATAAAAATATTTCCTTCCATGGAACTCAAAAACCAAACTGCATGAAAATGCAATATAACGATATAAGCAGCGATGTTGGCTGCAGTGGAGTCTATTTAGCTATGTTAAAAGACGAAACCAGTGAGACGAGCTGTATATTTTTTTTTGTAGCTGAATTTTCAGCCATTGAACTGTAAAACGGGACGGAGAAAGCCTATATTTAATGTGACACATTTGCCTAGCCATTGAGTATAAAGCAGGAATGCTTCACATCATTTTCTCCGCTCAGAGTTATAGAGCAGCATATTCTGTCATTTTACAAGTCAGCGTTTTTCCACAAAATGTTAAAAATTATAAATGATTTTCTGAGGGTAAAAAAAAAGTCAGCACAGATTTTTTTGTATGGGTCTGTATTTTCAATATTGATTATAAAGTGCCCCTTTCCTTAGGCAAATGCAGGAAGCTCCTTCAGCCAGCGGTGACAATATTTCCATAATTATTCCTGCATTCTTCTATTATCTTACAGATTCTATAAACACTGGCTAGGTGATGACAACTGAAGACTATTTGTAAGAACCATTTAGATAACAGCGGATTATTTAGATATGTTACTCGGTGGAGAGGGCTGTTAACCACTTAACGGACTAATATTTTTTCCGAAAATGTCACCAAAATTGTCAGATGTTTTCATTATCAAATGATGTAAATAACTTTCTAAATCTGATTCAGAATAATATATTAGACTGAGGTTAAACAGGTAATTTACATAATTTGATCATTTAAAAAAAAACACACAATTTTGGGGCATTTTGTAAACAATACTTTTATATACAGTAGTTAAAAAAGGGCAGTGTTGAAAATTGGGTGTGATACACAAGGTCAACAATAAAAAGGATGACACTTATTTGGTCAATACTAAAAGGTCAACATGGAAACAAGTCAACATGAGAAAAGTTAGAAAGTACAGCAGATCAACAGGTACAAAAGATTGACAGGTTAAAAAAATCAACACAGAAATGGTCGACACTTTTTTGTTTGTTTTTGTAACCCTAATCTTCACCTTAATCGTCCCTCCTGCTGCCTAACCCTAACCGTCCTTCCTAGTGCCTAACCCTAACTCTCCGATAAGTGCCTAACAAAAAAAACATGTGTAAACCATTTCCATGTCGACCTTTTGAACCAGTCAACCTTCTGCGCTGTCGACATTTTGTCGCATCGACATTCTTCCATGTCGACCTTTTGGTGTCGACCAAATCACGGTCGACCTTTTGTATGGAACCCTTGAAAATGATATATAAACACACATAAACATAGACGGCAAAATATTTATTTCTTTTTTTGTTTATCTATACTGTATAAAACATTTTATTTTCACTTCTTGCAGGACTTCACAGTCCTGAAAGAAGAGCAGCAAGCAGCAGGAGGTGGATGATCCTAAGGATTGCCCATGACTCACTAGTGGCTAGGACGGAGAGAGAACAGGGGGAGGCACCTACAGTGCAGTCAGCTCAAGCAGGTGGGCAATCAGCCACCTCCCCGGCAGTGTGTGTTCCCGGGGGAGAGAAGGGAAGCAGCAGCATTCCTGAGCTCCGTGAGCCAGGGCTGCAACACTGTCTTCTTGCAGCTGTGGGTGGCCGATCTCTTTAGGCCCTTCTATTCTATAGCACACCTGACAGAAAGAGGTTGCAGCGGCACCTGAGGAGCCGACAGGGTGGGTGGAGCCCAAAGGCTGCTGGAAGATTACCTGCCAGCTATCGCAGGCATATGTGACACTGTTGCATCAGATGCGATGGTGTCAAGGAAAGCCCAGCGACCCCACCAGACAGCTGGCAAAAAAAAAAATAGGGCTTTCAATTTATTTATTTTTTTCACAATCTATAAGCGATATTCTGTGTGATAAATGAGTGCCATCAAAACTTTACACAAGGAAGTACGGACCTCAAAGAGCAGTCATCATATGTAGTGTAGAAAAATAATAAAAAGTATCTCCAAGCATGGGGAAGTCTATTTGACAAGGACAAAAACAGTACAAGACTGTGGTGGATTTTACTGCATGGCTGAACCCCTCCTCCCTCCCCCCTTAGTAAAATCCACCACCATGCAGTGAGCCCCCTGTGATTACATCTAGTGGACTGGAAGTGGCTTCACATTGCAAACGCTTTCTGCTAATGGCAATCAGGACAGGCCAGCAGTCCCAAGGGGAAGAGTTTTTTCCCCCTGGAACTGCCAGTCTGGACCGTGATAGCAGAAAGCACTTCAGATGTAAAGCTTCTCCCCTTCTGTTACGTCAGGTTTCTGATGCTGCTAGAAGCTGCTGCCGATACAGTCGCCACCTCAAACTTAACATTTTCAAAACAAAATTAATATTTCCACCAGCCAATAGTAGTTACCAACCGATATCTCTATCACTGTTGATAACTTGACAATCAAACTCACCCCACAAACTAGCTGCCTTATGCTGGGCATATACACTATACAATTATCTGTCAGATATCTTTCCAATCTGGCTGGTTGGAATGAAAATCTGGTAATGTATGGGAGCAAATGGCAATTGATCATTTGCTCACAAACACTGGAAAACAGTTAAAAATGGTTGTTCAGACAAATTGGTTAAAACACACAAATTTAATCAATTTCAACAATTGTTTTTTGTCCCTTTTCCAGTGTTTAAGACCATATGATTGACTGTCATTTGCTCCCATACATCACCAGGTTTTCATTCCAACCAGCCATATTGGACAGATATCTGACAGATAATTGTATAGTGTATGCCCAGCATAAGTTTCATCCTTGACTCTGAACTGTCCTTTATTCCCCACATTCAGGACCTCATTCAGAGCCGGTCGCGCAGAGCGTGCGGTCGGTCTGAATGAGGGGAGGACGTCTTGAATTTTCAAGATATCCTCCTTTGTGGTGGTAAGACTGTGGGTTAACACCCACAGCCTTACGACCGCCTAAGGTGATGGTCGCGATGGTCAAGACCATCGCGACCATCGGGGCTTACGACGAGACCCTAGGCTAGTGTCTCCCTTGTCGTAAGCCCCGGAGAGCTTTCGGCTCTGTCTGAGCCGGAAGCTCTCCACTGACATCACTAGTGATGTCAGTGGGGCCGCCCCCAAACGGTAGGCATTCCCATGGGAACGCCCCCGTTTGGGCTGCCACCCCCCCGGCCCGCCTTCCAAACGGGGCGAGCTGTCAATCAACATCGACAGCTCGCCTCCTTTTTTACCGAGACCCGCTATGACCGGCGCTGTCGGTCGTAGCGGGTCTCACACATGCGCACGACGGCGCCGGCGCCGTCATGCACATGCTGTGTAGGGGGCCATCGACCCGGTCCGAGCGCATCGGCGCTAACGACCGGGTCTGAATGACCCCCTCAATCTCTTTACAAAATCATGTTACATACATCTAAAAAACCTATACAGGGTTACGACTATATCTTACACAAGACACTGTAAAACTTTAATTTGTGCACTCATTATCTTTCGCATTGATTATTGCAATAGTCTCCTTGCTGGTCTTCCCCAAAACAGATTCTCACCACTACAATCCATTTTGAATGCAGCTGTGAGGCTGATCTTTCTCGCTAAATGTTCATAGTCTGCTGTTCCGCTCTTTCAGTCCCTCCAATAATTATCTGTTTTCTACTAATTTCAATATAAAATACTTTTATTTACACATAAGTAGCGTTCCCGCTAGGCTGTTTTAGCGGGGCGTGGCACCGTGCCCTCCTTCCAGAAGGAGGACAAACAGTGCCCTGCCCTCACAGCCTGCGGGTGCCATCTTCACCCACGGCTCACAGTGTCCTGCGGGTGGGGAAATGTGCAGTGACCCGGTCACCGCCGGAGAATAGACACCAGGCACATGTGCCCGGCATCTATTCTCCCTGTCGGCAGCGCTTGGGGGCTGCCCGGCGTGTCCGTAAGTGCCGGGCACGCAACCAAGAGTGACGAAAAGGGGACGCGTCTTACAGACATGCCCCCTTTTCAATGGCCATGCCCCCTTTTCGGGCGCGCACGGAAGTGCCCTCTCTAGCTCCGGCGCCCTGCCTGCCGCCGGAGCTAGAGTGAACACTACATAAGGCTATAAACCAAATTACACCAACATATATTTCTTCATTCATCTCAAAATATCTCCCAACCTGACCTCTCCGATCCGCACAAGATCTGTGTCTTTCATGATTCACCTGCTCCCATTCACAGTTACAGGACTTTTTTGGGGCTGCAAACCACTCTGTGGAATGCTCTCCCTTGCACAATACAATTTTCCTCTAGTCTCCAAATCTTCAAGCGTCCCCTGAAAACTCACCTCTTCAGACAAGCTTATCAAATTTCAGAACCACCCACATATCCTACATAAGCTATCTTACCCAATTACATCCCCTCTATACAGTCCACACACAACTTATTTTCTCTTTCTTCACTTTCACATCCTCTGATCCTTGTCCAACATTCCTGTTTGACTTGGTCACACAGCCAACCAAGAGCCTCTGTAATCTGGCTGGATCATTATGCAATAGGTAGCACCTATCCTTATGTATCAATGCCAAAAATTCTCTATAGATTGTTAACTTGCGAGCAGGGCCCTCTTACCACTATGTCTGTTTGTTATTACCCAGTATTGTTTTAATATCTGTTTTTCCCAATTGTAAAGCACCAAGCAGTGGCGTCACAAGGGGGGTGCAAGGGGTGTGGCCCGCATCGGGTGTCACCCTCCAAGGGGGTGACACCAAAAGCTTCAATAATGCCCACAGCCCACCCCCGCCAGGCCGCCACACTCCTGCCGGCACTCCCCCTGCATGCACTGCCACCATCACAGCAGTCCGCTCCCCGCTACCATCCCTGCCGTGGGGGGGGAGCGGGGCGCAATCAGGGTGGTGGATCATTTGTTCGCTGCGGGCTCCCGGTCAGACTAGAGCGAGGACCAGGGCAGCAGGAAAATGGTCTGTCACTCAGCCCCGCCCATTGCTCCTCCCCCCCAGCATTGCCGATCTCTCTCTCAGCCCTAACAAGAAGGAGCCAGCATTTGTCTATCCTGGGACGAAGGGGGAGGAGTGGGTGACACCTGCATCGCTGTCACAGCAGGTGAAAGTGTGGGCTGGGGGCCATTAGAGAGTGCTGCTGCAGGCACACACTTCCTGGTCACATCCACTGGTCTACCCTCATTTAGGGACCAGGAATGCTCTCAGTGTGCTTCGAGATCTATATAATCTTCCCTGTTCACTATGCCTCTGCCCCGGGAGTTCATCCCTCCACTATTATTCCTCCTCTCTGTCTCTCTCTGCTTCCTTACTGGCCAGAAGGGGACTTGTGTAAACTGCATAGGCACACAGCCCAGGAAGAATACTGCAAATGCAGCACAGTAATTAGTGCAGTTATCTCCCCCCCTATGTCTGCAGTTCTGTGTTTGGGCCTTATTCAGCAAGGATCGCAATTGCAAAGTTGCACACAGAAACCCGGGTAAGAAAAGCAGCAGTGGGCCGTTGGGGGCGGGGCCTAACGAATCACATCATTAAGCCCCGCCCCCGCGCAGCAAAACTGCAGCAATTTGGATAAAATTTACATAGGGGGCGGGGCCAAATGCTGTGATTCATGCAGAATCACATCTTAAGCCCCGCCCCCTTCACGGAGACCCATGATCGCCGCGGGTATTCTCCTCATTCTGCCCACTTCACTAGGAAGTGGGCAGAATGCAGGAGAAATGCCTACCCTTCCGTGGGGTGCGTGGGGTTACCCGAAAAATCGGGAGCCTCCCGCGAAAACCGGAAGGGTAGGCATGTATGCTGTAGTGTGAGTGCAGAAACGCACCTTGGTCCTGATCTTTTTTTTGGTGGAGGGGGGGTGTCACTATGAGTTACAGCACCGGGTGACACCAACCCTAGTGACGCCTCTGGCACCAAGTAACTATTATTATTATTATTATTATTATTAATAATAGAAGTTGGATTGTACTTTCTCACAGTCCCTCTCCACTAAGAAGCTTGGAGTTGACACTGGTACAAGTGTCTCAGGATAGGGATAGCAAAACTGGACACAATGAAAAAAACAATGCTTTATTAGTTAAATAAACCATTTTTTTTTATTTTAATATAATGTAAACAACCTATTTTACACTTTATTTTTTATTGCATGTGAATCCTTGTAATTGGGGGTGAAACTAGGTTTTCTATCACTGCAATAACTGATTACATATATAAGCAATACCAGGGACCTCATTCTGACTGAGAACTATAGAAAAATATAGTAATCTTCACAACCCCTCACAGGGACCCAATGACGGGTGGTGGGGGCAAAATGATTAGTGCAATAGTATTTCTAACATGGCATTTAGGTACACTATTTGGTTTGGGTTTTCAATAGAAAATCCTCCAGGAGGCAAATGTTCTAGAGTACAGATGGAGTAGTTATTGTAGTGAACAGTGCATAGCACAGCATGTTTTTCGCAATTGACATCAATATGCTGATCTATTCATAGCTAAACTAATCCTCTGTTGAGGTGCCACAAATTCTACTTCTCCTGTATATAAACTATGAACAGCAGATGACTCTTTATTATACATATATATTATATATTTATTTTGGATGGTCAAAAGAGTAGCAGATATGCACAATAATGCAAATGAACAGCACAAAAAAGTAATGGATGGTGAACAAGAGATAAAATATTTTCTGTATAATCACATATATGGTGTCAGTCTAACCCAGAAGAACTGGAAACTATACACAATCTCCCCCCCCCCCCCCCTTCCTTGGTGGTGACAGTGGAAGAGAAGAGTCAAAGGTAAAAGAAGGCATGCCCAGGCAATAGCCCATGCCTTTCAGGGGAAGAAGACATACTGCCGCCTACCAATGACGCACTTGCTGTGCCACCACCAGTGACAAGGAATTCGCTTCACCTGACTCTCTGCCATGAAGCTGCTCAGTCCTCACCCTGGGGACTTCCTTCAATGTCTGCCCCCACATTTGGCTCAAGGTGGGGATAAAAAAAATATCAATAATGAAAAAAAAATACAGCCTAAACAGAAAAAAATGCACAGGAAACAAAGAAAGAGACTAAGGACTCTATTTATTAACATTATTTTTACTAAAATAAAGTGAAAAAGGGTGTTTTCACACCCTTTTCACATTATTTTAGTATCACCTATAGTTATTACAGGGCAATTGGAGTATAATTCGTAAAATTCTACTCCAGCCCCTAAGTATCACTTATTTTTAGTAAAGCAGATCGCATTTCCCATAATTGTAACGGGAAATGTGATCCGAGCAGAGTTACTAAAAATAAAATGTGAAAAAATATCGGGGAAAGCCCTGTGATAATAACGCCACCTGGAGGTGGCGTTATCCAGGGTCTCCCCCGATTACCGGACTCCTGCCATGCTCTAACAGGGAGAGCAGAGACGGGAGTTGGTCCCAGTAATCAGCTGTGTGGTCTAAACAGACAGCAAGCTGATTACTTTAAAAAAAAGAAAAAAAAAATAGTAAAAAAAAAAAATTACTTACCTGACTCCAGGGACCGGTGATCGGACCTCCGGTGATGCCTCCCCTCCGGTCAGCTGGTCTCCCATAGTGCACTGCTGCCCGTCATCAGGTGATCGGGTCCCAGTGCAGTATGGGAGATCACCTGACTGGAGAAATGGAGAACATCACTGGAGGCCCGTAGCATCCAGGTAAGTGTAATTAAGGGAGAGGGGGGTCGCGAGGGATCCGTGATCGCGGGGGGTGGGGCTTAGCGCCGGAGGGGGTAGCAGCGGCGACCGGTCGGCGCATGTGCGGACACTTAATCATGGTATTTTTTGCGAAAATACAGTGATAAGGCTCCGAAGGGGATTCGCAGGGACAGAGCTTTATCGCAAGCTCTGTCCCTGCAAGGGATATGTAGTAAATCCCTGTGATATTGCCTGAATTCGCAATGCGAATTCACTCGGTAATATCACACTACAATCTGCATTCAATATGCGGATTGTAGTAAATAGAGCCCTAAGGGGCCTATTCATCAAACAATAAATGGTCCGGTAACTATATGGAAAATTAGTTTCTGCATATTTAGGTTACTGGGCCATTCATCATCAGGGGTTCCAAATGGACCACCTGATATTCAGCAAACTCTGAAAACTGATAGTTTTCATAGTTTGCTTGCGTGAGCAAGTGCCATCTTCAGATGGCGCTTGTTCTCAGATCCCCGCTCCTTCCTATGGGAAAGAGTTCCGGGGATGTGAAGAGGATCCCTCCACCGCCTTCTCACTACCTCCCAGGCGGCTTTGCGCATGCGCGACCTTGGGTCACGCACGCGTAGCTGCGCCGACGAGGGAGAGGGAAGTACCGCAGCTACTTCTGTAGCTGCACTACTATCCGCGGGGACAGCTGCTTTCCAGAGCAGCTGTCCCCACACCGGAGCAATGATGAAAAGCTCCAGTGTGAAGTTTCCCCCGTTGCGAGTTGGATAAATAAGTATCGGCCCCCGATGACGAATAGGACCCTTAAACACAAAGGCAATAACTAGAGAAAAAAAGGAAAGCAAGAAATAATAAATGGTAAGAGAGAAATAAATGGTGTGGGGGGGGCTGAGGATAATGGGGGAGAGAGATAAAAGAGGGGATGAGAGAAAAGGTAAGGTAAGAATGACTGAAAGTAAAATGAGTGGGGGAGAGAAAAGGAAAAGAAAAGGTGAAAGCAGAGTTGGGAGAATGATGGGGGTAGAGGGGGAGTGAGGCAGGCAAAGGACAGACAGTGAGGGGAGGGAAACAGAAAGATGGGGGAGAGTGGGAGAGACAGAAGAGAAAGGCAGAAAGAGAAAGGTAAGCTGAAGAGAGATGGGAAGATGGGGAACAACTAAGGTATAAAAAGCCAATGCTGGCACAATAGCTAGCTACATAGCAAATGCCTTGTCCAAAATATGTAGTAGTAAAATAAAGCTCTACAACAAAAAGATCAAACAGAGTAATTAACAGAGTGCAACAGCAAGAATAAATACAACCAATATTTTAAAATAATACTTGAAGTAAATTGTGGGGGAGGGGAATGACAAAGAACCAACGACCGAAGTGGGGAGAGCAGTGCCCTAGTTGACAGATATAAATCTAGATCTATAAGAGAGAGAGCATTAAAAATGCAAATCTCTATTGAAGTTCTCCCCATCACGCATGGGAACAGAAGGAATACCAGAAACAATCATGAGGCCCCCACTTGGTTGAACATCTGGCTTCTTTCATGAACACAGCGTAAGTTATTTTCCATAATTACTACAGTAAGTGGGCGATTCAGAATTGTACGCTAAAAGCATCGCTGCTGTGTTTTTTTTAGCGATGCTAAAATATGCCTATGCTGCAGGAGGCGTCGTGTGTAAATAGACGCCTTCTCCATGCTTCTGTGATCCACAGCTGCGTTTCAGGCCGCAGCCATCTGATCATCTGCGAAACCAGAGGCGCCACCCCGTCACTGCCCCCACAAGCCCCATCATGTCAATCGTGCTGCGGCTTAGGGGGAATTGAGACCGCCGTCACAGTCACTGATCAGTACATGTGCAGTACAGATCCTGAGCGTGTGCTGATCATTAAATATCAGACTTGCACACAAATCATCGGGTTTACGTACAAGTCTGAATCAGGCCCTAAGTGTGGGTAGGGAGGTCAGGCTTGGGTTCTACAGTATTTGGCTATCAAGCACTCAGATGCGTCAAAGTATCTGAAGGATAGAGTAGAAGGGTAGAAAACCAAGGGTCCTTGTCTACCAGAGTGCTAATCAAAAGCCTATGCATCCCAAAACAGATTCAGTACCAAGCATGACCACCGTATCTGAACCATCCCTGTGGACGCTGGGTCTCCAGCTAACAGGTGGCGGTGCACCTCATTATATTATGTGAGCCACTTCCTTGATCCTAGTTGATATAGAGATTTGGCGATTCCTAAGCTTCTTTATCCAGTAGCGGGCCAAGCATGGAATAGCAACAACTTTGTTAAGAACTGTACTCTGTGTTTGCTCAATATATGATCTGTAGACTTTGGATGTTTGTCTTATCGCATTATTGCACTTTTCCTTCTTTTCTCTAAATTAACAGCATTACCACGATGTCTTGCATTGACTGGGAAGTATATGCTGTATCTGGACATCACTGCATATAAAGGTAGGAGATTAATACAAGATGATGCCATTACTATGCAGCACATCATTTGGGAGCTACAGTAGCAGGGAAATATTCTTATAATGTCAGATACGCATTTTCAGTATAGTAATGACATTCTGACAGACTTGTCCAAAGTACTGACATAGGATACCGAAAATGTTCCATCCTCGCTACCAGATCATGTCAGTGAGCGTCTCTACCAGAATTAGCACTATATTTATAATCTATGAATCAACAACTCCTATAACTTGAAACTGCTTCAGCTGTTGATAAATAATTTACTACAGTAGGACTGAAAATGTTACTATTCGCATTTACAAAATAAGAACATAAACATACAGGAGTTGATGCATAGAGGAGCGGTATGAAGGCGGCCTGTGTGCAGCCTACGTGCGGCCTCCTCCTCTCTGTCGGCACAGTAGAGTCTAGTATTGTTCCAGAGTCTACCAAGCATGTGCAAATCTCTGGAAAAATGGCCGCCGCATCATTTTCCTGCCGATTTCAGCAGCATCGACGTAGGACTCTGAGAGGTGATGGAACATGCGTCCTGCGGTTCTAATCCGGACAGCAGAGGACTGGCAGTGAAGATCCCGACAGGTAAGTATTTTTTCTATTACTAACCTAACCCCCCCCAACCCTCCCTTAGGGGTGCCTAACCTTAGCCTCCCCCCAATTGCCTAACCCTAACCCCCCCTGTAAGTGCCTAAACCTAACTCCCCCTTCCCCGCAGTCTAAACCTAAGTCTCCCGGTGGGGGTGCCTAACCCTAACCTCCCCCCGGGGATGCCTAACCCTAACCCCCCTTCCCCTAGCCTAAACCTAACCCTACCGGGGGGGTGCCTGTCCCTAAGTCCCCCTGGGAGCCCCTAACCCTCCCCCCCGCAGCTGTCCACGCCCGGTACCTGGCTTACCTTCGATCAGTATGCTGGGAGCCAGGCTCCTGGCGTAGGTAAAATGACAGGCGTCTCTATCTCGACGCCTGTCATTAGACCCCTGCCGGGATTAGGCAGCCAGCGGTCGGCATTTCGACCGTCGGCTTCCTGACTGCATCCCAGTAGAATATAGGCCGTTTCTAGGGGCGGGCGACCCGTGCAATCGCACGGGGCGCTCCGCCTCCGACAGGTGTACATTTCAAAATAATTTTTAACATACAGTGTATAGTACTGTTGCTTTTATTTAGTGATTTCTGTGATATTGGTTAATTCTTCAAGCTTTTTCTGGGAGCTGCATTATATGTACTTTGTTCATAGTGATCAAAGCCTAATCCTATTGCGCTTTTCAACTATGCCTGGAGATCTGCCAGACTGACTCCTCTCTCCAATTAGAGCATCCTCTGACAAACATCCTACAACAATTTAATTCGTCTAAGATAAAAACCCAGGTCCAATAGATATCCTTAATTAATTGTACAGTGCTACCAACTGTAAAATAAACCAGTATTTCATGTATATAGAGATGCCAGGGAGATAAACTGACTCTACAAAATTATACTTTACAATTTAGAACATAGAGCAATTTATTTGTAGAATTATGTAAGCAAACTAATATATTCCTTGTAACGGAGATGTGCAACATTCAGTAGTCTAAACCTTAATCTTTCTAGGTAAATATTCGTTTTATGCAGCACTGTAAGCAGAATTAAATAGGTACTGTTACAGATACTTTACATAGCACATTCCCTAGTGTAATGTACAGTATGCCTTGCTCCGTATCTTCTTGCAGTATGTTATACAGAGGTTGGGTACGGGAGGCCGGCGCTTGGAATCTGGACGGTCAAAATTCCGACCCCGACATCCCAACCAGCAGAGCCAGATTAACAATGGGGCGGATGGAGCTACAGCTCCAGGCCTCCACATAAAAATAGGCCCATCAACATGACAGCATGATTACCAGCTGCCTAACTGGCCATAAATTTTAAGTATTTAAATAGTTTTTCTAGTCCCCCCCCCCTGCCCAAAAAATTAATTATGCAAATTTTAAATTTCTATGTAGTTAGGGAGACATAGGGGCTGATTCAGACCCGTTCGCTATTTGCGGCCACTCGCTGTCAAAAAGGGGCCGTCTATGCAAATCATGCGCTCGCTCTTTGCGGTGTAAGGACGCCCCTATGTCTAAGCGAGCAATGGCATATTGCGCTCGCAAGTGTAAAGACGCCCCCTTGCCACTCGCTACACACGTCATCTCCGGGAAATGTAGGATTAATCGGGAACATCGGGAGCCATCTGAGCTGCTCGCAGCGCTTGAGATAGACCCTACCCTCCCGCAAGCACTGTGAGCAGTTCAGTTAAAAACCAACCAAGTCACGTGTTCAATGACGCTACTTTGCTAATTATGCACACCCATTAAACTCTGTTCTGACAGTCAGGCACGCCTGCATTCGCACATCCACTCCCCCATTCACAAGCACATTCCCCTGTTACCACCCACAAATGGCGCTGTCTGTTACTCAAAGTAGGGGCCTGGCTGTGTACTCCGAATGGACGATTTCACATCGCAGATGCTTGTTTGCACATGCGCACTGCAACTTATACTCATGGTCAGTTGTGCGACCATCGCTAAAAGCGAGCGAGCGCAGCTTAGCGACCGGGTCTGAATCAGGCCCATAGTGTTCATAGTGTAGGTGGTGTACCCACCAAGGTGACTCTGAACACACTCACATAGCACCGATCACAGCTCTTCCCCTTCTCAGTATAGGCCTTTGAACATTTTCAGCTGCAGGCCCATGAGGGCCTTAACCCGGCCCTACCAACCAGGTTAGAATTCCAACGCCCCCAGTTAAGAAAGCCTAACCTAACCTTAACCCTCCCTCACCGATGCCTAAACCTAACCTCCCCCCATAGTGCCTATACCTAACCCTCCCCCCTCCCTGCAGCCTAAACCTAACCCCCCCCCCCACAGCCTAACCCTCCCCCTAGTGCCTATCTCCAGTACTTACCTTCAGGATTCTGGTGGTCGGGATGCCAGTGCCGGGATTCTGACAAGTGTCAGGATTCTGACCGCTTCCCCTTATACAGATGTGTCCACATACATCTAGCCTCCTTGCGCATTAAACAGCCCTTCTAGTCGTGCCATGTCGTGACTCAGTAGCGCCGAGCGCCTTTTCGTGCAACTTTTTCCCTTAAAACGCATCTTATTCTCAAACCGAAAAGGACACACAATCAGCTTATGCTGATTATGCCTATATTCTGTGTGTGACTGTGGGTGTATCTGCATGTGATACTCTACGTTACAGTCGCTGACACTCGTAGCATCTAACATGCAGATATAACCGCAGTCGCACACGGAATATAGGCATGCCACATATCATTTTAATCAGCATAAGCTGCTTGTGTTTCCCTTTTGCATCACTTTAAGAATAAGATGCTTTTTAAGGGAAAAAGACAGCTCAAACAAGTCACATGGCACTCACACATTATGTGTAACGCGACTTGTAGCGCACGGAGAACAGATGTATGTGGACACACCTGCACATAGATTGATTAAGACCCAATGTCTCCCTAGACAAGATCTGGGCCCCTTCAACCACACTTTTTGCAGAATAAAACACACACACACACACAAACGGGTTACGGTAATCTGAACCTCCCAGTGAGGTCTGGCAAACACCTACATACCGTAGGATGCCTAATGGATGATACAGCTCTGAGCACATGCCATGTGACACTTCCAAGCACATTTTTGTTCAGGTTTGACAAGCAACCATTACGGCATGCTCCTCATGGATGCAGACCACAGTGACTGGATTTCTTCGAGAAGTGAACTCAAGTCACTGCTTCTTTTTAGGTCTCCACCTACTCCTTCCATATCCATGCTCTCAACCTTTTAAATAAGCAGAGGCATCGAAGGAAAGAAAAAAGTGATGCTCCCCCTCCCGCTAATGGCACCCACTGTGGGGGACAGAGAGAAGGGACAATGGGAAAGAATGTCTGGGGTAAGTGTAAGGCTTGGGGAAAGGAGAGACCCACAAACCCTGCGAATGACGGGTCCAATATGCTAGTATGACATATCCCTTATGTCTCTATATAGTATCATAAGATCCCATATATTATATAAAGGCATATGGTAATGATATACAAGTTTATATTAGCACATCGACTAGATAGTGGCTTTTGATGCGATATTGTCATACTGGCTAAATGGAGATGTATTAGTTACATGAAGACATTTTTGACGTTATATGGGCATATTGGCTAGGTGGTGGCTATTATGCTATAATAGTAGACTAGCACTACTATATGTGAGGCATGTGACAGAACAATTGGGTCTGATTGGGTCTGGCGTACAGAGTACTAATAATTAGGGATGTGCAGGCTCGGATTAATTCCGATTTTTCCCGCCAAAAATCGGGTCTCAGAAAGAAGCAAAATGTCATCTTTCATGGATAAGTATCATCTTTCATGGACTTTTGTTCCGGAATGATGATGTTTGTCCATGAAAGATAATGTTTTGCCTCTTTCTGAGACCCAATTTTTGGCGGGGTAAATCCGAATTTGGCGGGAATATCCGAACTAATCCGAGCCTGTACATCTCTACTAATAATACCATGTTTAAATGTCACTGGCACCACAGTGGCACAGAGGTCAGCATCACTGCTCGTGAGCCCATGGCTTAGTTTTAAAACAGAAAACGATGGAGGTTTTATGTTCTGTAAGCATGTTATGTAAACTTGTAACTGGGGGCTCCTCTGCACCAGTGTTGTCAGTTGTTCATACAGAGATGGTAGGCTATATTCTTAGGAACATTGTTTTACTTTTAACACATATAAAAACTGTTTCAGAATATGCTTCTCTGTTCAAGCATCGACACACAAGATTGTGGGCTAAACTTCACTGTGACCTCTACATGTAAACTTCTTTACATAGCATAACATGGAGGATAAACAGGAGTATGTTACAAGAGGGTGTTAACTATATAATGTAGAGAGGCTACACATTGACAGTTTAAGACACAGCACCTCCTACTGTCCATACAGTATAGTGCCTCAAGCAATACTCAACCTTTAGCTGTTGTACCTCGTATACCTGATTAGCTCGTATACCCCAACAACAAGAAAAACATTAGATGTGCTAAATGTTACTGGTTCCTTGTAAATTAATAGTTTGCATTCTCATGAATATTGGTTTAGCTCACAAAAAGGCTGCTTTTGTTTTGATGTCTGTATGTACTATCTGCACTAGTAAGTTCTCTAAGCGCAAAATTCAGTGTAGTTATTGAGATAAGGACTAACCCTGGCATTCGATAGAATGTCTATTGTAGTGCAAGGTAATTACGGTTGAAGGGTGGAAGTGAATTGTAATCATTTGCAGCTTTCATTTTTAAGTAACCTACTCTAAAAAACAATTAGCTCCACCGACTTGGTGCATAGTTTGAAAGTAGGGCTTAAATTAAGGGTGAGCTAGCGGTGACGCTCATTTGGTATCATTAAGGGCAATATCCACTTTGCTAGCGCCCTACAGTATGTCTTTGAGAAACTGCTTCAACATTTTCACCAAAGTGCATGTTCCTACAAAAGTTTGGGCCCGGTGTAAAAAAAGAGGTTTCATTTTGCAGAGTATTTCATCAAAAATAAATGATGGAGTGTAGGATATGCATTGGAGGAGGTAGGTGGAGACTGATTTGCTGTGTAGTGGGGCACATGGCCGTTTCTACTCCTCAAAAGGACAGGATTCTTGCACTAGCTCAGAGCTGGCAGATAGGAGCACTTTACCCAATGTAAACCAAAGCTTCAAACACACAAAAGGTGCCACATACACCCATCAGTCACAACATTAAAACCACCTAATATTCTGTATATCCCCCTTGTGCCACCAAACAGCACTGACCCATCGAGGCATGGACTCCACAAAACCTCTGAAGGTGTTCTGGGTTATCTGGCACTAAAATGTCGGCAGCAGATCCTTTAAGTCCTGTTAGTTGCAAGGTAGGACCTCCATGGCTCGGACTTGTTTTACCAGCAGGTAGGTGGTACGTGTCAAAGTAACATGCACATGAATGCCAGGACCCAAGGTTTCCCAGCAGAACATTGTCCTTAGCATCCAGAGCATCACACTGACTCTGTCGGCTAGCAAAGTGGGAGATGTGGGGGGGGTGTTACAGCCAAGTGGGAAGTGTGGGGGGCATGGCACCGTAATTGTGTCATCATGGCCCCACCTCCATTATACAGTGCCACGCTTACTGGTATTGTAAAACGGGGTCAGTGATACGATTATGCGATTCAGCACATACTGAATCATCACATAGTAGGCAGCAGTGTGGGGCCCCCGGGAACACTTGCCTACATTTCAGGGTGTTCGGGAGAGCCACCCGAGATTCTGGAGACTGACGGACGTAGCAGGAGAGTAGGGGGCATTGCCCTCACTCCCATCGTAAAACAAGCCATAATTGAGGTTAAGGCCCTCATTCAGAGCCGTACGCTCTGAGAAGAGCGCACGCTCTGAATGAGGGCCGCCCTCCATAAAAATGGAGCGTCCTCCTGGACGCTCGTATAGCTGTGGGTCACCACCCACAGCCTATACGAGCGTGCAGTTTGATGGCCGCGATGGTCGTGACCATCGCGACCATCGAAACTGCGAGCCGGAGCCTGCGGTTGAGGTTTTCAACCGCAAGCCCCGGAGTGATTTTGGCTCTATCAGACCCAAAATCACTCCCACTGACATCACTAGTGATGTCAGTGGGCCGGCTTCTGACGGGAGGCGTTCCCATGGGAACGCCCCCGTCAGGGAGGCACGCCCCCCGGCACGCCCACCGAAGGGGGCGTGCTGTCAATCAACATCGACAGCACGCCCCCTTTGATCAGACACAACGAGCGAAGGACTTTCCTTCGCTCGCCGCGTCTGGCGCATGCGCACGACGGAGCTCCCTCCGTCGTGCACATGCTCAATGCAGACCATCGACCCACTTGCGAGCGGACAGCCGCTTGCGAGTGGGTCTGAATCAGGGCCTAAGACAAGTAGTATTTTAGCAGAACAAATGTTTTATGTAATGAAAGAAGTAGGAAATTGGTCTTTGCGGAAACTTACACAATTCTGGCAATTTGGCCCTGGAGATTTAAAGAGCCAATAACTCAGAAGGCCTTTCAAAATAATGCTGCGTTAAATCTACTGGATGTGTGGAGTAGTCACCAGATAATAAAGAGCCTTTGATGTGCACTGTGCAGTACACCTAGCTGCACAGGTGTAAACTCGCAGCATTTGAATTGTACTGTACATTGTCTGAATAGAGTCTACTGAAGACAAAACACACTGACGTACTGTATGAGCCCATCTCATGCTCACAATTTAATTCACTTGTAACTGTTAGTTGTAATAAGTAATAGAATGAAAAAAAAACACACACACCATATTTACTTATGAAGCAACATAGTGAGAAAAATAAATGGTACTTTAAAAATAAATAAATGAACGCCTATAATGTCTGATAGTTTAAAGTGAGATGTACTTAATACAAAAGTCAAAAGACAATCCCATAAAACCATTGACAGATGGCTGTTTAGCCTCTGAAACAGATGGTTACTACAGAGGTTGGAACGCATTCAACGTATACTGTGTAGAGCTGTATAAACTTGCAGGCAGTGCTAAGCACCAATTCTGCTTCTGATAATAACCTTCTATAATTTATTACCAGTAAGGGGGTAAATTTTACTAAAGGTCGATTTGGCATTTTGAGTGATTTGAGGTGCGATTTTCATTCGATTTGTATTCGATTTTGCTTTTGGGTATTTACTAAAGGCCAAATCGAATGTAAAATCGGACTTCAAATCGAATTTTGAGTCAAATCGGCCTCAAATCGACCATCGGAAAAACATTGGTACTTTTACATAGCCCAACACACAAAACCCTTATTTACTATAATTCGATTTGAAATCGACCTCAAAATCGAACTCCAAATCCCCAATAGAATAGACCTGCTTCATGCTTTCGATTTGAGCATGAGCAGGTCGGATTGACACAGATAGATGCAGACATCAGTGAGATACCTGCATGTATCTGACTGAATAAAGTAATTAAACAGTTAAAAGATAGAAAACAATTGACGTGAGGTCCCCCCCAAAATCAGAACCAGCCCGGACTGCTGAAACCCAGGTCTGGTTGACTAAGTACAGGGAAAAAATTTCGTAGGGTCTCCATGTACTCAGTACAACCAGCACTGGGCTATGGGAAGCAGGGCTGGTTCTGGATTTACAGGGAAAAATTTGCGTAGGGTCTCCCTGTAAATCACAGAACCAGCCCTGGACCCTTTCTAACGGGGAACTGATGCCACAGCCAGGGAGGCCTATCACCGGGCCCCCCAGCCGCAGCATCAGCCCTGACTGCTAGTCAGCCCAGGCCAGGGATCCCTGGGGAGTTGGAGACCCCTTCAAAAAAAGTGTTCACCCTCTCCAGGGCAACCCTAGCCTAAGCTGATAGCCCGGGGCTATCCCCGCCACCCCTGGGCGGTAGGTAGCGGGTTGATTGTGTGAGTGATGTGTAAAAATAGAAGTAATAAAACATTGTCTTTCCAGTAGAACTGCAGGTCCCAGCAAGCCTCCCTCGCATGCTGGTACTCGGAGAACCACAAGTACCAGCATGCAGGGCATTAAGGGCCCACTGGGACCTGTAGTTCACCTGTAAAGAAATGTTGAAAGAAACACACACACACACCTTACACAGTATAAGTTTAATACATACATACATACACACTCACACATAATCACCTATATTACCTCCAGTGGTCCCCTTGTCCAGTAGGCATCCATGGGTTAAAATAAGAAAACGAAAAACCTGACCATCGCATTAAGGAATAATCATTCTAACCAGAATGATTATTTCTTCCTGAATGAAGCGCACAGACGCAGCTTCCTCCTTTGAAGCTCTGAGTCTGTGCGTTCATTGGCTGAGAGAGGTCAGGCCCCGTCTCTCAGCCAATGAAAGGCTCCTCCATTGTACTCAATGGTGGGAGCCGCAGGGTAACTAAAGTTTATCACTGCTCAAATTGACCTGCAAATCGACCTTTAGTAAATTTACCCCTATGAGTCAGCTAAAGATTTGATATCCTCTTAGAAAATCCTTTAAGAAATATATAAATGGATTTATACTATAATAAACTATAATAATATATAAGACACTGTATAATAAAACGTAATTCAGCCGGTAATGAAGAAGTGACATACTGTATTTTGCTCAGGATTGCGATCTAATTTGAGGTTTGCATCATGGGAATGCAAGTATTAACAAGAGTTGGACCTGCATCAGCCCTCACTGAAGGAGGGATAGGTTAACCATATATTGTTTTGGTAACAGTTCTTCTGTAAATAAACACCATTTACAAATCTGGGCACCCGTTAGTAATACACAACTGACAGAGCCAGGGGCGGATTGGGATGAAAAACCAGCCCGGGAAAATTCTGGTAGCAGCCCTAATGGGGGCGGGTCTGCTGAGGGGGCGGGGACTGTTGAGGGGAGCGGGATACTCCCTCCCGTAGAGGCCGTCCATGCATCTTTTGATGCAGTTGCGTCCGCGACTTAATGCCAATGCCAACAAAGCCCTTCCCTGGTGTACATCCATGCATCTGAATGTGCAAGGGCAAAGACACCCACTGTCAGTGTGAACGGATGCTGCAATCATGCTTTGTGCAGCTTCAGACGCCAACATCAGTCGCGCCATTGAAACTTGCACCAGCCCTATGCTAGGGGCAGATCATCCAAATAAGGATGGCCTCCAATGTGAGCGATTCAGCGTCTCTGTACACAACCACTTTCCTCAGCACTCCTGTGTCACTCCAATAACATGCCCATCGTTACATCTGCATCTGATTAGCCAATCATGTGTAACCAAACAGGAACGGCCAACACATTTCTGATGCACTTCTTTGTGTGTGTCCAAATCTGTACTGCATATCTGTACAAATACCTTCAGTATGTATGTGTGGTGTAACTCAGACAACAAACACCACTCCACTGCGTCCAACATTGCTGCTGCGTCTGACTCAGAATAAGGCCCACAATGCTGTATACTATGTCATACTGGTGCTTGCTATATAATATAACTACAAAAGGGACATTCATATTTACTAATACTCACTAACATGGTTGGATCATAGTGGCCCTGATTCAGAGCCGGACACTCTGAAGAGCGCTCGCTCTGAATCAGGGCATTTTTTTTTTGTGCGGCCTCCTGGCAGCTCACATAGCTGTGGGTGACCACCCACAGCTATTGCGAGCGGCCAGATGATGGTCACGATGGTCTCAACCATCGGGGCTTGCGACGAGACCCTTGCGGTAGGGTCTCGTTCCAGCAAGTCCCAGTGAGCTTCTGGCTCTTAATATACCCACAGCGGTATACAATTGGGAAGCCGGCTGCCTCAATACCGGCAGCCGGCTTCCCGCCTATCATATCCTGGCGAGGGTGAAATGCCGGGAGACAGGCGCCAGGCACCCCGATCGAAGGGATGCCGGGCGCCGCGAGTGGACAGCCGCGGGGGGGGGGGGAGGGTTAGGTTTAGGGCACCCGGGGGGGGACTTAGGGTTAGGCACCCCCCCGGGAGTATTAGGGTCAGGCTAGGGGGAGGGAGGGTTAGGGTTAGGCACCCCCGGGGGGAGGTTAGGGTTAGGCACCCCCCGGGGGACTTAGGTTTAGGCAGAGGGGATGGGGGGGGTTAGGGTTAGGCACTTAGAGGGGGGATTAGGGTTAGGCACATTGGGGGAGGTTAGGGTTAGGCACCCCTAAGGAGGGTTAGGGAGGTTAGGTTAGTAGATACTTACCTTAGGACTATCGGGAATTTCCAGGGCTGTCGGGCTTCCGCTGCCGGGCTCTGCTGGTTTGTCGGGCTGCCGCTGCTGGGATTCGAGCTCCCAGCCATGCAGCAGCCGGGATATCATACCAATTCCTACACAGCTTGTGCGATCGGCCAGGAGACAATCGCGATAATCGCGACCATCGACCTTGCGACGAGACCCTACGGTAGGGTCTAGGCTGCCGCAAGGCCGAGTGGACTTCCTGCTCTAATAGAGCAGGAAGTCCACTATTGACATCAGTAGTGATGTCAGTAAGGCCTCCCTACAAATGCCTGGCATTCCTAAGGGAACGCCTTCGTTTGTCCAGCCACCCCCCCTAACCGCCCACAAAACGGGGCGAGCTGTCACTCACCATCGACAGCCGCCCCATGTTGTTGCGAGCCCCGTAGCGACTGAACTTCAGTCGCTCGGCGGGGCTCGCGCACGCTGGACGCGGTGCATGCGCAGTGCCTAAAACATCGGGCCGCTTGCAAGCACACAGCGCTTGCGACCGGGTCTGAATCAGGCCCTAGATCCGGTGCCGGACCTAGAGAAAGGGCACTTCTGCGCGTGCCTAAGGCGCGCGGCCGAAAAGAGCCATGGTCAAGGAAAAGGGGGCGTGTCTTTATGACACATCCACTTTATGTCAGTCTTTGGGGCGTGCCCCCAAGTGCTGCGGTCACTGTGAATGGATGCCGGGAGCATGCGCCTGGCATCCACTCACCGACGCTGACCGCTGCACCACCATTTACCCCACCCGCGGGTCACTGCGGCCCGCGGGTGGGGACAGAACCCCCAGGCTTGTTTCAGAAGGGCGCTGCGCCGGAGGGCAGGGTGCTTTCTGCCCTTTAGAAATAGGGCAGGGCACAGAGCACCGCTGAAACAGTCTAGTAGGAACGCTAGATCACATGACTGCACATTATTCCCCGACCGCAGTTTCAAGCATAACCTGTAAACAGATCCACCTGTATACACTAGCACAGGGGGCGATTCAATTCAGTGCGATGTTGAATAGCCCCGGGAAGGAGTTACTGGAGCTATTCAATTGACCGCACTTTTAAGTCTCACTAAAACCACTTAAGTCGGGAATGCCAGTGACCGCGCCTTAAGCTGGGTATTTAGTCGTGCTAACCGGCATCCTCCGACCAAAGTAACGGCCACAATGCTGTAGGATTTCTGCTCTCACCTCAGGAGGGTGCAAGCAGAAATCCTCTCAGTCGGACTTAACAGAACGGTCAATTGAATAGCTCCTTTCCGGGCTATTCAACATCACGCTGAATTGAATCGCCCCCAGAGAGACACTACTGACAAAATAACAGCACATCACCGCCTCACTGACGGACATACTGTACACATTTCAGAAAAAGTAAATCTTTTTAAGGGCCTCATTTATTAACGAGTTCTATCATTCACAACAAGTGATACAACTCATTGCGTATGATAATGGTGCTCCGGCCAATCAGCTCCCAACTGTAATTTTTCAAACAGATGACAGTTGGGAGGGTGATTGGCTGGAGCACTATTATCATACACAGCGAGTTTCATCACTCATTAATAAATGAGGACCCTAGTCACTTACACTATTCTACCAGTTAAGCGGACCTGTGTGGGGGAGGGGGATGGGGGGTGCCGAGGATGAGGGTGGGTGAAGTGTTTGAAGCTGTGAGGAGAGAGCAGGAAAGGGGACATGTGTGGGGGAGGAGGGTTGTCAGGGGTGCCACAGATGGGAGTGGGGAAAGTGTTTGGATCTGTGAGGCTAGGGGACCTGTGTGTGTGTGTAGGGGGGTGCTGTGATTGGGGGTGGGGAATATTTGCAGCTATAAGCAGCAAAAGGGACCTGGGTGTGGGGGAAGCATTTGGAGCTATGAAGAGAGAGCAGGAAAGGGGACCTGTGTGGGGAGTCGGAGGTGCCGTGGATGGGGCGGGGGAGTGTTTGGAGCTATAAGGAGAGAGCAGGAAAGGGGACCTGTGTGGGGAGTCGGAGGTGCCGCGTTTGGGGGGGGAAGTGTCTGGAGCAATGAGGTGAGGAGCAGGTAAGAGGTCCTGTGTGTGTGGGGGAGGGGGGGCCGCTATTGGGGATAGGGGAAGTGTCTGGAGCTGAGGTGAGGAGCAGGTAAGAGGTCCTGTGTGTGGGGGAGAGGGGGGGTTGGGGGGGGGGAAGTGTCTGGAGCAATGAGGTGAGGAGCATGTAAGAGGTCCTGTGTGTGTAGGGGAGGGGGGGGTCGGGGGTGCCGCGATTGGGGGGGGGGGAAGTGTCTGGAGCTGAGGTGAGGAGCAGGGAAGAGGTCCTGTGTGTCCACTACTGGGGGCACTTCAGAGGGGGCAGTTATGGGACATAATTGTTTGAGGATGGGGCAACTATCTGACATAATTAATGGAGGAGGGACAATTATGGAGCATAATTATAATTGCGGGAGGAGGGGGGTCATTCTGGGATATAATTGTGTGAGGAGGGGGCAGAGTCTAAATACCGCAATATAGCTTAGTGGCCCTCGGGTTTCATTTAATTTTTAACATGGCCCACTCTCTCTTAAAGGTTGAAGACCCCTGCGTCACAACAATTGAATAGCTTGTTGGACGCCCATCACTAACAGGCGCCCAAAAAACAGTTGAATTCTGACCCAGCAAGTTTTTATCCAACAATGCTAATGACTAGACCGATTCCGAATGGCCAAAACGTCACACTACCAAATAATTGTTTGGTTCCAAATAGGGGTGAGCGGGTTCGGATTTCTGAAATCCGAGCCCCCCCCGATCCGAGGCCGATCGGAGTCAGGCTCGACTTTTTCCGCCTGACTCGGATCTGAAATCGAGGCAAAACGTCATCATCCCGCCTTCCGGGTCTCGCGGGTTTTGGATCCTATATAAGGTACGCGCATCGGCGCCATTTTCTCACACTGCTGTGGACAGTGAAGAGGGAGGGTGGGAGTTAGGGCTGGCTGGGCTGTGTAGTGTAGTGTTGTAGTGTAGTGTAGTGTTGTGCTGCTGTTGTCCATAGGGCTGTGTCCACTACTTCGAAGTCCATAGGGGCTGGCTGGACTGTGTTGTGCAGTCAGTTGTCCATAGGGGCTGTGTCCACTCCAAAGTCCTGTGCAGTGTCCCAGTCCTAAAGGGGTGCTGTAGTGTTGTCCAGGGGGTGCTCTGTCCATCAGGGGTGCTCCCCCCAAGTGCTAAAAAAAAAAATATTTTTTCTGTGTTTGTGAATTGTGTGCACTGTGGCTGCACGTGAATCAACAAAGGAGCAGCGCCAAGCGTGCACCTGTGTCCCATAAGTAAAAGGCCAGCTGGCTTGTCCGTTAAAGGGTGCTGTAACCCCCAAACGGCACTCCAAACAAAATAAAAAAATATATTTTTTTGTGTTTGTGAATTGTGTGCGCAGTAGCCGCACGTGCATCAACAAAGTAGTGCCAAGCGTGCGCCTGTGTCCCATAAATAAAGGGCCGGCTGGATTGACTGTTAAAGGGTGCTGTAACCCCCAAAGTACACTCCAAACAAAATAAAAAAAAATTTTTTGTGTGTGTTTGTGAATTGTGTGCGCAGTAGCCGCACATGCATCAACAAAGTAGTGCCAAGCGTGCGCCTGTGTCATAAGTAAAGGGCCGGCTGGCTTGACCGTTAAAGGGTGCTGTAACCCCCAAAGTACACTCCAAACCAAATAAAAAAATATTTTCTGTGTTTGTGAATTGTGTGCGGAGTAGCCGCACGTGCATCAACAAATTAGTGCCAAGCGTGCGCCTGTGTCATAAGTAAAGGGCCGGCTGGCTTGACCGTTAAAGGGTGCTGTAACCCCCAAAGTACACTCCAAACCAAATAAAAAAATATTTTCTGTGTTTGTGAATTGTGTGCGCAGTAGCCGCACGTGCATCAACAAAGTAGTGCCAAGCGTGCGCCTGTGTCATAAGTAAAGGGCCGGCTGGCTTGACCGTTAAAGGGTGCTGTAACCCTCAAAGTACACTCCAAACAAAATAAAAAAATATTTTCTGTGTTTGTGAATTGTGTGCACTGTGGCTGCACGTGCATCAACAAAGGAGCAGCGCCAAGCGTGCGCCTGTGTCCCATAAGTAAAGAGCCAGCTGGCTCATTTCTTAAAGGGTGGTGTAACCCACAAAGTGCACTACTCTCCAGCAAAAATAAAAAAATATTTTCTGTGTTTGTGTGCGCCTTACATAGACGATAACATGCCATCAACGTCGTCTGCCTAGGCCGATGCCCAATGTCATAGTAGAGGGCACATACAATCCCAAATGACAAAGTTCAGGAAAATGACCTTGAAAAAAACATTTAAATCATCTGAAGAGAAACGTAAACTTGCCAATATGCCATTTACGACATGGAGTGGCAAGGAACGGCTAAGGTCTTTCCCTATGTTCATGACTTGTGGTTCAGCTTCACATGACGATGGAAGCCCTCCTCCCGCTAAAAAAATCAAACGAGTTAAGCTGGCAAAAGCACAGCGAAGAACTGTGCGTTCTAAGAAGATATCACAAATCCCCAAGGAGAGTCCAAGTGTGGTGGCGGTTGCGATGCCTGACCTTCCCAGCACTGGATGGGAAGAGGTGGCTCTTTCCACCATTTGCACGCCCCCTGCAAGTGCTGAAAGGAGCACCCACAGTCCACTTGCTGATATGCAAATTGAAGATGTCACTGTTCAAGTACAACAGGATGAGGATACTGGTGTAGCTGGCACTGAGGAGGAAGTTGGCGAGGAGGATTCTGATGGTGATGTGGTTTGTTTAAATCAGGCTCCGGGGGAGACAGTTGTTGTCCGTGGGATGAAAAAGACCATCACGGTCATGCCTGGGCAGAAGACCAAACATTCCACCTCTTTGGTCTGGCAATATTTCTATCCCAATCCGGACAACAACTGTCTTGCCATATGTACCATATGTAAAGGTGAAATAAGTAGGGGTAGGGATGTTAACCACCTAGGAACATCCTCCCTTATACGGCACCTGCAGCGCGTTCATAAAAAGTTACTGTCAAGTTCAGAAACTTTGGCTAAGACCGTAAGCAGTCCAGGGACACCTAAATCCCTTTTTCCTGTTTTATCCAAGGAATCGGTGGATGAGGAGGATGAGGACAACATCTTGCCTTGATTGAGCCAGTTTGTGCAGGAACACATTAATTGCCAGCTTGTTTTGTGGGGGCCCAAACGAACCAATCATTTCAGCCACAGTCATGTGGCAGACCCTGGCGCTGAAATGATTGGTTTGTTAAACTGTGCATGTCCTATTTATACAACATAAGGGTGGGTGGGAGGGCCCAAGGACAATTCCATCTTGCACCTCTTTTTTTTCTTTGCAGTATGTACTGTTTGGGGCCTAGTTTTTCAAACTGCCATCCTGTCTGCCACTGCAGTGTCACTCCTAGATGGGCCACATGTTTGTGCCGCCCACTCGTGTCGCTTAGCATAGTCATCCAGCTACCTTGGTGCAATCTTTTGGCCATAAAAACAATATTGTGAGGTGTGAGGTGTTCAGAATAGACTGGAAATGAGTGGAAATGAAGGTTATTGAAGTTAATAATTGCATAGGAGCAGAAAAACCCACAAATTCTGTGATTTAAGCTGTTTTTATGCTTTTTTTCAAAAAAATACAGATCCAAAACCCAGAACCCAAAACACGGAAGGGTGGTTTTGGCAAAACCAATCCAGATCCAAAACATGAAGAAAGATCCAGATCCAAAACCAAAACACGAAAAGTGGCCGGTGCACACCCCTAGTTCCAAATGATCCTTTTGATTCCAAATCATCACACTGTCAGATAATTGTGCTTTCAGAGAAGAGCAAAGCTAATTAATTAGCAGACATCTGTCCGAAATCCATATACACTGCACTTTACGATCGATACCAAAACGATGGGACCGACATAGCGTGTACAGCATGCACTATAACAGAAGCCAATGCAATAAGTTTTAGACCTACCAGCAGGCCCTGGTGATGCATACACACTAGGGATGTGCAGGCTCGGATAGGTTCGAGTAAATACACACTACACAATTATCGTCCCTATCTGACAGACATAGCCATGTCGGGCCGAGAATCGCATAGTGTGTACCCAGCATGCAATTTGAAGTTTAGAGATCTCCTGCCAAACAGCGGTTGTCTGGGCACTATAGGCTCACTATAGGATAACTTTGGGAAGTGATTGACATAAATCATATAAAGTTCTCCATATATGCAGGTTTGCTTTGTGTCAATCGAGTCCACACATTTCACTGTGTACTGGGTAAATGTGAAAAGACAAATTGATTGGACCAAGTGTCATTGGTGATTGCTGCCCTCGGCAAAGAAAGAACTCTGCCAATTATTACAAATCCACTAGCTGTACAGTATGTTTCCTGAAAGCACACAGCCGCCGGCATTTTAATCGCATTCAGCAACCGCTTAAAAGACATTGCTTCATAAAGGAATAGGCCAACAATGTACAATGTATCACCTTTTTAATTTGATAAATGGTCTGAGCATATTTGACATACATGTCAAACCTGTTGTTATGTGGTCAAGTGAACCAAAGCCAAATCTTCTAATAGAGTAGAACTATAAAACATAGACCTCTGCAATAAACCCTGACAGCTTTTTACGTACATCGGCTTTAAATTGTCATATTTATCAAAGGCTGAAAAGTGTTTTTTTTTTCCTGTAACAGCATTTTTTTCAATTTGTCTTATACAAAAGGGTTAGAAGCTGGTGATAGCACCGTTGTAACATACCTGTGTATGCAAAAGCCTATGTACAATTATCGAGGTGACACGTATTGATCTGTGCATCAATACTTGGTCATCAAGGGGGTACGGTTGGCGATAGCAGCGCTATCACCTTTGTTAATCCACGATGGTGCACATATTCATAAGGTCTCAAAGCAGATACCTTCCCAGACTAATTAAAATTGATTTTATAATTATAGGTTCCTTCTGTTATCGGCAATAACAGAAAAAAGTGAATGAACAAAGCATATTTATCAATGGGCAATACGTATTTTTTTTTTTTAGAAAATATATATTTTTAAACCTTATTTTTCCACATTATTGAAACTGAAAGTCCAAAGGACGTCGTCATCATTGGGGGCTGCTAACGCATTAACGCATGCACTGCAACGCTGAACACGCAGTGCCGAGGTGGCGGAGGGATCCCTCTTCGCAACCCCGGCCCTCTTTTCCATAGGAAAGGAGTGGGTCATCGGGAACTAACGCCATCTAAATACTTGGCGGCCCATCGGGCCCCTAATAATGAATGGGTCCCTTACTGAAAACATGCCAGAAGCTAGCCTTTCTGCACGTGTAACGGGCTCATAAAGGATGATGAATAAGCCCCAAGACAGTAAATTAACCGATGGATGCCTAATTAGCAGATTACTGTACATCCAATCTCTGACTACCTTTCTACATCGAATGTGAAGATGCACAGCACTCGCACACTTAATTACCATCAGCTAATACTGCATTTTCCCTGTGACGGTATTATTATTACTGCAAATTATAAGTTGTAACAATATAACTATATCCCCAGGTTATACCCATTTTACACCAGAGCAAAAACCTGTGTTTTTGCTGGGTCTACCCGGGTCGCAGCTCAGTGTAAAAGGGTCCCTGAAAAACAACCCGGGTCAAGTGACCCGACAATACAACCCTGGTAGCTACCAGGGTCGGACCCATAATGGACCTGGGTAATGGTGCAGTGTAAACGGCGCAACCAGGGTTATCTGACCTGGGTCATGCCTAAAATTAGCTGATTGGTGGTGTGGAGCAGTCACCTCCCATTTATATGACCTCACAAGTTTAGCAGGGCAGACCCAGGTTCAGTGTGAACGGGGCTGACCTGAGAATAACCCAGATCGATGGTGCTGTGTAAATTGTGTGACCTGGGTCTGACCTGGCTTGGAACCATGTCTGAAAACACAGGTCGGACCCGGGTTTTTGGTGGAAAAGAGGTATTATTGACAAGTGAAGATGATTTTTCTGCAACAACAATTCAAATATATCCCCTATTTCAGTTCAATTAAGAAAAGCAGCCAGATTATAAAGACAAATTATATTGAAGTATCTGTTATTAGAGATTCATAGAGATACATTAGAGATTTTCTCCCCAAAAACAGACATGCAATTAATAGGAAATATATGTTCTGGCAACAGAGGAAAAGTTATACCGTGTTTCCCCGATAATAAGACACTGTCTTATTTTTTTTTTTGGTCCAAAAACCACCATAGGGCTTATTTTCGGGGTAGGGCTTATTTTAATTTGGATATTTAATTTAATTTTGAATGCAGCCTGTGCTCTCCCTCCCCCCGTTGTTGATTGCAGCCTCTGCCTCTCTCCCCCCCTATTGTTGAATAGTCTGTGCCTCTCCAGCCCAAACCCCCACCCACCCCCCCACCACCACGGTGTTGATCGCAGCCATTTCCCACTTACCTTTTTACAATAAGAATCGGGAGGCAGCTTCTTCATCCACGATCCGCGGCTCCTCCGTAGTCCACCTTCAGAGGCATGCCGTGACGTCATGACGTCACGTGCGCTGACTCCAGCAGTCTGACTACAGTACCCATAAGCTGGTGGAGGAGCGGCCCGAGTAGCCTCCTCCAGCTCTTTCATTTACCGTAATACCATACGGTACTACATGCGGGGGGCGGAGCTGGCTAGTGTAGTGCAGGGACCCATAAAAATTTTATTTTAATAGGTCTACTTTCGGGGTAGGGCTTATTTTGGGCCATCCATCAAAACTAAGGATAGGTCTTATTTTCGGGGTAGGTCTAATTATCAGGGAAACACGGTAGTATTACCCATGTCAGAGCAGCTGCAGTAAAAAAAAAGCTCTATATTATTTACACCCTTGCTGGCGCTACTGTTGCAAAGTCAAACTAGGCTGCCCTTCAGGAGGTCGAAGTCTGAGGGGTCTATTTACTAAGCAGTGTTAGGAGACAGAGTGAAAAGTGATAAGAAAGTGATAAGGCGCCAGCCAATCAGCTCCCAACTGCCATCTCACAGGCTGTGTTTAAAAAATGACAGGAGCTGATTGGCTGGCACCTTATCACTTTCTTATCACTTTTCACTCTGTCTCCTAACACTGCTTAGTAAACAGACCCCTGACTCTTACAGATGGAAATATATTAGAACTTGTACTCGTTAATGAGTTTGCGATCTTTGTCAACCCTGTTATACAATGGCTATATGCAATTGTCTTTTATATTGTGCTCTTTGATAGCACAGCCATAGATCCTGGCACAGTTTGTTATTTCTTCTTTCCCATTCCTCGCTTGTGACAAAGCAACACTGACAGTACCAGGGGTCAATGGCTTCACTCGCCAATAGTGGGAGATATGATCAATGTGTGTCTACACCTGTGCGACCTAAAGATTTTCTGAAAAAAACATCTGTACCATCAGATACTTATGTGTCCACATATATTTTACCTCCGTGCGCTACAAGTCGCATTAAAAACAACAAGAGAGCACCAGGCGACTCGGTAGTGCGAACGTTTTTGAGCGACTTTTTCCATTAAAATGCGTTTTATTCGCAAAGTGATAAGAATAGGATGCACGAGCAGCTTCTGCTGATTAAAATATCGGCATACTGTGTGCGACTGCGAAACGCTATGTTACAGTGTCACAGCCACTGACACTGTAACGTAGCATTTCGCATGCAGATACACCTGCTGTCACACACAGAATATAGGCATGCTCAGTGGCAAACACAGGATTTTTAGTGGGGGGTTTCCATATAAATATATATATATATATATATATATATATATACCGTGTTTGTGTGTGTAGATTATATATATATATACTGTCGAAAATGGATTATTGGCTGAGACAAGATCAGTTTAAAACTGAATCGCAGCGACACCATCTTGCGACTGGCCGCAAGACGCCATTTTGCGAAATGGCCGCCTAAGCGCCATTTTAGATAAACTCACACATTAGTACATGTGGCGATAATACTATTAGCATCATGCGAATGCATCTGTGACCATCGCCATAAGTTACAGCGATTCACCAAAAGCCCATTTCATGACTTTACGTATTATAAAGGATATATTTCAGAAATGGCTTTACAGTATGTCAAAATTGGATTGCATTAGCTGAACAGAGCAAATGGCCATGTGACAACTAGCTTGTGTAGATAAGTTTCCTGGATAACGTCTGCTCTCACTCCAGGTGGCCTGGCTAGAATACACACCTTACCTTAGCAGGCTTCCTGCAATTAAATAACTTCAAAGCCAAGAGTGTTATCTTAGGTCTGGGTCTTGTAGCTGGGCTAATTTGCATTCACACAAGAGTCTGGGAGAATAAAGGGCCTTTTCTTTTGAGCCTGGGAAAGGTGGGGTCTGCTGAGAGAAGGGGCATGTGGAACTATAAGGCTCAGCATTCAACACTGCTAGGTGTTCACTTAGTAAGTGAGATTCAACTGCACCATTCCTCATACACACATTAATACACACAATTGCGCTGTTAACTAGTCGCATATTAGCGAATGCATAAGACCTTGTGTGAAAATACTGTTTTATTAGCTTCATGCGCACGCATCTGCCCCCAAGTTAACTAGCGTCTTTATATCAAACCCCGCATACTCACACATTACATAAAAGGTTTAATAAGCTTTAAGGTATAAGATTTAAGTTTGTTCAATAAGTATAAATGCTGTGAAATAAAGATATTTGATAACTAAGGTTTTATACATGCTAAGAAAGCCGTGTTTGGTTTCGTATTGATGCATACTCTTTCAACAGAATTCCGGTATTATCGGTGTGGAGATCGCATCATGCATTCTCAACTTATGGACCACAGAGACTTCAAGCAACAAAATGTATATTATATGAACAACTGTTAGGATGATTGCATGGGGTGGGAGGGCAGAGACCCCCAGTTGTTGGAGGCTGGATTGAGTCTATTTGAACCAGCCTGTTAAACGCTCTGTAACAGATGCTTCCCCCATGGGAACCAATGGCATAAGCAACAAACTTCTCTATTGTCCTGTCTATTCTGGTGGGGTATAAATGTGTGCTCCAACACTGGGTTCTTAGTCTTCTTGCTGAACGCTGAGGGACGAGGGGTTTCTTGCTGATGCCTAACATCTGGACCAGAAAGCGCTGCGTATGTATACTGTACTTGGGTCTGTATAATTCCTTTGCACCGAATTGTGTCTGGATCAATAGCGTTTAACTGACTGTACTTTTACCTGAATAATACGTGCTTTGGAACCACAGATTCCAGGTCTTAAGTCTTTATTTACTGTATGACTGCGTACGCAAATTAGCGTCATCCTTAGAGGTTTATCGGTAGGATATTAGAAGGTATAGGCAGGGGTATATAGAGGATCTCATCCAATATCATCAGATGGGGGCTCATCGAGTGAAGTCACTTACCTACTCACACGGCACATACGGCTATCGATATCTCAGCAAAGGGTGGAGTGGCCACATGCTTTGTGCTGAAAAATCGCTATACGTTTTCGTGTGAGCAAAGGAAGCTGACTAGAATCCAGGGACAAGAAAGGAAAAAGTTTGTTTTCCTTTGTTGATAGAACCTAACGTTTAAAAGGGTGCCGCAGTATTGAGTACGCAGCGGAGTAGCAGTTTTGCGCACAGAAAAGACGCACTTTTGCATACGCAGCTAAAAAGTTGTCATACGGTTGTGTGGTAGTCGCATTATTTTGTATGTGACTGGTCGCACAATAGCGTATACGTACTTCCGGTTGTGCTGCCACGGTGTTTAAACAAAGCCGTTGAGGTTTACATTTTTCAATTGTTATCAATATCTGGGTTAACGTGTATTTTTCTGCGCAGGAAAAAGTGTGTAACAGTGAGTATTTGTTGGACAGTTAAGGGTATCATATGATCCTTAAGGGCTAGGTGCAAGGGTTAGTCTAGCTGCTCGGTAAGCAGCTTACCGTTCAGTACACAGAGCATGTGTATGGTTTGTTATTTTTGTTAGGGACCGGCTCTCAGTGTGACTGCAGTGTTCAATAATAAGGTTGGGTTATTTGAGCATTGTAGTTGAGCCGCACTAGGTGTGATTGTGAGCTGAGAGATAATAGGTGAGCAGGGGCATCTAGAAATTCTTCCGTAGGTGAGCGGGGGCATCTAGAAATTCTTCCGTAGGTGAGTGGAGGCATCTAGAAATTCTTCCGTAGGTGAGCGGGGGCATCTAGAAATTTCTTCCGTAGGTAAGTGAGAGTATCTAGATTGTCTTTCACCAGTTTAAATCTTTATTGAAAAGCGTAGGATTTTGTCTCAGAATGGGAGCCATGCAAACAGTAGAGATGTTAGACAATGATGTGCTGCTAATGAAAGCTCCGATTGGAACGGCCCATCGTATTATGCATACTAAGTACGGTACTTATGCAATAAGGTATTGTGATGTATGGTTTAAAATGACGATGAAGAGTGTTAGACCGTTTCCCAGAATTGGTTGTTTTGATAAGGATATATTAGATAATGTCCGGGATCACATCAGTTTGATGCGCTCCCGAGAGGAAAAGGTCAAATATTGTGAATGTTTAAAATTGTGGCAGCATGAAGGGGATGCGTGGCTTAAAAATGTGCAAGCGACGCAAACTAGCGTCGCCAGCGCATTGCCAGAAAATACATCCGCGACGCTAAATTGCAATACGGGCGAGCCGCAAAATGGCGCGCACGTGCGGCAAGGTAGCGTTGTGGAGAGTATTGCCAGCAGTTCACGCTCACCTCCCCCACCTTATGTGGATGGAGGTGCAAGTACAGTTACCAATAATACCCATAAAAATGTAACAAGCAATTTGTACCCTCTTTATGATGTGGATGATGAGCCTATTGTAATGTCTGCCATTTCCCATGCTGCATCACCACAATCACGGGTGGTGCCACCATCTCCATCGGTAACAGCAAGGGAAGTGTTAACACCCTCTGCACCCGTAGAGGAAGTTGTTCATACCATACGTAGCAGCAACAGATTAAACCCCCAGCCAGGTAACCAGGTCAAAGGTAGCAGCGCTACCGGTCTGCATCCCATTCGGACGATAACTGTTCCAAATGGAAATGCAGATGCGAACGGTGTAGTGCCCACGAGGGAAGTAGTAATGCATTGTCCCTGGACAAGAGCAGAACTTAATTCCATCGTAAATGATTTCCCCGGATCCAAAAAAGGAACTAGCCAAATGTCAAAGATTTTTGAGAAAGGCATATAAGGATTAATCGAGACCATCGGGAACCATCAGAACTGGTCGTAGAGCTTAAGGTTGACCATACCCTCTCTTAAGCTCTACGATCATGTTAGTGTAAAAACCTCCCATGTCACATGTGCCATGACGCTACTTTGTTAATTATGCACTCCCATAAACCGTATGCACGCCCATAAAACGCCGTTCACATAATTAGGCACGCCTGCGTTCGGATCTCCACTCCCCCGTTTTCAAGCACCTTCCCCTGTTACCACCCACAAATGGTTCAATCTGTCAATCAAACTACCGACCTGGCTGTGTTCAAGGAGAGAGTAATTTCTGATCGTAGCGGCTAGTTTGCGCACGCACATTGCGAACTTTACGCATGCGCAGTATAGCGAACATCAGTGGCGTACGACCATGCGGCCGCTTCGACCGACTCTGAATGAGGTCCTATATCCCTAGAATTATTAAAAATGAGGGGGGGACTTATTTTACAGGTGACGTTTCCGAGAACATGTGCAAGGTGATGGGTAACAACACTAAGATTATCCCAGACTGTCTTTTCCTTTATTTGCCCCCCTTGGAAATACTGTTCAAACAGGCAGCCTCATGTGAAAATATGATAATGAGCTTACTGTACAGGGTCTCATGAAGATGGATGCGAAAAACAGAAATTGAAAGTGTTATTAACTAACATATTTAATGCAAGCTGTCATGATGTCAAACCTGGAGAATTTGTTATGATCCAAATTTTTTTTAGCTCAGGTTGTTTGACTGATCGGTGGAAAGGTCCGTATCTGATGATACAACATCCTCAAAGGGTGGCCGAGGAAGATACGTGGGTCCATATACAAGGCGGAGACAAGGCCGATAACGTGGACCTGTCGATTGCGAGCATGTGCCGGAAGGATTAAAAAGAGTTTTTGTCGTGATGATCTGTTTGGGGATACTCAGTGTCTGTGATAGAGGACCGATTGAGGAAATGGGAGCTGATGGCAGTGCTGATGAAGTGGAGTCAGGAGGAGCGCAATGCCAATCAGGGGAGTGTCTGACCAATCTTAGTATTGTAATTGTTATGTTATTTGGAAAGAATACTTACAGAAGTTATGACCCTCACACATGTTGAAATGCTTAGTATACATAAAAACATACCATCACCATATCTTCACACGCAATATGAACATAGAGGCAAAATAAATATGATACCTGGTGACGTGCATATAGCCACTCAGTTGATTAGTGAGACAACTGGCTTTCAAGTTTTAGTCGCACTGGATCCCACCAGAATTGCTCGGGGTACATTAAATTTTAGATATATTCAGGAACTTGCTAAATTGATAGATAATATCACCGAGATGTACGATGACACATTCAGGTATACAGGGAGAGAATTGCAAGCGTACAAGAAAGAACTGGTGCAACACAGGCTAGTCTTGAATTATTTAACTGCTGTTACTGGAGGATATTGCGTACCGTTAGCCACCCAATTTGGAGTAAAATGTTGCACCTATGTCACCAATGATACCAGCGACCCTAAGGAGGTGATAGACCGGAGGATGGATGAAATTCTGCAGCTAAAATGGGAGTTTCGTAAGAACCATAATGCTTCAGTGGCTGAAGTAGGGGAAAAGATAGAAGGCTGGGTGTCATGGCTGAACCCAGTGAAATGGTTCTCAGGTCTAGGTGAATGGGTCCAGGAAGTGATCGCCAGCATAGGCAAATTCTTGATACTTATACTGATTGTCAGCATAATAATTGGCATATGCGTCCGATGTGTTCCTATTGTGTTGAAGTGTGGAAAATGTAAAAAATAGAGTAAAACGAAAGAACGAAATTATGATGGTGGTCAATATGAATACCGAGGTAAATATAGAACTGCATTACAACCCTGAGCTAGGAAATACCATAATTTAAAGTATTATATTTAGCCATGCATAAAAATGTATTATTGAAATGTTATTTTTAAAACAACTCAGATAAATGTAAAGTCTCAATTCCCCTTCAAGACTGCTTTTATAAGACTGGTGCATTCCCACACCTTTCACATGCTCTTCCAAGATCCGCGGTGTGCTTATAATAGTAGTTTTATGTCCCCACTCAGAGACACATTATTGATGGATAAAGAACCACCTTGTGCCATCCCATAATAACACTAAATAATATGTAACTGTAAGCCTAAATAAAATTCTAATAGCAGATTATGATAGCATGTTGTTCGCTATCAAAGGGTGGACTGTCGAAACTGGATTATTGGCTGAGACAAGATCAGTTTAAAACTGAATCGCAGCGACACCATCTTGCGACTGGCCGCAAGACGCCATTTTGCGAAATGGCCGCCTAAGCGCCATTTTAGATAAACTCACACATTAGTACATGTGGCGATAATACTATTAGCATCATGCGAATGCATCTGTGACCATCGCCATAAGTTACGGCGATTCACCAAAAGCCCATTTCATGACTTTACGTATTATAAAGGATATATTTCAGAAATGGCTTTACAGTATGTTAAAATTGGATTGCATTAGCTGAACAGAGCAAATGGCCACATGACAACTAGCTTGTGTAGATAAGCTTCCTGGATAATGTCTGCTCTCACTCCAGGTGGCCCGGCTAGAATACACACCTTACCTTAGCAGGCTTCCTGCAATGAAATAACTTCAAAGCCAAGAGTGTTATCTTAGGTCTGGGTCTTGTAGCTGAGCTAATTTGCATTCACACAAGAGTCTGGGAGAATAAAGGGCCTTTTCTTTTGAGCCTGGGAAAGGTGGGGGCTGCTGAGAGAAGGGGCATGTGGAACTATAAGGCTCAGCATTCAACACTGCTAGGTGTTCACTTAGTAAGTGAGATTTAAGTGCACCATTCCTCATACACACATTAATACACACAATTGCGCTGTTAACTAGTCGCATATTAGCAAATGCATAAGACCTTGTGTGAAAACACTGTTTTATTAGCTTCATGCGCACGCATCTGCCCCAAGTTAACTAGCTTCTTTATATCAAACCCCACATACTCACACGTTACATATCCACATAAAAGGTTTAATAAGCTTTAAGGTATAAGATTTAAGTTTGTTCAGTTAGTATAAATGCTGTGAAATAAAGATATTTGATAACTAAGGTTTTATACATGCTAAGAAAGCCGTGTCTGGTTTCGTATTGATGCGTACTCTTTCAACAGAATTCTGGTATTATCGGTGTGGAGATCACATCATGCATTCTCAACTTATGGACCGCAGAGACTTCAAGCAACAAAATGCATATTATATGAACAACTGTTAGGATGATTGCATGGGGTGGGAGGGCAGAGACCCCCAGTTGTTGGAGGCTGAGTCGAGTCTATTTGAACCAGCCTGTTAAACGCTCTGTAACAGATGCTTCCCCCATGGGAACCAATGGCATAAGCAACAAACTTTTCTATTGTCCTGTCTATTCTGGGAGGGTATAAATGTGTGCTCCAACACTGGGTTCTTAGTCTTCTTGCTGAACGCTGAGGGACGAGGGGTTTCTTGTTGATGCCTAACATCTGGACCAGAAAGTGCTGCGTATGTATACTGTACTTGGGTCTGTATAATTCCTTTGCGCCGAATTGTGTCTGGATCAATAGTGTGTAACTGACTGTACTTTTACCTGAATAAAACTTGTGCTTTGGAACCACAGATTCCAGGTCTTAAGTCTTTATTTACTGTATGACTGCGTACGCAAATTAGCGTCATCCTTAGAGGTTTATAGGTAGGATATTAGAAGGTATAGGCAGGGGTATATAGAGGTTCTGATCCAGTATCATCAATACATACATATATATATATATATATTAGGGGTGAGCGGGTTCGGATTTCTGAAATCCGAACCCCCCCGAGCCCCCCCGATCTGAGGCCGATCCGAGTCAGGCTCGACTTTTCCCGCCTGACTCGGATCTGAAATCGAGGCAAAACGTCATCATCCCGCCTTCCGAGTCTCGCGGGTTTTGGATCCTATATAAGGTACCCACGTCGGCGCCATTTTCTCACTCGGCTGTGGACAGTGAAGAGGGAGGGTGGGAGTTAGGGCTGTGTAGTGTAGTGTAGTGTAGTGCTGCTGTTGTCCACTACTTCAAAGTCCATAGGGGCTGGCTGTGTTGTGCTGTGCTGCTGTTGTTAATAGGGGCTGTGTCCACTACTTCAAAGTCCATAGGGGCTGGCTGGACTGTGTTGTGCAGTCAGTTCCAAAGTCCTGTGCAGTGTCCCAGTCCTAAAGGGGTGCTGTAGTGTTGTCCAGGGGGTGCTCTGTCCATCAGGGGTGCTCCCCCCAAGTGCTAAAAAAATAATATATTTTCTGTGTTTGTGAATTGTGTGCGCAGTAGCCGCACGTGCATCAACAAAGTAGTGCCAAGCGTGCGCCTGTGTCATAAGTAAAGGGCCGGCTGGCTTGACCGTTAAAGGGTGCTGTAACCCCCGAAAGTACACTCCAGTCCAAACCAAAAAAAAATTATTTTCTGTGTTTGTGAATTGTGTGCGCAGTAGCCGCACGTGCATCAACAAAGTAGTGCCAAGCGTGCGCCTGTGTCATAAGTAAAGGGCCGGCTGGCTTGACCGTTAAGGGTGCTGTAACCCCCGAAAGTACACTCCAGTCCAAACCAAAAAAAAAATTATTTTCTGTGTTTGTGAATTGTGTGCGCAGTAGCCGCACGTGCATCAACAAAGTAGTGCCAAGCGTGCGCCTGTGTCATAAGTAAAGGGCCGGCTGGCTTGACCGTTAAGGGTGCTGTAACCCCCGAAAGTACACTCCAGTCCAAACCTAAAAAAAAATTATTTTCTGTGTTTGTGAATTGTGTGCGCAGTAGCCGCACGTGCATCAACAAAGTAGTGCCAAGCGTGCGCCTGTGTCATAAGTAAAGGGCCGGCTGGCTTGACCGTTAAAGGGTGCTGTAACCCCCGAAAGTACACTCCAGTCCAAACCAAAAAAAAATTATTTTCTGTGGTTGTGAATTGTGTGCGCAGTAGCCGCACGTGCATCAACAAAGTAGTGCCAAGCGTGCGCCTGTGTCATAAGTAAAGGGCCGGCTGGCTTGACCGTTAAGGGTGCTGTAACCCCCGAAAGTACACTCCAGTCCAAACCTAAAAAAAAATTATTTTCTGTGTTTGTGAATTGTGTGCGCAGTAGCCGCACGTGCATCAACAAAGTAGTGCCAAGAGTGCGCCTGTGTCATAAGTAAAGGGCCGGCTGGCTTGACCGTTAAAGGGTGCTGTAACCCCCGAAAGTACACTCCAGTCCAAACCAAAAAAAAATTATTTTCTGTGTTTGTGAATTGTGTGCGCAGTAGCCGCACGTGCATCAACAAAGTAGTGCCAAGCGTGCGCCTGTGTCATAAGTAAAGGGCCGGCTGGCTTGACCGTTAAAGGGTGCTGTAACCCCTGAAAGTACACTCCAGTCCAAACCAAAAAAAAATTATTTTCTGTGTTTGTGAATTGTGTGCGCAGTAGCCGCACGTGCATCAACAAAGTAGTGCCAAGCGTGCGCCTGTGTCATAAGTAAAGGGCCGGCTGGCTTGACCGTTAAGGGTGCTGTAACTCCCGAAAGTACACTCCAGTCCAAACCAAAAAAAAAATTATTTTCTGTGTTTGTGAATTGTGTGCGCAGTAGCCGCACGTGCATCAACAAAGTAGTGCCAAGCGTGCGCCTGTGTCATAAGTAAAGGGCCGGCTGGCTTGACCGTTAAGGGTGCTGTAACCCCCGAAAGTACACTCCAGTCCAAACCAAAAAAAAAATTATTTTCTGTGTTTGTGAATTGTGTGCGCAGTAGCCGCACGTGCATCAACAAAGTAGTGCCAAGCGTGCGCCTGTGTCATAAGTAAAGGGCCGGCTGGCTTGACCGTTAAGGGTGCTGTAACCCCCGAAAGTACACTCCAGTCCAAACCTAAAAAAAAATTATTTTCTGTGTTTGTGAATTGTGTGCGCAGTAGCCGCACGTGCATCAACAAAGTAGTGCCAAGCGTGCGCCTGTGTCATAAGTAAAGGGCCGGCTGGCTTGACCGTTAAAGGGTGCTGTAACCCCCGAAAGTACACTCCAGTCCAAACCAAAAAAAAATTATTTTCTGTGTTTGTGAATTGTGTGCGCAGTAGCCGCACGTGCATCAACAAAGTAGTGCCAAGCGTGCGCCTGTGTCATAAGTAAAGGGCCGGCTGGCTTGACCGTTAAAGGGTGCTGTAACCCCCAAAGTACACTCCAGTCCAAACCAAAAAAAAATTATTTTCTGTGTTTGTGAATTGTGTGCGCAGTAGCCGCACGTGCATCAACAAAGTAGTGCCAAGAGTGCGCCTGTGTCATAAGTAAAGGGCCGGCTGGCTTGACCGTTAAAGGGTGCTGTAACCCACAAAGTACACTCCAGTCCGAACCAAAAAAAAATTTATTTTCTGTGTTTAGCCGCACGTATATATCAAATCGATATAACATAAATGGAGGACCAAACTTTCTCCGATAAAAATAAAATAGAGAAAGATCAAGAACCACTTCCTCCTAGTGCTGAAGCTGCTGCCACTAGTCATGACATAGACGATAACATGCCATCAACGTCGTCTGCCAAGGCCGATGCCCAATGTCATAGTAGAGGGCACATACAATCCCAAATGGCAAAGTTCAGGAAAATGACCTTGAAAAAGACATTTAAATCAGCTGAAGAGAAACGTAAACTTGCCAATATGCCATTTACGACACGGAGTGGCAAGGAACGGCTAAGGTCGATCCCTAGTATGTTCATGACTAGTGGTTCAGCTTCACATGACGATGGAAGCACTCCTCCCACTAAAAAAATCAAAAGAGTTAAGCTGGCAAAAGCACAGCGAAGAACTGTGCTTTCTAAGAAGATATCACAAATCCCCAAAGAGAGTCCAAGTGTGGTGGTGGTTGCGATGCCTGACCTTCCCAGCACTGGACGGGAAGAGGTGGCTCTTTCCACCATTTGCACGCCCCCTGCAAGTGCTGAAAGGAGCACCCACAGTCCACTTGCTGATATGCAAATTGAAGATGTCACTGTTGAAGTACAACAGGATGAGGATACTGGTGTAGCTGGCGCTGAGGAGGAAGTTGGCGAGGAGGATTCTGATGGTGATGTGGTTTGTTTAAATCAGGCTCCGGGGGAGACAGTTGTTGTCCGTGGGATGAAAAAGCCCATCACGGTCATGCCTGGGCAGAAGACCAAACATTCCACCTCTTTGGTCTGGCAATATTTCTATCCAAATCCGGACAACAACTGTCTTGCCATATGTACCATATGTAAAGGTGAAATAAGTAGGGGTAGGGACGTCAACCACCTAGGAACATCCTCCCTTATACGGCACCTGCAGCGCGTTCATAAAAAGTTACTGTCAAGTTCAGAAACTTTGGCTCAGACCGTAAGCAGTCCAGGGACACCTAAATCCCGTTGTCCTGTTGTATCCAAGCGCCTGCAAACCACACCGTCAACTCCCTCCTCGTCAATTTCCTCCTTAGTCAGGATCGGAAGTAGTCCTGCAGGCCATATCACTGGCATGACTGACTCTCCTATCCGGGATTCCTCCGGAGGATCCTGCATTGCTACGCCTACTGCTGCCGCTGCTGCTGTTGCTGCTGCTGCTGGGAGTCGTTCATCATCCCAGAGAGGAAGTAGGAACACCACTACTTTTACTAAACAATTGACCCTCCAACAGTCCTTAGCGAGGAGGATGAAGTACGACAGCAGTCATCCTGAAGCAAAACGTATAACTGAGGCCTTGACTGCTATGTTGGTGTTAGACGTGCGTCCGGTATCCGCCATTAGTGCAGTGGGATTTAGACAATTGATGGAGGTAGTGTGTCCCCGGTTCCAAATCCCGTCTAGATTCCACTTCACTAGGCAGGCGATACCGAGACTGTACAGAAACGTCAGAAAAAGTGTCCTCAGTGTCCTGAAAAATGCCGTTGTACACAATGTCCACTTAACCACGGACATGTGGACAAGTGGAACAGGGCAGACTAAGGACTATATGACTGTGACAGCCCACTGGGTAGATGTATCACCTTACGCAGCAACAGCAGCAGCGTCACCAGTAGCAGCATCTCAGAAACGCCAGCTCGTTACAAGGCAGGCTACGCTGTGTATCACCGGTTTCAGTAAGAGGCACACCGCCGACAACCTCTTAGAGAAACTGAGGGAAATCATCGCCCAGTGGCTTACCCCACTTAGACTCTCCTGGGGATTTGTGATATCTGACAACGCCACCAATATTGTGCGGGCATTACATCTGGGCAAATTCCAGCACGTCCCATGTTTTGCTCACACAATAAACTTGGTGGTGCAGAATTTTCTGAAAAGCGACAGGGGCGTGCAGGAGACGCTTTGGGTGGCCCGAAAAATTTCTGGCCACTTTCGCCATTCAGCGACTGCGTGCCGAAGACTGGAGCGCCAGCAAACACTCTTGAACCTGCCCCGCCATCACCTGAAGCAAGAGGTTGTGACGCGGTGGAACTCAACCCTCTATATGCTTCAGAGGATGGAGGAGCAGCAAAAGGCCATACAAGCCTATACATCCACCTATGACATAGGCAAAGGAGGGGGTATGCACCTGACTCAAGCGCAGTGGAGAATGATTTCCGTGTTGTGCAAGGTTCTTCAGCCCTTCGAACTTGCCACACGTGAAGTCAGTTCAGACACTGCCAGCTTGAGTCAGGTCATTCCCCTCATCAGGCTTTTGCAGAAGCAGCTGGAGAAAGTGAAGGAGGAGCTAAGACGGAGCGATTCCGCTCGGCATGTGGGACTTGTGGATGAAGCCCTTCATTCGCTTTGCCAGGATTCCAGGGTGGTCAATCTGTTGAAATCAGACCACTACATTTTGGCCACCGTGCTCGATCCTAGGTTTAAAGCCTATGTGGTGTCTCTCTTTCCGGCCGACACAAGCCTGCAGAGGTGCAAAGACCTGCTGGTGAACACACTGTCAGCTGAAGCGGAACGTGACACGTCAACGGCTCCTTCTTCATTTTCTCCCGCAACTGGGGCTGCCAGGAAAAAACTTAGGTATCCTAAGCAACCCGCTGGCGGTGATGCAGGGCAGGCAGGACCAAGTTTGGACATCTGGTCCGGACTGAAGGACCTGGCAACAATTTCTGACATGTCTACTGTCACTGCATATGATACTGTCACCATTGACAGAATGGTGGAGGATTACATCGGTGACAGCATCCAAGTAGGCATGTCAGACAGTCCATACCTGTACTGGCAGGAAAAAGAGGCAATTTGGAGGCCCCTGTACAAACTGGCTCTATTTTACCTGAGTTGCCCCCCCTCCAGTGTGTACTCCGAAAGAGTGTTTAGTGCAGCCGGGAACCTTGTCAGCGAAAGGCGTAGGAGGTTGCTTCCACAGAATGTGGAGAAGATGATGTTCATCAAAATGAATTATCAGCTCTTCCAGGGAGACCAGCCTCCAGAAGGTACAGAGGGACCTGTGGTGGTGGATTCAAGTGGGGACGAGTTAATACTTTGTGAGGATGAGGATGTACACACTGAAGAGGGTGAGGAATCGGTGGATGAGGAGGATGAGGATGACATCTTGCCTCCGTAGAGCCAGTTTGTGCAGGGACACATTAATTGCCAGCTTGTTTTGTGGGGGCCCAAACGAACCAATCATTTCAGCCACAGTTGTGTGGCAGACCCTGGCGCTGAAATGATTGATTTGTTAAAGTGTGCATGTCCTGTTTATACAACATAAGGGTGGGTGGGAGGGCCCAAGGACAATTCCATCTTGCACCTCTTTTTTTCTTTGCATTATGTACAGTTTGGGGCCTAGTTTTTCTAACTGCCATCCTGCCTGCCACTGCAGTGTCACTCCTAGATGGGTCACGTGTTTGTGCCGCCCACTCGTGTCGCTTAGCATAGTCATCCAGCTACCTCGGTGCAACCTTTTGGACATAAAAACACTATTGTGAGGTGTGAGGTGTTCAGAATAGACTGGAAATGAGTGGAAATTAAGGTTATTGAGGTTAATAATAGCATAGGAGCAGAAAAACCTACAAATTCTGTGATTTTAGCTGTTTTTATGCTTTTTTTCAAAAAAATACAGATCCAAAACACAAAACCCAGAACCCAAAACACGGAAGGGTGGTTTTGGCAAAACCAATCCAGATCCAAAACACGAAGAAAGATCCAGATCCAAAACCAAAACACAAAACACGAAAAGTGGCCGATGCACACCCCTAATATATATATATATAAATAGTATATGTGTGAGACATACTCAGCAAACATACAGTACACACACACACAGAGCATTCAGCACATACACACATAGCATTCAAACAGCATACATACACATATTGAATAGAGATGAGTGGTTCGGATTCTGTGGAATCCGAACCGCTCCGAACATAGGGGATCCGAGTCCACCTGAACGCTGTTCGGGTGTTCCCCACCTGACTCGGATCCCCATTCGGGGCCAAACGGCGGCCGCCTGATGTCGGATTCTCAGTAGAGAATCCGACATCAGGGCTCCTCGAGTGTAGGGCAGACCGCTGTGATAGCGGTCTGCCCTACACAGAACAAACACACAGCTGCCAGCGGTAGCTGTGTGTTTGTTACAGCAACCAATGAGAGTCACACAGACTCTCATTGGCTGCTGCACGGAGGGAGCTGGCTGGAGCTCACTCATGAGCTCCGTCTTCTGGCTCCCTACTCGTCGCGTGGATGCAGAGCGGACAGCGCGCGAGCTGGGATTCAGGTAAGTTTTTTATTTTTTTTATGTGTGTAAGGGCCGAGGGTGCTACTTGGGGACACAGCTACTGGGGGGCACAACTACTTGGGGGCATACTACTGGGGGGGGGTCTGCTACTTGGGGGGCCATTCTACTGGGGGGCCATTCTACTGGGGGTCTGCTACTGGGGAGGCATACTACTTGGGGGGAATACTACTGGGGGGGCCTGCTACTGGGTGGGCCTGCTACTGGGGGCCATACTACTGGGGGGGCCTGCTACTGGGGGGGGCATACTACTGGGGGGGCATACTACTGGGGGGGCCATACTACTGGGGGGCTGCTACTTGGGAGGGCATACTACTGGGGGGGCCTGCTGCTGGGGGGCATAATACTGGGGGGCCTGCTATTGAGGGGGCCTGCTACTGGGGGCCATACTCCTGGGGGCCATACTACTGGGGGGGCCATACTACTGGGGGGGCATACTACTTGGGGGGCATACTACTGGGGGGGCATACTACTGTGGGCATTGTGTAGGAGGGGCACTAATGTGGGCATTGTGTAAAAGGGGCACTACTGTGTGTCGTAACATAAATAAGAGACACTACTTTATGGTGTAATGTGAATCGGGGCACTATGTGCGGTGTAATGTGAATAAGATTGTGCACTGTGACTCCTTGGGCCATAGCCTACTTTGTAAACAAGTACTGTGATTCTGCTGGCTGTACCCCACTGGGTGGGTGCACTACTTTTCATTTCTGCCACTGCTGTGTGGCAACGTGTCATAGATGTGCTTTATACTGTGATGTCTGTGTCGTTGTGCTGCTGCTTTGTCGCTTAGTAACCAGTCAGCTCACTGCAACCTTTGGCCAATAATGTTGAAAACAATATTATAAGCTGTGATATGGTCTAAATTGACTAGAAATTAATGTTATTGAGGTTAATAATACTCTAGGAAGAAAAAAAAGACCAATTTATGTGATTTTATTTTTTTTTGTAAATTTTTGTAAAAAAACCCAAATCCAAATCCAAAGCCAGTCACCGCAGTTTGGCAAATCCAAATCCAAAGCCGGACGACGAATTAGAGCCAAATCCAAATCCGTCAAAAATGGTCCGGCGCACATCCCTAATATTGAAGCATACACACGCAGCATACTTACTAAGTACAAACACAGACACACATATAACATACTAATAGCAGCTTTTCCTACTGCTAGCTGCGGACGTCCTCCTAGGTGCCAGGCTGCTGGGTGGCAGCGATCCTCCCTCAGGCTCTACTGAGCTCACTCTGGGAGGACTGTGTAGAGATTGCGGTGTGCTGCCCGGACCCTGCCAGTTTAGCTGTCAGCACTACCGTGTCAGGTGATGTGAAAACCACCTGACGCATAAGCGCTGACAGCGCTAATGGTAGCTGAAGGGGTTAGAGGGTAGACCGCGGGCTGGTGCAGAGACGGAGACAAGGTTGTCTCGGTCTCTGGAAAAAAAAAGTGACCCGTCAGGGGGGGTTTCTGGGGGCTTAGAAACCCCCCCTGTGCGCGCTACTGATGCTGCATATCATTGTAATCAGCAGAATCTGCTTCTGTGTCCTATTCACATCACTTTGCGAATAATTCGCATTTGAAGATAAAAGGTTGCACAAAAAGACGCTCTGTGCTACCGAGTCACACCACGTCATGGTGCGACTAGGAGGGCTGTTTAATGCACAAGGAAGTAAGATGTATGTGGACACATCTGTACTTGCCTTGACACAAACTTCTGACTAATAATAATTAATAATGAGGGAAACATGTACCATTTCCAACTTGTTACATAGCTTTACACAAACAATCTTAAGCTGCATACACACACAACGATTTTTTGAACGATTATCGTTAAACGATGATCATTTGAAAAAATTGTTCACTTTCTGAGTCAAACGATGAACGATTATCGTTCATGCGCGTTCACGTTTGTAGTTTGTAGTTCAGTCAGACTTGTCAACTCAATGATTTTCATTAAGGGAATATGGAAAAACTGTTTGTAGTTCAAAAAAATTGTTCATTACACTTTAAAAAATCTGACAGTTCTTGAAATCATTGGTAACAAAATCTTTGTGTGTGTATGCAGCTTTAAAGTTAAACCCATGACTATTGCTAAATTATATTCAAATTGAAACATAGGTACTCCCAAAAACAATGCAATAAATGAAGCTGTATGCAGTCTGCTGTCTTTGACGAACAGCAAGTTTACAGCAAGTTGAGCAAATGCTGAATGCCTTAATAAATGTATCACTGAGCTTGCTAGTGAGAAGGGCACATTCAGTCATCTACATTATATTTCTAAACACTGTCAGTAGCCTTTAATGTCACTCTTCCTATACTTAGACTAGAATATTTTATTTAGCAGCTCTCCATCCCCAGGCTCATCTGCAAATGGTAAGGTTAGGAAGTTAGAGGCTTTCCGTTACACAAAATTTACCAAAAATATCTGTTTGGCCCCTATGGGATGCCCTCGTATTTGTGTGACTGAAGGGTTCAGAAAGGAAAAGTATGACATGATCAGCATTTTCAGCACTGTGCTTGGGACATCATCTCATAAACAGACAGGACTGTCAGCCCTGGGTCTAAATAAAAGCTCTCTTATACTCTTGCCTTCTGGGGAGAGGAAGGGAGACGTGATATATTCTATATTCATGATCTACATCTGTAAACTAAATGCTGTATAGAACCTAGATCAAGGCTGTAAGCTATGTGTTTTATTGCCTAGGTCACAACTTGGTAAACAAAGGTCTAAGGGCCTGATTCAGCAAGGATCGCAACTGTGATTACGCACGCAGACGGCCGATTGTTGCGTTCTGCGCAAGCATTGCAATGCACGATGAACCAGCCACTGCGATCGGGACTGCGATCGCAGTGACTATGCAGACCCATCGCAGAGTGATTTAAAGGAAGTACCGTTTGGAAGAGATGACGTGGGGGGGGGCGGCAAAACGCAGGCGTGCCATTGCAGTTCACCGCAGTTGCAGGCGCATGCATAAATTATCCACTGCGATGCCTTACGCAGCCTGAGCTCTCACTGCGTACAGGAAGTTTAGCAACTCCTGAGTAAGGTCACAGCTTGTGCAAGTGTGCATGAGGCACCGATTGTACTCGATGTTACCGATGGTTTTGCAGTCTTGCTAAGTTGCTAAGTGTTACGGATCTGTGTAAGGTAAGGTGGGCGTCCTTATGTAGTGCTGCATGTGCATAGCGATCGCAGAGGATTAGCATATCATCGCAGTGAGACTGCGTGCGTAATCACAGCCGCAATCGCTGTTACAATCCTTACTGAATCAGGCCCTAAATGCATAATTGTGCCACAGAAAAAGCATCAAACAATATACACACAAAAATTTTATTTTTTAAATGCAGCCATGTAAAGGATATATTGTAAACAACAATTTATTTGCCAACATGCTTCTAAGGGAGGCTTGCCTACCCTCCCGATTTGGCCGAGAGCCTCCCGAATATCGGGTGCCACTCCTGGCCACCCAGAAAGGCAGGCAAGCCTCCCGGGATCCACCAACCCTCCCGACCTCCCCCCAGAATAAACTAGAAATCATTGCAGTGAGGGGGAGGCGGTGACGCGATTTGTGCTGAATTGCGTCATCATGGCCCCGCCCCCTGCTTCACAATGTCGTTATTTTCGGCATTGTGAAGCAGGGGGTGGGGCCACGATGACGCAATCGCGCAGACCCATCCCCGGCTCCGTCCGCAATGTCTCATAACTGTCCGCACACGCCCCCCGCAAGAAGGGAGCTGATTTCTGTTTTCCATTTAGATTTGTTGATTTTTTTATGGTCCTTGGTTATGACAACAAATGAGCTCAGATCTGTGTATTGGACATAGCAGATCTGCAGTCATATCCAAGGGTGACAAAAAAAATGGGGTGTGGTATTGAAAGTCGATGTTCAGAATGTCGACATGGTCTGAATGACGACAATGACAATGTTGACAGTCGGCATATCGAACATGTGATTTTCCATAGGGGTCTTAACTAACCCTATGGCTGTCGACATTGTTGTATCTGTCGACGTTTTGTCATTGTTGACATCTTGAATGTCAACATTCTGAATGCTGATATTCAGACCATGTCGACATTCTGGTGCTGACATTCTAAACGTATACCTCAAAAATTAATGTTGATAGATTATAAAGCAAACTGGAGGCCTTCTCGCTTTAATCCCATTCTTGCCCCTTTTATTTGGCCATGGTTTTTCTTAGCCCTTGAAAATTGCAACGGTACAGCATGCAACGCTACTCCTATCTTAGGGCCTGATTCAGAGCCGCTCGTAAGCGGCCGCTCGTTCGTTCCGAGCAATGTTTGCCCAACTGCGCATGCGTACGGATCGTAATACGCCTGCGCGAACCAGTCAGTGCGGCCGAAAATCGTTTGTTTGCTAAATAGCGAATGCCTGCTATTTTGAGTGACAGGAGGAGGCGTATGTGGGTGGTAACAGGGGAAGGTGCTTGAAAACGGGGAGGGGAGATCCGAACGCAGGCGTGCTTAAAGGTCAAAACGGGCGTTTTATGGGTGTGCATAATTAATACAGCAGCGTCATTGACCACGTCACTGGGTTATTTTATAGCCATAACTGCTCGCAAAATTGTGGTAGCAAAAACCAACAACAAGAATAGCGAGCAGTTCATATGCTGGTCGATGTACTCGATTAATCTAATAAATAGCGGACATGACGTAGGATGCGAGCGGCCAGGGGGCGTTTTTTACAAAATTACGTTCGCATGTTTTGTTCGCTCGTTCAGACCTAGAGGCGTGAACAGACCGCAAAGAGCGAACGATTCATTTGAATAGCCACCCCTATTTTCTGGACGAGCGAGCGCTAATTGCGTCCGGCTCTGAATCAGGCCCACAGTTCCCAGACCCTCCACATACTACAGTGCTTGCGCACAAAGGGTCTGATTCGGAGGTAGCCACAGTGGTGATGATGCACGCAAACGGGCGATGTTATAAGTCTGCGCACGCTTCCTAATTGTTACCTGTCAGAGATGAGGTACAATTTGGATGCAGGGTCTGTGGATTTTAGTGGGCGTACTTGTGAGGTAACAGGGAGATGGCTAAGCAAACGCTGCCATGTCGCCGGTGTGTCACTGAAAGTGGCTGCGTCCAAAGACGCTGAACCGCTCACACAGGGGGCCACACTGACAAAGAAACTGCACCTGCCATTGGGTTGGTGCAAGTGTCGATGATGCATCATGTTTCAATGGTGACTTCCATGGTCATGTGTTGATGGAGACATCGATATCAAGTCATCAATATCGCGTCCCTACAGTGCAGTTGTGGCGGTACATGCACTGCAAAAATCCAGAGTAATTACGTGTGGTGAGTTCCTCCAATGCTTGGGCCATGGGAACGTATGCTGGGACCTCACTGGAATCAGTACACATGTACTGAGCACTGCGGCAGTGAAGTGAATGTACAGCCCCAGCTATACTATTACAGGCTCCATGTGCAGGGAGTAGGGGGGAGGAATGGATGAGCCCAGGGATAAAGTGTGGAACTTATAATAAGGTGGTCACGTCTCTGGGGGAGGGGCATCGGTTCTGCTCTGCTTTGCCTATGTCCTTGGCACAGCAGAGCAGAAGCACTGGGGAGTGATGTCTCTCTCTGCCCTGCTGAATGGAGGGAAGTCTCTATAACACCATCTGAAGATGGCGTTAATTTTGTAAGGCTCCCTCCAGTATATTATTACTATTTGTCTTTAGTAAATCTGAACAGACTATATTTCTCATCGCAAGTAAGGGAAATGTGATCTGCATACCGTTCTAAAAATAATTTAGGAAATGGTGGAGAATTTTGCAAATTCTACTGCAAAAGCCCTTTTTATACATTTTAGATATACTAAAATCATGTGAAAAGTGTATTTAAACACCAGTTTTGACATTATTTTATTAAAAAAATTAATGATAAACAGCATATTTATCAATCTTTTTTCTACTAAAATAATGTGAAAACTGATATTTTCACACACTTTTCACATCATTTTAGTACAAGTGAAGGCTTTCACAAGGGCCGTAGCTAGGGTAGTGCGGCCGGTGCCATCGCACAGGGCACCACAGGTCAGAGGGTGCTGTTTGGGCCTGTCAAATTTCTGTTTATTATCATTCTTGCTTGTAGCTTCCTCTTATTTTATCCCCAGCAGCTCCTGGCCTCCCCTATCTCTTCCCTAGCCTTTCCCCATGAGGCCATGGCCCTTTTTTGGGTGCATTATGTCCCTTTGAAAAATGAGGGGGGCGCCAATGCTCTTTATGGCACAGGGCACCAAAAAGTCTAGTTACGGCTCTGGCTTTCACTATTGCAAAAGCCTGATGTGGACACATCGCCGGGACAGAACTTTCTGTTCCGACACCTTTATATACATCCAAATGATAATATCCAATATCGCAATTAATGAATCGATATTATCGCATCACAACCCCATTTAAAATGTGAATTGTGATAAATTTGCCCATAATTTTTTCTTTACAATTTATATTTTTCAATGGATATGTCTGGCTTTGCTGACCTAAATACTGTAATGTCAGAGTGAAGAAAGCATTGCAGTCGTGAGCACTACCAGATATTGATTGCAGCTGTGCAAAAATCAAGACGCTTGCAACTAAATTGGACCATACAGATCTGCCCAGCTATTTTGTTGCTCATGGCGAGGCGTGAGTCGCGCCATGGACTTGTGGCATGGCGTTCAGGCCTCTGAGTCGCGCCATGGACTTGTGGAATACCGTGGCTACGGCATGTAATACAGTGCTTAACCGCTGGGTGGCGAGTGCTCCACTTTTGTAATTGCATGTAATATAGTGCTTAACCGCTGGGTGGCGAGTGCTCCACTGTACTGAATGCCTTGTATAGAATGCCATAATGTTAAACTTACAGTAAATTGGGTGGATATCACATTCACAGCATTTTCATGTACGCACAACCCATACTGTATTTTTAATGTCGCATAATATACATATACAGTATACACTGTAGTACTGTACCGTACGTAACATCTTATAACAGGATGCAAATCACTGCACATACTGTATTATACATACGGTATGGTGCAGTAACTGAATAGTAGAGAAGTTGCCTGAGTTGTTGTCACGGTATAACCGATACTGTAGATTAATGAGATGCACGCACAGCTTTCACTGATATGGGATGCATTACAGTATGACAATTTTATTTTAATTTTTATTAAAAAACAGCAGCGGGAGGAGTGCACAAGGATGAGGCCACTCTCTGTGGTTCACTGTAGCTGTCGTGTGGGCTAGTGGTTAGGTGATCACTTTGGTAGAATTATGGTCCCGGGTTCGATCCCTTGAAAAGAATATACCGTACCGAATCACTACAATGTCTACCGTATTGTACTTACAACTACAGTTGTACTGTAAGTACCGTATAATACAGACAACTGGGCATGCGCAGTGCTATGAGACTCAATACGCCACAGTGTAGCGCGCAACTAGCAATGCGGTATACTGTATGGCGTACCGTATGGAGCAACAAACTACAGTACTGTAGCTGGGCACATCTACAGTACAATAGATTGATTTTTGTAAGGGTTGGATAACAAGACTGAACTACAGTACTATAGTGAACATTAAAAAAATAAATTAAATTATAAAGGTCTCGAACATAAGGAGAGAAGTGTAAGCAAGACGGATCACCTAAGCCCTTGCTCACAAGTCTCTCCTAGTCCTCTACAGTACTTTATATGACATCTACAGTACCATACGATGAAGTACAGTACTCAGGCGTCTGTAGCGTAGAGGAAAGAAATCGAACTTCTACATTGCAGACGTCTGTACAACCCGGGTTCGAAACCAGGAAGCTTAATAATGAAGCTTTTCATTATTATTAGACAGTCAAGGTTACACTTTTTATTTTTAATATTATTATTACACAGTCAGTGTAATAATAATAACACACTTTCACTGTGTGTGAATCATGACCCGGTACTGTACAGTATGATATTCCATACTGTACGCCATGGCGTACAGTACATAGCCATAGCGCTACAAGGGTATGGCTATGGCACAGCACCACTGGCAATGCATTGCAACCCCGCCACTGGGCACGTGCCAGAGATCCTATTTGTACCGTAACCCATCAGAACTGGCTATAAGTTACCACAACGCAAACTGTGCTGACATTGACGCAATTTTGCGGTTTAAACGTCGAGTCAGTTTGTACTATAGAGACCCCTCTCTTATACACAGTCAACTATCAGTTACTAAACATATTAAATTACTAATGTTTCCAAGTCTAGGACAGCATTTTCATTGACGCAAGTTTGCGCTCTGCATCTGCCCTACAAACTGCTGTTAGTCCACTACTGTAGCACCTTATGTAGTAATGAATTTACTATTGTGTATACTGTGCGGTACTGTAAGTCTCGGATAGTGCAGAATGGCACTAGTGTGAAAATTCAACAGTACTGTTAGCAATACAGACAACTGGGCATGCGCCATAAAATAGCGCTACTTAATGTATGGCTTGGCTCCACTGGACATGGGGCACACATTCCATTGTGATTAAAATCCGACCACTGGGCACGCGCAGACATTGACGCAATTTTGCGGTTTAAACGCGCAGTCAGTTTGATATACAGAAACCAGTCTCTTTAACAGGGCCCATTGCCACTTGATGGTCATAATAAATCACTATAATGTCCACGTTCATGTCAGCGCCGGCATTGACGCAAGTTTGCGTTCTAAGGTACAGTACTGTATGTACAATAATAAAAATCCTAGTTTCGCTGTTTGACTCCCGAAGCACTGGACAGACATGCGCTCCACATGTACTGTATTGAATACTGAATATTTTAAGTGAAGATTTTAAAAATAAATTAAAAAAACATACTGTATTTTCAAGGTCTCGAACCCACGGAACAAGAAGAGGGGAGAAGCAGTGAGACTAGGCATTAGACCGCTAGGCCACACGCTTCACCCATTACTAGAGTTCTGTAGTTTGTAAAGTCTAATGTCTAAGCTTCTGTCAAACAATCATCGGCCGGTGATACAGAACATACCGTACGGTACATTGGAAAGTGACACCTGGTGGGCAAAATGTTGTATTACACGTAATGAAATCACACGCATGCGCTATGTAGTTTAGGAAAAGTGACACCTGGTGGGCAAAATGTTGTATTACACGTAATGAAATCAGACGCATGCGCTATGTAGTTTAGGAAAAGTGACATCCGTGAGAGATAGCGCTGTGATGCCACGTTATAGCTGGGCACATCAGTACTTGCCATTTGCCAACATTCAGCTCCCTCCTCCCTCCTTCGCGTCACCGCCTTCCCCTGTTGCGGGAGCTTCTATCACTAGTGTGGGGGGGCCGGGAGGGTCGGCTAGCCTGCCTTTCTGCGGGGCCATGAGTGGCACCCGATATTCGGGAGGCACCCAGGCCAAATCGAGAGCGTAGGCAAGCCTGATTTGGACTGTTTTCCCAAGACAATTTGCCGTCTTTGTATAGTTCCTTAGTGCAAATTATTTGTGAGTGAGTTGGAAGCCATTTTAGGGGTATAATTTATACATTGTAATAAGGATCGGTCAAATTAGAATAAGTGGTCATACACTATAGTGTTTACATATCTGTCAATGGCCAGGTCATCTGTAATACAGAGAACATGTGGTAGACAAATTTTAAACAAAGGTAAATATTGGCATCTTTTATGTCTGTTCAAAGGGATCATTACATTTTTCTAATTGGACATCTGAATAAAAATAAACTGTACTCATAATTTGTCATCTGTCAGGGGCCTATTCATCAAACGATAAATGGCCCGGTAACCATGCGGAAATGCCAGTTTCCGCATATTTTAGTTACTGGGCCATTCATCATCAGGGGTCCGAAAAGGACCCCCTGATATTCAGCAAACTCCGAAAACCGAAAGTTTTTGGAGTTTGCCTGCAAGAACAAGCACCATCTTTAGATGGCTCTTGTTCTCGGTTCCCCGCTCCTTCCCATGGGAAGGAGTTCCGGGGATGTGAAGAGGGATCCGAGCGGATCCCTCCGCTGCCTTCTCACTACCTCCCTGGCGACTTTGCGCATGCATGACCTCAGGTCACGCATGCGTAGCAGCACCGACGGGGAGAGGTAAGTAACGCAGCTACAGAGCAGCTGTACCCTCACCGTAGCAATGATGAATTGCTACGGTGTAAAGTTTTCCACGCTGCGAGTTGGATACTTACAGATGAGTTCTCAAACATCCAGCCTCCTTACACACTAAACAGCCCTTCTAGTCACACCATGCCGTAGAATGACTCGGTAGAGCTGAGAGTCTTTTTGTGCGACCTTTTACCTTTTACCTGCGTCTTATTCACACAGCGATGCGAATTGTTAGCACAAGCAGCTTCTGCTGATTAAAATGATATGCGGCATTGCCTATATTCTGTGAGAGGCTGCGGGTGTTTCTTCATGCAAAATGCTATGTTACAGTGTTACAGTCGCTGACACTGTAACGTAGCGTTTCGCATGCAGATACACCCGCAGTCGCTCACAGAATATAGGCATAATGCATATCATTTTAATCAGCAGAAGCTGCTTGTGCTAACATCGCTGTGCAAATAAGAAGCATTTTAAGATAAAAAGTTGCACGAAAAGACGCTTGGCGCTACCAAGTCACACGGAGCTCCCGCGTTATGTGTAGCGCACAGAGGATAGATGTATTTGGACACATCTGTAAGTATGCCTTGCAGCGAGATGATTACAGCCGCTGATGATGAATAGGCCCCTGAATGAGAATGATGCACAGCCCTATAGTGAAAGGGTCCTGGAACTGAACAAAATAATTCTCAGACATGGGGGTAGATTTGCTGAGGACTATGGACCTCATTCAGAGCCGCTTGCAAAATGCTAGCGCTCACTCTGAATGAGGGCGGCAGCATATCTGAAAAGAGACGGACTCCTGGCAGCTCACTAGGCTGTGGGTGACCACCCACAGCTTTAGCAAGTGGCCAGGTTGATGGTCGCGATGGTCAAGACCATCGCGACCATCGGGGCTTGCGACGAGACCCTTGTGGTAGGGTCTCATCTACCGCAAGCCCCAGTGAGCTTTCGGCTCTATTAGAGCCGGAAGCTCACCACTGACATCACGAGTGATGTCAGTGGGGCCGCCCACAATCGGCAGGCGTTCCGTCGGGAACGCCTCCGTTTGTGTAGCCACCCCCTTGCCCCGCCTACAAAATGGTGCGAGCTGTCGATCACCATCGACAGCCGCCCCTTTTGTAGTGAGTCCCGGAGCAAGAGAATTTCTCTCTCGCTCCGGGGCTTGCGCACGTGCAGTGCGGCCACTGCGCGTGCGCATGGCCTCACCATCGACCCGCTTGCGAGTGCATAGGTGCTTGCGAGTGCATAGGCGCTTGCGAGCGGGTCTGAATGAGACCCTATGTTTACTATCACTCGGTTTGTGATATCCACCGATGAACCTCATTTGGCGAATGGTTTTAAAGCAGCTACAGAAATGAATGTAGCCTGGTTTAGCATTTATTTCTGTTTCCACTTTAAATCCATTGTTCAAAACCCAAGTGAGAAAGCTGCCGAGCATCAGCAAATCTAGCCTATAGTGTCTAGCCAAAAGTAGTCATCAACAGCCTGGTTCTAGCTCCAGCATACTACATGGCCACAAACACGGCATAGGAAGATCAACACTCAGTAAATTCTGACAGGACATAGGGGCCTATTCATCAACACTAAAATAACGGTTTTAAGGACATTTTCCTTAATTACCATTATTTTAGTATTCATTAACACACTTAACACAGGAGATATCACTAATATATCCTGGTTAAGTCTGCCTGCGTTCATTTCCACACTCCCCATACATTAGTACATTAGTATGAGGATGTAGAAATTAGAAATGCAGTTTTCAGAGGTTTGACTGCATTACCAATATGCACCAAGCTCCGTAAAGCAAATCTTTCCGGAGCTTTGACCCGATAGATGGCGTTGCCTAATTGAAGCCTAGGGGTTTCTTTTTGGCGTTTTTCAAGAGAGGGATCCAATAGGATCCCTCCCAGGGTCTCCTTCGGCTCATGCATGCTCAGAAGGATTCCCGGGTCATAAACCAGGAAGCAGAGTACAGCTCTTATCAGGAGAGCTGTCCTTGCTAAAATCCTCATACATATGGCGTTACTAAGCGCTGGTATGCATGCGATCACTGGCGGGATGCATCTCATCCAAAATGTAATGCTTGATGCATCCCGCCCAGCAAGTGGTTAATGTGTCTGCAAGCGACCGCTAAGTCTGCAGTGTTCCACATACTGATTTATGTTACGTTATGGTATGTAACCAACATCAGTGCAGGAACTGTACATTCAGTAAGTTGTGACAGTTCATTAAATATGGGATCTGCTAGATCCTCACTTAAAAGCAAAGCACAGTATTGTATTTGAGCGTTTTAGAATATTCTGTTTGGATCCCTGAGAGTACATTTTCAGTCTCGTCTGCTTCAATCAAAGCAATCAACATCGATTACACATGATTAATTTCAAAGTGTATTTTAAATGCGCCGAATTCAAATCGTGCAGGAAAATTACTCAGGGTTTTTATTTTTTTTTCACTGCTTCTTAGATCAATAAAACATTAGTAGAACGTTTCAGCTGATTAAATCGTTTATCATAATAACTGGATGAATCAGGATTTAGCACATTAATAAAATAATGAATCACTAAGTAAATGGGAGCAGAGGCTCCATCAGATCGGTAAACAGAGTAATAGGATACAAGAATGCTATGATTTACACCAAGGACTTTTTTGTGATCTCCATAGAAACAATATCATTTTGTAATCAACTAAACAGATGCAATTAAGTAAAAAGCCTATTTAATATATCTGGCATATCCCACCTCATTCTCTACAGTATCATACACGTGTCCTCATACACCAAGCCTCATTGTGCCATACAGCACGAGACACCCGTCGCGACCGAGCCGCACCGATCAGTGTAGCGTAACAAGTTTTTCTTTATATTTTGCCTCTTATTTGCATTGCAGATGCAGCGACAAACCACCGCCTGGCGCACACAGTGTCAATGCCGCAAGCAGCTGGCCGATCTTTTCAGTCTGTGCATGTTTCCGAATCGCACTGCGCACTAGTCCTAATGGTTACCGTAGGGAGACGCAGAGCTAATTTGGAAACAGGGAGTGTGAATTTAAGTGGACGTTCCTGGGAAGTAACGGAGGGGTGCCTAGGCAGACGCGGGCGGGTCACGGGCATGTTGCTGACATCGGCTACACCAAATAACGCAGAAACTTTAGCACAGGAGGCCAGGTTCAAACAGATAAACTGCGCCTGCAATAGGGCTGGTGCAGTAAAGGCGCACCAAGACGGATTTGCACCGATTCAAGTGGGCGTCTCACTGTGAAGAAAATCGGGCGTGGCGTTAGCATAAAGATGCAGATGTGGCAGCAGCAAAAGACGCAACCGTGTGTACAGTACCTCTGAATCAGACCCAAAGTGTACTGCAGACGATGGGCTGCGACATTACCCTGTTAGGCGCGATTGAAGCCGCGGTGTGTAAGACGACATCTGTAGTTTACATGTCAACATTCTTAGAATGTCAACATTTTCCAGCTGGTCATTCCGCATCAACTCAACACAATTTCCGAACAAATTCTACCTTACATTCTGTAATTTCTATTTAATTTGGTATAATAAATCTTGCCATGGGGTAAAGAAAACCCCCAAATCTGATAAGTACACTGGATTTGAAGTTATATGCCTTTAAAGCTGCAATTTTTTAACAAACAAATTTGCTATTAACAGTTTTTTTAATTGCTTTTGCAGCTCACCTAATTGAGATAAAGAGTTGGACAAGGCCTCATTTTAAAGCTCTTTTATGGGCTTTCATATGATATATAGCACAGCAGTATGTTTCAATACAAAATGAAAATTGTAAAATTTTCAAAATCAAAATTTTGATTCACAATTTTACATTTTTTTGAAAAAACTCTCAAAAATTGTTCATACTGTTAATAAATCCCCAAAGTTTTATTTTGGAATCATGATGGGATAACTTGCTATAAGAGCTTTCATTTTTGAGTGATTCATGAAAATCGCATTTATTGAGGCACTACACATCTGAGTAAGGGCTCTATTTACTACAATCCACATTGGTAATGCAGATTGTAGTGTGATATTACCGAGTGAATTCGCATTGCGAATTCAGGCAATATCACAGGGATTTACTACAAATCCCTTGCAGGAAAGCTCTGCCCCTGCGAATCCCCTCCGCATACACTTTCGAAAAAAAATACCGTGACAAGTACCCCGCGCATGTGCCGACACCCCACCGCGCTAAGCCCCGCCCCATCACCAAGCCCCGCCCCCCATCATCGCGGCACCCCCCGCGACCCCCCCTCTCCCTTAATTACACTTACCTGCATGATCCGGGCTCCGGTGATGTCCTCCGGTCAGCTGACATCCCATACTGCGCTGGGACCCGGTCACCTGATGACCGCGCCGCAGTGCAGCATGGGAGACCAGCTGACCGGAGGGAGGACATCACCGGAGCCGCGAACTCCGGTCCCTGGAGTCAGGTAAGTTAATTTTTTTTTTTTTGCACTCGATCAGCGTATGGTTTGTTTAGACCACACAGCTGATCGCTGGGGCCGGCTCTGGGTTCTGCTCTGCCCGTTATTATCTCAGGGCTTTCCCCGGTATTGTTTTACAATTTATTTTTAGTAACTTTGGCCAGATCACATTTCCCATTACAATTATGGGAAATGCGATCTGCTTACTGAAAATAAGTGATACTTAGGGGTTGGAGTAGAATTTAATGAATTCTACTCAAATTGCCCTTTAGTAACTTTTGGTGAACTAAAATAATGTGAAAAGGGTGTGAAAATAAATAGAGCCCCATGTCACCAAAACAATATTTTTTCCAGTTCACTTTATTAGAGGAATGCACATTCCTCTTCAGGTGCGTTTGAGGATGGGATTCTACAGACAGCGCCTACACCCACTTCTGCGCAGGTGCACAAACTTAAGTGTCTATCCATGTGGATAGACACTTCGGGGGCGATTCAATTCAGCGGGAGTTAAATAGCACCAGGAGGGAACTCTCGGAGATATTCAATTGACTGCGCTGTTAAAGCGACTAAATGATTTAGACGATTAGATGATGAGGAGAAATCCGACAACAGTGCCAGCCACGAGGCTGTTTTTCGGTTTAGCGTGGCGCCAACAGTCTTGTGGCCAGCACTTTAGTCGGAGAATGTAGATTCTTGCGACTAAACACCTGCCTTAATTTGTAAGTAATGGACTAACAGCGTGCTGAATTGAATAGCTCTGGGACCAACTTCCCAGTGTTATTCAACTCCCGCTGAATTTAATCGCCCCCTTCAATTGTGTAGAGTGGGCCCGCTGCTGATCTACACAGGTCAGAGGAGAATGTCATGGGCTCCCCCAATCAGAACTCAGCACATGATCTTCTCACCCCTCAGCAGAGTCTCATGGGAATTATTTCCCAGTAGTGAATTGTCCCAGACGTTGGTCGTAGTGCTGGGATCGCAAATGCAGCAAGGAGGTGTCTGACACCATCTTCTGCATTTGCATCTGAGATGAAAGAATTTGCACAGCTCTACAAATCAGTCCATCTTTGAATCAGGCCCTATGACAACAAATGGAGGTTCACATTTATTCTGTGGAAAGATCTGACCCGGAGGTTGCAACAGGGTTCCAAACCGGATCAGACACGGAATTTAGCCGGCGCCGACCCAGGAAATTCCCGGGTCGGAGCCGTTCACACCGGAGCCGGGTCTGCAGTGACCCGACTCTTCCGGCGTGGAAGTGTACGCTTGGAGATGACGGGATGCAGTGTGCTCCAGGTCATCGTGACCCGGATCGTGTCGTTTACACTGCAGGGTTTCACGGGTTATTCCCGTGTTAAACCCTGCAAGTTACCTGGGTTGGATCACTCGACCCGGAAATCCAAACCTGTCCCCTTTTACACCAAGGAGCTACCCAGGTTAGCCCTGCAATAACCCAGGTTTTAGCTTTGGTGTAAAAGCGGTATCACTGATATTCCTCCATCCAGCTTGCCCATCACCATCTTTTTTATACCCAAGGAAACTGGATGTTTTCATGGATTCCTAAGGTAAATGTTCTGTGTAAGGTGAATCCGTTAACTACAATAGGTGGAATATACACCCTTTCTGAAATGGAAATACTAAAAACAAATGAAGCCTTCAGCCAGCTCCAACCCATCAAGTAACACCAATCCATCTACAGCAGCAGCACTAAATGGTAATGATCTGTAGTAAGCTTTCTTAACATAAAATTATCACAAAAGTTTTAAATATTTTAGTATTAACATACTGTATCATTGTGCGTAATATACATCAAAGGAATTGTTTAAGGAGATAAATTATAAGTAATGAACAGGCCTAGATTGTTCTCATTTTCATTATTTTAACAAACAGTCCAAACTGAAACCTCATGTAGCAGATGATCCCATCATGATCCCAAAATAAAACTTTGTAGATTTAATAACAACGGTGTGAACAATTTTTGAGAAGATCAAAATTTTGATTTGGAAATTTTTAATTTTTATTTGAAACATACTGCTTTGTTATAGAGTATATAATATGAAAGCCCATAAAAAGAGGTTTAAAATGAGACCTTGCCCAACTCTCTACTGTATTGCAACTTTAAAGGCATATAACTTCAAAACCAGTATACTTATCAGCCTAAGATTTGGGAGTTTTCCTTACACCCAAGGCATCAATATACCAATTTCATCACAATCTGAAACGGTCAGGTTGAAACCCTGTATTGATTTGGTTCTACATTTTAACCATGCTGACATCATTTAGGTCTACCTTCTGCTGTTGCCATTGTGAATGTCATCACTGGGACTGCATACTGCACTAACCAATGCTCCTAGCAGTGGTATTCAACATGCAGCCCTCCCAGCATGCCATACTTGCCTACCATCCCAGAATGGCTCCCGAACTCCCAGCCACCCGGAAAGGTAGACAAGTCTCCCGGCTGGCCGCCAATCCCCGTCGGCGTCTCCTCTCCCACCCTAAAGCCGCGCACTTATACAAGTGGGCGGTCCGGGGGAACCGACGACACTCCCGAAAATCGGGTAGCACTTCCGGCTACCCAGAAAGGTGGATAAGTCTCCCATCCAACAACTATGCAGCATGACCTGTCAAAGTTGTGCTATAAGGAAAAGTTAACACAGTGACAGGGCATGCTGAGGTGTATAATACCATAGCAGCTGAAGGGCTACTTGGAGAATACCGCTTTCCTACAAGGCTCTGTTTTGTTCCAAGTGCTGGCTGTAGGTCTCAGTACATGCAGACTTTGAAGGAGATTCCAGCTTCTCCTTACATCCATTATCTAGAACAGATAATAGTCTGCAATCGTGTAATAGTATATTACAGGAAGATAGCATGTTATAAATTGCAGGTGGTAGGGGATCCAGTGAGCTCACTGGTACTATGTCACGTGCATTAAGCCTAAAAGTTTGAAAACAGATCTTGAGAGCAGTGACCGGATCACTATTGTAAAATATAGTCAGTATCTTTTATTAAAATAATAGTCATAACCAGCGCCATGAGATCAGAGTAACTTTCCAAATATAGATCCTGTTTCTGTGAATCCTTAACTCCTGCCAGAGATTAGGAGGGAATTCCTGAATGACTTTCAATGTGAACTGGATAACTACCAACAATCTAGCTCAGATGAACCAATGCATCTATATAATAAGTGAGAAAGCGTATCTGTCTTTCTGTCTGTCTGTTTGTCCTTTATGCACGGCCAGAGTTTTAGACCTAGCTCCCCCAAATTTGGCAGAGTTGTATAGTTTGACCATGATTAGGTTTTTGCCTAGGTTTGAACTTTGTCAGGGCCACATGCTGTCATGCAATCCCTAGAAATGGGGACAATCTTAAATTACACACGATCCAGAGCTAACTCCAGTGGAAATTGGCAGTCTACCAAAAAATTGTGTGAAAGCTAGAAAAGTATCATTTTAACCTCAGTCTGAGCAAGTGTCCACATTATGACTCATACAAATTCATATTAAATCCAGAGTAAGTTATTTTTAAAGTGACCATATATATTAGCCAGCTCTCAGTATTTGCATGCAAGGGCGTAACTCATACTTGCCAACTCTCCCCGATTCTCAGGAAGTCTCCCTGAAATAGCAGCAATGTCCCTGACTCCCTGAAGACTCTAGCAATCTCCCTGATTGCACCTCATCCCATTATAAAATAGTTATACACTTGGAAAAAAAGAAATCAGAGAAATATACAATCAAATGGTATACTCAGTGCCATTTCCTTGCATTGGTTATAAGGCACAATGATCCCTATGGCTACATGCATTTTCATATAAGATTTCTTGTGGCCACTTATATGGAACCCCTTCTAAAACACAATACATGAGCAATCTCTGAAAAGTATCACTGTATTTTCATCAACAAGTGGACCTTACTAGCTGCTTTGGGACTCGTTCACATTTGGATGAAAGTCAATTTTATGATACGCCTCTCAGATGTAGCAGTATAGTCCACTTTACCGCCACGCTCATAGATGTTGCTTTCTCTGTCTCCCTGAAATGCTTTTTCAAAAGTAGGCAGGTGTGGCGTAACTAGTGGACCACATAGCAAGATCTTAAAAGGGCCCCCCAGAAGTAAAAGAAAAAAAAATTGTTGCCACACAGAGCCCAATCATGTTATGCCACACAGAGCCCATTCATGTTATGCCACGCAGTGGTAGTGCCCCTTATACACTATGCCACACAGTAATGCCCCTTACACTACACAGTAATGCTCCTTACACATAATACCACACAGTAATGCCCTTTACAAATTTGCCACATAGTAGTAGTGCCCTGTATAACACATTATTTCACACAATAGTAGTGCCCCTTACACATTGTGCCAAACAGAAATGCCCCTTATAACATTATGCCAAACAGTAACGCCTCTTACACATTATGCCCCCCCAGCAACTTATCTGCCCGTGTCCCTCCAGCAGCCTCTCGCCTCCCCCTGTGTGCCATCAGCAGCCAGCAGATGTGGATTTGGTGCTGGGCCGCCAACTATTTACAGCTGGCGCACCGGCAGGCGGCAGACATTGACAGACATCGCTGGCGCAATTTGAATCTGGCGCGATCAGGAGCTACAACTGCTGATTGGCTGCCGGTCCGCAAGCTCTGATTGCCTCGCAACCGGTGGCGCTGTCTCTCTATGTCTACCTGCCGGTGCATTAGCTGTAATCAGCTGGCGGGCCAGTACCAAATCAACACGGCCGACACCCAGGCCCCCCTCGGCAGCCCTGACTGGAACGGCCCACCTTGTGTTCGTCACTGGATGCAGGGAGTGCTGGCGCGCCACAGAGGCAGCTCGGATACCATAGCAACCGCACCCCTTGCACCCACGGTAGTTACGCCACTGTTTGCATGCATGTTAGCAAACAGTGGGATCCTTTTCAGGATCAATGGACTGGGGTTATAGGCAAGGACATTGTAAACAAAGGCTGTAGGTGTAATTCAGGGTTCAGTCTTCAACCCGGGCAACACTGGGTATCCCAGCTAGTATATAAATATAGCATCACTCAGCTGTCCAGGCAATTTTTTAAATGAATAAATAGCCCTGCAAAATATTTATTAGTGTTGTGATGATAAGCAGTTATAGAAAATTCAACTTTTCGGGGCTATTTGATAAATTGAACCCTTATTCACAAACATACAGTATATGCAATTGATCATTGCAAGTTATTCAGGTTAAATTAAAATGAGTTATTCTATGATTGTTTCCTAATCCAAGCTCTCCATACACTCTGCCTGGATAGTCTGTTGCAGTTTTGCACACCTTCTTTGAATGACTACAACACATATACAGTATGTTTTGGTAATTAAGTGCAATAACTTTTTCTTTTACTAATCCTCTAATCCACATTTTAGGAAAATAAGCATTTTCATTTAAAGATGTCAGATATAAAAAAAACAAGCATATTAAGTCTAAAAATATATATAGAAATCGGACACATTAATGACATTCCTTAGTCCAGAGGTTCCCAAACTCCGCCATTACAGTCCAAGTTTTAAGGATATCCATCCTTGAGACCAGATGGTTAAATCAAATTGACTGAGGTACTTATTAAATCACCTGTGCTCAAGCATAGATATCTTTAAAATCTGGACTGTAACGGCGGAGTATGGGAATCTCTGCCTTAGTTTATAATATACACAATGACTGTTTAATCCTGGTTATGTCAATTTATCATCCATCTAAATGAATGGTAAAACATAAGCATTCTGACATATTATGGGGAGATTTATCAAGTCTTCTCAAGAGAACAAGTGGAGATGTTCCCCAGATTGTATCTACCATTTCACAGAACATATTAGATAAATGAGTTTGGTTGCTATGGGCAACACCTACACTTATCCTCTTTAGATGGTTTAATAATACATCACCTCCATAGGTAGCTATATAGATATAGCCCAAGACTACCAAGGAAAGACTAACACAAAGCTGCACCACATGTACAGGTATACACTAAAGGCCCATACACACGGTACGACTTTTTAAACGAAATTGCTGTTTTCGACCAATTGGAACGACCAATCGTTTAAAAAGTGTGTAGTGTGTAGGCACGATAACGATGTGCACTCCTGCTGGACGTTGGTTGTGGTCGGTGATCTCTTCAACATGCAGAAAGATCACGACCTGTCTTTCACGATTTGACACACATCGTTCCAGTGGTATGCACGAGGAACGATGTCATGGACAACTAACGATTCGTCGTTACATTTCCTGGCCACTCCCCTCCACCATATTGTACCAGAGAGAGACAGAAGATGCATCGTGAGGTTGTTTGCTGCCAAAAGATATATATCGTTAACGATCTGCAGTAGTTAACGACCCATCTATGAGCCGTATTCAATTTGAGCCGAGCTGCGATACTTTTCGCAGCCCGGACTTTTCACCTACTTCACCTGTTTTGCAGGCGGAAAAGTATTGCGCGCGTGCCTGCTTATCCCCATATTCAATTTGAAGGTACACGAAAACGGGACCCAGCGAAACTTAAACAGGCGGAAAGTACTGTCAGAAATGGGGAAATCAGCCTGACACCCCCCAAAAGATGCTCTGACGTGGGGTTAGCTATGGTACCCCCCGATTTGGCTTGCTGAAGGTATTTGGTATTTTTAAACGGGCTCAATAGCTGCTAAATAGCGTTTTTGTACAAGTGGTGAAGAATAGTATTCAGGAGCTTTTTTTTGCAGAAAATAACTTATCCCAGCAAATTTGGGGTACTTGAAAATGGGGGTCAGCATATTTAAAAGTTGCTAAAGTGAAGTTGGAAAAATCGTGAAAAATCCACCTGCCGCAAGTACCTGCAATAAAAAAAACACCTGGGGCATACTTGGGGACCCCCCCAGAGTCAGGTTTGCTAGTTTTTAACTTTGTACCCCAACATTTATTTTTTTCGCCCCCTTTTTCAAAGTCATTTTTTGGGGTGTCCTTAAGTGTTTTTTTTAAAAAAATTGCCACAGTTTACCTTTGGGGGACTGTCTGAAGGCTGCACGGGGGTTCCCGCAATGTTGCACCCAAAACCCCAATTCTGCACTTTTTTCCGCCTCCTATTCACAGGCGAAACTTTTCCGCCTAGTACATTCCATCGACTTTCCGCCTAACACAGGCGAAAACGGCTTTTTGCTCCAAACTGAATACAGGCCTAAATTGTTTGATCGTTTGTACAGTCGTTCAATGTGTATGCACAATATCGTTTGTCTGGGAGTGTTCAGGAGTTCAAGGGAAATCATTAACGAGATTGGATCGTTACCTACATCGTACCGTGTGTAGGGGCCTTAAGTCATATCATATATAGAAACAGGTTATACATAAAATCAGTCTGAGTGCTTGAAACATACATGAATAGTTATTTACTACTATTTATTAATATATAAATACAATGTTATGCATAAAACACCAGACAACAGAAATACTTGCAAAGCAACATCCAGATTCAAATATGTATCCCAATTTGCCTTAAAATATATATTAGTATATTAAAGATCATAAAGCCCAATTGCCAATGAAGCAGGGCTTTGTCCTATACATTATGATACTGACAGCGATAGTACTTCTGTAGCCGGCGCAATCTCCTGCCACCACCAAAAATCGCTGGGATTCACCTGCTGAAGCCTATTTACCAAACAGCGTACCACCGCAATAATCAGGATGTCAATAACAGAAGTGAAACAAAATATGCTCTAGTAGTTCAATAAAGTATTTTTTCAGTGGTTGATAGTTTTTACATACTTGTATTTCTTTTAAAATATTTAATTAAAACTTTTTCCCCCCACATTAGTGGAGTGAAAGTATACAACACAAGATGATGAATGCACTACACTGACATCAGGCAGCTGCTGAACTGCTTCTTACCTGTGGTGATTGTATTAAGGGTCAGACTACAGTACATAACAAGCTAAACATAATACAAACAATGATTTTGTGTATGTAGGTAGAAATATATTACGGAGGATTTTCTGAACAAAATGATTAAATACAATGAAATAATATGAAATATGTACTTATATCTATACACATGGATTTATGACATGAAACTGTCTTCCACAACCTCACCTTTGTAGCAGAGTTTGGCTGTTCCTCACCCAGTTTTAAGCCTCCTACACAGCTGTTTCTGTTTCAGTTAATGACTATGTTTCAAACTACATATGAAAATGATGATTATCACCTGTTTGATATGACTGGTTACACCATACACCTGACTATAATCCTACAAAATCCCTGACTTTGTGCAAGTGTACCTAGAAGAATTGATGCTGTTTTGAAGGCAAAGGGTGGTCACACAAAATATTGATTTGATTTAGATTTTTTTTCATTCACTTTGCATTTTGTTAATTGATAAAAAAATAAACCATTAAGACTTCTATTTTTGAAAGCATTCTTTCTTTGCAGCATTTTTCCACACCTGCCTAAAACTTTTGCACAGTACTGTATGTGTCATGCACACCATCAAAAATGTTGTATATGTATATTACAATAAAAAATGTATAACATTTAGGGGTATATTATTTACTAAGGTGAGAGTTGCCAAAGCACCCAATTATCAGCAACTTTGACCAACAATATTAAAACGGCAACAGGAATAAATGCTAAACCAGGCTTAGTTAACATTTATTTCTATAGCCGTTTTAAAACTATTGGTCAAAGCTGGTTATGATCAGGGGTTTGACAACTTACACCTTTAGCTGGGTACACACAAGGACGAGGGATCGGCCGTCTGGCCAATCCGCTGTCCTGACGATTGTTAAGTGCATACACACTTACCGATCCTCGGCCCGATGTGATGTCAGTCACCGTTGTGATGTCAGTCACCGGCAGCCTCTGCAGCAAGTTTACTGACCGTCCGTACACACGGCATGATGTGCCAACATCGTTAACAGACATGTTGCTAGTACACACTGGCCGATGCGCCCATGATGTATCAGCCGTTCAGTTGAACCAGTGTATACCCAGTGAACCAGTGTATACCCAGCATTAGTAAATCTACCCCTTAGTCTTTACACACCATGCCTTCTGTTTGTGGAATATATGCAGTTGACTTTGGATTACATAATCTCATGTACTAGATAGATAGATAGATAGATAGATAGATAGATAGATAGATAGATAGATAGATAGATAGATAGATAGATTAAAATCATTTACTTACAGCCAACCATCATCATCGCAACGGAAAAAATCTTTTCTCCATCGGTCGTTGGAGCGATGTTTCCAAATCCAATAGTTGTAAGGCTTGTCATGGTAAAGTAGAGGGATGATATGTACAGAGAGTCTTTACTGGGTCCTCCTTCCCACAGCCCTGAGCCAGATGCATTATATCGGTAAGGAGTGCCAATGCTTAAACCTAACTGATAAAGCCAACTGTCTTTCTTGATTGTGTTGGTCACTTCATCAATAACCTCATAGTCACCTATGCTGTACCAGATGCAGGCTAACCAATGGGCGACAAGTCCAAACACACAGACCAGGAGAACCAGCACTGCAGCACCATACTCCAGGTAATGGTCCAGCTTTCTGGCTACTCGACCCAATCTCAGGAGCCGCACCACCTTCAGAGAGCTGAAGAGGCTACTGATGCCCTGAGAAAAAAATACAATTCGTTAGGATCCTCAGGCACAATAAAATAAGCCAAAAAAAAAATAAAAAAAATAAAAAAAAATATATATATATATATATATAAAAACATCCACATATACTGTATATACACATACATACATACACCTATATCTTTAGTATATTTACTAAAGTGAGAGTTTTTAGAAATGGAGATGTTGCCCATAGCAACCAATCAGATTCTACATAACATTGAACTAGCACCTTCTAGAAGATAATAGCTAGAATCTGATTGGTTGCTATGGGCAACATCTCCACTTCTAAAAACTCTCACTTTAATAAATATACCCCTAGGTCTCTATATCTATGTTGTTTACTATTTAGTAAACAACATTAAGGCTGGGTCCAATTAGGCACGAGTAAGTGCGGCTGCTGCACTTACGATACCTCCAGGCTTGCAGATTTTTGGGGCTGCTAGCAAAAATGTGCGAGTCCGGTGTGAGATCGGGCTGTAAGAGGGGTGAATTGCGGTGCAGTTGCTGGCGTCTCTTTGTCGTTGCAATGGCAACTTGCCCCTTTATGGCTAATTGGATTGAGCCCTAAGGCTTTTCTCCAGCATTTTTGCTGGAGAAAGCTTTAAATTTTGTTTCTCACTATTTAGATAAATCACTGATTTCTTTGCCTTTTATTTTCTCCAATAACAGTGCTTCAGCCCCCATAGGTTTGGGGCTGAGCACAGACTGTATTTAATAAGATGATAGAAGAAAAGGTTTGAATATATTTAAGGAATTTACAGATATTCAACATAACGCCATCTCAGGATGGCATAATGTGCACCCTCAGGGAAGACAAGCAGGAAGAGAATGTTCTTTACCTGTTTTCTCCCACCTGCATTGCGCCCGTCGGCTGGGAGGCATATGCACACAGGGCACATACTGTCTTTTAAAAGATGACACTGGGCTTTTATATCCTCCTTAGGATAGACCTTTTTTATGCTGCTTTTCTCTTTAGTTTTTAAATAGAGCCCTATGTGGGGAACCTATATAGCCATGGGGTTTGAGGAAAAGCTTCGTGTTTCATGTCCGGAGACCGGAGCTATTCAATAAACCTGCCATTAATATGCGCTAACTCATTGATTCAACATAAAATGTGGAATCAATGGGTTAAACCCAATCAGGGTGCCTTTAATCACGGAAAAGTCCACCTCTGAGTCTTAATACACCTTAATACACCTCGTGGCTAATTGACTCTCCCCTAATGTGTCTTAATTGTTTTTTTTTTTAACTCCATAAAGTTACTTCTTGCAGGATTTAAAAGTCCTGCAAGAAGAGCAGTCAGCAGCAGGGGGTGAGAGTTCCTTAGGATGGCCCATCACTGCTACAGCGCTGCCTGGGAAAGAGGAGAAGGTGCGGCCATGGCAGGCAAGTGGTTAACATAAAACAGGTGACAGCAATCTTAAGTGCTAAATCCAGGAGCAGAGCATTTAGTACCTGGTGGAAGAGGTCATGTTGGAGAGTAGGCTCTCACTCCTCAATCTGCCATGTCAGCAGGGAGAAGCTAAGTGGGCGGAGTCTAAATGACACCTTTCCAGAAATGCACGGTATGGATTGGCTGAGTTAGTGATAGTGATAGATGTCACAGGGCCTGATTCAGCAAGGAACGCTGTTGCTTATACGCACGCAATCGGCATTGCAGTGCACGTGCCCGAAACAGCCACTGCGATCGCAGAGGCTACGCAGACCCATGGCAGAGTGATTGACAGGAAGTGCCATTTGAGAGTTGTGACGGGGGGGGGTGGTCGGGCGAACGCAGGCATGCCAGTGATTAGGGACGGCGTTGCAGGGGCGTGCATAAATTATCCACAGAGATACTATACGCAGCCTGAGGCCTCATAGCGTGCGCTGAAGTAAGCGATTCCTGGGTGAGGTCTGACCTGCCTTACCTGTGCGTATGGGTCCGATCAATGTTACCGATTGTTTAGCTATGTTGCCCAAGTATACGGATGTGAGGGGTATTGGGCGTCCTTATGTCAGGCTGCGATTGCAATGCGAATGCAAACATTTACATATCACCGCTGATATTAGCAACTACATTGTGTGCCTATAAGCAGAGTAGGTATCTGTGCTGAATCAGGCCCACAGTACCTTGGATAGCTGTGTTATCAGCTTATTGAGATCTTGCGTGATCTTTGGAGGTTATGCAAGCAAAGATGTGGGGGGAACTCTAGCTTTACCCTATAGTCAGCGCCGGTCCGAGCCTAATTTTTTTGGTAATCAGATATAGATTTTGGCGCCCCCTGGTGAAATAATCCCACATATTTCAGTGTTTGAAATATTGGGAGTTCATGTAATAATGTAACCAGGGCCGGTTCTAGACATTGCGGAGCTCAGGGCGAAAGTTCCCAGTTGCTCCCCCCCCTTCCCCTCCAAAAAAAACCAAAACTTTTTTTAGATAGCGTTCCTCTATGCACGCACTTCCGGAAAGGGGGTGTGTCCTTGCGGAACACCCCAATTCATCACACTGTGGGCATGCCCAGCACTTATGAAGGTGCTGGGCTTCCCCCAAGCTCTCCCCTCGTGCAGTAATGCGCCTTACACAGTATGTCTTACACAGTAATGCCCTTTATAACACATTATGCCACATGCAGTAATGCCCTTTATAACACATTATGCCACATGCAGTAATGCCCTGTATAACACATTATGACACACGCAGTAATGTCCTGTATAACACATTATGGGTTCTATTTATTAACATTATTTTTACTAAAATAAAGTGAAAAAGGGTGTAACCCTTTTCACATTATTTTAGTATCACCTATAGTTACTATAGAGCAATTGGAGTAGAATTCGTAAAATTCTACTCCAACCCCTAAGTATCACTTATTTTTAGTAGGCAGATCGCATTTCCCATAATTGTAATGGAAAATGTGATCCGACCAAAGTTACTAAAAATAAATTACAAAAAAATACAGGGGAAATCCCTGTGATAATAACGCCACCTGGAGGTGGCGTTTTCCAGGGTCTCCCCCGGTTGCCGGGCTCCTACTCTGCTCTAAAAGGCAGAGCAGAGCCGGGAGCCAGTCCCAGTGATCAGCTGTGTGGTCTAAACAGACCGCAAGCTGATACACTGCAAAAAAAAAATAGTAAAAAAAAAAAAATTCACTTACCTGACTCCAGGGACCGGTGGTCGGGGCTCCGGTGATGGCTCCCCTCCGGTCGGCTGGTCTCCCATGCTGCACTGCAGCCCAGTCATCGAGGTGATTGGGTCCCAGTGCAGTATGGGATATCAGCTGACCGGAGGCATGGAAGACATCACCGTAGCACCGATGACTGCAGGTAAGTGCTATTAAGGGAGGAGGGGTCGCGGGGGGGTCCGCGATTGCGGGGGGCGGTTCTTAGTGTCAGGGGCGGAGGGGATTCGCAGGTACAGAGCTTTCTCGCAAGCTTTGTCCCTGCAAGGGATTTATACTGAATCCCTGTGATATTGCCTGAATTCGCAATGTGAATTCAGGGCCTGATTCAGAGCCGGACGCTCTGAATCACAGCTTATGCGAGCGCCCATGATGATGGTCGCGATGGTCAAGACCAACGCGACCATCAGGCTTGCGACGAGACCCTGCCGTAGGGTCTCGGTGACCGCAAGCCCTGGAGTGATTTTGGCTCTATCAGAGCCAAAATCACTCCCACTGACATCACTAGTGATGTCAGTGGGGCCGGACCCAGACGGTAGGCGTTCCCATGGGAACGCCTCCGTCTGGCAGCCACGCCCCCGGCACGCCCACCAAAGGGGGTGTGCTGTCAATCAACATCGACAGCACGCCCCCTTTGGTGCGAGACCTGGAGCGACGGCTTCCCCGTCGCTCCCCGGGTCTCCCGCATGCGCACAACGGAGCTCCCTCCATCGTGCGCATGCGCACTAGGGCACCTTCGACCCGCTTGCGAGTGCTCAGCGCTCGCGAGCGGGTCTGAATCAGGCCCTCAGTCGATAATATCACACAACAATCTGCATTACAAATGCAGATTGTAGTAAATAGAGCCCTTTGACACATGCAGTAATGCCCTGTATAACACATTACGCCACACGCAGTAATGGCCTTTATAACACATTATGCCACATGCTGAAGGGAGGAGGTACACGTGCGCTCCTAGGTGTGTGTGTGTGGAGAGGGGATGTGGAGTGGGGGTGGAGGGCGACTGGGGAGGGGGGGTATGGGGGGTGACGTTTATCAGTGTGTAACTGCAGTGTAGGTTGGTATGAGGTGTATAAATGATGAGCCAGACACTGTGAATTGAATCCAACCTGTTTATTGGTGAGGCACAATGCTCCCCAGGTGGTTCCGTGAGTGGGGTTGGGGATGGATGGGTGGTTCCGTGTGATCCTGGTCAGGGAGTAGGTGGACCCTTTTAGGGGGCTCCTTGTCGTGCGGCCCTTACTTTTGCACGTCCCCTTATCGGACCAGGATGTGTGTGTTGCCAAGGAAGTCCCATACAGTGGCAAATGGCGGCGTCCCGCACTGGTGGTGATGGTACCTACCGGTAGGTGTGCTGTCCCTGGTTCGGTGCACAGTTGGTATGTTCTCCGGTGTGGGCCCGGTGGTTGATGGCACCCTGCGAGCCCGCAGGGTGTTTTCTGGACGGGCGCCCGTCACTGCTCTGTGGGTTGGGATGATGCGGCGGTCCGCGTTATAGTTCTGTCCCACGTGTCCGTGGGGTTGGTGATGATCACCAATGGTGTTGTGATGCAGCAGTGGTGTGCGGGGGGTGTATTCTCCAACGCGTTTCGGCCTGAAGCCTTCATCAAGGAGTTACTGATTAATGGACTGAAAAGTGTTATATAGGAGGAGGGTGGGTGTGTGGGCGTTCTCTATTAATTGCATAGCCTATTAGGGCCGGAGGTGCTAATCCGAATGGGATACAGGTGGGTAGGAGGGGGCAGTGTGTTGTCTGAGTGATTGACACGTGTATCGGCCAAACCAGTGTGTTTGTGTGACTCAGCTGTGAGAGGGGGGTGTGTGCGGGCGCGGAGTCAGCGCCACATGGTAATGGCCGGGCTGTATAGGAATGAGCGTTGCCATGGGAGCGTTTGTAAGATCGGGTCTCCGTCTGACGTCACTTGCACACGTGAGTGCTGTGTCCTATTGTATGTAAGCCTTGGTAGGTCATGTGGTCCGAGGGTGTGACGCGCCGCGAGACGCGTGTGTTGAGGGATCCCCCTCCGTCGTTAGGGTCATGTGGTGTGGTAGTTCCTATCAGGGGAGGGGATTCCGGGTGATGATGCTGGTTACCATGGTGACGCCCTCTATATCGGGCATGGGTTTGAAACGGGCACTGGGTGCAGGGTGTGATGCGCGGTGTGCGCCTATGCGAGGGGGAGTTAATCTATGTGCGTGATTGAGCAGCAAGGAGGGGAATAAAATCTACTTGGGGTTTGAATGGTTAGGTGCATCCTTTTAAGGAACGTGAGGTTGGTTACGTGATTACAGTTAGTATTGGGGGGTGGCGCTTCCTATACTCATATGTGATTGTCAGCGGCCGCTCGTTCGCTATGAGCGATGTTCGCACAACTGCGCATGCGTATGGGTCTTAATGCGCATGCGCAAACCAGTCATTGCGGTCGGAAATCGAGTGCTCGCAAAACAGCAAGGGGCTGCTAATTTGATTGACAGACTGTCCCGTTTGTGGGTGGTAACAGGGGAAGGTGCTTGAAAACGGGGGAGTGGAGATCCGAACGCAGGCGTGCATAACGGTCAAAAGGCGTTTAATGGGAGTGCATAATTAGTAAAGGAGCGTCATCGACCACGTCACTTGGTTGTCTTTTAGCCTGAACTGCTCGCAAGGATTGCGGCAGGAAAATCCTACCACAAGCACTGCAAGCAGTTCAGATGCCTTTCGATGTACCCGATTAATCAAATAAATACCGGAGATGACGTGTGATGCGAATGGCAAAGGGGCGTCTTTACAAAATAGCGAGCGCATTTTTCGTTCGCTCGTTCAGACATAGAGGCATCAACAAACCGCAATGAGCGAGCGTTCAATTTAAATAGCCGGCCCCTTTTTTGGAACGACCGTCCGCAAATAGCGTCCGGCTCTGAATCAGGCCCATAGTCTCCGCATGAAAATAATAAAACACATAGGGGCATATCCAATTAGCCGCGGGATTTCACCCGCGGCTATTTGACAGGCAAAAGTCCTGCGACGCGGGGTTTAGCTATTCAATAAAATAGCTATTTCACTGCGTCATTAGACCGGGACTCCGGCGCGAGAACACACTGATTCCGCGAGAACTGCGGAATCAGTGTGTAATACCCTCTCACGCGAGGCCGAATAGGGCGGCCTCACGCTGATTTTACCTCGCACCTACATGAGGTGCGAGGTAAAGTCAAACAGCGGGGACTGACGCGCGGGGTCTCAGCAACACCAAAGTAGGCAGGATTAGTACATCACTATACAATTTGTTTACGTCATGATCCCCACATTGTACAGCTCTGCGTAATATTTAAGCACTCTGGGCCTGATTCAGACCCGCTCGCAAGTGCATTGCGCTTGCAAGCGCATTGCGCTCGCAAGTGGGTCGATGGTGGCCCAGTGCGCACATGCGGCGCGTGAACTGCGAGTGCGGAGGCGTTCCAAGGCTTCACAAACGGAGGCATTCCCAGGTTTCACAAACGGAGGCATTTGTGGGCGGCCCCACTGACATCACCAGTGATGTCAGTGACAGAGCTTCCGGCTCTATTTGAGCCAGAAGCTCTCTGGGGCTTGCAGCCATGAGACCCTACCGCAAGGGTCTCGTCGCAAGCCCGATGGTCGCGATGGTCTTGTGGTAACCCACAGCTATGCGAGCGGCCAAGAGGCCGCAGCTAAAAAAACCTGCGCCCGCCCTGATTCAGAGTGAGCGCGCGCTTTTTGCGAGCGCCTCTGAATCAGGCTCTCTGTTTGGCAATACCCAGTCTCTTTTTTTTACAGTGCCCCAGTATAGCTAGTGCTATATAAATGTTAATACAAATATAAATAAATGGTAATAATAATGCTTGTTTTACTTTTCTTGTGCAAACCAACTAGTGCTGAGCTGAATGGGAAAATGTGAGAAGTCGGAGCAATGATGAATAATGTTGAGCATATAAATCACAAAGGGGGGACAAATTATGGGGTGCACATAAATCACTGGAGGGGGCATGCAAAAAATGGTGTGCACCTAAATCACAGACGAGGTGAATAATGGGGTGCACTTAAATTACAGAGGGTAGGAATCTTGGGGTGCACCTAAATTACAGAGGGGAGGAATGTTGGGGTGCACCTAAATTACAGAGGAGGGGATGAATGTTGGGGTTGAACTAAATTACAGAGGGAGGATGAATAATGGGATGCACATAAATCACAGTGGGGGATGAATAATGAGGTCCACAAATTACATGGAGGGGGGCAAATAACATGGTGCACTAAAATCAGAGGAGGACAACTAATGGAGTGCACATAAACCACAGAGGGGGGACTGCTGGGGGCCCTAGGACTGGCTGGGAAGGAGGACACTGTGGTGGTATGCCCTGTACTGGAGGCATCTGCACCATCAATTACAGCAGGGGAAGCTCGCGCCCTGCTCAGCCTCACAGCAGCTTTAGCCCCCACTGGACATCCCATGGGGCCAAACACACTGTGGCCTCCATCTACCCGGCCTCCTCGGCTGCAAAGTTTTCTCCCAGAATATCCCCCCTCAGCTGCCTAAGAAACACTCTGGCTCTGCTCCTGGGATTCCGCGCCAGCCCGTCCTCCCCTGTTCCACAGCCACCACCACAAATACAGGTTTGCAAGGAAGGGGGGTATATCTGTAAAGAACCCAACGGCCCGATTGCTTTCTAACCTTCTAACCCCAGGTCATCTAAATACATAACATGGTGTAAGGGGGAGGTATTTGTGTTTCAATGTTTCTATCCTTTTTGTCTCCTTTTCAAGTAATTATAAAATTAGGCAGATCATCTGCGGTTTCTAGCCATCAAATCCATCTAATAATACTGCAGGTTGCAAATGTACAATTGGGGTGGTTGTGCTCTGTAATAATTCTCTACATGTTATTAATTTCCTTTACAGAGATATTTACTGTTTTTATTTCCATCTCACCTCACCAGTAACACATTAATCTTCACCTCTATAGTAATGCATCACTGCTGCATTCCCCTCCCTCACCTGTGTAGTAACACATTTTCCTTTCTTACCTCTGTAGACTAGTAACACAGAGGGTCCCTAACACTACACTCCATACTGTACACTTACCCCCTAACCCAATACTGTGTCCTCATCCCTCTAACCCTGCACCCAATACTGTGTACTTATTCCTCAACACTTAACCCAATACTGTGTACTTATCCCCTAACCCTGCTAATACTGTACCCTTACCCCATAACCCTGCACCCAATATTGTATATTTAACCCCATCCCTTCCCTCACTATTCAAATAGGAGAACCACACCAACTGCCAGTGATGCTTGGCAGCACTTGGGATGACAGTTGGCATTTGAACTGTGGGCCTGATTCAGAGCCGGACGCTCTGACCAGAGCGCTCGCTCTGAATCAGTGCCCTCCTACCTAAAAATGGAGCGGCCTCCTGGCCGCTCGCATAGCTGTGGGCGACCACCCACAGCATATGCGAGCGGCCAAAAAGATGGTCGCGATGGTCAAGACCATTGCGACCATCGGGTTTGCGACGAGACCCTGTGGTAGGGTCTCGGTGACCGCAAGCCCTGGAGTGATTTTGGCTCTATCAGAGCCAAAATCACTCCCACTGACATCACTAGTAATGTCAGTGGAGCCAGACCCAGACGGTAGGCGTTCCCATGGGAACGCCTCCGTCTGGCAGCCACGCCCCGGCACGCCCTCCAAAGGGGGCGTGCTGTCAGTCACCATCGACAGCACGCCCCCTTTGATGCAAGACCCGGAGCGACAGCTTGGCTATCACTGTCCGGGTCTCGCGCATGCGCACGACGGAGCTCCCTCCGTCGTGTGCATGCGCATTGGGGTAACATCGATCCGCTTGCGAGCGCCCTGCGCTCGCGAGCGGGTCTGAATGACCCCCTGTGTTGCAGCCACAATGACACAGTCAGGCAGGACACTGCACAGGGGGAGGAAACATTTGAGCCCTTTTCACCCCTATAGGAGTCGAATTTCAAAGAAATCCATTCTTAGTGGGCACCTATGTCATTGAAGGAATATACTCCCTGTGTTAAGTGTGTTAATGAATACTAAAAAAACGATAATTAAGGAAAATGTCCTTAAAACCGTTATTTTAGTGATGAATAGGCCCCTATACCTCTCCACCCTTTTCTCCAACTGTATGTATTTTTTCAATTGGGCCGGGTTTTTTTTTGCCCCCCCCCCCTTCCATGGAGGATTACCTTGGTGCAGGGTCAGACAGGCCAAACGGTGTATAGGGGAAATCTCTGGTGGGTCCCACTGCTTGCGAGCCCCACCATCTCCCCTAGGGGAGAGTAACTTGGTAAAGTAAAGATATGGTTGAATTAGGGCGCCTGGTGTGTGGAAATTACACCAATCTTAGCCCTCCTGCATATCACAGTGGATGGTTCTGGCACACCCCTGACCTTTCCTTTATAAGGCCCTGTTCTCTGCATGTCCTCTCTAATGGTTGGCCAAGTCCCTCCCCCTGGTAGCTAGCCACACCTCTTAAGTTTGGGCCCCTACAATGCTTTCCCTGGTGGGACCAATCTGACACTGCCGTGGTGTTATCAATTTTTCTCCCATTTCTTCCCTGTGATATCAATTTTTTTTCTTTATGATATGGAGTTGGATCCCCCAGAGGAGTAGACAAGTGTGTATCTATCTTAAGTTACGTAGTGTCACATCAGATAAATAATTAGCTTTATCCATTGTTTCTAAATTAAAAACTATAGTTAAAACAATGGGAGGTGTCTGAAGGGGTAAGGATGAAAGGCCACAAGCTGTTATATAGTCCTTACCTGAAGATGTTATTCTTTTTCTGAAGATGTTGTTGTTCTGGACATTATTAAAGATGTAACTAAAGTCCTTATGGTAACCCTTATCCAAAGTTGCATACATAAAGCAGGAACTACTCAGGGAGTATCCATGTAGGACAAAATGTCACCACAAAATGGCTGCCAGCAGCTGGGCATCCTTTAAATAGGGTTGAGACCTGCATTGTGACATCACAATGCATCCCGCAGCAGCTGGAGATGGCTGTAGCTTAGATCAGCTCTGGGCCCTACCTGCCACATTGATCTAACATCAGTAAATGTTTGTGAAGACTGGTGCTATATTAGCTCTGCTTTCCACATCTAGAAGAGGATGCTGCAGCAACCCCACAAGAAAATCTGCTGCCTCAGTGAGCCAGTTGCAGTCACATAGAGAACTTGCAGACCCAGGGGGAGGAGTTTTTGGCTAAGTGATGGCATGACATGCGATCGCATGTCTTGGCGTGCGATCGCTCTGTGTATGTAGACGCCCACCAGAATGTCTTAGGACGCCCACTTGCGTACGTCATCTCCAGGAAGTGTATGCAACCATCGGTACATCGGGTAATATCAGATGCGATCGCAGCGCTTGTGGCTGACCATACCCTACCACAAGAACTGCGAACACTTCACTTTGATGCCCCCCCTCTAGTGTTTCTTCCGTTTATTCTTCTTCTTGCACGCACCGTTGTCAGGTGATGTGTACTATGACGCTGCTTCTAAATTATGCACGCCTCGGAAACGGCGTAGAGACACTCAGGCACGCCTGCATTTGCACCTCCACTCCCCCGTTTCTAGTGGCCAGCCCCTGTTACCACCCACAAACGGCCTCTCCCGTCACTCATTCAGCTGGGCTGTTTATGCACGGCGAGTGAACGCTTCCCAATCTTTCACACTGGTTCACGCACGCGTGCTGCTATGCATACGAATGCGCAGATTGCGAAAAATCATCCAGCTACGAGCGAACGCCTCTTAGCGACCGGGTCTGAATTGAGCCCATAGTGCCTAACAATTCTCTTGAAACTAGTAGAAACTAGTAGAAACTAGTAATGTCACTGAGGCATGAGGAACTTTGTGATGTTACTAGTTCCAAGTTAATTGATTGGCTACATTCTTAGTACAAATGGTTTCTGCCCACAAAATGGCTGCATCCAGAATGTCAGGGAGATGTATCAAACCGTTGAGAGAGATAAAGTAGAAAAGTTTCCCATAGCAACCAATCAGCTGCAAACTGTTAGTTTATAGACTGTGCTAGATAAAAATTAGCTACAAGCTGATTGGTTGCTATGGACAACTTCTCTACTTAATCTGTCTCATAGGTTTGATACATCTCCCCCAATCTAGGATACGCTTTAACCATTTAAAAACAGAACAGTTGGGTGGACTTTCTTTTGCTGGGTGATGTATGTATTGGTTTATTTTTGTAAACTTAAATAAAGTTAAAAAAAAAGACTGAACAGTTTGGATTCAGAAAACCTGCAAAGCACAATACAAACAATGAAAATGTCAATGTCTGAGATATTAATTCAATAGTACCAAAGCTTTATTGAACTTTTATCACTAAAATAAGACAAGCAAATACCCAGGATGAAAATTTTCAGTAGCCAGTGTTACACTGAACTAGGTCATGAAGTGGCCGCTCTGAAGATCAGTACAGATGGCCACTGTTTGCTCTGTAACTATATCATCCTTTCACTCCAGAGTGTTTTTATTGTATATTACTTCCAATTAGTGTTTATCTCCAGCAGGGATTCCAGTATTGCTGACCAATACTGAACAACTTTATTAGTCAAGATGCCACTATCAGCACTAAATAATATCATTAACAAACTACAGTACAAAGCATCATAACAGATTGCTGAAGGTGGAAAAACAAATTGTATTAATCACAAATTATATTACATCCACCTACGCTCTAGGACTGCAGCTAAGTCCACACTCTGGAGCACCAATCCTTCGCACATGTAAAAATAAAAATATGAGTGATCCAAAAGCGCAAAAGTCTTTAAAATGGATCTGTGTTCTATTTGCGATATCCCTTCTGATGGAACCTTTCACTAACAACAGTGAGATGTGTACACATCAAGGTTTCTTTAAATCTGCCTGGTCAAACCAACATATACATTCTGCATTCACCTTGACCAATGTAGCCCCCCTTAGATAAAAGCTCACCTGGGAACAGATATAGAACACAGATCCATTTTGAGGACTTTTACGCTTTTGGACCACTCATATTTTTATTTTTAAGTGTGCAAAGGAAAAACAAATTGGATATATATTATATACCATGTGTTTCTGTTTCACTGCATTCTTATGTTTATGACTGTGATATGCATTCCATTTACCCTACCTATATTGGTATATTTTGTAATAGACTACAATGCTCTTACAAAATAATTTGGAGTGGGGTGGGGCTTGAGGTCCTCATACTGCCTACCAGACTTAGGGGGATATTTATCATGGACAAAAATGATGGGGCCTGCATTGCAGAGGTAGACCCTAAATCTAAAAGTATTTTCTATTCTATGAGGGATTCTGGTATATTCCAAATCTCTTTCTTATCCCTGTTTATAGAACCTGCCTCTATTCCCCATCTCAAAGAGGTCTTATTCCAATTGTATATCATTTGAGGACCCTGTAAATTCCACCCAACCAAAACATGGGTGGGTAAAAGATATTGGGCCATCTCTGACCAAGAGATTCATGGTCAGACATTACACAGCACAACAAGAGGAAGCTTAGACCCTGATGCGGCAGCTTCTGGCCTCCCCCCAGCTGGTGCTGATTGCGGCTCCGTGAGATACAAGACAGGACGGCATGCACAGCTGAGTAGGATGTTGGCACACAGACAAACAGGGAGCTATTGGTCCACACAGTCACCTGCCCTTGTTTCCTCCACCATAATGAATCTGGCTCAAATTGACTGCAGATAGGGTCCTATGGGCCCGGGCTGTTTACGTCATACACCATTATTATAACCAGCCACTGCAGTACCCCCTGTGGTACCTTTAGATGGGAATAATTACCACAGCAGTAGAAAAATACACTGGAAAAGATACATTTTAAAAATGACTAATAAAAAGCAACTTTACCTCATCCACATTTTCAAAGGCATTGATGATATCGTATGGTAAACAAGACAGCAGGTCTATGACAAACCACGTCTTCAAGTAGTTCATTCTTATAAGTTTGGGATCTGAAATGACCTCTCCTCCTGGTCCAACAAAAGTCGTATGAAAGTTTAAAACAATGTCAACGAGGAAAATCACATCCACCACACTGTCCAACACCAGCCAGGCAATGTTGTTCTGTTTCGTCTTGAAAGAGACATTGTAGGGAACCATGATTGCCGTGTAGAATGTTAGAATCAGAATCACCCAGTCCCAGGTGGTCTTGAATGCACAGTAGTGTAATATGATATGCGGTGGAGTTTTTGGTGCTTCTTGTTTGTACTGAGGGAGGATATCTGATCCCAACTGCAGAACCTAAAAAAACAAAGATTTTCTTTTTTCAAAGAAATATATAGAAAATAAAATATATATATATACTGTATATATATATATATATATATATATATAAATATAAAACACAATGCAAAAGTGGAGCAGTTTAACAGCAAATCTGATTGTTTCACCAATTATTTAGGATTGGGATCGTTTGCAAAGCCCATCATTACATTTATATTTTCCACTCTAAATTTTTGCCAGTTTGCACATTTTTGTTACATTTTTCTCACAGACCCATCGTGTGTATAGATCTTTTGGGTGTTTGGTTCCACAGGAAGAATGTGGCTGGTGAAATACAGATGTGTCTACATACATCTATCCTCCATGTGCTACAAGTCGCGCCACACATAGCGCGGGAGCTCCGTGTGCCTTGGTAGCGCCGAGCGTTTTTTGTGCAACTTTTTACCTTCAAAATCATCTTATGCACACAGTGATGCCAATAACTAGTACAAGCAGATTCTGCTGATTAAAATGATATGCAGCATGCCTATGTTCTCTGTGTGTCTGCAGGTGTATCTGACATGTGAAATGCTATGTTACAGTGTCAGCGGCTGTAACACTGTAACGTAGCGTTGCGCATACAGATAAGATGACAGACACTCGGCACTACGGAGTCACACCACAGCATGGCATGATTAGAAGGGTGGTTTAACGCGCAAGGAGGCTAGCTGTAAGAGGACACATCTGTAAAACACTGTGGGATGATTCAGAGCTGGACGCAGTGTCGATTTCCCAAGCAAACTGCAGATATTTTAAGTCTACGCATGCGCTTGAGTAGCACCTGCCATAGGGCTGGTGCAAGCTTCGATGGTGCAACCGATGGTGCACCTAACTGCACACAGTGACGGAAATGCACTGTTAAGACGCTGCAAGTGGGCGTCTCAGTTGTTTGAAAATCGTACGCGGCATTAGCAAAAACACACAGATGTAACTGCAGCATAAGACATGGCCGCCTCTGCTTCCACCTCTGAATCTGGCCATGTATCCCTTCCGTGACTTACCCTCTTCCTTCCCAAAGTGACGTGTAAGTAAAATTTATGAAACCTTTATCGGCCAAGGCCATGCCTCCAAATGATGTCTGTCCTGCAAATCACTAGGACCTCAGCAAGAATGTAGAAAATGACGCTGGGGGGAAATTTAGGAAAATCTGAGATCTGTAGCTCATTACAGCCAATTTGACATTTGCTTCACGTTACAGCATCTTTTTTACAGTATGTGCAGTTGCACCACTTTACTAAACCTCTACCCATGTGATTTTCCAGCATGGGTTCCATCCTATATGAAGCTTGTGTTGAGCAGCACTCTCCTCCTCAATATTGTTTACGGCATGCTGGCCCAACAAAAATAATTCATAAAGATCCCAGATGTTTGGGTCATTGGTAATCTCTGCTCCCTTGTTCGCCAAGTCTCTCATGCACAGGAAACACAGTCCTGCCACAATTCCACATTTTTGAAAATGAGAAGACTGATCAAATGCCAGTGTACAGTAGCAGTTTCTCTATAGCGGATTGCCGGTGCTTGTTTATATGGATTATTCAATGTGATGAAAAACACGTACATTGTTCAGACAGAGATGTTTGATGTTTGTGTTCTTTGATGTTGGTCTAAAATAAGACCAAAGAGTTCTACATGAATAACGGTGGAAAATTCAATGATAATAATAATAATAAAAAAATGAAATATTCAGCCTATCCACATTCATGGGGCTGATTCGGAGTCCGACGGACCTCTGTGCACGGACACAAAAGGCAAGTTTTTGCATATAGCGCACACACAGGTGTGTATTTATGCACTTTTTTGTATGTTCATCATATGGAACTCTGCCAGATTGGACTTTAGGTGAAATTGGTCAATTCAGGGTGGCAACAATGCAAGCACATGGAGCTGCCCTGTCTTCTGGGATTGTCCTGGGCAGGGGCATTTCTAGAAAGGAGGGGGCCGGTGTGCAGTCTACGACATGGGCCCCCTTCTCTCTGTCCAGCGGCCGGCAGCGCACTGAGCTGTGCGCGGCCAGCGCCGGAGTTATAGACTCTGGGCACTAGAGTGCGCTCAAAGTCTATAGAGTATGCGCAGGTCACCGGGAAAATGGTCACGGCGGCCATTCACCCAGTACTGCGCATGCGCAAACGACTGGAAAATGGCCGCTGCTGCCATTTTCCAGTCGTTTTTACAGCGCCGGACCCCCGCTCCGACGTGGGACTAAGTAATACTATGTGCAGGGTGTCGGGTGCGGGGCCCCCATGGACTCAGGGGCCCATATAGCTAGTGCTGATTCTAATGATGACAGACCACTCAGAATAGTGGCAGCTGGCATAAAAATCTATGGGTGGCATGGGTTTCCACTTGCAGATGCACGAGCCCCCGCATTAGCCCTATGGACTCTCATATTAGCGTAAGGTAGTAAAACTGGCTTCCGCGGCTGCCCGCCAATACAGCCACTATGCGTGCGTCTCAGAATCGAGCAGTATACGTTTATGATGTATCAAAGGATATTTGAAGTCACCAAGGATTCTCAGGACCATGTAAAAACACAAGACTGCATACATGCCAGAAAAGCTTAGTGAGATGCCTGCATGTTTGGAGGATGGAAGACCACCATCACCAGGAACATCACCTCTCTTTGTATGATCAGATATAATGACTTGAGAGTCCCCCCCACATCTATACGCCTACAGGCACCTCAGTGCACGCTGCTCTATAGATGTAACTGCCGAAGGACAGGCTGCACTGCAGCAACGGCATCAAACAATGCTCTATTTTAGGAAATGTTTATCTAGAGACATAAAATCAGCAAATATATGGATTTGGGTTGTTTGGTTGCATAGTAACATGTACATGGTGGTGTCAAAGTGTCCATAATTCAGAGTGTTCTTAGAAACGATACCTCTGCCTTCAGCAAAAAAAAAAGGAGCTACTTTTATCTTAAATTTTGATTAGGTTCCAAAGGCTAACAACACTCACTGAATTATTAATTGGGGCAATCTAAAGATCTCATCAGTACATGAATCATGCAGTACAGGACAGTCCACGTCCTATTACACACTATGTGGAAGGCAGGACAGAGGAGTAACTGTACCCCAAAGGGGATTAATTACAGATGTGCTAAGAAAAAAATGTCATACTGTATCTTTCTAACGGACGTGTTGAATTTTTAGACCGTGCTGTATTATCTGATGCTGCCTTTCCCAGTGCAGTAAACTGTTGCAAAACCACGGACGGGAAAAGTGAAGCTTATATTCATGAAATAACCTGAAAATTATAAGATAAATACAAAAAAAACATAGGTGTCTTTCCTACTAAGCCATGTAAGCTACAGCATTTACACTTCACAAAGGGGCTAATTTTAGATATGCAATCATACATTACAGTTTTATTTTAATTAGGCACATGAGTGCAATAAAGAACCTTTGTACTCTTGCGGGAAAATGTTTGAAGCTAGCTTGATTAGTAACTTCTTAGAAAAGAGGGGAAAAAAGAAACAAATTACATTAATTGTTAAATTTTTACTAATTAATTGTTCTGTAACTTTACTAAGGTGGGCGATCTTTAAAGGATCACTAGACCTAAAATATTACAAATATTCAAGAACAAGCTTCAAAACCAGTTGACATTTTGTTGTGCATATTTTGGGGTACCAAGAGAAGGCAGAGGGAAGTGGGCAGGGCACAAAGTACCTGGGCCTGTTAGGTGGACCAGGCTGCTACGGAGACAAAGCCATGCACTCGAGGTGCCGTGACACACCTTCCCCAGCAGGGGGCTCAGCATGTGAAGAGGGCAATGGTAATCACAAAGTGAACATGCCCCTTGGTACAGGGACCCAAACATTTTCCAGTTGGCTACACACACATTCTGCAAAAGGTGAGTGCTGTAAATTGATCTGCATGCAGAGTCTTCCAATGTGGTTACTCACGGGAAGTCTACTGTGCATGGGAAAACAAATCCCACCCTCTGTATCCATTCTGGAAACAATTTAAAATATTTTCTGGTTAAAAAAAATATATATACTGTAAATACATATAATATGAGATATGGTAAGAACTTACCCTTGTTATCTCTATTTCTACGAAGTCCATAGGGTTCCACAGGATACCTTGGGGTATAGGTGTGACGTCAGTCGCAGGGCACCAAAGAGTTAAGCTTTCAGCCTCCCAGGATGCACTAGGTCCCCCTCCTATACCCCGCCCCCGGGCCAAGGCACCTCAGTTAGTTACCAAGCCATAGGCCGGAGGAGGAGAAGGAAGAGAGAGAAGAAAGATCTGGACACATACAAGAATCACATTCTCACCAGAGGGAGACGGAAAACCGGTGACCAGAGCAAAGCCCATCTGCAGCACAGGTGCGACAGGGCGGGAGTCCTGTGGAACCCTATGGACTTCGTAGAAATAGAGATAACAAGGGTAAGTTCTTACCATATCTCATATTTTCTACTTCAGGGTCCATAGGGTATCCACAGGATACCTTGGGGATGTCCCAAAGCAGTATCCTTTAAGGGTGGGGACGCTCCTGTGCAGAAAGGAGAATCCGCCGCCCGAAGGAAGCATCCTGAGAGGCGAAGGTGTCAAACCTGTAATACCTCACGAAGGTATGGACAGAAGACCACGTAGCAGCCTTGCAGATCTGAACTGCCGAGGCACCACGTCGAGCTGCCCACGAAGGACCCACAGACCTAGTGGAATGAGCGTTCAGAGAAGGAGGGACCGGTAGGCCTTCATGAAGATAAGCTTCAGAAATAGCCATACGGATCCAGGCTGCCAAAGTTTGCTTTGAAGCAGGCCAACCCTTTTTACGGAAGCCATAGAGGACAAACAAAGCGTCCGACTTCCTAAACGAAGAAGTGCGGTCAACATAAGTCCTTAAGGCCCGCACAACATCCAAAGAGGCCTCACCCACGGAAAGACCCGGTGAGTTAAAAGCCGGAACAACTATTTCCTCGTTAACATGAAACTGGGAAACAACTTTGGGAAGAAACTCGGGCCGAGTGCGGAGCACTGCCCTGTTCCCATGAAAAATCAAGAAAGGGGGTCTACAAGAAAGAGCCCCTAACTCAGAAACACGTCTGGCCGAAGCAATGGCCAGAAGGAAAACAGTCTTAGCTGTTAGCGATTTAATATCCACTGAGCCCAGTGGTTCAAACGGCGGTCCTTGGAGAGCCCTCAGGACCACAGCCAAATCCCAAGGCGCCACAGGTGGAACAAAGGGCGGCTGAATACGGAGAACACCTTGCATAAAGGTGCGCACATCCGGGATTGTAGCAATCCTACGGTGAAACCAGACAGATAGGGCCGAAACCTGTACCTTCAAAGAAGCAAGGCGAAGCCCATGATCTAGTCCCGCTTGCAGGAAGGCGAGAATCCGAGACAGACGAAACTCCCGCGGTGCATAACCTCTCGGTCGACACCACTGGAAGAACGTATGCCACACGCGATGGTATATCCTCGCGGAAGACGGTTTCCGAGCTCGTAACATGGTACGCACCACAGAGCTGGAAAACCCCCGGGACCTCAGCATGGCCGTCTCAACAGCCACGCCGTCAAAGACAGCCGAGTCAGGCCCGGGTGAAGGCAAGGACCCTGAGACAGAAGGTCCGGTCGTAGCGGCAACCGCAGAGTACTGTCCACGGACAGACCCTGAAGGTCTGAGAACCAGTGCCGTCTGGGCCACGCGGGAGCTATCAACAGGAGCGTCCCACCTTCCTGTTTGAATTTCCGGATTACCCGTGGAAGAAGGGAGACCGGAGGGAACAGGTATGCGAACCGGAACGTCCACCGGACGGACAGAGCATCCACCAGAGACGCCCCTTCGTCTCTTGTGCGAGACCCGTACACCGGCAACTTGTTGTTGTGCCGGGACACCATGAGGTCGATTTCTGGAAGACCCCACCTGTCCACCAGTAGTTGAAAAACGTCCGGGTGCAGGGACCATTCCCCTGGATGAACGTCCTGGCGACTTAGAAAGTCCGCCTCCCAATTTAGCACTCCCGGGATGAAGACCGCTGATATGGCCGGAAGATTGCGCTCCGCCCAAACCAGGATCCGAGAGACCTCTACGAGAGCCGCCCGACTGCGAGTTCCTCCTTGCCTGTTTATGTAGGCCACGGTGGTAGCGTTGTCCGACTGGACCTGCACCGGGTGACCCTGGAGAAACCGCTGTGCCTGCAGGAGAGCATTGAAGACCGCACGGAGTTCCAAGATATTTATTGGAAGCTCCGCTTCTGTCGGCGTCCACCTGTCCTGGAACAAGTGTGGACCCGAAACTGCTCCCCAGCCCCGAAGACTGGCGTCCGTTGTCAACAGGACCCAATTTGGAACCCAGAACGGACGTCCCTTGTTGAGGTGGGTCGTCTTTAACCACCACGCAAGGGAGAGGCGAACCTCCGGGGTGAGCACAATCGTCTGGAACTTCAGAGACTGAGGCAGCCCGTTCCACTTGGACAGGATCAGGTGCTGCAGAGGTCTGGAGTGAAACTGGGCGTATTCCACCATGTCGAACACCGACACCATGGAGCCCAGTAACCTCATCGCCGAGTGTAAGGACACCCGGCGGCTGTGTAGACAACTGCGCACCCTTGACTGTAAAGCAGAGATCTTGTCCTCCGTCACGAAGATCCTTTGCTGTCCTGAGTCCAATAAGGCTCCAAGATGCAGAATCCTCTGAGACGGGATTAGAGTGGACTTCTGCCAGTTGATTAGCCAGCCGTGCCGTTGCAGCAGTGCAATGGTCAGGTCCAAGTGGTGTAACAGGAGCTCTGGAGATCCTGCCACCAATAACAGGTCGTCCAAGTACGGCAACATGCGGACTCCTTGCAGCTGCAGAGAAGCCTCCATGACCACCATCACCTTGGTGAAAACACGTGGTGCTGTCGCCAGGCCAAAAGGTAACGCCCGAAACTGGAAGTGGTCGCTGCGGATTGCAAACCGAAGGAACTCTTGATGGCGCAAAAGAATAGGGACATGCAGGTAAGCGTCCTGTATGTCCAATGACACCATGTAGTCCCCAGGTTCCAGCGCCAGAATGATGGACCGTAGGGTCTCCATCCGAAACTTCGGGACCCGCAAAGACTTGTTGAGTGCTTTGAGGTTGAGAATCGGACGATAGGATCCATTGGGTTTCTGTACCAAAAATAGATTTGAATAGAAACCCTGGCCCCTCTGGGAGAATGGAACAGGCACTATAACTCCAGCCTGGAGCATAGTGTGCAATACCTTCCGCAGCTCCGTAGCCTTGTTCCGGTCTGATGGTAGACCCGTGGTGAAGAATCGAGCCGGGGGTCTGTGCCGGAAGGAGAGGGCAAACCCATGGGAGACCACCTCCAGAACCCAAGTGTCTGTTGTAGTGAACGACCAACACCGGGAGAACTGCAGCAGGCGTCCTCCCACCCTGGGATCCCCCAAAGGGAGGCCCGGACCGTCAGGCCGCAGGCTTGTCATCTGGCTTGGGGGCCGGACGTCTGGTACTCCATGCCTGTTTCCGGGGCTTGACCGATTTCTTAGGGCCAGCCTGTCGAGGAAACGACTGTGGTTTGGGCCTGCCCTGGGCCCTAGATGACCGAAAGGACGATGGTCCAGAACCAGAAGGAGCAGCGGCCGACGGGAGACAAGCAGATTTGGCTGCCGCCAGCGTGGCCACAATCTTATCCAGATCTGGACCGAAGAGAACTTCTCCGGTAAACGGCAACGCTTCCAGACCTTTCTTGGAATCTGCGTCCGCCTTCCAGGATCGCAGCCACAAGGTGCGACGAGCAGCTACCGCTGCTGAAGAAATTCTAGACACCAGAGTACTAATGTCTAGAGCCGCCTCGTTGATGTAGGTGGCCGAATCACGGAGATTGCCAATCAACTCCGCCTGTTCGGCCGGACAGTCGGATTCAAAAGAAGCCTCTAATGAATCCGCCCAGCGCTCCATCGCTCTGGCAACCCAGCAAATGGCCATAGCCGGCCGTGCTGCCCCCCCTGCAAGGGAATAAGCGGACTTCAGGCAGATTTCTACCTTGCGGTCCGTAGCATCCTTAAGGGAGGACATGGATGGCATCGGCAATGTGGCACTACGGACAAGACGGGTCACGTGAGAATCCACCTGTGGAGGGGATTCCCACTTAGCAAAATAATTATCCGCGAACGGATAAGCCACCGCCAGGCGTCTCTGCGGCTGGTATCTTTTGCCAGGTTGTTTCCACGCCTCCTCTAAATGGTCCACCAACTGACCCGAAAGAGGAAAGACTGTGGCATCGCCCTTCACATCTTTGAAAAAGGCATACTTAGATTTAGCCGCTGGGGGAACTTCGTCCTCAATCACCAAGGCTGTGTGGACCGCCCGAATAAGTCCAGGAATATATACTTTGGACTTAGCATCAGCGTCCTTAGTATGGAGAGGTTCCTGATCGTAAGGATCCAGAATCTCCCCATCATCAGACGTCCCTTCGTCATCCTCATAAGGAGCGGACAGAGACGCCACCGGCCTTTTATGAGGCCGCATCACAGACTCCCCTTGCAACACATCCGACAAGGGCTGTACAGAACTCGTCAGGGAGTTAACCCACGCTGGCTCCTGAGAACGCGGGAGCGGGGAAATAGCGAGACTGTGGGGTACCACCAATTGTCGTGGGAACCCCTGCGTGGGTGACGACACCACAGACTGCTGGGACAAACCCATCGGAGTAAACGCGGGCTGCGGAGCTAACTGGCCCACTAAAGCTGTTAACGCCTGAGCGAAACAAGCCCAGGGCGGCTCCTGTACCGGTGCTGTAACCGTAATAGGCCGCGCCATGGACAAACACTGCCGGCAAAGGCCCTCCGCGCTACCCTCCCCCTCCGCTAACGGTACTTTGCACGTGGTACACTGTAGCCGGAGGGGAAAATCACTTTCAGACATGATGGCACCACGTATGTGACCTCTCTCACCAATTAAGTATTAAATAGGCGAGAGACCACCCTGCAGCACCGCACTGCAAGGGCTTTAGCAGAAAGAACAGGGACAGTAATAAAGCTGACAGTTTTGAGAAGATACAGTTACAGGCAGCAGCGCTAGCACAGTCACATACAATGCAGAGAAATAACAATTCCTGCACTAACAGCGCTGATCACTCAACTACACAGACACAGGGCCTGGTAGGACACAGCGCTGCATACACAGATCTGAGCCACAGCGGAGGAGAGGTATGCGGGGGGACCCAGACCACGATGCTTCCTTCCAGGCTTCCAGCAGCGTTCACCATGCGTTGCAGAGAAGATGGCCGCCGAGGAGCAGAGAGAAGCTGGCCTGGGGGAGGAGCGCTGACACAGGACCAGTCAGCACAGTGCAGAGAGGGCTGTGTGCAGCGGGGGAGGCGCCGGCTGTGAGACAGGGAAGGCGCCGGCTGTGAGACAGGGAAGGCGCGCTCCCCTGGCATGCATTTAACCCCTGGGACGCCGCAGCGCTACTGCTCTGCTGCGGTCCGCTGTCCCAGGGGGTAGTGGAAAGCGCAGGTTCAGTACCTGGCTCCACGCTGCAGCCAGTCCCCAGGGAGCCCCCTGCCTGGGGACTTAGGACCATGTGACCAGCGGGGACCCACCGCGGGACCCCGCTGCTTACCTTTGTCCCCCTTGGATCCGGCCATGGTCCGGAACATCTGGGGTCACCGCTAGCTGTGACCCCAGATGCTCACCAGCATCCCCGGATCGGTACCGGCGTTCTGGTACCGGCGGGGGTGTAGGGAAGACAGCATGGACGTCAGGACTGACTGTCCATGCTGTACATCCAGATGTGCAGCCACAGCTGCACTGAAGAAAGCTTCAGGGGCTCTTCTAGCCCCCACTCCGACAGGTGCACCCGACCCCGGCCGGGCACCAAACTAAACTGAGGTGCCTTGGCCCGGGGGCGGGGTATAGGAGGGGGACCTAGTGCATCCTGGGAGGCTGAAAGCTTAACTCTTTGGTGCCCTGCGACTGACGTCACACCTATACCCCAAGGTATCCTGTGGATACCCTATGGACCCTGAAGTAGAAATATATTTTTTTTAGCGTGTTATTTATTGTTCTTTTATATAAAACTGTAAGGGGGTCTATTTACTAAGCTGTGTTAGGAGATAAAGTGAACGGTGATAAGGTACCAGCCAATCAGCTCCTAACTGACATTTTTCAAACACAGCCTGTGACACGGCAGTTAGGAGCTGATTGGCTGGTACCTTATCACCGTTCACTTTATCTCCTAACACAGCTTAGTAAATAGACCCCTAAATATTCTAAGTATTAACAACGGATTTTAGAACATGAAAAGTAAAGACGATTGGCCTCTGAAACTTCCTCCGCAACACACACAGTGCTCCCAGGTCAGAGGAGAAACCTACGTACATTTGCTAGTGATGGAATGAGAAGGTGACTCCCTATTGCCACTACTCTATGACTTACTATATAAAGGTTTCTCTGTACAGTTGGCAAACCCAATGTATCTTACCATGCACGGAAGATCAACTGCTGCCCTGCTGTTTCATATTACTGAACATTATAGAAGTCTATTTGGTAACCCACAAAATGGTATATAACAAGGAAAGCTACATTGTTTTCACCTATTGCCAGACCACACTATGGGGCCTATTCATCAACACTAAAATAACGGTTTTAAGGACATTTTTCTTAATTACCGTTATTTTAGTATTCATGAAGACGCTTAACACAGGAGATATCACTGATATCTCCTGGTTAAGTCTGCCTGCATTAATTTCCACACTCCCCATATATTAGTATGGGGATATGGAAATTATGCTATTAATCAAATTCCGAAAATTATGTATTTTCGGAGTTTGATGGTGTTACTATACGCCACTGTCAGGTGGCGTGTAGTAGGTTAAACGTACCTGCTGTCAGGTGGGCAGGTCCTCCGCCGGCTCCCTCCATCACACTGGTCGCTTCTCAGGCTCCGTCTGCTGTGCTGACACTGTGTTCTCCCGGCAGAACACAGTAAAGTTTAGAAATTAAAAAAAAAAAACATTTTCTTTTCTAAACTTTACTGTGTCCTGCCGGGAGAACACAGTGGGCCTGATTCAGACCCGCTCGCGAGCGCACAGCGCTTGCAAGCGTGTGGATGGTCCCGGACTGCGCATGCGCCACCTCCGGCGTGCGCATGTGTGAGACCCATACTGCGACGGCAGCTACAAGACGGGCGGCTGTCGATGTTGATTGACAGCTTGCCCCATTTTGTAGGTGGGAAGGAGGGGGTGGCTGCACAAACGCTGGTATTTGTGGGCGGCCCTACTTGAATTAGGTTAGCGACACTTACCTTTTGACGATCGGGATTTTCACCCATGCCGGGCTGCCGCTGTTGGGATTTGAACCTAATACCTACTACACCCTTACTCAGGACTGGCGCTGGGCTTCCCTGCGCCATCCTGTGCTGCACAGCCGAGCCCCTACCTTCCCCCTGAGCGCTTACCCAATAGAGCCAGGCGGAGGGTGGGAGGCGGGCTTGGGCTAGCCTGTGCATTTACACACACATCGCTGCCAGACAGTTAATCAGCAGCCAATGAGAGTCAGACAGACTCTCATTGGCTGCTGCTGCTGTGCCCACTGCAAGAGCCGGGCTGGAGCTCACTCATGAGCTCCGCCTTCCGGCTCTTGCAGTGGGTAATGGGAGAGATGTCATGACGTCTCTCCCATAATGCAGAGTTCTGGAGGACTGACGTGCGGACGGCAGCGGGAGCAGTGGCCGGAGCCGGGGGGGACCTCTAATGGGGGCACTGCATCGGGGGGGGGTGGACTACTACTGGGGGGACTACAGGGGGACCTCTACTGGGGGGACATCGAATGCCATAGGAGTCCACCCCCACCCCCAAAGTGGCATCCTGCACTACTGGGGGGGACCTCTACTGGGGGCACTACTGGGGGAGACTTCTACTGGGAGCACCACTGGGGTGGACCTCTACTGGGGGCACTACTGAGGGGACTACTCCTGGGGGCACTGCATCTGGGGGGGTGGGCTACTACTGGGGGGGCACTACTGGGGGCACTACTGGGGGGACATCAAATGCCAAAGGAGTCTGCCCCCGCCCCCCAAAGTGGCATCCTGTGTCTGCTCTTCAGGCATCTCCTGGGGAGCAGATACTAAAAGTAGGTATGAAGTGAATATACCCTATATCTAGTATCCACATCCTACAATGAGGTTTAAACTCCAAAACGCTCATCTTTTACCACTTTTCCAAGCAATGGTTTTAGGCAAGAGTTAAATGCAGAAAGGCCCAGCTGATAGACTTATTAATATACCATGTTAAAATGTGCTCTAAATCCGCTTTTCAGTAATTAATTTATATTTTATAACTTTTTTGGCATTGCAACATATAAAGAATGGTCACTGAAAGATAACACGATATAGAAAGCAATAGTGTCTTTATTGTACATTAGCAAAAGAAACTGCATTGTTTACAGTGGAGCTACTGTCTGCTACTGTCAGCGGGGGCCACTGACCTACTTGAATGCTTAAGTTTCTCTAATTAATATGTAATTAACTAGTGAACTTTGTAAAGTGTATCATTAAGTGACTGGCCTAGCAATGGCCTTCAACGACCAAATTTAGAATTTTGCGTAAAACAGTTTTACTAACTAAAGGGAAGCTAAAGTAAAATAGTCCACTTGATAATTATAGAGCATTAACGAAGTAGATCAACTTTATGATGGCAAATCGTTCTTCACTTAGGGGTATATTTACTAAAATGCAGGTTTTAAGAAGTGGAGTTGTTGCCCATGGCAACCAATCAGATTCTACTTATCATTTATCTAGCACCTTCGAGAAGATAATAGCTAGTATCTGCTTGGTTGCTATGGGCAACATCTCCACTTCTAAAAATCTGCACTTTAGTAAATATACTCCTTAGAATAAAAGCATATGTTCCTTCCAGGTTGCATGAATAGCAAAGTCAGCTAACCGTGAGCAAACACCCAATGTGCTGTACTTATTCTCCACAAAAAGTGACATACATTTGTATAAGCTTAGTTTCCATGTTGTTTCTGAGGTATCCATCTTTTACAATGTGACAGTCAAATAATAACAGCAAGAGAGTGCTTATGCATTTTCAGCAGTTGATTTCAGGCAGAGGTCCTACAGTATTTCAAATATGAGGCATTATTCTAGTAAATGTTAGTAATAATTTAAGCAGGTCAAATCTTTTTGGAGCGTAGTTACCCTTAAATGTACATTTATTACTTGATAGGATGCATCGATAATAATATAAAAAGGAGGCATAAAGGGCATTTTCATTTTTTAGTCTAAAGAGAAACATTGGAATTTCCACACTTCCAGTATATCCATATTGTAGTAAGTTACTGTGAAATAATGTATAAAAATAATGGTCTCTTACTTCTGCTAATCTGGAATGTTTATGGACCACCTCTGCTTTGTTCATAGGAGTCAGTTGCTGCAAGACACTTCGGCTGTTCGTCAAAGCGCGAGTTAGCCGGGCAAACTTTGTCCATCCTTTATAGAGAAACAAAAATAATCATAATAATAGTGATAAATTATGGAAATGAATCTGACATTTGTAAATAACTCCTGAGGTTGTTTTAATCTCAGCTTTGAAAAGTGGCCAACTAAGATGCCCCATCTGAAAATGAAAGTGTTCCAATTAAGTTGAATCAGACGTCAATTTAAAGAACCGCACTGAGAATATGTAGTTTAGTGCAACCCTGCAATATATATATATACATAATACATATATATATAAATATATATATATATATTTATATATATATGCCAAAGGACAGATACTCTGCTAGCGGCACTTGAAGTCTTGTGAAAGGTTTTAATGTGATACCGCAAAATTTATATATATATATTTATTTTATTTTAATTTTTTTCAATGGGTTCAATTTTAACAATTTCATTTTCAGATGACTAAGCTTAGAAGGATTATGCTTTGGTATCAATAATACCACTAGCAGTCACCTCTTAAGCAGCATAGTAATATAATTTATTAGCATGTTACAATTACCACAAATACGTCCAGTGTAGACTGCTTAAAGCTCATATTGAGTTGTTGTTTATTACAACACTTGTGTTTTTGGTATAAAGTTATTTATAAATCATATTATACAATCCTACATGTATATCATAATTAGAATTGTATAGCTATCCGTTTCATATCTATAGTATCTTTTAACAACATCTCATGATTACAGATAAGTGCGTCAACGGAGATGTAAGATAGTTACTTTGAAGATGTGTGAAAATTCACACCTTAAGATAATGTAGATGAGTCTTTCTAAGCTTTGGACCATCATTACTCCAGTGTAGTACATTGGTAGGGACACTATAGCCCCACTCTTTGTACTGAGGACCTCTTCTGGAGTCTCAGTGTGGCCTGGCCAAAGCAAATGAGGAATCCTACACACTGGGCTAAATAAGAAATGGCGGTAATTTTTGGTATGTGTTGGGTTCCGGCCTATTACTGCTCCAAGATGCCAGTATTGTTACAGGCAAGCATTGTGGGCAGATACAACTTTTACCGTTGAGGTGTACAAGTTTGTATTGGGAATGGGGGGCAATTCAGAGTGAAATATAAACAGAGTTTCCACCATCAAACACTGTACACTGTAAGTAATGCCAAATCATTTTATCGTTATATAAGGTGACCTCAGAGTTGTACTTTGCATATACTGTCTCTGTCATAGTACAGTTTCAAAGTGACTTTAGTCATTCTGTAAGCTGGTGGAGCTCATGTCTTTAGTGCATAGTGACTGGCAGACATCTTGCCACATTTCTGTCCTCAGAAAAAGAAAAAGCGGTTAGTGAGTTGGAGACATCAATACAGTATGTTGTTTTGTTGTGTGTTTTGGTTTAAATTTTTAACTAAGAAAAACGTTATTCTCCAAAAACCTTGTAAAAATGAAGAACAGTGTCTTTAAGCAGCAAATACAAAAATCTGATGCGCATTATAAAAGCTTAAGAAAATCAATTTACTTATCTCTAATATGAGGTGTTTTAGAGGTATTTCTCCATTTGAAAGCAATAGACTAAAAAAGAGCCAGCAGACCTGAAATACAAGTTGTTTAAAAGTGCATTTTGATCGCCTATATATATATAATTAGTTGTCATGGTCTCAAACCATGTATATTAGTAAAATTAGGTTAGCAAAATTCAAAATCTGCCATACACATCTCTAATTGGCTCCCTGGGGCGCCCTTTAATGAACTTACAAAAGGATTTCTTGTTTTGCCAAAGGGGAATACAGTATAACAGTATACAAATCATTGTTTCCACCAACATTATATCTGAAAAAATCTAATGCCTACAACGTATATTTGTGAATGCTGCTTGTAGCTTTTTACACTTAAAGAAAAATTTGTATTTAAAATTTGATGGCCTTTTTAAATGTTTTTTAAAAACCATTACGGCTGTGCCGAGTGCCAGGACACAAGGTTATTCCTGACATAGAATTAAAATGTGTTACCAGACGTTGTCGCTTCGCTTAGCATAGAAATGGTAACATTATAAGTAAACACACAGTGAGTAGTTTATTTGTACAAATATCCCCAAAATAACAACTATGTAATTGTAGAATTAATAGCATACATTACATGGATACAGTATTGAAATAAAATGTCTTCAATGACCTGTGTTACAAAATACTAGGCAGGATTTATAACTAACATCTGCCTGGGATTCAAGCTTACACAGGCTTAATTTTTACAAAGGTTAAAAATGTGCTTGTATATTGGGTCAAAGAATAGTCAGACCAGGATCAGGTACATTTTAGCGCTATTTATTAAATTTAAATAGCATAAAATAATCCATTAAAAAAAAACAAGTATTCATTTTCGCTCTTTGTTACAGAGCTGTGGCTCAATAATTTGTCTTCTATTTCAGAAACTTAGAATTGTTGCCAATAAGACAGCTTGTCTTGCTAATTATCCATCCAGCATGAATGGATAAATAAATAAAATCTGGAATTTCCAAGATTAACGAATAAGAGTGGAATAAAATATTGTAAAATATTTCTGTTGCCACAGAAAACGGTCTCCCACTTGCATGGTATAATATAATTTGGATTCGCAACACAAGCAAATCAATATGTGTTTGATTTTTCAAACAATTGACATTTTATTTCAATTCTGAAGGTGTTTTGACTGCAAAAAGCCAATAAAATAAGCCTATCTTAAAGCATAGAATAGGTATTCATGTATTAAACATGGTATTTTTTTTATTCTTTTTGTTATTATGAAACCTTAAGGTCCAATTTGATATGTTTATATTTGTATGTATTTGCAAATATATTTCTGCTTTAAAATGGCTTTCAGCAATAAAGGCACATTTATCTAATTTAGTACTCTGAACAAATCATAATGGGCAATACGTAAAAGGAGCGTGCAAATGGACATGTGAATGCGAAAATTAAACACAGTAAAGTGCTTAAGTGATTAAAAAGAAGTAGACGTGGAAGTGGGGGTTGGGGATTGCATATATTGGTAGTGGATTGTACACTGTTCATGGGATAATCACAATGAATTTTGAGCTATAATATGAATACTTCAATAGATGATGATGTAACCACAGGGGAAAACTTTACTAGGGCAAAATATTTGTACATTAAGGAACACTGTCTTTCCAATGCTTTCAACTTTGCCTTGATGTTTTAGATCAGATCAGCCATTAAAAGGGACACTAAACAGTCATTCCAGCTGTGTAAAAAAAAAATAATAATTAGTAAAGTTCTCAAAAATACATGCCAGATTTTCACTACCAGAAACAGATAAAATGTGCCTAAGTGTCCGCCTAGTGCATTTATAGCAAGGGAACTCTACTGTTTTTATTACACAAGAGATATGTAGTAGCTCCAACATGTGAACAGTGTGCCTAGGACACTGCTGAAGAGGCAAGGGTGAATAAACAGACATCTAAAGGATCCCCACATATTAGCCACACCACTGCACTCTACTAAGATTGAACTGAGAGCCTGGTCAGAATTAGCAAACGTAACCAGTGAAGTCAACAGAGGACAGCAGAGGTCACAATCTATTTTAATTACAGAACCAACAACAACAGAATTTAGGGGGTCTGAGTTGAACCAAGTTCGGAATCACTTTGGGCTACAGAGTTAAACCGAGTCCCGGTCTGTATCTTCCAGCCGTTCGGAACTCGAATTAAAGAATTGAACTCGGATTTTGATTTGCATCCTAACAGGTCAAAATTAAGTCATTTTACCTTTTTTTATTATATTTTATTTTTTTAAAAGCACAGATCCAAAACCAAAACACGTGAGGGTGGTTTTGCAAAACCAAAACACGAAGATGAGTACGGTTCCAAAACCAAAATACGGAGGGTCGGCGCACATCTCTAGTTGATATGTGCCTAATGACACTAAACCTGGAAGATACAAGAGATGGCCCATTGAAAGCATGGCAGAACTCCAATTTATATTTTGAGTTTTCTTCTGAGGAAATTGTGGTGTACCCTGCACCCGACTAAAAGGGAACCCCCCTCCTCTTAATGTACCAACTAACCACTTAGATCTCATTTGAAATAATGGTGTCTCACAAAATGGTATCTTGAATTTGCATGCGAGTGAATAAATAGGCTCATCCATAAGCCTAGCCTAGACTCAGCAGGGATCTGCCCAACACCTAGATGCTAAATTATGCAGTCCCACAGAGGCCACCATCATGGCTGGGAGTCCCCTTGCTGCTCCTTGAGAAATGGGTGAAATCACATAAGAATAGCCCGTGTTTGCGCAGATTCAAGTTTAAGTTGACAGAAAAGCAACATAAACTTAAATAACCATATGTTACAACAGAGGTAAGTAGTAGAGCATCTCTGAATGCACAGCACATTTAACATTGAAGTGGACGGGTTACAGCAACAGCAGCGGAATCACACAGGATTCCACTCTAGTCAGCTAAGAACAGGAAATTAGAGCTACAGTGATCACAGACTCACCAACACTGGGAAAATGTAGATCTAAAGGGGTGCACTTACCACCCCAACAACCCCATCACTGGCAGGTGAACGTTGTCATACAGGATTGATCATAAACACTATATGTGTCAGGTTGCTACACCAGAGGTGTCTTTGAGGGTAACATAATATTTGTGATATTACAGATCGAGGCACTCTAAAGGAGACCTCTAACTTCCCTAGCAACCACTCATGTTCCTGGGATTTTAGATGTAGTGTTGTTAAATCGCCAGAGCATAGTGTCTCCTATACAAATAAAAAACAACCCACATTTATGCCTATTGTCATCCCTTGTAGATATAGACGCATTTTTCCACATTGTCACACACACACTAGCTTATTAGGTGAGTGCTGATTGCTAGTTTCCAATTAGAGATCTAACCTAACAGAGCTAGGATAGCTCCAGTATTCAGCTGCTATCGTCACCTGGGTTATCCCAGCTGAGCGCGGACCACAACATATTTACTTCATAGAAGAAGAGCAATTGGCCTTGGCTCTTTTTATTGGTGAACACCGGCACTGAAAGAACGGCAGGGCCACACGTTCTTGCACCTAAATTGGCTGCCATGGCTACTGAATAATCTTGGTTTGAAGGGAACTCCGTAAGTGGTGTCATTACTGCCTCTCAACCCAGTGCCAAGTTTACCAAGCAAACTTTCTCTGTCCTTGTTTTTCTACTGATTGTTTTGTACGACTTGCAAGGGCCGCAACTAGGGGGGGCTAAGGGGGCACGTGCCCCGGGCGCTGGACTTGAGGGTGGGACGAGGAGAGGTTGCCAAGGTGGGGCAGCCCCAGGTAGTTGCACATGTGGGTTTGGGCCGCATGCCGGGACCTGCAGGCAGCCACCTGTAGCCCGCCCTTGAGAGACACAGTGCAGTCATCAGTCTAATGGGACGCCGGTCGCAAGCCAATCAGAGCTTGTGGACCGGCAGCCAAACAACAGTGGCTGCCGGTTTGCGGCCGGCACCACATTAGAATGACAGTGGCGCTGACCGATCCCTAGCATGTGGCATTCCCGTCCCGCACCGTCCGAGCTCACCCACCACGCAGCCCCGGCAGGTAAAAGGAGGGAGCTGGCTTACTGTGAGATCCCATTTTACTGTGAAAGTCCGATTTTAATAGTGTTTCATTTGTCAGTTCTGGGGGGCCTGCTGTCACTGGGGAGCATTACTGTGATATAATGTGTAGTAAGGGGCATTACTGTGACATAATGTGTACCCTTAAGGGACATTACTGTGGCATAATGTGTTGTAAAGGGCATTACTGTGGCATAATGTGTTGCAAGGGGCATTACTGTGTCACAAAACCACGCATCTATTTTGTGTTCTATATGTAGTTTTTTTTTTTTATTGGGCTGGGGGGGGGGCAAATTACTGTCTTGCCCCGGGTGACAGAAATACTAGTTTCAGCCACGGAGTTGTTTATTGTTCAATCAAGCAATAAGGGCTATGGGGTGCACAGCAGAGAGATATAAAAATACAAGGGGTACAAATACTCATAGGGTATGTCATCATTGCTGACCTATGGTTGGACCAATTCAGCCTCATAAGGTTGTAAAATATGAATAAGCATGGAGGATCTGAAATTGTACATCTGGACTCTGCATAGATTTCTACAGACATTCTAGATAAAAGTCTAACAAAAGAAAGACAGTGTTGCTTTGCAGGAATAAAGGTACAAATCAATTAGCCGATGAAAATGATTAACATCCACATATTTATAATGTCACAAGAGTGTATTATTCTGACAGTGACACATGTACATTTTGGATTCAAGAAGTTAGCTTGGATTTCACTTTATTTCTTGAAATAAATAGAAACTGGTTTTAAAAAATACTGATAGGAAATATTTCCTGGCAGAAAAGTCGCCCTACTGTACCCACAGGAGAAAATAACCTTTATCTACCAAAAAAAAAAAGAAAATAATTACTACAGACCGTCAAAATACTACAGCAGCTACTGAGACTTACTTTGTGTGTTTTTTAGCGGAGTTGGTCCAAGGTTAGCTGTGTGAAAAAGAAGTCCCATTTTGTTTTTCTTTTTTGTTTTTTTCTTTTGCAAGAAAAGAACGGTCAAATGAACATAAAAATGAATGACATATCCTAGTGCCACGAATGTTCTCAATGGAGAAAACGTACATTAGCAATGGTGATGCTACAGCACAGAATGCAGGTAATAATCAATGATTCTGTTATTTGAGCAATACCAGGTGAAAGGACAACACTAAATAACACATAGTTCATATTATATAATCACGTTTCAATAGAAAACTTTTACATTTCAAAGTTCGAGACAAAATGATGGATTGGAAAACAAACCCTGATCCAGGTGAGACACCTATATAAATTAAATGTATGTTAACCTCAAAGTTACTCTGCTTAACTATGCCAGGGAGATTAATGGGTATATATACTAAAGTGCAGGATTTTAGAAGTGGAGTTGTTGCCCATAGCAACCAATCACATTCTACTTAACATTTATCTAGTACCTTCAAGAAGATAATAGCTAGAATCTGATTGGTTGTTATGGGCAACATCTCCACTAAAAAACTGCACTTTAGTAAATATACCCCTAAGGTATTGTCAGCCAGATCTATGTGGCACTACCACCTTATACATCCGCTTATGAGAGCAGCGCCAGCAGCCATCACTATCAGCATATATTTGTACCAGCTATAACCTGGGTGAAAGAGGTCTGTCTGAAATTGGTAGATATATGCGTATGCTCACCTCTGAAAAGGCCCCAATTCTGTCTACATGCCCACGGTAAACTAATGGCAACTACAAGCACCTTGTCTGCTCCCTGTTACACCTATGCAGCCACAAGTGCAGTTCTGGCTGACTTCCGCGCTACCCTGAACAGCTCCGCTGATTTGCTGAGGTGCATACAGTATGTCCCACCTCAGGAGCACGGGCGGATTGGACATCTGACCAATGCCACATTGATCGATGGCCTGTTGGGTTGATCTAACCATATGGAAGCCTGGACGAGCTGCTCCGCCTCCTGGGGCTGTTTGGCTGTTTTCTCTAACGCTGGCTTGATGTCATGCAGTCGCATACTGGAGGAGATGCTCGAAGACGTAACGTAAGGTGAGGCTACGCTCCCACTTAACTCATGGTCACAACCTTTTTTTGAATGTCGGGTACTTGGTAGCCCTGGTCTGAAACTGCTCAGAAGTATGAAAATCACAGATGCAGCTGCTTGGTGTGGGGCCCTAAATTAGGCATTTAAGGGGTTAATTAAGGCTAGGAACAGCATCAATTTTAAGCAATGCATCAGGGTTGTTGAATTGTGAGTGGAATAATACTGATGGGTTTGTGAAATCTATAGGGAGCATATGGCGCAGGAACAAAAATGAAGGGACTCCTCTTGCAGACTATCCTTGCTTACAGCCTTTGTAAAAGCTAGTTCAAGTGATTTAACAAAAATAGATTAATCTTTCAGGGGCCTATTCATCAAACGATAAATGGCCCGGTAACCATGCGGAAACTCTAGTTTCCGCATATTTAAGTTACTGGGCCGTTCATCATCAGAGGTCCAATAGGACCCCCTTGGTTTTCAGCAAACTACGAAAACTGCTGCCGAGAACAAGCGTTCGTTAGCCCATGTCCTCACTACCTCCCCGGCGGCTTTGCGCATGCGTGACCCAACGTCGACGGGAAGCAGGTAAGTGACACAGCTACATCTGTAGCTGCGGTACTAACCATGGGGACAACTGCTTTTCGGGGAAGTTATCCCCTCACCGGAGCAATGATGAATTGCTCTGGTGTCACGTTTCCCCCGCTGCGAGTTGGATACTTAAGTATCCCTCGCAGCGAATTCAATACTTCATCGTCGGAGGTCATATGGCCTTTGATGATGAATAGGCCCCTCGGTGTTTAATTAAATAGAATTTAGGCCCTCATTCAGAGCCGCTCGTTAGCGGCAGTACGCTCGTTCCGAGCGATGTTCGCACATCTGCGCATGCGTACGGTTTTTAGTACGCATGCGCGAACCAGTCAGTGCGGCCGAAAATCGTTTGTACGCTATATAGCGAGTGCCTGCTATTTTGAGTGACAGAATGAGGCGTATGTGGGTGGTAACAGGGGAAGGTGCTTGAAAACGGGGGAGTGGAATTCGAACGCAGGCGTGCTTAAAGGTCAAAACGGGCGTTTTAAGGGTGTGCATAATTAATCCAGCAGCGTCATTGACCACGTCACTTGGTTTTTTTAAACTCAGAACTGCTCGCAAAATAGCGGTTGAAAAAACCAACCACAAGAATAGCGAGCAGTTCATACGCTGTACGATGTACTCGATTAATCAAATAAATAGCGGACATGACGTATGGTGCGAGCGGCCAGGGGGCGTTTTTATCAAATAAACGAGCGTATGTTTTGCTCGCTCGTTCAGACTTAGAGGTGTGAACAGACTGCAATTTGTGAACGGATCATTTGAATAGCCACCCCTTGTTTTTGAACGAACGACCGCAAATAGCGAACGGCTCTGAATGAGGGCCTTAGCATGCTTTTTCAGTCCCTGTATATGTTGAAGCTGGCTGCTGGGGTGTTATCAGACCTTGGTGCCCCTGAATACCTCAATTCTGCTTGTAAAATGCAATTGCCCCCTTGGAGAACTGTACATGCTCATTTACAGTTTAGCACATACTTAACTCCAATACCTCTAGTATTCCCCATGAAGAGTTCTCCGCATACTGGAGTTTAACACTTAAAGCTTGTGCTCCTGCGACTAGCGCTCCTATGCAAATGGACACTTAGGGATATGTTTTTGTCCGGCAGAGGACAGAGGATAGTGTACAAGACAGAACTACATTTCACCAAGTCATTAAAAAGTTTTAACTTTTATCCAGTTACCTAAAAATTGTAATCGTCCACACATTCTGTACCTGTTGCCCTTTATGGAGTTACAGTGTATATTACTCTTAAATGTTAATTAAATTATAGTAACAGCCATGAATAAATGGTGCACAAAAAGGCAGGAACCAGCGCAAAGTAAAATGAATAAGACTCCAGGTTATTACTTGCTTTTGCTCCCATGTACTGTAAGAACATACTCTAAAAATAATGAATAGTATACATAAAATATGTCAACCAAACACAAAACATTCTCAACAAAAGAAATCTTGGCCTATAGGCATTTTAAGGGTGTATCAGACAAATAAATGTGAAATGAGAAATAAATATTGAAAAGAAAGAAAAAGGAAGAACAGGTAAATATCTTTATTATCATATGATATATTTATTTCCTTACAAATTAGCTTAAAAACAGAAAACCACATTTCAGGGTGACTATATGGTGGAAGACAATTTTTCCAGGAACCCCTTAAGTTTAACAAATTGCGACAAGATTTTCCAACAGCACTAGTATTATAGGTGAAGAGACGCACACAGGGGCAGTGTCGCCACAAGTATACCTGCCAACTCTCTTGGTAAATCCGGGAGAATCACGAATTCAGGGAGCCACCCCCCCCACTCCCCCGCATGCTGCCCAATTTCCAACTGAAGTGGATAGTCCTGGGCCGTGATGAAGTGTAATTGCATCATCTTCGACCCGCCCCTGCTGTTAAATGCAGCGAATCACAGCTTTGTGCACTGAGGGATGGGACTACAATTACACAATCACTGCACTCCCTCCCCCATCGGACATGGCTATCTCCTGTGGGGCTCTCTGGGAGGGGGCTATGAATAAGTTGGCAAGTAGGTCACAAGGTTAACTTGGCATCCGCGTAAAGTACCAACATTTCACGGATGACTAAAACATTAAATTAATAACTTATTAAGAAAGTGTGCTTCTCCCCCAACCAGCACTGAGCACCTACCATCCTGGAAATTTAGACCAAACAGCCCCCCTCCCTCACTGATAGTGGATGGTGAGGGGGAGATGAGTTACACGATGTGGGACGAGAGTAAGGAAAAATAATGATGTGTGGATTAGTGGTGGTCAGTATTCATAGATGTAAACTATATTACTGTACAGACGTGTTAATCCTAATAATTTTAATGTACATAGGGTTATTACATGAACATTAAGGGATAAGGGGACAGAGTGCTGCAGCATTGTCTACTGTGCTTAATACCCAAACTACAGTCCTGGACACACACTACATCACGGGTATTCAACATGCAGCCCTCCATCTGTTGTGGAACTACACATCCCAGCGTGCCCTGCATGAGTTTTGCTATTAGGGCATGCTAAAGTATGGCAGGGCATGCTGGAATGTGTAGTTCCACAACAGTAGGAGGACCGCACGTTGAAAACATCTGCACTACAGGGTACTGCATACATTCCAATGTTCAAAACAGAAATGGAGAAAAAAAACACTTAAAAAAAAAATCAAAATTCATCAAAAATACTTATTTGAACAAAGTCGAGTGTGTAATAGATTTATTGTTATTTATTGCTTTTGTTTATAAAGGTCAAGTTTACAATCTTCTCACGTCGGTTGGCATGGGGGATAGGTACTTGACACAGAATAAACAAATACACTGACACATTTGATGAGGACAAATGTTATGCTTAGCTCCTCTGAGTAAATACTGTAAAAGTGGAGAAGACTAAAGTAAACAGTCATTAAAATAAAGGTAAATGAACGCCCTATTATATGGAAAAAATGCCACCACTTTGACTATGTTTATAAATAAGAAGTGGTAATATTATATAGATATGTGTGTCCTGGCAACTCAGAATAACCCCCCTGTGGCTGCCCTGCAGAGGAGTTAATTTGCATGAAGTGCTGAGCCTTGTAATATAAGAGGACTTATTTGGATCACAGAGTGTCTCCAGCTCATCCAGCAGCTTCCAAGAACAAGCTGAATAAGAAAAAAAAAAGCAAACCCTTGTGGTTATGTAATGCTGGACCTGGATATTGCCGCTGTGCACTGTATTCTAATTACTGCTAATGTCCAGTCACTGAACCCTTGGACAGTCAGTAAGTTGACAGTAACAGCCCTGAGACAATAATGTAGGTAATAGCAGTCAATTCCACCCACAGGAGGCAGCAAGACAGCAGGTAGATACAGGGGTCTCTGTAAACACAGATGCAGCATGCTCTGCACGGTGCTATCAGGTACCTGTAATACTGAATGCGGTCAGTGGGCGGAATTCAATTGATTTCGCGGCCCGCATCTCCCGTCCAAAGTGACAGGAGATCGCGGGCCGCTATTCAATTGTGCCAGCGTTTCACGCTGATCGCACCCAAAGCATACTTGCCTACTTTTGAAAAATACTTTCAGGGAGATTGCTATAGAATGCGCTGCGCTGCCGTTGAGTGGGCGTGGCCCGCCTGGCCCAAAAGGGCGTGTCTAGTTCCACCTATGGGTGTATATAGTCCTATTAACTGAGATCCTGACTCCCCCACTGACATTAATATATATCTGCCCTGCCACATTCACATTACTAGATGCCCGATACACACACACTACTAGATGCCTTACACACACACACATTACTAGATGCCCTAAATACACACACATTACTAGATGCCCCAAACACACACATTCACATTACTAGATGCCCTACACACACACACCCACATATTACTAGATGCCCTAAATACACACACACACACACACACACTACTAGATGCCCCAAACACACACACACACACACACTACTAGATGCCCTACACAAACACACACATTCACATTAATAGATGCCCTACACACACATTACTAGATTCCCCAAACACACACACACACACTGCTAGATGCCCTAAACACACACACATTCACATTACTAGATGCCCTAGACACACACACACACACACACACACGTTAGTGCACTCACCTTGGGACCGGACACTTCTCCTCCTCCAGCCTCTCCACCGAGCTCCCAGACCTAGCCACCACCAAACAGCGCTCTCTCCGCCAGACCAGAGCTTCTCTCTGCACCGGGTCAGCTCCTCCACCAGGTCTCAGTCCCCGCGGCTCCCATGTGCAGTAAGGAGAGTGGGAGCGATCCGCTGCTATGGCCACTTCCGCTGGAGACAGACTCTGTGGTGTGTGGTCTGAGTCTCCATGCGGCTTCTCACAGGTGCCCAACACCTGCGCTGCTGTCCCATCAGTGCAGCGCTGCTACCAGGCTCCATCCCGCCCAAGCACACTGTATGCGCACATCTGACTAGCACCAGCCACCGCTACCCACAACCCCGCGGTGGCCGGCCTTCAGGTAAGATGGCATCACGCGTCGTGACTCTATGATGTCGCCTGCAGGCCGCACCCCCTGACATTTCCAGAATCGCGCATGCGCAGTTCAATGGCTCCCAAAAACCAGGAGTTGAGGGACACTTTGCGGGGGAGCGGGAGGCTACATTAAAAACCGGGAGCCTCCCGCTAAAATCGGGAGGGTAGGCAACTCTGACCCAATGTGGTCGGGTTTAGCCGCGTAAAACGGCTAACCCCGACCAAAGTGCTCGGCGCGATCGCGAAAAGCGCCGTTTGGGCGCCCAAACAGGAGACTTTTCGCCCTCTGGGGCTGCGAGCTGAAATTGAGCGCTAGCAGCTGATCGCACCCGACAGGAGCAACAATAGAATAGCTCCGTCGGGTGCGAAGGGGGGAATAATCAATTGAATTCCACCCAGTGTATTCTACATGGGGAGGTAATGGGAAGGCAAAGATAGGCATGAAAGGGCTGTACGGAGGGAGTGGGCGGAAGAAGGCAGTCGTTGACGGGCTGCAGAGCGGGAGAAGGCAGGCATAAAAAGGTTGTGGGGCGAGAGCAGCCATAGAAGGGCTGTGGGGCAGGAGCAGTCAGGCATAAGAAGGGCTATAGGGCGGGAGCAGGCAGGTGCAGGAGGATTGTGGGGCAGTAGAAAGCAGGTGTAGATGGGCTGTGGGGCAGGAGAAGGCAGGTGTAGATGGGCTGTGGGGCAGGAGAAGGAAGGCATAGGGGGACTGTGGGGCAGGAGAAGGCAGGTGTAGGAGGACTGTGGGGAAGGAGAAGGCAGGCATAGAAGGGTTGTGGGACGGGAGAAGGCAGGAGTAGGAGGACTATGGGGCAGGAGACGGCAGGCATAGATGGGCTGTGGGGCGGGAGAATGCAGGTGTAGGAGGACTGTGGGGCAGGATAAGGCAGGCGCAGGAGGATTGTGGGGCAGGAGAAGGCAGGTGTAGAATGGCTGTGGAGCAGGAGAAGGTAGGCGTAGGAGGACTGTGGTGAGGGAGAAGGCAGGCGCAGGAGGACTGTGGGGCAGAAGGCAGGTGTAGATGGACTGTGGTGAGGGAGAAGGCAGGCGCAGGAGGACTGTGGGGCAGAAGGCAGGTGTAGATGGGCTGTGGGGCAGGAGAAGGCAAGCGTAGGAGGACTGTGGGGCAGAAGGCAGGTGTAGATTGGCTGTGGGGCAAGAAAAGGCAGGCGCAGGAGGACCTAGGGGCAGAAGGCAGGTGTAGATGGGCTGTGGGGCAGTAGAAAGCAGGCATAGGAGGACCTACGGGCAGGAGAAGGAAGGTGAGGGGGACTGTGGGGTGGGAGAAGCCAGGTGTAGGAGGACTGTGGGGCAGGAAAAGGCAGGCGCAGGAGAAGGCAGGTGTAGATGGGCTGTGGGGCAGGAGAAGGCAGGCGTAGGAGGACTGTGGGGAGTGAGAAGGTAGACGCAGGAGGATTGTGGGGCAGGAGAAGGCAGGTGTAGAATGGCTGTGGGGCAGGAGAAGGCAGGCATAGATGGGCTGTGGGGCGGGATAATGCAGACGTAGAAGGACTGGGGCAGGAGAAGGCAGGCGTAGAAGAACTGTGGTGAGGGAGAACAGGCACAGGAGAACTGTGTGGCAGAAGGCTGGTGTAGATGGGCTGTAGGGCAGGAAAAGGCAGGCGTAGTAGGACTGTGGGGCGGGAGAAGGGCAGGTGTAGGAGGACTGTGGGGCAGGAGAAGGCAGGCGCAGGAGGATTGTGGGGCAGGAGAAGGCAGGTGTTGAATGGCTGTGGGTCAGGAGAAGGCAGACGTAGGAGGGCTGTGGTGAGGGAGAAGGCAGGTGCAGGAGGACTGTGGGGCAGAAGGCAGGTGTAGATGGGCTGTGGGGCAGGAGAAGGCAGGCGTAGGAGGACTGTGGGGCAGAAGGCAGGTGTAGATAGACTGTGGGGTAGAAAAAGTCAGGTGCAGGAGGACTGTGGGGCAGAAGGCATGTGTAGATGGGCTGTGGGGCAGTAGAAGGCAGGTGTAGGAGGATCTAGGGGCAGGAGAAGGCAGGCGTAGGGGGACTGTGGGGTGGGAGAAGGCAGACGTAGGAGGATTGTGGGGCAGGAGAAGGCAGGTGTAGATGGGCTGTGGGATATGAGAAGGCAGGCATAGGATGACTGTGGGGAGTGAGAAGGTAGACGCAGGAGGATTGTGGGGCAGAAGGCAGGTATGGATGGGCTGTGGGGTAGGAAAAGGCAGGCGCAGGAGGATTGTGGTGCAGGAGAAGGCAGGAGTAGGAGGACTGTGGGGCAGGAGAAGGCAGGTGCAGGAAGATTGTGGGGCAGGAGAAGGCAGGTGTAGGAGGACTGTGTGGCAGGAGAAGGCAGGCACAAGAGGATTGTGGGGCAGGAGAAGGCAGGTGTAGAATGGCTGTGGGGCAGGAGAAGGCAGGCACAGATTGGCTGTGGGGTGGGAGAAGGCAGGCGTAGAAGGGCTGTGGGGCAGGAGAAGGCAGGCGCAGGAGGATTGTGGTGAGGGAGAAGGCAGGTGTAGGAGGACTGTGGGGCAGGAGAAGGCAGGCGTAGGAGGACTGTGGGGCAGAAGGCAGGTGTAGATGGGCTGTGGGGCAGGAAAAGGCAGGTGCAGGAGGACTGTGGGGCAGAAGGCAGGTGTAGATGGGATGTGGGGCAGTAGAAGGCAGGCATAGGAGGATCTAGGGGCAGGAGAAGGCAGATGTAGGGGGACTGTGGGGTGGGAGAAGGCAGGTGTAGGAGGACTGTGGGGAGTGAGAAGGTAGACGCAGGAGGATTGTGGGGCAGGAGAAGGCAGGTGTAGGAGGACTGTGTGGCAGGAGAAGGCAGGCACAAGAGGATTGTGGGGCAGGGGAAGGCAGGTGTAGAATGGCTGTGGGGCAGGAGAAGGCAGGCATAGATGGGCTGTGGGGTGGGAGAAGGCAGGTGTAGGAGGACTGTGGGGCAGGAGAAGGCAGGCGCAGGAGGATTGTGGGACAGGAGAAGGCAGGTGTAGGAGGACTGTGGGGCAGGAGAAGGCAGGCGCAGGAGGATTGTGGGGCAGGAGAAGGCAGGTGTAGAATGGCTGTGGGGCAGGAGAAGGCAGGCGTAGGAGGACTGTGGTGAGGGAGAAGGTAGGCGCAGGAGGACTGTGGGGCAGAAGGCAGGTGTAGATGGGCTATAGGGCAGGAGAAGGCAGGCGTAGGAGGACTGTGGGGCAGAAGGCAGGTGTAGATGGGCTGTGGGGCAGGAAAAGGCAGGCGCAGGAGGACTGTGGGGCAGAAGGCAGGTGTAGATGGGCTGTGGGGCAGTAGAAGGCAGGCGTAGGAGGACCTAGGGGCAGGAGAAGGAAGGTGTAGGGGGACTGTGGGGTGGGAGAAGGCAGGTGTAGGAGGACTGTGGGGCAGGAGAATGCAGGCGCAGGAGGATTGTGGGGCAGGAGAAGGCAGGTGTAGGAGGACTGTGGGGAGTGAGAAGGTAGATGCAGGAGGATTGTGGGGCAGGAGAAGGCAGGCATAGGAGGACTGTGGGGCGTGAGAAGGCAGACGCAGGAGGATTGTGGGGCAGGAGAAGGCAGGTGTAGGAGGACTGTGGGGCAGGAGAAGGCAGGCACAATAGGATTGTGGGGCAAGAGAAGGCAGGTGTAGAATGGCTGTGGAGCAGGAGAAGGCAGGCATAGATGGGCTGTGGGGTGGGAGAAGGCAGGCGTAGAAGGGCTGTGGGGAGGGAGGAGGTGGAGCAACCCGAAAGGAAATTATCACTGTCCAGACACTGCCCATGATAACCCTAAGGTGGCAGCAGCACAGTGCCCCTAATGAGGTGGCGCCCTTTTGCGCCTGCTCCACTTGAACGGCCCTCTAGCTGGCCCTGGTGTCTCTCTACATGCAAATGCGTCCTCATTCACCTAATATTTTTGCACCTTATGGCGCGTACAGACACCAAGCCACTGATAGCTAGTTTCAACATTCACACTTTAAGGTCTTTTCCACATGATGGCCACACACATACAGAATTGTAGTGTACTGAGCACCCGATTCAGACCCGTTCACTTGCGCAAACCAGTCCATGCGATCGTGAAGCGATCGCCCCTTGCGCATAGATGCCTTGCTAGCTTGATTGACAGGACGAGCCATTTGTGGGTGCTGACAGGGTTTGGTCAATGAAAACGGGGGTGTGGTGGTGCAAACGCAGGCGTGTCTGAGCATCTTAACGAAGTTTCAGAGGCGTCCATAATTAAGACGCAGCATCATAATACACGTTGCATGGCTGAATTACCCACTGAAGCACTCGCAGTGCTTGCGGTAGGGTATGGTCAGCCAGAAGTGCTGCGTACGGGTCCGATGGTACTCAATGGTAGCGATTGTTGCATACACTTCCTGGACATGACGTGCACAAGTGGGCGTCTTAAAACAGGCTGGTAGGTGTCTGCATACACTATGAGATCGCTTTCTAAGAAATACTGGGTGTGCTAATGCATTGCTGTGCGGTAGCACTGCTTACGCAATTTGCATACACATCGTGTGAGCAATCGCATCTAGCGAGCGGCTCTGAATTAGACCCAAAATGCTACGTTTTCTGACAGTAGTCAGTTCACCGATTTTATATATATATACATATATATTATATATACATATATATATATATATATATATATATATATACAGCAATGGGAAATACAGAAACAGGGCATTTCTGCTTGATGAAATGGGTCACTTTGGCAGCTCACCATTCTGTAACACTGTTGGGGACAGAACATATGTGATGTTCCTGCCAAACTGCAAGATAACTGTGGCACGATATGTACTATAGGCCTGATTCACTATTATGCATACAGTTTTGCTGGGAAAATATGCTAATGTCTGCAACTGCTCACCCAGCATAGAGACACCCACTACCACCATGGCCGCCATTAAGGGGGGACTGCCGGGACTATAGTCCCGGGCCTGAACAGGGGCCCGGGTGGCAGCAGAGAGCAAAAGCACCGCCAGCTGTTCAAGTTGTGGATGGTCGGCCGCGAGCCACTCATAGCTTGCAGACCGGCAGCTGAGCTAATCAGGAGCCTGATTGGCTGCTGGTTTGCGAGCTCCGATTGGCTCGTGCCCGGTGCATAGTTCAAACTTCCACATCCCCGGGTGAGCAGTTGGCTGGAGTAGGAGCAGCAGTGGCAACCACCTGCAAGCGGGAGAGACTGCTGGGAAGAGAGCAGTCGGGAAGGGCAGAAGCAGCAGCGGCAGGGAAGAAGCTGCCTACAGCTGCTGCCGCTTATTAGTGAAGTACTGCTCGGACAGGCAGGAGCATGAGGCTGCGGGGAATCTCACCTCACTGTTATGGAAACAGACAAGGTACAGAGACTCCCGCTCTCACCCCCTCACTCAGCTTTCACCCCCTCACTCAGCTCTCACACCCACTCTGCTCTCACCCCCTCACCCTGCAATCTGACCTTGCACCCTCACCCTGTGCTCTCACTCCCTCACCCTGCGCTCTAACTCCATCACCCTGCACAGTCACTCCCTCACCCTGCACTCTAACCCTGCACTCTGACCCTGTGCTCTCACTCCCTCACCCTGCACAGTCACTCCCTCACCCTGCATTCTGACTCCCTCACCCTGCACAGTCACTCCCTCACCCTGCATTCTGACTCCCTCACCCTGCACAGTCACTCCCTCACCCTGCGCTCTTGCCCTGCTCTCACAATCTCACCCCCACATCCTCACTCTGCACTCACACCTCATTCTGCTCTCTCACCCACACCTCGCTCTCTCACCCACACCGTCACTCTGCTCTCACCCCCACACCTCACTCTCACCCACACCTCGCTCTCTCACCCCCACATCCTCACTTGGCTCACACCCCCACACAGTCACTCTGCACTCACACCCACACCTTGCTCTCACCCCCACACTGTAACTCTGCACTCACACCCACACCATCACTCTGCTCTCACACCCTCACCTCATAACCACACGTCGCTCTCACCACAGCAACCTTACCCTGCTCTCACACCCTGACTCTGCTCTCACCCTCCTCACACCCACACCTCACTCTGCTCTCACACACACCTCGCACTCATCCCCACAACCTCACCCTGCTCTCACACCCTGACCCTCCTCTCACACCTACACCTTACTCTTACACCCACAAGCTCACCCTGCTTTCACACCCTGACTCTGCTCTCACCCTCCTCACACCCACACCTCACTCTGCTCTCACACACACCTTGCTCTCATCCCCACAACCTCACCCTGCTCCCACACCGACCCTCCTCTCACACCTACACCTTACTCTTACACCCACAACCTCACCCTGCTCTCACACCCTGACTCTGCTCTCACCCTCCTCACACCCACACCTCACTCTGCTCTCACACACACCTTGCTCTCATCCCCACAACCTCACCCTCCTCTCACACATACACCTTACTCTTACACCCACAACCTCACCCTGCTCTCACACCCTGACCCTCCTCTCACTCCTACAACTTACTCTTACACCCACAACCTCACCCTGCTTTCACACCCTGACTCTCCTCTCACACCTACACCTTGCTCTTACACCCACAACCTCACCCTGCTCTCACACCCTGACCCTCCTCTCACACCTACAACTTACTCTTACACCCACAACCTCACCCTGCTCTCACACCCTGACCCTCCTCTCACACCTACACCTTGCTCTTACACCCACAACCTCACCCCACTCTCATACCCACAACCTCACCTTGCTCCCTGAGCCTCCTCTCACACCCACACCTCACTCTCACACCCACACCCTCACCCTGCTCTCACACCCTCTCCCTACTCTGTTACCCTCCCCTTTATATGATAGATTGACATGTTTTAATTTTAACACCTACCAACAAGCCCAAACATTGACAATTTTTTTTAAACTGTTTTTTTCTGCACCATTTGATGCCTCACCTCTGCTGTAGCTCCACCCACATTATCCACCGCAATGCCCACCACTGACAAACTGCCCCCTGCCACCCAAGGGAAGGGGCCCTGCCTGTTTTGTCAGTCCCGGGCTCCATAATTTCTGATGGCAGCCCTGACTTCCACTTTCTCTCATCTGCAAGACCTCGCAATATTGCATATACATCGGTAACATCGAGTAACATTGGACCCTCACACAGAAATACAGCAGGTCTGACCTGTTTCAGAAATTGCAAATCTCGTCGCACGCAGTGAGTACTCAAACAGCGAATGCCATCGCAGTGGCTAATTTATGCACACCCAGGCGCTCAAATGGACACGCACGCCTGCGTTTCTCCGACCACTCCCCCGTCACCAACCCCAAATGCTGATGTTCCGTCACTCACTCTGCGATGGTTTTGTATCTGCATAGGTGATCGCAGTGTGTACGCAATGCTGGCCGGCATACGCACCTGCAGTGCATACGCATACGCAGTACGCACCATCGGCCCCACCTGCGTACGCTGTTGCAGTTGCGATCCGTGATGAATCAGGCCCGAGATAATCATCCTGAAAGCTTTTTTGACATTCCTTGAAAATACACTTTCTGCCTATCAACAGCAAACTTTTCAGGTTGTGTTATAAGAATAATTCTCCTTCATTGGGTATTTGCACAGATTTTGCCTTTCGCTGTTCATGGGAAACCTCCTGATATTCCGTTATGCGATATCATCATAATATAAAACCATTAGCCCAAACCACTCAAACACAGAGGATGTCAAGCAAAAATAATGAGCAGAAAGGGAACAAACACACCAGCAGCCGCGCCATTATTTTCTCCATGGATCCTTGCCATGTGCCTCATCACATCAACCATAGACTGATCTATAAGACAGAGGCACACTGCACACTCAGCACAACGCCGGTAATTCATTGCATATAAACTCAGCAAAATATATTAGTTTGTATCTCTCTCCAAGCTGAACTAATATATGGCTTTCAGAAGATGACATTTACACAAGAGAACCAAACAATGCTATATAGGTCATTATGCATAGTATAGATAGCTGTGAAGTGTTCAGTGAAATAACAGCTAACATATCTATTGGTCAGCTGCAGGCGGCAGTTAGAAAAAGGAAAAGAAGTGGATTATTAATTCTATACATTTCAACTATTGCAGTCACGCTGACTAATTGAAAACACTCATATAGGACATACTTGCCAACTTCGGCAAGTGTAGGTCCGGGAGGTCTGAGGATAGATGGAGGCAGGTGAGTGAGTTGGAGGTGGAGCTCTGCAAATGTCATCGCAGCCTCATCCTGGGATTCCTAGCTGTGCGATGCTGAGGGCAGGGCCACTATGAGGTAATTCATAGCGAATCAAATCAACATGACCCATGTCCCACCCACTTCACTGGCCAGCCTGCGGGATGCAGGAGAATTGCCCACTTTCCCTGGAGAAGGGAGACTATCCCCCCAAATTTGTGAGTCTCCCTGAAGTTCTGGGACAGTGGACAAGTATGACATAAGAGTGCATACCTAAAAAACATACTCCAGTAGGACTCATACAAGCGTATTTACTTTTCCATCCAACTAGCATTCCCACGAAGGCCTGCAATTGCAACACAATGCTTTGCCTACGTGGGAACGCTCCGTGGCTGACCAGTTACGTCTCCTCAGTCGCAAGTGGAGATGCTAGTGAAATGTGTACAACCCAGCATCACTCGTACTTAGGTAAGCTTGGTTCCGGAGCATGCACAGCACAAACAGTTGCAAGATGCTCTCCACAAATGGCCAAACATTCAACCCTGCTCCAACATGACTATAGTAAGGGATTACATTTGGAAAATCAGTGGGCAAAGCAGAATATAACTATTACCAACTCTGAGAAGGAAAAATGTGGACAGGGGCCCCTGCCTCAATGCTTTAAGAAAGACCCCCCCCCCCCCCCCCTCTGCAGCTGTTTTTAATTTTTTGCTCCATAGTAGTGCCTTAGTTAATTTTATGCCCCATAGTTCCCTAGTTAATCTTAAACCTCATAGTGATGCCCTAGTTCACATTATGCCACACAGTGACCCCAGTTGACATTATGCCACACAGTGACTCAAGTTCACATTATGCAACACTGCAGTGCCCCAGTTTTTATTGGTAGATAACTACAGTATATGAACTGGATGCAAGTGAACTAGGCCCCCTAACCCTCTAGGCAATATAGCAATGGGATCCCCTGAACTCACTATAGCAGACTGAGTGCTTTTATATTGACCATAAAAATTGAATACCCTTGGCTCAGACAGTAACCAGTGGACCGGGTGGATCTGTTATGCCAAAATTGAGACAAGTCAGCAACAGGACAGTGTGTTTGTGGTTGCACATGCACAGCTGAGAGTGAGCCTGGAAGATATTGGGTCTCACTCAGACACGGTCGCAAGCGCCGAAGCGCTCGCAACCAGGTCGATGGTTAGCCCTGTGCACACGCAGCAGCCGCACTGCGCTTGCGCAAGCCCCGGAGCGAGAGAGAAACTCTCTTGATCCGGAGCTCTCTACAAAAGGGGCGGCTGTCGATGTTGATCGACAGCTCCCCCGTTTTGTAGGCGGCCGCACTGACATCATCAGTGATGTCAGTGGGGAGCATGATGTCAGTGCGGAGCTTCCTGCTCGATCAGAGCAGGAAGCTCCCTGGGGCTGGCGGTTGCCAAAATGGTCACGATGGTGAACACCATCAACCTGGTCGGTCGCTAAGCTGTGGGTGGTAACCCACAGCTTAGCTAGCGACCAGGAGGCCGCACTAAAAAAAAGGAAGCAGCCGCCCTCATTCAGAGAGAGTGATCGCTTCTTGCGACCGCCTCTAAATAAGGGCCATTGAGTGCTGAGCGTGGTGAGCTGCCACAGGTCTGCTGTGAGAGGCAAGAGACTGGGCAAAGTGTTAGTGGTGAGGTGATAAAACCCACTGCATACCCATTGATGGTGTGCTGAGAGACAGCTACAGAAGCGCAACAGCTGAGACTGAGAGCCGTAGACAGTGTGCAAGCACTGTGAGCCATAGTTGAGATGGTTGAAGGCTGTGAGTGTGTAAAAAAGTTGTAGATGGGAGATATCCCTACTGAGCTGCTGCATACTGAAAACTATTGAGGGCCTATTAAGAACTATTTGAGCGGCACTGAGAACTATTGTGAGAGTGTATGAGAGATACTGAGAATTACTGATAGATAATGAGAATTATTGAGAGATACTGAGATCTGTTATGTTTCAAGTACTGTGTAATCTTGACTTGTGCAAGAGACTCAGGGGTCTATTTATTAAGCAGTGTTAGGAGACAGAGTGAAAAGTGATAAGGTGCCAGCCAATCAGCTCCCAACTGTCATTTTTCAAACAGCCTGTGAAATGACAGTGGAGCGGATTGGCTGGTACCTTATCACTTTTCACTCTATCTCCTAACACTGCTTAGTAAATAGACCCCTTAGTTTGAGTAAACAGTGTGATATTCATCTTGTTTGATGTACTAGAGAAATAGTTCCTGAGTTTGTCAGTATACAGAGTGGCAGCCATTTTGTGTGAAATAATATGAGTTAAAAAGCACTTTGGGATTGAGATTGCTACTGTGCAGTGCTGATAATTTCAAATTGAACTGTATTTATTGTACCTTATCATTGGAAAGCTAAAGCTATTGCTTTCTGGATTCAGGAAAGAACAGCAATAGATGCAAACTTATTGCTATTACCAATTATGGAATTCAAATTCATGTATGTAATAGGTCAGTTATCATCCAGCAACAGAGTACTCCAATGACAGAACTTTGTGTGCAAATATTGATCAGTTTTGAGTTTTATGTTAAATCTGCTGAGTAACAATCAGTGTTTTGCAAAGGTTAATGTATATTAAGACAACCAACACATTTCCCTTTTCCTAGTTATAGCCAAAGAGGTGCTGCAGCAGCAAAGATAAAGAAGCCTGTATACCCATTGGAAAGTGTTAATGCCCATTGCCTGTTTACTACTTTATTGCTTACTGTGTTGAAACTGCTATATTCTTTTTTGTGCTGCTGTCATATGTATGGTGATGATTATTCAAACAGTGATCTGCCCTGGATCTATGTCCTTCTAACCCAACCTCCCCTTAAATAAATCTACTTGCTTATTCTATATACCAAGGCAGTCACATTATCTCAATTTATTGGTTGTAAGGAGCCTCCCTGCTACAGCCTGAGGTGGATAAAGCTGGTGGAAAGGGGAAGGAAGATCCGCTGGAGCTGCCATCTCAGCTGTAAGGTACCATGCTACACTTAACCTATCTGTGCCCACTACCCGGGCTACCACAGAAATATAGAGTGAATTCTAATATATTCTTTCAGTAATAGGTGCCTTTTTCCTTATAACCAGCAGCGGCTAATGCTCTCTTACCTGAGGGGGGCTGCCACTGCTGCTGGCTTGGGTCCCGGCGCCTGCTCAATGAATCTGGCAGGCGTCGGGACCGGCGCATGTGCATGAGCGGCGGTGGCGCCGCGCATGCACACCAGCTTCTCAGGGCTGCATTGTTTGCAGCCCCAAGAAGCCCTATAGGGCTGCCTGAAAGGCAGAGCAGCAGCTTCCACTGGAAGCCGCTCTCTGCTGATCGCAGTCCGGACTGGCAGTCCCAGAAGGAGGAGACACCTCCCCCTGGTTGCCTGTCTTCAGCGTGACTGGCAGGTGGCCCTTCCAATGGGAAGCCACCTCCAGTCACAGTGAAGCCAGTGCAGTCATGAACTGCACTTTCTCACTGAAGTGGCGGATTTTACTGGAGGGGGCTGCAGCCTCACAGCCCCTAGGTAGGATACTCCACTGCTTATAACACACAAGTTTTTATAATGAACACTGAAGTTACTGTATAACATCAGAACTCACATACAACACATCTACAGACTGTAGAGAATAACTATAATTGCAGCAGGGGTTGTAATAGCTGTGGGCCTTTCTTTGGAAGGAACTCCAGGAAAGCCAGTACAAGGACTGTGGTATAATAAAGTCTTAGAACTCCACATTTTTCCACCCAGAAAAATGACACTTTTAAAACAAAAAGCTTCAGCTGTGAAAGTGCTGCAGTGGCTTTGCCGGTCTATTGCACAGCATTCTGTTACATGTGTAGCAAATGTCATTGAGGGCTACTGTTTACAAGTGATGCAAACAGTCTGATGTCATTCCTCCAGCCCAAGAACACAGAATACCTATCTTCTGCTGCTTCATTTTCTGTTTTACACTTCATTTTATACCAATGATTTACAGAGTTTCCTGAAACCAATTTATAATGTATGTTCCATATAGAAAGTAGTACTAGGTGGTGAACACTAAGTTACAACACAGATTTATGGCGAAATCTCTCACTGGTGCAGCCAAAGTATAAAACCTCACTTATCACAGAGAAGACCGTAGGGGACAACCCAGGGATACAGTTTCTAATATCATATATCTATTGCATTATTAACTGGATTTATTATTATATTTAAGCAGCTGTAAATGGCTAGAGAATGAATTGTGTAGCTGTGTATGTAAAGAAAATATAAGACCTCCATTGGTTTATTGCTAATTAACCTTTTAAACCAACCTTATCTTAACTTAACACAAGATTTAAACTAATAAATAAAGACATGGACACAATACAGCTTGGCTTAAAGGTCACAGCTTTTATTTATCAATTAAATTAATTCACCTAACCAAGGTGGCCAAGAGATGTTGCAATCTCAGTTCCAGCCTTCTAGATGGGAACAACTTGGGGGACGATTGAAAGTTCCCCCCTATAGATGCACTTACGTTGCAAAGAAAAAACTCCAACTTATATACAGTACCTTATAAACACACCTCTAATCAACCCATTGGTCAAACAACATACCAGCTGACGAAAACCTAAACTAATCTGCCTGGCAACAAGGCTGTCAGGCCAGCCAATCAGCAAAAAAAAACAGGATTCATATCTATTCTCAAGCTTATTCAGCTTTCGCCTGTCATAAGATCTGTGTCTGGATTTCGAAAACAGAAAAGGTGGTGGTGTGGTACAAATGGGTTCTTCCTTTGCTTGTGATGTCATGGGCCTCATTGCACAGCTGAGCCTAGTTCCCATTATATGTCTAAAACTAAACAGAGTAAGTTGGCGCCATTAACTAGGGTGGCACATTTTTGCCCTTCAGGGGAAGGTATATCAAGCTTTCCAAAGAGTGAAGAAGCTCCCCATAGCAACCAAACAGCTTCTACCTATAATTTTAGAGAATGTACTTAACAAAGGCTAGCTAATAGCTTATTGGTTGCTATGGGCCACTTCTCCACTCTTTAGGAGGATTGATACATCTCCCCCTTAAGGTGGAAAGAACTGCAGAATATAGGCATATGCGGGCATTCTATACAGAAGAAGTTGTCCATAACCACCACTCAGCTTCTAACTGTGCATCAAATGGTTGCCGGGGCTTCTGACATCAAAATCCAGCGATGCGATGGCAACTAGTAAACACATTGCAACCATTCAATAGTATAACCATTGTGATGGCTATACTTAAGGCCAAAAAGGGGGTGCTGCATCTGGGAATATTGGTGGATATTGGCAGCACCCCCTTTCGCGTCACTGTGGCGACATGCTCAGCAATCTCCAAAATGCTGGGCTGCCCCCAGGCTCCTCCCTGACACTGTGAATAGATGCCATGCGCGGTGGTTATACTATTGAATGGTTGTAATGCAATGGCTAGTTGCCATCGCATCGTTGGATTTGATGTTGGAAGCCCAGCAACCATTCAATGCTGGACTTCTGATGTCCATCCCTAGCCCAAACTACACTTCCTGTAATACTGCTCTATACACTGCCAGGGCAGCCAGTCCAGCATACACTGCACTCACTACCTGCGATAATGCTCTATGCCACAGGTTACCAAACGTGGTCCTCAAGGCACCTTAACGGTCCAGGTTTTAAGACCTACCATGCTTGGGCACAGGTGACTTAATTAGTACCTCAGTCTTTTGATTTAACCATCTGTTCTTCACCATGGATATCCTTAAAACCTGGAACGTTAGGGTGCCTTGAGGACAGAGGGCCTGATTCAGAGCCGGACGCTCTGACCAGAGCGCTCGCTCTGAATCAGGGCCCTCCTACCTAATATTGGAGCGGCCTCCTGGCCGCTCGCATAGCTGTGGGTGACCACCCACAGCTTATGCGAGCAGCCAAAAAGATGGTCGCGATGGTCAAGACCATCGCGACCATCGGGCTTGCGACGAGACCTGGAGTGCTTGAGACAAGCCCAGGAGTGCTTTTGGCTCTACCAGAGCCAAAAGCACTCCCACTGACATCAATAGTGATGTCAGTGGGGCCGGCTCCAGACGGAAGGTGTTCCCATGGGAACGCCTCCGTCTGGGCAGCAACGCCCCCGGCACGCCCACCAAAGGGGGCGTGCTGTCAGTCACCATCGACAGCACGCCCCCTTTGGTGCGAGACCCATAGCGACAGCTTGGCTGTCGGTATGCGGGTCTCACGAATGCGCACGACGGAGCTCCCTCCGTCGTGCGCATGCGCATTAGTGCACCATCGACCCGCTTGCGAGCGCTCAGCGCTCGCGAGCGGGTCTGAATTAAGCCCAGAGTTTGGGAAACTCTGCTCTATGCACTAGCAGTCCAGCATACATCAAAAAAATATTTGTTTGCACATTTTTGTACACTATAGTGGATTCTATCCATTTTAAAATCTGCCTAAAGCTGCTCTGATTGTTTAATGAGCTTCCAAATACACCTCATAGAACATTTATTGCAACTATAAATATGTTGTATTCAATATTTGTCATCTGAATTTGAGGTAATGTGTTTTTTTATGCTATTAAACTGAATTCTCAGTTTTATCGAACCTGCTCCCCTGTGCCTGTCAGTTTCACCAAATTCCGTTTAATGTCTGTTCGCCAAATAAACTTGTATAACTTCATGCCAAATACATATCCAGCAGTGCTGGTACATGTCTGATGTAATGTTACACTTTGCCAAAGTAAACAGTTTCTGTGACTTTAATCTACAAGACAAAAAAATATGCCATATATATATGTTTGAACTTTGCCTGTGGCGCTAGTTATTTCAATCAAGTTCATTCATAATTTACTGACTGGAACCAGTTTAAAAAGATGCAAACATTCATGTTTTATACAGGTAGTTTTATGTATGTAGTGATCTGATACATTTTATATTTGTATTTTCATTTTATTTAATATGCCACAAATTGGGAAAGTTGTTTGCAGCTACATTTTACATATTGTGGACATAATGCAGGTAAATATGACTTTAAACCTGTGATGCTCTTCCTTTCTCATTTGGATAATCAATTTCCTTCTGACAATGGAATGCCAAGTGTTAGTGTACCAATATTTGGGTATGCCAAGAGGTGGTGTCTCATTATTTTGGGATGCCAAGTGTTACGGTTCCATTATTTATGCCACTATTCTGCTATGCCAAGCATTAGTGTGACATTTTTCTGTGATGCCAAATATTAATGTTTCATTATTCTTGGATGCCAAAAGTCAGCGTGCCATTTTTGTGGTATGCCATGTGTCAGTGCACAGTTATTCTGGGTTGCCAAATGTTTGTGCATCATTAGTTTGTGATGCCAAGTGTTAGCATGTTATTGTTCAGGGATTCCAAGTGCAAGTGTTTTATTGCTCTTGGATGCCAAGTGTTAGTGTGCCCTTATTATTGGATGCCGAGTATCAGTGCGCCATTATTCTGGGATGCCGAGTATCAGTGTGCCATTATTCTGGGATGCTAAGTATCAGTGTGCCATTATTCTGGGATGCTAAGTATCAGTGTGCCATTATTCTGGGATGCTAAGTATCAGTGTGCCATTATTCTGGGATGCTAAGTATCAGTGTGCCATTATTCTGGGATGCCGAGTATCAGTGTGCCATTATTCTGGGATGCAGAGTATCAGTGTGCCATTGTTCTGGGATGCCGAGTATCAGTGTGCCATTATTCTGGGATGCCGAGTATCAGTGTGCCATTATTCTGGGATGCCGAGTATCAGTGTGTCATTGTTCTGGGATGCCGAGTATCAGTGTGTCATTGTTCTGGGATGCCAAGTATCAGTGTGTCATTGTTCTGGGATGCCAAGTATCAGTGTGCCATTGTTCTGGGATGCCGAGTATCAGTGTGTCATTGTTCTGGGATGCCGAGTATCAGTGTGTCATTGTTCTGGGATGCCGAGTATCAGTGTGCCATTGTTCTGGGATGCCGAGTATCAGTGTGTCATTGGTCTGGGATGCCGAGTATCAGTGTGTCATTGTTCTGGGATGCCAAGTATCAGTGTGCCATTGTTCTGGGATGCCGAGTATCAGTGTGCCATTGTTCTGGGATGCCGAGTATCAGTGTGTCATTGTTCTGGGATGCCGAGTATCAGTGTGTCATTGGTCTGGGATGCCGAGTATCAGTGTGCCATTGTTCTGGGATGCCGAGTATCAGTGTGCCATTGTTCTGGGATGCCGAGTATCAGTGTGCCATTGTTCTGGGATGCCGAGTATCAGTGTGTCATTGGTCTGGGATGCCGAGTATCAGTGTGCCATTGTTCTGGGATGCCAAGTATCAGTGTGCCATTGTTCTGGGATGCCGAGTATCAGTGTGCCATTGTTCGGGGATGCCGAGTATCAGTGTGTCATTGTTCTGGGATGCCGAGTATCAGTGTGCCATTATTCTGGGATGCCGAGTATCAGTGTGTCATTGGTCTGGGATGCCAAGTATCAGTGTGTCATTGGTCTGGGATGCCAAGTATCAGTGTGCCATTGTTCTGGGATGCCGAGTATCAGTGTGTCATTGTTCTGGGATGCCGAGTATCAGTGTGCCATTGTTCTGGGATGCAGAGTATCAGTGTGCCATTGTTCTGGGATGCCGAGTATCAGTGTGCCGAGTATCAGTGTGCCATTATTCTGGGATGCCGAGTATCAGTGTGCCATTATTCTGGGATGCCGAGTATCAGTGTGTCATTGTTCTGGGATGCCGAGTATCAGTGTGTCATTGTTCTGGGATGCCGAGTATCAGTGTGTCATTGTTCTGGGATGCCGAGTATCAGTGTGCCATTATTCTGGGATGCCGAGTATCAGTGTGTCATTGTTCTGGGATGCCGAGTATCAGTGTGTCATTGTTCTGGGATGCCAAGTATCAGTGTGTCATTGTTCTGGGATGCCAAGTATCAGTGTGCCATTGTTCTGGGATGCCGAGTATCAGTGTGTCATTGTTCTGGGATGCCGAGTATCAGTGTGTCATTGTTCTGGGATGCCGAGTATCAGTGTGCCATTGTTCTGGGATGCCGAGTATCAGTGTGTCATTGGTCTGGGATGCCGAGTATCAGTGTGTCATTGTTCTGGGATGCCAAGTATCAGTGTGCCATTGTTCTGGGATGCCGAGTATCAGTGTGCCATTGTTCTGGGATGCCGAGTATCAGTGTGTCATTGTTCTGGGATGCCGAGTATCAGTGTGTCATTGGTCTGGGATGCCGAGTATCAGTGTGCCATTGTTCTGGGATGCCGAGTATCAGTGTGCCATTGTTCTGGGATGCCGAGTATCAGTGTGCCATTGTTCTGGGATGCCGAGTATCAGTGTGTCATTGGTCTGGGATGCCGAGTATCAGTGTGCCATTGTTCTGGGATGCCGAGTATCAGTGTGCCATTGTTCTGGGATGCCGAGTATCAGTGTGCCATTGTTCGGGGATGCCGAGTATCAGTGTGTCATTGTTCTGGGATGCCGAGTATCAGTGTGTCATTGTTCTGGGATGCCGAGTATCAGTGTGCCATTATTCTGGGATGCCGAGTATCAGTGTGTCATTGGTCTGGGATGCCAAGTATCAGTGTGTCATTGTTCTGGGATGCCAAGTATCAGTGTGCCATTGTTCTGGGATGCCGAGTATCAGTGTGTCATTGTTCTGGGATGCCGAGTATCAGTGTGCCATTGTTCTGGGATGCAGAGTATCAGTGTGCCATTGTTCTGGGATGCCGAGTATCAGTGTGCCGAGTATCAGTGTGCCATTATTCTGGGATGCCGAGTATCAGTGTGCCATTATTCTGGGATGCCGAGTATCAGTGTGTCATTGTTCTGGGATGCCGAGTATCAGTGTGTCATTGTTCTGGGATGCCGAGTATCAGTGTGTCATTGTTCTGGGATGCCAAGTATCAGTGTGCCATTGTTCTGGGATGCCGAGTATCAGTTTGTCATTGTTCTGGGATGCCGAGTATCAGTGTGTCATTGTTCTGGGATGCCGAGTATCAGTGTGCCATTATTCTGGGATGCCGAGTATCAGTGTGTCATTGGTCTGGGATGCCGAGTATCAGTGTGTCATTGTTCTGGGATGCCGAGTATCAGTGTGCCATTGTTCTGGGATGCCGAGTATCAGTGTGCCATTGTTCTGGGATGCCGAGTATCAGTGTGTCATTGTTCTGGGATGCCGAGTATCAGTGTGTCATTGGTCTGGGATGCCGAGTATCAGTGTGCCATTGTTCTGGGGTCAGTGTGTCATTGTTCTGGGATGCCAAGTATCAGTGTGCCATTGTTCTGGGATGCCGAGTATCAGTGTGTCATTGTTCTGGGATGCCGAGTATCAGTGTGTCATTGTTCTGGGATGCCGAGTATCAGTGTGCCATTGTTCTGGGATGCCGAGTATCAGTGTGTCATTGGTCTGGGATGCCGAGTATCAGTGTGTCATTGTTCTGGGATGCCAAGTATCAGTGTGCCATTGTTCTGGGATGCCGAGTATCAGTGTGCCATTGTTCTGGGATGCCGAGTATCAGTGTGTCATTGGTCTGGGATGCCGAGTATCAGTGTGTCATTGGTCTGGGATGCCAAGTATCAGTGTGTCATTGTTCTGGGATGCCAAGTATCAGTGTGCTATTGCTCTGGGATGCCGAGTATCAGTGTGCCATTATTCTGGGATGCCGAGTATCAGTGTGTCATTGGTCTGGGATGCCAAGTATCAGTGTGTCATTGCTCTGGGATGCCAAGTATCAATGTGCCATTGTTCTGGGATGCCGAGTATCAGTGTGCCATTGTTCTGGGATGCCGAGTATCAGTGTGTCATTGTTCTGGGATGCCGAGTATCAGTGTGTCATTGGTCTGGGATGCCAAGTATCAGTGTGTCATTGTTCTGGGATGCCAAGTATCAGTGTGCCATTGTTCTGGGATGCTGAGTATCAGTGTGTCATTGTTCTGGGATGCCAAGTATCAGTGTGTCATTGTTCTGGGATGCTGAGTATCAGTGTGTCATTGTTCTGGGATGCCAAGTATCAGTGTGTCATTGTTCTGGGATGCTGAGTATCAGTGTGTCATTGTTCTGGGATGCCAAGTATCAGTGTGCTATTGCTCTGGGATGCCAAGCATCAGCGTGTCATTGTTCTGGGATGCCAAGTTTTAGTGTGCTATTGCTCTGGGATGCCAAGTGTCAGTGTGCCATTGTTCTGGGATGTCAAGTGCTACTAACTTTGTGACAGTTCTTTTATTTTTATTGCTTATGACAACAAACAACTATCACTGCTTCATTCATCAGTGAATTAAATGGCTTTGTACCATGGAAGCAGGATAACTAGGCATCAGGGTCGAACTGGCCCACAGGTGTACAGGGGAACTCCCCACAGCCTGGGGGCCCCACCCCCTCCTCTAAAGGCAGGTTCCAGACTGTATACTCAAATGATACATATTTACTTCACTAGAGGATCAGTAACTTGGTAGAGCAGGACCATGGATGAACTTGGGTGATTGGTTAATTTCTATGGAAATCACATAAATATTAGCCCTCCTGCCAATCAATGTTAGTGGTCCAGACACACCCCTGTCCCTTCCTTTACAAAAGGGGCCCTGTTCTTTCCAGGCTAATTGTCCTCTCTAATGGATGGCCAAGTCCCTCTGTGGTGACTGGCCACACCCCCTCTTCTACCTGGCCACACCCCTTAAGCATGAACCCCTTTCACTACATTCCCTGGTGGGCCCTTCATGTACCAGTCTGACACTGAGTATAGCCATCTGCATAGGAAACAGGTCTGTACTGAAAGTTTGCCCTATATGCAAAATAATACACAGGTATTTGCATGCCTTGCATTGCAACATGGTTAACACAGGTGCAAAGTTTTTTTTTTTGCTTCCAACTCTTCACCCGCTAAGGGGTACATTACATTACATTCCAAGCAATGTGTCATCTCTCAGGCACTGCAGTGGAACGGCCCATTGCGTTCTTCGTGAAGAATGAAATTCCCTCTTGAATCTTTAACCGCCTTATGTGCTGAGAAATTTCTGTTCTTACTGGTGTGTTCTTCAAAGAGGGATTTTTGTGTTGACATGGATATTTTCTTATTATCCCCATTGACTTCTATATAAGATTGCATCATTGCAGAAACCAAACTTCTAGGTGCTTCTTCAATTTCCTTTATTAGAGGAGTTTTCTAATGCATCTGAAAAATCCTACTATGAATGAGAACATCCGCCTTCTATATCCTTGTCAGGAACACAGCTTTTTTAACTGCTTGCTTAGCATAAAGATCAAGGGTAACAGAAGATTCTTTAATCCCAACAATAAGTTCTGGAGGCTGACTTTTTCTTTTTGTCTGAGAACTGTACAACAAAAAAAATACTTTACATTTCTGCAGAAAAAGTTCCATCACAGGCTGCAAAACTTGAAGTTATTGTAACTTGCTATCCTTCTTTCCCAGAGGCTTTAGGGAAGTACTGAAAGGAATTCACGGTCATTAGCCTAACATTCCAGTGTATGGTGGAAACTATATGACAAACACCACTAATATAAGGGTTTGCCTCGGGCAGGTGCCTGTCAGGAGTTTGTGTTTCCTGCTTCCGGGAATTGATTACTACGTATGTCCAAAACATTGTGGCTAATTCAAAGTTGCATCATGCAAAGCGTGCGTGTTGCGTGCTTGGAAGAAGCTACCGGTTTCCGCTAGTGCTCAAGGGTAAATTTACTAAGGTGAGAGTTTTTAGAAGTGGAGATGTTGCCCATGGCAACCAATCAGAGTCTACTTAACATTTAACTAGCACCTTCTAGGAGATAATAGCTAGAATCTGAGTGGTTGCTATGGGTAACATCTCCACTAAAAACTCTCAGTTTAGTAAATTTACCCCTCAGTGTCAACTGCATCTACAGTATGTGGCTGCACTGCCGCTATACATACGCTTGTGAGAGCAGCAGTTATCATTATCAGCACGCAATCTGCATCTGCCCGTCTCTGAATAGACCACAATACCAACTACATGCCTGTGGCAAAGTTTACCTAAGTGCCAACCCCTCCCTTAATTGTCACCCAGTTACACCCAATGGGACAGATTCAGTGTCGGACTGGGGCATGAAGGGCCCACCAAGGGAATGCAATGGCAAGGGCCCACAGGGGCATGACCAGCCATTGGGTACATGTGGTCATGAACTAGAGGGGCGTGGCGATCCCACAAAGGACACAACATAGTCTTAAAATAATCTGTGCCCTTTTAGTCCACTAAATAATATGTACCCCCTCTATTAGAAAAGTAATCATATGTGCCCCCTTTAGTTTTTAAACATAATGCGCGTCTGTATCAGTGTAATACACATGTTCTCAAACTCGGTCCTCTGTCTGTCTATCTATCTCATATCTCTCATATTTATCTCTCTATCCATCTCATATCTATCTACTTTATATCATGTGTCTCTCTGGGCAGGATGTACTAACACTGTGCGGTACATCCCGCCAGTAACAGCATCCTTACTGATCGCATATGTACTAACATATGCGATCAGTACCACAAAGGACAGCTCTTCCGATAAGAGCTGTCCTTTGCAATCAGCGCTGCACCCTGGACTTCCGGGTTTGTGACCTGGGAGTCCATCTGCGCATGCGCAGAGTGACGCGTGGCTGCAGGGCTTGCTGGGAGGGGGGTCTGATCGGATCCCTCATACCAGCGCGATGCCGAAGAAGCCCATAGGCGTCGGATCCCCAGCTGCCAGCCAATAGTACATATGGAAAATGCAGTAAAACCATGAAAACAAGGGTTTTTATCGCATTTTCATTTAGTACATCCCGGCCTATATCTCATCTCTCTCCCTCTCTCTCTCTCTTATATATATAATATATATATATAATATATATATATATATATATATATATAATGCACATTTTCACCTGCAATTGTAAAAATTAAGTTATCGGGCCATTCATCAACAGGGTAAAGCAGGAGATATCACAGATATCTCCTAATTACCTTCCTCTTGCGGACTGGCCCGCTGTCCCCATACACTAGTATGGGGACAGAATTCATCAAGCTCCGAATATATAATATTTTCAGAGCTTGACTGTGGGAGCACTGCTCCTCCGGGCTCGAAACCCGCTCCTTCCCTATGGTAAGAAGGTCTGGGTTGCGAAGAGGGATCCTTTCAGATCCCTCCGCCACTCTCCGGCTCCTTCCACCGAACGTCGGGCTCTTTTGCGCATGCGTTACCTGTAGGTCGTGCATGCGCAGTCCCGTCACTGCTCCTATATGAGCATTGAAAAGATTCACAAGCCGCTTGCGGGGACAGCTGATTTTGGATCAGCTGTCACCGCGCCAAAGCAATGATGAATTGCTCCAGTACCCACGTGAGTTAGAATGTTAATTATCGAGGTCCGTTCGGTCCACGATAATTAACATCATGAATAGGCGTCTCTCCATCTATCTCTCTGTCTACCTATCTTTGTAGTAGCTTTAAAAATAAAAAACTCACTCTGCCGAACCACCACTAGGACATACTACCCTGCTCACACCCATGTATTATCCCTTGCAGCACATGGAGTTACTGAGACAATCCACACATCATGACACATGTATTTATTACTGTATAGCAGGGTGCACACTGAGCACTTTAGATGCAAACGTGCATCCGCCTGATGTCAGTGTGAGTGTGACCGCCACGGCAACTGATTAAGGCAGTCCCATGGAGGAGGAGGTACTGAGATGGACAGCAAGTAAAAATAAGAGGTAAAGGGGAAGAAGACATAGGAGCCCATTTATTAATGATCGCATTTTGAAACGCGATCAGGGCATGCAGTACCGCTCATGATCGCATTGCAAAATGCAATCATAGCGGCCGGATGTATTATCCGGCACATGCAGGGTGACGGGCTCCGAGGAGCCCGTCCCTGCGATGTGGCCGGACTGCATTCGGGGCCGCTGCACATGCGCAGTCCCGCGGCCTGCACATGAGCGCCGCCCATTGCCAGCGGAGGGATCTGGGAGATCCCTCCGCCGGCTGATATGCGGTAAATTGCCATAGACAACGGCGGCTAACTCTATCTTCATATGGCGTTAGCTGCTGGGGCCAATATCGGGAATGAGCATTCCCGATATTGATACATTTGGCAGCATCGCATCCCCCATAGAAACCTATGTGTGAGGCGGCTGCCGGCGGCAATGGAGGGATTGCAGCAGGTATCGGAGATAGCTGCTGTGGTCCCTCCTTCATACATCCGGGGGATACTTAGTATTTGAGGTAAACCCATGAAAACGTGTGTTTTCGGGGATTTTACCTCAAATATTGAATGATATATGGGCCCGAGGGGCAGATGCAACAGAGAGGGACAGGAGCAGCACTACAAAAAGATAAAAGAGAAAGGGGGTATATAGAGACAGTGTAGCTGGAGAAACAAAAGCGAGGAAAAGAAATAGACAAAATGGAGAAGAAGAGAGGGATGGGGAAGAGCTAGCATGGAAAGACCAAGTACAACTGCTAGTATAGTTAAAAAAAAATGTAATATCTGCTCCATTTTTTTGTTGTAAAACAGTACTTTTAAAATATAGTACTTCAACATATAAAAAATAGCATTCATAAAGGCACATGAGGAAGTGGACTGTGCCGGAGGGAACTGGGAAAGTGAAAGTGAATGTACAGGGCTCCTGCCTGCCCCCACCCACCACCAGCCGAAGGAGCCTTCCTCATGCGGAGACTAAGCTCCGCCCCCACCAGACAACAAAGACAGCCTGGCCTAAAAATCACAGCCCTGGCAATCACCATTCAACAGGCTGCCTGTTATACCTAGCAGCCTGTGGATCTGCAGTTGGATCACAAATTATGCAACTGGTAATGTCTGGATCTCCTCACCTGATGTGTGATCCCCTTCAGCCACACACAGCTGAGAGTGACAGTCTCAGATTGCATGTGGGCGCCGCGGGGATGCAGGACCTGCTGGGAGGAGCTGTCACAGAACGAAGCTGCCAGGAAGGGACAAACTGGAAGGATGAGGAAACAAGCAAGAGAAGCCTAAGGTATATAAAAAAGTGCAGGGGGTTTAAGAGGATGGATGGAGGGGGATAAGGTTCAGTTCCTTACACTACAGAAATATGGGTAAACAATTATTAAAGGGGACTATATAAAGAATATACTGTATACTGTAATAGTGCTGCTATTGGTGCACTGCAGGGGCTGAAGTTATGTCATTGTTTCATGCAACTCTGGCAAGTTTAATGCAGCTGGCTAATTGTTTTTTGTTTTGGTACTTATGAATAGATTTATGTGTTAGGGTAGTTACATAACACAATGTGCCTTTATGAATGCTATTTTTTATATGTTGAAGTACTATATTTTAAAAGTACTGTTTTACAACAAAAAAATGGAGCAGATATTACATTTTTTTTTAACTATACTAGCAGTTGTACTTGGTCTTTCCATGCTAGCTCTTCCCCATCCCTCTCTTCTTCTCCATTTTGTCTATTTCTTTTCCTCGCTTTTGTTTCTCCAGCTACACTGTCTCTATATACCCCCTTTCTCTTTTATCTTTTTGTAGTGCTGCTCCTGTCCCTCTCTGTTGCATCTGCCCCTCGGGCCCATTTATCATTCAATATTTGAGGTAAAATCCCCGAAAACACACGTTTTCATGGGTTTACCTCAAATACTAAGTATCCCCCGGATGTATGAAGGAGGGACCACAGCAGCTATCTCCGATACCTGCTGCAATCCCTCCATTGCCGCCGGCAGCCGCCTCACCCATAGGTTTCTATGGGGGATGCGATGCTGCCAAATGTATCAATATCGGGAATGCTCATTCCCGATATTGGCCCCAGCAGCTAACGCCATATGAAGATAGAGTTAGCCGCCGTTGTCTATGGCAACTTACCGCATATCAGCCGGCGGAGGGATCTCCCAGATCCCTCCGCTGGCAATGGGCGGCGCTCATGTGCAGGCCGCGGGACTGCGCATCCGCAGCGGCCCCGAATGCAGTCCGGCCACATAGCAGGGACGGGCTCCTCGGAGCCCGTCACCCTGCATGTGCCGGATAATACATCCGGCCGCTATGATTGCATTTTGCAATGCGATCATGAGCGGTACTGCATGCCCTGATCGCGTTTCAAAATGCGATCATTAATAAATGGGCTCCTATGTCTTCTTCTCCTTTACCTCTTATTTTTACTTGCTGTCCATCTCAGTACCTCCTCCTCCATGGGACTGCCTTAATCAGTTGCCGTGGCGGTCACACTCACACTGACATCAGGCGGATGCACGTTTGCATCTAAAGTGCTCAGTGTGCACCCTGCTATACAGTAATAAATACATGTGTCATGATGTGTGGATTGTCTCAGTAACTCCATGTGCTGCAAGGGATAATACATGGGTGTGAGCAGGGTAGTATGTCCTAGTGGTGGTTCGGCAGAGTGAGTTTTTTATTTTTAAAGCTACTACAAAGATAGGTAGACAGAGAGATAGATGGAGAGACGCCTATTCATGATGTTAATTATCGTGGACCGAACGGACCTCGATAATTAACATTCTAACTCACGTGGGTACTGGAGCAATTCATCATTGCTTTGGCGCGGTGACAGCTGATCCAAAATCAGCTGTCCCCGCAAGCGGCTTGTGAATCTTTTCAATGCTCATATAGGAGCAGTGACGGGACTGCGCATGCACGACCTACAGGTAACGCATGCGCAAAAGAGCCCGACGTTCGGTGGAAGGAGCCGGAGAGTGGCGGAGGGATCTGAAAGGATCCCTCTTCGCAACCCAGACCTTCTTACCATAGGGAAGGAGCGGGTTTCGAGCCCGGAGCAGCAGTGCTCCCACAGTCAAGCTCTGAAAATATTATATATTCGGAGCTTGATGAATTCTGTCCCCATACTAGTGTATGGGGACAGCGGGCCAGTCCGCAAGAGGAAGGTAATTAGGAGATATCTGTGATATCTCCTGCTTTACCCTGTTGATGAATGGCCCGATAACTTAATTTTTACAATTGCAGGTGAAAATGTGCATTATATATATATATATATATATATATTATATATATAAGAGAGAGAGAGAGGGAGAGAGATGAGATATAGGCCGGGATGTACTAAATGAAAATGCGATAAAAACCCTTGTTTTCATGGTTTTACTGCATTTTCCATATGTACTATTGGCTGGCAGCTGGGGATCCGACGCCTATGGGCTTCTTCGGCATCGCGCTGGTATGAGGGATCCGATCAGACCCCCCTCCCAGCAAGCCCTGCAGCCACGCGTCACTCTGCGCATGCGCAGATGGACTCCCAGGTCACAAACCCGGAAGTCCAGGGTGCAGCGCTGATTGCAAAGGACAGCTCTTATCGGAAGAGCTGTCCTTTGTGGTACTGATCGCATATGTTAGTACATATGCGATCAGTAAGGATGCTGTTACTGGCGGGATGTACCGCACAGTGTTAGTACATCCTGCCCAGAGAGACACATGATATAAAGTAGATAGATATGAGATGGATAGAGAGATAAATATGAGAGATATGAGATAGATAGACAGACAGAGGACCGAGTTTGAGAACATGTGTATTACACTGATACAGACGCGCATTATGTTTAAAAACTAAAGGGGGCACATATGATTACTTTTCTAATAGAGGGGGTACATATTATTTAGTGGACTAAAAGGGCACAGATTATTTTAAGACTATGTTGTGTCCTTTGTGGGATCGCCACGCCCCTCTAGTTCATGACCACATGTACCCAATGGCTGGTCATGCCCCTGCGGGCCCTTGCCATTGCATTCCCCTGGTGGGCCCTTCATGCCCCAGTCCGACACTGGTCACACTTACTGGGACTGTCATGCTCTGACAGTGAGTGACCCAGAGAATGGATGACAGCAACCCCCCCACCCCCGCTCGCGGCCCGCTAAGCCCCGCCCCCTCGCGGAAAGGGGCGTGGCCACAAAGCACTGGGGCCCACCGGGGAAATACCCGATTCCCCGGCAGCCCAGTCCAAGCCTGGACAGATTCAACAAACTCCCGTGCTACTCACAATAGCCCACAGAGGTATAGAAGTGGATGTACAGTGCAATAAAATTGCAGGTGTGGACACTTGTTGTGTGCAAGTGGTGTATAATAAACATGGAACACTCAGAGCTGTTCCAAGTAGCTTTCATCCTGCCCAGCAGTCCCCCTTGATGCTCTGCACAGATGTGCTTTTTGAATTTTACAACTAGCCTTTTCCTGGAGGTAGAAGACTGGTGTTCCCCACGTTACCAGCCCTATACACGGATTGCACCATCAGATGCTGTGACATCCTGTTGGATGTGGAGGGGATTCGCAGGGACAGAGCTTTATCGCAAGCTCTGTCCCTGTAAGAGATTTTGAATAAATCCCTGTGATATTTCCTAAATTCTCAATGCGAATTTAGGTGATAATCACACTACACTACATGTCATCTGCATGGGACGTGGAGCAGCTGCAGTGGGCGGTGCCGGGGACGTGAAGACGAGTTTGTGTCATCTTGGCCCCGCCCCCGCTGTGCAATGCCGGGATTATCGTCATCAGCCACCTGTACCGCCCACTTAACTCGGAAGTTAGGCCGACACCGGGAGACTTGGCTTCTTTTCTGGGTGGTCGGGAGCGCCACCCGATTTTCTGGAGCCTCCCGACCGCTTTGGGAGAGTAGGCAAATCTGATATTCCTTCCATGACCTAAGCACCCACTAAGCAGGGATTTTAAGAAACTCGACTCCTAAGGGGCTGAAAAGGGGTAAAATATTTTCTCTCGACTGAGCTGATTGGGTGACATGGCCCAAGTGCTGTGGGATTGTAAGCTTAGGACTGCAGCGCACAGGGGTGGCTAGAGGGGTGTGTGTAAGGTGTGTGTGTAGTGTTTATTTTAATATATATTTTGCAGTGGAACTACAGGTACCAGTGGACCCGTAATGCCCCACATACTGGTACTTGTGGTTCTCAAAGTACCAGCATGCAAGGGAGGCTTGCTGGGATCTGTAATTCCACAGCAAAAGACAATATTTTTACTTTTATCAAATGCACTATGCTACACCTTCAACTCAGCACCCACCACCCCAGGGGTGCTAGGGATAGCCCTGGGCTATCAGCCTAGGCCTGGGCTACCCTGGAGAGGGGGGCCCCTGAATTGGGGATCCCCGGCCTGAGCTAACTAGCGGTCAGGGTTAATGCTTCGGCTTGGGGCCGGTGAAAGGGCTCCCTTGGTTGCGGCATTAGCCCCCCCAGCTACAAAAAGTCTGGTGCTGGTTCTGGATAATACAGGGGGACCCTACTCATTTTTCCCCCTGTATTCCAGAGCCAGGACCATATCAGAGCCCAGTGCTGGTTGTGCAAAGTATACGGGACCCCTATGTCGTTTGTCCACCATATTTTGGCAACCAGGGCTGGTTCTGACTTGCCCGGTGCTTCTTGTGCTTAAGTACAGGGGACCCCTACGTCGTTTGTCCCTTGTATTTAAGCACAACCAGCACTGGGTCTCGCCATTTTTAAAAAGAATTTACACAGGTGTTTTGGGTTTTTTTTACCGCAGCAGCACAGACGGGTCTCACTGATCCCGTCCATGCTCTGTATCAATGACACAGATGCATGTAGCACGGATCTCCTGGTCCGTGCATGCATCTGTGTCATTAAAATACACAGCAGCACAGTCGGGTCTCACTGATCCCATCCGTGCTTCTGTGTGAATGATACAGATGCATGTAGCACGGATCTCCCTAGTCTGTGCTACATGCATGTGTGTCATAACGCACTCGAACTCATGAATATACAAATCATTAGATCTTGCACAATAGATTGGGTGAACATCGTGCAGCTTTTGCTGCACATCGTTCACTTCAGCTGCCAGAGAGAGTTCAAGGGCGATTGCATACGAGATCACATCTTATACAAATCACACTGTGTATGGCACCTTAAGATTAGAGATGAGCGGGTTCAGTTCCCTGAGAACCGAACCCATCCGAACTTAGGGGATCTGAGTCAGATCCGAGTCGGCTCGGGTTTTCCTGCCTGACTCAGATCTGAAAACGAGGCAAAATGTCATCAGCCCGCTGTCGGATTCTCACGGGATTTGGATTCTATAAAGTTCCCGCAATCGCCGCCATTTTTCATTCTGGCTGTGGAGAGTGAAGAGGGAGGGAGCTGGGAACTGTGCTGTGCTGCTCTGCATAGGGGCTGGCTACAGTTGTGTTGCTTAATGTCCTTAGGGTCTGGCTGTTCTCCATATAGGGGCTGGCTGGCTGTTGTTGTGACTGAGGTTGTCCTGTCCATCAATAGGGGCTGGTTGTCTGTTGTCCATATATAGGGGCTGGCTGGCTGTTGTCCTGTCCATAGTGGCTGGCTGTTATCCATAGGGGCTGGCTATTCTGCTGTGTTGCGACTGTTGTCCAAGGGGTGCTCTGTCCATAAGGGGTGCTCTTCACCCCCAGTGTGAAAAAATTATTATTTTTTTCTGTGTGCATGTTAGCCACACTTGTCAGCAACGTAGGTGCACAGGGTTGCTGTGCTGCTGTCTGTCAAGGGGCTACTGCCTCTTTCAGGGGTTCTCTTCAACCCCAGTGTAAAAAAAAAACAAAAACATTTTTTTCTGTGTGCGTGTTAAACACACTTATCAGCAATGTAGGTGCGCGGGGATTCTGTGCTGCTGTCTGTCAAGGGGCTGCTGCCTCTTTCAGGGGTGCTCTTCCCCCCCAGTGTGAAAAAAATCCAACAATATTTTCTGTGTGCATGTTAGCCACACCTGTCATCAACATAGGAGTGCAGGGGTGCTATGCTGCTGTCTGTCAAGGGGCTGCTGCCTCTTTCAGGGGTGCTCTTCAACCCCAGTGTGAAAAAAATCCAACAATTTTTTCTGTGTGCGTGTTAGCCACACCTGTTATCTCCGTAGGTGTGCAGGGGTGCTGTGCTGCTCTCTGTTAAGGGGTTGTTGCCTCTTTCAGGGGTGCTCTTCACCCCCAGTGTGAAAAAAAAATTTCTGTGTGTGGTTGTGTGCGTTAGCACCAACTTAGCTGCACTATAATTGCTTGGTGACACAGCTGTAAGACTGCAGTGAGTATGGAGGACAGTCACATGACCAGAGAGCAGGATCCACATACCAGTGTTGTAGATACCGGTAACAGTTTTGATGACGATGCAAGGCCGTCAACGTCTTCTATGAAGGCCGTTGTACCAGGGATTAATTCAGGCCAAAAAGTCAGGCTAAAAAATTCAACTTTTACCCTATTAAAGCATAAAAAATGTAAAGCTAAGTCAGCTTTAGAGAAACAAAAAATTGGCAATATGCCATTCACTACAGAAAGTGGCAAGGAAAGGATAAGGCCTTGGCCTTTATTTATGACTGGTGGTTCTAGTTGTGATGATTTAGCCCTTCTGCTTGTAGAAGAGGTACAAAAATGTTTTAATTGTCTCTGAAAAGTCACAGATCCCCGAGGAGAGTGCAAGTGTGTCTGCTGTTGCCATGTGTGAGCCTGACTTTTCTAATACTGTACTTGAAGAGGATCCTACTTCCACCATTTGTGTGCCCTCTTCAAATGTGGGGATGAGCAGCACAAGTCAACATGCTGATGAAGAAATCGAGGATGCTTCTGTGGAATTGCACCAGGAGGATGATAAGAATATTTATGTAGTTGGCAATAACAACAAGAAAGATGAGGATGTTGATGATGATGATGAGGATGTTGATGCCGAGGATGTTTATATAAAAACTGTAAATCAGGCAACAGTTGTTGCCCATTTTGGGAAAAATCCCATTTTTGCCATGCCTGGTCAAAAGACCAAAAAATCCACTTCTCATGTGTGGAATTATTTACACCCAAATCCGGACAACCTTTGCCAAGCCATTTGTAACAATTGCCAAGTAACAGTGAGTAGAGGTAAGGACCTTAACCATCTAGGAACCTCCTCCCTGTTATGTCACTTGCAACGCATTCATCAAATTGAAAAGGGTATTTCAAATTCAGAAACTTTGGGGACAAAAAACGTAACAACAATCAGTTCAGTGTCACCTAGTTGCTCCCATCGATCTGGAACCAAGCGTCTGCAATCTCCACCACCAACACCTGCATCATCATTAACATCCTCAATTTTGATAGGAAGTAGTCCTGCATCCTATTTCATAAGCATAACTGATAACTGACTCTTCTCCTATCCATGATTCCTCAGAAGGATCCTTGAGTGCTACATCTGCTGCTGCTGCTGGGGGTGGATCTTCATCCCATAAAGGGACAAAGAAGTCTACTACTAGTAGTAATTTAAAAAAAAATGACTATTAAACAGTCTTTTGATAGAGGAAGTAAGTATAACAGCTATCCCCCACTTTCACAGCGGATTACTGATGCCATGACGGCTGTACTAGTATTAGATGGTGAAATAATAGAAAATGAGGATGATAGTGTCAAGGAAGTGTAAAAGGAGGATGAGGGGGAAATTTGTGTCCTATCTGGAACTAATGAGGATGTTGATGATGAGGATGTTTGCATAAATCAGCCACCAGTGGCAGCATATCTTGCTCATGATAAAAAGAAAGCCAGAAAAGCCACGTTTTGGGTTTGGAATTATTTTTAATTAAATTCTGACAACAGTTGTCAAGGTATGTGTTCCATTTGTAAAGCAAAAGTTAAGCAGAGGAAGGGACGTTATGTCATTTGCAGTGAGTTCATGCAATTTATTTAACAAAATTATAATAATTTGTATATTAATAACAAGCAGTCCAGTATCACTTACCAGCAGTTTTGACCAGCACATGCAATCTCCAACTCCCTCATCATCAACCTCCTTAATGATTGAAGGTAGTCCTTCCAAAAAATGTTTAGTGGGGGCCCAAACAAACCAAGGAGTTCATCCACAAAAGTGTAAGTCCTACTCGCTAAAGTGCTTGGTTTGTTAAACTGTGCATGTCTTTTTTAATATCCCACATAAAAGTGGGTGGGACAATTCCATCTTGCATAATTTGGGGCATTGCCGACTGACATTATTATAGTTTATTAAACTGCCATCCTGTCTGCCACTGCTGTGTGGCAATGTTTCATAGATGTCCTATATTTTTTTAAACTGACGTGCGTTTGTGCCGCTGCTCTGTCGTTTACTTCAGCCAGCCAGCTCGCTGCAGCCTTTGGCCTATATTGGTGAAAAATAGTGAAATCAATATTGTGAGCTGTGAGGTGGTTAAAAATGCCTAGAAATGCCTGAAAATCATTGTTATTAAGGTTAATAATACTGTAGGAAAACAGGCCCAAATTATGTGGTTTTAGCTGTTTATATCATTTTTTGGAAACAATACAGATCCAAAACCAAAAGCAAAAAACAAAACACCAAGGTAAAAAATCCAAAACCAGATTCATATCCAAAACCTGGGGAGCTACAGATCCAAAACCTAAACCAAAACACGGGGGTCGGCGCACATCTCTACTTAAGATGCATATTCAGGCAAAAAGAGAAAACATGAAAAAAAGACTCTTGACACTAGCAGAGTCGCACGGGACCTGGTGCGCCGAGAGGGGCTGTTTGGCGCGACTGCAGCAATAGCGTATAAGGTACATCTGTACATTTGAGAGGGTGTGTCCAAACTGAAATCTAAATGTAAAATAAAGCTGTCCAGCATGTGTTGGCTACATGCAAAAGCAGCCAATATTTACCCTGCATGGGAAATTAATAAATGTATTTGCACCCCTGGAATTGCAGTAAGGTATATTCTTCTAAGTTACGTTCTTCTCTGCTCCCAACTCAGAACAGTCCCACTATATGTAAGACAGCATACAAAAGAAAAGATTAAATAAAGAGCTTTCTTTGAATCGTCTCTATGCCCGAGTACTCTTATTGACTAATACAATGCAAACTCCCACAAACAGGAATTTAATTTAGAGAAATTCAATGGGTGAATGAACAGGGTGAGTATTCTGCTTTGTAACTGATGTGCACCTGGCTGCACTGTAACTTGCTTTTCCATTGCTCGTTGCATTCTAGATCAATAAAGACCATTATCTTACATTATCTTTACATACAGCACTTTGTAACTTAGCAGGTCATCAATAATTTACTAGTCTTGTAATCCTGTGATATTTATTTTTATTCATTTCCGTTGTAAACAAACAGGTGAATACAATACTTTGGCAATAATAAACTAATTGTAGAGCTTTAGCTCTTACCGTGATCAAATATTTATGGCTTGAGATATATACTTATTATTATTAACTAGCCCTTAGAAACATGGGCCCTCATTCAGAGCCGTACGCTCTGAGCAGAGCGCACGCTCTGAATGAGGGCCGCCCTCCATAAAAATGGAGCGTCCTCCTGGACGCTCGTATAGCTGTGGTTCATCACCCACAGCCTATACGAGCGTGCAGTTTGATGGCCGCGATGGTCGTGACCATCGCGACCATCGAAACTGCGAGCCAGAGCCTAAGGTTGAGGTTTTCAACCGCAAGCTCCGGAGTGATTTTGGCTCTATCAGAGCCAAAATCACTCCCACTGACATCACTAGTAATGTCAGTGGGCCGGCTTCTGACGGGAGGCGTTCCCTTAGGAACGCCCCCGTCAGGGAGGCACGCCCACCAAAGGGGGCGTGCTGTCAATCAACATCGACAGCACGCCCCCTTTGATCAGACACAACGAGCGAAGGAAAGTCCTTCGCTCGTCGCGTCTGGCGCATGCGCACGACGGAGCTCCCTCCGTCGTGCGCATGCTCAGTGCAGAACATCGACCCACTTGCGAGCGGACAGCCACTCGCGAGTGGGTCTGAATCAGGGCCATGGTGTATATATATTAAAAATGTTGGGAAAAGTGCTTTGGATGAGTTGAAGATGTTGGAAATATGTGTATACAGGGTTTTAAGTGTAGCAGGTGCCCTGTTACAATGAACAGCCCAATTGTTTAATTAGTGGAGTGGTTTTATTGGTGTTATATGAGATACTGTACAGCCATACTCACTGTTATACACTGGTTTGATGGAGCAGTGTGATATACAACTCACCAGCCAGTAAATGTATCTGGTGACCGGGTAGGTGAAAGGTGTTGGGTGGAAGGTGGTTGGCAGTAATAGCGGGGTGTCTCTGGAGTTAAGTGGGAGACTACTGTCTCCCACTGTTACACTTCACATAGTGACAAGATGGCGCTGCACATGTGCAGTAGCTGAGTCTGGTGGCCATCTTGGAAAAGGGAATGAAACCTCCCTGGAGGAAAAAAATGGAGTGTGCGCAGTAGCACTCTCCACTTTCAACAGAAATCACAAGGGCCGTTAATGGATAATAGTGGGGAGCAGCAGGACAGCCAGAAGACTGAGTTTGGTGAATTATATCATTGTTTCACTGCCCCTACTGCTCAATGGCACAACTGTGGCCACAATGATGCCACTCCCCGCACCACCCACCTGGACCTTCCCCTCCTCTAATTCGCGTGGTGGCATGTAGTAAATGATGTGATTAGACTTTAGAGGTGTCATGGGAAGATTACTATTTTATTGCATTTGGTACAGTAAAAAGGCTCAGAAACAAAAAGGTAGATGTGCAAACTGTGGGCCTGATTCAGAGCCGCTCGTTAGATGTGATCGCTTGATGTGTATGCAAATTGCGTAGGCAGTGTTCTCGCACAGCAATACATTAGCATGCCCAGTATTTCTTAGAGAGCGATCACATAGTGTATGCAGACACCCACCAGCCTGTCTTAAGACACCCACTTGTACATGTCATGTCTAGGAAGTGTATGCAACCATCGGCACATCGGGTAACATCGGATGCTATCGCAGTGCTTGAGGTTGACCATACCCTGCCGCAAGCACTGCGAGCACTTCAGTGTAGAAACAAACCAGGTGACGTGTACTATGATGCTGTCTTTTAATTATGCACACCTCTAAAATGCCGTTGAGATGCTCAGGCACGCCTGCATTTGCACCTCCACTCCCCCGTTTTTAATGGCCATCCCCTGTTACCACCTACAAACGGCTTCTCCTGTCACTCACTCTGCTGGGCTGTCTATGCGCAGAGAGCGAATGCATTGTGAACTTTCGCTAAGGTATGCACATGCGCACAATGCATACACACTGCATACCACCGGCAGCAGCGAGAGTATGCATCTTAGCGAGCGTGTCTGAATGAGCTCCTGTGTCCCTACTTCCTGGCTGCTACTCAGCATCAGGGCAACGAGCATCAGGTGTATGAGAGCTTCAAACCCTTCCTGTGCTCCAGTGATTATTCCAGCTTGGTCTATGTAAATGTGAAAACCTGGAATTCCACACCTCCACTGCTAATGCAGAACACACAGGTTTCACTCCAGCCTACCCTGGAGGGATCTGATTCCACCAGAATGTGGGCAATTCAGGTGAAAGACAACCCCTCTCACCACAATATATACAGTAGTAAATGCTGATAGTGAATGTATGACACAGTACGAGATTTAGTCTCGGTGAAATCTATTAATATAATGTATATTCAATTAATCCAATGTTGGGCCTCTGTATTAAATGTGAGGCTAATAATGTAATGTCAGGTTTACTTAAAGGAAATTCTATTAAAGGTGAGTGTTATTCATTTAATGCTGAGGCTAGTTGGGGTGCAGGGTATTTATTAAACGTGGGTGCTAATAATTTAATGTTGGGGCTGATGTGAGTAGGGTGAATTAATTGTTCTGTTTTCTAGGAGGTGAGTAAAGGTGATTAATATCTATCCCTTTTCCAAACAGACTCCAACATTCCAGAATCCAGACAAGCAGCAACAAAGCATAAGACACCCACAGCAGGCTAACTTCAAAGCTAACTTTATATATGTCAATATCATATTTGCATTACTGTTGAGTTGTAGAACTGAAAACGACACTGCTTAAAAATGAGGGCTGCCATACAGAAGACATTTAAACAACAATGCAAATGTTTTTACCATCAGTAACTCTACATATGAATTTTTAATGCTCTTCCTGACTTAATTCTCTAAAGAACCATCAAATGAGAGTTTCATTCTCCCAGTAACCTTTATCCAACCCCGTACTCCGACTCCAGTAGCCGAACGGCACGTGTTGTACCATACCTACCTCAGCTCTCTGAATTGCCAGGCTCGCCGGTTGTTGGGTCATTACAACATGATGCAGAGTTTAAGACCCGTTTACTGAACATTCCCCAAACTCAGAGCATACACAGAGGGGTTTCTGAGGCTGAGATTTTGCTTGGCGTGACATTGGCATTCTTGCGGTCATAAACCAGCCGTAATGCCAGACCATGGTCCTACCGAGAAGATCATTGTCAAAGCTATTGGTAAATGTGGACAGAAGACGTCAGCCACCAGCCTGCGTCTACAAATATCCCAGACCAAGTAAGAAAAGGATCCAGCCCAGTAAGAAGCAGGATCGTAAAGTAGTGTTAACGGATTAACCCAAAGAACCAGGACGTTAATGGGACACAAGGGAAGACTGCAAGATTCTCTAATGATGTATTTCTAGTTCTAACCTGGATTTTTTCTTTTATGCATAATCCTTGCATATTGACATTGTAGAACTAATTTCATTCCGTTAAAAACTCATTATACATTAGACATTAATCTTCATTGATATTTAGTGTTATTATGTTGCATTTTCACCAAGGTATTTATAAATAACTTTTCATGGAACAAAAAAAACAATGATTGGCTGTAAGTGATTTCTTGCACACACACAGACACTGCATGCAGGATGCATCACCAATGAGGTACAGAACAATTACCTCTTGTCGAGTCATCTTCAATTGGTTGTTTGAATAAAGTTATATCTTTGAAAGTACAAAGAAATAAAACAACCTTGTCATGTTCATTTCTTATCGGAGCAATCTGCATATAAAACCAAACCGGGGTTCCTGTGCAAAAGGAAATAAGAAATAATATCAATTGATTTTACAATTCACAAGTAATGTTAATACTGGAGATAGAGTCAGGGGACTGAAGAGTTATGTGACAATATAAATATACAGTTCTCCAGGCTTTCCAAATGCTCCAAGTATTTTAACTGATCAGGTCCTATATTGTTACTGATCACGTCCTAAAATGTTACTGACAGGTGGCACATTTTCATTGATACACTATACTACTGAATATACAAATTTGATCAGAAGAGAAACTGATAGCAGCATCTATAGCAAGGGTTTCCAACCACAGACCTCAAGGCACACTAACAGTCCAGGTTTTAAGGATAGTCATACTTGAGCACAGGTAAATTAATTAGCAACTCATTTATTTTGATTTAGCCATCTGTGCTCAAGCAGTGATATCCTTAAAACCTGGACTGTTAGTGTACCTTGAGGACATAGGTTGGGAAACGCCGATCTACAGGAAGAGGTTTCAGAGATTATATGTAAGGGAATTCTCAACTCAGTGTTGGACTGGGGCACGAAGGGCCACCCGGGAATGCAATGGTATGGGCCCAAGCTTAAGGGGCGCCACCAGAGGGGGTATGGCCAGCCAAAACAGATGGATTTGTGCAACCATTAGAGAGGACATCAAAGAACAGGGCCCCTTTATAAAAGAGGGGACAGAGGTGTGTCAGCACCACCCACTTGGATTAGCAGGAGGGCTAATCTTAGTGTAGTTTCCATAGAAACAAATCAAGCACCCTAGTTCATGCATGGCCCTGCTCCTTCCCTAGAGGGTGGGGTGGGGCATTCAGGCAGTAGGGCCGACCGGGGATTTCCCCTGTACCCCTGCGGGCCAGTTCGACCCTGCCCAACCCTATCAAATCTCAAAGACATAGGTGTTGTACTTCGGTATACATTTTTATTGTGTTAAGGAGGGTGAGATTTTAACTAATCTGAATTTTACGTTTTTTTTTTCTAGTGAAAATTTGAATTTGTTCTTAATGACTGAATTTACTGATGATACATAAAATGAATGAAAGGAAAATACAATAAGTCAATTAACTAATTATTCTTATTCGTTTTCAACTACTGTAGCCTTTTGGTAGAAATAACGACTTATGCTGGGCATACACGGCCAGATAAAATACCTGTCAGACTGACAGACATTTTATCTGGCAGCCTGTCAGCCCGCAGATGTCGGCGGCATACACTGTGACGGAATCAGTATGATTTACCACCGGCAGTGAAGATCCCGACAGGTGAGTATTTTTTCTATTTACTAACCTAACCTCCACCCCCCTAAGCCTAACCCCCCTTAGCAGTGCCTAACCCTAACCTCCCTCTAAGTGCCTAAACCTAACCCCCCCTTCCACGCAGCCTAATCCTAAGTCTCCTGGGGGGGTGCCTAACCCTAAGTCCCCCCCGGGAGCCCCCAACCTAACACTCCCCCCCTGCGGTTGCCCAGTGCCCGGCTTACCTTCGATCGGTAAGCCAGGTGTCGGGCTCCCGGCCTAGGTCTAACGACAGGCGTCAGGATTTTGACGCCTGTCATTAGACACTTGCCGGGATTAGACATGCCGAGGGTCGGCATTTAGACCGTCGGCATCCCGACTGCATACCACTGTGACATATTGACACACAGTATATTAGCCCAGACATCTGCGCTCCGCTCATGGGGTAGGAGACATCTCCCTGTTCCTTCCATGAGAAGGAACACAGGAAATGTCTGTCGGCCGTGGCTGGGCATACACTGCCCGATGCGGGAGACATTTTAACACACAAATATCGCATCGGACGGGCATGCTGGTCGATCTGGCGATATTTAACCCTTGGTCGCCCACGCACATGCTACAATTATTGGGGCGATCCGCGGATATCGGGCGGATCGCCCCGATAATTGTAGCGTGTATGTCCAGCTTTAGTTGAAGTAGATTTCAGGTGACCTGAATCAAATAAGTTTGAAAAGATATTACTTTGGGCTTTTACATACCCAGACCTACATTCACTGTAAAAGGTATAATACAGTAGGTATGTAGCATGTGTTTACACAATGTTACCAGCTCACATATATACACATACATATATATCAGTAAAAAGAGTAATATTTGGAAATCATCTTAATATTAACTGATGGACTGCCAGAAATAAAGATAAGCTTTTTATATGAGACTAGGATAAGTGAGGTAGTTCTAACCACTTGCCTGAGAGAAAAGAAAATATAATATGATTTTAGAAAGCTTAAATAAAAGCACTGTCCTAGAAAATGTACTACAGTCTACAGGGGCGTCTTAAGAGAGGAGGGGGCCTGTGTGCACTCCCCGTGCGGGGCCCCCTCCTCTCTCCCTGGTGGCTGGTAGCCGACTGACGCGGATGGCCAGCCACCGGAGCATTAGTAGACTCCGGGCACTAGAGTGTGCCCGGAGTCTACTGCGCATACGCAGAACGCCGGAAAAATTTCCGCGGCGGCTATTTTCGGCGCTCTGTGCATGCGCAGTAGACTCCAGGCACACTCTAGTGCCCGGAGTCTACTGCGCATGCGCAGAACACCGGGAAATGGCCGCGGCGGCCATTTTTCCGGTGTTCTGAGCGGCAGAGACACCGAATGCGGGACCTCGGACAGGCAAGTTTAAAAAGAATATGGGTGCAGTGTGTGTGGTACGGGGCCCCCCTGAACCCGTTATAGATACGCCACTGACAGTCTATGTTTTGTATGGTTATAGATTTTTTCCACTTTTTTCCACTAATACAAGGAAAGATAACTTTTACTAAATATAACAGTATAACAGTGATAACATTAGATCTCTACAAAACATAAAGTGCAAAAACACAAACAAAAATGTCTAATTAAATCAATTACCAGTAATAGGTTAATAACTTATGACCTGAAGATTAAAAACCCAATAACCTGCTTTGTTTCACTCGGCACTCCAGCTTTCCTGGCGGACCTGAACATTGATCGTTACCTTGTGAGACTTTAGCTCAGCTCATTAGGAGGTTTTTATGGACAGATCTAAAGTCTCATTTCAGGGATTTCTAAAAATATCTTTGAAGTTAAGATTTATTACACAACAACATTGTCTACAGCTAGTAAACGGAATTGTCTATCCTTGACAATTGTCTATCCTATTTTTGTAATTATTCTATCATTATTCTTAGTGTATTGTACTACAAGTCTCAGCACGATAGCACCTCTTAGTATGTTTAAAGTTAGGGTGTGCAGTTCTAGCCCCCTCCCCCTTCCTTCTACATTTGTGTATATATTGTACACTTGAAGACTGAGACTCCTTATGCTTGGAATTAGCACCTATCATCTGTCCTTAGGTGTTTTTAATCAGCACAGGTCCCTACATTGCTGTCTACATATTTATATGGGAACTATTATAGGCAAGCCCTAGATAAACTGACATAGCGTGCAGCATCCACCCCTATTGTGTCTGTTCTGATTTCAGGCGCATGCTAGCAGAAGTGTATTGAAAATGTAGCGTGCGTTCCTGAACGGTGACATGGAGGTGTCTTAGAGCAGTATTTCCTAACCTCAGTCCTCAAAGCACAATAACAGTCCAGGTTTTAGTGATACCCATGCTTGAGCACAGATGGTTAAATCAAAATAACTGAGGTCCTAAACAAGACACCTGTGCTCAAGTATGGCTATCCTTAAAACCTGAACTGTTAGCGTGCCTTGAGGACTATGGTTGGAAACCCCTGTTATAGAGCATGGATGGAGATGGTCCAACTCATGGGAGTGTTGGTGAAAATGGCTTTATATTTACAGCTAAAAGCTGGCACTTTGTAAATATAGCCTATAGAGTCCTAAAGCTAATAAGGTAAATTTGTATTTTTGGCATCTATGTATAATATCTTTAAACCCACATTTTGTGTTACTATGTTTTTGCATCATCATAAATTAATATTTGATGTTTGCAGGTGTGAAATTTATCAGGACTTTAATTTGGAATGTATGTTTTATTTTCAATGAGATATGTCAGTCCCTATTTTTGGGGGGTTTCTAAAAAGGGAAATGTGATTTTTTTTGTTTTATTCTTCTAGTGCTCTCTTTCTACAGACAATAGTAATATTATATACATTGTGAAAGTTGCGTACATACTGTATCTATAGCAAAATCTAAAACTTTGTGCCAATAACGTATACAAATAAGCACCACAAATTTCAATGTTGCAAAATCCAAGGGGAAAATCTGAACCATTTCATGCAATTTTGGAAAAATTTTATTTTTACAGCACATCTCCCGGTGATACAGTAACAGCCATGTTCTCCTGCTGCAGATGGTAGAGGGATTTTGAATCTCGGTGTTCTGAACCTAAAACAGTGAGGAGCCCAGAGCAGTAGGATAGAAACTTTATTGCAGCAGAAGAACGTTACTGACGCACCAGGGAGGCTTCAGGCACTGTCCGTTCTGCTAATTGGAGAGGTTATATGATATTGTTATGTGTTTGGACTGTACTGCATGCTCTTTAGGGACAGAGACTATTGTCAATGATTACACATTCTCTGTAAAGTGCTGAACAATATGTTAGTGGTATAGAAGTAAATGGGAATAATAATGTGTTACTAGAGTTCATTTTTAACCCATTAGCAACCATAAAGCATATTTTTGTAGCAGGCTTAAAACTTACACGCCGCGTTTTTACGCACGGCCAAGTACACGGCCAAGTACTTCCACATATCTTACGGCATGGGTATAAGCAGTTGTAGATGGTCACCATTATTATTATTTATTTGCATAGTACCACCATAATATACAGCACTGTAAAGTCCCTGCAAAAATACAGTTTATAGTATAAATAAAGTGGGGTTTATTTATTTTAGTCAACAGCCAATTAACCTGCCGATATAAATCTATCTCTTATAAAAAAACACACACACTCATTTTTAACAATAACACTTCCTCTACACTAGAGAAAATGACACATATTACATATAAAACTAAATGGGAAGACAAGAAGAATACATTTACGGACACAAAAGCCATAGTCCTATGAGCTCGCTTAATGTTTGAAAATTAATAATTAATGAAAAGTGTATTTATTTGCTATTTTCATTTCAATTAGCTGTTATAACTCAAAAATACTATTTCATTTAATATACATTCAAAAGAAAGACCTTTAGCAATGTAAAAATAAAACTGTACAAAAACTGCTTTGATTTCCCAAAAATATATATTTTTTTATACTACAGTGCATATTTTTACCCACTGCTTAGGAAAAAGCTTCCATTATACAGTAGGTGACATCATGGGCGTCGGAATGGGGGGGGGGGCGACTCGCCCCACTCAAACATTTAAAAGGAGCTGCGGCCACAGACTTTCAGGGCTGTGCAGCTTTATAGTAATAGGCTGCACAGCCCCTGCACCGCATGATGGAGGAGGTGTAATGTGCAGTTAGCGTTCCCGTTAGTCTGTTTCAGTGGAGCGCCACGCCCTGCCCTATTGCTAAAGGGCAAAAAGCACCCTGTAATCCAGTGCAGCGCCCCACTGAGAACAGCCTGCGGGTGCCGTCCTCACCCGCAGGTTGCAGTGTCCCACGGGTGGGGAAAACTGCAGTGTAGCCCCCAAGAGTAACAAAAAGGGGGTGCATCTTAAAGACACACCCCTTTTCATTGACCACGCACACTTTGCGGGCACGCGCAGGTGTTCTTGCTCTAGGTCCGGCGTCCTGCCCAGTGAACACTATGCAGTCTTTAAGTTAAAACACTGCATATTACATTTCCTCCTTCTTGTGGTGCAGGGGCTTTGCAGCTTATTACTATAAAGCTGCACAGCCCTTACAGTCCGCGGCCGTTGTTTATGTAAGATGGAGGGGAGGGGAAGGGAGGGGAAGAGAAGGGAGAGGACAGGGCATGGGCGGCACTAGAATGATTTTTTGTTGCCCTCCCCCAACATAAAATAGGAATGGCCATCGGTGTGGTTACCATCGATGACGAAATAGCAAGTGGCCATCGATGGTTACCAACTATGTAATGGATGACCATCAATCGTTTCACCAACCAATGGTCATCCCTGTTCTTTGACTGACTGACCCGTGGACCAATTTGAACTGGGGGCAGGGATTCATGGGTGTCGGGGGGTAGAGCTATGCTACGTGTCCGGGCACCATGAAAAACCACAAAAAAAACCCCCAAAACATTTGGTTATCCTGTTCCATTGATGGAGGGAAACCATCTAAATCATCGATTGTCGACAACCATCCCTAAGATAAAATCGTTTCCATGCCCCTGGGTGGCATTATAAACCAGGTGTCATGGTGGAATAATTGTTTTTACTACAGCACATATAACCCGGAGGTAAGTGAGGCCGCAGGTACTATGGTGAGTTCTGTATTGTCATGCATCAGTAAATCTAGGCTAGGCACAGTGTTACAATATACATACTGCTTTTCTTGTAAAGTAGGACTTCAAAGCAATTCGATTCGTAGTTATCAAACGTCTGCCTCACTTTCTCAACGGTCTTCTTATCTGTTAGTTCTCCGTACATAAAGCTGCAAAAGAACAGAATGATGTATTTACATTTGTCAAAAAAACTATTTTTGATAAAGTTTTTTTTTTTTCTGGTGGAAGGAAAGAACAGAGAGGAGAAAAGATTGCCGGGGAGCTATACTTTAACCAGGGCCAGATTAAGGTTTGTGAAGGCCCCAGGGCAACTACTGCAACTTGTGGGGTCACCAAGCAATACAATTGTCAATATGATATGCTGGCACTGTTATTAAAAAGTATAATGTGTAAAATACTCCCCAGCATCACAAATATATTATACACAGTTTACATAATGGGAGAGATGCATCAAAGCTTGGAGAGAGAACGTGGACAGAGATAAAGTATCAACCAATCAGCACCTAATTTTTCAAACACATCCTGTAACTTGGCAGTTAGAAGCGGATTGGTAGATACTTTACCTCTCACCTCTTTGTTTTTCTCCAAGCTTTGATACATCTCCCCCAAAACCACAATGCCTCCACGCAGGTGATGTTAATATATGTATGGGCCCCCTCGCATATGGGGGCACCTGGGCAACCGCCCCTTGCCACCCTGTTGTAAATCTGGTACTGATTTCAACCCATTATAGGGAACTCCTCCAGGACACATGAATCTGATCCCTTTAAACCAGAGTTTATAAAGCCAAGTAAATATAACAGACATACTACAAATAAAAGAACAACTGGGAATCAAAGACTGACCATATACCCGGTGTGTTTATTCTACGGCTATTTGTCTTTATTATTAGGTGCATACTGGCTGTGGGTCCATGCATTCCAATGGGGTAGATTGTTTAACTGGCTCATTATTCATCTTAGAGGAAATTGAATGTGTGAATTTCTAATTATTGGTTTGTTTCCAGTCAGCTCAGCTGCTTTATATAATTGGTCAATACACGGTACAACCATATTGTACCTCTTCCTGTAGACAGTTCCTTGACCGGATGGTCACCCGATTTTTGGGAGGCTCCCAGCCGAATCGGGAGGGTAGGCAAGTATGCTGTTTATGATCTGGAGACCCAAGAAGTACCGCTATGATTTCTTAAAAGTAAAACACTTGGAGATCCAAGAAGTACAGCTATGATTTTTTAAAAGTAAAAGACTGTAAATACACACCTGTTTATGGAGATAGCTGCTGGGTTGATACATTACAAGCAGTGTTTTGATAATGCTGGCTGCAGATTACACAGGCAATGTGCTTATGTGAGGTTGGCTAATGAATCCCTTGCCAATCTTGTTTACATGTGTGTGCCCTGATTATTGGGTAGTGGACGAAACGCATGTAGCATTATATGTTAATTGGGCATCACATTTGTGCTCTAGAACATGATGTTTACATGAAAGTGCTTACCGTTCTGCAGGGATTCATAACATGCATAATTGATACCTATTTCATACTGTAACAACACGACACAGTTCTTGTGCATTTACACAGTACGAAACCAAAGCATAATGCAAGTGCCGAGGTGGTTATAGTGTAAATATCTGAAGGAGCTCACTTGACCATTATTTACATTATTTAGCAAGACACGTAGTACTATACAGCAAATACACTTTGCCTTTTAAACTGAGCTGTAGGATGTACAATTAAAGGATGCAGCCAAATTTGGATCACAGTACAAATCTATTACTTTCAAAGTAAATAAGAATATCATTATAATATACTAGTAATTTTGTTAACAGAAAATACAATCAAACAGGAACTCGTTATTTCGAGAGATATGCGTGGACTCCTGTGTTTTGGTTTTGGTTCTTATTCATCATCAGGTTTTGGTAAAACCACCCTCAAGTGTTTTAATTAGGATTCGGTTTCGTTTGGGATTCCTTAAAAATCGATGCAAAAAAATAAATAGATAAAAACAGCTAAAATCATGTAATTTTGCCCTGTTTACTTTACATGCATCCAAAACCCGAGTTCGGTTTTTAAATCCAAATTCCGAATTGACAGCAGACCTGAGCCGGGCATCAGAACTTTAAAGTGATTCCGAACTTGGACTCGAATCGACTCAGAACCCTTTAGTTCAGGTGTATTCGTATTTCAGGAAAACCATACCTAACATCTCTAGATGTTTCTGTATAAATTAGAGATGAGTGGGTCCGGTTCACCGAGAACCAGACCCACCCAAACAGAGGGGATCCGAATAGGATCCAAGTCCGGCACGGGCTTTCCCGTCTAACTCGGAATCTAAAATAAGGCAAAACATCATCATCCCGCTGTCGGATTCTCGCGGGTTTTGGATTTTATAAAGGTCCCAGTGATTGGCGCCATTTTCCCTCCGGCTGTGGAGAGTGTACAGAACAGACGTGCTCTGTGCTGCTCTATCTATGTATCTGTTCTCAACTTCTCAAAAGTGCAGTGTTGTCCTGTCAATCAAGGGTCTGGGGCTGCAGTACATAAAGGGGTGCTGCTGCCCTGTCCATCAAGGGGCTGGGGCTGCAGTACATAAAGGGCTGCTGCTGTGTTGTTCATAAAGGGGCCGGGTCTGCGGTACATAAAGGGGGGCTGCAGTACATAAAGTGGTGCTGTTGTGTTGTCCATCAAGGGGCTGGGGCTGCAGTACCATCAGTGAGTGCTGCTGTGTTGTCCATAAAGGGGCTAGGACTGCAGTATATAAAGGAGTGTTGTGTCATCCAGGGGTGCTCTGTCAATCCAGGGGTTCTCTTTTCCAGTGTAAAAAAAAATAAGTTAAATAAAATTATCATTCCACAAAAAAATATAATTTTTTTTTAATTTTTATTTTGTGTATGCTAGCTGCGCTGTTATTGTTTGGTGAAACTGCTGGTCAGACCACAGTTTATCAACCATGTATTGTGACACTATAAGTCGTAACACAGAGTGTTATTTTTATTGATAAAAAATATTGTGACACTGTAAGTGGTAGCACAGTGTGTTATTCTTTTCTTATTCATAAAAAATCTTGTGACACTGTAAATGGTAGCGCAGTGTGTTATTCTTTTCTTATTCGTAAAAATCTTGTGACACTGTAAGTCAGGGTTTCCCAACCACGGTCCTCAAGGCACACTAACAGTCCAGGTTTTAGGGATAGCCATAATTGAGCACAAGTGACTTACTTAGTACCTCAGATATTTTGATTTAACCATCTGTGCACAATCATGGATATCACTAAAACCAGGACCGTTAGTGTGCCTTGAAGACCGAGGTTGGGAATCACTGCTGTAAGTGGTAGCGCAGTGTTTTACTCATAAAAAATCTTGTGACACTGTAAGTGGTAGTGCAGTGTTTAACTCAAAAAATCTTGTGACACTGAGTGGTAGCGCAGTGTGTTTTTCTTTTTTTATTCACAAAAAATATGACACTGTAAGTGGTAGCGCAGTGTGTTATTATTTTCTTATTCATAAAAAATATTGTCACACTGTAAGTGGTAGCACAGTGTGTTATTCTTTTTCTTATTCATAAAAATATTGTGACATTAAGTGGTAGCGCAGTGTGTTATTCTTTTTTTATTCATAAAAAATCTTGTGACGCCATTTTGTAAAGAGGAGGGGGCAGGCACAGTGAGGAAATCCGTATTGATACCTTACCTCTAGTGGGAAAAGTATCACTTTTCCGAAAAGCTGATTCCGCAAAAAGAGCAGCTTTTCGGAATGATACTTTTGTTAGTGAGGCATGATGAATACCTCCAAAACATTTTTTAAACTCGCAGAAAGTTTAAAACATAATTATCACTAGTGATAATTATGTCATGATGAGTAGGCCCCTAGGTGACTTATTTTTCCATGTTCCCTCCTATATCAAAAGCTGGCTATACTACTAGCTGATAGTGTATATTAATGGCAGTGGTCTCTAGCAGTGAATATTAGGGAGAGATGTGACCTGACAGTAAAAATGAAAGAGCAGTGACTGACTGTGAATATTAGGGGAGTGGGCACGAATAATAAATGCATAAGGTGCAAAGGGCATTAAAGGGGCATGTGGGCACCTGAAATCTGAGAAATAAAATGTTTGTTGTGTAACCCTACTGCATTTTATGGTCACACTTGTAAATAGTGGGCTCTATGCCTGGTTCAGATGTGGACGCTATTTCAATGTTCATGCAGTTGAGCAATTATCGGTGGACTTCTGCATGCGTCTTAGCCACAATGTGCACACGCGATGATTGAATTGCGATCAAATGGGACTATGTGTCAGGATGCGGCTTGGGATTGGCCTTTACTCACCGGAGAACTGTCATCCTTGGGCTCTGAGGCATTCAGATGCCAGGTGTAAGTGGTGAGTTATGGCTGAGTATTCTCCCCCTGGTCTGCTAGGGCTTCCGTGCATGCGTCCTGGTTCCCGTGGTAGCGGGGATGGGCGCAGCCATGTTAGTTCATCTCACCTGATCAGTCTACTCCAATAGCAGTCCTGCGGTCTTTCAGCTGATCTCATGATCCATTGACCAACTCCCTAGGGGTATGTAGGTTTGACTCCTGCAACAGGAAGGTGCCTGATCAACTCCACTGTAAGACAGAACGCTGCTGTTTCCTTGTGACATCCTTCTGATATTCCAGAGGCTGTATTACTTTCCTCAGTGTTCCTGGCTTCCTGTTGTCTTCTGCGACCTCTGTGTACTCACTACCTGTGTTACTGTACAAGTCCATGTTCGCACTCCCCGTGTGTCTCCAGTGCATCTTTGTGTACTCGTTACCCGAACCTCAGTACAAGTTCATAAATTCATATCTGCTCCTCCAATGCGTCTCAAGTGTATTTGCGAGTACTCACTCCTGTGTATTTGTACAAGTCTGTGTCAAGAGCTCCAGTACGTCTCAAGCATACCTCTGTGTACTTTTTACCCGAATCACAGTATAAGTTCATATCTGCACCTCCCGTGCATCTCAAGTGTATTCCTGTGTACTCACTCCCGTATACCTTTACAAGTTTGTGTCAAGAGCTCCAGTGTGTCCCATGTGCAACTCCGAGGATCTCCCTGTATTTTCCTGTGCAAGCCTATCTCTGGATCTTCCTCTCTCGGTGTTTCTAGTGCTTCTTTATTTCAGGTAATCCATTCCCAGTCTCTCTGTTATTTAGAGTGTTCCCAGTGTAAGTGATTTTTCCAGGATATTTGTTACAGTCTTCTGTCACTCTCAGGTACCTGTCCAGAGGGCCGCGACCTGCTCACTTGGTGCAGCGATAAATTTTGTCCCAGGACAGTTAATGAGAGGTTCAGGAACTGTGGGCCCGATTCAGACCCACTCGCTAGATGCATTCGCATGCAGCCATCAGCTGCCGAAGTATGCAAATCCCGCGATCGCACGGCAAGGCATTAGCATGCCCATTATGTCTTGGAGTGCGATTGCGGTGCGTATTTAGACGCCGACCAGCCTGTCTTAAGATGCCCACTTTCCCTTAATAATACACGACTTCTCCAGGAAGTGTATTCGACAATCGGTAACATCGAGTAACATCGGACCTATACGCAGCACTCGTGGCTGACCATACCCTACCGCACTGCATTAATTATGCACGCCCCAATGCACAGGCACGCCTTCGTTCGCCTGACCACCCCCCGTCACCACCCACAAACGGCACTTCCTGTCAATCAATATCGGAAGGGTCTGCGTACACACCGCGTGTAGTCTGCGTACCCTTACCTGATTGCACTGGCTAGTTCGCGCACGGGCAGTGCGATACATACACATGCGCAGTGCAAAAACATTGGCCGAGTGCGTGCGTTCTCTCACTTGCGTTCTTTGCTGAATTAGGCCCTCAGTTTTCCTCCCACTTACCCTAACTGTGGACTGACTGACTTACCTAAATCCTAAATTACTAAACTCCTGAATATATGTAACTTCTTAACATTTCTAATATTTACCTTTGGATCCACTTCAGGAACAAGATCATATGGATATATTTTTTTACAATATTCCACATTCATATTCACTAACTGCAGTAGTGATTAGCAACAATTGAGTCCTTTTTAAGCATGTTTATTGTCTGTGTTTTCATATTGTAACATTTATATGTGAATATGACTGCGTTCTTTAATATAGTATATGATTAGTTAATAAATAAGTATTTATTTATTAACTATTTATTATACTATTAACATCGCATTCTCATTCAGGGGGACATGCATCAAACCTTCTAAAGAGCAGATGGGGAGAAGTTACCCATAGCAGCCAATTAGCTACTACTTTTCATTTTATGGAGAATACTAGATAAATGACAGGTAGAAGCTGATTGGTTGCTATGGGCAGCTTCTCCATTTGTCACCTAACGTCCCAAGTTTATCATCTGGTAATGTAGATTTACTATATTAGTATTAGGAACAGCATGAACGTGACATAATCAGTTTATAATTTACAACTACAAAAAGCATGACTTTCCCTCCAAAACTGGGACGTTGGGGAGGCCTGGCTACAGGGTGATGATAAACACCACCTAGGCAAAAATGTTGGGAGGTATGTTACTATATTAATAACTTCTATCATCATAACATGCCATGTACTGTATATAAGCTCAATGATTGACTATGTGTATTCATGATTAAGTTGCTTTCTTTACATTCTTGAGGAAAGTTCTTTGTATTTTGTTGGCTGTATAAATAAATGCTCTTAATGATTTTTGGAGCCGCTTAAAGAGGTCACAAGTGACAAGACAAGCTCTGTGAAAATGCAACAAATGCAGTTTTATTCTACCATAACCCCAGGGTACCGCTCTCACTTACCACAAGAGAAAACAAAAAAAGGAGAGAAAAAAAAATAGAATCCCACTGATCCTCTGTGTTGTTTTACCGCGGAGAAAATCTAAACACAAAAAGTATTAAATTGCCATGTATTGATTGCTCTGCTCACTTATAAGCAAGTTATCCTTGTTGTGGAACAACAAAGACTGAGGGAGAAACAAAACGGTATAAAACGCTGTGCATGCTACTAAAATAATTGTGTTGGATGAAAATCTCCACAGAAAACATAAAAAGCAATTTTGAGCTTGAAGATCAAATTTAGGAAAAGATGCAGCTGCAATTGGTTTCTGTCCTTCTACATGTACAATAAACAACAGAAGCAGCTCAAGAGTTCTAAGCTCTTTCTGGATAAAACCCAGTCAAGAACTTTCCTTTTTAACCTTCGTGTCAAAGACTTGAGGTTTGTTAACCGTACAGAATAGTTGCCAGTTTGGCACTTATGCACAGAAACCCTTATTAATTTGCAGGCTCGTTAGCATTGTATGAATTCAGTACACCTTGCCAGTTCCACATTACAGTACATCATTATACATATATTACCCAGAAATAGCCAGAGAGGAACACTTAAAGGCTAAGTCAATCTTTCAGGGATTTTGTTGCTACTAAAGTAGACAATATAGACGGAATAAGTTTTTTATTGTTATAGATACAACTTTATGTGTATCTTTTACTCCTAAGGAGCATACACAGTAGAGGATATGCTCCCTGAGCGATATCGTCTAGTGTGTCCCTGGCAGGGTGTGCTCAATGTTGTTCATGACACTGAGCACACCCGCTGAACGATATCATTAATGATATCGTTCAGCGACGAGCTCTCTCCCCCATTCCCCAACCATGCAGCAACCTGACAAAATCGCCAGATTGGCCTGCATGCTTGCCAGATGAACGATAAAGACGAACGATCTGCCGGAACGCGCATCGCTGGTCGTTTATCGTTATCGTTCATTGTTTAGGTGAAAAAATGGACGATAAAGTTAACGACTGAACGATAACGATATCGTTATCGTTCGGTCGTCCACTTTAATCGCCCAGTGTGTACGCACCATTAGAGAGACTAAAGCTGCATACACACACAACGATTTAGTAAATGAACGATTTTAGTAAACGATTTTCGTTCATTTTTTCAAGGGAAAAATGAATGAAAATCGTTTACTAAAATCGTTCATTTACTAAATGTAATGAACGATTTTTTGAACTACAAACGATTTTGCATATTCCCTTACTGAAAATCGTTGAGTAGGTCAGTCTGACTGAACTACAAACTACAAATGTGAACGAACATGAACGATAATCGTTCATCGTTATAACTCAAAAAGTGAACGTTTTTTTCAACGATTGAACGATAAACGATATCGTTATTGATAATCGTTCAAAAAAATCGTTGTGTGTGCATGCACCTTAACTATTTAGGAGAGTGTATATTTTATCTGCATTTAAATATTTACATTTTCCATATACATAAAATGATGAAATATACAATGAAATATAAACACTTGCTTTATAAATTCAACAAGAATCTTCGTTCCTGTAGAAGCCAAATGAAAATGACAAATAAGTAATACAATAGACAACCTTTGCTATGTTGAAATAGACCCACAAAGCAGGTTGGCACAGTGGCAGATTCAGGGCAGCATGTATCTCCCCTAACATTTTTTTTTTTTACTTTTTTTTTTTACAGCCTCTCGTAACCTTACACCTTGGATCGCTGTATGAGCAAATCAGAGAAGACATTAGGCAGCCCTATTAGGCACAACTACGACACATGCTCAGATTAGAGAGATGTGTGTTCACTTCCTGTCAGAGCAATGAGCAGCTGCAGCATAGGAGCATGTGGAGTGGCAGTAGAAACATGCCACAGCAACACAGCAAAAAGTTATGGAGATGGAGAAGACAATGTGAGCTATGGAAGGGAGAATCAGAGAGATTTGGAGGAAGAGGGTAATGAGACAGCTATGGAGGTGGCAATCAGAATGACATGGAGGAAGGGGGCGATGAGACAGTTGGGAGGGTAGTGTGCTCTGCCTCGCCCTCTGTCCATGGTCGCTGGGTCCCTCTGGCACTCCATATCCTGAAAGGGCAAATAGAACTATTGATAAAAGTGCATGGACTATGCTAAGTGATGCGGGTCTGGACAAGAGATTCTGGTGTAGAAGCAGTCCTAACTGAGAATGGTGCACCAATGGTGACAGTCAAAAGAAAAACACAATCTGGTCCAATAATAAGCCAAGCATCAATCATCTTCGTGTATTAGGGTGTAAAGCATATGCTCACATCCCTAAAGAAAATAATTGTAGCTGGATCTTAAGTCTATTTCCTTTATCATGCTAGGATACTGCCAAGAGAGTAAGGGATACAGATTATGGAATATTGACAAAAAAAAAAAAATCAAAGTCAAGAGATGTAGTGTTTCACAAGATCACATCACAGAAATACAAGCAGGATATTGCAACACCACAAAAACTTTACAGGAAGTTTACATGGAGCCACCAGAGCATTACAATGTTGATACATTCCCAGAGGGAAAAGTATGTATTTTGAAGAAATTGTATGGGCTAAAACAAAGTGGCCGCTGCTGGCACATCAAGTTAGACCGTGTAGTTCCAGAAATGAGCTTTGTTAGTTCAAAGGCTGATCATTGTTTGTTTACAAATATAGAGAGAAAAGCTTATTCATCACAGTGGTATATGTAGATCTATTGCTTGCAGGCCGGGAAAGCTAGATAGCTGTTGTCTTTCAGCAAAAACTTGACAAGTTCAGACTCAAAGACCTTGAGCTGGCACACCAACCACCGGGTCTGAGGATTATACAAACTTGCATGCTGGATACATTGAGGCAATGCTCATCAAGTTTCAAATGACAGATGCTAAACCAGTCAGTACACCAATTGAAAAAGTGTAAAAATCTCAAAAGCTGTGTCCAACAACGGAGGCCAAGATAGAGGACATGAGAGGAGTTCCTTATCAAAGTGCCATTGGGACTTTACTGTATGGCACACATCCAGACATCACAAATGCTGTCAGCTGTGTAAGCCAATTTGCAATCAACCCTGGAAAGAACAATGGAAAACCATTAAACGCAACCTCAGATACTTGAAGGGTACAAGCTCCTTCATGCTAAAGTTTAAGAAAAAAAATCAATATTGTATAAACTCAATTAAAAAAATGATCTCCTTTGTGTGGACACAGTTTTCAAACATTTTACATCTTATTGTATTGTTGTTAAAGATTTGTGTCTTCTATTAAATTTAAAAGACCAGTCCAAAGATTCCTGTGATTCATGCCATACTTTCATAATACCAAAGGAGTAAATTAGTGGAAAGAGTGCCCAATTTTGGGAGCTTCCAAAACTTCTTGAACTCGATTTTAACATGATGCACATAGCTTAGTTTAAGTTGCTAATAAGCAATATATTTGTGTCACAACAAGACCCAACTGGGCATATATTACATTTGGATGTGAACAGGTTAATTAAAATAAAACCACATGGTCTTTCTAAAAATAATTTAAATCTCCCCACATAATATATCATTCATTAATCAATCCAAATTTCTAGCACCACTAAAAAGTTGTTTAAGAGCTGACACACTAGGGAAGTATTCTGTTACCCCCTGATCTTAAGCTACAATCACAACCAAATTTAATGTAAGATGCTGTAAACTAAAGAATTCCCTGCAAAAGTGTTGCATTATAAAAACCACACCTAACATATGAATTATTTAAGAACACAAGGACATAATGTTATAATATGGAGCTTAAGATGACAAAAAGTGGCTATGCATAATGAATACAAATGTTGAGAACACTCATGTATTTTGTCATGTAAACGGTCACCTGGGGAAGGCTATAAGCTGTGGACAATTCATCAATACAATACTGAACTGACAATTTCTAAAATAATATAATTACATTTAAACATTGGTCATCCTTTGTCTGTACATTGCAGACGGCTTGCTTATCAGTTTTACAAGTGTTTTATTGCAGACCATTCAGAAGCAGTTTTATAAATATAAAAGTCAACTAAACAGGGTATGATTTATTGCACATATGCATAGGGAACAAGATTATGTTATATGGTAGTCTATAGATTCTTTATGATACCAGTATCAATGACACTTCACGTGAATGGTTCTACTGCTTACAAATTTGTACAGATGTCTCTTGAAACATGCATTATTAAAAGTATTGTTTTGACATATTCTTCCTTGAGTGGATTAAATCTGCACTTCTACTTATCACAAATATGGCCTTTTCTAGCCAAATAAATTGTTTGATCTTTCAGCATCTGTGAGCTGAAGTAATAAACACATGGACTGGTTGTCTATGACCCAGGTATCTCTGAATAAATTCTGAAATCCAGGTGAGAATATGCAGGTCCCTGACGCACACACCAACATAAATTAAACGATTGTTTAATGTTAACAAAAACAATTCATGTTTGGTAGGGATCACAAGTACAGTACTATTCTCCTAGCTTTCCCAGTTAGGCCATATCAATGACAATTTGTTTAAACAAATGTTAAATTATGGCTTTTGAAATACAGATATCTCTAATGTACTAAAAGTGGTTCAAAAAAGAAGAAAGAAGGAAATGGTAAATATGTAAGAGGGGGAGGGGTAACCAAGTAGACAGTGCCCAGATTATTTAATCTTTTCACATAGGAGTCAAAGAGCAGGAGGCACAGTGGCTTAGCAAATGGGCAAACAAATCCCATCAAATGATTAAAGAGGCAAAAATGTCCAATTTGCTAAACAGCTGTGAGATCAAACAAAATAATCATTAAGAAACGTACTTGTATATTCACAGCCGCTGACACTGTAACGTAGCATTTCACATGCAGATATAGCCGCATATCAATTTAATCAGGAGAAGCTGCTTGTGTGGTCCTACTCGCATTGCTTTGCGAATAAGACACACTGTAAGGAAAACAGTTGCATGAAAATACTCCTGGCGCTACAGAGTCACGCGGTGCTCACGCTTTATGTGTAACTTTTTGCGCAGAGAGGATAGATGTATGTGTAGGCCAGAGTCAATGACTATCACCCTGAATGGAACTACACTAGTGTCAGGACTGCGATTGCGCAGATCCTCAAGTCCTATAGTAGTGAGAGCAGAGATGAATATAATATTCACTTCTATCACTCTGCCTGTTATACCACACATCTTGTTGGGGGTTAGAATTAGGCACTAGGGGTAGGGCTATGGTTAGGCACTAGGGGGGAGGTTAGGGATAGACACCGGGGAGGGAGGGTTAGGGTAGGGAGAGGGGGAGGGTTAGGATAACTACCGTCAAAGTGTCGGTATTCTAACCCTGATGGGATGCCGCGTCAGGACTCTGACCACAGGCGTCCCAAATGCCAGCATCTCGTACCCGTCCCCAGAAAACATATAAATAAAAAGGTTTACAGACAAACGTGTGTTGCAAATTCAAAGAAAAAGGTAAAGCTTACACAGAATTACACTCAGCTTGTTCTGGCCGGGGGGCAAGGCAGGAAAATGCAGGTCGAAGCTTCAACTTAGAATTGATCCCCCAAGTCTGACAAAAAGCAAAATGCTCCCATACCTTCTATCAACTGTCCATCCTGTCCCCATCCCATAGTGATGACATGACCAAGTCACTGATGGCTGACTTGTTAATTAACACGGGTAACATACTAGGACTAGCGATGTAACTTTTAAACTAAGTACAAATAACTACATCATTTCTTCTGTGTAGTAGTCACATGAAATATAGTACAGGTTGAGTCTCACATATCCAAAATGCTTGGGACCAGGGTTATTTTGGATATCGGAATATTCCGTATTTTGGAATATTTGCATACCATAATGAAATATCTTGGGAATGGAACCCAAATCTAAACACAGAATGCTTTTATGTTTAATATACACCTTATACACACAGCCTGAAGGTCATTTTATACAATATTTTTAATAATTTTGTGCATCAAAAAAAGTTTGTGTACATACATACATGAAATTCATTTATGGTTTATATACACCTTATAAACATAGCCTGAACTTTATTATATGCTATATTTTTAATCATTTTGTGACTTAAACAAAGATTGTGTACATTGAACCGTCAGAAAGCAAAGGTTTCACTATCTCAGTCATGCTAAAAATATTCCGTATTTCAGAATATTTGGACATGGAAGACTCAACCTGTATATTCATATTAAACTTTATTTAAGCTATAAAATTAGTTTAAGCATTATTCCTCTAGGATGTGGGATTGGTTAGAAACCTAATTTCTCCCAAACATGCCCTAGGTGACCTCAAATCACACCAGTGTACAGGCTTCAGGTATATTCTATGATTTTAAGAACTCCTAGCTGTGGTGGAAGTATCAATAATTAGTCAGTAACAGATGTCCAATCATCACCGGTAAACAGATTGCTGTTTGCATACCCCTGCTGTTCTTTGTGCCAACTACGTATCCTCAAGTAATCTCTATGCAGACATATACAAAGAACTTGTTTAACTTGTCCTGTCCAGGTAATTAATTTGCCCTGCTCACAGGATACCAAAAAGGATGTACATTTTAATCAACCTACACCAGCCAGCTGCTCTATATCTCTATAGTTGGGAGCATGATAGTAAAGTAGATATTCAAGGGCAAAATTAACCTTTTACTTTATAGCATTCTTTTAACCCTCAACATTACAGTATAATTACGATACTAGAACTATTGATTGGCAGTGTTTGGCTTCTATTGTAGGTAACTCTCTGTTTCTTTGTGTGTTTTAATGATAGAGGGAAAGAAAGAAGAAAGCCACAAACCTGCAAGTACTACTCTTCTGCATGATGTCAGCACGATGAAATCCAGATAACTTACAGAAACCGTCATTACTATATACTACAGGCCAGTCAACAATTTGTGCATTTCCCAGTAAGAAGCTTGATTCTAGAGAGAAAAAAGAACAGTGGCAGAACATTAGGAAAACATGTGAGGTCAACAGGAATATTTCATGGTGCTCACTTTATTACAAACACTTATTCATACATACATACTTATTCATATTAAGATTATTTATACATATAGATGTATTCAGGTTATTCATACATATAGTTGTATTACTCTATTTAATAATATGGAGCTATTACTCTGATACATACAAGTAAATCTATTAAAACGTATTCATGCATATACAGTAAATCTATTAAACCTGCTCATGCATATATAGATCTATGAAAACGTAGTCACACATATAGATGTATTAAACATATGTACATACTGTATATATAGATCTATTATTTTATCCATACATACAGGTCAATTAAACTAACTTATTGGCACTGTACTTATAGAGCTATACATCAAATCCAAAAAGGCATAACTTCTAAGAAAAGCTAACAGATTAATTGGTACTTCCGTATCTTTGCGGCCCCCTGGTTACGGTACGTAAGTAGCGTAACCAGGAAATACCATTCGGCCCCTTGCTGGCTCGCTGCACTCGCCACGCTGCAGGCACGGTGGCTCGCTTAGCTCGCCAGATGGATTTATTCCCCCTCCGTGCCCACTTGGATGGTGGGGAATGATGTTGGATGGTAGGGACTGATGTTGGACACTGGCTCATCTTTACGCTAATGTCCAACGTCATTCCCTACCATCCAACGTCATTCCCTACCATCCAATGTCATTCCCTACCATCCAAGTTTACGCTACTTAGGCATCTTCACTGAATAGTGAAGATACGTAAATAGCGTAACCAGGGGGCCGCAAAGATACGGAAGTACCAATTAATTTATGAGGTTTATGAGGTTTATGTTCCCCAAAACATTAAGGTGCTACCCTGTCTTCCAAATACAGAATTCCAGTTTTCAGGACACACATGTACTCAGATAATAATGATTTTCATCATAATTTAAAGTGATGCAGTCATAAGCACCGATATTCAAATATAACCTTTATCTAGACAGATTTGGATCCAGAAGAGACAGCTGGAAAGTTTATATATATATATATATATATATATATATATATATATATATATATAAATGTTATATATACACACACACAGTATTTTGGATCAGTCATTCATATTCGGTTCCTAGGGTTTCTAGCTATTGTGCCTGATGAGGCAGGGTTTTTTTCTCTGTTTACCTTTCCATCTCAGTCTTTTGCTTTCCAATCTCTGTCCTCGCTCCTTATCTGTCTCTCTCTGTCCCCCCTCTCCCCTAATTTGTTCTCCCTATCTTCTCTGTTCCCCCTGTCCCACTCCCCCACCCATCTGTCAACTCATTCTCACTTCTGTCTTCTCCTCATGTTGTTAGCCATTGTACCCAACATTGCAGGATGAGAGGGTTTCACTCATTTCCCCTATCCTCCGATCTCTCTCACCCTCTTCCCCCATTTATCTCAGCCCCTCACTTCTCCTGTCTCTCTCTACCCTTTTCTCTATCTCCGTTTGCCCCCTTCTCTCTATCCCTCACCATTTCCGTGTGTGTGTGTCTCCCTATCTCTATTTGGCCAACTTTTCCGCTGTCCCACCCCCCTTCTCTCTCTCTTCGCCCTCTTTTTTATCTGTCATTTGTGGCTGCTGTAGGTCCACAACATTCCCTCCACCGATGGGAGCAGGTAGACAGGGAAATACGGAGATAAACAGCCTCCAAAATGCAGTGGATAGTCATTGCTGACAGGACAGCCCAAAGCCTAACACGGACGAGCCATCTGCACAGTCGAAAATGGTTGATGCTTTGGTGCCTCAGCCTGAGAGGAAGGTGATGATGTTTATTTAAACATTGTCAGATCTCGCAACATCATTCTTTTATCCTCCCCCATTTTTTGCCCTCCGATCCCTGTCCCCCACCCCTCTCATATGTCCCTTCTGTCCACCCTTTTCTCCACATGTGGCTCTCTCATTTCTGTTCCTCCTGTGCCCATACTCCCAATCTATCATTATCTTTTCCCCCTGCGCCCTGCGGTCATGAAAGGAAAGGGGGGCAAAGATAAGGAAGACAGATGGGTGGAGAGGGGACATTCGGAACAGAGATGAGAGAGAGCCACATGGAGTGAGGGGGGACAGGAGACAGATATGAGAGGGATGGAGGTGGTAAGGGGGGACCTCCATTCTGCTTTCATTGCTCCCTGTGCTATGTCCTTAGTGCATATCTAAAAACAACATACACACAAAGAGGAATGGCAGCATTCTGGCAGAATCTGACTAAGCAGCCACTCATCAGTGAAATTATGATAAAATGTATGCCTGAAACCTGAAGTATAGGACGGATGGGTACGGGATGCTGGCGCTCGGGATCCCAGCGGTCAAAATCTCGGCCCCTTCCAACCTCCAAACGATGGTCGATGTGCGGGCATGGATGGTGGATATCAATATATCGATGGTACAGATGGTCGATATCAATATCGACCATCGCCCGTGCATGCAGGCCAACCTGGTCGAAATCGACTAGGTTAACCTGGTTACTATAGGGTCGTTATAGCCGTTGGGAGTTGGTGCATGTGCTGGATGTTCGATATCGAACATCCAGCACATGCAGGACGATCAGACAACGATATCTGGACCTCATTCAGAGCCGCTCGTAAGCGGCCGCTCGTTCGTTCCGAGCGATGTTCGCATATCTGCGCATGCGTATGGGTTGTAATACGCATGCGCGAACCAGTCAGTGCGGTCGAAATTCGTGTGCTCGCAAAATAGTGAATGCCTGCTAATTTGAGTAACAGGATGAGACTTTTTGTGGGTGGTAACAGGGGAAGGTGCTTGAAAACGGGGAGTGGAGATCCGAACGCAGGCGTGCCAAACGGTCAAAACGGGCGTTTTAAGGGTGTGCATAATTAACAAAGCAGCGTCATCGACCATGTCACTTGGTTGTCTTTTAGCCTGAACTGCTCGCATGATTGCGGTAGGAAAATGCAACCACAAGAATAGCGAGCAGTTCATTCACCTTTCGATGTACTTGATTAATCTAATAAATAGCGGACATGACGTATGATGCGAGCGGCCAGGGGGGCGCTTTTTTCAAAATAACGACCGCATGTTTTGTTCGCTCGTTCAGACATAGAGGCGTCAACATACCGCAAAGAGCGAACGGTCAATTTAAATATCCGGCCCCTTTTTCTGAACGAGCGAGCACAAATAGCGTCCGGCTCAGAATCAGGCCCTCTGATCGTTGTCTGATTGCTCCGTGTGTACGGGCCATTACAGTACAAAACATTGCAGAAGATGGGGCACAAGTAATATATAAAACATTGTTTCAAATGTCTTATTTCAAATATCAGGCACTAATATAAACATTTATATAATTTTAAATTATGTCCTCTCTCATAACATTAAATTCTGCTCCTAAGTAGTACCTCTGACCAGTACTCAAATATACAACAGGTAATAAGAATTATAATTCTCAAAGAGCGCAACAGTTTAGCATAAAATGTAACAATTTGTTAAAAACAAAGCAATAAAGATTAATATATAAATATACTGGTACAAGTACAATATGCAAGAAACAGTTTAAATATTTTGATGCAATGATGCAATTGCTATGACAATATTCACACATAAAAATTCAGATGCATCTCTAAGTGATAGTACTTCATACGAAGTATATCCAAGATTGCCAGAGATACTATTAGCATTACAATCCGGAACTATAATGAAATTGACAGTGTTCTTAGTACTTTTGTTTGCAAAAAATATTGACTTAAATGTCCCAGAAGTGTGCCCACTCTACTGTTGGGGAACACCTTGACCTCCCCAATAATTACCACCAGTAATTACCTCAACAATGGTTGAGAACCATTGTTCTGAAAAAGTTCAGTTTAGCAATACCTTCTAATATTTGAAAAAAGACCTCGTCCCAGGACTCCTCACAGTGCCGTAACTAGACATTTTGGTGTCCTGTGCGAGAAAGAGCATTGGTGCCCCCGAAACGCCCCCATCGTCATTTATATATATTGTGGCAGTATCACCAGAGGTGGCACTGGTGAGCAGAAGATTCTGTGTGGGGCAGGGGAGATCCGCCCACACAGACTAGAAAAGCATTGTGGGAAGATGCCTAATGGCTGCCTTGTGGAGAAAGCTCAGGTGTGGGCTGATGAGGAGGCAAACCAGTCAGGCTGCTGTGGGAGACAGTCAATGTGAAACTGTTGTAGCCAGAGAGCCCAGTGAAGCTGAGCGAGCCATTGGGGGCCAGGAGGCCTGGGTCTGTACCTGCAGGAGGCAAGGGTGGGCCATAAGCTCTCAGACTGTGTGACAAGAAAGCAGTGAAGCTGCAGGCTGAGGAAGCCAGGGCCTAAATCTGTAGGATACAGGGAAGGCCACCCAGACTGTATTTGTGTAGCTGTGGCAGCCAAGCCAAGCCAGGCTTTAGCCAGCGATAAACCTGCAAGAAGCAGGCAGAGACTTTGTTGGCAGACGAGCTGCACCACGATAGAGAGGGCTCAAGAAGTGAGTTAGATGCCCTAAACAGGGGCTAGGATGTTTATTGTTTTCTGTTCCTTTGTGTTGTACCTGTATTTCCCTGCTGGAAGTAAAGCACCATCACATTTACTTTACTTGAAAGCTGTGTGTGGACCCTCATTAAGCACCTAAACACTGCACCGATCCACCCTCTGCCGAGCTAATTACCTCCAAGATATCACATTATATATATATATATATATATATATATATACACACACATTCTTGAGAATGTATCAATGTATATTATCCATGTCCTTGTTCTGCATTGTATTGTATTGTATTGTACTGTAAGTAATTTTTTTGGTTATGTACTTTGTAAGGTGCTGCAGAACACTTGTGGAGCCATATAAATAAATGATAATAATAATAATTGTCTACTTTTTAAAAAGCATTTCAGGGAGATTGTGAAAACACCTATGAGCATGCGTTAAAGTGGGCCTGTACTGCTACATCTGAGAGGCGTGTCATCAAATTGATTTATATATATGTACACGAGACCCAAAGCAGTTAGAGATATACTGAAAACACACTGATACTTTTCAGAAAATGCAAGTAGCCATAGGGATCATTGTGCCTTATAACCAATGCAGGGAAATTATACTAATGATCCCATTTGAATGTAATGATGCCTTAATGGACGTGTTCCTTGCATAATACAGATATGGTATGCCATGACACAGTGTGATTAACTGCAGATTCAGCACTCTCACAGAATGAGATTGCTGTCACTCACAAAATGGTGGGGCTGCTAATTCACAGAATTGTGTGCTCATTGGAATACACACATGCAGTCTATACAACTGAGGTGTGCGCAGAATATAGAGCTGCACAGATAAGATAAGAGCATGGTGGATGGGGGGAGAAGACAGGGCATTGTGGAAGGGGCAGACAGAAAGGCTTACAGGGGGAAAGATTAAGCAGTACAGATAGGGACGAGTCATGACGCCCACCAGATGAAGACGGCAGAAGTCCTAGTGGGTGGCGGCCATGCAAAAGAGTTGACACAGGCTGCCACCCACTAGGTGAAGACACCAAAGCCCTGGCGGGTTGGGACCGCCAGGTGAAGAAGCCAGAAGTCCTAGTGGGCGGCGGCCATGTAAAAGAGCTGACACAGGCTGCCGCACAGTAGGTGAAAACGCCGAAGCCCTGGCGGGTTGGTGCCCACCAGGCGAAGACACCAAAGTCCTGGTGGGTTAGCGCTCACCAGATGAAGATGATGAAGCCCTGGTGTGTTGGCACCTGCCAGGCGAAGACGCCGGAAGTCCTAATGGGTGGCAGACATGTAAAAGAGCTGACACAGGCTGCCGCCCACTTGGTGAAGACGCCGTAGCCCTGGTGGGTTGGCGCCCGCCAGGTGAAGACGCCAAAATCCTGGGGTGGCAGAGGCCATGAAAAAGAGCTTAAAGGCCACCACCCCCCAGGTGAAGGTGCAGATAAAATAAATTTTATTAAAAAAAGGTGTCTGATCATTTTAATATTTATTTTGCAGGTGTACTACAGGTATCAGTGGGCCCAAAATTCCCTGCTTGCTGGTACTTGTAGTTTTCCAAGTACCAGCATGCGGGGGAGGCTTGCTGGGACCTATAGTTCACCTGCAAGAGAAAATAGTCTTTAAAATGCACCACACATTACAAAATCAACCCGGCACCCAACGCCCAGGGGTGCCGGGGATAGCCCCAGCTATCAGCCTGGGCCTTGGATGCTCTGGCGAGGGAGACCCCATTGTTGGGGGGGTCCCCAGCTCCCCAGGGATCCCCGGCCTGGGCTGACTAGCGGTCAGGGTTAATTCTGCGGCTGGGGGGCCTGGTGAAAGGGCTCCCCTAGCTGTGGCATTAGACATCCGCTAGAAAAAGTCTGGTACTGGTTCTGACGAATACAGGGGGACCCTACTCATTTTTTCTTCCTGTATTTCCAAAATCAAGGCCGGACCAGAGCCCAGTGCTGGTTGCACAAAATACGGGGGACCCCTACGTCGTTTGTCTCCCGTATTTTGGAAACCAGGCCTGGTTCTCACTAGCCCGGTGCTGGTTGTACAGGGGACCCCTACGTCATTTTTCCCCTATATTTAAACACAACCAGGACTGGCTGTTAAAAGCCCGGTGCTGGTTGTGCTTTGGGGGAGGGGGCCCCTTTTATTTTACACATTCAATTTTTAACATAGATGCGTAGAAGGATCTCACTGCTGCCAGGGCTACGGCATCTTTGCCTGGCAGGTGCCAACCCACCAGGGCTTTGACGACTACACCTAGTGGGTGGCAGCCTGTGTCAGCTCTTTTTCGTGGCTGCCACCCACTAGGACTTCCGTCGACTTTTCCTGGCAGGCATCTTTGCCTGGTGGGCACAAACCCGCCAGGGCTTCGGCACCTTCACATAGTGGGCGGCAGCCTGTGTCAGCTCTTTTTCGTGGCAGCTGCCCACTAGGACTTCTGGCGGGCGCCAACCCACCAGGGATTGAGCATCTTCGCCTGGCGGGTGGGACCTCCTTGCTGATCTTCTTAGTCTAATTGATTAAACTCACTATCACTGTTTGAGGATGCTGTAGTACGATTAATACCTTCTCTGCGCTTGAGCCATCCCTGCCTTGGTCTATATGGTCTTTGGGATTGTGACATAGTGTCACCTCCCATGAGCCAACGATATACTTTATTGTCATCGTAGTCGGTTTTTACTATCTGATATTTGTTTCATCTGAATTTGATCAAATCCCTGCAGTAGGTCTCACATTAGGACTGTAGTTTGCAAAGCCAGTCTTGTGACTGATCCTGTATTAGAGTGGGTTTATGTTCGGACTCAATTATTTTGGTTCTTGTGAAATCTAATTCTCACCCCACTTCTTCAATAACTAAAAGAATTAGGTCTAGGCTGCACTTATTGAGGATGATCAAAGATTCTGTTTACAACTCCTGGAACTAACGCTTACCAGAAATTATTTTCTGTTTAATGGACAATTCTTCCTCCAAAGAACCGGATGTGCGATGGGGAGCAATGTATCCCCCTTGTGCGCAAACATTTTTATGTTCAAAGAAGAACATCATATGTTTTTCAATGACAGTACAACATCAGAGCACATCATAATGTTTGCTAGATACATAGACAACTTGTTTATGTTGTGGTCAGGAGGGGAGGAATGGTTCATTATGCTTATGGATAACATCAATTCCAGAGAATTATCCATTAAACTAACCAAACCAGTCTATTCACGCTTAATTATCTAGATGTACAGGTATCCATCCATGATGGACGCATCCACTCTAGGGTCTACTCTAAACCCACTGTTAAAAACATGTTATTACAAGCGAATAGCCACCATCCACCAGCTCTTAAAAGGGGAGTCCCTAAATCACAGATGATAAGGGTGGCCAGGATCACTAGCGATGGTTCTGATTTGGAAAGCAGCCTTGACGACATTGTTAACAAATTTCTTCAGAGTGGTTATGAGCCCTCCTTATTACAAAAACAGAAATGAGAAGTTTTAGACACCCCAAGAAATACTTTTTTCTCTGCTAGGAACAAAAATCAAGATGCTGTGATCCCATGGAAAAGCCAGTACAGCATCTCAAGTGCGGTAATTCATCGAGCCACGAGACCATTGTGGCCGATTGTCTCCATGGATACGGAATTACCCTCATTAAAAAGTAAAAGACCCATGGCATGTTTTACCAGGGGTAGACACATAGAGGGTGTAGTGATACACACAGACATCTCTAACTTTGATTCAGACAGTAAAATTGCATCAGCTACGTTTCTATCTAGAGGACCGGATGCTACAAATGCTTAAATTGTACTACTTGCCAAAATATGGTAACTGGCCCCTCTTTAAAGCATCCCCATACAGGCCGTGTATACAGCATCAAACACATTTTGACGTGTACATCTTCCTTCATCGTTTATCTCATCAGTTGCCCCTGTGGTTTGATCTATGTAGGTAAGACAATGAGGACCATGAGGGAACGTATGGCTTTGCATCATTAAGGCAGCTGTCTCTGGAAAACCTTCGGACCAACCGGTCGCCAGGCATGTTGCCGAATACAATCATGCCCTGATGTCTTTAAGACACATGGCCATTGACCATGTACCTAAGACTACATGGGGTGGAGATAGAGCAGGACGTCTATTACAAATTGAAGCCAAATGGATTTTTAATCTTAATACCATCTGTCCAGCAGGACTCAATGATAAGATCATCTGGAGTGTCTTCCACTGACAATCTTCGTGCATGCTCATGAGGTTTCTTTCCTGCCACATTTGTCACACAACATGAATCATAGTGTGTGTAACCCTTGTAGTTTAGTATGTAGTTCCACTTTCAGAGTTCCTGAGTCCATAGAGACTATTAATGATTGGTGCTCTCATCCTACATTTATCCATTCTAAGTTTTTCTGTCCATAATAATAAACTGGTCCCTTAGTATTAAATGAATCATGAAAGTGAGATGGTATAATTGTCTGTTTATATTCAGTATTGTACATTTGCATGGTGTAAAGTAAACTGAGATTTTCAAGTTGCTTATTATAGCAAATAAATGATTTTGTACTGCATACACGAATGGCTCACATAGGGGTCACACTGTCATCTCACATAGCATAGAATATAGGAGTAATGTATGTAATTTGCAGCCAGGCGTGCAATGTGTATACACACAGCAACTGCCCAGAGCCAGGAACTAGCACAGTATCTGCATCCATGAACATAAATCCCCTCATCTACATATGTCATTGTTATTCTGATACATTATGCATCAAGTGTGGCCCCAAACCTTTCAGATTGTAATCTATTTAGGTTTACAGTACTTTCATGTAACTATGTAATTTGTTGGACTTATGATCCCCTCAAGGTAGATCTATATTTGCCATTTTCCTACAGCTTCAATACGGGATGGTAGGTTTAGGTGGTGTAATAATGTAATCATTGCCCTGTGCCACAGTGGGTGGGCCATTACAGTGTAATTCACTGTAAATCATGTCATCAAGTCCCAGGACAAGGAAAGTGGGCAGAATCCGTGCAGCTGTACCACTCTCCCAAGGCAGCATCCAAACATCGGGTAGGTAAGTGTGAGTACAGCTATGTATAATAATATTATCCACAGTCTTTTATATGGCACCACAAGGGTTTCACAGCACCTTACATAGTACATAAGCAGAAACAGTGCGCACACCATACTTGCCTACCCTCCCAATTCGGCCGGGAGCTTCCCGGAAATTGTGTGCTGCTCCCGGCCCCCCGGAAAGGCAGGCAAGCCTCCCAGCAGCCACCGACCCCTCCAGACCACCCCGCGGTTACAACAGAAGTCCCCAGAACGGGGGTGGGCAACAACGCGATTCAAACTGAATCTTGTCATCATGACCCCGGCCCCTGCTTCACAATTCCGGAAATCTCGGCATTGTGTAGCGGGGGCTGGGCATGGCCACACCACCGCTCTGCCCGAAAATGATGGGTAATATGTCCATCCGTGCCCCCTATGCCGGCAACACCCCATATGCGCATACCAGGCAACCCGCTGCATCTTCCTCTCCCCTCGCCACGTCTTCCTCTCTTCTCTGTCCCTCCACTGTGCCACCACCAGGTCAGGGCACTGCTCACCAGAGAGGGTGGGATGGAGCAATGGGGATGGGCCCCCTGTCTTAAGTGCCCTGGGCCCCCCAAACACTTAATCCAGCCCTGGTGGGGAGGAAATGATGGTAAATGGGGGAGAAAGAAAAGCATGTGAGGGAAGAGGGTCCTGTTTATGAGAGCTTAGGAGACAGATAGGGGTGACACTATGTTGGCACTTCATAAATAAAGAGAATAATAATAATAATAATAATAATAGTCTGCACAAACAGATGTAAGGACATCTTAGCGACCCACGATGTGACGGAATTAAATGTTAGCCTGCACTTAGGAGTGTACAATTCTATGTGTGATATATATATATCACACATATATATATATATATATATATATATATATATATCACTGCAGGTGGCTGCTGTGGGGCACAAATAGCAGGGCCGGCCCGAGCTATATCTTACTGTACATAAAAACAATTTGTATTATTGCATTTGGAACATAAAAAGGGCCTGATTGAGCATGGATCGCAGCTGTGTAATCGTACGCAATGCAACTGCGAAAATATGTTGATGTCTGCCACCCTCGCACTCCTGCGTATACATCGTACCATCGGAGAACATCGGCCCGTCATGCACAATTACAGCAGGTCTGACCGGTCTCAGAAAATGCAAGTCTCCTCGCACGCAGAGAGTACTCAGGCTGTGTAGGCTCGTAGTGGCTAATTTATGGATGCCCATGCAATGGCGTTCAAACGGACAGGCACGCCTGCATTTCTTTAACCACTTCCCCCTCACCACCCCCAATTGCTCACAGTCTGTCACTCACTCTGCGATGGATTCCTGTCTGCGTGCATAATTGCAGTGTGATCGCCGCACATGCACAGTGTAACAATTGGCCGACCTGCTTATGCGGTTGCAATTGGGATCCGTACTGAATTAGACCCAAAATCAGCATTAGTTTACCATGTGCTAAGGGAGCAGCGACATGAACAACAACATCAGTAAAGCAAGGATCAGAGCGACATTGTTTTCTGCTTGTTCTTTTATCATTTAAAAATAACTTGAGACGCTATTGATTCAAGCTAAGTTCATACAATGTAAAGGATACTCAGTCTGTCTCAATCACTTTAAAGATGTGTCTTCAAGTACCTCTGACATAATAAATGCAGAGCCATATCAGTATTTCAGGGATTCTCATTGTCTTTTGCCATGTTGACTAGTTGAATTAATGCTCTACACGGCCATCCACATTCCACAGAAGTCCTTGAATTCTGCACCAGCATGAAAACTACCTAAAGAACCAGCAAAGTGCCGGTTCCTCTATTATGACCCCCACCCACCCCCCACAAAGAAAATAAAACAGAGGCTAACGACACTGACTCTTTGTAATCCCTCTAAATTGTGGTGTTGGTGTAATTCCAAGATTGATAACCCTTGAGTGGCAACTTTGCCTTCCCAATGTTGCCTATGGCGCCAGCATAATGGGCAGGGGTCCATGCCCATTATTACAAAAGAGGAGAAAAAAAAAAGACACAATTTGAAATTAAACTTATGGCTGCCAGACTTCCTTCCACTAGCCAACCAATCTCAAGTGGCCAGCATGGTAAACCGGTTGGCATTGGCTGGTTGGTAAAAGGGAATACCAAGGACTTCCACCTATCAACAGCAATAGTGTACTCAGACGGGTCATTTACACAGGGATTTTTAAAGTCCTTTTTTTAATAATATATTAGTCCTTTTATATATATATATTTTTATTATTTGTACTATAGTAGATCATGAAAAAAAAGGAAAGGAAAATATATTTATTTAATAAAGTGGTAACCGAAGGTTTTGGGAGTATTAAACTATTTAAAAAACTTAATTTTATTGTTGAATTGTTTTATGCCAAGCTACAGTATAGCCTCCTATGTCAATCTGACATTAGACTCCTTAATTATGGTCCTATATAACAGTCACTGGGCCTGATTCAGCAAGGAACGCAGTTGTGACACGTACGCAATTGGCCGATTGTTGCGTACTGCGCACGCGTATGCATGTGCGTGACTGAACCGGCAACTGCAATACGGACTGCAGTGACTATGCAGACCCATTGCAGAGTGATTGACAGGAAGTGTCGTCTATGGATGGTGACGGGGGAGGGGGGTGGTCGGGCGAATGTAGGCGTGCCAGTGCGTTTTAATGGTGTTGCAGAGGCGTGTGTAAATTAGCCACTGCGATGCCCTATGCAGCCTGAGGCCTGATAGCATTCATGGAAGTTAGGAATTTCTGAGTAATGTCAGGGGTTGTGCAAGTGTGCGAGAGGCTGCGATGGTACTCAATTGTACCGATGGTTTCACAGAGCCTCCCGCAATTCCTGGGAGAGTAGGCATGTATGATGTAATCGCTATTGCATTGGCAGTTGCGTTCCTTGCTGAATCAGACCCACTGTCCATTCCAAGAAGAAATGCCATTATATTATGTCAGAGCGCTTCTCAAACTTTTCTGAAAAAAAAGAGGAGTGGGCAAAGTAGCTGGTGGGCAAAGGGAACCCTGTTTTTCAACCCTAATTGATTACCTTGATGACATTTTTAAACAAGTCCCTAGATCAAATTAAAGAGATGCATTTTTCCACTACAAAATGTATAACGTTCTTTGACCAATTCTACTTTATACAACTGTCATTGCTTCTACAGTAATTTTTTGTTTGAGTAACAAGCTATAATTATGACTAAAGATAAAACTGTTTACGATTGGTAAACATTCTAATGTATAAAGTTGCCCTAGGAGCAAAGGGGATTACAAGCGGGCTGCTTTCTTCAATTATTTCAGCTGTGCCATTGCAATGCTGGCAGGCAAGCAAAGCTATTCCATAGATGCAGAGATGATTTGGGATTCCAGCCACAGGGGAGAGAGGAGCACCTAATAGCAGCCAAGCATCATCATTTCAGTGTGGCTTTACTCATATACTAAACAGAGAATAGCTTTCACATAAACAATAGCTTCCCAATGTACATTTCTGAGTACAACAAGATCACTAATAATTTAATAGATGTGCCTTATACACATTTATATACATACATTAAAGGTTTTTTTTGGGGGGGGTTTAAGGAATTTAAAAGTTTAAAATTGTACTGTACATCTGTTGCATCCTAACATACAGTGAATAAAGCTTCTAACTGTCCATTTTTAACACCTAACATTTGTGTTTTGCTGCTGTTCCTCTGTGTGTTACTTGCAGGCTTCCAGGCTGCCCCCTTCAGGAGGGGGCAGCCAGGTTGGCTCAGCAGGGAGGCATGTTGTGGGAAAGTGGGTGGGCCGATAGGCGTGCTCATGTGATTGCGTCATCTCATCCCACCCCCTGCTCCTCAATGGCGCAATTAACAGTATTGTGAAGCGGGTGCAGGGCCACAATGACGTGATTCAGTGCAAGTCAGATCATTGTGGCCCTGCACAATGCCCACTTTTGCTGAGTAAGTAAGCGCATACTTGCCGACTTCCCCTCCTTCTGGGAGAGAGCTGTCAGGCTTCCACGGCGGGGGCGTGTTGCGGCAGAAAGGGGGCATGATGCGGCGATGATGCAACATTGGGGGCGGAGCAACGACGTGACCACGTGATCGCATCATTGTGGCCCCGCCCCCTCTTCACAATGCCGAGATCAACGGCATTGTGAATCAGGGGCCGGGGTCACGATGTCGCAATTCAGCGTGAATCGCGTCAAAACCGCCCCCCTGCTGCAGGGGTTTCTATTGTAACCGCGGGAAGGGGGGGCAGAGGGGTCAGCGGACGCCGTGAGGCTTGCCTGCCTTTCCGGGGGGGACTGGAGCGGCAACCGATTTTTGGGAAGGTCACCTAGCCGAATTGGGAAGGTATGAGTAAGCGCCTTGCAGGAGGGTGGTAACCGGCTCGGGAGACTTACCCACTCTTCTGGGTGTCAGGGAGCACCACCTGATTTTCGGGAGCCTCCCATCTATTCCAGGAGGGTAGGCAAGTATGCTCTGTGCTTGTTTGTATAGTAGCACCTTTGCCGGAGTAGATACTTCTACATGATCACTCCCACTAGCTACCCATGCAATGACTTTGATTTTCTCAGCCATTCAACCTGTCCACCCAGGAGCACTACAATCCCTCTTAGACTTGTCTCCAGTCAAATATTCCTAATCCCTTTTGCTAGCAGGAATTTGGGACCCTGCCACTAAAGCATACCTCCCAACTGTCCCAATTTTATCGGTACAGTCTCGCGGGCAGGGGGAAGGTCATACTTGCCGACAATCAGTTCCCTCCTTCCTCCTTAATTGTCGGCTAACAGCTGGGGGCGTGTCCGGCCATGATGTCACATTTGGGGGCGTAGCCAGGGTGGGGCAGCATGATTGCGTCATCGTGGCCCCGCCCCCTCTTCACAATGCCGTTATTTTCGGCATTGTGAAGCAGGGGGCAGGGCCACGATGACGTGATTCAGCTCAAATCGCGTCACCGCCCCCCCCCCTGCTGCGGGGGTTTTGATATTAACTCTGAGGTGGGTAGGGAGGGATGCTGGCTTCCGGAGGCTTGCCTGCCTTTCCGGGGGGCCAGGAGCGGGAGCCGAAAATCGGGAGGCTCCAGGCCAAATCGGGAGGGTAGGCAAGCCTGGGGGACGCATTTGATCACTGATGCTTTGCACAGCTGAGCAGCAAGTGGCTACTGAATAGATGCCGTGTGCATGGCATCTAAACAGTGCAGGGAGGAGAGCCCGGGGGCATCCCAGCTGCTCTGTGAACACTGGGCACGCCCCCAGACTGACGAAAATGGTGGCTGTGCTGTGCCCTCTCCCCATGGCCACATCTCCTTTCCGGACGTGCGCCTTAGATGCGCAGGGGTCCCGATTTACAAAGGTGAGGGGAGGTATCACTAAAGGACAGCTGGGGCTTGTACTATTGTTGTAAGAAGCCACACTGGTTTAAATAACACCCGGCTTCTGACTGTGTATCTGCAGCATTCAACTTAAGGGAGAGATATATCATGTGTCATTTTGCTATTGCAACCCATACTTGCTGACCTTTTGCCGACCAGCCAGTTCGCGATTGCAGGGGGCAGGGCTTGGTGGAGGTGGTAGGGTCTGGGGGCATGACAGCACGATTTCATCATTATAGCCCCACCCCCCACTATGGAATGCCGAGATCACCAGCATTGTGAAGGGGCGGAGCCACAATGAGGCAGTGAATATATATTGCTGGGTCAGTAATTATCCTATCTGTTTCCACTGATAGAAACCCTGAAAACATGACCTGTTGAGAGTACTGTACTTGAGGACTAGAAAGCAGAACTACTTAAAGAGGAATAACCAATTCTTAAACATGTGTCATGTGACATTGGCATTACATACAAGACTGAACTATGATCATATTTTTATGTTCCTTCTTTATAGTGGTCACTTATTTCCAGTGATAACACAGGTTTTAATGCTTTAGTAAGAGTTATGGAGCTATAATACACTGATATTCCCTTGGGAGTTAAGGTTACTAGTAATTGCAAGGAGATGCAGGACAGATGAACGCTGGAGAGGAAACAACGTGACTGTATTAGTATTATACATCTGAAACATAAAGCAATATAAAGTCAGCCTATTAAAAAGCTGTAAATAAGACATGACAAATACACAGCGCATATAGGAAATCAAACACTATCAATAGCAGATCCAGCAGAAAGCGGCTCATCTGACACTGCAGTTCTGCCAAAGAAATAAAGACTGTTTTAAAAGTTCCTTTCTGGTTCAAGCACCTACAAACAGGGCCGTAGAGAGCGCGGTCGGGCCCCGGTAAAGAGGGGGCATGGCCTAATGCGAGAGATGTGGCCACACCCCCTTGAAGATGTTAATAAAAAAACCACATTTTTGCTGCGCGCAGGGGAAGGGGCGCTGTGAGCCCCTCAGCCCGGCGCAAAGCCCCCCTCAGGCAGAGGAGATTGCTGCGGCTGCTGCTTAGCAGCCGCTAGCAATCTCCCACGTGCTGGGCAGCTGCGAGGGAGGGAGGCAGGAGGAAGGGAGGGGGCAGCGCCAGACCCGGGCCCCCGCCGAGCCCCTCTGGAAGCCCGGGCAAAGTGTACACGCTCCCCCCCTCTCGGCGCCCCGCCTACAAATATACAGTGGTGCTTGAAAGTTTGTGAACTCTTCAGAATTTTCGATATTTCTGCTGAAATTTGGCCTAAAACTACCTCAGATTTTCACAGTCCTAAAAGTAGATAAAGCGAACCAAATCAAACAAAGGAGACAAAAAAATTAAACATCTGGCATCTAATTTCACCTTCAAAATATCTAATTTCACCTTCAAAATATCTGCTAAGCCTGAAGGTTCACATACAAACCTTTAGGCTTAGCAGATATTTTGAAGGTGAAATTAGAGTCAGGTATTTTAAATCTATGGGATGACAATCAGGTGTTTTTAAAAGAACAGAGATCCATCAAAGTCTAATGTTCACAACACATGTTTATGAAAGTGTATCATGCCACGAACAAAGGAGATTTCTGAGGACCTCAGAAGAAGAGTTTTTGATGCTCATCAGGCTGGAAAAGGTTACAAGACCATCTCTAAAGAGTTTGGACTCCACCAATCAACAGTCAGACAGATTGTGTACAAATGGAGGAAATTCCAGACCATTATTACTCTCCCCAAGAGTGGTCAACCAACTAAGATCACGCCAAGAGCAAGGCGTCTAATAGATCGCAAGCTCATAAAGGAACCCAAGGTAACCTCTAAGCTACTGAAGGCCTTTCTCACATTAGCTAATGTTAATGTTCATGAGTCCACAATCAGGAAGACTATGAACAACAATGGTGTGCATGGTAGGATTGCAATGAGAAAGCTGCTGCTCTCCAAAAAGAACATTGCTGCCCATCTGCAGTTTGCTAAATATCACCATGGACAAGCCAGAAGACTATTGGAACAATGTTTTGTGGACAGATGAGTCCAAAATAGAGCTTTTTGCTTTAATTGAGAAGTGTTCTGTTTGGACTAAGGAGAACACTGCATTCCAGCATAAAAACCTCATGCCATTCTGTGAAACACGTGGTGGTATCATGGCTTGTTTTGCTGCATCTGGCCCAGGACAACTTGCCATCATTGATGGGACAATTAATTCCGAATTATACCAGAATATTCTAAAGAAAAATGTCAGGATGAGCTGCATCTCAAGAGAACGTGGGTCATGCAGCAAGACAACGACCCAGTGCACACAAGTTATTCATCCAAAGAATGATTAAAGAAGAATACATTTAAAGTTTTGGAATGACCAAGTCAAAGTCCTGACCTTAATCCAATCGAAATGTTGTGGAAGGACCTTAAGCAACCAGTTCATGGGAGGACATCCACCAACATAACTGAGTGGAAGCTGTTTTGTATGGCGGAATGGGGTAAATTCCTCCAAGCCGATGTTCAGGACTAATCAAAAATTACCAGAAACTTTTAGAAGCAGCTATTGCTGCACAAGGGGGTAATACCAGATACTAAAAGCAAAGGTTCACATACTTTTGCCACTCACAGATATGTGATATTGGATCATTTTCCTTAATAAAAATGAGCATGTCTAGGTAGTTTTAGACCAAATTGCATAAATATAGAAAATTCTGAAGGGTTCACAAACTTTCAAGCACCACTGTATGTGTTGTTTTAGATACACGTGGTTTATGTGGGAAGACTAGTGCACTTTTAGTGCTCCTTGGAAATATTGCATACTGTAGAATTGATAGCATGTCATAGTCCACATGTCTGCTTAGGTCTCACATGCTCTCTCCTTATTAAGGATACATCATTTTAAATGGTGTCTAATGTATGATATAAGTATGTATCCACAATCTATACTTACTGACTTTCTAAAAAAAACCTCTGGGAGGATCACAGAGGGGCAGTCCTATCTGATGGGTGTGTGGGGGGGGAGTCAGAATTCTTGTCATTGTGGGCCGACCCCCTGCTGTTTAGAGGTGCTATTTGTTGCATTTTACAGGAGGGCTGGAGCTATGCACCATTGTGGCCCCCCACACACACACAAACACACACACACACGCACACACTCTATTCAAAACCACTGTATACTGTATTTTACAGCAGGGTGCAGGGCTAGGATGATGCAAATTAATGCAAATTGTGTCAACCAACCTCCCGGCCATCCCATCGGCACCACATATTTGGGACTCTACATTTTCAAAAAGAAAGATAATCAGTTTAATTAGGTGCATTCACACCCTCAAATCACACTTATATAAAAGAACGATTTTTATTGGGTATACCTTATAAAGACTAGTATCTATTGGTCTAGAAATATTAATAAGAGTACTAATATCCTACTCTACTTCTTATATATAAAAAATTATATTTTAATAAGTACTGTATATCCTTCAATAGGGTCATCAAGCAAAATATAATTATTAAAATTTATGTAGAAGTATGTATAAGAGTGATAAAGAAAATAAATTTAATAGGTGAATAAAGACTTAATTAAAAACTATGGCTGTGTGCCAAAGTCTATTTCAGTTTAGTCACTGTGTGTGTTTCAAAGATGTATCTATTCTTTAAATTTGATACATTTATTGCAAAGTTTTAAAGATACAAAAGTATCAGAATGACTGTCAGCCAGAAATGTAGCTAATTCAGACCTGGTTATTTTTATTCAATCCAGGTTGCATGCTTCCACATTATGCTGTGTATGAGACATGTGCTAAAGGAATTAATCTGATGATAATATATTATTCAATATATTGTATGGTTATATAGTTAAAATGCTATTATTTTGTATTTAATTGTCACAATAATAATTCCTTATAGTTATAGTGCATAGTCATGAGCGGCAACTTCACGTGCAGGTGATATTCGTCAGTTATTCCCATACATTTAACAAGGACAATGAAGGGTTAAACCAATTTCTGTACTGTGTGGTCATTTATTAAGTACAAACACATCAGAACTGTAAAGATAGTAGTGTATGGGAAAGTTCTTGGAAAGTTGTCAAGTGTGTTACAATGTACTGCTACCACACAAACACACATGCATTGGTATTGTTTTTCTGTCACAATCCAGTTAACCTACAGTCTTTGGAATGTTGGAGGAAACCCACGTAAACATAGAAAGAGCATACAGACTACTCACAGATACGAGCCTGTTCGGAATCAAATCTATGACTCCAGTAGTGTTAGGCATTCTCACCTACTCTCCTGTTTGTTACAGAAGGCTCCCGAATTTTAGGGGAGCCCCCCGCAACCCCGGAAGAGTATTCTGATCTCCACATCCCGGAGATGAAGTGGGCATGGAAGATAATTGCCGGGATTCGCGGCTCTTTATGGAGGACAAACTCCAAAAGGCAACATTTAGCCTCGCCCCCTCAACTGTGATTCATGGCAGCTTGCCGTGATGGGGGGCGGGGCCTAATGACATAGACACCCAGCCCCGCCCCACGAAGTGTCCAGCTGTCTCTCCTCTACAGGCATCTCCTGGAAAGGAGATATTAAAAGTCAGTAAGTATGGTGTGAGGCAGCAATGCTAACCACTGTCCTGCCTCATATTGATATAATGTCTGCTATTTTGAGCATTAATAGCGGTCTGATATTGACAGTTTCCGGGGATCTCAGAAGAGCAATCGGGCACTGTACAAACACAGCCAGCGCTTCCCATTACAGCACCACTGCAAAACAGCAATGAACTGTCTTTCTCAGCCAGCAGCACGCCGAGGCTCGAGAGAAACTGCAGTAAGATATAAATTTCACAGCTAACAGCTGCCTGAGCAAATGATATTTGGCTCCATGATCTCTTCTTAAAAGCCTGAAAATAATCTTAGAACTGGATGCAACTCACCAACCCAAGAACGAGCATATTGTCACATAAATGATGTCCTTTTCCCAGCATGTGTTATTATAATTACGTTGCTGTTTTCCCTGAATAAAAATAAAATATACACTTACAATTTGTCTTATATGTGCTATGGACACTTATGCTACAACAAACTTGCTGACTTTATGTTACTCCTCTCCGGGAAAAGTCGGCAGAGGAGATGAAGCTGACCACATAGGGGATGGGGCCCTCACGTCATTAGGCCCCACTGCTGCTAAATGCCACGAATTGTGGGTCCGTGGGGAACAGGCGGTGCTACAGCAACATAATTTTCACCCACCCCCTCCAAACTGACTCACATAACTGGTATTATTTCCTCAGCCTATAGAATTTGGAGGATTCATAAAAATTTTATCTGATAGGTGCTGCCGAAGGATTTGTATAGCAGCTATACAAAGGCGTGGGTTCAGCCTCCAAATATGTAATAGCAAAAGGGGATTGTACAGTGCGAAAGATATCTAAACACATACAAATAATTAGCTTAAAGCTTGATTAAAGGACATTACAAATATATCATATTTTTAATATAGAAATAACAATGGTAACAATTACAAACATAATATGGAAGTAACAATAGCAACAATTACAAACATAATATGGAAATAACAATGGTAACAATTACAAACATAATATGGAAATAACAATGGTAACAATTACAAACATAATATGGAAATAACAATGGTAACAATTACAAACGTAATATGGAAATAACAATGGTAACAATTACAAACATAATATGGAAATAACAATGGTAACAATTACAAACATAGAGGGTGATTCAGTAGTGGACAGAATTGCAAAGCCGCAACCAAGCAACTTTGCAATTCCGTCCTTGCAATTATGGTAATGCAGCAAGAGGCGTCATGCCTCCTGCATGTATAACTTATCCGAGCCGTGTCCAAGGACGCAACATCGGATAATCTGCAATCACATCAGCCGGCTGAATGACCCATGGGGTCACGCAACCAGCCGCCGCAGATACAACAAAGAGGCCAGGAAATCTTCGGCAGCCAACAGAGATCCTGGCCTCTACCCACAGAGGCCGTCCCCTCCCGCCCACAAATGACAGCAGACTGCCGATTACTGACAGTCTGCTGTCGGACTGTGTGCAAACATGCATGACCCGTACTGCACATGGGTACTAAGGGTCCGGCGCCTGCACAGATATCCGACCATCAGGAATCTGCGTTCAGCAGTGCACTAGCATGCACTGCTGAATAAGGCCCATAATACGTATAGATCCTATAAAACCGGTCAATGGTATTTTTTAGGCAAAATCTGACAAGATATTGTTGTGGGTCACTGGTATGCCCAAATAAGTGGGTACCAATAATAACAGATGGCAGACCAGTGGCAAATGTAACTTCAAAAGTTAATAGGTGTTAGAAAGAAGTGAGGTATATTCGGGTAATTTCCAGTTAGCAGATAGTTATAGTACCAGCTTGTAGGTACAGTCTTTTGCAAGAAAGCTCGCAGTTAGTGGTTTCCATTGGACACTTTTGGGCCACTTGTCCTTCCTTATCCGGACCAGGATTAGGCAGGATTTTTTGGGATATCCAGCGTTTACAACCATCAGCTACATTTGGCCCACTACAACGACTTGTCAGATTTTGCCTAAATACCATTGATCTATCTTTTATATGATCTATATGTATTGTTTGTAATTATGTTACCATTATTTCCATATTAAATATTGTACAGTTTTTGTTGTACTTAAAGCTGTATGCTACGATTTCTTATGTGTTTAGACTTCCTTATTTCCACATCCTACCTACTGCACTAGGAAGTGGGTGGGATATGGGAGAAACACCTACTCTTTCAGTGGTCCGGGGACTGCGTGTAACATCGGGATTCTTATGTACCTTCCAGGAGAGTAGGTAAGTATGTGCCACAATGGTACTTGTAAGACCTGAGTGATACCCGCACACTCATATGATACGCTTCCTGGGATATCATTGTTACATGAGACATTCCTCTTGTTAGACACAGGGCTGGCATAATGTGGTAAGCCTCGTAAGCAAAGCAGTGAGGCACCGGGCTGGAGAGGCACTCTCGTTGCTCCGCGACTATCCACTGCTGCTGTACATGTGAAATTGTATGCCAGACAGCAGCGGTAAGGCACTTCAGCGCCAATCCCCCAGTGCTGCTGCTGCTGTAAATAGGAAAACTGTTTTCCCTGCTACAGCAGTCGTCCAGTGGCCGAGGCCCCATCCCATCCTTTGGGCCATGACACCCCCACCCCCCACATTTCCTTGCTGAGCTAGAGCATGGCAGCCACTCAGTGCTGCAGTCTGTGCAGTGAAACACTGCGGTGTGCAGACACTGCTGAGGACTGTGCAGCGGGTCACTGCGGTACTGCAAGTCCCAGGAAATGTCCTGTAGAGCTGGGGCAGTGTTGGAAAAGGGTCCTTCTGACTGCGGAGGATGTAGGTAGTACTCTGGCTAGGGAGAAAGGGGGTAGTGCTCTCTGGGGAGAATGGAGGTAGTACTTTGGCTGAGAGGTGGGGAGAATGGAGATCATACATTCTGGATGAGAACTGGGGTGGATGGGGGGTTGTACTCTCTGGCTTGGAAGGATGTGTGCAGTACTCTAGGAAGGATGGGGGTAGCACTCTGGCTGAGAGCTGAGGAGGGTGCGATAGTCTCTCTGGTTGAGAGCTGGGGCGCATAGGTTATGTACTCTGGATGGGGAGGATGGGGATCATACTCTTGGTGAGAGCAAGGGCCTGATGGGGGTAGTACTCTCCAAATGAGAGCTGGGGAGGAACGAACAGGTACTCTGGCTGGGGAGAATGGGGTAGTACTCTCTGGAAGGGGTAGTATGTTCTGGCTGGGGAAATGGGGGTAGTGCGTTCTAGCTGGGGGTAGTACTCTCCAGGATGAAGGTAGTACTCTGGCTGAAAGGTGGGGAGGATGGGGGCAGTGCTTTCTTTGTAAGAGCTGGGGAGTATAGGGTAAGTACTCTGGCTGGGGAGGATGGGGGTCATACTCTTGGTAAGAGCTGGGCCCGATGGGGGGGTAGTACTCTCTGGGTGAGAGCTGAGCCAGATAGGGTAGTACTCTCTAGATGAGAACTGGGGAGGATAGGGTAGGTACTATGGCTGGGTAGGATGGGGGTCATTCTCTTGGTGGGAGCTGGGCCTGATGGGGTGGTAGTATTCTCTAGGTGAGAACTGGGGAGGATAGGGTAGGTACTATTACTGGGGAAGATGTGGTTAGTACTCAATGGGTGAAAGCTGGGCCTGATGGGGGTAGTACTATCTGGGTGAGAGCTGGGGCGGATGGGGGTAGTACTCTCTTCAGGGCCAGACTAAGGGAGGGGCAACAGGGGTGGTCATCCTGGGGCCCCCACACACAGAGGGGCCCCTCCCCCATATCACCCGCGAATCGCGGCATTACGCTGTGAGGGGTCGGAGCCTAATGATGTGAGGTGCCCGCCCCCATTAGCAACCTGCAGCTGCTGGATACAAGCAAGTGTCTGTGTACTGTGTTTGTGTGTATATATGTGTACTGTATGTGCTATTGTATATACAGTATGTGTGTATATATGTGCACTGGATGTGCTATTGTATATACAGTATGTGTGTATATATGTGTACTGTATGTGCTATTGTATATACAGTATGTGTGTACAGGGCTACAACTAGGGGTGGACTAGAGGTGCACGTGCACTGGGTGCCGGATTGCAGGGGGTGAAAAAAGCTGACTCGAGGTGGCTTGGGGGCTGCAGATTCAGAAAATGGCCATCCAAAAATGGCCACCGACAAAGAGGAGACAAATGCTAGAGGTCCTTACTGGCCCTCTAGTGTCTGTCTCCTCCTTGGCGGTGGCCATTTTTGGATGGCCTCTTTCAGCAGATTCCATGCAGACTAGCCATCCGCATGGACTCTGCTGAAAACGGCCATCCAAAAGTGGCCGCCGCCTAGGAGGAGACAGATGCCAGCGCAATGCACACAGTGTTCCCGGCACCGGGAGCGCTGGTGCTGCCGGGAGAAGATGCTGAAAGCTGCATTTTCTCCTGTGAAATTCCCTGGCAACGAGCATAAACCCCTCTGGCAACGACCAAAAACCCCCCTGGCAATGAGCATAAACCCTTGGCAATGAGCATGTAACCCCTGGCAACGAGTATGTAACCCCTGGCAACAAGCATGTAACCCCATGGCAACGAGCATAAACCCTTGGCAACGAGCATGTAACCCCTGGCAACGAGCATGTAACCCCTGGCAACAAGCATGAAAACCCCTGGCAACAAGCATGAAACCCCCTGGCAACAAGCATGAAACCCCATGACAACGAGCATGTAACCCCATGGCAACGAGCATGTAACCCCAAGGCAACGAGCATGTAACCCCAAGGCAACGAGCAGGTAATTTTAAAGTAATTAGAAGCCTTACTGTGGGGCATAAAATGGTGTCGGGCAAATATGTAACTAAGTGGCACTTTGGTAATAGGCATTACAGTGTGTGGCATAATGTGTAATGGGCTTTATGGTGTGTGTAATAATGCTAGTCACTATATCAGGGACGTCTGAGTAGTGCACTGCCTTATGGAGGAGCAAGGACAAACTCCAGGTACAGGAAGGGAGGGGGCGCAAAATTGCTGCCTTGCACCGGGTGACAGATATCCTAGTTTTGGCCCTGATGTGTATATATGTGTACTGTATGTGCTATTGAATATACAGTATGTGTGTATATATGTGTATGCATGTGTTAATGTGTATATATGTGTTAGTGTGTGTATACTGTGTTTGTATATGTGTGTTTGTATGTATTTAGGTGTGTGTATACTATATATGTGTGTGTTAGTATGTTTTATATATAATGTATACGTTTGCTACATATATATATATATATATTTATATATATGTGTGTGTTTAACACACACATGGGGGGAGTAGGATTAGGCTCCACGTGGTGGGTGGGGCGGGGGGAGTAGGCTCCGTGTGGCTTGGTAGGGGCCCCCACAATTTAGTTGCCCCAGGGCCCCCACAAGCCTTAATCTGGCCCTGACTCTCTGGGTGAGAGCTGGGGTGGATGGGGGTAGTACTCTCTTGGTGAGAGCTTTGGAGGATATGATAGGTACTCTCTGGGTGAGAACTGGGCTTGATGGGGTAGTATTTATGGATGCAAGCTGGGGTGGATGTGGCTCCTATGTAATTGAACGCTGGGGCAGATGGGGGCACTCTGTAGCTAAACATTGGGTAGAATTGGTTGGTATCCTCACTGCCGGGATCCTGACTACATCCCCATATTTGAGTACTGTGTGACAGAGCTGAGAAAATACCTTGGCTGACATTGGGACACTGCAGTGCTGGCTCTTCCTGGTCTCTATCCTATGTGCCAACCATCTGTATAATGGAATGTGGTTGTCTCTCTGGCTGTATAAGGGGAGTGTGGTTCTAATTGCACAGTACATCTTTTATGAGAAAGGATTTGTTACAAATTATTCGACTACAGGATCTGTCACAATTAGCCGATCAATACGTATACAGACTGCAGCTAATAGTTATCTCATTTCCAACTATTCAATACTGGACAATTTCCCAGCGTCTGGGGTGCTATGCTCAGTCAAAAAGCACCTGGACTGTGTTTGCAGTAATATTTATTTTCGGTATGTGCTAACAACAAATCTATAGCATAAATAATTGCAACTGAAAAATGTGAACTCTGCTTGTTTATGAATTCATATGAATGTTATTCATACAAAGACACTGAGTCATTTTGAAAGTATATTGTTCAATAGCAATCTAGTTGTGTTTAGTAACTGTGCATGGTTTATATGTAACCAAGTGTTTATAATTTTTATGAATTTCTCCTTGGATATATATATATATAATGAAAAATATTTTTTATACATATATACGTGATTAGTTATTGCACCAGTGTAGATTGTTTGATTCATTTTACCCTCTCCCCATCACCGTTTCTCTCTTGTCACCTACTGCCTCTCCCTGTCACCCTCTCCCCATTACCCTCTATCTCCTGTCATCCTCTCCCTGTCACCCACTGCCTCTCCCAATTACCCTCTATCTCCTGTCATCCTCTCCCTGTCACCCACTGCCTCTCCCAATTACCCTCTATCTCCTGTCATCCTCTCCCTGTCACCCACTGCCTCTCCCCATCACCCTCTATCTCCTGTCACCCTCTCCACATTACCCTCTATCTCCTGTCATCCTCTCCCTGTCACCCACGGCCTCTCCCCATTACCCTCTATCTCCTGTCATCCTCTCCCTGTCACCCACTGCCTCTCCCCATTACCCTCTATCTCCTGTCATCTTCTCCCTGTCACCCACTGCCTCTCCCCATTACCCTCTATCTCCTGTCATCCTCTCCCTGTCACCCACTGCCTCTCCCCATTACCCTCTATCTCCTGTCATCCTCTCCCTGTCACCCACTGCCTCTCTGTCAGGTTACGGCCTAGGATCGGCCATTACTCACCCCAGCGCCGACTTCCCCTGACTTCACGAGCAGTCAGACGTCAGGTGCAGCGGCGAATGACACGATGAGGATTATGCCTCAGGCCCGCTTGGACTTCCATCTGCTGCCCTGTGACCTGGTTACTGCATTTGCCGTCATGGGCACAGCCATGACAGTCTTCATCACCTGACTGATCCTTTACCCAATGGTAGCGTGGTTGCTGTCAGCTGACGCTGTCCTCCAATGGACTGCTACCTTAGGTATATAACTGGGATCTGGACAGCAGGAAGTTGCCTGTACAACGTTGTTTCTTCTGGTGTATGGTTGCCGTAATTACATTCCAAGTTCCGTGCTCCTCTCTTGTCAGAGCTACTTCTAATGTTATCCTCAGCATCTGTGCTGCAACTCCAGCCACAGCGTGTGTACCGTACCATCATCAAGTGCATCTCGTGATACCGTTCCTCAGTGTCTGTGCTGTGACTCCAGCCATAGCGTGTTTACTCTGTACCATCATCAAGTACATCTCGTGATACCATCCCTCATCCACACATACTCTGGGCTCAATTCAGACACGCTCGCTAGATGCGTTCGTACGCACCCAGTGTATGCAAATCTGGCCAACCCACAGCAAGGCAGGCGATCGCAAGGCATTGGCATGCCCACTATGTTGTGGCGTGCGATTGCATTGTGTATGCTAATGCCCACCAGCCTGTCTTAAGATGCCCACTTGTGCTCGTCATCTCCAGGAAGTGTATACAGCCATCGGTACATCGGGTTCCATCGAATCTGACCACAGCGCTTGCGGTTGACTGTACCCTACCACAAGCACTGCGAGAAGTTCAGTGTATTATTCAACCAGGTGATGTGTACTATGACACTGCCTGTTAATTATGCATGGCCCAGAAACGGTGTGAAAACACTCTGGCACGCCTGCGTCCGCAACTCCACTCACCCGTTACTACTGGCCTGCCCCTGTTACCACCCACAAACGGCCTCTCCTGTCACTCATTCCACTGAGCTGTCTTTGCAGGGCGAGTGAGCACATTACGATCGCTCATATTAGTTTGCACACGTGCACTGCGAACTATACGCATGCGCACATTAGCGAACATCATCTGCAATGAGCGGCCACTTGCTAGCGAGCGCGTCTGAATCAGGTCCTTAGTTCCCATTCCCATGATATTTCATTATGATACGCAAATATTCCAAAATACGGAATATTCCGATATCCAAAATACCCATGGTCCCAAGTATTTTGGATATGGGAGACTCAACCCGTATATATATATATATATATATATATATATAAAACGATGCAAAGGTGCGGCACTCTCATCAAAAAAATACAAGACAACTATGCCAATTTAACGGGAAGCAATCGGGAAGCCGACTGCCTATATACTGGCAGCCGGCTTCCCGACTGTCTTATCCCGGCAAGGGTGAAATGCCGGGCGTCTAGATTTAGACGCCCGCATTTCCCCGACGCCGGGAGACCGGCGCCCGGCACCACGATCGTAGTGATGCCAGGCGCCGCAAGCGGACAGCCGCGGGGGGGAGGGTTAGGTTTAGGGCTAGAGGGAGGGAGGGTGAGGGTTAGGCACCCCCCCAGGGGACTTTGGTTTAGGTAGCGGGGAAGGGGGTGGTTAGGGTTAGGCACTTAGAGGGGGGATTAGGGTTAGGCACTTGGGGGGGAAGTTAGGGTTAGGCACCCCTAAGGAGGGCGGTATTTCATACCCATTCCCAATTTAACTACCAGTATACATTATCTTCAGGATAACAATACAAACAACAGTAATCTTACCTTAAATACTGTAACACCACATGTGGAAGCGGGACCGGCAACCCGTCCGGTGTCGGCTTTGAATGACGTCATCACGCAAGCAGCGTCGCAGGTTTGTGACGTAGTGCCCGTCACCAAGCAACAGTAGTAAACACATGAACTAAAGCACTAAAGCAGAAAAGAGATCAAGAATAGAAAATACATTAAAAATATCAACCAATATAAATACCTATATAAATGTATAAATACATAAATACAACGTAACACAAAAAAAGCAAAAAATTAGAAAAACTAACAAAATGATGCATATCATATTAAAGAATACAATAAAGAATTAACTATATAAGGTAGTTAAAAACACGACAATACATTGGATTCATTTAAACCTCTAGGACAAATAACATCCAAGCGGTGAATCCACCGAGCTTCACACTGAAATAATAGACGACCCCAGTTACCCCCCCTCCTAAGAGGTGGAATGTGGTCTATCATGTGATAGCGTAGGCTGGCAAGATTATGTTTGTGTGCAACAAAAAGGCGAGCGACAGGTTGTTCGCTCATCCCACTTAACAAGGCTGATCTAATACTGGAACGATGCATAGCCATACGTTCCTTAAATTTACACTGGGTTTTGCCAATGTAAGTTAAACCGCATGGACATAGGATTTGATACACAACATGCGTACTATTACAGGTGAAGTGATGTAATATTTGATATTTTTTTCCGGAATGTGGATGGTTAAAGGTATTGCCTGGAATCAAGTATCTACAAGTAACGCATGAACATTTAAAACAACCTGGTCTTTTATTTGATAAAAAATGCTGACTAGATTTATCTACTGTTATGTCAGCCTTAACTAGGAGGTCAAGCAAGTTACTCCCTCTAGAATAGCTAGGCATAATCATAGTACCCAGCAAAGGTAAAGTATTATCAGTTTGAATGATAGACCAGTGTTTTTTAGTAATCTTACCATTATCAGTAGACCTCACAATAAATCGATTGACCCAAGGTAGCTTCTTTTTAATAGTGGATTTAGAATTCTTCAGTAATAAGTTAGACCTGTCTAATGCTAACACCCTGTCCTTAGTTTCAAGTAAGCTGGTACGCATGTAACCACGCAATGTAAATTTCTCAATCAGATTGTCCATCTGACAACCTGCTACCACAGGATCACTATTAATCCGCATAATCCTCAGCATCTGGGAATATGGGAGACCCATTTTAAGAATCATAGGGTGACAGCTATGCATATGGAGCAGGGTATTGCGGGCAGTTGTTTTAGTGAAGACAGATGTAGACAGGGTATCATTACTCTTAGAGATTTGCACATCGAGAAAGTCAATACTAGCCTGATCCATCCTAACAGTGAGTTTCACAGGACAATCGGTGGTTATTTTGCTGACTAATCATGTTCAGAAAAGATGTATCACTATCATTCCAAACAAGAAATATATCGTCTATAAACCTTGTGAAAAATAACATTTTAGATGATATAGATGGATCATTACAGAAGATCTCCTGTTCGATATTAAACATATAATTGTTAGCATACACTGGTGCCATGGCCGAACCCATGGCACAGCCAGTAAGCTGCAAATAAAAAGAGCCATCGAACAGAAAGAAATTCTTTGTAAGCACAAATTTAGCAAGGTTTAAACAAAACTCAATGAAACTAGTATCATATAGACCACTCTGGATCAATAAGTGCCTCATACTAGAGAGCCCAACATCATGAGGTATCACTGTATAAAGGCTTGTGACATCGGCACAAACCATCCAGGCCTCCTGTGGAACTGTCCCTAATAATTTCAATTTGTTGAGTATTGTAGTATCCAACAAAAAGTGCGGATGTTTTTGTATCAGAGGTTGTAAGATGGAGTCAATAATGATAGATACAGATTGAATCAAAGATCCACTTGCACTAATAATTGGACATCCCGGAGGTGGAATAATGCCCTTATGCACCTTAGGAAGGGTGTACAATAAGGGTATTACAGGATATTCAGGTAATAATGCTGAGAATAATGGTCCATCGATGATGCCGCTATCACGGGCAATGGTAAGAAGATTCAATAGTTCTTGTCTAAAGATAGGAGTGGGATCACTCTGTAGCATACGGTAAGTCAATGTATCACACAGTTGACGACAGATGTCAGCCACATAATCATTGTGATCCTGCAGCACTATCGTGCCGCCCTTGTCAGCCAGATGAATTATTAATTCTTTATTAGTAGATAACGTCTTTAAAGCCATCCGCTCCAAAGGAGATAAATTGGGATGGAAGTCACTTGGATTATTAACTATTTCTTTAACCTCCTGGTCAAGAATTCTCATGAACGTCCTAATGCTTGCACTCGATGAAGTGGGTTCAAAATTAGAACGCTGCTGGATTTTCCTTAATTGGGAAGGAATCATGTCAGTAGGTAATGAAGTATCAGATTTAGCAAAAAACTCCTTAAGTTTGAGTTGACGATTCAATTGATGCATTTCAATCTGCCATCTAAAATCATTGAACGGTACATTAGGTACGAAAGATAGACCCCTATTCAATAAACTATATTCAGACATTGATAAATCATATGAAGAAAAGTTAAAAATTATTTCTTCTTCAGAATGGGCGGTCTTCCACGTGCCTTGCCTCATGCATTGCCCCCCTCTTCGGGTAAATCCACGGCCAGGCTGGCTACCTTGGACCGGATATTTATACTTTGTGCTGCTCATAATCCAATTCAACTCTGTTGAGTTTTTCCTTTTTGAACTTTATTAGATCACGTTTATATAAAGCGATCTGATTGTTCAATTTGTTAGTCCAATCTGTGTTAATATCGGCAATTAAAATTGGCATATGTTTCTTTTCAAAAAAATCAATCTTATCTTTTATTGATGTTAACTCTTTCTTGGATTGCTCAATGACTAAAAGCATTAAGTCAAATGAGCATTTATTGAGGATCGCAATCCACCTCTTGCAGAATTGAGGATCATACCAGCCAATGGTAGGGCAATTATTCATTCTAAAGTCCCTAGGGATCATTTTTGCATGGAAATAATCACTCAATGAAATCCCATGATACTGAAAATCAATTTCCGTTTTTTTAGTTTTAATAAATCCCTGTAAATGATGTCAGTGGATAAAGCTTCCAATTGCTCAGACATACTGGACCTCATTCAGAGTCGGTCGAAGCGGCCGCCCGGTCGTACGGAAAAAGGGGCCGGATATTCAAATGATTCCCTCGCAAGTCGCGTCCCTAAGTTCGGATCGGTAGTTGGCCGACCAAGGGGAGGAAGCAGTCGGAAGACAAAAAAATACGCCCCCTTCTCGTACGCATTGCACATCATCTCCGGGCATATAAGGATTAATCGAGACCTTCGGGAACCATCGGCACTGGTCATAGAGCTTAAGGTTGACCATACCCTCTCTTAAGCTCTACGATCATGTCAGTGTAAAAACCTCCCATGTCACATGTGCCATGACGCTACTTTGTTAATTATGCACTCCCATAATCCCTATGCACTCCCATAAAACGCCGTTCGCATAATGAGGCACGCCTGCATTCGGATCTCCACTCCCCCGTTTTCAAGCACCTTCCCCTGTTACCACGCACAAACGCCTCCATCTGTCACTCAAACTACCGACCTGGCTGTGTTCAAGGAGAGAGAAATTTCTGATCGTAGCGGCTAGTTTGCGCACGCGCATTGCGAACTTTACGCATTCGCAGTATAGCAAACATCGGTGGCGTACGACCGTGCGGCCGCTTCGACCGACTCTGAATGAGGTCCACATTCCTGATATAGGATCGGATATGATCAGCATCGGATTCCGAGTAGTTAAAAACATCTCCAGCAGGAAATAGCAATGGATTAAATGGTAACTGATTTAATGGTAACTCAGAGTCAATAACTGCTTTTTCAGCCATGTTCAGCCATGGCATTATTCCACCTCCGGGATGTCCAATTATTAGTGCAAAGGGATCTTTGATTCAACCTGTGTCTATCTTTATTGACTCCATCTTACAACCTCTGATACAAAAACATCCGCACTTTTTGTTGGATACTACAATGTTTCTCAACAAATTGAAAATATTAGGGACAGTTCCACAGGAGGCCTGGATGGTTTGTGCCGACGTCACGAGCCTTATACAGTGATACCTCATGATGTTGGGCTCTCTAGTATGAGGCACTTATTGATCCAAAGTGGTCTATATGATACTAGTTTCATTGAGTTTTGGTTAAACCTTGCTGAATTTGTGCTTACAAAGAATTTCTTTCTGTTCGATGGCTCTTTTTATTTACAGCTTACTGGCTGTGCCATGGGTTCAACTGACCGCAATACCCTGCTCCATATGCATAGCTGTCACCCTATGAGTCTTAAAATGGGTCTCACATATTCCCAGTTGCTGAGGATTATGCGGATTAATAGTGATCCCGTGGTAGCAGGTTGTCTGATGGACAATCTGATTGAGAAATTTACATTGCGTGGTTACATGCGTACCAGCTTACTTGAAACTAAGGACAGGGTGTTAGCATTAGACAGGTCTAACTTATTACTGAAGAATTCTAAATCCACTATTAAAAAGAAGCTACCTTGGGTCAATCGATTTAATGTGAGGTCTACTGATAATGGTAAGATTACTAAAAAACACTGGTCTATCATTCAAACTGATAATACTTTACCTTTGCTGGGTACTATGATTATGCCTAGCTATTCTAGAGGGAGTAACTTGCTTGACCTCCTAGTTAAGGCTGACATAACAGTAGATAAATCTAGTCAGCATTTTTTATCAAATAAAAGACCAGGTTGTTTTAAATGTTCATGCGTTACTTGTAGATACTTGATTCCAGGCAATACCTTTAACCATCCACATTCCGGAAAAAAATATCAAATATTACATCACTTCACCTGTAATAGTACGCATGTTGTGTATCAAATCCTATGTCCATGCGGTTTAACTTACATTGGCAAAACCCAGTGTAAATTTAAGGAACGTATGGCTATGCATCGTTCCAGTATTAGATCAGCCTTGTTAAGTGGGATGAGCGAACAACCTGTCGCTCGCCATTTTGTTCCACACAAACATAATCTTGCCAGCCTACGCTATCGCATGATAGACCACATTTCACCTCTTAGGAGGGGGGGTAACCGGGGTCATCTATTACTTCAGTGCGAAGCTCGGCGGATTCACCGCTTGGATGTTATTTCTCCTAGAGGTTTAAATGAATCCAATGTATTGTCGTGTTTTTAACTACCTTATATAGTTAATTCTTTATTGTATTCTTTAATATGATATGCATCATTTTGTTGGTTTTTCTATTTTTTTGCTTTTTTTGTGTTGCGTTGTATTTATACATTTATATAGGTATTTATATTGGTTGACATTTTTAATGTATTTTCTATTCTTGATCTCTTTTCTGCTTCAGTGCTGTAGTTCATGTGTTTACTGCAGTTGCTTGGTGACGGGCACTACGTCACACGCCTGCGACGCTGTGTGCGTGATGACGTCCTTCAAAGCCGACACCGGACGGGTTGCCGGTCCCTCTCCCGTCGCGGCTACCACATGTGGTGTTACAGTATTTAAGGTAAGTTCACTGTTGTTTGTATTGTTATCCTGAAGATAGTGCATACTGGTACTGAAACGTTGATTTAAATTGGCATAGTAGTCTTCTATTTTTTTGATGAGAGTGCCGCACCTTTGCATTCCTCTATCCCCATTTTGTGAAGGCACCTCTAAAGTTATTGCTTGTTGTTGGGAGTGCCGGACCTACCTTGGACTATATATATATATATTATATATAAAAAAGATAAATGAAGTGCGGCACTCAGAGGATTTGGTATACAAAAGAAGGATTTACTCCTGTGGTGACCACAGGAGTAAATCCTTCTTTTGCATACTAAATCCTCTGAGTACCGCACTTCATTTATCTTTACTGTGGTGGGTCTGGAGTCCGGACGCACATGTGCTGGCAACAAGGTGCATATTGTTGTGTTTCAGTGAGTGCTGGATCTTTTTGAAATATATATATATATATATATATATATATATATATATAAAACAGTCCAAAGATCCGGCACTCAAGTCATAAAGATGTATACTTGCCGGGTGCCCTCCTCAGTCTTACCGCAAATAAATGAGGGAAGCTGTATATATCGTTCGAATGGCGGCACTCCGTAAAAAACAGCACACAAGTCAGTGCATAGTATAAACAACGTTTCAGCGCTTTATTTCGCGCTTTTGTCAAGCCAACATAACATACAGAGACACATTACACTTACCACTATAAATACAAGACAAACCCATCAGCGACGACGACTCGCGGTCCCGAAACCGGAAGTGACGGAGACCGGAAGTGACGTCACATACCCCCGTTGTTATAGAAACCCACAATAGAGACAAAACAACATTACAAATAACACGTGACAACGATAACACAATAACATAGTCGCAATGTGACTGCATGGAATTATCAGGAACTGTATCACTGTTTAACAAACAATCGATAGTTAAATAGATACCATCGATACCTTTAAAGGGGCACAAATAAATTAACATGATCAAACTACATGGTAAAGACTGCCGATAACAATCAAAACCAAATGTAGATATATGTGAAATATAAACATTGTCAATCAGTGCAACAAACTGTGCCTTGCATGATAACCGATCTAATGAATAAGAGGTATACTGCTAACATACTAGTATAATGGATATAACATAACCCAATTGTCAGTTAAATGCATAGAAAATCACTAAATAAAACAATGTAAACCCAGAGTCTCATTCAAACCACGTGGGGAAAGAGAGTCCAATCGCATAATCCACTGAGATTCACATTGCAGTAATCTACGTGCTCTGTCACCCCCCCTCACTAGGGGAGGTACGTGATCAATGATACGATAGCGCAAAGTTGAAAGATTATGATGTTCTGCAGCAAAATGCCTGGCCACAGGCTGCTCGCTAGTGCCCGTAACAAGTGCTGCACGAATGGCAGAACGATGCTGCGCCATCCTTTCTCTGAGGGTACATTCTGTCTTACCTACATAAACTTTGGAGCACGGGCATGTGATAACATAAACTATAAACTTAGTTGTGCATGTCAAAAAATAGCGAATATTGTACTTCTTACCAGTATAAGGATGAAAAAATAATGAGCCTGTCTGTAAAGAACGACAGGTGGTACAATTAAGACACTTAAAACACCCCAATTTTGGAGTGCCCAAAAATGTACTGCCTTTGATGTTAGTTTTACCCAAAGATGTTACATCGTTATGTACCAGAAAGTCCCTCAGATTCTTACCTCTACGGTAACAGGTCATAATCTTAGTATTATGCAATGGTTTTAAATCGTTGTCAGTTGAAATAATAGGCCATAACATTTTGGCCTGTTTGTTGATAACAGGACTCATATTATTGAATTGATTCACCCACAAGTGTTTGTTGCTCAGATTGCTTTCTTTTTTAGGATTGAACAATAACAATCTATCGATTGGTATAGCCAAAGCTTTCGCCTTGGCACAATTAAGAATAGTTGTAGTATACCCTCTCTCTAAAAATTTGTCATACATAGCATCCAGCTGACTAATACCTTCCTCTCTATTCCTTGCGATTCTCAATGCACGTAAAAACTGAGAAAAAGGAAGAGCATTCTTAAGAGGGATGGGATGCGCACTCTGAGCCAACAGTATGTTATTTCTATCTGTGGATTTTACAAACAGTGAAGGAACTAAATTGCCTCCACTATTCGTGATGGTGACATCCAAAAAATTCACAGACTTTGTGTCAGTCGTATATGTAAACTTGACAGGGTTATTTAACCTATTATGGTTCTCAATTAAATCTACAAAAGTTTGTTGAGGACCTCTCCATACAATAAATAAATCGTCTATATAGCGAAAGAAAGCTCTAATGTTACTAGCTACGAGGGAGTCAGAAAAAAACACATCCTGTTCTATAGCGAACATAAAAGCGTTAGCGTACGATGGGGCCACATTGGACCCCATCGCACAGCCCGACACCTGTAAATAGTACGACCCATCAAATGTAAAGTAGTTACGTGTCAACACCAACTCTAAAAGCTCCAAAAACAACTCAATGGAAGGACCTTTGTAGTGTGGATTATTCGTAATCAGCATTTTGGTGGCCTTGAGACCATCACAATGGGGGATACATGTGTATAAACTGCATACGTCAACTGAGCACAGAATGCAATCCGTAGGTAACCCCGTCAATGAAGTTAATGCAATTAAAAGGCTGTTAGTATCCTTCAAATAGGTAGGTCTGGCTTGAACACATGGTTGCAAAATGGCATCAAGATAGGTGGACACGGTCTGAAACAAAGAACCACGGGCTGCGATGATCGGTCTGCCCGGAGGCTTAACCGGATCTTTGTAAATTTTGGGGATTAGATATAAAAGAGGTCTAATAGGAAATTTGACCTCCAAAGCTTTTTTAATCGATGGTGAGATTAAACCCTGTGAACAAGCCAGAGACAACACACTATCCAGCTCTCTTTTAAATTCACACGTAGGATCTTGTGACAATTTCTTATAAGTGGTGACATCTCTGAGCTGTCGCATAGCCTCCTCCTTATAATCACACAAATTCAACACTACAATGGCCCCGCCTTTGTCCGCTTGGCGGAAAACCACATCATCGTACCCTGATAAATTCTTTAAGGCAATTAGCTCATCTTTATTTAAATTCCAATATTTAGGTTTATGACAATTAGGATTGTCCAGTACGGCTCTGTCCAATAGACGTGAAAAAGTTTTTATGGACGCATTATTACTGACTGGATCAAAAGCGGATCTTTCCTGCAATCTGAGAAGTTGTGGAGGCAAATCAGGCACCCTAGAAGCCTTGTCTGAGAAATGCTCTTTGATCTTAATACTCCTATTCAACATATAAGACTCTTTTTTCCACTGTATTTTATCAAAGGGTACCGTCGGAACGAATGATAAGCCCCTACTCAAAACTGAAAATTCACAGTCAGTCAATGTCCTATTGGACAAATTAAAGACTAGATCCTGCGACCGCTGGGTGGTCTTCCTCTCCCTTTGGTTCTGCTTACTTCGGCGGGTACGATGGGGCCAAGATCTAAAAAACGCGCTTTAGCGCGTTTACCCACTGTAGCTTCACCACGACCTTTAGATCGAGATCTTGTGGCGGCATCTGTATCGCTTTCAGTCGTAACTGTATCATCTGAGGTGTCAAATCTTGATCTATCAAGAGTGCGTCTAAACAAAGGACGTTTGTCAGATTTAGAATAAGCTCCAGTTTGCCAGTTATACACCCTCTGGTGCTCGTAATCGAGATCCACCTTCTTTTTCTTCTCGCTCTTAAATCTGATAAGATAATTTTTATATAAATCTAATTGGGAAGCTAATTTAGCTAGCCAATCACATTGATTATCACTCGTTAAAGTTGACAAATGAATATTTTCAAATAAAGTGATTTTTTCTTTAGCCACATCAATCTCCCTTTTAGATTCCTCGATCACTAATAACAGTAGGTCGAACGAACATTTGTTCAAAATCGATGTCCATTTCTTACAAAAATCAACATTATTCCGTCCAATCGTGGGAATATTCTTTACTCTAAAACCACGGGGGATTTTTTTCTCCTTGTAATAATTAGACAGTGTCAACCCATGATAAAAGAAATCAATCTCACGTTTCTTTAACCGTACCAGATCATTAAATAAATCCTGTATTGAAGGAGCTGGAATGTGGTCGCTTGGATTATCAGTGAACAAAATACTTTCAGCCTCAGACTCAGAGTAACTGTGAACAGAGCCCCGTTCTAACACAATTCTGGGTTGAAGATTTTCAGCAGTATCAGCCATCTTTAAGATGCAGCAATTAATCGTTCACACAGAAAGGTGGTAAATATCCAGGCAGCACACAGCAGTCTCGTTATTACTCCCACAATCGATAATATAGTCTCATAAACATGATTTATAATCAGAAAAGGCAGAATCGAATCATCATAAACAAAAAGACACAAAAATATGGTATCTAGGCAACTAAAAAAAGGCCGCAACCAATGTCCATAGGCAAAAATGCAGTCACGTGAAAAAAATGTATATAGCTTGAAACAACATGTAAAGGGGAATTCGACAGATCACTGTCTCCTTTGTAATCGGTGCCTTGATAAATGCTGGGAACAAAAGGATGGCTGCACCACAAGCTGCCCACCGCTCGTCCACTGCACATACAACAGTCCAAAGATCCGGCACTCAATTCATAAAGATGTATACTTGCCGGATGCCCTCCTCAGTCTTACCGCAAATAAATGAGGGAAGCTGTATATATCGTTCGAATGGCGGCACTCCGTAAAAAACAGCACACAAGTCAGTGCATAGTATAAACAACGTTTCAGCGCTTTATTTCGCGCTTTTGTCAAGCCAACATAACATACAGAGACACATTACACTTACCACTATAAATACAAGACAAACCCATCAGCGACGACGACTCGCGGTCCCGAAACCGGAAGTGACGGAGACCGGAAGTGACGTCACATACCCCCGTTGTTATAGAAACCCACAATAGAGACAAAACAACATTACAAATAACACGTGACAACGATAACACAATAACATAGTCGCAATGTGACTGCATGGAATTATCAGGAACTGTATCACTGTTTAACAAACAATCGATAGTTAAATAGATACCATCGATACCTTTAAAGGGGCACAAATAAATTAACATGATCAAACTACATGGTAAAGACTGCCGATAACAATCAAAACCAAATGTCTACATTTGGTTTTGATTGTTATCGGCAGTCTTTACCATGTAGTTTGATCATGTTAATTTATTTGTGCCCCTTTAAAGGTATCGATGGTATCTATTTAACTATCGATTGTTTGTTAAACAGTGATACAGTTCCTGATAATTCCATGCAGTCACATTGCGACTATGTTATTGTGTTATCGTTGTCACGTGTTATTTGTAATGTTGTTTTGTCTCTATTGTGGGTTTCTATAACAACGGGGGTATGTGACGTCACTTCCGGTCTCCGTCACTTCCGGTTTCGGGACCGCGAGTCGTCGTCGCTGATGGGTTTGTCTTGTATTTATAGTGGTAAGTGTAATGTGTCTCTGTATGTTATGTTGGCTTGACAAAAGCGCGAAATAAAGCGCTGAAACGTTGTTTATACTATGCACTGACTTGTGTGCTGTTTTTTACGGAGTGCCGCCATTCGAACGATATATACAGCTTCCCTCATTTATTTGCGGTAAGACTGAGGGCACCCGGCAAGTATACATCTTTATGACTTGAGTGCCGGATCTTTGGACTGTTGTATGTGCAGTGGACGAGCGGTGGGCAGCTTGTGGTGCAGCCATCCTTTTGTTCCCAGCATTTATCAAGGCACCGATTACAAAGGAGACAGTGATCTGTCGAATTCCCCTTTACATGTTGTTTCAAGCTATATACATTTTTTTCACGTGACTGCATTTTTGCCTATGGACATTGGTTGTGGCCTTTTTTTAGTTGCCTAGATACCATATTTTTGTGTCTTTTTGTTTATGATGATTCGATTCTGCCTTTTCTGATTATAAATCATGTTTATGAGACTATATTATCGATTGTGGGAGTAATAACGAGACTGCTGTGTGCTGCCTGGATATTTACCACCTTTCTGTGTGAACGATTAATTGCTGCATCTTAAAGATGGCTGATACTGCTGAAAATCTTCAACCCAGAATTGTGTTAGAACGGGGCTCTGTTCACAGTTACTCTGAGTCTGAGGCTGAAAGTATTTTGTTCACTGATAATCCAAGCGACCACATTCCAGCTCCTTCAATACAGGATTTATTTAATGATCTGGTACGGTTAAAGAAACGTGAGATTGATTTCTTTTATCATGGGTTGACACTGTCTAATTATTACAAGGAGAAAAAAATCCCCCGTGGTTTTAGAGTAAAGAATATTCCCACGATTGGACGGAATAATGTTGATTTTTGTAAGAAATGGACATCGATTTTGAACAAATGTTCGTTCGACCTACTGTTATTAGTGATCGAGGAATCTAAAAGGGAGATTGATGTGGCTAAAGAAAAAATCACTTTATTTGAAAATATTCATTTGTCAACTTTAACGAGTGATAATCAATGTGATTGGCTAGCTAAATTAGCTTCCCAATTAGATTTATATAAAAATTATCTTATCAGATTTAAGAGCGAGAAGAAAAAGAAGGTGGATCTCGATTACGAGCACCAGAGGGTGTATAACTGGCTAACTGGAGCTTATTCTAAATCTGACAAACGTCCTTTGTTTAGACGCACTCTTGATAGATCAAGATTTGACACCTCAGATGATACAGTTACGACTGAAAGCGATACAGATGCCGCCACAAGATCTCGATCTAAAGGTCGTGGTGAAGCTACAGTGGGTAAACGCGCTAAAGCGCGTTTTTTAGATCTTGGCCCCATCGTACCCGCCGAAGTAAGCAGAACCAAAGGGAGAGGAAGACCACCCAGCGGTCGCAGGATCTAGTCTTTAATTTGTCCAATAGGACATTGACTGACTGTGAATTTTCAGTTTTGAGTAGGGGCTTATCATTCGTTCCGACGGTACCCTTTGATAAAATACAGTGGAAAAAAGAGTCTTATATGTTGAATAGGAGTATTAAGATCAAAGAGCATTTCTCAGACAAGGCTTCTAGGGTGCCTGATTTGCCTCCACAACTTCTCAGATTGCAGGAAAGATCCGCTTTTGATCCAGTCAGTAATAATGCGTCCATAAAAACTTTTTCACGTCTATTGGACAGAGCCGTACTGGACAATCCTAATTGTCATAAACCTAAATATTGGAATTTAAATAAAGATGAGCTAATTGCCTTAAAGAATTTATCAGGGTACGATGATGTGGTTTTCCGCCAAGCGGACAAAGGCGGGGCCATTGTAGTGTTGAATTTGTGTGATTATAAGGAGGAGGCTATGCGACAGCTCAGAGATGTCACCACTTATAAGAAATTGTCACAAGATCCTACGTGTGAATTTAAAAGAGAGCTGGATAGTGTGTTGTCTCTGGCTTGTTCACAGGGTTTAATCTCACCATCGATTAAAAAAGCTTTGGAGGTCAAATTTCCTATTAGACCTCTTTTATATCTAATCCCCAAAATTCACAAAGATCCGGTTAAGCCTCCGGGCAGACCGATCATCGCAGCCCGTGGTTCTTTGTTTCAGACCGTGTCCACCTATCTTGATGCCATTTTGCAACCATGTGTTCAAGCCAGACCTACCTATTTGAAGGATACTAACAGCCTTTTAATTGCATTAACTTCATTGACGGGGTTACCTACGGATTGCATTCTGTGCTCAGTTGACGTATGCAGTTTATACACATGTATCCCCCATTGTGATGGTCTCAAGGCCACCAAAATGCTGATTACGAATAATCCACACTACAAAGGTCCTTCCATTGAGTTGTTTTTGGAGCTTTTAGAGTTGGTGTTGACACGTAACTACTTTACATTTGATGGGTCGTACTATTTACAGGTGTCGGGCTGTGCGATGGGGTCCAATGTGGCCCCATCGTACGCTAACGCTTTTATGTTCGCTATAGAACAGGATGTGTTTTTTTCTGACTCCCTCGTAGCTAGTAACATTAGAGCTTTCTTTCGCTATATAGACGATTTATTTATTGTATGGAGAGGTCCTCAACAAACTTTTGTAGATTTAATTGAGAACCATAATAGGTTAAATAACCCTGTCAAGTTTACATACACGACTGACACAAAGTCTGTGAATTTTTTGGATGTCACCATCACGAATAGTGGAGGCAATTTAGTTCCTTCACTGTTTGTAAAATCCACAGATAGAAATAACATACTGTTGGCTCAGAGTGCGCATCCCATCCCTCTTAAGAATGCTCTTCCTTTTTCTCAGTTTTTACGTGCATTGAGAATCGCAAGGAATAGAGAGGAAGGTATTAGTCAGCTGGATGCTATGTATGACAAATTTTTAGAGAGAGGGTATACTACAACTATTCTTAATTGTGCCAAGGCGAAAGCTTTGGCTATACCAATCGATAGATTGTTGTTCAATCCTAAAAAAGAAAGCAATCTGAGCAACAAACACTTGTGGGTGAATCAATTCAATAATATGAGTCCTGTTATCAACAAACAGGCCAAAATGTTATGGCCTATTATTTCAACTGACAACGATTTAAAACCATTGCATAATACTAAGATTATGACCTGTTACCGTAGAGGTAAGAATCTGAGGGACTTTCTGGTACATAACGATGTAACATCTTTGGGTAAAACTAACATCAAAGGCAGTACATTTTTGGGCACTCCAAAATTGGGGTGTTTTAAGTGTCTTAATTGTACCACCTGTCGTTCTTTACAGACAGGCTCATTATTTTTTCATCCTTATACTGGTAAGAAGTACAATATTCGCTATTTTTTGACATGCACAACTAAGTTTATAGTTTATGTTATCACATGCCCGTGCTCCAAAGTTTATGTAGGTAAGACAGAATGTACCCTCAGAGAAAGGATGGCGCAGCATCGTTCTGCCATTCGTGCAGCACTTGTTACGGGCACTAGCGAGCAGCCTGTGGCCAGGCATTTTGCTGCAGAACATCATAATCTTTCAACTTTGCGCTATCGTATCATTGATCACGTACCTCCCCTAGTGAGGGGGGGTGACAGAGCACGTAGATTACTGCAATGTGAATCTCAGTGGATTATGCGATTGGACTCTCTTTCCCCACGTGGTTTGAATGAGACTCTGGGTTTACATTGTTTTATTTAGTGATTTTCTATGCATTTAACTGACAATTGGGTTATGTTATATCCATTATACTAGTATGTTAGCAGTATACCTCTTATTCATTAGATCGGTTATCATGCAAGGCACAGTTTGTTGCACTGATTGACAATGTTTATATTTCACATATATCTACATTTGGTTTTGATTGTTATCGGCAGTCTTTACCATGTAGTTTGATCATGTTAATTTATTTGTGCCCCTTTAAAGGTATCGATGGTATCTATTTAACTATCGATTGTTTGTTAAACAGTGATACAGTTCCTGATAATTCCATGCAGTCACATTGCGACTATGTTATTGTGTTATCGTTGTCACGTGTTATTTGTAATGTTGTTTTGTCTCTATTGTGGGTTTCTATAACAACGGGGGTATGTGACGTCACTTCCGGTCTCCGTCACTTCCGGTTTCGGGACCGCGAGTCGTCGTCGCTGATGGGTTTGTCTTGTATTTATAGTGGTAAGTGTAATGTGTCTCTGTATGTTATGTTGGCTTGACAAAAGCGCGAAATAAAGCGCTGAAACGTTGTTTATACTATGCACTGACTTGTGTGCTGTTTTTTACGGAGTGCCGCCATTCGAACGATATATATATATATATACACATACACAGTATATATATATATTATAAATATATACACACACACACATAGACCAATCCATAATATATACACACACAGACCAATCCATAATGAAGACTGATGACAGAGATTAGCATTACATTGCAAAAGTAAAAAAAGAAAATTTACAAAAATAGTGAAACTAATTATTTAATTCTACTGCAAGTTTAATGCTTCTTTTAATTGTGAAATGCATTCCGTTTAAAGTTGAAAAAGTCTTCCAGGAAAGGGAAGGTATGATCAGTTCCCAACACAGATTTTACACTCAGCAGAAAGTGCATTGCAGTGCAATTACAGAGATTGATTTGCAGCTCCTATTAGTATCAGCGAATGCTGTATGATATTGTCCTTCCCCATTATCGGAATGCATATGCATATTCATGAGCCTCAGTCCGGCATCACCCCCTACTTACACCATGATTACAAAGAGTCTGATGTTTCTGAAAGTGGAGTAAAGAGAACTCCATCTTTATAAATGTCCCTGTTGTGTGTGTGATGTCTTAAACAGTAATAACAACAATACAACTAAGCAAATAAAAATACAAAACATAAATGGTTAAATATTGCACCTGCTAATAGGCCCAATACACATACCCAGGGCAAAACATATTCAGCTACCTTATACAGGGGCACAGAAGGGGATGGGTACAAAGTACATGGGCCTGGGTCTGTTTGGGGACCTGGACTTGATAGGGACAGGCAGCTATGTCTCCAATTGTTGCAGCCACACCCCCTCCAGCAGCAGTGACAGTACATTCACATATTTATGATGATGTACACTCACGTCATCTACATAAATACCGGGGAACGAGATATATCTCATACTGTATACCGGCTTTATACTCTGCCAAGAGTTTACAGGAACACTTAAACAGCCACATCCTATGCCATTATATAAAGAATTTCTCTAAAGAAAACATTCAGGATTACTGCTGACCCATACTAATGTTGCTATTGTTGTGTTATTGCTACCATTTGTTAATAAGCCAATGCAGGGGCAGCTAAGCTTTACTCAGCCGCCTCAGTGATTCTGACTAAGAGTGGTAAAACCATTTAGCAAAGCCAATTTCAAGGGATATGTGCATGAGTGACCCAACTAAAAATATATCTTAAAATATATATAAACCAATCTGTTATAACACTAAATCCACTGAAAGGTGAAGTGAATAACGTTGATTATCTCGTTACAATGGCATGAGTCAGGAGGAGGGATTATATTGTGTTGGAAGCAGGATAAATGGGCAAGTGTAAGGATCTGAGTGACTTTGACAAAGGACAATTGTGATGGCCAGGCGACTGGGTCAGAGCCAGTGGCGTAAGTTCATCCCAGATGCCCGGAGGCCAGTTATAATTTGGTGCCCCCCATGTCACAGCCGCTGACACTGTAATGTAGCGATTTGCATGCAGACAGACTATAGATAGAAGAAGGCAGCAGCTGACGGCATGACATGGAGCTCTCCACTAGTGTATGGTGGCTTCTCAGGTGCTGGGAAGGGGTGCCATGTATAAGGCAGCTGTGACGATACACTCCGGGTACATAGTTACAGCCCTAAGTGGAGTGAATATGTTGTGGACAATGGAGGAGGTGCCGCCTTCAGAGCTGGAGCCCAGCGGCAGGCGCCTCCGTTGTCTCCCATAGTTCTGCCCCTGGTCAGAGCATCTCCAAAACTACAGGTCTTGTGGGATGTTTCAGATATGCAGTAATTATCACCTAACAACAGTGGTCCAAGGAAGGAAAATCAGTGAACGGGCGACAGGGTCATGGGTGCCCAAGGCTCATTGATATTAATGGTGAGCAAAGATTAGCCTGTTTGGTCCAATCCCACAGAAGAGCTACGTTAAAACAAATTGCTGCAAAAAAAGTGATGGCCATGATAGAAAGGTGTCAGAACACACAGTGCAGCTTGTTGCGTAGCCGCAGGTCGGTCAGAGGGCCCACGTTGCATACGTTGGGCACGAGAGCGGACAGGGCAGGGCTCCCAAAAAGGGTGTGTGAGAGGAGACGTAGCACATTGCAGTACGGTGCTACATGGATGCAGACTGGTCAAAGTGCCAATGTTGACCCTTATCCACCCCCAAAAATGCCTAAATAAGGATGCAAGCATCAACACTGGACCATGGAGCAATGGAAGAAGGTGGCCTGGTCTGAAAAATCACATTTTCTTTTATGTCATGTGGTTGGCCAGCTGCGTCATTTACCAGGAGAAGTGATGAGGATGCACTATGGGAAGAAAGCAAGCTGGCAAAGGCAGTGTCATGCTCTGGGTAATGTTCTGCAGGGAAACACTTGGTCCTGGCATTTATGTGGATGTAACTTTGACATGTACCACCTACCTAAACATTGCTGCAGACCAAGTACACCCCTACACAGCAATGATATTCCCTGATGGCAGTGGCCTTTTTCAGCAGGATAATGTGCCATGCCACACTGCAAGAATTGTTCAGGAATAGTTTGAGGAACATGACAAAGAATTCAGGTATTCTCAATCCAATTGAGCATCTGTGGGGATATGACGAAAAACAGGTCCGAGCCATGGAGGTCCTACCTCGCAACTTACAGGACTTAAAGGATCTACTATCTTGGTGCCTGATACCCCAGGACACCATGAGAAGTCTTGTGGACGTCAGAGCTCTTTTGGCCGCACAAGGGAACCAACACAATATTAACAGGTAGTTTTAATATCCAGGAAAGGACTTGATTCTGAATAATAACTTTATCTGAGAAGTATTGACAGTTATGTCCTGGCACAATGGGACACCCCCTCCTTTAAATAGAAAATAGAAAACATTGTTCCTGGAGCACTAAATACAATTACAGCACAAGCTCAAGATTTAAATGGTAAATGCAGAAATGATACTCCATTTTCAGGATTAACAGGATTATGATTCTGATTTTAACCAGCCACCTTCATCACTGTGAATTTAAAGTAGGGTCATCTATCGAGCATGAATGTATAGCAAACATCAATGGTTCAAGGTGGATGGCTATGCCATGAATGGTGGGTTCCAATGTTTCTCTGCCTTTGAAGGGTTTTGAAATTATATTTTGTGTCTATATTTTGCCAGTCTCGGACCAAACTGAATCAGAGATTTTTAACCCAACCTAGGCCTGGACCATACTAATATGGTAATAGTAATTAGGCACCTGTTGCCACCAAAATGTTAACCTCATTAAGCATCCCTGTACATGGCTTCATACCAAAGGAAGAGGAGAGGAGTGCAGCAACAGTGACCTGAGTGTAGAGAGCACCATGACCCACAGGAGATGGGGCACACTGGTCAGGAGCGTCCTGCTCCTCATGATACTGCACCCACACCTGGTGCCTGGATGCTCAGCTCTCACCTAATGCTGCTACCTTTATGGTGTACATAAAGTGAGATGTGACTTCTGCAGCAGTACCGCAATGATCCATTTGCGGGTTACTCCAGCTGCGCCTAAGAGGGCAACATTCAGCAATTAGGGGCACTAAATAAAATTATATCTTAATCCCCCTCAACCTATAAATAGGTGGATATAACAGTTGGTGACCCGGATGTCCCTGTATTATAATTGCACCCTATACATTCAGAGATGTCCATCGATGTTCCAAACCATTGATGACTTTCTGCAGATTATCACCTGCAGTCAATGGCAAGCAATGATAGAGTCTCTCTTAAGGACAACCCTAATTTGAAGCCTACTTTGCACACTGGTAAAGAGATCAAAATAGCCCTTCCTCACATACAAAAAATTTTTTACTTCTGTTATCCTAAACCAGGATAGATATTTTGGGATTAAGGGGCCTATTCATTATCGGGGGCCAATTAAGTTTCCAACTCGCCACAAGTGGATACTTGACTGACCAAAGCAAATCAGCTGTTTCTGCAATCTCTAGTATTACTACCGAAGTACCAGTAATACTTACCCATGCCAATCCTGCCCGATCATGTCATGATTAATGCATGCGTGAGTCAACTTTTAGTTTTTGGAGTTGCTGATTATTATGCTGCCCCATCAGGCCCCTAATAATGTATGAGTCCATTACTGAAAATGGGATGTAGTTATATTGCCGGCAGACGGGATCCTGGGTGTCGATATACCGATGTCGAAATCCCGCAACCCGGCATATTGCCGGCACCGGTATCCCAAAGGAGATCAGGAAACTGGGGTCAGCCTCCCGAACCGCTGGAATACCGAAAGTCCAGGCCGGGTAAGTATGTATGTTCCCCAAGGGAAGGGGGGGTTAGGTTTAGGCACCCCCAGGGGAAAATTAGGGTTAGACACTCTGTGGGAGGGTAAGGCTACAGGAAGGGGGATTAGGGTTAGGTACCCTCGGGGGGACAATAGAGTTAGGCACCCCCTCGGGAGGGTTAGGTTTAGGGTTCGGGAAGGGGGGGTTAGGCACCAAAGGGGGAGCTTTAGGGTTAGGGGAGGGATAGTATACTTACCAGCCTCCGTCGGGGTCTTCACTAGTCGGGCTTCCGACTTAATTGCAACTTTTTCTAGTGCGCTGATAAAAGGAAACATACAATGCATGTTACCAATAAAGCCACAATGTGATCGTTGGCAGTGGCCCCTTTATCTATAGGTATAGAGATATATGCTCTTTAATAGACCACTGGACTGATCTTAAAAAGACTGAAAAAAAAAGTCTACATTTAACATACATTGCTGCATACATGGAATTTTAATAGAACAATGAGGGTTGAATTAATTGAATATTGTAAATGTCACTTAATTGATTTCATCTGCTCTGAAAAGTAACCATTCTCTATGTTCCAATATAAAAATATTCATTCTCATAACTCATTCATTAAAAAACATGGGCTACTATATAATTTCCCAGTCATGCACAAATTTCCTGTTGGGTACAAAATAGTGATGACAATTGACGGCTTTGCTAGCAATGGATCGATGTTTTCCATCATTGGCACTGGCAGTTAGCCATTGATGGTTAGGCTATGAGCAGACGGAGCCCCATACATGCGCATAGCAGAGCCAGCAGTTACCATCGGAGGACAGCCACTCATGTATTACCATCAGTTGCCTCCCATCAATGGAAAATCGCTCACCATCGCCATCAGATTATCAATGATTGCTAACCATTGATGGTCGATGGCCACTCCTAGTACAAAGACTGAGCAACATGGCAGCCAGGAATGTTGTAGATTGTGGTTTCAGGTTTTTTTTTTTAGCTTTGCCAACCTGCTGGAACTTGTGGTTCAAAAACAGCTAGTGAGTCACAGACTATCTACTTTGATCTAGATAGGTCACAATAAGAATAAAACTTTGAACATACAGAGAGAAGGTTCAGTGCTTAATAACGTTCGCTATAAACAATTTACTAAATGCTAATAAGTACAGGCATTACACAGATAAATGTAAATGTGATTACTAATGGCATAGCCATTATATATGTCAAGCCAGGAGAACAATGAACCCATCAAAATCTTTTTTTCTACACAGACATAATGGAATGCACTTTCCTCCACAGTAAAGATCTGCACATTCCCCGTCTTAGCCTGCGCTGTTAACTTGTACAATATTGATGAGCAATCCATTATTTGTTTTTAACTCAAGGTGTTAGTGGAGCAATTAAGTCTTGAAAAGGGCAGCTACTCGTATAACAGCACCTAAGTGGGAATCTTCTCAGCTTGCACAAATCGCTCAAGCTTAACTGCAAAGAAAGTGTTGTTTATCTGGGCATCTGTGGGCCTGTTTCAGAGCCGCTCGTAAGCGGCCGCTCGTTTGTTCCGAGTGATGTTTGCCCAACTGCGAATGCGTACGGATTTTAATACGCATGCGCGAACCAGTCAGTGCGGTCGAAAATCATTTGTTCGCTAAATAGCGAATGCCTGCTATTTTGAGTGACATGAGGAGGCGTATGTGGGTGGTTACAGGGGAAGGTGCTTGAAAACGGGGAGTGGAGATCATAACGCAGGCGTGCTTAAAGGTCAAAACGGGCGTTTTATGGGTGTGCATAATTAATACAGCAGCGTCATTAACCACGTCACTGGGTTATTTTATAGTCAGAGCTGCTCGCAAGATTGTGGTAGGAAGAACCAACCACAAGAATAGCGAGCAGTTCATACGCTGGTCGATGTACTCGATTAATCTAATAAATAGCGGACATGACGTAGGATGCGAGCGGCCAGGGGGCGTAGTTATCCGAAAAACGACCGCAAGTTTTGTTCGCTCATTCAGACATGGAGGCGTCAACAGACCGTAAAGAGCGAACGGTTCATTTGAATAGCCACCCCCTTTTCCTGAACGACCGTCCGCAAATAGCGTCCGGCTCTGAATCAGGCCCTGTATTCGTATACGAATGCCATACGTTACTAAAAGTGTTGGACAACCACACAAAGCCACACATGTATCGAAAACCAAGCAAAATGTCACTTTTTTAAATGTATGACCCACATTTTGTTCCTGAATAGTGGGAGTCCCTGAAATGGAGACAGAGCTCGATTCAGACCCGCTCGCTAGATGCGTACACTTGTTCCCAGCGTATATGCAAATTCGGCACACACCCAGCAAGGCAGGCAATCGCACGGCAAAGCATATGTCCACTATGTCTTGGCATGCGATCGCTTAGTGTATGTAGATGCCCATCTTAAGACGCCCACTTGCGCACGTCATCTACAGGAAATGTATGCAAACATCGTATATCGGGTACCATCAGAAGTGAACGAAGCGCTTGAGGTTGACTATACCCTACCGCAAGCACTGCGAGCACTTCAGTGTAAAATTCAACAGGTGACGTATACAATGACGCTGCCTGTTATTTAGGCACGCCTCTGAAACGCTGTTAAGACGCTCAGGCACGCCTGCGTTCGCACCTCCACTCCCCCGTTCCTAGTGGCCTGCCCCTGTTACCACCCACAAACGGCTTCTCCTGTCACTGGGCTGTCTATACTCGGCGAGAGAACGCTTCCCGATCTTTCGCACTGGTTCTCGCACGTGCATTGCGATGCATACACATGCGCAGAATATGAAAATCGTCCAGCTACGAGCGAACGCTTCTTAGCGACCGGGTCTGAATCAGGCCCTGGGCCAAATGAACTCTGGAGGAATCAGGCTTCCAAAGAGCTCAATGTGCCGAGTTTGCCACTGCACAGTGTAATGACACGCGAATAGAATGTACAGGCATTAATTTAAAAAACAAATATAAAAGTTGTTCCGATAGGGTTACTGACCACTTCCCCGCTCTCAAAAACCAAAGAAAGTACAACAGAGGAAAATCGCTGTATATGTCTAACATGGCAGAAGTCATTCATTAAAAATAATTGGCATACAAAAAGAACAATTTAATCATAAGACATGTGTAAACATAAATCATTTGTGAAATACATAAAATAATAAACCTACACTGAAAAAACATCTATTGATAAACAAGTCACTGTCTAGAAATGTATTTGAAGTAACTATTCTTAGTATAAAGATAAGGGAACTCAGATCTGTGTAACACTAACAATGCTAACTGAAAACTGTACATATCTAGCTAATAAGGGAAAACAAACTTTCTGGGTCCCGATGACATTTATGGGAACCCAGTTATATACTGAAAAAACCCCACATAATTATAGAAGGGGCAGTTTAGGAGAGGATGGGGTCCGTGGGCAGTCCCCTTGTGCTCCCTCTCTCCCTCACCAGCACAGTGGCCTAGTAGACTGTCACTCTTCCAGAGTCCACTGTGCATTTCCTGGAACATGGCACCCGCACAATGTTCACGTTGATTTCTCTACTGCATGCGCAGTTCTTCAAGAAAATGGAGGCTGCTCCATTTTCCTTGTGATTTCTGCAGCGTTGACATGCAGAGGTAATTATAACATATGGGTGCAAGGTGTGCAGTGTAGGCCCCTCTGGACCCAGTGGACTGTGGGCACCCATTCTAGATACGCCTATGGATTACATCTGTAGCAGCAAAAGTATGAAAGGTTAATAGTTTATCAGAGGCATCTGTCCTCCTAGGTTAGGGTTAGGGGCTTGAATTATGAATTTGAGTCCTCAAATGTATTGAATTGAGGCTCACACAGCGGAGTGTAGGGTTAGGTATGCACCCACTGCACATCACGCCATGTCGCTGCTTCAAAATACATTGGCTGACAGAAGTAATGGCAGTATGTGATGAAGGGTTGCCCAAAATTACTCTCCAGTTGTGTCCATTATCAGGGCCGAAACTAGGATTTTTGTCCCCAGAGGCAAGGCCATAATTTGGCGCCACCCCAAAAATAATACAACATAGGGGACGAAAGGGTGTGTGGTTTTGGGACACAGTAATGCCCCTTATCACATATTATGCCACACAGTAATGCCCCTTACAACACATTATGCCACAATAATGCCCCTTATACATTAAGCCTCAGTAATGCCCCTTAAACATTATGCCACAGTAATGCCCCTTATACATTATGCCAGAGTAATGCCCCTTATACATTTATGCCACAGTAATGCCCCTTATACATTTATTCCACAGTAATGCCCTATATAAATTATGCCACAGTAATGCCCCTTACACATTATACCACAGTAATGCCCCTTTTACATTATGCCACAGTAAAGCCCCCTTTACATTATGCCACAGTAAGGTCCCTTACATATTATGCCATGTAAAGCTCCTTACACATTATGCCACAGTAAGGCCTCTTTTACCTGCCAGGGCCATGCGTTGGGTGTGCTCAGGGTGGTGCGGGGCGGGGCTACCACACGCTGGGGAACTGTTAGTACTGCCGTCATTGTAATGTGGCGCCGCTCGCGAACCAATTGGAGCTCACAGACTGGCAGCCTCTGCTGATTGGCTGCCGGTCCACGAGCACTGATTGGCTTGCGTCTGGCACACCATTAGTCTGACGGTGTCTCTGTGCCTCTGAAGGCTGGGATGCAGCAACCTAGCTTCCCGGCACCCCATCAAGTCCAGCACCCAGGTCACGTGCCCCCTTAGCCCCCCCCCTAGTTGCTGCCTGCCATTGTGTACTTCTTAGTGGTTGTTCAAATTAAGTCAGATACAAATACAGGGGTGGGTAAATCATTTCTAAAAAAAAAAAAAATTTTAAATGTAATGATTTTTTAGCTTCTATTTTACTATGAGACTAACTTGAGCTCCATCTATCTGTTCATAACTTTCAAAATAATAACTAGGGGCAGCTATGGCAATAACAGCGACGAATCTGTGGTCCCAAATGAGGGCCCAATATCTACTACATAGGCTCAAGGCGAGCAGAGCCACCAAGAGACATATTGTTGCCAGATACAAGGGGTGCCACGCCATTGGGAATACAGTGCCCTCTTTACATGTCGGCCACTCTCTGAAGGGGGCGTGGCCATGCTGGTTTGGGGGGGGGGTTGCTTACTCAACAAACTTTGCGGTATAATATTTTTTATTATGATAATTTTATTTTACATCTTTAGTGACAAGTTGCATCAAAATTAAAATTTGTCCTCTTCAGCGATTAGCACCTTGGCCAAAATAATACTAGAGTGAACACTAATAGTGCCTGTAATCACCAACTGCCGAGAGGCAAGAACTAGAACAGTGTCTGTAATCACCAACTGTCCAGAGGCAGGAACTAGCACAGTGCCTGTAATCACCAACTGCCCAGAGGCAGGAACTAGAACAGTGCCTGTAATTACCAACTGTCCATAGGCAGGAACTAGCACAGTGCCTGTAATCACCAACTGTCCAGAGGCAGGAACTAGCACAGTGCCTGTAATCACCAACTGCCCAGAGGCAGGAACTAGAACAGTGCCTGTAATCACCAACTGTCCATAGGCAGGAACCAGAACAGTGCCTGTAATCACCAACTGTCCAGAGGCAGGAACTAGCACAGTGCCTGTAATCAACAACTGCCCAGAGGCAGGAACTAGCCCAGAGACAGGAACTAGCACAGTGCCTGTAATCACCAACTGCCCAGAGGCAGGAACTAGCACAGTGCCTGTTCTCGGGCTGTTTCTGCTCCCAGCACCGAGTAAGCAGAGATGGCGGGTAGCTGGTCTATCTGTTCCCAGTGCTGGTCAAGTGGCGGAAGCATTGGGCATTTGGTCCTGCAGCCAATAGCAAGTGGCCGCGGCAAGCCAATTGCAGCTTTCCGCGGTCGCTTACTATTGGCTGCTGGACTGCCCACCTGTGGCGTTTATATTAGACACCGCAGAGCGGGAGAGTCCAGTTCGTAGGCAGAGAGGGAGGAAAGACCTCTCGAAAAGAAGAGGAGCATTGCGGAAAAAACTCAGGCGGAAGAAAGAAAGAAGATCGGCGTCGGCTGGAGGCAGAAAAGAAGAGGCAGCGTCACTGACCGGGAAGGCCAGCAGCAGAAGAATGCGGCTGAGGACCAGAGAAGACTGCGGGGGTGGAATGTAAAAGCCTCTCCCACCGCACAGGAAGGCCCCCTGTGAGACCTGTTTATTAACCCTTTCCTAGACCACCATGTGTCGGGCACTAGGCCAGTGGGGGTAAGTCAGGCCTCAGGCCTGTACCATTGTTAGGCTGGCATTAGGCGCATGCCCATGTTACAGTGTTCTGGGCATTAGGCCCAGGGCACCGATTGTGCCACCGATAGGTGGGCACTAGGCCCGTGGCCATCAGACAGGCCTTATGCCTGTGGACAAACAGGTGGGCATTAGGCCCAATTGATAAAAAAATGGCCCCTCCAGGTTGTTAGTGAACTGGGCAATAGATATTGTTGTAGTAAGTGTAGTGGTGTGACACTATTCATTTAGATTTCGGCCCTGCACGGCTGTGGTGTTTGGTTTTCTCCTTACAGTGTATATAGTATATACTGTACCTACCTAGTCATACATTGAACTAGCCCTCTTACCCACACGGATATACCCACGGGAGTGCAGCATGACAGCGACCAGAGGACCAGCAAGAGATGCTTATTAAGTAATAACAAACTTACCTAATATCTGCATATATAGTGTCCTCACCACCCTAATTCTGCACCTATTGTTCCCGAGGTATAAGAGAGATGGTATAAAGGAGGACGGGTATAAGAATTATACTAAGAAGGGACAATTTTAAGGACTGTGATCCATTCTACAATTGTTTTTTTAACACTGCCTACAGTTTTTGCCCACCTGAGTATAGAGAACATTAATACTGGAACTTTACCATTGCACATAACTTTGCTGAAACACCCTGCCCACAGTTATTGCCTAACAGACATTATAAACTTTTCTCTGCATGTCGTATTAGACTGCACCCTCCATACCAATACGTAATACACTGAATACTATGCTACACTGTCAGATTCTGTAATAAATCATTAACCACATATACAATAGAGGACATTAGAATACATCCCTATACCATAGAGCGCTTACTCCCCTCATTCTGTGACTTTATCTATATCTTTGTGGGAGGTTGGGACACCTCCAAGGGTCAGCAGCTAATGGTATATCCATATGTGTGTGTGTGTATGTGTATATACAGGGGCGACGAGAGGGGGGGAGCGGGTACTGATTTCCCGGGCATGACAGGGGGCCCAGGACGCAGCACACAGCCTTTTTAGCATTTTTTCCTTTTTGTTTTTTATTACATTAATGCTTATTACACCTCCGCGGGTGGCTGCCGGCTGGAGGCAGTCGGAAAGGGGGGGTCTCGGTCACCGCACTGAGGTGACCGCACAGTGTCATTGCGTGTTGCAGACACTGTACTGCAGCTGCCGAGTGCCACACCGCAGCGGAGCCAATAGTCTCGCGAGATGATGACATCATAATTTCGCAAGACTCTCTCTCATCACCAGGCCCCGTGTGACGGAAGGGAACTGGGAGGGACTTCAGAAATGCAGCCTGGGTGACCTTTGGCGGGAACAGTGAGTCAGTAAGAACGCTCTGCATGACTGATGGAAGAGCCATATATATATATATATATATATATATATATATATATATATAAATAAAAAAAACACTAATCCACGGCACTCACCATTCCTAGATTTGGGGTGCAACATAGTACGTGACCACATTGTTTAAATAGAAATCATTTTTGTGAACACATTTTCTCATGCACCCCTTTTTAACTAGTTTAATTAACTTGTGTCAGCTGTTTTCCTAGGTGCTTTGCAACAGGTGTGCTTGGTAACTGTCTCACATTTAAAAGCATAGTTGCTGTGAGCTTTAAACCTTGATAGCATACCACGAGTTTAACACTAATGTGATGGCTATGTCCATGTTATAATTCTGAGCAATAGAGTAGGGACTTGCAATAAAGTGGGGTCCCGTGATGAGGGCTGCAAGCTTAAATGCATTGATCAATTCATGAACTAAAACCCCACTGTTTATTATGTTATTATTATTATTATTAGCTATTATGGTGAGTGCAGAGCCCCTGTGATTTATATATATATATATATATATTTATTTATTTTTTGGCAGCATGGCATTGTTGTACATGATATCATCTGATTGATTGTGCAGCACGGCCAACCAGAAGATTTTGCATGCAAAAAAGGGAGCGCGCAAATCGAGAATACACACGGCAAGATATGCCCTGTTTGTGCCGATATTGTGCAGATGTGTACCCACAGTAAAGCAGATCGGAGCGACATATCAGGCACATAGGCCACTGTGTACCCACTATGTTGCTGACAATGCGCGCTCCGAATGCAGCATGGCCCCCGCTGTCATTGCTGACATCAGCAAGTATGTATGCACTTGTAAATGCCGGCACCCCACCGGGTCCTGTTGCTAACGAGGTCGGTACACACTAGACATTATCTAGTGTGTACAGGCCTTAATAGTGAATACTTTCGACCCAGCTGCTGAGAGCTATGTCATGCTCCTGTGAGTGGGTGCTTCTCACATGCTAGACACGCCCCCAAAGAGGTTCAACTATGCCCCCAACATGCTGTGGCCACACCCCCTCCAGGAGGCCCCGGGAGGTTACTATACCGGGGCCCAGGATTTTGCTCTATATGCACAGACAACATTACCCCCCCTAAATATAACACCGTGAGCGCTTACCACCTTTTCTCAATCTCCTTATAGGGACCTGCAGGCGAGTGAGCAGATGAAGAACAAAGGTGGTCATGGTGAGAACCATCCCTGTGTGTAGTGTCTCTTACTGTCTGTTTGTCTCTTCCTGTCTTTCTTCCTTCTGGGCGGACAGTGGACCTTGCACTCCGGTGCAAGGTCGAGTCTCACCTGGTGCGCGAGTACCTATGGGTGAAACTCAAGATCTGAGGCCAAAAGTGCCAGTGATGATTTTCACTTAAAACCCGAATCCCTGTTTCAAGCGGATCTAAGGCTGTTTACCATCAGTTGCTCACACCACTGACCTAATGTAGTATGAGCCATTTCATTACTTTGTCCCCACCCATCTATTATGTTTGTATTTTAATCTATTTTGTGAATTTTATTTGTGTGTTTCACACTTATGTAACAAAGTGTATTGCCCTTATATTTGTATGTGATCTATCCCCTAAAACGGGGTATTTCTAAATAAGGGTAAATAAGTGCACACTTATTATTGTGAATACAAAACATCAAGTTTAAAACAGAGTGCTAGAGGAGGCTCACCAATTCCATTTAAGACCCGTATTCCATTAGAAGCGAAAAGCCGAGATCCGCAAAAAAGTATCGCCGATTGCGACTTTTAGCCAGACGGAAACTTATCTCCGTATTCAATTCCATCCGCTTTTCGTGTAAGCGAAAACGCAATGTAATTTCATAGGTGAAAAAGATTCGCAAAAAAAGAAAAAAAGTGCAAAATCGCTATTTAGGGGTGGAAAGGTGGGAAAACCACTCAGCACCCTTGGGACAGCTCCCCAAAGGATAACTGCATCAAAAAAAAAAAAAATAGTGAAACACCCCAAAAAAGCACTTTGAAACAGGGGGCGAAAAGGTGCAAAGTGGGGGTACAAACTTAAAAAGTAGCTAAATAGACTTTTGGGGGGTCTGCAAGTATGGGTGAGGTGTTTTTTTCATTGCAGGTATTTGCTGAAGGTACGTTTTTACGTTTCTTCTAACTTCACTTTACCAACTTTTAAATATGTTAGCTCCCATTTTCAAGTACCCCAAATTTGACAGGAATACTTATTTTCTCCTTAAAATACTGCTTTATGCCATTCTTCACCACTTGTGCAAAAATACTAAATAGTTGCAATTGTGCAAACTTAACTACCCCAAATTGTTTCATTAGGGCTAATCGGGCACTGCTACATTGTTCCCCAAAGTTTCTGCATCTTTTTTGGGGGGGTTCAGCCTGATTTCCCCAGATTCTGACACCACTTTTTGCATGTTCTGACATCGTGTATCTCCGTTCTTGGAATTGAATAGGGCGAATCGCGGGTACGCGCACGATAAGTTGCCGCTGCTAAAATGCGCGATGTAGGCGAAAAGACTGGCAGGCGAAAAAGTATCGTAGGTGCGAAACTAATTGAATACGGGCCTGAGTTTGATTTTGCTTTCAAGTAATCGGTGTTACACTTGTATAGTGAGTATAAGAAGCAGCATATGTTTTAATTTACTGCGCAATTGTTTCTTCTATTATATTTTGTTTGACTATTGTATAAGCTGACACCAAGAAGTTCCTTTGCTGCAGGGATGTTTGCATATAGGGAAACAAGGAACAATTCTGTAAAATACATATTTTCACATGATATAACGCAAGACCCAGATGTAAGTGATGAGGACAACATCAATTCTGAACAAACAAGAAAAATTTACAGTATGCTAAAGGAAAATAGAGTTTGGTGGGAGGTGGTAATTCTGGAGCAGTACCTAGCCAACCAACTCATTCCTAAAGGCCTACAATAAAAAGTCACCTTTCGAATCAGAGAACTGATTTTAAAAAATAATGGAATTTAATTATAAAGAATTGCTCATGTTCCCTTACTGATTTAATCATAAAACAAAGAAGGTTAGATTTAAAAAATATGAATCAAGAAATTGATTCATTAAATGTTTTATTAGAACCTTTCCTTGAACTAGAAGAGGTAAAGAATAAAGAACAACAAATACTTAACTAGAAAAGAATACTAAGGAATTAAAAAACAAACAGAAAAAGTACCAAAGAGATATTCAATTAAGAGAAATTACAAATCAGATTTTAATGAAACAAAAAATACAGTATAAAAATAAAACCTCATTTTTAGAACAGCCTAATGCTTAAACAAATGAAGTGACATCTTCCCTATCCAAACAAATATATAGTATCCCTAAAAGAATGTATAAGCCACCATTTAGAAGAAATTAGACATCTAGATCTCTATATAAAGAAAATTGGGAACCACAACAAAGAAAGTGGTCTCAAATTGAACAAAAACGCTGTTCAAGATTTACAAAATACGGAATAAAACAAAAAAGGGATCTCAACTATGGTGATGAACCTATTAATAGGCGACCTCCAATTCCTTTAAGAAACAGATTTAACCCATTAATTAGAGAAAATGAAGGAGAGGAATCTTTTTTAGAGTGGGAAACATGGACACCCAGGAGAGAGTAAAATTTAAAAAGACTATAAGAGGAAAAAGAGGTGGGGCTAAAAAAGTAAGGAAAAAGAACAAGTGTAAACCCACCACTGCCATTGATGATTTAAATAACTTATTTAATGGAGGAAAAGTGTTTAATCTTAGCACATATGAATTAAAAGTTGATTAATTAATATTATTACAAAAATTACTTAAAGTTGCTCCTACAGCCAACTTTAACCCCTTCGAAACATATATTGACCTACAGAAATATATATGCAAATTATGCATTAAGAAATTTTTCTTATCGAAAGAAAACACAAAGGAGGTAGCAAATGAATCTAATAAATCACTAACCTCATTTAAACCCAAATCAAAGTTTTTTCCGAAACATATACAAGGGAATTGTGTTGAATGTTTTGGGACATTAATCGAAAAAGATATTAGAAAGATAAAATCAAGTAACGAAAAAAGAACAAAAGGTGATTAAAGCATTAAAACAAAACGAACAGATAATAATAAAAATGGCTGACAAAGAGGGGGCTATAGTAATAATGAATAAAGATGATTATTTAATGGAAATAAATAGACAATTAAGTGACAATAGTACACTCAAAAAGTTAATGAGTGATCCAACTATAAGTATCATCAAAAATTAAAGGATCTGACAGACAGAGCATTGGAAAAAGGGGTCTTAACAGAAAATGAAAGGGATTTCATTAATATCTCTATGTACATTCTACCTAAAGCGCTAAAACATCCAACTAGGCCTCCAGGTAGGCCAATTATTTCAGGGACGAATAGTCTCACCTCGAATTTATGAGCCATTGTAGACCATTTTTTTACAACCTCTTGTAATTCAAAATTATTTATATCTCAAAAGATACTGCAGATACCCTAAGAAAATTAGAAAAGATAACATGGGATAAAGACTGTATACGTGTGAGTGCAGTATACATCGGACAAAAAAGAGGAAGTGGGGAATAGGTGAAACCTGAGCACAGAAAACCCATGATAACCAATCAGGACACACATAAGGGTATATAGAGTTGGAAGTGCTACCAAGACCATACACCTTGAAAAAGACCAGGCGAGAAGAAACGCATCAGTGGTTACCACATCCAGAGAGAGATTCAGGCCAGTTGTTGGAGGGGTTACCTTGCACAAGAATCCAGTGGTGGTCCAGTACCCTAAAACCCGGGAGGTGACTGATATACCATATATGTTTTATTGAGTGTGTGCAAATTGACACCCCTTCTTTCCGGTAAGCTGCTCAGTTTGTTATATGGTGGATATGTATAGTTTATGTTTTTAACTGAATAAAAAAGTACTTCACTATATATACCCTTTATATATTTTTTTATGAATTCACAAATGGAGGAAAAGTTGTGAAGTACTGTATTATCCTACTTATCCTACTCAGAAGAAGCACCTTATTTATAAGGAGGGATTTTTTATCGTAAGAAGAAGAAGGCGAATTTTAACATCTTCTATTGAGTTTAAAAATATCTTGGAGAGCGCAATGTAACCGCAAGTATTTTTATTTGACATTTGATTACACATAGGTGGGAGTGACCATCCTCGCAGTACCTGCAGCACTTTTGGAGTGCAAGTTTTTCTATTATTAATTCTTATCGATTGGGATAAAGGCAGTGTCCTTCATTTTAAATAAGTACTCACAAGAGCTTAAAGAATTTTTAATATAATCCATATCCTTCATTTTAAAGAATAATACATTTTTTTTAATGGTAATTTTTATCTGCAGATTTTAGGAATCGAGATAGGCACCATGTTTGCCCCCAGCTGTGCCAACTTATTTATGGCATTCTGGGAGCATCTTATAATTGACCCTTTTAAATAATGCAGGGGCAAATCTGGTGTGCTGGTTTTGTTTTCTAGACATTGTCTTTTTTATTTGGAAAGGGGAGATCAATATTTTAAATCTTTTTTGTCAACATTTTAATATTAATGCTTTTAATATCAATTTTTCATACAATATAAGTCAGACTTCTCTTTCATTTTTAGATCTAACCATATATATTAAAGACAATAATTTATGTACTCGAACGTTTAGAAAAGAAACAGATTCCAACTCCTACATAGATGTCACAAGAGAACATCACAAGAGATGGTTAGACAATATCCCATTGGGACAGTTTAAATGACTTAAAAGAAACTGTGCAGAGACCAAAATATTTGAGGAGGAAATAGAAACATTGGAATCGAGATTCAGTGCTAAAGGTTATTCTAAAGCTGTTTTAGACAAAGCAAAAGAAAAAGTACATGAGGCGAAATAAAAACCTCACATAAATGGTTACTCAATAATAACTAGCATATTATAACCAACAATAACAATGTTGTACCTCAAATAATCCAAAAATTATACTAAGCATAATAAACAAATTATACCAGCAATCACCAACAAAGAACAGCAAATTAAATCTAGCAATCCCCAGCATATTACACCTTGCATAATATTAAATCTAGCAAACAGCCACATAGTGGACAGTGTATATTACACACCGCACACCCTGCACCCATAGTTAATTACACTTACCTCTCGGCCGATTCCCGAAGTGCTGCTCCGCAGCACCGGTCCGGCGCTGTAGAGCAGCAAACACTCACTGGGAAAAAGGCGGCGGACATTTTCCCAGTGATTTGTGCATGCGCAGAAAAGATGTCCCCAGGAAACTAGGTGCGGGCGCCATTTTCCAGGAGACCCGCGCATGTGCTGTAGATTCTGGCATGAAGCCAGAATCTACAGCGCTCAGTGCCGCTGAGCCGCAGTCAGAGAGGAGGGGGCCCAAACAGAGGCTGCACACGGGCCCCTTCCTCTCTTAAAACGCCCCTGACTGTATATATATATATATATATATATATATTATAAACATATATTTATATATACAGTAGAATTTGTCCGGCACTCAGGAAAATGCAACTTGAAATGACGGGTGCCCTCCTAATGGTGATATATAAAGAAATCCTCTGGCATGAGTGTGCACCCATGCACTAGTAAAGGAAGGCGGCACTCCGATTTGTAAACAAGTGAATTTGTATTCAAACAAACAACATAATCATGGCAAATACATGTGTCGACGTTTCAAGGCACATAGGCATTTTCATCAGGATAAGAACAGATGATATATATATAAGTTCCCATAGGAGGCACCCACCAGAACGATATAGCCAAAGAAATGGTTAATTTATTCCAATACATACAGTGGTTATAGTAGCATAGTAGCTAGCAGCATAGGGGCGATGTTTCGGTCACATCCGAACCTTCCTCAAGCCAGCAGCATATCACAGCAGAAGTCACGTATAAGTCACATATTGCCTTAGTCCCTTGGGCTGAGGCTATATGTGACTTATAACCCTTTAACACCAAAATCCCGGGTCCAACCCTGGAATTTGAACACTGGTCAATCCCGGGTCGAACTCGGCTTCAGACCCTGTTTACCCTGCAACTCGACCCGGGTTATTCCCGGGTTTGCCCTGTTTACACTGAACCCGGGTAATCCCTGCTTTTCCCTATAGATGTGATTAAAAATGGTCTTTTTTAAGGGCTGACAAAGATGAGGTCACAAAAGGCAACAAAAGAGAGGGGTGGGGACTGCTTACAGCATTGCAGCAATGATGGCAGACGGAGCAATGTGGGTATTCCCGATTTTGTCACTATTTTCAGCTTTCTGCTGATTTCAGCAACAGAGAATTTGATGCAGCTTCTTATGATGTTGCACCTTGTGCAGGGTTCGAGGAGGAGAGCGCAATTCTTGGCTGAGAGGGCCAGATTTCAACGTCAATATTTGCGCAGGAGGAGAGCACTGATATCAGCCAACATCACCACCATGATGATATTGACCACGATGAGAAATAGAAATACAGTATATGTGACTTCTGCTGCGATATGCGTCTGGCATAAGGAAGATCTGGATGTGACCGAAATGTCGCCCCTATTCTGCCAGCTACTATGCTACTATAACCACTGTTACTGTATGTATTGGAATAAATGAACCATTTATTTGGCTATATGGAATCAATACACACACACACACACACACACACACACACACACACACACACACACACACACACTACTGCTTTAGGCAGGCACACAGTAGATAGATAGATAGATAGATAGATAGATAGATAGATAGATAGATAGATAGATAGATGGATGGATGGATGGATAGATAGATAGATAGATAGATAGATAGATAGATAGATAGATAGATAGATAGATAGATAGATAGATAGATAGATAGATAGATAGATAGAGGCAAATAAATCTGCACTGTCAGCAGTTTATGTATTATGTTATACTTGGCAATAAATGCATAACATACTCCACAATAACCACATAAAATTATAATATTATGCAATACAGTGACTCGGAAATTTTACCCAGATACAAATCCCAGCAAACAGGACTCATAATCCACTCAGTGTGTCGGAAATAGTTCAGATAAATAATTCACCATGATTTTTGTTAAAGATTTAAAGTGTATTGAATTGCAGATTTTGTTATCTCCAAATTTGATCCAAATAGACATCTCTGAAGTCAGTTAAACTGACAATAATTTCCTCTTGTTGCAAGTGAAAGATTTTATTTCAAAGCCATGGTTTAACTTGAGTGCCTAATTAAGATGCAATGCTTCCTGTAATTCCTAGAGGATAACACTAAGTTAAGTTTTGAAACCAACTTGTTCTCTGCTTCATAACAGTTTTTGGAAAATATTTAGATGGAAATGATTAATCAAATCCCATCTGGCACCACATACACTGGTCCAAACAAAAAATGAGTAAGCGTCAAATAAAAAAATGAAAACACTTTTAAATAAATGCATTTTGTGTGCTAAAGAGATATTAAATGATATGCAGTGAATTTAAAATGTTTTATAGGTCAACTACAGTACAAATGGCCTAATATACCCAAGCAGCTCAAATGCCACATGAATGTACAGGCCAATGTAGGGCATACTTACCTGGCCAGTGCATCTGGGGTGGGGTGAACCACTTTGTCATAGCTCCCCCTCAAGTGGGTGGGATGCAGGAGGGTGAACCGCTGTACTTAAGTCTGTGGGGATTCATTGAAATTTGGGATTTTTCCCGATATTCTACGAGAACAGGCTAATGTACGAAATGGCTGCATCTGTGCAATAGTATCCACCTTCTAATGGGAGAAGGCAAAAGTGTAGACATACTCATTCACCTTGTATTGTGCTTACACACATGAGGCTAGTTTTTTGGGATGAGATCTATGAATAAGCTTTGAAAGGCATAGCAAGCCCATTTGCAGGGTGGTTCCGTATTGCTGTAGACTTCCGCCGGAAGGTTTTGAAATTTACACATGCTTCAAGATAGCCTGTCCTACAATTTCAGTGGGATGCTTTAAACCAGTGGTTCCCAAACTGGGTGCGGTGGCACTCTGTGGTCAGGGGAGTAGCGAGGGTGGGTCCAGTGGAGCATGAGCTCGGGGCGGCAAAATGGATAGAGGGCGCCGTCCAGAGTTTCGGAATTCATGGGGCACTACATAGTATGACGGCCACCTGTTAGTTTTATCTCGGTTTGTTTGCTCTATATCCTAAGTAAGTTACAAATTTTAAAAAAATATTAGGAGACCTGAAACAACAATAATGGTGGTAGACAGAACATGGTTACTAGTACTCATATTAATATAGGTGCAATGTAGATTTGCGAAGTAGGAGCATAGCTGAGAAGGGAGCTTCCCATAGGTGTTCCCACTCCAGTGATAGCTGCTTGGGGCAGTAATTGCAGTAATAAGCTGTGCACCCTGTGGAATTTCACTATAGCACATGTATTCTGTCAATTTAAGTTAAATGATAAGAATATATAATACAATCTGCTCTATTGACTGATAACAATGATTCAAAGGAGATACAAATTGGACACTAGGTGCTATACATAAATAAAGCAGTGCCAAGGAGCTACCCCTTAATGTCAGATAGTGAATCACTATAGCATTCCATTCCCCCAATGGGACCTCAATGCCCAGCATAATACTGCCACTCTTTGCTGTCTTTCTCTTCCCCCGCAGGCTGGCCATACCACACTGGCACAGTACAGGGAGGGGGCGCAATGACATGCACTTTCTCCGGGCGCCATGGTTCCACGCTACTACTCTGCCTGTGGTGCAGAGGATTGGTGGTCCAGGACCAAATCTAATTATTTATGGTTAATGTGATGGATAAAACCAGTGCTGGTGGCTGCCAATCATAAAATATATGGACAAACAGAAGAGCAACTACATAACTAAACCTAAATGGAACTATAAGAACAATTTACTTCATTTAATCATTTTTTTCTGAAAAGCTTAATAAGAAACTTTTGCCCTAGTGAATCCATGAAATATAAATGCTGATGCTCTGTAGGGTGCTGTGATTCAAGAAAATGTGAGAACCACTGCTTTAAACAGAGAGTGTAGTTGTAGTACAGGTTGACTCTCCCATATCCAAAATGCTTGGGAGCAGGGGTATTTTGGATATTGGAATATTTGCATACTATAATTATATATCTTGGGAATGGGACCCAAATCTAAACACAGAATGCTTTTATGTTTCATATACACCATGGACCTGATTCAGTTCTCCCCGCTAAGCTGCGGCCACTTTCACTGACCGATAGACGCCCGTCTGCGCATGCGTATAATTCGCAGTGCGCCTGTGCAAGCCAGTCTCAGCAATGGGGAATCGTGTGCTCATAGTCCACAGACTGGACGCTACTTTGAGTGACAGAATGTACCATTTGAGGGTGGTAACAGGGGAAGGTGCTTGTGAACGGGGGAGTGGTGCTGCAAACGGAGGCGTGTCTGAGTGTCCAAACGGAGTTTTGTGGGTGTGCATAATTAGCAAAGATGCGTCCTACTACACGTCACTTGGTTGTTTTTTACACTGTAGAGCTCGCAGTGGTAGAGTCAACCACAAGCGCTGCGTTCGCTTCCGATGGTCCTCGATGTACCAATGTTTAAGTCACTTCCTGAAGATGACATATGCTACGCTAGTGGGCGTGTAAAGACACGCTAATGGGCGTCTACATTGACAAAGTGATCGCTCGCTAAGACATAGTGGGAGTGCTTATGCCTTGGCGCGCGATCGACTGCCATGCCGTCACTAACACGAATTAGCATATGCTAGAAGCGAGCGGCCGCAACTAGCAACCAGGTCTGAATCAGGTCCCATATCCACAGAGCCTGCAAATAATTTAATACAATATTTGCAATAATTTTGAGGCTCAAACAAAGTTTGTGTACATATATAAAATTCATTTATGTTTCATATACACCTTATACACACAGCCTGAAGGTAATTTTATACATTAATTTAAAAAATGTCAGGTCTTAAACAAAGTTTGTGTACATTGAACCATCAGAAAGCAAAGGTTTCACTATCTCAATCATGCTAGAAAAAATTCTGTGTTTCGGAATATTTGGATATGGGAGACTCAACCTGTACCAGTTTTATGTATGTTAAAACAACAACTTCATAATGTAAAAAGTGATATAATGTCTCTGTGTCACCTCACTCTTCTGATTCAAGGCTCCATTTAAGAAGCTGCGAAGAGCAAAAATGTTGGTGTACAATATGTACATAGCACTACCTCCTTATGCTGGCTGAGCTAGACTGCTGGTGAAAGGCAAACCTTTCTCGCCATGGGGGTCTTGCCCATGGCTTGTGTAGATACACCAGAATGGTAAACTGCAGTCATCATTATGTATGCTGTGATATGTAGCGATATATAGGGGCATATTTATTAGTGACTGGATTTTAGACCCAATAATTATAATTTGTTATTGACGCTTATTGTGGCAAAATGGGATTAAATGTGGCCCGAACATATTAAGAATCACATGTAGAGGACAGGCGAGTCCGTCTATGCGATGTGTTAGAAGTGACGTGATCACTAATGCCATCACTTCACTTCTCCTATCGGCTACAATGGATGATATCATCTGATGCAGAAGAGCTTGGTAAATTCGGTAATTAAGAGGCCACCATAGAAAACTATGGGTCTGCTGTTGGAGATGAAAATGGGGAACTTCAGTGGTTATCTCCAAAATCTGCTGCTGTACCCATAACATACATCCGGGTGGTACTTAATAGTTGCAGAATATCCCCAGAAAACACTTGTTTCCAGGGGATTTCCCACAAATATATGCTGGTAAATAGGCCCCATAATGATTGTTGCTGCGCCTACTGCCACCACTGGTAAATCGATTTCTCAGTCATAAAAGATGATTGACCTTGTAGAATATTTACATCTGTAAAGCTAGCTTTTTAGCAGGAACAGGCAGGAACTCAGTTCCTGAAACACTCATTGACTGTGAGGTAATGTCCTGGAAAAAATTTATTTTTTATAAAAATAAGTTTAATTTTAAAGTCTCTTTTGAGTGCCTTCTTTTGTATATAATATATATATGTATATATAATATAGATAATATATAAATAATATGAGATATGGTAAGAACTTACCCTTGTAATCTCTATTTCTACGAAGGCCATAGGGTTCCACAGGATACCTTGGGGTATAGGTGTGACGTCAGTCATCGGGCACCATACAGTTAAGCTTTCAGCCTCCCAGGATGCACTAGGGTCCCCCTCCTATACCCCGCCCCCGAGCCAAGGCACCTCAGTTAGTTACCAAGCCATAGGCCGGAGGAGGAGAAGGAAGAGAGAGAACAAAGATCTGGACACATACAAGAATCACATTCTCACCAGAGGGAGACGGAAAACCGGTGACCAGAGCAAAGCCCATCTGCAGCACAGGTGTGACAGGGCGGGAGTCCTGTGGAACCCTATGGACTTCGTAGAAATAGAGATAACAAGGGTAAGTTCTTACCATATCTCATATTTTCTACTTCAGGGTCCATAGGGTATCCACAGGATACCTTGGGGATGTCACAAAGCAGTATCCTTTAAGGGTGGGGACGCTCCTGTGCAGAAAGGAGAATCCGCTGCCCGAAGGAAGCATCCTGAGAGGCGAAGGTGTCAAGCCTGTAATACCTCAAGAGGACAAACAAGGCGTCCGACTTCCGAAACGAAGAAGTGCGGTCAACATAAGTCCTTAAGGCCCGCACGACATCCAAAGAGGCCTCACCCACTGAAAGACCAGGGGAGTTAAAGGCCGGAACAACGATTTCCTCGTTAACATGAAACTGGGAAACAACTTTGGGAAGAAACTCAGGCCGAGTGCGGAGCACTGCCCTGTTCCCATGTAAAATCAAGAAAGGGTGTTTGCAAGAAAGAGCCGCTAAATCAGAAACACGTCTGGCCGAAGCAATAGCCAGAAGGAAAACAGTCTTAGCTGTTAACCATTTAAGATCCACTGAGCCCAGTGGTTCAAACGGCGGTCCCTGGAGAGCCCTCAGGACCACAGCCAAATCCCAAGGCGCCACAGGTGGAACAAAGGGCGGCTGAATGCGGAGAACACCTTGCATAAAGGTGCGCACATCCGGGATTGTAGCAATCCTACGGTGAAACCAGACAGACAGGGCGGAAACCTGTACCTTCAAAGAAGCAAGGCGAAGCCCATGATCTAGTCCCGCTTGTAGGAAGGCGAGTATCCGAGACAGACGAAATTCCCGCGGTGCATAACCTCTCGGTCGACACCACTGGAAGAACGTATGAAACAGGCGATGGTATATCCTCGCGGAAGACGGCTTCCGAGCTCGTAACATGGTACGCACCACAGAGCTGGAAAAACCCCTGGACCTCAGCATGGCTGTCTCAACAGCCACGCCGTCAAAGACAGCCGAGTCAGGTCCGGGTGAAGACAAGGACCCTGTGACAGAAGGTCCGGTCGTAGCGGCAACCGCAGAGGACTGTCCACGGACAGACCCTGAAAGTCTGAGAACCAGTGCCGTCTGGGCCACGCGGGAGCTATCAACAGGAGCATCCCTCCTTCCTGTTTGAATTTCCGGATTACCCGTGGAAGAAGGGAGACCGGAGGGAACAGGTATGCGATCCGGAACGTCCACCGGACGGACAGAGCATCCACCAGAGACGCCCCTTCGTCTCTTGTGCGAGACCCGTACACCGGCAACTTGTTGTTGTGCCGGGACTCCATGAGGTCGATCTCTGGAAGACCCCATCTGTCCACCAGCAGTTGAAAAACGTCTGGGTGCAGGGACCATTCCCCCGGATGAACGTCCTGGCGACTTAGAAAGTCCGCCTCCCAATTTAGCACTCCCGGGATGAAGACCGCTGATATGGCCGGAAGATTGCGCTCCACCCATACCAGGATCCGAGAGACCTCCACGAGAGCCGCCCGACTTCGGGTTCCTCCTTGCCTGTTTATGTAGGCCACGGTGGTAGCGTTGTCCGACTGGACCTGTACCGGACGACCCTGGAGAACCCGATGTGTCTGCTGGAGAGCATTGAAGACCGCACGGAGTTCCAAGATATTTATTGGAAGCTCCGCTTCTGTCGGCGTCCACCTGCCCTGGAACAAGTGTGGACCCGAAACTGCTCCCCAGCCCCGAAGACTGGCGTCCGTTGTCAACAGGACCCAATTTGGAACCCAGAACGGATGTCCCTTGCTGAGATGGGTCGTCTGTAACCACCAGGCAAGGGACAGGCGAACCTCTGGGGTGAGCACAATCGTCTGGGACTTCAGAGACTGAGGCAGCCCGTTCCACTTGGACAGAATCAGGTGCTGCAGAGGTCTGGAGTGAAACTGGGCATATTCCACCATGTCGAACACCGACACCATGGAGCCCAGTAACCTCATCGCCGAGTGTAGAGACACCCGGCGGCTGTGCAGACAACTGCGCACCCTCGACTGTAAAGCAGAGATCTTTTCCCCCGTCACGAAGATCCTTTGCTGTTCCGAGTCCAATAAGGCTCCGAGGTGCAGAATCCGCCGAGACGGGATTAGAGTGGACTTCTGCCAGTTGATTAGCCAGCCGTGCCGTTGCAGTAGCGCAATGGTCAGGTCCAAGTGGCGTAGAAGGAGCTCTGGAGATCCTGCCACCAATAAAAGGTCGTCCAAGTACGGCAACATGCGGACTCCCTGCAGCCGCAGAGAAGCCGCCATGACCGCCATCACCTTGGTGAACACACGTGGTGCTGTCACCAGGCCAAAAGGTAACACCCGAAACTGGAAGTGGTCGTTGCGGATTGCAAACCTGAGGAACTGTTGACGGCGCAAAAGAATAGGGACATGCAGGTAAGCGTCCTGTATGTCCAATGACACCATGTAGTCCCCAGGTTCCAGCGCCAGAATGATGGACCGTAGGGTCTCCATCCGAAACTTCGGTACCCGCAAAGACTTGTTGAGAGCCTTGAGGTTGAGAATCGGACGATACGACCCATTGGATTTCTGTACCAAAAAAAGATTTGAATAGAAACCCTGGCCCCTCTGGGAGAATGGAACAGGCACTATAACTCCAGCCTGGAGCATAGTGTGCAATACCTTCCGCAGCTCCGTAGCCTTGTTCCGGTCTGATGGTAGACCCGTGGTGAAGAATCGAGCCGGGGGTCTGTGCCGGAAAGAGAGGGCGTACCCGTGGGAGACCACCTCGAGAACCCAAGTGTCTGTCGTAGTGACCGACCAACACTGGGCGAACTGCAGCAGGCGGCCTCCCACTTTGGGATCCCCCAAAGGGAGGCCCGGACTGTCAGGCCGCAGGCTTGTCATCTGGCTTAGGGGCCGGATGTCTGGTACTCCATGCCTGCTTCCGGGGCTTGGCCGATTTCTTAGGGCCAGCCTGTTGAGGAAAAGACTGTGGTTTGGGCCTGCCCTGGGCCCTATAAGACCGAAAGGATGATGGTCCAGAACCAGAAGGAGCAGCGGCCGACGGGAGACAAGCCGATTTGGCTGCCGCCAGCGTGGCCACAATCTTGTCCAGATCCGGACCGAAGAGAACTTCTCCGGTAAATGGCAACGCCTCCAAACCCTTTTTGGAATCTGCGTCCGCCTTCCAGGATCGCAGCCCCAAGGTGCGACAAGCAGCCACCGTTGCTGAAGAAATTCTAGACACCAGAGTACTAATGTCTAAGGCCGCCTCGTTGATATAAGTGGCCGAATCACGGAGATTACCAATAAACTCCGCCTGTTCGGCCGGACAGTCGGAATCAAAAGACGCCTCTAATGAATCCGCCCAGCGCTCCATCGCCCTGGCAACCCAGCAAATGGCCATAGCCGGCCGTGCTGCCCCCCCGCAAGGGAATAAGCAGACTTCAGGCAGATCTCCACCTTGCGGTCCGTAGCATCCTTAAGGGAGGACATGGATGGCATCGGCAATGTGGCACTATGGACAAGACGGGTCACGTGAGAATCCACCTGTGGAGGGGATTCCCACTTTGCAAAATAATTATCCGCGAACGGATAAGCCACTGCCAGGCGCCTCTGCGGCTGGTATCTTTTGCAGGCTGTTTCCACGCCTCCTCTAAATGGTCCACTAACTGACCCGAAAGAGGAAAGACTGTGGCATCGCCCTTCACATCTTTAAAAAAGGCATACTTGGATTTAGCCGCTGGGGAAATTCGTCCTCAATCACCAAGGCTGTGCGGACTGCCCGAATAAGTCCAGGAATATATACCTTGGACTTAGCGTCAGCGTCCTTAGTATGGAGAGGTTCCTGATCGTAAGGATCCAGAATCTCCCCATCATCAGACGTCCCCTCGTCATCCTCATAAGGAGCCGACAGAGACGCCACTGGCCGTTTATGTGGCCGCATCACAGACTCCCCTTGCAACACATCCGACAAGTGCTGTACAGAACTCGTCAGGGAGTTAACCCACGCCGGCTCCTGAGAAACCGGGAGCGGGGAAATAGGGAGACTGTGGGGTACCACCAATTGTCGTGGGAAACCCTGCATGGGTGACGACACCCCTGACTGCTGGCACAAACCCATCGGCGTAAACGCGGGCTGCGGAGCTAACTATCCCACTAAGGTTGTAAGCGCCTGTGCGAAACAAGCCCAGGGTGGCTCCTGTACCAGTGCTGTAACCGTAATAGGCCGCGCCATAGACAAACACTGCCGGCAGAGGCCCTCCGCGCTACCCTCCCCCTCCGCTAACGGTACTTTACACGTAGTACACTGTAGCCGGAGAGGAAAATCTCACTTTCAGACATGATGGCACCAAGTATGTGACCCCTCTCACCAATTATATATTAAATAGGCGAGAGACCACCCTGCAGCCCCGCACTGCAAGGGCTTAGCAGAAAGGACAGGGACAGTAATAAAGCTGACAGTTAGAAGAAAAGTTACAGGCAGCAGCGCTAGCACAGTCACATACAATGCAAAGAAAAATCAATTCCTGCACTAACAGCGCTGATCACTCAACTACGCAGACACAGGGCCTGGTAGGACACAGCGCAGCATACACAGACCTGACCCAAATCGGAGGAGAGGTATGCGGGGGGACCCAGACCACGATGCTTCCGTCCAGTGCTTCCAGCAGAGTTCACCATGCGCTCCCCTTGCTTGGAAAGATGGCCGCCGAGGAGCAGAGAGGAGGCTGGCCTGGGGGAGGACTGCTGCTACAGGACCAGTCGGCAAGTGTGCAGAGAGGGCTGTGTGCAGCGGGGGAGGCGCCGGCTGTGAGACAGGGAAGGCGCGCTCCCCTGGCATGCATTTAACCCCCGGGACGCCACAGCGCTACCGCTCTGCTGCGGTCCGCTGTCCCAGGGGGTAGTGGAAGCGCAGGTTCAATACCTGGCTCCACGCTGCAGCCAGTCCCCAGGGAGCCCCCTGGCTGGGGACTCTGGACAATGTGACAGCGAGGACCCACCGCGGGACCCCGCTGCTTACCTGCTGTCCCCCTTGAATCCGGCCATGGTCCGGAACATCTGGGGTCACCGCTAGCTGTGACCCCAGATGCTCACCAGCATCCACGGATCGGTACCGGCGTTCTTGTACCGGCAGGGGTGTAGGGAAGACAGCATGGACATCAGGACTAACTGTCCATGCTGTTCATCCAGATGTGCAGCCACAGCTGCATGAAGAAAAAGCTTCAGGGGCTCTTCTAGCCCCCACTCCAACAGGTGCACCCGACTCCGGCCGGGCACCAAACTAAACTGAGGTGCCTTGGCTCGGGGGCGGGGTATAGGAGGGGGACCCTAGTGCATCCTGGGAGGCTGAAAGCTTAACTCTATGGTGCCCGATGACTGACGTCACACCTATACCCCAAGGTATCCTGTGGATACCCTATGGACCCTGAAGTAGAAATAATTGTTTTTCTATAGCTCCACCCCCAGTAGCTCCACCCACAGTTCCTGAACCTATTTTCCAGAAATATAGCCCTGTGGTGGATCACAGCAAACTCCCACCCTACATCGTTATAGTTACTGCCATGTACTGTGCCCAGTGGTGAACAGATCTCTCAGCTATATATAAGGATTGACCTTATTAGAAATATCAACCACTCAACATGTTAAAAAAAAAGATGCAAAGGTATTAAACGGTATGTAAGCAACACAGGTTTTTCCTTTAAGCCATTAGAGAAGTAATTATAAACTGTTAAGAATATTCACCCTGACCAACAAAAAAAAGTATAATTCAAATTGAGACAGTTTCTTAGGGAAATAAAATGTTAATGCGTTTTTCCTCAATGGTAACATAGGTTAACATTTTAAGCCATGTAATCCAATTATTTAATTTCTACATGGAATTGCTGCTGCATAGTAATTGAATATGAAGGAAATGCACTTTAATATTATGGATGTCGATTTTCAAACAACTATTGAGTCCATCTTTAAAATGAAGGAAATAGGGAAAGTTTCTTGGGCGACTACTCACAAATTATTACAATAATATTGAAGACCATGTTCAAATCCCAAACGCTAAAGGTATAGGCTCCAACAATATGGTTGACTTTACATATTTCTGTACACTAACAGAAGGCAATATATGTATTTCTCCCATTAATCCCACCACCAATCCCCGCTTGCATTTGATAGTTGATTCCATCGTCATAGTTACCTCCAGTGGCGGCTCCAGTGGTGGGGCAGTCTAAAGTTCAAATAGGGGAGCCACACCAACTGCCATTGAGTCCCAGCCAGTGATGTTTGGCCGCATTTGAAAGGGCAGTTGGTATGGCTCCCCTATTTGAATTTTGGACTGTGCTGCAGCCCCACCTCTGGGGTCCCCACTGGTTACCTCCATTTCTTCCTAGAGGTTCTCGTGCACCATGGCATTTTAAAGGACGAATTAGACCTATCCGCATATAGATTTACCTGTCCACATATGACATCATGTATGAGCATAAAAATACTACTAGTGCAAGCATTCATATTCATAGAGGACTGGAATAAAAGCAAATTACCTCTATCTCAGTGTTTGCAGTCATCGGCCAACTGAACTAATTCTGCTTTGTGGGAACAGATATTCAACTTAATCATATATGTGACCAAAGTCGACATAGTGGCCTGGTCTGCCGACATATGGACAAATTTAGAATCACAGATGGGATAAATAAAATCATAAATATGTTCTGTGCTGTCTCTTTTCCCAAGAAAAACAATGTATTTCCAATATGACCAATTTAGCACAACAGATAACCTGGTAAATTACACCTCCAAGTATAACTCCAACCCAAGAAGTTTCATGAACCCGCCCCACAGGAAGCTGTGAAACAAAACATCTAAGATCTAAAAAGTAAAATAAGGGAATGAATGGTAAAATACAATTGCAAGAAACTGATCTCGGAGTTAGTTGAGTATCTCTTGATGGCTATCGAGACATCGGGTCAAATGTAATAGGGTGAGAGTTTAGAAAATGTGAGACTTTAGCAGTAACCTCTCACACTTTTTAAACTCAGCCAATGTAATAGAGTCCAAGAACAGGAAAACTCCCATGTTTTTAGACTAAAAAAACTCTCACGATTTAAACTCTCATCCAATGGATTTCCCATTTTGAATATAAAACACGACCAATGTGAGAGATTACTGCTAAACTCTCACATTTTCTAATCTCTCATCCGATTACATTCGGCCCATCATTTTGTTAGTAACACAAAGAGCCACGGTTATGGATTTTGTTGTCCAGAGCTCTGTGAACAATGGTAATATTGTTAATTGTTTAGATATTTTAGATGGGTGCGCTCTCCTTATCCAATAATAGGACAATTGCTCCCTGTCCCAAATTAATCTCCTCATGTTGTTCGTGTATTTATTTTAGATAATTGTTGAGAGATGTGATGCGTCTTAGAGGCAAACTGCGAATATCAACAGTTATGAAGTTTATTCACCAACACGTCAATGGGATCAATCCAACTCCAGGCGATGTACTCGCGGGTGCGAGTCATCGCGACAACAGACGCACTTGACGGCAGCCCAAATTCGCATAAAGGTGCTCGCAGCCCCATAGGGCTCCAAGCAAAATTATGTGAATCCGGGTCCGGAGCCGGCCTTGAGGGGTGCGAGATGCGGTACCATTGCCAGCGATACAACGCCATTGCAACGGCAACTCGCACCCTTCGCAGCTAATTGGATTGAGCCCTAAGTTCTATGTTGTATAAGTAACAATAAAAAAGTGAGGATTTTTTTTTTAATATGACATCACCCTGCATTTTTGGCTGCCTTAAAGAACGATCTTAAAAGAAAAAAATATATATAATTGTGAGCACAGTTCATCATTAATCTTAGCCCAGCAGCTAAGAAGGAGTCATCTCATTTTTGCAATGACTCAAATGCTTCAATGCTTTTTGCATTGTTGCTGAAAGCGCAGCAAATAAAGAGAGCACACACATTAAGGACACTCTAATCACATAAAATGATGACAAGCAATGATGCTAAATCTATTTTCTGGTAATGCATGAAATCTATAAATCGATTAAGTGGTGTAGTCAAAAGAAAAATGCATTCAACACAGAAAGCTACAATGCTTGCAGACGGTTCCCCAGATATAAACCATTGTTCAGGGCACATTTATATCATAATATAATGACAATATTGGAAGAACAATAATAATGATGGACTGAGTCATGTGGGATGCCTGGAGTCTTTTTGATATGGGTCGTAATAAACAGCTACAGTGTGTTTGTAATTGGGTACAACAAAAAGAAAAGAAAAAAGTTTTCAGAGGGATGTGGAATATGGTTAACACAAAGCATATTATTTACCAATGTTACTCAGTCATATAAATAGTTCATAGAAACCTATAAAATATTCACATTCCAGAAATGAAGACGAGTCACGTTTAAAGTAAAATTATCTTTTATTTTTCTGCCCAGGCTGTGGAGAGACTTGCCTCCACCACATGCGGTAGAACACCACTCCCCAATCCACCATGAATCAGGACGAACGTACTGATTTTTCAGGACCGCAGGACAGTCTTCAAAAGCAGAACAGAAGGTTGCCCTGACATTTTCATGATTAATTTAAGACAGTGTTTCTCAAACTCATTTCTCAGGGAGAACTAACAGGGCATGTTTTCCTGGTCTCCTCACAGAATCACAAGTAAAATAATTAGCTCCATCTTTTTAAAAAGTGCCAGCCCATAATGAATGCACATGTGCACCAACTAGGAAAAATGGAAACCATGCACTGTTAGTGCTCCCTGAGGAGTGAGTGGGAAACACTGATTTGAGATATAGGGGCATAGTGATCATTCTTTTTTTTTTTACAAAAATAATGTATCATTTAAATGTATGAAAGAGCTTTTGGAGGAGAATTTGCATGTCCTAAAATTTGCCTATTATTAGTATGCATATCAGATTTTTCCATACCTGTAATGGGAAATGCGATCAGTTCAGATTTACTAAAGGAAAATTGTAAAACACTACAGGAGGGAGCCTCATGAAATTACCGCCATCTTCAGATGGCGCTATTGAGGCTTACCTCTGTTCAGCAGGGCAGAGAGGGAGATCCCTTTCCTATTCTCCTGCTCTGGTGTACACAGCACAGCCAAACCAATGTCGCTGACAATGAGTGATGAGTGAGCTGCATAGAGATCTGTCCAACAACTCACACAAGAGATCAGGACACCCAGGGAGTTCCTTCTGCAACCCGATCAGCTGATCTGTGCGGTCAGCTGCGGTGCAGCGATAGTCCCTGGTCATTTTTTCATTCCCGGGATTTGCACACTACAGCTTAGTACACATAGAGTCTTGTGTATTATTTTCTATGCAAAATATCATACTGTAAATAAATTGTTTACATCTGCAAATCTGTGGGGCCTGTTTATGAAAGTCCATCAACAAGGCTGTTTTTTTATCTCTGAAAATCACCTATTGCCATAAGTTATGACTAAAATATCACAGAGGCAGCTATCGTACACGGATAAACTGGAGATAATGGACCGGAGTAGTATAGGTGAATTTATTACTTTACCAGGCCAGTCTGAGATGGGCTGTGCATATACTGTACACTGTAACCGACTTCCCAAACTTGTCCAAAAATAGTATGCATATTTTATATACACAAACACACACATATACACACAATGACACATGCTAAATGGTTAATGTGTCACAAGTGATACAAAACAAATGTTGCTATAGGTGGGGCTTATCACTAATGTGTCTATGGGTTATACACATGGAAGAAGTGTATGAACAAATGAAGTGACATCAGCCTCATACAGCAGCCACATACTAGACTCAGCCTCATACAGCAGCCACATACTAGACAGCCTCATACAGCAGCCACATACTAGACTCAGCCTCATACAGCAGCCACATACTAGACTCAGCCTCATACAGCAGTCACATACTAGACTCAGCCTCATACAGCAGCCACATACTAGACTTAGTGTTATAAACAAGATATGGGCAGAGAATTCTCATTTTAGGACATGTTGGGCTGTAGCTACCTGCTAACCTGACCTCTTTTTGCCTTGTAAATAAACTTGTTCTTACACATACTAGCATATTTGCCTATTGTCCTGCAACGGCTGGGAGGCTCCTGAAAATCGGGTGACGCTACTGGCCGCCTGGAAAAGTGGGAAAGTCTACCTACTTACTGGGTGAAGTAGGTGGTCCGGGCAGCAGATGCCATGTTTCTCGTTGAATCGTGTCATCGCAGCCACGCCCCACTGTACATTGCCGGTAATCTATACATTGTACAGCGGGGGGGGGGGGCATGGCTACACTACCTGATATGTTATGCCACACCTCGTACCACCCCCTATGTAGCACCACACCCCACACATCGTACTACTCCCTATGTAGCACTGCACCCCCTTCCCTCAAACTGCCCCCCACTGCATGGCTGCCCCCTTCCGGGCTGCCTGAAAGTTGGCAACCATGCATACTAGTTAGTGCATACTTCCCTATTATTTGTTTCTTTGTTTTGGGAGATCCATGGAAGTGGAGGTGCAGATGGCATTGGTGGGGATGCAGTTCCATATCATGGCATCCTCTCTCCCCAACATAATGCCACAATGTGTGAGATTGCCTAGTGTAAAGTGGGGCCATGTTGACACATTTCACCGGAAAAGTAGTTGTCAATTCTCCAGGTGCATTATATGGTGGTAAGTGTGGTTAGAGAAGCAATCCTACCAATAGAATTATATATATATATATATATATATATATATATGTGTGTGTGTGTGTGTGTGTGTGTGAGACAGGAAATTAATACAATTCCCAATATTAGCTTACTCCCATGGCATATTTTAGATATTAATAAAGTATTCAAATGGGTGTTTCTAATGTGATATTATACAGGACTTGAAAGTGATATTTTTGCAGTAAACGCATTGCTGCCTGAGCATGTAAACCTGCAAATTGTCACATGAACCATTTGTACAGGGTTACTTCCAAAAGCGGGAATATAAGCACCTATATAAGTGCGAGGAAGATAAATCAGTGAAAACCTAGAAAACTTATAGGTAAATGTTTTGTGTTTCATGTTGGAGTCAAGTTTAAGGATAAAACTTATTACAGGGTGAAGAAACTATTACTGATTTTCTCGCTGCGTCTTATACATCAGTTACTGCCGTCGATATGATTCACTGTGTTTTGCTGCTTTTTCAATTGTGATAGCTTCCCTGTGCCCCTGCAAGCATTGTCTCTGTATTTGTACTGCTGCAGTTGTTTTGTTATAACCATCTCTCGATAGCAATAATTGATGGCAATAAAGTACTTTTAGTACATAGGGGCATATTCAATTAGCCGCGATAAGCCGTTTTCAGCAAAAAAGTTTCACTGATGACATCATTTCGCCAGGCAAAAACTTGTCCCTGTATTCAATTCCAAAGACTTTTCGCCTACGCGGAAAGTCAATGCATTGGTATATGCGAAAAAGATTTGCCTATGAAACTAGTGCAGAATTGCTGTTTTGCAAGACAGGTCCTCAAGGGTTACCTGCGTAAAAAAAAAATCCTATAAAAATTTGAAGAACACCCCAAAAAATTACATTGCAAAAGGGGGTGGAAAAAAAAACAAAGTTGGGGTACAAACTTAAAAACTAGCTAAATAAGCTTTTGGGGGTCTGCAAGTATGGGGGAGGTATTTTTTGATTGCAGGTGCTTAGTGAAGGTGCGTTTTTCACATTTTTTAAAACTTCACTTTTGCATTTTTTAACCATGCTTGCACCCATTTTCATGTACCCCAAATTTTCTGGGACTAGTTATTTTCTCTTAACATAACTGCTAAATGCTATTCTTCACCACTTGTGCAAAGACACTAATAATTGAGAGCATTTAGTACCCCAAATAGCTGCAGTAGGACTATTCGGGGGCAACTACATTGATCCCCAATGTTAGTGCATCTTTTGGGGGGTGCCAGGCTGATTTCCCCAAATCTGACAGCACTTTTCACCTATTTGAGTTTTGCCGGGTTCCATTTTCGTGACCTTTGGAATTGAATAGCGCGAATAGTGGGGCCGCACACAAAAAGTTTTCGCCTCCAAAACACACGAAGTCGGCGAAAAGTACGGCAGGCAAAACTTTTCCGACTTTTTGCATCTAATTGAATATGCCCCTTAACTGGCTAATATTTTATCCCAAATAAAAAAATCTCAGAAATTCTGAGTTTTTTTTATTATTGAATTAGGTTAAGAACATTTATTTATAACTCATCCAACACATTTTTATTGCAATATATACATACATATACACACACTTTTTATTTTTTTCGAAACACATAACATTAATATTGATTTTCATCAGTCATCGATATATATCATTGGTATATCAGACCATTGATGATCGGGGCACAGCTCCTCTGAGCACCCACCATGTACAGAATGCACAGGGGAGCTGAGGGCAGATTTATTTACATTTCCTTGACTGCTGCTCCTCTCTACAGCCACCAGGTGGGAGGTCCTACTGGGCTGTCCAATCAGCAGTGATCGACAGCACAGTAGACACTAGGGGAGAATGCAGGGATGAAGAAAGTCCGGGAGGTCCCTCTGCGTTGGCGACTGCTGGAAGACTGTCTTCCGGTAGCTGACCAGTGTGCATTTCTGACTGGTCACATTGTTTCTGACCATAACAGGTAAAGAACAGCCTGGAGTGGTCGCAACCAATGCGACCCCGCCAGGCAAGTGGTTAAAAATGGTAATTAGTGGGATTGAAAACCAAACCTGGACTTTCTGCTTTGCTGTGAATGCAGGTAAGTATTAACCCTTACTCACTTAGCAAAATGTTCTTTATAACAAAATACAATAAATACTTGGAGATTACAAAAAATGGTTTTGACAGGCAATATCCTTCTGTGGATGCAATAGAGTCAAATATATATGCTTTTTATTCTGCTATACATGTATTGTGCTACAATTTTACACTTCCTAATCAAATATAGGACTGCAAAATAGGAGACTGTTAGACTGATAGCAAGTACTTTTATCTTAAGAAGCTGAATCCCAGGGGGATGCGATATGCGCTTTGAGTCCTGTTGGAGAAAAGTGCTATATAAATAAAATGATTATTATTATTAATGCCAAGCCATGAAATCACATTACATCTACCTTTAAAAACATTGTTGCTGCCAAATCTGCAAGAACTTGTGCATTAAATGTAACAGTACACCCACATTGTATTGTCTGTCTTCTTTTGTTTCTAAATACCGCACTTTGTGTGCATGCTCAGCAATATACAGCAGCCAGTGAATCTTCCCTTTCTCTATAATAATAATCTGGGACACTATAGTCCCAGAAGAATTAAAATGTTAATTAAGAAAATAACCTACCTTGATTAAACAGTATGGAAGAAAAATAAATAAATAGGAAAACGGATAAACACATGCAGACAAAAACATATAGGATATATAGAAGAGAACGCTGTAGTTGTGCCAAAGGGGTACAAAGCATCTTTTTGACTTTTTTTCGACAATTATAACCCTATCCCACTTCAAATCATTTATTAACATATATTTATATAGCGCTAGCATATTCTGTGGTGTTTTACAAGTGGGAACAAAGCATTAATGAAACAAGACCGGGTAAGCATCAGCAGCAGCTCCTGCCCTCTTACCTGAGGAGGCTGCCGCTGCTTATGGTCCTGGCTCCTGCCCTCTTACCTGAGGGGGCTGCCGCTGCTTATGGTCCTGGCTCCTGCTCTCTTACCTGAGGGGGCTGCCGCTGCTTATGGTCCTGGCTCCTGCCCTCTTACCTGAGGGGGCTGCCGCTGCTTATGGTCCTGGCTCCTGCTCTCTTACCTGAGGGGGCTGCCGCTGCTTATGGTCCTGGCTCCTGCTCTCTTACCTGAGGGGGCTGCCGCTGCTTATGGTCCTGGCTCCTGCTCTCTTACCTGAGGGGGCTGCCGCTGCTTATGGTCCTGGCTCCTGCCCTCTTACCTGAGGGGGCTGCCGCTGCTTATGGTCCTGGCTCCTGCTCTCTTACCTGAGGGGGCTGCCGCTGCTTATGGTCCTGGCTCCTGCCCTCTTACCTGAGGGGGCTGCCGCTGCTTATGGTCCTGGCTCCTGCCCTCTTACCTGAGGGGGCTGCCGCTGCTTATGGTCCTGGCTCCTGCACAATGAATGTCAGGCACCGGGACTTGCACATGCACATGAGCGGCGGTAGTGCCGCCTATGCGCACAACACTAGACCAGCTTTTCAGGGCTGCATTGGTAGCAGCCCCGAGAAGCCCTGTGGTGTTGCCCAAAAAGCACCCGGCTTGGGAGTTCCAGGGGGAGGAAACACCTCCCTATGGGGCTGCCTGTCCTGTGTGTGACTCCCGATATTAATAGCAGCAACAGTGGGTGGCAGAGGCCTCCATATGCAGTCGCACAGATATTATTTTCGCATTGGCATAAACCAGTAACCGTAAGTAAAAGCAGTCGCAGATGTTTCAGACACAGGATCTACCCCTCATAGCTTACTACAGACACATGTAGAGTTACTACTATACTACTATAAGCAACTGTCCTGTATAATGGGAGCTCCTCAGAAATTGTAAACTACCCACAGGAATATGAGCTAAACCAATTTCCAGCTTAGTATTCACCCTAATTATTTAGAACTAAATCTCCTTTGACATAGCTACAGTATACTGCCCATAGATCCAATTTATCATTGTTGACTAACTAATTGAAATTAGATCAAATACTTTACATGTTCATTATAATGGGTTCTTATGATATTAAAAGGTGTTTCCCACTTATGAGCTATACTAAGTTCCCACTACTAAGAGGTCCCAGCACATATATAACGTCATCATTGCAAGGCTTTGTCTGCAGCAGTAGAGATCCGACCTGGAGGTATATGTAGAGCCGAGGTGTCGGGGGTGTGGTATGACTTGTCTAGATTCAGAAGGTCGACATACAGTATGTCTACAGCTTCTGAATGTCGACAGTCAGAATGTCGACAGTCATTTGCTCAACAACCGATATGTCGGCCTTTAGATCGACGTGGTTAAAGTGTCGTCATGTTCAGAATGTCAAAATTTTACATGTCCATATGTTTTATTGCCTATTTTAGCCTAACCCTAACAATCAGCAAAAAACATGTCGACATTGTAAATGAAGACATTTTAAACCTGTCGACAGTATAACCCTGTCAACCTAAATTAATGTAAACATATTGGTTGTCGACCAAGTGACTGTTGATATTCGGACTGTCGACCAGTTACCATGGGTCGGATATCTCCTGCGACAGAGAGAGTAAAGCAACAGCGAGACTGATCAGCAGAGGACGTGGTAAATTTTACAGTATGTTCTGGCAACCAAACTACCACTATTTACATTAAAGCGAGGACGGCTTAGTACAGCTCATATTTAAAATGGAAGCCCTTGAGTTCTTATTTGAGTTTAAAACATCTGTAAAACTGTATTCAAAATATGAGTTTTTTTTATAACAGCTAATCCATCATTGCAAAGGTCTGTTGTACCAATGTCCCATCCATACAAAATAAATGATTTATTCTTCCAGTAACTAAAAATTAATCGAAGAAAATTCTTGGAAACATTGTAAAGACAAGATGAAGAGGCGGATTTACACTCCAAACGTGGCGCTGTTAGTTCTGTCCATTCAACCTGTTCATCAGCCAGGGCTGTAACAACAAGGGCTCTATGAGAGGCAGTGGCCCAGGGCACAAATCTGAAGGGGGTTACAGAAAATTAATATTTAAGGTTCATTTGCTTACAATGAAAACTTTTTTTTCGTTCTTACCCATTTACTCTTATCAGCTTTTTAACAATGGTGTATTTTGTCCATGTCAGGTCTACTGTGCTACAATTAAGTATTTAGTCTATGTATTAATACGAGCATGCCTCAAACGTATTCAAAAGTTAATTCTTCAAATTTCCAACAAATGTAAAATTGCATGTTAATGCAAATAACAACTGTTGTATTACTATACAGATGTGTCATTATACATCTTTGCTGCAGTCGTGCTAAAAATTCCCTCTCGGCGCGCCATGTCCTGTGAGACTCTGCTAGCGCTGTCTTTTCTGCATAATTTTTCACTGAAAATGCTTCTAAGTCGCAATGCACAGTCTGCTGGTGCGTCCTCGTCACATCATATTGCCAGTTAGACGCATTTTTGGCAAAAAAAGACGCCCGACGCTAGTAGAGTAGCACGGGACCTGGCGTCTCACTCATGCTGGGCAAGTCATGCTGTGTGGCGTAGTGAGGCTAGATGTATGACGACACAACTGTAGATTAGAGCTATTATTCTTGAAGCCTATAAGATAATGTAGCATATAACATACTTAGTGTTCATTCTAGCACCCTGCACCTATCACAATCTGTGCAGTTCCTCTTTCTTGTTTGGGATGTCGCTCTCTGCTCTGGTGCTTCTAGCACACTCAGCTAATGTGACAAATTGCTGAAATATAGGTCAGAGTGTGCTAGAAGCACCAGAGCAGAGCACACACCAGATGGGAAGAAGGAACTGCACAGGTTGTGACAGGTGCAGGATGCTAGAATGAACACTAGTGTTTTTGTATTGTACCAATCCTGCCTGAACAGATTTCAGGGGGAGATTTATCAAAGGTAGGAGAGAGATAAAAAAAAGTGGAAAGAGATAAAGTACCAACCAATCAGCTTCTGTTCATTTACAGGTTGTGTTTGAAAAAATAGCAGTTATAAACTGATTGGTTGGTACTCCAAGGGTCCAAGGGGGCCCCACACCACTCACCTTCCAGGAAAGCGCAGTAGGCTGCGCTGTCTACACTGCGCATGTGCCTGTGCTGGGGAGGGGGGGTGACCCAAGAATGAACACAGATCCCTCCTATCATAAAACACCCCTGTCCGGGTGTATGAATCAGGCCTGACATCCTGTCCATGCAAAGTCAATATGTTCTGCCTGTATTTGTGTTATTTGCTCTACTTTTGTGTATGGTGCAAACTGCAAATACCTACCTGTAAGCTCAACCATATAACCACAAAACCAGTCTGGATGTATGAGTGAAGTTTAATAGGTGCGCATGACACCATCATCTTTATGCATTGCTGGGACAGCCACCTGATATCATATCTTATTCTCAGTCTGTGAATTGCCACTTGCCTCTGTTGCCCTCCACAAACAATAGCACAGCCCCTGTCCCAGCCCCCCTACTCACTAAGTTAATCACAGGTGTGGACGGGACAGTGCCTTGCATGCCTCTATACTCTATGCTGCTTTCAACATTCAAATTATATCTGATTAGTTGTTCTCTCTCTACCAAAAGAGAAGTCCTATATAAAATTGCATGCAGAAAGGTCAGGGGTGTAATTTGCAGACACAGTCTTCCATTTAAAGCAACCTTGACTCTAACCTGCTTACATTGAACCCCAATGAAACCTAACCGAATACTACTTAAACTAAATAAATATTTTCCCTTAAACTACAACCTTTGTATTTTCTGTCTATAATATAGATCGGTATAATAACAAACTAGGGTAATCCAACAGTACTGCTAGTGCTATTCAACACTGAAGACGTTAGCTCAGATACAATTTACTGCAAAAATATCTAATTGAAATCTGTATTCTAGAATCATAGGAACAAGTTCCAGAGCCAGCATAGAAAACATTATGTAACAACGCCAGAGCAAGGACTTCCAAAGGATGGGGGCAGCCAAGTGAAAATCATTTTCTACTTTCCGCATCTGAATGATGGTTCTTTTGTAGAGTGGAGTGAAGTACTGTACGTGATATCTATATGTGATCAGTGACCACCACTACTACAGTATAAACATTACTGTCCAGCAGAACACGATAACGAGGCCTCTACAGCAATTTCCAAACAACATAAAAATAGTCATTAAGTAGATCAGGGAATAAAAAAAGATGTCAATAAAAATAATTATGCTGTGTGCAAAGCTATGACCGAAGGAAATTTTCTATTAGGAAGACAGCCCGAAATAATTATTATTTGGTTGATTTTGGCCTAATGGCAGTTTGAGTTCTGTTATTGTATACTGAAGACATAGAAGATGGTTTGGTACAAAGTTTGTTAGGACAGAGAATCTATACTTTGAAACAGTTTTTTTTTAGATAATTTTATTTTTAGCATTATGTAAACAATAGAGTAATTAGTTACTCAAGGACCTCCAATCAAATATTGATTTTGGGATCTCTTCGCACACAAAGCCTTAAAGCAACAATATTACTGTAGTTCCCCAGCTATTTAAATATTTTAATATTTAATGTATCCAGATTTTAAAAAATAATAATAATATAAGGAGACATTAAAGTTTCAGCGGTCCCTTGCTTTCTCTGTGACATCCCTTTATATGCAGAAGCGGATTGGTCCATGATTGTGTCCACTGACTACATATAGTAACTCCTGTCTCTGGGCACTTACAGTAGGGGCGAAGCCTCATGGTATGTAGCCATTAGCTGCAGCACACAGTCCCCATATATGTACAGTAGCAGAGAAACTGACACTTTGGAATTAAAGGCACATTGGTACAGATGTATGAAGCTCTGGAAAGTGATAAAGTGCAGAGTGATAACAGTCCAGCGACTCAGCTCCCTACTGTCATGTTAAAGGCTGTGTTTGAAAAATGTTAGTTAGGAGCTGATTGGCTTGTCGTTTATCACTCTCCACTTTATCAATTCACAGACCTTCATACATCTGCCCCATTGTATGATCTCTGCAACTGTGATAGTTACACAACTTATTAGGTAAATACAATTCACCTTACTCATAATAGAATAGATATTTTATAATAGTTTTTAAGCAATAATGAGATAAAATAATTTTAATAATCACTGGGAAGTCTAGTCTGGTTCACCACAGGTCCTATTTGGCCGCAAGTTTATAGTGATCATCAGACAATACGATTGGTCAGGCATGACTGCGGAATAATTGGTAGTGACTTGGCTTGGTCATACCACATGCCAGAGATACACTGGTGGAGGCCATACTATTGGAAGTTTCTAAAAAAAGTTTCTAAAAACACCTTGAGCCCCTGCCCTATCATCAAGCTAATCCCACACACAGCCACTGCAAACGCCATTTGTGAAAGTGTGAAAACATTCAGGGCCATGGAGCTTTACTGTCTGGACAAAGGAGCCTAGCTATGCACACCTATAGGGGCACAACCATATCGCAGCATGGGTAACTATGCCTGGGAAGTCAGACTGGCCATTTTATATTGGCAGAACGGCAACCCTTTAGGACGACCGCTGTAATTCACTCCAACTTCTCAGTGTTTTTCCTGAAATACTGGTGGGTTTAGCCTCATTTATAATCATAGGGGTGATGAGACAGGGGGGCTGTCTTTATTATACAGGTAGGTGTCACTTTTGGGCGTTTCAGTGGTTTTATTACATTTGTCAAAATGCACTTTCCTATATGAAAAGCTCCAGGAACGTGCAAAATGTGTCTCACTGACAGCACAAGATGATTCCTGTTACTGGCAGTTCCCAGCTAAAAGACGGTTTGCATGGAGGAAGTTCTCCTATAGATCTGTGTTGAACAGGACATCCCCAATACGTCATCTCCACTTCTTAGAATGTAAATAGATTCATCCCACAAAACAAGTGCTCATTTCTAAGCGTGGATAAATCTCTAGGGCAGCAAAGGCCACAAACCACCCGGCTTCTGGCATCAGTGGGTGCTACATTTTGCAGATACAGCCAATTCCTCTGTACCCAGCCGTGGCAGGGACAAATTTTGCACTTCTGTAAATTACATTTGTAACTTTACATACTCACAAGGTATAAAGTTGCAAGTGACATATACAAAAGAGAAAAATTCTGTTAATTATAGTCGTACTGGTACAATTATCTGGCAGTTTAGGTACATTAGGCAAAGTTCTGTAAATCAGTTAGCAATATAAATATATTTTTTTCTAAAATATTTATATCAATGTTACATTGGAAAACAGATGTAGATGACTAACATGCTATACAATACAGAAACATCTGTAATAATATGTGTAAAATAAGGTCATGTCAGGATAAATATACATTTTAAAGATACCACAGGGTACTGTAATAGCCTGGGGTCCAAGCCCTAAACAGTACCACATGGCCACTTCCTATTGCTTAAAAGGAAAATTTTATTTTATTTATCTCTCGTCTCAACACCATTGGCCAAATAAATATGTATTTCAGATTACAGTGCATTATACTATGTGTACTTATTACTGCTGGTGATATATAATGTCGACATGCACAAATGCCGACATGGTAATAATGTTGACTGTGGGCATGTTGGCATAGAATTTTTCTAGTGTTAGAGCCCTAACCTTAACCCTACCCTAACCACAGCCAAACCCTAACCACAGCCCAACTGTAAATCTAAACATTACTGTCAGCATTATGATTGTCGACAATCATAATGTTGACATAATGACCATGTCAATATACACAATGTCAACATAATTACCAGGTGTTGACATACACAATGTCAATATAATGACCATTTTGGCATATCAACCATGTCAATATGCTGGTGCCAACATTCAGACCATGTTGACATTCTGGTGTCGATGTTCTGAATGTCGGCAGAATGAATACATACTCTTATTACCTGCCTTACAGAGCAACATACATCTCTCTCTCCCCCAACACCAACCTCAATTGTTATTCCACCACATATATGAAGGGTTCCCCAAACCTCTTAGATTGTAAGCTATTTTTGCACAGGACCACCTTTTACCTATTTTTATGCTATTGTATATACATTTTTGTTTCCATTACGATCACCTCAATATACAGCAATACATAGGGGGAAATTCAATTTGCATAATAATGCATTTTTTGCCCCCTTCGTTTTAAGGCATCTATGTGCAGACCCATTTTTTGCACAATTCAATCTCAAAAGTCGTGCGGCTCCATTGGCGTAAGAAATCTTCCTGGTTTTACCCGCGATAAGTTTAGGTGAGAATGGAGAAATCTGCCTGTGCCCCCCAAAGAAGACAAAGTGATATAGGATAAAAATATACAAGTGTATTAATAATAGCCCTATTAAAAGTGTTTAGGGTTCTTAAATTGTGTCAAATGGCTGTTTTTTCATGCATTTTTCTAAAACAGTCAAATAATGTTAGGAGGCAAGTGTTTTTTGACAAAATAAATGTTCTTCTTAAATTGGGGATGCATTAAAATGCCTAGAAGTATATATTTGTTTCATCTAAAGACACTTAAAAAGAAAAACATAAAAATACACCTCACCTGCAATCTTAAAAATCCCGGTTTCATTCATATAGCACCCCCATATACCGGTCCCACATCAATTAACTAATTTTCCAGTATTTTGCACTTTTCCACTCAAAAAAATTATGTCACTATTGGTCAAATTAAGCTAATTAATTTTTTTTTGCCTAATCAGTCATTAAGGAGGATGTCCTAGTGATTCTGAACCATCGGCCCGATTCAGACCCGCTCGCTAGATGCGTTTGCACGCAGGCGTAAGCTGCCAAAGTATACAAATCCCGCGATCACACGGCAAAGCATTATCACACCCACTATGTCTTGGCGTGTGATCACGGTGTGTATTTAGACACCCACGAGCCTGTCTTAAGACGCCAACTTTCCCTTAGTAATACACGTCATCTCCAGGAAGTGTATGCAACAATCGGTAACATCAAGTACCATCGGACCCATACGCAGCACTTGTGGCTGACCATACCCTACCGCAAGCACTGCGATTGCTTCAGTGAGTAACTCAGCCATGTGACGTGTACTATGACGCTCTGTCTTAATTATGTACTCCTCTGAAACGGTGTTAAGATTCTTAGACACGCCTGTGTTCGCACCACCACTCCTCAGTTTCCATTGACCAACCCCTGTCACCACCCACAAACGGCTCGTCCTGTCACTCAATCAAGTGAGGTGCCTATGTACAAGGGGCGATCGCTTCACAATCGCATGGACTGGATCGCGCACGTGCACTGCATCTTATACGCATGCACACATTGCAAACATCGGCAGACTACGTGCAAACGTAGCCTAGCGAACTGGTCTGAATCAGGCCCCAAGTCCCAACATTTTTACCTTGAAGTAGAGACTTTTCACCTGCTCAGGTGGCGTGATAACTTTTTGCGACTTTATCGTTTGGAGAATTCGCACCCACGAAAACTGCAGCAAATAGGATAGCGCGTTAAGTACAAATGCGAACAATAAGCCGTTTTCATTAAAAAGTGGCTTATTGACTAATTATATTTCCCCTATAATATGTTGACATATTATTATTATTTTTATTTTTTTTTTTATTATTATTATTCTTTATAATAATTACAATAACTAATTTAGAGGCTGCAGGGCTTTATAATGTAATTTGCTGAACTTTCAATCAGCCCAATACTACAGTGGATCCTGAACTGGGTGCCGTGGGGCACTTTCAGCGGTGCCACAGGTTGGTGGTCTAAAACCAAATTAATTTATTTAAGGTCCATGTGATAAACAAAACCAGAGCTGGTGGCTGCCAATCATACTATATAGGGACAAACAGAGCACAACCCTCGGTCCACCATCATATAACTGAACCTAAGGACATTTAAGCACAATTTACTTAATTTAAACATTTTGCTAATTTCTCAATTAAAAAAGAAAAACTTTTGGCCTAGGGGTGCCATGAAAAAAATGTTGATACTCTTGGGTGCTGTGATTCAAGAAAGTTTGGGAACCACTGTAATACTGCCTTCATATAAATAAACACTGGATACTTATACCCCAGTGGCAAACGCAGGATTTCTAGAGGGGGGTTTCCAAATGCTTGATTTAAGAGTGAGTATGGCCAGTCCATGATTAATTAGCACTTAACCAGCTTTAATATGCGTCATACAAAGTGTATTGTGTGTGATAATTCCAGCAAATACAGGACCAGCAATCACAGTAAGCCATTAGATGCAGCAGTAGGACCATCCTGCCTGAGCTGAATGTTTATATTTCAGATGTGAGCACCATTCCAGAGCATGGGAACAAGTCTGGGGGGGAAATTTACTAAAGTGCAGGTTTTTAGTAGTGGAGATGTTGCTCTTAGCATCCAATCAGATTCTAGCTAAAATCTTCTAGAAGGTGCTAGTTAAATGTTAAGTAAAATCTGATTGGTTGCTATGGGCAACATCTCGCTCTTTAATAAATATACCCCTGGGAGCCTGGGGGGGCAGCAGAAAAACCTAGCACTGCCCTGAACATATATGTACAGTACATATTGGTCTCATTATGCACTGGATAGTGTACGATTATACAGTATTAATAATTAACCCTGTTGATGTTCTATAGCAGTGCACCCCTAACAGTGCATGTTTTCCAACTCTCCTATTTGTTGCACAGGTGTATTTATTACTGGCTGGCACATGTTAAAAGATCCACAGGTGGTGCTAATTATTACATTTGTGAAACTGAGAAGAACATGCAGCACTAGTAAAATTCTATTATATTACTGTTTCTATTGTGGTTATAGTTTGGGCTGGGGAGGGGGGTTTCCAGGCAACCGGGGCTATGTCTCGGGTCATTCCTATACACATATAGCAAAATCCTGGGTCGATGCATGCTCATGGCTAAAAAAAAACAGGTTTTTGCTGTATGTGTGAAAGGTGTATTGATGAAATATTTGATTAACTGATACTTTATAAGATTGGGATGGATATCCTTGCACACAGAGTGTGTGCTTGTGTAGCTAAGGTAAGTGGGGATACCCGTCCCCACTGGGCAGAAAATTGGGATGTGTAGTGCTCAGACCTATTGCTACTGTAAGTGGTATTGTTTCAAATGACTGGTTATTGTGTAAAGAATAATGGACACAAAATGTTGCGAGATAATAGTTTTGAGATAATAGTTTACTGGTCTCAATAGACAGCAACAGTAGCAGCACCGATTTTCTGTTTACTGCTGCTGTCTATTGAGACCAGTAAACTATTATCTGGCAACATTTTGTGTCCACTCTTATTTACACATTAACCAATCGTTTGTAACAATACCACTTATGAATAGGTCTGAGCGCTACACATCCCAATTTTCTAGTATACTTTTTAAGAATGTTGTAAGACTTGTTTTTAACATCTATTTACAAATTTTATTTTTAAAATAAATTAAACTCTAATTATTTACTCACTTGTAATCACTGACCTCAACAAACCTCCCCTGAAAGTTACATTGTTTTACATATTTATTTTGTAAGAACCACTATATCCTTTGAAAAAACTATTTACATCAAAAAATATCACAAAGACTCAAAAGAGTAGCACTAGAAAAAAACAACTAAATAAAACAACAGCACAACATAAATCATGGCACTTGTATGTTGTCTACTTCTCAGTTCCCTAAATTCCTCTCATATATCATTGTAGGAGAAATATAAAATGGCAGAATAGCGCGAGGAAGCAGTTTTATAAGTAAACATAAAGATAAATACTGTATATAGATAATGGCATTAATAATTTATTAACATATTAAATGATTGACATTTGCCAATTGCAAGGGAAATATATTCTAGCCACTTATCTTGTTCTAAATTATTGTTTGTAATTGCTTCTGTACTGTAGATTTCCCTGCCCAATGTTTTATCAGAAAACCAGAAATAGTACATGTCTAGATCCTTCTGCTAATATGCATTACTAATAGTTGTAATATTGTATAACATATAATAATGTATATGCCATTTAATTACTTTAAAATATATTTAAAACATTAAAAATATTATTACATCCAAATTTCAAGATAGGGTGCATGATGGCACATGTGTCATAGAATAAACTAAACTACACATAGTTAAATGTCAAAATATTTTTGTACAATGATTATCACTTTTGAATTGTTAGGAACATTTTCCATGCAATCTCCAGTTATATTATGTGCAACAATAAAATGTTATAACGATAATTATTATTTTATGATTATGATGTTTTTTTTATTATTATAAATAGATGTAAAGAGATTATGATGAAATTATGAATCTATACTAAATAATCTGCTTTAGTAATCTTCTAATAATATATTATTATGTACAGTAAGTAAAAACAATTATTTAAATAGATGGGTTAAAGTAAGAATATGTTCACCCATTTTAGTGACTAGATAAGACGACATTGTTAAAGACTTTAAATGCTATGAATTAATTAATGCACCATATGTTATGTTAGTTTGTGACTGGGTATTAAAAAGAAGATATTCTGTTAAAGGCGATGCCAGCCACACAATGGTGGTAGAAAGCATTTTGTGAGTCTTGTTTCAATATGGCACAGTGCAACTCTCATCATTACTACTGATCGGACGACTTTGTACTTAAAAAGGACTATTGTCCTGTTCTTGTAAACTGTGCTCATTGTAACCTTTATACTTCTTTACCCTATCTTTGTAAGGTGAGCTGAACATTTTAGGAGGGTATGAGTTACTGTTGAAGAGGATTCCATTTATAAAAGCACTTATGATGACCTCTTGTGGCAAGTGGTAATAGTAACATAATACAATGTGACTATAAGAATGAGGAAAAACTTAGGTTTTTCATTATACACGAGAGTGGTCATAATTACCCTGCATAATTCTTATACAAATTATTAAAACAAAAAAATAGAGATAAAACAGAATCAATTAGTTAATATGTAATATAAATATGTAAATGCTTTCTTTAAAAAAAAATATTGATGTTTTTCAATCTGTAATGATGACTAATAACAGCGGCAAGTGAGACATTAAACATCTAAAAGGTGGCAGCATATTAGCAAGATTGTGTGACATAACATCCCCATTCCTTCACACCCAGTAATGTATATAGTCTGTGCACAGGCTGCTCCTCTGATCTGTATACAAGATTCCAATGCTTTTAAATATACTTATATAAAAATAAACAACTGCTTGTTGTTACATATGCTCAGTGTATGAAATAAACGAATTACCAACAATCAAAGCTAGCTTAAGCTACTGTAGAACATTATACAGTACATATCAAACACTGGCTAGGAAGAAATATGTATTACAGTGATTATATCAACTTTACACACCTGTACTATACACATTTACATCTCTCACACACGAATATATAAACATATATACACACACACACATCAATATACATATGTGTGTGTATATTTATATATATATATATATATATATATATATATATATATATACACACACACACATACATACACACACACGAAGTACACACACACACATCTGTATTGTGCATAATAGAATAGGAGAACATTGCATTATACATTCATAAAAATATATGCATCCAGCTCTGATATAACATTGAACTAACATACTGTATTTTAGCAATCTACAACGTTTAATCAAAAATGTTATAAAGTATAGAGTGAACAAATATGTAATAGCTGAAACTTTATGCAATTTGAAATATCGATAATTAGATCCATATTTAAGAATGAAAAAAACTTTTTTCAATTACCAAAATAAACATGTACTGTATAGTTGTAGGAATACAAGGAATGAACAAGTAACCAAATGACCATTTGTCTTCAAGGGAAATGACAAAACCAAACACAAAGGATAAGGGGCATTGCCTCTGTCCTGGGCTGCTCCAGAATCTCAGGCCAAACTTTCCCTCTTAGTCGCTGCTAACGCTCTAATACTCGAAAAGCAGCAGAAAGGTCAAATGTAACCGATATAATCAATGTAGCATACAGAGAAGAAACAATCTCCCGTTAAAGGCTAATAAAGGGTAAATTATGAAACCACACACAACGGAACATGAGTACAGTAAGTACACACAGGGAGAGCAGGAGTACAGTAAGTACACACAGGGAGGGCATGAGTACAGTAAGTACACACAGGAAGAGCAGGAGTACAGTAAGTACACACAGGGAGGGCATGAGTACAGTAAGTACACACAGGGAGGGCATGAGTACAGTAAGTACACACAGGGAGAGCAGGAGTACAGTATGACACACAGGGAGGGCAGGAGTACAGTAAGTACACACAGGGAGGGCAAGAGTACAGTAAGTACACACAGGGAGAGCAGGAGTACAGTAAGTACACACAGGGAGGGCAGGAGTACAGTAAGTACACACAGGAAGAGCAGGAGTACAGTAAGTACACACAGGGAGGGCATGAGTACAGTAAGTACACACAGGAACAGCAGGAGTACAGTAAGTACACACAGGGAGGGCATGAGTACAGTAAGTACACACAGGGAGGGCATGAGTACAGTAAGTACACACAGGGAGAGCAGGAGTACAGTAGGACACACAGGGAGGGCAAGAGTACAGTAAGTACACATAAGGACAAGCTTGCACTAAGTACACTCATGGTGCACAGGGGGCAGGAAAACAGTAAGTACACACAGGTGTCAAGTGTACAATACGTACACACATGGTGCACAGGGAGCAGGAATACAGTAAGGGGACATGTGTACAGAACGTACACAGCAGGGGGCAGGAGTACAGAAAGTGTACACAAGGGCAAGCTTACACTAAGTACACATAGGGTGCAGGGGGCAGGAGTACAGAAAGTGTACACAAGGGCAAGCTTACACTAAGTACACATACGGTGCAGGGGGCAGGAGTACAGAAAGTACACACAAGGGCAAGCTTACACTAAGTACACATACGGTGCAGTGGGCAGGACTACAGAAAGTACACATATAGGGGTTCAAGTCTACAGTACGTACACACAGCAGGGGTGAAGGAGTACAGTAAGTACACACATGTAGCACAGGAGGGACAGTAGCATTGTAGATACACACGATGCATGGGAGAAGGGCACTTACCACTTGAACGCCTGACAATGTTCTCCAAAAACGTGTTCTGAGGTGCCACCAGCCCTCGCTTTCCCCCCGGCATTCTGCGCTTGGGAAGCTCCTGGGCTGGGACGCGGGGCTGCTTCTGACGCTGGATGTGTCCGGGTGAGTAGGCTTGGGATGGGTGTAGCAGTTCATGGTAACGCTCCTCTGGCTGCGGGTGCGGAGACTGTGGCAGGGCTGCGCACAGGGCTCGGGACCTGCAGGCTCCGGCGGAGACAGTGCGTAACCTGGCTGCCGGCCAGCACCATGGACAGCGGCTCCTACACAGGCGTCCCCAGTAAGTTACAAGCAGTAAATGTGACCGGTGCTCTCCTCCCTCTGCATCACTCAGACACCTGCTCTGCCCTCCGTGGTGCTGCCGTGCGTGTGGCTCTGTTATGTCCTGTCTGAGGTGGCTCTGCACTCCTGTCCTATGGTATATTACGCACACTCTTTATCTCCTCTTCTGTATCTGGTATTGCATTAGACTTTGCAGAGTATCATTATCCTTCCTATAGGTTTCCCCAGCTGCCTCTTCTCCTCTTTGGCTTCTGGACTCTTTCACTCCCTATTACTTTCTCTCCAGACTTGTGCTGCAGCAGCCTCTCTCCCTAATCGCGTTATTGGCGTGCTGCTCTGCTCTTGCAGTATTCTCCAAATCTAACCAACAAATCCCCTCTCCCATGCAAACCACTCCCCTCACAATACATTGATCTCGCCTAATCCCAACCACCCCTTCTGTCCTATCATGCTGCAAAAGGCTGAACTCCTTCCATTTGTGCTGTGATCACCTGGCAGGTTTTGCCTGGGGTGTTTCCCTGACCCCCTTTGCCATGTGCATTATATTGCAGCTGCAGAATAGTGGTTTACAAGCCAGTCTATTAGCTAAGTAGTTCAAACGGTTGAGGGTGTGAAGTTGGATGCAGATCTTAAAGCAGCACAGCTCAATGACTTAATATAGATGAGAAGCCTTTCACATACAGTAGCTGCTGCAGGGGTGAGTGGATAGGATTAAACTTCAATTTGCCCCATCAGATGCATCAAACCCATGAGCTACTATACAAAATTAGATTTTTTATTTTCCCTGTCATGCTTTTCAACTGGCATTTGCATGAGACAGTGCAATGCTGTGTATTTTATGTGTGATAATGTTGATCTAATTAAACCCGGAGGCAACTGACACTTTCATATCTATTATAGAGAAGATCTAAGGCCAGCCAGAAATATACAGATCAAATACTTTTCCCATGTCCATCTTGTAACATCTGTATTACACCACACATAGCTCAGTATCAGCCTGAATGACCAGACTAGAGAACATTTATGGCTTATGAACATTATTCATGATCAGAATTTACAGTAGATTTGTATTTATTTTTTAAATTGCCTGATTTTAGGCTACATGCATTGATCCAACCTTTTAGGACACGGACAGAAATGTAGAGAGCTGTATCAGCAACTTCAGTACTACCCTGCTAAATCATTATTTGTCTTTTGTTACACACAAACTTAACAGTTAATTAAATTATCATATCTGTTATTCTGTGGATGGCGTCAGTTTTGCTGAAACCCTTAACAGAAATAATATACCACAGGATGCTCGTGGAAATATTGGTAATATGTTGCAATGGAATATAACAGTACATTAATCACTACATTTAAAACTTCAGGAATAGTCTCCAAAATTAGCAATTAGAGAGCATTATAGACAACACTCAAAAGATTAAGGTTTCAAAATGTTACTGTAAATGTGGTCTCCAATCCAATCTGAGAGAATATGTTAAACTTGGCTCTTCAGTGCAATCCTACACAATGGGATTTACTTTGATATAAAACACTAATTTTCCGAGCACTCAATGTAGAGTTAGAAGCAGGTCACTAAAAGAGTAGTGGATGCTTGGACAACACATCCAGCTGATATAACTGGATAACGAGCAAAGTAAGGGCTTGATTCAGAGGTGGATACGATTGCAATTCACACGCACACTGAGCATGCATATGCATATGCAGTGAGAGTAGGCAGCTGTGCAATCCCGCAGCATTCGCCGTGCGCGGCCGCAGACCATGGAGGCCCATTACAGATTGACAGAAAGTGACCATTTGGGGGTGTTGGCAGGGGGTGGTTAAGGAAACGCAGGAGTGTCTGGGCGTTTGAACGCCATTACATGGGCGTGCATAAATTAGCCACTGCAAGTGCATATGCAGCCCTGCGTGGCAGAAGAGCTCCCTAGGCTACGGCAGGTCAGGACTGCCAGAAGGGTAAAATGTCCGCCGATGTCCTTCGATGTTACCGATATTTATGTGTGCATGCGATCGCGCAGGCAAGTACGAAGGCAGCAATGGGCGTCTTTATGCTCGGGTGATCTTTGCTAACATTAGCATATTTTCACAGCTGCGAGCGTGGGAATGTGCGCTGGCGTACGCATTAGTGTCCACCTTTGAATCAGGCCCTGCCATTCCTGAGAATAGACCCATAGTAACTACAATACAGCAGGAGTACTCTGCTTCTGTGGAACTATACATCCCAGCATGCCCTGCCACAGTTTTAGCATGACCTAATAGCAAAACTGTGGCAGTGTATGCTTGGATTTGTAGTTCCACAACAGCTGAAGGGCCGGGTGTTAAATACCCCTGAAATACAGTTTAACATACTATTCTATTCCAGAGTCCGTACGTTTAAAACATCCTGGCCTTGTTATAGAGTAGTGGTTCTCAATCATTTTCCACCTTGTATCCCCTGATAGACCATTTGCATTATATGTACCCAAACATTTACAAAGCAATACGTTTGTAATAAATATAATTAATGTCAGATAAAATATTTAGGCACCACTATATGTAAAATCAATAAATTTGCTACAAAAAAAACAAACATGAGAATAATTCTGACATATTTCAACATAGTAAAAATTACAAAATGGACAATAAAGCTATAGGGCCTGATAAAGCAGCGTACGCAATTGCAATTACTAGTTTGCACACACAGAGAAATCCATCGCAGAGTGATTGACAGGCTGTGATCGTTCTGTGGTGGTGACGGGGGAGTGGTCGTAGAAACGCAGGCGTGCCTGTCCGTTGGAACGCCATTGCATGGGCGTGCATAAATTACCCCCTGCGATTGCATACGCAGCTTGACCACTACTCACTTCGAGTGTCAAAACTTGCCGTTTCTGTGGCTGGTCAGACCTGGTGTAGATTGTGCGTGACGGGCCGATGTCCGTCGATGATACTGATGTATACGCAGGAGTGCGAGGTATTACGGATGTGAGAAAGCAACAGTGGGCGTCTCTATGCCGTACAAGCCGTGGCAGGCATTAGAATACATTCGCAGCTGCATTCTGTACGAATTCGAAGCTGCGTACGCAATAGCGATCCTTACTGAATCAGGCCCATAGTTCACATATTTTATCACAGGCCACTTTTTAATGTGAATGTGATATATTCTTTGGCCAAATTCACAATGTGAGAATATATATATTCACACAAATGTACAAATATATTCTTACCATGAGACAAGCTCTGACAAGAGCTCGTCCTGGCAAAGAGCTGGAAGCAGCGTGATAACATAACGCTATCACACTGCTTCCTGGTTCGTATAACCAGAAGCCAATGTGTATGTACGGCTGTCGGCCAGTGCTTGCATCACCGTAGCCTGAAAAATTGGCAAATTAGTAGCCCATAGGCTACTATAAGGTAACTATCTGGAGATAGTGTTATCCTATCGGGGCCAGGCTTTGCATTCTGGAGCTTGGTAAATCGGGCAGCACAGCAGCCCCCATAGAAGCTGCTGTTGCAAATGGATGCCTTCGGGACATACTTAATATTTACAGATATCCCCCAAAAATGGGTGTTTTCAGGGAATATACCACAAATATTATTTGATAAATAGGCCCCTAGATGTACTTCTATATGTGATAACAGCTCACCAATGCCTATTAGAGCCTGGTGCAGAATTGGTGACGATTGCGACCCAGATTGCAGGAGTAATTTGCATTTGTTAAAAAATCCACACCTGCAATCATATACAAAGCCGCAACTATCATAAGACGCATGCTTGTAGAACAACCAGTTCACTCATACTGGGCGGACTATCGTCTGCTATATGCACCTGCCCCTGACCACCCACAAATAATATGGCTATCAGGCACACTCTGTATGTACATTTGTCCCAGTTTGCAACAGTTACTGAGCGGGCCTACTTTAGAACATGGCCAGCTCCTGCGCTCTCCATCCAGGTGAAAAAAAGGCCAGAGCGGCATAACAATGCAAATCTGCATGAGGGTACATGTGTTCTGGCACCTTTCGAGACTGGGGCAGAGCAATTTCACTGGCGTAATGCTCACTCGGCATCAGCCCCTTATGGGAAGATTCAATTATACCTCGCAGCTAATTGTCAGCCCGGACCTGTTCAATTAGGTACCACATCTTCTTTCATAAGCCCCAGAGGGTGCATTAAAGTGGATTTTTCCTTGCAGCTCCTTAGGCTTTGAGGAAAAATACGCTAAGTGCATCCTCTGGGGCTTATGAAAGAGGATGTGGTACCTAATTGAATAGGTCCGGGCGACAATTAGCTGCGAGGTTTAATTGAATCTTCCCATAAGGGGCTGATGCCGAGTGAGTGGGAATTAACAAGCGGAAAAACCCATAGTTTCATGTACTTAATATGGAATCTATGCGTTATTGGTGGGTTTACCACGTGGAGCTTGACCTGCACTGTGCTCACTGCGGGTTATTGAATCTGCCCCTAATGTTCTTGTATGCTATCTTCAACATGTTAAATGTCGTAAGATCACATTGCAAAAAGTCTTTCCCAGTTGCCTTACCAAGTATTTTTTCCCACTAACTAGCTTGCCAGACAGGAAGAATTGGTGGTATTTGGCCTGCCTTGCACAGCCTGCCCTACTTGCTGAATAATATTCATCATTACTAAACTTTCCCTGGAGGTAATTAGGTTTAGAACTCGCATGGAGTTCTACCTAATTACCAGAGAAATTCATCATTCCTCCTCTCCATAACTATCTATTCCGAGAAGCTGTCATTTTTGCGATGACAGCTTTTCGGGAAATAGATAGTTATCCCTCTCTACACTAACTTACCGCAGCTGGAAACAGTGCTGCGCATGCACTGTTACATTCGTTAATCCAGCGCATGGGCAGCACTGCCTACACATGCGGTAAGTTTGTGTCCCCCCCCCTCAGCTCTCCTGCCCCCCCTCCCCCCCGCTCACCTCCCCCCCCTTCAGCACTTACCTGTCCACGCAGCAGCCTCCGGCTCCGTCCTGCTGGTCTGTCACATGGTCTCCCAGCAGACCACAGTACAGTTTAGAAAAAAAAAAAAAGTGTTTTTTTTTTTCTAATCTTTCTTGTGTTCTGCTGGGAGAACACAGTGTCCGACCAGCCTCCGGAGCCAGAGGATGCACCAGAACGCCGGAGGGAGTCGTCGGGGGACCTGTCCAGCTGGCAGCAGGTAAGTTTCACCTGCTATTCGCCACCTCACAGTGGCGGATAGTACCTCCATCAATTTCCGAATATACAGAATTTTCGGAATTTGATGAATACCATAATTTCCACATCCCCATACTAATGTATGGGGAGTGTGGAAAGTAACGCAGGGGGACTTAGCAAGGAGATATCAGTGATATCTCCTGTGCTAAGTGTGTTCATGAATACTAAAATAACGTTATTTAAGGAAAATGTCCTTAAAAACGTTAATTTAGTGTTGATGAATAGGCCCCTAAAGCATAAAGTAAACGATACATTCTAGCACACCATGGTCCAGACACAGGTGTTGGGCACACTACAGAATTATTTGAATAAAAGATAACTTGTAATGCCCACATAAAAAATAAATAAACAAACATTTGAAATAGTAATATATAGATTTTTTTCTACTAAAAGAAATTAGAGTTGGTGCAAGTAACAGGCAGAAGAATTACTTTGGGGAAAACAAGCCTTTGCAGTGTAGGCCCATTATGGACTATGTACAATTTTTAGCCTACTTGTGAGAATCAGAAGAACAGTGACGTTAATGTAAAGTAGAGGAATTCAACATGCAGCCCTTCAGCTTCTGTGAACTACAGATCCCAGCATGCCCTGCCACAGTTTTGCTATTAGGGCATGATGGGATGTGTAGGCCCAGGGCAGCTGGAGGGCCATATGTTAAATACCCCTGATGTAAAGTCTGCACTAATCACAAACAGCAATGAATAGTCCCTCTTTTCCATAGCTTTTTGAATCCATTTAAAGGTTATCAGAAGGTTAGTCACATGGCGCTAGGGGCAGGAAGAGAGTCCTAGAAGGCCAAAGTAACAGACAAGTAATCCAATAGAAGGCAAGTTTGCCACTACATTTAAAGCGGCAATCAGGCTCGGACTGGGACACCGGGGAGTTGGATAATTCCCCGGCGGGCCCCACTGATTTCAGGCCGTGCCCCTTTCTGAGAGGGAGCATGGCTTAGCAGGCCACGTACAGAAGCGGGCCACTGCCTGAACTGTTGCTGATAAAAATTCCTTTCACCTAGCCATGACTTCAGGCACTGGGTGGGCCACAAGCAGGGCCAGAGCCAGGGGCGGGGTCACAACCAGAGAAGACCTAAGGAAAGCAAGTTAGTGCTAGAGGTGTGAGGGGGTTTCAGTGCGGTATAAGTGTGTGTGTGGGGGGTGGACTGTGTGAGGGGACAGTGTGATCTGTGAGGGGACAGTGTGATCTGTGAGGGGGCAGTGTGATCTGTGAGATGGGGTAGTGTCATATTTGAGGGGGAGCAGTGTGAGGAGGCAGTGTGATCTCTTAGGGGGGGCAATGTGAAGAGGCAGTGTGATCTGTTGGGGGGGGCAGAGTGAGGAGGCAGTGTGATCTCTTAGGGGGGGCAGTGTGAGGAGGCAGTGTGATCTGTGATGGGGGGCTGGGTGAGGAGACAGTGTGATCTGTGAAATGGGGGCAGTGTGATCTGTGACGGGGGCTGGGTGAGGAGGCAGTGTGATCTGTGAGATGGGGGCAGTGTGATCTGTGGGGGGTGGTAGTGTGAGGAGAGAGTGTGATCTTTGAGGGGGGCAGTGTGAGGAGGCAGTGTGATCTGTGATGGGAGGGCTGAGTGAGGAGGCAGTGTGATCTGTGATGGGGGAGCTGTGTGAGGAGGCAGTGTGATCTGTGATGGGGGGCTGGGTGAGGAGGCAGTGTGATCTGTGATGGGGGGCTGGGTGAGGAGGCAGTGTGATCTATGAGGGGGGGCAGTGTGAAGAGGCAGTGTGATCTATGAGAGGGGGCAGTGTGAAGAGGCAGTGTGATCTATGAGGGGGGGCAGTGTGAAGAGGCAGTGTGATCTATGAGGGGGGGCAGTGTGAAGAGGCAGTGTGATCTATGAGGGTGGCAGTGTGAGGAGGCAGTGTGATCTGTGATGGGGGTGCTGTGTGAGGAGGCAGTGTGATCTGTGATGGGGGGCTGGGTGAGGAGGCAGTGTGATCTGTGATGGGGGGGGCTGGGTGAGGAGGCAGTGTGATCTGTGAGATGGGGGCAGTGTGATCTTTGAGGGGGGGCAGTGTGAAGAAGCACTGTGATTTATGAGGGGGGGCAGTGTGAAGAGGCAGTGTGATCTATGAGGGGGGGCAGTGTGAAGAGGCAGTGTGATCTATGAGGGGGGGCAGTGTGAAGAGGCAGTGTGATCTATGAGGGGGCAGTGTGATCTGTGAGATGGGGGCAGTGTGATCTATGAGGGGGGCAGTGTGATCTATGAGGGAACAGAGTGATCTGTGAGATGGGGGCAGTGTGATCTGTGAGGTGGGGGCAGTGTGAGGAGGCAGTGTGATCTATGAGGGGGGGCAGTGCGAGGAGGCAGTGTGATCTGTGAGATGGGGGCAGTGTGATCTATGAGGGGGGCTGTGTGAGGCAGTGTGATCTGTAAGGTGATGCTATGTGAGGAGAGTAGTGTGGGAGCAGTGTGTGCGTGAGGCTATGGGGGGGCAGCATGTGTGAGGCTATGGGGGCAGCGTTTGTGTGAGGCTATGAGGACAATGTGTGCGTGAGGCTATGGGGGGCAGCGTGTGTATGTATGTGTGAGGCTATGAGGGCAGCATGTGTGTGAGGCTATAGGGGGTAGTGAGAATGTGTGAGGCTATGAGGGCAGCATGTGTGTGAGGCTATGGGGTGTAGTGAGTATGTGTGAGGCTATAGGGGGTAGTGAGTATGTGTGAGGCTATGGGGGGCAGCGTGTGTATGTATGTGTGAGGCTATGAGGACAGAATGTGTGTGAGGCTATGGGGTGTAGTGAGTATGTGTGAGGTTATGGGGGGCAGTGAGTATGTGTGAGGCTATGGGGGTAGTGAGTATGTGTGAGGCTATGAGGGCAGCATGTGTGTGAGGCTATGGGGTGTAGTGAGTATGTGTGAGGCTATAGGGGGTAGTGAGTATGTGTGAGGCTATGGGGGGCAGCGTGTGTATGTATGTGTGAGGCTATAAGGACAGAATGTGTGTGAGGCTATGGGGTGTAGTGAGTATGTGTGAGGTTATGGGGGGCAGTGAGTATGTGTGAGGCTATGGGGGGTAGTGAGTATGTGTGAGGCTATGAGGGCAGCATGTGTGTGAGGCTATGGGGTGTAGTGAGTATGTGTGAGGCTATAGGGGGTAGTGAGTATGTGTGAGGCTATGGGGGGCAGCGTGTGTATGTATGTGTGAGGCTATGAGGACAGAATGTGTTTGAGGCTATGGGGTGTAGTGAGTATGTGTGAGGTTATGGGGGGCAGTGAGTATGTGTGAGGCTATGGGGGGTAGTGAGTATGTGTGAGGCTATGAGGGCAGCATGTGTGTGAGGCTATGGGGTGTAGTGAGTATGTGTGAGGCTATAGGGGGTAGTGAGTATGTGTGAGGCTATGGGGGGCAGCGTGTGTATGTATGTGTGAGGCTATGAGGACAGCATGTGTGTGAGGCTATGGGGTGTAGTGAGTATGTGTGAGGCTATGGGGGGTAGTGAGTATGTGTGAGGCTATGGGTGGGGAGTGAGTATGTGTGAGGTTATGGGGGGGTAGTGAGTATGTGTGAGGCTATGGGGGTAGTGAGTATGTGTGAGGCTATGGGTGGGGAGTGAGTATGTGTGAGGTTATGGGGGGGTAGTGAGTATGTGTGAGGCTATGGGGGGTAGTGAGTATGTGTGAGACTATGGGGGGTAGTGAGTATGTGTGAGGCTATGGGGGGTAGTGAGTATGTGTGTGAGGCTAAGGGGTATAGTGAGTATGTGTGAGGCTATGGGGGGTAGTGAGTATGTGTGAGGCTATGGGGGGTAGTGAGTATGTGTGAGGCTATGGGGGGGTAGTGAGTATGTGTGAGGCTATGGGGAGTAGTGAGTATGTGTGTGAGGCTAAGGGGTGTAGTGAGTATGTGTGAGGCTATGGGGGGTAGTGAATATGTGTGATGCTATGGGAGGTAATGAGTGTGTGTGTGAGGCTAAGGGGTGTAGTGAGTATGTGTGATGCTATGGGAGGTAGTGAGTATGTGTGTGAGGCTAAGGGGTGTAGTGAGTATGTGTGAGGCTATGGGGTGTAGTGAGTATGTGTGAGGCTATGGGGGGGTAGTATGTGTGAGGCTATGGGGGGTAGTGAGTATGTGTGAGGCTATGGGGGGGTAGTAAGTATGTGTGAGGCTATGGGGGTAGTGAGTATGTGTGAGGCTATGGGGGGGTAGTGAGTATGTGTGAGGCTATGGGGGGTTAGTGAGTATGTGTGAGGCTATGGGGGGTAGTGAGTATGTGTGTGAGGCTAAGGGGTGTAGTGAGTATGTGTGAGGCTATGGGGGTAGTGAGTATGTGTGATGCTATGGGGGTAGTGAGTATGTGTGAGGCTATGGGAGGGGAAGAGTGTGTGCGGATATGGCGTCAGTGTGTATCTGAGTCTATGGGGGGTAGTGAGAGGGAGGGGGGCACCAAAATACATTTTCACCCTGGACTCCACTTGATCTAGAGCCAGCCCTGTGCCAAGCATGTATGTGTCTGCCCTCCCAAGCCAGTCATCAGATGTATAGGAGGGGTATAAGCAGTATGTACATATAGAAGGGAAAAAAGCAACAATTATAGGAGGGGCATTAGCAGAATGTATATGAGCGGCATAAGGAGCATGTACAGGAAGGGAAGACGCAGCATGTATAGGACCCTTGCTGTCATGTGTGAAGCAACTGCTGTGGGATTTGACCTTCTGGTCCTGCAGGCAGCATGGTGCAGGTGGAGTCCAGAATGCAGGGCTGGGCTGTCCTTCTGGGCTCAATACGGATGGAATAGGAGGAAGCCTCTGGTGTGTGCTCTTCTGTCTGCAGCCCTCCCTCCTCTCTGCTTCACAGGGATCCATCCAGCTGTAGCACTACAGTGGCCATTGTAGCAGCACAGCAAATTTAAGTGCTCAGATGATTGATGCCTGTCCTGTCTGTGGGTCTCATTCAGACCCGCTCGCGAGCGCAGGACGCTCGCAAGCGGGTCGATGGTACCCAAATGTGCATGCGCACAACGGAGGGAGCTTCGTCGTGCGCATGCGCGAGACCTGGCGAGCGACGGGGTAGCTGTCGCTCTGGGTCTCGCACCAAAGGGGGCGTGCTGTCGATGGTGAGTGACAGCACGTCCCCTTTGGTGGGTGTGGCTGCCAGACGGAGGCGTGCCCATGGGAACGCCTACCGTCTGGGTCCGGCCCCACTGACATCACTAGTGATGTCAGTGGGAGTGATTTTGGCTCTGATAGAGCCAAAATCACTCCAGGGCTTGCCGCAGCAAGACCCTAGCGCAGGGTCTCGTCGCAAGCCCGATGGTCGCGATGGTCTTGACCATCGCGACCATCATCATGGATGCTCGCATAAGCTGTGGGTGGTAACCCACAGCTATGCGAGCGTCCAAGAGGCCGCTCCAAGTTTAGGTAGGAGGACCCTGATTCAGAGCGAGCGCTCTGGTCAGAGCGTCCGGCTCTGAATCAGGCCCTGTGTTCCATACCCAGTGTCTGCCTGTCCTGTCTGCGTTGCATATCCTGCGTCTGCCTGCCCTGTCTGTGTTGCATATCCTTAGTGTCTGCCTGTCCTGTCGGTGTTCCATACCCAGTGTCTGCCTGCCCTGTCTGTGTTCCATATCCTATGTCTACCTGTCCTGTCTGTGTTGCATATCCTATGTGTCTGCCTGTCCTGTCTGTGTTCCATATCCTATGTCTGCCTGTCCTGTCTGTGTTCCATACCCAGTGTCTGCCTGCCCTGTATGTGTTCCATATCCTATGTCTGCCTGTCCTGTCTGTGTTCCATACCCAGTGTCTGCCTGCCTTGTCTGTGTTCCATATCCTATGTCTGCCTGTCCTGTCTGTGTTGCATATCCTATGTGTCTGCCTGTCCTGTCTGTGTTCCATATCCTTAGTGTCTGCCTGTCCTGTCTGTGTTCCATATCCTTAGTGTCTGCCTGTCCTGTCTGTGTTCCATATCCTTAGTGTCTGCCTGTCCTAATTCATACTGTATGTTACCTCTTATTAAAGGGATAATCTGGTAGCCCTATTCTAACTGGACTTTGCCTTTCCTTGTGATCACTGTGTGATTCTCTACCTGTCACTACTTTACCAATAGGGCCTGTCTTTATCCATTCCTATCTGCCTGTCATCCTCATCTTTGGCTGGTCCTGGCCTCTTGCACATATCTGAGGTCATCTGTACTGAGACAATTGTTGCTCCCACCTCTCACCCTGATAATATGCCTGACACACTGCTCTTATTTGACTCTGCAAAAAATTGCTAAGAGTAAGGAAGGTCCAACTTCCGCCATAGTCTATGATGCAAACAGAGTGGAAATGAACCAAGAGATAGGGTTCACTCTAAAAATAGTATCTGAGGTATGTGTAGGCATAAGGCTATCAAGTAGAAGGTAAAGGAAATACTAATGGCCACATCTAACTTGTAGATACTAGCTGCTGGGTAGAACATTTAGATTCGTAACTGATCATACCACACTTACATGGAGAAATCTGAACCAGGACAAAAAAAAATAGGCAAGTGACCAGGTGGTTTGTATGGTGAAACGTAGCTTGGGGTCTTAGTTGGAATTAGTTGATGTGTTATTTTGGGGCCATTGTTCCATCGGGTTGGGAGGCCAGCAGTCGGGATACCAGCCGTCAAAACACCGATAGCAGCATCCCGATGCTTAGAATCTAGACAGGGGCTCCACAAGTATTCTAACCCTCTCCCCTTCACCTCCTTACCCTAACCCTCCCTCCCTTCCTGCATCCTAACCCTCCCCTCTGCACCGTAACCCTCCCCCCTTAATGCCTAAACCTAACCCTCCCCCCTTAATGCCTAAACCTAACCCCTCCCCTTTGGTGCCTAGATCTAACCCACCCATCCCTTAATGCCTAACCCTAACCTCCCCCCCCCAGCAACCTAACCCTAACCACCCCGGTGGTGGCTAAACCTAACCCTCCCCCCCGCAGCGTAAAGCTAGCCTGGCCCGCTATACTTACGTTCAGGATTCCGGCGTCAGCATCTCAACTGATGTCTGGATTCCAGCACCTGTATTCTGGCTGCGGGTCGGGATTCCGGCACTGGGATTTCGACCACTGGCATCCTGTGCGGCGGAAAATTAAGTACATCCCGTTCCACCATCATCTAGGTCAGTACAGGACGGTGGGCGATGTTAGAGTAATACTGAAAAAAAATGAAAAGGCTATGGGGTATATTTACTAAACAGTGTATTTTGAAAACCCCTTGATTTTTTGTAGATTTTGCCTGCCAAATTTAAAAGGGCAATAAAATGCAATGCAAAACAAAACTAATTTTGCATTTACTATTATTACCCTTTAAAGTACAGCAAAAATAGTGGGTTTTGAAAATACATTGCTTAGTATGTCTCCCAGATTCATCTATATGTAATGCTCTAAAGGTGGAAATGTATAAAACCTAATGGCGCATACACACGGTCAGATTTTTCCTTCAGATATGAATGATAACGATTTAAAAATCGTTCAGTCGTTCATATCTGAAGGAAAATCGTTCATATCTGACATGCCTGAATGATGGACGATCAACGATGCGCGTTCCCGTTTGTCAGATAACGATATCTGACATCTGATGGGTTTGCAGTCAGACTTGGACGATTCCATTCATTTTAATGCAGTCAAAAATCGTTCAATCATTCAAATCGTTCAAATCGTTCAAAACTTTGGTAAAATCGTTCAAATCGTTCAGTCGTTCATCTGACAAATCTGACAAGTCTGACAAATCTGACCGTGTGTATGCTCCATTATAAAGAGTGCAGAAGTAGACATGGTGCCCAGAGCAACCAATCAGCTTCTACCAATCATTTTATAGAATGTATTTGATAAATACTAGTTAGAAGGCAAATCGTGGTTGCAAGTGGCAACTTCTCCACTCTTTAGAAGGTTGGATACATTTCCCCCTAAAGCCGCATACACACTACTCGATGTGTGTATGCGGCGATATCGTACTTGGCGGGCCCGGCTGGGGTCCCGGCATCGGCAAGTGTATACACACTTGGCGATGCCGACCAGCGATGGACGACGACGGGAGGGGGGAGAGAAGCCATAACCCTAGATTGGGATGCATGTACAGCATTACATGCTGGGGTTATCGTAAATGACCAGCAGGAGCACGCATTGCTGGACGTTTTAAGCATAAACACTAGCCGATATTTTGAACGATTGAATGATAACGATATCGTTGTCGTTCGGTCATCCAAAATATAGTCAAGTGTGTATGCCCCTTAAGACTTGTTTAATTGTAAGATTATTTTTGTCATTCCAGCTATCACAGAATCTGAATAAGGCAGTCCCAGAGGGAGTAATTGTGTGTTAGGTGGGAAAGCTACTCATTATGCTATTCCAGGTTTCTGGCCTCCAAAACCAATTAATTACATACACCTGTACGCAACGCAAACACTTTGTTTTCGGCCTGAGGGAAAGGGGTATAGGTGCCCAGGGCCAGATTAACAATGGGGCGGATGGAGCTAAAGCTCCAGGCCTCCACATTAAAATAGGCCCATCAGCATGAAAGCATGATTACCAGCTGCCTAACTGGCCATACATTTTAAGTGTTTAAATAGTTTTTCTAGTCCCCACCACTCCCCTCTTTAAAAAAAAATGCAATTGTTCTAATTCTTTGTAGTTAGTGTTCATAGTGTGGGGGTTGACAGTACACACCAAGGTGACTCTGAATCTGAACACACTCACACGGCACCAATCACAGCTCTTCCCCTTCTCGGTACAGGCCTTTGACCATTTTCAGCTCCAGGCCCATGTGGGCCTTAATCCGGCTCTGTAGGTGCCCATCCGCTAGCAGACATGAAAACGACTGCACGATTACGACATTGTAATCGTGCAGTCGTTTGTCAGTCTGTGATGAGCCTGCACTGAACGAGCAGTCGTTCAGTGCAGGCTCATCAATCATTTGCAAACATGCTCAACCTGACGTTATCGTCAGGTTGACCAACATGTTCGCACGATGATAGATGTCTAAACGACCAGTGGGCACGCACATCGCTGGTCGTTTTAGACATTTTTGCAAATGATTGTACGATCATTATTATTCAATCGCTCAACTTAATCGTCTAGTGCACAGGTTCTCAAACTCGGGCCTCAGGACCCCAAACAGTGCATGTTTTGCATGTCTCCACACTGAATCAAGTGAAATAATTAGCTTCACCTGTGGACCTTTTAAAATGTGTCATTGAGTAATGAGTACACCTGTGCACCTACTGGGTGACCTGCAAAATGTGAACTGTGTGGGGTCCTGAGGACCGAGTTTGAGAACCACTGGTCTAGTGGAATGGCACAACACTGCCCTAAGAACAATTCTGATAAGGAACCTGTGAGCTCATAGCTAGGCTTACCATACTATCCCTTTATACCGGGACACATGTGAATTACACAGGTTCTGTGGCTGGCTGACTTCAAGCCTGCATTTCACCTGGGTTTAATCAGCCTGTTTAAGCCTCAAATATTTATCTTTTACATATATATGCCAAGTGTGAGTGATGGTCATTTTTTTCATTACTTTATATAATAAATTATCTAATTGAGGGTGAGATGTATCAATGCTGTGTTTGAAAAATGACAGTTAGAAGCTGATTGGTTGGTACTTTGGGTCTGATCCAGCTTTAATTAGCATTCAACTGATCATCTTGGTGAAACCATGCTGCACTGCAGGTGGGGCAGATTTAAAATGTGCAGAGAGAGTTAGATTTGGGAGGGAGGTGTCCAAACTGACATCTAAAGTGCAGTGCAATAATAAAGCTGTGCAGTATTTGTGGGCTACATACAAAAGCAGCCAGTATTTATACTACATGCAATTTTTTTTTATGTATTTACACCCCTTGCATTGCAACCTGGTTTGTCCAGGTACACAGTTAAGTGCTAATTCTCACTCTATTCCCAAAGCTGAATCAGGCCCTTTATCTCCCTTCAAGGCTTGATACAACTCCTCCCTTAGATTATGGGGAAGATTGATCAAGTCTTGGAGAGAGATAAAGTGGACAAACAGCTCCTGTAGTTTCTCTAGCACAGCCTGTAAGATGGCAGTTAGAAGCTGATTGGTTGGTACTTTATTTCTCTCCAAGATCTCCCCTTATAGATTTTCAAGTAGAAACCAAGCTTACCTTAGATCAAATGATGTCACTTCTAACAGATATAATAAACTGTCAATATAGGAGCTGTACACTTTAACCCAGGCAGCTGATAATTGCACTGTGGTAACACTAGTTACTATACCGACACTGAGTGACATCACAAGAGCTGTTTATGACATAAGCCAGTCACATGATCAGCCTAGTCACAGCTGTGCATCCTGTAACTGAGTGGTGTTTAGTCACACACATTTCTTAGGAACATTACAAAAGTACATCCATGCAAAGGTCTCATCTCGCTGTCCTATAGTCTCACAATTAAGAAACGGGATGTGGTCATAATACCGACCGCAGGGATTCTGGCGCTCAGTCGGCACTGGAATCCTGACTCCTGTCAGAATCCTGGGGCTGGCATCCCGACCACCGGCATCCCGAAGGTAAGTAGCAGGTTAGGGTGAGGGTAAGCGTTAGGGGTTAGGCACTAGGGGGAAGGTTAGACACTAAGGGGGGAGGGTTAGGTTTAGGGTGTGAGGAAGTTAGGATTAGGCACTAAGGGGGAATGGTTAGGTTTAGGGTGCGGGGAGGGGGAGGTTAGGTTTATGCACCTGGAAGGGAGGGTTAGGGTAGGAAGGTAGGGAGGGTTAGGAAACTGACCAAAAGGTGTTGGTATCCTAACCCTGTCGGGATGCCGGCGTCGGGATTCTGACCACCGGGATCCCGGGCACAGGCATCCCATATCCAGCCCTTAAGAAACCTATCACTGTGTAATTTGTAACATACAGTATACAGAAGAAAATACAGTATTACAGCAAGTTACCCTTCCGATTTTACAGGTGAGACTGTAGGAACACATATTGTATATAACCTCTTTCTCTGCAATTATGGTAGAATGGTGGGCACAATCTTATGCTGGGTAGACACTTGCCGCTGTGAACCCGGACGATATATCAGCCCGCGGGCACACATTGAGTGATGTAATGAACGATGAACACGGCCAACCGGACGATATCACTTGCGACCGCGGCAGCACGCAGATAGTCCGTACACACTATGCGATCCGCATGATCTACCAATTCGTGTCAGAACAATAGATCGTTCAATGGATCGCATCGTGTGTACCCGGCTTTACTCTGCAGCTAGATTGGTTTCAATCTGTTGCCCCAACTCATCTTTCTCTTTTTTTTCTTACAGCATTTACCATGGACTGGGGACTTCCCCTACACTTTGTGAATTCATCTTGACCCCAAGACCCACTAATCTAATCCAGTGATCTCCGCTAGTTAGCAGAGGTTGCTTCCTTAAAGTGGATCCCCAAGCTTTTCCAGTTATTTCCTCCAGCCAGGAATCACTTTGTTGTTGACAGAACTGGCCTGCTTAATAGTACATGTACTTCCCAGACAGGCACCATCCGAGGGGGTGACGCCAATATAGCAAGCTCTGCTATTTTGGTGTCACCGAGCAGCGCTGCAGCGGTGATGGAGGATGCACGAGTCATCCACCATGCCCGGAGCACTGGACATACCCCCAGCATGACGAGAGTAGGGGTGACACATGGTCATGTCCCCAAAAATGTCACATCAGTGGTGTGGCTTCATGGGCACGAGGCCATGCCCCATTTTGGATGTGCACGCCTAAGGAGCACTTGAGGAGTCCCTAGATACCGCACTGGGTGTCACCACCCATAGTGACGCCACTGTGTATGATTCTAAAATATAGTTAAAAATAAAGTTCTTAATATAAACAATATAGTAAAAAAAAGTAAAATTAAATAAAAATCCTCTATCTCCCACAGTAACGTGACTTAGCATAGACTTCTCTCCATTATACTGGTATCCGGACTGACCAAAATATTAGTATAGAATAGTATTACTTACCTGTACATGACATCCACACTGAAAATTTTAAGTGGCACTGACATACAGTATAAAGTCCGGCGTGCTTTCCACTAAATGTGGTCAAATTTAAAGTGGCAATGTATAGTAAGAGAAAACCCAGTTAGTTTGTCATTTCTAAACATTGCCACTTTAAATTTGACTGCTATCTCGACAAAATCTCTGGACTTTCAGAATCCTGCAACCTATTACGTTTGGAGACCGTTTTGGTAAAATACATGCTTCTAGTCGGTATGCAATCGGGAAGCCGACTGCCTAAATACCGGCAGCCGGCTTCCCGACTTTCATATGCCGGCAAGGGTGAAATGCCGGGCGTCTACATGTAGACGCCATGCATTTCCCCGACGCTGGGAGACCGGCGCCCGGCATCCCGATCGTAGTGATGCCAGCCGCCGCGAGCGGACAGCCACGGGGGGGGAGGTTTAGGTTTAGGGCTCCCGGGGGGGGGCCTTAGGGTTAGGCACCCCCCGGGAGGGTTAGGGTTAGGCTAGGGGGAGGGAGGGTTAGGGTTAGGCACCCCCGGGGGGGACTTAGGGTTAGGCACCACCCCTGGGGACTTAAGTTTAGGCAGCGGGGAAGGGGGTGGTTAGCGTTAGGCACTTAAAGGGGGGATTAGTATTAGGCACTTGGAGGGGAGGTTAGGGTTAGGCACCCCTAAGGACGGTTGGGGGTTTAGGTTAGTAGATACTCACCTATCCACGATCAGGATTTCCAGCGCTATCGGGCTTCCGCTGCTCGGAACTCTGCTGATGTCGGGCTGCTGCTGCCGGGAATCGAACCGCAGGTCATGCGGCCGGCGGTATTTCATACCGATTCCTTCTAGTCTGCATTACACAAAGCAGTCACTTTTATAACCAGTAAATACTTTGCTAAATGTGCAATTTATAATTTATGAAATGCATACGGAACCAAAAAACCACAATTTAGGTAAAATCAGTAATTTTATTGGCCAGGATACTTCCACAGCTCTGCCTATAGCATACAATAAGGGGCGAGTATTTATTGTATATCTGGGCAGCTCGCTTGCCAAGTTCGGTGCTTGTATGTTTGTAAAACACGACAGCTATAAAGCATTTGGAAACCTCGAGCACTGCTCTAATTAATTAAAGAATTATTCTGTGTGAAAAAAAAGACTTGTGTTCTAATTATGTATGTGGCAGTATGGTGACATGATTTCATGCTTAATTAACAGGAAATAAATTTTGTTGAGGCATAAACAGTTTATAGTCGATTTATGGCACAGAGGGGCCTAATAATCAAGTAAAATTTGCAGGATATCCCCCAAAACACCTATTTTTGGGGGGTACCCGCAAATACTTAGTATATTCTGAATGTATGTACTTGGGGGAGGGGGCTCAGCAGATGTTGGTGCATAAGCATCACTTCTTCTAACACATCACAGATTGTAATACGTTGCGGCAGTTTTCTATTTCTCATTGCCAAGATAAACATTGATAAGAAATTATAATGATTGGGTCCAGAATAAATATGCCCCAGAATAAGGAAACGGGTTATGAGATTTTCAAAATAAACAATAGTTCTATCATTTTCTTTATAGTAATCAATACATATATTGAATTGACAGATTCATTACAGTCTCAATGCATTGTGGCCATGAGTTTGAATCCGACCTGGGCTCTATCTGTGTGGAGTTTGTGTGGTGGCCCTGTGTTTGTGTGGGTTACTTCCAGGAGACCCTGTATTTTACCACATGCAGAAGTCGTACTGATAGGTTGTCTTCAGATAAAATTTAATCTCATCTGTTTGTGTGGTAAGTAATGTAGATTTCAAGATAAGCAGACACAGGGATTGATGTGAATGGTTGTCTACAAAGCACTGATGAATATGATTGTGTTATATAAGATTAATAAATAATATATACCTGCAACATTTGTTATTTAATTATCATGATTCTAGTATAATCCTATCTTGGCAGTTTGATAGTGGTGTCTTTCTGACTGTGTTGCTTGTGAGTAAAGACAGTGTTGGACTGGCCCAGTGGAGAACCGGGGATATACACAGTGGGCACCAACATCTGTGTTCTCTACCCCTTCCCGTATGGGGTAGTAACTACTGCAATGAGCCGCATAGCTCCATGCATTATGCAAAGCCAATTAAGGGAAGATAGATATGTGCCCCCTGCCCCACTCTCTCAACCCAGTAGCTGGGGGTAGCCAGCAGCCAGTGAAGAAAGAGAAACCAGGCCATAATTGAGGTAAGTAAAAGTGACTGGTCAGTTTCAGAGCTGTAGATAAATATGTATAATAACATGGCTGACAATTATAAAGAGGTTGGGGGAAGAATCAGCGAAGGAAGCATAGATATGTAATTATAATAAAGAAATAGTAACAAATAATGTATGTATTTACCTGGAGCACTGAATCTTTCCAGGGCTCCTTATGGGTGTCAGCCATATCTGGGATCGGTATGAAATCCAGACGCCAGAAGACCGGCAACAAAAGATCCCGACAGGTAAGTTTTTTTACTATTACTAACCCTGTCCCCCCCCAACCCTACCTTAGGGGTGCCTAACCCTAACCCCCCCCTCTAAGTGCCTAAACCTAACCCCCCCCTTCCCCGCAGCCTAAACCTAACCCTCCCAGGGAAGTGCCTAACCTCCCCCCGGGGGTGCCTAACCCTAACCCCCCCCTTCGCCTAGCCTAACCCTCCCGGGGGGGTGCCTCCTCCACGGGAGGTTTCTGTCCTCCCTGAGCTCGCCCCGCGCAGCTGTCCGCGCCCACCGCCCGGCTTACCTTCGTTTGGTATGCCGGGCGTAGGGATAATGATAGGCGTCGGGATTTCGACGCCTTTCATTAGACCCCTGCCGGGATCAGACAGTCAGGAAGCCGGCGGTTGGCATTTCGACCGTCGGCTTCTTGACTGCATCCCATTTACATGCACATTCACTCTTCCTGTTGCCAAACATCCCATTTGCCACAAACGACCTTGCTGCTGCCAGATACCCCACCTGCTACATTTGCTCTCACTGTTGCCAGTCACCCCTACTGCCATACTCACCATACCGACATCCAGACATCCAAATTGTCGGACTCACCCTCTCGGCTGCCAGACATACCAGCCACACACTCACTGTTGCCAGGCACTCCACCAGCCACACTTTCCCTCCCTGCTGCATGACAAGCAACACTCACTGCTGTCAGATAGCCCATAAACCACACTCATCCTCCCTGCTGCCAGTTATGTGACATCATTGCACCTCCCAGCATACAGGGAACACTGTTCGACGCTGGGTGCAGGAGGAGAAGACAGACACAGGCGATACTGGGAGGTGTGTTGTGATGCCCGTCCTCCCAGCAGGCAGGGTACACTTCTCTGTGGCGTGAGGTGAGCGGTAGGTGCAAGGGGAGGTGGGCCTGGGTGGAGTAACTTGGCGCCCCGTAGCAGCCAAACCCTCTGCATCTACGGTAGCTATGTCTTTGCCCTCTTGCCAGCCGAGTTCCACCTCTTTGGTCATAAGACTTGATGTATTGTATACCGATGTTTAGATGCTCTCTGCTGAAAGGGGCTGTTTGGCACAACTGAAGCCACAGTTTCTGAGCTTACACAGTGTGAATTCACGCAATACACGTTACACAAGCGGTTGTATGCAAACTCTGCATCAGTTCCATTATGTTTTAATAAATTTAGGCAGTTAAACCACAAATCTACAATTACATGTGCAAATGTGATTGGAGTTCCAGATTGTGATTGACAAACCTGTAAGGTGTGAATTGCATACAATCTTAGTAAGAGCTACAAGTGTCATTCACAAGGGAACATTTTTATCTGTGCAATATGTTGCTTGTCCTCCTAAGAAAAAGGTGACTATGTCTTGGTATATGGTCGATAGTGTGTTGGGAGGAAGAAATCAGTGGCGTGCTGTGAGGTCAGTGGCTGGTGAGGCACTGGCTATTATCAAAGCCAGATTTACACACACATATAGTATATGGACCCTAAATGGACCTTAATAGTAGTGCCCCTTATGCAATGCCCCCTGTAGAAGTGCCCCTTATGCAATGCCCTCACTAGTAGTGCCCCATATGCAATGCCCCTGTAGCAGAGCCCCTGCTTGCACCTGTTGCCCACCTGTAAAAAAACTCACCTAATATTGTAGTCATTTATTAAACAAGCTTTTGCCTGGTGGGCAGTGGCCATTTAGCTCTTTTGCATGGCTGCCAACCCACCAGGGCTCTCGGCGTCTTCGCATGGTGGGCAGCCACCACCTCACCAGGGCTTCTGGTGTCTTCACCTGGGGAGTGGCAGCCTGTATGCTCTTTTTCATGACCACTGCCCACTTGAACTTTCACCGTCTTCTTTCTTCAGGAGCTCTTCACTGCTCCTTCCCCGCTGGCGGACTGCCAGCCACTTCTTCACGCTGGCTTCTATAAGCCAGCCTGGAGGGGCAGGGCGATGACACAGCAAGCCATGATTGGCTTGTGGTGGACATCTTGGATTTCAAAAATGGCTCTGGGGCGCCATTTTTAAAATAGGTCATGCTGCCAAACTATTCCCTAATGGCTGACAGGGACTGGATCCTCCAGGATCCAGGCCTGCAGCCATTATCTCTGCCGAGTCCCGCCACCGATGCCCGTCACCGCCGCCGTCAGTGCCTGCTACTGCTGCTACCGTCAGTGCCCGCAACCATCGCCCCCACTACCATCGCTGCTGCCGAAAAAATGCCTGCTACCAAATCCGATGCCGCCCCCACCAATGTCCGCGACCTCAATGCCTGGAAGTGCCTGCTCATATAGTAGCCTGCTCATCACGTTTGACAAACTGGTGATGAGCAGGCTACTATATTGTAGAAGTGTCTACAATAAGTATTATTATTAAAGTATCAGTGTGTGCAGTGGGACTGGGGAGGAAGTGGGACATTATGATTTTATATTATTTTGTTGTCCAGGGCTTCAATTTACCGAATAACGGATGCGGTGCTATTAAGTTAATGGAAGACCTGGACAACAAAATAGCCTCCAGTGATACTGTGAGTGTAATGTATTTAACTAAACACTCACATGCTGCCTGCCTGGGCCCTGCGGAGTCTGACACTGACACTCTCCCAATCACAGAGTACAACACTGACAGTGACAGCCGGATACAATCACATCTGCCTCAGTGACAGGGGCGAGCTCTGATGTGGGCTGAAAGCACGTCCCTGTCAATGAGGCATTTGTATAGGTGCTGCTACTCCTGCTTTTTTTCAACAGGCTTTAACTGCCCAAGGCTTGGCCCCACTTCATGTCTTTTACTATTCACAGCGGGAGGCTCCGCTCTCGGTGCCTCCCAAACAAATTGGACTTGATCCTCCACTGTAAAAATTATTAGAATAATATAAAGCCGATACTTAAGTTATGACAAAGAATATGTGTCATAAGTATCTTCTTTGTATTATTTTAATCTTTAATGACAGGGGAGGCTCTGTCTCACCTGCCTACATGTCCCTAAAAGAAATATTCAAGTATTAATATTGAACCTAGTGAGATTTATATTAAACATTGTGGGGCCTATTCATCATAACTTAATATTCTCTGGAGGTAATTAGGTTTAGAACTCGCATGGAGTTCTACCTAATTACCGGAGGAATTCATCATTCCTCCTCTCCATAACTGTCTATTTCAAAAAGCTGTCATTTTTGCGATGACAGCTTTTCGGGAAATAGATAGTTTTCCGTCTGTACACTAACTTACCGCAGCTGGAATCCGTGCTGTGCATGCGCTGTTACATCTGTAAAACCAGCGCATGCGCAGCACTGCCTACAACTGCGGTAATTTTGTGTGTGTGTCCCTCCCCCCTCTCCACCCCTCCCCCCTCTACATACCTCCCCCCATCCCCGAGTTACCTGCCCGCTGCAGCACTTCCGGTGGCTGTTCTGACACGTGTTCTCCCAGCTGACCACAGTACAGTTTAGAAAAAAAAATATATATACTTTTTTTCTTCTAAACTTTATTGTGTTCTGCTGGGAGAACAAAGTGTCCGAGCAGCCACCGGAGCCAGAGCAGAGACCAGAGCAACGGAGGAAGACGCCGAGGGACCTGCCCATACTGACACAGGTGTCACCTGCTATTCGCCACCTCACAGTGGCGGATAGTAACTCCATAAAATTCCGAAAATACATAATTTTCAGAATTTGATGAATACCATACTTTCTATCCTCATACTAATGTACTAATGTATGGGGAGTGTGGAAATTAACGCAGGGGGACATAAACAGGAGATATCAGCGATATCTCCTGTGTTAAGTTTCTTCATGAATACTAAAATAACGGTAATTAAGGAAAATGTCAAAAATTATTTTAGTGTTGATGAATAGGCCCCATAATAATGTGGATGTCTGCTTCTGTCCGGGCCCAGGGAGTTCTTTTCTTAATTCCCCAATGCAGGAATATCCTGTTCTTCAATTACTGTATTTGCTATTGATAAGTGTTGCCCTGGGTCTCTTATATGCCTTATTGAACAGCAACAAAGTGGTTGACATATTTAAGGCCCTCATCCCTGTCAACATTAGGGATTGTTGATGTTCTATGTTGGTTGTAAGATTGTGTAATGAATACAACCATACTTGGTCTCCTTGCTCGTTGGTTCTAGGTTTATACTGTATGTAAGGAGGTTCTTACCCACTTCACCAAAGCCTTATGTACAATTACTTGATTGAAGTTTTTTTATAGAAACTTTTCATTAAGGTTATTTACTTCAATATAGTTTTCTTTCTTCGAATAGTTCCTGCAAAGTTGTATTACTGTCTTCTGGGCAGGGACGTATTTATAATGGGTGCAGGGTGTGCGGGGCCCACACCGCACACCCTGCACCCATAAAACTTACCTCTCTGGAGTCCCACGTCGGCTCCAGTGTCTGCGCCTGTAAAAATGGCTGGAAAATGGCCGCCGCAGCCATTTTCCGGGTGACCTGTGCATGCGCTATAGACTCTATGCACACTCTAGTGCCCAGAGTCAATAAGTGCACACCGCTCAGTGCACAGCTGGGGGATGTTGTTAATACAATTTCTTTGTTGATAGCTTCTTATTGAGTTGGAAATACTGAAATGTCTTGGTGACTTTTTCCTCCACCCTTACGTTTGAGGCAGATTCAATTGGTCATGAAGCAGCAGACAGAAGGTGGAGATGTATCAATCCTTGCAGAGAGATAAATTGGAGAATTTACCCAAAGCAACCAATCAGCTTCTAACTCTTTTAACAAGCCGATTAATTGCTTTGGACAATGTCTTCACTTTATCTCTCTGTGAGACCTCGATACATCTCCCCGGAAAAGCTTTATCTACTCCCCTGATGCACATCATTGAGTATCCAGGATAATACGACTAGAGACAAGAGACATAACCTAACTCATGTCCTCTCCATCCAAACACAACTGTCCGCATAAAGCCTTACACTGCAGCTATCAACATTCTGCATTTAATTACACACCAGTAACACAGATGTTTCCTAATTTCATCAATACAAATATGATTGACTGTTTTTTTGCAGAGAAAAATACAAATATGTAAAAAAAAATGTATAGTTTTGCTTCAAACAATAGAGAAATAATAAATACACAGTGGCCTTTAATTATATGACCAGAGAAACAAATTTTCAAACGTGTAAAAGTTTTAATCAAGTAGTCACCACTGTGGAGTTATTTTTCTTTCTAGTTGTTTACATTGTAATGAATCATTACTGTTTGTGAGAGAATAGCCCAGTGGGATTGCAGTCTTCTGGGTAGGAGATGATATACAGAAATAACACAAACTCTGAGCACAACTTCATATAAATGAAAACAAAACACAAGCCACATGCTTGTCCAGCGTTTAGTGAAGAGTTATCACTTCATTATCCCTTCATTTCTACAAAAGTAGGGAAAATTTTAACTTTTGTAGAAATTGCCATTCATTATAAAGGTAACGCAGGAGATATCATGGATATAGCCACTTACCTTCAGTCCCAATCTGGCCTGCTGTCACCATACAATAGAATGGATGGGAACCTAAAGTCATTTAAGGTTCAGAAAATAAAACATTTTCGGAGCTTGACAGCGGGAAAAAAACACCGTCTTCAGATGATGCCGATTTCTGGACCCTGCTCCTTTCCTATGTGAAGGATTCCCAGATGAGCACTAGGTGCGTATGCGTGTACCCAAGTTCACTCCAGTGGCGGATCTAGACTTTTCTGTTAGGGGGGGTGGTTTAATAATAACCCTGACTCCTCCTCTTTTCTATCCTGGCACCACCCCTTTCTAGTTCCAACTCCTTCCCTTTTAAAACTGTTTTTTTTTTGTAGTTTGATGGTCACATGGATTAATCCAATTTCTATATTTCTTATTTGGGAGCACCTGTGTATACAAACGCTTGGTGTGATTCTCATTTAGCTCCAATACTACAATAGATGACAGCTTTTGCTTGGATTTCACATAGAAACGTGTGTGTGCCCTCCATGCTCTCCCCTCAGCGATGCCAGAAGGTGCAGTACAGTACAGTGGTGACCACAAGGTGCCGCCCAGTATTCCTGGAGACACACGCACACACATATATTAACACCAGGGTCCGGCACTCCTTAATACATACAATGCTGTGTTGTGTGCCTTCACAGAATCCAAAGTAATAATAGTCACAGGTGTGGCACTCCAAACAGTAAATCCATCACTGGACAGCGCATCTGTAGGTCGGGTGTGCAGTCCCGCCTCGCTTCAGTACGCCCCTTCACTGGGTGATAAAGGTAAGCTCCAGTTTTGTGTTTTTATGTCCTGATGAAAATGTGATTAAAACATTGAAACGTTCACCTACAGATGCGCTGTCCAGTGATGGATTTATTGTTTGGAGTGGCACACCTGTGACTATGTTATATATATATATATATATATATATCACACACACATATTACATAGGGACATACATACACACCCACAACTCTTACATAGGGAGATATGTACACACCCACACTTACATAGGGACATACATACACACCCACACTTACATAGGGACATACATACACACCAACACATACATAGGGGCATACATACATACACATCCACACATACATAGGGACATACATACATACGCAGCCACTTACATAGGGACATACATACATACACACCCACACTTACATAGGAACATACATACAGTACATACACACCAACACATACATAGGGACATACATACATACACACCCACAACTCTTACATAGGGAGATACGTACACACCCACACTTACATAGGGACATACATATATACACAGCCACACATACATAGGGACATACATACATACACAGCCACTTACATAGGGACATACATACATACATACATACATACCAACACTTACATAGGGACATACATACACACCCACACATACATAGGGACATACATACATACACACACACCCACACATACATAGGGACATACATACATACACACCCACACTTATATAAATTTTATCATAAGCCACACGCGATTCGCGTATCTCAGCTAGTAGCAGCACTCAGGCCCCGGATACCGGAGCAGCAGAGTGGGAGGCGGGCCCATCAGCCAGCAGCAGCAGCACTAGACCCCGGACACAGAAGCAGGAGGGGAAGGTGCAGAGCGGGAGGCGGGCCCATCAGCCAGCAGCAGCACTAGTCTGCCGGAGCAGGAGGGGGAGCAGCAGGCCCCGGAAAGAGGAGCAGCAGAGCGGGAGGCGGGCCCATCAGCCAGCAGCAGCAGCACTTAGTCCCTGGAAACAGGAGGAGCAGAAGGGGGAGGAGCAGAGCGGGAGGCGGTCAAATCAGCCAGCAGCAGCACAAGTCCCGGGAGCAGCGGAGCAGGAGGCGGGCCCATCACCAACCAGGATGAAGACGCTGCTCAGTGTTACTGACTTCTGAGTCCCAGAGCAGAGAGGCAAAGACGCTAGGGGGGGCGATCGCTCCAATCGCCCCCCTCTGGATCCGACACTGGTTTACTCGTGCAATAACACTGCCAAGTCAGACCCGGCAGTGCTAAGTTTCACTGCTAGTGGTGATAGGGATATGTGGGGACAGCTGATCTTCAGATTAGCTGTTTCCACACTGGAGCAATTGATGAACTGCTCTGGTGATTTTGTATGCACCGTTGCTAAACGCAGTGAGCTGGATATTTCATTATCGGGGGCCAGCCTGCTCCCAGTAATGAATAGGCTCCCACGTCCTGGTGAATTGTATTTTTTTTTTAAACTATAAAAACAAACATAGTTTAATGTTTCCACAAGTTTCCATTGAAGGTATGCAGTCATTATGTCTCTGATCATAATATCAACACCAGAAGGTCGACATTGATGATGTCAACGTGATTAAAATGTTGAGATTATTGTCAACACCTGCAAAGCGTCAACCTTGTCGTAATGTCGAGATTTTCACTAGGCTTAGGCTTAGTGTTACCATTAGTGTTAGGGAGAGAATTTTACACACAAATAAAACAGACATTGTCAACATTTTAACAATGTCGACATTCTCATGGCGACCCAATGAATGTCCACATAATCTACCACACCCTCACTCAAAACATTTTAGCATAAAGCTCTCTTTCCTATAGGGCAGCAGTTCATATAATTTATATTCGTCACTGCCATAAAGCACAGAAGTCATGAGTACCAAGCCAACCAAGGAACCGTGTCTGCATGGATTTCCTGCAGGTTTCCTCCCACAGTCCAAGAATACACTGATTAGTTAAGCTGCTGCTGACTAAAATAGACCACACTTGCCAGACTTTTTTTACCCCAACACTGAGATATCCTGGAGGTAAGGTCCAGGAGTAAACTGCAGAGGGCATGGTGATGCGATTCGCATCATCGTTCAACAACCATGGTAATGATGATGTAAGATCAAGTAGAGCCGTCTCCTTCTACACTGAAGAAGTTGGCTGGATGCTGGAGTCTGAGAGCAGAACACCAAATACATGTGTATCCTGGGCATCCCAAGAGAGTAGGCATGTATGTAATTAATCCTTGTTTGTTTGCGAGTCTGGCAGGGAGTTTAAACTGTAGACTCCACTGGGAGTCTCTGTAGAGTGTAACTATCTGGAGCTTCTGCCCAATAAGCAACACCATCTATAGAAGTCACTTCGCCAGGCCAGCTCTATATCTGAAGAGCTGGCCAAGCGGGTAACGTTTCATGCATACCGGCATTAAAAACTGTTGGTATGGATCGCAATCAAATTGCGATACATGACACATGCCACCCTGAAAGAGAATGAAGAGTAACAGTCCCATTCCTATATTAAAGCTGTAGTTGGTTAATCATATTATAATCTGACCCTTGTTCCAAACAGCAATATGGACGCTTACTGAACCTAGCTATTTAAGAAAAGTCTTGCCCAGTGCCATCTCACACTTATTTATAAGCAGCGTTTATTTCCAGTGTGGGGTGTAATACTACATCTGCACACGATTAGGTTAATTTAGAGCTAGATGTTAATATTTGCACCTAATTTGAAAATTTGAACTGCATGCTGCAGAAGTAATTTCGCCTAAAGGATGCACATTTATTATCACAACTTGGGGTCTAATACAGCGTGGGTACTATGCTTGTTTCCAGGGCTTTTAACTTGCACATAATTTCTCTGTGCATGCTAACAAGGTAAAAGACTACATGTGCAGGGCCCCCCGCAGACCCCGTGGCGTTGGGGGCTGCAGATTCCATGCCGGACCTCTAGCGTCTGTCAGGGCAGCACATAGTGCATAGTGTTACCTGGAAGTGCTGGGAATGCTGACACCCCCGGTAGAAGATGCAGAAAGTTGTATCTTCTCCCGTGAAACCCCTGACAACGAGCATGAGACTCCTGACAATGAGCATGGAACCTCTGATGACGAGCATGAGACCCCTGACAATGAGCATGAGAACCCTGCAAGGAGAATGAAACCCCTGACAACGAGCGTGAAACCCCTGCCAACGGGCATGGAACCCCTGACAATGAGGATGAAACCTCTAGCAACAAGCATGAAACCCCTGGCAACGAGCATGGATCCCCTGACAATGAGCAGGTCATTTAAAAGTAATTAGTAGCCTTATGTGGGGTATAAAATAATGTCAGGGGCAAAAATGTATGTGACATAATGTGAAATGGGCATTACAGTGTGTGGCATAATGTGTAATGGGCATTATGGCGTGTGGCATATTGTGTAATGGGCATTATGGTGTGTGGCATATTGTGTAATAGGAATTACGGTGTGTGGCATATTGTGTAATGGGCATTACTTTGTGTGGAATAATGTGTAATGGGCATTATGGTGTGTGGCATAATGTGTAATGGGCATTATGGTGTATGGAATAATGTGTAAGGGGCATTACGGTGTGTGGCATAACATGTAATGGGCAGTATGGTGTGTGGAATAATGTGTAATGGGCATTATGGTGTGTGGAATAATGTGTAAGGGGCATTATGAAGGAGGAAAAATGACAAATAATGTAAACTGACTATGGGGGGGTGGGGGCACATTTTTAACTGTTTGCACTGGGTGTCATATTGCCTAGAAATGGCCATGTATTAGTTTTAACAAAATGCCATGGGGACGCAGGAACTTTTTTGGCAGGGAGGAGCAAAATGTATAGTTACGCCACTGTACATGTGCAATTACAAAACGATAGGAAAAATAAAGGAGGGTACGATGGTCTGATGTAGGCCAGTACAGTAAGGCACTTATCTTATGGACTAAATCCTTTCCAATCCACCAGAAATTGTGATGAACCATTAAAGTGTCCAAAATTAGTTTGATCTGGTACTCTACTTGCTCTTCAACTAAAACCACTGTAGGTGGACTTACAACAGGAGGAGAAGCGGTTGATATGTTGAAGAGGAGTATTTTTCTAAGCCTGTAGTCAGTTTACAGAAGTCATCGAAATGCCAGCACAGGGAAATAGACAAACCATGGCACAGGAGTGAGAGGGGAAAGGTTATGTGTAGATCTGTGTGAGACATAAGAAGGGTATTTCCCAGCATTGGCCTCATGGACAGTTGGCTGTAAGTCCTTGTGTACCACATTTTATGGGGAGCGAGTGGGGCTAGTAAGGATGTATTCACATAACTGCCACTAAACATCAGCAGTGAGACACATCAGAACTCCTGCAGGTTCTCATCCCCTGGTACCAGGATTCATGCTGTGTATTATAAGCATAGGGTTCACCACTGCAAAACCTTTCATTCCTTTGTGCAGTTCCCTTGGGAAATCTAGGACTCCCATTAGGTTACAAAGTCCAGGTCAGGGAGTATACATTGCTGGGGACATAGCAGGTTCACATGCAACCAGGAAGATTGGGTTTTATATAATTCATTTAGAATGTTATGGTTATATGGTGGCTTTTGTAATGTACATGGCTCATGTTAATTTCTGTGATAGCAATTGATTCAACTGGGGGTGATCTTTATAACCCAAATCGTGTCAGTCATCTCAGTCATCAGTGGGAAACAACTGATGTGATCTGTAATATGAGTTAAGTTAACCATAAATGGAAAGGTCTGATTAACACCCTAGAGCAGAGATTCCTAAGCTCCTCCATTACAGTCCACATTTTAAAGATATCAATGCTTGAGCACAGGTGACTTAATTAGTAACTCAGTTAATTTGATTCAACCATCTGGACTCAAGAATGAATATCCTTAAAACTTGCACTGTAATGGTGGACTTTGGGAATGTCTGCCCTAGTGAATCTAGTCACTTTAAGCACTAACCTACAGAACTGTATTGCCAGCACCTAACCCAAAAAAACTGAACTGGAAACATTTGGGATATCATACGGCTAGTTATTTATATGTCTGGATTTAACGCTCTTCACTCCCTAGACTACCTTAGACTCATCTTCTCTTACCCATCACCATATTACTCCATAATCTCAAACTCTTTCATGTATCTTCCTGTGTTAAAAAAACAAATGTAAATGATAAATGTAGTCTGACAGTCATTTTTATGCTCCAAAATGACTATACGAAGAAGCAGTCATCTGTTACATCCAATTATGTCACCTTTTGCCTAGGACTATGTGGTCTTTCCACACATATGGGCCTGGGTCTGAGCACAAGCCAAAGACACACCTACTCAGGGTCGAACTGTCCATAGTGGTACAAGGGAAATCTCTGGTGGGTTTCACCCCCCTCCTCTAATGTCAGGTTCCATACCGTGCACTCTAATGATACATTGATAATCTAGTGGAGTTGTTCTCAACAGGTCGTGATTTCAGGATTTCTGTCTGTGCAAACAGGTGGAACAATTACTGACTCAGCAAAATAGATTAACTCACGTATGCATGAATAAAGAAATCCACAAAGCATGGCATGTTGGTATTACTTGAGTACTGGAATTGAGAGCCCCTGCTCTAAAGGGTCAGTTACGTGGTAGAGCAGGAATGGATATGGGTGCTTGGTTTTTGTCTATAGAAACTAGACCAAGATTCACCTTCTTAAGCTGGCCACACATCTAAAGATTGTCTGTCCAACCAGCCAACTAGTTGATTGGTTGGAATGAAATCTGGTAACATATGGGAGTAACTGATGATCAGCAATTTGCTCCTAAATGCCAGAAAACAGATGAAAATGGACGTCAGAGAAGTTTGTTAAATGTTTGATCTAAACAATTTTTTCAAACAACAGTTTTTGTCCATTTTCCGGTGTTTGGGAGCAAATTGCTGATTGTCATTTACTTTCATAGTTCTTACATAACCAGATTTTCATTCTAACCAATCAACTAATTGGATGGTTGGATGTAAGTTGGTCTAGTGTGTGGCCAGCTTTACCAATCAAAATGAGCACTTGCCTAATATTGTGTAGGTCCCTTTCGTACTGCCAAATATACAGTAGACACAGAAATAGATGCACACATTTGGCATAGGGGTTAAAGGGTCTTTCTGAAAAATAAAATGTAGCTACTTTTTTCTGTCAGTAAAATTATACCCCTTTTCCACCAAAATTCCTGGTCTGACCCGGAATTGGAACAGAGTTCCTATCCGGATCAGACCCGGAATTTAGCTGGCGCCGACTCAGGATATTCCCGAGTCGGCGCCGCTCACACCGGAGTCGGGTCTGCATAGACCCGGCTTTCCCGGCGTGAAAGTGGATGCTTGGAGATGACGTCATCCCCAAGCGCCACTGAAGCCGGACCAATCAGCCGGCTAGCAGCGCACTCCAGGTCATCGTGACCCGGAGTGCGCTGTTCTCACGGCAGGGTTTCACGGGCTAAGCCCGTGTTAAACCCTGCTATTTACCTGGGTTGGATTGCCGGGTCACTAGACCCGGCGATCCAACCCTCACCCCTTTTACACCAGGGAGCTGCCTGGGTTAACCCTTCAATAACCTGGGTTTTAGCTCCGGTGTAAAAGGGGTATTAGTGAGAGGTGGGAACAATGCTATACTGTTTATGAAAAAATGCAACCAAACTACACTCTATTTTCCATGCTGGGACTTGTAGTTCCACAGCCACTGTCTGGTCACAGGTTGCCTACATCTGATGTACAGTGCACTATATTTTGCTTTTGAGTAGAATGAGAAATGTATATTTTTGCTAAACTACTGTATATAGCAATAGAAGGGATTAAGGTGTTGCGAATGTGCTCGAACAAAAAAGTTTAAAGAAAATAAAAAAGCCCTTTGTGACTTTACAAGCAGCCTTCATTGAATTACGTACTATATTCATATAAATCCATTTATTCCAAGTGTTACCCATTAATTGTTTTGATAAACTGTTATTGGAGTCAATAATTGATTGCATCTGCTCAGCGCATTTCCTCTAAAGCAATAGAATCAGCACAATTGTATTTTGGAATTCAGCGATCTGCATTTTAATTTAGAGAAGTGGAATTATCTGAGTGATCACTCACTTATAGCGTAAATCTATAGGAGTCACTTAACAAAGCCTCATCGTGCAACACCTGCAAAAAGAAAGAAACAGTCATGAGGAATAGATACCATGTACATTTCATCTACTGTTTGCTCATATTGTTGCTATTGCAGATATCATCCTTTATTTATGGAGAACTAGACAGATTATAACACTGTGGTCAAGCTCAGGAGACCTTATTACAGTATATTTAAAGTCTAGGGGGTAAATTTACTAAGATGGGAGTTCTATTAAGAAGTGATGTTGCCCATAGCAACCAGATTCCAGGTATTATATTCTAGAAGGTGCTAGATAAATGAGAAGTAGAATCTGATTGGTTGCTATGGGCAACATCACTTCTTAAATAGAACTCCCATCTTAGTAAATTTACCCCTAGAAGTATAACAATGTTTTGCTACTTGGAATATAATTAATTACAAGTATAAAGAGAAATGATGTGCTGCTACCCATAACAACCAATCAGATATCAGCTTCTGTCAATTTAGTGTAGCTAGTGAAAGCCAATATCTGATTGGTAACAAAGATTTAAGGGGCCCATACATCAATCATCTATTGGGCCAATCCTCTGTTTTGCTGATGACTGGGACGGGTGATCGGCAAAATCCAACATGTTCTCGATTCATACCCAAAAATTATCAGAAATGGCGAGTCAGGATTTTCAATATGTAGTATTTTGGGGATCCACCGAGAAATTGCAGATCACAGGATCGGAATTGGGAATTCACCCGCTAGATGTGTGCACTGCATTATTCTAAGTTTTCTACTTGGGTGATGAAGAAAAAGGGATTGGGGGGGACTTCAATGTTATTAATACAGAAGCATTACAGAGAGATGTAGTTAAAATACCGACATGCGGCATCAAGGCTGAAGAAATGCCGCCGCTGGAATGTCAATCCCCGGCTAGAAGACCGGCGCCAGAATACCGTCAGGAGTTGACATCCCCACACCAGGAATTCCGACAGCCAGGATGCCGAATGAAAGTATAGCGGGGCTGGTTAGGACATAGCCATGGGGAGGAGGGTTAGGTTTAGCCATCACAGGGGGGTTAGGGTTAGACTAGGGGAGAGGGGAGGTTCGGGTTATGTACCCCCGGGGGTGTGTTAGGCACCACTGTGGGTGGGTTAGGTTTAGGCAGTAAGGGGGAAGATTAGGTTTAGGCACTATAGGGGAGGGTTAGGATAGGGTAGGGGGAGGGTTAGAGTTAGGATGTACAAACAGAGGGTTAGGGGGAGGGTAGGTATACTTATAATATAGAGGAATAGAATGCAGATCGGGCATAGAACAATTTTCCACTAATAGAATGATAGAATTAGGGGAGATATGTTGTTATGCCTCATATTATACATTTGGTACCTACAGTACATGCACTATGGGGTGGTCTATATTGCACTAAGCAAAACATCATGTCATACTAGTCTGTTGGTTGGCTGTTTTAAAAATGTGTACACTCTACCATAGACATCAACAGCCCAACTTTTGGCTGAATAGTCTGCCTTTACCATGGGCAAGAGACAGAGACAGATCTCAGGGGCCCCCTATCTATGACTTACAGCAGTAGTGCACTGCGAGCTGTAGAAATTTAAAAGAGGGAGGATGGAGTCCAAGCAGGCAGCCGGGTTGCCATGGATGGTGAAACTGTAAGGAACCATCAATGGTAGAAAACCATATAATAGTGGACCAGTGATGATTTCTCCCACTGATGGTCTTCTCTGCTATTTTATTCACTGACTTGCGGGCCAATCAGAAGTGGTGGCATGGCTTCGTGGGTCGCACTGGGGGTGGAGCTACTTTATTTTATATCCTGACACCAAGTATTAGTAAAAAAAAAATCGGGGCACCTCTATTCCATCGATAGTGGAGAACCATTGTATCTCCACCATCAATGGTGAAACCATCTAAAATCGGATGTTAACCATCGATGGTTTGCCAGCATTGATGACAAACCCTAGTCCACTCTACCCAGGAGCCATATCCAGATGATGCACCTCCCAAAAGAAGACACTGCTTTGGTTTTGTTTGTTTTTTCAGTGTAGAGTATGGGTCTCTTAGATACGGATGTGGGGACTTCAGGTGGGGGAAGAGATGGGATTGCAGTCTTCCTCTAGAGGCTGCAAAACTGTTAAGAGCCGTTGTGACAGCTCATATCTGCTGCAGGTTCCAGCCAGAGCTGAGAGGGTTAACAGGTAAAGACAGCCACAGTGAGGTTTGGTCCAGGCTGATTGCTCCCAGCTGGGAAGCCTCTGTAAGCATGCAGCACTCAGCTGCTCATAGTGGTAATTACAAGAGGCTAGTCTCATTTGCTCATACAGGATTGGCTCTGACTTCTGTTATAGAGCAGCCAGCCCATTCCTGCCTTTCCAGAGATAGTTTATTGTGTCGTGCTATCTGGTCCCTGTATCTGCTGTTTGTTATTCCTGGTTCCTGTCCTGGCTCTGCTTTGTGTTACCTGTACCTGTTGCAAGTATACATGGAACAATCATTGTGCTGCAAATTCACTCTGCAAGCCATTCGTGTTGTGTACTGTTGCTATTCCATCCTGCAATATATGTACATATCTCTTGGTGCTATTCTACTCTGCATTATATGTTATGCTGCAATTCCATACTGCCTACTGCATGTGTATCTGAGTTTATTGCTATACCACCTTGTAATATATCTTTTGTTTGTGATTGCCACTATTTTATGTAGTTGTGTTTATATCCAAACGTATTCTGTTATTGTCCGCAGTGCATGCTGCTCTGTGGTAATTACCCTGCGATATTATTACTTAGTATTGATGACATTCACGCTACCTGTTTATTAGTGTGCATTCTATCTTGTTTGTATCCATGGCTGCAGGCTGCTCCATGGTTATTACCTTTGTACTTCTACTGCAGTTTTACCTTGAAAACTTCTATTATATGTTTAAGCCCCTACTGTCCGGAGACCTGGCGGCATCCTAAGTACCGTTAAGTGTGTCATACTCTATGGTAACAACAGGTGGTTGTTATAGGCAGAAGTCTTCCTTAGAGCGACTCTAGGGAATTTATACAAATACAGGGGAGATTCATTACACACACATTCAATTTCTGACAACTTTCTGGTTAAGATATTGCTTAGATGCCAAACTACACTGATGCGATACAGATGGGATAGTAATTGCCAGAGTGAGATCATAACACCTCTCTGGTGACTCTCTTTTTAATCTTTTTATTTTAAATACACTACATACAAACAATATAATTTTGTCCAAAAAAGATATCAGAATATGGGTATCAAAAATAGGGAATATAGCACAATAACAGAAGTGTCACAATCCGTTTCTCCATATTATTACAAATAATGTCATTTTATTTTATTTACTAATCTTCAAAAATACCATATATATAAAACAATATATCAAATACAACTGTAATATTAAATACAACTTTAAGAGAGGAGAAAGGGAAGGTAAAAGGGGGAGAGAAAGAAGAATAAAAAAAGGAAAAGCAGGAGAAAGATGGTGTGTTGCTGCTGATATCCACTGTGACATAAAGATCAATCTTAATGGGGAGCTCCTGGCAGTGAGGAGTTGTGATAGGTGAACCAAGGACTCCAGACCTGTTGGTATGTAGGTACTGTGTTGTTGAGCAGGGAAGTAATATATTCCATAGAAGAAATATACCATAGCCTTTCAATTAAAGCTGTTTTGTTATGAGGGTGAGGAGATTTCCAATGTTTGGCTATCAAAAGTTTAGAGGCATTGCATATAGCCAAAGCAATTTATTTACAGGCTTTGATGTCGAACTCAGAGGCTCTTGGAGCAGTATTACAAGCGGATCCATGGGTACAACAAGGGAGATAATTTCTGACATTAAGGTTACCATCATAGTCCAAAACTGATGGATCACGGGCAATCCCACCAAATGTGGAGAAAAGAACCTTCCATACCGCAATTACGCCAACATCTATCAGAAGAGTTTGGGTACATGTGATGTAGTTTGTTGGAGGTTAAGTACCAGCAGGTGTAGACTTTGAAGGACGTTTCCCTGGTGCTTGCACTAATAAAGGCTTTTGAGATTTGCAGTCGTATACGGGCCCATCCCTCCTCATCTAATTGTAGCCCAACATCGCATTCCCAAGGTAATTTCAACAGAGAGATCATACCTTTACGCCACACCGAATATAGACATTGGCGTTCAAACTGGGTGGGTTGACGAAGAGTTCTAGATTGACATTGAGTCCGTATAAAATGGGTAATCTGGAGATAAGGGTAGTGAAGGTTGGGAGGGAGGTGATATCTTCCTTGAAGATCTGTAAAGTTGGGGGGAGCGAACTCTCCAGAAAGATGCAAAAAAAGTGTTATACCCGATGAGAGCCATGGTGCAGCCCAGTTTGTCGAGAAACCTGGAGGAAATAGAGGATGTTTCCATATAGGAGTTAAAGGAGATGGAAATGATGTGAGTGAAGAACGACGATTAATTGTATCCCATGTCGCCAGAGTAAATTGGATGGAAGGGTGAGAGTAGGCTGAGGCTGGTCTGTGAATCCGTGGAAGCCAGGAAAGAAAGGCTACGCCTAAATCCGGGGAGGATGCGTTTTCTATATCAACCCATTTTTTTGTGCCTGGGAAAGAGTGCCAGGAAATGATATGGCTCAATTGGGTGGCGTAATAATAATTCTGTATTAGTGGAAGACCTAAACCACCATTTCCCGGTGGTTTGGACAAAGATAAACGGCTAAAATCTTGTTTTTTTACCTTGGTGACTCTCTTTTTAATACGTGTATTGTTGCTGTACTTGTTGCTTGCAATGCGACAATGCAGGGTGTCACTTAGAGCAGAGATAAGTGACAAAACATCTCACCCTCCATAATTACATATCTGCATTTGTGATTATTTCTCCATACCTGAATTATTGCCACATATCTCCCAATATTGGTCTGCCACAAATCGGAATAAGCAGTCATCAGCATACACACACAAGAAGGGGGTGTGGTCATTCAGTGTTGCAGCATTCCATATCCTCTGAAGTTGTGCCTAGTGCTTTAGAAGTGTTCCCCTCTACTGAAAATCCTAAGTGTGGTCCAGTGCATACCTATGGTCAATTGGCCTTCTGCACTGATTTATATCACTGGACACTTTAGGAGCACGACTTTCAGTTTGCCAAGTGATGTTAACTCCACCAGCTTCAAACAGTCACACTGTATTCCAGTTCATTTGTGCAACCTGAGGCCAAAAATTGCAAGAGCATCCAGTTCCCCAAACTCCTCTCCTCCATCACCTTGACAGTGCTGACTTACTTGATATAGCCAGTAGTCTCAGCCACTTTCCTCACAGTGCATTCAGAAAAGCCACAAGTAACATTGACTTGAACTTCCTCCTATATTTACTGTTTGAGGAACTCAATGACTGACAACAGGACCAGTGTGGTTGCTTCATTTGCAACTAATCCAGCAGTGCGTTACCTGACATGGTCACAACAATGCGATCTTCCAGCAGCCGCCAATGGCAGAGGGACCTCCTGGATCGTCTGCATCCCTGTACCCTCCCCCAGTGTCTGCCATGCTGCCGATCACTGTTGATCGGACAACCCGGCAGGACCCCCCCGCCCAATGGTTGCAGAGAGGAGCAGCCATTGGGGAAATGTAAATGAACTAGACCTCAGCCCCCTAGTGTATACGAGGAGGCTGCTCAAAGGAGAAGCCACCGGGGATATGTAAAGTTGTGATGTCCCAATGATTTATATTCCGATATATCGTTGGTTGATATTAAAAAACAAAAAATGTATATTGTTATGCATTTCAAAGAATTTTTTTTTTTTTTCCATAAAATCGTGTTGGATAACTTATAAATAGACGTTCTTGACCTAATTCAGTCATAAAAAAACCCGACAATCTCTGAATGGTTTTTGTAAAAAATATTAGCCAGCTAAGTCAGTGGTGTCACTAGGAGGGTGCGGTACGCACTGGGAGACACCAAAATAGGAGAGCTGCAGTTGCTGACTTGCGTATGCGCTAAGGATGGACAATCGCAGGGTCTGTATCAATATTTTGTATAGATCTGTTGCAACAGTGTATCCATATGCACCAGTAATCAACAGAAACATCAATATTTTGGAACTACAGTAGCTGGGATATCCGGGGTTGCCCGGGTTGAAGACTGGACCCTGAAGTACACCTAAAGTCTTATTTGTTTACACTGTCCTCGCCTCTAACCCCATTCCATTGATCCTGAAAAGGACCCCACTATATATGCAAACAGTGGCATAATTACCATGCAAGGGGTGCGGCTGCTATGGTGCCTGAGTTGCCTCTGTGGCCAGCCGCTCTCCCTGCCCCCAGTCATGACACAAGGTGGGCCGGTCCATTCAGGGCCGTAGGGAGGGGCCCGTGTGTCAGCAGTGTTGATTTGGTGCCAGCCCACCAGCTGATTACAGCTGGCGCACTGGCAAGGAGTCATGGAGAGACAGCGCCACCAGTCGCGAGGCAATCAGAGCTGGCCAATTAGCAGTGGCGGTTGCTGCTTGGCTGCTGGTACCTGAGCTCAGATTGGCTCGCAACCAGCGCCAGATTCAAATTGCGCCTGCGTGGTCTGTTCATGTCTGCCGCTGCCACATATGCGCACAGGAGACTAGCATCTTCAAAAGAATGGCATTCGCTAGTATGCTGCTATATTAATGGTTTGTTTCAAGGCTCGATTGGCATCAAAACAGTGGCATCGCATTCTGAGTTTCTATTCATTGTGATTAGTGATTGATTGTGAATACATGCATGCCAGTCACCCCCTGCGCATAGAGGGCCTGATTCACTACGGATCGCTATTCTGCTTATACACACGCAATGCAGTCGCTAATATCAGCGATGATATGTAAATGTTTGCATTGCGATTGCAGCCTGACATAAGGACGCCCACTTCCCCTTACTCACATCCATATAATGGCCAACATAGAGAAACAATCGGTAACATCGGACAGTTAATGAAGCCCTAACCTTACTCAGGAATTACTTCAGTGAAAGCTATGAGGCCTCAGGCGGTATCTGGTATCACAGTGGCTAATTTATACACGCCCATGCAACAGTGTTAAAATGCAGTGGCAAGCCAGCGTTCGCCAGACCACCACGTCACCACCCACAAACAGCACTTCCTTTCATTCACTCTGCCATGGGTCTGTGTATCCTCTGCGATCTCAGTCCCAATCGCAGTCCCGATCGCAGTGGCTAGTTCGCGCACACGCACTGCTAAGCATACGCAGTACGCAACAATCGACCGATTTTCGTGCGTATAAGCATCTGCGTTCCTTGCTGAATCAGGCCCAGAGACCAGAGCATTGAAAATCAAACATTTTGCTCATCTACATGGTTTAAATGACCCCTCCCAACCATCCCCGTCCCCCATCCACTCTCTGCCACATTTTAGTTTGCTGGCTGTATCGGGGCCAAATAAGTGAATCAACAAATATATTGGATTTCTTGTATAAGTGTAATATCACTTCAGTACTGTGACAAATTATTAATAAATTGTGTCCTCTCCTAGGATTCGCCCAGGTTACAAAAATGCAAGTGGCTGCGATCTCAGATGCACAGCCGCAGGCATAGGAGGCAGTGGTCAGACAGAGAAGCTGCACCTTCCATTGGATTGGTGTAAGTTTCGATGGTGCAACCGATGGTGGCAGAGAAGGACGTACCAATCGGTATTACATCATGTATGGATGCTGACAGTGGGCGTCTTCAGCCGCACAGATGTACATAAGGGAAGGGGCTTCTGGTGGCATTTGTAAAAAATCGCAGATGGGCGATCGCCAATACACGCCGCTGTGCCCAGCTCTGAATCAGACCCTTTATGTCTAATTGGTATAGAACAGTGATGGGGAACCTCCTGCTTGGGGGCCGTATAAGGCCCTCGGAATCATTTGGTTTGGCCCTCTGAACTTTTTTCTGCTAGCCTCATTTGGCTAGCAGGGTGCCTAGAATGGCACAAGGCAGCCAGAATCTATGCAGCAGTGCCACCTGGAGCATCCTTAGGATGCTTCAGATGGTCACACCGCTGCCCTTACAGCTCCCCGGACCATCCTCAGGATGCAGTGGGCATTGCTGTAATCACCAGCGATTGCGGCCCCGCCCGTGTGACGTCACGTGCAGGGGTCATGGCCTGAACCCGGCCCTCAAATAATGTTATATATATCAAAATGGCCCTCGGCAGAAAAAAGGTTCCCCGCCTCTGGTATAGAATAATGTGATTAGGTTTGTCTAGAGGAAATCGCATCCTATTGATGTGCTTGTTACACTATAACTAGGCATTTCATATTACCATCCGTTGCTGCAGCCGGATAGCAGTTTACATGTAGAGCCTGGGAGAGCAAAAATTTTCTATTTTATAATGTGCTGCAAACCCCTTTTTGTGTATATTATGTACATAGGCCCTCATTCAGAGCCGTTCGCTATTTGCGGTCGTTCGTTCAAAAACAAGGGGTGGCTATTCAAATGATCCGTTCGCAAATTGCAGTCTGTTCACATCTCTAAGTCTGAACGAGCGAGCAAAACATACGCTCGTTTATTTGATAAAAACGCCCCCTGGCCGCTCGCACCATACGTCATGTCCGCTATTTATTTGATTAATCGAGTACATCGTACAGCGTATGAACTGCTCGCTATTCTTGTGGTTGGTTTTTTCAACCGCTATTTTGCGAGCAGTTCTGAGTTTAAAAAAACCAAGTGACGTGGTCAATGACGCTGCTGGATTAATTATGCACACCCTTAAAACGCCCGTTTTGACCTTTAAGCACGCCTGCGTTCGAATTCCACTCCCCCGTTTTCAAGCACCTTCCCCTGTTACCACCCACATACGCCTCATTCTGTCACTCAAAATAGCAGGCACTCGCTATATAGCGTACAAACGATTTTCGGCCGCACTGACTGGTTCGCGCATGCGTACTAAAAACCGTACGCATGCGCAGATGTGCGAACATCGCTCGGAACGAGCGTACTGCCGCTAACGAGCGGCTCTGAATGAGGGCCATAGTTTGCTTGAAACTGTGCAGAATAAAAAGAATTGTTAGGTGACCTTAGAACAGCTCAGTGCTCATTTGTAAATGTGAATGAACAGCTCTTATCTAATAGACCTCCATCAGGGAACGGTGAAACTCTTTAAGGTAATTTACAGTATCAGCATTGCTGCGGAGCCTTACACAGAGCCTGAGCTTTTACATAAGCTTTTTACACAGAGTCTCAATAAAAGTATAACCAGCAGCTTGCTGATGCTTGGTGGGGATCCCAAGATAAATGAAAAGTAAGTGGTTTTCCTGAGTGAGATTTTATGGGGCTATACAGAGAGAGGCTTAACAAAATATGTAAGTCGTTCTGGTTGGTTGCCTAGATACAATTCTAGAAGTAATATTGATTTGTTTTTACATCTACAAACATGCACAACAGTTGTAATGAAGTAAAATGTGCTCACTGATGGGATGATATTAAAAATAGACACTAGTAAGCCACAAATTAATAATAATAATAAATAATTTATTAAGTATTCCATTTTTTTGGTCAATATTTAGTTGAACTCAGGGGTGGATTAAGGGCCCTATGGTCCTGGGGCTGAAAATGATCCAGGGCCTATTGTGAGAAGCGGAGGAGGTGTGACCAGTGGTGTGTGGGTGTGACCAGTGGTGTGTGGGTGTGGCCAGTGCCATGTGAGCTTGTAAATCATCTATACTATCAGCCCCAATATCTCCCTAAATTTGTAAGAGTATAAAAATTGCAACATTTTGTGAGGAAAACAGAAATACAATTTTAATACTTATGACCGACAGTGTGGCCAGCTGGTGGCTGGTCATCATCATACTGTCATGATGATGGGCCTATTTTTATGAGGAGGCCTGGAGCTGTAGTTCCATCCACCCCATTGTTAATCTGGACTTGGTTGAACCTATACTTACCTATTAATTTTAATATAACCTCTGGCAGATCTAATGTGGAAGTGGTCTAGATGGGAGGTGTGGTGATTCACAGCATTACACAGCAGTAAGTGGGATAGGATGGCACTTCACAACGAATGGCACCATCACGGATCTGCCCACTTCTCTATATAAGTCGTATTCGGGTTCTGAGTTGTGTAATTTCCCATAGCCTGAGTAGTTTTGGAAGAGTAGGGAATTGTGGTTAAACCATTGTTGGAAGATATTACAGCCAGTAATCTAAACACAGATGGAACTATATTTGCCTATAATTTTTAGTAACATTGCTCAAGTTAGTTTGTGTTAGTTAAGGAGCAGTGATGGATAGAATGCTTGGGGTCTTGTTACAAACTATTCAGAACGATTTACTATTCAAATGTAATAGTGCCTCTAGCTGTGTTTGGATTATTGTCCTTTTGAAAGACAACCTTCCTCCACATTTGAGCTTTTTGGCAGAGTAGCATTTTTTTCCCCCAGGGTTTGCTAGCAATGTGCACCACTTGTGTTCTCATTGATCCTGATATGTGTGACTCTGAGCACTGCACAGAGTATAAGGTCATATTACTAGCTCCAGCCTGGCTTGTTCTGATTGCTCTCTTTGGACCAGACCCTGCGTTATACTTCACTCAGACCTTCACCTGTGTCTATGACCCCGGCTTGTCTCTTTGTACTGCAGACCTAGGAAATGCTGACTACTTTTGCTCCACGCTATACTATATTCCTACCATGTCACCTCTATTGAGCAGTTAGAGGGCCACGACCCAGCAATGAAGCCCAGTTCTTGAAGAATTCGGGTCCATTAGACTCTGCTCCTCAACACTGCCAGTTTAAATCCTGGTCTGACAGTATCCAATCTGCCCAGAAACGTTATAGTCAGTCCCTGGCAATGCTTTCAGTTTGGAAAAACCAGACCTGTAATCTAAGCAATACTGCAAGTGAGCGTGTACCTGCAAGAATTGACACATTGCAGATTTACAATCAATGAACAAACGTCACCTGTAACAAAAATGGGTTTGCTATAAAAGATCTATAGTAAAAAGATAGCTATGTCTAGATAGACACCAAATGGGAGACAGTCAATAGGTAGACAGAGACAAAATGTTGACACAGAAATGGTCGATATGGATGAAGATAGACAGGTACAAAAGGTCGACTTTGAAATGGTCAACACAAAAATGGTTGCCTCATTTCATTTCTAACTCTTATATTCACCCTAACCATCCCCTTGGTGCCTAACCCTAACCCTCCCTCCTGGTGCCTAATCCTCCAGGAGTGGCATTTCTAGAGGGGGGGGTATCGAGCAGAGCAGTGGTGGGGGGGGCGCCGCGGTCCAGTACACTGGTCAGTGTAGTGCGGACCGCACTCCACAGTAACAAACTCGCCGCCGGCACTCGTACTACCCGGCAGCAGTGTGTTTGTTTTGGCAGCCAATGAGAGTCAGACAGACCCTTATTGGCTGCTGCGCTTTCCGGCTCCCGCAGTGGGTGATGGGAGAGATGTCATGGCATCTCTCTCATAGTGCAGAGCAGGCAGGGAGAACGGAGGAGCAGAAGGTGGAGGGCGCAGGAGCGGGGTATCAGGGGTCCTACTGGACCTCTAGTGTCTGCTAGGCCAGCGCAATGCACATAGCATTCCTGGAAGTGCTGTCGCTACCGGGAGAAGATGCAGGAAGCTGCATTTTCTCCCATGAAACCCCATGGCAACGAGCATGAAACCCCCTGGCAACGAGCATGAAACTCCCTGGCAATGAGCATGAAACCCCTTGACAACGAGCATGAAACCCCCTGGCAATGAGAATGAAACCTCCTGGCAACGGGCATGATACCCCCTGGCAACGAGCATGGAACCCCTGGTAATGAGCATAAAATCCCTGAAAATGAGCAGGTAATTTTAAAGTAATTAGAAGCCTTACTGTGGGGCATAAAATGGTGTCAGGCAAATATGTAAGTGGCACTTTGGTAATAGGCATTACAGTGTGTGGCATAATGTGTAATGGGCATTATGGTGTGTGGAATAATGTTAGTCACTATACCAGGGATGTCTGACTAGTGCACTGCCTTATGGAGGAGCAAAGACAAAATCCAGGTACGGGAAGGGAGGGGGCGCAAAATAACTGCCTTGCACCGGGTGACAGATATCCTAGTTTCGGCCCTGATGTGGGAGACCCCCGAGGCAGATTCTGTCATACAGGGATACACAAATGTCACTCATCAAATTGATCAGTCTAATCTAGCAAAGTAGTTTTGTCACTTCCAGTTTTAATTATGCAAACAAGCATAACATTTTCAGCAAGAAAGATGCAGAGTCGCTGGGGACCTGGCGTGCCGATAAGGGCTATTTGCGGTGACTGCAGCAACAGTGCATGAGGACATATCTGTAGGCTAAATACATCAATTCTGTGCCAGATGCATTTCAGTTGCCTCACACTGATGGCTGGGGGGTTACTGGGTGGTAACTCAGCGACAACATTGCATTTGCAGGTAAGAGAAGTGTCCTGTGGCCGTGTAGTCAGAGCAGCCTCCTATGTGTCACACATATGCAGAGTGCATTTTCAGTTGCATATCCTGCACTAAGCATGCACCATTACATGTGATGACAGCTACTGACGTGGCTGGAGGGCTGTTAGTGATTCTGTCACATACTCCAGATGCGTCCGACTATGGGCAAATATTTGCATAGAACTACCAATCGCTGAAGGTGTCTGTAATTGCTACTGAATCAGGCTCAAATTATATCAAGCCAGGCAGTACAGTCTGTCTCTTGCTGACTAAAACTAAAAAAAGTCATGACCTCAGGCTTTTAATATATGTACAGTATGAACATCTATGAAAAGTAGTTTCTATTGCCAAAATATATATGTATTTTTTTAAACCTTTTGCACAAGTTGTAATAAATGTCATCCATTGTGTTTGGACGGTTTATTTTTTTATTCCATGTAAAGTTAAAACCATTTATCAGATATTTAGGGTTGGGTATGATTTCCCGGTGGTTGGGATACCGCTGGTCAGAATACTGACAGCGGCATCCCAACAGTGAAAATCCCGACAGCGGTATGTAAGTATAGTACCACTAACTCTTACCCCTATCATAACCCTCCCTCCCTAGTGCTTAACCCTTCCCCCTTAGTGCCTATCCCTAACCCTCCCTCTAGTGCAGTGATTCCCATCTCAGTCCTCAAGGCACACTAACAGTCCTGGTTTTAGTGATATCCATGGTTGAGCACAGATGGTTAAATCAAAATAACTTAGGTACTAATAAGTCACCTGTGCTTAAGTATGGTTATCCTTAAAACCTGGACTGTTAGTGTGCCTTGACGACCGTGGTTGGGAACTCCTGCTCTAGTGCCTAACCCTAACCCTCCCCTAAACCCCCGATACTTAACTTAGGGATGCTGGCGGTTGGGATACTGGAGCCAGGATCCCGACGCTGTTGGGATTCTAGCGTCGGTTTTTAGACCATCAGCATCCCGCGCACTGGGATTCTGACTACATCCCGTTATTTAATAGTCCAGGTAACAATCAACATGATTTTTTTCACATGAAAACTGAATAGTGACTCTAGGACACTTTTAAATTCTGAATTCAAATATGTGAATTTTTCCATCAGGAATAGTGTGTTTGTGACAGTTGCTTTTCTCTTTTCAGATTTTAGTGTTCTTTATGGCCTGTCAGACACACAGATAGACAGATATGGGCATACAAACAACATGTCCCCATGTAGTCCCTCCACACTCCACCCTCTCACCTTTATGTGGAGCCTCCAGCACCTTCCTCCTCCTCCTCCTCCATGCAGCCTGACCGGCCGGTGTAGTCCCGGCCCCTGGTCAGGTCAGAGGAGCATGTATGTTGGGCGCCTCCAATCCATACATGCCGACATTCAGTTCCCTCCTTCCAGGAATGAGCTGAATGTCTGTGCACAGCAGGGGGCGTGGCCGTGCGATTACCTGGTTTTAGGGGTGGAGCCACGCGATTGCGTCATCGTGGCTCCACAGCCTCTTCACAATGCCGAAAATATTGGCATTGTGAAGTAGGGGGCAGAGCCACGATGATGCATTTCAGCGCGAATCGCGTCATCGGGCCCCCGCTGTGGGGGTTTCTTGTAGTAGTTGGGGGGGGTCAGGCAGCAGACGGGAGGCTTGCATGCCTTTCCAGGGGGTCGGGAGCTTCACCCGATATTCGGGAGGCTCCCGACCAAATCGGGAGGGTAGACAAGCCTGCTCCAATCAGGGCTCAGCACATTGTCCTGTGACCCCTGGGTGTCTCTCACCATAGAGGAGCCTATTAGCACAAGTGTTTGTTGTATTAATTATCAGAATATTTTCAATAATGCAAAGAAAGTGATTAAATCATCCAGACAATTTCTGTTATGTGTGTGGTGAAGTAACCTTCAAATCTCAGAGGCAAAATTTCACAATCTGATTTTTTACGAATATGCAGTTATCGTACCCGCCATAGTGACTTCTCTGAAGAAAAAGGTGTCGTTTTTGTAAGCATGTTTGTTCTGTTATGGAGGCTCTTGGACCACCGGCCACATGAGTGGTGATTGTTCATAGACTCATCCAAAGTTAGTTTGAAGGCTGCGCTTCTACATAACGGCAATAAATTCCCATTGATACCGATAGCGCATGCCGTTGATATGAAAGAGACATTTGAAAATATGAATTTGCTGTTACAAAAAATCCAGTATGAAAAATATTACTGGAATATCTGTGGTGATGTGAAGGTCATTGCTTTATTGCTTGGTTTGAAACTCGGGTACACTAAATTCTGCTGTTTCTTGTGTGAATGGGATAGCAGGGATAGGAAGTCTCACTACTGTACATTAGAAAACAATGGCCTAAACATGAATCTCTTATTCCTGGGCAGAAAAATGTGTTTAATACCCCTTTAGTGGATCCTGAAAAAGTGTATTTACCTCCACTGCATATTAAACTAGGACTGATGCAACAATTTGTAAAAGCAACTGATAAAAACGCTACTGCATTTATGCATTTTAATTCTAAGGGGTCTATTTACTAAGCAGTGTTAGGAGACTAAGTGAAGAGTGATAAGGTGCCAGCCAATCAGCTCCCAACTGCCATCTCACAGGTTGTGTTTGAAAAATGACAGTTGGGAGCTGATTGGCTGGCACTTTATCACTTTTCACTCTGTCTCCTAATGCTGGGTACACACTGGTCGATATATTGGCCGATCAATTGATCGGCCAATATATCGTGCCCCCGTCGGCCAGTGTGTACAGACGATATGTCTGTGAACGACGTCATGGCTGCAGACATATCTGTCCATCGGCCGATCGCCCATACACAGGGACGCCGAGAGGGGGGGGGAGCCGCGAGCGGGTACTAATTAACCGGGTCCGGCACCGCTCCCCATCCCTCTTTGGTTACAGCAGCCCAGAACACGCTGCTGTCTGCCGGTCTGCACTGAGAGACTGTCCGAGGCTGCTAAAGCAGCAGCCGGAGAGTCTCCTATGCGAAAGGGGGGGGAGCGATCACAAATGGATATTTAAATTCAGTAAAAAAAATACATTCAGGGGTATAATCAGATTCAACTTAACATTTAACTAGCATCTTCTAGAAGTTAATAGCTAGAATCTAATTGGTTGCTATGGGCAACATCACCACTTCTGAAAACTCTCACTTTAGTAAATTTGCCCCATGGGATAAAATTACTAAGAAGGGAGTTCTATTAAGAAGTGATGTTGCCTATAGCAACCAATCAGATTTCAGGTATTATCTTCCAGAAGGTGCTAGATAAATGAGAAGTAGAGAAAGAAAAACTTGTGCGCTAATCACTCAGGTGTTGTCTAATATAGAGACTTGCTGCTGACACCAGAGGGATACCTGCAAATCACCCTCAAAAAGGAACACAAAATACAAATAAGGTGTCTGCGCTAATCACTATATAAAAAACATAGGCTGTGAAAATTATAAATATATTATTATTTTATTGAACAGATGAAAAAATGAACTGCAGTTCAACGCTAAAAACATATATAAACATTACACATAGAATGAAAAAAGAAATTAAATGTTACATTAATAATCTAAACACATACTGTTTCCAATATATCATAGGAAAAAAGATAGATGTTTTAAACTCTATGTAGAGCCTGGATGGTAATCAGCATATGTTGCTACTGGCAACCAGAATGATATCAATCTGTAAAGTAGGTATAGTCACTCTGTTGAAACGTGATATAGGGTATAGTGACTCCCTAAATTAAGGAGCCATGGAGCTAACAAAATCTTGGTATGGTGAATATAATAGCGGGGGGTCTCCAGACCAAAACCCGCAGTCCAGTATCTCACCTGTCCCAGTGGACTCAAAGTTCCAAAGACTGCCTAGGAACCAACTGCTCCTGCGACTCCCAGACAAATAGAAACAAGTAGGTGTGATGTTGGTCCCTGTGACCAGCGCCGCTCCGGCGGCTAACTGCAAGTCTGTGCGTAGCTCCAATGACTCACAAGCAGGGAAGTCGTGCAGGATGGTGAGCCGTTCGCGCCTCAGCGACTCCCGATCAGGTCACAAGGGGTGAAGGCTGGACAGTCTGCCTCTGTGGGGAATCCCCCCGTCCAGCGGAGGTAACAGGTAGCAGAAATGATGGCCCGCACAAACAGGCTCAGCAATGTCCGTCAGTGTGTCCCAGCAACACTGGTGGGTAATGGTTCCACAGATGGAGTAGAGCAGTGTAGTTGGTCAAGAGTGGGAAAAGCAGTCCAGAGAACACCTTGACATGTTTCTCCCCTCTTGCAGGGACTTCATTACCTTTTGAAAAAAACCCTGCAAGAAGGGAGAAACATGTCAAGGTGTTCTCTGGACTGCTTTTCCCACTCTTGACCAACTACACTGCTCTACTCCATCTGTGGAACATTGTTTGGTGATTTGCACTACTAGCTGAGCCTGGTTGTGCCGCTATTGTATTCACCATACCAAGATTTTGTTAGCTCCACGGCTCCTTAATTTAGGGAGTCACTATACCCTATATCAGGTTTCAACAGAGTGACTATACCTACTTTACAGATTGATATCATTCTGGTTGCCAAAAGCAACATATGCTGATTACCATCCAGGCTCTACATAGAGTTTAAAACATCTATCTTTTTTCCTATGATATATTGGAAACAGTATGTGTTTAGATTATTAATGTAACATTTAATTTCTTTTTTCATTCAATGTGCAATGTTTATATATATTTTTAGCGTTGAACTGCAGTTCATTTTTTCATATGTTCAATAAAATAATAATATATTTATAATTTTCACAGCCTATGTTCTTTATATAGTGATTAGCGCAGACACCTTATTTGTATTAAATGAGAAGTAGAATCTGATTGGTTGCTATGAGCAACATCACTTCTTAATAGAACTCCCACCTTAGTAAATTTACCCCTTAGAATCAGTTTAGTTAGTTCTTATGAAAGAAGAAAAAAGTATATTTTTGTAGACCAGTGTAATTATACTTTCTAGCATGCATTGCACAAAAGAGAAGGTGGATTATTGCGTCATTTTGTCCCATTTGCAATGAATCTGTTAAGCAACCTAAAAGTCTTCATGCTGTAACCATACCAAATGCTATAAGCTGATAATGTGATACAAACCTAGCAGATAGCAGGTTTCAAAATGGGATTCTTTACTCCTTTCCTCATCCAAAAGAGCTCAGGCAGCTATCATAAAGGCAGGAGCAATATACTGTGTGATAACATATTACATTTTACTGCTGGCTTTGCAAGAAATATGATATAGTCAAAACATCAATTTAAGTTGCATGCCCTGAAGCTGAAGTTGCCTTTTGTTGGAGCTTTTAAATTGTTGTGCAGAGAACACTGTAGCGTAATTTTGGAAGCTTGGTATATACCGAAAACCGCACAATATAATCTAATAGAATAATTTATATTTATTATAAACACAAACTGAATAAGCAAAGTACACACAGAGAGCAGCAGAAATATAAAACTAAAAGGAATGGGTGAAGACACTTCTGTTTATAATTGAAAATGCCAATGGGCAACTAGAAAGCAGATTTGTATAATGTATATTAAATTGCATCTGATGCATCGATACATGGAGGCACAGTACAGTTTTCACCTTATCAGTGTCGGACGGGGCCATAAAGGGTCCACCGCGGGAATGCAGTAGTAGGGGCCCATGCTTAAGGGGTGTGGTCATCCACCAGAGGGGGTGTGGCCAGCCACCACAGTTGCTTCATTTTCCATTAGGCAAACATTGGTGCAGTTTCTATAGAAGAAAACTAAGAACTAATGTTTATCAGTGGTCCTGCTCCACAAGGTAACTGACCCTCCAATAGAGTAACAATGTTCAATTCAGTGCACAGCCTGGAAGATGACCCCTAGATGAGGAGGTGGGTCCCTCTGGTGATTTACTCTGTTAGCCAGTCCGACCTTACACTTTATGCCTCCGGTGGCGCAGAGAGTGAGAAGTGGGTACATAGGGTGAGATTTAATAAAGCTTGAAGAGAGATAAAATTGGAGATAGATAGCACCAACCAATCAGCTCCTGTCATTTTTCAAACAGTCTGTAAAGTGACAGTGAAGATGCATACATATACAACGATTTTTTGAACGATTATCGTTAACGATATCATTTATCATTCAATCATTGAAAAAATCGTTCACTTTCTGAGTGAAAACGATGAACGATTATCGTTCATGCGTGTTCACATTTGTAGTTTGTAGTTCAGTCAGACTGACCAACTCAATGATTTTCATTAAGTTAATATGCAAAAATCGTTTGTAGTCCAAAAAAATCGTTCATTACACTTTAAAAAATCTGACAGTTAATCGTTCAGAAAATCGCTCAGAAAATCGTTGGTAACAAAATCATTGTGTGTGTATGCAGCTTTAGGAGCTGATTGGTTGGTGCTATTTTTCTCCAATTTTATCTCTCTCCAAGCTTTATTAAATCTCCCCCATAGTGCTTTGGTTGGACTGTGGGCACAGACTACCAAGGAGGAGCATCCAAAATCCTACAACTGTGCGACCACACCCCCTTCAGCAAAGGGGGGGGGGCACATCAGTCTTCTCAAATGGGGTTGCCATGCGCATAAATGTGGCCTTGCCTCCTAGTACCACGGCACAATCGATCTCCTGTATGCCTCCGTTGGGGTATTAGAGTGTTAACGTGGTCTGAATATCAACATTCAAAATGTTTAGTTTGAGTCCACACTGATGTATTCGGTATGCCTAAACAACCACCAACCATGATAGACCTAAAATTAACATAGGAGGTTGACAATCAGGACTGGTGCACAATGGCAATCTGACATTGTGTAGTCATCGGGTGACTGGGCCTTACGTGAGCTGTCAAAATTGGTTATTTTGGAACAGATTCAGAAGCCAGATCTACTACCTTATGCTAATGTTAGATTCTATTCAATATGGATGATCGTGAATCCGCCTGCGGAAATCCGTGCCGCTTATTGATTGAACGTCAGTCGCTGGAACCATCATCATTAGTATCAGCATGTACACCAACCCCATGTATGGTGTAAGAGATATCAGAAATGGGCTTACCTTGCCCGTATGCGCACTTCCCATGATAAACCCACAAGTTATGTGTGATCACTTTTCCACCACCCAGTTCACGCCCTGAAACTCCCAATTTCACAGAGACAGATTCAGGAAAGTTTCTTCCGACTTCGAGAAAATGGGTTAACTCTCATCTGCACACGTGCTGTATGCAAAAACGCATAATTTGCATCTGTGTACAGCGATCCCTATGCCTCAGAATAAGCCCTTTGTCTATATTATGTTCAGGCTGTGATTTGTTTTCTAAGATGAAAGTAAAGTTAACAAAATCATCTATAGCTGTAGGCACACTCATCCATCCTGCGATGCTTATGCACGGGCATACGCATCGCGGCATAGCACAGCATTCACCTGGCTGCGACTAGTTGCAGCCAACGTTTACTCCATTGAAGCCTATGTGGTGCACATCATAGACGTGGGCATACTAGTTGCGCCATCCATGCCGCGAGGCAGCAAAGTTGGTAAGTGTGGCTTAAGTCCAGCAGCGCGATCTAGGATAACTAAACACATATCGTACAGAATATGCAGAAATCAGCAGAGAGCGTAAGCAGACGGGAGAGCACTGGAAAAGCAAGATAGGTAAAACAGAGTCCAATTACCGTAGGAACTGTATGGTGTGAAATTGTGATCCTGCTGACACCCTCAGCCAAGAGAGCGCACAGAAAGTGTCAGAGATAAGAGAGTTTATACCTACCCTGATTTTACTACATCTGAGGGGAACTGCCTCAGCAACATCTATTGGACTGGGTGAGATATATCCTATACACATATACAGTATATATATATTATATGAAGGATGTAGACAGCGCCACAGTACAACAGTCTTTATAACACAATTTAGCAGAACTCAGTCGTATTTGACACTCCGAATGGATATATTGGGTGTCAGCTCAACCCTAAGTAATATAGGTGATGGTAAGTAGCCTATATAAACAATTGACGAGACAAAAAAAATTGTTGTAGTCACCCTATTTTTTGTCTAACATATATCTACATACTGTATATATACAGTATATATTTAGAAACCTGCTCCACTACACAGGACATTATCATATAGATGCAATACCTATACAGTGGATTCCACAGGAAGCAATTCCACTTTATTTGATACATCTGTCTTTAATACAAGTGCTGCAATATTTTGTTCATTGCTAAAAAGGGACTTACACCTCAATCCCACTGCTTAACAAGATAATTGGGCCCCAACGTGCACAAGTTATCTTGGACTTTAGTAATGTGTCTGCATAGATTGATTATATTGTTTTCTTAGTAATGTAGTAGTGAGCTAAAATGTTGCTACCTTAATGTGTATATATTGTAGTGTCTTTGATTTCATTAGATTGTGTGAATAAATTAGCTGAATCCATTCTCTGTCTTCCTTAACATTATTAATTCCTAATTCAGGTAATGTGATACTGTAAACTGTTTTATTCTTTTATGCAAAGCCTTGTCTGCCTTTCTCTGTGTCCGTCTAGGGAAACCTTGCCTCTCTGTCGCGGTAGGGTACAGGGAAAAGCTGCTGCCAAAGGAAGAATACCCTACCATGCTAGCTCCAACCCCTACATACACCACATCACTTGTACACTTTACACACCAGGGTTTTACACATGAACGTTGGAATATATGCACATTACAGTGTAACAGTTTGTTTTGTGGCATTCATGTGTGTGTATACAAATCTGCTCTTAAGATGAATAGTGTGTCCAGACCCGGGCTGGATCTGGTGCAAGAAAGGGTAAAAAATCATGTGTCCCCCTCCACAGTCACCGTGTACTGTGAATGTGGGTTTTAATGCTGTGGAATGAGAGAGCAAAATGTTTGTACAAAGAACCTGCAATGATTTGTCAGGGAATAGAGATAGGTTCCACTTATGTAATGTTGATGTAATGATTCAATGATAGTGGTGCAGATGAGAACAAGGATGACATGGGGTGTTTGGTTTGGTTGTATGTGGTGGTGCCAGAGTGAACAGGGGAAGGAGTTGGCACCGGGGCACTACTGGCCGGGGCCTTCTGCAAAGCTAGCCAGGTGTTTAGAAAACTGGAAGGGAAGTATAGGAGGAAGTGAGGATGCACAGCCTCATTAAGGCTACAGGTTATTGTGCAGCCTGTAAATTAGGTTGAATTAATTGTTGAGATTTTTTTTTTCAAATTGTTATAGTTTTTTAATGCTTGTTCTTTTTATATCAATTTGTTTGTTTTTACAAAATATCTTACACATGCAGATAAGTGAACAATATATACATGCCTCCATACCCTAGGTGCATGGCCACGCCCTCTGCAACATGATCACGCCCCCTAAATGGCAGTCTTTCGGAGTCATGTCTCAATTTAGATATACCCACTGTTGGTACAGATGTGTCCACATACATCTATCCTCCGTGCACTTCAAGTTGCGTTACATATAACGTGTGAGCGCCGAGCGTCTTTTCGTGTGACTTTTTCCCTTCATATGCATCTTATTTGCACAGCGATGTGAATAGGATGCACAAGTAGCTTCTGCTGATTAAAATGATATCCAGCACTGCAGAGCAACAAAAATCACAGGGAAAATGGCGGCAAACATTTTTCCCTGTGACTCGCGCATGCACAGAAAAGAGGTCTCCGGGAATAAGTCACGGGCGCCATTTTCCCGGAGACACGCATGTGCAGCAGATTCTGGCATTAAGTCAAAATCTACCGCACTCTGGACCTGATTCAGAGGCGCTCGCTATTTGCGAGCACACGCTCTGAATCAGGGCGGGGAGGAATTTTTTTATTTTTTTTTCCTGTCCGCTCGCAAAGCTGTGGGCGTTCAGCCACTCCTCCTCCCCACCTACAAAACGTGGCGAGCTGTCGATCAACATCGACAGCCGCCCCGTTTTGTTGTGAGCCCCAGAGCGACTGATTTCTCACTCGCTATGGGGCGGTGTGCACACTGGGCCACTGCAATGCGCTTGCGAGCAGGTCTGAATCAGGCCCTCTGTATGCTGTCAGAGGGGTGGGGGCCTAAACGGAGGCTTCACATGGGCCCTCTCCATTCTTTAAACACCCCTGCTAGTTATGCCCCTGCCTACGGCCCTGCTTGAATGTTTCATACTCCCAGGTGGTACAGGTACCCCTGTACTAACATCTGTACTTAGTAAGATAGGTCATGAAATAACAAAAATAAAAAAAACACAAAATAGGGATACAGTATGTTTTGATATTTATTGGTGTTTCAGTGTTACATATAAAAAAAAACAATTATAGATTAGAAAAATAAGTCTTTTCTTTTCAATACCTTTGTCCACACTGTACTGTAAAATATCACAGCGGTGGGAATATATCAGCACTGAGATACAGTATGTGCAGACTAGTGTGTCTCATGAGTACAATTAACTATTCCCATGAGCAAATTACATTACTGATCACAGCAGATAGCAAAACAAAATAAAACCAGCTCTTCTGCAATACAGTTTTGATTAATAGCAGATGATGTTACTTGAACAAACAGTATATTTATATATCACACTCAGCTTAATAAGGAAAGTATAACTATCCTTATATACAGTAACCTTCAGTTGTGGGGTCAGACATAGTGAGTGGTTCACATCTCCACACAGTCTAAGTTATTGGGCTGCATTGTTGGGGGATAAAGAGGAAAAGTTTTTTCTATTATTATTATTATTATTATTATTATTTAAACTTCACTTAATGACTGTCGGTGAGTTTTCTGACAGTTGTCAATCCCTGTTATTTCAAAAGAAAGAAATATGTACTAAAACCACAACCAATCAGCAAAGGCCTTTTATCTGTCTAGTGCAATTTAGTTAATAACAAAATCAATCAGATTTGCACCTTTGGACAATGCTAGTAAATAGCAGTGTCACTGAGTAGCTGTAATACTACTTTTCTCTTTAAGGGACATATTTAATAATATTTTGTGGGAAATCGCCCAAAAACATCTGTGAAAGTAAGCATCCCCAGCATGCCTGAAGGCTGCTAAGTTGTGAATTTTACCAAGATCTGGAAAGATTGGCCCTGGCAACTAATACCACTTTTCCACCAAAATCCAGGATCCGACCTGGGATTTGGAACACGGTCCAAGCCGGGTCAGACCCGGGATTTATAGTTCCCACTGCGCCGCCAACCTAAGAATATCCTGGGTCTGCGCCGTTCACACTGCACATGGGTGCAGTGTCGGCGCTTGCCAGCTCTCCCCTGAACGAAAGGCCCGGAGCGGACTGGCAATTGGGAGGAGGTCCTTCCAGGGGGGTGGGGGGGGCATTCGGGAGGCTGTCTGATGTCACCGTGGAGACAGACAGGGAGAGTTTACAAGGATGGGGTAAAATCCGGAACAGTCCGGACCATATGGGGTGGCTGTGATATCTCCCTCCCCTGTGACAGGTGTCACAGACCCCTACCGATTTCACCCAATCACCATGCTGTAATCGGGTCACGGGTTACCCATTAACACTGAGCCTGGCCCGGGTTTTACCTGCGTAAAACTCTGCCCGAGACCCGGGAAGAAATGCTGGGTCAATGGACCTGGGATTTTTTCCTTGTAGTCTTTTACACTGATCAGCAACCTAAGTTGACACGGCAGTAACCCAGGTTTTTGCGGCGATGTAAAAGGGATATTAGATGGATATGGCGTTAACCTATAGTAGCCAATGAGCTATAGTACTCGCTGCATTTTTTTTCAGAGATTGGGATGGATATCCTTGCGCACAGAGAGCCTGACTCAAGAGATTAACGCAACTACAAATCGCACGCAGAGCGAGCGATTGTTTGCCATATATATGCATCGCAGTGTGCATACGCGAAGGCAGCAGTGCGATCACCGTGCGTTCACACAGACCACGGAGGCCCATTGCAGATTGATTGACAGGAAGTGACCGTTTTGTGGTGTGGCATGGGTGAAGAGCTCCCTGGCCAGTGGCAGGTCTGACCTTCCACAAGGGTAAAATAGCCGCTGATGAACTTCGATGTTACCGATGTTTACGTAGATATGCGTAGTCGCACGCAGGTGAGAAGGCAGTAGTGGGACTCTTTATGCTCGGGTGATCTTTGCTAACATTAACATATTTTTGCAAATGCATTGTGTACGGAAACGCGGTTGCGATCGCAATAGCGCCCGTCTCTGAATCAGGCCCAGAGTGAGTGCTTGTGTAACTAAGGTAAGTGCTGCTGCCACGAGTTGGGATACCAGTCCCCACTGGGTATACTAGAAAATTGGGTTCTGTAGTGCTCAGATCAATTGCTAAGTGGTATTGTTTCAACTGATTGGGTGATGTGTAAAGAAGAATGGACCCAAAATGTTGCACGATAATAGTTTATTGGTCTCAATAGATGGCAGCAGTAAACAGAATATTGGTGCTTGTACAGAGAAATGTAGCAATCATAGATGTGGGTTGGTTGGTATGAACATATATTGTAAAGTGCAAAATGACACAAGTGGGGCAATCTTGGACCTGCAGGATGCAGCAAAACAAAAGCAAAACAAATCAAAACAAGTCAATGTGGCAATGTCCAGTAACAATGTAATGTGTGGCAAGTGTTTGCCGTAAAGTGGAAGGTGGTAGTGGGTATTATCAGTACCCGGGATGGTCTATTCCGGTATTCAGAGAGTCCAATACGTGGTTACAAGGAGCCTAATTTCCACCTAGTGTTGTGGACTTTTCAGAGCTAGGGGGTGGCGTCCCACTTACCTGCCTGGTTGTCCTGGTTATGCGTGGTTGGTGCCTGGTTACTCGTGGATGTGTAGCAGAGAGCCGTGGGCACGGGTGGCCTGGTGTGGTTAACCGTGTGACGTCGATTTCGCACAATGGTGACCTTCAGGAGATGCTTCCTCAGGAAGTTCAAATGTAGACTGACCGTGGTGTATCCACCCTTCTTGCCCGTTACATCCAGGTACGTTGCTGGCATGGTGTGATGAGGCACTATTCCCCAATCCTGGGGTTTTGTGGGTTGATTTTTGCTGGGCGTTGGTATAGGTGGTGCTCTGCGTTGATATCGGCTCAGACCGGTATTTAGCATGGCCTGCTGTAGGTACTGGTGTTCACGCTAGCTGTGGTATAGTGTAGTGCTTGGTATGGAAGATGTAGATGCAACTCCAATGCATTTCTGCCCAGCGCGGGCCTTCCTCAGGGAGTATGAGTGGTGCGGGCCGACCAAGAAAGGGGGTTAAGAAGCCATCTTGGATCCGATGTCAGAGTTTGATTGGCTGTCAGTTTCAGGTGTCTGATTAGTTAGTGATCTTGTCACTCAGGGAGTGCTTCTCTGATTGGGTGGTGGTTGTGGCTAGGTTATGGTTGGTTGTGTTGAGGCAATCATGTGATCTTGTAGATTGTAAACAGAAAAAGAAAAAAAAAAGAGGGGTTGAGAAGCCATCTTGGATCCAGCCAAGAAAGGGTTAAGAAGCCATCTTGGATCCAGTGTCAGCGTTTGATTGGCTGTCAGTTTCAGGTATCTGATTAGTTGGTGATCTTGTCACTCAGGGAGTGCTTCTCTGATTGGGTTCAGGGAGTGCTTCTCTGATTGGGTGGCAGTAGTGGGTAGGTAATGGTTGGCTGTGGTGAGGCGATCAAGTGATCATGCAGATTGTAAACAGAAGGAAATAAAAAAAAAACAAAGAGGCAGGGGTGAAGAAGCCATCTTGTATCCAGCGAAGAAGGGGTTAAGGAGCCAGCCATCTTGGATCCTGTGTCAGCGTGAGGTGATCATGCAGATTGTAAACAAGAGAAATTTTTTTTAAATAAAACAAAAATAATAAATAAAAATAAAAGCGGAGGGCTGTGAAGTAATAAGATGCATTGTTGGAACGTATTATATAAAATGTATGCACAAATAGCTGTGCGGGGGTATAGTTGATAAATGACTGGTTAGAAAGGAGACAGAATGTAATGTTGTACCGTATTGTGTGCATTGTACATATGTTGATTATAGGAGGTGGTTGTGCTGTGATGGGATAGGGTGGGGGAGTGTCTATGTAGTGTGATGTGTAGGTACATTACAGATATTGGTGATGTTGGGTGTTGTGTTAGGGTAGTATGTACTTACATGGGTTAATCTATATATGGGTGGATGCGCTCGTAATAGGTACCAGTAGGTAGTGTGTTAAGGGGAAGGAATGTCCTGGCACTTAAGTGTTCATGTTGGTCCTTGGTTAATGCTTTAGGATACAAATCATCGGATGCACGGATCCCTGTATGATAATGTTATTACTGGATGAACTTGTGGTTTTAACCGCATATGATAGATCGGATCTCATTATCATATTAAGTCCTTTGGGTGCGAAGGTGTACATAGTGTAAATTATTTTTTTTTAATGAACTTTCACATGCGCAGCTGGACGGCTCCACATGCGTGTTGGGTTCGCCTGTCCGCACCCAGAAGTAAAGTGATAGTGTATGCTTTCACTGTGCTTCTAACTCTTATCAGAACCAGAGCCAGTGTCCCAGTCAAGAGATATTTGTTAAATTCAAGTGAAAATTAATTTTCACTATGCAAATTTTATTAATATTATCCCATCACAACCATACTAAAAATACTGATTGTGATAAATATGTTCCTAAGAGGAGTGTGTGGGTTTTTATTTCTGTATATTTCAAGTTGTTTCAGTGTTCAAAAATATTATCTGAATAGAACCTATTACTGTTTATAATAGTACCTTTAAAATTAACATATTTCTGCCCTATTTTTAAATCGTCACTTACCTACTTACCTCATATTGTGGCTGTTCAGCATTTGCCTCATATTGTGGCTGTTCAGCATTTGCCTCATATTGTGGCTGTTCAGCACTTGCCTCATATTGTGGCTGTTCAGCATTTGCCTCATATTGTGGCTATTCAGCACTTGCCTAATATTGTGGCTATTCAGCATTTACCTCATATTGTGGCTGTTCAGCATTTACCTCATATTGTGGCTATTAAGCACTTGCCTCATATTGTGGCTATTCAGCAGTTGCCTCATATTGTGGCTATTCAGCAGTTGCCTCATACTGTGGCTATTCAGCATTTGCCTCATACTGTGGCTATTCAGAACTTGCCTAATATTGTGGCTATTCAGCACTTGCCTAATATTGTGGCTATTCATCATTTACCTCATATTGTGGCTATTCAGCACTTGCCTCATATTGTGGCTATTCAGAATTTGCCTCATACTGTGGCTATTCAGCATTTGCCTCATATTGTGGCTATTCAGCACTTGCCTCATATTGTGGCTGTTCAGCACTTGCCTCATATTGTGGCTATTCAGCACTTGCCTCATATTGTGGCTGTTCAGCACTTGCCTCATATTGTGGCTGTTCAGCACTTGCCTCATATTGTGGCTATTCAGCACTTGCCTAATATTGTGGCTATTCAGCACTTGCCTAATATTGTGGCTATTCATCATTTACCTCATATTGTGGCTATTCAGCACTTGCCTCATATTGTGGCTATTCAGAATTTGCCTCATACTGTGGCTATTCAGCATTTGCCTCATATTGTGGCTATTCAGCACTTGCCTCATATTGTGGCTGTTCAGCACTTGCCTCATATTGTGGCTATTCAGCACTTGCCTCATATTGTGGCTGTTCAGCACTTGCCTCATATTGTGGCTGTTCAGCACTTGCCTCATATTGTGGCTATTCAGCACTTGCCTAATATTGTGGCTATTCAGCATTTACCTCATATTGTGGCTATTCAGCATTTACCTCATATTGTGGCCATTCAGCAGGTGCCTCATATTGTGGCTATTCAGCACTTGCCTCATATTGTGGCTGTTCAGCACTTGCCTCATATTGTGGCTATTCAGCATTTACCTCATATTGTGGCTATTCAGCATTTACCTCATATTGTGGCTATTCAGCATTTGCCTCATATTGTGGCTATTCAGCATTTACCTCATATTGTGGCTATTCAGCATTTGCCTAATATCGTGGCTATTCAGCATTTGCCTCATATTGTGGCTATTCAGAATTTGCCTCATATTGTGGCTATTCAACACTTGCCTCATATTGTGGTTATTCAGCACTTGCCTCATATTGTGGCTGTTCAGCACTTGCCTCATATTGTGGCTATTCATCATTTACCTCATATTGTGGCTATTTAGCACTTGCCTCATATTGTGGCCGTTCAGCACTTGCCTCATATTGTGGCTATTCAGCACTTGCCTCATATTGTGGCTATTCAGCAGTTGCCTCATATTGTGGCTGTTCAGCACTTGACTAATATTGTGGCTGTTCAGCAGTTGCCTCATATTGTGGTTATTTAGCACTTGCCTCATATTGTGGCTATTAAGCACTTGCCTCATATTGTGGCTGTTCAGCACTTGCCTCATATTGTGGCTGTTCAGCATTTGCAAACAAAGAATATGGTGGTCGCTCACATCAACTAAACTAGTTGATGTGAGCGACCACCATATTCTTTGTTTGCAGTTTTGTGAGGCACGAAAGGAGCCAGCATTGGGAGGATGTGTTGGTCTGAATAGTGCCATTAGGAGGTTTCTGGGGTACCTTCTAGGTGAGTCTGCTCTCAGCTTATACATGTACTGTTATTATGCAGTACATTAATTTGTAATTATATGACCCAGAGTGGGTGCTACTATTAGGTAGCAACAATTATTTTGGGGTGAGCGTTTGGGCGTGGAGCTCCCGAAGCTGCTCTGGCTGGGCCTTTTTTCAGGGCATCACCACTTAATTCACATATATATTTTTTTATCACCTTTCTATTTGTTTGACTATTATTTATGTAATTTTAACCCCTTACCATTAACACTTATTGATTTATCTTTACACAACTATACTTTACACTTCACTTTCACCTTTTTTCAATTTTTCGTGTGATGCCCTGGGGATAGTCCTTGGCTGGATTCTTTTGGGGTTCCCTGCATCTCGGACGTGAACCCCATAATGTTAGGGACGCTGGTATAGAGGAGCCTTGACGTTGGCCCAACGTTTATTCAATATTTGCAAATGTATGTAAACCAATACCTATGAATTTCTAGTGTCATATAGGATTCAAGTATTTTTGTTGATTTTGCTGCAGTGTGCTGGAGGGAAAATCCCTTTTTTCTGTATTCAGCATTTGCCTCATATTGTGGCTATTCAGCACTTGCCTAATATTGTGGCGATTCAGCATTTACCTCATATTGTGGCTATTCAGCAGTTGCCTCATATTGTGGCTGTTCAGCAGTTGGCTCACATTGTGGCTGTTCAGCACTTGCCTCACATTGTGGCTGTTCAGCACTTGCCTCATATTGTGGCTGTTCAGCACTTGCCTCATATTGTGGCTGTTCAGCACTTGCCTCATATTGTGGCTGTTCAGCACTTGCCTCATATTGTGGCTGTTCAGCACTTGCCTCATATTGTGGCTGTTCAGCAGTTGCCTCATATTGCGGCTGTTCAGCAGTTGCCTCATATTGCGGCTATTCAGCACTTGCCTCATATTGTGGCTATTCAGCATTTACCTCATATTGTGGCTATTCAGAACTTGCCTCATATTGTGGCTGTTCAGCAGTTGCCTCATATTGTGACTATTCAGCACTGGCCTCATATTGTGGCTACTCAGACCTTGCCTCATATTGTGGCTGTTCAGCAGTTGCCTCATATTGTGGCTATTCAGCACTTGCCTCATATTGTGGCTGTTCAGCACTTGCCTCATATTGTGGCTGTTCAGCACTTGCCTCATATTGTGGCTATTCAGCAGTTGCCTCATATTGTGGCTGTTCAGCACTTGCCTCATATTGTGGCTATTCAGCACTTGCCTCATATTGTGGCTGTTCAGCACTTGCCTCATATTGTGGCTGTTCAGCACTTACCTCATATTGTGGCTGTTCAGCACTTGCCTCATATTGTGGCTGTTCAGCAGTTGCCTCATATTGTGGCTATTCAGCACTTGCCTCATATTGTGGCTGTTCAGCACTTGCCTCATATTGCGGCTATTCAGCACTTGCCTAATATTGTGGCTATTCAGCACTTGCCTCATATTGCGGCTATTCAGCACTTGCCTAATATTGTGGCTATTCAGCACTTGCCTAATATTGTGGCTGTTCAGCACTTACCTCATATTGTGGCTATTCAGCACTTGCCTCATATTGTGGCTATTCAGCCCTTGCCTTATATTGTGGGTGTTCAGCAGTTGCCTCATATTGTGGCTATTCAGCACTTGCCTAATATTGTGGCTGTTCAGCAGTTGCCTCATATTGTGGCTATTCAGCACTTGCCTCATATTGTGGCTATTCAGCACTTGCCTTGTGGCTATTCAGCACTTGCCTCATGGCTATTCAGCACTTGCCTCATATTGTGGCCATTCAGCACTTGCCTAATATTGTGGCTATTAAGCACTTGCCTCATATTGTGGCTGTTCAGCACTTGCCTCATATTGTGGCTGTTCAGCACTTGCCTCATATTGTGGCTGTTCAGCACTTGCCTCTTATTGTGGCTGTTCAGCACTTGCCTCATATTGTGGCTGTTCAGCACTTGCCTAATATTGTGGCTATTCAGCACTTGCCTTATATTGTGGGTGTTCAGCAGTTGCCTCATATTGTGGCTATTCAGCACTTGCCTAATATTGTGGCTGTTCAGCAGTTGCCTCATATTGTGGCTGTTCAGCACTTGCCTCATATTGTGGCTATTCAGCACTTGCCTTGTGGCCATTCAGCACTTGCCTCATATTGTGGCCATTCAGCACTTGCCTCATATTGTGGCTATTAAGCACTTGCCTCATATTGTGGCTGTTCAGCACTTGCCTCATATTGTGGCTGTTCAGCATTTGCAAACAAAGAATATGGTGGTCGCTCACATCAACTAAACTAGTTGATGTGAGCGACCACCATATTCTTTGTTTGCAGTTTTGTGAGGCACGAAAGGAGCCAGCATTGGGAGGATGTGTTGGTCTGAATAGTGCCATTAGGAGGTTTCTGGGGTACCTTCTAGGTGAGTCTGCTCTCAGCTTATACATGTACTGTTATTATGCAGTACATTAATTTGTAATTATATGACCCAGAGTGGGTGCTACTATTAGGTAGCAACAATTATTTTGGGGTGAGCGTTTGGGCGTGGAGCTCCCGAAGCTGCTCTGGCTGGGCCTTTTTTCAGGGCATCACCACTTAATTCACATATATATTTTTTTATCACCTTTCTATTTGTTTGACTATTATTTATGTAATTTTAACCCCTTACCATTAACACTTATTGATTTATCTTTACACAACTATACTTTACACTTCACTTTCACCTTTTTTCAATTTTTCGTGTGATGCCCTGGGGATAGTCCTTGGCTGGATTCTTTTGGGGTTCCCTGCATCTCGGACGTGAACCCCATAATGTTAGGGACGCTGGTATAGAGGAGCCTTGACGTTGGCCCAACGTTTATTCAATATTTGCAAATGTATGTAAACCAATACCTATGAATTTCTAGTGTCATGTAGGATTCAAGTATTTTTGTTGATTTTGCTGCAGTGTGCTGGAGGGAAAATCCCTTTTTTCTGTATTCAGCATTTGCCTCATATTGTGGCTATTCAGCACTTGCCTAATATTGTGGCGATTCAGCATTTTCCTCATATTGTGGCTATTCAGCAGTTGCCTCATATTGTGGCTGTTCAGCAGTTGCCTCACATTGTGGCTGTTCAGCACTTGCCTCATATTGTGGCTGTTCAGCACTTGCCTCATATTGTGGCTGTTCAGCACTTGCCTCATATTGTGGCTGTTCAGCACTTGCCTAATATTGCGGCTGTTCAGCAGTTGCCTCATATTGCGGCTATTCAGCACTTGCCTCATATTGTGGCTATTTAGCATTTACCTCATATTGTGGCTATTCAGAACTTGCCTCATATTGTGGCTGTTCAGCAGTTGCCTCATATTGTGACTATTCAGCACTGGCCTCATATTGTGGCTATTCAGACCTTGCCTCATATTGTGGCTGTTCAGCAGTTGCCACATATTGCGGCTATTCAGCACTTGCCTCATATTGTGGCTATTCAGCACTTGCCTAATATTGTGGCTGTTCAGCACTTACCTCATATTGTGGCTATTCAGCACTTGCCTCATATTGTGGCTGTTCAGCACTTGCCTCATATTGTGGCTGTTCAGCAGTTGCCTCATATTGTGGCTGTTCAGCACTTGCCTCATACTGTGGCTGTTCAGCACTTGCCTCATATTGTGGCTGTTCAGCAGTTGCCTCATATTGTGGCTGTTCAGCACTTGCCTCATATTGTGGCTATTCAGCACTTGCCTCATATTGTGGCTGTTCAGCCCTTGCCTCATATTGCGGCTATTCAGCACTTGCCTAATATTGTGGCTATTCAGCACTTGCCTTATATTGTGGCTGTTCAGCAGTTGCCTCATATTGTGGCTGTTCAGCACTTGCCTAATATTGTGGCTGTTCAGCAGTTGCCTCATATTGTGGCTATTCAGAACTTGCCTCATATTGTGGCTATTCAGCACTTGCCTTGTGGCCATTCAGCACTTGCCTCATATTGTGGCCATTCAGCACTTGCCTAATATTGTGGCTATTAAGCACTTGCCTCATATTGTGGCTGTTCAGCACTTGCCTCATATTGTGGCTGTTCAGCACTTGCCTCATATTGTAGCTATTCAGCATTTGCCAAATATTGTGGCTATTCAGCACTTGCCTCATATTGTGGCTATTCAGCAGTTGACTCATATTGTGGCTGTTCAGCACTTGCCTCATATTGTGGCTGTTCAGCACTTGCCTCATATTGTGGCTATTCAGCAGTTGACTCATATTGTGGCTGTTCAGCACTTGCCTCATATTGTGGCTGTTCAGCACTTGCCTCATATTGTGGCTATTCAGCACTTGCCTCATATTGTGGTTCAGCACTTGCCTCATATTGTGGCTGTTCAGCACTTGCCTCATATTGTGGCTGTTCAGCACTTGCCTCATATTGTGGCTGTTCAGCACTAGCCTCATATTGTGGCTGTTCAGCAGTTGCCTCATTTTGTGGCTATTCAGCACCTGCCTCATATTGTGGCTGTTCAGCATTTACCTCATATTGTGGCTGTTCAGCACTTGCCTCATATTGTGGCTGTTCAGCAGTTGCCTCATATTGTGGCTGTTCAGCACTTGCCTCATATTGTGGCTGTTCAGCACTTACCTCATATTGTGGCTGTTCAGCACTTGCCTCATATTGTGGCTGTTCAGCAGTTGCCTCATATTGCGGCTATTCAGCACTTGCCTCATATTGCGGCTGTTCAGCTCTTGCCTCATATTGCGGCTGTTCAGCACTTGCCTAATATTGCGGCTGTTCAGCACTTGCCTTATATTGTGGCTGTTCAGCACTTGCCTCATATTGTGGCTGTTCAGCACTTGCCTCATATTGTGGCTGTTCAGCACTTGCCTCATATTGTGGCTGTTCAGCAGTTGCCTCATATTGTGGCTGTTCAGCACTTGCCTTGTGGCTATTCAGCACTTGCCTCATATTGTGGCCATTCAGCACTTGCCTCATATTGTGGCCATTCAGCACTTGCCTCATATTGTGGCTATTAAGCACTTGCCTCATATTGTGGCTGTTCAGCACTTGCCTCATGTTGTGGCTGTTCAGCACTTGCCTCATATTGTGGCTGTTCAGCACTTGCCTCATATTGTAGCTGTTCAGCATTTGCCAAATATTGTGGCTATTCAGCACTTGCCTAATATTGTGGCTGTTCAGCACTTGCCTAATATTGTGGCTGTTCAGCACTTGCCTCATATTGTGGCTGTTCAGCACTTGCCTCATATTGTGGCTGTTCAGCACTTGCCTCATATTGTGGCTGTTCAGCACTTGCCTCATATTGTGGCTGTTCAGCACTTGCCTCATATTGTGGCTGTTCAGCAGTTGCCTCATATTGTGGCTGTTCAGCACTTGCCTCAATTTGTGGCTGTTCAGCAGTTGCCTCATATTGTGGCTGTTCAGCAGTTGCCTCATATTGTGGCTGTTCAGCACTTGCCTCATAGTGTGGCTGTTCAGCACTTGCCTCATAGTGTGGCTGTTCAGCACTTGCCTAATATTGTGGCTATTCAGCACTTGCCTCATATTGTGGCTGTTCAGCACTTGCCTAATATTGTGGCTGTTAAGCACTTGCCTCATATTGTGGCTGTTCAGCACTTGCCTCATATTGTGGCTGTTCAGCACTTGCCTCATATTGTGGCTGTTCAGCACTTGCCTCATATTGTGGCTGTTCAGCACTTGCCTCATATTGTGGCTGTTCAGCAGTTGCCTAATATTGTGGCTGTTCAGCACTTGCCTAATATTGTGGCTGTTAAGCACTTGCCTCATATTGTGGCTGTTCAGCATTTGCCTCATATTGTGGCTGTTCAGCACTTGCCTCATATTGTGGCTGTTCAGCACTTGCCTCATATTGTGGCTGTTAAGCACTTGACTAATATTGTGGCTGTTCAGCAGTTGCCTCATATTGTGGCTATTCAGCACTTGCCTTGTGGCTATTCAGCACCTGCCTCATATTGTGGACATTCAGCACTTGCCTCATATTGTAGCTATTCCGCACTTGCCTAATATTGTGGCTATTCAGCACTTGCCTCATATTGTGGCTATTCAGCACTTGCCTTGTGGCTATTCAGCACTATCCTACAGTAACTCAGACTTTCAGTAATGTCTTTCCTCCTGAAGGTTTAATTACTTCAACTCTCTTGTGTCGCCTACTAGTATCCTGAATCAATCATGTTTACTGGATTCAAAACAGCGATTTCTAAACTTGTTAAAGCTTAACTCTGTGACATGTTTGTTGCAGTGTATGAGACACTCAGGCAGATTTCTTCATTATACTACACTAAGGTTGCTTTGCCGGAGATACAGTATATAGGCAGTATACAACTGTCACACATGGTCTGCCAGTAATCCCACTTATAAGCGGTGCAGCAAGAAGCTATTGGAAAGAACTGCACATTCATATATAATCTATATATGCTTTCCTCAATCATTACTCTCATCAGCCCCATGAAGAGTCTGGGGATCTAAGAGGAGGGTTGGTAAGCTAGAACAGAATGCAGTCAGGATACTGGAGGGCGCTATCCCACCCGCCGATATCCCCACACTTACATCCCAACATGGGACTAAAGATAGGCGTCGAAATCCAGACACCTATCATTAGCCCCACTACGGAATCCTGAAACCCGGCATACCAAACAAATGTATGCCGGGTGTCTTCGTGTCTAGCCGCGTGGGGGGGGAGTCTTAGGTTTAGCAACCCTCGGGGGAACTTAGGGTTAGGCACCCCCGGGTGGGTTAGGGAAGGGGGAGGATAGGCTTAGGCACTACTAGGGGGAGTTAGGGTTAGGCACCCCCCTGGGAGGGTTAGGTTTAAGGTGCACGGAGGGGGGGTTAGGTTTAGGCACTAACGGGGGGGAGGTTTGGGTTAAGCACTAGCGGGGGAGGTTAGGGGTAGGCACCCCTAAGGGAGGTTTAGGGGGGGAGAGAGGAGGGTTAGGGTACTTACCTGCAGCTGTTGGGATTTCGACCCGCTTGGCTGCCGCTGTCGGTATTTAATCCGATGGCTAAACAGCCGCCAGCATTACATACTGATTCCGCTAGAATGAAGAGATGAGTCTTAAGGACACATTTGAAGACCTGGATGTAGGATTGTGAGTACATTCCAGAGGCTGGAAGCAGCATGGCATGTAGGAGTGGGAAGTGGTGAGCCAGGAGTCTTTAACGGAGCAAAGTGGGTTGGAGGCAGTGTGTGTGAAAATGTGACTGTAGATGTAGGGAAAAGAAGAGTGGTTGACTGCTTTGTACCTGTACAAGATGAGTTTAAACTTTTTTCTATATGGGACAAGGAATCAATAGAGTGACCAGAGAGAGGCCTATTGGTGATGGGGACCTGCAATATCATGTGATCTGATGCAGAACAGTCTTCCTTTACCAAATGCTTCTACTCTAAGGTAAGAGTTTCAGGAATCAGAAGTTTTCAAATACCAAGTACCCTTGGTTATCCAGGCATAACACTGTCATTGATTGGGCTACTGATCAGATTTGTTGGTGGAGAAAGAGTCTTCAGTCCGATTGCAACTAGGGATGTGCAGGCTCTGGTTAGTTCAGATTTTCCAGCCAAATTTAGATTTTTCCCGCCAAAAAATGGGTGAAAGATGATGTTTGTCCATGAAAGATGACGTTTTGCCTCTTTCTGAGACCCGATTTTTTGTGGGAAAAATCAGAATTTGGCTGGAAAATCTGAACTAATCCGAGCCTGCGCATCCCTAATTGCAACAAGATGCCCATTAGGGTCGCTACAGAGTCTGTTAAGGGAGTACCAGATCCCTATAAGAACTTCTCCAATGTTTTAAGGAAGAAATCAGCAGATGTTTTCTCTCACACCGGCCATACATACAAAAATATCCCCCAAAATAACACACCCACACACACCCACTTCCAATTATACCGTATAAAAGGGGTGGGGTGTCACAGTTTGGAGGTGTGGTTTGGCAGATCTGGGCAAAGCATACAAGTCAGCACTGGGAATGGGTACCAGTACTGTTGGACTGGGGCATAAAGGGCCCACCAGGAGAAAGCAGTGGTAGGGGCCCATATAGTAAACACCCATATAGTTCACCATAGTCCTGGGAATGCAGTAAAATGTAACATATGTATATTAAAAATCACATGATGGTGGTCCTGTCTACATATACCACATTAATCTACATATGTCAGTGTCTGAAACGCAATGAGAACTGCATTAAATCTAGTAGAGGCCAAATACATGCCAATATAAATAATAATAAAAAAAGGTTAAATTATCTAGGTTATTACTGCTGAGATGACTAAATTGTTGGTTACTTTTATTTTATTTTTTTGTACAACTACATTCTTAGTTTATAATCTGCTATGTTATTTTAACACAAGAAAACATTAGGGGGGATTTAAATTAGGCACAAAATAAAAAAACAGCGCTAATTAAATATAATGATGTAAAGCTATATAAAATTAATGTTTATCAATATAATATAAAAATTCATCACAAAATACGTATAACTGAGCAGCAGAATATATCTATGTGCCTGTGGCAGCACACACATACACCTGACAAAGCCCCAGATTCGTGGAGCGAAACGCGTCAGAAACTTCCTTTTGGACCCATTGGATCATCCATTTGTATTTGAGCATTTAATATATTATCAGCACACCGAGACACAAGACCTGCAGTCCCGCTGGATACAAGCCTGCAGCTGGAGTAGAGGCTAGGATTGAGACGCGGCAAGACTAATACCAAAACTATTCAATCATTAAGCAGCCGCTATACTTCAGTCTCTCCGGATACATCAGCCTCCTCTGCCGCTCATACAGCTTCTCACCTGCTCGGATGTGAACTAAGCAACCTGTAAGTTATTACATGTGACATTGTCTGCCAGGATACGCGGCTCTATATAATCTGTTACATTTGAACAGCAGCTCATTATATTCCTGGTGAGATCGGAGATCACCAATCATAGATGCGGATACCTATGGATTAATACATGTGTTTTTACCATTTTTTGGATCCACCTCTTCCAGCGATTCTTGTATTACACAAACATAATAATTTATTGACACATTTAGTTTTTTTAGTTCATTGTGATTGTTAATTTTGTGTGATTGTTCTTGTTCTGATATATATTGACCGGTCAAATTGAATCAATAATAGTAAATACATTTTATACATTATAATTTTTGTATTAGTGGTGATTTGTTCTTATCAATTCTCTTGGAAACATATTTTTATTAGCTCAGATATTCATTATTTTCTCTTTTTCTGGGATTTCAATTAGGCCCGTTAATTTTTCGCAATTCAATTATATCCCTTTTTTATTTTTTCAAAACAAAAAGGGTTCTGCCCGAAAACACATAGAATCAGCCGGGAAAACGAGGTCATCAAAGGGGATTTTTTTTTTGACAGGTGAAATCCCTGATAACTGCCGCCTTCAGGGCTAATTGAATAGCCCCCAGGGGATCAATTAGCCTTGGTAAGTTACCGTGTCTAACTGTATTCCCCCTAGATCTGCTAACCCAACCACTAATTTTGATTGGCGGGAGGGTGAATCTTGGTGTGGTATAGAAACACACCAAGCACCCATGTTCCTGTCTACCAGGTAACTGATGCTGTCAGAATAACAATGTATAATTCAAGTGCACGGTCTGGAACCTGACATTGGAAGAGGTGGTGGGGCACACCAGGGATTTCGCCTGTACATCTGTGGGCCAGTCCGATTCTGGGTACCAATAATTTACTTAGCCAGGCAAATACCCTTATTCACTGGTAAACCAACACATTAAGATGTAGAAAATGGCTGGATTGCTTGTGATGAAAGTGTTATGCAAGTGTTAAACCGTATTGGGTTGTTTGGATATAAAAGTAACATAGGGCACTTTGTTTGTCAATTTGGATTAAATCAATTGTTAAACAACAAATCTTGTACTGTAACACAGATCCAGGAAGAGGTTTTAGTGAGCAAAGCTTTTAAGAAACATTAACCTGTCTTACATGGTTATATATTTAAAAGCTCATGTCACAACTTTCCCATTACAGACTTCCTTGAATCTCTTTTCACTATTAGCAAAGATTTTTAAGTCCAGATGCTACGAGTAGTTAAACGGCCAGTGTTTTACACGCTAAAAGGAGTATATTTACTAAAGTGTGGGGTTTTTTTTAAGTGGAGTTGTTTCCCATAGCAACCACATTCTACATAACATTTATCTAGCACCTTCAAGATGATAATAGCTAAAATGTGATTGGTTACTATGGGCAACATCTCCACTTCTAAAAACCCGCACTTTAGAAATATACCCCTAAAAGACTAAACACATTTCTTTTTTGCTTTTTTTGACGTTGGTTTGCTGGCGTCTCAAGTGAAAATAAATTATATTACATTAGCATGTATGTAAATAATCTTAAATGCTGGAAGTTCCATTCTGTGAATGGAAGTTTTGCAATTGCTCCTAGAAATCCTGAAAGCTAGTGAATGTTTCTTAAGAGTCATGGAAGTCTGTGTGATAATGTATATGAACGTGTGGAGCAGCATGCAGATAAAGTACTGTACATTTCTGTTTTAAGGAACAATTTATATAAAGTAGATTGTTGGCTGTAGAAATATGGAGGAATTCCTGCCACTAGTGCTGCAGGTCTTTTAAATCCTACTAAATGACCAAACTTACTCCATTGTGGCCCTGCTTTACAATGTTGGAAAATCTCGGCATTGTGCAGCGGGGGTGGAGCCACAATGGCGCGGTCAGGCTCTTGCTTTGCCCTCAATGCCGGGTAATGTCCCCCCGCCACGCCCACCCCTGCTGTACCAACCTGGCTGCCCCCTCTCAAAAAGGGGCAGCCAGAATGTCAGCAAGTATGCCTTAAAACCTATAAACAATGCTTTACACAGACAGCAACGTAATAGACAAAAAACAAGACAGACAACAGGCTTTAAGACCATGGAGGTGATTTATCAAGCAATGAAAAGTGTGGATAAATTGCCCATAGCAACAAGTTTCTGCCTATCACTTCAGAGAATGTACTTTTTAAATGCTACCTCAAAGCTGATTGGTTACTATGGGCAACTCTTTTTACTGCTTGATAGATCTCCCTCAATTCCACAAACAGAAGAGCCCACAAACATACTTAGCACTGTAAGCACTTTTCATGGATCTGTAGAAGTTACGATAAAGTTTCTAGGGCTGCAGATGAGGGACAAGGTGACCCAGACCAACACTACAGATGGTGGCTCGTCCAAGCAATTCGGCTACAAGCGAGAGGAGCTGCTTATGCCGCATAACCAGCAGCTGTGACAGATGTTCTCCATTGCCTACAGGTAAGAATACAACACCAATTATTTATCTTCATCCTTATGTCATTTCAGGTTAATACCGTTGCCAATCTCTTTGTAACTGTATGATTATACTGCAATTTATTCTCCACATCATCCTTCATACCAGGTGTCGTCATGGCTTATATCAATGTATTTATTTCTGTCCCATGAGGGGTACACCACATTGATAAGAGGATTTGGTATTTATCTTAAATGTAAATACAAATAGAACCAGCACATTTAATCCTAGGATTTAATATGTCCTCAGATCATACCAGAGAAATATATTGGCATGTTTTATCACTAGTACTAAACTTAGAATTAGGGTCATAGTACTTTTTTGGATCAAAGCTCCTTCAACTATGAATGTAATGCAGTTTGGTTTTGTTTTGGTCTTACCATGTCTTACTATGTCCCTGTTTTATGTACAGTATGTCCTGTTTTTCCCCCACTGTCTGGCACTGTGGAACCTTACAAAATAATAATTATCTGGCGAGGCAGTGATGCAGTAGCCTATAGTGCAAGCCCTGGGGGCTGCTTTTGTGATCTAAAATGGAGGAACAGCAGCAGATACCTCAGATATATTCTAGTGACGCCTATGTTTTGCGAGGGGTTATGTACGGGATCTCGACAGTCAGAATCCCGACAGATTTTTGTTAGTATTATAACCCTTACCCTAACCTTCCCAATGACCCTAACCCTCATGTCCGGCAGCCTAACCCTAACCCTTCCCTTCCGCAGCCTAACCATTCCCTCCCGCAGCCTAACCCTAACCCTTCCCCTAGTGCTTAATCCTAACCCCTAACTCTAATACTTCCCTCCACAATCTGTCGGGATTCTAACAGTCGGGTTGCCGCTGTCAGTTTTGTGACCAGCGGCACCATGACTGTCGGGGATGCCGACTACATACCTTTGCGAGTATCCCCTGAAAATTGCTATTTTGGGGGATCTCCCATAAAATTACTTGGACAAATATGCCCCAACGTATTCTCAGGCAATTATTATATCACGAGATACAGTCACAGCATGTAATTACATATTTCCTGGATTGCATTGTGGGTAAAAATTATGTGTGATCTATTGGCTGTCTAGCCCTTTATATTTCTGCATGCTCCATGTTCTATGTAGCTGAATGGAGTTTTACTTGTGGCAGTGACAAAAGTCAGAAAAGGCCTCATTCTGGATTATTTTACTGTATCTAGAATGTTGCAGGACTATGAAATACAGATCCAGAGTCCCTACATTTATAATGCACTCGCTATAGCAGATGCTCTTCCATTCTATTTATTTTCTGTAAGAAAATTGAGATCTGAGTGGTACTAAGCAACTACTGATATTTTACATTATCACTCCAAAACCAATGTGGTACCGAAGATGGCTAATATCTATCATTTGTCACCTGTTACTAAGGGCTCTATTCATCATCACTTCATTTCTACAAAAACAGGTGAAAATTAACCTTTTCACCTGCAATTGTAGAAATTAAGTATTCAGACCATTCATCAAGAAGGTAAAGCAGGAGATATCACCGATATCTGCTGCTTACCTTCCTCCTGCGGAATGGCCTGATGTCCCCATAGACTAGTATGGGGACTGAATTCATCAAGCTCCGATAATACAATATTTTCATAGCTTGAGTGCAAGAGCATTCGCCATCTTCAAATGGCATCTGCTTTCACTCGCAACCCGCTCTGGAGTCCTGAGTTGCGAAAAGGGATCCTTTAAGATCCCTCCGCCCCTGTCTGGCTCCTGCTGCGGGACGTCGGGGCTCTTGTGCGCATGCGTGACCTGTAGGTCACCCATGCACACTATGTCACTGCTCGTGGGGACTACTGATTTTCTGATCAGCTGTCACCGAGCAGGAGCAATGATGAATTGCTCGGGCGTCCGTGGTGAGTTAGAATGTTAATTATCGGGGTAACATCATGAATAGACCCCTTAATCCTATATTTTCATAATTTCCACATAGAGCCTGAGATATTCACATCTATAAATATCCTATTGCATTACAATTGAAACGCACCAGATTTTGTAATAAATTGATACCCTGGGGGAGTTTAAGCCATGTAATCTCCCTATAAAATGCCGCCATACAGATTTATAGATGTTTCCTCCTTGACCGAACATTGATCTTTAAAGTGGTCCAGTGCTGTTGACCTATACATTACAGCGACCAATATTCAGACATATAAAAAGATCTACTATCGCTATAAATTCTGAAAGGCAGACATTTATATGAATATTCGTCTTAGTGACCATGGTACAACACAAATTGCTGATTTGGCCATATTTAGTGGTGGGGAAAAATCATCTATATGTGCTTTAATGTAAATGCATAATGCATGCTGCTCCAAAGAGATCATTTAAAGTAATGTATCATATTTTATTCATTACTGTGCTGGATAGCTTGGTAATAAGAAAAAAAACTATCTAATCTAGTGACCTAAGAAAACTCTACTTTAACTAGTAGAAACATCAGCACCAATGCCTAGCTGGCCATTTATGGCCCATATTCAATTGCAGGCGAAAAGTCCAGGACTTTTCGCCTGCCGGACTTTCCGCCTGCATCGTGTGTTTTTGGAGAAAACTTTCCGCGCTCACGACCGCTTTTTGCCCTATTTAATTTCAAAGGACGTGAAAACGGCACCCGGCAAAACTTGAGCAGGCGGAAAGTCCTCTCAAAAATATGGAAATCAGCCTGACACCCCCCAAAAGATGCACTGACATGGGGGATCACTATGGATACCCCCAAATTGCCCTGCTGAAGGTATTTGGGGTACTTAAATAGGCTGAATGGGTGCTGTTTAGCGTATTTGCATAAGGGTTGAAGAATAGCATTTAGAAGGTATTTTTGGTGAAAATAACTAGTCCCAGCAAAATTGGGGTACCTGAAAATGGGGGGTAGCATATTTTAAAGTTGTTAAAGTAAAGTTTTAAAAATTGTGAAAAATCCACCTGCCACAATCACCTGCAAAGTAAAAAACACCTGGGGCATACTTGAGGACCCCCCTGGATCCTATTTCGCTAGTATTTAAATTTGTCCCCCAACTTTGAACTTTTTCACCCCCAAAACAAAAATAAATTTTTGGGGAGTTCTTAAGTGTTTTTTTTCCGCCTGCTTTCAGAGGCAAATCTTTTTGCCTATACGAATGCATTGACTTTCCACGTACGTGAAAAGTCTTTGCAATTGAATTCGGCGGAAAGTCACCGACAGGCGAAATGACGTCATCGAAAAATAAAACTTTTGCAGAGAACGGCTTTTCGCCTGCAATTGAATACGGGCCTATGTATGTTTCTAGTGTTTGCTCCCCATAGTTCTATTAGAGATGGGGATTTATAAATACTTTGTTTTCCTTTCATACATTCACATTACTATTTTGATCAGTGCTTTTTGTGTGTTAGAGACGCATTACAGAGAGTTGTGACAACTGGTAATATCTCTGAATCATATGAAATGTATCAATTGAATTGAGTAGGTTAAAATAAATACGTGTGTGTGTGTGTGTGTGTGTGTGTGTGTGTGTGTGTGTGTGTGTGTGTGTGTGTATATATATATATATGTATATATATATGGGTCTGTGTACTAAGCAGTGATAAGTGGCAGAGTGAAAGGTGATAAGTCTGTGATAAGTGCCAGCCAATCAGCTTCCAACTGCCATCTCACAGGCTGTGTTTGAAAAATGACAGTTGGGAGCTGATTGGCTGGCACTTATCACAGACTTTTCACTCTGTCGCTTATCACTGCTTAGTACATAGACCCCATAGAAATCCAAGCTGGAATCCGGCACTCAATATAAATGAAAGTATCTTAACCCGTTGCCTTCCGACCCAAACGCACAGCAAGTGTGCCACATGTACACAGCAAACTCGGCGGCACTCAGGGAATTTGTAATAAAAGACAATAGACACCAAAGGTTCAGTCTAGTCGACGTTTCATGCATTGAAACGTCGACTAGACTGAACCTTTGGTGTCTGTTGTCTTATTACAAATTCCCTGAGTGCCGCAGAGTTTGCTGTGTGTGTGTATATATATATATATATATATATATTATATACACACACTATACAATGCTGAACATTATACTAAGTTCCTGTACAAATGACAAATACAGTAGGCCTGGGTCTCTGCATCCCAGCTCTTTGCAATCCCCATTGTACCGTTTAAATTTCTCATCCTCTTCTGTCTCCCGCTTCCATTATTCACATGCTTTTCTTTCTGATTATTTATGAGCCAAACCGAGATCCTGACCTTCGTTTAACCAGCACAATCTATCAGCTCACCACTAACGTTGTAAATCACTATACAATCGGTGTCATAAATCACCTGAAATAACTAATTTCATTTCAGATTTATAGTGGCATGGATATTCCCACAGCTACAGCATATCTGCCCCATAAGCAAAAAACATAGCATTCCCCAGTCATTTCTAAGTGCACATAGTGGAGGCTTGCTTGGTACATTGAGATAAGCCCGTCATTGCCCAGACAGACGTGACAGGGAAGCCTGTCAGGTGAGGGACAGAGAGCAGCCACGCTGGACAAGTCATATTTGGCATTTGTAACCCAGAAGACTCCGTTTTTCTCCTCTCTTCCTGCATATTATCATATCAATCATGCTTCTGTGGAAGTGGAATTTGCTCAATAATATATTCCATTAACATTTAAGTGGAGAGAGGTTGAACTGACACGTTGCTATAATTCAGTTTTTATAGAAACCTCTGAAGGTGATTCATCAGCTTTTCCCCATGAAAAAGCTGGTTCTCATCTCTTACCAGATTTTGCTATTGAAAACGTATTTGGTATGAGTGTAATTGAGGTTTTTCTGTACCTATAAAAATAAAGCAAATGTGTTATGTAATAGCCACTGATTCTGAAGAAAAGAGAAAACTGCCAGATTTACTCTCGCCTGGCTGCAAGTCGCTGCGTAAATTTTACTAATGTTAAAGATAGAAGTCGCCAGATGTAATAGTTGGTGGGTTTGTAACTCGCTGTAAATGTGCCAGAACAAAATAAAATGCAGCTCTCTCCTCTGGAACAGGATGTAAAAGAAAACATAAAAGGCATAGCACCCCCTCCCCTATTTCCTCCACACACAGCATTCTAGTATTTTCAATATAAGCTGGTATTGGAATAATCAGGGGGGGACAAAAGCACACCCCAAATTTTCTATTGCCAGCCCTCTGCCTTTTATTGCCAACCTTCAGCCTCGTGCCTCACAACGCAGACCAAGATCTGCATATATCAGAGTGTGACCGCACACCTAAGAGCGGTATATCTATCACATGTATACAGTGCATCTGGAAAGTATTCACAATGCTTCACTGTATCCACATTTTGTTCAATTACAGCCTTATTCCAAAATGGAATAAATAAATTTTTGTCCACAAAATTCTACACACAATACCCCATAATGACAATGTGCAAAAAGTTTTTTCTGAGATTTTTGTAAATTTAATTTAAAAAAAAAAAAAAAAATCACATGTGCATAAGTATTCACAGCCTTTGCTCAATACTTTCTTGATGCACCTTTAACAGCAATTACAGCCTCAAGTCTTTTTGAATATGAAGCCATAAGATTGGCACACCTATATTTGGGCAGTTTCCCCCATTCCTCTTTGCAGCACCTCTCAAGCTCCATCAGTTAGGATGAGAAGCGTCGGTGCACAGCCATTTTCAGATTCAATTGGATTAAAGTCTGGGCTCAGGCTGGGCCACCCAAGGACATTCACAGGGTTGTCCTGAAGCCACTTATTTGATATCTTGGCTGTGTGCTTAGGGTCGTCCTGCTGAGAGATGAACCGTCGCCCCAGTCTGAGGTCAATAGCGCTCTGGAGCAGGTTTTCATCCAGGATGTCTCTGTGCACTGCATTCATCTTTCCCTCTATCCTGACTAGTCTCCCAGTTCCTACCGCTGAAAAACATTCCCACAGCATGATGCTGCCACCGCCATGCTTCACTGTAGGGATGGTATTGGCCAGGTGATGAGCGGAGCCTGGTTTCCTCCAAACATAACGCCTGGCATTCACGCCAAAGAGTTCAATCTTTGTCTCTCATGGTCTGAGAGTCCTTCAAGTGCATTTTGGCAAACTCCAGACGGGCTGCCATATGCTTTTACTAAGGAGTGGCTTCCGTCTGGCCACTCTACCATACAGGCCTGATTGGTGGATTGCTGCAGAGATGGTTATTCTTCTGGAAGGTTCTCCTCTCTCCACAGAGGAATGCTCAGTGGCGTAACTACAGCCCCCGCAGACTCCGCGGTGGCGTGGGGGCGCGGAGGATTGTGGGCTACAGATTCCATGCGGACTGGCTGTCCGCATGAAATTCTGCTGAAAACAGGCCCTCCAAAAATGGCCGGTGCATAGGAGACATACACTAGAGATCCTACTGGACCTCTAGCATCTGTTACTGTTAGACACCCAGTGGCTCCCCGCTGTACTGTGATGAGGAGACAGAGAGGTACAGACAGGCAGGGACAGACTGGATTCCGCAGCGCAGCCTCCCTACCGACAAACTGTCCGCTACTCCGCCTCCTTGCGACGCTGTCCTCAGCATCACCTCCCTCCAGTCAGTTTCCTCAGCTCTGCCTCCCTGCTGTCACTGTGTGTGTGCATGCACGCTCGGGGAGAGGAACGCTGTGCTCATGAGGACACCGCATGGGAACCATCCTCAGAAGCCAGCTCATAGTTTAAGCTGCCACTGTAGTCTGCCTTATTCACTATCCCAGCACTGAAGATGTGTGTATGTGTTCCTGCTGGGTGCTAAGCCGCCGCGGAGAGCCCACTGCCTGCCTTGAGAGGGGGAGGAGAAGCAGCCAGTCTCAGGCAGCGCTGATCAAAGAAGTGCCCTGTTTGGTGCCGAGCCACCCACGGAGAGCGTTGGGGATGGGAAGGAGGAGATGCAGCCCGTCTCTGTCAGCAAAGGGGGACTGAGAGGTACTGTAACTGGGACAAAGTAGTGTGAGCACTGTGAGGTGTAGGGAGTAGGATAGGGAAGAAGGTAGTGTAAAGCACAGGGGGTGGGGGGAAGCAGGTAGTGTGAGGAGCAGGGGGTGGGGAGCAAGTAGTGTGAGGCACAGGGGGTGGGGGGAAGCAAGTAGTGTGAGGCACAGGGGGTGGGGGGAAGCAAGTAGTGTGAGGCACAGGGGGTGGGAGAGGGAAGCAGGTAGTGTGAGGTGCAGGGGGTGGGTGAGAGAAGCAGGTAGTTAAGGCACAGGGGGTGTGGAATAATATGTAAGGGGCATTACGGTGTGTGGAATAATATGTAAGGGGCATTACTATAAGGAAGAAAAATATTGTAAACTGTCTAGGGGGGGTGGGGGCACATTTTTAACTTTTGTATTGGGAGCCATATTGCGTATAAATGTCCCTGTAATTATTTTTGACAAAAAGCCATGGGGGGGTGTCTGAAACTTTTTTGGCAGGGGGGAGCAAAATTTATAGTTACGCCACTGGGAATGCTGTAGCTCTGAAAGAGTGACCATCGTGTCTTGGTTACCTCCCTGAATAGGGCTCTTCTCCCCCGATCGCTCAGTTTAGACGGTGTTATGTTCTGGGTTGTTTGTGGACCCGGGGTGGTAGCAGGAGCGATCACAGAAGCCGATTTGAAAATAAAACTAGGATTTTTAATAAGTGCTTGAGTAGACATATAATGTGGCAGTAAATAAAAGTCCATGAATATATAAATGTGCACAAGAGTTCTGTGGTGGGAGTAAAAGGGTTAATGTCCAAGTAGAAACAATTAGAGCTGTCCAGGTGTGCAGGTAGTGAAACTGAAAATAATCAAGCCAGGTATGCAGGTAGTGAACTGAAAATAATCAAGCCAGGTATGCAGGTAGTGAACTGAAGCGCAGGATGTCAGCAGGCTCAGGCACTCAGGCATGGGCAATGGTGATGGAGGAAGCGGGTAGTCCAGTGGGAGCTAGGAGCTGACAGGCAGACTGGCAGACAGCGAATTCACAGGAACAGGATAAGCACAGAGAACTCCCTCTCAGCTAGGCTGAGATACACGTTGCACTGGCAAAGAAGGAAGGCACTGACCCTTCCTAAATACCCCATGCAGTGCTGTTACTGGCCGGAGGGAACATGTGACTCACCAGGATTGGCCAGCCGCATCACATGGCCAGAAGGCAAGATGGCGGTGCCCATGCCAAAGGGAATGGAGACGCCCCCAGGCCTTACCAGCGCAGAGTGACAACAGGCCCGCACAACAACGCGCGCAGCCAAAGCCCCCCACCAGACACCAGCTCCGCCACCAGACAGCCCGCGCCACAATGACCTCACAGGTAACACTCGCCTAGCGCCATGCTGAAATACCCTGGCCGTGACAGTACCCCCCCTTTTGGGGTGGGTCAGGATACTCACCAGGCTTCTCCGGATGGGCAGAATGGAATCTCATGATGAGCGTGGGAGCGTGGACATCACGAGCATCGGTCCAGCAACGTTCCTCTGGACCGTAACCTTTCCAGTCCAGCAAATACTGTAGATGACCTCTACGTAGACGAGAGTCCAAGATCTGGATGACCTCAAACTCAACTCCTCTCTCCGTCTGGACTCGAGGAGAAGCAGGTAGAGCACTATGGAACTTATTCAGGATCAGGGGCTTCAATAAGGAAATATGGAAGGAATTAGGGATTTTTAGGTATGGGGGTAACTGTAGACAATAGGCCACTGGATTAATGACTTCTGTTATGGAGAAGGGACCAATGAATCGTGGTGCAAATTTCATAGAAGGAACCCTCAGACGAAGATTCCGGGTGGACAACCAGACCTGGCTTCCAACTTGCATGCGTGGAACTATTCTACGCTTCCTATCGGCCTGGGTCTTCTAGCGAGAGGATGCCTTCAACAAATCAAACCATACTTGAGTCCAGATGACAGCAAAATTCTGCACCGTGTCCTCCACAGCCGGAACATCGAAAACAGGCAGGCTTCGGAATTCTGGAACACGAGGATGAAGGCCATATACAACCTGAAATGGCGTTTGGTTAGTTGACGAGTGGTAGGAAGCATTATGTGCAAACTCAGCCCATGGCAGCAAGGCAGCCCAATTGTCCTGGGAAGATGACATAAAAATTCTTAAGAAAGTCTCTAGATCTTGATTAACTCTCTCGGTGGAGCCGTTGCTTTGTGGATGGTAGGCCGTGGAAAAGTTTAACTTCACTTGAAGAACAGAACACAAAGCCCTCCAGAATTTTGCAGTAAACTGCACACCACGGTCAGAGACAATTTCAGCAGGAAGGCCATGTAGACGAAATATGTGTTGGACAAACAACTGTGCCAGGTCAGGGGCAGAAGGTAACTTCTTCAACGGTATATAGTGGACCATCTTAGAAAATCGGTCTATTACCACCCAGATAGTGTTGAAACCTTGAGAGACTGGCAGGTCTGTGACGAAATCCATGGAGAGATGCGTCCATGGACATGATGGAGTAGGTAATGGAAGCAATTCCCCAGCTGGAGCTTGTCGTGATGATTTATGCTGGGCACAGGAGGAGCAGGAAGAGATGAACTCCATTATATCTGCCTTCATAGAAGGCCACCAATAGTGTCTTTTCAGGAACTCCAAGGTCTTCCGAGTGCCTGAGTGCCCTGCGAAGCGAGAGGAATGTTCCCAAGTGAGAAGCTGCTTCCTTAATTCCGGGGCCACAAATGATTTTCCCGTAGGAGGCTGAACTTGTAGTGCGGCGAAAACTCTAGATTCCAAGACAGGGGTATTGCTTTGATTTTCAAATTGATCATCACAGAGGAGAGATCTCGATAGGGCATCAGCCTTCTGATTAAGTGCTCCAGACCGGAAGGTCAGGGTGAACTGAAACCTGGCAAAGAATATTGCCCAGCGGGCCAAACGAGGACTCACACATTGGAGGTTTTTGAGAAATAGGAGATTTCTATGGTCCGTAAATACAGTAAATGGAAACTTGGCGCCTTCTAGCAAATGTGTCCATTCCTTCAACGCCAACTTTACAGCTAGTAATTCTTGCTCACCTATGGCGTAGTTCCTTTCGGCAGGTGAGAATTTTTTAGAAAAGAACCCACACGGATGGACTCGGTTGTCCTCATAACGTTGAGACAAGACTGCTCCCACAGCTTCAGATGATGCGTCTACTTCCAACAAAAAAGGTCTGTCCAGATCTGGTTGTCAAAGAACTGGTGCTGAGAAAAAGGCCTGTTTTAGAAGATGAAAGGCAGACTCTGCCTCAGGTGACCATTGGGCAGGATTAGCACCTTTGCGGGTCAAGGCTGTAATGGGAGCCAGCAGTGTAGAAAATCCCTTAATGAAGTGTCTATAATAATTGGCAAAGCCCAACAATCTCTGGATGGCCTTCAGTGTCTGAGGTCGGGTCCAATCCAGAATTGCTTGTACCTTCTTGGGGTCCATTTCTAAACTGGAGCCAGATATTACATAACCGAGAAAAGGTACACTGGGCACTCCAAAGACGCACTTCTCCAGTTTGCAGTAAAGGTGGTTTTCTCTCAAACGGGTCAGAACTTCTTTAACATGTTCTTGATGTTTAGCCACAGAGGGTGAAAAAATCAGTATGTCATCCAGATAGACAACAACTGAAACATATAACAGATCCCGGAAAATCTCATTAACGAAACTTTGAAAGACAGCAGGGACGTTACACAATCCAAAAGGCATTACTAAATACTCGAAATGTCCATCTCTGGTATTAAAAGCGGTCTTCCATTCATCGCCAGCTCGGATACGAATGAGGTTGTAAGCCCCTCTCAGATCTAATTTAGAAAAAATGACAGAGCCCTTGACCCTATCAAACAACTCAGTAATCAGGGGAAGAGGGTATCGATTCTTTACAGTAATGTCATTAAGGCCTTGATAATCGATACATGGTCTTAGACCACCATCCTTCTTGCCAACGAAGAAAAACCCAGCTCCGGCAGGTGAAGTAGAGGGGCGAATGAACCCCTTTGCCAGGTTGTCCCGGATGTACTCGGTCATGGCTTGAGTCTCAGGCAAGGACAGCGGATAGGTACGACCACGAGGTGGTATCTTATCAGGTATCAATTCAATTGGACAGTCCCATTCCCTATGAGGGGGTAAGATATTTGCCTGTTGCTCAGAGAACACGTCGGCGAACATCTGATATTCCTTGGGAATGGCAGAAGAAACTAATGGAACTGTCTTTCTCACAGGTCAAATTTTTGGAAGACAGGATTTCTGACAGTCCATACCCCATGACAGAATCTGCATACAACTCCAATCAATCCTGGGATTATGTTGACGTAACTAGGGTAGACCAAGAACAATTTCTTGAGAGGCCAGGAATTTTAAGGACTCAGAATGAAGTGCCCCAATTCGGACCAATACTGGTTGAGTCTCTTTGGTGACTATCCCGTTAGTAAGAGTGCGTCCGTCTATAGAGGTCAGAGAGATGTCATGGTTGAGAGACAAACAAGGAATCTGAAATTTATCTATGAAACTAGACGTTATGAAATTTCCGGCTGCTCCCGAGTCAAGTAGAGCAGTAGCAAAGACAGGTTTGGGATTAAGATCCAAGGCTAGGGTAATCGTGAAATCTTTAATTTTTGGAGACGGGTTCATAACTCCTAACTTGGTGTCTCCAGGGTCAGTTAGGATTTGGCATTTCCCGGTTTACGGGGGCAGGAGATCAACAGGTGACCGGACTCTCCGCAGTACAGACAGAGGTTCTTTTGCATTCTTCTCTGACGTTCTTCTTTGGAGAGGTGTGTATGATTCACCTGCATAGGCTCCTCTTCAGTAGGAGAGGGAATGGGACAGGTAGAAATGGAGGGGGTAAATGACCTTTGCCGGTCAGTTCTGTTTTTTTCAGCCTGACGTTCCCTGAAGCGTAGGTCAACTTTGATACACAACGAAATCATGTCGTTCAGATTAGTAGGAAGCTCTCGAGTGACTAGGTCATCCTTTAGTCGGTCTGACAACCCATGCCAGAAGGTCGAGGTGAGGGTTTCCTCATTCCATTTGAGCTCTGATGCTAAAATTTGAAATTGCACGGCATATTGACTGACAGGACGGACCCCTTGTCTCAGTGTCATGATGTTTGATGATGCTGATACAGTACGCCCAGGTTCATCAAAAATCCTCCTGAAGGATGACACAAAGCCTGCATAATTATCCAGCAGCGGATCTGAGCGCTCCCAGAGTGGGGAAGCCCATTCCAAGGCCTGCCCGGATAACAGAGAGACTATATAAGCCACTTTAGTTCTTGCAGTTAGAAAGTTGTCAGGCTGCAGGGTAAAATGTATGTCACACTGATTTAGGAATCCTTGGCAGAGTTTAGGATTGCCGTCAAATTTACTTGGTAAAGGAAGATGTAAGCGGGGAGATGATCTGCCTCCTGTATTCCCAGACACTGATGCGGATGTAGATGCTGGTACTTCAGGGGTAGAAAAGGAAGTTTGCAAACTATCCTGTCGCTTAGACATCTCTTGCAGAAATTGAGCCATCTGGCGCTGCATGTTTTCCAGATTTTCTAAACGACCAGAAATGCACCGGAACAAATCCACTCCTGACTCCTGATCCGTGGCCAGCTCCATGGGGCCAGTGCAAACTGTTATGTTCTGGGTTGTTTGTGGACCCGGGGTGATAGCAGGAGCGATCACAGAAGCAGATTTGAAAATAAAACTAGGATTTTTAATAAGTGCTTGAGTAGACATATAATGTGGCAGTAAATAAAAGTCCAGGAATATATAAATGTGCACAAGAGTTCTGTGGTGGGAGTAAAAGGGTTAATGTCCAAGTAGAAACAATTAGAGCTGTCCAGGTGTGCAGCTAGTGAAACTGAAAATAATCATGCCAGGTATGCAGGTAGTGAACTGAAGCGCAGGATGTCAGCAGGCTCAGGTACTCAGGTATGGGCAAGTGTGATGGAGGAAGCGGGCAGTCCAGTGGGAGCTAGGAGCTGACAGGCAGACAGCGAATTCACTGGAACAGGATAAGCACAGAGAACTCCCTCTCAGCTAGGCTGAGATACACGTTGCACTGGCAAAGAAGGAAGGCACTGACCCTTCCTAAATACCCCATGACGTGCTGTTACTGGCCAGAGGGAACATGTGACTCACCAGGATTGGCCAGCCGCATCACATGGCCAGAAGGCAAGATGGCGGCGCCCATGCCAAACGGAATGGAGACGCCGCCAGGCCTTACCAGCGCAGAGTGACAACAGGCCCGCACAACAATACGCACAGCCAAAGCCCCCCGCCAGACACCAGCTCCGCCACCAGACAGCCCGCGCCACAATGACCTCACAGGTAACACTCGCCTAGCGCCATACTGAAATACCCTGGTCGTGACAGACGGCCGGCCAACTCTAGGAAGAGTTCTGGTGGTTCCGAACTTCTTCCATTTACGGATGATGGAGGCCACTGTGCTCATTGGGACCTTCAAAGCAGCAGTTATTTTTCTGTACCCTTCCCCAGATTTGTGCCTCGAGACAATCCTGTCTCGGAGGTCTACAGACAATTCCTTGGACTTCATGCTTGGTTTGTGCTCTGACATGCACTGTCAAGTGTGGGACCTTGCATAGATAGGTGTATGCCTTTCAAAATCATGTCCAAACAACTGAATTTAGCACAGGTGGACTCCAATTAAGCTGTAGGAACATCTCAAGGATGATCACTGGAAACAGGATGCACCTGGACTCAATTTTGATCTTCATGGCAAAGGCCATGAATACTTATGTACATGTGATTTCTTATTGGTTTTTTTTTTAGTAAATTTGCTAAAATCTCAAAAAAACTTTTTACACGTTGTCATTATGGGGAATTGTGTGTAGAATTTTGAGGACAAAAATGAATTTATTCCATTTTGGAATAAGGCTGTAACATAACAAAATGTGGAAAAAGTGAAGCGTTGTGAATACTTTTCGGATGCACTGTATGTAAATCTCACTGCAAATTTTACATCTGCCCCACCTGCAGTGCAACGGGCCCTTGGGTCCAGGGGGCCCACACTGCACACTGCACACCCAAATGTTTTAATACTTACCTCTCCTAAGTCCCGCATCAGATGTAGCAGGGCTGCACTAAACGCTTGGAAAATGGCCAGCGTTTTGCGCAGTGGGGAAATCCCCTGGAAGAACTGTGCCCATTTTCCTGGTGACATGTTCATGTGCAGTAGACTCTGGTGCCCAGAGTCTACTGCTGCGGTCAGTGTGCTGCCGGCCACTGGGGAGAGAGGAGGGGCCCCAGACGGGGAATGCACATGGGTCCTCTCCTCTCTTAATACACCCCTGTAAGACACCATACAAATATTGCATCCAGATTTCTCTTCTTAAACTGGGTACACACTAGACGATATGTCGTCCGATCCTGCGGATCGGAGCGGCATATTGGGTACATCGTCTAGTGCACAGGTTCTCAAACTCGGTCCTCAGGACCCCAAACAGTGCATTTTTCCAGGTCTCCTCACAGAATCACAAGTGAAATAATTAGCTCCACCTGTGGATCTTTTAAAATGTGTCAGTGAGTAATGAATACACCTGTGCACCTGCTGGCTGACCTGGAAAATGTGAGCTGTGTGGGGTCCTGAGGACCAAGTTTGAGAACCACTCGTCTAGTGTCTACCCATGATATGCGCGCTCCTGCGGGTCGTTAGCGATATTCCCCATCGGACCTGGCATCAGCAAGTGTGTATGCATATGCCGCATGCCGGGTCACGACGCCTGCCACATCGGGCTGGGTACACATTGTCTGATGTGTACCCAGCTTAAAGGAGTTCCATAAATGATGTGCTAAATTATCTGTTAAGCTGCATACAAACAGTACGATCTGCACAACCAACGATATCACTGAATGATTTCCCTTGAACTTTCTGTAGTGCAGGACAAACAATATTGGGTGTACACACTGAGAGATATCTATGATAGATATCTTTCAGTGAAGTCATCCTGCCACATCTCTGAACATGCAAATGGTGATGAAATCATCCAAGTTGGCCTGCATGTACAGGCGACCATAGATATCGTTATCGTCCATGTGGGAACGTGCATCGTTGGTCGTTCGCTACATAATAATGAATGCTATGAGCGATTAATCATTGAAAGATATTGTTCATAGATATCGTACCGTGTGTACGCACATTAAGTCTATTTGTTTATGGTTTCCTCTCTCTGGGGTCTCTAGGTTTCTCCTATGTTTTAGAAAGTGAATCTGGAGGCTGATAACACTATAAAGGATGACATGGAGGCAGCAATAAATACTAACAAAGAAAACTGCATGTTTTCGTGAATTTCCTGTTACATACTTACCTACAGTATACTTACCTAGACTCCTGATTTTTGGAGAGTTATCCAGGGTCCCAGAAGAGTGGGCCATCCTCCCGCATCCTACCCAGTTCCTAGTGAAGTGGTCAGGATGGTAAGTATATTACCAGGACTCAGGCATCTGTGTGGAGGGGGCAGGGCCGATATGATGCGATTCTATAATAATTGCAAAGCAACCTACAGTGTAACACATACAGTATGTGGGAACCTCTGCAACTTCAGTGCTGGGAAGAACTTTTCCCGAACAATATTTGATTTCCATTGTAGAAAGAATGCCACGAGTGTGTTCTGAGTTTATATCTGCAAAAGATGTCTACTTTGAAGAGTCAATTTTATCACCTATTGTTTGTTTGTTCTACACTTTCATTTTAGAGTACACCGAGACATTTTACTGTGTAAATTTCAATAAGAACTGGGAAATGGGGGTGTGCTATAACTTTTCACCAGTAGTGGACTGTATATTTATTACCACCGACTTGGCATATTACACCTTAACAACAATCTACTACACTAGTGGAATTAATTCTGGACACTTTTAGGAAATTTTCAAAAAAATTTGTGTTTAGTCATTATTTTTACATTATAATCACTTATAATTTATATTGCACTCGAAGTATATATGAGTATAATCATTACTATTTATTTTTAAGTTGTAATATGTCAAATTTCCAGTGAAAAATTCAGTAAAACCACAGTTTTACAGGTATGCTTTTATTATGGAAAAAAATATGCAATTTCAGCAATACACAAAATTAATATTTCGTTGGACATCCTCTGGTTTAAGAACAGCTTTGATTCGTCAAGGCATCAAGTGAACCAGACGTCCCAGATCTTCAGGTGAAATCACATGGTACCAGGCCTGAATTATGGCTTCAATCAGCTCTCTCTTGTTAATTGGATTTTTTCGTGATACCATCATTTTAAGCCTTGACCATAGATTTTCTATCGGATTTAAATCTGGACTATTTCCTGGCCAAGGCAAGAAAGTGATTTGGTGATCACCGAACCACTTCATGAAACTGTTGGCCGTGTGGCATGGCACTCCATCCTGCTGAAAGATACACTTCCGTGGGTCAAATCCTCGATTGTGGCCAACAGTTTTGACTCCAGCACTGCTTCTTGATATTTTTTGGCATTGATATTGCCATCAACGACAGCCAAACGTCCAACACCATGTCTGGCCATGCTGCCCCACACCATCACACTCACTGGGTGCTTCATAGTTGCAGTGGTGCACTCGGGCAAAAGATCTTCCCCAGGCAGACGCCGAACAAATTTCACTCCATCACTCCCGAAGATGCTGATTTTAATCGTCGCTCCAAATAATCTTGTCCCAGTCTTCTTCTGTCTACTCCTTGTGTACCAGAACCCAATCTATACATTTCTGCCTCTGTTTCTAGTTTAGATACAGCTTCTTTCTCGGGGTCCTAGCTCGCAAACCATTGTCACAAAGTTTTTTTTCGGATGGTTCGGTCACAAACTTGGACACCAGATGTTTTCATTATGTTGTTGATGGCTTTTGCAGACCTTTGACAGTCCTGCAGGGCCAAGCGACAGATTCTGCGCTCATCTTGTTTTGTAAGCGTGGGCTTTCTACCAGTTCTTGCGGCTGATTTAGTCAATTCACTGCTCGCAACCCTTATGCAGAGTTTCCTTATACCTGACTTCGTTGCCCCACCGCCCAACCTCTTCGCGATTTCTTCGTAGGCATACCCTTCCTCATGAAGAGTCATGGGTTTGCCTCTCTTCCCAGGTGACCAGTCAACACGTTTTGAGGTATTCAGAGCCATTTTAATCATTATTCACACTTTGACCAGAGCTGCAACTAGCTGTGAGGATTGATTGTAAAGGCTGCCACAGTCTGGATGAATTGAGTGCTGAACAAAGCACATGAGCCTGCATGGATGCTGTGTGGGACCTGCTCCCGGATCCTGTCAGCATTCTGCTTGCTGTGACTGGTGACAGCCTGAAACTTCACCACTGACAGTGGCTATTAAGTGTATTTCAAAGCCTTCTCTCTCTCTCTTGCTCTCTCTCGCTCTCTCTCTTTTCTTTCTCCCACTCTCTCTCTCCATCCCCTTCTCTGTTTCCTCTCTCTCTCTGACAAATCATATTAAAATATTAAGCAGAAACATCAAAGATTAAAATAAAAACATTAAAGTGTTGATTTGGTATAGGAGAATATGAATTTTCTGCATAAATATCAAATAAAACATTTTTTTATTGAAAGTGTCCAGAATTAATTCCACAACTGTACATATGCACCAACAATCTGAGAGCACAATAGTGGCTTAATAGTGATCTTATATTGTTTAAAGAAAAAATAAATTATTTTCAATTATTTTTTTCAAGTGTAATAAAATCAGACAACAGATCTGATCTCCTTAATTTAAATTCAGACCCCAGATCTGAACCCTTGTTTAATATCAGACCTATGATTTGGTTGACCCCTACAACCTGTATTAAAAATAATGCCCTAAATCTGACCCCATACACTTAAAAAATGATTCTCCAGATCTGATACCCCTTATTCAGAAATAACACCCCCGGTCTAACTCCCACCTCAATAAACACTAGCTGGGATACCCGGCATTGACCAGGTTGAAAACTGGACCATGAAGTACACCTGCAGCCTTTCTTTCTTTACATTGTCCTCATCTATAACCCCATTCCATTGATCCTGAAAAGGACCCCACTGTTTGCTAACATGCATGTAAACAATGGAGAAACTACCGTGGGTGCAAGATGTGCGGCTGCTATGGTGCCCGAAGGTCTCTGTGGCCCACCGCTCCCCCTGCACCTAGTCATGCATGCAAGGAGGACCGGTCCAGTCAGGGCCACTGAGGGGGGCTCAGGTAGCTGTGGTGTTGATTTGGTGCCAGCACACCAGCTGATTACAGCTGGCACACTGCCGGTCGAGGGGCGATCAGAGCTGGTATAATGTGTAAGGGGCATTACTGTGTAGTGTAATGGGCATTACTGTGTGGCATAATGTATGAGGGGCACTACTACTGCGTGACATAATGAGTATAAGGGGTACTATTGTGTAGCATAATCTGAATGGGCTATGTGTGGCATAACATTAATGGGCTCTGTGTGAGGGCAAATATCTGGGGGGGTTTACCACTGGGGGGTCCCTTGTAAGATATTGCTATGTGGCCCCCAAAGTTCTAGTTACACCCTTGCATGCAAACACAGAGGGCTGCCTAATATATATTGTGACTTTAAAAGAGGACAAAAGGACACTTTTGTAGCTTTCACATACAGTAGGTTTTTGGCAGACTGGCAATTTCCACTGGAGCCAGACCCAGAATCTGTGTAATTTAAGAGTGTCACCATTTCTAGAGATTGTGTGTCAGTGTGTAGCCCTGACAAATTTCTGTCAGGCAAAAACCAAATCCTGGTCAAACTACACCACCATGCCAATTTTGGTGGAGCTAGGTCCAAAACTCTGGCCGTGCATAAAGGACAGACAGACAGACACACTTTCTCTCTATTTATATAGATTATACACTAGATCAGATTCCCTTTCATCATTAAGGGAAAGATTCTAAGTCAGATGCATTTGTAAAATGGACGCATCTCCTATTTGGATCTGAATGCACAAGCGTCAGAGTCGCAAAACATTTTGTGTACAGGGGCGTCTTAAGAGAGGAGGGGGCCCGTGTGCACTCCACCGTGCGGGGTCCCCTCCTCTCACCCCGGTGGCCGGCAGCTGACTGATGTGGCTACCCAGCCACCGGAGCCTTAGTAGGCTCCAGGCACTAGAGTGTGCCTGGAGTCTACAGCGCATTCGCAGAACGCTGGAAAAATGGCCATGGCGGCCATTTTCCAGCGTTCTGTACATGCGCAGTAGACTGGGCACTAGAGTGTGCCCGGAGTCTACTGCGCATGCGCAGAACACCAGAAAAATGGCCACGGTTGCCATTTTCCGGTGTTCTAAGCAGCGCTGACACCCGACGCGGGACCACAGACAGGTACGTTTAAAATAATATGGGTGCAGTGTGTGCAGTGCAGGGCCCCCTGGATCCGGGGGGCCCATGTGCCCCGCACACACTGCACCCATTATAGATACGCCACTGGTTGTGTGCATGTGCCACACAATGTGTCCGATGTCCGATGTCTCAAGTAGGTTTGTGCATGTTGCATCTTGTTAGAACGGAGATTAATGTAAAGTAGGCGTTTCTCGGCGGTGACTGGACAGTGAGTATCAAGACATATGTAACGGCGATTCTGATGGGAGTGTTATGTCAGAGTAACGGGCATATACATAAGGCTCTGTGCAATTCAGAGGCATGTGTATGGGGAAGGGATGCCTGCTTCTGACGGATTCCTTGCACCGAGCATGGGGTGTTGCAAGTGTTGATTCTAATGATGACGGTGGCATCTGCAGGTGCTAGAAGTGTGGGCAGGATAGGCTTGCAGTTTCTGGCACAGGGTTTTGCGACTAACTTTGGCAGAAGTACAATGTCACGGCCATAGAAAACAGCAGCCACAGAAGTGTTTTGAAACCAAATTATAAAGGTATGTATTTTCACCTAACGATTTATGCAGTAACATATCAAGCATTGACTGTCTAACGTCTTACCAAAATAATATTTTTGTAAGTATAGGGCCTATTCATCATACCTAAACTTTCTCCAGAGATAATTAGGTTTAGAACTCGCATGGAGTTCTACCTAATTACCGGGGGAATTCATCATTCCTCCTCTCCATAACTATCTATTTTGAAAAGCTGTCATTTGTGCGATGACAGCTTTTCAGGAAATAGATAGTTATCCCTGTCTACACTAACTTACCGCAGCTGGAATCCGTGCTGCGAATGCACTGTTACATTCGTTAACCCAGCACATGAGCAGCACTGCCTACAGCTGGGGTAATTTTGTGTGTCCCCCCCTCTCCCCTCCGCTCACCTGCCCCCCCCTCTCTGCTCACCTCCACCCCGTTCCCAACTTACCTGCCCATGCAGCAGCCTCTGGCTCCATCTGCTATGCTGTCATGTGTTCTCCCCAGCAGAACTCAGTAGTTTAGAAAAAAAAAAGTATTTTTTTTCTAAACTTTATTGTGTCCTGCTGGGGAGAACACATGTCAGCATAGCAGATGGAGCCAGAGGAGAGTCCAGAGCGCCGGAGAAAGACGCCGGGGGATATGCCCAGCTGGAAGCAGGTAAGTGTTACCTACAATACGCCACCTCACAGTGACATATGGTAATACCATCAAATTCTGAAAATTCATAATTTTCGGAATTTGATGAATTGCCTAATATCCATATCCCCATACTAATGTATGGGGAGTGTGGAAATTAACGCAGGGGGACTTAACCAGGAAATATCAGTGATATCTCCTGTGTTAAGAATCTTCATGAATACTAAAATAACGTTAATTAAGGAAAATGTCCTTAAAAACATTATTTTAGTGTTGATAAATAGGCCCCTATATGTTTTTGTTCGAATTTGAACATATTGTTTTCATGTTTCTTCTGATTGTTTATCAGATTGCAAAACTGCAGAAATAAATAACCCATTAATGGTTTAGTTTATTTTTTCCTCTGGTGATCCTGATTGACCATTCAGAATTTTAGGAAATGCCTAATCGCATCCTCTCATGTCACTGGATCATTTGGGACACTACACCTGGTTACTATGGGTCAAATTTGTCACAAAAGGTTACATCTGTAGGCAGAGCCGTAACTTGACTTTTTGGTGCCCTGTGCCAGAATGAGCATTGGCGCCCCCCCTATTTTTTAAATATAGAGAAAACACACCTGAACAAGGGCCATGGGCTCATGGGGAAGAGATAGGGGAGGCCAGGAGATGCTGGGGATAAAATAAGAGGAAACTACAATTGAGAATGATAATAAACAGAAAATTGACAGGCCCAAACAACGCCCCCTGCCCTGCGGTGCCCTGTGCCATGGCACAGGTCACACTATCTTAGTTACGTCCCTGACTGTAGGTTCCATGGGTCTGTGGCTGATACATAATACAATTTGTATTGAGTGTTTATGTTCTCTATGTAAAGTAATGTGAAAAGAGTACCCCTTATGTTTTTACATATTTGGACATAACAAAACCGCATGTTTTGGCTTTGCTTAAACCATCCTCAAAGTTTTTGGTAAAGACACACTCAAGTTTTTTGGTTCTCGATATGGATTTGTTTAAAAATTTATAAAAACAGCTAATATCATGTAATTTGAACCTGTTTTTATTTCTACTACAGTATTATTAACCTCAATAACTTTAATTTCCAGTCAATTTTGACCAACTCACAATATCATTTTCACCCATATTTGCCAGGTTGCAGAGAGCTAACTGGCTTAACTAAGCTACAGAGCAGCTGCACAAACACATGGCAGTTTAAAATAGAATATAGCACATCTAGTGCTGGTCATACACTATACAATTATTGGACCGATCCGCCCAATATCGACGGATTGCTCCAATAATTGTACAGTGTGTGCAGCTGACCGATGCTAAAATATTGGTAGGGCATGCCGGATAGTCCAGCACGTCCATCCAATGCAATATTTTGTATGTTAAGAATCGGCCGAATCATGCACTGTATGAGCTGCTGTGGCTGACCGACAGACATTTCCCCTGTTCCTTCACAGGGAAGGAATGGGGAAATGTCTCCTCCTCATGGGAGGAGCTCAAATATCGGGGCCAGTACACTGTGAGATATCTCACAGTGTATGCTCGTAATATCTGCAGGGTGTCAGGCTGCCAGATAAAATGTCTGTCAGTCTGACAAACATTTTATCTGGCAGTGTCAGCATAGGAAACATAGTGGCACTGAAATGGCAGACAGGATGACAGTTTAATACAAACTATACGATGCTATAGAATGTTTTCATTAATCAAAAACTAGATTAGAGGCCCGAGGCCTGCACATGTAAATGGAGATGAAGCTGCAGGAAATGGGTCCTATACACCTGGATGAGAAGCTAAAAATGGATGGCATTGCAAGATGCAAAAGAACATGAAAGCCCCAGTAAATTACAGTAATATACACTGCCTGTCAAGAGAATGTCAGTGTCTAAACTAACTTCATTGGTTACTATTTCAAATCTTTCAGTAGCTTGCATAAAATGGAGAATTTTCTCCACTGTGCTGGAGTAAGGTACATTTCCCTCTCCTCTCCCTATGTCATCGCTTTTTGTTTAGGTTTGTTGCTGTTCCTCTAGTCGCTGAAGCATATACAGGGTGGAACTATTCTTACATGCAGTTGCCGAATGCCGAAAATGACCAGAAATTTGCAGACAGCATTTCCTGTCATTTAAAAAAACTAAATCTGACACACTAAGCTTATTGTGTGGGCAAAACATTGTACATGTTCAAATTCACTCAGTTGTAATGCTCACATAATGTTACTTGCATTATCTGAAATTACAAATCCTGAGGAGAGTCTTAGCGGGAGTAAGCCATTTTGCTATCACATCTTAAAGGAAACAATATTTTTTTAAGTAATATTCAATCCATCCAATGGAGGGATACGTATGCTTTTCTCTTTCTGGATGTGACATTGTTATATACACACATATATCCCATCAAAATGGTTGTGATGTCATCTCCAGGAGGTTGGTCCTTGGAGCCCTCAGTGATGCACTATGATTCTGTTAGTCTCTCTCACAACTATTTTCTTTTTCTAGACACCTTTTACCTCCAGGTGATGGGGACAGCCATGGGGACCAGGTTCGCTCCAAGTTATGCCAAACTATAAATGGGAGAATTCGAGCAGCCCCATATGTGGGGGGCAGATGGGGCACATCCCTGTTCTATGGCCATTATATCGATGATCTTTTTATTATTTGGGACGGGGATCTTTCTTCAGCCACTGCTTTCGTCACATTTATCAATACTAATTCCTACAATCTATCCCTATGACTTCCTGGATGTGACCATTGAAATCTCTAAAAATCAGATTGTGACATCGAATTTTGTAAAGAGCATTACCACTAACTACTATTTGCACAAAAAAAGTGCACATTATGAACCATGGAAAAGAAATTTCCCAAAAGGACAACTTATGTGCTTGAGGCGCAATTGTACACATGTAGATACCTTCTCAACACAAGCAAGGGACTCTTTTAGAAGTTGTGGGTATCCCGAGAATCTGTTACAGCTATCTATACTAAAATATTACATATGGACAATCACTCCTCCAAACTTCTTAGGTACATCTCCAAAGTTAGGAGCAATGTGCCAAGCAGGCCTGGTGACAGGGGTTGGGGGGACACCCATACCAAGCTCTGAGGATTAGAGATGAAAAAAGGGGGCATCAGCACCTATTAAAACTTTTTAAACAGGCGCTGTGCTGTTACAGCAGCCACCCAGTGACACCCTACCCCACCTGCCCAAGTCAAACACGGGGCCACACCGTGACACGGAGGGGCCGCTGCTCCTCCACCTGGGCCTGCATCCACCTGCACTCAGCTCCAGCACCTCACTGTGCGTGTGCATGGAACCAGCATGTGTGTTTGGAGGAGGGGTCAACGTGGGAGCAATGGGGGGGTTAGGGGCCCCAGAGATATAAGTGTACCGGGCTCTGAGATTTTTGTTGCTGGCCCTGGTAACACACAGATAATTAGGTGCACAGATTGCAGCACTGCGAGTGTGTGCTTTTTGTACTTTGTAAATGACCTTTAAACATATGTACCCAGTACAATAAAAAGGCCTCAACTTTGCTCCAACGCAGGGCCCTAACTTTTTTGATCTGTTTGTTTGAGGGGTCATATCCAAGGTTGAATATACATTTTTATCTGTCGAGTTTCCAATTATTCCTTTGTTTTATCACTTACCCATAATTCACAAGTCCCTCACGTCACCCCTGAGATGCCCTAATATTTCCGGTATAAATTCTCTCACTTCTAATTTATCCCAGTTTATAGATCACTCTTTACAGAAATATGTAGTTTCCCTGAAATCCCACATCCGAGATACCATATGGTTATTAAATTTAATTAAAGATATAAGTTGAAGACCAAATGATGCTTTTTTGTCATCAGACGTTCAAGCATTATATGCACACATTCCTCATGATAGAGGAACTAAGCTATAGAATGGTATCTAAACAATGATGTAGGGATTTCAGGGGAATTTAAACACTTTCTCCTTTCAGCTATTTTGTTTATATTAGAGCACAATTACTTTATTTTTGAAGGTGAATTGTTTCTTCAGGTGTTGGGTACGGCCATGGGCACTATGTTTGCGCCCAGCTTTGCTAACCTAGATATGGGACGCTTTGAACAAGAGATTATATGGGAGGGACCATTTGGTGCAAACCTAGTGTACTATGGCCATTATATTGATGATTTAATTATTATTTGGGATGGTGAGGAGCACACAGCACTTGATTTTGTTTCACACCTCAATAGTAATAATTATAATTTAAAATTTACACATACATTTGATCGTGTATTGGTCCATTTCCTGGATCTGACCATCTCCAATTTAGGGCACAATACTGTTACAAGAAATATAAAAAAAACAGTAGACAGAAATAATTTCTTGCGATAAACAAGTAGTCATTATAGACCCTGGCTCAAAAATGTCCCTTTCAGCCAATTTGGAGGCTGCAAAGGAACTGTTCCTCTTTGGAAGATTTTAAGTTGCAAGCAATTACTATGTTTCAAGATTTTGCACAAAGAGGTTATCCTCAATCCCTGCTACAGGCAGTTTATGATACAGTGGAGAAGAGTGATAGATCCGAATTGATCAAAGTAAAACCAAAAGTCTTAGAAAATAACAATGACAAAGAATCAAATTCTACTCAAATGCAATTTATTTCAAAATTCAACAGTCAATCTATCAATATTAAAAAATATATTGAAGGAGAGCTTCAAGATCTTGCAACATGATTCAATTTTACAGTCTACCCTTGCACCACAACTAAAAGTAATCTTTAAGAAAAATAAGAACTTAAAAAATATATTAGCTCCTAGTATGTTGAGGAAAGTAAAAACAGATTCTAATAACGGTAAGATTCACATGTGCTTACAAAGTCCAAGCATGGGATGTTCCAAATGTGGGAAAAGAAGAAGTTTAACCTGTGGATACATCTCTAATAGAGTTGTAGAAGTAACATCGCATGTTACTAAAGAAAATTTTCCTATATGGGAATTTATTAACTGTGATACTCTGTATTGTGTCTACGTACAATTTACTTGTGACTTGCAGTATGTGGGAAGAACCACTCGTCATCTTAAGAAAAGATTTAGGGAGCACAGACTTAACATCTTGAAAGGATATTCCTGACATAGTGTTTCTCAACATTTGCAATCCAGAGGGTATGTCCCTGATTGGTGTGCATCATGTTGCAAAAACCATAAGAGGAGGGGATAGATTTAGGAATCTTTGTGCTGCTGAATCTTTGTGCTGCTGAAGCACTATGGATTTTCAAACTTAAAACATTATTCCCATCAGGATTAAATGACAATATAGATTTTGAGTAATTTGCACATTAAAACATTAGTGGCATCAGCTTAGGTACACACTTTCTAGCTGTCCTTACTTACCTGTTTCTAGTTTTGCTAGATATAGTCTATTTTTTATCATTGTCAACTTTGATTTTAGTGGGGTGTATAGGTGTCTATGCATCAACGTATTTTACTGAGTTATTGTTGAATTGTCTTGTATTGCCAACAACATTGTTTAAATTATCTAAGAATTTTTTTTTTTCTGTTTCATATTGGTGATATATTTGATTGCACTGGTGATAATGGCCCTCATTCAGAGCCGTACGCTCTGAGCAGAGCGCACGCTTTGAATGAGGGCAGCCTTCCATAATTCTGGAGTGTCCTCCTGGACGCTCGTATAGCTGTGGGTCACCACCCACAGCCTATACGAGCGTGCAGTTTGATGGCCGCGATGGTCGTGACCATCGCGACCATCGAAACTGCGAGCCGGAGCCTGCGGTTGAGGTTTTCAACCGCAAGGCCCGGAGTGATTTTGGCTCTATCAGAGCCAAAATCACTCCCACTGACATCACTAGTGATGTCAGTGGGCCGGCTTCTGACGGTAGGCGTTCCCGCCTGACTCGGATTCTGAAATCGAGGCAAAACGTCAATATCCCGCCTTCCGAGTCTCGCAGGTTTTGGATCCTATATAAGGTACCCGCGTCGGCGCCATTTTCTCACTCGGCTGTGGACAATGAAGAGGGAGGGTGGGAGTTAGGGCTGGCTGGGCTGTGTAGTGTAGTGTAGTGTAGTGCAGAGTAGTGTTGTGCTGTGCTGTTGTCCATAGGGGCTGTGTCCACTACTTCAAAGTCCATAGGGGCTGGCTGTGTTGTGCTGTGCTGCTGTTGTTAATAGGGGCTGTGTCCACTACTTCAAAGTCCATAGGGGCTGGCTGGACTGTGTTGTGCAGTCAGTTGTCCATAGGGGCTGTGTCCACTCCAAAGTCCTGTGCAGTGTCCCAGTCCTAAAGGGGTGCTGTAGTGTTGTCCAGGGGGTGCTCTGTCCGTCAGGGGTGCTCCCCCTAAGTGCTAAAAAAAAAATATTTTTTCTGTGTTTGTGAATTGTGTGCGCAGTAGCCGCACGTGCATCAACAAAGTAGTGCCAAGCGTGTGCCTGTGTCATAAGTAAAGGGCCGGCTGGCTTGACCGTTAAAGGGTGCTGTAACCCCCAAAGTACACTCCAAACCAAATAACAAAATATTTTCTGTGTTTGTGAATTGTGTGCGCAGTAGCCGCACGTGCATCAGCAAAGTAGTGCCAAGCGTGCGCCTGTGTCATAAGTAAAGGGCCGGCTGGCTTGACCGTTAAAGGGTGCTGTAACCCCCAAAGTACACTCCAAACCAAATAACAAAATATTTTCTGTGTTTGTGAATTGTGTGCACAGTAGCCGCACGTGAATCAACAAAGTAGTGCCAAGCGTGCGCCTGTGTCATAAGTAAAGGGCCGGCTGGCTTGATCGTTAAAGGGTGCTGTAACCCCCAAAGTACACTCCAAACCAAACCAAATAAAAAAATATTTTCTGTGTTTGTGAATTGTGTGCGCAGTAGCCGCACATGCATCAACAAAGTAGTGCCAAGCGTGCACCTGTGTCATAAGTCAAGGGCCGGTTTGGACATCTGGTCCGGACTGAAGGACGTGCCAACAATTTCTGAAAAGTCTACTGTCACTGCATATGATACTGTCCTCAAAGCAGCAGCGACAAGCGTGTGTCTGTCTGTTAAAGGGTGGTGTAACCCTCAAAGTGCGCTCCACAAACAATAAAAAAATTCTTCTTTTTTTTTCTGTCTTTGTGAAATGTGTGGGCTGTAGCCGCACCTGCATCCTTAAAGCAGCAGCGACAAGCGTGCGTCTGTCTGTTAAAGGATTACATCGGTGACAGCATCCAAGTAGGCATGTCAGACAGTCCGTACCTGTACTGGCAGGAAAAAGAAGCAATTTGGAGGTCCCTGTACAAACTGGCTCTATTTTATCTGAGTTGCCCCCCCTCCAGTGTGTACTCCGAAAGAGTGTTTAGTGCAGCCGGGAACCTTTGCAGCGAAAGGAGTAGGAGGTTGCTTCCACAAAATGTGGACAAGATGATGTTCATAAAATGAATTATCAACTCTTCCAGGAAGACCAGCCTCCAGAACGTACAGAGGGACCTGTGGTTGTGGATTCCAGCAGGGACGAATTAATACTCTGTGAGGATGAGGATGTACACAACACTGAAGAGGGTGAGGAATCGGTGGATGAGGAGGATGAGGACGACATCTTGCCTCCGTAGAGCCAGTTTGTGCAGGGACAGATTAATTGCCAGCTTGTTTTGTGGGGGCCCAAACGAACCAATCATTTCAGCCACAGTCGTGTGGCAGACCCTGGCGCTGAAATGATTGGTTTGTTAAAGTGTGCATGTCCTGTTTATACAACATAAGGGTGGGTGGGAGGGCCCAAGGACAATTCCATCTTGCACCTCTTTTTTTTCTTTGAATTATGTACTGTTTGGGGCCTAGTTTTTCAAACTGCCATCCTGTATGCCACTGCAGTGTCACTCCTAGATGGACCACGTGTTTGTGCCGCCCACTCGTATCTCTTAGCATAGTCATCCAGCTACCTCGGTGCAACCTTTTGGATATAAAAACACTAGTGTGAGGTGTGAGGTGTTCAGAATAGACTGGAAATGAGTGGAAATTAAGGTTAATGAGGTTAATAATAGCATAGGAGCAGAAAAACACACAAATTCTGTGATTTTAGCTGTTTTTATGCTTTTTTTTTTTTAAAATACAGATCCAAAACACAAAACCCAGAACCCAAAACACGGAAGGGTGGTTTTGGCAAAACCAATCCAGATCCAAAACACGAAGAAAGATCCAGATCCAAAACCAAAACACAAAACACGAAAAGTGGCCGGTGCACACCCCTAATATATACACACATGCTTACACAGATACATACATGCTGACAGTAACACAGATACACACATGCTGACACAGATACACACATGCTGACACAGATACACACATGCTGACACATGCACACACATGCTGACACAGATACATACATGTTGACACAGATACACACACTGACACATATATACACACACTGATGCATGTATACACACATGCTTACACAGATACATACATGCTGACAGTAACACAGATACACACATGCTGACACAGATACACACATGCTGACACAGATACATACATGCTGACACATATACATACATGCTGACACAGATACATACATGCTGACACAGATATACATACATGCTGACACAGATACATACATGCTGACACAGATACACACATGCTGACACATGCACACACATGCTGACACAGATACATACATGCTGACACAGATACATGCATTCTGACAGTAACACAGATACACACATGCTTACACAGATACACACATGCTGGGATCGTGGATAGGTAAGTATCCACTAACCTAACCCCCTTAACCCTCCTTAGGGGTGCCTAACCCTAACTTCCCCCCCGAGTGCCTAACCCTAATCCCCCCTCTAAGTGCCTAACCCTAACCACCCCCTTCCCCGCTACCTAAACCTAAGTCCCCCGGGGGGGTGCCTAACCCTAAGTCCCCCCCGGGGGTGCCTAACCCTCCCTCCCCCTAGCCTAACCCTAACCCTCCCGGGGGGGTGCCTAACCCTAAGTCCCCCCGGGAGCCCTAAACCTAACCCTCCCCCCCGCGGCTGTCCGCTCGCAGCACCCGGCATCACTACAATCGTGATGCCGGGCGCCGGTCTCCCGGCGTCGGGGAAATGCGGGCGTCTACATCTAGACGCCGGCATTTCACCCTTGCCGGGATAAGACAGTCGGCTTCCCGATTGCTTCCCGGCCCAATATGTGGGCTGCACTGTAAAAAACAGGAAAATTCAACCAAATACCTGAATTAGGGAAACTATAAAAAAAAGTTCTCCTCCGTTGGTATTAAACCCCTGATAGAGCCGAGAAGCATCCATTTGATTCACTATTGTGTTTCTGATGTATATAAGGTAAATGGTGGTGAAGTCATTGAATTAATGAATTTAAGCTCTGATATTTGCATTTCATATAAATTGTTAACACATAATTGTATCCACCTTGCAGTACAGTAATACACAGTGACTTAATGTAATGTTAGCTGGAATGTAGAGCTCCCAAACCTCCACTTAATGTTCCTCACTTTTGTAAGAATGATTCATCACACTGGGTCCCAGAGCAGCTATATCAGCTTGTACCATTAACGGCAGGCAGAACTCTATTTCCCATACTGAAACCTGGCTGTCAGTGCTCAGTAGGAAAATTAAACACTATCAGTAAGTGATTGTACATTCTGATAGCTGACCCAGAACAAGACTGGTGGAATTGTTTGCAACGGAGGCTGGTAGACAAATATGCACAGCTCTGCATCTCTCTACTAGGTATAACATATTGCTAAACTTATTATACTTGGCACAACTTATGGATAAACACATTATGGCCCTCATTCAGAGCCGTACGCTCTGAGCAGAGCGCACGCTCTGAATGAGGGCCGCCCTCCATAATTCTAGAGCGTCCTCCTGGACGCTCGTATAGCTGTGGGTCACCACCCACAGCCTATACGAGCGTGCAGTTTGATGGCCGCGATGCTCTTGACCATCGCAACCATCGCCACTGCGAGCCGGAGCCTGCGGTTGAGTTTTTCAACCGCAAGGCCCGGAGTGATTTTGGCTCTATCAGAGCCAAAATCACTCCCACTGACATCACTAGTGATGTCAGTGGGCCGGCTTCTGACGGTAGGCGTTCCCTTGGGAACGCCCCCGTCAGTGAGGCACGCCCCCAGCACGCCCACCAAAGGGGGCGTGCTATCAATCAACATCGACAGCACGCCCCCTTTGATCAGACACAACGAGCGAAGGAAAGTCCTTCGCTCGTCGCGTCTGGCGCATGCGCACGACGGAGCTCCCGCCGTCGTGCACATGCGCAGTGCACAACATCGACCCACTTGCGAGCGGATAGCCGCTTGCGAGTGGGTCTGAATCAGGCCCTATATCCGATACTGGCTTAGTGTATTGTATTTGCCACCAGTTACTGCTGAATATATTACACATTGCCCGTGTATGCCTTAGCTTTGCATACTTGCCATTATATATGCCTAATTTTTTTTACTCATCAAAAAAACTGGAGGGAGGGAATTCTAGTCACCCATGCTCTCCAGACCTGCGCACATATTTTGGGTTAGAGTTGGGCCTGAAATGTGTTTTTTGTTGCTGTATTTTAAGTATCTACACAAAATAGGTCCTATGCAAACACAGATTTGTGCGTATTCTGGGCCTGATTTAGACCCGCTCGCTAGATGCGGCCGCTTGCTCCCAGCGTATGTAAATTTAGCTAAGTGACGTCAAGGCAGCCGCTCGCACGGCAAGCCGTAAGCATGCCCACTATGTCTTGGCGAGCGATTACTTTGTGTTTATAGCCGCCCACAAGCGTATGTCATCTCCAGGAAGTAAATACAACCATTGATAGATCGTGTTCCATCGAATCTGACCGCAGCGCTTGTGAGTGACTGTACCCTACCGCAAGCACTGCGAGCACTTTAGTCTAAAATTCAACCAGGTGACGTGTACTATGATGCTGTCTGTTAATTATGCACTCCTCTGAAACGGCGTTGAAACACTCTGGCACGCCTGCGTCCGCAACTTCACTCCCCCGTTACTACTGGCCTGCCCCTGTTACCACCCACAAACAGCCTCTCCTGTCACTGGGCTGTTTTTGCTGGGTGAGCGAGCACATTCCGATAGCTCGTACTAGTTTGCGCACGCGCACTGTGAACTACACGCATGCGCACATTAGCGAACATCATCTGCAACAAGCTGCCGCTTGTTAGCGAGCGGGTCTGAATCAGGTCCTCTGTCTGCACTCTGATTCAGAGACGGATGGTAATGTAATAGCAGCTGCTCTCTCTCAGGGATCGCAGTTGCTAAAATATGCTAATGCTTTCCTAAGCATAGCTGCTGATGCCTTCTCCTATCCATCCGATGACGCGAAACAGCATAAACATCGACGCACATCAGGCAGTCACGCTGCCTTCTCCTATCCATCCGACGACGCGCAACAGCATAAACATCAACGCACATCAGGCAGTCACGATGCCTTCTCCTATCCATCCGACGACGCGCAACAGCATAAACATCAACGCACATCGGGCAGTCACGCTGCCTATGCAGCAAGTCTGATCAGCCGCAAACACTGCAGCTCTTGTAACATGCACAGAGCTCGCAATGTCTAATTTATGCACGGCCACAAAATGGCGTATAAATGGTCAGACACGCCTGCGTTCTTCTAATCGTGCCCCGTTACCACTCCCAAAAGCTGACCACATGTGCTGGGCGTTCCTGGGTGGTGACTGAGAGATGGCAGAGATGCACAGAGGTGGGTTGTCTAATGAGCATGTCACTGAAGTGTTTGCATGCTCGGGCGCTTAATCGTTCACAGTGAAGGCCGCACTCAGGAAAACCTGCATCTGCCATAGGGTCCTTAAAGTTTCAATGGTGCGATTGATGGCGGCGTCTAAAGACGCACAAGGCGGTATTACAGCATCTACAGAGGCTGACAGTAGGCATCTCAGTCCTTCCACATTCATACACACAGATATACACCAGGGAAGGGCTTTGTAGTGGCATTTGCATAAAGTCACAGACAGGCAACAGCCAGAAGTCGCAGCCACCTCTGATTCAGGCCCCAAGTGTAATGCAACTCTAAATACAGCTACACGTCTAACTTGTGCCAAGTTTTCAAATCTACAGTACATACAACTGTAAACCACCCTCATAGATCGCAACAGTCACCAATTTCCCATGGTAATTATGGGTTTGTAAAGAAAAGGGCCAAAGAGTGGCAAAGTACTGTATTCTATAATGGGGCACTCAACTAGGTGTAAATATTGCAATATTTAAAAATTAACTTATGTTTTTCAAATATATCTAAATATAAATAAACCAAAAGGGAAGATATGCCAATTTCAACATAAACTGTAAAATCAGGATATATAGGGGTAGATGTACTAAGCCTTGGAGAGAGATAAAGTACCAACCAATCAGCTCCTAACGGTCATTTTCAAACTAAGGGGTCTATTTACTAAGCTTTGGATAGAGATAAAGTGAACTGAGATATTTTAAAAGCAGCAAGTATGCTAAAGGATAAACCAAGCTGGTTTATCCTTTAACATGCTTGCTGCTTTAACATGCTTTAACATGCTTGCTGCTTTAAAAATACAGGCATTCTCGCATGTATTCCCGCAGCGGTGCCGGCTCGCAGGCAATTACATTTAGCCCAAGGTAACAAATATCAAATTATTCAGTGCAGTCACGTGTAGCGGTTTTGTCACATCACACTGCAACTAAGACGCATTTTCAGGAAAAAAAAGCTTGACACAAGCCGAAAAGGCCTGTTCAGCGTGACTACAGCAGTTGTGTATTAGGACACACCTGTACATGATTTCTTTTGTAGATATATGTTCTGTAACAAAATACTTGGAGAATGTGAATGTAGCTTACTGTGGTATTATAGCTATTCAGTGATGGTGTTTTCCCAAGGTTAAATTATTCTATTAATTGTGTTCGCATCCTTGAAATCTATCAAATACATTGGCATATTGTGAATTCTGAACCGCTGTCATCCTGTACAAAGACATATGTTCACAGATTTAAACTGACTCATCCTAGGTTTTCTGTTTATTATCACTTAATGTATATTTCACACCAGTGAAATAACGAATTTATACAGTATGCTACATATTGATTACCAAACTTTTACTAATGGTGTTATATAGAAATCAGAGTTTACTCCTGTCCTGTATAATTGTAAATCATCTGTTTAAAGAAACAATATCACAAGTAGCATACTTGTCAACATCCAGCACAGCATCATAGTGGCATGGCGTGGCATGGGGGGGCGCGTGGCGGGACATGACGCGGCAGAGAGTAAGTACGTTTGCCAGAAGGCAATAGACACTTGGCCTTACCAAGGGTGGTGTGACTGGTGCTGCTAGTGCCCAGGGTGCAAGGCCAAGGGAGCGGCATGTCTGCCCATTACTTGCACCAGTCTCTGGTCTGTCTGCTCTCTTCACCTGACACTGGAGTGTATAGTAGTCGAGGGGGAGCCAAATAGAAGTGCCAGTGAAGGAGGTGTTCAACTCTGCTGTATAGGAGAAGGAGAAAGCTGGGGAATGGCAGGTTTGTAGAGATGCCATAGACAATGGGGGTGCTAGTGGTTGTAGAGGTACCAGAAAGAACAGGGGACGGAGTTGTTACCCGGCCTACCCAGAGCGCTGAAATGATTTATACCTAAATGTCTTCGGCATTGCCTAAATGTGAGTGTTCACATCTAGCTCTTCTTATTCCCACCAAGAGACTGCAAAGGAAAGTTGTTGGAGAATGTGTGGCTAACTTTCACAGACCTGTAGCAAAAGTATCAAATCCCTATCACCAAATGTTATCAATACCTACAAATTCAACATTTGGGGGTAATGCAGTTCTGAGTGATGTGCTGCTAGACATAACCACTATAGGCACATTTTTCCCATAGGGGCACAGAGGATACTGAGCAGAGCTGTTGGTTGCAAAGTGTCTGTGCCCCAATTGTTTCTGGAATACTCTAAACACATGGCTCAGAAGTGAAAAGCGTAGAGAAATGTTCCAGTGGAGAAGTTGCCCATGGCAACCAATCAGCTCCTACCTATCATGTTATAGAATGTACTTGATAATTGCAACCTCAAAGCTGATTGGTTACCATGGGCAACTTCTCCACATCTACCCCACTGATTGTAATAGAGCAGTTACTCCCCAAGCAGGAGAGGTGCATTCTCTCTTTATCATACAACCCTGGCCCTAATCTCCAACCAGAGACGTACACATCTGTCTGGGAGTTCGATCTAGGGAACTTGTTGGATATAGAGACATGGGGCTCTATTTACTACAATCCGCATATTGAATGCGGATTGTAGTGTGATATTACCGAGTGAATTCGCATTGCGAATTCAGGCAATATCACAGGGATTTACTATAAATCCCTTGCAGGGACAGAGCTTGCGATAAAGCTCTGTCCCTGCGGATCCCATCCGCACTCTAGTCGCGGTATTTTTGGAAAAAATACAGCGACTAAGAGCCCGCGCATGCGCCGACCGACCACCGCTACTACCCCCCCACCGACGCTAAGCCCCCCCCGGCGCTAAGCCCCGCCCCCGCGAATCAATTGTTTTACCGTGGCCATTTATTGTGGGCGGTCTACGGGACAATTCATTATTGAATTGCCCACTTTGTATCCTACTATTCCTCCATTCCACCTCCTGTGCAAACCGGGTCGCCGGCAATCTGGCTGCCTCTTCCAGGAGGAGGGTGCCAGATTTGCACAGCAGGGGGGCGTGATGCGAATTTGGGGGTGGGACCAGGGGGGGCGTGACTGCACGATCGCTTCATCGTGGCAACACCCACGCTACACAATGCCAAGATTACAGGCATTGAGCAGCCAGGGGCAGGGCCGCGTTGATGCTATCCAGAGCGAATCGCATCATCGGCTCCCCCGGACCGCCCAATTACAAGGGGAAGCAAACGGCGGGGGTGCGGGTGGGTGGTGCCGGCAGGGAGAGTTGCCCACTCTTCCCGGGGCCCGGGAGTGCCACCCGACTATCGGGAGGCTCCCGACCGTCTCAGGAGAGTAGGCAAGTATGGTGAAACCCAATGTGTACAAAAATTCTCAATGCATATAATTATGCCTTTTATTATTGTCTAGGTGCCATGTATCAGCAAATAGAATAAACTGTATAATTCTTATTGTTTTCATTTTTTTTCCCCCTACAAATAATTGTTATCCTGGATTTTATGTGTCTATGCAAAACCGACATAGAGACGTTAAAATAACAAAGTCAGTGGATGCCTTTAAGTACAAAAGTGTGAAATTTAACATAGTGCTACTTCAAAGGAAAAAAGATAACTGGATACACAAAGGGTCCAGTATTTAGGATAAAGCAATCAGAAGAGATATTCATAATTTATGCATTACAATTACAATATAAGGAATGCAAAAGGCATCCAAGTTCTTTTCTCTTTTACACAATGATAATGACCACCCCCCAAAACGTCAGTACTTCAGTAGTAAACAGACATACAGAACATATACTGTATATATATTGCTCACAAGGGACAACGAGAAGACAGACATTATTCTTTTTCTCTGTGTATGTTATAGAAACAAGCCTGAGTTGATTTGCTGTATAGTGATGCCTATAACAATTTCGTTTTGCTGACACATTGAAGTGAAGAGTGTGACGCTCTTTCCCTGTTGCATGCAACATATTCAGAGCGTAACTACTCCTGTGTGACAGAAGAGGAGCTTTCCCCCTTTACATTCATATGTCAGCATGGGAGTAATTGATTGCTATGAAATTCAGGGCTTTCCTAGCTGGAAGGTACTAGCTTTCAAAGCACCCATCTGATACGGTATATGTTCAGAATATTGTCACAATCTCAATGTGTACATCCAGAATGTTGACAATGACAGAATGTCAACATGACAATGTCGTCATTGAGAATGTCAACAATAGGATGCTGCCAATTTTTTAACAATCGTACGGTTAGGCTGTGGTCAGGGATACTTTCCTCGCCAATGCAAAAACTCATGGTCGACATGCTGACTATCAAACTCCAGAAAGTCAACCTCCCGTCCATGTTGAATGTTAACATTCAGAACATGTCGACATTTTGGTGTTAAAATTCTGAATGTCAACATTTTCAACCACACCCATCTGATAAGACCCTCACCCAACCTACCACTGTGTGTACTCATAAATAACTCTTGGCAGCCTACTTATCACACAATTCTGCTACTAAAATGCACGGTAACTGCTGTTTCTGCATTTTTAATGATAGAATTAAGCATCAGTAGAATGCAATAACGTAGATACAGTAGCATGTGATATTGGAGATATCTCCTGCTTTCCTTCTGCAAGCCATCGCAGCTGCTCTCACCATAGTTTGCATGCGTGGACTAATACCACCTTCACATGGCGTTAGCCCGTTAACTTCAATGGAACAACTGCAACCCGCCAGAGAGGGATCATGCATTCCCTCTCCAGTGGGCTGGAGGAGATCCTGAAGCCCATTGCTTCTTGTTCATATTGAGTATGCACAGCCAGATATTAGCATATGCACATTACACCGGCCGGGGTCTGGACCACTGAAATGATCACGAACGTGATCACTTTACTTCTTACTAATTGCTGGGACAGGCTCCCTGTGTATCAGCGACAGATTGGTATATTACCTCGGAATAAACCCCCCCTAATTATCGTGATAGGCGGTGATAAGGATTCTTAAGTTTAAGAGGTTGGGCACATCTTTTAAGTAGTCTGCTCCTTGGTATAATATAATTAAAACAACCACCTTAAATTGTGCAGGTCCCCCTCGTGCCGCCAAAATAGCTTTGAGCCATTGAGGCATGGATCTACAAGATCTCTGAAGGTGTCTTGTGGTATCTGGCACCAATACGTTAGCAGCAGATCCTTTAAGTCCTGTAAATTGTGAGGTGAGGGCTCCAAGGCTCAGGCTTTTTTTTCTAGCACAGATGCTCAATCGGCTTGACACCTAGAACCATTCCTGAACAAATTTTGCAGTGTGTAAAGGCTCATTAGCCTACTTAAAGAATCCACTGCCATCAGGGAATACCATTAGCCTACTTAAAGAATCCACTGCCATCAGGGAATACCATTGCCATTAAGAGGTATACTTGGTGTTTAACAATGTTTAGGTAGGTGGTACATATCAAAGTTATAAACAAATAAATGGCCTTCTTCCCATAGTGCATCCAGGTAAATAAAACACACGTAGTGTTCTCGCTAGGCTGTTTTAGTGGAGCACTGTGCCCTGCCAAATTTTAGAGGGGCAAAATGCACCCTGCCCTTTTAGCAACAATCTGCTAAAGCAGCCTGCCCTGTGCTGTTCCCACCCACGGGCTGCAGTGTCCCACAGGTGAGAAAATAGTGGTTTCTGAGAGCCGCTGGGTGAATAGATGCCATGCACATGCGTACGGCATCTATTCACAGTAAGGGGAGAGCTTGGGGGATGCCCAGCACTTCCGTAACTGCTTGGCTCGCCCCCAAGTCTGACAGATTGGGGTGGGGGGGTGTCATGAGGGTACAACTCCTCCCACACACCCTTTTTGGGAGCCCTGCCCTGGCCCTGTCTGGCGGGATCACTACACATGCACCCGGCCGTTCACATGATGTAAAAGAAAACATTTATTCATCAGACCAGGCCACCTTCTTTCATTGCTCAATGGTCCAGTTCTGATGCTCTCATGCCCAATTGAGGTGCTTTCAGCGACGGACAGGAGTCAGCATGGGTACTCTGACCGGCCTGCGGCTATGCAACAAGCTGCACTGTGTGTTCTGACACCTATCTATCACAGCCAACATTATAATTTTCAACAATTTGTGCTACAGCAGTTCTTCTGTGGCATAGGACCAGACGGGCTAGCTTTCCCTGCCCCCCACACATCAATGAGCCTTGGGTGTTCATGACCCTGTTACCGGTTGATCGGTTGTCCTTCCTTGGACAACTTTTGGTAGGTACTAACCACTGCATACCAGGCACACCCCACAAGATCTGCCATTTTGGAGAAGCTCTGACCATCAAGCCATCACAATTTGGCCCTTGTCAGTCAATTAGATTTTTACGCTTGCACATTTTTCTCACTTCAATCACAGCAACTTCAAGAACTGACTGTTCACTTACTGCCTAATACAACCCATACTTTAACAGGTGTGATTCTAACAAGATAATCAATGTTATTCACTTCTTTTGTCAGTGGTTTTAATTAGAGGAGCAGTTTTGGCTCAGATCTTTACGCAAAGTTCATATGTCAGAACAAGGCAAAATATCATCCTTCACAGACACGTTATGGCTGATGGATATATATAGTGGTGAGTATTTTTAAGAAATTAAGCAATTACATGTACACTTATTTATTATTGTATCCTTATGCACATATAGAGATTCAGAATTTGGAGTAAAAAAAAAAGCAGTAACTATGCACCTGGGCAAAACCATGTTGCATTGCAAGTGGGGGAGATCTAAAATGCACGGCGAGATTTAGATTTGGCCATGGCGAACTGTATTCAAAATTCTAGTGTAACTATAAAGCTGTCCAGCATTCGTGGGCTGCATTCAAAAGCAGACAGTTTTTATAGATGTGTCCTGCTACATACGCCATGTAGCGCACCATGCTATTTGCAAACTCAGGACGAGTGCGAAGCACTGCTCTGTCCTGGTGAAAAATTAAGAAGGGGGGACTACAGGAAAGCGCCCCCAACTCAGATACCCTCCTGGCCGAAGCAATTGCCAGGAGAAACACAGTTTTTAGTGTTAACCACTTGAGGTCAATAGACTCAAGAGGTTCAAAAGGAGGTCCCTGCAGGACCCGAAGAACCACCGCCAAGTCCCATGGAGCCACAGGAGGCACAAAGGGAGGTTGAATCCGAAGCACACCTTGGAAAAAGGTGTGAACATCAGGCAAGGTAGCGATCCATAGTTGGAACCAAACCGTCAGAGCCGACACATGAACCTTCAGGGAAGCAAGACGTAATCCCAGATCAAGACCGGACTGTAGAAATGCCAAAATCCTAGAAACCCTGAACACCTGAGGATCAAGGTTTCTGGACTCACACCACTGAAAGTAAGTGTGCCACACCCTGTGGTAAATCCGTGCCGAAGCAGGCCTACGCGCCCTCAGCATGGTACCGATGACAGAGGCAGAAAAACCCCGGGACCTTAAGACGGCTGTCTCAAGAGCCACGCCGTCAAAGACAGCCGACCCAGATCCGGGTAAAGGCAGGGCCCCTGAGACAGCAGGTCCCGACGCTGAGGCAGAAGGAACGGGGCGTCTACGGACAAGCTCCTGAGATCGGAGTACCAAGGACGCCTGGGCCACGCTGGAGCCACCAGCAGAAACATGCCTCCGTCCTGTTTGATTTTTCTGAGCACCCGAGACAGCAGGGAGATCAGAGGGAACAGGTACGCTAGGTGAAACGTCCATTTCACAGACAGCGCGTCCACTAGGCTTGCGCCTGCATCTCTGGTCCTTGATCCGTACACGGGCAACTTGCAGTTGTGACGGGAGGCCATCAGCTCCAACTCCGGCAGTCCCCATTTGTCCACGAGAAGTTGAAACACCTCTGGGTGAAGCGACCATTCCCCGGGATGCACGTCGTGACGGCTGAGGAAGTCCGCCTCCCAATTGAGGACTCCCGGGATGAAGACTGCAGAGATCGCCGGAAGGTGGCACTCCGCCCAAGCCAGGATCTGAGACACCTCCGACATCGCAGCTCGACTGCGAGTCCCTCCCTGGTGAAATATGTACGCCACTGTGGTGGCGTTGTCCGATTGCACCTGAATGGCTCTTCCGTGAAGACCGGTGCCTGATGAAAGTAGAGCACGGTACACTGCCCGCAGCTCTAGAACATTTATGGGAAGGATGGCTTCCTCCACCGACCAACGGCCCTGAAGAGACAACGAGCCTGTCACTGCCCCCCAACCCCGGAGACTGGCATCTGTCGTGAGCAGAACCCAGTCCGGGATCCAAAAGGGGCGGCCCTGGATGAGATGAGCTGACTGAAGCCACCATGCCAGAGATCGGCGCACTTCCGGGGACAACACCAGCATCTGGGATCGGATCCGGTGAGGTAACCCGTTCCATTTAGATAGAATCTGCCCCTGCAGGGGCCTGGAATGGAACTGGGCAAATTCCACCATGTCGAATGCCGACACCATGGACCCCAGGACTCTCATTGCCGAATGGACCGACACCCTGCCACTGCTCAGGCAACTGTGTATCCTCAGTTGTAGGGAGGACACCTTTTCCGGAGTCAAGAAAATCCTTTGTTGACAAGAATCCAGAAGTGCTCCCAGATGGACCATCCGTTGAGATGGGACCAGAGAGGACTTCTTCCAATTTATCAACCACCCGTGTGCTTGAAGACAAGCAATGGTCAGGTGGAGATGTCGAAGAAGCACCTCCGGGGAGCTTGCCAGCAGCAGAAGATCGTCCAGGTACGGCAACAGTCGTATACTCTGACCACGAAGGTGGGCAGCCATAACTGCCATCACCTTGGTGAACACCCTCGGAGCCGTGGAAAGGCCGAAAGGCAACACCCGAAATTGGTAGTGATGGTTCAGGATAGCAAACCTCAGATACCGCTGATGTGCTGGTGCTATGGGCACATGGCGATAGGCGTCCTGGATATCGAGGGAGACCATATAATCCCCGGGTTCCATCGCCAGAATGATGGAACGTAACGTTTCCATCCTGAACCTGGGAACTCTGAGGTATCTGTTCAGAGACTTCAAATTCAGGATAGGGCGATGAGAACCATTGGGTTTCTGCACCAGAAACAGAGTAGAATAGTACCCCGTCCCACGCTGAGACTGCGGAACGGGAACAATGACTCCTGCTTGTAGCAAGGATTCTATAGCTACCTGAATCTGGCCAGCTTTGGTCTTGTCCAGAGAAGGACTCGTGCAGAAAAACTGGTGGGGCGGCCTGAACCGAACAGACAGGGCGTACCCCTGAGAGACTACTTCTCGAACCCAGGCATCCGTGGTGGCATTGTGCCAACACTGGGCGAATTGGAGAAGTCGGCCTCCCACTCTGGGGTCCCCCAGAGAGAGGCCCGTCCCATCAGGCAGCAGGCTTATCCTCCTGCTTGGAAGAAGGGCGCCGAGCACTTCATGCCTGCTTCTTGGGCTTGGGTGCGGCCTTGGTCGCCGAATGTCTCGGGAAGGACCGGCCCTTGGCCTTACCCTGAACCCGAAAGGACCGAAAGGCAGAGCTCCTCACTTTAGCCGGCGCAGAGGCAGAAGGGAGGAAAGCCGACTTGGACTTAGCCAAAGTATCCACTATCTTGTCCAAATCCCGACCAAATAGTAAATCACCATTAAAAGGCAAGGCCTCCAGACCCTTTTTTGAATCTGCATCAGCCCTCCAGGACCTCAGCCACAGGGAGCGCCGAGCAGACACCGCTGCAGCCGACACCCTAGAAGTGAGCAGGCTGGCATCCAAAGAGGTTTCCTCGATATAAGAAGCTGCATCCCGCATCTGTCCCACTAACGCTCTCTGGATATCCAGAGCCTCATCAGGAAAGGTATCCTCCAAGGCATTGGCCCAGGCCTCAATGGCTTTAGCCACCCAGGAGATAGCCATGGACGGGCGAGCCACCGACCCGGAAAGAGAATAAATGGACTTTAAACAAGTCTCCACCTTCCTGTCCATGGGATCCTTCAAAGAGGAGATAGACGGCAATGGCAGCGTCGCGCTTTTGATCAAGCGGGTAACGTGGGAATCCACCGCCGGCGGAGTCTCCCATTTTCTGCAATGAGCTTCAGGAAAAGGATAGTTCGCCGCCAACCTCTTCTGTGGATGGAACCTCTTACTGGGTAATTGCCAGGTCACCGCCATATGATCCGTTAATTGATCAGACAGGGGGAACACAGTTGAAGTCACCTTGGCCTTTTTAAAATTCAGAAACTTCGACCTAGGAGCCGGCGCATCATCCTCAACATGTAGGATAGCCCGCACCGCCCTAACTAAGGCTGGAACATTAATGGAGGACTTAGCTTCCACCTCCTGCCCCATGGCATCAGAGTCAGAGTCCTCATGGATTTCTCCATCATCTGAGGACACTTCCGAGTCCGACAACTGCGCAGCTAGTGAACTCACAACCGGACGTTTAGACGCCCTTGGTGGCACATCACTTTGCAACATCGACTGAAACGCCGAGGATGAAGCCGCCAGACTCTGTACGGAGCTGGAGAGAACATCCACCCAAGGCGGAGGAGCCGTTGGAGCAAAACTCTGCAAAGGCACTACAGACTGACGCGTCACTGGGGGAGACTGCACATACACAGGCAGTCCCGAGTAAGGACCCACAGTCTGGGCCCCGGGGGGAGACCGCAATATTTGCGGAACACCCGGGGAATGGGGGATGGTGGGCTGAGGCAACGCCCTAGAAGGGACCGCTGATGGGACCGATAACCGGTCCGCAATAGATGCCAGCACCTGTGAAAACATCGCCCAAGGAGGGTCCTGTGACACAGGGGGGTTGGAGGGGCCCGGTACCAGCTGGCACCGCCCGCACAGACCATCCTGAGATAAGTCCTCCCCATCAACTCCAGCAGCACAGCGTCTGCAGGAAAATAGCACAGGAGCCACAGAGCGCTCAGTCTCCTCATCAGACATGATACCGTAAATACATGAGAAATACGTATCACCAGAGGAATTACGGTTTTAACACCCGCGCACTCACCAGTATGCGACACAACAGCCCAGATATGGTACTGTGTAGCACACAACAGTATGTGACTGACCCCACAAATACGTGATTTATATAAGTGAGGGTATCAGAAAAACGCCCTTCCCCCACACACCTGCGGGCCGTAGGAGAAGGAAAGGGATAGGTATAAGCTGACAGTAAGTAGAAATAAGTCACAGACAGGCAGCACTAGCAATAGTCACATACAATGCAGAAAAGTTAGTACTCACTGCACCTTCCGCTACAATCAACCGCCCAGATTCAGTGTCTGGGAGGGATATAGCGCTGTGTACACTGTCCTTTAGCAGGGGAGAGGTACACAGGGGGACCGGTCCACTTGATACCGCCTGGGAGTCTGCGATGCCTGCCAGTAAAGATGGCCGCCGGAGACCTCAGAGGAGTAGTGGCCGAGAGATAAGAGCAGCTCAGTGACGCCAGACTACTAGTTGAAAGGCGCGCTGAGCTGAGGGGAGGAGGTGCTAGACAGGGAAGGCTGCCTCCCCTGGCTAGCAATTAACCCCCGGGTTGCCAGTCCCGCTACCAGCCTGTTACCCTGGTGGTCTAGCGGACACGCGGGGTATTCCTCTATAGAGGGGGAGCCCGCCGCCACCGCTAGCGCCTCTGGTCTGTCCCCAGAGACCGGAGGCTTCTGACTGCATATAAAATATCCACAGGCCGCCGCACGCGGCGACCCGTGGCTTACCTGATCCCCGTCGCGTCCGGCAGCAGTCAAGGGAGTCCCCAGAGCCCGGCTAGTACAGGCTCTGGGGTCCCGCCGCGATCCCCAGAGCTGTACTGGCGTCGCGGCGCCAGCGGGGAGAAGGAGCGGCAGCGTGGACGTTGTAAAGGACAGTCTGATGCTGCCGCTCTAAAAGTGTAAAAAAAGTAGAGAAAAATAAAAAAATTATCTTTTAAAATAAAGCTTAGGGGCTGCTCCTGCAGCCCCACTGCGACAGGGTGACCCGACTCCGGCCGGGCACCAACTAAAACTGGGGTGCCTGTGGCTCGGGGGCGGGGTATAGAGGAGGACGGACCCAAGTGCATTCTGGGAGCAGTGAAAGCTTTAACTGCGTGGTGCCCGTGGATCCAGATCCAGCTATACCCCAAGGTCAACCCTGTGGACCCCCTAAGGACCCTGAAGTAGAAAGCCAGATATTATAATACAGCATTCTGTCCACCAGATGTCGCTTTCCTAAACTGCACTATGCATGCGTCAAATAGCCAACGAAGCTTAGTGCCGCCTGCTGATTGGCCGACGGAACCTGTTATTCGTTAGATTATAAAGTAGTACTGAACTGCGTTTTGTCCTGAATTCATGCTTCTACACACCAATGTAGATATGTATTCTTATAAGACACAGGACTCACACACCAAATGATACAGGAGTCTATTTACTAAGCTTTGTTAGGAGATAAAGAGAACATAGATAAGGTACCTGCCAAGCAGCTCCTAACTGCCATGGCACAGGCTGTGTTTGAAAAATTACAGTTAGGAGCTGATTGGCTGGTACCTTAACTCCATTCTCTTTATCTCCTAACAAAGCTTAGTAAATAGACCCGTTAATCATTTATTTAAACCTGTATAGTAGATTAATAAAAATAATAATACTGATTTACAAAATTATATTGTCCTTTTCCGGGCCTTGAACCCGAGGCGCAAGCTCACCTTACCCACTCGCCCATGCAATCCAGCCATAGCAGCTATTACACCTATTCTGTATGTCATGTCTAGCATTCGTCTTTACACCAACATGTACAATACAATGTCAATAGCGGTTTATAGTCTAATGCAGCTGGGTGGCATAACAGAGATGAAGGGATGTGGAAAGTGCGGATCAATGCATAAAGTTGAGCAGAGTACTTCAAGAGTATTGAACCTGAAATGATCTCTCTATGAAAACCTGCCTTTGCGTCAGGCGTCTTTACACCATGTAGCGAAAGTATACAGTACGGACGGCCCGTAATGAGTATAATGTCTATAGCAGTTTAGTCTTGACACAAAGTGATCATTTCAAGCATCTGGAGGAGTGACTGCTTATACTGCCTGAGCGTGATTGGCCAGCTCTCACGGATCACCATCCCCTGCTAAAGTATTTTATTCAGTACTGTAGTTTTCATCCGTGGAGCATTCGCCACCCAGTGGTTAAATTGTATACTGCATGGCGTGTAGTCTATTGCGGCTTACAGTGCCTCGCCACAACACGTATTGACATGTCAGAGCAGGGAAGCCAGAATGCCGTGCTATGAGCAAGGATGTAGCAGAACACATCTGTACCGTGCATGAAAAAAAACTCACATATGCACTCTTTCCAGGTACAAAGTTACTCTTTTGTTAGCTTTGTTCCCAACTCTGAATCAGCACTAAGGCCCTCATTCAGAGCCGGACGCAAGTGGCCATTCGTACGTTCGGCGTACGTACCGAAATATGTTAATTTAAGCGCTCGCTCGTAATTTCGAACGCAGCTAAACTTCCTCCCCAAAGTCTACCGACCCCTCCTCTAGCTAACGAGCGTGCCAAATAGCGAGCGTACATCCCCAGTGTGGCTTGCAGGGAACACACGCACAAGTACAAACCGGAAGTGGGCCTGTCAGATTCCGATTACCTGCTCGTTTATTCTGCCTACCTCCCTCAATCGTATCATGCCAATCAATATATCAATTAGCTTAATTGCTCGTCAAAATTTTATTTTATTTATTTTTTGACATGCAATAAACTTTACTCTTGTCCGTGTTTGTGTTTACCCGCAGAATACGTACGGCTTAAACATTCGCTTTTATTTGTCAAAATACATGTTTGAGGCAATTATCCATTTGTTTTCTGTGTTTTTACCCACACATATTTTACTGGGGTCATTTCTTTATTTAAATTAGCTTACGCATGTCACTGCATCAAGCCTATCATAACTCTCAATAGATTTGTGGCCCTGTCGAACACATGACTCATACACTAACCAATAGAATTGGTCCTGTTAATTAGCCAAATACATTAGCCAATCAAATTTTTTTTCTGGTCTTTATTAAAATTGTTTTATTATACACCATTGCCATCATGAGAGCCTCGGCATTCACCAGGCGCGAGCTCATGGTATTAACCGAGGTGATGGACAGGCGGATCACCAGCCAGCCTCCCCCATCACCAATCGGGAAAAGCGTTCCGCATATGCGGAGGTACGTGGCCGCCTGCGTTCCTTCGGCTCACACTGCCAGATCGGCCAGCTGGAGCGCAGGTGGTCCGACCTGCAACGGCGGACGTCCCGCTTGCTGGCATGCTTTCGCATGCAGATAGTGGAAAGTAAGTTTATTGGTTTTCATGTTTATCTTTGTGGCCCTAACTGCGTGTGCATGTTTTCATGTATGGCCTATTTATTATTTGTACTCATATCTGCATGTGCATGTTTTCCTTTTATGGCCTATTTACTATTTGTCCTCATATCTGCATGTGCATGTTTTCATGTATGGCCTATTTATTATTTGTACTCATATCTGCATGTGCATGTTTTCATGTATGGCCTATTTATTATTTGTACTCATATCTGCATGTGCATGTTTTCATGTATGGGCTGTTTATTCTTTGTAGTCATATCTGCATGTGCATGTTTTCATATTTTGGGGTTCAACAATTAGCGTTTAACAAGGTGATGTTCTAAACTAACCTCAATTTGTTTTCCATCATTTAGGGGCAGAGCGAAGACTACGGCATCATCGCCGTCAAAGACGGCGCTCTCGGCCCTTCTCCCCAACCCCCAGCCAAACATCCTCTCCCCAAAATACCCTAAATTCCCCCTCCTCCCCAGCCTGCCCAGACCCTGTCGCACATCCCTCTGTGCTACTTCCCCTCCATCCCAATTCCCCCTCCCCTCCAACCACCCCTCTCGTGACTACCCCCTCGCCGGAATCCGTCATCACCCCTCCCACCTCGTTGGGGAATGTGGCCCCCTCCGAGGAGGACGAGGGAGTTGGTTCTGGGTCAGCCGTCATTCTGAACGGTATGTTTCCCTTTTATCCTTTTTTGTGGTTTCAAATGTTTTGATCTAATCCTGTGTCTGTGCCTTTTCCTTTTTTTGGTATGTCAAAAGTTTGGGTATATCTCTGTTTGTCTTTACCTTTTACTGCTGATTTCCCCATACACATATCCCACATGGCAAAAGTTTTTTTTTTTTTTCTTTTTTGTTTTTGGGTGTCCATTTTTGTGTCCTTTAGTTTTTTTGGTTAAATGTGCTTTTGGTCACACTATTGTCATTTTTGGATAGCTCTGTTTTGCTTGTTTTTTCTGGGTGTTTCTTAAATGATGTATTAAGCCCCACACTTTTCTAACCCACAGAGGACCAGAGGCGTTTGGCGGACCTAGCCGGGTGTGTCCAAGTGATGCAGGGCCACGTGATCGGCCTGCTGGTGGTCCTTGACCGTATGGCTGGGATCCTGCGTCCATAATTTTTTATTTTATACCCAAATTATTTTTCCTAATAAAAAAGTTAAAGTTAGAGTTCAGTCTCATTCCTTGTCTCGAAATCTTAGATTGTTTACACTTACATAAGTAGACTCTTGCAGCAAGTATTTGCAACTAATGTCACTAAGATTGTGTGTTGTAGATTTTTAGAAAACAGGCACAAGAAACAGCTAACAGTAACAATCGGCTTGGGGATTTTTTTTGTTTTACATTTTTTCAATTAGTACATTTTACATGTTCAAATTTTGGGGGCAACCTGCTTAGCCCGAGATTCCAAAGCATACTGATTGTACATAATACCTTTTGGTGTTGGTTTTGACCCAGAAAGCATATTTAAATTTTGTGCAAATTGCGACATTACAGGATTACAAGCAATTTTAACGTGGGTGAACCTGCTTACACTTGCTTGCAATGTTCAAGAAAATTTGCAAAATTACACTCTCAAAAAAGTTATTCAACACATAACTAAAAAACCAAAGTGTTGGCTCACAAACAATACACACAGTGATAACAAAATGCACAACCCATCAAACACCATATGAAAAAAGTTAAGAAAAATCAAGAACTGGTTGACGAATGAGCATGCCAACATGATTCCACAAATGTTGCATTGCAATATTGGATCCAGAATATATATCCAATGTGTCCCCATGAAGGTTTGTTTTGGGTAGCAGGAAGTAGTCATTGTTTCAGTCCCAAAGATTATGAAATCAAACAGAAGATGGGAAATAATAAACAAATTAATTAGATGGTCTCCCAAAATCCTTACCACATTGTGTCAAAGAACTTCTTTTGTGCCAATAATTACCTAAAATATCTGGCCACCACATCATCGCGTATGGCCCCCCCACATACTGACCTCCGACCAACCTCGGGGGGGCCATCCTCAGGCAAGGCATCCTCTGGCTGCATTGGGACACCACTCCTTATGGCGATGTTGTGAAATATCCCACACAGGACCACAATTTTAGAAACCATATCCGGCAAATACATGAGCTCGCCACCAGAGCGGTGGAGGCATCTGAATCGGCCTTTTAAAAGGCCGATACAGCGCTCCACCACTTGCCTGGTGGCTGTAAGTGCGGAATTAAAATCACTTTGTGGCCCTGGTGTGGGAGCCAAATAAGGAGTGAGCAGCCAGGGCGTGCAAGGGTAGCCACTGTCTCCTGTGAAAAAGAAGTGACAACATCAGGATCACTGTGTATCAAGCTTAACATTGTTATGTACTAAAGGTCTCCACTTACCCAGAAGCCACGCATCACCAGCTTGTAGGTTGTTTAATTTTTGCCATATCCCTGATTGCCGGATGACGAATGAGTCATGTGCACTTCCAGGTAATTTTGCATTCAGGGACAGGATCTGGAGGGAGGCATCACATACCACCATTACATTCAGGGAGTGATAGTGTTTGCGGTTCCGAAAAATGGCCTCCAGCTGTGCTGGAGGCTGAAGTGGTATGTGAGTACCATCCACAACCCCTATGATGTGTGGGAAGCCAGCTATTTGGTAAAAATTGGCCTTGGCCGCACTAAGGGCACCCATATCCAAAGGCATTTGAATAAAATGATGGAGGTGCTTGAAAAGGGCCTCCATCACTGCCCTCAGGATCCTGGAAAAGGAGGATTGGGAGATTCCCGCAACTATTCCCACCATGGTTTGAAACGATCCTGAGGCACAGAAATGTAACACCGCCATAAATTGCGTAAGTGGTGGTATTGCTGTAGGACTGTCAATTTGCCGCTCAAGATCACTCTCTATTAATGAGAGAGTGTCTATGATGATTTGGGGCGGAAGACGGTAGCATCTTAACACCTCATCATCGGGCATTCCAAAAAGGGTGACACATGTTCGATATATCTGGGGCCTTGCACGCCTACGATGCCTACGCCTGGGACGAGATTGAGGTTGGTCGGCTTCCGGGAGCATGGCCACAACAATCCGACCAAGATCAACCTGAAATGGCAAGAATTGAATGTAAGGTTTTTTTGCCCCCAAAAAATTGAAAAATAACTTATCTTTACGATACAATCCAATGATGCTTACATGCCGGGGTATTGTCATGATTTACCAAGCCTAAAATTAAAAACAAACATACAATGCAAAAATTTAGGGTGGCCATTTAGGATTCTAAATTGGGTACAATACAAAACATAAAAGGGGATAAACACACATTTCGACAAAGAGCAAAACGACAGTGCGCAGACTACCACAATTTGAGCCCCAAATTCTAAAAAAATTTCTAACGGTAAATCACAACCAACTTAACTACAGAAAATAACCAGCCAAAAATGCGCTAATTAGTTCGCAATTACAATACAGAAAATAACCTGCCAAAAATGCACTAATTAGTTCGCAATTACAATACAGAAAATAACAAGATAAAAATGCGCTAATTAGTTCGCAATTACAATACAGAAAATAACAAGATAAAAATGCGCTAATTAGTTCGCAATTACAATACAGAAAGTAACAAGATAAAAATGCGCTAATTAGTTCGCAATTACAATACCGAAATTAACCAGCAAAAAAATGCGCTAATTAGTTTGCAATTACAATACCGAAATTAACCAGCCAAAAATGCGCTAATTAGTTCGCAATTACAATACCGAAATTAACCAGCCAAAAATGCGCTAATTAGTTCGCAATTACAATACCGAAAATAACCAGCCAAAAATGCGCTAATTAGTTTGCAATTACAATACCGAAAATAACCAGCCAAAAATGCGCTAATTAGTTCGCAATTACAATACAGAAAATAACAAGATAAAAATGCGCTAATTAGTTCATACATTTAGGAATCACAAAACCAAAGGTTAAAACTGTAAGGTGAAACAAAGTTGCGTTAAACAAAACATGAACATTTAATAAACAAGTGAAAAAACAAACTTACCAATAGAGGATATATAAGTCACCGGATAAAAAGGTCGTTGGGGCAGAGCCAAAAGAAACCTACCAAAGGAGAATTGTAAAAAAATGAACTAACAAAATTTATCAAAAAGAAGGATACACAAAGTGAACAAAAGGAAGACGGCCAAAAACTTACCAAAAAATGACACGACAAATAAAACAACCACACCAAAAAAAGCGAACGGAAAGAAAAACTCCAAAAATACACACAGGAAAAAACGCCAAACACCGCCAAATACAATTCCCGCCAACAATCCACTCCGACCAACGTAACCTCCAACAACCAACACCCGCCACTTCGACTCGAGATGCCCAAAGCCATAAATAGTGTTTAATTTCCCGCGCAAATTAAGGAGGGATCATAGGAACGCACAATCAATGATGCGGACGAAAAATAAGTACGCATGTATAAATATGTCACGACCCAAAAAAACGTTCTGGTGTATTTCTTGTTTGGAGGTAAGAAATGGCTACAGACCAGAGAAACAATGGCCAAGAGTCGGCCGGTAAGTTTTTCAGGCATTTCCAAACAAGGATTATTTGGAAACATAATATAGTGAAAGTTTGCAAGCTTAAAATTCTCAACGTTTAAACAAATAGGTGAGGAGGATGACATGGAAGAGGCTGCTGGTCCCAGTATTCCGGGCAAAGCAGGGAAAAAGAAAAGGCAGCCACAATTCACAAGAAAGGATATGGAGGTTTTGGTTCAGAAGTGTGTGGACATCCTGCCACAGGCAGACAGGAATATGGGTGCAAGCCAGAAGTGGAGAATGTGGGAGGAGATAGCCAGTGCTGTCAATAGGGTGGGTGATTATGTCCGTCTTGCCCGGGATGTCAAACGGCGGTAAGTAAAAACTTGACCCCCCTAAAACCAAAAAAAAAAAAAAACCAGGAATAATGGTTACTTTTTCACCCACAGATGGCAAGACTTCAAATATCGCCTGAAACAAAAAATGGCGGACAGGGCTAGGCATGCAAGGGGGACAGGTGGGGGTCCCACCCCTGTGTCATTGGAGTTGAATGATTTGGAAGAGCTGGCACAGGGGTGTGTGCAGGCTGTGGAGGTGTTTGGCGTGTCCAACATGGATACGGACATGCCAGACTTTGCGGCTCCTCATGTTGTCCCAGGTAAATATTGTGATGTAACCAACTCTGAAATGTTATTGTGCCAATATGTAGATTCTAATGTGACTCTTTTCTCATTTTTCTCACAGAGACACAGGCGGATGAGTCTGCTCCAGAGGGGAGCCTTGGCCGCAGAATTTCTGCTGGCTCTGCAGGGGAGGAACCAGTACATCCGGCTGAGGACCCTGCAGAAGCCAGTCCAGGGCAATCCCCCTCGCAGGCAGTGGCACTCCTCACAGAACTCAATTTTAAATCGGATTTCCATACGGAGATTCTGCAGAGGATGGACGCCAGTCTGCTACGGGTGGCTGAGGCCCTGGAGCAAAATGATGCGGCCAACGTGACCATTGGTCAGGCCCTGGCGGAAAATACCAGGGCCAACATCCGCATCGCCAATGCCCTGGAGCAGCTCGTTCGCCAGCACATAGTGGAGGCGACCTCCCTTCCTGGCGGAACATCACCCTCCCCCAGCCAAACGGGGGAAAAAAACGTTCACAGCACTGGCTACTTTTCCCACACTCCTTCTGTGCTTTCCCCATATTCCTTTCTGGCCAAAACTTCCCTCTCCTTTCTTGTGAATTGTTTTTAATTTTTTGGTTTAAGTTACCATAACTTTTATGTTTGTCCCAATTATAATTTTTATTTTAATAACACTGGCCAAAAAGTTTTGGCTAAAAATGGGCCTGAAAATGTTTTTATTTTCAAATAAATTTTTAAAAAATGTTCTACATTGTATTCTGACATTATTTTAAAAATGGTTTTGAGTTAATCCTGGCCCACAAGGCAAAAATGACCTCCCAAAAAAAAAATAAATTAGTTTTAAAAAAAAGGGCTCTTTAAGGAACACTTTAAAAATTACATAAGGATGCAAATTCTCCTGACCAAAGCAAAATGGTAAAATACACACAAACATGATGACATTATTGTTACAATAGCACAAAAACAAAATTCAAACAAAAAAAAACATACCTACAAATGTACGCTAATTGATTGTGTAATCCTGAAATTAGCAGCTATGATTTCCACCTGCGTACGGTTTTGTGCTAACCAAAAAAACTCTTTTCAAAACACATTACAAGCTGGTTTTCAATTCAAAATTGATTGTTTTTCTGACAAGCCGTGATTAATCGATGAAACATCGTGGAGGCCCGGGACGGAGGTCAAGGCCATCGCCAATGTGGTCGAGTAATCCAGACCCCAAGCTGTGCGAGCAGTTTGAACGGAAAGAGGATCATCCAGTGACGTATGACTTGGTACGAACACATTTGACGTTCGCATCAGATAATGTATGTACGCCCCAAAAACGCCTCGCCACGCCTGCGTTTTTCCATCTCCAGCCCCGTCAACGCCCAAAAACGGCCTGTTCTGTCAATCACATTTGACATGTCACTTCCTGTTCGCAATTTGACGAACGAGACAAAAAAAGCTCGCAATATGCCGTACGCACATGCGCAGTGTTACACCGACGCATGCGCGGTTTCTCAACATCGGAACCCAATGAGCGTACTGCTGTTAACGAGCGGCTCTGAATGAGGGCCATATTAGCATTCTTTATACCAGTGTTATTTCATATGTGTCATGTGTAAGTGCAAGATACCCATTGTCAACTACAAAACATATTGCCAGCAACATTGCACACATTTCATTGCCTCCCATACTACACTTGTCACTCTGCAGTGCTACAGATTACATTCCAGCCGCAACTGACTTATCTCTTTCCCAAACACATGTTCAGATCCTATTGCCAAATAACATTTTAGAAGTTGGTATCAAAAAGATTCTGTTTGTGGATAACAAAAATAAAAAAATTAAAAATGATGAGCAGGGACCATACAATTCATGTTATTGCTTTGATCCTAGATGAATTAGGATAAGAAACATTAATGTGTCAGGTGAGATTTAATGTGGACCAAAGAAATAATGGACTTAAAAAATATTTATACAGTTTATTCCTTAAACGGGACTTTAAATTAATCCAGGATGAAAAATCTAGGTTTACGCATGGATCTTAGGGCCGTATTCAATTAGCGGCGAAAAACTGTTGACAATAACAGCAGTTTTTCGACAAAAAACAGGTGAAAATGGCAACAGGTGAAAAAAAACTGCAGAAAAGTTTTCTCCATCCCAGACCAGGAGAAAAAGAAATGCAAAATCCCTATTTTTGGTTAAAAATGTGGGGATTTCTTTCAGAACCCTGTGGACACAACTAATGACCCCCCCACCCAACAAAGGAAAAATTACCTGAAAAAAAATCGTAAGTTGTATATTTTTGGCTAAAAACAACTGCGCAGATTTTGCCCGAAAAAAAAAAAATTGTTGAAAATGGTTTTAACGTATTGGGTCTGATTTTTCAGGGGTGGCGGGATGGGATGCATCAAGTGTTTTAAACATCACACGCGGTCGCAGCAGGCATTTTTTTAATGGTTTTTAAAATTGCGTTTTTACGACACGAAAATATACTTGCACTCATTTTTCCATTTTTTTCAGTAATTTATCATTAGACTGCAAGACTAGCCATGTCAATTTATGCAAATCTAATGCAAGTAAGAGACTGGGCCAAACTTAATAACCTGTGAGTTGCAGCAGGAACCGAGATTTCAACAATATAGCTGTGAGATTTAAAGCGCCATTAATTTTTTTTAAAAGACACAATATACCTGGTTATCTTCATACTTTGTATTTGTCTTTATGTGCAATTTCTGCATTTCATAAATCGATTTGTAAATATACCCAAGGGAAAAATCATTGTTTCACATTTTTGAATATTCCTCTAACTCATACGTTTATTCATTTTATTAAAATGACCACTAGGTGGGGAACAAGTCTAAAGTTGATACTACTGGAGCTAAATATAGATTACAGTGGTGTGAGTGAGAATAATCTGAACTAATTTAAAATGATTTGGCATGTAATGACAGTTGGTACGACCTCTGACCCAGCCCAGCAGCGCCAGTGATGTTACTCCTGGAGAGTTCTGGTATAACAGACACATCTACAGTATACAAAAACTTCTGTTATTTCATTTACGTACTCATCACACATACCACCTCATTATGAAGACACTCTAGACACCTGAAAATCACCAAACATCACCACAATATACACAACCAAAAATGTATAACATTATCGAAGGAAGGGAAATGGCCACATACAGAAACATTGAGGATGTCCCAGAAAGTATGATTGTAATGATGAAAAGGAAAAAGGTAATGATAATCTACAAAATAAAATCAAGTGCTGATAAAGATCATGTCATCACGTTGGCATGTAATGACAGTTGGTATGAACTCTGACCCCTCCTCCCACCTGTGTCAGTGATGTCACTTCCCGAGAGTTCCAGCATAACATACATCTACAATCTCCAAGCAACACCTCTGTTATTTCTGTTATGTGTGTGCTATTTGTGGTGGACTGCAGGTAAAAATAGACACCAGCAGGATCCAGATACAGCAAGCAGCCTTAGTACTTAACCAAGTGTTTGGTTTTTTAAAGTGTGCTTGTATAGCTGTAGCCACAGTTACACATTTAGTGGATCTGGATGGGGCGGAGCTCTGGCGGAACATACAGAGGACAAGCCAGTAATATATGATGGTAGCAGTGCATGATTATGCAGGATATACACGGGGTCTCTGGAGCAGTGACAAGATGGCACTGTGCATGTGCAGAAGATCAAAAGTGTAAAGTGGTGAAGTGAAATGGTGTACTTATGCAGCGGTGGCCAGATTTTTGGACTCTGTGGTCTACTTTTAAAACTAAAAACCTTTTGTGATCTACCGAGCTCGTAAAAAGGGGCGTGGTATGCAAAAAAGGGGGAGTGACCTAGCAGCAAGGGACGAGGGGTCTGTCCTGCCGAAATCACACATAGTATCCACAATTCAATTACTCTACACAGCAGCACAACCTAATTCACATTACACCACATAGCAGGGCCGTAGCTAGATTAGTGCCATCGCACAGGGCACCACAGGTCAGGGGGCGCTGTTTGGGCCTGTCAAATTACTGTTTATTATCATTCTTGCTTGTAGCTTCCTCTTATTTCATCCCCAGCATCTCCTGGCTTCCCTTATCTCTCCCCTGGCCCTTCCCCATGAAGCCATGGTCCTTTTTGGGTGCATTATGTCCCTTTGAAAAATGAGAGGGGCACCAATGCTCTTTCTGGCACAGGGCACCAAATATTCTAGTTACGGCTCTGCCACATAGTAGTGTCCCTTATTCACGATACGACACACAGTAGTGCATACACAATGCCGACAGTAGTGCCCCTTATACAATGATCACTGTAGTAGTGCCCCTTATGCAATGCCCCCAGTAGTAGTGCCCCCTGGTGTTGTGCCCATTATGCAATTTCCCCTGTAGTTGTGCCCCTTTCTATTGTGCCCCGGTAATGCCCCTTATGCTGTGCCCCCAGTAGTGCCCCTTATACTGAGCCCCCTGTAATGCCCCTTATGCTGAGCCCCCCAGTAATACCCCTTATGCTGTGCCCCCGGTAATGCCCCTTATGCTGAGTGCCCCCTCCCCTGTGCAGTACTTACCTGTCTTCATGCTGGTCAGCACTCCAGCTTCACTCTGGCGTAGACAGCAGGCGCGCAAGCTCCTCACATTTCGGGTGACATCATGACTTCACCCGTGCACTGCATCACTGGGAACGCTGGCCTCTGCAGCAATCGGAGGCTTCTTTAGTCTCTGATCGCTTCAGAGTCCAACGTTCCCAGTTACTGCAGCAAGTTGGTCGCGATCTACTGACGGGAGCTCTGCGAGATCACAAACGACCTTTTGACCGGCCCTGACTTATGGAACTAATATGGAGATAGTATCTCAGCAGTAGCGCACTCCGCATTTCATCAATGTCACATACTCATCACACACCACCTCATGATGAAGACAGAAGGAAAAAGACTGTCGCACCAGTGTATTGGCGGGTTCTGCTGTCAGTCCGTATATGCTGGGATAATGTTTAAAGGCACCTGGCTCTCTGCACCCACTTCTGCATCGCTGATGGCACAATCAGCCAGTAGTGCACATTGTGGGTGCCTCTAAACATCGCCCCGGCATACACGGATTTGTAGTGGATCCTGGCAATCCCCAGGAAGCCTGTCCCATTCTTTTCACAGACTCTACTGAAAATGAAACACAGGTGATACAGAGGGTAAATTATCTGAGTCCTGGTTTCACCCCAAAAAACTGATACAATTAAAAACCATAGGAATCCCTATAAGACGCTGTACTTAAATTAGTCAACAGTATAAATTCATATACAAAAGTGCATACAAAACAAGAAAACAAGAAAACAGGGTAACACTACCTTCGTTGATGTTGTTGTGACAATGTTGTTTCCCTTGAGATGATGCCAGGTATGTAAATATAAAGAGAGAACTATCGTGTGATAACATCACCACAATTAAGTAAATTCAGATAAATTTAGATAAATCAGGCAAATGATATGTGATTTTTCAAGGTTTGAAATGAACCCTTTAAGTCGTCTGCATACTAAGGTAGACCTGAATGCTCAGAATGAGTAGTCTTTTATATGCATGTACTGTAGATTTATCTCAATGGTTAGAGTGCATCCTCCATCAAACATGTAAAAGATGGGAAAATCCACACAAAAGACCTCATTCAGACCCGCTCGCAAACACTATGCGCTCGCAAGCGGGTCGATGGTGAAGCAGTGCGCACGCACAAGCCACGGAGCAAGCGAGAAATCTCTCACTCCGGGGCTCGCAACAATACGGGGCGGCTGTCGATGTTGATCTACAGCTTGTCCCGTTTTATAGGCGGGGAGGGGGGTGGCTGGCCAAACGGAGGCATTTCCGAAGGAACGCCTGCCGTTTGTGGGCGGCCCAACTGACATCACGAGTGGTGGTGGTAACTTCTCCCATGTTATAGGAGGTTTTACATACATATTTGTGACTCTTGGTGTAAAATAGCTGATTACAACCCTGTGTGTAGTGATCCATTACACTATGCAAAATGCATGAATATTTGCAGGATCTTAAGATGGCCCTACACATTACAATCTGATCATTCAACCCAAATCCCATATTATTTTGGAACTGTGTGACTGTAAAGCCATTGATCCAAAACAATCAAATTATATGGGTAACTTGATCAGTAGCAGTCACTCTGTATTAGGAACAACATTTTCAACAAAAAGATAATTGTGCGCATTGTAAACATACAATTACAGCCTAATTATTGTGCCATGCGTGTTCAGCTCCAGTTGGCATAAAAGATAAACTATGTCTTCAGTCGAGTTATCACTCTAACTGCCCAGGATCAGATATTAAAAAGACCAATTATGAATTTGATTCATGTATCTTTCCTAGCTATAAGTTTATCAGCATTATAACGGTAAGAGACCCCAATGGCACAGCACATTACCCACTGCTGTTGTTAGAGGATAATCAGTCCATTACAGCAATCATTTCCAAACTGCATTCCATGGTACTCTAGGGTGCCCAGAGGCACTGGCAGGGGTGCCATGGGTTAGTGGTACAGGACCAAATCAATTTTATGGTCAATGTGATTGGCAGCCACAAGCACTGGCTTTGCCAATCATAAAATATGTGGACAAACAGAAGCACAGCCCTGTTCACCCCCACAGAACTGGATGACAGGCATGTACAATTTACTTAATGTGATATTTTCTGAATTTTTAAATAAAAAACTTTTGCCCTACGTGTGCTGTGACTCAAGAAAGTTTGGGTACCGCTGCGTTACAGTGATGCAAGTCCAACTCACCCCCACCTGCCCCCACAACCGTGTTAGAAACAGAGGGCCTAATTCAGAGCCGGACGCTATTTGCGGACGCTCGTTCAGAAAAAGGGGTGGCTATTTAAATTGAGCGCTCGCTCTTTGCGGTCTGTTGACGCCTCTATGTCTGAGCGAGCGAGCGAAACATGCGCTCGCTATTTTGTAAAGACGCCCCTTGGCCGCTCGCATCATACGTCATCTACGCTATTTATTAGATTAATTGAGTGCATCGAAAGGCGTATGAACTGCTCGCAGTGCTTGTGGTAGCATTTTCCTACCGCAATCATGCGAGCAGTTCAAGCTAAAAGACAACCAAGTGACGTGGTCGATGACGCTGCTTTGTTAATTATGCACACCCTTAAAATGCCCGTTTTGACCGTTTGGCACGCCTGCGTTCGGATCTCCACTCCCCGTTTTCAAGCACCTTCCCCTGTTACCACCCACAAACGCCTCAACCTGTCACTCAAACTAGCAGGCATTCGCTATTTTGCGAGCACACGATTTCCGACCGCACTGACTGGTTGGCGCATGCGCATTACAACCCATACGCATGCGCAGATGTGCGAACATCGCTCGGAGCGAACGAGCGGCCGCTTACGAGCGGCTCTGAATCAGGCCCCGAGTTCACTTAAATAAATTTCTTAGCAAATAATTTAGAGCAAGAGACAGGTGACAGCTGACTCAGACTATCCTCTAGGCCAATTTCCAGGGAATATAAAACAATTCTTCATAACAACGGGTGAATCTGATCCTCCAAACTGAATTGTCTTTTCTTAGGGGATTTTGAATATCTGTAATTGGGGCACTTGTTGGAAAATTAACACAGTTTAGTTATTTGAGATATGGGAAACTATTCTGTTTATCTGTGAAACTTTCCTGCCCAGCTTACAGTAGGCTTCAGATGCGTCATCTCAATGTTTTGCAGTAGGAAACGGCAGCACTGTTCTCAGGGCAGATAGTAAGCTTCCAGCAGGTGGAGAAGTGGGAAACACAAGGCCTGCCACTTTGGATCAAGTTCAACTATTTTAGAACATATTGTGGGAAAAATAAAGTACCAGAATAAAATATAGTGAGTCATCTCTTGTTTTCTAGTATGTCCTGAATTATGAGCAAAAGGCAAAAACAAATTAAATTTCAAATATGTTTACAGATCCAAGGGGGGGTTTTATCAAAGCCTGGAGAGAGATAAAGTACCAATCAATCAGCTCCTAACTGTCAATTTACAGGCTGCATTTGAAAAATGACTGTTAAAATACCAACCAATCAGCTCCTAACTGCCATTTTTCAAACAAAGGGTCGTATTCAATTAGCCGGCGTTAATATCAGTGATTATCGCCGAGTTTTCTGTGATTTTATCGCACCCGCTATAGTTTATCGCTCTTTTATAGTGAGAAACCTTTTTAAAAAAAAACGCCTGCTGCAGCCACGTGCGATTTTTACAACACTTGTCGCATCCATACGGCCCCCAGAAAAACTAGACCTAATACGTTAAACCCATTTTCAACTTTTTTTTTTTTCTCCAAAAATTTGAGCAGCCGTTTTTCGCCAAAGCACGCAACTTACGAAAAAATGTTGGGGTAATTTATCATTAGGGTGGGTGTCCAAAGGGTTCTGAAAGAAATCCCCAAATTTTTAGGTAAAAAAAGGGATTTGGCATTTTTTTTCTCCAGGTCTGAGATGGAGAAAACTTTTCTCCTGCTTCTCACTATAAAAGTGTGATAATCGCGGGTGTGATAATATCGCAAAGAAAAACGGCATAATCAGCCGATATTATCGCCGCTAATTTAATACGGCTGTAAAGTGACAGGAGCTGACTGGTTAGTACTTTATCTCTCTCCAATTCATCACTCTCCAAACTTTGATAAATCTCCCCTGAAGTGGAAAAAGTTTTGAAAGATCTAGATCGATCATGCATGCCTACTCTCCCGGGAATCACGGGAGGCTTCCGATTTTTCTCAGGTAACTCCCCCGCACCCCCGGAAAAGAGTAGTCCTATCTCCCGCATCCCGCCCACTTCCTAGTGGTGGGCAGGATGGGGAGATTTTACCTGGGATTTTTGGGTCCGTAGGGAAGGGGCAGGGCTAAATGGCGCAAATCGCGTCATTTAGCCCCTCATTCTTACGGACCCGCGAATTGCGGGGGGTTTCTATAAAGGGAGCAGAGCCTAATGTCATCTATTGTCTGGCCCGCCCCTAAAAAGGAGAGCAGCAGGTCCCCCCCTGCTGCTCCCGGAAAACTGCAGTGGAATGTCGGCAAGTATGAGACAGATAGCATATTTAAGTGACTTAAGTAAGAGGATGTAGTCAGCATCCTGACAGTCAGAATCCCGATGCTCACAATACCGGCCAGTGGCGGACTGGGCCGGGGGGCAGGGTGCCATCTGCCCCCGGGCCAGTACAATTCTCGTGTTCCAGGGCTGCCAGGCTGCGGCAGGCAGGCTAAGGATGCGATGCTCCTGCTCCCATGCTGCTGTCCAGAGAAAGCTCCGATCTGATTCAAATAACAGGGGCTAAAAGAAAATGGCTGCCCCCATATCAGGCTACAAAAAGATGGCCGCTGTTGACCAATGGGGAGCCAGGTTTTCCTACCCACAATTCCAAGAGGCTGGAGAATGGGAGAAAGGTTGTGGCTTATCGGGGGAGTGGGACGAGCCTAAAAGGAGCTGAATGGCACCCATGGAGGAGAGAGGGCAGAGTATGGGAGTGCCTGCCTCCTGTCTTCACCTATACCAGGTAAGTGGAGGGTGGAATGGGGCATATATATAGAAACTATACACATATATATATATATATATATATATATATATATATATACAGTCAGGTGCATAAATATTGGGACATTGACAGAATTTTCATATTTTGGCCTCTATTCACCACCACAATGGCTTTGAAATGAAACAAACAAGATGTGCTTTAACTGCAGACTTTCAGATTTAATTTGAGGGTAATTACATCCAAATCAGGTGAATGGTGTAGGAATTACAACGGTTTCTATATGTGCCTCACACTTTTTAAGGAGCCAAAAGTAATGGGACAAACTAAACAATCCTAAATCTAACTTTCACTTTTTAATACTTTGTTGCAAATCCTTTGCTGGCAATTACAGCCTGAAGTCTGGAACGCATAGACATCACCAGACGCTGGGTTTCATCCCTGGTTATGCTCTGCCAGGCCTCTACTGCAAATGTCTTCAGTTCCTGCTTGTTCTTGGGGCATTTTCCCTTCAGTTTTGTCTTCATCAAGTGAAATGCATGCTCAGTCGAATTCAGGTCAGGGGATTGACTTGGCCATTGCATAACATTCCACTTTTTACCCTTAAAAAACACTTTGGTTGTTTTTGCAGTTTGCTTCGGGTCATTGTCCATCTGCACTGTGAACCACCGTCCAATGAGTTCTGAAGCATTTGACTGAATATGAGCATATAATATTGCCCGAAACACTTCAGAATTCATTCTGCTGCTTTTGTCAGCAGTCACATCATCAATAAATACAAGGGAACCAGTTCCATTGGCAGCCATACATGCCCACGCCATGACACTACCACACCATGCTTCACTGATGAGGTGGTATGTTTTGGATCATGAGCAGTTCCTTTCCTTCTCCATACTCTTCTCTTCCCATCACTCTGGTACAAGTTGATCTTTGTCTCATCTGTCCATAGGATGTTGTTCCAGAACTGTAATGGCTTTTTTTTAGATGTTGTTTGGCAAACTCTAATCTGGTCTTCCTGTTTTTGTGGCTCACCAATGGTTTACATCTTGTGGTGAACCCTCTATATTCACTCTTGTGAAGTCTTCTCTTGATTGTTGACTTTGACACATATACACCTACCTCCTGGAGAGTGTTCTTGATTTGGCCAACTGTTGTAAAGGGGTTTTTCTTCACCAGGGAAATAATTCTTCTGTCATCCACCACAGTTGTTTTCCGTGGTCTTCCGGGTCTTTTGGTGTTTCTGAGCTCTCCGATGAGTTCTTTCTTTTTAAGAATGTTCCAAACAGTTGATTTGGCCACACCTAATGTTTTTGCTATCTCTCTGTTGGGTTTGTTTTGATTTTTCAGCCTAATGATGGCTTGCTTCACTGATAGTGACAGCTCTTTGGATCTCATATTGAGAGTCGACAGTAACTGATTCCAAATGTAAATGTCTCACCTAGAATCATCTCCAGACCTTTTACCTGCTTAATTGATAATGAAATAACGAGGGAATTGCCCACACCTGTCCATGAAATAGCTTTTGAGTTGATAGTCCCATTACTTTTGGCCCCTTAAAAAGTGGGAGGCACATATATAGAAACCATTGTAATTCCTACACCGTTCACCTGATTTGGATGTAATTACCCTCAAATTAAATTTGAAAGTCTGCAGTTAAAGCACATCTTGTTTGTTTCATTTCAAAGCCATTGTGGTGGTGAATAGAGGCCAAAATATGAAAATTCTGTCAATGTCCCAATATTTATGCACCTGACTGTATATATATATATATATATATATATATATATATATATAATTTATATTAGTGTGTCACAGTGGCATAAAGTTTGCATTGCTTTGTTATTTAAAATGTGTGTGCTGACTAAGTGTGTCTGTATGTGTGTGCGTGCACGTATGTACATTATGTATATATATATATTCGAAGTGGAATCTTGAAGTGGGAGTATGGAAACATCAGGGGGGCTTTACTTAGGTAGGCCCCCTGATACTTCCATATCCCCACTTCCTCCTACCCACAGCACACCTTCCCTCACAGTCACAGCACAGCACACCACAGCTCATAGCATGCTTCACACCACCCACGTCACCCTGCTCTGCTCTGGTGACCGCGCTCTTTTCCCTGGGCCCTTCACCAATCTTTGTCCTTGGTGGCACTGGTATTTTGAATTCAGTTCCAGCTGTGAGCAAATGACAGCTCGCAGACCGGCAGCCAATCAGGGGCGGCCACGTGGCCGCTCCTGACTGGCTGCCAGTCCGTTAATCGTGATTGGCTCTTGGCTGGAGCCAAATTTAGACTTGCAGCTGCTTGGTGACCAGCGCTAAGACAGTGAAAGTCCAAGTGCCGAGCTCCCCTGATTGGCTGCAGCTCCACGAGATATGATTGATTTGCGGCCGAAATCAAATTTAAACAAGCAGAGAGCAGCCGCTGCATGACATACCATTTCATACCGGCACATTTCAAGCAATATATATATATATATATATATATATAATATTTGACAAGAGGTGGAAAACAAGCACCTAATAGTGTAATATATTCAATGTCATTGCAGTAAAAAAAGGTAATTATTATGTGTACCATATAGGATCAAAAATCAGGCATTTATTAGTTTACTTTGTCATCAGAACGTGGTATACACCCCCGACATTATTATCACACCCATTTTTAAAATTGCATTCGCCGGTAGAAAAGCTGGGCCACTTGCTCTGGTTTGCCCCCAGGCTGAAAGTTGCCAGCCCCTGATACGACAACTTCTAACGGTAACTATGAGGGTTAGAGTTCAGGTTAGGCTTCAGGTAGGGAGGGTCAGGGTTAGGCTGTGGGGGAGTAGGGTTAGTGTTAAGATTAGGGTAAGGGTTTGCATAAAAATACTAACCCAAATTTTTTACTGCAGGGATTCCGCTGCTGGTATTCTGACAGTCGGGATGCCGTACCCAACCCCTGGTAATATGCTTCAAAAAATGTGAAGCCTTGTAGGAGGAATGTCTAAGGGGTAGATGTGCTAAGCCTTGGAGAAAGAAAGTGGAGAGAGATAAAGTACCAACTATTCAGCTCCTTTCATTTATCAAACACAGCCTGTAAAATGACAGTTAGGAGCTGATTGGTTGGCACTTTCTCTCTCTCCAAGGCTTAGTACATCTTCCCTTAAATAATATATTGAATTTAGGAACCACTAGCAGGGTTCTGCAGCAGTAATTGAGTAACTAATCCTGAGAGGTATGGTATGTTTTGTCGACATTTAGAACGTCAACACTGACATGTCGACAATTGAATTTCCTATACATTTTTAGTATATATAATATATATATATATATATATATGTATATATAACATTCCCGCTAAGTATATATAACATTCCCGCTAGGCTGTTTCAGCGGGGCGCGGCCCCCTATTTCTAAAGGGCAGAGAGCACTCTGCCCTCTGACGCAGCATCCCGCTGAAACAGCCTGCGGGTTCTGTCCCCTCCCGCGGGCCGTAGTGTTCTGGGGCTGGGGAAAACGGTGGTGCAGCGGTCACCACCAGTGAATGGATGCTAGGCGCAGTGCTTGGGGGATGTCCGGCATGTCTGTAAGTGCCGGGCATGCCCCCAAGAGTAACGAAAAGGGGACGCGTAATAAAGACACACCCCCTCTTCATTGGACATTCCCCCTTTTCGGGCATGCGCAGGAGTGCTTTCTGAGTGAACACTATATATACTGTGTATATATATATATATATATATATATATATATATATATATATAGTGACAGGGTCAGTATAATTCCACATGAAGTGAATGTGGAATGTCCAGATATCTCAGGTTTGGCAGAGCGAAAGCAGTAGAACTGAAGGGTCCAGTACAGGTGTTGCCTCAATCAGTTGTCAGATCCAGGCCAGAGTTTATTATTATTGTTGTTAGCTATTATGGTGAGTGCAGAGCCCTTGTGATTTCTATTTAAACAATGTGGTCACATACCATGTTGCACCCCAAATCTAGGAATGGTGAGTGCCGTGAATCAGTGCTTTTTGTTTATTATGATTAATTTTTATAAATATTCATTTTTGTGATCACATTTTCTCATGCATCCCTCTTAACTAGTTATCTCACTTGTGTCAGCTATTTTCCTACGTGATTTGCAACAGGTGTGCTTGGTAACTGTCTCACATTTAAAAGCTAAGTTGCTGTGAGCTTTAAACCTTGATAGCATACCCTGAGTTTAACACTAATGTGATGGCTATGTCCATGTTATTATTCTGAGCAATAGAGTAGGGACTTGCAGTAAAGTGGGATCCCGTGACGGGGGCTGCAAGCTTAAATGCATTGATCAATTCATGAACCAAAACCCCACTGTTTATTATGTTTATTATTATTATTATTGTTAGTTATTATGGCGAGTGCAGAGCCCCTGTAATTTCTCTCTCTCTCTCTATATATATATAGAACCGAGCCTGCACATCCCTAATATATATATATATATATATATATATATATATATATATATATATATATAAAGCCAGATTGCAGTCCTGTATATGGCCTGTGTATAATATGGCCTGTATATAATACCTGATATCTCCTGTGTTCAGGCTTTGTTGTGAAATAACTCTGTTTGAAATAACACTTGCCTGCTAAGTTATGTCATGGACATCATAGCACTTAGCAGAGCAGAGTGTTACAGCTGTATATAGTGAAGCTTTGCCTTGTCACCTCCCCAAAAATATTCGCATCAGAAGGATTTCCTTGCATTGATCTTTCCTCAATGTTGTTTAATCCAGCTCCGGTATATGACTGGAAGTCAGAGCACTCTCTTGCTGCTCGTGCCCTGTATCTGGACTCTCAATCATGCGAGGAGTCAGCGGCTATAGCGGGCAGCGGCAGTCTCAAGGAGGGCATGGTAATCCGGGTGCCAGCAGGATAAGTGCCTCAACTCATTCAGTGATGGATGAGCAGCGACGCGTATCAGTCACCTCTGTGGCCTTTTTCAAGCTAGTTGCTCTCCTCCAAACTGAACTGATTTAAATAGCAGAAGCTACATGTTCATTTGCTCATTGGTTTGTTGCAAATAACTGTAATCCCAAATACTCTTTGCAATTTGTCAGGATTTGGGCAGAGTAGGATCAGCTCAGTGACCTTCTTCCCACAATACAAAACGGTTACAAATCTGTGACAGCAGAGGGAAATAACAAGGTAGTACCAAGGAGCATCATCAGGGCCATGTTACCGTATAGGCACACTGGGCAGCTGCCCTGGGCTCCATGATTATAGGGGCCTTTGAGCAGGCGCAGGCTGGGCTGGGGGGGCATCTACATGGACTCTCTGATTGTGAATTACAAACAATCAGAGTGGCCAGACAGCATTCTCTACCTGCCTCCCAGCCTACAATCCTCACTTTACATTATGTTTTTTATGTTTAAACATTGATTTTGTTGAAATGTACCAATAAATCTAAAGGTCTAATTTTATCGACTGTTGAAATTTGTATTCCCGTGAATGTGTGGGTATGGGCCCCATTTTATTGCTTTGCACAGGGCCTACAATGCTGGTAAGACGGCCCTAAACATCATCACATGAAAACAGGGCTGTTTAGAAGATCGAGGGGTCTATTTACTAAGCAATGTTAGGAGACAAAGTGAAAGGAGATAAGGTGCCAGCCAATCAGCTCCCAACTGTCATGTTTCAAACACAGCCTGTGAGATGACAGTTGGGAGCGGATTGGCTGGTACCTTACCTCATTTCACTTTGTCTCCTAACACTGCTTAGTAAATAGACTCCTGAATACTTAACACTGTTCAACTGATGGATCCAGTGAGTTCAAGTGTGAATGCTGTAGCCATTGTTGTTCCTACTCTGTGACAGCAGCTGGCGCCTTTACTTCAGTGAACACAGGGAACAAGTGTCATGGGGATAAAAGTATGAAGCAGTGAAAAGAGTGGAGAAGTTGCTCATGGGAACCAATCAGCTTCCACCTATCATTTTATAGAATGTAATTTGTAATGCAACCACAAAGTTGATTGGTTGCCATGGGCAACTTCTCCACTGGCACACTTCTTAATGCTTTTTACTGCTTCATATTCATACATCTACCCCATGTTTCTGTGTCCAGTAGCAATCATAATGCAAAATATACCGTGCAGTGCACACAGCTACTCCAGGCATGTAGTCCAAATTTACCTAGTCAAAACGTCGACCATCAAAATGTGGACATGGTCAAAATTTTGACAACCCAAAGGTCGACATGGACATAAGATCGACAGGGTCATAAGGTTGACTGTTAAAATGTTGACAGACAAAATGTCTACATAGAATAAATAAATGGACAGTCAAAATGTCGACAGTCAAAACGTAATAAAATGACAGTCACAATTGACAGCCAGGGGCTCAGATGTTGCTAAAAGCCGGCATCTAAGACGCCTCTGAGAGCTGGTGGTTTAGATGCTGAAGCCAAATAGTTACAGTAAAGAAGAAAAAGTGCAGGGTCCCCCCTCCCCAAATCAAATTAGGGAAAACCTCATGCCATTTTTTTTCCCCTATTTTCTGAAAACCAGCCAAGGCTCAGAGGACCGGGGCTGGTCACTGTGTTGGGGAGGAGAGACCCCACGCAATTTCCAGCTCTATTAAAAAATCACCGGCTCTCAGAGGTATCCAAGACACTGTTTTTTAGTAGCATCTGAGCCGCCGGTTGTCAAATGCGCTTGTGTCATTTTATTATGACTGTCAACATTCTAATGATCTACATTTTGGTGGTTGGCCATATGATTTGTGTATACTTTAAATGTCAACATTTTGACTGAGTCTACATTTAACTGTCAACATTTTGTCCCTATCCACATTTCAACCTGTCTATATACGGTCTACATTATGTCCATGTCTACATATTGATTGTAGACATATTTCGGCTGTCTAAATAATGTACCTATACAAAAAGAGTAAATTTAAAATCTGCGCAGGATCTTGACAGCTGCCTATGAATCAACAGAGGCTTCTATAGTCAGTGCTAGATTGTAAGTGTAATTATAATTTGATAACTGGAATTACGCCGGACATAAGCTGGAGGAGAACAACCTGAAAGCCAGAACTCCTTCTGAAGGACATCATACATATGTGAGTTAGCTAATTCACCATCACTAACAGCTGCTGTATGTATATCCAGGAAACTCCGTACTGCCCTCCCAGCTTGGACATTGCAGAAAAATCTGGGAAGAATCCATGAGAGGATATTTTTAGAAGAAAAAGGATTGTCTGAACAAAAAAGAAAATTTAAGGCTGATTGACTATAGAGTAAGAGCCTTTGTCTGAACTTTATTGTGATAAGCGTCATTGTGAGTTACCAGTTTATATTACATTTTAAATAATGTACCTTTTGACATTATGGTGTATATATTTTGATTATCTAAGTAATGTAGTCAAAATCCTGGTGGATTACCATAAGAGTGCAACACAAAAGCAAAAATTCTCCAGAAACAAAAGAGCATGGAGGTTCAGGTAATGATGGAAAATCATGGTTGCTAGCAGCAGTCTTCCTTAAGAATTCTACAAATTGTGGCTTCAAGACTGGTGTCTGACAATACTTCTGCATTACAGTATCCACGCTCTCCCCAATAGTAGCTACAATTATTCCACAACCAAACGTACCAATTGTTCCCCACACCTCTTAGGGGGCAGGCCTGGAATGGCAATCTGGCTCTTTTGGAAAATGCCAGACGGGCCGGGGAAGCCTGAAAGTCTAGCAGAGCAGCTCTGCCTTCCAGCACCCTGCTGCAATGTAGAGAGACAGGAGCGTGCAGAGAGGCGTGCCCATTCTCCGTTTTTGCTATCGCGCACTGAGTAGAGGCCTGGTTCCGACCTACAGCCCAGTCCATCCATGTTAGGGGGCATCTTAATTACATGCGATGTGCCGTACATAACGTTCCTGAATGGCACATCATTGAACCCCTACCTCTCCGATTTTGATAGGCAGGAAAACCAGCGATGTAGTGACTACCATAAGTGGCGAGTGTGCGCAGCCGTGCAGAGCATTGAGCCTAATTGAATAAATCCCTAAGGGGTCAATTTACTAAGCAGTGTTAGGAGACAGAGTGAAAAGTGATAAGGTGCCAGCCAATCAGCTCCCAACTGTCATTTATCAAACACAGCCTGTGAGATGACAGTTGGGAGCTGATTGGCTGGCACCTTATCACTTTTCACTCTGTCTCCTAACACTGCTTAGTAAATAGACCCCTAAGATTGTAATCTCATTTGGGAAGGGACATGTATGCCATTTGTTTTAGATTATTGTATTTTATTTGTATTATGATCCCCACAATGTACGGCACTGTTTCAATTTTTGGTGCTTTATAAATGAAGCATAATATAATAAAATAATGCCAAGCTGAATATAGTTCCACAAAATCTAAATGTAATATACAATGCTAAATGGCGTTCCACTTAATGGAAAATAGTAAAACTTGCAGATGGTAAGGTCCTTACGCCTGTCAGTAAGTGTGTCATTTGCAGGGGATTGCGGGCTGGTATAAATTATGATCATCAGCATCTGCAGTGGTTTTAAAAATAGACAAAATAAACAAATTAAAAAAAAAAAATGGTGAATTACAGATCCCAGCAGATTCATGCTGTTACTTGTAGTTCCCAAAAAGTTTTGGCATGACGGGCTTGCTGGAACTTGTTCACCAGTGGGGAAAAAAAACCTTACTTATGTAATTTTTCAACACTAGGGGGTGGGTCGGCATTTTTGTTAATGCTAGATTCCCCTTGGGAATTCAGACCCATGCTATTGTGTCTTCCCGCTGGCTTGTCATCGCCCAACCTTGTAGCAATTATTCATAGGGACCTCACGCTGTCCCCCCCCTACCCCCAGGTTTTGTGTTAATAGCCTAGACCTTTTTATTTCAAATTTGTTTATTTGAAAAAAAAATACATTACACCACCAGGCAATTAAAATGATGATGATTGACATGTCAAAGCATAATGTGTATTCCTGTATCCTATATCTCTCCAGATCCGTACTCCCACTGAGGGCTATACAGCTCAGCAAAGAGAAGTCATTTTTGCGTATGCATTATTTTGCTTTTAAATGACATCAACTTTGCATACAACTCTGCATCAGGGCCAAGTGGTTAATCTTACAGGCATTATAGCAGCAGAAGAAAAGAGATATACGTGACAGCTGTAAGGGGATTTTTTCTCTTTACAAATCATGAAATCCGTCCTCCACAAAGTAACATCTGGCTGCGTTAGAGCTTGTCTGTGCTGGGTGATTTCATACTTGGCTTTGTGATTCAGTGCTCCACTAACTTATTTAGCAGATGTCCTACACAAATTGTGTTTTAATGATGTCACCTGATGTATCACTTTTCAGATTTTTCTAAATAATTAAAATATATAAAAAAAAAAAAAATTGCTGTAGTTTGTAAATTATTTGAGTGTGATGTACTGGTGTGGTTTATAGATCTTGGGAAATTTTAAAGGTGCACTGACCCAGTTTTGTAAGGCTTTCTCAAGCAATTTATTTAGTAAACTAGATACATATATTTATACTAACAGAGTTACAGAAAGGCTGTCCGTGCATTCTGACAATACCTGTAACAAGCCACAGCTAATACACCCATGAACTGGACAAGCACCTTTGATCTTGGTTTTTTTCATACAAGATATTCTCCAATATGTTTGTTCTAAACAATTCTAAACAATTCTAAACAATTCCGAAGATCTTCCTCCCCATCACCACCATAATTAGCATGGGTTCCATACAGAAGGTCGACAAGGTCAACAATGATTTAGGTTCCATACAGAAGGTCGACATGACAAAAGATCAACAGTACAGAACGTCGACAGGTGGAAATGGTCAACAGGAGGAAATGGTCGACACATAAATTATCAATTATGTTTTTTTTTAAAAGGTTTTTAAATGGTTAGGTTTAGGCACTTACCCAGACAGTTAGGGTTAGATACTAGGAGGGATGGTTAGGAAAAACAAAAAATATGTGCCCACCATTTCCATGTCGACCTTTTGAACCTGTCTACCTTCTGTACTGTCTAACCTTTTTCCATGTCGACCAAATTATTGTCAACCTTTTTATTGTTGACCTTCTGTATCACACACAATTAGCATATAGCAAGCTATAAACTGTCTCATACAATGTGCAGTGTATGTATGTAATATATCAAAAATATACAGGGCCAACCCATATATACGGCAGTAGGATCAGCCCGCCAGAGTGAATAGTTGTTTTTTTTTAGATGTAGGCCATAATTACATACCCTCCCGGAACAGCCAGAAGGCTCCAGAAAATCGAGTGCTGGTCCTGACCACCTGGAAAGGCATACAAGTATTCCTCAATGTCTCCCCCCATCCGCCCAGCGTCACCGAGTAAATTGGGCAGGTCAGGTGGCCGCTGATGCAATTCATGCTAAAGCGCATCATTGTAGCCCCGTCGCCGCTTTAACATGATCATGCCGGCACACCCTCCCCCCACCTGTGCAGCACCAAGCCCCCTCACTTCCCTCTGCTGTGCCAACCGGAATGGAATCGGTATGAAACCCGATAGCGGCATCCAGACATCTGAAGATCCTGTCAGGGGTGGTAAGTATGCTATCCCCCTCGGTGGTGCCTAGCCCTAACTCTCCCTTCCCGCACCCTAAAGCTAACCCTCCCAGGGGGGGAGGGTCCTAACCGCAGCCCCCCACACCACTGCCTGGTGCCTAACCCTAACCCCTCCTCCCCGTAGCCTAACCCTCCCTGGGAGTGCCTAAACCTATCCACCCCCCAGCAGCTAAGACCTAACAAGTCCCGCTTACCTTCATTCGAGATGCCGGCTGTCGGGATTTCCAACGCCTATCTTTAGTCCTGGGTCGGGCTTCCACTGTCCTGCAATGTGCTCGTGGGCGCTAATATGACGCCCAGATCGCATTGCAAATGCGATAATTGATAAATGGGCCACATACATATGATACACATGCATATATATATATTAGGGGTGTGCACCGGCCACTTTTCGTGTTTTGTGTTTTGGTTTTGGATCTGGATCTTTCTTCGTGTTTTGGATCTGGATTGGTTTTGCCAAAACCACCCTTCCGTGTTTTGGGTTCTGGGTTTTGTGTTTTGGATCTGTATTTTTTTGAAAAAAAGCATAAAAACAGCTAAAATCACAGAATTTGTAGGTTTTTCTGCTCCTATGCTATTATTAACCTCAATAACCTTAATTTCCACTCATTTCCAGTCTATTCTGAATACCTCACACCTCACAATAGTGTTTTTATGTCCAAAAGGTTGCACCGAGGTAGCTGGATGACTATGCTAAGCGACACGAGTGGGCGGCACAAACACGTGACCCATCTAGGCGTGAAACTGCAGTGGCAGACAGGATGGCATTGAAAAACTAGGCCCCAAACTGTACATAATGCAAAGAAAAAAAAGAGGTGCAAGATGGAATTGTCCTTGGGCCCTCCCACCCACCCTTATGTTGTATAAACAGGACATGCACACTTTAACAAACCAATCATTTCAGCGCCAGGGTCTGCCACACAACTGTGGCTGAAATGATTGGTTCGTTTGGGCCCCCACAAAACAAGCTGGCAATTAATCTGTCCCTGCACAAACTGGCTCTACGGAGGCAAGAAGTCGTCCTCATCCTCCTCATCCACAGATTCCTCACCCTCTTCAGTGTTATGTACATCCTCATCCTCACAGAGTATTAATTCGTCCCTGCTGGAACCACAGGTCCCTCTGTACGTTCTGGAGGCTGGTCTCCCTGGAAGAGTTGATCATTCATTTTATGAACATCATCTTCTCCACATTTTGTGGAAGCAACCTCCTACGCCTTTCGCTAACAAGGTTCCCGGCTGCACTAAACACTCTTTCGGAGTACACACTGGAGGGGGGGCAACTCAGGTAAAATAGAGCCAGTTTGTACAGGGACCTCCAAATTGCTTCTTTTTCCTGCCAGTACAGGTACGGACTGTCTGACATGCCTACTTGGATGCTGTCACCGATGTAATCCTTTAACAGACAGACGCACGCTTGTCGCTGCTGCTTTGAGGATTCAAGTGCGGCTACAGCCCACACAATTCACAAAGACAGAAAAAAAAAAAGAATATTTTTATTGTTTGTGGAGCACACTTTGAGGGTTACACCACCCTCTAACAGACAGACGCACGCTTGTCGCTGCTGCTTTGAGGATGCAAGTGCGGCTACAGCCCACACAATTCACAAAGACAGAAAAAAGAAGAAGAATATTTTTATTCTTTGTGTAGCACACTTTGAGGGTGTCACCACCCTTTAACAGACAGACGCACGCTTGTCGCTGCTGCTTTAAGGATGCAGGTGCGGCTACAGCCCACACATTTCACAAAGACCGAAAAAAAAAGAACAATATTTTAATTGTTTGTGTAGCACACTTTGAGGGTGTCACCACCCTTTAACAGACAGACGCACGCTTGTCGCTGCTGCTTTGAGGATGCAGGTGGAATCTAGACGGGATTTGGAACCGAGGACACACTACCTCCATCAATTGTCTAAATCCCACTGCACTAATGTCGGATACCGAACGCACGTCTAACACCAACATAGCAGTCAAGGCCTCAGTTATACGTTTTGCTTCAGGATGACTGCTGTCGTACTTCATCCTCATCGCTAGGGACTGTTGGAGGGTCAATTGTTTAGTAAAAGTAGTGATGTTCCTACTTCCTCTCTGGGATGATGAACAACTCCCAGCAGCAGCAACAGCACTAGTAGGAAGTGGTTCTTGATCTTTCCCTATTTTATTTTTATCAGAGAAAGTTTGGTCCAACATTTATGTTATATTGATATATATACGTGCGGCTAAAGCGCACACAAACACAGAAAATATTTTTTTATTTTTGCTGGAGAGTAGTGCACTTTGTGGGTTACACCACCCTTTAAGAAATGAGCCAGCCGGCTCTTTACTTATGGGACACAGGCGCACGCTTGGCGCTGCTCCTTTGTTGATGCACGTGCAGCCACAGTGCACACAAGTCACAAACACAGAAAATATATATTTTTTTGGTTTGGAGTGTACTTTGGGGGTTACAGAACCCTTTAACGGTCAAGCCAGCCGGCCCTTTACTTATGACACAGGCGCACGCTTGGCACTACTTTGTTGATGCACGTGCGGCTACTGCGCACACAATTCACAAACACAGAAAATAATTTTTTTTTTGGTTTGGACTGGAGTGTACTTTCGGGGGTTACAGCACCCTTTAACGGTCAAGCCAGCCGGCCCTTTACTTATGACACAGGCGCACACTTGGCACTACTTTGTTGATGCACGTGCGGCTACTGCGCACACAATTCACAAACACAGAAAATAATTTTTTTTCGGTTTGGACAGGAGTGTACTTTGGGGGTTACAGCACCCTTTAACGGTCAAGCCAGCCGGCCCTTTACTTATGACACAGGCGCACGCTTGGCACTACTTTGTTGATGCACGTGCGGCTACTGCGCACACAATTCACAAACACAGAAAATAATTTTTTTTTTTGTTTGGACTGGAGTGTACTTTCGGGGGTTACAGCACCCTTTAACGGTCAAGCCAGCCGGCCCTTTACTTATGACACAGGCGCACGCTTGGCACTACTTTGTTGATGCACGTGCGGCTACTGCGCGCACAATTCACAAACACAGAAAATAAATTTTTTTTTGGTTTGGACTGGAGTGTACTTTGGGGGTTACAGCACCCTTTAACGGTCAAGCCAGCCGGCCCTTTACTTATGACACAGGCGCACGCTTGGCACTACTTTGTTGATGCACGTGCGGCTACTGCGCACACAATTCACAAACACAGAAAATATTTTTTTTTTTGGTTTGGACTGGAGTGTACTTTCGGGGGTTACAGCACCCTCAACGGTCAAGCCAGCCGGCCCTTTACTTATGACACAGGCGCACGCTTGGCACTACTTTGTTGATGCACGTGCGGCTACTGCGCACACAATTCACAAACACAGAAAATAATTTTTTTTTGGTTTGGACTGGAGTGTACTTTCGGGGGTTACAGCACCCTTTAACGGTCAAGCCAGCCGGCCCTTTACTTATGACACAGGCGCACGCTTGGCACTACTTTGTTGATGCACGTGCGGCTACTGCGCGCACAATTCACAAACACAGAAAATAAAATTTTTTTTGGTTTGGACTGGAGTGTACTTTGGGGGTTACAGCACCCTTTAACGGTCAAGCCAGCCGGCCCTTTACTTATGACACAGGCGCACGCTTGGCACTACTTTGTTGATGCCCGTGCGGCTACTGCACACACAATTCACAAACACAGAAAATATATTATTTTTTTAGCACTTGGGGGGAGCACCCCTGATGGACAGAGCACCCCCTGGACAACACTACAGCACCTCTTTAGGACTGGGACACTGCACAGGACTTTGGAGTGGACACAGCCCCTATGGAGAACTGACTGCACAACACAGTCCAGCCAGCCCCTATGGACTTTGAAGTAGTGGACACAGCCCCTATTAACAACAGCAGCACAGCACAACACAGCCAGCCCCTATGGACTTTGAAGTAGTGGACAACAGCAGCACTACACTACACTACACTACACAGCCCTAACTCCCACCCTCCCTCTTCACTGTCCACAGCCGAGTGAGAAAATGGCGCCGACGTGGGTACCTTATATAGGTTCCAAAACCCGCGAGACTCGGAAGGCGGGATGATGACGTTTTGCCTCGATTTCAGATCCGAGTCAGGCGGGAAAAGTCGAGCCTGATTCGGATCGGACTCGGATCGGGGGGGCTCGGGGGGGTTCGGATTTCAGAAATCCGAACCCGCTCACCACTAATATATATATATATATATACACATGTGTATATATTATATATATATATACTGTATATACACACATATGACATATATATATATATTATATATATTTATATATATATATATATATATATACACACATATGATACATATACACATACAGTACAGGAATCGGAGAGATTGGTCAGGCAGCACCCTGACAGGTGTCACAGAAATGACAGGAGGAAGGTCTGCACTGATCCTCAGCCGTTGCCAGTGACAGGGAGGGATCCCGGGCTGACAGGGGCAGTACAGCCGGCAGACACTGGTGAAGTAGGCGGACACTACCATCTTGCGTCCGCCTACTTATCGTTCAGTCGGGGGGAGCTAGAGCGATTAGTTGGTGAAAATCAAACATGTGAGCTGTGTGGGGTCCTGAGGACCGAGTTTGAGAACCACTGACATAGAGCATAGGCTGGATTACACCCAGTATACAGAAATCTGATTCCCAAGTTGTTCACCTAGTTGGCTGGTTGGAATGATATCGTTCTATTGTGTGGCCAGCTTAAGGATTGTAATATTTATAAACAATAACTTATATTGTGCCAGCATATTCTGTTGCACTGTACAAGTGGGAACAAAATAGTAGAACAGTAATAAAATAAGATTGGGTAATAACAGACAGACAATAAGGAAAGAGGGCCCTGCGCGCAAGCTTCATTTTAGATGATTTTTAACAATATATAATTCAATCCAATCCAAAAAACAAATGCAAAGTGATAGCGCTTAATTTTTGTCTTTATATTTTAGTAAGCAATGTTAAAAAGCATATATAATGATAGATTTTACCCACCTCTCTCATGCCACAAACACACAGAGACATAGGGGCCTATTCATCATAACTTAAGGTAATTAGGTTTAGAACTCCCATGGAGTTCTACCTAATTACCGGAGGAATTCATCATTCCTCCTCTCCATAACTATCTATTCTGAAAAGCTGTCATTTTTGCGATGACAGCTTTTCGGGAAATAGATACTTTTCCCTCTCTACAATAACTTTCCGCAGCCGGAATCTGTGCTGCACATGCACTGTTACATCTGTAAAACCAGAGCATGCGCAGCACTGCCTACAGCTGCGGTGATTTTGTGTGTGTGTCCCTCCCCCCTCCGCTCCCCTCCCCCCGTCCCTGACTTACCTGGCTGCTGCAGCGCCTCCGGCTCCGGTGGCTGCTCTGACCTGTTTTCTCCCAGTAGACCACAGTACAGTTAAGAAAAAAAAAGTGTTTTTTTTCTAAACTTTATTGTGTTGTGCTGGGAGAACACATGTCAGAGCAGACACTGGAGCCAGAGGAGGGACCAGAGCGATGGAGGAAGACGCCGGGGAACCTGCCCACACTGACACAGGTGTCACCTGCTATTCGCCACCTCACAGTGGCGTATGGTAACTCCATGAAATTCAGAAAATATGTAATTTTTCGGAATTTGATGAATACCATAATTTCCATGGAAATTAACGCAGGGGTACTTAGCAAGGAGATATCAGTGATATCTCCTGTGTTAAGTCTGTTCATGAATACTAAAATAACGGTATTTAAGGAAAATGTCCTTAAAAACTTTATTTTAGTGTTGATGAATAGGCCCCAAGAACACTAAGGGGAAGATGTAATAAAGCTTGGAGGGAGATAAAATTGGAGATAAACAGCACCAACCAATCAGCTCCCAACTGTCACTTTACAGGTTGTGTTTAAAAAATGAAAGTTAGGCGCTGATTGGTTGGTGCTATTTATCTCCAATTTTATCTCCCTCCAAGCTTTATTAAATCTCCCCCTAAAAGGCATAGAGCACAGGTTACTCGGTCCTCAGGACCCCAAACAGTGTTTTCCAGGTCTCCTCACAGAATGGTTGACGAAATGTGAATAGGATTGAGGAGAGTTAAGATTACTGGTTTTTTACTGACTGATTGTGTTTAAATGGCAGCCTTGTTGCTGGGTAAGTTTCTTTCATTGTGAATGTGGTCAGCTGCATCCAAGGGCCAGTCATATAGTTTGGGGGAGTGGTTATAGCAGCCTATATAGGAGATTGTGATCCTTGGGATCAGCCTCTTTGCAGGATTCTCGGAACCAGGATCAGGCTAAGTATCTGTTAGTTTTAAGCACAGCATTGTTTGCTTTACATTCCCCGTCGTCTCAGCATGCCTCGTCCCCGTCGCTCTGCTCCCCCACCCCGGTAGCTGGCTGATAATGCCAGGCCACTTAGCTCTCCCCCAGCGCGGCCGCGCACCCCCCTCCCCCCCGTCCGACGGCTGCGCCTCACTCCGGGCATGCTGCTGCGGCCTCCCCAGTGCTCCTTGCTGGTCCCGCGTCTCCGGCGGAGGTCGCGCCCTTGGCAGCCTTCCCTGCCCGGAATCCCCTACACGCGGCTCCGGCGGGAGCATCCGACGGACGCTCCTTGCCGGCGCTGCACAGTCACACGGCAGCTGCCGCTTACGCTGAACCAGCGGGAGCGCGAGTGCTCATGGCTCTCGCTGGGTACTCTGCATCGGACCCACTGGCGGTTAGCGCCACGTGTCATGTGGGGGCAATAGGTTGCAGTCCCAGTGGAGCGGGTGGTCCCAGTGGCCTGGTCTGCACGACGGGCCCTGTGGCCATCTTAACCCCGGCGGCCATTTTTGGGAATTCCCCAGTTGCAAATAGGCAGTCCCACAGCCCCACAGTAAGGCAGAATTCCCCTTCGTCGTGGTTGCCAGGACAAATGGTCTCTGGGGCCATGAGTGCTCTACACCCTAACACCTATCAGTCCCATTGGTTCCCCGCTGCCAGTGCCCCCCCTTCCATTTACAATGCACCCGCCTTTTCAATGGCCGGCCCTTCCTGGGGGCAGGCTTCCTGGAGCTCTGGGGTGGCGCCCCCTGTTTATCCCTCCACCTCAGTTGTTTCTTCTTCCCCTTTTTATCCAACCTATGCTGTGCCCACTTTTGGATCTTACCCTTACCCAGGGTTTTATCCGCAACTTTATTACCCTTATTTGCCAACTTCACAGCAGAATTCAGCAATAGCCTCCATGCCTCTGCTCCGTCCGCACCGCCTGTAATGTATAGTCAAACCCTCACCAGTGCGCCCTCGGCATTCGCTGGTTCCGCCGGCTCGTCTGTTAACTACGCCTTCACCCCTTCCTCCTGCCCCCATCATGGCCAACCCCCCCGCTCAGGCGGTAGTGCCTTCCGGCTCTGTAGCTCAATAGTTTACTCCAGTTGCAGATAACGGAATGACGAATGATGCTCCTTCAAGTGACCCGTTAAATGGTGCGTCTGCTGACCCTGTGCGTGTGGAGACAGGACCGGCAGGCGAACCTTCAGCCGTGACGAATGATCAAGTCGAGGAAGCTGTTCCGGGTCCTTCTGGTGCTGGTGAGCATGATTTGTCTTGTTCGTCAATTTCTGACTCTTCCTCTTCCTCTCATTCTTCTGATTCCCCTGCGCACCCGCGTAAAATAGTTGCTAGGCGTTTAGCCAAGAAGTCAGGTGGTACGAATACACAAGGCGTGAGTGCTGAGCAAGTAACAGTAGCGGCAGGGGATGATTCAGTGCATTGTGCAAACACCGCTGTTCTTCGCGGTTTGCGCAAAAGTGTGTGGGGGAGAATTCACTCACCGATGATATGAAAAAGGCTTTTAGTTACGCTAAGAAGGCAGGGGGTATTGGCGAAGAGGCTTTCTGTAGTTTCACCAGTTGGTTGAAGGGCATGCTGATATTTGCGGCGTGCTATTTGGAGATGCGGGCGGATGAACATGTGAACCTAGTAAAATATATTTTTTTAGTCCTGGACATGTTTGTCCATTCGCGGGCCTTGGCATGGCCTGAATATGATGTGCAATTTAGAAGGAAGCATGACGGTAGCATGATTATTCCTTTTGGAGCAAAAGATGTGGAGGTGTGGTTAGAGGTGTCGCAGCAGCGTCGGCCCCCCTTGGATGTGATGCCTCCTCGCAGGGGATATCCTACCGGTAAACCGGGGGTGACAGGAGTTATGAGGGGCAAATGTTTTGCTTTCAACGACTCCTGGTGTACACAGGGGTCGGCCTGTCATTTTCGACACTCCTGTCGTCTCTGTGGAGGAGAGCATCCGGCCAAGGATTGCCATCAGTGGTCTGCTAGTGCCACTCAGGATCGTGGTGAGGGATCAAAAGGAGCTGCTTAAGGCTAATTCGCCTATTTGTCTAGCTGCACTGGTTCGCTGGTTTTATTTATATCCTCACAAGGAGGACGCTTCGTTTTTGTTAGAAAGTTTTTTGTTCGGTTTTCCTCTGCCAATAATGGGGCCTTTATGGGTCAGGGCCCCCCGGAACTTGCGCTCGGCTAGGGACTACCCAGAAGTTTTGCAGGCTAAGGTGGGGGCGGAGGTGCTGCTGGGAAGGATGGAGGGTCCTTTCCCTGGTCCTCCGTTGCAGGAACTTTGTATCTCTCCGGTGGGTGTAGTGCCCAAGAAGGCACCTGGTAAGTTTCGCTTGATCCAGCACCTGTCATATCCGGCTGGTTGTTCGATGAACAACACCATTCCGGATAGTATTTGTAGAGTGGAATATCAAAGCTTCGACGAGGTGTTGGGTTTAGTGCGCAGCTCTGCTTGCAAAATTAGACATTGAGTCAGCTTTCCGTTTATTGCCGTTACACCCAGACGCTATGCAGTTTATGGGATTCAAGCTGGATACCGGTTACTTTGTTGACAAATGTTTGCCTATGGGTTGTGCGGTTTCCTGTGCCTATTTTGAGAAATTCAGCTCTTTTCTACACTGGTGTGTTCATGCTGGCACGGGACAAGCCGACGTGGCACACTATTTGGATGACTTTCTCTTTATAGGTCCAGGAGAGAGCGACGTCTGTTCAGACCTCCTCTTATCCGCGTAGGCTCTTTTTCGCGTTTTAGGGGTTCTCATTGCGCATGATAAGACGGAGGGTCCCGTTTCTTGTCTGTCATACTTGGGAATTGAGATAGACACGGTTGTGGGTTGTTGTAGGTTGCTGAGTGACAAAGTGGGCAGATTGCTGGAGAAAATTGCGGGTTGCTTAGTAGTAGACACGGTTAGATTGCGCGGAGTACAGTCACTACTAGGTTCCTTTAATTTTGCTTGTCCTATAATTCCCATGGGCAGGGTTTTCTGTAGGAAATTGGAGAGGGCCACTGCTGGGTCGAGACGGCCGCATCATCATGTTTGTTTGTCGGCGGAGATAAAGGATGATCTTCGTGTTTGGGCCAAGTTTCTGGTTCAATTCAATGGTGAACGTATTTGGCCAGCTCCTCCGGTAGCAAATGGGCATTACAGCTTTTTACTGATGCGGCTGCATCGTCTGGTTTTAGGGCCTTTTTCAATGGGGAATGGTGTGCTGCTGCTTGGCCTTTAGTTTGGTGCGAGGAAGGCCTAACGAGTAATTTTTTGCTCTTGGAACTTTTCCCAATTGTTGTTGCTGTGGAACTCTGGTCAGCACGACTCAGTAACCGGCATGTGATATTTTGGTGCGACAATCTGGGAGTGGTCCACGCCATCAACAACCAGCGATCGTCCTCTCCGTTAGTTTTGCAATTGCTTCGTCATTTTATTTTGCGCTGTTTAGAGGCCAATATCCGATTTAGAGCTCGTCATGTGCCAGGTGTTGTTAACGAGATCGCAGATGCCTTGTCTCGTTTTCAATTTGAGCGTTTTCTGGTGCTTGCACAGTCTGCTTCTGCTGTTGGTTTGATATGCCCCCATTTGTGTGGCAGATCATCAGGCCGGTTTAGAGGTTTTGGCGATGCAATCGCTCGCTCCATCAACTCTCCGCAAGTACTCGGATGCATGTCGGGAATGGAGCGGTCAATGCGCGCACCCAGATTCGGAGGGTAAGTCTCCAAAGGAGTTGTTTTCCTCCTTTGTTTGGGAGAGGTATCAGCAAGGGAGGTCCAGGGCCTACGTGGGGTCGGTGCTGCCGGGAGTCTCCTTCTTTTGCGATCTAAAAGGTTTACACAACCCAACCAAATCTTTTCTTCTAGTTAAGGCTCTGAAGGGTTGGGCGAGGGAGGCTCCTGCTCGCACCGATTCCCGTCGGCAGGTTGACACCCAGCTTTTGCTTGGTATCATGGAGAAGGTGGTTTCTGACATGTTTGAGGCTGCTCTTTTCCGTTTGGCTTTTTCTACTGCATTTTTTGGAGCTTTCAGGGTCAGCGAATTAGTGGCGGTGAATAAAACATCTGTGTCGTCTGGGCTGTTGTTCACGGACATTGTGTTTAGAGATTCAGCGGTGCTTTGCAAACTTTGCTTCTCTAAAACGGACCAGACAGGAAGGGGGAAATGGGTTACGCTTGCACAGCAGCAAGATAGTAACATTTTCCCAGTTCATTTAGCATCTCAGTATATGATTGTACGCCCAGTTGGGGGGTTTCAGTGGTTGGTACATGCGGATTCCAAGACTCTCACAAAGTTTCAGTTCGCTGCAGTTTTTAAGCGAGGTTTAACAGAGTTGGGTTTAGACCATTCAGCTTACGGCACCCATCGTTTCGAATAGGGGCAGCCACTTGCGCAACACTTGCTGGGGCATCTCCTTCGGACATTCAAAAGGTGGGGCGTTGGAAGTCAGGGAGTTATAAGAAATATGTGCGTTACGATACATTGTAGGTGCACACCTTGCGATAATCCGAAAACGTTGTTTACCTGCCAATCGTTAAACGGCTAGCGTTCAACAATTGGGAGTGTGAAGGGATTTTTTAATTTTTCCTCCCGTTAGCCATGATCTGGCCCAATTTGGTTCATGGGTAGGTTTTTTAGTTTTTTCTTCTTCACTTGTGTTCCTGTTTTCCCCCCTTTTTGCATCCCTGCTAGTTAGTTGCTATGTGTTGTCCTTAAGTTGTGTTGTTTTGAGTCAGGTTTGGTGTGGTTTCTCATGGCCAGGGTTTCTTCTTTTACAGTGTTGGCGAAGGAAGACGGGCGGGTGTGGCTGGTAGGCCACTCATACATTTTTTGGGCGGACAGGCATGTCTCGGGTCGGAGTGGTGGTTTGTCATTTGGTGGTCGGATGGTGCGTTGGATTGGGGTGAGAGGTTTGCGTGTGGAAGCTGTTTTGGCACTGATTGTTTCCTCTGTGGCAAAATGGGGAATGCCCGACTGGTTGGTTCTTCACATTGGTGGGAATGATGTCGGTCAGGTGACAGGTGTGGGATTAATTGTGAGTTTGCATGAGATTTTGGATACGATTCACATGTGATGGCCGTCTGTTCAGATTGTGTGGTCAGAGATGGCGCCCCGTTTGACGTGGAGAGGAGTGAGAAAGTTTGGTGCTTTGGATAAAACGCAGAGGAAGGTGAACATGGCAGTGTCTAAGCATGTCGTGTCTATAGGTGGCTTGATCATAAGTCATGGCTTTTTGGAGGGTGATCTGGTACGTTTCTTTCGTCATGATGGTGTGCATTTGAATGGTCTGGGTATGAATCTTTTTGAGCAGGATCAGTTTTCTTTTCTTGGTTAGTTTCGTTTGGGTGGCAGGCCAGTCTCTATTAGGGCCTGGCTTTGGCATGAGTACGCTGCAGCTAAGTGGCTTTATGGGGCGCAAGATAACTGTGGGGGCACTTGCCCTCGATGTACATGGCGAATTTGTCCTGTTCCGCACGGGGGGACCTGGGCGTTTTTGCACAAAGCGCCTCGGATTGGCCCAGGAGGGAAGTGGGACCCTCACGGCTTAAGTGCGCCTAGAAGGAGGAACGTGTTAGTCGTCCCCTGAGTATTTTGGAGTAAGTTAAAAGCTAGAACTGAGTCTGCAGCGTCTCTTTGCCACCCTGGTTAGGTTGATTGATTCAATTGTAAATAAAAGCTGTGACCTTTTTTAGCCAAGCTATGGTGTCTGTGTCTTTATTTGTAGTTAAGTTAAGTAAGCTAATCAAGGTTGATAAGGTTTGGAGGTAATAATCATATGTAATTCTTATCACAAGTGAAATAATTATCTCCACCTGTGGATCTTTTAAAATGTGTCATTGAGTAATGAGTACACCTGTGCACCTGCTGGGTGACCTGGAAAAAGTGAACTGTGTGAGGTCCTGAGGATCGAGTTTGAGAACCACTGGCGTAGAGCACAGGCTGGGATACACCGAGTATGCAGAAATCTGACTCCGAAGTTGTTTATACTGCTCAGGGTTTTAGGCGAATTAACTTCCACCTTACAGTGTGTCTCCATTACTGACGGAATGGCTGCAGTCATTCTCCTGGAGACCTATGTAAATAATACCCCTTTTACACCAATTCCCGGGTCTAACCCGGGTCACTGAACACAGGTTTCAAGCCGTGTCACGTGGCTTGAAACCCCGTTTACACTGCAGGCTGAACCCACGTTATTGCCGGGGCTTCTCTACCGGCGCTTGGAGACAGGGCCGTGTCTTTCCTTTGGGTTTGTTGGGCAGTTGCAAAAGGGCCCAAAGCATCAAGGGCAAGGGGCCCGCCAGTCCCCCTGCAGTCGTGGCCAGTTTTTAATATTTTTTTTAAAGCACCACTGTGTTTACCGATCCACCAGTCCCCCCCCCGGTGACGAGCGGACCCCCCCCCCCCTCCCGCGGTTGACAATTACTCACCGTCCGCCGTTACTACACTGTCCTGTCCGCTATTTCCGCCTGCGCCAGTCAGACAGAGTCTTTCTGAGAGATGACTGCTGACTGGCTGCCTTGATGCACGAGCTGCAGCAGCTCCGCCCAGGCCTGCTGCCGCTGGCTCCTTCGAGTGTGCTGCTGCCGCGCAGTGTCTGGTGCCGGACTGGTCACTCGAGGATCTGTCCGGTCCGTCATCGTCCCGGTCTCTCTCAGCCTCCTCAGGAGTCAGGACAGGAGACTCCTCTCCTCTGCCAGGCGAGCCACTGCATCCCGACTGGGTGACCCTGCAGGTAAGAGCCTGGCCCTGTTCTCCGCGACAGGGTCTGACTGGGCAATGGGCATTGTGTCCTTTATTTAGGTTTGGATTTGGGAATGGCCCTGGCCCTGTTTTCCGCGACAGGGTCTGACTGGACAATGGGCATTGCGTCCTTCATTAAAGTTTGGATTTGGGAATGGATGTTACATTCTCCACTCCCACTTAAAAGAAAAAAAAAAGTGCAATAAATACCAGGCTTGAAAGAATAGATGGCACCAATACGGGCAGCCAGCAGGCTCCCTTGTGTACTGTATGGTGGCTGTGCCATATTTAAATTTTTTTTTTATATATTTAAACTGATTTTGTTGAAAGTACTACTAAATCTAAAAGTTTAATTTTATTGACCATTTACTGTACATTTTTTTCCCATGAATGGGTGGGTAGGGGCCCCAGTGCATTGCTTTGCCCAAGGCCCACACTGCTGTTAAGATAGCTCTGCTTAGAGATGACATCATCTTCAAGTGTCGGTGAGACAGCTCTCCATACAGTGTTAACGGTACCCGGGTCGGATGACCCTGGTCACCAGTTCAAACTGCAGGGTTACACACGTCGTTCCTGTGTTAAACCCTGCTCTCTATCTGGGGTTTGCCGGGTCACTCGATCCAGCAATCCAAACCTGGCCCCTTTTCCACTGAGCAGCAACCTGGGTTATTTGGCCAGTGTATAAGGGGTATTATGCAGCCACTATGGCTTCAGCATTGGAGTAAAATTTAACTATCCTAATTGGGTGCGTTAGAGAGAGAAATGGAAAAGATCTAAGGAGAGATGTATCGAACACATGAGAGAAATAAAGTGGAGAAGTTGCCCATAGCAACCAACCTGTTTCTACCTTTAATTTATTTAGGAAAGTCTATAAATTGAGAGAAGCTTATTGGTTGCTATGGGCAACATCTCCACTTTGCCTCTCTACAAGGTTTGAAACATCTCCCCCTTGTATTTCCTACCCTCCAACATGACCCATTCCACCCGGTACAATTTGCTCTTCTCCTGGACTTCGCACCTAATTCATGATTGCAGACACCTGTGTTGAACTAGTTAATTCATGATACAGGTGTTTCAACAAAGGTGGCTGCAATCATAAATTACGTGGGAAGTCCAGGAGCAGAGCAATTTGTACCGGGTGGAACGGGTCATGTTGAAGGGTCAGGTATATTATATTGCTCTATAATTAATTACTCCTTTCAATCACTGAGTATAAACACCTAGGACAGTGGTTCTCAAACTCGGTCCTCAGGACCCCACACAGGTCACGTTTTCCAGGTCACCCAGCAGGTGCACAGATGTATTCCTTACTCACTGACACATTTTAAAAGATCCACAGGTGGTTATAGTTATTTCATCGGTGATTCTGTGAAGAGATCTGGAAAACATGCACTGTGTGGGGTCCTGAGGACCGAGTTTGAGAACCTGAGACCTAGGGCAACGGTTCCAAAAGGTGGTCCTCAACAGTTCAGGTTTTAGAGATATCCATGGTTGACCACAGATGACTTTATTAGTAACTCAGTCAATTTGATTTAACCACCTGTGCTCAACCATGAATATCTCTAAAACCTGAACTGTTGGGGAGCTTTGAGGACTGCGTTTGGGAACCTCTGACCTATGGGTTTATTTACGAAGTGTTCATGCCTGATATTTAAAAGGGCAGTGCTTTTACTAGCAAGACACGGTTAGTAAAAGCACTGCCCTTTTAAATATCGGGCATGAATATGAACACAAACAAAAATGGTGGAGTTTACAGACATACGGCCCTATTTATCAATATTATTTTTACTAAAAAACAAAATGTGAAAAATACAGTGAGAAGTGTGCGGAGGGGATTTGCAGGGACAAAGCTTTATCGCAAGCTCTGTCCTTGCAAGTGATTTTTGATACATTCCTGTGATATTTCCTAAATTTGCAATGCAAATTTAGGCAAAAATTTCACCCTACAACCACATTTCAAATGCAGATTGTATTAAATAGTAAATACCTCTTTAACACACATTGGGCCGTATTCAATTTGGAGCGAAAAGCCGTTTTCGGCAAAACTTTTTCGTGGTTGACGTCATTTTCGCCGATTCAACTTATACCCATTTTCAATTTGTCCGACTTTTCGCCGCTGCGAAAAGTTTGCACCTTGTAACCAGCGGAAAAGTTTCACTCGGCGGAAAAAAGTGCAGAATTGGGGTTTTGGAGTGCAAAATTGCGGCAACTCCCCTAAACCCTTTTTACATATCCCTTGACGCTAATTGCATCAAAAAACGCTAAAAAACCCCCCACAAAAGACACCCCAAAAATGCACTTTGAATAAGTGGGCAAAAAAAATCAAAGTGGTGGTACAAAATCCAAAACTAGCGATATAGCCTTTGGGGGGGCCTGGAAGTATGGGGGAGGTGTATTTTTGGATTGCAGGTGCTTGCTGAAAGTGCGTTTTTGGCGCTTTTTAATGTTTGACTTTAGCAACTTCAAAATATGCTTGCACCCATTTTCATGTACCCCAAATTTGATGGGACTACTTATTTTCCCCCCCAAAAAATGGCTAAATGCTATTCTTTATCACTGTCCCAAAGATGCTAAATAGCGCCTATTGAGACCAAAGACCCCAAATACCTTCAACAGGGCTAATCGGGGGTACCCATAGTGAACCCCCATGTCAGAGCATCTTTTGGGGGGTGTCAGGCTGATTTCCCCAAAAATGACAGCACTTTTCCCTTATTTCTTCTCCCCGGGTCCCGTTTTCGCCAATTAGGTATTGAACACGGGGATAAACTGGGACGCGTGCGATACCCTAAACCTCCGATGACGGTGAAAAGTCCAGCCTCGGACTTTTCGCTCCAAATTGGGCCTTGGTGGTTAAATTAAATTGACTAAAGCTGCATACACACTAGACAATGTGTTTATGCAGCGATATCGTCAGCAACGGGACCCGGCAGGGTTGCCGACATCGGTAAGCTTATACACACTTACCGATGTCGGCCACGATGAACGACAGTGGGGGGGGTAGTGGGGCCATGCTGCATTCTGGTCTGCGGCAGGGCAGCGGGCGGGAAAGTCCCTGCCGCCCACTGCTGGCTGATTCCCTTCCGGCGGCATGGTGTGGGAGCGCGTGCCGACCTGAGATTTAAAGGGACATGTACATCAATTAGGTGTAATCACAGAAGGCACCAAATTCAAGCCCTGCCTATTTAAGGAAGTCTATGGGAGCACTCCTGTATAGGCGCCATTACCTTACTCCAGCATTCCTGTTTGAATCTTGTTACCCGATCCTGACCTTGGCTTTGTTTGTGACTCTGATTTCGTCTGATCCCTGGTACCGTGTTTGATATCTGGTTATGACCTTGGCTATCCTCTGTGACCCGCTTACTTTGTTCCCTGATACCGTTTTGTCCGTATTGGTTCTGACCCAGCCTGTCGGCTACTCTGAAAGTCTTCTCCGCTCCATCCAGAGTTTACCAGCACCTGTATAGGGGAACCTATTCTGAGGGCCGCGACCTGTGTGTCGGACGCAGCCAAGTCCATACCTAGCGAGGGTCCCTGGTGAACACCGCCGGCACATTAGACTCTGTGCCTCAGAAATAGGTCACGCCAATCTCCAAATACAGGTTGCATCCACTATCCACCCGAGAGTTGTGACAGACTACACCTGTGCATCTGCTAGGTGACCTGTAAAGGGGAATTTTTTAAAGTCCTAAATACCGAGTATGAGAACCACTGTAGTTATATTGTGGCATAAATTTCTAGTAGCCATATCGGTCCCAGAGAAAAACTAGATTCTCTTCTATTCACATGAATTTTGCCTAATGATGTTGTACATGGTTATAGTGTATAATGTTTATGTTGGCTAAAAGTTCTATTCACATACAAATCACCTTGTAACTTACTGTGCTACGTAAACTAAATAAATAAATCAGGACACTTTTTAATCTAAAACATCTAAATGTACTGTAGATTTACTTCCCATGTGCTTGTCCCATGTCCTACATGCCTGTGTCCTATAGCATATGGGGCCTGAATCAGGAGGTGGACACTGCTGTCTGTTACTGGAATTCGCTGCTGTGATAATATGCAAATGCTATAACATCCTTCCCCTGGTGTAGTAGCCTGCGCTGAATGTGCAAGCTTGAGACCACCTCCCATTCATCACCCAGGTACGCCCATCACTTTGTCGCCCCATTTCTGATACTCGCTCTGAATCAGGGCCCTCCTACCTTTTTTTGGAGCGTCCTCATGGACGCTCGCATAGCTGTGGGTTACCACCCACATCTATAGTGAGCGTCCATGATGATGGTCGCGATGGTCTTGACCATCGCGACCATCGGGCTTGCGACGGAGACCCTGCGGTAGGGTCTCGCTGCCGCAAGCCCTGGAGTGATTTTGGCTCTATCAGAGCCAAAATCACTCCCACTGACATCACTAGTGATGTCAGTGGGGCCGGCTTGAGACGGTAGGCGTTCCCATGGGAACGCCTCCATCTGGCAGGCACGCCCCCGGCACGCCCACCAAAGGGGGGCGTGCTGTCAATCAACATCGACAGCACGCCCCCTTTGGTGCGAGACCCAGAGCGATGGAGAGCCCGTCGCTCACCGGGTCTCGCACATGCGCACGACGGAGCTCCCTCCATCGTGCACATGCGCAGTGGGGGAACATCGACCCGCTTGCGAGCGTACTGCCGCTCACGAGCGGGTCTGAATGACCCCCTCTGTCCCTAACGCAATAGAGTAGCTGAGTGTACGCTCTAGGCCTAATTCTGACCTGCTCGCGAGCGCTGAGCGCTCGCAAGCGGGTCGATGGTGCCCTAGTGCGTTGCTGCCCAGACGGAGGCGTTCCCATCTGGGTCCGGCCCCACTGACATCACTAGTGATGTCAGTGGGAGTGCTTTTGGCTCTGATAGAGCCAAAAGCACTCCTGGGCTTGCGGCAGCGAGACCCTACCGCGGGGTCTCGTCGCAAACCCGATGGTCGCGATGGTCTTGTAATCGCAACCATCTTTTTGGCTGCTCGCATAAGCTGTGGGTGGTCACCCACAGCTATGCGAGCGGCCGGGAGGCCGCTCCAATTTTAGGTAGGAGGGCCCTGATTTAGAGCGAGCGCTCTGGTCAGAGCGTTCGGCTCTGAATCAGGCCCTCTATCTCCCGCGTGTGTCGTGGGGGTTTTCAGGACCTTGCGTGCCTGCGCAGTGGCAGATTATTGCTGAGGTCTGTGAACATTGACATTGCATTCGCATTATATGCACCTCTGAATCAGGCCCCTGATTATTTTCCTTCCACATTTTCTACTTACGCTAACGCTCCACTCTGATGATAAGCAGCAATACAATGGTAGCTTTTCACAAATTAACTTTAATATAAAATATGGTGCCTAGGGAAATGTAAGAGATGTGAAGAGAACTTCCACTCTGACAGGTTCTTCTTTGCAGAAGTATTTTGCAAATCAGCTCATGGTGCCCAAAATTGTTTATAGTCTCCAAGACACTAACATTTACCATGTCTGATCTGAACTCTTCCTTGCATGTCTATGCTCTGTCAACTTAAGCTCCGTACACACAGAGGGATCAGACAGATCAGACAACAATAAAGATATCGTTGTCTGATCGTCCTGCGTGTGCTGGATGTTCGATATCGAAATCCGACACATGCACCAACCCCCAAACTATAATGACCCGCAATCAACGATCGCAGATCCCTATAGTAATCAGGCTAACCTGGTCGATGTTGACCAGGTTGGCCTGCATGCACGGGCGATGGTCGATATCGACCATCCGTGCCCGCGCATCGACCGTTATTTGGTGGTTGGAAGGGGGCAAAAAAATGGACGATATTAACAATAAACGATATCGTTATCATTTATATCGTCCTACAAAATCTGATGGTGTGTATGCACCATTATTCTTCTATCATATCTGCTCTTTACATCCCTTGTCTGCACTCTTCACTACCCATCTGCGCTCTTTATGTCTGCATTCTTTGCACCCCATCTGGGCTGTTTGCTCCACCTGTCCGCTCTCTTCGCTCCCCATCTGCCCTCTTTACTTCCCCTGTCTACGCTCTTCCCTCCTCATCTGGGCTCTTAACTCCACCTGTTTCCTCTCTTTCCACCCCCTGTTTGCTCTCTTCCCACCCCCTGTCTGCGCTCTTCACTTCCCCAGTCTGCACTCTTCGCTTCCCATCTGGCTGTCTGTTGGTCCCCCCTGCCTGAGCTACCCATCACCACCACCATCTTCTCTCAGTTTGTCCCATTCAGAGACTAATATTACTGCTGTTTCTGAGGCTTTTACCATAATGCCGCGTATCCATTAGCAGATGTTAATGAGCGATTACACGATTACAACATCGTAATCGTGCAATTGCTCATTAATCGTGCATAAATCGGGCACGAAAATGTAGAAAACGACCAGCAATGCACGCTCCCGCTGGTCATTTTCGACATCAATTATCGCCTGAACATGCTGGTCAATCTGCTAATAACGACAGATTTGCCATGTTCAGGGACGTTGGAGGGTGCCTACACTGAACGACTAACCGTTCAGTGTAGGCACTGCAGGGGATGGGGAACGCCTGTATGATTATGATGTCATAATCATACTGTCGTTACCTCATCTGTGTCACGGCCAGGGTTTCTCGGCATGGTAGTCACCGGGTATTACCTGTGAGGTCGTTATGGCGGGGTGGTCTCTGGCAGTGGTGCTGGTGTTTGGCGAGGGGCATTGGCTGCGCGTGGTTCTGTGCGGGCACATTGTCACTAGGCCTGGTAAGGTCTGGCGGTGTTTCCGTTCCGTTGGCATGGGCGCCGCCATCTTGCCTGTGGCCATATGATTCCGGCTGTCCAATCCTGGTAGGTCATGTGCTCATTCCAGCCAGTCACAGCGTGGCACTGAGTATTTAGGAAGGTCCAGAGCCTTCCTTCCTTTGCCAGTGCAACGTGTTTCTCAGCTGCGGCTGAGAGAGAGTACCTGTGCCTTACCTGCCTGCTTGTATACGCTCCTAGCCTGAACCTTGCCTGCTCCAACCTGCTGGACTTACCCTGCACCCTCCATATACCTTCTTACCTGCCTGAGTACCTGAACCTGCTGTTTCCCTGCACCTTGCTTCATTTCACTCCCAGCTGAACTTCACTACCTCTGCCTGCATCAGTTACAGCTCAACATACCTGCATTTAGTTACAGCTCATCATACCTGTATTATTTTTTCAGCTCACCATACTTGTATACTGGACTGTTCCTGCCTGTCACTATCTGGACATTTTCTCATTAACCCCCACTACAGTTATCAAGTGCACTTTAGTGTTATAACTGGACTTTTTCATTTGCCATTCCCATGTCTTCTAAGTCACTTATTAAAAACTCCACTTTTTCATTTAAGTCTGCTTCTGTGTCTGCTCCTATCACCATCCCGAGTCCACAACAAATTCAGAACCTCACAATCTGCTAGTGGATGTGCGCCTTAACACTGATTAACCTGCATAGTTTAATCTTCAGTTTGTAACATATGTTAAATTAATTTCAGTCCAAATGTATATGATTTTTTTCATAATGACTACGCAACCTGGAGCCTGTCCTCAATATTGACATTAATGGTTTGCAATAAGGTAGAAACTGAAAGTTTCATAATAAAACAAAAGTGATAAATATAATTAGCAATGCAAAGTTTTCTTATTGACATGTAACAACATTTCAGCTAGAATGAGAACATTATGTGAACCAAATGTATATTTAGTGAATCTTTATATACTTTGTTCACCATTACTACCATCATTAGTGAAGAGTAGACACCAGCAGAAAGTATTGCTGTAGACACTCCATCTTCAGGTGGCGTTATGCAGGCCTTGCTCCGTTTCCCCTACTCCTGCTCTGCCCTGCTGATAGGCAGAGCAGAGCCCAGAGCTGGCTTCTCTGATCAGCCTATGTGTGTCTAATGGACCACAGACTGATCACAGAGAAAATAAATAATTATAATAGAAGACAAATGTACCTATACCCAGGGATCAGTGATCGGTGAGCTCCCTCTGTGACCCGGTCACCTGATATGTGCGGTCAGTTGAGGTGCAGTGAAAGTCCCAACCGGCATCTCATCTGATTTAGCTGACCTTGTCACAAGAGGAGCTCACCAATCACTGAGTCCTGGGTGCAGGTAGTTTTATTTCATTATTTTCTATTGCAGATGGGAGCGAGCAGGAGAGGGAGCCGGGCAGCAGCACACAGGGGAAATCCGGAGGTCTGGGGCAGACTCATCAGGGTGGGGAGGCATAGAGGAAAGAGGGCACAATGCAGGTAGGGGTGTAGAGGCACAGAGGAGAGGAAAGGGGGCATAGAAAAGGCAGGAGCACGGCGGAGGGGTATCTGGTGTAAGCGCAGACACATTTCCAGGGTATTTGTTGTGAAGGGATTAGCAGGTACAGAGCTCTTTTGCAAGCTTTGTCCCGTGATGCGAATTATAATACATTCATGTGATATTTGCAAACATTGCATTGCGAATTTTCTCAAAATTATCACATCGCGACCATATCTGAGATGCAGATTGGGATAAATATGACCCATAATCCTTAGAAAAGTCATAAATACAATAGATATGTTTATTCGGGCTCTGGAATCGGGGGACATTGCAGAAGTGGACCTGGTTGTCTTGATGGGGAGGAGGTCATACCTGGCACCTTTGAAACACTAGGCTAACTCTTACCCCCTCTCCCTTCCCCTAATCAGCATCCAGAAATGCCTTGCACACCAGGGGAACATGCTTACATTTGCTCACTGCCACTTTGCACTAGCCACACTCTCGCCAGTCGAAAATTAAAGTTTGGACTAATGGTTTGTTTAAATCAGGACAGCTGGGAGGTCTGGCTGCAGCTACAGACTTGATTGGGGCAATTTGCAGATCCCCAGAAGTCAGGTTCAGCGCATCGGTGAAAACATGTTGGATTTCGCTGACTTGCCGATCATGATCAAAATGTGACTGTGATCAGCAAATCTGGCTTTTTTAATATGAAGTATTTCACTGATTCCCTGACGGATCGGCAACCATCGATGGCCGCTGGTCAGCATTTCCGACCGGCGTATTGGTGGTTCTGGTCCAATCGGGGGATCGGCGGATTACCCTGTAGATGTATGGTGCCCTTTACTCCTGATATCCCTGCAATAGCATCAGTTTCATTAGTTACAACACAACACAATACAATACAAGAAAAATAAATCTTAAGCAAAAAAAAAAGCAGGATAAAGAGCTCAAGATACAACACTGTATTATATCAATATTTAAGCTTAAATAAAAATATTTTGGCTGGTAATACTTTTGTGTCACGATGGTTCATTTCTGGAAAGAAGTAGTTAAAACAAATTGGTTCTATTTTCTTCCAGCTGTCTATTTGTTGGTATAAAAGTTTAATTGCTGAACTGCAATGACATCATCGGTCTCTCTCCAGCCAGGATAAGAAGGAGGAAGTTTAACTCTAAAGCCTGCAGTGGGACCTCTAGTGTTTTTCTAACTCTTGAGTGCTGGCAAAGTTCCTGTACAGTGCAAACACACACAGAGCTCCTATTGTCTCTAACTGTTCACCAGCCCACTGATCCTAATATGGAATTCAGCAGGAAACTCATGATTTCCTGACACCGAGCAAGCCCAAGAAAGAAAGAAATATATATTAAAAAAAAAAAAATTCTACTGAAATCTCCTGCTCCATATTAGATGCTGGAAGCAAGTGAAGGTTTGGGGGTGGATTAACAGCAAGCTCTGATTTCTGTGGTCAGCCTACTGGAGGGACAAGTGACGTCTACACATTTAATTCCCCCTCCTGTGATGCACAAACACTGAGCTGCTTGTGTCAGAATGAGGAAAAGTCTGTGAATTGTAGCAATGAGGTGCCTAAACACTTGCATACAATATACCGCCTCTATTGATGCACAGACAAGCAATGTATGATCATTAGAGGATATTGATACAGAATGTGCACTATATTATGATTTCCTGATCTGCAGTACCTCAGGGGGCATTAGGAAAAAGAACTTGGATCTCGGGTTTTGGTTTGTTTTTCTTAATGTGCTCTGAAAGGAGATTGCAGCAGCCAGATATGGACAGGAGAGACGAATATGACAGCAGTGGGTCTGGAAGCACTAACAGCATGAAGAGGATGCTGAAGTGTGTAGTGGTGGGAGATGGAGCCGTTGGGAAGACCTGTCTGGTGATGAGCTACGCCAATGACGCTTTCCCTGAGCAATACGTACCGACTGTGTTTGACCACTATGCAGGTAAGGAGCTGTTCTAAAGGTGTTTATTACATGCATTTTAATAATGTTTATATTGATGGTAAAACGCATATACACAGGCCTGATAATGCAACCGTTATTCCTAATATCACCATACCCACCGGCGTTTCTATTTGTATTATGCTGCAATTACAATTGTTAAGCGCAGCGGAATTGCAAGTGCTATATAAGTGAATTTTCATCATTTTTCATAATGCGTCTTGTTCCATTAGTGCATGCAAATGTTTATTTTTATTTATTTTATTTTATTTTTTTATGAAAAAAAAAAAGGAGTACGCGTACATTTAGGGGTCAGTACAATTATTCGCGAGTGTGAGTCATCACAGCAACAGTGGCACTTTATGGCAACCCAGCCCCATAGGGCTGTGAGCAAATTTGTGCGAATTCAGGCTGAGAGGGCAGCGAGAGGTGCGAGATGAACGCTGTTGCAATGGCAGCTTTCAACCCTTCAGGGCTAATTGGATTGACCCCTGAAGGTGCATACACACACAACGATTTTTTGAACGATTATCGTTAACTATATCATTTATTGTTCAATCATTGAAAAAATCGTTCACTTCCTAAGTTAAAACGATGAACGATTATCGTTGATGCGCGTTCACGTTTGTAGTTTGTAGTTCAGTCAGACTGACCAACTCAACGATTTTCAGTAAGGGAATATGCAAAAATCGTTTGTAGTTCAAAAAAATCGTTCATTACATTTAGTAAATGAACGATTTTAGTAAACTATTTCCGTAAATTTTTCCCTTGAAAAATGAACGAAAATCGTTTACTAAAATCATTCATTTACAAAATCGTTGTGTGTATGCAGCTTAAAGGTGCATACACATGGTGATGAACGATTTTACCAGCGATTTGAACGATGAACGATTTTTGACTGCATTAAAATCAATGGTATCGTCCAAATCTGACTGCAAACACATCAGATGTCAGATATCGTTATCTGACAAGCGGGAACGCGCATCGTTCATCGTTCAGACATGTCAGATTTTCCTTCAGATATGAACGATTGAACGATTTTTAAAATCGTTATCGTTCAGATCTGAAGAAAAATCTGACCCTGTGTATGCACCATTACACTTTCATTAGCAGGTTTTAGCAGAGGGGGTTTTGTCACATATTTGTATAAACAGCGCTGCATTAATATGCTTAACCAAAGCAAGTATTTCTGTTCAAACTAAACAAATGTGTAAGCTCCAATGTATAACAGTTTTTTAACTGCAAACTCCCTGTGTTTGCAATGTACTCCAGCTAAGACGAATGAAGTGGAACAAGAAGTGTTCAGAAAATGTGCTGCTACGTAAGTTAATTGTACAAATAAATGCAAATATGCAATGGGCGGATTTGGTACAATTTTTACTTTTACAAAAGTTTACGTTAGTTTAACTTGTCTAAGTATAGATTTTAATGGCAGTATTTACTTAGACTTAGGGGGAATTGAATTAGACCCAGGATTTGCCGTGTGGAGAAAAAGCTCTGGGTTTTCATATTCAATTATTTGGCATTTCCCCTGCGCGGTAAACCGTTTCCGCACAAAGGGCCTGATTTATTACAGATTGCAATTGCAACAGTGTACGCAGATTGGCCGATGGTGCATGCACCACAGTGCGCGTGTGCAGGTCAGGATTGCGATAGCACTGCGATCACGCACGCAGTCAGCCATTGCAGAGTGAGTGACGGGTCGTTAGCGTTTGGGGATGGTGATGAGGGAGTGGTCGGAGAAACGCTGGCGTGCCTGTCCATTTGAACACCGTTTCCTGGGCGTGCATAAATTGGCCACTGAGATGGCGTTCGCAGCTTAAGTACTCACTGCGTGCGACGAGACTTGCAATTTCTGAGACCGGTCAAACCTGCTGTAATTCTGCCCGAGAGTCTGATGTTACCAATGTATACACAGGATTGCGAGGTCTTACGGATGTGAGAAAGCGGTACTGGGCATCTCTATGCTGGCTGAGCAGTTGCAAATATCAGCATATTTTCGTAGCAGAACTGCGTGCGTAATCACAGCTGCGATCGCAATAGCGATCCGTAATGCATCAGGCCCAAAGTGCTGGAATCTATGGGTTTCCCCACACGTTAAATGCTGAGTCCCGGCGATTAGTAATAAGTAAAGTGATTGCATATGCAATCACTTCTGGGTTCGGATCCTGGCCAGGCTACTGCGTATGAACGGCTTTTTCGCTGTGTGCGGGCAATGCAAGGAAGATGCATTGCAAATTTGGATCACTTCCAGCTCCCTGGAGAGGGATCACAAGAACCCACTCTGGCAGGGCTGCTTTATTGAAGGCTACACTTTGTGGATCTGTTACATATTGTCCCCATAGAAAACTATGGGCATGGCTCCTGAGAGGGATGGTGGCCAGAAAGCAGGAGATACTTTATCTACAATATCTCCTGCTTCCTATCTTATTACATTACATAAATCTGCTCTTCAATGTGCAGAAACAGCAGTTCCACATATTTTACGGGCAGAATTGCTTAATAAATAGCCCCATAGACTTGGACTATTTGATAGCGGTTCAGGCTAGGTACATCCTACATGATGTGTGTACCTAGCGATGGGACAACATGATGGAACAATATATTGTGCTGTCCATACACACTGCACGGTGCTGTGTATGATTGAGCTATGTGCTGTTCCATGATGCAATTAGCCGCATGGTGTTGTTCATTACATCGTCCTATGTCATACCAATTTGCTCAAAACAACTTATCATTCAATATATTGCCTAATGCAGAGGTTCCCAAACTGTGTACTTACAGGGGTGCCGCGGCCGGGAGGCCATTAAGTTATTAGGCCGTGTGCCAGGGCTACACACAGCTGCATTACCAACAAGGCCAGTACAGGCAGTGCTCCAATGGGGCCTGGCAGGCACCATCAGCTGAGGTGGGACGTGTCACGCAGCTCTGCCATTGACAATCCCCATACACATAATAACCATAGTTGGAGGCCAGGGGCAGGTTTCATTGTCCCATATTCCTCTCCTGCCTGCAGCTGTAGGACAGCTGCTGGCCTCACATACCGTCATTGGGGTCACCAAATGGGCTCCCTGTGTTCCTGCTGCACCCAAAGCCGTATGGTATACATCAGCGGTTTTCAACCGGTGTGCCACGGCACACTAGTGTGCCGTGGCCGGTTGTGAAGTGTGCCACGGGGCTGTCAGAGCCACCGGGCACATTTTACTGTACTTCAGCATCCCGGGCCGCTGAGCTCCTCTGGGAGACTCAGGCGCGACCAGGTAGTGACCTGCAAAGATGCGGCGGCGTGACATCACAGATTGTCCACTGCCCTCCGGCGTTGTCCACTGCCCTCCAGCCCGCTCTGCCAGCCAACACCCTGCGCCAATCAGCCAGCCCGCGCTCTGTCCAGGCAGGCTCTGCAGCCTGCCTGGAAACCCGCCCGCACGCGATCCTGCTGCAGTGTGAGTGACAAGGGGGAAGAAATGTGGGTTTTGTGGGGACCAGACATTTTTTTCTTCTTCGTGGGTACCAGCCATAGTTTATTTTTTCGTGGGAACCAGTCATGTCATTTTTTTTAGTGAGAACCAGCCGTATGTTATCCAGCCATATATTTGCCTATTTAGTGGGGAACAATGTGTTTTGTTTTTTGTTTCTGTGGGGCCAGCCATAGGTTTCTTTTTCTGTGGGGAGCAATTCTGTGGGGCGCAATGTGGTATGGTTGTTTTTTTTGTGGGGAGCAATGTGGGGTTTTTTTTCTGTTAGGCCAGCCAATGGGATTGTTTTATTCTTGTGGGAGCCAATGTAGTGTGTTTTTTATTCTTGTGGGGGCCAATGTAGTGTGTTTTGTTCCTGTGGGAACTAATGTAGTGTGTTTTTTCATAGTCCGCGCACACCGAATAGTGTGCCTTGGCAATTTTAAAATCTTGTGTAGTGTGCCGCGAGTTAAAAAAGGTTGAAAATCACTGGTATACATTGTGTGTAGCGATCACTCTATAGTTTACCCAGGCGGCTCCTCTTGCCCAACCAGACCCATATGTGTGCTACTAAAAAGAGGCTGTGGAAGCTGCGAATATATTGCCCCTTGCGGAGTATAAAAATGTGTGGACAGAAGGTCAAGGTGCAACATATACACTTGGGGTGGGCCTAATGCCGCCATTACTAGTTTTCAAGCATTTTTTTTCATATAATTATGTAGAAATAACAGTTTCTGTATAATTTTGTAATTTGTTGATATGAACTAATGGCCTGATGCAGGAGATTTTACAGAAATCTCCTGCAGAAGGCTAATCATTTTAGAATAGAATAGAACAGGGCTGTCATTTAGAAACCGCTGCAATACCGCCACCAAACCCCCGGGGTTTAGAACAGAATAGAACCCGCCGTCAAACCGCCACCAAACCGCCGGGGTTTAGAACCCACCGCTTAGTAAATTTTGGCCATAGAAGCACTTGATATCCTAAATATTAATAGAATATTGACCCTTGGGTTTTGGATACAGTATGTGTGTAAGGCAATGAATGAAGCTATGTAGTGATATAAGAGAAAATAAATTTAAGTTGTGCATATTACTGTATAGCGGCAAAAAAACGTGAATTTTCTGCGTTAAACCACAATCCTTGATTTCCAGTAGAATTCCTTCCAAAATTAAAAACGTAGTTTTGAGCCAAATGTGATTTGTTAAAATAAACTATGTACTTATAGGCACTCTTCTCCAGTGTTGCCAGGATCTCATTACTGGTAAAGGTTCTACACTGCTGTCTTGCCAGTGGTGCAGAATATACTTTTCTGTTCATTCAGGGAAGATTGTGGAATGAGGGGCATATGTATCAAAGACTGGAGATAGATAAAATTGTGAGAGATAAAGCACTATCCCAGTGGTTCCCAAACTTTTTTGAACCATGGGGCCCTAGAATATCAGCATTGTTTTCACGACACCCCTAAGCCAAAAGGTTGTTGTTCAGAAAAAAATTAGTAAAGTGAAGTAAATTGTGCTGACCTATCATCCTTAGGTTCAGTTATGTGGTGGTGGACAGGTTTGTGCTTTTTTTCCACATATTTACATTATATTGACCATAAATAATTTGATTAGGTGCTGGACCACCAGCCTGAGGCACCCCTCAAGTGTCCTGAGGCACCACTGCACTAACCAATTAGCTTCTAACTTACATATTACAAACTGTGTTTGAAAAATTACAGTTAGGTGCTGATTGGTTAATACTTTTTCTTTCACAAATTTTATCTCTCATCAAGCTTTGATACATAGGCCCCTAAAACTGTGACCAGTACAATTTGATAATTGTATAACTGCCACATTTTGCTTCTTTTTGTATGCTATATACAGCAAAACACTTGTAAAGATCTACAGTCATGTAATGCGGCAGAATTGGGGGTGGCAGAAGTCCTCCCACCAAAGCACCCCGACATTGGCCAATACAAGAGAGGTCTGCAGATCCTTTGATGCGGGATCTTCATGAATAATACTACATGCTTTGCTCTTGGGAGTGATTTTTGTCAGACGACCACTTCTGGCTAGAGTAGTAATGTCTACCCTTTCCAGCCGATGGTTTAGTGAAGGTCAAAAACTTGAGAAACTTTTTGTAAACTTTCCAGCCCGATGAACATTGACGACTCTTTCTAACGAGGTTGTTGGAAATCTTATTTGATTGAGGCACGGACGCATTCACTGTGCGGTGAAGGTTTCTTTTTAAACAGAGCAGGGCATCCCAAACCCACTTGATTGTAATCCCATTCATTAACACTCCCCACTCTAATTATCCCCTTAACTGAACTCCTAATCCTAGAGCTTCTTTTCAGACAAAGAAATCTAATTAAAAAGTATATATTTTTGTGCATTGTGTGATTTATTTGTGCTCTACAGTATATCTATTTTTAAGACTTAAGGTGCATACACATGTAACGATTTTTTTAACGATTTGTCGTTAACTACGTCGTTATCGTTCAAAAAATAGTTCAGTTTCTGAGTTATAATGATGAACGATAATCGTTCAAGCGCGCTCCCGTTTGTAGTTCATCGTCAATTTCAGACTGTCCAACATAACGATTTTCATTAAGGGAAGGAACATTTTTCGTTCATCGTTGTAAAAATCGTTCATTACACTTCAAAAAATCGTTCACTTTTTCAAGGGAAAATCTGACAGATAATCTGACAGAAAATTGTTGGTTACAAAATCGTGTGTATGCGCCTTACGATGTCATTTCTAAACACATTTAAGATCTCAATTATGCAGAAAATTATAAATATTTAAAGGGGTTGCAAACTTTTTAGCACCCCTGTAAGTGTCATATGCACATTGCTAGAGTGTATAAAGAAACATTCCGATAAGCTAGGAAATATATGGTTTTAAGGTTTATTCTGTACTTTTAACATCTTAAAAAAAAAAACCTAGAAAAGTACAGTTATACGTTAAGCACTTTTTTTGGAGAGATGTATCAAGCCTTGGAGAGAGATAACATGGAGAGAGAAAGTACCAACCAATCAGCTCCTGTCATTTTTTTAAAACTGGCAGGAGCTGATTGGTTGGTACTTTATCTCTTTGCAACTATGACGCGTGATGGTGACCTGAGTGTAGCCTCATGAACCTCTTTTTTATAAATATATCTGCTGACCTGATGAATAAACTGCTATTCAGCCTTATTCCTCCTCCTTCCTTCCTGTCTCATTTCCCTTGGTATATCATTAACGCTTTCCGTCAAATGAGAGGGAAGTGTGGTGGTTTGTAGATACTGTCCTATTGAAAGTGACAGTGATGTCATGAAAAACTTAAATAACATTTTTTAATATTTCTGTAAAATGAATTAGACTGAAACCAACCAACAGTGCCTATTTTCTTTCTCATATGTCCCTCTTCTACCTGTGTGTAGTATAAATATTTATGCCCATTGTGTGTATTCCATTTTACAGGATTGTAGCCCATCCATTCACTTAGAAATAGTGATATCACTGAGGTGCAAAATGGCTTCCGACCCATAGTCCTCAGTGATAGCAATCATTCCTAGTAAATGTATAGGTTGCATTCTAATGAATATTGGTCTTCCTACAAATTAGCTGCCCACAATATAAACTATATACTGTAAGCAGCAGATATACTTACATCATTGCATCATTCCAGAAACGTCCCTTAACCACACAGAACTGTTTGTTAACTGTGCAATCGTGGGAGAGTGAACCTACTGGACTGCTAGTTCCTCCATACAGCCACTCCTGGATAGATCCCAGTAGAATATTATGTGCATTGCAATTACATTGTTTCATTGTCTTATTTGTTCTGAGACTTCCAAGCATTATTTTTAATTTATCTTTATTTATTTTAAAGTGTGATTCTCTTAATTAGTATTTAACAGAGCATACTTGTTTATTTGGGCATGTTATGCATTCTCCTTTGATTACTTTTTAAGGACAATCTGAGCTTTGAAATGATTGATAACACTGTACAACAAATTAATACTTTTAATTTGTTTCCTTTCTAAAACTAGTCATACATTACTAATTTGAGGTCAAGAAAAACTAAAATGGTTTCAGAATGTTTTTACTAGCTCTATTTTTTGAGCTACACTACTTGCACTATACTGTATGTACATTAGTAATATGGTCATAGTGAAAAGCTATTTTAAAATAATCTGATATTTTCTTGATTGAATTAAAACAACTGTTATTTATTTTCTATCAATCACAAATAAGAACACAAAACGAAACAAACATACAGCATACGATACAAACATACAGCATACGAAACAAACATACAGCATACGAAAGTACTAACTAATATAGTGGCCTATTCATGGGGGTGCTTTCTCTTTGCTTGTCGCTTGTACTCCTCTTCTGGGGCATCTCTTGTCACTGTCCAACAGTAGTGATCACCTACCCTGATATCTTTGTTCCATTGCTGAAATGTCTTGGTGGAATCGCTCACTATGCTTGTCACTCAGTGCACCACAGTTATCTTGTGTGGGTAATCCTGTGAATCGCATATATTTGAATAGGGGAGGGGACAAATAACTGATTCATTTAATTGGGTCATTAGGCCCCGCCCCCTCTGTGCGGAACGCAGATTGCTGGTAAAATTCTCTCCATTCTGCCCACTTCACTAGGAATACCCCTACATCATCATAAATGGGCTATATCTCGGAACTCAGAGCTAACTGAGAGTTTTAAATGTCATATTCATTCTTTGCATGCTGAAATCAATTAGAAGTAACTATTTGCACATCGGAAACATTTTTATTGTTGTGCAGTGCAATTTGCATAATGAGTAAACCACACGAAATAAAGCATACAGAAACAATGTTTGCTGTACGTTAATCTGAGTCCCCCCCCTCCCATATATTGCTCTATATTTACTCCATATTTGACTACTCTCGCAAAATCACGCCAATCATTGGTCGTAAAAAAGTATGACAGACTGCTTAATTCGGTTTCTGCGCCTCTACAGAGCACATGAGACAGGTTACTGTGACATGAACCTTGTATTGGACAAATCAGCAAAAAATGATTAGTCCTGAAAATAGTGTGGTAAGGATGTACGCGAAAATAAGGTCACAAATGTAATGTAACTTATTTTTGGTACAGTAAACCGACAGATTTAGTTTTACATAATGCAGAGAAGCGACATGAATGCTGCAGAACACTGCATTCCTGTATCCCATACCACATTACAGTGCATTAGTCTCTTACAAACAGTACATGCAGCCATTTTGTGGGCTAAAACAATATTCACAAGAATGTGCTTCAATTTTCTGGGAACTAGTGATAGAACGGAAGCAGAAAGTGCCTCATGAATGTTAAAAGGGAACACGGGGGAAAGTGTACCTTATAGAACCCGGCAATTGAGAACATTGTCCATCCTGAAGAGAGCCCAAATGTAGTTGTTATTATTACATTTTATTTATAAGGCACCACAAGTGGTCCACAGCGCCGTACATACGTCAACTGTAGGACCGTACAGGGTGCACAGAATATTACAATACAGTAACTAGAACATAAACAGAGCACAAGTAACAATTAGCACCACAATTCTCCGTACATAATACAGCTGGGCAGGTGAAGGCTGTCATTGAAGTGCTAGAGAAGAGGGTTGTGAGACAGTAGGGAGGAGGACCCTGCTCCTAGGAGCTTACAATCTAGGGACTATTTGGAGAAAAGGGTATGGACCCTGATGTCCAGCTGTGGTTTAATGGGGGTCCCATTTATTCCTAAGGGAAGAAAGACATCTGGCAAATTACGAGAGATACGATCAGTGTAAAGATAGGAAACCGTCTTACTAGAAGGTAATGGAAGTTTACCTTCAAGTTTAAGAAGAGAAGGGGATAGTAAAATAGGATCAAACCCAAACTGGGCACGCAGGGTATGACGGAGCTGGAGGTATCTATAGAAGGCTGTACGAGGAAGGCCAAACTCTAGGCTCATATGTTCAAAAGAATAGAGGACACCATTGTGAAACAGATGACCAAGTGTTTTGACACCTTGAGAACTCCAAAAGGACTCCGAGCCCAGCACACCCAGCTCAGAAAGATCACCATTAAACCACAGCGGGACACCAGGGTCCATACTCTCATCTCCAAATAGTCCCTGAGCAAAATGCCAGACCAATTGAGCCTGCCTTAGTAAGGGGGGAGTTCTGTCTGGCGTTTTTACAGAAAGTATACCTGTAAAGGAGCTAAAGGGGACTCTGTCTGCTCACCAAAAAATCCTGCCAGAGTGGTGTCATTACCAGCTGTCGGCCAAGTCACCAGACGTGACAGTTGTGATGCCCTATAATAAAGACTCAAATTAGAAAGAGCCAAGCCACCTGCAGATTTAGATTTACATAGGGTACGGAGAGCAATCCGAGGTCTCTTATCCACCCAGACAAAGGAAGATAGAATGAAGTCAATATGGGAAAAACATTTGCGAATAAATACAAGGGAATGCTGTAATACATAAAGGTATTTAGGATGAATAGACATTTTAAACAAATTTATGTGACCCATAAGTGGAAGTTTCCTCCACACAAATATTTTGTTTAAAAACCGAGGCAAAAGGCATCACATTAAGTTCTACAAAATCAGCAGGGTTAGTGGAAATGGAGACACCCAGATACTAAAATGAGAGAGTCCATTGTAAGGGGTAAGAGAGAGTAGGGGAAGAAAGTAGGAAACCATTCAGAGGAAAAACATTAGAGACTTCGACCAGTTAAATCAGTAACCCTGAAGAGCAGCCGAAATCCTCAATAACGTTTATCAAACGCTCTAAAGATGTGCCAGCGTCAGCAAAAAATAACAGCATATCATCCACATAGAGAGCAATTTTATCAATTACCCGGCCTGCCCACATACCCTGAATAGCGGTATCTGAGCAAATGAGTCATGCCAAGGGCTCAATAGCCAGTGCAAGCAGTGCAGGAGACAAAGGACACCCCTGACGAATGCCAAGCTTAATAAAAGAAGGCTATATAACCATTTACCATCACTCTGGCCGCAGGGGAAAAGTACAAAAGACGAACCCAGCTAATAAAACGGGGACCAAAACCAAACTCGGTCAGGACTTCCCATAAATACTCCAATTCCACAGAGTCGAAGGCCTTGGCTGCATCTAAGGAAACCACCACAGCTTCAGGGTCATCCCTATGGGACATTTGCATATGATAGGAAAGATGTCTAAGATTGTGAGTAGTGGACTGTGCCTTAGCAATGTTAAGGGGGGTATCCACTTAGCGATTTAACCAAGCGATTGCACGATAACGACGTCGTTATCGTGCAATCGCTTGCAAATTGCGCATGCATCGGGCATGTTTTGGACGGAAGCGACCAGCGATGCGCGTGCCCGCTGGTCACTTCCGACATCCGACATCGCCCGTACATGCTGGTCAACCTGACGATCTCGTCAGGTTCAGCCTGTGCGGGGATGAGGGATGTGCCTGGACTGAGCGAGTGAACGTTCAGTCTAGGCACATCACTAGATATACAAATGAGAGCACGACAGCAATGTCGTAATCGTGCTCTTGTTTGTATATCTATAAGTGGATACCCGCCTTTAGTAATTTATAATGTATTGCATTCACAAGAATGAAAGTTCAGACCACAAAATATTAGTATTACCCATATAGCTCCATCACATTAACACAGAACTGTTAAAGGACATCAGTTATTAGCACTGTTGCATGTATGATCATTTATTTTTTTGTCTTATTGAACTATTATGCGCTATATAAAATAAGGTCAGGAGACACTACACCAGGGGTATTCAACATGCAGCCCTCCATTTGCTGGGAACTTCACAATAGCAAAACTCTGTCAAGGCATGCTGAGATGCGTAGTTCAACAGCAGCTGAAGCGCCACACGTTGAATAGCCCTGCACTAAATTATTTTTGCTCACAGTAGAAACCTTAACTTCTACACTAAGGGGTCTAGTTACTAAGCAGTGTTAGGAGACAGAGTGAATAGTGATAAGGTGCCAGCCAATCAGCTCCTAACTGCCATCTCACAGGCTGTGTTTGAAAAATGACCTTATCACTTTTCACTCTGTTCCCCTAACACTGCCTAGTAAATAGACCCCTAAATCAGTTTGAAATCCTATTTTGCTTATTCCATTTAAGAGTGCAGCTTTGTGGTATACTGTAGTTATTAGAATATGATGAATTAGATACTGTCCAGGGCTCTGTCTACGTAGATTTTGTATGTATTTTGTATGTTCTCATGTTTGCAAGGTTTTTGTGAGCGAGAGAGATAGACTTTTTTTTTTTCTAAACACAGCCACGCTGATGCGATTGCACAACCATGCCCCTGCACCACCTACCTATGCCACTGCCACGCCCCCTGCTGTGCCCACCTGGATGCTCCCCTCCCCAAAGTGTCAGCCAGAAAGTCGTCAAGTATGGTTTTGCATCCATGCACAGAGATCTGACTGACAGACTCACAGTCAGCCCCACTACATTTATATGATGTTTGGTCCCAGAGAAGTAACAAGATGTCTTACGTCGGCGTAGTTTTCCTCATTTACATCTCAGCTGTATCCTATCTTTTGTGTGTCATGCTCTAGCTTGCATATTTAATTGCTGAAAATGACTAGTATGAATGCTTGGATCATATACTTGCTTTGTTCATTGTCCACTTGACATTGACTTGATTCTTTGGCTCAGGCTGTGAGATTTTGCTCTGTGCAAAGCAGAGTACATTGTAGTAAAAAGCATATTGTCTGAGTAAAGGCCGCTAGAATCTGGCCTGAGCATTCTTCGGTGTTTGACACAGGACTGCCGGGTCACAAAAAGTAATAGCCAGCGTGGGTGAGAGCGCCGTCATAGTGTTAATCACCATTTAATTCATTCTTCATTCATGTTCATGAAATATTGTTTTCAGTTGTCTTTTCCCTGAAGTTCAATGTTCGCCTCCCACTGCAAGACCTACACTGTAGTAGAATGTGGCAATGTAAAGCCTACTCCTTTATCTCTCAAACATGCGCAGACCAGCGATAATTGCTCAGCTTCGGAAATATCAGCATTACGTCCATCTCTGAATGAGGCCCAATATCCAAAGAAAAGATCTTGATAATATAGATATTGCAGAATTTTTGTCTTTACTTTTCCTTCTTCTCCCCATTGGACGTAACATAAAAGCAAAACTACCTATTTCAAGATTTACTAAGAGACACCTTTACAAAAATCTTCATATCTCCCAATATCGGATGTCTTGACGGCACGTCAGGGGGTATGGCTGTGGTGAAATGGGGGCACGTTCCTGGCAGCTTATTTTTTAATCCAATATCTAATGTTGCATAGACATAGGCATTTGCGTACCAGTAGCCAATCAGCAGCGGCTGCTGGTCCGTGAGTTTCGACTGGCTCACGAGTCGCGACCAGTGACTGATTAAAATTTAATCGGCTCTCTTAGAAGCTGGGAGGAGGCGTGGCTATGATGACATCACTGGACCATGGCCACGACTCCTCCCAATGTCATTGAGGAGAGGAGCGGTGCGCCGGGTTCAGGAGGAGGTAAGTATTACAGGACAGAGGGGGGGGGTAAGTATTACGGGGTTGGGGATGTATGTATTACGGGGCTGGGGGAGGGAAGGAAATTTTGCTATATGGTCTCCACACCTCTGATTACGCCCCTGGCAGCAGCAGTGGGGGTTGTGGTGACACTGGTGAGATGCAGGGGGTAGGAGTGAGAAGCGGGGGGTTGTGGCGAGCAGGGGACTGTGGTGACATGGTGCTGGTTGTTATGAGATGCCGGGGGCTTTGGTGAGATGAAATTGCTCCCGTGTGAAGCCGGCGTGGTTCGCACGTACATAGTAATTATGTCTTTTTAACAAAATGTAAATAAAATATATCTTTTTTTCATGCTCCGTAATGTACAAGACTGTATCCCATAGATTGTTATAGCTCTTCCACCTACAGACACAGTGTGTATATATTTAGTTTAGTTGTGACGCACACATGCAGCGTGGGAACACGTCACCTGGTGGGGCTCCCCAGAATGGATTGCAAAGATGATGCTCAAACTATAGACACAAAGTACAAGTGACAGAAGAGATCTCTTAATTAAAATAACCAGCAAAAAAAATAAAATTGCTGATATTAAAATTGTATGCATGTGAAAGTGATGATATGAGTAATTGAGTTTGTCAGTTGCCGTGGTGATCTATAGGTGCTATGGGTGATGCAATGTTAAGGTATATGGCCGTTATAGCGAGACAGCAGAGTTTAAACTCTTTTACTGGAGATCAATATTTTTGGGGATTAGTTTAATTTTTAAAAAATGTATGAGTGGCTACATCTACAGAGTTTTTGTGGTTAAAGAAGATGCAAAACGTGCCCTGGGATTTAGCTAAAAATGCTTTACTTGGGAAAACATTTCTTTAGCTGTGTCTCTAGAATGATTTCCACTGTAATTGAGGCTCTGGTAAAAATCATTTAGAAACTTCCCATCAGCAGAATGAACAAACCAGTTCTTCTGTTTAGTTCTTCATTCTTCAACACCAATCTCAGCATCTGTCTCAAGAGTGACCCAAATTTCTTCATACTGGGTGTTATTCTCATTTTGTGTGTATGAGTTGGGAATCCCGGCAAAGCATAAAAGGGGATGGGGCCATATTGTCACAATTCACAGAGCTCCTCCCCCATCCCTCCCATCTGGCTCCGCCTCTCCTTTGGACCTCCCAGACAGGCATTTGCCAAAGTCTGTGTATGTGTGTGTGCGTGTGTCTGCCTGTCTGTGTCTTTAAGTCCCATGTGTGTTTGTGACATGAGAAGGGTGAGAAACACAACCATAATTATAGCTGCTTCTAATCTTGTAAATGCAGACACACTGGGGGGGAAGGATACAATTGTTATTGTCCGCAGCTGCTATTAATGGGTGCCCAACAAAGGAATTCAACTGTTTCTCCGTTCGGGTGCAAATAGCCGCGGGAGCGCACTGTTCTGTTTGCCCCCTCTTCTGCAGTGGAGGGCAGAAATGTGCGATAAGTCTGTGGTTCGGGCACCCAAAATGCTCTTTGGGTGCTCTAACCAGGACTTTATATTGGTTTAGCAATTTTACATGGCTAAACCCTGACTAATTGGGCGGGTATGTAGTTATCAGACTGGCTGACTGCATGCCGCTGATCTGAAACCCGACACTGAAAGCCCGACACGGGACTTAAGATAGGCATCGAAATACTGATGCCGGAATACAGACAGATGCCAGCCTGAACCAAGTAAGTACGGGGCGTCTTAGCCGCGGGGGGGAGGATGGGGGGGGTAAGGTTTAGGTAGCACAGCAGGGTTAGCGTTAGGTTTTGGGGGGGAGAGGTTAGGGTTAGGAACCCCTAGGGGGTCTTGGGTTAGGCACCACTGGGGGGGTGGCATCCCGACTGCCACCATTACATACCAATTCCAATTGGGCTCAACAAGTGCGAAAATTAATGGGTGCCCAAAAACAATTGAATTGTACATTGAGCACCCATTAATTATCTCAACGGCGAAAACAAAAAATTTAATCACCCCCATTAAGTGTTTTCACTTAATGTCTTTTTATTTTATTAAATACTGTTAAAAAAAAAAATATCTAAATCTATAAAGCTTTGAGAGCTATATGGCACCCGCCCATTCTGTCAGAGTTACCATACTGTCACTTCTAAATTCCCACTTTAATCACTGAGCATATGAAGACAGAGGCCACCAACATGTTGAGGACGGACCTTAAGCCCCTCAGCTATAGGACAGTTGAACGTACAGCTAAATGGTTAGTGGAGGGTTATTAAGTTAGCCAATGGTAGGATTAGGGGTGGGTCTAAGGGAGGAGCTGTAATTTACTAGTTTACCAAAAGGAAGTTGCCTCTTTTCAGCATTTTCCCGTCCCTCCCTATTTTTGGCTGATTTTTAGATGTCACCTTTATCTTTTCTTTGGCGTTGGGTGGGAAAGAACTGCAGCCGAGGGGACAGTAAAATGATTAATAGGTCACTCCTCTTTTAATATACCTTTTCAGCTAATTTTTCCTACTGGGGTCAGCAAAATCTCTAGACTAACTCCAGTTGACACAAATAAATGGCTATTTACAGTATCAGTTGTGTATAACAAGAAATGATGGCTTGCTTATGTGATGGACAAGAATGAAGATGAAGACGAATTAAAAGTGACCTTCCTTCATCCAGCTGGACCTTCACCATCATTCTTCTATCCTAGGAAGCCTGATGTACTATGGATACCTCTAATAGATGTCTTATGCAAAGTCGACCCTATAACTCCAACTGGAAGAATTTGTCATGTCTCCTGATGACACTTTGACAATGCCTCAGTGGTTTTTAAACTCTCATCAGCTAACATTGTTGACTGACTAATACAATGTCAAGTATTTCTGTTCAACTCGAGTTATATAATTAAACTAATGAAGCCTTCAAATCTATTACCTATTACTACTAGTTACATTTTGACAACTATTTAACATTAGTACAGATTATTTCCGAATTTTTTATTTACTTTTTTGTCGACGCACTTTTTGATATAATCATGATCAAAAATTTCAGTTTGAATTTGGAAAAAGTTTTTCCTCACAAAGCCTATCATACGAAAGGGCATAAAAAACACAGTAAAATGACACCACTCCCACCTCTCTAGCTTAATTGTTGTGTGTTTTTGACAGATTTTTTAAAACTTTACATTTAGCCATATTTCGGAAACGGCATGAGCTATTTATATAATATTTTGTATTTTTCATAGACTACATATATACTCTCCATATACCAAACTTTATCAAAATCTGAGCTGGTGAGGTAAAATCAGGGTTTTGATTTGACACGGAACGACTCTTAAGGTTAGGCTGCGGGGGAGGGTTAGTGGAAGGGTAGTATACTTACCTGCTTCTGTCGGGATTGTAATGGGAGAGAGGGTTAGGGGAAGAGTAGTATACTTACCTGCTTCTGTCGGGATTGTAATGCCGATGTCGGGATTCTGAGCGCCGGGATCCTGTACCCAACCCTTCCCATTGTGCCACATTCCCAAAGTCATAGCTGTGTCAGTACTGTGTGCTTATATATGTGCGTAACCTAGAGCTGAAACGGAGAATGATATACTGATCTCTTAATACACTGCTCTTGCTGTCTCTTGGAACGTTCCGTAATTAGTAAGGAAATAGATTCAGTGAGTAACTGGTGGTAATTGCGGTCTGCTATAAGTATGATTATGCTGTCGCACGACTGGCGCTCCACAAGGTGAAATCTTGATGACTCTGCCTTTTTTTTAGCATAAATATTTAATGCATGCTCCATCTGGATGACTGACATGACTGTAGCAGATATAAAACAGAGTTCAGGAGAACAAAGAAGACATTTTTGCTTCCTTCATACTGTGAGCCAAGAAGGGCCCCTCTGGATCTTGAAATTTGTTCACCATAGACCTCTATATTTTTTTTTCTATTGACTGAGAGATCTTCCACAAGTATGGCAAGTTCTTTCCCAGCATTAGTCTAGAGAATATGTTTCTGTAATTTGTCAGCTGAGAGAGGACGTGGCCTTCACCCCTGCATCATCCTTCTCTGTCTGACAAATCACACATCAGAGATTTAAGGTAAATGAGCATTGCAGGATCACATTGTCATTTGTAATTGCATTTAAACAGTGTTCTGGGCAGAACTGGGTTGCACTGAGAGTGTAGAACATGCTCTGGAAATCATATATCATTGATCATCTGCCAGTGCTGTGGTGACATCATGCATGTATTACATGATGTCACTATGTCAGCATAACAACTTTGATCAGTTTGAGTTACCGTAGGAAGACACATTGTCTGCCTGTCTGTTCTATCCTGTATAGAGGTATTGTTTACGTTGCCAAATTTTAAAGAGAACTGAACAATAATGACTTGATTAGTTTGTAGCTTTTCAGACATGGGGAAACTATAAACCAAAACTAATAGCAGAAATGAACCAGTCCATACCTGGCCTACTATGGTGCCTTTGTTTCTGTGCGTGGATTTATCTAAGTTTTTAAACATGGGCGTTTTTATTTTATAATTTACTGTAGTTTTTTTTCTTTGTTTGTCCGAAAGTAAATAGTAGACAAAAATAAAAATAATAATCAGATGCATGCTAAAAAGTACTTAACTTGCTATTTAAAGAAATAAAAAAAAAAATATTTGGGATTGCTGTTTTAATACACTTTATTTTAACATTCCTATAATAGTACCTCTAATGTATCCCTTACCTCCTGTACACTGTTCATGTTAAGGTCTTGAAACCTTTCATTGTAAGTCTGAATATGTAATCTTACATTATTCTAGTAGCCTTTCTCTGAATTTATAATTTTCTCTTTTTTTTTGTATTTTTTACGATTTTTAATTCTTTACAAAATGAGATAATAAAATATGAGAAGACATTTTAAACAAAATAAGTGAAATAAATGAATGTGATCTTAGAGTTATTATCAGTTATTTATATAGCGCATACATATTCCGCAACACTTTACAGAGAATATTTGCCCGTTAACATCAGTTCTTGCCCTAGTGAAGCTTATAATCCCTACCTCATATACCCACACACTCTAAGATTAATTTTTGTCAGGAGCTAATTAACCTACCAGTATATTTTTGGAGTGTGGCAGGTAACCGGAGTACCCGGAGGAAACCCATACAAACACGGGGAGATCATACAAACTCCACACAGGTCCGTGGTAGGACACATACAAAATGTAGATTTCAATAAACATGTTAAAGAATGGAAGCACGTACCATAATGTCAGGGATACAGAGAATCTTAACTTTTTCACTTTGAAGTTTTAAAAAGGCAACAATGACATCATCAGTCATGCTCCTCCACAAGACTGGCTGCAGAGGATGTCCTAGGGCTACATGGTAAGGTCAGGCACATGTTTTACACGACCATACAGAGAAGAACAATCACTTCTCAGACATACACTATGTGAGTCTATCCCATCTACTGTTCTTGCGGGTTGCAGTTACCCAGTCTACAGCCACTATGTAGACAGTGACTATGCAGACACGAGAAAGCCGTCACCAGGATCCCGACAAGTTTGAAATACTACTTAGAACTTTAAACCTGCTGCCTTAAAAGCATATTTAAAGCTATAATATCCACATGGTTAAAAAGCTTTAAGAAGCATTTCAAGCTTGTCGGGATCCTGGCACCAACTTTCTCATATCTACATAGTCACAGTCGACAATTCACATGTATCCCAGGCCTGGCTGTACAATAAACGGCGCCTGCAAAAAGCCCCATGCTGGGTGCAAGATGTCTGTCTAAAACAGGCTTCTCTTCTCCGTATGCGTGACTCAGAATAGCATGGAACTCTAGCTACAAGTTCACGATACTTCCACGAGACAGATCTCTTACGTGCCTTGCAATGGACGCTGCCCAGTAACGCTCATTTCATGCAAAGGCGAGATATGGCAAAGATCAGTTCAATTCAGAATCAGCACCTATGGGGAGATTGTTTTGGGCGCCCGTAAAAAAAGAGACTTCTCCTGTGCAAAGTGCCAGTTAAGGAGTCTAAAAGCCAGGCACGCTGCGGTTAGGGCGCCCAAAAGCCCTACTTCAGGCGGACTTCTTCTCGCACTTCAGGACGGTGCAAGCCGAAATGCGCAATAAGTGATTGGAGCCAAAAACAACTGTATAGCGCTCGGTCACCGAGCCACTTTAATCGGGAGCAACGGGCCCCCGAAATCATCGAATTCCCACTATGTGAGGAAATGAGCAATATAGTACAGGATTTGGTTTTATAAACTCATCATGAACAGTTATCATACAAACAGTATATATTTGTGTCACTTTTATGCCTTCTTTTTATATTACAACTGAAACATACATATAAATAGGCCTTAGTTTAGTGTGGCATCAGAGGGGATTGTGGACATTTTTGGAGCCCTAGCTGTGTACTGCCCATACAACATAGGGCTGATGCAAAGTAATGTGGCACACACATGATATATTTATATACAGCAGGTAAAATAAGTATTGAACACAAATATTTTTCTCAGTAAATATATATGTAATGGGGCTATTGTAATGAAATTTTCACCAAATGTCAGCAACAACCCAAGCAATCCACACATGCAAATGAATCAAATCATAGATGTCCATATATTAAGTTATGTGTAATAATGTGAAATGCCACAGGGAAAAAGTATTGAACACCTGAAGAAAGGGAGGTGCAAAAAGGCAGGGAAAGCCAAAACACCAGCTGAAATCTATCAGTAATTAGAAAGCAGTCCTGCCCCTTGTCAGTTCAAATTAATATAAACTGGTTCAGTCCCAACTGATGGCCTATAAAAATGTGTCTCATTACCAAGGTGTCACACAAGAAACACCTCATGATGGGTTAAAAGCAAAGAGCTCTCTCAAGACCTTCGCAATCTTATTGTTGCAAAACATACTCATGGCATTAGTTACAGAAGGGTTTCTAAACTTTTGAATGTTCCAGTGAGCACTGTTGGGGCCATAATCGAGAAGTGGAAAGTACATAAGTTCACCATAAACCGGCCACGACCAGGTGTTTCCCGCAAGATTTCTGACAGAGGAGTGAAAAGAATTATCACAAGAGTTATCCAAGAGCCAAGGACCACTTGCGGAAAGCTTCAGAAAGACCTGGAATTAGCAGGTACAGGTAATGCACTCAACCACCATGGCCTGTATGCACGCTCACGCAAGAAAAAGCATGTTGAAGCTCGTTTAAAGTTTGCTGCACAACATTTGGACAAGCCTGTGAAATACTGGGAGAATATAGTCTGGTCAGATGAGACCAAAATTTAACTCTTTGGATTCCATAATACACATCATGTTTGGAGGAGAAATGGCACTATACATCACCCCAAAAACACCATACCAACAGTGAAGTTTGGAGGTGGGAACATCATGGTGTGGGGCTGTTCTTCAGCATACGGTACTGGCATACTTCATGTGGTTGAAGGAAGGTCGAATGGAAAAATGTGTTCAATACTTATTTTACCCGCTGTATGTATATGACATGTCAACACCATTTTTTTCATATCTAAGCCTAACCCCCAAACCTTAACCCTAAAAATAACACTAAAATGTATTGTCTACATTCTGGTGTCAACATGTTAAATGTCGACATTATGATCATGTCAACGTTCTGATCATGTTAACATTTTACATGTCAACCTAATGTCCATGTCGACATTGTGACAGGATACCAGGGTAAGTACCAATACTATAGACAGCACCCAAAGCATGAGCGTAATGTGTACTGTGCCTCTGTCCATGGACAACGAATGACTATCCACTAATGTTCAAATCATGATCTGCGATACACCGTAATGTGTATTATCTACAGTGCAGTCATCTGCAGGGGATCTCTCTTCTATTTTGTTAATTACAGACCAGTAAATGCTCCCAGGCACAATTAAGTAATCAACGTGTGTATGTGAAATATCCATTTTCCTGCTAACAGATGGCGAGCACAAACGCTACAATCTGATGAATTTCCTTCATCGTGGAGATCAACGAAGAGGAAAATGGAAGCAGGTCATTTTCATAATGTATTTCTGTGTGATGTGCTAGCCTGCGAGGGCGGCAGGGAGAAACTCATTTATGAAGCACAACAGTTAATTCATCACGACTGAGGCATCAATTTACAGCCCCTATTCCTGCGCAGGCGGCACTGAAAACGGCCACATGTTCATAATTGAGCCATTTATATTTGTCACAGCAAGAGTTATGGTGAAAGATCTCTTAAGATGTTTTATCACTAAAACCTGTTCACTTCTATGGAATCTCTGCAGAGCGATGTCTGGTGCTCACATGAAGGGGCAGCTTTGGCTGGGTTCCAGGTTCCCCTCATCACACATTCAACTGCGTGCGTTTTTAGAGCCCAAACGCCTATTGATTAGCTCTCTACACCCTCCTGCGTGGCTGTGTGTCTCCAGATGTGAAGTGGGCTGGCATCATGCAGTTTGACATCATCATCACCCTCTATTCATTCAGTGTGTGGCCATCTTACCGCACCGCAAAACACTACAATGCTGGACAATCTAGGGTCATGAAATACAAAAAATACATTTGTGCATAAAGAAAAAAGCACAGATGAGGGAATGAAGGAGGTGAAGATGTGAAGTAAAAGGGAGAAAGGGCCGTGCCCATGAATGCTTACAGTTTAGGGCAGGGATGGGGAACTTCAGGCCCGGGGGCCGTATAAGGCCCCCAGAATCATTTGGTCTGGCCCTCCTGAGCTTTTTTCTGCTAGCCTCATCTGGCTAGCAGGGTGCCTAGAATAGCACCCTGCAGCCAGAATCTATGCAGCAGGGCCGCCTGGAGAATCCTTAGTACGCTTCAGACGGTCACACCACTACCCTTACAGCTCCCCAGAGCATCCTCAGGATACTCCGGGCATTGTTGCAATCACAGGCGATTGTGGCCCTGCCCCTGTATGACATCACACAGAGGGGGGCATGGCCTGAACCAGGCCCTCGAAAAATATTATATATATCAAAATGGCTCTCGGCAGAAAAAAGGTTCCCCACCCCTGGTCTAGGGGAAGAGGGCAATGCTGAGACATAGAAGCTAGTGACACATGGAGTGAACATAAGACTTCAACTGGCATGAGGAGTAGTGTCAGGTGGTGGGAGAATGGGCTATAGGGAAAAGATGGATTGGAGAGAGAACACAGAAGACTGCATGTTGGGGATAGTATAGTCAGCTGTGGTAGGAAGTTCCTTACGTGGGGGGTAGCACAGAGAGGCCTTGGATGCGGGAATAAGAGAAGATTACTAGAGAAAAAGAAAGATGTAGATCAAAAGCAGATAGTTGTGTGCGAGAGAGAGAGTGTATTTTGAGATGTGGCCAGAGAGGAATTGGTGAGGGCTTTGAAGTTGGTGAGAACATTGAATTACATTCTCAGCGAGGTATGGATTTGCAGAGCACCTTCTCTGCTTTTTGCTAATTTTTCATCTGTGTGCATGTCTGGACTGGTGACTGCACATGGTCAGGTTTGTGCCCAGCATAATTGTCATAGCATATACTATCACTATACGGTTATGTTTTATACAGTAGGGTGGCCTGTCTCAGCTAGGTCTCTTTGGTTTATTCCTCTGAAGCTTGATTTCTTATCACAGCGACTAGAGATAAGAGAGATTTGGTATGGCAACTGCACCGCGAGTGACCGGTGTGCATTGGAACATGTTGTAAAGACCACTAGTAAAGTCATTGGAGTGCAGTTGCCAAACGCTCTTGATCTTTATGGGCTTAAGGGGCACATCCACTAGCAGACTCTGAAACGACTCCACGATTACGACATTGTAATCGTGCAGTCATTTCACAGTCTGTTCTGTGCCTACACTGAACGATCAGTCGTTCAGTGTAGGCTCATCAATCATCCCCGAACATGGTCTATCTGTCGTTATCGGCAGATTGATCAGCATGTTCGGGCGATGATTGATGTCAGAAACGACCAGCGGGAGCGCGCATCGCTGGTCGTTTCCGACATTGATGTGCACAATTTGTGACCGATTACTGAGCAATTGCACGATTACGATGTCGTAATCGTGCAATCGCTCAGTAATGTCGCGTAGTGGATACGCGGCATTAGGGGTTCTAAAGAGAACCAAAAATAATATATCAGACACAAGCCATTCCTTCTATGAGTTTTTTGACAAAATTCCATCTCAAAAGAGGTTCAGAGCACTGTTGGCACGCACAGGACGTTTGCGTGACAGTTTTCTTCCATCCGCGGTGCGCATGTTGTATACTGTAAATGTATCTTCTTAGTGAGTGTTTATGATGACTTTTTTTATTTTATTTATTATCGGTTGTATTTTTTTTACCATGGACTGGTGCTTCACTGTTCTTTTTGGTGTGTCTTGTACAAATGTAATTTTGTTTGTCAAATTTGTTTGCTGATGACAATATATTCGTATTTAACTGATATTTGCATTTTTTAATAAATATGCCTCTGTGTCTGCTAACCAAGAACAATAGTTTTCATTTGGCTGCACAAAAAATATCAGTACAGTATCACGGTCACATATACTGTATGACGGTGTGGAAAGCATTACAAAATATTTGTGAGTTATGCTTTAATGTACCTACTGTTAAGGTGCGTACACACGGTACGATTAAGATGGACGATATGAACGATATCGATCATATCGTTATCGTTCATATCGTGCATTTTTCGGTGCCCAACGATCTGCGATGCGTGGGCACGTATGGACGATATAAATATCGTCCATCGACCGCGCATGCAGGCCAACCTGGTCGAGATCGCGATTGTCGATTGCTATAGTCGTTGGTGAATTGGTGGTGTGCTGGATGATCGATATCGATCGTCCAGCACACCCGGGAGATCGTACAACGATATCGTTATCGTTGTTGATTGTCCCGTGTGTACGCACCCTTAGAATTTAGTGGTCCCTTAGAAGTTTTTTTAACAATCATTCTGGAGCTGTTTCTCTCTAGAGAGGAAATAGTACACGGACACTTCTGTTCTCACAGGATATAGAAACTGTTTGTTATTGATGGAGGTTTGCTATCCCGAATATGATAACCGCAGCTGATAACACATCAAACTCTAGTCCAGCAACCAATCAAATTTTACTACTACATTTAACTGGCAACTTCTAGAATATAATAGCTAGAATCTGATTGGTTGCTATGAACAACATCTCCACTTCTAAAAACTCTCACTTAAGTAAATATACCCCTAGTTGTCTGTTCGGCTGGTTGCTTTCTGACTGTAATGGGAGAACCCTTCAGGACAGCAGTGGTAAGTGTGTGATAGATACATCGCCACTGCAACTATCTCTATTGATTCAATGGACTTTAATGATTTAACTTGTATATAAGGTAAATGGTATAGAAGGTGCTGTAAATAGAAAGTCACATATATAAAAGTTAGATATTTGTAATGGGGCATACACACTAGACGATAAAAGTGGACCATAACGATATCGTTAACGTTCAGATCGTCCAGTGTGTATGCACAATATAGTTAACGACGCGCGTTCCTGTGGATCGTTAACGATGTCTTCCATTGTCTGAAAATCTGACTATATCGTCAGATTCTGCAAGTTCGGGGATGTGGCAGGGTGACGTCACTAAACTATATAGTTAACGATATCATTCAGTGTGTATGCCCAATGTCGTTTGCCTGGGAGAGCTCGGGAGTTCAAGGGGAAACACTGACGATTTCGCTCATGGAGAATATCGTCTAGTGTGTATCTGCCTTTAGAGTTAAACAATATTTTATATACTGTAAATAGAAAAAAAAAACATTTTAAAATAATTGCCCAATTATTGGCATACTAATATAAGGATTTAGGGAGATCTCTGACTCTGGAGGGTAGATTTCAAATAGAATGAGGAGTATATACTTGTGTGAATTTGCATATGAATCTATATTCCCTGGAAATTCTAATTGTATTGACACATAGTAGAATGTTTTTGTGTGTCGGGGAGGTTCGAGGTTTTCCAAGTTGAAGCTATACTGCTTTAGTGGCAAGAAGGATCTGTGCTCTAAATATGTATTACTTAAAGGGAAATGATGCTGGGGTATAAATATTTTGAAACGGTTCAATTCTGTAACAGTTTGTTTATTTTTTAATATTGTTTTATTTTTGAAACATAACATATCAGTCAACAATCAAAATAGACATGTTATATATGGAAATACAAAAAGAGTAGTAGCGCTGGTTGTTTCAATTACATGTGATACATAAAGTAAAATATGGTAATGAATACAATCAAAATGTTTAATAAATGAATTAAAAATTATTATTTCACTGTTTCCAATAATGGATGTGCACAGTTTACATGTGACATTAAAAAGCCTGTTCACATATGGCCCCTGTAAGGGACGTAGGAAATGCCAAAGCTGGTATAGGGAGAATGTCTGCTGGATAGTAGTCCTGGTTTCCGCTAGAGGGATGTCCCTTTCAAGATATGTTGTTTGTAATATATCAAATTGTTGGGTCCTCAAACCATGCGGTATCCATAGGCAGCGAATGTCTGGCTGCGACCAGTGGCTGGTGTCTCCTGGATGGCTTAGTCCTTACTGTCCCAAGGGCTGCTTTAGGCAAGGATAGTGTCACGAACCTGTCTAGTTTTCACCTTTTGGCTGTTGACTTACCACTGCCAGCTGTCTCCATGGATCTGTATGTGTAATTTGCCTGGAGGACCTGTTCTGATCATGCTGCTGCAGCACTTCTCTATGCATTCCTTCCACAGTAATTATTTCACCTGGGTCCTTTCCTGTCTGTGAACACTGCTAGCCCTGATTGGAATCACAGGTGTAGTTCTGATTCAGTGCTGCAGAGATGAATACTCCCTCTGCATGTTGTGCCTTCCACCACTCAGAATGCTACTGCCACACCACCTATCCATATCCACCAATTGCAGCCAGACCCAGGGTATATATATCCTCCCCTGATAGCATTCTGGACCTGAACATCTTGTTACTTCTGTGGTGTATGGCTCGTGCTGTTTCTGTATACAAAAGTATCCCTGACTCCTGCTGATAGCAACCCCTGGCGCATCCAGAAAACCTGTTACAGTTATACCTGGCAATCCAGTAAACCTGCTGGCAGCAACCCCCCGGTGCATCCAGAAAACCTGCTACAGCTATACCTGGCAATCCAGTAAACCTGCTGGCAGCAACCCCCCGGTGCATCCAGAAAACCGGCTACAGCTATACCTAGTAATCCAGTAAACCTGCTGACAGCAAGCCCTGGTGCATCCAAAACCTGCTACAGCAATACCTGGCATCCAGATGCCCTGTTACAGCAATACTTGTCCTGTGCTCTGCTGCTAGCCCTACTCCTGGTTGGTTCCTAGCACCCTGTAGACCTGCATCGTGTCACCCTGCCTTGGTTCCTGCTGTGGATCAAATCCTGCTCCTTTTACCTACCTAGTCCCTCCCTGAACCTAAAATTCCCAGACCTACGCATTCCTTCCTGAACCCAATCCAGCCTGCACCTGAGTTCCAGCCTTTGTCACAGCATTTCCAGATTACCCTGTTTAGCCCTCAAAATCCCAAACCTACCCATTCCTTCCTGAACCTGTTATTCCCAATTACCCAATCCAGCCTGCACCTGAGTTCCAACCTTTGTCACTGCATTTCCGGATCACCCGTTTAACCCTCGTCTCAGCATTACCTGATTTCCCTTCAGTTCACTCCACGTTATTCCAGTCCAGAGTCAAGTTCCAAGTTCATCAGTTCAATCCACGTTATTCCAGTCCAGAGTCAAGTTCCTAGTTCATCAGTTCAACTCAACAAGTCTTCCTGCCAGTCCCAGTCCGGTTCCTCCTAGTTCCTGTCATTTATCATCAAAGGCAGTTTTCACTGCTACACAAATCTTGCAAATAGAGATATCTACGTCATCTGTGGTTCCAGTCATGTCGGTCTCCGTTGAATCCCCGATCACCACCTGAGACAGGTAACTCGCAGACACCATTTGTGACAGAATGTTCAGGCCCAACGATGGTGGCGGATCAAGCACCTAATAAGGGACTAGATGCTTTCCGTAACCTGGTCACCCGCTTGGATTCACAGGATGCCATACAGCATCAAGTGCTACAGCTTTTGCAAATCCTGAATAACCGGCTAGATGTTACCCAAACCTTACCTGAACCCCTAACTACCTTCCATCAACTGCTGGAACAGCTTCAGGCTCTACTGAGCAAAATTTTTCAGATCATTCCTGAATTTCTTAGAACTGCCTCTGTCTCAACTAAAACCTCTGCCTTTGAATCCCTAAGAAACAATTATTCTTCCGAACCAAGTAATGTCAGACATCATAGCTACCCACGCCCCAAGCTCTCTGTGGCCGAACGCCAGCGGCGCAAAGATTAACAGCTCTGCCTCTATTGTGGGAGTTCTGACCACTTCATTAAAGACTGTTCCCTTTGCAACTCCAGCAGTGGTTCCAAGTGTCAATGTCTCAGTGCCCGTTCCGGTTCCAGCCCGGATTCTGCCCGTTCTGGTCCCAGCCCAGATTCTGCCCATTCAGGTCCCAGCCCAGATTCTGCCCGTTCCGGTCCCAGCCCAGATTCTACCCATTCCGGTCCCAGCCCAGATTCTGCTTGTCCCAGTAGGGGACTCCAGTCAGCAGCCCCAGGAAGGGGTTTCAAGTCTCGTACCCCATTAAGGGGTTTCAAGTCTCATACCCCAGGAAGGGGTTTCAAGTCTCATACCCAAGGAAGGGGTTTCAAGTCTCGTACCCCAGCAAGGGGTTTCAAGTCTCATACTCCAGCAAGGGGTCTCAAGTCTAGCACCCCAGCAAGGGGTCTCAAGTCTGGCACCCCAGCAAGGGGTCTCAAGTCTGGCACCCCAGCAAGGGGTCTCAAGTCTGGCACCCCAGCAAGGGGACTCAAGTTTGACACCCCAGGAGGGGGGTCTTAAGTCTGGCACCCCAGGAGGGGGGTCTTAAGTCTGGCACCCCAGGAGGGGGGTCTCAAGTCTGGCACCCCAGGAGGGGGTCTCAAGTCTCATACCCCAAGAGGGGGTTTCAAGTCCCATTCCCCAGAAGGGGATCTCAAGTCTGCCACCCAAGCAAGGGGCCTCATGTCTCGCAGCCCTGGAGGGGGTCTCAAGTCTCGCACCCCTGGAGGGTGTTTCAGATTCCAGTCTCCAGAGAGGAGTGTTGTGTACTACTAATCCTGATCATGGTTCCTTTTCACCATCTCCTACAAATATCGTTCCAGAAAATGACAATCTCTGTAGTCTATTCTCAGCTTTGATTGTTGATGCTACTGTCTCTAGCTCCTCTGGACCCCTCCCAGTCCTATCAGTTGGTCCGAATACCGAACATCTGTCAGCTCCAGTTGTTTTGACTCCTCATCAATCGGAGCATCCTCAAGTCTCTTCCAGCCCTGTACCTGAATGTGCTCCACAGTCCTTGAACACACAGGATTCGTCGGATACTTCACCATGCATTTATTTTGATGGGGACTTCTCTCAATACTATGCTTTATTGAAACAATTCTTCGCTATGATGAATTCTTCTTTGCCATGTGGAGTCAAGCCTACTAATATTGTAGAGTTTATTATCCCATCTTTTCAACGTAAAGCTTGGGACTGGGTTGCCCCTATTTATGCCTCCAATGATCCAATGCTTCTAAATATAAAGACTTTCAGTGAAGCTGTTGTCAATGAATTTGGGGCCTGATTCAGAGCCGCTCGTAAGCGGCCGCTTGTTCGTTCCGAGCAATGTTCGCACATCTGCGCATGCGTATGGGTTGTAATGCGCATGCGCCAACCAGTCAGTGCGGTCGGAAATCGTGTGCTCGCAAAATAGCGAATGCCTGCTAATTTGAGTGACAGGATGAGGCGTTTGTGGGTGGTAACAGGGGAAGGTGCTTGAAAACGGGGAGTGGAGATCCGAACGCAGGCATGCCAAACGGTCAAAACGGGCGTTTTAAGGGTGTGCATAATTAACAAAGCAGCGTCATCGACCACGTCACTTGGTTGTCTTTTAGCCTGAACTGCTCGCATGATTGCGGTAGGAAAATGCTACCACAAGAATAGCGAGCAGTTCATACGCCTTTCGATGTACTCGATTAATATAATAAATAGCAGAGATGACGTATGATGCGAGCGGCCATGAGGCGTCTTTACAAAATAGCGAGCGCATGTTTCGTTCGCTCGTTCAGGCATAGAGGCGTCAACGGACCGCAAAGAGCGAGCGCTTAATTTAAATATCCGGCCCCTTTTTCAGAATGACCGTCCGCAAATAGCTTCCGGCTCTGAATCAGGCCCTTGGTCCTTACCCTGTAAACCAAAATTATAGCGAAGTTCTCCGTTCCAAAATATTGTATAAACAGTCTGTTTGTGCTACCAAGAATTTGTCCTCCACTCCCCTGAAGTCCAAACAAGGTCAAGTTTTCAAGGGCCAACGTGCGGAATTTGATGCATCCAAGGAAAGTGGCACTATAGAATCAGCATCCCTGAACGTGAGATGTGCGCCCATCTCCTTGACCTCTTCATACTGTGGTACCTCCCAAAACACCATCAAAATGGGTCATGTTTCGCTTAGTTCCTCCCAGGATATAAAGTACCCTCAACTCATACCAAATAGTCAAGACACATACTACCAAGAATCCTGCACTGCAACGTTCCTAAATAACCCTCCCAATCAAAAAAGGAGGCCATCCGGTTTTCCTTCTAGTTCATGATACTACTCTGCTACTACTATCTGGTGTCACCATACAACTCTGCTACTACAATCTACTGTCACCTTACTACTCTACTACTACTATCTGCAGTCACCATACTACTCTGCTACTACTATCTGCAGTCACCATACTACTCTGCTACTGCTATCACCATAATACTCTGCTACAACTATCTGCTGTCACCAAAATACTCTGCTACTACTACCTGCTGTCACCAAAATACTCTGCTACTACTACCTGCTGTCACCAAAATACTCTGCTACTACTACCTGCTGTCAGCATACAACTCTGCTACTACTACCCAGTGATCGCGGTGAGCGACAAAATTTGTGGGTCCCAGGGACCCACCACTTAAAATGTATGCTTTAGAGCTCCACATATGCCTCAGACCTCCCCACATGCCCCTAAAATGCAGATCTGATACCCCCAACAGCATCAGATATCCCCACAAGCCCCTTAAATGCATGTTTTAATGCCTCCATGATCTTTCAGGTAATATGACTTGTCTGTTCACAAAACCCATAGTGAATAAGTAGGCCTACCATATCATCCCTTTAAACTGGGACACTCATGGATTACACAGGTTCTGTGGCTCATTAAAACCAGGTGAAATCCAGGCATGAAGTCAGCCAGTCACAGAACCTTTGTAATTAATTCACGTGTCCTGTTTTAAAGTGATATTATGGTTAGCCACTTTAGGTAATAGGCATATTTATCAAAGGATAAATGCCTGGTCTTTACACATTATTTCGCACAATAATGCCCTTTACACATTATGCCATGCAGTAATACCCCTTACAAAATGATGCCGCACATAATGCCCTTTAGTCCCCATATGCATTGCACCCAGTAGCAGTCCCCCTGTGCATTGCCCCCAGCAGCAGTCCCCCTGTGCACTGCCCCCAGCAGCAGTCCCCCTGTGCACTGCCCCCAGCAGCAGTCCTCCTGTGCACTGCCCCCAGCAGCAGTCCTCCTGTGCACTGCCCCCAGCAGCAGTCCCCCTGTGCATTGCCCCCAGCAGCAGTCCCCCTGTGCATTGCCCCCAGCAGCAGTCCCCCTGTGCATTGCCCCCTGTATGCCTTCAACCACCTATACAGTCCAATGAAGGTATCTGCCCCAATAGGTGTTAGTGACCTGGGCATTAGGCCCAGTCCACTAAAGGCCAAATAGGTGGGCCCTCTAGTGGCCTGGGCCTAATGTCCAAGTCACACACCTATTTGGGGGCATATACCTTCAATTGGGCCTAATGCTCCATATGTTGCCCGGGCCTTGTGCCCGCCTATAGACCCACAGGCCTATTGCCTGAATTTATCCCATGGGCCTAGTGCCCGACAACCCTGGTGGTCTAGGAAGGAGTAAAATTCCGGTGGCCCAAGGCCGCCTACCGGTACGGTGGAAGAGGCTGCGGGGGGGGAGCTTTGTTAGCTCTTTTGCTTTCCTCCACCGCAGTCCTCTTCGGTCCTCAGCTTGAGTCTTCTGCCACTGGCCCGTCCTGGCCAGCGGCACCGCCTCTTCCTTATTGATCACGCCGTCTTCTGGCCTCTTGCGTGGCCGCCAGAACTGTTGCCGCGCCTCTCTTCTCTTGTTTTCGGGAGGTCTTCACTCCTCCCCTCCGCCGATGGACTGAACGTTCCCGCTCAGCCACGAGTGGGTGGGGCTATGACGCTGCGAGCCGCGATTGGCTCATCACGTCTGCCTCCTATTGGCTGCTGGACCGCGAGCCAAAAGCTTGCGGCCAGTGCCAAACAACCGCCGCCGCTACTTGGCTTCTGGGCAGCGAGCTCCGCTCAGCTCACGCTCGGAGCCAAGTTTCTCTCGCCGCCACTGGTGGAAGGGACCAGGCAGTCCCTTCACCAGGTACCCGCCGCGGTGGCTTACCCGGCGCTGGGAACAAACACTGTCCCAGCGCCGGGCACGGACGCTGTGCCAATGCTGGGATCAGACACTTGATCCCAGCACGGCTTTCCAGAGCAGCAGCCAATGAGAGTCTATCTGACTCTCATTGGCTGCTCTAACAGACAGCGTTATGTCTGTCTCTGCAGGAGGACGCGCTGTGCTGCAGCCAGCTGTCAGGGATTGGCCACAGCACAGCGCGTCCCCGGGGACCCGGCTACTTTAAAAAAGTGAGTCCCCAGTGCCCGATATCGGGTAAAATACGCGCTATAGCGCGTATTTGCGAACACTGCTACCTGCTGTTACCATGCAACTCTGCTACTACTATCTGCTGTCAGCATACTACTCTGCTACTACTCTGCTAATAGTTAAAGTACAAAATAGATGCAGAAATAACAGCAGACTGTAGCAGGAATTACATTTAGTCCTCAGCACACGCCTCCACCAGATAATAAATCACAGGACAAGACATTAGTGTAATGTGGATTTGAAGGTGAGATTGTGACACATCTGGAGTACGTTTCATGTTCTGCAGAACCATACATGTCTACTCTTTCGGAATGGCTGAGAGGTCATTCTGCAAAGTAAAGTTTACTTTGCCGAATGACAGCCGGAGCGTGAGGCAGTGTGGTGTGTTGCTACGGCAACCTTCAGGTGCACAGCAGTAATGTCATCCGGCGAGCATCCCTGGATGGGCGGGAGTGCTACAGAGTGCTCCACCGTCAACTGCAATTACGTGTAACAGGGATACAAAGTAAGCGTTTTTGTACACTTATATTGTTTGCTACATATCCTGATGACAGAGTTCTCTGTAAACTCCAAAATGTTGATAATGTTGTAGTATGCATATACTTATATAAAGTGGAGTGCTGTGCCTGGTATGTACTGTATATACATATACATACAGTGCATACACACACATTATCATACCTCCCAACATGACCCTCTCCAGGAGGAACACATTGCTCTGGTCCTGGACTTCCCTGGTAAGAGGTGGGGCTGCACCGCAGTTCAAAATTCAAATAGGGGACACACACCAACTGTCATTTCACACTCTGCCAAACATCACTGGCTGGGACTCACTGGCAGTTGGTGTGACTCCCCTATTTGAATTTCGGACTGTACTGCAGCCTCACCTCTGGAGCCTCCACCAATAAATTACCAGGGAAGTCCAGGACCAGAGCATTGTGTCCTTCCTGGAGAGAGTCATGTTGGGAGGTATGCTTTTTATTTATATATATATATATATATATATATATATACAAGGCACTGAAATGTTGCAAATTATGATTGCCTAAAGTGTGTTTATGCAAGAGTGGAGTGTCGCTTCAACTATTACTGCAACTATTACTACATATTCCGGTGAGCACCCGGTAATTCAGCAGGCACCCCTCGTAGGATTCCACTACCAAATGCAGTGAGTGACAGTATTGTATTTTTCTATATCTCTCTCTGTATACATCCATATACACATACAGCGGGCAAAATAAGTATTGAACACATCAACATTTTTCTCAGTAAATATATTTGTAATAGGGCTACTGTAATTACATTTTCACCAAATGTCAGCAACAACCCATGCAATCCACACATGCAACGAAATCATATATGTCCATAAATTAAGTTATGAGTAATAATGTGAAATGACACAGGGAAAAAATATTAAACATATGAAAAAAGGGAGGTCCAAAAAGGCATGGAAAGCCAAGACACCAGCTGAAATCTATCAGTAATTAGAAAGCAATCCTGCCCATTGTCAGTGCAAATTAATATAAACTGGTTCAGTCCCAACTGATGGCCTATAAAAAGGTGTCTCATTACCAAGGTGTCACACAAGAAACATCTCATCATGGGTAAAAGCAAAGAGCTCTCTCAAGACCTTCGCAACCTTATTGTTGTAAAATATTCTGATGGCATTGGTTACAGAAGGATTTCTAAACTTCTGAATGTTCCAGTGAGCACTGTTCGGGCCATAATCCGGAAGTGGAAAGAACATCATTTCACCATAAACCGACTTTGACCAGGTGCAATATACAACAGAGTGAAAATAATTATCAGAAGAGTTGTCCAAGAGCCAAGGACCACTTGTGGAGAGCTTCAGAAAGACCTGGAATTAGCAGGTACAATTGTTTAAAAGAAAACAATAAGTAATGCACTCAACTGCCATGGCCTGTATGCATGCTCACCAAACAAGACTCCATTGATAAAGAAAAAGCGTGTTGAAGCTCGTTTAAAGTTTGCTGCATAACATTTGGACGAGCCTGTGAAATACTGGGAGAATATAGGCCCTCATTCAATGGCGCTCGCAAAATGAGATCGGTCGCTCTGAATGTGGGTGGCCGCTTGTGTTTTGAAGTGCGGCATCCTGGTCGTTACCACCCACAGCTTTAGTGACCGACCAGGTTGATGGTCGCGATGGTCAAGACCATCGGGGCTTGCGACGAGAGCCTGAGGTTGGGTCTTGGCAACCTCAGGCCCCAGGGAGCTTCCTGCTCTGATTGAGCAGGAAGCTCCAAACTGACATCGCTGCTGTCAGTGCGGCCGCCCACAAAACGGCAGGCATTCCTTAAGGAACGCCTCAGTTTGTGAAACCACCCCCCAACCCCGCCTACTAAACGAGGCGAGCCCTGGAGTGAGAGAATTTCAGGGCCTAAACATCGACCCGCTTGCGAGCGGGTCTGAATAAGGTCCATAGTCTGCTCTGATGAGACCAAAATTTAACTCTTTGGATGCCATAATACACACCATGTTTGGAGGAGAAATGGCACTGCACATCACCCCAAAAACACCATGCCAACAGTGAAGTAGGGAACATCATGGGGTGGGGCTGTTTTTCAGCATACGGTACTGGCATACTTCATATATTTGAAGTAAGGATGAATGGATAAAAATACTAAGACATTCTTGATAAAAATATGCTGCCATCTACCAGGATGCTGAAGATGAAATGAGGGTGGACATTTCAGCAAGACAATGATCCCAAACACACAGCCAAGGACACTCTCAATTGGTTTGAGAAAGAAAATAAAGGTGCTAGAATGGCCCAGCCAATAACCTGACTTAAATCCAACTGAAGTCTATGGAAAGAACTAAAGATCAGAGGGCCTGATTCAGAGGCACTCACAAAAAGCAAGCGCTCGCTCTGAATCAGGGCGGGCGCTGGTTTTTTTAGTTGCGGCCTCCTGGCCGCTCGCATAGCTGTGGGTGACCACCCACGGCTATTGCGAGCGGCCAGGATAATGGTCACGATGGTCAAGACCATCGCGACCATAGGGCTTGCGACAAGACCCTTGTGGTAGGGTCTCGTGGCCGCAAGCCCCAGAGATCTTCTGGCTCTAATGTCAGTGGGGCCGCCCACAAACGGCAGGCGTTCGCTTGGGAACGCCTCCGTTTGTGAAACCACCCCCCGGCCATGCCTACAAAACGGGGCGAGCTATCGATCAACATTGACAGCTGCCCCTTTTGTAGTGAGCCACGGAGCGAGTGCTTTTTGCGCTCGCTCCGGGGCTAGCGCGTGCGCACTGGGCCACCATCGACCCGCTTGCGAGCGCTATGCACTTGCGAGCGGGTCTGAATCAGGCCCAGAGTTCATAGAAGAGGCCCACGGAACCGTCAAGATTTGAAGACTGTTTGTGTGGAAGAATGGGCCAAAATCACACCTGAGCAATGCATGCGACTAGTTTCTCCATACAGGAGGCATCTTGAAGCTGTCATTACCAACAAAGGCTTTTGTACGAATTATTAAATACATTTCAGTAAGCGTGTTCAATACTTTTTCCCTGTGTCATTTCACATTATTACACATTACTTTTATAGACATCTATGGTTTGAATTCTTTGCATTTGTGGAATGCATGGGTTGTTGCTGACATTTGGTGAAAATTTCATTACAATAGCCCCATTACATTTATATTTACTGAGAAAAATGTTTGTGTTAAATACTTATTTTACCTGCTGTATATAAATATGTCATGTGGGAACCTTTGTGGAGCCATATAATTAAATGTTGATGTGCCCAATACTTATTTTAGTGTATGTATGTGTATGTCTTATATATATAAAAACATTTTCTGACGGCACTACCTCACTACTTGACCCCTAACAGGGCAGCTAGTCTGCAAATGTAAGTCTCTTATAGTCCTGTGTCTCACAGGTATAGTCATGGCCTCCTGGCTCTATTGTGGTTCTTCCTTCCCCATGGGGGGCAGCCCTACAGCTTGGCTACTACAGCTTCACACAAACACAGAGATTTGTGGTCCTCCCTGTCCCATGCAGGTCTGCCCACTAGGCTCTATATCTGCTGTAGTCGCACTTGAGATAGTTTCCCCTGGCAGCCTGACTGGTTTGCCTCATCAGTCTCACCTGGACTCTGTAAACAAGGCAGCCGTTAGGTATGGTCACATTTCCTTTTTCATCCCTGTGTGGGTGGATACCTCCAGCCCCACACAGACTCCAAGGCTCCCTATCTCTATTTATCGTCATATTGCCACTATCTATTTTATTGATAAAGCATTTTTTTCCGGTACAGGTGTTCTGCTATTGCCATTGTTTGTGTCTCAGCCCTAGTATTAGAATAGGGTTGAACTTAATGGACATTTATTTTTTACAGCATAAAAATGTTTATTATAAGTGCTTGGATTTGTTACTGTAAACATGTTGTGCCTTAGGAGTTCCTGTATTCTCAGCCAGAACTGTTTATATTCTGAGCTGACACTTTAAGGAAGTCTATTTTTAATTCTCAGAACATGTGTGGTCATTGAAAGGTTAATGAACATCTATAAATTAAGTACAGGATGTCTTCATTATTTCCTGTGTATTCTCAGTGTGTGAAGAATGTCAAGGAGGATAACCCCCCCCCAAATAAAAATAAAAACCCACGGATCCCCAAATAGACTGGTAGAACTAAAGTGCAAATGTACAGTATGTTAGGCTAGGCTTTAATAGATCATGGTTTGGACCAGCTTACAGAGCTATGATGAGTGTTAGTGGAGAGGATGCTAATCAGGATTGTAGTTGTTGACTTTGTGGGACTCTCTTCTCTCAAATCCAGGAAGGGACGTCCCGGGTGCAACTGCAGGGAATGTGGTGCAGTGAGTTGTGTAATCACAGCCTTTCCTTACTGCAGAATGCTACATTTGGCTATATTTTGCAGATGTGGGATGGTTTAATGGCATCATGGCTCCATCCAGTTCACCGCATCAGTAAACAGAATTCAGGAGGGTTGTCTACGAAATTTGGGAGTCTCTTGAAAATTACAGGGGAGTAGGCAAATGTCTAGTTACGCCCTGGTTAGCTGGTTAATTGGCTTCTCACTTATGTAGATTGGTCTTTGTGTGGGACAAATTATACTGCTTTACACTAATGTCCCGGGTCTGGTGCAGTAGAACTGGCCTGCTGGTGCTTGGAGATTACATCTTCTCCAAGTGCTGGAAAATCCGGAAATCGCCATCCTGTAAACAGGACCCAGATTACAAGTTTACACTGCAGGGTTATACGGGTCGTTCTCATGTTAAACACTGCAAACTACCCTGGCCGGATCGCTGGGTCACTCGACACGGGAATCCAACCCTGGCTTTTTTTACACCTAGCAGCAACCCGGGTTAACCTAGCAATAACCAAGGTTTTAGCTGTGGTGTAAAAGGGGTATTAGAATATAAGTTATAAAGGGGCAGGTATTGACATGCCTATGGTTTTTTGATTGTACATTGCCATGGATTATGATGGCACTATATATAATTCAGGGTAATAACCACCATTTACACTGGGGTATTTTTGAAGTGTGTTTAGAAACACTTTGTGCAACTCAAGCCACCAAGTTTCAGTATTGTTTAACTATCCTGACTTTCTTACAGTGTAATAAAAAATATCGGAGTATGTTTTGGTTTGACATTTCATTCAGTACTATGGGCCTGATTCAGAGTCAGACCCGCTCACAAGCGCTATGCGCTCGCAAGCGGGTCGATGGCCGGGCAGTGCACACGTGTGCGAGCCCCGGAGCGAGTGAGAAAATGTTGATCGACAGCTCGCCCCGTTTTGTGGGCGGGGAGGGGGGAGGCTGGTCAAACGGAGGCGTTCCTGAAGGAACGCCTGCCGTTTGAGGGCGGCCCTACTGACATCATGAGTGATGTCAGTAGTGAGCTTCTGGCTCTATTAGAGCCGGAAGCTCACTGGGGTTTGCGGCAGACGAGACCCTACCACAAGGGTCTCGTCGCAAGCCCGATGGTCGTGACCATCACCTGGCCACTCACAAAAGCAGCGAGCGGGTCTCAATCAGGGCCCATGTTCCTAGCCTGTCAACCTCCCGATCAGCAGAGAGCGACTGTGTGAGAAACTGCACATATTGATCATAACCACTGATCGAAGCATGACCATTCTATAGGGTCCCTCCCTATATAAGTAGTTCCTCTGCTATTACCAGATGGCACAAAGAAAAATATGCCCCATAGACTGTATTAGTACTGTGAAATGACAAACATATGACAGCCACTCCCACCAGTTATCAAATATCATAGTTTTTTTTTATATTCCCGCTTCCGACCAAAGGTCTGATTCAGCAGCAGATGCAATGGCAATTGCGGACGCAGATCGAGCGACTGTCTGCCATTGGGCATGCGTATAAGCCGCGGTGCGTGTGCGCAGTGATCGCATTGTGATTACAGATGCACGGAGGAATCCATCTCAAAGTGAGTGACAGGCTGTCAGCGTTTGGGGGTGGTTCGAAAAACTCAGGCGCGTCTGTCCTTTTGAACACCGTCTCATGGGCGTGCATAAATTAGCCACTGCGATTGCATATGCAGCATGAGAGCTCTCTGGGTGCGAGGAGACTTGCTGTGTTTACAGCTGGTTAGACTTGTAAATGCTGCGTGACTGCCCTATGTGTGTGAATGGTACTGATACTTACACAGAAAAGCGACATTGGACTGAGAAGAAAGCAGCAGTGGGCGTCTCTATGTCGGCTGCGCTTTGGCAAGCATTAGCATATTTTAGCAACTGCGATCCGTAGGCGATAGCATTTGCGTCCGCTGCCGAATCCGTCCCCAAGTACGTAACAGCAGATTGGCTCGCAAACAAACCCTCCAATACAGCAGCAGAAAATAGTAAAAGTAAAAATAAAATCATGGACCCATACTATTTTACAAAGAGACTGTGAATTTGGGGATGGGGAAGATTACACCAATTGAGACAATCCAGTGGTTAGAAAAGGCCTAGCACATGACCCTTTATCTAGTGGTGTACGATAGGCAGCTTCCACATGGCTATGTAACTAGCCTAATTAAGAAAAGTTTGGCTCCAATAACTAACACCAGTTAGTCAGATGGTTTTAGCGGTTGGTACCTTTTATGGACGGATTATAGTGTGATCCCTCTCTGGCAGCCTTCAGACTTCTCCCCAGTTGGTAATCATAATTGTATTCTGCACATGGCCTGTGGCAATAGCTGCCACGTTACAGCCATGGACAAAATTTTTGAGAATGACACAAGTATTGGTTTTCACAAAGTTTGCTGCTTCAGTGATTTGAGACCTTTTTGTCGGATGTTACTATGGTATACTGAAGTACAATTATAAGCATTTCAGAAGTGTCAAAGGCTTTTATAGACAATTACATTAAGTTTATGCAAAGAGTCAATATTTGCAGTGTTGACCCTTCTTTTTCATGCCCTGGCATGCTGTCAATCAACTTCTGGGCCACATACTGACTGATGGGAGCCCATTCTTGCCCAATCAATGCTTGGAGTTTTCAGAATTTGTGGGGCTATTGTTTGTCCACCTGCCTCTTGAGGATTGACCACAAGTTCTCAATGTGATTAAGGTCTGGGGAGTTTCCTGGCCATGGACCCAAAATTTTGATGTTTGTTCCCCAAGCCACTCAGTTATCACTTTTGCCTTATGGCAAGGTGCTCCATCATGCTGGAAAAGGCATTGTTCTCACCAAACTGTTCTTGGATGGTTGGGAGAAGTTGCTCTTGGAGGATGTTTTGGTACCACACTTTATTCATGGCTGTGTTCTTAGGCAAAATTGTGAGTGAGCCCACTCCCTTGGCTGAGAAGGAACCCCACACATGAATGGTCTCAGGATGCTTTACTGAACTCCAGCTTCCGGCTGCCCCCACAGGCACAATGGGAGAGATGTCATGACGTCTCTCCCATAGTTCCGAGGAGCAGCCGGCGGGGCAGACGGCTGTGGACGCAGGAGCGGAGTTTAAGGTAAGTATTGTTTGATTTTCTTTCCTGTGTAAGCGGCACTACAGGGGGCATTACTATAGGGGCACTGCGGAAGGGGGCATTACTATAGGGGCACTGCTGCAGGGGGCTTTACTAAGGGGCATTACTATGGGGGCACTGCTCAAGAGGGCATTATTATAGGGCTACTGCTGCAGGGGGCATTACTATAGGGTAATGCTGCAGGTTCCATTACTATAGGGGCACTACTACAGGGGGCATTACTATAGGGGCACTACTACAGGGGGCATTAATATAGGGGCATTGCTGCAGGGGGGCATTATGTGTAAATGGCATAATATGTGGAATTATGTGTAAAGGGCATTACAATATGTAGCATTATGTGTAAAGGGCATTAGAATATGTGGCAGTATGTGTAAAGGGCATTACAATATGTAGTATTATGTGTAAAGGGCATTAGAATATGTAGCATTATGTGTAAAGGGCATTACAATATGTAGCATTATGTGTAAAGGGCATTAGAATATGTAGCATTATGTGTAAAGGGCATTAGAATATGTGGCATTATGTGTAAAGGGCATTACAATATGTGGCATTATGTGTAAAGGGCATTAGAATATGTGGCATTATGTGTAAAGGGCATTACAATATGTAGCATTATGTGTAAAGGGCATTACAATATGTAGCATTATGTGTAAAGGGCATTAGAATATGTAGCATTATGTGTAATGGGCATTAGAATATGTGGCATTTATGTGTAAAGGGCATTAGAATATGTGGCATTTATGTGTAAAGGGCATTAGAATATGTGGCATTATGTGTAAAGGGCATTCGAATATGTAGCATTATGTGTAAAGGGCATTAGAATATGTGGCATTATGTGTAAAGAGCATTAGAATATGTAGCATTATGTGTAAAGGGCATTAGAATATGTGGCATTATGTGTAAAGGGCATTACAATATGTGGCATTATGTGTAAAGGGCATTACAATATGTGGCATTATGTGTAAAGGGCATTACAATATGTGGCATTGTGTAAAGGGCATTACAATATGTAGCATTATGTGTAAAGGGCATTAGAATATGTAGCATTATGTGTAATGGGCATTAGAATATGTGGCATTATGTGTAAAGGGCATTAGAATATGTGGCATTATGTGTAAAGGGCATTAGAATATGTGGCATTATGTGTAAAGGGCATTACCATATGTGGCATTATGTGTAAAGGGCATTACAATATATGGCATTATGTGTAAAGGGCATTACAATATGTGGCATTATGTGTAAAGGGCATTAGAATATGTAGCATTATGTGTAATGGGCATTAGAATATGTGGCATTATGTGTAAAGGGCATTAGAATATGTGGCATTATGTGTACAGGGCATTAGAATATGTAGCATCATGTGTAAAGGGCATTACAATATGTGGCATTATGTGTAAAGGGCATTAGAATATGTAGCATTATGTGTAAAGGGCATTACTATATGTGGCATTATGTGTAAAGGGCATTAGAATATGTGGCATTATGTGTAAAGGACATTACAATATGTACCATTATGTGTAAAGGGCATTAGAATATGTGGCATTATGTGTAAAGGGCATTAGAATATGTAGCATTATGTGTAAAGGGCATTAGAATATGTGGCATTATGTGTAAAGGGCATTAGAATATGTGGCATTATGTGTAAAGGGCATTAGAATATGTGGCAGTATGTGTAAAGGGCATTAGAATATGTGGCATTATGTGTAAAGGGCATTACTATATGTGGCATTATGTGTAAAGGGCATTAGAATATGTGGCATTATGTGTAAAGGGCATTACAATATGTGGCATTATGTGTAAAGGGCATTAGAATATGTGGCATTATGTGTAAAGGGCATTACCATATGTAGCATTATGTGTAAAGGGCATTAGAATATGTGGCATTATGTGTAAAGGGCATTAGAATATGTAGCATTATGTGTAAAGGGCATTACCATATGTGGCATTATGTGTAAAGGCCGCATTACAATATGTAGCATTATGTGTAAAGGGCATTACTATATGTGGCATTATGTGTAAAGGGCATTACTATATGTGGCATTATGTGTAAAGGGCATTACTATATGTAGCATTATGTGTAAAGGGCATTAGAATATGTGGCAGTATGTGTAAAGGGCATTACAATATGTGGCATTATGTGTAAAGGGCATTAGAATATGTGGCATTATGTGTAAAGGGCATTACAATATGTGGCATTATGTGTAAAGGGCATTACTATATGTGGCATTATGTGTAAAGGGCATTAGAATATGTGGCATTATGTGTAAAGGACATTACAATATGTACCATTATGTGTAAAGGGCATTAGAATATGTGGCATTATGTGTAAAGGGCATTAGAATATGTAGCATTATGTGTAAAGGGCATTAGAATATGTGGCATTATGTGTAAAGGGCATTAGAATATGTGGCATTATGTGTAAAGGGCATTAGAATATGTGGCAGTATGTGTAAAGGGCATTAGAATATGTGGCATTATGTGTAAAGGGCATTACAATATGTGGCATTATGTGTAAAGGGCATTAGAATATGTGGCATTATGTGTAAAGGGCATTAGAATATGTGGCATTATGTGTAAAGGGCATTAGAATGTGGCAGTATGTGTAAAGGGCATTACAATATGTGGCATTATGTGTAAAGGGCATTACAATATGTGGCATTATGTGTAAAGGGCATTACTATATGTGGCATTATGTGTAAAGGGCATTAGAATATGTGGCATTATGTGTAAAGGACATTACAATATGTACCATTATGTGTAAAGGGCATTACTATATGTGGCATTATGTGTAAAGGGCATTAGAATATGTGGCATTATGTGTAAAGGGCATTACAATATGTGGCATTATGTGTAAAGGGCAATAGAATATGTGGCATTATGTGTAAAGGGCATTAGAATATGTGGCAGTATGTGTAAAGGGCATTAGAATATGTGGCATTATGTGTAAAGGGCATTAGAATATGTGGCATTATGTGTAAAGGGCATTAGAATGTGGCATTATGTGTAAAGGGCATTAGAATATGTGGCATTATGTGTAAAGGGCATTACAATATGTGGCATTATGTGTAAAGGGCATTAGAATATGTGGCATTATGTGTAAAGGGCATTAGAATATGTGGCAGTATGTGTAAAGGGCATTACAATATGTGGCATTATGTGTAAAGGGCATTACAATATGTGGCATTATGTGTAAAGGGCATTACAATATGTGGCATTATGTGTAAAGGGCATTACAATATGTGGCATTATGTGTAAAGGGCATTACAATATGTGGCATTATGTGTATGATGGACGGGGGGCGCCAAATTACTGTCTTGCCCCGGGTGACAAAAATCCTAGTTTCGGCCCTGATAGTAAAATCTGACAAAAAGGTCTAAAAACACTGAAGCAGCAAAGTTTGTGAAAACCGATACTTGTGTCATTCTCAAAACTTATGTCCATGGCTATACTGTAAACCTCTTCGAGGGGATAGAGGACCTCATTCAGAGGCGGTCGCACGGAGCGATTGGACGTAGCGAGCGATGTTTTTTTCAACTGCGCATGCGTGTACATGACAGTGTGCGTGCACAAGCCTGTCTTTCCGACCGCAATCCTCTTGCTCGTTAGTCACTACAAGGTCGTAGCTGTGATTGACATTTCGTGCCGTTTGTGGGTGGTTACAGGGGAAGGTGCTTGTGAACGGGGGTGTGGTGGTGCGCATGCAAGCGTGTTGACCTTAAAATGGGCGTTTTAAGGGCGTGCATATATTACTGAGCAAGTCGTCACACTTGTTGCAATAACGATGCTACTGCTCGTAGTGCTAAAGGTAGCCCAGGGTCTACCTTAAGCATTGCGAGTGCAGGCGATGGTTTCTGCCTCAATCGACGTCTGTAGGCAATTAACACTGTAACGGGTGGTAATCGTGCTGACGTAGGTTGCCGCCTACGACCGACTCTGAATTAGGCCGTAGAGATAGGAGGTGTGCTTTCATTGTTGTGGGTGTTTCCGCGCTTACGATGTGCGTTGCGATTGAGCGCTCGTTTTGCATATTCTCGATCACTTTGGGTGCGACCGATCGCTCCCGAGCGACCGCCTCTGAATGAGGGCCAGACTCCCATCGAAGCCACTGTATCGAATGATCATTCCTCATTGCCTCAATGAGTAATAATACTTTTCAGGTCCTACTGCCATCAATGATAAATGTATCCCATAAGCGCAAATATTTCTTTCATTTTGTAACCGGCATAATTTGGAGTATCTGGCTGCTCACACGAGTCCCTCATCCTGTCCACGCTTATGACATTGCAGCATCTATACTATAGGTCACCTGGCAGGCCACCAGCTGTGTTAAACTGAGATGTAAATGAACTCTATTTTCTAATCTGAGGATGACCTGCTGACAGATAATAGTGTTCTCATTTTATTTTGCTAAATCGTAGACAAAGCCAGCATTGGCACATTGGACGTACTCAAGTCAAACATTCCGCCTGGTGTATTGTACTTATTCAGAAAAGGTTTGGTAACAAATTGCTACGTTCTATAAGCTCCGTTGTTCTAAAAGAATGCATTAGATCAGTATGCAAAGTACACCCACTGTCCGCCTTAATGCGGGTATTGTGCTACGGTGACAGATGACAGAATGACGCATTTATTAAGGAGTGATTGCTAAAAGAGTGAAGATGACTAACCCATGAAAAGTAGATCATTTATACATGAGAGATAGAAAGCAGAATAATGTGCAGAATAGAACTTACATTAAATTTCATAACATAGAGGCGGAGAGGGTGGGGCTGACACTGAAGAAATTTTTTGTAACTGTGGTTTCCATAATGTGCCCAGTGGGATATTATATAGAGAATGTGAAATAATAGAAAATGATGGTTATAGGGATTTGTACAGTGAGTAAAATGAGGGCATTGTAGCAGGCAGGAGTGAGCTCCAATTATTCTCCCTGTGGAGAAAGGGGATCTTGTGCCCACTGGTGTCCATGATGGTCTATGTACTAAGCCTTGGATAAAGTACCATTCTATCCGCTCATAACTATCATTTTTTAAGCACAGCCTGAAGTGACAGTTAAAATTGGCTGGTACTTTATCTCTCTCCACTTTATCTCTCTCCAAGAACTTAGGAGCTAATTCAGACCCGGTCGCTAGATGCGTTCGCTCGCACCCAGCGTATGCAACTCCAGCGCACGCCCAGCAAGGCAGGCAATCGCACGGCAAGGCATTAGCACGTCCACTATGTCTTGGCGTGCGATCACTTTGTGTATGCAGACGCCCACTAGCCAGTCTTAAGACGTCCCACTTGCGCACTTCATCTCCTGGAAGTCCATGAAACCATTGGTACATCGAGCACCATCGGATGCGATCGCAGCGCTTGAGGTTGACTATATCTTGCCGGAAGCACTGCGATCACTTCAGTGTGAAATACAACCAGGTGATGTGTACTATGACGCTGCCTGTTAATTAGGCACGCCTCTGAAACGGTGTTGAGACGCTCAGGCACGCCTGCGTTCGCACCTCCACTCCCCTGTTTCTAGTGGCCAGCCCCCGTTACCACCCACAAACGGCTTCTGCTGTAACTCACTCTGCTGGGCTGTCCATGCTGGGCGAGCGAGCGCTTTCCGATCTTTCACAGTTGTTCGTGCACTACGATGCATACGCAGGCGCAGATTGCAAATATCGGCCAGCTACGAGCGAACGCATCCTAGCGAGCGGGTCTGAATCAGCTCCTTAGTACATAGAACCCACAAACCCCTAAAGCACTAAAATTGTGTTAGGCACCCTTTAGCTCTTCATATGTTGTAGAGATGCAATCCAAGGCTGGCCAGAGGGCACGCTGGGACTTTCATTCTCTCCCAGAGTGCTGAGTGCGCCAGGAGAACGGAGGAGTTGACATCGGCGGGCGCGGCAAAAGCGGGGATTCAAGTAAGTGTTGTGCTTTTTTTATTTAAAAGGGGCTCTGCATAGCAGGGACTGCTACTGAGGGCACTGCATAGGGGGGACTGCTGCTGAGGGCACTATATAAGGGGCACTACTGAGGGCACTGCATAGGGGGGACTAATACTGAGGGCATTGCATCAGGGGGACTACTACTGGGGGCACTGCATAGGGGGGACTACCACTGGGGACACTATATAAGGGGGACCACTACTGGGGGCACTACAGGGAGCACTGCATAGAGGGGACCGCTACAGGGGGCACTGTATAAGGGGCACTGCATAAGGGCGACCACTACTGGGGGCACTGCTTAGGGGGACCAACACTAGCGGCACTGTATAAGGGGCATTACTGGGGGGCAATGGAAAAGGTGTACTACTGGGGGCACTGTATAAGGGTGCATTACTGGGGGCACTGTATAAGGGGCACTGTTACTGGAGACATTACAAAAGGGGCACTACTACAGTGAGCATTGCAAGAGGGGCACTACTACTACTAATGGTGGTGCGTCATGTTGACATGCCCCATTTTCCAGTGAAAACGCCCTTTGTGACATTTGACCACACCTAGAGAGAGTGAAATGGGTGGCAACGGGCAACCGCGGGGGGCCTCTGGTTGAGTTACCCATTTTTACAGCCATCTGGGAAAACCACCCAAGATTCGGGAGTCTCTCATAAATTCCAGATGCACATACAAGAATGCATTACTTCCAGAATAATGATAAAATTTATAATATATGTTTTATAAATTGTTAATTTTTGTAATATCTCAGGTGTACCCATGCTCACAGCAGGCATTATTTTGATGTCCACTGCCAGTTGGAATTTCGAACTATATATAGACAGTAAAAAGGTCGACAATGTCTAGATAGACACTAGATGTTAGAGAGTCAATAGGTCGACTGGGACAAAAGGTTGACAGGGACAAAAGTTCGACACACTAAAGGTCGACATGTAAGAAGGTCAACAGTTACAAATGGTCAACAGGGTCAAAAGGTTGACTTGAAAATGGTCAACACATGCTTTTTTATATATATTTTTTAGGGTTAGGTTTAGGGTTAGGCACTTACCCCGACAGTTAAGGTTAGGCACCAGGAGGGAGGGTTAGGCACTTAACGGAGGGTTAGGTTTAGGCACTAGAAGGGACGGATAGGATCAAGCACATACCCCGACGATTAGGGTTAGGCACCAGGAGGGAGGGTTAGGGTTAAGATTAGAGCTAAAAAACAAAATAATAATGTGGCGACCATTTTCGTGTCAACCTTCAATGTGTCGACATTTTGTCCCTGTCGACCTATTGACTTTCTAACATCTGGTGTCTATGTAGACACTGTCGACCTTTTTTCTGTTTATCTGTTAATCCACACCCTGTAAGTTGGATGCTATTTCACGCCCCTATACAAGCTTAGTATATCCGTATTCTCTATTAGTCCAAATGATCTGTGATTAAAGGAGTGTGGTATAATAATTTGAGGGCATGGCCAAAAATTAATAAGGGTCAATGCTCTTTAAAGTTTGTGGAAAGTCCCATAGCATGCTATTGCATCGGATGTACTAGTTTAAGTTTGAAAATTGAGGAACAGCGACAAAGCTATGCCAGATGTTGTGGTTATAGCTTATAATTGTTTAATTACATTTTAATAATTGAAGGGTTTGTTTTTTTACTTTTTGTTTTCAATATTTATATGGCAATTACTTTTTTTGACTGTTCAACTTCAATGGGATAAAAATAAAAATATTTACTGTCTGGAAATAATAATCTTGCCCCAGGCTAGTATTTAATTAGTCGTGCTGTTGTGTTTGTCAGGGAAATGAAATCATTCACATCACAAAATTTATCAATTGCAGTTTAATCAAGTGATCCTTAAAATCTATGCATCTCTGATTATGTATGAGAAATACTCTTCTTATTGCTTACATTTTTCGTAATTGGATTTATGCACTTATCAGGGACTCAAACCAGCACGTCTGTTGTTGGGCACTAAAGGTTTAAAAGAATATAAATTCCACTCACCTGATTTCATTAGCTTGTACAATGACTGCCTTTGTTAGTGTAGCCTAAACAGAAATACAAAATACTTTTAGCGGTTTCAAGAGGTTTTCCATTTAAAGACAACTTTAAAGTTATTTGTTTGTGTACTTTTTGCAAGTTTATTTTCTTTACTGTTTTGCACCAAAACCTAATTTATTTAATCTAGGCAAAGTTGTTTATTTCCAATGCCCTTGTATACTACATGTATACAAGGGTTGTGGATACATCATTCTGCCCATCTGTCCCGAGTTTGGTAGTTCCCACTCTCAGACCTTGAAAGGGCTGGAGTTTCACCCCAAAATTGGACAGGTTTGTGAGGATCAGGGGTGGAGTTTAGTTGATCTTGATTTCAAATGTGTAAATATTGACATTTAGATACATTTTGTATCCAATACCCAGATTTGAGTTCAACCTTTGGTGACTGAAGCAATATTCATTATGGCGACTGGCGACATCATCATTCACATGAATGAGGTGTACAGTACATCAGTGACATGAATTGACTGTACGAATATTGGGTCATACCACATAATGGCTGCTCCCACTGGGCCTGTTTCTGAGATGGAATCATTTGCAGCCACTTCTCCGCTGGAATCATTTACCGCCACGGTAGCCTACTTACTTCCATACGCTAAAGCGAGAATACTAAAAAGCTGTGTTCTGCGTGTGGAAGTCTATCCTGCCCACTATTTTTACATCCGCAGCTGCAACCACCATCATCACCAGTATTTAGACATGCACATACCCCATGCTGGGTGTAAAAGATCCAACTGAAACAGGTGTCCAATATCCATCTGCGTGCTACGATTGAGCATTGAAGCCGGCTTACACACCGACTACACTCCCGTGACACTCCCACGAGAAGAGTTCCATGCGCTCACATGGTCACCATGTTCTCTGTCGATTGATGGATCAGTCTGTACACACTAGGGAACTCCATCCGAGTGCGTGTACATGCTCCTGCGCAAGCGAGAAGCAGATGTCTTTCTGTGGCGCATGCACAAAATGCTGAAATCCGCCAGATCCGTGCTCACTGCGACTTGCATGCGACAAAGAATCAGGCCCACTGTTTACAAACAGGTTCCCCTAACTGCATGCATGTGGATAAAATGATGGCATTTAGCATTTTTAACTGTAATCACAATATTTCAAGCTGTTCCCCATTATATCTTTTCTTTGCCCCACATTTCCAGCTTCCGTGTAAGCCTCCTTTAGTGGCAGCAGAGCAAAGAACCAAATCTCTGTTATCACTGCTTGCAGATGAAAGAGAAATCCAAAAACTATCTAATGTTATTATCATTTCCCGGAGTATGAAGAATAAGAAAACTGGTATAGTAAAATAGCTCTGAATATACGTTAAACATAGATTTTAATGGCTGAAGAAAACATTCAGGTCTATTAGTATGCATTTTATTTGTGGAGTTTTGGTGTATATTTTTTTATTTAAAGCTGCGATAGCAGAATAAAGCCGTTTCTTTAATGGTGGCAGGTCCGGACCCATTTTTGGAGTTGTTCCTCCCTTTCCTTCCTGTAACAGCAAAACACACAGGAAAAAAACACATACACAGATTGTCTCCCCACAATAAACACACACATTGCCCGACCATGTATCAATACTACGAGCTCCGCACTACAGTAGCACTACCAACCCCACACTACAGCAACACCACCACTTCTATCACCGCATAACAGCACCACAACTACTTCTAACACTGCACAGTAGCAACATCACCATATCTAACACAGTAGCAGCACCACCACTTCTAACACTTCACAGTAGCAACACCATCACTTCTACCACCACACAGCAGCAACGCCACCACTTCTACCACCACACAGCAGCAACGCCATCACTTCTACCACCACACAGCAGCAACGCCATCACTTCTACCACCACACAGCAGCACTTCCACCACTTCTACCACCACACAGCAGCAACACCACAACTTCTACCACCACACAGCAGCAACACCACAACTTCTACCACCACACAGCAGCAACGCCATCACTTCTACCACCACACAGCAGCACTACCACCACTTCTAACACCACACAGCAGCAACACCACAACTTCTACCACCACACAGCAGCAACACCATCACTTCTACCACCACACAGCAGCAACACCATCACTTCTACCACCACACAGCAGCAACGCCATCACTTCTACCACCACACAGCAGCACTACCACCACTTCTAACACCACACAGCAGCAACACCACAACTTCTACCACCACACAGCAGCAACACCACCACTTCTACCACACAGCAGCAACACCACAACTTCTACCACCACACAGCAGCAACGCCATCACTTCTACCACCACACAGCAGCAACACCATCACTTCTACCACCACACAGCAGCAACGCCATCACTTCTACCACCACACAGCAGCACTACCACCACTTCTAACACCACACAGCAGCAACACCACAACTTCTACCACCACACAGCAGCAACACCACCACTTCTACCACCACACAGCAGCAACACCACCACTTCTACCACCACACAGCAGCAACATCACCACTTCTACCGCCACACAGCAGCAACACCACCACTTCTACCACCACACAGCAGCAACACCACAACTTCTACCACCACACAGCAGCAACGCCATCACTTCTACCACCACACAGCAGCAACACCACAACTTCTACCACCACACAGCAGCAACGCCATCACTTCTACCACCACACAGCAGCACTACCACCACTTCTAACACCACACAGCAGCAACACCACAACTTCTACCACCACACAGCAGCAACACCACCACTTCTACCACCACACAGCAGCAACACCACCACTTCTACCACCACACAGCAGCAACATCACCACTTCTACCACCACACAGCAGCAACACCACCACTTCTACCACCACACAGCAGCAACACCACAACTTCTACCACCACACAGCAGCAACACCATCACTTCTAACACTTCACAGTAGCAACACAATCACTCCTAACTCCACTCAGCAGCAACACCATCACTTCTACCACCACACAGCAGCAACACCATCACTTCTACCACCACACAGCAGCAACACTATCACTTCTACCACCACACAGCAGCAACACCATCACTTCTACCACCACACAGCAGAAACACCACAACTTCTACCACCACACAGCAGAAACACCACAACTTCTACCACCACACAGCAGCAACACCATCACTTCTACCACCACACAGCAGTACTACCACCAAATCTAACACCCCACTGCAGAACCACCACATCTAACACCCCACTGCAGCAACACCATCACATCTAACACTTCACAGTAGCAACACCATCACATCTAACACTTCACAGTAGCAACACCACCACTTCTAAGATCGCACAGCAGCAAAACCACCACCACATCTATATATATATGTATATGTGTGATGTGCATATACAATAAAACACTAAAAATACAGTGGTGTTTCAGGACAATGAAGCACAGGAGAAATGAGGTTATATGTAAGCACGAAAACTATTCTTCCTAACAGCGATAACACATACCCGGAAGGGGTCACTATTCTGTCACACCACGCCACTTGGACTCTGCACATGTCATCACCCCCAGCCAGCACACACACAGACCACAGCAGAGACTCCCTATTCCTTGATTGATACAATGAGATCTGGCCATGCCCCAAGGCTACATTCTCACCACGTTACCTGTAGTTATGGGGTAGATGTATCAAACCTTGGGGACAGATAAAGTGGACGGACACAAAGTACCAAACAACTTCTGTCACTTTAAAGGCTGTGTTCGAAAAAGGACAGTGATTGGCTGGTACTTTATCTCCCTCAATTTTATCTCTCTCCAAGGTTTGATACACCTCCCCCAAAGTCACAGAGGGTCGTAGTCTGGAATGAGCAATGGTTCTGTGAAGTCATAAAGGGGCTGTGAATTGAAAGCAGTTCTCAGGCAGCCGCAGAATCATCTGCGCGGTGCGGGCCCTCCTCTCAGCCTGGGCCTGGTACATTAGTACTGGCTGTGCCCAGATTCTCCATCAGAGTACGGCCTCCAATGTAAGCATTAAGCATCTGAGTTCACTGCCAGTTATGCAACACTCCCATACTATGCCCATATAAGACGCCTGTCTGAATAGCCACCTCACAGTCACCGCCCAGACACGCCCAATACGTTTTACACTACATTTCTGAGGGCGTGCGTCTCAATTGTTATTGTGTCTGTGTGTACACACCCTGGGACAACGTTTTAGGGATTTAGACAGCATTTTGTGTGACTCAGAATGAGGCCCATAAATTGGTCACGCTTATGTAGATCTGATTGTTCTGTATGATCACTCCCCTATTGGACCATGAGTACTGTATGGCCACATACATAACGGAAGACGGTGACCCGGATCACATGGTCCCCTACTTCATATAGTCCACCGAAATGCATGCATAGGTCTATCACCAGACCAAGGGGTCTATTCAACATGTCAATTATCGGGGTCCAAACAGACCCCGATAATTAACTTTTCTTCTCGATGCGAGCGCCAGAGCAATTCATCATTGCTCAGGTGTGGAGACATCCGATCCGAAAATCAGCTGTCCCCCCCCCCCCCCCCCCCCGAAGCGCTTCACTGCTCCTTTTCGGAGCAGTGAGACAAGTGCGCATACGTAACCTACAGGTCACACGCACAAGAATCCTGACGTCCAGTGGGAGGAGCCGGAGGGATCCGAAAGGATCCCTTTTCGTGGCCCAAGACAGGAGCGAGTAGCGCAAGCACTCACCATCTGAAGACGGCGAATGATCCCGCAATCTAGCTCCGAAAATATTGTATTTTCGGAGCTTGATTCCAGTAAGCAGGAGATATCAGTGAATGGCCCCAAAACTTAATGTTTATATTCATCTGCTTTTGTAGAAATTAAGTGATGATGAATAGAGCCCCAAAAGTTTTTCAACAAAAATAATCCATTCAGATATTATTTCTCTGATTTCTGGGAAGACAGGAAAAAGCCCCCCGGTGCCATATTTTTGGGACTATTTAGTTAAAATCTGGAACATTGTAATTATATAATTTGTTTTAATATTGTTTCTAATATTTTCACAGTTAGTTGAGCATTTGTTTTACTTTACAGTGAAATGACACATTCAGCGCTGGTCACAAGGGTCTATCATGTAGATGGCCCCATCTTCTAACCTATGCTGCATTTGTTTAAACTGCACAAAAAGTACAAATATTGAAAGTGGGAATCATGCAATAACAACAAAGACAACACAAAATCTGGTCACAAAGAGCTTACAATCTAATTTATGGTGTCAATTGTTGCATTTGCATTATGTGGTGAATTGTAGTAGAGATATTCAGGTCAGTTTTCCTTTAGTATTTATTTACGACTAGTATTTAGTGTTGCTTATAGAAAAAGAGGATTTTTTTTCCCCTCTATACAAATTGGAGGTTGGTTATCAGTTACATTTAAAACTTGCACTTCTAACATCTTACACAAAACTTGTTATTTTTCTCACTATGCCTTTGTATATGAACATCTAAGGACAAGCTTGCGCCTCACTTGACCGTTCAGTTCCAGCAGCATGTGTTTCCTGTGCGATATACGCAGAACGCAGTGTCTCTGTTTACATGTGTCGGGTGTCTTCATTGTGTGAGAAATCCACACCCAGTACAAGTTAGAAGTTCATCTTTCCTAACTCACACCAGCTATTCTAATCCCTGCAATGGAAAGTGAGCTTCTTCCAACATTTTACAGGAACCTACATCAAACTTTTGCATAATAAGTTGTTTTCTTTTAATAAGGATGAGTCAAATGTATGTTTTTCTCATGATCTGTCCAAATACACCGAGGGTTGGACAGAAAGTTTCTAATGTAAAAACAACAAAAAATAAATGCTGTTTCAGCTTAGCACAGCCAAAGCAAAATAGCGAGCTGACCTGTGCAAACAAGTGCTTCCACCATATCTGAGCACACAGTACATGTGTGTGCAAGGACGTATTTGAGCGGAAACAGTATGATTTACCACCGCCCGACAGCGGCAGCCTGACAGAGGAGGAAATCCCGATCCTCCTAAGGTACATACTAACTAACCTAATTCTACCTCCTAACCCTAACCCTCCTTAGCGGTGCCTAACCCTAGCCTCCCCCCCAAGTGCCTAACCGTAACCCCCTCTAAGTGCCTAAACCTAACCTCCCCTTCCCTGCTGCCTAAACCTAACTCTCCCGGGGGGGTGCTTAACCCTACCCTCCCTCCCAAGTGCCTAAACCTAACCCCCCCTTCCCCGCTGACTAAACCTAACCCTCCCCCCCGGGGTACCTAACCCTACCCGCCCCCTGGGGGTGCCTAACCCTACCCGCCCCCTGGGGGTGCCTAACCCTACCCTCCCCCTGGGGGTGCCTAACCCTAAGCTCCCCGGGGGTACCTAACCACCCCTGCCGCGGCTGTCCGCGCCCGGATTACCTTTGCTCGGTAAGCCGGGTGTCGGGCTCCCAGTGTAGGTCTATTGACACTTGACAGGCGTCTGGATTTTGACGCCTGTCATTTGTACCTTGCCGGGATTAAGCAGTCGGGAAGCGAGCGGTCGACATTGCCGACTGCTTCCCTTTGAGCGCACATGTGTTACAATAGTCATGCTGTTATGCTCTTAGGGCTCGATCCTATTAGGTGTGAAGGGGGCAATTTGCCTTTGCAACGGCATAGAAATGCCGGCAACGGCACGGGTATTCGCCTTCCCCCCCCCCATGGCCCAATCACACCCTGGACTTGCACATTTTGGTCACAGCCCAAACAGAAATGTGAGTCCGGATGTATATAGCCACACTTACTCAAGGGTGTGAGTAATTCACACCTAAGTGGATCATGCCCATATACTCTCGCTTAATGGTCAGAATTTTTGGGACACGAGGTGCCATGTCGCCTTCCCCTTCAAGGCACTCACTAAGGGAAGAGACATTGATACCGATGTTTTGCAAACATCAATGGTTATAGGTCAATGGGGGGAATTCAATGAAATAAGATTTGAACCGCTCCGGGAATGAGTGCCCGGAGCTATTCATTTGGCTGCGCTGTAAACCCGCAACTAGAGGAAATCCAACTAAACTGGTGCCGCGATGCTAGTTATGGGTTTAGCGCATGGGCTAACAGCATCATGTCCGGCACTTGAGTCAGAGAATGCTGATTACCGCAACTAAACCTTTGGCATTAGGTGAGGTAAACTGCATCTCCCGATTTAAGTTCCGGGCGCAATGCGAACAATTGAATAGCTCCAGGCACTCATTCCGGTCGTTATTCAACATCGCATTTAATTGAATTCCATCCAGTGTTGATGATTTCCCTTTGGATGGTGAGAGGTCGATGGTAATGTGTTCCACTTCCTGATGTATAGACACTATTACATGAATTAGATCCCAGTACTTGTTGTGCATGTATAGTACGTAGTCTGACATCAAATGAAAGCACAGTGCATTATTAACTAATATTAGGATATGATAACCTGCCTAGGAATTAGCTGCAATGCTAATCCTTGTCTCAGTACTTGTAATACTGTGCATGTGTAGTAAGCAGTCTGAGGTCAACTGCACGCACAGTGGCTACAGTAGCGAGCCGCATTGGAAGCCAGATTCACTACCTTATGCTATTGCCAGATTCTGTTCATCTAATACTGGGTTCTGTGCCTGTGCAAGCGTAAAACCCATGCCGCCCAGTGGCAAACGCAGGATTTCAAGAGGGGGGTTTCCAAATGCTTGATTTTAGAGTGAGTGTGGCCAGTCCATGAAGAGGGTAGAATTAGTACTTAACCAGCTTTAATATGCATCATACAAAGTATATTGTGTGTCATAATTCCAGCATATAGAGCACCAGCAATCACTGTAACTCATTAGATGCGCCAGTAGGGCCATCCTGCCTGAGCTGAATGTTTTTATTGTAGATGTGGGCACCATTCCAGAGCATTAGAGCAAGTCCGGGAGTCTGGGAGCAGCAAAAGACCCCAGCACTGCCCTGGACATATATGTACATATTGAGCTCAATAGTAGCACATCCCTAACAGTGAATGTTTTCCAGATCTCCTAGTTGGTGCACAGGTTATATATTACTGACTGATACATGTTAAAAGAATCACAGGTAGTGCTAATTATTTCATTTGTGATACTGTGAAGAACATGCAGCACTAGTAACATTCTATTACATTACTATTTCTATTGTGGTCATGGTGTGGGCTGGGGAGGGGGGTTTCCAGGCAGACGGAAACCCCCCCTGCGTTTGCCTATGCCGCCCGCTAAATTTACGCCTGCCACCGCCACAGTCGTCATTAGTGTCAGCTCTTCACCAAGGTTGGTTTTGCCTTTTAAATGATTGCGCCTTTAAAACATTGTGCAGACTTCCTGGGAAATTTGCAGATATCTACAAGTCGTAGGCTATTACAATTACCCCATAGTCCATTAGATTAGATTATTATTATTAGAGGTCAATGTTTTCCCATCATCAATGGTTTTGTACTAATATTAATTCAAATGCTCCCCCCCGTTTCCTGCTGCATTCTAATCAGCTGGTCTCTCAGAGAAGTCAGTGATAGTCGAAATGGAACATTGATGTTTAGTTGTCAATGTGCTGAAGCCATATTTTTTTTCTACCATCGGTGGTCATGTGTCAATGAGATTATTAATGTAAGGGCTTTGATGTACCATCCCTACACCCACATTGCTGTGGAAAGAGTAGAGGCCTCCTCTCAGCTGATGGATGTGCAGTGGGAACATACACTGATTCATTGATTCTAAACTCCAGCCCCCCAGTACCCCCAACAGGTCATGTTTTGTGGATTTCTTTAATCATGCACAGGTGAGTTTATCTATTTTGCTGGGTCAGTAACTATCCCATCTGTTTCCACAGTCAGAAATACTCAAAACATGACCTTGGGGGTTCTTGAGGCTTGTGGCTGAGAGCCACTGCACTGATCAGTGCTTGCCCAAAAGATGCACCCCGCTCTCCTCTGTTGATAGCCCAAGGGGCTAGAGTGGCATCACCGGCTCCTACCCAATTGTGCTGCATACTTTTTGTATACCACTACATATTTCAGAATAGGGTTCTATTCAGCCCACATTAAATTCTCATTTGTAAGGTATTGTATTGCTTTGGTGTATGATAATGTGCATATCACACCTGAACTTGCTCCAATATGAATAAAGGGCCTGATTCAGAGCCGCTCGTAAGCGGCCGCTCGTTCGTTCCGAGCGATGTTTGCCCAACTGCGCATGCGTACGGATCGTAATACGCATGCGCGAACCAGTCAGTGCGGCCGAAAATCGTTTGTTCGCTAAATAGCGAATGCCTGCTATTTTGAGTGACAGGAGGAGGCGTATGTGGGTGGTAACAGGGGAAGGTGCTTGAAAACGGGGAGTGGAGATCCGAACGCAGGCGTGCTTAAAGGTCAAAACGGGCGTTTTATGGGTGTGCATAATTAATACAGCAGCGTCATTGACCACGTCACTGGGTTATTTTATAGTCAGAACTGCTCGCAAGATTGCGGTAGGAAAAAGCAACCACAAGCATAGCGAGCAGTTCATACGCTGGTCGATGTACTCGATTAATCTAATAAATAGCGGACATGACGTAGGATGCGAGCGGCCAGGGGACGTAGTTATCCAAAAAACGACTGCAAGTTTTGTTCGCTCATTCAGACATAGAGGCGTGAACAGACCGCAAAGAGCGAACGGTTCATTTGAATAGCCACCCCCTTTTTTCTGAACGAACGACCGCAAATAGCGTCCGGCTCTGAATGAGGTCCAAAGTTCTATTACAGTATCTTATTGTTCTATAATGGTCATAGTTTATTGGACACAATGGCTGTGTTTCCCCTCGTCGTATTCTCAGCATCCGAAGTATTACAGGTATTTTTAAACTGCGTGTAATCTAAAAGCTCATATTGCCACACGCTCCTAACTCATCAATTCACATTTCGCCAAGCTGAATTAATAAAATACATTAAAGTGCATACTGAAGTAAGATTAATAAAGACACAGGTCCATAAAGTAAAACATTGGAAGAAATGTAAAGTTTTAAATATTAGAAATGTGATTCATGACTGGCATTACCGGGCAATGGGCAAAGACAGCTGTGATACATATGCTTAGCGCAGTATACAATATGGTTCTTATTGGATGGTGTATGTGCAATATGGAGTGATACAGTGTCATTTACATGGTATAATTATCAGTGTAAGGAGCAGAATAGCCTACTAGCAACCATTACATAACGAAGCATACATTTAACCAAGAATTTTATCATGGGTTAGAGACGAACACTACCAAATTACAATAATGAAGTCCAATGTTAGTTTGTATACATATCAAATGCCAAATATTCCCCAACAGAACAATAAACAGTTGTGCCTTGGGGTATATTTACTAATGAGTGGTTTGTCAAAGACACTGATCAATGGCGGCTTGTTTAGCATTGATTCCTGTTGCCGCTTTAAAACTATTGATCAAAGCTGCCAATGAAGTGGAAAGTACCAACCAATCAGCTCCTAAAAGTAATTTTACAGGCTGTGAGGAGATTTATCAAAGATTGGAGGGGAATAAAATGGAGAGAGATAAAGTACAAACCAATCAGCACCTAACTGTAATTTTACAGGCTGTGTTTGAAAAATGACAGGAGCTGATTGGTTGGTACTTTATCTCCAAGATTTGATACATCTCCCCCTTATAATCCTGTAAGAGGTATTAGTACAGCATGAGTCTGAACTGAGGCATTTCTCTTACATGAAAATGTTAAAAACATAAATAAATAAGAGACAGTAAAGCCGATTCAAGCCACATTCCCATGTAGATATTTTTCCCCTTAAACAGATAGAGAAGTACATTTTAATCAAGCTATCTATCTTGGCTATCCTCCCACAGATCAATATCTCCTTTCTAAATTTCTCTGGAGGAAAAAAAATATGTCTGCCAGACATAGATGATCTGCTACACAGACACCAGCTTCCAGACTTTGACAATGCCATATGATGGCAGAGGGGTAGAAGGATGGGTGAAACACTGAATATAGAGTATAGAGATGTGTTCCAAAGTGTCTCTGCTGAACACATCATGCACCATGTGACTGTTTGCCATAGTAGAAACAGAACACTGGGGAATATCTGCAAAATGTGTTACTACACAGGTGAGGGAGGAAAATGTATTACAACAGAGGTGAGGGGGGAATGTGTTACTATAGAGGTGAGGGAAGGAAATTTTGCTACTATAGAGGTGAGGGATGGGAATGTGTTTCAACAGAGGTGAGGAAGTGGAATGTATTACTATAGAGGCAAGGGTATGTATTACTACACAAGTATGGCAGGGGAATGTGCTACTATACAGGCGAGGGAGGGGAATGTCAAATTTGTTACTACGGGGTAAGGAAAGGGAATGCGTTACTACACAGGTGAGGGAGGGGAATGTCAAATGTGTTACAACATGGGCGAGGGAGAGGAATGTGTTACAACAAGGGAGGGGAATGTGTTACTACAGGGGTAAGCAGAGGGTAATGTGTTACTACAGAGGTGAGGGAGGGGAATGTCTTACTACAGGGGTGAATGAGGAGAATAAGTTACTACAAGGATGAGTTAGGGTAATGTGTTACTACAGGTGTGAGGGAGGGATTGTATTTCTACACATTCAATTGACCGTCCTGTTAAGTCCGATTTAGAGGATTTCTGCTGGCACCTTCCTGAGATGTGAGCAGAAATCCAAATTAAGTGCCAGCCGCAATGTTGTTTTCCAGCTGAGCGCGGCGCTAACAGCATCGCGACCAGCACTTAAGTCAGAAAATAGAGTCTACCGCAACTAAACTGGTGCAGTAACTGGCATCTCCTGACTAAGTGCAGGGCGGGATGGAGACAATTGAATAGATCTGGGAACGCTATTCACATTGCACTGAACTGCCCCCATTGATGGTTACAATGAATCTGATTACAGAGACTATTCCTGCCATAAACATCAGTACAAAATCAAGGCATTATGTGGTGCACACTGAGTGAATGAGCCCCAAATTGTAAGTACTTTATGATATGGGGAAAAAAAGACAATTAGTGACCAAATCTTGTGGGTCTATTTCCGAAAGATGCGTGATAATGAATTGCTGTTCCCTATAACAGAGGGTTCATTTGTACTCTTCTGTTCGAATTAAATGCCCTGTTTTTACAATTAATGATATTATCTGGATAAAACCTGTAGTAAAAATGAAATGAATAACCGTTTGCAGCTTCGTTAGTAAATTAAACTTCCTATACCGCTATATTTTTGTTTAGTGCTGTTTAGAGTAATGCACCAAAGCTGCATAAATTACAACAATGTCTAGTCCTGAAAATCTGATTGAAATTGATTGGATCATTGGCCATGCTGATAAATGGGACCAGAAAATGACGGTTATAGGCCTGTGTGTGTAGTTATCTCCAGATGCCACTAACAGGTCCTTGATATGCCAAAAGTCATCCATCTACTAAGGATGTGGGGACAAAGCTGGATATTGTTCAATGTGGCAACAGACCGCCAATCTTTGAGCGCAAACTGCTTTCTTATTCTTTTCCAACTGACTTTACACAGGTTGTCTGAAATCTATAACACACAACTAGATACAGTGCATTTAAATACTACATATTATTTAAAAAAAAACTTATTTGCAAATCAACTTGTCACCAAATGCGAGATATGAATATGTGTGGAATGGGAGGTAGTCAGCATCCCGCCGTGCAAAATACCAGCGCTGAAATTCCAACAGCGTCGGTATCCCAGCACCAGAATCCCGACGGGAAGTATCAGATGTTAGGGGGAGGGTTAGGGTTAGGCACTAGGGCAGTGTTGGCTAACCTTGACACTCCAGCTGTTATGGAACTACATAACCCAGCATGCACTGCTACAGTTTTGCTATTAGGGCATGCTAAAACTGTGGCAGGGCATGCTGGGATATATAGTTCCACAACAGCTGGAGTGTCAAGGTTAGCCAACACTGCACTAGGGGGAGGTCTAGGTTTACGGTGTGGGGAGGGGGAGGTTAGACTTAGGCACTAGGGAGGGGGAGGTTAGGTTTAGGCATCGGGGAGGGAGTGTTAGGTTTATGGTGCGGGGAGGGGATATTAGATTTAGGCACTAAGGGGGGAAGTTAGGTTTAGGCACAGGGGAGGGAGGGAGTGTTAGGTTTATGGTGCGGGGAGGAGAAGTTAGGTTTAGGCACTGGGGGGGAGCTTAGGGTTACGCACCGGGGAGGGAGGTTAGGTTTAGGCACTAGGGGGGGGGGTTAGGGTTAGGCACTAAGGGGGGAAGTTAGGTTTAGGCACCATGGGGGGTGGTTAGGTTTAGGCACCGGGAAGGGAGGTTAGGTTTAGGCACTAGGGGGGGGGGTAGGGTTAGGCACTTAGGGGAGAAGTTAGGTTTAGGCATCGGGGAGGGGGTGTTAGGTTTAGGCACCGGGGAGGGGAGGTTTAGGCACTAGGGGGGGAGGTTAGGGTTAGGCATCGGGGAGGGAGGGTTAGGGTAAGGATTAGTCTTACCTTATTTCCTTATGGGAGTCGGGATTCTGACTGTCGGGATGCCGCTGTTGGTATTCTGACCAGCGGCATCTCGACCGCCGGGATCTGATACCCAACCCCTTTTAAAGCAATGTGATTTAAGCCTTGTGTTTTCCCAGAAGCCACTGATCGGTACAGATGTCTCCTCATATACTAAGGGGCTTTACACCATACTGTGCGAGAAGCCCGATGTGACTGAGAAGTGGCTGTGCAATACCGTTCAACTAAATGCAGATGCATCAGGAGGTGTCTGAAGGAAATGGACACCTCCTGCATGCATCTGTGAACTGAGTGCAGCGTCTGTAGATGCTGCTTTGGATCACCATCGCGAGCATGGGCAAAAAGGGACCTGCACCTGCGCAGACCCCGAAACATCGGAGATGTACACAAACCATTGGGTTTGCGTACATCTCTGAATCAGGCCATGACACGCTCCGAGATGAGTTGTGTACCAAATTACTGAGTCACACGTCGTTCACTCGTTATGTGTAACGCAACTGGTAGCGCACGGAGGATAGATGTATGTGGACACATCTCTAAGATGCACATTTTGAGCCCGGGACCTGCTGCACCAAGAGGAGCTATTTAGCTCACCTGAAGCCACAGTATAAAAGGACACACTCATGCCACGGCTAGATAAGAGTGTATTTATACAGGTAACAGCAGACAAAACATGAATCAAAGCAAAGGAAATAAAACCATAGGATACTCTTAAAATCCAGAGCGTAACACAGCCGAGGACAGCAAAGTTATTACACAGCAGCAGCCCACTTTCCGTTTATTATCAGTTCTACTTATTTCTTCTCTGATGTATGTAAGAGTAATAATGTGACTGGTGCTACACGCGGATATTTTACAATTGGATTCTTGTTCAGACACTTTAAATACATTAAAAGCCCAGTTGACATCTGTCACAATCTGAAGCTCGGTATCCCTTCCAAATTGGCACAATAAAGACACAATTTAATCTCATCTGTGTTTATCTGCATGAGATATCCTATGTATAAACATTTTGAATCTTGGTATCTGTCACCAATCACTCGTAGCTATCTTGTCTTGCTGGGCATATACAATTTTCGGCACGATCCTCCCGATATCTGCGGATCGCTCCAATAATTGTAGTATGTATGTGGCCGACCAAGGGTTAAATATCGATCGGTTGGGCATGCCGGGTTGTCCAGCATGCCCGTCCGATGCAATATATCTGCAAGTTAAAATGTCGGCCACATAGGGCAGTGTATGCCCAGCCGCGGCCGACAGAGAGACATTTCCTCTGTTCCTTCCCATGGAAGGAACGGGGAAAAGTCCTGGTAAGAACTATCCTTTCCAGTGTTTAGTACATATGAGAAATTCGGTAAACTCCAAAAACCGGTGAGACATGTCATAATCAGTTACTGTGGGTTGTATTTATGAAGCAGTGGTGCAACCCCACATTCTGGATGTGGGAATTGCCTTGAAAATGTACTTTGCCAACTGTTGTGGCAGTGCAAGTCCAGATGGGAAGGCTCTCTGCAAATTACCCAGCCTTAACTTTTGGTCCTAGCTCCGGAGCTCTGTTACGGAGCCTCCATAATAGTGTGGCCCAGCACGCGTGACGCCATAACAATTGCAATACAACTAAACAGGTCCTTCGCATTGCCAGGGGTGCCGTAGCTAGGGTAGTGCGGCCGGTGCCATCGCACAGGGCACCACAGGTCAGGGGGCGCTGTTTGGGCCTGTCAAATTTCTGTTTATTATCATTCTTGCTTGTAGCTTCCTCTTATTTCATCCCCAGCATCTCCTGACCTCTCCTATCTCTTCCCTGGCCCTTCCCCATGAAGCCATGGCCCTTTTTGGGTTCATTATGTACCTTTTTAAAAATGAGGGGGGCGCCAATGCTCTTTCTGGCACAGGGCACCAAAAAGTCTAGTTACGGCTCTGGTGCCAGGACCCCTAGATATGCTACTAACTGACCTCTAGCTTCACTGAAAACACTTCTTCATGTCCCAGAAATTGCCTGTTGAAACAATTTGCGTCATTGACTTGTATCCCCACCCACTTTGCAGCCCGGCGTGCGACTTACATGGTAGTTTGGGAGACCTCCCAATATTCCAACAGTCTCTCAGGCATTGTGGGAGAGAGGGCAACAATGGTTTGTTTGTTCCTAGATTGTTTCAGCTACCTTGGAATACATTTGATTTCCTACTACATTTTTTGGTGTACGCAACACAACCCTTAAAATTGATATAAAAGAAACGCTTCTCTGAACCTGGCTGGATTTAAATGTAAAATGTAGCAGACAGTCTCTAGTCCAGGATGGAGCCCTGGATAAATCAGATGATGACTGGGACATGAGAGTAATGCTGTACCCATATCCAACGTTGATCTGCTTTAACAGTGCAGGAAGTCTGGGATCTCTGCCAATTTAAAGACGTCACACCAGGGAGTGGTTTGGTGAATACTATACAGAGCCATTCTTCATTTCTGTTATTCCAGTTCAGAAAAAAAGGCTGATGCTTATTCACTTAACCCTATTGTTACTAAACAGACTTTTATGCTAGGAAAACAATATTCTGAAAACAAATGTTTGATGTGATTCTTCTGAACAAAACAGGACTGCCCAACTTCTAGAGATGCTCTGTAACCGTTATTTTTGGCACAGGTCCTGCCAATTCTAACCAAGGCCCAGGACGCCACTGATTCATTGATTATATGTAGCCAGTATTTTTTAAGACGAGTGTCTTGTTTTTGCGACTTAGCAAACTGGGATGGCATTGGGTGACACAGGAGTATGTCCTGGACACAGGGCCATCTCTTCCATTGGCCTTGTTGGGCGGTTACCCAAGGGCCAGAAACTTGTAAAGGCCTGCCATCCCGTCCCCCTGCAGCCGCGACCAGTTGGTAAATTTGTGATATTTTTATATGCCGGCCGTCGGTGCACTGTATTCTAATCTAACCTCCCCCACCCCATCCCCCCCACCCAGTGAGGAGACCTCATCTCAGTCCCAGTTTCACTTCATCCGCCGCCTTCAGACCAGTCAGAAACAGTCTCTGCATGTGTGGGAGGTCTGATGGGCATGCAGGAGGGTTTAATTTTATTGACCATTCAAATTTTTGTCCTGTGAATGGGTGGGTAGGGGCCCCAGTGCATTGCTTTGTGCAGGGCCCACACTGCTGTTAAGACAACCCTGCCTGGACAGATTTAGGATGTGGTCTCTGATTTACAGTTTTAAGAGGAATGGATTTTATATTACCGTAGCAGTACGAGACTAAGAGGAACACACCCCAACCAGGTCCCCATCGGCTTCTTTTTTATATGTTGCCAGCTGGGAACAGTTTAAACTCATTGCGCCGGGTCATTCTTTGTTCAGTAAGTGTTGGAAGCAGACTCAGCAGAGTTTCAGCCTTTCCTTTCTAGTAGTTTGAAAAACCATGGGCGAACTGGAGGGGTTTTACAAATTGTGTGGCCCCTAGCATGACCCCACCACCACCACCACCTCCCAAGGAGCTCAGGAGTAATAAATTTTATGGCAAATTATCTTTGACAAATATAATAACTTGGAAACATTGAATCCCAGTGTATAATAATTCCTGGCCATATGCTTTTCTGAACGGTTATGTAAAAATAAAGTGAATATAAATCCTAACTGTAAAATGAAACAGATAACACACCATAAGATTGCCAAAAGGGAGATTACAGGGAGGGGCTGAATCTGTTATTTTAGAAGTTTGGCAGAGTATTCCTAAAATATTTGGACAAAACATCCACCAAATCCTTATATACATTTAATGATTGAGTTATGGAGCATTTAAAACATCATAGAAAATCTGTTCCTGTACTAAAGTACTGATCTTGTTTGGAGCTAACCAAGGGTGAACCTTCAGATTACCTTTCCAGTCTAGCCATGTCTACTGACACGTACAGTATGCTGCTACTCCAACATGAATTGCAGCGTATAGTGGATAGTCTGAAATGACAGACTAAAACTAGTCTATGATCAGACAATACATTACAGCAATTAAACCTAATGATGGTCATGAAAAACAATATACAATATACTGCACAATTAAAAAGCATTATTGTTTCACAGCGCTGAGGTCTTGGGTTCAATTCCCACCATTGCCCTAAATGTGTGGAGTTTGTATATTCTAGAGATGTGCGCAGACCCCTGGGTTTGGTACTAAATCACTGTTGTGTTATTGGTTTTGGAAAAACCACCCTGAAGTGTTTTGGTTTGGTTTTCCTTTAAAAATTGATAAAAACAGCTAAAGTCATGTAACTTTAACATCAATAACATTCATTTCCAGTCAGTTTTGACCACCTTACAGCACCTGTAAACACCCAATCAAAAATATGCAAAATCCGGGTTTTAGATCCAAGTTCCGAACTTGGCGAGAAGACCCGAGTTGGGGCTCTGTTCTACTTGTAACCCCAATGTGATATGAGCAAGGACTTGGTTTGACTCGGGACCCCAAAGTTCCAAATTTGGGTGTGTTCACCTTTAGTATATTCTCCCTGTGCTTGAGTGGGTTTCCCCTGGGTACTCCGGTTTCCTCTCACAATCTAAAAATATACCGATAGGTTAATTTGATCCTAACAATAATTAACTCTATTGTGTATGTGCATGTGGTAGGGAATATAGAGGCGGTCGCAAGAAGCGAGCGCTCGCGCTGAATGAGGGCGGCAGCTTGCCTTTTCAAGTGCGGCCTCCTGGTCGCTAGCTAAGCTGTGGGTTACCACCCACAGCTTTAGCGACCGACCAGGTTGATGGTCGCGATGGTCAAGACCTTCGCAACCATCGGGGCTTGCGACAAGACCCTAAGGTTGGGTCTCGGCAACCGCAAGCCCCAGGGAGCTTCCTGCTCTGATCGAGCAGGAAGACAGGGACTGATGTGAAAGGAAAAATAAAGCGTTGCATATGTATAAAACCGCACGCCCAATAGTATAATTACATTTTCAGATCTCATAACAAAAAAAATTCCTTTTTCTTAAAATGTTCATGTCATGATGAATGTTATCACTTATTACTGTGACTCATGCAAAACTCCACGAGTGGAATTGGCTAAGGAGCCTTTTGTAGAAAAGCACATTACTCACCAATGAAAATGAGGACGTCTGGCCCCACTAGCTGGGTAGCTAGGTCGGAGAGATCGCCGGCCCTGTTTACAAGCTGTAAAACAATTTAAAATGTCACTTCAAAACAGCCATGATAGTATGGAGATATCAATGCACTCCATGTTATACCTCACATTTGTATTTGGTCACATACTGTATAAAGTAACTTCCTTGTATATAGTGAACCTGGATATTGTTCCATTGGAAGTATGCACAGACAGACAGTGTTTTTCCCCTCGGAAGGTGTGTAACACAATATCATAATAAAAAAATTACCATCTACTAAACAGGAATATGCTTATGGAGGGCCGGCATTGGACGTATTTTAAACCCAAAAGCAGATGTAAATAAGCTCGTAAAAAACAAATTAAGCAATTATGCTTGTATGCTGAGCTGCACATATATACAGACACATGTGACTATGTATACTCCGCACATGTATACAGACACGTGTGACTATGTATACAGACACATGTGACTATGTATACTCCGCACATGTATACAGACACATGTGACTATGTATACTCCGCACATATATACAGACACGTGTGACTATGCATACTCCGCACATATATACAGACACATGTGACTTTGCATTCTCCGCACATATATACAGATAGACACGTGACTATGTATACTCCGCACATATATACAGACACGTGTGACTATGCATACTCCGCACATATATACAAACACGTGTGACTATGTATACTCCGCACATGTATACAGACACGTGACTATGTATACTCCGTACATATATACAGACACATGTGACTATGCATACTCCGCACATATATACAGACACATGTGACCATGTATACTCCGCACATATATACAGACACGTGTGACTATGCATACTCCGCACATATATACAGATAGACACGTGACTATGTATACTCCGCACATATATACAGACACGTGTGACTATGTATACTCCGCACATGTATACAAACACGTGTAACTATGCATACTCTGCACATATATACAGACACGTGTGACTATGTATACTCCCCACATGTATACAGAAACGTGTGACTATCTATAGTCCGCACATATATACAGACACATGTGACTATGTATACTCCGCACATGTATACAGATACGTGTGACTATGTATAGTCCGCACATATATACAGACAGACACGTGACTATGTATACTCCGCACATGTATACAGACACATGTGACTATGCATGCTCCGCACATAATATACAGACGCATGCTCCGCACATAATATACAGACACGTGTGACTATGTATACTCCGCACATGTATACAGACACATGTGACTATGCATACTCCGCACATATGGACAGACGCATGTGACTATGTATACTCCGCACATATATACAGACAGACACGTGACTATGTATACTCCGCACATGTATACAGACACATGTGACTATGCATACTCCGCACATATGTACAGACGCATGTGACTATGCATACTCCGTACATATATACAGACAGACACGTGACTATGTATACTCCGGACATATATACAGACACATGTGACTATGCATACTCCACACATATATACAGACACGTGTGACTATGCACACTCCGCACATATATACAGACAAGTGACTATGTATACTGCATTAATTGCATTTGCTGCAGTAAGATACGTTTAAGCGCACAATATCATCTTAGGGTACCATGGAAGCCACACTATTCGGCGTTCGTCACTTTGTGGAGCAAGTTAGTGTCATTCATGATTTTTATTAAGACAGAACAGAATCTCCCCACTGTATGTAGGCGACTAATAAAGGGGTTAAAAGAGAACGTATGGGTGTCTATTTTAATGTATTCTTTATTAAGTGTACAGGTTTTTTTTCCCCCGTATTTTATTTTTCCTGGTGCCCTACAGGTCCAGCAGGCACTGGATGCCAGGAGCTTTTGGTGCTTGTAGTTTTATAAGCACCATCATATCTAAGATATCTGATATAGCCAGCTATTACACCTGGCAGGGGTGTTCAGAGGATCTTTAGGGTTTTTAGTATAGGACATGTTTTTGTCCTATATTGCCCAGATATGCCTCCTGCTAGGACTATCTGCTGGTGCTTACATGTTCTGCAATCACACCCTTACTATACTTGGCCTACGCTTGCACACTACTTCCCTCCAAAAGTTTGGACCTGATTCAGACTTGCATGCATTGCCGATGTTCACGTAGTTGAGCGATTTGTTTGTTTGCTACTGTGCGTGCACAAAATGCCCTGAAAACGTGGAGAAGAGCTGGACAGTGGCTGTGAGGTGACTAAACAGAGGCACGTAGACGATCCGTCTTATGGGCGTGTTATGGGGGTGTCGATGACCTTGGAGGTCATACATATGAACCTGCCATAGGGCTGGTGCAAGTTTCGATAATGCGATAGATGGTGACGTCTAAAGACCCACTAGGCGGTGTTACAAAATGGCGCATGATGTCACAAAACTCCATTTGCGCTATGTAATTGTATTGTGCCGAATCATTAAATGACTCGTATGTTGTCCCAAGTAATTGATATTCGGGTACTTCATATAATTAACACGCTTTAGCGCCTCAGCACTCACAGGAGTTGGTAGCTTCAGCTTAATATGCAGCGTGTTTCAGGCATTTTCTTTGGCAGCAAATTTGTTTCATGTTGTAAGCTCATACAAATGCTATCCTTTTATAGTATACAGTTCACCGGAGACGTACGCGTATTGTTCACAGCTGTAATAAAAAAAGAGTCTGACAGCTATTTGAGCAGATAATTGAAAACCGTTGGCAGAGTCATGCTCTACAGGATAGCTGCAACTACAAAGGACATCTGAAAACAATATGGGAAAAAATGTACGTAAAAAACAAAGTCACATATATACGGCTATTTCAGACCTCATTGACAGGGACTGGCTGACACATTTTCTATCCAAGGTTAAAGGGAGGAAAATACTCAGATGAGAGGTGTTAAAAGTAGAGATGTGTAGGTTTTCGGTTTTCCCTGGAAAATTTGGCTTTTTCCCGCCAAAAGTTGGGTCTCAAAAAGAGGCAAAACACCATCTTTCATGGACAAAAGTCCATGAAAGATGATGTTTGTCCATGAAAGATGACCCGATTTTTGGCGGGAAAAAAAATAAATCTGAATTTGACGGTTAAAATTCAAACTAATTCGAGCCTGCACATCTCTAATTAAATGTAGACCAGTATCAATTGTCCAAACAGAGGGCCTGTCTCAGAGATGTGCGCTCACATTCCGTCACCGCAGCTGCAAATTTCTACGCAAAGGCTGTGCAAAAATATGCAAATGTCGCAGCCACCTGGATTTGTATTGAGACGCCCACCGGCGGCTTCGCTAATCCAAACGGCTGCGTGCAAAGACACAACATCGTTCGCAGATCAGTTGATCATTGGCCTTCTGAGTAACCCTATGGTTGTGCAGACTGGGCACAGGAGACATTTTTAATGCGTACGGGATCGCAGTCGCATGCAAAATTGTACACAGAAAACAGTCGCGACACACCTGCTTTTGAGTTGCCCCCCATCCCCCATTGCTGCCCACAAACGCTCCCTGTCTGCCAATCACTTTGCAAATAAATCCTCGCTGTGAGCAAACACGGTAATGAAACTTGACGCATGCGCAGATCACAGGTAATCGTTCAACTGCGTAAACGTCAGCACTGAGGACCGATGCAGCCACTCGGTTGTACGCCACTGATGTTTGCTAAACTGCGCATGTGTAAAATTCGCAATGCGCATGCGCAAACTAGCTATTACGATCAGAAATTGCTCTATCCTTGAACACAGCCAGATTGTTAGTTTGAGTGACGGGATGAGGCGTTTGTGGGTGGTAACGGGAAGGTGCTTGTGAACGGGGGAGTGGAGATCGGAATGCAGGCGTGCCTGACTATGCAAACGGCGTTTTATGGGAGTGCATAATTAACTAAGTAGTGTCATGGCACATGGGAGGTTTTGACACTGACTTGATTGTAGTGCTTAAGAGAGGGTATGGTCAACCTTAAGCTCTACGAGCAGCTCCGATGGTCTCGATTAATCCTTATATGCCTGGAGATGACGTGTAATGCGAACGAGAAGGGGGCGTATTTTTAGTCTTATGGCCGCATCCTCCCCTCGCTTGTCCAGCTAACGATCACATCTTAACGAAGCAACTTGCGAGCGCTTCATTTGCATATCTAGCCCCTTTTACCTTACGACCGTGCGGCCGCAACGACCGACTCTGAATGAGGTTCTGAGTCCATCCCAGTGCTCTGATCTAGTATATCCTAATTCTAAAAATCTAGACTATATTTATATGCAGTTTAATATAACCCATTGGAAACATAAAGAAAGTTTTTTTCTTTGCTTGTGCTTCTGTTATGGATACAAATAATAATTCCACGTTTTGCCAGTGTCAAGTTATCTCAGTCCTGATCCCGCTAATATTTTAAATCAGCCCTGTGATGAGCTGCTCAAAGTGTCACCATTGTACCTTCATTATGCAATTACTCTCTCTATTAAATGTTCTGTACTCCATCTGGGTGTTCATGATATTATTTCAGGCTTTTGTCTGTCTTTTTTCTGTTTGAGTTTTTTATTTAATCAAATGTTGCTCTTGTCATGCATTAGTGGAAATTGGTTGTTCTTTCAGAATCAATTCATTTGAAATCTGTTATTACACGTTGGGATTAGTAGCAGTGTAGGTCATTTGAGGGTTACTTTGTTTGCTAATCTGAAATCAGTAGCAAGAGTTTGATTTATTTTGTTCCATTAGAAAGCCTTGAAAATTGCAAAGTTATAACTCTTCAATCTGCCTTCACACAGTTGCAGTGGTACATAATGATTCATACTGCAGGATTTTGATAACTAGACTAATTCTAGACTAATTCTCACAGGTTTATTGTATAGATGTGGTACACTACTCTAGGGATGGCCATTAATGGTCATGCCATCAATGGCGGAGATCCGATATTTCTCGACATCGATGGCAATGGGTTTTTTTTGTTTTTTTTTCCAGGCTTAGCCCTGCCCTTGATGTGCCAATTGGCCATTCCCCCTCCCTGATTGGCCGCCATGGTCACTTGTCCCACCAGTAGGCATGCCCTTTGTTGATTCAAACCATCAATGGTTTTCCCTGTATTATTTCTGGTGTAAAATACTGATGGCAGCATTGATGGTGAATCCTTCAATGGCCATCCCACTGCTCGGCTCCCTCCACCCAACCTGCATTGAAACAATTTGTCAGATCTGCGGTCTATGTTTCCAATCTCTTTTTCTCCATGCTCCCCTGTAATGAGTTATGTATTATCATATTATTGTGCTTTGTTCTACTATAGAGTGCTATTGCATTATAGCATATAAGCGTTTTGGACCCATCATTCACCTGGTCATTCGCTATGGTGCAGTTTTTCTCCTCTGTCTTCCCCACCTTCCCACTTCTCTCCCCCTATTACTCCAGTCTCCCCTTATTCTTCCTCCTGTTAATCCCATCACCCCTAGGGCCCCTCACTGTGCAGCCTGGGCCTTCGCACAAATGGCATCTTCCCTCAATGTGGCCTGAGCCTTCTCCCCTGGCATGGTGTGCAACTGGCAGGGTACCTCACTCTGCCTCCTGGGCCTTCTCCCCTGGCGTGGTGTGCAACTGGCAGGGTACCTCACTCTGCCTCCTGGGCCTTCTCCTCCGGTGTGGTGTGCAACTGGCAGGGTACCTCACTCTGCGTCCTGGGCCTTCTCCTCCGGCGTGGTATGCAACTGGCAGCGCCCTCACTGTGCTGCCTGAGCCTTCTCCCCTGCATTGGTGTGTGACTGGCAGTGCCCCTCACTGTGCTGCCTGAGCCTTCTCCCCTGCATTGGTGTGCAACTGGCAGGGTACCTCACTGTGCGGGCTGAGCCTTCTCCCCTGCATTGGTGTGCGACTGGCAGAGCCCCTCACTGTGCGGCCTGAACCTTCTCCCCTGCATTGGTGTGTGACTGGCAGTGCCCCTCACTGTGCTGCCTGAGCCTTCTCCCCTGCATTGGTGTGCAACTGGCAGGGTACCTCACTGTGCGGGCTGAGCCTTCTCCTCCGGCGTGGCGTGCAACTGGCAGCGCCCCTCACTGTGCTGCCTGAGCCTTCTCCCCTGCATTGGTGTGCAACTGGCAGGGTACCTCACTGTGCGGGCTGAGCCTTCTCCTCCGGCGTGGCGTGCAACTGGCAGCGCCCCTCACTGTGCTGCCTGAGCCTTCTCCCCTGCATTGGTGTGCAACTGGCAGGGTACCTCACTGTGCGGGCTGAGCCTTCTCCCCTGCATTGGTGTGCGACTGGCAGAGCCGCTCACTTTAGGTTTTTAAAGCTATATTTTCATATTCTCAAAAGACCTTGAAAGAACTGAAATACTAATTTGGTCACAAACTGTTTTAGTGATTTGGAGTCCTCTGCATGGATTTCTGTTTGCTAATGAGTACCGAGGTTTATTCTTAATCTGTACAAATCAGCCGCAGTGTCTCTGGAGTGTGTTAAATGACTAATCAGAGGCAGCCTGTGTAAGAGATATATTCTAGTCACTCAGGACATTGACTGGGACCATCTGTTTTTAAGAGTGGCCTTTACCGTCTGTGATAAAACATGATATCTGTCAGGTCTGTTCTTACTGTTACAGGAAATGAAGTTGAGTCTAGAAGATTGTTAGAAAAATAAAATGCTGAGGGATAAGCATGACCCCACTGGCTAACACAGCAAATGTTCTTCTGTTTCTTTTCAGTGACGGTGACAGTAGGAGGGAAGCAGTATCATTTGGGACTCTATGACACCGCAGGACAGGTATGTGCTGCATCCTTCAAATGTCCTTTACACAACTGGAAATGTCAAATATTTGGGGGGGGTTTATGTGTATATATATATAAATATATAAATAATATCTGTGTGCGAGAGAACTGGTGACTTTTGGTGTAAAGTGCTAGCACACGTAACCAGCATACATGTGCAGGAACAGGCTATCATGAGAACGTGTGCAGATAAACCCATGGGGGCCACTGCTGCTGTATGGTAATTAGTGTTTTGGAAATGTTATCACCTGTCCTGTTCTGCATAATTCTGCTCTATCATAGTGTAAATGGACTAGCAAGCAGCCATACAGCAACACAGGAGGATTATACAGTGACTGTAAACTTCTGCTACTAATAGCTGCCTTATGCCTACACTAAGGGCCTGATTCTTAGTCGCACAGAGACGTTGCTGAATCTTTTGCAGCAGCCGCTTCTGCGACTTATGCAAATGCTGCGGCCAATTTCTTTAAAACTGAGCCTTGCTTTGTGGAAATCCGTCTCTGCGTCTTTACACGCACCATCGGGCGCGCCATCAAAACTTCCACAAGCCCTATGGCAGGTGCAGTTACTCTATCTAGACATGGCCTCCTAAGTGAGTAGTTGTGCGTCTTTGGACGTAGTCGCTGTCAGCACCACACCTGCGTCTGCCTAACCACCAGTGGCGGATCCAGGGGGAGGCGATTGGAGCGTTCGGCCCCCCTAGCACAGACAGTCCACATCGTGTACTGAGCTGAGCAGGCTGTGTTCAGTCTGTGCTGTGATCGGACCCTGTGTAATGCGTGGAGAGCGGAGAGCGCATTACACAGGCTCCGATCACAGCACTGGCTCAACACAGCCTGCTCAGTTCAGTACATGATGCGGACTGTGCGGTAGCCGGAGGATGGAGTTCTCCCCTGAACTCCAGCTTCCGGCTCTCCCTACAGGCACTTTGGGACGTCATGACGTCTCTCCCATAGTACCGAGGATGGACAATGGAGCCGGGCGGACGAGAGGGCGGAGGACGCAGGAGCGGGTTTAAGGTAAGTTTTTCTTTATTGTGTGTGTGTGTGTCAGGGCACTACAGGGGGCATTACTATAAGGGCACTACAGGGGGCATTACTATAAGGGCACTACAGGGGGCATTACTATAAGGGCACTACAGGGGGAATTACTATAAAGGCACCACAGGAGGCATTACTATAAGGGTACTCTACAGGGGCATTACTATAAGGGCACTACAGGGGGCATTACTATAAGGGTACTCTACAGGGGCATTACTATAAGGGCACTACAGTGGGCTTTACTATAAGGGCACTACAAGGGCATTACTATAAGGGCACTACAAGGGCATTACTATAAGGGCACTACAGGGGGCATTACTATAAGGGCACTACAGGGGGCATTACTATAAGGGCACTACAGGGGGCATTACTATAAGGGCACTACAGGGGGCATTATTAATAGGACATTACCATATGAGTGCTGCAGGGGCATTACTATGGGGTCATTTCCATATGGGGACTACGTCAGGGGCATTACTATGGGGGCGTTACCATATGGGCACAGGTGCATTACTATGGGGACATTACTATATGGGCACTACTACAGGGGCATGGGGAAGGGGGGCGCAGAGAGATGGCTGGGGAAGGGGGAGCAGGGAATTGGTTGGGGGAGGGGGGAGCAGAGAGATGGCTGCTGGTGCTCAAACTGTGTATTCACACATCGTGAATACATAAATATATACATTGTAATAATAAATATGGCCACAAAAAAGACCTGTAAAGGGGGAGGCATTGGGAACAGAAAGGGGAGGTGTCAATATAGGAAGAGGAGGAGTCATAATTAATCATTAATCGCCCCCCCTAAAAGAACAGTCTAGATCCGCCCCTGCTAACCACCGCCCTGTTGCATCCCACGTACGCGTGTCCACTAAAATCCACAATCCCTACAGCTAGATTTTGTTCTGTGTCTCCGTGTGGTAAGAGTTGGGACGCATGCACAGGGCGACTTAAACACATGCGCAGTTCTTGTAACATCGCCCAACTATGTGAACATCGGCATTGTGTGCGTCTCAGGCCCTTGGGTGTATATTTTAATAGATTTGAAATAGGGATGTGCAGGCTCGGATAGGTTCGAGTTTGCACGTTGAGTTCGGATTTTTCCCTCCAAAAAAACGGAACTCAGAAAGAGGCAAATCATCATCTTACATGGATGAACATCATCACTCAGAAAGAGGCAAAACGTCATCTTACATGGACGAACATCATCATTCCTGGACAAAAGTCCAGGAATGATGATGTTCGTCCATGTAAGATGACGTTTTGCCTCTTTCTGAGTTCCGTTTTTTTGGAGGGAAAAATCCGAACTCAACGTGCAAACTCGAACCTATCCGAGCCTGCACATCCCTAATTTGAAATCGATGTTGTGCTTCGGAGACAAAATCACACAATTACTAACAAACAATTTTTTATTTGGTCTGTCAAGTGTTAGTAAATGTGGGATTTAGCCCCAGAACACAATGATGTTGATCGATCTAGATCGTTTTGAAATAGATTAAAATCGACCTTTACTAAATTTACCAATGAATCTCAAAGTGAAATTACCAGAACGTAAACATGATATTTTGCGTCACATCATGGGGGGGGATTAAATTTGAGAGCATTAGTTGGTTAAGCCCCAGATTCAGGAGGTTCAAGCCAAAATCAGTGAAGGTGGATCTACTGTATTTGCCGGTTAGAGCGCAGCCCTTATCTTATAAGGCTCCTATAGAGCCTCGCAAGCTAATTCAATCCCCCTGCCTCCCCCCCCCCACCAGAGGGCGCTATTTATTTACTGAATTGAATAGATTTTAAAAAATGAAAGTAGCATGTGCAAAAGTTTGGGCATCCAGTCAATCAGTACTTCTCAACACCTCCTTTGGCAAAAATCACAGCTTCTAAACATGTCTTGTAGCCCGTTAATACTGGCCATAAATCTAAAGATTTAGGGGTGGATGTAAACTGAGAGCAGTGCAGATGTTGGCAAGGTTGAGCAATTATTTGCTTCTATGTATGTGTGAAAAATAATGCAAACCTCTACGGCACATATTACCCGGTGTGTACGCACAAATGCGTTGTTGCTTATGGGCACTGGTGTCACTAGGGTGTGTGGGGGTGTAGTCCGCACCAGGTGACACCATCCGAGGGGGTGACCCCAAAATAGCAAAGCTGTTCTGATATTTTGGCATCACCTCCTCGGATCGGGTCACCGAGCAGAACTGCACCGCACGAGGGGTCGGGAGGTGCTGCATCGGGTGTCACCACCTGCTTACAGGAACGCTGGTATTAGGAGCTAAGAGGTAAAACCATGGGCGTTCCTGGGTGGTGACTGGTAGGTGGTCTCAAGTGTGTGCGAAAAAAAGTCTGTCTCATGGGCGTCATGGGTGTGTTGCAGGCGTGTCAGTGAAAGCGGATACGTTCCCAGGAGCAAAGCCACAGCACAGAGGTCATGTTTATTTGGAGTTGAGAAGGAGCCATAGACTAAGTACCAATGGTGAAAGAGATGATGCGCCAAAGCTGGGGTGTTCAGAACCACCACCAGAGTTGCACCATCCACGGGCATTGAAAATGGGCATCTCAGTGCTTGCACTGTCCAGTGCTAGCAAGTGCGCTAAGGGAAGACTGAAACTCAGGGGCAGAACTATGGGAGACAATGGAAGCACCTGCCGCTGGGCTCCATCTCTGAAGGGTCACCTCCTCCATTGTCCATATCATACTCACCCCACTTAGGGCTGTAACTATGTACCCGGAGTGTACAGTCACAGCCGCCCAATACATAGCACCCCTTCCCGGCACCTGAGAAGCCACCATACATTAGTGAGAGCTCCGTGTCAGACCATCAGCTGCTGCCTTTATCTATTTATAGCCCGTCTGCATGCGCATTGCTACATTATAGTGTCAGTGTCAGTGATAGGGGGGGGCACCAAATTATAACTTACATCCGGGCATCTGGGATGAACTTACGCCACTGCTGAAACTAGCATCTGCTTGTTACCGCCGCTGCAATAAGTCTCAGTGCAATGGCGTGCATCTCTTATCAGACCCTACCTGTCCAACCAACCAACTAGTTGGCTGGTTAGAATAAAAATCTGTCCGTTTACAGCATGGGAGCAAATGGCAATTGACCATTTGCTCCCAAACGCATATGGCTGCTCAGACAAATTGTTTACATTTGTTTGTTTTAACCAATGTTTGGAAGCAAATGGTTGATTGTCATTTTCTCCCTTAGGCTGCATACACACGTAAAGATTTTCTGTCCAACCATCCAACTAGTTGATTGGTTGGATGAAAATCTGGTAATGTATGGGAGTAACTGATGATCAGCAATTTGCTCCTAAATGCCAGAAAACAGATGAAAATGGCGTCAGACAAGTTTGTTAAATGTTTGATCTAAAAATTTGTTCAAACAACAGTTCTTGTCCATTTTCCAGCGTTTGGGAGCAAATTGCTGATTGTCATTTGCTTTCATACCTTACCAGATTTTCATTCCAACCAATCAGCTAGTTGGCTGGTTGGACAGATAACCTTGATGTGTGTATGCAGCATAACATTACCAGAGTTTGTTCCTACCAGTGAACTACAGTAGTTGGATGGTTGGATAGACACTCGGTATATGTCCATCTTATCACTCTCCCTATTCTTGATTTAGGAACTTTTCCCACATTCACTAGCAGAAATATCCTTTGGTAGTATTATTATTATCTTTCATTATATGGCGCCACAAGGGTTATGCAGCCCCATACATATGTATATGGCACAGGTTCTCAAACTCTGGGCCTCATTCACTACGGAACGCAACTGCGATTGCAATAGCAATTACGCACGCAGTTCAACTGCAATAGTATGCTAATTCATTGCGATCGCTATGCCGCCGCAGCACAACATAAGGACGCCCACTTTACCTTACACCCATCCGTAATGTTTAGCAAGACTGAAAAATCATCGGTACAATCAAGGACCATCACAGCCTCATATGCACACTTGCACAAAGGCAGACCTTAATCAGAAATTGCTAACTTCCACGCACGCTAGGCCATCGCAGTGGCTAATTTATGTACGCCCACGCAACGGCATTCAAACGCACTGGCACGCCTGCGTTTCTCTGACCACCCCCCATCACCACCCTCACACAGCACTTCCTGTCAATCACTCTGCAATGAGTCTGCGTAGTCACTGCGATCACAGTCCTGATCGCAGTGGCTAGTTCGCATATGCGCACTGCGATGCATACGCAGAACGCAACAATTGGCCAATTGTGTGCGTGATCGCAGTTGCGAACAGTAGTGAATCAGGCCCTCTGTCCTCAGGACCCCAAACAGTGCATGTTTTCCAGGTCTCCTCACAGAATCACAAGTGAAATAATTAGCTTCACCTGTGGATCTTTTAAAATGTGTCAGTGAGTAATGAACACACCTGTGCACCTGCTGGCTGACCTGGAAACCGTGACCTCTGTGGGGTCCTGAGGACCGAGTTTGAGAACCACTGGTATATACAGTGTAATTACAATATACAAGGGTGATCAACCATGGTATAAAAGTTACATAACTAAGGGGCTCATTCAGAGATGGACGTTCTTCACACAGCCGCTGCATCCTGTATGCAGCAGCTGAACGAAGTAATGCAAAAGCGGCAGGAGGCATCTTATGTCAAAAGACGCTCCGCTGCCGGCTTCTCTCATCCAAGACTTCCATTGGATCAACTGCGTGACCATCGGACCTCTGAGGAACCCTCAGGTTACTCAGGATGGCTGGTGAAATCACACTGCCGGAACCATTGAAGCACCGCTGGCTTCAGCATGCCCAGAGAACGGTACAGACACACCGCTTCCAAAGGCCAGCGGCATGTCAATCATGCTGTGGGTTTCGGGGCACTGCGAGCAACATCGCAGACACAGGTCTGCACATGTGTAGTGCAACTCCTGCGCAAGCACTGATCTTAAAACATCGGAGATGTAGGTTAATTCAATGTTAACGCACATCTCTGAATCAGCTTATTGCAGACCACAAAGGAGAGAGCTATTGCCCTGCTCGTAATCGTCGCTGAAGTGTATGCGTACTCAGGCGCTCAATCGTTCAATTTGGAGGCCATACGCAGACGGTATATCTGCAAGTTTTGATGGTGCGACCGATGGTGGCGTGAAAAGATGCACCAGGTGGTAGTACAGGGTGTACGGACGCTGAAAGTGGGTGTCTCAGTACTTGCACATTCATAGGCACGGATGTACACCAGGGACGGACTTTGTAGCTGCATTTGCATAAAGTTGGTGACAGGTGTTGGCCAATCGACACAGACGCTTCTGAATCGGGTCCTCAATCTTTTTTTTTTACTGCAAGTACTTGGAGGAATTTGAAGTATATTTTAAACCATTGTCTTGATGAAATATCCAAACACAACATCTGGGGAGGTTAAAAGAGAAGTAATATTTATTCAAATCTAGAATTGTCTACACCTGGCTTAATTTAAGGCCTGTTGAGTCAATCAGAAACCTTAAATATTAATTAAAATCAACTAGAATGGTGGCAACTGTTTTGCTCGTGACATATTCACAGTTTAATATTTTTACAATCTGTTAAATTCAGGGAATAAATAGTAATTGGGCATTAAAGTGTACAGATATGTTAGGGTTAGGTTTGTAACCGGAAGAAGGTAGGGTAATTACTTTCAGTGATTCAGCCAAACAGGCAGTCTTCATAAACATATTACATTTACTTTTATATATTTGTTCCACTTTAAGGAATTATTTTTCTGCAATAATAATTGTGCCTTTCAGGATAGCAGGAGCTCCTGTACATGTCAGTGGGATACTCAGAAAAGCTTTTGAACTAACTGTACTTTCAAGTTGCTGAATATGTTAAAGATGATTCCTGGGAGCTGACGTTTTTCCCCGTACAGTGAAGTGCCCATGTGAAAATGTTTAGGCAGCGATACTCATTTCATACAGTTGGATCATTGGCGCCAGGGTCTAAGTATAATTAGTCTCAGGAAGAAGGTCTCAGCTACTTAATCCTGCCTGAATCAGTTACATCAATAACCTTGTACACCTTGTGGGACACTGTCAAATGCTATAGTTATGCTACACATCGACTTCATTACTGCCTCACTATGCAGTTCTGCACAGGACAGGTTAACAGGCCGTCGACCTCGGTGTATTATTGGTTGTGTGTGTGTGGTTTTTTTTTAGTTGTTTTTTATATATATATATATATATATATATATATATATATTGTTTTTACTTTATCAGGGGTCTGTCATGAAAAAGACAGCTATGTGGATATCTAGGTCTATGAAGTAGAATGAATATATATATATATATATATATATATTATATATATATATATATATATATGATCATACACCGGTGATGTTAAGCAGGAGTACATATCGTCAGTCTGTGTGGAATGTCAGGCAGATGAATAAGATATGAAGATTTTTGTTCTAGATGCAATGTTTTAGGTTCCCGTCATTTCATTTCTTTTCTGACAGCTTCTCCCTAGTATCAGGGCCATTCTGTGTGTGCATGAGAGCCTACTTATCAAATGTACAGGAGCCCTAACTCTGGCAAAAAATCCTCTCGTTATCATGAAAAGGAAGCAAAATCTTCCCAAGGGTAATTCTATTTAACAAGGATCGCGGCAAGCACTCAGGACAGCGATAGCCATAGCAAATGAAATAAAGACTGCCTGATTATTTAAGTAAACTATCTCTCTTCAATAGTTAATAATAGCGTTACACAATATTCATTTCATATAATGCCGACATTATGACTTTCAGCATATCATACCACACATGAAATAAAATCCATCTGCCAATCCATACATACTAGAATTAGCATGGTATATTTCAGTTTTATGGGGATAAAAAATAAAAAAACATCTCTCTCAGAGGGATAAAATAAATGAATGACAAAATGATGTAAAATTATTTTAATTTGTATAAGCATGGGCTTTCCATTCCACTAAATATAGTATATCCAAATATATAAGGGGGTGGTGTGATAGGTCAACATGGCAATAATGTCAACATTCATCCTGTAGACAGTGATGAAATGGCAATGTTAGAATGTCGACATACTGTATAGCGTGCTTGGTGGCCCAGTGGTGACTTCCAGGTCCTGGCGATCATGTGACCATCACTTCCGGGTCAGACCCCCGATACTCCGCCGCTCAGATGAATACTTTGCCCCTAACCCTCCCTCCAGTGCCTATCAAGGGATAAATTGTGTTCCCTGTTCAGGAGTTATCCACAGCACTTTATGCAGGAAAGCACATTTTAGGGTCATTTCAACCAGTGTAGTAAAAACCATCCACTGTATGACAGGGATATGCCACTGTATCTTTATTGCCACTAGACTTTGTTGCTGTCCTATACACTATAGATGCTCCCAGAGCACAATGTGCCACAAGGCTTCAGGAGAGGAAGTCGCTCTATGCATAATTATCCTATAGGCATACTTGCATACTTCTGTGGTTTCCTCTCTGGGAGAAGCCCGTAGAGGAGGTGCAGGTGGGCGGTGATGGGGGCGGGGCTGGACTATTCACGTTATTAGGCCCCTAATATTTGAATAGGGGACTGTGTCAAATAACGCGATTCTCATAGAATAACGTTACTATGCCCCTCCCCACGGATTCCCCGTATTATTGTCCCCATTCTGCCCACTTCATGGGATGCGGGAGGAGTGCCTACTCTTCTGGGGGTATGGGGGACTACCTGAAAAATCGGGAGCCTCCTGCATGTTCCGGGAGATTAGGCAAGGATAGGAGGAAACTTCTACCCACGGAACCCCTCCTCTATGGCAACGCAGTAGATTCTGGCTTATTGCCAGAGTCTACGAGGCATGCGAGGGACTCCGGGAAAATGGCATTCGCGACTTATTCTTATTTTTTGCGCATGTGCAAGTCACCAGGAAAATGGCTGCCACTATTTTCCTTGTGATTTTTGCTGCTCTGTAGCGCCGGCCCAATGCTGCAGACCAGCACACTGGAGACTGCAGAAAGGGAAGTATAACTGTATATGGGTGCAGGGTGTGCGGTGAGGGCGCCCTTGAACCCAGGGGCCCGTGTGCACCACACACCCTGCACCCATAATAGATACGCCCCTGCTACTGCCATTTCCATGTAGCTTGCACTTGCTACCTGTGTACTCCTTACTGTAACAGCCTGTATAGGTGCATATCCAGTATACGAGAGTGGAACGACTGTACGATTACAACATAATCGTTCACCAGCCTGTGCAGTAGAAAATGTGCCCACACTAAACGATATGGCGTTCAGTGCAGGCACACCTTCCCTCATCCACGAACATGTGCAACCTGTCGATATCAACAGGTCGGCCGGCATGTTCAGGCGATAACAAATGCTGACAACGACCAGCGGGTACACGCATCGGCATCGAGAGTGGACACTCACGATTTGGACATATTTCACATGATTTGTCACTCCAATGCGTAGAAATCGAAACCTTTACTCTAAAGCTGGCCACACATCTAAAGATTATCTGTCCAACCAGCCAACTAGTAGATTGGTTGGAATGAAAATCTGGTAAGGAATACAATCAGCAACTTGCTCCCAGACGCTGAAAAATGGACCGAAACTGTTGTATAAACAAATAGTTTAAATCAAACATTTAACAAACTTGTCAGATGACCATTTTCATCTGTTTTCTGGCATTTAGGAGTAAATTTCTGATCATCATTTACTCCCATACGTTACCAGATTTTCATTCCAACCAATCAACAAGTTGGCTTGTTGGATGTAAGTTGTTCTAGTGTGTGGCCAGCTTAAGTGTATGCACAAAGGTATCAGAAGTGTGGCTAAAAAGCGATGGGTGTATCTGGGAGGTGACTAGAAATGCACACAATAATGGGCCGTTCAGTGGACGCATTATGGGAGTGTCACAGGCGTCTTAATGCATTCGGCTGCATTCATACTGTAGATGCACAGTCGCAAGCATAAAAGGCTGTGGTCAGACGGAGAAACTGCACCTGCCATAGGGCTGGTGCAAGTCTCGAAGGTGCGACCGATGTTGGCGTATAAGGATACAGCAATCGTTATTACAGCATGCACGGACGCTAAAAGTGGGTGTCAATCCTTACACATTTGGCCTCATCAGGGGTTAAAGCTTGTGGGGACCCCCTCCAGACCACATGGAGCCTACCCCCCCGGCCACATAGAGCCTACCCATTCCCCCCCTAAGCCATACAGAGCCTACTGCCTCCCTCCCTGTCGCTGATTACTCAGCTGACCTCCCTACCAGATTCCGGCAGAGCTGCTCCCGAGTCCCCTCATTAGTGTCACGTGATGCTGGTGAGGGGACTTGGGAGCCACTCTGCGCTGTATGCAGGAGCACTGACTGTGCTGCTGCATACAGTAGCGGCAGCTGAGCTCTCATCTGGGAACAGGTGCCGCTGGCCACCTGTTCTTGGCAGGGTTACACCAAATCTGTGTGGGGGCCCTGACGCGACCGTCTCTGCCCCACCCACCCTTAACCGGCCATGGGCCTCAATCATGTACACAAGGGGAGGAGATTGTTTTCCATTTGCATAAACTCACAGATGAGGGACCACCAATACACACCGCTGCGATCGCCCCATAATACTGTCTGTATAAAATATATACACAAGTTATCAGAATGGAAGGACTGACCCAATGAAGGACCTTTAACAAATACTGACTGATAATAAACACCAATAATTTGCTCTCATCTACACAGCAAACAATAAGCATAGAACAATATGTATCAACTGGAACCAGGATAGTGATCCATGTCACAATGGGGGCTGGCCTAGTGTTTGGTATTACATAAGGACACCTGACCTAGGGCCTGATTCAGACCCGCTCGCTAGCGCTGTGCACTCGCAAGCGGCCCGATGGTTTGCGAATGCGCATGCTTCGTTCTGCGCGTGCGCAAACTACTCTGTGCAATCGCAGGCCGCTTGCTCGCCCAGCAAAGACAGCCCAGTGAAATGAGTGACAGGAGAGGCCGTTTGTGGGTGGTAACAGGGGCAGGACACTAATAACAGGGATGTGGAGGTGCAAACGCAGGTGTGCCTGAGTGTTTCAATGCCGTTTTTAAGGCGTGCATAATTAACAGGCAGCGTCATAGTACATCACATGCCTGTTTTTTACAGTGAAGTCCTCGCAGTGCTTTTGGCAGGGTAAGGCAACCACAAGCGCTGCGATCGCTACCGATGGTGCTCGATGTACCAATGTTTTAATACACTTCCTGGAGATGACGTGCGCTAGTGGGCGTCTCAACATGCGCTAATGGGTGTCTGCATACACAGAGTGATCGCTCACACAGCCAAAGTGGGTGTGCTTATGCTTTGGCGAGCGATCGCTTCCCATGTCGTCACTTTGACAAATTTGCATACGCTGGATGCGAGCGTTCGCATCTAGCGAGCGGGTCTGAATACAGTGCGGTCAAACAGGGGCGCCACCCCATAGAGGGCGCACCCCTCCCCAACATCCCGATTTCAGCGGGACAGTACTGTCCCGCTGTTTCACCCGTGGGCCGAAGAGGCCCGCCCGTGGTGAAATCAGGAGGTTGGGAACTCCCAATGCCGCAGCTGTGCCAGACCCCGTAGTAACTGAATGGATGCCATTCAGTTCTGGGAGATGGCTGGGGGAAGCCCAACTAGTGACGGAGTGCTGGGCTTACCCCCAGCCTGACGTTATTTGCAGGCTTGCCATGCGGGCACGCCTCCAAATAACGTTAACTTAGGGGGCATGGCCCCCAGTATTGGGCGCTATTGACTGACCCAGCACAGGGTGCTCCGGCCCCTGGAGCCGGCCCTGATTACTAAATGTGGGATGTAGTCGTTATACTGACAAGCAGGATGACTGCGCTTAAAATACCGGCACCGACATTCCGATGGTAAGATGCATATTAAGAGAGGAGGAGACCAGTGTGCAGTCTCCGTCCAGGGTCCCCTTCTCTCTCCTCAGCGTCCGGCAGCGCACTGAGCACAGCAGTAGACCCTGGGCACTAGTCTGACCATCTGACCAGTGTCTACTGCGCATGCACAGGTCACCGGGAAAATGGCGTGGCAACCATTTTCCACCCGATTTTTTGAGCGATTTCCCTACTGCGCATGCGCAAAGCTCCGGGAAAGTGGCTGCGGCAGCCATTTTCCACCTGATTTTTTGAGCTCTGATACCGCAGACAAGGGACTCCAGAATGGTATAGAAAGTATTAAAAATATGGGTGCAGGGTATGCGGTGTGGGCCCCTCTGGACCCAGGGGCCCATGTGACCCGCACACCCTGCACCCATTATAAAAACTCCCCTGCCGACAGGAAGTGTTAGGGCTAGGCGGGAAGGTTAGGTTTAGGGTGCAGGGATGGTGGGGTAAGGTTAGGGTAGGCTTACTTACCTCTAGGCATCGAGATTGTAACCTAGTTGGGATATCGGCGTCGGGATTTTGACCGTATGGATCCCGAGCACCAGCACCCTGTACCCAACCCCTAGATACATGAGACTGAATGGTTTGGGTAGAGGGGGAGGTACTAGATATTTGGGACTGAGGCGTCACTCTTTAGATGGTGTTGCAGTGGCGTGACATCATAGGTTGTATTGCTATGACTGCCCTTTGCTTGGTTCCTAACTATCATTTTTTAAGGTCTTATTACACACTGTAATAGACTAGTGTAATAAAGCACACCAGTCTCACTGCGCATGTGCCAAATTAGATTACCGATGGTCACAGTGAAGTAATGGAAGGGCAGTGACTGAAACGCAGGCATGTCGTGACGGCATTGGGGGCGTGTCTCTGCCTGCTACTGTGAATTTTTATGCGGTGGCTAAGGCTCCAACGGCTTACTTCTGATGGACATTCTGAGTGACCATAGGATTGATCGGAAGATCGATGGTGTGACTTTTTATGAAAGCTCTGGATTTAAGATGTTAGTAGGTATCTCAATACAAATCAAAGCGGCTGCAACATTTGCATATTTTCACACAGCTGCATACAGGATCGCCTCAGGATTTGCGTGCATCTCTGAAACAGGACCTGAGTGATTTACTAAGCAAACATGTCACAATTTGGTGCCCTATAGTATTCTAGTTTTACCTTATTCTAGCTGGGAAACCAGGAGATGGTCAAGTGTGACAGGCACCCATTTATCAAAGTATATTTGAGGTATAGTCCCCGAAAACACCTGTTTTCGGGGGTTTACCTCACATATAAAGTATCCCCAGTAGGTATTAAGGAGGGATCACAATAGGTATCTCCGATACCTGCTGTGATCCCTCCATTATCGCTTACAGCTGCATCCCCCATATGGGGGATGCGATGCTGCCAAATGTACCAATATCCGGAATGTAATGCATTCCTGATATTGGCTCCCGCAGCTAACGTCATCTGAACATGATGTTAGCCGCTGTGGCCTATGGGCTACACCACACACTATTAGCCGGCGGAGGGATTTGCCGGTACCCTCCCTGGAACCCTCCCCGGCTATGGCGCAGCACCCCCTGCAGTAGCCGGCAGCTCTCCGGAGACATCGCAGGGACTGGCTCCTTTCGGAGCCTGTGTCCCTGTATGTCCCGGATGATAGATCCAGCCGGTATGTTTTGTGCAACAATATTGAAATAATTCTACCACAGATAAGTACTTTGTGTACTAACCGGAACCAACAGACATACATACAGTATTTGTAGTTTCATTAGTATTAAATTAAGACATTTTAGTTTTTTAATAACTGTAACATCAGTCAGCAGTAGTTTGATAAGGGTTGGGTACGGGTGCAGGTGCTCGGAATCCTGGCGGTCAAAATCCCGACGCCGGCATCCCGACAGGGCTAGGATACCGACACCTGTCGGTAGGAATCCTAACCCTTAACCCCACTACTTACCTTCCTTCAGGATGCCGGCAGTCAGGATGCCAGCGCCAGGTTTCTGACAGGTGTCGGGATTCCGGCACCAGTATTCTAAGCGCCAGCATCCCATGTGGCGGGTTATTGACCGCATCCCGTTTGATAAGACACTAGAATGAGTTCTAATTAATAGGAATAAAGGGCTTTAAGGCTGGGAATTGTATATAGTGATGTGACTAACAGCATCGTGGTATAATGAGAATGTTTATATAAAATAGCAAATAATCCATCCAGGATTAGTGCCTTGGAGAGAGGTAAAAAACCTGCTGACCCGCATAGGCAAACGCAGGGGGGGGGGGTTCCAGTTGCCTGGAAACCCCCCTCCCCACACACAGCATGATCACTATAACAGTATATAATTCAATTTTACTAGGAAATAATTAACACAGTCAGTAATGATTGCACCTTTGCACCAACTAGGAGATCTGGAAAATGTGCACTGTTAGGGGCGCACTACTATAGACCATTTATAGGGATAATTATTAATACTGTATAACATATCAAGTGCACAAGGAAACAACTGTGTACAGGGCAGTGCTAGGCTCTGCTGCCGATCCCCAAACTCCCAGATTTGCTCCAATGCTCTGGAATGATGCCCACATTTGAAATAAAAACATTCAGCTCAGGCAGGATGGCACTACTGCCACATCTAATGGGTTAACTATGTTTGCTGGCCCTGTATATGTCGGAATTATGACATACACTGCACTTTGTATGACACATATTATAGCTGGGTAAGTGTTAATGATGCCCTCTTCATGGACTAGCCAAACTCGCTCTAAAATCAGTCATTTGGAAACCCCCCTCTAGAAAACCTGCGTTTGCTACTGGACCCCAGTGCTGCTGTGCAACTTGCGCCAAGGACCAACTAGTGCCCAGGACTGTACTGTGGCCAGTTTTACCCTGGAAATAGTGCTCTGTGCCATGTAATCACATGGAACAGAGTATTTTTTCTAAACTAAGGGAAAGGTGATAGCTTCTGTATGGTTTTCTATTTTTTTTTTTACACTCAATGGGCAAAATTTACTAAGCGGCGGGTTCTAAACCCTGGCGGTTTGACGGCGGTTTTGCCATCCGCAGATTTATGAAGGCCAAAACCGCTGCAAAACCGCAGTCAAAACACATTTTAGAATAGAACAGCGCTGTCATTTAGAAACCGCTGCATAACCGCCACCAAACCCCCAGGCTTTAGAACCCACCGCTTAGTAAATTTTGCCCAATGAATCAATGAAATCACTACGGATCGCTATTGCAATCGCAGCTGCAATTACTTATGCAGTTCTGCTCCAAAAATATGCTAATGTTTGCAACTGCTTACCCGGCATAGAGACGCCCACTGCCGCTTTCATGCATCCATAGGACCTCACAATCCTGCGTATACATCGGTAACATCAGCCCCTCACGCAGAATTACAGCAGGTCTGACCGGTCTCAGAAATTGCAACTCTCGTCGCACACAGTGAGTACTAAAGCTGCGAATGCCGTCGCAGTGGCTAATTTATGCACGCGGAGGAAACGGCGTTCAAATGAACAGCCACACCTGTGTTTCTCCGACCACTCCCCTGTCACCACCCCCAAACGTTGACGTCCCACCACTCACTCTGTGATGGCTTTGTATCTGCGTACGTGATCGCAGTTTGATTGCAATACTGGCCGGTGCATGCACAGTATGCACCATCGGCCAATCTGCGTACACTGTTGCAGTTGCGATCCTTGATGAATAGGCTCTTGGACAATACATAGTGAAAAGAGGAGTCATTTGGCCAAATATCTTCACGATAGTGAATATTGGCCCTGATTCAGAGCCGCTCGAAAGCGGCTGCTTGTTCGTTCTGACCGATGTTCGCACATCTGCGCATGCATACGGATTTTAATACGCATGCGTGAACCAGTCAGTGCGGCCGAAAATCGTTTGTTCGCTATATAGCGAATGCCTGCTATTTTGAGTGACAGAAGGAGGCGTATGTGGGTGGTAACAGGGGAAGGTGCTTGAAAACGGGGAGTGGAGATCCGAACGCAGGCATGCTTAAAGGTCAAAACGGGCGTTTTAAGGGAGTGCATAATTAATACAGCAGCGTCATTGACCACGTCACTTGGTTTTTTCTTTACTCAGAACTGCTCGCAAAATAGCGGTTGAAAAAAACAGCCACAAGAATAGCGAGCAGTTCATACGCTGTTCGATGTACTCGATTAATCTAATAAATAGCGGACATGACGTATGGTGCAAGCGGCAAGGGGGCGTATTTTTCAAAATTACAACCGCAAGTTTTGCTCGCTCGTTCAGACTTAGAGGCGTGAACAGACCGCAATTAGCGAACGGTTCATTTGAATAGCCACCCCTTGTTTTAGAACGAATGACCGCAAATAGCGAGCGGCTCTGAATGAGAGCCCTTGTTTTAGTTCTAACGCTTGCTATTAGTCCAATACTTTTTTCCATCACGTATTTGGTGCCACCTACTGGTGATGTGTCAGTAATAACTGACGTTTAGCAAAATTGTTAGAACAGGAACATTTGTGGTTACTTTTTGAAAGTATGAAACAAGGCACCATATGGAGCTCCCAGCCCAAAACTGTTTTCCTCCCGAACGCCAGTGCTCATGTGCCAGTCAGCTTCCATCCAAGGTCCTTTTCCAGGTTATAGTTCTGGCACTGGTGGAGAAGACTGGAGTGCAGGAGTTGGTGAGCTATTGCTGTCAGTGCAGTATGACATGGAATAAGTGACATGCTATGATTTGTTATTGGAGCTTTTTGACCCAAACCAGCACCTATTTGACCATTAACTAATAATCGTAGTTTGCAGAATCCTTCAAGGAATATTTATACTTAGTATGATTGACGAAGCTGACTTTCCCGGCAAACACACCTACTGGCTTGTCAGTCACACAAGACACTATTCTAGAATGCTTTTGCTGGTAATAGAAGTACACTTAACAGGTTAACAAGCATTCATGGCAATAGGGAAGCTGTTAGAGATGCCAGATACTGAAGTCATTAGATTATAATGTATCTAAAATGTCAAATCCATTTGCTTTTCTACAGGAAGATTATGATCAACTCAGACCACTCTCCTACCCCAACACAGACGTGTTCCTGATTTGTTTCTCGGTTGTCAATCCAGCTTCTTACCATAATGTCCAGGAGGAATGGGTGTCAGAGCTCAGGGCCCGGATGCCAAACGTACCTTATGTCCTAATAGGAACACAGGTAAATAGGATGACTACATTGTATCATATACCATGTATTGGCAAATGTGACCAGCGTCAGTGCCGACTAGTGCCGGTCACCAAAACAAATTGTCACATAGGCTGAGGTTGTTAGAAAGCACAATATTATCTTTCCACTATTCATTCTTAGTTCTTTTTGGTCAATATGATGCAACATTTCTGTAGATCATACCCGGGGCCAGATTAACAATGGGGTGAATGGGGCTACAGACCCAGGCCTCCACATAAACATAGGCCCATCATCAGTGAGATGATGACGAGCTGCCTAGCTGATCACACAGTCAGCCATAAACCATAGTATTAAAATACTTTTTCTACTTTTCTCACAAAATGATGCATGTTTTCTATCTTTTTGTGTATTTAGGGAAACAGTGGGTCTGATAGTGTATGGGGACACACCTGCTTCTGGTCACACCCACACAGCACTGGTTACAGCTCCTCCCCTTCTCAGTATAGGCCCTTGAACATTTTCAGCCCTGAAAATGTTCCGATGTGGCCCTTAATCCAGCCCTGATAAATGGTGACCTTTCTACCAAAGCTAGGTGACAACATAAATCCTATTTATGATGTAACAAGTCCCATGGTCAGTATACTGAGGTGAAAAATCACCTCCTGCATGCATTTTGCCATTGCTATCTACTTATAATGTATCATTTAGATATAAATTTACATTACAAGGGGCCCCATTTACAAACGAAAGTAACCCCTTTAGCACTCACTAAAGGGGTTATGCCGCTTTTCTGTATTTAGTAAACAGCGTTAATCTTAGATTACCGCTGTTTGTACAGCAACGCTCTCGCCATCTTTTAGATGGTGAGAGCGATGCGGGCCCCATTGCCGGCACTGGAGACCTAGCGAAGCCTGCCAGGTACTGCCGGGTCTCCCTGTCATGCACATGTGTAGACGGACAGTCGCGCATGCGCATAACACTGGAGTCCTGTCGCTGGCAGTGTTCGGCTGCCAGCAGCCCAGCTGAGGACCTCGCCGAGGACCTGGACTCCGCGGGACCTCGCCGGAGGGGGAAGTGTCACTAAATACCAGTGGAATTTTCGTTTATATCACAGTAATACTAAACAAAAATTGGCGCTGGTATTTCCCTTCGTTTGTAACTGGGGCCCAAGGTCAGTAGACATATTAACAGTTATGGTGCATACACACGGTTAGATGAACGATTTTACCAACGATTTGAACTACGAACGATTTCTGACTGCATTAAAATGAATGGAATCGTCCAAATCTGACTGCAAACACATCAGATGTCAGATATCGTTATCTGACAAGCAGGAACACGCATCGTTCATCGTTCATCTGACAAACATGTCAGATTTTCCTTCAGATATGAACGACTGAACGATTGTTAAAATAGTTTTTGTACAGATCTGAAGGAAAATCTGACCGTGTGTATGCACAATTACAGTTGATAACTAACAGTTCTATTGTAGGTCACATGATCAGTCTATTGAGCTTATAAATCACGTCCTACTTGCATTTCACCAATGCTATCTATCTCTCATTATTTTAATTTAACATTTAGATTAAAATAAACATACCTTACATTGTGAGATGTCATGTCAGCAGATACAGTTGATAACTGACAGTTCTCTACAAAATGGCCGCCATTCTACCAAAGCTGAGTGACATCACAAAGGCTGTTTATGATGTAACAAGTCACATGGTCAGTATACTGCAGTGTATTTATAATCTATCATTTAGATTAAAATAAGCTTACACTACAGGGTCAGTAGGCATATTAACTATTAATAATAGCTATTTAAACTTGATTCAATATATATTTGACAAAAATTTAAAATCACATTTAAATAGCTATTTATTATATAATGTGATAATAAAATGTACCATTTTGGGGATGTTTTTGGGAAAAAAAAAAACACTTTAAACTGTAGTTTTAAAAAACCTGCTAGCTGGGGGACAACGAAACAACGGACAGGTATGTATGTACACACACACGCACATACATATAATATACACATACAGGGGCAGAACTATGGGAGACAATGGAGACGCCTGCCGCCGGGCTCCAGCTCTGAAAGGGCACCTCCTCCATTGTCCACAAAATATTCACTCCACTTAGGGCTGGAACTATGTACCCGCCCAATACATGGCACCCCTTCCTGAGACCTGAGAAGCCACCACACACTAGTGGAGAGCTCCATGTCAGACCATTAGCTGCTGCCTTCATCTATCTATAGCCTGTCTGCATGCGAATTGTTACATTAGAGTGTCATGGGGGCACCAACTTATAACTTGCCTCCGGGCGTCTGGGATGAACTTACGCCACTGTACACATACATATAATATACACACACAGTAGACACTGTCCTATTATTGTTGCAAGCAGTGATCGGGCATATAGAGGGCAGAGGTGGCGCTGACACACCTGCAGCACTGTGAAGCTGGTGGAAGGTGAGGGAGCAGGAAGCAGCTGTGGTGGATGCTTGGACTCTGAGCTACGCTGCTTGTTGCGGCTGCTCTCAATGAAGGCAGCAGAGCTGGGAGGGGGTGTCGGCGCTCGGCCTTTTATTAAACCGACTTTCCGATCACTGCTGGCCACAGTGATCGGGACACAGCAGCAGCAGCCGCGGCTACAAGGAGCCGCGGCTGCTGCTGCTATGTAGGTCACGGCTGTCCTTGCAGCCGCTCTGGGAGGGGGATGATGCCGGGTGCCCGATCACTGTGGCCAGCAGTGATCGGGACACAAACAAGGGGAGCCGTGGATACAATATAGGCGGCTGCTGAAGATTAGCTTCCTGCAGCCGCTAAGTGGGCATTTCTGACTGGTCGTAACCATTACGACCATGTCAATTAAAACCCAGCCTGCTGTGGTCGCAAGTGTTGCGACTATGCCAGGCGAGTGATTAACAGTTAAGGTGCGTACACTCGGGTTGATTTTTTGAACAATTTGTCGTTAACGACAAATCGTTCAAAAAATCGTTCAGTATTTTCCCCCTAACGATGGCCGAAAACTACATATGCGCGCTCCTGTTTGCCGTTTGTAGTTTTCGTTCATCGTCCGAACTGGCCGTACAACCTGATGATTTTGTCAGGTTGTACATGTTCGGGGATGATTCCGTTCAGTGTTTGTGCTCAGTGTCATTAACGACACTGAGTACAAACTGCCGGAGACACACGGGACGATGTTCGTTCAGGGCGCACATTGTCCCGTGTGTACGCACCTTTAGAGTTGATAACTGACAGTTCTATAGCAAGTCACATGATCAGCCTGTTAAGGTTATTAAGCACATCCTACCTGCATTTTACCATTGCTATCTGTCTGTCTACCTAACATTATTCTCATATATAACATTTAGGTTAAAGTAAGCATACCTTACATTGTGAGATATCATTATCAATAGATACCATTTTGTAGAGAACTGTCACTTATCAACTGTAAGGGCAGATTAACAATGCGGTGTTTAGAGCTACAGCTCCAGGCCTTCACATAAAAATAGGCCCATCATCAGCGTGAAGATGACTAGCTGCCTAACTGGTCACACAGTCAGCCACAAATGAAAATTGTTTTTCTAGTTTTCACACAAAATTATGCATTTTTTTTCTTTTTTTATGTATTTAGGGAGACCGTGGGGCTGAAAGTGTATGGGGCGTACACACACACTTGCCTATGGTCACACCTACACAGCACTGATTACAGCTTCTCCCCTTCTCAGTATAGGCCCTTAAACATTTTCAGCTTCAGGCCTATGTGGTCCTTAATCCGGCCCTGATCATAGCTGTCCAATCAGTTGATGTGAAGGCTGTTGGCGACATTTAGTTGTATGTTTGATGACCCAAGCCTTTGAAGCTCCCCAGTCTTTGTCATGTGATAAAATACTATTTACCATGCACACTTATACTCCAGGTTCACCACAGTAAACTCTTATAATCAGAGACATGGTGGCCAGTGAAGTAGGTCAGTGGGTTATGATTACCATACACATACATTAGTTTTTTTTTATACTACCACACAGGGCCAGATTAACAATGGGGCAGATGGGACTTCAGCCCCAGATCTCTAAATAAAAATAGGCCCAACATCATGGCAGCCTGATGATGGTCACATGGTCGGCCATAAATTGTATTTCTATTTTTCGCACAAAATTTTTCTACTTCCAGTGTCAGATGTACACGCCCACATTGCACTGACCACACCCACACAGCATTTGACACACCTCCTCTGCTTCTCACAATAGGCCCATGTGGCTCTCATTTAATCCGGTCCTAGTGGCACAAATGTAATCAATTAAATAACATCTTCATTTTACAATGCGGCATTGTAAATTTTCCAGTTTTGGGAAATAGTTCTGCAGGACAGCTTTGCAAAACCAGGCCCGCTGAGAGCCGCGGCGGGCCCGGGTAATAGGGGACGTGGCCTAATTGCAGGAGGCGTGGCCACTCCCCCTTCCCGGAAAAAAAAAAGATATGCGTGCTGGGGAGGGGGGCGCTCTGTGCCCCCTCAGCCCTGCTCAAAGCCAGGGGGGGCGCAATCATTGTGATCGCTCCCCCCACAGGCATAGGAGACTGCTGAGCAGCCACGAGCAGTCTCCACTGGGGCTCAGCACACGCTGTGTGCTGGGCTGCTGTGAGGGAGGGGGAGCGGCGCCGGACCCGGGCCCCTCAGGAAGCCCGGGCCCGGGTAATCTGTACCCGCTCCCCCCCCCCCTGTCGGCGCCCCTGTGCACAACTATATTGCGGTCCTTGATGCAAATGCACATAATGGCAAATGTAACAATGTCACCAGGAATTTTAATCCAAGTGACCATTTTAGGTGCATACACATGTAACGATTTTGTAACCAACGATTTTCTGTCAGATTTTCCATTGAAAAGTGAATGATTTTTTGAAGTGTAATGAACGATTTTTTGAACGATTAACGAATAATGTTCCTTCCCTTAATGAAAATCGTCATGTTGGACAGTCTGAAATGGACGATGAACGATAACTCCAAACAGGAGCGCATTTGTGATTATCGTTCATCGTTCTAACTCAGAAACTGAACGATTTTTTTTGAACGATTTAACGATAACGACGTCGTTATCGACAAATAGTTAAAAAAATCGTTACGTGTGTATGCACCTTTCGATTAGACCATTTAAAGGATTACTGTGCAGCACAATTGAAATGGAAATTTTCATATATGAACCATGGAGGTAGAATACTTATTATTATTATTATTATTATTATTATTATTATCTCCTCACTCCATGAGACTGCTGAAGCTGTCCTGGTGGTATCTCAAAAGGTCAGAAAGTAGAGACTATGGTAATTTAGGTTATAGTGATATCACCCAGCCCACACAGGGCATTTCTGTACAGCACGTCTGCCAAGCTGTCATTCAAGCTCTGTCTGATTAATTAGAGAAGCCCGTCCCTCCTAACATTGCAACGAATACCTTAGTGATCTTTATTCTGCATATGATCAATATCTCAGGTATATTATATTTAGATTGTTCACTGATGAGATTGTTTTACATATAGTAAGGTTTGATTGAAATTCATAAAATTCTTGTACACAAACAAATTATTACACATCACCACACTGGTATAAATAGAGGTTCGGAAACGACTGGTGAGACATATTTTAAGAAAAAATTTCCGAATTTTGAAAATGCTTGTGTTATTTTCGTTCATTGTTTCCTTTGTCTGATTGATTCTAGATTGACTTGAGAGACGACCCTAAAACATTGGCTCGACTTCTTCATATGAAAGAAAAACCAATAACCTATGAGCAAGGAATAAAACTTGCAAAGATGGTAGGTGTTTGGTTTATTGTGCGTCCTTCTAGATTCAATTAATTGGAAGCCGCCCAAACCCATTCCAGCTGCTTTCTTGCTTTACTGTAACTCACTGTCAGATTCTGTAGTTGTTGTGGGCACAGAACTTGGACCACTTGGCACTCTGGGTGAGAGCTGGAGTGGGTAAAACTAGGTGCATGAATTATGCTTTTATTCATTGGTTGGAGCTCACAGGAATAATGTCAGCACATATTAAACCTAGGTAGAGGCACAGGTGGACAGGCTGACTGTGGCTGAACACCGTCAAAACCTAGAACCCTTGAAGATGAGTGGTGCTTTTAAGAACTGTAAGTGTAGCACAAAGAAGTATCCCTGTTCCGTTCCAGCACTGTTGAAGCAAAAGCCAGGAACTCCCTCAGCTGTGTCTATCTTCTGCTCTGAGCTGCTGTAGTCTGGAATCATTAAGAACCAGGATACACAATATTACATGCACCCTCCGCAGGTAGGATCTGTGATGAAAGCTGGATGTCTGTATTCAGGGGACCGGTATGAAATACCGCCGGACCTATGTCCGGTTCAAATCCCGACGCAGTGAAGATCCCGAAAGGGGATTAAGGTAAGTAATACTAACCATATCCCCACCCTAATCCTCCCTTAGGGGTGCCTAACCCTAACCTCCACCCCTAGAGCCTAACCCCACCCCCGTAAGTGCATAAACCTATCCCCCCGTTCCCACAGCCTAAACCTCCCAGGGGGGTGCCTAACCCTAACCTCCCCGCCCCTTCCCCTAGCCGGTCTAACCCTCCCGGGGGGGTACCTAACCCTAACTCCCCCCTGGAGCCCTTAACCTACCCCCCTCCCACGTCTGTCGCCCAGCTTACCTTCATTCGGTGTGCTGGGCGTCGGGCTCCCGGTGTAGGTATAATGACAGGCATCGAGGTTTCAACTCCTGTCATTAGTCCCCTGCCGGGATTTGACAGTCGGGAAGCCGGCGGTCGGCATTTCGACCGTCGGCTTCCTGACTGCATCCCGTATTCAGCACAGGTGCTGAGATAGAATCAGCCAGCTGGAATATTAGCTGAGGTAATCAGTACACTGAAACAATGTAGTGATTTAGCAGACCTATACATAGGAGACTGCGTGCAGAGAACCGCTAGGTCTGCAGGTTAGATGGGTGCAAAATGTTTCCAGGATAGGCTTCCAGCAGGTCTTAGAAGGAATGCAGGCAGGAGCACACTGGTGTATAGAAGGCTGCGTACCATTGGAGAGCACTAGCACAGTGTTGATCGGAATCAGTAACATAGGGTGCACTCAGCGAGTAACAGGCAGAAGGAAGTCGGCAGACGGAGCTGCTACCACAGAACCAGGAACTAGCGATGAGACAAGTTGTACTGGCAATGTGCGAGTGAACTTGGAAAACTTAAATAGGGCGCGCTCAGCACGGATTGGCTGGAAGTCTTATGTGTAATGTCCAAGCTAGGAAAAGGAGCAGAAAGGTCATGTGATGAGCATCAATATTTGCCTGTGCCCATGCCACGCTGTGTCTCAGGAAATGCTGTCATCCAGGATCCATGTTTGGAGGGACATGTGTAATCTAGGCTGCAGGTACATGCCATGTGGAATAGCGACGGGTGAGGTAAGCGGGTTTAGAGAACTGCAATGTGACAGCCACAGAGGCTGATTCATGCTCGCAGCCTATGGAGGAGCCAGGCGAATCAGCCTACAGTAATAGGCTGAAACAAATGGAAACCGCCCCTATCTGTAGTTTTGTATTTACATATTGTTGCCCTTTTAAATCAATCGAATGATACCACCAAAGACACGGTGGCTTTGTAATGTGTCGCTTAGTAAATTTCCCCTCAAATCTACATACAGTTTAGTTTAAATATCCATATTCAAAAATCCAAATGGAAGAAGCTGCTCTCCCAAATTTGACTTTGGCAGACTTAATATTATACCCTAAGTGTGGGTTCTGAGTTCAGGGTAAAGCAGAAAAAAAAAAGCAAGTAACTGTGCACCAGGACAAACCATGTTGCACTGCAAGGGGTACAGACACATTTATTATATTTTTGCATGCAGGGTAAATACTGGCTGCTTTTGCATTTAGCCACCAAATACCAGACAGCTTTATGTTTGCACTGCAATGTTGATTGGAGTTTGGATGCCCCTCCCAAATCTACATATCTCTGCGGATGTAACATCTGCATCACCTACATGGTTTTACAAAGGTGCAGCGTTACTTACTCTTTTTTGCTTTGCTCCCAAACCTTAAAAATAATAAAACTTATCCAAGTTTCAAATACAAATATTATGGCTGGATAATGAATAATATGTATAATTCAACCCTAAATCCCATCGCCATTATTACCCATTCCACAAAATTTCTACTAAAATTCAGGAGCCCTCGGGATTCTCTCTCTCAAATATTGGTACAAACAAGAGATTCACAAGGTGGTTTATTCTTAGAACAGATTAACATTCCTTTAGAGACCTTCAGTTGATATACAGTACATTTCATGTTACAATCAGATAAACCAATTCTTGACAATATTATTTCCTCTTTTAACGATTAAGGTTCAAACATTGGGGGAGATGTGTCAAACCTTGGAGAGAGAGAAAGTACCAACCAGCTTCTGTTATTTTCCAAGCACAGTTTGTAAAATGACAGTCTGAAGCCGATTGGCTGGTACTCTCTCTCTCTCCAAGGTTTGGTACATGTCCACCATTATTTGTTAAACACCCATTTCATTCTCTTTATTACTATTTATCCTGATTGCATTGATGTGATGGACAAAGCTAAAGCCACCCTATCCAATAAATTAGGGCAGTACAGCTGCAGATGGTAACAATTATACCTTCAAACATAATAAATCTAAAATATAATTCCTCCTATAAAAAGAAAGTAGGGTTAACTCCAACTTTGCAGCCCTTACCCCTGCCAGAGAATGACCCTTGTTGCTCTTGTAATTCCTTATTGGTTGTTTTCACTCTTTTTTTTTTTTTTCTCTCAATTTTTATTTAAAAAAAAAAATTAAATATAACAGAACAATCTATATATTATTTGTAGTTATCACATTAACCACTGGTTTATGGCCATTTGTTTAATTCACTAAGTGTACAGTATTTTTTCTACTTGGTAATAAAATTTTAATTAAAATACTTGACATACAAGACCATGTACCTGGGGGTAAATTGCTTCTCTGTATGTTTTGCTTTGAATAGTATTGCCGTTTTAAATGTACTGCGCCATGAAGTGATGGCTTTTGTAAGCCACTACTTATACCCCTTTTACACCGGAGCTAAAACCTGGGTTATTGCAGGGTTAACCCGGGCAGCTCCCTGGTGTAAAAGGGGAGAGGGTTGATTCGCCGGGTCTAGTGACGCGGCAATCCAACCCAGGTAACTAGCAGGGTTTAACACGGGCTTAGCCCGTGAAACCCTGCTGTGAGAACAGCGCACTCCGGGTCACGATGGCCTGGAGTGCGCTGCTAGCCGGCCGATTGGTCCGGCTTCAGTGGCGCTTGGAGATGATGTAATCTCCAAATGTCCACTTTCACGCCAGGAAAGCCGGGTCTATGCAGATCCAACTCCGGTGTCAGCGGCGCCAACTCTGGAATATCCCATGTCGGCGCCGGCTAAATTCCAGATCTGATCCGGATAGGAACTCTGGGCCTGATTCAGACCCGCTCGCGAGCGCTGAACGCTCGCAAGTGGGTCGATGGTGCCCAAGTGCGCATGCGCACAACGGAGGCGGCTCCGTCGTGCGCATGCGCGAGACCCGAATAACGACGGCCAAGCCGTCGTTATGGGTCTCGCACCAAAGGGGGCGTTCTGTCGATGGTGAGTGACAGCACGCCCCCTTGGGGGGCGTGGCTGCCCAGACGGAGGCGTTCCCATGGGAACGCCTACCGTCTGGGTCCGGCCCCACTGACATCACTAGTGATGTCAGTGGGAGTGCTTTGGCTCTGATAGAGCCAAAGCACTCCTGGGCTTGCGGCAGCGAGACCCTACCGCAGGGTCTCGTCGCAAGCCCGATGGTCGTGATGGTCTTGACCATCGCAACCATCATCATGGCCGCTTGCTATAGCTGTGGGAGGTCACCCACAGCTATGCGAGCGGCCAGGAGGCCACTCCAAAAAGGAGCAGGGACGGCCCTGATTCAGAGCGAGCTCTCTGTCAGAGCGTCCGGCTCTGAATCAGGGCCTCTGTTCCAACTCTGGGTCAGACCCGGAATTTTGGTGGAAAAGGGGTATTAGTAAATTTACCCCCTGGTGTACATGACGCAGTGCTTGGATTAGTAAAACATAATGATGATGACTATGACGTGGTCGGTACAATGCTGATGTTCTCCTGGTGTTTTCTAGATCGGAGCACAGTGCTACTTGGAGTGCTCAGCGCTAACTCAAAAAGGCCTCAAGAATGTGTTTGACGAAGCCATTCTCACAGTGTTCCACCCAAAGAAAAAGAAGAAGGGCTGCGGGAAGTGCCGTAACTCTTGCACAATTGTCTGAGATCATTCCCACCAAGACGAACGGTGCTATTGTTACAGGGATGGGAGGAAAACGGCTACGGACGGAAGATTGGAAATGTCCCTGAATGAACAAAGCAATATGGAGGATATGACCAGTGAGGATTCCTGTGTTGTGTGCAGAGCCTTTTATCTGTGACACCTCCGCCATGTAACGTTTAACTCACTGTACTTCACTACTTCCCCTCACACTGTGATGTTTTTCTATGAAATTTGTCTATAAACAATATGTGCCTTTTTTACCTATGGACAGTTTGTATGTATTCAATAGGATGGGTCTTGAATTAATACTACATGAGTGAAACATGCAAGTGCCTTGAAATTCCGATTTTTGAGTAGAAAGGGCTAGTGGTTCTAAGAGCTGCTGAGAATGTTGGGATATTTTTTACCTTACAGTTTAGAACACTATTAGGTTAGTACCATAGAGCCTTTTTAGCATGGTACCTGTTTGATAGCCAATTTCCATAGCTACACAGGAAAGACCAGCACAATGTTTTTTTATAAATATATATTTTAGTTAAACATTCTTAAATATGTGGATGTTGTAAATATGGACATTTATGTACTTTTCATACGACGTTGGCGTTCCCAGAATTGCGTTCCAAAATGTCGATTAAAACTGCAGCACGCTATTTTTTTTTTGTGCGTTAGCATAAGCCACTAGTTCAATAGCTCATATTGATAAAAGTGTGTTAACAATGCATCACCTAAAAAGGCATTGGTTTTATGCATTTTTATCAGTTTCCCCAGCACGTTTGTGAACAAGCTCTCCACGTTATTCAACATTACCAGACTACGAACAATCATTAAATCCAGGATCTAAAAATTACTGCTGATTGGAAGGATTTGTTCCAATGCAGCTGCTGAACGTACAGCTCTGTGAAAATCCAAAAATACTAAAAGGTCAACTCTGTCTTCTGTTTTTTTTTTCACAAATTCTCCAATGTAGCAGATTAACACTGTGTGTATCTAAAAACAGAATAAAGCCTAATAATTCACTTTGAATCAATGACATCTCTGGGCCCTTCCTGACTGCTATTCATGAGGTGTACTGTATAGTAACTGTCAGCTACTTGTGTTGGTTCAACTCACAAAATGGCTTCCACCTTTGAGTATAGGTGACATTTGTACTTAAGATTGTAACTGTTTTCTACAAACAGCAGAGGCAGCCATTTTGTTAACTAAACAAATTTTTATGAAAATTCCTAGAAAATATATTTACTAGGAAGTAGTGACATCACTGACACATAAAGGGCGCCGTGCCTCATTGATGTTACTGGTTCATAGATTTAAGTTTTATGAATATTAGTTCAGTCTAGTAAAATAACTTCCTTAACTGTATATAGTTGATGGGTATGCTTAAAATATCAAATTTGTGGTATGTGATTTTTGCAATAATAGGACACGATCGATGATTTTGTGTGAGCAGTGTATGATACTCTCCTCTATAGAGCTTACACTTTCCTGCACTTTATGCCTCCCTCCAGGAGATCCTGGGGGGGACATCAAAGTGAGAGGCGTAGAGGGAAGCATATCCTTTTTATTTAAAATAATTCCAAGTCAAACTCTAATAGTATATTTTTCACTTCAATACTTGCTTTACTGATGTAACTGGTTCATAGTGACTTGGCTCCATTTTCAAAAATATTGGTCCAGCACACAAAATGGCTGCCTCCGCTGTGTGTTGGTGTTGAGTATACTTTATCCACCAAATGCAGTGAATTGTGAGTAACAAATTAGAATTTCCATGTGTAGTTATTTTAGTACACACACTATATGTTACTTTCAGAGAACTGTACATGGGTCTTTGTATAATTGTAATACAGGGTGTTTCACTCGCTATTGGCCCCAACGTTTTTCTTGTAACTTTTAAAATAATGGACGTAATTTAGCGATATCTGACACAGACATACCTTGGTAGCATCCAGACCGGCTGTTCACACATGCGCAATGTGAAGGCCAGCTGTTCACTTCCCCAGTCAGCAGCACAGTCCAGTGAGGATGGCAGTTGATGTGGTTCCCCTATTTGAATTTTGGACTGTGCTGCAGCCCCACCTCTGAGAGAAAACATTTCAGCATGAAATTGCGACTGTAATGGAGCATACACACGGTCAGATCTGTCAGATGAACGATTTTTGACTGCATTAAAATGAATGGAATCGTCTAAGTCTGACTGCAAACACATCAGATGTCAGATATCGTTATCTGACCATCGGGAACGCGCATCGTTCAATTCGTTCATCTGACAGATATATCAGATTTTCCTTCAAATATGAACGATTGAACGATTTTTTAAATAGTTATCGTTCAGATCTGAAGAAAAATCTGACTGTGTGTATGCACCATAACTCCCAATATGTTGGTTAAAACCTTCCATAACATGGAGCGACTCGTTAAAATTTTGGGGCCAATAACGCATGCAACACCCTGTAGAATATATAAACTCTGAAAATTATAGTTCATATGTTGCAGGGTGTCATCCGTAATCTGTTGCCTCGGAATTAAGTTTACTCAGAAAATCATTTAGAAGTTATTTAATGGGCTATGACATTTCTGTGGTCACAACCTTCTAGTTAAATAAACTGACATGTTAGCAGGAGAGAAGACAGTAGTTGTCTAAATATTAATCTGCACATTTGCCAGTCTGAATTTAGCCTAAAGTGCTCAGTCCTGCCCCAATCACATTACAGGACAGGATGAACCGATTACTCTAATTATAGAACATAAATTCTGTACCGTATGTTTGTAAAAAATATAGATCAGAATGGCCAAGGAAAGGGGTAATTCATAGGACTATCACCCACACTTCACAACTCCTGCAAAATGGCTATTTCATCCATGTAACATGACTAAATAGCCAATCAGAATAAAGCACACCTCTTCTAATAGAATACTATAAAGAGAAAATCACTGACCACATTGAGACAGGTGAATTTGGCAGTCCCCAGTTAGCTGAGGTAAACTTTTGGAAATGGGTGAAATACTGTATAACAAATTTTAAAGATGTATTTTATGAGCAAGAACAAAATATCTATTTCCAACGCAGCTTTCTATTGAAGGAGACATCAATGACCTCATCATATTGTGGTTCCACGAAGTACATAACAGTGGTTGCTTAGGATAGCACATTACTTCTCACGTCAAACAGTTGATACTTCTAAAATATGTCTGGACAAAGATCACTGAAAGCACAGAAGCCAGCAATTTGGTAAAACGCGTGAGCCATGAGTGTTTCTCCGTACAGACTAGAACTTCTGCCATTTTATAACGGACCACTAGGTAGCGCTCCAGGAGCCAGCATGCTGATGTACTGTAAATGGATAATCGCAATTAACAATATTTTGAGAATATTTGGGGGTCGCATCACTTCAACATTGATGATAGGGAAATCACAAACAGAAAACGGTTTGGAAGCAGGGGATTTAAAAGTAAATTGAAACTAAATGCCATTCAGTGTCTCCAAACTAACTATGGAACAAGTAACATGAGCTGCATGAATTTTCCAGCTGCTGTGGTGTTTTTCATGTGTGATTAGCAGAAAAGGATAACTGTGTAGTATTCTATTTTGAGTCACAATGTATAGTGAGTGTCACTCACTCTATAATCTGCTATTTGTATCACATACCATTTCCATACTCCATATCATCAACCGTCTGCTACACAGGATAAAGATTAGACCACTCTGAAATATTGGCATTGAGGGCAGCCAGGTATAGAAGGTGCTCTGATCAGCCACAAGGAAATGTAGCCTGGTGGGAGAATGGTGGGCTTCGGGTATTTCATTTTCCCTAATTGTAACTGTGTTTTAGAGCCATTAAAATATAAAGATTTATACGGGATGTAGCTAGTTTACCGGTGACTGGGATCCTGACAGTGGAGGCCCAGCCCAGGACTAAAGAAATCCTGGCATCCCAAACAAAGGTAAGCGGGGCTTCTTAGGTCCTAGCCGCGTGCGCGGTGTGGGGGGGGGGGTAGATTTAGTCACCACAGGGGGGGTGGGTAGGGTTAGGCCCCACTACGGGATGGTTAAAGGGGGTGGAGGGGTAGGGATAGCATACTTACCACCCCCCCTCCCTGTTGGGATCTTCAGAAGTCGGGATGCCGAGGTCGGGATTTAAACCAGCCCAATAGCCGGTTTCATACCGATTCGAGCCGTAACTAGACTTTTTGGTGCCCTGTGCCAAAAAGATCATTGGTGCCCCCCTATTTTTTAAATAGAGAGATAACAGACCCAAAAAAGGCCATGTCCTCATGGGGAAGGGCCAGGGAAGAGATAGAGGAGGCCAGGAGATGCTGGGGATAAAATAAGAGGAAGCTACAAGTGAGAATGATAATAAACAGAAAGTTTACAGGTCTGAACAGCACCCCCTGCCCTGCGGTGCCCTGCGCCATGGCACAGGTCGCACTACCCTAGCTATGGCCCTGGTATATACAGTACATATATGCAAAACTCCTATGAAAATATTTATCATACTTTGCATAAGGTATGGACTCGGAGAAGGTTCCATTTCAGTTACCACAGAACTACCAGGCTCACTCAGGGCGGGCTTATGTGAGATGGTTACAGCAGGCTGCAGATAGCGCTCTCCAGTGGTGCGAAAGTCCATATCACCTATCATTCAATCACAATAGAAAATACCATTGATGGCAGCTACTGACAAACAAGATAAAATCAGGGTAAAAGGTTTTTGTATGTATAGAACTCCCAACTTATGTTTCCGTCTAGGATGCAGCATAGGAATCACAGCAAGAATAAGTGGATTTGATACCAATTTAATGTTTTTCATCTTGTCACACATAGAAACAAAAGGACAACAAATATCTGGCTCTGTTAAGCTGGTAACATTTCGGCCTCAGTCACACCTATCTGTGCTGGTTACATGCTTTTAAGCCCCCTAAGTACTGAAAACTTAGTTATAAATAGGATGTATGGTTTTAATGGGCTTGTTCCTACCAATCATAACGTTGCATGACCTTTCTACACATTCCCTAACGTGCGCAATGCACCAGAAACAGAGGCCTGATTCTGAGTCGGTACGCAGGTGCGGCCATCCTTCCATCTTTTGTCGCAGTCGCGTCTGTGACTTTATGCTGGTGCCGCTACAAAGCCCTTTCCTGGTGAAGATCCATGCGTCCGAATGTGCAAGGACTGAGGCGTCCACTCACAACGTTTGTAGCTGCTGCATTTCCTTGTGGTGCATCCTTAGATGCCACCATTGCTCACACCATGGAAACTTGCACCAGTCCTTGCAGGTGCAGTTTTCTGTCCGTGTCTGGCCTCCTATGTGAGCGGCTGTGCGGCTCTGTGCGCTAACGCATTCAGCAACATGACCGCAATACTCCCATAAGAAGAAACCTCTCTGTGCGTCTTTTTAGCCACCCCCGTTAGCAGTCGCTGCCCAGGAGAGATCCTTCCATATCTGCTACCGTGTATCTAAATTTCATCTGTATGTACAAAATCTGGGCTCCAGTGCGTCCGACATCGCCGTTACGTCCCACTCAGAACCAGGCCCTAAAGCCCATCAGTATGACACGTCTTAATTGTTAGATTTCAAGCATTTTACCAGCACATATGTCACATTAAGCGCAATAAGCTCATTTTAAAGATAGAGGTCAAGTTTAAAAACGGTTACATAAATATTTATTCATACAAGCAAAGTATATTCATTCTTATGTAGCTCTTACTATCCTCTACAACCTCCTGGTAATAGTGTATTTTCTATAAACAATATATACAATCGGTTATTTTGTAAATTAAACTTCCACTTATAATCATTATTAACCACCAGTACTGTTCATTTACAATATTTAAAGTACACATTTCATTTACACACAGTGGAGATCGACATTTATGATCTGAACCAGTTTTCATGAGAATGCAGCTTATCAATGCACTAGGAGCCCAATGCATCACTGAGGCACAGAGTGTTTCAGGAACACCACAGGTTTCTAGTGAATTAATAGACCACATTTGAGCATTGACTGAGGAAAGCGGGGATGACACGCTCAGGAACGCCCCCTGCTCCGCCTCCCAAACGCACCGCTAGCAGACTCGCAGATGGAGGGCTGCACATGTGCAGTCCTCTTACAAACGGAGTTGTGCGCTAGCCATCGGGTTAGCGTACATCTCTGACTCAGGCCCACAAAATGGCTGCTTCGATGGTGTGCAATAGAGACGTGTACCTTAATGTTACCCTCAGCTTATTAAGCATGATAGCAGGCCTAACTGATAAACAAATGAAAATATAGAGATATAAGGTTATAGCAGAGAATAACACATGCCCATAGGTTTAATGCACATATCTATAAAATATAAGTAAATATAAGCCCCTCTCATGAGTCGGTACAGTTTTGCTTTTTCTGGCGGCCAGCGACAGATTTTCACAGAGTCTCACATTCCGTGCTGGAAGTGGAACAGACACCGCAGTCACATCTGATTGCCACAGGGTAAGTGAAGAACGGATCCACACTGGAGCTGCAGTCCGGTAGTTTCACAGAAACCAGCTTTGTTTCATTGTAAGTGCAGACCCTATGGTAAGCGTCTATGTAGGGAGGGTCAAGTATAGGTTTCTGTGACAGAGAAACAGATATAATCAGAAAGAAAGACTTGTTTTCCTTTACAATGTCACTCTTTAATATTCATTCATAACTTAAAAACCCAGTAGCAACAACATTTAATTAATTTTAATACATAAAAATATAAATTTCAGGATCATTGATTGCAGTAGAGGACTTAGGGGTCTATTTACTAAGCAGTGTTAGGAGACAGAGTGAAAAGTGATAAGAAAGTGATAAGGTGCCAGCCACTCAGCTCCCAACTGTCATCTCACAGGCTGTGTTTGAAAAATGACAGTTGGGAGCTGATTGGCTGGCACCTTATCACTTTTCACTCTGTCTCCTAACACTGCTTAGTAAATAGACCCCTAGAGTTGGGTACAAACTATTGTCCAATATACCATTCAAATGCGGATTGGAACGATATATCGTACACATCGCATAGTGTGTATGCGCAATGTATTGTTCACTGCAGTCATTCACTGAACCGTCCCATCTACTATGCTGCACATCAAATGGGAGGATTGCACGGGCGACGCGGTGTTACACGCATGTAACGATACATTGTGCTGTTGTATGCCGGACCGAGTAGTGTGTATGGCAGAGCGATGTATCATTGCGCTGTTGAGTTGCACCATCATATTGTGTGTACCCAGCTTTAGCAATGCTGGTCCAATTTGTAGCCTATTGAACAGATAAATTGCCCCAATCATCATTTGAAAACTGCAACATTCTTCTAAACTTGCTTCACCTATTATAGATTACTGTTTAACTAAATTTGTTAAGCTTATTTATAATCAGCCCACTTGATAAAAATCCTGGCTACATAGGCGATTTCAGACCACAGGCTATCTGCAGCAGCTTGAAAAGAGCTTTACATACAGCAACTGCCCTATGGCGTTGTTAATGTATAAATGCTCAGATTGACATGTGTTGGCCTTGCCATTTTTACCTAAACTAGCTTAGCTATGGGCACACAGGAGTTGGACAAGCTGATGCCATCAACATTCTAATGCACTGACTGGAGGCATGTTGTTCCAGCCTGATCAACAACATCTCCTGCAAATCCTTGTGTAGTAAGCTTGGAAGAATAAAGATATTAGGTGCACTGGGTTGTGTACAAATCATGGGTTCCCACCAAAGTCTCAGATACATATGTCTGACATACATTATATGGTTATCCAGGTATTGGACAATACAAATACATTAGGGAAGCGGAGAAACCCCAGGACAGTTGGAGCCAGAGCCTCGTGACCTTTGCCTCCGGTCAACTCATCAGCACCTATTATAATCCACCACTGGTGCGGACTCGAAAAAAACACACAAAAGCTTAAACAATTTGAAAGCAAATAATCATAGAACTAGTGAAACAGCATTCATGTTTCGGAGATGGCCTGTGGCGACATTTGATATTGGATGTAAGAGGACACCCGCATAGAAAAGTTATCGTGGCTTTTAAAACTTCTTAACCTCGTCATATATTAACTTAAGACACTTACCTCCCAAGTCTCACAGCGACCCCAGCAGGCATCAGTGGTGACACGCAGAGCCTTACAGCCAGGTTTCTTAGCCAAGAAGGTGAATTCCCGCACGGCACAGCCGATGAACGTTCTCAGGCTGATGTTTGAGTTGGCAAATGTGCTGAGGCAGCAGCTTAAGACCAGCAGGTGCAAGGATACCAGGGTTACGCTTCTCTGGCTCATATTCTGAGCGCTCATAGGGTTCCTGAAGAAAACTAGTTCAGTTATTAAAAATAAACCATGAGGCAGTGTCTAGAATAGTGCAGGAATTAGTGGTATGTGTAGTAATTTTCAGTTTAACCAAGCTGTATGGGCATAAATTCCAGTGACTAGCTAAGCACACCTTTGTCAGTGGAGGGATCAGGTGAACACAGAACTTCAGACAAGTAGAACTGTATATTTGATTATAATAGGGCCCGTCCATCTGTGATGGATTGCCGCGATCCCGCGATGCTGCAAACCGGCATCGCAGGATTGCAGAAATCCAACATGTTGGATTTTGGCGATTGGGCGATCGTGATAAAAAAATTATCGCAATTGTCAAATCGCGGACATTTAACATCTCAAATGTCCGCGATCTGGCAACAGATCGAAGAACATCGAAGGTGGACGATCGGAAATTTCCGATCGCAGCCCTGCATCTCGGCGATCCGTCGCAGATGTATGGGCACCTTAACTTTGTAGATTGTCACAAGTTAAACAAAAGTGTGGCCAATAGGGGGTTAACGATAGTGGTATGTGTAGTAATTTTCAGTTTAACCAAGCTGTATGGGCATAAATTCCAGTGACTAGCTAAGCACACCTTTGTCAGTGGAAGATGGCTTATTGTGATGTACAGCTACTTAGTTTGTAGAAACTCACCCTGTAACATATACTGAAAACTTATGAGACAAGATTTATATTAGTTTAAGTCATTTGCTGGTTTTCTGTATATGCTGAATTTGCTTTTTATTGAGACGTTGTGTGTCATGGATGTTGCATGGTACATCCTTACGGTGGCTGAATTAGCATTCTGTATAAGGTTCAATGTGATTAAAACTGTACAGATACAGAGGGAGTTGCTAGGTTCAGATAAGAGGGAGACAGAAACAATGATGGGAATCAGGGCTGTAAGGAGGGGTGTGCAAGCTGTGCCGTCGCCACCAAGTTCAGGGCCCTGGGGGCAGGACCATCGCTACCCCAAGGCCCCTGCACCTGACTAGCAGGGTGCCTAAAGTGGCACTCTGCGGCCAGTAGTGCAGCTTCAGAGCTGCTCTGAGCGTCCAAAGAGGCTCCGGACACTCAACACTGCTACGTGTAGAGCCGTCTGGTGCATCTGGACAGCTCTCCACACTTCTGCCGCAATGGCGCACAGGTAAGCACTGTTCTGGCGCTGATGGGAATAACAGACCAGCTTTAGACTTCACTGTATGTAATACCACAAGCCTATCTATCATCTGTCTCGCAAAATAAAGTCTGCATAAAGGTGGCTTAGTGGTTAGCATTACTGCCTCACAGCACTGAGGTCATGAATTCAATGGCCTAGCCTTGTGAGGTCTGTATGTTCTCCCCATATTTGCTGGAGTTTTATCCGGGTACTCTGGTTCCTCCTACCCGGCTGGCGACAGAAAAGTTAACCCTAGTGTGTATCTATGTCCCGGTGATAGGGAATACAGAATGCATGCTCCACTGGGGAAGGGACTGATGGAAATGACTAAATATTCTCTGTAAAGCGCTGCAGAATATATATGCGTTATAAAAATAACTGTTCATAAATATATAAAATGTCTTTGTATAGTCGAGTCTCTACATTAGAGGTGATTAATAAGGTCCAGTGATAACAAATATAAGGAAACTGTTCAAAGAAACATTCAGGATTACCAATAACAGAGCCTGAAACACAGCCGGATTGGCCGTCTGACACTACTGACAAATTCCTGATAGCCTGATGGGCCAGTCCGACCGCCTGAAGGCCCTAGCCAAGCAGCCCTGATCCTAGTGCTCTACACGACTGGCATGCTGAGACAGGGTGTGTCGTAAGGCCAGGGGTGTATCTATAATGGGTGCAGGGTGTGCAGTGAACACGGGTCCCCCGTGTCCAGGGGGAGCCCGCACCGCACACCCTGCACCCATATTGTGTAAAACTTACCTCTCTGAGGTCTTGCGTCGGGTCTCCCAGTGTTGCTGAAATGCTGTAAAATGGCCGCAGCAGCCATTTTCCCAGTGTTTTGCGCAAGAGCTGTGAGGAAATCTAGTGCCCAGAGTCTATTGATTCTGCGGTGGCTAGCCAGCCGCCAGAGTGAGAGGAGGGGGCCCGTAACAGGGGATGCACACGGACCCTCTTCTCTCTAAAGATGCCCCTGCGTAAGGCCACACCCCTGTGACTCACACCATGCCATGTGGATACAGCCCCGTGCAATGTGACCACGTCCCCATGATGTGTGTTCATGCCCAGTGGTGTCACTCACCCTGGTGACACCCAGTGCACGACAAAGATGCGAGTCGGCAAGTGGGCGTGGTCTTGCGGGTAGTGGGTGTATGGTGGGTAGGGTGCATGGCCTCGCAGCCCAAACCCCGTTTTAGTCACTCTGGGGATCCAGAGATGCAGACTGGCCCTGGGGACAAGCCTGTGTGCAGCGCTGGCTCCCTCACTCCCTCTCACTCTCGGCTGGTCACACCCCTTGTGATGCCACTGCATATTCTGATTCTTACCCCCAGTACGTCCCTGGTGGAAAATGTACCAGTTTTAGGTCATGGGATTACTTAAACCTTTTAAAGGCATCAATTTACATAAACATTACGCAACTGCACCCTAAAACTTTTTTTTGGGTAGGTTCATAATGATTACAATTATTATCTTCTCAAAATTGTTATAAATGTTGCAAATCTTGCTTTCAGATTTTCATGATAAGCAATATTAATAGAAAGTTTGCTAAAATTTTGTATGGAATGGAAAGAAAGGATCGATATGGTAAAGTCCCAAAAGCAGCCTGAAATAAAGGCTTATGTAGCATTTCCAAATCTAAAAATATATAATGCAGTGTCACCAATGCACATAGCTATATATAAATATGATGTATTATTTAGCCATTCAGTGTAACGGGAGCTTTATGATCCATTAACTGCAAATATTCACTACTTACTAGAAATTTGGCTTTCCCCTCAAAACATTTTACCAAGACACTAAGCAAATTTGGTGCCTCACCTGCAAAAGGTGGAGGATACAACCAACTAAATCCAGTAACTTATTTCTCTGTGGATAGCTACGGTTTATACCAATTTAGAGAATTAGATATAGGTATATATTAAAATACTGATGTTTTTACTTTTGTACAGAACTCCCCTATGAGCAGGTATTCATAGTCAAGCAATGTCTGTTTCTGTTTAGGTACAAACTAAACACTGTATTAAATCTATATTATTCTAAAGGTGGATGATGGTCATTCATACACACTGAACGGCCATCATCTGTGTCTGTCTGTGGGTCCCGGTGGTCAGGAGGCATGTCCCGTCCCCCTCCCCGCAACTGCCGCTGTGTGTGTACGGGTGGTCGGCAGACCGCCCGTACACACTTGCCAATGGACAGATATGTCAGCAGACATATCTGTTCATCAGCTGTGCAGCACAGCCCATGCGATATGTCGGTGAACGACGACGTTCACCGACATCGCGGGTACACACTGGCCGACGGGCAGCAGATATATTGATCGGCCAATATATCTGTATATCTGTCAGTGGGTACCCAGCATAAGAATCTGAAGAGCAGATAAGGGATTTAGGGAAGATTGAAAGAGTACCTTCACTGGCCAGGTCTATCAGATTTAATAATAAAATGCTCTATAAGCTTCACTAGCCTAAATCAAACTTTTGAAAAATGGAAAAGGGATTTCACAGAATTTGACATGTCGAATTCTACTCCGATATAGTGAAAATCATATAAAATACCTTTCCTTTTTTAAACTGCAGGAGCTGTATGCAAAGTCCTTTCATAAAACCTACATCTCTTGCAAGAAGTTGGCATTTAATGGAGAAGGGTGTAGATGCCTTAAATGCAGGCAGTTGCAGACAAACAGAAATATTGATCTTGGTGCTGCAGGTATTGTACAAAAATAATTATTTTTTTTAAATACATAATTTTTATATCCAGACTATAGACTACAAAATGTTTTATTTTTTTGTTTTGTTTTTTTAAGACTAGGTCCATGGAAGTCTTCAAAATTAGTTTATACATATACCTTTATCCACCTCAAATATTAAGTTGAGACTGATAAACTACTATACCAATTCTTATTTTGCTTTATGTATCCCTAAATTTTAAAAGTTTTAATAAAATAACTGTAGCCTACTAATTACTTATTTTTTTTGCAGTTTTTTTATATAACGCACACATATTACAAATCACTTTACAGAAAATATTTAGGGGTCTATTTACTAAGCAGTGTTAGGAGAAGTGAAAAGTGATAAGGTGCCAGCCAATCAGCTCCCAACTGTCATTTTTGAAACACAGCCTGTGAGATGGCAGTTAGGAGCTGATTGGCTGGCACCTTATCACTTTTCACTTCTCCTAACACTGCTTAGTAAATATACCCCTTAGTAATTCACATCAGTCCCTGCCCCAGTGGAACTTACACTGTATATTTCCCATAAAATGCAGCACAGACGGTGTAATGGTTAGCATTACTGCCTCACAGCACTGAGGTTGTGGGTTCAATTCCCACCAAGGCCCTAACTGTGCGGAGTTTGTATATTCTCCCTGTGCTTGCATGGGTTTCCTCCGGGTACTCTGGTTTCCTCCCACACTCCAAAAATATACTGGTAGGTTAATTGGCTCCCAACAAAAATTAACCCTAGTGTGTATGTGTGTGTGTGGATGTGATAGGGAACATAGATTGTAAGCTCCACTGGGGCAGGGACTGATGTGAATGGCCAACTATTCTCTGTAAAGCACTGCAGAATATGTGTGCGCTATATAAATAACTGATAATAATAATAATAATAAAATGAATACACATAAAACTAAAAGCCAAATAACCTGATGTGAGATGCAGCTGTGCTCTTTTACTATTTTTTTTTTAAATTTATAATATATTGTTTTAGGTGAACAGTTAGGCAGGTCAATGGATGTATTTCTTCTCTTCTCATACTAAAATTCAACATAAGCCAATTAAATATAAAACAGTCGTGTGTTTTTTTTAAAAGAAAAATTGCCACTGTCATCTTATTTTTTCCTTTGTATGTTTCTACATTTTATTTTGTATTGAATTGGTTAGGTTTCAGACACTTGGTGCTACAATATTAATACATTTATAATATAATAATAATTTTTCTAGGAATAACAGCTTATTATTTTTATTATTATTTTAATAATCATACAATTATGTGGATCTTTAAAAAAAATAGTGATCATAAGATTGACATAAAATGTGAAATAAGGTTTCACTATTTTTAAATGTATCTTCAACTAAAATATTGTAGCTTTGCTTAAAAAAAACCCACAATAACTTTTGATAGAACTAATTAAACAATAACAAAAAAATATGTAAATTTAAAAAAAAATCTGGCTGTTGAAATGGAATTCATTTTTAAGTGATACATAGATTAATTATATAAAAAGAAAACTAACAGATATTACATACAAAACTTGATATCAAAATGTTAATATATGATATACTTATTATGGAAATAAACCAACAGAGCTAGTAAATAGAAATCAGCAGACCTGTCATAAAGCTTTGTATCCTCTCCCTCTTGCAGATCTCTGCTGTAACTCTTTGGTTGCACATATATATAGAAGGAGTCTTGTCAATCAAAGTAAATTAAGGCAGATCCTTACATGAACTACCAGGAACATCAAACACCGTGCATGTACAATATGCCTCTCACCTAAGCCTATTAATTATTTTTTAAGGGCATCATTTGTTGAAACAAAGAAAGATGACTTAGGTACTGACATCATTCTAAGAAAAAGTGTTGACAGTGGGTTTCCTAAAATTGAATGGGATCAAAGTTCATATTTTTACCTTCCCAAACAGACAATCATAAAAAAAGAAAATAAATTAAAAATGTTTAAAAATATAAGGTTCTTAGGGTGATTTCAACCAATTACCCGATTTAGAATTTTCTGTCATGGTTATAGGCATAATTGCACACACAACAAAAAAAAGTTTGAACACCATGTGTTATGATCTCCTAAACAAAAGGACAATTCCCTATAAGACAGTAGGACAGATATTCAAAATGTAGTCCTACTTATGCTACAATTATATTTGCTCAGTTGAGAAATAACAGCATAACTAGTGTTCAGATATTTGTGCTACATAAAATTTGATGGAAAGATAGTGTCTGTGTATCAAATAAATACTTTTTTTTCTGGCAAGCACTTTAAAATGCTAATTGTGTTCTATAAGAGTTCTTTGTACTATTGCACCATGCTTGACAGACTATTGAGAGATTTCCAAAAACCAATTGAACCTAAAATGGGAAACAAAATAGGACTATTGGTATAAGATAATATTACAGTGTCAGGTATACTGCAAATTTAAGTTACATTTTTTTTGTGGTTTAATTAGCATTCAGTAATTGATTGCACAGATTTAACTTATCCCGCAATTTTCACCATTTATAATATGTGAAATTAATATAATTATTTAAAAAAAAATGGTTATAAATAAATATAAAACAAAATGCTATGGTCCAACTGCACATACATACAGTACATTTCAATTGCACAATCATCATCAAGAAAATTTATTAAAGATTATTTAAACTCTTGTCATTTGATCTATAATGACCCCGTGAGTATTGACAGAGGATCGGATACATTTCCGATTAAATTATCTAGAAATTAATTATGTACACACCAAAAATAGAAGGTTCACTATAGACAACTTAAGAGCGAATTGTTCAGCGCTGCACAGGTTACACTAATGGGCTCTTAACAGAAACATGTAATGACAGTCTGATGGGTAAGGAGCCATTTCAAATAATCCTGTCCTTTAGATTTAATTCCTATAATAGAATAGAAGAATAAACTCATGTGGGCTTAAATTTGTGGCAGCTTAATTTATCAACTCATCTATTGTTCATGTCCAGTCTCATAACAAAGTAATTCCTGTTCTTTAAGTGTTTACACTGTTTTATTCCTCGATTGCCCTGGTGATAAATAGAAATAGGTTTATATCACAAACTAAAAAGAGATGTTCTTCAAGACTGTATTTGACTTGTTTCCCCATGAACATAGTTTTACTAATCCCACAAATCTGTATCCCATGCCCTAAATTTAAAACAACACTATACCTGTGTTTTGTGAGCATGTTTAATGGAAGTCAGCTGTGAATGCGTGCGTCATTAAAAGCAGTAACTTCAAAGATCACTTAATTAGCCAATTATTAAAAGCTCAATGTGGAAATGTAAATCTCCCTCTACAAATTAGGTTGAATGTGTTTTCAGGCGATTATATATATATATATGGGATGCAATCATAATCGCAACAGCTGGGATTCCGGAGTTCAGAATGCAGATGCCGAAATCCTGACACTTATCAGCATACCGCCCGGGCATCCTGTCCGCCGGGATCCCCAAGATAAAGTACTGGGGTTAGGGGGAGGCTTAGGTTTAGGCACTAGGGGAGGGAGTTTAGATTAGGCACTACGGGGGGGTTAGGTTAGGCTTACTTGCCTGGAGGCATCGGGATTGTAACTTGGGCGGGATGCCAGCGTCGGGATTCGGACTGCCGGGATCCCGAGCGCCAGCATCCTGTACCCATCGATATATATATATTTAAGAATTACTTTACTGGCAATTCTATTGATAAATTCTTTATCTGTGTATTTGGCATTTCAGTTAGCTGATGCCTGTTAAAATTAATTGAATGACTAAAACACAAGGTAATATAAGAGACAGCATTTTGCCAAGTGGTGTTAAAAGGACAAAATACTTGGGTTGCTTAATTAAGCAATAAAATAACTAGTTATCTATGTTGACATAACTGTCAACATTATGAATGTCGACCAAGTTAATGTTGACCTAATAACTGCATCCTGCTCAGCTCCTGTTCATTGCCGTTCAAATGAGAAGTGTATGCCAAGTGATATAATAGAAAAGCTGAAAAGCTAAATTAATTGATATGGGTGGCACTAAAGTGGGAGGAGGTGGCACTTTGGTGTGGCATTTACTTTTTCACAGTGAGTCTCATGAAATTATTCCACAACTCAACATGCCTAAGCACACCCTGATACCTGTCCCGATGCAGGCTTCCCTTGCTAACCCAAAATGACCATGGCACCCAAAGGGGGGAGGTCAGGGCTACGATGGGAAAACTGATTAATCCATGGTGTGCCATGCACTGCAGGAGTACAGAATTGATGTTGTTTAATAAAAAAAATTTTGTTTGTTTAGAGTACAACAACTATTAAATGAGCCGGTAGGCTGCAGCACTCAAAACTACAAGGGATTTTGGGTTTATACTGTAGCACTGGAATCCTAAGCTGCAGGGCTGTACTAGGGGGAGCCCTGGGCTGAGCTTCAGGCACTGTGGACTAGAGACGGACAGTAGAAGACCAGCATCGAATGGTTGCCAGGCTTCAAATATCAAATCCACCTGATGGTATAACTATAGATGGTTATTTATTATTATCATCATCCTTTATCTATATGGCACCACAAGTGTTCCGCAGCGCCTTGCAAAGTACATAAACAAATAAATTAACAAGAAACCAGTGATTTACAGAAAACAATGCAGGACAAGGACATGGATTATACACATTGCTGCATTAGCAATTACAACACTCAAAATAAACAGCAGGGAGTCAGCAACAAAGTGTTAAGTGAGCTTGTGGGGAGTAAGGAGTAGAAGAAGGTATAAGTAAGGAGAAGTACATGAGGGAAGAGGGCCCTGCATCGTGAAAGCTTACATTCTAAAGGGGAGGAGTGGACAACAGGCGTAACACAAATGGGTTAGACAGGGAAGAAAGAGCGTGTAGTAGTGAGTTAGGATGAGAGCTGGAAGGAATTGATGAAGTATTGGGTATTGAGAGCCCGTTTGAAAATTTTCAGAGGTGGAGAGGCTGATAGGAAGAGGGAGAGAGTTCCAGATGTAGGGAGCAGCACGGGCAAAATCTTGGAGGTGAGAGGAAGTAATCAGTTGGCGGCATGCATTTGTTGAGCGAAGTGGACGTGCGGGAGTGTGAAGAGACATTAGGTCAGAGATGTAAATGGGAGAGGATTGGGTAGGGCTTTGTAAGTGAGTGTACAAACTTTGAATTGGGTTCTGAATGGGAAGGGAAGCCAATGTAGGGCTTGAAGGAGAGGGGAAGCAGATGTAGAACATTTGGAGGAAGATGAGCGGAGCAGCAGCACTGAGGACAGATTGGAGTGGAGAGAGATGGGAGTCTAGGAGGTCAGATAGGAAGAGGTTACAGTAGTCCAATCTGGAGATGACCATTGAGTGGATGAGGGTTTTAGTAGCATCCAGGGTGAGAAAGGGTCTGATCCTGGAAATATTTTTGAGATCTAAACAGCAGGCATGTGTGGTTTGATGGAAAGGGAGGAGTCCAGGATAACTCCAAGACAGCACACTTTGGGGCTAGAGGAGATGGTTGTGCCATCAAGAAACTTATGCGGGAGGGTGGGATGATCAGCTCAGTCTTAGACATGTTATGTTTAAGAAAGCGCTTGGACATCCAGGAAGAGATAGCTGAGAGACAGTTGGAGATACAAGCGAGGAGAGGGGGGGGCGGTAAGGTAAGAGGAGGAAAGGTAGATCTGAGTATCATCAGCACAGAGATGGTATTGGAGGTCAAAGGAGCTGAGTTCACATAGAGAAGACAGAGAGGGAGAATAGAAGAGGTCCAAGAACTGAACCTTGGTGAACACCTACTGTTAGTGGAAGCGGGGGGGGGGGCAGCAGAGAGAGAGAGAGAGAGAGAGAGGAGTCATGAGAGGGGACAGGGAAGGAACAGTCAGATAGGTAGGATGACAACCAGGAGAGGGCATGTGAATGCGCAGAAGCATTCAGTGCTTCATGCATGTGCATACTATCAGAGCCAGGTGTTCGCAGCTACAAAGAAGCTGTCAGCTATTGGAAAGCTGCATCCGATGGCTGACTACCACAGAATACCCGCGGTTAAATGGAAAAAGTAGTTCTATCAAATCAGGAACATCGATGGTTGCCAACAATAGGCTTCCGATGTCTATCCCTTCTGTGGACTATGCTTGGGACCAGGTGTGTAACTCTCGGTACCGCCAGCATGGGAATGGTTAAGATCTCAGTAACAGGAGGCTGTTGCTGCAGGGTCTGGCTGCCTATCACTGGAGCCCATTTTCAACCAGTAGGGGAAGCCTACTGCTTGAGCAGTCCCTGGAACTATGTTTTGGAGAGAACCCCTACCCCCTTATAGACTTTCAGGCACCCTGGAGTGGCCAGGGGTTGGACCATTTTACCAGGTGGTCTCATGCAGAGATAAGAAAACTCCTCTCCACTGTCCATTGGAGACAAGTGTAAACCTATCTAGCTGCACAAAAAATTACAGTATTTGTCTCTTATTCCCATGCCTCCTCTTTGTTGCTGTCATCTATCATCCCCCCAGGCCCCAAAAACCACTTAATTGATAACATTGCTACCTGGTCTCATAGGCTAAAAGAGCAGACTTATTTGGCCGACTGTGCTGGCTTTCTGTGACCATTGCAGTTTTAACAGTGCATGATTTTAAAAACTTAAATACTTGGACCAAAACACCCCCTTGTATCACCTTATCTAGAGGTTATATAACATGGATATATATTTTACAAGTACAGAACTATTTAACTATTTTATAATGACCCTCTTGTACCGAGCAGTATACGCTCTTAAGTGCCAGGCGCGTAGTTTTTGCTTTTACAATCTCATTGAAATGCTTTTAAAAAGGTAGACAAGTATGGTTTACATGGTTTCCTTACATAAAAAAATAAAGCACACATTTTGAAATGTTCTTATTGCAAGAGGTGTAGCGAAGGTGGAGCTAACGCTCCAGATGCCTGCTCTGGCCGGGGCGGTATCCGGGTCGCATTTATTTTATTCCCCCCAGTGACAGTCGTGTAGTTTCCCCTCCCAGGCTCCATCCCACCTCTCTCTCTCCTTCCTTCTGCTGCATCCCACTTCCACTTGCCAGCTCTCTGACACCGGGATCACCCGCAGGGCGCATCTCAGGCAGTGGCTGGACTGGTGACTGGAGAGGAGGCTCGGCGGCAGGTAGGAGGATGGGGGTGGCCTGGGGTGAATGTATGTAGTAAAGGAGCAGTGCCTGGCCAGTATACACACCACAGTGGAGGGAAGGGTAAGCTGCAGCACATACATGGGGACGGTGTACAGTGAAGGGAGACAGTGTCCAGTAGTAGGAAGTGGTGGTAAGTGTGCCCAGTAGGAGTGGGAAATAGGTGTACCAAATGGTGGGTGGGGGTTGTGGGTGCCCAGAGGGGGAATTCAAATTTGACAAAAAGCCCATGCGCACTATCATTAAATTGTATCCTGCCTGTGCACTTCCAAGCCCTACCTTTATTGTTTAATTGGCACACACTTTGGGGGGGTTGGAGGGGGGAAAGGGAGGTGCCGAAGCAAGTGCTCCAAGCTACACCTCTGCTTATGACTCAGCAGATTATGCATATGATAGCAGCTCCCAATCATTACAAGGTAGGTGGGATGGCAGTATGTAGCCAGGAAGGCTGCCAGTTAGAACTGCCAAATAAGTAAACATTATGATGGACCTGTACTAGTGGTTCCATCTCCCAAGCTCTGTGTCATTCTGTCACCGTGTAAGAGCAATGCTATGAAGTTAGAGGATAGGCACATTTATACCATATTAGGTTATCCCAGTGACTAGTAACCACATATTCGGGCGCATGGCTTGTATGTCAGGTGCCCCCTAATTAAGCCTGACCATCTGATACAGGTCTTTCTCTTGTAGAATACGGCTGAAGCGGTAACGTCTATCCTGACTTTAGCTTATATATTTAGCCCTATATCTGTGTAGATAGCTGCTGCAGTCAGGCTAGTTCAAAACTGTGGGTTCCCAGCAGCAATGCACTATACTCATTGGTGAGGCTATGTTGAATAACAGGGTTCCTATTAAACATCATAGATCCAGCTAGCACAGGGGTCAGGGAACTTTTTTACCTTTAACCCCAAAATATATTTAGATACGCAGACGTTACCCCTTTGATTTGAAAGGAAGGAAATCCTATAGTAGTGCCCCCATATAATGCCCCTGTAGCAGTGTCCCCATAGTTATGCCCCTGTAGCAGTGACCATATAGTTATGCCACTGTATTAGTGCCCGTTATGCCCGTGTAGCAGTGCCCCCCATAGTTATACCCCTGTAGTGCCGCTTGTACAAAAAACTTACCTTAATCCCCGCCCGCTGCATCTGCCGCCGTCCTGTCCGTCCGGCTACTCCTCAGAACTATCTCAGCGGGCGTCCGCTTAGAGCCTCCCTGCGGCGCCGGGCTGGAGGTCACTGACGCCGGGTGCACCACTGCACCAGTGACCTCCATTCCTGGGGGTAATGGACAGAGAGCTGGGCATGCAATGATTGATATGCATGCCCGGCTGTCCGTCCATTACCCCCAGGAATTTCAGTTTTACCCCAAATGGGGTAATATACCCCTGTTCCCTGACCACTGCGCTAGCAGCACAGTGGCTCATCATCCTTCTCTATTCATCACAAACATCTCTCATTTGTGATTGTATAGATTTTCCATTTATTTGTTTGTTTAAAAAGAGAAGAACCTCACCAGGTTTGAGTAGAAAATAACCAGAATTAAGTACTCTCTCCACCCCAGGTACAAAATATATATTGTAAGGGATCAAAGAACGGATCAAACTACTTGATTCTTGTTCTCTATATAAATCCTTTCTACTCATCCCTTTTTGTTTAGTTCAAGATTTGTTAGATACAACATAAAGGTTTAATGATGCACAAATCCTTTTTGTCCTCTTACTGTGGGGGCTGTCATCGTTTCCATGTATGTTTACCTGGATCACAAATTAAAAAAAGATTGGGTTTATTCCTCAAACAGGGCCTGCTCCGGGGCTAATCGTCCATCCAGATCCCTTCAGCTGCCTGGATTTTCTCTATAAATCACCTTTTTGTGTGAATGATCTCTTTTTAAATGATTTGAAAAGATTACTTTACTCATTCCAACATTTAATAGCAACACTCCTCAGTCCCTTCCACTCTTCATCCCATGGAATTAGTTTAACAAGGACTGCCAAAATGTAAGTGGCTAATTAAAACAATTCTGAAAGAAAAGCATAAGAAGCAATTGTACGCAGCTTATGTGTACATTACCTTTTCCTTGGAAATTAATCCAAAACAAATACTCCTTTAAGGATTGTTCCAATGGTCTGACTCCATCCCCTACTGTATAAATGTATTCTACACTTTTCTTAGTCAGTTTTACCATTTCTGTTTTATACATATATCCAATTCTAAGTGTGCTTAAAATTATACGCTATCCAGTTTTACCCATTATTTTATTTGCATTTCTTAATCAGTTTGCACACGGTGGGGCAGATGTATTAAACTCTGAAAAGTGAAATATTGGAGAATGATAAGCCACCAACCAATCAGCTCCTGTCGTTTTTTAAATGCAGCCTGTAACATGAGTTAGGAGCTGAGTGGCTGGCAGTTGATCACTCTCCAATTTATCACTTTTCAGAGCTTAGTACATCTCCCCCACACAAGCTACATCATTTATAATATACATGGAGAAAATCTGGCTTTACCTTTTATTTCAATTATGCTACAGTGGAGATGCTTTGCAAACCAGCATGCCTGCAGCTTGATTAAACCCTCTCCCAGTCAAGATGCAATGAGTTTGCAAAATTCTTTGCAGATCAAGTATCCTCCACCCGGGCTGGAATCCCTACAGTGCCATCAAAGGATTGCCAAACTACCAAGCCTGCCAAGGTAAGCCACCTGTCTCCCTGGAACAGCTTTGACATAATGGATGTAAAAGACATTGCCAAAATTATCAGGATGTTGCGACCCACCACCTGTGATCTGGACCCTGCCTCAACCAAGCTTCTCATAGGGTGTATGGACATGATTGGCCTAGTAATTGCAAATATAGTTAAATGCTCTTTGCAAACAGCCACTTTTCCAGAACCACTAAAGGAAGCAATTGTTAGACCACTTCTTAAAAAAAACAATTTAGACCCCGACTGCATGACCAACTATAGTCCAGTATCAAACCTTCCTTTTCTAGGAAAGGTCATTGAGAAAGTGGTGGCAATGCAACTGGAAACCCGCCTGTCTACCCATGATATTTATGATCCGTTCCAGTCAGGATTCAGGAGAAGACATAGCACTGCAACAGCTCTAGTACGTGTGCTTAATGATCTTCCGATGGCGAGACAGAGGTGATTGTTCAATCTTAATCCTTCTGGATATCTCAGCAGCATTTGATACTGTGGACCACAGGATTCTAATTGAGCGCCTGAAAATTTTCTGTGGACTGGATGGCACAGTCCTTAGCTAGTTCAAATCATTTCTGACTGGCAGGTCACAGTTTCTTCTGGAGTAAACTCTTCATCACCATTGCTATTTCCAAGCGGTGTTCCACAGGGTTCTATACTCTCTCGCCCCCTTTGGTACGAGACCCGGAGCGTCGGATTGCCCGTCGCTATCCGGGTCTCGCTCATGCACACAACGGAGCCGGCTCCGTAGTGCACATGCGCACTGGGCCACCATCGACCCGCTTGTGAGTGCATAGCGCTCGCGAGCGGGTCTGAATCAGGCCCTCACTTCCCCACAGTTTGAGAGGCCTCCACTCTAGAATCCTTCAAAACTAGACTCAAGACTCACCTATTCACCCAAACATTTCACTAATGTCCCTTGTTTAAGCTTATTTTGTACTGTAAAGGCAAATGTAAAGCACTTAGAGTCCTTTAGGAGAAAAGCGCTATATAAATAAAATTATTATCCTGAGTACTCGTTTATAGTTACTTTGATCAACAAACTATAAATGTTGTAAGAGCACCCGAAATGTCTGTGAACGACTATGTTCACAGGTACATCAGGTCGGCCCTGCAGCACAGTATATATTGGTGCATCTGCATGTGTGTACGGACAACCTGCCGACCGCCCATACACTGGCTGCAGGGACAGCAGACATCTCAACTGAGCGGGCAAATTTAAATGCCCACCCAGCAGGGCATGTAACAGGGCACACATGTTTTAAAGTGGCAGTCATTTAAAAGGCAAAATCAATCTGGTTTTAACTTTTAAATGACTGCTACTTTAAAACATAGGGCAGTCTCGCCCAGGACTTGTCGATACCTGCAGTCCACAAGCAATTACATTAACCCCTAGGAGTCTCTGCAAAGAAAGCTAAGTGCTTCTTACCCCATCATTTCTTGTACACAGTCCTCAAATTCAACACACAGATATAAGGCTCCCATGTGTTTTACCTTTTCCTGTAAAAACCTGGTTTTAATATAGAACTCTTAAGGCAAGACTATTAACCTACTATTTAGTCACCTGGTTGAAAGATGGCTTAGTTTGCTTTGAAAAGAATATAGAAACTCTTCTACAAGTTAAAAAAATTGCATGTTTTTAAGATATTTCCACATCTTCAATAACTAGCAAATATGCACCCATGAGCCAAAACATTAGTACCATTCCCGTATGAAGCAAATAACAACAATTACCATGGCGCATGTCGAGGTCAGGGATATATTATATGGTAAGCTGACATTAGGTACTTATAGTAGACATGTTGAATGCAGAATATACTTTATAGGCAGGTCTAAAGACCTGAGTGACTTGAAAAGTAAAATCATTATGGCCAGACATCAGTCTCTGAAATGGCAAGGTTTATCCGGTGCTGGAGGTCAGTCGTGGTAACTAATTTCAGGGTGTTGGGTGGCCAAGACTCATTGATGCAAAAGGTCAACAAAGGCTATACCATACCATCTGATATAAAACAAAAGAATGGCTACTGTGGCACAAATCACAGAAAAAGTTAATGATGGTGACAGGAGTAATGTGTTACAACACACAGTACATTGAACCCTGCAGAGTATAGGGTTACATAGTCACAGGCTCATGCTAACCCTTGTTCACAGTTTAAAGCAAATACAATAGGCACACAAGCATCAGAACTGGACCTCAGATCAATGGCTGGTGGTCACCTGGTCCAATAAATCCCATGTTCTGAAGAAACATGTGGCTGGCCAGGTATTTGTGCATCATTTGCCTAGGGGAGAGATGGCACCAGGAAGCATGGTGGCAAGAAAACAACCCAGTGGTGGGAATTTGATGCTTTGGGCAATGTTCTACTGGAAAACCCTGTTTTTGGTCATTCATGTGGACAATAATTGGACACATACCACCTACCTAAATATTGTTGTGGACCAGGTATATCCTTCCATGGCAACAGTATTCTCTACATTGCACGGATTGCTCGAGAATGGCAAGACACATGATAAGAGCTCAAGGTGTTGACCTGACCTTTAAAGCTACGTACGGGATGCATTCAGGAAGCAGGCGGTCGCAATGCTGACCGCCGGCTTCCCGACTGTCAAATCCCAGCAAGGTACTACTGAAAGGCATCGAAATCCCAACGCCTGTCATTAGACCTATGTCGGGAGCCCGGCACCCGGTATACCGATTGAAGATAAGCCGGGCGCCGACAGCTGTGAGGGGGGGTGGTTTTAGGTTCGGGGTTCCTGGGGGGGGGACTTAGAGTTAGGCACCCCCCAGGACACTTCGGTTTAAGCTGCGGGGAAGGGGGGGTTAGGAACCCTAAAGGAGAGTTGGTTGTGCTTCCCTTTTTAGCTTCGGGATCTTCATCCCTGCCGGTCTTCTGCTGTCGGGATTTGAACCATACTGATTCCCTGCGACACCTATTGATATATCTATCCAATCTGTCTGGTGAGAAGGAAAATCGGGTCAGTTTTCCAGTGTTTGGGAGCAAATTTGTATTGTAATTTGCTCTCATACATACCAGATTTTCCTTCCGAGACAGATTGAACAGATCTCTATTGGTGTGTACACAGCCTAAATTCAACAGATTTCAATCGAGCATCTGTGGTATGTGCTGGAACAAAGTCCAATTGGTGGCAGCTCCACTACGCAACTTTACAGGCGTTAAAAGATCTACTGGTAATGTCCTGGTACCAGATACCACAGGCCATCTTCAGAGGTATTATAGAGTCCATGCATTAGTGGGTCAGAGGGGTGTGGATTGAAAGATCTACACCATTGGTGTCAAACTCTGGCCCTTCAGCTTTTGTGGAACTACATATCCCAGCATGCCCTGCCACAATTTTAACATGCTCTAATAGCAAAACTGTGGCACTGCATGCTGGGATGTGTAGTTCCACTGCAGCTGGAGGGCCCGAGTTTGACACCACTGATCTACACTATTTAGATAGACAGTAAACAGATCAACACCACATGGTAGACAGGCAATAGGTCAACTGTTAAATAGAGTCGACATGGTCAACACACAAATTGTCTATGCATGTTTTTTTGTTATTTTTACCCTAATCCTCACCCCAACCATTCCCCTAGTGCCTAAGCATCCCCTAGCCAAACCCTAATACTCCCCTTTCGGAGCCTTACCACAAACCTTTTGGCCCTGCTGACCTTAGTACATGTCGACCATTTACCATGTGGTGTCAATCTTTTGACTTGTCTACGTCGACAGGGTAGATATTCCATCAATGTACCAGGTCAGATCTGTTTAGTCGACATACGGAGGAGCAACAGCACATTAGGCCGGTGGTCAAAATGTTCTAGCTCATTAGTCTAGATCTATTAGATAGGCATTTCAATACATAGCAAAAAAAAACAAACATCATGGTCACTTTCGGAAAGGTAATGCAGACATAGCAACTTAGAACTACATGTGCCTGCAGGAAAATGGCTGTTCTTACTTTAATCTCCTGAGTTCTTGGGGAAATGTACTAAGCCTTGAAAAGTGATAAAGTGGAGAGTGAAAGTACCAACCAATCAGCTCCTAACTGCCATGGTTTTCAAACAGCTTGTAAAGTGACCGCGAGGAGTTGATCGGTTGGTAATTTATCACTTTTCTAGCCTTAGTGCATATCCCTCCTTGTGAAGAAATCTGCTATTAGACAGTTGGGTTATCACCCTTTTATAAACAGATATTTTTTTAGCTTCCCATTGCAGGGCCTGGTCCAAGTCTGATCGGAGAACTAAAAATTGTTGGATCAGCTAAATTTTGATTTCTTGTTGTTACACAAGCGCTCCACCACCAACCCCGCCAACTTCTATGTGCTTAAGTATTTACATTTTCACTTGGTTTTGCCTAGGTACAAAACTGTACTTTCCAGGAGGATATACTCTGAACACTTAATGAATCCCATTATGTGCTTTTCTCATGCTTTATATTTGTACTATGCATTTTTGTCTTTGCTCGTTTTTCTGTTTATTATGTTTCAGAATTAATAAAAAAAAAAAAAAAAAAAGGGGGAAAAAAAAGCAATAGTGGTTTCCTTTAATTGCCATTAGCTGGGTTGCTTTCTGTCTAGATTCCATTTTACTTGTGGATGGTGCAGGGGCTGCAGGTGTGCTCTGCATCAAAAACCTGGGATCAGTAACAAGATGAAAAGATTCCAGTCAGCCTGTACCTGCTCTGCTAAACAGACACCTCCTCTGCCATCTTGTCCCAGGCCCCTCTGCTTACAGATAGAACACTGGCGTGGGGAGGCGTTGGCAGTAAGAGACAAACAGCAGTGGAAATAAATGCCATGTACAATGAATGCTCACATCAGCAGGCTAAGCAACAAATACTAAAAACACAGCAGTTGTAGGTTTACATTTTCAATTAATTTTTTTATTAAAATACCACACACCTACTTTTGCCAATGGACAATATTTCACAATTATAGGACAAGCTTACTCGCAAATGTTATGACTTTGTATCCGTTGCTCTTGCTGTGTAGATCATGTACAAGGGTTAAAAGGGCATAAACAAGCTACAGTACACATTCTCTTCATAAAACAGTGCCTGGCAAATGATGAATCAGATTTACCTTTATTATACAGGAAGAAGAGAGAAGAGTTTTGAGCGACTGTTGGGGAAAAGACCGTATATGAAAACCAAAAGCAAAGAAAGCGTAGGAGGAAACAATAAAGCATAGGCTGAACTGAACACAGTAATTCACTGCACATAACAGTATTTTGCAGAGGACGTAGGTTTTGCCAGTTATATACACGTTCGTTAACTCTAGAACTAGTAAAAAAACTGATGTGTGGAATCGACGTGTATACAACCCCCAATATGGTGAGTATCCTCTTTACATCAACGTTCCTGCAGAGAATATAATTGGGTTCTATGGGCGTGCTCAGTAAGTACATAGGGCTGATTTAGCAGTGCACTGCTGATCGCAGATTCCCGATTATCGGGAATGTGTGTGTATGCAGGACTCATTCTGTGAGTGTGCAGAATGGGTCCGGCGTCGTCGCACGCAGCCCCTTTTGTGCCTCTGTCTGAGTGACAGACAGAGGAATTTAAGGGGTGGTGCTGGGGCAGGGTCGGTTGGCGTTAATTTTCCAGGAGTGGCAAGGCCACGGACTGCGTCCATGCCTCACAAGCCGGCCGCTGGCGGCCCAGCGCCGTTCACCATCGCGACCATTGACCACCGATTGTGATCCCAGCCTGCGCGACCTCCGTCGCAGCGCTGGGATCGCAAATGCAGCAGGAGGTGTCATACACCTCCTGCTGCATTTGCATAATAGCAAGGATGTAGTTGCAAAGCTGCCTGCGTGTATAAATCATATCTATAGCCTGCGTGCAACTTTGCAATTGCGATCCTTGCTTGCCCATAGTTTGCTATGCTGCAGGGAAGCGAAAACAAAAGTAGGTGGTTTTATCTAAGCTTTATTTTGGTCTTTTTCATTCGCCATGTGTATGAGCCCTTTAAAATAAAGAACAAAAGACAGTAGAATCACCACAGATATTAAACATGAACACACCAAAACGAACCTACAATGAAAGTACAAACTCATTAATTTGTTCATACATCTCACATCAGTTCAAGCAAATCCATTTAATGCACCAGTGTGTACGTAGTCCCACATACTCTCCTGATTGTGGGGTTGCATTTTCAGCCTCTACCCGTTTCCAGTCTCCAATGGCTCCATTTGCCGTGTTTTTTTCACGCCGGGAGTCGGGATAAATGGTCGGTACTAAAGCTACTATCAACATTTTTATTACTGTCCATGAAAACCCGCAACACGATGCATTATATAATCAGAAATAAAACTTACTGATATGAGGTGCGCCTCTATGCCCAAATGTTGCATTAATAATCTGTTGTGCACAGAAGGGTGGTTGAGTTACTCAAAGCCAAACAGATTCATTTGCACACTTGTATAGAGTTAACTAAAATCTGCACTCAAGTCATGGAGAGTCTACATTGGTGAGCATTTAGGAACCCTAAGGTAGATTCTGCAAAACATAGCAGTAGAAGGGTACAGACCTATAACCTATGTAAGGGTCTGAAACCTGATCCTCAGAACAACCATGGTCTCTACTTTCCACATCTCTTAACAAGTGTAATTATAAGTGACACGCAAAGGAGAAGAAAAAAAAATTAAAAATACATGTGCTCATCATTTCACATAAATATAATGCACCGATAGTAAACCCTGCAGACCGGAATTAAGAAGATTTTATCTATTCTATAAACAGACTACCACAAGGCCAACAAGAAGACAAAAATATCATTCGCAGAGTACATAATGTAGCCCAACAGTTTCTGAACACATCTTTTCCGCTATCCCAACAAGTCACATCACTGTTTCATAAACTGCAAATGCGATAGAAACACTCATCTTTCCATGACTAATCAACAGGGCTCGTTGAAGGTACTTGGTGGGCGAATCTATTGTATCAGGGCATCCGTAGCTCCCGTCTAAAGTGACGGGATCTATTCAATTGTTTACGCAACCAGCCCCACACTAACCATGAAGGCCGCGTTCTAGCGCCCAAAATGCACAGGATTAGCCACAAAGTGGCTTATCCTGTGCAAAGTGCCAGTTAAGGCGCCCAAATGCCGGGCACGCTGCAGTTAAGGCGCCCAACAGCATGACTTTAGGCAGATTTCGGCTCGCACCTCGGGAGGGTGTGAGCAGAAATCACTATAAGTGATGGGCTCCAAAAACAATTGTATAGATCCCGGTCACTTTACTACAGGCACCCAAAACGACTGAATTCGCCCCTTGGTGACCAAGGTGGGATACTGTACATCTACTACATGGGTCATCTACTAAAGTCACATGTGCCTAACCAGATACTCCTGCATGCAGACAGGAGACTAGATGCACTGAGAGCCTCACTGAGGATCACCAGTCCACCAAACAGGTCACAACAAAAACAAAAATAATCTTTTTCAGTAGAACTCTAAAAACTCTGCACTGAAAGAGCACGCAAACAAGCAAACCGAACGCTTGTTTCCACTGTACTAAAGTCCTTGTAGACATTCTACATCTGTAGAATGTTATATTGTATTGCTTTTTCACCACATGAGAACAAGCCTAAACTCACACCCAAAATTCCACATATATCATAAGTCCCTCATTAAGATGAGACCTCAAAGATGTCTAAATCTTGGGTAGTTTCTATTGCAATTCCCTATTCTATGCAAACTTTAGATGCTGCTAAAATAAAAGTAGAACAAAACTTAAAAATTACGTCTCAAAAGAGCCAATATGGCAGCAAAAAAAATATTTAAAAAAATGATTTCAAATACATATTTATACTAAGCAATACAGTAGGATGTATGTCACCATATTCATTTTATAGCCCATTCTTTAGAAATACAGCATTATGTACAAAGTAACATAGTTAACAATATCTCCTTTTTTTCTAAATAATCCTATACAATTTGTGATCTGATAATCCTGAAACATTGCATGTGGGAAAAAAAAAAGAAAAATTGTGAAGTGTTTTCCTATAAATTGGAAAAAAGGAAAATAAGAATCTTTATGAAAACTTACATAAAAAGTCTTAATGAAAACCTAAAAAGCAGGAAAAAATAGCCCTGAATAACAGCAAAGAACTTATTACACTCTCAACATTGCTAAAGAACATGTATACATATAAACAATGTTGGTCTGACTGTTTAAGGGTTATCATTCACTGATATGAGAGTATGTTGAATATACCTGTAGATACATCAATTACTTAAAACAAATAAGCGTTCTGAACTCACAAATGTCCTGAACAAACATTATGACAGCAGCAAGAAAAATATATTTTTACAGCTGGCCTAGAACACTGATGCCCTGGCAGCAATTAATGTGTGATTAATTTCCCTAGGAATATCTTGAGATATTCAAGTTATTTGCAAAGACCTGTCATGAGATAGCACAGAGCCCCTACTTACTCTTTTACCATGGTGCACCACTTTTACCAAAAGTGGAGAGTCAGCACTATCTGTTCCATCCCAAACAGTCAAATGAACAGTCCAAACTAACCTTGGATAAAAAAAAACAAAAAGAGTTCATGGACTACAGAAAAAAGAAGTTTCCCTCCAGCACACTGCAAAAGAACTAGCACAAAGGCTTGAATACTAGAGGATAATAGAAATCCAGGTCGTCTTTGTTGCATATATTTGCAAATATATGGTTAAGCGCCGGGCCGTATCAAGGCTCCTTTATACCGGCGCCCCTAACGCTACATAATAGCACCCACTCTGGGTCAAAATTGCATACTGTTGTGCCACATGATAACAGCACCTAGATAAATATATTTAAGTTGAGAGATAACTCACCTAGGAGGTACTCCAGAAATCTGCAAATAGCACTACAGGAACCAGCACACCCTCCCAATGCTTTTTTTTTTTCTGTAGTCCAGAGTAAACCCCACCCTTTACAAGCACCTGTGAAAAACTATTCAGTTGATATGAGCAACCACAATTTTGTATTAATAAAAAGAGTCCATTATTCGATAGATAATTAGGCCCCTTTAAACCCAAGTAGCTGCATGGCCACAAACCAACCACTGTACCCAATCAAAATCTGACTAGCAAAGATGTTGATTGCTACCGGGAGCAAATACGATTGGACGCTAAATGCCAAGTGTTTGGTAATCATCCATAAGCCCAGGTGGTTAGACTGTTCGAACCATCTTTTTTTTTTGTTATTTGAAAGCATAAAGGTTTGGCCAGAGTGGACACTTGTATGGTCACTTGGTGGTCGAGTTAAGCAATTGGATGTTCCTGTCAAAAGCTACATTTAGACACAGAAGAAAGAAACAAGATACGGATTGGATAAATCCTGAGTGTGCTGATGCTTCCATACAGTATAATCCTATAACTATTTAACTTATTACCTGCCAAAATGGTCAAATGATATATTTTTCCTGGAGAAATGCAGACGGTCACCAGTCCTCCATTGGTTTAAACAATTTGGTCACAATGCACCTTTGATATAAAAGCATTTTTAAACTTTATTAATACTCAGGACAATAGGAATTTCCAGAATTTCTTTCTTTTTTTTCAGTAGCATTTGAAGAACCACTTTGGATGGTAAATACAGTAGTTGAGAATGAGCATCCAGATCAGAATGCAGATTGGTGTTGCAGGCGCACATTTCCAGCGGGACTGGCACTGTAACATTAAGATCTAAAGTTCACAAAAACACTGCAACATGATTTTTTTTTTTTTTTTTTTGAATATCCCCCAGAGGTTAACATCCTCATTTGCTGGAATACTATATTAATACATATTACTATAAAATAAGGCAATGACTTCCAAACAGCTCAAACTGTTTCTATTGTTCATCTCTGAACACAATCGTGGTACCACTCGTCCTGTTTGCACTGTTTAGTGTTTGTTTGTTTTTTAATTATATTTATTTCAAAATGGTCCAATAAAATTTGTAGGATACTAATGGCTAAAATATATATATTTCTAAAACAGCCCTGTGTTGTGTTGCAATGGTGTAGCAGATACAACTAATACTGGTTGGGTTTTACATTGTCGACAGTGTTGGATAAACAGAGAGCGTAAGGCTCATTTTGAACATAAATTGCTGAATGAACACCTGTCCTTCTGCTGCACTCTCTTATGCATACCCAATATTCAAAATGAAAATAAGCGCCAGAGCTAAACTGGTATTTTACACAAAAAAAATAATATATATATATATATATATATTTGTATATATAACACACAAACACACACACACCAGTACACAAAACCGTTACAGGAAACAGTTCTGCAAAGACATTCAGCTCTGGAAAATGTGCAAAGGACATTTAAAAAAAAAAAAAAAAAAAACAAGAGGAGGGGGAAAAAAAGTTATCCAGAGAAGGAGGATGTTCTGCAAACTCAGAATTTATGTGTATTTTTTTTTTTTTTCCTTTTTTTGGTTTGGGTTTTTTTAATTTTTTTTTTTTTACCTTTTTTGTTTTTAACTATATAAATAGATTTAAACAGTTGAGCAGAAAGAGAAGATTAAATTTAGTCAGGGTGCCTGGATCTGAAACACTGTGATACTCTGCCTGCCAATGATAAATATCAAGTGTCTTGACAAATGGGAATTTTGACACAGTAAAATTTCATCGAGAGATCCAAGAGGATGCAAAGAAACAATGATTATGTTTGCAAAGTTCTGAGAAGTTCATCTAGTGTCCAAACTTTGGATTAAAGTCCATATATTGTTTTGTTTTTCTTTACTTAGACAGTTATATACAGTGCTGTTGTAATAATGAAACGAATGTTATCTACTGTAAAGTTGCACAATACAGAAAACTGCTGCTCCATCTTCTACTACATACATGTGACTCCACAGGATAAAGACGCAGTCATTTCCTTTGTTAAGTTGGGATAATCCCATCGCTCCTTAGACCTCTCTTCAATTCAAGGTCCTCTAATTTTTTCCATAGTTCTTCTCGTTCCTTTTCTTTTTTCTTCTCACTAGCAAACACAATAAAATGACGGAATTATTCATTTATCAGGAACCCGGCAACTCATTATGCTGCATTCTGTGATTGGCACACAGTGGGGACAGCCATATAGTGGTCAGAACAAACGTCCCTGAATGCAGCCTATCCATACAATAGGATGCCTCACAAACACTGGCCCTAATAGCCACAATGATGTTCCTAGCTCTGAGTGAAATGATCAGCTGCATTCTCAGGCCTTCTGGTTCAGACCACAAAATGACTAATCGCCAGAATACACGGTCACTTCAATATACAAAACACATGCCCCATTTCTGCATTTTTTTAAAATAAACATGGTTTGGGTTATGAAGAGTTCATGCTCCTCTCATCTCTGGATAAGACTTGAGAGAGGCAGAATTTTGCACAAATCATATTTCATGATGGAGCAGGCCGTTACACAGAGGTGCGAAGTTCCACAATGCAAGTGCGCTGCTTTTGCTTTGTAACGCTGCAGAATGGCCATAGCCCCCTGTGTTTGTAAATTTGCATTTTATGCAATTTATAGTCTATAAAAAGACCCGTGAAAATAAAGGTAATTAATTTTATTCTGTGGTTAGTTTTAATAGGGTAATGTCTATAAGAGGGGTGAGCTGCTGGTAAATGAAGTTAGTGTAATGTCTGTAGGGGTGAGTTGTGGGTAAATGAAGTTAGTGTAATGTCTATAAGAGGGGTGAGCTGTAGGTAAATGAAGTTAGTGTAATGTCTGTAAGAGGGGTGAGCTGCTGGTAAATGAAGTTAGTGTAATGTCTATAAGAGGGGTGAGCTGCTGGTAAATGAAGTTAGTGTAATGTCTGTAAGAGGGGTGAGCTGCTGGTAAATGAAAGGGGGTTATGTGCATGGTAGACTATTTATTAGCAGATACCATATATAACAAAATTTGCCTAGCTCACATGTATTTAGGCTGGCTCTTAGATACTGAAACATTAGTCACTCCCTGTACAAACAAAGGAGGCACTAAATCTCTCAAACATGCAGAAGCTGAGAACATCACTCCTCTCTATATGCTGCTTAGTACGAATGACCCCAAGCAATCTACGATGTAACCAGGTTACTTGAGATTACCATCTGCTATGGTCTACTGATAAAATAATAATGTAGATCACCATCATCATTAAAAACCTCTATAAAACTACAAACTCGCTAAAGCCATGCACCATCAAATTATGTTATCTAGATTATTTTTCTGGAATTCAATTCTGTGATATACAGCAGGGTCCTCTATTCTCCTGACAGTTAGTCATTGTTCTATTTGTTGGGATAAGATCTCCTTACACAAGCTCATGTGTAACAATTAACAATATCTATGGGTTTGGCAGAGGACATCTCCTGTCAGATCAGCTTAACCCATGCTTCATTTCTGTGCATGTTACATGTCACGTACACACAGTTTCCGCATGTACTGTTGCCCATTTGATCCAAATAGGATATAGAGAATAATTACACTTCCTTTTGCAATGCGCACAAATGATGGCAGTGTTTATTGTCGCCATCCAGACAAACGACTGCATTTGCAAAGAGTCGAGATGAGCAACACTAATTAAAACACAAAACCACTAGAGGGAGCCAACACAAATATATGCAAACGAAGGAAAATATAATATGCAAATGGTGAACACTCATCAGAGAAACTAATGGAAAAATAAGGAGTGCAAGCATTAGTGTGTTTAAGAGTTCATTTAATATAAAATATGCCACAGAGATTAAAAACACCATTGCAAACATTTAGTTGTTCAAAAGCATAACAAAATGTGTTGTGTGGGAGAAAATGATCACATTACAGCAACCAGTCTCTGATCGGTTATTTGGCTTGTCCATAGAGTTGAATTATTGGACGTAACTCAGCAAAACAAGCCATTATTGTCACTTTTACTGTTCCCTTTTCTGACACTGGTTACCAATCGGATTGCTAATTACAGCATATTCTACACGATAGGCTGTCACAGAGACTATATTCAAAACGCCGACATGCTAGGACGTAGATGTGGTTAAAATGTCGACATGGACAGAACGCCAACATTAGCATTTTGTCTTACCTTAAACACACATTGTTGAAATATTGACAGTGTCGACAGGGAGAATGTCAACATAATGAAGAGGTCGACAGTCTCCTGTCGACATTGCAAAGCGAACCCTTCTACGTGGTTTCTTTATCTGGACAACACTAGTGATGATGTATAGAAGACGGAGAAATATCCAAGTTGTACTTATAAACCCTTTTAAATGTTTAGTAAGGAATGTTAAAAGTGCCCGGCACCCTTGTAAATAACCTCGGTAATATCCCGTGAACAGTGGGCCCAGCACATTATGTGATCACCAAATGGATGCAGAACAATGAGAACCAGAGGCCTACACCTGGATATCACCAGACAAGTGTAAATAAGCAATACATGCAATAAGCAGTTAGAATGTATAAAATAGATTCAAATATTTAAACATGTTAGCAATTGTTATGACAACTGAAATTCTTTCCCAAATGAAATATTGAAGAAATCCAGTTATTTCAAGGGAATTTATTTCTAACTGAATAAGCCCACATACTGGAACACATTTCAAATAATGTATATTATGACAGCAAGGTTCCAAATGAAAAACGTCATCACAGCATAGAAAGCAAGGACAGGAGCTTTCTGTACGGATGACAAGAAGAAGCTATAAAGAGTTACCGCTGGCGATCTGACTTGTAAGTGGCTGTCAGTTCATCGAATAAGGTGCTGTTCATCTCCATAAACGCTTTCAACACGTTGTAGACGAGAGCCACGATAGCCCTGGTGGGAGAACGGGACGCAGTCAGGAATCCGGTTGGAATGCATGCCAGAAAAATTTCAATGTTACCTCCATGTGACATTTAGAAGCAAATCAGTACTAAAATGCATGTTGCTTCTAGATGACAATGAAGGTTTACTTCAGCAGAAACTTACATATTTTGTTTTAATAGGTTTTCAAAAGCGTGAACCATTTAAATGTAATCCATCTCCCTTTAGATTTCTTAGAAAACCAGAAAAAAATATTTGGACAAGCGCAAGGCACTTCCAGAAGCCAGTGTTCTCCCCACGCTTTGTTTCTTGGGTGATCCATCGGCAAAATTCCCCTGCCGCCCGGCACTTTGACACAGCCTAAAGGCGCACTGCACGGATGTTTCATACAGATACATCAGTGCAGCGCAACTTATTGGCCGTGTCACAGTGCTGGGCAACATCAGACTGAAGGGCAGAACAGATCCTGCCCAGTACGAAAAGTAAGGGTGCGCAGTTGCCAGTGGGACGAGTGTGGACTGCCCGGGTTCACTCTGTGTTTCAATGGCCGCATGTTTGTTACTGGACTTTCTGTGCAGCAAGTAGTATCTGAGTATCTAGGCTTCTCTGTATAGCCAGCAAGTTAGGCGGTATCTGGGCAGTGCTGCCATCTGTGCTAGCCAGCAAGTGGGACAGTATCTGGACTGGTCTTAAGGGGCCTATCCATTAGAAGATTGTCTGAAAGATGCGACCAAAACCAGGAGGTTTTGGTCGCATCGTTCAGAAAGTCGTCTAATGGATAGCCGGCAAGGACCAGCGATGCGTGTGCATGCTGGGTCCTTGCCAACTATCTGTGGAACATGCCCGTCAACCTGACGACGATCGTCAGGTTCGGGATGTTCTCAGATAGGATGTCGGTCTAATGCACTGAATGACGTTCAGTGAACGTCGTTCAGTGCGGGCACCGCACCTAGGCGACTGAACGCCAGTCGTTCAGTTTTTCAGGTCGCCTAATGGATAGGCCCCTTTAGAGTAGAAAATCCTTTTAGAGCAGCCCAGATACTACCCTTTTTGCTTTTTTGACACAAATATTTTTTCTAAAATTAAATTAGAACCTGTTTAAGGAATCGCATACAAGCAGAGTACACTAACTAATCGGATTTCACTAGGGGGATCATGAAAAAAAGCTGCTCACAACTGTGCATCTAAGAGAGAAGAAATAATATATAAAATGTTAATCTCAAGTTTAAATCAATATAAGGTCAGGATTTCCACATTACACTATTGCGAGGGCCCCCACCAGGCTACTTCGTGATGCCACCCGGCTGGCAGAATATTCTGGGGAGAACACTGGAAGCAGAAAGCATGGCTGGTGATGCACTCTATGGGGCCGATTCTCAGTCGCACGCAGGAGCGTCTAGTTGGATGTCTACGAGCTTATGCGAATGCTGCTACCAACTCATTTCCTTGTCTACATACGTGCATCTGGACAGACGCCCACTTTTAGTGCCCGTGCACGCTGTAATAGTGATTGAAGCGTCCTAATGAGCCACTATCGGTTGCACCATCGAAACTTGCACCAGCCCTATGTCAGGTGCAGTTTCTCCTCCTGACCGTGACCTCCTATGCTTGTGGACCTGCATCTGTGACCACATTGCAACACAGACTCACGCCCGCGACAATCCCATAACTAGCATTACTAGCCACTACCCAGTGACAGCCCAGGAATAGTCCTCACTTCCACCACATTTCTGATATCGTCTGAACCGAATACACCACCACCTTTGTGCATACACTCAGCGCATGCACAGCTGGAAATGATCGCTCAGCTTGGTGAACATTGGCATTGCATGCGACTCAGAATCAGGCTCTGTAAGTGGTAACATAGTGCTATACAGTCATTAATTATCCAGTCGCTGCGAGTATTATATGCTGGCTGTGCAGTCATTATTGATAGAGGTAAACTAAATGTGCATTCCTGAGGGAACATAAGTCCCTACGTGACTGCAATGCAATATTGTGTCAGCCATTCCTTACTATCTGCACTATAACTCATGTACCCGACTAAACATCAACATGGCAGAGAATAAAAACAAAGAGGTAGAAAATAAATAGCTGCAGATCTCCACTTACGGATTCCAGTGTTCTTTAGAAATCCTGTACAAACTTGCGAACATTATGGGAAGGATCACATTTGAATTCTCCTCTATTAAACTCATGATGTATTCGTTGTTCCAATAGTATAAAGCCCGTTCTGCCACCTTTGAAAAAGGAAACAGAAGAGAAAAATTTCTTAGTTGGGACTACAGCATTTTCTCTCTACTCTGCAGGTCATAAAGAGCAGTGAGTGGTGATCTATGCAATGAGGACCCAGGTGTGCAGTGGTGATCTATGCAATGAGGACCCAGGTGTGCAGTGGTGATCTATGCAATGAGGACCCAGGTGTGCAGTGGTGATCTATGCAATGAGGACCCAGGTGTGCAGTGGTGATCTATGCAATGAGGACCCAGGTGTGCAGTGGTGATCTATGCAATGAGGACCCAGGTGTGCAGTGGTGATCTATGCAATGAGGACCCAGGTGTGCAGTGGTGATTTATGCAATGAGGACCAAGGGGTGCAGTGGTGATCTATGCAATGAGGACCAAGGGGTGCAGTGGTGATCTATGCAATGAGGACCCAGGCGAGCAGTGGTGATATATGCAATGAGGACCCAGGTGTGCAGTGGTGATCTATGCAATGAGGACCCAGGTGTGCAGTGGTGATCTATGCAATGAGGACCCAGGCGTGCAGTGGTGATCTATGCAATGAGGACCCAGGCGTGCAGTGGTGATCTATGCAATGAGGACCCAGGCGTGCAGTGGTGATCTATGCAATGAGGACCCAGGCGTGCAGTGGTGATAATATGAGATATGGTAAGAACTTACCGTTGTTATCTCTATTTCTACGAAGTCCATAGGGTTCCACAGGATACCTTGGGGTATAGGTGATGACGTCAGGCATCGGGCACCATAGAGTTAAGTTATCAGCCTCCCAGGATGCACTAGGGTCCCCCTCCTATACCCCGCCCCCGAGCCAAGGCATCTCAGTTACGTACCAAGCCATAGGCCGGAGGAGGAGAAGGAAGAGAGAGAAAAAAAGATCTGGACACACACAAGAATCACATTCTCACCAGATGGAGATGGAAAAACCGGTGACCAGAGTAAAGCCCATCTGCAGCACAGGTGCGACAGGGCGGGAGTCCTGTGGAACCCTATGGACTTCGTAGAAATAGAGATAACAAGGGTAAGTTCTTACCATATCTCATATTTTCTACTTCAGGGTCCATAGGGTATCCACAGGATACCTTGGGGACGTCCCAAAGCAGTATCCTTCAAGGGTGGGGACGCTCCTGTGCTGAAAGGAGAATCCGCCGCCCGAAGGAAGCATCCTGAGAGGCAAAGGTGTCAAACGCGTAATACCTCACAAAGGTATGGACAGAGGACCACGTGGTAGCCTTGCAGATCTGGACTGCAGAGGCACCACGTCATGCTGCCCACGAGGGACCCACAGACCTAGTGGAATGAGCCCTCACAGAGGATGGAACTGGCAGGCCTTCATGAAGATAAGCTTCTGAAATGGCCATACGGATCCAAGCTGCCAAAGTTTGTTTGGAAGCAGGCCAACCCTTTTTACGGAAGCCATAGAGGACAAACAAGGCGTCCGACTTCCGAAATGAAGAAGTGCGGTCAACATAAGTCCTTAAGGCCCGCACAACATCCAAAGTGGCCTCACCCACTGAAAGACCAGGTGAGTTAAAAGCCAGCACAACGATTTCTTCGTTAATATGAAACCGGGAAACAACTTTGGGAAGAAATTCAGGACGAGTGCGCAGCACTGCCCTGTTCCCATGAAAAATCAAGAATGGGGATCTACAAGAGAGAGCCCCTAAACCAGAAACACGTCTGGCCGAAGCGATGGCCAGAAGGAAACAGTCTTAGCTGTTAGCCATTTAAGATCCACTGAGCCCAGTGGTTCAAACGACGGCCCCTGGAGAGCCCTCAGGACCACAGCCAAATCCCAAGGCGCCACAGGTGGAACAAAAGGCGGCTGAATTCGCAGAACACCTTGCATAAAGGTGCGCACATCAGGGATTGTAGCAATCCTACGATGGAACCAGACAGACAGGGCAGAAACCTGCACATTCAAAGAAGCAAGGCGAAGCCCATGGTCCAGTCCCGCTTGTAGGAAGGCTAGTACTCTAGACAGACGATATTCCCGAGGTGCATAACCTCTCGGCCGACACCACTGGAAAAACGTATGCCACACACGATGGCATATTCTCGCGGAAGACTTTTTCCGAGCTCTGAGCATGGTTCGCACTACAGAGCTGGAAAAACCCCTGGACCTTAAAATGGCCGTCTCAACAGCCACGCCGTCAAAGACAGCCGAGTCAGGTCCGGGTGAAGACAGGGACCCTGTGACAGAAGGTCCGGTCATAGCGGCAATGGCAGAGGACTGGCCACGGACAGACCCTGAAGGTCTGAGAACCAGTGCCGTCTGGGCCATGCGGGAGCCATCAACAGAAGCGTCCCTCCTTCCAGTTTGAATTTCCGGATTACCCGCGGAAGAAGGGAAAACGGAGGCAACAGACAGGCGAACAGGAACGTGCACGGGACGGACAGAGCATCCACCAGAGACGCCTTTTCGTCTCTTGTGCGAGACCCATACACCGGCAACTTGTTGTTGTGCCGGGACGCCATGAGGTCGATCTCTGGAAGACCCCACCTGTCCACCAGCAGTTGAAAAACGTCCAGGTGCAGGGACCATTCCCCCATATGAACGTCCTGGCGACTGAGAAAGTCTGCCTCCCAGTTCAGCACTCCCGGGATGAAGACTGCTGATATAGCCGGGAGATTGCGCTCCGCCCATACCAGGATTCGGGACACTTCTACGAGAGCCGCCCGAAATCGGGTTCCTCCCTGCCGATTTATGTAGGCCACGGTGGTAGCGTTGTCCGACTGGACCTGCACTGGGCGACCTTGGAGAACCTGATGTGCCTGCTGGAGAGCACTGAACACCGCGCGGAGCTCCAAAATGTTTATTGGAAGCTCTGCTTCTGCCTGAGTCCACCTGCCCTGGAACAAGTGTGGACCCGAGACTGCTCCCCAGCCCCGAAGACTGGAGTCCGTTGTCAACAGGACCCAATTCGCCACCCAGAACGGACGACCCTTGTTGAGATGGGTCTTCTGCAACCACCAGGCTAAGGACAGGCGAACCTCCGGAGTGAGCACCATCGTCTGGGATTTGAGAGAGTGAGGCAGCCCATTCCATTTGGACAGGATCAAGTGCTGCAGATGTCTGGAGTGAAACTGTGCATATTCCACCATGTCGAATACCGACACCATGGAGCCCAGTAACCTCATCCCCGAATGCAGAGACACCCGGCGGCTCTGCAGACAACTGCGCACCCTCAAATGCAAGGCAGAGATCTTTTCCCCCGTCACAAAGATCCTTTGCTGTCCGGAGTCCAATAAGGCTCCGAAGTGCAGAATCCGCTGAGACGGGATCAGGGTGGACTTCTGCCAGTTTATTAACCAGCCGTGCCGTTGCAGTACCGCAATGGTCAGGTCCAAGTGGCGTAGAAAGAGCTCTGGAGATCCTGCCACCAAGAGAAGGTCGCCCAAGTACGGTAACATGCGGACTCACTGCAGCCGCAGGGAAGCCGCCATGACCGCCATCACCTTGGTGAAAACACGTGGTGCTGTCGCCAGGCCAAAAGGCAACGCCCGGAACTGAAAGTGGTCGTTGCATATTGCAAACCTGAGGAACTGTTGATGGTGTAAAAGAATAGGGACATGCAGGTAAGCGTCCTGTATGTCCAACGACACCATGTAGTCCCCAGGTTCCAGCGCCAGAATGATGGACCGCAGGGTCTACATCCGAAACTTCGGCACCCGCAAAGACTTGTTGAGAGCCTTGAGGTTGATTATCGGGCGATACGACCCATTGGGTTTCTGCACCAAAAATAGATTGGAATAGAAACCCTGGCCCTTCTGGGAGAATGGAACAGGCACTATAACTCCAGCCTGGAGCATAGTGTGCAAAACCTTCCGCAGTTCCAAGGCTTTGTTCAAGTCTGATGGCAGACCCGTGGTGAAGAATCGAGACGGGGGTCTGTGCAGGAAGGAGAGGGCGTACCCGTGAGAAACCACCTCGAGAACCCAAGTGTCTGTCGTGGTGACTGACCAACACCGGGCGAACTGCAGCAGGCGGCCTCCCACTTTGGGATCCCCCAAAGGGAGGCCCGGACCGTCAGGCCGCAGGCTTGTCATCTGGCTTAGGGGCCGGACGCCTGGTACTCCAGGCCTGCTTCCGGGGCTTGGCCGATTTTCTGGGGCCAGCCTGTTGGGAAAAGGATTGTGCTTTAGGCCTACCCTGGGCCCTATAAGGCCGAAAGGACGACGTACCTGAACCGGAAGGAACTGCAGCAGACGGGAGACATGCCGATTTGGCTGCCGCCAGTGTGGCTACAATTTTGTCCAGGTCCGGACCAAATAGAACTTCTCCGTTAAAAGGCAACGCTTCCAAGCCATTTTGGAATTAGCGTCCGCCTTCCAAGATCGCAACCATAAGGTGCGACGAGCAGCTACAGCTGCCGAAGAAATGCGAGACGCCAGGGTACTGATATCCAAGGCCGGTTCGTTGATATAAGTGGCCGAATCCCGGAGATTGGCGATCAACTCCGTCTGTTCAGCCGAACAGTCGGAATCGAAGGACGCTTCCAAAGTGTCAGCCCAGCGCACAATAGCTCTGGCAACCCAGCAAATGGCCATAGCCGGCCTAGCTGACCCCCCCGCAAGGGAATAAACGGACTTTAGGCAGATCTCCACCTTGCGGTCCGTAGCATCCTTAAGGGAAGACATGGATGGCATGGGTAATGTGGCACTATGGACTAGGCATGTCACATGAGAATCCACCTGTGGAGGGGATTCCCACTTAGAAAAATAACTATCCGCGAACGGATAAGCCACCGCCAAACGCCTCTGTGGGTGGTATCGTTTGCCAGGCTGTTTCCACGCCTCCTCTAAATGGTCCACCAACTGACCCGAAAGAGGTCACCCTTAATATCCTTAAAAAAGGCATATTTAGATTTGGACACCGGAGGATCTTCGTCCTCAATCACCAAAGCTGTGCGGACTGCCCAAATAAGTCCAGGAATATACACCTTGGACCTAGCGTCCGCCTCCTTACTACGGAGAGGTTCCTGGTCGGAAAGATCCAGAATCTCCCCATCATCAGACATCACTTCGTCATCCTCATAAGGAGCAGACAGACGCCACCGGCCGCTTATGTGGCCACAACACAGACTCCCCTTGTAACACATCCGACAAGTGCTGTACAGAACTAGTCAGGGAATTAACCCACGCAGGCTCCTGAGAGACCGGGGGAGGGGAAATAGGGAGACTGTGGGGTACCATCAATTGCCTCGGGAAACCCTGCATGGGTGACGACACCACTGATTGCTGGGACAATCCCATCTGTGAGAACGCGGGCTGCGGAGCTAACTGGCCCACCAAGGTTGTAAGCGCCTTAGCGAAACAAGCCCAGGGCGGCTCCTGTACCGGTGCTGTGACCGTAATTGGCCGCGCCAATAAAAAACACTGCTGGCATAGCCCCTCCGCGCTACCCTCCCCGTCCGCTATATGTACTTTACAGGTAGTACACTACAGTGGTAGAGGAAAGTCACTCTCTCCGACATGATGGTGGAAAGTCACTCTCAGACATGATGGTGGAAAGTATGTGACCCCTCTCACATACCACCCTACCGCACCGCAACGCAAGGGCTTTAGCAGAAAGAACAGGGACAGTGATAAGGCTGACAGTAAGAAATCAAAAGTACAGGCAGCAGTGCTAGCAGTCATATACAATGCACAGAAAAATAAATCCTGCACTATCACCGCTGATACTCAACTACACAGACACAGAGTCTGGTAGGACACAGCGCTGCATACACAGACCTGACCAAGCGGAGAGGTATGCGGGGGGGACCCAGACCACGATGCCTCCGATCTTAGGCTTCCAGCAGCGTTCACCATGCGTTCTGAAGATGGCCACCGAGGAGCATAGAGGAGGCTGGCCTGGGGGAGGAGCACTGCCACAGGGCAAGTCGGCGTGTGCAGAGAAGGCTGTGTGCAGCGGGGGAGGCGCCGGCTGTGAGACAGGGAAGGCACGCTCTCCTGGCATGCATTTAACCCCTGGGACGCCGCAGCGCTACCGCTCTGCTGCGGTCCGCTGTCCCAGGGGGGTAGAGGAAGCGCAGGTTAATACCTGGCTCCACGCTGCAGCCAGTCCCAAGGGAGCCCCCTGCCTGGGGACTTTTGGACCATGTTCAGCAGGGTCCCACCGCGGGACCCCTGCTGCTTACCTTTGTCCCCCTTGGATCCGGCCATGGTCCAAAACATCTGGGGTCACCGCTAGCTGTGTCCCCAGATGCTTACCAGCATCCCCAGATCGGTACCGGCGTTCTGGTACCGGCGGGGGTGTAGGGAAGACAGCATGGACGTCAGTACTGACTATCCATACTGTACTTCCAGATGTGCAGCCACAGCTGCAATGAAGAAAACTTCAGGGGCTCTTCTAAGCCCCCCTCTAGCAGGTGCATCCGACTCCTGCCGGGCACCACACGAAACTGGGATGCCTTGGCTCCGGGGCGGGGTATAGGAGGGGAACCCTAGTGCATCCTGGGAGGCTGGTAACTTAACTCTATGGTGCCCGATGCCTGACTTCATCACCTATACCCCAAGGTATCCTGTGGAAACCCTATGGACCCTGAAGTAGAAATATGCAATGAGGACCCAGGTGTGCAGTGGTGATCTATGCAATGAGGGACCCAGGTGTGCAGTGGTTATCTATGCAATGAGGGACCCAGGTGTGCAGTGGTGATCTATGCAATGAGGACCCAGGTGTGCAGTGGTGATCTATGCAATGAGGGACCCAGGTGTGCAGTGGTTATCTATGCAATGAGGGACCCAGGTGTGCAGTGGTGATCTATGCAATGAGGACCCAGGTGTGCAGTGGTGATCTATGCAATGAGGGACCCAGGTGTGCAGTGGTTATCTATGCAATGAGGGACCCAGGTGTGCAGTGGTGATCTATGCAATGAGGACCCAGGTGTGCAGTGGTGATCTATGCAATGAGGACCCAGGTGTGCAGTGGTGATCTATGCAATGGGGGTCTATATCACAGGTCACTAATAACGCTATCTGCTGATACAAGTTTAGGATTAACTTCAATTACGTTCTTCAATTTTCGATATCTCTTAATTTTTCTGTTGAAGTGTTAACTTGGCAGTCTCTCCTGAGAGTAGGAGGTTTCTATAACTTTACTCTAATGTACCATCTGATATGCTTTATAACTATCACAAAGTGCCGACAAAGAACATGAATTTCTAAATTGTAACTTTTCTTTAGCCAATCAGTTCCCTTCACAACATCAACCTTGTTCTAGACTTACTTATCCACTTGCCTCTCAAGATTCATTCCCTATGGAGCTGTGAACAAAAATGTGCGAGTTGGTAGGTCCCGTAAGTGCGGCATACAGTTACAGCAACACTTACTTGAGGGCGCGAGCAACTCACACCTAATTGGAATGAGCCCTCTGAATACGACCCTAATTATTACTAAATATTAAGGCTGATTGAACGAGACGGGCAGCCATGGCTCACTCAAGAAAACCAAACAAATAAAGTAAGTTAGCTGGACACTAGAAGGACAAAAGATCTATCTATGGGCCTGATTCAGATTTGGGTAAGGTAGAGCAAGTAACTGATCATCTTGGTGAAACCATGCTGCACTGCGGGTGGGGCAGACGTAAAATGTGCAGAGAGAGTTAGAAGTGGGAGGGAGGTGTCCAAACAGACATTAATCTGTGGTTTCAAAATAGAGCTGTCCAGCATTTGTGAGCTACATGTAAAAGCAGCCAGTATTTACCCCATATGTAAAAATGTATGTATTTGCACCCCTGGCATTGCAACATAGTTTGTCCAGGTATACAGTTACTTGCTCTATCTTTCTCTATTCCCAAATCTGAATCAGGCCCTATGTTCTTATAAGACACTTCAGCCTTGCTTTAATCACCCTTCAACAATACCCACTCACCTGGAAATGGGGGCTGGAAACACACTTGGATATCTGTTTAAACAAAGGCTCCTGGATTTTAACAAATTGTGAAGGTTCAATGACGTCCAAGATCTCCTCCAGCTCTCCAAGAAACATGACCTGGAAAACAAGGACACAAATTTAGCACACGGCTATCCCAGGAACTAATATTTCATCATCACCGAGAGCTTGGATCCCTGCATTGCTGGACTCACATTGTTTTCACTGCCAAGGAAAGAAATGCTGCTGGGTTTGGACTAGGGTGTGCAGACTCGATTTTACTCGGATTTACTCGGTTCTTATCGCCACTTTACCGCAAGTTCGGATTTATTATATTGGCTATCCAAAACACATGATAGGCGATAGCCACTAAAATGCCGTTTTGAGATCCGAGTAAATCCGAACCTGCACATCCCTAGTTTGGACATACAAAGAACACCTACTGAACGGTAACACAGTTATATATGTCGGAAGATCCTCTATAGACTATGTCCTTACGACAGAAGCCGTACAGGTCCTATTAATGGTGGCAAGTGTGACCGCTGCTCTTTTCCAGAGTCTAAAGCTGCATACACACGTAAAGATTTTCTGTCCAACCATCCAACTAGTTGATTGGTTGGAATGAAAATCTGGTAAGGTATGAAAGCAAATGACAATCAGCAATTTGCTCCCAAACGTCGGACAATGAACAAAAACTGTTTTTTGAACAAATTGCTTAGATCAAACATGTAACAAACTTGTCTGACGACCATTTTCATCTGTTTTCTGGCATTTCTAATCAAATTGCTGATCATCAGTTACTCCCATACGTTACCAGATTTTCATTCAAACCAATCAACTAGTTGGCTGGTTGGACAGATAATCTTTACGTGTGTATGCAGCTTTACATATTCACCATCAAACATTCAGGGGCAGATTTCATCATCCCAGCCTCTGCACATGTTAAGCACTTTCTCACATGATACCAAATATGGGATAAAAAAAAAAGGACATATGTAACTTAAGTTGGGTACACATTATGTGTTCCGTCTTATGATGTATAACTCCGATGTGGATCGGCACAATATATTGTGTGGATCGTAGAGCATGCACACCCGATCACATGCGCATGGCAGTCGTTCATCACATCGTCCCATCTGCTGTGCAGCACAGGAGAAGGGATGATGCAATGAACGACCACCATATTGCTAAAGGCATCGTGTAACTATATAACGTACGGTCGTACACAATCGTGCAGTATGCACGGCGGCGCAATATATATCGTGCCGTCGTTGGGTACATACATCGTATAGCATGTACCCAGCTTTCCTGTCTCCACACCCACTGGGAGAGCAGACAGATGCCAAAGTGAGCTAACATTTACTGACGCAGTTCTGTGATCTGGTGCAAAGAGACTATGCAAAAAGCCTAGAACCCAGTCCAGAAAGAGTTACTGATGGGAAAAAAATCACAGTTACTTGCTCTATGAGGTTTGTCCATACAAGTTATGTTTAGGGCACAGCAGCATTCCCGTAGCTACTTCCTTACCAGCATGCCCCACAATGATTACATGGATATATGAAGGTGCCACAGTAGGAAGACCAGGACATACAGTCAGGTGCATAAATATTGGGACATTGACAGAATTTTCAGATTTTGGGCACTATTCACCACCACAATGGCTTTGAAATTAAACAAACAAGATGTGCTTTAACTGCAGACTTTCAGATTCAATTTGAGGGTAATTACATCCAAATTAGGTGAACGGTGTAGGAATTACAACGGTTTCTATATGTGCCTCCCACATATAGAAACCGTTGTAACTACTACACAGTTCACCTAATTTGGATGTTATTACCCTCAAATTAAATCTGAAAGTCTGCACTTAAAGCACATCTTGTTTGTTTCATTTCAAAGCCATTGTGGTGGTGAATAGAGGCCAAAATATGAAAATTCTGTCAATGTCCCAATAATTATGCACCTGACTGTACATAAAACAGGGACATACAAGGCAGACAAAATAAATACATGAAAACAAAATGGTGGGAGAACCTGGGCTCATGACAGAGCTTACATTCTAATGGGAAGATGGTGCAGCAGAAAACAAGCAGCCAGTGGAGATTGGAAAGTTGTCAGAGTGCATTAGTGTGTGTAGCATGTGAACGTAGGGTAAGCGCTAATAAACCGATGGGTTATTAGAGAGCATTTAAAGATTTACATGGTTTTACAAACTCACCTCTTTTTGACTACAGGTTTTTGGCCAGAACTTCATCAGTCCTCTAATGACCTATTAGACAAAGGATAAAATGTTATAATTACCCACAGACTGGGAAAAGCAAATTTAATTCACAGATGTCCGTAATCAATACTCACTGGTTCTGTGAGGGAAGGGTCTTTTTCCAGAAACTGTACTATACAATATGCCAGCTGCAAACAGGGGGAAAAAAAAGGGAGACATTTAAAAAGAAGTTAGACAGCTGACATTACAGCGCATGCCTAATATTTGTGGTCCTGTATAAAATTCCCCAAAAATGTCATACAGTATGGAAACGGATTACAGTTTTATCTCAGCAAAGCGAAATCCTTGGGAGAAAATTCAAAACGGTTGGGTAAAATGGTCTCGCTGTGAAATGATATTGTTTATTCAATTGTGAGTACTACTTGCAGAGCAAGTTATGTTAAAATAGTTCACACAATTACATTTAAAAGGATGGCAAACCAGTATCCTCATTACTAGCAAGGCCAGGACATTAGGGCATGGCTCGAAAACAGATCATTGATTTATTTATTTTTTTAAAAACAAAAAAGTGTTTGATAATGAAGTCCTGCAAGAATCCATGGAAGAAAACATACTAGCACAGAGCTTCCCAAACTCCGCCATTACAGTCCAGGATTTAAGGGTATATATGCTCGAGTCCAAATGGTTAAATCAAATTGACTGAGGTACTAATTAAGTCACAAGTGCTCAAGAATGGATATCCTTAAAACATGCAATGGCAGAGTTTGGGAACCTCTGTACTAGCACATCATATATATGGTCCACACCTTCACAGCCACCTCATACCCAGGAATTAGAATACAAACTGGCATAAGCAGGAACAAAATCAGCACGGCATAAAATAGTTATATAAAATAATACAATTCGTAGCAGAGGCCGGACATCATAGGATAAGCCTCACCTGTGCGTGAAAGAGGGATAAGCTCCTGACAGTATGCAAAGGAATCAGTACTTTCACAAGGAACTGTTTATGCTCAGCTTTCAGAGGTAATGCAAAGCCATTAATAATACTGTGTGAGGAGAGAAACAGAAACAGGATGAGCAAGTTACCCAATAGCAACGACTAAGAAATAAAACTTCCCTGGTGGTAATGTAAAAATTTATAAAATTAAGTTAAAAATGTAATTATTTTAACAGGGAAAACATAAGAAGTAGTTTTGAAATTTGTATGGTATTGACTTCATTTAAGGTCCTAGGAGCCCCATTGTAAATGTACCCAATAATAAATCCAGCAGTGTAATACTCCCTACAGGACAAACCCTTTATAGAAAAGTAAAAAAAAAAAAATCACACAGCAGTGTTCTCCCCAGAAAGTGTTTCCAGCCGGATGGTATCAAGGAGTAGCCAGGTGGGGCCTTCGCAATAATAAAATGTTTTAAACCCTGACCTTATAAGGATTTAACTTGAAAAAACATTTTTATATATTAATTCTCCTCTTATTAGAGGCCCAGTTTTCTGATTATGAGAAGCTGCAAAGTCTGTAGGATCTGGTCCTTTTTATACAGCTCCCAGACACTGTCCCCACTTGCAGGCTCCCAAAGTGCCGGGTGGTGCACCCGCAAAAAACAGCCTGGGGAGAACACTGCCCTCCCTTACCATTCCAGCCCGACAGGTCTCAGGCCGCTCCACCGCTGGCTCTTAGTCAAAAGTGCCCAGTATGCAGTGCCCCCTGTATTTGTGCCCTTTATGCAGTGCCCCCTGTATTTGTGCCCTTTATACAGTGCCCCCTATAGTTTTCCCCTTTATACATTGCCTCCTGTAGTTTTGTTTTGATCCTATGCAGTGGCCCCAGACTGACCCCTTATGCAGTGGCCGCAGACTGACCCCTTATGCAGTCCCAGCCCACAACTTACATTAAATATGCTGCTCGGCGTTCCCACTCCCGCTGCCTCGCTCTGACTGGATCTAACTAGATCCAGCAGGCGCGCAGGGCAGGCTCCTCGTCGCGGGTAATGTCAGGACGTCACCCGCGCAGTGCATCACTGGAACGCTTGCCTCTGAAGCGATTGGAGGCTTATTTAGTGGTAAGCTGCTATTGCCGGGCGATGCGCCCGCAGAAAACAGCCTGGGGAGAACACTGCATAGGATAAAACAATAGTTGGATAGAGGTAGGGAATAATAATAATAATATCAAATTTTGCATTCACTTCCGTGTACACCCATCAGGAGAGTACCCGTGAAAAAGGTATTTGAGGGCGCAGGTCCGCAGGCTCCACTAATGGAATGAGGTAGGTATGTAAACTGACCAGCTAGCAATGCGGCTATAAAAAAAAGCAGTTGAAATAATTTATTTGCCCCATACAAAAAAAAAAACCCTTAGACATTCTGTAACAGCCATAAACAGATGCATGAAGAACTTTCACAACTGGCTTGTAAATGTGAATTTCACTAACTTATTTTTCTTTTTCCATAATTCCCTTCTGTGCTTATAATTAGATCAAACATGCGAGTTTATTTTTGCTAGCCTGGAATAGGACACAAAATCGTTCTCTAGATATAATTGTATCCTAGTCATAGTGCACAGCAGAGATGTCTCATACAGTGTAACCAAAATAAACCAGTCTAATAAGATAATCACGTTGCTGAAAATCTCAAAAGAAAAAGGGACACATGATGCAAAGGATGCAAGGAGGACACGTACGTCACAACGAGAGACAAGAGAAGAGACAAACTCATTTAGATATACACCAACACAATACAAAAAAAGTATCTGTGTGGGTGCACTGAAAACCTAAGTTATGATAAAATATAATAAATCTTTACTAGTATATTTTAAAATTATTATTTACAATATATCCCAACGGTGAAATGCATTAAAATATAGTAAGTGTAAATTAAATAGAAAATGTGTTATAAAATGTTATAAAGCCTGTGGCTGCTGTCTGTATACTCCATTCTTATAGCATAATAAAGGCTTACTAGCCCTCAATAGATGATATTCTCTGTGTCATAAAATCACTTATATCATTTTATTGTTCCACAATAAAGAAAATTTTAGACCATCATACTGTTCTTTGTGTCTTGACTATTTCAGTAATATCACTATTGTTAGATTATAACATCAGACACTTAAAGGATACTTTAATATATTATAAATGTAGCCATGTAATAATCTAGTGATTATTCAACACTGACTTCTATCAACACAGCACTTGTCCTAATCTGTGTTTCGTGTTCTCTGGCTTATCCAATCTTCTCTGAAGGATTCTTAGTTACAGGTAAAATGTAATTATTAAGTGGATATAAAGTGATCTTCAAGATCCTACTTATTTGTACACATAGATTGGTGTTTATAGTGTTTCCTACTGACATTTGTAAGGAATAAATACTGATCACTCAGTCGATATTCCTAATTTCTATAAGTACCTTATGCCTGAAAAAAGATATTATTCTAGGTTGGTATGACATTTAATATATAAATATATTGCCTTCTGTTGTTAGTATAGCCACATATAATCATAAACTGATATTAACTGTTGATCCCTAATGTAATAGGATCTTTTAAGACTCTCCACTAAGTCACTATTACATTAGGGATCGATAGTTAATATATAGTCATAAACTGATGTGGTTGTGACTGGCTATACTGTACTAACAACAGAAGGCAATATATTTAAATATCAAATGTCATACCAACCTAGAATAATATTTTTTACAGGCTATAGAAATTAGGAATATAGACTGATCAGTATTTATTCCCTACAAATTTCAGTAGGAAACACTATAAACACCAATCTGTGTGTACAAATAAGTAGGTTATGGAAGATCACTTTATATCCACTTAATAATTCCATTTTACCTGTAAAATTAAGAATCCTTCAGAGAAGATTGGATAAGCCAGAGAACAGGACACACAGATCAGGACAAGTGCTGTGTTGATAGAAGTCAGTGTTGTATAATCACTAGATTGTTACATAATTATTATATGGCTACATACATTTTGGAAACAGTTACAGTATATTAAAGTATCCTTTAAGTGTCTGATGTTCTAATCTAACCATAGTGATATTACTGAAATAAACAGACAAGACACAAGGAACAATATGATGGTCTAAAATACATTTTCTTTATTGCGGAACAACAAAATGATATAAGTGATTTTATGACACAGAGAATATCATCTATTAAGAGCTAGTAAGCCTTTATTATGCTATAAAAACAGAGTATACAGACAGCAGCCACAGGCTTTATAACATTTTATAACACATTTTTTATTTCATATACACTTACTATATTTTAATGCATTTCACCATTGGGATATACTGTAAACAATATTTTTAAGATAATATGAGATATGGTAAGAACTTACCTTTGTTATCTCTATTTCTACGAAATACCTTGGGGAATAGGTGATGACGTCAGGCATCGGGCACCATAGAGTTAAGTTTTCAGCATCCCAGGATGCACTAGGGTCCCCCTCCTATACCCCCGCCCCCGAGCCAAGGCATCTCAGTTACGTACCAAGCCATAGGCCGGAGGAGGAGAAGGAAGAGAGAGAAGAAAGATCTGGACACACACAAGAATCATACTCTCACCAGAGTGACCAGAGTAAAGCCCATCTGCAGCACAGGTGCGACAGGGCGGGAGTCCTGTGGAACCCTACAGACTTCGTAGAAATAGAGATAACAAAGGTAAGTTCTTACCATATCTCATATTTTCTACATCAGGGTCCATAGGGTATCCACAGGATACCTTGGGGATGTCCCAAAGCAGTATCCTTCAAGGGTGGGGACGCTCCTGTGCTGAAAGGAGAATCCGCTGCCCGAAGGAAGCATCCTGAGAGGCAAAGGTGTCAAACGCATAATACCTCACATAGGTATGGACAGAGGACCATGTGGCAGCCTTGCAGATCTGGCCTGCAGAGGCACCACGTCGAGCTGCCCACAAAGGACCCACAGACCTAGTGGAATGAGCCCTCACAGAGGATGGAACCGGAAGGCCTTCATGAAGATAAGCTTCCGAAATTGCCATACGAATCCAACCTGCCAAAGTTTGCTTTGAAGCAGGCCAACCCTATTTACGGAAGCCATAGAGGACAAACAAGGCGTCCGACTTCCTAAACGAAGAAGTGCGGTCAACATAAATTCTTAAGGCCCGCACAACGTCCAAAGTGGCCTCACCCACTGAAAGATCAGGTGAGTTAAAAGCCGACACAACGATGTCCTCATTGATGTGGAAACTTGAAACAACTTCGGGAAGGAATCCAGGACGAGTGCGCAGCACCGCCCTGTTCCTATGAAAAATCAGAAAAGGGGGTCTACAGGAGAGAGCCCCTAAATCAGAAACACGTCTGGCCGAAGCAATGGCCAGAAGGAATATTGTTTTAGCTGTAAGCCATTTAAGGTCCACTGAGCCCAGTGGTTCAAACGGCGGTCCTTGGAGAGCCCTCAGAACCACAGCTAAATCCCAAGGCGCCACCGGTGGAACAAAAGGTGGCTGAATTCGAAGAACACCTTGCATAAAGGTGCGCACATCAGGGATTGCAGCAATCCTACGATGGAACCAGACTGACAGGGCAGACACCTGCACCTTCAGAGAAGCAAGGCGAAGCCCATGGTCTAGTCCCGCCTGTAGGAAAGCTAACACTCTAGACAGACGGAACTCCCAAGGGGCGTAACCTCTCGGTCGACACCACTGGAAGAACGTATGCCACACACGATGGTATATCCTTGCAGAAGATGGTTTCCGAGCTCTTAGCATAGTTTGCACTACAGAGTTGGAAAACCCCCTGGACCTTAACATGGCTCGCTCAACAACCACGCCGTCAAAGACAACCGAGTCAGGTCCGGGTGAAGACAAGGACCCTGTGACAGTAGGTCCGGTCATAGTGGCAACTGCATAGGAATGTCCACGGACAGACTCTTAAGGTCTGAGAACCAGTGCCAAGACACTCGGCGACTCTGCAGACAACTGCGCACCTTCAACTGTAAGGCAGAGATCTTTTCTCCCGTCACAAAGATCCTCTGCTGACTGGAGTCCAATAAGGCTCCGAGGTGCAGAATCCTCTGAGACGGGATCAGGGTGGATTTTTGCCAGTTTATTAACCAGCTGTGACGTTGCAGAACTGCAATCGTCATGTCCAAGTGGCGTAGAAGGAGCTCTGGAGATCCTGCTACCAACAGAAGATCATCTAGGTACGGCAACAAGCGGACTCACTGCAGCCGCAGATAACCAGCCATGACCTTGGTGAACACTCGTGGGGCTGTCGCCAGGCCAAAAGGTAACGCCCGAAACTGGAAGTGATCGTTGCGGATTGCAAACCTGAGGAACTGTTGATGTCGTAAAAAGAATAGGGACATGCAGGTAAGCATCCTGTATGTCCAATGACACCATGTAATCCCCAGGTTCAGCGCCAGAATGATTGACCGTAGGGTCTCCATCCGAAAACGCGGCACACGCAAGGACTTGTTGAGGGCCTTGAGGTTGAGAATCGGACGGTACGACCCATTGGGTTTCTGCACCAAAAATAGATTGGAATAGAAACCCTGGCCCCTCTGGGAGAATGGAACAGGCACTATAACTCCAGCCTGGAGCATAGTGTGCAAAACCTTCCGCAGTTCCAAGGCTTTGTTCCGGGCTAATGGAAGGCCCGTGGTGAAGAAGCGGGATGGAGGCCTGTGCCGAAAGGAGAGGGCATACCCGTGAGAAACCACCTCGTGAACCCAAATGTCTGTCGTGGTTAATCGACCAACACTGGGCGAACTGCAACAGGCGGCCTCCCACTTTGGGATCCCCCAAAGGGAAGCCCGGACCGTCAGGCCGCAGGCTTGTCATCTGACTTAGGGGCTGGACGTCTGGTACTCCAGACCTGTTTCCGGGGCCTGGCCGATTTTTTGAGGCCAGCCTGACGGGGAAAAGACTGTGCTTTAGGCCTACCCTGGGCCCTGAAAGGCCGAAAGGACTGCGTCCCTGAACTGGAAGGGACAGCAGCAGACGGGAGACATGCCGATTTGGCTGCCGCCAGCGTGGCCACAATTTTGTCCTGATCCGGACCAAATAGGATTTGTCCATTAAAAGCCAAAGCATCCAAGCCCTTTTTGGAATCAGCGTCCGCCTTCAAAGATCGCAACCATAAGGTGCGACGAGCAGCTACAGCTGCCGAAGAAATCCGAGAAGTTAGGGTACTGATATCCAAGGCCACTTCATTGATGTAAGTGGCCGAATCCCGGAGATTGCCTACCAACTCGGCCTGTTCAGCCGAACAGTCGGAATCCAAAGACGCCTCCAAACTATCAGCCCAGCGCTCCATAGCTCTGGCTACCCAACATACGGCCATAGCCAGTCTGAATGCCCCCCCGCAAGGGAATAAATGGACTTTAGGCAGATCTCCACCTTACGGTCCGTAGCATCCTTCAAGGAGGACATGGAGGGCATGGGCAATGTGGCACTTCGGACTAGGCGTGTCACATGAGAATCCACCTGTGGAGGGGATTCCCACTTAGAAAAATAATTATCCGCAAACAGGTAAGCCACCGCTAAGCGTCTCTGAGGCTGATACCGTTTACCAGGATGTTTCCACGCCTCCTCCAAATGGTCTACTAACTGACCCGAAAGAGGAAACACAGGGGCGTCACCCTTAATATCCTGAAAAAAGGCATATTTGGACTTGGACACTGGAGGATCGTCATCCTCAATAACTAAAGCTGTGCGGACTGCCTGAATAAGGCCAGGAATATAAATCTTGGATTTAGCGTCCGACTCTTCAGTACGGAGAGGTTCTTGGTCAGATAGATCCAGAATCTCCCCATCATCAGACGTCACGTCGTCAGCCTCATAAGGAGCGGACAGAGATGCCACCGGCCGCTTATGGGGCCGCAACACAGACTCCCCTTGTAACACGTCCAACAAATGCTGTACAGAACTAGTCAGGGAATTAACCCACGCAGACTCCTGAGAGACCTGAGGAGGGGAAATAGGGAGACTGTGGGGTACCATCAGTTGTCTCGGGAAACCCTGCATGGGTGACGACACCACTGATTGCTGGGACAATCCCATCTGTGAGAACGCAGGTTGCGGAGCTAACTGGTCCACTAGGGTGACCCCAGATGCTTACCAGCATCCCCGGATCAGTACCGGCATTCTGGTACCGGCGGGGGTGTAGGGAAGACAGCATGGACGTCAGTAGTGATTGTCCATGCTGTACTTCCAGATGGGTAGCCACAGCTGCCTTGAAGAAAACTTCAGGGGCTATCCTTAGCCCCCCTCTAAACAGGTGCTCCGACTCCGAGCCGGGCACCAACGAAACTGAGATGCCTTGGCTCGGGGGCGGGGTATAGGAGGGGGACCCTAGTGCATCCTGGGAGGCTGATAACTTAACTCTATGGTGCCCGATGCCTGACGTCATCACCTATACCCCAAAGTATCCTGTGGATACCCTATGGACCCTGATGTAGAAATACCAGTAAAGATTTATTATATTTTATCATAACTAAGGTCTTCAGTGCACCCACACAAATACTTTCTTTGTCTTGTCTTGTGTTGGCGTTTATGGTCTCAGTGGAGTATTGGGTAGCACCTCATAGGCATCTAAAGACTGAGAAGTTAATTCCTAAATCAGATGCAATATTTGAGATAAGACTTTTGACATTTTTAAATGCATAGTTGTACTGGTGCAGGATAATTTCTTTCTGTATCATTTAGATATAAGTATATCCATGCCATCTGAGAAAGTTATCTTAATGACACTTTTTAAGTGCCTCGTACACCAGCTTTGCCAGTTAGCGGATATATACTAAACCAAATGCTGTTTCCCCATCGTGGAGAACCAGGACCAATCCCAGAACTTCTTGGTATCCATGGATAGCACCATGCAAGTCTTTTTTTTTTAACACAACTGTGAAATGGCTACGGAGATGGGAGTGAACAGGAGGACCAATGAGAAGGTGCAGATGCAAGGATGGCCGCTTGTTATTGGTCCTCAAGGCCATACACCTTTCCACAATCTTCAAACAGCCCCCACAGCTGCAAAACGGGCTGAGATCTGTGCAAGTTTACAAGTCTTAATAGCAAGGAATCAATGTACTAATGACAGGTACAATCATCGATATCTAAAAATCCTTTCATTTTGATTAAACAAACTGATTTGTTCAAGGATAAAGCACATATAAGCTACATCAGGTGCCCAAAATAATATGAAATATAGTACATTTTATAAAGGTGCGTCACTGTGTAAAGTACTGTGAAAGGACTTACCTACATTTAAAACCAAAAGAAAAAGGTGTCTAATGTTAGACACATCTGAGAGTTGCTTACCTTCCTAATATTTCCAGCAGTTCTGCTACACCATTAAAGTGTTCAGTTTCATAAACAAATCTAAAATAAGAAAATCAGAAGTATTTATTAAAATATTTAGTGCTCATTACTAGCAATTCAGGCGATAAACAGAATATATAACCAATTTCCCCATCTATCCTTCTAGACCAGCGTTTCGCAAACCCAGTCCTCATGGAACCCTAATGCTGGGTACACACTAGCCGATAGATCGTTCGTACAGCAGATGAATGATATACATCATCCTGGCCATTGCCCAATGTCGTTCACAGATATATTGTGTCGTCCGTGCAGCGCGGCAGATGCAATATATATCTTTCATGTACACAGGTGACTGACCATCCCATATGCTGGCTGCAGGATCCACTGACAATGACTTCCTTACCGGCTCCTGTGGCCAGACATATATATTGGTCAGTCTGTATATGTTCATGCACATCTGCATGCACACTAAATCGGTCTGTCGGCTGTTCCGTTGGCCAAGTGTGTACCTGGCATAACAGTGCATGTTTTCCAGCTCATGTAGCTTGAGCACAGGTGTGTTAATTGACTAGCACTATAAATCTACAGGTAATAATTATTGATGAAGATACCTTGAAAACATGAACTGTTAGGGTTCCATGAGGACAGTGTTTGAGAAACACCTACATAGACAATGTTATAACATTAAGTGACATATTAGTTTTAAAATATAACTTCTACACAGTAGATCTAGTCATTGCTAGATGCTCTCTGCAGCAAGGTTATTTCTTGCAGACTTTAGTGCATAGGATTTATGACGTTCTGTGTATGGATGGCTCCCACCTACACACTTGACACCCAGTCAGCTATTTGTTCGGTATAGTGTTAATAGCTTTAGGGGGTACTCTTTCCGAAACACCTAATATGGGCAGGATGACTCCATGTCAGGTCTCCCGAAAATGAGCAAACAGTAGGAAAGGTAAGGGCTAGACACCATCTAGCAGAAGATCAACTATAGCAAAATAAATCATGAGGCTCTACAAAAGAGGCACTTGGCATACTAATAGGGACATTCTGTGAGAAATATTACAGAAAGAAAAAATACAAAATGATATATACAAAACCAACTTACCGTAGAAAAATATTGTTAATCTGTTTTCGAATAAATGCTCTAAGTCCCAGAAATTTGCCATAAATTCTGTGTAAGACTGTTTTTAAATAGTCCCTTTCACGAGGGTCTTCACTGTCGAACAGCTCTAAGAGCTTAAAAAGAAGAAATACATACAAGTTACATTTTATTGTAGTCTAGAACCTTAAGTACCAAACATTGATTATAGGCAACTAAACGGACCTATACAAGACGGCACAAACTTTCACCCCACCTACTGTCTCAGCACACAGAGGGCCTGATTCAGAGCCGGACGCTCTGACCAGAGCGCTCGCTCTGAATCAGTGCCCTCCTACCTTAAAATGGAGCGGCCTCCTGGTCGCTCGCATAGCTGTGGGTGACCACCCACAGCATATGCAAGCGGCCAAAAAGATGGTCGCGATGGTCAAGACCATCACGACCATCGGGCTTGCGACGAGACCCTTGTGGTAGGGTCTCGTTGCCGCAAGCCCTGGAGTGATTTTGGCTCTATCAGAGCCAAAATCACTCCCACTGACATCACTAGTGATGTCAGTGAGGCCGGACTCAGACGGTAGGCGTTCCCATGGGAACACCTCCGTCTGGCAACCACGCCCCCGGCACGCCCACTAAAGGAGGCGTGCTGTCAGTCACCATCGACAGCACGCCCCATTTAGTGCGAGACCCATAACGACGGCTTGGCCGCCGTTATTCGGGTCTCGCGCATGCGCACAACGGAGCTCCGTCCGTCGTGCGCATGCGCATTGGGGGAACATCGACACGCTTGCAGGACCCGTGAGTAAAATGTGTGGTTTTAACATCAGATAATTAATGAAAAGTTATTGCTGTACCATGAAATAAGTGGCAAGATTGGAAGCTGAATATGTTCCAGGTTGAATATGATGCTGGATAGTCATCTAGTCTACAAGCCCTATTTAGGCAACACATGGTTAACATTTTACGCCAACAATGTATATGCAGCTACTGATGAATTATAACACACATTCTTTCCCTAGAACGTAACTGTGCTGAGTGACATAGTGGTAACATACAAATAGTTTTGCTGCTACTATCCTACAGCACTTGTGTCACATACCAACAAATGGGATAGTCTAGCTCAGAGCTTGACAAAATTTTTCTAAAACCTAGGAGCCAGGATGAAAGTTTAGGAGCCAGACCACACCTTTCCCCCGAGGCAGCATTACTGAGCACCTACGCCCCAGGCAACCAAACCCCATGGCCACACCACTAACGGGGTACCCCAGGTAAACCACCCTCCCACAGCCACATTATTGAGCAGCTAACCCGCCTCTCCAGGGAACCAACCCCCAGAAAGACCACCCCTCCGCAACCGAAAAACCCCGGGCAAGCAAAGCCACCACCGGCAGTGGCCGAACTAGAGGGTGGTGGGCCCAGATGCAAGAATATGCTTTGGGCACCCCTATGCAGTTCCCCCAGTAGTGATCCCCCTATGCAATGCCCCCAGTAGTAGTCCCCCCTATACAATGCCCCCAGTAGTAGTCCCCCCTATGCAGTGCCCCCAGTAGTAGTCCCCCCCTATGCAATGCCCCCAGTAGTGGTCCCCCTATGCAATGCCCCCAGTAGTAGTCCCCCCTATACAATGCCCCCAGTAGTAGTCCCCCCTATGCAGTGCTCCCAGTAGTAGTCCCCCCCTATGCAATGCCCCCAGTAGTAGTCCCCCCCTATGCAATGCCCCCAGTAGTAGTCCCCCCCTATGCAAAGCCCCCAGTAGTAGTCCCCCCTATGCAAAGCCCCCAGTAGTAGTCCCCCCTATGCAATGCCCCCAGTAGTAGTCCCCCCTATGCAATGCCCCCAGTAGTAGTCCCCCCTATGCAGTGCCCCCAGTAGTAAATAAGTCAGGTCATCATGAATATAAACCAGACAAGAGCTCCATGATATCCTAGAAGTAGGATAAGTTGCATATTGTAATAGACCACTGTATGATATAGGTGACCGGTCCAATATATATGTCCTATTACACACAGATTATTGGTGATTTCTGACTGACAGCTAACGTGCTCATGCCCGGCTGTCAGATGGAGGACTTGGTGGATTACAGAGTACATGGCTGGAAGACTTTGTCCAATACAACTGTACAGAAAGGAGATAAGTACATTACTAAGCTACTCTTAATAAGACTGAGAGGGGTATTCAATATGAAAGGTTAACTTCCCTGGCGAAGTTAACGTTTCATATCGGAGTTTTTTTCTGCGTAAAAGGTATGGTGCACGCTCCCGCTTATCCCCGTATTCAATATCAAATTAACGAAAACGGGAAACTCCGAAGTTGGATTTGCGTAAAGTTACGAATTTTTCCTTAAAATAATTGTAAGACCCCCCTAAAGTTGTAAAAACATGGGGGAACACTATGGATACCCCCGTTTTAGCCTTTAATTGAAAGTCGGGGCTTTAAATAGCTGCAGCAGGTGTTTTTTTCCCGACATTGAAGAAGTGATGCAGAAGAGCACTTGTTATTTTTTTCGGTTTTTTAAGTGGTCCCATCAAATTTGGGGTACATGAAAATGGGTACTAGCATATTTTTATGTCCCTAAAGTAAGTTTTTAAAAATTCTGCATTTGTGCACCTGCCGCTATAATTCTATTCTAGAAAACACCTGCCGCATACTTGCAGAATAGCCCTGAACCTATTTGCCTATTGTTCAAAAAATTTTTCCCAATTTTGTTTTTTGCACCTCAATTTTTAAATTAATTTTTTGGGGTGTCCCTATTTTTTTTTTTTTTTACTTTTTTTGACACAGTTCTTTTTTAAATGTCAATCTCAGGGGTGCAGGCTATTTTTTTTAAGCCTGCACCCCTAAACCCCAATTCTGCACTTTTTTTCGACACCTATTCAATGGTGAAAAGTTATCACCGTTTTTTATCAAAGACTTTTCAAAACTGCGATAAGTCTTTGAAATTGAATACGGTGTAAAACTAAAACCAGTGATATTAACGCAAAAACATTAAAAAGTGCGATATTAACGCAAAAAACTATGTTATCGCACCCATATTGAATACCCCTTTAAAAAACAAAACACAACTTGGCAAGAAAGAACTGGACTTCAGATGTTTAAAATATGCAGGTCAAGTACTGAACGACTAGGATACATGTAGGGTCACTTTTTAAAAAACATTTCACTCAAAATCATCATTATCTACCCCTATATGCATTTTTATGCTCTTTTTCCAAAAGCTGGAACCATCATTCAGCTTGTGCCAAAAGTCTAACATTCAGGTGCTAAGGGTTCTGCCGCATTTTCATAGGAGTACAATTATTCTGATTGTTCCAATTCCAGTACACACGCTTTTTCACACTGGATCACATGAAATTGCGGAATTTTAGAATGTATAAATCTTGTTGTCACACTGCAGATGGTTAGTATAAGTGAAGGTCTCCTTTTAGCTTTGTGTGTGACCATTACGTGTGTGCCGTGTGCAATGGTAATAACCCTGTAACTCCATAGTGTGCACACCTTGTGCAATGGTGATAAGGTCCCATAAGCCTGTAATTCCGTAATGACCTGCTGGATATGCACCTGGTACCTCCTGCATTGAATGTTGATGTGATTTGAGCCAGTGTGGCTTGTCTGGAACCACGCTGCTGGTCACGATGATTATGCACCCGTGGACAGCCACTGCGCCTTCAATGAGGTATTCCCGGTACAAATATGACACTGTAGATGGAGGAATGTTGAATGTCCGCACAACTTCGAAAATAGAATGTCCCATCCGTCAGGCACCCACTATCATGCCCCATTCAAATGTCGATAATTCACGGCGCCTTGCCATGAGCTGCCTAGTCGGTGTTCAAACTGACTCATAAGATGTCAGATTACAACTGATGCATGTCTGGGCATTTCCAAGACGCCATAGTATGGCGACGCCACCTACCATTACCTACATTTTGCTATCCCATGACTTTTGACACTTCGGTGTATAAGGCACTGTGCAGCAATGTTTGTAGAGGACTTTCCTTTATTAAATAACCACAGCACTATATGGATAAATGCATTGCAAATCTATGTTGCTGCATGAAAACATTTGTCTGAACAAAGATAAAAGCAGTACCACCCTTACACACTAGGTGGCGGAAAAGACCACATATTAAAAAGAAATCCAGAAAAAAAGGACTAGGAACTTCCTAGATTCACAGGAAATCCAATCCTAACTTAAGTGATATTTCCTGTGCACAGTTTAAGCCAGTGTTCAATCTGATGCAAACATCGAAGTTTAGGAGACATAGGCATATTACAAGTTTAAAACTGTAAAGTTATGGGTTTACATATGCACTTCTGCAAGTTTAACTGAATTATTGATGTTTTTGGCTTCCTTTTTAGCTATACATGTACTTAGTCAATTATCTATGTTGCTATTGTATACTACACAGCTATGTTTGGGCTATTTGTACTGGATAGAATAAAAAAAATTGGTGGATGGCAAACAGGTGGCAGAATCCCATTCAAGGTCAAAGATCAAGCACAGCATGTAATAATAGTTGCTGGAACAAATACATAACCCCAAAAATGAAAAAGACATCTGACAGAAAACTCCTTTGTTACCTTTCTAACAAACCTATATGGTTTTTAAAGTAGGAGCTGTATTTTCATTACTTTGGGATTGTCTTACAAATCATTATTTAATTGTCTAATAAAAATCTAACAGACTGTGGCGACTCTGCCTCTCCATCAGCGTGCCAAGCAGCGAGATCATCGTTCCATGAGACCACACACAGCGTGGGCCAAATGAGAGGACATCCAGGCTCGCTGCAATATATCTTTGTGGCCAGAAGATGAACACACACAGCCTATGGCAAGTGTACCCATACCGAATGCTAGTTATCACAGGTACGGCAACTGTTTCTAAAGTGCGATACAGTGACAACTGCAGAACTTGAAGTTAACTTCCAATCCTTCCCAATAGCAGGGACTATGATACAGTTGGGATAATTAATCTGGGTGTGCAGAATAGGGGGCAGGAGTGAAGACAGAAGTTAAGTTATTCTGAAGGACAATCCTAAATATTTAAAACCAACTCAACCTCCACCCCAAAAACAAAACAAAACCTAACATACCTTCAGCAACCAATTATATTCTGCGAGATTCTAATAAAGTTAGCAAAATCTTTTCATGCGTGTTCCATGGTTACAGTGTTTCGGAACATACATATTTTCTACCAGTATTCAAATAGGATAATTGTGTTTAATAAGCTGCCAAGTCTATACATAATAAAATGTGATGAGATAAACCAGGTACAGCCTTGCTTCTCTAGGCCTGCTCCGATGTGGCCATTCCACAAATCTAGACTGCCATCTTCCTGTTTAATTTCTGTGCTGAAACGTGCGGATCAAAGGGAAACTTGTGCTGATCTAAACCCTCTGCTTTTCTATCAATCACACAAATGGGAGAAGGTGGAGGTTGAGGGCATAGACTATGTGGCAAGGAGGAGAGTGGGATGTAGCAGAGAGGACTGGCAACTGTTCTGGGCATCTCTCTGCGGTTTGTTCAAACATCCAGGAGGCGTCATCGTCAATACATAGCACAGATACAGCCGACAGCCTAATAAGCACTATAATGCTGGGGACAGTGTTCTGTGCCTCTCATCCTGGACTCTGTGGGAACACTGCACATGTTCAAAACACAAATACATGTTCCTCCTGTAGTGATGCAATATTAAGCTGTATTGCCTCCCAAAGTTGCTCTGTTTACCAAACCTCGAGGGCAAAACAACTGAAAGCTAGATTTGCTGTGCAGACTGTCCAATCACATATTAAATAAACATCTGAAAAGGTTATTTCTGGAACTTTGGTTGAAGTGTTGGCATAAATGACATGCTTATTATAGCTCACTAAGTAAAAGCGGACACAAAAGTGAGCGCCAGTTACTATGAAACTAGATGAGTTTCTTAAAATGTTTGTCTCTTAGCAACAAAAGTCTTATACAAGATCTCCGACAAATTCAACTGGCTTGGCAAGAAGGCGGCGGCATGTAACCTGCTTAATAGTATGAGATCGCTATCTACAACTTGACTGAGCACATGCTTGGAGACAGGAATAATCTTATAATACTCATGTTTAGTGGGTGGGGAATTCGGTCTTGATTTGTGGCATTCCTATTGTTGGTGAATGGACATTAAAGTGTCCAGAAAATCAAATATCCAGAGTGTTAGAAATAACCATTTTAATCTAAAATGATCTCCTGTAAACAGTAAGGGGCAGATTCAATTAGCTGCGCTCATTTACAGCGTGAGGAAAAGGGTGGTACCCTCTGTGTGGCTATTCAATTAGAACCCCTTTTCCTCGCACAGTAATACTGTAGCTTATGAGCATGGTTTCCTGGAGCTATGGGTTAATGCGTGCATTGCACTTACAATAAGGGCACTTATTTCTGTTAGAGTCTCCCTAAGGCTGGAACAGAAATCTGCGTTAAGTGCAGCCTAATGCTAAGTGAATCAAGCCCCAAAAGCTTCATCCTGTACCCTAAAACGCTGTGGAGATATTGCTATAAACCATACAACTGAATGTACCACCAAACAAAATATAACTTTGCTTTTGAAACTTAATGATACTGGGCCCACAGTAACTTTAACCCAGGATCTTAGGAAGCAATTCAATTAGCAAAACAGTAATAGGCTTCCACCAACGTTGGCAATTTTCAGTAGCACCCCATAGAGGTGTGCAGGAAACTTGGCAATGTTGGTGTACCAAATACTACAACGGCATGCGCAGCTTAACATTGTGGTCGCCCTGTAGAGATAGGAGCCAGCATGGAAAACTGTTGATCTTGAGCTTAGAAAGCGTATGATCAGACCAACTCTGTATATCATGAATTACTAGGCTCTTTAAACTGTTTTAAAAGAAAAAAAAAAAAAAAGGATGAAATTAAAAAAATTTTAATAGGATAATGGATCACTTTACATTCCTGACAATTTATGCAACTATAAAATGTTCAAGGCTTTGAGAGAAAGACCAACGACACCTTAAGTATCCTTTAGAAGTTACATTGTGCCTGGTAAGGCATGTCATCTTTTACAATAAGGGGTCTATTTACTAAGCAGTGTCAGGAGACTGAGTAAAAAGAGATAAGGTGCCAGCCAATCAGCTCCCCTGTCATTTTTCAAACACAGCCTGTGAGATGGCAGTTGGGAGCTGATTGGCTGGCACCTTATCTCATTTAACTTTGTCTCCTAACACTGCTTAGTAAATAGACCCCTTAGTCCTGAGTTTCTAATACAGAACAGTTAACTTCTAAACATAGGCCACTTTGCATGTACTGTCTATAGATGACAGAAAGAGTACATTTGGTACAACTGAGCAGGGAGCTTACCTGTAAAACAAATTTTTGATCTATGTACTTTTTGGCAACGCTGGGCTGAAATTCTTGGCTTTCCAAAAATCGTATGAAAAATTCATATACAAGCTGCAAGAAACACATGGTGGATAAAGTCAGTGGTGCCCTGTGGTACATTTATTCTTAGCCTGCCGACATTAGAGCAAAACCAATGCTATTGATGAAAGATTAATGAGGATAACATTTTTAGATCGCTGGCAATACATAAAATATAGGTTTGAAATTACAAACGAGGCTCACCATAAATAAGAGTCATGTTAAACCAGACTCCCAGTTGGTATGGATAGTGGTCCAGTAATTGCTTTTAAAGTTAAGGTGTAGCTTGCAGCGAGCCATGGGACTGTGCCATGTCTGCACTATTATTCTATTGCTTGTGGAGAATGCTATATTATAGAACATCAAGAGCCCTTAAAGTGTATCAGGGTGGCCATCACTGCCACAGACGAACACAGCATGTCTGCTGCTAACGGCAAGAGCAGCTGCACTGCCAAAGACGCTAGCTCCTGCCCTGCCCCCTGAGAAGACGCAGCGCACTCACATCACATGAGCCAGTTCCAGGCACACTGCTGTATTACCAGTCCCATATAAGGAGCTAGGTGAGTGCCAAAAGGTACCGTTAGCTTGCGAGTAAGGACGGTCACTTATCACAGTGTCGCTCAATTAAAAGTCTCTCAAATTAGCAATGGTCTTCTGCATTTAGCTAGAAAGTCTGGTTTTGATTTAGAAAGCATTGCAAGTTGAGGAAAGTGCATCAAGCATGCTGCAGATTAAGAGACTGCAGCATGTTCTTTTATATATGTAAAACATGTAGTTGCTATTACAATGCTGACCTGTTTGTATGTGGTGTTTTGAAAATCATTAAGTCTGTTTAGCGGATATGATGCAATACACGCCTTTGGATAGAAGTAACCCTAAACATGTTAGATGGCGTCATTTTACCACTGGATGAAAACTTAAATAACTATGCGTGCGCTGCATCTTGCTGGCTACACACAACGCGTCAACGCCCTTACCTGTAAGTGTGGCCATGATGCTTCAAGGGTGGGTTCATCTTCTTCAGGATCAAACTCATTGCTGTCACTCGGTGGGAGAGTCCTAAATATATTGCAGGATACCTAGAACATGAATATAGTGAATTTGTTACACTCCATGTACATGAATGGATAAGGTCACATATGCATCTGTATTAAAGAGTTACAGTAATAACAAATATTCAGCACTTCTAAAATGAGCCATAATAGCCATTAAAGGGCACTTCTAATGTGTGTACAGGGCTCACTGTTAGTTCTACTTACAATGCACACTGTAACGTAACAATTATTAGGCCAGTGCATGACCCTGTTTTTGTCTATTGATATTGATCTTTCCTCAGATGTATGGTAACTCCCTCTCATGCAAATGTGCAGAAACCTTTTCAGTGGAGAATAATCTGCTGTATGCCAACATGTGCTCCACATAGATGTATGCCTTTCTGTAGAATAAACTGCTACGGTATAAATAAAACAAAGGCAGCAGAACATCAGCTTTTATTTATAGAAAACCAACATACTATCTGCACAGTCCGAGAATATTTTTTCATGCCTGCTTCTGCAACCTGGAGGTTACCAGCATCACCGTCACAGACAGACATACACGCTGTTAGAGGACCACTAACATGCCATTGTGTTTTGGACCATGGGAGCTAACCGGAGCACCGAGAGGATGTTCACACGAATAGAAGAACCATGGGTCCCGGAGCGGAAATGAAGCCAATTTAAGCTGCGTTTCATCAGGTGTTTTACTATAGATACCTCACCAAGAACCATCATTTAGAAACCAGATTACTTTGTTACCAAACAAGAAATGGTCTGATTATTTGGGCCAGATCGAAGGCCGATTTACCCATATAATGTGTTATGTAAACACTCATGTAATGTTGCAAACATCTGATGAGCACGTATATCAGGCAGTCCATTCTTGGTTAGGCTTCATATAGGCAGAGCGATTGTATATCTGGCCCAACCAAAGCATCCCGAAGGTAAGTATCGGGCATTAGGGGGAGGGTTAGGGTGCGGGGTTAGGCATAAGGGGAAGGGTTAGGCACCAGTGGGGAGGCTTAGGTTTAGAGAGCGGGGAGGGGGAGGTTAGGTTTAGGCACCGGGGAGGGAGGGTTAGGGATAATGGTTAGTCTTACCCTCTTTCCTTATGGGTGTCGGGATTCTGACTGTCTGGAAGCCGCTGTCGATATTCTGACCAGCGGCATCCCGACAGCCGAGATCTCATACCCAACCCCTGGCCCAGACCCCCCTGCCGATCTGGTTGAAAACATTAATGGTGCGTACACACTGGGCGATTAAAGTGGACGACTGAACGATAACGATATCGTTATCGTTCAGTCGTCCACTTTATCGTCCATTTTTAACACAAAAAAGATGAACGATGACGACGACGCGCGTTCCCGCGGGTCGTTCGTCATCCTCGTTCATCGGGCTGACATGCAGGCCAACCCGACAACCTCATCAGGTTGCTGCATGTCAGGGAATGGGTGAGAGAGCCCGGCGCTGAACGATATCGCTAATGATATCGTTCAGTGGCTGTGCTCAATGTCATGAACGACATTGAGCACAGCCTGCCGGGGACACACTAGACGATATCGCTCAGGGAGCATATCGTCTAGTGTGTATGCACCTTAAGACGATCATGTGTTGTCAGATCTAAAACATTTGTATTCTACAGCCTTTGTTGTACTGCAAAACCCAGCATGCAATGCAAGATTGGGTACTTGTACTTTAACAATAGTTGGGCAGCCACATGCTCCAGAAGTGGTAAATTGAGTAGTCACTGCTTGGTCAGCTATTTTAGTTCTAGAGGAATTTAGATCCTCAATCACACTTGAACTGAAGGGCTTTTCTTTTCAGTTTCGTACACACACTTGAAAATATTAGGTAGCAGGATGTGAAAGCATCAAAACATTTGTGATTCTTAAGTTACCTATCTTGATTGATCTAGGTGTATATTATTAGAATAGGTCTGAAAGCAGAACATTATAAAGATCAATACATTAAGCACTTACTCCTGTCACACTTCCTATCACTTACTAAAATCTTTTTCAGGCAAAGCAGAGTTCAAGCATCTGCAACAGCAAGGATAGGCAGTGCCCAGGTTCTAACCAAGAGCGCCTACAAATGGTTTCCTGATGCCCAACCGTCTATAGGGGAAAAAAAAAAAGGACAATCCTAGTTTGGTTTCCTAAAAACTTACAGCAACTACATTAGTTGCCTGCTAAAAATCTGGATTTAAAAAAACTTCCCCTCTATTAGAGTTGTTTTAATCCTTGATGGGAAAGGTAGCTTTCACCTCCTCTGCCACACTAATTTTGGAAAGATAGAACAGAACATTTTTATTTTTAAAGCTAGTCAGTCACAGGCCTGTTATTCAGCACTGAATTGCAAGCAACTAAAACAACCTCCTAAATTTGGCCACACACAATAGATTAATAGTTCAAAAGGTGGACTGGCAGCTAAATACACACAGACCAACTGCATTCATTTACAAACAATAATTATATATTAAAACCGGATTATGGCCCACTCATGCTCACATGGCATGTTGATTTCAGGACCACTTACACAGTAATGTAAATGCCAGTTATCACTAGAGATATGCGTGTTCAGTTTTACTCTGTTCTTTTCGACACACTAGCGCAAGTTCGGATCATTTCGGATTTATCTTATTGGCTATCTAAAACATGCGAGAGCCTGATAGCCAATACGATAAATCCGAACTTGCGCTAATGTGACAAAAAGAACAAAGTAAAAATCGAACCCGCACATCTCTAGTTATCACTAGCAATATCAGCACTTATCTAGATGACTGCTATACTAGCCATACACCTACGTCCCCTGCAGATAAGCACCCTATCCCCATTGTGCCATCAATTCCCCTGGCGTATTCGGCAGTAAGGTTCAGAAATTAATATATATATATATATATATATATATATATATATACATACACACACACACACACACACACATATATACACATACATACACACACTCAGGTCAGCTTCCGCCCTTTCTCTGATGTCCACGTGGTGTCCAGTACCCACCTGCCGGACACCACTTGGACATCAGAGAAAGGGTGGAAATCGTAGGGAGCGAGCGGAGGTTGATCCGGGTGTCGGAGTCCCCACGGGCTAATACAAGGAGGGCAGAAGTCACCTGCCGGGTACCACGTGGATACCAGGAAAGGGCGGAAGCCATATGGAGTGAGCGGAAGCTGACTTGAGTGCCGGAGTCCCCATGGGCCACTACAAGGAGGGCGGAAGTTACATCAAAAGGGCGGAAGTTGCCCGCCGGAGGGGCGGAAGCACTATCGGACAGAAATATTTAATTATAATTATATTTACTAATGTTCTCATATATGTGCATATTTATGATACGAGAATACTGGTTCATAATATAGCTAGGTGATCATTTCACAGTTTTGTTTTAAAGGGTGCTATGTTAACCCTCCATCACGAACACCGGAAGTGATGTCACCAATTTACTAGATGATGCATGATCAGTCCTGTTTAGTCTAGTATAAATAAGAGGTCCTGTATGACAGCTATTATCCCTTGAAAAAGTCCCATTGGATGGAACGCGTTGGGCAAGCTGAACTCTTGCCTTAAATGAGCCATCAAGATAAGCAATTTTATACTTATGTTCGCTTTCTAGCAAAATATTCTTCAGTGCCTATCTTCTATTTTAATTCATCTATATTAATCTCCTTTTATGCTGAATATGGTTGTGCAATAATATTATGAAATAATTATCAGCACCTCCTGTTCTAATGTGCTTTACATTTAAGCATATGTAAATGTTTAATTGCATTACAAGAATTATTTAAGCATTGGTTGCACTTCAGAACTTACAGTAACCTTATCATCTAGAGGTTTTAGCATGAGAAACTTGGCATTATAAAGGCTCTATTTCTATTTTTATTGTATTTATTCTATATTGTCATCTATTAAATATTTGTCTTAATTGTGTTTAAATTAATTGTCTTTTACATATATTATCCACCTATGGTTATTTAACATTGCACTTTAAGTTTTGCGAGACGCCTGTCGCTGGATTTATTCACCTTTACACACACACACACACACACACACACACACACATGCATACATACATACATACATACATATATTTATTTATTTAAGATATAGTAGGAGAAATATTGTTCTCTGTGGTTGTTCTGGCCAAGGAGCATCCAGTGTACGACAAAATCCATTATAAAAGAGGAAAGCCCAAAAAGGCAATTTAACTTAATTTAGACTACGGCAATACATGGAGGAAGTCACATTTTAATTGTAAACACATTCTGCTTCCTCCTTCAAAGTACAGGATGTAAAACTCATCAAGAGTTAAAAGGAAAGGAAAAGCCGAGGCCTAGTGAACTGGTTATAAAGAACATTAGCTTACAGTCAAAAAAGTGAAGTTCTGCTTTATTAAAAAAATACACATTAATCCTTAGGAGAAACCTCTGCTATTGCACAATTTAAAGTCCCATGATTAAAGCAAATAGATTAACCGCACACAGTCACTCAAACACAAATGATTACTAAAGCAACCATGCTAATTGCTCTATGTAAAATTAGCAATTACTAACATTTGCAAACACGTTATAAACAGGAAACTATCACAAGTGAACAGATCAGTTATAAGGTTGAGACTGTGGTTGAAAGAACAGAAAATATTCAATCAGTTTGGATAAATCTGCGGAGAGACATCTATAACCAAATATTGGACAGCAGCAGAGTATTAAAGCTATAGCTTCTTAGTTGCTACAAAAACAGCCAATGTACAACTGAAGCACCTTACATTGTATAAGGGATCTGAACTGTATTTGCTTGGGAGATGCCCCCTTAGATTGGGCTTATAATCAGGCCGTTAATTTGCTAAAAACGTAGTGGCTGGCAACAGACAGCAGAGACGTATGGTAATTCCGATCACTGCCACCCCACTGCCCCATGTTACACCAGTAACAAGCTCTGGCATGGGAAGGACAGTAACATAGAACAGAGGGGAATTTTCCCTGAATCAGGCAGATTCAGTCACCCAGCGGTTTCATTTTCAGAGCTGCATGGTTACTAGAAACTAGCAGAGTCCTTTCAATATGACCTAACTTTTAGGAGCAAAGTTATCATTTATAAACAAGACTAGGTATTGACATACAGAGGTAAGAGCCCTGCTAGTCCAAATGGATAAGAATGGTAGAAATGGTGTGGTGGGTTATATCATCCCGTTACATCACAATGTGGGTCTGGGGACAAGGTTCAAATTGGATCTCCCCTAATCATTACCTCCAATTTAGTCTAGATCTAGTAGGAGGTTGCAGTGTACTCAGGTGTATTAGTAAGTGCTCAAGGGCACTTAAACCTGTCAGGATTGGACATTTTCATTAATAATCTGTAATACTGCAGCTTACTTCTGGGATCATTGCAGGGACGGACAGACCTCATTTCAGCTGGGAAGCCGCCCATTTCTTGTGCGCCTCTCTCGCTCCTCCCTTTCCTCTCCCTCTCGCCTTACTTAAATTTCGAGCCGGAGGTAAGGCGAGTAGGCGGGGTTATGCTCGGCATCGTCCATGGTGCCTGGCGCCCTACATGCCCACGTACCATGCGTAATGGCCAGGCCGGTGCTGGGTCAATGAATCCTAAGGATTCATATTTTGGTTGTAAATACAACTTACCATCCTCATTCTATGGGGTTTATACAGTAACTTCTATTTCATAGAATTTGTATTAAAGGAAACAATATATTTTAATTTTCACTTTATTTTTGACAAATGTAGAACATGATGAAACATTTACATAAAAATTCTTGCTATCCAACGTGAAGCTACTTGTTTATGAAAGAGCTAGTCAGTGTGCTTGATGAACCTGCTGCAGCGTTTGGCAGGGGAACAGGGAATCGGGGAGACTGGAACCGTTCTCCAAAACGGGGCCGTGTATAGGAAAGTCTGCGCTGGCGGACACAGGCTTCCCGGACCTGGCTGTCCCAGTTCAGTCGGCCAGACTGAGCAAATCTCAGCTTACACAGCCTGGCCAAAGCTGCAACCATCACGATGGTGATCCGGGGCAACATCTACGTACGCTGAACTCTATCGCAGATACATGCAGGAGGTGTCTATTTCCTACAGACATTTGCATTTAGTTGGAAGGTATTGCACAGCAGCTTCTTTGTGGCTGTCCAATACTGTCCATCCCTGAATCAGACCCTCAGCGCTGAGGTTAATATCAGCAGGGGATTTGCCAAAGTGGGGGGGAAGAGATCAACCAGAAAGTTGAGCAGAAACAAGTGCCAGTAATCAGATGATCCTAAACAAAGGGGGAATATAAACCAAGGCCAGTACATTCCCTTGTAAAGTTATATATGTATATATGTAATCAAAGAACAATTTTTAAGGTTCTGTAAAATATAGGATAATATTTAGCAGCATGAAGGTGACTGCAGTACGCAGAATCTGCCTAGACAGCACCGATAGCTTACATAACCCTGCCAGGTGTCAGCTCACCCTGATCCATTGTTTATTATAAGGGCACAGTCCTGCCCTTATATTAAGGCTGAAATGAAAAAACTGAATTCTCCATAGAGCATTCCGGAGAGAGAGAGAGGAGGGGGGGGGGGGGGGGGGGGGGCATGGTGTTTAAGGGTCTACACGGTACCTAGCTGATATTTGGCATGGACGAGTAGAACTGTCGCTCGGTGCTGCATGCCAGATTTCAGGGTAAACAAATTAGGATTAGGGAGTAATCTAAAACTCCTACTGTCAGTTTTTTCTGACACACTCAGTTAGGACCACTTTTCTGCTGTTCTCTATGGGGGATTATTGGGAAGGCATAAGTCAGGGTACAGGACGAATTTAGACTTGGGGTTTGTTTTATTGGGTAGCTATTGTTCCAGGGTAGGTGCTTTTGGGGTTTAGGTAATTGAGAAAGTTACAGTTTTTAAACTATTACCTCACAATTGTGCCATTATAGACATAGGAAGCTTCAACGTGCCGCACAGCCTCAGTAGGTGCCTTCAGCAGGTGTACTCATTGTGGCTTCATTAGGGAAGATGGCTGGCCAGTGCGGGCGGCAGCGGTGGTAGGACCCTGGGGAAAGAAGTGGCAGATAGCTGTAGCCGCGGCACGGATTTGGGATATCTATGACGCCTGCATCTGTGTGTGATAAAAATAAACACAGATGCACGGACGCAGGTGCAGTGAGGTCCGTCTGTGCTGCCATGTTTATAAATAAAAAAAATTAAAAAAAGGCGTTCCCCCCTCCAATATGTTGTGCTCATTTAAAAAAATGTCGTCTTTTATTCAATTTAAACATGGCCACCACAAGCCAATCACAGCTCGTGACGTTATCGCCCCCTCCCCCTCGGCTGACTTATATAAGCCAGCCCGAGAGCACACGGCACGGTAGTCCATTGGCGGGGAGGTAACAGAGGAGACTTGTCGAAGAAAGACGACGCCGGGTTCTGGATCGGCGGCACCCTCCAGATGAAGACGCCGTGGAAGTCCTGGGTGAGGCGGCAGGCATGAAAAAGAGCTTAAAGGCTGCCGTCCCCCAGGTGAAGGTGCAGGAAATTAAATGAAAAAAAACAAAAAACTGTGTTCTTGTTTTATTTTAATATTGCTTTTACAGGAGTACTATAGGTACCAGCGGGCCATTAATCACCCGCTCACTGGTAATTGTGGGTCTCCAAGTACCAGCATGCGGGGGAGGCTTGCTGGGACCTGTAGTTCTACTACAAAAGAAAATATTTTTACTTTCATATGCACCACACTACACTATCTCAACCCGGCACCTACCGGCCAGGCGTGCCGGGGATAGCACTGGGCTATCAGTCCAGGCCTGGGGTGCCCTGGAGAGGGTAACCGGGGGGGTCCCAACTTTCCAGGGTTCCCCTGGCTGTGGCATTACTCCCCTGCTAGAAAAAGTCAGGTGCTGGTTCTGGTTAATCCAGGCAAACTCTACACATTGTTTTCCCCTGTATTTCCAGAACCAGGACGGGCTCAGAGCCCAGTGCTGGTTGTGCCTCATACAGGGGACCCCTATGTCGTTTGGCCCCTGTATTTTGGCAACCAGGACTGGTTCTCCAGAGCCAGTCTATGGAATTTCCTTATACTCAAGTCAAGCCAGCAGCTCCCACTGATGTGAATTCAAAGTTGTACCTATATAAAAAGGTTCTTTCAAAATATTACATGCCAACATGCTTTATAGAAACCAAAAGCTGAAAAACATGCTTTAGTCCTTTTACACATTGGTGTTAATAAGGCATTAAAATTCCATTTCATGTTGGTGAGCATCTTTAAATGAACCCTATTTTTCTACTTTTTCACTGTGCATTTATATCCTCTTATGTGTGATGCGCTGTAGATACCATATCGGCAGCCATGAGTACTAACATCCATAGCAAGGAATTTCTTGGCCCACATGCACTTGTGTAAATGATACTAAGTGTAATGTATACACGTGACAGTGTTTATGCGTGACCATTTACTTAATTCCACACATTATAATAAACATCCACAAAGACGAAACACAAGTTTAACCGAAGGACGATGACTTTCTGTGCAGGTACTAACGCTAGTATGGATATAAATAGTACAGGATATACCGGAGTATCAGGTGGCAGCAATCAAGAAAGCTCCTAGCAGCAGAGGTCCTTACTTGTGTATTAATCATGGACATCGTTAACATACATGGTAGTAATCAAGTGGTTTTAGTGCCAAACACACACTGAGTTAACTCTGACACAATGCAAGCCATTGTACAAAACAAATAAACCATGGCAAAGGGTTATCTGGAAACCCCTGTTTAATTATACATGTACTGGGTTGTAGCTTTGTTAGCTGCTAAGAACAGTGGTATCATGATAGGATAATAGCATGCTACAAATCCATATCTAATAGATAAAATCTAATGACATTCTACACAATTACACAGTTACAGGGGGCCAGCTTAATATCCCAATTGATGAAAGTGAAAACCCCCACCATACTACCCCGGCTACTTTTTTCCATCCTGGCTGACTTCAGTGCTTTCCAGCATGTGATTTTCAGCATGTGCTTTATATCTCATAAATAGTAGACTTGTTTATTTGTGCAAGGAAAACAGCTCAGCGGTATCCAGGGGAAACGGAAATAAACAACTCCAAATAATAAGGCACCTGATAGAACAGTACCACTCTGACACAAAAGGGGCCCATGCACCAGGCGGCAGATTGCGTTATTCTCCAATCAGATCGGAGACTGCGATCCCCAGGCCAGAAATGCTGACTGGCAGCCATTGAGTTCTCCGATCCGTTGGAGGATCGGGGAAATTCTCCATGTTAAATTTTACCAAGTCGCAAATCACATTCATATTTTGATCGTGATCAGCAAATCGGTGAAATACAACATGTTGGATTCCGTCAATCCTCCGGACCGGCATCTGTGGATCGCAGTATCGCGACCATCCGTCGCTAGTGTATTATGGCCATAACTCTACTAAAGCAAAAGCACTATATTAGAAGTCCGAGAGGGGCATGCTGACAAGTCCGAGAGGGGCATGCTGACAAGTCCGAGAGGGGCATGCTGACAAGTCCGAGAGGGGCATGCTGACAAGTCCGAGAGGGGCATGCTGACAAGTCCGAGAGGGGCATGCTGACAAGTCCGAGAGGGGCATGCTGACAAGTCCGAGAGGGGCATGCTGACAAGTCCGAGAGGGGCATGCTGACAAGTCCGAGAGGGGCATGCTGACAAGTCCGAGAGGGGCATGCTGACAAGTCCGAGAGGGGCATGCTGACAAGTCCGAGAGGGGCATGCTGACAAGTCCGAGAGGGGCATGCTGACAAGTCCGAGAGGGGCATGCTGACAAGTCCGAGAGGGGCATGCTGACAAGTCCGAGAGGGGCATGCTGACAAGTCCGAGAGGGGCATGCTGACAAGTCCGAGAGGGGCATGCTGACAAGTCCGAGAGGGGCATGCTGACAAGTCCGAGAGGGGCATGTGTGGAGGTAAGAGCAGTAATGAACAACATGCAACCCTCCAGGCCTTGCAAGTACATTCCTGCTTTGTGGTCATATTTGTTATAGCTTGTAAAACTTGTTTGAAAGGATGTTGATATATTAGTTAGGGGTCTCTTTCCGTGATTAAATATTAAACTTAATTAGTCAAATTAGGAGTAGTGTGCAGCCCTTTGAAGGTTAGAGGGCAGCCCAATATGGCCACTGACATGTATCAGGTTGCCTTACGCTGAGATAGAATGACATACAGAGGAGGTGAGTGCCATGTTAGTGATGTGGGAGAGCCATGGTCATTTCAGGGCTGTTTTTTTTTTATTCTTAAAATAATGGGGCATTTGGGGTCCTTTTATAGATCTGAAGACCTTGAAGTGCGCCTGAATCCCAATGTTTGTGGAGCAAATTGATTGAATATGTAATTGCAAAGTTACAAATTATATAGAACAGATGACATATGCCCATATACATTGGAGAACGATCATGGCAAATTAAAGTGGAAAAAGCTAGTAACTTTTCTTTGTCCTCCTACAAGTCATTACCGCTTTTTCTAAATCTCTCCTGAGGGCAGACAGGTATGGCTGTCAGTCACTTGCACAAACACACATCATGTGATGGCAGAAGGTGGATAACAGAGGGGAGGATTTTACAATTTTTAGAGCAAACAGCTTAGTGAGCTTCTCTGCTCACTACATCATGAGCCATTGTAATTAGCCTAGTAGTCACATGACCATGTACAATTACACAGATTCTTAAATCCCACCACAGTGATTTTAAAAAGAAAACTAATCTAAAATTTCTCACTGGACTTTGGCTTTAGACAATAATATAAATGATTACTTATACGTAATCCTGGAATCTAGCAATGCCATCCTTATTCCTGCTTAGAAAGTCTTTTGTTTAAACAGACATGTTCTCAATGTAGTTCGAAGGAGAGGGCTGTAATGCTACAGTCACTGGTAGCAGAAGAGAGCATTGCTGGACCATTAGACATAAGTAGATTGGTCAAAACGCTCAACCCCAAGTAAATAATACTAAAAATAATAATAATTTTATTTATATAGCGCTTTTCTCCAGCAGGACTCAAAGCGCTTTACAAAAACCAAGAACATAGTACAGAGGTTTAAAATTACAGAAAGGAGAAATAAAATGAGCGGCACATTAATTATCTCATATTATGTCAAGCAATTATAAAGATCTATATTGGAGAACTCTCAGTTCTTAATATACAACCGTCTCTCTGATGCAGGACCACTCAGCCAAATCTGCTGGTCCAATCTTGAATCCATGTCCAGTTTGGCCATACAGAAGGTATAACTGGGGTTTGTTGGGGAACTCAGTAGATGACATAATGCACAGGAAGATCGCTAATATTGATCAACCACATTATCCAACAGCATGTGTGACCAGACTAAAGCTTAATAATACAGTTTGGCCATTATTTAAAAACAATTGCATCTTTGTGTGTGGGCAGAGTGATTGAACAATCTTTACTGGACAGGATTAATAAATTCTAAAATGTTCTAATATGTACAACGGATTAAGTAAAAAACTGCAAAAAAAATTTGCAAAACAATACCTCAATTAGTCTTCATTCTAGCACCCTGCACCTGTGACAACCTGTGCAGTTCTTTTCCTGCCAGGTGTGTGCTCTCTGCTCTGGTGCATCTAGCACACACTGGTCTGTATCTGAGCAGTTTGTCGCAGAGTGTGCTAGAAGCACCAGAGAAGAGAGCAACATGCCAAGCAGGAAAAAGGAACTGCATAGGTTGTGACAGGTGCAGGGTGCTAGAATAAACACTACTGAAGTAAAATTCATAAACAGCTGTGTTTCTGTGAACCTTAACCTCTGCCAAAGTTTTTATAACTGGCTATGGAAAAAAAAAAAAAAAAAAATCAAACATCCCTCTCTGATACTCATGTACATCAGTGATGTGCGGTGAGGTCAATGGCTGGTGACGCACATATGGAGATGAGTCTGAGTGCTGGGAGCCTGTCTCATCCCCTACTCACTGTAACTCTTCCCCTCACTGCATCCAGCTTCAGTGCCCATTGATTCTCCTATCAGCATCACGGTCTCTTCTCTTGCTGCTGCTGACTGAGCTCTGATCTCTAAACACTGCAGTGCATTTCCTGGTCACAGGACACTTCCAAGGTGTCCATCAATGCTCAAGGCCCACCCTCAGAGGCACGCCGCTATTAGCTCTCTTTCTGTGCAGCTTACTGCCCATGGTGTGGCCCCGCCCCCAGCTCTGCAAGTAGTGTGACTACACAGAAGCGAGGCTGAGCTGTTGCGGCCTTATCTCTCTGCAGTCGCAGGGAATGCCAAAGCTGGTGAGTGTTCATTATAAAAATGATTACAATAAAGAAAGAAGATGTTTATAAGTTATAAATATCTTCTTTGTACTATTCTAATAATTTTTATATCAAATCTCAGGAGTATGATGGGGGAGGCTCTGCCTCCCCTGCTTACCCTGACTACACATCCCAGGTGTACATGTTCCCATCATACTGTAAAGCAACTTGCATGGTTCTAGTATAGATGATCAAGATTTCATTTTACTTTGAGGAACCAATCAATAATATATATTTATGTCCTACTTGGTCAGTGATTAAAGGAACAGTTTGCACATACGAGTGAAGTAAACAGTTAAAGGGACGACTGAAAACTGCAGTTAAGGGATGTAAATATAAGCAGAGGAAGTACAGCTCTTGGCAGAGTCTTCTGTATTAGAAGCTCCACACACACACACACACACACACACACAAGACTCCTAGGTGAAACCAGAGGGCACTATATGGTGGCCTCCTGTCCAATCTTTATCCATTTACAACAAAAGCCTGGAGAGATCCACCAGTTCTGGCAGCACGTCATAGAGCAGGCAGCGTAAGATAGATAACAAATGAAGTGTCTGCAGAAATAGTCAATTCTTTTCTTTAAAATGCGGCTTTGTTTTCCAACCTTTAGGAATCTCTAACATTTTAGAATTAAATGATTAAAGATTGGTTTAATGAGGGGTGAGCGGATTCGGTTCTACTCGGTTCTACTCGGTTCCGTATCACATTGCAACGTAACCATAAAGACATGCAGTGATCTGGTTATGGATGCTTCCTACAGTGATAATGTAAAAGGCAGCACCCAGTGAGCAATACACATGTAACAGGGTAGAAACTTAAGGAGCATACACACTAGACGATATTTGAAACAATACGATAACACATTGGTACGTCAATTTCGCTTTATTGTCTAGTGTGTACTCACTAGATTGTTAACTATGCGCACCCCCGCGTGTCTAACGATATCCCGTGTCTGTACTTGCAGTACAATCTGGGGATATCGTTAGAGATGCCATGCTGATAAATGCAGCATGGCCCTGCCCCCTCCGCCATCGTTCGTCATTGCCTGTATCAGCAAGTGTGTATGCACTTACCTATACTCGGACCCGCCGCTGCCGATATTGCTGGGTACACACATCATTTAGTGTGTACCTAGCTTAAGAGGGGAATTCAGTTAGCATAGCAGAGATGTAGCTTCCAAGTTAAGTGCCCTCAGCTATATAAAATCTCACGCTTTAAGCCTGCCACTAGCGGATTTCAGCTTGCACCCTTCTTAGGGTGCGAACAGAAATCTGCGCAAACTAGTGCCTTGGGGCTAGTACCGGTCTTAGCGCAAATCGATAACAGACTCGCACCCGTCACTTAACCCAGGAGATGCAGTTTACCGCACCTATGCACGGGACACAATGAAGTAAATTGAATACTCCGGGCACTAAACCCATGACCTACATCCTCGCAATGCCACATGAATACCCCTTTAAGTTTCAAGAGGACTCAAAAATATTAGCACATAGCATAAATAAACTTAATAGAACATTATTCATAATTTTCATTGCAAAACTTGCATCTCACTAAATGTATAGCTTAGGAACAGAGTGAATAAGAGTATCAAATGTTGAACAATGCAAATATTTTGGAAATGTCACTCATCTCTCTAAATAAAGCTAAAAGTACATTTATCCTTTTAAGAAAGAAAACCAAAAGAAAGAAAAAAATAAAAAATAAAAATCAACACTATGGCACACATTATAAATTGCATACATAATATTAAATTATCAATACACAACAGTGAAATAACCAATACCACAGACGGGTGTGGTATAATGGTGCATATGCACGGTCAGATTTTTCTTCAGATCTGAACTATAAAGATTTTAAAAATCGTTCAATCGTTCATATCTGAAGGAAAATCTGACATCTGACATGTTTGTCAGATGAACGATGAACGATCCTGCTTGTCAGATAACGATATCTGACATCTGATGTGTTTGCAGTCAAATTTGGACAATTCCATTCATTTTAAGGCAGTCAAAAATTGTTTGTAGGTCAAATCGTTCATCTGACAAATCTGACCGTGTGTATGCACCTTAAGAGATAAACAGTAATTAGACAATGTCTCTAGATAGACACCAGATGTTAGACAGTGAATAGTTTGACGTTTTTCCCTGCTGAACTTTGTCCCTGTCTGACACACTAAAGTAAAGCTGGGTACACACTGAAAGATACATTGATCGGCCAATGTATATGCTGCCCATCGGGCAGTGTGTACCCGCGAAATGTTGGTGTACGTCGGCGTTCACCGACATATCGCATTGGCTGTGCTGCACAGCCGATGGACAGATATGTCTGCAGACATATCTGTCCATCGGCAGGTGTGTGCGGGAGGGCTGGAGACCTCCCGTACACAAGCAGTACCAGCCGCGGGGAGGGGGGCAGGACACGCCCACCGGGACATGCCCCCTGGTCGGCGGGACCCGAAGCCAGACACAGATGATGGCCGTTCATCTGTGTATCTGCAGATCACTCGATCTGCAGATATATCTGTATAGTGTGTACCCACCTTTAGACATGTAAAAAGGTCAACAGGGTCAAAAGTTCGACAAGAAAATGGTAGACAATTTTTTTTTTTTAGCCCTATTCTTCACCCTAACCCTTCCCTTGGTGCCCAACACTAACCCTCCAGTAAGTGCGTAACACTAATCAAATAATAATTAAAAAAAAATTAAGAAATGGGTCGACCATTTTCATGACGAACTTTTGTACCTGTCGACCATATGTACCTGTCGACCTTTTGTCATGTCGAAGTATTCACTGTCTAACATGTGGTATCTATCTAGACCAGGGGTGGGGAACCTTTTTTCTGCCGAGGGCCATTTTGATATATACAACATTATTTGCGGGTATGGTTTAGGCCATGCCCCCTCCATGTGACATCACATTTGGGCGGGGGTCACAATCGCCGGTGAATACAGCAATGTCTGTAGCATCCCAAGGATGTTTCGGGGAGCTGTAAGGGCAGCGGTGTGACCGTCTGAAGAGTCCTAAGGACGCTCCAGGTAGAACTGCTGCATAGATTCTGGCTGCAGGGTGCCATTCTAGGTATCCTGCTAGCCAAATGAGGCTAGCAGAAAAAAAGCTCTGAGGGCCAGACCAAATGATACCGAGGGGCTTATAAGACCCCGGGGCAGGAGGATCCCCATCCCTGATCTAGACATTGTCTAACTAATTACTGTTTATAGTCAGGAACCCACCCACAGAGGACCAAACAAAGCCTGACTTCTGCATTTACCCTAATATAATTGGGTCATAGCACTATATAACTATATGATGGGTTATACGGTAAACACACACAGACATATGATTGTTAAGGGTCTATGCCCACCCAGGTAATTCCCACATACAGCAATAATGGATGAAGACTTGCAAAGTTGATCGCAGGCCCCACTGTGAGTCTATTCACACAGTGATCAATGACACACTGGAACGCTGCAGCCCTTGAGACAACTTTAGTCAGAACTCCTCACCCCCACATAACTAGAACTCTGCTATTCATCATAATGTAGCACTGAAAACTAAACTGTGGGTGAACTTCTGTGTATGGGGGCTTTCCTCATCTTTATACATTTCTAGCAAGACCAAGAAAAGCAAGACTACAAGGACAAGAGAGAACCAGACACGTGGCTTATGGGGCCCATACATCTGGCTATCGGGGCAATTCTTCCGTTCTGCTGATGCCTGGGTCGGAACTATTCAGACACAAAAATCAGAATCAGCGAGTCGGGAATGTTAACATGCTGTATTTTGCCGATTCCACAACGGATCAGCGGAATGACGTAATCAGAACGGGAGAAATCGGCCTATAGACGTATAACCCCCACCTTAGAGCTATGCCAATCAGTAGATTGAGCTACAGGGAATAAAAGTAGCGATGTGGAACTCACCATTCTTACTACTTCAGGGTAGGTCTGTTCTGTGAGGCAGCCTCTGCTTATCGTGATGTAGTCCACCAACTCATTCAGAGTAGAGCGCTTGTATTCTTTCATTTTAAGATCAGACAGTGTATCCATGAAATCAAAAATGACACAGCACTGCTGAAGCTTCTTGAGGAACAGTTCAGGCTGCTCTGAGGTTGGGACGTCTGCAATGAAAAAAGAGCAAAAAAGAGTAAATAAGACTGATGTGCAGCTACGGCATTAGCAGAAATAAGTGCTACTTATTTTTTATCAAACTTTCCAAAAGCATAAATAAAATTTATACTGCTGCTTCTTTACAATGTCAAACACAGTTTCTAAACCCGGGTTCCATTTTTAAATTCAGCAAAAATTAACAGAAAGAAAATATTCTCTATGCGGAAACTTGATAGGTTGCGGCTATAAGGACATACAATTTGTTCATAGCCTCCGTTGGGGCAGTGGCCCAAGCAAAGAAAACATTAAATGCGCGGCACCTTTATTCAAAACAAACTTTTAAGCTGTTCTGTCCAGATGGACATACAGTATGCTCCTAAATTCTCCACTTCTGCTGACACTACCATAAGTGCAGAGAAACGTAAGTTATACAGAACTGCAAAGAAAGTGGCATTCTCTGATCTCCAACAGAACCTGGATATAACTATTACACTTCTATTAAAAAAATCGGTAATAATATAGCCAGGATAAACAGTCACTGTAAAGACTCAACTATGTGCAGAGGTATTCTCCATCGAGAAGTCTAGCAGTAGTACAATTCATTTACTACTAATAAAAAGCAAAGTTTGGATACTGTAATAGATTGTCATGTACATGACATGAACTGAATTGCTCCCAGAATCTAGTGCTCTCAATGTAGTCAAGATGGATTACCTTGTATTACGGTAATACATTTGAATATAGAACAGCAAGTCAAATGAAAGCAAGGAATATAAATGAAAAGAGGTTTCAGTCTAAGGGCCATATTCAATTAGCCGCGATAAGACTTTCGCCGGTGACGTCATTTTGCCATGTGAGAATTATCTCCGTATTCAATTCCAAAGACTTTCGCCGATGTGAAAAGTCTGCGCCTTGTAACCAACGGAAAAGATTCAGCTCTGAATGAAGGTAGGAAAAAAAGTGCAGAATTGGAGGTTTGGGGTGCAAAGTTGGGGGAACACCCCTGCAGCCTTGGGACAGCCCCCCAAATGGTACACTGCATAAAAAAAAAAAAAAAGTGTTCAAAATGCTTCAGATCACCCCAAAAAAGCACTTTCGTTTTGGGGGCGAAAAAATTTAAAGTTGGGGGACAAACTTAAAAACTAGCGAAATAGACTCCAGGGGGTCCCCAAGTATGCCCAAGCTGTTTTTTTTATTACAGGTGCTTGCTGAAGGTGCGTTTTTTAAAACCTCACTTTAACAATTTTTTAACCATGCTTGCACCCATTTTCATGTACCCCAAATTTGCTGGGACTACTTATTGTTGCCAAAAAAACCTGCTAAATGCTATTCTTCACCACTTGTGCAAATACACTGTTTAGCAGATATTGAGAACATTTAAGCACCCCAAATACCTTCAGCAGGGCTATTCAGGGGTATACATAGTGATCCCCCATGTCAGTGCATCTTTTGGGGTGGCGTCAGGCTGAATACTCCAAATCTGACAGCGCTTTGCCTGTTTGAGTTTCGCTGGGACGCGTTTTCGCATCCTTTGGAATTGAATAGGGCGAAAAGCGGCCACACGCATGGAAAGTGTTCTCTTCAAAAACACGAAATTTAGGTGGAAAGTCCGGCAGGCGAAAAGGATGGGACTTTTTGCGGCTAATTGAATATGCCCCTATGACTGCAATGGACAGATTACCCAGCCTTTTAAAAGGTACATAACAGATTGGTTTTCTTTTTATGGTATGATTTTTACAATTCGCACTGGCATAATTTCTAACATTGGTGTACCCTCCCCCCCCTACATTTGTACTGCCTTGGAAAGACCACCTGCATCTTCCTTTGTGACTTTACAAACCCACCTGGTAACACACATGGCTGAAGACATTACTGTAAAAGTCCTTCCCACTAAAACTTCAGAACATTCATTAACTTAAAGCTTTCAAGTTTTATTTTTCTCCTCCAAAATTCTGCTAGATTTACACTTGCCTTAAAAAGAATCATGAGTGTGAAGGGATCTCGAGACCTTGATTATTAATGGTGTCACTTAGGTGTTTGAATGCTTCCATTATATGCCTAAAATAAGTTAAAGGTGGTTTCCTGTAGGAGAGCACCTGGAATGACCAAAAGCCGTCTCACTGAAAGATAGGAATCCATCCTTTTGCCACCTGAAACCTCGTAACATTCAAATCGAAGCTGAAGAACAGCAGGGACAAAAAATTCTTTAAAAACATAATACATCCCTGGCGGCCAAATTTAAATAAAGTCAGCCTGCAAACCTAAATCATGTGGAATAAGGAAGTTGCAGTAGACAGGAAGAAATGGTATCCAAGTCATGTAGGCAGTTGTAGATTTGTAATGTCCTTGTATGCAACTCACACTTACCTGGTGGATATAACCATATCAAACAAACAGACAGACTATGACCGACTAGGAGTACTTTAGTATAACCAGTAGTTTAATATTTCCATTAATGTTTTGTGAGAAAAAAAACCCTTCCACACGATGCAATTTTTTGGTTTTAGTATCCCTTGTTGCCCCTCTTTCAAATAGTATTGTTATAGTATATAGAAATAGCCTCAATTACGATATTACGGGGTGCTAACACTAGCAACCAAAACAAGGTATACACAAGGTTGCAGAGAACAATCATGAACTACAACAAGGCGACTTCTGTTTCTCATCAACCTTGTGCATGGTCATTAACATACTAAAATATGGAGAGACTAGTCATACTTAATGGCAGGCAATATGACAGTGCATGTTAAATTCTGCAATAAATATATTCCTATACTCTGTACCTGCAGATCCGGTACAAAAAGGAATTTTTACTACAAGTTAGGAAGCGCCTATTGTGCAGTCCTGACTTAAGCCGGGTACACGTTACCCGACCTGCCAATGCAACGCTCAATGGTACGATATTTTGGGTGGTCCGTACACACTGCACGATCCGGTGTCCACCCGCCCGCTATAAAGTTCACCTGCACCATTCACCCTCCTGGCATCGGAAGCCGAGTCGCTCCATCAACTGTGCATGTACAGCTGACTGAACGACTCTAATGTCGCCGTGCGGGAGTGCGCATAGTGCATACACACTAGACAACGTGTCGGTCCAATTCACCATATCGTCCGAGAAATCATCTAGTGTGTAACCAGCATTAGACTTACATAAACAGGTCCAAGATAAAAAAAAAAACTTCTTTGCTTTGAGAGTACCATCAGTGGTCCAATATGTATAGCAGTTTTTCAGTGATAAAATATTTACAGAATAAAAATTGAAAATAAAATTCGGTACCAAACTCAGTTTTCCTTATAGCTAGTTTGAATGCTGAATGAAGATGAAATAGCTTTAGTCACGCACGATCTAAGCTGCCAATATGAAAACTATTGTATTATGACGCCTGAATTATTTATTAGATGACCTCCACAGGGGCTGTGTTTAAGTGATCAGTAATAGAAGTGAAGCGGACGCAGACTGGCAGATCCAGTTACACCTTGTTAATAAATAACATTATCATCGCTCACACAAAGCAGCTCCATTGTTGTTACAAATAATTACTCAGCAACTTGGAAAGCCTATCAATACTCGTCAACAGAGAAATAAAAAGGAGAGTATTTAACATGTCGGTCAAAGAGAAGAAAGCAGACACATTGAACCCGGCTATACACAGGAGCAGTCGAGGAATCATTAATGCCATGACAACCGGGGAGGCTGGAAGTAGGGAGTGAGTGCAGACATCTGTAGAATAGCCAAAAACACATCTATAGCATCGCATATGCTGTACAACAAATACATATACACTCACTTATAAAGTAGTGCTGTCACTACCATATTTATAGGTCATAGTGACAATACTGAGATATAAAAAGATACTGGCTAGAGCTAAATCAATGCTCATGAAAGTGCTGCCTAACCATTAACTCGGAACTAGAGACATGGTCAGGCTCTACAGAAAGCCCTGGTGCCATGCCCAAACTTTCAATTGAATAATTAAGTCAAAGGAGTAACACACCAGCCAGGTGTGGCAGAAATCTGATGTCTGAAAAGTGGGGGTCCCCTTAAAGACCCTGAGCTGCAAGTAGCTATTCTGCTCACCCCACCATCCAGTGTGCACCACAGATGTAAGGTGGGGAAAGTATTTACATTTCTGAAGACCAAATACTATTTTACAAAAAATTAACATCTGTGGTGGATTTAGGGAAGCTGGATGTCACAGGACAGGGCCACATGTGGTCCACAGATAGCCAGAATGAAAGCATGTCACAGGGACCTCCAGCCTTGCCAGACGCTCCTGTCTGTGAATAAGACACAGGGATAACCAAGCATTCTCCAACCACACTAAGGAAGGACAGAATAAAACAGAACATTTTATGCACAGCATATGGCTGATGTTCCTTACTCATTGCATACCGCTTAACAAATGCAAACAAACTTCGGGAGCTATTAAATTGATACATGGAGTAGGATTTACAAATGTGCATACATGGCTCGATAACGCAAAAACACTGTGCCAGAGGAAGGAAGCTTGGCACTGTCTTACACGATAGACAAGACATAAACTGGCAGCAAACGGAGCAGGCAGATCTGCAGCAATGACCACCACCTAATTACACACAGCCCATGGACATCTCTGCAAGTAATATTAGTATAAATCTCTGCATCTGTGTCTTCTCAGGGTCGCGCAGCTCTTTGCAGCATGTGACCATCTAGTGGGTGAGATCAGAGAAAATGGTGGAGTAACGTGATCAGGAGCAAAAGCTACCAACGAACAGTAGGAGCAGGACCTTCAAAGTAGTGGTGTGTCAGCTGGTGTTCGGAAAGGTAGGCAAAATAAATGCATGTGTGATATAGTCTATGAAAATTTTTTAAGATTGTATGCACCGAGTATATGTAGAAAGACGTAAACACCATGGGCCTGATGGAGTTGCAGAAAAAGTGGTCGCAATTCTGTCCGCTTTTTTTGATTAGAAGTCTCATGACAACACCTGCTGGTATTCTGATCCGGATGCATCTAAGCGACTGCACCACTATCAGCAACAGCCCTACGCTCAGTGCAGGAGTTCAGACCGACTCTGACTGATCTCTGCATACAGACAGCTCAGAATAGGAAGCAAACTTATGTATACGCGCACTGCAAATTATATTCAATATGTGAACGCTGCAATACCACCTAGTAATGCCCATTCTGCCGCGAGCAAGAAGCAACAAAGTTACGTGTCTCAGAATTGATAGTAAGTACTCACCATGCATTGCGAGTTGCATACTCATCTTAATTTGCTAAAAAGCATTTGGAATTGCCTGCAACTCATAATAAGTCACCTTGTGTGCACTTTAAGTTAGTAATATAATGCATAATTAGTTCTTTTAATTCTATGGGTATTAGGAATTACCTCGGACTTCCCATGACCTGTATTAAAGCGCTCTACGCAGTGTCTTGTGCTTTAAATGGTCACAGAGCCCTTATGTGAATCTCCTTAGTTTATAGTAAAGGTCAAAGATACAGCGGGTAAAATAAGTATTGAACACATCAACATTTTTCTCAGTAAATAGATTTGTATGGGGGTAATTGTAATGACATTTTCACCAAATGTCAGCAACAACCCATGCAATCCACACATGCAAAGACATCAAACCATAGATGTCCATAACTTAATTTATGTGTAATAATGTGAAATAACACAGGGAAAAAGTATTGAACACATGAAAAAAAGGGAGGTGCAAAAAAGGCATGGAAAGCCAAGACACCAGCTGAAATTATCAGTAATTAGAAAGCAATCCTGCCCTTGTCAGTGCAAATTAATATAAACTGGTTCAGTCCCAACTGATGGCCTATAAAAAGGGGTTCATTACCAAGGTGTCACACAAGAAACATCTCATGATATGTAAAAGCAAAGAGCTCTCTCAAGACCTTTGCAACCTTATTGTTGCAAGACATAATGATGGCATTGGTTACAGAAGGATTTTTAAACGTTTGAATGTTAAAGTGAGCACTGTTTGGGCCATAATCCGGAAAGAACATAATTTCACCATAAACTGGCCACGACAAGGTGTTCCTCGCAAGAGTTCTGTCAGAGGAGTGAGAATAATTATCAGAAGAATTGTCCAAGAGCCAAGGACCACTTGTGGAGAGCTTCAGAAAGACCTGGAATTAGCAGATACAATTGTTTCAAAGAAAACAATAAGTAATGCACTCAACTGCCATGGCCTGTACGCACGCTCACCACACAAGAAAAAGCATGTTTAAGCTCGTTTAAAGTTTGCAGCACAACATTTGGACAAGCCTGTGACATAATAGGAGAATATAGTCTGGTCAGATGAGACCAAAATGGAACTCTTTGGTTGCCATAATACACACCATGTTTGGAGAAGAAATGGCACTGCACATCACCACAAAAACACCATACCAACAGTGAAGTTTGGAGGTGGGAACATCATGGTGTGGGGCTGTTTTTCAGCATACGGTACTTGCATACTTCATATGGTTGAACGAAGGATGAATGGAAAAATGTACAGAGACATTCTTGATAAAAATCTGCCGCCATCTACCAGGATGCTGAAGATGAAACGAGAGTGGACATTTCAGCAAGACAATGATCCCAAACACACAGCCAAGGACACTCTCAATTGGTTTCAGTGAAAGAAAATAAAGTTGCTAGAATAGCCCAGCCAATCACCTGACTTGAATCCAATTGCAAATCTATGGAAAGAACTAAAGATCAGAGCTCATAGAAGAGGCCTATGGAACCTACAAGGTTTGAAGACTATTTGTGTGGAAGAATGGGCCAAAGTCACACCTGAGCAATGCATGTGACTAGTTTCTCCATACAGAGGGGCGTCTTGAAGCTGCCATTACCAACAAAGGCTTTTGTACGAAGTATTAAATTTCAGTAGGAGTGCTCAATACTTCTTTCCTGTGTCATTTCACATTATTACACATAACTTAATTTATGGACATATATGGTCTGATTTCTTTGCATGTGTGGATTCCATGGGATGTTGCTGACATTTGGTGAAAATTTCATTACAATAGCCCCATTATAAATATATTTACTTAGAAAAATGTTGATGTGTTCAATACTTTTTTTACCCGCTGTATATATTAAAATTGACCTTTTTAGAGATCCTTATAATGGCTGCAGGAAGCAACATTGGTACTTATGTTCGTGTACATATAACGCACTCTTCTTCCTTTACAGAACTTCCTGGATACGAGATCCAGCTGCTGTATATGTTCGAGAAATGGGTAGATGGGATGGTTCTAAATAGCATCCAAGAGCATGCAATGTATCTATCTTAATATCAACTTTACAATATAAATAGAAAGGGTGTTTGTTTTAAACAGTCTCTCAAGATTTTACACAATCCCTCAAAATGTAGCAAGGATTTATTCTCCTTGTAACCTCTGAAAATAGTATCACAGGGACATTACCCTAAGACATTTTCTTTGAAACTAGGTTTTGCAGAGTTATTTTTGATAATAGCCAAACAAGGGTAACCATGACTATGAGAGGACTTTCTGGAGATATTCAACGATCAAGCTATGCAATATCATGCAACTTGAATATCATAAACACTGCTCCATTGGAGCCTCTGCTTAAATTTCTTTCAGATCAAGAAGCAGCCACAGACTTGCATTATAACAAATTAAACTATAAAGAGAAATGTATGTCTCACTGCCACATAACAACATAAGACACTTTTGTCAGGCTTGATGACCAGACTACATTCCACGTTTCGGTAAGCCATTATCACAGTTATTCATTTTCAGTATCAAATTAAATTTTTCAGATTAAAACGTTTTTATTTTAGGTCATCGCTTAATGGAAATGAAGCACAATGGATAAAGGTGCCCAACCTCTCCATTTACGAGGCCTAAGGAATGTTATGAAGGAGTTAAAGCGCACTTGTCAGCATCACGGCTCTGGGGGTGGCCATCTTGAGGTGTAAGCCATGAGCTCTCAAACTCGGTCCTCAGAATCCCAAACAGTGCATGTTTTCCAGGTTTCCACACAGAATCACAAGTGAGATAATAAAATCCACCTGTTGATCTTTTCAAATGTGTCAGTGAGTAATGAATACACCTGTGCACCTGCTAGGTGACCTGGAAAATGTGAACTGTGTGGGGTCGTGAGACAGAGCTCGAGAACCACTGGGGTAAGCCAATACTGATAAGAATGCTGACTATCACATACCTCCCAACAACACCCATTCCAGGAGGGACCAAATGCTCTGTTCTTGGACTTCTCAATCTACGACGTCACATGTGGTGAAACAACTCTCATCAATTAACTAGTACAACACAGGGGACGGCAATCTTAAATTAAGAGGGAAGTCCAGGAACACAGCATTTTGTCCCTCCTGAAGTGGATGATGTTGGGAGGTGTGCTATCACTTCACTTGGAACCAGTGACATCACAAAGACACCAGTAGCCAGTTCTGTGCACAACTGAGTCTCAGTGAGGTCACGGATTACTGAACGGATAGGTCACACTGTCACAAATATTGAGTTAGCCCACATATAAGATTGCATGCACTCTGGGTAGGGAACTGTTAACTAGATAAAATATTAGCACATATTTAACAGTAAATTAAAAGGCTCCTTTGTTAGGTAAAAAGAGACTTGTTTATATTAAAAGTGGTTTGCTTACATAAATTATTTTAAATATAGCCTAGAGATTGAATAAGGAGCAGAGTATGTTAATAAACTGAAAAAAATCCTACACAGAAAAAGAAATTCAGAGGACAGAACTCTGGATAATAAACACTGAGATCAACGTGCCCACAGGTATATATTTAAATGTATTTTACACGCATTCTAAGGGGGAATTCAATTGTTTTCCGGTATTTCCATTCGGACCATCCTTAGGTGGCGAGCAGAAATCTGTGATAAGTCCTGGTTTTGGCTGTCCCAAACTGATGTTTTACATTGCTAAACCCGGTCTAATTGGGCTCGACAAACACGATAATTAACGGGCACCCATAAATAATGTAATTGAAACATTGGGTGCCCATTAATTAGCAAGCCTTAAAAAACGATTGAATCGTCCCTTTAATGTTTGTGCAATACAAGTAAACATTGTCTTCATAGCTACTGGTGTGTTTTATGTCATATTACCTTGCAGCAGTATTTTTTGTTAAGACTAGGGATGTGCAGGCTCGGATAGGTTCGAGTTTGCACGTGGAGTTCGGATTTTTCCCTCCAAAAAAACGGAACTCAGAACGAGGCAAAACGTCATCTTACATGGACGAACATCATCATTCCTGGTCTTTTGTCCAGGAATGATGATGTTCGTCCATGTAAGATGACGTTTTGCCTCGTTCTGAGTTCCGTTTTTTTGGAGGGAAAAATCCGAACTCCACGTGCAAACTCGAACCTATCCGAGCCTGCACATCCCTAGTTAAGACTGCTGCTTGTACCATTTATGTGTATTTCCATGTTTAAACCCATCAAAAAAAACTAAACCAAAACCTGTCAAAATGTTGTACTGTAATTATTTATTTTTACTGGTGTAAAGAAAAAGAAAACAGGTCTCTTACAACAATGGGTATGTGGCCTACAGGTAACTTGTCGTTTATAAACAGCATGGATGTGCAGGCTGACAGAGAACCTCTGGGGGAAAGGGACAAAACTTTTAGCCAATGACCACTCTGACCTAATTGTGAGTTGAATAGATGAAGGTACGATTGCTCAACCCTTCAAGCAAAAACCATCCAAAGGGGCGAAGGTTTGACAGACTGTACCAGACAACCTTATTCACAGGTGTAGCCAAGCAATGAAACCGAGGCAGTACCAAAATGAAGGGAATGGGATTGAAATACCGGCGGTATTTTAAATCTCGTCAACAGATGCCGACAGGATGAAGATTATGACTGGAGCAAGCAAATACCCTAACCCTCCCCTGTCCTCCCCCCCCCCTAACCCTCCCTTTAGTGGTGTCTAACCCTAATATCCCCCCCTAGTGCCCAACCCATACTCCCCCCCGGGAGTGCCTAACCCTAACCCCCTCTTAACACTCCCTAAACCTAACCCTCCCCTAAAAGCACAGTGGAAATTATTCAGCGTGAAACTAAATTAGCTCTTGTAAAACCATTCTATAAACAGTTGAGAGAAAAATCAGAGCCAACATTAAAGATATGCATGCAGTAGCTGTACTCCTGCACTAGCTTTCATAATCAGATCAAGCTTTAATTATTGCCATTGAAGCTAGACCAGAATAGGAGCAGACTTTGGAGTTTTTCAAAAGGCAAATTAATATATTAATACAACTGCAGGAAGGAACTCTGAGCAAGAAAAGAGACTGAGAACAGAATCAGCTCCTGGAGAGATTATATGGAAGCGGAAGCATAATGCAGACTAGTTGTACAATACGAAACCATACCTGTGAACATATGCAAAGCGGCAACCATGACATGTGCAAGATTTCCTTCCAGCAAAAGTCACATTCACTTACAGTACATCAGTGTTTTTAACCATTTTTTTTTGCTTCCGAATAAAAAACATTTCGCAATTAGGCTTTAACAGGACTCTCTCATGTAACAAATACAACTATCCATCACGTGCAAGGAAAAAAGAAAAAGCTGGAACCCACACAAAAAAGCAAAATATATGCAAAAGCCATGAAAAAAGCACTCACAAGTATCAGTGGTGCATTCAGAAATCAGTCAGTCACATCACTGGCTACAGTCACCATCATCATGTGTTTGCACCTGCCCTCATACCCCCTTGGACAGACAGACATACAGGGGTGTCATCACACACCTATCCCTTTTGTGCCATATGGCTCAAGATGCCTGACGCGATTCCCGCGCTGCGTACACGTACCTCAATTTTTATTACTTTGTTCCGTAATCTTGCGTCTTAGGCGGGTATTTTTCTATTAGCAGCGCTAAAGTAGTGCTGCTAATTGATCGCCTGGGACTATCCAATTAGCCCCTAAGTGCTGCCCGACACTGATACTTATCGTGGATATTTTCACGATAAGTATCCACGATAAGTGCCATTTTTTCACCACATAAATGGCGGAACCACATAGTATCCTCGAGCTGATCACGGATCCTATGCGTTTTCGGGAAAAATATCCTATTATTTCAACTGAAATAATAGGATGGGGGTACGGCGAAAAACTGGGATAAACGGCAAAAAGTCTCAGTTTACGCCGATCACAGCTATTTGGATACCCCCCTTAGTTCACAAATAGTGTACTAGGTTTTTCGTTGCTAATGAATTGGTATAAAGTCGCAGACTACACATAATTATGCATGGTGAGGGTCACTCCTATTGGATCCTGCCTTGTGTACTTTTTACTCAAACTTTCTTTTTCCTCAGTCATGCATCTTAGGGCCGGATTCAGCACGATCGCAACTGCTAAGGCGTACGCAGACGGTCGACTGTTGCATACTGCGCATGCATGGCAGTGCACAAAGTCATCACTGCGATCGCACAGGTCACGCAGACCACGGAGAGCCATCGCAGAGCGAGCGATAGGCTGAGCGTTTAGGGGGTGGTGACGGGGGAGTGGTTTGAGAAACGCAGACGTGCCTGTCAGTTTGAACACCGTTCCCAGGGCGTGCATAAATTAGCCACTGAGATGGCATATGCAGCTTGATTACTCAATGCGTTCAACAAGACTTACAGTTTCAGCAGGAGGTCTGACCGATGTATACGCAGCACTGAGGTATTACGGATGTGAGAGCGCGGTAGTGGGCGTCTCTATGCTGGCTGAGAGACGACTTTGTGATTGCATTCATTAGCATATTTTCGCAGCAGGCCTCCATGCTATTACGGAGCTGCAATAGCGATCCATGCTGAATCAGGCCCTTAGTTCGCAAATAGTGCACTAGGTACTTCGCATTAGTGTTTTGGCGCGGCTAAATAGCAACGTATATGGCGCAATTTGGGGATAAGTGAATGTGGACCCATCTGTATGCATCTCTTCACAGGGCGGCATTTACGTGAACACTCTTACTGCATATTAGACAGTCCTTTCTCTCCTCCATTTAGCCCAGGTCTGGCCAACCTGTGGCTCTCCAACTGTTGTGAACTACAAGTCCCAGCATGCCTTGCAACCGTTTTAGCATTCCCTAATAGCAAAACTGTAGCAGGGCATGCTGGGACTTGTAGTTTCACAATAGCTGGAGAGCCACAGGTTGGCCAGGCCTGATTTATGGTGCATACACACGATCAGATTTTTCCTTCAGATATGAACGATAACGATTTAAAAATCGTTCAGTCGTTCATATCTGAAGGAAAATCGTTCATATCTGACATGCCTGAACGATGGACGATCAACGATGCGCGTTCCCGTTTGTCAGATAACGATATCTGACATCTGATGTGTTTGCAGTCAGACTTGGACGATTCCATTCATTTTAATGCAGTCAAAAATCGTTCAATCGTTCAAATCGTTCAAAACTTTGGTAAAATCGTTCAAATCGTTTAATCGTTCAATCGTTCATCTGACAAGTCTGACAAATCTGACCGTGTGTACGCTCCATTAGCCTATCCAGGAGGAAACAGGTGCGTCCAATTCACACATATTTGCATGTGCAGAGTGATTTTGTGTATTTTTCATTATGCAAGCACTTGCTCTGATCTTACTCTCCATCAGCCCCAATAAACCCAAGGCCACGTCAGCCCCTCGTCAGTAATGCATTCACACATGGCATAAGCACCCAACACAAGTATTAAAAATGTCAGATGCAATATATAAAATGCTAAACAACATAACTTCAGAGTTAGCTATTAACATAAATCTTCCAAATGCATTCTTCTGAATCACTAACTCACAACATACCTACAAAATCTGCTCCATATAAACCTTTAAAGCTATGAAAGGGTACAGTCCGCAGTGTTGGTCAGTGGAGTAAATGCGGCTGAAAGGCCTATTGTGCATGTCTTCAGTGAAAAGCGTTTTAATTGGAGAATGGAGCAACAGAAGGGGTGTTCGGCTACCGTGCGCAGCGTAAAGGACAACACTTTAATGCTAAACCAACAAAACAACAGTACACTATAGGGTGTAATCTGACGAGTCTCCCTCACAAGAGATAATTGCAGTATATAGACAAGAGATGCAGGAAGGCTCAATGAGACAGATAAACCAGTTAACCCAAAAAAGATTAATCATGTGGAGTGTGGACTAATTTTCATACTTTTGAGAGTGCTGTTGAGAGTTAGATTATTCCACAGCAACTGAAGTGTTAATAGTTGCATATAAAACACAAGATATTTAAACTCCTGCATGTAATATAAAAATAATCATGATATGTAATGTCATTGCTTATAATCTGAGCTCTAAGGTCATCACTTTGGTGTTCATTAGTATTAATATTAATGAATTCCAGTACTCTCACCTAGAAGTCACCCTGGATTTCTGTAACCTGCATTAAAGGAGTGAAATTTGTTCTAGGCAATGTGCAATTCAATGTGTTACTTGTGGCCATGTGCTCTGCTCTTTGTTATTCCTCTGTTTGGATGCGTTACAGACAAGTCATGTGGTTATAGTTCTCCTGTGTTCACTGAATGCACCAGAGTACATTTTCCCCAAGTGTGCCCATCAGTCCTCCTTTACGAAGAGCCTGTACATAGATAACTATTGTGACAAGATGAAGTGCCCGACACAGCAACAAGTGATTTGAGCAGAAACTACTATTGCTGCATGACATGTAGAAGCTACATGGTAAAGGCCCCCATAAACGGCGCGATATATACGTGCCGATCCGCCGGGGCTGTACATCGCATCCCCAGATCTTCCTGCAGAATCATCTGATCTGGGACGCACGTACGATCCCATTCATATGGATGAGAGGGATGGCGGCATAACGTGCGGTCAGCGGGGACCGCATGATTGCCAGCGGTAACAGCACGGTCCGTCTGCCGACGGATCGGCAGTCGCACTACACGGTGCATCACTCACTGGCTGCAAGTTAACTACATGAAATTATGTTTTCACTTGCTGAAACTACCTGTGCTTTCCCTGGATGGAAACCCCAAAGCTTTAATGAATGAAGTCATGGGGCCTCCATAGAGATTCTCATCCACCAGAATGACTGCTCACTACAGATAATAATGAAAATAACGTAGGTGGTGGGGAAATGGGGAGGGACTGTTGTTGTTGCTATATCTGGCTGGCAATGAACAGAGACAGACATGAGGTTGATGGAGACAGGACTGTAATGTGGATACAATGTAGTGAGAGGTTGTTTGGCACTGGGCTTTATATATACACAGGTTGAGTCTGCAATATCCAAATATTCCGTAGTACGGAATCATTTTGGCATGACTGAGATAATGAAACCTTTGATTCTTGATGGTTCAATGTACACAAACTTTGTCTAAGGCACAAATTATTAAAAATATTGTATAAAAATTACCTTCAGGCTCTGTGTATAAGGAGTATATGAAACATAAATGAATTTCATGTATGTACACAAACTTTGTTTGAGCCAAAAAATTTTTTGAAAATACTGTACACAATTACCTGCAGGCTGTGTGTATAAGGTGTATATAACACATAAATGCATCCTGTGTGTATATTTGGGTCCCATTCCCAAGATATTTCATTATGGTATGCATTATTCCAAAATCCGGAATATTCCGTTATCCAAAATACCCCTGGTCCCAAGCATTTTGGATATGGGAGACTCAACCTGTACTGTGCACATAGCTGTAACTGGGAAGCAGAAAAATAAGGGAGATTCCCTCCAGCACACTGCCGCAATATCAACAAAAATACTTGAATCCTACATAATAGAAACTCTGTGGTTCAGTGTAAACCCCGCCCTTTACTAGCACCTGTGCGGTGTCATTAAGCTGATGTGAGCGACCTCCATACTTTTTGTTTGCAGTTCTGAGAGGCATGAATGGAGCCAGCATTGGGAGGATGTGCTGGTCCGTATAGTGCCATGTGGAGGTTTCTAAGGGTAACTCTTAGGTGAGTCAGATCCCGGCTTATATACATGTGCTGTTATTATGCAGTACATTAATTGTAATTATATGACCCAGAGTGGGTGCTACTATTAGGTAGCAATAATTATTTTGGGGTGAGCGTTTGGGAGTGGGGCCCCCGGGTTGTGGGTTGTTCTGGCTGGGCCTTTTTCAGGGCATCACCACTTCATTCACAGATACTTTTTCATCACATTTCTGTTTGTTTATTATTTATGTCATTTTAATTCTTCCTCATTTCATTAACACTTATTGATTATTTTTACACATCTATACTCTACACTTCACTATCACCTTTGGTCCCCTTTTTGTGTGATGCCCTGGGGATGGTCCTTGGCTGGAATTTTTTGGGGTACCCTGCTCCTCGGATGTGAACCCCTTAATGTTAGGGACGCCAGTATAGAGGAGCCTTGACGCTGGCCTTGCGCTTATTCATATATTTGCAAATGTATGTAACTATTATCTCTGAATCTCTATTATCATGTAGGATTCAAGTATTTTTGTTGATATTGCTGCAGTGTGCTGGAGGGGACATCCGGAAATCCTGCTGGTTCCCAGACCAGTTAATTCAGTAATCCTGCTGGCAGCAATACCTAGCATATCTGGAAATCCTGCTGGTTCCCAGACCAGTTCATCCAGCAATCCTGCTGACAGCTATACCTGCTGCTTTATTTGAATGTTAGATTTAGGTAATCCGCAATTAATATCTGAAGTCTGCTGCAGAACATTACTCCTGATGTGCTGCTTTATTTGATTGTTAGATTTAGGTAATCAGCAATTAATATCTGAAGTCTGCTGCAGTCTTATAATATTGTATATAAATTGCCATAAGTACTATCTCCAGTCTTTAGATTGTATGTAGGCATGATTGATCTTAAGTCCTAAATGTTTGGTATGTGCTACATGTTTGTTTAAGCCATTTTATTGCTGGGTCTGTATTGGCTGGTCAGTGGGGGGGTTGTCATTAATTAGGACGCACACTTGGCAACATCTCTACTTAAATATCATTCACCAGGCTTGTTTAGCCTTGGCTGGAGTTAGCAGACTCCTAAGTGCAGAGTCACAAGTGCAAATAGATTTTTGGGAAAATGTCAGGGTTAGACCAGTGTTAAACCGAAGGAAAAACAAAATGAGAACATTTCATCAAACACAACTAAATTGCTATCAATACTGCATATGGACACCTATGGAGCATCAAGTGTGAGTTCACTACCTCTTCACAACAAACACCTGCTGCCTGCATAACCAGGACATGCAACACTGAGCTCCTTGTCTGGTCATTGCTAAGACATTCTCTCACTTGCTACTATTTGGCTGCCTCTTTTTTTTCTAAAAACTAAATTCTTATTTGAACCAATGCAAAGTAACCTCTAAACCTTGCATATATACGGTCTGATTTAACATTGCTTTTGCCTAGTCTCACAACTTTGAACTTCATTTTTTATTACTCATTTTCAAAACCCTTTAAAAACACGTATATTCCCCTTTAAAAAAAAAAAAAAAACTTTTGCCATCAAGCATACGCATTCACCAACTGTGTTCTTTCACCAGCATTTTTGAAAAACCTTCAACACTGTAGTTCTCACACATACACTATTCTTACCTTATCCACACCGTGACCATGTTTTCTTCAAATTCTCTATTTACTCAGTGCCTACCTAATCCTTTATTCTGCCCCTTACCCACCTCTATCCTTCCCCCTTAGTCTCCTCCACTTCTCTCCCCTCCTTTGTCTGTATGCTTCCCCTCTGCTTCCCTCCTTCTCTCCTGTTACTCCTCTTTCATTCTTTTCTCCCCCACAATGGTCCTACTACTCAACCACTAAGCTCAGCACCCACCTTCCTCTCCCTATCACTTCACCACACCTTCATCTACGTCACACTAATATCCCTCCCTCTCCTACTAATGCATCCAACCTCTCTTACCTATTGATCATTTCCTTCCACTCCTGCCTCCAAGATCTCGTCTGTGCTGATCCCTACCTCTGGAACTCCCTCCGTCTCCCTATCCGACTCTCCAAATCTTCAAATGGGGTCTCAAGACTCACTACTTCAAATCCTTCCAGCTCTCATCCTAACCTGCTGCTTACATGCTTCTTCCTCACTGTCTACCCTATCTGTGTCACCCCTGTCTGTCTCCACCCACTCAAGAATGTAAGCTCTCACGAGCAGGGCCATCTTCCCTTATGTGCTTTTCCTTCCTCACTCATACGAACATCTACTCAAAACTCTCCACAAGTGCACTTAACACTTGGTAGCTGACGCCCTGCTGCTTTTTTGAGTGTTATGATGGCTGCAGCAATGTTTGTAAACTAGGTTCTTATTCTGTATGGTCTTATACTGTATGTCGCTGTTTTAAGAGTTTCTCATTTGTTAATGTACTTTGTGAAGCGCTGCGGAACCCTTGTGGCGCCATATAAATAAAGGATAATCATCATCATCATGAAATCCTGCTGGTTCTCAGACCAGTTCATTCAGTAATCCTGCTGCTCAGTCCAATCAGCAAGTCTATCTCCTGGTTCCCAGCCCAATTCATCAAGCCCACCTACTGGTACCCCAACCAGCTCAGTAGCCTTCCTGCTGGTCCCAGTCCGGTTCCTCCAAGTTTTCAGCTGGTTCCACTCAAACGTTACAAGTTTCCTATTCCTGTCATTTATCATCAAAGGCAGTTCTCACTGCCATACAATTCATATGCAAATAGAGCTATTTACATCATCCATGAATCCAGTCAAGCTGGTCTCCGCTGAATCCAGTTCAAGGTAACTCTCAAACACCAACCGTGACACAATTATGGAGTAACAAATTACTAAAAGTACGATCACCAAATCAGATAAGATGTTGACAGTTTCAAAACAAACTGTCAGTATAAAATAAACCATGATGTGCATACCGCACACAAAGTAGAATGATCATAAAGTATAGCTAACCGAAACAATGTCATGAAGTGTCAAGGTATAACACCGGTATAGACAGAAATTCAAGACCATTCCATCAGTCAACATATAGGCCCGTATTCAATTAGGGAGCGAAAAGTCCATGCTGGACTTTTCGCTCCACATCGGAGGTTTTACGGGGATAAAGAATCGGGTGCGCGCCCGCTTTATCCCCGTATTCAATTTCAAATGCGAAAACGGGACCCGGCGGAAAGGTGAGTATAGGAAAAAATTTGGACATTTTTGGGAAAGCATCCAGGGACCCCCCTAATGAGGTCCTGACATGGGGTATCATTATGGGTACCCCCATTTTGGCCTGCGGAAGGTAAGTATGTTTTTTAAATAGCCGCTGCAGGTGTTTTTTCCCCCCGACAGGGAAGAAGTGATAAAGAATAGCACTTAAGATTTTTTTTTTTTTTAAATTAGTTATTCCTATCAATATTGGGGAACATGAAAATGGGGGTAAGCATATTTTTAAGTCCCTAAAGTTAAATTTTAAAATTGTGCAAAAATGCACCTTCCGCTACTCTGCGCAATTAAGAAAACACCTGCTGCATACTTGGGGACCCCACCAAAATTCATTTCGTTAGTTTGGCATTTTGTTCCCCTATTTTTTTTTTTTTTCACCCTCATATTTAAAGTAAATTTTTTGGGGTGTCCAGATTTTTTTTTTTTTTCTTAAATGATACTCCCAGAGGTGCAGGTTGATTTTTTTAAGCCTGCACCCCTAAACCCCAATTCTGCACTTTTTTTCGCCATGTTAAACATGGTGAAAAGTTTTCCATGTTTTCTTACAAAGACTTCTCGCACCGGCGAAAAAAATGTCTTTGAAATTGAACACGGGGATAATTCAAATAGGCGAAATAGACGTAATCGGCGATAAATTCCGACTTTTCGCTGCCTAATTGAATACGGCCCATAGTCTGACTGTATTAACTAATAAAATATGGATCACCATATCAGCGTGAACAAGACGACAAGGGGTAGTAACACGGGGGTCAGGGGAGAGTCAAAGACCATGCATTAATTTGAAGTGCAAGGCAAAACAGGCAAGCTACATCAGATCAAAATTTATGGAAATTTCAACTTGTGGCACAAGGAGATTTTTTCAAATTATTTTAAAAAAAAAAAGAAAAGAAGAAAAGTCCAACTTGACTCCACAGAGCAAAATATCTGTCTAGTGGGAAGGCGAGGACACTGTGATATGACCAGATAAATCACAACCTTTCTACCAGTGAAAGTCAAGGCCAATGTGTATAACCACGACTGTTCCTTATGCCGGGCATACACTATACAATTATCGGGGCGATCCCCCCCGATATCAGCAGATCCCCCCAGATAATTGTAGTGTGCGCGCAGGCGACCAGGGGTAAAATATAGATCGGTCAGGCGTGGCGGATTGTCCAGCATGCCCATCAAATGCAATATTTTGCATGTTAAATGTCGGCCACATTGGGCAGTGTATGCCCAGCCACGGCCGACTGAAAAGCATTTCCCCTGCTCCTTCACAGGCAGGAGCACAGATATTGAGGACAATGCACTGAAATATCTCACAGTGTATGTCCGCGATATCTGCTGGGTGTCAGGTTGGAGATAAAATGTCTGTAGGTCTGATAGGCATTTTACCTGGCAGTGTATGCCCAGCATTAGCAATCATCTTTACCCCATGTTGTAGCATGTTAGGTGATGTACTCCTTCTGTTCGATTCCAGACTGGCACACACTGGCCCAATGATCTATTAACTAAAAGGCTTTGGTGTTCCAACACTATCTCTACATAGATACCTTCTATTAGAAAAGGGTGACACAGTACCAGCATAAATGGATAACTGCTGTAACCAATATGAAAAGAACCAGATATGTGTTTTAGCATGTCCTAGATCAGTGGATCCCAATCATTTTCCAACTGGGTACCCCCTGGCAGCCCATTCGCATTAGTTGTACCACAAACATTGGCAAAGCACTACATTTGTAATGAATATACAGTAATTGCTACGATAGAACCGTTTAGGCACAGCTGTATATAATAGCAATAAATGTGCTGTAAGCAAGAGTTAAAAAAACAAAACAAAAAAACAAACAAACACTGACTAGAACAGAATAAGTTGTACATATATAGGTGGTACAAATTACAATTTATGGGTTATACTAATTTTGTTATTAGGTTCCTACTGTGATGCATGGGGCTAGAGACCCCTAAGACACTGCTTTCCCTAGGAGTACAATTAACTCCTGGATGTCTTACCTGCCATTATAGAAAATCTTTCAAGCATCCCTGACAGTTACAGCAAGTAAACCAGATTACAAAAGGTTGACCTAGATGAATGCAAGCTCATATCAAGTTTGTTGTTTGGGTCACTACATTGAAAGCATCAAAATGTAACATTTCATTCAAGCTTTACTAGCGATAAGTAGAACTTGAGCGATTACAAAAGTACAAGATCACGTTAGAGACACAAGCACAGTGGGCCACTAGACACTCTGCAAAGTAACAGGATACAGCTATGCTCTTCTATAAATGAAACAGTGGTACAAGTTGCAAAGCAAGAGACGCCTATGTGCTTATAAATTATCTTCAATCAACTCATATTACATCCAGATAAAACAATGTGTGCACAAACCAAATGTTTAACAACATTGGAAACATGTCACATAAACATATTACCTGCAGCTTTTTATGGGAATGAATGAATGCTACCCAGGAGAAGTCGGCTTTCATGTTCAATAACACTGCACAGAGCGCTTACGTGGATTTCGCTCTGCAGTTATAGAACTAAAAAGAGGTGTGTAGGTGTAAGGCACTGATCCTTAGTAACCACTAACAATGTACACTTGTGGGAGACCTCAGCAAACAAGACACTGTCTTAAAGACAGAGTTGCGTGCAACAGAAATAAATCTACAGCATTTATTTATAAAATGAGATTTGTCATGGTAATCCCTTTTGAAGGAAAAACTATTTTCCGTAAACTGCCCTGGTCGATATGTAGATAAGCACTGGAGGATCTATGGCAGTGTTTCCCAACCTCGGTCCTCAAGGCACACTAATGGTCCTGGTTTTAGTGATATCCATGCTTGAGCACAGATGGTAAATCAAAATAACTGAGATACTAATTAAGTCACCTGTGCTCAAGTTTGGCTATCCTTAAAACCTGGACTTTTAGTGTGCCTTGAGGACCGTGGTTGGGAACCTCTGATATATGGCATAGAACAAGCTACACCAGAGGTGTGCAGCTTATAGGTTGGGAAACCAAGTGAGTTGCCAGGATGTACTTTTGGTGTCACAGGAAAAAATAACATGTCAGATGATGATGATTCAACCCTCTGATGTACTGCAGATTATCTCTGGAACAGTCAGTGAAAGCTCTCTGTGCTCCCATACAGGTGTGAAGGAAAATGTGCAGTGATTATGGGCCTGATTCAGAGATGTAGATGTCGACGCAGCGGAACGATCACTTTGCCACTGGACTTTAGAAAAACGCAGTCATGACCGTTTTCGGAGTCTCTGCGAATCGTTCGCACCCTGGCGTCTTAGGCATGACGCTCATTCTAAGACAGCATAGGGTTGCTCAGAGGTGCCATGTGCGGCCGATGTTTCCGCTGTTTTATGTAAGCGGCGGAAGCAAGACGCCAGAGGTGGGCGTCTCCGTGCACAAGAGAGTCATTAGCATATTTTCGCAAGCTCGCTGTGCACAGGAAGGCAGCAGTAACAGGCATTGCGTGCATCTCTGAATCATTCCCCTATCTGCGCAGTTGGACATCGTAGAGATGCCTGGTTGTAATCATGGTAAAATGAATCGCACACTGTACCTAGTTATAAAATATTATTTTTTTTAATAACAACACATTTTCATTTCTCTGATGTGTCGCTGTGATGTCTGGCTGCACAGTAAGGAATCTCCGTTCATTTTCCTGAACTCCTCCGTGGGGTCCAAAGAAAAATGAACAAAGATGCATGGCCGGGGAGAGCCTGCACAGCCCTGCGGAGAACTAAATCTTCCCCACTGTGTCACCTTGTGGCTTTACCAGCTTCTGCTCTGAAAGTGCAATCCTGAATGAGAGTAGTGCTAACTAATTATGTAGAGGGCTGCATGTATTACAATAACTTCAAGAGACAGATCAATACACAACAGGCAAGAAAATAATTCCTCATGAACTCAATGGCCAAGTATTATGAACCTACCTAAATTTAACCTCATAGCACAGTACAAAACCATACCCCTTTGTAAAAAAAAAAATCACATATAGCACAAAATATTGAAGCAAGAAAAGCCAGCCTACACCTTGGAGATGGAAACCGGAAAAAATCCTGTGCTCTCTCCAGATACTACACTGGGTGGACAGCACTGTAGTATGGGGGACACAATTACTTCCATAACAATCTATAAAGGAGTATGTGGAAAGGAGATTATTAGTTTTGAATGGTAATGTTGCTTTAAAAAGCAAAACAGATGTATATACATTATCTAGCTTAAGAATGACAACCAACACACCTGCGCGAATAGAAAGAAACTATATAGTCCCGCTGCCATTACCAGACTTCCCACTACACTGCTCTTAAAATTATAGATGGTAAACGGATTTAGTCAGGGAATGTATGGAATGATCATAAACAAGTTATGTATAGTTAGAGGCGATAAAAATTTTTAAGAAATAGTTAAACTGGAGATAGGAACCAATTGATCCTCAGGTTTCTATTAAGTAGAGATAGTTGCACCTCATTCATATTTTGGAAATTAGAAAGGGTAGGGGTTCATATGGCCCTCAAAAACAAAAAATCCTGCATCCCAAAGTCTTTTCACATACATTGCATTCCATCACTCATGTACACTGTCTTAATATTCCAGTGTGACAATTATTATATGCTGCATTAATATTATGATGGACAGGTGTTTCCACTACTCTAGTGTATACTTTGTGCTCCATAGTTTCACGGTCCCCAAAGTTGGGATGATCAGAGTATCCACAAGACTGCTCATGTACAATGCTGTGATTGGTGGCACTGCAGAACGCACACCGTATGTAACAGTTTAGTTATTGTTAAGCAATGTTTGCTCAAACAGGTTCTATTCCTTTTTAAATCAAACCCTAACTAGGTCTATGCAGCCTTCCAATGATAATGAAAGGATATTCAGTAATATTAGATAAAGTAGGCTAACTGGCCTGGACAGCAGTGTTGTGGGTATGCTGGATTCTCAGTAAAGCAGCCTACTAGAGGGCAGCACTTGTTGCGTTTGATTAGAACAACTAAAGTTTTTGGTATTTATTTCAGTCCCCATTTGAGGTCACCTTTTATAGTATTGCGCAGGAAGGAAGAAGACATACTCTAGTCTGCTTCTCAGTAGGGGAAAATGAGCAAGTTACCCCATGGGCAAATAAACCAGGCACGGGGGATAAAAATATCCTTCACTATTATACCACAGCCTTGTCAGTTTCTTTTTTTGTATCTCACTGGTTAATGGCCAACATCTTCAGCTGATCTTCACAATACACTGTTACCCCACAGATTTCATGTTTAAACTGCACAAAAACAAAAAATCTGCGTAAATTTCTGACGAAGCTGAAATTGAAATTTAACGGAAAGTAAATGTGCAGACACACTTGGCTGTAACATGGAAGGGAGTTGACTTCCTTTAGACTTGCTGATCTGTGTGATCTCACTGTCGGAGGGAGACCTTTTCCTTGACAGGATAACTAGGACGGTGGCCCGTGGAATTGTGAGAAGCAGACTGCAGATAGTTTCTAGGAAAATCCCTTCACAAACTACTGTCTTTTATAATGGTTATACTTGGAAAAACCCAGAAGGGGATATTACATATTAACTAATGCACACAAAAGATCTCCATTTAAGAGTTTTAAAAACCGCAGCATGTAATTAAATTTTTATATCATTTTATAAGTGACATGAATACATTAATTATCCTTATACAGTAAAAATAGCGGCGTCACAACTCACTAGATGGTAATGGCAAGTCAAAACACTTAGGATATGAGGAGCACCCATATGAGAAACTTGCTGGCGACCAGAACACATCTCCCCCATTCCCCATTATCCACCTGCACTTTTTCCGGTAGGGCCCACGCATTCATAGTGCTATTACTAAGCACAGAGAAGCACCAAGACATTGACTGGGTGTAGCGTGTATGGTAAGAGATACACGCTACACCACAGAGAGCGGTTCCCAGCCGATACAATAAAGAACGATGCCCAATTTTAATAGCATGCGAGATGCAACAAGTGCAGAGATTATTGCGATTCAGCCTCAAGATTTAAAGTGGCAATATTTTTTCCTTTTTCTTTTTAAGTCAAAAGCAGGTTGGTTTTGCCTTGAAGAAAAATTACTGCTTTAAATCTCACGGCTAAATCGTCAAAATTTCTGCACTGGTCGCGACTTGCAAGCGATTACATCGGAGCCTGGTTCCTACACCACATATAAGATACCAGAGCTTTTGTACCTCTTCACACAAAGGCAGCACGGATAGGCATTTCATGTGTGGTGCACAAAGCTGGTATAATATAGAATTGCTTGAATTTAAATGCTGTCATTAAGTGCGAGGTGTTTTACCAATGTAGCAGCGTCACCACTAAATACTTTTTGTTTATGGCTCATACAGGTTAGCTCCTAACATTTGGCTCCTAACTTTGGAGAAACGTATACAACAGAAAACGGCTTGCAGTCTGCTTGATAAGGTATGTATATTTCAATATTTAAATTGTTAACTTTCATATACAATGTGCTTCCATTATCTATCTCCCAATACGTACTGGAACTGAAGATGAAAAAAAAAAAAGGGGGGGTCCTGCTCTCTCCACCATTAAACTTTACTGTGTTGCTTCCAACATGCCCATCCATGACACTACTGGTTAAACGCAGCTTTTTTTTCCCTCAATACCAAAATCACAGGAATGGACAGATCCCTGCCTCCCATAAGATCAGAACACAAGTCCTACTCGTGATTGTCTGTAATTTAAGTCTATTGGAGCTATAATATGACCTCAGGCAACAGAAGTAAAATCACAGGGTAATCAGAATTCCGATTTTTAAAGCTACTGCGGCTGATTCTGAGTTGGGAGCAAAGCAAGAAAAGCAAGTAACTTTGTATCCGGGAAAAAAAACAATGTTGCAATGCAAGGGGTGCAAATACATTTATTATTTATTGCATGCAGGGTAAATATCCTGCGTTGTTGGCATATAGCTCACAAATGTTGGGCAGCTTTATTATTATTCTGTAATTCAGATTTGACTTTGGACACACCCCTCCTACATTTATATCTCTCTGTATACTATTCAACTCCCTCACCTGCAATGCATCATGCTATTGCCAAGTGACTTGCTTTTTCTTGCTTTGCTCCCGACTCTGAATCAAGCCCACTAGAGATTTACTCTAAGGATCCCGATTTGCGGCTACGCACATTGCGAATGATTATAGGAGGAAAATCTTGCACGTTTTTGCTAGTATCTTTACGGGGTGCAAGCAAAAACCAGCGAGTTTTCCTGCCATGTAGCCCACGCTGTATCAGCTTGTAGGGAATCACTATGCAAACTGACATATTGCTTTTCAGTTTATCAGTTCTCATCATTACAGGGCTCGGAGTTTATACGGCCTCTTATGTGCAGAAAACTAACGCGGTGCTACCAAGGTCTAAAATACACCATGGTGTGAAGTGCCTCTGTCACAGTGACTTTAGGATGGCCTATCAGAAGTATTCTGAAAACAATATACTAGCCACTGTAACACTAGAAGTTTATTTATTGGCTTACAGCAGGCAATTCCAAACTAGTGTTTACCATTGATCAGTAATTGCCAACAAATAAGTTGTGGAACTCTGCATTATATGGAGGCACAGGAGCATTAAACAATACTCCTGCAATCATTCTAAGGGGCAGATTTAATTCAGAACTATATGACGGGATTGCTAAATGAAATCATCTGTAAAAGTCATCTCTGCATTTTTCACCAGACTTCTCGACATTTGCCAGAATAAAAAATTCTCGCACCCCCCTCAGCAGGGGAAAAATGGGAAAGTTTGTGGTTTTAGGGTAAAAATGTTGGGGCTTAGGCCCCGATTCAGATATATACGTAAACTCAATGATCTGTGCAGTTGCAGAAAGTTCTGCGCGTTAGCAGGCAGTGCCCCCTGCCTTTTGGGGAAGGGGAGGGGTGGTGCCAGGCTGCATTCCTGGAAACAGGGAAAGGTATCGCCCCCATTTCCTGGGACAGCCGAGGCCTGGGTCTGCGAGGAGCCGACCAGGCTGAGTAAGCTTTGGCTAACGCAGCCTGGCCAAAGCAGCAGCCATTGCAAAGTGATCCGAGGCAGCGGCTACGGAGAGTGCACTCTGATCGCAGATACATGCAGGTGCTGTCTATTTCCTACAGACTTTAATTTGCTGAAAAACACTTCCTGGGTATCATTTTTTTTTAAGCATTTTTAAAATATGTAAAAATCAACCACAGCACATCCAATACTTTGCTTATAGCCAGTAACATCATTTGAATTTGGTTATGTTATCTTATTCGCCATTTTTGGGGGGGTTCAGGGTGCTGCTCCCACTCTATCATCAACTTCTACCAGGTCGCACACTGTAGAATTAAAGTGCAACATTGCAGCAAATTGCGGTTTACAAAAGAATTCCGAGACTCTCGGGAGCGCGCCTCATGAAATGTTGTCACAATGTGCAAGATTTTTAAAGGTGCAAATTCTTGCTTCTGATGGTAATCGGCCCCTAAGAGCTTATACACACTAGCGGCATTTAATCCATCTCTCCTTGAGTCCTCTGTTTATTGGTGAAAAAGGAGAGAGACAAATACTTTGCCCGAGATCACTGATCTGTTACGACGTGGTGGCAATGAAGACCACATGGCCATCTTTACAAAGCAATGACAGAAAAATCAGTGCACGTTACAATTCCCTCTCTCTCTCTTACACCATCCACTTTTGTAAAGAGCTTGTGTGCGCTTCACGGACATCACTCCACAGAAATGTTTTCTAGGAGATGGATTAAAAACACAAAAAACACGCCTATGTGGATATACAATGTTATAAAGCTGAAATCAGAAGGCTAAGCTCAGACTCCCATTGAATCGATTTATGCTCCTATTCCGGAAAAAAAAAGTCATATTAGAGTTACAGTGAAAGTCAAGGTGGACCAGTCCTATCCTGACACAATCATTTAAGATCTGGAGAGGCTACATGCAGCATTGTCAGAGCTGAGGCCTCTCATGTGACAGAGGGGTTGCAGGATGTTCCTCCCACAGGTCAGATTTTGCCATTTACTCCTGTAAGAAACCGTGCTTCAATGCAAAGGGGTGCAAATACATGCAAGGAACATACTGGCTACTTCTGCATATAGTAAACAAATACTAAGCAGCTTTACTTATACAAAACTTTTGAATTAAGCTAGATCACCCCAGTCCCAACTATAAATCTGGTCACATTTTACATCTGCAGCGCAACATGATTTACCAAGGTGCAAATTGCTCAATCCTAACTCTGAACCAGCCCCGAAGGTGTATAGGTCATTTTATTATACTGTATATTTGTATATCATACTGGGTGGATATGTTTCTTACTTAGATCATCTAATTGGGGTGTATGCTGCTTCCGGTACACTGGTCAAGAGTAGGTCACATGAATCATTCTGCAAACAGGTATTAGGGAAATTTACATATCTGATAAACACATTAACAATCTCATTCAAAACCATGATAATTAGGGAGGAAGCACCAATAGCTCTATTGTTAAGACTATGAATATTAAGAACTATAATGACATGACATACTATCATTAGGGTTGTAGCGAGATGTCTCAAGCTTGATGGCTACTGGTCCAGGGGATGTCATGTGATCAGGATGCCTAATATACTTGAATTGCAATCATGTGACTGCTAGTAGAAAACTGGATGTGATAAAACATTTGATCATAAATATCCAAGTGATCAACTAATCACACGCCTGTGTCACCCAGGTAATCTGAGCAAACAAGAAAGGTATGATTGAACGCACACTTTACCATGTAATGTAAAAAAGGAAAACATTGAGTCATTTGTACTACTCCACCTCTTTTGCTTTCGGTGATGTGCAGGTATGACTTATCAGTATGATACTACAGGTTGGGTCTCCCATATCCAAATATTCCAAAATACGGGATTTTTTGAGACAGAAATAGTCACACCTTTGATTTCTGATCAATGTACACAAAATTTAAAGGCACAAAATAATTAAAAATATAATATATATATATATATATAAATATAAAAATGAAAAGATTGTTGTCTAGAGATTAGACCTGCAGCAGGCACTAACAAATAGAGCCTTTAGCAAATCTTTCTCTTTCAAAGTACAGAAAGTTTGCTAAAACAATGAACAGTGCTCCCAGAAATATGCAGTCATGCTACCCACAAAAACTTCGAAAAAAAAAAAACAGCATATGCCCAGAGGCGTTCTAAAACCAATCCGCATGTTTTCACCCAGTATGCAACCATATATATCTTGGAGAGATATGCAATACACTTATCTACTAAGTGAGAAAGAGGGAAATAAGTTTTAGACAGTCATCAGTAGTTATTCACAATGGGGTTGATGTATCAAGCAGTGAAAAGAATGGAGTGGGGAAGTTGCCCACAGCAACCAATAATCACATACCTATCATTTTATAGAATGTACTTGATAAAGGCTTCCTCTAAGCCGATTGGTTGTAACGGGCATCTTCTCTACTGTTTTCACTGCTTGATACATCAACACATACAGTATGTCCTAAAAACAGGCTGTAAACCTCCTATCCTAACTATTAAACTCTCACCAGGCTCAACAGAGAACCTGTGAGCATCACAAGAACTGAAGAGCAAAAGCACAATGGTCTTGCTATAGATTTATCCTATGTGCAGCTGTAATATGCAAGAACTGGATCAGCCTTACCACATACACATAGTACAAAGAAGGACCCAGCGGTGCACACTATGGGGCCAATTCAGAGTTGGACGGATCTCTGTGCACTGACGCAAAGGGAGAGTTTTTGCATCCAGCGCATGCACAGATGCGTAGCCCCGTCCTAATCTGAGCTGTATCGTGCTCGGACGCATCTGTCTTTCTGTGAAACTGGGCATTTTAGGGTGGCAGCAATGGAAGCGCAGGGAACAGCCTTGTCTTATGGGCGTGCCAGTACCATAAGGGTGCCGTGGGCATGTAGCCAACACTCTGTGCATTTCTGAATTGTGCATACGGAAAAGGGAAGCCTGTTTCTGGAGGATGTCTTGCACCTAGCAGATACTAATGATAACAGTTGCAGCAGTTGGTTTAAAATCAACGGGCAGCACATGTTTCCGTTAGCAGACACTTTAGCCCTATGGATTCTGGCATTAGCACACAGTAGTAAATCAAGCTTATGCCCACAACTACAGCCACTTTTCATTCAACTCAGAATCAGCTCCTATGCGTTTCATCCTGAGTCACATCAGAGTGCAAAAGTGGACGTATCCAGCGTCTTTCAGCAGACTGTGCATGCGCCACACCAGGCATATGCACCTTGATGGGAGGCTACGTGCGCAACCAAATTGATATATAGATTTGTAAAAGTGTGAACCTGCGCTTCTTCGCCACTGAGCGTGTAGAGACTGGGTATAGGTGAAGGAGGCTAAGTGCACAGCCTGTACTTTCGGTCTGTGAAATGGCCATTTCTATGTGTACTAAGCGGCTACCTTGTGCACACACAGAAGACATGCATTTAATGGGAGTGGCATGGGGCCAGAGTTCTATGCTATTATGAGGCATGCGTAGGACAAAATTATGCCAGTTTCAGATGGATCTTAGGTGATGACAATTGCCTGTGCGGACAGAAAACCACAGTACAAAGCCGTAGTGTTCATTCTAGGTCCAGTGCAGGGGCAGGGCGCCGGTCCGTAGAAAGGGCACTCACGCGCATCCGATAAAGGTGGCATGGCCGCAAGAAGAGAGGCATGTCTTTAAGACACGTTCCCTTTTCATCACTCTTGGGGGGCGTACTCAGCACTTACGGACATGCTGGGCTGTCCATAAGCTTTCCCCTCACTGTGAATATGATGTTCCTTCTAGGGTTGCCAGGGGCACTTTTGAAATCGGGCAAGTAGCGGGGCCCCACTAAAACAGCCTGGCGGGTAAGCTAAGCCGTGCAGAAACAAACAATAGATTGAGGTGGGAAATCTGGGTATCGCAGCCATCTGTGCTTGTAGCTGCTGAGAGTGCAGCTCAGAATCCAGCCCTAAGTTAGCGCTGGCCAACACTGGTGCTTAGTATAACTGATAAAACACCCAACAAATAGAAAGCTAAAGCCTGCACTTTCCCATTATCAATATCTTGAATTGCTGCATATACTTTCATGTGATAATTATTTATAGGCATTACATATTTTAAAGAAGTCATTTCACATGACCAGCAAGATTAACGGTGGGATATATCAACCCATGGATGCTTAGATGGGTCTTTTTTTAGACTCTACAATAACATTATATTTATAAACCGTGCCACTTTCTACAGTAGAAAATTATTACACCTTCTAATAGTTTGGTCTGTGTAAAGTAAAACTGCTTATACAGACAAAAAGTAAAAACATTTTTTGATTCTCTTCATATTGAGTCTACAGTGTGTCAGACATTGCCGGTCTTTACTTTCTATCACTTTGTTCAATATTGTTCTTAGTATCACATTCCATTCATTATTCTACATTCATCATATTTTAATTAACTCAAAAGGTTAATTTAATTATATTTTGACTACACTGATTAATACAAGCGCGTCTAAATATACGTAAAAATTATTTTTATTCTATTCATTCTATGGGTGGTATTCAATTGTTTTAGTGCGTCCGATCTCGCGTCTAAAGTGACGGGAGATCGCGGGGCGCTATTCAATTGATGCCGATCTTCATGTCGATCGCGCCCAAATAAGTCAGGTTCAGCCGCGTAAAATGGTTACACCGAAAAAAGTGCTGTTTCGACGCCCAAACTATCACTTTTCATGCATTTCAGCTAGCACCCCCCGGGGGATGCTAGCTGAAATACCAGCGCTGGCGAAGGGGGGTTGAAACTATTTAATTTGCCACTCCAAGTCAAATAAATAAATAAATATATCTCTCTCTAAATAGAGAAACAATTAAAATAAATAAATAGAGCAGCGGTTACATTAGTCAAATCTTCACTTGTTACTAGGAAGAAGGGTTCTCTTGCTTTTGCTGTGCAAGTAAGGAATAATCGATAATACTTTTACACTCTACTTGAGCAGTGCTGTGAGTTGTCTGCTAGCATGTTGGAGAGACATGTACATATAGGGCTGCAAGATACAATTTGCTCACTTACCTTTAAGCAGAGGCAGAGGTGTTAACTCAATTGGCTTGCCCTGAGACCTGAACTGAGAGGAGCTTTGTGACCTCTTCTGCCTGGCTTTTCGGACGGACTTCCGTGAAAATCCGTCTACTTTATCCACTGATGGAGGAGTGGTTGGTGCTGAGGACATATCCCTACTGATGACAAGATGATAAAATAGAGATTAGTGCTAGAGAAATAGACACAATAACAGAAATAAACCAGGACTGGGTGTGGGTTTGCAACCATTACTTTCCATCAATTATTGAACTAACACAGCCATGAAGCCTAGGACAGCTCGCTGGAAGGTAACTCACCAGCCAGAGAAGAATTACCTACACAGGTGACATGGAAAGTAGCACTTCTAGTATACACGAAGCAAAAAAGCTTCTTTACATATAAAAAACAGTTATTAACATATAAAGCTTCACTAAAGTATAAAAACTAAGCGAATATCCCCATGTTTATTATTGTGGATGCATTTTTCCAAGCACATCGAAACTACTGAATGCCATGGAAGAAACTGTTCCAAAGCCTTATGCTGGGTGCACACTGGCCGGCGTAGCAGCCGTTCAATTAAATTGCCGATGTATCGTATGTGTGTCGGCCAGTGTGTACTGATATGTCTGAACTACGTCGTTCAAAGAAATATTGCGTCGGCTGTGCGGCACAGACGATGGCAGATAAACCAGGATAACGCGCTGCGTTGACGGGCGGTCAGACGACTGCCTGTACAATTACTGCACAGGCAGCCGGGGAGGGGGGGGGCACGATGCGACGCAAGCCTTAGCCAGCGAGACCCCCGGCCAGATGCCAGTGATGGTTGTTCAGTGTATATGAATAACCATCATCTGTAGATATATCTGCAGATCAGTGGATTTGCAGCTATATTTTTCAGGTGTGTACCCAGCATAAAACGACCAATAATAAAATAGGGTAGATAAGACGAACAATGAAATCTCTAACAAAGCCTTAGATATTACAGCGACAATAAATAGTGTTTCTGATCAGTCATAAATAGATACACGTTTCCACACTTATGCAAAGCTGTACAACTCCAGCTATAGGACTACACACTTACACAGCTAGTGTTCTGCTATGAGCCATTTCACACCCAAGAGAAGCTGGCACTATAGACAGGAAGTCAGGTGTGCATATGAAATTAGTCTTCCTACTCTTCCACAGCTCAAGTCAAATATTTCCAAATGTAATAAACCACAATAACATATGTGAGATTGGTCAGTGGAACAGATAACATGTGATCTTAAAACCACCTTGATGACTGACAATGAACCTATGAATTAAACACAGTTGAAAGATAACAATACATAAAACAGTCACTCAAGTACAAGCGTTGACCAGAAAGAACACAAGCAATTTGGCTACCCACGTGTGCGCGTCAACATATTTGAACTACTGTATATGTTTAAGCACATTACAATACACTGATACTATCACCACATCTTTTACTACTGCAATCATCGTACGCTAACGTTTAGAACCATGCCTGAACAGTAATAGTTATACGTATACAGGACAAAAAAATAGGGCCATTCTATGTCAAGAGGAGCAATTTTGAAGATCGTCCTCACCTGCCGATTGCGCACTGCGGAGTCGGTGACAGCTGCACTCACCCTCACTTTGAGGGCCATAGTTTTGCTACTATTGCATATTGTGAATTAAAAGTTTACCAACGTTATATACCAACTTTCATGTAAAATTTTATCAAAATTGGAGATGGTAAACTGGGGACCCCTGGCCCACTTAACATGCAATGACCCAATACCCAATATATTTCCTCTCTCAACGTCAGCTTTATTTTTAAGGCATATATGTGCCAGAAGGCTTTTTGTCAAAAGGAGGGTTTAAATCAAATGATGTAGTAACATGTACAGCAGAGATATTCAACATTCACCCCATTTGCTGTGGAAATACACATCCAGAATGCCCTGCATGGGTTTTGCCAATAGGGGATCTAAAAACTGTGGCAGGGAATGCTGTGAGGTGTAGTTCCACAACAGTTGGAGGGCCACATGTTGAATACGCCTGATGTACAGTGACAAAAGGTTTGCCATTTGCCCACAGCACCTAAAGTTGATTACATTCAATCTATAGACCTTGCGTGTCATTTATTCTGTGCTGGAATTTCAAAGCAAATTAATCTCAGAAATTATCTTGCCAAGTAAACCAATCTTTAAACAGCTAGGAAATACCTTTAGGTTGCCTGTGAACGGTAGGAAGCCAGTTGCAACCTGTAGGTTTTTCCAATTTACTATATATATTAGTGCTAAAACTATATTTGCATTGTGGTACGTCTTATATAGAGGACAGGCTGCTTGGAGGTATTTTTAAATAAGTATTTTATACAGTAAATAATGTTATGGATTGATTAGCACTTGTACATACATTTTTCATACAGCAAGGGCCATTAAAGGTGAAAGGCTTTCAAACGTCGCTAGTACCCAAGACTAACTTTACATTTATTGGCTAACAACAATATAAACACAAGCTTTCAGGTCAGAACCTGGACCAGTGTGTTAAATCTGCACTATCGAGGGCCGTCCAGGCAGCAAAGGGATTTAAAACACTGGCATGTCCGCAAGAAATTGTTTAATTAGAAAAAAAAAAAAAAAAAAAGAGAGAGAGAGACTTGGAAGCTTGAGAGGAATCTTAAAAGAAAGTGCCAAATTTGGTAATGCAAAGAATAGAGGTTGTGTTGCAAAAATACATTAGCAGTTATTAATGTGATCCTCCTTAAGAATGTGATTCATCTGATTAGAAGAAGGAGCAGATGGCCAGTATGTATAGGTAGCAATCTGCAGATTTTCTATAAAGCACAAAAATGTATCATTTAGACACAGATATTAGTAAGTTGTCCCAATACGGGAATGTGTACCACCCCAAAGTTATCAGTCTGCCCTAGTCTAATCCAGACACAGGGCAAAACAACTGGTGGACCCACATATGATCTGGCTGCGCTCCCCAAGTACAGAATGGCCCGATCGTTGCAATTTGGCCACTAACATATGCAGCTACATTGAAAACTAATCACATGATTGAGGAATCAGCCCATAGGCATGGCCAACATTAGAATAGGTAATCAGCATTAAATACATTTACACACCAGTCGTTGGATGCTATAGGACTAAAGCTGGGTACATGCTATACGATATATTCGGACGTGGATCAGAACGATATATAGTACACATTGTATAGTGCAGTGTTGGCTAACCTTGACACTCCAGCTGTTATGGAACTACATAACCCAGCATGCACTGCTACAGTTTTGCTATTAGGGCATGCTAAAACTGTGGCAGGGCATGCTGGGATATATAGTTCCACAACAGCTGGAGTGTCAAGGTTAGCCAACACTGGTATAGTGTGTACTCCGAACTATCGTCCCATCTGCTATTCTGCACGGCAGATGGGGCGATGCAATGAACGACGCGGTCCTGTTACATGCAGCACAGAACGGCACATGCACGCGTCCCACACCGTATCGTGCAGTGTGTACGACATGCACAAAGTATTTGTTACATCGCATCACACGGTTGCACCAGGACATGTAGTGTTCTTTCTAGCACCCTGCACCTGTTAAAACCCGTGCAGTTCCTCTTTTCTGCCTGGGGTGACGCTCTCTGCTCTGGTGCTTCTAGCATACCAACTGCTTAATCTCAGCAGTTCGTTGCATCGGTGGAGTGTGCTAGAAGCACCAGAGCAGAGAGGTAAACCCCTGGCATGATAAGAGGAACTACATGGGTTGTGACAGGTGTATGAATGAAGACTAACATGGTGTGTGTACCCAGTTTAACTGAGAGTTGTTGCACTTGAAATTTAGCAACAATTGAAGTTTCACAAGTTCTCTAGGATGTTACTAAAAAGGATTAAAAACAATGTTATTGCTTCAACACTGAATATAAACAAAACGCTTGTAACTTTGCTTCATTAATACTTCCCTCAAAGCATTCATAAGGCAAAAGTTCAGCAGCAAATTTAATGCTCCGTGTGTGGGGACCGCCCGAGATGTCAGCCTTCGGATCGCAAGTCGCATCGCAAGGGGCGTATGGCACCATGTATGGGGGCCTTTATTGGCATCAGAAGATATGTGCTTACTATCATTTCTCCTGTCATCATACCCACATGAATTTCTATTTGCTTTAGGAAGCCATGACGTCACACTGCTTTTTTCTGGGTGCTGTCTGCTTTACATTTTACATCCAACACTGACCAAATGCTGTGAGGTCCGCAGAAAGTCCTCTGCTGGCCTCCGGGAACGCAAGTACAAGTGCTTACTAACCACATAAGACATGTGATGTCACTGGTGTGTGAACTGGTACCCGGCCTTAAAGGCATGTGGTGGCGATGGGGTGTAACATCGGCGTTTACTTTAAATTGTACACTTGTGAACGGCATAGTGCAAATACTTTACTTTTAATGCACTTAGTCCTAAAAGATGAAATGTATGCTTCTATACACTCCTTTATATAATTTCTCTCTGCTGAAACATATATTTTAAATCAGATAAAACATTTATACATGTTTTATGTCTTTATTAACATTGCTGCTTTTGAGAATACCTGCTTTTATTGGCATTTAGTCACAAGTCAATTAATATATGCTAAAGGTTTGCAGTCCTGCTTTTTTTCCCTTTGCTTGCATCTACATAGTGGTGCAAGGTTACTCTTATTGGGCTAGTTTGTGATGTGGTCTGAAACACGTGGTTAGAAACTCAATATAGTTAAGAGATTTATAACCATTTCTGAATTTAGCTCCATAGATCATTTGTTATCATTGTCGTCATCTTTATCAGTGCGCCCTTTCTGCAGCCCCATTCCTAGGTGTAAAAGATGCATTGGAAAACAACCTTTTATATGCTTATACATAACTTTGCATAGCCCGCAATTCCGTCAATACGCTCTCACTGAACATAGTCTACGTGAGAATGCCCTGTTGCAGCCCAGTTCTGCCTACTCAGACGTTAGTAGAGATGCACCTGAAATGTGTGCAACTCTGCATCGCCTATAGATGTGCATGCTTGCTTCCGGATGCAAGTGCAGTGCGAAAAACCACAAGCTCCGCTCTGGAAACAGACTAGCGTTCAACTATGTACCAGCCCCAATGTGTTCACTGGAACAAAGATGGGGGCTGAATTAGGAAACTTTTTAATCCAACAAGAGTAAAATGCCTGAAAAAAGAAAAAAATAAAAGACTTCTCTTATGAAAAATTAAATAAAGAAAATAAACAGTGGTCCATTGTATCTCTTTTTAGTGTGGATATGTCAAGCAGTCTTGGAAGCTAGATCATCAATATTGCTATCTGAGTGAAAGCCTAATTGTAACGTAGTGTTATTAGCACACATTCCTGGGAAAGCCTGGCCTTAGAACTGGGCCCCTCCCTCCTGATATAACGTCTTAGGAATTATTTAAATTAATTATTGACATTGGCCGTAGATCCAGTGACTCTGATCTAATGAGATCATTCGATGCTCTGAAGGTGCACACTTCCTGAAGTTTCATAATGTGAAAGTGTGGTAGTATATGGGACGGTCAAACATAACTACATAGAGTTATGTATATATAAAAAAAAAAAAAAGAAGAAGAAAAAAACATATTTTTCAGAAGTTACTTTAAGGCTGTAAAATATGTTTTTAAACGACTGTTCAGATATTTAAAATGGACCTGTCAGCTAATATCAATTCATTAGATACAGAAACATTCTGTATGGCCAAGGTCCAGCAACAGATATGCATAAATATACACTGTGCAAGGGAATGTTATTAGACCACTTGAGACTGTTCTGTCCACAATTACCCATAAAAAGACATCATAATACAACTGTACATTTAAAAAGCATTACAATTTAGTCATCTCTTGGGGAAAATTTGCTTTGGGAGTAATATGTAGCAACTTAAAGCAATCAAATAGATACATAGAGAAGGACAGGAGTTCTACCCCCTACCTATAGTAACACAGAATGCAAATCCAGTACTGCAAATACTTTAAAACACACAATGTGGTTCACAAGGCACATTTTTACCAAATCTACCCTACTAATATGACACAAAATCCTCTTTCGTACCTAGATTCTGGGGATAAAACAATGGCTATTTTCAGGCTGCTACAAGATAAGCAGATAAAAAATATGGCCAGCTCCAGAAGGGTTAATAAGAAAAAAAAATGCAGCAAGTTTGTGAATTTATTCATAAATAGGCTTCAAATTAAACAATATGTAAAAAAACCTAATCGAATACATTCTTTACTACAACTAGTCTTACACCACGTAACAATGCAGGTATAGTACATCATTCTACCAATGTGGCATTTACAAAAATATTTAAGTCATCCAGGTATGAGCACATCAGAGAGCAACAGCTGAGGAGTGGTTGTGTCACCTTCACAAACACTAGTCTATGCTATTTCATACATACAGGTTGAGTCTCCCATATGCAAAATGCTTGGGACCAGGTTTGGGTATCGGAATATTCTGTATTTTGGAATATTTGCATACCATAATGAAATATCTTGGGAATGGGACCCAAATCTAAACACAGAATGCATTTATGTTTTATATATACCTTATACACACAGCCTGCATGTCATTTTATACAATATTTTCAATGATTTTGTAGCTCAAAATTTGTGTGCATACATTAAATTTATATTTGTTTCATATCAATAGAGCCTGAAGGTAATTTTATACAATATTTTTAACAATGTTGTATTTTACACAAAGTTTGTGCACATTGAACCAACAAAAAAACAAAGGTTTTACTATTTCAGTCATGCTCCAAAATTCCGTATTTCGGAATATTTGGATATGGGAGACTCAACCTGTATGACTCTTGGGGGTAAATTTACCAAAGTGAGAGTTTTTAGAAGTGATGTTGCCCATAGCAACCAGATTCTAGCTAGTATCTTCTACAAGATGCTAGTTAAAATTTATTTAGAATCTGACTGGTTGCTATGGGCGACATATCCACTTTTAAAAACTCTCACTTTAGTCAATATACCCCTTGGCATCTTTCATCCCTACTAACTTATTACATCATCCAAACGTTTCTAAGGTTACATCTGCAACGTGTGTACCATGCTGCACACTCAGAAAGAAGATTCATTAAAGTACTGATAGGGGCCAAGAGGGTCCGAAACTGACCACCTGGAAAATCTTACTGCTGCAGCTTTATGACCACCATTGGAATGACACAGTTGTGTGTGTATAATATCCTGGCACAATAACCAAATTGCAACACAAGGAGAAGCATCAAATGGAGGGTGGCTGCCATATGCCTGAGGGATGTGTGTTGGTCAGAGAGGGCTGCTGTACCTGGACTTCCTACAATATATAGTACTAACACTTTGTTGGACTTCCTACAATATATAGTAACACTTTCTATCACCCATCTTATCAATTATTAAGGCTTTTTAAGTCACAGATAGCATATTTAATCATTAACCAATTTCTGCCAGGGAAATAAATGGCAAGAAAAATAAAAGCTTCAGCCAAACAAAGGACATATACAATCATAGTGAGTGTAAACATGTGTAAGCTGTCACTTGCGAACAGGCAGGCTACGCAATCCGAAAGCTACAAACAGGATTTTCCTGTACTGTCAGTTTTTGCTGCTCGTCAATCATCCATGCAAGGTATGTACAGAGGACTGACAAGGAACCATCTACTTCTACCTAACAGGTGTGAGCAAGCACAAGGCCAAAAAAAAAAAGTGGCTGGACAGAGACAAGAGACACTGTCACAAAGATTCCCTATGGTGCACAGTTAGATTTTTCCATGATTAGGGGTGGCTCAGGGGGCCTAATAGTAATATTGCAAAATGAACCAGTGTTTAGGTGGGATAGGTGCAGGATACAGTACCAAGGTGGATAATAATAGGTAAAATAATGTAACCAGGGTCTGGCACATGTCAAATTCACATATATTATACACAGAGATATAGAAAGATATATATATATATATATATATATATATATATATATATATATATACACACACACACACACACACATTAATGACAGGCATGCATATGTATATATAGACAGACATACATAGGTAAGAGTACACAGAGGGAAGGGGTAGTGCCCTCCCCACATTATACACCCACAGAGGGTGATGCTAGTGGGGAGGAAGGGATCTGGCAGGATTACCTTGGATCTCTCACTAGGGATTAGACCTTGGGTTGGGGGGGGTTTCCTGGGTCTCCCTGCCCTCTCGGTTGCCTTGCTGACAGTTTAGGCCTCAGTCCTCAGCGATGCCCCCCCTCCCCCCCAGCACCTTCTTCCTGTGAGCCCGGGATAATCCTCCGTCCACAATCACCTCGGCGATGGTCCCAGCAAGCAGGAGTCACATTCCCCGGGCTGCGGCGGGAGAGGAGAGCGGGCTGGGGGCGGTGTGTGCGGCTGCTGCCCCCTCTTGTCACTTCCCTCCTCTCTATTGTCACTAATATCACTGGGCTGCTGCTGCTGAGTCCATGGCACACACACAGAACACAAACACAACCTAACCTGCCTTCCTCCCGGCTCCACCCACCCCTGTACTGACGAACGAGCAGGTTCAAACAGGGAGGCGCGCCGTGATTGGCTGCCGAGCGCTGCCTTTACGCCAGCGACGGTGGCAGCAGAGAGGCGAGGGCCCGAGCCTAGCAGGGTAGTGTGAGCGCGCAGAGCACTAGGGAAGGGGTGCAGGGATTGGCCGCTGCGGGAAGTGCCCGTATGGAAGCGGGGGGAAGGGCGGGAAATGTTGTTGGGAAACAGTGACGACTAGTGCTGCTGCTACAATGCAGGGATGGATGGGGTGTCCTCCTCACTCACTGCAGGCAGGGGTTGTGGGACTGGGACTTTGCAGCTGGTGTATCCACACACGTCCCAGCATTGCATTGTGCCACAGGTCGTTTTGGCCAACTTTCAAGCCATTGGTTGCATGGTACCCTGTTGGGATATTTTGCAGGTGCACAAACTGCACATATAGTACATTGCACCCCAACGTGGCATGATGATGATAGTACATACTTCCCATTCCTGTTCTGCTCCAAGTCTGGAAAAAGTATAGGTATGGCAGACAGCATTTTAAAACAGTATGGGGACTTGTTACCTCCCCTAATCCAGTCAAGATTCCAGCGGACAGGATGCCGCAAGTCAGGATACCGAAGCGATCACAATACCGATGTCTGCATCCCAAAGGTAAGTATGCGGGTTAGGCCAGGGATGGGGGGTTATGGTGGGGTGGGTTAGGCACCGTCCAGTTAGGGTGCGGGAATTGGGGGTTAGGCACCACCAGGGGGGGGGGTTAGGTTACTTACCGGCCCGTCGGGATCTTCACCATCGGGATGCCGCTGTCAGTTTTCTAACCGCCGGTATATCGTACCGATTCCTCCCTAGCACCTTACTTAAAAAAGCCCACACACCTGTCACTCACTATGGTGAGTGGGGGACAGACCTCTTTATATTCCTGGCAATGAGTACAAAGGTGCCGACTGAACTTCACCCATGCTGCTCCCTACATTTATAACTTATTGCCTAACACACAAGTTCTCAAACTTGGTCCTCAGGACTAGGGATGGACATCGGAAGCCCACCATCATATGATGGCAGTGCTTCCACCATTGAATCTTTTGATGCAATAGTAACTAACCATCACATCAAAAGCATTCAATGGTAAAAACTATTCATATGAATAGTAAAGGGGCGGGGTTGGGGGAGGGGCTCAGACACGAAAAAAAAAAAAGACAGGCAGAGCTGACTGAGGAGAATGAGAAACACTGTCAGTGCCACTCTGCTGCTGTGGGCACTTAAAGCAACAAGAAAGTGAGGTGTAAAAACATTATTAAATATACTTATAACACACAGAAAAGGAACCTCTTACAGCACCAGCAGAGAAATCACTCTCCATCTCTGTTGGTGTAACGTTGTTAGAGAGAGTGATCTGTTCTTCTGTCTTTCTATACAAATCCACAGTTTACAAGCCAAGAATGTGAAATTTTACATACGAGCGTATTAAAACGGCTGAGGCAACTAAAAAAAATTGAAATTGATATGAATTACTGTTCATTTTTAATTAATTCAAAAAGACAATTTTTGCTGTACGCACGCTCATTGTGGGGTCTCACGGCATATGGGTAGGGCCTCGGAGTGAGTGTTTTGTGTTGTCATGTTTTGTCATGATAATGTTTATTATCGAAGAGAGCTTTAGCAGGCTTTGCCAGCATTCTCAGCTCTCTGACTATACCAAATTACGCAACAACATTGACTTTCTTCGAACTGTGTCAAAATTATGACTTTGCAAGGACCCTGCTGTACTGTGAGCTGCCAAAATATTACACGTGGAATGCTTCTCGAAAAGTTTTTTTGCACAGAAAACTGAGTCGCTGTAGATGGTCATCCTGGTATCAGGGCAACATAAGCTCTTGGCCGTGTTTACACTGTACATCTGACAAATTTTTAATGCTTCTATCTCCGAAGCTTGCTTTACACTGTTACAGGTCCTACTTCCTTCGAAGACCTTAGGACTGTTGATGGGGAAGTTTGTCACACTTTTCGTGAGGCCTGCCTAAGGAGAGGTTTGTTGGAGGATGATGTGTAAACAAACATTCTTAAAATCCCGGGCAACGCCAGGTACTCCAGCTAGCGTATATATATAAAGAAGCATTCTGTGGTGCTGGGAGAGGGTGAGATACAAAATGTAATTTCTTTAAATGAAAACGTAATATTAAAACATGTAAACCGTTTTCGTTATTTATAGACAGTAAATTTATAATATATAAGTAATTAATATTTTAAAAAAGTATGAGCAGGGCCGGCGCTAGGCTTCTCTGCACCCAGCACTGTCCTGTGTAGCACTGTCTTGCCCCTTCCCTCCCCCGCTACCACCTTCCCGACACTCGCCCCCATGGGCTGTGCACACAACGCTTCTGCTTGTGGGAAAAAAACATTCTAAATGTAATTCCTGGAGCAGCTTACTTAATATTTAATAGTAAACCAGGAGTGCTCCTTTTATTTGGAATTTTAATATTTCATAGACTTTTTTTTGTGTAATCATTATAGTAAAGCCAGTGTTTGACAGTAATATACATCAAATTCTGTATATTCTTGAGCTAAATATGCAAAGTGTTTATGTTTAACTAAATATGTCCATCACGCAGTCTTTGATTCCACTGCAGCATGTGAACAGAGTGTGACTGGTAGCTTTGGCACACTTGCTTTGCAGAAATACACTGGGTGGTGCCAGTGTTGTGTCAGCAACTCAAATGTCTGCATCACATCCTATCAGGAAAGTGTCCTAAAGAAGTGCTAGAGATTTCAGCTGTCTGCAATGTAGTTAGGAGGTAATAATTAACTTTTTAACAGAGTTGCAGTAGAGTGCTAGGTTAGATGAAAGGAAATGGATGCATATAGCTTCTAAATACTGAATATTATACATGACAATGAAAGCATGGTAATTGAAAATATTGAACAATGTGCAATTATCAAGAGGCCTTATTATTGGAACATAGAGTACTAGCTATGGGGCAATACTGGCGTACTCAATGAAAATAAAAACTGTTAATGTATTGTAGGAAGAATGTGTTTGGTAAGACATACGCTTGTTACATAAACAGTACATCCAAGATGTCACCTTACACTGCAAATGCAGCTTTTACACTTTTCTAAGTTTAGTGGCTGTCAGATGCTTTTGAATTGTAGAGAGACTTAAAAAACAACAACTCTGTGTTTGATATTTACAATGGGAAATGAAGGTGTAGAAAGCGTTGCAATGTTTTCTGTTTACTGGACTCTACAAAAAACTGCACATAAGACATTTTTTTATAAATATACAATTGGTAAGTAATTTGTGATGGATTCTTTAAAACATGGAATTGATGAAAACAAAAAGTAGACAGAACACACAATCATACTGCATTCTGAGACCATTCATGTGTGGGGTTGCTTCTCAGCCAAGGGAGTGGGCTCGCTCACAATTTTGCCTAAGAACACAGCCATGAATAAAGAACGGTACCAAAACATCCTCCAAGAGCAACTTCTCCCAACCATCCGAGAACAATTTGGTGACAACAATGCCTTTTCCAGCATGATGGAGCATTTTGCCATAAGGCTCAAGTGATAACTAAGTGGCTCGGGGAACAAAACATCTAAATTTTGGGTTGTCACGGCTACAGCCACTTGAGACTCCTGGGAAGAGCCAGGCTTACTAGGTAGTATGAACTGAGGTGGTTTTAGGAATGACCTTTTCATGAAATATCACTAGCATGAAATAAAAGTAAATAGAATTTATTGAAGAACAAAAACTATATGGCAAAGTTCCACATTAAATCTCAATAACACAAAGTTCATGACATGCACTAACAGGTGCAGGGGTATAGCCCTGTTAGAAACAAAGTTCGAAGTACACACTGAACTGGTGTGGGGTGAAACCCCGAGTTCGACACAAGGCTAGGGCCTCAGGATAGAATGGAGGTCAATCACAGGGTTGAGCCCTGTAGTGTGACGGAGGTCTGAAACAGGGTTGAGCCCTGAGACGTGATGAGGGTCCGGAACTTGGTTGAGCCCTGCGATGTGATGAAGGTCCGGAGCAGGGTTGAGCCCTGCGATGTGATGAAGGTCCGGAGCAGGGTTGAGCCCTGCGATGTGATGAAGGTCCGGAGCAGGGTTGAGCCCTGCGGCGTAATGAAGGTCCGGAGCAGGGTTGAGCCCTGCAGCGTAATGAAGGTCCGGAGCAGGGTTGAGCCCTGTGGTGTAATGGGGTTCCGGTAAGGATAGACTGTAATGGTGCAGTTGACAACTGTAGAAGAAGTAACCCCAGTGTCCGTATGAGTCAATAATAACAAGTAAACAAAATAGTGTAGCGTAGAATGGAATAGTAGTAATAGAGCAGGATAACACGGAAAGACAATGGCAATGCTGAGCTCTGTAGTGCAGCTTATAACCTGTATCAGAACTTGAACCGGAACACGAGCAGGAATGTAGCGAGGTCCACAGCATACACCAGGCACAGCGGGGATCTGGCAGGAGTACAAGGAAGACCTGAAAGTAACGTTCCACAGACAATGAGGCATAGTTAGTAACAGACTTTATACTAGAGGTCTGTGATACATAGGAAGTTCAGAACATGTGACCCAAATAGAATTAGGTTTGGAATCATAAGCAATCAAGGAATCCAACAACCCGACGACACCTAAGAAACAAATGATCACTTTAAATCTATGCACACTGCATGTGATAAATGGCAGCAACCAGGATAGATCCTCCAATGACCACAATGGAACTTCGGCAAGTGTAGTTTATCTTTATGTACTGAAATAGTCAAAGTCCTGACAGTACCCCCCCCTTTTTGGGTGGTCTCTGAACACCCACCAGGTTTAAAAGGAAATTTAGCATGAAAATTACGTATCAACTTAGGAGCATGGACATCAGAGTCTTTAATCCAAGATCTCTCCTCCGGGCCGTAGCCCTTCCAGTCTACCAGATATTGCAACTGATTTTGATGCTTACGTGAATCCAGAATCTTATCAATCTTAAACTCCACTCCTCAAGAAGTTGTTATAGGAGGTACTTTAGGCAAACTGTCATGAAACTGATTAAGAATCAATGGTCTAAGCAAGGAGACATGAAAGGAGTTAGGTACACGCATAGTTGGAGGTAACTAACTTACATGCCACTGGATTGGTAATCTTTACAATACGGAAAGGCCCAATATACTGGGGGGCAAATTTCATAGTGGGTACTTTAAGTCGAAGATTTCTAGTGGATAACCAGACACGATCACCGACAGAATAATTAGGAACAGCCGAACGTTTTCTATCAGCAAAAATTATGAGAGGTTTTCCTAAGACACTTATGTACCTGTCTCCAAATTCCAGAAAAATGTTGGAGAGTAGCTTTGGCTGCTGGAACGTCCACTGTAGGAACTGATTGAAGCTCAGGAACTCGAGGATGCTGGCCACAGTTGGTGAAAAAGGGAGTTACACCTGTAGCAGACGAATAGTGAAAATTATGGGCAAACTCGGCCCAAGGCAAAAAATCCATCCAGTCGCCTTGAGAAGAGGAAATATACATTCTCAAGAAGGTCTCCAACTCCTGGTTCACTCTTTCGGTTTGTCCATTTGACTGAGGATGATATGCAGAACAAAATTGTAATTTAATTTGTAATGACGAACATAACACCCTCCAAAAACGAGCAACAAACTGAACACCATGATCAGACACTATTTCAGAAGGAAGTCCATGAAGACGAAATATCTCCTTGATAAAAATTTGTGCTAGTTTGGGGGCTGATGGAATTCATGCCAAAGGACAAAAATGGGCCATTTTGGTAGAAGATCCACCACTACCCAAATAACCGTACACCCCCTGGATTCGGAAAGATATGTAATAAAGTCCATGGAAAGATGGGTCCATGGTTGGGTAGTGGATGGAGGGGACCCACAGGAGACTGCCAGGAGGATTTATGTTGTACACATTTAGAACAAGAACGTATAAACTCTTGAATATCTATTTCAATGGAGGATCACCAATATGAACGTTGCAGGAATGAATACATTTTATGAACCCCTGGATGTCCAGAGTAACGAGAATTATGAGCCCAAGAAAGGAGTTTACCTCGTAATTCAGGTGCCACAAATATCCTTCCAGGAGGAGGATCAGGAGAGATGAAAGTTGAAGAAAATGCCAGAGGGTTTATTATAGGGTAACTTAGATCCACATTTTGTTCTTTCTCTTCCAACATTGAGCGAGAAAGTGTGTCTGCCTTTTTGTTCAATGAACCTGGATGATACCTGAGGATTAAATCAAAACGGGAGAAAAAGAGTGCCCAACGAGCCTGTCGTGGGTTCAAGCAATGAGCTGTCTTCAAATACAACAAATTCTTATGATCTGTAAAAATGGTAATTGGATGCTTTGCACCTTCTAGCAAATATCCATTCCGCTAATGCTAATTTAATAGCTAATAATTCTTGGTCCCCGATGGAATAGTTACTCTCAGCACTGGAAAACTTTCATGAAAAGAAACTACAAGACACTGTTCTCCCATCTGCGGCCACTTGGGACAAAATGGCACCAACTCCATAAGTGGACGCATCCACTTCCAATATAAATGGTTTCTCAACATCAGGTTGAATTAAAATAGGAGCCGCAGAAAATGCATCTTTGAGAGTCTGGAAGGCATTCAATGCCTCTGGGGACCACACTTTGGGATTAGCCCCTTTTCTTTTCATAGGAGAAATTGGGGCCACAATCGTTGAAAATGCTTTGATAAACTTTCTATAATAATTGTCAAAGCCTAAAAATTTTAATGAAGTGGGCAAAACCCAATCTTGTATAGCCTTCAGCTTCGCGGGGAGCATCTGAAGTTCGGAACCAGAGATAATATACCCCAAAAAGGGTATAACCGGGACCTCAAAAACACACTTAGAGATCTTACCGTAAAGCTTATTAGCTCGAAGATGACTTAGTACCTCTTTGACATGAATACGATGATCAGAAAGATTCCTGGAAAAAATTTAAATGTCATCAAGATAAACAATAACAAATTGATAAAGTATATCTCGGAAAATTTCATTCACAAACTCCTGGAACACTGCGGGAGCATTACATAAGCCAAAAGACATAACGAGGTTCTCATAATGACCATCTCGCATATTAAATGCAGTTTTCCACTCATCTCCTTTAATTCTGATCAAATATGCTCCCCTTAAGTCAAGTTTAGTAAACAGTCGTGACCCCTTGACTCTGTCGAACAGCTCTGTAATAAGAGGCAAAGGATATTTATTTTTTACCGTGATCTCATTTAAACCTCGAAAGTCGATACATGGACGAAGTCCGCCATCTTTTTTCTTTACAAAAAAGAATCCCGCTCCAGCAGGAGACGAGGAAGGCCTGATGAACCCCTTCCGCAGGTTGTCTTGCACATACTCCGACATGGCTTGAGTTTCAGGGACAGAGAGAGGGTATACTCTACCTTTGGGTGTCACTTTACCAGGAATAAGTTCAATAGGACAATCCCAGGGATGATGCGGTGGAAGTATGTCTGCCGCCTGTTCAGAAAAGACATCAGCAAACTCATGATAATGCTGTGGGAGAGAAGGTGGAACATCTACTTTTACTTCAGTCAATCGTACAAAAGGAATCAAACAACGTAGTTTGCATTTAGGACTCCAAGAAAGGATTTGAGAACAAGTCCAATCAATATGAGGATTATGAAGAGTTAACCATGGCAAACCAAGAACTATATCATACATAGAAGTAGGTATTACCAACAACTCTAAACTTTCTTCATGCAAAGCTCCAACCCTCAGCTTCATAGACTTTGTTTGATGCGTAACATATCAATTAGAAATTCTTGTCCCATTCACTGCAGAGAGGGAAGAGAATGGGATAATGACAACAGGAATCTGCAACTCTTGAACCAATGAAGACGAAATAAAGTTGCCAGCTGCACCAGAATCTACCAAGGCAGAAAACACTTGACATGAAGAACCAAAATCAAGAATACCAACAGAGACCAACAATCCTTTTTGGGGAAATTCCCTGAGAGAACCCCTAGTTTGACTTCCCCTCCATCAACTAGGGACGACCGTTTCCTGGCCTTTATTGGACATTTAGCCAAAAAATGTTCAGAGGACGCACAGTACAAACACAAATTAGAACGCCTCCTACGTTGCTTCTCTACTTCAGATAACTTAGATTTATTAATTTGCATAGGTTCATCAGTTGTACCATGAGAGGAACGAGACTGGGGAAGAGAAATTTTAGTATGCTCAGTACGACTCCTCTGAACCCCTCGTTCTCGCATCCGCTAATCAATTTTAATAGTCAATGAAATCAACTCATCCAAATTCTCAGGAAGATCCTGAGTCACTAACTCATCTTTAAGTTTCTCAGAAAGACCATTCCAATAGGCTGCACCTAATGCTTCATTATTCCAATTAAGTTCTGCCGCTATAGTTTGAAAACGAACCACATACTGACCAACTGGAGATGTTCCCTGTTTCAATCGCAAAATATCCACAGACGCGGCCACTGATCTTCCAGGTTCGTCAAATATCCTCTTAAAAGTAGAAACAAAAGCTTGATATTTAGACATTAAAACATCATTTCTCTCTTATAAAGGAGAGGCCCATTCAAGAGCAGTACCAGACAATAATGACATTATATAAGCCACTTTAATACGAGGGGTGGAAAAACTTTGCGGTAATAACTCAAAATGAATCTCACATTGATTGAGAAATTTTCTGCAGGTTTTTGGATTACCGTCATAAGAGGTTGGAGTCGGTAGACGTAAATGAGAAGCAGAAACCACTGATGCATTTGTAGCAGGTATCTTAAATTTATCCAAACGTGTAGAAAGATTCTGTAAACATTGCAAAACTTGAACTTGTGTATTTTCCTGTACTTCCAGACGGGCGGTCAAACCCTGGAGCAACTGTACCCAAGTAGCCTATTCCAGATCCAGGTTCATTTAATTTTCTGCACAAACTGTCACAGCTACGGACACTTGAGACTCCTGGGAAGAGTCAGGCTTACTAGGTAGTATGAACTGAGGTGGTTTTAGGAATTACTTTTTCATGAAATATCACTAGCACGAAATAAAAGTAAATAGAATTCATTCAAAAACTGTATGGCAAAGTTCCACATTACATCTCAATAACACAAAGTTCATGACATGCACTTACAGGTGCAGGGGTATGTCCCTGTGAGAAACAAAGTTCGAAGTACACACTGAACTGGTGTGGGGTGAAACCCCGAGTCCGACACGAGGCTAGGGCCTCAGGATAGAATGGAGGTCAATAACAGGGTTAAGCCCTGTAGTTGACGGAGGTCCGGAACAGGGTTGAGCCCTGAGATGTAACAAGATCCGGAACAAGGTTAAGCTCTGAGATGTAATGAAGATCCGGAGCAGGGTTGAGACGTGATGAAGGTCCGGAACTGGGTTGAGCCCTGAGACGTGATGGAGATGTGGAACAGGGTTGAGCTCTGTGGTAGGAAGAAGATCCGGAGCAGGGTTGAGCCCTGCGGCAGGATGAAGATCCGGAGCAAGGTTGAGCCCTGCGGCAGGATGAAGATCCGGAGGAAGGTTGAGCCCTGCAATGTGATGAAGGTCCGGAGCAGGGTTGAGCCCTGCGGCATAATGAAGGTCCAGAGCAGGATTGAGCCCTGCGGCATATTGAAGGTCCGGAGCAGGGTTGAGCCCTTAGACATGATGGAGATCTGGAACGGGGTTGAGCCCTGCGGTAGGAAGAAGGTCCGGAGCAGGGTTGAGCCCTGCGGCAGGATGAAGATCCGGAGCAAGGTTGAGCCCTGCAATGTGATGAAGGTCCGGAGCAGGGTTGAGCCCTGCAGCGTAATGAAGGTCCAGAGCAGGGTTGAGCCCTGCGGCGTAATGAAGGTCCGGAGCAGGATTGAGCCCTGCGGCGTAATGAAGGTCCGGAGCAGGGTTGAGCCCTGCGGCGTAATGGGGTTCCGGTAAGGATAGACTGTAATGGTGCAGTTGACAACTGTAGAAGAAGTAACCCCAGTGTCCGTATGAGTCAATAATAACAAGTAAACCAAATAGTGTAGCGTAGAATGGAATAGTAGTAATAGAGCAGGATAACAACGGAAAGACAATGGCAATGCTGAGCTCTGTAGTGCAGCTGTTAACCTATATCAGAACCTGAACTGGAACACGAGCAGGAATGTAGCTAGGTCCACAGCATACTCCAGGCATAGCGGGGATCTGGCAGGAGTCCAAGGAAGACCTGAAAGTAACGTTGCACAGACAATGAGGCATAGTTAGTAACAGGCTTTATACTAGAGGTCTGTGATCCATAGGAATGTGACCCAAATGGAATCAGGTTTGGAATAATAAGGAATCAAGGAATCCAACAACCTGACGACACCTAAGAAACAGATGATCACTTTAACTCTCTGCACACTGCATGTGATGAACACCAGCAACCAGGATAGATCCTCCAACGACCACAATGGAACTTTGGCAAGTGTAGTTTATCTTTATGTACTGAAATAGTCAAAGTCCTGACATGGGTCCATGGCCAGGAAACTCCCCAGACCTTAATCCCATTGAGAACTTGTGGTCAATCCTTAAGAGGCGGGTGGGACAAACAAAAACCCACAAATTCTGACAAACTCCAAGCATGGATTAGGCAAGAATGGGCGGCCACCAGTCAGTATGTGGCCCAGAAGTTGATGGACAGCATGCCAGGGCAAATTGCAGAGGTCTTGAAAAAGAAGGGTCAACACTGCAAATATTGACTCTTTGCATAAACTTAATGTAATTGTCAACAAAAGCCTTTGACACTTATGAAATGCTTGTACTTTTACTTCAGTATGCCATAGTAACATCTGACAAAAAGGTCTAAAAACACTGAAGCAGTAAACTTTGTGAAAACCAATACTTGTGTCATTCTCAAAACTTTTGGCTATGGCTGTAGCGTACACATGACTTTGTTACTCCAATTTTGTTTGCCACGCACTCTTCACATATGTGGCTATAGAAGCAAAATCTCTTGCACTCATTGCTTTGATTACAGAAAATCTGTTATTAGGCCTTGAAATAAGCAAACTGGCAGCCTGTCAATCCATTTTTAATGCAGCTGACAAGTTGATTTTTCTTGCGGTTGTATTAGTGCTGCCACACCTTGCCAGTCACTGCACTTACTACTTGTTCTTTACATGCAACTGAAAATGTAAAGCTCTTCACGATACAGGATGTAGTTTATATACAAAGCCCTTTCCACTGCACCCTCTTACATATTTTCTTTAGTACCTACAATCTTACCCATCTCTCCAATCTGCCAAAGACCTACATCCATAACATTAAATCTCCAGCACTCACTACAAAATTTAGGGCTCGTCATGTCTATATACACTATGTAGACAAAAGTGATTGGATACTGACAGCAAAAAAACATCAAGACTTTATTGACATCTGTACTTTGTGGGTCCACCACATGCAGTGATTACTGCAGACACCCTTCTTGGCAAACTGTCCTTAAGTTCCTGGACAACAGCAGGGAGTATGTTTTGCCATTCTGCCTTAAGTACAGTGACCAACTATGACACTGAAGAAGGCCGAGTCGGCCTAGAATGCACACGTCGCTCCAGTTTGTCCCAGAGGTTCTTAATGGGGACCCTGATAGACTCTAAGCTGGCCAGTCCATCCGGGTTACCGAGTTTTCTGTATACCAGCCCATCGACACCCTGGAAACATGGCAGGTGGCTTTGTTGTCCTGATAAAAACATAAGTTGTTTCCGTAGAACTGCAAGTGCATGGGCCTCCTTACGAAGTGTACTTGTAGAAACTGACACATTAGTGGCCATTTGGAACTCGTGTGCAATGATATGCATTTCGTTTGCACGGGGTGTCCAATCACTTTCGTCTACATAGTGTATTCTGGATGCCCTTCTCTACTTCTGAGCATGTATGCTTGCTGATGCGTGTGTAATAAAGCTCAATTTGAGCTTCAAGTGAAATTAGCTAAGTTATCTAAACTTCCACTGCCTTCCACTCTCAGCTCCAAAATTTCACTTGTGCTGCATTAGTACTCTCAAATGTACCGCCTCACCTGATCTGACTAATCCCTTAACTTTCAACCTTTTTAGAGTGCTGTGGAAAACATCTTCTGGGAAACTTATTAAATCCCTTGATACAGTTAGTGACAGCTCATGTTATCACATGCACGTGTCCTCCCAGAGGCATAGAGATACTTGTTCAGAGTTTTGGTAGTTCATATGGCCACTATCAAGTAACGGAATTACGGTATGGCCTTACCTGGGTGACATTCTTGGGACAACAAAGTAGAAGCTTATTGCCAAATACAGGGTAGACCAGGTGGTGATGTTCCTACATGTATTCCTTTGGATAATTATCTATACAGCAAATAATCATCTGATGCTTTCTCAATAGTTACTGTTCTTGTAAGTATAAACACAGCAAAATACAGTGTATTTGTCATATGAAAGAATTGTGAAGTCTTGCATGCGGTGTCAATAAGACATTGTCTCATTGGGATGTAGTCAGCATCCTGCCATGTGGGATGCCGATGGTCGAAATCCCTACAGCATTGGGATCCCAGCACCAGAATCCCAACTGCTGGCATCCTGTAGGTATTGGGTGTTAGGGGAAGGGTTAGCCATTAGGGGGAGGGTTAGGTTTAGGGTGCATGGAGGGGGAGGTTAAGTGTAGGCACCGGGGAGGGAGTGCTAGGTTTAGGCACATGGGGGGAGGGGTAAGGATTAGTCTTACCTTAGTTCCCTAATGGCTGTCGGTATTCTGACCAGCGGCATCCCAACAGCCGGGATCTCATACCCAACCCATCTCATCCACTATAGCAGGGTTGGGATACTTTTTTTCCGCTGAGGTCCATTTTGATATATATAACATTATGTGCGGGCCAGTGCAAGTCACACCCCCTATGCATGACGTATCATGGGGATGGGACCACAATCATCGGTGATTACAGCAATGCCCGGAGCATCCTGAGGATGCACTGAGGAGCTGTTAGGATGCTTGAGTTGGTCACACCGCTGCCCTAAGGACACTCCAGGCCGCACTGCTGCATATATTCTGGCTGCAGGGTGCCGTTCAGATGAGGCTAGCAAAAAAAAGCTCAGAGGGCCAGACCAAATGATTCCGCGGACCTTATACGGCTCCTGGGCAGGAGGTTCCCCATCCCTGCACTATAGGTATTCTTCATTGGGAAATGTATATGCAAGACCTTCAACTCCCATCTATTCACTCAGTGGTATCACAGGTAGGATTCTCTAGATCACAGGTTCTCAAACTCGGTCCTCAGGACCCCAAACAATGCATATTTTCCAGGTCTCCTCACAGAATCACAAGTGAAATAATTATCTCCACCTGTGGAGCTTTTAAAATGTCAGTGAATAATGAATACACCTGTGCTCCTGCTGGGTGACATGGAAAATGTGAACTGTGTGGGGTCCTGAGGACCGAGTTTGAGAACCTCTGCTCTAGATCATGTCATCAGACATACATGTCTTTAAACACCTTGAATGATGACATAATCCAACACTACTGAATCCTGGAGTGTTTTTCTCAGCACAAGAATTTGCTCACTACAGACCCCAGCTCCAAAAGTTGGGGCTCTTATCTCATACAGAAATGACCAAACTGTGAGGTCATGTAGACTGAACAGTTGTTGGCAAGATGCAAGGGAGTCCTGTGAAATTAGGATTCTCAAATACAAAAAAAAATCTTCCTATTTCTACTTCAGGGTCCATAGGGTATCCACAGGATACCTTGGGGTATAGGTGTGATGTCAGTCATCGGGCACCATAGAGTTAAGCTTTCAGCCTCCCAGGATGCACTAGGGTCCCCCTCCTATACCCCGCCCCCGAGCCAAGGCACCTCAGTTTAGTTTGGTGCCCGGCCAGAGTCGGGTGCACCTGTTGGAGTGGGGGCTAAGAAGAGCCCCTGAAGCTTTTGTGCATGCAGCTGTGGCTGCACATCTGGATGTACAGCATGGACAGTCAGTCCTGACGTCCATGCTGTCTTCCCTACACCCCCGCCGGTACCAGAACGCCGGTACCGATCCGGGGATGCTGGTGAGCATCTGGGGTCACAGCTAGCGATGACCCCAGATGTTCCGGACCATGGCCGGATTCAAGGGGGACAGCAAGGTAAGCAGCGGGGTCCCGCGGTGGGTCCCCGCTGTTACATGGTCCTGAGTCCCCAGGCAGGGGGCTCCCTGGGGACTGGCTGCAGCGTGGAGCCAGGTAAGAACCTGCGCTTCCACTACCCCCCTTGGACAGCGGACCGCAGCAGAGCGGTAGCGCTGCAGCGTCCCAGGGCTTAAATGCATGCCAGGGGAGCGCGCCTTCCCTGTCTCACAGCCGGCGCCTCCCCCGCTGCACACAGCCCTCTGCACTCTGCCGACTGGCCCTGTGGCAGCGCTCCTGCCCCAGGCCAGCCTCCTCTCTGCTCCTCGGCGGCCATCTTCCTGAACGCATGGTGAATGCTGCTGGAAGCCTGGAAGGAAGCATCTTGGTCTGGGTCCCCCCGCATACCTCTCCTCCGCTGTGGTCAGGTCTGTGTATGCAGCGCTGTGTCCTACCAGACCCTGTGTCTGCGTAGTTGAGTGATCAGCGCTGGTTAGTGCAGGAATTGATTTTCTTTGCATTGTATGTGACTGTGCTAGCGCTGCTGCCTGTATCTTCTATTCTGACTGTCAGCTTTATTACTGTCCCTGTTCTTTCTGCTAAGCCCTTGCGGTGCGGTGCTGCAGGGTGGTCTCTCACCTCTTTAAAATACAATTGGTGAGAGGGGTCACATACTTAGTACCATCATGTCTGAAACTGATTTTCCTCTTCGGCTACAGTGTACTACGTGTACTCCGGCTACAGTGTACTACGTGTACGCGGAGGGGGAGGGTAGCGTGGAGGGCCTCTGCCGGCAGTGTTTGTCAATGGCGCGGCCTCTTACGGTTACAGCACCGGTACAGGAGCCGTCCTGGGCTTGTTTCGCTCAGGCGCTTACAACCTTAGTGGGCCAGTTAGCTCCGCAGCCCGTGTTTACACAGATGGGTTTGTCCCAGCAGTCAGTGGTGTCGTCACCCATGCAGGGTTTCCCAAGACAATTGGTGGTACCCCGCAGTCTCCCTATTTCCCCTCTCCCGGTTTCTCAGGAGCCGGCCTGGGTTAACTCCCTGACGAGTTCTGTACAGCACTTGTCGGATGTGTTGCAGGGGGAGACTGTGATGCGGCCACATAAACGGCCGGTGGCATCTCTGTCGGCTCCTTATGAGGATGACGAAGGGACATCTGATGATGGGGAGATTCTGGATCCTTACGATCAGGAACCTCTCCATACTAAGGATGCTGACGCTAGGTCCAAGGTATATATTCCTGGACTTATTCGGGCAGTCCGCACAGCCTTGGTGATTGAGCACGAAGTTCCCCCAGCTGCTAAATCCAAGTATGCCTTTATTAAGGATGTGAAGGGTGACGCCACAGTCTTTCCTCTTTCGGGTCAGTTAATGGACCATTTAGAGGAGGCGTGGAAACAGCCTGGTAAGCGATACCAGCCACAGAGGCGCCTGGCAGTGGCTTATCCGTTCGCGGATAATTATTTTGCTAAGTGGGAATCCCCTCCACAGGTGGATTCTCATGTGACACGTCTTGTCCGTAGTCCCACATTGCCGATGCCATCCATGTCCTCCCTTAAGGATGCTACGGACCGCAAGGTGGAGATCTGCCTGAAGTCCGCTTATTCCCTTGCGGGGGGGGCTGCGCGGCCGGCTATGGCCATTTGCTGGGTTGCCAGAGCGATGGAGCGCAGGGCGGATTCATTGGAGGCGTCCTTTGATTCCGACTGTCCGGCCGAACAAACGGAGTTGATTGGTAATCTCCGTGATTCGGCCACATATATCAACGAGGCGGCCTTAGACATTAGTACACTGGTGTCACAAATTTCTTCAGCAGCGGTGGCTGCTCGTCGCACCTTGTGGTTGCGATCCTGGAAGGCGGACGCTGACTCCAAAAAGGGATTGGAGGCGTTGCCCTTTAACGGAGAAGTTCTCTTCGGTCCAGATCTGGACAAGATTGTGGCCACGCTAGCGGGAGCCAAATCGGCATGTCTCCCGTCGGCCGCGGCTCCTTCTGGTTCAGGACCATCGTCCTTTCGGTCTTATAGGGCCCAGGGCAGGCCCAAACCACAGTCTTTTCCCCGAAAGGCTGGCCCCAAAAAATCGGCCAAGCCCCAGAAGCAGGCATGGAGTACCAGACGTCCGGCCCCTAAGCCTGATGACAAGCCTGCGGCCTGACGGTCCGGGCCTCCCGTTGGGGGATCCCAAAGTGGGAGGCCGCCTGCTGCAGTTCGCCCGGTGTTGGTCGGTCACCACGACAGACACTTGGGTTCTCGAGGTGGTCTCCCACGGGTATGCCCTCTCTTTCCGGCACAGACCCCCGGCTCAATTCTTCACCATGGGTCTACCATCAGACCGGAACAAGGCCACGGAGCTGCGGAAGGTCTTGCACACTATGCTCCAGGCTGGAGTTATAGTGCCTGTTCCATTCTCCCAGAGGGGCCAGGGTTTCTATTCAAATCTTTTTTTGGTGCAGAAACCCAATGGGTCGTATCGTCCGATTCTCAACCTCAAAGCTCTCAACAAGTCTTTGCGGGTGCCGAAGTTTCGGATGGAGACCCTACGGTCCATCATTCTGGCGCTGGAACCTGGAGACTACATGGTGTCATTGGACATACAGGACGCTTACCTGCATGTCCCTATTCTTTTGCGCCATCAACAGTTCCTCAGGTTTGCAATCCGCAGCGACCACTTTCAGTTTCGGGCGTTACCTTTTGGCCTGGGGACAGCTCCGCGTGTGTTCACCAAGGTGATGGCGGTCATGGCGGCTTCTCTGCGGCTGCAGGGAGTCCGCATGTTTCCGTACTTGGACGACCTGTTATTAGTGGCAGGATCTCCAGAGCTCCTTCTACGCCACTTGGACCTGACCATTGCGCTGCTGCAACGGCATGGCTGGTTAATCAACTGGCAGAAGTCCACTCTAATCCCGTCTCAGCGGATTCTGCACCTCGGAGCCTTATTGGACTCGGGACAGCAAAGGATCTTTGTGACGGAGGAAAAGATCTCTGCTTTACAGTCGAGGGTGCGCAGTTGTCTGCACAGCCGCCGGGTGTCTCTACACTCGGCGATGAGGTTACTGGGCTCCATGGTGTCAGTGTTCGACATGGTGGAATATGCCCAGTTTCACTCCAGACCTCTGCAGCACCTGATCCTGTCCAAGTGGAATGGGCTGCCTCAGTCTCTATAGTCCCAGACGATAGTGCTCACCCCGGAGGTTCGCCTGTCCCTTGCCTGGTGGTTGCAGACGATCCATCTCAGCAGGGGACGTCCGTTCTGGTTACCAAATTGGGTCCTGTTGACAACGGACGCCAGTCTTCGGGGCTGGGGAGCAGTTTCGGGTCCACACTTGTTCCAGGGCAGGTGGACGCCGACAGAAGCGGAGCTTCCAATAAATATCTTGGAACTCCGTGCGGTCTTCAATGCTCTCCAGCAGGCACATCGGGTTCTCCAGGGTCGTCCGGTGCAGGTCCAGTCGGACAACGCTACCACCGTGGCCTACATAAACAGGCAAGGAGGAACCCGAAGTCGGGCAGCTCTCGTAGAGGTGTCTCGGATCCTGGTATGGGCGGAGCGCAATCTTCCGGCCATATCAGCGGTCTTCATCCCGGGAGTGCTAAATTGGGAGGCGGACTTTCTAAGTCGCCAGGACGTTCATCCGGGGGAATGGTCCCTGCACCCGGACGTTTTTCAACTGCTGGTGATCAGGTGGGGTCTTCCAGAGATCGACCTCATGGCGTCCCGGCACAACAACAAGTTGCCGGTGTACGGGTCTCGCACAAGAGACGAAGAGGCGTCTCTGGTGGATGCTCTGTCCGTCCGGTGGACGTTCCGGTTCGCATACCTGTTTCCTCCGGTTTCCCTTCTTCCATGGGTAATCCGGAAATTCAAACAGGAAGGAGGGACGCTCCTGTTGATAGCTCCCGCGTGGCCCAGACGGCACTGGTTCTCAGACCTTCAGGGTCTGTCCGTGGACAGTCCTCTGCGGTTGCCGCTACGACCGGACCTTCTGTCGCAGGGTCCTTGTCTTCACCCGGACCTGGCTCGGCTGTCTTTGATGGCGTGGCTGTTGAGACAGCCATGTTGAGGTCCAGGGGGTTTTCCAGCTCTGTGGTGCGTACCATGTTGCGAGCTCGGAAACCGTCGTCCGCGAGGATATATCATCATGTGTGGCATACGTTCTTCCAATGGTGTCGACCGAGAGGTTATGCACCACGGGATTTTCATCTGTCTAGGATACTTGCCTTCCTACAAGCGGGACTAGATCTTGGGCTTCGCCTTGCTTCTTTGAAGGTACAGGTTTCGGCCCTATCTGTCTGGTTTCACCGTAGGATTGCTACAATCCCGGATGTGCGCACCTTTATGCAAGGTGTTCTCTGCATTCAGCTGCCATTTGTTCCACCTGTGGCGCCTTGGGATTTGGCTGTGGTCCTGAGGGCTCTCCAGGGACTGCCGTTTGAACCACTGGGCTCAGTGGATCTTAAATGGCTGACAGCTAAGACTGTTTTCCTTCTGGCCATAGTTTCGGCCAGACGTGTTTCTGATTTAGGGGCTCTCTCTTGTAGACCCCCTTTCTTGATTTTTCATGGGAACAGGGCAGTGCTCCGCACTCGGCCTGAATTTCTTCCCAAAGTTGTTTCCCAGTTTCATGTTAACGAGGAAATAGTTGTTCCGGCCTTTAACTCACCTGGTCTTTCTGTGGGTGAGGCCACTTTGGATGTTGTGCGGGCCTTAAGGACTTATGTTGACCGCACTTCTTCCTTTAGGAAGTTGGACGCCTTGTTTGTCCTCTATGGCTTCCGTAAGAAGGGTTGGCCTGCTTCAAAACAAACTTTGGCAGCCTGGATCCGTATGGCTATTTCTGAAGCTTATCTTCATGAAGGTCTGCTGGTTCCTCCTTCTTTGAAGGCTCATTCCACTAGGTCTGTGGGTCCTTCGTGGGCAGCTCGACGTGGTGCCTCTGCAGTCCAGATCTGCAAGGCTGCTACGTGGTCCTCTGTCCATACCTTCGTGAGGTATTACAGGTTTGACACCTTCGCCTCTCAGGATGCTTCCTTCGGGCGGCGGATTCTCCTTTCAGCACAGGAGCGTCCCCACCCTTAAAGAATACTGCTTTGGGACTTCCCCAAGGTATCCTATGGACCCTGAAGTAGAAAATATGAGATATGGTAAGAACTTACCTTTGTTATCTCTATTTCTACGAAGTCCATAGGGTTCCATAGGACTCCCGCACTGTCGCACCTGTGCTGCAGATGGGCTTTGGTCTGGTCACCGGTTTTCCCGTCTCCCTCTGGTGAGAGTGTGATTCTTGTGTGTATCCAGATCTTCTTTCTCTCTCTTCCTTCTCCTCTTCCGGCCTATGGCTTGGTAACTAACTGAGGTGCCTTGGCTCGGGGGCGTGGTATAGGAGGGGGACCCTAGTGCATCCTGGGAGGCTGAAAGCTTAACTCTATGGTGCCCGATGATTGACGTCACACCTACACCCCAAGGTATCCTGTGGAACCCTATGGACTTGTAGAAATAGAGATAACAAAGGTAAGTTCTTACCATATCTCATATTATTTACCATAAGATTTTGAAAAAAAACCCATTCTGTGGTGCATCCCTAAACGTAATCCTGCTTCTGGTACCAGTCTACAGATTGTGGACTTTCTTCAGAATTAGACATGGTCCTTGCTCTCACAACCCTGAAAGTTTTGCTGTCTGCCCTTTTTAAAAAAATTAATTTTTTATTGAATTCAAAAGGACATAGAATAAAATAATATAAAGAGCACACATTACATTCACATTACATCGCATAAGAACATAGAGCCTGTAGTACAAAGAGTTGTCATGTGAGGCGTAGACTGTCTTACCCTTATTGTTTTTCTAAACACCAAAAAAAAAAATTCCAAGTAGTAAAAAGAATTAGACGTCATGTCAAGTATCTATTTTGTGACACAAAGGGATCTTCATTGTGAAGGTCTGGGTTTGTTGTGGACCTGGGGTGGTGACAGGAGCAGACACAGAAGCAGATTTAAATAAAAAGGTGGAGTTTTTAATAAGTGATTTAGCAGACTAGGGAATGGCAAAAGAAAAAGTCCAGGTTTAGCACTAAAGTACACTTGATAACGGTGGTGAAGCAAATGGGAGAATGTCCATATAGTGACAGGCAGGAAATGTCCAGTATACAGGTTTGGTGAGCTGTAACGAAGTGCAGGCAGAGGTAATGAAGTCCAGCTGGGAGTTATAGTGTGAGGCAAGGTGCAGGGAAAACAGCAGGTTCAGGTACTCAGGCATGGGAAAGGTAAATGGAGGGTGCAGGGTGAGTCCAGCAGGTTTGGAGCAGGCAAGATAACAGGCTAGTAGTGCTTCCAGGCGGACAGGTAAGGCACAGGTACTCTCTCTCAGCCGCAGCTGAGAAACACGTTGCACTGGCAATGAATGAAGGCTCTGGACCTTCCTAAATACCAGATGCCGTGCTGTGACTGGCTGGAAAGAGCACATGACCCACCAGGATTGGACAGCTTGAATCACATAACCTGAGGCAAGATGGCAGCGCCCATGCCAAACGGAATGGAAACACCACCAGGCCTCAGTGACAATGTGCCCGCACAGAACCAAGCGCAGCCAATGCCCCTCACCAAACATCAGCACCGCTGCCAGAGACCCCTCGCCACAATGACCTCAGAGGTAATACCCGGTGACCACCATGCTGAGAAACCCTGGCTGCTTTTAAGTTTGATCTCCATAAGCCTTTTCAAGAGGTCTTCTTCAGAATGGTGGCACTTTGACATGACGGGTGGCTTCTGATGTATTTACAAATGTGTGTAACCGATAGATATGTGCGGTTTCCGTTTTACTCGGATTTACTCTGTTCTTTTCGCCAAAATGATCGCAAGTTCGGATTTATTTTATTGGCTATCCAAAATACGTGATAGCCGATAGCCAATTAAATGCTGTTTTTGAGATCCGAACATATCCGAGTAAAACCGAACCCGAACATTTCTAGTAACCGAGTACTCTGCCTTTTATTGTCATGTAGGACGCATGTCTCTTTTGCTGGCCCATTGCAGATTGCTTTAGGAATTTGTCATACTTTGGATCTTGTCAGGAGAAATTTGGTTTATCTTTCCAGGACAAGGCAATTTAAGAAGGTAGATTAAGCTGGCCATACACCAGACCAACATTCCTCCAACCATCCAACTAGTTGGTTGGTTGGAATGAAACTCCGGTAATGTATGGGAGCAAATGAAAATCATCAATTTCCTTCCAAACAGCAGAAAACATGAAAAGGTTATTCAGGCAAGTTTGTTAAATCTGTTTGATTTAAAAAACTTGTCTGAACAACAGCTTCCTTCCGTTTTCCGGTGTTTGGGAGAAAATGGCTGATTTTCATTGCTCCCATGCATTACCGGATTTCCATTCCAACCAACCAACTAGTTGGATGGTTGGAGGAAAGTTGACCTGGTGTATGGCCAGCTTACCTTTTTCTCATTCATCCAAACATACTCCTGCAAGATGCAGGCTTACAAGGGGTACAGGTGTGAGTTGCCAGAAATAATAAGAGCTCATTCTACACATTTGCTGGGGCCTACCTGGGCAATCCGGTCTCAGCAGATGATATATGAATAATAAGTAGGGTGGTCATCTATTCATTCCTTTACCAAACATTTACTTCTAGATGCAACAACTTCTGCAGATGCTCAAAAGTAGGTTTTGGACTACTTATGGCGCAACAGGGGCATAACAGGCAGCCTTAGTGAACAGTGGGTCCTATCGCCAGTGAGGACTAGACACTAACAGGTAAATGGAAAAGGTTTGGGTATCTTTTTGGGCACCAATCCCCTATGGAATTTGCAAACTATTTCAACAGTAAAACGAATACACAGGAGGAAATATCCATGATTAATAAGTATAAAGACAGTTATCATTTTCTTTCAATTCAGTAATTTTATTAGTAATAAAATGGAGTATAGATTACTCTAGCAAAAGAGAATAACAAATCATCAATGAAAGCAGTTTAATACCAGATTGGTATGCACTGGGACCCCTTGACCACCAGATCCTGGGATCTCCAGAAATCTATCAAGGGGATGGAGGAGTAATCCCCAATGTGTAAATCCTTCCTTGTGTCCTTCTCAGTGGAGTCAAACAAGCACCGCCAACATGGTGCTTAAGCAACGTATTGTCACACATCACATATGCCTTGAGGAAGACCCACAGAGAGGTCAAAATGCGTTGGAAGTGCTTGTATGACTCCACTGAGAAGGACACCAGGAAGGATTTACGCATTGGGGCTCACTCCTCCATTCCCTTGATAGATATGAGGAGATCCCAGGGTCCGGAGGTCAAGGGGTCCCATGCTTACCAATCTGGTATGAACAACTTTCATATATACATTTTGGTTTTTTACTACTGATGATTTGTTATTCCCTTTTGTAAGTGTAATCTATACTCTATTTTTTTTATAAAATTACTGTATTTTAAGAAAAAGTATTAGTATTTATGACTGTATGTTAGGTAATTTACCCAAAGATTGTTTCTCCTTACTGTGTATTAGTTATACTGTTGAATATATTTTGCAAATTTCCTAGGGGATTGGCGTCCAAAGAGATACACAAACCTTTTCCATTTACCTGCAGATGCTCAGTTTGGAGGTAAAACCTTAGACACAAGTAATGGATGTTATTAAGGCGTGACAAACTGCATCAACAATGTGTTTTTGGGAGCAGCTCGGATTGTGCACTAGAGCTAAAGTGCCTTAAGCCAATGCACCCTCCATCCAATGTTATATCCACTATTAATATATTCTCTTCAATGCACTTTATCAATGTGTTTACATAGAAACTAATAGGTGTGACTGATGTGTAGACCGTTATTTATAATCATCATCTATGTTACAGATGTGTCCTCATACATCTAGCCTCCTTGCGTGTTAAACAGCCCTTCTAGTCGCGCCATGCCATAGCGTGACTAGGTAGCGCCGAGCATCTTTTCGTGCGACTATTTACATTTAAATGCATCTTATTCACACAGCGATGCAAATAGGTAGCACAAGCAGCTTCTGCTGATTAAAATGATATGCAGCATGTCTATGTTCTGTGAGCGACTGCTGGTGAATCTGTTTGCGCCATGCTACGTTACAGTGTCAGTGGCTGTAACACTCGCAACCACACACAAAACATAGGCATGCTGCATATAATTTTAATCACCAGATGTTGTTTGTGTCCTGTTCACATCACTTTGCGAATAAGATGCATTTGAAGGCAAAAAGTCACATGAAAAGTTGCCCAGCGCTACCGAGTCACACGGACGTGCGTTATGTGTGGCACGACTTGTAGCGCACGGAGGATAGATGTGGACACATCTGTATGTTTTTGCAGACGATACATTTATTTCATTTTCCGACATCTTTAGATTAAAACCTGTAATGAGCATAAAGCCTCTCACCTCCTGTTTAATGATAACAACATTGTTGCTGATTTTCTGCACGCTCAAAGGCATTTTAGTAACTGGTGGTTTTCCTTACATACAGGAAAGCCTTTACATGTGGTCTCATTACAAAATGAGCACAGAGGTCCTCACCAGAAAAGAGCTAAATTATAAAAACATTTTTAAAACTTGTATGAAACACAAACTTGACTATATTATTTCCAGTGCTTTAGAGTATTTTGTTTTTAAACAAAAATTATAATAAAGCTAAGGTTTACTAACGCATGTTTCTATTCTATTGTTTTTGTGTCACATATGACTTGGGTGAATTCCAGAAGCAGTTTTACCGGGAATCAGTATGACATACCGCCAGACATAAGCCCGGCGGATGTAATACCGATGCCGGAAGGCAGAAGACTGAAGATCCCGACAGGGTAAGTATTTTAACTATCCCTTACCCTCTCTGCCCCCTAACCCTCCTTTAGGGGTGCCTAACCCTAACCTCCCCATAGGGCGCCTGAACCTAACCCTCCTGGGGGGGTGCCTAAGCCTAACCCCCCTTCCCCTAGCCTAACCCTTCCAGGGGTGTGCCTAACCCTGTCCCCCCGAAAGCCCCTAAACCTAACCCTCCCCCCTGGCTGTCCACTGCCGACGCCCGACCTACCTTCTTTCGGTAGGCCGGGCGTCGGTATTTCGGCGGGTGGATAATGATGGGCGTCGGGATTTCAATGCCTATCATCAGTCCCATGCCGAGATTTCACTGTCGGGAAGCCGGTGGATGGCATTTCGAGTGCCGGATTCCAGACCGCATACCGTTTTATCGCTTTGAATATTTTTACAGTGCAGCTGTAGTAGGGGAAGGATAGTGGGCAGTATTATCACACTATTCGAGTTGAGTGCGGGATGCCGGTACTCAGGATCCCGGCGGTAAATCCTGAAGCTGGCATCCCGACAGGGTTAGGATTAGAGATGTGCGCTGACCCCCGTGTTTTGGTTTTGGATCTGTATCTCCTCTTGTTTTTTGGATCTGTATTTTTTCTAAAAATCATAAAAACAGCTAAAATCACATAATTTGGGCCTGTTTTTGTTCCTACAGTATTATTAACCTCAATAACATTTATTTCCACTCATTTCCAGGCAATTTTGACCACCTCACATATTGATTTTTTAATCTAGTTAAAGGCCAAAAAGTTGCATTCAGCTAGCTGGCTGACTAAGCTAAGCGACAGCAGTGGGCGGCACTAACATGTGGCAGTTCAGCTTCGAACATAGCACAGAGTGGCATTGCAGTGGTAGACAGGATGGCAGTTTAATAAACTACAACCCCTAGGAGTTTTAAAACCAAGAATGTTTTCCTTAACTAGTTCAGAAGCCTGACGGAGTTGGAATGTTTATGGACTGAAGACAGGGAAAGGACGAAAGGATTGATTAGTTTTTAATTTTATTTAATTTAATATTTTTATTCTTAAAAAAATTGTGAGGGAAGCTCAGTCTAGGATCAAGTTCTTCAGTTCCTAAAAGACATCTTTGATCTGGAGGAGATTTTTTACTTTTGTATTCATCATGATCTAGTAAAAAAATTACAGATTAATAAGAGGTGGTATCTGAAATTATTCACCTCAGGGTGCGCTCACATAGACATAAGGATACATGTAATACAATAAAATATTTTATTAAAATTACACAGTATTAACATATAAAAAACATTTATAAATCAGCATCTAAATGGCCATTCTCACATGTTCATCATAATGGATCAATAATAGCATGTGTGAACAATCAAATGTCCACATGTATAAATAAGTATATTGATCTCCTTTAAGGCTGTAATTATGTCCAAATAGAGCAATATTGCACTCACGTCCCATCAATAATTGTACTCCTTATTAGGGGGGGTAATGAGATTTCCAAAGCAAGTTTCAGCTGTTAAATGTCCACTCCAGTAATACCTGAAGTTTGCCAATCAACACTCTCTGCAGCCAACCAACAGGTGATTCAAGGTAGCTATTTCAAAGAGGGTGAAGATTTAGTGGTACAGTCTCGGTATATTTACCCAGCTCTCCTCTCCCTGACGTCTGTAGGAGCAATGCTGGTCCGAAAATGCTGCTGTTATCTTGCTATTGCAAAGGTGTAAAATCCCTTTCTCTGTATGGTTGCAGGGGGATAGATGTCTGTGTGTGCTCTCACCTCACACAGCAGGTTCCCGTTCTCACTGCAGAGCCATGGCTTGGGACAGGAGACAATATTGTAATCCGGATATGTGAGAATATCAAATCCCTAACGCGTTTCCCCGTCACGTGACGGCTTCTTCAAGAGGGTGGTATAATAGGGTCTCTATTGGGGCACCTTATATACACCATCTAGTTAGTCTTAAACCAATGAGATCACTGATTAGTTAATTGAAACAGGTATATCCTGGAGTCATTCTTCCATTGGTGTTTAACACTTCATTTGCATTGTAATGATAAATTCAGAGTTAAAATAAACAACTTCCTGTTCAGTGTTTACAATACATAAAATATATCGCTTATACAAGGTTGATTAAAAAACATTACATTCATTATATTCCTAAAGACAGAGATGGGTCACTTCTATGAGAAACTGTTAAATACTCCAAATGTAACTGAAAAGCAGCTATGTTATAGCATAGCTCAATGGGCTAATGCTCCATAGTACAGTGTGGATGTCTTGGGTTCAATTCCCAGTGAGGTGTCTTATCATTCTTAATATTTTCAAATGTCTAAATATAGACCTTAAAACAACATATAATGTGGTAAAGCTCAGTGGCTCAAGAGACTAATACCACAGACACAAAGCTCAGACGTCCCAGGTTCAAAACCTAGTAAAATAAATTTTATTTCCTATATTCATTCTTTACCTAAAATGGACAATTCAATTCATAACTGCTAATCAAATACAATCCCTATTAGATTGGGTACCATTTAGGGATAATAAAGGTACAGAAACACACTCCCGTGCTAAATATTATTCATCTCTATGTTTTCATTTAGACCCCCAGGTGTAAGAGTACCTAGGGCAAATATCCAAAATGCTTCTCTCCTTGATAGTTGGCTAAACCTATCTCCTCCCCTTCTAGTGGGTAAAATTTGTTCAATGCCTTGTATAGACAAAGCGTTAATATTACCTCCATGTTCTTGCACAACATGGCGGGATACACTATGAAGTATACTCTTCTTAAGGACATTTCTTCTATGTTCCAAAAAACGTATGTTCATTGTTCTAATAGTACGTCCGACATACTGTTTACCACACACACAGGAGAGTAGATAAACCACATAGACCGATTGACAGTTAATAAAACTGTCAATGGTGAATTTAGCATTCAATGACACAGAACAAAATTCATTACCTTTCTGCAGGTAATGCATGAGCTTTTACCACACTTAAAACAACCATTAGGTATTGTAGACAACCAACCTCCCATGGTTTGTCTCTTGGGCATATCTCTGACAAAAAAACTAGGGGATAGATGATTCTTGAGGTTTTTAGCCTTCCTAAAGACTACTAATGGGTCCTTATCCAAATAAGGTGCTAGTATTTGGTCCATTCTAAGTTGGGAATAGTTCTTCTTCACAATTCTTTTAACTTGATTAGAACAATTATTGAGCACGGGAGTGTGTTTCTGTACCTTTATTATCCCTAAATGGTACCCAATCTAATAGGGATTGTATTTGATTAGCAGTTATGAATTGAATTGTCCATTTTAGGTAAAGAATGAATATAGGAAATAAAATTTATTTTACTAGGTTTTGAACCTGGGATGTCTGAGCTTTGTGTCTGTGGTATTAGTCTCTTGAGCCACTGAGCTTTACCACATTATATGTTGTTTTAAGGTCTATATTTAGACATTTGAAAATATTAAGAATGATAAGACACCTCACTGGGAATCGAACCCAGGACATCCACACTGTGCTATGGAGCATTAGCCCATTGAGCTATGCTATAACATAGCTGCTTTTCAGTTACATTTGGAGTATTTAACAGTTTCTCATAGAAGTGACCCATCTCTGTCTTTAGGAATATAATGAATGTAATGTTTTTTAATCAACCTTGTATAAGCGATATATTTTATGTATTGTAAACACTGAACAGGAAGTTGTTTATTTTAACTCTGAATTTATCATTACAATGCAAATGAAGTGTTAAAACACCAATGGAAGAATGACTCCTGGATACACCTGTTTCAATTAACTAATCAGTGATCTCATTGGTTTAAGACTAACTAGATGGGGTATATAAGGTGCCCCAAGAGAGACCCTATTATACCACCCTCTTGAAGAAGCCGTCACGTGACGGGGAAACGCGTTAGAGATTTGATATTCTCACATATCCGGATTACAATATTGTCTCCTGTCCCAAGCCGTGGCTCTGCAGTGAGAACGGGAACCTGCTGTGTGAGGTGAGAGCACACACAGACATCTATCCCCCTGCAACCATACAGAGAAAGGGATTTTACACCTTTGCAATAGCAAGATAACAGCAGCATTTTTGGACCAGCTTTGCCCCTACAGACGTCAGGGAGAGGAGAGCTGGGTAAATATACCGAGACTGTACCACTAAATCTTCACCCTCTTTGAAATAGCTACCTTGAATCACCTGTTGGTTGGCTGCAGAGAGTGTTGATTGGCAAACTTCAGGTATTACTGGAGTGGACATTTAACAGCTGAAACTTGCTTTGGAAATCTCATTACCCCCCCTAATAAGGAGTACAATTATTGACGGGACGTGAGTGCAATATTGCTCTATTTGGACATAATTACAACCTTAAAGGAGATCAATATACTTATTTATACAGGTGGACATTTGATTGTTCACACATGCTATTATTGATCCATTATGATGAACATGTGAGAATGGCCATTTAGATGCTGATTTATAAATGTTTTTTATATGTTAATACTGTGTAATTTTAATAAAATATTTTATTGTATTACATGTATCCTTATGTCTATGTGAGCGCACCCTGAGGTGAATAATTTCAGATACCACCTCTTATTAATTTGTATATTGTGAAGTAGTAATATCAGAGCTATTTATTGGGTAGCGACTCTTTATACATTATTTATCAACAACTTTAATTTTATATTTAAAATAGCGCCTGGTGTTGTATGTTTATATATTTTTTTCTTATGGTATAAGTTCTGATTATTTCTGGGCTGCATTTAATTCGCTTTTAGGTACAGCACTTGTAATTGTGTGTTTTATTGTTTAGAGACAGAGATGGCATCACTCACTACTAAATCAGACAGAGTATTGAGAAGGAAACTGTTGCTAGATGGTTCAAGTACTTTACAAATTAACAGTGATGAGAATGTGAATAGAGATATGCATAAATTGTTTAACAATCTAGAGACATTACTTAAAGCAGAAACTAGACACTGGTGGGATCAAGTAATGCTTACCAAATATGTGGAAAACAAAATGATCCCCAGAGGTCTACGTATTTTTAAGGCTTGTTCTTTTCAAAACGATCCAGAAATTATTAATAATTGGAATAAAACCCTTGATGATTGCTCCTTTTCATTAATTAAATTATTGATTGCATATAGAGAACAAAAGATTGATGATTTATCCAAAGAGATAGATAAAATACAGGACCTCTTAAAACCCTTTGAAAACGACAAAGAATTTAAAGAGAGAGATCAGTTATTAAATAAAAAAATTGAGGATCATGAGAAATTTCTAGTTTCCAATAAAAATAAAAAGCTTGCAAGGGACAGTAGAGATTATGATAATGATCAAGTAAGAACATACAATAACAATAGAAATAAGCAGTCATTTGATAGAAAATGGAAATCTAACAGGTATGACCAAACATCTTATCTTCCGACAGATAGAGGGGACCATAAAAAGGTTTATGGAGATTACCCTCAGAACCTAACGATCTCTAATGGTAGATCACCAAAGAATGATAGGGAAACCTTTAATATGCATCCCACGAGGTCTACAAATACGTATAGGAAAAAATCGGTTAACCAAGAGGATCTCTATGATCTTAAAGGGGCAAGACCCAAACAGAGAACTGTTTGGAACAGAGCTAATGATACAAAAGGCTCACCACACAGTGATCGTTTTTTAGGACGAGGCCGGGTTCTAAACAGACATGCCAACAGATACGAGGTATTAAGTACACACTCTCCCAAAAGGGCACGAGAGGAAGAGTCAGGGGCTGTAGAGGAGGTCGAAAGAAATCGATCCAAAAATATAAAACTAAGATAAGAAACAGGGGTATCTACAACTTATCCTCTAGAATTTTAACAGAACATGAAAAATCTGTACTGACAAAAGGCCTGAAATATGCCCCAACTTCCAATCCAGATCTCTTTGATCTCTTTGTAGCCCTTAACAAGTATACTAGGGATCTGTGCCGGAAGAGATATTTTTTAAACAAATCACTTAAGAAGAAAGGAATTGAAGGGGCACCTGTGGTATTAAACATAGAAGTTGAAAATGCTTTGCAAATTCTAGAGGACCTTTTGGTAGAGAATAATACAATAGATAATGAACCAATCAAATTATACGATACAAACAATCCACATACAACTAAAATCTTTAAAAAGAAGTCTGAATTTTACCCCACCCAATTTAAGAGTGCAAACATAGAATCTTTCTATACATCAACTCTTGATGACCTAAGGAGTCTCTGTGAAAAAAACAATAATAAAAAGAGAAAGAGATTTGATAATCTCCACATTAATGAAAGAAAGTCACTTAAAGCTCTAAAGGATGATACGTCCATAATTATTAAAGCTGCGGATAAGGGGGGAGGGATAATCATTCAGGACACAGTAGATTACTGTAAAAAAGCTCACAGATTATTAAATGCTGAAAAATTTTATAGAAAACTCCCCTCAGATCCTACGAAAGTATATTTGGAGGAATTTAAATTATTGTTGGATGGGGCCCTGATCGAGGGGGCCATCTCTAAGGATGAATTTCACTATATGTTTTCTCCTTACCCTATTATTCCCATCTATTATCACCTACCCAAAATACATAAATCCCTCAAATCACCTCCTGGTCGTCCTATTATTTCGGGTGTAGGGTCCCTCACAACTAATCTGTCAGCTTTTGTGGATTCATTTTTACAGACACACGTCATCTCCCTCAGGTCCTATATCAGAGATACCACTCACTTTCTTCAACTAGTGAGTGATGTGAAGTGGCGAGCTGGCTACGTGTTAATGACTTGCGATGTCGAGTCACTGTACACGAACATTCCACACATGGGTGGAGTGAGAGCCAGCCGTCACTTCTTGAATCTTGATCTGGACCTGGGGAACAGACGTCGTGAATTTATTTTGGATTCTATTATGTTCATTTTGACTCACAATTATTTTTCTTTCGACTCACAGTTTTATCTCCAGACACTTGGCACTGCCATGGGTACCAAGTTTGCCCCGAGTTTTGCGAACCGCTACATGGGTCTCCTAGAGGAGGAGTACGTGTGGGGGGGTCCATTCGGGGCGAACTTGGTGCTTTATGGCAGATTTATAGATGACATCTTTATTATTTGGGATGGGGATTTAGATTCAGCCTCTTCTTTTGTTTCACACCTTAATTCCAACACATTTGGTCTTTCTTTTACTCATATTATTCACCCTTCACATATCAATTTCTTGGACATTGCCCTCTCGATCAGGGAAAACTGTATTTCTACTAAGACCTTCAAAAAGGAAGTGGACTGTAACAATTATCTAAATTATTCAAGTTGCCACCATTTAAAATGGAGAAGTAATATCCCTAAGGGACAGTATTTAACTGCACAGACGTGAAAGATTTCTATGAACAAGCTAAAGAATTAACTATTGCTTTACGAGAACAGGGATATCCAGATGACCTACTTTATGAAGCATTTAGAACTGTAGAATCTATGAATAGGTCTGAGCTTGTATGTGTGGATCACAATACACATGCATCCGGTAATAATAGAAAGGAAGAATCCGATTTTTTATTTAATCCGGTATTCATTTCCAAATTCAATAATTGTTCTAATCAAGTTAAAAGAATTGTGAAGAAGAACTATTCCCAACTTAGAATGGACCAAATACTAGCACCTTATTTGGATAAGGACCCATTAGTAGTCTTTAGGAAGGCTAAAAACCTCAAGAATCATCTATCCCCTAGTTTTTTTGTCAGAGATATGCCCAAGAGACAAACCATGGGAGGTTGGTTGTCTACAATACCTAATGGTTGTTTTAAGTGTGGTAAAAGCTCATGCATTACCTGCAAATTTATTAAACAGAAAGGTAATGAATTTTGTTCTGTGTCATTGAATGCTAAATTCACCATTGACAGTTTTATTAACTGTCAATCGGTCTATGTGGTTTATCTACTCTCCTGTGTGTGTGGTAAACAGTATGTCGGACGTACTATTAGAACAATGAACATACGTTTTTTGGAACATAGAAGAAATGTCCTTAAGAAGAGTATACTTCATAGTGTATCCCGCCATGTTGTGCAAGAACATGGAGGTAATATTAACGCTTTGTCTATACAAGGCATTGAACAAATTTTACCCACTAGAAGGGGAGGAGATAGGTTTAGCCAACTATCAAGGAGAGAAGCATTTTGGATATTTGCCCTAGGTACTCTTACACCTGGGGGTCTAAATGAAAACATAGAGATGAATAATATTTAGCACAGGAGTGTGTTTCTGTACCTTTATTATCCCTAAATGGTACCCAATCTAATAGGGATTGTATTTGATTAGCAGTTATGAATTGAATTGTCCATTTTAGGTAAAGAATGAATATAGGAAATAAAATTTATCTTACTAGGTTTTGAACCTGGGACGTCTGAGCTTTGTGTCTGTGGTATTAGTCTCTTGAACCACATTATATACCCCAAAACACTTATTGATTTATCTTTACACATCTTTTCTACATACTTCACTTTCACCTTTTTCCCTTTTTCGTGTGATGCCCTGGGGATGGCCCTTGGTTGGAATTCTTTTTTTTTTGGGGTGCCTTGCTTCTCGGACGTGAGCCCCTTAATATTAGGGACGCCAGTATAGAGGAGCCTTGACGATTGGCCTGGCGCTTATTCATATATTTGCAAATATGTGTAACCAATACCTCTAAATCTCTATTATTATGTAGGATTTAAGTATTGTTTTTGCTGCAGTGTGCAGGAGGGCAAATCTCTATTTTTTTCTGTGTTCAGAGTAAACCCCGCCCTTTACAAACACCTGTGTTATGCAATTAAGCTGATCTGAGCAACTACCATTTTTCTTTGTGTTTCAGGTTACCTCAGCATGCTGTATCAAGTAAATATATTTGTATGTGAACAATATACACAACTAATTTTTGTATTAAACATATTTGCACTTTATTGCACACATCCTGGCAGGAAGAATCTCTGTGCTGCTGCTCATATTTGTCCACCCCATCAATTTGGTGGGTCAGAATTTTCTTTAAAAAAATGAAAGGGACATGCAGGAGAGTCTGTGGCCATTACAATTTCTGGACATTCATAAACCATAAAATTAAAAAGGTCAGGCAGCAATGCCCCAAACAGCACATAATTCAAAGAAAAGAGGTGCAAGATGGAATTGCCCTTGGGCCCGCCCTCCCACCCTTTATGTTGTATATATGAAACAGGACATTCACAGTTTAACAAACCAATCACTTCAGCGACAGGGACTGCACCTTGTGGCTGAAATGATTGGTTTGTTTGTACCCCCCACAAAACAAGCTACCAATGCGCAGTGGACATTGATGGCACTGATCCCATACAGAAACTGGCTTTACAACATAGGTAAGATCAGTAGATCCAGGAATACAGAATGATCATTTATCACAGGATATAATTATGAACATAAAGCAATAGAAAACATTTTCCATAAGCATTGGGAAATCCTGAAGAGTGACCCAGTCTTACATGATAAATTACCATCTGCCCCTTCTTTCATTTACAGACGGGCACCGAATTTAAAAAATCACCTTGTAAGGAGCTCTTTGGATGATGTGGATAGACAGCACATCCGTACTAAGGGATTCCATAGGTGTGGCACCTGTACTGCCTGTAGAACTGTTAAGAGCAATGCAAGCAAGATTTTGGACTTTAATATTAATGGAATAGAACACAAAATTAACCATTTTATTATGTGCCACACCACCAATGTAATCTATTTGATCGAATGTAATTGTGGGTTAAGGTATATAGGTAAAACCAAAAGAGATCTAAAGACAAGACTAGGGGAACACATTAGGAACATTAAAAAGGGAACTGTTGCTCACTCTATCCCCAAACATTTTAAAAAATACCACAATTGCTCAACTGAGGGTCTTAAATCATTTATTCGAATCAATAATAGTCGAGGAAATTGGAAAAGGAATAATATCGATACAGTATTATCAAGAACGGAAATTAGGTGGATTCATAAATTAAAAACCTTATCCCCGAATGGACTTAATACAGACTTTGAGCTGAAGTGGTTTTTATAGAAATTATTTTATATATATTTTTATATATTTTATTTCTTTATTGTATGGTTTTATTCTCTTCGGTCCGTTCTTATGTTCCTCTTGTTTTATATCACGATACAATTGTTATTATATCAATGGTTATACTACTTATACTCCCCTGCTGCTAGTCTGTTTTAAGAATCTATTCTATTTTAGATTATAATAATATGAATGCGGTCCTTATTATATATATGTTCCTTTTTTATATCTATACTCTCTTGCCGTTATTTGTACTATAAAGGGATGCGATTCCCCTTGATTAATTGTGTTATAAGAATTTGAATACACTTTTTTATTTATCCACTTATACCTCGTCTTGGGATTACAAGAACGGAAGTTAAAAGAACTACAAATCCCAGAATCCTCTGCGAAAATTTTCCAATTGATAGAACGATGAGTTCCAAGTGTATATTAGCTTAGCAAAATGGATTACACGCTGGGCAAATGGAGGACTACATTCCCCAGATACCCCCGCTTTTTCCTGACACATTTCTGGTTTAGCGCAAAGTACTTCCGGCTACCCGAATGGAAGGATCCGGACAGTGTGCAATCTACACACTGCTACTAAGTCAGGACTAAATGGGGGAATATTCAAAACAACCCACAAGCCTCCATCTTGGTATGGTAATTAACACAGGAAGTACCCAGGGATGAGCATTTCCGGATGTAGGATAATTAAGCCCGGTTTGAAGGACTATCAAATGGCCTAATCTAATATTTGGACTTGGGAGACTTTGTGTAAACTATATCATTTCATTAGATGTATCATGTTTGTCTATAGTGGGATCGTTGTGTATTATTGGGAATTTTTCCTGTGTCCCGCCTCTATGGGCGGAACAGGATGTACTTTGAATTAGCCTTATAAAAACCCCAGTCTATGGGGTATATTCAATTGGGTGCAAGGTTTAGCAAGTCTAAAACCTCGCGCCCAATTTCGGAATCCCGTGGGTATGCGCGCTCCCGATATCCACGGGATTCAATTAAAAAAACAGTGGACGTGGGGTTTTCATCACTGAAAACCCTGCATCGTGTAAATTAGAAAAAAAAAACACTTACCTGCCCGGGTCTCCGCGGCTCCCCTCTCTCTTCTTACTGGAGAGGGGGCTGCTGGGAGTCCCAGGGGCTGGTGAAAGGAGCAAGGGCTGCTGGGAGATGTAGTTCTCCCAGCGCCCATTCCGGGGGGGCTACACTAGCACTGCGGGGGCACACTGACACCGGGACACATACACTCATGCACACACACACATACCACTGCTGCAGAAGAGCTGGCTCCCGACGCAGGATGAAGACAGCACTGCCGAAGGTAAGTTATTAAGGACTAATTAAGCTAATTGGATACTTCCAATTGCTTAATTAGTCCTTAGGGGTGGCCCCGCAGGGGTGTCAGAGCAAGTCCCGGTGATTTCTCCTGAAATCATCGATTTCAGGAAAAATCACTCTTGCTCAGGAGGTGCACAAAAAAATACCTCAAAAGACCTGCATCTGCAGGAAAAACCTCGCAGGTGTGGGTTTTTTGCTATTCTCGCTCACAATTGAATATGCCCCCATGCATGCATCCACATGCCTTGAAAAAGACCTCCACAGGTCGAAACGCATCAGCGCTGGATGCCTGCATAGTTCTAATACTGGAAGCAAGAGCACCCCTATTCTAAGCATTGGGACCCTGCGATTGACCCCTAAGGAGATTCCGGATTATCCCAGGACCGGTTACCTAGGGGTCCCAGTGCTTTTTCACTGGGTACGTGTTCGTGTGTCCATTTTTTTATTTACTACACTGGAAATTTCCACCTCATCACCTGGTGGTGTTTACTTATGTGCAGTTACATTTGCACTTTGTGGTATTATTGTGGTCACCTACCAGTGATTTTTACTTTTTATCTCCATTTATGTGATTATTTTGTGTACTTATTTTATCATTAAATTGCATCATATTTATTGCCATTTTTGAGCTATTTATTCCACGGTACCTATTTATCAAATTTTGTATTTTATTATCACTCAGAGCATTGGTGGAATTTGTTCATTTCTATTTACCCAAGATCAGATGTTGTCATCGTCATTCCCATCAGTGTGTACATCCTCTTCTTCACACAATATTAATTAGTCCCCGCTGGAATCCACCATTACAGGCTCTTCTATATTTTTTTTTTACTTAATTGCTGGTAAAGGTCTTCCTCGTGGAATTTGTAATTCATTTTGATGAACATCATCTTTTCCACATTTTAGGGAAGTAACCTCCTACCCCGATCACTGACAAGGTTCCCGGCTGCACTGAAAACTCTTTCGGAGTACACACTGGAGGGTCGGCAACTTAAGCCAGTATGTGTTAGGGACTCCAAATTGCCTCTTTTTTCTGCCAGTAGTGAAACGGACTGTCTAACATGCCTACTTGGATGCTATTCCTAAAATAATCATACACCATTCTCTGAATGGTGACCGTATCAGACAAAGTCACGGTAGACAGGTCACTCATTGTAGGCAGTTCTTTCAGACACAACTAGATGTCATTATGTTTTGCTGACTGATCTACATCACCACCAGCAGTGGATCTCTTAGGAAAATTTAGTTTTTTCCTGGCAGCCGCAGAAACTGAAGGATGAGATGCTGCCGTGTCACGTGCTGCTTGAGCTGACAATTTTTTCACCACCAGCTCTTTGCATCTTTTCAGATTTATGTCCATCGGAAAGAAAGACACAAGATATGACAAACCTAGGATTAAGTATGTTCGCCAAAATATAGTGATCTGAGTTCAAGAGATTGATGATCCTTGGATCCTGGCGAAGCGAATGAAGGGCTTGATCTGACATACTTAGAAGAATCACTCCATTTCAGCTCCTCCTTCAGTTTCTCTAGCTGCATTTGCAAAAGTCTGATTAGGGGAATAACCTGACTCAAGCTGGCAGTGTCTGAACTAACTTCACATGTGGCAAGTTCAAAGGGTTTGAGAACCTTGCACAACACAGATATTATTCACTGCGCTTGACTAAGGTGCATTCCCGCTCCTTTTCCTATGTCATAGGCCATAGTTTAGCCTTGGATGATCTTTTGCTGCTCCTCCATACGCTGAAGCATATAGAGGGTAGAATTCCACCTAGTTAGTACCTCTTGCTTCAGTTGATGGTAGGGCAAATTCAACAGTACTTGCTGGTGCTGCAGTCTTCGACACGCAGTTGCTGAATGTTGAAAATGTCCCGAAATCTTTTGGGCCACAGAGAGCATCTCCTGCATGCCCCTGTCATTTAAAAAAAAAATGTTACACCACCAAATTAATTGTGTGAGAAAAACATGGGATGTGTTCGAATTCGCCCACATGTAATGCTTGCACAATATTGGTGGCATTGTCAGAAATCACAAATCCCGAGGAAAGTCCAAGTGGGGTAAGCCATTTTGCAATGCTTTCCCTGAGTTTTTTTAAGAGGTTCTCAGCGGTATGCCTCTTAGTGAAACCCGTGATACACAGAGTAGCCTGCCTCTGAATGAGCTGGCATTCGTTAGATGCTGCTGCTATTTGCACAGTTGGAGGCAATACACCTACCCAGTGGGCTGTCACAGTCATGTAATCTTTAGCTTGCCCTGTCCCACTTGTCCACATATCTGTGGTTAAGTGGACAGTGGGCACAACGGCATTTCAGAGAACATTAAGGTTTGTTTTTTTAATGTCTTGTGCAGATTCGGAATTCATATTTTAGAGAAGTGGAATCTAGAAGGGACATAGTAGCGGGGACACAGATCCTCAATTAACTGTCTAAAACCCACTGCATTAATGGCGGATACTGGACGCACATCTAATACCAGCATAGCTGTTATGGCATCAGTAATCCGTTGTGCAACTGGGTGTTTGCTGTCATACTTGTTCCCCATTGCAAAGGATTGTTTGACAGTCAATTGTTGGTTAGACTAAAAGTAGTCTTCTTTGTGGTCCCCTTCTGGGATGAAGATCCACTCACAGCAGCAGCAAGATGCATAACACTCAAGGATCCTTCTGAGGAACCACGTATAGGAAAGGAGTCAGTCATTCTTATGAAATTGGATGTAGGAATATTTCCGATCACGATTGAGGATGTTGATGATGATGCAGGTGTTGGTGGTGGAGATTGCAGGCGCTTTGGATCCAGAGAGAAGGAAGCAGCTAGGTGACAGTGGACTGTTTGTTGTTACGTTTTTTTTTAGCCAAAGTTTCTGAATTTGAAAAACCCTTTTCAATTTGATGAATGCGCTGCAAGTGACGTAACAGACAGGAGGTTCCGAGATGGTTAAGGTCCTTACCTCTACTCACTGTTACTTGGCAATGGTTACAGATGGCTTGACAACTGTTGTCCGAATTTGGTGGAAATTATTCCACACATGAGAAGTGGATTTTCTGGTCCTTTGCCCAGGCATGACAACAATGGGCTTTTTCTCACCATGGGCAACAACTGTTGCCTGATTTACAGTTTTTACACAAACATCCTTGGCGTCAACATCTTCATCATCCTTGTTAGCGCCAACTACAGAAATATCCTCCTGGTGCAATTCCACAGAAGCATCCTCAATTTCTAAGTCAGCATGTTGAGTTGTGTTTCTCATCCCCACATTTGAGAAGGGCAAACAAATGGTATACAGTATTAGAAAGATCAGGCTCACACATGGCAACCACGGATATACTTGGACTCTCCTCGGGGATCTGTGACTTTTCTGAGCACATAGTTTGTTCATGTGCCTTAGCGATTTAAATTTTTTCGACACTTCTACAGGGAGAAGGGCTTACATCATCATAAGATGCAGAACCACCAGTCATAAATTAAGGCCAATGCCTTATCCTTTCCTTGCCACTTCGTGTAGTAAATGGCATACTGCCAATTTTTTCCTTTCTCTGCAGCTAACTTAGCTTTAAACTTTTTTTTCTTTAACACTGTAAAACATTGCTTGATTTTTAGATGCCTTGATTTAAGCCCTGTATGCCCTTGGGCATCAAGCTTTAGTAGATGATATAGATGGACTAGTATAGTCATGGCTGGTGGCACTGGCAGCAGCTCCACCACTAGTATGTGGTTCCTATCAGTCTCAACTGATCGTTCTCCATAACAAACAAAAATGTAGAGGGGTACAGCACACACATCAATTTGTACCAATTTTAAATATTACACTGTGGTATCAATGTCCTACAGTGTGACTATATTTTTCCAAATAAACTGCGTTTCCACTAACAGCGTCAATATTTTTATGAATACATTGCATTTTCCACCTAGTGTGACAATATTTTTTACTAATACACTGTTTCCACTAACAGTGTGACGATGTTTTTTTACAAATACACTGCGTTTCCACTAACAGTGTGACAATATTTTTTACGAATACACTGCGTTTCCACTAACAGTGTGACAATATTTGTTATACACTGCGCTACCACTTACAGTACGTGTATGAATATTACACTGCGGTCTAACAGGCAGCATCACAGTAAAAAAATAATAATTATAGTACCCTGGGGTACAGCACAAAAAAAAAAATATTATTCTTTTATTATATTAGCTTTTATTTTTTTATACACTGAGCACCCTTGGATGGACAGAGCACCCCTGGTTGGACACAGCAGCCCCTGGATGCACACAGCAGCCCCTGCCCTAGATGAACACAACCACCCCTGGATGGACACAGCAGACCCACAGCAGGCACCTGGATGGACACAGCAGCCCCTCTTGGATGAAGCACAGCCCGGGACTCAAAGCAAATGGTGCCAATCACCGTGGGGAAGGGACTTTTATACAATCCAAAACCCGCGAGAATCCGACACAGCAGGATGATGACATTTTGCCTCTTTGAGATCCGAGTCAGGCGGGAAGACCCGAGCCGGACTCTGATCTTGCCTCGAATCTGCGGGTTCGGTTCTCAGGGAAGCGTACCCGCTCATCTCTAGTTAGGATACCAATACCTGTCGGTAAGTACCCTACCCCTAAAAGCAGCCTAACTCTAACCCCAATACTTATCATCGAGATGCTGGCAGTCGTGATCCTGGCACCGGGATTCTGACTGGTCTCACGATTCTGGCACCGGCATCATGACCGGGATCTTAACTGCATCCCCAGTATTCTATGTAAGGATTGTGGCAAACTCATAAAATTCATTGTGTACCTAAAACCAGAAGTCTTACTATAGCTGTTGTGTCCAGTGATGATGTACAGCATCAGTATTGATTATTTACTAGCTTCCTCAAAACATAAATCTAGACTAAAGTCACAGCAAACACTGACATATTGTTATAGTCTAAATGAAATGTGTATGAGCTCTTAGGATATTTCACTATTATAGGTTTCTTGTGAACTTCTTCCAGCTTTTCAGTGTAAGGGCCTGATTCTGAGTTGCATGCAATATCAATGTTCTCAGAGTTGAGTGATTTGTTTGCTAAAGAGCATGTGCAAGAAAAAAATCAAATTCAACCCCCCCAGGTGTGTACTCAAAGGGGCGCAGTTCTGATTGGGAGACAGTGGGTGAAATTGAATGGAAATGTACTGGGTGTTGACAGGGACCACTGAGATTTACTGTGATTTGGGCATGTTATGGGAGTTGTTCTGCCCCTCACTTTGTGTATGACAAATTTGGAGCAGAAAGCATAACCAATACTCTCTAATAATCCACTCAGATGTGGTCTGAAGAACGGAATTTATTATTCAATAGAGGAACTTGTATGACTGTACACAGATACGTGCGTATGAACAAGAGTGAGCGGTAAAACTGTAAATGTAAACAATAAAAAGGCAATTACAATATGCACATGGAAATGCAAGGCAAACATATACATAACATGGAATATGCAAACAGCATGAAGTTATACAGTAAGCAAAGTATGGCTGCAGTGTGACATAGTACAGCTAACATACAACTGGCTAAGTAGATCTATGAGGGCACAGTTGAAGCTTAGAAACTCACCATCGGATGCTATACCAGGGTTGAGCATATGAGATGTCTGCCTGGGACCATGTGAAAATAAGAAATGGCTGCTTACAGCTCCCTTAGCCCAGAATGCATTGCTAGACTGCTAAGGCATGTTAGGAGGGACAAAATGGATCAGATTTAAACTGCTACTGTCCTGACCACTAGGTGGGGCTGCTAATATGAATTAATGTAACATGAACCCTATGCTGAAGGCATGACACTCCCCCGTCTGGTATCGCTGATATCACAAATTTAAACTCTAAGTAGGTAACACTAAGAACAGTTCAGACACTGGTCTGAGAAACAACTTAGTCTCTCCTTGCTTACAGATCTTGACTTCGACCTTACGAACTTTCCCATCCTTGCTTGGGAACGTCTTGGTGACGAGACTTAAAGGCCACTCGTTACGTTGTGACTGGCAATCTCTGACAAGCACAAGGTCACCACGTTTTAGGTTCGGTTTGGCAACTTGCCACTTGGTAATTGGCTACAGGGTAGAGATGTATTGTCTTTTCCACCGGTCCCAAAAGGTGTTTGCTAAACTTTGAGCTTGTCTCCATTGTCGTTTGAATAAGTCTTGGTTAACTCTCCAGAAAAAGCATAGATAGTCCCGGTCTCCTGAGTAAGAAGAGTGGCAGGAGTAAGCAGAAGCGAATCTTCTGGGTCATTAGAAATTGAAGTCAAAGGTCTGGCATTGACAATAGCTGAGACTTCAGCCATGAAAGTTGTTAAACTCTTGTGAGTAAGTATTGCAGTACCTACTTGTAGGAATACGGAATCAAGGATTCTGCGTATGATGCCAATCATCCTTTCCCATGTACCTCCCATATGAGAAGAATGAGGCGGGTTGAAAGCCCATGTACAACTTTGCCCACTGAGGTATCTCTCTACACCTTTAGTGTTGATGTTTGAGCAAATTTGCAGTTCTTTGGCTGCGTAAATAGTTTGACAGTGATGCCAACCTTTACATTCAGTCACTCTTAGAAATGTGGCACGTTTAAATGAACGGGCTATATGAGTTAGGCAGGTAATTGCTCTAAGAAGTTATTTCCAAGTTAAGAATCTTTGGAATCTGTGTGGCTCAAGTTGACAATGTGAGATCATGGTATGGATTGTAGTCACTTGTGGACGGATTTTCACATCCGTGTCTGCGTCTACTAGATGAAATGTGTCACCAACATGATTGTTCCCATCTGTTTTGCACAAGAACTCCGGTCCTCTGAGCCATGAAGTGTCTTTAAGGAGACTGGCTGAAACGGCTCTTGTAGGATTCTGCAGGATTGTGAGCAGTAGATATAGTTCCACTGTTTTGGATTGGTGGATCTCCTGCTGACGTAAACATGGAATCGTCTGGTCTCATTGCAGATGTATCCTAATACTACTTTACTGTCTGTGTAGAATTCTGCTACCGAGAGTTCAACTGGCAACTCAGATGAAATTAGCTCAGCTAATTCTACAGCTAGCACTGCAGCACAAAGTTCTAGCCTGGGTATGGTATGCTCTGGAAGTGGTGCTAACTTTGCTTTGCTCATGACAAACCCAATATGACACTGACCTCTAATATCCACATTTTTAAGATATGCAACAGCGGCAATTGCTTGGATTGAAGCATCAGAAAATACACAGTCTCTGGTTTTGTACTTCTGTAGAAGGCACAGGAGCATATGAACGTGTAATATAAAGGTTGGTTAAGGTGGACAGAGACCCTTTTCACTCCTCCCCCAAATCTCTTTTATGATGAGACAGTGGCGCGTCCCAGTCGGATGACTCACAGGTTAGGTCCCTGAGCAAGGCTTTACCTTGGATAGTGACCGGATCAGCAAATCCTAAGGGGTCATACAAGCTGTTTATAACAGACAAGACACCTCTGCGAGTCTAGGGTCTTTCCCTACTGTTCACTTGGAAGGTAAAGGAGTCAGATTTTAAGTCCCATAAGAGTCCAAGACTACGTTGAGCTGGTGGAGAATCGGTTCCTAAATCTAGATTCCTTAAGTCACTGGTATGACTCTTTTGTTGTTGGAAGCTATTTTGTGATGCCTGAGATTAGAGCAGGTAAGCATTTCCTGAGCTCTCTTGAGGAGGCTGGATTGCAGTCTCATCCGTTGGCATAGGTTATAAACAGTCATCTACATAGAAATCTTTTTCCACAAGTTTTCTAACATCAGAACCATACTCTAGCTCGCCCTCTTGAGCTGAACGTCCGAGTCCATAGATGGCAACTGCAGGGGAAGGGCTGTTACCAAAGATGTGTACCTTCATGCGGTACTCTGCAATATCTTTAGAGGGGTTGTTGTCTCTGAACCAAAGGAATCTTAGGAAATTCCTGTCACTTTCCCTCATGAGGAAGCAATGAAACATTTGTTGAATGTCAGCTGTGAAGGCAATAGGATCCTTACGGAAACATATGAGTACTCCATGGAGTTTGTTGTTAAAGTCTGGTACTATCAGGAGAACGTCATTTAATTTAAAGGAGACGTCTTCAAACTTGGCACTGGAATCAAACATGACTCTAATCTGACCTGGTTTCTTTGGGTGGTATACTCCAAACATTGGTAAGTACCAGCATTCGTCTTTGTCTTTAAGAATGGGAGCTATCTCAGCATGACCATTTTCAAATATTTTGTCCATGAAAGAGAAGAAGTGATCTTTCATTTCTGTTTTCCTGTGAAAGCTGCGTTTTAGTGAAGAGAAGCGTTTAAGTATTTGTTCTCTGTTAGGTAAGCGCAGTCTGTGTATTTAAATGGTAAAGGTGCAACCCAGCTGTTGGCATCATCTTTGACTAGTCCCTTTTCCATTATTTCCAGGAATAGATTGTCCTCTATGGACATTGCCACTTGGTCATCCCTTTTTGTTCTTTGGAAGACTGTGCACCCCAAATGTTCTTGGTAGCTGTCACAGATGTGGATGTCACTACGAGAATCTATGACAGTGCAGTGTGGTAGTTCCTTTATGAGGAAATTATTGTGACATGGTTGATATAGAGAAGGGCACCCATTTTCTAAAGTACAGGTAAGCATGCTGTTGCCAGTAGATGGTTTATGCACATTTCCAAGACATACTTCTCCTATTCTGACCCATCCTAGGTCTAATCTTTTAGCATAAGGAGCATTGTGTGGATCATTAATCTGACTTCTGGCTTTGTGGACTCGTAAGATCTCTCTCCCAATGAGTAGAATTATCTGGGCTAGTGGGTCCAGTTCTGGTATCAGATGTGCTATACATTTCAAATGTGCATGATGGATAGCTGCGTCTGGTGTAGGGATTTCATACCTATTATCAGGGATCTCATTGCATTCAGTGATAGTGGGTAAGGGAAGGCATGTCTTTCCATCTATAGACTCCACTTGATAGCCAATTGCTCTCCTCCCCATTGCCTCAAAACTCCCTGCACAAGTCCTTAGTGAGTATGGAGTGCTGAGTCCCTTGATGTTAATGGTCTCAAAGAAGGTTGTTATGGCTGGAAAATTGTTACTTTGATCATCTAGAACTGCATAAAGTTTGACAGCTTTCTCTGGTTGGCCGTTGGGGTAGACTCTGACTAAACAAATTTTGGAGCAAGATATGCCACTAATACTGTATTTGCAGACTTCAGTACATTGTGAAGTTCTCTCTGGTATGACTGCAGTAGTGTCGCTTTGCTCCACACTGAGCTCCCTGCCATGCTCTGTGTCACCATAACTGTGTTGTAAAGTCAATGGGGATGGTCCAGGGTGTAGAGCTGTATTGTGTTCTGTGTTGTGACATTCTATGCAGTTAGCACTAACCTTACAATCCTTGACAAGGTGGGTTGTAGAAGAGCAGCACTTGTAGCAGATGCAGTTTTCTCTTAGGAACGCTTTGCGGTTCTCCAGGGACTTTTCTCTGAAGGCTCTGCATTTCAGGAGAGGATGCGGTTTGTTATGCAGAGGACACTGTTTGGCAGGATTTTTATCTTTGTTCTCTTGGCGAGTAGAATGTGTAGACCTGTGGGAAGAATCTGTATAATGCACATTAATCTTGTGAACTGCGACTGACATTTTGCGGGGGTTAGGTGGAATAGGGGTTGAGCTAATCAGTGTAAAAGCAAAACTAGGATCATTCCTGGTCTTAGCTTGTTGGTGCACGAAGTCCACAAAAACAGAATGGTGGAAATGGCACGTTGTGCCGTTGCTTATATTTGGAACCATGGATGAGCCATTGCTCCTGCAGATTGTAATGTAGCTTTTGCACTATAGGGTTAATGCCTCAGGCTGTGTCGAGGAAGGCAAGTCCGGGTAAATCTCCCTCACACTTGGCTCCTTGAAGCTCCATTAGAAGGTCACTTAATTCTCTCAGTCTCTGATAGCTTTTGTTAGGTAACCTAGGGAAATCATCAATTCTTTTGAATAGTGCACTATTATCTCTGGTGAGCCGTAGCACTCATTTAATCTATCCCAGATCATTTTAAGGCCATTCTCAGGGTGGTTAATATTGATCACTCTTAACCTTCTAGCATCTTCAGCAGATTCATTCCCAAGCCATTTAATTAAAAGGTCTATCTCTTCACTATGTGAAAGGCCTAACCCTCTGATTACATTTTGGAAAGAGGATTGCCAGGCTCTGAAGCTCTCAGGGCGATCATTGAACTTTGAGAGTCCGTTTGTGACCAGCTCATGGCGAGCAAGAAACTTGGCAAAGTCTAATGTGTCTTGATTGGCTCTAGGAGATGCTGTTTGTGCATTAACATGGTGGGTAAATGGTGCGTGGTCATACCTGTTAGGATTGTATGGTTTCTGTTGGCTTGTATCATACCAGTTTTGTGTACAGGTAGTTGTGCCTTTGTTGTAGTTTGCAGATTCAGACACCTGGTGTGGGGGTAGGTTGTCCCTCATGGGTTCCCTGTGTCTAGAATTCTCTTGTTTGCAAGTTTGCAGTTCACTGTTGACTAGTGGGGCGCTGCATTGTGTTTGGCTTGTTTCACTGACGAAGTCTGAATGCATGCTTTGTACTGATTGAGGTTTGCTTCTCATTTTGGATGCTTGATTGACATTCTGATGTGCGTTGCAATGAATTCTGCAATCCAAACTCTACGTCAAGCACATTGATCCTCCTTATATCAGGGAGTTCTACAGACTCTAAGAATTCTGCTTCAGCTGCTGCCTCCTTCTCTGCAGTGAGCTTCTCACTAATTGCTTCTAGGCAGTTTTTCTCCATATCTCTTTCTGGATACAGACGTGATCTCTCCATATCTTTTTCTGCTTCTAGACGTAATCTCTCCATATCTCTATCTGCTTCCAGACGTGATCTCTCTGTTCCTTTCTCTGCTTCCAATTGTGATATTTCTATTTTCAATTGTATCTCTTCTTCAGAGAAAGGTGGCCCACACTTTTGCAGCTTCCGCTTTTGCGCGTGCCATTATGGCTGCATTGCACAAGTAAAAATTTGGAGGAACTAGAGACTTGGGGCCTTATTTTGTATGAAGATGTGACATCATGATGGAATGGAAATGCTTGACTGTGTATAGGCTGCTGTAATTGCAATGTGCAGGTAACTGAGCTGACACTGTAGCAGGTCTGTGAGTAGTCAGGGTCTTGGGACTGTTAGGCTGTTTGACTGTGCAGGGACTGTTGTCTTGCCATATGCAGGTAGCTGTACTGACCGTGTGAAATTCCTGTGTAGTCAATGGCGGTACTCCTATTGCTGAGCTGCCACGGTTAGACTGTATAGAAACTTGTGCTGTCATATGCAGATAGCTCTAGCTGGCAGTGTAACAGATCTGTGAGTCAGAATGTGTCCCACTTGCTGACAGAAACTGTTGCTGACGAAGTCAGATATATGCATCACACGCAGGGAGCCCGATATTTTACTGTTCTGCCCCTCACTATGTGTCTGACAAATTTGGAGCAGACAGCATAACCAATACTCTATCTTCCAATAATCCAGGCAAATGTGGTCTGAAGAACGGAGTTTATTATTCAATAGAGGAACTTGTATGACTGTACACAGAAACATGCGTATGAACAAGTGTGAGCGGTAAAACTGTAAATGTAAACAATAAAATGGCAATTACAATATGCACATGGAAATGCAAGGCGAACATATACATAACATGGAATATGCAAACAGCATGAAGTTATACATTAAGTAAAGTGTGGCTGCAGTGTGACATCATACAGCTAACATAAATAACTGGCTAAGCAGATCTATGATGGCACAGTTAAAGCTTAGAAACTCATCATTGGATGCTATACCATGGTTGAGCATATGAGATGTCTGCCTGGGACCATGTGAAAATAAGAAATGGCTGCTTACAGCTCCTTTAGCCCAGAATGCATTGCTAGACTGCTAAGGCATGTTAGGAGGGACAAAATGGATCAGATTTAAGATGCTACTGATCTAACCACTAGGTGGGGCTGCTAATATGAATGTATGTAACATGAACCCTATTGCTGAAGGCATGCCAGGAGTGCCACTGAAATGATTGCAAACTCAGGCGCTCAATCGCTCACATTAGAGCCATACTTATGACGGAGATTCTGCAACTAGCATGTGGCTGGTGCAACTTTCGATGGTATGACCAATGGTTGCGTCTAAAGATGCACCAAGCAATAATTCAGCATCTAGAAGATGCTCAAAGTGAGCGTCCCAGTCGTTGCACATTCAGATGCACACTTGTTCACCAGGGGAAGGACTGATACTTAGGCCTGTATTCAATTTGAGGCTTTTTGCCTCCTCGCCAGTTTTCCAGGCGGAAAAATATCGCGTGCGTGCCCGATTATCCCCGTATTCAATCTCCTTGGACGCGAAAATGGGACCCGGCAAAACTGGAAGCGGTGAAAAAATGTGGCAATTTTCAGGAAATCATCCTTGGATCCCCTAAAGATGTCCAGACATGGGGGATGACTATGGGTACACCTGTTTTTGCATGCTGAAGGAAAGTCGGGTGTTTAAATAGCCGCGGCAGGTGCATAAATGCGGCTTTGAAGAAGGGGTGATGCAGAAGAGCATTTAGCAATTTTTTTCGGGAAAAATAACTATGCCAATCACATTTGGGGTACTTGAAAATGGGTGCAAGCATATTTTTCAGTTCCTAAAATGATTTTTTCAAATTCTGCAAAAATGCACTTGCCGCAACCACCCGCCTTGAAGAAAACACCTGCCGCATATAAGGGAACCCCTCTGAATTGAATTTAGCTATTTTTTTAATTTTTTCTTAACCCCAAAATTTTAAATATTTTTTTTGGGTGTCCCGATTTTTTTGTTTACTTTTTTTTAACACACATTGATTTAGGGGGCATTCCGAGGGGTGCAGGCTATTTTTTATTTAAGCCTGCACCCCTAAACCCCAATTCTGCACTTTATTTTCGCCAGCTAAACACTGGAGAAAACTTATCCCCGTTTTTTTTACACCGGCGAAAAGTCTTTGTGATTGAATACGGGGGATAATGACAATAAGTGAAAATGACGTCATGGGTGATAAATTATCGCCGATAACGGGTTTTCGCCTGTAATTGAATACAGGCCTTAGTCTAAAGTAGCAGATGTCACTACAGAAAAAGAGGTTAAAGCAGTCACAGCAGCCTGCAACTTGGAATTAGCCACCAAATGTGAATGTGGCTGAGCTTGTAGAACATATTCACATTAGCATTCTGGTCCAAATGAATTACTCTAGGGATTTGAAGAATATAAATAAGAGTATGATGCTACATCTATCAGTACTATATTATTCCATTCCATTTTTAGCTTACACAGTCATTTGCGATGCGAGTACCTTACAGAGAACCACTTTTCTGCCTTGACAAAGCCCTGTTTAGCGAAGCGTGCATCAGCCGCATGTCTGTGTGATCTTACACTACAGACGCACATTAAACAGCCCTTCTAGTTGTGCCATGCTCCGGCTGTGACACTGTAACGTAGCATTTTGCGTGCAGATATAACCGCAGTCACACACAGAATATAGGCATGACGCATTTCATTTTAATCAGCATAAGCTGCTTGTGCGTCCTATTGGGATCGCTTTGCAAATAAGACACATTTGGAGGGAAGAAGTTGGACAAAGACACTCGGCCCTCACGAATTATGTAAAGCGACTTGTAGCACACGGAGGATAAATGTATTTATTAAACAGTTATTACTAGGTAGCCACTGCAAGGATATTTTGTGGAGATGCAGTCAGGAAGCCGACGGTCAAAATGCAGACCGCCGGCTTCCTGACTGTCTAGTCCCGACAGGGGTCTAACGACAGGCGTTGATATCCCGACACCTGTCATTTTACCTATGCCGGGAGCCCAATGCCCAGCATACCAAACAAAGGGGGGGGGGGGGGATAGTTAGGGTTAGGCACCCCACCCGGTAGACTTAGGTTTAGGCTGCGGGGAAGGGGGGGTTAGGTTTAGGTACTTACTTTAAACACTTCCGTAATCCTTAGCAAGACTGTGAAAACCAATCGGTACTATCGAGTACCATCGCACCCTCATGCACACTTGCACAAGCTCTGATCTTACTCAGGAATTGCTAACTTCATCGCATACTAAGAGTACTCCTGCTGCGTATGGCATCACTGGGGCTAATTTATGCACGCCCATGCAACGGCATTCAAACACCCTGGCACACCTTTTTTTTCGCGACCACCAGCCCAGTCACCTCCCACAAACGGCACTTACTGTCCATCACTCTGCGATGGGTCTGTGTGGTCACCCAATCGCAGTGGCTGGTTCACGGTCGCGCACTGTGATGCGTACGCAGAACAGAACAATCGGCCGATTGCGTGCGTAAGCGCAGTTGCGATCGGTAATTATCAGGCCCTATGTCATGAGCCTAATCACTTGTCATTTATACTGAATCATTTTTTCTCCCACCAAATACCAGTGGATGGAGTATCTGCACTTCTGAAAAATACCTCTGGATTGAGCAATAACTATCTAAAGGGCTATTAAATGCAAAGTATCTAATCAGATACACTGTAATTTAAGTTAGCCAACCTGCTAAGCATCAGCTTCAACCCTGCAGTGAAATGAATAATGGGACTCAATATACAGTATGTACAGAAAATACAATTACTATTCTGAGAGATACCACCAAAAACAAGTGTAGATCATCTAAGTGTAAAACTACTTTTAACCCTAAAGATTAATATAGAATCATATAATATACTAATAACTGTTCTTTTTCACACAGTACAACGTAGGGGTTGGGTATGGGATGCCCAACGACAGCATCCAAACAGGGTTAGGCTACAGCCGGCTGTCAGTATCCTAACCCTACCTCCCCGCAGGTTATACCTAACCTCCCTCCTCCCACAGTCTAACCCTCATCTAATCCCAATACTTACCGTCGGTATGCCGGCGGTGGGGATGTTGGCATTCTGGTGTCAGGATTCCAGTACCGGCATCCCGACCACCGAGATCTCAACTGTATCCATACAAAAAATTTATATGGGAATTTAAAAGCTGAAGAGCTTTTGATAACCTTCTCCCCACATTTTTATATGTCGCAGGGGAATCTCAACAGTACAATAGAACCAGAAAATGGTCACATTCTTCTTAAACTGGTGTTCTAAACAAAAATAAGAGCATTATATGAATGTTCTCTGCTTCTGTACATATAAGAGACTTAAGATGGATACACACTATGCGATTATGTAGCCAGTCGTTGATACGACGTAATGGAACGATACATCTCACAGTCTGTACACGACGTATGATGACGCATTGTGTCATTCCATGCTGCAATTAGCAGAATGGCGTCGTTCATCACATCGTCCCATCTTATGTGCAACCAAGCAGATGGGATGAGGCAATGAAAGAAATGCTGGCACGCACGATCGGGCATACACACGATGCGATCTGCACGATATATCATTTAGATCGCCATTAGATTGATTTAACGCAAGACAATCGCATGGTGAGTTCCCAGCATTAAACAGAGTGTAATTCTGCAGTGACACAAACATTAGAAATAGATCCTCCACATTAATAAGGAACACTTCAAATTAAGGGAGAAATAATTAATTTACTGGTAGGATTTCATTTATTGTTTCCATATATGGGGATTTTCTAAGTATTAGCTGCAGACAGTTTTTTAACCCAAATTATTTCCTTACTTTAGACTCACTTCTGTAATGTGTTTTTAATAATTATTTTGCTATCTCACAATTTTAGAGAATTAACTATTTTAAAACTACATAAATAAAATGTTTTAACTGATTTTGGTGGGTAACAAATCAACATGCAATACTCAGACAAATCATCATTATTGAGAATAAAATGTAGTTCTTGTTCCTGTTAGTGCACTACAAACGCTCTTCTTGGTTCTTTTGTTCTTGTATATAAATAGTTTAGCTGTACCCCTTGTAATTTAAATATCTATAAAATATCAAGAGAATACATACTATTAAGCCTTTTTTGGATCAAGCAATATTAAGGCTATTGAGGTTACTAAACGACAGAGTAACAGATTTATTAAAAATCAAAAAGAATAGATCTAAAAATTTTCTGTGAAGAGGAATTTAACTAATGCATGCGTATGACACTGTAAATGTATCCTATAATTACTGAGTGCAGGATAAACCCTACCTTCGTGTGCCCCTAGAGACCCACATGCTTATTGCCACAGTTGTGAATTGTACAATTATATATTATTTTTTTTAAACCTAAAGATGACAATTATTTGTTTATATACTTTTAGATAGGTTAATCCTAAAATAATAAATAAATATTGTGCAGATTTAATTATTGGTTCATCTGGTTACACTGAAAGGTGCCCATGTGCTTAGGCTGACTGCAAAATAAAAAGATATGTGAACAATTTGTGGGACAAGTACAGGTAGCAGATCCAGTTCTCTAAGCATCATGCCAATCGCCCAGATTACAATGGAAAGGCTGTACAGATTAATGCCTGCTCAGGTGGTGACATCCTGATGCAGACCATCCATCGACCCGCTTTTTCATTCTTTGATAATAAAAGGACCAGATTGTAAACGACTGGTAGTAGGGCAATGTGGGACCGATCTGGTAATCTTGCCACCAAGAACTCGCTGTGTGCAGCCTGCGCTCACTTAACATTCAGCATTTCCTATATCAATCTGTTGTCAGTGCTTTTATAGAAAAAATAAAAAAAGTATTCGTGCTTCCGGAAGATACAAATTGATACAAGATTTATAGAGGATGGTTATTGGCATCTCAACCAGGTTACAATCCAGACGGCTCTAGGTAAGTAACCCTAACCTAACCCTCCATGCCTAACCCTGCTACTTACCTTCAGGACCACGTTGGTTGGGATGCTTGCGCCAGTATTCTGATGTGTCAAGATTCGGTGTCTGCATTCTGAACGCTGGAATCCCCGCCATCGGGGTAATTCTGAACGTATCCAGATTTATAGTACTCTGGAGTCTTGAAAAAAACTTGCCATTTTGTATGGAACGAAACGCGTTGACTAGGTGTGAAGCTCTGATAAACATTAATTGGGCATTGAGCGGTGACCCACTGGCAACAGTTTGTAAGTTATAAATACTGCGCTGTTCAGCTGGCACTTAATTCCAGGGAGACCAGAAACCTACTACATCTCACGTTCTCTAGCTTATTACACCTGCTGCCGACATGCTACTAGATACAGATCCAGTACAGAGTGCTAAACCACCAGCATTCCTGTGGAACTTTGGTAAGATTATGTTAGCCAGCATCTCTCCAAGTGAAGCGGCTTCCTGTGTGGAGGGGGACTGCTACCTTTCCAGCCGGCACATAACATGCAAGCCAGAAGCTCCACCTGAAACACTACTAAACAACCTGCATCTTGCAAGTAAGCCGACTGCCTACATCAGGGGTCTTCAACCTTGGCCCTCCAGCTGCTGTGGAACTACACATCCCAACATGCACTGCCATAGTTTTAGCATGCTGTTATATCAAAAAGGTGGCAGTGCATGCTGGGGTGTGTAGTTCCACAGCAGCTGGAGGGCCAAGGTTGAAGACCCCTGGCCTACATACTTGAATCTTAATATTGACAGACATCTGATTAAGAATTACAATACAGGCACTTACACTTTTTCTGGGATACCAGCACAAGCCAAATACTCTTTTACCGGGCTTATCTATACGTAATAGTGCACAGCTATTGAACATCTATTACCTATGAGTGCACATGTAACATTGTTTTTTATTAAATTTTATTCGGATTGTGTAGTACTATTTGTCTTGTCATTGCAACAAATTGCATATTATCCTATAATTGAGCCATACTCCATTCATCGGGAACACGATACTGTGAAATTTACCTGAATTGAGTACAACAGCGCAGTTATATATATATATATATATATATATACACACACACACACTATATATATATATATATATATATATATATATACATATATACATATATACACACACACACTTTTTTGTATATTGTGGTTTATTTATTATAGTTGGGAAGTTGTAGCATTACTTCTTTCACTTGCTGCAGGTACTTTTTGACAATTCTTTATTAGTTTAGTGTCACAAGTGTGCTGAATAGTGCCAGGAGTGGTATTAGTGGAGTTACTCTACTTTTACATATATTTTTAATATGAAATAATTTCACCAATTTCTTCTTATCTCCAGAACCAAGAAAGAAAATATTGTACAATAATAAAAAAAAGTTGCCTGTACTATGTATCATTGATATCAGAAACATAACACTGACTGCTGTTTGTTTTTTGACTAATCAACTTTCCTCCCCAATAATTTTCACTTTAAAGCTGCATACACACGTAAGGATTTTAGTAGCAAACGATTTTCATTTCATTTTTCCCTTGAAAAAGTGAACGAAAATAGTTTATAAAAATCGTTCGATACTAAATTAATGAACGATTTTCATGAACGATGAACGATTATTTAATCATGCACACAGTGAATGGACATTGTTCATTCTGTACAACATGAACGATTTTCTGAACGAAAATCGTTTTTTGGACAGTCAGAATGGACGATGAACTACAAACATGAACGCGCATGAACGATTATCGTTCACCTTAAAAAGATGAACGATTTTCTAAACAATTTAACGATAACGACGTCGTTATAGTTAAATTGTTCAAAAAATCGTTGTGTGCACGCACCTTTAGTGTTACGCCATCATGCTAAGATTAACTCCTAAACTTCCAGACTGATACATGGTAAATATTTACAGATATGAAGTATATTTATACAATTAACACATTTGCTATGTATATTGTATCAATAAATGTACACTTTAAAACAACACAAACAAATAAAATTATGGGAGAATGAGCCAGGAAGGATAATATATCTGAATGATGTAAGGTCACCTGTACACACATGCAGATACAAAGATGCATCAGCTGTGCTGCAGAGCCAACTTGATATGTCTCTGAACCACGTAATTCACAGATATATCGGGTGTACACACCCACTGATGCACTACCAATATATTGTTTGTCGATCGAACAATCGATATATCAACACGTGTGTACCCAACCTTACAGATATCTCCTGGAAGTCCTCCTAACAGCACATTTACTATAATATATTATATATACATACATACATACACACACACCTTCACAGTTACTTCCCAACTGTTAATGTATCACAAATACATATTGCAGACCACAATAGTTACTGAATAATTATTTATCCTACAAGATGCGGTATGTGCCCTACACATAACCGCTGTGATTGGCCATCTTAAGTAGGCATCACATGAACAAGCTGCTCAGAATTAGTGACCGAACTGGCGTTAATCACTCAAAATTCACCTAAACTTGCTAATCAGTACCAAGAGTGTTTACCTTACAATATTATAGATAGAACATTAAAGATTCCATTGAAGGGGTAGCTGGGAGACAATTGGTATAGGTTTTCAATATAGATGTGCAGAGAATATTGAATCAATCATTAGTGCCATTGACGTGACAAATGTCATGGGATAGCAGTACATAAAGGTAATGGTAGGTGGCACCACTGTACTGACACATCTTGGAAATTACCAGATCTGAATCAGTTGTAATCTGACATGTACGGGATGCCGGGGGTCAGAATACCGACATTAGTCAGACACAGCTGGGCTTGTGACATGGAGGATTGGCAACATGTGGCGTGGTCCGATGAGTCATGGTTCCAGTTGTTTCGGGCTGATGGTAGGGTTTGGGTGTGGCACACACCCCATGAACCATGGAACCCAAGGCACCGTGGAGGCTGGTTAGTGGTTCCGTAGTGGTCCCATAATGGTGTAGACATGTGTTCACGTGGCATGGGTTGGGTCAGCTGGTCCTCCTGAACCCCTCATTGACCGGTAACTGCTAGGTTGCATTGCTTAATGACCATTTGCAGTCCCACAACGACAGAATATTCCAGGTGGTTAATGCACCTTGTCATCGGTCCCAAGTTGTCCAGAACTGGTTCGAGGAGCATTCTGGATAGTTCCAACGCATGGTGTGACCATCATGATTGCCCGAAGTGAACCCAATCGAGCATTTATGGGATGTTGTGAAGAGGTCCTGCACCTACAAATAGCAGGGAACAGTGGGGAGCTATCCCATGACTTTTAGCACTTCAGTGTACACACATGCACTCCTCCAGTAAAGGTCTCTCTTGCCCAGATATACATCAATCACACATAAAAACACATCATCTAACAAGCTGCAATCAAGTGAAAAAATGACCAATGCTGTGGTATGGCAAAAGTTTCAGATTTTTAAACAGATGACAGTTAAAATCTGAATCGTAGTCATACCACAGCATTGGTCATTAATTCATTTGAGGTCCCTTGAGTGTTAACAGTTGGAAGATCTGTATCTATATGTTTAAATATCTATAATTGAACAATGCAGATGTGAGTACTAAAAACACAGTTGGGCACCGTAGACATTTAAATGTTATGCCATACTTGCCTACCCTTCCAGAATGGCCGGGAGGCTCCTGAAAATCGGGTTGTGCTCCCGGCCGCCCGGATAGGTGGACAAGTCTCCCGGAGGCTGTGGCCACCCAGCCATGGCTGCCCACTTCCACGGTAATCACCCCCATCCACTGAGCTAACTTGGCTGCCTCCTCCCGGAGGAGGCAACCAAAAAGTCAACAAGTATGTGTCATGCTCTTAGACATGTCTACTACTTCTATCCTTTGATGAAAACTAACAGTCTCCCTGATTCAGAGCCGGACGCTCTGATGGAGCGCTCGCTCTGAATCAGGGCCGTCCTCCTTGATTTTTAGAGCGGCCTCCTGGCCGCTCGCATAGCTGTGGGTGACCATCGGGCTTGCGACGAGACCCTTGTGGTAGGGTCTCGTTGCCGCAAACCCTAGAGTGCTTTCGGCCCCAGACGGTAAGCGTTCCCATGGGAACGCCTCCATCTGGCCAACCACGCCCCCGGCACGCCCACCAAAGGGGGCGTGCTGTCACTCAACATCGACAGCACGCCCCCTTTGTAGCGAGACCCGGAGCGACGGCTTGCCCGTCGCTATCCGGGTCTCGCGCATGCGCACGACAGAGCCGGCCCAGTCGTGCGCATGCGCACTGGGCCACCATCGACCAGCTTGCGAGCGCTCAGCGCTCGTGAGCGGATCTGAATCAGGCACAGTGTCTCTTTCAGAGCAAGCATCCTCAAATTGCTTTATTATTGCAAAATATGTGCTTTTGTAGCAATACATTTTTTTTAAGCTTAAATTGCATGGGCAGTTTATCCTTGTTCAACACTGTATATATTTATTATGGATCATAAAACTGATGTTACTATTAAAACATAGCATATATTAATACATATACTTAAACACACCACACACAAACAATAAAATACTAAAATAAAACAACCTAATTAAACAAGGTGCAAAGAACTACAAGTTTTTATTTGCTTAGTTTGCTGTGTTTCACTGTTAAAAAAAAAAAAAAAAAAAAGAAGATTATTCAATCAGCATCTTTGGGTTTAAACATTTACATTTATTTATTACTAGTTATTTATATAGCGCACACATATTCTGCAGCACTTTACAGAGAATATCAGTCCCTGCCCCAGTGGAGCTTACAATCTATATTCCCTATTACATGAACACACACCTACACAATTAACCTACTAGCATATTTTTGGAGTGTGGGAGGAAACTGGAGCACCTGGAGGAAACCCACACAAGGACAGGGAGAATATACAAACTCCATACAGTTAAGTCAAAAACACACTGGATAAGTTGGACGATATGATCGATAACGATGATGTTGTCGGTCATCGCGTTCAATATCGTCCAGTGTGTATGCAAGACATAGTTAACGATGCGAGCTCCCGTGGATCTTCAACGATGTCTTTCATTTTTCCGGGGATGAGGGTGGGTGCCGTCACTGAATATGGTTAACGATATCGTTCAGTGTGTATGCTCAATGTCGTTAACGACATTGAGCCCAGCAGTGTAGGGGAAACACTTAACGATATGCTCCATGAACGATATCGTTAAGTGTGTATGCGTCTTAAGGGCCAAAGTGGGAGACAAACCCATCACCTCAGTGCTATGAGGCAGTAATGCTAACTATTACACAGTCAGTTAAATGTTATGTACATAACAGCACAAAGAGCACACCGACCCAATTGTAAATTCTCTTTAAAATTCATACATAGTCTTTCAGTAAAATCTGTGGCAGTGAATGCTATAGACAGCTAGTCTGAAGTACCGCCAATACCGTTGCATTGTCTCCAGATAATACCTTCTGCATGTACACTAGAATTCTTCCCACCTATCTTCACCACTTTACAAAGACCAACTGCATAAATACTAAAAAGTACAATCCCCATTTAAGACTGTGTCGCAGCAAGTCATCATGCAGATAAAAAATCCTTACTGATCAGCTGCAAATGCATGAACTGTGCCAAGAGGGATAATTAATCTGGATTCCAAGAATTAGAGGATCAAAATGAAAACCACCACCACCACAGTCCATAAAACGGGCATAAATACTTTTGAAGCAACTCCCTAAAAAAGTAATCTACACAGCAGAGGCAGCAATTTTGTTTTCCGAGCCAATCTAGGAACACATGACTAGGGGTGGCCATCGACCATTGATCATTAGCAAACATTGGTTTTGCCATCGATGGCAGGGAGAAAATGGTTTTCCGCCATTGGCGACAAAGTGGAACCCGATGGGTAGTTCTTTTTCTGCTCCCCGCCCTCTAGCAGCCCGCTATGCCCCACCCCCATTTTTGATTGGCCGGCTGCCAGCCGTGCACCTGGCAGCGGTGGCCATCGAGTGGTGCGTGCAAACCATCAATAGATCACCATAGATGGTTATTGCACCATTGATGATTATCACCAATGGCACAATCAATTGTGACCATCGATTGAAAACCACCGATGGCCATCCCTACAGGTGACACAAATGAAGTATGGAACCATATTGTAGGCTGAACCAACTTTAACCAGAACTCAATAGGAATGAATCATCACTAAAACATAAATACAGACAGAACTAGGTCCTAGTGACCTGACAGACTACATACATGCTCATGAATACACATTGAATCTTTACAAACTGCCAGCCCACTGTGCTTAGTGAACAGGTGCAGATTAATAGAAATATTCAATGATATTAAAATATTTTATGTTCATTTCTTAAAAATATATTTAAAGATTTATAAATGATTAAATATTGTAATAATGCAATGCCACATCACAAAAACTATAGCTAAAAACTACTTTTTAAAAAACTTCAAGTATTTCTTCATGGATGGGTTGTATATACCTTACATGCTGTTCCTCTACCTGTGAGTAGGTAGTGATTGACCCACACCATGTACAACTATATAGCACGGGGTACGTATACAAAAGTCTTTGTGAAAAGAAAATGCAGCTTACCTATACAAAATTTCAAACAAACGTACACATCACCGATTGTTAAAATGGATTTGAGGATCTGTCTCCATACCCCAGTCTTTTGGCCTTCCTCATTTATTTATATTTTTCTTTTGCCTTATCTTTTTCTGTGTGAAAAAAAATGTACTAAAAAAAATAAATAAAAAGTATTTGACAGCATGTCACTGTATAGTTTAATATAAGAGTAAATGATTTGCAGTCACTAGAAATAGCTCTGGATCACCTCTATAATACAAGGTGCACTACATGCAAATCTTTTTTTCAGTGCTCCAGATCCCCTATATTGCATGGGTGATCAGATGAACACGGGTGCCAGGTTAAAATAATAAAAAAAATGCTTCTCAACTTTTTTTTTTTTTTATTGCATATCATGAAAATATGAGATATGGTAAGAACTTACTCTTGTTATCTCTATTTCTACGAAGTCCATAGGGTTCCACAGGATACCTTGGGGTATAGGTGTGACGTCAGTCGCAGGGCACCAAAGAGTTAAGCTTTCAGCCTCCCAGGATGCACTAGGTCCCCCTCCTATACCCCGCCCCCGGGCCAAGGCACCTCAGTTAGTTACCAAGCCATAGGCCGGAGGAGGAGAAGGAAGAGAGAGAACAAAGATCTGGACACATACAAGAATCACATTCTCACCAGAGGGAGACGGAAAACCGGTGACCAGAGCAAAGCCCATCTGCAGCACAGGTGCGACAGGGCGGGAGTCCTGTGGAACCCTATGGACTTCGTAGAAATAGAGATAACAAGGGTAAGTTCTTACCATATCTCATTTTCTACTTCAGGGTCCATAGGGTATCCACAGGATACCTTGGGGATGGTCCCAAAGCAGTATCCTTTAAGGGTGGGGACGCTCCTGTGCAGAAAGGAGAATCCGCCGCCCGAAGGAAGCATCCTGAGAGGCGAAGGTGTCAAACCTGTAATACCTCACGAAGGTATGGACAGAAGACCACGTAGCAGCCTTGCAGATCTGAACTGCCGAGGCACCACGTCGAGCTGCCCACAAAGGACCCACAGACCTAGTGGAATGAGCCTTCAGAGAAGGAGGGACCTTCATGAAGATAAGCTTCAGAAATAGCCATACGGATCCAGGCTGCCAAAGTTTGCTTTGAAGCAGGCCAACCCTTTTTACAGAAGCCATAGAGGACAACAAAGCGTCAGACTTCCTAAACGAAGAAGTGCGGTCAACATAAGTCCTTAAGGCCCGCACAACATCCAAAGAGGCCTCACCCACGGAAAGACCCGGTGAGTTAAAGGCCGGAACAACTATTTCCTCGTTAACATGAAACTGGGAAACAACTTTGGGAAAAACTCGGGCCGAGTGCGGAGCACTGCCCTGTTCCCATGAAAAACCAAGAAAGGGGGTCTACAAGAAAGAGCCCCTAACTCAGAAACACGTCTGGCCGAAGCAACGGCCAGAAGGAAAACAGTCTTAGCTGTTAGCCATTTAATATCCACTGAGCCCAGTGGTTCAAACGGCGGTCCTTGGAGAGCCCTCAGGACCACAACCAAATCCCAAGGCGCCACAGGTGGAACAAAGGGCGGCTGAATATGGAGAACACCTTGCATAAAGGTGAGCACATCCGGGATTGTAGCAATCCTACGGTGAAACCAGACAGATAGGGCCGAAACCTGTACCTTCAAAGAAGCAAGGCGAAGCCCATGATCTAGTCCCGCTTGCAGGAAGGCAAGAATCCGAGACAGACGAAACTCCCGCGGTGCATAACCTCTCGGTCGACACCACTGGAAGAACGTATGCCACACGCGATGGTATATCCTCGCGGAAGACGGTTTCCGAGCTCGTAACATGGTACGCACCACAGAGCTGGAAAACCCCCGGGACCTCAGCATGGCCGTCTCAACAGCCACGCCGCCAAAGACAGCCGAGTCAGGTCCGGGTGAAGACAAGGACCCTGAGACAGAAGGTCCGGTCGTAGCGGCAACCGCAGAGGACTGTCCACGGACAGACCCTGAAGGTCTGAGAACCAGTGCCGTCTGGGCCACGCGGGAGCCATCAACAGGAGCGTCCCTCCTTCCTGTTTGAATTTCCGGATTACCCGTGGAAGAAGGGAGACCGGAGGGAACAGGTATGCGAACCTGAACGTCCACCGGACGGACAGAGCATCCACCAGAGACGCCCCTTCGTCTCTTGTGCGAGACCCGTACACCGGCAACTTGTTGTTGTGCCGGGACGCCATGAGGTCGATTTCTGGAAGACCCCACCTGTCCACCAGTAGTTGAAAAACGTCCGGGTGCAGGGACCATTCCCCTGGATGAACGTCCTGGCGACTTAGAAAGTCCGCCTCCCAATTTAGCACTCCCGGGATGAAGACCGCTGATATGGCCGGAAGATTGCGCTCCGCCCAAACCAGGATCCGAGAGACCTCTACGAGAGCCGCCCGACTGCGAGTTCCTCCTTGCCTGTTTATGTAGGCCACGGTGGTAGCATTGTCCGACTGGACCTGCACCGGGTGACCCTGGAGAAACCGCTGTGCCTGCAGGAGAGCATTGAAGACCGCACGGAGTTCCAAGATATTTATTGGAAGCTCCGCTTCTGTCGGCGTCCACCTGCCCTGGAACAAGTGTGGACCCGAAACTGCTCCCCAGCCCCGAAGACTGGCGTCCGTTGTCAACAGGACCCAATTTGGAACCCAGAACGGACGTCCCTTGTTGAGGTGGGTCGTCTTTAACCACCACGCAAGGGACAGGCGAACCTCCGGGGTGAGCACAATCGTCTGGAACTTCAGAGACTGAGGCAGCCCGTTCCACTTGGACAGGATCAGGTGCTGCAGAGGTCTGGAGTGAAACTGGGCGTATTCCACCATGTCGAACACCGACACCATGGAGCCCAGTAACCTCATCGCCGAGTGTAAGGACACCCGGCGGCTGTGCAGACAACTGCGCACCCTTGACTGTAAAGCAGAGATCTTGTCCTCCGTCACGAAGATCCTTTGCTGTCCCGAGTCCAATAAGGCTCCAAGATGCAGAATCCTCTGAGACGGGATTAGAGTGGACTTCTGCCAGTTGATTAGCCAGCCGTGCCGTTGCAGCAGTGCAATGGTCAGGTCCAAGTGGTGTAACAGGAGCTCTGGAGATCCTGCCAAAAATAACAGGTCGTCCAAGTACGGCAACATGCGGACTTCTTGCAGCCGCAGAGAAGCCGCCCATGACCGCCATCACCTTGGTGAAAACACGTGGTGCTGTCGCCAGGCCAAAAGGTAACGCCCGAAACTGGAAGTGGTCGCTGCGGATTGCAAACCGAAGGAACTCTTGATGGCGCAAAAGAATAGGGACATGCAGGTAAGCGTCCTGTATGTCCAATGACACCATGTAGTCCCCAGGTTCCAGCGCCAGAATGATGGACCGTAGGGTCTCCATCCGAAACTTCGGGACCCGCAAAGACTTGTTGAGTGCTTTGAGGTTGAGAATCGGACGATATGACCCATTGGGTTTCTGTACCAAAAATAGATTTGAATAGAAACCCTGGCCCCTCTGGGAGAATGGAACAGGCACTATAACTCCAGCCTGGAGCATAGTGTGCAATACCTTCCGCAGCTCCGTAGCCTTGTTCCGGTCTGATGGTAGACCCGTGGTGAAGAATCGAGCCGGGGGTCTGTGCCGGAAGGAGAGGGCGTACCCGTGGAAGACCACCTCCAGAACCCAAGTGTCTGTCGTAGTGAACGACCAACACCGGGAGAACTGCAGCAGGCGGCCTCCCACCCTGGGATTCCCCAAGGGGAGACCCGGACCGTCAGGCCGCAGGCTTGTCATCTGGCTTGGGGGCCGGACGTCTGGTACTCCATGCCTGTTTCCGGGGCTTGACCGATTTCTTAGGGCCAGCCTGTCGAGGAAACGACTGTGGTTTGGGCCTGCCCTGGGCCCTAGATGACCGAAAGGACAATGGTCCAGAACCAGAAGGAGCAGCGGCCGACGGGAGACAAGCAGATTTGGCTGCCGCCAGCGTGGCCACAATCTTATCCAGATCCGGACCGAAGAGAACTTCTCCGGTAAACGGCAACGCTTCCAGACCTTTCTTGGAATCTGCGTCCGCCTTCCAGGATTGCGACGAGCAGCTACCGCTGCTGAAGAAATTCTAGACACCAGAGTACTAATGTCTAGAGCCGCCTCGTTGATGTAGGTGGCCGAATCACGGAGATTGCCAATCAACTCCGCCTGTTCGGCCGGACAGTCGGATTCAAAAGAAGCCTCTAATGAATCCGCCCAGCGCTCCATCGCTCTGGCAACCCAGCAAATGGCCATAGCCGGCCGTGCTGCCCCCCCTGCAAGGGAATAAGCGGACTTCAGGCAGATTTCTACCTTGCGGTCCGTAGCATCCTTAAGGGAGGACATGGATGGCATCGGCAATGTGGCACTACGGACAAGACGGGTCACGTGAGAATCCACCTGTGGAGGGGATTCCCACTTAGCAAAATAATTATCCACGAACGAATAAGCCACCGCCAGGCGTCTCTGCGGCTGGTATCTTTTGCCAGGTTGTTTCCACGCCTCCTCTAAATGGTCCACCAACTGACCCGAAAGAGGAAAGACTGTGGCATCGCCCTTCACATCTTTGAAAAAGGCATACTTAGATTTAGCCGCTGGGGGAACTTCGTCCTCAATCACCAAGGCTGTGCGGACCGCCCGAATAAGTCCAGGAATATATACTTTGGACTTAGCATCAGCGTCCTTAGTATGGAGAGGTTCCTGATCGTAAGGATCCAGAATCTCCCCATCATCAGACGTCCCTTCGTCATCCTCATAAGGAGCGGACAGAGACGCCACCGGCCTTTTATGAGGCCGCATCACAGACTCCCCTTGCAACACATCCGACAAGTGCTGTACAGAACTCGTCAGGGAGTTAACCCACGCTGGCTCCTGAGAACCCGGGAGCGGGGAAATAGGGAGACTGTGGGGTACCACCAATTGTCGTGGGAACCCCTGCATGGGTGACGACACCACAGACTGCTGGGACAAACCCATCGGAGTAAACGCGGGCTGCGGAGCTAACTGGCCCACTAAAGCTGTTAACGCCTGAGCGAAACAAGCCCAGGGCGGCTCCTGTACCGGTGCTGTAACCGTAATAGGCCGCGCCATGGACAAACACTGCCGGCAAAGGCCCTCCGCGCTACCCTCCCCCTCCGCTAACGGTACTTTGCACGTGGTACACTGTAGCCGGAGGGGAAAATCACTTTCAGACATGATGGCACCACGTATGTGACCTCTCTCACCAATTAAGTATTAAATAGGCGAGAGACCACCCTGCAGCACCGCACCGCAAGGGCTTTAGCAGAAAGAACAGGGACAGTAATAAAGCTGACAGTTTAGAGAAGAAAAGTTACAGGCAGCGCTAGCACAGTCACATACAATGCAGAGAAATAACAATTCCTGCACTAACAGCGCTCACTCAACTACACAGACACAGGGCCTGGTAGGACACAGCGCTGCATACACAGACCTGAGCCACAGCGGAGGAGAGGTATGCGGGGGGACCCAGACCACGATGCTTCCTTCCAGACTTCCAGCAGCGTTCACCATGCGTTGCAGAGAAGATGGCCGCCGAGGAGCAGAGAGAAGCTGGCCTGGGGGAGGAGCGCTGACACAGGACCAGTCAGCACAGTGCAGAGAGGGCTGTGTGCAGCGGGGGAGGCGCCGGCTGTGAGACAGGGAAGGCGCGCTCCCCTGGCATGCATTTAACCCCTGGGACGCCGCAGCGCTACCGCTCTGCTGCGGTCCGCTGTCCCAGGGGGTAGTGGAAGCGCAGGTTGGTCGCCTGGCTCCACGCTGCAGCCAGTCCCCAGGGAGCCCCCTGCCTGGGAACTTAGGACCATGTGATCAGCGGGGACCCACCGCGGGACCCCGCTGCTTACCTCTGTCCCCCTTGAATCCGGCCATGGTCCGGAGCATCTGGGGTCACCGCTAGCTGTGACCCCAGACGCCCACTAGCATCCCCGGATCAGTACCGGCGTTCTGGTACCGGCGGGGTGTAGGGAAGACAGCATGGACGTCAGGACTGACTGTCCATGCTGTTCATCCAGATGTGCAGCCACAGCTGCATGAAGAAAAAGCTTCAGGGGCTCTTCTAGCCCCCACTCCAACAGGTGCACCCGACTCCGGCCGGGCACCAAACTAAACTGAGGTGCCTTGGCCCGGGGGCGGGGTATAGGAGGGGGACCTAGTGCATCCTGGGAGGCTGAAAGCTTAACTCTTTGGTGCCCTGCGACTGACGTCACACCTATACCCCAAGGTATCCTGTGGATACCCTATGGACCCTGAAGTAGAAAAAATGTTTATGCTATTTAGTATAGAGCACTAACCTATCATCTATGTTACAAAAATAAATGATCAAGTTAATGTTTCTCCTTCAAGTTATCATTGCAAGACCACTGTGTTGCGAATGTTTGCAGAGCATATCTTTGAACAGAGTATATCTTTGAACGTATACGCACTTGCAGAGCATATCACGCATTCGCACGCTTTGGGACCACTAAGGGGGATGCTTAGATGTATGCACCTCTGTCGCATTTCCACTTACAACTGAAGAGGCACAAATGGGGCGTTAATATGTAGACCATGTTTATGGACGTGTCAATGGAACTGCGCACTATGCAGAGTTGTGCAGAAGCGTAAATACACCTATTTTCAATTAGCCTTTTTTATTTTACAAGTGTGCACTTGTCCCTTGCAAGCAATGCAGGACTAATTAAGGCCAACATGCACTCAATTCTGCATTGGTACCTGGTTTTGGCAGGTGAACAAGACCTATGCAACAGCCACTTCTCACATTATGGTACCTCTTTCTCCATGCAATCATCTCATCTAGGTTTTAAGAAAACAAAACCCCATTTAAACTGTGTATAGTTTTGAATATATTGCCTTTTTAAATAAAACACTTGATGATGATAGCCCACTTAAAAAAAACTATTCTGGAAATCTCAGACAGTCTTTTTTTTCTTGGACGAGTAAGATTTGGTGTTGTGCACTCGAACACTCTGCTGCAAGGATGAAGACATTTTCATGTGGTCTTGCTTTTTTGGTGAGGAGTCCTTGACTTTCGGTTTCCATAACAGTAGCTGTGCATCTTCCCCACCAGTTAGCAAAGAGTCATCATCTACACTCCAGTAGAATGAACGCACAGTCGCAGTGTGACCACCATGTAGAGTTTTCAAATGTGTCACCTTATCAGAATCACAGTTTAGCAGGTCAATGTCACCGGTGTGAGAACCTCCAACAAGGAACAACACATCCCTTTTCTCATGGTAAAAGCCCCCAATAAAATAGTCAATGTTACAAGCACTGTTTTCCCTCATATCCTCCACTTTACAAAGAGTAATGGGTTCCTCTGTGTCCACCTGTGCAAGGTCCCACCAACTAAGGCCTTCATCATGCGTCAAGCAATACATCTGCTTATAATCCTTTCCTGCCCATCCAATAACATTTACAGAGGAGTCAGAATTGCAAGTGGAAGCTAATGCATCGTCTTCGTTATCTTTGTTTAGGTCAAACACATTAACAAGGCCGTCCGTGGAACCAGATGCTACCAGGCTTGGATTGGTTGGATGAAACCGCACTTGAGTGATGTCATCATAGTGAGTCTCTGAGTAAACTCCAAGAGGTTCTTTAGATTTTGTGTCCGAACTGTATCTTACATCCCAGAAGACCAAAAATGAGTCGTCTTCTACTTTTTCGGTGCCAGCACAGACAACAAGGTCATTACAGCTAATATCAAAGCTAATGAAAACATTCGATGGGTAGCCATTATATACCTGCACAGCTCCAGTGCCCATCACTCGGGCATCCCAAAGTTTTACTGTAGCATCACTGCATGCAGAAAACAACAGGTTGTTATTTGAGTGAGAGAACCGAACACCACTCAGCACAGCAGGATGTGCATTAAATTCTCTAAGGCAGGTCATAGTTTCCTTGGTGTATAATTTAATTGATTTATCGGAACACAGTACTGCAACTGTTTGATGGTTTTGCTCCTCCACCGATTTTGATTCATCAATGTCAAGTATGTAAGTTGTGCTGTCCAATACAGATGAACGTTTAGCTATGTGAAGATGCGAAAGCTGTAGTTCTAGTCCTTCCATGGTGAAACAAAAAAGTTTTTCTCTTCCTCTTTCTCAGAGCAGAGCAGTCAGACCTAAAATAGAATAAAAACCATTAGAAAGTATTGTGGTTTGTGTATAAAAGAAAACTCTCTCAAGAAAGCCAATTGGAGAGCATTATTATGAAATTACATTTTATAATGTCAGTGACGTGCAAGTTTCTACAGGCATGAGTACCCAGTTCATTGTTTAAAGCGAAACCCTCGCCTCTCTATGAACCAGGGGGGGTGGGGAGGTGTTAGCCATCTGTCCCTCCAAAACTAGCGTTTTAGTAAAAGTGTCAAATGCTAAATCAGCTCGTCTCACACACCTATATACGATCATTACTGACAATTATTTCAGAAATGGAACAATTGTGTTTTAACGTAAACGATTCTACTGCAACACAATATACGCACACTGAGCAGAAAAAGCATAATTTAGACCTATTTGTTGAGTGCTGCAGCTGATAAAATAAAAGCCAAAATGTAAGCAAACAAATATTACTCCCTGGAATCCCACTGTTAGTGTACAAAGATCAACAAGTAAACCTGCAAGTGCACAAATTTGCTGTAATCAGAAGACAGAGACTCCCCTTGAGTGCAGTGAAAAATATATATTGAATAATAGCTTAATGTGAGTTGTGAAATTAGGTTCATACATGAAATCACACAATTATATAATTATACCTGCAATGAAAAACTAGATTAGTAGTGTAGTTCACAATATGCCACATTTTTCCTTAGCATCAATTACTGGGGAATTAATCCAACAAAACTTTACTCTGAATTAGCCTATGCATACAGGCCAAGAACAAAAAGTACACTACATTATGAGTATATCAAATAAACCATGTTCTCTGCAAAAGCTTCCAAAGTGCACATTTGTGGATTAGTTGATTTCATGCTTAGTATCAGGTCTATAAAAATAATATAAATGGGTAATATATATATCAATTACAACCACCAATGGAACCAATGATGGCTCATCCACTGTAGGTGCTCTTTTCATAATTTTTGTAAACTCAGCAAGTTTCCTCCCTATGTTTTTTTTTTTTTAGTTATAGGTAGGCGTTAATGGCTCTGTGCACACAATTTAGTTTCTGGAAGGAGGGGAGGTTAAGTCAGACATGTTCCTTCCACACTTTGGTGTTTGTCTTTGATGTCTCGCCATAGCGATCAATGACCTTTATGCGGGTTTTCACCTCCTCCGAACAGACCAGAGGAGAAACCTAATTAACTCGTGTCCGGGTCCTTATTAAGAGTGCCACTATAAAACAAACAATGGCAGAGAAGAAGTGATTAAAACATTGACTGTTCAGGGACTGATTCAATTCTGCAAAAAGATTGGAATTGCCACAATAAAAGTCATGCACATCAGGTCTAATTTTTATGAAGTGTGCTCCCGCGATCCTCATAGTTCAATTGTAAACAGCAATTTGCACCAATGTTGCGCGTTAATTCTACGATGTGGGACCTGGGAGAAGTGCATGAAAGAATAGAGGAATCACTCCGATACCCCAAAAAATGGCAAATTAGATAGCAGACAGCTATAAGCGAAGTGGATGTAGGGGAAGGTGGGGCTAGTTGCTACAGAGACAAGTTGTAAAAATGAATCTAAAACCATGCCCACGTAACTCCACGGCTCGTGCGACTGGAAACAAGTTTGAACATGTTACCGTCAGTGTTCAGCGAAACAACGCTAACCCAGACGAGTTTATGTAATTGGTACCTAGACAAACTTGTTTTTTTTTGTTCCAAAGTAATATTTTTCACCTGGATTTGAATTTGTATCTTGGATTGTTAAAGGTAAGGGTCACAGACCATTAGTGTATTTATTATCATTGTTATAATCATGAATTGAAGCACGGAAATCGAACTATGGCCATTTTGGTTATCTGACGTCACTTGGGGCAATTTGTTACTCACTGACACTCCCATTAAAGATCAGCTAGAACTAGAGGCAAATTTAAGAAAAAAAAAAAAGGCAAAACTACAGAAAGTTAAGAAATCTTTACTCTGGAAAGAAAAACGGGTGTTTTTTTGCTGCCCGGTCAAAACCGGCAAGTGTGAAATAGGCCTTACAGTCTGTTGAAACCTGGCCAGGAGTGGGTCCAGTGTATTGCATGTCAAGGGTGGGCTCATAAACTAAAAGGTGATGCAGTAGCGTTTACTTGCACTAATTGCAAATCAGAAATCGTGAGTGATGTCTGTCATTGTCATCAGACTATATGCCAAATATAGGCCAAATGTGATTTTGTGATAAATGTACACATTTTCTAATGTATGCTTTTTATACTAAGATTTTTTTAATAGATTATTTTAGAAGTAACAATTTGCCCCAGCCGGGAGTAACAACTTACCCCTGTCGGGGAAAGATTGTTACAATTATTTTTGCTCTGAAAAATATGTTTTTCATTGTTAATATTAATTATTGGATGTAAATAGAAGAATACCATTTTGTTTGTAAATGTTTCTGTTTGGTTGTGATTAAACATTTTTGAGATATATGAATCTCTGTAATTTTATAACAACTAGCCCCACCTTTCCCCTACAGTACTTAAAAGGTGTGAAATAGTTGATTTTTAAATATTTTAAAAATTGTAAAAAAAAAAAAGGATACCCAGTAAGTTTTTTTCAGCAAAAGAAAGTTTCTCAGTATAAATATGTCTGTAAAGTGATTCTTCTGTGTTTTTCTCCAAGTTTGTAAGTGGATAGAAAAAACAAAAACACACTTTTGCTCCTATATAAAAGCTGACACAGCACTTTCCCATCAATACAACACATCAACTGACATGGCCATCATTTAAACCATTTATGAGTTTTAAAACTTTTTTTTAAAGAAAAATCCCCTGATTATTGACATGTTTTTATTGGCCAAATTAATATTTAAACCCCTCCATATGCATGATTATTAATTTGGAGGCGTTTTCCAGAGGTTCTGCACTGTATCCTGACATTTTTACCTTAAAGTAAGGACTTTCCCCACCTACTCTCCAGCTCAGGAGAGTAAGAAAAACAAACAAACAACATGTTTTCGCTCTGAAAATTGTCAGGGAGTTTGGAATTGAATTGCGAAAAATTGCAGAGATTACTTTTAGCTGCAATTTAATTTTGATTGGCCAAATACACGGCACATGGTGCTGAATTGAATCGGCCCCCTGAAGTGGGTCCAAAACCTGATAATGTATGAAATTTTGTGCACTGCTTCCAATAAATGATTTAATAAAGAAGGAAGTTAAAATTACAAGTGTTAGATTTGCAATCTAATGCTTGCATTAACAAAAAAAAAAAAAAAAGAAAAAAAGGTAAAATGAAAAAAATAAAAAAAAAGAAAAGTTAACTAAAAATGAATATAAATCCATTGCTATGATACCCCCTTAAACAGTGATGCCCGTTTGCCCTTACGGTAAATTCTGCCTAGTCAATAAATCTACTAAAGCTAGGCAATAATATTTGAAATGTATCACAGTTTACAGTTGAACTCTATGTTTATTACAGCTCTTAAATACCTGTTAGATTATATTCACTAAGTGTGCTTGATTAGCAGCTTTTTCATGTGAAATATGAGTAACGCAACCTTAGGAAACGGCCGGGCTCAGAGCCAGAGCCAGGTCAGCACTGGGTGACACTGAATCTAATGATAGACTCTCACAGTATGCATTACATATAACATTTCAGGTCTTTCTTTATCTGTTCTGCCTATCTAGTCTGAAGATTTCTGTGCCGTGCAGGTGACTAGAAGTGTATTCATCTATCAGGACTGATCTACAACTGATCTAAGAATAAGGAATATTAGCCATAATGTTCTCATTTGTGCCAATTCACTCATTGCAATTAACTGGACACAATGTCAAGTAAAAAAGTATTTTTACCCAGTGAAACAGGATCAAATAGTTTCTGTAGATGTATGAATAGAGATAAAAAAACAGGATGCAAAAGCAGGCTGTGTGTGACATTCAGATTTGTAAACCTGTGGCCAGGCAGATTAAGGATAATCCACATGTAGTGTGGAGATTAAACAGATATCCTATATTCCTAACTAAAGGAGAATTAACTATTACAACTGGAGAAGGTAGCATGGATTTCCATATATATATATATATATATATATATATATCTATATATATATATATATATATATATATATATATAGACACACACACATACATATATACATACAGTCAGGTGCATAAATATTGGGACATAGACAGAATGTTTCTATTTTGTCCTCTATTCACCACCACAATGGCTTTGAAATGAAACAAACAAGATGTGATTTAACTGCAGCCTTTCAGATTTAATTTGAGGGTAATTACATCCAAATCAGGTGAACGGTGTAGGTAGTGTTCCCTCTAGCTCCGGCGGCAGGCAGGGCGCCGGAGCTAGAGAGGGCAATGTTGTGCGCGCGCATCCGAAAAGGGGGCATGGTTATGAAAAGGGGGCGTGTCTATAAGACGCGTCCCCTTTTCGGCATACTTGGGGGCGTGCCCGACGCTTACGGACATGCCGGGCAGCCCCCAAGCGCTGCAGTAAGGGAGAATAGATGTCGGGCGCATGCGCCCGGCGTCTATTCTCCGGCGGTGACCGGGTCACCGCATGTTTGTCCACCCTTGGGACACTGCGTCCTGCGGGTGAGAACGACTCCCGCAGGCTGTTAGGGCAGGGCACTTTTTGCCCTCCTCCTGGAGGGCAGGGTGCTTTTTGCCCTCTAGAAGGAGGGCAGAGCGCCGAGCCCCGCTAAAACAGCCAAGCGGGAACGCTAGGTGTAGGAATTACAACGGTTTCTATATGTGCCTCCCACTTTTTAAGGGGCCAAAAGTAATGGGACTATCAACTCAAAAGCTATTTCATGGACAGGTGTGGGCTATTCCCTCGTTATTTCATTATCAATTAAGCAGGTAAAGGTCTGGAGTTGATTCTAGGTGTGACATTTGCATTTGGAATCAGTTGCTGTCGACTCTCAATATGAGATCTAAAGAGCTGTCACTATCAGTGAAGCAAGCCATCATTAGGCTGAAAAATCAAAACAAACCCATCAGAGAGATAGCAAAAACATTAGGTGTGGCCAAATCAACTGTTTGGAACATTCTTAAAAAGAACGCACCGGAGAGCTCAGCAACACCAAAAGACCTGGAAGACCACGGAAAACAACTGTGGTAGATGACAGAAGAATTATTTCCCTGGTGAAGAAAGACCCCTTCACAACATTTGGCCAAATCAAGAACACTCTCCAGGAGGTAGGTGTATATGTGTCAAAGTCAACAATCAAGAGAAGACTTCACAAGAGTGAATATAGAGGGTTCACCACAAGATGTAAACCATTGGTGAGCCACAAAACCAGGAAGACCAGATTAGAGTTTGCCAAACAACATCTAAAAAAGCCATTATAGTTCTGGAACAACATCCTATGGACAGATGAGACAAAGATCAACTTGTACCAGAGTGATGGGAAGAGAAGAGTATGGAGAAGGAAAGGAACTGCTCATGATCCAAAACATACCACCTCATCAGTGAAGCATGGTGGTGGTAGTGTCATGGCATAGGCATGTATGGCTGCCAATGGAACTGGTTCCCTTGTATTTATTGATGATGTGACTACTGACAAAAGTAGCAGAATGAATTCTGAAGTGTTTCGGGCAATATTATATGCTCATATTCAGTCAAATGCTTCAGAACTCATTGAACGGCGCTTCACAGTGCAGATGGACAATGACCCGAAGCATACTGCAAAAGCAACCAAAGAGTTTTTTAAGGCTAAAAAGTGGAATGTTATGCAATGGCCAAGTCAATCCCCTGACCTGAATCCGATTGAGCATGCATTTCACTTGATGAAGACAAAACTGAAGGGAAAATGCCCCAAGAACAAGCAGGAACTGAAGACATTTGCAGTAGAGGCGAGGCAGAGCATCACCGGGGATGAAACCCAGCGTCTGGTGATGTCAATGCGTTCCAGACTTCAGGCTGTAATTGCCTGCAAAGGATTTGCAACAAAGTATTAAAAAGTGAAAGTTAGATTTAGGATTGTTTAGTTTGTCCCATTACTTTTGGCCCCTTAAAAAGTGGGAGGCACATATAGAAACTGTTGTAATTCCTACACCATTCACCTGATTTGGATGTAATTACCATCAAATTAAATCTGAAAGTCTGCAGTTAAAGCACATCTTGTTTGTTTCATTTCAAAGCCATTGTGGTGGTGAATAGAGGCCAAGATATGAAAATTCTGTCAATGTCCCAATATTTATGCGCGCGTGTGTGTGTGTGTGTATTATATATATATACACATACACACATATATACACACACACACTTACTGGAATTTTGAGAAGCACGTTCTGAACAAGTATTTAACTTCCAAACGGCAGGCGCCATGTTCTTCCTTAATGGAACAGGAAATGGTTTGCAAGCTTCGTAGACAGACCTGTAAGATCTATTTGATTATCAGAGACAGGAAATAGCATATCTTCCTAATAAAAGCACACTTGGAATTCTCAAATGAAGGTGAATGATTCAGAGAGGCTTTTGTCATTTCCGTACAAATTCTTCTCTTAGAGGTCAGTCTGCACACAGTGAGTTTTTGGGTATATTCTAAAGAAAAATAAAATAAAGAGAAAATAAAAAAAATTTTCACCGTCTCATTTATAAAAGCAGGGATATCACATTACTTTCTAGTCTATACCAGTCTGATTTTTCCAATTCCAGTCAAGTTAATACAGATTTATGAGCTTTTGGGGTTTCCCCGAGAATGAAAAAAAAAAAAAAAAGCACCGATATCTACTTCCATATTACAAATACCCTTATTCATGCTTATTGAGCATAATGGACATTTCAAGAATGTGTGTCCTTTGACATGTACAGTGACATTATAGGGGTCAATTCAATTACCCGCGGCCTACCACTGGAAAGGCTGTGATGCCTTTGCGAGATATGTCTCAGTAGTTGATTTCTCAGCTTGTCTCCTATGGATGTGTGTGCAGAAAACAGGCTACAGTACACTGGGATCCAGTGATCATCAAGCAGTATGGTTCAGAATAAAGACAGATGCTGACTCACCCCATACAAAAACAAAGGTGTTAGATTTTAGGAAGGCTGACTTTCCAGGGATAGGAAGATGTGTAAGCGAATCTTTGGCAGAGTGAAGGAACTTGTAAGGAGTGTAGGAGAGGTGGGAAAATTTAAAAAGTGCAATATTAAAGGCAACAGACCTTTGTCTCAAAATGGTTAGGAAAACCACAAGGAAAAGAGGTTTGGAAAAGAGGTAGCAAGTATTGTGAATGCAAAAAAGATGGCCTTTAGGAAATACAAGCAGACGCAAAATAATGAAGACAAAGTTGTATCTTGTAAAACAGAAGGAAGCTAAGAAAGTAATCAGATGTGCAAAGGCAAAAGCTGAGGAGAAAATGGCAGAGTCAGTGAGTAAAGGGGGCAAATTTTTTTTTTTTTAAGTATATAAGCGAAAGGAGAAAAACAAAAAGGTGGAATAAAAAGACTAAAGACAGAAAGAGGGAAGGAGAGGGAGACAATGTATTAGCTGATCTTAATTATTTTTGTTCAGTATTCACTACTGAAAGAGAGGGCAAGGGACCACAGTTAAGTTGCAGGTGTAATCAGAAAAATTAGGTAGGAACAAGCACATTTACAGAAGAGAAAAGCCTAATGAAAGTCTCAAAACTGAAAGTGGATAAATCAATGGGGTCAGATGGGATACATCGAAGGATACTAAAAGAGCTTAATGGGGTGCTGGTAACACCATTAACAGAATTATTCAACCAGTCACTAGCTACTGGAGTAATTCCAGAGGACTGGAAAAGAGCAAACATTGTCCCACTGCACAAAAGTGGAAGCAAGGAAGAGCAAGCAACTACCGACCAGTGTGCCTTACATCAGTAGTAGGGAAATTGATGGAAATACTCTTAAAAGAATGAGTCGTAGATTATCTCAAATCTAGAAATTTGCAGGACCCCAAACAGCATGTATTTACTGGGGGGAGATCATGTCAAATAAATCTTGACTTTTTTGACTGGGTGATTAAGGAAATAAATAAAGGGGGGGCCATAGATATAGCTTATCTAGACTTTAGTAAGGGTTTTGACACTGTTCCACATCGCAGACTGTTAAAACGGGATTTTGGTACTTACCGATAAATCCCTTTCTCCGATTCCACAGGGGACACTGGAGGACTTCAAGAGACAGTGGGATATAGATGGTGCTGAGAGGAGCTTAGGCACTTTAAAATTTAAATGAAGTGTGACTAGCTTCTCCCCTCTATACCCCCCTATAGGCCAGTATTAGAACCGTGCCCGAGGGGAGCTGAGAAAAAAGATTGACAGAAGAGGAGGCGAAAGTACACAAAACAACTGAAAGTTGAAAACAAAAGGAAAGTAGAATGAAACGAGACGACAAACATGTCTCTAACATTCATAACATCACCCTAGACAAACATGTCGCCAACAGGCATAACAGGTGTGGAAGGAAGAACAGCGCTGGATGGGCATCCAGTGTCCCCTATGGAATCGGAGAAAGTGATTTATTGGTAAGTACAAAAATCCTGTTTTCTTCTTCATCCACTAGGGGACACTGGAGGACTTCAAGACAGTGGGGACGTCCCAGAGGTCCCATCACAGGTGGGAAAGCACTGAGAACCCTGCAAGACAGACAGACCATATTGCGCTGTAGAGGTCGCAAAGGTGTCAAGTATGCCGGCCCGACCAGGTAGCTGCTCGGCATAGAGATTCCATAGAAACACCTCCAGCAGCCGCCCACGAGGCACCCACTGAGCGAGTGGAATGTGCGGTAATGGAAGATGGAGGTTCTCTAGACGAGGCCATATAAGCCTGTCGGATGGTCAGACGAATCCATCAAGCCAGTGTGTTTGGAAGCTGGCCAACCCGGACGAGCAACATCATACAAAACAAAGAGTATCCATCTTGCAAATGGCTGCCGTCCTGTCTACATATATACGAAGAGCTCTAACCACATCCAAGGATCTAGAAGAAGGAGAATCCTGTAGAAGAACCAGAACTACAATAGGTTGATCGATGTGGGAGGCCGAAACCACATTAGGCAGAAAATCAATTTCTGGTGCGAAGCTCAGCTCTATCCTCATGAAATACCAAATATGGTGGACGACATGATAAAGCTCCCAGCTCCGACACTTCTGCTGGCTCTGGCTTCCGCCAGGAGGGTGTCACCTTCCATGAAAGATATTTCAATTCTACTGACTCCAAAGGCTCGAACAGAGAAGACTGTGAAACACAGGACGAAGTCCAAGTCCCATGGAGCTGTAGGAGGAACAAAGGGTGGTTTCAATCTAACCACACCCTGCAGAAAAGTCTGCACGTCCGGTAATAAGGCCAATTTCTTTTGGAAGAAACAGCGCGCTGAAATTTGTACCTTCAGAGATCCCAATTGAAGGCCAGCTGAGAGACTTGCTTGCAGAAAAAGCAGATATCGGGGAAGACTGAACTCCGTAGGATGCAAAACTCTAAGTTCACACCAGGATATATATGCCTTCCAAATACGATGGTAATGCTTAGAAGTAATTTCCTTCCTGGCTCTAAGCATCGTAGGAATCACCTTAGAAGGTATCACTTTATATCTTAGGATGGCCCTTTCAACAACCACACCGTCAAACGTAGCTGCTTTAAGTTTGGATAGACTAAAGGAGACCCTGTAGGAGTGGATCCTCTCTGAGTGGTAAGGGCCACGGATTGTCTACCAACAGGAGTTCAATGTTGGAGTACCAAGCTCTGAGAGGCCAGTCCGGAGCTATCAGCAGGACCTTGGCCTGTTCCCTCCTGATGCGTTGAAGGATTCGAGTGAGAAGGGGAAATGGAGAAAATAGATAAATGACGTGGAACCGCCATGGTGTTGACAGTGCATCCACAGCCACCGCTTGTGGATCCCTTGTTCGAGAGCAATAAAGGGGCAGTTGATGGTTCTGCCTGGATGCCATGAGGTCAACCTGCGGACAACCCCGCCATTGGACCAGCTGCTGAAACACCTGTGGATGTACAGCCTGACGACTGAGGTAATCTGCCTCCCAATTTTCGATGCCCGGTATGAAGATTGCTGAAATCGACCTTGTGTAGCTTTCCGCCCAGATAAGAATCCAGCTGACTTCCTTCATGGCTGCTCGACTACTGGTGCCTCCTTGTTTATGTATGCCACTGCTGTGGCGTTGTCGGACTGGACTCTGACTGCTCTGCCCCTCAGAAGGTGACCTGCTGTCTGTATTGCGTAGAAAACGGCTCTTAATTCCAATATGTTGATTGGAAGACTCAATTCCTGTGCTGTTCAGCGTCCCTGGAAGTGATGCTCTAGAATTACTGCCCCCCAGTCTCTTAGACTCGCATCCGTGGTAAGAAGCGTCCAATCCCACTTTCCGAATCTCTTTCCCTCCGTAAAGGTGAACTGAGTTTAACCACCACAGTAGGGATATCCAAGTGTTGGGTTGTAACCTGACTCGTTTGTGAAGAAACAGGTGAGATCCCGCCATTGCGATAGGAGATCTAGCTGAAAAGGTCTGGAGTGAAAACTAGCCTCAAAGGCTGCCACCATCTTCCCCAGAAGTCGGATACAGGAATGAACCGAAACCTGCCAACGTCGAAGTACCAACCACACTATCTCCTGAATGGAAGTTATCTTGTCCTGGGGAAGGAACACATGTTGAGACACTGTGTCCATGATCATTCCTAGAAATTGCAATCTCTGTGTCGTTTGCAGATGCGACTTGGGAAAATTCAGGATCCATCCATGAATGAGGAGGTTGTTCGTCACTGTGATGTCCTGTAATAGTTGATCCTTGGAATTCGCCTTCAGCAGTAGGTCGTCCAGGTACGGAATAATAAGTGATCCCTTGTTTCCGAAGGAGACTCATCACAGCCTTAACCTCTGTGAATACCCGTGGGGCTGAAGATAACTTGAAAGGCAAGGTCTGAAACTGGAAATGTGAATTCCGAATCTCAGGAAAGCCTGGTGAGGTGGCCAAATAGGAATGTGAAGGTATCCGTCCTTGATATCTAGAGATACCATGAACTCCCCCTCCTCCAAGCCTGCAATTACTGACTGAAGAGACTCCATCTTGAACTTGAAAATCTGTAAATATGGATTGAAATCCTTTAAGTTTAGAATGGGTCTGACCAAGCTGTCCGCCTTCGGAAAGACAAAAAGACTGGAGTAAAATCCTTTTTCACTTCTGATGACTGGGGACTTGGATTACCACTTTCATTGACAGAAGCCTGTCTATTGCTTTAGGTAAGACCACACCTCCTTCGTTGGAAACTAGCAAACCTGTGGTAAAAAAACAATTCGGGGGTTGAAGTTGGAAATCGAGCTTGTAGCCCCAAATAATAATCTTGGACCCAAGCGTCCGCACAGGTTTCCGTCCAGACCTCGCTGAAGTCCCGAAGATGCGCTCCCACTCTGGGGTCCCCCAGGTGAGAGGGAAGCCAGTCATTCACTGGGTTAAGAAGTGGACTTAACCTCCTGTAGACTCGAACCTGTGGTGGCTGCAGTTCTATCCTGAACTCTGGTACCATGGGACATTGATGATCCTCCTCTGAAACGACTGTGTGAACGACCCGGGACCCGAAAGGACCGAAACGAAGGTCCCGGGTAAGATTGTCTAGGTGGAGGAGCTGCAGTCGGTAGAAAAGTGGATTTACCTCCAGTAGCCTGAGATATCCATTTATCTAGTTCTGCCTCAAATTGTGCATTTCCAGTGAAAGGAAGTGCTTCCACAGCCTTTTTAGATTCTGCGTCAGCCTGCCAAGTTTTGAGCCACAGCACCCGGCATGCTGAAATTGCCAGAACTAAAGTTCTGGAGGCAATAGAACAAACATCCTTAGACGCTTCTCCAAGGTAAGCTGCCGCTTCTCCTATATGTTCTGCTAATGGAATGAGTTCCTCCATTGGCAGCTAATCTTTCATTCCGTCCGCCAACTGCTTAGCCCAAACTTCGATAGCCTTGTTAGTCCAGCAGCTAACGATCACTGGACGAAAAGTCACCCCTGCAGCGGTGTAAATTGACTTAAAAGAGTGCTCTCCAGTCTCTAAAAGGAAATGTCCTTTAAAGACTTGACTCCAGGAACAGGGAGCGTAGTCTTTTTTGACAGTCGCGATACAGATTAATCTACTGTAGGGGGAGTTTCACAAGCCTATTAGCCTAATATTTTTCTATTATCTGCAGGAAAAGGGTAAAAAGATAATAAACACTGGGACATCGAAACTTTTTATCTGGATGTTCCCAGGCTGTCGTTTGAAGGGAATCCAGCTCTTCCGATATTGGGAAAGCCGTAGCTTGTCTTTGTTTCTTAAGAAAGACAGACTCTTTTGCAGGACCTGAGTCTTCTTCCTGTATTTGCAATACCTGTCGTATTGCAGCAATCAAGGCTTCTATTCCCTCTGATACCGGTTCAGGATCAGACTCCAGAGGCACTTTAGGCGAATCTGGGGCATACTCGCCCTCTTCTAATTCCGGCATATCATTTTCCTCTGGGTCGTCCCAATGGAGGACTGAGGGTAACAGTGTCTTTTTAGAGACTTGCGGAGCGGACATCATTGTCATGGCTTTTTAAATTCCCTCCATAGAAACAGCTAGGGATCTCATCCAAGCTGGTTCCTCTGTAGCAGCTGACCTGTAAGCCTCTCTTTCTCTGCAAGAAGCCTCCAGTTCAGCCAAGAGAGAGGACATAACAGATTAAACCTGCGTCCAAGACGGTGGTTCTGACATCTCTGCAGATTGCTGTTCGGTATAACAACTGTCACACAATCTGGAGGTAGACTACTGTCCCTGTGTAAATTTTGCTCCACACTTTTTGCAGGTAAAATATGAGATATGGTAAGAACTTACCCTTGTTATCTCTATTTCTACGAAGTCCATAGGGTTCCACAGGATACCTTGGGGTATAGGTGTGACGTCAGTCGCAGGGCACCAAAGAGTTAAGCTTTCAGCCTCCCAGGATGCACTAGGTCCCCCTCCTATACCCCGCCCCCGGGCCAAGGTACCTCAGTTAGTTACCAAGCCATAGGCCGGAGGAGGAGAAGGAAGAGAGAGAACAAAGATCTGGACACATACAAGAATCACATTCTCACCAGAGGGAGACGGAAAACCGGTGACCAGAGCAAAGCCCATCTGCAGCACAGGTGCGACGGGGCGGGAGTCCTGTGGAACCCTATGGACTTCGTAGAAATAGAGATAACAAGGGTAAGTTCTTACCATATCTCATATTTTCTACTTCAGGGTCCATAGAGTATCCACAGGATACCTTGGGGATGTCCCAAAGCAGTATCCTTTAAGGGTGGGGACGCTCCTGTGCAGAAAGGAGAATCCGCCGCCCGAAGGAAGCATCCTGAGAGGCGAAGGTGTCAAACCTGTAATACCTCACGAAGGTATGGACAGAAGACCACGTAGCAGCCTTGCAGATCTGAACTGCCGAGGCACCACGTCGAGCTGCCCACGAAGGACCCACAGACCTAGTGGAATGAGCCTTCAGAGAAGGAGGGACCGGTAGGCCTTCATGAAGATAAGCTTCAGAAATAGCCATACGGATCCAGGCTGCCAAAGTTTGCTTTGAAGCAGGCCAACCCTTTTTACGGAAGCCAAAGAGGACAAACAAAGCGTCCGACTTCCTAAACGAAGAAGTGCGGTCAACATAAGTCCTTAAGGCCCGCACAACATCCAAAGAGGCCTCACCCACGGAAAGACCCGGTGAGTTAAAGGCCGGAACAACTATTTCCTCGTTAATATGAAACTGGGAAACAACTTTGGGAAGAAACTCGGGCCGAGTGCGGAGCACTGCCCTGTTCCCATAAAAAACCAAGAAAGGGGGTCTACAAGAAAGAGCCCCTAACTCAGAAACACGTCTGGCCGAAGCAATGGCCAGAAGGAAAACAGTCTTAGCTGTTAGCCATTTGAGATCCACTGAGCCCAGTGGTTCAAACGGCGGTCCTTGGAGAGCCCTCAGGACCACAGCCAAATCCCAAGGCGCCACAGGTGGAACAAAGGGCGGCTGAATGCGGAGAACACCCTGCATAAAGGTGCGCACATCCGGGATTGTAGCAATCCTACGGTGAAACCAGATAGATAGGGCCGAAACCTGTACCTTCAAAGAAGCAAGGCGAAGCCCATGATCTAGTCCCGCTTGCAGGAAGGCGAGAATCCGAGACAGACGAAACTCCCGCGGTGCATAACCTCTCGGTCGACACCACTGGAAGAACGTATGCCACACGCGATGGTATATCCTCGCGGAAGACGGTTTCCGAGCTCGTAACATGGTACGCACCACAGAGCTGGAAAACCCCCGGGACCTCAGCATGGCCGTCTCAACAGCCACGCCGTCAAAGACAGCCGAGTCAGGTCCGGGTGAAGGCAAGGACCCTGAGACAGAAGGTCCGGTCGTAGCGGCAACCGCAGAGGAATGTCCACGGACAGACCCTGAAGGTCTGAGAACCAGTGCCGTCTGGGCCACGCGGGAGCTATCAACAGGAGCGTCCCTCCTTCCTGTTTGAATTTCCGGATTACCCGTGGAAGAAGGGAGACCGGAGGGAACAGGTATGCGAACCGGAACGTCCACCGGACGGACAGAGCATCCACCAGAGACGCCCCTTCGTCTCTTGTGCGAGACCCGTACACCGGCAACTTGTTGTTGTGCCGGGACGCCATGAGGTCGATTTCTGGAAGACCCCACCTGTCCACCAGTAGTTGAAAAACGTCCGGGTGCAGGGACCATTCCCCCGGATGAACGTCCTGGCGACTTAGAAAGTCCGCCTCCCAATTGAGCACTCCCGGGATGAAGACCGCTGATATGGCCGGAAGATTGCGCTCCGCCCAAACCAGGATCCGAGAGACCTCTACGAGAGCCGCCCGACTGCGAGTTCCTCCTTGCCTGTTTATGTAGGCCACGGTGGTAGCATTGTCCGACTGGACCTGCACCGGGCGACCCTGGAGAAACCGCTGTGCCTGCTGGAGAGCATTGAAGACCGCACGGAGTTCCAAGATATTTATTGGAAGCTCCGCTTCTGTCGGCGTCCACCTGCCCTGGAACAAGTGTGGACCCGAAACTGCTCCCCAGCCCCGAAGACTGGCGTCCGTTGTCAACAGGACCCAATTTGGAACCCAGAACGGACGTCCCTTGTTGAGGTGGGTCGTCTGTAACCACCACGTAAGGGACAGGCGAACCTCCTGGGTGAGCACAATCGTCTGGGACTTCAGAGACTGAGTCAGCCCGTTCCACTTGGACAGGATCAGGTGCTGCAGAGGTCTGGAGTGAAACTGGGCGTATTCCACCATGTCGAACACCGACACCATGGAGCCCAGTAACCTCATCGCCGAGTGTAAGGACACCCGGCGGCTGTGCAGACAACTGCGCACCCTTGACTGTAAAGCAGAGATCTTGTCCTCCGTCACGAAGATCCTTTGCTGTCCCGAGTCCAATAAGGCTCCAAGATGCAGAATCCTCCGAGACGGGATTAGAGTGGACTTCTGCCAGTTGATTAGCCAGCCGTGCCGTTGCAGCAGTGCAATGGTCAGATCCAAGTGGCGTAACAGGAGCTCTGGAGATCCTGCCACCAATAACAGGTCGTCCAAATACGGCAACATGCGGACTCCCTGCAGCCGCAGAGAAACCGCCATGACCGCCATCACCTTGGTGAAAACACGTGGTGCTGTTGCCAGGCCAAAAGGTAACGCCCGAAACTGGAAGTGGTCGCTGCTGATTGCAAACCTGAGGAACTGTTGATGGCGCCAAAGAATAGGGACATGCAGGTAAGCGTCCTGTATGTCCAATGACACCAAGTAGTCCCCAGGTTCCAGCGCCAGAATGATGGACCGTAGGGTCTCCATCCGAAACTTCGGGACCCGCAAAGACTTGTTGAGTGCTTTGAGGTTGAGAATCGGACGATATGACCCATTGGGTTTCTGTACCAAAAATAGATTTGAATAGAAACCCTGGCCCCTCTGGGAGAATGGAACCGCCACTATAACTCCAGCCTGGAGCATAGTGTGCAATACCTTCCGCAGCTCCGTAGCCTTGTTCCGGTCTGATGGGAGACCCGTGGTGAAGAAGCGAGCCGGGGGTCTGTGCCGGAAGGAGAGGGCGTATCCGTGGGAAACCACCTCCAGAACCCAAGTGTCTGTCGTAGTGGTCGACCAACACTGGGCGAACTGTAGCAGGCGGCCTCCCACCCTGGGATCCCCCAAAGGGAGGCCCGGACCGTCAGGCCGCAGGCTTGTCATCTGGCTTGGGGGCCGGACGTCTGGTACTCCATGCCTGCTTCCGGGGCTTGACCGATTTCTTAGGGCCAGCCTGTCGAGGAAACGACTGTGGTTTGGGCCTGCCCTGGGCCCTAGATGACCGAAAGGACGATGGTCCCGAACCAGAAGGAGCAGCGGCCGACGGGAGACAGGCAGATTTGGCTGCCGCCAGCGTGGCCACAATCTTATCCAGATCCGGACCGAAGAGAACTTCTCCGGTAAACGGCAACGCTTCCAGACCTTTCTTGGAATCTGCGTCCGCCTTCCAGGATCGCAGCCACAAGGTGCGACGAGCAGCTACCGCTGCTGAAGAAATTCTAGACACCAGAGTACTAATGTCTAGAGCCGCCTCGTTGATGTAGGTGGCCGAATCACGGAGATTGCCAATCAACTCCGCCTGATCGGCCGGACAGTCGGATTCAAAAGAAGCCTCTAATGAATCCGCCCAGCGCTCCATCGCTCTGGCAACCCAGCAAATGGCCATAGCCGGCCGTGCTGCCCCCCCTGCAAGGGAATAAGCGGACTTCAGGCAGATTTCTACCTTGCGGTCCGTAGCATCCTTAAGGGAGGACATGGATGGCATCGGCAATGTGGCACTACGGACAAGACGGGTCACGTGAGAATCCACCTGTGGAGGGGATTCCCACTTCGCAAAATAATTATCCGCGAACGGATAAGCCACCGCCAGACGTCTCTGCGGCTGGTATCTTTTGCCAGGTTGTTTCCACGCCTCCTCTAAATGGTCCACCAACTGACCCGAAAGAGGAAAGACTGTGGCATCGCCCTTCACATCTTTGAAAAAGGCATACTTAGATTTAGCCGCTGGGGGAACTTCGTCCTCAATCACCAAGGCTGTGCGGACCGCCCGAATAAGTCCAGGAATATATACTTTGGACTTAGCATCAGCGTCCTTAGTATGGAGAGGTTCCTGATCGTAAGGATCTAGAATCTCCCCATCATCAGACGTCCCTTCGTCATCCTCATAAGGAGCGGACAGAGACGCCACCGGCCTTTTATGAGACCGCATCACAGACTCCCCTTGCAACACATCCGACAAGTGCTGTACAGAACTCGTCAGGGAGTTAACCCACGCTGGCTCCTGAGAACCCGGGAGCGGGGAAATAGGGAGACTGTGGGGTACCACCAATTGTCGTGGGAACCCCTGCATGGGTGACGACACCACAGACTGCTGGGACAAACCCATCGGAGTAAACGCGGGCTGCGGAGCTAACTGGCCCACTAAAGCTGTTAACGCCTGAGCGAAACAAGCCCAGGGCGGCTCCTGTACCGGTGCTGTAACCGGAATAGGCCGCGCCATGGACAAACACTGCCGGCAAAGGCCCTCCGCGCTACCCTCCCCCTCCGCTAACGGTACTTTGCACGTGGTACACTGTAGCCGGAGGGGAAAATCACTTTCAGACATGATGGCACCACGTATGTGACCTCTCTCACCAATTAAGTATTAAATAGGCGAGAGACCACCCTGCAGCACCGCAAGGGCTTTAGCAGAAAGAACAGGGACAGTAATAAAGCTGACAGTTTAGAGAAGAAAAGATTACAGGCAGCAGCGCTAGCACAGTCACATACAATGCAGAAAAATAACAATTCCTGCACTAACAGCGCTGATCACTCAACTACACAGACACAGGGCCTGGTAGGACACAGCGCTGCATACACAGACCTGACCACAGCGGAGGAGAGGTATGCGGGGGGACCCAGACCACGATGCTTCCGTCCAGCGCTTCCAGCAGCGTTCACCATGCGTTCTGGAGAAGATGGCCGCCGAGGAGCAGAGAGGAGGCTGGCCTGGGGGAGGAGCGCTGCCACAGGACCAGTCGGCAGCATGCAGAGAGGGCTGTGTGCAGCGGGGGAGGCGCCGGCTGTGAGACAGGGAAGGCGCGCTCCCCTGGCATGCATTTAACCCCTGGGACGCCGCAGCGCTACCGCTCTGCTGCGGTCCGCTGTCCCAGGGGGTAGTGGAAGCGCAGGTTGGTCGCCTGGCTCCACGCTGCAGCCAGTCCCCAGGGAGCCCCCTGCCTGGGGACTTAGGACCATGTGATCAGCGGGGACCCACCGCGGGACCCCGCTGCTTACCTCTGTCCCCCTTGAATCCGGCCATGGTCCGGAGCATCTGGGGTCACCGCTAGCTGTGACCCCAGACGCCCACCAGCATCCCTGGATCAGTACCGGCGTTCTGGTATCGGCGGGGTGTAGGGAAGACAGCATGGACGTCAGGACTGACTGTCCATGCTGTTCATCCAGTTGTGCAGCCACAGCTGCATGAAGAATAAGCTTCAGGGGCTCTTCTAGCCCCCACTCCAACAGGTGCACCTGACTCCGGCCGGGCACCAAACTAAACTGAGGTGCCTTGGCCCGGGGGCGGGGTATAGGAGGGGGACCTAGTGCATCCTGGGAGGCTGAAAGCTTAACTCTTTGGTGCCCTGCGACTGACGTCACACCTATACCCCAAGGTATCCTGTGGATACCCTATGGACCCTGAAGTAGAAATAACTTTTGCGAAGCCTTTGACCTGCCAGTCATGCTACATACAAACCCCACACAAACCACAATGAGGTGAAGTGAAAGGGGAGTAAACATAAACAGAATATACTGGGATACAGAGAGCCAGGAGATATGCACACTTGCCTAAAACAGAGCTCCTAGTAGTGCTTAAATGCCAGGCAAAGGTTTTAATGAGCATGTAACATCAGTGTTATGCTCCAATAGCTCTCTCCTCTACAGCAGCCTAAACCCCTTATTGTCCGTCTAGGCTGTCCAACGCTGCTGCCCTGAAATGGCCGCCCGCACACTGAAACGCTGGGGCTGTTGAGAAGCAGAAGGAGGAAGTCGGAGCTAAGCTCTGCCCCCTGTATGTAGCGCCGTTTTCGTTTTGAAAACTGGCGCTTCCCAGTATATGTATAGATATATACTGCCTTGTGTGCAGTATAATGCTGAGCCACCTGATCAGCGTAGCCCTTAGAGAAGCACTGGCTGCCCTGCTAGTCAGGGAGCCCAGTGTATACAGGAAGCCGCCTAACGGAGCATTAAGCTGGTCTCCCTGCTAGTCAGGGAGCCAGCCGTACATAGCCTGTGATATCGTTAAGCTGGCTGCTAGCATGAGCTGTACTATGCTAGGCTGGCTACCCTGCTAATCAGGGAGCTAGCGTGTACTCACTGTGGCTACTGCTGCCGGCGCGGCTTTGACTGTGGGCTGTCCGCGCTTCAAGCAGCAGCATGAGGTACCCCCCCTTAAGACGGAGGTCTCAGTAGTCAGGGACCCCAGGCTAAGTGCATGCACTTGCGAGTGGGTCCCCTCTTGCAGCATCCCTCGTAGCAGACAGGCAGTTGCAGTTACTGCCTGTCTGTCCTCAGTGTTCGAATAGGAATTTTTCTTTATTAAACTATATTAGCCCTTAAGAGTAGGAGAAGCCTTTTTCTGTAACCAGCTCCTCTTGGGCACAAACTAATACTGGCCTATAGGGGTGTATAGAGGGGAGGAGCTGGTCACACTTCATTTAAAATTTAAAGTGCCTAAGCTCCACTCAGCACCGTCTATACCCCACTGTCTTGAAGTCCTCCAGTGTCCCCTAGTGGATGAAGGAGAAATAAACTGGAAAGCATGGGATTGGATACAAAGATAGTTGAATTAATAAGATCATGGCTGCAGGATAGGAAACAGTGTTGTAGTAAACGGAGTGCAGTCTCAAGAGGGAAATGTTACCAGTGGAGTATCTCAGGGATCTGTACTTGGACCAGTACTTTTTAATATCTTTATTTGTGACATTGCAAATGGTATTGAAGGGAAACTATGCCTTTTTGCAGATTACACAAAGGTAGGCAACAGGGTAGACACACCAGGAGGGGTAAAACAAATGATTGATGTTCTAGGTAGACTAGAGGAATGGTCAAGAACGTGGCAACTACAGTTTAATGGCAAAAAATGCAAGATCATACATTTGGGTCTCAAAAATCCAAAGGCTAAATATAATATTAATGGCACTATACTGGAAACTACTGAAGAGGAAAGGGATCTAGGAGTCACTATTTCAGGTGACTTAAAGGCAAGCAAACATTGTAACAAAGCAATGAGGAAGGCAAGTCAGATGCTTGGTTGCATAGGGAGAGGAATCAGTAGCAGAAAGAAAGAAGTGATAATAACACTGTATAGGTCATTGGTATGTCCTCATCTCGAATACTGTGTTCAGTTCTGGAGGCCTTATCTCCAGAAGGATATTAATACATTAGAGACTGCACAAAGAAAGGCAACTAAAATGGTGCAAGGTCTACACTACAAAATGTACCATGGAATACTAAAAGATCTTAATATGTATAGTTTGGAGCAGAGAAGGGATAGGGGGGTCATGATAGAAATGTTCAAATATATAAAGGGTTTTAGCAAGGTAAAGGAAGGAGACATTCTTCAAAGAAAGAGAAGTATTAGAACAAGAGAACAGAAACTGGAGGGTGGTAGGTTCAGGGGAAATTTGAGGAAAAATTACTTCACAGAAAGGGTAGTGGACAAGTGGAATAGCCTCCCATCAGAGGTGGTAGAGGCTAAGACAGTAGATCAATTTAAACATGCATGGGATAGACATAAGGATAACCTTCAGAAGAAGTAAGGATCAACAAGGGTTGAGGTAACAATACGTTTAAAAATGGGGCAGACTAGATGGGCCAAGTGGTTCTTATCTGCCGTCAAATTCTATGTTTCTATGTTACAGTAACTGCCCTTATGCAAGTATAGTTGAATATGTTCCATAGTTACATATTGGATAGTGCCTGATATAAATGACATATTTGACAAATGGGGCAGGTTCAGTTACCCACAGGTTGTGTCGTGTGTTCTTTTCTTTCTAATAAAGTTCCTGGAGCTATTCAATTAGATACCCACAAGCAATCCCGAGGCAGCAGTTAATGCTCATCTCTGCTTGTACCCTCTGTAGGTGAGAAATAATGTTTTGTGGTCTGTGCGGTCATGTTCCACCATTAAACAAGAAAAAATGAAGAAATTTCTAGAGAAATCAGTGTGATGATCATCAAGTAATGCAGATATAGGTGTAAGAAAACTCTAGTATATGAGATATATATATAATATTATAGTATACAATATTAGTCTACTTACATCCACTGAATTTACAGCAGAGGAGTGATTCCCCATATACAGTACTTCCGATGCAACAATGTGTATGCAAAAACTCTTCTGCGTAATTTGTTCAGCAATGCTCAAGGACACAAAGGATTAAAACGGTGCAATAGCAGTATCAGAGAAGTGTTTCAAAAGCCAATATCTACAGTGTATATATTATAAAATTACTTTATGGTCCTGCTGAAGTAGATATTAGAAGTGTGTTCATGTACCCTGTTGCCGGAGACCCGGCCCACGTGGATAAAATGCTGGCTGCGGCTTTGAAGGGGTTAAACCTCGTACCGCGTCACCATCTTTAAACAGACCAATTGGGGTGCCAATGTGCCATTTTTTCAATGCTTGCCAACGTCCAGCACCATGGGATTTTTTTTCTATTACTGTATGTGGAATGAAGGAGTGTGTTAATTCCCGATGCACTGTACCGTTGGGACTGTGGGCCTGATTCAGACCCGGTCGCAAGCGCTGACCGCTCGCAACCGGGTCGATGGTAGCCCACAGCGCATGCGCACAACGGAGCCGGCTCCTTCGTGCGCATGCACGAGACCCGGCTAGCGACGGGCAATCCGTCGCTCCGGGTCTCGCACCAAAGGGGGCGAGCTGTTGATGTTGAGTGACAGCTCACCCCCTTTGGTTGGCGGGCCGGGGGGGGTGGCTGCCCAAACGGAGGCGTTCCCATGAGAACGCCTGCCGTTTGGGGGCGGCCCCACTGACATCACAAGTGATGTCAGTGGAGAGCTTCCGGCTCCGTTAGAGCCGAAAGCTCTCTGGGGCTTGCGATGAACGAGACCCTACCACAAGGGTCTCGTCGCAAGCCCGATGGTCGCGATGGTCTTGACCATCGCGACCATCATCATGGCCGCTCGCTATAGCTGTGGGTGGTTACCCACAGCTATGTGAGCGGCCAAGAGGCCGCTCCAAAAAAAAAAGCCCGGCCCTGATTCAGAGTGAGCGCTCCGTCAGAGCAAGCGGCTCTGAATCAGGCCCTGTATGCAAAGTGCCGATGCAGCAGAGCTCCAGAAGTAAGCAGTTCCAGGTGCCTGTGTAGGAGCCTGGGAGAAGTGGTTCCAGGTGCCAGAGTAAAAGCCTGGATGGAGAGAGCGGTTCCAGGTGATGGTGGTAGAAGTAATGATGATGGCAACGTTACTGATGGAGAGAGGGAATCCCTAGGAGTGGTGAAGTAAGCCCACTGAGGGACCAGTGACCACCCTCTATACGAGTGGAGTGTGGTCATCCGGTCACAGCTTAATTTTGTAAAACAATTATTTTCAGTTCTGTATACCTGTGCTTATTATGCATTATTAGAAACATCTTCACTGAATGTTATTGGCAATGGTTACATAGACAATTCGAATCTCCACATTAAAAAATATTAAATAAAATGTGTTAGCCTAAATAGGATCTGTACTTCTGTCTAAAATCAACCATCTAATGTCACTTACTAAGGGGTAGATTTACTAAGACGTCTTAAAAGGTAAAAAAAAAAAAAAAGGTGCTGTAAATTGCAACCAGATTCTAGTTGCCATTTTCTAGAATGTTCTAGATAATTTATAGATAGATTTATGTAATATCTAATGGAGCATACACACGGTCAGATTTGTCAGATCTGTCAGATGAACGATTTTACCAAAGATTTGAACGATTTTTGACTGCATTAAAATGAATGGAATCATCCAAGTCTGACTGCAAATACATCAGATGTCAGATATCATTATCTGACCATCGGGAATGCACATCTTTTGGAAGACACACTCATGAACAAAATTTGTACTAAACCTTAGCAACAATTTGGATATTTGCTTTCATGGTCTAACCGGATCAATGGCAATTACTGATTAGTTGATCTGGCTCAGTGCAAATACTGCTTGAAAATCTATTGTGAATAAAACTAAATTTCCTATGTTTGAATATTAAGGTGGGTGGGGGTGTTTGAATTATTTCTCTTGCCTGTAGCTCCCGTCTAAAGTGACCAGATGTAAATTTTATTGTTTTGGGCACCCATCAATTATCACCAATTTCTGCTCACACGGCATTTCAGCAGCTAATCCTATGCATTTTGGGCATGAGATCACGGCCGTCGCGGCCAGTGCGGGGCTAGTTACGCAAACAATTGAATAGCTCCTGACCGTTTGGACAGGAGCTATGGGTGCTCAAAAAACAACTGAATCGCCCCCTAGAAGTTATTATTTTTTTCTTTATTTCTGACTTTTGGGCCCCTTAGCAATGCTGCTGGATATAGCTGAATTACTTTTATAACTTTTTGTATACCACTTGTATGTAGTGTTCGATCTAGGTCGACGGACTTCGAGAAAGGGGGCGCGCTCGAAAAAGACATGCCCCTTTTTCATCACTCTTGTTGGCGTGCCTGGCACTTATGGACATGCCGGGCTACCCCCAAGCTCTCCCTTTTCTGTGAAGAGATGCCGGGCACATGCGCCCGGCATCTATTCACCAGCGGTGGTCGCAATACCGCAAATTTTCCCCACCCGCGGGACACTGCAGCTGCAGATGGCACCTAGCAGGCCGTTTTAGCAGGGGCAGGGTGCATTCTGCCCTTTTGAAATCGGACAGGGTGCGGTGCCCCGCTAAAACAGCCTAGAGGGAACGCTGGACAGGATAGATATTGCGCTGTAATAGCACGCTCAGTACTCAATGAAAAAACACATTTAGGCCTTAACAATGCAAGTTAAGATATTGCAGAATATCACTATTGTGTTACTGTATTATTATTATTATTATGTTACTTCTATAGCACCTGCATTTTCCGTTGCGCTTTACAATTGGGAACAAAATTGTAATAAAACAAGACTGGGTAATGACAAAAAGGCAAGAGGCCCTGCTTGCAATCTATAGAGAAATATGCATTGACACACAAAAATAAGTGCTACCTATTGCATATTGGCCCAACCAGATTGCAGAGGTTATTAGTAGACTGTATGATCCAGTCACATAGGAATGTTGGACTAAGGTCAAAAGGATGTGAAAAAGGAAGAAAATATGTAAAATTATGTGTGGACTGTATAGAGGGGGATGTAATTGGGTATGATAGCTTATGGAGGTGAGGTGTGTGGTTCTGGCTTATGATAAGCTGCCTGAAGAGCTGAGTTTTCAGGGAATGCTTGAAGGATTTGAGACTAGAGGAAAATCCTATTGTGTGATGGAGGGCTTTCCACAGAGTTGGTGTAGCCCGAAAAAAGCCCTGTAACCTATAATGGGAGCAGGTAATGAGTGTGAAATGCTGATTTTAAGCTGGGTACACACCTAAAAGATATATCTGCAGATGATGGTTGTTCAATCACACTGAACAACCATCATCTGTCATCTGGCCAGGGAGTGTATCGCACCACACTCCCCGTGACCTCTGCAGCAAGTGTACGGGCGGTCGGCTGACTGCCCCGTACACACAGCACGATGCCCCAACATAACTGCAGATATATTGGGTATCGGCTGTGCAGCACAGCCGACGCGATATCGTTCACAGACAGGTCGCTGGTACATACTTGCCGACACACACAAGATATATTTGTCAATCAATTAAATGGCCAATATATCTGCCTGTGTGTACCCAGCATAACAGGTCGAGTTGGGAGAGATTTTGAGATAAGCGAAACGATGTTGATGTAGCTTGCTTAATAGCCTTAGGTGTAAATATTTGTATTTTATATTGAAATCTGTAGAATACAGGTACAGATGTGTCTCCATACATGTAGCCTCAATACTCCATGCAGCACGACTTGCCTGGTGTGAGTGAGTCGTCAGGTCCTGTGCTATTCTGGGCATCTGTTTTTTCCTGAAAATGCATCCAAGTCGCAATGCAATGTAATTGATATGCAACACTTGTATATCTGTATGCACCTGAAACTTTATATGAACCACAGCGGAACTTAGAATGAAAAAACCTGCAGCCGCTACATTGACCCGGTCACTGCCGGTGAATAGATGCTATGCGCATGCGCCCGGCATCTATTCTACCTGTCAGCAGCGCTTGGGGGCTGCCCGGCGTGTCCGTAAGTGCCGGGCACGCCCCAAAGAGTGACGAAAAGGGGCACGAATCTTATAGACATGCCCCCTTTTCAATGACCACGCCCCCTTTTTGGATGCGCAACGCGTGCCGAGCTAGAGTGAACACTACTGATTATTGTGCAGCTCATACATCAATGTGTCTGAACCTGCGGTTGAACTGCCGTAGTCTTCTTTGTTTGGTCACAGAGAGTGGAAGATCTTCGTACGTTTCACCATGGCGGATGAGGAAGACGTGTCTGTGTCAGAGTGGTGGAAGCACTTCAAAGAGGGTAATACGCGAGTGACCGACGAATCGCGTTCTGGGAGACCGTCCACCACGGTTACAGATGTTAATATTGCCAAAGCTGTGGCGATGTTGCAAAATAACAGATTAACTTTACAGGAACTTTCGGCTTCACTTGGCATCTCATTCAAATGGGTTCAGCATATTGTGACAAAGGAACTGAAAATGCATTGTGTGTGTGCCAGGTGGGTACCCAGAAATCTCAAAGAAGAGCAGATGCGATGAGGAGTTGAATCATGCAAGAACACCATTCAAATGTTGGAGAGTATACCCGATTTCTAACATCGATTGTGACGTTTGGCCAATCGTGGATTCGTCATTATGATCCGGAATTCAAACAGTCCAGTGCATGGAACCACACAAATTCACCTCCGCCCAAAAAATTCTGTGCGATTCCTTTGGCGTGTAAAGTCATGCTTTTGTTCTTTGATGCACACGGTATGATCCTTCAGCACCGGGTTCCCCGTGGACAGACAAATAATGGTGACTACTATGCAAACGTCCTGAAAACCCATTTGCGTGGAGCTATGAGTAAGAAAAGACCAAATTTGCTGAAGAAACAGTGGTTATTGCTCCAAGACATTGTCCGACCACATGTTACTGCTGTTGCATTGGCAGCACTGACTGACATTAATGGGACAGCACTGGAACACCATCCATATAGCCTGGACTTAGCACCCTGTGATTTCTGGGCATTGCCAACCCTGAAAAAACAACTGCGCGGAAAGAAGTTCTCAGATGATGAAGTGAAAAATGACACAGCTGCAACACTAACGGTGATGTCACAAAACAGCCTACTGCACGTCTTTGTATCATTGAAACGCTGCAAAAGATGTATTGAATGTGAAGGACGCTACTCTGAAAAAGAATAATGTTCAGATCCCGTGGAGTCATCCGATTCTGAATAAAAAAATCTGTCATATTACTTTTCAATCAGCCCACTTATTTAATATGATTTGGAAATAGGTTGAAATTGGGAAATAAAAAAACAGTTTAGAGTCAAGTATGGTACCTAGGCAGCGGAGCTCGTGGCGTAGGGCTGATAGTCAAGTTATCAACAGTAATATCAGAGATATCAGGTTGGTAACTACTATTGGCCTGTGGAAATATTATTAATTTTGTTTTGGAAAGATTAAGTTTGAGCAGGCGAGATAACATCCAAGATGAAATAGAGGAAAGATTCAGTAACACGGGGACCTGGTGACAAAGCTTCCCGACTAACTATGAATTTCAAACTCGGTCCTCATGACCCCACACAGGTAACATTTCCCAGGTCACCCAGCAGGTGCACAGGTGTACTCATTACTCACTGACACATTTTAAAAGATCCACAGATGGAGATATTTATTTCACTTGTGACTGTGTGAGGGTTTGGGGTCCCGAGGACAGAGTTTGGGAACCTGGGCACTAGACGATATGTTGTCCGTTCCGGCGGATCAGACCGACATATCGCGCACATCCTCTAGTGAGTACCCGCTATGTTGCTGACGATGTGCGCTCCCGAGGGTCATCAGCGACATCCACCATCAGCCCTGCATGCAGGGCCTACGAGGAATGGCATTAGCTAAGGCCATGCTGCCGAATGCAGCATAGCCCCCGCTGTCGCTCCGATGCTGCCCGCATCGGCAAGTGTGTATGGAAACTCCCTTATCAGGTTTGAAAACGGACTGTACTTTTTACAGCTTACCAGTATCCCATAACCAACCTACTAAAGAACCAATACAACAAAGTGGGGACATCTTTTATCCAGAGGAGTGGAGCCGGCTCAGGGAGAACCACAGTTAATAGCTCCAGTGATTGTATTAAGGAGATTGCTTAAACTTTTTATTTTTATTTTTTTAAATACGGTACCTTGTTGCAATCAAGTTTTTCTGTTACTGACAAATTGCTGTTGGAGGAATTGTGTATTAGAAGGCACCCTAGCCCACATATGGTTGTTTTATTCTAAATGTAAGGAATACTGGATTGAAGAACATACGTTAATTCATTATGCTAACAGTCACCGTCTCCCCTTGTCTCCCCTTTACTCTCTTAATTAGTGCCATCCCAAAATTCCTAAACACTCAAGTCTTGATCCACAAAATTTTTAATCCAGCCAACTGATTAGCACAGGGATGGCCAAAACGTTGATCATGATCAACCCGGGATACACAACCGATCGATTGCGATGGATGTCAGGGAGCAGCCAGCAGCAGCCGATAAGAGTCAGGGAGATATTAATTGGCTGCTGCACCCAGGGCCGGCACAATGTGCTTAGCCAGACCTGCGCCGCAGGGAAGCACCGGGCTGGAGAGGCGCAGACGCTTCCTACTCTATTTGCCGGGCGCCTGCTGAGATTTTGTTACCTTTGTGCTGAGCGCGAGGAGCAGTAGGGCAGCGGCGGGTGCAAGAGCGGGGATTCAGGTAAGTACAGTGTTGTGTGTGTGTCTTTATGTGTGCACTACTACTAGGGGCACCACTATGTGGTGTAATGTGAATCAGGGGCACTATCTGCGGTGTAATGTGAATAAGATTGTGCTACTGTGTGGCATAATTTGAATTGGGGATACTATGTGTGATTTCGTCAGGACAGACCCTACGCCCCTTGCTGCGAGGTCACACCCTCTTTTTGCATGCCCATGTGCCCTTTTTCGAGCTCGGTAGATCATTAAATATTTTTTAGCTTTAAAAGTACATCACCAAATCCAAAAGTCTGGCCACCCCTGGTTTAGCGGCTCAATGGAAAAAACTAGACCCCTAACACAGCCCTTGTCATTGCATATGGGCAAACCACAACTTACATTACAAGCATCCTTCTCAAATACATTTCAAGCATTGTCTTCTTTGATCGGCTTTCATTAGTCCTTCGGACACAATGAAACAGTTTGATTATAAAGCTGGCCATACACGCTACAATTATCGGGGCGATCCGCCAGATATCTGCGGATCTCCCCGATAACTGTAGCGTGTGTGCGGGCGACCGAGGGTTAAATATTGCTCGGTCGGGCATGCCGGATTGTCCAGCATGCCCGTCTGATGCGATATTTAAGGGTAAACTGTCGGCCGCATCAGGCAGTGTATGCCCAGCAGCGGCCGACAGACATTTCCTGTGTTCCTTCCCATTGAAGGAACAGGGAAACGTCTCCTCTCCCGGGCCGGAGCGCAGGTGTAGGGCAGATACACTGTGAGAAATCTCACAGTGTATGCCGGCGACATCTGCGGCTGGCAGCTGCCAGATAAAATGTGTGTCAGTCTGACAGACATTTTATCTGGACGTGTATGCCCAGCTTAAGGGATAAATTTACTAAAGAGAGATTAATTTTAGAAGTGGACATGTTGCCCATAGCAACCAAACAGATTCTACTTAACATTTAATTAGCACCTTCTGGAAGATATTAGCTAGAATCTGATAGGTTGCGATGGGCAACATCTCCACTTTTAAAAACTTTCACTTTAGTAAATTTACCCCTAAAGCTGGCCATACACCTACACGACCAGCATAAGATCCGATTCATCATACGATTTCCCTATGATTCCCTGGAGCTCCCTGGCAGTCCTGGCAGCATGATTGTTGTTTTTCCTAGCACAGGGTCTGTCATAAGATCGATCCTGTGCCTCACAGGCTCATAAGGGAAACAGTCATTGAAATGACTTGAATTGCTGCACGATGGATCGCATGAACAAAATAAACGGCACAATCTGCACACGATACGATTTCCCTATGATTCCCTGGAGCACCCTGGCAGTCCCGGCAGCATGTTTGTTGTTTTTCTTAGCACAGGATCTGTTGTAAGATCGATCCTGTGTCTCACAGGCTCATAAGGGAAACAGTCATTGAAATGACTTGAATTGCTGCACATCTGATCATAAGATCCAATTATAGGAGCTGCGGGAGCGTGCATCGGATCTTATCTTACTAAAATAAGACACGATTTTCACAAGATCCATCTAATGACTCATTGAAAATCGGGCAATCGGCCCAAAATCGTGTAGGTGTATGGCCAGCATAAGAGTGCGACTAGTACCACCTTGCTCTTCGTTCCCTCCTCTCCCTTTTGATCCTCTTGCTCACACTCAAACAAGTTCTTTGCCACCACTTCTATCTTTCTGCTACCTTGCAGACTTTCCCTTTACACACTTGGATTTTAAATCTTCCAAATCACTGACTACTTCATGTTATATTCCCTGGCTTCACTAGTACCTATTATCTACCCCTTTCACACTGCCATTAAATAACCCGGGTTACTACACATGAACGAACAGCAACCCGGGTTACTGCACAGGGCCCAGTTGAAATAAACTGCGGCGAGCAACCCTGCATTTACACGAGTTCAACCCAGCTCGCGGTGCGGTGTGAACGGTGTGAATGCAGTAAAGCATCCTGAGACCATTCATGTGTGGGGTTGCTTCTCAGCCAAGGGAGTGGGCTCACTCACAATTTTGCCTAAGAACACAGCCATGAATAAAGAATGGTACCAAAACATCCTCCAAGAGCAACTTCTCCCAACCATCCAAGAACAGTTTGGTGAGAACAATGTCTTTTCCAGCATGATGGAGCACCTTGCCATAAAGCAAAAGTGATAACTAAGTGGCTCGGGGAACAAAACATTGAAATTTTGGATCCATGGCCAGGAAACTCCCCAGACCTTCATCCCATTGAGAACTTGTGGTCAATCCTCAAGAGGTGGGTGGACAAACAAAAACCCACAAATTCTGACAAACTCCAAGCATTGATTAGGCAAGAATGGGCGGCCATCAGTCAGTATGTGGCCCAGAAGTTGATTGACAGCATGCCAGGGAGAATTGCAGAGGTCTTGAAAAAGAAGGGTCAACACTGCAAATATTGTCTTTTTGCATAAACTTAATGTAATTGTAAAAAAAAGCCTTTGACTCTTATGAAATGCTTGTAATTTTACTTCAGTATACCATAGTAACATCTGACAAAAAGGTCTAAAAACACTGAAGCAGAAAACTTTGTGAAAACCAATACTTGTGCCATTCTCCAAACTTTTGGCCATGGCTGTATAGCACAATGATGAATGTGGGAATAAAAGAAATACTCATTAGACAGCGGACTTCTAACATATGTTTGGCTAATCTAATCTTGAAGTGAAATTTGTACTGTAATAGCACGCTTAGATTTTATGTGGGTAATGACACTATGGGGGAGGGAGGGCGATTCAATTATTTTTTGGAAATTTAGCTGCATTAATTATGGATTTCGCCCCCCTGACGTGGAAGCAGTAATCTGCCTTAAGAACGGTTCCCGGGCTGGTCAGCGGGTTCACTGTAACAGCGCTGTGCGCAGAACGGGAGAAGCTGCTTAACGTGGCTAATCTTGTGCATTCTCACGCGAAATAGGGTCGGTCACAGGAATTCACTGAATAGCACTTAGCCAGTAGCTAAATTCCCACATAAGAGGTAAATTTCCCCGAGTGTAATATAATCAGTGGCATGGGAGACAACATACCAGCACACTAGCACTTGGCAGCCACCAGCATTGTCTATTCCACCTTGTATCCCATAAAGGTATGCAGAACACACTGGTGATTTTGGGTCAAAGTATTCTACTGCAATGTGTGCAGCCGAACACTGCAGGGAACTGAATACAGGCATATATTATAAACTCGGGGGTTTGAAAAAGGTATCGGTCTATTGATACACATTTCAATTTTGTTAATAAATAAGCCCATCATGGAAAATTATATTATCAGGCTCATACAAATCACAGCTATAAAATGAAATTGTGAAATCCTATTGGTCCTATTATACATCATCTCTGGAGCAGCAGCGCTACCTGCTGGATACATGGAGCATGACACTCATAACTACATTTTAGGCATTGTTGGGGCCAAGGCAGATGCTAGATTTGGGGGGGAATATTTGCATCATGCACACTATTTGCTCTTTTAGATGGTCCCTCATATAGTTACACAGGGAGAATAAGAATTTATTATCTTTTCAGATTACATTTCTATTAGTGACTAAACAAATACAAAAAAAGGACAAGAAATCAGAGAGGCAAGCTGGATGCATAAACCATTTAATATAATGATTATTCCATAGGCCATGCTAGAAAACATTAACCTATACTGCAATTGTACACAAATATCCACAGTAATTCCTCAAAATGCATTATTTTATCAATGGGATCCAGTCATATGGTCAACACTGACCATGTCGCCATTCATAATGTCAACACCACTATGCCGATATTAGAATGTCAACATTCACCATGTAGTCAGTGACGCCATGTGAAATACCGACATTCTCAGAATGCCAAGTTAGACACTAGTGGGAGGAATTAGGGTTAGGGACAGAAAACTTAGGGAGGAATTCAATTCAGTACTCGCTTCCTCCCGGCACTATCAACAGCGCACTGAGTTGGATTCTGCCCTTACTCATACACCTGCACCGGAACTGCACGTCATGTGACCACTGGGACCCAGGAGATGGCGCTGGAACTACCAGGACCAAGTTAGTGACTGCCGGACAGGACCGGATTAAGCTCTGTGGGGGACCCTGGGCAACAAGCATGTGGGGGCCCCTATCAAGAAAAGAGATAAGAGAGATATACATACATACACATATAGTAGTTGTGCCCCTTCTGCAATGCCCCCTGTAGTTGTGCCCCTTCTGCTATGATCCCAGTAGTTGTGCCCCTTCTGCAATGCCCCCTGTAGTTGTGCCCCTTCTGCAATGCCCCCAGTAGTTGTGCCCCTTCTGCAATGCCCCCAGTAGTTGTGCCCCTTCTGCAATGCTCCCTGCAGTTGTGCCTTCTTCAATGCCCCCAGTAGTTGTGCCCCCTGTAGTCGTGCACCATAAAGTAGTGCCCACAGTACTAGCTCCCCCTCCCCGCCCACACCCGTGAAAAAAAAATACCTGTCATCGCTCCACGCAGTCAGGGCACCCAGGTCCCGCAGTCGCTGCTGCTGCATCTAACTGGATCCAGTAAAGGCGCACAGGCTCCTCTCATCGCGGGTGACGTCATGACGTCACCCGTGCAATGCATCACTGGGAACGCTGGCATCTGAAGTGATCAGAGGATTCAGAGGCCAGCGTTCCCAGTTACCTTCCAGTAAGTTGGTCACGATCTACATGCAGGAGCTCTGCGAGCTTCCAGTAGACCGCTACCAACCTTTTTAGCCGGACCTGACCTGACCTGGGGCATGTGGCCGGGGGGCGGGGATAGTATGTGGGGCCTGCTATGGTTGGGGGCCACGGGACAACCGCCCCTGACGCCCTGCCTTTAATCCGGCCCTGCCGCTGGACCACCTAGGACGTTATGTCGTCAATCTATCTTGTCGACATGTCATCCGTGTAGACATGAGGGGGGGTATTCATGAAGGCTTGGACAGAAAAAAATTGTCAGAAGAAAAATACCAATCAGCTCCTAACTGCCATGTTACAGGCTGTTTGAATAATAAGTTAGGAGCTGCTTGGTTGGTACTTTATCTCTCTCCAATCTTTCATGAATATCAACTACCCAACCCCCCCACGGTCAATGTTAACGTTGCAACTATAGCAGAGCCGGTCCTAGCCAAATTAGTGTCCTAGGCAAGATTTTGGGTGGTGCCCCCCCATAGGATCCTAAAAAAGTGTGTGGCCTCACAGGAGGGGAGTGGTCTCACTGTGCTGTGGCCCCTTCCCCATTGTGCTGCGCTCCCAGCACCCCTCACCCAGCACAGTACCCCTCACAGCACCCCTCTCCCATCACAGGACCCATCTCCCAGCACAGTACCCGCGCTAACCACTAGCCATCATCCCCGCAAACCGCCACTGCCCGCTCACTGTTTGCTGCTGCCAGGCCAGATTGGAGCTGTCAGATGACCTCCGAACATGGACGCTGCACAGTGACAGTAGCAGCTGCCATAGTATCTGCCCAGCCAGCAGGAGGTGCCCCGGCCGTACATGCCCTAAACAGCTGCCGGCCCTAGGCGGGCTTGGGTGCCCTTAGGCATTTGCTTAGTTTGTCTATGCCTAGGGCCAGCTCTGAACTATAGCGACAGTTAGGCAAAGTGGGAGATTTTAGGGTTAGGGATAGAATACTTACTGGAACACAGCACCTCATAACACCTGCGCCAAAACTGCACATTACATGACCGCCAGGACCTACAAGACGACACTGGAGCCGCCAGGACCACGTAACTGGCTGCTGGACAACTAGAGACGTTAGGTCGACATTCTATCTTTAAATGATGAATGTCGGTATGGTCACTATCAACATTCAAACCAGGTTGACCTGGTGAACATCGGGATGATAACTGTCACCCTAACATACCACACTCTTACTAAATAAATGTTTAATGCACTGACTGCACTGACTGCACACATCCCAGGAACACAATGCACCTAACTTCTGAGAGTCATTTCCATAGATGTGATCTGCTGGCTCCTAGGAGCAGACCCCTGTAATATACGTTATTTTACCTACTGCAGAATCACTTCAACATCACAAAGAAAGTGTAAAAATGAAGGGGACATAAGAAATGTCTGAATAAAACACCATGGACCTGCCTCGATGAGAACAGGATAAGGTTTAACCCCACTACATACAGTACTATGTTCCTGTGTATAAAACTATGTTTCTCCCTGTCAACATATTCTAAATGTGTGGACAAATATTGTAGAAGGAACCTATAGATGCTCTATGTACCCTGATGCAGAACACTCACCGCCTCACAGGACACACAGGTGAAAGCCGTCACCGGCTAACGAGACACAAAAGTTTGCACAGCTCAAACCACACGTGAATAGCGACGGCAGCCATGTTTCCTTGCTGCGCAGGCGCACTACGCCCTGTCGTTAGGGTAACGCCTCCCGCAACCTTCTTCATTGATCAATAACGGGAGGGAGGGAGGCGGCCGGCGGCCCCGCCCACATACGAGTGACGGCGGCCGTGTTCGTTCTTGCCTTGTACTAGTGACGATAATTCTGTAGTTACCGGCAGTAGAGCAGTACAAGCAGCTATGGCGGGCGTGGCACTGGCAGTCACTGTGTGTGTGCACGGTCTGACATAACTCACTACAGATATATGATGGCTGCCAATTGTAGCTTCATGCAAATGTTAATCAGAGTTCCGATAAAAAAAAAAAGTACACTTTCATAGAAAGAGACCACGGCAACAATACATGTAAAACGCCCCTAAATGCAATATATAGTGGCCCTTCTGTAAGGGGGCCCACACACTGGACGATGTTTTGCACGATTTCAGCACATCGGAACAACAAATCGTGCAAAATATGTGCAAATCGTGAGTGCCCGCTGACAATAGCGACGCCGATGTGTGTACTTGCGGGTCGTCCGTCGTATCTTCAGATCTTACCTACAGCACTTTTTAGCACCATATCGTGTCCTGGAGTGCCAGGGAGAGTTCAAGGGAAATGGTTGATGACATTGCATCTTTTGCGAGTCGTCCAGTGTGTGGGCACCTTAATGTCATGCGAGTTGCAAGCTAGGGCATGATTCTGAGGAGTTAGCTCGTAGATTTAAAGCTGCAATAATTTGAAAGGTAAAACCAACCTTATTGCCACTTTAAATCCATGGGCTAACTTGCCGTGATCGCACCCAAAACACAGGCTATTAAATTAGGGCCTTACCATCCATTCGGGCGCTAGAACGTTTTTAGGTTGGGAAGAGCCAAGATATAGTTTCATTTTGGCGCCCTTATAGATATACAATACCCCCAACTGACCCGATTCCAGCAGGACAGTCCCCTATGTCGGGTACTGTCCCACCCGCGTGTTCCGCGGGAGGTTAGGGACACTCAGGCACCGCTGCAGCTCTGCTAAGCAGAGAGCAGTGGTGCCGTGAAGCCAAGTAGATGCCGCAATTTAGTGCAGGGAGAGGGCTGTGGGCAACCCAGCAGCTGATGGAGTGGTCACAGGGCTGGCTGTGACAGGTAGACACAAGGGGGAAGATAGGACAAACGGAGCTGAGGGGAGGAACAACTGAAGTTGGAAGGTGAGAGGGGCACAGGTCTGGTACCAGCCCACAGTAACTAGCCCTACAATGGCCGGAGCCAGGTGCAGTGGAGGAGGAGGGCACCGGGAATGGGCAGAGAAGGTTTGTGGGGAGGGAAGAGGTGGAGCAGCCAGCAAGGTGATCATTTCTCTCCGCCCGGACACTGCCAATGGTAATCCATCCCAGACAGCGGCCGTACTGTGCCCCGCAATAAAATATTAAGGGGGGGAGGGAGCGTTCCGGTGCCTATGCATCAACTTACCATTAAAAAAATACTAACATAATGACAATTATACATGTAAGGGTTTGTATGAGAAGACATATCTTGTGATGTTTGACTTTCAGAATATCAGTGTGATTTTACATACACATATAGATTACTTATTGACATGTACAGGTTGAGTCTCCCGTAACCAACATGCTTAGGACCAGAACTATTTTGGATATCTGATTTTTCTGTGTTTTGAAATAATTGTATACCATAATGAGATATCTTGGGAATATATAGTAAGAAATCTGCTTACAAAGAACGTCTCATGACACCGTTCAGTTATGTCAGATGGCTTTTTACTCTTCTTCATAAATGTTATATATCACACTTGCACATCTGTGATGGCTACCTAACACTATCTATGCCACTCTCTGGCCCCTCTATCGTCCAAGCAGGTTTTTTTTCTAAGTGGTATTATATGTCGTACAGCATAATTTAAAGAGTTAGGGTGTGTATCCACTACTAGATCCCGGCACGATGACGACATCGTTATCGTACCGTCGTTTCCCTAGAGGTGCAGTGCCTACAACGACTGGTACATCAATCATCCCCGAACATGGTCAACCTGACGACGTCATCAGGTTTACCAGCATGTTCGGGCGATGATAGATGTCAAAAATGATCAGTGGGAGCATGCATTGCTGGTAGTTTTTCTCATTTAAATGCCTGATTTGCTGCCGATTACTGAGCGATTGCACGATTACGATGTCGTAATCGTGCAATCTCTCAGTAAGGTCGCGTAGTGGATATGCACCTTTAGACAGGAGATCTTACTAGCTTTATCCTCTGCGATCAGTGAGGGATGATGATATGACTGATTTTCCCCTTCTCAACTTGCAGGTAAAAGATCTATTTATTGGCACCAGTCATCTGATATAGAAATACCAGTGCTGTTTGAATATACTGGTTTTCTAGGTAAAAGATCTATTGGCACCAGTCATCTGATATAGAAATACCAGTGCTGTTTGAATATACTGATTCTCTAGGTAAAAGATCTATTGGCACCAGTCATCTGATATAGAAATACCAGTGCTATTTGAATATACTGATTTTCTATGTAAAAGATCTATTGGCACCAGTCATCTGATATAGAAATACCAGTGCTATTTGAATATACTGATTTTCTATGTAAAAGATCTATTGGCATCAGTCATCTGATATAGAAATACCAGTGCTGTTTGAATATACTGGTTTTCTAGGTATATTGTCATTAATTAATATCTTCATAATCCAGAGTGACTTAAGTTCTGAATAATATATTAACTCCTAGATACATGGGATGCTGTTTAGGGTCCGTTTGTTTTAGAATTTTATGACTTGCATTTTGTGTTGGAGGTTACAGGGGGGTGGTGTGCAAACAGTTTATACACGTGTGCTTCAATATATATTTAGTAGGGTACAGGCTGCAGGCCTGTTACAAGGCTGCATAGGTTTTTATTTCAAAGTGGTAATACATGCACAGCATAATTTAAAGAGTTATGCTGCATACATACGGGACAATTATCCTCAACGATAACGATATCGTTGAACGATATATCATTCATTTTTAGGCAGTGAACGATCAACCAACAATGTGCGTTCCCGCACGGACGATAAAGATATCTTTCATCGTCCATACATGCAGGCCAACTTGGACAATATCGTCAATTTTCCCTATTCAGAAATGTGGCAGGATGACTCACTGAAAGATATCTTTGAACGATCTATGAACAATATCTTTGAAAGATATCTTTCAAGTCGTTGGTGGTACAGATCATACCGTGTGTATGCACCTTTAGACAGGAGGAACACAGGAGTTAAAATAGAACTTTTTACAACTTTGAAACCATTTAAAAGGATCTTCTGAGCTTCTGGATACCCTGCAACTCAGCCACCAGCTTTCATTATAACCTGGACACACCTTTATCCAACACCCTGCTTAAGCATTGCAAGCAACTACCAGTTAGTTTGCTGCACTTTATTTTTGTATGTATGTTTAAATCATTCCTGTATCACTGTCAATTTATCTCTATGCCACTGTAGTATCTACCATTGTTTAACACAAGTATCTTTAAGAATGCTTTATCCTAAATTTAAAGTACTGCAACGTTAACAACTCCAAACTAATTTTGTTTATTATACTGTATACTATTGTAGTTGTGCCTTTAAATCTACCAGCACTGTTCTTCCTTTTATCTGATTTTTAGACATTTTAACTGTACTGTTCCTGTATCTCTCTCATCACTACTACTGCTCCCCCCCATCCACTTATCTACACTATGGGCTGTATTCAATTAGCCGCGATAAGCCGTTTTCAACGTAAAGTTTCCGCCGATGACATTTCGCTAGACGAAAACTTATCAGTTCCAAAGACAAATTATTAAATTCCAAAGACTTTTCGCCGGTGCGAAAAGTCTGCGTCTTGTAACCAGCGGAAAAGATTCGCCTCTGAATGCAGGCGAAAAAAAGCGCAGAATTGGGAGTTTGGGGTGCAAAGTTGCGGTAACACCCTTGCAGCCTTGGGACAGTCCCCCAAAGGTAAACTGCGTCAAAAAAAGTTTCAAAAAAACTTTACATCACCCCAAAATAGTACTTTCATTTTGGGGGCAAAAAAGTTCAAGGTTGGGGGACACAAAAAACTTAGCAGACTTTTCGCTGGCAATTGAAGACGGGCCTATGTCTCTCTTTTCTTCTGTTCCGCCCCTCACTCAGCAGCTACATAACTGTCTCCTCTACCATCAGTTCCCATCTCTTTCCTCCCTCCACATTCTCCTCCCCTCCTTCCTCTCCTCTGTCACCCTTCATCCCATCTAGTACTCTCCTCCGTATCTCCCACAACTCCATTATTATTTACTCCTATTCCCCCATGGTCCTGCTATTCCACCACTAAGCCCTGCACCCTCCCTCTTCTCCAAGTTACCTCTCCTCTTCACCCACGCCACACTAAACCTCCACCTTGCCCACCACCTGCTGTCACCCTTCCTCATTTTGAAGCCCACCACATACGCACACTAGCACACTATCCTTATCCCCTAACAATTTCCCTCTTTCTAACTCTGTCCCTCTCTCCTGTGTCCTCTGGAAACCCAGTTATGTCTATAATCAACTGGTCCCCATCCATGACAGCTTCATCTCCAACTCCTTGACTCTCCTAGCCATCACCAAATCCTGTATTTACCCATCTGACACCACTTCTCCTGCAACTATCTCCTTTGGGGGCCTCACAGTCTTTCACACTCCCTGGCCCGGAGGTTGCCACAGTGTTGGGGTACTTCTATTGTCTGGTCACCACCACCAACTCTTACATACTAAACTCTCCATTTTATTCTCTCCATTCAATGCTCATGACATTCACTTCTTCCAACTTCTTCGAGTAGCTACCTTTTTTCGTCCCCCTGGCCTTAGCTCAAAATTCCTTGAAAACTTTGTTCCCTGGCTCCTAATCTTCAAATGGGCTCTCGAGACCCCTTTCTTCCTCAAAGCTTTCCAACGCTCATCCTAACCCACTACTCCATGTTCCTTCCTGACAATCCAGCCCATTTGTGTCACCCCTGTTTGTTTGCCCCTCCCCTTTAGAATGTAAGCTCTCACAAGCAGGGCCCTCTTCCCTCACGTTCTTCTTCTTCCCTTATATTTTAATTTACAACAGCACCTAACACTTGGTTGCTGACACCCTGCATGCAGCACTGTTATGCAGCAATTGTTATAAATCATGTATTTATCCTGCATTGTTTGTACTATTAAACAAATGAGCACACAAGAACAACAGTTATGTACTTTGTAAGGTGCTGCGGAACCCTTGTGGCACCATATAAATAAAGGATAATAATAATAATAACAAAGGATTGTGCAATCCAGTGACTATCACACACAACACATCAGTCACACCCAGGTAGTACAGCTGTGTGTGAAACCTTTCCTGTAGAAATAAGGAGGATTCTTAACCCTATCTGCTCCTTTTCCTGGGGAATAAGTTCTGTACTGGACATCAGAATGTGGTAAAGTGCCCTCATTGCCACATAACCTTCCCCTTAGCTTTGTCATACTTGGAGAAGCGGACTCTTTACCTTGAAAAGATTTTCCATTTTCCAACTCCTCCTCTCTTAGCTTTGCCAACTCTGGAGAATCGTATCTCGGATGCAGTTTTGATTTTTCTATCACATCACTGTGTGGTCTGTTGAGGTGGGGTATGAAGACGGAAGGATCTGCGCAACCCAAGACAGGTCCTTCATGATGGAAGACTCTGCTGAGGAAATGCTTCCTTCACATGTGGGCTTGACCGGTTGACATGATAGTCTTGCTGTATTTGCTGTCTACCCAACTGACGTACTCAACAATTTACCTTTCCTACATACTTCATAAGGGCCTTGCCCATGTGCACACAGTTTGCCCCCTTTTGTGGGTAAATGGTGTCGAAACTGGATAATTGGCAAAATCAGCTTAAAATTAGATCGAAACGCCATCTTGCGAATGGCTGCAAGACACCATCTTGAAAATGAGATCAGCAAGACGCCATTTTGCGAATGGCCGCCCAGCGCCATTTTAGATAAACTCACAGTTAAGTACGTATGGCAATGCTATTATTAACATCAGGTGATCGCATATTTTACCATACCCCATACACACATTAATACACACAGTTGCGCTGTTAACATGTTGCACATTAGCGAATGCATAATATCCCACATGCGAACGCTGTTTATTAGTTTTGTGCATACGCATCTGCCCCAAGTTAACCAGCGTCTTTTCCCAAACCCCTAATACTTACACAATGCACACTCACATAAAAGGTTCCATAGGTTTAAAGTGTAAGATCCAAGTTTTATTCATTTATTACAAATGCTGTGAAATAAAGGCTATTTGGTATCCAAGGTTTAATACATGATAAGTAAGCCATGTTTGGTGTTATACTGATCTGCACTTTCTCAACAGCTTTCCGGTATCATCGGTGTGAAGATCGCAACATGCATTCTCAACTTATGGACCGTAGAAAGTTAAAGCACCAAAATGTACTTTGTAAAACCAACAGCCTAGATTTGCATGAGGTGGGAAAACAGAGATAACCAGCTGTCGGAGGCTGGTCTGTGTCCATTTGAATCAACCTGTTAAATGTCCTGTAACAGAAGCACCGTGATGGGGAACCAATGGGATCGCAACGAACTTCTCTATTGTATAGTCTATTTCTGTAAGGGTATAAATATGTGTGTTCTGACCCCAGTCTTCAGTCTTCATGCTGATGCTGCTGATGGAGGTTTCTTGTTGATTCCGGAATCTGGTCCCAGAGCGCGTGTGTATGTATAACTGTATCTTGGGTCTGTATAATTTCTTTGCACTAAATTGTACTTAGATCACAGCGTGTAACTATCTGTACTTTGCTTGAATAATACTTTGTGCTTTGGAAACACATGTTCAAGGTCTGAAGTCTTTATTTTACTGTATGACTGCTTACGCAAATCGCGTCAATTTTAGAAGGTATAAGCAGGTTTTTAGAAGGTATAGGCAGGAGCGTATAGAGGTTTAAATTCAGCATCCTTAGTTGGAGGCTCGTAGAGTGAGGTCACTTACCTATTCACACGATATACATACCGTTATCGATATATCACCAAAGGGTGGCTAGTGGCCACACGCAGTTTACCTGCAACCACTCGATGCTGAGAGGTCGCTAGCCGTTATCGTGTGAGTCAGGGTACGCTGAACTAGAATCCAGGGACAAGAAAGGAAAAAGTTTGTTTTCCTTTGTTGATAGAATTTCACGCTAAAAGAGGGTGCCACAGTATTGTGTACGCGGCTGAGTCGCATTTTTGCGCGCAGTAGAGACGCACTTTTGCATACGCAGCTAAGGGTAATTCATACGGTTGTGTAGTAGTCGCATTATTGTGTGTGCGACTAGTCGCACAATAGCGTATACGTACTTCCGGTTGTGCTGCCACGTGTTTAAACAAAGCTGTTGAGTTTACATCATCAATTGTTGCCAATAACTGGGTTAACGTGTATTTTTCTGCGCAGGAAAAAAGTGTGTAACTGTGAGTACTTGTTTAGGGTGTAACACGGGACCTAAATGTTAAGGGTTTCGTAGGACCCTTAAGTGCTAGGCGTAACGAACAGCCTAGTGACTCGGTAGCAGATTACCGTTTGCTTTACACAAGGCAGGTGTATGGGTTGTTATCTAGGGTTCGGCTCCCAGTGTGATTATAGTATTCAGTAATCAATGTGTGTGATCTGTTAGGCTTATTTGAACACGATAATTGAACCGCATAGTTTTGGTTAGACTATGATTGTGAACTGGTGAGAGGGTGGACGAAATCAACTGGAAAACAAAGGGTACTTTGCTGCCCCCTAGCAGTTGAAACGTAGTCAAAAAGGGATTGCTGAGTGGAAGCAGCCTTTACTCCCATAGGTGAGTGGAGGCGTCTAGAGGTCCTCCATAGGGTTCGCGGATACACCTTTTCAAAGGCGTCCGCAGGTAAGTTAAAGTATCTTGACTGTCTTTCACCAGTTTAAATTTTTATTGAAAAACATAGGAGTTGTCCCAAGATGGGAGACACACAAACAATAGAAATGTTAGACAATGATGTGCTGCTAATGGAAGCGCCGCTTGGATCGGCCCATCGTATTATGCATACTAAGTACAGTGCTTATGCAATAAGGTATTGTGACGTATGGTTTAAGATAACGATGAAGAGTGTTAGGCCGTTTCCCAGAATTGGTAGTTTTGATAAAGATGTATTGAATAATGTCCGGGATCACATCAGTCTGATGCGTTCTCGAGTGAAAAAGGTAAAACATAACGAATGTTTAAAGTTGTGGCAGCATGCAGGGGATGTGTGGCTTAAAAATGTGCAAGCGACACAAACTAGCGTTGCGAAAGCATTGCCAGAATGTACACCTGCGGCGTTAAATTGCAATGCATGCGAGCCGTAAAATGGCGCGCACGTGCGGCAAGGTAGCGTTGCAGAAGGTATTGACAGTAGTTCATGCGCACCACCACCACCTTATGTGGATGGGGGTGCAGGTACAGTTATTGAAAAAAACCCATAAAAATGTAACAAGTAATTTGTACCATCTCTTAAGTAACCATAAGGAAAATGTTTATGATGTGGATGATGAGCCTATTGTCATGTCTGCCATTTCCCATGCTGTGCACATGTTAGATGCTGCACCACGACAAGCACAAGTGGTGCCACCATCTCCATCAGTAACAGCGCGGGAAGTGTTAACATCCTCTGCACCCGTAGAGGAAGTTGTTAATACTATACATTGCAGCAATAGACTAAACCCCCAGCCAGGTAATAAGGTCAAAGGTAGCAGTGCGGCCGGTCTGCATCCCATCCGGACAATAACTGTTCCGAATGGGAATGCGGGTGCAAACGGAGTAGTGCCCACAAGGGATGTGGTAATGCATTGTCCTTGGCAGAGCTAAATTCCATCATGAATGATTTCCCCGATCCCAAAAAGGAACTAGCCAAATGTCAAAGATTTTTGAGAAATTTGGGTAGTTCTCACAAGCCAAACAATAAAGATTGGCGAGTGGTGTTAAGGGCCTGTCTACCACGCAATATCGACGTGACAAAATTTATCACGGATTGTGTATTGGATGGTGACATTCCCTTAATAGACCAAGTAAACCAAGGTAACATTTCCCGTATTATAACTCAATTGAGTGTATATTTTCCAGTAGTAGTTAACTGGAACAAAATTTTGACTATAAAACAAAAAGAGAGTGAATCTGCAGAAGACTATTGCGACCGTGCTCTGCAGGCTATCACCCAGTACACTGGGTTAGAAGATATTAAAGATAGCACTCACCACAGGGGGATGATAGTTACGGTACTTGTGGACGGTCTGAAAGAGAGTTTAAAAATTCGGGTTCAGACCTCACAGCCTGGCTGGCGGGGACTTACAATAGATACCCTCATAGAATCCGCCATAGAACATGAAAAAAACATCTCAAAGAAGAGAGAGACCCAGAGCGAGAAACTAATGGCTGTCAGTATTCAAACTCTAGAAGATAACATCACAGCCAGCAGACACACCTGCACCCACACACACATCTGCAGCTGAACAGTTACACGTCCTCACCAATCCCACACCACTGCAAACACAGGCCTACCCCACTTATCACACACAGCCACAAGTCCCATACTACCCACAAACTCCATACCCCCCACAATATCCTTACCCATACCCACCACCTTTCTCTCCTGCTCAACCCACACAACAATCCTTCCCACGAAAGTGTTTTAATTGCAACCAGCCAGAACATCTAAGTAAGAGCTGTACGGCAAAGAGGGTAGGACCCCCTAACCAGGGAGTAACTGGATATCCCCATAAAGGATATATGCAGAGACCAGCAAATATTCAACAGGCACCAGCTCCAATTGTGGCCGTTAATGCTTTATTGGAGAGGGGGAGCCAACGCTAGGGGTCAGGTCATACCTGTAGTCTACAGATAGTCAGGTTAACGGGAGGTACTAGGGAAGAGCCAGTCATGTTGGTTGATGTAGCTGGTACTAAGTATCCTTTTCTTGTAGACACAGGGGCGACCAGGTCAGTGATAAAATTTCCCATTAATTTACAGGTAACCAATGAGACAGTACCAGCCATGGGTGTAACGGGTAAAGTGCAACATTATCCTTTAACAAAATCCAAGAGGTTACTATTGGGCCGTTGCATACCAGGCATTCTTTCCTCCTGGCAGCAGCAGCTCCTACTAACCTACTGGGAAGGGATTTGTTATGTAAGATGGGATGTGTCATATATTGTACCCCTGATGGTGTATTTTTAGATATCCCAGAGAGAGTTGCGCACGAGGTGAGGGATATGTTGGACACTCCCCAAAGGATATCACTCTACCAGTTTAAAATCCATCTAAGGTAGATCAAATGCTATCCCAAATTCCAGATTCACTTTGGACCAAGGATGGACAGGACACTGGATTAATGGCACAAACGTAAGCCCCATAATGGTAGATTTAAAAGGCGGTAGGCAAGCTCCAAAAATTCCCCAGTACCCACTAAAACAGGAGGTAGAATTAGGTGTTTATCCAATAATTGAGTGATTATTACAACAGGGAATTTTAGTGTAGCCAACAGTCCCATCTTTCCGGTGAAGAAGAGTGGTGGGAGGGGTTATAGGCTGGTACAAGACCTTAGAGGTGTTAATAAGGTAGTAGAGAGCCAATTTCCCGTAGTGCCAAATCCAGCTGTCATTCTTATGCAGATCTCACCAATTGCAACCCATTTCACTGTCATTGACCTCTGTTCTGCTTTCTTCTCTGTGCCTCTTCTTCCTGACTGTCAGTACCTATCCGCTTTCACATACAGGAGTGTACAATACACATGGACACGATTGCCCCAAGGTTTCATAGACAGCCCCAGTATCTTCTCCCAGGCCCTGCACAACTGTTTACAATCTTTTCAACCTGCCAATGGGTCTGTTCTAATTCAATATGTAGACAATTTATTGCTCTGTTCTGATTCGTTTATGTCATGTTTAAATGATACTAAACTTTTGTTGCTTCACCTCTCGCACACAGGACACAAGGTTGCTAAGGACAAAATACAGCCGTGCCAATCCAGAGTAAAATATTTGGGACACTGCCTAACTCAGGGGTTACGACATCTCACAAATGACAGAATACAGGCCATACAGAACATGACACTGCCGCAGAACCAACAGCAAATTCGTACCTTCTTGGGAATGTGTGGATACTGTAGAATGTGGATCCCAGATTTTTCTATTTTGGCCTTGCAATTACAGGACTAAGTCTCTTCCTCAAAGCCCGATCGTGTCATACACACAGAGGAATCAGAGCAGGCTTTCCTTAATCTTAAGGATAGTCTGACAAAAGCACCTGCATTGGGAAGACCTGATTATGAAAAACCTTTTGATTTGTATTGTACGGAAGCCAATGGTTGTGCTGCAGGTGTCCTCACACAAAAACATGGTGATGCCAGTAGGCCCGTAGCATACTACAGTGACCAATTGGACACTGTGGCAAGATCACTCCCAACGTGTTTAAGAAGTGTGGCAGCAACGGCACTATTGGTGAGTAAAACTGAGGACGTAGTATTGGGCCATGATATGATTGTCTATACTCCCCATGCTGTATCTGCTCTGCTGAACTCTGCCCAAACCAGACATGTTTTTCTTCAGCCAGGTTTACCAAATAGGAACTAGCTCTAATTGCACCTGCAAACATCAGTGTTAAACGATGTAATACGCTGAATCCAGCAACGTATTTACCATATCTACAACATGATGTACAAAGGGTGGAAGGAGACGAGTTGCTGCCGGAAGTGAGTTCAGCGGACATAATGATACGCACGATTGTATGGAATATCTGAATCAGAGCTTTACTGCTAGAGCTGACATACGTGACACACCTATAGAGAATGTGGATGTGACATTTTACACGGACGGGAGTTGTCACAGACAAACAGACACAGGTGAATTATGTACAGGTTATGCTGTTGTAAATGACACAGACATCATAGAAGCTGAACCCCTTGGTCCTCCTCACTCAGCCCAGGTGGCAGAGTTAGTAGCACTAAAAAGAGCGTGTGAACTGGCAGCAGGCAAATCTGCTAACATTTACACTAACTCTAGGTATGCGTTCGGAGTGGTACACGATTTCGGAGCTCTGTGGTGTCTGAGAAATTTTATGACAGCAGCAAGCACACCAGTTGCACATTCCAGACATATAAAACAATTACTAAAAGCAATCCAGCTGCCCAAAATGGTGGCAGTAATTAAGTGTAAAGCCCATACATGTGAGGATGATCCGGTGTCACTGGGCAACAACAGAGCAGATGAAGCTGCAAAATGGGCAGCAGGGTTAAAACTGTTTTTACCAACGGAACATATTATGTCTTTTCAAACAATTGATATGTTGAAATTAATTGTGATGCAAAATTTGTGTTCAATCCAGGAAAAGTCAGTTTGGAAGTCCAAGGGATGTGGGCAAGAGTCCACCGGGCTCTGGAGGGATGGACAAGGTAAGCCAGTAGCCCCCAAGGCATATTACCACAGCCTGGCTGAGGCAGCACACAGTCTGACTCATCTGGGAAAGCAAGGTATGTGCAAATTGGTGAGAGCATACTGGTGTACACCGGGTTTTTCTTCACAAGCAGAAAAGAGAGCAATGTCCTGTCTGACCTGCTTGAGGAAGAACATAGGGAAAGCGATCCCTACCGAACCATCCCACATTCCACCGACTGATGGAACTTTCCAGGTAATACAAATTGATTTCATCCAATTACCATCCTGCAGGAATCTCAAGTATGTATTAGTGTGCACTGTCATGTTTTCCAGTTGGGTTGAGGCCTACCCAGCGGCCACTAATACTGCTGCGTTTACTGCCAAGAAAATAGTACAGGAGTTTGAATGCAGATACGGTATCCCTAAAATTATTGAGAGTGACAGGAGTACTCATTTCACAGGTGATGTTTTTCAAAATGTGTGTAAACTGATGGGTATTAATAGTCGACTTCACACCCCCTACCGACCGCAGGCCAGCGCCAAGGTAGAGAGGATGAACGGGACAATTAAAAATAAGTTAAGTAAAATCATGGCAGAGACTGGACTAGGATGGCCAGAAGCATTACCGTTGGTCCTACATAGTATAAGGACCACTCCTAGACCCTCTCTAAATCTGTCCCCCTTTGAAACACTGTTTGGTAGACAACCTCATTTGATTATAAGTCCACAAGAAGACTTGAAGGGTAACAACGAGGTAACTGTAAGGTATCTTATATCAATGAGTAAAGAGTTAAAACAGCAATAGCAGAAACTGAAATTGTTGTCCCATGATATGCCTGAAACTAACTGTCATGATGTTGAACCTGAAGAATATATTATGATCAGAAATTTCTTGCGTTCAGGTTGTTTGACTGATCGGTGGGAAGGCCCGTACCAGGTGTTACTGACAAGTACCACATCCTTGAAGGTGGCTGAGAGAGATACCTGGGTCCATTCCACTCACTGCAAAAAGGTCAACCAACTGGTGGAGAAACAAGGTGGAGACAAGGCTGATAACATGGACCTGTCGATCGCGAGCTTGTTCCGGGAGGATTGAAAGGTTATAGTGAGATACCTGAACTAAAAGAAATTTGCAGGTCTTTGTTGTGGCAATGGACTGGCCTGCTGTGTTCATTTTCATATTCTCTTCCAGAGTTTTCACCATTCTGGTTGGTTCGGGAATGTCCAGTTTCTGTGATGGGGGACCGATAGAGGAGATGGTAGCTGATGGCAGTGCTGATGGAGTGGAGTCAGAAGGAGGAGTGATATGCCAATCAGGGGAGTGTCTGACCAATCTTAGTACTGTTATTGTTAAGAGAGCTGTTATTCCGGATACTCAGGGACGGTGTGGAAGTTTATCGTCTGAAGATTCCTGTATTTGTTAGCTTTGTGGGTTCCTAGTTGATGAGAACTGTATCCAATGGTGCCAGCCTAAATATAACCCGTACTGGGGTGGGTATCCTTTAGAGGATTATCATAGCATGGTAGGCAAAGTATTAAACCAGACTGATTGTTGGGTGTGCTCACACGTGCCACAGGGTCAGCATACTGTAGGGTTGGTGCCATTTCCACTGAATATTAGGGAAATTTTACAATTGCAAAAAGGGAAAACATTGGATGGAAAATTCCTCTCATCCAAACCACCTCATTTCAAACTCCATCAATTCCAAGTAAATAGATCACTTTTGTGCTTAAGTTATGGGAAGTTACGGGGAATAATCAGACGATGACCTTCTCACTGAGAGCTGACAATGAGTCTATGAATCATGATCTGTTACGCTCAATTAGATCTAATGGGAGACATTTTAGGTATCGGTATACATTGAGTTCCACCAAAGAAATTATTGGTAAGGTACCAGATGGATATTGTGCTAAGATAATACAACCAGAAACTTGCATGTACCAGATGGAAGAGCCTGAGATAGGATTATTTGCAAGGGAAATGTGTTTAATGATAATGACGCATACTATTCCGTATGTTCTCCCCGATAATTTATATTTTATATGTGGAAGAAAAGCGTATAAGTGGCTCTCCCCGAGTTCCGAAGGTTTGTGTTACCTGGGAAGAGTAGTCCCAGAGGTTATGACCCTCACACATGTTGAAATGCTTGGTATTCATAAAAACACACCATCACCTTATCTTCACACGCAGTATGAACACAGAGGCAAAAGAAATATGATACCTGGTAACATGTATAAAGCCACTCAGTTAATTAGTGAGACAACTGGCTTTCAAGTTTTAGTAGCACTGGATCCCACCAGGATCGCTCGGGGTACATTAAATTTTAGATATATTCAGGATCTTACTAAATTGATAGATAATATCACCGAGATGTATGATGACACCTTCAGGTATACAGGTAGGGAATTGCAAGCGTACAAGAAAGAACTGGTGCAACACAGGCTAGTGTTAAATTATTTAACCGCTGTCACTGGAGGATACTGCATAACTTTGGCCACCCAATTTGGAGTGAAGTGTTGCACCTATGTCACCAATGATACCAGCGACCCCAAGGAGGTGATAGACCGGAAGATGAATGAAATTCTGCAGCTAAAATGGGAATTTCAGAAGAACCACAATGCTTCAGTGGCTGAAGTAGAGGAGAAGGTAGAGGAATGGGTTTCATGGTTGAACCCAGTGAAGTGGTTCTCAGGTCTAGGGGAGTGGGTCCAGGAAATGATCGCAAGCATAGGTAAACTCTTGATCCTCATACTGGTTGTCATCATAGTAATTGGCATATGTGCCTGGTGTGTTCCTACTGTGGTGAAGTGTGGAAAATGTAAAGATAAGGTAAAATGAAAGAACGAAATTATGATGGTGGTCAGTAATGACAATATGAATACTGAGGTAAATATAGAACTGCATTACAACCCTGAACTAGGTAATACCATCATATAACGTATTATATTTAGACATGCACAAAATGTATTATCAAAATGTTATTTTAAAAAAAAATAACACCTCAAATAATGTAAATCCTTATTCCCCCTCAAGACTGCCTTTATAGGATTGATGCATCCCCACATCATTCCCATGATCTTCCAAGATCCGCTGTGTGCGTATAATGGTAGTTTTATGTTCCCTCCCAGAGACACATTATTGAGGGATTAAGAATCACCTTGTGCCATCCCATAATAACATTAAATAATATATATAAATGTAAGCCTAAAATAAATTTTAAAATCAGAGAGTGTGATAGCATGTTGTTTGCTATCAAAGGGTGGACTGTCGAAATTGGCAAAATCAGCTTAAAATTAGATAGAAACGACGCCATCTTGTGAATGGCTGCAAGACTCCATCTTAAAAATGAGATCTGGAAGACGCCATTTTGCGAATGGCCACCCAGCGCCATTTTAGATAAACTCACACTTAAGTAGATATGGCGATGCTATTATTAACATCAGGCGATCGCATATTTTACCATACCCCATACACACATTAATACACACAGTTGCGCTGTTAACATGTCGCACAATAGCTTTAAAGTGTAAGATCCAAGTTTTATTCATTTATTACAAATGCTGTGAAATAAAGGCTATTTGGTATCTAAGGTTTAATACATAATAAATAAGCCGTGTTTGGTGTTATACTGATCTGCACTTTCTCAACAGCTTTCCGGTATCATCGGTGTGAAGATCGCAACATGCATTCTCAACTTATAGACTGTAGAAAGTTAAAGCACCAAAATGTACTTTGTAAAACCAACAGCCTAGATTTGCATGAGGCAGGAAAGCGTAGATAACCAGCTGTGGAGGCTGGTCTGTGTCCATTTGAATCAACCTGTTAAATGTCCTGTAACAGAAGCACCGTGATGGGGAACCAATGGGATCGCAACAAACCTCTCTATTGTATAGTCTATTTCTGTAAGGGTATAAATATGTGTGTTCTGACCCCAGTCTTCATGCTGATGCTGTTGATGGAGGTTTTTTGTTGATGCCGGAATTTGGTCCCAGAGCGTGTGTGTATGTATAACTGTATGTTGGGTCTGTATAATTTCTTTGAGCTAAATTGTACTAAGATCACAGCGTGTAACTATCTGTACTTTGCTTGAATAATACTTTGTGCTTTGGAAACACATGTTCAAGGTCTGAAGTCTTTATTTTACTGTATGACTGCGTACACAAATAGCGTCAATTTTAGAAGGTATAGGCAGGTTTTTAGAAGGTATAGGCAGGAGCGTATAGAGGTTTAAATTCAGTATCCTTAATGGACAAGCACCTTATCACCTGAATTAAGGGTGCGTGTGGCAGCTTGGGTACCGTAACTCCTCCTTTCCCACTCCTGTGCTTTCTTTAAGGGCTCTCTAATGGACCTGGGATTATAGGTAGTAGTACTTGGGCACCTCGGTACCCAGGTTTTGGGACCGTCCCTTGGCAGACTGTGCAGGCTTGGCAGTAACTCTTGACCGCCATGCAGATGCCCGGCCGGCAAAACCTTGGGCGCACACACTTGAAAGTTTTCTCCTCTCCCAAAGGCTTTGCCTTAGGGTGTATATGGGCTTCTGCCAACACCAATGGCACCAAGAGCTATTTATCTTCTCTTGTACCACCGCTAGCCTACACAGCAGGTCAATTTCTATCAAAAAGTATCATTCTTTCTCAGCGGGTCTCTCAACCTACCATACTCCATTCACTCTCACAATATTCTTGTAAGCACTCCCCAATGCACAATCATTTAATTGGATCTTTTCTTCAATTATTTTTTGACCAGGCATTCTTCTTTACATCTTCTGGAATGCAACGCTGGTCAGTTTTCAGCAACAGCCTGGATTCCAACTGTCTTCCCTGGTTCAGGGGTGTGAGTAACAGGACCAAGGATGGTCGGATGTCTGGCGATTCAGTTGCCGGCGTGTCCAGACCAATCTGGTCAAGTAGAATTTCCCAGAACAGGGAAAAAGTCTCATCCTGGGAGTGGTATGGCAGCCTTGGAGCTTTTGCTGCCACTACTTGCACCGTTTGTCCTCTCACAATCACAGGAAGACAAACACAGTCATATTCCTTGGTGCCCCCATGGATACAGAGCACTTTTACTGGCAGTGGCCAAACAGTTAGGTCTTCCAGAACTAGAGTGCTGGACACCAAGGTGACTTCACTGCCTGAATCCATCTCCGCCAACACCTCCTGTTGTTGTATCATGACAGGCACCCAGAACAGCAGTGGGCTACCCATGAAGACATAGTCTAGCAAATAAAGTACACGGGGCCTATTCACCCTACCGACCAATCCATCGCTACCTGACGGCTTGGGTAATTCCTCCTAAAGTTCTCCAGTTCACCACACTCAATGCACTCTTCTAGGGTCACCTTGCGGTCTGTGCCAACATCTTGTGCTGGTTTTGGCCTGACGACTGGCCTGACAACCTTTTCCGCTGTCTGGGCCATATTTCTCTGGCATAATAACAGTAAATGGCTATCGCCAGCTCTTCAAATGACTGCAGATCGCTCTGCAGAACCCATCTTTGCAGCTCCTGCTTTAGATTCCGCACACAATGGTCAATTGCCAGCATTTCCAAGATCTTGTCCGGCGGGTTTCACTCGGGCTCTAATCAACTCTTGGTTAACTTTGCCTTCCTGGGCCGTCCCCCCTATCCACTCCAGAATCGCGGCCTTTAGTTGCCGATAATTCGCCACCAGAGATTTGGACATATCCACATAGGCCCACTGTGCTTCGCCCATCAAATAAGGAGCTAATTTTGCTACCACTCCTCCATTGGCCATTTACGCAGAGTTCCCATCCTCTTAAAGGATAACAGAAAGATCTCAACATTGTCTGAGGGTGTCATTTTCTACATCAAGGCAGGCCCGTGTTCACCCAGTCATAGCTGCCTGAGCTCTGCCCACAACAATTTGTTGCCCTCCACCTGCGCCTGCCTAGCTTGCTGCATAGCGGCCACATTAGCTAAGGCACAGAGAATTTCCTGCATCTTGCTATCTGAGCCGACGGAGTAGCCAAATTAGGCCTCCTGTAACATACACCGACATGCCAATGTTTCTGACACTCATATAATTTTAGCTGCTAGTGGCTGTTGTAGAGGAACAATATCAAACAGAAAAAAAAACAAACAAAAAAAAAACTTACCCTTTAATTGGGTTTATACAGCCTACACATTGGAAGCAGCTTTTGCTTTCATTTACCCACATGGTGTTTTCAAAAGTATTTTCAATACAGCAAAACACTTTACTTGGCACTGCAGCTGTAGAACCAGGCCCGCGGCAGGCCCGAGTAATAGGGGGCGTGGCCTAATTGCGGGAGGCATGGCCAAGCCCCCGTTCCGGAAAATACAAATAAAAAAAAACAGTTTTGCAGCACCGCGAAGCCCCCTCAGCCCGGTGCAAAGCAAGGCGGGTGCAATCAGTGTGATCGCTCCCCCCGACAGGCATAGGAGACTGCTGTGGCTGCTGCTCAGCAGCCACGGGCAGCCTCCACTGCAGCTCAGCACACGCTGTGTGCTGGGCTGCTGTGAGGGAGGGGGGGCGGCGCCAGACCCGGGCCCCCGCCGGGTCCCTCAGGAAGCCCGGGCCCGGGTAATCTGTACCCGCTCCCCCCCCTCTCGGCGCCCCTGTGTAGAACAACAATTACCAACATGTATCACAACAACGGTCTCTTTAATTTATTTAGCAAAAGGAATCTGCCACGTTGATGAGACAGATTCAACACTTATTTTTCTTTCTATCTTCAGCAGAAACACATTTGGATTTAACGAGCCAGAGAAACACATTTGGTGCTTTCAGCCATATAAACACCCTCTCTCTGCTGGTACAAACTCACAAACAGTTGTTTTTGTGCTGCAACGTACTTACCAACCATTGCTTTTTGCTTGCAAATATTCACACTGTGTAAACACTTAATTCTCTTCAAGGACACAGCATAAGCATTACGCATTTGCACTTTGCATAACTTTTCCACACAAATAAACCGATTTTTACAGGAGGAAGTATCCCACGAATAGCACTTTCTAATAAATCTGCTTACAAAGAACAACTCTTGACACTGTTTAGTTATGTCAGATGGCTTTTTACTCTTTTTCACAAATGTTATACACTAAAGTTTCATATATAACATAAAAATAAATTATAGCAATTGTATATTGTATCCTAGCCACGGTGCTCACAATAAATACCTATATTATATAAAAAAAAGAAAGTTTCTCTGGATGTTAGTATCGTACGGTACCATATCAAAACAGAGGGCCTGATTCAGACCCGGACGCTAAAAAGCGTTTGCTCGTAGCTGCCGATGGTTCACATTGTGCGCATGCGCGAGCCAGTCACTGCGATCAGGAATCATGCGCTCGTAGCACAAAGACTGAGCGCTACCTTGAGTGACAGATAGTGCCGTTTGTGGGTGGTGACAGGGGAAGGTGCTTGTGAACGGGGGAGTGGTGGTGCGAACGCAGGCATGTCTGGGCATCAAAACGGCATTTAAAGGGCGTCCATCATTAGCATGGAGGCGTAATTGTACACGTCACCGGTTATATTTCAGTCAGCACTGATCGCAGTGCTTGCGGCAGGGTAGGGGCTACCTCAAGCGCTGCGTGCAGCTCCGATGGCTCTCAATGTTACCGATTATTCATACACGTCCTGGGGATGACATGTGTTAAGAAAGGAAAGTTGTCAACCGCTCACTGTCGTCACTCTCTAAGACATAGAGGACGTCCTTACGCCACACAGTGCGATCGCTGAATTTGCATACCCGACCCCTTTTGGCCGCGAGCAACATCACTTCTTAATAGAACTCCCATCTTAGTAAATTTACCCCCAGATGTCATTACAGCCACACTTATACCCATTTTCCACCAAAAACCCGCGTCTGACCTGGGTTTTTGGACATGGTTCCAACCCAGGTCAGACCCCGTTTACACTGCACCTTTGATCCGGGTAATTCCTCGGTCAGCCCCGTTCACACTGAACCTGGGTCTGCCCTGCTAAACTTGTGAGGTCATAAAAAGTGGGAGGTGACTGCTCCACAGCCACCAATCAGCTCATTTTAGGCATGACCCAGGTCGGATAACATGGGTCACGCCATTACACATAACCAGGTTAATGCTGGGTTTTCCCGGGAAGCGTTTCAGTGGAAAAGGGTCTCTAAAAAGTAACCCGGGTCAAGTGACCTGGGAATCCAACCCAGGTAGCTACCAGGGTTGTTGCAGCAGTGGAAAAGGGGTATAAGATAGAGAAATCCTCAGCCGATCAGCATCTTATCGGTGGCTGTTACATACCATCACAACAGATAGTCCCATACATTCCTCTGGATCACCTCAATATATAGTGTGACACCTGAGTTTGATCAGCTGATTACAGAGTTTTCCATGGACTTAGGTGTCACAAGCAGGCACAGCGTGGTAGTCTGGAATTACTTGGAGTCAAATCACCATGGCACAGAGGTCACACATGCATGGAGCAGTAGCAATGCATTTTGGTCACTTCTGTGGCCTTTTTCAGGTAGTCAAAGCGTGACTGAACATGGCATCCGGGTCCGAGAGCACTGGGGTCCTGGTTGGTCTAGGATAGCAGATGGGGAGTCACCGGCGCCGGCTGCTAGTGTCCCAACTCCCAGCATCTCCTCTCTCCCCTCAACAGCTACAAGTGCAGGCGGCTGCGGCTCCCCTAGGGGTGTGCGTGCCAACCTGAGAGAAAATTTAAAGAAACAGACGTGCCAAACGTGATGAGAATTGAACTCTTCCCTATAAAAGGGAGTCTCTGGGCACTAGGAAGGTGCCAGCGTATAGGTTCCCAAACCGTACTCCAGCATTGCCAGTGATTACTACTGCTCGTTTCTGACCTTGGCTATGTTTGTGACCTGATTCCGTCTCCTCCCTGGTCCTGCGCTAGGTATTCCTGTTTTGGCCTTGGCTCTCCTCCGTGACCTGCTTACGTCTGCTCTCTGGTACCATCTTGTCCGTTTGATTCTGACCTGGCTTGTCGACTATGTGGTACGCCTGCATTGTACTCCGCTCTAATCCAGAGTACACCAGCACCTGTACAGGGGAACCAAGTCTGAGGGCCGCGACCAGCGTGTCGGACGCAGCTACATCCCTGATGATTACTGCCGGCACTTTACACTTCTCTCCTCAGTACTAGGTCTCGCCAATCCCGAGGTATGGACTAGCATCCGTCCGTGAGTTGTGACAGGTAGTGCAGCTGTGTGTGAAACATTTCCTGTAGAAATCAGGAGGAATCTTAACCCTATCTTCCCCTTTTCCTGGGGAATGGGTTCTGTCCTGGAATTCAGAATATAGCAAAGTATCCTCTTTGCCACATAGCATATATTAATATTCACTGAGATTTTATTAGGGCAGGGCACTAATCACTGAGGACTGCGCTTTTTCATTTTGAAGGGCACATTTTACCTTTGTATCCTAAAAGTGGCGTGGTTTAGCACGGAGGGAGCGTGGTCTCATAGCAAGACCCATTTCTATTACTCTGGGGGTGTGCCCAGCATTTGTCCACCCCACATGCCCCTCAGACCACGTGCCTCATCAATGTCACTCAAACCACCCAACATGACCCATCAATGCCCCTTAAACTACCTCACATGCCCTCTGCAAAGAGTTAGATACTTGCAGGAGGAGTGATCGCCGATCAGTCTGTTCCCATAAGGATAAGCTGGTCCACTAAGCTGGTATTTTAATGGCTGCTCTTCTCTGACGTCTCCTTGTATCTAGACACAGACAGGATGCCTGCTCCCCGTCTGTCCTTTGTAGCCATCCACAGAGCCCAACCACTCAGCCGCTTCCAGTCCCTATGAGCTGATCATGGCCGTGCCTCAGTGGCATCTCCTCTAGTCCTGCTACCCTAAGACAGACAGGAGGATGGGGTTGCTTTGGCGGGCCGAGGCAAACCGAGCCCTACTGTCTGTCTTCAGATACTTCTGCAACCAATCACAGACAGACTTCAAGCTTGAGCGGGGATGGACTAAGTTCACCAAAGGCGGGTCATAAGTGGGCACGTTGAGGGTCAGCATGGTGCATCCAAAAGGGCAGTGCACATTTTGACAGTTTCAAATCGGGGACTGTGCGGCACCCCACTAAAACAGCCTAGCAGGAACTCCACAAGACCTCTGAAAGCATCCTGTGGTATCTGGCACCAAGACTTGGTAGGTGGTACGTGTCAAAGTAACATCCACATGAATTCCAGGATCTAAGGTTTCCCAGCAGAACATTGCCCAGAGCATCACGCTGCCTCTGTCAGATATGCCTTCTACCCATAGTGCATCCTGGTGCCATCTCTTCCCCAGGTAAACAACGCACATGCACCTGGCCGTCCACATGATGAAAAATAAAACATGATTCATCAGACCAGGCCACCTTCTTCCATTGCTTCATGGTCCAGTTCTGATGCTCACGTGCCCATTGTAGGTGCTTTTAGCAGTGGACAGGGGTCAGCATGGGCACTCTGGCCGGTCTGCGGCTATGCAGCCCCTTACGCAGAAAGCTGCGATGCACTGTGTTCTGTCACCTGTCTATCATAACCAGCATTAACCTTTTCAGCAATTTGTGCTACACTAGCTCTTCTGTGGGATGGGACCAGATAGGCTAGTCTTTGCTCCGCATACACATCAATGAGACTTGGGTGTCTATGATCCTGTCACCGATTCACCAGTTGTCCTTCCTTGGACCACTTTTGGTAGGTACTAACCACTGCATACCGGGAGCAACTGACAAGACCTGCCATTTTCGAGATGCTCTGACCCAGTCATCTAGCCATCGCAACTCGGCCCTTGTCAAAGTCGCTTGGAGTTTTATGCTTGACCATTTTTCCTACTTCCAACACATCAACTTCAAGAACTGAGTGTTCACTTGAACATAGTGACAAGGTGGTTTGAGCATCTCAGAAACTTTTGATCTCCTGAATTGTTTATTAAACAGCAGTCTGTAGAGTTTACAAAGAGTAATGGACAAAAAAAACATCCAGAAGGGAGATGTATCAAGGCATTGCTAAACATGCTGCCCAGTGTCAGAAAGCTCTGTCAGTCGCAGGCCATGGGTCCTCCAACAAGATAATTACCAAAACACACAGCTAAAAACACCCAAGAATGGATAACAACAATACATTGGACTATTCTGAAGTGGCCTTGTCACGAGTCCTAAGCGGAATCAACACTGAGTAGTTGGATTATGAAAAGATGATGGTTGGGGTACCCCTTGCAGGAAGATGACAGATGCAGCCTCTGGGCTGTGTAGCAGCCTTGAGGGCTGGTGGAAGATGCAGCCACTGGGCTGTGTGGCAGCCTTGAGGGCTGGAAGCAGATACAATCTCTGAACTACGTAGCAGATGACGCAGAATTACGTTCGGCATAGACGTTGGGGTGCGACTTGTGCCACCGAGATGACACAAGCGGCAGTGTAGTTGGTAATGTACACTGGAGATGCTGGGTAAGAGATGACAAGCGGCAGGAGACACTTAGATGAGAGCTGTGCCGCCGAGTTGACACAAGCGGCAGATGACGCTGGAGTGCGACTTGTGCCATCGGGATGACAAGCGGCAGGATGCTGGAGTGCGACACAAGTGGCAGAAGACACTAGGCACAGACCAGTGCCGCCGAGTTGACACTAGCGGCAAAGATACTGGAAACAGGCAGGCTGAGGTTCAGGACACTCGACCAACACGATGCAAGCACCAGAACCGGAAACATGTGGAACGCTATCACCGGCATCCGAGCAATGCATCAGCAGGGCAGAAAAAGGAGGAGACACCAATCCCATTCCAGCAGGGATGAGGTACCGCCTAAAGGGAGGACTTCATGAGCTGACAGCATGGCGTCTCTGTCTCCCGTCACCGACCTGAGAGAACCACCATCCAACAGGACGCGGCTGCGGCTTGTGACAGGCCTATATGAGTCCTGATCTGAATCCTATCGAACATATATGAAAAGAGCTAAAACATGCAGTCTGGAGCAGGCAGCCATCAAATCTGAGACAGCTGGGACAATCTTCCTGCTGACAGGTGCAGAAGTCTCATTGGGAACTACAAAAATTGCTTGATGGCAGTGATTGCCTCTAAAGACTGTGCAACAAAATATTACAAGGATCCCATCATTTTTGTCAATGCCATTTTCAGTTGCTTTATTATTTTAAATAATTCTGTTGAATCAATAATTAAATGCAATGTCTGACTTCTATTAAATACAGAACACACAATGATGGTGCCAATTACTTTTGTCAATTTCAAGTTATTTCAGAGAAAAATATGGGTTGTTCTTTTTTTTCATGGAAGGGTGCCAACAAATTTGTTCATGTCTGTATATACACAATATACTCTATACACTTATGTGCCAGAAAAATGAAGACAGATGTATTTAATGCAGGGAAGGGGGGGGGGGGGGGGGAAGGAGGGTGTTACATTTTATGGTAACTTACGTAATTGAAGTATTATATATAGGTATATAACTATGCAATCCTCGTATAATTCGCAGTGAAGATGAATGATATGTATAAAAATGTAGGCAACTTTGAATATGCAACAATTTTAAGAGTGTAATGCGACTACACAACACCAGGGAGGACATCCAGCATACAACGCTGCTGTGGCCGTCAAAAAACTCTGAATGAAGCATATTTTAAGTGCTGTGAACCCCCTCTTACTCTTCTTTTCTCAGTAGACTAGAAGTACACAAAACAACAGGGCTTGGCTGCAACTTGGGCACCCACAGTTTTTGGGATTAAGGCTCTTGTGTCACGACCAGGGTTTCTCGGCATGGTGGTCGACGGGTATTACCTGCGAGGTCACTGTGGCGGGGGGTGTCTGGCGGTGGTGCTGGTGTGTGGCGAGGGGCATTGGCTGTGCGTAGTTCTGCACGGGCATGCTGTCACGTTGGGCTGGTGAGGTCTGGCAGTGCTTCCGTTCCGTATGGCATGGGCGCCGCCATCTTGCCTCCGGTCACATGACCTAATCGCCCAATCTTGGTTTGTCACATGCTCTCTCTGGCCAGTCACGACACAGAACTTGGTATTTAGGGAGGTTCAGAGCCTCACTTCATTGCCAGTGCAACGTGTTTCTCAGCATAGCTGAGAGTTCCCTGTGCTCACCACCTGTTCCTGTGAAACACTACCTGCCTGCCTGCTCCAACCCCGCTGGACTACCCTGCATCCTCCATTACCTTCCACTTGCCTGAGTACCTGAGTCCTGCTGTTCACCCTGCACCTTGCCTCCACTGACACTCTGCTGGATATTTCTTCCTCAGCCTGCATTCTTCATTAATCAGTCACCACCTGGACATTTTCTATTAACCAGTCACTACCTGGACATTTTCCATTGCTTGTCACTAACTGGACTTTCTATTTGCCTCACTACAGCTCCCAAGTGCACTTTAGTGCTATACCCGGACTTTCTGTTTATAACATTCATGTCTGTTAAGCCACTCATTAACAACTCCACATTTATTTTTAAACCTGCTTCAGTGTCTGCTCCTATTACCACCCCGGGTCCACAATAAAACCAGAACCTCACATCTTGTGGGTTCTTTTTTGGTATGCTTTTGCTCATGGTGCAAAGGATGGGAGCATTCATACCCTCCCCTCAACTATTTATCCCTACTCCTTGTAATCCCTTTACCTGTATTTGTTTATCTAAAACAGGTTTTCTTTTTTTTGGTTTTATATATATGTAGATTTCAATTAGCCCTCATATAACAACAAAGTAGTAAGTCTGCCTCTGTTTTTCTGTCCCATAGGTAGACATGGCAACGCTATGCTGGTTATTGTGAAGCTCATACATCGATGTGTTTGAACCTGCGGTTGGACTGCCGTAGTCTTCTTTGTTTGGTCACAGCGAGTGGAAGATCTTTGGTCGTTTTGTCATGGCGGATGAGGAAGACGTGTCTGTGAGATTGTCAGAGATGTGTGATTGAATTTTGTGTTAAACTTGTAAAAAGCTGAATTGAAACTCATGAAATGTTACGGCAAGCATACGGTGTAGAAACAATTAGCCGTGCAGCAGTATTTTGGTGGTGGAAGCACTTCAAAGAGGGTAATACACCAGTGACTGATGAAGCGCAATCTGGGAGATCATCCACCCTGGTTACAGATGTCAATATTGCCAAAACTGCAGAGATGTTGCAAAATGTCAAAAGGTTAACTGTACGTGAACTTTCCGCATCACTTGGCATCTCATTCAATCGGGTTCAGCATATTGTGACAAAGGAACTGAAAATGCATTGTGTGTGCCAGGTGGGTACCCAGAAATCTCACAGAAGATCAGATGCGACGACGAGTTGAATCGGGCAAGAAAACCGTTCAAGGGGAGGATACGATTTATTGACATCAATTGTGACGTGTGACTAATCTGTGGATTTGTCATTATGATCCAGTATCCAAACAACAGTTCAGTGTATGGAAACACGCAAATTCATCTCCGCCCAAAAAATTCTGTGCGATTCCTTTGGCGTGTAAAGTCATGCTTTTGTTCTTTGATGCACACGGTATGATCCTTCAGCACCGGGTTCCCCGTGGACAGACAAATAATGGTGACTACTAAACGTCCTGAAAACCCATTTGCGTGGAGCTATGAGTAAGAAAAGACCACATTTGCTGAAGAAACAGTGGTTATTGCTCCAAGACATTGTCCGACCACATGTTACTGCTGTTGCATTGGCAGCACTGACTGAAATGAATGGGACAGCACTGGCACACCCTCCATATAGCCCGGACTTAGCGCCCTGTGATTTCTGGGCATTGCCAACCCTGAAAAAACAACTGTGCGGAAAGAAGTTCTCAACAGATGATGAAGTGAAAAATGCCGCAGCTGCAGCACTAACAGTGATGTCACAGAACAGTCTACTGCACGTCTTTGTATCGTTGTTGAAACGCTGCAAAAGATGTATAGAATGTGAAGGACGCTACTATGAAAAAGAAAAATGTTCAGATCCTATGGAGTCATCGGATTCTGAATAAAAAAATCTGTCTCATTACTTTTCAATCAGCCCTTATAGTAATCAGTTAAAGTATTCAGATGTTTTTATTTGACCCATACTTTGTCTCTCTGGATTTGTTTTTCTGTGTCCCTTGCTCTCTTGAACATTTTCAAAAAATAAATATTAAAAATAAAATATATAGCACTTCACTACACATAGAAGGTAAAACAAGATAACGGGGCCCATTTGAAACGCGATCAGGGCATGCCAGTAACGCCCCTGATCACATTCCAAAAAGCAATCTCTTTGGCCAGATGTATCATCCGGGAGATGGGCTCCTGAAATGAGCCCGTCCCTGCGATGTCGCCAGAGAGCGGCCAGCCACTACAGGGGCTGGTGCGCATGCACCATAGGCTACAGCGGCTAATGTCATCTTCAGATGGCGTTATCTGCCGAGGCCAATATCTGGAATGCATCGCATTCCGAATATTGGTACATTTGACAGCATCGCTTCCCCCATAGAAACCTATGGGGGAGGCGGCTCCCAGCAGCAATGGAGATCACAGCAGGTATCAGAGATACCCGCTATGGTCCCTCCTTAATACATCTGGGGGATACTTAGTATTTGAGCTAAACCTCCAAAAACAGGTGTTTAGGGGAATTTTACCTCAAATACATTTTGATAAATGGGCCCCAACATATTTTCAGGTAAGCCAGAAGCATAACAAAGTATTTTCTCTTTCATAAGAGCTTTCAATAACACCATCATGAAAACATTAAGGGAACATTTGATCGTTTCTTAAACCTGCAGTGTAAAAAAATAAAACTTATGGTAGACTTACAATAACTTTTTCTTTGAGGTCCATAGGGTCCACAGGGATACCATGGGGATAATGTGGTTGGAGTGATCAAGGCACCAAACAGTGAAGCTTTAAGCTTCCAGGATGCCTCAGGTCCTCCTCCACGTATACCCTGGCCTCGGCCACAGGCATTCAGTTCTGTAAACAAGCCAAGGCAGGAGAAGGAAGAACAATCGTACACCAGAAACACGCACAGAAAATGAGGGAATTCCGTGCCCGAAAGAAAAATTACCCAATGCAGGCAGGTGCATCAGGGTGGGTGCCCTGTGGACCTCGAAGAAAAAGAGTTATCAATGGTAAGTCTACCATAACTCTTATTTTCTTCAAGTTTCATAGGGATCCACAGGGATACCATGGGGATGTCCTAAAGCAGTTACACTAAGGGTGGGGACCTACAGAAAGGTCTGAAGACTGAAAAGCTGGAACCACAATCCCTTCATTCACATGAAAATGGGACACTACTTTAGGAAGGTATTCCTCCATACGAAGAACAGATCTATCCTGGTAAAAAATCAATAATGGAGAGCGACAAGAGCACGCTGCCAAATCAGAGACTCTGCATGCAGAAGAGATAGCGAGGAGAGAGTGTGTCTTTGCTGGCAATCATTTCAAATCTACAGAGTCCAGAGGTTCAAATGTGAGAGCCTGTAGCCCTTTCAGATCCAAAGACAAATCCCACTGTGTTACGGGTGGGACAAAAAGGAGGCTGAACTCAAGAGAACGCCCTGAAAGAAAATTCTAACAACCGGTAAAGAAGCAATCCTTCTCTGTAACCAGACTGACAGCGCAGAAACCTGCACTCTCAAGGAGACCAAGGTCTAATCCAGGCTGGAGAAAATCCAGTACCTGGAAAACCCTAAACACCTTAGGAGTCATATTTTCTGTGGGAACATGATTGACCAAAAGAAAGCCAAACTCTATAATAGATGCGGGCAGAGGAAGGCTTTCGTGCCCTAAGCATCGTTTGAATCACAGAGCTGGACAAACCTTTGACTCTTAAGATGGAAGATTCAAGAGCCACGACGTCAAAGACAGGCGAGGTAAGTCCAGATGCAGGCAGGGACCCTGCGTTAACAGATCTGGCCATAGAGGAAGAGGATATGGACTGTCTATGGATAGATTCCGTATGTCTGTGAACCAATGACGTCTGGGCCAAGCAGGAGCCACTAGTATTTGCTGTTCCGCCTTCCTGCATGAATTTTCTGAGAAACCTTGGGAAGAGGGAAATCAGAGGAAAGAGATACGTCAAGCTTGAAGTCCCATTTTACTGCCAGTGCGTCCACGAAGACTGCTGAGGGATCTCTGGTCCTGGAACCGTATCTGGGGACCTTGTGGTTGTGACGTGATGCCATGAGGTCCATGTCTGGTAGGCCCCATTTGTTCACCAGGAGTTGAAAAACTCCCGAGTGGAGAGACCACTCTCCGACATGTATGTCCTGACGACTTAGGAAGTCCGCTTCCCAATTGAGGACTCCCGGGATGAATATTGCCGAGATCGCCGGAAGATGACCCTTCTGCTCAAATCAGAATGTTTTTCACTTCCCTCATGGCTGCATGACTTCTCGTGTCTCCCTGATGATTGAGATAGGCTACTGTGGTCAGGTTGTCGGTATATATGGAGGAGGACCTGAGGCATCCTGGGAGCTGAAAGCTTAACTGTTTCGTGCCTGGATCACTCCAACCACATTATCCCCATGGTATCCCTGTGGATCCCTATGGACCCTGAAGAAGAAAAGTATTTACAGTAGATATGAGTTAAACATTACACAGATGAATTAGATAAATATTTTCTTTTTTCATTTAGAACAGAGGCTACCAAACAGTTCAGGTTTTAGAGATATCCAGGGTTGAGGACAGGTGCTTAAATTAAATTGATTGAGGTACTAATTAAGTCACCTGTGGTCAAGCATGGATATTCTTAAAACCTGGACTGTGCCTTGAGGACTAATTTTGCGAACCTCTGATTTAGAAGCCACAAAGATAAATATTCCAAGAGATGCCAGTAATTGTAAACAGATTCCCAATAACAGCCAAAAGTACTGTAAAACAAAAAGGTCTTTGAAATTAGCGTTCCCAATTCTGTAAAACTCAGAAATTGTTGTGTACCCAAAAACCTTGATTTTACATATAGCCCTATGACAGGTGAGCCCATGCATTTGCACACCTCATTTTAGCCCTTCATCCTTATGATAGAAGAGGAACAGCATAGTGGCACGGTGGTTAGCATTACTACCTCAGAACACATGGGTGATTTGTTCTACTCCACACACAACCCTATATATGTGGAGTTTGTATGGTCTTTCATGTTTGTGTAGGGTTCCACCAGGTTCACACTTGAAAGACATGCTGGCATGTTCATAGGATTCGGACAACTTAATCTTAGTTTGTGTGTGATAGGGAATATACACCGATCAGCCATAACATTAAAACCACTGATGGGTGAAACGAACAACATTGATTATCTCGTTCCAATTGCACCTGTCAAGGGTGGGATATATTAGACTGCAAGTTTTTGAAGTTAATGTGTTGGAAGCTGGATAAATGAGCAAGTGTAAGCTATCTGAGCAACTTTGACAATGACCAAATTGTGATGGCTGGACAGCTGGGTCAGTGCATCTTCAAAACAGCAAGTCTTGTGGGGTGGTCCCAGTGTGCAGTGGTTAGTACCTACCAACAGCGGTCCAAGCAAGGACAACCAGTAAACCGGCAACAAAGTCACGGGTGCCCAAAGCCCATTGATACGCATGGGAAACCATGTATAGTGGCTAACCCAGTCTAAAGTTCTGCTTTGAGTGCCCAAACAGCTGACTTATCGCACATTTCTGCTCACCACTTCAGTAGGCTGTCAGCAGAAGTGTGTACCCGCGGCTACACATTGTCCCCACACAGGAAATTAATAAAACACATTAATTATTGCCCCAGCCCCACAAAGACGACTTACCTGAGCTCCTGCTCACTCAGCAGCTGACGGCACCGACTACCCAATGGGGTGGCCCATGACAGATATTTAAGGTGTTGACTTGGCCTCCAAATTCCCCAAATCTCAATAGATGGAGCAACTGTGGGATGTGACGGAAAAAACAAGTCTGAGCTATGGAGGCCCCACCTCACAGAAACTGCTGCTAATATTAGATACCACAGGGCATGCAGAGGTCTTGTGGGGTCCATGCCTCAATGGGTCAGAGCGGTTTCAACGGCACCTAATATTAGGCAGGTGGTTTTAATGTTATGGCTTATCAGTGTAGATTGTAAGCTCCAATTACTAAAATTCTCTAATGAAAATATACACAATATGTAGGGCAGAGGTTCCCAAACACTGTCCTCAAGACTCCCCAACAGTTCAGGTTTTAGAGATATCCATGGTTTAGCACAGGTGACTTAATTAGTACCTCAGTCAATGTGATTTAACCACCTGTGCTCAACCATTGATAGCTCGAATACCTGAACTGTTGGGGTGCCTTGAGAACTGCGTTTGGAAGCCTCTGGTGTAGGGGCTATATACATAACTGTGCAAGTTGTCCTTGTTTGCAGGACAGGAGTGTAAATTAAGCATTCCCATGGTGTTCTTTTCTACCTCAGAATCTAATATATACGAGGTGCAAATAACAAGTATCTAATCAAATTAGCAGCAAGGTGAAATTAAGAAGGGGGTGACAATGTTGTAGATCTTTCCAACAATGATCATTTATAATAGACTGCAACAATTTCTATGATTGGCTCCGTTGAAGCTGCACTCACCAAAAGGAGTCAGCTGAGTGTTGCTGGCCATACACCAGGACGATATCATTCCAAACAGTCAACAGGTTGCCTGGTTGGAATGATTATTATTTGCACCCACATACTGGACAATTATCATTTGTTTGCTCCAACAAAAAACAGGCCTAGTTGGGAAAATCAAACGTTTGATTTTTCAAAACTAAACAATAAGTAGGCAGACACTGGCCGGCAAGAGTCTGCCTACTTTTTTTTTTACCATCCTCACCTCCATCACAAGGGCAGGCTGCGGCAGTACATGATTGGCAGGCTGCCCGTCATCCCAGGACCTCTGGCAGCAGCTACGTAGCAGGAGGAGTATCAGGGGCAGGCAGCGGCAGTCAGTGCCAGGCTGCCCTTGTAATTGGCAGCAGAGCGGGAGAATGATCTGTCGGCCTACTTCAGTAACACCACAAGATGGACAGAAGTTGCCTGGTCTGATGAAAAAGTTGGATGAGCTGTGTGGAGCACCATTTTAGTTGCACAGACAAGTTAGACGGTTGGAGGAAAGTCGGTCTAGTGTATGGCCAGCTTTAGCGGATGGGAACTCCCAGTATTGTACAGAACTTACTGTAAGTTGCCTCATTATACCTATGCTACTACCGCCCTTGAGGATAGGCATTTGAAAATCAACACCTAGATGTACATTTATAGTTGTAGTTGTTCTCTCTCCAATATTTTTGCCATGGCTCAGGTTAAATATTATTTTACTAAATTGCTTTCTTGATAGGGATCTTTTGTGTTGGATTCGCTGCAATTCCAGAGGAATAGGAGTATGATAGGAGACTTCTAACGTGCAATTTATATTAGAATAACCATGTTACTCAGTAACTGCTGCCTTCTGTCTTTAACTGCAGTAACCGCTGCCAACAGTAAGCAGCAAAACAGGGATAGGAGGGAAAATGAAGCAGCTCAGAACGGCTCATTGGAATATCTCAAAGCAGCCAAGAAAGCTGGGAAACATCTCGGATATTGCCAGCTGTTGCACAGACAATGCCCTTCTGTTCATGGAGGAGTTGTCCCAGATATTTACAAAGGGGCCTAGTTATAAAGTATAACGTATGAAAAATGAAAAGCAGAGTTCATACATTAGATTTCAACTAGTGCACTATGGGCCTGATTCAGTACGAAACGCAACTGCGATTACACACGTAGTCTCACTGCGATGGCATGCTAATCCATTGCGAACACTATGCCGTCACAGCACAGACGCTCACCTTACCTTACACACACCAGTAATACTTAGCAAGACTGCAAAACCATCGGTAACCGAGCACAATCGGAGCCTCAGGTACACTTGCACAAGGTCAGACCTTACTCAGAAATAGCTAAGCTCAGCGCACGCAGTGAGAGCACAAGCTGCGTATGGCATCGCAGAGATAATTTATGCACGCCTCTGCAATGGCGTTCAAACACACTGGCACGCCTGCGTTTTGCCGACCACCCACCCTCCCCCATCCCCAAATGGTACTTCCTGTCAATCACTCTGCGATGGGTCTGCGTATGCATACGCAGAATGCAACAATAAACCGATTGTGTGCGTAATCGCAGTTGCGATCTTTGCTGAATCAGGCTCTATGTTGTGTGCAGTTTGTATGTTCTCCCTGTTTTTCTGGGTGTCCTCCCAAAGTCCAAAAACATTATAGGTTACTTGTCTGGTGACATAATGGATCTTAAGAGATATGGTGGGTGTGTTTGGTTAGGGAACTAAGGGGTCTATTTACTAAGCCTTGGAGGGGGTATAAAGTGGATGGAGATAAAGTACCAAACAATCAGCTCCTCTCACTTTACAGGCTGTTTGAAAAATGAGTTAGGAGCTGATTGGTTGGTACTTTATCTCCATCCACTTTCTCTCTCTCCAAGGCTTAGTACATAGACCTCTTAAGCCAGATACACAATAGACAATATGTTGTCCGATCCGGCGACATATCGTCCACATCGGCCAGTGTGCACCAGGTATGTCGCTGACTATGCGCACCTAGTCAGTGACATCGTTGTCGGACCTGCAACGCATGCAGGTCAGACGAGGCGATATAGTCAGTGGGCGCCATGCTGCTGAATGCGGCATGGCCCCAGCTGTCGCTCAGTCACTGCCAGCAGTCATCGGCAAATGAGTATGCACTTGCAGATGCCAGCACCCCCGCCAGGGCCAGCCGCGGACGACATTGTGCTGAGTATACATCGTTTAGCTTAAGGTACAGAGGGTAAGATCTATGCAAGGGCTGGCTTGTGAGCCACACCCAACTAGGCCAGTTATAGCCTTGATTGGCTGCTTCCAATCATAGCTATAAAAGGCCTAGTTGGTGCTGGTGTGGGAACTTGCAGGAGAATTGGGGTCCCTTGACGGTGGGCTCCAAGCTTAAAAGTTTTGATCAAAATATGAACAAAATCCCAACACATTTAGTTTACTTCACTGAAATTGCACTTTTTTGGCTGTTTTGGAAATATCGTCTTTGCCAACAGAGGAGAAATAAGGAATAATAATGTTAATTTCAGGAAATTCTAAAAAAAAAAAAAATTTTGAAGGCGTACTGTATAAATTACAGACTGTCCCTAATTAGCCATTTCCAATATCTGGAAGTTTGAGGGTCATAAAAAGGCACTGGAGACATTAGATTTTCTTTTATTGACTTTAATTCAAGCAGTCATACAAACAAAACCCAAAATACAAACAAAAAGTGTAAACAATTATTATTTTCAGGAGCAAGTTATTTTAAACAGTTTTATCATTGTATATTTATAGGAAGAGTTCATGTGGAAGAAAATGAGCCCCTTCCGAAGTAGTGAGACTATTACAGGAGTTTCACTGGAAAAAATATACTATCACCAGCCAACATCCCACTATTTACAATCAAACATGTGCTAATTTTTCAAGAAAATAAATGTTTACATACAATGCATTTTTGGTACAAGCTGGTTTACGCTCTAAAAAAAAATGATAAGGATAAGCTGGGTACATACTAGGACGACGTATCGGCCGATCCACCAACCTATCCAACGATTGGAGAGTGCATGACGTCACAACTGGGCGGGCATTGACATATGCCCACCCAGTTGAGCTGCCAGTCACCGGTGGTCTCTGCAGCAATGGGTGGTCGGCTGACCACCCATACACATAGCACGATGCACCAGTATATATATCTGCAGATATATAGGGCATCGGCTGTGCTGCACAGCCAACGCGATGTGTCTGAACGACATCATTCACAGACATATTGTCTGTACACACTGGCCGACGCACACACGATATATTAGCTGTTCAATCTATCATCCAGTGTGTACGCAGAATTAGGGTATCAGTTTTAGAAATAGCAGATCTAAAGCTTTTACTTATAATACTGCAGGGACAGGTTACGAGCAGTAAGACAGCTGCAGGGCAGTTCTTAAATAATTACCAAATTGTCTTCTAACAGATTTAAAACGTTGTTATGTATGACATTTACTATATCATATGCTACAATTCAAGTGAAGGCAATTTACAGTGCAATCAGGGAGTAGCCAAGCATTAAAAAAAAAAAACATTGTTCACAGCTGCCTTGTCCAATGTTACATAAATAGACTATTAAAGTCACGCTAATGTGAACTTAGTACGCCATTTTGTTATTTATTTTCAGCAACTGTGCAATAAAAATCTATCCCTGACTGATAGAGCGCTCAATCCCTGGTAAATGTTTGACTTTGGAACTAGATTAAGGTTTTTCATTTTCTCTACAGATTCTCTCTCCCACATCACCGATGTGTTGTCACTACAGGTTCATCAGACCCCCCCCTCCCAACAACCAGCCTTAAGCTGGCCACACACTAGACCAACTTTCATCCAACCATCCAACTAGTTGATTGGTTGGAATGAAAATCTGGTATCGTATGGGAGTAAATGATGATCAGCAATTTGCTCCTAAATGCCAGAAAACAGATGAAAATGGTCGGTCAGACAAGTTTGAACAAATTGTTTAGATAAAACATTTAACAAACAAAAGTTTTTTTTCCATTTTCTGGCGTTTGGGAGTAAATTGCTGATTGTCATTTGCTTTCATACCTTACCAGATTTTCATTCCAACCAACTAGTTGGCTGGTTGGATGTAAGTTGGTCTAGTGTGTGGCCAGCTTTAGGCACTAGCGTTAACTAGCAAGTAGAACATTTGGCTTCAGGAAATTCTATACTCGGCCATAAGCAAGTCTTTGTCAGTCATAACCAAGGTAGTCTACTGTAAAAGTATATATGGTGTATATATACCATCATTATATATAAGCTTGTATACAAAGAGATTCGAAAGTGTATATGTAAGCTGCACATAACTGTTTGCATCATACACAAAAAAACATGCGATGTCTTATTTTAATACACTTGGGGTGTAGTAATTTATTAATTTGCTTGCTACTGAGCAGCAAGCCCAAACTTAAGAAGGGCATATAAAGTTCTCAAAGAATCTTTAAAAGTTGTTAAATGCTGTAAATGTTAAATATTCTATTTCTTGACAAACTCATTAGATTGCCTTAGGGATCGGTAAATGCTACAATCTGTAGAACATTCATGCCGAGTGGGCCATTCAAACAAGACTGTTTTATTTTACAGGAATCAGTGATGTCATCTTAAATAAGAGAGAGACAGTAGTCCCCTCTTGCAGGTACCCCTGTGCATTTGAGTATTTGAGTACACATGCTGGCGACACAACCTACATAACTGCCACTTAATCCAAGCAACTATATCATGGTCCCAGTGTGTCATACATGTAGGTGGCAAACTTGGACAAGACTTGACCATTTGGTGCTTGAACCAAGCAGGCAGATTGCCCTCAGCATCACCCGGGCCCTTGGGGGCAATCATAAGAGGACTTTAGACACAAGATGACGGCGGTCATCTTCCGAACCACAGGGGTACCAACATTCTCAGTAATGTCTGTATAGGAACCAATGGGCTTGTTATCATGCAGGAAGGTCATTTTGAGACCACAAAAGCTGTGACATTGGAGGAACCTTTTAATCCTGATGCAGATACTGCAGCTCGTGATATCAGCTGAAAGGTTACATTTTACTGGATAACTTTTAGGAACTTTAGATTTTCCCTTCAGGTCCTTTTTACATTATTCCCAGTATGCTTTAGAGTAGGGGTGGGCAATAAGCAAACCCCCAGATGTTGTAGAACTGCACATCCCAGCATGACCTGACACAGTTTTGCTATTTGGCCATTCTAAAACTGTTGCAACAACAGCGGAAGAGCCGCTGATTGCCCACCCCTGCTTAGAGCACAGGTTCTCAAAACTTGGTCCTCATGACCCCAAACAGTACATGTTTTTCAGGTCTCCTCACAGAATGAAATAATTAGCTCCACCTGTGGATCTTTTAAAATGTGTCAGTAAGTAATGAATACACCTGTGCACCTGCTGGGTGACCTGCAAAACATTAACTGTGTGGGGTTCGGAGGACAGAGTTTGAGAACCACTGCTTTAGAGCAGCGTTTCCCCAACTCCAGTCCTCAGGAACCCCTAACAGTGCATGTTTTACAGATCTCCTATGTGGTGCACAGGTGTATTCATTACTGGCTGACAAAAAAAAAAAAAAAAACACACAGGTGTTGCTAATTGTTTCAATTGTGAAAAGGAAGAGAGACTTGTAAAACATGTACTGTGAGAGATATTTCACACACGACGGTTTTCACCAGTCGGCAAAACAAAAAAAACTGTCTAAAGGCGGCCATTTTTTTGCCTGTGGATATGTCCCTTTCACACACACACACACACACACACACACACACAACGGTTTTGTGCAGTGTGCATTTTTTTTTCCCCTATCTTTAACACTGAAACCATGGACAGCAGCAGTCCTTGTCAGTGTAAATTCCCGGCTGTAACACGGCAACTGTGCCGTGTCCGTGCCGGCTGAAAGGACCCATCTGCTTACATACTATATTAAAATTACTACACGGCAAAAAAACGCTGTGTGGGAAATAGCCCTTAGGGTTTCAGGAAAACTGGAGTAAGGATACACTACTTTAGTTTTAAATGATGTTGGTACTGGGACTGGTCATGCACGAAACTCATCAGTTGCTGTTTCAAAAAGTGAATTTATCCTCCAATTTCTACCATATAATGATGTTGTAAATATTTTAACTAGAATTATACTTGAATGCCAACATATTCACTGATATTTGAATGTAAAATGCACAAAATAAAAGCAAGCAAAAAAAAAAAGAGTACCTGAAAGCGATCCAGTTCAAACATACAAAAAAAAAAAACTTCATTGTCCTATTTCTTTTCACCATATTTTCCAAATTCTACAAAAAGAGTGGTGACAAGGTAAAGGTCAGTAACGGCTGTGACAGCTGGCTGAAGACAAGAATAATTTAACATGTGGATAACACAAATCAACTTAACCAAAGTAGTTTAAAGTAAGGGTGGGTACACATCAGAACAACGGGCTATAGGGACGATGATGGAGACCAATTTCCTACGTCCAAGACCATCTGTGATTGCCCATACACACTGCGCAATTTAATGAACGACTGAAAAATATCTTGTTCCATCCTTCATTAGACTCACACGATATCTTTTGATTGGCCGTGCAGCACTGCTAACCAAAAGACATGGTGTACGACCCTTGGGAATGCGCAATTGTGTATGCACACTGGAGGAACAGAAAAGATGATCATCGGTATTAATTTTTATTATTCTTTTTCAGGAGTACCGTTAATCTTAAATTATATATATATATATATATATATATGGATCCATTACATGGAATGCATGGGTCTTGCAGTACCCCCGTAGTTTGGAGCACTATACATATACTGAAAACACCACTTAAAGGCAGCATGGTCAATAGGGGATAATGTTTCATTCAAATATGAATTCTAGTAACCGCTGGAGGAACTAGTAAGAGCTCACATCTGTGGTTAGGAGAAAAACCCAACAGCAGCAATTATTAAAGGTTTTCTCCTTTCTATGTGAGAAATCCCTTGTATACATATATATATTAGACTTTGCAAAATAGTATTTTATACAATATTTAAAAGATTTTTTTCTTTTGTACCTAGGAGTTAGCGTGTTACAACATATGATATACAGCAATTGTATTATAGAAAAATGAATCTTTTTGTACATTAGATATTTAGAGGTATATACATATAAGTGCTAATATAGAAGGCAAACTGGAACGCCGACCTGCATACATTACTCACGTATGTGCCAGCTGTGTTCTCTTACGTCACAAGGGTGCCAGGAATCTTGGTCACTTAAATGAAAAAAAAAAAAAAAATCTCCAAACTAATCTTTGACTCAAAAGTTAAAATGTGAAAGGGATGGCTTTCATCTCTGACGGAGGAATGTTAGGTTTTATTTGTAAGTCACTGTGCTTCTTACAAGGTTGGAGTGTATGCAAAATATTCCAATATCATTTTACTGACCTTTGAAAAGAAGTGAATAGGAGGAAAGAAAATGATAGTGAATACAGATGGATTGTGTAGAAGGATTGTATTTGTTATACTACTAAAAATCAAAAACTAGGTAAACAGTGTGTATTACTCTTGGGACAGTGACCAGAGAACGCTTTCATAGTAATTATATAAATCTCCACTGTGTCCGGACCCCAGAACAGAGATCGGGTGGAAGATTAAATCATGTAATAAGTAACAATTAATCTCATCGCTATTGCACTGATTCTAATTCCCATGATATATAACTGCATTTGTGAAATAACAAAAACACTTACTCCCTCTAGTAACATTGTATCTCAAATTACACAGGCTGAAATTGCCACATTACAGCACTACATAAATGGGAGCTAAAAGCGGACAACATTGGTGTGGGGGTACAAAGGGGCTCTGCCCAATCAGCACCTGTGCACTCTTTATGTGATGTTTCCTATGTTGTAAATGCTGTAAGAAGTGCCAGCGATGTTCTCCCAAGTGTAGATTGTCACTGACATGGGAAACCCAGAGTTTTTATTGGGGTATTTGGATGTGGGATGTTTGTTAGAAAATAATGTTCCATTAGCCCTGAAGGTCCATTAATTGCCATAAGTACAAGGGTCTCATGGCAGCTGAAAGGCTTATATTAAGTAATAACTTTCAAGAAAAGTCTAGCAGAGGTCATTGCTGGGGTGCATTTGTGGAATTAAAAAAAAGGATTCTATGCACCCTCACAATACATTAAAGAGCAACTTGACCCAAAACTTAAAAAAAAAAAAAAAAAATGTAGTTGACGATAAAGTTCAACGAGTTAGTATAAAATAATTGGGCTCGATTCAATTCAACGCGAATTGAAAAGCGCCAGGAATGAGCTCCCGGAGCTATTCAATTCAGCACGCTGCTAAGCCCGACTAAGGATTTCTTCTTGCATCCCGCCTGGAATGCGAGTAGAAATCCGACCAAAGTGCAGGCGCAATGCTGTTTTCTGCCCTTAGCGCGGCAGAAATAGCATCGCCCCGGAAGTTTAGTTGGAGAATGCCCGCTCTCGCGACTAAACACCCTGTTTAAGGCACGAGGAGCGGGAGAACGGGTATTCCCTGACCTAACAGTGTGCAGAATTGAATAGCTCCAGGAGCTCCTTCCCGGCACTATTCTATTTGCTTTGAATTGAATCGTGGCCACTAAATTTGTTCTTTCGGGGGATGCTCCATTAGCCAGATATGCAGGATGTCCCCAACGGCTTCAAAAGTCCCATGTTGCATTTCACTCTCCCATTCAAACAATCCGAGTGGGGGGGAAATATCCTTCCATTGGGGTATCTGGCAGTAAACAGGGCACTCACAGCAAGTAGAACTGAACTCCACTCAAAACTATGGTTTTAACTTTTGTTGGAAATATTCTTCAAAATTAAACACTTCTGCAAACATGGTGCAATGTAAAACATTCATAACTTAATGAATACCTAGTCATATGTAGCAAACATTCATATTAACGCCCTGAAATGTAATGGTTTTGTATATACACTGTATAATCTCGTGATACATATTGATATTTTCTGCTGAAGATCTTGCAGATCAGTGCCTTTTTGCTGATAAAATATAAAACAATCTGATAAATACAACTGACGTGAAATAACTATTTGCAGAATTAGCGCGTTAACACTTTGTAAATGCAAAGTTCATATAGTAGAATAAATAGGCTCTTGTTTGGGAACGTCTCAAGATAGAATATATGGCGAATTGCTATAAACTAGAGATGGCTATGAATGCTCATTAAACATTATGAAAGGTACAGTGCTTTCCAACGACATACATGTGCTTGGTACATTCCCATGTAATAAAAGCCCTATACACATTCATTAAACTATAACATATAAAAAGGTCTAGTTATTCTATAACTCCATTTATAGGTGCAACTCAAAGATAAGACATCTTATTAAATAACTCTGCAGTTCCCCACATGCTTTAGGACTCCAATATGAAGCAAATTGGATATCCCAACATGGTGAGAAGATTAAATGCAGACCTAACATTTACCCATTGACTACAACACAGTGAAGTTCTCCTGAGAATGCAGCCTATTCATACAGATCATGTGACATTGCCAGAGTAGTGTGTGTCGGTGACATTACTGGTCTCCTGGGAATTTGTCGGCCGCCTTGTTGAGAATATTGCTGCAGTCCGTAAAATGGCAGCCACCTCTGTTTGTAGGCTATGGGTACCCTCATAACAGGGTCATTAGAAACAGGAGACCGCTATCTTCCTCTAAATGCATTTCATGCAAACTGAGCGTAAGGTTAACATAGCATTAATGTGTTGCACCCACCAATATAAAAGCAGCATAAGGAGAGAACTACTTGGACTATTATGCTTTGCAGTTTGTGCTGTACTAAGTGTCAGAATTAGCTTGCAATAGCAGAATCACAAAGCTACAATCCAATCCGTTGTTTCTTCACCAAAACAAGTGGATATATAAAAAAAAAAAAAATAGATATTAAAATACATAGTGGTTACCAACTTCAAAAAAGGCAAAACAAACATTATACCTTTTAAAGTTACAATAGTAAGAAGCACGTCAAATTATTGCCGTCTCTCAAGGTAGACCTGTGTAACATGACATATACAAACAGGCATTACCATTGCTGTGTAAAAATATTTTTTCGAGTTCAAACTATGTTCTGGATGCTTGCCATTAAATCACAGTATACATGGCGCTTGTGATTTTAGGAAAATAAAGGCACAATTATCAAGCAGTACCTGAATAAAAAAAAATAAAAAAAATTGGTTTTAAGATTTAAACCAAAAATGGAGTTAAACACTAAGCTTGTATTTGAATAAAAAGAAAAAAAAAAATAATGGACCATTTTACTGCTTGTTTGGCCCAAAAGAAACCTGCTGCTAACTGAAGCACATGATAAATAGATGGGAGAATACAAGTCTTTTAGAGCTTCCAACTCCCCACCCCCAAATCTCCCAAGAAGATAGCAATTCTTTCCAGAAACACTTCAGTATCTCCAGGCTTACCAAATAACCTTTCTGAGAAGTCCTTCTATGTCATGTGTTTACGCTGGGAGGAATTCACCATCAAAGGAGCCCTACCAAATAAAATACACAAGGGACTATAAACATGACCGCAAATCCAACCATGCCATAGGTAAGATACCGGTACGGTAGTTCCACCTCCATACGCTGCCTTGCCTTTCTGATATCATCGCAGGGAATGCCGAACACCTTGCAAGCCAGAGGAATAGTAATCATCTTCATCACCGCTCTGATCAGCAATAAAACAACTAGGCCAATTAAAACGCGTAGCAAGGCTTTCCCAAGCAGACGCACAGTGAAGGGTGGAATAGTGAAAGGCAGCATATCGGGCGATGGCTCCTTCAGGAGACCCAATAAGTGACTAACGTGTGATCCACAGGCAATTCCGGCCCCGCTGCCAAGAATCTGAGCGGTGTCTCCGCGGGAGGTGCTCCATGTGTCGAGTGTGAAGGAGAAGATGCCCAGGGCTAGGTGCAGGCTGATGATGATAAAAGGGGAATACTTGTAAGTCAGGTTGAAATTGTCAATGACATCAAGAGCCGGATGGAAGACTATTAGAATGAGGATTGCATAAAAGACACCAACTATAACATCCTGCAAGAAGAAGAAAAAAAAAAAAAGTTGAATGATTGAATGTTGAGGTAAGTGATGTTTTCAGACTGAACAGTTAATTGCTTCCTGCAGGAGACTGAATACGTTGTAATGATCCTAAATGTATGTAAGGCATGCATGTTATATACTGGTCAGAGGAACATTTGTGGGGCTTCAGGAATAACACAACTGCACTAGATCTTGCATTGCCTGGACACTACCTAACTGGGATGGGGGAGGGGGGGGGGAAGGTTGATCTAGTGTCTCCCCTAGCTGCCATACATATGTGAGCTGTCAGGGCTTGTAGGCAGCCATACATATGTGAGCTGTCAGGGCTTGTAGGCAGCCATACATATGTGAGCTGTCAGGGCTTGTAGGCAGCCATACATATGTGAGCTGTCAGGGCTTGTAGGCAGCCATACATATGTGAGCTGTCAGGGCTTGTAGGCAGCCATACATGTGAGCTGTCAGGGCTTGTAGGCAGCCATACATATGTGAGCTGTCAGGGCTTGTAGGCAGCCATACATATGTGAGCTGTCAGGGCTTGTAGGCAGCCATACATATGTGAGCTGTCAGGGCTTGTAGGCAGCCATACATATGTGAGCTGTCAGGGCTTGTAGGTGTAACAATATATAAAAACAAATTGAGCATGCAGGGCAGATACATGCATTAAATCATCACTGAGGCACAGATATTTCAAATTGAATTTATGGTTTAATTTACTTGGCTTAGCGGATTTATAAATCTGGGTTACAATGAAAGGCAATAATATTACAATGAAAGACAATAATATTCCCAGCACAAAGCTCCTACATAGATGTTGTATTATGACTCGTACATTCAAAATTAAGTGTAAAGAAGCAGAGGACAAGTAACAAATTAAAATAACAGCCTGACGCCCCCTACCCCGATACTTCACTCCTCCCTCATATAGAAGTTGCAAGTGTGGAGGGGGATGTATCTGGTATCGCCCCACATCTGCATAATGGCTGGCGGTGAGCGCTCTGGTGACATCAATCAGGTTGTACCTGTTCGCAGCAGATCAATGACACAAAGCAGCAGAGAGTGTGTGTGTGTGTTACCACAGACCTTCACTTCTCTACCAAATGGAAGTAGCTGGACTGCTATTGGATAGTGGCATTTTAAAGTTTGGGTGAGGGGGACCTCATTTGTGAAAGGTAAAATAAAGGACAGCGAAGGGGTACAAACAATGGAGAATAAATTACACGGCAGGGTGCTGGCATAACGTGAGACCCAGTATAGTGTTCCCGCTAGGCTGTTTTAGCGGGGTGCTACGCCTCACCCAATTTTAAAAGGACAAAATGAGCCATTACCTTTTAGCATCGCCCTGCAAAAACAGCCTGCCCTGAGACTTCCCGACCCGCGGGCCATAGTGTCCCGCGGGTGGGAAAAGTTACAGTGACCAATCACTGCTGTGTGAATAGACGCCATGCATCTATTCACTGTGAGCATCTCTTCACTGTGAGGGGAGAGCTTGGGTGAAGCCCAGCACCTCTGTAAGTGCTGGGTACGCCCCCAAGTGTGACAAATTGTGGGTGTGTCACAAGGACATGGCCACACCCCTTTTCGGGAGCGTGTGCAGAAGATGCCCTCCACGCTTTCTAGCGTGAACACTACAGTATATACATTTACATATGTGATGGCAAATGTCAGAAGTTAACATTGACAATATAAGGCTATCATCAACAATAGTTGTATTTCTGACATTAAAGTGCAATTTACTGTAACAGACATGATCATATAATTTAGAAAATAGATATGTTTTAAGTGATAAGTTCACATTGCCTGGCTTACCAAAATGGAATGCATTCCCATATAAACACGACTAAGGCACACCAAGGAGCACCAGCCCACAGCGAGCAACAGCCCATAAACAAATGGATACTAAACAGGAAAGAAAGAAAAAATGTTGTTATTCGGTGAAGTACAAAAATTGCGATACAGAATATTTGTGAAGACAAGATATGGCCTTGAGATAATCTATATACTAAATACATCACAACAGGATGTGTTGTAAGAAGGTCAGATTTCCTACAGTAACTGCGCTGTCTTATCAAGTCACCTCCATGAACTCAGACATGGTGACAGACGAATCAGCAATTCCTGTAGCTTCCTGTGGGAATTACAAGCTCACCACCACAGTAGGACAGTATTGGGTAACACAGTCTTGACGTTCCAAAATAAATATTGATCCCTTATGAAAATCCATCATAGGACATTCATAAATATATCTACACAATGGTGTAAAACTTTATTTAATAGAGAATAACCTCCTTAAACATAATATCAGGAGTAAAACACATTGAAATAATTGATGTACATGACAGTACACACAGGGGGACATACATTCAATGTAGATCTCAGGGCCCGCTAGCAAAGAACAGTGCAGTGTAGGCTGCAGGTACAGGATGGCGCGGCACCTACAGAGCTTCTGTCCAACTGAGTAACTGGAGGGGCAGCTGCTAAGGTCAAGTATTTTATGGTGGAGTTTCATACTGGACTCTAGGGCATACTGTATGTGCCACAAGTACTTTAATACTGCAGTAACTTATTACAAGATAGCTTGGCAAATATTGGTGGACTCTTATATACCGTACATACTCGAGTATAAGCCAAGTTTTTCAGCACATTTTTTGTGCTGAAAAAGTACCCCCTCGGCTTATACTCGAGTGAAGTGTGTAGCGCTGACCGGACGGAGTTCAGTCAGCGCTACACACTGCCAAACACACAGCCGCCGGAGCCGGCAGCTGTGTGTTTGGTGTAATCAGCAGCCGCTGAGAGTCTGTCAGACTCATCGGCTGCTACTGCTCCCACTGCGGGAGCCATCTTCCGGCTCCCGCAGTGGGTAATGGGAGAGACGTCATGAGTAATGACGTCTCTCCCATGCAAAGCGGCCGGAGGAGCTGTTAGCGGCGGGACCAGGAGCGGGAGTTTCAGGTAAGTGATTTTTTTTTTTATTCTTATTACGTCTCTCTCTACTGGGGGGGGGGGGGGGGGGTAGAGAGCTTTACTGACATTTTCAAACACAGTCTGTATGTAGACTGCACACCCTGAATATATACAGTGGTAGGTGCTACCTGTTGAGACTATTGTTGCAGACACGAAAAGATGTGCAGTCAAGGGTCCTTTTCCACAAACTCTGAGACTCCTTCAGCCTAGGCTAGCACCCCTCCCCACCTGTCCCCCATTTAGTTTTAAGCAGGGATTCTGGCATTTTGACTGCACTTTAGTAAAAGGCACAATCTAGGTAAGTTCTACAAATTTATATATAGTGTAATGCAGCTGTGGGTTGATTTTTGGGGCGTGGGTCCCCTGGATTGCTTTAGTTGGGCTGCTTCAGAGCATCACATTATAACACATTTCCTTTTTTGCACCTCTATTGTTTGTTTATTATTTATCTTTATTTTTCACCTTACTTCTAATATATGCAGCAGTAGCTGCTCCTATCTAACACTTGGCTACACTTCACCTTTTCTCATTAGGGTGATGCCCTGGGGTGGCTCAGCTGGGCTGGTTTTTGGGGGTGTCCTGCACTCTGGATTTCAACCCCAGTATGTTAGGAACTACCCCAAGAGGTTACCTGGACGTGGTGAGTAGGCCCATAACCTTGGCCATTATTAGGCTAAAACCTCTATTTATTTATTGCTAAATGTAGTATATATAATTAATGTTGGGAGTTTTACAGTCTGTAAAATGACAGAACCTAATTAGTAAGTAGTTTATGTCTCTCCAAGCTTTGATAAATCTCCCCCATAAGGGGAGAGGTCTCATCCTTCGAGAGAGATAAAGTGGAGAAGTTGCCAATAACAACCAGCTAGCTTCTTCTAGCTTTCATTTATCTATAGCATTTCCACTAGGCAGGGCGTCGCGACCTGACTAATATCAAAAGGACAGAACGTGCCCTGCCCTTTTGGCAGCGCCACGCTAAATCAACATGGCGGGAGCAGTCCCCACCGGCGGGCTGCAGAGTCCCGCAGGTGGGAAAAATAGCAGTGCAGTGATCACTACTGGTAAACAGACACCGTGCGCAATACGGCATCTATTCATATAGAGGGGAGAGCTTGAGGGCAGCCCGGCATGTCCGTAAGTACCAGGCACGACCCCAAGAGTGATGAAAAGGGTGCGCGTCTTAAATACACGCCCCTTTTCTCGTGGCCACACCCCTTTTTCAAGCATTATAGATTGCCCTTTCTAGGCCCGGCGCCGCACCTAGAGAGTGAACACTATATAAAAAAGGAAGCTTATTGGTTGCTATAGACAACTTTTCCACTTTGATTCCCCCTTAGTCACTTCTTAAAATATCAACATTGGGGGCGATTAAACCTTTTGGACCTACCATAGCTCCTGTCTAATCTGCACAGGATATAATGAATTGTTTTGTGCGACCGGTCTTGAGGCTGCACTTATTGCGGATTTCTGCTCGCACCCCGCTGAGGTGTGAGCATAAATTCCACGTAAAGCGGGCTTTAGGGCTGGTTGTGCCGTAACTGCAGCGTGCCTGGCATTTAACACGGGAGAATTCTCACTGGTCTAGCAGGGGCGTCTTTAGAGAGGAGGCGGCCCGTGTGCATCCCCCATCACGGGCCCCCTCCTCTCACTCCGGTGTCCGGCAGCCGACACGCATAATCAATAGACTCTGGGCACTATAGTGTGCCCAGGGTCTATTGCGCATGCGCAGTTTGCCGGGGAAATGGTGCGGCCGCCATTTTCCCGGCAATTATCTCACAGCGCATAACGCCAGCAAAATGGCCGTGGCGGCTATTTTCCCGGCGTTTAAACAGCACTAGAAGACCCGACGCGGAACTTCGGAGAGGTAAGTATGACAAAGTTCGGGTGCATGGTGTGCGGTGCGGGGCCACCCTGGACCAGGGGGCCCGTGTGCACTGCACCCCTTATAGATACGCCCCTGTGGTCTAGCATACAATTGAATAGTTCCAGTGCAGGTTAGATGGGAGGTACAAACAAATGAAATACACCCATGATGGGATGATAAGAGGTGTGCTTTATATGTAATCCAGAACAAACAATCATGGAGCACCCAATCCTGCCACCCACATAAATAGCCGAATATAATAGATTGAGGGCGGTATCCGATTAGACCCAAACATTATTCAGGCGCTAATGGATCCCCCGTGGCTAATCCAATTAGCCACGAAGCCCAGGTCGACGCTGGCACTTATCAGGGATTTTTTTCGGGACCTGCGTGCCCGAAAAGGGGGCATGGTCACGAGAAAGGGGTTGTGCCTTTAAAACACGCCGCCCTTTGCAACACTCTTGGGGGCATGTCTGGCACTTACGGACATGCTGGGCTGCCCCCAAGCTCTCCCCTCTATGTGCGCATGCACATGGCATCTACTCACCGGCGGTAATCGCTGCACTGCTATTTTTCCAACCAAGGGACACTGTTGCCATGTTTTAGCGGGGTGCCGCCAAAAGGGCAGGGAGCATACTGCCCTTTTGAAATCGGGCAGGGCGCAGAACCCCGCTAAAACAGCCTAGCAGGAACGCCTTTCTTTTACAAAAAAAATTACATTTCTAGCACACTTTATCCAGATAAAATAACATGATTAAATTAAGTCATCAAGAAGAACAGACATTTTTTGTTTATCAAAATGAAAGGAATAGCTCTAAAGTGGCAGGAGTTTGGACTTTGATATGTTTGCACAGTGCACATCTTCCAGCACTCCAGAGGCGTACATCTAATTCGCAGTAGTGTATCTAAAGACTAGTAAGTGGGCATTCCAGATAGATAACTATATTGCAGGATCCAGAGCACACCATACGAGACCTTGACTGTAATGTTGGGTACACATTAGGTCGACCAAACCTCCTACCTATCTGACGATTGGTAAGTGCATAAACACTTACCAATCGTCCGCCCGATGTGTCAGGCCTGACGTCACTCACTGCTGGGTCCCTGCAGCATGTGTATAGGCGATTCTCAATTTAGATACATAGCGGTCCACCCTACTAATTTCACATTTCAAAGGCAGTGGCAGAAAAAAAAAAAATTAATAATAATTTTCAGCATATTTGCATTATGCAATGTTAGCAGTTTTAGAGATACGGAGGAACAAATGCAGAAAGCGGAACAAGTTGTTTAACCAAAAACTGGAGGTTTCCTGTGAATCAGGTTTAGAAGACTGAAAACAACAAGATGTTACACAATCAGATCTGGGAAGGAAGGCGCCATTGGAACCATTACAACAACAGCTGCAAGTTTTCATGAAAATGTGTACAATGTACCCATTTGTATTATTTTATATTATATAGTCCAGGACTTACATTTATCCAAGATCGTGATTTCCCACCAGCGAGGCTTTTTTACAAAACCATAATAAATAAATGCAGGTCCGCACTTTTCTATTTTATGTCTATGCAACTGTGCCAGATTGACAACTAATCATGTGTCACAAGAACTTACAGGGAACAGCTTAAAACCATTAAAATAAGTTGATGCTGTACACATATGCAAACTATACTTCAATTCTAAAGGCACACATCCACTAGCAGATATGAATGAGCGATTGCATGATTACGATGTTGGAAACGTGCAATCTCTCATTAATCGCGCACTATAATGTCGGAAACTACCAGAGATGCGCGCTCCTGCCGACTGTTTCTGACATCAATCATCGGCTGAACATGCCGGTCAATCTGACGATAACGACAGATTGGCCATGTTCAGGAATCATGGAGGGTACCTACACTGAACGACTAATCATTCAGTGTAGGCACTGCAGGGGATGGGGAACGACGGTACGATTACAATGTCGTAATCGTACTGTCGTTACTCATCTGCTAGTGGATGTACGCCTTTAGTTAAACAAATGAGCCGTAATACAGCCATACAAATATACTGCCATTTGTTACAATCTTGTATTATTTGTGAACCATGAAAAACTGCACTGTTTGGAATCAGTATAGATTGGTGTATCATAACCCTTTTTGGGGAATTTAATTCTGAGTGATGCACCAAGTTTCCATGCTGTGCACATTGCCATTTATTTTGGTACGGTACACTTTACCATAATAAGATACGTTTTGGGGGCACTTTATGGTTCATTTATTGCAGTTGTTTGAGATAATAATTAGAGCTTGATATTAATTTGTCAAAATCTAGCTGCCAAAGAAGATTTAAAAGTTCTGTAATATATCAAACGGAATAATTTTTAATGCTTTCATGAGCACTTCAAACAAACAACAGTTCACCAACAAGTTTCCAAAACTCAGTTCACAGTTTTCATTTACAGTATACAACAAAGAGTTGTGTTTGGACAAGCAAGGCTGACGGGTACTGCAGGAAAACTAACAGATGGAACGGGCAAGCCTGGTCAGATCCAGATTGCTTGTGAATAATAAGATAACATATTACATTGAAGACCAACTACTGCAAAGTGAAAAGTTGCACAGAGTTATAAGCTCAACCTTACAGTATTTCATTTTTATCATTTCAAGCTTACGGCTTCCTTAACTTTTGTTGAATTATGAACCCAGAATTAAATTACAGAAGTAGCGTTCCCACTAGACTGTTTTAGCGGGGCGCGGCGCCCTGCCCTCCTTCTGGAGGGCAAAAAGCACCCTGCCCTCCAGGAGGAGGGCAAAAAGCGCCCTGCCCTCACAGCCTGCGGGTGCCGTTCTCACCCACGGAACACAGTGTCCCGCGGGTGGACAAACATGCGGTGACCCGGTCACCGCCGGAGAATAGACGTGCGCCCGGCATCTATTCTCCCTTTCGGCAGCGCTTGGGGGCTGCCCGGCATGTCCGTAAGCGCCGGGCACGCCCCCAAGTATGACGAAAAGGGGACGCGTCTGATAGACACGCCCCCTTTTCATGACCACGCCCCCTTTTCGGGCACGCGCGCACAAGGTTGCCCTCTCTAGCTCCGGCGCCCTGCCTGCCGCCGGAGCTAGAGTGAACACTACAGAAGTAGGAAATTGTTAAATTTAAGCTGCATACACACGAAAAGATTTTCTGTCCAACCATCCAACTAGTTGATTGGTTGGAATGAAAATCTGGTAATGTATGAAAGCAAATGACAATCAGCAATTTGCTCCCAAATGCCGGAAAATGGACAAAAACTGTTGTTTGAACAAATTGTTTTCATTCCAACCAATTAACTAGTTGGATGGTTGGACAGCAAATCTTTACGTGTGTATGCACCTTAAGTCATCTGCTACCCTCATTGAGCTGGAAAAAAGTTTGGTTCCTAATAAACCATAAGTAATGACACCGGCATTAGCACAGCAACAGTTTTCAAGGGAGTCATTGTGCACATCAAGCAAAACCAACTCAAGAGAAAGTTTTAAAGTAGAAGTTGGCACATTCCAACAAAATATAATATAATATATATATATTCCATATCTTTACATGTCACACCCTCTGAAAACATGCATTAATAGCTGTCCAATTTACATGTCCATCTGTAGTAGTGTGAAAATGACAGCTGAAGATCTGTCTTAGGCTAGGTACGCAGTGGAGCGATATCAGGACAATATGCCATTTCGGAACGACATATCGCCTACATCGAATAGTGTGTATGCATGTTTGCGCGCTCCAGCGGTCACTATAGACGGTCGCCAGGTTTGATGTGCTGCACATCAAACCTAGCGATATCGCTATCAGCCAATGCATTGTTAATGAATGATGTAACGGTGATAGCTACAACGTTCGGTAAAGTCCACAATCACTGTTGACGGCCATTCATTCCGATGTCTGAACGAATGCCCATCGCTCCAGTGTGTACCACCTGTTACAGTAATCTCTTTTGAACTCTACAGCATGTAAACTCCCCATTTCTAGTTATAAGCAGCTCTTCCTAGCATGCACAAACACAAGCAATGTTTATATGTGATACAAATGGTCTAACCTTGTAATTGTCATTACGTGTGGCACAAGAATGATGAAAACTGACACAAGCAATCTAAAAGGTCTTTCAGAAATATCATTGCCCAAGTTTGATCACTAGAATTGCCGTCGTTAGCATTACTGTATTTGCATGTATAGCATTATAATCGTGGATTCTACTGCCCAGTATCTGGAAGCAGTAGCGTTGTCCACTTTAGGATTTGTAGATTGTGGACTTCCTGTTTAAGATCTACACAGGGCTTGGTTGGTCCAAGGAGACATTCACGAAGCAAGGAAAACAATATCTGAATTGGAGCAAAGCCTATGGGAATGGTGCGACTGAGATAATGGGCATCACTGTGGTACCCTAAAATATACATTAAAGACCATTGTGGAGTCCAGGGAAAAAAAAAACATTGGGCGGGCAAACTGAGCACCAGGACTTTGCTCATTGAGGAGGGTGCTGCAGGCCTATATGATCACACCGTCCGAGCAGTTTGCCTTAGGACACACTTTTGGAAAGGGAAATGTGCTGCATACATAGAGCATGTGGTGGAGTACGTGGTGAATTTTCTTCCAAAGAAAACTAAAAAACAATGGCAGTAACTCCCCAGGTAGCACTACCATCTAGCCAAAGACACGATCCCTGTTTGGTGCAAGCTCAGAAGAACAAGCTGCATGCCATGTAGACAGTCAACGCCAAAGACAGAAAGCGGTTCCCATATAATGCTACCAGAATGGGAAACAATGATGCCTAGGGAAGTTTACCATTAAGAGGGTAATGAGAGAAGCCCCATCTGAACTTTTAGCTCAAAATGTTGTGTAACGCAATTAATTGGGATACAGCTAACAATCAAGAAAGAACAAGCTCCCAACCACAAAAGGGTCTACTAAGGCCAATGTTGCAGCACAATAGCAAACACTATACTAATTAGCCTAAGGATAATAGGTTATGCTGAACATTAATTATGTACAGGCTGCCAGCCTTGTCTGGATCAGTCATCTTACCAAATCTCTCATATACTGGAAAAGAATATGGTACAATAAATTAAATGTTACACATTGGGGGTAATTAGAAAGTCCCAAAGGCCATGGTTTTAAACATTAAGTGTTAGCTCCCAATAAACATGGTTCAGCTAGGTTTGATGTGGACTACCAACAACTTACCCACACAGCAACAAGCAATACCCTATGCCACGTACAGACAAACTACTGAGACAGCTCATTCCTGTCTGAAACCTTAAAACTGAGACTTTTAATACTGCCAGATTTCACTGATGCTAAAAGCAAGAAGGTTCTGCATGCATAACATCTTTGTCTTTTGTGAATGTGCCTTTATGGGATAAAGAATGTATCTGCCTCTTTCCAAAGACTGGCCAATCGACAGCAAAATGTTGCTAGGGCCAACCTTGAGATAATTGTATTTTCAGTCAGACCTGAATAGAATATCTGATAAAGAGCCCTGAATCGGGTTCCGGACTATAGACAGACAGTAATTAGTTAGACGATGTCTAGATAGACACCAGGGGCCAAATGTAATAGGGTGAGAGTTTAGAAAATGTGAGAGAAAACTGTCACATTTTTAAACTCAGCCAATGTAATACAGTCACAGAACATGTAAACTCGCATGTTTTTCAGACTCAAAAACTCTCAAGATTCAAACTCTCATCCAGGTGTTTCCTGTTTTGAAAATACAACTCGATCAATGTATTAGTGTGAGAGTTTTACTGCTAAACTCTCACCCTATTACATTTGGCCCCAGATGCGAGCCAGTTAATAGTTAGACAAGGATAAAAGTTTGACACAGACAAAAGACAGACACACTAAAGTTAGACATGTAAAAAGTTGACGGGGGTCAAAAGTTTGACATGAAAAAGGATCGACATTTTTTATTTTTTAGGATTAGGCACTTACTGGAGAGTTAGGCACTTACCCCCACGGTTAGGGTGAACATTAGGGCTAATAAACAAAATAAATTAATTGTCGACCATTTTTATGTCGAACTTTTGACCCTGTCTGACCTTAATGTGTCTGACTTTTGTTTGTGTCTAACTTTTTTCCCTAACTATTGACTGTCTAGACATTTTCTAACTAATTACTGTCTCTCTCTTATACCAGACCCCCTTGAATCAGGGAAGACAAATTGTCCATCAAACCCAGCAAGAGTCACATGTGACAGACTATAACCTGCAAAAGCTAGACTTGATCCCCAATTGGCTAACCCCCATGAATTATTATTATTATTATCCTTTATTTATATGGCGCCACAAAGGTTCCGCAGCGCCTTACACAGTACATAAATGAGCACACAAGAAAAACAGTTAATAGTAATACAAAACAATGCAGGACAAGGACAAGGTTATAAACTCAGCTGCAAAACACAAGCAGCAGGACATGAGCAACCAGGTGGTAGGTGCCATTGTAGGGAGTTAGGAGTAAATTATACTATAAGTAGGGGGAGGAGAAGCACGTGAGGATGAGGGCCCTGCTCGTGAGAGCTTACATTCTAAAGGGGAAGGGCAGACAGACAGGGGCGACACAGAGGGGTAGATAGTGAAGAAGGAGCATGGAGCAGTGGGTTAGGATATGTGCTGCGGAATGTGTGTGTATAAGACGACCTGATGTTATGTAAAAATTAAGTCCTTCATACATCTATCTCTATGATAGAAAATAGATTGTTTGTGTTATTTACATGAGAGATGTACAAAGTAAAGTAGAAGCACTTTAATTTGTGTGTTACATTTTAGCATCTATATACAGCCTGACAAGAAATGCAGCTATTATGGGACTGTCCCGCCATCCTAATACAGTAGTGACTACTTTAGTTCCAGCTGCTGGGTGCTATGCCATGCTCCTGTGAGTGGGTGCATCTCACATGCTAGACCCACTCACAAATGGGTGCAGCCATACATGATGTGGTCCCACAGGATGTTGCAGTACCCGGGCCCAGAATTTCTCTTGGCAGCCCTGGAGGTGACAGACAGAACGAGGAGGGAATGGGGCTTAGTAGTGGGGTAACAAGACCATGGAGGGAGGTGGCTGAGAGTGGAGGTATAGGAGAGGTGGGGGAAAGAAGCAGAGGGTTGGAAGCAGACTGATGAGAGAAAAAAAAGGAAGAACAGCAAGTGGAGGAAACAGGAGGGGGAAGAGAGGGACGGATAAAGTAGAGGATTATGTGGACATAGAATATGGGGGTTGTGTGAAGTAAGGGTGTTCATGCTGTGGACAAGGTAATAATTGAGATGTAAACTGGAGTGGAGGCTGTGAGATATAGAGTCAGTGTGATATAGAGACAGTGTAATGTGGAGGCTGTGTGATATAGAGACAGTGAGATATAGAGTCAGTGTGGATTAAAGTTGTTAAATGTTCAAAAATACATGTAAAGAACAGTGCTGCTAATGTATGAGCGCAGCTCCAAAAGTGATATATAAAGGAGAGGTATGTGAGTAGTGGGTGCAGGAATTAGTTTATAAACAAATGATTAATGTGGATAGATGTGACACAATTGGAAAAGGCAATACAAAATGAATGAGGACAAAATTACAATGTACCCGAGCTGATCCAGTCCAAAGTGTTCTGATCAACAAAGATCAATATGTTTTGCCATTCTTTAGGGACAGCAGATTACAAACTGAACATTGTACTTCAAATGCAGCACAATAGCCAAACCACTGACTCACCTGAAAAAAAAAAAAGAAATCAGCTTTGGTGTATGGTCTCCTAGACAATGGCCTGTGAGGAAGTGAACAGGCCTTAAAGAAAGCATTCTCCAATGTGCCTGTCCTAGCTGCCCTGGACCACAATGCTGTGTGGTACTGACTGTTGGATCGCTGTATGGAAGGGTCATTCCATGGTAACTCACATTACAAAGTGACATAGCAAGTATATGCATGGCTATCAACAGCAAAAGGAATTTATGTGAAATGTATTTACTGATAAATATTAATATACGATCATGCTTTAAAAAAAAAAAAAAACTGTATAAAGGAATTGCTAATTGTCGCTATGTCACTTTTTAACGTGAGTTACCATGAAATGACCCTCAACATATATCCAAGAAAGAAGCAACTAGACAGGGAGCTGGGACAAGCCACAGTGGAGAAGTCATTCAGCTGTGGTCTAGGTTCAAATGAGCTGCAGCACTATCTGTATATCCTCGCTTCAGTTAACCTACCAATCAGCTTGACTTTAGGGCTGTACGTGTAGAATGGCAGCCCTGCTTATGTGTTCTGGACATATCCTCGAATTTCTAAAGGTCATCACATATATATGGTAAACTGTGGGGAGTCCGACATCACATCTTATGCTGGGTACACACTACTGATATATTAGCCAATCAATTGATCGGCCAATATATCTTCTGTGTGTCAGCCAGTGTGTTCCAGCAATATGTCTGAACAATGTCGTTCAAAGACATATCTTGTCGGCTGTACTGCAGAGCCGACGCCCAATATATCTGCAGATATATTGGGGCATGGTGCTGTGTGTACAAGCGGTCAGACGACCGCCCACGCACTTGTAGCAGAGGCCGCGGGGAGGTGGGCGCTATACGCCCCCAGCCAGCAGGACACGTGGCCAGAAGATGATGGTCTTTCAGTGTGTATGAACAACCATCATCTGCAGATATATCTGCTAGGTGTGTACACCGCTTTAACAGCTGCCTTCTTGGTGACAAGAGATTGTCTATGAACAATCACTGTACCAAAAGTTTGCCAATACCAATATCCACTGGAAACCAGACTATGCTGAAACAAACAGAGGGTGTATTTATACAGCAAATTTCACTTTCACTTATGACAATACTCTGCCAGTGCACATGCTCTGTCATATACAGGTTGAGTTTCTCATATCCAAATGCTTGGGAACAGAAGTATTTTGGATATCGGATTTTTCTGCATTTTGGAATATTTGCACCCCATAATGAGATACCTTGTGAATGGGACCCAAATCTAAACACAGCATGCATTTATGAATCATATACAGGTTGAGTCTCCCATATCCAAAATGCTTGGGACCAGGGGTATTTTGGATAACGGAATATTCCGTATTTTGGAATAATTGCATATCATAATGATATATCTTGGGAATGGGACCCAAATATACACACAGACTGCATTTATGTATTATATACACCTTATACATACAGCCTGCAGGTCATTTTATACAATATTTTCAATAATTTTGTGGCCCAAGCAAAGTTTGTGTACAGAAATTAAATTAATTTATGTTTCATATACACATTATACACACAGCCTGAAGGTAATTTTATATAATATATTTAATAATTTGTGCCTTAGAGACAAAGTTTGTGTACATTGAACCATCAAAAAGTTACATCATCTCAGTCATGCCAAAAAAAATCCGTATTTTGGAATATTTGGATATGGGAGACTCAGCTTGTACACCTTATATACACAGCCTGAAGGTAATTTTATACAATATTTCTAATAATTCTATGCAATAAACAAAGTTTATATACATTGTACCATCAGAAAACAAAAGGTGTCACTATTTCAGTCATGCTAAAAAAAAAAAAAAAAAAAAAAAAACTCTGTATTTCAGTATACAGGTTGAGTCTCCCATATCCAAAATGCTTGGGACCAGGGGTATTTTGGATATCGGAATATTCCGTATTTTGGAATAATTGCATATTATAATGAAATGTCTTGGAAATGGGACCCAAATACACATACAGGATGCATATATGTGTTATATACACCTTATACACACAGCCTGCAGGTCATTTTAGACAATATTTTTTATAATTTTGCGCATCAAAAAGTTTGTGTACATACATGAAATTCATTTATGTTTCATATACACCTTATACAGACAGCCTGAAGGTTATTTTATACAATCTTTTTAATAATTTGTGCCTTAGACAAAGTTTATGTACATTAAACCATCAAAAATCAAAGGTTTCATTATGTCAGTCATGCTGAAAATATTCCGTATTTCGGAATATTCCGTATTTCGGAATATTTGGATATGGGAGACTCAACCTGTATTCCGTAATTCGGAATATTTGGATATGGGAGACTCAAGCTGTATAACTATTACATTTAACAGCTGCTATAGTATTTTACCCGTAGGAATTTACCATTAATATTTAGCGTCATTAAGCACATAATATGAAATATAGTTGTAAGATCATCTTAAGACACAGGAGTCTGCAACTCAAGGTGAAATGAATAGCTGCAAACATGTGTTGTAAAAAAGGATGCAACACACAAAACAACAGTTAGCAACCAACTGATACACTAGCTTTACCAGAAATATCCCCCAGATGTTGAAATATTCAGTATTTTTGTTGGTTTTGTTCAATTTTATGAGTTTTAGTAGCATACGGGCCAATGACTGAACATTTTAACCTGAAGCATTTAAATTTAAAAAAAAATGTAAATGTACAGATAAAAAATATAAAGAAGTCGTGGATTATCCAGACATTCTTACTCCAACCTGCTTAGTGGTTTATTAAATGTTTGTGATGCATCAGCCATGCTGGAATGAACCATTTTATTTTGTCATCTTCCCAATGGTATGTTCAGTTTTTATTTTTGCTTTTTAGAATGCACCCAAGTTTTTCTTAGTAGTTGTCCTAAGGATACTGAATAGAGAGGTCTGCAGAGGGTATAGATTGCAGCAAAGCTGCTGTTAGGGGCCACCTGATAAAGATCTCCCATACAACCCCTGAGCCATGCAGACACTGCTATAGGTAATGTTGAAACGAAAAACAAACATCCATTAAATATTGCAGCTGTATTAGATTTTTATTTTTTTTATTTTTTTTTAAATAAGCATGAATATGGGGCTTCTTATACTGTACATGCAAGCAAAAATTCCTATAATGACTGAACTATGAAACAAAGGTCAGTGGACGAGACATCTTATCGCTAAATTATTGACAATCAAAATAAACTGCTGAAGTGGAAACGGAAAGGACTTTGTCAAGTGTATATTTGCTAAATAATGCGTTGAAATTTAGCTATCACAATTTCTCTCTCTCTAAGGCCAGTATTCAATTAGAGGCGAAAAGCCTCGATCGGCGAAAAACATTCACCGATGCAATGTTTTCGCCACATTCCAAAGTATCGCCCTATTCAATTCCAGCACATTTTCGCATGGAAAACTCCATAGGCAAAAACAGGCGAAAAAGTTTCTCCACCCAAAGGCAGGAGAAAAGATGTGCAAAATCCCTATCTTGGCCTAAAAATGTGGGGGCTTGGTTCACAACCCTTTGGACACCTTCCGAATGGCTAATTAGGCCAAATAATAAAAAAAAAATATCTAAATACACCCTAAAAAAAAAAAAAAATACATGTCAATTTTGGGGATAAAAAAAAAAAAAAAAAAAAAAAAGTGTTGGAAAATGGCCATAAAGTGCTGGGTCAGGTAATTTGGGGTGCTGTATAGATGGGACAGGTGTTTTTAGGATTGCAGGAGGCTGCAGCAGCTGTATTTTTAAAACTTTTTATAATGCACTTTATAGACACAAAAATATACTTGTACCCATTTAAATGATTCCCAAATTTAACTACAACAATTATTTTTTCCAAAATAAATAGTTTTTATCATTTTTCCACACTTATGCAAATAACAGCCCTTAACTATTTAAGAAGCTTTTATTAGGTCTATTAACACACTTCTATACCGGGTCAGTTACGCCTTTTAGGAGATAGACTGATGTCCCCCCCAAAAAAAGTGTCCTTTTCGCTATTCACTCATATGCGTTTTCACCTGTTTTGCAACTGAACAGGGCGAAAAGTGGGAGCGCGCACTGTGTAAGTAGGTGAATGAGGCAAAAACATCACGCATATCGCCGATCTCGGCTTTTCGCCGCTTATTGAATCTGGCCTCAAGGGGTAAACTTACTAAAGTGAGAATTTTTAGAAGTGATGTTGCCCATAGCAACCAGATTCTAGCTATTAACCTCTAGGGGTGGGGAACCTTTTTTCTGCCGGGGGTCATTTTGATATATATATAACATTATTTGCGGGTCGGGTGCAGGCCATGCCCCGTCCATGTGACGTCACATAGGGAGGGCCACAATCGCCGGTGATTACAATGCTCCGGGGGGCTGTAAAGGCAGCGGTGTGACCATGTGAAAGGTCCCAAGGATGCCCCAGGCTGCACATTCTGGCTGCAGGGTGCCACCCTAGGCAGAGGAGGCTAGCAGAAAAAAGCTCAGAGGGCCAGACCAAATGGTTCCGCAGGCCTTATACGGCCCCCGGGCTTGAGGTTCCCCGACCCTGTTCTAGAAGGTGCTAGTTAAATATTAAGTAGAATGTGATTAGTTGCTATGGGCAACATCTCCATTTCTAAAGAAAAACAAAACCCGTCACTTTAGAGAACATACCCCTAAGGGCTTATTTATTAATGATCGCAATTGCACTGCAATCTGGGCATGACATTACCGCCCATGACCGCATTGCAATATACAATCACAGCGCCAGAATGCATCATCCGTCCCTGCGATGTGCCTGGAGTGCCACCGGGCCTATTGCGCATGTGCAGTCCCGCTGACTGCACATGCACGGCCACCTTTGCCAGGGAGGATGCCAGGGGAACGCTCTACCAAGTAATTATGTGAAGTGTAGTCTATAGCCTAACTCCATCTTCAGATGGCATTAACTGTGGTGGCCAATCTCCGGACTGCATCATATTCTGGAAGTTGGTAACTCTTGCAGCATCGCATCCCCCATAGAAACCTATGGGGGCTGCGGCTGCCAGTGGGAATGAAGGGATCGTAGCAGGTATCTGAGAGATCTGCTGCGGTCCCTCTTTCATACATCTGGGAGAGACTTAATATTTACGGTTAACCCTGAAACTGGTGTTTTCGGGGATTAAGGAGCAGATATACAATGATAAATATGCCCCTAAAATGCTTATTTATTCAGGACTAGAAGACAGACTGGAAATGACAAGAAATGGTCGTTCCTAACAAAACAAATAATAAAGATGTAATTTAGTAGACTAAACCTATAGACATACAAGTAAAATCGGATGCATTCTAAACAACCCAAACACATGCCATAACCTTGTGTGTGTATATCATGTACACAATCAGCCCGTTCATCAAAATTCTCCAAATCCAGTATGAAAACTGTTTTGCTAACGTGCTGCCAACATTTTTTGTTATGGTTTTATTTTTTCTAAATTAATCCGAACCCTGGGGCAATCTATCATACCATCACCACCCTGCCCCATAGTATTGTTTCTTTACAGGGACACAAATGCTAACATCTCTGCTGTTCCAAAACACTTTTTATATGTGCAAGACTTAAGGTGCATACACACAAAGATTATCTGTCCAACCATTCAACTAGTTGATTGGCTGGAATGAAAATCTGGTAACGTATGAAAGCAAATGACAATAAACAATTTGCTCACAAACGCCGGAAAATGGACAAAAATTGTTCTTTGAACAAATAGTTTGGATCAAACATTTAACAAACTTGTCTGACGCCCATTTTCATCTGTTTTCTGGCATTTAGGAGCAAATTGCTGATCATCAGTTACTCCCATACATTACCAGAGTTTCATTCCAACCAATCAACTAATTGGATGGTTGGACAGAACATCTTTACGTGTGTATGCAGCTTAAAGCTACATGTGAAAATGTATTTATTTTTCTTCACGCTTCAGTCTCAACTAGAACATGTATAGGCCCCATAGTACATTCTATGACTGTCACGGATAACCACGCATAACATTATCACGCCCATTAATAATAAGATAAAATGGGAAACACTGCCTATACAGCGCTGTGGAGTCTGTGGTCCCTTTGGATAATAAATACTGCCCATGATGATAATGGACCCCCTCAACCAAACAAATCTGCTCAATATGGTTGCAAAATGTGTGACAAAATTTAGTAACAAATCAGGTCAAGGTGGCCATGCAACTTCACCATGAGTATATCCATCTGCTGATGAACTACAATGCCCAACATGCCCTTCACACTAATCGATCTGACAAAAAATTTCTCTCATTAACCTTCTACCAATGAATGAATGAATATAGTAGTAATGAACCCCACTGGGCCCCTTGGTGGACCCCTCAGCAGTAATGACCCCCCTGGCCCTCAGCAGTAATGACCCCCCCCATCCCCGGGCCCCTCAGCAGTAATGACCCCCCCGCCCCAGGCCCCTCAGCAGTAATGACCCCCCCGGCCCCTCAGGAGTAATGACCCTCCTGGCCCCTCAGCAGTAATGACCCTCTGGGGCCCCTGGTGGAGCCCTCAGCAGTAATGACCCTCTGGGGCCCCTGGTGGAGCCCTCAGCAGTAATGACCCTCTGGGGCCCCTGGTGGAGCCCTCAGCAGTAATGACCCTTCTGGGACCCTTATTGGACCCCTTCAGCAGTAATGACCCCCTGGGCCCCTCAGTGGGTATTACCTGCCATCGGCCCAGGGTGAGCAGCAGGAGGGAGAGGGGGATGGCGGTGCCGGACATGGCATGGGTGGAGGGCATGCCGTACTCCGTGTTGTAGAAGACCTCAAGCTTCAGCACCGGCGGGGAGGGCGGCCGGGGCCAGCGGATCAGGTCCTTGGCGCACTGGCCCAGGTACATCACCCACACCCAGATGACGATCAGTCGCCGGCCCACCGCGGCATCCACGTTCCAGATCCAGCAGGGGAAGAAGGAGATGTAGAAGAGCTCGTTGCCCAGCTCGGTGCCGAAGCTGAAGAGGTAATAGAGCAGCCGGTTCCGGATGACGAACTGCTGGCCCACCTCCCCGGTCAGAGAGTTCCGGCGCCGCGGCCGCTTCTCCTCCTCCCTGGGGGGAGCGGCGGCCCCGTTCTCTAGCCCGTTGGAGTGAAGGTTCGTGCGGCGCCTGGCTCCGTCCCCGCCGGCCGCCTCTTCCTCCTCCTCCTGCGGGTACGTGGTGTTACAGCCGGGGTAGGGCGAGCTCTGCTGCACCCCGCACAGCCGCTGGAAGCGGGCCACCTTCTCCGGGTCCTGCAGGTAGTCAGTCAGCCGCTGCAGCCCGGTGCTCGCCACCGCCATGGCGCCCCGCATCCCGCCGCAATCACGGCCGCCGTCACTGTCACACGGCACACGCCGCTGCTAGTGCTACTGAGGGGACAGGGCTGGCCGCAGCCTGATAGCGGAGGAGGAGGAGGAGGTTGGGGGCTGTCATGTGACTGCCGCTGACTCGGGTGGATGATCCTGCTGTCACTCCTCTGTGCTGTGTGTGTGGCTGTGACACGGTGTGTGGAGCACTCCTCCTCATCACCCAACGTTATTACCTCAGTCACTCTGATAGATCGTATAGACCGGCTGTTTCTGCTTTTCCCACTTATTTCCCAATTCCTGTATAAACGTGCGCCAATGCCGCCGCTGCGCGAAAATATGCAACTGTATCAGCCGCCAGGATTTGTAGTGAGATGCCCACCGGGCTGGCGGCTTCACAAATCCAAGAGACTGCGTACAAAGACGCAGCATCGGTCTCAGTTGAGTAGATTATCAAGCCTTTGGACGCGCACGATGGCTGTCAGAAGTAAGACATCGGAGCAGGGGCGTATCTCAGAGCCGTAACTACACTTTTTGGTGCCCTCTGCCAGGGAGAGCATTGGCGCCCCCCCTATATTTCAAATAGGGACATAACAAACCCAAAAAAGGAGCATGGCCTCATAGGGAAAGGCCAGGCAAGAGATATGGGAGGCAAGAAGATGCTGGGGATAAGAGGAAGCTACAAGTGAGAATGATAATAAATAGAAAATTGACATGCCCAAACAGCGCCCCCTGTCCTGAGGTCACCTGTGCCATGGCACTGGTCGCACTACCCTAGTTACGGCCCTGGCGTATCTATAATGGGTGCAGGGTGTGCGGGGCACACTGGCCCCTGGGTCCAGGGGGGCCCCGCACCGCACACACCCTGCACCCATATTATTACTTACCTCCCCGGAGTCCCACGTCAGCGCGGGGGCCCGGCGCTGTAAGAAACGATTGGAACATGGCCGCCACGGCCATTTTACCGTCATTTGCACATGTGCAATATAGGGAAAATGGCTGCCGCGACCATTTTCCCAGTGACCAGCGCATACTCTATAGACTCTGGGCACACTGTAGTGCCCAGAGTCTATAACAGAGAGGAGGGGGCCCGTATCGGAGACTGCACACGGGCCCCCTCCTCTCTAGAAACGCCCCAGCATCGGAGCCACTTTTACTGCATCCTGGATCGAAGTCAGAGGCTCAGAAACGCCCCTGAAAACAGTCGCGACACGCCTGCGTTTGAGTTGCCAGTTGCCACCCACATATGGTCCCTGCCTGTCAGTCACTTTGTGAATCCTCACTGCGAGCAATGACGGTAATGAAACTTGACGCATGTGCAGTGTGAATCAGTGTGGTCAACAGACCACCAGTGCTCACTCAACTGCGTAAACAGAATTGCATCCATCTCTGATTCAGGAACTATGCAACTGTGTACGCAGATCGGCCAATTGTTGCATATTGTGTATGTACCGCACTGCATGTGTCTCTACGATCCCACCGCGGTTACGGATGCACTGTGGAATCCATCGCGGAGTGAGTGACAGGCAGTGAGCGATCGGGGGTGGTGACGGAGTGGTTGGAGAAACGCAAGCATGCCTGTCCATTTGAGCGCCATTTCCTGGGCGTGCATAAAGTAGCCACTGCGATTGCCTACGCAGCTTGAGCACTCACTGCGTGCAATGAGACTAGCAAATTCTGAGATGGGTCAGACCTGTAATTGTGCATGAGGGGCCGGTGTTACTGATGTTACCGATGTATACGCAGGACTACGAGGTATTACGCATGTGAGAAGGCAGCAGTGGGCGTCTATGCTGGCTGAGCGGTGGCAGTCATTAGCACATTTTTCACAGATTGGTTGCGTGCGGTTACGCAGCTGCGATCGCAGTTGTCATCTGTGCTGAATCAGGCCGTCTGTTATCTACATGAGTTTTATTTGTGATAGTAAAAACTCGCCAAGAAAGTTCTAAAAAATAATCTGTAAACATATTACAATATATTGCACATATTATTCAATGAGCTGATTGTTTGCTTGCTACATAAATAATAATATTTTGTGTATTATTAATATTATTGATATTATTATTAGTAGTTGTAGTATTAAAGTATCTATTATGTAAGATTGTTTAAAATGGGAAGCAATTCATTTTCTTTGATCTCAAGTGGGTCCAAGTATTTTCCTGTGTCCCTCTCATGCCAGCGTTGCAACTGGTACATTTATGTGTCAATACCAATTATACTTATTAAAACTGTCAGCAATACAGTCACAGTGGAAGTAGATGCGGTCAAAATACAGATGGAGTGGATTCCGGCAGTCAGAATGCCAGTGTTGGAATCCCGACACATCAGAATCCCGGCGCCGACATCCCGACCACCGAAATCCTGAGGGTTATGGTTAGGCACTAGGGGGAGGGTTAGGCACTAAGGGGGGAGGTTTAGGGTGCGGAAAGGGGTAGGTTAGGTTTAGGCACTAGGGGGGATGTTAGGGTCAGGCACTGGGGAGGGTTAGGATACTGACCAACAAAGTGTCTTTATTCCCTCCCTGTTGGGATGCCGGCATCGGGATTCTGACCATCGGGATCCTGTACCCATCCCCAGTGGAAGGGCACAGAACAGAGAGCTCCAGCTATTTATATACCTAACCAGTGTGCAATGTGGACCAAACACCCACTACTTTAAAACGGGGGACTATTCATCTTCGGGGGCCGGGCAACCACTATAATTAAGTATCCAACTCGCCTTGAGTTGCGGCAGTGGATACTTAAGTATCAGGGCATTTTAATATTTCTCTGGTGCGGGGACCGTTGCTCTGGAAAGCAGCTGTCTCGGCGATCAGTGATACAGGTTGAGTCTCTCATATCCAAAATGCTTGGGACCAGAGGTATTTTGGATATCAGAATATTCAGTATTTTGGAATAATTGCATACCATATTGAAATGTCTTAAGTATACGGCCCAAATCTAAACACAGAATGCATTTATGATTTATATCCACATTATACACACAGCCTGAAGGTAATTTTATACAATATTTTCAATAATTTTGTGGCTCAAACAAAGTTTGTGTAAATACATGAAATTCATTTATGTGTCATATACACCTTATACACACAGCCTATAGGTCATTTTATACTTTATTTTTAATAATTCTGTGCCTTAAACAAAGTTTGTGTGCATTGAACCATCAAAAATCAAAGTTTTCACTATCTCAGTCATGCAGAAAATATTCCGTATTTCGGAATATTCCGTATTTCTGAATATTTGGATATGGGAGACTCAACCTGTAATAATAATTACACCACACAAGCTGTTGTGTTGTGTACGTATGATGGAAAGAGATGGCACGACTGACCAGGGAATAAAATATGGACGAGTGGGGAGCTATAGTTGTCTGAGGAAGCTGCCGAGTGTGGATTACAGGTGGAGAAACGCATTCTATTACCGCAAAAAAGAAGTGCTGGCTCGTGATACTTTATCAAGGAAGTTCCATTTCTTTGATTAGGAGCAGTGACCTGTGGTATACAGAAGGTCCATTGGGACGATAAGCAGTGACTCATGTGATTCCTCCATAGCACCTGTGTACTTGGGAAGCACCAACAGCCAGAGGCAAAGAAACTTTTCTGCAAATTGAAGGTATCATAAAAGGTGAGCAAAGGATAAGTGCGCTACGGAAAAAGCAGCCCTACTGTTCTTTTGGTGTTGTGGTATCACCTGTATAACCCACAAAGCAGTAGCAATAACACAAATATCACCAAAATTGATCCGTTGGGCGCTCTAACGAATGCTTTTCTCCAAAATGTCCCACTCTGGGTTTCTCAATCACAAATAGCACTCAAAAAGAAAAAGAAAATATTTTCCATGGTATAATACAGTTTTCCTAAAATATAACAATCTTGTATATGTGTAGATGGCTCCCCTACCAGATACGATGGTCTACAACAAAGGTAGACAAACAGTCATGTGTATAAGTAGTTTTTCTGTATGGATGTAATCCCTTGTTTCACTCCTTTCAGTGCACCAATCCCATTTGTGGGGGATATGATTAAAATGAGAGAATCTCCATAGTGTCATACTGCATTTATTTACAAATTATACACAATCAACAGAATACATATAAAAGGAGAAAAGGTGGCCAGATGTCCATGTCCACCAGTGTTATTAAAGTAGACAAAACAAGCAAGTATAGGAAAGTCCGCCAGGCGTCCCAGGTGTACTTTCAAATCCAGGTGAGGTGCCACGATCCTCTTTAGGTCAGTCTCTCCCAGCCAACGTGTTTTGATACTTGTGGTGTGTATCTTTGTCAAGGCATCTTAGCTTTAATTTCTGCTAATTATCTGCAAGATCGCCTGCTTTTAAACTGGGACTTTCCAATTTACTAAACGGAGCCAAAGCATTTTCACTTCAATTGGTGAGATTATATATATGTCTGGATGCAACTAAGGAGCCATTGTATGTGCCTTAAAGCAGCTTGTGAGACTGTCTTTTCTACAGGAGTTTTCTAATGAGATATCATTTGATGATTATTGACTCTCTATTGAATTACAATACTAGGGATTGGCAAATTAGGACCATCACATAGGGCCAATTAGAGATAAATTGTCAGATCCAGTAATTGTCATATGATTTATAGTAAGCTTTGAATTAGGGATGTGCGCCGGCCCATTTTTGCTGGATTTGGGTTTGGCTCTGATTCGTCTTTTGCCAAACCTGCCATAACTGGATTTGAATTTTTGTTTACAAAAATTGCCAAAAAAGCTAAAATCACATAATTTGGGCTTTTTTTTGTTCCTGGAGTATTATTAACCTCAATAACAATAATTTAGACAACCTCACAGCAGTGCCCCCAGTAGTGATCCCCATTATGCTGCAGTGCCCCCAGTAGTAGTCCCCTTTGTGCTGCATTGCCCCCAGTAGTAGTCCCCCTTATGCTGCATTGTCCCAGTAGTAGTCCCCCTTATGCTGAATTGCCCCCTTAGTAGTCCCCCTTATGCTGAATTGCCCCCTCAGTAGTCCCCCTTATGCTGCATTGCCCCTTAGCATTGCCCTCTTATTTGTCCCCCTTATGCTGCATTGCCCCCAGTAGCGCTCCCCCCCCCCATATCGTGCCCCCCAGTAGCGGCCCCTTACACACACACACAAAGACGTCACTCCCGGCTCAGTGACGTCATCCAGGTGAGACACGCTGGACAAGCCAGCGCGTCCACCCGTTTCTTTCTCTGCATGCACGGTGGGCTTCTACATCTATATTAAGGTAAGCTCATTTTATAGCTCTTGATTCACACTTCTTCACATTGATAAAGGGGCGGCTGTGCCCCAAAACGTCGGATATCAGGCTGATGTAATCAATACACATTTTTCTATTTTGAAACAACACCGAGTGCCGCTGCTTGTTTGTATAGAGCTAGTTCACAGTGCAAGGTTTCTTGGCACCCTAGGCCTAGCTTCAGCCTAGCGTCCCTCCCCCTTCCCTCAGATAGCTACACAAACCCTTATACAGTGCCCCAGTAGTGGTCCCCCCTATGCAGTGCCCCCAGTAGTAGTCCCCCCTATGCAGCGTACCCAGTAGTGGTCCGCCTATAAAGTGCCCGTTATACAGTGCCCCAGTAGTGGTCCACCTATGCTGTGCGCCCAGTAGTGGTCCTCCTATGCAGTGCTCCTTATACAGTGCCATCTGTAGTGCTCCCAGTGTGGTCCCCCTATGCTGTGCCCCCAGTAGTGGTCCCCCTATGCAGTGCCCCCAGTAGTGCTCCCCCTATGCAGTGCCCTCAGTAGTGCCCTTATATAGTGCCCCCCCCCCTATGGAGTGCCCCCAGTAGTGGTCCCCCTTATGGAGTGCCCCCAGTAGTGGTCCCCCTAAGCAGTGCCCCTTATATAGTGCCCTCAGTAGTGCCCCTTATACAGTTCCCCAGTTGTGCCCCTTATACAGTGCCCCCAGTAGTGGTCCCCCTATACAGTCTCCCCAGTAGTTGGCCCCACCTATGCAGAGTCCCTTATACAGGGCCCCCCAGTAGTGGTCCCCCCTATGCAGGGTCCCCCAGTAGTGATCCCCCCTGTGTAGTGCCCAGTACACATAAAACATACACACACAGACATTAAGCTCCCTCCGCTCCTGCTGCCGTCTGCTCCTGTGTCCTGCTCTGCACTATGGGAGAGACGTCATTACGTCTCTCCCTTCACCCACTGCGGGAGCCAGAAGGCGGAACTCATGAGTGAGCCGGAAGGCGGAGCTCATGAGTGAGCTCCAGGCCGGCTCCGACAATGGGCGCAGCAGCCAATGAGAGTCTGTCTGACTCTCATCGGCTGCTAAAACAAACACACCGCCGGCGGCGGTGTGTTTGTTACTGTATATTGCAGACCACACTTATGTGCGTTCCCCCTGCACTTAATGAAACCAGCTGCGCAATCCAGTGGCTGGCGCTCTAGGCAGCTTCCTAAAGCTGCCTAATGGTGGCGCTGGCCCTGAGTGTGGGTTTGGGGTCAGTGGTATTGCTAGAACACGGTTTATGAATGGTGGTAATGCTGCAGTGTGGTGTTATAAGAGGTTGTGTTTCTGAAGTGTTAGGAGCAGTGGTGTTGCTGTAGTGTGGGTTAGGAGCAGTGGTGTTGCTCTAGTGTGGGTTAGGAGCAGTGGTGTTGCTGTAGTGTGGGTTAGGAGCAGTGGTGTTGCTGTAGTGTGGGTTAGGAGCAGTGGTGTTGCTGTAGTGTGGGTTAGGAGCAGTGGTGTTGCTGTAGTGTGGGTTAGGAGCAGTGGTGTTGCTGTAGTGTGGGTTAGGAGCAGTGGTGTTGCTGTAGTGTGGGTTAGGAGCAGTGGTGTTGCTGTAGTGTGGGTTTGGAGCAGTGGTGTTGCTGTAGTGTGGGGTTGGAGGTGGTTGTGTTGCTGTAGTGTGGATTTGGTAATACTATATGGTGTTTTTTTCCTGTGGTGAGTAATGTGGGTGTATTTACTGTGGTGTGCAATTCGTTTTGTTTGGTTGTTTTTTTTACCTGTGGAGGCAGATGTGTGTTTTTAATACTGTTGGGGAGGGATGCTAGTTACTATCTCCATCTGACCATTGATGGTTGGTGGCCATGTGGTCTGAGAGCTGACGAGACTTATCTTGTCTAATTTGCCCACCCATATAACTGTGGATCAATTTGGGAAACATATAGAAGGAATGTGGCCATATTACGATGGGTATGTGGCCACAACCCTGGAGCCTGTCTATCAATTGTAAAGTGAAAGGCTGACCCTTAACCCCCAGCCCTCCCATCAAAAGATAATTCCTTTGCTATGCAGAGAATGGGAAAATACCTATTAACTTTCCATTATGCAACACAAGACTATCCGGTTCAGGAATGTTAAAATCAGGACTGTCCTGCCTAAATCTGGACTGTTGGGAGGTATATGACCTGATTACACTGTGAAGTATAGTTAAAAAAAGTAGTTACACAAGTCTAGGGACATACACCAAGGTCAGTCAGTGTGTTGTCGTCTGATCTGTGCATATGTGGTCAGCATTAAAGGTAAACTTAGGTTTAGGGATACTTACAGCTTAAATAGATAAGGGATAAAATAGATTGTCTAGATAGATGTCAGACGATTGGCTCATTTTACATAGATTGTGTTATCACACTTCAGTACAACACAAGAAAACATAAATGTGTGATAAGCTAAGGCAACAGCTACTTCATGGGATGGTGCCATAATAATGGAGTTGACCTTTTACCTGCAAAAAAATTAAAGAGCTTGCAGTATAATCTGTTTTGAACTTCTTGCCCGCTATGGTACTTTGTCTGGTTATAAAATTATTCAAAAACAGAAGCTCTCCCCTTTTATATCTGTAGCTCTCAATCGGACCTTCTCATATCTAATTATAATAATGCTTGGAAGACGGATAGAATAAAGGTGCCCATCCACTAGAAGACAGGCAAAGATGGCATGGATGGTGGCAGTGCCATTGACATTGTAATCGTTCAGTTGTTTGTCAGTCTGTGATGTGCCTACACTGAACGAGCAGTCGTTCAGTGCAGGCTCATCAATCATCTGCTAACATGCTCAACCTGACGTTATCGTCAGGTTGTCCAGCATGTTTGCCCGATGATAGATGTCTAAACGACCAGCGATTATGCAAACGATTTATGAACGATAACGATATTGTTATCGTTCAATCGCTCAACTTAATCGTCTAGTGGATGGACTCCTTTAAGTACTTAGGAGTTTTTATTACCCATTCCTACAACTCTCTCTATGCTACTAATTACCCTAGGATCCTCTCCTCTATAAAATCGGACCTGTTCAGATGGCAATCTTACTTTATCTCCTGGTTTGGTAGAATAATAGCTGTTAAAATGAATCCCCTCCCGCGACTGCTCTATTTATTTCAGAAATTACCAATTGATGTACCTTTATAATGTCCTCTCCTACTTCACAAATGGTTTGTTTGGAAGAAAACGATCCCCAGAACAAGTTTTTTAAATTTACGTAGAGAGACTTCCAATCGGGGTCGAGGGTTCCCAGATATTTTACTATGTTAAAGGGCTATACATCTCAGTCGGCCCGTACCATGGCTTGCTCCTGCTGCCTCTCTAAGATGGGTGAAATTGGAGACTACTGCTTGCAAGCTCCTTTCTCTTCCCTCTATTCTAGAGATCTCCTCAAAACACCACACATTGTCTGTGTCTTCTCACCCAATAGTCAACTTCACTTGCACTATTTAGGATCTTTGTACTCGAAAGTTAAAATTTCTTACCACCCCTTCCCCTCTTTCTCCACTCTGGGGCAATCCATTGTTCACTCCAGGTATGTCTACTTCTCTCCCTGCACATTGGATTGCTAGAGGTATCAAGTTTGTGGCAGACATGGTGGGGACAATGGTATTTGCATTAGCCAGGGAGATCTACAGTCTAAAGCTGGCCACAGACATAGCGATGTGTTCATGATCCGACATCGTGTAAGATTTCCCTTGAAAACTCTCCTCGGCAGCTCTGCACACGATTTGGTGTTTGCAGTGTCCAATCTTCAAACGATCTATCGTGCAGCCAGACATTTATCCAGCGCATTGTGTCCCAGATTGGCAGATGTGCCCTACAGCAAGGCAGATCTGACGATGCGATGTGCGATCAGTGGGGACGCCAATCGCATCATGATCGTGAGTGGGGACTCACGATTTTCTCACGATTTGGCCATATTTTACACGATCTGTCGTTCCAATGTGTCGGAATCGGCCAGATCGGGTAAAATATCACTATGTGTGTGGACAGCATCAGTTCTCTTTTCAAAATGTAAATGTTTTTACTTATCTCCAGTTGAAGCACTTTGTTACATCCCTCCGCTGTTCGGAGCCCTCCCACGCTATGACTTCGTTGGAACGATAATTATGCTTAAATAACTCCCTTATGACAGGTATGATTTCGTATTTATACACTCTACTTCATTCTACTGAACCTTCAATTCCAAAATATTAGTTACAATGGGAGGTTGATTTGAGGGATGCCCCAGAGGAGGAATCATGGTCCATAATTCGAGAACGGGTCTCCAGATCGTCTGTCACCACACAAATTAAAGAAAATGCTTATAAGGTTTGTTACTGTTGGTACATGGTACCCACCAGACTAAATAGGATATTCCGCTCTACATCTCCACTTTTTTGGACAGGGTGTGGAGAGACAGGCACCTTCATTCATATCTGGTGGTCCTGCCCAAAAATTTTTGTTTTCTGGGATGCGGTGGCAGCCCTAGCGTGTAAAGTGATTGACTCAATAATTGTCAAAGATTCATGGTCTTTTCTTCTGGGGCTACATATTACATCTTTTGATAAACTATCAGATAAGTTAGTCTCCCAGATCCTAAATACAGCTAGATGCCTTATAGCCTCTAATTGGAAGCAACCTGACCCTCCATCCCTACAAGCAGTCATCAATAAAATATGGCATATAGCAGCTATGGAAAAGATAACTGCTTACCTCCATAACAAATCATCCATATTTATTCAAATTTTGAGACCTTGGTTTACTCTAAATCAGCCCGCTCCCACTAATGCTGCACCTAGAAGTATTGTGGATTTTCTTGCTTAATTAGTTCCCTCCCTCATAGACCTTACTTGCTATATGTCTACTTAGACGGTTAGAGCTCCGTTGCTTTTTTCTCCTTAATATCCCACTTTTCTCTTTCTCTAGCCCTGGGCAAACCCCCGCCCCTTTCCTCTCCTTTCCTCATCCTTCCCTTTCTTATTTACATGTGCATTTTTCAAACGTGTTTGTATTTGTTTTCTGCTATTTCTATGCTTATGTACTGCTACAAATGCAAATAAAAATACAATTTAAAAAAAGGGCTTGCAGTATTTTAGGGCCTTTTGATATTATCTACGCTGCAAAAACATACTGAAAAATGTATGACAGGACTGTGAATGAGAGAGGATAGACGTCACTCCTTGTTTCTGTTCATTATTTTTTACTTCATTATATTTATAATTCTAGGAGTCTCATTGATAAACCAGTAGTCTTGTAGCCACAGCACATGAGCCCATTTTGAGCATTTAATATAATTACATCTTGTTCTCTGCTTACCTAGGTGACCTTTATGAACAGAAAAATGTAGGCAAAGATGGACTCAAATCAGGGATGCAGAGAGGGGGAGAGCAGGTTCTAATTGCCCGGGCTTGTTGGAGGAGACTGGGTCTGCCTCTCCCCCTCTCAAGGGCAGCAACTGCAGTGGGTCCAGGGAGGTTGCTGCCACTGAGTGCAGCAGCAGTCTCCATTGCCTGCACCTGCGTGATGTGTCTGATTTGTGTAGGAGGTGTGACCATGATTAGGCCACACCCCTTATAGTACCTGGACCCCCTTTCTACAGCTTCAGCTCCCGGGAGACTTGTCCACCTTTACGGGTGGCCGGGAGCACCACCCGATTTTTTGGGAGCCTCCTGTTCATTCCGAGAGGGTAGGCAAATATGGTGTGGGCCTGCTGCCATGAAGACCAGATTCACTGGGACCCACCCCAAACACTAGTCACCTGCGACTCCCCTTCGGGGCCTCCCAGACAGAGAAGACTTAAGTAGGTAATTATGCGCTGAACATGGCAAACTGATGTAGATGTATTCAACAGAACATGGTGGCCATACAGTGGTGCTTGAAAGTTTGTGAACCCTTCAGAATTTTCTATATTTCTGCTGAAATTTGGCCTAAAACTACCTCAGATTTTAACTGAAGTCCTGAAAGGAGATAAAGAGAACCAAATCAAACACATGAGACAAAAACATTAGACATGCTCATTTTTTTATTGAGGAAAATGATCCAGTATCACATATATGTGAGTGGCAAAAGTATGTGAACCTTTAGGCTTAGCAGGTATTTTGAAGGTGAAATTAGAGTCAGGTATTTTCAATCTATGTGATGACATCAGGTGTGAGTGGACAACCTGTCTTTAAAAGAACAGGGATCTATCAAAGTCTGATGTTCACAACACGTTTGTGGAAGTGTATCATGCCACAATGTATTGTAGGGTATAGAGGGGTCATTGATGTAGTGTTAGGTATAGACGGGTCAGTAATGTAGAGTAGGTTATACAGGGGTCAGTAAAAATACTAATCCCAAGTACTTTAGGGCCTGATTCAGTACCGATCGCAAGTGAAACTACGGATGCACATCGAGCGATTGCATGCGTATAAGCAATAACGGACGCACAGAGGAACCCATCGCAGAGTTAATGACAGGATGTCAGTGTTTGGGGGTGATGACGGGGGAGTGGATGGAGAAACGCTGGCATGCCTGTCCGTTTGAACGCTGTTTCCAGGGCGTGCATACATTAGCTACTGCGATTGCATACGCAGCTTGAGAACCCTCTGCGTGCGAGGAGACTCGCAGTGTCTGCGGCTGGTCTCACCTCTTGTAAATGCTGCCGTGACTGGCCCGATGTGCGACGATTGTACCAATGTTTACGCAGAAGAACAAGATTGGACGGACATGACATATGAGAATACAGCAGTGGGCGTCTTCATGTTGGCTGAGCTTTGGCAAACATTTTCATATTTTAGCAGCTGCGTTCCGTTTGGATTCGCAGGTGCGATCGCAATTGCGATCCGTATTTAATCAGGCCCTTAGTACACACTTATAAAATTAAGATGCAGAATGCAGGAAAAAGTACGCCATCTGGGTAAAAAACAAACAAAAAAACAACAGTCTGAGGCCCGAAACTAATAACCCACGAGATGCCTTGCATCACATATTGTTATGCCTAAACTGAGATATGTTCATTTTTTGTATTGGTGGGGGTGACCGCAAAAAGGAAATTTTAGCACTGGGCTCCGCTTTGTCTAGAACCGGCCCTGGTTGTTTAACTTGTCCTCGTTCTAGGACTGGGGACTTTGGAGCGAGGTGATATCTCATTGTTCCTATGGGTGAATTTGTTTGATCATGGATTATATGTAGCACTGAAGGGGACAACTGAATGAGGAAATACAATTTACTTCTTGAGCGTACACACGGTCAGATTTGTCAGACTTGTCAGATTTGTCAGATGAACGACTGAACGATTAAACGATTTGAACGATTTGGACGATTTGACTAAAGTTTTGAACGATTTGAACGATTGAACGATTTTTAACTGCATTAAAATGAATGGAATCGTCCAAGTCTGACTGCAAACCCATCAGATGTCAGATATCGTTATCTGACAAACGGGAACGCGCATCGTTGATCGTCCATCGTTCAGGCATGTCAGATATGAACGATTTTTCATCAGATATGAACGACTGAACGATTTTTAAATCGTTATCGTCCATATCTGAAGAAAAAATCTGATCGTGTGTATGCACCATTAGTAAGAAAATCTTTTGTTTTATTCATTGATGGTTCCCTATGGCATCACCTCAAAGAAAACTATTTATTTTCTGTGTCTTCAAAGGAAACCTAAGAATGCAATTTGAGAAACAGGCCAATTATCGGTAATTAGAGCAGATCAGTTAATTATCAGTCTGCATTTTAACAGTGATTAATAATGAAGGCACGCCTTCAACTTTGTGTATTTTTTTCTTCTAGGAATTCTGTAGCTGCCTGCTAGGGAAGGATGCATTCAAATGTGTGTTCATCACATGTCCTTTCCTGAATCACTGAATATTCATTAAGCAAGCTGACCTGCATCTTCCAGTGTGGTTAGGTGACAGGTCAGAAACATTTACTAAAGCTGTTTAAAGAGTCATCCAGCTGTTATATTTTCCATGGACCATCCCTGTTTCTCAATACTGACCTCAATGCACAGCACAGTTTCATCTATTCTTCATGTTGGTTGCAATTCTTACCACTGATTATCACTTCTAGGTTTTAGAAGTTTATTATAAAAAAAAATGCAAAAAGAAATATTTAAAATGCGAACAAGTTCAGTCAATGTGACATGTTGGAGGTGGTAATCCTCCATGCTCTCTTATCACGTGTGCTCTGTCTTATCACGTGGTATCCTCCATACGTGATTACTGTTTTGATATCTCCGCTAATGGGCAAGTTGTGTAGGAAAAGGAAGGGGGGGCTGATGATGTGAATTGCAGCATCACAACCCCGCTCCCCACCATGATGACACGATTCGCATAATCATGTCCCATTAACTATGTCATGATGACACCAATCGTGTCCTTGCGTAGCAGATACGCAGGGCCGGTGCAAGGTTTCAGGGCGCCCTAGGCAAAGGTTCACAAGACCGCCCCTGCATCCCCCAAACCCTGCTCACAGACACATACACATCCACTACAGCTCCCTAATAGTATTCACATGTCCACAATTAAAGGGGTGATATAGCAAGCCTGTTTATATATATATATATATATATATATATATATATTAGGGGTGTGCACCGGCCACTTTTCGTGTTTTGTGTTTTGGTTTTGGATCTGGATCTTTCTTCGTGTTTTGGATCTGGATTGGTTTTGCCAAAACCACCCTTCCGTGTTTTGGGTTCTGGGTTTTGTGTTTTGGATCTGTATTTTTTTTAAAAAAAGCATAAAAACAGCTAAAATCACAGAATTTGTAGGTTTTTCTGCTCCTATGCTATTATTAACCTCAATAACCTTAATTTCCACTCATTTCCAGTCTATTCTGAACACCTCACACCTCACAATAGTGTTTTTATGTCCAAAACGTTGCACCGAGGTAGCTGGATGACTATGCTAAGCGACACGAGTGGGCGGCACAAACACGTGACCCATCTAGGCGTGAAACTGCAGTGGCAGACAGGATGGCAGTTTGAAAAACTAGGCCCCAAACTGTACATAATGCAAAGAAAAAAAAGAGGTGCAAGATGGAATTGTCCTTGGGCCCTCCCACCCACCCTTATGTTGTATAAACAGGACATGCACACTTTAACAAACCAATCATTTCAGCGCCAGGGTCTGCCACACAACTGTGGCTGAAATGATTGGTTCGTTTGGGCCCCCACAAAACAAGCTGGCAATTAATGTGTCCCTGCACAAACTGGCTCTATGGAGGCAAGATGTCATCCTCATCCTCCTCATCCACCGATTCCTCACCCTCTTCAGTGTGTACATCCTCATCCTCACAAAGTATTAACTCGTCCCCACTTGAATCCACCACCACAGGTCCCTCTGTACCTTCTGGAGGCTGGTCTCCCTGGAAGAGCTGATAATTCATTTTGATGAACATCATCTTCTCCACATTCTGTGGAAGCAACCTCCTACGCCTTTCGCTGACAAGGTTCCCGGCTGCACTAAACACTCTTTCGGAGTACACACTGGAGGGGGGGCAACTCAGGTAAAATAGAGCCAGTTTGTACAGGGGCCTCCAAATTGCCTCTTTTTCCTGCCAGTACAGGTATGGACTGTCTGCCATGCCTACTTGGATGCTGTCACCGATGTAATCCTCCACCATTCTGTCAATGGTGACAGTATCATATGCAGTGACAGTAGACATGTCAGAAATTGTTGCCAGGTCCTTCAGTCCGGACCAGATGTCCAAACTTGGTCCTGCCTGCCCTGCATCACCGCCAGCGGGTTGCTTAGGATACCTAAGTTTTTTCCTGGCAGCCCCAGTTGCAGGAGAAAATGAAGAAGGAGCCGTTGACGTGTCACGTTCCGCTTCAGCTGACAGTGTGTTCACCAGCAGGTCTTTGCACCTCTGCAGGCTTGTGTCGGCCGGAAAGAGAGACACCACATAGGCTTTAAACCTAGGATCGAGCACGGTGGCCAAAACGTAGTGGTCTGATTTCAACAGATTGACCACCCTGGAATCCTGGCAAAGCGAATGAAGGGCTTCATCCACAAGTCCCACATGCCGAGCGGAATCGCTCCGTCTTAGCTCCTCCTTCACTTTCTCCAGCTGCTTCTGCAAAAGCCTGATGAGGGGAATGACCTGACTCAAGCTGGCAGTGTCTGAACTGACTTCACGTGTGGCAAGTTCGAAGGGCTGGAGAACCTTGCACAACACGGAAATCATTCTCCACTGCGCTTGAGTCAGGTGCATACCCCCTCCTTTGCCTATGTCATAGGTGGATGTATAGGCTTGTATGGCCTTTTGCTGCTCCTCCATCCTCTGAAGCATATAGAGGGTTGAGTTCCACCGCGTCACAACCTCTTGCTTCAGGTGATGGCGGGGCAGGTTCAAGAGTGTTTGCTGGCGCTCCAGTCTTCGGCACGCAGTCGCTGAATGGCGAAAGTGGCCAGAAATTTTTCGGGCCACCCAAAGCGTCTCCTGCACGCCCCTGTCGCTTTTCAGAAAATTCTGCACCACCAAGTTTATTGTGTGAGCAAAACATGGGACGTGCTGGAATTTGCCCAGATGTAATGCCCGCACAATATTGGTGGCGTTGTCAGATATCACAAATCCCCAGGAGAGTCTAAGTGGGGTAAGCCACTGGGCGATGATTTCCCTCAGTTTCTCTAAGAGGTTGTCGGCGGTGTGCCTCTTACTGAAACCGGTGATACACAGCGTAGCCTGCCTTGTAACGAGCTGGCATTTCTGAGATGCTGCTACTGGTGACGCTGCTGCTGTTGCTGCGTAAGGTGATACATCTACCCAGTGGGCTGTCACAGTCATATAGTCCTTAGTCTGCCCTGTTCCACTTGTCCACATGTCCGTGGTTAAGTGGACATTGTGTACAACGGCATTTTTCAGGACACTGAGGACACTTTTTCTGACGTTTCTGTACAGTCTCGGTATCGCCTGCCTAGTGAAGTGGAATCTAGACGGGATTTGGAACCGGGGACACACTACCTCCATCAATTGTCTAAATCCCACTGCACTAATGGCGGATACCGAACGCACGTCTAACACCAACATAGCAGTCAAGGCCTCAGTTATACGTTTTGCTTCAGGATGACTGCTGTCGTACTTCATCCTCCTCGCTAAGGACTGTTGGAGGGTCAATTGTTTAGTAAAAGTAGTGGTGTTCCTACTTCCTCTCTGGGATGATGAACGACTCCCAGCAGCAGCAACAGCAGCAGCGGCAGCAGTAGGCGTAGCAATGCAGGATCCTCCGGAGGAATCCCGGATAGGAGAGTCAGTCATGCCAGTGACATGGCCTGCAGGACTACTTCCGATCCTAACTAAGGAGGAAATTGACGAGGAGGGAGTTGACGGTGTGGTTTGCAGGCGCTTGGATACAACAGGACAACGGGATTTAGGTGTCCCTGGACTGCTTACGGTCTTAGCCAAAGTTTCTGAACTTGACAGTAACTTTTTATGAACGCGCTGCAGGTGCCGTATAAGGGAGGATGTTCCTAGGTGGTTGACGTCCCTACCCCTACTTATTTCACCTTTACATATGGTACATATGGCAAGACAGTTGTTGTCCGGATTTGGATAGAAATATTGCCAGACCAAAGAGGTGGAATGTTTGGTCTTCTGCCCAGGCATGACCGTGATGGGCTTTTTCATCCCACGGACAACAACTGTCTCCCCCAGAGCCTGATTTAAACAAACCACATCACCATCAGAATCCTCCTCGCCAACTTCCTCCTCAGCGCCAGCTACACCAGTATCCTCATCCTGTTGTACTTCAACAGTGACATCTTCAATTTGCATATCAGCAAGTGGACTGTGGGTGCTCCTTTCAGCACTTGCAGGGGGCGTGCAAATGGTGGAAAGAGCCACCTCTTCCCGTCCAGTGCTGGGAAGGTCAGGCATCGCAACCACCACCACACTTGGACTCTCCTTGGGGATTTGTGATATCTTCTTAGAAAGCACAGTTCTTCGCTGTGCTTTTGCCAGCTTAACTCTTTTGATTTTTTTAGTGGGAGGAGGGCTTCCATCGTCATGTGAAGCTGAACCACTAGTCATGAACATACTAGGGATCGACCTTAGCCGTTCCTTGCCACTCCGTGTCGTAAATGGCATATTGGCAAGTTTACGTTTCTCTTCAGCTGATTTAAATGTCTTTTTCAAGGTCATTTTCCTGAACTTTGCCATTTGGGATTGTATGTGCCCTCTACTATGACATTGGGCATCGGCCTTGGCAGACGACGTTGATGGCATGTTATCGTCTATGTCATGACTAGTGGCAGCAGCTTCAGCACTAGGAGGAAGTGGTTCTTGATCTTTCTCTATTTTATTTTTATCGGAGAAAGTTTGGTCCTCCATTTATGTTATATCGATTTGATATATACGTGCGGCTAAACACAGAAAATAATTTTTTTTTGGGTTTGGACTGGAGTGTACTTTGTGGGTTACAGCACCCTTTAACGGTCAAGCCAGCCGGCCCTTTACTTATGACACAGGCGCACGCTTGGCACTACTTTGTTGATGCACGTGCGGCTACTGCGCACACAATTCACAAACACAGAAAATAATTTTTTTTTGGTTTGGACTGGAGTGTACTTTCGGGGGTTACAGCACCCTTTAACGGTCAAGCCAGCCGGCCCTTTACTTATGACACAGGCGCACGCTTGGCACTACTTTGTTGATGCACGTGCGGCTACTGCGCACACAATTCACAAACACAGAAAATAATTTTTTTTTTGGTTTGGACTGGAGTGTACTTTGGGGGTTACAGCACCCTTTAACGGTCAAGCCAGCCGGCCCTTTACTTATGACACAGGCGCACGCTTGGCACTACTTTGTTGATGCACGTGCGGCTACTGCGCACACAATTCACAAACACAGAAAATAATTTTTTTTTTGGTTTGGACTGGAGTGTACTTTCGGGGGTTACAGCACCCTTAACGGTCAAGCCAGCCGGCCCTTTACTTATGACACAGGTGCACGCTTGGCACTACTTTGTTGATGCACGTGCGGCTACTGCGCACACAATTCACAAACACAGAAAATAATTTTTTTTTTGGTTTGGACTGGAGTGTACTTTCGGGGGTTACAGCACCCTTAACGGTCAAGCCAGCCGGCCCTTTACTTATGACACAGGCGCACGCTTGGCACTACTTTGTTGATGCACGTGCGGCTACTGCGCACACAATTCACAAACACAGAAAATAATTTTTTTTTGGTTTGGACTGGAGTGTACTTTCGGGGGTTACAGCACCCTTAACGGTCAAGCCAGCCGGCCCTTTACTTATGACACAGGCGCACGCTTGGCACTACTTTGTTGATGCACGTGCGGCTACTGCGCACACAATTCACAAACACAGAAATAATTTTTTTTTTGGTTTGGACTGGAGTGTACTTTCGGGGGTTAGAGCACCCTTAACGGTCAAGCCAGCCGGCCCTTTACTTATGACACAGGTGCACGCTTGGCACTACTTTGTTGATGCACGTGCGGCTACTGCGCACACAATTCACAAACACAGAAAATAATTTTTTTTTTGGTTTGGACTGGAGTGTACTTTCGGGGGTTACAGCACCCTTAACGGTCAAGCCAGTCGGCCCTTTACTTATGACACAGGCGCACGCTTGGCACTACTTTGTTGATGCACGTGCGGCTACTGCGCACACAATTCACAAACACAGAAAATAATTTTTTTTTTGGTTTGGACTGGAGTGTACTTTCGGGGGTTACAGCACCCTTAACGGTCAAGCCAGCCGGCCCTTTACTTATGACACAGGCGCACGCTTGGCACTACTTTGTTGATGCACGTGCGGCTACTGCGCACACAATTCACAAACACAGAAAATAATTTTTTTTTGGTTTGGACTGGAGTGTACTTTCGGGGGTTACAGCACCCTTTAACGGTCAAGCCAGCCGGCCCTTTACTTATGACACAGGCGCACGCTTGGCACTACTTTGTTGATGCACGTGCGGCTACTGCGCACACAATTCACAAACACAGAAAATATATTATTTTTTTAGCACTTGGGGGGAGCACCCCTGATGGACAGAGCACCCCCTGGACAACACTACAGCACTCCTTTAGGACTGGGACACTGCACAGGACTTTGGAGTGGACACAGCCCCTATGGAGAACTGACTGCACAACACAGTCCAGCCAGCCCCTATGGACTTTGAAGTAGTGGACACAGCCCCTATTAACAACAGCAGCACAGCACAACACAGCCAGCCCCTATGGACTTTGAAGTAGTGGACAACAGCAGCACTACACTACACTACACTACACTACACTACACAGCCCTAACTCCCACCCTCCCTCTTCACTGTCCACAGCCGAGTGAGAAAATGGCGCCGACGCGGGTACCTTATATAGGATCCAAAACCCGCGAGACTCGGAAGGCGGGATGATGACGTTTTGCCTCGATTTCAGATCCGAGTCAGGCGGGAAAAGTCGAGCCTGACTCGGATCGGACTCGGATCGGGGGGGCTCGGGGGGGTTCGGATTTCAGAAATCCGAACCCGCTCACCCCTAATATATATACACATACACCACACCAGAGGATTTGAAAAACTTAAAGTGTATTTTTAAAACATTACAGCACAGCGTTCAAGTATAATACAGTATAATTGTAGGGTTGAGCCATATCTCACCTAGGAAGCTGACTTTTCAGGGGCACTGTGTAGTTATATCAAGAGCAGAGGAGATGCAAGGTAATATATACTGTTGCTGTAAGGACCTAAGATATTGTCCAGATCCTTTATCTGCTCCACGTGTCATGCACTTTGTGTTTGGGAGCACTAAACCCTTGCTCATCTCTATCAGTCTCCAGCTGCAGGGGCGAGGGGGGGAAACATAAATGTGTTTGCAAAACTAAAAAATGACAGGTGCTGCACTCATTTACTTCTGATACAGATTATAGTCAGTCAGCAGCACACAACACTTACCAGATCATGCAGCTGCTGCTCCCTGCCATGATCACAGCTCCTCGTCTCAGAGACTGACTCATCATGGGGGCGGAGCTACTCTGTGACTGGCTGGGACTGGAGCGAAGGAAGGGGAGAGGAGGAAAGAGCAGGGACGGAGCTGTCAGTGGCGTAACTACCGCCCCCGAAGACCCCGTGGTGGCTTGGGGGCACGGAGGCTTGTGGGGCGCGGTGGCGGGGGGGCTGCAGATTCCATGCAGACTAGCCGTCAGCATGAAATCTGTTGAAAATGGCACTGGAAATTGCCGCCGCCTAGGAGGAGACATGCTAGAGGTCCTACTGGACCTCTAGCATCTGTTGGTCACCCAGGCAGGGCGGTAGTGTGGACTGCACATAAGTGCAGTGCGCACTACACTACTAGTATAACAAACACACACCCGCCGGCGCCGGCAGCTGTGTGTTTTAGCAGCCGATGAGAGTCAGATAGACTCTCAACGGCTGCTTGCCTTGCGCCCACTGCCGGAGCCGGGCTCTTCCGGCTTCCACAGTGCGTGATGGGAGAGACGTCTCTCCCATCATGCTGAGCGGGCCAGCCCGGGCGGACGCCAGACTGAGGAGCGTGGATCAAGGTAAGTGGATTTTTTTGTTTGTGGGATTACTGCTGTGGGGACTACCACTGGGGGCACTGCTGGGGGGGACTACTACTGGGGGCACTGCTGGGGGGACTACTACTGGGGGCATTGCTGGGGGGGACTAATACTGGGGGCACTGCTGGTAGGACTACTACTGGGGCACTGCTATGGGGACTACTACCGTAGGCACTGCACTGGTGGGGCCACTACTGGGGGCACTGCATTGGTGGGACCACTATTGGGGGCACTGCACTGGTGGGACCACTACTGAGTGTACTGCATAGGTGGGGATTACTGTTGAGGGCACTGCATATGTGGGAATTACTGCTGGGGGCACTGCATAGGTGGGGATTACTGCTGGGAGCACTGCATAGGTGGGGGACTACTACTGGGGGCATTGCTGGGGGAGGACTACTACTGGAGGCACTGCTGGGGGGGACTACTACTGGGTGCACTGCTGGGGGATTAGTACTGGGGTCACTATATAAGGGGGACTACTACTGGGGGCATTATATAAGGGGCACTGCATAGGGGGACCACTACCTGGGGCACTATATAAGGGGCACTGCATAGGGGGACCACTACTGGGACATTGTATAAGGGGCACTGCATAAGGGCTTGTGTAGCTATCCGAGAGGGGGGAGGGTGCGAGGTTGAAGAAATGCCTAGGGTGCCAAGAAACCTTGTATCGGCCCTGAACCCAGGGGCTCCCACGCGCGCTGTACTATGCCGAGGACACGGAGGAGTACAGCCGCTTCCTGCTGTCTGACAGGTACTCATACTGGCTCTCTCCTCTTCCTCAGGGCTGTCAGACACCGGTTGGAGGAGCCGATGGGTTTGCTGTGGCCACAACCTGACGCCCCCCACACCCAGGCCACTCAGGATTCTGGATGTTTACCAGATGCTGCTGTGTGCAGGCTGCAATGCTCTGTCTCTGTGTTCTGGAGCAATGCTCTGCTTTTGTGCTCTGTGTACGGGAAGGATGATCTGTGCAGGATGCTCATTATGGTGATGATGATTGGTGCTCTGTGATACATGGTGTACTGTACATATAAATTGGGGATGAGCGGGTTCGGATTTCTGAAATCCGAACCCCCCCGAGCCCCCTGATCCGAGTCGTATCCGAGTCAAGCTCGACTCGGATCCGAGTCGTATCCGAGTCAAGCTCGACTTTTCCCGCCTGACTCAGATCTGAAATCGAGGTAAAACTTCATCATCCTGCCGTCCGGATCTCGCGGGTTATGGATTCTATAAAAGGTCCCCGCATCGGCGCCATTTCTCACTCCGGCTGTCTACAGTGAAGAGAGAGGGTGGGAGCTAGGGCTGGCTGGGCTGGGCTGTGTTGTGCTGCTGTTGTCCATAGGGGCTGTGACCACTCAGTCCATAGGGGCTGGCTGGGCTGTGTTGTGCTGCTGTCATAGGGGCTGGCTGGGCTGTGTTGTGCAGTCAGTTGCAGTCATAAGGGCTGTGTCCACTCAAAAGTCTATAGGGGTTGGCTGGACTGTGTTGTGCAGTGTCCCATAAAGGCTGTAGTCCTAGAGGGGTGCTGTAGTGTTGTCCAGGGGGTGATCTGTGCATCAGGGGTGCTCCCCCAAAGTGCACTCCAAAAAAAATATTTTTTTTTGTGTTTGTGAATTGTGTGCGCAGTAGCCGCACGTGCATCAACAAAGTAGCACCAAGCGTGCGCCTGTATCATAAGTAAAGGGCCGGCTGGCTCGTCTGTTAAAGGGTGGTGTAACCCCCAAAGTGCACTCCAAACAAAATAAAAAAATATTTTCTGTGTTTGTGAATTGTGTGCACTGTGGCTGCACGTGCATCAACAAAGGAGCAGCACCAAGCATGCGCCTGTGTCCCATAAGTAAAGGGCCGGCTGGCTCGTCCGTTAAAGGGTGCTGTAACCCCCAAAGTGCACTCCAAACAAAATAAAAAAATATTTTCTGTGTTTATTAATTGTGTGCGCTGTACGTGCATTCTCAAAGCAGCAGCGCCAAGCGTGCGTCTGTCAAAGGGTGGTGTAACCCCCAAAGTCCACTCCAACAAAAATAAAAACATTTTCTTCTGTGTTTGTGAATTGTCTGCACTGTATGTGCATCCTCAAAGCAGTAGCGCCAAGCGTGCGTCTGTCTGTTAAAGGGTGGTGTAACCCTCAAAGTGCGCTCCACAAAAAATAAAAAATTCTTTTTTTTCTGTCTTTGTGAATTGTGTGCACTGTAGCTGCACATGCATCAACAAAGGAGCAGCGCCAAGCGTGCGCCTGTGTCCCATAAGTAAAGAGCCGGCTGGCTCATTTCTTAAAGGGTGGTGTAACCCACAAAGTGTACTAGTCTCCAACAAAAATGAAAAATTATTTTCTGTGTTTGTGTGCGCCTTAGCCGCACGTATATATCAATATAACATAAATGGAGGACCAAACTTTCTCCGATAAAAATAAAATAGGGAAAGATCAAGAACCACTTCCTCCTAGTGCTGAAGCTGCTGCCACTAGTCATGACATAGACGATAACATGCCATCAACGTCGTCTGCCAAGCCCGATGCCCAATGTCATAGTAGAGGGCATATACAATCCCAAATGACAAAGTTCAGGAAAATGACCTTAAAAAAAACATTTAAATCATCTGAGGAGAAACGTAAACTTGCCAATATGCCATTTACGACACGGAGTGGCAAGGAACGGCTAAGGTATTTCCCTATGTTCATGACTAGTGGTTCAGCTTCACATGACGATGGAAGCCCTCCTCCCGCTAAGAAAATCAAACGAGTTAAGCTGGCAAAAGCACAGCAAAGAACTGTGCGTTCAAAGAAGATATCACAAATCCCCAAGGAGAGTCCAAGTGTGGTGGTGGTTGCGATGCCTGACCTTCCCAGCACTGGACGGGAAGAGGTGGCTCTTTCCACCATTTGCACGCCCTCTGCAAGTGCTGAAAGGAGCACCCACAGTCCACTTGCTGATATGCAAATTGAAGATGTCACTGTTGAAGTACAACAGGATGAGGATACTGGTGTAGTTGGCGCTGAGGAGGAAGTTGGTGAGGAGGATTCTGATGGTGATGTGGTTTGTTTAAATCAGGCTCCGGGGGAGACAGTTGTTGTCCGTAGGATGAAAAAGCCCATCACGGTCATGCCTGGGCAGAAGACCAAACATTCCACCTCTTTGGTCTGGCAATATTTCTATCCAAATCCGGACAACAACTGTCTTGCCATATGTAAAGGTGAAATAAGTAGGAACATCCTCCCTTATATGTCACCTGTAGTGTGTTCATAAAAAGTTACTGTCAAGTTCAGAAACTTTTGGCTAAGACTATAAGCAGTCCAGGGACACCTAAATCCCTTTGTCCTATTGTATCCAAGCGCCTGCAAACCACACCGTCAACTCCCTCCTCGTCAATTTCCTCCTTAGTCAGAATCGGAAGTAGTCCAGCAGGCCATGTCACTGGCATGACTGACTCTCCTATACGGGATTCCTCCGGAGGATCCTCAATTGCTACGCCTACTGCTGCCTCTGCTGCTGTTGCTGCTGGGAGTCGTTCATCATCCCAGAGAGGAAGTAGGAACAACATTACTTTTACTAAACAATTGACCCTCCAACAGTCCTTAGCAAGGAGGATGAAGTACGACAGCAGTCATCCTGAAGCAAAACGGATAACTGAGACCTTGACTGCTATGTTGGTATTAGACGTGCATCCGGTATCCGCCATTAGTGTAGTGGGATTTAGACAATTGATGGAGGTAGTGTGTCCCCGGTTCCAAATCCCGTCTAGATTCCACTTCACTAGGCAGGCGATACCGAGACTGTACAGAAATGTCAGAAAAAGTGTCCTCAGCGTCCTGAAAAATGCAGTTGTACCCAATGTCCACTTAACCACGGACAAGTGGAACAGGGCAGACTAAGGACTATATGACTGTGACAGCCCACTGGGTAGATGTATCACCTTACGCAGCAACACCAGTAGCAGCATCTCAGAAACGCCAGCTCGTTCCAAGGCAGGCTACGCTGTGTATCACCGGTTCAAGTAAGAGGCACACCGCCGACAACCTCTAAGAGAAACTGAGGGAATCATCGCCCAGTGGCTTACCCCACTTAGACTCTCCTGGGGATTTGTGATATCTGACAACACCAATATTGTGCGGGCATTACATCTGGGCAAATTCCAGCATGTCCCATGTTTTGTTCACACAATAAACTTGGTGGTGCAGAATTTTCTGAAGAGCGACAGGGGCGTACAGGAGACGCTTTGGGTGGCCCGAAAAATTTCTGGCCACTTTCGCCATTCAGCAACTGCGTGCTGAAGACTGGAGCGCCAGCAAACATTCTTGAACCTGCCCCGCCATCACCTGAAGCAAGAGGTTGTGACGCGGTGGAACTCAACCCTCTATATGCTTCAGAGGATGGAGGAGCAGCAAAAGGCCATTCAAGCCTATACATCCACCTATGACATAGGCAAAGGAGGGGGTATGCAACTGACTCAAGCGCACTGGAGAATGATTTCCGTGCTGTGCAAGGTTCTCCAGCCCTTCGAACTTGTCACACGTGAAGTCAGTTCAGACACTGGCAGCCTGAGTCAGGTCATACCCCTCATCAGGCTTTTGCAGAAGCAGCTGGAGAAAGTGAAGGAGGAGCTAAGACGGAGCGATTCCGCTCGGCATGTGGGACTTGTGGATGAAGCCCTTCATTCGCTTTGCCAGGATTCCAGGGTGGTCAATCTGTTGAAATCAGACCACTACATTTTGGCCACCGTGCTCGATCCTAGGTTTAAAGCCTATGTGGTGTCTCTCTTTCCGGCCGACACAAGCCTGCAGAGGTGCAAAGACCTGCTGGTGAAAACACTGTCAGCTGAAGCGGAACGTAACATGTCAACAGCTCCTTCTTCATTTTCTCCCGCAACTGGGGCTGCCAGGAAAAAACGTAGGTATCCTAAGCAACCCGCTGGCAGTGATGCAGGGTAGGCAGGACCAAGTTTGGACATCTGGTCCGGACTGGCAACAATTTCTGACTGTCACTGCATAAGATACTGTCACCATTGACAGAATGGTGGAGGATTACATCAGTGACAGCATCCAAGTAGGCATGTTAGATAGTCCGTACCTGTACTGGCAGGAAAAAGAGGCAATTTGGAGGCCCCTGTACAAACTGGCTCTATTTTACCTGAGTTGCCCCCCCCTCCAGTGTGTACTCCAAAAGAGTGTTTAGTGCAGCCGGGAACCTTGTCAGCGAAAGGCATAGGAGGTTGCTTCCATAAAATGTGGAGAAGATGATGTTCATAAAAATGAATTATCAACTCTTCCAGGGAGACCAACCTCCAGAACGTACAGAGGGACCTGTGGTGGTGGATTCCAGCGGGGACAAATTAATACTCTGTGTGGATGAGGATGTACACAACACTGAAGAGGGTGAGGAATCGGTGGATGAGAAGGATGAGGACGACATCTTGCCTCCGTAGAGCCAGTTTGTGCAGGGACAGATTAATTGCCAGTTTGTTTTGTGGGGGCCCAAACGAACCAATCATTTCAGCCACAGTTGTGTGGCAGACCCTGGCGCTGAAATGATTGGTTTGTTAAAGTGTGCATGTCCTGTTTATACAACATAATGGTGGGTGGGAGGGCCCAAGGACAATTCCATCTTGCACCTCTTTTTTTTTTCTTTGCATTATGTACTGTTTGGGGCCTAGTTTTTCAAACTGCCATCCTGTCTGCCACTGCAGTGTCACTCCTAGATGGGCCACGTGTTTGTGTCGCCCACTCGTGTCACTTAGCATAGTCATCCAGCTACCTCGGTGCAACCTTTTGGACATAAAAACACTATTGTGAGGTGTTCAGAATAGACTGGAAATGAGTGGAAATTAAGGTTATTGAGGTTAATAATAGCATAGGAGCAGAAAAACCCACAAATTCTGTGATTTTAGCTGTTTTTATGCTTTTTTTAAAAAAAATACAGATCCAAAACACAAAACCCAGAGCCCAAAACACGGAAGGGTGGTTTTGGCAAAACCAATCCAGATCCAAAACATGAAGAAAGATCCAGATCCAAAACCAAAACACGAAAAGTGGCCAGTGCACACCCCTAATATAAATACAGTGTGAGGGATGCTGGCGGTATAGGATGCTTTATACGACTGGGAGGGATGCTATGTGACTAGCAGGGATGTGCTGTGAATTAGAATGGATACCCAGGGCCATTGAGAGCGCCGCGGGGCACCGGTAAAGAGGGGGTTGTGGCCTAATCGTGGGCGGCATGGCCACGCCCCCTCAAAGTAAAAAAAAACATACTTTTGCAGCGCCACGTAGCAGCGCTGCGCACGCCGGGGAGGGGGCGCTGTGAGCCCCTCAGCCCGGCGCAAAGCCAGAGGGGGCGCAATTAGTTTGATCACTCCCCCCTCAGTCATAGGAGATGCTAAGCAGCAGCCACAGCAATCTCCCACTACATCCTGGAAGCCCGGGCTCGGGTAAGTTGTACCCGCTCCCCCCCCTCTCGGCACCCCTGGGGATTCCCTGTGACTAGGAGCCTTGCACTGTGACTAGCAGGGATGCTTTGTGACTAGCAGGGATGCTCTGTGAATTCAAAGAAGCATCGGCTACCCCCATTTACATACACTCCCAAATATATATATTATACCCCTGGCAATGAGCATGGAGCCCCTGGCAATGAGCATGGAGCCCCTGGCAATGGGTATGGAACACCTGACAACAAGCATGAAACCACTGGCAACAAGCATGAAACCCAGAGACCCCGTGCATCTAGCATGAAACCCCTGACGAGCATGAGACCTCTGACGAGCAGGTAATTTAAAAGTAATTAGAAGCCTGACTGTGAGAGGCATAAAATGGTGTCAGGGGGCAAATATGTAAGTGACACTTTGGTAATAGGAATTACAGTGTGTGGCATAATGTGTAATGGGCATTTTGGTGTGTTGAATAATGTGTAAGTGGCATTACGGTGTGTGGCATAATGTGTAAGGGGCATTATGGTGTGTGGCATAATGTGTAATGGGCATTACGGTGTGTGGCATAATGTGTAAGGGGCATTATGGTGTGTGGCATAATGTGTAATGGGCATTATGGTGTGTGGAATAATGTGTAATGGGCATTATGGTGTGTGGAATAATGTGTAAGGGGCATTACTACAAGGAGGAAAAATACTGCAAACTGTCTAGGGGGGGTGGGAGCACATTTTTAACTTTTGCACGGGTGCCAAATTGCGTATAAATGGCCCTGTAATTATTTTACCAAAATGCCGTGGGGTGGGGGGGCCGTGGCTGGCGACAGAAACATTTTTGGCAGGGGGGAGCAAAATTGATAGTTACGCCACTGGGAGCTGTCCTGTCGGGCTGGCTGTGTGAGGAATGACAGCCTGGCCAGCACAGCTCAGCCTAAGCACAGAGAGCAGGGGAAAAGTGACAGCACCTGCAAGCACCCGCAGTTGCTGCCGGCAGCATGGCCATGTAGATGAATGATGTCTCCATCAGAGATATCCTAAAGGCTTTTTGTAGGCCGGCTCAGAGGTACCCTCTAGTGGTAGGCACCTCTAGTCAAATGCCTAAAGCTGCCTAATAGCAGCGCTGGTCCTGCAGATACGGGACCTAGCGACACCAAGGGCGGCCTACTCTCCCAGGAACCTGGGAGGACCCAAAGTTTGTGTATCTCTGGGACTTTACGGGAGAGTAGGCAAGTATGGGGTAACCTGTGTGGACGTACCAGATCAGCAGCAGAGGGACTCTAAATAATCATTATATATATATTGTGTGATAGGATCACTGGTAAAGTGGTCTGTGGCAGGTACATTTGTCCCAGATTCCTGTCTTTTGTGTTTTAAACCCCCAGGAGAAAGTCTTCAGTGTAGCAGGCTTGAGTTTCGGCTTTTTGAAAAGCCGGTTTGAGACCTGGGGGTTGTGGGTGAGAGGAGAGGGAGGGCTCCACCCACGGCCACTCCAGGTTTTGGTTCTCACAGCCTGGTAACAGGCTTGTTAGTTTTCCACCTGAGAGTGGCCAATATAAGCCTAGTGTGTTTAGGGCTGATTGTCTCACCTGGGAGAGCAGACAGGGAGTTTGCTCAGAGACACTGGAAAACCTAACTACTGGCGCCGACCAGCTTGTACTCGCTTCCAGACTGGTGTGCTGCTTCCCTGCTGCTGTGTGCGTGTAAGGAAGGAGTCCCCTACCCAGGAGAGGGACCTCCTAATCTGACTGTGTCACAATATGGTGGAGAATGCGGGTATCCACACACACTGAAGTTGCAGCGAGAGGAAAACTTTCCATTTAAAAATTAAAGGGACAGACACCCAATTTGTGAGTGTGGAAATAACACTGTGTCCTTGGAGTCCCATAGAGGAGGCGTCAGCCAATGCTCAGAGAGGCAAGGTTCAGCTTCCAACCTACACCCCAGGACAAAATGGAGGACATTATTAAGGCCTTGCTCCAAACTACAACAGCTCAGCAGGAGACGAACAAACTTCAGCAGGAATCTACCTGGGCTCAGCAGGAATCTACCAGGGCTCAGCAGGAATCCACCAGGGTGCAACTGTTGGCCTTGGAGACAGCCCAGAGGCAACAACAGGTCGCCATTGAGGAAACCCGCCAGGCCTTAGCGGAAAACAGCCAGGCCATAAGAGAGGTGGTACAGCACCTGGTCGCCCGGCCCAGAGATGTTACTACTGGTCCACCCACCACCACTCACTCCATACGAGCCAGTCACTTCCTCCAAAAGATGACTTCGGGCGATGATGTGGAGGCCTATCTCGCCGCATTTGAAAGAACGGCCGAAAGGGAGAGTTGGCCCCAGGAGCAGTGGGCAATTCTGGTGGCACCTTTTCTGTCTGGGGAGCCACAAAAGGCCTATTTCGACCACCGCTGGGAGTTCCATAAGGACAAGCCTCCATGTTCACAGATGCATGACCTCGTCCATCTGTCCTCAAAATGGCTACAGCCCGAGACGCTGACGGGACCACAGATCGTGGAAAGGGTCGTGATGGACCGGTACCTGTGATCATTACCTGTGACTCTGCGCAAGTGGGTGAGCCATGCAGACCCTAAGTCCGCGGACCAGTTGGTCGAGCTGGTGGAGAGGCACGTGGCGGCTGAGGAGCTGATGAGTATGCCCCACCGAGCCCCGATGGCGCACTGGCGAACTCCCACAGACACTGGTAAGACTGTTCCAGGGGAGAAGGGTGCTGGGCGGTGGAATGTACCTAAGACTGAGGGTGTAGAACCTGGAGACAGGCCTGCCAGGCCGGGAAGGTTCTTGCCCCGTAAACGACTAGACATTAAGATGACTCAGTGTTTCCGATGTGGTGGCTTCGGCCATATTGCCGCTAATTGTTCACTTACAACTGAACCTATGCAATGTGATACTGCTCATGTCTACCGCAGGGGTCATTCTTTGCACAGATAGCCTGTACGGCTGACCGGCAGGCTGAGACTGATAAGCACATGTGTGTACTCACTGTAGATGGCAACCGAGTAGAGGCACTGTTAGACTCTGGTAGCTTGGTGACACTTATAAAAGCTGAGCTGGTGAACCCCTTGCGGCGTGAGGGGAAAACTGTTGGTGTGACCTGCATACATGGGGATACTCGATATTATGTTACTGCCGAGGTGAACATCGAGACACCATGTGGTTCTGCTATAGTTTCTGTAGGTTTGGTGCATGGTCTGATGTACGATGCAATATTGGGGAGAGACTTTGCTCACTTCTGGAAGTTGTGGGAAAGCCGTTTTGTTCCAGAGATGAACAACCCCGATCCATTTGAGAAGGTTGTCGATGTAGTGGAGGAGGGAGTTTCTTCTGAGTCAGAGTTATTCCCTTTTTCTACTATGATTGGCGAACTAGAGAATGCGGAGCGTGACGGTGGCCCGCCATCTGATGTGCCTCCCATTGAGGTGGGAAGTGTTGTTGGGCCAGGTGATCGTCTGCCTGATTTAGAGGTCAGAAGAGAGGTCTTTGCCGTGGAGCAGTTGAATGACCCTACTTTGGTAAAAGCCAGGGAGAATGTAAAAGTAGTTGATGGTAAACCCGTAGACCCTGATAGTCCTTTGTCCTATCCCCACATGGCAATGTGGCAGGATTTGTTATATCAGGTGACTAAGAAGGGGGAAGATGTTGTGGAACAACTAATAGTTCCCAAAGCCTACAGAAGAACAGTGTTGGATCTGGCCCATGGTCATATAACGGCAGGCCATCTAGGGTTAGAGAAAACCACTGAGCGAATAATGCAGAGGTTTTTCTGGCCCGGGCTTCATAAAGAGGTATCTGACTTTTGCGCATCCTGCCCTGAGTGTCAGTATCATGCTCCCAGGCCACATTTTAAGGGTCCACTAGTTCCATTGCCTATTATAGAGGTGCCGTTTGAAAGAATAGCAATGGATTTGGTTGGACCCTTAATGAAGTCTGCCAGGGGACACCAGTATATTCTGGTCATAATGGATTACGCTACCAGGTACCAGGAAGCGATCCCGTTGCGCAATACGTCAACCAAGACCATTGCCAGAGAGCTAGTTCATGTCTTTAGCAGGCTGGGTATACCTAAGGAGATACTAACTGACCAGGGTACACCATTTATGTCCAAAGTCATGAAAGAGTTATGCCGCCTGTTCAAAATCGAACAGTTAAGAACTTCGGTTTATCACCCCCAAACCGATGGGCTGGTCGAGAGGTTTAACAAGACGTTAAAACACATGCTTAGGAAAGTGGTCGACAAGGATGGTAGGGATTGGGATTACTTATTGCCGTATTTATTGTTGGCCATAAGAGAAGTTCCCCAGTCCTCCACCGGGTTTTCACCCTTCGACTTATTGTATGGGAGACACCCAAGGGGGTTTCTAGACATTGCCAAAGAGACATGGGTGGGGCAGTCTAGTCCTTACAAAACGGTGATTGAGTATGTTTCTCAAATGCAGGAGAGAATTGCTGCGGTAGTGCCGATAGTGAGAGAGCACCTGGAACAGGCTCAACAGGCACAGCAGAGGGTATACAACCGCAATGCTCGGTTACGCAGCTTTGCTCCTGGGGACAGAGTGTTAGTATTGGTTCCCACTGTGGAAAATAAACTTTTGGCTAAATGGCAAGGGCCCTTTGAAATCTTAGAAAGAGTGGGGCAGGTCAATTACAAAGTTTACCAGCCGGGGAAAAGAAAGCCGGAACAGATATACCATATAAATCTGTTAAAGCCCTGGAAAGATAGAACGGTACTGTCGGCCGTCCGAGACCCTCCAGTAAGTCCAGGGCCCTTAGTTCCCGAAGTGACAGTGGCAAAAACCCTGTCGGCAATTCAACAACAAGAGGTCAAAGAGTTTCTGATTAGAAATAGGGTGCTGTTCTCTGACGTACCTGGGAAAACCTCGGTCATTAAACATGACATCATCACTGACCCAGGGGTTAAAGTTAATCTAAAGCCCTATAGGTTACCAGAAGCACAAAGAGAATCGGTGTCGAAAGAAATTAAAAATATGCTAGAGTTAGGGGTTATTGAAGAATCACATAGTGAATGGTCAAGTCCCATTGTGTTGATTCCAAAGCCTGACGGGAGTGTGCGTTTCTGCAATGACTTCCGAAAGTTGAACAGTGTTTCAAAATCCGATGCCAAGAGTGGATGAACTGATTGAGAGACTAGGGACGTCAAGGTATTTAACCACTCTTGACCTAACCAAAGGGTATTGGCAAGTACCGTTAACCGAGAGCGCCAAACAAAAGACAGCTTTTTCAGCGCCAGAGGGCTTGTTTCAGTACAAGATGTTGCCCTTCGGGCTACATGGGGCACCTGCTACCTTCCAAAGAATGATGGACAGGATTCTAAGGCCCCATAGACGGTATGCGGCTGCTTATCTGGATGACGTGGTCGTTCATAGTCCTGATTGGCAGTCTCACTTACCCAGGGTACAAGCAGTGTTGGACTCCATCTATAAGGCAGGTTTGACAGCCAACCCAAAAAAGTGTTGTCTAGGCATGGAGGAAGTAAAATATCTGGGATACACCATTGGCAGAGGCCTGATAAAGCCTCAGCTCAATAAAGTTGATGCCATACAAAACTGGCCACGGCCTCTGACTAAGAAGCAGGTGAGAGCCTTCTTGGGAATTACGGGGTACTACAGGAGGTTTATACCCAACTTTGCCACCATGGCAGTCCCACTGACTGACCTGACCAAAGGCAAACAAAAAGTCATGGTAGAATGGAGTCCTGAGGCAGAGAAAGCTTTTCAGGAGTTGAAAGTAGCGTTGTGTTCCCAACCAGTCCTGATGACTCCTAATTTTGAAATGGAATTCATAGTACAAACCGATGCATCAGAAGTAGGTGTAGGAGCGGTCCTGTCCCAGAACAAGGAGGGTGAGGAACACCCTATTTTCTATCTTAGCAGAAAGTTGAATGTACATGAGAGAAACTATGCCACAGTGGAGAAGGAGGCGTTGGCCATAAAGTGGGCGTTAGAGGCTCTCAGGTACTACTTGGTCGGAAGAAAGTCAGGGAGTTTGCTCAGAGACACTGGAAAACCTAACTACTGGCGCCGACCAGCTTGTACTCACTTCCAGACTGGTGTGCTGCTTCCCTGCTGCTGTGTGTGTGTAAGGAAAGAGTCCCCTACCCAGGAGAGGGACCTCCTAATCTGACTGTGTCACAATTGGTATAAACCTAGTGGTTGCTATAGGTACCAGGGGGTGTAAAATGGACGTTAGTCCAAACAGAGATATCCTTAACCAGGCTTGCAGGTTTGTTGCTAACAGCAGTAACCCACAGGGTTAAACAGCAGTATGCAATATACACAGCCATGGTCAGTATGCACAGCAGTGGTTACAGTGATGGCTATAATGCATCTGCACAGTACTGTGGCTCTCTACACAGTGTCGCACACTAGGCTGTACATGCCATGACATCACCAGGTTGGAGGTCAGACTACCGGTGACCCTGGGTCCTAGTGCGGGGATGTATGCAGGAGACAGTGCTGGAGCACATTGCTCTCTAACACAATTTATATGCAAAGTGTCTTTATTACTGTGATAGTATTTATTACTGTGAAGTTTATGCACTTATAGCAGTGGTCTCCAAGGTTAACTGAGGTGTGAGCTACTTTAGACAAATGAAACTTCCTTAAGAACTACTAAATTTGTAGAAAAAAAAAATCTGGCAAATAACCGAACAATTAAAGTTAATTTAATGAAAATTAAAAAAAAATGTTAATTATTACAGTGATATTGTTGTAGTTTGTAAATACAATTTAAGCACAGGCACATATCACTGGTAATTACCGACTCCAAGGAGGTACGTGCAGTAGAGGAGCAAAACATATAGGCAGGGCTGCTGTGTGATTTTCCGGCAGGGCTGGGTGGGTGTCACTCACTCCGTCATAGCGTAGACGCCATGGGTGGAGCCACAGGGAATTACGTCAGGTGTTTGTTGTAGATGCTGTGGCAATCACCTGACGTGCTTCCCTGTGGCTCCACCCATGGCGTTGATCCCATGAGGGAACACACGTAAGAGTGAACTTCCTCCTAGTTGACAGCAGTACTGCAGATAGGTGAGCTACCAAAATTAAGGCCGCGAGTTACCGGTAGCTCGCGGCCTACATGTTGGAGACCACTGGCTTATAGCATCCAACCAAGCTTGCCCAAAGGTCCTGTATTTTTGACCCTAATTGGTGCTAATATGGTATGCAGGTACCTTGTCTCCTCAAGATAGGAGCACAGTTGCACATCTCTGGTGGTTTTATAACTTCACAGTGAAAAATTGATATACTGCATTGACATTAGTTACAACACATATCCATGCATTAGATAACAAGTGTGGATACCTAAGAGGTGAAATTAACAGCCTCATTCAGTGCACTGGAATGTGTATATCACAACGTGACTTACTGATTTAAGGAAACAGATGTATACAACATTTGGTCGATTATTATCATATTACTCTGCTATAGAAGGTATTCATGATTTTAGTGTACATTGTTAGGTAATATCATACCCCATGTCATGTTTGTCATTGATAGTACTATGAATATATATCCCATAAGATCCTGCATTTACAGTACATATAAAATACATTGTGCGGTACTCTCAATCACTATTACTGTGCCCTTGGTCAATACCCTGGTATCTGCAGTTTCTAGAGAAGGAGGGATAAGTACACATAAATATAGATTTCAATGAAATACCAAGTATAGACAATTAATGTAATCTGTTTACTGGACAAACATGAAACTATGTCCTCTCATATATCATAACATAAATTAGACCCGGCTGTCTCCTCACTAAATAGTCATCAGACCTTTCGGCTGCAAACAAAAGTTAAACATGCGGTTCATAACAGGAGTGAGAAAGTGGTTGATAGGTGCACCTATCGTACCACACTTATGTTATGCTGCTGGACGCGTGTTTTGCCTGCGGTGAGGCTTGTTTATCTTCACGGTTCCAGGTACCATTGATAGAGCAATGTATAAGTGGTTTCCTTAACATGTACACATAGAGAGGATTTGGAGGCTCCTGTCCAGATATCCAAACAGTCTCATCCTCATTGAGATCACGTAACCACTGCAGTAGTTTATGTATAGAGCATTTCGAGGAGGTGGAAAGCAGGTTAGAGTTATAAAAGGAGGAAAATTAGCACTCGAGGTGGGCGGCCAGCCCGACACAGACGTTCAACGGGAATGAGGGTCCTGGAAGAGTGTCTATGAGTGTGTGTGGAAAAAGAGAGACTGTAGGGAACACATATCTGAGGATAAGATCATTAAGGAATCTAATGAGCAAGTTGAGCAGAATAAAAATATTGTATAAAATTAGGAAGTCCTAGGCCCCCTCCTAAGCTGAAGAACAGAGATTCTAAAGCCGGGTACACACTAGACGATATCCCGTCCAATCTGGCGGATTGGAGCGACATATCGGGCACTTAGTCTAGTGTGTACCCGCTATGTCGCTGACAATGCGCGCTCCTGCACGTCGTCAGTAACATCCTCCATAGGCCCTGCATGCAGGTTCAACGGGCGATATCGTTAGCGAGGATGTATGCAATTGTCGATGCCAATACCCCCGCCTGGTCCCGTCGCTGACAAGGTTCGGGCCTTTACCCTTGGTCTCTTGCCTATAAAGCGTCATGAGGGGGCTCTTTATTACAGTAGTAAGAAAATGGCTTGAAATCAGGAATCGGACAGCAGCCAGACAGAAGGTCAGGTCACGGTCAGTAATGGGTAAAAGAAGTAGCAAAGAAATGGCAAAATAGTGCTCAGTGAACAATTGTTTAATCCAGCGCCTGCTGACAACATCTGTAAACCCAAGGAACAAAACATACTACTAAAAAAGAAAATGCTAAAAAAAAGCAATTAAAAGCAATGCAATTAACTTTAAATCATCAATGTACTGCAAACCAGGCAAACAGGATGTAGGTGCAAAGGATATTTAGCAATTTATAGGAAAAATAAGATAATAGCTAAGGTGCCTGTAAGTCATGTGAAGAACTTGAGATATAAACACTCACTGTGATATTCTTACGCTAATTACTTGTTTAATAGTTGCTGATAAGGCCTATTGAGCTGTTTAACCTTGGAGTAAGTGCAAGCAGGGCTCTCTTATCAGCTACTTTATCTTTCCAGACTAGAAGAATGTGTGGTGAAATATAAACCAATGTGCAGCATTACATAACTAAATGATGCACATAATAATGCCATCTGCACATAATGCTGACATCTCGGTCCATGAAATAAACATTTTCTGTCCGGCTACCGTGCACGGAATAGATCCCTCTTGTGGGAGTGTCTTGGGCATGGAGCCTGACTTCCGCGCTTGTTTGAGGCGTGTGGACGGAGATGGAACGCCTATTTCAGATAAATCATTTGCTCGCAACATCAGGTGAGAGCAAGTGTTGGTAATAATGCTGCTGGCTGCAGATGTAAAACATTGGGTGGCACGGCTTTCTGAATCAAGCTGTGTGGTTACTGGCGTCAGCATAAGCTAAAACATCTGGCTGTGGTCATCCGCACTTGTATCTATAGCATAGGCACACGCAGGGGGGGTTTCCGGTTGCCTGGAAACCCCCCTCCCCAGCCCATAACCACAATAGAAATTGTAAAATAATAGAATTTTACTGCATGTTCTTCTCAGAATCACAAATGAAATAAATAGCACCCCCTGTTGATCTTTTAATATGTGTCAGCCAGTATTAAATACACCTGTGCACCAACTAGGAGATCTGGAATACATGCACTGTTAGGAGTGCAATGCTATAGACCATCAATAGGGTAAGTTATTAATATAGTATAATACACTATTCAGTGCATAAGAAGACCAATATGTACATATATGCCCAGGGTAGTGCTAGGTTCTTCTGCTGCACCCCCAGACTCCCGGATTTGCTCCAATGCTCTGGAATGGAGCCCACATCTGAATTAAAAACATTCAACTCAGGCAGGATGGCCCTACTGCCACATTTAATGGCTTACTGTGATCGCTGGTCTTGGATATGCTGGAATTATGATGCACATTACACTTTGTATGACACATATTAAAGATGGTTAAGTACTAATTATTCATGGACTGGCCACACTCACTATAAAATCAAGCATTTGGAAACCCCCCTCTAAAAATCCTGCATTTGCCACTGTATAGCCGTAGAGAGCCGGCCCGGGCCTCATTACTATCAGGGGCATGGCCTAATCACGGGAGGTGTGGCCACATTCCCTAAACCTATTCGCTGTGCCACAAACCGAGGCGCTGTGAGCCCCGAAACCCGGCGCAAATCCAGAGGGGGTGGGCTCCCCCTTGTCTCACATTGCAGCTCAGCACACAGCAGCATGTGCTGGGCTGCTGACAGGCAAGAGGGAGGCTGGGCTGCGTTGGACCAAGGCCCCCGCCGGGCCCCTCCAACAGGTAGTTAGTACTCACCTCACCCCCCCTCGGCAACCCTGCTTGTGTCTGCTTTGCATCCCAACAAAATGTGAATATGCGTTGCATGCCAGTGCATTTGCGCAATAATGGCAATCGCTGAAAGGGGCGATAGAAAGAAAAGTGGTCTGAGAAGAACTAGAGGTACTACTAAAGTGAAGACCAAGGCCCTCATTCAGACCCACTCGCGAGCGGCTGTCCGCTCGCAAGTGGGTCGATGGTCTGCACTGCGCATGCTCACGACGGAGGGAGCTCCGTCGTTCGCATGCGCGAGACGCGACGAGCGAAGGACTTTCCTCCGCTCGTAGTGTCTGATCAAAGGGGGCGTGCTGTCGATGTTGATTGACAGCACGCCCCCTTTGGTAGGCGTGCCGGGGGCGTGCTTGCCAGACGGAGGCGTTCCCAAGGGAAACTCAACCGCAGGCTTCTGCTCGCAGTAGCGATGGTCGCGATGGTCAAGACCATCGCGACCATCATCCTGCACGCTCGTATATGCTGTGGGTGGTGACCCACAGCTATACGAGCGTCCAGGAGGACGCTCCATATTTATGGAGGTGGGCCCTGATTCAGAGCGAGCGCTCTGGTCAGAGCGTCCGGCTCTGAATCAGGGCCCAAATGTGGTATGTTCAAATAATCAACAAATAAATAAACAGAAGAAGAGCCCCCATCTAAAAATAAATAAAAAAAACACAGGTAATCACTGTATCTGCCATTCAGCATTAGGGACTAAGGGCCTGATTCAGACCCGAACGCTAAGCTGCAAACGCACGCTATGGCCGATAGCCGCCTGTCTGCATGTGCGTATGCGTCAATATGTGCATGCGCTAGTCACTAATTGCGCTCGGGAATTGAGCGCTCGTAGTACACAGACTGGACGCTACTTTGAGTGACAGCGCCGTTTGTGCGTGGTAACGGGAAGGTGCTTGTGAACGGAGGAGTGGTGCTGCGAACGCAGGCGTGTCTGGGCGTCGAAACGGAGTGGTATGGGTGTGCATAATTAGCATGGAGGCGTCATTGTACACGTCACTTGGTTGTATTTTAGCCTGCAGTGATCGCGAGGTAGGGGCGATCTCAAGCGCTGCGTGCAGCTCCGATGGTTCTCGATGGTTCTGATTAATCATACACTTCCTGGAGATAATGTGTGCTAAGTAAGAAAAGTGGACGTCTTTATACCGGTGTGCATTCACTCTGCCGTCGCTCTCTAAGACATAGAGGGCATCTTTATACCAGACATTGCGATCGTGGGATTTGCATACCCGGCTCCTTTTGGATGCGAACAATCGCGTGGCTTAGCGTCCAAGTCAGAATCACCCCCACTGAGCTCTGGAGTAGTTGAGGATGATATAATAAACTGGAAACGCGACTCTCAATGAACGATATGTAGACTATATAGTGGTGCAATGTGCCTGGGAATAACACAGCTAACTGTAGAAAGGCTTGAGTCACAAGGAGACCAGAGGATAGCACTGCAGTGCAGACTGTAATGAAGCGCGGCGCACCAGGAGGTCTGACGATAATATATCTTAGGCACAAGGTAGCCAATGATCTGACGGCAAGTAACACAAGATAAAGTTCTGGCAAAGAGGGAAGACCCAAACCAGCTTTTTATAGGAAACAGAGGGCCTGATTCAGACCTGGACGTCGATGTTGAATGACAGCACGCCCCCTTTGGTGGGCCGGTCAGGGGGGGTGGCTGCCCAGAGGGAGGCGTTCCCATGAGAACGCCTACCGTCACAAGTGATGTCAGTGGGAGAGCTTTCGGCTCTGTTTGAGCCGAAAGCTCTCTGGGGCTGGCGGCCACGAGACCCTACCACAAGGGTCTCGTCGCAAGCCCGATGGTCGCGATGGTCTTGACCATCGCGACCATCATCATGGCCGCTCGCATTAGCTGTGGGTGGCAACCCACAGCAATGCGAGCGGCCAGGAGGCCGCTCCATAAAAAAAAAAAGACGCCCTGATTCAGAGCGAGCACTCTGTCAGAGCATCTGGCTCTGAATCAGCCCCAGAGATGGATTAAGGCTTTTGGAGGCCCTGTACGCTTAAGACTGGGGGACACTAAAGATCAAAATTTGGGACACGGGGTTTCGGGTCGTAGTACATATATATTTTTTTATATATAAATAACACATGGGTTTATAGATCGATTGACAAACCATCATTTTGTGGTTAATGTTCTGAGAGGCATGGATGGGATCAGTGGTTGGAGGGTGTGTTGGTTCTTGTAGTGCCATATTGGAGGATCCTGGGTGCTTCCAGGTGAGTTAGCTCTCAATTTAGAAATATATAAATGTATGCGATATTGGCAAGCATAAATGTATGCCCCAAAGTGGGTGCTATTGTCATGTAATGTTAGGACCACCAAAAAGCAGAGACACTTTTTTGTTGCTGGTGGCTTAATGATATGTTTGCAAATACATGTACTGAGGGCCTGATTCAGCAGTCAGGAATCTACGCAGTCGCCCGACCCGTTCTAGGCATGTGCAGAAAAAGTCTGCGATTCCGACTGGCAGCATACTGACATTGATTGACAGTCTGCTGCCGTTTGTGGGCGGGGAGGGGGCGGTGATGGCCTCCATTTCTCAAAACGGAGGCGTGTCGCCGCCGTTGGGGGGGAGGGAAGAGGCCATGATCTCCATCGGTCTCGGACATTTCCTGGCTTCTTTCATCTGCAGCGGCCGGCTGATTGGCCCCATGGGTCACTTCAGGGGAGCCGAGAGGGGGGGGATCGGATACAAATTGCCCGAGCTTGCTGGAGGGGCCTGGCGGGGACACGGGTCCGGCACCGCTCTCCCCCTCTTACATCACAGCAGCCCAGCACACGCTGTGTTCTGGGCTGCCCTGGGAGACTGCTCGCAGCTGCTGAGAAACAGCCACAGCAGTCTCCTATGCCTATGGGGGGAGCGATCAAGCTGATCGCGACCCCCACTGGTTATGCGCCGGGCTGAGGGGTCTCACTGCACTCCCATCGCCAGCACGCAGCGCCACAAAAAACTTTTTTTTACCTAAGGGGGAGTGGCCACGCCTTCCTCTATTAGGTCACGCCCCTTTTTACCGGGGCCGGGCGCGGCTCTTGACGGGCCTGGGTCACTTAACCGGCCGATGATCACGCAGATTATCCTATGCTGCGTTGTACAACACAGCTCGGATAAGTAATGCACAGGAGGCGTGATGCCTCCTTCTGCATTACCATATGTGCAAGGACAGAATTGCAAAGCTGCATGCTGAATCAGGCCCTGAGATCTCTCCAATTACTATTATTATATAGGATACACATCTCTTTACTGGTCTATGTGCAGAATGCTGGGGAATTTTAATTCTCTTTTTTTTTCTCGTCTAGATTAACCCTTCCCTTACACGCACCTGTAATGGGCTTATAAATTGACTTGAGCAACCACCAGTTTGTGTGTTAATGCTCTTCCAGTTGGACCGGCAGCCAAGCTTATTGCCTTTAGCCTCTCTATAATGATATATCCCTTTCTGGCTGTGCTTCTTTCTGTAGCATCTCTGTTACTCTTCCAGCATTTTCTGTACTCACTGCCACTGGCAGGCTTCCTATCTGCTGTGCTTCACTTTCCCCATCATTTCCTCTCAGACAGGCAGCTGTCCCAGCAGTGATGTGCCCCCTTCATTTCTGTCTGAAATCACATGCTTCTTTCTCTCTGGTGCCATACTTTTCACTAATGTTGGGATTTGATGTTCTTACTCTCTACACTTAGGGAATGCTTGGAAGTATAGTATAGTTCATTGCATATGAACATGCAGGAATTAAAATGGAATATCCCACTGCATATCTGAGCAGTAGGCCAGTAACAGTAGCACAGTGCCTCCTGCAGAAATTCGGCCCCCGGCTCGGAGTCCAGTGGAAGTTGTGTATGTCTGAACAGGGATCCCACTTTGTATAGGACTGTGACGTCATTGCTGGTAGAGAACTCTCTGCTGCTCCACCTCCAGTTTGCCATGCGGACGCCTATTTGGCGTAGGGTGGACGGACTCATAGGAGCCAGACAGAGCATAACCACCAGCTGCTTTAATGATAGAACACAAGGCAGTGGGATCTGGGTCGCTGTGGAGCTGATCATGCTGACCCTCAGGAGAGGGCACAGCGCCCAGAAATGGCTGGGCTGCCAGAGCCAGGATAGGAGCAGTATATCATGCATTGGCAGCAGACCTCAAGATGGCCCACAAACAAGCGAGGAAGTCCAGATAGTAATCCTCCCCCAGCAGAATGGGGAGATCCAGCAGTCCATCAACTTTGGATGTTCCACAAAGAATTCATCTACATACCTCCCAATTGTCCTGATGTCAGTTGGACAGTCTCGTTTTACAGGCACTGTCCCAGCCACGGGCCACAGTTTCCCACTGGCGGGTGAAAGTTGGGGAGGACACTAGGGATGACCATCGATGATTCATAATCATCGATGGTTTATGGCAGATGTTGAATGCTTTTACCATCAATGGACTAGAACCAAGTGGTTTCCCTCCATCGATGGCACAGCATAACCATATATTTATTCATTTTTTTTGTGGTAACCACACCGATGGACACTAACACCGCTGCTCTGCATAGCTGAGTCCCTCTAACCCCAGTTGAAAAGTTGGGAGGTATGCATCTATTTATATACAGCTAGGCCACAATATTCATCAAATTAAAATGTGAACAACTTTAAATAGCAGAAATAAGATTACAAACTTTCAATACAACTATTTACTTGATAAACATACATATTAATTTCATCTTTATGACTTTATTAGTTCAAGTGTTTATAATAACAGGTGATACATCCTGCTTCTAAACATGTGGTTTTATCTTACTCTGTATACTTTGCCAGACAGGTGGGACCTTTATACTGTGATCCCATGGTAATGAGTCCCCAGACTGTCACATGAGAACAGCAGACAAGGGCAAATCCTCATCCATATTATAAGCTGTGTTTAGAATAGCTGATCCCTGGAGGGCATTAAGAGTCAGGTGTCTCATCAAATACACCCCAGGTGATCATAGCGTGCTTCAATGATCTCTTTCAGCAAACTGCTTATTAAGGCTATATAATTGCCTGCTTAGGTAAATATAATATTCCAGTTATGCTGAATGGACTATATAATAAAAGTGTGCAAGCCTGCATAGCTTTCAGTTGTTCCACTTCTGTCATCTCACTTTTGAAGTGAAAACTCACCACTTCTGCCCTTTTAATCTATAAATGATACAGAATAAAAAACTTCCTTCATTCCTTCATTGGCTCATAAAGAGGCTCATGTAGAGTTGGAAATACGTCTAACTCACAAGCGTGAAATGCGCTCTCAGTATTGCGCAGTAAAAAGGAGTATTGCTCATTCTGTATGTAGATGAGACGTCTCTCCCTGTTGTGCCTTTCTGCACTTAGGGGTCTATTTACTAAGCAGTGTTAGGAGACAGAGTGAAGTAATAAGGTGCCAGCCAATCAGCTCCCAACTGTCATTTTTTCAAACACAGCCTGTGAGATGACAGTTGGGAGCTGATTGGCTGGCACCTTATTACTTTCTTATCACTTTTCACTCTGTCTCCTAACACTGCTTAGTAAATAGACCCCTTAGATTAATGGAACGGGGGAGAGAGCCTTAATACAGTAAGGGTGCCTTCTCCCTGGTGCAAGATCTGTACTGATGGTCATCAACACCGACCTAGCTGTAACTTAAAAATAATAGTTTTTAAAAAACAGGCAAGGAAGCATCAATAACCGTAGATGAAAAGCATGTGGTACCCATGAAATTCCCACTGCCTACACTAGACTATATTAGTCAGGACTAGTGGCACTATAGCTGGGAAAATACAGAGTGGGTTCACCCCTGCCATTGTGCCAACCAGCCCTAGGCTGGTGCACAGGGTTGTATTCCAGAGGGGAATTGGTCCAGCAACAAAATGCATGGCCCTCATCCCTAGCAAAACCATTTCCATGTGAAGATTACTAGGACCCCTGGGTAGTGTATGTGGGTTAATGTGGAATTTAAAGTGTTAAGAAATATAATTGACCGCTGGTGCACTACAGGTCCCAGCAGGCCCATGCCATCTTCAAATAATTGGACATGCTGGCGCATTAAATACTACAAGCTCCAACATACCTGTGCCCTCCCCCCTCTATGTGGTGGACACCTGTATCTCCTCTCTGGGGACTCTCCTGAAGGGGAAAGAGTAGGATTGTAGGATTCTACCATGCCAGCACTGAACAGATGGCTCACGATCACCCAAGTTGATTCCATCCCATAATGGGGCTGAGTCGGACACAGCAGTGATATTGGACCCAGTAGGGCAATGTTTTTCGCCTGTGCATGTGTTTGAGTCACACTGAGCATGCATCCCGATTTTATACATACAGAGGCGCAATACAGATTTGGACTAAGATGGAGAAATTGCACCTGCTATAAGGCTGGTTCAAGTATAAATGTTGTTACCAGTGATAGATAGATAGATAGATAGATAGATAGATAGATAGATAGATAGATAGATAGATAGATAGATAGATAGATAGATATGAGAGAGATATACAGATATATAGCAAATAGACAGACATGAAATAGATAGATAGATAGATAGATAGATAGATAGATAGATAGATATGAGAGAGATATACAGATATATAGCAAATAAATAGATAGATAGATAGATAGATAGATAGATAGTTATAGATATGAGAGAGATATACAGATATATAGCAGATAGATAGATAGATAGATAGATAGATAGATAGATAGATAGATAGATAGATAGATATGAGAGATATACAGATATATAGCAGATAGATAGATAGATAGATAGATAGATAGATAGATAGATAGATAGATAGATAGATAGATAGATAGATATGAGAGAGATATACAGATATATAGCAAATAGATAGATAGATAGATAGATAGATAGATAGATAGATAGATAGATAGATATGAGAGAGATATACAGATATATAGCAAATAGATAGATAGATAGATAGATAGATATGAGAGAAATATACAGATATATAGCAAATAGATAGATAGATAGACAGACAGACAGACATGAAATAGATAGATAGATAGATAGATAGATAGATAAGATAGAAGATATAGAGAGATATACAGATAGATAGCAGATCGTTAGATCAATAGATAGATAGATGATAGATACACTGGCGTCACAAGGGGGGTGTGGGCCACACACATGAGTCACTAGCCGGGGGTGACACCAAAGTGCTGGCTCCCCCTCAGTGACAGGAGCCGGGTGCTGCATTACGTGCAGCACTCGACTCCTAGCACAGTTTTGGAGCCCGCACTTCACACTGACTGGTCCCCGGGGCAGCCTGCAACCCTGGTGTGACAAAAAATGGGTGTTTGGGCCGTGAGGCCACTCCCCACCCTCGAGGCCACGTCCCATTATTTGCCGGCGCGCGGTACAAGCTCCCTGCCACTGTCCGCACTCGGTGGGACGCCGCTGTCCGCAGACAGGTAGGAACGCCACTGGATAGATAGATAGATAGATAGATAGATAGATAGATAGATAGATAGATAGATAGATAGATGAGATACAGTGGGTAAAATAAGTATTGAACACATCAAAATTTTTCTCAGTACATATATATAAATATATGGGGCTATTGTAATGAAATTTTCACCAAATGTCAGCAACAACCCCTGCAATCCACACGTGCAAAGAAATCAAACCATAAATGTCCATAAATTAAGTTATGTGTAATAATGTGAAATGACACAGGAAAAAAGTGTTGAACATACTTACTGAGATATATTTAATACTTCGTACAAAAGCCTTTATTGGTAATAATAGCTTCAAGATGTTCAAGACGCCTCCTGTATGGAGAAACTAGTCGCATGCATTGCTCAGGTGTGATTTTGGCCTCTTCTATGAACTCTGGGCCTGATTCAGACTCGCTCGCTAAGACGCATACTCTCGCTGCTGCCGATGGTATCCATTGTATGCATGCGTATGCATTGCTGTGCGCATGTGCATACCTTAGTGAAAGTTCACAATGCATTCACTCGCTGCGCATAGACAGCCCAGCAGAGTGAGTGACAGGGGAAGCTGTTTGTAGGTGGTAACAGGGGCTGGCCATTAAAAATGGGGAGTGGAGGTGCAGACGCAGGCGTGCCTGAGCATCTCCACAGCGTTTTAGAGATGTTCATAATTATAAGACAGCATCATAGTAAGCATCACCTGGCTTGTTTTTACACTGAAGTGCTCACAGTGCTTGCAGCAGGGTATGGTTGACCTGAAGCACTGCGATAGCATCCGATGTACCGATGGTTGCATACACTTCCTGGACATGATGTGCACAAGTGGGCATCTGAAAACAGGCTGGTGGGTTTCTGCATACACTATGTGATCGCTCTTTAAGAAATACTGGGCGTGCTAATGCATTGCTGTGCCGGAGCACTGCCTACACAATTTGCATACACATCGTGCGAGCGATCGCATCTAGCAAGCGGCTCTGAATCAGGCCCTCTGATCTTTAGTTCTTTTCATAGATTTTCAATTGGATTCAAGTCAGGTGATTGGCTGGGCCATTCTAGCAGATTTATGTTCGTTCTCTGAAACCAATTGAGAGTAGGGATGAGTGGTTAGGATTCTGTGGAATCCGAACCATTGCGAACAACGGGGATCCGATTCTTCCTTCAATCGAATTAAGTATGCCAGTACCATATGCTGAAAAACAGCCGCACACCATGATGTTCCCACCTCCATACTTCACTGTTGGTATGGTGCTTTTGGGGTGATGTGCAGTGCCATTTCTTCTACAAACATGGTGTGTATTATGGCATCCAAAGAGTTCAATTTTGGTCTCATCTGGCCAGACTATATTCTCTCAGTATTTCACAGGCTTGTCCAAATGTTGTGCAGCAAATTTTAAACAAGCTTCAACATGCTTTTTCTTCAGCAATGGAGTCTTGCGTGGTGAGCGTGCACACAGGCCATGGCGGTTTAGTGCATTACTTATTGTTTTCTTTGAACCAATTGTTCTTGCTAATTCTAGGTCTTTCTGAAGCTCTCCACAAGTGCTCCTTGGCTCTTGGAAACTTTTCTGATAAGTCTTTTCACTCCTCTGTCAGAAATCTTGCAAGGAGCACCTGGTCGTAGCCGGTTTATGGTGAAATTATGTTCTTTCCACTTCCGGATTATGGCCCCAACAGTGCTCACTGGAACATTCACAAGTTTAGAAATCCTTCTGTAACCAATGCCATCAGTATGTTTTGCAACAATAAGGTTGCAAAGGTCTTGAGAGAGCTCTTTGCTTTTACCCATCATGAGATGTTTCTTGTGTGACACCTTGGCAATGAGACACCTTTTTATAGGCCATCAGTTTGGACTGAGCTAGCTTATATTAATTTGCACTGACAAGGGGCAGGATTGCTTTCTAATTACTGATATATTTCAACTGGTGTCTTGGCTTTCCATGCCTTTTTGCACCTCCCTTTCTTCATGTGTTCAATACTTGTTCCCTGTGTCATTTCACATTATTACACATAACTTCATTTATGGACATCTGTGGTTTGATTTCTGTGCATGTGTGGATTGCATGGGTTGTTGCTGACATTTGGTGAAAATGTCATTACAATAGCCCCATTACAAATATATTTACTGAGAAAAATGTTGATGTATTCAATACTTATATTACCTGCTGTATATAGATAGATAGACAGACAGACAGATAGATATTAGATAGATAGACAGACAGATAGATAGATATTAGATAGATAGATAGATAGATAGATAGATAGATAGATAGATAGATAGATAGATAGATAGATAGATAGGGCATATGTTCTGTCAGTATTGAAATTTAAAAATGTTCCTTTTCTCCAATGTTTTGGCCTATACTAGATGTTATGGAGGACATACAGATCTAGGTATAGACCAAATCATTGGAATAAAAATTTCCCTTTTTCAAGCCCAATATGGAGAGTGCCATTCTGCATTTTATCCTGATATTGGGCCTGATGCAGACATGGACGCAGTGGCGATGTCGGATACAAGCAACTAATGTTTTCAGCCCGCACATGTGTCCCGATGGTTACTGCCAAAAGCTGCGGAATGAATTTGGACATAGAAAGTGGCAATTTCAGTGGGTTACTGGGTGGTAACAGAGGGGTGGCTATCCAGAAGTCATGGTCAGCGACTGCATCTTTTGCCGCAGTTGCACTGATTCTGGCGGCCATGTTCAGACTGAGATTCTGTGCCTCCGTAGGGCTTGTGCAATGCTCAATGGTGGGACCAATGTGCGGCTGATGGTGCGTTTAATGTGCACAGTGGCAGATTATCGAGAGGGAGACATAACATGCTGATGAGGAAATGAGGAATGTGGTTTCTCATTATGTTTATATCACCCCCTTGAAGAAGTCTGTTATAGAACGAAACGCGTTGGGAGCTGTGCAATATTGCCTTCATAGACCTCTCTGACTAAGGGGCATATGTATCAAAGCTTGATGTGAGATAAAATTGTGAAATATATATCACCAACCAATCAGCTCCAAACTATCATTTCTTAAACACAGCCTGCAAAATGTAAGTTAGAAGCTGATTGGTTGGTGATATATATCTCACAATTTTATCTCACATCAAGCTTTGATACATATGCCCCTTACCACCAAGAGATAAGCTTGATATTTTTTTGCCTCTTATTTACTTGTTTTTAGTTCTTATAAGTTTTAAATAAGTCTCTTGCTTGTTTTTTTTCATTGTGTTTATTTTGAATTCATAGCACTTTCTTTTTTATGCCATAGTAAAAAAATTTGTATTTTATACTTACAATGAATGTGTTTTAGTCTCATATATATATATATATATATATATATATATATATATATATATATATATATATATATATATAGGAATCTGGAGGTGTGGCACTCTCAAAAATAAATATTAACAACACTCATGTGTTTAAATTAATCAACGTTTCGGTATTTTAATATACCATCTTCAGGATTAGCCTCAAGATGGTATATTAAGATACCGAAACGTTGATTAATTTAAACACATGAGTGTTGTTAATATTTATTTTTGAGAGTGCCGCACCTCCGGATTCCTGTACTATTTATGTGAGGGCACCTCGGCAAGTTGGTTCTGTTATTGGGAGTGCCAGACCTTTTGGACAATATATATATATATATATATATATATTATATATGTATATATATATATATATATAACATTTTTACTGTAAATTATGTCATGTGTGCACTTTATATGGTCACCCATTGTTGCTATTTTTATGAATTATATCAATATTGCTCCTTTAAGCACTATCAATCCTTTTATTACACTTTTTATATCTCCACGTGTGTATATTTCTATAATCAGATCAGCCAGACACACACTACAACTGCTGCCTATAATATGCTCTTAAAACAGCAGTCAAACATTCTGTAGTAGCTGCATTATGTTCATTATTAGCTCCGCCTATTATACTTACTCCGCAAAAAAAGTATTGTACAGTCCTGTGCATGTGTAGTATATGCTAATAGATCTATTTACTAAGCCTTGGAGAAATGCGGAGAAACACGTTGAGGACACGGTTGTGTTATACGGTGGTGTGACTCCATCCTTTACTTCATGCTGCAGTGCAAGACTTTTGCCTATCCTTCTTCCCCCCCCCAGTGGCTGACACGCTGGTTGATATACAGCGGCTTGAGCAGAGCAACATAGGTAAGTCTGGGATTAGCAGTGCTTTTACGACAGACGCCATCACTGCTCCCAGATCCAGCGCTATGTTCAAACAGAGGGGGGATTTTGGGCCTAATTTATCTCTAAGTATAATATCTCAGCTAATAAAATCACTAGCATAATGAAGAGGAATCACAAGCTATTATTCACAGATCCGGTTCTGGCTCAATGCCTGGAAGAGAAGCCGGTGGTTGTGTTTAGGAAGGCGAATAATTTAAGAAATATGCTGGCTCCTAGCTTTTTTAATAATTCCCGGGATTTAAAATCCTTAGCTAGACAGAGTACTATCACAGGTCTGAACATTTGCGGTTTCTATAGGTGTAATCGTAATAAATGCACTACATGTTTACATGTAGCTAATAAAACCAAGACTGTATTTTCTAGTCAATCCAAGAAAGAATTCAAAATAGATACATTTATTAACTGTAATACGGACTTTGTTGTCTATTTACTATATTGTCCTTGTAATATCTATTATGTAGAGCGTACTATGAGAACATTAAAGTGTAGATTTATGGAGCACAGGAGGAATATTCTCAGTAAGTGTACGAACCATAGTGTCCCAAGGTATTTCTTGGAAATGCATGGGAGTGATCCTTCTGGTTTGAGAGTAGTTGGGTTAGAATATATACCTATTACGAATCGGGGTGGTGACAGATTCAGAACTTTATGTCGACAAGAAGCTTCTTGGATACTGACACTTCAATCATTAAAGCCACAAGGGTTAAATGAAACAATTGATCTTGAATTTATTTAGTAATTTGTGAGAAGCTTTTTCTGCCACTTCTCCTGGTTTGTTCTCATAAAACTCTTTCTTAGTATTTAGTGTACCTGAGCCTTTCTATTCTGGTTCTTTGGTGCTTCTCTGCTTCCTATTTTTAAATATTTAGGTAATAGAACACGTCAAGTTCTTGTTTGTTTATATCAGTGATTATTTTTGTCTATATCTTTTGTATATTTATTTTTTATATTGCTTTTGTCTAATATTATTTATTATCTATTACATTTTTTTTATTTATTTATTTATGTATTGGTTATTAATAATATATATTTCCTTGCTGTAGTGTATTTATTAATTATTATTATTATTATTATTATTATTATTATTATTATTATTATTATTATGAATTGTATTGTATTAGGTGCGGGTAAATATGAATAATTAAGCCTGTTTAAATATCTGCTTTTTTCTCCCTATGGGTGATATCACTAGATACGAAGGGAGTAGTGGTGTTTGTCTTAATTAATTGATTAGTCTAATGCACCTGAAATTTGTGATTGGCAGCACTATAAGGTCGGGCCATGACTGACCCTCTGAATACATCCGCCTCTTGAGAAAGCCGCCAGGTGCGGAGAAACGCGTTGAGGACACGGTTGTGTTATCCGGTGGTGTGACTCCATTCTTTACTGCATGCTGCAGTGCAAGACTTTTGCCTGTCCTTCTTTCCCCCCCCAGTGGCTGACACGCTGGTTGATATACAGCGGCTTGCCGGGATCCATGTGAGCAACGCAGGTGATCTGTATCACGGGATCAGTGCCTAGGAGGGGTCAGTCCCTGCTCCATTCACCTCTCAAGGAAGCCTACACGGCTACGGACGCCGCAGACTGCTGACCGCCGGAGCGGTTCAGAGAGAGGGAGACCCTGTCGGACACTCGTTCCGCTTTTCCCGGGGCACTGGTGGTGGCCACGGAGGCTGCTTATTATTCATCACTACCGGAGTGGCCTGTTTTATTGGAGGATTGTGAGTACTGTTGAGCCCTTATATATACATCTATTACTGTTCCAGTACTGCTCGACCATCAGCATATACTCCACTTTGAAGTTTAGCTCACCTGCACTGTGCTTTGATACCAAGGTTGCTATAATTATCAGTCTGTGGCCCATTTGTTACACAGTGTCACAATTACTGGGAACATTGGCCCTCATTCAGACCCACTCGCGAGCGGCTGTCCGCTCGCAAGTGGGTCGATGGTCCCCACTGCACATGCGCACGACAGAGGGAGCTTCGTCGTGCACATGCGCGAGACCCGACGAGCGAAGGACTTTCCTTCACTCGGAGTGTCTCATCAAAGGGGGCGTGCTGTCGATGGTGACTGACAGCACGCCCCCTTTGGTGGGCGTGCCAGGGGCATGCCTGCCAGACGGAGGCGTTCCCAAGGGAACGCCTACAGTCTGAAGCCGGCCCCACTGACATCACTAGTGATGTCAGTGGGAGTGATTTTGGCTCTGATAGAGCCAAAATCACTCCTGGCCTTGCGGTTGAAAAACCCAACCGCAGGCTTTTGCTCGCAGTTTCGATGGTCGCGATGGTCAAGACCATCGCGACCATCTTGTTGCACGCTCGTATATGCTGTGGGTGGTGACCCACAGCTATACGAGCATCCAGGAGGACGCTCCATATTAATGGAGGTGGGCCCTGATTCAGAGCGAGCGCTCTGGTCAGAGCGTCCGGCTCTGAATCAGGGCCATTATTTCTACCACTGGATGTGGAGTCAATACTGTGCACAGTTTTATCATTTGATCTGGAAAGGGACTTTGGCACCCTGTACTACAGGGGATTGGAGATCATTATCCACCGGCTGCTATATTTATATTTCATTGTCAATTTGTGTACAATACATGTTTCCTATAATATATGTTTTTTTAGGATTGTTTCTTTTTAGAAATCCCATTTAGGGATTATTCACATATCATATGTGCATATTAATAAATATAAATTTTTATATTGCATATCTTTTCTATCTGCTGTGATTAATTAGCGCCGTCTATCTATTGTTTGTTCTATATACTAAGCCTTGGATGGAGATAAAGTGAACGGAGATAAAGTACCAGCTCCTAACTACCATGCCACAGGCTGTGTTTGAAAAATGACAGTTAGGAGCTGATTGGTTGGGACTTTATCTCCATCCAAGGCTTATCAAATAGGCCCCTAAGTAGTAGTGACGGAGCTGATATGTGCTTAGTTCTTTTATGTCAGTGCTCAGTGGACAGGTCCACTTTTTATCATGTTCTTTCTGAAATACACTGCACCGTTTGCCTGTACTTTGAGGTACCTCTGTAGGGAATCCATTTTATACCAGAATACCCCCAGGGAAATGAGTCACCTAATTTATATACTCATATGCTGAGTTGTACACATTTTATTTATTGTGTATGACTCTGTATTGGCAGAATATTAGCCTGGTTTACGACAGGTATTATGTGACATACTCTAAATTACACCCATGTTTTAACCATTTGTTTTGCTTACAAACTATTCATATCACTATTAGGCATTGATGAAGCATTAAAAAAATCCTGACTTTTCAAGGTAATTTTTAAGTCCTGCTGGGAAAGTAGTTCTGATATGATCCTGTCCCAGCAAAGAGCCTACAGTAAAGTGCTATGGCCTAACATCCAGATCCTGACCTGTACTTCTTCCTGTACATGCTCCCTGAATGTCATTTTGCAAATTTGTGGGTCTGACTGGAAATAATATGGTGGTACGAGTACAAAAGTCAATTAAAGTGTGCCCTATTACCACTTTAGAAGCACAACCATAATTCATTGCAACATTTCTGGTTTTCTCCCAAAATCGGGCTTGTTTGAGCCTTATACAGAATAGGGGGAAAGTAGTTGCCTGCGTGATACAGACATCGTCGAGATTCTGGCAAGTCTGCCCAATATTTTAAAGCGGCAATCATTTAAAAGGCAAAACAAACCTAATTTTGGCTTTCAAATGATTGCCACTTTAAAACATCGGGCGGACTCTCCGGGACCTCGCTGATGCCTGCATCACGCAGGCTATTATATTTACCACCATGTGTATTTTATTAATCATGAGAACAAGGGGATATCATGCCTCTCTTACACGTGACATGTGTCAGGAGTTTCCCTTACACCTATCTTCCTCATACTTTCAATCACATTTAATTAATACTGCTATCTGAGGTATATACATCCATTACTTGAACTTATAACAAATTGAACAACATGCTTGTAATATTATGCTAAGTAGGACAGAGTGCATTTCATATGCAAGGAGTTAATTGAACACCCGAGCCTGTGGGTGTTGGCCTCTGGACAAGAAGGGGCTAGTTCAGTGGTTTCCAAACTTTTTTAAACCAAGGCGCCCTAGAGTATCAGCATTATTTACACAGCACCCCTAGGCCATAAGTTTGAGAAATTCAGAAAACAATGTAGTAAAGTGAAGTAAATTGTGCTTACCTGTCATCCTTAGGGTCAGTTATATGGTGGTGGACAGGTTTTTGCTTTTGTTTGTGCACATATTTACATTACATTGATCATAAAGAATTTGATTTGTGTCTCAAGTGTCCTGAGGCACCCCAGGGTGCCACGGCGCACAGTTTGGGAACCACTGGGCTTTAGTGTTGTGGGATGGGGTTAGGTTTGGTTAGCCTATAGGATTGGCAGGGGGTGGGTCAGTGCTATGTCAGAGTTGCTGCTTGGCAGCCATTTTATAGAAATTTCTCTGGTGGGCTGTTTGAGCAGGTGCTGTGCTAGTGACAGGAAAACTTCACTTTATGTAACTTATACTTCTATTTATTATCTCTGGCTACTTCTATTTCTTCTCTCTGTCTTTTCATGTCATTCTCTCTGCCCCTCTGCCTGTTTTCACTGTTCTTATACCTTGTATTCTGGGAAATGTGATTACTAAAAATAAGTGATAATTAGGGCTTGGAGTAGAATTTTACAAATTCTACTCCAATTGCCCTGTAGTAACTTTAGGTGTAACTAAAATAATGTGAAATGGGTGTGAAAACACCCTTTTTCACTTTATTTTAGTAAAAATAATGTTAATAAATAGAGCCCTATGTGTCCCTTAATATTCTAACCCTCTTAAAGACGTCATAAAACATGTAAGGGGAACACATCCATAGTGTAAAGCAGTAACTCATTTATTGCAACATAAAAATACACATGATAAATGGCTGCAAACCATATAAGTCCTTTTTGGAAACGGTATAAATCAATACATATAGGGGAAATTTTCATTAGCTCCCCCTACTGATCTGTACCGTCTCTTATGCAGGATCAAACTGTTGCTGCCACCAAAATACTGCACCATTGCGTTTCAACCTATATTAGGTATTTTTCAAGGTGTATGTATATCAGACCAGGATCAGGTCTTTATAGGGATTAAGTCTCCACCCACTTCCTGTCTCATGGGGGGATACAGGTTATAAATAAAAATAAACCTCTACATATCCAAAGTACTAATATATACTGTAAGCTCACCGTTAATTAGGTATGCTGTATCCTCAGCTACTGCTGTATATAGCAAGCATAGTCCCTTTTTGTTAGTGATAATCGTCGCTGTGCATTCCACTACCTTAAAAATAAAAAAAATACACAGAGTCACTTCCTGTAACTCGAGAACACTTCCTGCGTGCCAAGTACTGGAACGCAGACTGCCGGCCACGTGACTCGGGACATGATGTGGCGGTGGGGGACTCGGTGTGTGCACAACAACATGTAGCACATGATGCAAACCACATGACCACTAGGTCTAGCATGATGGCAAAGCACTGGACAAGTCAGGGTGTGCTTCTGCGTGCCAGCACTTGTCCGTCCACCGGAAATAACACCCCTGGGGATATCATTGTATAACATGAGTTCCCTATTTTTATATAAATGCAAAATAGGTAATTCTCTAATATTATTAGTATATAGCAAACGGCTTTGGCATTGTAAACAATAAACATAAATATAATAAAAGTGCATATATGTACAGTATGTAAACAGCAATAAGATCTATAAAATAACCAGCATAAAAACACAATAGTAAAATAATATAAAATCATGATATTATATGAATCAAAACCATTTTAGAATTATAAAAACTATAAAAACCACTGTAGTTCGAAATCTGTATTTAAACCCCACGGTTGTAGTGTTTTAGTTTTGTAAATGGATCCCATTTCTGCCTTTACTAAACATATCTGTACCTTTTGTACGACAATTGCCTTCGATATTTTTAATCCCTATAATACTTTTAATATTTTTGATTGAGCAATTATGTTTTTCTGCAAAATGGTTTGAGAGGGAATGGTTGCCAACACCTTTTTTTTTTAATATTCCACAGGTGTTCTGCACATCTCCTTGTGGTTTTTCCAATATATTGGAGGCAACAAACACATTCGATTAAATAAATACAATTGGTACTGTTGCACGTAATAAAATCTTGAATTTTAAATGTTTGTTTAGCATAAGAAGTGACTTCTTAATTTTTTCTGGCTTGATTGCTATGAAAAATACATACATTACAGGACCCACAGTGGAATCTCGAATTCTGTGGTAAAATGTCTCTTAAATGGGGTCTTATAGAACATCTCACATATAGGGGGTCATTCAGACCCACTCGTGAGCTGCAGTACGCTCGCAAGTGGGTCGATGTTCCCCACTGCGCATGCGCACGACGGAGGGAGCTCCGTCATGCGCATGCGCAAGACCCGGCGAGCTACGGGCTTTCCATCACTCGGGGTCTCGCACCAAAGGGGGCGTGCTGTCGATGTTGATTGACAGCACGCCCCCTATGGTGGGCGTGATGGGGGCGTGCCTGCCAGACGGAGGCGTTCCCATGGGAACGCCTACCGTCTCAAGCCGGCCCCACTGACATCACTAGTGATGTCAGTGGGAGTGATTTTGGCTCTGATAGAGCCAAAATCACTCCTGGCCTTGCGGCTGGGAAACCCAACCGCAGGGTTTCCCTCGCAAGTCCGATGGTAGCGATGGTCAAGACCATCGCGACCATCTTTCTGCACGTGACCCACAGCTATACGAGCATCCAGGAGGACGCTCCATTTTAATGGAGGAGGGCCCTGATTCAGAGCGAGCGCTCTGGTCTGAGCGTCCGGCTCTGAATCAGGGCCATAGTTTTTTATATATAGTTATTTATATAGCTATAGGTATAGTGATAACACTGTGGTGAACACTGATGGTGAGCACAATGCTCTGTATAGTAAATTAGTAATACTGAGTATACACGGATAATGGTCACACACAGGACTATGTGTGTGTTTATAATTAATTTTCTTTAGCTCTCCCCCAGTAACACCACTCACAGTTCCGGAACTTACTTTTCTCAAAAATTGCCCTGGTCACACCACACTGTATAATAATACACTTTGGCCCCGTTGGCAGTAGCAGTAACCGCAGCCCCCCCCCTTTGCATTCATGGGTGCATGGCTACTGCTGTGGCACCTTTGTTAACTGTACCGCAAGTGGCACCTGTGGTGGGGCATCTGCGCAGTCTATTGATTCGCAGCAGCTGGGGGCTCAGTTGGCCCCCTTTGACTGTGCAATTTTTTCAGATTTTGTTGGTTTTGGGAGCTCCAGGTGGAGCGGTTGCGATGGTCCATGATGGGAGCCCTAATACTGCTACTAATGTGGGCAATATTCTTACACTCCTTCGTAGGATAGTGCAAGGTCTACAATGGCTGGTCCTGTTTTTCTTTTGGTTTCTGTTTCTCTTTCAGAGGCTATGGTTCCAGAGAATGGTGCTCCCACTGGGGATGGAGATATGACTGCAGTTTCTGGACATGGCGAACAGATGGTCAGCTCTGATGAGTCAACTTTTGCGCTTTATGCAGATTGGGTGGCATACTTGGTCAAAGCGACGGAGAAGGCAGAAGCCTAGCTATTCTTTCGTATTGGAGGACCCAGATGAAGCCGTACATTGTTCTAACATTCTGTTTCGGGCCAGGCATGCCCCTCGTGTCAGAACATGCTTGCGTAATCCTTGTCGCATTTTGATTAGTTGCGTTTTTACAATTTGGCCCTGCTTGCCTAGTCAGATCAGTGATATTTGCCCTTCTGCTGTACAGCATATTATCTAGCCGGCATGGAGGGGCTAGCATATCGATCCTTAGCTCCCGGGACCTTGCAATTTATCAGGTTGCTTGGTTGGCATTGCGTTGATTTTCGGCCTATGGAGGGAATCGAGGTAAGACCAGTAGAAAGCTTATTCTTGCTTTTGCATAGAGCTTGTTTGCATTGGGACAGGTCCAGTGCTATAGTGATAATGATGTTAGCAGGCCTGTCCCAATTTTTTCTGTGTCTTGGGCTGGGAGGACCTTTCAGAGTGTTTCTTGGTCAAGAGAGCTTTGAAGCGATGGGCCAAGTTGGTCCCTGCTCCTCCTGTTGGTCAGAGCCCACTCTATTTGCATCTTCCTGCGTGATTATTACAAGTTTTTTTTCGTCAGTTTTTCGTTTTTTTACAGTCCGGATTGGTGGAGCTGCATCGACTGTTGCGTCGGGTTTTTTCCGTTGCTCAGAGTAATACCATGAGCTGAGGGAAATCTAGTGCTTATAAACGTACCTTAGACTTCGGTAAAATTTTGCTTTATAGCCTAACTTGAGGACTAGCTACTCATCATATTTGGGGGTCCTGAGGAATTTTGTTTTACCACTAGTTTATAACTTAGGCTGCATGCTGGCTGGTAGATGTTTTGTGTTTTGCTTCAGGTCAAGTTAGGATCTCCCCTCCCCGCCCAGCTCTCTTTATCTGTTTTAGGCTTCTGTCTTTGCTACTCTTTTCTTTCCTATTTGTGTTTTTGTTGTGTATTTATTTGATATACAGGATTTATTCCAGTTTTGGAGAGGGTTAGATGGTTTAGGGGTTTTGGGGTGTTTCATTTCAGCTCCTTTGGAGACAATCATTGCCATGTGCCCCCACAGCAGGTCTGGAGAGCTGGTTTTGTCTCCTGGGGCCATAGAGGTGGTCAGAAGATGGATAAACCTGGTTGTGAGTTGCAGTGTCCGGGGTTTTGGAGGAGTGGTCCTTTTACATGCTTTGATTAGGTCCATGGATGTTCCTCTTTAAAGGATGGATGGTGCATTGGAATGGAGTTATTGAGGAGTTAGTTGGAAGAAGTCAAGGTGTTGTAGATTAGGGTATGGTGGCGGTGCAGTTCTTAGCTGGGAACCGCTGTTGGTGGGAAAGAACGGTAGCAGTCGCCATCTGTCTTTGGAGCTTGAGGTGCTCTCTCTTCCAATACATTGCTTAGGCTGATTTTACCCTGCTGGGGTCAGCGGCAACCACCTTACCAGGTGGGCCTCGCGTCGTGTCATTGGGGTGGGAGGGGAATACCTTGGGCATGGTAATGGGCTGGCTGCTTGCCTCCCATTTAGAAGGTCAGTGTGAGTATGCAGTTGGTGATCTTTGTGGGGCTGTTCTTTCTGCGCCACCATACTTTGTCTGTCTTTCTTTATTCTTCTATCAGTTAGTTCAGTTATAAATTAAATAGTTAATTAGTTTAAAAATAAATAAAGCTGACCTTCCTTTCCCCTTATACAAGCCTCTGTGTCATTATTTCATTATGATTATGGTTGATGGTTTACCCTGCACTTTTAGGAAGGAACACTCATCAGGCGATGGGGAGTTTAGTTTGATAATATAATGTGCTTTTTTTATTAAACTTTTGGCTGTCAATTATTTACTAGTACCAGCAGCTGGCAGATATTCTGCTGATGACAGGTCATGAATTATATAATATACATTTTCTCTCAGTCTGTCTTTTAACCATGTAGATTATCTTGCTGTTATTAGTGCTAAAGTTATTCAAAAACACTTTTAATCCACACGGGATCATCATACTGATTATAACTAGTATAATAAAAGTTATGCTTTAATAGCTTGGGGTAATAGATGTGGGGTAATTCTAATACACATGTGATCTCTTGTCTGTAGTTGCAGGCAGCCTTGAACCTTGTTTTACTACTTTATGCTAATACAGGTATCCGTTCAAAGAAGGCGGGGGTTCGTGCGTGTGCAAGCTGAGACCCCTGCCCCTCATGTATTGTTTGCCATCTGCTGCAACCATCATCAATATTAGCTGCACCAGCTGGGTGCAAGAGATACGTCAGAAACAGGATTCGCTTCCCCGTACAAATGACTTATAATCGCACGGAGCTTTTGATACACGTCCATGCTACACTGACATGTCAGGGTGGTTACGTGCAATTGCTTTGCCACCACCCAGTTACTGCTCCGAAATGTCCTGTTTCACAGAAAGACCGATCCGAACAAGTTCTGTACAACTCAGAATAGGATGGACATATGCAAAGGTGTGTAAATTCGCATCTATGCATGTGCTGTATGCAAAAACTCGCCATTTGCATTCATGAACAGAGATCTGTGCGACTCTGAATTCGCTCCATAATGTGTTCTATTCTGCCAATATAATCAGTTTTGAGATTCCCAGTGCCAATGGTTAGTAATAGCATTTAACCTATTCTTTCTATTTTCTTCAGGGGTTCCTTTTATACAAGTTGTTAAGTTTGTGACTTATATTTCAATAAAGGTTTTCATAGTAACCTGGACACAGTGAGTGTTGCATGCTTCTTTACTGTAAAACTGCAGAAAAACAAAGACACAGAATAGAGATTCATACGCCAACTAATACACACACAAAAATAAGATTTGTTGTAAAATTCCACCAGAATACATACACTGCAATTGGAACTATATACACCACATTCCTCCCAACTTAGATAAATGCAGACATAGAAAGAGGTTAACACTATGCAATGTATATGTGACAGCAGAAGGCTACAAATCAAGCCTTTGTGGTGCTTTACGAACTCTGTCTGTGTAACAACATTTAAATCCCCGAGAGACAGACATCTCCATCGAAATCACACTAGAAGGTTTAGAATCAATTGTTGTCACTAAGGCAACCTCATGCTCAGGTGACTCCATAACAGGCTTGGGAACAGTCTCTGTAGCAGACCCAGAGGGGTAAACATAAATGCCCACATCACTTGCTTGGCTATGTCCAGGTGGTGACGTACAGTCAGTTTGCCTCCTTGCCTCAATTATTTGATCAATGTGGTGACGCCACAAATCTTCCACTTCAATCACGTACATCAGAGGGCCGGATTTGGAAGAAACTATTCCCAGTTGCCATTTTTCTCCTCTGTAATCATGGACAACCACCTCTTGACCAATGTCGAAGGTCCGAGTAGGTTTCTGATAAACAGTTTGAAACTGTTTGTTGTGTACCTTTCATCTTACATCTGGTTTTATCAAGTCCCACTGAGACCGCAAGTTCCATTGCATAAAGAGAACAGCAGGTGGGTGACCGGTAGTGGAGTGCTCAGTTCTACGATATATAAACAGAAAGTTGTCAATCTTTTGTTGCAAAGGGAGATGTTCATTGTGCATGGACTTGATAGCTTTTTTGAATGTTTGTACAAATCTCTCAGCCAAACCGTTAGTTCCTGGATGATGTGGAGCTGATGTAAAATGTTTAATGCCTTTGTTTCGCATTAACTTTTTAAATTCTGTGGCCATTTTGAATGAGCATCCCCTGCAATAAAAAACATACAATCATTGAATGGACCAGCAAAGTCAATATGTACCCGCTGCCATGGAGATGATGGCCATTCCCAGGGGTGTAACAAGACTAAGGGTGGTGAATTTTTAACTCTTTGACATCCTTCATATCCTTTTGTCAATGTTTCATTTTGACCATTGATTTCTGGCCACCACACATAGCTTCTAGAAAGACTCTTCATTTTCACAGTGCCCAGGTGACCCTCATGTAAATTTTCCAAAATTCTGTTTTGCAGTTTAGGTGGTATTACCACTCTGGACCCACACAATAGAGTTCCTTGATAGACAGAAAGTTGATCTCTCCTGGCCAAACACCCGTAATATTGAGCATTGCCATGTTTAGGCCAACAAGAGTTAAGTCCATTACTTTAGATAACACCGGGTCTTTCCTTGTTTTCCGATTGATCATGTTATTGATAATAGGTAGCTGTTCAATCATCATATTGTGATACATTTCCAGGGGGTCTCTAACATTGTTCTCCTCACTTTGGGGCAAGATGGAATGCGATAGACCATCAGCATTGCCATGTAGTTTTGTTCTATTAAACTCAGTCATATGTGTGTGCACCCAGGAATAATGACCAACATTGAAGACGAGCAGCAGTCATGGCTGAGACTCCCTTTTGGGGGTTAAAAATCAATACCAATGGTTGATGATCAGTTATTAATGTAATCCTTTGTCCATACAAATATTGATGAGATTTCTTTACTCCCCATACTAGACTTAAGGCCTCTTGATCAATTTTAGCATAATTCTTCTCTGCTACTGTCATGGACCGTGAAGCAAACGCTACTAGTTTCTCACTTACATCTCTTAGTTGATGTGACAACACTGCTCCAGTGCCATATGGTGAGGCATCACATGCCAGTCTGATGGGCAGTTTTGGATCAAAATAAGTATGGACTTTATCAGATGTAATCAATCTTTTTGTTTCTGAGAATGCTTCCTGACAGTCTTTTGTCCACTTCCAATGTGCATTTTTCTGTAGTAGGGCATTTAGTGGGTGTAGTACTGTGGAGATGTCTGGTAAGAACTTGTGATAATAATTCACTAGGCCCAAGTAAGATCTCAGTTGTGACACAGACTGGTGCCGGGGTGCTTGAAGTACTGCTTCAATTTTATCAGTAGACTTGAAAAAATGCACATTTGTCTTTATTTACTTCTAGTCCATATTCCTGTAGTCAGGTTAAAATGCTTTCCAAATTATTTAAATGGTCCACATCATCTTTGCCTGTTACAATTTTGTCATTGTGTTCCTGGTATTCCTTGTAGGACTTGATCCATTGCTCTCTGCCATAGAGTTGGGGCGGAAGATAGTCCAAACACACGATGGTTATATTGTAATAAGCCTTTGTGTGTATTGATGGTTAGGTATTTCTTGGACGCGTCCTCTATTTCCATCTGTAAGTACGCTTGAGTTAGGTAAATTTTGGTGAAGTGATCGCCCCCTGAGAGAGCAGCAAAGATGTCCTCTATTTAGCAAAGGATACTGTACAGTACGTAGTACTGGATTTCTTGTCATTTTGAAATCTCCGTAAATGTAGATACTTCCCACTTTGTATTTTTTTACTACCGGAACTATAGGCGAAGCCCATTCACTCCATTCTACAGGGGAGAGTATATACTGTAAGAGTCTTCCAGTTTCCGTAATTCCTCCTCAACACCTTGTTGGATATTATATAGTACTGTACGAGCTTTATGAAACTTTGAAACGGCACGTGGATCCAACTCCATACTGGCCTTAATGCCTTTTAACGTGCATATCCCCAGTTGGAAGATGGGTTGTGCTACAGCTAACAATTTCGAAAGTCCTTTAGTAGCTGCATCACTTTTGGATATATTAGATGTGGCAGGCTATAACATGTGAATGGACTGCCAATCAAGTTGAATTTTCCTAATCCATTCGCGGCCCAGTAGTGCCGGTCCACCCTGTGGAAGTACATATAAATACAGCTTATGGGTATTGACTTTGTATTTCAGAAACACTTTTATTTTTCCCAATGGGGACACTGATTAACACGTATATGTGCGGAGTGCTACTGATGTTTTCTTTAAAGGAATCTCAGCAAACAGACACTTGTAATCACTTGCATTTATCACTGGCAGAGCAGAGCCTGTGTCTAATTCCATTTTTAAGTCAATGCCTGCTACTTCCAAAGTGACCCAAATCACTTGGCGCTCTTTTGTCGTTATAGAGTTCACCTCTAGGCTACCTAAACCTTTTTCTGTCCCTGTACTATCAGTAGAGTCGGACTCATTGTCATCTACCTTATGCACCTGGGGTGCTGTATATTTTCTCCTATGGGCTTTGGGTACTTGCAGGAGGTTGGGTGTTTTCCCTGACTGGCACACCCTTTCAATATGGCCTCTTTTCTTACATTTTCTACATATTTTGTCTTTAAACCAGCACTGACTGGCATCAGTGATGCTGTGAGGACTTCTCACAGCAGACACAGGACTGTCTATAATTCCAATGAATTGGATTAGTAGTACATTCTGGTCCATTTTGTTGTAATTCGGATGCATCCCTGGTTGCAGTCTCCATTGAAGTAGCTATGGATAGTGCCCGCTCTAAAGTCACTTCAGGCTCAGCCAGCAATTTCTTTTGTATACTTGCACTTGTCATCCCACAAACTAAACGGTCTCTTAGGGCATCTGAATACCCTGCTCCAATCTGACAGTGTCCAGATAATTTTCTCAGTTCAGCAATGCACTCAGACACACTTTCACTTTCAGCTTGGTTCCTTTTGTGAAACCTGAATCTTTCAGCAATTACTAATGGTTTAGGATTTAAATGCTTTTGTAAAATGTCCACAATGTCAGTGAATGACTTGGTGGCTGGCTTCTCAGGTGTTGTTAAACTCCTCACCAAACTGTATGTTTTGGCACCCATTACACAGAGAAAGACTGCTACTTTCTTGTCACCCTGCACAGAATTAGCATCACAGTATAGTTCCACTCTCTCAATATAAGTAGCCCGGTCCTCTATAGTACTATCAAAAGCAGCTATTGTGCCAATATATCCTGACATTTTGCCTTTATGTCCATTTTTCCCCCCTTCCTTAGAGAAAGAATGATATAACTCACGTGCCATTTTATTCAGGCTAGGTCATACTTGCCTGCCCTCCAGATGGGTCCTGGGGAGCCTCCCAAAAATTGGTTCCTGCTCCTGGATTCTCAGAAATGCAGCCAAGCCTCCATCTGCCCCCTCCTCCTTCCCCGCAGTTACAATAAAAACCCCCTCAGTGGGTGGGCCAATGATGCAATTTGCGCTAAATTGCATCATCATGGCCCTGCCCCATCCTTCCCAATGCCGTTAATCTCAGCATTGTGAAGAGGGGGTAGGGCCACGAAGATGTGATCGTGCGGTCACGGCCCATGCTCTGTCCCCAATGCTACTTCATCACTGCATCATGCCCCATTTCAGGTGCGACATGCCCCAATGCCATGGAAGCCTGACAGCTCCCTCCCAAAAGGAGGGAGCTGAAAGTCAGCAATTATGGGCTAGGTGATGCTAGCAGCCTAAATGTGCTGCTACTTTTGCACCCCACAATTATGCTGTGTCAGTCCTCTGGTGCTCCACTGATCACGGGAGCAATACTAAAGAAGAGTTAAATCCTCATGCCAGTGTTAAGTCCCTGGCTTATATTTTATTAAATAAAGGTCTTCATGGTAACCAGGACACAGTGAGTGTTGCATGCTTCTTTACTGTAAAACTACAGAAAAACTAAAATACAGAATACAGATTGATACGCCAACAATACACACACACAAATAAGTTCCGTTGTAACCTTTCACCGGAATACATACACAGCAATGGGAACTGTATACACCATAGAAGTACAACTAATACATTTTTAAAAGGACATTGAGTGGTCTTGGATGCAAGCAGCATTAAATTGCCCATGGCATGGCTTTGCTTATAGTAGCCTCCTTCCTCTTAGTCTTGTGCATGCAGTATTTGAGAAACTGGTACCATAAATATTGGAGAAACCAATCAAAACAATACAGGGATAACATGAGAATTTCTGATACCCACACAGGCTGAAAAATATGGAATAAGGTGCTGTGCCCAAGCAGAGGTCAGGGATGGTGGCTATTCAGGAAATTTCAATAATCAGTCAAAAGGTCAGGACAGGCAGCAATCCAGAGAACAGTCATAACCAGAATCAGCTAAACAGACCCCCAGTATTGGATAACTGCACCTCAGACAGGGATTGAGATGTACAATTGCCTGCGCAATAAAGATGTAAATCATTGAGAAGTTATATATTATGACCGATGTAGGCTCATTATATACAATCATCAAACATGATCTTGGTCTAGAAGCAGTTGCTCTATTTTTAGAAAAAAGTTATCTTATTAGAGAACTTCAAGAATTTTTAAAGAAAGGAGTAAGTTTTATAATAGATAATTATTTCCATTCTAAATATTTTTATTTACAAAGGTAGGCACAGCTATGGGCACCAGGTTAGACCCGAGTTATGCCAACAAGTTTATGGGCATGTGGGAAGCCAAACATTTGTGGAGTAATATCATCTTCGGGGCAAATCTGGTGTCCTGGGCTAGATACATTGACAATATTTTATTTGTATGGAAAGGGGATCGTCAGACCCTGGATAACTTCTGTATGTTTTAAATCAAAATGACTATAATATTAAATTAACATTTTAATTAGTGACACCATGGTAAATGAACCGGAAGTAGCGAGTCTGGCGACTTGCGGTGATTGACGCCGATCAAAAATTAAAGTCTTGAAAATATATATTTTTTAGAGAGATAGGATGATATATGTATATTTAGAATAGATTGTCTCATATGAGACTTATGCTGGCCATGCACTAGCCTGACTTCAGGCCAATTGCCTGATTTTCACTGCATCGTACGATGAATTGTGTGAAAATCGTGTAGCATTTAGGTAGGAATACGATCCAATGCATGGTTCCGCAGCTCTTAAAATGTATCATATGATCAGATGTGCAGCCCATCATATCTATCGTGATCGTATGCAGATTGTGCCGTGTATTTGCACATGCAATGCATTGTGCGTCCGACGGACGTCCAAGTTATGGACGGACAGGTGAGGGAGATCCATGATGCATGCATCTGTCTTTAATAAAATAAATACAGATGCAGGGATGATTCAGTGAGAACCATCCTTGCAACTGTGAAAATTAAAAAAAAAAAGGCGTGCCCCCCCAAAGAGCAACCAGCAGCGGGCTTTTAGTGACCCAGTGCTGGTTGTGCAACATACAGGAGACAAGAGACATAGGGGTCCCTCATATGTAAGCACTACCAACACCAGGGTCTCCAGAACCAGCCCTGGTTACCGAAATATGTAAGCACAACCAGCACTGGGCTCTGACCCAGTTTTGGTTCTGGAAATACAGGGGGAAAATGCATAGGGTACCCTTGTATTTTCCAGAACCAGCACCAGACTTTTTCTAGAGGGGAGCTGATGCCAAAGCCGAGGAGCCCTTTTACCGGGTCCCCAAGCTGAAGCATCAACCCTGACCACTAGTCAGTCCATGCCAGGGATCCCTGGTGAGCTGGGGACCCCCCAATAAAGGGGTCCAGCCGCTCCAGGACACCCCAGGCCTAGGCTGATTGCGGGGCGGTGGGTGCCGGGTTGATAGTGTATAGTGCAAAAAAAGAAGTGAAAACATTGTTTTTACAAGTAGAACTGCAGGTCCCAGCAAGCCTCCTTTGCATACTGGTACTTGGAGAACCACAAAGAAATGCAGGGCATTAAGAGCCCACTGGTACTTGTAGTTCACCTGCAAAGAAATGTTTAAATAAACACAATACACACATACCGTGACAGTATAGTTTTAATACATACATACACACTCACCTGGACACACACCTGGACTGGTCCTCTTGTCCCTGTAGGCATCCTTGGTCTTGATAAAACAAAAAACAAAAAATTCCGACCCACGAACAAGGTACCATCCTAGAAGGATGTTACCTCCCAAATGAATGGCTCAGATGTGGCATTATGCTTTGTAGTGCCATGTCTGAGCATTCATTGGCTGAGAGAGGTCAGCCCCCACCTCTCTCAGCCAATGAACGGCTCCCACCAGTAACCCTGTGGCTCTCACAATTGACTTCCCTACGTTAGCTTACTAACCTTAGCCATTGGGATTCTTCATGTTCGGGCTTCAGGCGTTGGTATTTCAACCGGCAGCTGTTCAGCCGCTGAGATTTCATATCAAACCCATATATATATTTATATATATATATATATATATATATATATGTGTGTGTGTGTATGTATGTGTATTATAAGGGCATAGTCGTGCCCTTATATTAATGGTGAATCTAAAAAAATGGAATTCTCCCATAGAGAACTCCCGAGGGTGGGTCATGGTGTTTAAGAGGCCATACCTCAAAAGCTATTTTAGGTACCAAGCTGAAATTTTTCTTGGGCAGGTAGAACTGTTGCTCGATGCTGCATGAGAAATTTCAGAGCAACAAAAAAAAAAAAAGGATTTTTGAGTAATCTAAAGTTTTAACTGTCAGTTTTTTCTGACACTCTCAATTAAGACCACTTTTCTCCTGTTCTCTATGGGGGATTTTTGGGAAGGCATATATCATGGTAGGGGGCAAATTTAGACTTGGGGTTTGTTTTATTAGGTAGCTATTGTTCCAGGGTAGGTGCTTTTGAGGTTCAGGTAAAGTAGAAAGTTACAGTTGTTAAACTATTACCTCACGTATATACAGATAGGAAGCTTCAACTTGTTGCACAGCCTCAGTTGGTGCCTTCAGCAGGTGTACTCACTATGGCTTCACTTGGGTGCACCAAGATGGCTAGCCAGTGCAGGAGGTAGCAGTGGTGGTCTCGGGGGAAGGAAGCGGACGTTAGCTGCGGACGGGACCCGGGTGTGGGGTAGCGGGCGGTAGCTGCGGCCGGGACCCAGGATAGGAAGCAGACATTAGCGGTGTGGACCGCCCGCACCGCTAATGTCTGCAGGCTGCAGGACCCGGGGGAAGTAGCAGCAGACAGATTCAGGCTCGGATAAGGCAGATCTGTGATACCTGTATGTGTGTATAAATAAACAAACACAGAAGCACGGCAGGATTAGTGAGACCGGTCTGTGCTTCTGTGTTTAAAAAGGAAGAAAACCTGTGTAAAAATGTAAAAAAAATGTTTGGGGACAACTGACATATGCATCCCCCATATTAAGCACAACCAGCACCAGGCTTTTCAGAACCAGTCCTGGTTGCCAAAATATGGGGGACAAATGATGTAGGGGGTCCCCCATATTTAGTGCAACCAGCACTGGGCTCTGAGCAGGTCCTGGTTCTGGAAATACAGGGGAAAAAATGTGTAGGGTTCCCTTCTATTATTCAGAACAAGCACCAGACCCTTTCTAGGGGGGGGGTAATGTCACAGCCAGGGAAGCCCTTTCACCGGGCCCCTGGCCGAAGTATCACCCCTGACTGCTAGTCAGCCCAGGCCTGGGATCCCTGGGGAGCTGGTGACCCTCCAATAAAAGGGTCGCCTTCTCCAGAGTACCCCAGGCTGATAGCCGAGGCTATCCCCGGCACCCCTGGCCGGTGGGTGCCAGGTTGATTATGTAACATGTGGTGCAAGTAAAGAGTTAACAATATTGTCTTTTGCTGTGGAACTACAGATCCCAGCAAGCCACTCCCAAATGCTGATACTTGGAGAACCATAAGTACCAGCATGCAGAGCATTACTGGCCTGCTGGTACCTGTAGTTCCACAGAAAAAGCAATATTGAAAAAACACAGAACACACACACCATAGAAAGTAAAACTTTATTAACACATACAGTACATGCATGCACACATGTACACACACTATCTCACATACTCACCTATGGGGCATATTCAATTAGCCGCAGGGTTTACCCCGCAGCTAATTGTTCGCACTGGCAGGATTCAATTAGCGGGGATTCCACGCACGGGTGTCCCTGAGACCCCGCGCGCGAGTCCCCGCTGTATGACTCTACCTCGCACCTCATGTAGGTGCGAGGTAAAATCAGCGTGAGGCCGCCCTATTCGGCCTCGCGCGAGCGGGTAAAACACACTGATTCCGCAGTTCTCGCGGAATCGGTGTGTTCTCACGCGAGAGTCCTGGTGTAATGACGAGGGGATATAGCTATTTTAATTGAATAGCTAAACCCCGCGTCGCGGGACTTTAGCCTGTCAATTAGCCGTGGGTGAAATCCCGTGGCTAATTTAATATGCCCCTATGTATTCCTGTAGCCCATCGGTCCTCTTCTCCAGTAGATAATGCATTGGGTACATGTGATAAAAAAAAAAATCTCTACTCACTTCCTCCTATGCGTGGATCACGTCCTCTTCATTTCAAAGTGGGCAATGAAGGGTCTTGGCTAAACAAAAATGCGCTTTTCCCGAACCATGGACATTAGTACTGTCCTCTAAGGACAGTACTTCCCGAATAACGGCTCCGCCATGGGATTTCAGTTAAAACAAACGGTCTGGTTTTTTTTATATGTATATATATATATTTATTTTATAGGGTTACTATAGGTACCAGCGGGGCCTTAGTGCCCTGCTTGTTGGTACTTGTGGTTCTCCAAGTACAAGCATGCAGGGGAGGCTTGCTGGGGCCTGTAGTGCTACTGCAAAAGACAATATTTTAACTTTTTATTTTGCACTACACTTTACATAATTAACATGGCACCCACCGGCCAGGAGTGCCAGGGATAGCCCCGGGCTATCAACCTGGGGTGCCCTGGAGAGGGGAACCCCTTTATTAGGGGGGTCCCAAGCTCCCCATGGATACCTGGCCTGAGCTGACTAGCGGTCAGGGTTGATGCTTCGGCCGGGGCGGGCCCGGTGAAAGGGTTCCCCAGGCTGTGGCATTAGCCCCCTGCTAGAAAAAATTTGGTGCTGGTTCTGGATAATACAGGGGAACCCTATGTATTTTTTTCCCCTGTATTTTCAGAACCAGGACCAGCTCAGAGCCCAGTGCTGGTTGCGTTGAATACGGTGGACCCCTATGTCATTTGTCCCCCATATTTTGGCAACCAGGACTGGTTATGAATAGCCCAGTGCTGGTTGTGCTTAATACAGGGGACCCCTACATCTATTGTCCCCTGTATTTAGCACAACCAGTACTGGGTCTCCAAAGCCCAGTGCTAGTTGTTGTTTTTTTTTGGGGGGGGGACAATGCATTTTTTTTTTTTTAATCTTAACTCTTTTATTTGCTCTTTCAATTTTTTAAGCATAGCAGCACAGATGGATATCACTGATCCGTCCATGCACCTGTTTATTTTTATCACACAGATGCAGGCATCACGGATATCCCTGATCCAAGCCTCCATCTGTCTTCAGCCAGGTCGCACTGCCAATGCCTGCTAACCCCCCCCCCCGGGTCACGGCCACAGCTAACCGCCCGCACTGGACAGCCATCTTTGTGCACTCAATTGAAGCCACAATGAGTAAACCTGCTGAAGGCACCAACTGAGGCTACACAACAAGTTGAAGCTTCCTATCTGTATAATGGCACACATTCGTGAGGGGATTGTTTAAAAACTGTAACTTTCTAATTTATCTGAACCCCAAAAGCACCTACCCTGGAACAATAGCTACCTAATAAAACAAACCCCAAGTCTAAGCTCACCCTGTACCCTGACTTGCCTTTTCAAAAATTCCCCATAGAGAACAGCAGAAAATTAGTCCTAATTGAGTGTCAGAAAAAACTGATAGTTGGAAATTTAAATTACTCCCAAATCCTAATTTTTTATGTTTTTGCCCTGAAATTTGCCATGCAGCACCGAGCAACAGTGCTACCTGCCCATACCAAATTTCAGCTTGGTGCCTTCAATGGATTTTGAGGTATAGCCCCTCAAACACCATGCCCCCTGTTTGGAGTTCTCCATGGAGAATTCCATTTTTTTCGAGGGGACCCCTATGTCGTTTGTCCCCTGTATTTTGGCAACCAGTACTGGCTCTGATTAGCCTGGTGCTGGTTGTACTTAATACAGGGGATCCCTACATCATTTGTCCCCTGTATTTAGCACAACCAGCACTGGGGCTCCAAAGCCCGATGCTCCTTGTGCTATGGGGGCATGACATTTTAAATTTTTATATTACACATACATTTTTTAACAGATGCATGGATGGATCTCTCTGATATGTCCATGCATCTGTGACTTATTGATTTGATTTTCTTAGGTGCATGATTTTCTCAGGTGACTTTGTGACACTCAAACTAAAAAAAGCAATGAAATTCCGATCACTAAGGCTGATGCCTTAATGGACTTGTTCCTTGTGCAATACAGATATGGTATGCCATCACACCCTGAGGTTAACTGCAGATTCAGCTCAAAAGTGCCCATAGTAACAGAACAGATGGAAAGGAGGTGCTGCACGTAGTAGGGCTCACAGTTAATTCAACTGCAGATGCATCTAAAGTACAGTAGGAACATGGTGTGGGTGTGTAGTTGCAAACTGTGACTAAAATGGCCACCAAGCAGACACAATTGCTGAGAGAGGCCTGACTTGCGAGTGCTAAAACTTTTGTTTATGTTGAAAACTGATGATGATGACTGAAGCGGGCTGTGTTTGATTGGATGAAAAATGCAAATACACCCATTTATGCAAATACATCAAAACTGCTGCAATACTGTTTAAAAAAGGCAAAATACAAAGCACTGAAAACTCATTTATCATATGCTTAGCCACTTAATTGGCTAATATTTTTTCCAAAAACTGCTCAGAAATTGTTGTTTCATAAGATTAAATTAGGCCAAGAACATCTATTTAAAACTGGTCCAACACGATTGTGTAAAAAAAAAATTTCTGAAACACATAGGGTAAATTTACTGAAGTGACAGTTTTTAGAAGTGAGTTTTAAAAGTGATGTTGCCCACAGCAACCAATCCGATTCTACTTAACATTTAACTAGCACGTTCTAGAAGATATTAGCTAGAATCTGATTGGTTGCTATGGGAAACATCACTTTTAAAACTCTCTTCTAAAAACTCTCACTTTAGTTAATTTACCCCATAACATTATTATCAAATTTTAAACATCAATTACCAATATATATTGCAACATGGTGGCAGTTAGTCCACAGGTGGTACAGCTTAACCAGGTTTCAGGTTTATTTAACCAGGTAGAACAACAAGATGGCATAGAGACATAGGGATGAACAGGTACTATAACACTGTTGGAGAAGCCTAGAGCATAAGAGTACTGCTGCGTGTGTAGTGTGCTGGGCAGCAGGATGTTGTATGCGATGGTGGTTAGTGATACTATGCCCCTTAGTAATAGTGGTGATAGCATAGCAAACTTGTGGTACTGTGTAGGGCTGTATGTGGCACTTATGGATGGGAGTCTCAGAATGCACGTCCATGCTGAGAAACATAGGCACACCAACAGGGTGAGCATGCGTAGTAATGTGAGTCGGAGGTCAGGCATCCTGCTGAGCCACGTCGGGTCCTAGAGTGATTATTGCAATCTACTGGTTTGTTGTCTTTCATGTATGTATTTTGTCCCTTTGTCTCCAAATCAATAAATTAAACCTTTTCATTGCTCATTTCTTTTATAAACTCCAAATAAAGATTATTCTGCTTAATATGTTTTAGGAAACTGTTCATCTTGTCTAGTGAAACCACCCATATAATCAGACTGTCATAGTAATGGTTATTGTTCTGTATTATGTCTTCCTCCCACTTAGCCATAAATAGGTTTACATAGCTTAGGGAAAACTTAGTGCCTACTGTTGTGCCCTACAACTGGTTGTAGACAGATTCTTAAGGTGGGTACACACTATACAGATATAACTGCAGATGATGGTCATTCATGCACACTGAACAGCCATCATCTGTGTCTGGCTGTGGGTCCTGGCGGCCAGAGGATGTGTCTCACCCCCCTCCCTGCGGCTGCTGTTGTGTGTGTACGGGCGGTCTGCAGACATATCTGTCCATTGGCTGTGCAGCAAAGCCAATGCGATATGTCGGTGAACAACGACATTCACCGACATATCGCTGGTACACACTGGCCGATGGGCAGCAGATATATTGGCCAATCAATTGATCGGCCAATATATCTGTTAGTGTGTACCCAGCATTACAGTAAAATACGATGTTTTGTTTGCCACTCTCTGTCAATAGCAGGTCCTGGTTTCTGTGTCTAAGACAACATTTTCCCTAATCGTTGGATTCTGTTGATTAGCTTGGACAAATTTGAAACATAGAAACATAAAATTTGATGGCAGATAAGAACCTCTTGGCCCATCTAGTCTGCCCCCTCCCTTTTTTTTTACTTTTGGTAACCTTAAACCTAATTGATCCTTTGTTCTTTGTAAGGATAGTCTTATGCCTATCCCAAGCATGTTTAAATTGCTCTACTGTCTCTATAGAACCATAGAGTTATTAGTGAGGGATTGTTTGCCTACAATTGTGGGTCATCCTGTTAGTAGATGTTAGTATTTATGGATTTTGGAGAGGGAATAAGTGACAGGAATCCCATGGAGAGGGGGAGTTCTTTCACAAAATTTAACACCTCTATATTTAAAAATCCTTTCAGCACTAAAACTGGATTTAATTATGGTTTAAAAGTTTATTATGGGAAGGTTAATTGCAAAAGGAAAGAGCCAAGGTTTGTCTACTTTTATGGCGCACAAATGAAATTGTATAAAAATTAAATTCTTTATTAGATATGCATTAAGAAGTTCCAATGGGAACATATACCAGCGAAATAAGGCTTACAAAACTAGGTAAGGTATAGTTGTGTAACTATTAGTAATAAGGAAGTGAAAATAAAATCAAAAGTATTTTAGATATCCATGCATTGAAAGCGCAAGTATTATTCTTGCAGAGTTCTGTGTATATTGAACAGGACTAATGGGTATATACAATTACGAAATACCCATTAATTCGGGTTATCCTCTTCACCTCCTAAAAGCATTGGTCATTATTCACAATGTATTAGGATAATTGTGTCTGTCACAGTAAAGATGTTTATTAGATTAAAAAGGATGATAAATTATGTCAAAGTGATTATAACTCAGCTCTAGTGTAGAGGTTATCAGTTTAGTTGTATATAACTGTTGCCGAGTAATATTATACAACAGATATTGTTAATCTCACATAATTTCCTTGGAACCAATTCTGTGGGTTCTTAATCTGGTTTTGCTGCCTCACTATATTTGGCTCATATACAGATGTATAATATCTCATTCACTTAACATATAGTGTTGGCAACTCCTAGATGGTATAATGAGATTGTATTTAGTTTATTATAGTGACAATGTCATTAAATGGAGTTGCTGTTGTTGTAAATAGGATTGCAGAGAGCTATTACATACTGCAGTTAGGCATTTACCAAAACATACTTATAAGGTAATGTTATTAGTCACGGCTTAATCTTGTATAAGTGTGTACATTGACAAGTATAGAATGTCGTCCTATATTTAGACCAAGGACATGTACACCTTAATGCCTTATGACTAGGCAAATAATGGAATTGATATCTAGTGCACTTCAATCAAAGTATAATTTAATCATTACTGTGTTATTTTTATACAGCGGTATCGTTATTCACATCCAATTTTTTAAAGATTGATATTACTCCAGAGTGGAAGCACTAATTGTCCATTATTTTATTTAATTTTTATTCATATTTTACAGCTTTGTTATTATTTATATTTAATTGTGTGGACAAGCAGACACCTGCTCTATCTACTTGGCTGACCTATGGCTGGTTACACCTACGTTCTAATTACCAATGTGTCCTATAACCTGACAGATACTGCTGTGCAGTTAAATGTGTAATACAAATAAAGATTACTAGCACAGACTCACGGGGTGATACAATAGGAGCTTGGTGTAATGGTAATTCATGCCAAAATGTTGCTGTTTCTATTCATTACAACAAACATACATAGGCTATATCTGCTGTGACTGGGTAAACACAGATTCTATCTATTAGCGTGTCCTGTAACTGGACATTAATAACATGGTTTGAAATATATAACATCACAGCATAGATTTCTCACGGCGGGTACGCCGTGTAATTATAACGCCATTCCTATTCATGCAACAATGTTGCTATTTCTACTGATTGCAACAGACATACACAGGCTGTATCTACTGAGGTATCCTGTAACTGGACAAACACAGACTCTATGTATAAACGTGTCCTATAACTGGACATTAAGAACAGTGGTTATAAATATATTATATCACATCATGGATTTCACTCAGGGGCACGCCGACGCGTGTTTCGCTGTTAAGCTTTTTCAAGGCAAGACGATTGCCTACAGTATCCCGGACTATATTCATACTTGTGGACTAATGAAAATGTTTATTCCGGTCACGTGATCTCTCGGACCAATCAAATAATTATTAGTGAAATCATTCTGAGCTCCATGTCTCATTCAGTGCATGATGTCATCTCAGGGTTCTCGGGGGAAAGAGGTGTGTCCCTATTCTCCAATAGGGCTATGAGTGTTCATAGATCCTACAGATAATTTATCTTAGGTCTAACATGAATCAGGAAATCTTTGTTTAGTGTAAATGAACATTTTTATGTGTTAAGAAGTGTATATGTAAAAATAGTTCTTGAATAAATAATACAGTGTAGTTACTTTAAGATACACTGTAGTATTGGTATTGCATATGCATGTTTTTTTCTCCCCCTTTATTTTCCCCTTTTTACTTTATAACAATTTATTTTTATACACGTATCACAATGTATTATTTATTCAAGAACTATTTTCACATATACACTTCTTAACACATCAAAATTTTCATATACACTAAACAAAGATTTCCTGTCTTAAAAGAAACACTTTTTTCTTTGTCTTCTTTTTTTCATGTTATCAATTTAATACATATACACTATTAATATATTGATAATTCTCAATATACTTCACTGAGATAAATGTTACAATTATTTTTTATTTATTTTTGATCTTATTGCTATTTATAATTTCTTATCGTACAAAGGTGTATATATAATTATATATTCTTTCTTCTCCATAATTTATTTTTCAGCTTATATTGGAACATAATTTTAAGATCAAATAATTCCAAATCTATTTAGATTCACCATTATAACCATATTCTCTATATGTACATTGATGGATTTAATGCTAAAATCAATAACTGTGAAAGATCGGGGACACATATATTGTACTTTAAGAAAGTGTATAAACATGTATTCTCAACAGCAGCATCCTCATTGTGAATAGATTTCCAATTGGCTGAAGGGAACACACCCACTACCTTCGCCGTATGGATGTATGATTCATGTTAGACCTAAGATAAATTATCCGTAGGATCTATGAACACTCATAGCTCTATTGGAGAATAGGGACACACCTCTTTCCCCCGAGAACTCTGAGATGACATCATGCACTGAATGAGACATGGAGCTCAGAGTGATTTCACTAATAATTATTTGATTGGTCCGAGAGATCACGTGACCGGGAGCAACATTTTCATTGGTCGACAAGTATGAATATAGTCTGGGATAGTGTAGGCAATCGTCTTGCCTTGAAAAAGCTTAACAGCAAAACGTACGTCGGCGTGCCCGCTGTGTGAAATCCATGCTGTGATAACATATATTTATAACCACTGTTATTAATGTCCAGTTACAGGACACGTTTATAGAGAGAGTCTAATAGATAGAGTCTGTGTTTGCCCAGTCACAGGGTATCTCAGCAGATATAGCCTATGTATGTTTGTTGTAATGAATAGAAACAGCAACATTTTGGCATGAATTACCATTACACCAAGCTCCTATTGTATCACCCCATGAGTCTGTGCTAGTAATCTTTATTTGTATTACACATTTAACTGCACAGCAGTATCTGTCCAGTTATAGGACACATCGGTAATTAGAACGTAGGTGTATCCAGCCATAGGTCACCCAAGTAGATAGAGCAGGTGTCTGCTTGTCCGCACAATTGAATGTAAATAATAACAAAGCTGTAAAATATGAATAAAAATTAAATAACGGACAATTAGTGCTTCCACTCTGGAGTAATATCAATCTTTAAAAAATTGGATGTGAATAACGATACCGCTGTATAAAAATAACACAGTAATGATTAAATTATACTTTGATTGAAGTGCACTAGATATCAATTCCATTATTTGCCTAGTCATAAGGCATTAAGGTGTACATGTCCTTGGTCTAAATATAGGACGACATTCTATGTTTGTCAATGTACACACTTATATAAGATTAAGCCGTGACTAATAACATTACCATATAAGTATGTTTTGGTAAATGCCTAACTGCCAGTGGTGGGCTGGGCCGGGGGGCAGGGTGCCATGTGCTTCCCGGGCCACAGCGCCATGTGGGCCGCGGGCAGTCTGTGTCTCTGTGACACAGCTGCCTGCACCGCGCGTGTAGCGCTGACCGGACAGAGTTCGGTCAGCGCTACACAGTTACTGACAAACATACAGCCGCCGGCGCCGGCAGCTGTGTGTTTGTTTTAAGTAGCAGCCAATGAGAGTCTGTCTGACTGCTGCTGCACCCACTGCTGGAGCCGCTCCATCTTCCAGCTCCTGCAGTGGGTAATGGGAGAGACGTCATTACGTCTCTCCCATAATGCAGAGCGGGCCTGGGAGACGGAGAAGCGGATGGCGACGGCGGGAGCCGGGATTCAGGTAAGTGTTTTTTTTTTATTATTACCTGTGTCTACCGGGGGGTCACTGCAAGGGGGGAAACCACTACTGGGGGCCCTACAAGAGGGGAGACCACTACTGAGGGCACTACAAGGGGGGGGACTACTACTACTGGGGGATCTACAAGGGGGGACTACTACTAGGGGCACTACAAGGGGAAGGGACTACTACTAGGGGCACTGCATAGGGGGGAGGGGGCTACTACTAGGGGCACTGCATAGGGGGACCACTGCTGGGGGCCCTATATAAAGGGCAATACTGGGGGTACTGCATAGGGGGGAGACTACAACTGGGGCCACTATTTAAGGGGCACTGCATAAGGGTTACCACTATTGGGGGCACTGTATGGGGGGTGGACTGCTACTGGGGACACTATATAAGGGGCACTGCACCGGGGGGGACCACTACTGGGGGCACTATATAAGGGGCTTACTACTGGGGACACACGGGGCACTGCACCGGGGGGGACCACTACTGGGGGCACTATATAAGGGGCACTGCATAGGGGGTATCACTACTGGGGGCACTACTGGAGGCACTATATAAGGGGCACTGCATAGGGGGTACCACTACTGGGGGCACTGCATAGGGGGTACCACTACTGGGAGCACTATATAAGGGGCTTACTACTGGGGGCACAAGGGGCACTGCACAGGGGGGACCACTACTGGGGGCACTATATAAGGGGCTTACTACTGGGGGCACAAGGGGCACTGCACAGGGGGGACCACTACTGGGGCATTGTATAAGGGGCACTGCATAGGGGGGATCACTACTGGGGGCACTACTGGAGGCCTGCATAAGGGGGTCCTCTCCTGGGGCGCAGGGGGGCACTGCATATGGGCACCACTACAGAGGGCTGCCCCTAATCTTTATTTTTACTTTACATTAATCCCATATGGACCCGTCTCCTCCCTGGAACACTTGAAGGGGGGTGGGTTGCGCCGTAGCACGCACATGCTCCGGGCACCCTGGCTACACGCTACTCCTCTGCCAGGGCCGCCTGCATGCATTTGCGCCCCAGGCTAAAAGTTGCCAGCCAGCCCCTGCTAACTGCAGTATGTAATGGCTCTCTGCAATCCTATTTACAACAACAGCAACTCCATTTAACGACATTGTCACTGTAACAAACTAAATACAATCTCATTATACCATCTAGGAGTCGCCGACACTATATGTTAAGTGAATGAGATATTACACATCTGTATATGAGCCAAATATAGTGAGGCAGTAAAACCAGTTTAAGAACCCACACAATTGGTTCCAAGGAAATGATGTGAGATTAACAATAGCTGTTTTATAATGTTACTCGGCAACAGTTATATACAACTAAACTGATAACCTCTACACTAGAGCTGAGTTATAATCACTTTGACATAATTTATCATCCTTTTTAATCTAATAAACGTCTTTACTGTGATCTTTTTAGGAGGTGAAGAGGATAACCCGAATTAATGTGTATTTCGTAATTGTATATACTCATTAGTCCTGTTCAATATACACAGAACTCTGCAAGAATAATACTTGCGCTTTCAATGCATGGATAGCTAAAATATTTTTGATAAGAAATGAATTCACACGGCAGGGCTTCTTCTTGATTTTATTTTCACTTCCTTATTACTAATAGTTACAGAACTACCCCTTACCTAGTTTTTTTTAACCCTTATTTCGCTGGTATATGTTCCCATTGGAACTTCTTAAGGCATATCTAATAAAGAATTGAATTTTTATACAATTTCATTTGTGCGCCATAAAAGTAGACAAACCTTGGCTCTTTCCTTTTGTAATTAATGTTGTATCTCTTTGTCGATTGGCAGCACCCCCTTTCGGAATTTTGACAAGAAACATATCAAATATGGGGTCAGTTTAATTATTATCATAATAAGTGTGCAGGTGTATATGTTCCCTTGTTTTGTATGCTATTATGGGAAGGTGCATAGTGAAGCATGCTCTCCAATTCATTATAGCGAAGTACAAGTGCTCTATACTGTTACATTGCATTGGACTAGGCAGATGAAGTCCTCCAAGATACTTGTATTAATATAAATGTTGGGTTTCTGCTTCTTCCTGCAGGTAATGGTTGGTCCAAAGTTAAAGAAAAACAACGTTATGTTCTTTGTAACATTTATAATACAGTGTAGAATACCCATCTAGGCCTCGGCTTTTGCAGGAGGGCAGCTGAGAAAGCTATATACTGTCTGTAAGAATCAGTCTTAGCAGTTTATTTGTTATATCCACCACAGCAATCCAGTCACTCATGGCAGAGTCCCCTATAGTCCTTGAGATCAAGGACAATTGTGGCAATTACCCTTCTTAACTAATTATATATATAGCTATTGCTTTAAAGTAAACACTGTGCATGTAGGGCCTGATTCAGAGATGTACGCTAATGCCACCTCCGCCGCTGCATATGTGCACGTAGCTGCTATGTGAAAACATGGAAACGTCGCAGCGGCTGGGAGATGTAGTGAGGCGACAACCTGCCGCTTTGCAAATCAAAGCATCTGCGTAAAATGTTGCAGCGTCTGTGTACAAAGATGCAGCATTGGTCGCAGATCATTCTATTGTCGCAGTCCTGGGTAAGCCAATGGTCTCGCAGAAAGGCCATTGGGAATGAGACGCCGGAGCCATATTACCTCCAGTACAAGATCGCAGTCACAGGATATGACACGCCCCCCCTCCCCCGAAACGGTCACAACATGCCCGCGTTGTTTGCCGTCACTCCCCCAAATGGTCCCTGATTGTAAATCAAACCATGAAGGATTACGGTAATGAACCTTGACGCATGCGCTGTGCCACTTAGGTGCACGCATGGTTTACTGATAATTGCTCAACTGCGCAACCGTGGGCATTGCATGCATCTGTGAATCATGCCCATAGTGAGAAGCAGAAGAGCCTTTAAATGATCTAAATGGAGGTTACAGTACCGGCCACTAATCCCTACTAACAACCAAATATATTGATCCTATGCTCAAGTTCTGTTCTGTTTTACTATAGCCATGATCTTTATTATTTGTGCAGCTCCTCTTTGTTTAGACACCAGGAGAGTGTACATAAAGGGCAGCAAGCATGGATTGGCTTTACTCATTTGTTTGATGATTATGGCCGTGTTATTGCTCAACACTGTAGATACCTGTATTAAAATTTGCATAGATTTGAGAATAGCATAGTGTAGATGGCTCTCTGCAAGTAACATGTTCTTAGCTCCATCTAGTGTCAGATATTGAATACAACAAAACTCTTGAATTCTCTTCATTTTATATATATATCAGTCTCCAATCCATCAAACCATCCCCCAGCTCTGCTTATTCCTAAAGTCTGTGGCATCCACTAAGATCTGTTTTTTACTGAAACAATACCCCATACTGTAACACAGTCATTACACCTTTAATAATATAACACTGGTCAAACATGTATATTACTATTTATGGAATGTAGCTAATACCTACCTACTTTTTTCTTCTCCCAGAGATCCCGAAGAGGAGATGTGTTTGGCCAGTGCGGATGGTGGATTCTTGTGAATATAGTCATCTTACAATTTGACAGAATAGCTGACTTCAGCAGCACGTGGTCTTGCAGTCCTTTACGTGTATCTGGTTGCCTAGCACTAGACGATTCCTGAACTCTGAGGAATGGACTGTGCAATCCACCTTTCAGTGTCAGAAGCTAGCTAGTCGTTTTTGATATCTTCTTGGCATTAGGAATGGATATTGGAAGCTGATGGTTTGCAAACATCGATGTTTCAGATTTGATTGAAGTACTTTTTCCAAAGGAATTCGATGGTTGCCAGACCTCGGATGCAGCTTTCCGATGCCCATCTGATGGCTGGCTGTGGGCAGGCCAGCCAAGAGCAGCGGTGGGCCCGGGTAACAGGGGGCATGGCCTAATTGCGGGAGGCGTGTCCACTCCCCCTTTCCCGAAAAAAAAAGTTTTGCACGCGCTGGGGAGGGGGGAAGGGGCCCTCTGAACCCTCTCAGCCCGGCTCAAAGCCAGGGGGGGCGATCAGGGTGATCGCCCCCCCCCCCCCACAGGCATAGGAGACTGCTGTGGCTGCTGCTCAGCAGCCACGAGCAGTCTCCCACTGCAGCTCAGCACACGCTGCGTGCTGGGCTGCTGTGAGGGAGGGGGGGTGGCGTTGGACCCGGGCCCATGCCGGACCCCTCAGGAAGCCTGGGCCCGGGTAATCTGTACCTGCTCCCCCCTCTCTCGGCGCCCCTGGCTGTGGGGGGCACATAGCATAGCAGAGCAACTGGTGTGCTGGAGGAGAATCAATGCCGTGCGCATGCGCATGGCATCTATTCTCAGTGTAGGGGGAGCCTGGGCGCAGCCCAGCAACTCGGAGAGATGCTGGGCACACCCCCACAGTGATGTGGACAGGGGTGCCACAATGCTTTGCCCCTTTCACAGAGGCTCCGCCTCTTTTCAGCCGTACGTATAACCATCACGATGGTTATACTATTTAATGGTTGTGATGCGATGTGATGCGATGGCCAGTTGCCATTGCATCGCTGGATTTGATGTTGGAAATCCGGCAATCATTCGATGTCAGGCTTCTGATGTCCATCCCTACTTTTCCTCAAGCAGAGAGACAGTGCAGGTACAAATCCACTATACATCTGGGGCATACATTGTAATATAATCAAAAAAGAGGGAGAAAAATGTTGTTGAGTGATGTACTAAAATTAAAATGTAACCTTTATTATATGCATGTAAAATACATCAATGTTAAAACAGTGAAATAAAGAAATAGAATTGTGTTAATAGAAAAGAAAATAGTGTGAATTAAAATATTCGGACCACATGGAGCTCTTCTGATGACCTGAATTGTTATGTTTAATTATAAATGTGAATCCATAATGTAACACAGGAACAGATAAACACAAATTTTTTATCACATGTGTATGTTTCTGTTTTCAAAATTTCTAATTGTTTGTATAGATATTGTTTATATATGTTTCAAGAATCAATATTCTCATGGAATAAATATCTATAAAGAGACCATACTTTGTGCCTCTTACTAGAAACCATCAGAGAAAATAATTTATAGCCTGTCACTATGTCAAATTGTCCAATAAATGGTTCTATTAAATCAGACACAATGATAGATTTATATGAGACAATAGTATGCTCCTTTTCTTATTATTGTATTCCTGTAGATTCAACAAAGAGTTAGTGGGTTTATTTGAGATATATATAACGAATAGCGTGTGTCCGGCACTCAAGGGTATAAATAATCCACAACCTGCTCCGGTGCCTATCCAGATAGTGTATATGGTAGATGTATGGTGGGTGGCACTCGGAGTCTCTGCAACAAAGAAACAAACGCAGAAGCAGTCTGTGTAGTCAACGTTTCAGTGGAATAAGCCCTTTTATCAACACATGTCTTGATAAAAGGGCTTATTCCCCTGAAACGTTGACTACACAGACTGCTTCTGCATTTGTTTCTTTGTTGCGGAGACTCTGAGTGCCACCCACCATACATCTACCATATATATATATATATATATATATATATATATATATGTATATATATATATATATTAGCTTTATAGATAACCACCTATAATCATAGGGCAATCTATATCCTTGCCTCTCCTTAGGATAGTGCAATCATATTGCTTATATTTGTGTGATCATAATGGAGTGTTAATGCAAGCATTTCATATTCAGGACGGACATCCTGTAATACTGGGCTCCAACATAACAGAGGCAAGATCACAATATATATGAAACGATGTTATATACATCTAGCTATTTTTCTCATGTGGTGCAGTCATAGTACTGTTCATATGGGTTATTGGAGAGAGGTAATCGCTTTATCCTTTTTCTGTCCCTATTTCTCCTTAAATGTAAAATAAGTCTCGTGCAATCTAAATCCTTTATTAAGCAGCTTGGTAATGGAGGTCTTCAAGTGAGATAATGTATACTCGGCTGCTACCCCATATAATGTTAGTGCGCTATATCACAGGTCGGACAAGGGAAACCACCCGTCTTTGGTTGTTTCCCCCATATAATATAATCACAATGTTAACAGGGGATATTTATATTTCAATTCCCCTTATAGGGATTTTTGTATCTCAACCCCTCTTTCTCACTGTGCACCATCAATAAGCAGGGAACACAGTTCACGAGGGACCGACTTTATCTGACTGTTTCACCGATCAGACTAATTGTGCTACTAATCACAAGGGGATTATGTGTCTCAATCCCTCATAGTGCCGATTGAATAATAATCAAATCCCACTAGCAATAATATCAATGTCTATTTGACATCTTAATACTTTTTAGACATAGGTCTGAGAAGAGCTCCGTGCGGCCGGTACAAGCCGACGCACGTTTCACTGAATAGCTTTTTCAAGCCAAGCCGTGTGCTTAGCAAGTACCATCTTTTATCCTGGGTGATTTCAAAATACCCAATTGTTGACTACCACGTCATATATTCTTCTATCCAATCTTCAAGTCTGATTCTCGTAACATCAGTTCAGATATCTCCGTACCTATTGTAGTATGATAGCACCCCCTGTCTCGAAACTACAAATAATCAATTAAGATATATGATATAAGGGGCCCATCAGTATATATATATATATATACACTACTGATCTTCATGAGAAGTAATACCAGTGCGGATTGATGTATTTGTTTTTTAGTGGTATTGCATACACTAGTGATTTATCTTGTTTCTATATACTAACATATCTATCTATCTCGTTTGTATATACTAACATATTATCTATCTATCTATCTATCTATCTATCTATCTATCTATCTGTCTGTCTTAGTATCTATCTACTACAGTATCTATCTCATATCTATATACTAATGTATCTATCTAACTATCTTGTATCTCTATACTAACGTATGTATTTCATATCTATATACTAATATATATTTCAATCTATTTATCTCAAATCTATATATTAATGTACCTCTCTTATATCTATTGTAACAGGGTCATAGTAAATAGAACACACAATAGGCAGGTTCACAGTGAGACAGTGCCTTTTAATTGTAACAGACACTGCACTTTAACATACACAGACAGAAGCCTGGACAAACAGGCACAGACAGAAGCCTGGACAAACAGGCACAGTAATTAGACATGAGGGTGTAAGTAAATGACCCAGCACCAAAGTGCTAGTATTCAGTCTCCTGAATACTAGCACTTTGGTCAGGGCCGGTTCTAGACATTATGGAGCTCAAGGCTAAAGTTCACAGTTGCGCGCCTCCCCCCCCCCAAAAAAGGCTCTACTGCGCACTGAAAGCGCATGCGCTTCCGGAAAGGGAGCATGTCCTCGCGGACCACCCCCAATTCATCACACTGTGGGGCATGCCCAGCACTTACGAAGGTGCTGGGCTTCACCCAAGCTCTCCCCTCATGGCAAATAATTGCCATGTGCAGTAATGCGCCTTACACAGTAATTCCCGTTATAAACACATTATGCCACATGCAGTAATGCCCTTTATAAACACCTTATGCCACACGCAGTAATGGCCTGTATAACATATTATGCCACACGCAGTAATGCCATGTATAACTCATTATGCCATACGCAGTAATGCCCTTTATAACACATTATGCCACACACAGTAATGGCCTTTATAATACATTATGCCACATGTAGTAATGGCCTTTATAACACATTATGCCACATGCAGTAATGCCCTGTATAACACATTATGCCACATGCAGTAAGAACCTGTATAACACATTATGCCACTCGCAGTAATGCCCTGTATAATACATTGTGCCACACACAGTAATTCCATTTATAATACAGTAGCCCCAATTCAAATTCCGCTACACATTAGTCCCTTATTCATGTTAAGACACACAGTGGTGCCCCTTTTACACAATGCCCAAATTAGTGCCCCTTATACACAAGGCCCACAGTAGTAGTGCCCTTAATACAATGCCCACAGTAGTGGTGCCCCTAATACAATGCCCACAGCAGTGATGCCCCTTACACAATGGCCCCGGTAGTGGTGCCCCCCATGAAGTGCCCTCAGTAGTGCCCGCAGTGGTAATGCCCCCATTGGTAATGCCCACAGTGTTAAACCCCCCATTGGTAAAGTCCCCTATAGTAGTGCCCCCATTGGTAATGCTCCCAATAGTAGTGCCCACAGTAGTAATGCCCCCTATAGTAGTGCCCACAGTTGTAATGCCCCCATTAGTAGTGCCCCCTATAGTAGTGCCTCCAGTAGTAATTCCCCCTATAGAAGTGCCTCCAGTAGTAATGCCCCCTATATTAATGCCCCCTTATAGTCATGCCCCCAGTAGTAATGCCCTATAGCCATGCCCCCTATAGTAATCCCCCCTATGGCCATGCCCCCAGTAGTAATGCCCCCCTATAGCCATGCCCCCAGTAGTAATGCCCCCCTGTAGCCATGCCCCCAGTAGTAATGCCCCCCTGTAGCCATGCCCCCAGTAGTAATTCCCCCATATAGTAATCCCCCTTATAGCCATGCCCCCAGTAGTAATGCCCCCCTATAGCATTGCCCCCAGTAGTAATGCCCCCCTATAGCCATGCCCCCAGTAGTAATGTCCCCCTATAACCATGCCCCCATGCCTCCCTTCTGAAAAAAAAAAACTATTAAAATACAAACACAATACTTACCTTAGGCCCCGCTCCTGCGTCCGGCAAGACCGCGGCTCCACCACGGATCTATTGGAGAGACATCATGACGTCCCTCCCATAGTGCTCTCTGCTGGAGCCGGAGCTCAGGAGTGAGCTCCGGCTCCACAGATCTATGGGAGAGAGGTCATGATGTCCCTCCCATAGTGTTCTCTGCTCCGGTTTTTGGCTGCTGCTGCCGGGAGGGAGCCGGGTGCCCGCTGATAACAAATATCAGCGGGCTCCCGGCAAATGGAGCCTCCCTGCGGCGGCTAGCGTGGGGGAGACCGGCGCTGGGGGGTTATTTTAGGGGCCGGTGCTCTGGGTGACGACCCTGTTAGCCCGCCCCTAGAACCTCCACTGACTTTGGTAGAATGCGGTAGAATGCAGCCACAATCTACTATGTTCCTTAGCACAGCTAGTTCAGCAAAGTCCGGGCACTAATGAGACTCCAGGCTATTCGCTAGCCGCTAGTCGGCATCAATGCCCAGAACATCGGGTGGATGAGGGTTTTAAATCCTTCCTGTCATCCAGTGATGACTTCCAGCTGGACCTGTGCATTCGGCTTTATCAAACATCCGGGACAATTTGTCCACATTTCTATGTTGAGCTCCAGGCTAATGTTGTACGACAAATTTATATTGTTGAATGGTCAAGAACCAACATGTAACCTCTTTGTTGAGGTGCATCCACCCCAAGGGTGCGTGATCCGTGACTAGGACAAACTCTCTTCATAGGAGATAATACTTTAGGGCTTCTATTTGGCCATTTTATCACCAAACATTCTGGATCCACTATAGCGTACTTTGGAGTTCATTCAGACCCGCTCACTAAGATGCGAACACCCGCTACTGCCGATGGTATGCATTGTGCGCATGCATATGCATCGCAGTACACATGCGCATACCATAGCAAAAGTTCACAATGCGTTCGCTTGCTGTTCATAGACAGCCCAGCAGAGTGAGTGACAGGGGAAGCCATTTGTGGGTGGTGTTAGGGGCTGACCATGTAAAAAGGGGAGTGGAGGTGCGAACGCAGGCGTTTCAACGGCGTTTTAGAGGTGTGCATAATTAAGAGACAGCATCATAGTACATGTCACCTGGCTGGTTTTTACACTGAAGTGCTCGCATTGCTTGCGGCAGAATATGGTTAACCTCAACCATATGATCATATGATCATATGATATGACCATATGATCAACCACTGTGATCGCATCCGATGTTACTCGATGTACCATTGGTTGCATACACTTCCTGGAGATGACGTGCACAAGTGGGCATTTTAAGACAGGCCCGTCGGCATCTGCATATACTATGTGATCGCTCTCAAAGAAATACTGGGCGTGCTAATGCATTGCTGTGTGATTGCCCTGCCTACACAATTTGCATACACATCGTGCGAGCGTTCGCATCTAGCGAGCGGCTCTGAATCAGCTCCTTTGTTTTGTGTGGCAGCAGTGTCCTACTTAAGTAAAAAATTGGCTTCTTCTCACCCTTCAATGGACTGTGACAAAACAGCTCCCAAGCTTGTTGTGGAGGCATCTGTTTGCAGGACAAAGGGTTTTTGGAAATAGAACACAGGGCCATCCTCATATCTTCCCATGCTGCCTTGGCTGTTTTGGACCAGAGGATTCTTTCCGGCTGAGTCTTCTTAAGGGTTTCAGTCAATGGTAAAGCTCTGGAAGTGAAATGTGGATTGAAACTGTGGTAATAACCCAACAGCCCAAGGAAAGTCCTCATTTGTTTATTGGTGGAGAGTCTTGGCCAGGACTTAACCACCTCCACTTTCTGTAGTTGGGGTTTCACTTGTCCCTTGCCAATCACGCCCCCTTCGGTAATAAGTTTTTTGAGGCACTGCGAAGGGGGGCGCAGTGAGCTTCCTCAGCCCGGCGCAGAACCAGTGGAGGGGCGTGATCAGCTTGATCGCTCCCCCCACAGGCATAGGAGACTGCTGTGGCTGCTTCTTAGCAGGCGCGAGCAGTCTCCCAGTGCAGCCCAGCACACAGCAGAGTGTGCGGGGCTGCTGTAATGTAAGAGGGGAGTGGTGCCGGACCCGGGCCCCCGCCAGGCCCCTCCAGCAAACCTCCAGCAAACCCGGGTAATTAGTACCCCCACTCTCCCCCCCCCACTCTCGGCGCCCCTGAGAATAGGCAGGGAAACGCGTTAAGGAATACCACCATCTATTATAGGAGTCGCAAGCCGGAGCGTTGTCCTACATCGTGGTGGTCTGCACATAGATCGTTTGTATACCCTCTGGATATAGCTGCATACTGGGGATGCTGCCGGCAGCTAGGAGGAGAAAATTGTGATTTTGCACAGACACATGAAGGACTGGATTATTGGATCCTAAAGTGTTTATTGAATCTACACGCTGGGAATGAATCACTAAAAGGGAGTAAGTTGACTTGAAAACTAACATAACAAGTAACTTGCTATATAATAACAACATCTGAAATATTATATTGCGGAACTTTCTGTTACTTTCTGCCATACTCTAATTAAGAGCTGATTAAAACTAAAAGTTAACCACCGCCTGGCAAAAGTTGAATCTGCCTGTTGTTAAGAAAAAGGGTTATATAATAACAACACCTCACATTGTTTGTTGCTGGACTGTGTGTTGCTATGTTTATAACGTAACTAAAGATCTTATTTGGAATCTAATTACTGCTTGCTTTCGGAAGTGACAGTCAAAATTCCCTGTATAATATAGGATTTTTAATTATATTAATTGTGCAGATATATAGAACAGTGTAATTGCATATATATTGTATGTGATATAAGACTATTTGAACATTGTTATTTGAAAGGATTAGCGATATGAATAATATGTCTGCCTGTATTCATTAAATAATAACATCTAGGTAAAGCTGTATATTCTAATTGTGCATTACCTACTGTATGTGATCACATTCTCATGTTATATGTGGATTAGATGATTTGCATTGTGCCAGCCGGCAATGATATTTTATTGAATAGAGATTTAAAGTATATTTTATATAAATTTGTCTGAGCAATCAGCGCTTCTAATTTTTGTATTTATCTTTTTTGTCTGGGGATTGGTATTACCCCAATATAGAGGCTGCAGATTGTCAGTGGAAGTAATCACACTAGGTCAGCGCCAGCTGTTTGCTGTTTTTCAACTTCAAAATCACCTTCCGCCCCGGGATTCAAAATCGGTAGGCAGATGCTCTATCTCGTGCCTGGTCTACTAAGGAAGATGCTACTCTTCAAGAATCTCATCCTATCCTCATCCGCTTTCTTTTGCCAACACTCAGTAAGCTTCTATACCCAGGGCCTGTTTCTAGCGGTGGGCAATGGCTTCTTTGATAAACTTTACTTTAGTATCACCGTAACCTCCTTCATATTTTCTAAAGGTATGTTCTATTGCTTCGATCCCTAAGTCATGTGCTATAATGGTGTATAAAGAGCAAACATCTGCTGTAACCAAGAAATGTTCGTCTATCATATGTATATCCTTAATTTTTTTGATAACGTATACGCTGTCTTTAACGTATGATTTAGGTTTATTCACCTCTGGTTGGAGGAAGTGATCTATATAATGGGATAAATGGGACGGAACTGAATCGGTACTCGCAATAATTGGGCACCCGGGGGGGGGGGGGGGGGGTGTTAGTTAAGTCTTTATGGATTTTGGGAAAAATATAGATCACAAGTAAAACCGTGTGATCTTGAATTACATTTTTTCGTTCCTCCGAAGTGATCTGCACTTCCTCCTCATAGATATAATTTTAATAAGGGCCTTTTCTATCCTCTCACTTGGATTTCTTTTCAGAAGGTTATATATAGATCTGTCACTTAATTGACGGAGACAGATTTACCCTGTAAAGATTTATATTTTCCATTTCGTTACAAACAATATGGTTGAAACTTTCAAGGAAACAGCCCCTGTTAAAAGTTGGATTGAATGTAGACTTAGGTTTGAATAAACTTGTTTCCTCATTCAAGTCTTTTTATCAGCGTACAAAATACTTTTTCAGGGATAGTTTGCAAACACATTTTCTAATATCTATATATAAATTTTGAACTTGCTCATTTTATTGACTGTCGCAAACTTCAGTGCTTTGCTAAGAACTGTCTCCTCTCTTTATTTAATTGATAGGAACTCAAATTAAACACTTTCGTGTCCTTTTCATAAATTGTTTTTTCTTCCGTATGTAACTGTCTGGAATTCTTTCTTTTCTATAAACCCTTACTCCTTTTCCCTCTGTACTCGGCTTCTGATTAGATTTATCGAGCTCTTGTCTCCTTCCAACCTCCCTCTAAAAAATCTTCTCTTCTCAGAGTATCAAATCTGTTCGAGATTGGGATATCGTTCTCCTGAAAATGGCTGTTATTTGCATATGATCTTTTCTTGTGTGTTGTTTTATTATAACTCCATTTATCCTCTCCTCTATAGTCCCTGTACTTTTTATATGGCTAATAGAAGTTTCCTCTCTTGTCACTCACTTGTCACTCCAATTATACTGGTTTCTCCTATTTTGTTCCTCTCTGTAGTTAACCCTTTTTCCATATTGATAGTTACATGTTGGAGGATAATGGTGTCTCCATATATAACCAGTACCACGTCTTACTCTAGGTAAGGTTGTTGGGAAATGTATGGAGCAGATAGTAGGGGAGGTGATTTCTTCATGGCTAAATTTACTTAAATTATCCACTTCTAAATCTCTATGTTCCCCTAATATGTCTCCTTTATCCCTGAGGTATTTATTTTGTTTCCTCAAAATTTGTTATTTTTCTTTGCGTGTTATTTTCATTTCTAAGTTTTTTTCTAATACTTTACACTCTTTAAGTGTCACGGCTCGGGTAATTGGGATTGGTGAACTCGAACTGGGTTGATGAACAGAGACACCTGGACCAGTGGGTAGTTGGAATTTAGATAGTTTAATGTAATTCTTGGTCATACAGCTGAATGAGGACTTTAATATGAGATGTAGAATAATGTCCTCTATTCAGAGATGTGCAACAAAAGATACTGAATAAAACTATAACACAAAAGTCTCTGGAGTACACAAAGTAACGTGTCGACAAGAACTGTAGACTTGGAACTGTAGAATTAGACGAGGAATATTAAAGCTTGAAATAGAGTCCAGGCTGAGGTTTGCTAAATAAGAATTGGATACTTGAATGTGACTTCAGGGTGGAGTACGCTGGATTGGAGTGGGAACTTGAGTCTGACTCCGGGATGGAGTATGCTGGATTGGAGAGAGAACTTGAGTCTGACTCCGGGATGGAGTATGCTGGATTGGGTGAGCACTTTGGATAGGACTCCAGGATGGAGGGTGCTGGATTGGGTGAGCACTTTGAATAGGACTCCGGGATGGAGTGTGCTGGATTGGGTGAGCACTTTGAATAGGACTCCAGGATGGAGTGTGCTGGATTGAGTGAGCACTTTTAATAGGACTCCGGGATGGAGTGTGCTGGATTGGGTGAGCACTTTGAATAGGTCTCCGGGATGGAGTGTGCTGGATTGGAAACAGGAATACTCCCGACTGGAGTATACAGGAACTTGAGGCAGGCAAACTGGAAAGGAAACCAGTGGAGCTCAGGAACAAAGGTCTTGCTGTAGCAAAGAGCACTATTGTATTGGCAGTGAGTCAGAGTCAGGGAAGGGCTTTTATATCCCTGGACGGCTGGTGATTGGCTGGAGCAACTGGAGAGCGCTGCTGACTGGAGGGGTCTGGACCACCTGACTTGATCCAAGATGGCCGCTCCCATGATCCGGAGGTCTGATACGCTGAAGTGCAGGAAGTGCATGGAAGTGTGGCTGGGACACCTAGGCAACAGCGGGGATGCAGGAAACCACCTTCAGGCATAGGCCACACTCTGGACCACTGACAGGAGCGGCCGGTGGCCCAGCAAGCCGCTATGACACAAGCGCACGGGGAGATGCAGGGGTCTCAGCCAGAGGTCTCTAGCACGGTTTGTGACAGTACTCCCCCTTTTAAAAGTGGACTCCGAACACTTCCTAGGCTTGTGAGGAAACTTGACGTGGAAAGCTTTCAGAAGAGCAGGGGCATGGACATCAGTAGCAAAAATCCAAGTTCTTTCTTCTGGGCCATAGCTCTTCAAGTCAATTAGTATTGGAGTCGTCCATAGCGGCAGTGGGAATCCAGAATCTTTTGGATCTCGAATTCCTGTCCACACTGAGTGTGGATACTTGGTGTCTTAGGGAGAGCTCTTTGAAATTTATTCAAAACCAGAGGTTTCGGGAGAGATACATGGAACGAATTAGGGATTCATAAGACAGGAGGTTACTTCAACTTAACAGCCACTGGGTTGATAACCTTTTCCACTGAGAATGGACCGATGAATCGTGGAGTGAATTTCATAGACGGGATGCGAAGTCTAAGATTTCGGGTAGACAACCATACTCTGTCCCCAGGTTGGAACCTCGGGGCTGCTCATCTCTTACGGTCTGCAAAGTTTTTGTAGCGTATGGAGGCCTTCAGATAGCTGTCCCAGATAGCCGTCAGATGCTGGAGGGTGTTTTTAACAGCTGGTACATCAATAGTCGGAACCAGTGGAAACTCAGGGAGGCGAGGATGTTGACCATACACAGTATAAAAGGGTGTGTTCTCAGTGGAGGAGTGATAGCGATCATTATGAGCAAACTCGGCCCAAGGAAGTAGTTACAACCAGTCGTCTTGTGAAGAAGAAATGAAGAGATGCAGGAACTGTTCAAGGTCTTGGTTCACCCTTAACATCTTAGAGAATCTGTCATCGATTACCCATATTGTATTGTGGCCTTGTGATGGAGGCAAGTACGTAATAAAGTCCATGGATAAATGGGACCAGGGCTGTCGAGGAACAATCAACGGATGTAATAGACCAGCCGATGTTCTTCTAGAGATTTTATGTTGCGCACACTTGAAGCAGGAAGCAACAAAATCTTTGACATCGGTCTTCAACGTTGGCCACCAATATGAGTGTTGAATGAATTTGACAGTCTTCTCTACCCCAGTATGTTCAGAAAATTGGGAAGCGTGAGCCCAATGCAACAGCTTTTTACGAAGATCCGGGGCCACAAAGGTCTTTCCCCGAGGAGGATCTGACGAGAGTCTGGTAGAGGCAAAGGATGTGGGATCCAGAATTGGAGGAGGAGGTTCTTGTATATTTTCCTGTTCAGAAATCCAGGGAGCAAGATAAGGCATCAGCCTTAGTATTTTGAGGACCAGGACGATAGGAAAGTTTAAAATCGAATCATGAGAAAAACAGCGCCCATCTGGCCTGTCTGGAATTTAAACACCGGGCTGTCAAGCAGATTTTTATAGTTAGTGAAGACTGAAATAGGGTACGAGGCTCCTTCTAGCAAATAACGCCATTCCTCAAGCGCCAGCTTAATCGCCAGGAGTTCTTGGTCTCCAATGGGGTAATTCCTCTCTGTGGGTAAGAATCTTCGAGAGAAGAAACAGCAGGGGTGTAACTTGCCATCATCGGATCGTTGCAAGAGAACAGCTCCCACCCCTTCCATAGAGGCATCTACTTCAAGGATGAAGGGACGGGTCACGTCAGGCTGTTTCAAAACTTGTGCTGAGACGAAAGCTTGTTTCAGCTGGTGGAAAGCCGAAATAGCCTCAGGAGACCATGCATCGGGGTCAGCACGTTTTCGAGTGAGAATTGTAATAGGAGCAACCAACAAGGAGAATCCATTGATGAACTTGCAGTAGTAGTTGGCGAATCCTAAGAACCGCTGAATGGATTTCAACATAGTGGGCAAATACCAGTCGAGAACGGCTTGTAGCTTCTGTGGGTCCATTTGTAACCTGGTTACTGAGATAATATATCCTAGGAAGGGTATGGTTGAGGTCTCAAAGAAGGTGCATTTCTCTAGCTTACAGAAAAGCAGTTTTTTTCTTAAACAAAGCAAAACTTCCTTGACTTGGGATCAATGCGTCTGAAGGTCTTGGGAGAAGATTTAAATATCATCCAAGTAAACTACGACTGACTTGTATAAAAGGTCTCGGAAGATCTCATTAACGAAATGTTGGAAGACTGCCGGGGCATAGCTGAGGCCGAAGGACATCACTAGATATTCATAGTGCCCGTCCCTGGTGTTGAATGCAGTCTTCCATTCATCTCCTTCACGTATATGGATCAGATTATACGCACCCCTTAAATCAAGTTTGGTAAACACAGAAGCACTTTTCACTCTATCGAACAGTTCTGTAATGAGTGGAAGTGGATAACGATTCTTGATGGTAATGTCGTTGAGTCCACGATAGTCGATGCAGGGACGAAGGCCATCGTCTTTCTTCTTTACGAAAAAGAAACCTGCTCCGGGTGGGCGAGCTGGAGGGACGAATAAACCCTTTCTCCAAGTTCTCTGCTATGTACTCGGACATAGATTGGGTCTCTGACAATGAGAGGGGATAGACTCGTCCACGTGGCGGAGTTTTCCCTGGCACCAAATCAATAGGACAGTCCCATTCACGATGTGGAGGGAAAGTGTCAGCTCCTTGTTTACTGAAGACATCACAGAAGTCCTGATAGGTCTCAGGAAGACCTTCTAGAGATTTCACACAGGAGTTTCGTATAGGAACAATTTGAGGAAGACAGTTCTGAAAACAAAATGGACTCCAGGAGACAATTTGCAAGGACGTCCAATCAATACGAGGATTATGTCTTTGTAGCCATGGGAGGCCCTGAATCATTTCATGAGAGGCTTTAGGAATGACAAGGAAGGACATGGTTTCCAGGTGAAGCACCCCAACTTTGAGCTTCAAAGGTTGGGTGCGATGAGTAATTCTCCCATCGATGATTCGACTATCATCTGTAGCAGTTAACGACACTGGTTGTGGTAGCCACTCGGTGGATATGCGATGTCTGTGAACGAAGTCCGAAGTAGGAAATTCCCAGCGGCTCCTGAGTCAAGCAAAGCGAGAACACTTAGGTAGACTTGGTTCACTTCCAACAAGGCAATGAGTAGGATCAGTTTCCTTGTGTGATTCCATAGATACTCCTAACCTAACCCCTCTGTCATAGGTTAGGAGGGGGCGTTTCCCAGACGGGAAGGACAAGACTTGAGGTAGTGGTGCGAAGAAGCACAGTACAGGCAAAGATTTTCTATATGTCTCCTTTGACGTTCTTCAACGATTCACTTGCATAGGCTCATCAGGAGGAGTAGAGGGCGAAGTGACTTGAGGAGCAGAATGACTTTTAGGGCGGTCGAACCGACTTCTTTCCAATGCTCGCTCTCTGTGATGCAGGTCGACTTTATTACATAAAGAAATCAAGGCGTCCAATGATGAAGGCAGCTCACGGGAAGCTAGGTCATCCTTGATTCTCTCTGACAACCCATTCCAAAAAGCTGCAAGCAAGGCTTCCTCATTCCAGGTCAGCTCTGAGGCTATGGTGCGAAACTGAATCACATATTGGCTAACAGTCCTGCTTCCTTGATGGAGGCGTAACACATCATTTGAGGCTGAGGTCATTCTACCTGATTCATCAAAGATTCTCCGGAAGGTGGTTACGAACTCAGTATAGTTGGAAAGAATTGGGTCAGCTTTCTCCCAGAGAGGAGAGACCCAGTCCAAGGCTTGACCGGTCAGTAGTGATATGACGTATGCTACTCAAGTTCTGGAAGTAGGGAAGCTTGCTGCCTGTAACTTGAAATTAATCTCGCATTGATTTAAAAATCCACGACAGAGCTTTGGATTCCCATCGAATTTATTGGGAAGGGGTAGCTGAAGCCGGAGGTCTCTAGCCTGGTTTGTGACATTAAGTTCTCAGCTCAATTAGGGAAGTTACTTCTGACATTTCCTTTTCTATTTCTTTCAAATGTACCCTTCTCTAATTAGGTCCATTAGGGAATTGGAGGAATCTCTCAAAATCGTACCCCATTCCCTATTGAACTCTTCATTGGTTGATTTGAAAGTACATGGTTTCTTGATTTGTCACCATTTAAAACAAGTTGATCCGCTATGTATCTCTCTGGGGATGCGATTTCCCACCATGTTTTACTTTCACGTATGAGCACTTTCTCTAATTTACACATTATACTATCTAAGTCCTCATCCATTAATGTTGTGGTATCTCTATTTTATCTTGTGTATTTACCACATCAAAAAATGGAATTCACTAGTATATTCCTCTTATCCCTATACCCCAGCATGGTCAATAGGTGATGTAGTGTAGTAATGTACAGATGTAAAACAATATATTGGTATCACGTGCACTCCAAAACAAGTGTGCAGCTCAATCCAAATTATGTACACAAATGATAAAATAATAGTATACATAAAAAATAAAAAGACCAAGCGTTCCTTAACCGGAGTATGGAAAAATACTTCCTCCCTTCAAGGATATAGATATTAATATTACTCGAAATAGGATAAAGGATAATAATATAGGGCCTGATTCAGAGCTGAACACTCTGACCAGAGCGCTCGCTCTGAATCAGGGCCCTCCTACCTTTTTTTGGAGCGTCCTCATGGACGCTCGCATAGCTGTGGGTTACCACCCACAGCTATAGCGAGCGTCCATGATGATGGTCGCGATGGTCTTAACCATCGCGACCATCGGGCTTGCGACGGAGACCCTGCGGTAGGCTCTCGCTGCCGCAAGCCCTGTAGTGATTTTGGCTCTATCAGAGCCAAAATCACTCCCACTGACATCACTAGTGATGTCATTGGGGCCGGCTTGAGACGGTAGGCGTTCCCATGGGAACGCCTCCGTCTGGCAGGCACGCCCCTGGCACGCCCACCAAAGGGGGCGTGCTGTCAATCAACATCGACAGCACGCCCCCTTTGGTGCGAGACCCGGAGCGGAGCTCCCTCCATCGAGACCCGGAGCGGAGCTCCCTCCATCATGCGCATGCGCAATGGGGAACATCGACCCGCTTGCGAGCGTCCTGCCGCTCGTGAGCGGGTCTGAATGACCCCCATAGTTCTCTTTGGGAAAACAGTCTTTAAAATGTTATTTTTAATAAAAGTAGTTTTTTTTCTTCAACGCACTCGTCCAACCCCTTCAGTGTCAAAAAGAATCACAGCATGGAGTATCCCATAGTGAAATATAGTTGCCTCAATTAGGACCTCATAGAGATACAGGATAAAATCATCACAGATAAAATCACAGGTAAAAATAGATAGCAGCGTACCAGAAAGGACCTTTTTTGAAAGGCACAGTGATAGGTATGTGTGGTAATAATGCCAACCACCAAGCAGTTCACCTTTCCCTGTCCGACAACAGGTCCCCTCAATGGTAATATGTGCTCTCCACATCTGCACCTGTTCCCGGATGGGGTAGTGCGAGATTTCTGGAATTCAATTGCAGATTTTTGAGCACTTACAGGTTTTTTTTGAGCGCCTCTAGAGCAGGTCCAATTTTTCCTTAAATCTTTATTTGAAGGAAAAAATGTTGTTGGGACTTGCTTCTGAACCCCTGCGCACCCCAATCCCTTCCCCAATGACTAATTAATCAATTGGAAGTTTCCAATTAGCATAATTGGTCCAATAATGACTCACCTTCAGGCAGCGCTGTCCTCCACCTCTGCTTTTGCTGCATGCTGAAGTCTTCCCTCCGACGTCTGCAGAGTGTGTGAATGAGACCCCTGTCACATCCTGTCAGTGTGTGTGTGTGTGACCCCCTGTCAGTGACCCCCCTGTCATGTATGTGACCCCGTCCAGTGTGTGACCTCAGTGTGCTGTGCCGTCACTTACCTCGTGCGGCAACCAGTCCGTGTAGAGTGTGGAGAAGCAGTAGCCGGGCACAGCAGAGACCTGAGCAGCCGGAACTGGTGAGTTGTTTTGTTTGATCACAAAAAAACTGCAACCAATTTTTTTAAATTGGATACTGCGGGTATCGGGAGCGCACACACCTGTGTGTGCAAATAGCGAGCGCCTCTGAATCAGGGCCTCAGTACACTATTGAGTACAATTGCTGAACTACTCTCCGGTGCGTCTGGATTTTTTGTGGGCAAAATTTCCCAGGCAATTGGATATGCCCCCCAGGAGTGTAATTTGGCACTCTTCCCCAATGATATGCTGCTCTTTCTTATGACCCCTTAACAGCTATACACACTATCTATAACATAATATGCATGTTTAGTTATTACACAAAACTGAACTTCTCCCTTTTACGTCTTCACCTTTCCTAACCCCACATCATCACTTAGCCTCCATGTTTACTGTTATGCCCTATCAGGGCCAGCTTCAGGTGTACTAGCACCCTGTGCGAGAGATCAAACCACACCAACATACATCTCTTTGCCTCTCTCAAAATATCTCCCAACCCGACATCTCCGCTATGCACAAGATCTGTGTCTTGCATCCACACGCATTACTTGCTTCCATTCACGGTTACTGGACTTTTTACGGGGTGCACCCACTCTGTTGAATGCCCTCCCACACACAATAAGACTCTCACAAGCACTCTCTGAAAACTCACCTCTTCAGGCAAGCTTCTCATATTCCAGAACCACCCACATTTCCTACATAAGGTATCCTACCCAATTACATCTCCTCTGTACAGTCCACACATAACTTTACATATTTTCACTTACACTTCCTCCTGACCCTTGGCCAACATTCCTGTGTGACTATATCATACAGCCCATTAAGAACCTTTTTCTATCTCACTGGACCATTATGCAATAGGTAGCACTTACAGTATCTGTCAAGATTCGGCCTAGGATCGGCCATTACTCACTCCAGCACCGGCTTCCCCTGACTTCTCGTGCGGTCAGATGTCAGGTGCGGCAGCGGGTGTCGCGCTCAGAATTTTGCCTTAGGTGCTCTTGGACTTCCAAGTGTGGCTCCGTATCTTGGTTTCCGAGGTTGCCGTCATGGGCGCTGCCATGTTAGTCTTTCTCACCTGACTGTTCCTTAACCAATGGTAGCATGGTCTCGGTCAGCTGACACAGTTCTCCATTGAACTGCTACCTTAGTGTATACAACTGGGCTCTGGACACCAGGAAGTTGCCTGTGCAACGTCGTCACATCCAGTGTATGCTTATCATCATTCTGTTCCAGGTTCCTGTTCCTTGTCCTCAAGTGATGCTATTACAATCTCGATACCACTCTGATGCATCTGGATTCGCACACTGTGTACTCAGGGCCTGATTCAGACCCGTTCGCGAGCGCATGCGTAAGCCCTGGAACGAGTGAGAACTTCACTTGCTCCGGGGCTCACTACAAGACGGGGCGGCTGTCGATGTTGATCGGCAGCTCGCCCCGTTTTGTAAGTGGGTAGGGGGGGTGGCTGGACAAACGGAGGAGTTCCCTTAGGAACGCCTGTCGTTTGTGGGCAGCCCTACTGACATCACTCGTGATGTCAGTAGAGGACTTCCTGCTCTATTAGAGCAGGAAGTCCACTCGGGCTTGCGAGACCTGAGACCCTACCACAGGGTCTCCTCACAAGCCCGATGGTCGCGATAATCGCGACCATCGCCAGGCCGCCCGCTAAAGCTGTGGGTGGTCACCCACAGCTTAGTGAGTGGCTTGGAGGCCGGGTTAAAAAAAAAAACGCCCTGATTCAGAGCGGGCGCTCGCAAATAGCGAGCGCCTCTGAATCAGGGCCTCAGTACACTATTGAGTACAATTGCTGAACTACTCTCCGGTGCGTCTGGATTTGCATGTACAGTACACACTGTTGAGTACAAATTGCTGAACTACTTGCACGTTGTGTACTCATTACACACATTTGAGTACAATTGCTGCATTACTCTCCGGTACGTCTACATTTGCACACAGTGTACTCAGGGCCTGATTCAGAGACGGACACTCTGAAAGAGAACTCGCTCTGAATCAGGGCTTTTTTTTTATTATTTGGTGCAGCCTCCTGGCCGCTCGCATAGCTGTGGGAGGTAGTGTCTCGTTGCCACAAGCCCCAGAGAGCTTCCGGCTCTAATAGAGCCGGAAGCTCTCCCACTGACATCACTGGTGATGTCAGTGGGGCCGGTCACAAACGGCAGGTGTTCGCTTGGGAACGCCTCCGTTTGTGAAGCCACCCCCGCCACGCCTACAAAACGGGGAGAACTGTCGATCAACATCGACAGCTGCCCCTTTTGTAGTGAGCCATGGAGCGAGTGCTTTTTGCACTTGCTCCGGGGCTCGCGCGTGCGCACTGGCACACCATCGACCCGCTTGCGAGCGGGTCTGAATCAGGCCCTCAGTACACACATTTGAGTACAATTGCTGCACCACTCTCCGGTGCGTCTGGATTTGCACACCGTGTACTCAGTACATCTCCATTCTAGTCATATCTCTGAGTCTACCTCCTGTACTAATGGTGCTCCAGTATTTGCACACCGTGCAGCCAGTACTATCCCAGTCAGCTCAGTCACCATCCTACTCCAGTGCCAGCAGCATCCTACTCCTCTGTGGATCTTTCCTTTGGTCTCTCATTATACCACTTTAGGAAACAACTCCCTTTGTGCTACTCTGTACCTGTGGGTGTAGAATCCATACTCCCAGTGGGCCACAGTGATATACTTTTCTCCATTTCCCACTCGCATCAGATACCTGACCAAAGGACCGTGACCTACTTGTCGGGAGCAGCTGAAACCCATATCCTGCTTGGAGGGGTCACTGGTGAACACTTCCTGGCAGGTTAGACTCCGCACCATTGGTCAGGTCTCATCAACGTCCAATACATGTGGATGAGGAGAACGTACATCCAGGCCCCTCGCCTTGGATACCTGACCTGCTTGTCGGGAGCAGCTGAAACCCATATCCTGCTTGGAGGGGTCACTGGTGAACACCTCCTGGCAGGTTAGACTCCGCACCATTGGTTAGGTCTCATCAACGTCCAAAACATGTGGATGAGGAGAACATACATCCAGGCCACTCGCCTCCGATTTCTCCCTCAACCCAGGACCACAGCTTTCAGCCCCTTAGTAGGGGATTTCACAGAGTAAGGTGTGGCACTATCCTTGTGTATCAATGCCTATTTCCCTATAGATTGTAAGCTTGCGAGCAGGGCCTTCCTACCTCTGTCTTTCTATTATTATTACCACGTTTTGTTCTATTACTGTTTGTTCCCAATTGTTAAGCACAATGGAATATGCTGTGCTATATAAGTAACTGTTAATAAATAAATAAATAATGTGGGGAGAAAGTCTCTGTAAATGGTTGCAATGGTGTCAGCTAACTTCAAGCAAGATGGCCCATGCAGCCCTGGACTGCAGCAACAGGGAAATCCTGAGATTACTGGCCAGTGGACATATGTCAGCCAGTGAATTGTCAACACCAGGTGAGGTAAGAGGGTATAAAATCCCAGGGCGTGACACCATTAGCTGCCATTCAGCACAGACAGCATCCCAGCGACCACTATTCAACACAGACAGCATCCCAGTGACCACTATAGAGCAAAGACAGCATCTCAGTGACTACCATACAGCACAAACAACAACCCAGTAACAACCATACATCACAGGGCCTGATTCAGACCCACTCGCGAGCGGCTGTCCGCTCGCAAGTGGGTCGATGTTATGCACTGAGCATGCGCACGACGGAGGGAGCTCCGTCGTGCGCAAGCGCCAGACGCGACGAGCGAAGGAAAGTCCTTCGCTCGTTGTGTCTGATCAAAGGGGGCGTGCTGTCGATGTTGATTGACAGCACGCCCCCTTTGGTGGGTGTGCCGGGGACGTGCCTCCCTGACGGGGGCGTTACCATGGGAACGCCTCCCGTCAGAAGCCGGCCCACTGACATCAGTAGTGATGTCAGTGGGAGTGATTTTGGCTCTGATAGAGCCAAAATCACTCCGGAGCTTGCGGTTGAAAACCTCAACCGCAGGCTCCGGCTCGCAGTTTCGATGGTCGCGATGGTCACCACCATCGCGGCCATCAAAATGCACGCTCGTATAGGCTGTGGGTGGGGACCCACAGCTATACGAGCGTCCAGGAGGACGCTCCATTTTCATGGAGGGCGGCCCTCATTCAGAGCGTGCGCTCTGCTCAGAGCGTACGGCTCTGAATGAGGGCCACAGATAGCATCCCACTGATCGCCATATATAAAAGACAGCATCCTAATGGCCGTCATTCAGTAAAGATAGCATCCAAGTTATCATCATACAGCATTGACCGCATCCCAGTGCATGCCTAAAGGGGCATACACACTAAACGACGTGCTGAAAGATATTGGTGAAAGATATTGGGTGTACACACTGAACGATATCGTTAACGATATCGTTCAGTGATGTCATCCTGCCACATCCCTTGAACAGGCACCTTCTGACGATATCATCAGATTGGCCTGCATGTTTGCACGACTACAAACATCATTAAAAACACGCAGAAGCTCGCATTGTTGGTCGTTTGGTGCATACACACTGGACGATATGAACGATATATCGTTAAACGATATCGCTATCCTTCATATCGTTCACTTTTATCATCTAGTGTGTATGCCCCATTATAGAACAGACAGCATCCCAGTGACTGCCATACAGTATAGGTAGCCCCATTACAGTACATACAACTTACAACTCTAGGCCTAAATAAAGCGCTCCTTTAAAGTTCATTACCTCTGTGGACCAGGCTGGGATACGCTGAAGGCAATCTAATACCACATAGCTAGTAAAACATTTACCCTTTCATGTGGGGTAAATGGGGAGCCCAGCCACAGTGAGTGATTGTATCTTCATTCTGACTAGAAAAAGCCTATCAGTGGTCATTCTAAGAGCTTGTGGATGGAGCACAAAATACAAAGTGATGAATAGTAGCCCCCAGGGCTGCCATTAGAGATTGTGGGGCCCAGGACTGTCAGAATAGGCAGGGCCCCTCCCCTCCAGTTGGGGGTGGCAGTTTGTCAGAGGTGGACGTTGCTGTAGATAATGTGGGTGGAGCTATAGCAGAGGTAGGGCATCACTTGGTGTGTAAACCAATAAAATATCAATGTTTGGGCTGTGGGGGTGGGTGTTAACATGTTAATCTATAATATATAGGTGAGGTGGAGAGAGTGGGGTGAGGGTGTGAGAGCAGCGTGTGGATGTGAGAGCAGGGTGTAGATGTGAGAGCAGGGTAAAAGTGCGAAAGTAGGGTGAAGGTGGTAGAGAAGGGTAAAAGTGGGTAAGCAAGGTGAGGGTGGTGGGAGAGCAGGCTGAGGGTCGGAGAGCAGGAGTCTCTGTAACTGGATGGGAATTGGGATCCCCCACAGCCACTCCTGCCCGTCTGAGCACGTCCTCTTCACTGTGGCAGTGCAGTGGCTGTAGGTAGCTTCTCCCCCCGCCACTGCTGCTCCCTCCCCAAGGTTGCTTTCTTCCTGGCCCAACCTCTCCCCGCTGGCCGGCGGTTGCCAGACTGGCTGCCGCTCACACTACTCTCACCAGGACAAAAACAAGGTCCAGGAGGCAGCAGCATTTTGTTTGAATTTGGTGCCAGCCGAGAGGTAATCGGAGCTCGCGGACCAGCAGCCAATCAGGAGTCTCCACTGTGGCCACTTTCAAAATGCCCACGGTGCTTATCCACTCCGCTGCTGGGCCTGGCTGGGCCCCCTTTCTGTCCGGGCCTAGGACTCTAGCCCCGGAGGTCCCCATCTGATGGCGGCCCTGGTAGCCCCCCTCTTTACCTCCCCTTCCCCGGGAATTAGCCCCACCCTCTCACCTTGTTGCAGAGTGCAGAGAACCATGGTGCAGGGGGGACTGCTGCAGCCTATATCTGCACATGCAAAGATCAGCATATTTGTGTTCCAGGGCAAATTATGTTCCCCCCCTGCACTTTTACTTTAGGCGCATCCCAGAGTGGCATTCACATGGCATTCTGGGGCTTGATATCGGCAGTGATGTCTGTGACTGCCGAATCACTTCTGGGGGATCCGGGGAGTCAGAGGAGATCCGTTATGCACTTGTGCAGAATTGATCGCCTCTGCAGAAGCCAGGGAATAGAGCAGGCTGGTGTGGCCGCATGCGATTCGACTTCTGGTTCCGGTCGCATCACATGTGACCACGCCAATTAAGTGGTTAAGAAAGTATAGGGCAGGGGTTCCCAACCACGGTCCTCAAGGCACACTAACAGTCCAGGTTTTAAGGAGAGCCATACTTGAGCACAGGCAACTTAATTAGTACCTCAGTTATTTTGATTAAACCATCTGTGCTTCAGCATGGATATCACCAAAACCAGGACTGTTAAGCTGGCCACACACTAGAACAACTTACATCCAACCAGCCAACTTGTTGATTGGTTGGAATGAAAATCTGGTAAGGAATGGGAGTAAATGATGATCAGTAATTTGCTCCTAAATGCCAGAAAACAGATGAAAATGGTCATTCAGACAAGTTTGTTAAATGTTTGATCTAAACAATTTGTTCAAACAACAGTTTTTGTCCATTTCCCGGCGTTTGGGAGCAAATTGCTGATTGTCATTTACTTTCATTCCTTACCAGATTTTCCTTCCAACCAATCAACAAGTTGGCTGGTTGGATGTAAGTTGGTCTAATGTGTGGCCAGCTTTAGTGTACCTTGAGGACCTAGGTTGGGAATTACTGGTATAGGGGAAAAAAAGTGCAGTATAAGATATGACCAACAGGTGGCGATACAAAGCCATTTGATCCTGATCATATTTATTATTGCAGACTGTATCAAGGCAAGATTCTTATATACCATACTTGATTCAATGGTTTGCGTACAACACTGATTGTGAGAGACCTGCGCATGTGCATGTCTCCCTCTGTGAGATCACTTGGAGTTCCACCAAGTTACAGTCTGATTGACAGGATGCGGCCATTTGGGCACTGGGAGTAGCCGTTGCTGGCCCTATTAACGGAAAAGGGGCTTGTAGCCCCCATTTTCTGGGAGTGCCAAGGTCAGAGTCTGTGTCGTGGCCTCGACTATGTAGCTGCGAAGGGTAATCTGAGGGTAATCTGAGCAGCCTCAGGGATACTCAGATTGCCAATGGTCTGGCAGGAGATCTGATGCTGTGTCTTAGGACGCAGCACTCAGATCTGCAATGCAGTCAGGAAGCATCTATTTACCTCCTCCTGCTACATTATCATATTAGCTAAATTGTATCGCACAGCCGCTTCCCTGCGTACAACTCTGAATCAGACCCAGTGTGTATAAAATCCATATACAAAGTTGACATGTGGCATCAGTGGCGTTCCTACCCACGGTGTCACCCGGTGCGGGGAGGGGCACTGTGCGCATGGCGAAGGGGGTGTTGCTGCATGGCCCAAACCCCCATGCCTATTACTTGGGGGGGGAGGTGCAGGAGGTCCTTGCGTGCAGTGTCAGGAGCTGAGTGCCTCACTTAATGCTACAGTGCAGCACCCGGCATCTGTCACTGAGGGGGAGTCTGCGCCTTGGTGTCACCCCTCGGCGGGTGCGGACTGCCAAATTTACTTAAGGCCAAATAAGCTCATAAGCCACCAGAAAACTGGCATTTTACAAAGCACCACATTAGAAATCTTAGGGCCTGATTCAGATCCGGACGCTCTGACCAGAGCGCTCGCTCTGAATCAGGGCCCTCCTACCTCAACTTGGAGCGGCCTCATGGATGCTCGCATAGCTGTGGGTTACCACCCACAGCTATAGCGAGCGTCCATGATGATGGTCGCGATGGTCAAGACCATCGCGACCATCGGGCTTGCGACGAGACCCTGCGGTAGGGTCTCGCTGCTGCAAGCCCTGGAGTGATTTTGGGTCTATCAGAGCCAAAATCACTCCCACTGACATCACTACTGATGTCAGTGGGGCCGGACTCAGATGGTAGGCGTTCCCATGGGAACGCCTCCGTCTGGCAGCCACGCCCCCGGCATGCCCACCAAAGGGGTGTGCTGTCAATCAACATCGACAGCACGCCCCCTTTGGTGCGAGACCCCGAGCGACGGATTCACCGCCGCTCGCCGGGTCTCGCACATGCGCACGACGGAGCTCCCTCCGTCGTGTACATGCGCAATTAGGCACCATCGACAGCACTCGCGAGCGGGTCAGAATCAGGCCCTTAGTTCTAAAGGTGCATACACACACAACGATGTTTTGAACGATTATCGTTAAACGATATCATTTAACCATAATTGCTTGAAAAAATCGTTCACTTTCTGAGTCAAACGATGAACGATTATCGTTCATGCGCGTTCACGTTTGTAGTTTGTAGTTTGTAGTTCAGTCAGACTTGTCAACTCAACGATTTTCATTAAGGGAGTATGCAAAAATTGTTTGTAGTTAAAAAAAAATCGTTCATTACACTTTAAAAAATCTGACAGATATGGAGCATACACACGGTCAGATTTGTCAGACTTGTCAGATTTGTCAGATGAACGATTGAACGATTAAACGATTTGAACGATTTGAACGATTTTACCAAAGTTTTGAACGATTTGAACGATTTGAAAGATTGAACGATTTTTGACTGCATTAAAATGAATGGAATCGTCCAAGTCTGACTGCAAACACATCAGATGTCAGAAATCGTTATCTGACCATCGGGAATGCGCATCGTTGATCGTCCATCACTCAGGCATGTCAGATATGAACGATTTTCCTTCAGATATGAACGACTGAACGATTTTTAAATCGTTATCGTTCATATCTGAAGAAAAAATCTGACCGTGTGTATGCACCAATAATCTGACAGAAAATCGTTCATAAAATCGTTCATAAAATCGTTGGTAACAAAATTGTTGTGTGTGTATGCAGCTTTAAGGTGCGTACACTACACACACAACGATGTAAGTAATTAACGATTTTCATTGAACAATTTTCGTTCAGTTTTTCCCTTGAAAAAGTGAACTAAAATCGTTTTACTAAGTAGTTGGTTTTACTTTACATAATAAACAATTTTCTGTGTGTTGAAGGAAAAATGCTGCAACTTCTATTGAAAATCGTTAAGTTGGCCAGTCTGACTGAACTACAAACTACAATCGACAAACGTGAACGCATATGAACGATAATCGATCAGCGTTTATCGTTTTACACTGAACGTTCAAAAAATCATTGTGTGTGTACGCACCTTAAAGGTGCATACACACGTAATGATTTTTTGAACGATTTAACTATAACAACGTCGTTGAAAAAATCATTCAGTTTCTGAGTTACAACGATGAACGATTATCGTTCATGCGCGTTCCCATTTGTAGTTTGAAGTTTGTAGTTCATTCTGACTGACCAACTGAACGGTTTTCATCAAGGGAAGTTACAAAAATCGTTTGTAGTTCAAAAAATCATTCATTACGCTTTAAAAAATCTGACAGATAATCTGACAGAAAATAGTTCATAAAATCGTTGGCAACTAAATCATTGTGTGTTTATGCAGCTTAAAGCTGCATACACACACAACGATTTAGTATACGAACGATTTTAGTAAACGATTTTCATTAATTTTTTCAAGGGAAATATGAACGAAAATCGTTTACTAAAATCGTTCATTTACTAAATGTAATGAACAATTTTTTTGAACTCCAAACGATTTTTGCATATTCCCTTACTGAAAACTGTTGAGTTGGTCAGTCTGACTGAACTACAAACTACAAACGTGAACGCGCATGAACGATAATCGTTCATCGTTTTAACTCAGAAAGTGAACGATTTTTTCAACGATTGAACGATAAATGATATCGCTATCGTTAATCATTCAAAAAAATCATTGTGTGTGTCTGCAGCTTAAGTGTCATATTTTACAATGCAGGAATATAGACCTTGAAGCTGATGAAGCTGTGGTTTGATAAACCACAATAAATACTACTGGAAAAATAACTCCAGCAAAAAAAAGTTGGTTTTAAGGGTTAGAATGCTCAGACCACATGGTGTGTGAGCGACCTGGCCATTCAGAACATAACGGGACCCACCATACACTTACTAATTATGAGGACAATCATTATTTCTTAATTAAGGGTGCACAAACAATAATTATCCTTTGGTTAAAAATATGTTATGAATATATTAGAAGAGTAAATGAAGTAAAAGCTTATAATAAGGGCACAATTTTTTTTTTTACATTTGTTTAATGAGGAAATCTTACTAAATCATTATATAATGGGGCATTACAGTGTTACTAATTTATTTTAATGGCTGTAACACTTATTTAATGATGAGGACACCAAATATAGCGTGTGATTCAATTACTGGCAGTGTGCAGCAGCTATGCATATATTATCAACCAGTTACAGTGTCTCTGGCAGGTACTGTATGTGGAGGTGTAAATAATGTAAGACAGGGATGTTGAGGTTATTGCAGAATAGGGGGTTGTAGTGCTAGTAGACAATAATAATTATGACTGCTTCGTATAAGTAATTTATTAAAAAACACTAGCGACCCGACCCAGCTTCTCACGGAAGCAATTTTTAATCTAGGAGCTCATTCAGACCCGCTCGCTAGATGCGTTCTTTCGCTCCCATGACGGCACGGCAGGCGATTGTACAGCAAGGCATAAGCACACCCACTATGTCCTGGCGTGCGATCACTTTGTGTATGCAGAATCCCACAAGTCTGTCTTAAGATGCCCACTAATGCACGTCATCTCCAGGAAATGTATGCCAGCATCGGTACATCGGATACCATCAGAAGTGAACGCAGCGCTTGAGGTAGACTATACCCTACTTCAAGCACTGCGATCCCTTCAGTGTGAAATACAACCAGGTGACGTGTACTGTGTTATTTCGGTCAGGCACGCCTGCGTTCACATCTACACTCCCACGTTTATAGTGACCAGTCCCTGTTACCACCCATAAATGGATTCTCCTGTCACTCACGCTGCTGGGCTGTCTATACTGGGCGAGCGAACACTTCCCGATCTTTCGCAGTGATTCGCGCACGCACACTGATTCATACGCATGCCCACAATGCAAACCATCGGCAGCTATGAGAGAACGCTTCTTAGCGTCCGAGTCTGAACCAGGTTCTTAGGGGGTCATTCAGACCCACTCGCAAGCGGCAGTACGCGCAAGTGGGTCGATGTTCCCCACTGCGCATGCGCACGATGGAGGGAGCTCCATCGTGCGCACGCGCGAGACCCAGACTGCGACAGCCAAGCTGTCGCTCCGGGTCTCGCATCAAAGGGGGCGTGCTGTCGATGGTGACTAACAGCACTCCCCCTTTGGTGGGCGTGCCGGGGGCGTGCCTGCCAGACGGAGGCGTTCCCATGGGAACGCCTACCGTCTGAAGCCGGCCCCACTGACATCACTAGTGGGAGTGATTTTGGCTCTGATAGAGCCAAAATCACTCCAGGGCTTGTGGCTGGGAAACCCTACCGCAGGGTTTCCGTTGCAAGTCCGATGGTCGCGATGGTCAAGACCATCGCGACCATCTTTTTGGACGCTGGTATATGCTGTGGGTGGTAACCCACAGCAATACGAGCGTCCAGGAGAACGCTCCATTTTAATGGAGGAGGGCCCTGATTCAGAGCGAGCGCTCTGGTCAGAGCGTCCGGCTCTGAATTAGGCCCTTAGGGCGATAGTCTTTTGTAACCGAGCTCTTATATGATTGCCTTGTAGACGACATTAATCTTTTTCTTCCTAACGTCAACATGAAAAGATTTAGGGCCTGATTCAGAGCCGCTCGTAAGCGGCCGCTCGTTCGTTCCGAGCGATGTTAGCCCAACTGCGCATGTGTACGGATCGTTATACGCATGCGCTAACCAGTCAGTGCGGCCGAAATTCATGTGCTCGCAAAATAGCGAATGCCTGCTATTTTGAGTGACAGAAAGAGGCGTATGTGGGTGGTAACAGGGGAAGGTGCTTGAAAATGGGGAGTGGAAATCAGAACGCAGGCGTGCTTAAAGGTCAAAACGGGCGTTTTATGGGTGTGCATAATTAAAACAGCAGCGTCATTGACCACGTCACTGGGTTATTTTATAGTCAGAACTGCTCGCAAAATTGTGGTAGCAAACACCAACCACAAGAATAGCGAGCAGTTCATACCCTTGTCGATGCACTCGATTAATCTAATAAATAGCGGACATGACGTAGGATGCGAGCGGCCAGGGGGCGTATTTTTCAAAAAAACGAACGCAAGTTTTGCTCGCTCGTTCAGACATAGAGGCGTGAACAGACCGCAAACAGCGAACGGTTCATTTGAATAGCCACCCCTTGTTTTAGAACGAACGACCGCAAATAGCGAGTGGCTCTGAATGAGGGCCTTATTCAGTTTTGAAGTGACACACAAAAGAGCCACGTAAAGTTGTCCATGAGAAAAACAGTCTTCACTTAGGTCAACTCCAGCCAGTGCCGTAACTAGGGTATTTGGAGCCCAGGGCAAATCTAAAAATGGAGAGCCCCCCCCTATTGGCGCGCACGCGGTAAAAAAAATTGGCCGTGGGGTGTGGCCACTTAAAAATTGGGCGTCAACATGACACACACCTTTCTCGTCACTCTGAACATTCCTTTCCATTCCATATGCACCTTAATTCAGTGCCCCTTATATAGTCCTCCTATGCAGTGCCCCCAGTAGTGGTCCCCCTTATGCAGGCCCCCAGTAGTGCCCCTTATACAGTACCCCCAGTATGCAATGCGCCCAGTAGTGGTCCCTCTTTTCTAGGCCAACAAGTAGTGCCTCTTATGCAGTACCCCCAGTAGTGGTCCCCCTTATGCAGCCCCCCATTAGTTCCCCTTATACAGTGCCCCCAGTAGTGGTCCCCCTTATACAGGTCCCCCCCAGTTGTGATCCCCCTTATGCAGTGCCCCATGTAGTGGCCCCCCCTATTCAGTGCCCCTTATACAGTGCCCCCTGTAGTGGTCCTCCATATTCAGTGCCCCCAGTAGAGGTCTTGTGCAGTGCCCCTTGTGCCCCCAGTAGTAAACCCCTTATATAGTGCCCCCCAGTAGTAGTCTCCCCTACGCAGTGCCCCAATAGTGGTCACCCCTATGCAGTGCTCCTTATATAGTGCCCCCAGTAGTCCCCCCCATGCAGTGCTCCCAGTAGTGGTCCCCTGATGCAGTGCACTATATATAGTGCCCCCAGTAGTAGTCCCCCCTATGCAGTGCCCCCAGTAGTGGACCCCCTCCGATGCAGTGCCCCCAGTAGTAGTCGCCCCCTGTAGTGGACCCCCTCCGATGCAGTGCCCCCAGTAGTAGTCGCCCCCAGTAGTGGTCCCCCTCCGATGCAGTGCCCCCAGTAGTAGTCGCCCCCAGTAGTGGTTCCCCTCCGATGCAGTGCCCCCAGTAGTAGTCCCCCTAGTAGTGGTCCCCCCCCCCATGCAGACAGGGGCTGGCTGGCAACTTTTAGCCTGGGGGGCAAATGCATGCAGGCGGCCCTGGCAGAGGAGTGGCGTGTAGCCAGGGTGCCCGGAGCAGCCTGTGCTTTATTTATTGCCATGCCAATGCAGAGTCTTGTCGGGAATTGGGCTTTTTTAAAAATTAAAGAATCGTTTTACAAATAACTGAAATAGGAACGGTAAAAATAAGGGAAAAACTATCAGTAAACAGGGCTTACATCAGTTTTTCTGGAGAAACCTGATAATTTGTATCAATCTCTATATGGTATAAAATAAAGTCCATCGTTAAAGGTTTAGGCAGCGCAAACCAAGAAAGCGCTTCGACGTCCGTTTTTTCATTGACTTGCTGCACTAAAATCGTCACTGCTCAGCTCCCTTTTGACATACATTAATGTGTCATGCACCTAGACCTTCCTCAACAAATGCTCTATAGCAGGGATGGGGAATCTCCTGCCCGGAGGCCATATAAGGCCCTCCGAATCATTTGGTCTGGCCCTCTGAGCTTTTTTCTGCTAGCCTCATCTGGCTAGCAGGGTGCCTAGAATGACACCCTGCAGCCAGAATCTATGCAGCAGTGCCACCTGGAGTGTCCTTAGGGTGCTTCAGATAGTCACACGTCTGTCCTAACAGCTCCCAAGAGCATCACGGGACACTCTGGGCTTTGCTGTAATCACTGGCGATTGTGTCCCCACCCTGTGTGATGTTACTTGGAGGGAGCGTGGCCTGCACCGGGCCCACAAATAATATTATATATATCAAAATGGACCTCGGCAGAAAAAAGGTTCCCCACCCCTGCTCTATAGAATAGTGAAAACTGCATCAAAATCCGTCCACTGGTTTTCGAGATTAGCCCGAACACACAGACAGTCGCCTATCAGGGAATGTCACGCCTCCCTCTGGAGGATCTTCTGTTAAGGAGTTGAAAGTTGAGGTCCGAGGTTGAGGAAGGCGAGGGGTCTGGATGTATGATCTCCTTATCCACAAGTATCGAACGTTGACGAGACCTGACCAAAGGCGCGGAGTCTAACCAGCTGGTAGGTGTTCACCAGTGACCCCTCCAAGCGGGATATGGGTTTAAGCTGCACCCAGCAGGAGGTACCTTTGGTCAGGTATCCGATACTTGCGGGAATGGAGACAAACACTAATAGGCTCAAGTAATATACTTCAGAAAGAAGCACTTGTAATGTATCTGCACAGGAGAATAACTCTGAGTATACAGTCAAAGGAATAGATGTTCTACAAACACGGAGGAATGACTCAGTAGTGGTACTCAGTGGAAATACAGAATACGCAGGCCTTGGTGTTATGATGCACTGCTGCACAAGGAGATGACAATTGTGGTGCATGCAGGTGAAGTTTTCCTGACGCACTGCTGCACAAGGAGATGGCACTTGTAGTTGCACGCAGGCAAGATGTTACTGACGCACTGCTGGACAAGGAGATGGCACTTGTAGTTGCACGCAGGCAAGGTGTTCTTGACACACTGCTGCACAATGAGATGGCACTTATACTTGATCGAGGGTATAACAACAAGGGAACCTGCAACGAAGTGACGGCAAGTAGACTCAAGTAGAAACAAACATTGCACAGGCAACTTCCTGCTGTTCGGAGCCTAGTTATATACCCTGAGGTAGCAGATCATTGGAGGACAGTGTCAGCTGACCACCACCATGCTACCATTGGATAAAGGGTAGTCAGGTGATGAAGACTGTTATGGCCACGTCCATGACGGCAACCGCAGCCACCCAGTCACGGCGCAACACCTGGACATCAACATGGTCCCTAGGCATAATCCTCAGCGCGTCACTTGTCGCCGCACCTGACGTCTGACCACACGAAGGATCAGGGGAAGCCGGTGCTGGGGTGAGTAACGCCCGTTCCTAGACAACCTGACAGGGACTTTATTTTAGCTATGTATAGATAGATATAATTACACATAGATGTGCATAAAAGATATAAAATAATGCAAAAGCTAAGAAAAAAAACAATGGAATGTTATAATATAGTATTCTGTATGTGCCACAATTGTTACCAAAAGGTATTGCAATGTTCATAAAGGTGAAATACAGTATTTAGGGAATTATTCCTCAAGGACAATCCCAAGTGTACTCCAGGAGAATAGATCCCTCCAACGATCTAAGGGCCTGATTCAGAGCCGGACGCTCTGACCAGAGCGCTCGCTCTGAATCAGTGCCCTCCTCCCTAAAAATGGAGCGGCCTCTTGGACGCTCGCATAGCTGTGGGTTACCACCCACAGCTTATGCGAGCGTCCATGATGATGGTCGCGATGGTCAAGACCATCGCGACCATCGGGCTTGCGACGAGACCCTGCAGTAGGGTCTCGGTGACCGCAAGCCCTGGAGTGATTTTGGCTCTATCAGAGCCAAAATCACTCCCACTGACATCACTAGTGATGTCAGTGGGGCCGGATCCAGACGGTAGGCGTTCCCATAGGAACGCCTCCGTCTGGCAGCCATGCCCCCGACACACCCACCAAAGGGGGCGTGCTGTCACTCACCATCGACAGCACGTCCCCTTTGGTGCGAGTCCCCGAGCAACGTATTCCTCGTCGCTCGCCGGGTCTCGCGCATGCGCACGACGGAGCTCCCTCCATCGTGCGCATGCGCATTCGCCCAACATCGACCCGCTTGCGAGCGAGCGACCTTCGCTCGCGAGCGGGTCTGAATGACCCCCTAAATCCACAATATGTTTTCATTCCCAACATTAATCTGTCTCACCTTATGAATTGGCAAAGGTCGGGTGCTGAGTTGTATGGCAGGTGGAGACCATGTGTTTCTGAGCAGAAATAGTAAAGTAGCTGATAAATTTAAGACTTACTTTTAATAAAGTAAAGGGCAAGACAGAAGACCATTGGAGGTAGTAGGGATGGTCATCGGTGGAGTGACCAACATTGGTTACCATTGATGGGTCCAACGGTGATTACCATCGATGGCACAAAAAAACATCTATAATGAACCATTGATGGTTTGCACCCCTCGATGGCCACCACTACTGGGGACACGGCGGGTCATGGGCCAGTCACAAATGGGGCGGGGCTTAGCGGGTGTTGGGGAGCGGGCTAAGCTCCATCCTGTCAAGAAAAAAAAACATCCGCTTCCACTTATTAAATGTAAACAAATGGTTGCGCTTAGTCAATAGGCGAATTAACTAATGGGAGCAGCTGATTGGTGAGGCCACCACTAGCCTCAGTATACATTTATATAGGGAAAAACACACTATGCAGAGCTTAGCCAATAAGCGCTCAATCACAGATCAAAATGTAGTATTGATACACCAGAATAACAGAGGCAATGTTGCTAATTGCCAAATAACTTAAATTATTTAGAAGGGCCCTATTAAAACCAGAATAATAATCTAATATGAGTTGAAGAAAATATTATTTATTAAAAGACATGTTAATAACGATGTATACAAACAATTGTTAAAGGGTATGTAATCTTGTCCCACAGCAGCGCTAAAAACATATGCGGGTTTACAGAAAGTCACATGAGGGTAAGATGTGGTTAGATGAGGGTGTGGGGCATAGAGGGAAAAAGTAAAAAGGAAGAATTAAGGATCACAAGGGGAGGGTAAAAAAACACAAGAACTCCCCTGTTTAAGAGAAGAGATGTATAAAAACAGTTATAATAAAATGAAAAATGTAAAATCCTTAAAAAAGGAGAAAAAAGTGCTGAACACAATTCAAATATATAGGGTGGGATGTACTAAAGTAAAAATGCGGTAAAAGCCGCATTTTCTGAGTTTTACTGCATTTCCATATGTACTAAGCCCCGGCCACCCTTTTATCGGTGCGGAGGGTAATGCCAGAAAAGCTGGTGTTACCCTATAGAAGCCTATGGGCTTCTTACCGCACCCCGCACCCGACACTTCGGCGCCGCCTCGCCACCCCACAGTCGCCCAGCACTGGCCCCCACTCTTTAGTGTCCTGGTTGCCGGCCCGCGCTCCTCCTGGGTCCTCTGCCTCCTCCTAATCTTCTACCGAATGCAAGGAGGAGGAGGAGCAGGTGACCTGTGCAGGAAGTTCCCGGGGCTCTGAGGGGGTGGGGTACCACGGAAACCCCCTCACCTGGCGTCGGCTGCTTCGCAAAGAGCAGCTCTTATCGCAAGAGCTGTTTTTTGCAAAACTAATCTCATATGTTAGTACATATGCGATTAGTAAGGTTGCGTTGACTGGCGGAATGGTCACCGCAACCATAGTACATCCCGCCCCCAATAATGAAATCCAAGGTAAGAACAATGTTAATCCTGTATAGTACAGTCCATATGTGCAAAAATATAAAGAATAGCAATTAATTCGTAGGAGTGCATGTAGGAATACGCGGCTCTGCAGTAGCCACGGTAAGGGCCGCCATCAGGGGGGGACTGTGGGGACTACTGTACCGGGCCCGGGCACTCCGACAGAGAAGGGGGGCCCGGCCAACTCCAACCACCCGCCTGCCGCTACTGCACTTCATAGGGGGCACTACTTTAGGGGGCACTACTTTAGGGGGCACTGCATAAAGGGTACTACTTTAGTTGGCACTGCATAAGGGGTACTACTTTAGGGGGCACTGCATAAAGGGCACTGTATACAACCGGCAGCAGCAAACCAGGCACATATGATGCATGTGCAGTTGCATATCGATATACAGGGCCATAAGGAGTGGTTTGCGGCCGCACAGGGCGGGATCGCCTGGGGGTGGTACTAGCCGTACCTGCCATTCACTGCAGTCCGCGCCCTCTTCCGGCTCACAGTTTCTGTACTATATGGGGGGGGGGGGGCTGCCTATTTTGTCAGTCCCGGGCCCCACAATTTCTGATGGCAGCCCTGGCCACGGTCCGTACAGGGCCAGTAACTACTGCTTGTATTGACAAGGTTCAGTCAAGCGGGTGCAGGTTCCATTTGTCCATCCATGGTGGCGGAGAACCATTGGCTCTCTGCCATCGATGGCAAAACCAGTTAACCATCGACGATTGCTAACTATCGATGGTCGATGGCCATACCTAGGAGGGAGGCATAGGAAAGGAGGGGAGGGGGGAAAAGCAGTCATAGATAACCTAGGTTGCTTTTTATAGAAAATTTGTACAGTCACCACAAGTAATATCTAATTGGATCTCGCCTTTCTCGGGTGCGTGCATTCACACGATATATGCCAGCTTTCGTAAACTCGCACCTTCAGGATTGACTTGTTAGAATCCATTCTCATAAATCCTGAGCTTTCAAGAACAATTTACTAAATATAAAGCACTTTACCACAGTTCTTGCGATTTACAAACATCTTAAGAATGACCATCATTAAAAAGAGAGTGTGCCCCCTGGGGAGAGAATCCCCCAGCAATACCCAGGTCTGGCAGGAACTCCACTTGATACATATTGTAACATGAACTAGCATCAGCACTGTCCCTAGGGGGAACTGCAGCGTTACAGATGTCCTAGTAGTTGCTTTCCACCAGCATTATAAGGAGCTTCCAGTGGGAGGAGGAAGCCAGAGAGGGCTCACACGGATGGGAGGGCATACACTGGATAAACTTGCAGAAGAATACAGAGGGGAGGGATGCAAATAAAATAAATAGGAACTGGACTTATTAGGGAGCAGAGGATGAGACAGGAGCGAGGGAGACACCAGCTGTAAGGGAGGAGAAATATTAGGAAGGGAGGGGACCGAGCAAGGAAGGGAGGGAGCAGGGGAGCACTGGACAGGAGCTGCTGGAAAGAACAAGAAACATTTGGGAGGGAACTGTACAATTATCACTGGCGTGTGGGAGAACAGTGCTTATTGCAAGTGGGGTCCAGTGACTCTCCCCCACCCCACCTGGATACAGCATGTAAGTACTCATTTATATTTTATTCTTGGGGGGTCGGGGCCACGACGACTGTATTGAAAACTTGTTGCATCTGCAAAATACCAGACATATCATTTCAATAGCTCTGTATGATTATCTTTACATAAGTCTGTAACAGCTCTGTACTGTCGGCTGTGCGCAACTGCTACAGAACCCCTTGGAGTGCAAGGAGACGGCTGTAGCTGTGATTGACATCTCTGGCACACCCTCTATCCTGCCTGGTTTACAGGTTCTGTTTTAGGAGATAGAGTGGCGTATTAGGGAAGTGTATAAATGACGTTCAAATGAAGAGGTGACCCTGCTCCTGTAGGTAATGATGACAAAGTGACACCCATGGTTTGGAGGTCCCTGGTCTGTACACATCAGATTTCTGTATTTGCCATCAGTAGAGAGGGGCTTATTATGGGGGCATCTCTCTTCCTACAAGGCATGTGCATTTGTTGTTTTTATCTGGATTAAGTTTCAGTCTGTACATATACAGCTCTGGGAACATGTGGCTGACTAGCTATCTTAGTCATGTGTATACACACCCTGTGCGGGAATATTTTACTAGATCACAGATCTGGCTGCTGGATGGTTGGTTGGGTCCTATAGCTGGGATAAGGGTCCAGTTAGAGATGTCGGCTGGTGAGAGCCTAAACGCAGGTTTTACTGTAGATTATTTTTTTCTGGGCGGACGAAATAAAATCAGATTTTGTTAGTGTTTTGGACATTCGCCAGACCCACACATATCACCTTTGGCTCAATTTAGTCTACAAGAACCAGTTTGGACGATACCATTGCCTCCATTCTCACTGGTACCTGGTTTAGCGTGTTGGGGGTAATAAGCAGTGGATGGTCTGACAAAGCTACATTAGAATGGTGGGACGATGGTCTTTACACTGAATTAAGGTCCATATCCATTACACGACTAATGAACGACTGAACGATAACGACATTATTATCGTTCAATCGTTTATTATACTGTGCAGTGGATAATGTGCCTACACTGAACGATATGTTGTTCTGCGCAGGCACCCTCCCTCATCCCTGAACATGCACAACCTGACAATATCGCTAGGTTGGGCAGTATGTTCAGGCGATGACAGATGCCGACAACGACCAGCGGGCACCGCTGGTCGTTGCCGGCATATTCACTGCATGATTAATGACTGATTGAACGATAACATTGTCGTTATCGTTCAAGTGTCCATTTATATTGTGTAGTGGATATGCGCCTTTCGGGGGCGCATATCCACATATGTACTAAGCAGATGCGTTCGCATGTAGCCAGCGTATGCAAATCCGGCCAACCCACAGCAAGGTAGGCGATCGCACGCCAAGGCATTAGCACGCCCGCTATGTCTTAGCGTGCGATCGCACTGTGTATGCAGACGCCCACCAGCCTGTCTTAAGATGCCCACTTATGCACGTCATCTCCGGATGTGTATGCAACATCTGTAACATCGAGTACCATCGGAAGTGAACGCATCTCTTGTGGTCGACCATACCCTACCGCAAGTACTGCGAGCACTTCAGTGTAAAAATCAGCTAAGTGACATGTACTATGACGCTGCGTCTTAATTATGCACGCCTCTGAAACGGCGTTAAGATGCTCGGGCACGCATGCATACGCACTACCACTCCCCTGTTTTCATCGACTAACCCATGTCACCACCCACAAACGTCTTGTCCTGTCACTCATTCTGCCGGGCTGTCTATGTGCAGCGAGCGAACGCTTCCCGATCGCACGGACTAGTTCGCACACGCGCACTGCGATGCGTACGCATGTGCACAATGCAAACATCGGCTGCCTGCGTGCGACTGCTTCCTAGCGAGCGGGTCTGAATCGGGCCCAAAGTACCAACCAATCATTTCCTAACTGTCATTTTTCAAACTAAGGTGCAGATGTACTAAGCTCTGAAAAGTGATAAATTGGAGAGTAATAAAATATCATCAGCTCCTGTTATTTTTCAAACATAGGGCTCCATTTACTAACGAGTTTGTGCAGCTATGTTATTTAGCATTACCGCTCCCCGCGGCTTTTAGGTTTTCTTCACTTGAATTTATCAATTGTTAGCTCCCCGGCGAGCGGGAATGCTAAAGATCCTGTTAGCGCTGTTTTTCCTCTCCAAACAGCACTGACGAATGGAAATTGTTTTCTTTTTGTAATGGGCACATGCGCTGTGAGACCTGGCTCCCTTCTTATTCTTGTCTCCCTGGCAGCGGCAGCAATCTCTTCCCAGCCCAGCGTGTTGTTTGCTGGGTTGGGAGGGAGGGTGCTCGCATGGATGGAGAGGTCTCTGTGCTGGGGTTCAGCGGGAGGGAGGAGGAGTGGGGGAAGTGAGGGTAGAAGGAACTGGCCACCAGTTGCTGCGGGAAGCAGAGAGGAAGGGGGCCGCCAGCTTCTGTGGGTGGTAGGGGGCCGGCGGGTGCTGGCTGCTGCCGTAGGGTGGAAGAAGGGGCTGCTTGCTGCTGCTGGAGGGAGGGCGCTGGCTGTTGTTCACTGGGAGGGGGCGGGACAGGGCCGTCGGGTGCTACAGCTGTACCCTGGGGGGGAATTACGGACAGGACGGGTTACAGCACTTGTGAGCACTGTTTAACAGAAGCCTGCAGATGGGTAGTTCAAATTAAGGAAACGAACGGTAAGTTAGCAATAAATAAGGGTAGCCTACTGTATTGCATGGTGAAACGGAAAAAATTAGCGCTTCTGTAGAAGAACACTTTCCATGCAATTATAAATAACAGCCACACTTATTTTCCCTCACAAATGAGTTCACACACCTGAAACTCATTAGTAATTGGAGCCCATAGCCTGTAACATGACAGTTAGGAGCTGAGTGGCTGGTCTTTTATCACTTTCTAATTAATTACTTTCCAGAGCTTAGTACATCTCCCACACAGCCTGTAAAGTGACAGTTAGGAGCTGATTGGTTGGTACTTTATCTCTCTCCACTTCCAAGGCTTAGTACATAGATCCCTTAATCTACTATCTGACTTAATTCCACATCTGATGACCCATCTTCAGTGCCCATCACATGCCAAATCAGTTTAGAGTGGTGTATTTGGGTGTCCATATTGCATTGTGTTTACACAGTTGTCGTTCCTGTATTACAGAGATAAAAGGCTGTAGGGAGAGTCCCCTGGGTCTCTGGTTAAGGTTAACATCACATTAGCAAAACGTTACAGTAGATGGTAGTACAGTTTTAAAGGGTGGAGGGGGTAAATCATTCATTTATTTAAAAAGGCAATAATATGGATTTCCTTAAAGTTACCTGTCACCTGCACACAGCGGAGGCAGCCATCTTGTGTGCTGAGCCAATATAATACATCCATGGGAATGCAAGATATCCGTTCAGTAGTAATAAGTGGTATCAATGAGGCAAGAGGCACAAAGTGCTTCTTATATTCTGTGCTTCTGTCTACGTGGCTGCTATGCATAAATAAAGAAGATGTCATATTGGACAAAAAGTGAACAGCGCTCATTTAAATCTTGTGTTTATGACTGTGACAGTTCTCATTTCACCTTTAACATTGGGGCGGGATGTCTCAAATGACAGAAGCTGATTGGTTGCATTGGGCAACTTCTCCATTTATTTTCTCGCCAATGCTTAGTACATCTACCCCTTAGAATCCTAGCTCCAAAGTTTTCAAAAATTTTTTCTCAACTATAAAGCACTTTGCCATGTGTCTTGACCGTTTCAAATGCAGATTTAATGTAGTTTCTGGGATGACACAGCTAGCTTGTTTAGTCTTCAAGTACATCAACAAAAAGAACCCTTTTTAACAAGAAGAGGCCATAGAGTATTCAGTCAGATTATCCAGATTTCGGACAAACTCCATTCAGTGCCAAGTTCCTCATGCCTCAAAGTCAGTAATTCAAAGCTGATGTACTGAATATTGTCCAGCTCATGTGGGCGGGATGTACTAACCTTGCGGTGTACATCCCGCCAGTCACCGCAACCTTACTAATCACATATGTACTAACATGTGCGATTAGTATCGCAAAGGACAGCTCTTGCGATAAGAGCTGCCCTTTGCGAAGCAGCCGACGCCAGGTAAGGGGGTCTCTGTGGGGCTCCGCCCCCTCCGAGCCCCTGAAACTTCCTTCTGGTGACCTGTGCAGGAAGTCCCGGGCTCCTCCTCCTCCTCCATGTACCCGGAAGATTAGGAGGAGGTAGAGGCAGAGGAGCATGGGCTAGAGACTAAGGTGAGTGGGGGCCAGTGCTGGGCGACTGCGGGGCGGCAAGGCGGTGGTGAAGCGTCGGGTGCGGGATGCAGTAAGAAGCCCATAGGCTTCTATAGGGTAACGCCAGGTTTTTCTGGCGTTACCCTCCACACCGATAATAGGGCGGCCGGGGCCTAGTACATACGATTACAAGGTTCAAGCAGTTCCGTTATTCTCAGGCAGGTAAACAGCATAAGGTAAACTTCGCACTACATAAACTTCACAGCATGGCAATTTACAGTTCACAAGCAGGTTGGTAATACATCCATATGACTTCCTATCGTAACTCCACGTCCCCCCCAGCCTATCATCCGGGCGGCTGGTTAACAATCGGAAGCATTGTGGATTTGCACTGACACAACTTTAAAGACAGCTAACAGGTGCTGCTAATTAGCATTGCTCTGTGGCTTACAACAGATCCAAGGAAAACCTGGACTGGATCTTATTACCATGCTGTTTATTGCTCCATCTCTGCACAAACTTGCTGCTCCACATTAACCTCATGTGAAAGTATGCTGTCCCTGTCACAATATATATATAAAGGTTGAGTCTCCCATATCCAAAATGCTTGGAACCAGGGGTATTTTGGATAACGTAATATTCCGTATTTTGGAATATTTGCATACCATAATGAAATATCTTGGGAATGGGACCCAGATTTTAGACAATATTTTAAATAATTTTGTTGCTCAAGCAAAGTTTGTGTACAGAAATGAAATTCATTTATGTGTTATATACACCTTATACACACAGCCTGAAGGTAATTTTATACAATATTTTGAATAATTTGTGCTTTAGACAAAGTTTGTGTACATTGAACCATCAAAAATCAAAGGCTTCATTATCTCAGTCATGCCAAAATAATTCCCTATTTTGGAATATTCCGTATTCCGGAATATTTGGATATGGGAGACTCAACCTGTGTGTGTGTGTGTGTGTGTGTATATATATATATATATATATCTGTTAATTCAAAACCATTCCAGGAGACTACCTCAAGAAGCTGATTGAGAGAATGCCAGGAGTGTGCAAAGCTGTCATCCAAGCAAAAGGGGGCTACTTTCATGAATCTAAAATATAAAACATATTTTGATTTGTTTAACACTTTTTGATTACAACATAATTCCATATGTGTACTTTCATAGTTTTGATGTCTTCAGTATTAATCTACTATGTTGAAAATAATTTAAATAAACAAAAAACATTGAATGAGAAGGTGTGTCCAAACTTTTGACTGGTACAGTGTATATAAGGGGGGTACACAATTTATTAGTGATAAAACAAGGGTCCATACGGTAAACAAACATAAAAACAATAATAGTTCATCGGCTGCTAAAAAATGTATAATGTATATAAAATGGTTAAAAACCAGTATTTAGAATACAGCTAAAAATAAATTTATAAATATCTTGAAAAAGCTTATCTTAGTTCAGGTCTATCATCCGTCGAATTGGACATCTGATGATTCCTTGACTGGAATTTTCATGCATACACCTGGCAATGTGTGACCAGTTAGATCTAATAAGGCTGTCCAGTAATCCCATTCACAGACAGCATAAGTATTTTAAGAAGTAAAGTTTAAAGGGGCATTACTTTCAAAAGGAACAGGTTAGTTGCTAAATAATTCTCCCTGTTTTAGCCCATTGGAATTGCTTTAGAACAAACCTTTTGTAGATGGAGAAAAAAAGACCACCATTGTAGATAATACCTCTTTTACACCGAAATTCTGGGTCTGACCCGGAGTTGGAACAGAGTTCTAACCCGGATCAGACCCGGAATTTCCCCGGGGCCGACCAAGGATATTCCTGAGTTGGCACCGTTCACACCGAAGCCGGGTCTGCATTGACCTGGCTTTTACGTCGTTGAAGTGGACGCTTGGAGATGACGTCATCGCCAAGCGCCACAGTAGCCGGCCAATCGGCAGGCATGCGGCACGATCCATGTCATCGTGACCCGGAGCGCGGGCCGTTCACACTACAGGGTTTCACTTGTTATTCCCGTGTTAAACCCTGCAAGTTACCTGGGTTGGAATGCCGGGTCCCTCGACCCAGCAATCCAACCCTTTACCCTTTTACACCAAGGAGCTACCAGGGTTAACCCTGCAATAACCCGGGTTTTAGCTCTGATGTAAAAGTGGTATAAGTGTTATTTGGGTATTTTTCCTCTCGATACTCTGGGGATTTCTTGTAGTTACTGTCAGCTGCACTCTTGGCAACCCTGGGCTGAAAGTGGGTGAAATCTATAACAATATAATTATTCTCTTTAATTGCACAGTAATTATTCAATCAGGAATTGGTAGTCACTCACATTGAATTCTGCCGCACTGGAGTGTAGAATAAAAAAATTATGTTATACGTAATCCGCATTGTTTAAACACTTTACATTCCCCTTCATGTTTCCAGGTAGGAATAAGGGGTTATTGACATATGAGTTAAAAAACAAACAAAAAACCTATTGCAGATAAGAAGCTTAACTTGACTACGCTGACAGTGATGTGCTGCAACTCTGGCGTTAAGTGACAATGGGATTTTAGTGACAATGGGAGATGCTATTCTGTGACAGTGACATACGACTTGGAGTATTTTACAGTTTACCTGTTGTCATGTTTTATTCATATTTTAGTGTAAATGTCTCCACATAGTGGGGGCAGCCATTTTGTGTGCTACACCCATGTTGATGAGAATGCAGCCTATCAATTTATTAAGTACAAGTGACATCATGGAGGCAAGAGGCACCTTTTGCCTTATGCCACAATAATGTCTAGATGTTGAGTATAGAGAGGAATTTATCAGTCGTTTAAACCAATGTTTTTCACTTTTCTAAGAAGTTCTCTTTACATATCCCTATATGTTTATCCAGAACCCCTTTTTTCCATCAGCTGTTGAAACTTTAAATACATTTTTACCAAATATACTCTTCATTTTTATTTATGCACAATATCTTTTATTTAATTCAACTAAAATAGTATTAATACTACTATGGTACTTATTAAAATATTTAATAATAGAATAACGTTTTGACTTCAGCCTTGTAAATCCAGATACCAATGAAACACAAGCTGCATGATGAGTGCAACTAGTTTACATGGAAGCCTGCAGCTTCTACTATGTCGCCGTGCTTTCATGTGAATGGATTGTAATTGAGTCATGTAGGTGATGTGTTTGGCTAAACCCTTTTCTAAATTCCCAATGTCACGTTCCTTTTGAAGGGTCCACTTTGAAACATTTTCATTGCTGAGCAAATATTAATGAGAACAGAGTCTTATTTCACTAGGAACAAGAAGCAGGTTTGCAGAAAGAGGTGGGGAGAGTGCCACACCCGAAAATACTGTTGCCACACCCCTGCCATAACGTGGCCACATCCCCTTTTCGTGGAGTGATGGCGTTCATTCACTGCCCATATTCCCAAACCTTAAATATTGGGAGGTATGCACTAGGAACCTATACGTATGAGGCATGAGGCTTAGCCAATACTCATGAGAATGCAGTCATGACAATTAACTAGGAGCTTTTTACGTCTCATGTCACTTGTACCTAGGCTGTTACACTTTACCTCTAAAGTGTTAACAAATCCAGGCAACCTCTATCCTCGAACATGCAACACGTAACTACCAGTAGATCCTGCAGCAGTGAAAGAGTTACATTACACGCGTTGCCTAACAGAAAGTATTTTGGAACAGTTACGTCATGTAAGTCTTGGCAGTGTTTACAGCCAGATGTTATTAGTCTGTTGATCTGAGTACACATCTCTACAGTCAATGAGAATAAACAAAATATCTGTGTCCTCCAGTCACCAGACAACTAGATCCCACCAGAACATTTTTTTTTTATTGTAGATTTATAGGTTTAATAATGTATATTTCAGTTTAAAAGCAGTAACAGTTGTGCAACAACACCAAAGTGTTTCATCGGTGATATGTTTGAAGTATGCATGTACCCTGTTTATAATTTCCCTTATGGTGGACCAACCACCCTAATATGCAAACAAAGAAAAAAGAAAAATTAATAAATAACTGATAGAGCCAATGAGTGGAAATAACTAAATAAAATGCATAAAATAAATAAATACAGCAAAATTGTAAAACAAAAACAAACCAAGAACAGTTCCAGTCTTCCCCCAGCTCACTCCACAGCACAACATAAACACGTTAGCTACTGTGTTTCCCTGATAATAAGACCTACCCTGAAAATAAGCCCTACCCTTACTTTTGTAGCCCGGTCTAAAATAAGCCCTACCCCGAAAATAAGACCTACCTTTTTTTCTTTTTGAGCTGGGAACGCTGCAGAGACCAGCGTTCCCAGTCATGCAGTGCGCGGGTGACGTCATGACGTCACCCGCGCGCTGAGGATCCTGTGCTGCCACGCCTGCTGGACCATATTAGATCCAGTTAGCGCGCAAGTGAGAGGGACATCCCGGACGGCGGTGACTCAGGTAAGTACCGTACTTGCACTGCAATAAGGGGGCCTGCATAAAGAACACTGCTACAGGGGGGGGGGGCTGCATAAGGGGCACTGCTACACAAGGGAGGCTGCATAAGGGGCACTGTTACAGGGGGGGGGCCTGCATAAGGGGCACTGCTACACAAGGGAGGCTGCATAAGGGGCACTGCTACGGGGGGGCCTGCATAAGGGGCACTGCTCCAGGGGGCCTGCATAAGGGGCTGTCAATGTTAGTTAATATAAGACCTACCCCGAAAATAAGCCATATGGTGTTTTTTGGAACCAAAAAAAAATAAGACAGTGTCTTATTATCGGGGAAACACGGTACATGACAGTGACACATGTGGCTAGGAGGTTTCGCCCTGTAAGAAATGAGTCAATGTGACACGAATAAATGTTACCCAAAACGTATAAAGTTTCACCACTTGCTAAACCCCCACTTACAGTATCCTACTTCCCTTTACTCCCACCATAGCATTTGTGCAAACAGATGCTTCTCCCATGCAGTCACGGCTTGTCCTAAGTAAAATAACATTTCTCTGTACAATACACTTTAAGTAAAGATATAGTTACTCCCCCATCCTACCAAAAGAAAGCCCCTATGTCCCAAAATAGAATATAAAATCCCCCAGAGCAGATTCTTAGTGAAAATGGCACACGTTGTAATGTGACTTGTAATCTTGCTGTAAAGATTTTAAATCACCTTATTATGAAGAGGTTTAAATATTTTAGTACGACTGTAAAGAAACTGGCATCTTCTTATCTGTTCTTTATGTATCTGAAGTGGTCGGCAGTGATTCTGTAACGTCAGCTCCATTTGTGTGAGTGACATCGGATTCAATTTACTCATTATTTATCATGTTTGTAATGACAGGTTAGTTGTAACCTCAGCAATTATCTGAATCACAAGAGGAATCACTCACTGTAAGTTGGCAATAAGAGGTTGGTGGTAGCACTAAGGATGTTTGCTCTGTCATGCAGACAAATGTAACATGCATTTAATGATGGTCTAGTTTTTTAAAATATGGAATGTATGGGAAGTAAACATTAGTTGCAATCCAGATAAAGGTGTTTTATTCCCTCTCTCGCTATTGGAATCCTTTTTACAGGTTGAGTCTCCCATATCCAAAATGTTTGGGACCAGGGGTATTTTGGATATCAGAATATTCCGTATTTTGGAATAATTGCTTACCATAATGATATATCTTGGGAATGGGACCCAAATATACACACAGAATGCATTTATGTGTTATATACACCTTATACGCACAGCCTGCAGGTAATTTTATACAATATGTTTAATATTTTGTACCTTAGACAAAGTTTGTGTACACTGAACCATCAAAAATCAATGGTTTCATTATCTCAGTCATGCCAAAATAATTCCGTATTTCGGAATATTCCGTATTCCGGAATATTTGGATATGGAAGACTCAACCTGTATATTACATTAGTAGAGTACTGTATGTCATATGCTTTACACCCTTCACTGAGCAATGTTGAAATGTTTTACAGCTGCTGCAAAGATAGATCACCATTTCTGGCCTGTTTTGTTGGACATGCTTCGCAGTGGATCCATTGCTGCCATAAATGCCAAAATCAAATCAAATTTGTCCACGCCATCAATCTCTTAGTCCGTGGGGGTCAATCCAATTACACGCAATGTACACACGGGTGACAGTGGGGCGCACTTGAAGGCAGCCCGAATTCGCATAAAAGTGCTCCCAGTGTAATAGGCCACACCCTTTTAATAATAATAAATAATAACAATAATAAACAGGATCCAAATGTGAAGTGATGTAAACATTCACGTTTATTAATTAACCTGTGAAGACAGTATTCTCTGTTGTCTGTATGACACATCATTACATGATTATATTGTATACAAACACTAACCCTGTCAAGCCACATCTCTATGTATTCCTAGCATAAATCATGCGCATATTCTAGCGTTACAGAGTTGGACGCATTTTCGTGAGCGCGTCTTTTCCTGCTAATATTCGTGGCACAATTCCAACTCTGTGTGGGGCCCAGCGTGTGGTTATCTCTGAGGAGACCAGGACCCCAGGTGAATAACCTTGATATTGATCACGAGTCTCAACCACCCTTTGATCTCAATTACAGGTTATGTTTTAAGGATCTATTTAAATGAGCACAGATTTATCAATATCATCTTCCACATATACATTAAAACTGCAGAAGACATGTCCTCATTCATTATCAGCAGCAAGCCCCATTAAATAATGAATAAACGTTACTTGCCACTAGCACTGACTGAAGTATCCACTGAAATCATGGCACCAGTTCACAATTATGTCACAGAAAAAAAAGAAATACATGGGATGGGTAGGGAACTGGAAAGTCTCTAATAACCCCTTCCCCATAAATAAACAGGACCCCTGTCCTGACAATAACACAAGTTATTGCCTGGTGATGAGTTTGACTACCAGCAGAGGCGCCACAAAGTTTTAGGGGTGGGGGGCTAAAAATAATTATTTTCTTTTGCGCACATATATATATATATATAGATGGAGTGCCTATTTGCTATGCCAATCAATTCAGCAGCACCTCTAAGAGAGTCCCCTGTTAGTAGGACACAACCATAAAGATATCCAAACACAATACTTAGGGGGCACTAACAAATGGAATGTTTTGTACAATTTAATACAGTTTAATACCAATACAAAATTCACAATGGAGATACCACTGAAAACTTTCAGCTGACAGATATTAGCATTAAAGAATTCTTCTGATTTGGCCACCAAGGTTTTTATTCATTGTGTGAGATGTCCATTTGGTTCTGTGAACATACTCTCTCACCAAAGAAATCACCCAACAATGTGGCCAATGGCCAATTATTAATACATTAGAATAATTTTATTCTGTATTAAATGTAAAAAATTGGCATAAAAAGCAATTGCTTACATCAAATGTATTAATAGAGGTGTCATTGATAATGCCAACATGAAGGTATAGAGATAGCCTGGTGATTATCCCTTTGATTTTTGGATTCCAAGGCTGAACATAAACATGGACATTATAAGCGGCACCCCGTCCCTACGCATTTCGTCCTTCTCACGGACTTCATCAGGGGTACAAATCCAGTCTGACAAGCAGACAGTAACCTCTACATTACATAAAACTCATAGAATCCAGGTATGGGGAAATATCTTTCCCATCCTGTCTTCCATTAATTAAGGGGCACACACATTTGAAAGAGGTTAGTCCCTTGAGCATTGTCTTGGGATCTCCAGACAATCTAGTTCGGGATTACGGAAAACATACATTTTACATAGATGGGGGAGGGAATAACATGTTCCCTATCACCGTCATAGTGGCCCCTGCTGAAGTAGGGCACCCCCATTTTAAAGAGGAGAGAAATAGCACCAGTGGTGATCACCAGACACCCTGCAGTATGGAAAAATTAAAGTTCCCATAAATAGGGAGGACACTCTAGGACACTTTTCCTGGCGTTTTGCGCATGCGCAGTGGGGAAATCACCGGGAAAAAGGCGGCTGCTCCATTTTTCCCAGTGACTTGTGCATGTGCAGTAGACTCTGGGCACAGACTAGTGCCCAGAGTCTACTGATGCGGGCAGCACTGCACTCATTTTCGGCTGTCGGAGAGAGAGGATGGGGGCCTCGGATGGAGACTGCACACAGGCCCCCTCCTCTTTCTTAATATGGCCCTGAGGCCTCATGAGAGACAGGACTAAAGACTGAGACTGCATTACGTTTGCAGAGTAGCTGCCCATCATAGAGAAGGGCCAAGAAGTGACATAGTGCCCTGCATGGGGGCTCATTGGTTTATTATTATACACCTAGATACTGTGCTACTGACCCCTCTTCAGAGCTAAATTACCCCAGAAGATCCATCCCCGGCAAAAACATTGTGAAAAGGTAGCTTAGGGTCTCATTCAGACCCGCTTGCGAGCGCAGGACGCTCGCAAGCGGGTCGATGGTACCCAGATGCGCATGCGCACGACGGAGGTAGCTCCGTCGTGCGCATGTGCGAGACCCGGCTAGCGACAGGGTAGCCGTCGCTCCGGGTCTCGCACCAAAGGGGGCGTGCTATCGATGTTGATTGACAGCATGCCCCCTTTGGTGGGCGTCCCATGGGAACGCCTACCGTCTGAAGCCGGCCCCATTGACATCAGTAGTGATGTCAGTGGGAGTGATTTTGGCTCTGATGGAGCCAAAATCACTCCAGGGCTTGCGGCAGCGAGACCCTACCGCAGGGTCTCCGTCGCAAGCCCGATGGTCGCAATGGTCTTGACCATCGTGACCATCATCATGGATGCTCGCATAAGCTGTGGGTGGTAACCCACAGCTATGCGAGCGTCCATAAGGCCGCTCCAAGTTGAGGTAGGAGGGCCCTGATTCAGAGCGAGCGCTCTAGTCAGAGCGTCCGACTCTGAATCAGGCCCTTAGTGCCCATATTTGGAGGATTGACCACAAATTCTATATTAATAAATAGGCACCTTAACATCTGCATAAAGACTCTCTCAATAATGGGAGTACCCTCATACACTTGAATAAACAATGTTAAAAATGCTTATTTAGTACAGTAACATGGTTCAAATATTGTTATGTAATCCACAGCAACCACTCAGAAATCAGCTTTTATTAGCCTGACCTTAAAGACGGCTATTATTGAGTTGTTTTGTGTTACATCACATCAGGGGAATGTATTTAAGCGTTCAGTAAAGATCGGCGTCTGCAGCTCCTGCTTCGTTCATTATCGAGGTGAAGCAGGGGCAAATATCAGAGAAATGTATTCTCAAAATATTTGCCGAAAGGTGAGAGTGTTAACTCACTTCTATGGCAATACCAGCCAGCAGCTTTCCAGCGATGGCCAGTGACAGATCTGGCGGTACTTGTGCATTGGAAGTGGATAGATCCCCTTCAGTATTTGTATCCTAACGTTATCAGTTACTGTCCAACGTCATTCCCTGCTATCCACTTGGACATAGAGGGGAAATATAAACCTGTGGCGAACGAACCTCTGGCCTTTATGGGTACGGAACCGCATTTCTGCCCTCACTTCACGTCACTTCCAGGTACAAATACTGAAGGGGATCTATACCTTTCCCTTGTGCATTGGCTTCAAAGACCTCCATCGTTCCGAAAAAAAAAATGCTCACAGACTTCCTCTGCTGTCCCAGGCTGCCCCCGTGGGATAAACTACAGCTACTGGCAGGTAATCCTGCTGAGATCTGAAAAAACAATAAGCCACAAAAGTGATCTTATCGTTTTTTTGATAAGAGCTGCAAGATGACTGTCGCTATACACCTGTAAGGCGACCACAATGTCAGTACATGTATGCAGATACCGTACTGCCTTAGTACATACTGAAAGTTGATATGTGTCAAATTGTGCTGGATCTAACATTTCATACTTGTCTACTGATAGTACATCTCCCCCTTTGTTTCTAAATAGCCCCATTATGTTAAAAATAAATAAATACATTTGAAATGTTCTTGGCCATTTTAAAAAAATGTAAACAGACATATTTTAACTTATTTAATTAAATAGAGCTGTTTGCACAACATAAGCTTATTTGGTAAAATCATAATCCCCAATATTTGGCCAAATGTAATAGGGTGTGAGTTTAGTAAATGTGAGTGTAAACTCTCACACTTTTTAAACTCAGCCAATGTAATATAGTCTGAGAACAGGCAAACTCACATGTTTTTCATACTCAAAAAACTCTCACGATTTAAACTCTCATCCAGATGTTTTCCCATTTTGAAAAAAAAAAAGCAACTCGACCAATGTAATAGTGTGAGGGGTTAATGTTAAACTCTCACATTTTCTAAACTCTCACCCTATTACATTTGGGCCTTAGATTCAAAATCGCTATAATATATTATGTTTCCACATTATTCATTCGATAGCAACCTCTTGTTTTTAGGAGCCTGTAAATTGCAACAACCATAAAAATGTTTATACTAGAATGGATGAGAATGAAGAAGGAGAGTTCAAAGCAGTGAGCCAGAGAGGGCAGAGTGTAAATCAACCTATTTAACAACAGAAGCCTTTGAACACGTCTTGGAGACACTTGTGTGTTAGTGGTTTGTCACTGAGCGTAGCATTGTTGTCACTAATATATGTAACATATGATTACAGTGCTATGATAATTGGACTTGGAACTAGGAAAATACTTGTAGGTATAATTAAGAGACCTTCTTTGGGTTGGGGTATTTGAACATGAAATCCCAGGTGTATTTGTAGTGTGTTATACAAGTATAGCTGTGGCCAAAACAATGGTTGTGCTCTTCCAAAAAACCATCTCAGTCATCACCTGTACACACAATGAAGAATAAGTTACATTACTGGAGCCTGAGGTACTATGGGGTTCTATTCGTGAAGCAGCAAGTGCCTTGATTAGCTGAAATCAGGGCTCTTCTCTGTTTTTCGAGCAATTCATGGAGCAAGTTAGAGGGGTCTAGTTACTAAGCAGTGTTAGGAGTCAGAGTGAAAAGTGATACGAAAGTGATAAGGTACCAGCAAATCAGCTCCCAGCTGTCATTTTTCAAACACAGCCTGTGAGATGGCAGTTGGGAGCTGATTGGCTGGCACCTTATCACTTACTTATCACTTTTCACTGTCTCCTAACACTGCTTAGTAACTAGACCCCACAGTGAAGAAGCTTATTACTTACCCAGTAGTGCACCTGTTCCGTGCCTGCATCGCATCACCATACTTTTGTATGGTGAGTGCGATTCTTGAAAGGACGGAATTTCCTTTTTTTTAATTGACTTCGCATTCACCATCTCAGGATGGCGAGTTGTGTTGCTCCTGCATGAGCCGGTTCTCGTCCTCCGTGGTTGCTCCGCCCCTTTTAATCTCATCAGCCACATCTGCCACAATTAGCCAGAAACTAACGGCGCATGCGCAGAAAATAAATCATAACAGGTGAATAATAAGGAAGAACAAAAACAATATCTCTGAAAGAAAAAAAGCCCGGAACGCAAAAGATGGAAATACCGCATCGCTAGGAAAAACAGGTGAGGGTATATGAATTGCTACTTATCTAAGCTATAGATCGCATCGAACTGATGCGATCTATAGTGATAAGTAACAATTTTGTACCGCACATCTTTATGAATAAACCCCTATGTGCCTCGTGCTTCATTGTGGAACTAGTTTTACATTTTCATAAAAGCAGCAATGTTCTCAGATATTGGAGTGGGTTCTGAGTCACGCACAAAATGGCTGAAGGTGTGGGCGGCTGCGGAAGCCTGATTTATTACCTTGCGTTAATGCCAGAATCCGTAGGGCTAATGTGTCTGCAAGCGGAAAGCCACTCTGCACATTGATTACCATTAGTAGTATCTGCACCATGGTAGGTGCAAGAGATCTGTCAAAAACAGGCTTCCCTTCCCCGGGCGCACCACTCACAAAGCTTCTGATACACTCCCATGACACTCCCACAAGCCAGGGTGGTTCCCTGCGATCACTTTGCTACTGCCCAGTTCCCGATCCGGAACACCCAATTTCATGGAAAGACGACTCAGGTCAAGTTCCAAGTTGATATGTAGTAATACATTAACACACACCTGGCATGCGCTGTATGGAAGGACTTGCTATTCACGTCTGTGCGCAGAGATCCGACCAACTCAGAATGAGCCCCATTGTGTGTAGAACTAATATAATGTATAAATACACAAGACAAATATTCTACAAATGTAAATATAATATGCTAATTAGCAGGAAAACGCAATGGAGGTAATTAACAATGTGCCAGATGCAGGGACTGCGTCAGAGATTTCAGTACCCAGTTGGGGGCAAGGCCAAGCGCATGGAGGTGTGGCTACATTCCATTGTGACTATGGGGTCTATTTACTAAGCCTTTAATGGAGATAAAGTGAACGGAGATAAGGTACCAACCAATCAGCTCCTAACTGTCATTTTTCAAACATAGCCTGTGACATGGCAGTTAGGAGCTGATCGGCTGGTACCTTATCACCGTTCACATTATCTCTAGCCAAGGGTTAGTAAGTAGACCCCTATATACCTATATCCATGTTTACTCTTAAAGATACACTAAGGACTAAAGGTGGGTACACACCTGACAGATATATCTGCAGATGATTGTCATTCATACACACTGAACAGCCATCATCTGCTTGTGCCCTCGGTCCCGGCGGCCAGTGGGCGGGACCTGATGGCTTGTGGGCGGGTCGGGGGCGTGTCCCGCCCCCCTCCTTGCTGCTGCCCCTGTGTGTGTATGCGTGGTCTGCAGACATATCTGTCCATTGGCTTTGCAGCACAGCCAATGCGATATGTCGGTGAATGGCGCTGGTCACCGACTTATAGCGGGTACACACTGGCCAACGTGCAGCAGATATATTGGCCGATCATTTGAGTGTGTACCCAGCATAAGGTTGTTTTTTTATTCTAATGTCAATATAATACTGTTCTTAATGGGGGAAAAAAAATAAATCTTTATATGTATGTTGCCAAATTGGATGAGATTCAGGCGCTTCGGGCAGAAGACGTCAGATAACACAGGCCAATAGCGGTTACCTCTGACTAAATTTACTAACCTGCTCGCTAATTATACAATTGGGTTCATTTAGATTGTTAGCAGATTCTTATAGGGACAGTTGCTTAATATTGCTACCCATCTCACAGCATGTGCTGCCAGCATGAAAAGTATCAACAACACAGGATAACATGAGCTCCTGCCAAACTGGTGTGGGTACATTGCCGGGATTGTTTCATGCACAGCTCTGGCATGCAGCTTAGTGTAGGAAGAATAAGGTCACTTTGTGTGTGCACCGTGTCTCTTCCTGTGCCCATTTCTAGGGTCAGTTGGGCATCTAAAACAAAACATTCCCAACTGCATGTGAACCAAACCATGTGCAGCTGGCCAGTCTTTTCCTGGCACAACCTCATTCTAATGTACAGCTAAAATGTGACACAGCCACTGTGGGCATCAAAGCCAGCTAAACGTCAGTATCGTAATAACAATATAATATGAGATATGGTAAGAACTTACCCTTGTTATCTCTATTTCTACGAAGTCCATAGGGTTCCACAGGATACCTTGGGGTATAGGTGTGACGTCAGTCGCAGGGCACCAAAGAGTTAAGCTTTCAGCCTCCCAGGATGCACTAGGTCCCCCTCCTATACCCCGCCCCCGGGCCAAGGCACCTCAGTTAGTTACCAAGCCATAGGCCGGAGGAGGAGAAGGAAGAGAGAGAACAAAGATCTGGACACATACAAGAATCACATTCTCACCAGAGGGAGACGGAAAACCGGTGACCAGAGCAAAGCCCATCTGCAGCACAGGTGCGACAGGGCGGGAGTCCTGTGGAACCCTATGGACTTCGTAGAAATAGAGATAACAAGGGTAAGTTCTTACCATATCTCATATTTTCTACTTCAGGGTCCATAGGGTATCCACAGGATACCTTGGGGATGTCCCAAAGCAGTATCCTTTAAGGGTGGGGACGCTCCTGTGCAGAAAGGAGAATCCGCCGCCCGAAGGAAGCATCCTGAGAGGCGAAGGTGTCAAACCTGTAATACCTCACGAAGGTATGGACAGAAGACCACGTAGCAGCCTTGCAGATCTGAACTGCCGAGGCACCACGTCGAGCTGCCCACGAAGGACCCACAGACCTAGTGGAATGAGCCTTCAGAGAAGGAGGGACCGGTAGGCCTTCATGAAGATAAGCTTCAGAAATAGCCATACGGATCCAGGCTGCCAAAGTTTGCTTTGAAGCAGGCCAACCCTTTTTACGGAAGCCAAAGAGGACAAACAAAGCGTCCGACTTCCTAAACGAAGAAGTGCGGTCAACATAAGTCCTTAAGGCCCGCACAACATCCAATGAGGCCTCACCCACGGAAAGACCCGGTGAGTTAAAGGCCGGAACAACTATTTCCTCGTTAATATGAAACTGGGAAATAACTTTGGGAAGAAACTCGGGCCGAGTGCGGAGCACTGCCCTGTTCCCATAAAAAACCAAGAAAGGGGGTCTACAAGAAAGAGCCCCTAACTCAGAAACACGTCTGGCCGAAGCAATGGCCAGAAGGAAAACAGTCTTAGCTGTTAGCCATTTAAGATCCACTGAGCCCAGTGGTTCAAACGGCGGTCCTTGGAGAGCCCTCAGGACCACAGCCAAATCCCAAGGCGCCACAGGTGGAACAAAGGGCGGCTGAATGCGGAGAACACCCTGCATAAAGGTGCGCACATCCGGGATTGTAGCAATCCTACGGTGAAACCAGACAGATAGGGCCGAAACCTGTACCTTCAAAGAAGCAAGGCGAAGCCCATGATCTAGTCCCGCTTGCAGGAAGGCGAGAATCCGAGACAGACGAAACTCCCGCGGTGCATAACCTCTCGGTCGACACCACTGGAAGAACGTATGCCACACGCGATGGTATATCCTCGCGGAAGACGGTTTCCGAGCTCGTAACATGGTACGCACCACAGAGCTGGAAAACCCCCGGGACCTCAGCATGGCCGTCTCAACAGCCACGCCGTCAAAGACAGCCGAGTCAGGTCCGGGTGAAGGCAAGGACCCTGAGACAGAAGGTCCGGTCGTAGCGGCAACCGCAGAGGAATGTCCACGGACAGACCCTGAAGGTCTGAGAACCAGTGCCGTCTGGGCCACGCGGGAGCTATCAACGGGAGCGTCCCTCCTTCCTGTTTGAATTTCCGGATTACCCGTGGAAGAAGGGAGACCGGAGGGAACAGGTATGCGAACCGGAACGTCCACCGGACGGACAGAGCATCCACCAGAGACGCCCCTTTGTCTCTTGTGCGAGACCCGTACACCGGCAACTTGTTGTTGTGCCGGGACGCCATGAGGTCGATTTCTGGAAGACCCCACCTGTCCACCAGTAGTTGAAAAACGTCCGGGTGCAGGGACCATTCCCCCGGATGAACGTCCTGGCGACTTAGAAAGTCCGCCTCCCATTGAGCACTCCCGGGATGAAGACCGCTGATATGGCCGGAAGATTGCGCTCCGCCCAAACCAGGATCCGAGAGACCTCTACGAGAGCCGCCCGACTGCGAGTTCCTCCTTGCCTGTTTATGTAGGCCACGGTGGTAGCGTTGTCCGACTGGACCTGCACCGGGCGACCCTGGAGAAACCGCTGTGCCTGCTGGAGAGCATTGAAGACCGCACGGAGTTCCAAGATATTTATTGGAAGCTCCGCTTCTGTCGGCGTCCCCCTGCCCTGGAACAAGTGTGGACCCGAAACTGCTCCCCAGCCCCGAAGACTGGCGTCCGTTGTCAACAGGACCCAATTTGGAACCCAGAACGGACGTCCCTTGTTGAGGTGGGTCGTCTGTAACCACCACGTAAGGGACAGGCGAACCTCCTGGGTGAGCACAATCGTCTGGGACTTCAGAGACTGAGTCAGCCCGTTCCACTTGGACAGGATCAGGTGCTGCAGAGGTCTGGAGTGAAACTGGGCGTATTCCACCATGTCGAACACCGACACCATGGAGCCCAGTAACCTCATCGCCGAGTGTAAGGACACCCGGCGGCTGTGCAGACAACTGCGCACCCTTGACTGTAAAGCAGAGATCTTGTCCTCCGTCACGAAGATCCTTTGCTGTCCCGAGTCCAATAAGGCTCCAAGATGCAGAATCCTCCGAGACGGGATTAGAGTGGACTTCTGCCAGTTGATTAGCCAGCCGTGCCGTTGCAGCAGTGCAATGGTCAGGTCCAAGTGGCGTAACAGGAGCTCTGGAGATCCTGCCACCAATAACAGGTCGTCCAAATACGGCAACATGCGGACTCCCTGCAGCCGCAGAGAAGCCGCCATGACCGCCATCACCTTGGTGAAAACACGTGGTGCTGTTGCCAGGCCAAAAGGTAACGCCCGAAACTGGAAGTGGTCGCTGCTGATTGCAAACCTGAGGAACTGTTGATGGCGCCAAAGAATAGGGACATGCAGGTAAGCGTCCTGTATGTCCAATGACACCAAGTAGTCCCCAGGTTCCAGCGCCAGAATGATGGACCGTAGGGTCTCCATCCGAAACTTCGGGACCCGCAAAGACTTGTTGAGTGCTTTGAGGTTGAGTATCGGACGATATGACCCATTGGGTTTCTGTACCAAAAATAGATTTGAATAGAAACCCTGGCCCCTCTGGGAGAATGGAACCGCCACTATAACTCCAGCCTGGAGCATAGTGTGCAATACCTTCCGCAGCTCCGTAGCCTTGTTCCGGTCTGATGGGAGACCCGTGGTGAAGAAGCGAGCCGGGGGTCTGTGCCGGAAGGAGAGGGCGTATCCGTGGGAAACCACCTCCAGAACCCAAGTGTCTGTCGTAGTGGTCGACCAACACTGGGCGAACTGTAGCAGGCGGCCTCCCACCCTGGGATCCCCCAAAGGGAGGCCCGGACCGTCAGGCCGCAGGCTTGTCATCTGGCTTGGGGGCCGGACGTCTGGTACTCCATGCCTGCTTCCGGGGCTTGACCGATTTCTTAGGGCCAGCCTGTCGAGGAAACGACTGTGGTTTGGGCCTGCCCTGGGCCCTAGATGACCGAAAGGACGATGGTCCCGAACCAGAAGGAGCAGCGGCCGACGGGAGACAGGCAGATTTGGCTGCCGCCAGCGTGGCCACAATCTTATCCAGATCCGGACCGAAGAGAACTTCTCCGGTAAACGGCAACGCTTCCAGACCTTTCTTGGAATCTGCGTCCGCCTTCCAGGATCGCAGCCACAAGGTGCGACGAGCAGCTACCGCTGCTGAAGAAATTCTAGACACCAGAGTACTAATGTCTAGAGCCGCCTCGTTGATGTAGGTGGCCGAATCACGGAGATTGCCAATCAACTCCGCCTGATCGGCCGGACAGTCGGATTCAAAAGAAGCCTCTAATGAATCCGCCCAGCGCTCCATCGCTCTGGCAACCCAGCAAATGGCCATAGCCGGCCGTGCTGCCCCCCCCGCAAGGGAATAAGCGGACTTCAGGCAGATTTCTACCTTGCGGTCCGTAGCATCCTTAAGGGAGGACATGGATGGCATCGGCAATGTGGCACTACGGACAAGACGGGTCACGTGAGAATCCACCTGTGGAGGGGATTCCCACTTAGCAAAATAATTATCCGCGAACGGATAAGCCACCGCCAGGCGTCTCTGCGGCTGGTATCTTTTGCCAGGTTGTTTCCACGCCTCCTCTAAATGGTCCACCAACTGACCCGAAAGAGGAAAGACTGTGGCATCGCCCTTCACATCTTTGAAAAAGGCATACTTAGATTTAGCCGCTGGGGGAACTTCGTCCTCAATCACCAAGGCTGTGCGGACCGCCCGAATAAGTCCAGGAATATATACTTTGGACTTAGCATCAGCGTCCTTAGTATGGAGAGGTTCCTGATCGTAAGGATCTAGAATCTCCCCATCATCAGACGTCCCTTCGTCATCCTCATAAGGAGCGGACAGAGACGCCACCGGCCTTTTATGAGACCGCATCACAGACTCCCCTTGCAACACATCCGACAAGTGCTGTACAGAACTTGTCAGGGAGTTAACCCACGCTGGCTCCTGAGAACCCGGGAGCGGGGAAATAGGGAGACTGTGGGGTACCACCAATTGTCGTGGGAACCCCTGCATGGGTGACGACACCACAGACTGCTGGGACAAACCCATCGGAGTAAACGCGGGCTGCGGAGCTAACTGGCCCACTAAAGCTGTTAACGCCTGAGCGAAACAAGCCCAGGGCGGCTCCTGTACCGGTGCTGTAACCGTAATAGGCCGCGCCATGGACAAACACTGCCGGCAAAGGCCCTCCGCGCTACCCTCCCCCTCCGCTAACGGTACTTTGCACGTGGTACACTGTAGCCGGAGGGGAAAATCACTTTCAGACATGATGGCACCACGTATGTGACCTCTCTCACCAATTAAGTATTAAATAGGCGAGAGACCACCCTGCAGCACCGCACCGCAAGGGCTTTAGCAGAAAGAACAGGGACAGTAATAAAGCTGACAGTTTAGAGAAGAAAAGATTACAGGCAGCAGCGCTAGCACAGTCACATACAATGCAGAAAAATAACAATTCCTGCACTAACAGCGCTGATCACTCAACTACACAGACACAGGGCCTGGTAGGACACAGCGCTGCATACACAGACCTGACCACAGCGGAGGAGAGGTATGCGGGGGGACCCAGACCACGATGCTTCCGTCCAGCGCTTCCAGCAGCGTTCACCATGCGTTCTGGAGAAGATGGCCGCCGAGGAGCAGAGAGGAGGCTGGCCTGGGGGAGGAGCGCTGCCACAGGACCAGTCGGCAGCATGCAGAGAGGGCTGTGTGCAGCGGGGGAGGCGCCGGCTGTGAGACAGGGAAGGCGCGCTCCCCTGGCATGCATTTAACCCCTGGGACGCCGCAGCGCTACCGCTCTGCTGCGGTCCGCTGTCCCAGGGGGTAGTGGAAGCGCAGGTTGGTCGCCTGGCTCCACGCTGCAGCCAGTCCCCAGGGAGCCCCCTGCCTGGGGACTTAGGACCATGTGATCAGCGGGGACCCACCGCGGGACCCCGCTGCTTACCTCTGTCCCCCTTGAATCCGGCCATGGTCCGGAGCATCTGGGGTCACCGCTAGCTGTGACCCCAGACGCCCACCAGCATCCCCGGATCAGTACCGGCGTTCTGGTACCGGCGGGGTGTAGGGAAGACAGCATGGACGTCAGGACTGACTGTCCATGCTGTTCATCCAGATGTGCAGCCACAGCTGCATGAAGAATAAGCTTCAGGGGCTCTTCTAGCCCCCACTCCAACAGGTGCACCCGACTCCGGCCGGGCACCAAACTAAACTGAGGTGCCTTGGCCCGGGGGCGGGGTATAGGAGGGGGACCTAGTGCATCCTGGGAGGCTGAAAGCTTAACTCTTTGGTGCCCTGCGACTGACGTCACACCTATACCCCAAGGTATCCTGTGGATACCCTATGGACCCTGAAGTAGAAATATTGTATATAGGCTGTACATGAGCATACATTGCTGCTAACAGGGTAGGTAGCCATCCTATAGGCTGTTTATCAGAATTGGTGGCTTGGGATGTGAATTAGCCGCTCACAGATATAATGCAGGGGGTCGCAAACAACTTCTGAATGATTCTTTGGAAACTTTATTTGAGCATCTAGTATATGCCTATGTGCATGCTATATTGCTGGATAACAAGGTGTTGTCCAATTAAATGCTGCAAACTTGTGGCCAGATCATTATGAAAGGGCACAGTACTTGCTTGGCTTTACCAGGAAACCCCTTTTTACATTTTTGAAAGCTTTCCAGCAATATTCTCCTTATTACACATTTGGGGGCTGATGCAGCGTTTAATATACGCCCTAATGCGAAACTTAATTTGCGTAAATTCTCACTGTGCATGCTCTGGGAGCGGGTCATGCAAGTATGAGCCGTACGCATTGAAATCACATCTCCACGTGTGACTGAGGATGTGTGATTGGGCTGTAATGGGGCACGCTCACATAGGCAAAGTTCAGCGAGGGAATGTCAGTGGAATGGAGAGCTGGATAGAAGTGTAAATACGTCTTTGTTTCTTTCTTTTTTGCGCCAAATATTAGCGGGTGTAACTGCGTACTAATGTTGATGACTAGTAACAAACCAGGCGCACACGTAGGAGTGGTTGCATCGTATTCTTGTGAGCAAAGTACGCCCCAATTTACTTAGATCATTACATCAGATCCTTGGCCTTCAAACTTCAAATTTTGCTTGGCTGACCTGGACATGCCGTACAGCAGGAAGTTTATTCTACTTCCAGTCTTCAGTCAGTGGTTGCTCTGCAATAACTGACTGCAGAATGAATTCAGGGGAAAATGTATTAAACCCTAAAGAGTGGACAAGTGAATAAGTGCAGATGTTGCCCAAACAACCAATCCGCTTCTATCAAGCATTCGCTAAAATGACAGGTAGTAGCTGATTGGTTGCTATGGGGAACTTCTCCAGTATTTTGATGAGGGTTTATTACACCTCCCCAGTGTGATAAGCCTCCAGTCCTACTTCTGAAGTCACTGTAGTGCTGTGACTGACAGTGTCTGTACACTAAAGTGAGTTAGGACAGAAGAGGGAGATAAAGTATTCTTCATCTTCTACCTGTATTCCTATCACTGCGTCAGTCACTGTATTAGTACTTGTAGTAAATGACTGGTGACTGGTGTGGGTCTCAGCAATGGCTGCCGCAGGTGGCAGAAGAGTGTGGAATGCCCCTGGCCATTACACAATGTGCCAATAAAGGGCCGAATCTTAATATCTTACAGTTAGCTGCCAGACAAGTTTGTAAATGGTATTTCTAATAGTTATTTCTTGCTATTAGGGTGTGACTGTCTTGAATTTAGAAAATATTCAGTCAGACAGTGAAGGCTTCTTAAATGAGTAACGTGCCAGCCAGCATCAACAAGCGCTTGCTTTCACGGGAGGGCAGCTGTCCCACATAACATGGAACCATGCCCTGTGTATGCTACATCAGACAGCCATTGTCTTTAGCCGAGAGCTCACTTCATGTGTTCCACAATACTATGTAACTTCTGTTTATTCTTTTTTCATTTGCCCTGTTAATGGCAGCTTGGATAGTGTTATGTTCTGCAGATCTTTCTAAAGGTTGATAACTGCCTATTAGACACAAAAGATAAGGTTTTAATCTGCAAGTGTCAATCAAGTTTCTGAAAGGCGTATGCTATATTAATATTAAGGGGTCTATGTACTAAGCAGTGATAAGAGACAGAGTGAAAAGTGATAAGTAAGTGATAAGGTGCCAGCCAATCAGCTCCCAACTGTCATCTCACAGGCTGTGTTTGAAAAATGACAATTGGGAGCTGATTGGCTGGCACCTTATCACTTTTCACTCTGTCTCCTAACACAGCTTAGTAAATAGACCCCTAGGTTATTAATTACATCAGTGGTGTCAAACTCATGCCCGAGTTTGACACCACTGATCTACATAATAGGAGAAGAATAGAAAACTAAAATCATTCAAATGACTTTAACAGTTTATTTATTGCACTTGCTATTCTGTTATATAGGGCTCCATTTACTAACGAAACGTAACCCCTTTAGCGCTCGCTAAAGGGGTTATGCCACGTTTCTGTATTTATTACACAGCGGTAATCTAAGATTACCGCTGTTTTCACAGCATCACTCTTGCCATCTTTTAGATGGCGAGAGTGATGCGTTCCACATTGCCGGCAATAGAGACCCGGCGGTGCCTTTCCAGCTTCAGCGAAGCCTTCCAGGCACTGACGTGTCCCCGCATCATGGACACGCACAGACGGACAGTCGCGCATGTGCATAACACTGGAATCCCGTTGCTAACAGCATTAGGCTGCCAGCAGCCCAGCGGAGGACCTCGCAGAGGACGAGGACTTTGCGGGTCCTCACCTGTGGGGAAGTATTAATAAGTACTAGTGGCATTTTCGTTTGTATCACAATGATACTAAACGAAAATTGCCACTGGTATTTTCGTTCGTTTATAAATGGGGCCCATTGTCTCTACAGTGCACAGAAACTCATACATTTTATGTCCTGTGTTCAACTATAGGCCTGTATTAAATTGCCAGCGAAAAGTCCGAATCCGTGAAAAAGTATCGTGGATGACGTCCTTTTCGCCAGGCGGAAAAGTATCGCCGTATTCAATTGCAAAGACTTTTAGCGTACGCGGAAAGTCAAAGCAATGTAATAGGCGACAAAGTTTTGGCCTATGAATACATGGCGTAAAAAAGTGCAGAATTGCGGTTTTGGGGTGCAAAGGTGCGGAAACCACTCAAAGGATAACTGCCCCCCAAAGGATAACTGCGTCAAAAAAACGCAAAAAAAAAGAGGAACACTCCAAAAAAGCACTTTGAAAATGGGGGCGAAAAAGTACAAAGTAGGGTACAAACGCAAAAACTAGCGAAATAGACTTTTGGGGGGTCTGTAAGTATGGGGGAGGTGTTTTTTTTAATTGCAGGTGTTTGCTGAAGGTGCATTTTTAGAGCTTTACTTTAGCGATTATTAACTATGCTTGCAACCATTTTCAAGTACCCCAAATTTTACAGGAATACTTATTTTCACCCAAAAACCTGATTAATGCTATTCTTCACCACTTGTGCAAAGATGCTATTTTGGAGCAATTGACAGCACTTAAGTACCCCAAATAGCTTCAGTAAGGCTCATCGGGGACATCTAGATTGATTCCCAATGATAGTGCATCTTTTGGGGGTGTCAGGCTGGTTTCTTTAATTCTGCCAACACTTTTCGCCTGTTACAGTTTTGCCGGGACGCGTTTTCGCGTTCTTTGGAATTGAATATGGCGAATATCGGGAGCGTGCGCGATTAGTTTCCGCTGCTAAAACACGCAAAGTCATCGAAAAGTGCGGCATGTGAAAAAGTATCGCGGGTGCGAAACTATTTGAATACGGGCCTTAGAGGCAAAGACACATGGATGTTAATATTACTTATTCTTAAAGCCTAATGCTGGTAAACTAATAGCGTGAATAGATCTGTACAAATAGATGTATCATTTCAGTGTTATCTGGGCCCTAAGGTGATCCCAGGGAAATCTCCATGTATTTCCCAACAGGCGAGTACTCCAAGAGAAACCGGAGCAGCTTTGTTGTGGCTGTGAGAAGAGTCTACAGCTTTATCGGAGTGCTCCATACGTCATGTTCCCCTCACACTTCCATGCCGACACTCAGTAGCCTTGTTCCTCTTGAAAAAAAGCGAGGTCAATATTCTGCATTTTGCCAAGTGTCTCTTACAACCATCCTCCTTTGCCACCGTCATCTCTTCCTGTAGCCATGGCAGGCAAAATACTGGCCAACTGGGCATGACCATCATTTTATATACAGTACTGTGCAAAAGCTTTATGCAGGTGTGGAACAAATGCTGCAAAGTAAGGATGCTTTCAACAATAGAAGGGTTAGTTTATTTAAATCTAAATCAAATCAATATTTGGTGTGACCACCCTTTTGCCTTCAAACAGCATCAATTCTTCTAGGTACGCTTACACACAGTTTTTGAAGGAACTCGGCAGGGAGGTTGTTCCAAACATCTTGGAGAACTAACCACAGATGTAGATGTGGATGTAGGCTTGCTCAAATCCTTCTGTCTCTTCATGTAATCCCAGACAGACTCGATGATGTTGAGATGAGGGCTCTGTGGGGGCCATATCACTTCCAGGGTTCCTTGTTCTTCTTTCGCTGAAGATAGTTCTTAATGACATTGGCTGTATGTTTGGGGTTGTTGTCCTGCTGCAGAATAAATTTGGAGACAATCAGACGTCTCCCTGATGGTATTGCATGATGGATAAGTACCTACCTTTATTTCTCACATTGAGGACACCATTAATACTGACCAAATCCCCAACTCCATGTGCTGAAATGCAGCCCCAAACTTGCAAGGAATCTCCACCATGATTCACTGTTGCCTGCAGACACTCATTATTGTACCGCTCTCCAGCCCTTCGGCTCAGAACTGGCAGAAACCAGTGGGATTCGCTGGTGAAAGTTTACACCTCGTGTGTGAATACTGGTTCCTGTCAGTCTGTCTGTGTCTCTGTCTGCCGGTATCCTGCCAGTTTATGCCTTGGACTGCCCTGTCTGTGTTCCTGTTCATCTTTGCTTTTTTGTATTCAGTCTCAGTCTGCGGCCTCGCCACATCCGTGGCATTCACTTCTCGGCGACTACCTCCTCTGTGTTACAGCCATCTACGCCTGCCGCTCACGTTACCTTCCTCTGCAGCGCTGCCTGTGGCCTAGCTACCTTCTCCACCTAGGTGGCAAATCGGCACCAGTGCTGAACCTTGGCCCTCATGGATGCACCTCGGCACCAGTGCCACACCTCGGCTTCAAGATCGCCTCACTGCCCTCAAGGTCATACTGCTGCCAACACACGCACCTCGGACCTCAAGGCCACACCTTGGCACCAGTGTCATACCACGGCCCTCAAGGCCGCACCTCAGCACCAGTGCCATACTTCGGTCCTCAAGGCCGCACCTCTGCACCAGTGCCGGACCTCGGCCCTCAAGGCAGCATTGTCTTTCCAAAGACCTCCTTCGGCCCTCAAGGCTGCACCATGGGCTGTCAATGCCCATTGCTGTTATAGTTATAAGGAGCAAGATTGTCATGAAAATGGATTTCTACCTTCATATAGCTATAATTTATTGTTTTGTACATGCAGTCCTGTTACTTTTACTAAATACAGTGCCCCCTCTTTATGAAGTGAGACAGGATGACATCTCATACCCTTACCAGAATAGGCATAGTGCATTCCCCTTAGACAGGGTGCTGCATATAAATCCAGGGGGATATGAGACAACTCTCTTCTGTCACTGTTATCTTTGGAAACCTTACCCCTTTTAGATAACATTACTGAGGGCAGATTTTGAGCTGCTGGCACAAAGGGTGGGGTATCACAACAAATGTGCCGACAGTGGGACCAGCAGTCTCGTGGGACATATTTCCAGCCTTTCTTATAACATAGTAGTGTAGTGGGGATTAAACCTTTTTCTGGGCAAAAGGAAAGTCAGGTGGAGCATGTATCATACAAAGGGATCTAGAATATTTTACCTGTAGTTTCTATGTAGTGATATTGCTGGTGTCTTTTATCATATAATCACTTACAGTATGTGCATCCCAATTGGACTACTTTATATGTCCATTGTTTGCACAAATAACATAGGACACTCTTCGATCATCAATTCCTTGAGATCTTTGACCAGTCAGAGGCTTTAAATTTCTACTTCAGGGTCCATAGGGTATCCACAGGATACCTTGGGGTATAGGTGTGACGTCAGTCGCAGGGCACCAAAGAGTTAAGCTTTCAGCCTCCCAGGATGCACTAGGTCCCCCTCCTATACCCCGCCCCCGGGCCAAGGCACCTCAGTTTAGTTTGGTGCCCGGCCGGAGTCGGGTGCACCTGTTGGAGTGGGGGCTAGAAGAGCCCCTGAAGCTTATTCTTCATGCAGCTGTGGCTGCACATCTGGATGAACAGCATGGACAGTCAGTCCTGACGTCCATGCTGTCTTCCCTACACCCCGCCGGTACCAGAACGCCGGTACTGATCCGGGGATGCTGGTGGGCGTCTGGGGTCACAGCTAGCGGTGACCCAGATGCTCCGGACCATGGCCGGATTCAAGGGGGACAGAGGTAAGCAGCGGGGTCCCGCGGTGGGTCCCCGCTGATCACATGGTCCTAAGTCCCCAGGCAGGGGGCTCCCTGGGGACTGGCTGCAGCGTGGAGCCAGGCGACCAACCTGCGCTTCCACTACCCCCTGGGACAGCGGACCGCAGCAGAGCGGTAGCGCTGCGGCGTCCCAGGGGTTAAATGCATGCCAGGGGAGCGCGCCTTCCCTGTCTCACAGCCGGCGCCTCCCCCGCTGCACACAGCCCTCTCTGCATGCTGCCGACTGGTCCTGTGGCAGCGCTCCTCCCCCAGGCCAGCCTCCTCTCTGCTCCTCGGCGGCCATCTTCTCCAGAACGCATGGTGAACGCTGCTGGAAGCGCTGGACGGAAGCATCGTGGTCTGGGTCCCCCCGCATACCTCTCCTCCGCTGTGGTCAGGTCTGTGTATGCAGCGCTGTGTCCTACCAGGCCCTGTGTCTGTGTAGTTGAGTGATCAGCGCTGTTAGTGCAGGAATTGTTATTTCTCTGCATTGTATGTGACTGTGCTAGCGCTGCTGCCTGTAACTTTTCTTCTCTAAACTGTCAGCTTTATTACTGTCCCTGTTCTTCTGCTAAAGCCCTTGCGGTGCGGTGCTGCAGGGTGGTCTCTCGCCTATTTAAATACTTAATTGGTGAGAGAGGTCACATACGTGGTGCCATCATGTCTGAAAGTGATTTTCCCCTCCGGCTACAGTGTACCACGTGCAAAGTACCGTTAGCGGAGGGGGAGGGTAGCGCGGAGGGCCTTTGCCGGCAGTGTTTGTCCATGGCGCGGCCTATTACGGTTACAGCACCGGTACAGGAGCCGCCCTGGGCTTGTTTCGCTCAGGCGTTAACAGCTTTAGTGGGCCAGTTAGCTCCGCAGCCCGCGTTTACTCCGAGGGGTTTGTCCCAGCAGTCTGTGGTGTCGTCACCCATGCAGGGGTTCCCACGACAATTGGTGGTACCCCACAGTCTCCCTATTTCCCCGCTCCCGGGTTCTCAGGAGCCAGCGTGGGTTAACTCCCTGACGAGTTCTGTACAGCACTTGTCGGATGTGTTGCAAGGGGAGTCTGTGATGCGGCCTCATAAAAGGCCGGTGGCGTCTCTGTCCGCTCCTTATGAGGATGACGAAGGGACGTCTGATGATGGGGAGATTCTTGATCCTTACGATCAGGAACCTCTCCATACTAAGGACGCTGATGCTAAGTCCAAAGTATATATTCCTGGACTTATTCGGGCGGTCCGCACAGCCTTGGTGATTGAGGACGAAGTTCCCCCAGCGGCTAAATCTAAGTATGCCTTTTTCAAAGATGTGAAGGGCGATGCCACAGTCTTTCCTCTTTCGGGTCAGTTGGTGGACCATTTAGAGGAGGCGTGGAAACAACCTGGCAAAAGATACCAGCCGCAGAGACGCCTGGCGGTGGCTTATCCGTTCGCGGATAATTATTTTGCTAAGTGGGAATCCCCTCCACAGGTGGGTTCTCACGTGACCCGTCTTGTCCGTAGTGCCACATTGCCGATGCCATCCATGTCCTCCCTTAAGGATGCTACGGACCGCAAGGTAGAAATCTGCCTGAAGTCCGCTTATTCCCTTGCAGGGGGGGCAGCACGGCCGGCTATGGCCATTTGCTGGGTTGCCAGAGCGATGGAGCGCTGGGCGGATTCATTAGAGGCTTCTTTTGAATCCGACTGTCCGGCCGAATAGGCGGAGTTGATTGGCAATCTCCGTGATTCGGCCACCTACATCAACGAGGCGGCTCTAGACATTAGTACTCTGGTGTCTAGAATTTCTTCAGCAGTGGTAGCTGCTCGTCGCACCTTGTGGCTGCGATCCTGGAAGGCGGACGCAGATTCCAAGAAAGGTCTGGAAGCGTTGCCGTTTACCGGAGAAGTTCTCTTCGGTCCGGATCTGGATAAGATTGTGGCCACGCTGGCGGCAGCCAAATCTGCTTGTCTCCCGTCGGCCGCTGCTCCTTCTGGTTCGGGACCATCGTCCTTTCGGTCATCTAGGGCCCAGGGCAGGCCCAAACCACAGTCGTTTCCTCGACAGGCTGGCCCTAAGAAATCGGTCAAGCCCCGGAAGCAGGCATGGAGTACCAGACGTCCGGCCCCCAAGCCAGATGACAAGCCTGCGGCCTGACGGTCCGGGCCTCCCTTTGGGGGATCCCAGGGTGGGAGGCCGCCTGCTACAGTTCGCCCAGTGTTGGTCGACCACTACGACAGACACTTGGGTTCTGGAGGTGGTTTCCCACGGATACGCCCTCTCCTTCCGGCACAGACCCCCGGCTCGCTTCTTCACCACGGGTCTCCCATCAGACCGGAACAAGGCTACGGAGCTGCGGAAGGTATTGCACACTATGCTCCAGGCTGGAGTTATAGTGGCGGTTCCATTCTCCCAGAGGGGCCAGGGTTTCTATTCAAATCTATTTTTGGTACAGAAACCCAATGGGTCATATCGTCCGATTCTCAACCTCAAAGCACTCAACAAGTCTTTGCGGGTCCCGAAGTTTCGGATGGAGACCCTACGGTCCATCATTCTGGCGCTGGAACCTGGGGACTACTTGGTGTCATTGGACATACAGGACGCTTACCTGCATGTCCCTATTCTTTGGCGCCATCAACAGTTCCTCAGGTTTGCAATCCGCAGCGACCACTTCCAGTTTCGGGCGTCAACAGCACCACGTGTTTTCACCAAGGTGATGGCGGTCATGGCGGCTTCTCTGCGGCTGCAGGGAGTCCGCATGTTGCCGTATTTGGACGACCTGTTATTGGTGGCAGGATCTCCAGAGCTCCTGTTACGCCACTTGGACCTGACCATTGCACTGCTGCAACGGCACGGCTGGCTAATCAACTGGCAGAAGTCCACTCTAATCCCGTCTCGGAGGATTCTGCATCTTGGAGCCTTATTGGACTCGGGACAGCAAAGGATCTTCGTGACGGAGGACAAGATCTCTGCTTTACAGTCAAGGGTGCGCAGTTGCCTGCACAGCCGCCGGGTGTCCTTACACTCGGCGATGAGGTTACTGGGCTCCATGGTGTCGGTGTTCGACATGGTGGAATACGCCCAGTTTCACTCCAGACCTCTGCAGCACCTGATCCTGTCCAAGTGGAACGGGCTGACTCAGTCTCTGAAGTCCCAGACGATTGTGCTCACCCAGGAGGTTCGCCTGTCCCTTACGTGGTGGTTACAGACGACCCACCTCAACAAGGGACGTCCGTTCTGGGTTCCAAATTGGGTCCTGTTGACAACGGACGCCAGTCTTCGGGGCTGGGGAGCAGTTTCGGGTCCACACTTGTTCCAGGGCAGGTGGACGCCGACAGAAGCGGAGCTTCCAATAAATATCTTGGAACTCCGTGCGGTCTTCAATGCTCTCCAGCAGGCACAGCGGTTTCTCCAGGGTCGCCCGGTGCAGGTCCAGTCGGACAACGCTACCACCGTGGCCTACATAAACAGGCAAGGAGGAACTCGCAGTCGGGCGGCTCTCGTAGAGGTCTCTCGGATCCTGGTTTGGGCGGAGCGCAATCTTCCGGCCATATCAGCGGTCTTCATCCCGGGAGTGCTCAATTGGGAGGCGGACTTTCTAAGTCGCCAGGACGTTCATCCGGGGGAATGGTCCCTGCACCCGGACGTTTTTCAACTACTGGTGGACAGGTGGGGTCTTCCAGAAATCGACCTCATGGCGTCCCGGCACAACAACAAGTTGCCGGTGTACGGGTCTCGCACAAGAGACGAAGGGGCGTCTCTGGTGGATGCTCTGTCCGTCCGGTGGACGTTCCGGTTCGCATACCTGTTCCCTCCGGTCTCCCTTCTTCCACGGGTAATCCGGAAATTCAAACAGGAAGGAGGGACGCTCCTGTTGATAGCTCCCGCGTGGCCCAGACGGCACTGGTTCTCAGACCTTCAGGGTCTGTCCGTGGACATTCCTCTGCGGTTGCCGCTACGACCGGACCTTCTGTCTCATTGTCCTTGCCTTCACCCGGACCTGACTCGGCTGTCTTTGACGGCGTGGCTGTTGAGACGGCCATGCTGAGGTCACGGGGGTTTTCCAGCTCTGTGGTGCGTACCATGTTACGAGCTCGGAAACCGTCTTCCGCGAGGATATACCATCGCGTGTGGCATACGTTCTTCCAGTGGTGTCGACCGAGAGGTTATGCACCGCGGGAGTTTCGTCTGTCTCGGATTCTCGCCTTCCTGCAAGCGGGACTAGATCATGGGCTTCGCCTTGCTTCTTTGATGGTACAGGTTTCGGCCCTATCTGTCTGGTTTCACTGTAGGATTGCTACAATCCCGGATGTGCGCACCTTTATGCAGGGTGTTCTCCGCATTCAGCCGCCCTTTGTTCCACCTGTGGCACCTTGGGATTTGGCTGTGGTCCTGAGGGCTCTCCAAGGACCGCCGTTTGAACCACTGGGCTCAGTGGATCTTAAATGGCTAACAGCTAAGACTGTTTTCCTTCTGGCCATTGCTTCGGCCAGACGTGTTTCTGAGTTAGGGGCTCTTTCTTGTAGACCCCCTTTCTTGGTTTTTTATGGGAACAGGGCAGTGCTCCGCACTCGGCCCGAGTTTCTTCCCAAAGTTGTTTCCCAGTTTCATGTTAACGAGGAAATAGTTGTTCCGGCCTTTAACTCACCGGGTCTTTCCGTGGGTGAGGCCTCTTTGGATGTTGTGCGGGCCTTAAGGACTTATGTTGACCGCACTTCTTCGTTTAGGAAGTCGGACGCTTTGTTTGTCCTCTATGGCTTCCGTAAAAAGGGTTGGCCTGCTTCAAAGCAAACTTTGGCAGCCTGGATCCGTATGGCTATTTCTGAAGCTTATCTTCATGAAGGCCTACCGGTCCCTCCTTCTCTGAAGGCTCATTCCACTAGGTCTGTGGGTCCTTCGTGGGCAGCTCGACGTGGTGCCTCGGCAGTTCAGATCTGCAGGGCTGCTACGTGGTCTTCTGTCCATACCTTCGTGAGGTATTACAGGTTTGACACCTTCGCCTCTCAGGATGCTTCCTTCGGGCGGCGGATTCTCCTTTCTGCACAGGAGCGTCCCCACCCTTAAAGGATACTGCTTTGGGACATCCCCAAGGTATCCTGTGGATACCCTATGGACCCTGAAGTAGAAAATATGAGATATGGTAAGAACTTACCCTTGTTATCTCTATTTCTACGAAGTCCATAGGGTTCCACAGGACTCCCGCCCTGTCGCACCTGTGCTGCAGATGGGCTTTGCTCTGGTCACCGGTTTTCCGTCTCCCTCTGGTGAGAATGTGATTCTTGTATGTGTCCAGATCTTTGTTCTCTCTCTTCCTTCTCCTCCTCCGGCCTATGGCTTGGTAACTAACTGAGGTGCCTTGGCCCGGGGGCGGGGTATAGGAGGGGGACCTAGTGCATCCTGGGAGGCTGAAAGCTTAACTCTTTGGTGCCCTGCGACTGACGTCACACCTATACCCCAAGGTATCCTGTGGAACCCTATGGACTTCGTAGAAATAGAGATAACAAGGGTAAGTTCTTACCATATCTCATATTATTGTTATTGTTATTCCAAAACCAGGAAAGGATTTACTCTACCCTGAGTCTTATAGGCCTACTTCTCCTAAAGCCACAGCTGTCAACATTTTTGCAAAGGTTCTGGCTATTTGGCTAAAAGTTGCAACTGAAGTTGTTCACCCAGACAAGACAAGAAGTATATGAGATCAATCTATAGTTTTCATTATTAGATGCCTGCATATGACTTTATAGAACTTTCATGACGTGGTTGGAGGCAGTGTTGCTTTGACTCTGTAGAATGAGAATATTAGTTGGAATGTTGGTTTAGATTCAGTTGTATTTAGTGTTTGTGCTCCCACAGCAAGGATGTATGTCAAAGGCTATGTTAGAAGTCCTTTAGTGCTTGACATGGGGTATAGGTGATGTACCTTTGTGTTGCTCACCCTCGTTGCAGAACCTTTGGCATGTTTGGTTAGGACTGATGACTGCAGAGAGACCAAGTTTCCATATATTGGTGGTTTTGGTTAATTCTATGGAGTTTGAGTGTTCTGTCTACACCTTTGGAAACACTAGATAGAGTTAAGGTGCCTACACACACACTAGGCGATATTTTACACGATCCGCCCGATTCCGATGCATTAGAACGAGAGATCGTGTAAAATATGTCCTAATCGTGAGTGTCCACTCACGGTCACGCTGCCGATGCGCGTACCCGCTGGTCGTACATTGCATCTTCAGATCTTGCCTGTTGCATGCATGATCTGACAATCTCAGTCACGATGCACTGGAAATAGTTAGGATGCACGATAGATCGTGGGTCAATTTGGACAGTTTTTAACACCAAATCATGCCCACGACTGCCGGGGAGCTGCTGGGGAGAGTTCAAGGGGAAATCTGACACGATATCGCACCACGACCACATCGCCTAGTGTGTAGGCACCTTAAGACCAGATTTGGTCAACACTGGCAAAATCCCAGTATGGCACAGAATCCCTGGAGGGCAGAGTAGATTCTTTACCTTTCTCAGTGTCTTGTGCATGTATGCTTATGTAATAACCATTTTCATGTATTGTTAAAGGCACATTCTCATTGTATAGATGGCATCTGAGAAAGAATATTACTTTAGTAAGCTGCCATATGTTCTGCATGACTTGGTATAAGATGCGATTGGCATGTACACTTTACGAACTAACTGACATTTTTGGATGCCTGTGTTGGATAAGTAATATTAAACATTAAGCAATGTGCATGATGCCCCAAAATCTCTTTACTCCTAGTATCTATAGAATAACTGCATTTTGGTTTTGTGTTATATGAAGCTATTTACATTGTGTTATGTTATTTTCCCTTAATGGAGAGAGGATTTTTTTTGTGTGGCTTTATGTTTATTTCTATGGGGCTTAGTCATTATCCCTTAATTTCTACAAAAGTGGGTGAAAATACTATTTTCACCTACTTTTGTCGAAATTAAGCATTGGAGCCATTCATTATAAATGTAACGCAGGAGATATCACAGATATTTCCTGATTACCTTTCGGTTCCAATCTGGTCCACAGTCCCCATACAGTAGTATGGGGATCTAACTTCATCAAGCTCCGAAAATATAACATTTTTTCAGAGCTTGACAGGTACCAGACCCCTGCTCCATGATTTTCGGATCAGCTGTCCTCGCACCAGTGCAATACGGAATTGCTCCAGTAATCTAGTATCCCTCACTGCAGCTCGCAGCGAGTTGGATAGTAAATTAGCACTACTGCTCTGCTGGCAGTGATGAATAGATTCCCAAGTCTTGAAGACGTTTAAGCTTAAGAATATGGTTGATTCATGAATACAGTGCTCTCTCTTAATGGCAGCTTATAAAGCAAGCCAAAGAGGGATTGTTCCATTATAAAGAGGGTGACATATCATTAAAGTATCATGGAATTCATGTAAATTAATTGACTTTTGTAAAGTAAATACATTTGGTGGTACCTGGATCGAAAAGGGGAGCACTATAAATTGGTTCGTCTCTCTGAATTTGTTCTGTATTTTACGTCAAAGCCTTTATATCATCTAGGCTTTATCGAGTGTAGATTAATTTATTTTCTTTATCCTTTCTATATCCTTGGATATGATGCAGAACTGCTGTGTGGCAACAAGTGCATTCAATAAACATAGCAGAACGATTTTGGAAACAAGGGCACCGGAAATCATTTTGCCTGGCAAATGTGAAATTCTTGCTATAAAAAACACATAAAAAGCTGCACTTATGAACAAGCCAATGATATCAAGCTGTTGGTTGGGAATCTCATTCATTTCAACATTGGTCATTGTACGTCACTCAAGTACATAGAAAACACTGGATAATTGCAACAAAGTATTTCACTAACCCTGATTGTTAACATTATAATTTTAGGTACAATACTTTTTAATGTCATTTCCATAAATGGGTGTTCCAGTCCTAGACAAACCATTTTATTTTAGCAACCCCCTTTCTTCCATCCCACAGTATTCTTTATCCTTTCTTCTTCGGTCCTCTGCAACTGTCAATGTGCAGAGACGGTTGTCAGGTGTGTACATTGTATGCAGTCACTGGTCCAATTGGAATGTGTACCAAAGGAAAGATTGGCGGAATGTTTGCCTAAATAGCAGGGGTTGTCAAAATATAAAAAGTCCCTTATTGTTGTGCAACATAGTAGTAATAATAATAATAATGTATAGAGATGGAGCAATGATTGTGCAGCGTATACCCTTAGCTCCAGTCAGCCATGTGGGATAGAGACGTCTAGAGATATGGCATCAGTGAAGGAGTAGTATACAGTGTGCAATATCAGGTGGCTTCCAAAGTACAACATAAGGCACATTTCTGTGAGTGATTAAGCTGAGGGTTCTTGATTACACACATAATAAAATAAGTCCCAGTGTCCCCTCACTCTCATAATTGAGTCATAAATGCAGCTAATCATCAGAATTTTAATGAAAGATGTTGTTTACAGTGGTTGGAAGATGTTTTTGTTTTTATGTGAATTTACACTTTTGCCCCGTGTACTACTAATTTGTGGGTTGGTCTCCTAAGAGTAGGGAGGCGTCACCTTGATTTGCGTAAGGCGGACCATCTAGACTCACCGATGCAAAGCAAAGTCATTTCGTACTGCACAGCAATCATAAATGACCTTCTAAATTATTTGTTGTGTACAAGTTGCTCTAGAAACCTGTATGATGACACATGAATATAGATTCTTTTTTTTTTCTTTTAAGACTTATAAGGAAAACTCCCAGGTGACTCACTCTAATATAATAAAAAAGTAACAGTGAAGTGAGTTTAAGTTATAAATATGTTACCGTTGTTACCCAATAAATTCACTGGAGGCCAAGTTATGTAGATAAGTATACAATAAAGATGATTTCTATTTTTTTGTAAATCATTTATGTACTAAAGCTAATAACAAGAATTATATGCTTATACGAAAAAAACCAACTGTTTTTGGTTATTTTTTAATCATTTCAACTTTTAAATAGTCATTGGAACCATCATGCTGTATTCCCTTGATCAGATGTTCCTTACTCGCTGATAGCTTAGACCTCAGGAAGGTAATATCTTGCTGGACCAGGATTTGAATGCCTCTAGCACAGGCCTGGCCAACCCGTGGCTCTCCAGCTGTTGGGAAACTACAAGTCCCAGAATGCCCTGCCACATTTTTGCTATTAGGGAATGCTAAAACTGTGGTAGGGCATGTGTAGTTTCACAACAGCTGAAGAGCCACATGTTGGCCAGACCGGCTCTAGCAATAGGATCCTAAGGGGGAGTTGCGTGTGGCACACTGAAGATCCATAGGGAGGGAACTTATATTACTGGAAGTGTTTTTTTCCTTTTTTTTTTTTTTTTACATCTACACTCTCTTTAAAACTCAATGCTGCAAACATATTTGTTACAGCCAACCACTAGGTGGCGCATTTCCTTGTACTAGGCAGGAGCACCACATATGTGCAGCTACCATACTGACCAGCTGCTGCAAGTTGCTGCTCCCTCACCCCTCTCCCGCTCAAAAGGGGACAGCTGCCTCCGCCAACCTTCTGCAGCTGTTTTTAAAACTTTTTTCATAACCTTTATACAGCAGTTATAACCTAGACAATACACATTTGTTCTTATCTGGTTTTATTGAGTCTTGCAGAGTGTATATATGCTTCATTTTCTGTATTTTATAAGGGGAGTCTGGGGGAAAGCAGCAGTAAAAAGAGAATGAGGTAATTATCTTTAATAGTTATGTGTACATGGTCATGCAGGCGCCCTGTCATTGACACTCAGTGAGTTTGTGGAGGATAAAAGACTGGAGGGAAAGCCTGAGGATTTGGGAGTGGCTGGTGTGCCAGATCCAGTAAACTCCTGTACACAGAAGGAAATAACTGGCTGCTTACAGCCAATATCACACATACAAGCTTACTTAATAGCACATTACAGTCCAATTAAAGTAAAAGTCTAGTTGCTCTGGGCTACAGCACATTTTGGGGGACCTTTAGCAAAACTTCTAAAGAGGAAAAGTTGAGAAGATGCTCACTTCAACCAAACAGCTTCTAGCTTTCATTTTATAGAAAGTACTAATGATAGCTACAATCTGATTGGTTTCTATGGGTAACCCTTCCACTTGTCTTCTTTTGATACATATTCCCCTTTTTGTGGTTTGCACTGTGTTGTTGTACAGAAGCAGTCTACTCACTACTAGATTTTTGGTAGATAGTTAATAGAGAGACACCAGAAGGTCCACCAGAAGGCAGTGAATAGGGTTAAAAGTTTGACAGGGTTAAAAGGTCGACAGTGGTTAATGTCGACGTGGTCAAAAGGTTGACATACAAATTGTCACCACAAAAAAGATTGACCCATGGTTATTTATTATTTATCATGATATTTTGAGTTCGGCACTTGGCGGAGGGTTAGGGTTAGGATTGGGGTTAGAATAGCAAAAAACACGTGTCCGCCTTTTCTGCGTCGACTATTTGCATGTCAACCTTTTGACCCTGTGGACCTAAATCCATGTTGACCATTTACCTGTCGACCTATTGCCTGTCTACCTTCTGGTGTCTATCTAGATACTGTATATCTGTCAATCTATCAATTTACACCCGTTAAAATAGTGCACCTCCTTTAATGCTTCTAGGGCGGAATTCAATTGATTCCTGCCCCCATCGCACCCGACGGAGCTATTCAATTCTTGCTCCTGTTGGGCACGATCAGCTGCCAGCGCTACATTTCAGCTCGCAGCCCCTGGGGGATGAGAGGTGAGATGTTTGGGCGTCCAAACATCACTTTTCGCGATCGCGCCCAGCACTTTGGTCGGGTTTAGCTGCTTTACGCGGCTAAACCCGACCACTTTAGGCGAGATCAGCACAAAAATCTGGAACAATTGCATAGCGGCCCGCGATCTCCTGTCACTTTAGACGGGAGATGCGGGCCGCAAAAACAATTGAATTCCGCCCAGAGTGATAATTAGTCTGTTAGTGGCAATTAGTCTGTTAGTGGCAATTAGTCAGGCTTCATACATGTCCACATATTATAAATACTGTCTGTTATGGGTCTGATTTCATATATGGCCTACTGACTAGCTTATGCTTTGCCCGTGTACACCGACGACTATGCGTCTGCATGTGGAAGGCAGTCCCAACCACTGTTATTATATCCGCAGTCACAAACATCATCACTAGTACCTGGACTAGCAGCCTCCCCATGCTGGCTACAAAAGAATCGTCTGCAACAGGCGTCCCACCTCCGACCGCGCGCGATGAAAGTCAGCTACCTAGTCCATGGCACTCACTTCCTCACCCATGCACTCACTTCCTCGCCCATGCACTCACTTGACACTCCCACTAGGCAGAACAGTTCCGTGCATCCTCAAGGTCGCCGCCCAGTTAACCCACAGAATCTTATATCTCACAGAAACTGTGGTCCGACAATGGAAGGATCAATGCGTCCAGAATTGCGATATACGTCCGTTAGCGTACGCCTTGTGTGGCTCAGGCGCAATCAGCAATTATTTCTGGAGCATGCTCAGTTCAGACACCCGCGAGATCCGTACACATTTCCACTGGCAACCTGAATGAGGCCCTATGCTCATATTTCTTATATTTTTACAAAGTTGCTGCTCTGTCTGCTTCCCAGGCTCCTGTCTCTTGTACTACGAGTCTGGGAGCTATTATATGCTGAGCACAGCTCCTGATTTATAGGCATATAGCGTTTCCTAGCACTGAGACCCATAGCTTATACTCCAACAAAGACCTGCTTAAACCCTTTAAGATGATTAGATTAAAACTACAATGCCAGTAGAGATCAGGTTTAAGCAGATCCATAATGAAATGTCAGGTTAACCATCTGCGGACTAGAATGTCTGTTTATATATACAGTATATACAGGGCAATGCTTGATATGAGAGAATATGTAACATATCCCTTATGAAGTGAAACTTGGGCATCTTAGTTTATATGTAATATTTTTATTGTATTTATATAGTTTACTATGCAACCAGTTTACTGCATAAGTCGTCCATTAATTTATTGCAATTAACACTTGGATACAAACCATTAAGCTAGCTTACTACTAACAAATAACAACAATGACACCACTGCATTGGTTTAAAAATGTGGCCACTTATATTGCTTTGTGCTTATACAGCCCTCATCTTATTTAATTGGTGTTGTAGGGTTTTAAAGAATTCATCTACTTTTAACTATTTTAAGGGTCACATTTGTAGATAGATAATATACTATATAGCTTTTTAGCTGCAGTAGCCATTCACATCCTGCTAGAGAGCTGTATAATATTATTATTATTATTATTATTATTATTATTATTATTATTATTATTATTATTATACATTGGATGATGGATCATATACTATATAGCTTTTTAGCTGAAGTAGACTCTCACATCCTGCTAGAGAGCTGTTTATTATTATTATTATTATTATTATTATTATTGTTATTATTAATATTATACACTGGAAGAAGGATCCTATACTATATAGCTTTTTAGCTGAAGTAGACTCTCACATCCTGCTAGAGTGCTGTTTATTATTATTATTATTATTATTATTATTGTTATTGTTATTATTAATATTATACACTGGAAGAAGGATCCTATACTATATAGCTTTTTCCTGCAGGAGTGATGCATAATATTATTATTATTATAACACACTGGAAGTTTGATCATATACGCTATAGCTTTTTAGCTGCAGTAGCCGCTCACATCATGCGGGAGTGCTGTACAGTATATTATTATTATTATTATTACACACTGGAAGTTTGATCATATACTATATATCCTTGACTCTGAACTGTCCTTTGTTCCCCACATTCAATCTGTCTCAAAATCATGTTACATACACTTAAAAAACATATTCAAAATTCGACCATATCTCACACAAGACACTGCAAAAACTCTAATCCATGCACTTATTATTTCCCGCATTGACTATTGCAATAGCCTCCTTACTGGTCTTCCCAAAAACAGGCTATCGCCATTACAATCCATTATGAATGCAGCTGCAAGGCTTATCTTAATTGCGAAACGCTCTTCTTCTGCTGCCCCGCTCTGTCAGACCCTCCATTGGTTGCAGGTTTTCTACCGTATTCAATACAAAATACTTTCACTTACACATAAGGCTATTAACCAAACCACACCAACATACATCTCTTCACTCATCTCAAAATATCTCCCAACCCGACCCCTCCGCTCAGCACAAGATCTGCGTCTCTCATCCCCATGCATTACTTGCTCCCATTCACGGTTACAGGACTTTCTTCGCGCTGCACCCACTCTATGGAATGAACTACCTCGCACAATAAGACTTTCATCTAGTCTCCAATCCTTCAAGCGATCCCTGAAAACTCACCTCTTCAGGCAAGCTTATCAAATTCCAGAACCTCCCACATAACCTTCATAGCTTCCATATCTAATTACATCCCCTTTTTACAGTCCACACACAATCTCACACATTGTCTTTCTCTCACATCCTCATGACAATTGGTCGACATTCCTGTGTGACTGGATCATGCAGCCAACCAAGAAACTGTGCATTCTGGCTGGACCAAAATGCAATATGTAGTACCTATCCTTGTGTATCAATACCTATTTCCCTATAGATTGTAAGCTTGCGAGCAGGGCCTTCCTACCTATATATCTGTCTGTTATTACCCAGTTTTGTTCTATTAATGTTTACAATTGTAAAGCGCAACGGAATATGCTGCGCTATATAAGAAACTGTTAATAAATAAATGAATAAAATATAGCTGTTTAGTTGCAGTAACCTCTCACATCCTGTGGGAGTGCTGTATATTATTATTATTATTACTACTACACACTGGAAGATTGATCATATACTATATAGCTTTTTAGCTGCAGTAGCCTCTTCCATCATGTGGAAGTGCTCTATATTATTACAAACTGGAAGATTGATCATATATTATATAGTTTTATAGCTGCAGTAGCCTCTCACATCCTGCGGGGGTGCTGTAAATTATTATTATTATTATTATTATGAAAAAGAAGGTAAGTGACATATATTTGGAGTTTGTATTACAACTTCCCTTTCACCTTCCCTTTATAATAGCATCCAACTCTTTCCACTCTACTTTCATAGATTTTATTCTTTGTTCTTGGATGGAACCTGTGATTTGGGTAGGCAGCTCTTTGTACTATAATAGCTCCAAGAATGACACCACCGACTTTCTATTGTATAACAGAAAGACCTTTTTTTTAATTATTATTTATGAATTTTTTTTTATTTTTTTACTGTTTTATTTCCAAATTTAGCAGCCATTTTTTTTCAGGAAATATATTGAAAGTAATTTAGGGATTCTAAAGCTAGATCCAATTCTCAGTAGGATTATTAGTGATGCAACAGTTGTAATTTTTAAAGAGAGGAGTAGATTTACTAAAGCTTCTAAAAACGAAAAGTGGTGGTGTTGCCCATAGCAACCAATCAGATTCTGTCTATCATTTTCTAGAATGCAATAAAGAAATGATAGCTGCAATCTGATTGGTTGTTATGGGCAACATCACTATTTTTCATTTTTAGAAGTTTTAAAAAAATCTACCCTCAAAAGTCTACAAACGTATTCTAGCTTTTTATGGCATACCCCCTATAACAGAGTTAATTTACCATCATTTTGTGGTTATAAACAGGAGGTGAAATTAGTGTTGTGTACTGTAATGGAATTAATATATTTTATGCTCAGTTCACCTCCACTTTCTTGTTCTTCCAATCCCTCTGTATGTGCAGTATTTTGCTGAATATCTATAGAAAATAAGACTAAAAAAATAACTTTATTTATTAATATATTACTGCCACTTACGATGGGTAAATCTTAAAATAGATCTTGGCTTGTTTCAAAGGAGGGGTCCTTTTAAAATGATCTGATATTTTTCTTTAACCAATACATTATATCTTTGTATTTTTTATAAATAGCCCTAGGGCAGAAAGGGTGGAGACCTCTGCAGTTCATACTGCTGATAACGCACCTCTCATCATTCAGTCTTGTGCAGTCACTCTGAAGTTTAGCAGCCACTTTCTTTTGTATTGCAGACCTAACCAGTCTACTGACCTATGAGGTCTTCAACATGTCATCCGACAGTGGATCCTCGATATCCGCAGGAGAGGGCCAGCAGCTTGCCATAGTTCAGCGGCAACATCTTCTACAGGGTAACTCTTCTATTATTTCTTCTAACAAACACTGTATAATATATTGCATGAGTTAAAGGCTAATTCCACCCAATCTAAACAAATTGATTTGTCTGTAATTAAGTGAGAAGTGACACAAAATCTGAGCTGCTGCTATCACACAAATCCTCTATAATTCTAGTGGCTGTAATAGCCAAGCACAAGAGGTGTTTACAGGGGTGCTGTGAAAAGTTAGGTTATATATCGGGAAGTTGGGATTTTCCTGCTCTGGACCATTAGAACCATATGAGAACCTTCAAAATTATAGGACCCTTGGAGTGCAGACAAGTAATATTTTGTGATTCATCTGATATTACTTAATTCATACAAAACTAGTGTTTTTCATCTGTTCTTTTCTGATGGCTCCTGGTTGCCAGTGACAACTGTTAACTCATAACTCCACTGCAATTGGCTGATTGACTGCCTCAGTGCATTGCAAAGAAATCGTACATGTCCAACATGAGAAATTATTTATATGTGTTTATCACATCGGGGCTGGTTCTGAGTTGGGAGCAAAACAAAAAGAGCAAGTATCTTTGCACCTTGATAAAATCATGCAGGTGGGGGAGATGTATAATGTGCAGAGAGATTTAAGCTGGGTACACACTTACCCGACAGAGCGATCAATCGGCCGATTTGGTAAGCTATACACCTTTACCAATCGGCCACTTGGTATGTCTGGCCAGACATCACGACTGGACGGACATTTAAATTTGCCTGCACAGTTGAGATGTCGGTGTCTGCGGTCCCTGAAGCCAATGCGTAGTTTACAGACCTATCGGGTGTACACAACAACCTATCCACTACCGATATAGCCTTTGTTGTTTGACCAAACAAGATATCTAGTGTGTTACAAGCATTAGATGTGAGAGGGGTGTGTCTAAACTCAAATCTGAATTGTAGTGAAAAAAATAAAGCTGTCCATCTATTGTGGGCTACATGCAAATGCAGCCAGTATTTACCCTTCATGCAAAAATAATAAAGGTATTTGCACCACTGGCATTGCAGCAGGTTTTGTTACAGATACAAAGTTTCTTGCTCTTTTAGCTTTGCTCCTAACTCAGATTTAGTCCCATAGACTTTTCCATTGCATGAAATATACTTGTCCCATGTCAGCAGATTTAAGCTAGAGTTTTACAGAAGCACCTCAGCATTTCCGTATTCTTTTATTTATAGGCTGTAATAATATTCAGCTTCTGCATTTATAAAAACATATACCTGAGCTTACGTAGGGCGATCTGGTGATCCTGTAATATTTTCACCACTCCCTGTTTATTTAGGAAACACACCTGTAGATAAAACAGGGCTCTACGATAAATGCAAATTCCAGTAACACTTTTCCTTTGACCAGGTCCTGCTACTTATGCGTGATTCATGTCTCACCACCCTGTACTCTGCCCTGATCCATAATATTGTTTTAGTGCGTGTGTGTGACTGTATGTGTGTGTGTGACTGTATGTGTGTGTGACTGTGTGTGACTGTGTGTGTATATGTCCCAACTGTAACCTGCATTAAAAATTTATTTTAGAAAAAATTCTAATCTAGACTGAACAGTAATGACATTAATCTAACTGAAGGAGGCACTTTTCCACTCACTGGCTCTAGGATATAGAACCTGTTCTGACAAATGATAGAAGAGCATGCTATAGAAGGTATGTGCACATTGCACAATCTCTTCATACGTTTCACTTTCTGTGCTATGGGAAATACTGAACTGGAAGATAAGAGGAATTTTAGTAAAAAAATACAAGCCAAGTTTTCTTTCTGTAGAGGTTTCATATAAGTTTTTATTTTTCCCCCCAAAGATGAAGACTATTCTGCAATTTACAAGCTTTTTTTTATCTATGTTTTTCACATGTTCTTATGTTCTGTGTGTGTGTTTTTTTTTTTTATATTGTATCGTTCATGCGTGTTAGCTCATGTCAAAGAAAACTTGCTATGTTTCAATATCTTACAATGCTACATTTAGACTTATAGGGCGGGATGTTCTAAAGGGGAAAATGCAGTAAAACCCCTGAAAATGCAGTTTTGGGGGGTTTTACCGCATACCATATGTACTATACCATATGTACCATATGTTACCCGATGGGTAACGTCATCTTCAGTTGGCGTTACCCAATAGAAGCCTATGGGCTTCTTTTCGGGATGCCTCTCCTGAGAGGGATCCAAGCTGATCCCTCCCATTCCAAGCTGATCCCTCCCATCACCCCCCGCAGCCCGAAAGAGGGAATTCTGTGTGTTAAACCCGGAAGTTCCTTTCTGTGGAGCCATCACAAAGGACAGTTCTTATCGGGAGAGCTGTCATTTGCGATATTCTAGGTACATGCTGCGGGAATCAATTGTGGTACGTACCCGAAGACAGGTGGGATGTACCGCATCACATATGTGATGCTTAGTACATCCCGCCCATAGTAGGGGTAAATTTATTAAAGGTCGATTCTGTGTTTTTTTTGGGCCGATTTCCCGTTTTGCAATTTGGAGATTTACTAAAGGCAAAAGCACCAAAAACTTGACTTTAGAACAAGTTAAGGGGCCTATCCATTACCCGACTTTGTGAACAATCCGACCAAAACTAGGAAGTTTACAATGTTCTAGGAAGTTCTGAATGTCTGAATGCTAGACGTTCAGTTTTTCAGGTCGCCTAGTGGATAGGCCCCTTTAGAACATCAGTCCAACAATTGATACTTTTATATAGACAACTACGGAATCCAGAGACTTACTAACAGTCGCTTTGAATACCAAAAATTGATGGGAAAGATGCCCAAACAATAAACCTGCCTGTGGCTTTTGAGTTGGGGAGAAGCATTGCACAGATCAGTGGGCTTCATTAGGTTTAAAAGAAAGAAAAGAGTTAAAATAATTTTAATAACAAAATTGTGGGGTCCCCCCTTAAATCCATAACCAGCCCCAGAACTCTCACTCTAACCTGGTACTGGAATATCAGGGGGAAAACTGGCATGAGATCCCCCTGAGTGCCAACCTGTAATGTTCAGGCATTATGGGACTTGTAGTTCCAAAAGTGCCTGCATGCCTGGGCAGGCTGGCTGGGACCTGTAGTCCCACTGTAAAGAACAATATTAAAATCTATTTTTTACACCATTTACCCTGCACACACTGCCACCAGGGGTCACAACTTTCAGAGGATTTCCAGCCATGAGCTGACCAGTTTTGGGCTGGTATTACTTTATGGCAAGGGGACCCCATGCTGAGTGTCTCCCTAGCATAGTGTAAGCCCCCAACTGGTTTAACTTGGTGCTGGGTATTGGAAAATCCTCTCAGGTGTTTTAATGTTTTTTTTTTTTGAACAGCAGCACCACGTCATAAGCAGCCGGTTTCCGTCGGTTATGAAACCGTTGGCAAACCAACAATTAGTAAATGTACCCCTTAATGTGAAATACGCCACTGACTGCTATTTAATCAGCAGCAAATAAAACATTCTGCCTAAACTACGACATGTAAACTTTGCTCATCTTCCCTCCTTTCCAGAGATTCCTCTCCCCCTGATCTCTCTGACCGGAGACGGTACAACACTCAGGTCTGCTGTCTTGGTGTCACCCTGCCTACATCCATTCTCTCTCAGGCATGCTGCTGCCACCTTCCCAACACTGGTACTGATTCATCTGCACTGCTGATCATAGATTTCCGATTATTGGGAATCTGCGCGTGCGCAGGACCCATTCTGCGAGTGTGCATTTAAGGGGCAGGGCGAGGCCAGGGTTGGCCGGCGTTCCCGTTTTTTTTCCGGGAGTGGCCAGCCCAGGATCTGCTCACAAGCTGGCCAGTCTGAGTAAACTGAAGCTTACTCAGCTGACTGGAGGCCCCGCGCCGTCCACCGATGGTCGTGATGGTGATCTCAGCTTGCGACCTCCGTCTGAGTGCTGGGATCGCACATGCAGCAGGGGGTGTCATACACCTCCTGCTGCATTTGCATAATAGCAAGGATCGCAATGGCAAAGCTGCCTGCGTGCATAAATCATATATCTATAGCCTGCGTGCAGATTTACAATTGCGATCCTTGCTAAATCAGGTCCACTGTCGGATACAAGCTTTCCCCACTTCAGATGCATCCAAAACTCTTATCCATTCTCACATAATCTTCTGCCTCAGCTATAGTTACAGTGCTCTCCCCAGAATTTTTTCCACCCGGGTGGCATCAAGAAGTAGGCGGGTGGGGGCCTTCGCAATAAAAAAATGTTTTAAACCCTGACATTATTATTTAAACTTGAAATAACATTTTATATATTCATTTTCCTCTTCTTGTTAGGGGCCTAGTCATCTGATTATGAAAAAGCTGCAAAGTCTGTAGGATCTGGTCCTTTTTATACAGGTCCCAGATACTGTCCCCACTTGCAGGCTCAAAAAGTGCCGGGTGGTAGGCGGTTTCTTGCCGGGTGGTGCACCCACCAAAAACAGCCTGGGGAGAACACTGAGTTACCTCCTCCTGTCTGGTATCCCTCCCACCTGTTTTTCAGTACTTAAATCCCTACATTGGCTCACCATACTTTACAGAATCCTAATCAACCTTATCACTGACACTTACAGGCACCTTAATCAACACCCCCTTCCACTCCCAACCACATCTCTGACCTCATTGCCTTATAATAACATCCCTCCTGTCTGTGTCTTGAATCCCCACTGGCTACCACTTCCTGCGTCCTTGTATCTGCAATTGGCCAGAAGTGTTATGACATCAAAGGACCTTGTAGCGCAATTGGACCTTTTAGGATTGTGTTGTGGCTTGTATGCATGTAACAGTCCTCATGGTAATGTTAGCAAATGCTAACATTACATTAGGTAATAACATAGATTTGTACAAACTTTCACAGAGACTGTGAAGCAGGATGCATCTATGCATGAAATATAGTTCATACATCTTATTTGTTATGGTGCTTTTCTAGTGATGAGATTTTGCTCGGTTATTATTTGCCAAATTAGCACAAGTTCAGATTAGTTGGGATCTATTTTATTGCTGTCCAAAACACGTGAGAACCAGTTAGCCAATATGATGCCGTTTTTTGAATTCCGAACATAACTGAGTAAAACCCAACCAAACCGCTCATCTCTACAATTTTTAGCCCTGTATAATAATAAAAACGTTTTTCTTTTCACTTGTAATCAGTCACCTTTAGAAGAATGGCATTGGGAATCACACTGGGAAAAGGACATTTCACAAAATGGAGAACTGAGATATTTCTCCAAATCTGCCTTGATAGGTGCCCCCGTATGTCCTGCTATGCTTGTTTGTATTGCCGAAAGGGAGACGATATTAAAATTTGCAAATGAAGTGTGTGTTTGCTCAGTGTATAATATTATACCAAGGCGTGGCCTTCCTCGTGTTCACACATGTCACTGCCCTACTGGAAAGAATACTGAACAAGTCACTAATAGCACCACTTACAAATGTTTTATTACTTCAGCAGTTCTAATTACCTTGTGCCTGGTCAGTGGTTTAAGGATGTACAGTACAGTTTCATTCCTTCCCCTTTGTGCAAAAGTTGTCCCCATCTCATGAATTGCATGCTTATTCTTGACCAAGAATTCTATTTTTATAAATGTTTGTTTCACTGTTCTTGCCAGCTGCACAAGGAAGAGAGTCATTTTTCCATGAGGCACAAGGCACAAAGTGTTACCAGTTACAATCCCAAGTGATAAGAGGATTTCAACATTAATAAAATGTTATCAGTGATGTGCGGTGAAGTCAATGGCTGGGGAGGCACACATGGAGATGGGTCTGAGTGCTAGGAGCCTGTCCCACCTCCTACTCACTGTAACTCTCCCCTCACTATACTAAGCTTCAGTGTTCATTGATTCTCCTACCTGCATCAGTCTTCTCTTGCTGCTGCTGACTGAGCTGTAAACACTGCAGTGCACTTCCTGGTCACATGACACATCCAAGGTGTCCATCAGTGCTCAAGGCACGCCCCCATATACAGAGGCATGCCTCTATTAGCTCTCCTTCTGCGTAGCTGACTGCCTTTGGTGTGGCCCCGCCCCCGGCTCTGCAAGCAGTGTCTGACTGTACAGAAGCGAGGATGAGCTGTCTCCCTGCAGTCCTAGAGAGCTCCACAAAGCTGGTGAGTGTTAACTATAAAAATGATTACAATAAACAAAGAAAAAGTTTATAAGTTATAAAAAACCTCTTTGTATTATTTGAATCAATTTTATATCAAATTTCAGGAGTATAATCCCTGACTGCACGTCGTGTTTGTTATAAAGCAAGATGCTTTTCAAATCTGTTGCTTAATAAGTATACCCTAAAGGCCATAGATATCCTCTGGCAGTCCAAAGATGGGTACACACTGTACGACATATCTGTCTGACGCAGATCGTAACGATATATCGCACACATCATATAGTGTGTACGTCTGATCCACAGCAGATGGGACAATGCAATGAACGACACCATGCTGTTACATGCAGCGTGTAATGACACATTGTGCCGTCGTACGCTATATCGTGCAGTGTGTACAGCACGTGCGATGTATCATTACATTGCATCGCACCGTTGCTGGGTCGCACCATTGCATGGTGTGTACCCAGCTTAAAGACAATCAAAGTGTCCTAAAGGACAACATATGTACTGAAAGCATCTAATTAATTGTAATAATAATAAAATCTATTATTATTATTATTATTATTAATAAGATGTGTGGAATTCTTACATACATAAGGTAGCGGAATAATAACTGTAGTTTCTGATTTGAACTGTGTGAGACTATTGTAAAGCTGGCCACACATCTAAAGATTATCTGTCCAACCAGCCAACTAGTTGATTGGTTGGAATGAAAATCTGGTAACGTATGGGAGTAACTGATGATCAGCAATTTGCTCCTAAATGCCAGAAAACACATGAAAATGGTCGTCAGACAAGTTTGTTTAAATGTTTGATCCAAACAATTTGTTCAAACAGTTTTTGTCCATTTTCCGACGTTTGGGAGCAAATTGCTGATTGTCATTTGCTTTCATACCTTACCAGATTTTCATTCCAACCAATCAACTAGTTGGCTGGTTGGACAGATAATCTTTAGATGTGTGGCCAGCTTAAGTGTAAAGCTGGCCACACACTAGAACAACTTTCATCCAACCAGCCAACTAGTTGATTGGTTGGAATGAAAATCTGGTAAGGGATGAAAGCAAATGACAATCAGCAATTTGCTCCCAAATGCTGGAAAATGGACTAAAAACTGTGTCTGAACAAATTGTTTTGATCAAACATTTAACAAACTTGTCTGACAACCATTTTCATTTGTTTTCTGGCATTTAGGAGCAAATTGCTGATCATCATTTACGCACAGACATTACCAGATTTTCATTCCAACCAATCAACTAGTTGGCTGGTTGGATGAAAGTTGGTCTAGTGTGTGGCCAGCTTAAGGCAGAGATATCAACCAGTAACTACAGTATACAAATGTTAGAACTGCCAGCTACTTGCAATTATACCTGTCACTGTCAGTACCTTTTTACAGGTTCTGCACAGCTCTCACTTAGATCCAGTTTTTCAGGTGCATGTACAGTAACGTCAAAATCACCTGTAGGCTGTTTGGTAAATGAAAACACAAGCACACCTTTCACATACATTTCAGTGCCCTGGGGCAACAATTTGTTTAGCTTACTGTCGAAGATCTGGACAGTTGTAACTTTACAGTCTTATCGAGGTTCATGTGTTATAAATTTATTTTTGTAAATTTTATATAGAAGAGAGTTTAACTCCACATATATGTCTTAGTGTTTTCTGTCTGTGGCAGTTGGCTCTGCTATATTTCATCTTAAAGTTCATTTGGCTACAGATTGACCTAGCACAGTATATGGTCTACAACTATGGCTGCAGGTTGTTATATTCCTGCCAACGCTAATGTGGGGTACACATTGGCCATGATATTGTTAAAAGCACTGTTTTATTTGGGTGCTGAGGATCCCTAAAGTTAGTACATTGGCTTTCGCATTTAGAGAGTTTTGACCCAACCTTTACTAGATTACAATCAATTTCTTTCCACATTATACAAGTTATGACTGATGCAGACTGAATAGGAACCACGTGTTCCAGTGCAATGTTTATGAGCAGCTGTTTCACAAGATCATGCATGTTGAGGTAATGCCTACAGATAACAGGATAAAAATACAGAATGTAACATTTAATACATTGATGTGCAAGCTATACAAAAATAATCTGCAAATGCTCCAGTACCTCATTTCATGGAATTTTCCAGGGCTTTCCATTTGATTGTAAGAGCAGAACAAATGGGCGTTCAATTCCTGAAATGTCACTAACACAGAACAGGGTTTCCAACAGTTTATTGGTAACAGAACGTTTGCAATGTGGTTCAATAAAGAATATTGCCCCTAAATATTAAGTTATCAATGTCTGTAGGAGCCAATGAAACACTTTCAGACTCACTCGGGAACTAATGAAGATAACCAGTAATATAACTAGATAATTAAATAAGTATGTGCCCTACTGCTGTGCTTAAATACACACTTTATAATATGCAATATTTATTCTAATCAGGGCTGCCAGTGCCACCAGACAGGGATCTTATGCTGCAGCATCTCTGGTGACCAAAGCCGTCACCTGTGATTCCCAAGCCACCTTTGCGGGCACTGCAGTTCAGCACAGCTCTAGAGCCGCCCAGCAATGACAGGCATCGCAGGCTATGTTGCCTCTGCCGGTCACAACTTCATGATCACGTCACTGCCAGTCAGGCTACGCCCTCTTCACGAAGAGGCCAGCTGGTCCGATTCAGATGCCTCCAGGGTCTGGGCAGGCGGACAACAATGAGGTAGGTGGTAGCCCCAACTTCACCCTAACCTCCCGCACAGCAAATCTTTACCAGCGAACCAACCCCACCTTTGTGGGGGAAGGAAGAGCAGATTGCTGTGCTTCACCCAGCAATTGGCATCCCTAGGCGTGCCTAGTGTGAAATTTGCCACAGTGTGTGTATGTATATATGTGTATAGAGACAGAGAAAGCGAGAGATACATAGATGCGGTGTATCTGCTCAACAATTGTGTCTTATACCCCTTTTCCGGCAAACAAATAACCCGGGTTATTGCCGGGTCAACCCGGATCGATTTCTGGTGTAAAAAGGTCTAAGAAAAATAATCTGGGTTGAGTTAACCGGGAAAACTTGCTGATTGGAGCTTCAGTGAGCAGCCACCTTTTATGACCTCATCTTTGTGAGCCTGACATAAGGCTATTTCTAATGACATACACAAGTTTTGCAGTGCAGATCCAGATTCAATGTGAACAGGGCAGACCCGGGAATAAAGGTGAATTGCAAAAGTGGTCTGACCCAGCTTTGACACAGGTTGGAACCAGGTTCAAATACCCAGGTCGGGCATGACATTTTGGTGGAAAAAGGGTTTTTGTGATACAGAAGCCTCTGCATGGTGCAGTCACACAGAGGGAGATGAATGGAAACTTCTGTTCCATCATGAAATACATTTATAATGTGTCGATATGACTTTCCTCTGCTGACACAAACGTGCAAAGTGCCGGTTAGTGAAATATCCAAACACGGTCACAGGTTCAGATGGAAGTAATAAAGACTAGCCATATGCAGGGGGAAGGGGGGGCAGCAGATTATCTTAGTTTGTGTTGTATCAGACCCTTTGAAGTGGTTCTGTCCAACACCAAGGAAATAAGTGTGGATGTTGTATTTTTAAAAACATAAATCATGTCCCTTTGCCAAAAAAGCATAATATAATTTGCTTCAACAGGAAAAATTCCTCCCTGAGCCCATATATGCAACTAGCTGAAGTACCCGGTATTGCCCGGGTTTAAATTTTCAAGTTATTAAGTTATCAATGAGATGGATGTAACTGTCAACAATAATTAGCAGCTCTTCCAACAAACCCATGAGGAAAGTTCTTACCAGCGCACTCCGCCGTGAGGTCCAACTGGGGCACCAACCATTCCATTAGGCATCCCAGACCAATTGCCACCCCTCTGTGAAGTTTTCATCAAAATCCATCCAGTGGAAGACCCAGAACAGGCTCCCCGGGTGAAAGTTCTGCTCAGTGTACACCAACGGGAGGTCAGACCGGAACCTTAACCCCCTAGTATGTCTTCTGGGATCCAATGTTAAGTTTTTCTCCAGATCCAACCAGTGGAAGGCTCAGAACATGCTCCCCGGGTCAAAGTTCTGCCCAGAGTACACCAACTGGAGATCCCACCGGGACCCTAACCCCCCTTAAACGTTGCCAGGATCCAACTGGACCACCTCATGTTGGTTTACTTTTAACCTATTCGGTGCAGGGGTGTCCGACTGCATAACCAAACAAACAAACAAACAAACAGACCACTGAATTTTATATATAAGATATGAAAATTACATTGATCATCATATAGTTAGTGATTCCAGTAGTGTTATATATTCTATAACACTTACATTTTTTCTACACTGTCTGCCAAACCAGTTCTTGTGTGTCTACAGCTCTCATGGTAAAGAAATATTTTGTCCCTTTTAGTCAAAGTTCAGGAATTCATGTCTGGGGCCTCAGATTTATTTTTTAGCATTAACATGCAACCACAGGCAGACTTAAAGCAAACATGATGTAATTTATGAGACATAAAATCAAAGCCACATGCGAAATCAAACACCCAATGCAAACAAAAGCTATTATAATGAATAAACTAGCTTGTTAAAATCAAATTAAAGAATAGTCAATGGCAAGATAGTTTTTGTTATAGAAGTTAGATCAAACAGCATTGTATAATAAAAAACAGTGAACCACACATGAAAAGAGCTTAAACTAGTGTAATGTTTAGACTGCATTGTATCCAAATTGGTCAGAGATAGTAACTGCTATAGGTAAGATCACAGGGCCTGATTCAGACCCGTTCGCAAGCAGACGCTCGCTCGTTCCTGGCCGATGTTATGCAATTGCGCATGCGTATGCATCGCAGTCCCCGTGCGCGAACTAGTCCGAGTGATCGGGAAGCGCTCGCTCGCCCAGCAAAGACAGCCCAGTGGAATGAGTGACAGGAGAGGCTGTTTGTGGGTGGTAACAGGGGCAGGGCAGTAGTAACAGGGGAGTGGAGGTGCGAACACAGGCGTGCCTGAGTGTTTCAACGCTGTTTCAGAGGCGTGCATAATTAACAGGCAGCATCATAGTACACGTCACCTGGTTGAATTATACACTGAAGTGCTCGCAGTGCTTGCAGTAGGGTACAGTCAACCGCAAGCGCTGCTGTCAGATCTGATGGAACCCGATGTACCGATGGTTGTATATACTTCCTAGAGATGACGTTCGCTAGTGGGCGGCTAAAGACAGGCTGGTGGGTGTCTACATACACAAAGTGATCGCTCGCCAAGACATAGTGGGCGTTCTTATGCCTTGCCGAGCGATCGCCTGACTTGACGTCACTTAGCTGAATTTGCATACGCTGGGTGCGAGTGGCAGCATTTAGCAAACGGGTCTGAATCAGGCCCACAGTCTGGACGACTGACGCGTTTTTGTCAAATGATCCCTGCGATCTTTCGATTTAGTCTGGTTGTTACTGTCTCTGACCTATTTGGATGCTATATTGAAACAACTTTCAGCTCCGTTCCGCAAGAGCCATTGGCCTGATTCAAAGCCGGGCTCAAGTGGGTTTACGGACGCATCTCATGGTTTTCAGAATTCAGCGCATACAGTACCTACTGTGCCGAACCAGGCATGACGGAGATCGCAGTTGCGGACGGATTGATCAGACCACTTTTTCTGTGAAATGGGCATTTTTGCCTAGCGACCTTGTGGATGCACAGAACTGTTCCGTTATGTGGGAGTTTTGTGGGCGTGTGTAAGCCAACTGCAGTAGCGTGCGGACAGAGATGGGACCCCTGTTTCAGATCGATCCTTCGGAGTCTGCATGTCTAGATACCAATGCTGATTTAAAAACTGTGAGCGGGACGCCATTCCGCATGCAGGAGCATAGATGTTCGGCATATACAGGTGGATTCTCGCATTAGCATAAGCTAGAAAGTAGGTTGGAGCGGCCGTACTGTGGCCACCGATGTGGCCGACTTAATATAAGCCCCATTGAGCCTTAGGGACTGTTTCTTTTCCAGTTGGTATTCATTGTGGGCCGCCATGGACTTTTGGAAGTCAAGAGCCTCACTGTCATTGTGAAGTGTGTTCCCAAGTGCTTGTTTCACCACCTGGCTCTGTTAAGGATCCCCGTACCGGTAACTGTTCTGGACTGTATTATTTTACTCATTTCAGATTTTCAACACTATGAATATGGAGTATTGAACTCTTATCAGCCATCATGCAGTCATAATTTACGGTCATTATTTGTTGGCAACATATATATATATATATATATATATATATATATATATATATATTCGCAGTCCAAATGTCCGGCACTTACACCAAAAGGAAAACAACGACCCGGGTGCCCGTCCTGCTGCACAAGTGTTGTGATTTTTTTTCTTTATGTGATTCTGGAGCGCCATCCTGCATATATATATATATATATATATATATATTTATTTACCTCTTAATAGCTGATGAGTGAGCAATAACATGCAGTCAGCTGTACAGCTAATTTATATAGATAGTGCACCCCCCCCAAAAAAAAAAACACAACCGGCTGTGTGAGTTTCAGCGAGATCTAAAGTCTCAAAACTTTAACACACACTTGGACCAAGTCTCCTCAACGTTTTTGGCCATCTTATCTACCTGCAGTGAACCAGCAATCTTTTGCAACACAGCAAGTTCGTCTACCAGGCTCATCCTCAATAAGGGACTACCACCTTGCAGGATTGTTTCTGCTAATAACCCCGGATGGTTGGACCGCAGTGTTAATTATACGAGACTGTGTTATCTTCTACCACATTCATGTGCTGCAGCCCCAAACTTGCCATGCATATGAGGCTCAAACTAGGAAAAGGTGTATGCTGATTCAATAGTTATTTCTCAGGTGCCAACATCACAGAGCACATATTTCTGTGTTGATTCTTATCTTGTTTTAGAGATTTATTCAGATATTCATTTAATTCAATTTATCTGATTCACTATTATTGCTGCTTGAATTTTATCAACTGTGTATATTCACTGAATCATAATCCGTTCCCTATTTTTATATATGACCCAAATGTGTATTTAGCGCTGTATTCATATACCGTGTATCTAGATCTCTTTCTGAGGTTGACTAGCCTCTATTTTATACAGCTGCTTCAGAAAGGCTCTCCTTTGCAGCCCGCTCCTGAATTACTTGTTAGTTCCTCTATCTTTGCTGCTTGTAGGGTGATCTGGCTGCTCTGGAGGCATGTAGTCTTACAGCTGGATGGCAATTACCGGTGAAACGTGCGCTAGTGTGTGTGGAAGGTGGACTCCAGAGGACTGTGATCACCAGGTCAGGTGGCTAGTATGTATGGTCAGGGACACATAGGGCACATAGTGGACGCCAATATGCCTTCGCTTGAGTAGCTTTAACAAGGCTATTTATGTAGCGCCAGAATATTCTATTGCGCCTTACACTTGCAAAGTAATACAGTAGTAAAACACGACTGGGTATGTAAACAGACAGAAAGGTAAGAGGGTCCTGCTCGTAAGCTTACAGCCTATGGGGAAATAAGAGTTTGATACATGTGGTAAGCGCCACTTATTGCATAATGGTACCACCGATATCGATAGGAAAAAGCTCTTATTGGGGTTGCATGATGCAGTCAGGGGTCAGGGTATTTCAATGTAGAGGAGAATATATGTTAGTTTGTATGATGTGTGTAGAGTGTTGGTAATTGGGTAGAAGAGACTAGAGAGGTTAAGAAGGTGGCTCTGGGTTCGGCATGTTGCCTAAAGAGATGAGTCTTCTGAATATGCTTGAAGGTTTGGAAGTACCGTAAGTAGAAAGTCTTGTTGTGCAAGGGAGGGAATTCCAGAGTGTGTGCAGCCTGAAACAAATCCTGTAACCATGAATGGGAGCTATTAATGTGGATGAGAGGCCAGGTATTGAGCGGAGCACATAGGTTAAGTTGGGAGGTATATTGAGACAATGGAAGAAATGTGCATTGGTGCAGGTTTGTTAACGGCTTTGTATGTTAGTAGAAGGATTTTGATATTTGATATTTTGATACTTGAGTCGGTAAAGTACAGGCTACCAATGTAAGGACAGACAGAGCTGAGCAGCAGTAGAAGATTGTTTTGCAAGTAAAATTAATATAACAGCTGCATTCAAAATAGATTGCATGGGTGAAAGCCTGGATAGTGGAAGACCAGTAAGAAGGGAAGTGCAATAGTCAGTGTAAGAGTTTATGAATGGATATAATAAAGTTTTGTGCATGGTCTGGAAATGTTTCATAGATTTATGTAACAGGCGTTGGATGCAACTGGATGTGAGAAATAAAGGACAGTTCTGAGTCAAGGATGACAGCTAGGTATCAAGCCTGAGGGGTAGGGTTAATGGTCATGCTGTCCACATATAAAGAGATATCGGGTAGGTGACTTCCATTGACTTGCTCAGTTTTGGAAAGACTGAATAAGGTCATTTATAGGTTGTACATCAATAGGTAAGTGTTCATGGAACATTCTTATAGCCTATAGATTTATATAACATTATTGAGTCTTTAGTCAGCTACAACAACTTTTACATTTAAAAATGAAATTATAACTGAAGAGCAATAGCATCATTAGCAAAAGAGTAAAGTAGTAATATAACATAGTACCTGTAGTAATATAAGCATATATACAATTTTCACAGAACTAATTTGCAGACCGTTTTGTTTTCCTTTTCAAAACACGTATGGTGTTGTTCTATTTTAAAGTGATGTGAAAGAAGAAACGTATGTATATAATGTATATAGAGCCACAAGGCTATATATGTATATCAGAGCAGCATCATATGTAATATTTAGTTATTACATATGGATACAAAGCAGCTCTGCTGTAGAATGGAGAATAGCTGTCCAGAGGCGTCAGAGGGTTTTAGTGCATGCAGGAAGGGAGAGCATGCCGCATAATAATTATTAATCTCATTACCATATGTATACATCCTTGCTCCACCCCAACTCTGCCTCAATCCTTGCCCTCTATGTACAGATGTGCAGAGAGACCAAATGTAGGCAATTATGGCGGTAAGAGTGGAAATGTGCCTCTTTACTGAGTTTTGTGCATTGCAGTATAGCTTTTGATTACCATGCAGTGGTATAGCTATCATAGGTGCAGGGTGCGTGGTACACACATACCCCTGATTCCAGGGGAGCGTACACCGCACACCCTGCACCCATGTTCCTTAATACTTTCCTCCGGAGTACCGTGTCAATAGCGGCAGTGTTGCAGAAATCGCAGAGAAAATGATGCGTGGCCATTTTCCCAGTGATTTGCGCATGCAGACTACAAATATCGGCAGGAAAATAGCTGCTGCGCCATTTTCCCAGAGACCTGTGCATGGCCAGTAGACTCTAACACAGCATCTATAGTCATGCTCGCTCCACTGGCTAGAGAGAAGCGGGTCCAGACAGAGACTGTACACTGGCGTCCTTCCTCTCTTAATATGCCCCTGCTACCATGTATAATATAATGGGGGAGATGTATCAAAGCTTGGCAAGAGATAAAGTGGAGAGAGAACAAGTACCAACCAACCAACTTCTGTCATTTTTCAAACTCTGGTCAATGTACTAAGCCTTTGAGAGAGATAAAGTGGACAGAGATAAAGTACCAACCAATCAGCTCATAACTGTCACTTGTTTGAAAAATTACAGGAGCTGATTGGTTGGTACTTATCTCTCTCCCAGGCTTAGCACATCCATTATGTTTGCACTGTACTTTCTATGCACTTTATGTCCTGTCGTGATCTGACTGGCTTGTGTTTAGCACATTGGGCAGAGGGGTGTATTTAAGAGACTACAACTTGACGATCTTCCTGACTTGTTGACGTCATCCTGTGCCGCTGCTCACAACCACCGCTACCCCACTTACACTTCGTGCAGCTTCCTGTGTAGTGCAGGCAATTCAACATGCTGCCAGCACTAGAAGCCACAGATTAAGGTAGGGACAGCTAGGTCGCATTGGATTTAACATACCACTGCACACTTGCTTGGAACTGCCATCAATTTTTCCTAAAAGAGCTTAAACATATGGTTTCAGTGTTTTATGTTTGTTCATTTGTTTGTTTGTCCATATAATTTTTTTATTGTTTCATTTTTTGTTTTCCCTGATCCACTTAAAGTTCTGCTATTTTTGCACAGAATTGTAGTGTGCACTCCTTACAACGCTACGGATTCCTTGTGGTGCCCTGTGAATATTTGATGATTTGGATAATAATAATAAGTTACACAAGTATCTGATCATCAAAGCTATGGGACAGGAGTTCTTGGTGTTCAAATGAAAACAATTTAACCATTTCCTGCACTTTCTGAGACTGAGTAGTCTAAAAGGAAGTTCAAGGAGTTCATGTTTTTCTTGTCTGTCACTTTGTATAAGGAAGGAGCAAATTGTGGCTAATTCCAAAGCAATTCCCAATCTCAAATCTAATTTGCAGACGTCAGAGTCTAATGGAAAGTGATTTTTTTATATTCTTTCAACAGCGCTATTAAACTTGCCAAGTAATTTTAATTTGTGATACTTAACTCTTACAGCTCTTATTTAACCCATATTAGTTTCATACATTTTTTTAAAGAAAATATTTAATTGGACAGTTGTTACATTATCTACAGGCATGGCCAAATGTTTTGAGAATGACTCAAGTAGTGGTTTTCACAATACTTGAGAAGCAACCCCACACATGAATGGTCTCAGAATGCTTTAATGTTGGCATGACACAGGACGAAGACTTTTGGAGGATGGCCTGCTGTCAAGAAGGGCAGCAAAGAAGCCACTTCTCTCCAGGAAAAACATCAGGGACAGACTGATATTCTGCAAAAGGTACAGGGATTGGACTGCTGAGGACTGGGGTAAAGTTATTTTCTCTGATGAATCCCCTTTCCGATTGTTTGGGGCATCTGGAAAAACACTTGTCCGGAGAAGGAAAGTGAGCGCTACCAACAGCCCTGTGTCATGCCAATAGTAAAGCATCCTGAGGCCATCCATGTGTGGGGTTGCTTCTCAGCCAAGGCAGTGGGATCACTCACAATTTTGCCTAAGAACACAGCCATGAATAAAGTATGGTACCAAAACATCCTCCAAGAGCAACTTCTCCCAACCATCCAAGAACAGTTTGTTGACAAACAATGCCTTTTCCAGCATGATGGAGCACCTTGCCATAAGGCAAAATTGATAACTAAGTGGCTCGGGGGAACAAAACATGACATTTTGGGTCCATGGCCAGGAAACTCCCCAGACCTTAATCCCATTGAGAACATGTGGTCAATCCTCTAGAGGCAGGAGGACAAACAAAAACCCACAAATTCTGACAAACTCCAAGCACTGATTAGGCAAGAATGGGCGGCCATCAGTCAGTATGTGGCCCAGAAGTTGATTGACAGCATGCCAGGGTGAATTACAGAGGTCTTGAAAAAGAAGGGTCAACACTGCAAATATCGACTCTTTGCATAAACTTAATGTAATTGTCAATAAAAGCCTTTAACACTGATGAAATGCTTGTAATTTTTTTCAGTATTAACATCTGACAAATGGCCTAAAAACACTGAAGCAGCAAACTTTGTGAAAACCAATACTTGTGTCATTCTCAAAACTATTGTACATTATCTATATGAAGCTTGCTTGCACTATAGAATACTAGCCACATCCAATAGATTGCAGGCAATGACTAGATGGCGAAAGCAGGGCCGGCTCTAGGTGTTCCAGCACCCTGTGAGAGAAATGTTGGGAGAGCCCCCCCCCTCCTCCTCCAAATCTTTTGTTAACTTAGAAGATAGGACATACAGTATATTAATTTTGTTAATTAAATAAATTAATCCTCAGGAAACAAAAAACACTCTGCCTCACTGTTCATCCATCCCCAATTCTCCCCCAACTCACCCCAGCCCATCTCTCAGCACCGCCACCTGCAGTCACTCTCTGTCTGTCTGCATGCTGCTGAGTGACTAGCTCGCTCCTCTTCTTCTACCATACCAGACCAGTACCGCACCCCACCACCTCCACACACTTCACTGGTTTTTTTTTTTACTGATGGGCTGGCAGCAGGCACTGGCAGGCAGACTGTGAGTGTGTCTCTCTGAGACTGAGTCACCAGGCCAGTGGTCCGTCTCTCCAGCATGGCCTTGTTGGTTGACGTCTCCTCTCCGTCTCTGGGGTCACCGTCATGAGTCGCCAGCGGCTTCCACCCAGTGCTCATTTCTCAGAGTCCGCATGCTGATCCTACTCACAGAATCACATGTGAAATAATTAGCTAACACATGCACACAAATCCATAATATATGCAAACAAATACATAATATATGCACACAGATACATAATATATGCACACAAATCATAATATATGCAAACAAATCCATAATATATGCACACAGATACATAATATATGCACACAAATCCATAATATATGCAAACTAATCCATAATATATGCACACAGATACATAATATATGCAAACAAATCCATAATATATGCTCACACATAGATAATATATGCACACAGATCTTTCTACTATATAAAAGTGAAAATTTGTCCTTTACTATTCATTTTTAATTAATTAAAAACCACAATTTTTGAATAGTATTCGCCCTCTACAGGTCAGGTACGGAATTAGAAAAGGATTTAGCTTATCTACTATTTTTTCTTTTCTATCTTCTCTACTATATAAAAGCGAAAATTTGTCCTTATGTCTTTCTATACAAATCCACAGTTTACAAGCGAAGATCGTGAAATTTTACATACGAGCGTATTAAAACACAGCCGGGGCAACTAACAAAATTTGAAACCAGAATTAATTACTGTTCATTTTTAATTAATTAAAAACCTCAATTTTTTGCTGGACGCTCATTGTGGGGCCTCACCGCATATGGGTAGGGCCTCGGAGCGAGCCTTTTGTGTTGTCATGTTTTGTCATGATCTTAATTTTAATGTTTATTATTGAAGAGAGCTTTAGCAGGCTTTGCCAGCATTCTCAGCTCTCTTGACTATACCAAATTACGCAACAACATTGACTTCTTTCTTCGAACTGTGTCAAAATGATGACGTTACAAGGACCCTGCTGTACTGTGAGCTGCCAAAATATTACACATGGAATGCTTATTGAAAAGTTTTTATGCACAGAAGACAGGGGGTCGCTGTACATGGTCATCCTGGTATCAGAGCAACAGAAGCTCTTGGCCGTGTTTACAATGTACATCCGACAAATTTTGAATGCTTCTATCTCCGAAATTTGCTTTACACCGCTACAGGTCCTACTTCCTTCGAAGACCTTAGGACTGTTGATGGGAAAGTTTGTCACACTTTTCGTGAGGTCCGCCTAAGGAGAGGTTTGTTGGAGGATGATGTGTAATCAAACATTCTTAAAATCCTGGGCAACGCCGGGTACTCCAGCTAGTACATAATATATGCACACAGATCCATATATGCACACAGATACATAATATATGCAAACAAATCCTTAATATATGCACACAGATGCATAATATATGCACACAGATACATAATATATACACACAGATACATAATGTAAATCCATAATATATGCACACAGATGCATAATATATGCACACAGATACATAATTACATAATGTATGCACACAGATACATAATATATGCACACAGATACGTAATGTATGCACACAGATACGTAATTTATGCACACAGATACATAATGTATTCACACAGATACATAATGTATGCACACAGATACGTAAAGTATGCACACTGATGCATGATATATGCACACACATACATAATATATGCACACAGATATATATGCACATAGATACATAATATATGCACAGACATACATAATATATGCACAGACATACATAATATATGCACACAGATGCATATTATATGCACACAGATACATAATGTATGCACACAGATACGTAAAGTATGCACACAGATGCATGATATATGCACACACATACATAATATATGCACACAGATATATATGCACATAGATACATAATATATGCACAGACATACATAATATATGCACACAGATACATAATATATGCACGAGTAATGAAGAAAGCATCTGTCAGCTTCTGAGATTAATTTGCTATCAGCTAATCAGACGCGGTTAGGTGATGCTGACGGCTAGCATCATCAGCGTGTATTTTCACCTGCTGTCATACACCATGGCAAATGAGGGTTCTGTGCCTTCACGCCTGATCGCAGTTATGCAAACATGCCCCTTACTGTACTCTGCCAACATTTAGCGCCTCCTCCTTGCTCTGTCTCACCTCTGCAGGTGCCAGAGTTATGCAGATCTACATGTGGTCAGATGTGTATGCCCTCTTTTTGTGGGCATGAGCAATACAGCTTAATCTTTTCATGTTATACAAACTGGCGTCAATTTGGTATTAGCCCCTTAGTTTTTTCTGCATACCATTTTACCATTCCTAAGGGATCTAAGATGAGGAAAGTCCACCCCACCACCACCACCAGACGCACACACCAACACATTTCCTGCAAGGAAACCAATTTTCAGTAGATAAGGGGCAGGACGGAGCCGAGCAGCGGGGAGTGGGACAGCAGTGAGTGGGCGGGCCGTGGGCTGGACAGGACCAGCCCACATTTTAAAGTCAGCTGCCTTTTAATATTATAAATAAAATTACTTGTAAAAAGAAAGTTGTTATTTTGACCTGGGTTTTTTATTGTAGTCTAAACTTGCTCATGGTAGATGGTCACAAGTCTGATTAAGAGTCAGTACAGACTTCTCATTGTTTACCTGTCTCCACCTTGTTACTGTAGAGATTTTAGGAAGTATTATCCCTGTTATGGAACGATCTCAGCGGATTGCTCGAAATCAAAGATTTCCTGGTAACAATAGGCCTTTGTACACTTCAAAAAATGTTACAAGTCACAAAGTCCTAATACAGTTCTAAAGGTGCAACACTTATTAAATCATACGTCTCTTGTGAAATTAGGTGTGGGAAATAAATACTTTTAGGAATAGGTAATTTATCTACAAGAAACAATAAGGGCTGTAATGATGTCAGCACCGTTGTGGAAATAAGTTTGTTCTATAGCGAGCATCATTTCCATACATTTCTCCTGGAGCTAATGCTGATAACCTATAGCAGCTGATTCTGAGTTGGGAGCAAAGCAAAAAAGAGCAAGTAACTTTGCACCTTGGTAAAACCATGTTGCACTGCAGGTGGGGGAGATGTATAATGTGCAGAGAGATTTAAGCTGGGTACACACTATACCAGTCATCTCCAACCTGTAGCTCGCGGTCTTAATTTTGGTAGCTCACCTACCTGCAGTACTGCAGAGTCAACTAGGAGGAAGTGACCTCTGACGTGTGCTCCCCTGTGGCATTGACTCCATGGGTGGAGCCACAGGGAAGCTCATCAGGTGATTGCCGCAGCCTCTACAGCAATCACCTGACGTGCATCCCCGTGGTTCCACCCACAGTATCTATGCTATGGCGGAGCGAGGGACTCCCGCCCAGCCCTGCCAGAAAATCACACAGCAGCCCTGCCTATATCTTTTGCTCCTCTACTGCACGTACCTCCTTGGAGCCGGTAAGTAACAGTGAAATTTTATTTACAAACTACAATATCACTGTAATAGTTAAATTTTATTTACAAACTACAATATCACTGTAATAGTTAAATGCATTGTTGTTTTCTATGAAGCATTTTTTTCATTTTCATTTAATGATCTTCAATTGTTCGGTTATTTTTTATTTCCTACAATTTTAGTAGCCCTTCGGGAGGTTTTCATTTTTCTAGAGTACCTTACACCTCACTTAAGGTTGGTGACCACTGCACTGTACAATGTATCTCTGACGCGGATCGGAATGATATATTGTACACCTCGTATAGTGTGTATGCCTGATCAGCCGTTCACAGCGCGTTCACAGCGGTGGTTCATCACATCGTCCCATCTACTGTCCTGCACAAAAATACAGCGCACCATCATACGCCAGATCATGCAGTGTGTGCACCGCGCACAATGTATCATTACATCACATCATATTGTCGCTGGGTCACACCATCGTATAGTGCATACCCAGCTTTAGATTTGAGAGCGCCGTGTCTATACTTCAATCTAAATTGCTGTATAATAATGAAGCTGTCCATTATTTGTGGGCTACATGCAAACACAGCCAGCATTTACCCTGCATACAATATATAATAAATATATATAATAAATGTATTTGACCCATTTGCATTGCAACAGGGTTTGTTCCAGATGGAAAGTTACCTGCTTTTTTTTTTGGCTGTGTTCCCAACTCATCCCCATACTGTGGGCAGGTGTTGATGTAGTCGGCATCCAGACAGTCAGGATGTTGACGGTCACAATACCGGCAGATTGCGGAGGTAAGTTTCAGGGTTAGGGGGAGGCTTAGGGCAAGGGGGAGGGTTAGGGTTAGGCTGTGGGATGGGAGGGTTAGGGTTAAGCTGCAGGGGGGGATTAAGGCTAGGCTGCGGGGCAGGAGGGTTAGGCTACGGGAAGGTTAGGGTTAAGCTGCAGGGGGGAATTAAGGCTAGGCTGCGGGGCAGGAGGGTTAGGGTTAAGCTGCAGGGGGAGGAGGATTAAGGCTAGGCTGCGGGGCAGGAGGGTTAGGGTTAGGCTGCAGGACGTGATGGTTAGGGTGAGGGTTAAAATACTTACCTAAATATGTCAGGAGTTTGACTGTCGGGATGCTGCTGTCGGTATTCTGACCGTCGGGATCCCGTACCCAACCCGGCAGGTGCATTTAAACATGTACTAGAGAAGAGGGGAGTGATCTTGCACAAGACTAGAGGGTTTATTTACCCGATCAGGTTTATGCCTTAAATTTAAATGGGCAATGCTTTTCCTAGCAAAACATGGCTAGTAAAATCATTGGCTTTTTAAATTTCATGCATAAACACAATAGAAAGTCCTGGGTTTTAGAACCCAAAGCTTAGTAAATAGATGCTTCAGTATTGAGTAGAAATCAATAGTAGACAAACAATGTAGGAGTAACATTTGTATTACCTTTATATAATAACAGGGTTGGTGGTGTTAAATGTAGAGAAAGGATGTTTTGCGAGAAGGCAAAAAAGAAGAAAAACTGTTTTTGGAGGCACAGTTATTGTAAATATTATGGGCGGGATGTACTAATATGTTTTAAACTAACTTTTATTACAAATATTTTGAAGATAAAGAACAAAAATGTTGCTCAAAATAAGGAGGGACAGAGGAATCCTTCCAAAGAATATTAGACTTAAAAAATATACCTCTGATTATACTAAACAAAATATGTCCACAATATATTTCCATGCCTAATACTGAATTTGTTAGATATTGATTTTGTTGTTAATACCTGACCATATATCATCAGTGCCAAGTTATACCAAAACACTTATGACCTCATTCAGAACCGCTCGCAAGCGCTATGCGCTCGCAAGCGCTCGCAAGCGCTATGCGGTCGCTACAAACGCGGCGGCTGTTGATGTTGATCGACAGCCCGCCCCGTTTTGTAGGCAGGATGGGGTGGTGGCTGGACAAACAGAGGCGTTCCTGAAGGAACGCCTGCCGTTTGTGGGCGGCCCTACTGACATAACCAGTGATGTCAGTAGTGTGCTTCTGGCTCTATTAGAGCAGGAATCTCTCTGGGGCTTGCGGCAGACGAGACCCTACTACAAGGGTCTCGACGCAAGCCCGATGGTCGCGACCATCACCTGGCCGCTCGCAAAAGCTGTGGGTGGTCACCCACAGCTTAGGGAGCGGCCAGGAGGCCGGCTTTAAAAAAAAAAAAGCGGCCGCCCACATTCAGAGCGAGCGCTCACTTTTTGCGGGCGGCTCTGAATGAGGTCCTTAACGTTTTGTTTCTATTTATTGAATACATACATAAATGGCACAATCATAATTGTATTGCAGCGACGGTAATAGGTAATATGCAAATGCTAGTTTTAGCCTACGCCATTCGTACTAGAGTGTGTCGTACAGTGCAAGCACTGGGACGCCCAATTTCAATGCCTGTGGATGGTGTAATTACGCAGGTGATTCTAAACATGGCCACAATCAGCGCATCGGGATGGGTACAGGATGCCGGCGCTCAGGATCCCAGCGGTCAAAATATCTATGCCGGCATTCCAACAGGGTTAGGATACACACACTCGTTGGAAGGTATCCTAACCCTCCCCATATCCCTACCCTAACCCTCCCTCCGCGGTGCCTGAGCCTAACCTCCCCTCCTAGTGCCTAAACCTAACCTCCCTACACCCTAAACCAAACCCTCCCCTCTATTGATTATCCCTCCTCCTTGTGCCTAACCCTCCCCCCAGCCCCGCTACTTACCTTCGGGATGCTGGCGGTCAGGATGCCGGCACCGGGATTCTGACAGGTGTAGGGATTCTGGCGCCAGTATTAAAATTGCTGGCATCCCCTGTGTCGGGATATTGAACATATCCCGGCGCATCATCACGTTCACTATCGACACTTGCACCAGCCTATGACAAGTACAGTGGGCCCGATTCAGACCCGCTCGCTAGGCTGCGTTCGCACGTAGCTTGCCGATCTTTGCAATCTGCGCATACGTATAAGATGCAGTGCGCGTGCGCGAACTTCTCCAAGCGATCGGGAAGCAGGGTGCACATAGACTCCTCGCTAGAATGAGTGACAGGACGAGCCGTTTGTGGGTGGTGACCGGGATTGGTCGATGGAAACGGGGGAGTGGTGGTGCGTACGCAGGCGTGTCTGAGTGGCTTAACACCATTTCAGAGGCACGCAGTGTCATAGTACACGTCACATGGCTGAATTACACACTGGAGCACTCTCAGTGCTTGCAGTAGGGTATGGTCAGCCACAAGTGCTGCGTATGGTTCCGATGTTACTCGATGTTACCGATTGTTGCATACACTTCCTGGAGATGACGTGTATTGCTAAGGGAAAGTGGGCGTCTTAAGACAGGTTGGTGGGCGTCTAAATACACATCGCGATCACACGCCATGACATGGTGGGATTGCTAATGCCTTGCCGTGCGATCGCGGGATTTGCATACTTTGAACTACTGAATCGGGCCCAGTGTCTCTTTCTCAACTCCGGCTAAACATGGCCTCTGTGACTGCGGCACCGTGTATGAGATCGCAGCTGTTTGCATTGACACGCCCACGACAATCCCATAACATGCCTATTAGATGGCCTTTTTTTGCGCTCCCTTCAGGCCACCTCCCTAACACCACCCAGGAACGCGCATGGTTTTGCCTCGCTGTTCCTAATGCCAGCGATCCTGTACACAATAGCTTACACTCAGCGGAACGTATACGCCGTTGGGATTTCTGAATTTTTCAAGCATGCATTGAGCACATAATTGCTCAACTCCGCCAACATGGGCATTACGTTCACCTCCGAATCAGGCCCATTATGTCATAGGTTGTCCACATGCAGTATGGTAACAGTTTACTACGTCAAGGAACCAATATATTTCGCCCTAGTTGGTGCCGCTACATCATATAGGAGCCGACATCAGCAGTATAGTTGCTGTATGTTACCAGGACTGTTCCATTTTAGAATATTTAGAATTTTTCAAACATGTTTGGAACTGTTAACAATTATGCACAGAAAAGTAAATTGCTGATGCACTATGCGATCATTACTTTTCAAATTTAAATATATTTTGTAATTAAATATAATTAGGTAGTTGGCATATCAGTGGCCAATGATATGGGCCTGCCCACCAGCGTCCAGGTCACCTCATCAAGCAGGTCCCTAACACTCTTGGGTTCACATCTGGGGCACAGGGCACCCCAAAACCAACCCAGCCAAAGACCCCCCCAGGGCATCACATGAAAGAAAGGTGACAGTGAAGTGTTATAAAGTATCAAGTGTGTGAAGGTAGCTACATAAAAAATGATATAAAAGTGACTGTGTATTAAGTGGTGATGCCCTGAAGAGGCCAAGCCAGAGCAGCTCAGGGGGCCCCACACCCAAACGCTCACCCTAAATAAACTGACTCTACATACATATAGATAGGACTTACTTTGAATTATGCCTGTTACAAAATGCAGTCAGATGCTAGTTTCCTGCTTAAAAACATATAGAGGGAGGTGAGGGAGGGGTGTCATTCTAGAGGTGGGGGACAGGTGCCAATCTAGACTGAAGTAATCTCAGACTTCAGATGTGTGTATAGATACACATGACATCATAGTGTATGAGGAGTGGCTCTAGACTGCACACCCTAATAATGAAAGGTGCTATCAGCTGAGATTCTTCTAAAAAAGCATTTAATTCTATGTCGATGTTTAGTCCCCTTGGGGTAAGGGTTCTCAATGTGTGAATCCAAAACAACTACCAGAGAAGCCGCACTGCACATTGTGCACGGAAGTGGGTGACGTCATACCACCCGTCCCGGCTGACTCACATCACAAGCCGCCCTCCTCCTGCACCGAGCCACGGCAGCAGCAAGGAGAAGACCTGCCGCACCACGGAAGAAGCCTAGGAGGTAAGGTAGGGACAGTTTAGTGTGCCACGCTACCTCCATTAATCTGGTCCGACCGCGAGGTGCGGCATCCAATCGGCGGCACGCATACCACACGCAGATTGACGGATTCTCCCAAACATTATCTCAAAAGAGCTACAAACATTCCTGTACTTTGAAATAAAATGCATTTATTTATTTTATCCTTATGTTCCACATCTGTTTTTAAGTGCGCTCCTATATTTAACTTTTTACCACACTACTTATATAGACAGCATGGACACTTTTTTAATATAAATCAGCTACATGTTTTTAGATACAATCTTTTATGATACATATTTATTGTCTAATTACATCTATACATTTACTTCTGACACAATTAGCTATACAGTTGTTATTTCCACAGCTTATTGCTTGCAGTTAGTGTGACAGTCAGAAAGTCAGCTTTGGCTCCAAATAGATAGTCTGTCTATAGCAGTATGTAAATGTAACCGGCCTTTCTCTTTAGGATGGAATGAGTGCAAGTAGCCTTCGAAAAAACGTGTTTTTTTATTTTTGACACATGGGAAAACTAGTACACATCACTCTTATTTATACTACTAATTTCCTGAGTTTTGGACAACTCTGTGCCCAGCAGCTTCCGACGCGTTGTTGGGGACCCTTTGTGCTGGTGGATACATACAAAGTGACCACATGGGAAAACTATATTGACTCTCCCCCTCCTTTCCATCAAGAGATCCAGGAGATGCACTAAGCCTTGGAGACTGATGACGTACCAACCAATCAGTTCCTAACTGTCATTTTTCAAACACAGCCTAGGAGCTGGTACTTTACCACTTTCCACTTTATCATGGCTTAATACATCTGCTCCCCTGGCAAGAACTGAAAAATGTCTCTGAGGACCCTCCCATTCAGTTACCCAGATTGTGGATCAGTTTTTATGTTAGACTTACTCAGGGCCTGATCCAGCACGGAACGCAAGCCTGCATACGCACGCACCCGGCCGCTGCTAAAATATGCTAATGTATGCAATCACACTGCCGCCGCAGCACAAAATGCAGACGCCCAGCACTACATAAAGCTGCCCCCTTACCTTTACTCACATCCGCAATACTACGCTATACTGTGTAAACATCGGTAACATCGAGAACCACCGAACCCATTAGTATAATAGTGGTTGACCTGACCTCACTCAGGATTTTGGCCACATCCTGTGTGCTTCTAGTACTCGAGCTGCGTCTTCCGACACAGAGGCTTAATTATGCACGTTCAAACGCACAGGCACGCCTGTGTTTCTCTGACCACCCCCCGTCACCACCCACAAAAGGTCACTTTCTGTTAATCAGTGTTTGCTGGGAGTGTGTGCTCCCTGCATACGCATGTACAGAACACAAACATCGGCCGGGTGCGTGCGAATTCGCGGCTGCGTTCCTTGCTGAATCAGGCCCTTTGTCACCTATTTGGTTTGTTGCACTTTGCTGGACTTTATGGTGGGAAGGTTGGTCCCATGTGGTAGACAAGATAATAATGATTTACTTCTATGTCTCAAATTTGGTTCCTTAGGGTTTTTTGGTAATTTAACTTGGTTTATTGAATGTTGATGTTCAACAATACTGTTTCCTGAGTTACTGTAGTTTGATTGCAGTGCTTTAGATCCACTGTATAATCGTATTTGTTGATATTTATTTTTTAAGTTCAGCATTTAAATGAAGTACATACAAAAAATAACTTTCTTTATGTCTCAATTTTATTGAAGAAACTGAGTAAGACTTGTGGCTTTGGGAGCAATGTGATCTTGGGCTGCATTATAGCCTCAGGATTATACATTTCACAGTCTTTAATGAACAATAAATTCTAGACTGTACCAGCAGATTCTACTGGAGAATATCAGGATATCTGACACTTAACAAATTAATAATAAATGATTGGTTTCTTTTGATGCCCAGGTTAAAATTCTGAGCTCACGTGACCAGATGCAGCTAAGTCCACGCTTGGTAGCCCACAGATGTCAATGAGTTGAAAAAGTGTTTCAAGATAAATCCAAGTTGGTGCTGGGTATCATCAAACAAAGAAAACCTCTGGTGGAAGTCTAATGTACTGTAGATGTGAAGGGTGCATCAATATGTGTAGTGAAGCCATGAAATACACAATTTGTGTATGTTACTGGTTACATCAGTTTTTTTCTTATCTTTTGTTAGATACTTGATTGATATCAGATCACATTTTAAGCTGCCACCAAGGTGAAAAGATCAGTGCTCAGTTTTGGTACATACATGGGAGCAGCCGGTTCTTTTTCAGCATTACTTATAGTATTAGTGTCCTTTGGAGCTTATCACATCTACCGACAGCAATCGTTTTCAAACAGGACTTCCCAATTTGCACGATAATTATACTGTCATTACAGAGAAAATTATTATTGATATGTTTTTGACCACACAGCACGTTGCCTGCATTTGGTTTATGTAATGCAGGAATATAGATAATTCTCATATAAAGTGTTCTCAGGACCTTATTCAGAGGGAGACGTAAACATGATTTGCAGCTTTTTTTTGGCAGCTGTTACATTATTTATGCCCATGTCAGAATTTTTAGCAATCTGCTTATTTTTCCATGCACTCGCATAACCTGCGACTGTGTATGACTAGGGTGACGGGGAAGACGCAGGCACAGGTTTTGTATGTACGCTGACAGTGGATATGCAGATTTGGCCAAAGTTCAGTAAGGGCATGGTGTGGGCACAGCCAAGCGGAGGAAACCACAGCTACAGACTTGTGACCAACTCTGAATAGGTGGCAAAGATGCAAATTATTTTGTGGACAAATTTTGTGATTCGATTTACTTGCAACTTTGAATAAGACCCACAATGTCCAACTACGTTGTGTATCATAATTGGGCACGTATGTGTGTGCACATTACATGCACGCACTGACTGGATTGCTGTGTCAAACTTACTTGATTTATATTGCAAAAGCACAGATCAGAAGTTGTGACACATTTTTTGAAACTCATACCAAAGGTAACGTTTTGTATTACAAAACAGTGATAACCTATGGCAGGGTAACATTTTTATAGGTCTTGTTTGAGATACTGATTTTTTTTTTTAAACAATTTCTTTTATTGAGACACCGCATATAAGCACAATCAGATACATCAAAATAACAATCACGCAAAGTATAAATATGAGATACTGATTTTAAAAATAAATGTTAAAAGCAAATTCACAAAAGAAGAATTGATGTCTCTAAAAGCCTGATGTGACTTAACCACTTAAGCTGCGTACACACGCAGCGATATTTTGGACGACGGAACGATAACGATATCGTTTTCATTCAGTCGTCCAAAATATCATTCAGTTTCTGCCCCAAAATGACGAACGATAACGACCAATGCGCGCTCCCGCTGGTCGTTGGTCTTTGTCGTTCATCGCCCGAACCTGCTGTCTAACCTGACGATATTGTCAGGTTGTAGCATGTTCGGGGATGAGGGAGGGAGCCCAGCACTGAACGATATCGTTCATGATATCGTTCAGTGTTTGTGCTCAGTGTCGTTAACGACACTGAGCATACCCCTGCCGGGGGGACACTAGACGATTACGCTCATGGAACGAATCATCCCGCGTGTATGCAGCTTTAAGATTTCTTCGATGATCAGACAATCATGAAATCGCGGCTTTCTTTTCCACAGCAGCTGCTCCTCTGAGCAGCCACCAGGTATACACTGGGGGGGCTGAGAGCTGTTAACGTTACATTTACATGGCGGCTGCTCCTTCCTGCAGCCGCCGGTTGGGGGTCCTCCCGTGCTGCCCAATCAGTGAATGGCTGCAGAGCAGACACTGGGGGAGGGTGCAGGGATGCAGAGGGGCCGATAGTTCCCTCTGCCTTTGCAGGCTTCCGGAAGATTATCTTCCGGCAGCTGCCCAGTGTGCATTTCTGACAGGTCGCATTGCTTGCAACCATGGCAGGTAACGACAGCCTGGCGTGGTCGCAAATGATGTGACCACGCCAGGCAAGTGGTTTAAGCAATAATGAAAAAAGAAAGAGCGCTAAAATAATACTATAAGTAAACTAAATAGCAGCAGCATTAAACAAGTGAAAATACAGTATATGAAGTGAAATGAAATAAAATTAAAAATTAAAAATTATAAATAATGGAGAATAAATAAAACAAAATAAGATAAAAATAATAATAAGGGGGGGGGGGGGGGCGTGGCACACACAGTTGTGAACTCTCCAAACTCCAGATCCTGCATCATCTCCTGCTACAGCGCCCCGGGGATACAGTGACCTGGGCAGGCGTCAGAAGTCCTAAAGTACCTGTCACGCCGGGTTTAGGAGCGTTCTGCAGCCCCCTCAGCCTTGTTGGAGCTGATCTCCTCGGCGGGTGTGATAGCCGCGGCGGGTCACGTGGGACGCCGGCGGGCTCCGTGTCTCCGCGCGGCGCTGCTGCACACAGCCCTGTTTGATTGCCTGGCCCTCCCTAGTGCTGGCTCTGGTGCTGAGTCCTCTCTCCTGCTGAGGGCCCTTGCTGCTGCCCTGATCCCCTGCCTGGGTGCCTTTCTCTCCTGAGTTCTGGGGGTGCTGCTGGCCGCCATTTTGGATTGTGTGCTGGATCTGTAATCTCTGATATAAACACAGTGTTGGTGCTCCTGATATTTATTACCTACTTTATATTGCTATCCTCCCTCACCTATTTTAAATATGAGGAAAACTCATCATGCTGCTGCAGCAGTGAAGCTGGAGCATTATTCTCGTTCATCATCGCCGCAGCCCCCGCCTCACAATGAACAGGATGTCGGATCCCCTCCTGCGTCTCCTCTTGCCGATACTATACCGCAGGACTCCACTGTAGCCACACTGCAGAGTGTGCTGGATGCGGTCACGGCCAGTGAGAAAAGGCTCGCTGATAAAATTGGCAAAGTACAGTCTGACCTATCTATAATTCATCACGATCTACAGCATGTCCGGGAGAGAGTGGGAGAGGTGGAAACACATACTTCTACACTTGAGGATACGGTATCTCCGCTAAAAGAGAAAGTGGCTGCTTTGGATTCTCAGATGGCTGTGGTACATAAGAAGATGTCGGATATGGAGGGGCGCCTTCGGCACAACAACGTCAGATTTGTGGGGCTACCAGAAAAAGAGGAAGGCTCAAGCCCTGAGGAATTTCTGGAAAAATGGTTGCTGGAAACAAATGGCCAGGAGGCCTTTACTTCACACTTTGCAGTAGAGCGGGCTCATCGTGTGCCGACCAGACCGCTTCCTCCTGGAGCACCCTCGCGTACTTTCATTGCCAAATTCCTACACTATCAGGATCGGGATACTGTGATACGACTGGCTCGCACTAAAGGTCCTATGGAACGTAATGGTTCCCGGATTTCAGTGTTCCCTGACTTCTCCGTCGAGGTTCAAAAGGAGAGGGCACAGTTTCTTCCAGTCAAGCGTCGCCTGCGAGATCTTGATCTTCCATACGCCATGCTGTTCCCTTCTAAACTACGAGAGGTTGCGGATGGTGAAACAAAATTCTTCTTCACCCCGAGAGAGGCTACTTTGTGGCTGGATCGCCGTGTCCTGGCCAGGAGGCCGTTAGTTAATGACTGAACATGGACCATAACTCCTGATTTGCGTAGCACGTAACTATGCTATATATGTGTCTACCAATATGGTCAAGTGTTCTTTTTTCAGGTCTTACCAATATTGATCTAGAAATGTTATTTTAGATGTTATGTGAATTTTGTCATTTTATTCCCATATTCTTTTTTTTCCTGTGATTATGCATATGGTTACTCCAATTGTTGTGGGATTTTTGCGGAGTAATATAATAACTATTTTCTCTAATATCTGTATAATATTTATGCTCCCTAGCCTAGTAATATTTTATTTTAGGTCAGGACAATATTTTGTTCTTATTTTTATCCCCGGGGTGTGAAGTTTTGGGGGGTTCCCTGTGTTTAGGGGTCATTATATATTTTGCCTCACCCTGTATACGGGATAAATTATTATATGTTTATCTGGTAAACTTTAATTTTTTTTTTATTGTTTACCTGTTGAGGGACGGGAGTGGGAATAGGTATGCCGCAGTTGGGGTTGGGTATACAGGGAGGGGGGACAGAGGAATAAGGGTTGTAGTTTTACCATTTTACTATTTTCTCTTTTTTTTTTCTTTGATTTCTTATGTGGTCACAAATTATCTTATACTGCAATATTGTGTGTTTAACTCAGGGTGTGTTTATATTTTGGGTCTATGCGGGAATGTCTTATGGATATATATCCTGGGAGGAGGTGCTGTACTAGCTAGACTATTATGATGCGAGCTAATATCAGTGTTCTCACTTGGAACGTACGACGTCTTAATGACAAAATAAAACGTTCCTTAGTGCTACGACAACTTAAACATTATGGAGCAGATATAGTCTGCCTTATGGAGACACATCTGGTAGGCGGGAAATTGCTCTCCCTTAAAAAGCCGTGGGTGGGTTGGGCTTATCATACGTCAGACACGTCCGCTTCTAGGGGGGTTTTTGTTCTTGTCCGCAAATCGGTCCCTTTTGTACTGGAGTCGGTGCAGATTGACCCGGGAGGTCGTTATATCTTTTTGAAATCTAATATTAATAATCTATCACTTTTATTGTTGGCAATATACATACCGCCTCCTTATTCTTCTGCAGTTTTAAAGAAAGTAGCGGAGTTTATGGCCCTATCCCCGGGAGTGGCTACTGTATGTGTTGGGGATTTAATAATGTTTTGGATCAGGATTTGGATAGGAGTACAACTCAGAAAAGTCCCTCACCGCAAGGCAACAGGTTTTCGGCTTATGTGTCTGGGCTGGGCTTGGTCGATGCGTGGAGGACAAAAAACCCTACTGCAAGGCAGCTTTCCTGCTTTTCATATTCTCATCTCACGTTCTCCCGGATTGACCTGGCGCTGCTCACGCGGGATATGCTGCCTAGAATTAAATCCGTGCGCTATGAGACCAGGGGAATCTCGGACCATTCTCCATTGACACTTAGCTTAGATCTGGGATGTCAAAGGCGCCAATCATTTTGGAAACTTAATTCATTTTGGTTGACCTGCATGGGGGTGGGCTCTGATTTGGAAGAATTGTGGAAGGAATATTTTGAACTTAATCATGCTACAGCCCCAGATCAGATAGTATGGGACACTTTTAAGTCTTTTCTTAGGGGGACTTTGATCAAACGAGTTGCTGATTTACGGTCTTTTTACAAAAAAAGGAATTGGAGCTGGAGGCCTCATGCCAATCATTAGAGCTTACTTATCTTGCTGATGGATTAGAGTCATCCAGGGTCCTTGGCTGTCTCCACAGAGGGCATGGAATGAATGTTTGACAGATAAGGCTCAATATAAATTTTTATTCAACTCACTGTCACGGCCAGGGTATTTCAGCATGGCGCTAGGCGGGTGTTACCTGTGAGGTCGTTGTGGCGCGGGCTGTCTGGTGGCGGAGCTGGTGTCTGGCGGGGGGCTTTGGCTGCGCGCGTTGTTGTGCGGCCCTGTTGTCACTCTGCGCTGGTGAGGCCTGGCGGTGTCTCCGTTCCGTTTGGCATGGGCGCCGCCATCTTGCCTTCTGGCCATGTGATGCGGCTGGCCAATCCTGGTGAGTCACATGTTCCCTCCGGCCAGTAACAGCACGGCATGGGGTATTTAGGAAGGGTCAGTGCCTTCCTTTTTTGCCAGTGCAACGTGTATCTCAGCCTAGCTGAGAGTGAGTTCTCTGTGCTTTCCTGTTCCTGTGAATTCGCTGTCTGCCAGTCTGCCTGTCAGCTCCTAGCTCCCACTGGACTACCCCGCTACCTCCATCACCCTTGCCCATACCTGAGTGCCTGAGCCTGCTGACATCCTGCGCTTCAGTTCACTACTTGTATACCTGGATTCTTTATTTTCAGCTCACTACAAACCTGGCTTGATTATTTTCAGTTTCACTACCTGCACACCTGGATAGCTTTAATTGTATCTACCTGGACATTAACCCTTTTACTCCCACCACAGAACTCTTGTGCACATTATATATTCCTGGACTTTTATTTACTGCCATTATCTGTCTACTCAAGCACTTATTAAAAATTCTAGTTTTATTTTTAAATCTGCTTCTGTGATCACTCCTGCTACCACCCCGGGTCCACAAACAACCCAGAACATCACAGTTTGCACTGGCCCCATGGAGCCGACCACGGATCAGGAGTCAGGAGTGGATTTGTTCAGGTGCATTTCTGGTCGTTTAGAAAATCTGGAAAACATGCAGCATCAGATGGCTCAATTTCTGCAAGTGATGTCCAAGCGACAGGATAGTTTGCAAATTTCCTTTTCTACCCCTGGAGTACCAGCATCTACATCCGCTTTAGCGTCTGGGAATACAGGAGGCAGATCATCTCCCCGCTTACATCTTCCTTTACCAAGTAAATTTGATGGCAACCCTAAACTCTGCCGAGGATTCCTAAATCAGTGTGACATACATTTTACCCTGCAGCCTGACAACTTTCTAACTGCAAGAACTAAAGTGGCTTATATAGTCTCTCTGTTATCCGGCCAGGCCTTGGAATGGGCTTCCCCACTCTGGGAGCGCTCAGATCCGCTGCTGGATAATTACGCAGGCTTTGTGTCATCCTTCAGGAGGATTTTCGATGAACCTGGGCGTACTGTATCAGCATCATCAAACATCATGACACTGAGACAAGGGGTCCGTCCTGTCAGTCAATATGCCGTGCAATTTCAAATTTTAGCATCAGAGCTCAAATGGAATGAGGAAGCCCTCACCTCAACCTTCTGGCATGGGTTGTCAGACCGACTAAAGGATGATCTAGTCACTCGAGAGCTTCCTACTAATCTGAACTACATGATTTCGTTGTGTATCAAAGTTGACCTACGCTTCAGGGAACGTCAGGCTGAAAAAAACAGAACTGACCGGCAAAGGTCATTTACCCCCTCCATTTCTACCCGTCCCATTCCTTCCCCTACTGAAGAGGAGCCTATGCAGGTGAATCATACACACCTTTCTAAAGAAGAACGTCAGAGAAGAATGCAAAAGAACCTCTGTCTGTACTGCGGAGAGTCCGGTCACCTGCTGATCTCCTGCCCCCGTAAACCGGGAAATGCCAAATCCTAACTGACCCTGGAGACATCAAGTTAGGAGTTATGAACCCGTCTCCAAAGATTAAAGATTTCACGATTACCCTAGCCTTGGATCTTAAACCCAAACCTGTCTTTGCTACTGCTCTACTCGACTCGGGAGCAGCTGGAAATTTCATAACGTCTAGTTTCATAGATAAATTTCAGATTCCTTGTTTGTCTCTCAACCATGCCATCTCTCTGACCTCTATAGACGGACGCCCTCTAACTAACGGGATAGTCACCAAAGAGACTCAACCAGTATTGGTCCGAATTGGGGCACTTCATTCTGAGTCCCTAAAATTCCTGGTGATATCAGAGGCTTCTCAAGAAATTGTTCTTGGTCTACCCTGGTTATGTCAACATAATCCCAGGATTGATTGGAGTTCTATGCAGATTCTGTCATGGGGTATGGACTGTCAGAAATCCTGTCTTCCAAAAATTCGACCTGTGAGAAAGACAGTTCCATTAGTTTCTTCTGCCATTCCCAAGGAATATCAGATGTTCACCGATGTTTTCTCTGAACAACAAGCAAATATCTTACCCCCTCATAGGGAATGGGACTGTCCAATTGAATTGATACCTGATAAAATACCACCTCGCGGTCGTACCTATCCGCTGTCCTTGCCTGAGACTCAAGCCATGACCGAATACATCCGGGACAACCTGGCAAAGGGGTTCATTTGCCCCTCTACTTCACCTGCCGGAGCTGGGTTTTTCTTCGTTGGCAAGAAGGACGGTGGTCTAAGACCATGTATCGATTATCGAGGCCTTAATGACATTACCGTAAAGAATCGATACCCTCTTCCCCTGATTACTGAGTTGTTTGATAGGGTCAAGGGCTCTGTCATTTTTTCAAAATTAGATCTAAGAGGGGCTTACAACCTCATTCGTATCCGAGCTGGCGATGAATGGAAGACCGCTTTTAATACCAGAGATGGACATTTCGAGTATTTAGTAATGCCTTTTGGATTGTGTAACGCCCCTGCTGTCTTTCAAAGTTTCGTTAATGAGATTTTCCGGGATCTGTTATATGTTTCTGTTGTTGTCTATCTGGATGACCTACTGATTTTTTCACCCTCTATGGCTAAACATCAAGAACATGTTAAAGAAGTTCTGACCCGTTTGAGAGAAAACCACCTTTACTGCAAACTGGAGAAATGCGTCTTTGGAGTGCCCAGTGTACCTTTTCTCGGCTATGTAATATCTGGCTCCAGTTTAGAAATGGACCCCAAGAAGGTACAGGCAATTCTGGATTGGACTCGACCTCAGACACTGAAGGCCATCCAGAGATTGTTGGGCTTCGCAAATTATTATAGACGCTTCATTAAGGGATTTTCTACACTGCTGGCTCCCATTACAGCCTTGACCCGCAAAGGTGCTAATCCTGCCCAATGGTCACCTGAGGCAGAGTCTGCCTTTCATCTTCTAAAACAGGCCTTTATCTCAGCACCAGTTCTTCGACAACCCGATCTGGACAGGCCTTTTTTGTTGGAGGTAGACGCATCATCTGAAGCTGTGGGAGCAGTCTTGCCTCAACGTTATGAGGACAACCGAGTCCATCCGTGTGGGTTCTTTTCTAAAAAATTCTCTCCTGCCGAAAGGAACTACGCTATAGGTGAGCAAGAACTACTAGCTGTAAAGTTGGCGTTGAAGGAATGGAGATATTTGCTAGAAGGCGCCAAGTTTCCATTTACTGTATTTACGGACCATAGAAATCTCCTATTTCTCAAAAACCTCCAATGTGTGAGTCCTCGTTTGGCCCGCTGGGCAATATTCTTTGCCAGGTTTCAGTTCACCCTGACCTTCCGGTCTGGAGCACTTAATCAGAAGGCTGATGCCCTGTCGAGATCTCTCCTCTGTGATGATCAATCTGAAAATCAAAGCAATACCCCTGTCTTGGAATCAAGAGTTTTCGCCGCATTACAACTTCAGCCTCCTTCGGGAAAATCATTTGTGGCCCCGGAATTAAGGAAGCAGCTTCTCACTTGGGCACATTCCTCTCGCTTCGCAGGGCACTCAGGCACTCGGAAGACCTTGGAGTTCCTGAGAAGACACTATTGGTGGCCTTCTATGAAGGCAGATGTAATGGAGTTTATCTCTTCCTGCTCCTCCTGTGCCCAGCATAAATCATCACGACAAGCTCCAGCTGGGGAATTGCTTCCATTACCTACCCCATCACGTCCATGGACGCATCTATCCATGGATTTCGTCACAGACCTGCCAGTCTCTCAAGGTTTCAACACTATCTGGGTTGTAATAGACCGATTTTCTAAGATGGTCCACTATATACCGTTGAAGAAGTTACCTTCTGCCCCTGACCTGGCACAGTTGTTTGTCCAACACATATTTCGTCTACATGGCCTTCCTGCTGAAATTGTCTCTGACCGTGGTGTGCAGTTTACTGCAAAATTCTGGAGGGCTTTGTGTTCTCTTCTTCAAGTGAAGTTAAACTTTTCCACGGCCTACCATCCGCAAAGCAACGGCTCCACCGAGAGAGTTAATCAAGATCTAGAGACTTTCTTAAGAATTTTTATGTCATCTTCCCAGGACAATTGGGCTGCCTTGCTGCCATGGGCTGAGTTTGCACATAATGCTTCCTACCACTCGTCAGCTAACCAAACGCCATTTCAGGTTGTATATGGCCTTCATCCTCGTGTTCCCGAATTCCGAAGCCTGCCTGTTTTCGATGTTCCGGCCGTGGAGGACATGGTGCGGAATTTTGCTGCCATCTGGACTCAAGTACGGTCTGATTTGTTGAAGGCATCCTCTCGCTATAAGACCCAGGCCGATAAGAAGCGGAGAATAGTCCCACGCATGCAAGTAAGAAACCAGGTCTGGTTGTCTACTCGGAACCTTCGTCTAAGAGTTCCGTCTATGAAATTCGCACCCCGCTTCATCGGTCCCTTCACCATAACAGAAGTCATTAATCCAGTGGCCTACCGTTTACAGTTACCCCCATACCTAAAAATTCCCAATTCCTTCCATGTTTCCTTATTAAAGCCCCTAGTCCTGAATAAGTTCCATAATGCTCTACCTGCTTCTCCTCGAGTCCAGACGGAGAGAGGAGTTGAGTTTGAAGTCGCCCAGATCTTGGACTTTCGTCTGCGCAGAGGTCATCTTCAGTATTTGTTGGACTGGAAAGGTTACGGTCCAGAGGAACGTTGATGGACCGATGCTCGTGATGTCCACGCTCCCACGCTCATCAGGAGATTCCATTCTGTCCATCCGGAGAAGCCTGGTGTCCTGAGGCCACCCCAAAAGGGGGGGGTACTGTCACGGCCAGGGTATTTCAGCATGGCGCTAGGCGGGTGTTACCTGTGAGGTCGTTGTGGCGCGGGCTGTCTGGTGGCGGAGCTGGTGTCTGGCGGGGGGCTTTGGCTGCGCGCGTTGTTGTGCGGCCCTGTTGTCACTCTGCGCTGGTGAGGCCTGGCGGTGTCTCCGTTCCGTTTGGCATGGGCGCCGCCATTAACCCTTTTACTCCCACCACAGAACTCTTGTGCACGTTATATATTCCTGGACTTTTATTTACTGCCATTATCTGTCTACTCAAGCACTTATTAAAAATTCTAGTTTTATTTTTAAATCTGCTTCTGTGATCACTCCTGCTACCACCCCGGGTCCACAAACAACCCAGAACATCACACTCACACTCTAGATATGCAACAGGTGATAGACCTGGTAGTTATTTGGCCAATCTGACAAGATTGAAACGTCCTTCAATAACTATAGTAGAGATTGTGGGTCCAGGGGGTGTAATTTATGACCAAACACCAGATATTACACAGGAATTTGTTAGATACTATCAGCAACTGTATAGTTCTGGCATGACATATAGTATTGAAGAAACGCGCCATTATCTTATGACTATAGCTCTCCCTAAATTATCTTCTGAGGCTAAAGATTTCCTGGATTCCCCTTTGAATTTGGAGGAAATTGACACAGCTATAAGATCCTTCCCAAACGGCAAGGCCTCGGGATTAGACGGGATCCCCTTGGAGTTATGTAAAAAACATAGCCAGTTTTATGTGCCCCACCTACTTGAGCTATTCAATCAATTGTACGAATGTAATTCTCTCCCTCAGTCCATGTCAGAGGCCCTTATAGTTGTGTTACCAAAGCTGGGAAAAAACCCTAAACAGACGGAGTCATATCGGCCTATTTCTCTCCTCCCTACAGATATTAAAATCCTTGCTAAAGTTCTGGCCATTAGGTTACATCAGGTGATTGCCCAGCTGATACACTCGGATCAGACTAGATTCAACCTCGCTTAATCTTAGACGCCTTTTTACCCAGTTGCAGATCTCACATGAGGACCCATCTTCTAAAATAATAGTGTCATTAGATGCCGCTAAGGCGTTTGACTCTGTAGAGTGGCCATTCCTATGGGAGACAATGAGTGGCTTCGGGATAGGCTCTGGTTTCATTCAATGGGTTAAATTGCTGTATTCGGCGCCTGTGGTCAGGGTATCGGTCAATGGATTCATCTCATCCCCTTTTCCTCTCTCAAGGGGTACACGGCAGGGCTGCCCCTTGTCACCCATTTTATTTGCCATGGCCATTGAGCCATTGGCCTGTTTGATTAGGGCTAGTCCTGCTGTTCAAGGATTTTCAATGGGAACTAAATTGGATAATATAGCATTATATGCTGATGACATCCTGCTCTTTGTCTCAGAGTATGACACTTCCATGCCTAATGCTCTTGCTATTATTAATTCTTTTGGAAAGTATTCGGGTCTGTCGATAAATTGGGACAAATCATGTATACTTCCCATTAGAGGAGCGTGTCCTGCTGTCCCGCTTATAACACTCCCATTAAAATGGGTAGATTCATTCAAATATTTAGGTGTATGGATAACTAATGATCCTCATAGTTATGTGTCTTTAAATATTAAGCCACAAATAGAATATTTAAGATCTCGGGTGGATACATGGGGGAAATTGCCATTGACGCTCACTGGCAGAGTAAACCTTGTAAAAATGGTTCTACAACCCAAACTCCTCTATGCGGTGCAACATTCCCCAATTTATCTCCCTCAGAGTGTGTTTAGACAAATAGATGGATTGTTATCCTCCCTGATTTGGGTTAAACGTAGAGCCCGTATTCAACTGAATACACTTGCTAGGTAACGGATGCTGGGGGACTGGCACTACCCCATTTTAAGTTTTATTACTATGCGTCACAGTTGGCGCAATTGAGGACATGGATACAGGTTTTGGAGGTAGATGAATTGTCTGCTCTTCTGGTAGGACAGGAATCTAGGGGCACACTCCACTTCAAATACTACTTAGTAGCAACTTGCGGGGTGTTAGAGGTCCACTGGTTAGACAGGCAGTCTTGATTTGGAGACAGGTCACACAGATTTTTCAGGGACAGGGATGGGATCCTGATACTCCCTTACACAATACCAGGGGACTAGAGGAACTGGCTTTACTGCAGGTTAATAAGGCCTGGGGGAAATGGGGGGTGAACACGTTAAGACAATTATATACATCTGGGGTATTTAAAACGTTTGAACAGCTACAAAGTGAGTTTAATATCCCAAGACAATATTTTTACAGATATCTTCAACTTCGTCATGCCATAGACGCACAATTTGCGGATGCCCCTCCAATGTTCCGAGATTCCCCTGTTAAAAGTTTATTACAAGCTGCTGGATCAAGACACTTAGAGTCTGTTATGTATGCAGCCTTAATGAAAGAATATCATGGTACTGACTTACCATCCATTAGGCAAAAATGAGAAGCTGACCTTGGACTATTGCCAGATGATGTGTGGATAGGAGCACTGGGTAGTCCAAAAATGGCTACTACAACAATTCGGTTTCAACAAATTCAGTTATTCCTGTTACATAGAACATATTTAACACCAGACCGTTTATTTAAATTCGGTGGTAGATCTGATTCAAAGTGCCCAAAATCTAATTCCCCTAATGGAAGTCTTTGGCACTTATTATGGACATGCTCTATTATCAGTTCCTTTTGGGAAGAGGTTAATTGTATATTGGTGTCCACTGGTGTTTCCCGGGATGTGTTAACTCCAATGGTGTGCACTCTAGCTGTTATTGGGGAAGATACACTAGATAAATACTTTGCACAATATGTTAATTTATGCATGCTTGCTAAGGTTTGCATAGCTAGAACATGGATGGCCCCTGAAGGTCCAACGGTAAGACAATGGATAGCACTGGTAAATGAGACCTTGGCACATGAAAAATTTGTGTATATAGCTAGGAAGGCTGAAAAGAAATTTCATCTTATATGGGGTAGATGGTTGGAATCATCATATGTGCAGAGACTGGGAGAGACTAGACTTGCTGTGACGCAGATAACCACTGGGGATAGAGCTGTGTGTAATACTGAGATTCCTCGTACTTAATGTGATGTAGTCAAGGTGATATATATGTGAACAGGGATATATATCTGCATAAAGAAGTTGTGTAAATGCTTCATTCTCGCTAAACAATTTGTATCTAGAGTATATGTCCTGAACGAGAACCCGTAGTGTAATATATCCTGATTGATTTATACTATTGGATATAATCTATATAAATGACCACACATAGACTGTTTATTGTAATGTAAAACAATTTTTTAATTTTTTTATTTTTATTAATGTTTATGTTAATGTTTTTTCTTGAAAACAAATAAAAACTATTGAATTAAAAAAAAATTATAATAATAATAAGTATAGTGTTAAAATGGTAGAACCTAATAAGGTTCTACAGACAATAATTCAGTTTATAGCTCTTTTGAGATAGTGTGGTCTATTTACTAAGCAGTGTTAGGAGACAGAGTGAAAAGTGATAAGATGCCAGCCAATCAGCTCCTAACTGTCATTTTTCAAACACAGCCTGTGAGATGGCAGTTAGGAGCTGATTGGCTGGCACCTTAACACTTTTCACTCTGTCTCTTAACACTGCTTAGTAACTAGACCCCAATGTATCTTTAAGTCCTGTGAATGAAGGACTGCAGGGTTTCAAACTATCCCTATCTTACCCTACCGCCTTGCTTTTCACCAGTTCTCCGGCTGCTGTCACAGATGGTTAAGTGTGCAAGGAGTCCCGCGTTCGGGGGAAAAGCAAGGCGGTAGGGTAAGATAGGGATAGTTTAAAACCCTGCAGTTCTTTTTATTTATTATTTATTAACAGTTTCTTATATAGCGCAGCATATTCCGTTGCGCTTTACAATTGGAAACATTGATAGAACAAAACAGGGTAATAACAGACAGACATAGAGGTAAGAGGGCCCTGCTTGCAAGCTTACAATCTATAGGGAAATAGGCATTGATACACAAGGATAGGTGCTATATATTGCAATTTGGTCCGGCCAGAATGCAGAGTTTCTTGGTGGGCTGCATGATCCAGTCACACAGGAATGTCGGCAAAATGTCAGGAGTATGTGAAAGAAAGACAATATGTGAGGTTATGTGTGGACTGTGAGAGGGGATGTGATAAGACATGGAAGCTATGAAGGTTATGTGGTCGGTTCTGGAATCTGATAAGCTTGTCTGAAGAGGTGAGTTTTCAGGGAACGCTTGAAGGATTGAAGAGTAGAGGTAAGTCTTATTGTGTGTGGTAAGGCATTCCATAGAGTGGGTGCAGCCCGAAGAAAGTCCTGTAACCGTAAATGGGAGCAAGTAATGCGCGGGGATGAGAGACGCAGATCTTGTGCTGAGCGGAGAGGTCGGGTTGGGAGATATTTTGAGATGAGTGAAGAGATGTATGTTGGTGTAATTCGGTTAATGGCCTTATGTGTAAGTAACAGTATTTTGTATTGAATACGGTAGAAAACCGGCAACCAATGGAGGGACTGACAGAGCGGGGCAGCAGACGATGAACGTTTGGCAAGGAAGATAAGCCTTGCAGCTGCATTCATAATGGATTGTAATGGCAATAGCCTGTTTTTGGGAAGACCAGTAAGGAGCCTATTGCAATAGTCAATGCGGGAAATAATGAGTGCATAGATTAGAGTTTTTGCAGTGTCTTGTGTGAGATATGGTCGAATTTTGTATATGTTTTTTAGATGTATGTAACATGATTTTGAGACAGATTGAATGTGGGGAACACATTCAGAATCAAGGATGACACCAAGGCAGCGAGCTTGTGGGGTGGGGTGGATTGTTGAGTTATCAACAGTGATAAAGAGATCAGATTGGTAACTGTTATTGGCCGGTGGATATATAATTAATTCTGTTTTAGAAATATTACGTTTCAGGTAGCGAGATGACATCCAAGATGAAATGGCAGAAATACATTCAGTGACACGGACCAATACAGATAGTGATAAATCTGGAGAGGATAGGTAGATTTGAGTATCATCCGCATACAGATGGTACTGAAATCCAAAAGAGCGGATTAGTTTGCCAAGAGAGGTGGTATAGATTGAGAATAGCAAAGGACCTAAGACAGAGCCTTGCGGTACTCCAACTGATAGAGGTAGCGAAGAGGAGGCAGAATCAGAAAAACGAACAGAAAAAGAGCGATCAGATAGGTAGGAAGAGAACCAAGAAAGGGCTGTGTCCTTAAGACCTAGGGATTGTAATGTTTGTACGAGAAGAGAGTGGTCAACAGTGTCAAAAGCAGCAGAGAGATCTAGAAGAATTAGAAGTGAGTAATGGCCTTTAGCCTTGGCAGTGACCAAATCATTTACTACCTTAGTCAGTGCTGTCTCTGTGGAGTGCTGGGAACGGAAGCCAGACTGAAGTGGGTCCAATAAGTTGTGGGTGTTAAGAAAGTGTGTGAGGCGGGTGTAGACAAGTCTCTCCAGTAGCTTGGAGGGGCATGGGAGCTGGGAGATAGGACGGTAATTAGAGAGAGTGTTAGGGTCAGAATTTTGTTTTTTCAGAATGGGAGTAATCACTGCATGCTTGAACAGTGATGGAAAGATGCCAGTAGAAAGAGAGAGATTACAGATTTTAGTTAGGGTTGGGATGAGCACAGGAGACAGAGCTTTACTAATTTGTGAGGGTATAGGATCTAGAGGAGAGGTAATAGAGTAGGAGGATGAGAAGAGTGTAGATACTTCATCTTCATTTGTGGGGTCAAATGAAGAGAATGTGCCAGAGGGTTCAGGTAGGGAATTGAGTAGGTCAGTAGCTGAGGAGGACTTAAACACACATTGTCTCAAAAGAGCTAGAAACGGAATTATTGTCTGTAGAACCTTATTAGGTTCTACCGTTTTAACACTATACTTATTATTTTGTTTTATTTATTTATTCTCCGTTATTTATAATTTTTTATTTTATTTAATTTCATATATTTTCACTTGTTTAATGCTACTGCTATTTAGTTTACTTACATATAGTATTATTTTAGCGCTCTTTTTTCATTATTGATGTCTGCATACACCGAGATGTTTGTTAAATAGAGCTGCTCATTCCTTTAGGAAGCGCTGGGGTTTATTTCTTTTTGTTTATAAGTGGTTGAAGCACATGGCTTAGAGCTGGCCTATGTGCTGGTCATATGTTTAGTATTTGGCCTATTAGCGCTTAGGAGGTGTGTTTGGATTGGCTACTTATGCCTGTTGCTTTAAGGCTCTGGCCTCTTTGACTGGTGAAGCTTCCCCATCCTCCCTCGCCTTTTTGTGCTTGGTTTGTCTTTTAGGTGGTTTTGTTGAACTATTTATGTATGGAAAGAATGGCAGATCATCAGCGCAAGTTTACTGTTTTAGGATGCACTCTCCTTCATTGACTGGTTTTAGGCTGCACCAACCTTACGGGGCAGCAACACCATTCTACCAGGATTGGTTATTCAAGTGTGGAAAGGGGAGTTGGTGGTTTGTGTTGATAAGGGCACCCGGGGTGGTCACCATCTGCAGTGCTTATTTCTTATTACCTATTGGCTCATTGATGGGCTGCACTGATTTCTGCACATCCTTTCTTCACACCATACCATCTTATTATTCTGATCTATAAACAAATAGCTCATCCTTATCTGCCAATCACATCTCTGAGTCTTTATTATTATGTTAAGTCTTTGTTATGTGACACGCACATGGGACGCCCTTCAGCCGATAGGAGGCTTAATGGCTTCTAATGTAGAGCTATTCACTTTCTTATAGTATTTATTTTCATTTGTTGATTTGATGATCAGTATGTTCTGTTGAGAGATTATTTCCAAGTGTATAAATGTGTACATTATTTTTACATACATTTTTCTTTATGTTCTATAGCCGAGCAGGAGGGTACGCAGAAGAGAACCTTCGCAAACTGGATTAATTCCCAGTTGTCAAAGGTAAGAATCATGTGTAAAGACCAGAACAGACTTTCCAATCCATATGCTTTGGAATACACAATGGGCCAACACTGCCAGCTGAATTAAAACAATTATTTTCTTAGCCTTCCATAGAAGTCGCTCTATGCTACATTATTATTTTTTATATGTACAATAAGGACAGATTGACAAAGGAAAACAAATAGCATCTACAGGATAAGTAAATCGTTACATTTGGTATTAAAAACATTTGAGGTCACAACAAGGATTTGTTATATTATGTTTTCCAGCATCCTCAGCCTTCGGTGGTAAAGGACCTGTTTACTGATATCCAAGATGGACATATTCTTCTGGACTTACTTGAAGTTCTCTCCAATGAAGCCCTGGTAATTTATGAATTTATAACAGAAAACATATTTCCTGCTTGTGATGCGCTTTTGCAATTATTAAGTGAAATTATAATTCTCATGTAAATCTTGTGAAAGAGGTTAATTGAATAAGGCCATACTGTTGGATGGTATTCCAGCTGATACAGTATGACCATGCACTTCCCTACTACAATCTGTACATACCCTCTTCCTACATGCTGATCCAGCTTCGGAAACGTCAGTGTCCTCAATCCACCACAGTGTAGTTACAGGAGTCCCATGCTCCCTACTGACTGTGGAAGTCATTTACAAAGTGCACAGATGCACCCGGAAAATACATCGGCTCTTGGGAATTGAGGGCCTGATTCAGAGTTGGGAATAGAGAGAGATCTCTCTCAACTGATCATCTAGGTGAAACCATGTTGCACTGCAGGTGGGGCAGATTTAAAATGCACAGAGAGATTTAGATTTGGGAGGGACGTGTTGAAACTGATATCTAAAGTGCAGTGTAATAATAAAGCTGTACAGTATTTGTGAGCTACATGCAAAAGCAGCCAGTATTTACCCTAAATGCAAAAACATGTATGTATATACACCCCTTGCATTGTAACATGGTTTGCCCAAGGACACAGTTAAGTGCTATCTCTCTCTCTATTCCCAACTCTGAATCAGGCCCTGTGTCCGCAAAGTAGGATGACATCTTGATGTAGAGAAATCTTCAGTGGTGCACTACGTCACATTAAGGTCAATTCTCCAGCCCCTTTATTACATCACTTTTAATAAAATAAACTTTTAACTTTTTGCTCTACATACAGTATCGCTTATATTTCAAATGACCTATTAAGCAGAAGAATATGTATATGATGAGGCTTGATATTAGCCAACTAGTGCAAAATTGAAGACCTTTTACCGAGTGGAAATGGCTGTGCTCTCCCCACATGGGAAATAACACTGCTAAAAGTGTACCTCTCTACCTGTTTCTGTCATTACAATAATGGTTACTAAGACAAAACAAGAAAAAAAGGAAAAACTCTATTTGGTGAGCACTCTTGTTTTTAGAAAATATAAATAAATTAATACATAACTTTTATTGGAAAAACTGTTCAATAAAATATAATATATTATTACCGGCAGCTGTGTATAATAACACGATTCAAAATATGGTATGTCTCACATAAAGAGTATATGAAAAAATATGAATAACCAAAAAGTATAAAGACATAACAAAGGAGAGAGTTTATTCAAAATGAAAATAAAATAAAAGGTTATAAAGTCCTGATTGCTAATGCATCTAAGGCCAGATGCACAATAAATGTAGCTAAAATATCAAAAAAATATCACATGACACAATTAGAGATATATCGAAACATTATACTCTTTATGTGAGACATACCATATTTTGAATCGTGTTATTATACACAGCTGCCGGTAATAATATATTATATTTTATTGAACAGTTTTTCCAATAAAAGTTATGTATTAATTTATTTAGATTTTCTAAAAACAAGAGTGCTCACCAAATAGAGTTTTTCCTTTTTTTCTTGTTTTGTCTTTGTTGCCTAACTCTAGTGAGCACCACCACTATATTGTGTATCTTTTTCTGGTTTCAGATATTTATTGATAAGAATAGTGGTACTAATAATTATCTTGTCATATACAGTCAGTGCGACGATTTCCCATTTCCCTCTTCCCCATAGTTGTGTACACCTATTTTCTGAGTTTATACTCAGCTTTCACATTGTCAGCACGACCTATATATTACAACTTTATTTATTATTTGCTCTCTCATATATCAGAGGTTTATATTAATATTATTGTCTTTGGCAGCAAATTGATTTATCTATAGATATCATGGCTAATTTTAATCTGAAGGATGAGTTAGCTACTAAACGGAGAACTCCTGAGGATTTAGATAGTATTTTTTCATCTTCTGGTTTGGATGATATCCCGAACTCCAACTGGGAAGAAGATTTTTCCCAATTAAGATTTTTGCTACACAAACAATTACGAGTAAACTGGGATCTGACAACATTAGAAAATTATAAAAGACATAAGATTTCTCCAAGAGGTTTAAGACCGAAAGTTTTTCCTTCTTTCAGTCTTGCTACATCTAATTTACAGAAGGAATGGGAATCTTGCCTCTTGAAATGCTCACAGGATCTGATGACAATCCTTATCAAACATAACCTCTTAATATTAGAGGAATGTGATAAGGGCATAGAAAATCTAGGGAAAAAGCTCTCCCAGTGGGAACAAGATCATCAGTTCCAACAATGTTTTGATAAGAATAAGAAGGAGCTAGACAACTTTGAGAAAATCCTTATTGAACGTAAACGTCATAAATTTGTTCGGGATAAGAAAGATTTTGCACTAGGGAAAATCTTTAAATGGAATCAACCTACCAAACCATTATATAACAGACGGGATAATTACAACTATTCATCGTCAGAGGCAGAATCCTCAGGAACAGAGGAATACTCAGAAACACAGAGGGATTCCAGATTACTATCTCCCAACTCTATGGTTCCTTTTTTAGACAGTATGAAGGATCTCAAAGGCAGATATCAAACAGGAGGCCAACGAGGAGGGGGAGGAAGAAGAGGAAGGAATACACAGGATTGGGATACTCCTCTACCCTTAAGACAATCTACCAGGATCAACAGAAGGAGATGATAGATCCCCGATTTGATGAAGAGCTTCAAATCATTAATCTTTCAGAGCAGATTTTATCGATAGAACAGATTTCACTATTAAAGAAAGGTATGACTTTCTCACCAACTACAAGCTTCAATCGCTTTCTATGGGAAAAGGATTTAAACCTGTTTGGGAGGAAACTTCTTCTCAAAAAATTCTTTGCAAATCAAGAGAGAAATTTAGAATACTCTCATAACATCATCTCTCAGACCAATGAAGATATTCCACTTTCCAACCGGACACAGAAGTGTTCCAACCTCGATATAGAACAGGATACCCTGGCACTTGATATATTGGAAGAATTGGCAGAAGAATATGAACCTTCTTCTGGATCCAGTAGGGTCACTACTAGACCTACCTGCCAAAAGAAATCAACATTCTTTCCTCCAGCCAACACTTGTGCTCAAGTACAAGTGTTTATTGAGCTGGTTTCCAAAGATATGGACAAATTGCAAAATATTAGATCACAGACTCAAATCCAGACCTCCAACATCACCAAATTGGAGAGACAGGCCCTCAAAGAGATGCAGGAGTGAAACCATATTGTCATCAAGCCCTCTGATAAAGGGGGCAATATAGTTCTTTGGCCTAAAGAGATGTATGTAAAGGAGGTACTTAGGCAATGACTGGATACCTCATGTTACACATTACTCATGTTTAACCCAACAGAGAAATTCCATTCCCAATATAATAGAATGATTGAAGGAGCCTTTTCACAGGGCACAATCACCAAAATAGAATTTGATTTTTTACAGGTCAGTAGTCCCAAAGTTCCGACCTTCTATGCACTTCCGAAAGTGCATAAAGATGCAAAAAATCCACCGGGAAGACCGATAGTCTCTGGTATCGGAAGCCTTACGGAACAGAGCAGTAAGTTTGTGGATTTACATCTAAGAGATTATGTGCTTACTCTCCCATCATGCCTGAAAGATACGAGGGATGTCTTGCAGAAACTGCATGATGTTAGATTAGAGGATCATCATTTATTAATATCTATAGATGTGGAGGCATTATACACCTCAATCAGACATCATGATGGATTAAAAGCAGTAAGATATTTTTTACAAATGAAGGACACCAGTGATTTTAACAACTTTTTGATTGAACTACTGGACAAAAGTCCAGGAATGATGATGTTCGTCCATGTAAGATGACGTTTTGCCTCGTTCTGAGTTCCGTTTTTTTGGAGGGAAAAATCCGAACTCCACGTGCAAACTCGAACCTATCCGAGCCTGCACATCCCTAGACTGAATGAATACAACAGCTTCAGCCCATTTATTTAAAAATTTTTGAAAATTTGGGATTGTTACACCCGAACGGTAAGAATTGTATAGGGGTCTCTATTCCCATTTTATATTTTTTAATTCTTCACTCTATTTCCTTATCACATTGTAATTCTTCTAAATATTCATATGATATGAATATGTTTGTGTGCGCTTATATATATGTATGTACATTATTTAGATTTGATATTTTCAATATTCACCTCATATTTGTTGTGCACTCTTTATTTGTTTTTCACCTCCCTTTTGGTTTACATATGTGAACCTCATATCACAACATACACCCACACTTTTTCATTACATTTTTATTTTATTATTTTCATCACTATTATTAATTTATTTAATTTCTTTTTCATCTTTATTTATATTTTTTATTTTTATTTTTTCTATATGATTCACATTATAAACATTATATTATATTTATATTCACTATTTTGGTAACTTCGTGCATTTATTCTAAATTATTTTTAATAGTAAAACACATTGTTCATTTATTAATTTTTTCTTCCCAAACTTTTTTTCATGTATCATCACTTTATTTTTTCATTCATTCACAATCACCATTTATATATTATTTTTATTGTTTCACATCGAATATTTATTTGATTATCACCTTTTTTATAATTATTTAATAGTCCTTAATAGTAATTATGATAGTATACGATCACCGCCCCTTTTACGGTTTTACCATGCTATAAACAAGTGTATAACATTCACTAGCAAGTTATGCGGAAACCTGTTTAATACAGCACAAGACTGCACAACATCAGTATAATTGCACTTTGATTATACTGGAAAGATGCTTGCCTGCCCTCCCCCATCATAGCATTGAGCTATAGGAGGATCTCTGTATGTTTCTCCTTTAAATAGATTTGATGTGTCGGGACTTTGTTCAGCCATCTAAAGCTGTTACTATGTATTCAGCGTCTGATGATGACGCTGTCCTTAAACTCATGGCAGCAGTGACTAGTCACTGTATTATTTATGTATGTGGACCAAATATGGGGGTCACATATACAGCAAGAACTCTTGTACTCCTCCGGTCCCGATTTCACGAGGACACCTTCTAAGAGGTAACCCCCCCTTCTTTTAGTTTCATCATATATGTTTATGGAGTTAGTCACTATCAAATTTTCAGATTAGGATGGCTAAAAGCCTGCTAATTTTAGCACAGATTTTACAATTTCCAGTGTACTATAGCGGCAACATGAATGCTAGCAGGACATGTGACCAGTCCTTATTCCTATAAGGCTAAGTGAGAGGAGGACGTTTACATACCCCCCTTCATTGATATTCACAGGGAATCGACTGACCTGCTGTCCCATTACAATCAATGTGAGACATAGAGATAGGAGGATATTTACACACCCCCTTGACTGCTCCAGTACCCTCAGGATTCTTATTGGTTGTCTGTCCTGTCATTATGGACATAACGCATGGGGATTGGTCCCCTGTAGTACTTAGTCTAAGGCTACGGAGACCGGCTGTTGCAGCTGTCTCCTCCGTGAACAAGCCATTCGGCGAAACGCGCGTCGGCAGGACGGGTGTCTGTGTGTGCGCAGCACATGACACTCCAACTACCAGTTTGTACCCCTTGTATTTTCTTCACACTTTTTATTTTATTTTTCACTTGCTTGGTCAGTATCATTCACACCTGATTTTTTCCACACGGACTCATACGGGTTGTTGCTCTGTGACCTACCATAGTTATTTGGGTTTAAGCACCTATTGCTGATTACTTTAACCCTATATGTACAATAGCACTTAATTTATATTAAAGGATTTAATGGTCCTGATCTGATACTTATTTATAGTACTACACTTTTATATATATTGTGTAGGTGATTTATTGCAGATATTTTGTACAGGTTTTGATATGTGTTCATGTTTAAATCATTTTGTTTATATGGTGTAATTGTGTGTCTAATTGCATAGATATTACCATAAACGTACCGTTTAATGATATTACAATAAATTAATATATGTCTAGGGAACCCAGCATAATATTTTCAATTGGTTGCTTATGTATAAAGAGAGTAATTATTTATTACCTTGTATTAGCAACAATCAACTTGGAGGACACCTATACATATGCACATGTTATTGTTAGCCCTGTGGTAATTACTAATCAGCAGCTATCATTGTATATCTCTGCATTAATTTAATAGTTATTTAGCTACGCGACCCCCGGCTATATAACTCTCTTATATTTTTGTGTCCTTTCTATTAACTGATGACAATCTCAATTAGAGTAACTCTCTCATTGGGGCTCCAATGCTCTTTTGTAAGACCCCCAACAGCAGAAGCGAAATATTGAGAAAAGTTGCGGTTATTCTGTTGTTTCTAAGGGTCAAACCGTTTCCAGGTGATCTCTCACTCCCTACCGATGACTTGTGGTCAAATAGGGAGAAGTAGAATCTAGAGAAACGGCATCTTTACCTTGACTATTCTGATATTTCACATTAATGAGAGCACTATAGATACAAACTGGTATTTTTTCTAATGATGCCATAGAGGCAATATATATGTATTATTTTTATTCTTTATTTCGCCATTATCTTTGATGTTTCGATATATCTCTAATTGTGTCATGTGATATTTTTTTGATATTTTAGCTACATTTATTGTGCATCTGGCCTTGGATGCATTAGCAATCAGGACTTTATAACCTTTTATTTTATTTTCATTTTGAATAAACTCTCTCCTTTGTTATGTCTTTATACTTTTTGGTTATTCATATTTTTTCATATACTCTTTATGTGAGACATACCATATTTTGAATCGTGTTATTATACACAGCTGCAGGTAATAATATATTAACTTTTATTGTACAGTTTTTCCAATAAAAGTTATGTATTAATTTATTTATATTTTCTAAAAACAAGAGTGCTCACCAAATAGAGTTTTTCCTTTTTTTCTCGTTTTGTCTTTGTTGCCTAACTCTAGTGAGCACCACCACTATATTGTGTATCTTTTTCTGGTTTCAGATATTTATTGATAAGAATAGTGGTACTAATAATTATCTTGTCATATACAGTCAGTGCGACGATTTCCCATTTCCCTCTTCCCCATCGTTGTGTACAATAATGGTTACTACCCTCTTACACCCAGCTCTTCCCCTTTGCGTTTGCAAACAGCTGCTTCTCAGGAAATCTTGTTAACCTAGGATCTTCTAGGTGCTTCTTGCATCAAAGGTGTTTTTTTGCCATCAATTGGTCATTTTACACTTTGTTAGTGACCTACTATGACTGCCAGAGAATGCAAAACAAATCTAGATGTTCGGCAGCTCCTGATTGTTTGGTTATGGTGCTTTTCCAATCATGATCTTGCTGTCACTTTTAGCCTTGTCACATCTCCTTCCCTTCGAGCTCAATATTGGCTGTGAGTATGCCCAATGTTTAAATCTTTGCCCTTTAAACTATTGTTGCGTTACAAAAATTGGGGAGACTTGCCAGAATCGCAAGAAGTCTGCATTTTACAGGTGGATGCAGGATAGCCATCGGGCGCAAGTGTCCAATGGTTTTCCTCTGTCCATGTGTCTGGACCGATGGTTACCACACAGAGACACAGGGCCTGATTCAGCAAGGATCGCTGATGCGATCGCGGCAGCAAGCGCGTACTCAGTTCTGCTGCGAAATTCTGCAAATGACTGCGATCGCAATGTCGCAGCAGAACATAAAGACGCCCACTTCCCTTTTCTCACATCTGTAATACCTTGCAAGTCTATGTGAAAACATCGGCACCATCGAGTACCATCGGAGCCTCACGCACAATTAAGGCAGGTCAGACCTCACTCACAAACTGCTAAACTTCGTATCGGTATCTAGAGCTCAGGCTGCATATTCCGTCGCAGGGGCTTAATTATGCACACCCTTGTAATGGCGTTCAAACGCACTGGCGCGCCTGTGTTCGCTCGACCACCCACCGCCACCACCCACAAAGAGTACTTCCTGTCAATCACTCTGTGATGGGTCTGCATACAGACTGCGATCTCCCGATTACAGTGGATGCATACGCATGCGCAGATCATGAAAATCGGCCAAGTGCATGCGTCTTAGCACTTGCAATCCTTGCTGAATCAGGCCCACACATCGAAATTGCCTGGAGAGTCATGCAATTAGGTTGGCGTATTAAGGCTAGGTGTATGAGGACTTCTGTATGTACCGCTCGACAATATAATATATATATATATAATATATTTTGTGAAACAAATGTGTATAATGTCATTTTATGCTAACGGTATTATAATTTTTAGTAACGAACTTGAAATGTAGTTTTGAAAAAAAAAAGAAAAAGCCCTAATAAATTATTGTTTGCCTCATTTACAGCCGCGTGAGAAAGGGAAAAATATCTTCCAGTCTAGAAGTAACATAGAATCTGGTCTGGCCTTCCTACGGAAGAGATCGGTGAGTATTCCCCTTGTTGGGGATGGAATAATTAATGATGACTTTACTTTACTAATTTGCTCTGAACTAATAACTGGATTTTTTCTAGATCAAGCTCATAAATATTCATGTTGAAGACATCATTAGTGGGAAGCCGTCTATTGTGCTTGGCCTAATTTGGCAAATCATCCTGCATTTCCATGTAAGTATCTGTGAATTGTGTATGAAGCACTGGCATGAGATAATCATTTATTAAAAAGTCACGTAGTAATTTCATATTGTAGTAAGGCAGAGCAGTGTTATCATCATATCCAACTGGGTTAGCAAAAGTTATTTTTAGTCCTATTCTCACTTGTGTAATGATTGGTAAATAGGTTTACATGATTCTGTCTTTCTGCCATGCTTGGCAGAGGAGCTGACAATCCGTTTTATGGACAGATTGTTCTTATCTCTGATCACTGTTGATTGAAATATCTCAAGGTTGCCGAGCCTTTTAGACAGAGGTGGAGGTGAGTATATTCAGAACTGCAGAGTCCTCGACATCAACCCAGCAGCTATGCTGTAACCATTAGGATCTTACAGTCAGGGTAGGCAAGGGAGGCAGACCCTCCCCTGTCATACTCCAGAGATTTGATATAAATATGATTAGAATAATACAAAGAAGATATAACTTATAAACATTTTATTTGTTTATTGTAATCATTTTTATAGTTAACACTCACCAGTTTTGTGGAGCTCCCTGGGACTGCAGGGAGACTAGAGCTGACGCATCAACAGCTCAGCCTCACTTCTGTATAGTCAGACACTGCTTGCAGAGCTGGGGGAAGGGCCACACCACAGGCAGTAAATTGCATAGAAAGAGAGCTAATAGAGGCATGCCTCTCAGTATGGGGGGGGGGGGGCGTGCCTTGGGCCTTGGATGTGTCATGTGACCAGGAAGTGCACTGCAGTGTTTAGAGAGCAGAGCTCAGTCAGCAGCAGCAAGAGAAGACACAGTGATGCAGGTAGGAGAATCAATGGACACTGAAGCTTAGTGTAGTGAGGGGACAGAGAGTAGAGGGTGAGACCCATCTCCATGTGTGCTTCCCCAGCCATTGACCTCACCTCACGTCACTGCTTACATTGTGACATGAGCCGTGGTGACTGTTGCTGATTGTGTCTTTTACAAAGCTGCGAAAAACAACACAAATTCTGTTTTGTGACGTAATTTACCTAATTTCTTTATACCGGTAAACCATGCTTAGTGCATCAAGATGGTTGTGACTGCAGGGGTGCAAACATTTCTACCTTTGGGGAAAGCTGGCTGGATAGGGTCATTCATTGCTAAATGCAGGTTAGTTACAGTAAAGCCTCTAATACTGTGCCCAAATGCAAAGAGGAGATATAATGTTGAAGATTATATATTTAAATGAACTTCAGGGGGTGGAGAAAGCATATTTAAAAGGGTGTTCTCACTTTTATTGTATGGTTGCATTGCCCTCCCTCAAAACATCCTGATATTTCCATGTGCATATATGTGGCATATCTTAATAAAAATAATATTTTCTCAATTACCTTCTGCCATTCAACTAATAGAAGTGCTAGTAATTCTATGCTGAAAGATATACTCATCAGACAGACACTTCTTCCAGGCTGACAGCGAAAAGACAATCTAATCAAAACTCACAGCATTGAAAGGTTGTCAACACAACTAATTGGACAAACTATCGCAGTCATGCAGTTTTTCTGTTGGAATCACTATGAGTCAGGAGTGTCCATTGTTGCAATGGTATGGGGTATACCAATGTTAATTGAGGTGTGAGCTACTTTAGAAAAATGAAATCTCCTCAAGAGCTACTAAAATTGTAGAAAAAAAAATCTGGCTGTTTCAAAGAAATTAAAAATATTGTTGCAGTTTGTAAATAAAATTTAAACACAGGCACATTTCACATTGCTGGCTCCAAGGAGGTACGTGTGTTAGAGGAGAAAAAGGTTATAGGCAGGGCTGCTGTGTGATTTTACGACAGGGCAGTGTGGGAGTCACTCGCTCCGCCGTAGCGTAGACGCCGTGGGTGGAACCACGGGGAAGCAGCAATAACCTGACGTGCTTCCCTGTGGCTCCACCCATAGCGTCAATGCCACGGGGGAGCACACGTCAGAGGTCACTTCCTCCTAGTTCACTCGGCAGTACTGCAGCTAGGTGAGCTACCAAAATCAAAACAGGTTGAAGACCACTGCGGTAGACCCTCTGATTTTGGGTTTGAATGTCTCAAAAATGTACCCTCTGTGCCGATCACATGATTCTATGTTTTGCCAGGACCTGGGTCTTTCCCTGGATAGGGCTATACAGCTTTGTTGAGAACCATTGCATGACCATTCAACGCAAAACTGTCTGGGAGAAGTGTGTGTGACACAACTGTGGGCCGTATCCAATTAGGTGCGAAAAGTCGCATTTGGTGAAAAGCGTTCGCCGGTGTGAACTTTTCGGGCATATGTGTGTATCGCGTTATTCAATTGCCGGAGTGTTCACATGTGTGAAAACTCCATAGGCAGAAACTGGCGAAAAGTTTTCATCCATCTCAGAGCAGGTAATAAAATCTCTATTTGGGCTAAAAAATGTGGGGACTTGGATCACCCTAGAGACAGACTCTGGTCTGACGTCTGTCTATCTCTTCTCTTCAGCCAGGCTTAGGAGTGGGACCGTCACTGCTGCAGTAGCTTCTCTTGATGCCTGGATGATGTGTGCTGGGCTGTGGCAGCTAATGGAGGTGGAGCCATGAGTTGTCACTCATGACTCATCTCTGCAAAGGCCCACAGGAGGAGTGGCAATGGCTAGGCATTCGAGACATGCCCTCCTATGGCCATCTTACTGGTATCCAGAATGAGCTTCTGCACATGTGCAGAAGCTCATTCTGACCGCTGCACTGTCCGATCGGAGCTGAGCTCCAATTGTGGTAGCGCTAGGTGGGATGGCGACTGTCACCGTGCCCGGCTGGTGGTGCTGTCACTATGGCACAGCAGCAGAGCTGTGGGGTGCCCCTAAGGCATTCCAGATGCCCTATGCATTTGCCTAGAATGCCTATGCCTAGGGCCGGCTCTGCCCAAAATACTTTTATTAGGGCTATTAATACACTTCTGTATTGATTTCTTATGTCAGTTAGGCTTTTTATGGGGTACAGACTGATTTCCACAAAATGTGCTGTACTTTTTGCTAATCCAGAAAAAATTGGAGTAGATTGCGCTACTGTGACTAGATAATAACATGTGCTTGATTGATAATTAATAACACCTTAGCCTCTCTGAATCAAAAACAAACAACATTTATTAAACATACAATAAAAATTGAAAAGATAAAAATAGATAAAATGTATCTCTTAAATAAGAGTATAATTCAAAATATACAATTGTTGCAACAAGTCATATGGCCATGTAAAATAATATCCACTGGTAGATCTTTTACCCAATGCGGGATAATACTTATTGTAAGTTCAATTAACGGGTCAAAAGCTCACCATTTCTCATAAACACGTAGTGGGAGCAGTCTGCACAAGCTTGATGTATATACCCAGTAGGTAATTGTAATATACCGGGCTTGTGTAGTGAAGGTATAGTGGCGGCTGGAGTAAGGTTTATGTCCGTGCTGTACTGCAGTCCCGGATCGCTCCCCCGCTGAGCAGCAGGCGATGGGCTACACGCAGCCCTCAGCGTTGCCGGAGCCGTGAGTCGCCAGTTGATATAGGCCTACATGGCCATATGAGTTGTTGCAACAATTGTATATTTTGAATTATACTCTTATTTAAGAGATACATTTTATCTATTTTTATCTTTTCAATTTTTATTGTATGTTTAATAAATGTTGTTTGTTTTTGATTCAGAGAGGCTATGGTGTTATTAATTATCAATCAAGCACATGTTATTATCTAGTCACAGTAGCGCAAAATTTTTTTCTGGGTTGTGTTCTCTATTTGTGTCAGATTAGCAACTGACATTTAGATTTTGCAGCACTGTGTATCTGGCTATATATATATATTTTTTCTTATTCTACCTACATTGGTTCTTCAGCGCCGGGATCACTGGGGCCGTCTCTTTAATTGACCCCAGGTGACAGAGGTTGTTTTAGTACTTTTCGCTAATTTCGCCATGCGCAATTATCGCACATATGTGTTTGAATAGGGCGAAAAGCAGGAGTGTGCGTTGAGAAAGTACGAAAAGAGATCGCATCAAAACTGGCGAATGCGGCATTAACTTCGCCATGCGAACGCTTTTTGCCAAACGTGACTTTTCTCACCTGATGGAATACGGCCCTATGTGGGAGAAGTGTGTTTGACACAACTACCTGGGAGAAGTGTGTGTGACATCTGTCTGACGCAGCGGCGATGTCGGACGCAGTGCAGCGAGTTTTCTCTTCTGTGTATGCACAGTGTAAGTCGCACTGCGTAGGCGTTCAGATGCCATGTGCACAGAGTCGGATTGCAGTTGAGGCGCACGGGAGATGCACAGTCTCAGGAATGTTTTCAAAATATACTGGGTGTTCCCGGGCGGTAACATGGAGGTGGCTAAACGGACGCAGGGAGTGTCCGTTTCATGGGCGTGTTATGGGAGTGTCGCAGGCATGTTGCTGACAGTGGTTGCGTACAGAGGTGCCGAATCGTTGAGGAGGCCATATATAATCTTCATCTGCCATAGGGCTGGTGCAAGTTACCATGGTGATACCAATGGTGACGTCTGAAAATACACCATGCGGTATTTGAGCGTATAAAGAGGCTGAAGTGGGCGTCTCAGTCCTTGCACCAGCAGGCACATGGATGTACACCAGAGTAGAGCTTGTCGCAGTATTTGCATAACGTTGCAGGCGCAATACTGGTAAAAGTCGCAGACACGGAGCTGCAGCGTCCGGTTCAGAATCCAGCCCTATGTAGAGTTCCCCTTTATATTTTAGCGTGGAAAATACATCTGCCATTTGTTCAAACTGTTATGTTGTATTTTTTCAGAAAATCACCTACTGTTATCATTTGCCACCGGAGGGGCACATAGTATAAAAACGGTGAACCTGATCGAGCTTTCCCTATAGGCCCATCAGATTTTTTGTGATTCCCCCTCTGGCATTATTACACTATTAGAGTAGACATTCTCATATATGTTTATTTATACCTGTAACTGCTTTTGTGACAGATTGAAGGCCTGGCAAGCATTTTGGCTGCTGCAGATGACCAGCAACCAGTTGAGGGTGAGAAAGAAAATGGCGTCTCGCCAACAGCAAGTCCATCACCCAAGAGGAGCGCCAAGTCTAGATGGAAGAGCTCTGCAAAGAAAGTTATCCTCTTATGGGCGCAGGAACGGTGTGATCAGTATGTACTTGGTGTTCTTGTAGATTAACAATAAAACATTTGTATATGGCCATCAGAAAAATTTTTCCTTAATGAATGGGCGCAGGCACATTGGGATCTGCCATGATGACAAGTAAACGTTAGTGGAATAATTCGTCCAATGGCCAAATAATGAATTGAAACATGGAAACCTAATTTACTGAATTATCAAATAGCGACTTTCCACCCAAGTGTTTCTCGGATAATGAAATGTCATGCTAGCTATGTAATCTGGGAGACGTGTCTAGACTTTTTCTAGTAATGTTTAATGTCACTTTATTGTTTTTGTACAGAAGTGTTATGAGTTTTTCTACTTCAGGGTCCATAGGGGGTCCACAGGGTTGACCTTGGGGTATAGCTGGATCTGGATCCACGGGCACCACGCAGTTAAAGCTTTGCTGCTCCCAGGATGCACTTGGGTCCGTCCTCCTCTATACCCCGCCCCGGCCACAGGCACCTCAGTTTTAGTTGGTGCCCGGCCGGAGTCGGGTCACCCTGTCGCAGTGGGGCTGCAGGAGCAGCCCCTAAGCTTTATTTTAAAAGAGAAATTTTTTATTTTTTTCTTCTTTTTTTACACTGTTAGAGCGGCAGCATCAGACTGTCCTTTAGGACGTCCACACTGCCGCTCCTTCTCCCCGCTGGCGCCGCGACGCCAGTACAGCTCTGGGGATCGCGGCGGGACCCCAGAGCCTGTACTAGCCGGGCTCTGGGGACTCCCTTGACTGCTGCCGGACGCGACGGGGATCAGGTAAGCCGCGGGTCGCCGCGTGCGGCGGCCCGCGGATACTTCAATGCAGTCAGGAGCCTCCGGTCTCTGGGGACAGACCGGAGGCGCTAGCGGCGGCGGCGGGCTCCCCCTCAATTGAGGAATACCCCGCGTGTCCGCTAGACCACCAGGGTATCAGGGTGGTAGCGGGACCGGCAACCCGGGGGTTAATTGCTAGCCAGGGGAGGCAGCCTTCCCTGTCTAGCGGCTCCTCCCCTCAGCTCAGCGCGCCTTTCAACTAGGAGTCTGGCGTCGCTGAGCTGCTCTTATCTTACGGCCACTCCTCCTCTGAGGTCTCCGGCGGCCATCTTTACTGGCACATCGCAGACTCCCAGGCGGTATCAAGTGGACCGGTCCCCCTGTGTACCTCTCCCCTGCTAAAGGACAGTGTACACAGCGCTATAGCCCTCCCAGACACTGAATCTGGGCGGTTGATTGTAGCGGAAGGTGCAGTGAGTATAACTTTTCTGCATTGTATGTGACTATTGCTAGTGCTGCCTGTCTGTGACTTATTCTCCTTTACTGTCAGTTTATACCTATCCCTTTCCTTCTCCTACGGCCCGGCAGGTGTGTGGGGGAAGGGCGTTTTTCTGAGACCCTCACTTATATAAAACACGTATTTGTGGGGTCAGTCACATACTGTTGTGTGCTACACAGTACCATATCTGGGCTGTTGTGTCGCATACTGGTGAGTGCGTGGGTGTTAAAACCGTAATTCCTCTGGTGATACCTGTTTCTTGTGATTTACGGTATCATGTCTGATGAGGAGACTGAGCGCTCTGTGGCTCCTGTGCTATTTTCCTGCAGACGCTGTGCTGCTGGAGTTGATGGGGAGGACTTATCTCAGGATGGTCTGTGCGGGCGGTGCCAGCTGGTACCGGGCCCCTCCAACCCCCCTGTATCACAGGACCCTCCTTGGGCGATGTTTTCACAGGTGCTGGCGTCTATTGCGGACCGGTTATCGGTCCCATCAGCGGTCTCTTCTAGGGCGTTACCGCAGCCCACCATCCCCCATTCCCCGAGGGTTCCACAAATGTTGCGGTCTTCCCCCGGGGCCCAGACTGTGGGTCCTTACTCGGGACTGCCTGTGTATGTGCAGTCTTCCCCAGGGACGTGTCAGTCTGTAGGGCCTTTGCAGCCTCCGCCTTGGGTGGATGTTCTATCCAGCTCCGTACAGAGTCTGGCGGCTTCATCCTCGGCGTTTCAGTCCATGTTGCAAGGTGATGTGCCACCAAGGGTGTCTAAACGTCCGGTTGTGAGTTCACTAGCTGCGCAGTTGTCGGACTCGGAAGTGTCCTCAGATGATGGAGAAATCCATGAGGACTCTGACTCTGATGTCATGGGGCAGGAGGTGGAAGCTAAGTCCTCCATTAATGTTCCAGCCTTAGTTAGGGCGGTGCGGGCTATCCTACATGTTGAGGATGATGCGCCGGCTCCTAGGTCGAAGTTTCCTAATTTTAAAAAGGCCAAGGTGACCTCAACTGTGTTCCCCCTGTCTGATCAATTATCGGATCATATGGCGGCGGCCTGGCAATTACCTAGTAAGAGGTTCCATCCACAGAAGAGGTTGGCGGCGAACTATCCTTTTCCTGAAGCTCATTGCAGGAAATGGGAAACTCCGCCGGCGGTGGATTCCCACGTTACCCGCTTGATCAAAAGCGCGACGTTGCCATTGCCGTCTATCTCCTCTTTGAAGGATCCCACGGACAGGAAGGTGGAGACTTGTTTAAAGTCCATTTATTCTCTTTCCGGGGCGGTGGCTCGTTCGTCCATGGCTATCTCCTGGGTGGCTAAAGCCATTGAGGCATGGGCCAATGCCTTGGAGGATACCTTTCCTGATGAGGCTCCGGATATCCAGAGAGCGTTAGTGGGACAGATGCGGGATGCAGCTTCCTATATTGGGGAAGCGTCTTTGGATGCCAGCCTGCTCACTTCTAGGGTGTCGGCTGCAGCGGTATCTGCTCGGCGCTCCCTGTGGCTGAGGTCCTGGAGGGCTGATGCAGATTCAAAAAAGGGTCTGGAGGCCTTGCCTTTTAATGGTGATTTACTATTTGGTCCGGATTTGGACAGAATAGTGGATACTTTGGCTAAGTCCAAGTCGGCTTTTCTCCCTTCGGCCTCTGCGCCGGCTAAAGTGAGGAGCTCTGCCTTTCGGTCCTTTCGGGTTCAGGGTAAGGCCAAGGGCCAGTCCTTCCCGAGACATTCGGCGACCAAGGCCGCACCCAAGCCCAAGAAGCAAGCATGGAGTGCTCGACGCCCTTCTTCCAAGCAGGAGGATAAGCCTGCTGCCTGATGGGACGGGCCTCTCTCTGGGGGACCCCAGAGTGGGAGGCCGACTTCTCCAATTCGCCCAGTGTTGGCACAATACCACCACGGATGCCTGGGTTCGAGAAGTAGTCTCTCAGGGGTACGCCCTGTCTTTTCGGTTCAGGCCGCCCCACCAGTTTTTCTGTACGAGTCCTTCTCTGGACAAGACCAAAGCTGGTCAGATTCAGGTAGCTATAGAATCCTTGCTACAAGCAGGGGTCATTGTTCCCGTTCCGCAGTCTCAGCGCGGGATGGGGTACTATTCTACTCTGTTTCTGGTACAGAAACCCAATGGTTCTCATCGCCCTATCCTGAATTTTAAGTCTCTGAACAGATACCTCAGAGTTCCCAGGTTCAGGATGGAAACGTTACGTTCCATCATTCTGGCGATGGAACCCGGGGATTATATGGTCTCCCTCGATATCCAGGACGCCTATCTCCATGTGCCCATAGCACCGGCACATCAGCGGTATCTGAGGTTTGCTATCCTGAACCATCACTACCAATTTCGGGCGTTGCCTTTTGGCCTTTCCACGGCTCCGAGGGTGTTCACCAAGGTGATGGCGGTTATGGCTGCCCACCTTCGGGGTCAGGGTCTACGTCTGTTGCCGTACCTGGACGATCTTCTGCTGCTGGCGAGCTCCCCGGAGGTGCTTCTTCGACATCTCCACCTGACCATTGCTTGTCTTCAAGCACACGGGTGGTTGATAAACTGTAAGAAGTCCTCCCTGATTCCATCACAGCGGATGGTTCATTTGGGAGCCCTGCTGGATTCTCGTCAGCAGCGGATTTTCCTGACTCCAGAGAAGGTCTCCTCCCTGCAGCTGCGGATACACAGTTGCCTGAGCAGTTTCCGCCTGTCGGTCCATTCAGCTATGAGAGTTCTGGGGTCCATGGTGTCGACATTCGACATGGTGGAATTTGCCCAGTTCCATTCCCGGCCCCTGCAGGCGCTGATTCTATCGGAATGGAACGGGTTACCTCACCAGATCCGCTCTCAGATGCTGGTGTTGTCCGCGGAGGTTCGGCAGTCTTTGGCTTGGTGGCTTCAGACGGTGCATCTGGTCGAGGGGCGCCCCTTTTGGATCCCGGACTGGGTCCTGCTCACGACGGATGCCAGTCTTCGGGGTTGGGGGGCAGTGACCGGCTCATTATCGCTTCAGGGTCGTTGGTCCGCGGAAGAAGCACTTCTCCCCATCAACATCCTGGAACTGCGGGCTGTGTACAGGGCCCTGCAGTCGTCCGGCCCCGCTCTTCACGGAAGGGCGGTTCAGGTGCAGTCCGACAACGCTACCACGGTGGCGTACATCAACCACCAAGGGGGAACTCGCAGTCGGGCAGCAATGTCGGAGGTGTCTCGCATTCTTGCTTGGGCGGAGTGTCACGTTCCAGCGATCTCGGCAGTCTTCATTCCCGGAGTCCTCAATTGGGAGGCGGACTTCCTCAGCCGTCACGATGTGCATCCCGGGGAATGGTCGCTTCACCCAGAGGTGTTTCAGCTACTCGTGGACAGGTGGGGGCTGCCGGAGCTGGACTTGATGGCCTCCCGTCACAATCACAAGTTGCCCGTTTACGGGTCAAGGACAAGAGACGCAGGCGCCTGTCTGGTAGACGCTCTGTCGGTGAAATGGACGTTTCACCTGGCGTATCTGTTTCCTCCGATATCCTTACTTCCTCGGGTTCTGCGGAAATTCAAGCAGGACGGCGGCACGCTCGTGCTGGTGGCTCCGGCGTGGCCCAGACGTCCTTGGTACTCCGATCTGAGGTGCCTCTCCATCGACGCTCCGTACCTTCTTCCTCAGCGTCGGGACCTGTTGTCTCAGGGGCCCTGCCTTTACCCGGATCTGGGTCGGCTGTCTTTGACGGCGTGGCTCTTGAGACAGCCGTCTTGAGGTCTAGGGGTTTCTCCAGTTCAGTGATTGGTACCATGCTTAGGGCACGCAAGCCTGCCTCTGCGCGGATTTACCACAGGGTGTGGCGCACTTATTTTCAGTGGTGTGAATCCAGAAACTATGATCCGCAGGTGTTCCGGGTTTCCAGAATCTTGGAATTTCTTCAATCGGGTTTGGACCTCGGCTTACGCCTGGCCTCTCTGAAGGTTCATGTGTCTGCTTTGTCCGTGTGGTTTCAGCGACGGATTGCTACACTGCCAGATGTTTACACCTTTTTCCAAGGTGTTCTCAGGATCCAGCCTCCCTTCGTGCCTCCGGTGGCTCCGTGGGACTTGACGGTGGTACTGAGGGTCTTGCAGGGTCCTCCTTTTGAGCCGCTTGAGTCGGTGGAGCTCAAATGGCTGACGTTTAAGACCATTTTTCTCCTGGCAATTGCTTCGGCCAGGAGGGTTTCAGAATTGGGGGCGCTTTCCTGTCGCCCTCCTTTTCTGATTTTTCACCAGGACAGGGCAGTGCTCCGCACGCGTCCTGAGTTTTTGCCCAAAGTGGTTTCAAAGTTCCACATTAATCAGGAACTTGTTGTGCCAGCTTTTCAGTCACCTGATCTTTCTGCTGGTGAGGCTTCCTTGGATGTGGTCCGGGCACTTAGAATCTATGTGGACCGGACTGCTTCGGTTAGGAAGTCGGATTCTTTGTTTGTCCTCTTCGGTTTTCACAAGAGGGGTTGGCCTGCCAACAAGCAAACGTTAGCCCGTTGGCTTCGTTCAGTTATTTGTGAGGCTTATGCGCAGGAGGGTTTACCTGTGCCAGCCTCTGTTAAGGCTCATTCCACTCGTTCTGTGGGTCCCTCTTGGGCTGCTAGACGTGGCGCCTCCGCTGTTCAGCTGTGTAAGGCGGCTACTTGGTCTTCAATTCAGACGTTTTTGAGGTTTTATGCGTTTGACACCTTCGCCTCTCAGGATGCATCCTTTGGGCGCCGGGTACTCCTTTCAGCACAGGAGCGTCCCCGCCCTTAGTTGAACTGCTTTGGGACATCCCCAAGGTCAACCCTGTGGACCCCCTATGGACCCTGAAGTAGAAAACAAGAGATATGGTAAGAACTTACCTTTGTTATCTCTGTTTCTACGAAGTCCATAGCGCCCTGACGCACCTGGCTTCAAATGGGCTGTGTGGCTGGTCACCGGTTTTCCATCTCCCATTTCTGTGAGTATGGTTTCTTGTGTGTTCCAGTCTTCCTTCTCTCTGTTTAGTCTCCTCCTCCGGCCTTAGCTGCTTACCAACTGAGGTGCCTGTGGCCGGGGCGGGGTATAGAGGAGGACGGACCCAAGTGCATCCTGGGAGCAGCAAAGCTTTAACTGCGTGGTGCCCGTGGATCCAGATCCAGCTATACCCCAAGGTCAACCCTGTGGACCCTATGGACTTCGTAGAAACAGAGATAACAAAGGTAAGTTCTTACCATATCTCTTGTTTTTTTACAGTGGTCATAAATTTTACAGCATGAAAGTGTCTTTAGAGCATTTAAGACATAACTGTGTGTATTGGATGCATGAATGACAAAAGGAGCTATATTTACTAAATGGCGGCTTTTCAAAGCAGCCAACTGTCAGTGGCCGGCAAAATTTAAAATGCCAATAATATTAAATATTATTAATTATGCTTTAGATATAGCCCAAATCATCTGTTTCCCTTCATTTCATTAAACAATGAAATGACAGTAATTTAGAAAAGTTGTAATAAGGAAGTGGTATGTAGAAGCATTGGTAGGTATTGTTTATACATGAACTTATATGTGTGCATGGCCTGTGCATAGATAGGACATGCAAACAGACTGCAGTACCCATTAATGGAAGTTGATGCAGGCTGTGCGGGCAAATGTCTGTTTATATATGTGACACACAGCCTTGTGGCAGAGGAGTCTTTGCACCAACCTCCCCTTGTCGCCCTTATACATCTTCACTTTGAAGTTGCTGGTAGCGCATGGCTACTTTTCTCTACTGATAACATGGCGCAATTAGGTAACAGATTATTTTTACACAATGAGATTAATTGGAATGCATTTACGTAGAGTTTGTATAAACCTTTTAAATGCACTTTTCCAGGATGGGATCCGTTAATGTAACAGATTTCAAATCCAGCTGGAAAAATGGCATGGCTTTCTTATCAATTATTCACTCCCTGAGACCGGACCTCGTTGATATGGAGATGCTACGTGACAAGTCCAATGAGGAACGACTGCTAGAGGCGTTCAGAATCGCAGAGGATGAGTTAAAAATCCCCAGACTCCTTGAGCCAGGAGGTAAATCATTTCAATCTGTTTTTCTGTAAGACACATAAAGGATGTTCTACTTCCATGAGTTTTGTGTTCATGTAATAAAAGAGAATTTAATGGAACAGTGAAAAACATAATAAAAAATGGTAAAAATCAAGTTTGAACTTTCACAACACTCCTAAATGTTGAAGCTGCCCGTATTCTACATGGCCCCTGTTAAACTCATTGGTTGCTGGGGGCAATTCTCCACTTTATCACTCTCCAAGGCTTGATACATCTCTTCCTTTGCCTCACTGCTGCCTGCACTTCGCAGGCTGTTACAGTTGGGCTTTTGTCTCAACTCCCATAGATAACTACCATCCACTGTGATAAAAGGGCACATCAGCAATTATATATTGTCCATCTTTAATCACACGCCGGGCTTCCAGGGAAATAGAACACTGAGATATCTCTATGAAATGTGTTTTACTCACGTGAAAACGAATGTATGTGCATTAGTATAGCAGTAGTATCAACTGCACAGGGGTTTTGGGGGCAGCGCTGCTACATGGACTCAAGGTAGTTTGTTATTCTTTCTATGGGGAGATGTATCAAACATTGGGGATTATGTAGCACAGTCTTTGAAATCACAAACGCCTCTATCCAAGGCTTGATACGTATCCCCTTATGTGACACAGGAAGAACCAGTACACCTTGTTTTACAGTTATAGGTGACTTTATGCAGTGTGTGAGGACAGCACTGCGCAGCTCTCCTTCAAGAATTCAGAACTGGAAGGTGACAAGCGTCTGCTTAACGGTCTGCTGTGCAGCCCTGGCTCCAATTCAGCACTTACCCCCTGTACTGTATATTAAACTGCGCCACTGTTTAAAACTGGGGGTCTCATTCAGACCCGCTCGCAAGTGCCTGTGCGCTCGCAAGCGGGTCGATGTTGAGGCACTGCGCAAGCCCCGGAGCGAGAGAATTTCACTACAAAAGGGGCGGCTGTCGGTGGTGATCGACAGCTCGCACCGTTTTGTAAGCGGGGTGGGGGTGGGGGGTGGCTGGCCAAACAGAGGCGTTCCTGAAGGAATTTGGGGGCGTCCCCACTGACATCACTCATGATGTCAGTGGTGAGCTTCCGGCTCTAATAGAAGGGTCTCGTCGCAAGCCCCGATGGTCGCGATGGTCTTGACCATCAAAACCATCAACCTGGCCGCTCGCTAAAGCTGTGGGTGGTCGCCCACAGCCAAGCGAGCGGCCACGAGGCCCGCTCTGAACATAGAAGCGGCCGCCGTCATTCAAAGCGAGCGCTCGCATTTTGCGAGCGGCTCTGAATGAGGTCCTGAGTGTTATCACGCTGCTGAGGTGTGAGGGTAGACAGGTGGCTTAGACAAACATAATAGGGTTGTGCAACACCTGGCAGTCTCTTACCGGGTCTGATAATTGCTGCTGCTGCCGCTTTTTCCCTGCACTTTCCAATGCACTCTGGTGAGGATTTAAAGGGATGGTCACATGAAAAACCTGCTAAATTCAAACCAGCAGATTATTAGGCCCTTACCTGTGCTTTTGTGTTCCTGAATTCCTGTGATTTGGTCCTATGTATGTAGACTTTAGACCAGTGTTGGCTAACCTTGATACTCCAGCTGTTGTGGAACTATATATCCCAGCATGCCCTGCCACAGTTTTAGCATGCCCTAATAGCAAAACTGTAGCAGTGCATGCTGGGTTGTCAAGGTTAACAGCTGGAGTGTCAAGGTTAGCCAACACTGCTTTAGACTGTTCCTGGTGCTGACTTTGGTTTGGTCATGCACTGTTTGGTTCCGACTTAGCTGGTCCCGGCACGCCTTCCATTGATACATATTGGCATCTCAGTTGACCACTAGTGTACCAATTACGTCTTCTTAGTCTCTCACCAGCTCCTCAGACCTGGAAGCAAAACGCAGAGCCGCCCGCAATCTGCAAGCTGTCCAACAGGGAAGCTCATACCTCCTTGTGAGGGCACGTGGTGACGTCTGAGGTGTTGTTGGAAATGAGGCACGGAATCTAATACAAATCCATGTTGGTGTTAGAGAATCCAAATAATCTGAAAAGAATTTCCTTATCTTACACCAAACACACCTGAAAGTAGTGATGAAAGATCATTATCTATCACAACAGATGAACATCTCGGGGAAGTGCAGTGCAGGTCATGAAGGCTACTTGTTGGCTATATTCAGTTGCTCAGGATTCCACTGTGATATTAGAGAAACAACGTCTGCTTAGGTCTACAGAACAGAAATGTGTTTGTGTCATTTCCTATCCGATGCTGTTAAATAATTGCTGGTATTTGTAGTGTGTGATGTTCCTATTTGTCCTGTATGGAGAGCGCATCTAGAACGGTTGCGAATGGCTGTAGAACAGATCCTCAGTGCAAGCTGACAAATTAAAGACAGAAAAAGCAGCGTCCACAATGTGTCATCTTTTTTATTGATGATCTATATCACGTGGGGATCAATGATCCCCACGTTGAAAGCCAACCATGCTGCATTCACCACATGGCGACAACATTAGGATACGGATGAAGTATAAACACATGACATGCGCCAGTATATATACGTTTCTACAGTTTTCCCCGAACATGTAAATAGAAATATTATAATTATTGTTATTTAATCTGCAACATATGTTTGGATACTTATCATTCAATTTTCCCTCTATTTCATAGACTTAAATGTTTTGGATCCTGATGAAAAATCCATTATGACTTATGTGGCGCAGTTTTTACAGTATTCAAAGAATGTGCCGGACTCTGCGAGAGATATGTTGGTGCGTAGTCTGTTGATGCTGGGAAAAGACACATTGGGCAAAAAACTATTAAGAGATGGCCATGTTTTCAAAGTGATGGACCTCACCATGGATCAGTGGCGGGTTGGTGGTGAGAACCACTGAATTTACCGAAGGTCATTTTGACCTTCGAAACTTACCTGCCATTTATATTCATTGTACGGTTTGGGTTACGTGCAGCATTCTCTATATGTTTTTTTGTTTATAAAATAGAAAACCATAAAAAAGTCTGTATTTACCCCCACAAATTCATATCCAGCATTAGGCCTCTAAGCCTAGTCTTGGGGTCTCCCTGAAATTCCATTAATCAGCACTATGCTTTACCAGCCAGGGGAGGACATCGTACCAGAAGTGACACGCGCAGCACCCCCCCCCCCCCCACTCCATAGTGCCACCCGGCAATAGGGTGGTCAGTAAAAGGCCTTAGGGAAGTGGGGCCTGCGAAAAAAAAAAAATGTGCCCCTCTCTTGAAGAACCAGCCCAGTGTTGATAGTGTGGGTTTGGGGTTAATAAATATTGTAGAAATAATAAATAAGTAGTATTGTTCTTAACTGGCACATTGGCTAGCCCTGCCATGCACAATTTAAATGACTGGCAGGGCATGATGTGCAGTTGCAGAACCACAAGCCTTGGCAAACGGGCTGCTGAGACCTGTGGTTGCACCTGAAAAAAATTCCTTTATTAAATAAACACTCCCCACACTCCTCGTTCACCACTTTAGTACTCACTCAGATACTTTGTAAAAGGGTCCTCTTCATTCCAACCCGGGTACTTAAAAAACAAAACAAAACAACACATATAGGCCAGAGTACTTGTCCCATTGTGGACTGCGTCGCAAATGACAGATTACAAGCAGTCAATCCATAGAAATCAATGGGAGTGCTCTGATTGGTCACAGCATGAGAACTGCCATGCTCTGACCAATCAGAGAGCTCCTATTGATTTCTTATGGAATGACCACTTTGTAACGTGTCATTTGCGACATGGTCCCCAATGGGACATGCTGGTCAGAAAACATATAGGTTATGTTTAATATATTAGATTAAACGAATAACGATATTTAACATGATGACTGATCCTGAGTTAATAGCGGCCAACTTATCATTAACCTCAGAATGCCTGTTTAGTGCTACCGTGTTAACAATGTAATGCAACATATTTACTTTCTCCCTTCTAGCAGCAAGTAAGCAAAGTCATGGAGTGGTTGCATTTGGAGGAACAGACATTAAAAAATTTGTTTACTGAAATGAAAGATGAGATGTACACCAAAAAGTATCAGGTAGAGACCAATAATAATAATTAAAAAAAAAGAATCACATTTCTGAGAATTGGTCTTAGGATAATTATATATATATATTGATCTTTCATTGTTTATTAGGCAATCCTGTTATTCATGAGAAAGTTTAATGAACAGAAGCGAGTGTTCATGACTAATTTTGCAATGGAGTCGCTGCAGGCGGAAGAACAACGACTTATTAAACAGTCACTTGAAAATATAACACTGCAGGTGAGAACACAGGTCCCGGTTAGCAATCCTATGTATGTAATTATATAGAGCAAACAGTACATAGCAACCGGTCACTTGCTTGCTGTTTTCAGTCCAATGCAGGATGGACAATGAGAAGAGATGTGTTACTGGTTGCCATGGGTTACAGTGCATGTGTGTTGTTATTCGAAGCGCTTTATGATATAAATAATTATATTTCATTAATGGGATAATGCAGAACAAACAGACGAAGTGGAACGACTCTTTATGGAGTGAATGGAAAGCTGTGTTTGCGCGCAGAAACTTTGCTGCTGATTTGATTTAAAAGCTGACTCAGTTTCCTACTTCTTTATCCCCTGACCGTGAAATCTCTCCTTTGCAAGTGACAGCCAAATGTAGTAAAATTAATGAGTTGCTGACTGAACCAGTAACTGAGAACTGGTGAATTGTGGGAAATGTCAGGGGTGTTGGGTTTGCTGCGGTCAATGTTGTAGTTTGCTTTTTCATGCATCAACTTACTCATTCATTTATGTTATAGTGCACATATTTCATTAAACTCTTCGTTATGTGATCTGCAGATTGCAGAGTGGAAAGAGCAGCTGGATCGCAGTATGCCGCCCCCTCTGGACATTATTGAGAATTGGCTCTCAGAGGTAGAAAGCCTTATGTCACAGGCATTACCTAAATCGGGAAGTCACTACAATACAATGTCTCTGCTCCAGACTCTGTCTTTATCCTTCAAGGTACGGCATCGCACACCATGTTCCATAAAGGGTATGCAGTCACTATGTCGCTGATCATGATGTGGACACTCCCAACGACGACACCAGAAGGTCGACATTTGGCTTTAGGGTTAACTTTTACGTTAGAGTTAGCATTGCTGATAGGGTTTGAGTTATGGATAGAATGACAAGAACAACAGTATGTCGACATCCTAACAGTGTCAACATAACATCGGTGTCGACATTCTTCATGTTTACATTAGAGATGAGCAATTTGGCTCGGATCTTAGAACGAGGCAAAACGTCATCTTTGTCTGTGAAAGGTGACGTTTTGCCTCACTCAGGACTTGGCATAAAGATCAGAGCCAAAACCGAATCGCTCAGCACATAGTTTATATGGTCATTGCTGACATAATGATCATGTCCACATAGTCAGTGTCGGCATAATTAATGTCAACATTGTGAATGTCTAACAAATATACTGAGCCCCTATAGAGGATATCCTTTTAACAATGTGTTTAATGTTTCTCTTGTAATAAATCTTAGCAATGAACTGTAGCACACAGGAGGTGGTTTGTAAAAAAGAACTATGGGCCTGATTCAGAGATGTACGCTAACCTGATGATTAGCGCACGTCTCCGATGGTGGGAGGACTGCGCATGTGGAGGAGGTGTACTGCGCATGTGCAGCCCCCCGTCTGCGAATTAGTTCGCAGAGACTCACAGCGGCAGCCTGATTGACGGGCTGCGCCGTTATTAGGAGGCGGAGCGGGAGCGTTCCTGGGCAGCGTTCCCGGAAACGGGTGTGTGTCGCTCTCATTTTCCGTGAGGGACGAGGCCAGGGTCTGCGTGGGTGCACACAGACTTCCTGACCCCGCAAGCTGCCAGGACCCGGTCAGGCTGCGGTAGGCTTCAGCTACTGCAGCTTGGCCGAAGGATCAACAATGATGATGATCCCAGGCTGCGACCTCAGTTGCAGCGCTAGGATCACGCAGATGCAGCATGGAGGTATCTGACACCTCCTTCTGTATTTGCATTTTAAATGGATGGAATTGCAAAGCCGCTTGTGTGTGGCTCTGCAAATCCGTCCATCTCTGTATCAGGCCCTATGACCTAAGGTTAATGAAGAAGTGCATGTAAACTTTTAATTAGGGGATGGAAGCAAACACGAGTAGTTTTTGCAACAAAATATAAAAGTACCAAATTGAACACACATGTTTGCAGCCAAATATCACAGGATTGAGTCGTTTCAGTCAGAGATTAGAATGACTGCACACAAAGATGGATGCCTCGCTTACCCCATCAGATGCCAAAAGGACTATACGGGACTATGGGCCTGTTTCATAGTTCTGCAATGGTTTGCGTACAATTCCAATGGTGGGAGACTGTGCATGCATATGACCTGTACTGCACATGTGCAGAACGGGTCCAGCGTCGTCACACACATTGCCCTCTAAGCCACAGTCTGAATGACAGGCACCTTAATACGGGGGACGCGTTGACCCCATTTTGCGAGTGCCGAGGCGTGTTTTATGTACAACTCTATAAAAGGCCCTATGTCATTATAGGAGTGCTGTCCGCCACAGAGCACTAGTGGGTCATAGATGGCAGATGTTATACTGGGAATACCTCTCCAGAGTCAGGCACTCTTTATTTAATTTATGTTTTATGTACATTCCTGTACTATAATACTGTTCTAGACTCTGCAGTCTGTCCCCAGACTATTGTTTTGCTCCATTTCTTGCTTTGGGTACATAGACCGATGTACGCTTTTGTGCTTTATATTGTGGGTGGCAGGGGAAGGGTTGGTATTATTCCATATGTGGTGTTCTAATCCTCTTACCGCCCGTGGCTGGACACTGCATCAATTATACTCCAATATGTTAATATTACCGTCCTCTTACTTAATGTATATACACTGTTATACTGGCTAATAAAGGGAACTATAAGTCTAAGCAGGCTCTGTCACAGGCCTTCTACTACACAAGGATGGGTTCAGTGTATTATGCCCAATTTTCTCAGTTTTGGTGATAATAAGGTTAGCATGTACAACTTTATATATGCCCTACCGCTTGTTCCCATGGCGCTCCCACCACCATTTTCCATAGAGTGGCATGTATAGAAATACTTGCAGCTATTCCAACAGTCTAGCCTGGGGATTTTTATTGTGTATATCGTTGATGCCTTGGTAACTCACATCCTATGTCTATTATCACAGTAGATTATGGAAAATCTCAACTTGTCCCTTATCTGCTAAGTTGCCTACAGTGTGATCTACTTGTCAGTTTCTGGTCAGTAAGGACAGACATTTAGTATTAACACACACAGATGGCCTGATTCAGAGCCGCAAGCAATGCGGCTGCAACTGCAGCCACATTACGTGATTGATTCGGACAGATCTTTGTGGCTGCTTTTACCCCGTCCCGACTATCAATATAGATGTGCACCAGCCCTATCGTGGGCCCTATACATTCGCGTGTGAGAACAGCCGTTCTGACTATCAATATAGATGTGCACCAGCCCTATCGTGGCCGCGTGTAAGAGCAGCCGTCCTGACTATCAGTATAGATGTGCACCAGCTCTATCGTGGGCCCTTTATATCCGCGTGTGAGAGCAACCGTCCTGACTATCAGTATAGATGTGCACCAGCCCTATCGTGGGCCCTATACATCCGTGTGTGAGAGCAGCCGTCCTGACTATCAGCATAGATGTGCACCAGCCCTATCGTGGGCCCTATACATCCGCGTGTAAGAGCAACCGTCCTGACTATCAGTATAGATGTGCACCAGCTCTATCGTGGGTGCAAGAGATATGTCTGAAATGGCCGGATCTTTGCATACGCACATCCCTGAATAGCCTGCAGTTCTGTATACAGATCACAACACACCCGCTTTAAGCTTTTGCTAAATGCAAGCTCCCTGTTGCCAACCAGTCTCACCCATTTAGCTGGGAGTGGACATCCGGCTGACTTCTGGGTGGCTTGGATCTCTGAATCAGGCCCAGTGTCTACAAAATGATGTAAGACCACTAAACTGTAATACTAACATTTTGTGTACTCCATGTACAATGGACAGTTCTTCATTATAGTGTATATAATGGCACAGATGCAGTCTTCCCTAACATAAACCCTATTTCCTCCAGGCTTTAGTGGCTGATGCTGCTACTCATTTGGAGAGTCTCAGGTCATTCAAGAATGTATCTGATAAAGGTTTACTTCTTGTGCCAGCTGATAAGACAGTGGAGATGAAAGCAAGGTATGACTAACCTTTCACCTTTTTAATTAACACTTCTCTGTACGGTGCTTAGTTGGCGTACTACGTTATACGGTAAGTGGTTTTTAATGTCTATTATAATTGCAGTGTTGCTGAGCTGAATGGGAAGCAGGGTAGAAACATATTTATCAAAGGAAAGAATACATTTTCGCTATTAATCTAAGGGGAAATCTTATAGAGCCTTGCTCTTGCCATACACTTGCTTCCCCATTTATCTATATGCTACAGTATACTGCATTTGACCCAGCACCTATGTATTAGCAGCACACGATTGGGTAACATATGGGCATTGCATCAAACAGCTGTGAAGCCTGGATGAACATTTATTCCCAACCACCTATTATAAAGACAGGAAGCTGGAAGTGCTGGTGAGACAGAGGTGGGGGTAAGACAGTGACTCTGAGTCCTTCTTCTCCCGGTCCCCATCTACATTGCAATTGCATAACGGTGTTCTGGATAGATGACCACACTGTTGTTGATCTGTTTAATACATGTGGAGATATTTGCTGAAAACACTGACTGTAAAGTTTTTATATTCAAGGATGGAAAAGATATTGGCTGCAAGCTTCGGTGTTCTTGTGGATTACCAGTGCTCCGGACATTATGTGCTCGCTCTCCTGGAGGAAGGTCAACCCAAGATAAAATCATGGAGAGTAAAATATAAATCACAGGAGGCTGTGGAGGCCATTCTTACCGATTACAAGGTGAGTAGTGAGAAACTCAGATCTAGGCCCGTATTCAATTAGAAGTGGAAAGTCAGTTGCCGGACCTTTCGCCGCCATCGCTGGTTTCAGGTGCGAAAAAGTATCGTGCGCGTCCCCGCGTATATCCGTATTCAATTCCAAATCGGCGAAAACAGGACCCTGCGAAAGGCAAACAGGCGAAAAGTGCTGTCATTTTTGGGGAAATCAGCCTGACACCCCCAAACAGATGCTCTGACATGGGGGTTCACTATGGGTACCCCCGATTAGCCCTGCTGAAGGTATTTGGGGTCTTTGAATGGTTTCAATAGGCGCTATTTAGCGTCTTTGGGACAGTGATGAAGAATAGCATTTAGACACTTTTTTGGCAAAATAAGTAGTTCCATCAAATTTGGGGTACATGACAATGGGTGCAAGCAAATTTTAAAGTTGCTAAAGTCAAGCATTACAAAGCGCCAAAAGCGCACCTTCAGCAAGCACCTGCAATAAAAAATACTCCTCCCCCATACTTCCAGGCCCCCCCAAAGGCTATTTCGCTAGTTTTTTATTTTGTACCCCCACTTTGATTTTTTTCGCCTATTTTTTCAAAGTTCTTTTTTGGGGTGTCTTTTGTGGGTTTTTTTTCTTCGTTTTTTTTTACGCAGTTAGTGTCAAGAGGGGTGTTCAAAGGGTTTAGAGTGGGTGCCGCAAGTTTGCACCCCAAAACCCCAATTCTGCACTTTGTTCCGCCGGGTATTCATAGGCAAAACTTTTCCGCGCGCAAACTTTTCGCATCGGCGAAAAGTCAGAATAATTGAATTATGGGATAAGTTGAAACCGGCGAAAATGACGTCATCGGCGAAAAAGTATCGCAGAAACGGACTTTTCGCTTCTAATTGAATTCGGCCCATAGTGTAATTGATTACACAATAGAATTCAAGAATTGTACTCTTATGGAAGCTCTGTTAATCTCTATAGTAACATATTATAGATTTGATGTTCCCAACAATTCAGAACTTTGTTGCCAAGACATGAGGAAAGTGTCTCCTGAGCTGCTGGGGTACTAACACCGCTAGAAGGTTCAAATCTGCACTAAAAGTGTAGGAACTAATCAGCAATGACCTTTTGTCTGTGTCGTGCAAGTTAGACAATGAAAGTAACTTTACTATTGGCAGCTAGAGTAATCCTATAGATTTGTACCTCTGAAACTTACTGACATATCGTCTCCGAGTTTCTGGGAGACGCCCCAAATCTGTGGAGTCCTCCTGCACCCCTGGGAGAGTAGACCAGCGTGACAGGGGCAGATGACACGATATGCGGCAAATCACATAATCATGGTCATGCCTCCCCGAGTCGGTGCAAAGTGCCGCCAATAACCTCGCCCCCGCACCTCCTACCTCTATGAGCACCATATAACTCTCACAGGGATTTGCAGGGCAAGATAACTGCCGTATGTGTATCCTGCATTGCCAGATAAAGTGACAAGTGACATTTTTGTTCAAATTTACTTTTTCCATGTGCAAATAATTTGAATTATATGTCTCATTTACATGTGTTTGGTTTAACAGCTTGTAAGTGCTGTAACAAACAACTGTCACTGTACACCGACTTTTAAAAATGAAAATAAATTTACTTTAGGTTAATTATTTGGCCAGAATATGAGATCATTGTGGCTGGTTTAGAGGTGCCCCATTATTTGTACACTTTCTAGTACCGGAAGCAAGCATTAAATATTGACACTAGAGAATTTATCAGTAGTCCGCACCTACAGATTATCTGCATAAGAACATAATGACTCTAAAATGTGAAGCACAAAAGTTCAGTAGATGCAATACTTGGTGTACATAGAGGGCCTGATTCAGAGTTGGGAATAGAGAGAGAGATAGCACTTAACTGTGTACCTGGACAAACCATGTTGCAATGCAAGGGGTGTAAATACATAATTTTTTTTTGCATGTGTGGTAAATACTGGCTGTTTTTACATGTAGCCCACAAATACTGCACACCTTTATTATTACTATACAATTTAGATGTCAGTTTGGACGCCTCCCTCCCAAATCTAAATCTCTCTGCACATTTTAAATCTGCCCCACCTGCAGTGCAGCATGGTGTCACCAAGATGATCAGTTGAGAGAGCGATCTCTCTATTCCCAACTCTGAATCAGGCCCAGAGTCACTGTACTGCATGCATCTATCCGTAATAATAATGTGTTACAATAATAAGACACTACAATAAAACTCATAGGGGCTGATTCTAATGCAGGGCACACACTAGACAATATTTTGTCCGATCCGGCGGATCGGAGCGACATATCAGGCACATCGTCTAGTGTGTACCCGCTATGTCGCTGACGATGCGTGCTCTCGCGGGTTGTCAGCGATAGTCTCTGTCCGTCCTACATGCAGGGCAGACGTGCAATGTTGTTGGCAAAGGCCATGCTGCCGAATGTAGCATGGCCCCTGCTGCTGGCTCCCCCGCCGGGTCCCGTCGCTGCAGATGCTGGGCTGGGTATACATTGTAATGTGTACCCAGCCTAAGGCCCGTATTCAATTAGCCGCGAGAATTTTGCCGCTGTCGGTGAAATTTACTTTTCGCCTACATCGCGTGTTTTTGATGAATTCACTTTTCGTGCGCGCCCCGTTTTTCGCCCTATTCAGTTCCAAAGGACGCAAAAACGGCACCCGGCGAAACTTAAGCAGGTGAAAAGTACTGTAAAAAATGGGGAAATCAGTCTGATCCCACCCCCCCCAAAAGATGTACTAACATTGGGGATCACTATAGATGCCCCCAATTAGCCCTAATGAAGGTAGCTGGGGTACTTAAATTGTGTGAATTGGTGGCAATTAGCACATTAGCACAAGTGGTGAAGAATAGCATTTTGCAGTATTTATTTGTGAAAATAAGTACTTCCAGCAAATTTGGGGTACATGAAAATGGGTGCTAGCATATTTGAAAGTTGCTAAAGTGAAGTTTTAAAAGACGTAAAAACATCCACCTGCTGCAAGCACCTGCAATCAAAACAACACCTGCCCCATACTTGGGGTACCCCCAGAAATTTGTCCCCCACTCTGCACTTTTTTACCCCAAAATGAAAGTAGATTTTTGGGGTGTTCTAAAGTTTTTTTTTTTTTTTCTTTTTTACATTTTTTGACACAGCATTTCAATGGGTGCTGGGGGGTTTTCCGAAGTTTTCACCCCAAAGCCGCAATTCTACATTTTTTTCCGTCTGCTATTCATAGTCAAAACTTTTCCGCAGATTACGTTGCATTGACTTTTCGCGTACGTGAAAAATGTTTGCAATTGAATATGGCTTAAAGTTTCCGCCTGGCGAAATGACGTCATCCGTGATACTTTTTCGTGGATTCACACTTTTCGCTGGCAATTGAATACGGCCATAAATCGGAGACAACCGTTTCCATGTCTGTGTCCTTTGCAGGTTGCACGTCTGATAATTTTTGCTAATGCTTCTATAAAGCCCTTCCCTGCCGTGCGTCTGAATGTGCAATGGCTGAGCCACTCACTGTCAGCCTCCATAGACGCCCAAATACCACTTGGCAGGTGCAGTTCCTCTGTATGAGTATGGCCTGCAATGTGAGTGGCTGGGCATCTCTGTACGCAAATGTTTTCAGCGACATTCCCGCAGCACTCCAGTAACACGCCCATAAGACGGATCACCTCTGTGTGTGCGCTAAGCCGCCTCCCTGTCACCGCACAGGAACGCCCACTACATTTTGATAACATTTCAGAGACCGCGCCACTTCTGTGCTAATCAGTCGCATCTCCCCCTCTGTGCACATACACAGTGCAGCTTAGAGGCATGTGCAGGAGGGAACAAATCTCTCCTCTGCTTCTGACATCGCTGCTGCATCCAGCTCACAATCAGGCCCATAGTACTATCTCCAAACCTATTACATAACCCCCCCATATATTTTAAGTTTCTTTTTATTGTGAGTAATACATTGAATGAGCCCCGGAAGGTTATGTACAGTTTGTCTATATGCCAATGACACCCACAGGTCAGGGGGTGATAGCAGGAATAGGGTTTTATATGAGTGGGCGGTGAGTTCATTCTGCATAAGGAGCAAGTAGGGTCTTTGTGTCACCATTCAGGTCACATGTGTATAATATATGGTATTTGGATTCTACCTAATTAGAATAGCGATAGTGTTGGCGATGTTACTGGGTGGTGCAGGCTGGGAGTGGAATAGTGTAAGCTTGTCCTGGTGCAGGTTATTATATGCCCTATTAGAGTATGGGTATGGTATGGGCTCAGTGCTCTCCCGTGGCTGGCTGCCCCTGTAAGGTCAATATTAGTTTGTCTCTTAATCTTATTTCATGTCTCTAGGAATTTGTTGAAGAAAAACAGTTCATGGGTCACCTGGAAACTGCTTTCCAAAAATTCAAAGAACTGTATAACCAGCTGCTGACAACAGAAGGGTATTGTAAGTAAATGCGAAGTTCAGGTTCAGCAATTATTTGCCTTTTGATTCGAATTTTTGTTGTTGTTTGATAAATAAAAAACAATCTATACAATATTTAGCATTATGTTACTAATATAGAAGCGTTAACAAGAATGTGTCTACACTGTTGAAATAACTTTTACATGATCGTAAAGCAAATATAAATTTAAATTTACATAGAAAGTCAACTAATTGTTTTTTTTCTTATGCTTCAGACAATATAGCTGCATGCGAAATGCTACGTTACAGTGCCAGCGGCTGTGACACTGTTACCTGGCGTTTCTCATGCAGATACACCCGCAGTGGCACACAGAACATAGGCATGCCGCATATCATTGTAATCAGCAGGAGCTGCTTGTGCGTCCTGTTCGCATTTTAAGGGGAAAAGTTGCATGAAAAGATGCTCGGTGCTACTAAAAGGGCTGGGAGGCTAGATGTATGTGTATACATCTGTATATACTCATGGGGGGTCCAGAGTCATCAGGCCTTTCATTTTTTATTTAATATATTCTACCAAACACACACAGACATGGAACTTTAAAGAGCAAAAATTAATAATTGAGGACTTAGGAGAGTTGGTGATAACTAGATCTGTCATCGTCTGCTCAGGATATTTGGTATAAGGTGTAGTTCTTTGTATCCGGTCATTAGTTCTACAGTAAAAAGGTAGGGGATGTAGTCAGCAAGCCAACGATCTAAATACCGACCGCCGGCTTCCCGACTCTCTAATCCCGGCTTGGTACTAATGACATGTCATTTTCCATACGCTGGAAGACCGACGCCTGGCATACTGAACGAAGGTAAGCCGGGCGCGGACAGCCTTACCTTTTGATGATTGGGATTTTCACCCTTGCCGGGCTGCCACTGTCGGGATTTGAACCATGTGGCCAGCGGTAATACCTACTACACCCAAAAGTAGACAATGTTTGGGTAGACACTGGAAGTTAGACAAGCAATAGGTCGATAGGGTCTGAAGGTCGATAGGGTCTGAAGGCCAACACACTAAAGGTCGACTAGTAAGATGGTCGACAGGTACAGAAATTCGACAGGATCATTAGGTCGACACACAAATGGTTGACACATGATTTTGTTTTTTATTATTGTTAGCGCTAAGCACTTATTGAAGGTTTAGGGTTAGGCACTTACTCCGACGGATAGGGTTAGGCACTTACCCCGACGGTTAGGGATAGTCACCAGGAGGGAGAGTTTGGATTAGGCACTTACTGGAGGGATAGGGTTATGGACTAGAAGGGATGGTTAGGGTCAGGCACCTACTCCGACGGTTAGGGTTAGGCACCAGGAGGGACGGTTAGGGTTAGGCACCAAGGGGAGGGTTAGAGTTAGAGTTAGTGTGAAGATTAGGGCTAGATAAAAAAATGTGTCAACCATTTATTTGTTCACCTAATGACCCTGTCGACCTTTTGTACCTGTCGACCTTCTTACTAGTCAACCTTTAGTGTGTTGACCTTCAGACCCTGTCGACCTATTGCCTGTCTAACTTCCATTGTCTACCCAAACATTGTCTACCTTTTTACTGTAGACCTAATGATCCACACCCATAGTTCTTATGGAAAGTCTAAAGGTGGGTACAACTAGGACGACGGATGGGCTGTCCGGTCAATCCGCTGTCCTATCTGACGATTGGTAAGTGCATACACATTTACCAATCGTCGGGCCGATGTGTCGTGCCTGACGCCACATCCTGGCATTGGCTGTGTTGCACAGCCAACGCAATATGTCTGTGGCCGTCGCCCACACGATATATTGGTTGTTCAATTGAACGGCCAATATGTTGGCCAGTGTGTACCCAGCATTAGGCAAGTATTGTAGGGATGGTGATGGTTGAGTAGGACTGCGCTCTGCTGTGTGGGCAGATGTGATATGTTAGTGGGCTGAAAGGTGTGCTATATGAGTGAGTCGGGTGCTGCACTCCCTGATCACAGGCATACCGGGTCCTGCGAAAAATTGGATAGAGACGGTGAGGTACGGAAGGTGCGCTCACTCTGTGGGTGCAATGATGATGGGGGAGTGTTGGACTGTGTATGTGGTTGCTAGTGTTTGTGGTGTGAATGAGTGGGGAGGGGTGGACCAATGGAATGACAGAGGCGGACACAAGGTGGGAGTAAATGGTTTTATTGGAGTAGTCACAGTGCTTCTCCTATATAGTCCCGGGCAACGAGGTGGGTGTGGTGGTGGGTGAGAGAGGTGGGGGGGGAGAGACTGGGGAGGTGGGTCGACCCTTTCAGGGGGCTCCTTTCCGTGCGGTTCAATAGTCCGGCACATTACCCCTGCTGGACACTATGGTCGACAGTCTTGGGAGTCTCAGTGGGTGAGGGGGGGAGAGCGAGAGGGGTATGGTATTGTAGGGACCATATGCTTGGATGGTATGCACAGCGGCACACAATGACAGATTGGAAGTATTAGATCACATCACCAGCTTGCAGTCCGTTAGTTGTTTTTTTTAATGTGTTTATGTTTTTATTATTCAGTGGATGACCCTGAAATCAATCAATCAGAACAGTACGAAGAGATAGAATTGAAGTATAAAACGTTTCTGTCATTGGTCCTTGACACAAGATCTACTTTGGAAAAAGTTTTAACCTGCTGGACTCAGTTTGAGAACAATATAAAACTCATAACCGCTTGGTTGGATGAACAACAGAGGATCCCTCCTGTTACTGTAAGTGCTTTCTACTGTTGTATGAAGACTCCGCGTTGTTTTGTATATTTTTATAGGGCTGCCTAGTGGAAAGTTTGGAATAGTTTAAAATAAATAAATACAAGACAATTATTAAAATATATCCCGATTTTCCTTTATTACTTAGTATAGTCCCAGTTTTTATTGTTTTAGTGACTTGTCCCTTTTTTTATACTAAATAACACGTACAGTCCAATTTTTCTTTTTTTTCTATTTAGTGAAAACAATTTTCACTACATTTTTTAAATAATATTGATAACTTAATAATTATTGGGGTTGTGTATTTAGAGCAGATAAATGACATTTCTAATTAATTATATTCAGTAAACATGTAATGGTGGTTTTCTTAGAATGCAGCCGGAGGGATGAGCTTAGAGATGCATCTGCACATTGCTGTAATTATAGTTGGAAGGCTTCCCTGGTTGCCTCATGTCACCCTGTCTAACATGACAGCTCCCAACTTGTCCATATGCATAGAGAATAGACATTATCAGCACACATTAAAATACTATAGATGTTCCTAAAATATTAAATGCATCTATAACCATTTATTTTGTGATGCATTGAAAACCACCTATGTAATAATTCTATTATCTGTTCCAAGTCTTTGTACAATATAACTTTTTTGTGGCCTCTAGTAGGGTTAAAAGAACGATGACTCGCACCACTGTACCTTTAGTAAAGTGGCCTATCCATTACCCGACTTTGCGATCAATCCGACCAAAACCAGGAGGGTTTGGTCACATTGTTCACAAAGTCTGCTAATGGATAACCGGTAAGGACCAGTGATGCGCGTGCACGCTGGGTCCTTGCCGACCCCGACTATCTACTGAACATGCCCGTCAACCTGACAACGCTCGTCAGGTTCGGCATGTTCAGAGATAGGAGGTCGGACTCCTGCACTGAATGATGATCAGTAAACGCCGTTCAGCGCGGGCACCGCACCTCGGCAACCTGATGGTCTGAACGCTAGACGTTCAGTCTTTCAGGTCGCCTATTGGATAGGCACCTTTAGAGAACGTAAATGGTAATTACATTAGTTACTTTTAATGTACATTCAATCTGGCAAACCATTATATTGCGATTTACTGTTCCTACTCACTGGTGTCTTTTACATGGGTTTTATTAGAAATGTTATTGCTATTATAATGCATTGATGAGGATCACTACAGACCATTATTCCTTAGCTTTTAAACTCTCTATCATCAGATGTCAGCCTAATCATATATTCATAAACGTATCTCTAAAATTAAGATACACCGAGTGAGATGTATCAAATCTTTGAGGGGGAGATGTATCAAGCCTTGGAGAGAGATAAAGTCGAGAAGTTGCCCAAAGCAGCCAATCAGCTTCTAACTGACATTTCATAAACTGTTCTAGATAAATGACAGTTTGAAGAAGTTGCCCAAAGCAGCCAATCAGCTTCTGTTTATCTCTCTACAAGACTTGATACATCTCCCCGAGAAGCATATATGATGGGGAAACGGCTTTGGGCCTGATTCAGACCCACTCGCGAGCGGCTGTACGCTCGCAAGTGGGTCGATGGTCTGCACTGAGCATGCGCACGACGGAGGGAGCTCCGTCGTGCGCATGCGCCAGACACGACGAGCGAAGGACTTTCCTTCGCTCGTTGTGTCCGATCAAAGGGGGCGTGCTGTCAATGTTGATTGACAGCACGCCCCCTTTGGTGGGCGTGCCGGGGGCGTGCCTCCCTGACGGGGGCGTTCCCACGGCAACGCCTCCCGTCAGAAGCCGGCCCACTGACATCACTAGTGATGTCAGTGGGAGTGATTTTGGCTCTGATAGAGCCAAAATCACTCCGGAGTTTGCGGTTGAAAACCTCAACCGCAGGCTCCGGCTCGCAATTTCGATGGTCGCGATGGTCACGACCATCGCGGCCATCAAAATGCACGCTCGTATAGCCTGTGGGTGGTGACCCACAGCTATACGAGCGTCCAGGAGGACGCTCCATGAAAAAGGAGCCCGGCCCTCATGCAGAGCGTGCGCTCTGCTCAGAGCGTACGGCTCTGAATGAGGGCCTTTGTTTTATTTCAGATTTGTTTATTTGAATAGGAGGATACCAAATCCATACAAAATATGGAGGGTGGGAAAATCCAAAAGAAAAGACCTTTTCACGCATAAACTGATAATATAATCTTCCATCCAGCATCCTAAAGCCAGGTAGACGATGTGTGTACCCAGCGATGGCACAGTATATTGGGTGGTCCGTACACACTGCACAATCTGGTGTACACCTGCACGATATGTCGTTCCCCTGCTGGATCCAGAGCATGGTGTTGGCCACCTGATATTGAGGTCTGCCTGTACTGTAGGCAGTTCTGAAGATGTAAGGAACGACGCACGGGAGCAAGCAATAGTGCGTACACAGTGGACGATATGATGTTACGATTTGCCTCAACGACAAATCGTCCGATATATCATCTCATGTGTGCATTAGCCCATAGCCCAGAACCTGATAAATGAATAACTTGAGATAATAAGACGCACTTTAAATGATAAACTAGTGGTTTAAATTCCGGTATGCATATAAACTGAATTCTTTCTTCTTTCCTGTCTTACAAGTCTTATGGTAGCAGTCTGTTTTTTGTTGATACGCATTTGTGTTCTGTTTTCGGCCCCGGTGGATCTTTGGCCTGGGAGACATGAATATGCTTCATGTTCCTCCATTTTAAGAAAAATAAATTATGGCTATAAATTGGACACATTATTTATTATACTTCTACAATAAGTTACTGACCATGAGGGAATTTGCTGGTCCAGCACTGGATACGATACAGCACAACATATCAAATTATTAACACATATTTGTATATTGATTACTATTGGAATTGATTATATGAAGTGCAAATTAATAGTACTTTTACCAACTGTTATGTGTAGGGCTTGCATGAGAATTAAATGCAAACATCCCCCGTCTGCCTACGAGAAAACACTTATGTATTTTCAGTAGCACATTTTAAGATACATGCAACCTTAAGTCTAGCATATACTGTAGATGAGTCTGAAACAAAGATTCGAGCGCTGAGCGCTCGCAAGCGGGTTGATGGTGCCCAAGTGCGCATGCGCACGACGAATAACGAATAACGACGGCCAAGCCGTTGTTATGGGTCTCGCACCAAAGGGGGCGTGCTGTCGATGTTGATTGACAGCACGCCCCCTTTGGTGGGCGTGCCGGGGGCGTGGCTGCCCAGACGGAGGCATTCCCATGGGAACGCCTACCGTCTGGGGCCGGCCCCACTGACATCACTAGTGATGTCAGTGGGAGTGCTTTTGGCTCTGATAGAGCCAAAAGCACTCCAGGGCTTGCGGCAGTGAGACCCTACCGCAAGGGTCTCGTCGCAGGCCCGATGGTCGCGATGGTCTTGACCATCGCGACCATCATTTTGGCCGCTCACTATAGCTGTGGGCAGGGGCGCCGAGAGGGGGGGGAGCGGGTACAGTTTACCCGGGCGCCGCCCCCCCCCTCACTTCCTCCCTCCCTCTGCAGCAGCTGTGTGCTGGGCTGCAACAGGAGATTGCTTGCAGCTGCTAAGTAGCAGCCACAGCAATCTCCTATGCCTGAAGGGGGGGAGCGATCACACTGATCGCACCCCCCACTGGCTTTGCGCCGGGCTGAGGGGCTCACAGCGCCCCCTCCCCGGCGCGCAGCGCCGCTTCGCGGCACTGCAAAACACTTTTTTTTTTTCAAGGGGGCGTGGCCACGCCTTCTGAAATTAGGACACCCCTCCCTCTTTACCGAGGCCCCGCGTGGCTCTCTACGCCCCTGTCTGTGGGTGGTCAACCACAGCTATGCGAGCCGCCAGGAGGCCGCTCCAAAAAGGAGCAGGGACGCCCCTGATTCAGAGCGAGCGCTCTGTCAGAGCGTCCGGCTCTGAATCAGGGCCTCTGTCCTCAAGGCACCCTAACAGTCCAGGTTTTGAGGATATCCATGCTTGACCACAGGTGACTTAATTAGTACCTCAGTCAATATGATTTAACCTCCTGTGCTCAACCATGGATATCTCTAAAACCTGAACTGTTGTGGTGCATTTCGGACCGCATTTTGGATACCTCTGACTTAGGTGCAAAATGTGCACCAGTTGCCTACACAATTTGAAGACTTTTTGTGCTTAATTTTTAACATGTAACCTACCTATTCCTATAAAACCATGAAAATCGGTGAGGAAACACATGATCATTGTTTGGGGTTCTGTTTTCTATTGATTCCATTGGCTGCATAGTCATTAATATTGACTCCGCCTTCAACATGGCTGCCTCCATTGCTTGTAGATAACATATTTGCTTTATGTAGTTTGGTGATTTTGACAGGGGCCACAGAGGATTTGAAAGTCCGTCACTTTTTACAGGTCAAGTGCCCCTTCAGAAAATTCTATTTGTCTGTCAGATTTGTTAGTTTTCAGTGACTTTAGATACGATCAGATATGACCTTATGTGTTTCCAAGGGCAGCAAAAATAAACCACTCTCTTTGGAAACTAGATTCCTCTGATCAGATCAGGTTTATGACAGCATGTCCAGTATGCTTTAATTTTACAAATACGCCCATAGTCACAGGCAGGAAAATGATATAAGATAATTTATTGAGAGCAGAATAGAGCATTTTCTTTTGTATTGCATTACAGACTTACACTATGCACACAGTGACCTCTCAGTCTCTGTACACTGATTGTATATTTGGAAATGAAACTGAGGAAAAGGTCATAAGAATAATGGCTAAAGAATTTTCTCACCAAATTAGTTTCATATTACGATGACAGATACGAAACAGATAATCCATACAATGGCTGTTATCTGCTATATAAACAATACTACATCCTGGCTATTTTGTCTGTGCAGAAGTGAGTAATATTTTGGTATACAAATTCAGGTTCCCATGGAGATTCTGTCCAAATGGAGATCGGTTTATACGTCTTTAAACAGAGACGGCAATTTCCTGATTGAGAGGACCGAACAAAAGATGGCTTCCAAGTTATCTCACAGACTGAAAGCCTTCAACAAACGATGGACCAAATATGTATGTTTCTTGGGGCTGTATGGCTGACAGTGATGGGTGGGAGATATGCATACACCGGGCATCTGATGTAAATTTTGTCTACACGACTTTATCAAACTCCTCAGCTTTAGCTGGTACAATAAAGTTACTGTGAACTAAATATTTAGAGGAAAGTGTTTTTAAAGTGATCAGCTTTATAATAGGACAAGGGGGGTTTAGTTTCACATTGAAGGCATTTGTTATTTTCAAATATTTTCATGAATTAAAAATTTCATAAAGCATGGTATGAAGAAATAAAAAAATATGACTTTGCTAGAAGGTAGTGCTTAATTGTTTATGCATTCCCCTTTTCATGACAAACAGAAGATCATTCCTTAGACACTGTACAAAGTAGATCTGATACAGGACAACAATCTCAAATGATAAATCATAGTATGTCAGTTAGTTTTCAGCAACATCCCTGACAATGTCCTTGTCCTATCCTCTAAAGCCGGCTATACACTGTGCGATTTCGTAACATTCAGATGTCTTCTACGATTTCCCTTGGGATCCCTCCCTTGAAATTCTCTATACGATTTGTCAAATGGTGTATACGATTGTACATACGAGCATACGATACCGATGCGTCATGTGTATCACATCGTACACGATAGGTCGAAATCTTGCCGCTTTACCATAAGATCTATGATGCAGAATTACGATGGTGGGGACACGCATCGTCATCGTAATCATACAAATGCTGCACACGATGGACACGATTGGTCGATACGATTGATCTAAATCGGCCATGTCATGCAAAAAAATTGCACAGTGTATGGGCCACATTAGTTAGAAAATAATTCAGACATATAGTTTCATAGCACAGCATAGGAAAACATTGGATTGTTGCAGTTGGGAGGATAGCATGTGGTTGCTGACAGGTGTGACCCCACCTCATCTCCCCCCACCCATCGTCTCTCTTTCATTTCTGTCGTCCTCCCATCTCTCTTTCACATCTGTCATCCTGCCCCCTCTCTCTTTTGCCTCTGTCCCTTTCTCCCAATCTCTTTATTCTGTGTCCCTCTCCTCTCCCTACTCCCGCTCTTTCACCTGTGCCCCCCTTTACAATCTCTCTCTCATCTCTGTCCTTTCCCCCAGGTAAGGAGGGAGGTAAGGTTGCGCAGGGTGAGGGGGGTGGTGCTGGCTCCAAGCGCTTCTAGTACTGGCTGGTACAGGTGAGGCTGTGGATGTGTCTAGCTGGCAGCCAGTGAGAGCTGTGAGGGAGTAAGGGGGTGCGGCCTCCCTGCAACTCAATCATTAAAAACCATTAATATATTTGTGATTTTCTAATTCACTTAGTTGTTTGTTTTTTTTGTGCTGGCAAAGTATTGTCTGTGACTTATGCACCTATATAATAATATATCCACTTCAGATGAAGCAGTATGAGGAACTGAAGGAGGACGGAAGTGGCAGCAAAACTCATCAAGATGTGTGTGATGACACAAACAAGGTGGGTCCTATGATGTCCCTACCTGCAGATATCAGTACCGGTATAAATAACCCAAATTATGTAGCAACCTTATATACTGTATATATATATATATATATATATATATATAATTTAGTAATAAATGAAGACACAACACAATTAGTGGCATTTAAAATTGGTCAGCTTTATTGATTAAAAACAGTATGGTGGCCATAGAAAGAATAGCAGCTACTGTCTTCAATGACCATTTGTTTTACGCAAGATGCCAACCACGTGAAGTGAGAGGTACCAGTACAGATAAGGCAAGTTCAACCTACTGACCCCAGTATGGTATAATCATCCTACCCTTTTTAAGGGGGAACACGCCCCTAATTGCTGCATTTAGGGGCGTGTTCCCCCTTACTTCTTTTTGTGCTGACAAGACACAAAAAGAAGGGGAGGAAACCAGAAGAAAGGCAGGATTACTGCGAAACTCCCCCAAAAATTCATAAAACCACTCCCACAGCACACCCCTTATCTCTAATAGGCTCAAAACTTTCTAGCCACAGATGAAGGAAATTTTAACCCTTTACAGTTACCCTGACCTAGGGGATTAAAATCCAGTCGTCCCATAAAGGTCCCTCCACTGTTCTGAAGCCATCAGATGTTTCAACGGGTTTGTACATGTCAGACTATACCAATACTCTATTCCTCAATTTAGTTATGTTAACGGGGATATCCACTACAAGATCTGAAAACGACTGCATGAATACGACATTTTAATCGTTCAGTCATTTGTCAGTCTGTGATGAGCCTGCACTGAACGAGCAGGCGTTCAGTGCAGGGTCATCAATCATCTGCAAACATGCTGAACCTGACGATATAGTCAGGTAGACCAGCATGTTTGCACGATGATAGATGTCTAAAGGACCAGCGGGCATGCGCATCGCTGGTTGTTTTAGACACTTTTGCAAACGATTGAACGATCAAATGATCGTTATCGCTCAATCGTTCAACTTAATCATCTAGTGGATGGGCACCTTAAATGTTTAAACATTCCCTCAATGTTACGTGACATTGCCTGGCCCAATCTCTGGTGAGTTATGTAAATAGAAAAGGTGGTTGATGACATGTGGATGGGCGGAGATAAGCGTATAGTAAATTAGTGACATATACGATGAAATTGGTATCAGAAAGAGAGAAAGGGCACTGGGAGGACATTGCCAGAAAAAAGAGGAATATTACATGCAGCAGATGGGATGGAAAACATTGTAATGAGGTAAAGGGATGTAAATGATGTGGAGGAGGCATTTGCAGAGACATCTTTGCTATACTCCGTCATTCCCACGCCTCAGACAGAAGCGAGTTCTGCCTTAGCTCAGAGCTGACAAAAATTTGGGTCCTGCCCTATAATTAAAATAGGATAATACAATTTCCATGCACAGTTATAAATAAAATATTTTAAAAATCTGAGAATAGTATAACTGCTCTCTTTATTAAATAATTATATTTTTATCTTCTGCAAATAGAATCTTTACATTGTGCCTATAGGTTGCAGCCCTATAACTTCTCTGGTTATTTAAGCCAATTTTTTTCATTTTATCTGGAGGAGTAGCACTATGGTTATAACATGGAATTTACACTATAAGTGAGATACTGACCCCCAGATTAATAATCATTTTTTCCAGGAGCAAGCGTCCAAATTGGGTTTTGACCAGGGCCCTACAGAACAGCATTTGACAGAACAAGACATAAAACGAAACTTTGAGAGTTCAAAAAGTGACCTAGAAACATATATAACGAAAGCCATGAGCCTTCTTGGACAGAAATTTCCCCCTGAGGAGTTCATTTCACAGTATGAGGTTTGTGTTCTATTCTTTGCCATTCATGTGTTTCTGTTATACAATTTATGTCTTAGCGTTAATTCTTGACAGGATCTGGCAACCATGTTATTAGATTTAATCTCATTTTAGCTGTCTGGCAGTAGGAATATTCAAAATGCTAGGCCTTGTATCCGTGTACGTGCCGCACAAAGACAAGGCACTCAGTTATCAAAGAACAATAGTAAGAGCGATGGAAACTCATCTTTTAAATTAAGATAAAACACTTGGGCTGCCTTTATTCTCAGATGCTTTCTATTGGAAAAGTGAAACGTCACTACATGTTCACTAAGAGTAATTTAAAAGAGAACTTTTTTTTTTAACACAAGTCCATAAATCCGATAACATAAGGGATAATTCTTTTTGAGTTCTATTCAAGGCTGAAAAATTATATTTTTCATAGGAAGATATTGATTGACTTGTACAAATCATATGCTTGTAGATTTTGTTTGGCAAGTTTATCTCTATTAAAGATTATTATTATTTTTATTCTTTATAGGGCGCCACATGTGGTCCACGGCACCATACAATGCGCATACAAAAAGTACAGTACATAACAGGACATAAAATGCATTCAAAAGTACAGCAAGGCATAAATGCTTAGAGAGTACAGTACAAACATAATAAGACAATACAATATATACATGGTTGTCAAAACTACATTTCAATGTAAAAGATCGCTATAACTAGGCAACTAGCACTGGCTGAACCTTTACAGCAGCTGATGGAGACAGCAGAGCCAGTGATTTTGATAGGAATTCCAAGATGATAGCGTTTGCCAGAAAGGAAGAGTATAGGAGGCCCTGCTAGTGAGGGAATGGGTATGAAATCCCGGCAGTCGGGATGCTTGCGGCATCCCGATGCTCAGGATCCCAACAAGGATCGGGTAAGTATACTTACCCTCCCCCATTCTCCCCTAACCATAACCCTCTGTTTCTACATGCTAACACTATCCCTCCCCCCACCCCATTAGGGCAATAGATGACTGCTAAACGGTGGTGGAAAGGGTGAAAAACTTGAATGGCGTGAACCTCAAAGGTGGAAAATGAGTTTATGATAGGAATGTGCAGATAAGTTTATCAACATGTTTAGAGTATTGCTGAATATTACCCACTCTGTGGATATCTCTTCCTCGTGATTCAATACTTTCCTTTAAGCTCCAAGCTTTGAAACATTCCCTGAAAACTAACGCCTTTGCCTAATCTGATCAAATTCCCAAATCACCTTAACTTCCTTTTCTACCCAAAAACTTCCATCCTACATATTTCCTTTGAAACTTCCTTATATTCTCCTCCAATACTCAAACAAGCTATTGAAGTTAACATTGTTGTGTAACTAGATCATACAGTATAACAACATTAAGCACTTTTTCCAATTCCAATCTGGCATGACCAATATGCAATCAGTGGCCCCCCCATGTAAATAACATCTATATTCCTAGAGATTATACACTTGCAAGCAGGGCCCTCTTACTGTTTGATGTCTATTGGCCACGTCGACCATTTGACCCTGTTGACCTTAGCCCATGTCGACCTTTTAACTGTCGACCGTTTGACCCTATTGACCTTTTGACCCTTTCTACATATTGCCTGTCGACCATTTGGTGTCCATCTATTGTCTGTCTATTTACTGTAAATCTTTTAATCCACAACCACACAATGGTTGCTTTCATAGTAATTGGACAAGGAGGTGTTTCCGAAAGTGGGATGAACAGTGCCGTTCATCATTGCCAAGCCATTACTCCAACTCAGCTCACTGGATAGGAGCTATTCACAAAGCCACATTCCGTGGAAGACTCCTTCCTGGCACCATTACTGTGAAATCAGTCAGAGCCAGATTAAAAATGGGGCAGAAGGAGCTACAGCGCATCATCCGCTACAGAGCTAGTCTGGCATACAGTCGGCCATAAGTATTAAAATTGTATTTCTAGTTTTCTCACAAAATTTAGCAATTTTTCTTTTTATGTATTTAGGAAGACAGTGGGTCTATGGTGTAAGGCTTGTGCTGTACACACCCACGTGGCTCTGGCCACACCCACACCCACACATCACTGGTCACAGCTCCTGCCCTTCTCCGTAATTGGTCCTTAAATATATCCAGCCCCAGACACATCTGGCCCTAAAATCAGTGATTGGCAATGTTAGTTAAGCGTAGTTAGGGCCTCATTCAGACCCGCTTGCTAGATACGGTCGCTCGCTCCCAGCGTATGGAAATTCAGTTGACGTTAAGGCAGTCACTCTCACGGCAAGGCATAAACTCATAAACTCTCCTGTCACTCATTCCTCTCGGCTGTCTTTACAAGGCGAGTGAGCGCATCCTGATCGCTCGTACTAGTTTGCGCACGCGCACTGCGAACTATAAGCATGCGCACATTTGCAAACATCGCCAGCAACGAGCGATCGCTTGCTAGCGAGCAGGTCTGAATCAGGTCCTTAGTTCACATCTGTCAATCATGCAGTAATAGGCATTTCATTGTTACTACATCTGCAAACAAGAGCCATAACCTGCCAGATATCTTACTGCATTATTCAGTCGTCACTTCTCTTTTCTAGAAATCGCTGAGCAAGTTTGATGGCCAAAGCCTTGACACATTTCTTAAAGCCGCTGATCAAATGAAAAACATTTCATTATCTGCCGAAGAGAAGTTGGATGTGGATGATGTTAGCAATGATCTTCGACTTAGGTGGAAGGTGAGAAATTTTTTTTATTTTAGCCTCTCACATGGTCCTACAGCACGTTAGCCTCTCACATGGTCCTACAACACGTTAGCCTCTCACATGGTCCTGTTCTTCACTTTGCTCCTGTATTACCTCAATATGAAAACAATAAATGAGAGAGTTCACGCTGGATTAGCTTGTTTGTGCTTTATAAGCTTTTGGTGCAGCTTTCTGTCATTGACTATATTTTCTCCTTGCAAAGTGGGTTATGCATCTGTGAAATGTACCGCAATTCATAAGTTATGATAGAAAAAATTATAATTTTCTGCTATTCAGAATGATAACTGTATCGTATTGTTGGTTAGTAATAATGTATATAACCTTTGGGCTAGTCGTTCCTTTTCTATGCTGGGTGGAAGTCGCAGTTCCACAACTGATATTGTGCTGTAAATAGTTCTGTGTTCCATGTTCTCCAGTTAGTGCATGAAGAGTTGGAATCTTACGTCTGTCAATTAAAAATCCACATTGAGAAGAAGAAATTTGATGACCTGTCCCGCAAACTGGAAAAGCAGATTTTGAAGGAGAATAGGAGTATCGGTGCTGTGAACTTGGAGGAATTAATCAGAGAACATGAGGTAACTATATTTAGCCGAGGAATGTTAAGTAAAATGTGGATTTTTCCTCTGAATCAGCATAAACTGGAAATATGGGCCTCATTACTCCCCCCTGCAAGCAGATGCCATTGATGCTGCTACCGCCATCTTACCCTGGAGAGCATTGAGTAGTGGAAGTGTCTTATCAGATTGTCGGGTGGGCGTTGATGGGATGACATGTGACCATCTCACGCAGCAAGGTGTATTCCGTATTCTCCAAGCCGTCACAGCAGAAAAATAATCAGTTGCAGGTGTTGGGTAACGAGGGTGGTTAATATACAATATTGCACAGGCAAAAGAAAAAAGAAAATTCTCTTTTAGGGGCACTCTTTGTAAAGATTCAATGATATGATTATAAGTATATAAAAAATAACTTTTATTAGATACCTGCTATAAAAATATTACGTAATGTGCAAGATATATGTGTATCACGATTGGTGCCAGATGGCAAATTTTCAATAATTTAAATAATAGGCGAAAATATATAAAATAAGGAAGTATTGACCTTGAAATAATACGGTACTTCTTATCAATTCCGGTCACAAATTATGACTCTATGATATTATGGACTATAAACATTAATGATTGAGGTTAGAGGAAATTAATAATTATGTGCAAAAAAAGGGGAAAAGAAAAGTGCAAGTAAATATAAACAAGTTCTCATATAATTTGCTGATAAGTGCAGCAAAGGAAATATTAAGATGGTGAGTAACCAATTGATATCTTAATTATAACCAAATTGCATGTTTACTTAATGATAGCAGCAAATAGGATGAGATATCAAAATAGTATTAAATATTGGGGATGGTAATCAGATGATATTCAATGTATATGAATCAATCTCTTAAAGTCAACACTTTAATATCATCACCCATCAAATGATACTGCACATATCCCTTAAATGAGGTAGTAAAAGGGACTTAATAAGAACCAATATTGCACGTCTTTAATATTTAGCAGCCAAAAGAGGTAAATATCCCCGATAAAGCTTATCGATGGTACTCAATCAGCGTTATTGCACATCTCCCTTTTTATAGCTGCCACGATGAATAGAAAAAGAAACAGAGTTATTTTTTATATACTTATAATCATATCATTGAATCTTTCCAAAGAGTGCCCCAAAAAGGGAATTTTCTTTTTTCTTTTGCCTGTGCAATACTGTATATGTACTAGTAATATATTTATTCCCGGGAGCATCACCAACAAAATTACATTCTATTAGCAGTTCACCCAAGTGATTTATTTGTATTGTTGGTTCATCTGCATCTAATAATTTGTCACGTTGTTTATACAAATCCTGTGCATTAATCTCTTCCCTGATCCCTTTTCCCTACCTTTTAAACTAATACCCCTTTTACACCGGAGCTAAAACCCGGGTTATTGCAGGGTTAACCCAGGCAGCTCCCTGGTGTAAAAGGGGAGAGGGTTGGATCGCCCTGTCGAGTGACCCGGCAATCCAACCCAGGTAACTAGCAGGGTTTAACACGGGCGTAGCCCGTGAAACCCTGCTGTGAGAACAGCGCACTCCGGGTCACGATGACCTGGAGTGCGCTGCTAGCCGGCCGATTGGTCCGGCTTCAGTGGCGCTTGGAGATGACGTCATCTCCAAGCGACCACTTTCACTCCGCAAGAGCCGGGTCTATGCAGACCCGACTGCGGTGCGAGCGGCGCCGACTCGGGAATATCCCGTGTCGGCGCCGGCAAAATTCCATGTCTGATTCGGATAGGAACTTTGGCCCTCATTCAGAGCCACTCGCTATTTGCGGTCGTTCGTTCTAAAACAAGGGGTGGCTATTCAAATGAACCGTTCGCTGTTTGCGGTCTGTTCACGCCTCTATGTCTGAACGAGCGAACAAAACTTGCGTTCGTTTTTTGGAAAAATACGCCCCCTGGCCGCTCGCATCCTACGTCATGTCCGCTATTTATTAGATTAATCGAGTACATCGACAAGGGTATGAACTGCTCGCTATTCTTGTGGTTGGTGTTTGCTACCACAATTTTGCGAGCAGTTCTGACTATAAAATAACCCAGTGACGTGGTCAATGACGCTGCTGTTTTAAATATGCACACCCATAAAACGCCCGTTTTGACCTTTAAGCACGCCTGCGTTCTGATTTCCACTCCCCATTTTCAAGCACCTTCCCCTGTTACCACCCACATACGCCTCTTTCTGTCACTCAAAATAGCAGGCATTCGCTATTTTGCGAGCACATGAATTTCGGCCGCACTGACTGGTTAGCGCATGCGTATAACGATCCGTACGCATGCGCAGTTGGGCTAACATCGCTCGGAACGAACGAGCGGCCGCTTACGAGCGGCTCTGAATCAGGCCCCTTGTTCCAACTCCGGGTCAGACCCGGAATTTAGGTGGAAAAGGGGTATTAGGAGGGTGGTTGTAAGGTGACATTGGTGTCAGCTCAGAAGCAATGGCCAAAGTCAGCTCTGTTTTTATATATATATATATATATATATGTATATATAATCTAAGATATTTTGTTAGGAAGATGTTACCACTGTCATTAATAATCAGTATGACATAAGAATATCGGCAGATTACACTTGTGGGTTAGTTTGCGACCTTTGGACTCTCTTTAAAATAAACACGCAGTCGACCTATCTAAAATATCGAGCGCTGTTTGCTTTACAAGGAGGAGACTGTCATGACGGGCTTTGACCTTTACAATGTAGTTCAAAATTTCAGTTAAAACAAATGTGTGAGTAGAATGTTAGTTTCTGGGAGAATACATGGAAATTGTGCACGTTGAAGGAATTTGTGTGATTTCCAAATAAAGACATTCAATAGCCGAGTTGCTCATCCATCTTAAAAGGAACAACTAAGTTACAGCATTCTATAGTTTTGCTATATGAACCATGACGTCTGTCCTGCAGCTGTGATAATGAGTGAAGTGTAAATAGTTTCCCCCTCTCCTCCCATTACAGTCAGCTAATGCAAATTGCCACATCTTAAGCACACTGTATGTATGTGAGATGATGGAGGACACAAAGTGTATAATGCAGGGTTCTCAACTCCAGCCCTTAAGGACCTCCAACAGGTCATGTTTTGTGGAGGTCTGTAATCAAGAACATGTGAGTTATTCTGTTTTGCTGGGGAAGTAATTATCCCACCTGCTTCCCCAGACTGAAATCCTCAAAACATGACCTGTTGGAATAAACTGTCTATGGCGCGATTCCGCTGATGTGCGCATAAAGATGCACTGTAGGTGGACCATCAGCCTGACTTTTGGACAATACCGTTTCACCATGGCCGCCAGGGTCAGTGGAACTGCGTCTTCAGACACAGCTGCTGACATCAACACACCTGCGACTTGTACCCACCTCCCTAACGAAATTGCATGGTTCTCCATGCAATTTCTTTCTGCGTCTTCCCGGTGGTAAACATCAGGACGCATGCACAGAGGTAAAACATCAGACACTTGCTCCCTATGTTTTACCTGCGTCCAATTCAGAATCACCCGCAGAGCCTCCATACTCCGGTTAGAATTTTGAACCGAAAACCCAAATGCTGTGAGCTGTCATTGGTAATCATTCTGCAACCCAGTTGCCAATTTATGGAATATACATTTGTATCACTCTGACGCCATAACTCTGCGTAGACTGCATATTTGAATTTACACACAAACACATTACCATTAATGTCATATTACTGCTTAGTCATTTGAGCTTTTTGTCCTCTATAAGCAACCCTTTAAAAGTCAATAATCATAAATTATACTTTGATAATCCTTTCAGACCAGTTGTGTTTCTCTGTATCCTTATAATGACAGATGTATGGTAAGCCAAGTGATGTGTAGAATACTTAAAATAAAAGTTGCCTGTGACCCGCCGATGTTTGAAGGCCCCCATACATTAGAGATTGATTGTAGCAATCGTGCAATTTGCAATCGATTGTGTATAAGAATCTTTCCCTTTTTCAATCGACTGTGGCAATTCTGCAATCTGCAATCGATTGAAATGGAAAGATTTTTATACACAATCGATTGCAAATTGCACGATTGCTACAATCAATCTCTGATGTATGGGGGCCTTTACTCTGTGCTGTACTTCCTCAGATTGTCTTCTCTGATAATGGCTGCCAGGGAGAGCTGAGTCGGTGCCTTCAAGCCATGGAAACATTGAGCGTCAGGCCCAGCACAAGGGCTGATTCTGCCACAGTAACCAAATTCATTTCCGAAAGTACACAAAAGAAGCAAGATCTTGAGAAACAGGCAGCTGAACTGTATGTTAATTTACTGTCTCATAAGGAAAAAGTCTACACAAATGAGTAAGTACAGTATTATATTGCTGATCAATGCTTATGTTACCCCGTAAATGTAATAACATTGAATATTCAATATTGAATCTACTTTTTATTACAATTTTCCAAGAGTTTTGGTGCTCATCCTAAACTTACTTTCATATGAATTTCTTTGGTTTCTTTTTTGGGGCGTTGGGGCTTTTAGTGAAATATTATGTTGTGCATATTTTCTATACATGTTATCTATATAATAAGTGAGAAAGTGTGTGTGTGTGTGCGCGTGTCTGTCTGTTTGTCCTTTATGCACGGTCAGAGTTTTTTAACTGGCTCCACCAAATTTGGCTTGGTGGTGTAGTCCAACCAGGATTAGGTTTTTGGCTATGTTTGGAGTTTGTCAGGGCCATGGTGATCTACATGGTGCCCACCTAGTAGGCCGTGGAGTGTCTGATTTTAAAATTTAGTTTAAGCAAGTTTGCTCAGGATGTCTTCCAGTGCCTAAAGGTGCATATCCACTTGCCAATAGAGGAACAACAGTACGATTACATCATTGTAATCGTACAGTCATTCCTCATCCTGTAGGTGCCTACACTGAACGATATGTCGTTCAGTGCAGGCACCCTCCCTCATCGCTGAACATGCTCAATCTGTCGTTATTGGCAGATTGACCTGCATGTTCAGGCGATGACTGATGTCGAAAGCGACCAGCGGGAGCGCACATCGCTGGTCGTTTTCAACATTTTAATGCACGTTTTGTGAACGATTAATGAGCAATGGAACGATAACGATGTCGTTATTGTTCAATCGCTCATTTTAATTGCCTAGTGGATACGCACCTTAAAATTGCACTGATCTGAAGGCACAGGCTGATATGTACCAGTGGGGGGCAGGCAGAGCTCCAACGGAAGAGAAGTGAGTCAGAGGATCAACTGTCACACTGCACCTGCACTGACATTTACTAATCTCCTCCAAGCACATTTTCATATGCGATGGTCTCCAGTGTTGGTCTGCAATGTAAAAAATGAAGGCTGCAGATGTACTTCATGGTCCATTCTTCAACCTGGGAAATGCTGGGTATCCCAGCTAATTCTGTATATTAGAAACTCCTTTGACATACTGTATTCATGCTGTAAACATCGTGCCAGTGTGATCGGAAATTGGCATTCATCTACCTCTGCCTTGACCCAGACATTTTTCTAATTACTAGTTACAAATAGAGTTATATGGCGCAGTCTTTTGTCCCCTTGCCTTATTTAATCTTCATAACTGAGGTTAGTGTGACTACTTTTCTTATGTACGTTATAGGGGCACATAGGAATAATCAGGTATGAACATTACAACCAGAAGGTGTCATACCAAGAAAGGACAAGCCTGATGTATTAGAAAGTGGGCGCTGGTCCTGATGTATTATAGTGGAGGCTCTGGTTCTGATGTATTATAGTGGAGGCTCTGGTTCTGATGTATTAGATAGGAGGCTCTGATTCTGATGTATGAGAGAGGGAGCGCTGGTTTTGATGTATTAGAGAGGGTGCACTGATTCTGATGCCTTAGAGAGGTGGCACTGGTTCTGATGTATTAGAGAGGTGGCGCTGGTTCTGATGTATTATAAAGGAGGCGCTAGTTCTGATGTATTAGAAAGGAGGCGCTGTTCTGATGTATTTGAAATGAGGTGCTGATGTATTACTAGGGAGGGGGCGCTGATTCTAATGTGCTGAGAGGTGGCGCTGGTTCTGATGTATTAGAGAGGTGGCGCTGGTTCTGATGTGTTATAGAGGAGGTTCTGGTTTTGATGTATTAGGGGGTGCTGGTTCTGATGTATTAGAAAGGAGGCGCTGGTTCTGATGTATTAGAGGAGGTGCTGGTTCTGATGTATTAGGGAGGGGCATTGGTTCTGATGTATTAGGGAGGGGGGGCTGGTTCTGATGTATTAGAGGGGAGGCGCTGGTTCTGATGTATTAGAGAGGAGGCTCCAATTCTGATGTATTAGGGAGGGGGCTGGTTCTGATGTACTAGAGGTGGCGCTGATTCTGATGTATTATAGAGGACGTTCTGGTTCTGATATATTAGGGGGTGCTGGTTCTGATGTATTAGAGAGGAGGCTCTAGTTCTGATGTAGAAGAGAGGTGGCACTGGTTCTGATGTATTATAGAGGTTCTAGTTCTGATGCATTAGGGGGCGCTGGTTCTGATGTATAATAGAGGAGGTTCTGGTTCTGCAGTATTAGGGGGTGCTGGTTCTGATGTTTTAGGGAGAAGGCGTTGATTCTGATGTATTAGAGAGGTGGCACTGGTTCTGAGGTATTATAGAGGAGGATCTGGTTCTGATGCATTAGGGGGTGCTAGTTCTGTGGTTCTGATGTATTAGAAAGGAGCCGCTGGTTCTGATGTTTTAGGGAGAGGGCGTTGGTTCTGATGTATTAGCGAGGTGGCGCTGGTTCTGATGTATTATAGAGGAGGTTCTGGTTCTGATGCATTAGGGGGTGCTGGTTCTGATGTATTAGAGAGGAGGCTCTGGTTCTGATGTATTAGAGTGGTGGTGCTGGTTCTGATGTATTAGATAGGTGGTGCTGCTTCTGTTGTATCAGAGAAGTATTTGAAGTTTCATTATTGCCTATTTTTCAAGTAACTATAAACATTGGCCTAAGCAGTGGTAGAAGTGGACCAGGCGTAAACCAGGCACATATTCTACTGATGCCACTTACACACTAGCTTGCGATCGTTGCACCTTTGCATATACGTGCAATTGCTACTTTTTATTTAGTGAATGTAACTTGCATCTGCCTTCTGCAGCGCAGTTGCAGCCAACTCTGCGTGAGTCCCTTGTTGTCCATCCTCCTGGAAGCAGGTCCTGTGATGCAGCTTTATGTGTTCTCCAAAGGAACATGAGAAATAAAAGCATTAGCTTTGAAAGCTGGCAATATCTTTAGGAAGTGCCAAACAGTAAAGTGATCTTTGTACAAAGGGGTCGATTCAGACTCTGTCGCTAAGCTGCGCTCTCTCGCAGCCAAAAGGGGCCGGGTATGCAAATTCCGCGATCGCACTGTTTGGTGTAAGGATGCCCTCTATGTATTAGGGAGCGAAGGCCGGTAAAAAGACGCCCACTTTTCTTTTTTAACACACATCATCTCCAGGAAATGTATGTTTAATCAGAGCCATCGGAGCTGCAAGCAGCGCTTGAGGTAGACCTTACCCCGCGGCAAGCACTGTGATCACTGCAGGCTGAAATACAACCAAGTGACGTGTACAATGACGCTTCTTTGCTAATTATGCACACCCATAAAACTCCGTTTTGACGCCCAGACACACCTGCGTTTGCAGCACCACTCCCCCGTTCATAAGCACCTTCCCCTGTTACCACCCACGAACGGCACATTCTGTCACTCAAGGTAGCGTCCAGTATGTGTGCTACGAGCGCACGATTCCCAGACGCAGTGACTGGTTCGCATATTGGTATTTTGACGCATACGCATGCGCAGACGTGCGATAATCGCCCATAGCATGTGTCCGCAGCTTAGCGACCGGGTCTGAATCTGGCCCAAAATTCATCCCAATGTTAACATTTCAACAGATTTATCTGCAATGGGCAAAGATAACAAAATTTCATTTACAATGACAGTCTATCTTCTCTTCACTTTTCCATAAATATTCATTAAAACATATAAGCATTGTGCATAAACAACTTTCTTGGTCAATGTTAATTGAATATAATGGTGCCGCTAGTGGCCAATTATCATGCAGACAGAATACTCAGATTAGCATTAACTTTTCAACCAAACTTTTTTCAGACATGGGAGAACACTCATTTTATGCAGCAAATGTTTATGGAATGAGAAGAAATAAAAATATATTCAGTTATAATTACCTGCATACAGTTTCAAGTTTAAAGCTGCACTACCACCGAAAATGTCCTACATGTTAAAATGGCTGCAGAACGGGCGAGTGGTTGGAAGGACCAAAGAGAATCAACATTATATGTGATTTTGACTTCTCATTGGACCAACCTCTGACACACACCTCCAGTAAGTCTCGCAGCTCAGCTATGAGACTATCCACAGAGACTGGCTAAAAATGGATGCAGGGAACAGCCCCCAGGCGCTTGGGAGCGGGGCAGAACTGTAATGCTCCAATCCCTCCCTTGGTGGCAGCACAGCTTAAATTTGCTCAAAAGACTGGTGCATTTTCTTATAAAGATGGGCATTAATTATATTACTTGTATCACTTTTTGCAGTGTTGCTTTGAGTGAAAATGGAGTGAAGCCCGGTGTCTGCAAGCTTATTGGTACATCATCTTCACAAGAGGTACAGAACATAGAAAGTATCTATTGGTCCGTGACACTTGAATATATAGCTTCACCTGACTGTTTTGTGCTACACAATTCCTTTAGTCAACCTTATGCTTGGTTCACAGTAGACGATTTCTTGGATGATATGGCGAATTGGACTGACATATCGTCCAGATCGTCTAGTGTATATGCACCATGCGTGCTCCCGCGTGGCGACATCTGGGTCGTTCAGTTGGCCGTGCATGCATGACAGATGGAGCGATCCAGCTGCTGACACCAGGAGAGTGAATGGAGCAGGTGAACGATGTATCGGGCGGTCAGACACCAGATCGTGGAGTGTGTATCGACTGCCCGATACATCAGACCATTGGGCGTCATTGGCGGGTTGGGTAATGTGTACCCGGCTTAAGATCGGGACTGAAGAAAAATGGAAATATTTAAAAAAAAATATTTACAACAGTTCAAAATATGAAAATAAAACTAATCTTAAAAATGGAAGTGTGGTGTAACAAAGAATAACAAGTAATAAAATCTATTTGATATTATCTGAAGAAGAGTGAATTCTACTATTGTACCTATCTGGATGTCAGAACATACTTCATAAACTACATGCTCCTAAACTCCAAGTCACTGGGGATAATTTAAAAACTGGCAGCTTAATGCATGAGGCTTGCATGTGCTTATCTGCAGAATGTATGAAAAGAAAAAAATAATAATAACATTTATATATATATGTATGGGTTGGGTACTGGATGCTGGTACTCAGGATCCCAGTGGTCAGAATCCCGAAGCCAGCATCCCAACAGGATTAGGATACCAACACTTGTCGTTCAGTATTCTAACCCTCCCCCTCTCCCTACCCCTAACCCTCCCTCCCCGGTGCCTAAACCTAACCTCCCCCTCCCCGCACCCTAGACCTAACTCTTCCTCCTTAGTGCCTAACCCAAACCCTCCCCCTAGTACCTAACCTTAATGCTAACCCTCCGCCTAACTCCACTACTTACCAGGATTCCGGCGGTCAGGATGCCAGCGCCGAGATTCTGACAGGTGTCGGGATTCTGGCGCCAGCATTCTGAGCGTCGGAATCCCCGTTTTTAGCCTACAGCTCATGTACATATTTGAATTTAGGCATCTTTGTATTTTTCCTATTCTGAGTCAGGCGGAACTTGGCTGGATCTATCTTAATGTGAAATAAGGTGTTTCAGGGCTTTCGGGGCAGGAACTAAACTGTGACAATGCAATCGCATGTAACCACCCAGACTTGTGTTGGGAGTGTCATGGGAGTGTTTGGGGCATTTATCAAGCTCCGTGCTATTCTGAGTGTTGCGCAGGGGGAAGACAAGCCCCTGTGTCTGATGGGTCTCTTGCACGTACCATGGGGCTGCTGCATGTGCAGATACTAATGATGATGGTTGTGGTGACTGGTGTAATATCAGTGGGCGGCACAGGTTTCCGTTTACACATGCAGGCACCTCCTGCATTAGAGGAATGGATTGTAGCTTTGATCTAAGGTAGTAAATCTGGGTTCAGCAGCTGGCCTTAACTACAGCCACTTTGCGTGTGGCTCAGAATCAGCCCATTGATCTGTAAAATTGACATTTATATTCTGCAGGAAGAGATATCTAACAGAAATAAGGGATTATTAGTTACATTTAGGTGTGCACACTGTTATGTGCTTGTTAGATGTAGGAGAGCTTGTCAGACACTACAGTTAAGTTCTCTATATAGTTGTAGACTACAGGGGGTTTATTTACTAAAGCTGGATACACACTATGCGATCTGTACCTGGACGACATATCGTACCGCGGGTGCACATTGAGCGATGTAATGAACGACGGAACGATCCCTCGTCTTGTCCTTCATTACCTGCAACGGCGATGCATGCGATAACGTCCGGTTCACTGTACATCGCGGCCGACTGGACGATATCGCATGCAACCGTGGGCAGCGGGCAGATAGTCCGTACACACTATGCGATCTTCACTATCAAATCGTTCTGATCCACGAAGAATCAATAGATTGTTCAATGGATCACATAGTGTGCACCTGGCTTAAGTGTCGGTTCGTAAAACCTGACACTCCTTTTTCTTTTGTTATTTAAAAAGACGGTGCTTATCCTAGCAAGACACGGCTTGTAAAAGCACTGGCCTTTTAATTATCCGGCATAAACACAAACAGAAATGTCGGGTATTACAACTGTATATAAACCCCCAGGTGTCAACTGATGAATAAAGACAACATAAGTCTGACAAACATTATGGAATTTTAAAACATTAATGAACAATCAGTATTTCCCTATAAGGATTCCTGATTATAACTTGTGTATTCTAACAGGTGACAGAACCTTGCAGTGTGTATCAGACCAATGCAAATGACACCCCGGAAGACAATGAGGTAGATGGCTCAACCCTACAGATGATGCTGCAGAGGTAATGCAGAAATATAACTGTATCTATTTATAACACATCTTATTTATTGATTTTCACAATAATAAAGCAATAACCTTTTATATAGTTAACATAATAAAAAAATGTTTAAAACAAGTTTATACTCTCCTGTACATTCTTGATGGAAATGAAATGCTAATAGAAGTGTCTAATTTAATTTCCCTTAGACAATATGTCCTGTCCCAGCAAGCACAGTGAGCTATGTATGTACACTTCGTGCCTGCAGGCCATACCCATAAGCCTTTGCAGATGGAGGTTACAGTGTTTTATAACTTGTACTCAGATTTGTGATCCTTTCATAGCTCTATAGTGTCTGGATGTTAAATAGAATTCATCGCCATGCATCTTAATGCTAATGTTTATCTGTGTGTATGTTTTATTCAGATACGATGTCAAGAAAAGTAATCTAGAACTGTTAATTCAAAACTCAAGAGAGAAGCTTGTTGCTGAAAGCCCAGCAGACGCTCAGGATGTAAAACATCTTCAGTTTAGAAGCCGTGAGCTACAGGTAAATCTAATCTGCTATTGAGGTTTCCCTTGTGTTCATCACCATCATAAGTCTTTTCGTTGCCCCATTCCTCTCAGCTTGAAGGGACACTAAACTGACTTAAACTATATTTCTGTTTGGTGCAGGAAAGTAAAGATGAAACTGTTGTCTGTTGATATGTTTTATGTTTGTATGGAGACATTTCTGTGGCAGACCAGTCGCTATTCCCTACACCCACATCCCCCTCTTTTCTCTCTACCATCTCCACCCTCTACACCAGTGATAAGAAACAGACAGCCCTCGGACTCTCCGTACCTTCACTTGTAGTCCTCAGCTCCTTCCTGCTTGTATCCTCATTTACTGGGCGTCTTTACGTATGATTCATCTTAGGATGGAATTGCAAAGCTGCATGCAATTATGGTAAAGGCAGCAGGAGGCATCACACGTCCTGCATGCATTACTTATCCGAGCTGCGTTGTACGACACAGCATTGAATAATCTGCGGGAACATTGGCCTGACAGGTGACCCATGGGGTCACACAAGCCGGCAGCTGCAGATGAGAGAAAGATGCCAGGAGATCCTGTCCTCCCCCCACCCCGCCCAAAGACGACAACACGCCTCCGAAGGGGACAAGCACCTGTGCAGATTCCCGACCATCAGGAATCTGCGTTCAGTAGTAGTGCACTGCTGAATCAGGCCCAAAGGCACTGATGAACTTGATGTATGGAAAAGCTATGGCTGCTCGCAGCGGAGCCCTTTTTATACAGGTTCAGACTCAGTCGCATACAGATGTGCGAATGTTGCAAATCCCACTGACCAGTGAATGCTACAATGCAGCTCTGTCGCTCTCAGGTGTTGTATTTATGTGAATAAGATGCACATTTTGAGTGAAAAAGATGCACTGCGCCGCTGAATCGTGGGGAAATGTCTCACCGAGACGGGCAGTTTGTCGCTACTGAGGAAAAGGACACATCTGTAGCCTGTAATGCATGCAAAGCCTGTTACCATGTTATTATAGTTAAGTGTCTCTTTCCTTATTTCCTTAGTATTTTAAATTACTACATTTAATCTAAAATACTACTGAAATTAAGAGTAATGTAAGGCTCTTTTGAAGGTTAAGGGGCCTGCATTTGAGATTCAGTGACACGCAGTGAGGTCAATGGCTGGGGAGGCACACATGTATAACACAATAGTTTTATATCAAAACTCTGGAGCATGACAGGGAGTGTGATAGAGGAGTGTGTATGAAAGCGAGGCTCTGCCTCCCCTGACAGCACATCCATGCACCATGCCCTTACTGTATTTTGGCGAGAGTTTTACACCCACTGCCTGCAACTGCACAGTCATTAATTCCCAATATGACCATATAAAGGCTTAATGTTTCCCCTTGTGGATGTCCATGCAAAGCAACCATCACATTACCATATGGGTCCCATAAAATTGTATGCCCTCCTGCTGTTGTGGATCAACAAATCCAATGATGTACTGTTAACCTCTGGCTGTGCGGGCATGCTAGGACTTGTAGTTCCAAAAAGGATTTATGTACACAGCAAATAGAAGTTAGGAGTGTGTAGCAGAGGTTAGAAACATGGAGAAAAAGGCAGAAGTAGCCAATGTATGAATTATTGATGTCTGCCTGTATGTTCCTGTCTGTACACGCTGTCAGATGTTACTGCATTCTCACAGCTGTGATGTATATGGCGGACACAGAGGAATAATGAGAGGATCATTCATTTGGGAGGCTGTTTATTCAGTATGTTACTATAGGGTCATGGTGATCCTGTGCAATCCAGATGATCAGATCATAGGTGAACACAGACAACAGTTACAGAAGTGCAGTTTTTAAAGATTTCAGCTTCATTGTGGTGGGGGCAGGGTGGCGCTAGCTGATAGTAATATCTGGAGATCGAGTCCTGGCTGCAACCTGTTTTAAGACATGTTTTGCAATCACTGTAGTGCTGTCAGCAGTCAGGGGTAACAGTTTGCAGCAGGGAGGAGGATACTTATCAGACTTATTTATAGGATCGGTAGCAATGCAGTGACGAGGAGGCGCTATCATATTGCGTGGCCATGCTGCATTCGGCAGCATGGCACCGTTAATGCTATCCCCAGATTGTACTGCATGTTCAGCCGACTGAAGATATCGTTAACGACCCACGGGAGCGTGCATCGTTGGTCATTCAGTGCATACACACTGGACGATATGAACAATAACGATATCCAGTGGCTGAATTAGCGGCTGTTGAGCCGGTGGCTTGCACCGGGGCCCGCTGTGGTGCAGGGGCCCATAGCCGCTGCACCCACCGCCAGTGTCCCCCGGGCCCTGCAGTATTTAAGCGTAGGGCAGACCGCAGTGAGAGTGGTCCGCACTACACAGTAACAAACACAGCGCCGCCAGTGGCGGCTGTGTGTTTGTTATAGCAGTCAATGAGAGTCAGAAAGACTCTCATTGACTGCTGAGTCCACGGAGGGAGCCAACTGGAGCTCACTCATCACGTGTGATGGGCGAGACATCATGATGTCTCTCCCATAGTGCAAAGCGGATCGGGAGGAGCAGACAGCGGCGGTGGCACCAGGAGCAGGGATTCAGGTAAGTTGTGTGTGGTTTTTTTTTTGTGTGTGTAAGGGACACGGGCACTGACACTGGCACTGCATAGGGGGGGCACTGTATAGGGGAGGTGGCTGCTACTAGGGGCACTGTATGGGGGGAGGCGTTACTGGTTGCACTGTATAGAGGGGGTGGCTGCTACTGGGGCACTGTATAGGGGGGACTACTGCTGGGGGCAATGCATAGGGGGACTCTAACCTCCCCTCCCACAGCCTAACTCTCCCCCTAGTGTCTAACCCTAACCTCCTCTCCCACAACCTTACCCTAACCTCTCCTCCTGTAACCTAACCCTTACCCTCCCCATAGTGCCTAACCTCCCCTTCCACAGCCTAACATCCCCCTAGTACCTAACCCTAACCTCCCCTCCCGCAGCCTAACCCTCCCCCTAGTGCCTAACCCTAACTTCCCCTCTTGCAGCATTACCCTAACCCTCTGCTACCGGTCCGTGCAGAAAGTCGGCATTTCACACAGCGGTATTTCACATGTCGACATTCCGTAGGTGCCTACATGTTCAATATCCACATCATAACTGTTGGCTTTGTGATGTCGAAATTATGAATGTCAACATTGTAATTGTTGACATTATGACTACATCCCGTATAGAGCAGCGATCGCAAAATATGCGCTATGGCGTGTTTTTATGCGTTTTAGGAAGATGGGGACCCGGTTTTTAAAACTCAGCGGGTCCTGCAGGATGCTCTGTGTGTGCTGCCTGTGTGCAGTGCCAAAAACAGCCATTCACCTCCAGCGGCTTCTTTTCATCCAATCGCCGCCGGAGGATTCTCCTCACTATAGCTCCCAGAATCCCCCTGGTGCTCATCCTCCCTCTGTGTCCACCTTCTGCCGCTTCGCTCCTCGCTTACGCAGAGAGCCTCAGCCACACTCTGCTCCCGTCTCAGCTGCAGCCATTCTCTGGTCACTGTACCTCAGCCTCCGCTCTGTGGGGATGTCGGACCCAGGCGGGGGAGATGACGGCAGCACCGGCTTGGAGGTGTCGGCCTCGGGGTGCAGAAACACATCCGGAAGCTGGTGCTGCTGCTGCTGCTGTAAGATGGCCGCAATTCCCCAGCCTCCCTGGGGGAATCTCTGGAAGAGAAGAGCGCCTTGGAGCAGATGAGGAAGTTCCTGTCTGACCCTCGGGTGCACTCGAAAGGTAACGGCACCTGTCCCTGGCCGGCTGTGTGGCTCCTGTCCCTGGTGTTATTGGCCGGCTGTGTGGTCACTGTGTCTGGTGTTGTTGGCCGGCTGTGTGCTCCATGGCTGTCCTTGGTGTTATTGGCCGGCTGTGTGCTCCATGGCTGTCCCTGGTGTTGCCGGCCGTCTTTGGCCCCTGTCTCTGGTGTTGCTGGCCAACTGTGTGGCCCATCACATGTGTTATTGGCCATCTATGTGGCCCTATCCCTGGTGTCGCTTGCCAGCTGTCAGGCCCCTATCTTTGGTGTTACTGGATGGCTCTGTGGCCCCTGTCACTGGCCGGCTGTGTGGCCCCTTCCCCTGCCGGTGTAACTGTGTGTATTCCTTCACTATCCTCGACTGTGTAGCTGTGTGTATTTTCCATTTACCCTGACTGTTAACTGTATGCACCCCCCACCTTACCTCCTGCACTGTCTGCTCCTAACCTCCTCCTTGCCCCCAGTATTGCCCCAGCTTCAATCTACCCTTACCCCCTTCCTACCCTTAGTACTGCCTCCCCTAACCCCTTTCTTGCCCAAGCTGCTATCTACCATTGCCCCCTTCCTACCCCCAGCACTACCTGCTCCTAGCCTCCTCCTTTCCCCAACACTGTCATAACTACTGTCTGTACTTACCCCTCCCTACCCCCAGCTCTCTCTGCCCCTACTCCCCTCTAGCCCCAGATCTCCCCCAACTTCTCCCTGCCTTTACCCCCAGCTCGACCCCAACTGCTACCTGCCTCCAGCACTGTCCCAACTGCTGCCTGCCCTCACCCCCCATAATATATGATGAGACCCAAAAACTGTTTTTAAAGTGAGGGGTCCTTGGGGCCCATATTTTTTCCCGATCAGCACGATCACTGTAGAGTAGTGCAAGGAACATTACATGAATTGTCCTGATATATAGGGGCAAATTTACTAAGATTCGTGTTGGTCCGAAGTGTTAATCACAGGTGTGTTTGGCCATTTTTTACCACTCGCAATTTTACTAAAGGCAAACTCTGGTGAGAAATCATATAACTCTCTGCAAAACACGGAAGAAACACTAATAGAAATACACCATTTTCTAAACACGGCAGTACTTTCCATAGACAGGAATAGAACTCGGGAATTTACCAAGAATCATTACTATAATCACGGGTGTAATTTATGCAAACTTGGTTAAAAAATAGAAGTTTTAAATAGACCCCCTCCTGAGCAACGTGTCTTGCAGAAACATACACAGATCAATGTGAAGTGAAGTGTGCCAATGATGCGGCTACTGTGCCGATGGTGCGGCAATGGCCGTAGATAGACAGTCTATGGTAATGCTGTGGCTTTGGGAGCCGATGATGTGGCCAAATTCCCCGATGTTGCGGCTAATGTGCAGATGATGCGGCAAATGTGCCGATGGTGCAGCTTGTGTGCCAATGGAGCGGTAATAACCATTGATAGACAGTAAATGGTAATGCTGCAGCTTTGAGAGCCGATGGTGCGGCAAATGTTCCGATGGTGCGGCAAATGTGCTGATGGTGCGGCTTGTGTGGATAGGTTGTTAAAAGTAAATGCTGCGGCTGGGAGAGCCGATGGCAGCACAGAGGTGTAGGTGCGGCTTAGAAGCCGTAGAAGAAGCTGGAGAACCGGTAACAGCATGGAAGCTGTTGGTGCGGCAAAGGTGCCGAAGGTGTGGCAAAAGCCGATGGTAGGAGTAGGTAGTCGGTGCTGCGGCTTGGGTAGCCGATGGTAGCACGGTGGTACAGATGCGGTTTAGAAACCGTATAAAAAGTTGGAGAATCCGGGGACAGCACGGAAGCTGTTGGTGTGGCAAGAGCCGAAGGTAAGAGTAATTAGTTGGTGCTGCGGCTTGGAGATGTAGGTGCGGCTAGGAAGCCGTACAGAAGCTGGAGAGCCGGAGGCAGCACGGAAGCCACTTCGGAAAAGCCAGAAATCTGTACCACGAGAAGGAACAGAACACTAACCATGCAGCCATGGAACCCACAGATACGCTATAGTCGGCGAGGCGGCAAAAGTGCAGTGTGTTCAAATAGAAGGACGGACCAATCACACAGCACTGAGGATGACACGTCACTTCCTGAGGTGTGCTGATTGCCTAGCAACAGGAGAAACTGGAGTAACCCTGTCCTGACTGGGCAAACTTTGGGTAGGGGTTAGGAAAACACTTACCGTTGGTTCCTATGGGTGTCGGGTTTCTGGCTGTCGGTATTCTGACCAGCGGCATCCCGACAGCCGGGATTTCATACCCAACCCGAACTGTTACATGTTTTGCGATTCTTTTAATGCATAATATGACCAGTGATGTTATGATTATTAAGAGTGATATTAATTATGAAAATTCCAATTACTTTTTCTTGGCTCACGCTACAAAATAAATTTCTCTTGCTGACTGTAGACAAGAATTAATTTAATTTCAATTGGTAAAATAAAATGTATACATTTTAATGTATCTTCTAGATTCTACAGGCCCAGGCAGACATAAGCTGGTCAGAGTTTGAGGCTATGTCGCAAAAATTGGAGATTCTACTGCATGGCATTGAAAGGAAGAAGTTCTCTGAGAAAAGATCTACCCTTCAGTCTGATTTGGAAACTGTTACTGAAGAAATGAAAGTCAGGTTTGTAGAAAGGACTTGCATATCAGGCCAGCAAAACATCAAGGAGATGTGGTATTGTAAGGGTACCCACTCAGACACCATTGAACAGAATCTGTGAGCACTTTGGCTAGGTGTAGGTACAGTAGATTGCAGAAATCCAAATAGTGGTTGTACGGAACAGTCAGACCAGTTATTGTCTAATTTCTGTGTCAGATGATTACCCCCGCCGTAGTGGTAATAGGGGTCATCAAACAATGCTACAGATGCAAAGTCATTTAGGGTCACATATGGGTCATACCCAAAATTGGGCATTCATCATTTTGCTTGACTATCTAACCTTTAAAAAGATCACTAAATGTTTAACGAAATTTGATTGACCATAGTCCAGTTGTGCAGTATGCAGACTTGGCAGACTTCATTCTACAGTGTTAGGTTTTTAAGTATTGGTTTTGGACCAACTGAAGCTCTCGTTACACTGTAGGAGGTTAGTGTCCATTACTCCGAAAGTTTATTTTCATATTCTGTTCTTTTTGTTTAGGCTACAATCTCTGAATGTCACAATAGATGTGCTCTTGCCCATTGAGCAGAACGTATCTTTTCTATGTGATTCAAGTCAGCAGACTTCAGTCCCAGAGATGGAACGGTTCACTGTCTTCAACATCGAGACGGTTTATGACACGCTCAGGGTAAGTATTTATAGATTGCTTTTCTGATTATTTAATTTTTGGGCAAAACATTACGTAAGTCAGTCGTCTAATACCATACTCCTGGTGATCTCATATAAATGAAATTGTTTTAATTGGAGATAGATTTATGATCAGATATCCTGCATGACCAGGAATTTTATGACACTGTTACCTGGTATCAACTTAACTGTGTCTAGTACAGGGGAAAGCATATGTTTGACATAGGGAGAGATATATCAAGCAGTGTAAAAAGTGGACAAGTGAAAGTTGCCTATAGCAACCAATCTACTTCGAGGTAGCATTTTTAACGTACATTCTATAAAATGATAGGTAGAAGCTGATTGGTTGCTATGGTAAACTTCTCCATTGGTCCATCTCTCTACTCCTTACCTGCTCGAAACATCTCCCCCATAGTTTTATATCATCCTTTGTAAAAGCTAAATACAAACTTAGGGTCTCAAGTCTTTCTCCTCTTTTTCATGCCTTGTCCGCTGAGAAAAGACTTGCTGCTAGGTCACTCCACCTACTGTATGTTGTTACATATAGGGCTATGGTATGAGACAAACAACCAATAAGATTATAGCTATTATTTTATAGACTGCACTAAATAAATGATAGCTATGATCTGACCGACAGTGGAGATAAAACACACCTAAATGTAAATAGCACCACATACAAGCAAATTTATTTTAATTTGTGTTCCATAGCACAATATTGAAAAAAAATCTAAGATGTCATCTTCATACTGTATGTTGTTAAAATGTTTCTAATTTTTTGTTGAACCTTTTTAGGAAGTTCAGAGTACTGTTGAAGATCATATTCAACAATGCGACAATGCTACCGAGATTATTGATCCATTAAGTCCAATTGATGCTTTTGCTGTTCAGTCCATTGTCCAGCAATACAAAACCCAACTAGAAGCGACCAGTGAAACCATGAAAGAACGAGAAACACTTCTGAAAGACCTGGAGACATTTTTCTCTTCTCTTGCAGCAACCAAACTCTCTATCCAGGCTGAAGCTGCAATACTTAGAATGAACAGGATCACTTTGCTTGAAAAGCAGAATAACCTTATTGAACTAGAAAAGAAAGTTTACAGTCTGAAGGAAGAGGCAGAAAAGCTTGACAAGTGTTTGGAGCCATTTGAGGTATTCCTAGAAGACCCAGAACATGGAGGAGATACATCTTGTCGAAAAATGGTTGATGTATTCTTTGAAAAGATAGAGATTGCAAAACAGGCCATTCTGCAAAATCTTAAACACTTGGAAGACAGACCTGCTTATGGAAGACAATCACTGAGCGAAACACATTCTGATTATGATGATATGGCTTCTATACACCAACAGCATCAGGAACAGGAGATGGATCAGTTCACAGTATCAGGCATAGAATCAGTTCTACAGAAAATAAAGGTATGGCGCACTTCATAAAGGGTTCATGCAAGGTTTCATCATTTTACAAGGAGTCACAGCACTGTCAGACACTTGATACATAAGTGTAGTTCCCCTCTATAATAATATTGAAGAGATGTAGCGTTAGATCTCACATCTGGACCCATATAATAGTATGACCAGCAAAGGGCAATGTGCAAAAACCAAAATCCTATTTACAGATGTGCCCACATACATCTATCCTCCGTGGGCGATGAGTCGCGCCACACATAACTCAGTGTGACTCAATAGCGCCCGGGCGACTTTTCGTGCGGCTTTTTACCTTGAAATGCGTCTTATTCACACAACAATGTGAATAGTTAGCACAAGCAGCTTCTGCTGATTAAAATGATATGCAGCATGCCTATGTTCTCTGAGCAAGTACGGGTGTATCTGCATGCAAAATGCTACGTTATAGTGTTAGCGGCTGTAACACTGTAACGTAGTGTTTAGCATGCAGATATATCCGCATACACAGAACATAGGCATGCTGCATATCATTTTAATCAGCAGAAGCTGCTTGTGCTATCTATTCGCATTGTAGTGTGAATAAGACGTGTTTCAAGGTAAAAAGTTGCACGAAAAGACGCTCGGTGCTACTGAATCACGGCATGGCGCAACTAGAAGGGCTGTTTAACGCGCCAGGAGGCTACATGTATGTGGACCCATCTGTAGGGTCAAGTTCAAAGTAAAGTTGAGACAACAAAGTAACAGATTAAGGTCCAATGTCAGAGTAGGAAGCAAATAGACAATCAAGTCATAAACACTACAAATATAAATAATCACACCCAGCGATATGCAAGAGTGCCTATAAGAACCTCAATTGCAGTGCCAGGCCTGGTCTAATATAGGCTAATTATACAGGATCCAGAATTATGATTTATTACAATATTAATTGTTTTTTCGTGTCTGGAATGCAAGGATTTAATTAAGGACCTATGGCATTATTTTACTATTATTGTTATTATTATTAATCCCTTTTTGTACTGTATTTTTCTTTAAATAAAGACAATTAATATATTTTATAATTTGTGTTCTTCCAGAATGTTCAGAGCACATTTGAAAATGAGATTCAACAATGTGATCATTTGTACCCATCGTCCACGTTGGATCAGTATAAGATGGAACTACAAACAGATACTGAGGTTATGAAAGAAAAAGAAACAACCCTCAAAACCCTGGAAACATTTATGTCTTCTCTTGAAGCCGTTAAAATGTCCATTGAAGCTGAATCCACAGTTTTGGCTGTGGACAGGACCTCTCTACAGGGGAAGCTGAGGAACCTTGAATCCTTAGAAAAGGACATCTACCGTCTTGGACAAGAAGCAGAGAGGCTCGATGATCGCTTGCAGGCAGCTGAAATTATATTGGAGGATCCAGAATATAGAGAAAAAACCTCATGCCAGAAAATGATTAGCGAGTTCTTTCAGAAGCTAGAAAGTGCACAGCAAGTCGTTCTCAGGGAGCTTCAGGACTTGGAAGAGAAGGAGTCTCTAGAGACATTAAACAATAGACAAAAACACCTCTGCAGACATATTGAAGACATTCGAGATCAGATTGATAATATTGGCTTAAAAGAGCCAACTATTCATGCTGTACAGCAGAGGTATGTAATGATGTTGGAGGATGTATGTTTGATCTCTTTTGGGTTTGATTTAGAATGTAACACACTGTTGGACTTAAAATGCAAGGAAGGATATTATGAAAAATATAAAATGAGTCTCCTGTAAAGGTGAATATACTTTTTTGAGATACATCTGATATGTTGTACAAGGGTAGTACATTTCACCAAGGTCCAAAACCCAAATTACTGACTTAACTTTATTATAAGAAAAAAAGGAAAAATGATTCCCCAGTACACTGCAAAAGACTATCAATAAGATTTGAACACTACTGTACATGATAACAGAAATCCAGAGATCGTTGTTGCATATATTTTCAAAGATATGTTTAAGCCATTCAGGCTTTATTCTTGTCTAGATCAAACCCCTCCCTTTTCACGCACCTGTGACAGACCATTCAGTTGACCTGAGCAGCAACTATTTTATATTAACTTTATTCTAAAAAGCTTTTTGGAGACAGAGATACAGGTGTATATTTAGTAAAGTGCGGGTTTACAAAAGTGGAGATGTTGCCCATAGCAACCAATCAGATTCTAGGGGGTATATTTACTAAACATCGATGTTTTGTTTCTGGGGCTAAATCACACATTTACTAATACTTAAAAAACTAAATAAAAAGTTGTCTGTTAGTAAATGTGTGATTTAGCCCCCAGAAACACATAGATTAAATTTATAAAAATCGACCTTTAGTAAATATACCCCTAGCGATCACATTCTAGAAGGTACTAAATAAATGATAAGTAGAATCTGGTTGCTATGGGCAACTTCTCCACTTTTGTAAACCCGCACTTTGGTAAATATACCCCAAAAAGTCTTCCGTGCACTTGTTACAATATTACTATCTGGAGTGCTTATTGGTATATATATAATATATATATATATATATATATATATATATATATATATACATTAGCACAAGTCACATGCGCACCTACGGCAATAAAAACAAGATAGAAGGAATACCAAATAGGTATACACAGGCGCTGGAATGAGCTGTTTAATCTAGCAGCTACTATAATATGGGATCGTCACTCCCTATAACATAGAAAAAACACCAACACAGATAGTAGCGCTATTGATGAAATTATCTAGATAAATGGTAAAAATAGAATCAATTCAGTGCCGATAAAATGAACAATAGTTTAATAATTAAGTATTAAAAAAGCATAGTATTCGTCATATTCACTGGGATATAAAATAAACATATACAATGATAACATGCGATCTCACCCACAACCTCAAATCAGAGTGTCCTAATGGTTACGGACTTTTGGTAGATTCTCATTAGAGTTGCCAAATGAAGAGTATGGATATTTACTGCTGCATAGTCCTCCTGGTATCCGCTAGAGGGATGTCCCTTGATGTATTCAAATCACTGGGTCCTCAGTGTTGCGGTATCCATGGGCAGCAGACTAATAGTATCCGATATTATGTATCTCCTTTATGGCTGATGGCTTAACTTCAAGGAGCTCAATTGGGACAAGAAAATGTGCTTTAGTAGGCATCCGCTAGAGGAAAGTCCCTTTAAGTAGTGGATCAATTCACTAAGTCCTCAAATATTGCGGTGTCCATAAACAAGCAACTGGCTGTATTAAATGGTGTACAGCTCCTCCGTGGCTCAATCTTTGTAATCCCAAGAGCTCAATAGGAGCAATTTGATAAATCCAAATCAAGGTAAGTGGTGATAATGATAGTTCAATGAGTACTAACGCGTTTCACTGCATCCAGGTGCAGCTTTATCAAAGGTGTCTCATAAGTTTCAGAGCTGGTGCTTTATACCCCTCTAAATGGGTTTATTGATTGGCACCTGATTTCAATTAATAAATACAAAATATTTACATTTCACAACATTACACACAAAGAACATAAATACACAAATAGTATATACACAAATAGTTAGAAGGCGAACCTATTATTCATAAAAACATAATAGTTAGATACTATGTACTAGGACTTCCGGTTTCCCGGTGTTTAGTCACATGATGTAAACAAAAGCTAGTTTACATTACATCCTTCATTAAGTGCCGATCGCGGCCATCTATTTTGGTACTCTCCCTAGGGAGGGTTAAGGATGGGATGATATAGTTAATTTACCTGCCTAAATTAGGTTTCCGTGACTCCTCGACTCTGTCTGCAGCACTCACGGGTCCGATCACGTGCTGCTGTCATGCGCTCGTGTCAGGATTCCTACGTGGTGTGCGATCATGTGGTACATAAATCAGCCCATCACAATCGGGTGGGTGTGCGTGTTGGTCCGATCATGTGTTGTTATCACATGGTCAACATCAGTCTACGTCTTATAGTCACATGATTCAAATTAGCCTGTCAAAACAAAGGTATTTCCTAGGATTTATTTTTCATTTGGGATGGGGATGCCACCTCAGCGCACCAGTTTGTCACTTTTTTAAACACTAATTCTTTCAATTTACAGTTTACTCATTGTTTTGACACTAGGCGGATCTCTTTCCTGGATCTGACCCTAGAGATCCATGACAACAGGATCTGTACCTCTAATTTCTCGAAAGAAGTGGGTAGAGATGCCTACTTACACTATAATATTGCATTTTTAATACTTAATTATTAAACTATTGTTCATTTTATCGGCACCGAATTGATTCTATTTTTACAATTTTTCTATATAATTTCATCAATAGCGCTACTATCTGTGTTGGTGTTTTTTCTACGGCAATTAAAACGCTTAAGCGTTCGCAGCAGTGTGCAACTCAGAATCCACCCCAATATGTTTATGAATATATATACAGTATATTAATAAATATATATATATATATATATATATATATACACATCTCCAGAGTATTTCCCAATATAGGAAAAAACAGAGGGCACTCACCAAAGTAGTAATGCTTTTTCATTTAATCATATAAAGATAATCCAAGCAGCATCATAGTATCGTCATCATCATATAACCAACAGCAGCAATACATCCATGCTTGTCACACATAGTTATTGCTGCTGGATGTATGCTGCTGTTAGTTATATGATGCATAATATGCTGCAATCTTGACAAAGGTCTTACGGGACTGAAACGTTGATGACGATACTATGATGCTGCTTGGATTGTATCTATATGATTAAATGAATAAAGCATTACTACTTTGGTGAGTGCCCTCTGTTTTTTCCTATATTGGGAAATACTCTGGATTTATAGAAGGACTGGTTTACTGGTTTGGGAGGCTGCATCCCGCTGCTGGGACTCTATGATGTGAGTGCCGGAACTTTTGCTATATATATATATATATATATATATATATATATATATTTCTATATATATATATATAGAAAAGACACAATCTGCCGGCACTCAAAAGAATAAAGGGACAACTTGCTCCGGTGCATCCAGTAGCAAAAACAATATCCAGAAGGAGAAAGAACTGGCACTCGGAGACAGCAACAAGGAAAAACGATGTATATTCTCTTCTAACGTTTTCGAGGTATATATATTAAAATATCCACACAACACGGTGGCACTGATGAAAATTCTAGAAAAAAAGTACTAGGACACAACTACTTGTGTTTGTACTTGTGTGTGTCCAAGTAGTTGTGTCCTAGTTCTTTTTTTCGGACATTGAATTTTCACGATTGCCGCCGTGTTGTGTGGATATATATATACAACATGCATCTGAATGTGCAAGGACTGGTACTCCCACGTGCTTCTTTAGACGCTAAAATCGGAAGCACTGTCGATACTTGCACCAGTCCCCAGGCTAGGTGCAGATTCTCCATCAGAGTACAGCCTCCAATGTGAGTACTTAAGCCTCTACGTTGGCAACCAGTTATGCCACACTCATTAGACTGTACATCTCCGTGCATCTGATTAGCCACCACCCAGTCTCCGCCCATTTAACTCTTAATACATTTCTCAGAACATGCGTCTCAATTGCTACTACAACTCTGGCTCTGCAGAGACGGACGCAGCGTTGAAGTTCCCTAAGTTGAGCAATTTTTTGCTACTGCGCATGCACAAAAAGTCCTGGAAACCATTACTGCGCATGCACGAACCCAAGTGTCCGATGGTGTTCACAATTGCATACGGCATCGCCAACACTTGAGAAGGGGTTTGCGATCTGGGAGGTGACCTTAAGTGATTGCAAAAAGGGGCCTTTTCATGGGCATGTTATTGATGTGTCTCCGCAAATGTCAATGGTAAGACTGATGTTACGCCGCCGATGTAAGAGTGTTTACAATCTCCATCACAAATGCACGGACACATGCCTGAAAGGGGGGAGTATCACCGCTCGTACATTCCATTGCACAGTGGAGAACAAATGGAAGGCTGAGATTAGCACTCGCATATTTCCACAACCACTATTATCCCTCCGGGGATGATGTCGCACTGTCCCAAGAGCCACAGCATGATTGACATGCTGCTGAGGTTTGGGGCCAACAACGGGCAGCGTTCCAGAAAACGGGGGGTGTCCGCCCTGTTTTCTGGCCGCGCCGGAGCCAGTGGCTGCGTCCTTGGATGAAGCTTCACTGTCCCCAGAAGCATAGTTGCACCGGACATCTCGAGTAACCTGTGGGTTACTCTTATGTCCGATGTTCACGTAGTTTATCCAGTGTTGAGTTTTCAGGCACAGCAGCAGATCAGAGAAGTCGCTAGTGGGCTTCTTTTTACATAAGACGTCTCCTGCAGCTTTAGCATAATTTCCCACAGCCGCTGTGTACAATAACGCAATGGCTGTGCTATAGCGCCCACCTCTGAATACTTTTAAGTGCCCTAGATGCATGCGCAGTTGAAAAACATTGACCTTTGCACAAATATCAGCATTGTGTGCTGTTCAGAATCATATCGCACAGGGTACTGAATCCTAATGAGTGGCACAGGTTTCCGCTTGCACCCACATGAACCTCCGCAAACATATACTGGCATTAGCATAAGGTAGTAAATCAGGCTTATGCTGCTGCCCAACACTACAGACACTTTGCTTGTGACTCGGAATTAGCCCTAGATTTAATAGAGTGAAATGGAGGTGTTGCTCATAGCAACCAAGCAGATTATTTATGTCTATCATTTTCTAGAATGCAATAGTGAAATGATAGCTATAATCTGATTGGTTGCTATGGGCATCATCTGCGCTTTTCATTTCTAGTAGCTAAATCTACCCGTTACTCTGAACTTATTCGTTTTAAAAAACGTTTCCTCTCAGAATGATTTTTATCTACACACAGATAGTTTTCTAGGTTTTAATGCCAGAAGAATTTATTGGCTACAGTTGGTTGGAAGTTTAACTAAAATAGCGAGGTCCCTTGTACGTGACCATTCTACTTGTCAGAAGTTAGGAGTATTCCCGTTATTCTGAGTGGACTTCTGCTTAGAGATATTAAGGGTATAAAATAATAGTACGACATGATGTGTTTATGGCAGATGTACAAGAAAATACACGACCTGTATTTCATTCCCATAGAAGATTGCTATTGTGTTGTCCAATTCAGTAGTTTCTTGTCTTACTCATTTCAGAATGAATTCCTTGTTAGAGCTGGAGAAAAAGCTAGATTCATTTGCCCAGGAAATTGAGTCCATCCCTGGTGCCTTTCTGGAGCCTCTTCCGACTTCACAAAGAAAAGACTTCGGTGGATGGGAAGAGTGTGAGAATTTAAGGGAGGACACAAAGCAGCACATCACTCAGAGGTGAGACACGTCAGCTAGAGGACCACAGGGCTATAAAACATTGCGGAGCTCGAAGACCGTTTGTATTGTCAGGAAACTAGGAGGCATATTCATCACAATCCACCTCTCAGATACGGATTGGCTGTGATAAAAATCGCCCAATATCTCAATGCGATACTTGAATACATCACAAGGATGCATCAATTTTCTTATGCAGGGACAGAGCTTGCAATAAAGCTCTGTTCCTGTGAATCCACTTCACATACTTTTCACTGTATTTTTCGCAGAAAAAATACAGGTGTCCGTGCATGGAAGAGCAAGTATGGGAAATGCGATCTGCTTACTAAAAATATGTTAATTGAAGGACTTGGAGTAGTTTTTCACGAAAAACTGCTCCAAAAGCCCTTTAATACATTTATGTAATACGAAAATAATGTGAAATGGGTGGGAAGACACCTTTTATCACTTTTTTTTTTTTTGTAAAAATAATATTGATAAATACGGCCCTTAGTCATTAAAGGGCTGGTTTTGATCCTGATGCAGTGGATTAACTTGGCAGCTTGAAGATATGAGGATTTGTAGCAGAGGCACTTTAAGAGAAGAAGGGGCCCGTGTGCAGACTCCAATCGGGCCCCCTCCTCTCCGGTGGTGCAGTTCCCGGGACATCTCTACTGTGCATACGGGAATCACTGGAAAATAGCCGCGGTGGTGGCCTTTTTCCCGATGATTTCTATAGCTCTCTGAAGCAAGCGCTGGGCTGACAGAGAGGTATGTATATTTTAAATTGGTGCAGGGTGTGTGGCGTGTGGGCCCCTCTGGACCCAGGGTCTTGTGTGCACCGCACACCTTGCATCCATTATAAATACGCCCCTGGTTTGCAGGGATCCGCCACCATTTCGTCTTACTAGGATCAGAAGGGAGAAAAAAGAGGAGCCATAAGTTGATTAGGTACTCAGGCCCACTTGGCATCAGCTAAAGGAATACAGATGTGACCTGGTTGTTAGAGAGGCAGCTTTATTTGGCCTTTTGCACAGACATTACTGCTGAAGTGACAGGAGCTAATGGAGAGGCAATGCTACTGCTGTATCAATATGTTGTTAGAAGCGAACTCCTATTGCCTAAGTATCTCACAGTTAACTGCTGTTTTGCAGAGAGCTGCTTAGTAGGAGAGCTCAGACTACCATCTGTTCTTGCTCCTAAATGTCAGAAGGGATTTACAGCACACAAGTAGAAGTGCTAAAGACAACTTACGCTCATTTATTCATAAAAGGCTGCAAAAAATAAAAATTGTTAATCAGTCATTATTCATTGGGTGATACATTTTATTTTAAACATTTTGCTGGGACTTCCTTTTAAAGGTAATACATTAAATGTTATGAAGAAAAAAAAAGTTGTAAATCCTCTCTTCTAGTAAACAGCAATGTGACGTAATCATTGAGCTCCTCCGCATGTTCCAACGATACAAGACCAATCTGACATCTTTGATTCAGAAAGCGGAGACTATGATATCGCATCAATCAACCTATGTAGGAAAAGAAAATCTTCAAAAGCTTATGTTGAAGGTAGTGTTATTTATGTGTGCACGAGGCTGGGTTTGTGTTGGACGTTATGGAACATCATTTATGACAGGGTAGCACCTCTACCTCTCTGGTGCACTAAAAATATTGAGAGTCGTTAATGAATGTTACAATTAAGGTCCATAATTTGCAGTGATCATAGCAACCAATCAGATATTTAATTCCCTAACCTGCACTAAACAGCTAGAAGCTCAATGCTGATTGGATCAGGTCACATTTTGCACACTAGGTTCTTGCAAAAGAAGTAAATATCTATTCTGGCAGATTGGTGAATTAGGGAGTTTTGTATGTATAATTAGCTATGTGCAACATACAAAGCACTAAAATAAGAGCATTTTATTATCTACGCAAGTTATTATAATATGATACAACCTAAACAAAACTATTCATTAGGATGGTTAGTCAAATGCGCTCCTAAACACTAAATAACATTCAGGGGATTGATGTGAATTTTTCTGTTAATCCCTATTGGCAGCCCAGGGTACGAGTGTGCTTCCCACCCACACTGCATGGGAAATATTAATATATGGAGAGTGTGCCCTGATGGCGCAGTAATGGGATTACAATGATGTGTGCATATACTGATATCTATAAATATTAACATGCTGAGTATGTCTACATTTTACTTTACAATTTCAAAACTTATATTAGTGACAATGGATATAAAATGAAAAGAAAAAGAGTGGACATGTATAAGATTTAAGACTAATTATAAAAATAAATAATGTTCAGCAGTCACTACATTATTTATAGATATCAGTATATGCACACATCATTGTAATCCCATTACTGCGCCATCAGGGCACACTCTCCATATATTAACTACTATACATTATTTATAGATATCAGTATATGCACACATCATTGTAATCCCATTACTGCGCCATCAGGGCACACTCTCCATATATTAACTACTATACATTATTTATAGATATCAGTATATGCACACATCATTGTAATCCCATTACTGCGCCATCAGGGCACACTCTCCATATATTAACTACTATACATTAGCAGATGTTTAAACTGGCAACATATATCTAAACATATAATATATTAATTAGGTGTTACAGTTGTATAGTTTCTTCTATATAGACCAGGCGTCGATATGCTGACGCCTGTCATTAGACATACGCCGGGAACCTGACGTTCGGCATCCCGACTGAAGGGACGCCGAGAGCGGCGTGGGGGGGGGGAGGGTTAGGTTTAGGGTTCCCAGGGGGGAATTAGGCGCCCCCCCCGGGAGATTAGGTTTAGGCTAGGGGAAGAGGGGGTTAGCGGTAGGCACTTAGAGGGGGGATTAAGGTTAGGCACTGGGGGGAAGGTTAGTGTTAGGCACCCCTAAGGGAGGGTTAGGGGGTAGAAATAGGTTAGACAATACTTACCTTTGATGATCGGGATTTCCTCCTCTGCCCGGATGCCGCTGTCGGGATTCCAACCGCCGGGCATGAGTACGGCTGTAAATCATACCGATTCCTTTCAGACTGCCAGCTTTCACTACATTGGCTGTAAATGATCACATAAGTAAAAATATATATACATGTAAGGCGCCACAATCCCAAAAAGATGTCCAATACAGAGAATAAAATCTATGAATTTATTCACAATTTACAACATAAGACAAATAAAAATACTTTCCATAAGAATTCAGCACAACTTGCACAAAAAACAGAGGAAAAACTGCCCAAAACTCCAAAGTCTCTCACCCTCTGATATAGTTGTGGTGAGCTTACACGCAAGCAATGCAGGTCCCGGGTGAAGCGCCTCGGCACCACCGCAATAGATAAACCAGGCTGATGAGGATAAATACTTTAAGTGACGGCATGATTTTATGAAAAGAGGACGCCATATAAAGTATTTATCCTCATCAAAGGTGTCACATGTGACACCTCTGCCCACACCAACAGCTAATTAAAATAGTGCCTAAGGAATTTAAGACACAGGCAGATGTACTAAGCTCTGGAAAGTGATAAATTGGAGAGTGATAAACTACCAAACAATCAGCTCCTGACTGTCATTTTTCAAACACAGCCTATAACATGACAGTTAGGAGCTGAGTGGCTGGTAGTTTATCACTTTCCAGAGCTTAGTACATCTGGCGCACAGTGATTATACAGTTTATAGCTGATTTTCTCAAAAATGGTTTGTGTGAAAACTATGATATATTGCAGTTATACTTTTTTTCAGGCTCAATCTCAATTTGGCTTGTATTTGGGTTACTGTTGTATGTTTCAAAATTGCAGTGGGGGTGACACCTTACATATTCAGTGCACAAGAAATGAAAGTCCTCTGTTTCCCCAATCTATAGTATAACAAAAGGAGGGTTAAAGTACATTAGAGGAAAACAAAGAACATTTCAGTGTACTTAATTGTTTGTTGTTGTATTTTTGTGTTCTGGGAGGAAAAAGTGTGCTCATGCCACCAAGGCAATCCGCAGGAGACTGTATTGTCTATTGTAAATCCATATACTATGCTTTTCCTAGATGATAAAAAAAATCCAAACTTTTACTCTAGGTGTCTCTGTTTCCCCACAGTCTCTAAGCACTAAATTGCCATCATTGCCTAACACAGTGGATGTAATTTACAAAGCGCAGTCAATGTACACCCACTATCCCACTATATACTGTATGCGGATGCTTATCTACTCTCCACTCTTGGGAGACAATTCTGCAAACTTGATTGCTTACCACCAGGGTCATCTCTGTGTGATCTCACCTGGTGGGTCACGATCTATAACTCAGGGAGCTGAGACCCTTGCCAAGCTAATACCTAAGTATACAATCACCCTCATAACAGTGTTTATCATATACAGACGAAACGGGTAACCTGCCTAATGATGTTGTATTAGTTGTCTGTAGTCCACCGCCCCTCCAAATACTACGGCTTGGGTTAAGTGATCAAAATGCTACTAGAAAGTATCACATTACCCAAGAGTAGGGGCTTTGCCCACTTTTGCCATCACCCTTTCCCCTTTGAACTGCCAATTTTCCCCCTTAGATGCACCATCAGCGCCCTGGGTTCTGTTACACTTATGCAGATAGACAAATTGTAATAGAAAATCTACTATACACCTGGGGAGCGTTAGGGTTAAAGTAATTGTGAGTACGTTGAGGTCTATATGAAGTGAGGCACCAGGAGATTAGGACAGTCTCGCTACCTTGTTTCACGACACTACACCCTTTCACAGAAATTTAACTGCACTTTTCTAAAGACGTCTGAGGCACACGATACCCTAAAAATATGCTCTGTTAAGCTCTGTTGCACTTTGGCTGTTCTGCGCTTTGTAAGTGACCATCTGTGGTCGCTGCATGCAGCATTTTGATGGTAGTATAACTCTTGTGTTACAGTAACAGTGATCCCCAGTCACAGGCTAAGTGTATGGCACATGATAAAACAGATATGATGGACACTTTATTTCCAGATTCTTGCTCTATTCTCATCCCTGCTTACATCTTCTATGTTTCTGCACAGAGGGAGTGGCGGGGCTAAGCGGGGATCAGAACAGAAGGGGCGGTGCCGGACAGAGTAGAGGGTGGGATGGGGTGGAGCAGCGGAGACTGAAGTTGGCCCCAGCATATGTGCATCAGCCCAATACAAAAGATCCGTCTGATAACAGGCATAATTATATATGCTCACAACACTGTATAGCGTGCAGTTCTGTCAGCACTTCGGTTTCCATAAAACGCTACATAGCTATGTACACTTGGTTCTGGCCCTTGTACAGAGTGAAAACAGTGCTTTGAGTATGCACCTGCATTTTTTCTGCAGAAAACACTAACCATGCGCTCTGCAAATAGACTTGTTTTCAACTCCACATGAGCCCATTAAACAGAGTACACACCCAGATGACCAGATGACGTGACGATGCGATGTAACAATATATCCCATCAACGAAGACACTGCACAAACCAATGTACGACGGCACGATATATCGTTACACGCCTAATACCGCATCGTCCCATCTGATGTGCAGTGCATCATGTGACCACTCAATATGCCATGGTCGTTCCGTCTGAGGCGATATATTGGATGATACAGTATATTGTTTAGTGTGTACCCACCTTTAGGGTGTGTGTACATTGGTAAGCGTACCTAGTTAAAAGTTTCTGTGCTTTGGGTGAAAAGTGAAAGTTCTTGACGTCTCAAGCCTGAGCAAATGGGTGTGCAGCACACTGAAATGAGCGTTGTTGTACATCTACAAGCATAGCAGTTATTACAATATATTGGGGTAAGCCACTCAAGCCCAGCAACAGTTTGCCTATACACAAGCTAAATAACCAGTGGCATAACTAGGGTAGTTGGAGTCCAGGGCAAATTGAAAAATGGAGTGTCCCCTCCCTATGTGCCCGCGCCGAAAGCAAGCGCGGTGGAAAAATGGGCGTGGTCAAACGCCACAAGGGGTGTGGTCACCAAAAATTGGGGCGTGGCAACATTGCACACACCCCTTTGTCGTCACTCTGGGAACATTCCTTACCATTCCATATGCACCTTAATGCCCAGAGTAGTAGTGCCCCTCTTGCAATGTCCCCAGTAGCAGTGTCCCATGTAGTGGTGCCCTTTATACAATGCCCCCGTAGTGCCCTTTATAAAGTGCCTCCAGTAGTGCACCCTTATACAGTCCCCCTATGCAGTGCCCCCAGTAGTGGTCCCCCTTATGCAGGCCCCCAGTAATGCCCCTTATACAGTATGCAGTGCCCTCAGTAGTGGTCCCTCTTATGCAAGCCCCCCAGTAGTGCCTTTATACAATACCCTCAGTAGTGGTCCCACTTATGCAGGCCCCAAGTAGTGCCCCTTACACAGTGCCCCCCCCCAGTGATCCCCCTATGCTGTGCCCCTTATACAGTGCCCCCAGTAGTGGTTCCCTTTATGAAGGCCCCCAGTAGTGATCCCCCCCTAAGAGTTGCCCCTTATACAGTGCCTTCCGTAGTGCATAAAACAGACAGACATACTGTACATACACAAACACACATAACACTGACTTCACTTACCTGAATCCCCGTTCCTGCCGCGCCCACCGCTGTCTGCTCCTCTGCCTTCCCGCTGGGTTCCACTGCAGGAGCCGGAAGACGGAGCTCATGATTGAGCTCCAGCCCGACTCTGGCAGTTGGCGCAGCAGCCAATGAGTCTATCTGACTCTCATTGGCTGCTGAAAACACACACATCGCCGCCGGGTAGTACGAGTGTACTACCCAGCGCCGGCGACGATGTGTGTGTAACAGTGTAACACTGCGGTCTGCACTACAGTGGCTGACTAGGGCGGGCCTGTACCCTGGCCAGCAGCGCAGCGCCCATCCCACGCCGCCGGTCCCACGGTGCCCAGGGCACGAGCCCAGGCGGCCCTGCCCTAGTTATGCCACTGTAAATAACAAATACTGCATGTTTGATTTAGTTGTTGATATTCTCAACTTAGATCTCATTAAGACCAACCACCCTCGTGGAGGTACTTGACAAGCCGATATTGGTGTTGAAAATTCCATGTATCTTAGTGCATAATAACTAAATATTTTGTGTTTTACTCTGACATGTATGTTGTGTTATTCATACTTAGATTCCAGGTAGACTCCGTCTAGTGTAGTTACTTGCTGATGTGAGTGATATCCATGCACAGAGTGTTTGTACATTATAATCCGGTCTTCCCTACAGGTGCAAGCATTGAAACAGGAGATTGATGGTCATTCAGAGAATGTTGAAGAAATAAGCAGCATCTGCAAAAAGCTGCAAGGTTACATCAATACAATTAAAAGCTTTAAAGATCCCCCATTCCAAGCAGAGGCCAACACGATCATTGACAAGTGGTTGGATGTGAGTATTTCTCATTGTATTTGACTATTTTTAAGATTTAGTTTCCAGACAAAATTAGAAATTCCATGAAATCCTAATAATTATGATGTGGGTAACATTAAATATACTGATGCAATGCAAACAGTGCAAAGGGGCTAATTCTGGCGTGCACTGCTGAACGCAGATTCACTATTATCGGGAATCTGCACATGCGCAGGGCCCATTCTACGAGTGTGCAGAATGGGTCCTGCTAACAGAGGCACGCTAGCCCTTGAATGCCTCTGTCTGATTGACAGGCAGAGACATTTAAGGGGCGGTGGGGGGGTGAGGTCGGACACCGTTCCCGGAAATGGGGGCGTATCCGCCCAGTTTTCCGGGAGTGGCAAGCCCAGGATCTGCGCAGTATCCTGGGCTTCCAAGCCGACCAGGCTGAGTAAGCTGTCGCCCGCCCAGCTCCGTCCACCATCGCGACCACTGCGATGGTGATCCCAGCACTGCGACCTCGGTCGCAGTGCTGGGATCGCAAATGCAGCAGGGGGTGTCATACACCACCTCCTATTTGCATTGTTGCAAGGACTCAATTGCAAAGCTGTCTGCGTGCTGCTTTGCAGTTGCGTTTCTTGCTGAATCTAAACATAAACTTTCGTTTTGCAGACCCATTTAGGAAGCTGTAATAAAGATCGGAGAGGAAAATCAAATTTAATAAAGCTGATATGGACTTTTGTACTTATTATTTAATTCATTTTAAATCTTATACTTAAAAAAACCAAAAACAATCTCCTTTGTTCACCTGGGAGAACATGAACATTAGAGCAGCCACCAAGCTAACCGCATGTTAATTAGTGACCAGTATGCAAATTGCCTTGTGAGGCAGCTCTGTCTTTATACACCGTATTCTTCTTACTGTCTATCAGCTGCCTCTCCTTACTGTCTATCAGCTGCCTCTCCTTACTGTCTATCAGCTGCTTCTCCTTACTGTCTATCAGCTGCTTCTCCTTACTGTCTATCAGCTGACTCTCCTTACTGTCTATCAGCTGCCTCTCCTTACTGTCTATCAGCTGCCTCTCCTTACTGTCTATCAGCTGCCTCTCCTTACTGTCTATCAGCTGCCTCTCCTTACTGTCTATCAGCTGCCTCTCCTTACTGTCTATCAGCTGCCTCTCCTTACTGTCTATCAGCTGCCTCTCCTTACTGTCTATCAGCTGCCTCTCCTAACTGTCTATCAGCTGTCTCGTCTTACTCTTTGTCAGCTCTCTAGACAAGAAAGAAGCACTAAGATCACTGACTGGAACCAGGTGGGTGGTGCTAGGGACACAGGATGCTCCCCAGTGGATAACTGGCACCCTGGGCATGCTTTTTACTTAGAGCAAGAATGAGGGAATATTGTTTTGTCATTAGACTGTTTTTGTTTTAAACTATTAGGTAATAAAAGGACTGCTGCCCAAAGAGTGGTATGTACTATGTAAAATGCACCTGTCACCTACACACCCACATTGTAGGCTGAGCTGATGTTATGAGAATGAAGTGAATCAATTCATCCTGAACCAGTGCTACAAATTGTTCTTAGTGAATAATAAGTTGATTTACCACAAATACTGATCCATCCAAAAAATAATTGAGTCCACTGAGTAGGTAATGAGTATGTTTTACATTTTCATGGGTAAGTGTGTTTTAGCAATAGTTGTGGTGGCAGGAACCCAGCCCTCTGTAGTAGATGTAAGCATGGCGGCCCCACCTGCAGGTCTGCGGACGGAGTTGCACTGATTACTGTGAGCCCATCAGTTACATTGATGGTTAATAAATGAGTAACTGAAAATAAAAAGAAGTAAGACAGAAATTGGCTAAGACGATTAATGGGTCCCTGCACAGGCTGCCCTCAGTGTTACTCATCATTACAGCTGGTAGGAGGGACTCTGCATCATGAATTATTATCATGTATTCATTGCTTCCTAGTGATCCTTTAAAATGGACCCAAACTTCTCACCTTTTGAGTTTCTGATGATCTTTATGTAATTTCCCAACAGATATGTGAGAAGATTGACAGCAGTAATGAAAACCTGGCAAGTGCGGTCTCCCTGTGGAACAAGATCCTCAATCTCTCCCAGGAAGTTGAGCAGTGGTCCTCATTAACAATGAAGTTCTTTCAAAATAAATCCCTTACAATTGAGGATGTTCGATTGTTAAATGTAAGTGTGTATTTTATTGTGTGACCTGTGTATTGATGTCAATACCTGCGCACCAAAGTATCGCTGACACCTGCAGTGTCTGTACGTGATGAGCAGTGACGATTTTGTTTGCAAGCGGCAGATGTTTTCCAGCTGTGCATACATCCTAGTCACACTGCGCATGCATACCGATGGTTACCGCCGGGGGATGCAGAACGAATTTGGACACAGAGAGGGGCAATTTAATTGGGTATTTTGGTTTGTTACAAGGGGTGGCTAGCAAGATCCAGGTGTGTCGCAGCCAGCGACTGCGTCTTTTTTTGCATTTGCACTGGCAGACATTTTTCGACTGACATTCTGAGCAACCGTAGGGCTGCTCTAATGTCCGATGGTGTAACTGATGTGCATCCGATGGCGCGCCTTATTAAGGAAAGCGGCAGATTAACGATGCAGCATTTTGGTGTCTGTACAAATCCCATCAGCGGTGGCAGCGGCAGTAGCATAAAACCAGTCACGCTGCACAATAAGAGGCAGTCGTCTAGAACTGGGACTAATGGTTCCCGTACATGTGACGGATTGCTGCAATTTCCCCTTCTGCCGACCTTGTGGCTGGGGGATCAGGAATATTCAACATGTCAAAAAATCTCGATGCCCCAATCCCGACTTGAAAATTATCGGAATTGGCGAGTCTGGGATATTTAACATGTTGAATTTCCCCGCTCCGTCTACGGATGGTATACGTTCAGGAAGCCGGCTGACGCAATGCCGACAGCCGGCTTCCCGACTACTGAATTCCAGTGAGGGTTAAATGGCAGGCGTCGAAATCTCGACACCTGTCATTTTACCTACGCCAGGAAACCGGTGCCCGGCATCCCGATCGAAATGATGCCCGGCGCCGGCCGCCGACAGCCGCGCGGGGGGGTGGAGTGTTAAGTTAGGGGCTCGCGGGGGGGACTTAGGGTTAGGCTAGGGGGAGGGAGGGTTAAGGTTAGGCACCCCCCGGGTGGTTAGGGTTAGGCTAGGGGGAGGGAGGGTTAGGGTTAGGTACCCCCGGGGGGGAGGTTAGGGTTAGGCACCCCCCAGGGGGACTTAAGTTTAGGTGGAGGGGAAGGGGGGGTTAGGTTTAGGCACTTGGAGGGGGGATTAGGGTTAGGCACAGGGGGGGGGAGGTTAGGGTTAGGCACCCTAAAGGAGGGTTAGGGGGTAGAATTAGATTAGTTTATACTTACCTTTAGGATGATCAGGATTTCCTCCTCTGTCGGGCTGGCGTTGCCGGGATTTGAACCGCGGTAAATCATATCGAATGCCTATGGATCGCTAAAAGTCATGTCCATGGACCGGCGGTTTTGCTCGTCGATCGTTGGGTTGACGTCAGCAGAACGAGGAATTGTGTCTCAGATGAATGGGACCCTTAAGGGCCTGATTCTGAGTTGGGAGCAAAGGTGCATTTCAGAGTTAGAGCACCTGTTTTATATCATTATTATTCTCATTTTCATCCATGCTTCCTCAATAATGTCAGTAAACAAATTGTCAATGACATCAGCAGAATACTCACAGCTGTATTTCAGGAGATATGTGTGGCTGTGAAATGTAAAAGAGATACTCGTGATAGTCTTAATGTGGGGAGGGGGTTAGCGAAGCAGGAAGCCAAGGACTGAACATTAGAAAGTGGAAGGAGCAGGATCCCACAACAGTACAGAGTAGGGATGTGAGGCTCCGGTAACACTGAGTCGGAAGGACTGTGGGCCCCAGTGCATATTTAAGGGAAATCATTAGTCTACCTTACTGCATTTATTTATTATATATGGTGTAGCTGGACAGGGTTATGTGCCCAGCACTGTCACTCTCCTATTTTTAATTGCGTCTCACCAGTATCTGCCGTGGGTATAGCAATGTCCAGTTAAACTGCCTGTCAAAAATAGAATAGAAACATATTAAGACTTAAACAATATTCTGTGAGTAATTATTTAAAATACTAAGGCCCTGATTCAGAGCCGGACGCTCTGACCAGAGCGCTCGCTCTGAATCAGGGCCCACCTCCATAAATATGGAGCGTCCTCCTGGACGCTCGTATAGCTGTGGGTCACCACCCACAGCATATACGAGCGTGCAGGATGACGGTCGCGATGGTCTTGACCATCGCGACCATCGCCACTGCGAGCAGAAGCCTGCGGTTGAGTTTTTCAACCGCAAGGCCAGGAGTGATTTTGTCTCTATCAGAGCCAAAATCACTCCCACTGACATCACTAGTGATGTCAGTGGGGCCGGCTTCTGACGGTAGGCGTTCCCTTGGAAATGCCTCCGTCTGGCAGGCACGCCCAATCAACATCGACAGCACGCCCCCTTTGATCAGACACTACGAGCGAAGGAAAGTCCTTCGCTCGTCGCATCTCGCGCATGCGCACGACGGAGCTCCCTCCGTCGTGCGCATGCGCAGTGCAGACCATCGACCCACTTGCGAGCGGACAGCCGCTCGCGAGTGAGTCTGAATCGGGCCCTAAATATGTTGTAATGCTGAGTTTGGGTTGGGAAAATCATATTTTTTAGGACACACAATCTTATAGCCCATTCTTTAAAATCGTGTACTCCCCTTGTAATAGGTTTACTAACTGTTACTCTCCGTCTAAAGCTGGGTACACATTACACGATTTCTTGGACGATATGCCTGATTCTGATGGATTGGGCCAACATATTTTCAAAATCATCTAGTGTGTAGCCACTATGACGGCTGTTGCGCGCTCCCGTTTGGTGGTCAGCCACATCGTCAGGTCGTCCCTACATGCATCTCAACCTGACGATACGGCTGAAGACCCCATGCAGTGGGATGCGTCAGGGGCTGACATATTGGGCGGTCTGCCGCCGGATTGTATAATGTGTACCGGCCGCCTGACATGTTGGTCCATCGGCGAGGGGAGTCGCCCATCACATTGTTTAATGTGTACCCAGCTTTTGACTTAACTGGTGTATAACATCTTCTATTTTTAATGTTTCAGACTGAGCTTCAAAACCAAGAAAAACATTTGGAAGAAATCAATAAGAAATCAGCAGAGATACAGTACCTTTTACAAAGTCATGAACCTCTTTTGGAACTACAGGTAAAAAAGAAGGAATTAGGTAGCAGAGACTAAATGAGAATAGGATGTTGTCATATTGTGCATGTAAATTTATCAAATTTTTGAACCTCGTTTTTATTACATTTTCATGATGTAAAATTATTAACTGATGTTGTCTGGTTTCCCACTGCTCCTTGTTTTGATGTGTTTTACATGTGTGCATGAACCTCAAGTAGATAATTAGAGGAACACTGCCTACTGTAGATAAGTAAATGTACACTGCCTGCTGTAGTTACGTGGAGGAACACTGCCTGCTGTAGACAAGTAGAGGAGCAGTGCCTACTGTAGATAAGTAAATGTACACTGCCTGCTGTAGTTACGTGGAGGAACACTGCCTGCTGTAGACAAGTAGAGGAGCACTGCCTACTGTAGATAAGTAAATGTACACTGCCTACTGTAGATAATTGGAGGAACACTGCCTCCTGCAGATAAGTAGATGACCATTGTCTGCTGTAGTTTAGTAGATGAACACTGCCACTGCCTGCTGTAGATTAGTAGATGAACACTGCCTGCTGTAGATTAGTAAATGTACACTGCCTACTGTAGATAATTGGAGGAACACTGCCTCCTGCAGATAAGTAGATGACCACTGTCTGCTGTAGATTAGTAGATGAACACTGCCGCTGCCTGCTGTAGATTAGTAGAAGAACACTGCCTGCTGTAGATTAGTAGATGAACACTGCCTACTGTAGATTAGTAGAGGAACGCTGCCTACTATAGATTAGTAGAGGAACACTGCCTACTGTAGATTAGTAGAGGAACACTGCCTACTGTAGATTAGTAGGGGAACACTGCCTACTGTAGATTAGTAGAGGAACACTGCCTACTGTAGATTAGTAGAGGAACACTGCCTACTGTAGATTAGTAGGGGAACACTGCCTACTGTAGATTAGTAGAGGAACACCGCCTACTGTATATTAGTACGGCAACACCGCCTACTGTAGATTAGTAGGGGAACACTGCCTACTGTAGATTAGTAGGGGAACACTGCCTACTGTAGATTAGTAGGGGAACACTGCCTACTGTAGATTAGTAGGGGAACACTGCCTACTGTAGATTAGTAGGGGAACACTGCCTACTGTAGATTAGTAGGGGAACACTGCCTACTGTAGATTAGTAGGGGAACACTGCCTACTGTAGATTAGTAGGGGAACACTGCCTACTGTAGATTAGTAGGGGAACACTGCCTACTGTAGACTAGTAGGGGAACACCGCCTACTGTAGACTAGTAGGGGAACACCGCCTACTGTAGACTAGTAGGGGAACACCGCCTACTGTAGACTAGTAGGGGAACACCGCCTACTGTAGATTAGTAGATGAACACTGCCTACTGTACATAAGTAGATGAACACTGCCTACTGTAGATTAGTAGGGGAACACTGCCTACTGCACATAAGTAGATGAACACTGCCTGCTGTACATAAGTAGATGAACATTGCCTACTGTACATAAGTAGAGGAACACTGCCTACTGTAGATAGAGCTGGTTTTTTGGCTTTAGGTAACAGGCTGGTTTCCCGATGGGGTGTTTGTTATACATAAGTAGTATAGGTTTTTTGATAACCCCAATAACAACAATACATGGAAGATTATCTAATTAGCAGATTTATCTTTCATCTTCCAGGGGGGACAACCCCACCTAGTTTTAAAACATATTTTGCATAGTTAAATAGGGAACTCTTTGTAGTTCGTCTGACTGCATCCTTGTTTGCGCACTATACCATCTAAACTGAGAGTTCAGTGATGGAAGGGTTAATTAAAAGCTTAATCTAATGAGAACTTCTTTCTGAGGGACTGCATTAAGAATATGCATTTTGGCTCAACTCTGTAAAATGGTAAGTTCCTCAAAAATCGCATTATTTACAGTCAGTTTAGCAGATACAATATGCATAAATATAGATAATAACCTCTTACTGGGGCTTGCTTATCTATCCTTTGAAGATATATAGTTGATAGGTAAAAACAAAGAAGAAGAGCAACAGTGACATGTGCTGTCTCTAAAAAGTTACTACATTCATTAAATAATGCATAACATTTCTATCATTTTTTATCAGCTGGAAGTATATTCACTAAAGTGCTGGTTTTTAGAAGTGGAGATGTTGCCCATAGTAACCAATCAGATTCTAGCTATTATCTTCTAGAAGGTGCTAGATAAATGTTAAGTAGAATCTGATTGGTTGCTATGAGCAACATCTCCACTTCTGAAAACCCTCACTTTAGTAAATACACCCCCTGGTCTCTACTCCCACAACATTTTGCAAGCTGTAACAGCTTAACTTAAATTAATTTGTTATAGCATTTTAATTTGTAATTATTTGAACATACGGAAAAAAAAAATCAATTTTGTTTGAAACATAATTTTGAGGTAAAGTTTATTGAAAGACATGTTTTCTATAGCTCTATTATATTAATGACATTATATATTAGAACTGGTTATTTTTATTTTTCAGGTCATTAAAACCTCTTTGCTGAATAAACTTACTCCAATTTCTGAGTTTGTGGCAAATAACACTAAAAGTATGGATGTATCACCGACAGCTACAGAACTGAAGTCAGATTTATGTTCAGTACCCGAAGACTCAGACCAGATGACATCGGTACCATCAGGAGATGTGTCTGAGGTAAATCTCATTACTCCTAGATGTATAGGTATACAGTGACTGATGCAGACTTGAAGGAATTTGCACTAAGTATAATGAGAAAATAAGCACATGCAGCTATGAGAGCAAAAGAGACCAACGCATTGTTATTACATTCTCGCTTTGCCTGCTGGAGAATGAAGGGGCATTCTACATACAGCAGGCAAAGTTCAGTAAGGGTGTGTAAGAAATGCAACTCACGCAGATCAGCATGTAAGTATATGTACGCCTTCTAGGAAACTAGTATAGTAGGCCGATGCAAGTATTTACTGAGGATGATGATGATGATGAGTAGAAAACCAGGCACATATTTTGACAATGCTGCGTCTTGCGTATCTCAAGATTTGTATAGCTCTGCATATGTGCGAAAATACTCTTATCTTTCCATGCTTGCTTCTTCTGAGCATAGTACACTGCTTTTCCATCCATCCCCAGCCCCATAATGTCACACACGAAGTATACATAATCACATATTTATATACCCACATCTACTCCTGGCAGAGCTATAATCATGGCAATAACCTTTCCCTTCGTTATTTAGACCACCGATACTTCTTGACTTTTGAAAAAAACATTTACAAAGTAATATCTGGTAACCAAAAGATATATATATATGGAAGAAAGGGAAAGGTGCTGTCAAAGCAGCTAGTTCAAATGGAGTATGTCAGGCTCCAGGTGTATATATAGAATAAAAAAGAAATGGATTGAACAGCGCTAATGTCAAAATAAACACTAAATAAATAAATGATAAGAAATACTACTGGAACAATGATGTAAGAAACGGACTAAATGCATAGGAATGGTACACTAACACTGACGAAGTTGTGGGGGGTTTCCACAACGAAACGTGTTTAGCACCCCTGGATTGCGTCATTGAACCAGAGACTTACGGGAGGTTCCGGACCGGCATTTTTTCATCCTTCTGTTCCAGTCCTTGACATTGGCATCCATTTGCTGCACAGGAGTCAAGCTCCTTATGGACTATATCTGAAGGCTGGTAAATTATTCCATCAATTGCTGGTTAATTATCCGGATTGCCCCTCTTCTGTTTCCCCATTTCCTTATGAACGCTGCTATTTGTGTGACCCAGTCACAGTGACTTTTTTAATTTATACCTGGACTATGGATTCTACTAGACTGAGTTGATTGATCCAGTTTTAACTATATCAGGATTGGATTATTATTGTTTATTCATCCAACTGTCCTGATTTTTCTATGTTGCATATTTATGCTTGATTGTTATCATTAAATATTGCATACCAAAAACCAAGCTGTATTGTATTTCAACTAGGAGAGATTTCCGCAATTTATTCATTTATTTTTACCAGTGTTAGTGTACCATTCCTATGTATTTAGTCCGTTTCTTACATCATTGTTCCAGTAGTATTTCTGATCATTTATTTATTTAGTGTTTATTTTGACATTAGCGCTGTTCAATCAATTTCTTTTTTATAATATCTGGTAACCCTCTTCCTTGTTTTCCACAGAACATCCCCTACTGTAGGGAACACAACCATTCTCTGATGAGAAAGGGTGTTTCCATCAGATTCCTGTATTTAAAGTGCGGCTACTGTACCAGCTTCACACACACACACACACTGGAGGAAGCCATTTTGTGACCTAAACCAGTATTCTTAAGGATGCAGCGTATCTATACACAAAGTGCACTAACGTTCGTCAGTTCATAGCCGGCAATCTGCTGAATATTGCAGGGCTTTTTCACTGTTTGTAGATGAGAACATAAATGTGCTCTAAAAACTGAAGTGTACAGAGTGTGTGTGTTTTTTTTATTTTTATGTAAAACATTGAAGAGTTAGGGGGAAATTGATCAAACCTTCTAAGGAGGACAAGTGTAGGTGTTGTCCATAGCAACTAATCAGATTCCAGCTACCATTTATTTAGTACATTCTATAAAATGATAGGTAGAAGCTGATTGGTTGCTTTAGGCCAGTGGTGTCAAACTTGCGGCCTACCAGCTGCAGTGGAACTACACATCCCAGCATGCACTGCCACAGTTTTGCTATTAGGCCATGCTAAAACTGTGGAATGCTGGAATATGTAGTCCCACAGCATCTGGATGGCCATGAGTTTGACACCTTTGCTTCAGGCAATATCTGCACTTTTTATCTATAGCAGGTTTGATAAATCTCCCCCTTAGTTTGACATTGGCATGTATTAGCAAATGATCCAGATCTTTTGCTCATCTCAAGGATGAATAGCGCATCTCAGTCTCCGCTCCTCATCCCCTTAAGCATGAGTGGTAATTGCTATGTTCTTAAAGGAAACACTGCTAGAACCTATTTCAGCAGCTCAATTAGTTGGGTCTAGTCACAGTTGCGTATCTATGATGGGTCCAGGCTTTGTGGTGCATACGGGCCCCTGGGTCCAGTGGAGCCCACACAGCACACCCTGCATTAATTCAATAAATGTACCTTCTGCAACGGCTGCCTCCAACTCAAAAGAAACCTCTGGTAAAATGGTGCAGACGCCATTTTCATGAAGACCTGCCCATGTGCGATAGACTCTAGCACTGTGGCAGAGTTCACACTGCACATGCATCGGTACGAAGGATGGGGGTTTGCTCGGACACTGTACACATAACGTCATTTTACTGATAGGGTGCAAAATTTTCTTTCCTAACATAGAGCAAGATATAACCTTTGAATTAATTTTTTGTCCAGTATAAAACACAGCTAGTGCCACCCTAATAATTCTTAGATCATTCATTTAGTTACAAACAAGTAAAAAAAAAAAAGATATTGGGGGTCTATTTACGAAATCTTGGTTGGAGATAAAGTGGACAGAGATAAAGTACCAGACAACCAGCTCCTAGTCAGTTTTCAAACACAGCCTGCAACATGGCAGGTAGGAGCTGATTGACTGATTATCTTCATCTGAGGCTTAGCATTGTATCTTGCATGGAGCAGTTGTATAGAGCCGTGTCTTATTTCATCCATTACGTATATTTTTTTTTTTTACATGAAATTGTCATACTTACATAGCATGTCAATGGACACGCATTCACACAAGGAAAAGAGGAAAACATTTCTCTGGAAATAGAACCTAAATCTCAGGTGAATGATGAGCAGCATTACCCCGCATCACAGGCTGAATCTCTAGGAGATGAGCAGAGAGAACAATTAGAAGCTGTGAGATTGAGGCTGACAGACATCAGGAAGATGCAGGAACACTTACACAGTGATCTGCAGCCTGGTATACAAGGCAAAGTAAAACAGTTGGCAAAGCTCGCACAACTTCTCCAGGAAAGCCAGGATCTCGCCGGTCCAATGGAAGAGCTGAAGTCCGAGGAAGGGGTTCCTACCTTTGGTGATGGCCTCTGTCTGTACCATAATCAGTGGTTGGAAATAAAGCTGTTTCATGAAAGCATCGTACAGGAATTGCAGGCAAGAAAAAAACATGCTTTTTTATTCTGATTATTGTTCTCTAGGGTTAATTGGTCATATTTATCCTATAATTGTAATTTAATGAACAGGTTATTAACGTCATGGCCGCAACAGTCAGAAGAAGTGATAAATGTCTGCCTAGTTACAGGTTTGCCTACTTTCCCAGTTCTGTACCTAGTCACTTTTGCACTCTGGGCAGACCAGGTATTTGTGCAAACCCCAACAGGACCCTCCCCCTTCCTCCTGCATTTGTATGAACCACTGCCCGCCCACCCACCCACCTGTTGTCAGCAATTCTTCTGCTACTCTTCATTAACGTTCACTCACACCTCCCAATCCCCCCTTCCCAGGTTGTACTCATTATATGGATCTGGGAGCCACTTCAGGGACCTTGGACCTTATTCAGAGGCGGCCGTACGGTCTACGAGCCGGCTCCCTCGTGCGCATGCGTGAGACCCGCTACGACCAACAGCGCCGGTCGTAGCGGGTCTCTTTCCAAAGGGGGCGAGCTGTCGATGTTGATTGACAGCTCGCCCCATTTGGAATGCGGGCCGGGGGGGTGGCAGCCCAAACGGAGGCGTTCCCATGGGAACGCCTACCGCTTGGGGGAGGCCCCACTGACATCACTAGGAGAGCTTCCGGCTTTGACAGAGTCAGAAGCTCTCTGGGGCTTACCTAGGGTCTCGTCGTAAGCCTGATGTTCGCGATGGTCTCTGACCATAACGACCATCACCCGAGCAGTCGTTAGACCTGTGGGTGTAAACCCACAGCCTAACGACCACAACAGAGGCGGGCGGTCAGGATGCAAGTGGCCGCCTAGTTTCTGAGCGACCGCTTGCATCCTCCGACCGCCTCTGAATGAGGTCCCTTGCCTCTGGGGCAAGTAATGGCCAGTCTTGCCACCCCCTTGGCTTTGGGCTCTCGGGCTGTAACGCTGGAGGGCGACGCAGCATTCAATCCCCCTTCTTCTTCTCATGCCAGAAATGCTCCGGACTGCAATAATTTGCTACAGTGATTTGATAAAAATAAAAAGATTATAAAAAGGTTTGGTGCAAGCACCCTTGAGAATAACTTCTTCCACAGGTCAAATAACTAATTGTTGACTTTAAATGTTCTTTTGGTCTACTCTGCAGTATGGTATATCCTTATTATGCACTATGCAATATACAAAGGTATCTTATCAGTACAATGAAATTATCTAATATATTTAAAGTTGCATGTATTAGCAAACATTCTTGATTTCAGCTGTCCAATTAAAACCCAGTTTTCTCAGCAGGAAGTATAGTGTGCCTAGGAAATATTACTGGAAAACAGCCTGATGTTCAGCTATGATGTGTTTCAAAATGTTTATATTATACATATTTACTCCAAAATGTATTTAAAGTTTCAGTAAGAGTGCATGTACACTACAGAGCAAACCTGAGTGAAAGTGCTAATATATGTATAATGGGTTGGGTACGGGATGCCGGCGGTCAAAGTCGCAACGCCGCCATCTAGACAGGGTTAGGATATCGACACATGTCGGTCGGTATCCTAACCCTCCCCCTTTCCCTACCATAACCCTCCCTCTCCAATCCCTAACTCTAACCTCCACCTCCCTAGTACCTAAACCTAACCTCCCCCTCCCCACACCCTTACCCTTACTCTCCCCCTCCCCGCACCGTAAACCTAACCCTCCCCCCTTAGTGCCTAACTCTAACCCTCCCCCTAGTACCTAACCATAACACTAACCCTGCGCTTACCTTTGGGATGCCAGCACCGGGATTGTGAAAGGTGGGCTTCCGGCGTAGGAATTCTGAACGCCGGAATCCCTGAGGGTCGGCATTATGACCGCATCCCATGTATAATGTATCCCCTATTGTAAGTTATAAGACTAGACTATGGAGGAGATGTACTAAGCCTTGGAGAGAGATAACGTACAGAGTGCTAAAGTACCAACCAATCGGCTCCTAACTTTCACTTTACAGGCTGTGTTTGAAAAATGACAGTTAGAAGCTGATTGGCTGGTACTTTAGCTCTCTCCATGGCTTAGTACATCTCCCCCCCCCTTACATGTTGCCAAGAAGAGCATAATACATCAGGCTGGCTGCTTTTATAGAGGTCATGGAGATCATTAGTGACTTTTAATATCCATAATTATTTAGAGTAGGTAGTGGCCTATTTGTAATACACAAGTTTTCCTAATGAACAGTGAATTAATGATATGAAAAATGAACGATTATAAGCAATACTTTTAGAAATCACTGTTTATATAAATATTATTTACAGGAGATTATATATGGGAAATTCTACGCACTAAAATAAATTATATGGATATTAAAAGTTATTGAGGTGTTCTGTGACTATATAAAAGCATGTGTTCATGGTGATAACTTCTAATCTTATATATAAAATTCATTGGTCTGTTTGTTTGTCTGGGATGAAACCAATGTAAGGTGGTCCAGTTGGACCCTGGCCAGGTTTCAGGGGGGTTAGGGTCCCGGTCGGTGTACACTAGCCAGAACTTTGACCCAGGGACGCCGGGCAGAACTTTGACCAGAGGAGCCTGTTCAGAGTCTTCCACTGGATAGATTTGGATGAAAACGTCACAGAGGGATGGCAATTGGTCTGAGATGTCTAATGGAGTGGTGAGGGTCCCGGTCAGAACTCACGGTGGAGTGAGCCAGGAAGAACTTTGACCCAGGGAGCCTGTATGGACCCGGGAGCCTGTTACAAGCCTTCCACTGAATGGATATGGACAAAAACTTCAAGAGTGGTAACATTGGATCCCAGAAGACATACTAGGGGGTTCAGGTCCTGGTCGGACCTCCCATTGGTGTATGCTGGGCAGAACTTTGACCCGGGGAGCCTGTTCTGCGCCTTCCACTGGATGGATTTGGATGATAACTTCACAGAGGGGTGGCAATTGGTCTGGAATGCCTAATGGAGTGGTTCGGGTCCTGGTAAAACCTCATGGTGGAATGTGTCGGGAAGAACTTTGACCCAGGGAGCCTGTTCTGGGCCTTCCACTGGATGGATTTGGACGACCTCTCGTTGGTGTACGCTGGGCAGAACTTTGACCTGGGGAATCTGTTCTGGGCCTTCCACTGGATGGATTTGCATGAAAACTTCACAGAGGGATAGCAATTGGTCTGAGATGCCTAATGGAGTGGTTGGGGTCACGGTCGGCCCTGACAGCGGAGTGCGCCGAGCAGAACTTTGACCCAGGGAGCCTTTGATGGGCCTTCCACTGGATGGATTTGGAGGACATCACATAATAAAACTTAATAACTTGAAGATTTAAACCCGGGAAACGCCGGGTACTTCAGCTAGTATCCTATAAAGTTTACAGTAGGGACTGGTTATCCCTAATACACAAGTTTCCCTAGTGATCACTGAAGTCATTATTTAAGAACTTGCCAGTTTTATGCGTCAATATCAGAATTTAGCATTTTTACACATATTATTTATGTAGTTGATGCGTATATAAGCAACACTTGTGTATTATAAATCATATGCATTTAAACAAATTAGTTACTTTCTATTAAAGTTTTGCTGAGATAATGTAGATACTGCCAGTGATGGCGCCATCCACCTGTTATAACAATCCTGATCTAAAAACAGTAGGTGCCACTCAGACTATCAATTTTGTCTCTTGCTATTCATAGGATACAAAGCAGATACTGGAGAGCCGCATTGATGAACACCAGAAATATGAAAGTCTCTCCGCTGCCCTGAATAACAAAATGACAAGTTTTTATGAAGAGCTTGTTAATTTTGCCGACTCATCACGGGAAAACGCACCATACGAACAAAAGAGCCAGAAATTACAGGTGCAATTGTCTGAGATAATACATTTCTCGATAGAACATTGCTCAATTAGGAAGGCTCCTGGATATATAACCTTTAAAATATACTTTATTCAGGAAGAAAATTGTCTTGAAACAGGGGCACTTAATTTTTTTTAGTACTAGAGCAGCCTTTTTGCAATGCAGCTTGTAAGAAAGTCACAAAGGGAGATTCTAATGTTTCATACAGTACTTGTAGAAAGGGATACTAAAGAAATCTGCCCAATTTCTACCCCGAATGGCACAGTTATTCTCTACTACTTCTTCCCTGGACCCTCACACATTAATATATGCACTAAGGTTTTGCATCACTTCTCAAAATAGAGCAATTCAATAAGACAAAAGATATTAAAAATCTCATCAAAACACCCGAAGTGTGTGAAAACTTCACTGACGTTAACTTTTCACTTTAACGCGTCTAATTGTATTCCCCCTATGTTTGCAAGGAGACCAGCAAATTAATGAGGACATAAAATTGTAACACATGAATATTGAATATATAATTATCTTGGTGCATGAAGAGGTCTGCCCCGTTTTTTTTTCCCTTATTGAAGTGCTCTATATTGAGAAGTGATTTCGATTAAAAGGGAACACATATTTTTGCCAAATGACCCAATTTGGGATGTAATTGAAGTTTGGGAGAAGTAGGTGATACAGAAATATGATTTCTTACCTATACCGTACAAGTCCTATCCCTCTCTATTTTCTGATTTAATATGATTTTATTGTTTACTCTAAAATGTATTTTTTTTTTCTTTTTTTTTTTAGAAAATTGCTTATTAAAAGTTATGTTTTATTATCATGTGATCATATCACAATTTAGTCATTAAGTGTGCCCCAGAAAATATAATTTTGTTTTTTGCTTGCCCTCTTACAAAACCTTAGTGTAAGTTTCATTACTTAAATACTGGGAGCACTACCAACTAAATACTGTATCAGAATTGATTGAAACAACAGCTGAGTTGTTGGCCAGTAAAAAAATGTTTTTCAACATATTGCGTGATCTAGTGCGGATTCAACCTCAATTGGTGTTTACATTAATATCTGCATTTTATATGTAGCTTTTCCTGTCACCTTTCTACCTTCCTTCTCTATTTTCTTCTTGGTCTTATTTAGTTTATACTTGGTTTACTCCACTTTTGTTATCTATTTCTCCCTTGTAGTCTTTTAACCTTTTAATCCTTTTTCTATCTATTTATACTTTTTTTTATAGCTCTCATTGTTTTTTTCCCCTGACTTTTATACTTTTTTTAATCTTTCTGTTATTTTTCCTGTGAATATCAGATATTTTCATTTACTTTTATAGAATGATTTATTCTTTAACAATTGGACAAAAAATGAGGCAGGGCATATATGTTACACCACTGTTACAACACCTATTTAAAAGATAATTAAATAATGTGTAATGAGTGTACCTGCTATATGATTGTCAAAATGTATTTGTAATATGATTTTCTGTCATTTGTTTATTCAGCATTTACAATTAATGTCCCCTTGTAGGAGTTGCGTGATCAATATGAAGGCTTGCAGAGCGATCTCAGCGAGGTGTCTCAGCTAGCAGACGGCGTAAAGCCCAGTACATTTTCACCAGGAGTCACGAGGATCCAGGAGGCTATGGACATCCTTTACAGCAAAATGAAAGGATATTTTGAAAGACTTGATTATGTGAAGCAAGTCATAGAGCTTCCTCCTGTAACTATGAAACACAAGGGGAAGAAATCTAAGAAGGGATCCAAGAAGAAGCTGGAAAATACCATACAAACAACAGTAGAATGTCCTCTACAACCTGCACAACTTACAGGAAAGCATTCAAAACCTTCAAAACCTTCAGTGGAGCCTCCTGTGCAACTTTTAGATCATTCAATGGAGCCTGCTGAGGAACCTTCAGTACAACCACTAGTAGAACATATAGAAAAACATTATGTGCAGCTTATAGTGGGTTCATCGAAGCAGCCTATGAAGGGGTCACCTCTGCAGCCTAGAATGCCATCATTGGTGCAACCTGTAGTGGGGTTATCGGTGCAACCTACAGTGGGATCATTAGAGGGATCTGCAGTGGGATCATCGGTGCAATCTGCAGTGGGATCATCAGTTCAGCCTCCTGTGGAATTATCTGTACAACACACAGAAAAACATTCGCTGCCTCCCTCCCTTCCCTTGGATACTTTAGTACAACCTATAGATAAACTTTCAGTACAACATACAGTAGAATCATCAATACACTCCAGAAAAAAACTTTCACTGCAGCCTCCTTTGGAACCTTCAGCACAACCTACAATACCACCTTTAGTGGTATCTACTATGGAACCTTCAAAACAATCTATAGAAAGACATTCAGTACAATATACATTGGAATGGCCAGTAGAATCTACAGCAAAGCCTTCAGTGCAGCCTTCAAAGCAACCTACAGTGCAGCCTTCAGTGGAAACTACTGAGGATCCTTCAGTACAACCTATAATACAATTTGTAGAAAAACATTTAGTACAACCTTCAGTGAGGCCATCAGTGCAGCCTGCAGTTGATTTTTCAGTGGATTGTACATTAGAACCTACAGTGGAACCTTCAGTCCTTTCCGCTGCGGAACCGTCTGTGCAGTCTGCTGCAAAACTGTCAGTGCAGCCTGCTGCGGAACGGTTAGTGCAGCCTATTGTGGAACCGTCAGTGCAGCCTGCTGTGGAACTTTCAGTGCAGTCTATTGTGAAACCTTCAGTGCAGACTGCTGCGGAACCCTCAGTGCAGCTTGCTACGGAGCCGTCAGTGCAGCTTGCTGTAGAACCGTCAGTGCAGCTTGCTACGGAACAGTCAGTGCAGCTTGCTACGGAACAGTCAGTGCAGCTAGCTACGGAACCGTCAGTGCAGCTTGCTGCGGAACCGTCAGTGCAGCTTGCTGCGGAACCGTCAGTGCAGCTTGCTGCGGAACCGTCAGTGCAGCCTGCTGCGGAACCGTCAGTGCAGCCTGCTGCGGAACCGTCAGTGCAGCCTGCTGTAGAACCGTCAGTGCAGCCTGCTGGGGAAAGCTCAGAGCAGCCTGCTGGGGAACCTTCATTGCAGCCTACTACGGAACCCTCAATGCAGCCTGCTGTGGATCCTTTAGTGCAGCCTGCTGTGGATCCTTTAGTGCAGCCTGCTGGGAAACCTTTAGTGCAGTCTGCTGGGAAACCTTCAGTGCAGCCTTCAAGGAAGCCATCAGTGCAGCCTGCTGTAGAGTCTCCAATTCTGTCTGCTGAAATACCATTAGTGCAAACTACTGGGGAACCTTCAGTGCAGCCTGCTGGGGAGCCGTCAGTGCAGCCTGCTGGGAAACCTTCAGTGCAGCCTTCAAGGAAGCCATCAATGCAACCTGCTGCAGAGTCTCCAGTTCTGTCTGCTGAATTACCATTAGTGCAAACTACTGGGGAACCTTCAGTGCAGCCTGCTGGGGAACCGTCAGTCCAGGCTGCTGGGGAACCGTCAGTTCTGCCTTCTGGGGAGCCGTCAGTTCTGCCTTCTGGGGAGCCGTCAGTTCTGCCTTCTGGGGAGCCGTCAGTTCTGCCTTCTGGGGAGCCGTCAGTTCTGCCTTCTGGGGAGCCGCCAGTTCTGCCTTCTGGGGAGCCGCCAGTTCTGCCTTCTGGGGAGCCGTCAGTTCTGCCTTCTGGGGAGCCGTCAGTTCTGCCTTCTGGGGAGCCGTCAGTTCTGCCTTCTGGGGAACCGTCATTTCTGCCTGCTGGGGAACCGTCAGTTCTGCCTGCTGGGGAACCGTCAGTTCTGCCTGCTGGGGAACCGTCAGTTCTGCCTGCTGGGGAACCGTCAGTTCTGCCTGCTGGGGAACCGTCAGTTCTGCCTGCTGGGGAACCGTCAGTTCTGCCTGCTGGGGAACCGTCAGTTCTGCCTGCTGGGGAACCGTCAGTTCTGCCTGCTGGGGAACCGTCAGTTCTGCCTGCTGGGGAACCGTCAGTTCTGCCTGCTGGGGAACCGTCAGTGCTGCCTGCTGGGGAACTGTCAGTGCTGCCTGCTGGGGAACCTTCAGTCCTGCCTCCTGGGGAACCTTCAGTGCAGCCTCTGGTAGAACTTATGGTGCAGCCACCAGTACAGCCTTCAGTGGAATCTACTGTGGAACAGTCAGTGCACACTACAGAAAAGCCTGCAGTTGAAATTTCAATTAAATATATTTCTAAACCTTTAGTACAAATTGCAGAAAATAATTTGGTGCAACATATAGTGGAACATACAGTACAAGCTACAGAGACATTTGCAATTCAACATTTAATTCCACCTTCAGTGCAGCCAGCAATGGAACCCCCAGTGCAACTTGAAATGTGCCATTCAATATTTCCTACTGTAGAATTTCCACTTCAACATTTAGTGCAATCTACAGAAAAACATTCAGTGCAGCAAAGAGTGGAACCATCAGTGCACCCTGCAGTGCAGCCTATAGAAACACCTTCAGTGCAGCTCAGCGTGCAACCATCAGTACACCCTGCAGTGCAACCTACAGAAAAACCTTTAGTGCAGCACAGTGGGGAACCATCAGTACATCCTGCAGAGCAGCCTATAGAAACACCTTCAGTGCAGCTCAGCGTGCAACCATCAGTACAACCTGCAGAGCAGCCTACAGAAAAACCTTCAGTGCAGCACAGTGGGAAACCATCAGTACAACCTGCAGTGCAGCCCACAGAAAAACCTTCAGTGCAGCACAGTGGGGAACCATCAGTACATCCTGCAGAGCAGCCTACAGAAAAACCTTCAGTGCAGCACAGTGGGGAACCATCAGTACACCCTGCAGTGCAGCCCACAGAAGAACCTTCAGTGCAGCACAGCGGGGAACCATTAGTACACCCTGCAGTGCAGCTTACAGATAAACCTTCAGTGCAGCACAGCGGGGAACCATCAGTACACGCTGCAGTTCAGCCTACAGAAAAACCTTCAGTGCAGCACAGCGGGGAACCATCAGTACACCCTGCAGTTCAGCCTACAGAAAAACCTTCAGTGCAGCACAGCGGGGAACCATCAGTACACCCTGCAGTTCAGCCTACAGAAAAACCTTCAGTGCAGCACAGCGGGGAACCATTAGTACACCCTGCAGTGCAGCTTACAGATAAACCTTCAGTGCAGCACAGCGGGGAACCATCAGTACACGCTGCAGTTCAGCCTACAGAAAAACCTTCAGTGCAGCACAGCGGGGAACCATCAGTACACCCTGCAGTTCAGCCTACAGAAAAACCTTCAGTGCAGCACAGCGGGGAACCATCAGTACACCCTGCAGTTCAGCCTACAGAAAAACCTTCAGTGCAGCACAGCGGGGAACCATCAGTACACCCTGCAGTTCAGCCTACAGAAAAACCTTCAGTGCAGCACAGCGGGGAACCATCAGTACACCCTGCAGTGCAGCCTACAGAAAAACCTTCAGTGCAGCACAGCGGGGAACCATCAGTACACCCTGCAGTTCAGCCTACAGAAAAACCTTCAGTGCAGCACAGCGGGGAACCATCAGTACACCCTGCAGTTCAGCCTACAGAAAAACCTTCAGTGCAGCACAGCGGGGAACCATCAGTACACGCTGCAGTTCAGCCTACAGAAAAACCTTCAGTGCAGCACAGCGGGGAACCATCAGTACACCCTGCAGTTCAGCCTACAGAAAAACCTTCAGTGCAGCACAGCGGGGAACCATCAGTACACCCTGCAGTTCAGCCTACAGAAAAACCTTCAGTGCAGCACAGCGGGGAACCATCAGTACACCCTGCAGTGCAGCCTACAGAAAAACCTTCAGTGCAGCACAGCGGGGAACCATCAGTACACCCTGCAGTTCAGCCTACAGAAAAACCTTCAGTGCAGCACAGCGGGGAACCATCAGTACACTCTGCAGTGCAGCCTACAGAAAAACCTTCAGTGCAGCACAGCGGGGAACCATCAGTACACCCTGCAGTTCAGCCTACAGAAAAACCTTCAGTGCAGCACAGCGGGGAACCATCAGTACACGCTGCAGTTCAGCCTACAGAAAAACCTTCAGTGCAGCACAGCGGGGAACCATCAGTACACCCTGCAGTTCAGCCTACAGAAAAACCTTCAGTGCAGCACAGCGGGGAACCATCAGTACACCCTGCAGTTCAGCCTACAGAAAAACCTTCAGTGCAGCACAGCGGGGAACCATCAGTACACCCTGCAGTGCAGCCTACAGAAAAACCTTCAGTGCAGCACAGCGGGGAACCATCAGTACACCCTGCAGTTCAGCCTACAGAAAAACCTTCAGTGCAGCACAGCGGGGAACCATCAGTACACCCTGCAGTGCAGCCTACAGAAAAACCTTCAGTGCAGCACAGCGGGGAACCATCAGTACATCCTGCAGTGCAGCCTACAGAAAAACCTTCAGTGCAGCACAGCGGGGAACCATCAGTACACCCTGCAATTCAGCCTACAGAAAAACCTGTAAAGCAAACTGCACAGCAACCTAGAGACACAGTGAATGTAAATGAAAAGAAGGCTTCAAAAAGCAGAAAGAAGAAAAAGGTAATGTCAGCCATGATCTTCCCAATTTCCATAGTAAATATAATGATATAAGAGAAATCTAAGAAAATGTCATTATTGAGGTGGGTTTACGTAAAATAGCAGGAGTTGTTGAGCTGGACAGCATTGTTATGGCTAATCAGTGTGTATGCCCATCACAAGCAGAACATGAAGGCTTTATAAAACTGATGTTACAGGGCCTGAGCTAATGCATGCACGGATGCGATTTCTATCGTATTTACAGCTGCGATAATATGCAAATGCTAGTTCCAGCCTATCCCTTCTGTAATTGCGAGCGCCGGACATTGCAAGCCCAGAGACGCCCACTTTTACTGTACGTGGACAGGGGAAATTCGCTGGTATACTCAAACACTCCACCATTGGTGCACCATCAAGATGACCATCGACACTTACAATGCCCTATGGTTGGCGCAGTGTCTCCGTATGAACTTTCTCTACACATGGCCTCTGTGGCTGCACCTTTGCGTGTGAGAACGCCCATGAGACAGCCTTTTTTTGCGATCACTCATGCCACCTCCCAGGAACACTGCCGCCAGCTCAAATGAGAGCGATTCCGAACGCAGCAGCAGTCTCTGCGACGCTCAGTGGCACTGTAGGGGTTTCTAGGCCATTACGCGCATGCACAGAAGCAAATCATCGCTCAACTATACAAACATCAACACTGCGTCTACCTCTGAATTAGACCCCCAGTTCCGCTGAAATCGTGCTGTAAGCCCATGCAATATCCTATATCATGAGACAGTGTGGTAAGTTTTTGAATAGTGTAAGAGATTACCTTTGCAGTGTGATCTGATATTAGCATGAGGAGAAAGAGTGGAGAGGGTAGATCCTTACTGTAGGGCAGGATGTGTAGCCATATACACTCACACATACACACTCACTTTGGCATTCCATAATGAATAACAGCAGTCTGCCCCCTCAGTGGCTGCTAACAAGCTGTAACTTACAAATATTTTAACGGAATAATGGTTTGAACGACAGCATGACCCACAGGAGGTAAGTAATTGAAATCGTTGCAGGGTGTTAATTGTGGGACCCCCTGGACCCAGGGGCTCGTATGCCCAGCACACCCTGCACCCATTATAGATATAGTATTGATGATTTTTTTAACAGTTTTTGTTTTCCCAACTAGTCCAATGCCGGTTCGTCTACCGTGGGAAAAGAGGCAGCAGAAAGTGAAACCCAAGCAGTGACATCAATTCAAACGGATGACACAATTGATCATTGTGAAGAGGTAATTATTAGTCAAATATTTTCCCTCATACAAATGTTCTAAAATGTTTTTTTAGAACTTTTTTGAAATTTGATTGAATTGAACAGATACGGTGACACCGATATCACTTTGTGTCTCAAAATTTGTAGTTCATGTTCACCACGTTTGAGGTTCACCATTCATGTTAAAATTCATGTTTTTAAATGTTTTTTTTTTCCATTTATTAAGAAGTGTTTTAACTTTTTTTTTTCACATTTAATGCAGACACTACTGTTTGCCATTAACTTTTGAGCGCATGTGTGTACCTGTATGGTGATGCGCGAACATGGTCCTACTAGTTCATACTAGTTCACCTTTCACAAATGGGTGAAAACTTCAAGAGATTCCTGCTAATATTTTTTACTGATTCGCCAAACCAGTCTAACAAAAAGTTTCCGCAGTCAGTTTGACAATCTCTGCTACATAGCAAGTACATTTCTTATGTATATTACATATTGAACAGCAGAGGGCAGTAACTCTCCAGCCAAAGTTTTTGTTCAAAAAATATATATATTTTTATGACTTTTCCATATATATGTATCACAAAACTTCATGATACAGAAATATAGTTGTTGTCAGATTTGAAAGGTGTCTGCTTTAGAAAGCATCCTTGTGGCAGTCCCATGATATGAGCCTAGGATTCCCATTACTCTTTGCTATAATGGTAATATAAATTGACAGTCATGGCAAAAGTTATATACAGAGAGGGTGTGTGATAATGGAAGATTTCAGACACCAGTTTCTGGAGATGGTTGCAGAGATGTGGTCGAGATAGAAATAGGCTTTTTAGCTTATTTAATGAACAGCTTCAGCATCCTACATGGAAAAGGAAAGAAAGAAAATCCCCATGTAATGCAAAAACATCAACACTTTAATAAACTGCTAAACACACTACTAGAATACTCTGGAGCGAGTTCTAAGGTTCTACAATTTCTAATGCAACACTATATTAAATGGGTCATTGGCCGTCCAAATCCATCCAGTGAAAGGCTAAGAACAGGCTCCCCTGGTCACAGTTCTGCCCAACGTACACGGGAGGTCTGACCAGGACCCTAACCCCCCTAAAACCTGGTCAGGATCCAACTGGACCACCTTGTGTTGGTTTCATCCCAATCTCAGAACACGGGTGTCCGAATGGGGATGTAGTCAAGAAGCCAGCGGTCGAAATGCCGACCGCCGGCTTCCCGACTGTCAAATCTCGGCATGGGACTAATGATAGGCGTCGAATTTCCGCTGCCTATCATTATCCACCCGCCGAAATCCCGACGCCCGAATGAAGGCAAGCCAGGCATCACGAGCGGACAGCCGCGGGGGCGGGGGGGGGGTGTTGGGGGGACTTAGGGCTAGGCACCCCCAGGGAGGGTTAGGGTTAGGCTAGAGGAAGGGGGGCGTTAGGATTAGGCACCCCCGGGGGGAGGTTAGGGTTAGGCACCCCCCGGAAGAGTTGGGTTTAGGGTGCCTAATCTCACTAACCTGCCCTGTCGGGATCTGCGCTGTTCGGGCTGCCGGCGTTGGGATTTGAACCGCTGGGCTAATGTCCGGCGGTCATTCATACCGATCCTGTCCGAATGCATAACCAGACAGGCAAACAAACAAACAGACCAATTAATTTTATATATTATAAGATATATATATATGATGAGCGGTTCGGTTCTACTGATGGCACCCTGTGCAAAAATATAACTGTAAAGGGGAAGGTATTGACATATGGATGGGTATCTGTCTCAGCCAGGTATAGAGATGGAGACTGAGGTTTGGTTAGGAAGTAGGTGAACCGTGAGAGGACAGGGTCGAGGAGGCTGATGGTGTGGAGCAGGACATAGTGGTTGACAGTATGGAAGGCGGCAGACAGATGAAAGACAGTGAGGAGAGAGAAGTGACATTTAGAAGTCAGAGAAGTTGTAGTAAAGATCAGTGCTAGATACTCTCTATTAGAACATGTATCCAGGAAACAATTATACATAGAATTCGGGATCTTTTGGGTTTATTTTATACATTTAATACTAGAAGTAATGTCTGTCAAAATGGATTTTTCCTTTAATACAAAATTACTTTTGTTATAACTTTGCTTCTTTCATCTGTTGTTATAAAAAAAAAATACAGCTTTTGTGGTGTCCTTTGAATGCTTATCACTTGCCTATACTCAGTATTATTTAATATGTTCTCTGAATTTCTGACAGAGTTTAAGCACTGAAATTGTTCAAAAGAAGCATTATCTGGATGTGATAGACAGTTCGAGAGGAGCTGCAAAGGAGAACGCATTAGAGGAATCCACAGAAGTAAATGGAGAACAACAAGAGGCCAGTGGTCAACTGTCTACACCTCAGCGTGATGCTAATTCCTCCAGCAGGTAGGTGCAGGTCACGCTTTTCAGCTATCCATGTGGTAAAAGTGTTAAATTCTCTGAGGGGAACAAATGCAAAAAAAATAATTATTTTGAAAGTTTCCTGTGTGATTCACGGAACCATTATGGAAATAATGAGACTGTCTCATTTGTGGTATTCTATAACTGAAGAGAACCATCTACTGCGGAGACAATTTTCCTTCCTGAAAGATTTCAGGTTTTTATTTGTTGGATGATTGGGGCTAAAATTTCAAGAGGAAAATGGCTGTCTCCTATTAAATTTGCTCACCTTTAACTCATTCATTTCGTGGCTACTGAATAGAATCATGGATTTGAATTTTAGATTGAAATATTCCAGGGGTGGATGGCATGAGGTATGAGGTGTCAAATGCTGTTAAGGTATGATGTACAATGTCTTATCTCATCTGCTATCCGCACTCACAGAAGCACAGGCCATGTCCCTGTGTAGAGATGGCCGTGCTCCCCAACTATCCCAAATTAACCAGTTGTCTGGCGTGATGGCATCAGATCCTGAAGCTGCGAGGAAAAGACCACCTCTGGGAAGTGATGCACGGGGGTTAACCCCACTAATTTAATTGCCGTCTCTTATTGGATCCCCTTCTATATATCCTTACTGGACAGATTTTAAACCTGTATTTGGGAAGGCTGTATAATGATGCATGTTAAATGCCTCCTATACACTGCTTAGTTATGGTCAGATGTATTTTCTTTAAATGTATGTGGACTCACCAAACATCTGTTCACTTATTATTTAATTGCTGGTTATCTATGTTCCTAGGTGCATTAATATCACTTGGCTGTGTTATCTGCTGTGGCATGAAGACTATCACTGATTCGTGAACATTTACTAAAGTGCAGGTTTTTAGAAGTGGAGATGTTGCCCAGAGCAACCATTCAGATTCTAGCTATCATCTTCTAGAAGGTGCTAGATATATGTTAAATAGAATCTGATTGGTTGTTATGGGCAACATCTCCACTTCTAAAAAACCTGAACTTTAGTAAATATAACCCGTCTCATACCCCAAGTGCGTTAATATACATACCAAATTTCATAAACGTGTCCACATACATCTAGCCTCCTTGCACGTTAAATAGCCCGTCTAGTCACGCTACGCAGTGGTGTGACTCGGAACGCCGAGCGTCATATCGTGCAACTTTTTTCACTTCAAATGCGTCTTGTTCACACAGCGATACGAATAGGACACACAAACAGGTTCTGCTGTTTGAAATGATATGCAGCATTGCCTATATTCTGTGTGCGACTGCATCTGCATGCAAAATGCTACGTTACAGTGTCACAGTTACTGACACTGTAACGTAGCGCTTCGCATGCAGATACATCCGCAGTTGCACCCAGAATATAGGCATGCCGCATATCATTTTAATCAGCAGTAGCTGCTTGTGCATGCTATCAACATCGCTGTGCAAATAAGACGCATTTGAAGGGAAAAAGTTGCACAAAATGACGCTCTGCGCTTCTGAGTCGCACGTTATGTGTAACGCAACTTGTAGTTCACAGAGGTTAGATGTACAGTATGTGGACACATCGGTACCCCAAGTGTATTAGTGTACACAGCAAGTCTCATACCCCAAGTGTGTTAATATACATAGCAAGGCTCATACACCAAGTGCGTTAATATACATTGCAAGGCTCATACACTAAGTCCATTAATATACATAGCAAGTCTCATACACCAAGTGCATTAATATAGACAGCAAGTCTCATGCACCAAGTATATTAATAACAAGACTCATAACCCAAGTCCATTAATAGACACAGTAAGACTCCTACCTCATGCAATAAGATACACACTAAGGGCCGTATTCAATTTGAGGCGAAAAGTCAGTTTCCGCGATACTTTTTCGCCGATGGCATCATTTTCGCCTGTTTTGAGTTTCTTCCGTAAATCAATTTGGAAGACTTTTCGCCTAGGCGGAAAGTCAATGCAATGTAATAGGCGAAAAACTTTCGCCTATGAATAGCAGGCGGAAAAAATTGCAGAATTGCGGTTTTGAGGTACAACATTGCGGGAACCCTCGTGCAGCCTTAAGACAGTCCCCTAAAGGTAAACTGCGTCTAAAAAAGTTAAAAAATATTCGGGACACCCCAAAAAAATTGTTTAATTTTGGGAGTAAAAAAAAAAAAGTAGGGGAACAAAGTGCCAAACTATCTAAATTAATTCAGGTCGGGTCCCCATGTATGCGGCAGGTGTTTTCTTCATTGCGGGGACAAGTGGCAGGTGCAATTTTGCAGATTTTTAAAAATAACTTTAGGGATTTAAATAAAATGCTTACCGCCATTTTCATGTACCCCAAATTTGATAGGAATAGTTTCCCCCCCCCCCCCCAAAAAGTGCTATTCTTTACCACTTCTTCATAGCCACAAAATTGCACCTTGCACGGCTATTACAAACCCCAATTTCCTTCAGCAGGCAAAAATGGGGGTATCCATAGTGATCCCCCATGTCTGGACATCTTTAGGGGGTCCCAGGCACATTTCCCGAAAATTCCCCTTTTTTTTCGTAAATGGGATGAAGGGTCATTGTACAAAAACAGGGTTAATTTTTCAATTACCTATAGCAGGTGAAAAAAAGTGCAGATTTGGGGTTTAGGGGTGCAGGCTTAAAAAAAATAGCCTGCACCCTTGGGAATGCCCCCTTAAAACGAAATGTGCAAAAAAACGAAAAAAAAAAATCGTGACACCCCCAAAAAAAAAAAATTGGGGGTGAAAAAATAAATAGGGAACCAAAATGCCAAACTAACGAAATTAATTCTGGTGGGGTCCCCAAGTATGTGGCAGGCGTTTTTTTCATTGCGCAGAGTAGCAGCAGCTGTATTTTTGAAGACTTTTTAAAATTACCTTTAGGGACTTAAAAATATGCTTACCCCCATTTTCATGTACCCCAAATTTGATGGGACCACTTTTGAAAATGAAAAAAAAAACCTAAGTGCTCTTCTGCATCACTTCTTCAATGTCGGGAAAAATAACCACCTGCCGCATCTATTTAAAAAGCCAACTTTCTTCTGCAGGCAAAAACGGGGGTACCCATAGTGATCCCCGTGGTCTGGACATCTTTAGGGGGTCCTACAATTATTTCCCGAAAATTCACATATTTTTTCGCCTGTTCCCGATTTCGCCTACTTTGGAATTGAATACGGGGAATAGCGGGCACACACGCGATACTTTTCCGCCTGGAAAACAGGTGATGGAGGTGAAAACTCTCAAATTGAATACGGGCCTAAGCTTTACACCCCAAATGCATTAATGAACACAACAAGTCTCATACTCCATGCATTAGTATTGACGACCAATTGTGTATACTAAGCAATAGGAACATCTCCCCATGGGATACTGAACATACCACATCCCCATATTTCTTGTCACGGTCAGTCATCCTTGCACCACTGAACTCTCTCTGGGGAACACTGGGTCCCCATACAGACCTGCCACCCTAAAGGCTGATATTACAGTCCGGCACTACTCCCTATTTGCATGTATGGTTTTAATATCTCCACCTGTTTAGTTTTGGGACAAAGGGTCATCGATTTCTAAAACCACAATTTCGGTAGCATTTACAGTAGTTTTGTTTTCTGTTATTTGCTGAATATCTTATTTTCCAGGGAAATATTCGCCTATTATATGTCTTTACCTTATGTTCTTTCTCTGAATTGCATTTTTTACTTTAGTTCTGTATATTTTTTATGATACCTGTCAAACTGTTTCTAAACAGACAAATGGAGACCTCGCTAGACGACATAACGGTCTGCGACAATGACTCCCTCCCACATCTACTAACTGTAGAGGAGGTGAAAATACAAGAGGCTGAAAAGTTTCTAGATGATGGGGGAAAAGTTGTCATTCTAAATGAGGTCCAGGTAAGAATTCTGCTTGTGCCATCTCTAATCTCTTGTCTCTGTAATCCAATGCTTGAGTCTAATATATAATTAACAGCAGGTATGTTTAAAGTTGACCTTTATATTCCATTTGGCATCTTTCAGTTTTATATAATGTTACAGTGAAAAAAGGGTCCAATTTTCTTAAATATTTTTTTTCCTTTTTAAATGTCAAGATTTATTACTTTTGACAACGTATGTAATCTTAGGTGTATTGTTATATGACTTTTAATGGCTGTCTTGATTATTTGAATAGAGAGACTATTTCCATATTCAAGACCCTTCGTGTCGTCCCTTTTTCCTGATATGCAGTACAGTGCAAAAGTTTTAGGCAGGTGTGGAATAAATGCTGCAAAGTAAGAATGCTTTAAAAAATAGAAGTGTTAATAGTTTATTTTTATCAATTAACAAAATGCAAAGTGATTAAACAGAAATCTAAATCAAGTCAATATTTGGTGTGGTCACCCTTTTTTCTTTCAAAACAGCGTCACTTCTTCTAGGTACACTTAAGCGGCCCATACACAGTGTGATAAAGCAGGCGATCTGACGGATTGGTACGATTTGGCTGCTATATCGCACCGTGTATGGGCCTGATGTGGGACCGAGCTTGCACCCGTGGGGTCGTACATCGCACCCCCTGATCTTACTGTACTGATCTTACCCGACCGCACCGTGTGTGAGAACCACCCGATATGTCGGATGTCGGATCCCCCGTCTCGTTACACGGTGCCTATCGCACCGTGTATGGCCGGCTTTACACACAGTTTTTGAAGGAACTCGGCAGGAAAGTTGTTCCAAACTAGAGATGAGCGGTTCGGATTCTGTGGAATCCGAACCGCTCCGAACATTGGGGATCCGAGAACACCCGAACCCGTTCACCGCCTGACTCGGATCCCCGTTCGGGGCCGAACGGCGGCCGCCTGGTGTCGGATTCTCACTAGAGAATCCGACATCAGGGCTCCTATTGTGTAGGACAGAGCGCTGTGATAGCGCTCTACCCTACACAGACACAAACACACAGCCGCCAGCGTCACACAGACTCTCATTGGCTGCTGCGCAGAGGGAGACGGCTGGAGCTCACACATGAGCTCCATCTTCCGGCTCCCTCCTCAGCGTGTGACAGCAGAGCGGACGGCGCGGGAGCGGGGATACAGGTAAGTTTTGGTTTTTTTTACTTGTGCAACGGGGGTGTCTGCTACTGGGGGGGTCTGCTACTGGGGATGCGGGGGGGCCATACTACTGGGGGGGCCTGCTACTGGGGGGCTATACTACTGGGGGGGTCTGCTACTGGGGGGGGCTATACTACTGGGGGGGGGTCTGCTACTGGGGGGGGTCTGCTACTGGGGGTCCATACTACTGAGGGGCCTGCTACTGGGGGGGCTATACTACTGGGGGGGGGTCTGCTACTGGGGGGGTCTGCTACTGGGCGTCCATACTACTGAGGGGCCTGCTACTGGGGGGGGCTATACTACTGGGGGGGTCTGCTACTGGGGGGGCCATACTACTGGGGGGGCCATACTACTGGGGGGGCCATACTACTGGGGGGGCATACTACTGGGGAGGGGCTTACTACTACTGGGGGGGCATACTACAGGGGGGGCCATACTACAGTGGGGCTACTACTGGGGCAGCCTACTACTGGGGGGGGGCTGCTACTGGGGCAGCCTACTACTGGGGGGGCCATACTACTGGGGGGGCTGCTAATGGGGGGCCTGCTAATGGGGGGCATACTACTGGGTGGCATGCTAATGGGGGGCATACTACTGAGGGGCCCTGCTAATGGGGGGCATACTACTGGGGGGCATTCTACTGGGGGCACTGCACAGGGGACCCTACTACTAAAGGGACTGCATAGGGGGCACCACTGCTGGGGGCATTGTGTAAGGGACACCGCTACTGTGGGCATTGTGTAAAAGGGGCACTACTGTGGGCATTGTGAAAAAGGGTCACTACTGTGGGCATTGTGTAAAAGGGGCACTACTGTGTGTCGTAACATAAATAAGAGACACTACTTTATGGTGTAATGTGAATCAGGCCCTATGTGCGGTGTAATGTGAATAAGATTGTGCACTGTGACTCTTTGGGCCGTAGCCCACTATGTAAACAAGTACTGTGATTCTGCTGGCCGTACCCACTGGGTGGGTACACTACTTTTCATTTCTGCCACTGCTGTGTGGCAATGTGTCATAGATGTGCTTTATACTATGGTGTCTGTGTCGTTGTGCCGCTGCTTTGTCGCTTAGTAACCAGTCAGCTCACTGCAACCTTTGGCCAATAATGTTGAAAACTATTATAAGCTGTGATATGGTCTAAATTGACTGGAAATTAATGTTATTGAGTTTAATAATACTCTAGGAAGAAAAAAAAGACCAATTTATGTGATTTTTAGCTTTTTTTTGTCAATTTTTGTAAAAAAATCCAAATCCAAATCCAAAGCCAGTCACCGCAGTTTGGCAAATCCAAATCCAAAGCCGGACGACGAATTAGAACCAAATCCAAATCTGGCAAAAATGGTCCGGCGCACATCCCTATTCCAAACATCTTGGAGAACTAACCACAGATCTTCTGTGGATGTAGGCTTGCTCAAATCCTTCTATCTCTTCATTTAATCCCAGACAGACTCGATGATGTTTAGATCGGGGCTCTGTGGAGGTCATATCATCATTTCCAGGACTCCTTGTTTTTCTTTACGCTGAAGATAGTTCTTAATGACATTAGCTGCATGTTTGGGGTCGTTGTCCTGCTGCAGAATAAATTTGGAGCCAATCAGACGCCTCCCTGATGGTATTGCATGATTGATAAGTACCTGTCTGTATTTCTCAGCATTGAGGACACCATTAATCCTGACCAGATCCCCAACTCCATTTGCTGAAATGCAGCCCCAAACTTGCAAGAAACCTTCACCATGCTTCACTGTTGCCTGCAGACACTCATTATTGTACCACTCACCTGCCCTTCGGCGAACAAACTGCCTTCTGTTACAGCCAGATATTTCACATTTTGACTCCTCAGACCAGAGCACCTGCTGCCCTTTTTTTCGGCACTCCAGTTCCTATGTTTTTGTGCATAGTTGAGTCGCTTGGCCTTGTTTCTACGTCAAAGGTATGGCTGTTTAGCTGCAATTTTTCCATGAATACCAGTTCTGGCCAGACTTCTCATAACAGTAGATGGTTGTACCTGGGTCCCACTGGTTTCTGCCAGTTCTGAGCTGATGGCACTGCTGGACATCTTCCGATTTCAGAGGAAAGTAAGCATGATGTGTCTTTCATGTGATACATTAAGTTTCCTTAGCCGACTACTGCGTCTACTGTCCTCAACGTTGCCCGTTTCTTTGTGCTTCTTCAAAAGAGCTTGAACAGCACATCTTGAAATCTTTGCCTGGGAGAGACTTTGCTGATGCAGTATAATTACCTTGTGTTTTGTTGCTGTGCTCATTCTTGCCATGTGTATGACCTGTGACATTAAACTGTCTTCCACAACCTCACATTCGTAGTAGAGTTTGGCTGTTCCTCACCCAGTTTTAAGCCTTTTACACAGCTGTTTCTGTTTCAGTTAATGACTATGGCCCTCATTCAGAGCCGTACGCCCTGAGCAGAGCACACGCTCTGAATGAGGGCCGCCCTCCTAAAAAATGGAGCGTCCTCCTGGACGCTCGTATAGCTGTGGGTCACCACCCACAGCCTATACGAGCGTGCAGTTTGATGGCCGCGATGGTCTTGACCATCGCGACCATCGAAACTGCGAGCCGGAGCCTACGGTTGAGGTTTTCAACCGCAAGCTCCGGAGTGATTTTGGCTCTATCAGAGCCAAAATCACTCCCACTGACATCACTAGTGATGTCAGTGGGCCGGCTTCTGACGGGAGGCGTTCCCGTGGGAACGCCCCCGTCAGGGAGGCACGCCCCCGGCACGCCCACCAAAGGGGGCGTGCTGTCAGTCAACATCGACAGCACGCCCCCTTTGAAGAGACACTACGAGCGAAGGAAAATCCTTCGCTCGTCGCGTCTGGCGCATGCGCACGACGGAGCTCCCTCCGTCGTGCGCATGCTCAGTGCAGAACATCGACCCACTTGCGAGCGGACAGCCGCTCGCGAGTGGGTCTGAATCAGGCCCTATGTTTCAACCTACATATGAAAATGATGATTATTACCTGTTTTGTATGACTGGTTAATTATACACCTGATTATAATCCTACAAAATCCCTGACTTTGTGCAAGTGTACCTAGAAGAAGTGATGCTGTTTTGAAAGCAAAGGTGGTCACACCAAATATTGATTTGATTTAAATTTCTCCTCTGTTCATTCACTTTGCATTTTGTTAATTGATAAAAATAAACTATTAACACTTCTATTTTTTAAAGCATTCTTACTTTGCAGCATTTGCTCCACACCTGCCTAAATCTTTTGCACAGTATTGTATGTATGTGTGTATGTATATATATATATATATATCTATATATGTGTGTATATATATACAGTATATGTATATGCAATGGAACGTGTGAATTATTATGTAGTGTTGATTACTGATTAGTGTCATTACTACTTTATCTATCTGTACCTTCTCATGGTTGGTTTTGTATCCTGAGTTGGCAGTACAATCATATTCAGTTAGCTCATACCGTTGATACTGGGTGTGTGGCAAACTGCGGATCTGATCTGATGCAATCCAAAAGATTGTTTTTTTTTCATTAACAATCTCAAATATGTTATAATTAAGCGGCTATGTGGCTACTTTGTATCTTTCAAATATATCTCTTGAAGAAGACGCATTTGCTAAAAGCGACACACCCGTGCCTGGCTAACCACCCCCATGTTACCACCACCCCTGTTACCACGCAGAAATGCTCAATCTGTTTTACAAATTGGAGGGTGCAAGAGGGTGTCATACAAAAGGTTCTGATTTGTATAGTATGGTGAGGGTTGCAAGTAAACCTAAGTATTAATCATATAATTACTACATTTTATAATGAATATCCATTTACAATTATAGACAGATGTGAGGATCTGCGCGGATTCAGTAGAGAAGCTGCTCCACCCACTGTTTTTCCTTCCACAGCCACTTCCATCATCACAATTGTCTGCACTTGCTCCAGCCCGATGCTGGGTGCAAGAGGTCCCATCCCCGTATGCACGACTCAGAGTAGCATACAAGTATAGTCACACTCCCACTGCACTCCCACTACACACCCATGACACTCCCACTATACTACCACTCCCACTATACTGCCACCGCATTCACATTGTACTCCCATAACACTGCACTCCCATGACACTGCCAATACACACCCATGACATTCCCACTATACTACCACTGCACTCCCACTACACACCCATGACATTCCCACCATACTACCACCACACTCCAACTACACACCCATGACACTCCCACTATACTACCACTGCACTCCCACTACACACCCATGACATTCCCACCATACTACCACTGCACTCCCACTACACACCCATGACATTCCCACCATACTACCACCACACTCCCACTGCACTCCCACTACACACCCATGACATTCCCACTATACTACCTCTCCCACTATACTGCCACCGCATTCGCATTGTACTCCCATGACACTGCACTCCCATGACACTCCCAATACACACCCATGACATTCCCACTATACTACCACTGCAGTCCCACTACACACCCATGACATTCCCACTATACTACCACTGCACTCCCACTACACACCCATGACATTCCCACTATACTACCACTGCCCTTCCACTACACGCCCATGACATTCCAACCATACTACCACTGCACTCCCACTACACACCCATGACATTCCCACTATACTCCCACTGCACTCCCACTACACACCCATGACATTCCCACTATACTACCACAGCACTCCCACTACACACCCATGACATTCCCACCATACTACCACTGCACTCCCACTACACACTCATGACATTCCCACCATACTACCACCACACTCCCACTGCACTCCCACTACACACCCATGACATTCCCACTATACTACCACCATACTACCACTGCACTCCCACTACACACCCATGACATTCCCTCCATACTACCACTGCACTCCCACTATACACCCATGACATTCCCACCATACTACCACTGCACTCCCACTACACACCCATGACAATCCCACCATACTACCACCACACTCCCACTACACACCCATGACATTCCCACCATACTACCACTGCACTCCCACTACACACCCATGACATTCCCACAATACTCCCACTGCACTCCCACTACACACCCATGACATTCCCACCATACTACCACAGCACTCCCACTACACACACATGACATTACCACCATACTACTACCACACTCCCACTGCACTCCCACTACACACCCATGACATTCCCACCGTACTACCACTGCACTCCCACTACACACCCATGACATTCCCACCATACTACCACCACACTCCCACTTCACACCCATGACATTCCCACCATACTACCAACGCACTCCCACTACACACCCATGACATTCCCACCATACTACCACTGCACTCCCACTACACACCCATGACATTCCCACAATACTCCCACTGCACTCCCACTACACACCCATGACATTCCCACCATACTACCACAGCACTCCCACTACACAGACACATGACATTACCACCATACTACCACCACACTCCCACTACACACCCATGACATTCCCACCGTACTACCACTGCACTCCCACTACACACCCATGACATTCCCACCATACTACCACCACACTCCCACTTCACTTCCACTAGACACCCATGACATTCCCACCATACTACCACCGCACTCCCACTACACACCCATGACATTCCCACCGTACTACCACAGCACTCCCACTACACACCAATGACATTCCCACCATACTACCACCACACTCCCACTGCACTCCCACTACACACCCATGACATTCCCACCATACTACCACTGCACTCCCACTACACACCCATGTCATTCCCACCATACTACCACCACACTCCCACTACACACCCATGACATTCCCACCATACTACCACTGCACTCCCACTACACACCCATGACATTCCCACCATACTACCACCACACTCCCACTGCACTCCCACTACACACCCATGACATTCCCACCATACTACCACCACACTCCCACTGCACTCCCACTACACACCCATGGCATTCCCACCATACTACCACCACACTCCCACTGCACTCCCACTACACACCCATGACATTCCCACCATACTACCACCACACTCCCACTACACACCCATGACATTCCCACCGTACTACCACTGCACTCCCACTACACACCCATGACATTCCCACCATACTACCACCACACTCCCACTTCACTTCCACTAGACACCCATGACATTCCCACCATACTACCACCGCACTCCCACTACACACCCATGACATTCCCACCGTACTACCACAGCACTCCCACTACACACCAATGACATTCCCACCATACTACCACCACACTCCCACTGCACTCCCACTACACACCCATGACATTCCCACCATACTACCACTGCACTCCCACTACACACCCATGTCATTCCCACCATACTACCACCACACTCCCACTACACACCCATGACATTCCCACCATACTACCACTGCACTCCCACTACACACCCATGACATTCCCACCATACTACCACCACACTCCCACTGCACTCCCACTACACACCCATGACATTCCCACCATACTACCACCACACTCCCACTGCACTCCCACTACACACCCATGGCATTCCCACCATACTACCACCACACTCCCACTGCACTCCCACTACACACCCATGACATTCCCACCATACTACCACCACACTCCCACTGCACTCCCACCACACACCCATGACACTCCCACTATACTACCACCACACTCCCACTGCACTCCCACCACACACCCATGACACTCCCACTATACTACCACTGCCCTCGCATTGTACTCCCATGACACTGCACTCCCATGACACTACCACCACACTCCCATGGCACTGCACTCCCATGACACTACCACCACACTCCCATGACACTGCACTCCCATGACACTCCCACCACACTCCCATGACACTCCAAGACAGAACGGTTCCATGCAATCACATTGTCGCCTCCCAGTTCCTAATCCAAGAAGCCCATTTCATGCATTTCAGAATCAGACAGAGATACGTAAAATTGAGTAAATTCATTTCAAGTGCTGAATGCGAATATTTGCTATTTGAGTCTGTACAAAGAGATCCGTCTGACTCTGAAGGTGAATAAACACAAAATTAGATATTCTGCTCACACACACAAAAAAAAAACCCCATCTTATACAAACCTGTGTGACGTTTTATATAACCGAGAAAGCACAGCAACAAAGAGGAAACAGTGATTTGCAGATCTTTAATAATGATTTTTATCTTAATGAAGATCCAAATGCAGGACATCCCGCTGATCATTGGTCAGGCTGAACAAACCTCCAATGAGCCGATTTCAGCAGCAGAGCCTGTTAGTTTGCCAGCAGAAGCCGAAAAGTTACTTATGGATCTTCAGGTTCATTTTGCTGCAGTCCAGCAGGATATTGTTTCAAAATTACAGCATGTGGGTGAAAGGCAGCCCGTGGCAGAAAGACCTTCGGGAAATATTGCCGACAGAATTAAGGTACTTGATTCCTAATTTTTATTCTTACTGAATACTTGATGAACAGCTAAAGAGTCTGCAGTATGTGTATATATATATATATATATATATATCATAAGTCTAACATCAAATACTGCCATTGCATGATTAGAAATATAATCAGGCATTCGAGTTTCCAATAAATGAGTCACACTCAGACTCCTAACAAGCCCTCCCAACTTTGTGCTCGTCCACAAAATGAGAGACAGGGAGAGAGAGAGAGGATGAGCGGAAGGATGGAGAGAGAGAAAGGGGGAGAGAGGGAGAGAGAGGGGGGAGGGAGGAGGAGAGAGAGAGGGGGAGGGATAGGAGAGAGATAGATCGATAGGTAGATAGATGTTTCTCCTTCATCCACTAGGGGACACTGGAGCTTCATGACAGTGGGGTATAGACGGTGGGTTGAGTTGAGCCTGGCACTTAAAAAATCTACAAGTGTGACTGGCTCCTCCCCCTCTATGCCCCATCAACCCCAGTTTTTAGAATGTGCCCGAGTAGAGCCGGTGCACAGGGGCTGTCTCCAGCCCTTATATTAATTTTTATATAGATGTAAAAGAATCAAAGAGTCATCAGCAAGAGGACAGGCAGACTGTTAGCTGTGACAGTCTGCCTGCATCGTGGGAGCCGCCAGAGAGGGGACCACACGGCTACTGCAGCCTGTGTCCCGTCACCCTATGGAGGGGAGGCTGCTTTAGGCAGTTAGGAGTCATCAGACTCAGCGGGGCCCGCCACAGCTACCACTGGCTTGTGTCCGGGTCCCCGCTCTCCCCTCACTGCCCAGCGCTCTGGCCGCAGCAGCCCGGTGAGTAGCACACCTCTCCTGACTAGCAGGAGAGGTGAAAATAATCTGCTGGGTCTGAAGACAGCGCACGGCTTTCAGTGCCACGCTGGTGTTGTGATAGAACACCGGCGCTGGCTGTTAGGTAGGCGCGCTCACAGCAGTCCTGCCTCTGCGTGCTGGTGCTTGTGTAAAAGGCACCGGCACGGTTATCACTGGCGGCGGTCGTGCCGCTGGCCCCCGCTGTCAGTGCGGGGACACAGAGGGGGAGAGTGAGAGCGTCCCCACTGTATAAGTGTATGCCGCGCGCATACAAAGCGGCGGCCATTAGGAGGAGGAGCTTATGGGTCCCTCCTCCTCTTCCTCCTTCACTGCCTGGGCTAGTTTGGCGCGCTCTGAACGGGAGTGGCGCCTCAGAGAGACTGAAGGCACTGAGCGGAGGGGGAGAGGAGAAAACTGAGAGCAGTGGAAGCAGCTTCTACAGGGGGTCTGTAAATACAGAAGGTGGTTTTAACTACTTTCTGGTCCTATTGACTGCTCCTCCCTTATATGCCTGTCTGCCCCTGTTACTGAGTTGCATTATTCTTGAAATTCTGCTCCTCCTATACTGCTCTGCCTGCAATTTGAGTAGCATTATTATTGAAATTCTGCTCCTCCCTTATTGCTCTGTCTGCTCCCATACTTGAGTAGCATTATTATTGTAATTCTGCTTCTCCCTATACTTCTTCTGCATTCCTGAATTGTATGTGGTGCTTGTCTGTGAGTACATGATGACATCCAGGACAGAAAAAACTGCATCACAAAAGCTGTTTGCCTGCACTAAGTGCAGGAAGAAATTTACCCATGCTCGCTCCGAAGGGTCTTCCCTGTGCGAGACGTGTGAAGCAGACAGTGCTAACACGCAGTCTGTCACTCCCTCCTTCATAAATAGTTTGGCCGGGGTCATGGCGGACCTTTCTTCTGAATTAGCCGCTTCCCGTAGGGAACGGGAGTCTGCCAGAGATCTACCTGGCACATCTCACCCTTCTTTTCTAGCTGAACCAGCGTGGGCTCAGAATTTAGTCCGCTCGGTGAATAACCTTGCTCAAGCGATGGGTTCTGCGTCTAAAGCTCCTGAAGCTACGGTAAGTCGCTCATCTAAAAAGAGGGCTCTTCCGGCGGTTCTCCAGTCGGATGAGGATTCGGCAGCGGATCACTCGTCTCAGGAGGAAGGGGAGATGCTGGACGAATCAGACGTAGAGACTTACTCACAAGAACCTGAGGCATTGCAAGGTATTGGCGCACTCATTCTAGCGGTAAGGGAAGTTCTTAAGATTTCTGGCCAGGAAGCTCCAGAATCGTTAGAAGACTCCTTATTTGCCAGGTCACAGAAGATGGCCGTCACATTCCCTGTTTCTCTCCAGTTGGACGAACAGATGACGGCAGCCTGGCAGAATCCGGACCGTAAATTCCAGATTCCTAAGCGTTTTTTCTCTCTTTACCCATTTCCTGCGGAAAATAGGAAGAGGTGGGAGACCCCGCCACCTGTGGATTCTTCGGTTTCTCGGTTGTCAAAGAAGACCACGTTACCTGTTCCAGGAGCTACTACATTGAAGGAAACCTCAGAGCGGAGATTAGAAACCACTTTGAAATCCATTTATACGGCCGCAGGTGCACTTCTCCGGCCGGCCTTGGTAGGATCTTGGGTCAACAAGGCTGTGGAAAAGTGGGCGGAACAATTGACTGAGGGTCTTAGATCCAGCACTCCGCGGGCAGATCTGATTACCTTGGCAGAACATATTCAGGAGTCTGCTGTATACTTAGGAGACGCCTCCAGAGATATCGGCCAGGTAGGCGCTAGGATTTCTGCTTCGGCGGTCTCTGCTCGCCGGGCACTTTGGCTTCGTGCCTGGCAAGCGGATGCGGAGTCAAAAAGAGCAGTGGAAGCTCTTCCTTTCACAGGCGATATTTTATTTGGTCCAGAGCTGGACAAATGGATCTCGCTGGCCACTGGAGGTAAGAGTACTTTTCTACCTTCATCAGCACCTCCTCCGCGTCGCTCGTTTAGGGGACCTTCCTTTCGTTCCTTTCGAGCATCGGCAAGATTTCGGGGACGATCGCGAGGTTCGTCTTCAGCGGGGCGAGGAGGCCGTGCTAGAGGACGTCAAGCAAATATTGGCCGCCGTCCAGATCCCAAGCCAGCAGACAAGCCTGTGGCATGACGGGCTCCCATCCCATCTCGGAAATCCGAATGTGGGGGCTCGCCTCCAGCGTTTCTCGGAGGTTTGGAGACGGACTTCTCCAGACACTTGGGTTCGAAATCTGGTATCTCAAGGGTACAAGATCGAGTTCGCTTTCACTCCTCCTGGGCGTTATTTTACAACAGGTTTGCCCGTCGATCCCTTGAAGCAACTAATTTTGCGTCAAGCGATCGAGAAACTTTTGCTGGCCGAGGTCCTTGTGGCGGTTCCCACTGCACAAAGACAACAAGGATTTTACTCAAACCTTTTTGTGGTTCCGAAACCAGATGGGTCAGTCAGACCCATTCTGAATCTGAAATCCTTGAACCAGTATCTTTCATTTCACAGGTTCAAGATGGAATCTCTCCATTCTGTCATTGCGGGACTAGAGGCAGAAGAGTTTCTGGTGTCGATAGATATCAAGGACGCCTATCTGCATGTCCCAATTTGGGTTCCTCACCAGGCTTTCCTCAGATTTGCCATCAAGGAAGCTCATTTCCAGTTTCAGGCCCTGCCATTCGGTCTCTCGTCAGCTCCCAGGGTATTCACCAAAGTGATGGCCGTCATGGTGTCTCACTTGCGCTCTCGGGGGGTGACGATAGTTCCGTACCTAGACGATTTACTCATCAAGGCTCCGACGGCAGAAGTCCTTTTACACCAAGTGTCCCTTACACATCAGATTCTCATTCAACATGGATGGATTGTGAACTTCCAGAAGTCTCAGTTGATGCCGTCCCAGAGACTTCAGTTCCTAGGAATGATTCTAGACACTGTTCTGCTTCGTATATTCTTGCCAAGGGACAAGGCCATAGCCATACAGGAGCTGGTTCGTCTAGTGCTCAGACCCAGGAAAGTATCTGTGCATCTTTGCATCCGTCTCCTGGGGAAAATGGTGGCTTCCTTCGAGGCCATCCAATTCGGCAGATTTCACTCCAGAATATTTCAACTGGATCTTCTGTCTCAGTGGTCCGGGTCCCACCTACAGATGCATCGGCTGGTGCGTCTGTCTCCCCGGACCCGCATATCCTTGCTCTGGTGGCTTCGGACGGAGCATCTGTTAGCGGGTCGGTGCTTCGGAATTTAGAATTGGACCTTGGTCACCACGGACGCCAGCCTCCGTGGATGGGGAGCGGTGGTTCTGGACAATCACTTCCAGGGGCTTTGGTCGCAGCAGGAGTCCCTCTTACCAATCAATGTTCTCGAACTGCGGGCAGTCTACAGAGCTTTGATACAGGCTGCTCCTCTGTTACGAGGACTTCCGGTTCGGATACAATCCGACAACGCCACGGCAGTGGCATACATAAATCGCCAAGGGGGAACCCGCAGTCGGATGGCAATGAGAGAAGCCAGTCGCATCCTTCTGTGGGCAGAAAGACACGTAGAGGTCATTTCCGCAGTGTTTATTCCGGGGGTCGACAACTGGGAAGCGGACTACCTCAGTCGTCAGGATCTTCATCCCGGGGAGTGGTCCCTTCATCCCGAGGTCTTTCATCAACTGGTTTGCAGATGGGGGAAGCCACAGATAGACCTGATGGCATCTCGGATAAATCATCAACTACCCCTTTACTGCTCCAGGACCATGGATCCGGCAGCGGTGGGAGCGGATGCTTTACTGATCCCTTGGCCGTACAGCCTTGTGTACCTGTTCCCACCGTTTCCGCTCCTCCCTCGGATTCTCAAGCAGATCAAACGAGAGTCGTCCACAGTCATCCTAGTGGCTCCGGATTGGCCTCGTCGGGTTTGGTACTCCGATCTTTTATTCCTTCTGGCAGACGAACCTTGGCCTCTTCCGCTACGATCGGACCTTCTACAACAGGGTCCATGTGTGTACCCAGATTTACGGCGGCTTCGTTTAACGGCGTGGCTATTGAGACCGCCATCCTAAGAAGCCATGGAGTTCCTAGGTCGGTCATTCCTACCATGCTTAGGGCTAGAAAACCGGTAACATCATCGCATTATCATCGCATTTGGAGGGCTTATATCTCCTGGTGTGAAGGTCGTGGATCCTCCACTTCCTCTTTTCATTTACCACGTCTTCTTCTTTTTCTTCAAAAAGGCCTCGATGCGGGGTTACGCTTGGGATCGCTTAAAGTGCAGATTTCTGCTCTTTCTATTTTTTTCCAGCGTCGCCTAGCTCTGATTCCGGAGGTTCAGACCTTTTTTCAAGGGGTACTTAGAATTCAGCCCCCCCTTTGTGCCACCCACGGCTCCTTGGGACCTGAATCTTGTTTTATCTTTTCTTCAGTCATCCACCTTTGAGCCTTTGCAGGAGGTGGAATTGAAGTATTTGACTTGGAAGATGATCCTTTTATTGGCCCTGGCTTCGGCCAGACGTGTGTCTGAACTTGGAGCCTTGTCCTGCCGTTCCCCTTACTTGATTTTTCACGAAGATCGGGCGGAACTTCGTACCCGGCCTTCCTTTTTGCCCAAGGTGGTCTCGGGTTTTCATCTGAATCAGCCGATTGTAGTGACAGCGTTGTCGGACTCTTCTGGGGATTCTCACTCCTTGGATGTGGTTCGGGCACTCCGCATTTATGTGTCCCGTACTGAGGGGCTACGTAAATCAGAGGCTCTATTCGTCCTTTATGATGCTAATCGGCGTGGCTGGCCTGCGTCTAAACAAACTTTAGCCAGGTGGATTCGTCTGACTATTCGTCAGGCATATGTTGCTTCTGCTCGACCACCGCCGGTATCCATTTCTGCGCATTCTACGCGCTCTGTGGGTACTTCTTGGGCGGCACGTAGAGGTGTCTCGGCTTCACAGCTTTGTAGGGCAGCGACGTGGTCTTCGGTTCATACTTTTGTACGTTTCTACAGATTTGACACTTTTGCGGCTTCTGCTTCAAATTTTGGTCGTAGTGTCTTGCAGGGCGTTCAGCACTCTCCCCCCCAGGAGGGTAGCTTTGGGACGTCCCCACTGTCATGAAGCTCCAGTGTCCCCTAGTGGATGAAGGAGAAAACAGGATTTTGGTACTTACCATTAAATCCATTTCTCCGATTCCACAGGGGACACTGGACGCCCACCCAGTGCTTCTTGCCTGTTCTCAGTTGCTTGTTCTGCTTCAGTTCTGTTGCAGTTTTGTCTGTTTTTATTGTGTGACTGTTTATCACTGCAGCCTGCTGTGTTCTTGCAGTGTGTCAGTATGTTGGATGTTTCTTTTCCTGTTCTCCTTCTCTGTTCTTCAGTCTGTTCTCCGTCTCCTCTCGGGCTCAGTTCTTTAAAACTGGGGTTGGTGGGGCATAGAGGGGGAGGAGCCAGTCACACTTGTAGATTTTTAAAGTGCCAGGCTCAACTCAACCCACCGTCTATACCCCACTGTCATGAAGCTCCAGTGTCCCCTGTGGAATCGGAGAAATGGATTTAACGGTAAGTACCAAAATCCTGTTTTTTGTGAACCAGATACGAGATAATAGGTGATATGGTTTTGTAGGGAAGGTGATGGTATAAGCATTAGATATTCATGATACACTGCCTTCTGTTTTTTAACCCCTGAGCTGCCGAAGATCAGATTAAGTAAGTACACTATAAACAGAAGACTTTAATGCTCTCATTTAAGCATTCCACGTAACATCTCATCTTCTTTTATTAAAACTCCAGAGTAAAATATGACATTTTTCTTGATAACCTTCCTTCACCCAAAAAAAGTAGAGCTGTAAGTGTCCCCTGCCCCTGACTGACTCCCACAGTGCGAGAGGCAATCCTAATGGATCTCATAAACTGATATAGTAGAGAAAGGTTTGGAAGTTTTATCCATTGTAAGATTATAATTGGAGTTGATTGGATAGGATGCAACATTCCATTCCATCTACGACCAGTCAGTAATCTGCTCCCTCAGCAACCACTCCATGCCCTCATTCTGTTTCTACACCTCTCTCCCAGTTGTGAGTTGCAGCACTGGGATAGGGGGGTAATTTCCAGAACCGTGGGAGTATTGGATGGAACCATTGCAGCTCTGCTAGTTTTGAGTAAAGCTGCATACACACGTAAAGATTTCCTGTTCAACCATCCAACTAGTTGATTGGTTGGGATGAAAATCTGGTAACGTATGGGAGTAAATGACAGTCAGCACTTTGCTCCTAAATGCCAGAAAACAGATGAAAATGGTTGTCAGACAAGTTTGTTAAATGTTTGATCTAAACAATTTGTTCAAACAACAGTTTTTGTCCATTTTCTGGTGTTTGGGAGCAAATTGCTGATTGTCATTTGCTTTCATACCTTACCAGATTTTCATTCCAACCAATCAGCTAGTTGGATGGTTGGACAGAAAATCTTTACGTGTGTATGCAGCTTAAGTGTGACTATTTAGAGATGATAAAATATTTTTACGTGGAGTTTTTTTGTAACAACTAACTGCTCGGTCACTGGCCCTTTACAAAGTATTTATTCCAACACGGCCATCATTTCATCAGGTCAAAGCTCCTAAATGTACACGTGTAGGTCATACTCACATTTAGCTGTGGTAATTCTATTCTTTTGCAGATCCTTTATGTTGGGGAAGACGATAAAATACTTTCTGAAAAGCGTCCAGGACAAATATACAAAGATATGGAGAAGAGCATCAATAGATTTAAAAAACAACCGTTCAAATTAAATGTAAAGGAATTAGAGCAACACATTCAAGTAATAGAGGTAAAACATCAGTTCCCCTATGGCATTGGTGGGGACAGGCAGTGCAAGATTAGGCATAACCTTCCTTACAGATAGACGGGGAGAATGTAAATATCTTTTTCAACTGCCAGGATGTTTTGGGGTGTGGTACAAGAGATAGACAAAAATTAGTTAGACAATGTCTAGATCTACCCCAGTTGTTAGACAGTCAGTAGATCGACAGGTACAAAAGGTCGACAGGTACAAAAGGTCGACACACTAAAGGTCGACATGTAAGAAGGTCGACAGGTACAAAAGGTCGACACGGAAAAGGTCGACGCATTTTAAAAAAAAAATTGTGTAAATACCATTCGGACCCTTGCGGGCTCGCTTCGCTCGCCACGCTGCGGGCACGGTGGCTCGCTTCGCTCGCCACATGGATTTATTCCCCCTCCATGCCCACTTGGATGGTAGGGAATGACGTTGGATGGTAGGGAATGACGTTGGACACTGGCTCATCTTAAGTGCCTAACCCTGAACCTAAAAAAAAAAAATGTGTCGATCATTTTTGTGTCCACCATTTTCATGGTGACCTTTTGACCCTGTCGACCATTTGTACATGTCGACCTTCTTACATGGCGACCTTTAGTGTGTCGACCTTTTGTACCTGTCGATCTATTGACTGTCTAACAACTGGGATCGATCTAGACATTGTCTAACTAATTACTGTCTATCTACAGTCCGGCTCCCGATGTTTTGATGACATATTTATCAGAGACATGTAGTGAGGCAGAATAGGAGGGGAGGGGGGTCATTCTCCTTATCCTTCTGCATGCCAGATTATTTTTTTATGAGTATTTTTACTATGTTATCTACAGACAGGATGAAACCATTTTTAGGATGCTGCTTACCCATTGCCTATGAACCGGTTACATCCCTAAAGCTTAGTGCCTCAGTGCTTGTACAGTTTTCTAGTGCCATAATACACCGCCTTCTCACAAGTATTGGGGCAGCCTGCGGTATGCCAGTAATCTGTAAAGTTAGCTTTACCTTTGGGAAATTTAAAAGTAAATTCCTTCCCTACCATATAACATAATAGCAGGGCCTCTAGCACAGTGTTTTCCAACTCCATCCCTCAGGGACCCCTAACAGTGCATGTTTTCCAGATCTCCTAGTTGGTGCACAGGTGTACTGGCTGACACATTTTAAAAGATCCGCAGGTGGTGCTAATTACTTCACTTGTGACATTGAGGAGTTTGGTAAAACATGCAGTGTTAGGGGTCCCTGAGCACTGGAGTTGGGAAACACTGCTCTAGGACTTTGGGTCAAATGTATTAGAGTGTGATGTGTTAAAAATGACGTTATTTCTGCGATTTTGCTGTGGGATTTAAAAACTAAAAAAAAAATTTAAAAGGAAAAACCAACTTGCCAAATCGCAACCTATTATATTTGGTCCATGTTATTCTCCTGCAAAATATGTCCCTTTGTCACAGTATAAATTATCTGATATTGTTTTTTTTTTAATTTTTGACATTTTGTACAAAATGCAACACTGATCAATGCCATAAATAAGAAGCAGTCTTTTTGTGTGTGTTTTTTTTTTTCTTGCCATTTTCCTGTTTTAGAAATCTTACAATAACATCTCAGAACCGGACCCAGAACGGCCTTGTTTTCAAAAGGTAGCACAAGATGGAGATGGTAAAGATTATGAGATTTTATTATCAACGCACACAGACCTCTTAGCAGAACTAATTGCTTTGAAAACTGAAAAGCAGAAATTGTGTCAAGAATTGAAGAGCTTTCAGGACGCACTTTGTGCAGCAAGACTGTCCTACCAAACGCTGGCCAAGGAGAAGGAAAACCTCAAAATGTATGTCTTGTGGTACTAAGTTAATTAATCAAACATGATGACTACTTTTTAGTGCTGAATTGAACCCATATTTATGAGAAACAGCCAATCAATTTTATCTAGTGCAGTGATAGGCAACTTAATACACTTAGGGGGATATTGACCAACCAATCAGATTCTAGCTATTATCTTCTAGAAAGGGGCTAGTTAAATGTTAAGTAGAATTTGATTGGTTGCTGTGGGCAACTTCTCCATTTCTCAAAACTCTCTCTTTAGTAAATATACCCCTTGGGGTATGAACCTGATGCAGTCAGCATATATTGTAGATGCTCACGTAGTTGAGCGATTTGTAGCAACTGCGCATGCGCAAAAATATCTGAAAACCCCCTAAGGCACATGCAAGAAACGGAGTATACCCTGTTGTGATCGGGACAGACGGTATCAGAAATAGGGTGGCAAAGCGATGGGCGGTCCTGAGCGGTGGCTAGAAGTGAACGCAAAAAGTCCATCTCATGGGCGTGTTATGGGAGTGGCGTGGGCGGGTCAGTGAAGGCGGCTGCGATCTCAGGCGCACAGCTGCACCATAGGAGGCCAGAATCAGACGGTGAAGCTGCAGCTGCCATAGGGCTGTTGCAAATGTCGATGGTGCGCCGATGGTGGCATCTAAGGAATCATCGATGGTATTACAGCGTGGAGAGATGTAGGAAGTGGGTTTCTCAGTTCTATCACATTCAGACGCAGGCTGCTGCACCAGGGAAAATGCTGATAGAGACGCAAGAGCGGATGCAGCATTGTCAATCTCTGAACCAGGCCTTTAATGGCAGTTTAGGTGAATCTGAGTCCTTCAGAAGGGAACGGGATGTAATCAGGAAGCCGACGGTCGAAATGCCGACTGCCAGCTTCCCGACAGTGAAAGCCCGGTATGGGACTAATGATAGGCGTCTAACCGACGCCTATCATTAGTCCCACGCCGAAATCCTGACGCCCGGCATACCGAATGTAGGTAAGCCGGGCGTCGGGAGCTCATAGCCGCGGGGGTGGGGGGGGGAGGTTAGGTTTAGGGACTCCCGGGGGGGGCTTAGTGTTAGGCACCCCCTTGGGAGGGTTAGGGTTAGGCTAGGGGAAGGGGGGTTAGGGTCAGGCACCACCGGAGGGGAGGTTAGGGTTAGGCACACCCCCGGGAGAGTTAAGTTTAGGGTTCAGGGAGGGGGGGTTAGGTTTAAGCACCCTTGGGAGGAGGTTAAGGTTAGGCTCTAGGGGGGGAGGTTAGGGTTAGGCACCCCTAAGGGAGGGTTAGGGGGAGGGAGAGGGAGGGCTAGGGTAGTTACTCACCACAGTCGGGATCTTCATCTGCTGGCCTTCCGGCGTCGGGATTTCATCCGGCGGTCATACATACCGATTACGAAGTGAACACTACCCTTTATCGCAGTCATAAATTCCAACAATACAATTCATAACCTTAGTAATAAGTTGTACTTTGTAAGGCACCATATAAATAAACAATGATAATAATAATAATAATAATAATAATAAGTTGAAACAATCCAGTTAATCAGAGAAAGAGACACTGATCTCAACCAAATCACTTGTAGTTTTAAAGTTAGTTACAAGCTATAACAAACAAATCTGACAATCACGCAGGAAGGAGATTGGCTGCAAGCGTCTGTTGCCCACCATCATTTGACTGGCTCCTCGTGATGTGATTGGCTGCATTTTTATGAATATTATTTTACCCTACAAAATGGAAGTGTAGGTGATAGGTGCACTTTATAGTTACACTGATCATATAACCTAAATTTCATGTGTGACTAAATGAAACATTACTTTGGACAGTAGTACCTGTGACGTGTTCACATGTGTGTTTCTGAAACGTGTGTTACGCAGATCGAGCGATTTTTTATTTTTTTTGCCATTGCGCAAGCATACAAGCCGCCCTGCGCATGCGCAGCGATCGCATTGCGATTACAGACACACGGAGTAATCCATCGCAAAGTGAGTGACAGGCTGTCAGCATTTGGGGGGGGGGTGACCGGGGGATGGACAGAAAATCGCAGGCATGCCTGTACGTTTGTACGCCGTTTCATGGGCGTACATAAGTTAGCCACTGCGATTGCATACACAGCATGAGAGCTCTCTGCGTGTCAGGAGAGCTGCCGAGTCTGCGGCTGGTCAGACCTGTCGCAAGGGCAAGATGGCTGCTCGATGTTACCGACTTTTCCGCAGGTAAGCGAAGTCGTGCGCAGATAAGAAGGCAGCAGTGGGCGTCCCTATGCTCTGGTGATCTCACATCTGCGTTTGGTACGAAATCACAGCTGCGATCGCATTACTGTCCATCTCTGAATCAGGCCCTCTGTGCCATAGTTGCAGATTGCCTGAGCTGATAGATAGCAGTAAATGTTTTATTTATGATACAATTTAAATGCAGTTATGCTGATCCAGAACGTCCATACAATGGATGCTTTTCATCGCTCTTTTTTTTTTTTTTCTGAATGAAATAGGTCTGCTCCCATGTCTCAGAGATGTTTGTTTAAAAGTTATTGAAAAGTAATGCCAAGCTAATTTTATGTACATTTTCTGGCAAGTAGCAGGGCAGCAGCAGTAGGCAAACAAATATTATTTATCTGATCTGAATGACTGTATGTCTTATTGAACATTTATAGAAAAATCAACCATCTACTGTATGTATAAAATAAAATGCAAATTTCTCCTACTTAAATAATAAATATGTTTTAAAATACTGTAAGAGCATAAATATAAAGTGTGTAATATGTATTCACATTATTATTATAGAGTGTATAGTAATGATTTGTCAGAACAAAATAATAGCAATTATTATGACATTCTTAGAAAATGGGGGAGATGTATCAGCTCCTAACTTTCATTTAACAGTCTGTGCTTGAAAAATGGCAGTTATGAGCTGATTCGTTGGTACTTTATCTCTCTCTATCTCCACTTTATCGCTCTCCAAGCTTTGATACATCTCCCCCATGGTTTGAAAAAAAGCGGTGTGTCATGATTTTTTTTACTTACAATGAAACGTCTGTCCTGTGCTAAACGTTTAACTCCAGTCATGTTTGTGTTCCAGGGCACCCACGGAAAGTTACACAAGTCATTTGGACAAAATAACTCATTTTCTTAAGCAATTAGCAAGAGAAAAGGAAAGTCTGCACACCTTGAAGGCAGAGCAATCAAACATTGGTGGTTGCAGAATAACAAGTCAAAACAAAGATGAAATAGGCCTTGATGTGAGTCAACTTGAAGAGTTTTGGGTACAAATTGAGCAAAGTGTTCTTAGGGAGCATGATCGCCTTGCAAAGGAAGCCGAAGAAATAGCATTTCTTGAACAGAAAGTCGATGATGTACAAAGGATCATTCGACTCCAGCATGACCTGCTTGATCAACCCTCTACTTCTTCAGAAGATGCTCTGAAAGCATCTCTGCTACTTTCTGCAGACATACAAGCCATCAGGCATTTGTTTTCATTATTAAGAAATGCATATGACTTGCAAATCAAAAGAACATGGGGAACAAATGAGCATAAGAGCCTGGAAAGCTCATTGGACAATTTGCAGAGTGAATTGGAAAGCCTTGAGGAACGCGTGAATGACCGACAACTAACCCGATGTCAAACACCAAATGACTTACTGGAACAATATTCTTTTCTTAAACCTTTATACGAATCGCTATTATGGGTCAAAAAATTACAAAGCAGGGCCGCATTTAATCAGGATATTGCGCTTCTACCAGAAGAAGTAGAAAAGCAGATCATAGCTTCCAAAAATGTGCACAAAGAAATTTCGGACAGAAAGTCTACGATCGACTCTGCTATTGACACGTTGAGACAGATGTCCTCAGGTTTTGATACAGCCGTGTGCAAAGACTTGTCTTCTTTTTTCCAAGAATTGCAGGAATTATACCAGGACCAAGTTATACAATCAGTTGAGAGATTACAGCAGTTGGAATCTGGACTGGAAAAAAGGAAATCACTTTTTTCAGAAATTGAAAAGCTCAAAGAATTACTGCAATGTCTAGAGAAAGAAGCAACTCCACTCAAAAGAGGAAAATTTACTGCCACGGACTTGTGTGCGCAGCTAAATTGTTTAAAGGCCAAGACTACAGAACTGGAAGAAATTGAAGGTCTAATCTTGACACTTCTGAGGAACAGCCAAAACTATCATGGGGAACTAAAAAATTCAGAGCAGTTATATTTAAATGACATATTAAGAAGCCTAAAGTATAAGGCAAGAAAAATACGGACATTAGAAGAAAAGAAGTTTTCTTATACTGAAAAATTGCTAAGAATTTGTAACGACTTTGAAGAAAAGACGACTTACCTCAATCGGGAATTGAGCGCTTTGCAGCCTATTGAACCTGACGCACATGATGAGGCGGCGAAACGAGTTGGTGAAGGTTCTGAAAAGAAATTACAAGTTTCCCAAAATGCCATCTCATCATCTCAAGATCACTTGTCTGAGATATTGAGCTATAAGGACGTTTTCGAAGATAACAGGCTTTACTGGGATGGTTTAGCTGCTGATAACCTACAGAACAAATGTCTGAGCTTGACAAAGTATGCCGAGACAAGTGGTCACTTTGTACATTTTGGACGAGTAGAAGGACATTATGGAGAGCTGTTAGAAAAAATCAAAGCAATGATTTGTTCAGTACAAAAAGAAGCTGTCGTGATTGGAACCAATTTTGATATTATAGATGCTCAAGTGGTATGTAAAAAAATGGAGAAAATAAACATTTTAACTATGGAGGCACTATGCCTACTGCACGAAAAATCAGGTGTCGATGAAGACTCTCTCAAAAATGAGGAACAGGCACTAAGATCTGTAGCAGAAAATATGCATCAATTACACCAATCTCTCAAGCAGTTGATAGCTGATTATGGCACAAAGGACACAAGTGTTCAGTACCGATTGAAACAAACCTTGTATGATCTAAGGAAAATTGACGGGTATATTCATAAACAGTTTGTTGAGTTGGATATCTATAAGGCTGAAGAGGAACTGCTAAGGCTTGAGGCTCTTCATGAAATATGCAAGTCAGAGTTACATGGAATAAGGTCCGTTTCAACCCAGGGGACTACAGAGGACCTCCAAAAACAACTGAATGAAGTAGAGTGTATTGGAAAAGACATAGAGAAGAACATCATACAGCACATTGTGAGTATTGGTAGCGCAACATTTCATGTAAATGTTTGCTTCTGATGTTGCTTTTAGCAATGTAGAAATATGTGCATCGGGTTTTGGGGTTAATCCAATTAGCTGCGAAGGGTGCGAGTTGCTGTTGCCATGGCGTTAAAACACTGGCAATGGCACCGCATCTCGCACCCCTTCCGGGCCGTTCTCAGCCTGAATTCACTCATTTTTGGTCGCAGCCCTATGGGACTGCAAGCAAATCTGAGTGAATTCAGTCTGCCGTAGAGCACGGCCACTGCCGCACCGATTTGCACCCGCGATTCATTCACGGCTACTTGGATTGACCCCCGTGTGTTCTAGACAAGCAACACTACATGAATAAAGATTTTTTAATAAGTTGACTAGTTTGACAGATAATCTAACTGAATAATAAGCCTTAATATCATGTTTGAGATTTGTTATGCCATATACATATATGTGTGGTGGCTAGGAGATATTCCCCAAGTGAAAGACATTGACAACACATTGTTTTTGACACCACAATTTTACAGTGGCGGTTTCACAGGAGCCCCCATCCTTATTCTGTGACCTTGTTTATGTTTAGATGATTGGATTAGCAGCGTGTTATTCTGTCCCGGTCCTTTGGTGTTGACTGACCTGAAACTCTGTATTGCTGTTAATATTCTAATGTTCTGATTGGCTGCAGTTTGTGCCATCCCTGCACACATCATCGTCTGCATGTCTGTGTGTAACCAGCTTTGAAGAATTATTGTAATAAATGTTCTGACCACAATCAAAATCACCTAACAATTTACTTGGAACATGTAAAGACAGCAAAATAATTTTGCACATATTAAAGCAGCAAACTGCCCTTTTTTGCCCATGGCTATTGTGAAAGTTCAGTGCAGCTGCTAAATGGAAGTGTTATGGGGCATATCCACTACACCATGTAAATGAACAATAACGACATTGTTATTGTTCAATCGTTCATTAATTGTGCAGTGAATATGCTGGCAACGACCAGCGATGCACGCTCCCGTGGTTGTTGTCGGCATCTGTCATTGTCTGAACCTGCTGTCCAACCTGACGATATAGTCAGGTTGTGCAGGCTCGGGGATGAGGGATGGTGCCCACACTGAACGATGGAGTCTGCTATTGTGACTGCACACTAGTAATAGGCACAATTTTAGGTAACTCCTACATATTATATACTGTAGTGCAACTTTGGGTTGATTTTTGGGGCGTGGGTCCCCTGGATTGCTTTGGTTGGTCTACTTCAGGGCATCGCATTATAACACTTTTCCTTTTTTTGCACATTTTAAACACTTTTACTGTTTGTTTTTATTATATTTGTATTATCACTTCTCTATCCTATACATGCAGCAGCAGCTGCTCTTATCTTTCTTACTTTACACTGCACTTTTCTCATTAGAGCGATGCCCTGGGGTGGCTCGGCTGAGCTGGTTTGGGGGTGTCCTGCATGCTGGATTTGAACCCTAGTATGTTAGGCACATACCCTACAGAGGTTACCTGGATATGGTGGGTAGGCCCATAACCTTGGCCATGATTATGCTAAAAACCTCTCTTTATTGGAAAATTTTATTGCATAACGTATTAATATATAATGAGTGATTTGGAGTTGTGCACCTGTGATCTGTCTGTTTCTGGGACCCCCTCCCCCCCCCAGAAGGTTAGGTTTACGGTGAGGGGAGGGGGGGTTAGGTTTAGGCACCCCTGGGGGGAAGTTGGGGTTAGGCACTAGGGAGGGAGGCTAGGATTAGTTTGGGGGGGAGGGTTAGGGATAGTTAAAATACTTACCCTGTTGGGAACTTCAGTCTTCTGCCTTCCGGCGTCGGTATTACATCCGCCGGGCTTATTTCCGGCGGTATATCATACCGATTACTCCTGTACATATATTCAGGGGATACTTAATATTTGTGGGAACGCCCTTCCCCCTGAAAATGGGTGTGATACCTCGCAAATATGATTTGATAATTAAGGGGCCTATTCATCAACACAAAAATAATGTTTTTAAGGACAATTTCCTTAATTAATGTTATTTTAGTATTCATGAACACACTTAGCATAGGAGATATCACTGATATCTCCTTGCTAAGTCCTCCTGGGTTAATTTCCATACTCCCCATACATTAGTATGGGGATATGGAGATTAGGCTGGTCATCAAATTCCGAAAATTATGTATTTTCGGAATTTGATGGTGTTACCATATGTCACTGTGAGGTGGCGTATTAGTAGGTAACACTTTCCTGCTTTCAGCTGGGCATGTCCCCCGACGTCTTCCTCCATCGCTCTGGACTCTCTTCTGGCTCCGTCTGCTATGCTGTCATGTGTTCTCCCCAACAGAACACAATGACAGCTTTTCGAAATGGATAGTTATGGGGAGGAGGAATGATGAATTCCTCTGGTAATTAGGTAGAACTCCATGCGAGTTCTAAACCTAATTACCTCCAGAGAAATTTTAGGTATGATGAATAGGCCCCCAGGCCACTAAAAGAGATTATCATAACATTGACTAGTAAATAAGTAAAAAAAGGTCCCAGACTTTGGAAGAATGAATGTTTAATGAGTGAAATTGTATTTACACTTGCTGTTTTTATGTAGATGTTATTATTCTGTTTTTCAATCTCTTTAGGCTGAGTGGAGCTTGGCTACAGAGCTGTATAACAGCATTTCTGGCAGGCAGTATGCTAGCTATACCTAGGAAAACATCTCCCCACATGGCCAAAATGTGTTATTAAATATCTTTGGTTTTATTAAGCACCTAAAACTTTTACTTCTATAATGCTAAAAATATCTATTTTAAATAAGGAAAATGTCATATTTAGTTTATGAGGTCCTTTAAATGATTGGAACATGTGCTGTACAGATGGTAACCTAGTGTTAATTTTGTAGGAAATCAGTAAAACAGAAGTGTCCATGTAGATAGATAGTTGCAGTAAATTCTTTTATCTTTGACAGAACACAGCTGAGAAGACCTGTATTTGCCTTCAAGATTTCCAACAAGCCATCACCAAGATTGTAGATCTGTTCACTCTACATAGAGGAAAGTTACAAGTGGATCCATTTGATTTAAATAATCTAGAATACCAGGCACACGTGCTGATTTCTCAACAAGAAGATCTAAATCTTTCTGTAGCTGAAATTCATAAGATCGCTAATCAGTTGAAATCCGTTTGTAGTCCGCATGATCAAGAACAATTGGATGACGTTTTGCAAGAGGTCACCGCCAAGAATTGTCTTTTGACGGAAATGTTGGAAAAAAAGAGATCAACTTTTATCAGGTTCATTTCCCTTTCATCATTAGCTTATTTAAATATGGTATATAAATTGACTGCACAAGATATAACCTAATCATTGATACAGTATATACATTCAACAAGTGGTTTTCATAGTGTTTCATCTAGAAATTCATACTTCCAATCAGATACCTGCTGTAATTTTTCTAGTTCCAGTTAAAAATAAAGTAAACATCCGATTGCTTGCTTTTTTACACGTGTGCATGCAAAAACTAGTTTAATTAAAATAATGAAATTGTACAAATGAACAGACAGCCCCAAAGTCTCATACTCTAAATGCAATTTTATGTTATAAAGTACAGTAGGCTAAAGCAAATAGTATTTTAGGAGGAATTATTGTAACTAAGTAATGGTAGTAGTAGTAAAGCTTGGCCATACACTGCTTGTGCAGCAGACTAGCTGACAGGAGGAGCCAGGTGCCCGATAGTTGGTGTGCCCCCATACATATGGTGATGATCTCCATACACAGCTGGAAGTTGGCTGAACAATGGTCGGGTACGTTTGAAAATTATACTGGATGATTCAAACCGTTTTCCAGCACTCATTCAGTGCCATACACTGAACTAATGTTTTAAGCCAGTCATTATGGGCCTCATTTATCAACAAGTTTTATCATTCACAATGTGTGATAAAACTCGTTGTGTATGATAAATGGTGCTCCAGCCAATCAGCTCCCAACTGTTATTTTTCAAACAGATTGGTGGAGCTGATTGGCTGGAGAAAAATTATACTCTCGTTGTGAATGATAAAACTTGTTGATAAATGAGGCTCTTAAGCCGGGTGCACACTAGACGATGTCTAGTGTGTACGACATTGGCAGCGGCGGGAATCGGCGGGCGCACCGTCATTGGCAAGTGCATACACACTTGCAGATGCCGGCAGCGATGGAGTGACGGCGGGGACCATGCTGACTATATCGCCTGTTGGACCTGCGCGGGTGAGCGCATTGTCAGTAACATAGCGGGTACACACTGGCTGATATGGACTTTATGTTGGCTTGATCCGCCGGATCGGGCAACATATTGTCTAGTGTGTACACAGCTTTGTCAGCTGCTTTGCCCAATTATCATGCAGTGTATGGCCACCTTAAGTAATACTTATGAAATCATGTTTTTAGTTTAGTTGTCATACGCAAACCTACTATGGACCTCTGTGCTCCAAGCTGTTACATTTTGCATTCTTATTTGTCTAGCTGCCAGGAAAAATATCACCTATTCAGAAGTAATAAGCAGAAGATCACAGAGGATCTTGAAGAGATTGAAGCCATGATCAGAGATTCTTTGTCTCAGAAGCCAACATCCTACAAAGCTGCCTTGGTGCAGTGGGAAAAAAGCAAGGCAAGTCTGTGAGAAAAGATCCAGATCATTCCGTTTTCAGATACTGGTGTGATATCTTCAGATGTGTGCTCATGCACTATTGCTGCAGTCCAGGTCCCATCTAACTCTACCCCTTAGTCGCAAATGGATGTGACAAACGATGGAACGAGACTGCACTGATTAATTTGATATGTCACACTTGTATATCTTTTTTTTTGTTTGTTTCTCAGCATTTAGTGACACAAATACAATCCTGTGAGGAGCAATTGCTGATACTACAACAGGCATCCAGTGACCTGACCACAAGCAGCGAAGATGACAGTCCGCTGGCTGACAAAATAATAGAGTCATTGTGGGATAAATGGCTGTATCTCCTCGGTATCTGTAGAGATTGGGAACTGTACTGTGATGAACTGAAACAGGAGTGGAAATTAATCAACGACCTGGTAATTGAATAGATTTATTTGGCACAAGCTAAGTCACCATCTTAATAAAGTGATTGTTTCATGTATAACTAAATCATCTAGGGATGTGCGCCATTTTTGCCGGATTTAGATTTGGTTCTAATTCGTCATCCGGCTAATTCGTCGTTTGGATTTGGATTTGCCAAACTGCGGTGACTGGCTTTGGATTTGGATTTTTTTACAAAAATGTACAAAAAAAAGCTAAAATCACATAAATTGGGCTTTTTTTTCTTCCTAGAGTATTATTAACCTCAATAACTTTAGTTCCAGTCATTTACAGTCAATTTAGACCACCTCACAGTTTAAACCATTATTGGCCAAAGGTTGCAGTGAGCTGACTGGTTACTAAGCGACAAAGCAGCGACACAGACACCACAATTTAAAGTACATCTATGAAGCATTGCCACACAGCAGTGGCAGAAATGAAAAGTAGTGCACCCACCCAGTGGGGTACGGCCAGCAGAATCACAGTACTTGTTTACATAGTGGGCTACGGCCCAAGGAGTCACAGTGCACAATCTTATTCACATTACACCGCACATAGTGTCCCTGATTCACATTACACCATAAAGTAGTGTCTCTTATTTATGTTACGACACACAGTAGTTGCCCTTTTGCACAGTGCCCACAGTAGTGCCCCTGTTACACAATGCCCACAGTAGTGACCCTTTTACACAATGCCCACAGTAGTGACCCTTATACACAAAGCCCACAGTAGTAATGCCCCTTATACAATGCCCACAGTAGTAGTGCCACTTATACAATGCCCCCAGCAATGGTGTCCCTTACACAATGCCCCCAGTAGTGGTGCCCCCTATGCAGTCCCCTTAGTAGTAGGGCCCCCTATGCAGTGCCCCCAGTAGTAGTATGCCCCCCAGTAGCAGTGCCCCCATTAGCAGGCCCCCAGTAGTAGAGCCCCCATTAGCATGCCCCCAGTAGCAGTGCCCCCATTAGCATGCCCCCCAGTAGCAGTGCCCCCATTATCATGCCCTCAGTAGTATGCCCCCCGTAGCAGGCCCCCAGTAGCAGTGCCCCCAGTAGCATGCCCCCAGTAGCAGTGCCCCCATTATCATGCCCTCAGTAGTATGCCCCCCGTAGCAGGCCCCCAGTAGCAGTGACCCCCAGTAGCAGTGACCCCCAGTAGCATGCCACCCAGTAGTATGCCCCCTGTTGCAAGCCCCCAGTAGTAGTGCCCCCCATTAGCATGCCCCCCAGTAGCAGTGCCCCCAGTAGTATGCCCCCCAGTAGCAGTGCCCCATTAGCATGCCCCCATTAGCATGCCCCCAGTAGCAGTGCCCCCCAGTAGTAATGCCCCCAGTAGTATGCCCCCTGTAGCAGGCCCCCAGTAGTAGTGCCCCCATTAGCATGCCCCCAGTAGTATGCCCCCCATTAGTACTGCCCCCATTAGCATGCCCCCCAATAGCAGTGCCTCCATTAGCATGCCCCCAGTAGTATGCCCCCCAGTAGCAGTGCCCCCATTAGCATGCCCCAGTAGTATGCCCCCCAGTAGTATGCCCCCGGCAGCAGGCCCCCAGTAGTAGTGCCCCCATTAGTATGCCCCCCAGTAGCAGTGCCCCCAGTAGCAGTGCCCCCCAGTAGTATGCCCCCCTGTAGCAATGCCCCCAGTAGTATGCCCCCTGTAGCAGGCCCCCAGTAGTAGTGCCCCCCAGTAGCAGTGCCCCCAGTAGTATGCCCCCCAGTAGTAGTGCCCCCATTAGCATGCCCCCTGTAGCGCCCCCTTAAAAACAAACAATAAAAAAAGAAAAAAAAAAACTTACCTGAATCCCCGCTCCTGCCGCCGTCCGTCCTGCTCTGCTGCTCTATTACGCGCGGAGGGAGCCGGAAGACAGAGCTCATGAGCAGGGCCGGATTAAGACCCACATGGTCCTGGAGCTGAAAATGTTCATGGGCCCATGAGAAGGGGAAGATCTGTGGTCGGTGCTGTGTGGGTGTGGTCAAAGTCACCTTGGTGTGTATACCCCCTACACTATGAGACACAATGTCTCCCTAACTACATAGAAATAGAAAAATTGCATATTTTTTTTGTAGGGGGAAAACTAGAAAAACTATTTAAATACTTAAAATGTATGGCCAGTTAGGCAGCTGGTAATCATGCTGTCTTGTTGAGGGCCTATTTTTATGTGAAGGCCTGGAGCTATAGCTCCATCCGCCCCATTGTTAATCTGGCCCTGCTCATGAGTGAGCTCCAACTGGCTCCCTCCGTGCAGCAGCCAATGAGAGTCTGCCTGACTCTCATTGGCTGCTATTACAAACACACAGCTGCCCTGGCGGCTGTGTGTGTCTGTGTAGGGCAGACCACTATCACAGCGGTCTGCCCTCGCGAGAATCCGACATCAGGAGGCCGCCGTTTGGCCTCGAACGGGGATCCGAGTCAGACGGGGAACACCCGAACAGGGTTCGGGTGGACTCGGATCCCCTATGTTCGGAGCGGTTCGGATTCCACAGAATCCGAACCACTCATCTCTAAAATCATCCCCTGTCTTTTGGGAGATCCGGTCACATGGTCGACGGTAGCCATTTTGACATTCATAATGTTGACAGGCACCATGTCGACACTCCCAGAATGTCGACATCTGAAATGTTGCGATGTGAAATGTCGATAGGGTTAGGTGCCGCCAGGAGGGTTCAGGTAAGGCTGGGGGAAGGGGCAGGGGGCTTTATGGTTAGGCACTAGGTGGAGGGGTATGGATTAGGGCTAGGGGTAAAATGCTCACCAGAACGCCACTCCGTCAAACGTCTCCAACAGACGTGGCCGCTGAACCTACAAGACGTCACTAAAGACACAGCTACCGCCGGGACCAGGTAAATGACCGCTGGGCCACCAGCCACATTAGGTCAACATTCTACCACGTGCACATGTCATCAGTGTAGACATTATGTCGATCTGGTCACTGTCGACATGCTGCATGTTGTCATTTTGACCATGTTGACACACTCATGTCAACCTGATGCATGTTGACATGAGAATTGTCGACCTAACATTCCACACCCATCTATTGGTGTATCTGATAACTGGGCATAGTGACATGGAATAAACAAGACAAAGTAACTTGCGCCTTTTGACCGCGGCTCAGTCCAACGCAGTCAGGTGAACCAGACCTTTCTTAACATACAATAAAACAAGGAGTGGTCCAAAAGCGCAGTCAAGAGTTGAATCACAGAGTTCTTCTATATCCCCGTTAACCATAAGGGACCGATCCTCTTTTTTTTTTCTCAGAAAAAGTAATTGATTTAACATTGGTGTCTAGAGTATTCAAATAAACCTTTCAGGGCACTTCACACACCTAATATGGGTGAGTATGGGGAGAGGAGTCTATTTGTCTCCCCATTTTCTTAGAGAAAAATAAGGACCGATCCCTTATGGTCAACGGGATATAGAAGAACTACGTGTTTCTACTCTTGGCTGCACTTTTGGGCCACTCCCTGTTTTATTGGGGCGTAGTGACATGTTTATTAGAAATGAAGATGTCCTGTATCTAACCTGCACACATTGGTGATCATTGCAGCTAGAGTCAGCTCACTAAAGACTGATGCAAACAGCTGATGGTGTTGAGTTTAAATGCAAAAATGTAAAAAAAAGTTGATGATAGAATGTTTAAATGGCGATGTGCTCCAGCTTCAATAGCTACTGCCGAAAGTTATTTAAAATCATACAAACAAAAGAGAGAAAACCAGATTTGATTACACTTAAAATAGCCCCCTGAGTTGTTGAATTCCCTCCTCTCAAGCCCTTCGACAACAAATTCCGGGATGGCATAGCTCATTTACAAAAGTGCAACTAATTTGAGTTTCTGAGTGTTTGTATTGGCGCAACAGATCTGTCAGGATTGTTGAGAACTGTAGTGACCCTTTGAGAACTATTTACAAAAATATTATTTTGCAGATGGAAATGGAGATGATACTTCTGGATAACTGCCAGGAAGAGGTTCTGGACAAACCTGAGACGAAACAGAAAACTGCGCGACTTCTGAGCTCCATCTCTGAAATCAGGCGCTTTGAGGAAAGCTTGTGGATGCAGCAGCTGCAGTTGTCTCTTTTGAGGTGTCGAATCCAGAATATTTTGGGAGCAGCTGAGACAGACGCGGTTCCAGTGATTCAAGAAATCCATTCAATGAATGACAAGTGTGAAATGTAAGATTGTATGTGTTACAAATAGATCCTCAAATTAGAATGCTGATCAACAAGATATTTATAAAGCTAAACATTCAATTAATGAATTTGCCAAGTAGTTACTATCCGTGCGGTCACTGGAGGGTGGGCGGCCACTGGAGGTTGGGCAGTCACTGTAGGGTGGAATGTCACTGGAGTTTGGGCAGTCACTGGAGAATGTGTTATCACTGGAGTTTGGGCAGTCACTGGAGAATGTGTGATCACTGGAGGTTGGGCAGTCACTGGAGAATGTGTGATCACTGGAGGTTGGGCAGTCACCGGAGAATGTGTGATCACTGGAGGCTGGATTGTCACAGGATGGTGGGCAGTCACTGGAGGGTCGGCTGTCACTAGAGAGTGGGTGATCATTGGAAAATGTGCGATCACTGTAGAGTGGACGGTCACTGGTGGGTGGTTACTGGAGGGTAGGATGTCACTGGAGAGTGGGGGGGTCATTAAAGAATGTGATCACTGGAGAATGTGTGGGGACTGGAGGTTGGATGGTCACTGGCCCTGATTCAGAGCCGATCGCTCTGCGCTCGCTCTGAATCTGGGCGTTTTGGGTTTTTTTTGTGCGGCCTCCTGGACGCTCGCATAGCTGTGGGTGACCACCCACAGCTATAGCGAGCGGCCAGGTTGATGGTCACGATTGTCAAGACCATCGCGACCATTGGGCTTGCGACGAGACCCTTGAGGTAGGGTCTCGTGGACGCAAGCCCCAGAGAGATTTCAGTTCTAACAGAGCCGAAATCTCTCCACTGACATCACTCGTGATGTCAGTGGGGCCGCCCCCAAACGGCAGGCGTTCACATGGGAACGCCTCCGTTTGGCCAGCCATCCCCCCTGCCCGCCTACCAAACAGGGCGAGCTGTCAATCACCATCGACAGCTCGCCCCCTTTGGTGCGAGACCCGGAGCAACGGATTGCCCGTCGCTATCCGGGTCTCGCGCATGTGCACGACGGAGCCGGCTCCGTCGTGCGCATGCGCAATGGCCCACCATCGACCCGGTTGCGAGCGCACAGCGCTTGCGACCGGGTCTGAATCAGGCCCTGTGATCACTGAAGGGTGGGCGGTCACAGGAGGGTGGATGGTTACTTGAGGGTGGGCTGTCACTGCAGAGTGGGGGGTCATTAAAGAATGTGTGATTACTGGACAATGAGCTGGGACTGGAGGTTAGATGGTCATTGGAGAATGTGCGGGCACTGGACGGTGGGTGGTCATTGGGTTGTCAGTGAAGGATGTGCAATCACTGAGAAATGCGTGGCCACTGTAGTTTTAAAGAAAATGTAGCACATGACTTAAAATATAATTACTTTATGCTTTTTACCTAGTCTGAGGCACATACTGAGCATCTTTATAAACTTGTGTGGAGCATTTTTTCTCTGCTTTTTTTTTCATAATTTGCTATTTGAAATTGCTTTCAGCAGTTATTTTTGTGTCTGTTTATCTTGCCATAAAATGTTTTTATAAATCAAAATGCATAACACGTGGAAAGGTAGAGCATTTTGCCCACATGTGCCTACAGTATTTCGCTGCCTTGCACATAATTTAGGGCCAGATACAGAGACGGACGCCATGGCAATTTTAATGCGCATATGCGAATGCCAGTCTTGCAGCGATTGCATTGCGCAAAGTACCCACTCGCAAAGTGAGTGACAGGTAGTCAGCGTTTGGGGGTGGTTAGGAAAACACTGGCGTGTCTGACCGTTTAAACGTCATTTCGTGGGCGTGCATAAATTAGTCATTGCGTTCTCCTGCGCAGCATGAGAGTGCTCTGTGTGTCAGGAGAGCCGCAGTGTTTGCGGCTGGTCAGACTTGACTTACATGCTGCTTGATGTACGTCGATGATACCGATGTTTACTATGCTGCACATCGTCGTACGGATATGAGAAGGCAGCAGTGGGCTTCCCTATGCTTGGAGGCATTAGCATATTTTAGCAACTGCGATCCGTGAGATTATGCAGTTGCATTTGCATTACCGTCCGTCTCTGTATCAGGCCCTTAGTGCGTGACCATTTTTCAGTTTTGGGAAATGTTCCAGAATACATGCTTTACCTAAGCCTTTGCTGGATTGTTTTGGAGCTGAAATGAAAATGCAGAAGTAAATACTGTATGTAACTTCAATGTCTCGCCTAATATCACTATATCCATCACGTATTGCTCATTCCAGCCTCATTTGTATCTTGAGATCACTGAATTTGTCACATTAATAGATTTTTTTAATGTTTTTATTAAATTTGCAGTATAAATTGTGCCTGGTTGATGCAAAAGGCTTCCCAAGGCTTGTGTATGTGTGCAGAATTACGCACATGTATGTATGCGTTTATATTATATGTGTTAAAGTTCTTAGCCTTAATTGATTATTATGCAACTTTCTTCAATAACATTAAATTAAGACTTTTTTGTCTTATAATTTTAGGTTTTCTGCTCCCTTCTCCAGTTATGGCAAATGTCTGAAATTTTTATATATGCTTTTTTAAGAGCTGTCGGTAGTTTGTTTACTTGGTTATGTTTTTTATTATTTTAATTGCCTTATCTGCCCACTCCTGATGTCTGATGTGCTGCTTTATGAAATACGTTATCCTGACGCATTCTTTGTAATGAGGGATATTTTTAGTTCTGAGATTTTCAATATTTAGCAAAATTACCAGCGAGACTCTAAATTGGGCTCTTCACATAATTGTATCAGTTTTTGTTGTAGGGACTGGCAGATGTCAAAATTGTCTTTCTGTGCAGTCTGTACTGATGAATCCAAAACTAGCAGCACCAAACACAACATCATTTTGGCAAAAAGATTAGAACATTATGTAATATAGGCGGTTTGAGAGCGACATAAACAGATAAGGCTGTATCTCCTGTCTTAAGAGTATAGGATGGAGTTATCTACAGAATGCCCATTGAAAGGATAAGTGGCTGATTCCTGCTGCAGCTGTCACACAGTTCTGGGGGAACCTAATAGCTAGATCTAAAATAAAAAGCAGAGTGCCACTTAGTGCAAATGGTAGTGGGCAAAAGGGTCCCCCTGTTGTGTAATGTCTTAAATGCACTCATGTTATTTCATTGCTGCAGGTACATTACACCATATAATTAACCAAATACTCTTACTAGTTTGATGTTTAGCACGCTACATATGAAATAATTAAGAGCCATCGGACTTGTAGTGATAATTTCTTTGAGCATTTATTATTTAATATCCGGCTATGCAGATACAGTGTGTTTTTGGCCACTGTCTCTTTATTGTAGATGTTTTAAGAAAGTCGCTTCACATACGCTGAATACTGAATACAGAAACTCCTAGAGCAAGTCACAGTGACAAATCCAGACATATAAAGAGTGATAATTGACAAACTGGATGGTCACCTCAATGCATACCTGCTTGTACTGTCTGAAAGGTCTTTCTCTATTGTAATGACCTTTATTCATATACTGCCAGTGGCAATCTACATTTACTGCAATATAATACATATAACTGTGTAGTAACTTATAGTAACTTGTGAAATATGACTCTTTGTATAATCATTAGCCAAAGAAAGACAGCGGGGCGGTTTTGCTTGTTGGCGGTTCTGGCCGTGGTATTTAAAAATAAATCATATTAATTTGCACACACCTCTGGTTTTGCATTTAATATCAATGCCCTTTTAAATCGCATTGCCAGAACCGACGACAAGCACAGCCTCCATTTATTAAATATACCCATTATGTGGTAGGAATCCTAGGTCCAGTGCTAAATCAATTTTATTTAGGGACAGACCTTTAGAAAACACATAATGGAAAATGGCTGTAGAAATATAGCACACACAAGCATAGGGACTGATACTAAGTTGTACACAAAGGGCCAAATGTAATAGGGTGCGAGTTTTTTGTGTGGGACAAACTCAGACCTTTTCGCACATTTGGATGTGTGAGTTTGTCCCAAAACTTGCAAATGTAATAGGGTGTGAGTTAGAGTGTACCAGTTTGACTCGCATTAAACTGATGGTAATGTAGCACCTTGTAATGCGGCTTTCATGCTAAGGTGTGAGTTACACAGAAGCCTTTACAGATTAGTGAGCTCTGTGAAGGTTTCTGTGTGTAAAAAAACTCTGAAAAGTGTAAAAATAAAAAAAATGACGTGGGGTCCCCCACTAAATGCACAACCAGCCCCGGGCTTTTCTGAGCCGGTCCTGGTTGTAAAAATACAGGGGAAAAGAGACGTAGGGTTCCCCTGTATTTTCATCAACGAGCACCAGGCTCAGTGAGCCAGTTCTGGTTGGGGAAATACAGGGGATAAAAGGAGTAGGGGTCCCCTGTATTTTCCACAACCAGCACTGGGCTCATTCTAGGGGGGTTGTAATGCCACAGCCGTGGGATCCGCTTCACTGGGTCCCCAGCCAAAGCATTATCACCACACGCTAGTCACCCGAGGCCGGGGATCCCTGGGGGGTAAAGGCGTTCCCCCTCTCCAGGGCATCCCAGGCCTGGGCTGATAGCCCGGAGCAATCCCCGGCAGCCCTGGCCGGGTTGATTGTGTAAAAAATAGATTAAATAATTTTGTCTTTTACAGTAGAACTAGTCATTTATTTTTTATTTTTACACCTCTATAGGTTTTTACACACAGAAGCATACACGGATCTCACTGATCTGTGCATGTAACTCGCACCTGCTCAGGCTATACTCACTAGCCTGAAGCATGTCTATTATTTTGCGAGCTTTATGTAAGTAATAGTGTGCAAGTTAAAAACAACAGCTTGCGAGTTAAAAACAACAGCTTGATTTACTATCATATACTAATGCGCGTTTCCGTAGGACTAATGACAAGATCCGTGCGCCTTCAAGCGGCAAGCCCACTGTTTTTCTGTTCACAACTGACCGATTATCATTAGCACTTGCACCAGCCCCATGTTGGGTCTGATACTGGCTTCCCTTCTCCACATGCACTACTCAGAATAGCACGGTGCTCAAGCTACATGCTCTCACAATCTGCCCCGGGGATCTTTAGTCCAGGAACTAGAGTCACAACCTAGGTCGCGGGATTCCAGTCCGGGGACTGGGCGTCGAGGGAACTATGGGCCTAATTCAGACCCGCTCGCGAGCGCTGAGCGCTCGCAAGCGGGCCGATGTTAGGCCAGTGCGCATACGCACGACGGAGGCGGCTTCATCATGCGCACGAGACCCGGATAGCGACGGGCAAGCTGTCGCTATGGGTCTCGCTACAAAGGGGGCGTGCTGTCGATGGTGAGTGACAGCACGCCCCCTTTGGTAGGCGTGCCGGGGGCGTGGCTGGCCAAACGGAGGCGTTCCCATGGGAACGCCTACCGTCTGGGGCCAGCCCCACTGACATCACAAGTGATGTCAGTGGGAGTGCTTTCGGCTCTGATAGAGCCGAAAGCACTCCAGGGCTTGCGGCAACGAAACCCTACCACAAGGGTCTCGTCGCAAGCCCGATGGTCGCGATGGTCTTTACCCACAGCTATGTGAGCGGCCAGGAGGCCGCTCTAAAATTCAGAGGGACGGCCCTGATTCAGAGCGAGCGCTCTGCCAGAGCGTCCGGCTCTGAATCAGGGCCCATGTGGGGAGGCAGCAGGTATACACTAGAGGATGTGGGTAGTGTCCGATGCAGGAAACACTGGAGAGTGGCAAATAGAGAATATGCTAGTTGAAGATTTACACACTGCGAATCACTAAGAGTGTCACTGGAGACTTATGCACATCACTGGATTAATATGCAGATACACTGAGAATCACTAAGAATGTCACTTGAGATAATGCGCACCGCTATGGATAGGTACGCAGAGTGTCACTGAAGATATCAGACCGAGCCTGGAACACTAAAAGACATCAATAAAGACTGATGAAGAACACTGAAGGATATCTGGATGCAGGGGAACACTGAAGTATGATATTAGAGATATCGAAGACCAGCACTCGGATTATGAACTGCAGTATAGGTGAAGGATCCAATTGCAAGATAAGCACTGGAGTAGAATACTTAAAGGCAGTACTCAGATGATGTACTACTGAGTACACACACTGGTGATCCAGACGCAAGTGATGCACTGTAGTAGAATACTTGAAATCAGTACTGAATAGACATTGGAGAGCCAGACACTGGACTAGCACTGAAAGAAAAACACTAGAAGTCAGCAAATGGATAGTGCTGAGTTAACACAGGAGTTCGGCATGCAGACAAGTGCTGAAGTTAATCACTGGAGATCAGCACACTGATTAGTGCTGGTGTACTGTATATCACTGGAGTTTGGTACACAGGATAACACTGAAGCAAATCACTGGAAGTTGTCACTGGAAATAGTACAGCGTGGAGCCCGGAATGATGCTTAGCAGCAAGCAGTTTCTAGGTGTAACAAAGTTGTTCAGGAAATTTTCTGTTACCTGGAGTCCTGCTTTATACCCCCAAGTAGCTGTCCATTAGAGGAGAAAGTCAGCTGAGACTTGACAAGGCTACCATTGGATAAGGATCCTATCAGGTGATACAGCCAAGATGGCTGCGCCCATGACCACCGCCGCGGGAACTCCGATATGGAGGATTGCGTGGAAGTCACCTGGGCCCTAGGGAGAATACTCAACATGTCACCCACCGCAGCACCTGACGTCTTACCGTGCCCGCTAGTCAGGGGAAGCCGGCGCTGCGGTAAGTAATAGCCGATCCCAGGCTGAATCTTGACACACGCGCATGATTCTCCCATAAAACATAACAGTTCAATGCGATCACATTTTCGCCACCCAGTTCCCACCCCCAAAACACTAATTTCACGCAAAGCAGAGTGGGACAGTCATACGCCAAAAATCCATATATTAGCACTTTGGTTACCACTATTGTATTTATATTATTTTAGGTGGTTGGTTACCTCTCACCCTAGCTGCTTCTAAACACAGTGATTGCCGCTCTTCTAGCTCATCCCCCATCATTCCATAAATTCACTGTATGCTAATAAAAACTCGCTATTTGCCTGCAAGAAAACAGATTCATCTAACTCAGGGCCTGATTCAGCAGAGGACACTAATGTGATCGTAGCTGTGATTTCACACGCAACACAGTTGTGAATATATGCTAATGCCTGTCTAAGCTCAGCCGGTATAAAGACGCCCACTGCTGCTCTCTCATATCTGTCCAATGTAATTCTCCTGCATAAACATCGGTAACATCGACGCAGATCAAGCAGTCACGCAGCATGTATGGCAGGTCTGACCAGCGGCAAACACTGCAGCTCCCCTGACACGCAGCGAGCTCTCATGCTGTGACTGCAATCACAATGGCTGACGTATGCACGCCCATGAAACGCTGTTTAAACGGTCATACACGCCTGCATTTGCCTAACCACCCCTTGTTACCTCCCCCAAATGCTGACCACATGACACTTGGTTTGCGTATGGGTCCTCTGTGGATACGTAATCATAAAGCAATCACGACGTGTGCGCAGTGCGACTTACACGCATGCGCAATGGCAAATAATCGCTTCATCTGCATAAATATCAGCATTGCGTCTGCTTCTGAATCACGCCCTCAGAATCAGCCCCATAGGGAGCAATGATGCCTTCTGCAGAATTTGATTTCATTCTGTTCCTCAGTATGGTGAATGGACTATAGACTAGGTGATTGGTTCTCAGACTCTGTCCTCAGGACCCCACACAGTTCGTATTTTCCAGGTCACCCAGCAGGTACACAAGTGTAATCATTACTCACTGACACATTTTAAAATATGCACAAATGGAGCTAATTATTTCACTTTTGATTCTGTGAGGAGACCTGGAAAACATGCAGTTTGGGGTCCTGAGGACCGAGTTTGAGAACCTGTGGACTAGGTTATATCTGTGTATATAAGATTCCATTGTAGAGTGTTTTCTAGGCCATTGAACATTTAGATCCATGAAACACATGTTTTTTCTATTTTTAAATGAGTTTTTACTGAGTTTTTGCATTATGTTCACAATATAGACTTCAACAGAAGGCTCAGATGAATAAGCAGGAGATACGTGCAGAACTTCAAGAAAGAGACGCTTTGAAAGATGACATTTCCACTGTGAAAAAATCACTTCTGCATGTGTCCTCCAGGCTGGAGGGTCTGAAGACAGCAGACTCAGCAGATGCTAGGACATTATTGGAGGTTTGTATTTCTATAGGCCAATCCATTGTTCATCATGTTACTTTAGGCAGGAGCTGAATTCTAAAAGGACATTGAAATTGACATTGTATATTCCTATTATGTATATGTAATTGACACAAGGGTCAATATTTTATAATCATGTCCTACCCACCATGGTGGCTTATTGCATTAAGAAAGTTGTTTGTTCTGGACCCTGAGTGCTGCTCTGTGTAACTGTCCCTGGATGAAACCCAGGGGTCAGTCAGGGGCAGTGGTGTGAATAGGTGAACTAATCACAAGCCATAATCAAGAGATTGCTGCTTGAGGTAGGTCCCTTAGCTCGTACACCCTCCTCCGCCATCTAAAGTTGGCTATGCATCTTTATACTCAATCCCAACTTTTAAACCTTTACCTATTCTACCTCCCCCCCTCCTATCACCACCACATATATGTAGTGCGCACCTTGTGTTGTCCTATCCATGGAGGACTGATCAGCCCCCCTCTCAGCTGGTTGTTACATGTATTTATGGAAGGGCAGAGCTCTGCATTCTGTGTGGGATAATGACCTCACCTCAGTCCCCTCTGTGTGGGATAATGACCTCACCTCAGTCCCCTCTGTGTGGGATAATGACCTCACCTCAGTCCCCTCTGTGTGGGATAATGACCTCACCTCAGTCCCCTCTGTGTGGGATAATGACCTCACCTCAGTCCCCTCTGTGTGGGATAATGACCTCACCTCAGTCCCCTCTGTGTGGGATAATGACCTCACCTCAGTCCCCTCTGTGTGGGATAATGACCTCACCTCAGTCCCCTCTGTGTGGGATAATGACCTCACCTCAGTCCCCTCTGTGTGGGATAATGACCTCACCTCAGTCCCCTCTGTGTGGGATAATTACCTCACCTCAGTCCCGTCTGAGGCCCAGATAATAGTGCTGTTTATCATTGTGTGGATTACATAAAAAAATGTGAAAATTGCACAGCAATGTGAGAATTAAGTATCTCTTGCATGTATTTTGCTGTTACCACAATGATTTTGTGGAATACTCCAATACAGCTTATCACCTTAGCCTTCTGTCTAACAGTTCCTATCTCTGTAATGGGAACTGAGGTCTTCTCAGATGTATCAAGATCCAAAAATATTATGCCCAATTAAGATGGCGTTAGCCTATGGTGTACAAGATCTTTCTGATTTGCCCCTCCCCCACCCAAGCAGCTGCACCCACCAATGCCCGATAGCGGGGTCACCCTGCGGATTTCTCTGGCCAGGTTGTAGGAGAATGCCAGCACTTTGTTATCTATGGGAACGCCGAACCTGTGTAGCGTCTCCACCAGCAGCGGCAGCTTGCAGGTAGCAATCTCCAGCTGCTGGAACTGCACCCTCAAATCTCACTGCACCCCCAAATCTCACTACACACTCTGATCTCACTGCACACTCTGATCTCACTGCACACCCTGATAAACTGCACCCCCAAATTTCACGGCACCACCAAATTCTCATTGCACCCTGTAACAGTGCAGCTAAGGTGCGGATGAGAGTGTGCTGGCTCCAGTACGGTGACCAAAGGCAGTCTGGGAAGTGATGTGGGGGGTGGGGGGGGGGAGAAATTTCTATCAGTGTGTTACATGGCGCAAAGGGAAGCTAATCGCCGGGCAGCCTTTTTCCACACCCCCTGTCCCGTTATATTCTGGTGGTGGTATCATATACCGCAATGCGATTTTAGGGGATAATATCATGCCCTGATCGATTATTGATAAATGGCCCCCAAATGTCTCGTGATGTTGGCTGTCATACAGTAGTGCTTTTCACTACAGCTCTCTCTACAGAGAGAACCTCATCGCAGCCCTTTCATCTGAGTGCAACCACATATGGTTCGCCCAGAAGGGACAGGACATCAGTTCTGCACATGCTCCAAACTAATGAGTACAAGAACGTTACTTAAGTAATCAGTTCTGCGTAAATGTAGAGGGTAATATAGAATGTCAGTGCCTTATTTAACACCTCAGTGAATGCTTTAGTATTATTATCAGACTGAGCATTTAAGTAAATGGCTCTTTCAGTCATAGAGCCAAAGGTAATAGGTCGTGATTTTCGGGAGACAGTACAATCCCGGCGAGATAGCCACTACATTTAAAACGGCAATTAGTTTAAAGGCAAAACCAAACTGGTTTTGCCTTTAAACTAATTGCTGCTTTAAGTCTAGTGACTGTCTCACTGGAATAGTGCCAGTTTGAAGCCTTTTACATTTGGCCCCTAGTTCTTCATTAAGACCCATGTGGCTTGGTGCTCAATGATAAAAAAAAGCTCTGCACTCAAGAGGTCTATTGGATCCACAGATTAAATGCACTGAGCCCCATGGGTCTTAATGAAGGATTAGAAATGAATGAGCTATTTACCTAAATCCTCAGTCTGATTATTAAAGTGTAAGTAAGAGTTATTACTTAGGGGAGTTTATTTGCGTAGAGCGTAGCTACTTGCCTAAGATCTTTTTTAATGTCTCCCTTAAGTAAGGTGCTCATAAAAGTCCTTACCCTAACAGACTTTAGAGCATATGGGAGCTTGTCCCATCTAAATGACACTTGACAAATATCAGCAGAAAACAAATACGCTTCACAGTAAAATACAAAAAGACTGCTAGTCTACTAAAGCAGAAGGATTCGTCTGATCTTCCCACCACTGACTCCCACTGCTCAGGCAACAGACGGGACAGCTTAGGGTATTTATATAATAGATACAAATAAAATAAATACAAAAATACTGTACAATTGAAAAAAACCATAACAAAACACAAAATGTACAATCCAGCAATTAAATCTAATCAAATACATGTGGAAATAAAAGTTTTTGATGCGACTGATACATGACTGTGTAATAGCAGTAATATTTGTACCAATAATAAATATAAAAGATGACCCTATGCACACTATTGCTGAATTAAAACATTAATTAAATTTTTTATCCATAAATAGTAGCCAAACATTGAACTAAATTTATGTTTTAAAGTATATTTTGAACAATCCAGTGTGTGGGATGGCTACTCCATATATAGTTCTGCCAAATGTAATATGAGATACTGTATCTTATTTGCAGCATTACCAGCACCACCTACTGACCAAGTTATCATGAAAATGTTTTGAATATTTTTCAATACTACTTAGCAAATCAGTATTTCACAGACTTGGGAGCTATATATATAATTGCAAGGACGGTTACATATTACCTCTTGCTTTCAAAATAGGTAAATTGCCAGCATTAAAGTATTTTTACTATCTTGTTGCGTACAATAATGTACAGTAGGGAGGGTTCATACGCTGCAGTCTGAAGTACATTTATAATTCTTGCCCACAAGGGCTTTGGCTTTAATCCAGATCTATTCAGGAAAGCTCCTCAACTGGAATACTGTAACGGGTGATATTCGTATGAGTCTGAAAGAACCGAAAGAGAAACATGAATACTTGTTTACATTTAAATAAAGCCCGCTGGGAAATAAGTTTATCAGCAAGAGCACAGACATGATATTGTGCTTACAGCTCGGTCGCTGGAGCTCTTGCTTAAGTGTGCTGTAAGGAAAATAAACCTTTCATTCTCCTCACTGAAGAGAAAGCTCCCTTCTAATAGTCCTGGCCTCTGTTTATCTGTCTAATTATGTGGAAGACGATACCGCAACCTGGCAGATTACAGGATCTCTGTTGTGTTTACGCTTTTAATATTTTGTCTCTGTTTCTCTCTCATCCGTCACTTTAGGTATATGTTTTAGAATGTAGAGGTTTATATATGACCGTGTTTTAAGAATGGGTAGTTTGTTTCTTCATGCAATTTACTTCAGCCCACCTACAGGACAGGTATCACAATGAGACAATCGAGAGATTTATTTTTTTCTCTAACTAAATGTCACCCTTTGTCCACTTACTGCAGGAACTTCTGAGCTTGATTGAGTCACAAAAGCAAAAGGTTAGGCTTAATATGGAAAGACTCAGAGCCCAATACGCAGAACTAGTTCCTGCTGAACTTCTGTCGCAGGTAGACGAATGTCAGATGTTTTCTCAAGAGATGGAAGAACAGGTAAGTAGTCTCATATTATGTATAGTTCTCATGGTTTTTTTTTTTAACCAAAGAATTGTTGTAGAATATTTTCTTAGTTCAGACATTTACTGTGTGGGGAAGATGTGGGATAAACCTTATTGTGACCACCAGTACAGATATTCTTCATAAAATAACATGGAGGATTATCAAACGAGATTCTACAAGAGAGTACACTACAGCACATCAAAGAGAGACTATTCAGTGATGGCTTAAGACACAGTGCCACCTACTGCCCATCCAGTGTAGCTTCTTGTATCATACTTACAGGGAAGCAGTCGGGAAGCCGACGGACGGAATCCCGACCGCCGGCTTTCCGACTGTCTAATCCCAGCAAGGGCTAAATGACAGGCGTAGAAAATCCCGATGCCTGTCGTTTTACCTACGCCGGGAGCCCGACAGCTGGCTTACCGATCGAAAATAAGCCGGGTGCCGGGTGTGGACAGCCGCGCAGGGGGGGAGGGTTAGGTTAGGGGGCTCCCTTATGGTTAGATACCCCCCCGGGAGGTTAAGGTTAGGCTAGGGGAAGGGGGGGTTAGGGTTAGGCACCCCTGGGGGGAGGTTAGGAAGACTTAGGTTTAGGCAGCGGGGAAGGGAGGTTAGGTTTAGGCACTTAGAGGGGGGATTAGGGTTAGGCACTGGGGGGGAGGTTAGTTTTAGGCACCGCTAAGGGAGGGTTAGGGTTGAGGGGGAGGTTAGGTTAGTTTATACTTACCTTAGTGCAGTTGGGATATTCACCCATGTCAGGCTGCCGCTGTCGGGATTTGAACCACGGCCGGCGGTAAATCATACCGAACCCTACTTACATACATCACCTAGAGGTGTTGCTATATTTCAACAAGAGTGTTCTTAGTCACATAATCAAAAAGCACCTGCTCCATAGTACATAATGGAAGCCGCCATTTTTAGAATTCAGTCTGCTAACTCACTAGGAAGTTTTGCCTCACAAAATGGCTACCTTCACTATGTGCAGTCAACTAATTTAAAGCATAATGGACCTGATTCACAGGCGCACGCAATTCAAACGCAATTCTGATGTTCATGTAGTTGAGAAATTGTTTGCAACTGTGCATGCGGGAAAAGTCCTGTAAACCCCTACGACGCATATGTTACACAGACTGTATGCACAAAGAAGCTGTTGCGAGCGGGATAGACGGCGTCAGAAATGGGGCGGCAAAGTGATGGGCGGTGACTGGGAGGGGGTCTGAAGTGAATGCAACAAAAGTCCACCTCATGGGCCTGTTATGGGAGTGTCGCGGGGGTGACAGTGAAAGCGGCTGCGACCTCATGTGCACAATCACAGAGGCCATAGTCAGACTGAGAAACTGCACCTGCCACAGGGCTGTTGCAAGTGTCAATGGTGCGCCAGAGCCGTATCTATAATGGGTGCAGGGTATGCATGGCACACGGGCCCCTGGGTCCAGGCTGGCCCACACCAAACACCCTGCACCCATATAGTCTTATACTTACCTGTCCGTAGTCTCCAGAGTTCCATTTTCACCCTTTGTGAAAGGGTGACAATGGAACCAGACAGCACTTTAGTTACTTCATCAGAATGCATCATTTTACAATAAAATCCATATAACTTGTTATTGCTTTATTTTAGGTTAAACATGAGATTGAGGAAAGAGCTCCTCATAACATAATGGCTAGAAAGGTGAACAAGATAAAAGATGGTCTCCAAAGTGTTGAAGTCCAGTTGACAAAAAAGAGCCAAAATATCGTCCAAGCTAAAGCACTTCAGAAGGTAAGGACACAAAGCATCTCTGGAACATATGAGTAGCATGAAGAGCCCTTTTACAATTGTACATTTGTCATATATTAGGAAATCTGGGATGAAGTGGACTTGTGGCACTCTAAACTTCATGCATTGGAGTCTGAGGTCCTGGATATAGCAGAAGAGGACCCCAGCCAGGCACAGGAATGGATGGATAAGTTAACAGAACCATTTCGTCTTCACCAGCAAGTATCCTACCTTGTGGAACGCAGGACTGTTAATTTAAACAAGGCAAGTAAAGCAGATGTGCAAATACCTTTATCTGTGCTTTTATTTCTCAGTCACCCCATTTGTATTGACTGGTTTTGTACAGGGTAATACACCATTGTTACCTGTGGAAGGTGTTTGCTCTTAATAATTTCCGCAGCAGCCAGAAAAAGTATTTTACACACTTGGATTCAGGAATATGGGCCTCTTTCTCTCTAAACTCTACATTGTATTCTGCATGGACTGGGTGGAGGCCTCGCTCCATAAATTACTTTGTACTGAGGGCCTGATTCCGAGATGGGTGCAGAACACATCGCTGCAGCTTCTTTGGAAACAGCAGCGATGTGTAAATATTATTATGCTGCATAGGTGTGAAGGAAACAGGAGCCTCCTGTCAGCATCTGCAATCCGAGTGCTGCATCTGAAGACAGCAAAGATATTTCCAGCATCGGCCATCTGAGTAAGATGAAGGTTACTCAGACTGGTCGCCTCCTGCCCGCTTGCGAGGCCAGGAAATCTGTGTCATCCTTTCCTGGGAATGCAGGTCAACGCCACCCCATCCCCGCTCCCAAACGGCCGCAGCATGTCAATGATGCTGCGGCTTGGGGAAACAGCATGCGCGATCACGTAGGACATCGTTCTGCATATGTGCAGAATGGGTCCTGTGCATGCGCAGACACTCAGCCAGTGGAAAAAAATGGAGGGGGATGGTGCGCAATGCTACTCACCCTGAGAACAATTTGGTCTACAGAAGCAGCTACAAGATGTGGGAACTGCAACCCACAAAAAGGAACATAAGGTAAAAAAAGAAACAATTGTAGCGCTAGTAGAACAAATAAACATACAATTTATTGACAAAATACACAATGATTAAAAACAGTCAATATGTAGCAAAGATTACACTGCAGTTCCTAATATAGAGATTAGTTGGAGATATGTATCTCTTAAGGGATTGGATCATCAATGTCACTTAATATGTCCAGTGGGACTGATAATATGATGACTGTATACACCAAACCGACAAGTGGGTATAAATCTCCAAAATAGTAGATGGAGTGTAAGCCGTGATATGAGGAATATATAAGTGTGGCTCACCTAAGCCTGAGAATATGTCCAACCTTCAGTGAGTGCACACAGTTCGTGTGCATATGCCCCAGTGCCTGCACAGGAATCAATCTGTAGCGTGGGGACCTCCGCTGTAAGCTCTCTCCGCTATCAATGCATGCGGGGGCCCAATTCAATAAAGGTGGAGGGTAACAGCACTGTAGTGTTCAGGCGGTGAGCAGGAGATGCATCCAGCCGTCAATCAAGCTGGTGTGAAGCGGCTGTTTTGGATTAAAGCTATTGGCACTTTGGGCAATTACACTGCCGTGTATACACCAGCCTTTTGTGGATGTTAATTTCTGCTTTGGAAAGTTCCAGCCGAGAAGAGACCCGTCTGACGCCACGTTGATGCCAATAGCTTTAATCCAAAACAGCCGCTTCACACCAGCTTGATTGACAGCTGGATGCATCTCCTGCTCACCACCTGAACACTACAGTGCTGTTACCCTCCACCTTTATTGAATTGGGCCCCCGCATGCATTGATAGCGGCCATGAATTCCAGCTATACTTATTGAACTGGGCCGCCGCATGCACTGTCGGTGATCTGACTTCCAGCTCCATTTACAACAGCCGCGGTTCAGCTCGCACGGAGAGAGCTTACAGCGGAGGTCCCCACGCTACAGATTGATTCCTGTGCAGGCACTGGGGCATATGCACACGAACTGTATGCACTCACTGAAGGTTGGACATATTCTCAGGCTTAGGTGAGCCACACTTATATATTCCTCATATCACGGCTTACACTCCATCTACTATTTTGGAGATTTATACCCACTTGTCGGTTTGGTGTATACAGTCATCATATTATCAGTCCCATTGGACATATTAAGTGACATTGATGATCCAATCCCTTAAGAGATACATATCTCCAACTAATCTCTATATTAGGGACAGCAGTGTAATCTTTGCTACATATTGACTGTTTTTAATCATTGTGTATTTTGTCAATAAATTGTATGTTTATTTGTTCTACTAGCGCTACAATTGTTTCTTTTTTAACTCAGCCAGTGGAGATGTACTTAAACCAGAGGTTCCAAACCACGGTCCTCAAGGCTCCCCAACAGTTCAGGTTTTAGAGATATCCATGGTTGAGCACAGGTGACTTGATTAGTACCTCAGTCAGTTTGATTTAACCACCTGTGCTCAACCATGGATATCTCTAATACCTGAACTGTTGAGGATCCTTGAGGGCCGCGGTTTGGGAACCTCTGCCTTAAACCATCGGGTTCTCGTACACCTCTGAATCAGGTCTTGAAATTACGCCTGTTTTAAGAGCACCATGTGGTGTGAAACCTTTCTCTTGTAGGATGACCCACCGATCATCTTGCCCCGCACCTTTCCCTCTCTCTGATACATCCTTTTTGCATTTTTGTCTGCCTGCTCAGGGCCAAACCCGGTCCCCACTCTTTTTGGTCATTATATGTGTTAATGCGGAGCTGTCTTTCATGACCTCTCATGTCTCCATTTTCCTTCATGTCATAAGTTCTCTGTGCCTGTTGTATTTACCCCTGTTATGTACTTATGGCTTTCACATGACTTACGTTTTGCTTTTGTACATTCCAATAAATAAAAAATAAAAAAAGAATAAAAATGCGGCTAATTTGATGATACAGCCACTAGCAACCTGCCTGTGACATCACTGAGGCACAAGGTAGCCATTTTGTGAAATGAACACATTTTAATTTTCCTATTAAAATTGATAGTCATTTTGTGATCTCAACCAATACTCACGAGAATGCAGACTGTTTTGTGCCTCAGAGATGTTGTTAGGGAGGGAACCAGCAAGCAAAATGGCTGCATTGTGTGTAGATTATGTCCACTTTATAAGAAATGTTGCAATTTTCATTTTGGGCCTGTTTATTTGAACCAACTGGGACCAGCCTTACATTGTTTTCTCTCTATGGGAATTTGTAACAGAAATTGGTGAAGGGGTAATTATTCTAGAAAGAAAATGAATTTAAAATGAATAAACTATATTAACTAATAAAGTTACATTCTGTCGGCAGGCGGCTAGCAAGTTAGAGGAATTTGAAGACATTTTGACTATCACAAAATCCTGGATTCAGAACACCAATATCCTGTTAAGTGAAGAGTTGAAGGATTGTTCTGCCAAAGTCTTGAATAAACACGTCACTGCTCTAGAGGTCTGGACAAACTAAGCCACTGTGGCCAGTTATTACAATTGAATCCATTTGTTTACATGTATTGACTAGATAACAGAGTAATGTCTGCGTCAGCTATCGATTAAACTCTGTTAGTTCAATGAGCGATTTAATAAAATTGCAACTAAACTTATGATGCTTTGCGCAGGGCGAGTTGCACTATCATCAATAATGCGGTCAAACCCCCGAAAATAATGTTTTTCTTATATGCATCAAGCTTCGGAGAGCAAAGCTTTCCACATCTTGGACCCGATGGGTAACGGCATCTTTAGATGGTGTTACCCAATAGAAGCCTACAGGCTTCTTTCCACAAAGTGCCCTCCCAGCACCCCCGGCGGTGTGCGTCTTTATCGAGAGAGCTGTCCTTTGCAATTTTCTTCGTGCATGCCGGCGTTATTAACGCCGACATACATGCGATGAGTGTCAGGATGCACCACATGCAAAATGCGATGCTTGATGCATCCCGCCCATAATTTGATGTCAATATAACAAATGTATCTGAAAGAGACTTTAATAAATCCATTTTAATTAATGCTGATATTTAATGGTTCATTTAATAAAAAAAAAAAAAATTAGCAAATCCTTTATTTTTTTTTTACAAGACTTTCTGTATAGAGGGTCTGATTCGGAGACGGACCCAGTGCCGATGTTTACGCAGTTGAGCGATTGTCAGTAATCTGCGCATTGTCGGTACCGATGTCGCCCGCAGTGAGGATCTATGTGTCAGGGACAGTTTGTGAGCAGCAATGACTCAAACGCAGGCGTGTCGCAACTGTTTCCGGGGCTTGTCTCTGCCTGCGACAGCGATCCCGTACGCAGTCAAAATGGCTCCAGTATCTCAGTTCTGGCGGCCATTATGCGTGACTGTAGGGTTACTCAGAAATTTGAACTGCGACCGATTTTGCCAGTGGGCGTCTCAATATCAATCACGGCGGCTGCGACATTTACATATATTCGCACAGCCACTGCGCACTACTTCGTAGCAGCGGTGGCGACATTAGCATACCGTACATCTGTGAATCAGGCCCGTAATTAATAGTTGCTGAGATGCTGCCCCTGATGTATAGAAAGGCCTCATACTGTACATCACATAGTCCATGTCCTGGAGCTGGTATCACTTTGCCTTCCACCTTACTGCTTACACCCTTTCCTCTGTACGGAGAACAATACCTTCTTCCCATAAATCAGTAGGCAAACGTATTGTTCTGGTTCTGAGTCGGCATTTACACCCTACCCATGCCATCTGAATCAGGCTCACATCTCCATTCCGCACCCCTCAAACAGCCAGGGAAGTCAGTTTACACGCCCACGACTATCCCATGAGCATTGACACTCCCACCAAACTGCCCAGTTGCTGCCCAGAAATGTGCATTTTACAGACGGGGATTAGCCGCCACGCACAAAGCAAACTGTCCACTCACGTGTACCTCCAGCAAGGTGCCTTTGCATGGTGCATATGATTTTTTAAGCGCTGGCCCTTTATTTATATATATATATATATATATATAATTTTTGTCTGTTTCAATCGTCTTCTTTGCTTTGCCTCTGAACAGATTGCTCTGGATGATTCTGAGCAGAAACAACATCTCCTGGACTCCATGCATTCCGAGTTAGGGGAGCTGGATCTGATCTTTCAAACGGACAGCGTTGTGGAACGGCTCAGTGAGCTGAGGAGCCAAGTGAGGGGTCTCCAGGAGAGAATTCTGAGTGTTCTTCCGCTAATCCAGCACATAGCAAATGTAAGGCTGTCACTCTGCCTTCCCTGATCCTTGTAAATTTCAATTGATGTGCACGATTTACACAACACATACAAGAGATCTGTTACAAAAAGTTCAGAGTTTTCTGTTTTTTAGAGAGAATTCCAATACAGCCACTACGTGTGTTTTGTTTGCTTATATTGGAAGGTGGGGTTAGCATCAGTGCATCTGAACACCCCCTTCAAATCACTGTCCCAAAGATCCTTTAACATTTGGTGTAAAATGTTTTCCTGCTCATTTATGGTGCAAAACATAACATATGTTTTGAGCTGAGACACAAGCGATATGATAAGGGAGGAATACTGCTACTCCTAGAGGAATACTGCTACTCCTAGAGGTATACTACTACTCCTAGAGGAATACTGTTACTCCTAGAGGATTACTGCTACTCCTAGAGGAATACTGCTACTCCTAGAGGAATGCTGTTACTCCTAGAGGAATACTGTTACTCCTAGAGGATTACTGTTGCTCCTAGAGAAATGCTGTTGCTCCTAGAGGAATGCTGTTACTCCTAGAGGAATGCTGTTACTCCTAGAGGAATACTGTTACTCCTAGAGGATTACTGTTGCTCCTAGAGGAATACTGCTACTCCTAGAGGAATACTGTTACTCCTAGAGGAATACTGTTACTCCTAGAGGAATACTGCTACTCCTAGAGGAATACTGTTACTCCTAGAGGAATACTGATGTTCAGAAAGAAATTACTAAATTATATAAAGTGTCATTGGCTATTAGTGAATCCTAAAGTAGGGTAATGTCCGTTCTGACCACACATGTTGAGATTTTAGAGCTCATATGGGGCAAGTGTTAAGATTTAGGAGTGTATGTGACACCTAAATTGAGTCCGATCAAACATGTTAATATAACTGGTCAGAAGATGACCACTCTTGGCCTATGCATGTGGGCTTCTTCCACCAATGACAGTGGAAGAGATCCAACTGCTCAGTCTGTATAGGGAATAGCTGGATCTCTTACAATGTGGCCACCTATGTGTGTGGCCAGATTGGACCCTGATCCAGTTGGCTAGTGTGTAGCCAACATTAGAGTTGTGGTTGTCTCCCTAGTTTGCTTCCCAGTGCTGAGTTGGTTTCAATCCCATTTTGGGCCCTATAATTTAGGTGTAATCTTTCCAGTGTTGAATTGAAGAGAAGAGAGGAGCTGTCACAGCCTGGGAAGGGATGACATGAGGATCCTCTAACAAAAAGGAAGTATAGTTACCGGCTGAGGGTACGGTATTTGGCCTTTTATGAAAGTGAAGGAAGGATATTATGTCCTCCAAATTAGAGACGTAGAAATTGATTAAGCCCAGGCTTCATCTTTATTTCATTAGTCCGAGAACTTGGATTGTGTCCAAGTGCAGTTTTGCTGCACAGAGGGAGGAGTATACCCAATATAAAATACCACACTTCCCTAATTATGTCTGAAAGAGGTATTTCATTCTCCTTAAAGCAGAATACATTTTTGCAATTAGTTCTTTAAACCATGAAGATGCCAATATAAGGCCTGCTTCCACTAACTCTGATGAAGAGGATAATGGTATGTTACAGTTTCAGTCCCTGGACTGTCCTGTCTTCAAACTAAGCAAGATGTAAGTCCATTTACTCACAAATATCCTTGTCTCTCCTTGCCCGCTAGCGTGCCAGACTTTTTGGATGTTAAACTTACTTCACCATTTTAGAGACTTCTTTTCTTCTCAGTCATTTTTTAAACCTCTTTGCCCTCAGCCATTTGCCAGACCTCCCTGGCTTCAGCCATTTTTCAAACCTCTCTCCTTTCAGATATTTTGTAGACCTTTCTGCTCTCATCTCTTTTGCAGACCTCTGTCCTCATCCCTTTTGCAGACCTCTGTCCTCATCCCTTGTGCAGACCTCTGTGCCTTCAGCCATTTTGCAGTCCTCTGTCCTCAGCCATTTTGCAGTCCTCTGTCCTAAGCCATTTTGCAGACCTCTGTGCCTTCAGACATTTTGCAGTCCTCTGTCCTCAGCCATTTTGCAGTCCTCTGTCCTCAGCCATTTTGCAGCCCTCTGTCCTCATCCATTTTGCAGTCTTCTGTCCTCAGCCATTTTGCAGTCCTACGACCTCAGCCATTTTGCAGTCCTACGTCCTCAGCCATTTTGCAGTCCTACGTCCTCAGCCATTTTGCAAACCTCTGTCCTCAGTCATTTTACAAACCTCTAAATTCTCTCTATTGTAATTGTTTAGAAAGTCTTTTATCTATTTTTGACACATTTTTACACATATCTCTCCATTTTTAGGAGGTGGCCACTATAGAGAATGAGGTGAAGAGAATGGAAAAGAGAATTGATACCATTAAAACAATTTTGACATCTAGCGAAATAGATGATATGTCACCCAAGGATCACCATAAAAATGGACAGGTAAAATGTTATTTCTTAATATATTTATAAATATTTCTACTCTGTTTAACCACAGTTTATATAATATAGTTGTCTGAATAAATATATTTATATATACGGAAAGCACTCTATCATATTGTCACAAACTCTCGGATTGATAATGGATGCTTGTCTGTACTTTGGGATTGACTAAGACCCAGTACAGAAGCGCAGATTCTAACGTGCCGGCGGTATTCACCAGGGACACCCACAAGGAGGTTTGGTCTTGGCTGCGTCCGACACGCAGGTCACGGTTCTCTGACTTGGTTCCCTAGCACAGGTACCGGTGTACACTGGAGCGTTGTAGCGTTCTCGTAGTCAGCAAGCTTAGTCAGAACCAAATGGATGAAGCGGTACCAGGAATCAAACGGAACAGGTCACAGAGAATAGCCAAGGTCAAAACCGGATTACCAAGCGCAGTACCAGAGAGAAGATGGAATCAGGTCACAAGCAAAGCCAAGGTCAGGATCGAGCAGTAGAAATCACTCGTGGTAGAAACGTTGGAGTCTGGTGTGGGTGCTGAAATGCTGGCACAGGAGAGCACTCAGGGACCTCCTTATATAGGAGGAAGCTTGAATTTATAGCACCTGTGACGTCACTTAGCGGTGTGCCTGGCCCTTAAAACCATATGCTGAGCGGGCCATGTGGCCCTATGGGAGCTGCAGCCTCAAACTGGAAGCAGCCGGGAAATAGCAGCAAGGGAACACACAGTGTGCCCTAAGTGGCTAAAGGAGAGGGAGAGCCGGCCAAACATCACAGCAGCTGGCGCCGGGGACCTCCCGCCCGCTGCCCAGCAGGAATTACATGACACCAGCACTGCCGGTCCCGCTTAGTAGATGCTGGGATCTGGCGCTGTGACACATGTATTGTAACTTTTGCAAATCAGCTGACCTTGGTACTATTTACATTAGTAATCCTATAATAACAATATCATAATGATAGTAAGATTATTTTTAATCCATGGACAATAGTTTTAATAAAAAATTATTATCGATATAGTACAATGTTATAATCAGGATTCCTGGGATGAAACCTCTAAAATGTGATATACTGTAGGTAAACGGAACAGGTGAGCGCTTTCTGCTCTACAAATAATAAAAACACCAACATGGAGTAACAAAACAATTCTCAGTAACTGTAAATTAGAATAAATGGCAATAACTGAACAGTCATGAAGTAAGAGGTTCTAGGCCATAGATGTGAGGTTTTAGATGCCATCAGTACTGAAACTATTAGAGTCACCCACTTTAATGTGTCTTAAATGGAAAACTGTTTAAGGATGTTGCATGGGATGTAGTCAGATTATTAACATCCAGAATGTGGCCAATCATAAGGGTGGGAGGCGTGATGTAGAACCCAGCATGACAACATGGAACTAATGTGAGGTGAACTGTGTCAGCTTTACAACTTTAAACATGGTGGTAAAACACACATACCCATCCCTATTTAACGGGTGCTATGAAGGGAAAACAAAACAAAAAAACATCAGTAACCCAGTTTAGAGTAAGTAAGCCATTTTGTAGAAACATAATTTAATGGCAAGACAGAACCTACAGTACAAGTTCCTCTAGCCTGCTTATTTGTGTATGTGTTTTTTTATTTCTTTTTTTGTAGGGTTTGGTGGAAATATATCATACAATGTAGTCTTTGACCTTTACTAGGGCTGATAGCATATATACCCTACCTTTGTATAGAAAAACAAAACACACACTTCCAATTTCAGTTAGGGTGCACGGTAAAAGGGGCCTGTCCCCTTATTCAAAATAGTAGACAGAACCAGCAGTCTCCAGGCATCACATTGTATAATTTATCTGGTTTTATTCCTATGTTTCAGTCTTCGCAGACCTTTTTGTGCCCTTGAAAAAGTGTGCAGAAGATTGAATAAAACCGAATTGTCACGTATAGGGTTTTTAGATCCAAGTCTGAACCTGTGAACTGGGTCACTAGAGCCCAGTGGCGTCACAAGAGGGATGCCGGCTGCATCCGGGTGTCACCTGCCAAGGGATGACGCCAAAGTGCAGACTCCCCCTCACTGACAGGAGCTGGGTGCTGCACTGTAGCATTACGTGTGTACACAGGCTGATCCCCGGGGGCAGCTCGTACCTACAGCACTCCCTGATGTGACAAAAACGGGGTCTCGGGTCGTGAGGCCACACCCCTTTTGTGAGGCCACACCCCCTCACAAGAGACCAAACCCCTCCCCTGCGCACGGCGAAGCTGCGCACACACTAAAAGCCCAGTCATCCCTGCCCGCACCGGGTGGATGAGGTAGGGACGCCACTGCTGGAGCCTAACTTCCCAAATCTAGATCCAGCACCCAGTCGCCAACAACCAGAATGAACCTTTGTAGAAGAGAATCAGCATGAACCCCAACACTCTAAGAGAGAACCTACAGGGCAACAACTACCATTGATATGCTTACCGATGGTAAGTGAGTCCCAGAGTAGGTCAGGAGCTGCAATCTATACTTATAATAAAGTTGTAATGGTTGTGTCTGTACATAGAAATGTTTTGGAGAAATGTACTCCTTGGGACTGTGTATGAACTATGGAGACAAAAAAAACATTTCCGTATTTTTGTTTCTGTTCATTCCGGGATCACGCAAAAACTACGGCTAGAATTAGATTTGCGTTTTCAATATTGTATATCTTAGTCACCTAAAAAGAAACTGAGATATCAATTGTCTCAATATGACACCAGGGAGAGGAGCAATAAAGGAAAAACCAGACTCTTGACACGGTGCGTGCAGTGTGCAGGCTCCTAAAGCCAAAAATGACCAGATGTATAAAAATATGTATTTTTAGGACAGATATACTTTTAGAGACTGTTTATGAACTATAGAGACAAACAAATTTTTTATCGGAATTTGCATAGGCTCTTCAAGTTCAAAATGACTATATGTATATAAATATATATATACAATATATGCATATATTGCACACCCCAAACGCAAACAGTTATATATGTATGCATATAGAAATACATAGATATATATATCTCAAGATCTATTTCGCAATCCAACTATATATTAAGCACCAATAAGGCAGCTTATCTTGACTCATGAAGTTACAGTATACATGTCAATCCAGTAGATGGTGCACCAAGACAAATACTACATATCATAGAGTCGCTGCTCATGTTACTTGCGACCTTTCAGTGTTACTGTAGGCTAAGTACTGTAGCAACGGATTTGGGATCTACACGATAAGAATTGTTTGTCTAAAGTGAACGTAGACTGGACTGTGAGATTGATTTGCCTCTTGAATTGGATTTTGTGGTTTGCATAAAAGATTAGAAAACTGTGGATTCTTATTGTTTAGAAATACATTTTGTGCTCAATGTCTACAGTATAAAATATACATCACAATATTAGATGCCACTACTGTGTTAAAATTAGTTCCGCTGAGCAATAACAGACATCCACACGAGCTAAGCTGTGGGCAAACGCTAGTGCTGAGTAAAGCAATATGATGCAGGACAGGAGTAAATTGAAGTACAGTGAGGTTAAAGTCCACTTGAAACTGCAATGAGTAGAGGAGGTCACTGCAGCAAAAGACTTGGCACTGGAAGCACTAGGAGAGTTTGAGATGCCCAGGAGACTTCAGAATGCAAGCATGCTGGAATTGCAGGATAACTCACAGACTTGGACAATACATGAACTGGATAAGAGCCGTAGGTTGCAGACGTGGAACCGGGATTGGAACTGTTTGGAACTGGAGGTTTGAACCAAACTGGGACCAGAGGTATCTGCAGAGTAGCCGAAGTTAAACTGGAGGTGTGAACTGGACTGGAACCGGAGGTAATTGCAGAGTAGCCAGAGTGGACCTGGAGTCTTAAACTGGATTGGGACAGGAGGTAGTGCAGCAGAGTAACTGGAGTAGACCTGAAGAGAGAGAACAACAGTTAGCCAGAGTGGAACCGCAGGCTTGTACCAGGGTGGGACCAAAGAGAGCAGTAGCCACCCGGAGTGGAACCGCAGGCTTGAACCGGCGTGGGACCGGAGATGGCAGCAGCCAGCGCAGAGTGGGACTGCAGGCTTCGACTGGAGTGAGGCCAGTGAGAGTATTAGTAGTAGAGCTGGACTGAAACCAGTACTTGAACACAGACTTGCAGGTGCCGGCTTGGTAGCAGCATACAACGCAAGACTGAATGTAGTAACTCAGAGGCAGCAGCTTGCAGGAGTCCAGCAGCGCAGGTTCAGGAAGTGGATCGTGATAGCACTTACTCACTAGTGAGTGAGATCACTGGGAGGAAAAGAACCAAGTTATTCCGACAAGGTGCTTATGTCAGGCGCAGGTTTAAACAAAGATAGTCTGAAGTGGTCATGTGAGTGCAGGAGACAGGTAGAGACTGGATACTGGTGCTCACCTGATCAGAGACAACATGGCTGCACCATTGAACCTCAGAAAATAGGTTGGCAGCGCTCTGGCACGGGATAGCCCACTTTGGTAAAGCACCGACTGACAGGGTAAGAGTGACTGGGGTAGATGTATTATAACTTGATGTGCTGCTATATCGCTTCCTGCTTCACCTCTTTACCGAGGCTAAGCAGGAAGCACTACCGATGAGATGTATAAACATCTCATCGGCCGGGGGAAGGGGAGCAATAACACCCCCCTCCGGTGCTCCCCGCTAGAGACCGCAGTGCATCAGCCTAGTACTGATGCGCTGTTTCTCAGTTCCAGCCGGCTCCACTGAGCATGCACGGGATCTCGCAATACCCTAAAGCCGGCAGCCGCCGCAGCAGTGGGGATAGGGCAGTGCCAGGCTGTAGATGTCGATAGCTACAGCGGGCGGAACGATCAGGCGATCTGACCGTTCATACATGGCCCAGGTATAAAGTGCACTGATACCGCTTCTGAGAGCTTCTTACATCTCCCACATTAAGGACCTCATTCAGAGTCGGTCGAAGCGGCCGCACGAGAAATACGCCCCCTTCTCATACGCATTACATGTCATCTCCGGGCATATAAGGATTAATCGAGAACCATCGGAACTGGTCGTAGAGCTTAAGGTTGACCATACCCTCTCTTAAGCTCTACGATTGTGTCAGTGTAAAAACCTCCCATGTCACATGTGCCATGACGCTACTTTGTTAATTATGCACTCCCATAAACCGTATGCACTCCCATAAAACGCTGTTCGCATAATTAGGCACGCCTGCGTCCGGATCTCCACTCCCCCGTTTTCAAGCACCTTCCCCTGTTACCACCCACAAACGCCTCAATCTGTCACTCAAACTACCGACCTGGCTGTGCTCAAGGAGAGAGAAATTTCTGATCGTAGTGACTAGTTTGCGCACGCGCATTGCGAACTTTACGCATGCGCAGTATAGCGAACATCGGTGGCGTACGACCGTGCGGCCGCTTTGACCGACTCTGAATGAGGTCCTAAGTCCCGGTTTTTGTGACACAGATGAATTATATAATTTATTGCCTGCTGGTTCTTTCTACTATTGTATAATTAGTAATTCTGGCTAATTCACATTTGCACCTGTGAGTAATGTTGGTAGATAATCATCACTGTATTCATGACTGCTGCAGTCTGTTATTGCTAGCTAAGTACAGCTGTAGTACACGTAGACCCTATGCACTGGGCAATAATGATAATAATGATGAAATAATTGCTGTAAAGACACGCTTTTATTAATTCAACTTGCAGCAAAGCTAAAACACACCTTAAAGCACTGATAAAAACTCACCTTTCAACAATGATAAAACACACCTCAAAGATATAATAAAACACACCTTAACATAATAATAGAAAAACACTTAACAACAATAATGAAAAAAAACCAAACATAAAATAGTCAATAGATAATATTAACAGAATCCAGTTACACTTGGTTTTAAAATTGTCTACTCACATCAAAGGGGCTGATTCTGTCAGCGTGCAAAGTGGCAGTAGTTGCGGGTAGTCGCAGAATGCTAACGCTTATGCTAATTCATATATCCGTTTAACTAATGTGGGGTATCATGCATGTGCAAGCAGTAACTCGCACTGCCCATTGATTTTATGTTGGCAGCCACAACCATCATCATTAATATTGGCAGCTGCACTAGCCCCATGCTAGGTGCAAGAAATCTGCTACAAACAGGGTTATCTTCTCTGTACGCACGACCCCACGTCGCATTTATTGCTCCCAACAGCCGTTTTCACAGAAAGACAGAACCATCCAATTTGTGTCCGACTCACAATAGGAAGGGCATACTAAAACTCCCCATTACTATCTGTAAAGAGAGATACATGCAACTCACGATCAGCCCTACAGTGTTATTCCTAGCCCCCTGAAAATGAGATCACTCACAGTAGAATATGTTGGAGCGTTGAGCTCCCTTTGTGTCAAAGGGTAATAACTGCAACGCAAAGTATCACACAGTCACCTTTTCGCCTTATACAAGGACTGGCTTCAGGTACAATGTTTTGTGTACTTTTCAGGTCATGCTTGAGAATATAGAGAGCATTAGGAACACGGTCGCCCAGATAGAAGCGTACAGACCTACTCTCAATTTATCTGCATCTGGGGTTCAGTCTTTTTGTGTGTTCCGAAGAATGGGACGACTCATGAGAGAGGCTGAAATGCTGGAAAAAGTTACCAAGGAACAAATTGAGCTGCTAGAGGTACAGAACATTTGAGACATACTGGAGGTTGATTTTAGACCGCCAGTTCTTGGTATATCAGGGTTTGGAGATGTGCTGCTGCCGAACAGTGGTTCAGGGGAGTTCCGGTCCTTGATTCTAGTTGGGTTGTTATACCACTGAGCATATGGGGATGGGGTATCTGTGGAGGAGGGGTTGGGGGGGTACGATATTGTGTGTTCTTACCTGTATCTCGTAATTTAGGCAAGATAAAGGTAAGAACACCCCACACCTCATACCTCCCCAACCTTACCCACTACAGAAATACCCCACCCCGGGGAACCCTACAGTGCAAAAACCAATTTAAGATGTTTTGTTTATAATTCAATTTGTGTGATAGAGGGATATTTTAACGGTAATGAATGCACTATATGGTGACTACATGGTGACACTGTAACATATACACAAAAATACATGTTGTACACTGATAGCTTCTTGGTATGGAGTCTCTACTTAGATTGGTCAGTAATCTCACATCTTGTTAAAACACAGAAAAAATGTACTGCAAATGCTGTTTAACGATTTAGGGGTCTATTTACTAAGCTGTGTTAGGAGATAAAGTGAACGGTGATAAGGTGCCAGCCAATCAGCTCCTAACTGTCATTTTTCAAACACAGCCTGTGACATGGCAGTTAGGAGCTGATTGGCTGGTTAAACAGCAACTATAAGTAGTGAGAGCAGCCATACTGGTTGAGGCTCTACCTCAACACCTTCAAAGGGCTGTCATATTCACCTAGGCTTGGGAGGATTAAACACTGGAGCCCCCAGATCAACCAGAAAAAGCAAATCCAAAATAATTCTACATTAAATAGGTAAAAGCCATGGTGCAATAATTAATTTTACAGGAGCAGTAACATGTCTTAGCAATATGGATAAAGGCACAGGGACAGGAACGGGAGAATGTGCTCTACTTTCCCTTTGCTAAAATGGTCTGAAGCACTGTACCAGCGTGTCACCATAGTGACAAATGATCTCCTCTGTCTGTAGTGTGAGCTAATAAATGCCTTCTCTGCAAAACTGCACGTTACATTCCCAGTTTGTGTTAAATTGTCTTTTATTATTTTACAGCCTATCATAAGTGAAATGTCTGAGTTGGAACAGGAGCAAGAAAAGTTAAAACTTTTCTCCAAAACTTTTACATATGAAACTCCCGATATAAAGGTAATACACACAGAAACACACTCACCCCCCTAAGAATAAGAGTGCATACTGTTACTGCTACTTACAATATCACCAACAAATGGGTTGATATCCCAGGGTTGGGTATGGGAGACTGGCAGTAAAGATGCTAGCTATCAGAAGACCGACAGCATCATCCCGATCCTGAGAATCCTGACAGGGGCTTAATAGGTATACTAACCCTCACTCCTTCATCCCCTAACCCTCCCTTCCTGTATCCTAACCCTCCCAGTTAGTGCCTAAACCTAACCCTCCCCCCTTATTACCTAAACCTAACCACCCCTGCCCGCAGCCTAACCCTAACCTCCCCCCTCCCGCCACCTAACCCTAACCCCCCCGACCTGCAATGCGAATAAGAAGCCAAGCAGCTACTGCTGTTTAAAATGATATGTAACTGTGGGTGTATCTGCATGCGAAACGCTACATTACAGGGGATGCGGTCAATATCCCGACCGCGGGGATTGCGGCTCTCAGAATGCTGACTGTGGTATCCGGAACATAAGTAGCCGGGTTGGGGGGAAGGTTATGGTTAGGCACTAGGGGGAGGGTTATGGTTAGGCACTAGGGTGGAGGTTAGGTTCACGCACCAAGGAGGGAGAATTAGGGGTAGGGAGAGGGGGAGGGTTAGAATACTGACCAACAAGTGTCGGTATTCTAACCCTGTCAGGATGCCGACCGCTGGGATCCTGAGCGCCAGCGTCCCGTACCCATCCCAATTACAGTGTCACAGCCGCTGACACTGTAACGTAGCATTTTGCATGCAGATACACCCGCAGTCGCACACAGAATATAGGCAATGCTGCATATCATTTTAATCAGCAGAAGCTGCTTGTGCGTCATATTTGCATCGCTGTGTGAATAAGATGCATTTATAGGTAAAAAAGTTGCACAAAAAGACGCTCTGCGCTACCGAGTCACACCGCTCTCACGCGTTATGTGTAACGCGACTTGTAGCGCACGGAGGATAGATGTATGTGGACACATCTGTAATTACATTTTTTTGCTTTCTCATCACTTTTACTCACTTGCGTGTGTATATGTTTTTCAGTGTTGTGTTGCCTAGCAACAAAATGCACACGCTTTATGCTTTTTTTTTACAAGTGCTCTCCGTGAAGTGACCACACCTTTGAGGATATTGTTGCCTCTCTCTCTCAATTGATAAGTTACCTGGCAGGCTCCAGACGTAGGCATCGGTTCATTGGAATCATTATGACTGTAGTAGTGCTGAGCCTGTTTACCAGGTGGTGGTGTCATTGCACCGTTCTGCCCATTTTGCTTACTCTGTATATTTATGTTGCTTATAGTTAATCATCTCTTCCCTTGTTCCACTTTCTAGGAGAAGACTGAAGTAATTAGGAAACAACTGGAGGGATTAAATCAGAAGAAGGAAGTGGTTCTGCTTACCCAACGCAGCTCGGTGACGGAACAGCTGGAGCTTTTACAGCTGGAGCCACAGGACCAGGACTTGGAAGCCATCTTGTCTCCAGTAACTGAAGGCATAAACTCTGTCAGTAGTGAGGTAAGAAACATCTTGGTTTCCACTAAGGACCCTCGAACACGATTTCTAAGAACACTTCCACTAATAAAGTGTGTTCATTAACTACACAGTGAGAAGGCAGTCATTGTGTTTACTGAATCAGTATGCATCCATAGCAATGTTTTTAAATGGGTATTATGTCTGTTTCAGTTATAGTTTGACTAATAGGGGGCACTGTTCTATTGGATTGTAGAGTTGCCCACATATTGATGGCTAACTCAGACAAAATCGGATTTTCTGTTCTCATGCTGAGCGGACAAATCGCTTCCATTTTGCACTGACGCGTCACTATGGTCAGGAGAAGACAGGCCACAGGCCAGATGCCTTCCAGATGTAGTCGTGATGCTTGAACTTTAGCGAACTGGTTCTAAACTTTGAAAATTTGTGTGAAATTCTGGACTGAAAGGTTCAGCACGATTCACAAATACATTGTGTAGTACTTTAACCGTTTTCCATGCGAGCAGTAATGTTTTCTGGTCAAATAAAATTAACTTTAAAACCTAAAATGTCGCCACAAGGATCTATTTTATAGTTTATTTTACCATTTTTAATTTCCTGATTGTAGTGCAAAGAAAATTTTGAGTTCAATTAAGTCAATTTTTAAACTGATTCTAGTTGAGAATCCCTAATTCTAATTTACTATTAGTCATCATCAACATAATTATTTTCCTTTCCCACTAATAATCGTATTGATATAGACCATTTTTTGGTATTGTGTAACTACAACATTGCATCACGTATGGCCAACTTGTGGCTGATGTTTCATATGATCTCAGACAGCCTTGGTGCCATGTGTTCATATCGAAAACGGGTCCCTATCATTGTGCAGTTTGTATGTTCTCTCCGTGTTCATGTTGGTCTCCGGGTGCTCCGACTTCCTCCCACAGTTCAAAACAGTCTGTGCTTTTCAGTCATGTATTTATATAATCAAGCTGCACTGTGCTGGGGATTTAGAGGGGCTTCTGTGCATCCTAGCACAATTCTAAATAGAAGTGTAAATTAAACCGTGCATACTATTTAGTGCTACTATTTAGTACTACATGCAAAAGCAGCCCATATTATCCCTGCATGCAAATACAATATAAACGCATTTACACCCCTTGCATTGCAACATTCTCTATCCAGGTGCAGAGTTGCTCTTTTTTGCTGCATTCGCTATTCCACATAAGCCCCTCTGTGCTCTCTGTTTTGGATACTGTTGTATTTAGAGAGCAGCAGTGTGTTGTATCCCAGGGCAATGATGACAATAGGAAAAAAAGCAATGCCCTTAGTAATAGTTGCAGTAAGGAGTAGTAAAGATATCTAAGTTGGACTATCTTCTGAATACTTCTCCTCACTTTATATATAACATTACAGCTACTAGGAGGAGGGAATGCCTACGTCTGTGTGCAAAGTCCAGTTCTTATAGGCTTTTTGATGAGATCAATACATGTTGTAATTGCTGAGTGAAAGTGCTACCGGACTGGGCTCCATCCTCACCGACAGGTCACAATGCAGATTGTTATTGTCACGCTGTATGTTAACCACAGTACACATGGATCTGCAGTACATGCAGTTTGCACAAACGTGTCAATATCCATTTTCAATACTTCTCTTTTAGGTCTTAAGAAAGTCATGAGAGCAAGTGGATCCTAGCCCTATTTTTATTTTTAGCTTTTGTATATATGCTTTTGTTTATGATTGGTAGATTTGCAGGTAGAAATGAATTAAACTAGACAGACCAGCATTTTCCTCCTCGTGTAATAGTTGTCTTTGTCTGTAGGTGAGGTGGATGGACTCTTACTTCCTGCCTTCATTGGCTGAGGAGACAGAGGAATCCACACTGATTGCGGAGGTGAGAAGCACTTGGACACTGTCGCTATACAGGTTTTAATAAGTAGTTTATTCAGCTAGCCTCAATTATGTAATGTGAGCACTGTGACACTGGAAGCCAGGCAACACCCACAATTCCACACTAAACATTCGGGTGCCAAGAGGCCATGATATTATTACTGCTGTAATTCCAAAATATTGCGCTCTTCACTTTATTTCTTCATTGTTAGAGTATTAAGGCCCAAACTTTACTCGCTGTAAAGCGTAACTGTAAAAATAAGGGTAAAAAGACAATTGTGATAGCGGATATTCCTGTTGTAGTATAGGTCGATTTGCTTTGGAGTGCCGGGTACTATTTAACGCTCATAATGACCGGTAAATTCACTTATCGCATGTATGTACGCTCCCGTCTAACGCACAATTGGATTACAAGATGCTTATTCCTGCATCCGCACGGTAATTCTTGCTGGTGATATCAGCGTTAAGCGTGGGTGAAAATGGGGAAATCAGCCTGTACCCCCAAAAAATGCAAGCTAATAATAGATAACAGTATAGAAGAATGTTAGTGGCCAAAAGTAAAGTATTTGGGGTTCTTAAAATGTGTCATATGTCTATTATATGCATTTTTTTAAAACAGAAATATTATACAAAGCAACAGTTTTTCTGCAAAGTAAATGCTCCAGATAAATTTGGGGTGCATAAAAATGCCTGTAAGTAGATATTTGAGTCATTTTAAGCCACTTATAAAATGGGGTTAAAAAATTACCTGTACTCCCACCGGCAAGTGTAAAAACGTTTATCCTATTCATACAGCGCCCCCTTATATCTGTCCTACATCCACTAACCCATTACTGTGCATTTTGAAAAATGTCACCCCAAAGATGACGTCCTTATTGGCCAAACTAAGCTAATGAAAAACTTCTAAGTGCCTAATTAATCATTAAGGAGGGTGTCCCAGTGGTTCTGAACCAAGTCCCCACATTTGTACCTTTAAAATATGTATTATCCCAACTTTTCACCTGCTCTGGAGGTCCTGAAAAAAAAGACACTTTAACTCCTATGGAGAATTAACGCACATTATAATTGTATAGCTTCAAATTCATGACACCCGTAAAAAGTCAAATTTTCACCCCTTAATGGGTTATTGCGGCTAACTGATTTCTCCTCTATATCTATATAATAATTTCCTAAGTTCTGTCCCATCTCCGCCATGTGCGCGTAGTCTAAGCTGTGTGACGCGTGGTGGTGTGCAGCGGGAGGACTGGGGAGTGGCGGATGAAGCGGAGATGGAGGGGGGGTAGCAGGGGCAGGGTGGAGATAGACTGATGTGGTTCCCTTTACTAGTGTGTGTGCTGCTTTATGCTGGGCTGCACTGGGAGACTGCTCGCGGCTGCTAAGAAGCAGCCACAGCAGTCTTCTATGTCTGTGGGGGGAGCGATCAAGCTGATCGCGCCCCCCACTGGTTATGCACCGGGCTGAGGGGGCTTACTGTGCCACCCTCGTCAGCGCACAGCGCCGCTTCTCGGTGCTGCAAAACTTTTTTTTTTTTTTAAACCTAAGGGGGCATGGCCACGCCTCCCACGATTAGGCCATGCCCCCTTTTTTACCGGTGCGCGGCTCTCGACGGGCCTGATGCTGTCTATTGTTTGTTTATTTGTTTGTCTATCCAGTTTGCATTCGGACACTGCAGCACCAATTGGGATGAGACCCAATATACCCGTATACACTGCAGCTTAGACACGGACTCAGTTATCCGCGACTTTCGACTCCGTGCCTGTCCTTTTCAGCTGTTGTTAGATACACTATGATTATGTCAATGTTTCTCTAAATAGCCACTTAAATTGGTCTTGAGAATGGTTCTAGTTCTGAACCGAAACGTCGACCACAGCATTGGATTGATTTAAGTCATTTGATGGATATTCAATAAATGATACGTGTAATGATCAAATTTGATTGGTGAGTGCCTCCTTCTAAAACATTGGATACACAAAGGATAGATATATATATATATTTAATGTATACTTTTTAGTCAGAAATTATTCGTATACTCAGTCGCGCTCAGATATACAAGTGTCCCATTTTCTTAAAAAAAAAGACGGAAAAATGACACCCTGCACTAGCAGAGTCTCGCAGGACCTGACGCTTGGGGTGGAGCTTTTTAGCGTGACTTCGGCAAACATGTATAAAGACACATCTGTATCGATGTCTATTACTTACCCCAAGAAAAATATTTAACGCTCTTAAAATGGTTCATATGCAAGATATGTGCATTTTATTTGTGATAAAATAATATTTTTTTTGTTACAATAAATGATGTAGTTAAATTTGGCATGCATAAAATTGCTTGTATTGTAAGTTGATTTTTTTAGTAATTTGAAGCCACTTGAAATTGAAAAAAAAACCCTTAACTGCCACCTGCAACGTTTAAAACACCTGTTCCATCTATACAGCACCCCAAATACCTACCTCACTTCTTCTAACCCATTTTTCTGTACTTTGCAGTATTTCTCCCCAATAATGACATGTAATTATTGGCTCAACTAAGCTAATTGAAAACTTCTAATTGACTGCTTAATCTTTGGGGGGGGGGGGTATCCCGGGGATTCTGAACCAATCCTTGACATTCTTACCTTAAAATAACAATTTTTCCCAACTTTGCACTTGCTCTGAGGCTGTGAGAAGCAAAGCACAGTTAATTCCCATAGAAATTACCGTTGCTAAAATTCTCGCGGCTAGCTGAATAGGAAAAACTTTGCGTCTGGCTGAACTATTTTGCGCCACAGGACGAAAAAAAAAATCTCGTAGCCAATTGAATTTGCCCCTTGTGTTTCTGTGAAGAGTGCTGCACACTTAAAATAGCATTCTTCTTATAACATGATATTAGTACAAAGCTGTGTAATGATAATAAGCTCAATATTAGTTCATTCAGCCCTCACAATTGCCGCCTCCGCTGAGTGTAGGTAATGGGTGCACATAATAAGGTAGGAAACGGGATTACAAATAGAAAAAAGTTACAGGATGTATTAAAAAGTACTTAAAACTTGTACCATTCAAAATGTTTATAGAAATAAACAGAATAATGTACTATTCCATCTACTCTTTTACTGATTACATATAGATCTTTTTGGCAGGATTTCTAATATTTAAAACTTTGTTTTTTTTAATCTCCTCTTGGTCATCTATTATATGCCCACTTACTTGTAGCACTGGATGTATGAAGTAAAATAAGTTGGAGAGTCTGCAAGAATCAGAAAAGGGATTGGCCAAGTTAGTTCATCTCTAATTCAAACCCCATTCTCAAGCAGATCATTAACAAGCCATACGTGCTCCTTTTGACAACCTGGTTATTAAAAAACATGAGGAAAACGTTTCTGCTGCATGTGATTGATGTTTATGTAACGCTTTTTCACAGGCCTGCCTGCAGGTATTGTACTGCACCTCATAAGGAGGTACGTCAGGCAAATTAACATGTGTGCTAAGTAACTTCTCTTTACTTAACTTGTTAGGTAACAGATAAAGTTCCTGCTGCCATTCCTGTGAAATCTGAAGGTGAAAAAGAGGTGATTGATGTCTGTCCCTTGGCTGTTACCTCAGATGAGTTGTCCCAGGTAAAAACATTGTCTTTCTATAAAACCTTTTGTATATTTTATATATATATAATATATATATATATGTATAGTCAGGTCCATAAATATTGGGACATTGACAGAATTTTCATATTTTGGTCTCTATTCACCACCACAATGGCTTTGAAATGAAACAAACAAGATGTGATTTAACTGCAGACTTTCAGATTTAATTTGAGGGTAATTACATCCAAATCTGGTGACCTGAATCCGATTGAGCTTGCATTTAACTTGATGAAGACAAAACTGAAGGGAAAATGCCCCAAGAACAAGCGGGAACTGAAGACATTCGCAGTAGAGGCTTGGCAGAGCATCACCAGGGATGAAACCCAGCGTCTGGTGATGTCTATGCATTCCAGACTTCAGGCTGAAATTGCCTGCAAAGGATTTCTGGGGAGACAGTTGATTTTCGGATCAGCTGTCTCCGCGTCGGAGCAATGATGAATTGCTCCAGCGCCCACGGCGAGTATGAATGTTAATTATCGGGGTCCGTTCGGACCCCGATAATTAACATGATGAATAGAGCCTTTAGCGATGTTCAGTGAAACATATAGATGTAAACTATTTGTGTGCAGTTATTGTCCTTATTGATTGCACGCTTGTTATCTACATTGGAAGCTGCAAGCCCAAAGTTTACACTATTACAAAGTGACCACAAGAGAAGAGAGGGCCCTGCTCGCCAGAGACCAGAGGTAACAATTTAATAGCCAGCGACTCGTTAACTTACTCAGTATAGCTGAATTAATCAAATTTACAATAATCCATTGTGAGATGTACTGTATATAATGCTGCCATGTGTTATACACCCGATTGGCAAATACATTCAAATGGCAGTTGTTGCAGATTAAAGAAGGAAATTCACGCACCAGGCGACATGCATGCATATATGTGGCTGCACATTTCCTATCAATCACTTGTGGAAATAGCCAAGTACCTGGTACATGAGAAATCAAGATGGATCTCTGTGCACCCGCAACTCTGAATCAGGTCCTTTGGGAACAATTCATTTCGGAACAATGTTTACGGTGTGAAAAGCATGGCAATGGTAAAAAAAGGTGGCATAATCGCAACACCGCTCATTTTACCTTGTTGGGCTAACGCAAGAAAATCGACGATGTACCCACTTATAGTAGCTTACCGAGTCATAGCAAAATGAAGTATCACCCACTGATTCCAATGAAAAATGTAGCCAGAGTTCCCATTATCCCTGAGAAAACATAGGGCGTGATGTAGTAGGGTCCGAGTTTTTTGTGTGAGACAAATTCGGACCATCTCGCACATTTAAAGGTCCGAGTTTGTCTCAAAACTCTCCAAATGTAATAGCCTGCGAACTTGTGAGTTCGAGGCTATTACATTATGCGAGTCCGGGTGAGTTGTCTCCTATGAAAACTCAGACCTTTTAATGCGACTAGCATTAAAAGGTTCGAGTTATACAGAAGCCTTCACAGATCAGTGAGATCCGTGAAGGCTTCTGGGTTTTAAAAACAATATAGGGGAAAAAATGCATAGAGGTCTCCTGCATTTTAAGAACCAGCACTGGGCTCTGTTGAGCCTGTCCTGGTTCTTAAAATACAGGGGAAAACTGCCTAGGATTCCGTTGTATTTTATGAACCAGCACAAGGCTCTGCTGAGCCTATCCTGGTTGTGGAAATACAGGGGACAAAATGAATAGGGGTCCCCTAAGTTTTCCATAACCAGCACCGGACTCTTTTCTAGCGGGGGTGTAATGCTACAGCCGGGGAACCCATTCCGAGAGAAAGGTAAGCAGGAGATATCTGTGATACTAGTGTATGGGGACAGTGGGCCATTCCGGTAGAGAAAGGTAAGCAGGAGATATCTGTGATATCTCCTGCATTACCTTTTTGATGAATGGCCCGCACGTTTACTTTCTACAATTGCAGGTGAAAATGTTCATGTTCACCTGCTTTTGTAGAAATTAAGTGATGATGAATAGAGCCCTAAATGACATGAAGTATATACTTTAGTTTACAAAACAAACAAAGATAAGACCTAAAATAGCAGCCTTTCAGCATCGTTTTTTACAGAGATGTCAACCTTGTCTTGTGATCCACACTGGCAGGGACGAGGTTAATGGGGGACCTGTCTGTGCCAGGTAGATAGTTTTCGCTCACATTTAGACTTAAACAGAAAGGTTGTCCCAATAAAGCACAGCTAAAAGCCAGCTCTTAGTTTTGTTCCCACTGAAACCAAACTGTGACAACACAGACATCTTGACATGGGCACCATAAAATTATTTTTTTCACTGGAGATGGATGTGCTAACAAGATCATCTGAAAACCATGATAAGGATACTTTATCTTGGTTTCCAGTGAAGAATGGGGACGTGGGATTAGAACATGTGGTCGGATACAGCCAATTCTTGAAAACCCTCTTTCTGTGAAACATTGTTACCTGCTTAACAAGATCATTGTGACATGCATCTGTGCCGTACAATTTAATACTCTTCTTAATGTATCAAGAGGAAGCTCTGACAATACACTTTTCAAAGCCGATTTGTTGCAGGCGTGCTCCTTGTGTTAATTTACTGACTCTTATTTATCTAGTTTCGGTAGATTCAGCAGCAATTCTAGAAGTTTAAAAAAACCTCTATCACTATAACTGCGGGGTGTAAAATCACGTTTTAACTACAATTTAAATTTTTTTCTAGAAAAACAAAAATAACTTTGGGGTGTAATTACTAAAGTGCAGGTTTTTTGAAGTGGAGATGTTGCCCCTAGCAACCTGTCAGATTCTACTTGACATTTATCTAGCACCTTCTAGAAGCTCAATGTTGGTGTTGCGATTATAAATGACCAATTCAAATATTACATTAATAACTAGGCATGGCAGAAAGTAGAGTCAAGACACCAAGTATATTATTAAATAATCTCTCTTTATATATTATTTAGCATTTGCAACAATATTACAATCACAAATATTTAAAAATACTTCTCTAAAAGAAGTCTATACAGACTCGTCTAATGCTGGCCATACACGCTGCAATTATCGGGACGATCCGCCCGATATCGGCGGATCGCCGCAATAATTGTAGCGTGGGGGGGCGACCGAGGGTTAAATATTGCTCGGTCGGGCATGCTGGATTGTCCAGCATGCCCGTCCGATGCGATATTTACCCGGTAACTGTCGGTCGCATCGGGCAGTGTATGCCCAGCGCGGCCGACAGACAGACATTTCCCGTGTTCCTTCCTACGGGGGTGGAGCGCAGATGTCGGGCTATACACTGTGAGATTTCTCTCACAGTGTATGCCGCGGACATCTGCGGCTGGCAGCCGGCCAGATAAAATGTCTGTCGGTCTGACAGACATTTTATCTGGTAGTGTATGCCCAGCATAAGTAATATGTAGAAAAAACAACAGCTGCTATATCCCTATTATATATATAAAAAAGATCCCTACTGGGAATCACATATACTTTTAAACAATATTAAAAACGTCCAAAGACACAGTGATCTCACCGGATCATAATAATATTAATCCATCATCTCCGACCTCCAGGTCTTTGCGCAGGATACATATATATAAGTCCTCCGTATGAAGCGAGGTGAGGCTTCTGGTGTAATCACCTCTAGGAGTTAAAGCAGTGTAGCGCTTGCTGGTCTTTGCGGGATTAATCGAATGGGCTGCTAATGTGGTTGCTCCCAATCTGTAACTGATGACACACTGAGCCGTAGCCCCAACGGATCCGGAGGCTGTAATAAAGTCAACTTGTGACCGCCTTCACCTGTCCCCGTGTTAAAGTCCAGTGTCACCAAGCCGAGTATGGCAATTTTATTGCAGCTGGCTTTCAAATAATCGGAAATTCAGTGGTTAACGTAAAGTCCGGTGAATAAGGAATGCAAAGTAGCAGCTTGTAGCAATATGTAGCACTTAGTGATGATCCTCTGAGGTGAAGAAGATAATAGCTAGAATCTAATTGGTTGCTATGGGCAACATCTGCACTTCTAAAAACCCGCACTAAATATACCCATATATGTTGATTTAAAGTCACCAGGTGGATTTTATGTGTGATAGGGATTACAGGCCTATGTGATCCTAATCGACATCCATTATCTGCACACAGTGGGGTTCATGTTAAGTTGGATGGAAGCGCATTTTGCATTTTTTTCTCGTGCATATTGCGCACCAAAAATTTGTACGCATCTGTTCCCACATCAAATAAGATACATTTTAGACTACAACATCTGGCACTCAGAGTGGTGTAATGGTGGTCGGAAGGAGGAGCAGCCAAAGTACAGTAAAGAATGGGGTCAAGATAAAGGTGTCACATGCTGTCTGTAAAGGTGGGTACACACCTGAAAGATATATCTGCAGATCGAGGGGTCTGCAGATATATCTTTAGATGATGGTCGTTCATACACACTGAATGACCATCATCTATGCAGAAGCCGCGGGTCCCTCTGGCCAGGACGCGGGGCGGGGGCGGGGTTTGATCCTGTTGCAAGATGTGAAATAACGGGGATGAAGATCAGTGGCTGCATTTGATTGGCTGAATGCATCCGAGTCCTTCATACTTATGCTAATAGTTTGGTAATGTTGTTGCTACAATCTATTCACATAGCTACATTGATTTTAGCAACAACAGACTGTGGCCCTGATTCAGAGCCGGACGCTCTGACCAGAGCGCTCGCTCTGAATCAGGGCCCATCTCCATTAATATGGAGCGTCCTCCTGGACGCTCGTATAGCTGTGGGTCACCACCCACATCATATACGAGCGTGCAGGATGATGGTCGCGATGGTCTTGACCATGGCGACCATCGAAACTGCGAGCAAAAGCCTGCGGTTGAGTTTTTCAACCGCAAGGCCAGGAGTGATTTTGGCTCTATCTGATGATGTCAGTGGGGCCATCGCGACCATCGGGCTTGCGACGGAGACCCTGCGGTAGGGTCTCGCTGCTGCAAGCCCTGGAGTGATTTGGGCTCTATTACAGCCAAAATCACTCCCACTGACATCACTACTGATGTCAGTGGGGCCGGCTTCAGACGGTAGGCGTTCCCATGGGAACGCCTCCGTCTGGCAGCCACGCCCCCAGCACGCCCACCAAAGGGGGCGTGCTGTCAATCAACATCGACAGCACGCCCCCTTTGGTGCGAGACCCGGAGCGACGGCTACCCCGTCGCTAGCCGGGTCTCGCGCATGTGCACAACGGAGCTCCCTCCGTCGTGCACATGCGCAGTAGGGCACCATCGACCCGCTTGCGAGCGTCCTGCGCTCGCGAGCAGGTCTGAATCAGGCCCTGAGTCCGGTGCTGGTTTTAAAACTTCTATTTTTAAAACCAGGATTGGCTCAGGGAGCCCAGTTCTGGTTCCTAAAATACCCCACATTATATATTTTTTTAAATTAACCATTTAAGTAACACAAAAAAGCAGAAACATACACAGATCACAATGATCTGTGTATGTTTCTGCTAGACACGCTGCTCAGGAGGGGGTCTATTTGAAAGTTCTATTTTGACACCGAGTTTGGTTTTATTTCATCCGTGAATATATAGATAATCACAATTTTTGGTAAATTGCTGTGTTTTATTCCTGTCTAACGAAAGTACTGCAGTGTTGAAACAATAGTGTATTCATTTCTATTTGTATTTTCGGGTGCATTTAAACTGTAAAATCAGCTCGTGATCAGCTCAAAAGAAACGGAAAATACTCCCGTTCTTAACATAGTAAATTCCTGTGTTTGCTAAAATTACTAAACACTCCCGTACAGGCAAATTCGGACCAAGCCAGGTGCATTTACTACTGTGCACTCCAGGAGTAAGACAGGTGCATCTACTACTGTGCACTCCAGGAGTAAAACAGGCGCATCTACTACTGTGCACTCCAGGAGGAAGCCAGGTGCATCTACTACTGTGCACACCAGGAGTAAAACAGGCGCATCTACTACTGTGCACTCCAGGAGGAAGCCAGGTGCATCTACTACTGTGCACTCTAGGAGGAATATATGGGAAAGATTTCTGGACTGCACACCCTGAATATATATATACTGGGAGGTGCTACCTGATGAGACTAATTGCAGGCACAAAAACAGACAAATATCATGTGCACCTGAGATTTGTCTGTTTTTGTCACTCCAGGAGGAAGCCAGGTGCATCTACTACTGTGCATGCCAGGAGGAAGCCAGGTTCATCTACTACTGTGCACTTCAGGAGGAAGCCAGGCGTATCTACTATCTACATGTTATTGAACATTGTATTTTAAATATATTGAGTATTAAATGTGTATTTTTATTCACACTTCATCTGGTATAGTTTTTTTACACTTAACATATACCTAGCGCTGTATTTCTCTGTTTTTTCTATGTTAAATATCCCATTGAGTGTGACTACACTCAACCCATACAGCTGCTGTGGAATCAGTGCCCACCGAAGCGCCTGTTACCTTTTGAAGTTTTCTTCAAAATTCTCTTTCTACTTCAGGGTCCATAGGGGGTCCACAGGGTTGACCTTGGGGTATAGCTGGATCTGGATCCATGGGCACCACGCAGTTAAAGCTTTGCTGCTCCCAGGATGCACTTGGGTCCGTCCTCCTTTATACCCCGCCCCGGCCACAGGCACCTCAGTTTTAGTTGGTGCCCGGCCGGAGTCTGGTCACCCTGCGCAGTGGGGCTGCATAAGCAGCCCCTAAGCTTTATTCTTTATTTAAAAAAAAAAAAAAAGAAGAAGATTTTATTATTTTATTTTTACTGTCTTCAGAGCGGCAGCATCAGACTGTCCATCTGGACGTCTACGCTGCCGCTCCAACAGCCCCGCTGGCGCTGCGACGCCGGTACTGATCCGGGGATCGCAGCGGGACCCCGGAGTCAGTACTAGCGTGGCTCCGGGACCTCCCAAGGACTGCTGCCGGACTGAGGGGGCCAGGTAAGCCGCGTGCAGCGCTGTCAGCGCTGCACGCGGGGAAAATGCAGTCTTCATGCCGCCGGTCTCTGGGGACAGACCGGCGGCGCTAGTAGCGGTGGCGGGCTCCCCCTCTTCAGGCATACCCCGCGTGTCCGCTGGCCCCCGGGGTGTAAGTACCGGCGGGGAACCGGCTTCCCCGGGGGTTTAGTACTAGCAGGGGAGGCAGCCTTCCCTGCTTCAGCGCTCCTCCCCTCAGCCCAGCGCGCCTTCTCTCATGTGTGCTGGCGTCGCTGGGCTGTTCTCACTCGGCCACTCCTCCTCAGAGCTCTCCAGCGGCCATCTTCCTCAGGCAGCATCGCAGAGCTCCCAGGCAGGCTTCCAGTGGACCAGTCCCCCTGCGTACCTCTCCCCCTGCAAAGGACAGTGTTCGCAGCGCTATAGCCCTCCCAGACACTGAATCTGGGAGGTTGATTGTAGCGGAAGGTGCAGTGAGTATAACTTCTCTACATGGTATGTGACTTTTTGCTAGTGCTGCTGTCTGTGCTTATTTTCTACTTACTGTCAGCTTTTTACCTATCCCTTTCCTTCTCCTACGGCCCGCAGGTGCGTGGGGGAGGGGTGTTCTTTCTGTGTACCTCACTTATATAAATCTACGTATTTGTGAGGTCCGTCACATACTGTGGTGTGCTCCTCAGTACCTTATTGTGGGCTGTTTGGGTTGCATACTTGGGAGTGCGTGGGTGTTATACGCCTTACCTCGTTTCGGTGAGACACTTTTTTTGCAAAAAAGTTTGTGTCATGTCTGATGAGGGGAATGAGCGCTCCGAGGCTCCTGTGTTGTTTTCCTGCCGACGCTGTTCGGCAGGGGTTGACGGGGCAGATTTGTCTCAGGACGGTCTGTGCGGGCGGTGCCAGTTGGTACCTGGACCCTCTAAACCCCCGGTGGCGCAGGATCCTCCGTGGGCAATGTTTACGCAAGTGCTGGCGTCAATCGCGGACCGACTTGCGGTCCTGACTGCGGCCACTTCTAAGGCGTTGCCCCAGCCTACCATGCCCCGTTCCCCAGGTGTGACTCGTCTGGTGCAGTCTCCTCCCGGGTCTCAGACTGTGGGTCCTTATGCGGGTTTGCCGGTATACGTGCAAACCCCCACGGTGCCGCAGCAGTCGATGGTACCTTTTCAGGGGTATCCTCAGGCAGTACCCCCGCCTTGGGTGGACGTCCTCTCCAGCTCTGTTCAGAGTCTGGCGGCTTCGTCATCGGCTTTTCAACATATGTTGCACAGTGATTTGCCCCCACGGGCGTCCAAGCGTTCCGTTCCGGCTTCACTGGCGGCTCAGTTCACGGACACGGACGTGTCTTCGGATGACGGGGAGATCCATGAAGACTCTGACTCGGATGCCGGGGGCCCAGGAGATGGAGGCTAAGTCTTCCATTAATGTGCCGGCATTGGTTAGGGCGGTGCGGGCCATCCTTCACATTGAGGAGGATGTGCCCGCCCCCAGGTCAAAATACCCAAATTTTAAAAAGGCCAAGGTAGCTTCGACGGTTTTTCCCCTGTCCGATCAGTTGACGAATCATATGGCAGGGGCCTGGCAGTTGCCCAGCAAGAGGTTCCAACCGCAGAAGCGGTTGGCTTCGAACTATCCGTTTCCGGAGGCTCATTGCAGGAAGTGGGAAACTCCTCCAGCGGTGGATTCCCACGTTACCCGCTTAATTAAAAGTGCTACGCTGCCTTTGCCGTCGATCTCCTCCCTGAAGGATCCCACGGACAGGAAGGTGGAGACTTGTTTGAAGTCTATCTACTCTCTCTCGGGGGCGGTGGCCCGTCCGTCCATGGCCCTCTTGGGTGGCTAAGGCCATCGAGAGCTGGGCCAATGCTTTGGAGGATACCTTTCCGGAAGATGCTCCGGAGATCCAGAGAGCGTTGATAGGTCAAATGAGGGATGCGGCTTCCTACATTGGGGAAGCATCGTTAGACGCAAGCCTGCTAACCTCTCGGGTGTCGGCTGCGGCTGTGTCAGCGCGTCGGTCCTTGTGGCTGAGGTCTTGGAGAGCTGACGCTGACTCCAAAAAGGGACTGGAGGCCTTACCTTTTAATGGGGAGTTGCTTTTTGGTCCAGACTTGGACAAAATTGTGGACACTCTGGCTAAGTCTAAATCAGCCTCCCTTCGGCTTCTGCTCCTACCAAGGTACGGAGCTCTGCTTTTCGGTCCTTTCGGGTTCAGGGCAAGGCAAAAGGTCAGTCCTTCCCGAGGCAGTCGACGACCAAGGCCGCTTCTAAGCCCAAGAAGCAGCCCTGGAGTGCCAGGCGCCCTTCTTCCAAGCAGGAAGATAAACCTTCTGCCTGATGGGACGGGCCTCCCTCTGGGGGACCCCAGAGTGGGAGGCCGACTTCTTCTATTTGCCCAGTGCTGGCACAATACCACCATGGATGCCTGGGTTCGAGAAGTGGTCTCCCAGGGGTACGCCCTGTCTTTTCGGCACAGACCGCGCCACCAGTTTTTCTGCACGAGTCTTTCTCAGGATACGACCAAGTCTTTACAGATTCAGGAAGCTATAGAGTCCTTGCTGACAGCAGGGGTCATTGTTCCCGTTCCTCAATTACAATGAGGGACGGGGTTCTATTCTTTTCTGTTTCTGGTGCGGAAACCCAATGGTTATCATCGCCCTATCCTCAACTTGAAGTCTCTGAACAAATTCCTCAGAGTTCCCAAGTTCAGGATGGAAATGTTACGTTCCATCATTCTGGCGATGGAACCGGGGGATTATATGGTGTCCCTGGATATCCAGGACGCCTACCTCCATGTTCCGATAGCACCTTCACACCAGCGGTATCTGAGGTTCGCTATCCTTCAACACCATTACCAGTTCCGGGCGCTACCCTTTGGTCTCTCCACGGCACAGAGGGTGTTCACGAAGATTATGGCGGTCATGGCCGCACATCTTCGGAACCAGAATGCACGGCTCCTACCTTATCTGGACGACCTCCTGTTGCTGGCGAGTTCCCCGGAGGTACTGCTGCATCATCTCCACTTGACGGTCGCTTGCCTGCAAGCGCACGGGTGGCTGATAAATTGGAAAAAGTCCTCCCTGATTCCATCTCAGCGGATGGTTCATTTGGGAGCCCTGCTGGATTCTCGGCAGCAAAGGATCTTCCTGACCCCGGAGAAGGTCTCCTCCCTGCAGCTGAGGATACACAGTTGCCTGAGCAGTTGCCGCCTGTCGGTCCATTCGGCTATGAGGGTTTTGGGCTCCATGGTGTCAACATTCGACATGGTGGAATTTGCCCAGTTCCATTCCCGGCCTCTGCAGGGGCTGATTCTATCGGAATGGAACGGGTTACCTCACCGGATCCGCTCTCAGTTGCTGGTGTTGTCCCCGGAGGTTCGGCAGTCTTTGGCTTGGTGGCTTCAGACAGCTCATCTGGTCGAGGGGCCTCCCTTTTGGATCCCGGACTGGGTCCTGCTCACGACGGATGCCAGTCTTCGGGGTTGGGGGGCAGTGACCGGCTCGTTGTCACTTCAGGGTCGTTGGTCTGCGGAAGAAGCTCTTCTTCCCATCAACATTCTGGAACTGCGGGCGGTTTATCGGGCCCTGCAGTCGTCCGGTCCCGCTCTTTACGGACGGGCGGTTCAGGTGCAGTCCGACAACGCCACCACGGTGGCGTATATCAACCACCAAGGAGGAACTCGAAGTCGGGCAGCAATGTCGGAGGTGTCTCGCATCCTTGCTTGGGCGGAGTGTCACATTCCAGCGATCTCGGCAGTCTTCATTCCCGGAGTCCTCAATTGGGAGGCGGACTTCCTCAGCCGTCACGACGTGCATCCCGGGGAATGGTCGCTTCACCCAGAGGTGTTTCAGCTACTCGTGGACAGGTGGGGGCTGCCGGAGCTGGACTTGATGGCCTCCCGTCACAATCACAAGTTGCCCGTTTACGGGTCAAGGACAAGAGGCGCAGGCGCCAGTCTGGTAGACGCGCTGTCGGTGAAATGGACGTTTCACCTGGCGTATCTGTTTCCTCCGATATCCTTACTTCCTCGGGTTCTGCGGAAATTCATGCAGGACGGTGGCACGCTCGTGCTGGTTGCTCCGGCGTGGCCCAGACGTCCTTGGTACTCTGATCTGAGGTGTCTCTCCATCGACGCTCCGTACCTTCTTCCTCAGCGTCGGGACCTGTTGTCTCAAGGGTCCTGCCTTTACCCGGATCTGGGTCGGCTGTCTTTGACGGCGTGGCTCTTGAGACAGCCGTCTTGAGGTCTAGGGGTTTCTCCAGTTCAGTCATTGGTACCATGCTTAGGGCACGCAAGCCTGCCTCCGCACGGATTTACCACAGGGTGTGGCGCACTTACTTTCAGTGGTGTGAATCCAGAAACTATGATCCTCAGGTGTTCCGGGTTTCCAGAATCTTGGAGTTCCTTCAATCAGGTTTGGACCTCGGCTTATGCCTGGCCTCTCTGAAGGTTCATGTGTCTGCATTGTCCGTGTGGTTTCAGCGTCGGATTGCTACACTACCGGATGTTCACACCTTTTTCCAGGGTGTTCTCAGGATACAGCCTCCCTTCGTGCCTCCTGTGGCTCCTTGGGACTTGGCGGTGGTGCTACGGGTCTTGCAGGGTCATCCTTTTGAGCCTCTTGAGGTGGTGGACCTCAAGTGGCTGACGTTCAAGACCGTTTTTCTCCTAGCAATTGCTTCTGCCAGGAGGGTGTCAGAGTTGGGGGCGCTTTCCTGTCGCCCTCCTTTTCTGATTTTTCATCAGGACAGAGCGGTGCTCCGCACTCGTCCTGAGTTTTTGCCCAAAGTGGTCTCGAAGTTCCACATTAATCAGGAACTTGTTGTGCCAGCTTTTCAGTCGCCTGATCTTTCAGCTGGTGAGGCTTCCTTAGATGTAGTCCGGGCACTTAGAATCTATGTGGATCGGACTGCTTCGGTTAGGAAGTCGGATTCTTTGTTTGTCCTCTTCGGTTTTCACAAGAGGGGTTGGCCTGCCAACAAGCAAACGTTAGCCCGTTGGCTTCGTTCCGTTATTTGTGAGGCTTATGCACAGGAGAGTTTACCTGTGCCAGCCTCTGTTAAGGCTCATTCCACTCGTTCTGTGGGTCCCTCTTGGGCTGCTAGACGTGGCGCCTCCGCTGTTCAGCTGTGTAAGGCGGCCACTTGGTCTTCAATTCAAACGTTTTTGAGGTTCTATGCGTTTGACACCTTCGCCTCTCAGGATGCATCCTTCGGGCGCCGGGTACTCCTTTCAGCACAGGAGCGTCCCCGCCCTTAGTTGAACTGCTTTGGGACATCCCCAAGGTCAACCCTGTGGACCCCCTATGGACCCTGAAGTAGAAAACAAGAGATATGGTAAGAACTTACCTTTGTTATCTCTGTTTCTACGAAGTCCATAGGGTCCACAGGGCGCCCGCCCTGACGCACCTGGCTTCAAATGGGCTGTGTGGCTGGTCACCGGTTTTCCGTCTCCCATTTCTGTGAGTATGGTTTCTTGTGTGTTCCAGTCTTCCTTCTCTCTGTTTAGTCTCCTCCTCCGGCCTTAGCTGCTTACCAACTGAGGTGCCTGTGGCCGGGGCGGGGTATAGAGGAGGACGGACCCAAGTGCATCCTGGGAGCAGCAAAGCTTTAACTGTGTGGTGCCCATGGATCCAGATCCAGCTATACACCAAGGTCAACCCTGTGGACCCTATGGACTTCGTAGAAACAGAGATAACAAAGGTAAGTTCTTACCATATCTCTTGTTTTTTGTATCTACTATTGTGCACTCCAGGAGTAAGCCAGGCGCATCTACTACTGTGCACTCCAGGAGTAAGCCAGGTGCATCTACTACTGTGCACTCCAGGAGTAAGCCAGGTGCATCTACTACTGTGCACCAGGAGTAAGCCAGGTGCATCTACTACTGTGCACTCCAGGAGTAAGCCAGGTGCATCTACTACTGTGCACTCCAGGAGTAAGCCAGGTGCACCTACTACTGTGCACTCCAGGAGTAAGCCAGGTGCATCTACTACTGTGCACTCCAGGAGTAAGCCAGGTGCACCTACTACTGTGCACTCCAGGAGTAAGCCAGGTGCATCTACTACTGTGCACTCCAGGAGTAAGCCAGGTGCACCTACTACTGTGCACTCCAGGAGTAAGCCAGGTGCATCTACTACTGTGCACTCCAGGAGTAAGCCAGGTGCACCTACTACTGTGCACTCCAGGAGTAAGCCAGGTGCATCTACTACTGTGCACTCCAGGAGTAAGCCAGGTGCACCTACTACTGTGCACTCCAGGAGGAAGCCAGGTGCATCTACTACTGTGCACTCCAGGAGTAAGCCAGGTGCACCTACTACTGTGCACTCCAGGAGTAAGCCAGGTGCACCTACTACTGTGCACTCCAGGAGGAAGCCAGGCGCATCTACTACTGTGCACTCCAGGAGGAAGCCAGGCGCATCTACTACTGTGCACTCCAGGAGGAAGCCAGGCGCATCTACTACTGTGCACTCCAAGAGGAAGCCAGGCGCATCTACTACTGTGCACTCCAGGAGGAAGCCAGGTGCATCTACTACTGTGCACTCCAGGAGGAAGCCAGGTGCATCTACTACTGTGCACTCCAGGAGGAAGCCAGGTGCATCTACTACTGGGTTGGGTACGGAATGCTGGCACTCGGGATCTCATAGTCAGAATCCTGACGCCAGCATCCCGACAGGGTTAGGATACCGACACCTGTCGGTAGGTATCCTAACCCTCCCCCTCTTCCTACCCTAACCCTCCCTCCCCGGTGCCAGAGCCTACCCTCCCCCCCTAGTGCCTAAACCTAACCACACCCTAAACCTAACCCCTTTTAATGATTCATGTAGAAAGGAAGGGAGACCTGTCTTAACCAGACTTCTTATATCTGTATCTGACCTATGAGGCCAGGCTGAGCTCATTTGGTATTTCATCTAGTTAATCATTGCAAGTACTTGCAGTTCTCACATTACCAGTCTCAGTCCAGTCATTATATATACTATATTAGAAAGTTACTGCATACAAGATTTCCGTTTGCCTAACCTCTGCGCATTGTGAAAGCGCCTTTTCTCTGACTGCAGGCAAAGGTTTGCAGTACAGAACTGACATGTCTCATACTTGCAACAGAACAGTAGACGAGAACAATAAGGGTTAAAACAAATGGTTTCTGTTTTTGGCTTCCTTTGTCCTGGCCGTTACAGCCACAACAATCCCGTCCAGCCAGTTTGTGTAAAATTCTATTCAGGCATGAATGAAGATTGTAAAAGTTAATTGTGAGTATTCATGAAATAAGAACAGAAGGCAATGTGTTGGCTTATGAGATAAAGAAACTTGTACTGTTATTTCCTGTTATCTCTTGTGCATCCCATACTTGTTAAAATGTTCCAAGCTTTCCCATTCAAATTTATTATGTTATTTGAGTCCTAAAGATCCACTAGACATATAATAGAAGTTGCTTATAGCATTCATAAAAATGAGGGGGGTGCAGCATATGTATTCGATACCTGTTGCGGTCACCCCTAGATATTTTCTGGGGTTGCTAATAATTTTCTGATATCACCCCAAATCAGGTACTTTGGGGGGGATATCTCGCAAATTTCTGGTGATAAATATGCCCCTTAATGTATTACACTTGGGGTCTCATTCAGACCCGCTCACAAGCGCCTACGCGCTCGCAAACGTGTCGATATAGAGGCCCTGCGCACGTGCAGCGGTCGCACTGCGCGTGAGCAAGCCCCGGAGCGAGAGAGAAATTCTCTTGCTCTGGGGCTCACTACAAAAGGGGCGGCTGTTGATGGTGATCGACAGCTCGCACCGTTTTGTAGGCGGGGCGGGGGGGTGGCTGGCCAAACGGAGGCGTTCCCGACGGAATGCCTGCCGCTTGGGGACGGCCCCACTGACATCACTCATGATGTCAATGGTGAGCTTCCAGCTCTAATAGAGCCGAAAGCTCACTGGGGCTTGCGGTAGACGAGACCCTACCACAAAGGTCTCACCGCAAGCCCCGATGGTCGCGATGGTCTTGATCATCGTGACCATCAACCTGTGGGTGGTCACCAACAGCCTAGCGAGCAGCCAGGAGGCCGGGTCAGAAAATAGATGCGGCCGCCCTCATTCAGAGCGAGCGCTCGCATTTTGCGAGCACCTCTGAATGAGGTCCTTGATGTGCAACCAAGTGCAGTTTCAAATTGCTCTATCAGTTGCTTATCAGGCGTTCTGAGGGTCTCTGCAGTGTTCTTCTGCAGGCTTAAGGGCAGGAAGTCTACTGTGCATAGAAAAAAGAAAATAACCACATAACCGGGTTATAACAAAAAATATATTTATCTATTTTCATTAGCTTCCTTGACAATTTGTTTTATTGATTTGCATGTAGTGAGTTTAAAAAACAAACAAACATTAAAACAATGAATTACTAAAAAAAAAAAAAATCTCACTGTAACATAATATCGCAATACATAACAGCACGTGTGAGAAAATGGCAGCAGTGTTGCCATATAAAATATGCCTCAGCGTCCAATATCCTTGAAGCTAAGCCGAACACCCAGTAAGTGATATGCACTGTATCTTGAAAACAAGGCCTAATAATCCACCTTAACTATCATATTCTTATTTAGCATATTGGAATGAGTCAAAATGACTAATGTCATTGCTGAAACATTTTAGCTGTTGACCAGTATAATAATCACAGCCATATCTGCAGTGACTTAGCAACAGAGGTGGTAGTTGAGACTGGGCCTAAGGGGAACAGGGGGCCAGGTCTGCGACCCTGTGTAATTCACCATCTGCTTGCCATTGACATTGGAGGTGTTGGGAGTACCTGCTGCCACCTTTGTTATACTGTGCCACCTTAACCCTGAAAGATGGCGGCATCTGTCGATGGGGTCTGGCTGTGCCATCTTGGGGATGTTGTTAATTAGAACATGGTGGTGCTATACCTCCTCATCCACCTGACCGTGTGGGGCTCCTGAGCTCAATGTTCTGAACGTCTTCTCTTTGATCCTCATTGTCTCTGTGATAGCAGAAGACTGTGACAAAATACGGCAGTACTTTGCTTGTATAGTTTAGTTTGATTACAGTTAGTTTGAGTTTTGTAAAAGCCAGAGATAGTGATGCCGCAAACCTATTAACATTCCACAAATGGAAAAGCTAATAGAGGGCTTTAATATGAACTTTAGTACTGATCTGTCAGCTTGTTAATAAAGTGTCAGTGAATCAGTTAACAAACCTTGTTGAGTTTGCTCTCTGTGTGCTAAAAAAAAAATGTTTGAGCAAATGCAGATTAGCTGCCAGGGAACCTGTTGACATTAGATCACATGAGATATTTTCTTCTCCTCTCTACACATGGGAATAAGCCTGTTCCTCCGTTTGTACGTCTATGTTACTATTTCTGCTGCTTGCCATAGAGTTTCTGCTTGTTTCCTTTGTCTGGGCGCCTCTCATGCACCTCTTGTGGATTTTCACGCAGAAACAGCTGGAAGATGCCGGCAAAACACCGGCTGACGTGAAGCCCAAAATGATCCTCAGTGATTGTCAGGGGAAGGTAACAGAGGTGGAGCTTTGGCTGGAGAAGGTGAATCTATCACTGGCAGAGCATAAGCAGGAGCCAGATATGTTGCAGAACTTGGAAGAGCAGCTTACAGACTGTCAGGTAAGATCAAAGTTCACAGTCTGATCTCTAACTTCAGTGCCTTAAAGTGAACCTTTCACTGTACATTAGAGGTTTGAAATTCACTGGTAATGTAAAAATTAACCAATGCACCATGCCAGGTATTTATTCTGCAAATGCTTAAATTTATGTTATGCACCTATTACCTGTCCCTTACTGGCATCCCCTCGCTTAATCGAAAATGAAAGTAATGACAGTAAAATAGCCTCTGTAGCAGGCATCCAATGTGAGGTTACGTGGAGATGGTAGGCCTACTTTACACTGCCTAATTAATCAAAACCATGTAATAACAGTAATAATAACAAATAAGATATTTTCTAGCTAATCGCATATCGTGGTTACTGTAAAGAAACTACTCCTTTCTACTTCAGGGTCCATAGGGGTCCACAGGGTGACCTTGGGGTATAGCTGGATCCTGGATCCTCGGGCACCACGGAGTTAAAGCTTTCAGCTGCTCCCAGGATGCACTTGGGTCCAACCTCCCCTATACCCCGCCCCCGAGCCACAGGCACCTCAGTTTAAGATGGTGCCCGGCCGGAGTCGGGTCACCCTGCGGGGGGGGGGGGGGGAGCCCTAAAGCTTTTTATTTTAACTTAGTTAAATTTACTTATTTTTTACTTCAGTTTTTCTCCAGAGCGGCAGCGCTGGGCTGTCTGTACAGACGCCCACGCTGCCGCTCCTTCTCCCTGCTGGCGCCGCGACGCCAGCACTGAACTGGGGATCGCGGCGGAGGAAGCCAGAGTCTGTACTAGCCGGACTCTGGTTTCCCCCGGGACTGCTGCCAGAGACGCCGGGGAGATCAGGTAAGCCGCGCACGGCTGATTAGCGGCGGTGCGCGGGTTCCTTGTAAATGCAGTCCCATGCCCCCGGTCTAGGGGACAGACCGGGGGCGCTAAGGGTTGGCTGACGGGCCCCCCCTCCAGCGGAGGCATACCCCGCCAGACCACTAGACCACCAGGGTAAATTATGCGGCAAGCGGGATGCCGGCAACCCGGGGGTTAAATATGCTAGCCAGGGGAGGAAGCCTTCCCTGTCTAGCGGCTCCTCCCCTCAGCTCAGCGCGCCTTTCAGCACGGAGTCTGGCGTCGCTGAGCTGCAGCTACTCGGGCCACTCCTCCTCTGAGGTCTCCAGCGGCCATTTTCTTACTGGCAGCGCAGAGCTTCAGGGAGCACGCGGACCGGTACCCCTGTGTACCTCTCCCCCGACAAGGACAGTGTACACAGCACTATAGCCCTCCCAGACACTGAATCTGGGAGGTTGATTGTAGTGGAAAGGTGCAGTGAGTATATCTTCCTGCATGGTATGTGACTTTTGCTAGTGCTGCCTGTCTGTGTCTTTTTTCTACTTACTGTCAGCTTATACCTATCCCTTTCCTTCTCCTACAAGCCCTACAGGTGTGCGGGGGAAGGGTGTTTCTACAGACCTCGCCTATATAAATCACGTATTTTGTGAGGTCCGTCACATACAGTTGTGTGCTACACAGTACCATATTGTGGGCTGTTGTTCAGCACACTGGTGAGTGCGCACGTTTTCTTCCTAAGTCATGTCTGAGGAGGAGATTGAGCACTCCGGGGCTCCGGTATTGTTCTCCTGCAGGCGTTGTTCTGCAGGAGTGGATAGGGAAGATTTGTCACAGGACGGCCTGTGCGGACAGTGCCAGGCGCTCCCTGGTATGTCTAAACCTCCCATGTCGCAGGAGCCACCATGGGCGGTGTTTTCCCAGGTGCTGGTGTCCATCGCGGACCGTCTGTCGGTCCCGACTGCCGCCCCTACTAGGGCGTTGCCTCTGCCTGCCATCCCCCATTCCCCGGGTGTCCCACAATTATTGCAGACTCCCCCGGGGTCTCAGCCTGTTGGTCCCTATGCGGGGTTGCCAATGTATATTCAGTCCACCCCTGTGGCACAGCAGGCTGTGGTGCCGTTTCAGGGTCCTGTGGCAGCCCCTCCACCCTGGGTGGATGCGCTTTCCCACACTGTCCAAGATTTGGCGGCAGCATCTTTGGCTTTTCAGTCGATGTTGCGCAGTGATGTGCCCTCCAGGGCGTCTAAACGCTCAGTCATGGCGCAGGCTGCGCATCTTTCTGATTCTGAGGGGTCCTCGGATGATGGTGAGGTGCAGGATGACTCAGCCTCAGATGCCTCAGTCCAGGAGGTAGACACTAAGTCTTCCATCAATGTGCAGGCTCTGGTTAAGGCGGTGCGGGCCATTTTTCTGATTGAGGATGAGGCTCCTGCTCCCAAGTCGAGGTATCCTAGTTTTAAAAAAGCTAAGGTTACTTCTGCAGCGTTCCCCTTGTCTGATCAGTTGACTGATCACATGGCGGTGGCCTGGCAGACACCCAGTAAGCGTTTCCTGCCACAGAAACGCTTGGCGTCCAATTATCCATTCCCGGAAGCGCATTGTAAGAAATGCAGTCGATTCCCATGTAACACGCCTCATCAGGAGTGCTACTTTGCCATTGCCGTCTATATCCTCGCTGAAGGATCCTACGGACAGGATGGTGGAGACTTGTCTAAAGTCTATTTATTCTCTCTCAGGGGCTGTAGCCCGGCCGTCCATGGCCATCTCCTGGGTGGCCAAGGCCATTGAGGGGTGGGCCAACGCCTTGGAGGACACGTTTACGGATGAAGCTCCGGACGTCCAGAGGGCGTTGTTAGGACAGATGAGAGATGCCGCCTCCTACATTGGAGAAGCATCGTTGGATGCTAGCCTGTTGACCTCTAGGGTTTCGGCGGCAGCAGTGTCTGCTCGTAGATCCTTGTGGTTGCGGTCTTGGAGAGCAGACGCGGATTCAAAGAAAGGCTTGGAGGCCTTACCTTTTAATGGAGAATTACTATTTGGTCCGGACCTGGACAAAATAGTAGATACCCTGGCAAAATCCAAGTCAGCCTTCCTCCCTTCAGCTACTACACCTGCTAAGGTCCGGAGCTCGGCCTTTCGTTCCTTTCGGGTTCAGGGCAAGGCAAAGGGTCAGTCCTTCCCGAGGCAGTCCGCACCCAAGAGCGCCTCAAAGCCAAAGAAGCAAGCCTGGAGTGCTAGGCGCCCTTCTTCCAAGCAAGAAGATACGCCTTCTGCGTGATGGGACGGGCCTCCCTCTGGGGGACCCCAGAGTGGGAGGCCGACTTCTTCAATTCGCCCAGTGCTGGCACAATACCACCACGGATGCCTGGGTGCGAGAAGTGGTCTCCCAGGGGTACGCCCTGTCTTTTCGGCACAGGCCGCCTGGCCAGTTTTTTTGCACAAGTCCTTCTCAGGACAAAACCAAGGCCTTGCAGGTTCAGGAAGCCATAGAGGCCTTGCTGACGGCGGGGGTCATTATACCCGTGCCACAGTCTCAACGTGGGATGGGGTATTACTCTACGCTATTTCTGGTGCAGAAACCCAATGGCTCTCATCGCCCCATCCTCAATTTGAAGTCCCTGAACAGGTTTCTCAGGGTTCCCAAATTCAGGATGGAAACTTTGCGTTCCATCATTCTGGCGATGGAACCAGGGGACTATATGGTCTCCCTGGATATCCAGGACGCCTACCTCCATATGCCTATAGCAACATCGCACCAACGGTTTCTGCGGTTTGCTATTCTCCACAACCACTACCAATTCAGGGCTCTACCCTTTGGTCTCTCCACGGCACCAAGGGTATTTACCAAGGTGATGGCGGTCATGGCGGCTCATCTTCGGAGCCAGGGAATACGGTTGCTACCGTATCTAGACGACCTCCTCTTGCTGGCAAGCTCCCCGGAGGTACTGATCCAGCATCTCCACCTGACGGTCGCTTGTCTACAGACGCACGGCTGGTTGATCAACTGGAAGAAGTCCTCCCTCAGTCCACCCCTGTGGCACAGCAGGCTGTGGTGCCGTTTCAGGGTCCTGTGGCAGCCCCTCCACCCTGGGTGGATGCGCTTTCCCACACTGTCCAAGATTTGGCGGCAGCATCTTTGGCTTTTCAGTCGATGTTGCGCAGTGATGTGCCCTCCAGGGCGTCTAAACGCTCAGTCATGGCGCAGGCTGCGCATCTTTCTGATTCTGAGGGGTCCTCGGATGATGGTGAGGTGCAGGATGACTCAGCCTCAGATGCCTCAGTCCAGGAGGTAGACACTAAGTCTTCCATCAATGTGCAGGCTCTGGTTAAGGCGGTGCGGGCCATTTTTCTGATTGAGGATGAGGCTCCTGCTCCCAAGTCGAGGTATCCTAGTTTTAAAAAAGCTAAGGTTACTTCTGCAGCGTTCCCCTTGTCTGATCAGTTGACTGATCACATGGCGGTGGCCTGGCAGACACCCAGTAAGCGTTTCCTGCCACAGAAACGCTTGGCGTCCAATTATCCATTCCCGGAAGCGCATTGTAAGAAATGCAGTCGATTCCCATGTAACACGCCTCATCAGGAGTGCTACTTTGCCATTGCCGTCTATATCCTCGCTGAAGGATCCTACGGACAGGATGGTGGAGACTTGTCTAAAGTCTATTTATTCTCTCTCAGGGGCTGTAGCCCGGCCGTCCATGGCCATCTCCTGGGTGGCCAAGGCCATTGAGGGGTGGGCCAACGCCTTGGAGGACACGTTTACGGATGAAGCTCCGGACGTCCAGAGGGCGTTGTTAGGACAGATGAGAGATGCCGCCTCCTACATTGGAGAAGCATCGTTGGATGCTAGCCTGTTGACCTCTAGGGTTTCGGCGGCAGCAGTGTCTGCTCGTAGATCCTTGTGGTTGCGGTCTTGGAGAGCAGACGCGGATTCAAAGAAAGGCTTGGAGGCCTTACCTTTTAATGGAGAATTACTATTTGGTCCGGACCTGGACAAAATAGTAGATACCCTGGCAAAATCCAAGTCAGCCTTCCTCCCTTCAGCTACTACACCTGCTAAGGTCCGGAACTCGGCCTTTCGTTCCTTTCGGGTTCAGGGCAAGGCAAAGGGTCAGTCCTTCCCGAGGCAGTCCGCACCCAAGAGCGCCTCAAAGCCAAAGAAGCAAGCCTGGAGTGCTAGGCGCCCTTCTTCCAAGCAAGAAGATACGCCTTCTGCGTGATGGGACGGGCCTCCCTCTGGGGGACCCCAGAGTGGGAGGCCGACTTCTTCAATTCGCCCAGTGCTGGCACAATACCACCACGGATGCCTGGGTGCGAGAAGTGGTCTCCCAGGGGTACGCCCTGTCTTTTCGGCACAGGCCGCCTGGCCAGTTTTTTTGCACAAGTCCTTCTCAGGACAAAACCAAGGCCTTGCAGGTTCAGGAAGCCATAGAGGCCTTGCTGACGGCGGGGGTCATTATACCCGTGCCACAGTCTCAACGTGGGATGGGGTATTACTCTACGCTATTTCTGGTGCAGAAACCCAATGGCTCTCATCGCCCCATCCTCAATTTGAAGTCCCTGAACAGGTTTCTCAGGGTTCCCAAATTCAGGATGGAAACTTTGCGTTCCATCATTCTGGCGATGGAACCAGGGGACTATATGGTCTCCCTGGATATCCAGGACGCCTACCTCCATATGCCTATAGCAACATCGCACCAACGGTTTCTGCGGTTTGCTATTCTCCACAACCACTACCAATTCAGGGCTCTACCCTTTGGTCTCTCCACGGCACCAAGGGTATTTACCAAGGTGATGGCGGTCATGGCGGCTCATCTTCGGAGCCAGGGAATACGGTTGCTACCGTATCTAGACGACCTCCTCTTGCTGGCAAGCTCCCCGGAGGTACTGATCCAGCATCTCCACCTGACGGTCGCTTGTCTACAGACGCACGGCTGGTTGATCAACTGGAAGAAGTCCTCCCTCATCCCATCACAGCGGATGGTTCATTTGGGGGCCCTGCTGGACTCTCGTCAGCAACGGATTTTTCTGACTCCAGAAAAGGTCTCCTCCTTACAGCTGCGGATTCACAGTTGTCTGAGCAGTGGCAGAGTGTCGGTGCACTCAGCGATGAGAGTTTTGGGGTCCATGGTGTCGGCATTCGACATGGTGGAGTTTGCCCAGTTCCATTCCAGGCCCCTGCAGGGGCTGATTCTTTCGGAATGGAACGGATTGCCACACAGGATCCGCTCTCAGATGCTGGTGTTGTCCTCGGAGGTGCGTCTGTCCCTAGCCTGGTGGCTGCAGACGGCTCATCTCCTAGAGGGGCGCCCCTTTTGGATCCCGGAATGGGTTCTGCTCACGACAGATGCCAGTCTCCGGGGTTGGTTGGTCGGCGGAGGAAGCGCTTCTTCCCATCAACATCCTGGAACTGCGGGCAGTATACAGAGCCCTGCAGTTGTCCGGAAGGGACGTTCAGGTGCAGTCAGACAACGCCACCACGGTGGCGTACATCAATCACCAGGGAGGGACTCGCAGTCGAGCTGCGATGTCGGAGGTGTCCCGCGTCCTGGCTTGGGCGGAGCGCTATCTTCCAGCTCTCTCGGCAGTTTTCATCCCAGGAGTCCTCAATTGGGAGGCAGACTTCCTCAGCCGTTACGACGTGCATCCCGGGGAATGGTCGCTTCATCCAGAGGTATTCCAACTACTCGTGGACAAGTGGGGGCTGCCAGAGCTGGACCTGATGGCGTCCCGTCACAATCACAAGCTGCCTGTGTACGGGTCAAGGACAAGGGACGCAGGCGCAAGTCTGATAGACGCGCTGTCGGTGAAACGGCTGTTTCAACTGGCTTACTTGTTCCCTCCGATATCTCTGCTGCCTCGGGTCCTGCGCAAGTTCAAACAGGACGGAGGCACACTGATCCTGGTAGCTGCAGCGTGGACGAGAGGGCCGTGGTACTCCGATCTGCGGAGCCTGTCCATCGACGCTCCGTACCTCCTACCTCAACGGCGGGACCTGTTGTCTCAGGGGCCCTGTCTTCACCCGGATCTGGGTCGACTATCTTTGACGGCGTGGCTCTTGAGACAGCCGTCCTGAGGTCTCGGGGCTTTTCTAGCTCCGTTATTACCACAATGCTGAGGGCGCGCAAGCCTGCTTCCGCGAGGATCTATCACAGAGTGTGGCACACTTTCTTTCAGTGGTGCGAGGCCAGAAACTATGATCCCCAGGTGTTACGGGTTTCGCGTATTCTGGCTTTCCTTCAGTCGGGTTTGGATTTAGGATTACGTCTTTCTTCGCTGAAGGTGCACGTGTCTGCTCTGTCGGTGTGGTTCCAGCGCAGGATCGCTGCTATGCCGGACGTACACACCTTTTTCCAGGGAGTTTTGAGAATCCAGCCTCCCTTTGTGCCACCTGTGGCCCCGTGGGATTTGGCGTTGGTTCTTCGGGCCTTACAGGGTCCGCCTTTTGAGCCCTTGGAGTCAGTGGAGCTCAAGTGGCTAACTTTTAAAACTGTTTTCCTCTTGGCAATTGCTTCTGCCAGGAGGGTTTCAGATTTGGGGGCGCTTTCTTGTCGTCCCCCTTTTCTGATTTTTCATCAGGACAAAGTGGTGCTTCGCACTCGTCCTGAGTTCCTGCCTAAGGTGGTTTCCAGGTTCCACATTAATCAGGAAATTGTTGTACCAGCCTTTCAGTCGCCTGATCTTTCGGCTGGGGAGGCTTCCTTAGACGTTGTCCATGCACTCCAGGTTTATGTGGACCGGACTAGTTCTGTGAGGTAGTCGGATTCTTTGTTTATCCTCTTTGGTTTTCACAAGAGGGGTTGGCCTGCCAACAAACAGACTCTAGCCCGTTGGCTTCGTTCTGTTATTATTGAGGCTTATATGCAGGAGGGTTTACCTGTTCCAGCCTCTGTTAAGGCTCATTCCACTCGGTCTGTGGGCCCTTCTTGGGCTGCTAGCCGTGGCGCCTCTGCTGTTCAGCTCTGTAAGGCGGCCACCTGGTCTTCCATTCAGACCTTTTTGAGGTTCTATGCGTTTGACACCTTTGCCTCTCAGGATGCATCCTTTGGGCGCCGGGTTCTCCTGTCAGCACAGGAGCGTCCCCGCCCTTAGTTGGACTGCTTTGGGACATCCCCAAGGTCACCCTGTGGACCCCTATGGACCCTGAAGTAGAAAACAAGAGATATGGTAAGAACTTACCTTTGTTATCTGTTTCTACGAAGTCCATAGGGTCCACAGGGCACACGCCCTGACGCACCTGGCTTCATATGGGCTCTGTGACTGGTCACCGGTTTTCCGTCTCCCATTTCTGTGAGTATGGTTCTTGTGTGTTCCAGTCTTCCTTCTCTCTGTTTCGTCTCCTCCTCCGGCCTGGGCTGCTTACCAACTGAGGTGCCTGTGGCTCGGGGGCGGGGTATAGGGGAGGTTGGACCCAAGTGCATCCTGGGAGCAGCTGAAAGCTTTAACTCCGTGGTGCCCGAGGATCCAGGATCCAGCTATACCCCAAGGTCACCCTGTGGACCCTATGGACTTCGTAGAAACAGAGATAACAAAGGTAAGTTCTTACCATATCTCTTGTTATCGTTATCATAGTCATACTGTATATGGATTGTAATTGTCTCACTGCATATATTGAGCAACTAAAAGTTCATGTTTATGTCAAATATAATTTTGTGCATATATATATATATATATATATATATATATGTATACACACACACATATATAGTACACTCTCTAGTACTAGGTAGGACCCCCAATGCCCCCAGAACAGGTCGGAAATATTACTTAGAGCAGAGATATTCAACATGCGACTGTCCTGCTGTTGTGGAACTGCACATCCCAGCATGCCCTGTCACAGTTTTTGCATGGCCTAATGACAAAACTGAGGCAGGGCATGCTGGGATGTATAGTTCCACAACAGCTGGAGTGTCGCATATCGAATAACCTTGCCTTAGAGAGTCTGGTCCATGGGTCATGGTATTTGGCTCCCAACAAAATGAACCCTAGTGTGTGCATGTGATAGGAAATATAGATTATAAGCTCCACTGGGGTGATGTGAATGGCCAAATATTATCTGTAAAGCGCTGCAGAACATGTGTACGCTATATTAATAACTGGTAATAAATAAATGACAGTATCACTCAGTTGCTGCAGATTTGTTGACTGCACATTTACCTGCAATATTCGGCAAATCTCCAGTTCTCTGACGTCCCAGCGGTGCTCTATATTGTATTGGGATCTGCTGACTGTGGAGATCATTGATGTATATACTGAGCTCATTATCGTGTTCGTGGAATCGGCTTGAGTGGACATGTACTGTGTGACATGTTACAGTGATAGCGCCATGCCTAGTGGTGGCCACTTGAAGATAGAGTAGACTATGGTGACAAAGAGATACACATGGTCATGGTCAGTAACAGTACTCAGATAGGCTGTGATATGAAACGATGCTCATTTGGTATGAAGGGGTCTAATGTGTGCCAGGAAAAGATTCCCCACACCATTACACCACAACTACCAGCCTGCATCTTTCATGATGTTTATGCCAAATTCTGAGCCTACCATCTGCATGTTGCAGCAAAAATCAGGATTCATCATACCATGCAACCTTTCCAGTCTTCAATTGTCCAGATTTGGTGTGCCTGTGCCCACTGTAGCTTCAGTTTCCTGTTCATAGCGGACAGAAGTGGAACCCGGTGTGGTCTTCTGTTGCTGTAGCCCATCCACTTCAAGGTTCAACATACTGTGCAGTCAGAAATGCTATTCTGCGTACCACTGTTGTAACATATGGTTATTTCAGTTACTATCGTCTTCCTGTCAGGTTCAACCATATGGTTATTTGAGTTACTATCGTCTTCCTGTCAGCTTCAACCAATCTGGCCATTCTGCTCAGTGCTCATTAGCAAGGCATTTCATCCTTAGAACTACGACTAACTGGATGGTTTTTGTTTTGCACCCTATTATCTGTATACTCTAGAGCAGGGGTCTTCAAACTTGGCCCTCCAGATGCTGTGGAACTACACATCCCAGCATGCACTGCACATAGTTTTAGCATGCTGTTATATCAAAAAGGTGGCAGTGCATGCTGGGATGTGTAGTTCCACAGCAGCTGGAGGGCCAAGTTTGAAGACCCCTGCTCTAGAGACTGATGTGTGTGAAAATCCAATGATCTTCTGGTCCTCTATAATGCATACAAATGGGGGCTGCCTCTAAACATATAATTGGTCACTGCAGTGATTCACAAGCAGTGCAGGGAAAAAACCCTGTTCTTTACAATGTTATGACCCATTTTTCCAGGTTGGTGATTTCTTCATAGGCTTTGCGGCACAATGCTTCTGCTGAGTTGCTCTGTAGCCATGTGGTCTGCAGTGCCCACTTTCACCAAATTTCAATGTGTTCTTGACTTAGGACGCCAGTTTTGGGCATATGGTGCCCTGCACTGTAACTATGTGAGTGTACCCTAACTGTGTGAGCTTTGGGACATCCCCATGGTCCAGTGCCCCCCAGTAGGATGATAGTGAAAATTACATTACATTGAAATATGTTTGGTTGCTTGACATTACAGCACTTTGTTTCAGCATATGTATGGTACCCAGTATTGTCATGAATATTTAACATAAAACGTAATGTGAGAAAATAAAATCATTTGTTTTTCTTTCCCCAGAATATTTTACAAGAAACAGAAAGTAAAATAAACTCATTGCTAAAAGATGACAATTACAGGACCCAGGGAAATTTAACTATTTTAGAAGAGGCAGAGTCTTTATCGCTAAGGTTGAAGGCTCTGAAAGTCAATTTAGAACACATGCAAACCTCGCTGCAGGTATTATCATTAGTATTAATTTTATCATTAATAACAACTTTTATTTTTAAGGCGCCACAAAGTGTACACAACGGCGTACAAGGTATACATACAAAACAGTAACAGGGTATCAGGCCATAAATACAATATGCAATATGCAACGGCAGATCAAAGCATAAGTACATAGCAAAAATGCTCTCTTCAGACTGGGTAGGACAGGGACAGGGGTAGGGTAACTTGCTGAAGCTAGCAGGAGCATACAGAAATGAGTCGATTTAATGCTCAGTGAACCTGTACCCAACATATAAGCTAGCAAACACAATCAGAGTTACCGACTGGGAGAAGAGGGGAGCACTAGTGTCAAGGATAGTGTTAGGGAAGAACAAGAGGGTGGAGGGCCCTGCCTGTAAGATGTTACATCTGAGGGAAAGGGGAGGACAGTTGGAGGGTGACCTGGATTTATAGTGGAGGGCTGAAGGGGAGCAGTATTGAGTTACCAGGATGGCTGGTATACCTTAATAAAAAGGTTTGTTTCAAGGGAACGTTTAAAGCTGGGGAGATTGTCTTATTGGGCAAGGTAGTGTGTTCCAGAGCATGATGTAAAATCTGGGAGGCGAGCGCAAGATGAAGTGAGCAGGGCGGAGGAGAGGCACTGGTCAGTGGAGGGGGCCAGATGGACTGTGGTCGGACATGTAGGGAAGGGAGGAATGGTTTAAGGCCTTGTATGTGAGGGTGAGTAACTGTAACTGACTTCTGAGCATGTTAGGGAACCAGTGAAGCAGGCTGCAGTAGGGGGGGGGGGGTGTAAGTTGCTGGGCCACAGGTGAGGAAAATCAGATGAACTGCAGCATTGTGAATAGATTGGGGGGGATGCAAGAGAGAGGGAGACCAAAGAGAAAAAGGTTGCAATAGTCTAATAGGGAAATGATGAGTGTGAATGAGAGTTAGGGTGCATTAGTTTTAGGAAGGTGTGGAAGAAATGCTGCAAAGTAAGAATGCTTTCAAAAATAGAGGTGTTAATAGTTTATTTTTATCAATTAACAAAATGACATTGGTTGTATGGTTGGGGTCGTTGTCCTGCTGTAGAATAAATTTGGAGCCAATCAGACGCCTCCCTGTTGGTATTGCATGATGGATAAGTACCTGCCTGTATTTCTCAGCATTGAGGACACCATTAATCCTGCCCAAAACACCAAAGCTCAATTTGCTGAAATGCAGCCCCAAACTTGCAAGGAACCTCCTCCACCAAGCTTCACTGTTGCCTGCAGACACTCATTATTGTACCGCTCTCCAGCCCTTCAGTGAACAAACTGCCAAATATTTCACATTTTAACTAATCAGTCCAGAGCACCTGCTGTCATTATTTTGCACCCCAGTTCTTATGTTTTCGTGCAGAGTTGAGTCGTTTGGCCTTGTTTCCACATCAAAGGTATGGCTTTTTAGCTGCAATTCTTCCATGAAGACAACCTCTGGCCAGACTTCTCTGACCAGTAGATGGGTGTACCTGGGTCCCACTGGTTTCTGACAGTTCTGAGCTGATGGCACTGCTGGACATTTCGGAGGGAAGTAAGCATGATGTGTCTTTCATCTGATACACTAAGTTTCCTTAGCCAACCACTGCATCTACTGTACACAACGTTGCCCGTTTCTTTGTGCTTCTTCAAAAGCGCTTGTACAGCACATCTTGAAACCCCAGCCTGCTTTGAAATCTTTGCCTGGGAGAGACCTTGCTGATGCAGTATAACTTCCTTGTGTCTTGTTGCTGTGCTCAGTATTGCCATGGTGTAAGACCTTTGACATTAAACTGTCTTCTACATCCTTACCTTTGTAGCAGAGTTTGGCTGTTCCTCATCCAGTTTTAAGCCTCCTACACAGCTGTTTTTGTTTCAGTTAATGACTGTGGGCCTGATTCTGACCCGCTCGCTCGATGGTGCCTAAGTGCGCATGCGCATGACGGAGGGAGCTCCGTCTTGCGCACGCGCGAGACCCGGCGAGCGACGGGAATCCGTTGCTTGGGGTCTCGCACCAAAGGGGGCGTGCTGTCGATGGTGAGTGACAGCACGCCCCCTTTGGTGGGCTTGCCGGGGGCGTGGCTGCCAGATGGAGGCGTTCCCATGGGAACGCCTACCGTCTGGGTCCGGCCCCACTGACATCACTAGTGATGTCAGTGGGAGTGATTTTGGCTCTGATAGAGCCAAAATCACTCCTGGGCTTGCGGCAGCGAGACCCTACCACAGGGTCTCGTCGCAAGCCCGATGGTTGCAATGGTCAAGACCATCGCGACCATCATCATGGACACTCGCATATGCTATGGGTGGTAACCCACAGCTATGCGAGCGTCCAGTAGGCCGCTCCAATGTTAGGTAGGAGGGCCCTGATTCAGAGCGAGCGCTCTGGTCAGAGCGTCCGGCTCTGAATCAGGCCCTGTGTTTCAACCTATATATGAAAATAATGATCATTATCACTATTTGGTATGATTGGTTAATCATACACCTGATCATAATTCTACAAAATCCCTGACTTTGTGCAAGTGTACCTAGAAGAATTGATGCTGTTTTGAAGGCAAAGGGTGGTCACACCAAATATTGATTTGATTTAGATTTCTCTCATTCACTTTGCATTTTGTTAATTGATAAAATAAACTATTAACACTTCTATTTTTGAAAGCATTCTTACTTTGCAGCATTTATTCCACACAGTACTGTATATATATATAATATATGGAGGCGCAAATTCTATTTTATCTCGTAACTTAACCTAGCCAGCAGTGTTCAAGCACTAGAGGGTATGTTATGTACAAGTTGATATACATGGAACAGGAGTACCAGTGTTTTTGTTTGTTGGATGTCTCTAACATGGAGACCTGTTTTTGTAGCCTCATAATGGAGTGAAAGTGGAGAAGTCACAGCACTCACCAATGCTTACAGCTGCTGATCCTGGTAATAAATCTGATGTAAGTTGATGTTACTTGTAAAATTAAAGTATTTTGCTTACTTTGTCCTGTATTGCTGTAAATAGTAGTTTTTGTTGTACAAAATGTATAGCATGGTCTACTCTGTCATTGTCTCTTGAAAACTGTGTTCCACAATTATATCTCTTTAACACCAAAGTCCCAGGTCTGACCCGGGATTTGGAACATGTTTCCAACCCGGATCAGACCCGGGACAGTGCCCTTTTACACCGCGGCATGGAACCGGGCATAGCCCGGGTCGGCACCATTCAGACCGGAGCTGGGTCAGCACTGATCCGGCTCTTCGGGCGCAGGTGAGCAGTGCTTCTTCCCCTCCCTCCCCCTCCCCGACCCTCTTACATCACTCTGCAGCAGTCCAGAGGCAGGGAGGGCGGGTGGTCTGCGCTGCTCCGTGCTGGTCGGCCCGGCCCCCGGTTGCAGTGGACGTTTGGAGATGATGCCATCTCCAAGCGCCACTGAAGTCGGCCAATCGGGCGGCATGCGGCACGATCCGGGTCATCGCCGGATGGCGCCGTTTACACTGCAGGGTGACACGGGAACGACCTGTGGTCAACCCTGCAAATTACCAGAGTTGGATCCCCGTGTCCGTGTAAAAGGGGTTTTAGAGATGTGTGAAATTGTTTCAGAGTGGCTTGTCCAAACATTTGCGGAGGTCAAAAATTCATTAAAAACTTCATGGATTTTTTAATTCAAGTAAGGTAAACAGGTTTAACATGTTCAAGCTTGTATAGTATTTTTAATGTTTTTCCATGCAAAAGGATAATTTAAACATTGAACTCAAAGTAATGTTTGCTTTTTGGATGAAGAAAACATTAGCTATATATAAAAAAGTAGCCATCTAGGCAGAAAAGGCAACAATTATGTTTTATAGATTGCATTAATGTGTTTTAGCTGCAGAAAATCAGAAATCTCAAACGTTGAGCTCATGTTAATGGCTTAGTAGTTGTAAAATACATACCACTAGGGTATAATCAAATGAAATGTTGGTTTTTAGAAAACTGCTTCAGTCAAAAGTTCAAGTTGGGCAAACTGGGACAACTTGATTTAGCTTCGGACTGATTAGAAGAGCTGGAGCATCGCTATCCAGATATTCCCAGAGCTGGATTTAAGTTAAACTTACACAAAAGGTTCTTGTGCTTCCATAAGCAAACTACCTTGTGCTGTGCTCCCAACACCACTTTCCCAGCAAAGCACCCATCACCGCACCCCTCACCCAGCACAGCACCCCTCTCCCAGCACAGCATCCATCACTCTAATCCTCACCCAGCACAGCACCCCCCTCTCAGCACAGCACGGTGTCAGCACCCCTCACCTGACCCAGCATCCCTATCCAAGCTCAGCACCCCACCCCCCCTCACCCAGCACAACACCCCTCACCTAACACCCCGGCCCTCACCCAGCCAAGCAACCCTAGCACAGCACAGATCACAGCACCCACCACCCCTCTCCCTGCACAGCACGATGGCACCCCTCACCTGACCCATCACCCCTTCCCCAGCACAGCAGCATTCTCACCCAGCACAACACCCCTCACCAGCACCCCGGCCCTCACCCAGCACAGCACCCCCCTCACCCAACACTGCACAGTGTCAGCACCCACCCTCACCCAGCACTCCTATCCCAGCAGAGCACCCCTTTCCCAGCAGTAAACACCAGAGCACCCCGGCCATCCTCTTCCAGTTCCAGACTTACTTTACTTGAGCGCAGCTTGCAGAGCCGCCCGATTCGAGGTACAGCAATCCACAGGCGGCTGACTCACTTTTCCTGGCTCAGGTTGGCAGGTCACGTCCCATGTCCCAGAGGCGGTAGGGCGTACACACGAAAGCAGTAGTGGGCGTCTCTATGACGGTTGAGCAGTTGCAAACATTAGCATATATTCATAGCAGAACTGCGTGCGTAATCACAGATGCGTTCGCAATAGCTATCCGTAGTGAATCAGGCCTTATATCGTTTGTTCTGGGGTTTCAAGGGAAATCGGGACAATCATCGCGTCGTTTGCACATCGTCTGGTGTGTACACAGCTTAAAGCGGCCCATACATAGTGCGATTATGCAGCCGATCCGACTGATTGGTGCGACTTGGCTGCAACATCGCACTGTGTATGGGGCTGATGTCGTACAAGGCGCACTCCTGTGGGGTCGTACAGCGCATCTCCTGATCATACTGCAAAACCGGTCGATCAGGTGATGCGATGTGCAATCCCATGCAGTGCTATGCGGCTGAGGCAGGGGGGAGCTGGCATATCGGGCGGGCGGCCACCCGATCGCACTGGGTGTGGGGACCTCCAGATATGTCGGACGTCGGATTCCCTGTCGCCGCGCACCGTGTATGGCCGGCATAAGACTTTTGTTGAATCAGTCACCCAATAGTTCCGTCTAGTTGTTGAACTGCAATACTGTTATTAGAGTAACTCATGCTGACCTGCTTATCATCCTATTCCTCTGTAGGTTATTAGCACAGAGACTACAAATATAAATTATCCAGAAGAGAAGCTATTACCGAATCAAGAGATCAGCACGTCGTCGCCACCCAGGTATTAAATGTTTTATTGGTAGATCATCACATTGTGTATCATAAAGGATGGAGCCAGGATCAGCACACTCGAAGAGCACTGGCCTGTGGTGCAGCAGTAGGGCTGTAGCAGTATCATTTGCAACTTGGCCTGAGAAACCCCAAGGACCCTTGCTTCAATTATTATGCTTTTGTTTTAGCCCCCCTCCAAAGTCCTCCCTCACCTGGTGATGCTACATAGAGGGATCAGATGCCGACTGCTGGAAATATAAGTACTTGTAATCTGCACTATAACTGGTTACTAGCACTGATGTAGCTTCTTATTGGGTGAACTAGGCAGCCAATCACCATTCAGTATTTAGTATGAAGCAGCAATATATCATTATTCAGGTTTAGTGCAGGATACCAGTGCTCCCTTTAATCTCTGCATCTAGCAGTGTATGGGTATTGTGGCAAGGAGGGGGTATATAGAGATCTCTGTTCAGACTTTAGCACCAGGGTCCCTATGCTGTAATGCCATTGTCACTGGATACATTCATAACCGTTGTCCATCACATTTTGAAATTAATTGCAGAGTTCTAATGCTAGTGTGTAGGTAAGAAGATGTAATAAATAACTTTAGACTATTCTTTATTAAGAACAAGTATATAATAACACTTCCCCCAAAAGGTTATAGTTGTTGCTAAATATTGAGAACGTTGCCAGTATCTCTCGCCATTTCTGTGTCACTATAGGGGAGATGCATCAAACCTTGGAGAGAGATAAAGTGGAGTAGTTGCCCAAAGCAACCAATCAGCTTCTGCCATGTCATAGACTGTGCTAGATATTTGTGCTATATATTTGATACACCAATCAGTTAGAAGCTGATCAGTTAATTATCGCTCTCCAAAGCTTGATACATCTTCTCTATATATGTAAATTGATAGGAGGGAGTAATCATAAATTATCATATCATCATGTGATATTATACATGTGCTCCAGGTTGTCTCTCTTGGATTATTTTGTTCTAAAGGACTGTTCTCCGGGGATTGCCATCGGTGGGGTGTCAATCAATGGTCACCATCGATGATTCCAACGGTGGTTACCATCAATAGCACAAAAACCATCTCTGGTGAACCATCAATGGTTTGCACTCCGTGATGGCCACCGCTACCATGGGCACGGCGGGCAACGGGCCAATCAGAAACGAGAGTGGGGCTAAGTAAATTAAAAAAAACATTGGGTCCTACTCGGTCATCCATGGCAGAAAACCATTGGCTCTCTGCCATCGATGGCAAAACCATTGGCAGGTAACTATCGATGGTTGTTAACTATCGATGGTTGATGGCCATCCCTACTGTTTTCCTGATGACAAAACGTGCTGAGCTCACTGATGCTTTGATTTCCTGTAAGAAAAGACCACAAAAATGGCCTTGTGACCATAGCACGGACAAATGTTCATCGTGTTGCATTTATTTTTCCAGAAATGCTACCGAAGACGCAGCCTTAACCCTTACTACTAAGCATTTGGGTAAAACGCCCTTGTCTGTGATTGATGATATCACCTGGAGTAAGTGGCAATATCTCCAGAAGGAGCTGTCGTACAGGACGAAGGCTGCGTTCCACAAACGTACCAAGGAACCAGAAGTAAGTGGTTCCTCATATTGGCTTTTATTGTCATGTTTTCCCAGTTTTGTAAAATGTAATTTCAGCAATTAACTTCAACAAACCCATACAAATAAGAGAGTGGCTGTTACAATTGGCAAGTAAAGTACTGTCAGTACTCAGCAAGAACAGTTGTGAATATTAAATGTATAAAGGTCTATTTATGAAAGGGAGATATGACCTCTCCGTATCTATCAAAGTGTTAATGCTGGTGATAGACGTCGCTGTGCATTTTCCCTTTATATGAGTTAAAAACCCAGCTGCATTGCACTTTTTATTACGTTTGGCCTGGGGCTTATCTGCAACATTCCGCTCCGAGTCATGGAGCCCATTCAATCTTTCTATCGCTGGACATCGATGATCTGTCAGGAAATCGGGGAAATACAACATGTTAAAAATCCCAGACTTGCCGATTCCGACCACTTTTGGGTATCAAGGAATCGAGATTGTCCAACATGTTGGATTTCTCTGATCCCCCGGCGTCAACAGAACGGGGAATTTCCTTGATACAAGCTAGAAATATTGGCCCAATTAGACGGGAGCATCATGTCATCGGCCTGCAACCTACCCTGGGACACCTTCTTTGGTCACTGCTGCTGAATCCTTCGGACAGATGTGATAAAATAAATATTGTGATAATTACTGTTTAGTGTATGTGAAATATGTTTATTGTATTATGTGATTTTATGTAAATTTAAATATTGGTATATGCCATTTAAATGTGTATTAATTGACAGTGCCTTGAATACTTCTTGTTGTTATTTATTCTGGTGATAAATATTGCAATCTCTCAATAGGCTTGCATTTTCTTTATCAGGACTGCCCTGACAGAGGGTGTGATCCAGCAAAGATCGCAATTGCTAAGCTGCACGCAGGCTATAGTATAGATATGATGTATGCACGCAGGCAGCTTTGCAATTGCAATCCTTGCAGATATGGTAACGCACAGGCGGCATTACGTTTCCTGCTGCATTACTTATCAGAGCTGCGTTGTCCAATGCAGCATCGAATGCTCTGCGGAACATCGGCCGGTTAAGGTGACACACAGGGTCACCCAAGCCTGCCGCCACAGATGAGAGGAAGAGGCCAGGAAATGCCCCCCCCCCCCCCCCAACGACGACAACACGCCCCCTTTTCGGGAAACTGAGGCCATCGCCGCCCACTCCCCGCCCACAAACAGCAGCAGACTGTCAAGCAATGAGGGTCTGCGTGCGGGATCGCAGACCCGTTCTGCACTTGCGCAAAATGGGTCAGGCACCTGCGCAGATTCTCGATCATCAGGAATCTGCGTTCACTGCTGAATAAGAGTTCATTGTCCACCTTCCACTATGAAAATGTTGCCAAACTACCATAATAAGTATAATTTTAGGGTCCTCACAATTCCATTGGTTCCTCAGGGGGGCCGTGCTTTAGATCTGCAGAGAGGCATTTGGTTGCTATTCTAATCAGATCACAATTGATCTCTTGGTGCAATAACTTGCTTGTACCTTTAGAGGACCACGGCTGAGCTGATAGTGACGGGAAAAGCAGAGTGCTGCGCAGATACTGTACCTTGAACACTTGGATCTGTACAATCTACAAGAGTCGTCAAATGACATACAGGTCCAGTTGAACAAATGCGTTTCCAGGTTAAACTGCTTTGTACAGCCTACACAGTACTTAGGACTTCAGCAGAGGACGCTAATGTGGTCGCAACTGCGATTTTGCACGGAACACAGCTGCGAAAATATGCTAATGCCTGCCGAAGCACAGCCGGCATAAAGATGCCCACTGCTGCCTTCTCATATCTGTCCAATGTCACTCTCCTGTGTAAACATCGGTACCATCGACGCACATCAAGCAGTCACGCCTGTATGGCAGGTCTGACCAGCCGCAAACACTGCAGTTCCCCTGACACGCAGAAAGCTCTCATGCTCCGACTGCAGTCGCAATGGCTAATTTATGCACGCCCATGAAACGCCGTTTAAACGGAGAGGGACGTCTGTGTTTACCTAACCTCCCCCTGGTTACCTCCCGCAAATGCTCACCACATGATCCACATGGATCCTTTGTGAGTACGTAATCGCAAAGCAATTGCGACACGTGCGCCATGTAACATGCACGGATGTGCAATGGCAAATAATTGCTCGATCTGTGTAAATATATCTGCATTGCGTCCCCTGCTGTATCAAGCCCTTAGATCGTTTATGATGGACAATTGTTGAATAGTAACAAGCGTCCAATCATGTATTGGTCTTATGAGAACATGGCTAGGAATATGTCTAATGTAAGCGATTACTTTTGGCCGGGAGGCCCCAGTGAACCTCCCCAGGCTCACCAGTTATATATAAATGCTGCCATGGAAACGTAACGTATATGAAAACAGTCTCTAGCAGACTAATAAACTCTGAACTAAACACACAGAACTGAAAGCATAAAAAAAAGGAATTGCACCCTCCACTTTCATCTTACGCAGAATAATTCCTAAATATGTTTTCTTCTGAAAAATGCTTCAGCGATTGTTATATAATGTTTCTTCAAATATTAGGTTGCAAAAGAAGTTAAGATCAGCTTTCTATTGAGATTGCCAGTGAGCACAGTTAAATCACCACTTACAGAAGAATCGCACCATTTTCTGTCTCGACTTGAAGCTCTCGATGAAGAAGCCACTGATCCCCTTACTCAGGTAGGAATAATGTATTCCAATGTACCATTACGGAGGAATACTACATGAATAAAAAGTGCTGCTTTGTAACCTGCGAATAAAACTGCTGTTTGTGCCAGTGAAATGCGTTGACGGGCGCAGGCTCCGTTTTGTGAGAGCGATCCGTATGCGGCTTTGCATCAGTGATTGCCGCACATTTTTTTTATAGATAACCATAGGCTTTATAAGGACACAGTTATCCTCTCAGTGCTCATTAGGAAAATTTGCTGGTACTGGTAAAATATATTTTATCTTGTGATTGGAATAGCTGGGACTATGGTGGTTTTCTTGACTGAATAGAGGAAATGCTAATTTTTTTTAGTTTTATTTTGTAAATAATTTTTATTAGAATTTTCAGTTGAGAGGAGAATCCCTCATTTACCTCTTAACTGTAAAGGTGCATACACGCATAACGATTTTGTAACCAACGATTTTCTGTCAGATTTTCCCTTGAAATAGTGAACGATTCTTTGAAGTGTACTGAACGATTTTTTTGAACGAATGATGTTCCTTCCCTTAATGAAAATCGTCATGTTGGACAGTCTGAAATGGACGATGAACGATAACTACAAACTACAAATGGGAGTGCGCTTTTGTGATTATCGTTCATCGTTATAACTCATAAACTGAACGATTTTTTTGAACGATAACGACGTCATTATCGACAAATCGTTCAAAAAATTGTTACCTGTGTATGCACCTTAAATCCTAAAAAAACTTGGAAGGAAGAAAAGGAGAAGAGGATGTAAATATCATTTTATACTATTCCGAAGAAACACAATACAGGTTGAGTCTCCCATATCCAAATATTCCGAAATTCGGAATATTCCGAAATACGGAACATTTTTAGCATGACTGAGAAAGTGAAACCTTTGCTTTCTGATGGTTTAATGTACACAAACTTTATTTAAAGCACAAATTATTAAAAATACTGTATAAAATAACCTTCAGGCTGTGTGTATAAGGTGTATATGCAACATAAATGAATTTCATGTATTTACATAAACTTTTTTTGATGCACAAAATTATTAAAAATATAGTATAAAATGACCTTCAGGCTATGTGTATAAGGTGTATATAACACATAAATGCATTCTGTGTTTAAATTTGGGTCCCATTCCCAAGATATTTCATTATTTTATGCAAATATTCCAAAATACGGAATATTCCGTTATCCAAAATACCCCTGGTCCCAAGCATTTTGGATATGGGAGACTCAACCTGTAATAAGTGTAAGAAACAACAAGTACCGCTGCACGAAAATACAATTTCACTGAAACCATATACCAAAAAGCCCTAATTAACAGTGTGGGATCTAAGGGTGTAAATAGGAAGGGCCACTTCAATAAAGAGACGAGAGGGGTAAAATGGGGAATGGGAAAATCAAGAGAGAGGGGGGAGGGCCGACATATCGGTTGGGCACACATCGCTCAGTGTGTACCCAGCTTAACTGTCACTTTACAGGCTGTGTTTGAAAAAATGTCAGGAGCTGATTGTTTGGAACTTTATCTCTCTCCAAGGCTTAGTACATAGATCCCGTAGACCACAAAGTATTCATATACAGTACCTTGCAAAAGCTTTCACCCCCCTTGGCCTTTTACCTTTTTTTGTTACATTACAACCTGTACATTTTTAATTTTTTTTATCTGAATTTTATGTGATGGATCTGCACAAAATATTCTAATTTGGTATAGTGAAAAAAATATATAAAAAAGAATCTTTATTAATAAAATGCTGAAAATTGGCATGTGCATATGTAATCACCCCTTTTCTATGAAGCCCCTCAAAAGTTCTAGTGCAACCAATTACCTTCAGAAGTCCCATAATTAGTGAAATGAAGTCCACCTGTGTAAAATCTAAGTGTCACATGATTTGTCAGTATAAACACGCCTTTTCTGAAAGGCCCCAGAGGCTGCAACACCACTAAGCAAGAGGCATCACACCATGAAGACCAAGGAGTTCTCCAAACAAGTCAGGGACAAAGTTGTTGAAAAGTACAATTCTGGGTTGGGTTATAAAAAAATATCCAAATCTTTGATGATCCCCCGGAGCACCATCAAATCCATCATCATCCAATGGAAAGAACATGGTATAACAACAAACCTGCCAAGAGAGGGCCGCCCACCAAAACTCACAGACCGGGCAAGGAGGGCATTAATCAGAGAGACAGCACAGAGACCAAAGGTAACCCTGAAGGAGCTGCAGAGTTCCACAGCAGAGACTGGTGTATCTGTGCATGTGACCACAATAAGCCGTACACTCCATAGAGCTGGGCTTTATGGAAGAGTGGCCAGAAAAAATCCATTACTAAGTGATAAAAATAAGAAGACACTAAGAAGACACGATTTGAGTTTGCCAAAAGGCATGTGGGCGACTCTCCAAATTGAACTTTTCAGGAAAACGCTATGTCTAGCGCAAACCCAACACATCCCATCACCCCAAGAACACCATCCCCACAGTGAAACATGGTGGTGGCAGCATCATGCTGTGGGGATGTTTTTCAGCAGCATGGACTGAGAAACTGATTCGAGTCGAGGGAAAGATGGATGGTGTTAAGGGACTGATTCAGACCCGCTCGCAAGTGCTATGTGCTCGCAAGCAGGTCGATGTTTACCCCCTGCGCATGTGCCGCCTCCTGCGTGTGCGACGGGTCTCGCACCAAAACGGGGCGGCTGTCGATTGTGATTGACAGCTCGCCCCGTTTTGGAGGCGGGCAGTGGGGTGGCTGGACAAACAGAGACGTTCCTGAGGGAACGCCTGCCGTTTGTGGGCGGCCCTACTGACATCACTAGTGATGTCAGTAGGTGGACTTTCTGCTCTGTTAGAGCAGGAAGTCCACTGGGGCTTGCGATGGATGAGACCCTACCACAAGGGTCTCATCGCAAGCCCGATGATCGCGACGATCACCTGGCCGCTCGCAAAAGCTGTGGGTGGTTACCCACAGCTTAGCGAGCGGGACAGGAGGCCGGCACACAAAAAAAATGCCGCCCAGATTCAGAGCGAGCAAAACTTGTCTCAATCTGCCTGTGATTTGAGACTGGGACGGAGGTTCACCTTCCAGCAGGACAATGACCCGAAGCATACTGCTAAAGCAACACTCGAGTGGTTTAAGGGGAAACATTTAGATGTGTTGGAATGGCCTAGTCAAAGCCCAGATCTCAATCCAATTGAGAATCTGTGGTCAACCTTGATGACAAGCAGAAACCATCCAACATGAAGGACCTGGAGCAGTTTTGCCTTGAGGACTGGGCAAAAATCCCAGGGGCAAGATGTGGCAAGCTCATAGAGACTTATACAAAGCAACTTGCAGCTGTAATTGACACAAAAGGTGGCTCGACAAAGTACTGACTTTAGGGGGGTGAATAGTTATGCATGCTGAAGTTTTCTGTTATGTTGTCCTAAATGTTGTTTGATTCACAATATAAAAAAAACACAACTTCACAGTTGTAGGCATGCTCTGTGAATGAAATGATGCACACCTTAAAACAATCCATTTTAATTCCAGGTTGTGAGGCAACAAAACATGAAAAATGCTAAGGGGGTGAATACTTTTGCAAGGCACTGTTAGTCCTCTAGAAGAGGATCTGCAAGAACAAAAAGTCTCCAAAGGAAATAGGTGTTGTGGACCGGGGCAGGTGCGGAAGAGGAAGCTGTGGTTTTAACAAAAACAGGGACAAGGCAGAGTGTAGATTAGCTCTGCCAATTTCTATATCAACCAAGCCCTAGTCTGGGATGGTGAATATAGCAGGATACATTGGGGGAGATTCAATTGTTTAGCCAGCGGTGCCCGATAGCAATTCAATTGTTGCTCCTTCTGAGTGTGATGGCCGCCGATGCCGACATTTCTGCTCGCATCTTCAGGAGGGTGCGAGCAGAATGTGCGTGGAACCCATGGTTAGGGCAGCTAACCGCAGTTAGGGTTCCCTATACAGAACTTTAGATGGGTTTAGCCGTTTTATTGCGTTCCTTTCAAAATAGCTGCTGATCTGCATTTGAGTGCAGATCTGAATAAGGCCCATAGATCACAGCCCTGCCTCGTTTCCTGGTTAATCATAAAGAAGACTTTAATCTATTGGCAAGGACCACAGCCAAGTGGTTAAAATAAAGGACACTAACTCCTCGGAGGATTAGGACTTCCATGCCCACAGCCTTCAAAGTGTGGTGGATATAGGACCAGCCAGCCCTCTCTAAGGACTTATACAGGGAGGAATAATACTCTCTAAAGATGTTCCACTTTCTTAAATTACTTTTACGGTGTTTCTGTTGTATTGTCATTTTGACCAACTGTATTTTATTTAGGGAAGTGCAAGGAATCTACATGGAGCTCGGTTTGCCTGGCTGCGTTCAGTTTCCCAGTGGCTGCAGAATATAGAGGAGATGCTGGACAGGGCTGTCCTGTCGCGAGAGGAGGCTGCTTCAGAGCTGGCCATGTGTGAGGTGAGCCGGAGTGTTGATTTGCTAGGGTGGGTGTGGTATGCTATGTCATAATGTTGACATACATCGTGTCAACATGGTCATAATGTCTGCATTGACCATTTCGACATTTATCATGTAGACAGTGATGAAATGTCAATATATTAGATGTCGGCACACAGTATGGTCCCTGGTGGCTCAGCGGTCACTTACCTGCTCCCGACGGCTGTGGCAAGTCTAGCGTGTCTTTCGGGTCCCGGCGGTCATGTGATCATTACTTCCGGGTCAGACCTCTGATGCCGCAGCGTTTCGTTGAGTATTCCTCTCCTATCTCTAATCCCTACCACTAACTCTTCCTCTAGTGCCTAACCATAACACCCCCCACCCCATAGCCTTACCCTAACCCCCCCTGCAGCCTAACCCTACCTCCCCCCCTGCAGCCTCACCCTAAAACCCCCCACCCCTGCAGCCTCACCCTAACTCCCCCGCCACCCTGCAGCCTCACCCTAACTCCCCTCCACCCTGCAGCCTAACCCTAACCCTCCCCACCCTGCAGCCTCACACTAACTCTCCCCCAACCTGCAGCCTAACCCTAAGGCCAACATTCAATATCTTAAAAATGTTTGTGAATTCTTGATCTTTGTGGCTGTCTGTATATAGGGCCCGATTCAGAGCTGCTTGCAAGCGCTGTGCGCTCACAAGCGGCTCGATGGTTGCCCACTGCTGAGCGACTGAAGTTTAGTCGCTACGGGGCTCGCAACAAGACGGGGCGGCTGTCGATGTTGATTGACAGCTCGCCCCGTTTTGTGGGTGGGTAAGAGGGGTGGCCGGACAAACACAGGCGTTCCCTTAGGAACGCCTGGCGTTTGTAAGAGGGGTTACTGACATCACTAGTGATGTCAGTAGTGGACTTCCTGCTTTATTAGAGCAGGGAGTCCACTCGGGTTTGCGGCAGCTAGACCCTACCCCAGGGTCTCGTCGCAAGCCCGATGGTCGCGATTATCGCGATGGTCTCCTGGCCGCTCGAACAAGCTGTGGGTGGTATCCCACAGCTTTGCGAGCGTCCGGAGAAAAAAAAAAAAAAGAACGCCCTCATTCAGAGCGAGCGGCTGAATGAGGTCCATAGTCCAATGGTTATAATGAAGTATTGAAGTCAATATTTGGTTTACAACATTAGAAACATAACTATTCTGTACTTTGCCTCACATTTTTGCATTTCAGTGTTTCCATATTTCATTATCCACTTAACTTGACTTTTTTTTTTTTTGTTTACAAAAAGGTCATCAAGTATATATTTTTCTTAATTTAATCAAATTAAATAACATAGAATTTGACGGCAGATAAGAACCACTTGGCCCATCTAGTCTGCCCTCATCAACATGTTTTTAAAAATTGTACTGTACTTAAATATTTACTGAACCAGACGGCACGGTCACATCCCATGCGACTGCGCCAGTTAACTGGTAAAAACAGCTGAAGTAAATGTAATAACTCACATTTCAGTTGAGTGACTGTGCATTGGTTATTAACCTACTTCTTGGATTTGTCATTCACGAGATCTTGGAGGAGGGGTCCAAAAGGCAATTGTGAGATGATATGATTTGTGTCATCATGACCCCCCTTGCATAGAGCGTGAGCCTTGATAATGCAGTTTGCTCCATCGGGTCCTGCTTACCACTGCACAATGGGGCAACCTGTGCAGCAAAGGCATTGTCTGAGGCCGTCATTTGGGTCATTAGGCCAAGCCCACTTCACAAGTTAGATTGGGGTCCGGAAGGGTGGTCTACTGGCCAAGTAGTACTCCCCATAATGCTGCCAGTCACACGGATATCCAGGGAGAGTAGGCAAGTTACTATGTTAACTAAAATGATTTGTTTTCTCTAGAAACTGACGGAGGATTTACATACGCTCTCAGAAGAAATGGGGTATAAAACTGGATTTCTTTTACAACCAATTACCCATGAGGACGAGCATGCGGGTGTTCTAGCCCAGTGCTACAGTGACATAAGGGATTGGCTTATTCAGACTCATATTACTGTCAAGTCTAGATCCCAGCGAATGCAAGTGGAATTGGAAAAACATAATAACTACCAGGTAATGTTTAATCGTTCAGCTCATTTCTCTAAAAGACAACACCTCAGACTGCTTGTATTCACTAATGCAAAAGTTTTGGAAAAGTACAAGATTGGTGGGCGTATTCTGTAGACCTAACTCTGCAACTATACTGAGGGCCTGATTCAGAGATGGACGCAATTTTGATATTTACGCAGTTGAGCGATTATCGGTGATCTGCGCATGTGTCATTTCATCAGCGCACTCCGCTTGCGTCATTTCATCATCGCTGTCGCTCCTAGTGAGGATTTATTCGCAAACTGATTGACAGATAGGGAGCGTTTGTGGGCGTCACCAGAGGTTGGCAACTTAAACACAGGTGTGTGTCGCAATCATTTTCGGGACATACCTCAGCTCCGGCGACTCAGATCCGACAGCCATTCTGAGTAACTATAGGGTCACTCAGAGCTCTGATTATCGACTGGTCTATATCGAATACTGCGTATTTGATTGCAGTTATTTGGATTTGCGATGCCACCGATGTGCACAGCAGCCACGTACAAATTCGGAGCTGCGGTGGCATTACCGTACATCCCTGACACAGGCCCCGAATCGTTCATTTTACAGTCTGTTTCATTTAAACCCAAATACCTTTATTGTGTTTGTATGCAACAAAATCTATGCCAAAAATAAAAGTTGGTATTTATTAAACATATGCAAGTAAACTGTAAGGGGTAAATTTACTAAAGTGAGAGTTTTTAGAATTGGAGATGTTGCCCATAGCAACCAATCAGATTCTAGCTATTATCTTCTAAAAGGTGCTTGGTAAATGTTAAATAGAATCTGATTTGTTGCTATGGGCAACATCTCCACTTCTAAAAACTTTCACTTTAGTAAATATACCCCTAAAGGTGCATACACACACAACGATTTTTTTAATGATTATCGTTAAACGATATCGTTTTAACGATAATCATTTGAAAAAATCGTTCACTTTCTGAGTCAAACGATGAACGATTATCGTTCATGCGCGTTCACGTTTGTAGTTCAGTCAGACTTGTCAACTCAACGATTTTCATTAAGGGAATATGCAAAAATCGTTTGTAGTTCATAAAAATCGTTCATTACATTTAAATGAACATAGTAAATGAACAACTTTAGTAAACGATTTTAGTTAATTTTTTCAAGGTAGAAAATCGTTTACTAAAATCGTTCATTAACTCAATCGTTGTGTGTGTATGCAGCTTAAGAGTTTATTTTGTTAAAAAGATGAGGGGTTACTATCGTCATAAGGACAATGCCTAATACACATATGCAGAAATGAAAGTACTAAAGGGTCTCTTAGCGATATTCTCTGTTTCCTGTAGAAAGTGTCCCTTCTTTTTGCAGCACACGTTCACCGATATTTATGAAGTTCTCATCTGCCGGAGAGGTATTATGGTAACTCACCCCTCCGGTGAGGTTTTTCCCCGAGTTCCGCATTAGTGTTATGCTGTTGCAATATAATTTTCTTTGAGCGACTACATAATGTAGCCTTTCCTTTTAGTTGATGTCTTCTATGTGGTAGATCTTAGCATATTTCTTTTATGCTGTTTATACAATAGAAGGTTATTTCCTCTACTGTGTCTCTGCATTGGATTAGCACAGTGGTTCCCAACCTCGGTCCTCAAGGCACACTAACGGTCCTGGTTTATGGTGATATCCATGATTGTGCACAGATGGTTAAATCAAAATAACTGAGGTACTAATTAAGTCACTTGTGCTCAAGTATGGCTATCCCTAAAACCTGGACTGTTAGTGTGCCTTGGGGACCATGGTTGGGAACCCCTGGATTAGCATGCGCATGCACTTTATTTGCTCCCGCACACTTGGAGACATTTCTTCATGCAATTGATAGTTTGAGGAGCGAAGATCAGCCCTATTTCTTGCCAAAACGCAATAAAAATAGTTTTTCTCTGCTTGATAAATAGATTTCTTAGTAAGAAAACTTGAGACCTAGGCTTGTGCTATATACTACCAGGCATACACTATTCTAGCAATTAAAACTATTCCTCAGGAGAAATAGCAACCTATAGGATGTAAGAAGGCACTGCCCAACAGACTGAAATAGATGGTCAACAGAATAAGGTCAAGTATTTAGATTTACTAAGCATACTTCAAACCATCCTTGGCCATACTACGCCTTCATTAGGAGTGTTTTATTATATGTGCAATTGATGTTATTGAAGCACATAGAAACTATTAAAGGAAAAAAAATTCCAATTAAAAGGGTCGGTAAAAAACGCAAGTTAGTTTTGCGGACAGATTCTGTTTTTGCACTGTGCATGCTCCGAAGCAAAGTGCAGCCATCTACTGGTGGTTCAAAGCAGTACAGGGCTACATTTGCGTGAACATTTGGAGCCAAATTTTAAGTGCCCAAGATCCAGTGCAGCTTAATACCCAGTGTTTCCAGTCAACCCCAGTGGACTCAGGGAAAAGATTTAACATAAGTGTATGAATCCAAGTTTTATGTTGACAAATCTGAAAGCCTTTCTGACAGTCAAACATTATTTGCTGTTATTGGCCTATTGGCAGGAGTGCTAGGTCTGTCTTCCAGGTCTGCATGTAAAAGGTTGAGCCCTGATAATTTTTTTTTGTTTGTTTTTAAATTACAGAATGACATCCGGCAGTTATACGATGTCCTATTAAAAAAGAAAACGGATTTTATACAACTCTTGAGTAAGAGAAGCATGTGCGAAGCTGCTGAACTTCTCCAGGTGATAACAACTTATCTACATTCATTAAGCAGAGGTTTATGTGTTCTGAAATTCCAAATTGGGCTGAATGCAAATAATACTTTTCTACAGCTGATCAGGGAATGACAGAAAGGAAACTAGGGCGTGTCTTGTGTGACCTAGGTACATGTCTTGCATGGTTTGGTGACTGGGCTTATTAAATCCAGCTGGTAAATATTATGAGGTATGTTATCATGCAACTAAAAACTTTATTTTAATCTCATGACTGTTCTTTGCTTAAGCACGACCGAAGAGCAAACCTTTATTGCCACCCACCTCCCCCATTGCCCACTTGTAGGCAGAATAGACCTTTAGAAATAAAATAATAATAGCTATAGCCACCGCATTGCCCAGGTTCTCTGCAGGTCACCGGTGAAGTAGGGGTCTATGTACTAATCCTTGGAGAGAGAAAGTGGATGGAGATAAAGTACAAGCCATTCAGCTCCTAACTGCCATTTTCCAAACGGTGCAGATGTATGAAACACTGGGAAGTGATAAAGTGGGGAGTGATAAACGACCAACCAATCCGCTCAGTGCATCCGGAAGGTATTCACAACGCTTCACTTTTTCCACATTTTGTTATGTTACATCCTTATTCCAAAATGGAATAAATTCATTTTTGTCCTCAAAGTTCTACACACAATACCCCATAATGACAACGTGTAAAAAGTTTTTTTGAGATTTTTGCAAATTTAATTAAAAAAAAACACTAAGAAATCACATGTACGTAAGTATTCACAGCCAAAATTGAGCTCAGGTGCATCCTATTTCCACTGATCATCCTTGAGATGTTCCTACCGCTTATTGGAGTCCACCTGTGGTAAACTCAGTTGATTGGACATTCAGTTGAAAGGCATACACCTGTCTATATAAAGGTCCCACACTTGACAGTGCATGTCAGAGCACAAACTAAGCATGAAGTCCAAGGAATTGTCTGTAGACCTCAGAGACAGGATTGTCTCGTGGCACAAATCTGGGGAAGGGTACAGAAAAATATCTGCTGCTTTGAAGGTGCCAATGAGCACAGTGGCCTCCATCATCTGTAAATGGAAGAAGTTCGGAACCACTGAGCGATCGGGGGAGGAGGGCCCTAGTCAGGGAGGTGACCAAGAACCCGATGGTCACTCTGTCAGAGCTACAGCATTCCACTGTGGAGAGAGGAGAACCTTCCAGAAGGACAACCTCTGCAGCAATCCACCAATCAGGCCTGTATGGTAGAGTGGCCAGACGGAAGCCACTCCTTAGTAAAAAGCACATGGCAGCCCGCCTGGAGGTTGCCAAAATGCACCTGAAGGACTCTCAGACCATGAGAGACAAAGATTGAACTCTTTGGCGTGAATGCCAGGCGTTAGGTTCATCACCAGGCCAATACCATCCCTACAGTGAAGCATGGTGGTGGCAGCATCATGCTGTGGGAATGTTTTTCAGTGGCAGGAACTGGGAGACTAGTCAGGATAGAGGGAAAGATGAATACAGCAATGTACAGAGACATCCTGGATGAAAACCTGCTCCAGAGCGCTCTTGACCTCAGACTGGGGCGACTGTTCATCTTTCAGCAGGACAACGACCCTAAGCACTCAACCAAGATATAGTGGCTTCAGGACAACTCTGTGAATGTCCTTGAGTGGCCCAGCAAGAGCCCAGGCTTGAATCCAATTCAACATCTCTGGAGAGATCTAAAAATGGCTGTGCACCGATGCTTCCCATCCAACTTGATGGAGCTTGAGAGGTGCTGCAAAGAGGAATGGGTGAAGCTGCCCAAAGATAGGTTTCCCAAGCTTGTGGCATCATATTCAAAAATACTTGAGGCTGTAATTGCTGCCAAAGGTGCATCAACAAAGTATTGAGCAAAGGTTGTGAATACTTATGTACATGTGATTTCTTAGTTGTTTCTTTTATTATTAAATTTGCAAAAATCTCAAAAAAACTTTTTACACGTTGTCATTATGGGGTATTGTGTGTAGAAATTTGAGGACAAAAATTAATTTATTCCATTTTGGAATAAGGCTGTAACATAACAAAATGTGGAAAAAGTGAACGTTGTGAATACTTTCTGGATGCACTGTAGCTGTCATTTTTCATAGACAGCCTGTAACATGACAGTTAGGAGCTGAGTAGTTGGCCATTCATCACTCTCCACTATCACTTTCCAGAGCTTCATACATCTGCCCCACAGCCTGTAAAGTGACAGGAGCTGATTGGTTAGTACTATCTCAGGTTAATTGGCTCCTACCAGAAATTATCCCTAGTGTGTATGTGTGTGCATGTACATGTGGTAGGTAATATAGATTGTAAGCTCCACTAGGGCAGGGACTGATGTGAATGGCCAAATATGCTCTGTAAATCGCTGCGGAATATGTGTACCCTCTATAAATAACTGGTAATAAATAAATAAATCTCTGTACACTTTGGGGGTCATTCAGACCCACTCGCCAGCGGCAGTACGCTCGCAAGTGGGTCGATGTTCCCCACTGCGCATGCTCACGATGGAGGGAGCTCCGTCGTGCGCATGCGCGAGACCCGGGGAGCGAAGGCCTTTCCATCGCTCCAGGTCTCGCACCAAAGGGAGCGTGCTGTCGATGTTGATTGACAGCATGCCCCCTTTGGTGGGCGTGCCAGGGGCGTGGCGGCCAGACGGAGGCGTTCCCATGGGAACGCCTACCGTCTGAAGCCGGCCCCACTGACATCACTAGTGGGAGTGGGAGTGATTTTGTGGGAGTGATTTTTGTGGGAGTGATTTTGGCTCTGATAGAGCCAAAATCACTCTAGGGCTTGTGGCAGGGAGACCCTACCGCAGGGTCTCCGTTGCAAGTCTGATGGTCGCTATGGTCAAGACCATCGCGACCATCTTTTTGGCCACTCGCATATGCTGTGGGTGGTCACCTACAGCTATGCGAGCGGCCAGGAGGCCGCTCCATTTTCATGGAGGAGGGCCCTGATTCAGAGCGAGCGCTCTGGTCAGAGCGTCCGGCTCTGAATCAGGCCCTTTATCTCTATCCAAGGCTTAGTACATATAGTAGACCCCCAAAGTCTTACTATAATACCCAGTAAGCAGATACAGTGGTGATCCAGGTATTCACACTCCTGACAATGTGCCTCTGTCGGGGTTCAGCCTAGGATCAGCCATCTCTTACCTCCACGCCGGCTTCCCCTGACTTCTCATGCGGTCAGACGTCTGGTGCGGTGACGGGTGAGGTGTTGAGCATTCTGCCTTAGGCGCTTGCAGAGGCTTTGTGTGTCGGGGATTGGAGTTCCCGTCATGGGCGCCGCCATGTTAGTTCCTCTCATGTGACAGTATCTCAACCAATGGGAGATTGGTCTCGGTCAGCTGACGCTGTGCTCCTATCATCTGCTACCCTTGGGTATATATCTGGCTCCAGGACTCCGGGAAATTGCCTGATCAATGATTGTCACTCCTAGTGAACTACTAGAGTCCTTGTTCCAGGTTCCCTTGGTTCTCGCGTCTAGTCTCCAGTGTCTCCTTTGAGCAACAGTGCGACCAACACCTCTGCCTGTGTGCAAATTACCAGTGTCTTCCGGAGCAGCAGTGCGATTAACATCTTTGCCTGAGTGCTTCACATCCAGTGATAGTGCGGTTACATCTCTGCCACTCCCTGTGTACTTCTCGAGTGCCATCCCATGGTGAAAAAATTGTTCTTCAATAAGCCACTCTCTGTGTACTTCTCGAGTGCCATCCCGTGGTGCAAAGTGCGCCTGCACACCACTTCCAGTGTGCTTCTCAAAGGCCATTTCCTAGTGTACTCCCCAAGTACCATCTTCTTGTGAAACCCCTTGTGTAACAATGCCTTTGTTAGGCACTTCCCCTGGGCCATTGATATCTTGAGTCTCTGGGCCTGATCAGACCCGGATCCTATTTGCAGACGGTCGTTCATAAAAAGGGGCCGGCTATTTAAATTGTGCGCTCGCTCATTGCGGTTTGTTGACGCCTCTATGTCTGAGCGAGCGAACGAAAAATGTGCTCGCTATTTTGTAAAGACGCCCCTTTGCCGTTCGCATCACACGTCATCTCCGGTATTTATTTGATTAATCGGGTACATCAAAAGGCATCTGAACTGCTCGCAGTGCTTGTGGTAGGTTTTTCCTACCGCAATCACTGCGAGCAGTTCAGGCTAAAAGACAACCAAGTGATGTGGTCGATGACGCTCCTTTACTAATTATGCACTCCCATTAAACGCCCTTTTGACCGTTAGGCACGCCTGCGTTCGGATCTCCACTCCACCGTTTTCAAGCACCTTCCCCTGTTACCACCCACAAACTGTACATTCTGTCAATCAAATTAGCAGCCCCTCGCTGTTTTGCGAGCGCTCAATTTCCGACCGCAATGACTGGTTTGCGCATGTGCATTACGACCCATACGCATGCGCAGTTGTGCGAACATCGCTCAGAGCGAACAAGTCGCCGCTTACGAGCGGCTCTGAATCAGGCCCTCTATTCCCACGGATCTTGGATACCTGGTCAAAGGACCGTGACCTGCCTGCAGGGTGCAGCTATACCCATATCCATATGGAGGGGTCACTGGTGAACACCTCCCTGCAGGTTAGACTCCGCACCATTGACCAGGTCTCGCCAACGTACAAGATATGTGGATGAAGAGTTCTTATATCCAGGCCTCTCACCCTGACTTCTTCCCTAAACTCAAGACCACAACGCCAAACCTGACAGCCTCTTTTTACATTGTTGTGTCCAGTGCGTTGGTGACAGTCAAGAAGGGTTTGGAGAAACGAAGAGTAAGTGGAAAAGCTGGCTAAAGCCTATATCACTTTTACATTTTTATTAAGTTGGTCAATATAAAGAATACTTATTATTGTTCCACTCGCCCTACATTCTACAGCCCATGGTGAATTAGTCACATCACTTATGGCAGAGGTGTTCCTGATGATTCGTTATGAATGGAAACCTAAAAACACACTACAGAAGTGTAAAAGTACGTTAGTAGTACGCGATAGAATATGTCAGCAAATTAATGTATGTGCTTTTATTACCTCAGGAAGCTGCTGCGTACGAGACAGAACTTCAGAACTTTGAAGGCCAAGTATCATCTCTCATAGAGAGAGGAGAGAAACTTTCAATTCCCATATGTTCTAATCAGGAAATTCACAAACTGGAGGTGAGAATACAAGATGCTTGGCAGATATGTTTTACTAATACAGAGTATCCCAGGGTGGTCTAGAGCATTAACACATATGTATCTGAAGTCCCCAAGAATAGTTTTTCAGCATGTCCCAAACTTTTGCACCTGTCCAAAAATATGACATCTGACTCTTTGCTGCCAACTAGTGGCTGTTTTGTGTAATGACCACGCTTCCTGAGTATTGAAGTGTTACCGATGTAGACTTTTCTGCATATTTTTCTTAAAGAAACAATATGTATTATTTTAGGATGTCCTGGATGATACTTGGCAAATTTTTCGAACGAAACAAACTGCATGTTATAGTGCAACTGTTAGTAAGTCACAGATGGACACACTGCTGCGTGGGGTATCTGGACTATTGTCTCTCGGGAAAGAAAAGATTGCAAGAAGTAAAGGATACCGCTGCCGAAGCAAAGAAAGCCTAAACTCCCATGTACAGGATCACAAGGTATGTCTAACTAGCAGTGATATACTGTAATTGATATGTAATGTCACTATAAAATGTCCTTTGTAATTTATTCCATTTTATGGTTGACTAAAAGAATGGGATTCTTAGTAATAAGCTTTGTTGTTAAAAGGAGATGCACAGGGGGAAATGTTTCAAGCCTTGGAGAGAGAAGAGCACAGGTGGTTAAATCAAATTGACTGAGGTGCTAATTAAGTCACCTGTGCTCAACCATAGATAACTCTAAAATCTGAACTGTTGGGGAGTCTTGAGGACCGTGTTTGGGAACCTCTGTCCTAATATCATCTGATGCTGAACTTAAATTCTATCATGTTCTATCCCAGAGGGTCTCAATCTCGGTCCTCAGGACCCCACACAGTTTACGTTTTCCAGGTCACCCAGCAGGTGCACAGGTGTATTCATTACTCACTGACACATTTTAAAAGTTCCACTGGTGGAGCTAATTATTTCACTTGTGATTCTGTGAGGTTACATGGAAAACATGTACTGTTTGGGGTCCTGAGAACCGAGTTTGAGAACCTGTGTTCTATCCCAAGGTAATATAGGAAGTTTGCACATATTCAAGCCTTCTAATATATAGAGCTTGTCTGCTATGTGTATACACATATACAAGTATGGAAACTTATATCCAAAATGTATAATATCCAAAACGTTTCAAAATCTACAAAATAAAGAAATATTTTCTGTATGGTTCTCAAAATTAAGGAAAACAATTCTTATTAATTAAACAATTATTAACTATAACTATTCTTGATAAAATATGAGCTGCCTGTGCATATCAAGACCAGTAATAATTTGTTTTGATTTTTATAAACCTAAGCAGGAACCTGCTGATAAGAGGCAGGTTATTAATGAGTTAATCTTCTTATACAGTTTTAACAGTTTACTGACCTCATTCACCACTCTTGATCTCTCTTCTAATCTCTCAATGTTCCCAAATGCTTGTTCCGGGTATTGCACCTATTTTTACTGGCAGGTGTGGGCAGGCTTATGTAGGATGTCGGCTTTGCTTGCTATTTTTACTTGTCACTAATTGATTGACATTATCTGTTGTGTTATATGTTTTCCTTGCTGTTCAAAAGCTGGAAGTGTGATAGCAGTGGAAATAGTTACAATCATGATAATTTCCAATGTTCATACATTGCTATTGTATGGAGTCATACCTTGCTATTGCTGTATGGTGTCATACATTGCTATTATTGTATGGTGTCATACATTGCTATTGCTGTATGGTGTCATACATTGCTATTGCTGTATGGTGTCATACATTGCTATTGTTGTATGGAGTCATACATTGCTGTATGGTGTCATACATTGCTATTGTTGTGTGGTGTCATACATTGCTATTGTTGTATGGAGTCATACATTGCTATTGTTGTATGGAGTCATACATTGCTATTGTTGTATGGAGTCATACATTGCTATTGCTGTATGGTGTCATACATTGCTATTGTTGTATGGTGTCATACATTGCTATTGTTGTATGATGTCATACATTGCTATTGTTGTGTGGAGTCATACATTGTTGTATGGTGTCATACATTGCTATTGTTGTGTGGTGTCATACATTGCTATTGTTGTATGGAGTCATACATTGCTATTGTTGTATGGTGTCATACATTGCTATTGTTGTATGGTGTCATGCATTGCTATTGTATGGTGTCATACATTGCTGTATGGTGTCATACATTGCTATTGCTGTATGGAGTTATACATTGCTATTGTTGTATGGTGTCATACATTGCTGTATGGTGTCATACATTGCTATTGCTGTATGGTGTCATACATTGCTATTGCTGTATGGTGTCATACATTGCTATTGTTGTATGGAGTCATACATTGCTGTATGGAGTCATACATTGCTATTGCTGTATGGTGTCATACATTGCTATCGTTGTATGGTGTCATACATTGCTATTGTTGTATGGAGTCATACATTGCTGTATGGTGTCATACATTGCTATTGCTGTATGGAGTCATACATTGCTCTCGTTGTATGGAGTCATACATTGCTGTATGGTGTCATACATTGCTATTGTTGTATGGAGTCATACATTGCTATTGCTGTATGGTGTCATACATTGCTATTGCTGTATGGTGTCATACATTGCTATTGCTGTATGGTGTCATACATTGCTATTGTTGTATGGAGTCATACATTGCTATTGTTGTATGGAGTCATACATTGCTGTATGGTGTCATACATTGCTATTGCTGTATGGAGTCATACATTGCTATTGTTGTATGGAGTCATACATTGCTGTATGGAGTCATACATTGCTATTGCTGTATGGAGTCATACATTGCTCTCGTTGTATGGAGTCATACATTGCTGTATGGTGTCATACATTGCTATTGTTGTATGGAGTCATACATTGCTATTGCTGTATGGTGTCATACATTGCTATTGTTGTATGGTGTCATACATTGCTATTGTTGTATGGAGTCATACATTGCTATTGTTGTATGGAGTCATACATTGCTATCGTTGTATGGTGTCATACATTGCTATCGTTGTATGGTGTCATACATTGCTATCGTTGTATGGTGTCATACATTGCTATCGTTGTATGGAGTCATACATTGCTATTGTTGTCATACATTGCTATTGTATGGAGTCATACATTGCTGTATGGTGTCATACATTGCTATTGTTGTATGGAGTCATACATTGCTATTGCTGTATGGTGTCATACATTGCTATTGTTGTATGGAGTCATACATTGCTGTATGGAGTCATACATTGCTATTGCTGTATGGAGTCATACATTGCTCTCGTTGTATGGAGTCATACATTGCTGTATGGTGTCATACATTGCTATTGTTGTATGGAGTCATACATTGCTATTGCTGTATGGTGTCATACATTGCTATTGCTGTATGGTGTCATACATTGCTATTGCTGTATGGTGTCATACATTGCTATTGCTGTATGGTGTCATACATTGCTATTGTTGTATGGAGTCATACATTGCTATTGTTGTATGGAGTCATACATTGCTGTATGGTGTCATACATTGCTATTGCTGTATGGAGTCATACATTGCTATTGTTGTATGGAGTCATACATTGCTGTATGGAGTCATACATTGCTATTGCTGTATGGAGTCATACATTGCTCTCGTTGTATGGAGTCATACATTGCTGTATGGTGTCATACATTGCTATTGTTGTATGGAGTCATACATTGCTATTGCTGTATGGTGTCATACATTGCTATTGCTGTATGGTGTCATACATTGCTATTGCTGTATGGTGTCATACATTGCTATTGCTGTATGGAGTCATACATTGCTATTGTTGTATGGTGTCATACATTGCTATCGTTGTATGGTGTCATACATTGCTATCGTTGTATGGAGTCATACATTGCTGTATGGTGTCATACATTGCTATTGCTGTATGGTGTCATACATTGCTATTGTTGTATGGAGTCATAAATTGCTGTATGGAGTCATACATTGCTATTGTTGTATGGAGTCATAAATTGCTGTATGGAGTCATACATTGCTATTGCTGTATGGTGTCATACATTGCTATCGTTGTATGGTGTCATACATTGCTATTGTTGTATGGAGTCATACATTGCTGTATGGTGTCATACATTGCTATTGCTGTATGGTGTCATACATTGCTATCGTATGGTGTCATACTTTGCTGTATGGTGTCATACATTGCTATTGTTGTATGGTGTCATACATTGCTATTGTTGTATGGAGTCATACATTGCTATTGTTGTATGGAGTCATACATTGCTGTATGGTGTCATACATTGCTATTGTTGTATGGAGTCATACATTGCTATTGCTGTATGGTGTCATACATTGCTTTTGTTGTATGGTGTCATATATTGCTATTGTTGTATGGTGTCATACATTGCTATCGTTGTATGGAGTCATACATTGCTGTATGGTGTCATACATTGCTTTTGTTGTATGGTGTCATACATTGCTATTGTTGTATGGAGTCATACATTGCTATTGCTGTATGGTGTCATACATTGCTATTGTTGTATGGAGTCATACATTGCTGTATGGAGTCATACATTGCTATTGCTGTATGGAGTCATACATTGCTCTCGTTGTATGGAGTCATACATTGCTGTATGGTGTCATACATTGCTATTGTTGTATGGAGTCATACATTGCTATTGCTGTATGGTGTCATACATTGCTATCGTTGTATGGTGTCATACATTGCTATTGCTGTATGGTGTCATACATTGCTATTGCTGTATGGTGTCATACATTGCTATTGTTGTATGGAGTCATACATTGCTGTATGGAGTCATACATTGCTATTGCTGTATGGAGTCATACATTGCTCTCGTTGTATGGAGTCATACATTGCTGTATGGTGTCATACATTGCTATTGCTGTATGGAGTCATACATTGCTATTGTTGTATGGTGTCATACATTGCTATCGTTGTATGGTGTCATACATTGCTATCGTTGTATGGTGTCATACATTGCTATTGTTGTATGGTGTCATACATTGCTATTGTTGTATGGTGTCATACATTGCTATCGTTGTCTGGTGTCATACATTGCTATCGTTGTATAGTGTCATACATTGCTATTGTTGTATGGTGTCATACATTGCTATTGTTGTATGGTGTCATACATTGCTATCGTTGTCTGGTGTCATACATTGCTATCGTTGTATAGTGTCATACATTGCTATTGTTGTATGGTGTCATACATTGCTATTGTTGTATGGTGTCATACATTGCTATCGTTGTATGGTGTCATACTTTGCTGTATGGTGTCATACATTGCTATCGTATGGTGTCATACATTGCTATCGTTGTATGGTGTCATACATTGCTGTATGGTGTCATACATTGCTATTGTTGTATGGTGTCATACATTGCTGTATGGTGTCATACATTGCTATTGTTGTATGGTGTCATACATTGCTATTGTTGTATGGTGTCATACATTGCTATTGTTGTATGGTGTCATACATTGCTATTGTTGTATGGAGTCATACATTGCTATTGTATGGAGGCATACATTGCTGTATGGTGTCATACATTGCTATTGTTGTATGGAGTCATACATTGCTATCGTTGTCTGGTGTCATACATTGCTATCGTTGTCTGGTGTCATACATTGCTATCGTTGTATGGTGTCATACATTGCTATCGTTGTATGGTGTCATACATTGCTATCGTTGTATGGTGTCATACATTGCTATTGCTGTATGGTGTCATACATTGCTATTGTTGTATGGTGTCATACATTGCTATTGTTGTATGGAGTCATACATTGCTATTGTTGTATGGAGTCATACATTGCTGTATGGTGTCATACATTGCTATTGTTGTATGGTGTCATACATTGCTATTGTTGTATGGTGTCATTCTACACTCACATATTATAGTCTTGTACAAACAGAAAATTTTTGCAGATTTTACCAATTGCATCTTCACCACAAATCGTACCCCAATCTTCATTGTGCCAGAGAGAGCATTGGCACCCCCCCCCTCCTAATTTTTAACTAGGTATATAAGATAATGCACCTGAAAAAGGGACATGGCCTCATGGGGAAGGGCCAGGGAAGAGATAAGGGAGGCCAGGAGACGCTGGGAATAAAAGAAGAGGAAGCTACAAGTGAGAAAGATAATAAACAGGAAAATTGACAGGCCCAAATACAGTAGCGTCCCCTGCCCTGCGGTGCCCTGTGCCATGACACAGGTCGCAGTACTTTAGTTACGGCCCTGCCAGGAATTGCTCCTATTTATCTTTTGATTGACTCTTTACTCTGAATCAGACCCACAGTTAGGGATGGCCATCGGTGGTTTTCCATCGATAGTGACATTGGTGATAACTATATCGATGGTACAATAACCATCTGTGGTGAACCATCGATGGTTTGCACCACTCGACACCCACCGCTGCCAGGTGCCTGGCAAGCCGCGGGCCAGAGGGAGGGACTAAGCTTCATGTTGGGAGTAGAAAATAAACCCATTGGGTTCCACTTTGCTATCAATGGCAGAAAACCATCGACCATCGGTAGTAAACCATCATTATTTGTAAACTGTCAATGGCCTTCCCTACCCACAGTATACAGCAACAACACAACTAGACCCAGAGGGCTGATATGTATATGTCAGCAGAAGGCATCCAGTTTTTAGGTATTCATTTCTATTAGAATGCAGTTCCACCACATCTTATGACATAGATTCTTAAATGTTTAAATATAATTATTAATGTCTTCCTATCAAATGCCATAAATTGAGTTTTTTGTTTTTTCCTAAATCTACTATTTAAGCACTGCTAGTTTGTATTAATAAGTTTATATTTAGCAATTCCAGCTACTTTTCCAAATTTGGAAATTAGCAGCCTCTTATTGTTGCCGGGGGCCTTCTTACATGGCAGATTCTTATAGAAATACAGTGCACCCTAACATGAATAGAGTTTCCACTATACTCCCAATAGGGCATGGTGACACTTTAACCTGATCTAGCATTTACACAAGTCACGCCCCGGGCAGGCTGTATGTTTCTCACAACAGACCGTATTGTTTCTAATGGTTTTATCCTGTCCAGAGAATAATCTCCGACCACAGGGCCTAATTCAGAGCCGGACGCTATTTGCGGACGCTCGTTCTGAAAAAGGGACCGGATGTTTAAATAGAGCGCTCGCTCTTTGCGGTCTGTTGACGCCTCTGTCTGAATGAGTGAACGAAACATGCGCTCGCTATTTTGTAAAGACTCCCCCTGGCCACTCGCATCATACGTCATCTCCGCTATTTATTAGATTAATTGAGAACATCGAAAGGCGTCTGAACTGCTCGCTATTCTTGTGGTAGCATTTTCCTACCGCAATCATGCGAGCAGTTCTGACTAAAAGACAACCAGGTGACGTGGTCGATGACACTGCTTTGTTAATTATGCACTCCCACTAAACGCCCGTTTTGACCGTTTGGCACGCCTGCGTTCGGATCATTCCCCGTTTTCAAGCACCTTCCCCTGTTACCACCCACAAACGCCTCATCCTGTCACTCAAATTAGCAGGCACTCGCTATTTTGCGAGCACACGATTTCCGACCGCACTGACTGGTTTGCGCATGCGCATTACAACCCATACGCATGCGCAGATGTGCGAACATCGCTCGGAGCGAACGAGCGGCCGCTTACTAGCGGCTCTGAATCAGGCCCACTGTTGGGATTAGACAATGTGACCTGAATTCGGGCAGAAACTGAATGCTCTCTGGTGTAGTGTATTGCCAGCACCTAACTGCAGAGAGGAAGTGCCTGTAATATCCATGTGATTTTCCTAATGCAAAATGGTTCAAGTTACTGCATGTAAAATCTAAATGCAAATAATTCTGTTTTTGTTCTGAAACAATCTCACTATAAGCTGGGTGATCAGACAGGATCGTTGTTAGCCTACATCATGGGGGAGCTCACAGGAGCCTCAGTGATTCAGCCAACAAGTACTGCTCACTGTTGGGCTCTTTGTAAATGAGGTAGTGTCAATAACAAACAAATACAGGAGGTGGCACAATTATGTATGCGGAGTTGGCAACATTTTTAAACAATTTCCAGGGTCACACTAAGGGCTGTTGCATAGTTGAAGGTACGCCCATTTGCCGAGTGTACGGTATGTTGCATGAATTCATAATGCAAGCTCTAATTGCAGGAGATGCCAAGTTGTACCCAGTACAGTTGCTGAGTTGTACCGGGCTATTCTCATGTAGGCAAAGCTCACAGTGGGATTGCTCATATAATCAGCCTGGTTTGTGAGTTGCATGCAGCGCTGATGTGCTTGGAGTTGAGTAATATTTTTGCTGCTGCGCATGATGCAAAAATCTCTAAAGACTCATCCAGCGCATGCTACACGCTGCGAGTAAGCACAGAGTCGCAGTAACGAATGAGACACACAATGTTGGAAATGTATTGGGCGTTCCTGGCGGTGGCTGGGAAGTGGCTATAGAGATGCACGGAGATGTGTCTGTCTTATGGGCATTATGGGAGCGTCGTGAGGGCGTCGCAGAACTCAGGCGCTTAATTGCTTAGAATGGAGGCCGTACTCTGATGGAAAATCTGCGCCTAGCATGGGGCTGATGGTGCGACCTAGGGATGTGTCTGAAGACATCAAGTGGGTTTTCAGCGTCCAAAGAGCCTCAAAGTCGGCGTCTCAGTCCTTGCACATGCAGACGCATAGCTGTACACCAGGCAAGGGCTTGTACTGGTATTAGCATAAACTCGCACACACAACACCTGCAAAAGAGACATACAAGGACAGGGCATCGCCCGACTCAGAATCGGGCCCAGTGTTGGCTCTGCATAGCTGAATGGAAGAGTAAATGAGCCTGTTTGTAGGCATATCTTTAGCCCTTAGGGCCTGATTCAGGTTGGTTCTCAAGGCTGCGTTCACACGCAGTTTGCAATCTGCGCATGCATATAAGACGCAGTGCGCGAAACGGCCACAGTGATCGGAAAGGATCGATGTGAGCACGCAGAGTCTTCACACAGTGATTGACAGGAAGTGACCGTTTGAGGGTGGTGACGGGGGGTGGTTAGAGAAACGCAGGCATGCCTGGGCGTTTAAACGCCATTTCATGGGTGTGCATTATAAAGCCCCTGCGATAGCATACACATCCTAATGTCTAGTTACACACACAAACATTAGCAATGTCTGCGGTAGGGTCAGGTCAACCACAACTTGTGCGTGTGGGTCCGATGGTTCTTGATGTTACCAATGTTTTCGCTGTCTTGCGAGAACGTAACTAAAGGGAAGTAGGCGGCATTATGTAGTGTTGCGTGTCTACTTGTGCTGCGGTTACATTACGGATGCGGTCATTAGCATATTTTCGCATCGACAGGCTGTGTGCTAACACAGCCGTGCAATCAGGTCTGAATCAGGCCCTTAGTACAGGCCAGGAGCAAGTCTGCTGCTCTGATATTGTTGGCTATTAGTAAACCAGGTGTGCACAGTTGTGTTACATCTCGAGATGTGAAACATTCTGCATAAGGTGGGATATATACAGTTTTTCTGTGCACACCTATTTTGAACAGTGTACTCACGACTTTCTTCCAGCTCTGCATCAGGCCTTAAGACTAATGAAACATATAACATATGGCAGAGATTCCCAAACTCCGCCATAACAGTCCATGGTTTAAGGCTATCTATTCTTAACACAGGTGACTTAATTAGTACCTCAGTCAATTTTATTAAACCATCTGGACTCGAGCATGGATATCCTCAAAACCAAGGGGTAAATTTACTAAAGTGAGCGTTTTTAGAAGAGGAGAGGTTGCCCATAGCAACCTATCAGATTCTAGCTGTTATCTTCTAGAAGGTGCTATTTATATGTTAAATAGAATCTGACTGGTTGCTATGGGCAACATCTCCACTTCTAAAAACTCTCACTTAGTAAATTTATCCCCTAGATTGTAATGGCGGAGTTTGGGAAACTCTGACATATGGTATTGTCTCTGCAGAGCTTTGCCTGCCTCAACTGCAATAATGATGCTTTAAACTTGATTATAAGTCTTTTTGTATTTTATATACTTCTCCACAATAAGCCTGAGTTTATAAAGCCGAGAAAATATGAACAGATTACGGCCGGCATCCAATTAGCCGCGGTAAATTACTGCTGCTAATTACCTCGCCCGAGGCTATCCAGTTATCCCCGATGCCGGCACTTATCGGGGGTTTTGGCTTGCCTTCCTCAGGTAGGTGAAACCAAATCCCCGATAAGCCATTTTTCTCCCGATCGCACGCGGGAAAACACATAGGTCTGCGGCCTTTTGCGGATCCCATGAGAAAAACGGAACATTTTTGTCCGATGATTTTTTGGATACCGGCCTATGGTGCAGTTGTACAATATTGAAAAATAAAGGCTACAAATTAATAACAATAAGATAAAGATCAAACTTTTTAAATATGACGAATGTAGGTGTTGCCCATATCAACCAATCTGATTATAGCTATTATTTTGTAGTGTGTACTATATATGTATAGATTGATTGCTATAGAACAGTTCCACTAGTCCTCTATAGAAAGTTGAATAAAGCGCCAACCAAGTCTTGAAAACGTGAGAACCGAATTATTAACAGTATCCCGGGTGAAATCCCAGGTGAAATGCCATTTATGTGAATGAAGTCTAAACATTTTTGAGTGTTGACGCAGATGGGAGGGCCAATAAAACATGCCATTCATGTGACGTCACGCTAGTGAGAGCAGCCACACCGAGTGACAACACAGCTGGGATAGAAGCATAATGCATGGAGTAATGATTTATCGTCTGCTTTTTTTCTAAAACAGAGGTTCTTCAGTATCCTGGATAGTCAAGTTCTCCTGCTACAAACTCTCACCATGAAGGCTCCCAATCCTGACCTTGGCAAGGAGACTATACAGAGAGTGGTGCAGGAAGCCGAATTGCTGAGGGAAGAGGCAGAAGCCCATTGTATCTATATGATGAGTGTAATAAAGGTAACAGAAGAGAAACAAATGACTGGACAGCCAGCATGTATATAAATAGAGCAGAGGTCATCTATTTTATCCTATCTACAATTCAAATCATGCAACCCATTTTGTAAATAGCTGAGCCCTTTTATCAGTCTCTCCACCCAATGTATCACCATGCTGACTTACTTTGTAAATCAAAATAAATTGCCTAATAGTATAAGTATACAGTATATGTGTGTATGTAGATGTGTGTGTATATATATATTATATAATTTATTTCATTATTTACATGATTGTCTACACAATGATTTAATCTTCACTTTAGTCTTTAATTTTCTTAATACCAACAGGACTGGAATAAACTTGACTCACGATACGATTTTCTTAGTAAGAAGTTTGAAGCCCTTAAGTCCATGGTTCCTAGTAATAGTTTGGTAGAAGAATCGGAAGATAGGGTTATGGAACGCCTTAATCAATATAAGGTAACTGCAGACTGTGTGACATATGGCGGTCATATTCATATGATAATGACATTACAGAACCTAAGGGGAATGTAGGGCTCCCATTCAGAGATCCTGCATATGTCACCTGGGTGCCCTTATAACTGCAGGAAATTATAAAGAGCACTACAGCATATACATCAAGGACATTTTATATTCTTTCCTGTCTCTGCAAAGCATACAATTGTATTATGCAGGAAACCTTTTGTTCATATTCATGTATTGATCTGTGTGTTGTGCAATGGACTGCAATGGTGTACGCGGTACGGAAGTGACTGCTATAAAATGCCTGCTGCATGGCAGTGTCAGTATCCTGCTCATAAAGGCAAGCCCTGTGTGCAAGTGGTGGATTGCTCATGTCACCAGTCTCCTTTTTTACTGTACATTAATTGAATTCACTTATCGCTAATCTTAGGAGCAGAGACAGTTGTTTGTACAGTGGAATCACAGCTCTTGTATTTGCCAATTTGCTACTCCGGTTGTTTAGCACATACCCAGTTATACATGTCTAGATGAATGAATCGCAGGTCTGTATAAATGAATCTTTGAGTATAATAGAGGTCTGGCGTTTCAAGCCTATGTGGCTCTTCCTCAGAAGAAGGTTGACCTTCTGAGGGAGAGCCACATAGGCTCGAAACGCATTAAGGATTGCAGGCTACCAATACTATAGAATACCCATACCTGGTACCGGGACTGCTTGTTAGATACTGGGGACGAATCTGGTCTGTTCCCAGTGCACCACAAGGTTTACTTACATCTATCATCTGGTACGCAGGCCTCTGGGCTGACCTACTGCTACCTCACAACATTTTTCTATATATGTATATGCCCAATTAATCTGGCTATTGTTTTACATAATATATATATATATATATATATATATATATATATATATATATACTAATATGTTTTATACATGTGATTTTTATATACACAATTTTAGGATTGTTTGGCTATTAGCCTATTAAATTCTATATATTTTACATATACAATATTATGCTATGTTTTGCATTTCGCTTTTTCCATGTATATGAAAATATTATTGAAATTGAGAACTGCGAGAGAAGTAACTTTTTTATATCTTATCATCACGGTCTAGCGCTATTGGGTGTTGCACATTACTGTTTATATTGCATTCAATTTCTGGGATTCAAGGTGACCCAAGTGCTTTACCTAGGCTGCTTCTCCAGGAGCTCTAGGGTGTTGTATTGACCATACATGTTGTTATTCTAATTAATAGATTCGCTGCAGCTTCTCTTTTTCCCTTCCACATCAAAATTGGGGACACCCATACATGCAGGAGATGACAGATATCTCTGATAACACCTCTCAAACATATTGACTTGAAAATGTATAAAAATTGTACCTTGCCTTTGATTCCAGCAAATTAAAAAACTCATTGATGAGAAAGAATCAGCACTGTGCCAGATGATTGTGGCCGGGAAAAGACTGCAAAGTGCAGTGAGTTCACCAGAGCTAGAGGCCCATATTACCATGATGGATCAACAGTGTTCACAGTTAACCAAGAACGTCAACCATGAGCTACACAGACTGGAGTCTCTCGTCAGCCATTTGGCCAGGTAACAGTAACACAATCACTCAGTAACCCATGTGAATTGCTGGTTGCAGACGGTTCACCAAGAAACACAAAATCAGCTTTAGTTTCTTTGGAAAATTCTTATTACATTAAAATATTCTGGAGTAGATTCTTGGAAATGGTTTAAACTTTTTGAATTCAGCAAAATCTAATTTCTGTTTATATTATAAGAAGTTTGGCTAATAAAAAGGAAAAAATTGTATGATCTGAGGTCAATCAGAAAAAGCCGCCACTGCATTTTGTTTTCTGGTTTATAGATTTTCACATAAAACCTATATTTTAGTATTTGTACATTAACTGCACTTCATTTAGAAGAATCATTTTCTACATAATTATTTCCAGAGAACATTTGTGCTAATTTGTGATGTTTGTTACCTCAGTTTTAACAAGGACTCGGCTGCGTTATCGGAATGGCTGGAATCTGCCCACCAGAAGCTGAAACATTACAGGATGCAGTCACTGGAGGCCTCTCAGGACCTGGACACCATAAAAAATAACCTTGTCACGTTCTTTGTAAGGAGCAAGCACTTCATGTTTAACGTAGAGACTGAAAAGTAACATCTCAGACCTTGATTGCATTAATGTTTTATTTATTTTTGAAACTGCACAAATTGACTTATTACAAGCAATCAAATATTGTCCCTCTAGTGCAGTGGTTCCCTGAGCTCACGGTGCCCTATAGTATCAACATTCTTTACACGGCACCACTAGGCCAAAAGTTTCTTATTGATAAATGATGCACAAATGATTGAATTAAGTAAATTGTGCTTACCTGTCATCCTTTGGTTCATTTTCGTGGTGGTGTACAGGCTAGTGCTTCTGTTTGTCCACAAAGGTTATGATGGGCAACCACCAGCTCTGGTTTTGCCTATCACATGGACCACAAATTATTTCATTTGGTCCTTTACCACCAACCTGTGGTACCCCTGCAAATGTCCCGTGCCACCCAGTATGGGAACCACTGCTTTAGTACTTTGATCTTGCCAGAGATGTTTGGATCAATACTTTCAAACATACCCAGCATTTATCCAGCACATTAGCTGATGCTGATAGGCTCAACCCCCTTCTCTGTGCTCGGTAGTCGGCTCTGTTCTATTTTTGGAGCTGAGCTCTATGGTATTTAGGTAATAAGTCTTTTATATGGTGCCACCGGTGGAGCACTGTTCTGGCTCTTGGTGTTTGTGTACTGCTATAGAGTAACTGTGGTGAATGCCTTTGCAGCCTGTCTGCACCAGATGGGACACAGTGGTTAACTGTCTTGTGGTTTCCAAGCCTCTGGCAGTAATAGGTTTAAACCCTTTGCTCTCGCTCAGCAATCAGTACATCCAGTACAAATATTAGAGCTACATTAATGCCAGAAATGATCAAACTAATATTTCTGTTGGGGCTTTTCTGACATGATTTATTTTTTTCTAAAGCAAACTCTTATATTCTGGATCCTGTGCTGCCAAATACACTCGGCATGACAGAAAATTGTAGAACAGCACAGCTCAGATTTGTTTTATCCAGACAGAGATGTTCCAGAAATAAACCCAGCCTTTGCCACATGTTAATAGATTAATGTATGTTCTCATCACATTTTAAAAGGCTGCAAAAAGTTCATAGAGAAGAGGAGAGTTATGGTAAAACTTACCCTTGTTAACTATCTTTATTCGAAGTCCATAGGGTCCACATGGAGACATTGGTGTGTAGGTGGGACCTGGAGGACCAGACATCAACAGCAAAGCTTTTCAATCCCAGGATGCTCCGGTCCTTCCCACCATACCCCGCCCACAGCCTGAGGGCACTTAGTTTTTTAAACAAGCCCAAGGCAGGAGCAGGACAGGAGAGAAGGAAGACTGGTACACTGAAGAATCACAGTCTCACACAGACAAGGAAACAAGTGACCAAGAGAAGAAACCCATAGAAGCAAGGAGCATCAGGGCAGGTGCCCTGTAGACCCTATGTACTTTCGAAGAAAGAGTTAACAAAGGTAAGTTTTACCATAACTCTCATTTTCTTCTTCTGGGTCCATAGGGCTCCACAGGGAGACATTGGGGATGTCCCAAAACAGTTGCTCAAGGGCGGGAACGCTCCTGCGCTGATAGGAGAACCCTTCGTCCGAAGGAAGCATCCCGAGAGGCAAATGTATCAAAGGCATAAAACCTAAGAAAGGTGTGGACAGAAGACCAGGTGGCCACCTTGCATAGCTGTTCAGCTGAGGTGCCACGCCGGGCTGCCCACGAGGGACCCACAGAGCAAGTACAATGAGCAGAGACTGTAGTCGGCACAGGAAGGCCCGTCTGCGTGTAAGCCTGTAAGATAGTCATGCGAATCCATCTGGCCAGAGTCTGTTTGTTAGCTGGCCATCCCTTCTTGTGGAATCCATGTAGCGCAAAAAGGGAGTCCAATTTCTTGATGGAAGTAGAACGGTCCATGTAGAGCTTTAGAGCATGGACAACATCCAAAGATGCCTCACCTGCCGAGAGGTCTGGTGAATTAAAGGCCGGAACCACAATTTCTGTCTTCAGGTGGAAGTGAGAAACCACCTTAGGAAGGAAGGTTGTGCGAGTTCAAAGAACAGCCCTATCCTGATGAAATATCAAAAAGGGGGAGCGGCATGAAAACGCCCCTAATTCTGATTCCCTACCGGCAGATGCTATAGTCAGAAAAAACAGAGTCTTCGCAGTGAGCCATTTGATATCCACCATTTCCAGAGGTTCAAAGGGATGTTCCTGAAGTGCTTTGAGCACCACTGACAAATCCCATAGAGCCACAGGAGGGACAAAGGGTGGTTGTATCCGTAGAACACCTTGCATGAAGGAGTGGACATCTGGCATAGAAGCAATCTTGTGTTGAGACCAGATAGACAAAGCAGAAACTTGCCCTTTGAGAGATGTTAGGCGGATACCTAGATCCAGTCCAGCCTGAAGAAAGGCAAGAATTTGAGAAACTCTATAGACCTGAGGGTCATAGTTTCGAGGAGCACACCATTGTAAATATGAATGCCAAATTCTGTGGTAAATCCTACCTGAGGGTGGTTTACGTGCTCTGAGCATGGTCTGTACCACAGAGCTAGAAAATCCCTTAGCCATTAGGAGGGAAGTCTCAAGAGCCAAGCTATTAAAGACAGACGTGCTAGGTCCAGATGTAGACAGGGAGCCTGAGACAACAGGTCTGCTCATAGAGGAGGTTGAAGAGGAACGTCTATGGAGAGTTTTAGAAGATCCGAGTACCAATTACGTCTGGGCCAAGCCGGAGCTATTAGCAGGGCTGTTCTGTCCTGTCTGAATTTCCGAAGCACTTGAGGAAGCAGGGATATTGGAGGGAAGAGATATGCCAACTGGAAAGTCCATGACACTAACAAGGCGTCTATGAAGCCTGCATCGGTAGCCTTTGTTCTCGCTCCATAAACTGGTAGTTTGTTGTTGTGTCTTGAGGCAATGAGATCCACCTCTGGAAGACCCCATTTGTCCACCAGAAGCTGATAGATTTCTGGGTGTAGAGACCATTCTCCTGCATGTACATCGTGACGGCTGAGGAAATCCACTTCCCAATTGAGAATCCCTGGGATGAACACTGCGGAGATGGCTGGGAGATTGCATTTGGCCCATGTGAGAATGTGGGACACCTCTGTCATTGCTGATTGACGTCAAGTGTCCCCCTGATGATTGAGGTACTGGACTATTTTTCTGAATATTCCGAGCCAGATTGAGAGGTCTGTAGATGGCTCGAGGTTCCAGGATGTTGATTGGCAATGTTGCCTCTACTGGGGACCATTGGCCCTGGAAGGAGTGTTGGCTGGTTACTGTGCCCCACCCTCGGAGGCTTGCATCCGTGGTGAGTAGAGCCCAGTTTGGGATCCAAAAGGGATGAATCTGGTTCAAATGGGGAGTCTGTAGCCGCCAGGATAGGGACAGGCGAACCTCTGAGGGGAAGCTCATCTGGGATCTAATCAGATGAGGTAGTCCGTTCCACCTGGAGAGGTTCAGATGTTGAAGGGGCCTGGAGTGAAACTGAGCAAACTCAACCATGTTGATGGTGGATACCATTGATCCCAAGGCCTGCATTGCAGAGTGAATCGACACTCTGCTATTGTGAAGCAGTCTGCGTACTCTGTGCTGTAGTACTGAAATCTTGTCTGCTGTCAGGAAGATTCTCTGAACTCGAGAGTCCAGGAGGGCTCCCAAATGTACCATCCTTTGAGAGGGTATCAGGGAAGACTTTTTCCAATTGATCAGCCAACTGTGCATTTGTAGAAAGGTAATGCTTACCTGCAGATGGCGTTAAAGAGTCTCTGGGGAGCTTGCCAACAGCAAAAGATTGTCCAAGTGTAGGAGCAGTCTGATCCCTTGACGATGAAGAGAGGCTACCATAACTGCCATGATCTTGGTAAAAACCTGAGGGGCTGTTGAGAGGCCAAATGGTAGAGCCTAAAATTGGTAATGTTGCTGTAGTATAGCAAACCGGAGATATTGTTGATGAGAAGGTGCTATAGGTACATGTAGGTAAGCATCCTGAATGTCCAGGGATACCATCAAATCTCCAGGCTCCATAGCTAGGATAACAAAGAGTTTCCATACGAAACTTGGGCACCCTGGTAAACTTGTTCAGAGATCTGAGAACTAAGAAAAGGGTACAATAAATAGCCCTTACCGCTTTGTGGGGAGTGGACCTGAATTATTACTCCTGAATTCAGTAAGGACTGAATGGCTTTGTGGAGCAGCAGGGCCTTGGTTGAGTCCGATGGTCCTGTGTAAAAAAAACTGTTGGGTGAGTCACCTTAGAAAGGAGAGGGCATATCCATGGGAGATAACTTCTCTTACCTAGGCATCTGATGTGGTCTGATGCCAAACCTGGGCGAATTGAAGAAGTCGGCCTCCCACGCTGGGAGCCCACAGGGAGAAGCCCGCTTCGTCATACTGCAGGCTTGTCCGTAGACTTGGCTGGTGGACGTCTAGTAGCCCAAGCCTGTTTGGCCCTAGCCTTGGAGGCCTTGGCTGACATCTGGTGCCGTGGAAATGACTGATCTTTGGTTTTTCCTTGAGGGCAAAAGGACGACTTCTGAAGCTTTGTATGATATGCAGAGGACAGGAACGCCATCTTGTTAGCCGCCAAGGTAGTCATCTAGCTCTGGACCAAATAGGATGTCCCCCGAATAGGAGAGAGACTCCAGAGCCCATTTTAAATCTGAATCTGATTTCCAGGAACTGAGCCAAACGATACGACGGGCCACTACCGAAGTGGCAGATATCTTGGAAGCCAGGAGAGCCATATCCATAGCTGCCTCACCTAAGTTGGAAGCTGCATCCCTAGGAGATACATAGGAGCGTTGTTCCAGTGAAGCATCAGGGGGAAGTGTTTCTTCTAGAGCTTCTGCACATTTTAAATCTGCCCCACCTGCAGTGCAGCATGGTGTCACCAAGATGATCAGTTGAGAGAGATATATTCCCAAGTCTGAATCAGGCCCTCTGTTCCTATATTTTTGCCAGAATCTGTGAAGAGGCAGCCCAGGGAGGGTCCTGAGGGAGAGACAACGGGGCTGAGGGGCCTGGGGCTGTGTAGCAATTAGTGCAAAGGCCATTCTGAATAAAGTCCCCTGGGGCCAAATCCACTAAGCAGGCTTTACATGACAACAGAATAGGGGCAGTATCCTGAGGCTGTTTATTATTCTTTCTTCTGCCAGCCATAGTAATGATCCAATTCTGTGAACACCCTGCAGTATGTGAAATATGGCACAATATAGTGTGCAATCGAGCTATATATGACCCAATATCATATGAACTGCACTATATATTGCACCATGTAGTATGCAATAGCGCTAAAAATGACAGCATGTGGTATGCAACAACGCTATATATAGCACAATATAGTGTGCAACTGCACCGCTGGTGGCCCCCCTGGAATGACAGTGCTATATATGGCACAAGATAGTGTGCAAAAGGGCTACATATGATACCAGGGAGCGTGCAACCACGTTAGATATGGTACAATGTAGTGTGCAACGCGGTATGATGTATGTGATAGCCCTCACAAATGTGAGGTACAATGACTCTCTATACCTTAGTATGACACGGTATAGTGGAAGAAAGGGATAGTTATAACTAACAGTGTAGAAAAAGAGAGGTTAGCAGTAGCACAAGTCCCATACAAATATTTTTTTCTTTTTTGTTCCGATAGTAATGTTTTTACCATTTGATGGTGGCGGCCCAATGTTTGCAACCATCGAATGGAAATCATTTGCTGGTGTTCCGATTTTTGTTTTTTTTTTCATTTTCTGATAGCTATGGCTCTCCTGGCTACTGTGTCAGCAACAGGGCATCTTCATGGGTTTGTTGGAGGCTGTCTCTCACTCCTGCTCAGTCCCTGACTCCTTCCCCTCTCTAAGCAACATGACACATTGCTATCTGATTGCCACACACTGGGCCTGACTCAGCAGTTGCTAATGCGCACGCAATCGGCCAATCGTTGCGTTCTGCGCACGCATACTCATCGCAGTGCGCGAAACGGCCACTGCGATCTATGCGGCTACGCATACCCATTGCAGAGGGATTGACAGGAAGTGCCGTTTGTGGGTGGTAAGGGGGCGATGGTCGACCGAATGCAGAAGTGCCAGTTCGCACTCTGTTTCAGGGGCATGCATAAATTATCCACTGCGAAGCCATACGCAGTGTTAGGTGTCATAGGGTGCGTGGCTGTTAGTAATTCCTGAGTAAGGTCGGGGCTTGTGCAAGTGTGCGTATGGGTCCGATGGTACTCGATTGTACCGATGGTTTCACTATTCTGCAAAGTATTACGGATGTGCTTATGGTAAAGTGGGCGTCGTTATGTGGTGCTGAGATTGCATTGCAATCGTAGTGGTTTGGCTTGCTATCGCAGTTGAACTGCGTGCATACGCAGTATTGCGATCAGTAGTGAATCAGGCCCACTGTCTCTTGCTGTTTTAGCACCCTGCCCAGCTCATATACAGCAGTTTCGTGCAAGATTTATTTTTGTGACTGCTTCACTACAATCATTGCTGCTCTGCTCCTTTTTGTCAAAGATGAATGGTTCATACACCTAAACCTTTATATATATATATATATATATATATATATATATATATATATATATATAAGCAATAAAGTTGTTACTATTCAGCGCAATCTCATTTATATTTTTTGCATCTTTAGAGCAGGTTTACCAACGTTCTGGCTGATTTCTAGAAAGGCAAGAATAATCAAATGCATGCTTAAAGGTATTTGCAGTAACTTGCTATTGAAGGCTAAAGTAAACCCTTCTATTTCGCATTGCTACTTTAATAAGATCTATAATGTGCCTTGTTTGTGTTTTTGTTTTTGTTGTTTAGTAGATTTTTGAATACTAATGCTTGTCTTCTATTTTGTTTAAAGGAATTTACAAATGATGTTGATCAGAAATCTTCCTTAAAGACATCAGTGTTGAACAATGGCACCCAGCTACTCCGTCTGAAGGAAGCGGACACAGCAGTCCTTAAAGTGAGCTTGGCGAAATTCGAGGAGAGGTGGGCGGAGCTTATTGCAGCACTGCCTCCCATTCAAGAGAAGATGCAAAAGGTAAAAGCAGGTGTTTTTTTTTATACTTTAAGGAGCCTAACCTACCTTATACAATTCAGTAGTTGTGCTAGCGGCTTCAAACAAACTAATCTACTAGTGCGGCGTTATCTTGTCACTGTGTTAGAGTGACCTGGTGGGAGACGGACTTCTCCTACTTGGCTCCAGGAGAGACCCGGTGTAACACTCACAATACTGCTGTTCCAGCATCCTGCACCGCTACTACATAACTATAATTCACTCACCGGCTGGTGAGCTGTACATCACCCTAACTCCGCTCCATCAACCAGTGTGTAACAGTGAGTACAGCTATACCGCATTGTATGGGAATAAACCACTCCACTGGTTAAGCAACAAGTGCTGTTCATTGCGCAGGGGGCATTCCGATGGTGTGCACATAACTCTGCCATACCACAGCAACTGTACACATATATTTCCAATAGATTACAAGGAGGGGAGGGCTAGGCATGTACAAAGGACTGTACACTCCTCGTCCCCTGAATAACAGAGCCCTGTATAGCAGCAGGTTCTTGTTAGATACACTCTGCTAGAGAGAATGAATATAGTGTAAGCACTATATTTACAAAATACCCATTGTAGGGAAAGAAATAAGTTGTTTTGCTAAATTTTGATCTTTCTTCAACGTTCTATATAATATATATATATTTTTTAACTGATCGTTGCTCCCTAAGCTCTGGTTCTACCATTACTCTAAATTATCTCTCCATCATGAATCTTTTCTCCACAAACTCATTTGTCTTTGCAGCTTCTTATGGAAAAACTTCAATCTCTTCAAGCAATTCGGGAACTGATGGACTGGATGAAAGCAGAAGAGCACCGTAGAGACCTCCAGTCCATACAGAGTACTCCATCCACTGCAGCTGACATCAGGGGCCTCCTGCAGTGTTATAAGGTGGGTCTGAAAGTGCCTTATTGATAAGGACCTAGATGCCATAGTGATAGATACAAAAAGTGTTTGTAATCATTTGAAATGAAACAAAAATGTTTATTTTGCCAAAAAATTATTTCCTCCCTCGTGATCTGAAGATTGTACTCATTATTATTCACAGAACAACATCACTTAGTTTAATAGTAAACTAAGCTTCTAGCCCCAAGGATCATACACAGGACATCATTTTCAGATATGCCATTATTTATTATCATAAAGAGAATATATCACATATATCATAGCACCACACCTACACACAGATTTGCCTTGTATCTATTCAGCAGTTGGAATACATTTTCAGTATTTTTATCATATGCTTAAAATGTGAGTCAAATGAGCAATTCACTGTCAAACAGACTTTATATTTTAATAGAAAAAAATGAATCTTCACTTTCAGACACATCTGTTAATAATCTATTTCTACAAAGTATCTGACCTTACTAGCAATTTAGCTTTATCTTGCCCTATAGTCTACATACAGTAAACAGTATTTCTCATTCCATCCAGCTGGAAGGCACTGAAACACCGGGGTACAGAGTGTGGTCTCCTGAGCTTGGTCACTTTTCAATTTACCTCTTTGCACTAGGATGCCTATTCACTGCCACTACAGTCACCATTGCCTTTGGGACTGGTACATACATCAGAGTCATGGTGTCACGCCCTGGACACTTAAAACCACCTTTTTACCTCTCCTTTGCCTACCCAGGCTAGCACTGAGGCTGAGCATCAATCCCAGAGAGCACAGAGGTCCGCTCACGCTGCACATCGCTCCCAGGTGGTGCTGAGGTCTACTCCTGCCCTGTCTGCTCGGTGTCCTGTCACATGGAGATGGCTCTCCGCAGTCACTTGCTCACAGCGTGCCTCCCTGGTATGCAAGCTGCACACCAGAGTTCCCTCCAGAACAACAGTATGGGCACAGCCATGTTGTCACCTGTCTCTCCTCCACCACTCAGAGTGCTGCTCCCAGACCAGCTGATTGTAGCATCCAATCCCTGGGGATCCTCCACTATAAATTCCATTTCCTGACTGGCCTCTGTTGCCGGTACAATGTCGCTTCTTGCTGAAGTTACAGCTCAGTGCTGAGCTCCCAGGTACTTTGGGGTCTATTTACTAAATCTTGGATGGAGATAAAGTGAGATACCAGCCAATCAGCTCCTAACTGCCATGTCACAGACGGCGTTTGAAAAATGTCAGTTAGGAGCTGGCTGGCTGGCACCTTATCTCCGTTCACGTTATCTCCATCCAAGGATTAGTAAATAGACCCCTCTGTATATGAACGGTCTCAGGGCCTGATTCAGCAAGGATCGCTATTCTGCTTATATTCATGCAACGCAGTACCTAATATCAGCGGGGATATGTAAATGTTTGCATTCGCATTGTGATCGCAGCCTGACATAAGGACGCTCACTTACCCTTACTCACATCCGTATACTTTGGCAGCATAGCGAAACAATCAGTAACATCGGACCCATATGCACAGTTAAGGCAGGTCGGACCTCACTCCGTAATTGCTTACTTCAGCGCACGCCTGAGACCTCAGGCTAGGTATGGTATCACAGTGGATAATTTATTCACGCCACTGCAACGCTGTTCCAACGCACTAGCACACCTGACCACCCCCACGTCACCACCCACAAACGGCACTTCCTGTCAATCACTCTGCCATGGGTCTACGTGGCCTCTGCGATCGCAGTCCCGATCGCAGTGGCCGGCTCGCGCACTGCGATGCATGCGCAGAACGCAACAATTGGCCGATCACGTGCGTATAAGCAACTGCGATGCTTGCTGGATCAGGCTCCCAGTCCGTTATATCCAGTTCTTAGACGTGGTAAACAAGTCTCCTATACCATCTTGCACACCAGTCTGGTTTTTACCACTGAGATTTGTTCTTACAGCCACCATTGGTTCCAGCCGATAATTCCCACCATCGGTCTCATCTGATGCTTCCAACATCGGACTCTTATCAATTAAGTTCCTTAATTCATCAACATCGGTTCCAACTGATCAAGTTCATCAACATCGGTCCCAACTGATTCATTAATATCGGACTCATGTCAATTAAGTTCTTCAATTCTTCAACATCGGTCTCAAACTGATCGATGTTGAAGAATTCATGAACTTGGATTCAAATCCATTAAGTCCTTCAAACCATCAACAACGGTCTGATCCAGCTCTCAATCCAACATCATCGGTCCCTATCTGAATCTGCTCATTTATTCAGTATTATCACCTCCAGTTCTCATCCCAACCTGCTGTTTAATAAAGACATTCGATTTCTGTCCTCACCTTCGGGCCCTTCATCCACTGCCTTATCTCTATCTCCTCACATCAATACATGAGGAAGTCCTGGCTCATGCCACCCAAGTTCCTTCATGCTTCTCTGATCTCCCCTTCAGCCTCCCACGCCTGTTCCTACCCACACCAACCCTCAGGCGTGATACTTGGCTGTCAGCTAGGGACACTGTCTGTTATTTATGGAACAGCCCCCCGGCATTGTATTCTATATGGGAGAAGTGTGAGCTGGGTCTTCGGTACAGGGGAGGGAATCAGGTGGCATCTGTTTTCTATGGCAGCCCTGCACTAGGTGCAAGGAGGCAGCAATGTCTGTCCTTTGGATGGCATCCATCCATTACTGGGCCCTGGAGTGAGGTGTTGTCCCAACAGCGCCTCTTGCTTAGTAGCTTCCCTGTTTGGAAAGCCCAGAATAAGGCACAGGAGCCACCTCTGGGTGCCGACCACCGAAGCTGCACTTTCTCCTTCCCGTCTGCTGTCTCCACTGCAGGAAATAGTGGTGAGAGAGTTTGGGGGTACTGGTTTTCTTGTGGGCTCTTTCCTTTACTGGACACAAAAGAGAAAAAAATGACCCTTGTATGATGCTATAAGAGGGGCTTTGGAGAATCTGTTCTAAAGGAGCGTCTCACTCTCCTTACTCAGAACTAAGTAGACAAAAATGGAATAGAAGGGGGAACAGCAGCGCTAATTCATATGAAAAAGTTCTAAATAATATATTCATGCAGACTACATATCAGAGTAGTAAGACGGGTTTACAGACCAATGGCTTGATTCAGACCTGCTCGCAAGTGGGCCGATGGTGGCCCAGACAAGATCTTGAGCTTTTGGAGATAATATATTTAAAAGTATCTAAGCTGATCCTGCTGTCTATAACCCATAGTTCCTGTGTCCCCAAATGGGTACAGAAAGAGAAACAATATAAGTATAATTTTCCCATTTTGCATCTCATTGACAGGACACTGAAGGTAGTTTACAGACCACAAAATATTTCCATGTAGGGAATTTAATGGAGTATGCATGGCCAACCATTCCTCCCTAATATATCTGTGTCATCCTTTCCATGTATTGCCCATTCCCAAACACCATTGCATGTAAGGATATAGATTTGGCAGGGGTACTTCATATATTGTGCAGGTGGAGTTAACACACACACATGGTTTCTTTCACAGATATCTCGGAAGGAAATGAGCCACAAGCAGGGGATTGTTGATTTTGTCAACCAGTCTTTGCTTCAGCTCAGTGTGGGAGATGTGGAGAGCAAACGCTACGAGAGGGCAGAATTTGCAGAGCTCCTGGGTTCCTTAAACCTGCAGTGGAGCCAGATGCAGGGAGACCTCAACAGAAAGGTGATCTGTCTTTTCATTTTGTTGTATAGTATACAGTAAAATGTGATTTTAACAAAGAATATTTTAATCAGCACCATTTAAATCACATTTCTATTTATTTCTATGTATGCTGGTGCCTACATTACAATTCAGTGTCAATCCTGTCAATCAGAAATTTTAGAATGTATGCACATTGATGGATCAGTGACACAGAGCAGTGGAGGTGTTAGCAAGAGGCAGAGCAATGAAGTCAGAGAGAATATTCAGGGGTTTATTTACTAATCAGTGTTAGGAGACAGAGTGAAAACTGCTAGAAAGTGATAAGGTGCCAGCCAATCAGCTCCTAACTGTCATTTTTCAAACACAGCCTGTGAGATGACAGTTGGGAGCTGATTGGCTGGCACCTTATCACATTCTTATCACTTTTCACTCTGTCTCCTAACACTGCTTAGTAAATAGACCCCTCAGGCACATACCCTAGTGCTAGTGTCATCTTCATTTCCCTAGGGCAGGCACTCAGACACACACGGGCCTCATTACACTTAGGGGCTGATTCAGAGATGGACTTTACCATTATGAGCTATATGCTATAGCCAGCGAGATGTTGGCAATTTAGCCGTCTGTTAGATTTAAAGAGAGACTTTTTTTGAAAGGCAGAAACAACCTGGTAAATCGGTGACATATCACGGCTGCCTGCAACTTGCATGCTATTATACAGGATGTAGTCGGCATGCCGTTAGTATAAATACCGTCACCAGTATCCCGAAGGTAATCAGGGTGTTAGGGGGAGGTTAGGGTGTGGGGTTAGGGTTAGGCACTAAGGGGAGGGTTAGGCACCGGGGAGGGAGGGTTAGGGTGCAGGGAGGGGGAGGTTAGGTTTAGGCACCAGGAAGGGAGTGTTAGGTTTGGGGTGCGGGGATGGGGAGGGTTAGGTTTAGGCACTAGGGGGGGAGGTTAGGGTTAGGCACCGGGGAGGGAGGGTTAGGGTAGGGGTTAGGAAAACACTTACCGTTCATTCCTATGGGTGTCGGGATTCTGGCTGTCAGAATGCCGTTGTCGGTATTCTGACCAGCGGCATCCCAACAGCCATACCCAACCCACATATGCACCTATGTCTTTTGTACCTGTGGAAGGAGACCTACATAAACATTGGTTAGGGTCTCCATGCAGCCTCTTTGGAGATATCTTGTTTTACAAGGACTTTTAGAACTATCCGGAAATAATTAGGGATGTGCGCCGGACCATTTTTGCCGGATTTGGATTTGGTTCTAATTCGTCGTCCGGCTTTGGATTTGGATTTGCCAAACTGCGGTGACTGGCTTTGGATTTGGATTTGGATTTGGATTTGGATTTTTTTACAAAAATTGACAAAAAAAGCTAAAATCACATAAATTGGTCTTTTTTTTCTTCCTAGAGTATTATTAACCTCAATAACATTAATTTCCAGTCAATTTAGACCATATCACAGCTTATAATATTGTTTTCAACATTATTGGCCAAAGGTTGCAGTGAGCTGACTGGTTACTAAGCGACAAAGCAGCGGCACAACGACACAGACACCACAGTATAAAGCACATCTATGACACATTGCCACACAGCAGTGGCAGAAATGAAAAGTAGTGCACCCACCCAGTGGGGTACGGCCAGCAGAGTCACAGTACTTGTTTACAAAGTGGGCTACGGCCCTAGGAGTCACAGTGCACAATCTTATTAGCATTACACCGCACATAGGGCCTGATTCACATTACACCATAAAGTAGTGTCTCTTATTTATGTTACGACACACAGTAGTGCCCCTTTTACACAATGCCCACAGTAGTGACCCTTTTACACAATGCCCACAGTAGCGGTGTCCCTTACACAATGTCCCCCAGCAGTGGTGCCCCCTATGCAGTCCCCTTAGTAGTACGGTCCACTATGCAGTGCCCCCAGTTGAATGCTCCCCAGTAGTATGGCCCCCATTAGCAGGCCCCCCCAGTAGTATGTCCCCCATTAGCAGCCCCCCCCCAGTAGTATGCCCCCCATTAGCATGCCACCCAGTAGTATGCCCCCCCAGTAGTATGGCTCCCCCAGTAGTAGGCTGCCCCAGTAGCAGGCCCCCCCAGTAGTAGGCTGCTCCAGTAGTAGCCCCCCCTGTAGTATGGGCCCCCCCCCCTGTAGTATGGCCCCCCCTGTAGTAGGCCCCCCCAGTAGTATGGCCCCCCCCAGTAGCAGGCCCCTCCAGTAGCAGACCCCCCCCAGTAGTATAGCCCCCCCCAGTAGCAGGCCCCTCTGTAGTATGGCCCCCCCAGTAGTATAGCCCTGCCCAGTAGCAGACCCCCCCCAGTAGTGCAGACCCCCCCAGTAGTATAGCCCCCCCCCAGTAGCAGGCCCCTCTGTAGTATGGCCCCCCAATAGTGCAGATCCCCCCCAGTAGTATGGCCCCCCCAGTAGCAGACCCCCCCCCAGTAGTATAGCCCCCCCCCAGTAGCAGGCCCCTCTGTAGTATGGCCCCCCCAGTAGTATTGCCTCCCCCAGTAGCAGACCCCCCCCCAGTAGTGCAGACCCCCCCCCCAGTAGTATAGCCCCCCCAGTAGCAGGCCCCTCTGTAGTATGGCCCCCCCAGTAGTATAGCCCCCCCCCAGTAGCAGACCCCCCCAGTAGTGCAGACCCCCCCCCCCAGTAGCGCCCCCGGACCTTTCACAAGTAAAAAAATAAAAAAAATAAAACTTACCTGTATCCCCGCTCCCGCGCCGTCCGCTCTGTCACACGCTGAGGAGGGAGCCGGAAGATGGAGCTCATGTGTGAGCTCCAGCCGGCTCCCTCCGTGCAGCAGCCAATGAGAGTCTGTGTGACTCTCATTGGCTGCTGTAACAAGCACACAGCGGCCGCTGGCGGCTGTGTGTCTGTGTCTGTGTAGGGCAGAGCGCTATCACTGCGCTCTGCCCTACACGCGAGGAGACCTGATGTCGGATTCTCTAGTGAGAATCCGACATCAGGCGGCCGCCGTTCGGCCCCGAACGGGGATCCGAGTCAGGCGGTGAACACCCGAACAGGGTTCGGGTGGACTCGGATCCCCAATGTTCGGAGCGGTTCGGATTCCACAGAATCCGAACCGCTCATCTCTAGAAATAATGTATTATTATTTCCATTTGCCTAGTTGTGACCATACACACAGCCAAATGCGCTAATATGTCTGCAGATATATCGGCCATCTGCTGTGCTGCAGAGCAGATGTGATAAATCGGGGGCACACACACCACCGATGCACACTCCATATATCGGCCATTCGATTGAACGGCCGATATATCACCCAGTGTATACCCAGCTTAAGACAGTGGGTACTTGCTCATATTAAGTAGTCTTTCTTTTTCATAGGTTCTGCGGTTTACAGTGGAGGACACTGCATATAAATTAAAGCTATTGATTTCAAATATGGCTATGATTTCCACACTTAACCTATTTAGAACTGATGGCCATGCATTTTATAGGGGTATTCTGGAAGAGTTATTTAAGAGTTATAACATTGTCTATTGCTAACTTAGTACCTCACTGTGTTTCATCACTGTAAGCAATATGCATTACAATCATTTATAGAAGACTGATTTTATTAACTTTCCTAGCGTCCTGCAGACTAATATTCCATCTACCACATAATACCACATCATATGGGCTTAGACAACATGTACCATCTTGAGCTTTATGGAAGATGTCCCAGCATGCTTTGCCAACCAGATTTGTGCAGGGCATGCTGGGACTTAGGGCTTGACTCATTGCGGGTCACACGCTGATGGCCAATTGTTGCATACAGTGAATGCGAATGCATCGCAGTATAAGAGGGCTTCACTGCGATCACACTATGATCGCAGTGACTACGCAGACCCATCGCAGAGTGATTGACCGGAAGTGACTGTTTGGGGGTGGTTGGCGAAATGCAAGAGTGTCAGTGCGTTTTGAATGCCATTACAGGGGTATGCATAAATTAGCCACTGCGATGAGGTTAGCATTTTCTGAGTAAGGTCAGACCTGTTGTAGTTGTGGGTGAGGCTCTGATGGTACTCGATGTTACCGATGGTTTCGCAGAGTTACTAAGTATTGCGGATGTGAGTAAGGGGAAGTGGGCATCCTTATGTTAGGCTGCGATGGCATAGCGATTGCAAACATTAGCATTTACGCAGTGGGTCTGCGTGCGTAATCGCAGCTGCGATTGCAATAGCGATCCGTGGTGAATCAGGCCCTTAATCTCCATAACAGCTGGAGCGCCATAACTCTGCCGTCACATGTACCCCTACATATTGATAATTTGAAGATTATCCCAAGATTAGATACAGTATAAAAAAGGATATCCCCAAAACTGCATTTCATGTACCCCATCCCTTTCTGAAAATCTGCCCTTCCTTTGGAAACTCCACTCCTGCAAATAATTTCCTACACAACTGAGGGCCTGATTCACTATGGATCGCAATACTGCATACGCACGCAATTCATCTGCGATAGCAAGCCAAACCACTGCGATTGCAATGCAATCTCAGCACCAGATAAGGGCACCCACTTTACCATACGCACATCCGTAATACTTAGCAGAATAGCGAAACCATTGGTACAATTGAGTACCATGTTACCCATAGGCACACTTGCACAATCCCTGACCTTACTCATCAATTGCTAACATCCACACTCGCTATGAGACCTCACACTGCGTATGGGATCGCAGTGGATAATTTATGCACGCCCCAGAAATGGTGTGTGAATACCCTGGCATGCCAGCGCTCTGCCAACCACAGCCCCATCCCCCCCCCCCCCCTTTACCACCCACAAACACTACTTCCTGTCAATTACTCTGCAATGGGGTCTGCATAGCCTCTGCGACCGATTCGCGCACTGCGATGTGTACATATGCGCAGGATGCAACAATCTGCCGATGGCATGCGTATTAACAACTGCGATCCAAGCTGATGCAGGCCCTGAGTTTGCTCTCATTCACATTTTCTCCAGTGCATATTGGCAGAGAATATAATGGCAATGTTCTAATTGTCACTCAGGAGGCACCCTGTTTCTAGTTTTGTAAGGTATGTTTCAGTGAAGAAGAAATGACGGGTTCTATAATAACACTTTCCTGTTTCAGATTCAACACTTGGAGCAGACTCTTCAGAGCCTTTCTGACCAAGAGAGCAAAAGACAGACAGTGAGCAATTGGTTTGATGCCCAGCAGCTAAGGCTGACAAAATTGCACAGACCGTCGAGCATAAGAGCAGCTGAGAGCGTCTTGGCGGAGTGCACGGTAAGTGCAACAATAGCTAAAACCTATCAAGAGTTTGTCTAACAAAATTATAAGTATTTGAAAGCTTTGGAGGATTGAACCCTCCAGGACCCTATGTGTGTTTTTCGTGTACATTCAATTTGTGAGCTTAAAGGGAAACGTCCTATTTACAAGTAGAGTTTTTCTTTTTTTTCCTTTATTTCCTTAAATATAACTGTGTAACTATATACTGTAACTGTGTAATCATGTGCTTGATTCAATTTCCATATATTGCTCACCTTGACATGATGAAACACTATTCATTCACAGCAATAGAAGAGTGCCACCTAGTGGCCTGGGACAATTATAGAGTGCCTACTTGGCAGTAATACGAAATTCCTTGATTCTAATTTTATTCTACTGAGCCAGTATAAAAATATGTAGTTTCCAAAATAGTGATGTTTTGATGCAGTGTCCATGTAGATAATTTCTGTAAAGCTGCATAACAATTTGGGTGACATTTTTAGAAGAATTTGATAGAGAGCAGCTCTTCAGTATACCCAGGTGAATCATCCTCCACTTTAAATTCATGCATGTCCTGCAGTTCTAAGGAAAAACAATTATGTGAATGTATTCTTATCGACGTTCAGCTGCAAAAAGCAAACCTACCCACATCAGAGTGCCATGGTTAAATGATCTGCACTTTTGATGATCCCATTAGGTAATTTCAAAAAATATCAGTCAGGTAAAAGCAGACACTGACTCTGAATGATGATCTTAGCAATTCATTTTTTGGCATCCAAAAAGGGGTTTATTCTCCAATGTTGCAGGAGGAAATAGTAGTCTCAGGTTGTGCTAGCCAAGTGGCAAAATAAGTAAGGAGGCCTCTAACCCCCTCCCCCTCCCCACATTCACCTGCACTGTGCAATTGATAAACGCAGGAGGAATAGCAGAGTGACAGGAGTCCCCTGACGTCTTCCTGCAGCAGTCGCTGTAGCAGCACAGACCGTAGCGGGTTTATCTACTAAAGATCAGTTTTTCAGGGTTGGGAATGGCATTCTGGCAAGTAGCTCTCCTCCGGAGCCTACCCCCCTCCGCCGCAGCCTATCCCTAAGTCCCCTGCAGCCTAACCCTCCCCCCCTCCACCAGCATTCTGACCTCCGAGATTCTGGATGTCGACTACGGGATGTTTTTCAAGGCCACTGATTCTCGGTAGCTTTGATATCTGGATTTAGAAGAGCAATAATAATAATACACACAAAACAAGTCTGATTTTACGTGTATTACTCTTGCTCTTTAACCAATCTTTAGTAAATATACCCCTAGGATCCTTCCTTACTCGGCACCATGTATATAGGGGTTGGGTATGGGATCCAGGCGGTCGGGGTACCAACAGCGGCATTCTGACAGTCACAATCCCGATACAATCAGGTGACTACCCTAACGCTAACCCTTACCCCTAACCCTCCCTCCCTAGTACCCAAACCTAACCTCCCCTTCGCACCCTAAACCTATCTCTCCCCCTATAGTGCCTAACCCTCCCCTTAGTGCCTAACATTAAACCTAACCCTCCCCTTAACCCCAGATACTTACCTTCGGGATTCCAGTGCCAGTATATTGACCATCGGCACCACACACGCCGGGATGCTGACTACCTCCCGTATATAGATGTGTCCACGTACACCTGTCCTCAAATCACGCCAAATAGCCCCATCTGACATGCCAAAGACTTTGAGACTTAGCCATGCTATGCGATTTTCTTTCTTGAAGTATGTGTCTTAATGTGCTGCTTTATACCAATTCCTTTGTGACAAAAACAAATACTAATAATAAGTACATAGTACACTATTAGCAACGTAGGGCTTGATTCAGAGATGTACACAAACCGATGTTTTCCGTACATAGCCCATGTTTTCTGTACTGCACATGCGCAGGACACGTTCTCCGCATGTATGTCATTGGATACACTGTTCCCTAATCCACAGCCTGTCAATCGTTTAGGGGCAGCGATGGAAAGCGTTTCCCAGAACAGAGACATGTTACCTCCTTTTTGTGGGAGTGCCGAGGCCAGTTTGTGCATCTTCCAACGTAGATTAACTGGCCTCTACAGCGTGACATCCCTGACCATCCTGAGTAACCTGAATCAGATGACCGAAGTTCACTCTAGAGTGATCAGCTGCTGCATCATTGGGCGCAGCAGCTGATCACACAAGCATACAGGAGGCTTCTATTACCACAAGACGCCTCCTGCAGCATTACCATATTCAAGCACAACTGCTGCTTCCAAAGATGCATCTGCTGTGCTTACTGCGTCCATCTCCAAATCAGGCTCTAAGTACACTATTAGCAAATTAAGACAAGAGATTCAGAAAATAGAATGTAATATTGGTTAAAAGGCATAAGACAAGGTCCTATATGAGTGACTTACACCACCTATCGTTATGCTTACTCAGCTACTTTACAGCCATTTTCCTTTGCAACAAAAAAAAAATACTAAACCAAAGTACAGCACTATTGTACACTATTAGCGAATTAAAAGGCAAAATTCAGGAAAAAGTACTCATTCCCGCAAGGTGACTCGCGCCATATGGCGCAAAAGGATAGGTGTATTTGGACACATCTGTAGGTTGCCTTGCTGCTGCAAATACAGGTGCTTATTGTCACCATGCCTGTGTTCCTAATTTAGTGATGTGCAAGTGACCATCTGACAGAGAGAACTTTTTCCTTTATATGGGTGATTTATAGGTTTTTATACATTAGCATTTAGTAAATCAATTGTGATAAACTGGGGTAATTTAGCTTGGTAGATGGGTCAGTGGTGCAGTATCTAGGTGCATAATATGGGTCCAAACACAGCTTTCAGGTTAAATGAATAAATGGTGCTTTACTGTCAGCATACAGGTACAAAAATAACACAAGTCTAGCCCCCGTGAAGGGCACTACCTCACTGCTTGGCCCCTCTCTATAATGGGCAGCTGGTCTGCAAACGTAACACAATCTTTGTCTTTAGTCCTGTCTCTCACAGGCAGGGGCGGATTGGGAATTTAAAGTGGCCCTGGAAAAATACTGAGAGTGGCCCTATGCGCTCATGCTGAAGGCGAAAAAGTGGGCATGGCCACGTGGTAAGAGCTGTGGCCCCATGTGAAATGCTATGCCTTCAAGCCAGATCCCTTGTTTATTTCATGCTAGGGGGCATGTCCACCGCTCCAGGAGCTGATGGGTACGCCCACAGCATGTGAATAAGTATTTTCTTACCTACAGTATATGATTTCTCTGCAACGGGGAACCTCTGAAAAATGGATCCTCTCTGGACAGGCAGTGTCTTGAGTCGCTATTCACTATTCATGCCAAGATCACATGGAAGCCTCCTGCTTAGCCAATGTCCTCATCATGCAACAGAGGTTCAACCAGAGAGAACATAGTAACAGTGGTTTTGGGGCAGGACAAAATGTGAGTTTCCCTCATTGATAAAGGGGTGGTTTTTTCCTTCTTTCTTTTTGTACACACAGGCCATTGCCAGCTTGTTTAATCCCAATATATCTGAAGCAAATTAATCTATTTTTCATATAATAACTATCAGGTTATACGCAACATAAATATATGAACTTCGCAAAGTGTTAACCAGAATTATATACCTTTTAAATCATTTGGATAATTTCCTTTCATAAAGATAACGATGCACACAAAATGTTATAAGTAAAATGTTTTATATTCTTCCAATCAATCTTCATAAAATCAATGCTTGTTAAAATACAATATAGACGATACAAAGAGAGAGAGAGAAAAAAAAATATATATATATATATATATATATATATATATTTATTAGGGATGTGCAGGCTCGGATAGGTTCGAGTTTGCACGTTGAGTTCGGATTTTTCCCTCCAAAGAAACAGAACTCAGAAAGAGGCTAAACGTCATCTTACATGGATGAACATCATCATTCCTGGACTTTGTAAGATGACGTTTAGCCTCTTTCTGAGTTCCGTTTTTTTGGAGGGAAAAATCCGAACTCAACGTGCAAACTCGAACCTATCCGAGGCTGCACATCCCTAATAAAAATATATATATATATATATATATATATATATAATTGCCGAGTGTGTGAGTGGGGGTTGTTGGGACCCTTTGTCCTATTGTTCAAACCGCATGGTCTCTGAACACAAACTCCATTTTGAAAACTCACATTGAAGACTCCCATAATGCCATAGTTAATTAAATATGCAAGCTGAATATCATATGCCAACACATCAGGCAAACACTGCATCATTTAATATTCCAACATGTACAACACAAGCTGATTCCAATATACAACAATACCATCCTACAACAGACCTCATCCAGTACCCACTAGACCGTGGGGAGGGGGAAGGGCTGAAGCACATGCTCTTCCTTTGTTTGCAAGCCTCATGATCCCTAGGCAAACTCCATTGTGAAAACTCACATTGAAGACTCCCATAATGCCATGTTCTGGAATACCAATACTCTCACCCACTACAACTGTGTGATATCTTTTGACCAAAACAGTACATTATATTGTATACTAGTGTCTAATATTTTCAACTTCCCTGATATAACACTGATACTAGCCTATGATTACATCCACCATACTATACAAGCTTTTCAGATACTATAACGTTGTATAATACATATAAGCTGATTCCTCTGTAATAGTTAAAATACCAGTATACAACTCATAGTACACAATTCTATCATAATACTATAAAGCATCCACCAACCACATGGACCAACTTCAATTTCCATTAGAGACATGGGGCCTGATTCAGAGCCGTTCGCTATTTGCGGTCGTTCGTTCAAAAACAAGGGGTGGCTATTCAAATGATCCGTTCGCAAATTGCAGTCTGTTCACACCTCTAAGTCTGAACGAGCGAGCAAAACATAAGCTCGTTTATTTGTTAAAAACGCCCCCTGGCCGCTCGCACCATACGTCATGTCCGCTATTTATTAGATTAATCGAGTACATCGACCAGCGTATGAACTGCTCGCTATTCTTGTGGTTGGTTTTTGCTACCACAATCTTGCGAGCAGTTCTGGCTATAAAATAACCCAGTGACGTGGTCAATGACGCTGCTGTATTAATTATGCACACCCATAAAACGCCCGTTTTGACCTTTAAGCACGCCTGCGTTCTGATCTCCACTCCCCGTTTTCAAGCACCTTCCCCTGTTACCACCCACATACGCCTCATTCTGTCACTCAAAATAGCAGGCATTCGCTATATTGCGAGCACATGAATTTCGGCCGCACTGACTGGTTCGCGCATGCGTATAACGATCCGTACGCATGCGCAGATGTGCGAACATCGCTCGGAACGAGCGTACTGCCGCTAGCAAGTGGCTCTGAATGAGGGCCTTGGTTCAATTGGGGAAGGGGGAGAGCACATGGAATTTCCTTTGTTCACACCACATGGAGGTAGCCATCTTTAAATTCCCAAACTATGATAATATATAACTTCACAATACTATCACAATATGGCTAGCAATCCACAACTCCCATGGAACCACAACCACTAGCTGAATTCAACCTGATTCCATTATATAATGTTTCACAAAGTATAAACTACTAAACAGTGTACATTACTTATAAACTTAGTACAATGTAATTGACCACTACCGAGTTACGGATTCCTTCATCACCAGCTGATATCAAACAATTTATATATCTACAGATTGCAATATTTTACCCAAGCATTACAGCTTGATAACCTGGCCGTTAACAAAGATTCCACTATGAACCACAATATTAATCACTACAAATCACTACAAACTATCTATATAAGCTATAAACAGATTAAATCAAATACAAAGATGTTACAAATACCCATATAGGCTATCTAATGTACAGTTCACTTAGCCATATTCCTGGCGTATTTAGTTCCATCCTGGCAGTCTTCTGGGGAGAAGTCTGCTCTGCCTGTCTCCCTGGTGTGTCCTTGCAAGCATGTGTCCACAGTGTGAATGCTATCCTGTGTCTCTCTCACCTGTGAGGTGTGGTCAGAAAGGGAATATCCGATTGGTCAACTAGAACTACTATTCATTTTAAACTTGGGCTATTGTTCTAAGCTTTCCTGTGTGAGGCTAGCTATCTGTGAACTGTGGCTATATGTAAACAAATACTAATTTAGCTTGTATTGTGGGGTCTCTTCCCATCTATGGGCATCTGGTCAGACTAGTTCTGGGATCTGACTCTCTCTGGAATATATGAATTACATATATATATATATATATATATATATATATATATATATATATTTGATTCTAATTGTATAAGGAATTATTATTATTGATTTTAATATACACACTGTAACACTCATCATACAATTTTATATTAATAAAATATTATTTGGTTCCATTTGCATCAGTAATATGGTTTCATTACAATTATTGTCTCCAGACCAGTCCCAATTGTCTCCACTCCCTGTCCTCTCCTCGCTATAGTCCAGCTGGCAGGTGGCAGCTGATGGCAACTGCACTCCCCACTTTGACTGCCATTTGTGGCGTGCGTATCTATCTTTCAGCCGGGTGGGGACTTGGAGCCTCTCCTCTTATGCGATAACACAACCTTCTAGCCTCCCACTGCCCTGGCTTGGCACACTGGGCTGCCTCAATCCTCCTTGGACTGACACCACATGTAGCCTGACCGATCTGCCTCAGTCCTCCCTGGACTGACTCCACTGGGCAGCCATTTGGTGTGGTTACACCTCCTTTTTCATCTCTTTGTGAATGGGTCCATCCAGCCCCACACAGAATCTATGGCTCACTATCGCCACCTAGCTTCATCTTGCCACACAATATTTTTTTATTTGAATTTACCTAGATATTTTAAGAATAAAATATAAACATTTCCGCACTGCTGGCGTTCTTTTTGTTTATGGTGATTACTGTCTAGCGTGGCCAGATTCCCTTTCTTTTGCAGCCACTATTTAGATCTGTCTTTATTCCTCACTAATTTTGAAGGGTATAATTTTTTGTTTCCATCCTGTACAGGTGGCTAATAAAATGCCCCACAAGAAAAAAAGTGGACTCGTGTCACTTGTACTGTAGGTCAATACTTCTTGCTTTTGGAGATTCCAATCTGTGCACATGTATGCACCCAGTGCAGCTCCAGGGTCATTTGTCAAAAGGATATATAGGAATGTGTTCTATCTGAGTCGGCAATACAACAGATTGGGCAGATGACACATCTTGCCCATTTTTCAGGCTATACTATATTTACTTTACCATTATTATGTGAAACAAACCAATTCATTTAAAATGTTCTCCAGTTTTACCATGAGCATTAAAGTAGAATCGTGTATGCAGCCGGATTGTCTACTGTGACAATATCGACACCAATATGTCACCGCCAGAATGTCAACATTTATGATGTTGATATGGTACCATACATGTCGACACCTGGAAAATATCGACATATGAAATGTTGAAATTGTCAAAATGTTGAAATTAGGGGTTAGAATTAGCGCTAGGGTTAGCGATAGACTTACCTTAAAACCACGTTGTCAACATTCTGACCATGAGCCATATTCAGTTTGAGCCGAGCCGCAATACTTTTCCGCATCCTGGACATTTCGCCTACTTCGCCTGTTTTGTAGGCGGAAAAGTATCGCGTGCGTGCCCGCTTTACCCCGTGTTCAATTTGAAAGTACACGAAAACGGGACCCGGCAAAACTTGAACAGGCGGAAAATACTGTCAGATTTCGGGAAATCAGCCTGACACCCCCCAACAAATGCTCTGACATGGGGGTTCACTATGGTACCCCCCAATTTGGCTTGCTGAAGGTATTTGGTCTTTTTAAACAGGCTCAATAGCTGCTAAATAGCATTTTTTTTATACGTGGTGCAGAATAGTATTCAGGAGTATTTTTTTTTCCAGAAGATAACTTATCCCAGCAAATTTGGGGTACTTGAAAATGGGGGTAAGCATATTTAAAAGTTGCTAAAGTAAAGTTGAAAAATTTGTGAAAAATGCACCTTCCGCAAGCACCTGCAATCAAAAAAACACTTGGGGAATACTTGGGGACCCCCCCAGAGTCAAGTTCGCTAGTTTTTAACTTTGTACCCCAACATTTTTTTGTTTTTTGCCCCCTTTTTCAAAGTCATTTTTTGGGGTGTCTTAAGTGTTTTGTTTTTTTTTGACCGTGTACCTTTTGGGGGACTGTCTGAGGGCTGCAGGGAGGTTCCCGCAACGATGCACCCCAAAGCCCTAATTCTGCACTTTTTTCTGCCTGCTATTCATAGGCAAAACTTTTTCACCTATTACATTGCATTGACTTTCCGCCTAGGCGGAAAGTCTTGCAAATTGAATACGGAGTAAAGTCAAAACAGGCGAAAATTACGTCATCGGCGAAAAAGTATTGCGAATACGGACTTTTCGTCTCAAATTTAATACGGGTCCATGTCGACATTTCATCACTGCCGACATGCTGAATGTCAACATGATGTACAATGTCAACATAATATAACAAACCTGTAGAGTCATTGCCTACACCAGTAATGAGTAGCAGACAGCCTTCCTATACTTCAGCCATGGCCCAAGCTCCTTGCTGCTTTGTCAGATTTGTCTGTTTTAGCTTGTAACATTTTTTTCTTAAATGCCGCTGATATTTTATTACTATACTGAGGATGTCTAGTGATTATATGGTATGTTTAAAATGAGTAATGAGATTAAGGTTAATATATGGCCCTTTTGAAGGTGTGGCCCCTGAAGTGTATCAGGTTGCCATGACTAGCCTACACAAAATGGTGGCAGCACTTTTGTGAGCGGAAGCAATATTTAGGAGGGTACATCCTATCCATTCACAAAGCACTTCATACTATTACTGTGCGCAGGTGACAACTAAGAACACAACATGGATGCCCTTTCACAATTCTGAGGTGAGATGTCTGAAACACAGTGTTCCAGATTGCTGAAAGAGATCTTCGCAGTTCAGGTTGAACCTGGAGACCAGTTTTCCACAAGTACAAACAAAGTGGTCTTAGGACGGATATTTTGTTCTTTTTGCAAAACACAGGTTGTTATTGAAATAAATGTCAGTGAACTGTTTTTCTAAAAGCCTATGAAATATTGCTATAGAAAATGTTTTTCTTTTGAATTTACTGTAAAGGTAAAATACTGTTACAGGGCAACTAACAGCGGGATGTACTAAGCATGGCATCCGCTATGCGGTACATCCTGCCACTCATGGATACATACCGTGGTTGATTACCGCGGTATGAACCTAGAAATGCAATGAAAATCGCAAAGGACAGCTCTCCTGATAAGAGCCCTAGCATAGAGGGACTTCCGCGTTTAACACCCAGAAGTCCCTCTGGCTTTGGGCTGCGGGTCGTGAGGAGAGATGGGAGGGAACCGATTTGGATCTCTGTCAGGGTAGGCATCCTGATAAGAAGCCCATAGGTTTCTATTGGGTAACGCCACCTGAAGATGGCGTTACCCACTGGGACAATGCATTCCAGTGCTTTGTACATATGGAAAATGCGGTAAAACCCCTGAAAACTGCATTTCTTGGGGTTTTACCACATTTTTCTCTCTAGTACATCCCGCCCACAGACTCTAAACAGAAATTTTCATAGACAATTTAAGGTAAAATATATTATTCAATCTTTGAAATTACATTGCAGTACAGTTAAAAAAGTAATTGAAGGAATATTTCCTCTCGGTTACAACCTGCTTTATTGTATCAGGTCCAACAGCTCTTGGGCAAAAGTTTATATGATAGAGATGTGTGCAGATCCCCGTGCTTTGCCTTTGGTTCTAAGTTATCAGTGTGTTTGGTTTGGGCAAAACCACCCTCAAGTGTTTTGTTTCAGTTTTGGATTTCTTTAAAAATTGATAAAAACAGCTAAAATCGTGTAACTTGGACCCGTTTTTGTTCATATACTGTAGTATCAGTAACATCTACAACATTTATTTCCAGTGAATTTTGACCATCTCACAGCACCTGAAATCACCAGGGAGAGACTTAAATATGCGAGATCCATTTTTTTAGATCCGAGTTCCTAACTTGGCGAGAAGACCCGAGCCTGGACTCTGGTTCTACTCAGAACCCTAAAGTGATCCGAGCCGGGAGTCAGTTCGACTCAAAACCTCAAAGTTCGGGTGTGTTCGGTTTTCAGCTAAACCATACCGCTCATCTCTAATGATAAAGCATAGCATGTCAGTTAGACATAAGGTCACCGCTCTCTCCCGATAGATGTATTCAGCATTTCCTTTAGGTTAGAAACGGAAAACCAGTCCCATAAGCTCTGTGTTTCTGAATGATGTAGGATAGAGGAGCACCACATTCCTAAGTAGTTTTGTGGAAGTGTCACCATTCTCTAATGTATAGCACAGACATACTAGGGGTTTTTATTTTTTTTATTGTAAATGCAGATAAATGGATTACATAATCTCTGTATTCCCATACACACTATGAAGGATGTGTAAAATGCAGTTATAGAACGACACTCACCACATATGCAAATTGAAGATCTTTATTCAAATCATTAATGAAATATTTTAAGTGGATGACTGACCAGATAATTCCCAACCATCAGCTGTTTCACATGGTCAATATCTTTTTATCTTGAAGAAGGGTGTGTTGTACTCTATTTTCTATCTATTTCACTTTCCCTATTTTTCTCGCCTATACATGTCCTGTCTACTTATTGTGGCTACTATCATCGTCCTCAGCTTCAGTACGTAGATATAAGTGTGCGCAGAAGTCATCCATTACTTGTAGTACAGCGGTCTCCTCATACACTGTGCGACTTTACGCCACATGACCTGAGATGCCTGAAGTGACTGAGAGGAGAGGAGTAGCATAACATACTTTTCTTAAAATGTTGCGTCTTAGTCGCATCCAGGCGCAGCAAATAGTGTACACCTACCCTCCAACATGACCCCTTCCATCTGGTACACAATGCTCTACTCCTGGACTTCCCACCTAATTAATGATTGCAGACACCTGTGCTGAACTAGTTAATAAATGAGACAGGTGTTTCACCTCAGGTGGCTGCAATCATCAATTAAGAAGGAAGTCCAGGAGCAGAGCAGTTTGTACCGGATGATGGGGTCATGTTGGAAGGTCTGGAGGTGCTAGGCTCTGGCTTTAACCACACAGGAATTGGTGTAACACACGTAAAAAGTTGCAGATGAAGCACATCGAAATCTGACATGAGGAAAAGCTATGGCTGCTTGCATCGCAGATCTACAAATGTCGCACACACCAGTGGTCAGTGTATGCTAGCAATTCAGTTCTGTCACTCCCAGTTGTTTTATTGGGTTGGGTAGGAAATCCTGGCTGTCGGGATGCCGCTGGTCAGAATACCGACAGCGGCATCCAGATAGCCAGAACCCCAACACCCATAGGAATGAACACAAGTATTTTACTAACCCCTACCCAAACCTCCTCACCCTCTAGTGCATAAGCCTAAGCTCCCCGCACCCTAATCCTAACACTCCCTCACCGGAGCCTAACCCTAACCTCCCCCCCTAGTTCCTATCCCTAACCCTGCTACCTAACCCTAATCTCCCCCTAACACCCAGATACTTACCTTCGGGATACTGGTGCCGGGATATCGGCACCGGTATTTAGACCGCTGGCATCCCGCTCGCTGGGATGCCGACTACACATTCGGTATGGGATCCCGGCTGCAGCATGACCGGCAGTTCGATTCCCGGCTGCGGCAGCCTGACAAAAGAGTAGAGCCCGGCAGCGGAAGCCCGACAGCGCTGGAAATCCCGATCGTCCCTAAGGTAAGTATAAACTAACCTAACCAATCCCCCTAACCCTCCTTAGGGGTGCCTAAACCTAACCCCCCCTTCCCCACTGCCTAAACCTAAGTCCGCCAGGGAGGATGCCTGACCCTAAGTCCCCCCCCGGGGGTGCCTAACCCTAATTCCCCCCTGGGTGCCCTAAACCTAAAGCAGCTGTCCGCTCGGGGTGCCCGGTATCCCTTCGATCGGGATGCCAGGCGCCTGTCTCCCGGCGTCTGGAAAATGACAGGCGTCTAGATTTATGACGCCTGTCATTTAACCCTAGGCGGGATAGAGGATTCGGGAAGCCGGCGGTTGGGATTGCGACCACCGGCTTCTTAAACTTATTCCGCCGACTACATCCCATTTTATTAATGCAAATAAAACTCATATTTTGAACAAAAAAGACTCGGTGTGGCCGAGTCGCTCGGGACATGGTGTATTGGGAGAGGCTATTTTTCTACAGTAAAAATAAACACATCTGTATAAGACTATTCATTGCACATTTATAACATAATAGGATATACTTCCAGTATGGACTGGAAAATAATCAGTTCTGCACATAGACCCAACTCTGGGATTCAGAAGAGTGACACAACATCTGTATAATACAAATGTAAGGAATTTACAGAAGGATAATAAATAAATGTATGTGCCATCAGCATCCTCAGCTCATGAGACTGGAAGTGTGGCGCTTGGCAGTGACATCATAGCTAAGCGCCTCAGTCCCAGGATAACTCTGACATGAAGGAGCAACAGTGTACATGGAGTAAGAAGCTGCTGCCCACTACTCCTTCATGTCAGTGCCCAGTGTTCCGTCACTACGTCACTGAGTGTTTTTTAGTGCCCCTAAACCATTTGCACCCAAGGTGAAAACATTGGTTAGCCTAATGGCGGCGCTGACCCTGCTGCGTTGCCCTTTTCTGTAACATTTGCTTTAGTAAAGTAAATTGGTAGCAAAAGTAACAATAAAACTAATTGTTTTTGGTAGGAACTTGAAGAGCAAATTAAATCTAAGTCCAGTGTGATTGAAGAATTGGAAAAAAGCAGAGGTCCAACAGGAGACCAAAGTGTTTTAAGTGAAGGGGTGCTGACGTCAGATGTCCTGCTGAAAAAGAGGGACCTTGTTGCTAAACAGGTCTGTACTATATATTTTATTAAGACTAAAACTAATTTAGATGACAATGCTAAAGTCAAAATTAATTTACAAACACACATATAAAGGTTTAGATGCCAAGTATGATTTGTATAATGAAGGAATTGTTTTAATTTTCTTGTACACATCAGACTTATTAAATATTTACTAAAGGTTGATTTTAATTGATTCTTTGTGTGATTTAGACCCAGAAACACAACATTTACTAATATTTTAAAAACACAACTCAAACATTGTCTGTTAGTAAATGTGTGATTTAGCCCCAGAAACACAACATAGATATCGTTTTTCATTGATTTTAAATTGAATAGTCGACCTTTAGTAAACATACTCCTTACAGTCCTAAAATATTGAGGTACTTGCCTTTAATTAGCACATGTGTAATTTACAGGTTGAACAGCTTAAGACTTCCTTGCACTCGGTGTTGCTACAGTGGAAAGCCTTCAGTGAAAACTACGAACATATAGAGAGAATGATTGTCAAATTGCTGTATGTTCTCGACCAAAGCAAAACCCCCTCAGCCTCTTTAAACTGTCTGAAGCACCAATTGAAGAGATTGCAGGTATAGTCTTTGTACTGTATATAGTCTGTGTATAAAGTAACACATCATATTTCTGTGCAAGTGACAGCAAGTTACTGTTGTCGTTGATGTGACATTACAGAAAATACACATTTAATTTAGGGGTATATTTAGTCATTAATGAGGTTTTAGATCCAATAATTATAATTTATTTTACCCACTTATCGTTGCAAAAAGAAATTAGAGATTTCCCAATTGTATCTACAAACACATCCTGGGACGGGGAAAGGAGCCCGTCCCTGCGATATGTAAAAGTAAAGTGATGGCTAATGCGATTGCTTTATTTTCTTGTTTGGGTGCTGGGTGCACTACTGCGCAATCGGCAGACCACGCATGCTACATCCTACAGATCCCTTTTGCAGTATGACTCTCATAGTTGTTAGCTACAGGGTCCAAGCTCCGGAATGCTTCATATTCCACAGCATGGTAAGTCTACTGCAGTCACAAACGGTGAGATCACAGCAGATATCTCCTGTGGTCCCCCCTAGATACATTCAGGGAATACTGTAAATTTGCAGATATCTCCCAAAAACACCTGTTTTAAAAGTGTTGGATTTACAACTTCAAAGGTGATGATAAAGCTTCATGTTTAAAGTTGTAAAGTCGACACTGTTAAAATGCTAGAAATCGCATTGCAGGACAGCAAACAAAACCGGATAATCCAATCTACAATATAGTGCGCTGGATTCGGTGAGCATTCAAGTACATTTGTTTTCCAAAAACCAATACAAGCAGAGACGGTGTATATTCTGATTTTACTAATCGAACGGAGTCTGACGATATTCTATTAGATTCATCAACAGGATCTTTGATTGTAGCAGTGTGCTGGATATTTCATTGAAATTTCTCTTTGCATTTGATACATTCTATCTCTGTTTCTTATTTTATTGTTTGTTTTAATAAATGTACAGTTTTTTGATTCAGAGAAACTTTATTATTGAGATCAATTAAGCACAATTAGAACACTGAGCACCAGCAGTAGAGCGGTCTATTCTTTTATGTGGTTCTATATTCAGAAATCACTATAATAATTGTAAAAACAAAAAATTTATATCACAAACTGCAACAGTCAAATCTGTCTGTGAGTCCACATAGAACCTTACTTGGAGTGTGAATTGTGTGATGTTAATTGTTTTGAAGTAAATGTAAAGGCTAGTTTCTCCTGTGTATATGAAATGTATCTTATACAAATAAAACATACGTGGTAAGGAGGTAGTATAACGCTAGTAATGTATTCCCATAGGCCGTTCAGGAGGAAGCTGAGCAACGTGAAGAAAACTGGAATCGGCTTAGAGCGTCTCTGGTTAGCTTAGGAGAGTTCTGCAGTCCCACAGTACTGGACATCCTGGAACAGGAGTGCAAGGACTCCAGAGACAGGTCAGTAGTTCCTGGAATTACAGAATGTGCTTTGACTACTATTTATTCATGGACAGGGCTCAGGGCCAAGATAAAAGATGGGTCTGTCTTACTGTTACCAGGTAACATACAGACCAGACAGATACCAAGTATATTAAAAAAAAATTATACTTTGCACAGCTTTAAGTATTTTCAAAAGGAAATAAAATGTAATGAAAATTGTATATTTGTAGTCCTCGCTGGGCTGTATGTATGATGTGTTTATAGAAATGTCATATTATTAGGTAACACTGAATAAACCAAAAAAATACGATAATGATAATACTAGTGTGATGATGATACTAATGTGCCGATAAAACTGGTGTATGATGTCACTAGTGTACTGATGATGATGCTTGTGTCATGATGATATTAGTGTGTTGATTGATAATAGAATACAAAAATAATTTAAATGGCAATAACAATTGTCTGTGTAATCTAGGAAACTTAAATGGGTAATGCTTGGCCTGTCACTATCTCTTTTTCCTGTTGCTTCTGCCAATGCACAGATATGAACTGACTCAGCCAATCAAGTAGCAGAGACTATGGACCTCATTCAGAGTCGGTCGTAGCGGCCGCACGGTCGTACGCACTCGATGTTCGATAAACTAGCTGCTACGATCAGAAATTACTCTCTTTGAGCACAGCCAGGTCGGTAGTTTGAGTGACAGGATGAGGCGTTTGTGGGTGGTAACAGGGGAAGGTGCTTGAAAACGGGGGAGTGGAGATCCGAACGCAGGCGTGCCTAATTATGCGAACGGCGTTTTATGGGAGTGCATAATAAACAAAGTAGCGTCATGGCACATGTGACATGGGAGGTTTTTACACTGACATGATCGTAGAGCTTAAGAGAGGGGTATGGTCAACCTTAAGCTCTACGACCAGTTCCAATGGTTCCCGATGGTCTCGATGAATCCTTATATGCCCGGAGATGACGTGTAATGCGTACGAGAAGGGGGCGTATTTTTTGTCTTCCGGCCGCTTCCTCCCCTTGGTCGGCCAGCCACCGATCCGATCTTAGGGACGCAACTTGCGAGGGCATCATTTGCATATCCGGCCCCTTTTCCCGTACGACCGTGCGGCCGCAACGACCGACTCTGATTGAGGTCCTATGTTCTTGTATTTGTTATTTGTACACTGCATCTCCTGGGTGGACCATCAGCAGTGCAGGCCTTCACTAATGATGATGAGTGCATCATCATGTTATTTTAAATAAGACCAATTATACTATTTAAATGATCCATTGCTGATGGCTGACATTGTGCAGTTACCGGAGTAACTATCCTACCCTGCATTATTACGTGTATCAGCTGACCAGACAGCAGCACTAGAGGATTATATAATCTCAAGTTATTTACTAATCCTTTATTTAATTAATACGTGTTGGAACCCCTAAGAGGCTTGGGGCTCGAGCAGTTGCCTTCTTTGTGCCTCACTATGCCAGCCCTGATATTATCCATATTGCAACACTAGTGGTTTATTATTATCAACCATAATACTTTTTTGTGTTCAAGGTTTGTCTTGGTTTAGGCCCATGAAAGTTGTCACTCTAAAGTTGTCTGAAACGCCTTAATTATGCCTTGCCTGTGGTGTTCCATTGGGGCATTGGACCAATCCCGACCCCAGGAATCTACCTTTCTACCAAGTATTAAGGGACATAGGGCCTGATTCAGAGCCGGTCGCTATTTGCGCTCGCTCGTTCAAAAACAAGGGGTGGCTATTCAAATGATCCGTTCGCAAATTGCAGTCTGTTCACACCTCTAAGTCTGAACGAGCGAGCAAAACATACGCTCGTTTATTTGTTAAAAACGCCCCCTGGCCGCTCGCATCCTACGTCATGTCCGCTATTTATTAGATTAATCGAGTACATCGACCAGCGTATGAACTGCTCGCTATTCTTGTGGTTGGTTTTTGCTACCACAATTTTGCGAGCAGTTCTGGCTATAAAAGAACCCAGTGACGTGGTCAATGACGCTGCTGTATTAATTATGCACACCCATAAAACGCCCGTTTTGACCTTTAAGCACGCCTGCGTTCTGATCTCCACTCCCCATTTTCAAGCACCTTCACCTGTTACCACCCACATACGCCTCATTCTGTCACTCAAAATAGCAGGCATTCGCTATATTGCGAGCACATGAATTTCGGCCGCACTGACTGGTTCGCGCATGCGTATAACGATCCGTACGCATGCGCAGATGTGCGAACATCGCTCGGAACGAGCGTACTGCCGCTTACGAGTGGCTCTGAATCAGGCCCATAGTGTGGTTTCATATTGTAAAACATCATATATTCGCATCACAATGACATATTATATGAAACTCCTCTACGCTTGCCCTACTAACAAAGAGAATGTTGTGCGAACTAAGTATAATTGCCAGGTCCTTAGAAAAAGTCACATGATTGGTGACGAAACGCGTTACCCGGGACTTTCACATCATTGGATACTGTTGCCAGCTGACACTCTGAACTCCCGGCTTACGGCTCTTATTCAAGACCCTGCAGTCACACCATCGCACCAGCAGGATCCGGCTTGGTTGCAAGCACATCCCGGTAAACACACACAGGAACGCTGCATTGTTGTTACGTATCATACCGGCAGCTTTCAATTTGGATACACGGCATAACGGACGGTACCACAAGGGGGGCCCCCATATTTGCCTGTTCTTTAACCCGTGACTACTCTCAGCATCACTATGATATGCAGTGCAGCTGACTCAGTTTCATCCGTCTTGGCCAGTTTTTCTAATATTAACCCAGCGGCTACATTTGGTATATTACAACTGAGAACACCATCAGGTCTTTACATACTGACTTGTGTGTATTATTCGGGATTCTGCCTGGGTCATATTGTATTATTCACTTTACATAAAAGCTGTCTTTATCCGGGATACTGTATAGTGTCTGAATATCATACGAGCTGTGCCATCAACGGTGAACTTACTATACATTTTGCACTGCATGCAACGGAGAAGATTGTCAGCTTGCTACATAACTAGCTGTCATTTAACAATTTTTTCTCTTATGTGGAAACATTGTTGATTTGGTATTCAAAGAGCGCTCTGTAATACCAGACCTAAGTACACCTTTTTTCCTAGTTGGACTGCAGCTGAGTCTAATTAAAACTACTGGCAACAATTGTATCATTGTATACTAACTATACTAGTGATCTATTTTTACATTCACTTTTTGTTTTTTATTGTGTTATAATACTTTGTTATGTGATAATAATATGTATTAAATATTTTTTTTGTATTCGCATGTTTTTATTTACTAATTGCATTTACCTTATCATATTCAGCAATACAATATAGAGACAGCGCAGATTCTCCAGCTTTCTTGTTTTCTATATTTTCAAACAGACACAGAGGGCCTGATTCAGACCCGCTCGCAAGCGCTGAGCGCTCGCAAGCAGGTCGATGGTGCCCTAGTGCGCATGCGCACGACGGAGGGAGCTCCGTCGTGCGCATGCGTGAGACCCGAATAACGGCGGGGTAGCCGTCGTTATGGGTCTTGCACCAAGGGGGGCGTGCTGTCGATGTTGATTGACAGCACGCCCGCTTTGGTGGGCGTGCCGGGGGCGTGGCTGCCAGACGGAGGCGTTCCCATGGGAACGCCTACCGTTTGGGTCCGGCCCCACTGACATCACTAGTGATGTCAGTGGGAGTGATTTTGGCTCTGATAGAGCCAAAATCACTCCAGGGCTTGCGGTCACCGAGACCCTACCGCAGGGTCTCGTCGCAAGCCCGATGGTCGCGATGGTCTTGACCATCGCGACCATCATCATGGACGCTCGCACAGGGTGTGGGTGGTAACCCACAGCTATGCGAGCGTCCATGAGGCCGCACTATTAAAAAAAAAAAAATAACATGCCCTGATTCACAGCGGGCGCTCGTTCAGAGCGTCCGGCTCTGAATCAGTCCCAGAGTTTGATATCTGCTGCAGTCCTGTACTGTATCCTATCTTATACAATATTTGTTAGTATTGTTAAGCACCAGAATTGTATTTTAATTGCCAGGTCCTAACCATGAACCCCTTGGTTCCCATCTTGACAGCAGAGGGTAGAAATATAGCGAAGGCAATTGTTGGTATAGCTCTCAGGTCCCCGTTTATTGATGCAGCACCCAGCTATTCCAATGCATGCAAGATATTTTGAGGAAGCTGTTCACATACATGATAACTCTCCAGTATAACACTATTGATTACATTTCTCTGCTTGACATATGTGTAAGACTGGTCCCTTCCTGTTTTCACCAAAGAATGTTGCCCTAGATTGTATATACAGTGTATATTTGTAGTGCTTGCTGGGCTGTGTGTGTGGTTTGTGTTGCTTTAGGTACAGGCTATACATATACAGTATTTAGTGTAATTTGCTGCTGCATCTTTAATGGCCACCTTCATAGATAATTGCATATTCTTATTGTGTCCCAGCCATGACCTTACATTGTAGCATACAGTGCATCCGGAAAGTATTCACAGCGCTTCCATTTTTCCACATTTTGTTATGTTACAGCCTTATTCCAATATGGAATAAATTATTTTTTGTCCTCAAAATTCTACACACAATACCCCATAATGACAATGTGTAAAAAGTATTTCTACTTCAGGGTCCATAGGGTATCCACAGGATACCTTGGGGTATAGGTGTGACGTCAGTCGCAGGGCACCAAAGAGTTAAGCTTTCAGCCTCCCAGGATGCACTAGGTCCCCCTCCTATACCCCGCCCCCGGGCCAAGGCACCTCAGTTTAGTTTGGTGCCCGGCCGGAGTCGGGTGCACCTGTTGGAGTGGGGGCTAGAAGAGCCCCTGAAGCTTTTTCTTCATGCAGCTGTGGCTGCACATCTGGATGAACAGCATGGACAGTCAGTCCTGACGTCCATGCTGTCTTCCCTACACCCCGCCGGTACCAGAACGCCGGTACTGATCCGGGGATGCTGGTGGGCGTCTGGGGTCACAGCTAGCGGTGACCCCAGATGCTCCGGACCATGGCCGGATTCAAGGGGGACAGAGGTAAGCAGCGGGGTCCCGCGGTGGGTCCCCGCTGATCACATGGTCCTAAGTCCCCAGGCAGGGGGCTCCCTGGGGACTGGCTGCAGCGTGGAGCCAGGCGACCAACCTGCGCTTCCACTACCCCCTGGGACAGCGGACCGCAGCAGAGCGGTAGCGCTGCGGCGTCCCAGGGGTTAAATGCATGCCAGGGGAGCGCGCCTTCCCTGTCTCACAGCTGGCGCCTCCCCCGCTGCACACAGCCCTCTCTGCACTGTGTTGACTGGTCCTGTGTCAGCGCTCCTCCCCCAGGCCAGCTTCTCTCTGCTCCTCGGCGGCCATCTTCTCTGCAACGCATGGTGAACGCTGCTGGAAGTCTGGAAGGAAGCATCGTGGTCTGGGTCCCCCCGCATACCTCTTCTCCGCTGTGGCTCAGGTCTGTGTATGCAGCGCTGTGTCCTACCAGGCCCTGTGTCTGTGTAGTTGAGTGATCAGCGCTGTTAGTGCAGGAATTGTTATTTCTCTGCATTGTATGTGACTGTGCTAGCGCTGCTGCCTGTAACTTTTCTTCTCTAAACTGTCAGCTTTATTACTGTCCCTGTTCTTTCTGCTAAAGCCCTTGCGGTGCGGTGCGGTGCTGCAGGGTGGTCTCTCGCCTATTTAATACTTAATTGGTGAGAGAGGTCACATACGTGGTGCCATCATGTCTGAAAGTGATTTTCCCCTCCGGCTACAGTGTACCACGTGCAAAGTACCGTTAGCGGAGGGGGAGGGTAGTGCGGAGGGCCTTTGCCGGCAGTGTTTGTCCATGGCGCGGCCTATTACGGTTACAGCACCGGTACAGGAGCCGCCCTGGGCTTGTTTCGCTCAGGCGTTAACAGCTTTAGTGGGCCAGTTAGCTCCGCAGCCCGCGTTTACTCCGATGGGTTTGTCCCAGCAGTCTGTGGTGTCGTCACCCATGCAGGGGTTCCCACGACAATTGGTGGTACCCCACAGTCTCCCTATTTCCCCGCTCCCGGGTTCTCAGGAGCCAGCGTGGGTTAACTCCCTGACGAGTTCTGTACAGCACTTGTCGGATGTGTTGCAAGGGGAGTCTGTGATGCGGCCTCATAAAAGGCCGGTGGCGTCTCTGTCCGCTCCTTATGAGGATGACGAAGGGACGTCTGATGATGGGGAGATTCTGGATCCTTACGATCAGGAACCTCTCCATACTAAGGACGCTGATGCTAAGTCCAAAGTATATATTCCTGGACTTATTTGGGCGGTCCGCACAGCCTTGGTGATTGAGGACGAAGTTCCCCCAGCGGCTAAATCTAAGTATGCCTTTTTCAAAGATGTGAAGGGCGATGCCACAGTCTTTCCTCTTTCGGGTCAGTTGGTGGACCATTTAGAGGAGGCGTGGAAACAACCTGGCAAAAGATACCAGCCGCAGAGACGCCTGGCGGTGGCTTATCCGTTCGCGGATAATTATTTTGCTAAGTGGGAATCCCCTCCACAGGTGGATTCTCACGTGACCCGTCTTGTCCGTAGTGCCACATTGCCGATGCCATCCATGTCCTCCCTTAAGGATGCTACGGACCGCAAGGTAGAAATCTGCCTGAAGTCCGCTTATTCCCTTGCAGGGGGGGCAGCACGGCCGGCTATGGCCATTTGCTGGGTTGCCAGAGCGATGGAGCGCTGGGCGGATTCATTAGAGGCTTCTTTTGAATCCGACTGTCCGGCCGAACAGGCGGAGTTGATTGGCAATCTCCGTGATTCGGCCACCTACATCAACGAGGCGGCTCTAGACATTAGTACTCTGGTGTCTAGAATTTCTTCAGCAGCGGTAGCTGCTCGTCGCACCTTGTGGCTGCGATCCTGGAAGGCGGACGCAGATTCCAAGAAAGGTCTGGAAGCGTTGCCGTTTACCGGAGAAGTTCTCTTCGGTCCAGATCTGGATAAGATTGTGGCCACGCTGGCGGCAGCCAAATCTGCTTGTCTCCCGTCGGCCGCTGCTCCTTCTGGTTCTGGACCATCGTCCTTTCGGTCATCTAGGGCCCAGGGCAGGCCCAAACCACAGTCGTTTCCTCGACAGGCTGGCCCTAAGAAATCGGTCAAGCCCCGGAAACAGGCATGGAGTACCAGACGTCCGGCCCCCAAGCCAGATGACAAGCCTGCGGCCTGACGGTCCGGGTCTCCCCTTGGGGGATCCCAGGGTGGGAGGCCGCCTGCTGCAGTTCTCCCGGTGTTGGTCGTTCACTACGACAGACACTTGGGTTCTGGAGGTGGTCTCCCACGGGTACGCCCTCTCCTTCCGGCACAGACCCCCGGCTCGATTCTTCACCACGGGTCTACCATCAGACCGGAACAAGGCTACGGAGCTGTGGAAGGTATTGCACACTATGCTCCAGGCTGGAGTTATAGTGCCTGTTCCATTCTCCCAGAGGGGCCAGGGTTTCTATTCAAATCTATTTTTGGTACAGAAACCCAATGGGTCATATCGTCTGATTCTCAACCTCAAAGCACTCAACAAGTCTTTGCGGGTCCCGAAGTTTCGGATGGAGACCCTACGGTCCATCATTCTGGCGCTGGAACCTGGGGACTACATGGTGTCATTGGACATACAGGACGCTTACCTGCATGTCCCTATTCTTTTGCGCCATCAAGAGTTCCTTCGGTTTGCAATCCGCAGCGACCACTTCCAGTTTCGGGCGTTACCTTTTGGCCTGGCGACAGCACCACGTGTTTTCACCAAGGTGATGGCGGTCATGGCGGCTTCTCTGCGGCTGCAAGGAGTCCGCATGTTGCCGTACTTGGACAACCTGTTATTGGTGGCAGGATCTCCAGAGCTCCTGTTACACCACTTGGACCTGACCATTGCACTGCTGCAATGGCACGGCTGGCTAATCAACTGGCAGAAGTCCACTCTAATCCCGTCTCGGAGGATTCTGCATCTTGGAGCCTTATTGGACTCGGGACAGCAAAGGATCTTCGTGACGGAGGACAAGATCTCTGCTTTACAGTCAAGGGTGCGCAGTTGTCTGCACAGCCGCCGGGTGTCCTTACACTCGGCGATGAGGTTACTGGGCTCCATGGTGTCGGTGTTCGACATGGTGGAATACGCCCAGTTTCACTCCAGACCTCTGCAGCACCTGATCCTGTCCAAGTGGAACGGGCTGCCTCAGTCTCTGAAGTTCCAGACGATTGTGCTCACCCCGGAGGTTCGCCTGTCCCTTGCGTGGTGGTTAAAGACGACCCACCTCAACAAGGGACGTCCGTTCTGGGTTCCAAATTGGGTCCTGTTGACAACGGACGCCAGTCTTCGGGGCTGGGGAGCAGTTTCGGGTCCACACTTGTTCCAGGGCAGGTGGACGCCGACAGAAGCGGAGCTTCCAATAAATATCTTGGAACTCCGTGCGGTCTTCAATGCTCTCCTGCAGGCACAGCGGTTTCTCCAGGGTCACCCGGTGCAGGTCCAGTCGGACAATGCTACCACCGTGGCCTACATAAACAGGCAAGGAGGAACTCGCAGTCGGGCGGCTCTCGTAGAGGTCTCTCGGATCCTGGTTTGGGCGGAGCGCAATCTTCCGGCCATATCAGCGGTCTTCATCCCGGGAGTGCTAAATTGGGAGGCGGACTTTCTAAGTCGCCAGGACGTTCATCCAGGGGAATGGTCCCTGCACCCGGACGTTTTTCAACTACTGGTGGACAGGTGGGGTCTTCCAGAAATCGACCTCATGGCGTCCCGGCACAACAACAAGTTGCCGGTGTACGGGTCTCGCACAAGAGACGAAGGGGCGTCTCTGGTGGATGCTCTGTCCGTCCGGTGGACGTTCAGGTTCGCATACCTGTTCCCTCCGGTCTCCCTTCTTCCACGGGTAATCCGGAAATTCAAACAGGAAGGAGGGACGCTCCTGTTGATAGCTCCCGCGTGGCCCAGACGGCACTGGTTCTCAGACCTTCAGGGTCTGTCCGTGGACAGTCCTCTGCGGTTGCCGCTACGACCGGACCTTCTGTCTCAGGGTCCTTGTCTTCACCCGGACCTGACTCGGCTGTCTTTGGCGGCGTGGCTGTTGAGACGGCCATGCTGAGGTCCCGGGGGTTTTCCAGCTCTGTGGTGCGTACCATGTTACGAGCTCGGAAACCGTCTTCCGCGAGGATATACCATCGCGTGTGGCATACGTTCTTCCAGTGGTGTCGACCGAGAGGTTATGCACCGCGGGAGTTTCGTCTGTCTCGGATTCTCGCCTTCCTGCAAGCGGGACTAGATCATGGGCTTCGCCTTGCTTCTTTGAAGGTACAGGTTTCGGCCCTATCTGTCTGGTTTCACCGTAGGATTGCTACAATCCCGGATGTGCGCACCTTTATGCAAGGTGTTCTCCATATTCAGCCGCCCTTTGTTCCACCTGTGGCGCCTTGGGATTTGGCTGTGGTCCTGAGGGCTCTCCAAGGACCGCCGTTTGAACCACTGGGCTCAGTGGATATTAAATGGCTAACAGCTAAGACTGTTTTCCTTCTGGCCGTTGCTTCGGCCAGACGTGTTTCTGAGTTAGGGGCTCTTTCTTGTAGACCCCCTTTCTTGGTTTTTCATGGGAACAGGGCAGTGCTCCGCACTCGGCCCGAGTTTCTTCCCAAAGTTGTTTCCCAGTTTCATGTTAACGAGGAAATAGTTGTTCCGGCCTTTAACTCACCGGGTCTTTCCGTGGGTGAGGCCTCTTTGGATGTTGTGCGGGCCTTAAGGACTTATGTTGACCGCACTTCTTCGTTTAGGAAGTCGGACGCTTTGTTGTCCTCTATGGCTTCTGTAAAAAGGGGTTGGCCTGCTTCAAAGCAAACTTTGGCAGCCTGGATCCGTATGGCTATTTCTGAAGCTTATCTTCATGAAGGCCTACCGGTCCCTCCTTCTCTTAAGGCTCATTCCACTAGGTCTCCTTTCTGCACAGGAGCGTCCCCACCCTTAAAGGATACTGCTTTGGGACATCCCCAAGGTATCCTGTGGATACCCTATGGACCCTGAAGTAGAAAATATGAGATATGGTAAGAACTTACCCTTGTTATCTCTATTTCTACGAAGTCCATAGGGTTCCACAGGACTCCCGCCCTGTCGCACCTGTGCTGCAGATGGGCTTTGCTCTGGTCACCGGTTTTCCGTCTCCCTCTGGTGAGAATGTGATTCTTGTATGTGTCCAGATCTTTGTTCTCTCTCTTCCTTCTCCTCCTCCGGCCTATGGCTTGGTAACTAACTGAGGTGCCTTGGCCCGGGGGCGGGGGATATAGGAGGGGGACCTAGTGCATCCTGGGAGGCTGAAAGCTTAACTCTTTGGTGCCCTGCGACTGACGTCACACCTATACCCCAAGGTATCCTGTGGAACCCTATGGACTTCGTAGAAATAGAGATAACAAGGGTAAGTTCTTACCATATCTCATATTTTTTGAGATTTTTGCAAATTTAATTAAAGAAAAAAACTAAGAAATCACATGTACATAAGTATTCACAGCCTTTGCTCAATATTTTGTTGATGCACCTTTGGCAGCAATTACAGCCTCAAGTCGTTTTGAATATGATGCCACAAGGTTGGCACACCTATCTTTGAGCAGTTTTGCCCATTACTCTTTGCAGCACCTCTCAAGCGCCATCAGGTTGAATGGGAAGTGTCGGTGCACAGACATTTTCAGATCTCTCCAGAGATGTTCAATCGGATTCAAGTCTGGGCTCTGGCTGGGCCACTCAAGGACATTCACAGAGTTGTCCTGAAGCCACTCCTTTGATATATTTTCTGTGTGCTTCTGTGTTGTTGTCCTACTGAAAGATGAACTGTCGCCCCAGTCTGAGGTCAAGAGCGCTCTGGAGCAGGTTTTCATCCAGGATGTCTCTGTACATTGCTGCATTCATCTTTCCCTCTATACTGACTAGTCTCCCAGTTCTTGCCGTTGAAATACATCCCCACAGCATGATGCTGCCACCACCATGCTTCACTGTAGGGATGGTATTGGCCTGGTGATGAGCGGTGCCTGGTTTCCTCCAAACATAACACCTGGCATTCACGCCAAAGAGTTCAGTCTTTTGTTTCTCATGGTCTGAGAGTCCTTCAGGTGCATTTTGGCAAATTCCAGGCGGGCTGCCATGTGCTTTTTACTAAGGAGTGGCTTCCGTCTGGCCACTCTAGCATACAGGCCTGATTGGTGGATTGCTGCAGAGATGGTTGTCCTTCTGGAAGGTTCTCCTCTCTCCACAGAGGAATGCTGTAGCTCTGACAGAGTGACCATTGGGTTCTTGGCCACCTCCCTGACTAGGGCTCGTCTCCCCCGATCGCTCAGTTTAGACGGCCGGCCAACTTTAGGAAGAGTCTTGGTGGTTCCGAACTTCTTCCATTTACGGATGATGGAGGCCACTGTGCTCATTGGGACCTTCAAAGCAGCAGATATATTTCTGTACCCTTCCCCAGATTTGTGCCTTGAGACGAAACCGTCTCGGAGGTCTACAGACAATTCCTTGGACTTCAGTGCTCTGACCTGCACTGTCAAGTGTGGGACCTAATATAGGCAGGTGTATGCCTTTCAAAATCATGTCCAAACAACTGAATTTACCACAGGTAGACTCCAATTAAGCTGTAGGACCATCTCAATGATGATCAGTGGAAACAGGATGCACCTGAGCTCAATTTTGAGCTTCATGGCAAAGGCTGTGAATACTGTATGTACATGTGATTTCTTAGTTTTTTTATTAATTACATTTGCAAAAATCTCAAAAAAACTTTTTACACGTTGTCATTCTGGGGTATTGTGTGTAGAATTTTGAGGACAAAAATGAATTTATTCCATTTTGGAATAAGGCTGCAACATAACAAAATGTGAAAAAAGTGAAGTGCTGTGAATACTTTCCAGATGCACTGTATATGTCACCATTTTTATGTCAATGCAGTAACAGAACTACTGTCAGATGTTATAAATAAACATATCTAGAAACACACTGTGAACCATGTATGTTCCTGCGGTGACCAATAACCACTTTTTATTGGTGTGCAAAATAGCACTGACAAATTTACAAAATGTTAAAATATAAAGAATATACTAAATCAATTTTCTGCTGCATTCTGAACGGTGCCTCTGGATGGTAAATGCTGCCCTGACAAGTCCCCTGCAACCATATTCCGTAATAAGTCGTACTGTGATTGCAGCGATCGGTGTTATAAGATGACCCCCAACCTGCATCTCAGACAGCCATTTTGTGAAATGCATATTCAGCCTACTCATGTAATAGAAACTTGTGACATCACTGAGAAATGAGAAACAATGTGCTTATGAATTTTGGTTTGGCCACAAAATGGCTGCCTCCACCGTTTCTAGATGATGGATCCATCTTGACAGTATATTGCTGTTTGTACAATGACAGGTGGGCTCCCGCATGTGAGGAACTCTCTGGCCGTATTCGATCAGTTGGCTTCTGGTTGCAGCTGTGGGAGGCTTACACTAGTTCACGTGAGGAGCTTACACCGCACATGGAGCAAATGGAAGACAAGTGTGAACGCCTCATGTGTGCTAAACTTTCTGAAGACAGAGTACAAAATACTTTACAGCAAAGGATCCAGGATCTGCATGTAAGTTTCAAAGATAATTTGTTGACATAATAAAATATTTACATATTCTAAACTCTGTGGTTTGCTAATGAAAGACATTTTTGCTAGTATTATAAAATTGTCTTTCAATGTGTTCCCAATGAACAGGTCTTTCTTCATTTGTGACACTCACACTTTTTTGTAAACATTTTGTATAGTGCACGTGTTCGCAAACTCGGTCCTCAGGACCCCACACAGTGCATGTTTTACAAGTCTCCTCACAGAATCGCAAATGAAATAATTAGCTCCACCTGTGGTTCTTTAAAATGTATCAGTGAGTAATAATTACACCTGTGCACCTGCTGGGTGACCTGGAAAACGTGGCCTTTGTGGGGTCCTGAGGACCAAGTTTGAGAAGCATCCATGACCAAGTATTAAAAACTCTGTGCATTTTTTGCACATTCTGTAACATACCTCCTAAAAATCTCCAGCAATGCAGAAACTTGACCGTTGTGTGAGTGATGCCTAGCATCAATTGTTAATCATTCATTTGCTAGTAATTATTTTATATTAGCTGGGATACCCGGGGTTGCCTGGGTTGAAAACTGGACCCCGAAGAACACCTGCAACTTTTATTTATATACATTGTCCTCGCCTATAACCCCATTCCATTGATCCTGTAAAGAACCTCACTGTTTGCTAACATGCTTGCAAACAGTGGTGTAACTACCGTGAGTGCAAGGGGTGCGGCTGCTATGGTGTCTGAGCTGCCTCTGTGGCCTGCCACTCCCCCTGCACCCAGTCATGCACACAAGGTGGGCTGATCCAGTCAGGGCCACCGAGGGAGCCCGGGTGGCAGCGGTGATGATTTCCCGCCAGGCCGCCAGCTGATTACAGCTGGCGCACTGGCAGGCAGACATGGAGAGACAGCGTTGCTAGGCCGGACCGACAGCCAGTCAGCAGTGGCGGCTCCTGATTGGCTGCCAGTCCTGAACGCCGATTGTCTCACGACCAGCGCCAGCTTCAAATTGCGCCAACGATGTCTGTCCATGCCCGCCGGTGCGCCAGCTGTAATTAGGCACCAAATTCACACCTGCTGGCTGTTGATGGCACACAGGTGGAGGTGAGAGGCTGCTGGAGGGACATGGGGAGGTGAGTTGCTGGGGGAGGTCATTATGTGTCAGGGGGATTACTGTGTGGTTTAATGTTATAAGGGACATTACTGTGTGGCATAATGTGTTAGGATCACTACTATTGTGTGGAATAATGTGTTATTTGGAGCCCTACTACTATCTGGCATAATCTTTAAAGGGCATTACTGTGTGGTATAATGTGTAAGGGGCATTACTGTGTGGCATGATGTGTATAAGGGCTACTACTGTATGGCATAACATGAATGGGCTCTGCGTGGGGTCAAATGTATGTGGGGTTTTTTTACCTCTAGGGGGGCCTTTTAAGATCTTGCTATGTGGCCCCCAAAGTTCTAGTTACGCCCTTGCAGGCAAACACAGAAGGCGGACTAGTATATATGGTCAGTTTAAAAAGGACTAACTCTGGGCTTAATATGAACTTGCATGGGTCATAAAGTTTACAGACTATGAGGTTAAGGGTGGGTAAACACCTGAACGACCGGCAATCATGCCGATGTTCAGGGCGATTTGTCTTCACCCTGGACATCGCGTGAGTGCCGGTACACACTGAACGGTTTAATGAACGACGGAATGATAACTTGTTCCACCCTTCATTAATATGTATGGCACCGCATGCGATATAATGCGTTGGCCATGCAGCACGACCGATCACACGATATCGCATTCGACCGCGGGAGCACGCAAATAGGGCAGACACACTGCACAATATGCCCGATTTGTCGTTGTGATTTCACTAATTCGGACGATATCGTGCAGGTGTATATCCTGCCTAAAAGGATACTTTTGTAGCTTTCACACAGGTTTTTGGCAGAGTGCCAATTTCCACTGGATATTGGAAAAATAAAGAATTGTATATTGTGGTGCACGAAGATCAAATGAGATAAAATATAACTTTTTTTATATATATTAAAATATAACCTAAGAATGACTGCAAAATAATACTAACCTATATAAATGATGTGAATAAAGAAATAAATGGTGATTAATAACTGCTGTGTTCAGGGATGCCGCTGTCTGTCTCAATTGTTATATATTGTATCCAGGATTGGTATTGCACCTTCTAATAGGGATGATGTATGTTACAGAGGATATTCACAATGTAATATCCTATCCACTAATCATGAAATACTAGTAGAGTGGATGGTAATTAATACCAACATAACATTTTATATAACAGATCTATCTCTCTCTCAATATCTCTATCTGAGTAAATGCTGATGATTTAATACTCATAGATCATGCACTGTGAATGAATCAAATTTTAATTATAGTATAGATATTATTTGCCCTCATACATTAGTCACCCTCCAAGAAGTGTTTCACATATAGTGCATTGCCAAAATCCTGCAATCATTAAATTGACATGCTGTCAGATTTCCTATGATTATAACACTGCAATCTATGGCCCTGATTCAGACCCACTTGCAAGCGGCTGTCCGCTCGCAAGTGGGTCGATGGTCTGCACTGAGCATGCGCACGACGGAGGGAGCTCCGTCGTGCGCATGCGCCAGACGCGACGAGCGAAGGAAAGTCCTTCGCTCGTTGTGTCTGATCAAAGGGGGCGTGCTGTCGATGTTGATTGACAGCACGCCCCCTTTGGTGGGCGTGCCGGGGGCATGCCTCCCTGACGGGGGCGTTCCCAAGGGAACGCCTCCCTCAGAAGCCGGCCCACTGACATCACTAGTGATGTCAGTGGGAGTGATTTTGGCTCTGATAGAGCCAAAATCACTCCGGGCCTTGCGGTTGAAAACCTCAACCGCAGGCTCCGGCTCGCAGTTTCGATGGTCGCGATGGTCACGACCATCGCGGCCATCAAACTGCACGCTCGTATAGGCTGTGGGTGGTGACCCACAGCTATACGAGCGTCCAGGAGGACGCTCCATTTTTATGGAGGGCGGCCCTCATTCAGAGCGTGCGCTCTGCTCAGAGCGTACGGCTCTGAATGAGGGCCTATGTTACTTAACTGTGGACAGCTTTCCTCTGTGGCTGTAATCACATCTCCTTCACACTGCATGTAAACCTATATTCCTTCTCAGGTTTAATTAAAATATATTAATTTCCTATAAGAAGGCATTAGGGGTTATATAGATAATAAGATATAATCTATACCTTGTGCGGTTAGTTTTTCTTTGTGGTACAATTTCCACTGCCCATGAAACTGTAATTTAAGACTGTCCCCATTTTACGGATTGTGTGACAGTGTGTGGCCCTGACTACGGGGGTCATTCAGACCCGCTCGTGAGCGGGTCGATGTTCCCCCACTGCGCATGCGCACGACGGAGGGAGCTCCGTCATGCGCGAGACCCGGTGAGCGACGGGCTCTCCATCGCTCCGGGTCTCGCACCAAAGGGGGCGTGCTGTCGATGTTGATTGACAGCACGCTCCCTTTGGTGGGCGTGCCGGGGGCGTGCCTGCCAGACGGAGGCGTTCCCATGGGAACGCCTACCGTCTGAAGCCGGCCCCACTGACATCACTAGTGATGTCAGTGGGAGTGATTTTGGCTCTGATAGAGCCAAAATCACTCCTGGGCTTACGGCATCGAGACCCTACCGCAGGGTCTCGTCGCAAGCCCGATGGTCGCGATGGTCAAGACCATCATCATGGACGCTCGCATATGCTGTGGGTGGTCACCCACAGCTATGCGATCGTCCAAGAGGACGCTCCATTTTCAGGGAGGAGGGCCCTGATTCAGAGCGAGTGCTCTGGTCAGAGCGTTCAGCTTTGAATCAGGCCCTAAGTTCAAACCTAGGCAAAATCCTAACCCTGTTCAAACTACACCACCATGCCAAATTTGGTGGAGCTAGGTCCAAAACCTGGCAGTACATAAAAGACAAACAGACAGACACGCTTTCTCGCTGATTATATAGCTAAATGGTTTTCTTACCAGAAGAACATTAAATTGCATGCTTAAGCCTTTTATGGAATATGTGTATCATTTTGTAGAGCATTTATTTTATTTTTGAACTAGTCCTGTGACATTAGAAATTTTTTTTTTCAGAAGTTATATTTAATTATGAAGTTTCCACCTCATATATTTTGATAGTGTTCCTTAATCAATAAGTCTAATCTACATATATCCATTTGTGCCCCTTTCAAGGGACATTATATTAGTCAATTTAAAACTATTTGTTTTGTAAATCATTTGAGGTATTAGGTATAGTGGAAGACTGCCCAGGAGTAAGCATAGTTCAGTCAGATGTCCTGACTTCCGAGTGAAATCCTCTATACGGAACTGCTCTCTGCTGTGCCCTAAGGAGTGTGTAGTAGGCTAGTTTTGTTTCTTCTGGCCCTAATCTGTTATTTACCTGAATACAGTGTTAAACTTGGTCAAGAGAATGATCTAGGATTTATATAATGAAAATGAAAGAAATGCATGCTGTATGTGGACATGATATTCACTGCATTCAGTAAAAAGGAAGGAAGAGGGGGAGAATTGGAAAAACAATTGCACAGGAGTAAAAGTAGGTCAGAAAATGAAGTCTACTCCGGTAGGGTCTCTACTTCAAGGAAAAGATGGGGGTGCTCCCTAGAGTGTACGTTTATTTGCAGCAAGAGAGGGTAAAGAAAAAGACTCCTTTGCGAGGCACACCCCACAATTTCATAATCACAGGAAATAGAATAGTAGTTAAAAGTAAACATACCTTTTTTTTCTCTTGTTATTGAGTATTTAATAAGAGAAAATCACTAGAATAACTATCTATGACCATATTACGGAGATAAATGAATGATCAAAGCACTAATATCACACACCGACAAAAAAAATGTATAATAAAAATTGACGAAAAATAACAATAGTGACACAGGATAGTTATGTGTATAATCTCAGACATTGTTATCATGTATCCCTATGCAATACATAGAACACAGATGTATGTAGTCTGTTACTGCTTAGGATCTAACCATAATCATTACAGTGGATATAGATATAATGTATGTGTTTATAGGTATGGTACCTTGCTGTAATTGGTGCACATGTATATACAGGATCAAAACGTTTTGCAAGCTGCGCTAACAATGCCGCCCACATGTATTCAGAAACCAAAATATTATTCTGCATATAGTGGAAGAAACTGAAATGTATACAAATGACAGCGTATTGTTGTCATCAATATGTATAACTTGCTACAGTTGCTGCACACATGTATATACACGGAATCTAGTCGTTCTGCATGCAGCGCCGAAATCAAAAAATGGAGATCATATATTTTCAATGTGACACCTCATTGTGATAGTCACACACCTATATGCAGAGACTAATAGTGCTGTATGCAGCAAAAAAGATACATAAGTTAGAGCTCATGAGCAAAAATCATACATCTGAAATAAATGCCAATCACTAAGTACAGTAAGGGCAATGTCACAAGATAGGCAGCACATAAATTTCACATAAATTATAAGAAAGAGAAAAGGCGACAATGAAACTTAAATAAATCTAATATACATATAGTCTAATACATATATACTAAAAAGCTGTTCACCATCAAACAGTACCATAATCTAATCACAATGGATATACTGGTGATACGAGGTGTCCCTCTATTATACCAGGGAGAGTGCAGGTTCAAATGACATCTAAATAGATTGAAAAGTCAGAGTATGTGCACTTACAGGCCAGATTCTGCTATCTACAATGTAGAGGACGATGAATGAGTTTCCCAATTGGAAACAGTGTAGTCTGCTTCTGCTGTTAGTGCCTATAATATCCTGAAATCCCTGTTGCACTAAGCAGCGCAGGGAATCGGAGTAAATGGCAACTAATGAGAGAGCAGAGAGATGAAAAGAGAAATAGTACCTGTCCCTAAATCTCCCTGGAGGTTGATTTTTTTTTTTTCTGTGTGTGATATTAGTGCTTTGATCATTCATTTGTCTCCGTAATATGGTCATAGATAGTTATTCTAGTGATTTTCTCTTTTTATTGATTATTTAATAAAAGGTATGTTTTAACTACTATTCTATTTCTTGTGCTTATGAAATTGTGGGGTGTGCCTCGCAAAGGAGTCTTTTTCTTTAAGAAATACATTGGTTTATTGCTTCTAACCCTTAACAACCTTGTATAGCTTACTTAACTTAAACTAATAAATAACGACACAGACAACAAGAGCTTGGCTAATAAAGGTCACAGCTTTTATTTATAATGAATTAACCTAACCAGGGTGGCAAAGAGACGCTGCAGACTCAGTTCTAGCTTTTTCTTTGCTCAAATACTCGGGGAACGACTGACACATCCCCCCTCTAGACGCACTAACGCTGCGAGGGTCCCACTTCCCTCCTGGGCCAATCCGAGGCGATTCCGTACCAAAAAGCGCCCGGGTCCCCCCGTGCGGAGCAGGACAAATTCGCCAGGTTCATCGAGGGCAAGTGCCCCCACAACGTATCTTACGCCACATAAAGCCACTGAGCTGCAGCGTACTCCCGCCATGCTGCGCCTCCCCTGAATTGGGAAGAAAAAGTTAGTGTGACACAACATAAACAGTAACGGGTGGGATGGTGGGTTTCAAAGATCCAGGGACCAAGAGGCTGTCCATGCTCACACAGCCCAATATATACTGATCATCTGACCACTCCTTCAAGCAATATCATTGGCTCACCCAACCAGCTGACCAGACAGCCTTATAATCTGCCCAGCAACAAGGCTGTCATAAACAGCCATACAGCAAAAAACATAGTATTCTTAGTTATACTCACGCTTATTCCGCCTTCGTATACTATACCCTATCCTGCTGCATATTCACTGCATTGAAGAAGCAAGAGGTGCAGGTTCAAATGCGGCCACATCTAGTACATTTATCAAAACGTACACGCGTTACAGTGCTGTATACACATCGTTATAAACTAACAAGCGTTTCTAACTCATACTCTTATCTGTGACAGCTGAATGGGCTGTTATTGAGTGGATACTGGGCAGCAATGGGGCATCTGCACATAAGAGAAACGTTCTATGGGTGGGTAGCCAGAGTTACTACCTATTTCAGTTGTGCCTATGGGAATGGGTTGGAAATCTCAGCAGTCGGGATGCCTGCTGTCAATATCCCTCTGTTTCTACATCCTAACACTAACCCTCCCCATTAGTCCCTAAACCTAACCCTCCCCCAGTGGTGCCTAACCCACCCCCGGGGGTACCTAATCCTAACCTCCCGTGACAGCTAAACCTAACCCTCCCCCCGCCCCCGGGTGGCTAAGTCCTAACCAGCCCCGATATACTTATGTTCGGCATCCCAGCTGTTGGGATTCCGGCGTCTGTCTTCTGGCAAGGTAGCGGCATTTTGGCGTCGGGATTTCGTCAGCTGGGATGCCGGGTGTAGGTATATTAACTACATTCCGTGCCTATGCACATTGCATGCCAGATTCAGTTGTAGCTTCTACATCCAGCATAGAGCAGGTGTAAGTGCAGCAGATAATGATGACGGCTGCTCGTGCGAGTGAAGGACGGGGCGGTGCGATTGCATAGATGCTTATGTATCAGAATATTGGCATATAGTCACATTAGATTCCATTCCCTGTAGGCACCAGGAATTGTGACTGCATTACAGAAAGACAGAAGAACTGCAAACAGGTGGCTGTAGTGTAAGACGTTTAGTAAAGTCAAGATGGTGCAATTCGTACTGGTAGGGATGTATTCTGGGAACGAAGAGAGTCTATGCTCAAATTATTGATATGACCATAAAAAAACTCTATTGATTTTCCCCTGTTGATGATCGCACTGTATCGATATGCAAGCGACTAGCCCTCATCGATCTAAAAGAACAATCTGAACATTTTGTTTGTCCATTTCTAATTACTCTCAAGGTTCACGTAGTTGTGCGTCTATTCGCATTCCCAGCTAATACTGTAGTAAACTTTTGCTTCTTTTCTTTTCTTGCACCTTCAAGGCCGCCACCAGTGGACCCCAATGCTGGAAGGGAGGGGAGGTGTTGGCAAGTGGGGCGGGGTCACACTCTACCGGGTGTCTTGTGAAGAAATTATGAGTGGCGGTGCATGATAAGAGAACGTAACTTTACCACCTTGGGTGCATGATTACATCTCCCTGGCAAGCACAGTACGTTCTTCCCTTCTGTACCGATCTATCGCTGGCTAGTGACGCTAAACCTGCGATGATTGCAGTGATATAGAGCAGCTGGTTGGCTTATAATTAGAGATGTTCGCGGACACCTGTGTTTTGGTTTTGGAAAAACCACCCTCAAATGTTATGATTTTGGATCTCTTTAAAATTGATAAATACAGCTAAAATCCTGTAATTTGAACCTGTTTATATGCAATCTAAAACCTGAGATTCCGTTTTTAAATCCAAGTTCAGAATTTACAGCAGACTTATGCCGCGTACACACTAGACGATAAGTTGGACTACATGAACGATAACTATATCGTTACCGTTCATCGCGAACAATATCGTCCAGTGTTTTTTCAAGACATCGTTAATGCGTGCTCCCGCGGATTGTTAACGATGTCTTTCATCGCCTATACTTACAGGGCAACCTCACGATATCGTCAGGTTATGCAAGTACGTGGGATGAGGGTGGGTGCTGTCACTGAACAATATCGTTCAGTGTGTATGCTTAATGTCGTTAACGACATTGAGTCCGGCAATGCATGGGAAACTCTTAATGATATCACTCATGGAGCATATCGTTAAGTGTGTATGAGCCTTAACAAGCCGAGACTTGGTTCAACTCGGAAACCAAAAGTGATCTGAGCCGGGACTCTGAACTCCAAAGTTCGGGTGTGTTTGGCGTTCAGGAAAACCGAACCGCACATCTTTAATCATTATTGGGCTGTTCAAAGAGGACCAGCTAAGACCGCTACTGACATACAGTATGAGTTCAGTCAGTAGTGATACAAGGGATGCAGTAAGGATACCGGCGGGCGCTATCCCGCCCGCAGATATCACGGCACTTACATCCCGACTTCAGAATAAAAATAGGCGTCGAAATCCCGACGCCTATCATTAGTCCCACTGCGGAATCCCGACACCCGGCATACCAAACTAAGTTATGCCGGGTGTCTTAGCGTCTAGCCGCGGGGGGGGGGGGTTAGGTCTAGGGACCCGCGGGGGGAATTAGGGTTAGGCACCCCCTGGGAGGGCTAGGGGAAGGGGGGGGTTAGGCTTAGGCACCACTAGCAGGGGGGGGGTTGGGGTTATGCATCCCCCCGGGAGGGTTAGGTCTAGGTTGTGGGTAGGGGGTTAGGTTTAGGCACTACCAGGGGGAAGTTAGGGTTAGGCACTAGGGGGGGAGGTTGGGGTTAGGCACCCCTAAGGAATGGTTAGGGGGGGAGAGGGGAGGGTTAGGGTTCTTACCTTCAGCTGTCTGGATTTTGACCTGCCAGGCTGCCGCTGACGGGATTTACATACCAATTCCGATACAAGAGATTTGGCAGCTTGGCCCAAACACCAATCTGATAGCTCTTCCCCCATTTGTCCATTTACATGTCTGGCCAAGCTGACGGACATCAAGCGGGAGATCCACTCTATGTGGATGGCCTATAAATATGATCTGGTGTTTAGAAGAATTATATTCAGAGTGACTTCTATACACACACACAATATTACATGCCTTTACAAAATGTTGGGTTTTTTTAGTTTTTTTTTTACATATTACTAGGTATCTAGTAAGAGCTTAAAAAATTAAAAAAGTATCAGTCATAGAATAATGTTTGGCATCAACCCTCCCCACTGACATGCATGCTGTTACTGGCTGTACACCGGTCTCTTGTTTACAATCTAATCTAAGACTCGGCAGCTGGCAGATCTAGACCAGGTCATCCCAGTCTCAGACATTCGTTTTCCTGAAAGCTTCAATCATCATTTCTAATCTGTGCCGTGCTGTTTGTGCCCGTCCATTAACCCACTGATAACCAGATGTCACACAACTTCACCTTCTCATAATAGAAATTATTCTGAATTGAAAAGACAGACACTCACTATCCATATTCACCACATTTTCAAATGACAAGTATTATCAAAATAAAAATATTAGGGGGTATCCTATTGGAAATGCCTGGTCAATATGTTCATCTCCTCACATTACCGGCAATTATGGTCCCCCAAAATCCTAGATTTTCCTGTACACCTCTATGGGCTGGAAGGACAAATTTGTGTTGTTGGTGGTTGGGAGATGGCGTAGAAAACATTCACTTCACAGCGGAATACCCCCATTAAATATGCAACTATATTTATTTACACATTTTCTGTTTTGTAAACCTTTTCTTCTTCAATAGTGGGAGTATTACTTTATCTTGGCATTAATAAATATTACCAACCCATATTTCCTATCGGAAATTCTAGACGAAATAGATTATGCCTTGGTTCAACCGAACAGAGGGCCTGATTCAGAGCCGGACGCTCTGACCAGAGCGCTCGCTCTGAATCAGGGCCCTCCTACTTAAAAATGAAGCGGCCTCCCGGCCGCTCGCATAGCTGTGGGTGACCACCCACAGCTATAGCGAACGTCCATGATGATGGTCAAGACCATCGCGACCATCGGGCTTGCGACGAGACCCTGCGGTAGGGTCTCGGTGACTGCAAGCCCTGGAGTGATTTTGGCTCTATCAGAGCCAAAATCACTCCCACTGACATCACTAGTGATGTCAGTGGGGCCGGACCCAGACGGTAGGTGTTCCCATGGGAACGCCTCCGTCTGGCAGCCACGCCCCCGGCACGCCCACCAAAGGGGACGTGCGGTCAGTCACCATCGACAGCACGCCCCCTTTGGTGCGAGATCCATAACGACGGTTTGGCCGCCGTTATTCGGGTCTCGCGTATGCGCACGACTGAGCTCCCTACATCATGCGCATTAGGGCACCATCGACCCGCTTGCGAGCGCTTGCTATCACCATGGCCCCTCTCCAGCAGCCCTGCACCGACCACCCCGCAGGTTCCTATGCCTGCCGCTGAGGGGGACGCTGCCACTTAAGGGGACGCCCACTTCGCTGTCTCTGCTGCTGCTGAAGGGGATACCCGCTGTGCTGTCTTTGCTGCCGCTGCAGGTGACGCCCACTGCCGCTGAGAGGGAGAGAGCCACAGCTGGCCTGGCCTGTTGAAATGATCTTGCGGGCCGGAGGTTCCCCATCCCTGCTGTACACAATAGGGCACCCATTTTGTGAGCTGAGCCAATATTCATAACAATTAAGTCCATCAACTTTGCGTACAGCAATGGCAGCCGTTCTGTCAGCAGTAACAAATATGTACGATGCAGCGTATCAATGAATTAGAAAAGGACTACATCATTGGGACAGCTCTTAGTGAATCAAACTGATAGTCTGCATTCATAGGTGATAGAGCTGTTATGCTTTTGTTACCAAACTCTGGGGGGAATGTATCAAACCTTCTAAAGAGTGGAGAAGTTGCCCATATCAGCCAATCTGCATCTACATTTTGTTTTGACTCTACTTGTTAAATACTAGTTCAAAGCTGTTTGGTTGCTGTGGGCAACTTCTCCACTTGTCCTCTCTTTAGAAGATTAGATACCTTTCCCCCTCTGAGGTAGAGTATGTCAGCCACGAGCGCTGCGATCGCATCCGATGGTACCCGATGTACCGATGATTGCATACACTTCCTGGGGATGACATGCGCAAGTGGGCGTCTTAAGACAGGCTAGTGGGCGTCTGCATACACAAAGCGATCGCACGCCAAGATCAGGGGCACCGAGGGGGGGGGGAGCGGGTACAGTTTACCCGGGTATGGCAGGGGGCCCGGGCCGCCCGCAGCACACCATTTTCTTTTTAATTCATCCTTACAAAACCACCGCGATGGGCGGCGGGTTGCAGTTCGGGTGGGGGGGGGGAGCGGAGGGGTCTCTGTCAACGGCCGCAGTCTGTCTGTGTGTCAGTGTCACACAGTTACAGATTCCAGCTGCGGAGCTTATGCTCTTACGAGATGATGACGTCATCATCTCACGAGGGCTCTCTCCCATCACCAGCTGGCAACAATTCCAAGTACCGGCTGGTGGGCAAGGCAGGTGACCGTGGGCACGCCGCGCGGGAGTCCTGTTTGTGTGGAGCAGGCCATGTGAGTGTAGGTGTCAGACTGCACTGAGAAGGAAGGACCTCGAGCGCCATTGGCACTGACTACTGTACTGTGAGTCTGTCACTGTGTGAGTGACGTGGTTCTCTTATATAGGATATACTGTATATAACATATATATTCATATAAAATGTATATATATCGAAACATGTGTAATATATATGTATGTGTGTGCATATAAATGTGTGTGTGTGTGTATGTATGTGTGTGTATATATATATATATATATATATATATATATATATATATATATATAAATAAGAAAAGAGCTTTTCCTATGGTAGTGCATGGCTGCACCACAACAATAACCATAAGAAAAAGGCTTTTCAAGGCTCTAAAGCTTTTTCATCAGGACTGTACTGATGAAAAGGCTTTAGAGCCTTGAAACGTCAATTATTATCTGTACCCATGTTATCTTAAATTTAAAACACGTTTTGATCTTCAGCATTGGGAGTGACGCCTTTTTCTTATTGTTGTGGTGCAGCCATGCACTACCATAGGAAAAGCCCTTTTCTTTAACAGTGTTTAGGAAGGCACCCTACAATATCTCTTTATCCAGAGTGCCGAATCTTTGGAAGTTATATATATATATATATATATATATATATATATAATAGCGTTCCCGCTTGGCTGTTTCAGCGGGGCGCCGCGCCTTCCCTATTTCTGAAGGGCAGAAAGCACCCTGCCCTCCAGTGCGGCGGCCCACTGAGACAGCCTGCCCGTTCTGTCTCCACCCGTGGGTTGCAGTGTCCCGCAGGTGGTCAAAACGGCGGCGCAGCGGTCACCGCCGCTGACACCCCCCTATTTTTTGACTACGCCCCCTTTTCGGCCGCATCCTATCTCTAGGCCCGGTGCCCTGCCTGCTGCCGGACCTAGAGTGAACACTAATAAATATACATATGTATGTATATATATATATATATATATATATATACATACACAATCAGCGGCACTCCAGTGTAAGAAGACACAAACGCAGGTATCATCAACGTTTCGATGTATTGTTCACATCGTCATTCACGATGACGATGTGAACAATACATCGAAACGTTGATGATACCTGCGTTTGTGTCTTCTTACACTGGAGTGCCGCTGATTGTGTATGTATATGTGCCGCCACGTGTGGGCAGGCTTACAGAGGGCAACCAGGATTGTTACTATTTTGTATTGGGAGTGCCATCCTATAACTGGAGTTATATATATATATATATATATATATATATATATATATATATATATATAAATATAAATAATGCAAGGTCCGGCACTCAATATTTTCAATAAAGTTGCTGCCTACTGGGTGCCCTCCACTTTTACAGCATGCTGCTGATATAGATAAATACAGTACAGTGTGATGGCAGCACTCCGGATTAGATTAGTAATGCTGTGCCTGACAGAGGCGCAATCAAGCACTGAAACGTTGAAATCTTGTAACGCTGCAATGAGTCTTTATTCTAATCTGGAGTGCCGACATCCTACTGTATTTATATTATTGTTGTATATTATCCTTTATTTCACATGCTAGACCCACCCACAAAGAGAAGCCGCCATGCTGTGGCCACGCCTCTTCCAGGGAGGAGGGGTGGGAGGGGGGCCCAGGAAGTTGCTGTACCCGGGCCCAGGATTTCTCTTGGCAGCCCTGGCCAAGATATAGTGGGCGTGCTAATGCCCTGCCGTGCGATTGCCTGCCTCCCCAAATTTGCATACGCATCAAGCGAGCGAACACATCTAGCGAGCTGGTCTGAATCGGGTCCAGAGTACCAACCAATCGGCTTCTTACTGTCATTTTACAGATTGTGTTTTGAAAATAACAGGATCTTATTGGTTGGTACTTTATCTCTCTCCAAAGTTTGATACATCTCCCCCTCTATCTTTTATAAATATATTAATTATTATATAATAAAGCAGAGCATATTTATTTTTTGAAGGCCAGACACTTCCGCAGCACAATCACCAGGGGTAATGCCAGTACACAGATGGCATGCCCAATTTATATGGCATTCTATGGCAACTGCTGAATGGACAATATTTCTTACTGCTTTTATGGAATACCTAAGCATATAATGCAGAAACCATTTACGTTGAAATCTTCAGTGTCTGTGAAGAAATGTAAATTACAATAGCGAAGCTGCTGCTTAGAAGTATGTTTGTGTTGTCAGTCAGGACAAGATTGTGCTGTGTGTGTGTGGAATTACTACTGTATGTCATAGGTCGCTGTTTTTGTTATGTACAGGTGTTGGAACAAAGCCTCCAGGGGCTCAGAGCGCACAACCTGCAGGTTTCCGAGCTGGCAGACAAGGTGATGCGGCAATATCCCACAGCCTCCGATGTCATTCAGTCAGAGAGACAAGACACTTCACACAGGATAGCTCATTTGGAAAAAAGTGTTTCTTCCAAGGCCGCAGAAATGATGGTATTCTAAAATAATTATAATTCTGTATACACCAATGTGTTGTTAGCATACAGTAATAGCGCAAAACAAGTTGTACTAATTAATAGAAAATAGTATACTTAGCCCAGAGGTTTCCAAACTTGGTCCTCAAGGCACCCTAACAGTCCAGGTTTTAAGGATATCCATGGTTGAGCACAGAGGATTAAATCAAAAGACTGAGGTACTAATTAAGTTACCTGTCTTGAGGGTTGGGAACCTCTGACTTAACAAACAATCAGATGTTGTTTTTATTTTTTGCACTGCCCTACAAAGAGACAGAGGGCCTGATTCAGAGCCGGACGCTCTGACCAGAGCGCTCGCTCTGAATCAGGGCCCTCCTACCTAAAATTGGAGCGGGCCCCTGGCCGCTCACATAGCTGTGGGTGGCAACCCACAGCTTATGCGAGCGGCCAAAAAGCGTCTATCAGAGCCAAAAGCACTCCCACTGACATCACTAGTGATGTCAGTGGGTCCTGCCCCAGACGGTAGGCGTTCCCATGGGAACGCCTCCGTCTGGGCAGCAAAGCCCCCGGCACGCCCACCAAAGGGGGCGTGCTGTCACTCACCATCGACAGCACGCCCCCTTTGGTGCGAGACCCATAGCGACGGCTTGGCCGTCGCTATGCGGGTCTCGCGTATGCACACGATGGAGCTCCCTCCGTCGTGCGCATGCGCACTAGGGCACCATCGACCCGCTTGCGAGCGCTTCGCGCTCGCGAGCGGGTCTGAAACAAGCCCAGAATCTGATTGCTTTGGTTGCTATTGGTTACACCACTACTGTGTTCTGTAGGAACCTTGTATGTAGAGTTTAAAGTACTTCCCTTATTGAATAGAGGGCCTGATTCAGACCCGCTCGCGAGCGCTGAGTGCTCGCAAGCAGGTCGATGTTGGCCAAGTGCGCATGCGCACGAGGGAGCCGCCTCCATCGTGCGTGTGTGCGAGACCCGCATAGCGACGGGCAAGCCGTCGCTATGGGTCTCGCTACAAAGGGGGCGTGCTGTCCCATGGGAACGCCTACCGTCTGGGGCCAGCCCCACTGACATCACAAATGATGTCAGTGGGAGTGCTTTTGGCTCTGATAGAGCCAAAAGCACTCCCGGGCTTGCGGCAAAGAGACCCTACCACAAGGATCTCGTCGCAAGCCCGATGGTCGCGATGGTCTTGACCATCGCGACCATCTTTTTGGCCGCTCGCTATAACTGTGGGTGGTCACCCACAGCTATGCAAGCGGCCAGGAGGCCTCTCTAAAAAAAAAAGAGAGGGAGGGCACTGAATCAGGCCCAGAGTCCAATCACAGCCCTTAGTTTATGACAAGTTATGGAGATGTTTAGATGTATGATTCATTCTAAATAAATAAATTACAAGTTATTTTGATGGAATCGGTATGATTTACCGGCGGACGGGATGCAGGCAGTCAGAAGACCGACAAAGGCATCCCGGTGGTGAACATCCCGACAGGGCCTAACAAATGATCATCATCTCCAATTTTCACATAAAATTGCAGGTTACATTATTATTGCTGTGCACAGTGAAAGAAAACTTGCATTATATTTTTTTTACTTTGCACAGTGAGCAAATGATAATTTTTATTGAAGGAGGTACTCTGAGTGGAATTCTGAGATTTCCCTTTTTAGGTAGAACATAGGTGATAGGTGTTAGAATGAACATTCGTGACTTATCTTTGTCGCTGCACACCTATTGCAAATAGCCTAATTGAATACATATAACCCAGATTCTTTTGGGTACCAGAAGGGAATTTATTTGATATTTCGCATAACCCTCGATATTTAATACTTCTTTTAATGATATTTTCTTTTATATACCCCCATTTTGAACACATTGGGAATATTTTAAAGGGGTAGTATCCAATAAAATTTGTGTTATAATAAATTACTCATCATATTGTTTGAATTACTATGTTAAAGTGTGCCCCAAAAAGCCATTTTTTTTGTCTTCTCCTTGCTTTCTGGCAAGAATAGAAAAATAAAAAATCCATTTTTTGTCTTCTCCTTACTTTCTGCCAAGAATAGAAAAATAAAAATATTTTAGGTAAAGGTTTTCTTGTTTGAAACATCAGCATTATTTTGTCCAGAAAACTTCTCCATTTATCAGAATTGTTGAAATTAAAAGCTTTAAATACATTTTTAGTCAATCCAGAATGAGGTCGATTCCTTTAAGAGTGACCTAGAAAAACTCCAGTCATATGTGAAGTCGTCAGCTGACGTTGTCGGCCATGTTTGTCTGTCTGCAAAGGAAAAGGAGGAAAAGTCTGAAGTGATAAAGGTAAATGTATATAATTAATAATTCACTGTAATCGCTGTTAATACTGAATAGCGATTAATAAAGAATGGACCTTTGTGTTCCATGTATAGAAGCATCTTTTGGAACTCAGTGAATTAACCAATGATGTTGACCGTTTAAATGAGGAGACTTTCACTCTTCCTCTCGATGACCGCACCCAGATGTCGCTGCAGAACCTGAATCGTATGTGGGCTAAAACAATAGCAACAGCGCTAGAAGATTGCAGGTCAGTGGCGAAATATTGTATCAGAGTTTTATGTGTCTATTAGTAAATAAAGGGGTGGACACCGGTTTAACACAACAAAATGCAAAACAGCACCCATACAATATTTTTGGGAAAAATCACACATACAATGTAACAATTTATTTTAATGATTTAATATTATACATATTACAGTTTTAAAATTCTGTATATGCTAACATTCGCATCACACATAACATAAAATTGGAGTGTTTTGTGTATAAATTGACTATTACCATAAAATATCTAAAGTACGCAAAACATCAAATTAAAATTCAAATATATGAGACATGACAGAGCTGTAGCTTTCTAAATTTCATAGAGATACTGTGTATACATGATGATAGAACTCAATGTCCTGGTTTCCAAGTAACCTTCCTTAAAATGATGAAATTCCAAGACACTATTATTCAATGAAAGTTCTCTTTTAGTAGAAGACTTATGTGGAACCAGTAGTCTTTAGCGGTTCCTGCATAACCACTACTTACCGCAGTATGTAGAAGATGCATGCATGAGTACATGTTAGTAACATCATGCAAAGTAGCGGTTATGCAGAAACTGCTAAAGGCTATTGGATGTACATGTCTGCTGCATGCTGAGGTTGGTAGCTGTTATGCAGGAACTGCTAAAGACTATTAGATCCACAGCGCATTGAATGCGGATGTGATTTGAGCCAGTATTGCTTGTCTCTTACCATGGACAATTCTGGACAGACACCGCTGTCATGATCATTGAGCCCCCATGGTCGGCCACTGCGCTGTCCACAGTGGGTGGAAATGCCTTCGATGAGGTATTCCTGGTACACATGTGACACTGTAGATGGACAAATATTGAATGTCCGCACAGCTTTGGAAATGGAAAGTTCCATCCACCTGGCACCCACTATCATGACGCGTTCTAATGCCGGTAATTCACATTGCCTTGCTATGAGCAGCCTGGCCAGTGTTCAGACTGACTCCAGATATGTCAGATTTACAACCGATGCAATTCTGGGCATTTCCCACCTACCATTACCTTTACATACTGTTATCCAATCAGAGCCGTAACTAGACTTTTTGGTGCCCTGTGCCAGAAAGAGCATTTGGTGCCGACCCCCCCCCCCCCCCCTCCCCATTTTTCAAATAGGGACATCAGATAGTGTACCTGAAAAAGGGCCATGACCTCATGGGGAAGGGCCAGGGAAGAGATAGGAGAGGCCAGGAGATGCTGGGGATTAAAGAAGAGGAAGCTACAAGTGAGAATGATAATAAATAGGAAAGCTGACAGGCCCAAACAGCGCCCCTGCCCTGCAGTGCCCTGTGCCATGGCACAGGTCACACCACCCTAGTTACGGCCCTGCATCCAATGACTTTTGGCATTGTGTAACCCAGCTAATATTTCATTATGGTCTATTTTACATTGAAGAAATACGTATGAACCCACGGGGTCAGTTATAGCATGTGTATAGCAAAATCTTTAATTTTTCCTAGTCAACACTGACACCCAGTGTATATCGTATGTGTAGCACAATGGCGTCAGCCAACCATGGACTTCTTTAAGGATGGCAATCTCCTGCCTGACGTATGTGTGTCTTACAGAGAGTGCATTTGGTAAACAAGCTTTAACATAACCAGGTACCCTTGTCCTTTTACTCGTCTCCCGCATACCTCTCACGTTCCGTGTCACACATATGGGTATCTTACTAACCACTTGGTATGGACATTAAGTAAATATAACATGTAGTCTATATGCAAATAAAGGAAGGTGGTTTCCATCAAATGGTGCACAATATACTATTAGTATACTCTTTCTTTAATGTAAAATCATAATAAAAATTAAAAACATACTTAGCAACAACCTGGTGATGACAAGACATACTGTAGGCAAGTAAAAGTAACAAAAGGTTGAGAGCAACCAGCCCAACACCCACCCTGCTCATCCTTAACACTCCAAGAAGCTTTCATTTTTCAAGAAAACTAAGAACAAATAATGAATGAGTTTATATTTCTTAAGTACATCTGTGAAAGGGGAGATGTCTCAAGCCTTGGAGAGATATAAAGTGGATCAGCTTTTATTTGTCATTTCATAGACTGATAGATGGACAGAAGGTGATTGGTTGCTTTCAGCAACTTCTCTGCTTTATCTCTCTTCAAGCTTGAAACATCTCCCCCTATATAAAGGTGATCTACATAATGCCCTGACTCTGCTCTAATGATCAGGATCAGAACACCATACTTCATGTGTGCAAGTCAGAACCATGTCAATTACAGTACCATAGAATTAGAATAAGAAGATGACCATTTGGCTCTTCACAGGGCCTGTTCATTGATATCCAGCCATTGGTACTCTGGGCTTGATTCAGACTCGCTCGCTAGGCTGCGTTTGCATGTAGGCTGCCGATGTTTGCAATCTGCACATGCGTATAAGAGTCAGTACGCGTGCATGAATCAGTCCATGCGATCGCGAAGCGCTCCCACCCTGTACACAAACGCCCCGCTAGAATGAGTGACAGGACGAGCCGTTTGTGGGTGGTGACTGGGTGGTCGATGGAAACGGGGGTGTGGTGGTGCGAACGCTGGGGTCTCTGTGCATCTGAACGCCGTTTCAGGGGCGTACATAATTAAGACGCAGCGTCAGCCTACAAGTCACATGGCTAAATTATACACTGCAGCACTCGCAGTGTTTGCGGTAGAGCATGGTCAGCCACAAGTGCTGCGTATGGGTCCGATGTTACCGATAGTTTAATACTTTTCCTGGAGATGACGTGTGTTACTAAGGGAAATGCTAGACATAGTGGGTGTGCTAATGTCTTGCTAGCGATCGCGGGATTTGCATACTTTGGCTACTAATGGCTGTGTGCGAACGCATCCTAGCGAGCGGGTCTGAATCAGGCCCTTTGCTCCCACTGATTCACAGAAGTAGGCATTGCCGTTGGCTCTAATGCAGAACTTGGCAGCATACATAATGTAATATGAACAACTGAACAGGTAACATCCAGAAACTTCATAAGAATCTTCTGCACTTCTAATGGGAAATCGAAGTAAAAAGATGCTGTATGGGTCTAATGCCGGGTACACACTAGATGATATGTGTACCCGGCCGATGCATATTGTGATGAACAACATATCATGCGGTCGTTTGACATAGCATGATCTGGTGAACAACCGCAAAATATGTCGTTCACCAGCCGCCTCCACAAAGTACGCGGTTGTTCATCAAATTTACAGATTGAGCAGCATGTAGGCTCGATATAGTCGATGCGACGAATGGCCCCGTGGAAGCACGGTTAGGGACGGATTCAATTAGAGGCGAAAAGTGCCATTTGGAGAAAAGTTTTTGCCGATTTGGACTTTCCGCCTGTTTTCAAAGTATCTCCATATTCAATTCCAGGACGATTTCAACTAAGTGGAAAATAGGTGGAAAAGTATCTCCAATGAATAGCAGGTGAAAAAAAGTGCAAAATCTTTATTTTGGGGTGCAGACATGGGGAAACTACTCAGAACCCTTGGGACAGCCCCCCAAAGGACAAAACAGCCCAAAAATTACCTCAGAACACCTCAAAAAAGACATGTAATTTTTGGGGCAAAAAAGTTAAAAGTGGGGGGACAACTATAAAAACTAGCAAAATAGAGTTCTTAGGGTGGTGTAAGGAGGGGCCAAGTGTTTTTGGGATTGCAGGTGCATGTATGAGGGTGGTTTTTCATGATTTTTAAAAGGTCACTTTACAGACCTAAAAATATCCTAGCACCTATTTTCAAGTACACCAAATTTGACTGGACAATTTATTTTCACAAAAGAAAACTGCTTTATGCCATTCTTCACCACTTTTCCATAGACGTTAATAGCAAGCAATTAACACCACTTAAGTACCCTAAATGGTTCAATTAGGGCTATTAGTGCACATCCTTAATGATTTCCTATGTCAGCACATCTTCCTGGGGTACAGAGTTTTCGTCTATTTCCAGATTAAATTAGGTGGAAAGCAGGGACGCACACAGAGAGACTCCGCCTCTGAAACAGGCGAAGGAGGCAGAAAGTCGGACAGGCGAAACCTTTCCGACTTTCCGCGGCTAATTGAATACTGGCCTTGGTCGGTCATAGTGCATACACACTTGCCGACATGAACGATATGTCGGCCCGATCTGCCGGATTGGACGAAATATCGTCTAGTGTGTACCCAGTTTAAGAGGCATCCCTTCAGTTGATAGACCAGCAAAGGATCTGGATAGCTTGAACAACAAGCTGTCCAGAAATGTCTGGGATCGTTACCCTCCTTCTTCTGTTACCCCTATTATTTGGTAATATTTCTTCTTAGTGTGTTCTCCATATCCTCCATTTAGCAGTTTTGGAGGATACTCCCTATTTAGCCATCTGTGGGTCTGTTTCAGAGATGTCCGAAACCCGATGGTTTGCAAACATCTCCAATGGTGGGTGGAATGGATATGCGCATGACCCCTTCCGCGCATGTGCAGAATAAGTCCTGCGTCGTCGCACGCAGTGCCCCCAAGCCGTAGCATGGGACGTGGCAGGGGCTGCTGTGCTTTAGAAAATGGCGTGTCAGACCAGTGTCTGGGATTGCCAAGGCCGGAAGCTTGTCCGGAGGTTGGAATCCCGACAGCGGCTGCCCGACATGGGTGAAAATCCCAATCGTCCCCAGGTAAGTATTGACTAACCTAACCCCCCCCCCTAACCCTAACCCTCCTTAGGGGTGCCTAACCCTAACCTTCCCCACCAGTGCCTAACCCTAATCCCCACCTCTAAGTGCCTAAACCTAACCCCCCCTTCCCCGCCGCCTAAACCTAAGTTCCCCGGGGGGGGGGGGTGCCTAACCCTGTAACCCTGTCCCCCCGGGGTGCCTAACCCTCCCTCCCCCTAGCCTAACACTAGCCTCCTGGGGGGGTGCCTAACCCTAAGTCCCCCCCCCCTAAGTCCCCCCCTAAACCTAACCCTCACCCCCCCTGCACAGCTATCCGCGCTCGGCATTACTTTGAACGGGATGCAGGGCGCCGGTCTCCCGGCGTCTGTAAAATGACAGGCGTCTAGATTTAGACGCCTGTCATTTAACCCTCGCTGGGATAAAGCAGTCGGGAAGCCGGCTGTCGGAAATTACGTCCGCCGGCTTCCCAACTGCATACCCCAAGGTCAGTATCTGCATCTTCCTCACAAGTGGGCAGGAGTAAGCTAAGGCTTACTCAGATGGGCGATGCTGCAAACCAATGGTCACGATGTTAATCCGATCCAGCGTCTTCAGATGCATGCATCGGAACTGAGATGCCGGCCAGAGGTGTCTTTTTCCTTCAAATGCCTCCTGCAGGCATTAGCATATTTTTGCACAGCAGCTCCCAGGAATGGATCCTTGTCCCTGTAGTAGTCCCGTATGTTTCAAACCACAGGCTCCCCAAATTCAACCAGAACAGTTACAGTACACATCACTAGTAGGGAATCTGTCCTCAGTCATGTCCCAATTAGTCCACGGAATAGCAATCGCCAGTCCTGAGCTTTCGAAAGAAGACCCTCCGTCCTCTTTCAACCATCTCCACTGTAACTGTGTGATTCCTCTTGCTCTTGACCATGGCAAACCAGATACCTTTTGAGCTGGAGACTGAGAGGGACCACACTAGGAGATACCGGTCACTTCCTCCAGGCCACTGTGGAAAAGAGGTAGGTCTGGGGGTTTAGGGGGTCATTCAGACCCGCTCGCGAGCACAGGACGCTCGCAAGCAGGTCGATGTTCCCCCACTGCGCATGGGCATGACGGAGGGAGCTCCGTCGTGCGCATGCGCGAGACGCGGCGAGCGACGGGCTCTCCATCGCTCCGGGTCTCGCACCAAAGGGGGCGTGCTGTCGATGTTGATTGACAGCACGCCACCTTTGGTGGGCGTGCCTGCCAGACGGAGGTGTTCCCATGGGAACGCCTACCGTCTGAAGCCGGCCCCACTGACATCACTAGTGATGTCAGTGGGAGTGATTTTGGCTCTGATAGAGCCAAAATCACTCAAGGGCTTGCGGCAGCGAGACCCTACTGCAGGGTCTCCGTCGCAAGCCCGATGGTCGGGATGGTCAAGACCATCGCGACCATCATCATGGACGCTCGCATATGCTGTGGGTGGTCACCCACAGCTATGCGAGCGGCCAGGAGGCCGCTCCATTTTCATGGAGGAGGGCACTGATTCAGAGCGAGCGCTCTGGTCAGAGCGTTCAGCTCTGAATCAGGCCCTTAGTCCTGAATCCGTGATCTAATTGTATTTATACAAATTCATTTATCCTGTAACAGGATCAATGTAAAGATGTAGTGGAATAACATGTTAACAATAATCTTTGTGTAAAACCTGGATTTAGCTTTCTGTAACGCAGGGGGCAACCAGGTCATATGGGTGGCTGAGATCAGACAACAGTTGTGAATTGACACTACAGTGGGAGATCAAACCTTCTATAGGGGACAGGTGGGGAAGTTACACATAGCAACCAATCAGCTCCCAGCTATCATTTATCAAGTACATTCTATAAAATGATAGCTTGAAGCTGATTGGTTGGTTGCTATGGTAACTTCTCCACTTGTCCTCTTTAGAAGGTTTGATACATCTCCCAACTGGAGAGAAAGATGGCTGCAAAGTCTTAGGGCCTGATTCAGACCCATTCGCAAGCAGCCGCTTGCTCGTTCCTGGACGATGTTATGCAATTGTGTATGCATCGCAGTGCGCGTGCGCAAAATAGTCTAAGTGATCGGGAAGCGCTCGCCAAGCATAGACAGCCCAGTGGAATGAGTGACAGGAAAGGCCGTTTGTGGGTGGTAACAGGGGCAGGGCAGTAGTAACGGGGGAGTGGAGGTGCAAACGCAGGCATGCCAGTGTTTCAACACCATTTCAGAGGCGTGCATAATTAACCGGCAGCGTCATAGTACACGTCACATGGTTGAATTATACACTGAAGGTCAGTTAAGATGGAACCCGATGTACCGATGGCTATATATACTTCCTGGATATGATGTACGCTAGTGGGCGGATAAAGACAGGCTGGTGGGCATCTATTAACGCAAAGTGATTGCTCGCCAAGACTTAGTGGGCGTGCTTATGCTTTTCCCTGCGATCGCCTGCCTTGACTTCACTTAGCGGAATTTGCATATGCTGGGAGCGAGCGGCCGCATCTAGCAAGCGGGTCTGAGTCAGGCCCTTAATCTTTAGTACATGGCCTGGTACCCCTATTCTGTCATGAAGGTCTGTGTGCTATAAGCTTGTAGTCAATGAGCAGTAATAATGTCTTTAAAACAGGGAACTACGGATGATTGAGTTAGAAAAAAATAACTTCATTCAGAATTATGAAACTTGGATGCGGAGTCTGGAGAAGATGGAGAACAGTCTGACTGTAGGAATCGCAGGAGCGTTTGAAGAACTGAGAAAGCAACAGGAAATTTATGAGGTATGTGGTCTGGAAAAATAGTACGACTACCGCGAGTGGAGAAATGCTTCTATTGTGGGGCCTATTGAATTATTCCAAATATTGGTATAATCAGGGCACCCAGACACAGTGTGGGGTCCAGTCAGCATTGTAGTAGCATTCTAGTAGAATTGTAGTAGCATTCTAGTAGAATTGTAATTACATTCTAGTAGAATTGTAGTAGCATTCTAGTAGAATTGTAGTAGCATTCTAGTAACATTGTAGTAGCTTTCTAGTAACATTGTAGTAGCTTTCTAGTAGAATTGTAGTAGCTTTCTAGTAGAATTGTAGTAGATCGCTTCTATCCTCAGTCAACCAGCTCAATAATGTTGCTTCTTATTCTAGGTTTATTACACTCAAATCTTACCTAATGATGTGTACTCTTATTTCTTATGTTGTCAGTTTTACTAACAACATCTTAGCCTGGTGTTTCCACAACATGAATTTCTGTAAGAAATCTAGGACCACAAAACCAGAATATTTTTTTGCATTTCAAATTGAACATGTTATGGTAACACCATCGGCGAGGGATCTGTTGATCCCTATGCCCTGCCCCGCGCAGTTTACAAGCAGATGTCCATTAAATACTGTGCTTGTGAGAAAGTGTATTTTGTGTCATCTGCTCAGGTTGCTCCCGTGCTGAGCATTGCTGTCCATGTGGACAGTGTATGTGGCAGAGCATAAGGATCAATAGATAGAGGCATTTATCCTGCTCTATGGTCACATGGAATGCAATGCAAATAATCCAGTCTTATGGAGGAGGCCTTCAGGAAAAATATGATTTGCCTGGTTTGTTTATGCTATTTAAGCAAGATAGGGGCTGGTGGTAGACACGTACACATTTTGCTTACAAAACACAGGTGCAAATGCACCCATAAAAAAGATACATGTTGCACAGTCTGCCGAAGACCAGGAAAGTAACATTAACTCCACTGGATCCCAGTGCTCAAACAGGACACTGTAATGCTGCCAGTACTAGGCTGATATCCCACGGAGCTATTGTGAGCAGTTCCTGTACTGATGAGCGCATTTGCTAAATAATGGGCACATGAAGCCATAAAATGTCACTATTATCGTAATGTTATTTTGTTTTATTTTGCAGAGACTTCATGCTGAAATTGCCATAAATGAACACATTCTACCTTCTTTCGTGAACAAAGCTTTGAGTTTCTTGGAGTCAGAGGAAGAGGAGAATAGGTTAGTTTAATATGTCATGTCCCAGATTGTACACTAATGTCTTACTGCAGTTCTGTAGGTAAAAATGGGAAATACAAACAATGGTTAAGGCACAGAAGATGCAACTAGTATTGGGCCTAGAAGATGCCGTAGGGTTTTTCTCTCTCATACCCTGTGCCCTGATATATATGTAATGCCATGTAAACACCTGTAATGGATTCGGTATGATTTACCGCCGGCGGTAGCACGACATGGGTGAAAATCCCGACTGCACTACGGTAAGTTCAAACTAACCTAACCTCCCCCCCTAACCCTGCCTTAGGGGTGCCTAAACCTAACCTCCCCCCCAACCCCAGTGCCTAAACCAAACCCCCTCTAAGTGCCTAAACCTAACCTCCCCTTCCCCGGCTTACTTTTGATCAGTAAGCCGGGTGTCGGGCTCCCGGCGTAGGTAAAATGACAGGCGTCGGGAACTCGACACCTGTCATTGAGCCCTTGCTGGGATTAGACAGTCGGGAAGCCGGCGGTCGGGATTCCGTCCGTCGACTTCCCGACTGCTTCCCCCTGTAATTTCATGCGTTACTACTGTATATACACTCCTGCAATGTCATGTATTGCCATGCGCTCCTATATACTGTAATATGACATTATATGGTGCTCTGCTATATCTTGTGTATACTGCGCTGTGGTACCATCTGTTGCTATGAAATGTCCGGTATCATTTATATGTATTTCTGCCATGTAATCTCAGCCATACAATAGATACATTGTACAGGTACTGTAGCTCATCTCTACTGCAATATCCTTTTATACTGGTATGTGTACATACTGTGTGTCTCTAAACTGCTGCGTGATACCATATGACATCCTGTAATATCATGCACATGTCACTACATAGTCATTTATAAATATAAAGCTTTTTTTATGAGAGTTCTATAAAAAAAAATAGGCAAACTATTGGGGTTGTGATAAGACAATGATGCCTTTGATGAAATTCCCATCCACTAACCATCGCAGGCCATTGTGTGTCTGGTGTCCTAATGCCTTCTGCACACATCACCACCCTAATATGTCCTATTTTATCCTGTCCTTATAAAGCAAAGATCATTTAGTTCAGGGGTCTTCAACCTTTCAGACAGTGTGGGCCACATTAAAAAATTAAACGAAGACCGAGGACCACTAAGCAGCATACAAAATAATAAGTCAGTGTGACTTATTGTAATGCCGGCTGCAGTAGGGGACCACGGGTGCCCCAATCGGAGGGCCACAGGTTGAAGACCCCTGATTTAGTTGATTGCAGAAAGGCAGATTTTTCCATCACATTTTTACCACAATATTAGATTATATTTTTATGGCAGTATCTGTCAGACAGGCTTCTTCTCCCTGTCCACGGAAAGTGGCAACCACTTTGTCAACATTTTTGAATGTCAACATGGTGACTGTACACCAGTCAATCATAATGTTGACACCACAATGTCAACTATTATGATATCAATATTGTTGAAATATCTACATATAGAACATGTTGACATCTGCAGAATGTTGACATGTTCACAATGTCAACATTGGAAATGACGACATTCAGCTAAATTACGACAATAGGGTTAGGCGGCGGGATGGGAGAGTTAGGCTGCGGGAGGGGAGAATTAGGGTTAGGCTGCCGGAAGGGAGAGTTGGGGTTAGGCTGCCGGAAGGGAGAGTTGGGGTTAGGCTGCCGGAAGGGAGAGTTGGGGTTAGGCTGCCGGAAGGGAGAGTTGGGGTTAGGCTGCCGGAGGGGAGAGTTGGGGTTAGGCTGCCGGAGGGGAGAGTTAGGGTTAGGCTGCCGGAAGTGAGAGTTGGGGTTAGGCTGCCGGAAGGGAGAGTTGGGGTTAGGCTGCCGGAGGGGAGAGTTGGGGTTAGGCTGCCGGAAGGGAGAGTTGGGGTTAGGCTGCCGGAAGGGAGAGTTGGGGTTAGGCTGCCGGAAGGGAGAGTTGGGGTTAGGCTGCCGGAAGGGAGAGTTGGGGTTAGGCTGCCGGAAGGGAGAGTTGGGGTTAGGCTGCCGGAAGGGAGAGTTGGGGTTAAGCTGCCGGAAGGGAGAGTTGGGGTTAGGCTGCCGGAAGGGAGAGTTGGGGTTAGGCTGCTGGAAGGGAGAGTTGGGGTTAGGCTGCCGGAAGGGAGAGTTGGGGTTAGGCTGCCGGAAGGGAGAGTTGGGGTTAGGCTGGGTTAGGGGAGAGTTGGGGTTAGGCTGCGGGAGGGGAGGTCAAGGTTAGGCTACGGGAGGGGAGAGTTAGTATTAGGCCGCGGGAGGGTAGGTCAGGGTTAGGCTGGGTACACACCTAAAGATTTTCTGTCCAACCAAACAACTAGTTGATTGGTTGGAATAAAAATCTGGTAAGGTATGAAAGCAAATGACAATCAGCAATTTGCTCCCAAACGCCGGAAAATGGACAAGAACTGTTGTTTGAACAAATTGTTTTGATCAAACATATAACAAACTTGTCTGACGACCATTTTCATCTGTTTTCTGGCATTTAGGAGCAAATTGCTGATCATCAGTTACTCCCATACGTTACCAGATTTTAATTCCAAACAATCAACTAGTTGGCTGGTTGGACAGAAAATCTTTAGGTGTGTATGCAGCCTAGGCTGCGAGACAGAATATTGGGTAAACGTCACAACCCGTGCAGTGCTGTGCTTTGTATTGTTCCTCTGTGTTGAAGCTTCGGTAACTATACTCCAGAGTATTTGTTATTCCGGTTTTAATAAAGGAGGAAAAATCCATAAGGGGAAATTTTTGCTGTAATCATCTGTAGGTGACAGAAAAATAATTGAGTTCTAGTGGAGCGTATGTAAAATAACTACCTACAACTTTTTATGCAATGAAAAATAAGTATAAACACTAACAATAATCTATTATTCCACAGAAATGAGCTCATTTTAAAGCTTACCTCCTTAAAAGAGAAGTGGAAGAGTGTGATCCGGCTGGTGCAGCAAAGGAAGAGAGAGATAAATGTCCTTCTGAGGCAATGGCGGCAGTTCAGAGTCTCCACACAAAGACTTGGAAAGCACTTGCTTGGCGTACAAGATGTCGTTTCCACTGTCAGCAGCCAGAAATGTCATAGTCTGTCTAACGCAGGGAAACTCCTGTATTATTTCAAGGCGAGTTTATGCAGCAGATTCCATTTACATGTACTTTATTATATTAATACTCAAAGTTTTACTGACAGCTTCCGTGCCAATAATAATACTTGTAATACGTCTATTTGCTTTAGTTCTCACTGTCAAGAAAGTAACTGACATATGTACACGGACTATAGGAACGGGACAGCTAGTTTGCTGACCGCAGCACTTACAGACCTGCAGAGGTGTCGGTTTTGAGAAAATGCCCCCAATTCTCCTCATAGCAGCCTAAAAAGTTTCACAGCTGTGCGGTGTGGGAAATAAGCTCTGCAGGGTCACTTGTGAAATCGCAGAACAGCAATTTTCTGCATCATAAAGAACTCTTAGGGGTATATTTACTAAAGTGCGGGTTCTTAGAAGTGGAGGTGTTGCTAAGCACAGAGGTTCCCAACCGCGGTCCTCAAGGCTCCCCAACAGTTCAGGTTTTAGAGCTAGCTATGGTTGAGCACAGGTGGTTAAATCAAATTGCCTGAGGTACTAATAAATCACCTGTGCTCAACCATGGATATCTCTAAAACCTGAACTGTTGGGGAGCCTTGAGACCGTGATTGGGAACCTCTGGCTTAGCATTTATTTAGTGCCTTCTAGAAGATAATGGCTAGAATCTGATTGGTTGCTGTGGGCAACATCTCCACTTCTAAAAACCCGCATTTTAGTAAATATACCCTTTAGAGTATATAAAATAGGACCTTATGTGCTGCATACAGTGACATTTAACCCAAATATAATGAATTTGAAATGTGTGAAAAGATAATGGGGCTGATTCTTTTGCTGTAGTCGCACCTGCGTCTTTATGGTAATGCTGATATCAGCCCTTCCCCTGGTATATAAGCATGTGTATGACTGTGCAATGACCGAAACGCCCACTTTGAGCATATTTAGACACTGTGATACCTCTTAATGTGCAGCCATCAGTCGCACCATTGAATCTTGCTACAGCCCGAAGCTAGGTGCAGATTGTCATGTCACAGTATGGCGTTCAGTGTGAGTAATTAAGTGTCTGAGGCCCTGATTCAGAGCCGGACGCTCTGACAGAGCACTCGCTCTGAATCAGGGCCGTCCCTCCTCCTTTTTGGAGCGGCCTCCTGGCCGCTCGCATAGCTGTGGGTGACCACCCACAGCTATAGCGAGCGGCCAAAATGATGGTTGCGATGGTAAAGACCATCACGACCATCGGGCTTGCGCCGAGACCCTACGGTAGGGTCTCGCTACCGCAAGCCCTGGAGTGCTTTTGGCTCTATCAGAGCCAAAAGCACTCCCACTGACATCATTAGTGATGTCAGTGGGGCCAGCCCCAGACGGTAGGTGTTCCCATGGGAACGCGTCTGTCTGGGCAGCCACGCCCCCGGCACGCCCACCAAAGGGGGCGTGCTGTCAATCACCATCGACAGCACGCCCCCTTTGGTGCGAGACCCATAACGACGGCTTGGCCGTCGTTATTTGGGTCTCATGCATGCGCACTTTGGCAACATCGACCCACTTGCGAGCGCTCAGCGCTCGCGAGCGGGTCTGAATCAGGCCCTGAGTTCGCAACCAGTTCAGCAACATGGCCGCAACACTCCCATAACACGCCCATAAGATGGACCATCTCCATACATCTGAAAAGCAAACTCCCAAATACAGCCCAAGAACGGCCATCACATTTCTGAGACCATTAGGGGTAAATTAACTAAAGTGACAGTTTTTAGAAGTGAGTTTTAAAATAGATTCTACTTAACATTTAACTAGCACTTCTAGAAGATAATAGCTAGAATCTGGTTGCTATGGGCAACATCGCTTCTAAAACTCACTTCTAAAAACTCTCAGTTTAGTAAATTTACCCCTCAGTCTCAATAGTAACTGCGCCTCTGTGCGTCACACACCGTGGAAGGCATGAACTGTACGATTTTTAGGGATTTTCTCGCAGTAGCCAAAATTGCTCAGCTCCGTGAACATCGGCACAGCGTGCTAGTCAGAATCAGGCCCTATATTATGTTATATGGCACTTTTGGATAATAGTCATGGAAATGGTAAGGGGGAGATGTACTATGCTCTGGAGAGAGATAAAGTTCTAGCCAATCAGTTCCTAACTGCCATGTTACAGACTGTGCTTGAAAAATGACAGTTAGGACCTGATTGGTTGGTAGTTTCTCTCTCTACACTTTAACACTCTTCAGAGCTTAGTATATCTGCCCCTTTAGGAGTCAAAAGGATAAAATTGACAATGGATAAATAGTGATGAATAAATAAATTAAATTGAAATATAGTCTTCCCTTAATTGGTTTTCATTGAGGGTGAATGAAAAGGAAAAAATCACTATTATGTAATACTTTTGCATGAATAGCAGGCAAAATAAAAAGTTATGTATTCTTAGACGTTCAGGGTAGAGTGACCCCTTAGGTTCTGCCCATACTTTTAGGATGCTTTAGTGTGCTTTAGAGAGGTGTTTCTCATAATAGTCCCTCATATAGTCTGATCAGGACAGTCGTTCTCCAACCACGATATCAGCATATTGGGCCTGATTCATAGGTGTACACTATTGCTGCCGCAGCTGCAATTTTCGTGGCTGTGGATGTGTGAAAATATGCTAATGCGGCAGCTCCCAGGTCTTGTATACAGGCGCCCACCTGACCCATTGCAGCTGTCCACAACTGCGTGCACATACACTCACACTGCAAATAAAGAATCTCCGGTAATGTACCTTGATATATGCGCAAGTGCGACTCAGACACATGCACCGTGACAAAAAATCACTCCATTTTAGGGTCTATAGTACTCGCACAATGCTGTATTATCACGTAAATATTTAATACCGTATAGGTCAACATAAAATACAGTAAATGTACACTTAAAAATATCACTATGGCAATCCAAAGCAAAAGGGGATTTAAACCGCACCAGAAGTTCACCAGAACAAGCATGAACTCAATGGGTAATGGTTGGTCTCCGAGTTAGGCAAGGTTCTCAAAAGGTCACACAGTCCAGTGGTCCAACGTGTTTGAAGCTTGGTATGCTCTTTATCAAAGACATATTTACTATATATTAAGGTTGGAGAACGACTGCTTTGTCCAGACTATGTGAGGGACAATTATGAAACGCATCTCTCAGGGTTGGGAACGGGATCCCGACGGTCACAATGTCAGCGGTCGGAATACAGACGAATTTTGTAAGGATTCTATCCCCAATCCTATCCCTAATTCACCCCTCCCGCAGCCTAACCCTAACATGTCCCCCTCCCGCAGACTAACCCTAACCCTCCACCTAGTTCCTAAACCTAATACTCACCATCAGAATCTGTCCAGAATGTGACCAGCGGGATCCTGACTACATCCCCTCTCAAAGGTGTAAAAGTATTACGCTATATACTTCTCTACTTATCCACTCCTTAGAAAAGTTCATGCGTTACCTACTTAATGTACGATTGTCTTCTAACCAGGAGAAAGAGCAGCACCTCAAGAGGTTAGAACCCGGTTACTTCACAACGATCAATAACGGCAAGGACTTACTTGCTGTGGCTACACCAGAATGCAAGGAGGCTCTACAGCATGATCTGACTACACTTCAGGCCCTATGGGAGAAGACGGCACTGCAGTTAAATGCTATTGTCACCCATTTTAATGACATCGCTCAGGTAAATTACTCTACTTAAACATGAATTTACTGGAAACCTGTTGAGGTTTCGCTTCTCCAGTATTAGAACTGTGAAAAGTTGCTATTTCCAAACATCACTTCCTGGATATGTAAAAATGGAGAAGGGCCCATCTCACAGAGAACGGAATAATAGCTTCCTGAGCATCACACACAACAGAGAGTACTGTAGAGCTTATTACAACGCTTCCTAAACTTTTACCCAGGGGATGCTGTATATTTTTATGTTTATATGCATTACCATGTTGCTTGTAGCTGCAGGTTGTATAGTTAAATACCCTATATTGAATTTCGGCAGTGGTAAGGTGAGCAGCTAACAAGGTTATTGCCATAATTTCCACAGGTAGGAAACAAGACACGCCATGAGCTCAATCTACAGTATATGTGTGTGCGAAAAAGTAATTTCCCCAAACTGATAAACCGTATTAAACATAGGTTACTGAAATAACCAGAGATGGGATCATTCATTGTTTTCTTTAGAAGAGAGACAATTTGGAACGGAAGATCGAGGACAGGAGACAAGCTCTTCATACGCTGAAAGCAAGAGTAGACGAGCCACTGCCGACACTTCACGAGGAGCTGCACAGGGCCAAAGAACCCATTAAGGTATTTACATGGAAGTGTAAGGTGCTCTAGACCCGCGTCATTTGCAGATGGAAGAGGTAGGAGGGGTGGGATACAATCCATCCTCTATGCACTTGTGAGAATGTGTGGGGCCCTTCTCATGCGCAGTGCATGTTGTAGCTTTGCCCTACAGACATAACACAATACACGTCTCAATATGACTTGACTCTTGGGGGTTTATTTACTAAGCATCGGGATCTATAACACGGTGCTTTTGATCGTGGTTATGCCCGAAACTTAAAAAGGCAATAAGTTTTTAGCAAAACACTGCTAGTAAAAGCATTGCCCTTTTAAATTTCTGGCATAATTAGGAACGGATGCACTGGGTTTTAGAACCTGATGCTTAGTAAATAAACCCCCTGGAATTGATCACAATATAGTTTAATTACACTCTCTATACTGACATCATGACACTGTACCTACCTGACATGGCCACTGGAGATTAAAATGAAACAGTTCTTCTGTACTCATTACATAAATAAACAGTATACTCCTATATACTTTTCCACCCCATGACCTCCTTACATGGTCACAATATAAGAAGCAGCAGTAGAATTTATTTTGTGATTTTCATTAAACTACCCAAAACAAGGGAAGTAATGTAAAGCTGTTATTAAGTATTAATAATCCAAAACATTTTCTGGGACAACAGTCTCCAGGTACAGCTTTTCCTTTCCACGGTCAAATCCGCACCCAGCAGAAAGCACTTACAGGACAGTACTGTAATACTGTGAAATGTTGATCCAATAACAACCAATCCGCTACTCTAATCTGAGTCAGTGGTCAGAAATAAGATATCTGTAAAGATTTTAGAAATGACATAATATAGTATAGAAGATATTTTGTTTATAAACATTTTTGTAATGTATAATCACGATTTATTTGCTGCATTTAACAAGTAAAATAAAAGAGGGGGATTGTGGCCTTTTCAAAATCCTTGATTTATGTTCCATTCAATAATATTTTGGGTTTAAAATTGAACTGACTTATTAGACCTTAAATTTATCCAGGGGAAGAGATTTGGAGTTTTGTGTTGAGTTCACTAAAATGGAGTACAAATGATCTTTCAGTGCAATGCATTCCCCAATACCTCTAAAAGTGTTATTTGATGAACTGTTCTTTAAATAGTGCAGCGCTTTACAGAGAGTATTTAGTCATTCACATCAGTCCCTACCCCAGTGGAGCTTACAATCTATATTCCCTATCACATGCAAACACACATTAGGGGTTTTTTTTTTTTGTCAGAATCCAGTTGACCTACCAGTATATTTTTATAGTGGGAGGAAACTGCAGCACCCAGAATAAACACAAGAAAACACGGAAGGAACATACAAACTCCACACAGATGGGGCCTTGGTGGAAATTGAACCTGAGATCTGTGAAGCAGCAATTGTGCCACTGTGCTGCTGTTGATAGTAAAGATTTAGGGCGGTATTCAATTTTTTTAGCGCACCCGATCTGCCGTCTAAAGTAACAGGAGATCGTGGGGCGCTATTCAATTGATGCCCGTTATTGCGCTGATCCCGCCCATATAGGTCGGGTGCAAGCTGAAATGGTGCGCTGGCAGCTGATCGCACCGATAGGAGCAACAATTGAATAGCTCCTGTCGGGCGCGTAGGGGGGTGAAACAATTGAATTCCACCCTAAAGTGTAAGAACAAGTGAAGATGCTCCGAGTCCTCAGCACCTATTATTATTGTAAACTAATCTAAACTTTTAAACCGTGTTTTACATGTGAAGAGTATTGTTACTCCCACTTGTGCTGTGTATTGCTCAGTACATACTTCTTTCCTGCTTTAACACCTTCATTGCCAGATGGGGGCAGCTCCGCAGCATTTTGCAGCTGGCTTTGATTGTGATGCAGATGGCAAGTACATGCAACTGGGGAGGCTGTGCATTGTCCCACAGTCATTGTGCTGGTTTAAGCACCCAGCAGCCTTCCAGCCACCCCTCCCCCTAACACCAATCACAAGATTAAACAGGTTTGCAAAAAGCCAGGGCTGAGCTGTGTGGATTGTCTCCCTGTGTTTCCAATGCAGGAGCTCCAGGAAGCACTGGATGAGTGGGGCGATAGTTTGAGAGATCTGGAGAACATGAAGACAGAATTATCACAATATATCATTGCAGAGGATGGGATGGTTCTGAAAAACCAAGTGGAGGCTTTGCACAGGCAATGGGAAGAGTTATGCCTGAGGGTAAGTAACTTTTTGGTTGGTAAAGCTGTGTTTGTTTGTGTTTCCTGTCCTGGCCCCTCTGTTGCCCAGCTTGTTAGAATACGTAAATGTTCAAACATTCATGAACTTTAAATGTGTGAGATTTCCATTTTTTTGTCTCGTTGTAGCCTTATTAATTTGCTTATGTACATATGTTATTTATATAATTGTTATTGATGTGAATCTTTTATACATTTGCGGCTTATATTGTCTTTTTATTTTGTGTGCCGTTTTTATGGTTTTTGTTTTTATCGTTTGCATATAATTTTCTCCGAGCAGATGGAATAAATTGACTTTTTTGATTATAAATAATACAGAAGACAAATTAGCTGTCTATGACCAGAGAACTTTCCTTGGTAAAATGTGTATTTGCCATGTTTTAATTATTAGTTTTGACCAGCTCCTTCGCTGGTGATCTTTGTGTAAATTAGGGCAAGCTGGTTAAATGGATTAACTTGTATTTCTGTGCATGTGCTGAAAAGTCCTGTCAATCTAAGTGTATTCTAGGGCAGGCTAACAATAAACTGGCATGGGTAACTGCTAAAATGAAAATCTCTACCTTTATGTGCGGGTATAGGTAAAGTGCAGTGATGTGACCTTCAGGTATTGGAGATGCCACACAAACCTGAAATGAACTCTCTGATATTTTGAAGAGGCAGCTGATCATCACTGTCTTGTGTATAATCAAATGTTAAAATATTTCTTAAAACTGCACAGAAGATTCCAGGCCCTATATCAAGCGATGTGTATAACAAGATGGATTTTCGTGGTAGTTTTTCAAATTCTTAATTCAAAACTGGAAACCTAGACTTTTGCATATAATATAAATTTTATAGTTCATTTACCATGTATAATAATAGAACCATGAAATAGTCTATAATGCCAAATGCCTCATAATAGTGACTGGAAGGATGGGGTTTTGGCTCTATTTCCAGCATTACTACTTGTGGGTCACTTTCTATCTCCTGTGCTGGCGCCATCTATCCAAAGAAATGGCTGGAAGGTTTACACCAAAAGCCGGCACAGTGTAATACCCCTTTTACACTGACATGAACGCGCATCAACCCGTGATTTTTGTCAGTGGAAACTGCTCCACCCAGGTCCAGTCACCTGGGAAGCCAACCCTGCCAGCAAACCGGGTTTTTCCCGGGAAGGAACTGGGTAAGATGCAGTGTAAATGAGTAACCTGGGTCATCCTACCCGGGACCCGTTTATAGCAAGGTCATCTCCAAGTGTCGGAACAGCATCCGTGTGCAGTGTGAACAGCGCCGATCCAGGGCTAAACCCGTATCGGCGCTGTGGTGTAAAAGGGGTATATCCCAGGTCTGACCTGATTTGGAACAGTGGGCCTGATTCAGAGCCGCTCATAAGCGGCCTCTCGTTCGCTCCGAGCGATGTTTGCCCAACTGCGCATGCGTACGGATCGTTATACGCATGCGTGAACCAGTCAGTGCGGTCGAAATACATGTGCTCGCAAAATAGCGAATGCCTGATAATTTGAGTGACAGAATGAGGCGTATGTGGGTGGTAACAGGGGAAGGTGCTTGAAAACGGGGAGTGGAGATCAGAACGCAGGCGTGCTTAAAGGTCAAAACGAGCGTTTTATGGGTGTGCATAATTAATACAGCAGCGTCATTGACCACGTCACTGGGTTATTTTATAGCCAGAACTGCTCGCAAGATTGTGGTAGCAAACACCAACCACAAGAATAGCGAGCAGTTCATACGCTGGTCGATGTACTCGATTAATCTAATAAATAGCGGACATGACGTAGGATGCGAGCGGCCAGGGGGCGTAGTTTCCCAAAAAACGACCGCAAGTTTTGTTCGCTCGTTCAGACCTAGAGGCGTGAACAGACCGCAAAGAGCGAACGGTTCATTTGAATAGCCACCCCTATTTTTTGAACGAACGACCGCAAATAGCGACCGGCTCTGAATCAGGCCCTGTGTTCCAAATCCTGGGTCAGACCAGGGCCTTTAGTATAAAAGGGGTATAAGTCTCTTTTGGATGTAGATTGATCAGCCCATGGACTGCACTCTTTACAGAGTGTGTATATATATATATATATATAATTTTTTTATTTATTTTTCCTCTTCAGTGACTCTGGTCTGCAGATGTACAGCGTGCACTACGCTGTAGTCCAGATTTGCACCATGATATAACTGCACGCATGTAGAAGTAATACCTGTGCATGTATTTCGCCACGTAGCTGCAAATTGTCCAATATATCGTCTAATGTGCACCCAGCTAAAGGATGTGTCCTTGGCCCTCCTCTCTTCTCCCTCTACACTTCTTGTTATCAGAGTAATAAGGTGACAGCAGAATAAAGCTGTCAGACATGCATAGCGGAATGTGCTTATAGCAGTAGTCCTCCAGATAAGAAGGTAAACCCAGGTACACATGCATTGGCCAAGGTACTGATGGTGTGTGTGTAACCCAGGTGTTGGTGACGTTTTAGTCCACACGTGGTACAGCTTAACTAGTTCTTAGATTTATTGTAATCTGCTAGAACAGCAAGTAATAAATGACACCGGGATATATCGCAAGTATAACAGTAGTAGGCAATCTGTGTACAATATAGCAGCCTGGATCTTTGGGTAATGCTGGGCATCAGGGCCGGACTGGCCATCTGGCACTTTCGGCAAAAAGAGCCAATGGGTTGGTCAGGATAGAAGACCTGGCTGAGCAGCTCCGCCTCCACTGCTCGGCCGGGACGCTGAGAGACGGGGGGGGAGGGGTAGTGGCGAGGCCACACCATCATGTGACCGAACCACACCCCATTCCCTGAAGCCACACCCTGTCTGAGGCCACACACCCTTTTCACTCTGGCACGTGCCTCATGGCGATATCAAATCAGACGCAACATTTTTTTCTATCAAATCCCCGCTGGAAATTGAAGAAAAAATGGGAAACAGTCTGTACCTTTTAAAAAAAATCCTTTAAATAGCTGATTTGTGTAGGTTTTTTTCATTATTACAAATGAAATATACAGAAAAAGTTAGAAAGGTGATTTTTGGCGTAAATTTAGGACAATTAAAAAAAGCACAACTATTTTTCATTTACATAAATGCTTTAATTTGGGTACCAAAATTAACAAACCATTTTAATTTGGGGTAGTTTGAGGCCATTATTGGTTTTAACATGTAATTATTATTCAACTAATTAAGCCTTAAGAATTTTGCTTAATTACTCAATAGGTGGGTTCTGAAGCAACTCCCGATAATTTTTCCATTAAAATAATGATTTTATGAAAAATTGGATTTGCTAAGACGCTGCAAGAAAAAACAGTGTTCATTTCTATAGAAATTACCGTCCTGTCCTCATGGATGCAATGGAGAATTGCTGCATTGTAGCACTTACTTGAGAGTCTCAGTCGCACACAGATATACAAATATCACATATCAAATTAATCAGCACAGTCTCCCGGTGCATCCTAGTCGCATCGCATTGCGGCTTAGACGCATTTTTAGCAAAAAAAGACTCCCGGCGTTAGCAGTCTCATGGGAGCAGGTGCACAGAGAGGGGCTGTTTTCCAAAGTCAATAAAGAATTACTTCTACTTAAAGTACCTGGGAAACCAATATAGAGGCTGATGGAACTTAATACAGCTGCTCCATTCAAAGCTTGGTCTGGTTAGGTGAAGAGCAGTAAGAAATTAATTACAGTAGTCAGTGTAATGGGACTCCTGAATTCACAGGTCCTGATTCTGAGTCGCTTGCATGTCCGTATGGAGCTGCATTTAGTGGATTGTAACAAGCTGTGCATGTGCCATAGCCAGGGCTAGATTAACAATGGGGCAGATAGCGCTCCATCTCCAGGCCTCCACATAAAAATAGGCCCATCATAATGGCTGCATTGTCATGATCCGCTGCCTAGCTGGCTACACAGTTGGCCATAAATGATAAGTATTAAAATTGTATTTCTAGTTTTCTCACAAAATTATGCAATTATTGTACTATGTATTTAGGAAGACATTGGTGCTGATAGTGTATGAGTGTAGATAACCACATGGCACTGGTCACTTCCACCTTGCACTGATCACAGCTCTTCTCCCATCTTCGTATAGGTCAGAGGTTCCCAAACGCAGTCCTCAAGGCTCCCCAACAGTCCAGGTTTACAGATATCCATGGTTAAGCACAGGTGGTTAAATCAAATTGAGGTACTAATTAAGTCACCTGTGATCAACCATGGATATCTCTAAAACCTGAACTGTTGGGGAGCCTTGAGGACCACGTTTGGAACCTCTGATGTAATCCAATCACCTGAATGCTGTGGAGGCACCCATTTTGTGGTATATACACTATATTCAAAGCCTTAAGTACACTAAGAGCCAGTGACGTTCATAAGGAACAAGGCTTAAAGTAAATGATTGGAATAGACTGTAATCAGACTACAGCCATGGCCAAAAGTTTGAGAATGACACAAGTATTGGTTTTCACAAAGTTTGCTGCTTCAGTGTTTTTAGACCTTTTTTATCAGATGTTACTGTTGTATACTGAAGTAAGATTACAAGCATTTCATAAGTGTCAAAGACTTTTATGGACAATGACATTAAGTTTATGCAAAGAGTCAATATTTGCAGTGTTGACCCTTCTTTCTCAAGACCTCTGCAATTCTCCCTGGCATGCTGTCAATCAACTTTTGCGCCACATACTGACCGATGGCCGCCCATTCTGCCTAATCAATGCTTGGAGTTTGTTAGAATTTGTGGGTTTTTGTTTGTCCACCCACCTCTTGAGGATTGAAGACAAGTTCTCAATGGGATTAAGGCCTAGGGAGTTTCCTGGCCATGGACCCAAAATTTCAATGTCTTGTTCCCAGAGCCACTTTGTTATCACTTTTGCCTTATGGCAAGGTGCTCCATCATGCTGGAAAAGGCATTGCTCGTCACCAAACTGTTCTTGAATGGTTAGGAGAAGTTGCTCTTGGAGGATGCTTTGGTACCACACTTTATTCATGGCTGTGTTCCTAGGCAAAATTGTGAGTGAGCCCACTCCCTTGGCTGAGAAGCAACCCCCCACACATGAATGGTCTCAGGATGCTTTACTGTTGGCATGCCACAGGACTGATGGTAGCGCTCACGTTTCCTTCTTCGGACGACAAGTGTTTTTCCAGATGCCCCAAACAATCTGAAAGGGGATTCATCAGAGAAAATAACTTTACCCCAGTCCTCAGCAGTCCAATCCCTGTACCTTTTGCAGAATATCAGTCTGTCCCTGATGTTTTTCTTGGAGAGAAGTGGCTTCTTTGCTGCCCTTCTTGACACCAGGCCATCCTCCAAAAGTCTTCGGCTCACTGTGCCTGAAGATGCACTCACACCTGCCTGCTGCCATTCCTGAGCAAGTTCTGTACTGGTGGTGCCCCGATCCCGCAGCTGAATCAATTTTATGAGACGGTCCTGGCACTGGCTGGACATTCTTGGGCGCCCTGAAGCATTCTTCACAACTATTGAACCTCTCTCCTTGAAGTTCTTGATGATCCGATAAATGGTTGATTTAGGTGAAATCTTACTAGCAGCAATATCTTGCCTGTGAAGCTCTTTTTGTGAAAAGCAATGATGACTGCATGTGTTTCCTTGCAGGTGACCATGGTTAATAGAGGAAGAACAATGATTTCAAGCTCCACCCTCCTTTTTAAAGCTTCCAGTCTGTTATCTCCAGCCTTGCCATCGTCCACACTCTCACCTGTGGTAACGAGAGAATCACTGACATGTCAGCTGGTCCTTTTGTGGCAGGGCTGAAATGCAGTGGAAATGTTGTTTTTGGAATTAAGTTAATTGTCATGGCAAAGAGGGACTTTGCAATTAATTGCAATTCATTTGATCACTCTCCATGACATTCTGGAGTATATGCAAATTGCGATCATAAAAATGGAAGCAGCAGACTTTGTGAAAATCAATACTTGTGTCATTCTCAAAACTTTTGACCATGGCTGTAGACACTTTGGATGAAAAAACAGATAAATGAAGTGAGCAGATGACCTAGACCAGAGTTTCCCAAACTCCGCCGTTACAGTCCAGGTTTTAAGGCTAACCATGCTTGAGCACAGGTGACTTAGTACCCTACTCAATTTGTTGTAACCTGCCGGGATTGAAGCATGGATATTCTTAATAACTAGACTGTAATGGCAGGGTTTGAGAAACCCCTGATCTAAACTGATAATCAGCAGACATGATTTTTTTTTAATTAAGCAATCTATTTCAGGTTGGTTTAACCTTTAATTACATGTGCGTTCCTAAGTTGTACATAAAAGCTGGGTACACACCTATACAATCGTCAGGCCGTTCTCCCGATCTCGGGTGAACGGCCATTGGATTGTATAGGTATGTACGCTGTACTGATGCTGGAGCTTCGACCGACAAACTGCTAAACACGCCCTGCTACGTTTGTTCTCGGTCACTCGCATCTCATGTGCTGTTTAATAATCATATGACTGGACGGGAGCATATCAGAGCAAAAGTGCAATGTATACACACGTTCTAACGATATTCTGACCATTCTTGCAATTATACTCCTGCAGCAGTGCTGCCTCTGTGGGCATTTCCTTGCTACGTAATCTCGTCTTCAGCACTACATGTAAATAATGCCATGTTGTTAAATATGTGACCTTTTACTTGTTCAACTATGTTTTCGACCCAAAGTGCTGCTAGATAATTTATTATACATAGTGTTCATTCTAGCACCCTGCACCTGTTAATCCCCATGCAGTCCCTCTTTCCTGCCTGGTGTGTCACTCACTGCTGTGGTGCTTATAGCACACAAACTGCTTAATCTCAGCAGTTTGTCAGTTGAGTGTGCTAGAAGCACCAGAGCAGAGAGCCACACCCCAGGCAGGATAGAGAAGCTGCACAGGTTGTGATAGGTACAGGGTGCTAGAATGAAGACCAATGCATGTGCTATAACTGTGCTTGCCCCAATCTATTGTAGGTGAATCTGCGGAAACAAGACATAGAGGACCGGCTCAATGCCTGGAACATATTTAATGAGAAGAACAAGGAGTTGTGCGATTGGCTGACACAGATGGAAGGCAAAGTATTGCAAACAGCTGACGTTAACATTGAGGAGATGATCGAAAAACTGCAGAAGGTAAATGGGAGATAAATGGGAGTTAGCAGAGGGAAATGTACAGTATTATAAGTTATATGGCTTGTTATTTTAAATGGTATATTTATAGTGGGCCTGTCCTGGCTTTAGGTCATGATCTGATGTTATATTCTGAACCATCACTTTCTATATTTAAATTTATTAGCGCCATTCCAGTTTCTTGCTTAAGACACAAATATGCAAATAGAATGGCAGGATAGGTCACAGATTATATAATCTATTTTATGAACAAAATACCTACACACAATTTTGGAATTCCAGGTTTTGTGCAATTCCAAGATTTTCACAAAATATATATATATTTTTTTATTATTATTATTATTAAGCAAAATTGTAAAATGTGCAAATTATTATTTGGGTTAGGTTTAGACTGCAGGTACGGGGGGGTTAGGTTTAGGCATTTACGTGGGGGGGGGTGTTAGGGTTAGGCGCCCCTAAGGGAGAGTTAGGAGGGGGGAGGGTTAGGTATAATTAGTTTACTTACCCATCAGGATCTTCACTGGTGCCGATCTTCTGGCGTCGGGATTTGAACCGCCGGACATAGGTCTGGCGGTCATTCATACCGATCCCGTACTGAGCGCTGAGCATTGCATTCTCCATTCAAAAGAAGAGATTTATGCCGAATTTATTTTTTTTTGCACATTATGGTTCTTCTCTCAACAATTCTGTTCATTTCCATTACTAGGACTGCATGGAAGAAATAAATCTCTTTAGTGAAAATAAGACCCACTTGAAGCAAATAGGAGACCAGCTCATCATTGCCAGCAACAATGCCCGTTCTACTGAAATTGAGAACAAGCTGAATAAAGTCAATGACGGCTGGAAGCACCTATTTGATGTGATTGGCTCACGGTAAGAGAAATATGGCATGTCGGAGAGAAAAAAGTGACGTTCCCATTGATTACACTGGTACTAGGCAAAGGATAATTTTCACTTTAATTAGTGTAGCCTGCAGTGGTGATTTAATGCATCTTCCCTCTTCAGCCGTCCCGGGTATGGCCTAAATAATATGGCTTATGTCCCACCAGCAGGAGGCAGCGCACCTCTCCAGATTGTTCTGCCTCTCCTAGAAATACTTCTAGTTTGCGACGTGTAGGCTAGCACCTTGATATGTGCTGCATGGACCATTTAGGTACAGCAGTGCAAAACAAAACCATTTGCATGTGTGCTTAGTAAATTATACCCCTTTTCCACTTAAGTCCCAGGTTCGACCCGAGATTTGGAACATACCCATTTTCCACTGCGGCGCCAATCCGGGTTATTCCTGGATCGGCACGTTCACACTGCAAATTACATCTCCTTGTGCTGGAATGCGGCTCTCCCCTTGCTGTAAACGCACACAATGGCTCGCAGCACCTGTACACTTCTGCTCTGTAATGCAGAGCATCATTGAATGGGACTTGCCTCCCGGTCCTATTGGGAAGGGAGGGACAGAGCCCTCCAGTCCGGATTGTTCTGCCTAAATCTGTACAGTTGGGAGTTTTCTTGGTCCTGAACTGTCATTATTTATAAACAAGAAAGAAAAATACTTTCTTGGATGAGATCATTCTTTGCGAGAACTTGTTTCATTCTGAGTTGACCACTAATATATATTTAGGTATGAGAAATATAATTGAGCAGAAAAAAAAAAAAAAAAATGAAAAATATATTTTTATTTATTGGTGGCTAAGTACAACCTGTTCACTTGCACTTTTAAGTTGGTAATTTTTTTTGACCTTGTCTACAGTTTCAGTTGTCCTCTGCTAAATCCTGTCTAACAACTGCAAAGTACTCTACAGAAGTATATCTTGATGTAATTACTGTCATTTAGTATATTCGCCTTTGTGATCCAACGTAATTGCTTGTAATGCTGCATTTAGATGACTTCGAAGTTCAACACAACATATAAATAACTTGCATCAGTGCAGCCAAGCCGGTGAGCACATTTAGTCTGTCCGTGGGCTTAGACACTCTGCTTGTGACATCAGGCTAGGCTTGGCCATATGGCACCCTCCTCACATGGCTTGTGTGCGTGTGTAAGGGCTTGTGCCATTCAGAAAAGAATTGTCAAGTCGGATTACTGACTGGAGCTTGATGCTGACAAAAGGGAATGGGGGGGGGGAGAGCGGGAGACTGGAGTTGCAGAATATCCATCCATACAAAGTGCTGCTAAGTTCAAACATCTGCTTCTTTTCCTGAATTATTTTGGTTAACAAGCCAGTAAAATTACATTTCTGTTAAAAAAAAAAAAAAAATTTATGTATATGTGCATGCTTGTTTACATGAGATTTATTTTTTATTTAAATATAAGCACTTGAAAAATTGCTTCATTCATTTTATTATACAGTATTATGGGATTTAAAGAGAACCCTCCACTTCTATGCCAATTATCAGTGACTGATCTTGACCTCGAGTCTCCGTGATAACACTGAGATAATGTGAATGCAGAGTGTATACAATCTCAGTTTTGATGATCTTTATGACTCTCTGCTCTTGTTGTAGGATAAAAAATAAATAATTTAGGTGTTAATCCGACAGTTTTAGCAAAGGATTTCTGCTTCCATACCTCCAGCTTCATACAAGTGTCTTGACTAGAGGTTCCCAAACTTGTTCCTCAAGGCACCCCAACAGTTCAGGTACTAGTGATATCCATGATTGAGCACAGGTGGTTTAAATCAAATTGAGGTACTACTTAAGTCATCTGTGATCAAGCATGGATATCCTCAAAACCTGGACTATTAGGGTGACTTGAGTCTGGGAAAACTCTGGTCTAGATCATTGGTTCCTAAGCTGGGATGCAGTCAGGAAGCCGACGGTCAAAATGCAGACCGCCGTCTTCCTGACTGTCTAATCCTGGCAGGGGGGTCTAATGACAGGCGTCGAAATCCCGACACCTGTCATTTTACCTACGCCACGAGCCCGACACCCGGCATACCGAACGAAGGTAAGGCGGGTGCGGACAGCTGCGGGGGGGGAGGGTAGGGTTAGGGGCTCCAGGGGGGGACTTGGGGTTAGGCACCCCCCCGGGAGAGTTAGGCTAGGGGAAGGGGGGTTAGGCACCTCCCCAGGAGACTTAGGTTTAGGCTGCGGGGAAGGGGGAGGGTTAGGTTTAGGCACACTGGGGGTCTTAGGATTAGGCACTTGGAGGAGAGGTTAGGGTTAGGCACCCCTAAGTGAGGGTTAGGGGGAGTTAATGTTAGTAATAGTTAAAATACTTACATGTCGGGATCTTCAGTTGCCGGTCTTCCGGCATCGGGATTTGAACCGCGTCCGGTGGTATTTCATACCAATCCCCCTAAGCTTGGTCCTCAAGGCACCCTAACAGTGCAGGTTTTAAGGATATCCGTACTTCAGCACAGGCAACTTAATTAGCACCTCAGTCAATTTGATTTAACCGCCTGTACTCAACAATGGATCTCTTAAACCTGACCTGTTAAGGTACCTTCAGGAACGAATTTGGGAACCTCTGGTTTAGATTACAAGTCCTACATGCAAGCACCAACATCTTCTTTGAGGAAAATGTGTGTGTAATGTTCACATGCAGGCAATATAGGAAAAGATGTAAAACCGTATTTTCATACTGCGATCAGTTCCTCTTTATTCCAGGTTACATCATTATTTAAATCTATAGCCAATGACTGCTTAGAGTGCACGTGTTGGTGGTGTTTTATTGGTTTTGATTTTATTTTTTTTTTTCATATTCCATGTTACTGTGTAGAAATTAATGGCCTGTTTAAAACAGTAGGTGGAGCTCTATAGTGTGGTCGTCTGCCTATACCTTCCTCCGAGAGGGGCAAATATAACCTCATATGTGGCTCACTGATGGCATGCTGGGGCTTGGAAGTGCTACATATTTTAGCATTGCAGTGACAAAAAAAAAAGTGACCCACTGCTTACGGCCGGGATTAAAAGACTTGGATCACAAAGCTGTATTGGGCTCAGAGCCAAGCGACATTTCTTGTAAACGCACTCAGCAGGTGTCTGCTGCCAGATGTCACTCAGCGGAGAGCAGGGAGCAATCTAGCATTAGCCTAGGGCCAGTTCCTCTTTTCCCGTGGCTTGATAAGGACATGATTTAGCTCTTCTGCCAGCGCCCAACACTGCGCTAACTGTAAATCAAAAAATTTACCTATTAGGATGTATATTATTTTTATTGTTTTTACTATGTTTACAAACTGTCCTTAAATTGTTAGCATGTTTTTTTCTTTAAATATGTCCTTCCTCTGCTCATTAATTAATAAAACAAATGAACACTTGAAATAAAAGGAAACGTTTTCAATAAAATAATAATAATAAATATATATATATATATATATATTTATATATATATATGTAACAAACAAATGTGCATATAAATATTTTCCAAACCTATTAGAAAAATAGAATAAACAAACACAGGCTGCCAGGCTTTATCCTGTCAGCAAAGCATGCTGGGAGGAAAGATTGCTATGCACCATATTTTCATATTCTGTAAAACTATGAAAGGTTTGCAACATTAATTGCTCTCAAAATTTTGTTTTGGTGCACAATATAAGTCATAAGTAAATTCAAGCTATTAAGAGTATCATTTAATAATTTGTAGGATAAATATAATCTATACTGTAATGTTCTTTTTAAATGCTTACCTGCTCTCCCTGCATTGCCATATGCTTATAATGGTAATTAAACAATGTGCCATACAAAGAGACAAGCACTTACAATGAGAGGCTAGGTGGGCACAGTGTTTTGCAGAGACTGCGGTTCTTTTTCACATTTACAAAACCAATGAATAAGTAGGCCACGAGATGGGGAGGGGTCTTCTCTTCCCGAGGACTCTCAGCTTATGCAGGGATGTGGAATGAACTCATGGGGATTCATAGTAAGGAATTCTGACAGTAAGTGCGATGTTATGTCTTACTTATACACAGTGGCCCCCACCCCTGTCTTCCTAGTCAGCGCGTACTCTCTGATCAGCCTTGTGCAGGGGGATGGGTTACTAGCGAAGCTCCAGTGTGCAGACCTAGGAATAAATGGCTGTCAGAGGAGATGCAGGTTATGAGGCCTGTGATTCTTCTCTCATTCGTGACCATGAATGATTTGGGATCTTCTCAGATCATACCTGGGGTAGGGGCAGCAGGAGAAATATGCAGGAGCCATTTTAGTACAGTGTATTCCAAGGACACCATTCCTTTCTGCGTTTATGGTAAGACCTCTCCATATGTTTATCGTCTGCAGAAATGCATGTGTATTTCCTTTTTTGTGTTCAGTAATTTAACACTATAACCAGGGAGGCCTCCATTTATGGTTCTACATTTTAATATTTGTTTTAGTTCATTCTAGAAATAAAATGACAATGGAAGTGACAATGAATTGCTCTCTTGTTTTTATTTCTGTTGAGGGGATTCTTGCATGACGACAAGACTGGCACCTCTTAGTTGCATATATTGCAACGCTTTTGCATCCACAATGGGGCATGCATGCTAAACCTTTCAGCAATACACAGGGTAAATGTGAGCCGTGGGCATCGGATATCATTATGTATGCTATTATTTTATTTGCTTTTCCTGCTGAGTTCTGATTAGCCCGTAATGGTATGTTTCTTTATATTATAAAGAGAGTTAATGTTTAACATCCCTGTCATTGGCTACAATGTTATCCATTGCTGCAGTTAGTCCATAACCCTGGACAGGGTAATCCTGAAATGTGCTTTCACGGAACTGCAGGTTTAGACGTGTCTCTGCCTGTTGGGAAAGGACTATTACTACGTTTTCTTGTTTGTGCTTTGCATAATTTGATAGTATGTGGGTTGGGGACTGATAATACTTTTATTGCAAGCTTAAAATAATTAATTGGTGCTCAGTTTAATGGTTTTCTAGTATAAGTTGATTGTACTATTGAGTACAATGACCCCTACATTTAATGATCCCTACTGTATTTTGGGGGGGGTTGTACTTGGCAATCTTTTTTTTCTGTTTTGGTGGTGTTTTGTAGTCGTCATGTTATGCTGTTTATATTTGCTATTTTATATTTGCGCGTGCCCCTTCTGTAAACCATTTGGAATGGCAGCGTGCTGCAAATAAACAATAGTTTGTGAAATTCCTTATTAGCGCACTGACAACAGCTGATCTCATGGCCATGCGTCTCGTTACATCACACAGCGCTAAAGGGGAACTGAGTGTTATTTAAAGAATGCTACATGCTTTCTATAGATTGCCATTTTGTAGTGGTATTGACTTGTGTTTTTTACCTGTACAGTGTAAAGAAACTGAAGGAAACTCTGGTAATCATCCAGCAGCTGTACAAAAACATGAGTAACCTGCGTACTTGGCTGTCTCGCATCGAGTCGGAGTTATCTAAGCCCGTCATCTACAGCATCTGCCATGACCAAGAGATAAACAAGAAACTGGAAGAACAAAAGGCAAGTACATATTTCTAGTTAATAATTTAAATAGCGGATTTATTTTTTTACTGGTGTGTCCGTTAATGGTTTACTTAGTAAAACGTTCTTCACTAGTTTAAAAGGTCATTAGAGAGAGGCGTTTGGTCATAATGAACGCTGCTTTCCAGTGGCAATCATGAAAACGTCCTCATACCGAAGACTGAATCTGAAAGTCATCTTACGTAATAGTGCACATGGTGCGATTTAGGGATGTAGTCTGCATCCCGACAGTTAGAATCCCGACTGTCAGAATACAGAACTATTGCGGAGGTAAGTATTAGGGTTAGGCTGTGGAAGGGGAGTGTTAGGACTAGGTGACAGGAGGGATAGGGTTAGGCTGTGGGATGTTAGGGTTAGGCTGCGGGAGGGGTGGGCTGTCTGTATTCTGACCGTCGGCATCTCATACCCAACCTGTGATTCAAAGTCTCCAGGATGTATCTAACAGAGCCCCGGTGCTCTGTTTATGGTGAGAGCGGGGCAATGTGTAATTTTAAGCTATGACCATGGTCACCTCGGAGCTGACTGAGGTATATGGAGCGGTGCCACACACTGTATGGTAATAGTTTCATCTCCTTACCATCCATGCTCACCCTCATCCCATCCTGACTTCTAAGGCAGGCGTCTGGCGGATCCAAAGGCAAATATGGGGGAAAGTGTGTCAGTGTTCCCCTCTCTCCTCTATATGTTTCCTTTGATACATAGCCATATAAATTTGTGTGTGGACCAACTGAAGCCAATCTGAGCATGAAAATGTTCTCAGGGTTAGATCACCTGATTCCTGTTGGAACATTTTAAAACTTCCTACACAAAAGCCAACTGATGTACAGAAAAGCTAAAAGACCAGTATTAAAAGGGTCTATTTACTAAGCCTTGGAAGGAGATAAAGTACCAGCTAATCTGCTCCTAACTACCATGTCACAGGCTGTGCTTGAAAAATGACAGGAGCTGGTTGTTTGTTACTTTATTTCAGTTCACTTTTTCTCCATCCAAGGCTTATTAAATAGACCTCAAAGTCCCCTCTAGTGTATCCAGCTTGGTGATTATTACATTTGCCTGCAACTAGTAAGAGGAAAGACCATCCTTTTATGTATGGGATCTCCTCTTATACGGATTGCGTACCCTGCAGCTCTGGATAGACTATACAAGTTTCTGATATTTACTCTACTCAAGCAGGTTCTTGCATTAGGGCTTCTCTGTGAGCATTGTCCTGCTTAGTACGTCACATGGGCATCACATATCTGGGGATCGACACTTCATGATTTTAAAAGTTTGGAAAACTTCTATATATGCTTTGTAGCTCTAGACATTTTTAATGAGCCTATATTATCCTAAATGTTAAACATATATGTAGTGATTTTGGTTTTAAAGTTCACAATATCCATTTCAGGACCTCCAAAAGGACATTGAGCTGCACAGCCCTGGGGTTGCTTCGGTGCTCAATATTTGTGAGCGTCTGTTGCATGACACTGATGCCTGTGCCAATGAAACAGAGTGTGACTCCATACAACAGACCACCCGGAGTCTCGATAAACGGTGGCGAAACATCTGTGCTATGTCTATGGAGAGACGTATCCGGTAAGTGCTGGCTATTGGGTCCATGAACTGTATTTGCTTTTGAAAATCTATACACTTTGGCAACAGCCAATTGTTCGTTTACAGCCAGCCTGACCAATCTGATAGCTTGAATGAGACCAGAGTGTTGAATGGCTGATTATTTCAGATTTAGATACATGTGTACATGTTGAAACAAAATAACTTGCAGCTTTCCTCAATTTGCCTTTTATTCAGCCAAAATCTGCTCACACAAAGCCTGGTGGCTTTTCAAAGGAAAAACAGGCTCCAAGCAAGCCAGTAGGCATAATAACTTCATTAAGTAGCTTCTGCAACTCATAAATGATCATAAACTTTTTATTACTTTTATATTTTGCAGGATTGAGGAGACCTGGAGTCTCTGGCAGAAGTTCCTGGAGGACTACTCTAGATTTGATGAGTGGCTGAAAGATGCAGAAACGATGGCAGCTTCCCCAGATTCTTCCGATGCGTTATATACAAAAGCCAAAGAAGAGCAAAAGAAGTTTGAGGTCTGAATCTAGACATTACATATTACAATTAGTTGCTTGTGTGTGTGACTCTTGCTAATTTTCTTGGATGACCAGTTTTGGACAAACACCGCTTCTCCTCTTATATTGGCCCATCTTTCCTACTGACCTGTACAAAAGAGAGTGTTTAGATTCATTTATTCCATGCTGTGAGCTCGGTGTTTTCTGCCCCAACTTCATGTACCGAGCGTCAGAACAGTCTTGCGCTCCATTTCTACAAGTAGAGTTATTGTTACAGGTCTCACAAAATGAAACCTATGCTTAATAATTCTGGGCATAGGGCCTGATTCAGCAGAAGACAGAATTGCAAAGCCGCACACAAGCAGCATTGCAATTCTGTCCTTGCTAAAATGCAAAAGCAGCAGGAGGTGTCTGACACCACCTGCTGCATCTCCTATCCCGGTGATGCGACCCAGGTCACATCCTGGGATCAACATAGTGACTATTGATCGCGTTGGTTGACCCTTTGATCAGGCTGCGGTAGCTGAAGCTGACTGCAGCCTGGCCGGGTCCTTTTAAGGCTGCGCGACCTGGAAGTCTGCGTCCATGGAGGCAGATCCTGGCCTTTTCACTCCCGGAAAATGGGTGACACCCCCCCTCCCCACCTATTTTAGGGAATGTAGGCTACCCCGCACCACCCTGCAAACACCTCTGCCTGTCAATCAGGCAGAGTCATTTCGGGCCTGCGTGAGATTTCACAGGACCCTTTCTGCACATGCGCAGTACAGGTCCCGGTCATGCGCAAATTCCTGATAATCGGGAATCTGCGATCAGCAGTGCACATTTGATATAGGCCCATAGTTCATATTTTAGCTCTCGTTTTAATAATAAATAGCTATTATTTACCATTGATGTCATCAACATGTGTTCTGTTTTTTTGGTCTGTCTTATTTGTGTAATACTAAGATTTTCTGTTTCTCTTAATTGATCTTCTAAATGATTTATTTCAGGCTTTCCAGAGGCAGATACACGAGCGTCTTACTCACCTGGAGCTGATCAATAAGCAGTACAGAAGACTCGCCAGGGAGAACCGCACAGACGCCGCCAGCAGACTGAAACAGATGGTGCATGAAGGAAATTTGAGGTGGGACCAGCTGCAGAAGAGAGTGGCCGCAGTTCTGAGGAGGCTTAAGGTGAGAGGCAGATTTATTTTGTTTAAACATTTTTTTTTTTTCTATTGGAACAGCTTGTCACTGGAGAATTTATTGTATCTTGTTGTGAGGGAAGGTTTTTTGTTTTTGGAGTTGGATGGTGCAATACATTCTACTTCCCAGCACACTTACGCTTGGGGACGCAACTTGTTTGTTAATTAAATATGCCTTTTACACACAGTAGAAGCAGACAGGACTGAGCCAATATTCCGCTGTGTCTGCAGTTAGCATGCTCCCCACGTTTGCGTGAGTTTCCTCCCACAGTCCAAACAAACATTGTGGTTGGCCAATTGGATGCTTAATAAAATTGACCCTACTTTGGGCATGGGCTTACTCCTAATCCAGCGAATCTCCTAATGTCTATAAGAGCCCAGTAATCCTCTCCTATTCGCTCCTGCATAAATGGACGTGTGTTGAGACATGTTATGTACAGCTTGTACTGTGTGACTGGTTTTAAAGTAATGTGTATTTGCTTTACGCTTATTAACAAACATAACATGATCGTTTTGCTTTTAAATTGACAATGGAATTCGATTGCGATCGTGTTTCTATATACCTATTTTTACAGTGTATATTACTTGTATTCCTGGGACCACTAGAAGACTAAGGAGGTGTGAATTAACCTTCCTAACCCCTGCCCATTCATAAATAATTTCAAATACTTAGTGCACATTTATCAATACATTTACTGTGCTGTTTTTTATTTTTTTTACTTATGGATGGATCTAACAATGCGTTCACATTACACAGTACGTCAGTGTCATGCCATTAACTATCATATTACATTGTAATGTTCTATAAATGTCTTTAGCTTCATCATGAATCAGTTGCAGCTGACAAATGGTGACCATATTAGTCATTGAAACTGTAATTGAACATCATTTCTCAATCAATCATCAAACATTGTCATCCGTGTGCCCACGTCACTTACACCAGTTTGATTCCGCCCCCTCCATGTGACATAACACGTGGACAGAATCACAGTCGCCGGTGATTACAGCAATGCCCGGGGCATCCTGAGGATGCTTCGGGGAGCTGTAAGGGCAGCGGTGTGACCATCTGAAGGGTCCAAAGGACGCTAGCAGATGAGGCTAGCAGACAAGAAGCTCCAAGGGCCAGACCAAATGATTCCACGGGCCTTATAAGGCCTGAGGTTCCCCATCCCTGGTATAGAAGGTGTTTTTATCTGTTCTCGTTCCTTCAGCAGCTGTTTTTGTTATTTGTTTTCAGCACTTTACCAGCCAAAGAGAAGACTTTGAGGGGACCAGAGACAGCATCCTCGTGTGGCTGACTGAGATGGACCTTCAGCTTACTAATGTGGAACATTTCTCAGAAAGCGACATTGAGGAGAAAATGCAGCAACTAGTAGTAAGTACTAGTCATATAACTGCAAGCCAGCTCCTATTCTGTTGTCTCTTACTTCCATTTGTACTTATTTGGAATAACTACAGTACGTCATCTATTGCTTATTTAAAACATACTCTTAATTAGACCTTTATTTTTGCTTTATATTGTTTAAATCGGGAGTTTTCTACTCCAGATCTCAATTACCTTGAGAAGGTCATGTTTCCATGTCTGTGGAAACTCACCCAGCATATTAGATAGTTGTGGCTGAGCCACAATAGAAGTAGGATCAGTTAAAGCTGAAATCGCACAAAAAAGTAGGTGGAGGTTTCTTAGTTTTTTTTACTTTTCTCTTTCATCAACAGAGACACTGGATTAATGTGTTGGGGTATAGAGTGCAGTGGTAGTAGCTTATAAATACTATTTTATTTCAAGTGCTATAAATGATTTCTACTGTAGTTTGTGGTGTCATGCTGTTACTATGACAACCACAGTTACAGTGCTTCTTTTCTAGTGTACAGAGAGGCTTTGGAATGCCTACGACATATTCTTTTATATCACAGTTCCATCACCACTTAGGAACTTCCTGACTGACTGGCTCTAGCTTGAAGACCAGATTACACACGCCTCATGATCGAGTTTGAGAGCCAAAATAGAAATTGCTTCCATCTGAGAAACTATAGTATCTAACAGTGGGTGTCATTAACCTCAACAGCCACATAGGGATTTTGCAAATGCCTGCCTTGGATTGCAGTTTTAAGGCCAGTGAAATTTCACAACCAAGTGGGGAATGAGGCAACTTATTCACAGAACAAATATGAAAAATTAAAACTCCTTTCTAATCAGAAGTCTTGCAGTGCAGCCAAGTTACAGTTCTCATTCTCCTCCATTCTATATGTGTAAAGATGCGTATCCACTTCCCGACCGAGGAACGATTAAGAAATCGTAATCGTTCAGCCAGTCCTCATCCTGTAGGTGCCCACACTGAACGATATGTCGGTCAGTGCAGGCACCCTCCCTCATCCCCGAACATGCCCCATCTGTCGTTGACCGGCATGTTGAGGCAATGATTGATGTTGGAAACGACCAGCGATGCGCTCTTTCTGGTCGGTTCCGACATTAGTGATACAATGGAATTTCGTTTTGCTTATGATAACTAATTGGGACGATGGTTCAGGAGCTGCTATATTAAAAGAGTCACTACCTCCATTTATAGAAAATCTAATAAACAATTTAAGTAATATGGCGCTCACCTTATTGTGTATACTAAGATATATATTAAAACAGAATCTGATAAACCGATTCAATTGAATGGCTTGAGTAATAAAATCTACTCTCACTCGCCTTAAGTGGTTGGTGCGTTTGTTTATTTATTGCAGTAGTGACGTTACTGAAGCAAGGACAGAAATGTTCCTGTAAAATATAGTTATATATTATTTTTGCTCATATAAATTGATAGGACGAACAAACCAACAGGGAAAACGTAGGGGAGGTAGTGGTGGGAGGACGGGGAGAAGGGTCAGTTGGAAAACATAAAAGTAAAAATAGGAAGAGTAAAAAATTTTTGGTACTATGCTATGTATAAATCAGTCCAGTAAAATAAAAAAATTTATAAAAATAATAATGTAAACGTTCCTAGAATCCACTTTTTATAAGGTTGCCAGACAGATACTTGTAACAAATTAACAATTCGAGTTATTATAACATGTCAGAGTTGTTAACCAGAAAAGTTCATGTTTAGGTAAAAACTTCAAGTACGGTTGGTAGTGCAGGACAGTAATAACTATGTCTGTAAATGCCATGTGATTTAAGTCCATATAAAACCGGTGCGGGATTGCACAGGCAGCGGGTGAGCCGCTGTCACCCTGCAAGCCGTCACGTCTCCAGCACCAGCAGAGTTCCCTTGTATGGCGAATGGACATAGCTTACCTTTACAAGCGGCTTCAGACGTGGTTGTCGATAGTCGCTCTGGGTACGCTTTCCATCTGTCCTGGGAATGAGCATTGGCGGTGTTTCTTTGTGGTGGTAATGCAGGGAGTTGTAGTGTCCAATGCGTTTCTGCTGCTTTCGGCGGCCTTTTTTAAAGATCTGCATTTGCCTGCTATATCACAGGGGCACTATCAAGCAAAGTCACGTCCTTTGATTCCTATAGGCCAGGATTCCTATGGTTTTGATAGGTCCCAGTGTCAAAGCAGAGGGATGTCAGTCATCATAAATGGTCAGGGTGTGAAGGGAATGTGAGGAAAGTTACAAGAGGGGAAGGGTCATATAGATAGATTCATTTTGCAATTGTGATCACAACAACGGATAAAGAAATTATTTGTTCAAGATACGTGGAGAATAAATTTTTTGAAGGGGTAATTAATATATGTATAAATATGTAAAGTGCAGAATCGCATATCTTGGGGATTATTGAGTTCACTGGTATATATGCGGGTTAGGGAGAATAAAGACCCAGTTTGATTAGGATTTTAACATTCGTTTTGTATATAAGGTGTTTAAGTGATTTACCATGTTAGTGGTATATTAGAGTCAAATTGGTTGGATAATTGAGAAATAAATGTAATAAGTGGGAGTTTTTTAGGGATGTTTTAAAATTTTATTAATACACATTTCTGATCTCTCTGGTTTTTTTTTTTTATATGGTCCCTTGATTTAGCATTTATGTTAATTATTGTCAACAATAGATTAAAATGCCTAAATACACTATGCTTTGATGCTGATTTTTTTCCTTGTTCACGGTAGAGTCCTATAAATTGAATTGGAATTGGTTGTTATGTTTCATTTGTTTCACGTTTCCGACATTAAACTGCCCAATTTATGCATGATTAATGAGCGATTGAACAATTACGATGTCGTAATCGTTCAATCGCTCTGTATAATCGGCAAGTGGATACTCGGCTTAAGCATGCATCCAGGTGTACTCAAATTACTTTTAGTGTATCTGTAATTTTATTTTCTACTGGTACTGAATTGTGTTCTGGATCACTATGTGCAATTTTGACAACTTTTGTTGCTACATTATAAATAACATGATTGAGGGGAGAAAATGTTTTTCCCTACATACAATAGGTTTCCTGTCATTCATCCCACTGAAGGGCACTACAGGTAGCCTCATTTATCCTCCTGTTGCAGAAAATGGTATATAATCAAAAACGGCAGCCTGCACTTGCCTGCGCAATAACATAATACAATGTCCGATACCTTCATGTGTTCTTTGAAGGTTTGGGAAATAAGGCGAATTCTATTTTTGGTCTAAAGGTGCTGTAACGTATACTTTTCTTGTTTACAAATATATCCGTGGGGGGACACCGCTGTATTTTATTAACCACTTAACCTGGCTAATTTAAAAAAAAAAAAAGTTTTTTAGAAACCATCCAGAAATTGTCAGTGTTTTAAAAAATGTCAATAAGTTTTTAAAGCATAGTTTTAAAACCCCTACCATGTCCATAGTCCCCCATTGTAAAATTACATCACGCTCCACAGTGTCAATAGATTCCCCAGTGTTATTATCATCACCCCCTAGTTGTGAAAGATCCCTAGTACAGACCCACCCACCAGTGTCCATATGATCCACTGTTTTAGTTACACCCCTCCCCACACGCGCACACACACGTGTCACTATATACCTGTATAATGGATGTAGTTAGCATCCGGGCGCTTGGTATGCCGGCACTCAAGTATTAGGGTTGCTGGGAGGTTAGGAGGCTATGCTCTGGGGGGGGGTGTGTTAAGAGGAGGGTTAGGGTACTTGCCTAGTTGGTTCCGGATTCTGACTGTCAGGATGCCGCTGTCTGTATTGTTAACGCCGCCATCCCGTGCAACCCCCCAGGATAAATAAAAATGTTGGGTTCGTCGACCTTCCCCCTCCCCCTTGGCATTGCCCCTCGCTCCTAAGGCAGTGTGCAGCTGAGCGTGTGTCAGGGGGGACTGTTCATCACTCCCTCTTGGTGCAGCTGAATTAAGTTCCCCTCTTTGCACTTTTAGTTTTTGGTTGCATGCACCCCAGAGTACTGTTTGCACAGCATTCTTGGGCGCGATTTTAGCAGTGATGTCACAGACCGCAACATCATTGTCTGGGGGTTGGAGGAGGAGCAGACCCGTTCTAATCTCCTTTGAAACACTGGGGGATGTAGCAGCAGACACAGTTGCATGGGATACCCCAGTGGCAGCGAAAGCCCAGCTGGCATCTCATACGACCATGCGAGGTAAGTAGTTAAAGACCCTTTCTTTTATGTTATAAAAATACCTCTCTGGTCTCTTTAGGGTTTCAAACAAGAAATTACACTGAATGCCAACAAAATTGACCAGTTGATCGTTTTTGGGGAGCAGCTAATCCAGAAGAGTGAGGCTATGGATGCCGTGGTTATTGAGGATGAACTTGAAGAGATTCACAGATATTGTCAAGAAGTTTTTGGGCGAGTGTATAGATTCCATGAAAGACTGACATCTAGAGACTTGGTAAGCACTGCTGTGTTTCAGCTGGTTGTGCTGACTTGCTGTTGGGTTATTGCTCAATGTAGAGGGAAGAAGATGCCTGAAAGGCAACAAAAATACATACAACTTTATCGAAAGGGCAATCGATCCATGAAATTGCAGCTATGATAGGTACAGTAAAAGAATGCATAGGACACACACAAGGCTAGTATAATGGTCCTAAAGTAAAAAATATTATACAAATTTTAAATTAAAAAAAAAGTTCTGAAAAAAATTAAAGCTATAGGTAAAAACATGGAATAGACCAAGTTTCTCTTATGTCAGATGTTCACTCTAGGAGGTTTAAATACATAAACAAACCACAAGAGCATGTTTACCTTCTGCCACCTTATTCCAGGATTACTGCTTGGTGACCCTTATGTTTTTACAGTCTACAATGATGTCATTGTGTATTCTGGTAGTACAGTATGTGTATATAACACCTGCATTTTATCTGACTTCTGTACTATTTATGAGATGATATTTAGTAACCATTGTAGAGGTGGGGAGCAGTGTTTAGTTGGACCCATGACCCTAAAATCAGTTTCTGCCCTTTCAATTTCTTATTTCTAATCTACACATCCCAGCATGCCTTGCCACATTTTTACTATTTGGCCGTGCTAAATGTGTTGCAAGACATGCTGGGATGTGTAGTTCAGCAACAGATGGAGGGCCAATTATTGTCCACCCCTGGATTCTAATCTCATATGAAGTCTTGGGAAAGTACATTGCCATCAAAAAAAAGTTTAAAAGAAAATATATATGTATGATGTGCTTTTTAATTATTTTTGTACTATCGCTATAAAGAGATTAGAAGAAGACCGAGAAACCTCTGAAAATGATACGGATGGAGAAGATTCTAGAGAGATCCAAAATACCTCATGGCATTCCACGATACCCGATGTAGAGACATCCCATCAGTCTCTGTGCCACCTAATGCCCCCGACCCTCCCGCACGAGAGATCTGGCCGTGAAACTCCTGTCAGCGTGGACTCCATCCCTCTAGAATGGGATCCAACTGTAGATGTTGGTGGATCTTCTATGCATGAGAACGAAGAGGGAGGAGCCTACTACAGTCCTCTGTCAGGTAAATATATAAAAAAAAAATTATAAGCTATTGACCATAGATTCAATTATTTTAATTTTCTCTTGTGTTTTTTATTTGCTGTTAAAAAATTTCGCAAATTTTTTTTTTTTTTTTTTCCGGATTCACATTGAATTTGAAGAATCAAATGACATTATTTTCTTTCAGATGTAGAAATTCCTGAAAATCCTGAAGCCTATGTCATAATGACAACAAAAACTGTACAAGCATCTTCTGGTAGGCCCCTGCCCAGTGCATGTGTCTCCACCTGGCACTATTGCTGTGATGCACGCTTACTCCACCATCATGCCCCTCATTGCGCCGTTTCCGCTCTTGCTTTTGTGTCAACACCATATTTCCCAAACCACATTCCATGATGTCTATCGTGGCAAAACGCGTCTACTATGGCCAACAGGATTTTCATCCAATAGTCGGGGTGTTTTGGCCATGTGCTTGGGAGATATGAAAGTATTAAGAATTATTTTTTTTTGTTTTGTTTTTATTTCTCTTTTCCGTCTCATCTTTGCTAAGAGAATTCATTTTTGTGCCAATGAACGATACACACTGATTGACTCTCTGTGTATATAGTCTTGTTGATTCAGCCATTATTTACTACTTCCACCTGTATTATATTAAAATACTTGGCTTTAAATCACCACCTTTATATCATTTGAAGTTTGCATGGGTATTTTGAGAACATCCCTATTTTGTTACAGTATCTCCAATACTAGTGATCTAACCTGTTACATCAGCTTTATCTATTTAAACATCATATAACGTTTATTTTGGCATTGTATCCATGTTCTTACTTAGATTGCTGCTGTTGGTAAGTTTGTGACCTGCATGGTGATGCCTACAAGAAGGAAGGTTGGCATCGCTCTATGCCACCATTTCCCAGAATCCTGTATTTCTGCTAAGGTGGTGTTATGTTTTTTTACAGGGAAATCCGACTTAGAAACTCTGTCTTGGCATTCTCCAGAACAAAATGACATGGTTATGGGATTACTTTCAGTCACGACAGAAGCTGCCTCTTCATTAAACCAGTCCTCTGTAAGTTGTATATTTGTTGATATCGGAGGTACAGAACCTGACAGTTCTACAGTGCAAAAAGTAATCCTTTGTGTTAATATATTTATAGAGTGTTCACATGGCCACTTCCAGCGTTACTGTGGAGAAAGATGATAGAACATTAAGTTCCACAATTGAACAGATTGAGGACAAGGGACTTCGCAGAATGGATAGTCCAGAAACGCATTCAGGTACCAGTGTTAAGCGGGTTGGATTCCACGTTATGCCACGCCGATCGGCGATCAAATAATATAATAAGCTTGCTGTATTCTGTGTTTAGAAACGGGCACTAAAATCTGACCAGCATACTGCTGTAAACCATTAACGAAAAAGGTTGTATTCTATTTGTACATAACATGCAGAAGTCTTAGTTGCACACACTTGCGAATATACGATGAGCCACTCGTCACTTCATGGCGCTTCTGCTGAGAGTGGTCCTGACGCTAAACAGTGAGGTCCCTATATTACGTTCTATATATTCATGTGTTATTAAATTGAGAGACAACTTACCAAGTGGTAGCCCAAGAACCTCCAATACAGGACTACAAATAACAGCACTCCCTGACAGTTATTGGTTTACAGCAGTGTGCTGGGGATATTTATGAATGTGCTTTTATTTTATCTATAACCCCTCCTACCTGGCATCACTTATAACGTGATTGAGCAACTTTCATTTTGTGTGTGTAGTGCTTCCATGGTAGCCAATACAACATTGTCCTTTATTTCTTAGTTTAAAACTTCTTCTGTTCTGCAAACTTGTTGTATTGTGCTTTTAATCTCTGCTCAGGTGTAATTGAACGTTGGGAAATTCTTCAAGCGCAAAGCTTAAGCAATGAGCTCCGTATGAAGCAGAGTCTGCAGCAGTGGCAACAGCTAAACAGTGACATGAATAATATCACACTTTGGCTGGATAAAACAGAACTGGACCTTGACCATGCCAGAAAGCTGAAGTTGGCATCTACCATCCAAGATCTGGAACAGAAAGTTAAGAGACTTAAGGTATGCCGTCCTCTGGTGCTCCCTTAGATCATCGCTACGTTCTGCTTAATGCCATTCTCTGTTAAAATATATAAACTGCAGTAACTGCCAACATTTTGGCGAGTTAGCAGTCACATTTAAAGCAGCAATGTTTAGTGAGGCAAAATCCACCAGGTTTCGCCTTACTAAACATTGACGTTTTAAATTCAATCTCTTCACCCTATTACATTTGGCCCTACGTCTTACATATTTATCTAATTCTTCCAGGACACTTTAAAAGCATTTGATCATTATAAAGCTCTGGTTATATCGGCAAACCTGAGCAGTAAAGAGTTCCAGCAGGCGGAAGAGGCAGAATGCAGGAATGTTCTAAGTAGGCTCCACAAGGTGAATTCACGCTGGGACAAAGTGTGTAATGAGCGAGACAAGTGGAGGGAGATCTTACAGAGTGACCTGCTTCAGTGTGAGGTAAGCTGAAGTGCCCACTTACCTGTAATCTCTCACAGCAGAGCTCCCAACATTATAATGGAGCCAGATGAGATCTTTACACTGTTTCCTGAGCCTGGTGTAAATGCCACAGATTCTGGCTACACTGTGTAATTCCATTCATCTCTTTATTTCATTTATTATTAGTGTATTTTTTTTTTTTTTTATTCAAAGGTTTTAATGTCTCTAAAATAATATATTTCAAACAGCAATACAATTTTAGTCTAATGAAAGTTACATAGTGTCTTGATCATGATGGTTGATTTAAACTTTAAGATAAATATATGTCCTCGTATACGGCTATCCCTTTTGCGCCATATGGCACGATTCCATTGCTGCATATTTTTACCTCAATTTTGCATCGGTTCGTAAATGGTGAACTAGGTGCTAGGGTTGTGGGGGTTTTTTTGGGGGGGGGGTTGTATTGCAATGAAAATTGTAGAAAGTTGAAGATTTAGTACAATTACGCGTGGAGTGGGTCACGGGTAGCGGACCCATCTGTTTTACATGTTTTGTGTACTTTTCCCTCAACTACTTTTTCTCCTCAATTTTGTTTGTGTTTGCTTACACAGATGTGTCCTCATACATCTAGCCTCAATACGCACCTTGGCATGAGATGCCTGGCACGAGTCAGCTGCCAGGTCCCGTGCAACTCTGCTAGAGCCGGGCATCATGTTTGACCAGGAGACTCTGCTGAATAACTTGATATGCAACACTTATTTATTTATAAACGGTACTTGGCATGGGAAACAGCCGTGGCCGCTACATCATAGCACTTGGTATATAGATTTAGAGACTCGGTCGCACAGAGATATCCCATATCGCTCGCACATAGATATACTGTACAAGTGTCCAATATCAAATTAATCCCTGCAGTCTCCTGTTGCATCCTAGTGGCATTGCGACTTGGACGCATTTTCGGTAAAACAGATGCTAGTGGAGTGACATGGGACCTGGCACGCAGACGGGCTGTTTAGCGTGACTGCAACAATGATGTATGAGGACAGGTCGGTAGTGTAGTAGGTACTTTTTAAAAAAAAAAAAAAAACAATATTTTTGCTTTATTTTTGATAATAGGCAAACAGACAGATAAACAATATAATCGGCATATACAACAGGGCATACAAAGTAAACATTAAAGCTGTGCATACACAGTCAGTCATACTCAGTGTGTTAGCCCCGACATCTGCGCTCCACCCCCAGGGGGAGGAGACATTTCCCTGTTCCTTCCATGGGAAATGTCTGTTTGTCGGCTGCGGCTGGGCATACACTGCCCGATGCAGCCAACATTCTAACTCACAAATGTCGCATAGAACGGACATGCAGGACGATCCGGAATTAAACCCTCAGTCATCCACACACACGCTGCAATTATCGGGACCAACCGCAGATATCTGGCATATCACCCCGATAATTGTAGTGAGTATGCCCAGCTTATGTTATTCAACAGAGAGACTAACCTCCCATATAGCAAAGACAAATTACCAGAGGTCCACAAGGGAGGCCAGAAACATACCGGATAAACGGAATAAACTGAATAAAGGCCAAAACTATTAGGTTAAGTGCTTTGGCATGGCTAAGTAGCAAATAGCGAAAAACCAGGGCTGTTTGGCACAATTTGAGTATAGGTGTATCTGGAAACATCTGTACCCACGTTTGTAAAATATGAATTGGCACTTTTGGTTAGAAATATGAAACTGAGTTACTGGAAGCTACAGCTGTATTGGTCTCTTGCCGAGCGCCAACTGCATGTATCTGGAAAGGCAGAAGTCTTATATGTCAGCAATATCTACAATGCTGTGACACACTGACACTTACTGAGTACAGGACAGTCTAGAACTAATACAAACAGCATTGATGAAACATGAAGGAAATTTGCAGCTGAAACCCCCGTGTCTATGTACTGTAAGTCACAAGGGCTGTCCAGGAGCATTTACCAGATCTTTTGATAGGGAAAGAAATGAAGAAGGCTTGACATGGAGATTGAAAAGTGGATGGATCACCTGCTGCTCACGTAGTGGGGGCATCCATTTTATGGACTGAACCATTGAGCAACCTATTAATTTCTTAGTAATTTCTGACCTAATAGAATCATTGTCTGGGTATTATTCATGAGGCCTGTCTTATATTCATGAGCTATAGTTTTCTAGGATACATCCTTATGAATATTAAGGCCCCCACTGTGTATAGATGATAGATGGCAAATTGAAGACTGAAAGTAAGAAGAGTCTTAGGCAGGTGCCAGGACACTTGTCTATATTGTGGCACAATTTTTATAGAGTTTGGTTTTTGTAGGAGTTCCACGAGAGGAGCCATCAGCTGTTACTCTGGCTGACCGAGGCTGAAGATCAGAGACTCCAATACCATGTGACAGATTGCAGTGGAGACCCACCATCCTTGCTGGAGAGGCAGAAGCAGCTAATGGTACATTTTCTTTCTTCAGAGATTAGGTTTATTATGGTGCAAACAGTAGACACTCACATAAAACGCCCCAAGACTTTCACTCTCCTCCCTTATTTCCCAGTCAACAGAGGAATGTAGTTTATTTGAGATGGGCAGATTCATAAATTAATTTTTATACTCCATATGGCAAGTTTTATGTGCCAATCCCCAGTACCAACTAACCTATAAAAGAGTAAAAGGACCATGTCTATATAGACACCAAATGGTAGACGGCCAATAAGTAGACGCACAAACGGTTGACATGGATGAAGATACAGGTACAAAAGGTCGACATTGAAATGGCAAACACAAAAAAATGGTAGACATGTTATGGTTTTCTTGTTTTCTAACCCTAATCTTCACCCTAACCATCCCTTTTGTGCCTAACCATACCTCTGGTAAGTGCCTAACCCTTAGGGTTAGTCCGTCATCCTACGGTCAGTGCCTAAACATATCCCTAAAAAAAAAGTGACAATCATTTTTGTGGCGACTATTTCAAAGTCGACCTTTGACGCGTGAACTCTTTGTACTTGTCTATTTTTATCCATGTCGACTTATTGACTGTCTACCATTTGTGGTCTGCCTAGACATTGTCGACCTTTTTACTGTTGATCAATTGATTGTAACCCACAGGATATTGGGGACATTTTTACAACTAATAAAAACATTTTTGTTTTCTTTTACGTAGCAGTTTTATTGATGACACGAGTCTGAAATCTAGCACTTAAAAACTGCAAAGTAGGAATTGGTGGTTCTGTTCAGTTTCTAATATATGGGATGTTTATAATATACACTAACCAAATATTTCAACACTTAACTGGCACCATTACAAGAGATTCTAGACATGCCCACAGTTTGGTGCTAGACACCCCCAGGCATATTTGATTCTTAAAATGGTGGTATTTTTTTTCTTAAGCCAATCAATTTTTCAATTTTTTAAATTGACAGTTTAGTAAAAAATAAAATATTCACCAGTTAAGTGTTTAAAGCTTTATCATGTAATTTTATCTGCCTTTTATAAAGAAGTGTTAAAAATTGTGAGCAGACCTTCTACTGTACCTGCACATTATATGACAGAGCCTGTTAAACAGCCCATTTGAAGCACCACCATTATTTTCATTGTCTTTCTAAATTAGACCTTCCCTTATGTTTGTGAAAAACTTCACTATAATATGGTTGCTATTGAACCCATTAATGTGGTAGTAGATCCGACTGCTTGGCTGGAACGTCTAATGGACAGATTTATTTATTACTAGTTATTTATATAGCGAACACATATTCCACAGCGCTTTACAGATAATATTTGGCCATTCACATCAGTCCCTGCCCCAGTGGAGCTTACAATCTATATTCCCTACTACATGCACACACTAGGGTTATTTTAATTTTTTGGGGGGAGCCAATTAGCCTACCAGTATATTTTTGGAGAGTGGGAGGAAAACTGAGTACCCGGAGGAAACCCACCCAATCACAGGGAGAATATACAAACTCTACACAGTTAGGGTTGTGGTAGGAATCTCATCCAATTGCCTATTTTCTGTGTGGTTAATCTACTGTGATCCTATTGCTTGGTTCTGGGGCTAAGTGTCAAGACTGTACCTAGGGTCAGCTTTGACTTGTAATGATAACATAAAAAAAATGACAGGGTAGGTAAAAAGGTGGCAAAAACAACCCCTAGGCTTTCTTGTAACCTGCGCAGATGGGTAATGTAAAATGATGTCAGGTTGAGCTAAGCATAAATAGGCCATAATTTTTTGAGATTATAGAACTTGTTGACCTGCAGCTTGGTTCATTGCTTGTTGCATTTTTCGTGCATTTCTGCCTAACACTCGTGGAAATGAGCAGTGGTGTACATTGGCCATATGATTGCATGACCCATTTAGCTCCCTGCTATTTTAATAACCTAATGTTTGAGAACATCTTTTTTCTCATGATGAATACTTTTGCAAGCCAAAGTTTAACACCCCCAATAAAAAAATTGATTAGTTTTATTGTTGACTGCTTTTGTTATAATTGGATATTTATGGTAAGGGGTGGGATATATTAGGCAGAAAGTGAACAGTCCGTTTTTCTAGGTTGATGTTTTGGAAGCAGGAAAAATGGGCAAATGTAAGGATCTGGGTGGCATTGACGAGGGCCAAATTGTGATCACTAGACGACTGGGTGAGAGAATCTCCAAAACGGCAGGTCTTGTGGGGTGTTCTCAGTATGCCCAAAGCTCATTGATGCGTCTGGGCAGCGAAGGCTAGCCTGCATGGTCCTATCCCACAGAACAGCTGCTGTAGCACAAACTGCTGAACAAGTTAATGGTAGCTATGAAAGAAGTGTCAGAACACAAAGTGCAGACTGCTCAGAGTGCCCATGCTGACCCCTGTCCACTGCCGAATGCGCCTACAGTGGGCACGTGAGGGTCAGAACTGGACCATGGAACAGTGGAAGTAGGTGGCCTGGTCTTTTACATTATGTGGATGGCTTGCTACCTGTGTGTTGTTTTGCTTGGGAAGCGATGGCACCAGGATTGAACTATGGGAAGAAGGCATGCCAGAAGAGGCAGTCTGATGCTCTGGTCAATGTTCTGCTGGGTGACCCTTGGGTCCTGACATTCATGCAAATGTTACTTTAACACGCACAACCAACAAACATTGTTGAGGACCTAGTGCCTGTTTCAGAGATGTACGCTAATGCCACCTCAGCTGCCAATTTGAACGGATCAGCTATACGAAAATATGCAAATGTCACGGCCACTGAGATCTGCATTGAGATGGCCACTGGAGGCCTCGCAAGTCAAACAGTTTGCTTACACAGACGCAGATCAGTCTATTATCGGACTTCTGAGGAACCCTATGGTTGCACAGAATGACTGCGGGAAGTGAGACTTTGTAGCCATTTTAACTGCGTACGGGTTCAGTCGCAGGCAGAGATACCCCCTGAAAATGGTTACGACACGTCTGCATTTGAGTCACCACCTCCCTGTTGCCTCAACAGAAAGATCCTCACTTTGAGTGACTTTGGTAATGAAACTTGAGGCATGCGCAGTGTAACTCGGGCGCATGCTCAGACCACCAATAATCGCTCAACTGCATAAGCATCAGGATTGTGTCCATCTGTGAATAGGCCCCAGGTACAACCCTTCATGGCAGCAGTATTCCCTGATGGCAGTGGCCTCTTTCAGCAGGATAATGTGCCGAGCCTGGTTTGGTAAAATCTCCATAGTCAAACATAAGCCGTAGAATGTGTGGTGCTGACAAGCCTAATAACTTGGCAATGTAACAAAATTCCACCTTTCCAACAAGTCCATTCATTAAACGTCTGCCCTGGTGAAATGTAAGTGCTACTATCCTGATATGAAATTTGTATAGGAGCAACAAAAGGTCAGTCGCAAAGTGGCCTAACAAGGTCATAGAATGGGATTGCCCAGTACTGAATCTTGGAAAATAGTCTATCCTCCGTTGCAAACTCACTACAGCTTCTGTAACTAATGTCCATACAATAACTGTTTGTTGGGAGTTTTGTGGATTTGGTTTTCAAAGCTGAGCAGCCACACACAAGCCTCAGCTCACCATGCACAATGTCGGCTGGAATGGTGTAAAGCACACAGCCATTGGAGCAGTGGAAACGCATTCTCTGAAGACCAGAATAATGCTTCAACCTTTGCCAGATGCCAGGAGAATGCTTCCTACCCAAATATGTGCTGCCAACAGTAAAGGTTGTTGGAGGAGGAATAAAGGTCTGTATTTGTTTTTGATTGGATTGGCCAGGGCCCCTTACAGTAGTTCCACAATAAAGGAAACCCCTTCATGCTACAGCTTTCAATAACATCCTACAGAATTGTGTCCTTCTAACTTTGTGGCAACAGTTTTGGGATGGCCCTTGCTAGTTTCAACATGACAATGGGGAACACTGCACAAAGCAAGGTCTAGTAGAAGTGGTTTTGGTGTGGAGGAACTTGACTGGCCTGCACAGAGCCCTGACTACAACCCAAATTAAAACCTTTGGTGTGACTGTGAGTCAGGCTTTATCACCTAGTCCCTGACATTACAAATGCTGTTGTGGCTAAATGGATGCAAACTCCTGAAGCCATGTTCCATAATCTAATGGAAAGCTTTCCTAGAAGAGTGTATTCTGTTGTAGAGGCAAAAAAACAAGCACATGTGTGACCTAATTGCGGACATGCAGACTGGGGCAGTGAAGGTTATTGCAACTGTGCACACACTGCATGGCCTGACCCCTATCTCCCTAGTTGGCTCCCCCACCCCCGTTTACACGTTTACATCCATTCAATAAAACAGAAGACAGAGGGGGTCAAAAAAAAGCTGATGCTTTTCAATTTCCCCGGGAAATGCGCCATTTGCATTTAATGGCTTGACGACCCCCTTCTGTGGGAAGATCTCCACATGACATTGCCGGGCTGGGGTTTGAAGAGCTGCCAGACAGCTACAGAGATGGAAGAGCAGCAGGTTTGGTCCTTACTCCTTCCTGCTGATCAGTGTCAGATTCTTCATCATTGACTCCTGCAATCAGATAATATAAAGAGCAAAGTGTAATGGGCATTGAGTCACACTGATGGTCAGGTGGCATTTGTGGAAAATGCTAGTGGGCAGAGGGGCATGTAAGTAACAGGTGGGTGGGAAGGAGTGGTATGTGAGTGACGGGTTGGTGGGCAGGGGTGGCATGTTAGGAAAGAGCACGTGTGAAGAGGGGCATGTGAGGTGACAAGCTAGTGTGCAAAGGGGTATGATAGCAGAACGGTCTGTTGGTAAAGCCTGTGGGTTAAAATGTAGCGAGAAGATATACAGGTGAGTGAAAAGCTAATGTGCAGATTGCAAATCAGGGAAAACCTCTTGGTGGTCCATCTCAGGCTGCAAGCCCCGACACCGTTTCCATCTCGCACTCATCTCAGAGTTTGGAGACTCTTCCTCGTGGGGTGTAACCTCTTCAAGTTTTCACGCCTCACGTTTCTTGGCCGTCCTTCTGGAGAGTTTCGAGGCCGGTTGCCGTCTTCCTTTTGCGACTATACAGGCGTTGGCCCTGTAATTTTCTTCCAGCAGCGTCTGGCTTTTCTTCCACGGGTCCAAACCATTTTTCCAAGGTGTGCTGCATATTCAGCAACCGTTTCGTCTGCAGGTGGAGCTGTGGAATCTTAATAGTCCTACCAGCTTTCACACAGGCTCCATTGGGAGTCGTTGCATTCCGGGGATTTTCAGTTAGTTGCTTGGAAGAAGGTCTTCCTTATGGTGATTGCCTTCCCTCTGCATAGTTCCGTGTTTAGGGTTTGCAAGTCACCTTTTCTTGTCTTCCATGAAGATTGGGCGGTTCTCCGTACAGGTTGTACGTTCCAGCCGACTCTTGTTTCTGCCTTGTGCTTACACCAGGATACTGTCCTTCCGGTTCTTCTTTCTTCGGAACATTCTCGGGACTTGGATGATCTGGCTCCGCCAGTTGTGCTCAGCTCTGCAAACTTCCTTGGACACGTCTTCTTCGGTGTGCCGTACTGTTCTCTTTGGGTTCTTTTTGACGTCCATGAACGTGGTTAGACGGCTACGCAGCAGAATCTTAAGTGTTGGATCGGCTGGTCCTCACTGAAGCCTATTCTGGGGCGAGGCGACCGCCACCAGATTGGGTGTCGGCACCTTCCGCTAGGGCGGTGGCGTTCTTATGGGCAGCACGCTGCAGGACTTTAGCAGCACAGGTCCGTCGTGTGGCAATCTGGTCCCCTATCCGCATGTTTGCTCTTTTTATGTTGCAGATTTTTTGCCTCCGGCGGCACCCACTTTGGGCGTACAGTTCTCTGGGCAGGCAGCCTGAGCGTTTCCTCCCCTGGGGGTGGTTTTTGAACGTCCCCTTGTCCAGTGTTCCCCAGCCTTGCTGCAAGAGAAAATAGGATATTTGGTTAACATACCGTTGAATCCTTTTCTCTTAAACAGGCTGGGGAACACTGCGATCCCTCCCTCACGCTCAGTCATGCAAGGTGTTTGGTTCTTGACCGTTTTTTTCCTGCTGGTTTGTTTGGTTGTTCTAAACCGTTTCCCAGGGCTCCTGCTACTCCTCTCCAGACTCTTTTAAAGAAGTACTGAAATTGTGGGATTGCAGGGGGGAGGAGTTTAGGATTAAAGTTACAGTTTTATTAAGTGCCAGCTCCAGCCCCAACCTACAATCCCCATAGTCCAGTGTTTCCCAGCCTGCTTAAGAGAAAAGGATTCAACGGTAAGTTGACCAAAAATCCTATTTTTTATTTTTTTATTTTTAATTTTTTTTAAAGAAGTTAATCTACCATTTTGTTTAGCAATAGTGCTATATTTATTAATTGACTGTTTTTGAGGAATGCTGCATACCTCCCAGAAAAGAAGCATAATAATTCAGCTTGTACTCTATCCAGAGCTTTTCACACAACAAAGGCAGAGTGTTGTGTTGCAGTGCTGCATACCACTCTGGCTATATTTGCTCCCATGCCGTTGCTATATATAGAACTGTAGAGTGGACTTAACCTCAGCTATCCTGACAGTACTGCTGATACAAGACTCAAAAGTTTGTGATTCTATGTATTCAGGTAGGACACCTGCTTTCTTCTCTGCTACTATAAGTGACAGACAGTTGGGCCTTTGTTTTTAAACTGCTATCATTGTATTCCTTACTGACTTCACTTAATATGCAAGTCCTATTATGCCCTGTCTGGCCCAATTTTATGAACCGAACTGAAAATTCACAAAGTACAAACTGGTTCCAAAGGATACTTATCTGTGTCCATGCTATCCGGCAGGTCTTACTTGTGCACTTTTTGGACTGGGGATATATTTTAATTGAATTATCCTTTTAATTTTAGAATATCTATAAGAGTTTAAGTAGCAAGGATTGTTGTTTGTTTTGTTTTGTTTTTTTACTACAGATCGTGAAATGGTTAGCTTGAAATGATTTCCACCATGGCACTAAATGTGCGGAGTTTGTATATTCTCCCTGTGCTTGCGTGGGTTTCCTCTGGGTACTCCGGTTTCCTCCCACACTCCAAAAATATATTGATAGGTTAACTGGCTCCCAACAAAAATTTAACCCTGGTTTGCATGTGGTAGGGAATATAGATTGTAAGCTCCATTGTGGCAGGGACTGATGTGATTGGCCAAACATTTTGTGATTGGCCAAATTTTCTCTGTAAAGCTCTGCAGAAAATGTATGCGCTATATAAATAAGATTACAGCATTATTTCTTAAATATTTGCATTCCTGCTCATCCAACCAAATGCTTTACAAAAAAAAAGCTCCCAGAATGATGAGACTGGGGGTGTGACAGTGCCCCCAAAATGACACACACCAGGGACGTGGCCTCACAGGCATAATCATTTACCACAGGTGGTGCATTATTGCATATAATACGCAAGTTTTCCTAATGATCACTGACGTGGTGACATAATTCACCATTTTTACAGAAGTTTATACATATATATTAGCAACACTTGCGTATTATACCCGTCTATTGTCTACAGGTCTGGCAAACACCGGTTTGTAGCCCCAGTTATAATACCTGCAGAGCATGGTCTAATGGGGGGGAGGGGGCAGTTCTGAAAATGTTGCACATGAAGACCCATCATATTGTAATTGACATTTGTCCTGTTTAGTTAATGAAAACAAACATTCGTCATCTGTGAGGTTGTTTTTTCTATTTTCATAAGTGACTTTCTATGCTTACGTCATGAATAATCCAGAATTCCTACACACATCTAAACCTGGTTTTATTGATCTGATTAGCACCTGAGAGAAGAGCTGTTGGAGAGACAACTTCAAGTGAACTCACTGCAGGACTTGTCTAGTTACTTGTTGTGCAGTACAGCAGAGGTTGGCTACATTGAGGTGGATGAGAGGATCCATGTCATTGGAACGAGGATGAGACAGGTTCTGAAAGATGTGTCACAAGACTTAAATACAGTTCAGCAGGCCCTGGTGAGTAGCAAGTACCTGGTAAGTGTATGTATTTATGTAGAACTACAATTACACAGGGCACAGGTATCAATCAATCAGTGATTTTTTTTATTTTAGGCTGAGTATTATGTCATCATACCACGTATAGCTACCTAACAGCAATCCCAGGGACATGTTTATCAGCAATGCTCCACTAAGATGGGAATTCTTGTAAAGTTAGTTGTTTTAATAGGTGATAACCACTACAGACATGTAAGAAGCAGGGACCTTCTGTTTCTGTGCACAATATACAAGCGTACGGCTTATTTACTATAAGTTCCCTTAGCAGACGGTCAGCAGATCTAACTTAAATCTGCTCCAACTACATTTTAATCTGAAACCCTGTGGAATATAATTTCTGCAAAGCTGCGGATGGCAAACACAACATATTTATATTAATAGACTAATTCACTGTTATTTTCTCACGCTAACTGTCCCAATTCTGAAGTTTTCTATTTAATAGTGTCTGTGTTTATTTTGTTTTCTCCCTAACTTTTCAGGACAATTCCACATCTGATGAGGTTGATTCTCTAATCTCTGCACCTGCTGAAAGCCAGGTAAGTCCACACTCTGTGGTATAATAGATTAGGATAGCATTACGGCCTCACAGCCCTACCTGACCAAGGTACCACCCGTGTTTTGCGTGGGGTTCCCCCAGGTGTTTGCATTTTCTGACTGGCAATATAGATTGTGATTTCCACTGGGCCAGAAATTTTATTATTATATATTTTTGTATTCGGGTGAATTGGAGTTCGTCAAAGCTATTTTCCCCAAGATATACGGGAATCATTAATGGAGTTGTTTTCCTCCTTGCAGGCCCATGCTGGCGCAGCATTGAGTGATTCTGCCAGGTATGTTTAATTTGATTTAAGAAGAAATAAATTGCATTTTGAACTTTAAAGATCACTTATGTAATGCACTCCCTCCCTAAAGTTTGCAGGGTTCTTATGGTTGACGGACAGATTTGATAAAAACCCAAAACACTCTTCTGAGAGTTAAGGTAGAATAGTTCATGGTCACTGGCCACACAGGATGCAACAGTCGTCATTATCTGTACTGTTGCTAGGAGCAAGTCTAAGACAGGCTTCTCATCCCCGTACGCACGACTCGGAACACAGAGCTTTTGATACATGCCCACGACGTTCCCATAACAATCCGACAAAGTCCGTGTGGTTCCGTGCGATTGTTTTGCCACCTAGTTCACGCCCCAGAACACCCTATTTCACGGACAGGCAGATCCAGCCAAGATACTTCTGACTCAGAAAAGAGCGGACATAGGAAAAAATGGGTAAATTCTCTTCTGCATATAATCTTTATGCAAAAACTCTGAATCAGCCCCTTAAAGCGTCACTTCTACCTATTCACATTGGAAGTGGTAGTTTCTGGGCTGGGCAGGTATTCCCCAGTCAGTGAGCCACATATTCTATGTATATTGTATAGATGTTTACAATATATTGTTAATTTGTTTTTATTTATTTTTGTCTAATTTGGTCTATACTTCTTCTGTATTTGCAGGACGACAGAACATCCAGTCGCAGTCAGGGAAGTGACTAAGAAGCGGTCATTCCTTTATAGAGTGCTGCGAGCTGCTCTGCCTCTGCAGATTCTCCTACTTCTCTTATTGCTCTGCGCTTGCATGATTCCCTTCTCCGAGGAAGACTACAGCTGTGCCCAAACTAACAATTTCGCTCGATCGTTTTACCCAATGCTGAGATACACTAATGGCCCCCCGCCAACATAATTCTGGTTCAAGTGCATTTCCGCTCAACTAAATCACATTCCTATATTTTATATGTAGTCTGGATCGACTGGCCAGCAAATCATGCGATCTGTGTAGCGCAGGGCACGTGACCGACAGCTTGCATCATCTTTCAGTTCAGTTTGGCGATTTAGTTTCCCCCTGGCTTCAAAGCTGTGGGTGGCCTTACCCTGGACCATTGTGCTGCTTCAGGAAAGGGTTTGCGGGATACTCGTGCCCTTCACATGCCCGTAGTAACTTTATATGCACAGTGTAATTGGTGATGGTTCATACAGTTATAGCCATGGTAAATCTTTTAGATTAAGGTATATTTTGTTTCCTCTCCTCTTTTTGTGACCGGAGGGTTTTTTTTATTGCATGGATGTGGCTCTTATCTGGGTTTTTTTTTGTTATTTATTTGGAATTTTAATGGTAATATGTAAATTCGCAAATATTTCAAAATGTAAGATCCGTCTATATTCAGAGGAATTGGATGTTGTACAGACATGAAATTGATTTTCTACAAATCTCTGGGTTCATTTCAGTGTTGTACAGTCAGATACTTTTTAAAAGTTGTTTTTTTTATGTTCTCTTTTGTAAAACCATTTTTAAATCACGAAACACTGAAAAGTATTGGATTGAAGGTCATTAATGTTTCAAGTTGTATCTAAAAATTGATTCTAATATATTCTGTAAAATAATGCATCAGATCCCACAGGAAGAAAATGGTAGCGGTGTTTACGGGATAGTGACTCAATAAATGGCTGATGATCTGTGTGATTGGTGACTTTATTGGTTAATCTGTTTGTCATGTGAGCAAAAAGTAACATTTAAATGTTAACGCTGCTTCGCAGCCCTAAGGACATTTGCAGGAACCTTCTGAAGAAAATACATTCAAGGCTCAAGACGTGGGAGGATAATTAAAGCTATGGAAAGTATCAAAGCTTTGACATATGTAGATCTGGAAGATAATACTGCAACACTTAAACAATAACACACTCTTGGGGGCATATTTACTAAAGTGCAGGTTTTTTGAAGTGGAGATGTTGCCCATAGCAACCAATTAGATACTACTTAACATTTATCTAACGACTTCTAGATTAGATAGCTAGAATCTGGTTGCTATGGGCAACATCTCCACTTCTATAAACCTGCACTTTAGTAAATATACTCCTTAAAGTAGTAATATTTAGAGGTTTTGTGGAAAACGCATGTTCATATATACATCAAAGACCTAAACACAAAAGAATAAATAACCATAAATGGCGGCACCCACCCAGTATATCGGTTTGGTGGTCCAGTTAGTAATATTTTTGTTCTCTTAAGCATGAGCACTTTATATGTGAATATCAACTAGAATACTACAGCCATGGCCAAAAGTTTTGAGAATGACACAAGTATTGATTTTCACAAAGTTTGCTGCTTCAGTGTTGTCAGATGTTACTGTGGTATACTGAAGTAAAATTACAAGCATTTCATAAGAGTCAAAGGCTTTTTTTTACAATTACATTAAGTTTATGCAAAAAGACAATATTTGCAGTGTTGACCCTTCTTTTTCAAGACCTCTGCAATTCACCCTGGCATGCTGTCAATCAACTTCTGGGCCACATACTGGCTGATGGCCGCCTATTCTTGCCTAATCAATGCTTGGAGTTTGTCACAATTTGTGAGGTTTTGTTTGTCCACCCATTTCTTGAGGATTGACCACAAATTCTCAATGGGATTAAGGTCTGGGGAGTTTCCTGGCCATGGACCCAAAATTTTGATTTTCTGTTCCCCCGAGCCACTTAGGCACTGTATAATTTTAAGGTGCAACAAATGTTGCAAGGACAAATAGATATTGGTGAGGTTGTTACATAGCTTCTGGAGATAATCACAGGAGTGATACCAAGAAAAGACTTCTATTTGTTATGTATGCTTCTCATGAATTTCTGGCATGGAATTTAGAAATATTTTCTCACCCTATTCATGTGAATATGAGATTTATTTTTTATATATACATATATATACATATATATATATATATATATATTTAATATTAACTTATTGGTCTTGCAATTGTTTTAAATGAATAAGTTATATTTTAATGGATTGATGTGACCAGTGCACCATTACACGATTTCTTTTTCTCCTGAAAATGACTTGATCTCTATAGTAGGTAGCACCTCTTTATTTGAAAATTAAGATTGATTTCAAAGGAATAATTAAGAGCAGGTCGCACACTGGTGCGTTTGTCTCCTTTTCTTTATCAGGTAACCATGGTTAACAGAGGAAGAACAATGATTTCAAGCACCACCCTCCTTTTTAAAGCTTCCAGTCTGTTATTCTAACTCAATCAGCATGACAGAGTGATCTCCAGCCTTGTCCTCGTCAACACTCTCACCTGTGTTAACGAGAGAATCACTGACATAATATCAGCTGGTCCTTTTGTGACAGGGCTGAAATGCAGTGGAAATGTTTTCGGGATTAAATTCATTGTCATGGTAAAGAGGGACTTTGCAATTAATTGCAATTCATCTGATCACTCTTCATGACATTCTGGAGTATATGCAAATTGCCATCATAAAAACTGAAGCAGCAGATTTTGAGAAAACCAATACTTGTGTCATTCTCAAAACTTTTGGCCATGTCTGTACACTAGTAGACACTCTTTTCTCTTCCCTCAACTACAAACCTTTCTTGACATACAATTAAAGATACAAAAGGGGTAATACTAAATAGACGACCCATGTTTGCTCTAGGCAAAAAAGAATTCTAAATAACAAAAATCTTCTACATATTCTAACGAATACCTTATGGTGCGTACATAGTCAGATTTCTTATCAGATATGAATAACGATTATAAAACCGTTCAATCGTTCATATGTAGGGCATGCATCGACCAACGAAGCACGTTCCCGCATTTCAGATAACTATATCTGACATTGACTGTGTTTGCAGACAGATTTGGACGATTTGATTCATTTTAATACTGTCAGAAATCGTTCATCGTTCATGAAATCGTTGGTCATATCGTTCATCGCTGATCTAGCAAGTCTGACCATGTGTATGCATTATTAGAGCAGTGGTTCTCAAACCCTGTCTTCAGGATCCCACACAGGTCATCTAGCTGGTGCACAGGTGTGTTCATTATTCACTGACAGATTTTAAAACATCAACAGGTGGAGCTACTTATTTTACTTTACTCCTGAGGACTGAGTTTGAGAACCTGTGCCTTAGAGCAGAGGTTCCCAAACTTGGTCATCAAGGCCACCTAACAGTCCTGGTTTTAAGGATATCCACTGTTGAGCACAGATGGTATAATCAAAGTGACTAAGATATTAATTAAATCACCTGTGCTTAAGCATGGATGACATTAAACCTGGACTGTTAAGGTGCCATGAGGACTGGGATGCCAGTCCTAATGTACACCCAACAGGTCATGTTTTGTGGATTTCTTTAATCATGCACAAGTGAGTTCATCTATTTTGCTGGGTCAGTCATTATCCCACCTGCTTCCACAAATAGAAACTCTCAATACATAACCTGTTGGGGGCACTTGAGGGTTGAGGTCGAGAACCATTGGTCTAAATAAGGGAAATGCAATAATTTCATATCAATTTAATTGAGGTACTAATTAAGTTACCTGTGCTGAAGTATGGATATACTTAAAACCTGGACTGTAAGCGTGTGTTGAGGACCAAGTTTGGGAACCACTGCCTTAGATAAAGGGAAATAGTACCGCAGTTGTGACAAATGTAGAGGTGTGAAGTTTTTACTTTGAATTTTAGCTTCCTGGTGGTGTATGAATGTCATTTAGTGCCTTACCTAACAATCATCACAGGGGCTACACATTGGTTGAGTTTGCTCATTGGTCTCTCCACTAACATTTCCTCCCTCCCTCAGACAGCATCACAGCCCTGGTTTTCAGCAGTGAACCATAAAGTATGCACAGAGCAGCTGCCCAAGCCTACTGCTACAGGGTAATTCCCAAGTTTGTAAAATGTATATACTAGGGGGTCAATCCAATTAGGGGCGAGGAGCGAGTTTGTTTCATGAAACTCAACGACTTTGCACAAATGCGCGCACCTGAGAATTCTCCAATCCAATTAAAGCTGCCTATTAGCGGTACTCGCAGCGGAGGTTTGCGAATTGACGGGCAAATGCGATGAGAGAAATGCATGAAAATCCTGGTTCCCCCCCAAATTGATAATTCTGTTAGCAGGAGCGTATATAAAGCTGTTTGTGGGCATTAGGAACGTAGTGAAGGTGACAAATGACTGATATGTGCTTTTTTTTTTTTTTTTTTTTTGAATGCAGAAGAAAAATAAAAAAACAACCTTTTCGTTTAATCTCAAATTATTGAAAATTACAAAAAATATATATAATTTAGGGTAATGTGAGGGCACGTTGAAAAATTGTTAAAAAAATTTCCATTTAAAAAAAAATAATAATGTAAATTTGGGGTGCATAAACTAGCAAAAAAAAGTTGATTTGGGGGTAGAGCTGCATACACACGTAAAGGATTTTCTGTCCAAGCATCCAACTAGTTGATTGGTTGGAATGAAAATCTGGTAAGGTATGAAAGCAAATGACAATCAGCAATTTACTCCCAAACGCCGGAAAATGGCCAAAAAATGTTATTTGAACAAATTGTTTAGATCAAACATTTAACGAACTTGTCTGACAACCATTTCCATCTGTTTTCTGTAGGGGTGTGCACCGGCCACTTTTCGTGTTTTGTGTTTTGGTTTTGGATCTGGATCTTTCTTCGTGTTTTGGATCTGGATTGGTTTTGCCAAAACCACCCTTCCGTGTTTTGGGTTCTGGGTTTTGTGTTTTGGATCTGTATTTTTTTTTAAAAAAGCATAAAAACAGCTAAAATCACAGAATTTGTTGGTTTCTCTGCTCCTATGCTATTATTAACCTCAATAACCTTAATTTCCACTCATTTCCAGTCTATTCTGAACACCTCACAATAGTGTTTTCATGTCCAAAAGGTTGCACCGAGGTAGCTGGATGACTATGCTAAGCGACACGAGTGGGCGGCACAAACACGTGACCCATCTAGGAGTGACACTGCAGTGGCAGACAGGATGGCAGTTAGAAAAACTAGGCCCCAAACTGTACATAATGCAAAGAAAAAAAAGAAGTGCAAGATGGAATTGTCCTTGGGCCCTCCCACCCACCCTTATGTTGTATAAACAGGACATGCACACTTTAACAAATCAATAATTTCAGCGCCAGGGTCTGCCACACAACTGTGGCTGAAATGATTGGTTCGTTTGGGCCCCCACAAAACAAGCTGGCAATTAATGTGTCCCTGCACAAACTGGCTCTACGGAGGCAAGATGTCATCCTCATCCTCCTCATCCACCGATTCCTCACCCTCTTCAGTGTGTACATCCTCATCCTCACAGAGTATTAATTCGTCCCTGCTGGAACCACAGGTCCCTCTGTACGTTCTGGAGGCTGGTCTCCCTGGAAGAGTTGATAATTCATTTTATGAACATCATCTTCTCCACATTTTGTGGAAGCAACCTCCTACGCCTTTCGCTGACAAGGTTCCCGGCTGCACTAAACACTCTTTCGGAGTACACACTGGAGGGGGGGCAACTCAGGTAAAATAGAGCCAGTTTGTACAGGGACCTCCAAATTGCTTCTTTTTCCTGCCAGTACAGGTACGGACTGTCTGACATGCCTACTTGGATGCTGTCACCGATGTAATCCTTTAACAGACAGACGCACGCTTGTCGCTGCTGCTTTGAGGATTCAAGTGCGGCTACAGCCCACACAATTCACAAAGACAGAAAAAAGAAGAAGAATATTTTAATTGTTTGTGTAGAACACTTTGAGGTGTCACCACCCTTTAACAGACAGACGCACGCTTGTCGCTGCTGCTTTAAGGATGCAGGTGCGGCTACAGCCCACACATTTCACAAAGACCAAAAAAAAAAGAACAATATTTTAATTGTTTGTGTAGAACACTTTGAGGTGTCATCACCCTTTAACAGACAGACGCACGCTTGTCGCTGCTGCTTTAAGGATGCAGGTGCGGCTACAGCCCACACAATTCACATAGACAGAAAAAAAAAGAACAATATTTTAATTGTTTGTGTAGAACACTTTGAGGTGTCACCACCCTTTAACAGACAGACGCACGCTTGTCGCTGCTGCTTTAAGGATGCAGGTGCGGCTACAGCCCACACATTTCACAAAGACCAAAAAAAAAAGAACAATATTTTAATTGTTTGTGTAGAACACTTTGAGGTGTCATCACCCTTTAACAGACAGACGCACGCTTGTCGCTGCTGCTTTAAGGATGCAGGTGCGGCTACAGCCCACACAATTCACATAGACAGAAAAAAAAAGAACAATATTTTAATTGTTTCTGTAGCACACTTTGAGGGTGTCACCACCCTTTAACAGACAGACGCACGCTTGCCGCTGCTGCTTTGAGGATGCAAGTGTGGCTACATCGCACACAAGTCACAAACACATTAAAAAAATAGTTTTTTATTTTTTGGAACACTTTGAGAGTTACACCACCCTTTAACAGACAGACGCACGCTTGTCGCTGCTGCTTTAAGGATGCAGGTGCGGCTACAGCCCACACATTTCACAAAGACCGAAAAAAAAGAACAATATTTTAATTGTTTGTGTAGAACACTTTGAGGGTGTCAGCACCCTTTAACAGACAGACGCACGCTTGTCGCTGCTGCTTTAAGGATGCAGGTGCGGCTACAGCCCACACATTTCACAAAGACCAAAAAAAAAAGAACAATATTTTAATTGTTTGTGTAGCACACTTTGAGGGTGTCACCACCCTTTAACAGACAGATGCACGCTTGTCGCTGCTGCTTTAAGGATGCAGGTGCGGCTACAGCCCACACAATTCACAAAGACAGAAAAAAGAACAATATTTTAATTGTTTGTGTAGCACACTTTGAGGGTGTCACCACCCTTTAACAGACAGACGCACGCTTGTCGCTGCTGCTTTAAGGATGCAGGTGCGGCTACAGCCCACACAATTCACAAAGACAGAAAAAAGAACAATATTTTAATTGTTTGTGTAGCACACTTTGAGGGTGTCACCACCCTTTAACAGACAGACGCACGCTTGTCGCTGCTGCTTTAAGGATGCAGGTGTGGCTACAGCCCACACATTTCACAAAGACCAAAAAAAAAAGAACAATATTTTAATTGTTTGTGTAGCACACTTTGAGGGTGTCACCACCCTTTAACAGACAGACGCACGCTTGTCGCTGCTGCTTTGAGGATGCAAGTGTGGCTACATCGCACACAAGTCACAAACACATTAAAAAAATAGTTTTTTATTTTTTGGAACACTTTGAGAGTTACACCACCCTTTAACAGACAGACGCACGCTTGTCGCTACTGCTTTAAGGATGCAGGTGAGGCTACAGCCCACACATTTCACAAAGACCGAAAAAAAAAGAACAATATTTTAATTGTTTGTGTAGAACACTTTGAGGGTGTCACCACCCTTTAACAGACAGACGCACGCTTGTCGCTGCTGCTTTGAGGATGCAGGTGGAATCTAGACGGGATTTGGAACCGAGGACACACTACCTCCATCAATTGTCTAAATCCCACTGCACTAATGTCGGATACCGGACGCACGTCTAACACCAACATAGCAGTCAAGGCCTCAGTTATACGTTTTGCTTCAGGATGACTGCTGTCGTACTTCATCCTCATCGCTAGGGACTGTTGGAGGGTCAATTGTTTAGTAAAAGTAGTGATGTTCCTACTTCCTCTCTGGGATGATGAACAACTCCCAGCAGCAGCAACAGCACTAGGAGGAAGAGGTTCTTGATCTTTCCCTATTTTATTTTTATCGGAGAAAGTTTGGTCCTCCATTTATGTTATATTGATATATATACGTGCGGCTAAAGCGCACACAAACACAGAAAATATTATTTTATTTTTGCTGGAGAGTAGTGCACTTTGTGGGTTACACCACCCTTTAAGAAATGAGCCAGCCGGCTCTTTACTTATGGGACACAGGCGCACGCTTGGCGCTGCTCCTTTGTTGATGCACGTGCAGCCACAGTGCACACAATTCACAAACACAGAAAATAATTTTTTTTTTGGTTTGGACTGGAGTGTACTTTCGGGGGTTACAGCACCCTTAACGGTCAAGCCAGCCGGCCCTTTACTTATGACACAGGCGCACGCTTGGCACTACTTTGTTGATGCACGTGCGGCTACTGCGCACACAATTCACAAACACAGAAAATAATTTTTTTTTGGTTTGGACTGGAGTGTACTTTCGGGGGTTACAGCACCCTTTAACGGTCAAGCCAGCCGGCCCTTTACTTATGACACAGGCGCACGCTTGGCACTACTTTGTTGATGCACGTGCGGCTACTGCGCACACAATTCACAAACACAGAAAATAATTTTTTTTTAGGTTTGGACTGGAGTGTACTTTCGGGGGTTACAGCACCCTTAACGGTCAAGCCAGCCGGCCCTTTACTTATGACACAGGCGCACGCTTGGCACTACTTTGTTGATGCACGTGCGGCTACTGCGCACACAATTCACAAACACAGAAAATAATTTTTTTTTTGGTTTGGACTGGAGTGTACTTTCGGGGGTTACAGCACCCTTAACGGTCAAGCCAGCCGGCCCTTTACTTATGACACAGGCGCACGCTTGGCACTACTTTGTTGATGCACGTGCGGCTACTGCGCACACAATTCACAAACACAGAAAATATATTATTTTTTTAGCACTTGGGGGGAGCACCCCTGATGGACAGAGCACCCCCTGGACAACACTACAGCACTCCTTTAGGACTGGGACACTGCACAGGACTTTGGAGTGGACACAGCCCCTATGGAGAACTGACTGCACAACACAGTCCAGCCAGCCCCTATGGACTTTGAAGTAGTGGACACAGCCCCTATTAACAACAGCAGCACAGCACAACACAGCCAGCCCCTATGGACTTTGAAGTAGTGGACAACAGCAGCACTACACTACACAGCCCTAACTCCCACCCTCCCTCTTCACTGTCCACAGCCGAGTGAGAAAATGGCGCCAACGTGGGTACCTTATATAGGATCCAAAACCTGCGAGACTCGGAAGGCGGGAAGATGACGTTTTGCCTCGATTTCAGAATCCGAGTCAGGCGGGAAAAGTCGAGCCTGACTCGGATCGGACTCGGATCGGGGGGGCTCGGGGGGGTTCGGATTTCAGAAATCCGAACCCGCTCACCCCTAGTTTTCTGTCATTTAGGAGCAAATTGATGATCATCAGTTACTCCCATACGTTACCAGATTTTCATTCCAACTAGTTGGATGGTTGGACAGATAATTTTTACGTGTGTATGCAGCTTAATTTGAGGCCATTTTTCTAACCCCCAAAAAATCCTGTCCTGACATTTTAACCTTACAATAAAGATTTTCCCTTCCATCTCTCACCCTCGGAGGTGCAAATGGAAAAATGTGAATTCACTCTGACTGGTTCAGTGCTAATTGGATTACAAAATGAATTTGCTATTCGAATAGAAAACAGCAATTTGTACCTAATTGGATTGACCCCTAGATATTAGTGTAGATTTCAATGTTAATCACTTGCAACATTGTAATCGGGTAAAATAAAATGTGCAGGGAGGTGTGTAGGGAAAGAAAAACTAGGGAGGTGAGATTAATTACATTTTATTAGATGTACATATAAAACATGGAACATACAGTCAGGTGCATAAATATTGGGACATTGACAGAATTTTCATATTTTGGCCTCTATTCACCTCAGACTTTCAGATTTATTTTGAGGGTAATTACATCCAAATCAGGTATGACCCAGGTCGGATAACCCAAGTTGGGCCTTTTACACTGCACTATTACCCAGGTCCATCCTAGGTCCTACCCTGATAGCTACCTGGGTTGGATTGCAGGGTCATTAGACCCGGGTTATTTTTCAGGGACCATTTTACACAGGTTTTTGCTCTGGTGTGAAAGGGGTATTCATATCTGATTAGTTTCAACTGATCTCTATTTTATGATACATTGTTATATGCATGTTAGCTCTACTCTAGAGCAGTATGTTATATACAGTCAGGTGCATAAATATTGGGACATTGACAGAATTTTCATATTTTGGCCTCTATTCACCACCACAATGCCTTGAAATGAAACAAACAAGATGTACTTTAACTGCAGACTTTCAGATTTAATTTGAGGGTAATTACATCCAAATCAGGTGAACGGTGTAGGAATTACAACGGTTTCGATATGTGCGTCCCACTTTTTTAGGGGCCAAAAGAAATGGGACTATAAACTCAAAAGCTATTTCATGGACAGGTGTGGGCTATTCCCTTATTATTTCATTATCAATTAAGCAGGTAAAAGGTCTGGAGTTGATTCTAGGTGTGACATTTGCATTTGGAATCAGTTGCTGTCGACTCTCAATATGAGATCCAAAGAGCTGTCACTATCAGTGAAGCAAGCCATCATTGGGCTGAAAAATCTAAACAAACCCATCAGAGAGATAGCAAAAACATTAGGTGTGGCCAAATCAACTGTTTGGAACTTTCTTAAAAAGAAAGAACGCACCGGAGAGCTCAGCAACACCAAAAGACCCGGAAGACCACGGAAAACAACTGTGGTGGATGACAGAAGAATTATTTCCCTGGTGAAGAAAAACCCCTTCACAACAGTTGGCCAAATCAAGAACACTCTCCAGGAGGTAGGTGTATATGTGTCAAAGTCAACAATCAAGAGAAGACTTCACAAGAGTGACTATAGAGGCTTCACCACAAGATGTAAATCATTGATGAACCTCAAAAACAGGAAGACCAGATTAGAGTTTGCCAAACAACATCTAAATAAGCCATTACAGTTCTGGAACAACATCCTATGGACAGATGAGACAAAGATCAACTTGTACCAGAGTGATGGGAAGAGAAGAGTATGGAGAAGGAAAAGGAACTGCTCATGATCCAAAACATACCACCTCATCAGTGAAGCATGGTGGTGGTAGTGTCATGGCGTGGGCATGTATGGCTGCCAATGGAACTGGTTCCCTTGTATTTATTGATGATGTGACTGCTGACAAAAGCAGCAGAATGAATTCTGAAGTGTTTCGGGCAATATTATATGCTCATATTCAGTCAAATGCTTCAGAACTCATTGGACGGCGCTTCACAGTGCAGATGGACAATGACCCGAAGCATACTGCAAAAGCAACCAAAGAGTTTTTTAAGGTTAAAAAGTGGAATGTTATGCAATGGCCAAGTCAATCTCCTGACCTGAATCCGATTGAGCATGCATTTCACTTGATGAAGACAAAACTGAAGGGAAAATGCCCCAAGAACAAGCAGGAACTGAAGACATTTGCAGTAGAGGCCTGGCAGAGCATCACCAGGGATGAAACCCAGCGTCTGGTGATGTCTATGCATTCCAGACTTCAGGCTGTAATTGCCTGCAAAGGATTTGCAACAAAGTATTAAAAAGTGAAAGTTAGATTTAGGATTGTTTAGTTTGTCCCATTACTTTTGGCCCCTTAAAAAGTGGGAGGCACATATAGAAACCTGATTTGTATGTAATTACCGTCAAATTAATTCTGAAATGAAAATTCTGTCAATGTCCCAATATTTATGCACCTGACTGTATATAAAATACTGCTCTAGAGTAGAGCTAACATGCATATAACAATGTATCATAAAATAGAGATCAGTGGAAACTAATCAGATATGAATACCCCTTTCACACCAGAGCAAAAACCTTTGTAAAAGGGTCCCTGAAAAATAACCCGGGCCTAGTGACCCTGCAATCCAACCCAGGTAGCTATCAGGGTAGGACCTAGGATGGACCTGGGTAATGGTGCAGTGTAAAAGGCCCAACTTGGGTTATCTGACCCATGTCATGCCTAAAATGAGCTGATTGGTGGTTGTGGAGCAATCACCTCCCACTTTTTATGACCTCACAAGTTTAACAGGGCAGACCCAATTCAGTGTGAACGGGGCTGACCTGAGAATAACCCAGATCGATGGTGCTGTGTAAACAGTGTCTGCCAACGCAGGTCTGACTCGGGTTTTTGGTGGAAAAGAGGTATAAGTAACAAATGACAAAACATTATAGATCTATGTATCCACAATGTTAATAAATGGATATTGTAGCAGCATTAACTAATTGTCCATCTTGTTGGTCATAAGGAAATGTGGTCTCCAGAAAACTATAGTGTGTGTATATAGAGCGTAAGTGCCGGTCACTCTGTGATAAAAATACACATACAAATCTAATGGGTCACAGTTAAGTCAGCACATATATGAAAATATATATTAGTTGCTGGTTCAATGGAAATTCAGTCCCCTGAAGTTAAATGCAGGCAGATCCAAAAAAACTAGTTGGTAGCAATTGTATGCCACTAAGGGCAAATAGCAGAAGTCCTTCCCCCAGTGTCCCTCGTGTGCACAGGGCAAATGACAGCTGACTTCTACTGCAATAGTCCCAGACGGGTGGGAGAGTTAGCATTATATGGAGCCATGTGGTGTAGTAGTTAACACCGGTCCATGCTGTTATTATGTCCCACAATGAATGCCAGTGATCCAGTGATGGAGACAGCGGTGTGTGAAGATGGTAAGAGATATAGGGCAAACACTGTATAGTAGTAACAATTTAATAAAATAGAGTCCACTGGTCAGAGAGAAGGCTCTTTACTAACGCGTTTCCCAGCCAACAAATCACTGGCCGTTTCTTCAGAGGTATGTAGGGGACTACACATTTAAAGAGCACTGTTCACCTACACAAGTGTGCTGGAAACTAGTGACATCATTACAGCCCTGACTGGTTACATTTTATTGGGCCTGACTTTACCCAGGTGCTTGTTCATAGTGTATAATAGTCTGTAGTTTAATAAATATTGTTCTCCTGTTGTTCCTCCTACCAGCTTCCTCTTTCTCAGCATGTATTGATGGACTACACTGACCAGGAGTAGTGACATGTTGGTGTATCTTTACCTGCACAACTCAATGAATTGTTTTTTTGTAGCATCAAAATGGGTGGTCTCTGTTATTCTTTTTGTTTGTTTTTGCCCTTAATGTTAAACTTCACCTGGTGCAATCTTAATTCACTATTCATTAATGTGTTGCACTTTTCTTATAGTTAGGACGTCACTGGATAATACAAGAATAGCAAACACATCTGTAGTGTAATGCTCCTTAGCGGACAGTAGGTGTCAGTGATATTGTTTCTGCTGTTCTTTCAGTGGTGCACGTGCAGGACAATGATACTCCACCTTTGATGCAGGTGTAATAATATGCCACCAGTGGCTGGCCTGAGCTCTCACTTAGCTGAGTGCTTGGTATGCCCATTCCCTCGTACCTGGTTCCGCCATATAGAGAAATGGCAACACTGGGTTATTTACTTCCCTTTCTTATCAATTTGTGTCCTTCTGTTTGCTGGGAGATATAGGGGCCTATGTATTAATAATTACGGCAGTGCTGTGATTATTAATTGTCCATCTCACAATGGACTTTCATTTTTTACACAAATGTCCCTGCTATTTACTAAATGTAACTAGCAGGGACAGTGGTAGCAAGAACAGCTGTCCTTGCAAGTTACACCCTGGCCACAACGAAGGAGTCTTTCACATTTTCAAAAAGACTCCACCAGAGATTCTGACGCTGCGCATGCACACACTGTCAGTTTCCGGACCACTTTTTGGAGTTTGGCACATAATTCAGTCCGTCAACCCCCTTTGATAATAATGGGGACTGCAAACTGCAGCGCTATTTAACCTTTTGCAGGCAATTTCTGTGACATTTCCAGCATTTGACTGTTAGTACATAGTGGATACATAAAAGTATGCAGAATCTACTGTTTGTGCATAATTTATGTAAATTGAAATTGATAATTAGGACCCATTATTTTACCAGCAGCTTGTGGCCCAAGAATGCAGTGGGATGACTAGGGCTTTAGTCTGCATTCAGGGTACTACCTCACTTCTTCTGCCCTAACTATCAAGGGCAGCTAGTCTGCGCACAGACACAGAATCCTGCCTGCTTCTTGCAGATACTGTATGGCCCACTGGCTTGACTTGGCTGAAAAATGACAGAAGCTGATTGGTTGTTATTTTATCTCTCTCCAAGACTTTGTACATCTACCTCAAAGCCTTATGTATTTCTTCTTTACTATTTTTCTTGAACTTCTAGCCCTGGAGCAGAGAAGGAAAATGGGGGGGTTGATGGAAACTTTTAAATATATGAAGTTGCTGGAGGGTGACATTCTTCAGAGGAGGAAAAGTAGTAGAACATGAGGACATGCACTGAAATTGGAGGGAGGTAGGTTCAAAGGAAATTTGAGGAAAAATACTTCACAGAAAGAGTAGTGGATAACTGGAATATCCTCCCATCAGAGTTGAGAAACAGTAGAACAATTTAAACATGCTTTTTATAGACACAAGGATGTCCTTACATTGAATATGGTTGAGCTTACCATAGGGTTAAAGGGCAAACTAGATGGGCCAAATGGTTTTGATCTGCTATCAAATTCTATGTAACGTTCTCTAGCCACATTCATTTCTTAAGAACCTTAACAATTTCCCCCACATCAGAAGGCAAGAGGTTAGGATCGTCATATTGCATGCTTATTGTGATGTCTTGTATCTTTGCCTCTTGGGACAAAAGATCACTGTTTGTATTTGTCAATGTCATATCACCTTTAGGTACTGTTTTATCATCAGAAACTGTAACCCTCTTGGAGGATTGCACATTTTTCAATCTAATGGGGAGCTAAAGGTCACTGCAGGGCTTTCAATTTCTGTGATATATTCTTTTGGGGAGCTTTTTAGCTTTGATTCACTAATAGTAAATAGATCAATCTCTCAACATGGCCAGAATTAAATTCCAGAGTGTAATCCAACTTCTTCTCCCACTTCCAAATGGCACTTTGTCACAGTTGCAGAGAGCTGTTCTTCTAGCTGGGAAATTTTTCCCATTACACTTTCCAACTTGTTCTGAGTCTGCGGAAGATTTCGCTCTGTATCTTCAAGTTTAAGAAATCCCAACTTTTGTTCATCTATTTCAGATTCTGCAATTTTTATTTGACACTCAGGCCCGTAATTCAATTTGAGGCGAAAAGTCCGAGGTCTGCCTTTTCGCCATCATCGCTGGTTTTTCCTGGGATAAAGTATCGGGCGCGTGCCCGCTTATCCCCGTATTCAGTTTGGATCCAGCAAAACCAGGAGCCGGCGGAAAGGTAAGTATTGGAAAAGTCCTGTCAATTTTCGGGAAATCATCCTGGCGGATTCAGCGTGATTTACCGCATGGCCGGCGGTTCAAATCCTGACGGCAGCCCAACAGAGGAGGAAATCCCGATCGCCCTTAGGGTAAGTATAACTAACCTAATTAACACCCCTAACCCTCCTTTAGAGGTGCCTAACCTCCCCCCAAGTGCCTAACCCCCCTCTAAGTGCCTAAACCTAACCCCCCTCTTCCCCACAGCCTAACCCTAAGTCTCCCAGGGGGGGTGCCTAACCCCCCCTTCCCCTAACCTCCCCCGGGTTGGGGTGTGCCTTACTCTAAGTCCCCCCCGGGAGCCCCTAACCTAACCCTTCCACCCCGCGCGGCTGTCCGCTCCCAGCGCCCGGCTTACCTTTGATCGGTATGCCGGGTCTCGGGCTCCCGACATATGTCTAATGACAGGCGTCGAGATGTCGACGCCTGTCATTTATACCTTGCCGGGATTAAGCAGTCGGAGCCAGCGGTCGGCATTGCGACCGCCGGCTTCCCATCCTGACACCCCCCTAAAGATGTCCTGACATGGGGGATCACTATGGGTACCCCTGTTTTGGCCTGCGGAAGGTAAGTCTGGTTTTTAAATAGCGGCGGCAGGTGCATAAATGCACCTGTGAAGAAGAGGTGAAGAATAGCACTTATTTTTATTTATTTTTTTTAAATAACTATGCCCATCAAATTTGGAGTACATGAAAATGGGTGTAAGCATATAAGTCCCTTAAGCCATTTTTAAAAATTCTTCAAAAATGCCCCTGCCGCTACCTGCCACATTCTAGAAAACACCTGCCGCGCATACATGGGAACACACCCCCCCCCCCGAATCAATATCGCTAGTTTAAAACTTTGTTCCCCAATATTTTTCTTTTGCCCCCAAAATTAAAGTACATTTTTTGGGGTGTCCTGAGGATATTTTAAAAACATTTTTTACACAGATTACTTTTAGGGGACCCCCCAGGGCTGCAGGCAATTTTTTTTTTAAGCCTGCACCCGTTTTTTAACAAAGACTTTTTGTAGCGGCAAAAAGTCTTTGAAATTGAAATAGGCGAAAATGACATCATCGGCGATAAACTATCGCTGATAACTGACTTTTCGCCTCTAATTGAATATGGCCCTCAAGCTCTTGTTCTCTGCCATTCATTTAGACCTAGAGATTGTGCAACTGTTTCTGTGCTCTTGATAGAAATATTTTAAGGTTCATAATCTCTCCTTGCAACTCCTCAATCACAGCTCGCACATGGTAAAGTTCTTTCTCCGAAAGTTCACTTGTTCTGCTGTTTCATGCAGAACTTCCTTTAGAAATATATTTCTTTCAGCAAGACACTCTAGGGCACTTACATGTGCAAAAAATTACGCAAACCTCTCAACCTATTTTGGATTACAGTAGGTATGTGCACTCCCGATACCCATGGTATCCAGTTAAAAAAAAAATTGGTTGTGGGTCCTGAGTTAGTGGGCAAAATCCCATGGGAGGGGATTTTTTTAACTCAATGCTGTTTGCGAGGAGTGGGTGCAGGGTTAGGGTTAGTGTAGGTAATGTGTGCATTAAGCTGAGTCAGGGGAAGTGTAGGTAGTGTGTGCAGGGATTGGCGGTAATGGGTGTGGGTTAGGAGTAGTGTGCGCGGGGAAGGGGTGCAGGGATAGATGTTCATGTTCTGGAGTGCTAAAAAAATGCACCCAATTGAATACCAACAACACAGCAGGTGCGGATTTTTGTTAAACTCACACCTAAATGGATATGCCAGTCTGAAGTTGTTCTGGAAGTAGCCTGGTTGGACTGGAATATCTGTATTTGCTCCCCCAAAACTTGCTTGGAGATAACCAATTCATTCCTGTCTCTTTACAACTGAGCGTTATTCTACAGCAAATAGTGATATTCCCCATTTTCCTCAGAGCATTCATGGAGCTTCTCAGTTAGACGATCTCTCTACAATTCACACTCTGTTGCTTGTGTGGACACAATTAAAGAGTCTTTCAACACCAGATTTAAATCCGCCAATTTTCCTTGTGTGCTTGCTGCGTCACACTAATGTCCCTCTACACAGTTTGTTTAACCCTTACAACTCCTGCTGAGCACCATACACTTTTGGTGCAATGCCAGTGTCTTGCAGGAAGCACATAATGTTCATGCTCTTTTTCCAGCTTAGATTCTTCAAAAATTCATTCTTTGCAAGAAGTACATCATTTTCATACTTTGTAATGTATTTTAACACTTCAGCGTTCTCAAAGCATTCAGACATAACTGCCAATTTGAGGTCTGTTTCTTTACGAACCTTAACTTACAGCTCTCCTTTTCCTTCCTCTTGTCTAAATTATATTTTTAAAGAGGATAATTTGCTCCGTAAATTTTCAACAAATTGCTAATGCAAAAGTTTCTCTTCAGCAGACTTTTTATTTAAGTCACTTATCTGCTCCCAAGATTACAAAAGTCTTTCAAGCAAAACTTTATTCATATGGTCAAATTCTTCCATGCTGACACAGTCATATCCTGGTAAACCTGGTGTCACGCTCTGGCTAAATTGATTCTCCGACACGAGATTAGAAGACGTGGAGCCAGGTTGAGGAGGGAACAAGAGGCGAGGGACCTGGATTAGTGTCTCCCTCAGTGACCCCTCCAAGCGGGATTTGGGCTTAAGTTGCATCCAGTAGGCAGTTCATGGCCCTTTGGTCAGGTATCCAGCAGAAGTGGGGAAAAAAGGAAGAACACTACCACAGGGCAAGCACAGGAGAAAGGTATTGGAGGATTGTACTAAAATGATGTATAGAGAACACACTTAGTGGTTTCAGTCGCAATGCTGGCACAGAATTGGTATGAGCAGGTATTTGGATGATGTACTAAGTACACACACTGTGGCTTTAGATGCAGCATGACACAGGAGAGTGGTATCACGAGATGGCATTTGAATGAAGCACACACACTGTGGCCTCAGACGCAGCACAGAAGAATGGTATCATGAGATTGTATTTGAATGATGAACTCAGTATACACGCTGAGGATTCAGCCGCGGAGCTAGTGCAGGGCCGGCAACTGAAATCATGGGGCCCGGTACACCCATTCTTTTAGGGGCCCTCCATTCGCTATGCAGTCAGGAAGCCGACGGACCTAATCCCGACTGTCATATCCCGGCAAGGGTCTAAAGACAGGTATCGATATGCCGGCGCCTGTCATTAGACATATGCCGGGAGGCCGATGCCCGGCATCCCGATCGAATGGGCACCGGGCCCCAAGCGCAGATAGCCACGGGGCGGGGGGGAAGGGTTAGGCTTAGGGTTCCCTGGGGGGGGGGGACTTAAGGTTAGGCACTCCCCCAGGAGGTTAGGTTTAGGCTAGGGGAAGGGGGGGCTAGCGTTAGGCACTGGGGGGAAGGTTAGGGTTAGGCACCCCTAAGGTGGGGTAGAAATAGGTTAGTCAATACTTACCTTGGGACGATCGGGATTTCCTCCTCTGCCGGGATGCCGCTGTTGGGATTCCAACCGCCGGGCATGAGTCCGGCAGTAAATCATACCGATTCCCTCCATTCCAGGGTCCCTGGTTGAAACAGACCAGTTGCTTGAGTTTGCCCTCCTTGCACAGTGAAGGGATGCCATGAGCATTTACACGGCACCTATTCACGGTGGAGGGGGAGTTGTGAGAAATCAATTTCGCCGCTGTTCTGCATAGCACAGCAGCGGTGGAATTGATTTCTCACAACCCCCCCCCCCACCGCAGGACACTGCGGCCCGCGGGTAGGACAGCGGGACAGTACCTGAATAGCAGGACAGTCCGGACAGTTAGGAGGTATGCCTATATGTGGTTTTTCTGGAGAACCTCTGAGCCCCCACAGTTTCACTCCATGCCCCACACTTACCTTATTTTATGTATGCCTGCCGCAGCGTCTCTACCTGTGTGTCTTTTCCTCAGCTCGCCATGCTCCGGATCCTCTCGGCTCTCGGTGCTGGTTTGACTCCGCCGGCTACTTGTTTCTCGAAGGACTTAGCCTAAGCAGCATGGGGGCAGGTATTAGCTCCTTTGCATAAGCATATTTATTTGTTAGACATAAGCTCCCCATCCCACACTGTGCTTCCATATCCCACTGTGCTCCCCCATCTCTCATACCTCATCCCACAATGTGCTTTCCTGTTCACCATTGTGATCCCCATCCCACACTGTGCCCACGGGATTGGTATGATTTACATGCGGCAGGCGGTTCAAATCCTGAAGCCCAGCAGAGGTGAAGATCCAGACTGCGCTAAAGGTAAGTATAAACTAACCTAACCCTCCCTTAGGGGTGCCTCACCCTAACCTCCACCCCCCTAAGTGCCTAACCCCCCTCTAAGTGCCTAAACCTATCCCCCCCCCTTTCCCGCTGCCTAAACCTAAGTCTCCCGGGGTAGGGGGCCTATCCCTAACCTTGCCCCGGGGGTGCCTAACCCTAACCTTGCCCCAGCGGTGCCTAACCCCCCCTTCCCCTAGCCTAAACCTAACCCTCCCAGGGGGGTGCCTAACCCTAAGTCCCCCCAGGAGCCCCTAGCCTAACCCCATGGCTGTCTGCGCCTGGCTTACCTTCAATCGGTAAGCCGGGCATCAGGCTTCCGGCGTAGGTATAATGACAGGCGTTGGGATCTCGACGCCTGTCATTTAACCCTTGCCGGGATTATACAGTCCACTTATAACAGACTCCTCGGATCACTGGCTGAGAGATCCGAGGAGTCATCAGGCAGCAGCCCCGCCCCCACCACAGTGCTGAGCTTCACCAAGCCCCGGCAGCAGCCAATAGTAAATAAGTGGCCAGCCCTGCTAGTATAAGTAATATGAATATGCAGCAGGCGGCTGCAGTTAATGTCCCCCAACCAGGTGGCACCCTCCTCTCCCCCCCCCCCCCCTTGCCACTGGACTTGCAGCTGCAGTAATCAGCAGGGTCCCTGTACACGCCTGCACCCTGCTGATCATCAGGCAGCGGTACACTCTGGGATCCCCTAGGCTAGGTAGAGTTGTACCCCTGGGCCCCCCCTGTCACTGGGCCTGATCACACCCCTTTTTAGGCTTGTTTGGGCAGATCCCACCATCACAGCACAGATTAGGTTGTCTATGTACTAAGCTGTGTTAAGAGATAAGGTGAACAGTGATAAGGTACCAGCCAATCAGCTCCTAACTGCCGTGTCACAGGCTGTTTGAAAAATGGCAGTTAGGAGCTGATTGTCTGGTACCTTATCACTGTTCACTTTATCTCCTAACACATTTTAGTAAATACTGTAGACTCCTAAGTGGTTTACTAACGACACCTATATTCATTCTACCACTATATTCAGTAGACAGTAATGCAGTTTTGAAATAATTGCTATCATTGTAGTCCAGTCTCTCTTCATTATAGGTGCTCTGAGTTGCTTCCATAATATCTTTTTTTACAGTTTTTTTTATTTACGGTTTTAGAAAGGCATTAGTCTTCTATTAGCCTTTATTAATTTTTTTTATCAGAATTTTTATTAAAGGTATAGAATCATTGGCTGGCTGGGTCGGGGGGCAGGGTGCCATGTGCCCCCCAGGCCGGTAACATTTTAGTGGCATGGGGCCGCACGCAGCCGTGATCTGCATACACATAGCAGCGCAGGCTGTGGAAGGCCGTCGGCTGGGGCTGGTCCTCCTCCGCTCTCTGCTCCATCGGACTTCCTACCTCTTGCCCCGCCTCCTGTTCTGCGTTCTCTCGCAGCGGGCCCCAGGCCATTCATTGCAGCTGCAGTCAGTGACAGTGTCACAGTACAGTGCAGTTCGAAGTAGGCTAACAGGGAGGCGGAGTCAGGACAGGGGGCGGGGCTACACGGCAGTCAGTTCCAGGCCAGCAGCAGCATGGATGAGAGTGGATGGAGTACATAAACAGTGAGTATACTGTATCCTGTCTGACAGTAAGGTTATAGAGAGGGGGGGATCCTGTGACTGTGTATAAGTGTGTAAGTATGAGTCTGTAACTGTATGTGTGTGTGTATGTATGTGTCTCTGTAACTGTATGCATGTATGTATGTGTCTCTGTAACTGTATGCATGTATGTATGTGTCTCTGTAACTGTATGCATGTATCTGTGTGTATATATGTGTCTCTGTAACTGTATGCATGTATCTGTGTGTGTGTCTCTGTAACTGTATGCATGTATGTGTGTATATGTGTCTCTGTAACTGTATGCATGTATCTGTGTGTATGTAGTTGTCTCTGTAACTGTATGTATGTGTTTGTGTATGTGTTTATATTTAAGTGTGTTTATGCATGTTTGTGTGTGACTGTGTGTATGTCTGTATAAGTGTGTGCAGGGCCGTAGCTAGGGTAGTGCGGCCGGTGCCATCGCACAGGGCACCACAGGTCAGGGTGCGCTGTTTCGGCCAGTCAAATATCTGTTTATTATCATTCTTGCTTGTAGCTTCCTCTTATTTCATCCCCAGCATCTCCTGGCCTCCCCTGTCTCTTCCCCATGAAGCCATGGCCCTTTTTTGGGTGCATTATGTTCCTTTGAAAAATGAGGGGGGCGCCCAAAAAGTCTAGTTACGGCTCTGAGTGTGTGTATGTATGTCTGTGACTGTGGGTATGTGTGTCTGACTATATTTATCAGTGTGTGTGTGTGTGTGTGTGTGTGTGTGTGTGTATGTGATTATATGTGGACTGTGTGTGTGTATTAATTTGTGACTGTAGGTGTGTATCAGTGTGTAACTGTATGTATGTGTGTATCAGTGTGTAACTGTATGTATGTGTGTATTAGTGTGTGACAGTGAATAAATGTGTATATGCATGTGTGTAACTGTATGTGCGTATGTGACTATGTGTGTGTATTAATTTGTGACTAGGTGTGTATTAGTGTGTGACTGCAAATTGTGTCTGTATGTATGTGTGTAACTGTATGTATGTGTGTTATTGTATATGTGTGCAGTGGTGTAACTACTGTAGGTGCAGTAACTGCAGATGCTATGGGGCCCGGACCGTCCCGGGGCCCGGCCCTCCAACTGCATCTACGGTACCAGGCCTCGGTCTATGCCCCCGCCCGGGCCATTTCATTGCATGTGCCCCCCAGACTAAAAGTTGCCAGCCAGCCCCTGTACAGAATTAAAGTACAAAGGATTGTGAACATATTAATCCAAAGACAGAACAGTGTCCATTGTTCAATGAATATAACAATTGAGATAAGTACGAATGAGACAGTAGTTGTCTAGGTAAAGAATAGTAAATAGAGAGAATTAAGTTAATTTAAAATAATAACAAGATTGGCCAAGTGCACCCAAAAGGAGGGCACATACTTTTCTTTATTTTAGGGGGGGAGGGGAGAAAATAGAGGGAATGGAAAGTGAGGTGACTTGCAAAGCAGCAGCTAGCAGTAAGCAGTAAGTATTTTCCTAATCCCTACCCTAACCCCTATCCTAACCCTCCCTCCCTGGTGCCTAATCCTAACCTCCCTCTAGTGCCTAAGCCTAACCTCCCCGTACCCTAAACTTAACACTCCCTCCCCGGTGCCTAACCCTCCCCCTAATGCCTAACCCAGCTACCTAACCCTAACCTCCGCCTAACACCCTGATACTTACCTTCGGGATGCCGGCGGTCGGGATACTGGTGCCGGGATCCCGATCTGACGGGAGTTCGACGCCGATATTCAGACCGTCGGCATCCTGAACGCCGGGATGCCGACTACATCCCATCAAAACAGCCGATCATGGCAGCTTTTTCAAACACAGCCTGTAAGATGACAGTTGGGAGCTGATTGGCTGGCACCTTATCACTTTCTTATCACTTTTCACTCCTAACACTGCTTAGTAAATAGACCCCATAGATACAGTCTAGGTATAACCTGTATATTATGATTATTATTATATAGGTGATAGCAGGGGCAGTATTATTATATTGGTGATAGCAGGGACGGTTTAAGAGAGAAGAGGGCCCATGTCATACATGCCTACCCTCCCAGTTTTCGCAGGAGGCTCCCGATTTTTCGGGTAACCCCCCGTACCCCCGTAAGGGTAGGCACTTCTTCCGCATTCTGCCCTCTTCCTAGTGAAGTGGGCAGAATGGGGAGAATTTCCGCAGCGATCCCCATTTAGGGGGCAGGTCTTAATGACGCAATTCTCACATGAATCACGTCACCTAGCCCCGCCCCTATTTAAATGTAAGCCAATCGCGGCAATTTGTCACAAAGGGGGTGGGGCTTAATGATGCAAACCGTCGGGCCCTGCCCCCATCACAAACCACCTGCTTCACCTCCCCAGGCATCTCCCGGGGAGGAGAAGCAAAAGGTAGGCAAGTATGGCCCATGTGCAGGCTCCGTGTGGGCCCCCTGCTCTCTGGCATTGCAGTAGATTCTGACTTGGTGCCAGAGTTACTGTGCATGCACAGGTCTCCGGGAGAATGATGCCCGCACCTTATTCCTGGGGACATCTCTAGTGCACATGCGCAGATCACTGGGAAAATGGCCGCCACACCATTTTTCCTGTGATTTTTGCTGCTCTGCAGCTCCAGGTCACCGGCAGACGCAGGGCTCTGGATACTGTGGAGTGGTAAGTATAACTGTATATGGGTGTGTGGTGTGGGCCCCCAGGGATCCGTGGGCACCGCACACCCTTCACCCATTATAGATACTCCACTGGGTGACAGTTTCTCTTCAAAGTGAACCCATTGCCTACCATTAATGCACCCGTTTTGTAATCTGAGACATTATTCTGAAGCATATGTTTTACCAATTAATTTACAAAAGCAAGCGCATCAAATTATATAACTCATTGGCCTGACTCCTTAAATTCCAGGGCTGTTTAATGTGTGTGCATCCAAACTGGTCATAAATAAAGTTGTACAGAGTTCTGGCCACAGTTAGATCTAGGCATGTGGCCAGTCTCAGTCACAGCACTGTGATATTATTATTGATCAGGACTGGTTTACATGAAGCATGCCCTACAAAGTTCCTAGTAGAGTGATCCATGGTTCTGTGCTCTTTTACCTTATTTAATATATTAACATTTGCAGAGTGATGGAGTTCCTTGTACAGAAAGAAGTATGCCCTGAGAGCACAACTAACATATAGGGTATGATTTACATAAAGAAATACTAAGGGTAAAACACTGGGATTTAATGAGAGACCAAAATTAGTAGAGGATGTGCACCGACCCCTGTGTTTTGGATTTGGATCTGTATCTCCTGTTTTGTATTTGTTTTTTAGAAAACCACCCTTGCGTGTTTTGGTTTTGGATCTGAATTTTTTCTAAAAAATCATAAAAACAGCTGAAATCACATCATTTGGGCCTGCTTTTGTACCTACAGTATTATTAACCTCAATAACATTTATTTCCAGTCAATTTTGACCACCTCACAGCTCACAAAATTGATTTCATCCAGTTTAGGCCAAAAGGTTGCAATGTGCTAGCAGGCTGAATAAGCTAAGCGACAGCAGTGGGCGGCACTAACATGTGACAGTTCAGATTCCAACATGGCACAGAGTGGCAGACAAGATGGCAGTTTAATAAACTATAAAATGAAAAATGTCAGGGAGCAATGCCCCAAACAGCACATAATGCAAAGAAGAGAGGCGCAAGATGGAACTGTCCTTGGGCCCTTCCACCCACCCTTAAGTTGTATTTAGTAAACAGGACATGCACAGTTTAACTTCATTGACAGGGACTGCCAATTGTGGCTGAAGCGATTGGTTTTTTGGGCCCCCACAAAACAAGCTACCAATGGGCAGGTGTCATTGCTGGCAATGATCTCTCCGTGCACAAACTGGCTTTACAGAGGCGAGATGTTGTCGCCATCATCATCTGATTCCTCACCCTCATCAGTGTGTACATGATCTTCACACAACATTAAATTGTCCCCGCTGGAATCCACCATTACAGCCTCAGGTGCCTCTGTAATTTTTGGATGTAATTGTAATTATAAAAATATATGTATCAATTTGTAAAAAATATCAACATTCAATTGAGTTGATACACCTGGGAGCAATGAGCAATCTAAGCCAGGGATCTAATGGAACGTTTTTCTGTGCTATATAAATTAAATTAAACATCTGATAGTCACTCTTTGAAAAAGCCCCCGTTTAAAGGGGCGAAATGCATCAGAGGACTCCACCCTATTGCATGTTATCACTTGCGTGTGGATGATTTATTTTGGATGTACCATCTCCAGACTTACAAACCATTTCCTGTTCTGCCCAGCGGCATCCTAAGGAGGTGATTTCACATTGGCTTTGACTCGGCAATTTCAGCGGGTTTAACAGCTGCCAAGGGAGACAGAGTTTTATTGTTGCAATATAAGAGATATTCTCCCTGTCAATTGAATGTTGATATTTTTTACAAATTGATACACATATTTTTATAATAAAGAAGAGTATATTTATATTTATATAATCTTTGGAGCCATGACTGGTCTATGGATGCATGTGGATTCTGCGATTTAAACACAAAGGGCTATATTAGCACAGTCTGAGATTAACACATTATTTTTTTATGAATAATACACTGCGTTTCCACTTAGTGTCACAGTATCTTTTATGAATACACTGCGTTTCCACTTAGTGTCACAGTATCTTTTATGAATACACTGCGCTACCACTTAGTGTCACAATATATTTTTATGAATAATACACTGCGTTTCCACTTACAGTGTCACAATATTTTTTATGAATAATACACTGCATTTCCACACAGTGTCAAAATATATTTTTTATGAATACACTGCGCTACCACATACAGTGTTAAAATATGTGTTGAATATTACACTACGCTACCACTTACAGTGTCACAATATTTTTTAGTTCAGGTGGGTCCGGTTCTCAGAGAACTGAACCAGTTCATCTCTAACAATTAGACGTTCCCAGAATTCTTGCATAGATCTCTGCTGTCATTTCTTCTCTCAACTTTTGGGGCACTGGGCCTTGGTTTACTAGTCCTTTAAAGCTGCACTACCACCTACTCATGTTTTATTAAGCTGATGCCCCCCAAAAAACGAGAACCACGGGTTGCTCATTTACTGCCATATTTCATGGGTAGTCTCCATTCCTTTTACATCACCACCCCTGCTGAGAATTTAGGGAGGTGGTCAGGGGCTCCTCCTGCTCATACAATCCCTCCACTGCCATATTACGGTAAGGAATCAGTCAATTAGTAGAGAAGTGAATCGAATTATCAACTGTTACGATATTGCTGCCATTGGAAACCAAAAGAAAAAAAAAAAAGATTCCACTAAAACATCCAGTCATAAAACCTTGATATTTTTTTTTGCTACGAGAAACCTTGATTTTTACACTTTGAAACATTGTATTCAGTTAATAGCTGCTATCCTGTAAACTGCTAGCAACTCTCTAGTCCTGGGTAGCAGGCAAGGAGAGTAAGGAGCGCCAATCAGAATAAATGATATTTCAAGGAAAAAAATCGATATAGAATAATCATTGGTAACATCAATTGGAAAATTATCTCCAATCGGAACATTGATAGTATTGACGTTTCATCATTCAAATTCCCTTCTCAAGTAGTAAAACCGTGAAGATTGGTGGCATATTCCCCAAATTTGTGGATCATAAGATGCTGAACAGCTCATGTTTGGCATAGTATCTAATACTTTGGCCTGTAGCTCACAGTACATTCTTTCAGCATTAATTTTAACCATAAATAACCCATTTTGGCATCGGCAAATACCGCAAGCATGATATATGCAGCTACTGGAAGAAAATCTGTAATGTTCCACATACAATTTGTATGCCAAAAATACTTTAGTTATCAGGATATATTCCTGACTAGTGTAGTTTCTCTTGCTTGATTTAAGGATAAAAGACAATTTGTACATAAAAACGTTTAATTTCTTTACACAAGCTTTTAATTCATTTACACAACACATTTACACACTATTATTCAAATTACCTGCACCAATGTTTGAAATGAAAACATTGAGAAAGTCAAATTTAATCAAGAAAGGCACATAAGCTTAATGAACATACTGTACACCTATAACTTTTATGTTGAATATATTATTTTTTTTTACAGTTACCAAAAATGACATAAAAGCAATACAAAAAAATTACAGTCTTTTCTTTATACTCCCCATATCCCCCAAAAAGCAGCTGAATCACACATTTGTTCTTTACAACAGAGGTAGATTTATCACAGCTCTTTTAGATATTCAATACAAAAAAGTCTAAAATAAGCTGTATTGTTTTTAAATGTCATTCACAATATAATGTAGTCTGCCAAAATCTGGATAAAGCTGAGCATAATGCCCCCTGATTGTTTAGACAAGCAGCCACCTGCCGGCAGCAGGAAATACTTACAACCGCCCAAAGTCCTAAAGGTATTCGCTTCATGCAACCGTGTTTGGGCATTTTGAGTTTGCTACTGTACTTTTCAAAAAGAGGAATAAAAAATACCTCGAGCAATCAACTTGCTTTGTTGAGAATTTTCCTTCCCACTGAATTTAGAAAAAAATATCTTTAAAACCACTTACAGTTGTGCATTTATTTTGAAGTTTTTTTTAATTTTTTTTACAATTTCTGTGCTAAAGGCAAGAGCATTGCTGATGTGCACTAAGACTAAGCTGATCACACCTTTCTGTTTCTGAAATATAAAAGACAACCAATGTTGCTGTATTTTATTTATTTGAGGGTTTGCAGTGACTTATACCTCCAGTCTTTTAAGTCTTTAATTATTTGTTTTATTCTTATTAATATTGTTTATTGACTTAGTTGGTGGATTGCACTTCTCTCTGCTTTCAATTATGAGCAGATTTTTTTTGTCACTTTCAACCAAATGCAGGGTAGAGCAGTGGTCAGCAGTAATGGATGCTTGCAGTCTCCTGCCTAACAGAGTACCTTTGCAACTATTTGATTAACTTTGGTGATGTCACTGCCTGTTTGAAGGGGAAACCATGTTTTTCTGCTTGAACCAGCCTTTTGTACATTTGTTTTCTTATGCTATTTATAATGGTTGTTGAGAGGCAGGGCCAGATTAACAATGGGGCAGATGGAGCTACAGTTCCAGGACTCCACATAAATATTATCCCACCGTCATGGCAGCACGATGATGACTAGCTGGCCACAAAGTAGGTCATAAATTAAAATAGTTTTTCTAGTTTTTCACAAAATTCAGCAATTCTTCTATTTTTATGTATTTAGGGAGATAGTGTGGTTGATAGTGTAGGGGTGTACACGCTCATGTAGGGATGGCCATCGACCATTTCCGATTCATAATCATCGATGGTTTATGGCCAATGGCTAAGCATAACCGAATGTAAATTTTTTATACAAGGTGTCGGGAAACTGAGCATAACTCCGCCCCCCCACAGAAAGCGAAACCCCACCCCAAGGTTCTGATTGGCCCACGGGCTAGTCAGTAAAAAAACAGGGATGACCATCGGTTATTGAAACTATCAATGGTCTTGCTATTTTGCCATTGATGGTAACCATCGATGGTAACACCACCAATGGCCATCCCTATGCTCATGTGGCTCTGGCCACACCCACACAGCACTAGTCACACCCACAAAGCACTGGTCTCATCTCCTCCCCTTCTCATTATAGGCCCTTAATCATTTTCAGCCACAGGCCCATGTGGCCCATAATTCGGCCCTGTTGAGAGGGACATGTAGGTCTTTAAGCGACAGCTACAGATTGAGGCTGAACAAGATATTCCACTGTAGACATACTTAAAGCTCATGGGACATTTGTGAAGTGTTTTTTTGTTTTCAAATATAAAAGCGAATACCATTGAAAATCGAATATCGGCAAAAATTCTGTACTTTTACATAGAGGAACATGGGATCCCCTGATTTACTAACATTTAAATAGAAAATCGAATAACAAATCCCCAATATAATAGACTAATAGCAGACAGGCGATCTTAGCTTCTAAACAACATTCTATTCCCTGATCCTTCATTATGTTCCCTATAAAAAGTAGAGATGACGGACTCTATGCTGATGTTTTTGCAATCAAGCAATTATTGGTAAATTGCACGTGCTTATTATTCGCACTTCACATGCGCCAAAGTCTAGTAGCAATGCAGCTCACAGCGCTTATCTTTACGCAGAGTTATTGGCAGTCAGGCACCATTTCTGACCTGTGGCGGGTGAGTGGTGGCAAAAACGCAGACGTATCGTGGCTGTTTTTGGGGAGTGTTGCTGGGTGTGCCTGCGAATCTGTACTGAAGCAGTGTGCCTCCCGCGTCTCTGTTCAGGCTGCCATGCTGTGTGGTCAAGGAGGTAATTGAGCTGACGATTATGGAAGGATGTGCATGTACGCTGGGAATGTGTGCGCAGTTGCTGAGCTTTTGCGATTGCTCCGCTGGGCGTCTTTGTACTTTTCAGGGCTGTTGGGTTTTTTCAATAATTTCGCACATCCTCAACATGCAGAATCGCAGCTGCAATCGCCATAGCGTTCGTCAATGAATCAGGCCAGACATGAATAATACTGTAAAGACTCTATGTGACAGGTCCAAATTACATGATTGTAGATGTTATCAATTTTAAAAGAATTCAAGAAACACTTGAGGGTTTGTGCACATCTCTAATAAAAGGGACCCAAACATGTAGTTCACTCTGGCTGTAGGAATTATGGGTCTCATTCAGAGATGGACGCAGTGCACATTGCTCCTGCATCTCTGGGTTCCTCGCCCCCAAACGGTGACAGACTGCAGCTTAGGGGGCCCTGTGTGCGACGACGCAGGATCCGTTCTGCACATTCACAGAACAGTTCCTGTGCAAGAAAAGGCGCCCAAACATCAGAGATGTACAGAAACCAGAATTAGGGGAACCACAGCAGCTTCTTGCAAGTGTTTGTGGATTTTTAATTTGATTTTATATTAAATTTATTAGGTGAGTTTATGTTTGGTTTTGAAATGGACACCCAAAACCGAATAAGAAAACACTAGTCAAAATCGGTCAACATTGAATTCGATTTTGAAATTGATTTCAATTGAATTTTAGTAAATGTGAGATTTTGACAGTGAAAACTAATGTTGATTTGATTCAGTTTCAGATGATTTAAATCGAACATGAAATTGAATGCAAAAATGTAACTTTCATAAATATACTCCTTAGTGTATATGGGCCCTCATTCAGAGCCACTCGCTAGCGGCAGTACGCTCGTTCCGAGCGATGTTCGCACATCTGCGCATGCGTACGGATCGTTATACGCATGCGCGAACCAGTCAGTGCGGCCGAAATTCATGTGCTCGCAATATAGCGAATGCCTGATAATTTGAGTGACAGAATGAGGCGTATGTGGGTGGTAACAGGGGAAGGTGCTTGAAAACGGGGAGTGGAGATCAGAACGCAGGCGTGCTTAAAGGTCAAAACGGGCGTTTTATGGGTGTGCATAATTAATACAGCAGCGTCATTGACCACGTCACTGGGTTATTTTATAGCCAGAACTGCTCGCAAGATTGTGGTAGCAAAAACCAACCACAAGAATAGCGAGCAGTTCATACGCTGGTCGATGTACTCGATTAATCTAATAAATAGCGGACATGACGTATGGTGCGAGCGGCCAGGGGGCGTTTTTAACAAATAAACGAGCGTATGTTTTGCTCGCTCGTTCAGACTTAGAGGTGTGAGCAGACTGCAATTTGCGAACGGATCATTTGAATAGCCACCCCTTGTTTTTGAACGAACGACCGCAAATAGCGAACGGCTCTGAATCAGGCCCATGCTCCATTCACCAAGAGGTATGGTCTACTGTGAGAAGAGGAGGAGCTGTGACCAGTACTGTGTCAAAGGGACTAGTGCCCTACACTATCAGCCCCAATATCTCCCTAAACATGTAAAAGTAGAAATATAGCATCATTTTAAGAGAAAATTTTAAATTAAATGTTAATACTTTTGATTCATGGCTGAGCTAGTGGCCAGCTGTTCATCATCAGGCTGTCATAGTGATGGGCCTATTTTTATGTGGAGGCCTGGAGCTGTAGTCCCATCTGCCCCATTGTTAATCTGGCCCTGGGTCTATTCCACGTGACGATGTAACCAAACAACATTCCCTTATTACAATGCCATTTCCTACCACTTGCCTGTGATATTATTACACAAGATAATCTGACCTTCACCAAAGGCTCTGTAATTCCTTGAGAATAAATCATCGATGAGTTAGAAGGTTGGAAACTAGACCAATATAACAGTTTGGTTTTAGTTCATATCTCACTTTGTTAAAAACTATTTTGCAATACAGGTTGTGGGAGTTTCTTTATCGGCTGCACTGTCTGAGCTCATTATTATTAGACCTCCCAATATATACCAGACAGTATGATAGCAAAGAAACAACATATTCAAAATCAACAATTGGTCAAAATATGTCTGTAGTCTGTATAAGTATGCTAAAATATAATTCTGGTGCTATAAAAAGTGAAAATGACGTGTCATATCCGTGGCAAACAAAAGACTTCTAGAGAGGGATCAAATGCTTGACTTTAAAGCAAGTGTGGCCAGTCCATGAAGAGGGCATAATCGGCACTTATCCAGCTATAATATATGTCATACGAAGTACAGTATACAGTACTGTACAGTATAATAATTCTGACATATACAGGACCAGCGATCACAGTATGCCATTATATGCGGCAGTGGGGACATCCTGTCTGAGCTAAATGTTTTTTATATGGACTCTTGAGGGCTAACATTACATCAGACCAGGAGGTGATGGGCCATCGCCTGGTCCTCTGGCCAAAAGGCCGATTGCTACAAGCTCAAGGTACAGCATTGCCCCGAGCAGGCACTAGTGAATGGGAACACCAATGCACTCAGTAAGGCACTTTGCACAGCACCTTTTTTTGGAAACATTTTATTTGTTTGCTCTGGCCTTCTGGCAGAGCAGGAGATGTCTTATATATACCACCCATAAGGATGGGTCCTTTGGGCACTTATTTATTCAATTATTCTACATTTTTGCACTTACCCCACTTTTCGTGTGGGAGCTGAAGATCTGGTTCCCCGAGGGAAGCCTTGACGGAATTTGTGGAGGAAGGGGCCTAGGTAAGCTTTGTGATGGAGGTGGGCCTGAAGAACCTTGCCCCCTAAGAATCCTTATGGCGCCGCTAGTCAGAGCTGTCAAGGAGTCCACCTAGCTTCTCTGAATTGAGGTCTAAGACCTCTATATTCCGAATGTGCTTTATGGCTCCAGGGAATAGGGTAGAAATGGAGGTAATGAATAGCCGCTGTTTCTCATACTGATGCCGGAAGCCCGAAGGGAGTATATCCTGACAGCAGAAGGGTATGTGCTCTAACCCTCCCCCCCCCCCAACCCTTACCCTCCCTTAGGGGTGCCTAACCCTAACTTCCCCCTAGTGGTGCCTAACCCTAAGTACCGCCCCAGGGGGTGCCTAAATGTAGCCCCCACTGCCTGCACCCTAAACCTAATCCCCCCTAGCCTAACCCTAATCCCCCCGGGGGTGCCTAACCCGAAGTCCCCCCGGGGGTGCCTAAACCTAACCCCGTCCCCCGCAGCTACTTGCTAACTCTTCCCGGCTTACCTCGTTCAGGATGCCGGGCATCGGGATTTTGGCCAAAGATCGGGATTTGGGGCCAAAGATAGACTTCGGCCTTCCGCCGTCGGGATTCCGATGGCCAGCATTCTGGGCGGTGGTAATTTAACCGCATCCCGAAATGGAGCCATTCTTCTTTTGGAAAGGGTCCAAAAATGCAAGCCCCGAGCACAGCCTGAGCACCACACCTCACGCATAGGTAAAACATTAAAACATATTGTTGGACGACCAGGCAGCAGCATTATATAATTGTCTGTGCTTCGTCTAGTGTATAATTGTGACTATAGTATTATATGTAGTTGGTATGCTGATGTATAAAAAAATAAACAATAGACTTTGCTGTTGGATTGTGTAGTTTTGCAACAAATGTTCCTCCACTGAGTTTTAGCAGCATGTAGCAACTTTTTACATAATTGCAGTTACAGATTCTTTTCCTCTAAAGGTGCCCACACACATACCGATCTGCACACGATCCCACGATGTGTGCGATTTCCCCTGAACTCTCCCCCGGCAGCTCCCCGGCAGCTCCCACACACGATTTGGAGTAAAAAGCATAAGATCTATCGCGCTGCTTAACTTTTTTTTTTTTTCCCCAGTGCATTTTGTCCCAGATTGTCAGATCTGCCCTACTGCACGGCAGATCTGACGATGCGATGTGCGACCAGCGGGGACGCGCATCGCATCGTGATCGTGAGTTAGGACTCACGATGTCCTCACGATTTGGCCATATTTTACACGATCTGTCGTCACGATTCGTCGGAATCGGCCAGATCGTGTAAAATATCGCTATGTGTGTGGGCACCTTCAGTCTGCATTTTACACATTATTTTTATATAGATTTTTAAGAAACAAAAATCTAGAATAAGGGGAGTTTTTAAAAAAATCTAATATCTGATTAAATAATAAGTGAAGTTTGCATATAACTTAATGACGATGGACATTACTGTATTCAGTTTATCAACTAGTTTGTGGGCTGAACTCATTTTCAGGAGAATGCAGCCTATCTAGTAACAGTGAACAAGAACATCATGAATATTGGCCGTGAAGAGCCGAGTGATGTCATCAGCTCCCAAGGAATGTATAGGCTGTATTCTGAAGGCTATGTATTAAGTATACATCTACTGCGTACATGTGGAAAGTGCACTTTACATCATAGCTGCAGACTTTGTGGGACTCACCTTCAGGAGATTCTAGAGTGGGGTCTCAGGGTCATGACACCATTAATCGCATCAACATGACCCTACATCCCGCTGTAATTCATGATATATTACAGCGGGAGGAAAGACCATGATGACACGATTCACAGCTAAACGCGTCATCGCAGAAGTGGACAGGATGTGGGAAGGTTGTCTTCTCGGGAGTCTACCAGACATTCATGGAGAGTAGGCAGCTGTGATTTAAATATGGTCTATGCTCTTCAGTCCCTCCACAAGAAATTTCTCTGTACCTTATGTAAAACTAGTGGGGCTGGTTTCACATACCTGTTATGAAAGCCAGTGTTTATACTTTTTTTTGCATCTTCAATGTATATATGTTATAACGCTCCCATCATAACAACTGCTTAAGCCACTTGAATAAAATATACTGCCATTGTTTATCAAATCTGTAGCTAAACCTCACAACACACTCTGCAGACATGTCTAAGGCTTGGGGTTTGCCAATCAAATATGTACAATGTAGAATGCATGCAAATTGAGCCAGTTCACCTGAGAATTCCTAAATAAAAGTTTTGTCTTCTCATAGTAACTATACAAAGTACATTCCCAATTTAATTGGAATTAAATAACTTCTGTTTGCATCTCATAACAAAAATTGTGTTTGCACAAAAAGCAGAATACGCTCCTTTCTCATCTCCCGTGGGACCCAGCTTGTAAACATATGCAGGCTTTGTTTAATCCCATATTTCACATTTCAGTACTTGGTGCATCACTGAGGCGGCTGAGTGGCGACATCTCTCACATCGTTCTGAGCTTTGGCGCTGTAGGCAGCAGCTGACATTGGCTTCCTTTGATCCCGCAGAGTATGTGCATTCAGCATCTCCAGCAGAAGATCGTATACGGGCACCACGTTTTTGCACTTCATGCTCAGCAGATGCTCCATGCCTTTGTTACTGAAACCAAGAATTTTGACACCAGGGGGTAAATTTACTAAAAGTCGATTTTGGTTCCATTTAAAATTGACCAAAATAGAACCCACAAAATTGACCACATTGTTTCTATTCAAAATAGATAATTTACTAACAGTCTCTTTTGGGTTCCATTCTGATTTCGATGGTTCATTGGTTTCTGTTTGTGATCTATTTACAAAAATCGACCCAAAATTATACAAAAGAATTCCTATTGGCCAAAACATGTCACATGCACTGTATTACCCACAAACACCTTCATCCCAGTGCTAACTTGTATAGCCACAATCTTCTTAAAATCATTTCTATGTCTTTCAAATGCCTGATTTATACAGCCAGAGTTCCCCATATGCTTCTCTCCCATGTTTTTTCCCGTCATACTGAGTTTTCAGACAATTCTACATGATTTAAAATCAAATAGAACTGCTTCTGATGGTTCTATTGATCATGTCGATTTTGGGTCGATCTTCAAATCAACTGCTAGTAACTAAGCTTTTTCGGCAGATGGCTATGGGGAAGTACCGATGGTCTATCTGAAGTTCTATTTGTGTGTGAAGTCGGATTTCTGGGGATTTCGGGGTACATTTACTAAAGTGAGAGGTTTTAGAAGTGGAGATGTTGCCCATAGCAACCAATCAGGTTCTAGCTATTATCTTCTAGAAGGTGCTAGTTAAATGTTAAGTAGAATCTGATTGGTTGCTATGGGCAAAATCTCCACTTCTAAAAACTCTCACTTTAGGAAATATACCCCTTTGAGTCAGGTTTTCCTTTAGTAAATACCTAATTGTGAAAATCATCACCAATTCCCCTACAAAATAGAATGGAACTGAAAATCGACCCTCGGTAATTTCACCCCCAGAATGTTTGATGAATATGGGAAATTCCGTCATTGAACCCTGAAAACATTTTGATTTGCTATGTTACAATGGGTGAGATGTATCAAGCCATATAAAGAGTGGGGAAATAGACAAGGATAAGTTGCCAGTATCAACCAATTAGCTTTACTCATCATTTAATAGACTATACTTGATAAATGCTATCTCAAAGCTGATTGATCTCCACTTCTCCAATGCTTGATATTTATCCCCCTTTAAACCTTAATCTACAACTGTTGTACAGAATATTTATTTCCCTGAAGTGTGCTCAGCGAAGTTATTCCTTTATTAGCCAAAACTGCTGCAAAATCTCGTCATGGAAAAGCTTTTCTCTCCTCAGATAGTTTTATTTTAGACATGTCAGCTTTCAACATGAGAACGCCATAGATTTTATTTCAGAGGCTCTCAAACTCGGTCCTGAGGACCCCACACGGTGCTTGTTTTCCAGGTCACCCAGCAGGTGCACAGGTGTAAGATCAAAGCTTCTGCCACCAGCGCTTCACGTTTCCTCCCCAGTGGTGGGAGCAGCTGGGCACAGGAGATGCCCAGACTCGTAAAACGGAGATATGTATATAAAAGGGGTTGCGTACCAGCGCTCACCTATATGTAACTATCTATGTGGTATATGCCCACAGGCGCAACCTCACGGGTCTATGTCTTGACAGTTATGTCAGTTGAGTTCTCAAATGAATACGGGGGCACATTCTTGGTATATTAAAAATAAGTTTAATGGATTGTACTATGAGGTGGAGACACAGTGCTCCGGTATATCTAGAAAAGTTCCTCATAAAAGTCCCAAATTTTGGTCTGGGTTGTTACTGATGCAAAGAGTAGGCTCCTAGAAGGAGTCCCTTTCCGTACAGTCCCGAATGTCCGTGTACCCTTACTGGACCAATGGTGCAATATTCTTGATTTTTCACACAGTGAGTGGCTTCCTTATACCTTGGTTGCAGGCAGAATAATGAGGCTCCTTTAATATTCATGAAGGCCCCAGACATCAATAAGAAGTGGGTAAGGAACCATATAAAACCGAAAACTGACATACAGACCACATTACCTTTCATGAAACACATAAGAGGATTGAATTACTGCAGTAAGTGTGCAGAATGTAAGACCACGCACAAGAACAGCACACAGACAGTACAACATTTCCACTCACACACACCACCTATCATGTGAAACGAAAGGTGTGGTATACTTACTTAGATGCCAGTGTGGACTGGAATATATAGGTAGGACAATCAGGCCTCTCAAAGTTAGAATATATGAACACTTACGTAACATTAGGATTGGATATGAAAATCATATGTATCAAAACGCTTTAAAGAGGCACACAAATCAGCCCCGTCCGGACTATTCTTCATGGGGAGGGAACCATGCTAACAGACGATAGATTAAATGGATATACACTCACAAAGCCATGACCCCGAGAGGTTTGAACGTAGACTTTAACAATAGCGTGCTGATAAGGTGACACCATCAATCTGCAGAAGATGGAGCCTTGGTCATTACAATTTGGGAGCAAATAGACACTATATTTACAACACCAACGATAGTACACTACATTCCTTTATCCACAGCATGTTGAATATTAGCACATACCCATATGGCCATAAGTCCAACTATTAAAGAAGTTAGAGAAAAATAACACAGTACTTACAATTCACATTATACCATTTGTAAGATCAGATCTTCTGTAGTATGCAGATGCACTTGCTACAGCACCATGCCATAATAAACATAACATCTGGCACACTACGCACATATCATACAGACCACACATAGATCATTTCACTTGCAACCTAGAATATATTATAGATTGTGGATACATATGCCACTTCATAATGCCAGAACAGACATAACATCTGACACAGAAGATACAGATGTCACTACACCATGCCATAATAGTCAGAGTATCTGGCACACAATATACAGATAACACAGATTAAACGCTGTATTCTATATGTAAATAGCACCATCATTGAGACACATAGACATGACAGTGCGAATGTAGCCCTTGTCCACATTATGTAGGATATCACATGTATCCATATGTTTACAGAACATATTACACCTACACCCTGATGCAGTAGTGCACGAATACTAACACATAAGAATCCACTCTCCCATCTTTTCCTACTCTCTGCTTCCCCTTCCCTTCACCCCCACTCTCGTTTTCCCACCCTATCCTATCATTATACCATTAGAGGATCTCACATTATGGACTGATCCATAGCACCAATCCTTGCACACGATTCAGACTACTATGTACTGGGGGTAAACTTACCAATACGATATAGGGTTGCCTTGACTACACAGCACGCATAAGGATATGCAAATGACCATGACGTTTCTCCCATCCCATAGTGCAGAACGAGAACGGGCCCGGAGGAGTGGACAGCGGTGGTCGTCGGCAGGAGCATTGATCAGGTAAGTTGTTTTTTTTCTGTGTGCGTGTGTAAGCCTGTGCACGTGGGTGCACTTTATTATTGGGGGGGTGGCTGCTACTGGGGGCATTGTAGAGGGGGGACTACTACTGGGGACACTGTATAGGGGGGGCCGCTACTGAGGCCACTTTATTGGGGGGACTACTATTGGGGGCAATGCAGTATAGGAGGGACTACTACTGGGGGCAATGCAGCATAGGGGAGATTACTACTGGGGCACTGTATAGGGGGTGGCCGCTACTGGGGGCACTGTATAGGGGGGACTACTACTGGTGGCACTGCATAGGGGAGATTACTACTGGGGGCACTGCATAGGGGGACTACTACTGGGGGCACTACCTGAAATTATGAGAGGAGGGGGGCGCCAGTCCATTACACTGCCAGGGGCGCTCGGATACCTAGATACACCCCTGCCTAGAAGGTTGTCACACATACAGTGTTTAAAAAGGGAGACGTAGGCACTAAGGGCCATGGAGAAAGAGGCACCCTAAAGGAGCCCCATTATTCCGCCTGCAACCAAGGTATAAGGAAGCCACTCACTGTGTGAAAAATCAAGAATATTGCACCATTGGTCCAGTAAGGGTACACGGATATTCGGGACTGTACGGAAAGGGACTCCTTCTAGGAGCCTCCTCTTTGCATCAGTAACAACCCGGACCAAAATTTGGGACTTTCATGATTAACTTTTCTAGATATACCGGAGCACTGTGTCTCCACCTCATAGTACAATCCATTAAACTTACACTTATTTTTAATATACACCAGAGTGTGTTCCCGCATTCATTTGAGATCTCAACTGACATAACCATCAAGACACAGACCCATGAGGTTGCGCCTGTGGGTATATATACCACATAGATAGTTACATATACTGTAGGTGAGCGCAGACACACAACCCCTTATATATACAGGTGTACAGATGTATTCATTGCTCACTGTCACATTTTAAAAGTTCCACTGGTGGAGCTAATTATATATTTCAGCTTGTGTAAATGATTTAGTGGACAGCATAGTGACACGGTGGTTAGCATTACTACCTCACAGTGCTTGGTTCATGGGTTCCACTCTGGCCAGCACCCTATCTGTCTCTGGCCAGCACCCTATCTGTGTGGAGTTTGTATGTTCCCCATGTGTTTGCATTGTTTTTTTCCCACATTCTAAAGACACGCTGATAGGATAGGATTGACTTATGGCAAAATTTACTTTAGTGTGTGATAATAAATATGGATTGTAAGCTGCACTGGGGCTGGAACTCATATGAATAATGAAATATTCTCATAGTATGCAGGCCTTATAGAAATACCTTTTAGTAAATAGAAAATAGCTTTAGTTGTCCTTAGAGTGCCTGCGGGTAGCTACTAAGTAAGCCACTGACAATAAAATAAAATTGATATACAAGTACAGCAGACAGAGCACACCACTGCCCATTTGCACATGTCCAAAGCCAAACCATTGTATATTTTTTATCCCAATAAAACAACAGAAAGCTCCATGATTCACTGGGCAGTATGCAATATGGGAACACCAACATTTACAGAAAATGCCATGGCTGGTGCAATGTCAGTACGGGCCTGCTCTGCAAACAGCAGCATATATCGTTACGGGATGTAGTTCATATCCCTGAGGTCGGAATCCCAACACCAGTCAGAAACCTGGCACTCAGAATGCCGACTGTAAGTATTTGTTACTTACTACTCATAACCTTACATCAGGTACAGCATAATCACAACACTATCCCTAAGTTTGCCAATTGATTTGAAAAAAAAAAAAATTAATTGCAGCAAAAACATGAAAACCTATTTGCTAAGTCGCGGGTCCTAATGGTGGAAGGACTACGGTCACTGTGGTAGGTATCACCTGGAGTTGGATAGAATATTTTAAAAGGATTTGTATTTTTTGTGCCTAATGACTATTTCCCTGGCATATGAATGTAATACGTGCTGTAAATGTTAATTGCTACTCATACCTGGCATGCCTGACATGAGACAGGAGCATCAGCAGGTTAGCCAGCCGTGTTGATTGTTGCCGGAAAGGGATCCCACTCTTGGCAATGACCCAGACCAGGCCGTCAGTGACTGTGTTTAATAGATGGTGCAGCTTTCTGCTGCTTTCTGACTCCTCCTCTGAACTTGCTAGTGGAAACATGCCTGAGGGTTATACATGGGAAAGGCATATAATGAAATATCAGGTCATGGATTCATTTGCATTGTATGTACACAATGGGGGACAAGCAGGGAATCACCTGTTGATGACCCTATTGCTGCATGTGACTAGTAGACTTTGCCTTCTTCACCCAGTTCTGGACCACACTGTACCCATATGTGGGATTAAGTAGGGTCAGAGGCACCGCCATGGTTTTATCCAAGCATATGGATGTTATTAAACTGCTTTATTCAAAATTTGAACAATTGCGAAAGCTCAGCCATTATGTGAAATGGAGATATTGTCCTCATATCTGGATGGGTCTCTTTAATACACTAAAGAGTCAGGCATAGCTCCAGGGGGCATATCGGTGGCGGGTAAGTGGATGTGTGAGGTCGCCCCACTCTGGTGTAGCTAGTACAGTAGAAGAATCACATTTTCTCTCTACACTTGATACTGATGCTAGATCTTCCCATTTGGGGGGAGATGTATTAAGCCTTGGAAAGTGATAAAGTGGAAAGTGATAAAGTACCAACCAATCGGCTGCTAACTGCCACTTTTCAAACACAGCCTGTAAATTCACAGGAGCTGATTGGTTGGTACTTTATCACTTTCCACTTTATCACCTTTCAAGGCTTAATGCATCACCCTTTGGTGGCCACCATCTACAGCTCACTGCCACACATAAGCCTGCCTTAAGCTGCCCACATACAGGCCGTTCTTGACATATATAAAATGGGATTTAGTCGGCATGCCAGCGGTCGGGATGTCGGTGCCGGTAGCAGTTCGGATCCCGGCTTCAGAATCCCGGCTGTTGACGTCTTCATGGTAAGTTAGAGTTTGGCACTAGGGATAGGGATAGGCTGTGGGGGGGAGGGATAGGATTAGGTTGTGGCTGAGGGTTAGGGTTAGGCTGCAGGAAGGGAGGGTCAGGCTGCAGGAAGGGTTAGGGTAAAGGTACTTACCTGCATGCATCGGGATTCTGACTGTCGGGATGCTGCTGTCTGTATTCTGACCGCCGCCATCCCGTACCCAACCCATATAAAACAATTATCTCCAAACTTAGACATAAGCTGAGGGAAGACCATATGTATTATCAAGTTACTCACTGGAATTCAGTAGGATCATAGCCTTCAGGCATAAATATTCTCTGTGTTGCAGCTTTAAATCTCTGAATCTTGAAGTAGTAGCTAGCAGCATGTCAAAGATTTCTAGAATCCCCTCCACACATTTACCTTCATCTCTGTAAATACATAAATGACATTTTATCCATGTGAGTTTATAGAGTATTAAGATGACAACTTCCTAGGGTGTAGGTAACCAACTGGCAGACCATGGTTGGCATCCAGACCCCTGTCCTGAACTGTCCAGACGTAAATAGGGGGGTATTTATCAAAGCTTGAAGAAGGGTAAAACTGTGAGAGATAAAGTACTAACCAATCAGCTTCCAGTTTACATTTTGCAGGCTGTGTTTATAAAATGATAGTTAGGAGCTGATTGGTTGGTAATTTATATTTTACAATTTTATCTCTGTCCCAGCTTTGATAAATACCCCCCCATACTCCGCTCTTCAAGTTCCCATCCAGAGTATGGGTCATGCTATGGAGAGCAGAGCATATTGTCTGGGATCGCAGAGCAGAACTCTCTTTATCACTCCATGGCCCACCCTCTATACAGAGAGAGCAGAGCTGACAGACCTCCTCCGTGCAGGCGCACCCATTTCACCTGCCAATCTGAGTGGAGAGCAGAGCCAGCTGCACATTGGGGCTGATGCATGGCTGGAAGTGAAACTGGCATGGATTTCTGTCTGGGGCAGTAGGTGGGACATTACTGACCCAGCAAAATAGAGTAACTGACCTGTAAATGATTAAAGACATCCACAAAACATGACGTGTTGGGTGTACCTGAAGACTGGAGTCCCAGTCCTCATGGCACTGTAACGGGATATCAATGCTTAAGCAGAGGTGACTTCATTAAAACCTCAGTCAGTTTGATTATACCATCTGTGAACAAGCATAGATATCCTTAAAACCTGGACTGTAAGGGTGCTTTTGAGGACCCAGGTTTGGGAAAGCTGGTACTAAGTGATGCACTCTATCAAGTTTGCTTGAGAATTCATTTACATATTAGAAAAGACGTAAAAATGTTGCCTATTACCAGCTATTCTAGCAAATGTTTTATTTAGTTTTTCCATAATTATTCATATTTGATGTTTTCTGAATTTCATTGTTTCATTTGCTTTATTATCTAGCAATTGTGACATTATAGACATGATTACAGCAAGACAGCCACTATATTTAAAGTGACAATTTATGTCTTGATAAAAGAGGTTAAAGTCCTCCGAAACGTTGACATACACATGGAGTGTTGATGATTCACTTCTTCGTTTATATCTGTGGTGCCTTTCAAACTTTGCCATAGATATTTATACAGTCCCAGGACTGCTGGAAAGAGCACCCAGTATTTACCATTACAATAGGAGTGCCAGGCAAAAGATTGTGTATATATATATATATATATATATATATACAGTCAGGTGCATAAATATTGGTACATTGACAGAATTTTCATATTTTGTCCTCTATTCACCACCACAATGGCTTTGAAATGAAACAAACAAGATGTGCTTTAACTGCAGACTTTGTTTTAATTTGAGGGTAATTACATCCAAATCAGGTGAACGGTGTAGGAATTACAGCGGTTTCTATATGTGCCTCCCACTTTTTAAGGGGCCAAAAGTAATGGGACAAACTAAACAATCCTAAATCTAACTTTCACTTTTTAATACTTTGTTGCAAATCCTTTGCAGGCAATTACAGCCTGAAGTCTGGAACGCATAGACATCACCAGACGCTGGGTTTCATCCCTGGTGATGCTCTGCCAGGCCTCTACTGCAAATGTCTTCAGTACCTGCTTGTTTTGGGGGCATTTTCCCTTCAGTTTTGTCTTCATCAAATGAAATGCATGCTCAATCGGATTCAGGTCAGGGGATTGACTTGGCCATTGCATAACATTCCACTTTTTAACCTTAAAAAACTCTTTGGTTGCTTTTGCAGTATGCTTCGGGTCATTGTCCATCTGCACTGTGAAGCGCTTTCCAATGAGTTCTGAAGCATTTGACTGAATATGAGCATATAATATTGCCTGAACCACTTCAGAATTCATTCTGCTGCTTTTGTCAGCAGTCACATCATCAATGCATACAAGGGAACCAGTTCCATTGGCAGCCATATATGCCCACGCCATGACACTACCACCACCACCATGCTTCACTGATGAGGTGGTATGTTTTGGATCATGAGCAGTTCCTTTCCTTCTCCATACTCTTCTCTTCCCATCACTCTGGTACAAGTTGATCTTTGTCTCATCTGTCCATAGGATGTTGTTCCAGAACTGTAATGGCTTTTTTAGATGTTGTTTGGCAAACTCTAATCTGGTCTTCCTGTTTTTGTTGCTCACCAATGGTTTACATCTTGTGGTGAACCCTCTATATTCACTCTTGTGAAGTCTTCTCTTGATTGTTGACTTTGACACATATACACCTACCTCCTGGAGAGTGTTCTTGATTTGGCCAACTGTTGTGAAGGGTTTTTTCTTCACCAGGGAAATAATTCTTCTGTCATCCACCACAGTTGTTTTCCGTAGTCTTCCGGGTCTTTTGATGTTGCTGAGCTCTCCGGTGCGTTTTTTCTTTTTAAGAATGTTCCAAACAGTTGATTTGGCCACACCTAATGTTTTTGCTATCTCTCTGATGGGTTTGTTTTGATTTTTCAGCCTAATGATGGCTTGCTTCACTGATAGTGACAGCTCTTTGGATCTCATATTGAGAGTCGACAGCAACTGATTCCAAATGCAAATGTCACACCTAGAATCAACTCCAGACCTTTTACCTGCTTAATTGATAATGAAATAACGAGGGAATAGCCCACACCTGTCCATGAAATAGCTTTTGAGTTGATAGTCCCATTACTTTTGGCCCCTTAAAAAGAGGGAGGCACATATAGAAACCGTTGTAATTCCTACATCGTTCACCTGATTTGGATGTAATTACCCTCAAATTAAATCTGAAAGTCTGTAGTTAAAGCACATCTTGTTTGTTTCATTTCAAAGCCATTGTGGTGGTGAATAGAGGCCAAAGTATGAAAATTCTGTCAATGTCCCAATATTTATGCACCTGACTATATATATATATATATATATATATATATATTTAAATTTTTATTTGCGTTAACAAATTAATATTACAAAGGCATTCAAATATTAGATACAAATAAATACAAAAATATGGATGAAAGTTACATTGAAAATAAACAAAACAAAGTCATCAGAGTGTGGGAAAGTCCTTTAAGGGAACCTTTTGGGGACACCAATAACAAATAATAGATGACAAAAATTCGCAGTTAGTTACAGCTTCAGGATGCTCTTTGTATTGCATCAATATGCATTGTAAGTTTGTTGAATTCTTTCATCTGTAACAGCTATTTTATATTACATTTAAATATCAGAAATTTACAATTCATTTTAAGTTAAAACCAACCTGGCCACTTAAAATGCAGTGACTATCTCGTTGAAATCGTGCTGGTGCCTGCAAATCGCGGGCTATTATATTTCTTCCCTATTATATTAAGATATACAGGGAGAGATGTACTAAGCTCTGGAAAGTGATACAGTGGAGAGTGATAAACTACCAACCACTCAGCTCCTAACTGTCATGTTACAGGTTGTGTTTGAAAAATGACAGTTAGGAGCTGATTGGTTGGTAGTTTATCACTCTCCAATTTATCACGTTCAAGAGTACATCCTGCCCACAATCTTTTTAAATAAATAAATCTTGTAACACCCACTGTTGCCTGTATTGGGATCATTACATTTCTAATACTCATTTTCGACAAATATTAACTTCCAAAGCTTGGTGAGCAAGAACTGTATCTAGCTGGCAGCAAAGGAGAAATTTATTGTGCAGTTGGCCAATACTGAAAAATAAGGACAGTTACAAAAAATGTTAAGGGCTGCCGTGAAGGTGCAGCCAAGCCCCCATGGTGACAAGACCATGCCCCTTTCAGCAAGTATATAAAGAGGGCCCCCCATAATGACAGTGGAGAATGTCCACAACTACATATGCTTGGCCACACCCCCTAATATCAGGAGAGCTCTCAGCAGCCCTAGATTTATAGCTTACTGTATATACTAGTAACAGGAATAGCTTGTAACACGCACTCATGCACACACAAGCATTACACCTTAAACCCTCAGGTGTTATAAGTTATTTTCCCTGGTTAACATCATAGCTTTGTAAAGTGGCTGTTTTCCAAAAGAGATAATGATGTATGTTAACAGTGGCCTTCTAAATACAAATCAGTATGTCTGTAGCAATATAGCTGCATTAGGAAAGTTAGGAAGAGGGAAGAACAGATAGTGTACCTGACTGTAGAGAAGAAAAAGGACTTAATAAAATGTTCTCATCTACAGCTGCTATCAAAGATAGGTGTGTGCCAAACCCTATAGCAACAACAAACATGTAAGGAAAAATATAGACAGCACTTGTAATATCGTATATCTATATAAACACGTTAATATTGTATACCAAGATAGAATACTATAAAATGAAACAAAATAAAATAAATATTTGTGTACCGACCATTATTACCACTTTACAATCAATATTAAAACATATTAAAAGACATTCATCAGAGACTGTTGACGGCTTTTCCTAATTAAAAATCACATGGATGTGTTTGGTAATACACTCCCTCATGACACTTTGTGACTTTTCAGCTTTAGAAGTTTAATTAGTCCAGAGCTTCGTTATTATTAGCATATATCAGATGTAATACCCATAGCTTTCAGCTGTAGTTAGGAGTGTGGAAAACAATGCAAAGCAGATAGTCTTCTTCTGAGGCAGCCGCTGACTATTCAGAGAGGCGGAGAAACGCGTAAAGGATTGTGAGTTGTTTGACCAGCTGTATATACCAATTTTTTTGTCTCCTGAGAAAGCTGTGAGTACGAAATTCAGTAGGAGGCAGAGAACTAATATTGTGGTTATATTGAACTCACGGAGAGGATGAGCTCTTGATTGTTTGAATGTTATATGGCCGCCTAATTGTGCATGCATGCTTTAAGAAATCTTACTAATGCTACAACTTGCTGGCAAAGACTAAAAACTATCTGCATTAACAAAATAAAAGCTTTTTAGCTACACTCTCTGCAAAACAATATTTCCTTCTCTCCACTTTATAAAAATACTATCTGCTTTTTCCTGTGTCATCCCAACAGTAAAGCATCCTGATACCATTCATGTGTGGGATTGCTTCTCCGCTAAGGGAGTGGGCTCACTCACAATTTTGCCTAAGAACACAGTCATGAATAAAGAATGGTACCAAAACATCCTCCAAGAGCAACTTCTCCCAACCATCCAAGAATAGTTTGGTGAGAACAATGCCTTTTCCAGCATGATGGAGCACCTTGCCATAAGGCAAAAGTGATAACTAAGTGGCTTGGGAAACAAAACATCGACATTTTGTGTCCATGGCCAGGAAACTCCCCAGACCTTAATCCCATTGAATACTTGTGGTCAATCCTCAAGAGGCGGGTGGACAAACAAAAACCCACAAATTGTGACAAACTCCAAGCATTGATTAGGCAAGAATGGGCGGCCATCAGTCAGTGTGACCCAGGATATGATTGCCAGCATGCCAGGGGGAATAACCGAGGTCTTGACAAAAAAGGGTCAACACTGCAAATATTGACTCTTTGCATAAACTGTAATTGTCAATTAAAGCCTTTGACACTTATGAAATTCTTGTAATTGTACTTCAGTATACCACAGTAACATCTGACAAAAAGGTCTACAAACGCTGAAGCAGCAAACTTTGTGAAAACCAATACTTGTGTCATTTTTTTTCCAAAATATTGGGGAATGTGGTTTATTACAGTTCATCTTTATTATTAATATATTTGACTTATATGGCGCCAAAAGGTTACATAGTACTGTACCTGGGTGATTATGTTGACATGTCGACACATTCACAATGTCGACATTCTGCATGGACCTGAGGGTTAGGGTTAGGCTGCGGCAGGGGAGGTTAGGGTTAGGTACTAGGGGGAAGGTCAGTGTTAGTGATACTCACTGCTGGAACCGATGCAGGATCAGGAGGAAGTCTCCATCAGCTGACTGCTGAAATCGGAGGGCACCGCTGGAGCTGCCGGACCTGCCGACCTAGGTTAGTCTAGACCACTAGAAACATTTTATCGACATTCTAATCATGTCGACATTTCACCAGTGTATACATGATGAATGTCTACGTGGTCAGTGGCAACACCCCAAACATGTTGTAGTGAAGCATGACAATAAAATATACTGAACCCTAATCAGATTACATCATTCCATAGAGACCACAGAGAGAGAGCTGAATGATATGCGCAATACAAAGGGCCAAATGTAATAGGGTGAGAGTTTAGAAAAGTGAGAGTTTCTGACACTTTTTAAACTTTGCCAATGTAATAAAGTCCAAAAACAAAGTAACAGAGCGAACTTGCATGTTTTTTTAGACTTGAAAATCTCATTCAGCTGTTTTCCCGTTTTGAAGATAAAACTCAACCAATGTGAGAGTTTACTGCTAAACTCTCACATTTTCTAAACTCTCACCCTATTACATTTGGCCCAAAGTCTCAGAACTAGAGAATTAACCTTTTGAATAACAAGGCACCAACATAACAACACATTTCGAGGCATTTATGAAAATTGGTGCAAAGGAAACCTAGTTAAAAAGCAGTGACGTGTGGTGAGGTAAATGGCCGGGCAGGCACTGGCTGGTATCAGATCCAGATTTACAGATACATATATGAACCCGAGGGTTCATGTGGGCGTTATATAAGGGTGAAGCAGTATATAGTACTGGAAATTTGGTGTGTTTTGATCAGGGATGTGCGGAAAAGGTAGACAGGGGAGGCAGTGCCTCACCTGCCAAACACTTTTTACTTCAGAGTTTTGACTATAAAAATGATTTGAATAATACAAAGAAGATATTTATAATATTTTCTTTAATTTTTTCTTATAATTTTTATAGTTAAAACTTTGGAGTGTACCTAAGTATGACAGGAAAGGCTAAGCATCACCTGATCGCACATCACTGTTAAAAAGGTACGGGTGGAGTCTTCCATATCCAAAATGCTTTGGACATGGGGTACACACAGCCTGCAGGTAATTTTATACAATATGTTCAATAATTTTGTGGCTCAAACAAAGTTTGTGTACATACATGAAATTAATTTGTGTGTCATATACACCTTATACACAGAGCCTATATGTAATTTTATACAATATTTTTAATAATTTGTGCCTTAGACGTTTGTGTGCATTGAAACATCAAAAATCAAAGGGTTCATTATCTTAGTCATGCCAAAACAATTCTGTATTTCGAAATATTCCGTATTTTGGAATATTTGGATATGGGAGACTCAACCTGAACTGTAATAAGAGATGTGCACGGACCACGTGTTTTGGTTTTGGAAAAATTACCCTCAAATGTTTTGGTTTGATATTGGTTTGGGATTTCTTTAAAAATGGATAAAAACAGCTAAAATCATGTAACTTGGGCTGTTTTTGTTCCTATAGTATTATCATCAATAACATTCATTTCCAGTCACATTTTGAAAACCTCACAGCACCTGAAATCACAAAAGATGGACTGAAATGCAATGCAAAATACACAAGATCTGGTTTTCAGATCTGATTTCCAAACTTGTCGAGAAGACACGAGTCGGGACCCCAAAGTGATGTGAGCCGGCACTCGTTCGACTGGCAACCCCAAAGTTCGGGAGTGTTCAGCTTTCAGCTGAACCGAATCGCTCATCTCTAAGTAACCCATAGCATAAAGACATTTATTTCATTTCCCAACTGTACATGAAAAATGACCAATGGAATTTTATTTGTTGGTAGATATAGCATCTTACACAGTTACCTGTATATTCTACTCTGTCCCTTTGTTTTAATCTTGAGCTTTAACTTTGGAATAATTCCAGAATTTTTAAGAAAGGTTTATACAAAAACATCATGATAAAATCAATAAACATGCACCATTGTTTCCCAAATGTTCCCTTTTTATGCAGATGACTTAATAAATATTTACTGAAATAACAGCTGCTAAATCCGTATTGACCTGCTTGTTAACACAACACCGAAAATGAAGAATATTTTACATAATTCCCAATCACAGGAGGGTTCACAGAAGGAAACTGTTGTATAACTAAAAAGACAAATAAATATTCATTTGCAAGTCATTCAAGGGAAATCGCAATATATTCTAAAATTCAGATATAGATGCGGCATATTAGGAGCAAATTAAGAAATAATGAGCTGACTTGTACAAGCTCTTATTGTTGTTCAACAATGTTTGAAGATTTTGTTATTGTGACACTGAGCTCAGGGCATCACCAGATGGATTAAAGAAGACAGGCACAACATATATTTTTAAGAGATATGTTCTTTTAGGTAGATGGTGGTAGAGATTAAAGCAATGCTGTATTAAAAAAAAACAAGCAAACAACAAAATGACTTAATTAGATTTTTGAGAGATAAACAACTGTAAATGCATTAAAATAAATATCACATCTTGCAGGGACATAAACCTAAATATAAGAAATGTCTGTCTTCCCTGTAAGATTATGGGGCCTATTTATCAAGCCCTTGGGAAATCAAGCTGAAACAACAGTTTCTTCATGAGTACCACTTAATTAAGTAACAAGGCTATTTATTAAACATCTAACACGGGAGATATTGCAGATATCTCCTGTGTTCTGGTAAGTAACGGAACGCACTGCATTCTCCATACAATGTATGGGGATGTTGTAGCTATGCTATTTATCAAGCTCCGAAAACTACAATCTCAGTGTTGTTACATGTAAATTAAAATATAATGAATGGAATGACATGGAGTTACATCAACCGAGCCAGTAATACACAACCCAGCACATGGTCAACACCCTTTTGACATGAAACATGTCCACACAGGACTAAATATAACGGCACAGTGGGCAGCATTGCTACCTCACAGAAATGTCTCATGAATTTGATCCAAATAGGTCCCTATCTGTATGGAGTGTGTATGTTCATTGGTGGGTTTCCTCCAACATTCCAAAATCATACTTGTAGGCTACTGGCTTCTAACATAAAAATTAACCGTATTGTGTTAGTTACCATGTGATATATATAGATTGTAACCTCCACTGGGACAGGGGCTGATGTGAATGGCTAAATATTCTCTGTACAGCGCTATATGAAAACCTGTTAATAAATAAGCAATCACCATATTCTTACCTTGTTTAATAACGATCCTCATGTAATTCTGCCTTACATAAATATATGTAAACATAAAGAAAAAATTTACTACCTGGCAGAATACAATAAGTATTATGAATAGATGCTGGCACAGTATGTTATGCTGTTATTTTAGGATGCATGGGTATGAAGTCCAGTCCTGACTTCCATTGATGAGTCCTTAGCTTGTGCCACTCAGGCCAATTTTATTAATTAACATGGATGCCACAGTTTAAGCAAAGGAATTGGCTCTCTAATATTCACTCAAATAAGTGCTATTATTTTCTAGTGTCTTTGTAAATATAATGGTAAGATCTTGACTTGAATAAAGACAGAATTAATAGGGAATCAGAATCAGGAGGTGTATTGCAAAGAGTATTCTTCGCCAGCCATCTGTGGGAGCACTTAATAAACACATCAGAGACTTGGAAGGATATGACATTGGGAGAGAGTCTGAGATACCGATTCCCATAAATGAGGTGAAGCACAGGAGAAGTCTTGAGGTGTGAGTGACGTTTTACCTACAGTCTACGTTTCATGAAAGAAAATAAAGAACATTGTAACACCCAGACATCAATGTAGAGCCATCAGAGAAATAATGAAATTGTGGAGAGTCTTAAGTACTGAGGAGAAGTCTCATCATTAGCACCATTAAAGAAATAGTGATATTTATAGGGCATATACAAGAAAAAAAAAGCTTGTCAGCACTGGAGAGACATTAAGAAATGTTCCTCGTTCTAGGGTTCTTGACGCCTATAAGGAGCCATCAATGCTTCACACCTTCCTAATTGTACTGCCTGGTGAGAAATGATGTACTGACTCATTCTCTTTTAGAATCAGAAGTGGACATGTTGAATAACTTCTGGAAACTTACTAACACGCTATAACAATGTATCCCACTCATTGTATCCTTCTCCATAGGGAAAGTATATACATACTGGTTTAGCCCAGAAAATGGCTGCATACACTGTGTGCAGGGCAAATTACACGTGTCTCTGACGTAACAGGCTATGTACCAGGAGCCGTCCTCTTTATATTCTGAACTACAACTCCATTGCATTAATTTCCACTGGGAGTGATTAGAATCAGGGTTTAGCAAGTTTAACAACTCACCTGTCAAGAGAAAGATCTGGGGCAAAAATCAGCTTTCCGGGCTGATCGATAGATCTCCACATCAGTCCCATCATCAATACCTCCAGCCAGCAGCTTTCCAGCAGGCGAACTTGATCATATAGACTCAAATCAACAAATCCTATAAAAAAAAAAATATATAATGTATGCAAAATATCCCTCCCATGTGCATGTATACTGTATATCTATTGGTGGACTGTGTGGTCTATGTACTAAGTCTTGGATGGCGATAAAGTACCAACCAGCTTCTAGCTGTCAGTTTTCAAACACAACAGCCTTTGATATGACAGTTAGGAGCTGATGGGCTGGCATTTTATCTCTGTTCACATTATCTCCATCCAAGGCTTAGGAATGAGACCCCTGTGTCTTGTGTGTTGTCCTACTAAGTATGACCGGAACTGAGCACACACAGGTGATGCAGCATCATACACATATCAGGGAGATCTATACTTGCAACTGAAAAGGTGTAACTGGCCGGTGACGTAGGCAAAGTTCAGCGAGGGTGTTCCTATAGAACTACATGCTGTGCAGAGCTGTGCACAAGCATAAATGCGCCTGTATGAGTCATCTTTTAAATTGGTTTGGACTATGGCAGGGGCGCACATATTTTGGGGACTTGTAGCCAACAATGCGTACAGATAGGGGATGGGCTGCGGGCACACAACAAGATGCTTACAGGGGTGCATTACTTTCCGTGTTTGCAATGCAGGAGCACATACGTCCAGTTCTATCCAACTCTGCATCAGGCCTAGGGCTGCTGAAAGCTCTGCCGGGCCCAGGTACAGGGAGGGGGCATGGCCAACCGGGGAGATGTGGCCAGGCTCCCTCCCTACAAAAAAAAACAGTTGGGGGCGCAATCGCTCTCCACTCCCGCATATAAAGCAGGTTGAAAGAGAACAGGATGCTGCAGCCTCTCTCCCTGGCCCAGCACACAGTGTGACAGCAGCCTCTCTCCCTGGCCCTGCACACAGTGTGACAGCAGCCTCTCTCCCTGGCCCAGCACACAGTGTGACAGCAGCCTCTCTCCCTGGCCCAGCACACAGTGTGACAGCAGCCTCTCTCCCTGGCCCTGCACACAGTGTGACAGCAGCCTCTCTCCCTGGCCCAGCACACAGTGTGACAGCAGCCTCTCTCCCTGGCCCAGCACACAGTGTGACAGCAGCCTCTCTCCCTGGCCCAGCACACAGTGTGACAGCAGCCTCTCTCCCTGGCCCAGCACACAGTGTGACAGCAGCCTCTCTCCCTGGTCCAGCACACAGTGTGACAGCAGCCTCTCTCCCTGGCCCAGCACACAGTGTGACAGCAGCCTCTCTCCCTGGCCCAGCACACAGTGTGACAGCAGCCTCTCTCCCTGGCCCAGCACACAGTGTGACAGCAGCCTCTCTCCCTGGCCCAGCACACAGTGTGACAGCAGCCTCTCTCCCTGGCCCAGCACACAGTGTGACAGCAGCCTCTCTCCCAGGCCCAGCACACAGTGTGACAGCAGCCTCCCTCCCTGGCCCAGCACACAGTGTGACAGCAGCCTCTCTCCCTGGCACAGCACACAGTGTGACAGCAGCCTCTCTCCCTGGCCCAGCACACAGTGTGACAGCAGCGCATGTGCTGGGCTGGGGAGAGAGGCTGCTGCAGCAGCAGTCAGTCCTCTCCCTGCCAAAACTTAAGTAACGCGGAGAGCGAGCAGCAGTTCCTGGACCCCTCCTATAGGCCCAGGCCTGGGTGAATAGTACCTGCTCCACAACCTCTCGGCGCCCCTGATCAGGCCCATAAAATCTAATTTCTGCATATTTCCATTATAAGATTAACTGTTACTATTCTCTAATGTACAGGGAATTAATAGCGATAGAATAGTGCTACTTAGGTTCTGAGACTCATGCAAATTGGAGGGTAGCAGCGGAAGCCTGATTTACCACCTTATGCTAATGCAGGTGTCCATTCCATGAATGCGGGGGATTGTGCATTGACTTTACGCCAGTCATCATTAGTCATACTTGCCTACTCTACCGGAAAGGCAGGAAGGCTCCCAAAACTTGAGTTGCGCTCCTGGCCACACCGAAGAGTGGGCCACTCTCCCACACCCCTCTCTAGTCGCCCGTGTCCCCTCCTCCACCCACTCGCACTCCTCCTAGGCAGGCAACCACTTTCAGAGCACAAGTGGGCTGTCCGTGGAGGGCCGATGATGTAATTTTCACTGAGTTGCGTCATCATAGCCCCGACCCCGCTATACAATATCTGTTTTCTCGGCACTGTATAGCACAGCCCACCTTACCCACGGTAAGTTTTAGGGTGAGGGTTAGGGTCAGGCACTAGGGGAAGGGTTGGGGTTAGGCTGTGGGATGGTTGGGGTTAGGCTGCAGGGGGTTGAGGGCTAGGCTGCGGGAGGGGAGGGTTAGGGTTAGGCTGCGGGAGGGGAGGGTTAGGCTGCCGGAAAGGTGGGTTAGGGGGAGGGTTAGGCTTAGTATACTTACATACTTGTGTTGGGATTCTGACTGCAGGGATCTCATACCCAACCCAAACAAAAACATACTATTTTACTGTATATAAGTAATTTTGATACTTAGCACAGTTTTCAGCACAAACATACAACTATCCTCTAGTTCATACCTGGGATCTTCTTGGCCCATGCTATCATGTGGACCAGTTCCTTGTCGGCCAGCTTTGTTAATGACATCATCATGGATGCTTCAGTGAAAGGCTTACAGGGACTGTTCATTAATAAAACATTTGGTGGTTCGGCTTCAATTAATGATAAAACAAATTGTTCAGGCCCCATGGCGCTTGGGAGAACCTCTTTCACTCGTCCGATAGTTTCAATGATCTTTTTGTTTTTTCCAAGACAGTGCATCTGATCCTCTGAGTGGCGCCGGTGACGTATGATGCGGTACCCACAACGTTCACGCCTCGTTCCTGAAAACAACTGGAACTTAGAATAGTTTTAATGACAATAACAAAATCAACAAACAAAAAACTTGTTGTTACCATGTCACCTGGACAACGGAAATGTAAGAGATGTGGGCATTGGATACAGTTAATTTCCACTCAACTTCATCTGAGGAAAAGTGGCCTGACCTTTTAGTAAATATGAAAAGAAACCCTATCCAGGTGCGTATTAGGAGCTGAGGTGGGCCTGTGTACAATAGGCAACCCCATAACTGTTCCTGCTGGCACCATCTTTTCGATGATATACAGGGTAGCCAATGCTCTATTCAGAGCCATCTTTAGCTTGATCTAACAATCAAAATGTCACCATATGTTATAGGGAGACTAATTAACCCATGAAAAGCTAGATTCTGCAAAAAAAAAATAATTCCAAAAAGTTTCTGATAGGGGGAATAAATTGTTGTACAATTTGAAAACAGTGTCAAAATGGACAAATGCTCTGTTGTCATTAGTGTAACACAATAAAGGTAATCGTTCATTACAGTTTAGTCTTGTTATTTAACTGTCTGTCCCTAGGGAAGGGGGGTTGGGGGGCACACAGACAGCCACAGTGGTGAATTGGTTGGTCATGAGTGCTGAGTGTGCTAATATCCCATAGCAGCGGTGGATACTAAATCACCAGAGCAATTCAACATTGCGGGGAAAGCTGATCCATAAATCAGCTGTCCCTGCTATCTTTATCACTGCTACTTCCGTAGCACTGAATCTTGGGCTCGGTATGTATTACCTGACAGTGCATGCCCGGCAGGGGTGAAGATCCCGACTGCTGCTAAAGGTAAGTAACTGTAATCTCCCCCCCCAACTCTGACCCTCCCTTAGCGGTGCCTAACCTTAACCTCCCCCCCAGTACCTAACCCTAATCCCCCCTCTAAGTGCCTAAACATAACCCACCATTCCCTGTTGCCTAAACCTAAGTCTCCCGGGGGGGGTGCCTAACTCTAACCCCCTCTTTCCCTAGCCTGAACCTAACCCTCCCGGGGGGGGGTGCCTAACCATAATTCCCTCCCGGGAGCCCTAAACCTAACCGCCCCCCCACGCATTTGTCCGTGCCCGGCTTACCTTCGATCGGGATGCCGGCGTAGTGCTCCTGGCATAGGTAAAATGACAGTCGTTGGGATTTCGATGTGTGTCATATGTACCTTCCCGGGATTAGACAGTCAGGAAGCCGGCGGTCGGGATTGCATCTGTCGGCTTCCCGACTGCTTCCCCTGAAACTTAGCACTGCCAAGTCTGACTCTACAGTGTTAGTGCGCATAAGTGAACTCGGGTTCACGCATGAAGCTCCCGATGTCCTGTGGAGGGAGTCAAACAGGGCCAGTGGTATCCGAAAGGATCTCTTTTCACAACCCGGTTCTCCATCCCATAAACTGGACTGGGGGTCTCGGGAACATATGCTGTCTGAAGATGGCATAGGTTCCCACTATCAAATTTGAAAAATGTAGTATTTTCAGCTTGATGAGTTTAGGTCACCTATTGTATGGGGACGCCAGGTCAGATCGGGACTGAAAGGTAAGAAAGAGATATCGGTGATGTCTCCTGCATTACCTCTGTAATGATTGGCCCCAACACTTAATAGGCCAAATGTAATAGGGTGAGAGTTTAGAAAATGTGAGAGTTTAGCAGTAACCTCTCACACTATTACATTGGTTGAGTTGTATTTTCAAAATGGGAAATTATCTGGATGAGAGATTAAATCGTGAGAGTTTTTTGAGTCTAATGAGTTTGCCTGTTCTCGGACTCTATTACATTGGCCGAGTTTACTCTCACATTTTCTAAACTCTCACCCTATAACATTTGGCCCAATGTCTTCAAAAATAAGTGAAAATGTTAACTTTCACCTTTTGTATAAATGAAGGGATAATGAATAGACCCCTTAATGTAATGCAGGAGATGTAATAGACTTAATAAATAGGCTTTCTGCTTAATTTAATGATAATCGCATGGAAAGTGCTGTTTCTACATGATTACTAGGGCATTTATGTTGAATGCATAGGCCCCTTCATCCTTGTTGACCTTAGCGCAAAGGGCTGTAAGATTTAAAATAGCTTCAACCCAAAAATTCAAGTGAACAGAGACACACCTAAATGTGCATTTCTATTAATGTCTCATCAACGTGCAGAAAAGCCCACGCCATGTCTTGCACATATGGTAGATGCAAATAAATTGTAAATCACATGGACCTGTTCTGCATTGGATAACAAGTTGTACGATAATCTGACATGCAACTGGAGTCTCTCATACACATGGGCACCGAAAGAGGGGGGGAGCGGGTACAGTTTACCCGGGCCCGGGCTTGCTAGAGGGGCCTGGCGGGGCCCGGGTCCAGCGTCACACCCCCCCCCCCCCCCCCCCCCTCACAGCAGCTCAGCACACAGCTTGTGCTGGGCTACAGTGCGATGCATTTTCCGGACACATCAGTTCCCCCCAAAAAATCCCTGATAAATGTCAGAATCCGGCTTGACTTCGATGCTGATCAGATGGCCCTGGGGATCCATTAGAGCTCGAATAATGTTCGTGGCTAATTGGATACCACCCAAAAAATTGCGTGGTTGAATGAATGGAAACAATCAGATTGGTTAGAGCTCCCATACAATCAGATTGGTTAGAGCTCCCGTACTTTGACCAATCACAGTGCTCCTATTCATGTCAATGTCTATGTCAGTGTCCGATAGTGAGCTGTCAGTTACGTATGGCTCCCTATGAGAGTATTTTGGCGTTTTACATGTTTTTTTGTTTTTCCAAATGGATGTGGACTACTTCAGAACCTTTAAAATAGGTGAGTACTTAATGAAAGATGGCTGAAAGTAATTTGTGTATGTGTCTTTATTTATATAGTGTTTTTTTCCTAAAATGTTTTGTGCCTTTAGTTTAAATTTTGTTTGGTGAACTACAGGTCCCAGCTAAGCCTGGTGGTTCCAAAGCAAGTTGGAACTTGTTGTTCCCCAAGTGCCAGTAGGCCCTGGCAGTCATGTTTGGCAACAGCTGAGATTTGTAATTTGCCCATGACAAAGTGTTGCTAAGTATATATTTTACATTATTATCTCCATACGCAAAGCGCCAGAGGTACAGAGCCCTAGTGCTTATTGGACTAGGTCTGGTTATACCAAGGAAGGGGGTCTCCCATCTATTCTTCCACCCGCCCTGGCTTTCAAAGTTTAGCGCTGGTTAATGTAAAATCACGGGTGACTCCAGCTGTTTGTCCCCCAGACCTACTACCAGCCTAGGATTAAGACCTGGGGCTAGATAAGAATTTTGGGGGACCCCCATTCATTTATTTTATTATTTGTATTCCTTTTTTTACAATAGAAGTACTGTAGGCGGACAGTGTGATTTGATTTTGCACATTGTATTAATAAACATGTTAGATATGTAGCTAAGATAACAATTGTATAGCGATTGTGTATACTGTCCACACTAAATACCGAACTGCCAGTCATCTCTGGGCTTTGTTTTAGCTGGATGCTACAGTATTTTGTTTTTCATATTCAAAATGCCCAACTAAACTGCTCTAGAGAAATTGAGTGCCACTGAATTCTGCCAATGAGAAATGTAGTGTGCTCAACCAATGAGAGAATTTTACTATACACAACCAATTATAACTAGTTTAGTTAAGAGTGCATACAATAAAACATGTAGTGCACTGAAATAATGAGAACAGCTATCTCATGCAACCAATGAGGAGCCTTTTGTAGCACTACACTGAGTAATGAGAAGAGCTATCTCACGCAACCAATGAGAAGCCTTTTGTAGCACCACACTGGGTGTCTTAGGTTCTAGCCGCAGGGGGAGGGGTTTGGTTTAGGAACCCCCGGGGGGACAGGGTTAGGCACCACTAACCCTGGGAGGGTTAGGTTTAGGGTGCAGGGAGTGGGGGTTAGGCACTAGGGAAGGGAGGTTAGGGCTAGGCACTACTAAGGGAGGGTTAGGGTAGGGTTAGGGTACTTACCAGCCCCAGTTGGGATTTCCATCCTCTTGTCTTCTGGTGTTGGTATATGATCCGGCATTACATACCGATTCCTCTCACGCAACCAATGAGAAGCCTTTTGTAGCACCACACTGAGTAGTGAGAACACCTATCTCACGCAACCAATGGGAAGCGAGGTATAAAGTATTTTCAACATGAAAGACGCACATTTTACACACAAGGAGCTAAAAAGTATGTACATCTGATGGAAGGCTGGTCCCTAAACACGTCAAGACCATGGTATAATGGGTGGACAGACATTGAATTCACAGGGAGCTTGGCTTTATGTGCTCTATCACTCAGCCCCAGTGGAGGACGCAGGCGGAGCTCCACCAACATCTCAGGAGGACAATAAGGAGATGTAAGTGTGTTGTTACCGTACACGGTATGTTTACTAGATATAATGTATAATAGTAATATATTCACTATATAGCAAATACTATAAAGTACACAGTATACTGCCCCAGAGCAGTTACACAGTCACATGCTTAGTCGCAAAGTCAGCGGAAAACAGGTATAATTGGCACGATTTGAGGATAGGTGGATGAGGACACATCTGTTGACAGGACCGACTAACTGATCACCCAAATGAAAGATACATATATTGTCTAAATTATGGTACGTACCGCACCTGTGAGTAAAATTAGCCATAAATACAAAGGAGACACAGTACTCACTGAAATAGGGCTTCCCGGATTAGATTACAATGGATAGCTCTAAAACATAGTGGCAGGCACTAAGTCGGTGCTGTCCAATTTATCCAAATTTGTAGATTGCAACCATTAGTAAAGAAAACACCATCTTATTTAAGGGATACTTTCTCTATTATTAAAAAATTGGCGGGTATAAAATGGGAAAGTAATTATTTTCTGGTCACTGCCGACGTTACCTCGTTGTATACCATCATAAGTCATCAATTAGGATTAGAAGCTACTGAGTATTTTTTAAATAAAGAAGATCTTTCTGACACTTATAAGAAATTTATTATAGAAGGTATTTCGCTTATCCTATATAATAATTATTTTTGGTTTATGGACTCATTTTATTTGCAGACCGCTGGCACAGCCATGGGCACCAGGCTGGCAACAAGCTATGCCAACTTCTTCATGGCCTTCTGGGAGGAGGGAGCAGTATGGAGGGGGCATGGCTTTGGGTCCAGCCTGGTGTCCTGGGCACGTTATATAGATGATATTATTTTTGTTTGGCAGGGGGATAGGATTCAGTTGGATGAGTTTTGTGAATATCTAAACCAGAATCCATTTAATATACAATTAACTTTTTGTATCAGTAAAGAAGAGGTGAATTACCTGGACCTCAATATTTATATTGAAGAAGGAATGATTAAGACAAGAAATTTCAATAAACCAACGGATTGAAATTCAGTAATTGAATTCACTAGTAATCATCATAATAATTGGCTTAGGAGCATTACCCTAAGCCAGTTTCAAAGAATTAGATGTAATTGTACTGACATAAATGTATTTAGAACACAAGCGGTGGCTTTGAAGCAACAATTTCTGGATAAGGGGTATAAGGAGGCCTTAGTGGATGGTGCAATACAACAGGGATTAGATCTTGAAAGAGAGAAGGCCCTGAGTAATGTACCTAGAATAAAGGAGAAGAGAGAGACTCTGGAAATACCATTTATTTCTGATTTTCATAGCCAATCAAAACAAATAGAAGGCATTATAAGGACTCATTGGAAAGTTTTAAGTAAAGATCCTGTTCTTAAAGATTTTATAAAGGAATGCCCAACCTTCGTTTACCATAGGGCCAGAAATATTAGGGATAAAATAGTGGGTAGTATTACTAGTAACCCTCAAAAGATGGTAATTACTAAATCAAAGGGTTTCTTTAGGTGTGGAATGTGTACGATGTGTAGGCTGTGTAAAAGCAAGGAAACACACATCACTCAGTATAAATCCACACAAACCAATAAGGTATATGAAATCAGGGATTTTATCTCATGCCATAGTAAATATGTGGTCTATCTGTTGGAATGTAAATGTGGTTCTAAATATATTGGAAAGACCATCCGCATGTTGAAAGTAAGGTTGGCAGAGCATGCACGTAATATTAAAAAGGTATTGATTCCGCACAATGTATCTATGCACTTTAAACAGGTTCATGAATGTGATATCTCACAGTTATCCTCATTTTGTGGTATACAAATTATCCAACCCAATTGGAGAGTAGATAATAGGGATGAGAGACTAGCAAAAGCTGAGATGAAAGTATATATTTAATGAAAATCTCCCCGGGGTCTGAATGTTGATTTCGAGACCAAATGGTTTTTAAAATAATTTTAGAGGTATAAATTTTAATTGAATTATTTTTTATTGATATATATCTGGATTTTTACTAAGAATTAATTGTGTTTTAATGTGTAAAATATGGATTTTATTCTTAATACATATTGTTTTGCCCTTCTTTTCCAAGATAACATGATGAAGGAGAAATAAGGGGGCATTGGTTGTATTGGTGATGATGCACGGAATCCCGGGTGATCACTTCCATTGTTTGCGGTACAGCGGTTATAACTTCCAGGTGTATGCGTTCCACAAACCGGAAGTAGAACAGCCAAAGCACCAAGGAGAGCCACGAGGTGTAGCGGAAGTGAAGGAATCCCCTGGAAAGATACCAAATAAGGAGATTCCGTTTTTTATCCTGAAATGATGAATAAGAACTGAAGAAAACTGTGGCAGTGTGCATATACCGAAATACAAGGGAGTGAATATGACACAAACCGGAGGGGGAGTGTATCCGGGGTTTTTTTAATTAAGGATGAATTTAAGCTACAATATGTAGTGTTGGACTTTTTAAAATGTATATGATTTTTATTTTGGAAAAATGTATGTATAGATGTATGTAATGGAAGAGGTGGGTGTGAAAGACAACGTATTATTTAGAGGTTAAAGATGAATATGAAATGTTTTTATCCTTGATTGGGAATTATGGGTAAGGGTATAAATTCTATTTCCTGTTGGGTTCAAACCACTTCCTGAGGAAGGACCATAGAGTCTGAAACGCGTTGATGGTGGTGGACCCAGCATTCATATGAATTACCAGTGGGTATCTGTTGTTGTCTGTACCAACTAGACCAGTGAATTAAACCTTAATTCTCGGGTATTTGGGTTGTATCCTGTGAACAGAGACGCTGGATATTCTATCTTCATTTGTATAGATGTACTGCATGAAGAACGCATTGTAAATTAAAAACTTTTTTTCTACTAAAAACTGATCAGACTGAGGAGTAAAGATTTTGTTTCATCCAGAATTAAAGAAACCTTTATGGGCATGAACCAAGAGGAGTATGTTGTGAGTACATGTCCACTTACTCGATAGAAGGAAATTGAGAAAGTCTTCTGAAGTATAACGATAAAGTGTAAAGAAACCTTTGAGGGAACAGTAGTTTTTGCTACATGGTGAGTGCGAACCAGTCTGTATGTTACTGAGAAGAAGGACACAGACAGAAGAGTGTGGAAGGGAAGGTGTCTACTGGGTCCCATATAGAACAGCGCTTGTGGATTACCTCAAAAACTTTGTTTTATTGAGCTCTAAAACATAACTTGTATTTGTTTTTCTAATAAAAACTAAAAACACACTATGTTCAACAATTGGAGCTTCAACATCACCACGGAGAAACAATACAAAATATGATTTTAAGTGGTAATGTGTTATGTAAATAAGGAATTGTGTAGATCTGTGCAAGAAAAAGCTAAAAGAATAATATTTGGGATTTCAAGTAGTAGCCATCTCATGTATCTCACATTTCTGTAATGTTTCTTTATTGTGAGTGCGTGTGACTGGATCCAACGATTGTTAAGTTGGTTACCACTAGACGATGTGCAAACAACACGATGGTCGATTTCACCTTCATCCCCAGAACAAACAATATCGTGCGTACACACGGTGCAATTCTTCAAACGTTTGATCATTAGATTGTTAATTATATAACATTAACGTATCGCCTGGTCTTCCGGTTGGCCGTACACACTAGACGATTTGCACAAAATTATTAACGATATCTTCAACTCTGAAGATACGGTGAGATCAGAAGATACGATGAACGACGCACGGGAGCGCGCAATAGTGTGTACCCAGCTTTAGGCAGTTATTTTTGTTACTTTTTCATACAGTAATGTATATTGTTATATATCTATAAAGAAATCCAGTAAGTTATATTTTAAGTTTATGACTTGTGGCATTCATTATTTTCTTTTCATTTTAAAAGCGAACAAAACACTGGAGAGGGTAAATGTACAGTAGCATGAATAGGTTATTTGGAATTGAAAAGCATAACAAAAACAAATGTACAGTTAGTATACAGTACTGTACATGAAGTTGATTTACATATATCTTGCTTGTCCACTTCTTTCAGTTATAACTGACAACACCTTATCCAAATGGTCACTATAATTATTATATTGCTTGTGAATTAGCACATTGTCCCAACACTAAGGGGCATATTTAATTGGGTGCGAGAATATCAAAAATCCCGCACCTGCGAGGTATTTCCTGTAGTTGGGGGATTTTTGCTATTCAATAAGGTGTGTGTTGTTTTTTTTTGTGAGCCGGGCGATTTTTATTCTCACACCTCCAGAGCAAGTGTGATTTTTCCTAAAATCGTTAATTTTAGGAAAAATCAGCGGAACTTGCTCTGGGACCCCGGCGCAACCCCCCTTAGGACTAATTAAGCAATTGGAAGTTTCCAATTAGCTTAATTAGTCCATAATTACTTACCTTCCGAAGTGCAGTCTTCTGCATCCAGCGTCGGAAGCCGGCTCTTCTGCAGCAGGGTGAGTATGTCAGTGTGTGTGGTGTTTGTAAGTGTGTGTGTGTGAGTGTGTGTGTGTGTGTGACCCCCGGTGTTAGTGTTGCCCACCGGAATGGGCACTGGGAGAACTACATCTCCCAGCAGCCCTTGCCCCTCCCACCAGCCCCTGGCGCCTACCAGCAGCCCCCGTGACTCCCAGAAGCCCCCTCTCCAGTGAGAAGATAGAGGGGAGGCCACCGGGAGCCGTGGAGACCACCGTCACCATGTTGCAATACAAGGGGTGTGTTATACATATATACATATATTTTTTTTTTTTCATGAGGATAAATACTGTATGGTTTTGCATATAACTTGAAAACACAGGACAACTTTATTTTTACACTGCAATTTAGATTTTATTTTAGATAAACCTCTCCCAAATCTAAATCTCTCTGCACATATAACATCTGCCTCTCCTGCAGTGCAGAGTGATTTTGCCAAGGTGCAAAGGGCCTGATTCAGGTTGGTTCGCAAGGCTGCGTTCGCACGCACCCGCTCACTGCAAAATATACTAATGAATGCAATCGCATGGCAACCGCAGCTCTATACCAAGACACCCATCACTGTAAGCCTGCCCACTTCTCATGACATGCATTCGTAAAATAGGCAAAACATTGGTACCATCGAGTAACATCGGAACCATCCGCACAGTTGTCGCCATCTAGACCTCTGCCTGCGTATGCTATCGCAGGGGCTTAATTATGCACGACCCTGTAACGGCGTTTAAGCGCCCAGGCACGCCTGCGTTTCTTTGACCACCCCCCGTCACCACCCTCAAATGATCACTTCCTGTCAATCACTGTTTGAAGACTCTGCATGCTCACTGCGATAGCTTCCCGACCTTTTTTTTTGCTTTGCTCTTAACTCAAAATCAGCCTCTTGGTCTCCATGAAACCTGCAGTCCTCAAACTGTCCACTTCTGCCCTGAGAAAATGTCTCACAGGCCCATCAGAGTTGCATGGAGCAGACTTGATGGAATGCTAGGATTGCAGTTTCTGAGGTGGAGGAAGCAGGGTGCTGCATTGATAACATATCCAGTAGTGCAACTGAGGGCCTGATTCAGCAAGGATCGCTATTGTGATCGCAGTAGCAATCACACACGCAGTTCTGCCGCGAAAGTATGCTAATAATTGCAATCGCAAAGCACTCTCACTGACAACATGTAGACGCTCACTTCCCCTCTCGCACATCCGTAATACCTTGCAATCCAGCCAAAACATTGGTAACATCGAAGTACATCGGAGCCAATCGCATATTTAAGGCAGGTCTGACCCTACAACTAAACTGCTTTCCTGCACGCAGTGAGAGTTCATGCTGCGTATGCCATCACAGTGGCTAATTTATGCACGCCCCTGAAACGGCGTTCAAAAGCACTGGCACGCCTGCATTTCTCCGACCACTCCCCGTCACCACCCCCAAACTGTACTTTATGTCAATCACTCTGCGATGGGTCTGCGTAGTCTCTGCAATCCTTGCTGAATCAGGCCCTGTGTCTAATATTTACTAAGGGTTTGCTCCTGTCTGTAAAGTATCCAAAATGACATCTAAGTTCTCCCATAGAAGGTAAAGGCAATGTACGTACAGTATAGCAGAATCTCCTCTAATTCATAAAGATGATGCCCTTTGTAGAGTACAAGACATGATAAACAGCTGAGCCTAGACAGTACAATACATTTTATAGACTGATGCTTGGAAATGCCCTTTGTCTATACCATGTTGAATTCATGTGTGGGTGTGGGTGGTTGTGGGGGAGGGGTCCCAAGTGTTTTTAAGTTGTTTAGTTACCAGACATTGCAGCAGGACATCAAGTGAATGGTTAGAGAAGGTATAGAGGGTAAATGGAAGTTTAATTTTTGTTTCAGTGAGATATCCCTAAACCCAATGGCAGACACTACGATGGTAGGTGGTTGCAGTGTGCTCTGGAATTTAGTCCACACAACGTATCAACTTAACCAGGGATTGGTTTGTTAACTGGTAGCTGGTACAGGTTACAAATATTTCCCCAGTTGCAGCTTGGAATGTATAAGGGTATGCTGGTCGTTGGGGTGTGCCAGTCCTCACTGTATATGCAGATTAGCAGGGCCTGCTTAAGGCATGTTCGACCAGTGCGATCGAACAGGGGCGCCACCCCATAGAGGGCGCACCCCTCCTAGTCATTCCCGATTTCAGCGGGACAGTCCCGTTTTTTGGGTACTGTCCCGCTGTTCCAGGCGGTGCCGGCCCTGGAGAAGAGGAATGGATGCCACGCGCATGCACCCGGCATCCATTCAGTGCAGGAAGAGGGCTGGGGGCACCCCAGCTACTGACGTAGTGCTGTGCTTATCCCCAGCCTGCCGTTAACGCGAGGCGTGCCATACGGGCACGCCTCTAAATAATGTCATTTAGGGGGCGTGGCCTACGGCAATTAGACTACACCAACATTTCCGAGGGGGGGGCGGGAGGAGGTGGGAGGAGGCGGGCTGATCCATTTGTGAAGCCTGTGATTGACAGCAGCTGCACACTGCTTCCATCGATGACATCAGCAGGGGGAGGAGCGCAGACACAGAGAGGAGCCTGGGACACAGCATCCATGGACCACAGTCACACACCCAGCAGACTGGAAGACATCTTATTATTAAGCCAATAAGGTTGGTAGTGATTGGAATTAATGGATTTATATTTACTTGGCTGGTTATGAAAAATGCAAGCAGCCAGTGTCACATACAGCCTGGCAGCATCAGATCACTCTCTGTCTATGCTTGCTGACAAGCACTTTAAGTGTGTCTCCCCAAAATATAATAAAATATAAAGGATTAAAAAGCAATGAAATAATTTGCGTCAGCAAGCATAGACAGGGCCGAATTAGGGCTTATGGTGGGCCCTGGGGCAACTAGGTTGTGGGGGCCCCCACCAACAAAATTGATTATGCAAACTTATTTTACAGATGTATTATAAATACAAGTGGACCAGTGGGTGTATTATTAAGTTGTGCACAGGGTATTGCAAACAGTCAATGTGTTATGCTGGGCATACACTGCCAGATAAAATGTCTGTCAGACCGACAGACATTTTATCTGGCCAGCTGCCAGCCGCAGATGTCCGCGGAGTACACTGTGAGAGAAATCTCACAGTGTATAGCCCGACATCCGCGCTCCGCCCCCGGGGGAGGAGACATTTCCCTGTTCCTTCCGTAGGAAGGAACACAGGAAATGTCTATCTGTCGGCTGCGCTGGGCATACACTGCCTGATGCGGCCGACAGTTTACCGGGTAATATCGCATCGGACGGGCATGCTGGACAATCCAGCATGCCCGACCGAGCAATATTTAACCCTCCGTCGCCCGCATACACGCTGCAATTATCGCGGCGATCCGCCGATATCGGGCGGATCGTCCCGATAATTGCAGAGTGTATGGCCAGCATTAGCGATAATATTTATTTATTATTTATATAGCGCACACAGAGAATATTTGGCCATTCATGTCAGTCATTGCTCCAGTGGATCTTGCAATATATATTCCCTACCACATGTACATGCACACTAGGGTTAATTTTTTGGATTGCAGGAGGAAACCGGAGCGCCTGGAAGACACACACACAAGCAAGGGGAGAACATGTAAACTCTACCAGTTAGCGCCATAGTGGGGAGTGAGGCAGTAATGCTAACCATTACACCAACCATGCTAATACATGGCAAAAGAAAAAGTCACATAAAAGTGTGATTGGAGTGGTGAGATGTTGCAACAGGCGGCATCTTGCAACTCTGCTGCACAATGTTGTTACCTGATGATATTTTAAACCAGTAGTCTCTATGATGAGCTTTCACGGTAGCAGCATTATTTCTCACCTGGTCCCCAGGAGTGCAGATACAGTCATCAGGCTTTGAGCAGTATTCAATTTGAGCCAAGCCGCGATACTTTTTTGAATCCTGGACTTTCCGCCTTCTTCGCCTGTTTTGTAGGCGGAAAAGTATCGCGCTCATGCCCGCTTTACCCCGTATTCAATTTGAAAGTACGCGAAAACGTGAAACCGGCAAAACTTAAACAGGCGGAAAGTACTGTCAGATTTGGGGAAATCAGCCTGACACCCCCCAAAAGATGCTCTAACAAGGGGGTTAGCTATGGTACCCCCCGATTTGGCTTGCTGAAGGTATTTGGTGTTCAATAGCTGCTAAATAGCGTTTTCCTATACGTGATGCAGAATAGTATTCAGGAGTATTTTTTGCATAAAATAACTTATCCCCGCAAATTTGGGGTACTTGAAAATGGGGATCAGCATATATAAAAGTTGCTAAAGTGAATTTGGAAAAATCGTGAAAAATCCACCTGCGCAAGCACCTGCAATGAAAAAAACAATTGGGGCATACTTGGGGACCCCCCCAGAGTCAAGTTCGCTAGTTTTAACTTTGTCTTTTTACCGACCATTGGGATGCCGCTGTCGGTTTCCCGACTGCCGGTATTTCATACCCATTCCATGTACAAATGCTGGCCTCTAGGGACTACATCAGCTGCAGCCACTAGAAGCTGGGTAGGGCTCGCCGAAAAGCAGAGGAGTGGCTTCCCATTATAAGCACTCTCTGCTAATTGCAGTCTGGATTGACAGTCCCAGTGGGAGAAAGCACCCCCCGCCCCCTGGGGCTGCCTGTCTGTCCGTGATTAGCAGATAGCGGTTCTAATAGGGAGCCACTGCCAGTAAACTCTCTTTCTCACTGGGGTGCCAAATTATATGGGGGGGTGGGAACTGCAGCCACTTATTAAAAGGGTCACAGATTATTGATATTGTAATAGTCTGGGATGACCACACCCCTCTAATTGATGGCCACACCTACCCAAGACTGGCCACGCCCCTTCAGTGGGCCCCTGCCATTGCATTCCCCTGTGGGCCCTTCATGACCCAGTCCGACACTGTCTGTAGCGGTGGTGACATAGTGAGTTTTTGGGGTTTCTATGTGTCTCCCCATGTCAGAGATACTTAGGGGCATGTCCGGGATGGATTAGGAGGAAGAGACAACTGGTATTTTGTGCATGCACAGTAGCGCACAAGTCAGGCCAGAGGTGCGCATTAGGCAGGTCAGAGGTCGCGCCTCCAGAGCCTCTGGGTTCTGGTGCCCAGTGGCTATGCAGTAAGGAGGCAGTGCAGAGCGCTACTCTAACACCCCCCTTGTTTAAGGCTGTCTCTGGTTACATAAAATTAAAACATTACATCCTTGGACATCACACAACCAAAAAACACAAGGGTGTTATGCAAAATGTGACATAACAAAACACATCAACGATTAAAATGTATTCTAGTCCACACTTTTGTAAGAAGACGTTCAGTACATGTGACGTCAGACCTTTAGTTAATATGTCAGCAACATTTACTTCACTCATCACAAGAAACACTCTGACGGAGGTAGTATCTACCAGCTCTCTAATGAGATGGTGTCTTATGGCAATGTGTTTAGACCTACCATGATGCTTAGTACTGGAAGATAAGTCCATTACACCTAGTGTATGTTGTCACATGCAATGTTGATGGGCTCATCTATAGTAAGAGTACCTAACTCACACGTAGGGCATGATTCAGTGATAGATGGAATTAAAATATTGGGTGCTTGTGCTATTAATTCTGCGCATGCATTCAAGTTAAAAGTTGCAGCCGCTACTGCATCCATTCAAAGTGCACGCAATGCCGACGTTCATGTAGATTAGTGATTATTTTCTACTTTGCATATCCAAAATATTCTGAAACCTCTACGCCCGTATGCGACCGCTGGTAATAGAACTGTTGATGGAAAACCATGGGCATTCCTGGGTGGTGAATGGGAGGTGGCCTGAAGTGAACGAAAAAAAATAATTGTTGTGTGGGCATTTTATGGGAGTGTTGCGGGCGTGCCAATGAAAGTGGCTATGTTCTCAGATGCAGTACCGCAGGCACAGAGGCCATGTTCAGACACAGAGACACTGCACCTGACTGGTGCAAGTGTCAATTGTGTACATGATGGTGTGCCGATGGTAGATTGTCCAGAAACACCATTGGTGTTGCAGTGTTCATGAGCACTGAAAGTGGGCGTCTTAGGGCTTGCACATTCCGGTCCACGTTAGTACACACAGGGAAGGCTGAAACTAGCATTTGCATATTATCACCATCGTGGTATGTGACTGCATGCACCTCTGTATCAAGCCCATAGTTTTTTTCAGCCATTTGGCTGTTTCTGTAAGAGCCATATACTCCGCCTCTGTAGCAATGGCTGGCTGTTTCTTACATGGCCAGCTGACATCTGCGCCTGCCACAGCAAATAGGTCGTCTTTATCTGCTCCCAAATTGGCATCACAGAATTTTTGCAACTCTGTTTCAGTTTTTACAAACTTTGGTTTAAAGGAATTTAAAGCCAAAGTTTGTCAAAACTGAAACTTTAGAGTTGCAAATATTCTGTCAGGTATCTGAAGATACATTTAATACTGTCCAGCGTTCTCTTCCTGTGTTGTTTGCAAATTGGCTTACACAGCTGACAGTGTAGGTCAGGGCCGATCTGTGCCATGGCACAGTGCACCGCTGTTTATTATCATTCTCACTTGTACCTTCCTCTTATTTTATACCCAGCAACTCATGGCCTCCCCAATCTCTTCCCTGGCCCTTCCCCATGAGGCCATGGCCCTTTTTCAGGTGCACTATCTTATGGCCCTATATGAAAACTGGGGGGGGGGGGGGGGGGATACCAATGCTCTTTCTGGCACAGGGCACCAAAAAGTCTAGTTGAGGCTATGACGTAGGTGATGTCTGGTCATGTGCCAATGCTTACATACATTAAAGTTCCATTGGCACTCTGGTGCTGGCCCAAGGTTTTTAGGTTTGATCTTGTTACTTGTACTGCTTTTCCACTGGCCAAACAACCTCAGTGGCAAAGGGGCCAGCGTTTAATTCCCCTGTCAAGTGATCCGGCTATCCAACCCAGGTACCGAGCATGGTTGAACACGGGAACGATACGTGTAACCCAGCAGTGTGAACGGGTGGAGAGCCAGCTCGCCAGCGCTTGGAGATGATGTCATTAGTTACTAAAGAATGTTATGAAACCCGCACCAGGTTACCAAAGGTAAATCGATATATGAGGGATGTTCCTATAGCTATCCCTATAGATACCAATATTTTATTAAACTATAGGTGCTAAACACAAATGGTGCTACCCACTGATTCAAAAATGGTAAGCTTATATGTACAGAGAGAAAAGGGGGAATCAATTTAAATACGGGTGCACTCAATCCCTCCTAATAAATAAAATGCTTTCAACTTTATTATATATACTTTCAAATTATTAATCTGGCTTGTCAAGTTACAATAAAATTGCTATTTATTACCTATTTTACTTGCACATCATTGCAATATATCTGTGCTAGTTATTGTTCAATTATATTCAATATTCATGCATTGTTACCAATATGCGGGCTCAAGTGCATGGGCACAGCCCGGCGCCTGCCGGATTCATTGAGCAGGCACCGGGACCAAGGCCAGCAGCAGTGGCAGCCCCCCTCAGGTAAGAGGGCAGGAGCTGCTGCTGGATAATGTTATTTAATACATCACAATTAAAACATTGTTAAAAATTAAATACAGAATTCAGCTGACCGATAGATACAAAGTCGTGGTCAGGAAAAAATCTCTTTCATAAGCAGCAAGAATGTTTTTTAAAAAAACATCAATTAATAATCACTGTTCATAGCAACTTGGAATAACTGAATTGTTGCAATTGTCCAAATAAGTACAAAAATGCAGAAAAAACAACCTGATCCTATCACAACCTTTTAAATAATACCAGAGACTGACAAAGTGTTATAGTACTGTTATATACCATGGTACATCGTTTTGGCTCTTTTAGTTACCACCATGAAGCCATAGTTGATGGGGTTCTTTTTGTGGAGATAATTCACTCAGCAGAATCGGATCCCTTGGTTGAGGTAGATTTTTAGAGGTGCGATGAAGCCAACGTCCAACCAAAGTCTATGGAGTAAATTTACTAAAGTGAGAGTTTTTAGAAGAGAGTTTTAAAAGTGATGTTGCCATTAGCAACCAATCAGATTCTAGCTATTATCTACTAGACGGTGCTAGTTAAATGTTAAGTAGAATCTGATTAGTTGCTATGGGCAACATCACTTTTAAAATTATCTTCTAAAAACTCTCACTTTAGTAAATTTACCCCTATGAATCTGGTGTTACATCTGGTAAGAGAGTTTCAAGGCTTAGTCCGGGTAGTATAAAGTGCAATGGAAGTCCCAGTGCAGAAATAGTTAGAGAGGTAGAAGTAAAACTAACGCGTTTCGCTGTAGGTCCTACAGCATTATCAAAGGTGGTTGGTATCAGTTACTGATGGGGTTTAAATATCCTTAACAATTAGGCTGCTAACATATACCTGTGTATAATAAGCCATTCGATCCATAAATAATACATCAAAATATTATTCTGAGTATATTAAGAGAAGGCAAACTACCTAGGGCCTGTAGAATTTACCATCTGAGAATAATTTTGTTAGTTAATAACCAGGAAAATACTTTTAAAGTACCGCTGTTATTCACCTTGTCCCAGTCATTTGATGTGAACACAAATCACGTGACCGGGGACTTATGCCGATCTTCTCTCTGGTGCTTTAGTTTAAGCACTTCCGGATTGGCACCTCTCTAACATGCGATCGCACTTGCCCCTCACGCTGTTCTATGCGCCGTCCTGATATAGTGCATCTCCGGCCATGCCTGTGCAAGTGCCGTTTATGTGACAGATCACATGTATAGTATATCAGGTGATTCAGTACACCTTCTCTGAAGTTTTCCAAAGGGTGTGCTCATTACATAGGCACTCCCAACCTATCAGAACGTATTAACAATACGCTCACTTCAGTTGAGCCCAATTCACTACATCAAAACAGTTTTGTTGTCTATATATAATAAAAATAAGAATAGAAATAATAAATGAATACATAAAGAAAGAAAGAATGAGTAAAAAAAGATACTTTTATCCTTAAATACTTCAATTACCTCAAAAGTGAAAATTTAAACTGACGGGGTAATAAGCAGGAGAACACTATAAGGTTAGTTGGTTACCAAATTTAAAAGTTATATATATGGGTACAACACAACACAAAAAAAGGGAAAAGTGTAGATGATAAACAAAACTGAAATATATACAACTATAATAAATATATCAATATCATCACAAAGTTTAAGACTACGAAAAAAAAAAGAAAAAAAGGGGGCAAAGATCTTCAATAGTACCTTCAATTAACTTTACTTAGAAATATCCACAATAGATGATATTAATATGACTACATTAAGTTCTACTGCTTCATCAAAACCATTAATAAATTTCTCATTTGCAAAGACTTTTGAAACGGTCTCCACCCCTTTTTGTTTTCAGTATTTGTTCTAACCCTACTATTTTCAGTGATTTGGGATCTCCATTATGAAAGTCGTTAAAATGTTTAGATACGTTATACTTTGGACACGTTTCAAGATATTTCATAAACCGTAATTTGAATGTTCTAGTGGTTCTTCTATATGAATCTTTTGGTTTTACTTGTAGCCATGGTGATTACTTTTGTTGTTCTTTTTGTACTTTGATTTTTAAGTGGCCTGGAGCCAGAATAGTTTTGAGGGATTTTTTTTTAATAGGAATCTGGATTTTTGAGGTATAGGAAATGTGCATTAAAAATATTATCTTGTTTTAAAATATTATTATTTTTATAAATAATTTTCTTAATCTGTGAACACTGATTATTGTAAGTACTGTAGCAATACATGCTAGATCCTGATCCCTAACTTCAATTTGGTGCCTTAACATCTTTTTACTGACCAAAAGAATATCCTTATCAGTCAATCTTGTTTCTTCAAAGGCATTACATACTAATGTATCTGGGTAACCACATTCCAGTAAAGATCCATCATTGTTTCTGCCTGATTCGCAAAGGTTTTTAATTCAGTACAATTTCTGCTTAATCGAAGTAATTGCCCTTTGTGGATGTTCTTCTTACAGGGGGGTAATGAGCACTGCCAAAATGCAGGTACACATTGGTGCCTACCTCCTTCATATAATGGGAAGTGCAAATCTTTCCATTTTTGATGTCATGGGTTATATCCAGGAAATTTGTTTTGGACGGGTGAAAAAGGTGAGTGAAATGAAGGTTGAAAGGATTAGAGTTGAGAAATGAAACAAAACTAGTGACTGTGCTCAAATCCCCATCCCAAAAAATAAAAAGATCTATGTAACGGCCATAGAGGGCCAGGTGTCGGCTGAACTCACCACCCCACACATTGGTCTCCTCAAAGTAGCCCATGTAGAGGTTAGCATAGCTCGGCGTGAATCTGGTCCCCATGGTCGTTTCCATGACCTGTAGATAAAATGTGTCAAGAAATGAAAAATAATTGTGCTTGAGGATAAAAGAAATGGAGTTTATGATGAAGGCCTCATGTCTTCTTGGGAGGTCACCATCTGACCTGAGTCTTGATGCTATAGCCTTCAAACCTAGATTGTGATGCATATCGGTGTATAAACTTTGTACATCCAAAGTAAGAAATGCATATGATTCCTTCTACTGGAAATCTCGAATGAGTTGTAAAAAATAGGTGACATCTTATATAGGTGACCTCAATAAGGAGATGCGAGGCTGAAGACAGGAATCCACATTACTGGAGAAATTGGATGTTAAGTAATTGATGCCATAAATAATTGGGTAGCCCGTGGGTGCAGTAAGGGATATGTGTGCGTTTCTTGCAGACGATTCACTTGTTTTTGCTTGTTTTACGGTGTCTTAGCCTGTCCACAATGGTCCATGTGTCATTGTTATTTCCTTTGTTGCTCTTCATATAGCTCCTGCTCTGTGGCTGATCACTTTCTGTGGTTTCAGTCTCTGACACGCTTCAAGCTGTGGGCATATCTAGCATCAGAAGTTTTTGTGTTGCTACAATATCTCGCTTGTCTTTGGCTGAGGTAGTCTCATGAAACACTAGAGGCCTGAGTCAGAGATGGATGCTAAAGCTATCGCAGCTGCGATTTTATTTGCAGTAAAGCTATGAAAATATGCTTATGGTTCACCCGAGCATAGGGATACCCACTGCTGTTTTCCCATCTCCTTACATTGTTTACCTGCGTAAATATTGGTGACATCGACGCACATAGAGCCGCCATCCTGCCTTCGTGGCAAGTCTGAAAAGCCGCAAAAACTACAGCTCTCTTCGTGCTAATTTATGCACGCCCATGAAACGGCGTTCAAATGTACACTCTCTTGCATTTTTATGACCACCCTCCCATTACCACCCCTAACGCTGACTCTTACCTGTCACTCACTTTGCGATGGAGTCCTCTATTCATAAATATATTTAAAAACAGCCCTTCCCTTGGTGTACAAGCGTGTGTCTGAATGTGCAAGGACTGAGACGCTCACTTTAAGCGTCTGTAGATGTTGTAATACTGCTTTGTCACTTTAGAAGCCACCGTCGGTTGCACCGTCAAAACTTACACCAGCCCTATGCTAGGTGCAGATTTTCCATCCAAGTATGGCTTACAATGTAAGCACGCACGGCCCCCATACACAGTGCGATAGAGCAGCCGATCCAACGGATTGGAACAACATCACTGCTATATCGTTCCATGTGTGGGCATGATATCGGCCAGTTCTCGCTCCCGTGGGATCGTACATCGCTCCTCCAGATCTTTCTGCATGTTCAGTTGATCTGGGGGAGCGATGTACGATCTCCTGCAGTGCTATGTGTGTGGGGGAGAGGGGTGCCGGCATATCGGGCGGTCGGCCACCCCATCGCTTCGTGTGTGGGGACTGCCCGATATGTCAGCCATCGGATAGGCAGTCGCATTGCGAGGGGCATATAGCACCATGTATGGTGCCTTTAGCGTGGCCCATCTCCACCATGGGGAGATGCATTATAGTGGCATGCATCGTGCCACTATAACTCTTCCTGCTTCGCCTCTTTACGCTTTACAAATTTGTCAGTCTCCCGCAAACCTACGGGAGAGTGGGCAAGTATGAACTGCAATACAATGGGCATCTGTACTTATTTTCTGCACCACACAACCTGCACCCAGTCCAGACACCCCTGTGTGCTGTGCAGCAGGTTTCCGCTACGTATTCTGCAGCAGTACAACTTTTCTGCTGATATTTTTTTATTTATATTGTTGTTACAAGTTAAAGTTGTACCAACATGTATCAGTATTTTGTTTGCAAAATTATTAAAAAGATATCATATAAAAAGGAAATGCGGCTTAACATTTTTAAGCCCCATGCTATACTTCTTTTATAATAAGAGAGCCTGCTTTGCATATTATCATAGTTTAATTTGAATAGTAAGCTCCTATACACAGTGCTGACCCAGTACCGTCTAGTGTAATCCTATCCATAACAGCCTACAGCATACTGTATAATATATTAGACCTTAAATGGCATAGTGAAATCAATGTTATATATAGTACAATATAAAATCACAATGAAGACACAACAATTATATGGTACTAGTCCTAATTACCTTCCTCATCCTCCTCCTACTGCTCGGCCTGCCGGGCCTGGTGTCTGGCCTCCCAGGCCTGGCGTTGCTGATGTCGCTCGGCACAAGCTGTGAAAAACAAAAATAAGGTACATTGTTATTATTAGTACAATACAGAACACTTAATAGAGCAAGAGTCCACACTCCATCAATAAAAAAGCCGGATCCATACTAGATGTAAATATACGATATAGAAAAAGCTGTATCCATATTAAATGTAAATATACAGTATGGTACAGAAAAAGCTGGATCCATACTAACTGTAAATACACGTACAGAAAAAGCCGGATCCATACTAAATGTAAATATACGGTACAGAAAAAGCCGGATCCATACTAACTGTAAATATACGGTAGAGAAAAAGCCGGATCCATACTAAATGTAAATATACGGTACAGAAAAAGCTGGATCCATACTAACTGTAAAAATACGGTACAGAAAAATCCGGATCCATACTAAATGTAAATATACGGTACAGAAAAAGCCGGATCCATACTAAATGTAAATATATGGTACAGAAAAATCCAGATCCATACTAAATGTAAATATACGGTACAGAAAAAGCCGGATCCATACTAAATGTAAATATATGGTACAGAAAAATCCAGATCCATACTAAATGTAAATATACGGTACAGAAAAAGCCGGATCCATACTAAATGTAAATATATGGTACAGAAAAATCCAGATCCATACTAAATGTAAATATACGGTACAGAAAAAGCCGGATCCATACTAAATGTAAATATATGGTACAGAAAAATCCAGATCCATACTAAATGTAAATATACGGTACAGAAAAATCCGGATCCATACTAAATGTAAATATACGGTACAGAAAAAGCCGGATCCATACTAAATGTAAATATACGGTACAGAAAAATCCGGATCCATACTAAATGTAAATATACGGTACAGAAAAATCCAGATCCATACTAAATGTAAATATACGGTACAGAAAAATCCGGATCCATACTAAATGTAAATATACGGTACAGAAAAAGCCGGATCCATACTAAATGTAAATATACGGTACAGAAAAATCCGGATCCATACTGTGTGCATTTACTGTTGATTCAGCTACTGTAGTTTGGTGGGAATTGTGTATGGATCCAGTGATATCCAGGTGTGCTTGTGTGAATATAGGGCCTGATTCAGAACCGCTCGCGAGCGCTATGCACTCGCAAGCGGGTCGATGGTGGCCCAGTGCGCATGCGTCTCCGTCGTGCACATGCGCGAGACCCAGATAGCGATGGGCAATCCGTCGCTCTGGGTCTCGTGCCAAATGGGGCGTGCTGTCTATGTGCAGTGACAGCACGCCCCCTTTGGTGGGCGGGCTGGGGGGGTGGCTGCCCATACGGAGGCGTTCCCATGGGAACGCCTACCGTCTGGCGCCGGCCCCACTGACATCACAAGTGAATTGCAGTTTTTCTCTTTCTTTTTAAATACTTCTTTTGTTATTTTGACCCAAATGCTTAAAAAATGGGAATCCTCATTAACTATTTTGGTTTAGGGGTGTCTTGAAAAAATGATGGAGACCATAAGGGTGCCTCGCACTGAGAAAGTTTGGGAACCAGTGGTGTAGACTATATTTTGAACATATTAATATTCTACATTACATATACTGTACAATGTACATGCTGTATACAGTAGTGTAGTAGCACACTTACATCTCCTTACTGTCCTCCTGGGATGTTTGGGGAGCTCCGGCTGCCTCTCCCTCAGATCGCCTCACTTCCGCTGGAGCTGACTGATGGAGCGCACACTGCCAAGCGTCCTGTGAACGTGAAGCCTGGTCACTCAAAATCCTATCGACTTGATTTGATTAGGGACCAGCCCCTTTGAGTGGGATATACGGATCCATCTCCTTTACCATAGTGATGAGCTCCTTACAGGCAAATTGTCTGGCTCTCATGTGGAAAATGCTAAAAAAGGGTGTATAATTCATTAAACCAACACTTCTCATTGGTTGCATGAGATAGCTGTTCTCATTGTTCAGCATGACTTTACAAACACATCTTATTGGTTATAACTAGTCATAATTGGTTGTGTATAGTAAAATACTCTCATTGGTTGAGCACACTACACTACAACTCCCAACATGGCCCTGTTGCCAGCTTGCCTTGACACCAAAGTCAGCCGGGACTTGTAGTTCGCCAAGGAAAAATGAAAATAAAGACACGCACAACAGTTTAATAATAAAAAAAAACTTTAATAAATAAATACAAATACACAAATTACTTTCAGCCATCTTTTAGTAAATATTTACCAATTCCTAAGGTCCTGAAGTAGTTGACATTCATTTGGGAAAAGAAAAAAAAAACATGTGAAATTCCACAATACTTCTCCCATACGCAACTGTCAGCTCTTTATCAGGCACTGGCATGAAAATAAATAGGTGTGCTGTAATTGGTCAGAGCAGGGGAGCTCTGACCAATCAGCGTGCTACCATTCATTCTTAGGGCAGTGCCCGCAAGTGAACAAAACTCATGCCATTCTTGGCATATTAATCCCTAAATAGAAAAGTATATACACTGTTAGCCAGAGAACTCGCACATTGGTCATGACGTCTCACAAAGGGGGAGTTACTGGCAGCACCGTTTATTTAAATCGCTGACCGGGCATCCTTAGGACGCCCAATTGGCTGCATATAAAATGCAGGGTTCCTGTCTGGAGCATCCACAGGACGCTCAGCGGATGTTGCTGCAGCAATCCCGGCTGTAGGGTGAGTTTCCGGTCACCCTGCTAGCCAGAATTAACGGCCGTTGGGTGGCGACGATGCCGCCCACAGATCCACTGCACTCTGTGCAAGGGCACTGGTTGCCCATAGCTGGTTACGGCCCTTATAAAGGAGTCCAGACCATGCACTCTCTAATGGTTAGCCAAGCCCCTCTAGTGGTTGGCCACACCCCTCTCTGGTGGCTGACCATACCTCATAGGCATGGGCCCCTACCATTGCATTCCCCCAATGGGCCCTTCATGCACCAGTCTGACACTGTACATCTAATTAAATCAATCACATTGCAGGTGGTTAGGGAGGAAAAGCTTGCTTGTTTTTGTTTGTACCTCTATGTCAGGGATGGGGAACCTCAGGCCCGGGGACCGTAAAAGGCCCCCGGAATCATTTGGTCTGGCCCTCTGAGCTTTTTTCTGCTAGCCTCATTTGGCTAGCAGGGTACCTAGAATAGCACCCTGCAGCCAAAATCTATGCAGCAGTGCCGCCAGGAGTGTCCTTAGGACACTTCAGACGGTCACACCGCTGTCCTTACAGCTCCCGGAGCATCCTCAGGATGCTACGGGCATTGCTGTAATCACCAGTGATTGTTGCCCCGCCCCTGTGTGACATCACACAGAGGGAGCGTGGCCTGCACCAGGCCCGCAAATAATGTTATATATATCAAAATGGCCCTCGGCAGAAAAAAGGTTCCCCACCCCTGCTCTGTGTGGTTGTAACAAAAACGAGCAAGGTTTTCCTGTTGGGCAAACCAAATGTACTAAGCCTTGGAAAGAGATAAAGTGGATGGAGATAAAGTACCAACCAAACAGCTCCTAACTGTCACTTTACGGGCTGTGTTTGAAAAAATGACAGTTAGGAGCTGATTGGTTGGTACTTTATGTCTACTTTATCTCTCTACATAGACCCCTGTTTATTAGCACGAGAGGTTTCTGATGGAACCTCCTCATTGATTGAATCTTACCTGTAATGGCAGCATGCCCCTGTACATGTGCATTTTTACTTTTCATAAATGATCCTATTTGGGTATGTGGAAAACTGTTGTGTAGAGACAGAGAAAGGGACACACAGCATACAGGAGGGGTTTTCTTACCACATTTCATCATCCCCACTTCAAAACACTTGCGCAGTCGGCACGCTTGGCAGCTCTTGCGTCTGTTTTTGTCTATTGTGCATTGGTTTGTAGCTGGGCAAATGTAATCATTGTGCCCTGTAATGTAAGAAAGAATATAAACATTACCACTGATAATATTGCAAAATACTGTATAAAGCTTAACTGCTAACAACACTTTTCTATATATCTAATATATTAATTCAGCAATGCAGTGAATAGGAGATACTAATCAAGGCAAGCATCTTCTGATGTCATTTTACATATGATGATGTCATTCCACCATTTGTAATGGATTAGCACAAACAGACTTCTTTAACAGCTTGGTCTTCCCGGCGGTTTTGCATCACGACGATTTATTAAGCTAAAATCTCGTCAAAATACCGCAGAGAATAGAAAGTGCCATACCAATTTTACCCCATATAGAACCCCACATTTACTAAGCAGCAGGTTTTGATCTGCGGTTCCGGAAGTGCCAGCATGCACTAGCGGACAGGGCCCGCTGGCACCTGTAGCGCACGTGCAATATTAAAATGATGCGCTCCTGTGGTGCAATCGGTCAGTGCGCGGTACTTATAAGACAGTATCTGTTGAGCAATGCCGAGGTTGTGAGTTCAAGCATCACCTGGAGCAAATTTAATTTAATTAAAATAAAGACAGTACACATACAGGCCCTGATTCAGAGCCGGACGCTCTAACAGAGCGCTCGCTCTGATTCAGGGCTGGCCTTCTGTTTTTTTAGAGCGGCCTCCTGGGCGCTCGCATTGCTGTGGGTTGCCACCCACAGCTAATGCGAGCTGCCAGGATGATGGTGGGGCTTGTGACGAGACCCTCTCACTGACATCACTTGTGATGTCAGTGGGGTCGGCCCCAGACGTCTGGGCAGCCATGCCCCCGGCCCGCCCACAAAAGGGGGCGTGCTGTCACTCAACATCGACAGCACGCCCCCTTGGGTACGAGACCCGGAGCGACGGTTTGCCTGTCGCTATCCAGGTCTCGCGCATGTGTATGATGGAGCCGGCTCCGTTATGTGCATGCGCACTGGGCCACCATCGACCTGCTTGTGAGCGCATAGTGCTCGCGAGCGGGTCTAAATTAGGCCCACAGTACAAAAGATATCCAGGTACCAGGTACCATCTACAGTATATTACTCACTTAAATCCTTTGGAAAGTGTTCTCTTTGGTCCATGTAGCATCCATGAAATTGTCAAAACAAAAAACTATTTGACAAGACATTGAACTTCTCTCATTGGGGGGAATTCATTTAACTCGAATTGAATAGCGCCGGGAGGGAGCTCCCGGAGCTATTCATTTCAGTGCGCTGTTATATCCGAAAATGCCGGTTCTTGCGACTTAACATGGGTGTTAAGGCGCGAGAACCAGCATTCTCTGACTAAAGTGCCAGGCACGCAGCTGTTTGCGCCGCACTAAGCAGGAAAACAGCTGCGCGCCCGGCACTTTTGTCAGATTACTCCTCCCTTATTTTTATTTCTCCCTTAGCCCACCCAAACACCACGTTGAATTGAATAGCTTCGGGAGCTCCCTCCCACAGCTATTCAACATCGCATTGAATTGAATTCCCACCATAGGGAGCCCTTCGCCAATGGCAGGTCACTCGTTAACACTGTAAGAAAATGAATAGGAGTACTCTGATTGTTCAGTGCACGGCAGCTCCAATAATCTCATATTGATCTATCTGTCTGTTTGTCTATCTCATATACATCTGTACATCCATCTACAGTATCTATGTCATATTTATATATAAGCGTGGAACAAAACTGTGGAGAAATTTTTCTAAATTTCCACTGCTGAACAGCCAAATGTACAGAGTTCTGGCTTCACCCACACTTGATGGCATCTGGGAGAGTCCAGGGAGGGGAGAATCCACTCTAATGAGGAGAATCCTGCCCCCCTCCCTCCCTGCCCCCCTGACTGTATAAAGCTGCAAATCACAGCTGCGTCATGACCTTGCCCCCTACTGTTTGAAAACCACTACTTGCAGCAATTTACAGTGGGGGGGAGGGCAGTATGACGCGATTTGTGCTACTGGTGTCACCTGGTCTCGCAGCTGCTCGCTCCAGTGAGAAGTGGGTAACTGGCCTATTCTGTCGGGATGTCAGGAGAACCCCCCCAAATTCAGGAATGAGTGCGATAATGTAAACTCTGAAGAAGACCGAGGAAAGGGTAGTGACTCCCAGGTGGGGAGAGGTGTTGTGGAGATGATGAGCTCCGTAATCTCTACCATCTATATAATCACGTGCAATGTGGCTATCAGAATTAGGAGTGTTTATTAGTGGCAGGAAACCTTGTTTCTTAGTGGTCACTTATACCCCTTTCACCAGAGGCAGATCTCCTGTGAAACCAATGAAGCTTAAGCCTCAGAGCCCCTAACCCGGGAGGGGACCTAAGGCAGGTTTTTTTTTTTTTTTTAATGAGTGAATTTTTCAACAAAATCAATGGAATTTTTTAAGTGTGTGTTATTAAAATAAGGTTATTTTAGTTATAGAATCATAGCCAATGGGTTGAAGTACTTAATATTGACTATGCTCTACAGTAGTGCATGTAGTGGGGGGTATCTAAGTACCCAGAAACCCCCTGATCAGTACTGGCCAGCAGACGCTCTATCTACCGCTCCGACCAGAGGATGGCTCTTATGAGCCGGCCAGGTGCAGAATAACGAGCTGCTGTCAGTGTCATTGCTGAGTGCAGTACTACCAGGTTCCACTAGATGCTCCCATCTCCATTTCTGCTATTCCATCTGCCAGATGTTGGCCCTGCCGTGCTGACCACATACTGAACGCTGAGATGACTGAGGGATGGCATACAGCTCAGAGGCGGGAGCACGCAGCAAGGGGGAGAGACCTGACTCAGGGGGATTCCAGAGATGCCACTCAGGAGGATCAATAGCTGGGATCCTACAGAGGAAGTGATTACATTTTGGTTTTGTATGTGATCTATCTACAGTCTCTCTCTCTCTCTGGGGGTTTCTACATCTATCTAACTATCTACAGCAGGGATGGGGAACCTCAGGCCCAGGGGCCGTATAACACCCCCGGAATCATTTGGTCTGGGCCTCTAAGCTTTTTTCTGCTATCCTCATTTAGTTAGCAGGGTGCCTAGAATGGCACCCTGCAGCCAGAATCTATGCAGTAGTGCCACCTGGAGCGTCCTTAGGATGCTTCAGACGGTCACACCGCTGCCCTTACAGCTCCACGGAGCATCCTCAGGATGCTCCGGGCATTGCTGTAATCCCCGGCCATTGTGGCCCTGCCCCTGTTTGACATCACATGGAGGGGGCATGGCCTGCATCAGGCCCGCAATTAATATTATATATATCAAAATGGCCCTTAGCAGAAAAAAGGTTCCCCACCCCTGATCTACAGTCTCTCACTCTCTGGGTTTTTTTTCTACATCTATCTATCTGTCTATCTATCTGTCTATCTATCTATCTATCTATCTATCTATCTATCTATCTATCTATCTATCTATCTATCTATCTATCTACAGTTTCTCACTCTCTGGGGGGATTCTATATCTATCTAACTACAGTATCTACAGTCTCTCACTCTCTGGGTTTTTTCTACATCTATTTATCTATCTATATATCTATCTATCTATCTATCTATCTATCTATCTATCTATCTATCTATCTATCTACAGTTTCTCACTCTCTGGGGGGTTTCTACATCTATCTACATTATATCAATCTCTGGGGGGGTTCTACATCTGTCTGTCTGTCTGTCTATCTATCTATCTATCTATCTATCTATCTATCTATCTATCTATCTATCTCTCTATCTACAGTTTTTAACTCTCTGGGTAGTTTCTACACCTCCACCATTTGGGTCTCAAGGTCCTTGCAAGGGCAGTAAGGCCCTTTGGACCTTGTTGGATGTTGCCCTATTGTTGCTGGTTGCAAAGGGGCCACCATAAAGCTTCAGGGCCCCAAAAATGTAAATCCGCCACTGCCTTTCACACTACAAGCAGTAACTCGGGTTTTTGCACATGAATGTGCAGCAACACGGGTTACTGTGCAGTGAAAGGGCCAGGTTGAAATAAGCTGGGTGGACTCTGCATTTCAACCTGGTAATGACAAGGGTTTAACACGGTTTCAACCCGGCTCATAATGCAGTGTGAATGGGTAAACCTGGGTCGATGCGATTCGGGTCCCGTTCACAGTATAGGAAGAGCCAACACTCGGAGATGATCTCATCTCCAAGAACCGACTCAGAACGTGATGGCAGTGACGTCATTAACCTGGCAATAAGCCGGGTCGGGCCGCTAGTCTGAAAGGGGTCTCAGCCGGGTCGCTCCCGGGATGGACGCATGAACAAAATCCCGGGCGGGACCCGGCATTACGATGTAAAAGGGGTATAAGTAATGCAATAAACAACCCTTTCTCCAGTGTCTTAGCTGGAGAAGCGGATTATGATCACTTCTTCCAATTTAATACCAACGAAAGTGCAAATAAATCACATAAAGCTTTTATTAAAAGCTGGATAACTGCCAAGGGTCTTTTTTGGAAATGTACCAGTTTACTGAGACCATAAAATAGAAAGGGGGAAACTTGGAAAAACCTAAATTAAAATTTGAATTGGGTATGCTGCTCAGGGTATGGTCTAAGCAGATTGTGGTTTATGGGTTGATATGACTCTCTCTTCCAGTCAGTAATGCTGGTTGAACTATGTGTAACTGCACTGTGGTACTACATGAAATGTTTTCCCATTTATCTAATGTAGCTATTAATAGAAGAATGTTTAAAAAAATATAAACTCACTATCCGTTGAAGATGCACAATTACCTATTTATTTCATAATAACAATATGTATACTTTCGTACTTAACTATTAAATAAAGATTCCAGACAACAGGAGTCGGTATTTAAGATTTGGTAAACATTTTTTTACATTTTTGATAAATGAATTAATGTTAGTATGGTGGCAGACAAAAAAACGGATGACATACAAGACATCCATAAAGTATGCAACTCAATCATTGGTGTTCAACTCTCCTACAAAATAGCACACCCAGACGGAATTTACCTATATCAACAGATGTGGAGAGCACAACCAACTAATAACCATAACCACTTACCGAAAAGCCATTATATCTGAGACTAACAAAAAAAAGCATCCTCAAAGGATTAGAAGGGCGCTATCCCCAGAAGGCAAGAGGAAGTGCTGCTCAACTGCAGATACTAATATCAGAACCTAAGCCACACTATCATGCCATAGGATAAGACTTAAAGCAAAATCAAATAACCAAAAGCGGTATGACATATATCTGTCCTTATATTTCCTTGTGCTCGGCACAGCTGGATGAAATACACGGCGGCAAGGGGCCGTCGCCCAGGGGCCCACATACATTATAGGACCCCCACACTTAGCTACATCACCAAGGAGGGCATTATGGTAAATGTCAGGGGTGGCCAAACTCAATCCTCGAGATCTACCAACAGTTCCTGTTTTTCAGGTCACCCAGCAGGTGCACAAATGTAGTCATTACTCACTGACACATTTTGAAAGATCCACAGGTGGAGCTAATTATTTCACTTGTGATTCTGTGAGGAGACCTGGAAAAGGTGAACTGTTGGTAGATCTCGAGGACTGAGTTTGGCCACCCCTGGTATATGTGAACTGGGGTTTCTGTGTGGCATAATGTAGACTGGGGGCACTACAGTGTGTTTAACACATTTCTGGTGCTGGTAGTGCTAAAACATAATCCTTATTAATAACATCGCTAACATATCATATTGACAATTTATTGGTAGTTGCCCTGGGGCCCACAGACCTTAATCTGACCCTGGTGCAAAGCATTGTTAAGCACATAGGGGCTCATAGAGTCAGACATATCTTTTTACTCAGTCGCATGCAATTAGTGAATTTTAGCGTACAGCGCATGTGCAGAAGTAATTTTTTGCTGGATCTTGCTTTGCGTGAGATGTGCGTTTCGGGTGAGAACTGGACTGTGACAAAGTGATTGCACAGGCATCCTAGAGGGTTGGGTATGGGATCCCGGCAGTTGGGATGCCGCCAGTCAGAATACCGACAGCGGCATAGCGACAGTCAGAAATCCCGACACCATCAGGTAAGTACCCTAACGCTAACCCTTACCCCTAACCCTCCCCCCTAGTGCCTAAACCTAACCTCCCCCTCCCCGCACCCTAAACCTAACCCTCCCCCTTAGTGCCTAACCCTGTGATGTTCTGGTTTTGTTGTGGGCCCGGGGTGGTGATAGGAGCAAACACAGAAGCAGATTTAAAACAAAACGTGGAACTTTTAATAAGTGGTTTGGCAGACATGAACAATGGAAGAAAATAAAGTCCAGGGATGGCACTAAAGTGCAAATGGGAACAGAGGTGAAGCAATGAGTAAAAGTCCAGGTAGTGGCAGATAGGAGCAGTCCAGTAATCCGGGTCTTGTGAGGCTGTAATGAATTGCAGGTTGAAGTGAATTGCAGGCTGTAGTGAATTGCAGGCTGAAGTGAATTGATAATGTCCAGGGGATTAGCAAGTGGAGGTAGGGTGCAGGGTAACAGCTGACACAGGTACTCAGGCAAGGGAGAGGCAATAGGAGGAGGCAGAGGATTCCAGCAGGGTATTGAGCAGGTCAGGTAAGCAGGCTAAGTCAAAGATCCAATAGGCAGTAAGTGAGCACAGGAACTCTCTCTCAGCATGGGCTGAGAAACATGTTGCACTGGCAATTAAAGAGAGCACTCAACTCCCTTAAATACCCAGTGCTCCGCTATGACAGGCCAGAGAGAGCATGTGACCCACCAGGATAGGGCGATTAGATCACATGGCTAGAGGCGGCGCCCATGCTGGAGTGGACGGAAACACCGCCAGACCAAACAAGCCTAGAGTGACAACATGCCCGCACAGGATCACACACAACCAATGCTCCCCGCTAGGCACCAGCACCACTGCCAGACGTCCCCCGCCATAGTGACCTCACAGGTAGTACTCGCCAACCGCTATGCCGAGAAACCCTGGTCATGACAGTACCCCAACCCCCCTTATGGGTGGCCTCAGGACACTCACCAGGCTTCTTAGGGTGTGTAGAATGGAATCTTCTGATGAGTGCGGGAGCATGAATGTCCCGGGCATCGGTCCAGCAGCGTTCTTCCGGGTCGTAATCCTTCCGATCTAGAAGGCACTGCAAATGGCCCCTGAGGACATGAGAATCCAGGATTTGGAAGACCTCGAACTCCACACCTCTTTCTGTCTGGATACGAGGGGAAACAGGGAGGACCTTCAGGAACTTATTCAGAATCAAAGGTTTGAGAAGGGAGATGTGAAGAGAGTTTGTAACTCTTAAGTAAGAGGGGAGCTGAAGGCTATAAACCACAGGATTGCTGATTTCTGTGATGGAGAAGGGTCCAATGTAACGTGAGGCAAACTTCATGGATGGAACTCTGAGGCGTAGGTTCCGAGTGGACAACCAAACCTGGTCTTCAACTTTCATGCAAGGTACCTTCCTTCACCTCCTGTCTGCTTGTAGTTTGTAGCACGAGGACGTCTTCTCCAAATCAATGCGCACTTGAGCCCATATGGACGCAAACCTCTGTACTGTATCCTCCACGGCTGGAACATTGAAAGCTGACAGGCTCCGAAACTCAGGTATTCGAGGGTGAAGACTGTAAACCACCTGAAAAGGAGTTAGATTCGTAGAGGAATGATATGAGGCATTGTGCGCAAATTCGGCCCAAGGCAATAACTCAGATCAGTTGTCTTGGGATGATGACATGAATATTCTCAGAAAAGTCTCAAGGTCCTGATTGACTCTTTCTGTGGATCCATTACTCTGTTGGTGGTAGGCTGTAGAAAAATTGAGTTTCACTTGTAGGACGGAACATAAGGCTCTCCAAAACTTTGCCACAAATTGAGCACCACGATCAGAGACTATTTCCGTAGGGAGTCCATGAAGGCGGAATATGTGCTGGACAAACAAATGAGCCAATTCAGGGGCTGTGGGCAATTTCTTCAGAGGAACGTAATGGACCATCTTCGAAAATTGATCCACCACGACCCAGATGGTGGTGTAACCCTCAGGACTTGGTAAGTCCATTACAAAGTCCATGGAGAGATGCGTCCATGGACGTGAAGGAATAGGTAGAGGCAACAGTTCACCAGCTGGAGCGTGACGTGAGGATCTGTGCTGGGCACAGGAGGTACATGATGAGATAAACTCCAATACGTCAGTTTTCATCAAGGGCCACCAGTAGGACCTTTTTGAAAGTTCCAGAGTCTTCCGAGTACCAGAATGTCCTGTGAAGCATGAGGAGTGAGCCCACGTGAGCAGCTGCTTCCTTAACTCTGGGACCACAAAGGTTCTCCCAGTAGGAGGCTGTAACTGTATGGTTGCAAACACTCTTGATTCCAGCACAGGAGTACTGCGAGAGATTTTGATATTGTTGTCACAGGAAAATGATCTAGACAGAGCATCTGCTTTCTGGTTGAGAGCTCCAGAGCGAAAGGTCAGAGTAAAATGGAATCGAGCAAAGAATATTGCCCATCGGGCCAGACGAGAACTTACACACTGAAGATTTTAGAGGAGAGGAGGTTTCTATGGTCGGTGAAGACAGTGAAAGGGAATTTAGCCCCCTCCAACAGGTATCGCCACTCTTTAAGTGCCCGCTTAACTGCCAAAGGTTCTTGTTCTCCTATAGCATAGTTCTTTTCAGCTGGAGAAAACTTCTTGGAGAAGAAGTCACAAGGGTGTACTCGGTTATCCTCATACCGTTGAGACAGAACTGCTCCCACCACCTCCGATGATGCATCTACCTCCAAAAAAAGGTCTATCCAGGTCTGGTTGTCTTAACACTGGAGCAGTGATAAAAGCTTGTTTCAAAAGCTGGAAGGCTGTCTCAGCTTCAGGAGTCCATAGAGCAGGGTTAGCGCCTTTACGAGTCAATGCTGTGATGGGGGCCATCAGAGATGAAAATCCTTTGATAAAGCATCTATAGTAATTGGCGAATCCGAGCAGTCTTTGGATGGCTTTCAATGTCTGGGGTCGGGACCAATCTAGAATCGCCTGGACCTTTTTGGGATCCATCTCCAGGCTGGAGCCGGAGATGACATAACCAAGGAATGGCGCACTGAGTACACTGAAGACACATTTCTATAGTTTACAGTAGAGATGGTTCCTTCTCAAACGAGACAGCACTTCCTTCACATGTTTATGGTGTTCTTCTAGAGAAGAGGAAAAAATCAGTATATCGCTCAGGAAAAACAACTACGGAGACATACAACAAATCCCGGAAAATCTCATTGATGAAGCCTTGAAAGACAGCAGGAGCATTGCATAAGCCGAAGGGCATCACAAGATATTCAAAGTGACCGTCTCTGGTATTAAAAGTGGTTTTCCACTCATCTCCCGCACGGATAAGAATAAGATTATAAGCCCCTCGTAGATCTAATTTAGAGAAAATGATGGATCCCTTGACCCTGTCGAACAGCTCTGTAATCAACGGAAGAGGGTATCGATTCTTGACTGTTATGTCATTAAGGCCTCGATAATCTATACATGGCCTTAACCCACCATCCTTTATCCCAACGAAAAAGAATCCGGCACCAGCAGGAGATGTAGAAGGACGAATTAACCCTTTCTCTAAATTCTCCTGGATGTATTCAGACATTGCTTGGGTCTCTGGCAAGGATAGAGGATAGGTGCTACCTCGAGGAGGCATCTTATCAGGCCACAAATCGATGGGGCAATACCATTACCTGTGAGGAGGTAAGACATTAGCTTGTTGTTCAGAAAAAACATCAGCAAACAGTTGATACTCCTTGGGGATAGCTGGGGGTACTAACGAGACTGCAGGGGTAACTATAGTTGCATTAGAGGTAGACAAAGAAGTTTGCAGATTATCCTGTCGTTTAGACATCTCTTGAAGAAACTGAGCCATTTGATGCTGCATAGTTTCCAAGTTTTCCAAATGACCTGCAATACACCGAAATAAATCTGTTCCAGACTCCTCTCCCGTGGCTGGGTCCATGGGGCCAGTGCAATCTGTGATGTTCTGGTTTTGTTGTGGGTCTGGGGTGGTGATAGGAGCAAACACAGAAGCAGATTTAAAACAAAACGTGGAACTTTTAATAAGTGGTTTGGCAGACATGAACAATGGAAGAAAATAAAGTCCAGGGATGGCACTAAAGTGCAAATGGGAACTGAGGTGAAGCAATGAGTAAAAGTCCAGGTAGTGGCAGATAGGAGCAGTCCAATAATCTGGGTCTCGTGAGGCTGTAATGAATTGCAGGTTGAAATGAATTGCAGGCTGTAGCGAATGGCAGGCTGAAGTGAATTGCAGGCTGAAGTGAATTGATAATGTCCAGAGGATTAGCAAGTGGTGGTAGGGTGCAGGGTAACAGCTGACAGAGGTACTCAGGCAAGGGAGAGGCAATAGGAGGAGGCAGAGGATTCCAGCATGGTATTGAGCAGGTCAGGTAAGCAGGCTAAGGCAAAGATCCAACAGGCAGTAAGTAAGCACAGGAACTCTCTCCCAGTGGCGGATGAGAAACGTTGCACTGGCAATGAAAGAGAGCTCTCAACTCCCTTAAATAACCAGTGCTCCGCTGTGACAGGCCAGAGAGAGCATGTGACCCACCAGGATAGGGCGATTAGATCACATTGCTAGAAGCCATATGGCGGCGCCCTTGCTGGAGTGTACGGAAACACCACCAGACCAAACAAGCCCAGAGTGACAACATGCCCGCACAGGATCACGCACAACCAATGCTCCCAGCCAGGCACCAGCACCACTGCCAGAGGTCCCCCACCATAACGACCTCACAGGTAATACCCGCCAACCGCTATGCTGAGAAACCCTGAATGTGACAGTCCCTAACCCTCACCATAGTGCCTAACCCCTAACCCTCAACCTAACCCCAGATACTTACCTTCGGGATGCCACAGTTGGGATACTGGAGCCGGGATCCTGACCCCATCAGGATTCCAGCACCGGTATTTTGGCCATTGGCATCCTGCTCACCGGGATGCTGACTACCTCCCATCCTAGATGTCATCTCTTCTGCCCTTTATAAATGGCTTGATTACATCAGCTTTTAACCTGCAATATTCTTTTTTTTCCATAATATATTCTAATACATTGTTGACACATAAATTAGTCAACTTAAAATGTACAGTAAGATGAACAATGTTTAAAACAATTCTGAATCCCGATAGACGTCTTCCCGAACGAAGGTAAGCCGGCCTGTCTTAGGTGTTAGCAGTGTGGGGGGGGGTTAGGTTTAAGCACCCCCGGTGGGACTTAGGGTTAGGCATGTCACCTTGTGCACAGCCAGGGGCAGGGAGAGCCGGGCAGCGTCTGAGCTGTCTGCTGAAGGTGCTCAGCGCTGCCCGGTATTAAAAAAAAAAGCATGGGCTGGCTAATCCCAAAATCCCGGGGTTGGAAGCTCCAATCCCAGGATTCAAGCCTGTCCAATTTTAGGCCAAAAGATTGGGATCAGCGGGATCCTGGGATTGGCCACCCTAATTCTAAGTTATTCTTGCTCGGGGTGGCAGCAGGCAGGTGTGAGTGCATCTTCACGCACAGTGAGACAAAGAATTTAGGAGGATGGCCTGGTGTCAAGAAGGGCAGCATAGAAGCCACTTCTCTCCAGAAAAACATCAGGTACAGACTGATATTCTGCAAAAGCTACAGGGATTGGACTGCTGAGGACTGGGGAAGAGTTATTTTCTCTGATGAATCCCCTTTCAGATTGTTTGGGGCATCTGGAAAAATGCTTCTCCGGGAAAAGACAGTAAAGCATCCTGAGACCATTCATGTGTGGGATTGCTTCTCAGCCGAGGGAGTGGGCTCGCTCACAATTTTGCCTAAGAACATAGCCATGAATAAAGAATGGTACCAAAACATCCTCCAAGAGCAACTTCTCCCAACCATCCAAGAACAGTTTGGTGACGAATAATGCCTTTTCCAGCATGACGGAGTACCTTGCCATAAGGCAAAAGTGATAACTAAGTGGCTCAGGGAACAAAACATCGACATTTTGGGGCCATGGCCAGGAAACTCCCCAGACCTTAATCCCATTGAGAACTTGTGGTCAATCCCCAAGAGGCGGGTGGACAAACAAAAAACCCACAAATCTGACAAACTCCAAGCATTGATTAGGCAAGAATGGGCGGCCATCAGTCAGTATGTGGCCCAGAATTTGATTGACAGCATGCCAGGGCGAATTGCATAGGTCTTGAAAAAGAAGGGTCAACACTGCAAATATTGACTCTTTGCATAAACTTAATGCAATTGTCAATAAAAGCCTTTGACACTTATGAAATGCTTGTAATTTACTTCAGTATACCATAGTAACATCTAACAAAAAGGTCTAAAAACACTGAAGCAGCAATCTTTGTGAAAACCAATACTTGTGTAATTCTCAAAACTTTTGGCCATGGCTGTATACCGGCACTTTAAGCACTGAGCCGCCCCCTGGAACATCTGGAGAGGCATATGGAGAAGGCGCTGCTGCTGCCTTCTCCATATGCCGGCCGGGTGCCGTCCGAGATTCTGTTACCAGCGGGCGCCCGGCGGCTCCTTCCCTGCAGCTGGACGCCGGACCTCGCTACTGAGCTCCGTCTTCCGGCTCCTGCAGTGGGTTTTGGGAGAGACATCAGTGCAGAGTGAGGGGCGATTGGGAGGCAGCAGGCGCCTGAGCGGGGCCTCAGGTAAGTTCTGTTTGTATGTTTGTTTGTTTGTTTGCATGTATGTCATTATGTGTAAGGGGCACTACTGCAAGGGGCACTACTACTATTGTGAGCAATGTATAGGGCTCTACTTCAAGGGGCACTACTACAGTTGTGGGCAGTGTAAAGAGGACACTACTACCATTGTGGGCAATGTATAGAGACACTACTAGAAGGGGCACTACTATTGTGGGCAATGTTTAAGGGGCACTACTACAAGGGGCACTACTACGGTGGCCAATTTATAGGGGGCCCTACTACTATTGTGGGCAATGTATAGGGAGCACTACAACAAGGGGCATTACTACTATGGTGGGAAATGTATAGGGGGCACTACTGCAAGGGGCACTTCTACTATTGTGGACAATGTATAGGGGGCACTACTACAAGGGGCACTACTACTGTGGGCAATGTATGGAGGGCACTACTGTGGGCAATGTATAGGGGGCACTACTACAAGGGGTACTACTACTGTGGGCATTGTATAAGGGACACTACTACTGTGGGCATTGCATAGGGGACACTGTTACTGTGAACAGTCTTTAAGGAGCACTACTACTGTGGGCATTGCATAAGGAGCACTACTACTCTACCCAGAATTCAAGAGACTATACCGGCATTTGATAATAAGTTATAACCGGCCATACAAATTACAGTAATCTACCCTGGAAGTGTTGGTTCCACAATGGAGCACATAAATCTCTGAGTATAAAAACGAATAGAACAAACAAACAAGGGCGCATCAGAAAACACTAATTAGCCAATTAAAGCAGAATACAAAACTGATGATATAATAAGCGACCCAAAGCAAAAAAATTGGCAATAGCCTAGAAGGCCAGGGCGGCTAAATAAGCAAACTTAAGTATCACATAGTAGGGCTGAATTCAATCAGGTGCGAAAAGTTGTGTTTGTCGAAAAGCATTCGCCGGTGCAAACTTTTTGTGCATATGTGTGTATTGCGCTATCCAATTGCCAACTCCATAGGCAGAAACCGGCAAAAAGCCTTCACCATCTCAGAGGCAGGTGATAAAATGTGCAAAATATCTATTTTTGGCTAAAAATGTGGGAATTTGCGGCCTGATTCAGTAAGCATAGCAACTTCGATTGCAATAGCGATTATGCACGCAGTTCAACTGCGATAGCATGCAAATCCATTGCGATCACTATGCCACCGCAGAACTACATAAAGACGCCCATTTTACCTTACACACATCCGTAATGTTTAGCACGACTGCGAGAACATCGATACAATCGAGTACCATCGCAGCCTCACGCACACTTGCACAAGCTCTGACCTTGCTCAGAAATTGCTAACTTCAGCGCACGCTATCAGGAATCAGGCTGCGTAGGGCATCGCAGTGGATAATTTATGCACGCCCATGCAATGCGATTGCGTGTGTATTAGCAGCTGAGCTCTTTGCTGAATTAGACCCTTGATTAAGAACCCTTTGGTCACCCCCCCCCTCCCCCCTTATGACTAATTAGGCAAAAAAATATTAAAATTGGCTTAATTCCCCCTAATGATGATATGTAATTTTTTGGGTGAAAATGTATAAAGTGTTGGATAATGGGTATAGACACAAACATATACTAGCACCCATTTTAATGTTCCCCCCAATTTAACTACAGCAATTATTTTTCCAAAAGAAATTGCTTTATATAATTTTTTTAAACTTATGTAAATTTGCATATAACAGCCATTTGACTCACTTTAAGAAGCCAAAATACTTTTATTAGGGCTATTAATACACTTTTATTTTGATTTCCTATGTCAATTGTGCTTTTTATGGGGTACAGACTGATTTCCCCAAGATGTGCTGTACTTTCCTCTATTTTCACTATGCGCATTTTATCACACATATGCATTTTTTGCGTGTTTTGCAATTGTATAGGGCGAAAAGCGGGAGCGCGCATTGAGAAAAAAAGATCTAAACTGGCGAATACGGCGATAACTTCACCACGTGAACGCTTATCGCCAAACGCGATTTTTATTTGCACCTAATTTAATATGGCCCTGAGTATGAAAATACAAAACAAAACGAATCTATATAGAGAAAATAAGATATATATTAAAAAAGTATATGAAAGTAAAATAAAAATTAAGGAAAAACTATAAAACAAACGTAAAATATAAAGACAAAAAAAAAACAAATACCTAATACAAATAGAGCCAACAACCAATTAATTACAAAATCAAATCTAAATCACTATGGTGTCCAAAGAATGGATCCACTTGGCCTCACACTTACATAAAAAAACATGTCACGGCCTCTTGGAGAAACAGGTAAATAATCAATCAATCTGCATCTCCAGGTATAGTGTAGCTCATTCAGACCCGCTCGCTAGATGCATTAGTTCGCTCCCAGCCTATGCAAATCTAATGCACGCCCAGCAGGCGATTGTATGGCAAGGCATTAGCATGCCCACCATGTCTTGGCGTGCGATCACTTTGTGTATGCAAACGCCCACCAGCCATTCATAAGACGCCCACTTGCGCACGTCATCTCCTGGAAGTGCATGAAAACATTAGTACATCGAGCACCATTGGATGTGCTTGCAGCGCTTGAGGTTGTCTATACCTGGCAGCAAGCACTGCAATCACTTCAGTGTGAAATACAACCAGGTGACGTGTACAATGACGCTGCTGTTAATTATGCACATCTCTGAAACGGCGTTGAAACACTCAGGCACATCTGCGTTCGTACCTCTACTCCCCCGTTTCTAGTGGCCAGTCCCTGTTGGCACCCACGCATGGCTTCTCCTGTCACTCATTCAGTTGCGCTGTCTATGCTGGGCGAGCAAGCACTTCCCGATCTTTCGCAGAGGTTCGCGCACACGCATTGCAATACATACACATGCGCAGATTGCAAATATCAGCCAGCTATGAGCGATCGCATCCAAATGAGCGGGTCTGAATCAGCTCCAGTGTCCATAATGTTGTGCTACAGGTATTTCAGAAGATTTGTTAATATATGCTTGGCAAATTGAAGTACAATGGCTTGCCATCCTTTCCTTAAAGCATCTTGTCGTCATGCCCACATGATAGAGACCACATGGACAGGTATCACTGGTGCTATTTTGAGAACTTTTGAATCATAACAAACAAGAGAAACTAAAATTTTCAATGTAATTCTAAAGGCCTTATGCTGGGTACACACTAAACAGATATATCTGCAGATGATGGTTTTTCGTACACCCTGAACAACCATCATCTGTGTTCAGTGTGTAGGAGGGGGCGGGGCAGGGGCGTGTCCACCCTCCTCCCCGCGGCTGCCGCTGCATGTGTATAGACGGTCTGCAGACATATTTGTCCATCGGCTGTGCAGCACAGCCTGTACGATATGTCTGTGAACCACGTCGTTCACAGACATATCGCGGGTACACACTGGCCGACGGGCAGCAGATATATTGGCCGACCAATCGATCGGCCAATATATCTGTCAGTGTGTATGTACCCAGCATTAGACACACTGGGCTCCCTGAGCTCACCATGGTCATAATGTTTATCCTTATCAACTGTCACATGAGCAGGAGAAATGACAAATGTATGCCAACTGGAGAAACCACAGAATTATTAATTCATTAAGGCACTGGTAGCTCCTGGTGTGTATCAGGAGCGGAGGGGACCCATGTGCAGTTTTTTCCCAGGTCCCCTCATCTCTAGCCAGGAACGCACGGAGTAGACTCTAGCGTTGTGCCAGAGTCTACTGTGCATTCGAAGGTCTCCGGGAAAATGGCGCAATGGCCAGTTCCTCTGCAATATTTCTACTGCGCATTTGCAAATCACCAGGTAAATGGCCGCCACATCATTTTCCCTGTGATTTGTGCAGCACTGCTGACGTTGAACTGCGGAGAGGTACATATTAAAGAACTAGAGTGCAGGTTGTGCGGTGTGTGGCCTGTGTGCACCGCACATCCTGCACCCATTATAGATTCGCCACTGGATAGGCCTGCTCACAAGTGACAGAAGCACAGCAGTACCAGGTAGCCCGAGGATAAAAAGGTACAGCAGGGACAGACACACAGAGGAAGAAGAAATGACAGAGAAAAAATAGATGATAAACTTCCCCCAACAGATACTGCATTGCTATAAATAACACCGCCTCCTTAGTCTTTTTAATTCTGACCCAAAAGCACTGTTAGTGGTTCTCCTGACGATGCCCCTACACTTGCTCTATATACTGTGGCTGCAGTTAGCACCAGAGCCTGCCTAATAGTCGCCTAACTAACCGATCACTTTACTGTTAGTTTCCGGGGTCGCCACGCTACGGCACTCTCCATTAGCATGCGCTAATAGAGAGTGCCGGGGAGGGACCCTACAGATCCCTCTCTTGGTACTTTTTGTGGACTGTAACCCACAGGCTACAAAGGCTAATGGTAGCTACCACGGCAATGTACCGAATGCTTTGCATTCTAGAGTTTGGTAAATTTGTCAATAAAGCAGCCCCCATAAATGGTTTTAGCTGCTAGAGCTTGGTACTTCATTTTTTGATAACTCCAACAATTAAGCATCCCCAGTTGTTGCGGATGGAAATGGAGGGACTATGGCAGAAGTCAGAGAGATCTGATGTGTTCCTTCCATCTTAAATGCTGGGGATCATTAATATTTGCACCACCAGTGGCGGATTTTACATAAGGGCTGCAAACTTTCCCCCATACCCCCCAGTAAAATCAGCCACACGCAGGGACTGCCTAGCAGTAGCAGTGACTTCCCATTGGAAGTGCTCCCTGCTAATAACAGCCATACAGGCAGTCCCAGGGGAAGGTGTTTTCACCCCCTGGGACTGCCAGTACAGACTGCGATAGCAGAGAGAGCGCTTCCCATGGGAAAATCACTCCTCTGCTATTGCAGCAGCCCTTACCAGCTTCTAGGGGTTGCAGACAATGCAATCCCTAGAAGTCTAATTTGTGCACATGAACGGGGATGCACTACTGCACATGTGCACAATTACATACCACCAGGCAGACAGGTTAGGAGCCACCACTGCCTCCAACAGACAGATTAAGGAGTATGCAGTATTTAGATCCGTCCCCAGAGACTGTACCCCATGGTGGGTAAGGGAGGACCGCTGTACATGCCCCGTAGGCTTCTTCCTGCTCTGGGGCACATAAAACAGACCCTGGAGCAATGGAGAAAGTCAGTGTACCCCTTCAAGGCTGGCGCCTGGAGGCGACCGCCTTTCATTGTCTCCTGTATTTCCACCCGTTTGGAGGTGTATCTTTTGCACCAAGTATAGGGTATCTGCACTGATGATGATGGACTGTAGCAAACCAATCCTGTATGTATAATTCTGCATATGGACAAATGTATACATTTTTTTCTATGCACATCTCATTTGAGCACTGCGGTCCTGATTCAGAGGTGGATGCACTGCCGATGTCGGATGCAGTGGAGTGATTGTTTGCTACTGAGCAAGTGTCTAAGTCAGGGTCGGCACCAAGGGTCGGGGCACCCTGTGCCGGCTATCTACAGTGCGCCCCAATATTGTGCCCGGCTTCACCGCGCGCTACCGAAATTGGGGGCATGGCCTAATTTCCATAGGTCACGTCCCCTACGTGATGTTATTTGGAGGCGTACCCGCATGGCATGCCTCCAAATAATGTCAAGCTGGGGGAGCCTCACTAGCTGGGCTTCCCCTAGGCCTCTCCCGTCACTGAATGGATGCCATGCATATGCGCCCAGCATCCATTCAGACTCCGGGGTCCGGTCCCAACCTCCGCATTTGACCACCCGTGGGCCACTTCGGCCCATGGGTGGAACAGTGGGACAGTAATGTCCCGCTGAAATCGGAATGTTGGAGAGGGGTGCGCCCTCTATGGGTGGCGCCCCTGTTCGACCGCACTGGTCGAAAACCCCTAGAGCCGGCCCTGGTCGAATGGTGCATACACAGGGTCAGATTTTTCTTCAGCTCTGAACAATAACGATTAAAAAAATCGTTTAATCGTTCATAACAGAAGGAAAATCTGACATATCTGACATGTCTGAACGATGAACGATGTGCGTTCCCGATGGTCAGATAACGATATCTGACATCTGATGTGTTTGCAGTCAGATTTGGACGATATCAATCCTTTTAATGCAGTCAAAAATCGTTGGTCAAATTGTTCATCAAATCGTTGAATCGTTCAATCGTTCATCTGACACATCTGACAAATCTGACCGTGTGTATGCACCATAAGTCACACCGCGCATGCGCCCCGATTGTGTTCGTACAGAGTTGCTGTTGCCCCTGTACATCCAATTTACTTTATCAGGCCAATATAATTTTTTTTGAATCAAAAAGAGAGATCCAATGGCTTTAAAATCAGTATTGAGGGAGTGAAATGATATTAAGGGGTATATTTAACAGTAATTTCTTATCGCCGCATATCGCTGCTTTTGCAATCAAAAACAGTACCTCCCCTGCATACATTCTGTTAAAGCTAAATATTTCTGGGTGTCCTGTATAAACTGCACCAATTGTGTTTAAATATTTTACTGGGCGCACTTGTATTACTGCATTTAGAAGATCTTATTAATGTGTAAGAGAAATTATTTGATTTTGAATCCTTTACCTTCTCTTATTCCCATGAGTGCTGCAACTAAAAAATAGCCTGGAACTTCTTATGGCTTATAAGATATTTGTAATAGTTATTTCTGGGTGCAGAGTCTGCAAAGAATTATGTAACAAAAGTAATAACCTTAATAGATCAATAGAAATATACAGAGAAAAGAACCTTAGTATTAGTGATTTCAGTGTGAATAGTATTCACTTTCTCCTTCTTTAATGTTCTGGTATCTCACAGGATACTTTTTTTTCTGTAAGCTTCCGTCTCCCGATTCCCTGATCTGACAGGAACCACCTATCGTCAATCCGTCAGGGAATAGGGGAAATTCTTCCTGTTAAAAATCCCTGACTTGCCAATCGGTCATCAAGGCACCCTAACATTCCAGGTTTTAGGCACAGGTGACTTAATTAGTGTCTGCAACAGTTTGATCATACCACGTGTGCACAAGGAATGCGATCTTGTCGTGTGGTATGCTGGCGCTGGAATCCTGACACCGGTCAGAATCTCGCCGCTGGTATCCCGACGGCAAGTACTGGGGTTAGGGGGAGGGTTAGGTGTTAGGGTAGGCACTAGGGGGAAGGTTAGGATCAGGCAGTGGGGAGGTAGGGTAGGGGTAGGGAGAGGGTTAGGATACTGACCCTGTATCCTAACTTGTTGGGATGCCGGTATCGGGATTCTGACCGCTGGCATCCCAAGCACTGGCATCAAATACTCAACCCTTTGCACAAGCATGGATATCCTGAAAACCAGGAATTTTGGGGTGCCTTGAGGACCGAGTTTCCGAAACCCTGAATTAAGGGCTCCAACTTCATAAATATACCTATTTTTACACATTTCTAAGGATTCTTAAGGCTTAAGTAAAAGTTAAAAATTGAGCACAAACTTTATTCATAGTCCACTAATCATATGTACAGTACTTCACAAGTTGGTACATTTAACTAATTAACACATTCTATTGTATCAAACAAAATATAAATCTGGCTTTCTTACTGCTTTTAACACAAATTAAATTGTAAAGCACAGAAGGCATTCGCCGTGCACTATTAGGTTTCATTAATAATCTGAATGATATTACTGTAGAACACTTGGCTTAGCAGAATGGAATGCCCTCATTCATTTTAAGCATTGAAGACTAACATGAATGCAAAGCAGAAATGAACAAACCTTGAATGCTTCTCTTGAAAAAAGCTTTGCAGCCCTCACAAGACCAGACTCCGTAGTGGTAGCCAGAAGCATAGTCACTGCAAACCGCACAGAAGTGAGTGTCCCTTTTAGATCCAGGGTTATTTCCCATATGGTTTGTACATTCACCGCCTATAGATTTCCTCTTCATGACTTCCCTGCAAGAAAAGTAATGTTAGGGGAACACAATGCACCCTTATGAAAGAAAATTTTCAATATTCTGTAGATATGCACCAATGCTTTTTCTGAAAGGAAGGCAATGACACAACTAATGTGCTTCTAAGACACAATATACCCTTTTCTCATTACTTGTACTGCTTGGTACCTTTATTTTTCTATCTGGATGTCCCTTTCTTGTCTGTCAAGTGACGACAGATTAAAGCACAGCAGCTACCTACAAAACAACAGGGTTCTCTACAGTCCAAAGTGCAGAACACATGAACTCATCTTGCCAATCTAGGTGCGGTACGTGGTGATTGCTTAAGTACAGGCCGGAGATGGCACCATGGTGCCAATAGCAGTCTGACATAACAGCTACAATGTATCCATTGCTATAGAAGCACTGAGCCATTAATATAACAAGGATACATTTATTTTTTAATGAGAGGTAATTAGGGAGTTAATGTACATGCATAGAGTTATTTGATGTTGGGGCTTCTTAATAATGGGGGTTATGTGGCAATGATTATAAAAAGGTTAATTATATTGAATGGGGTTGTTACAATGATGCTGTAATAACTAATGTTGTTTGAGGAAGGGTTAATTATTGATGAGGGAATAACATTGCAAGGCTTAGTTATTATATGAAGTCACTGATACTCTCTGTATTTTATGGCTGTCACTGATGCTCTCTGTATTGTATGGCAGTCACTGTGATGCTTTATGCATTATATGGTGGTCACTATGATGTTCTCTGCATTATATTGTGGTCACTGATTTTTCTGTTTTATATGCCAGTGATGCTATCTGCATTATATGGCAGTCATTGTGATGTTCTCTGTAATTTAAGGTGGTCACTGTGATGTTCTCTGCAATATAAGGTGGTCACTGTGATGTTCTCTGTATTAGATGACAGTACTCTGTGGTGGGTGAGGTAGTGTAATACAAGTAGCAATATTTACCTTAGAGTCTTGAGACATTGGAGTTTGCTTGCTCTATTTAAAAGCGAAGACATTCCAGAGCCACAGAATAAATGCAGCAGGTGCTGGTACCTTAATGTAATTTGTTTGCCTTCACCCAACAAACACTTCAGTCTCTACAATGTTAGAATCTGTATTCAAGTAAGCCAAGGTTGACAACTATCTAGTTTGGTGGGAAGCACTGTGCTGAGTCTTTGCCCAGATTCACAGAATGCCCAGCTTCACACCTACTGACCCCTCCGCCTTGCACGCTGGACGGCGGCACCAGTCGCACAGCCCACACAATAGTCCTGTTTGGAAGACATGTCACATTGTAATTCAATTTTATGTATAATTCAATTTGTTTATGTACTTTGTAAGGTGCTGCGGAACACTTGTGGCGCCATATAAATAAATAAATAATAATAATAATAATAATAATAATCTTGTCTCTCTGTATTCATTTGAAAGTATAAAGTTATAAATTCTTTTTAATGAGTTGCAGCCAGACTAACCATGAGCTCCAAATATTTCTCATATTGGTTAGACCCATCATAAAAATGTTCTTCAAACCTTGGCTACTGCATGCTGCCAGGACTCGGGTGAGCTGCTGAGGATATAGTTGCCAATATGTCATTGCTACATTTAAAAGAGCAAATAAAAAAGTTCTCAGGTACTATGTTAGTAAATATGAAAATAAAGTGCTATAAGAAAAAAAAGCACTACATATTACAACTAATACATTAAAAATAGATTTTTACTCATTAATCAAAATTACAACATAAAAATTCTCCCTCGATCAAGTAGACTGATACATATATTATATCATTAAAAAAAATGCTTTTTAAACATTTCAAAATCTTTTAAGACAATTGAGGTATTGAAAAAAATGGTTAAGATCAGAATCCAATGTTTTTTTCCATTTAAGGTCCAGGTTATTGAGTTTTTGGTGGTGCCGACAAACTCAGATGCTGTCATCAAACTAAGGGTTCTATTTACTAAGCAGTGTTAGGAGACAGAGTGAAAAGTGATAAGGTACCAGCCAATCAACTCCTAATTGTAATTTTTCAAACACAGCCTGTGAGATGACAGTTAGGAGCTGATTGGCTGGCACCTTATCACTTTTCAGTCTGTCTTCTAACACTGCTTAGTAAATAGACCCCTAAACCTTTTATTGTTACTAATGCTATCAATAAATGTTAATTGGTATTTCTGGTGCACAGGGCCGGATTAAGACTTGTGGGGGCCCCGGGACTACTAAATTGTGTGGGCCCCAACCAATCAAATTGACGCTAATCGCCTGTTGCCACTTCTATGCCACTGCATGATAGTATGACACATGGCAGATGGCATTTGTAAGGAGCTTTGGGGGCAGTAGAGCATCTGGCAGGGAGGGTGGTCTCTGGGCAGCCAGCTGCAATCTTGCAATGCAAGGTTGCCGGCTGGAACCCCCCGTCACAGCCGCAATGGGCAGCGGAGTGCAGAACGCACACACACATACAAGGATGGGGCCAGGAACAGGTGAGTTACCTGTCAGGATCCCAGTGAGTGGTGCGCATCGCGCCATCGGCTGCCATCATCCTTCTGCTGGAGGTGCTGTCACTGGCCCGGCTTTTACAGAGGAGCAGCAAGCAGCCTGAGCTGGTAGAGCAGGGAGCCAGGCATGCGAGCAGAGCGCCGAGGAGCACATCCACTCCGCCTGAGGGAAAGCCGAAGTGGATCACGGACTGGAAGGTAAGTAGGGGAAGGGTCCGACTTTGCAGTCAGCTGTGCTTGCAGAAGCCGGACGGGCAAGGGAGGTGGCAGAGTGGGCCAGGTAGGGGCAATGTGTGGGGGCCCCCAGTGTGTGGGGTCCCTGGACGACCGCCTCATTCGCCCTACCTATAATTCGGCCCTGCTGGTGCAGGGCACAGGATAGAAATTTACCTAGTTTGTTTCCCTCTATATAGCACTTTCCAATCACCATAGCTAAAGCTTAGTGATTATATCTATTAGGGGTCTATTCACCAACACTTAATTTTTACACAAGCAGGTGAAAATGAACATTTTCACCTGCAATTGTAGAAATTAAGAGGTATATTTACTAAAGTGAGAGTTTTTAGAAGTGTAGATGTTGCCTATAGCAACCAATCAGATTTTAGCTATTATCTTCTAGAAGGTGCTAGAGAAATGTCAATTTAAGAATCTGATTGGTTGCTATGGGCAACATCTTTATTTCTAAAAGCCAGCAAGAAAAGCAGATATCTCCTGGAATGGCCACTGTCCTCATACACTAGTATCACGGATATCTCCTGCTTACCTTTCTCTCCTGGAATGGCCTACTGTCCCCATACACTAGTATGGGGACAGAATTCATGAAGTGCCGAAAATATAAGATTCAGATGGCGTTTGCTCCTGCTCGCTGCGAGCAACCCGTTCCTTCCCTATGGGAAGGAGGTCCGGGTTGCAAAGAGGGATCCTTCCGCTGGACGTCGGGGCTCTTGTGCACATGCGCGACCTGTAGGTCACGCATACGCACTTGGCTCACTGCTCCGAAAGGAGCAGTGAAAAGTTCTGTGGAGACAGCTGATTTTCGGATCAGCTGTCTCCGTTTGGACCCTAATAATTAACATAATGAATAGACCTCTTATGACTCGTACACACGGGTCGATCAGACAACGATCAGATATTGTTGTCTGATCATCCTGCATGTGCTGCATGTTCGAAATCGAACATCCAGTAACATGCACCAACCCCTTAACAACTTAACGATCCCTAGAACAAACTGGCTAACCTGGTTGATATCAACCAAGTTGGCCTGCATGCATGGGTGATGGTCGATATCGATATCGACCATATGTGCCCACGCATCGACTATCATTTGGTTGTTAGAGGGGTTGAAAAAAAGAACAATAAAAACGATCAAACGAAAACGATATCGTTATCGTTTATATCGTTCTTTTAAGTTGGACCGTGTGTATGCACCATTAGTGTTTTAAATTTATGAAGCAGAACTGATAACTACTAAAAATGCGGGGAGGGTTTGTCTGCATTTCCAGCAGGTGCCTTTTATCTAATTCAGTTTTTTCTCAGATCCTAGGTGTATGGTGTCGCTCTTATATTGCACTTAGGGATGTTCCAGATTATGGGTTGAGAGCATTATTTTCTTAGAAAAGAGCATTATGACAATTGTAAGTTAGTGAGCAATTCAGTTACCAGGACCAACCCAGCTCAAGGGAGAGAGGTACAGAAATAATTAGGTATACAAGGATGTAATCAGTCAGGGGGACATTTATCAAATCTTGGGGATAGATAAAGTGGAGAGAGGAAATGTGTCAACCAATCAGCTTCTACTGTAACTGACATTTTTCTAAAACAGCATCTAAAATGAAAGTTAAAAGCCGATTGGCTGGTACTTTATCTCTCTACACTTTATCTCTCTCCAAGATTTGATAAATCACACTGATAATGTGATATTACCGATCCCAGTAAAGGAGGGCACTGTGAAGGTGATGTTTTTTTTTAGTTACAAAAAATAATCAATTATAAGGGTAGGAGTACAAATAGCAGACATTCCCAAAGTCTCTGATGTGCACACAACATTTATTTATTGAAAGCAGATTAAGAGGAAATTGAATAATCTCTGCACAGACAGTGACTCTCAGACTGTTAGCACTTCATGCAAAGGGAAAGGGGGGAGAAAGAGGGGGAGAAGAAGGTGGAGGATGTCACAGTGAAAGAATACTACCCACCTGCCACTATTCCCAAAGCCTCTTTGCTCACTGCACTATGGGCCTGATTCAGAGCCGCTCGTAAGCGGCCGCTCGTTCGCTCCGAGCGATGTTTGCCCAACTGTGCATGCGTACGGGTCATTATACGCATGCGCGAACCAGTCAGTGCGGTCGAAATTCATGTACTCGCAAAATAGCGAATGCCTGATAATTTGAGTGAAAGAAAGAGGCGTATGTGGGTGGTAACAGGGGAAGGTGCTTGAAAACGGGGAGTGGAGATCCGAACGCAGGTCGTGCTTAAAGGTCAAAACGGGCGTTTTATGGGTGTGCATAATTAAAACAGCAGCGTCATTGACCACGTCACTGGGGTATTTTATAGCCAGAACTGCTCGCAAAATTGTGGTAGCAAAAACCAACCACAAGAATAGCGAGCAGTTCATACGCTGGTCGATGTACTCGATTAATCTAATAAATAGAGGACACGACGTAGTATGCGAGCGGCCAGGGGGCGTAGTTTCCCAAAAAACGACCGCAAGTTTTGTACGCTCGTTCAGATCTAGAGGCGTGAACAGACCGCAAAGAACGAATGGTTCATTTGAATAGCCACCCCTATTTTCTGGACGAGCGAGCGCTAATTGTGTCCGGCTCTGAATCAGGCCCCATGTGCCTTGTGACTGTTGCTACCATGATAGTCTGTGACACTGGAAAATCTAAGGAATTGTCAATCATTAATTGCAGTGTTTTTATTGTCATGGGATTGCTGCTTTAATCTTGTTCCAATAATTGGAATACTTTCTTGGTAGGATTCCAAGGTGTTAGGAGCCTTGACTGCAATGCCCACTTGAATGAATTAGCCATGTATAAATTAGCAAAAGTGTATTAAGCACCAGAGGTTTTTATAGAGAGGGTATCTACACTTCTAACTCTTCTTTTTAATCAACTATTACACAGATAAAAATCTCCTAAACACAAAATAACATAAATATAGCAGGCAGAGATAAGGTTTGAACTCCAGTTATACACCTCCAGATTTCCCATTTTGCAAAGGGAAAAAGTGGAAGATCTCTTCTAGAGATTTTTCTAACATGTCCAATATTAAAGCAGATGCCATTGAGATATGGTGTAGTCAATATTTTGCTGATGGCCTCTTGGTTTCGGTTAGGAGAGGAAAAACAAATCACATAATAGTTGATGAGGGGACATCTGAGCTAATTTTCAAGTGCACACAGTAGAAAAACTCTTAAAACAGGGAAGGGTCGTACTTTTTACCCATATAACGTTATAGATGTATGCCCAACTTAGTTAGAAAAAACAAGGCATCATAGGTTACAATAAACATGATGTCAGTGGACACTTGAGTCTCAGTGTGTAGGAGGCCACTATGAAGACAACCCTGTGATATCTGACCTTTAGAATGGGTAAATTTTTGCTCAGTAGACCCAGCTTCACTCCTTGGAGTTTCCATAAGGTACAGAATTCCCTCAACAAATCCCCATCTGGGGAGACAGATGTTTTGGAAAGTCCAAGCTATGGATGAAAGGAGGAAGGTCTTCAGGACCTTGTACAGCATGTATCCTACCTCTCCTGTTAACAAGGATAACACCATCTAAAATGTAAATTGTGTTATTTCTGGCAATCTGTCTGTGGTCATAGTGGACATTGGTGTTGTCACGTGGTCAACACTGCATCTAAATATAGCTGTACCACAGCTTAAGTTCTGAATTTGGAATGGTTTCAAAAGAATCTCTTCGTTAACATGGAAATAACGGGCTTGGCAGGTGACTTCAGGATTTTCAGGTCCTCTGGGACTCAAGCGCTGTTAATACTCCATAGATGATAACTGATGTGGAATTTCTTGCAGTATTTCCTGAAAAAGGACAACAACTGTGCTGTGAAACATAGGAGATTCTAGTGTGCCAGTAATTCCTAATTGATTTCCCCTTCCTCTATTATAATGTCAGTCAGTCATAAGGGTAAGTATTGAAAGCATATGGGCTTTTGGTACCTCTGACATGTTATTTGTATATATTCAGCCCCAGTTAGATGAACGTATTAGGGAGAAATCAGCTTATATGAATGCTATTTCTAATTTCATAGAGTTAGTGACCTTCTCTGTGGGCAAGGCTCTCCTATGGGTGAATACTTCGGGCATCATTTTGGATACATTGTAAGTGATGGTACATTTACCAAATGTTTCAGTGTTTAATGACTCTGGGGCTTCCGTAACAAGGTTGTATCTGTCAACAAAGTGAAAGGGCAACTATATCCCGCCGCAAAAGAGAGATAAAGCTGCCAAACTCCAGTCCGGGTTTATACCCCTTAACCTAAATATAAGTATAATAAATTATTAAGGTGACTAGAATTTTAGCGCTGCTCTCACATATAGATAATCACTCAAAGAAAAAGAAAAAGGAAAACCAATAAATAATGAATATATGAACAATTCCCTTGGTGGGATGATTTCTTCTTTAATTCAATAGGAGGTGTCAAATTGAACACAGGTGTTCTCCATATATGTAAAACAAAGCATGATAACACAACATAATGTAGATAAAATATAATTTAATAATTCCAATGATTCATAGCAAATTTCTTTGAAACATACACACTCTGCTAAAAATTTCTGATGGCTAAAATCATTATAACACAGGTGATGAATGGAGATGTTACCAGAGAAACGTAAAAGTGGAGCATATAGGTGAAATAGAGTTGGAGGCTCCGGAACCTCAAGCTCAGCTGCCTCAATCATGGCTGTCCAGTAGTTTCTCCAACCCAAATGTCAAAAGGTCCTTCTGTCACAGGCCAACGCGTATCGAGCCACGGTCTTCTTCAGGGAAGTGTTCATATATTCATTATTTATTGTTTTATCTTTTACTTTTTCTTGACATTGAGTGAATATCTACTGTATATGTGAGAGCAGCACTAAAATTATAGTCACCTTAATAAGGTTGTGTCTGTGAATTTCTACAAAGTGGGTAGCTGGAATGCCCGATGCCTTATATTGTGCTGGGTATTTTTCCTGTTTAGAATCAATTCTGAGCAAAATCTGTGGAGTGCCAGCATGGTTGGTGAGAAATGTGCACAGCCGAACGTCGCAGCAATGTCTTGCAGAACATTAGTCATTATTGGGTTCCTTTTGAATTATATTCTTTGAAACTTGTAATAGTCAAACTAAAGGGGCCAATCCATTAGCAGATACATTTCAATGATAAACGATATATCGTTCAGTCGTTCAATTGATCTGTCATGGATAGGCCCTGAACGATGACAGATGCGCACTCCCGCGGCCAACAAATTGTGTCTTTCGTCTCTCCAACATGTTGGTCAATTTTCGCTTATCACTGACAGATATTAGATATATCTGTCAGTTTATAAGCGGTGAACAACGAACGATATTTTTAATGAAAATTAATAGAAACATAAAAAAATCCACTCCCTGAATGATGTCATGCAATATTGTTCGTCGTTCGTCGTTCGCAAAAATCTGTCATGTACATGACAGATATCTGTCAGCGCAGCCCCAGGAATTTTCAAGGGATAAATATTTTGTCTTTCGTCGTAGAAAAAGATCTGCTAATGGATAGGCCCCTTAACACGATTGGTTACTTGTCAAATGATTTTCTGTCATGTAGTCCTGAATAATTTCACTTCTGTAGAAATAATATTCCTCATACCCTTACATGTGAAGGAGTACACCGGTGATGGTACTGGCAAACCTCTTTTTTATGCTGAGATACAATAAGTACATAAGGATTTGGATGCCCACAATGAAAGAGGGGGGAGGGGTGTTCTCAAAATTTTTTAAAACTGTTAACTTGGCAATAAACAACATCTGCTCCTTCATTACCCCAGCAAAAATAGAAGTAACAGATGAGAAATATTTGTTCTTCAATGTCTGCTAAAAATATTAATAACAGCCATAGCCTGGCAGAGCCTAGAATTGCAGCATTTAAAAACTTAGGGGTCTATTTACTAAGCCTTGGATGGAGATAAGGTACCAGCCAGGGGCTGGCTGGCAACTTTTAGCCTGGGGGGCAAATGCAGGCAGGTGGCCCTGGCAGAGGAGTAGCGTGTAGCCAGGGTGCCCGGAGCATGTGCATACTTAGGTGCCCCCCCCTCAAGTGTTCCAGGGAGGAGGCGGGTCCATATGGAATTAATGTAAAGTAAAAATAAAGATATGGGGCAGCCCCCTGTAGTGGTGCCCATATGCAGTGCCCCCTGTGCCCCAGGAAAGGACCCCCTTATACAGGCCACCAGTAGTGATCCTCCTTTGCAGTGTCCCTTATACAGTTCAAAACCAATATTATTGTCAGTTATATCTGTCACAATAATTTGATGTGAATATTTATTTCAGCTTGAGGGGCCTATTCATCAATACTAAAATAACGTTTTTAAGGACAGTTTCCTTAATTACCATTAGTTTAGTATTCATGAACACACTTAGCACAGGAGATATCACTGATATCTCCTTGCTAAGTCTCCCTGCGTTAATTAGCACACTCCCCATACATTAGTACATTAGTATGGGGATATGGAAATTGTGCTATTCATCGAATTCCGAAAATATGTTGGAGCTACTATCCACCACTATGAGGTGGCGAATAGCAGGTGACACCTGCTTCCAGCGTGTGCAGGTCCCCCGGCGTCTTCCTCCGGCGCTCTGGTCTCTCCTCTGGTTCCGTCTGCTATGCTGTCATGTGTTCTCCCAGGGAGTACACATGACAGCATAGCAGACGGAGCCAGAGGCTGCTGCGCGGGCAGGTAAGTGCGGGACGGGGGGAGGTGAGCGGAGGAGGGAGGGGGGGCAGGTGAGCAGAGGGGGGGAAACAAAATTACCGCATCTGTACATAGTGCTGTGCATGCGCTGGTTATACGTATGTAACATCGCATGCGCAGCATGGATTCCAGCTGCAGTAAGTTAGAGTAGAGAGGGATAACTATCGATTTCCCGAAAAGCTGTCATCGCAAAAATGGCAGCTTTTCGGAATAGATACTTATGGAGAGGAGGAATGATGAATTCCTCCGGCAGGGGCATCTCTTCCTATTGGCCTGGATGGCCCTCGCCAAGGGCGCCGGCTGAGGGGGGGTGCCGTTGCCACCTGACATAATTAACAAATGATCACTGCTCTCCTGTTTGCTCTGCGCAGTGTCCCACAGACAGCTGTTATTAGTAAATGATCCCGGGTCTTCCGTCACCTCTGCTCTTATCAATGTCGTCCGTTGATAACTAATGTGTATCAGGCTTCTTATATGTCCCTTTATATCAGAAACATTTAAAATTAGAGAGACTAATTTTTTTTTATTTTTTTTTTATAATATATCTCTTCTCCCACAATACCCACTACATACCAATCACCACTTACTAAGTCCCATATGTCAACCTTGCAGGAAAAGAGTGCAACACCACATCAACCACAATGCTCTATTCACAAGGTAATTTGCATATATGCAAATTATCTTGCCCAATATGCACCTTGTTTGTTATTGATGCCCTCTTTTCCTGTGTTGTTGACATATAGAAATTAACAAACAGTGCTTGCATGTAGTAAGTGTTATAACTGGAAAAATATAAAACTATATATATATATATATATATATATATATATATATATATATATATAAAAAAAAAGTATATATATATATATATATATATATATATATATATTGTCTCCCTATTTCTACATGTGTATAAGTTGAACTACCCCCAGTGTAAGTACTAATAAATTTATCTTTTTCTCAGTATGGGGAGTTGACCATGATCTTTATAGATTGTGAATACTCAGGTGTCAGGATTAAGACATGGTCCTTATGGACTGTTTTTATTATTGTGTGTGACATAGCAATGGACCCATGTGGGCTGTTTTACCAGTGAATTATATGGCAGAGTTAAAAAAGCATAATGCAGTGTAGACAGTCCAATTTGAATATATGTAAATGATTTTACCCATAATGCATGTTTGTTTTTGATGCTATGTTTTCAAGCATTTCCTGTGTTTTTTGGCATTAGTAAATAGTGGGTTGCAATAGAGTAAGTTCTGTAAAAGATATATTTATTAAAAAGAGAAATAAAAAAAAATATTCTTCCTATTTCTACAGGTGTCTCAATTAAACTACCCCCAGTGTGTGTTACTTTATTTTTTCAAGTAGAAGCAGTCAATGGATGGGGGCGCCAGTTCCTTAGTTTGCCAGGGGCGCTCGGACCCCAAGATACACCCCTGTCCTTCGGTAATTAGGTAGAACTCCATGCGAGTTCTAAACCTAATTACCTCCAGAGAAGCTTTGGGTATGATGAATAGGCCCCTCAATCATGTTGAATATGTTCTTATCTGTTATTCTTTTTATTCTGTTGAATTGCAGTTGGATGCTAAACTGCTCCCACTTTTGATATGATGGCAAAAGGGATGATCACATCGCCAAGGCCTTTGCTACCATTAGGTCGCTAGGATTTCAAGGTTTAGGTGCGCCTAAAACCCTGCATGAGTGACATATGTTTTTACTTTCCCCATGACGCCCACAGATTAATCTTACCTGTGAAGCTGCCAGTGGCTGCTCTTCTGTATTAGTTTTAGGTTGGAAGTAATGCCTTGTGCTTTGATGTCACAATCCAGTGCAACACTTTCAGTCTGAGGAGCATAACAAGCTGCCCCTCTCCTTCTCTGCAGCCTAGTAAGGTAAGGAGAAGCCAAAGGAGTTCCCTGAAGTAGAGAAAACTGGAGAAGGGCGGCTCGGGACCTTTGGTCGGCAATGCTTCTCACTAGTAAAGGGCACAGTGGGGGACTTTATATAGAAATGGTGAAGGTCCTCATAGCATCCAAATTCAATTAGAATACTATTTGTTGCTTTGGGCAACAGCTAATTTTGTAGTTTTCTGTAGAACAAGTTTCATTAATGTCCACCACTGTGTCCACCTCTAGCGAGGGAGAAGATATGCTCTTAGCATGCTGTGTTCTTCTTCCTTGTTGGTGGCACAGTTGGTGGCACAGTTATTGACTGTTCATATCTAGTATATAGAGATATACATAAACATGATAAGTAACATAAAACCACGGTTCTCTTACCTGTGAATTGGCAAGATGTGTTCTTCTGGTTTGGCTTCAAACCACGGACTCCTCGGTTGCTCTGCATACAACAGTGAGGATTGGCAATGTAAAGTGACAGGAGACATATGGTCTGGTGCTGTCCACAATAAACTTGGACTCATAGTCTGTCTCATAGCAGAAGTTTCTGAATCACTAGAATTTCCTGGAACATTATAATTTATAAGAGGCGGGTTGCAAAATGCTATAGATGAGTAGTCGTGCCTGTTTTCCATATACGAAGAAGGAATGTACACTGGACTTTGGTCTACTGGCATGATGCTCTGATTGCCACAATACTCAACCGGAGACATTATAGCAGATGGAGAACTTTTGATGTCTGCTTTCGAAGGTCCAATATGTTGCATTGGGTGCAACTGTGAAAACTCCTTGTGCATGTGCGTTGACATGTTGATTGAAGGTTAAAAGCTGTTTCTCAAAAACACATTGTTTTCCATTGGCTAAAATAAAAGAGGGACAAATTATCAATGGGCTAAGAAGTTGCCATCCACATCAATTACTAACCAGTTTCATCTATGATAAAGACAAACTTAGAACATGCCTAAGACTATGGCTAGATTTAACATGTCGCCAACCTCTACCCTGTCTGTCTAGGGTGTGGATTTAAATATAGAAAGTAAAAGGTCAACAATGTCTGGATAGATACCAGATATTAGACAGTCAATAGGTCGACAGGGACAACAGTTCGACAATTACAAAAGGTTGACATACTAAAGGTCGAAAAGTAAGAAGGTCGACAGGTACAAATGGTCGACAGGGTCAAAAGGTAGACACAAAATTGATCAACACAAAAAATGTTGACTTTTTTTTTTACCCTAATCTTCCCCTTTGTGCCTAACCCTAACCCGCTTTCTGGTGCCTAACCCTAACTCTCAGGTAAGTGCCTAACCCTAAACCTAACCCTTAATAAAAAAATAGATGGCGACCATTTTGTGTCGACCATTTTTGTGTCCACCTTTTGACCATGTTGACCATTTGTACCTGTCGACCTTCTTACAAGTCGACCTTTAGTGTGTCAACCTTTTGTCCCTGTCGACATTTTGTCCCTGTCGACCTATTGACTGTCTAACATCTGGTGTCTATCTAGAGATTGTCGACCTTTCTTCTGTCGATCTATAGACCGGATCCCTTCTGTCTAAATAAAATGCATTTATGCTACCATTAATCATAATGATTTTATCCCGGAGGCACATATATGGTGAGGTGATGAAACAAGGAGCAGTCTGCATCACTTGCAATTCAGCCACCACGAGAACGTATATGACCTTTCCACAGATCTGAGACTTACAAGGGGAGCAATGTCCAGGGTATGGCGTACAATTCAATTCATCTTTTTCCTGTACTTGATATTTAGGGTTCTAAGGAGGAGTTGTTGGCTATAATTTCAAGGGCATGTTTTGTGCACATCTACTAATTAGGAATGTATTCAACTATAATGCACAGGGTAATCTGAAGTCTAAATACAATCCAGATACGCCAATGTTCTGGAAGTCTGGAATTCTATTTCTATGTTAATTGCTGTCATCTCTTTGCCTCTCTGCATTGTGAAAGGGCATTTGAGGAGTGTATCAGGTGTGTCATATCAGTATGACCTATGTATGGTGGTCAGTGAGTACCGTGTGATATCAGTGTGATATATGTAGTATAGTGTGTGTCAGGTGTGTGTTATCAGTATGACCTATGTATGGTGGTCAGTGAGTACCGTGTGTGTCAGGTGTGTGTTATCAGTATGACCCATGTATGGTGGTCAGTGAGTACCGTGTGTGTCAGGTGTATGTTATCAGTATGACCTATGTATGGTGGTCAGTGAGTTCCATGTGTGTCAGATGTGTGTTATCAGTATGACCTATGTATGGTGGTCAGTGAGTACCGTGTGTCTCAGGTGTATGTTATCAGTATGACCTATGTATGGTGGTCAGTGAGTTCCATGTGTGTCAGATGTGTGTTATCAGTATGACCTATGTATGGTGGTCAGTGAGTACCATGTGTGTCAGGTGTGTGTTATCAGTATGACCTATATATGGTGGTCAGTGAGTACCGTGTGATATCAGTGTGATATTTGTAGTATAGTGTGTATCAGGTGTGTGTTATCAGTATGACCTATGTATGGTGATCAGTGAGTACCGCATGATATCAGTGTGATATATGTAGTATAGTGTGTGTCAGGTGTGTGTTATCAGTATGACCTATGTATGGTGGTCAGTGAGTACCGTGTGTGTCAGGTGTGTGTTATCAGTATGACCCATGTATGGTGGTCAGTGAGTACCGTGTGTGTCAGGTGTATGTTATCAGTATGACCTATGTATGGTGATCAGTGAGTACCGCGTGATATCAGTGTGATATATGTAGTATAGTGTGTGTCAGGTGTGTGTTATCAGTATGACCTATGTATGGTGGTCAGTGAGTACCGTGTGTGTCAGGTGTGTGTTATCAGTATGACCCATGTATGGTGGTCAGTGAGTACCGTGTGTGTCAGGTGTATGTTCTCAGTATGACCTATGTATGGTGGTCAGTGAGTACCGTGTGTGTCAGGTGTATGTTATCAGTATGACCTATGTATGGTGGTCAGTGAGTACCATGTGTGTCAGATGTGTGTTATCAGTATGACCTATGTATGGTGGTCAGTGAGTACCATGTGTGTCAGGTGTGTGTTATCAGTATGACCTATATATGGTGGTCAGTGAGTACCGTGTGATATCAGTGTGATATTTGTAGTATAGTGTGTATCAGGTGTGTGTTATCAGTATGACCTATGTATAGTGGTCAGTGAGTACCGTGTGATATCATTGTGATATATGTAGTATAGTGTGTGTCAGGTGTGTGTTATCAGTATGACCTATGTATGGTGGTCAGTGAGTACCGTGTGATATCCGTGTGATATTTGTAGTATAGTGTGTGTCAGGTGTGTGTTATCAGTATGACCTATATATGGTGGTCAGTGAGTACCGTGTGTGTCAGGTGTGTGTTATCAGTATGACCTATATATGGTGGTCAGTGAGTACCGTGTGATATCAGTGTGATATTTGTAGTATAGTGTGTGTCAGGTGTGTGTTATCAGTATGACCTATGTATGGTGGTCAGTGAGTACCGTGTGATATCAGTGTGATACTTGTAGTATAGTGTGTGTCAGGTGTGTGATATCAGTATGACCTATGTATGGTGGTCAGTGAGTACCGTGTGTGTCAGTTGTGTTATCAGTATGACCTATATATGGTGGTCAGTGAGTACAGTGTGATATTTGTAGTATAGTGTGTGTCAGGTGTGTGTTATCAGTATGACCTATGTATGGTGATCAGTGAGTACCGTGTGATATCAGTGTGATATTTATAGTATAGTGTGTGTCAGGTGTGTGTTATCAGTATGACCTATGTATGGTGATCAGTGAGTACCGTGTGATATCAGTGTGATATTTGTAGTATAGTGTGTGTCAGGTGTGTGTTATCAGTATGACCTATGTATGGTGATCAGTGAGTACCATGTGAGTACAGTGTGATATTTGTAGTATAGTGTGTGTCAGGTGTGTGTTATCAGTATGACATATGTATGGTGGTCATTGAGTACCAGGTGTGTGATATCGGTGTAACCTGTGTATAGTGTGTGATATCAGTATAACTTGTGTATGGTGAATAATATGAGTAATGGGTGTATGATATCAGGGTGACATTTGTACAGGGCCCTAGAGAGGGCGGTTCGGTCGGAGTCATCGCCCAGGTTGCAGTGCCCTGGGGGCAGCACGGCTGCTGTCTCAGAAGAAAGCAATCATTTTTCCCATTTTAATTGGAGTAGCACGGGGACTGCCGCAGAGGAAATTTCATGGATGAAACATTGCTTTGTCACCAGCTCATATCTTGTTCCAGTTGCTAACAAGGCAGCATATTATAATGTCTCATCCTATAGTCTGATTAGCTGCTTATTCCAATAACCAGATATGCCTGTGGCTAGAAAATCCAACGCACCCAAGTATGACATAGAGACAAACATTACATAAAATGTATATGGAATATTTAACTTCTAAATGAAATTGAAGTCACACATATTTTTCTAATTTTAATTCATTTCTAAAATATTACTTTTGTAATAAACATAAGTTTTTGTTATAATTCCTATGTACTATATTATCTTCAAATAAGTCTTCTGCCACGTAGCTATTTACCAAGCATGCTCCATAATACACCAGCATCACATGTCACAAACATCTGCCTACAAGAACCAATCAGGTTTTAGAGCAGGATATATTGGCAATACATACTGCCCTCTTACCTATGATGAAGACCCTGCTTCTGGGGTAAGGCAGCTGGAAAGCACATATATGTAAATAACCACTCACCAGCAGAACAATGCCATCTGCTGTCGCCCCTTGCTATGAATAATATACCTTGAGATTTATTCTGCGTTCTGTACACTTTATTTTATTCTATTCAACACCCTTATATATATATATATATATATATATATATATATATACATATATATATTGGAAAAATACAGAAAAAAGAGTCAGCACATCCATATTAATCCATAGAAAAATATATTCATCCAGTGTTCAACACATAACAATGTCAAGGTTTAGAGGGGCTTGTGAACAAATGTGTAGCAGCAGTTCATCATAGCAGAAGCAGCAAGTCATAATAAAAATACTCATCACAAGTCCTCCCTCCAGTGTGTAGCGCCCGACAGCCGTTTCGGTGTCAATCCGACACCTTCATCAAGGGCATATGTGATGTTTCTACAAAAAAGGCAGGGACTTATTAATAATAATAATAGTAATAATAATAGTAATGATAATAGTAATGATAATAATAATGATAATAATAATAAAAGTAATTTAAATATCTACAGCTGTACAAAGGAACAGAGCAGTTCAGGGAAAAGTGAGTACTTCCAAGTATGTAATTTTTTCTTAATTTCTTGGTTTTAAGATGTCAGACCGGCGTGCTGAAAAGTAGCTTTTCCAGCTAGAAAATGTTCAAATCACTCAATTAAACCAGTGGTGACAGTTTGAAGTGAAGGCAAACATTGCTCCCCAATCACACCTCTGCTTCATCGCTCCCATGTGACAGAGGAGGAGCCTTAAGCTGGCCACACACTAGACCAACTTACATCCAACCAGCCAACTTGTTGATTGGTTGGAATGAAAATCTGGTAAGGAATGAAAGCAAATGACAATCAGCAATTTGCTCCCAAATGCCGGGAAATGGACAAAAACTGTTGTTTGAGTAAATTGTTTAGATCAAACAATTAACAAAACTTGTCTAACGACCATTTTCATCTGTTTTCTGGCATTTAGGAGCAAATTACTGATCATCATTTACTCCCGTATGTTACCAGATTTTCATTCCAACCAATCAACAAGTTGGCTGGTTGGATGTAAGTTGGTCTAGTGTGTGGCCAGCTTAAGTGTCCGGCTCTGAATCAGGCCCTGAGTCTGTGGTCACCGAGTATATATATTTTTTCTGCACTGTGCACACCTAGAAATCAACTGCATGATTGTAAGGTGGGTTGCATTATGCAAGCATCTCGCCATAACACCAAAGAGTCAGGCAGGGCTGGGAAGAGGGGTACTCATGATGGAAGATTTCAGCAACTGGGATATAATTGCTTTCCTAGCTGGAAAAGGCAGGGCTGTCTTTACCATTAGGGCCCTGGGATCTGGGGGTGCCACTGAGTCTGCTTACAACAAAATTAAGGATGTCTCTGAAAGAGACATCTTTGTTGTACTTAAAGCCTGAGTCAGCTTGGTTTGCAAGGCTGCGTTCACATGCACTCGGTCGATGTTCGCATTCTGTGCATGCGTATGCATTACACTGCGTGTGTGCGAACTAGCTACTGCAATCGAGTAAGGGATCGCAGTGAGTACACAGACCCTTCCGATATTGATTGACAGGAAGTGCTGCTTGTGGGTGGTGATGGGAGGATAGTACGGCGAATGCAGGCGTGCCAGTGCGTTTGAACGCCATTGCAGAGGCGTGCATAATTAAGCCTCTGCGGAAGCATACGCGCAGCCTGAGCTGTAGATACTGACAGGAAGTTTAGCAGTTTGTGAGTGAAGTCATGGTCAACCACAACAGTGCGTATTGGTCCGATGTTACTCAATGTTACCGATGTTTTTGCACACTTGCGAAGGCATTGCGGATGTAAGTAAAGGGAAGTGGGCGGCTTGAGAATGTGGTGGGCGGCTTTGTATAGTGCTGGGATAGCATTGCAATTGCATTCATTTGCATAAATTTGCAGCGGCCGGGTACGTGCAAACGCAGCCTTGCAAACCAAGCTGAATCAGGCCCACAATGCAGGCGGCGGCAGCACAAACGCACGGCAGTTTAAAAAATATAGGACATCTAGGACACATTACCACACAGCAGTGGCAGACAGGATGGCAGTTGAATAAACTATATAATTAAAAATGTCAGGCAGCAGTGCCCTAAACAGCGTATAATGCGAAGAAAAGAGGGTAAAGATGGAATTGTCCTTGGGCTCTTCAACCCACCCTTATGTTCTATATATTAAACACAGAGCTGGCCCTAGCCAAATTAGTACCCTAGGCAATATTTTGGGTGGTGCCACCAAACCCTGTGGGATCAAGAAAAGAGGAGTGGCCTCTCGCCAGGGGCAGTCTCCGACACGGGCCCCCTTCTTTCCGCCTGGCGGCCGGCAGCGCACTGAGATATGCGCGGCCAGCGCCAGAGTTATAGCCTCTGGGCACTAGAGTGTGCCTATAGTCTATAGTGTATGCATAGGTCATGGGAAAATGGCCGCCGCGGCCATTTTCCCTGTACTGCGCATGCGCAAACTACGGGAAAATGGCCGCCACAGCCATTTTCCAGTCGTTTTACAGCGCCGGACCCCCGCGCCGACGTGGGACTCCGGAGAGGTAAGTAATATTATGGGTGCAGGGTGTGCGGTGCAGGGCCCCCTGGACCCAGGGGCCCGTGTTCCCCGCACACCCTGCACCCATTATAGATATGCCCCTGGGTCTCGCTATACTGTGGCGCCCCTGGGTCTCGCTATACCTTCCCCATTGTGCTGTGCTCCTAGCACCCAGGGGCGTATCTATACTTTGGCCAGGATGGTACTTGCCAGGGGCGCCGGCCGCCAGGGGGCGCCACCTGGCAGTGCCACCATAGCAATAGATGCGCTCTGCAGTGCTGTGGACAGATAGGTTATGGTGTGCTGGGCACCCGCTGGAAAGGATAGGTAGGTAGGGTGCGGGTGGCCACAGCCACACTGAGCACAGAATGCTGACCCGGCTGCTGCTGCAAGTTTTGTTTGCCGGGTGCCCGCTGCGGTGTATATCAGCGGCGCACCCGGCTGTCCTCACTTGCTGCTGTGAGGGTTGTGTATATAGATCCCCTTCTGTAGGTACATCTACGGAAGGGGATCTGTCCACAACCCTGCTGTGAGCTCTGCTCTGCCTCCCCCGGCTCCTGCATGGTGCAGTGACTCATTTCCCAGTGCAAGGGATCGAGGAGCTGTTCGGTGCGGCACAGCATTGTGAGGTTACAGGTCAGCCTCTTCTTGTTAGTGTTGGCAGGGTAGGGGGTGGTGGTGTGTGTGTGTTATTAACAGGTCAGTGACAGTCTCTTGTTAGTGTTGGTCGGGTGGGGGGCTGTGTTTGTGTTAACAGGTCAGTCTCTTGTGTGTGTGTTTGTAAGTATGTTGTGTGTATGTTATGTGTGTGTGCATGTATGCTGTGTGTGTGTTGTAAGTATGTAGTGTGTATGTTATGTGTGTGTATGTATGCTGTGTGTGTGTTTGTAAGTATGCAGTGTGTATGTTATGTGTGTGTATGTATGCTGTGTGTGTGTTTGTAAGTATGTTGTGTGTATGTTATGTGTGTGTGCATGTTTGCTGTGTGTGTTTGTAAGTGTGTTGTGTGTATGTTATGTGTGTGTGCATGTATGCTGTGTGTGTTTGTAAGTATGTTGTGTATATGTTATGTGTGTATGTATGCTTGTAAGTATGTCATGTGCGTATGTATGCTGTGTATGTGTTTGTAAGTATGTCATGTCTGTATTTTATGTGTGTATGTTATGTGTGTATGTATGCTGTGTGTGTTTGTAAGCATGTCATGTGTGTATGTTATGTGTGTATGTATGCTTGTAAGTATGTCATGTGCGTATGTATGCTGTGTATGTGTTTGTAAGTATGTCATGTCTGTATTTTATGTGTGTATGTTATGTGTGTATGTATGCTGTGTGTGTTTGTAAGCATGTCATGTGTGTATGTTATGTGTGTATGTATGCTTGGAAGTATGTCATGTGTGTATGTATGCTGTGTGTGTGTTTGCAAGCATGTTATGTGTGTATGTTATGTGTGTATGTATGCTGTGTGTGTTTGTAAGCATGTTGTGTGCTGTCCCTTAGCTTGCCAGGGGCTCTCAGACCCCTAGATACGCCCCTGCTAGCACCCTTCTTCTAGCACAGATCACAGTACCCAGCACCCCTCACCCAGAACTCCTCTTCCAGCACAGCACAGATCACAGCACCCATCACTCCTCTCCCAGCACAGCACCCTTAACCAAGCACAGCACCCTTCACTCCTCTCCCAGCACAGATCCCAGCACCCTTGCCTCTCTACCAGCACAGCACTCATCACCCAACACAGCCCACCACCACTCTCCCAGCACAGATCACAGCACCCATCACCCAGGCCCTCTCCCAGCCCAGCACCCTTCTCCCAGCACCCTAGCTCTCAGTCAGCACAGCATGATGGCACCCCTCACCTGACCCAGCACCCCTATTTCAGCACAACACCCCTCTCACCCAGCCCAGCAGCCCTTTCCCAGCACAGCACAGATTACAGATCCCATCACCCCTTACCCATCATAGAACTCCCCTCTCACAGCACAGCACGGTGTCAGCACCCCTATCCCAGCAGAGCACCCCCCTCTCAGCAGTGAACACCACAGCATCCCTGCCAGTGCTCTCCCAGTTCCAGACTTACTTTACTTGAGCGCAGCCTGCGTAGCCGCCCACCCGACTGGAAGTACAGCAAGTAGCGGGTTTTCCTGGTTCAGGCTGGCAGGGAACGTTCCTGTGCATGTCGCCCCAGCGCTAACCACTAGCCGCCATCCATGTGCCCCACCTCCACAAACCACCGCCGGCTGTTCCACCTCTGCCCGCTCATTGTTTGCTGCTTCTGAGCCCAATCGTGGATACTGCCCAGTGGCAATAGCAGGTTCCAGAGTCTCTGCCCAGTCGGCAGCAGGTGCCCCGTCCATGCCTGCCCCAAACCTCCGCAGGCCCTAGGCAGGCTTGGATGCCCCTAGGCATTCCAAATGCCCTTGTTTGACAATGCCTAGGGCCGGCTCTGATTAAACAGGACATGCACAGTTTAACAAACCAATAATTTAAGCGACAGGGACTGCCATTTGTGGCTGAAGTGATTGGTTTGTTTGGGCCCCCACAAAACAAACTGCCAATAGGCATAAGGCAGCTAACAGTATTGTTGCTAATCCTCTCTACAGTTGGAACTGGTAGAGGTAATTCTCCTCATCTGATTCCTCACCCTCCTTAGTGGGGTTGGGTATGAAATCCTGGCTGTCGAGATGCCGCTGGTCAGAATACCGACACCCATAGGAATGCACGGTGAGTGTTTTCCTAACCCCTACTCTAACCGTAACCCTCCCTCCCCGGTAACTAACCCTAATTTCCCCCCCTAGTGCCTAAACCTAACCTTCCCCTCCCCACACCCTAAACCTAACACCCCTCACCAGTGCCTAAACCTAACCTACCCCCCTAGTGCCTTAACCTAACCTCCCCCTCCCCGTACCCTAAACCTAACACTCCCTCCCTGGTGCCTAACCCAAACCCTCCCCCTAATGCCTAACCCCGCTACCTAACCCTAACCTCTCCCTAACACCCAGATACTTACCTTTGGGATGCCGGCGGTCGGGATACTGGTGCTGGGATCCCAACCTCATTGTGTACATCATCCTCAAACAATATTAATTAATCCCCATTGGAATCCACCATTACAGAAGTCTCTGTAATGGAATTGCCGGGAAAGGTTTTCCTCATGGAATTTCCAGTTCATTTTGAGGAAGTAGCTTCCTACGCCGATCGCTGATAAGGTTCCTGGCTGTGCTGAAAACTCTGAGTACACGCTGGAGGGTGAGCAGCTTAGGTCATGCAAATTTTCCACATTTTGAGGAAGTAGCTTCCTACGCCGATCGCTGATAAGGTTCCTGGCTGTGCTGAAAACTCTTTCTGAGTACACGCTGGAGGGTGAGCAGCTTAGGTCATGCAAAGCCAGTCTGTACAAGGGCCTCCAAATTGCCTTTTTGTCTTTCTAGTAGTCCAAGGGACTCTGTGATATACCTATGTGTACGATGTCATGAAAATAATCATCTACCATTCTTTGGATGGTGACCCTATCAGGTGGAGTTGCGGTAGCGGTGTAACTAATTTTTGGCAATTTATACCCGACCAGATGTCACAAATTGACTTCTCTGCATCACCACTGGGTCTTTTGGGAAAGCTGAATTTTTTCCTGGCAGCTGCCGTAGAAACTGAAGGAGGTGATGTTGTTGTGTCGTGTACCACTTTAGCTGCCACCTTACTCACCAGGAGCTCTTTGCATCTCTTAAGATCTGGGTCAGTTGGAAAGAAAGACACAACATACGACTTAAACCTAGGATCAAGCACAGTCGCCAAAATGTAGTGATCCGATTTGAAGATATTGGCAACTCTTGGATCCTGGCGAAGTAAACAAAAGACTTGATCTACAAGTCTGACCTACTTAGTGGAATTGATTTGTTTAATCTCCTCCTTCAAATTCTCGATCTGATTTTCCAAAAGCCTAATTAGGGGAATCACCTGACTCAAGCTAGCAGTGTCTGAACTCACTTCACAGGTGGCTACTTCGAAGAGTTTGAGCACCTTGCACAAGATGGAAAGCATTCTCCACTGCGCTGGACTAAGGAACACTCCCTCTCCTTTCCCAATGTCATGGCTTGTTGTATAGCTGTGGATGACTTTTTGCTGTTCATTCATTCGCTGAAGCATATAAAGGGTGGAATGCCACTTGGTTACCACCTCTTGCTTCAGTTGGTGGCAGGGCAAATTCAATTGTTCTTGCAGCTGCGGCAATCTGATGCATGCTGTGGCAGAATGTCGAAAATGTCCCAAAATATTTCAGGACACAGGCAGCATCTCCTGCAAGCCCTTGTCATTTTTTAAAAAACCCTGTACCACCAAGTTGATTGTGTGAGCAAAACATAGGACGTGTTGGAATTCACCCAGCTGTAATGCTCTCACAATATTGGTGGCGTTGTCAGAAGTCATAAATGAGGAGAGTCTAAGTGGGTTAAGCCATTTTGCTATGACATACCTTAGTTTTTCTAAGAGGCTGTCAGCGGTATGCCTCTTAGTGTACCCGGTGATACACAGGGTAACCTGAGTTTGCTGCAAATGATGTAACAGGGAGGAGGTTCCTAGATGGTTATCGTCCCTACCTCTGCTTACTGTGGTTTTACAAACGCTACAGATGGCTTTACAATTGTCAGGATTTGGGTAAAAATAATTCCATACATAAGAAGTGCATTTGTTGGTCCTATGCCCAGGCAGGACAATGGCCTTCCTCTTATCATGGTCAAGAGCTGTTTCCACTGGTGCCTGACTTACACTAATAACATAATCCTCATTAGCGCCGGCATCAGCTCCACAAATATCCCCCTCATCCTCTTGCACTACATCTGTGGCATCCTCAATTTCTATGTCATCCTCAATTTCTATGTCATCAGCTATATTTATGCTGCTCAACCCCACATTTGCAAAGGGAGCAAAAATGGTGGAAGGCGGCTTCTCTGCAAGTACAACAGTATCAGAAAGGTCAGGCGCACACATCGCCTTCTTGGATGCACTTGGACTCTCCTCAGGGATTTGTGACATTTCTGTTTTTGAATGCACAGGGCCTGCTCAGCAAGGATCGCTGATGCGGTCGCGGCTGCAATTGCGCAATCTGATTCAGAGCCGGACTCTATTTGCGGACGGTCGTTCCAAAAAAGGGGCCGGCTATTTAAATTGAGCGCTCGCTCTTTGCGGTTTGTTGACGCCTCTATGTCTGAGTGAGCGAATGAAAAATGCGCTCGCTATTTTGTAAAGACGCCCCTTTGCCGTTCGCAACACACGTCATCATCCGGTATTTATTAGATTAATCGGGTAGATCGAAAGGCATCTGAACTGCTCGCAGTGCTTGTGGTAGGTTTTTCCTACCGCTATCACTGCGAGCAGTTCAGGCTAAAAGACAACCAAGTGACGTGGTCGATGACGCTCCTTTACTAATTACGCACTTCCATTAAACGCCCTTTTGACCGTTTGGCACACCTGCGTTCGGATCTCCACCCCCTGTTTTCAAGCACCTTCCCCTGTTACCACCCACAAACGGTACATTCTGTCAATCAAATTAGCAGCCCCTCGCTGTTTTGCGAGCACACGATTTTCGACTGCAATGACTGATTTGCGCATGCGCATTACGACCCATACGCATGCGCAGTTGTGCGAACATCGCTCAGAGCGAGCGGCTGCTTACAAGCGGCTCTGAATCAGGCCCATAGTTCTGCTGCGAAAGTATGGTAATAAATGCAATCGCAAAGTACTTGCACGGACAAAATGCAGACGCCCACTTCCCCTCTCGCACATCCGTAATACCTTGCAATCCATCCAAAACATCTGCAACATCAAAGTACATCAGAGTCTCACACTATTACGGAAGGTCAGAGCTCACTTATAAATTGCTAACTTTCCTGTATGCAGTGAGCACTCAAGCTGCATATGCCGTTGCAGGGGTTAATTTATGTATGCCCATGCAACGGTGTTACACACTGTTTTTCTGCACCACACTTTCCCTTTATTTTAGACGCCCTGACTTAGACCCTCTATGCCCTTGAGCTTTGGCTTTAGTAGATGATGTTGAAGGACTAGTGTCGTCATCATTGCTCGCCTTTTCTAATGGTGCGTACACACAGGACCTCATTCAGACCCGCTCGCAAGCGCCTATGCACTTGTAAGCGGGTCGATGGTGAGGCCCTGCACACGCGCAGCGGGCACAGTGAGCGTGCGCTAGCTCCGGAGAGAGTGACAAATTCACTCGCTCCGGGGCTCGCTACAAAAGGAGATGTTGATCGACAGCTCGCCCCGTTTTGTAGTCGGGGAGGGGGGGTGGCCGGACAAAGGGAGGCTTTTCTGAAGGAACGCCTGCCGTTTGTAGGCGGCCCTACTGACATCAGCAGTGATGTCAGTAGGTAGCTTTCTGCTCTGTTAGAGCAGGAAGCTACCTGGGGCTTGCAGCAGACGAGACCCGACCCCAAGGGTCTCATCGCAAGTCCAGATGGTCTCGACAATCGCGGCCATCACCTGGTCACTCGCTAAAGCTGCGAGCGGCCAGGAGGCCGGATTTTAAAGAGGAAGCGGCCACTCTCAAACAAAGTGCGCCAAACAGTACAAACAATACATTTAATTTCATTTTTGGATTTTTTTTTTATGTCACAGGCGCAGCTCTATTCAAACTATGTAGGGTCACAAGGCTTATATATGCACATAAATGTCTTACTGATGGAGTCTGGACACTGCACAGCCAATACAGCAGAGTACAGCACAGCATACAGCAGCGTGCACCCCGTATACACATTGACTAAGCCACTTGTGACTTGTGAGTGTGGACATTGGGCACAGCCTATACAGCAGAGTACAGCACAGCAGACAGCAGTGTGCACCCCATATACACTACACATTGACTAAGCAGCACAGCCACTTGTGAGTTGTGACTTTTGAGTGTGGAGTCTGGACACAGCCTATACAGCAGAGTGCAGCACAGCAGTGTGCACCCCCCTATATACATATTCAGCACAGCCTATACAGAATACAGCACAACAGCGTGCACCCCCCTATATATAGTTATACACAACAGCACAGCCTATACAGCAGAGTTAAGCGCAGCTTACAGCAGCGTGCTTAACAAGAAAATGGCGCCAATTCCCATCCGCGGTGCATTATATAGAATCCAAAACCTGTGAGAATCTGGCGCCGAAAGGATGACGTTTTGCCTTGAAGTGGAATCCAAGTCAGGAAGAAAGATCCGAGGAGCCGCTGGGATCTACTCAGATTCCTAATATTCGGGTGTGTTCGGATTCCAAGGGATCCAAACCGCTCATCTCTATCCTTTGAAAATATAAGCAGTGCTATAGTGGTGTAAATGTAAATTAATCACAGAAACATATAAGTAAAATACCATAGTTATTAAAAAATATATAAATATTCTATTAACCTATAATCATAAGCAGGGCCGGCTCCAGGGTTTGGAGCACCCTGTGCCGGCCCTCGAGAAGGCGCCCTAATATTGCGTGCCTCCAAATAACGTCAGGCTGGGGGTAAAGCCCAGCACTCCGTCACTGGCTGGGCTTCCCCCAGCCCTCTCCCGTCAGTGAATGGTAGCCACGCGCATGCGCGCGGCATCCATTCACACTCCGGGGGTCCAGCACTGCCGCACTGCTGCGGCAGTGGGGGTCCCCAACCTCCCGAATGCAGGACATGAATCATTGGATGGAAGAGTAAATATCGTTTGCACCAGGTATAGGCTTGTACAAGCGCACTTTGATGATTATAATGATGATAACTATCAAACCATGTTTACGTATAGGGACAGTTGTAACGCAAAGATGGGTACAACTCTATATATGGTGAATATATGCATCTATTCCCATGCAATGCAGGAGCAACTATAGCCAATGTGCATTTAACTCCCCGTCAGGCCAATCATTTTTTCTGGGCCAAATTCCACATAATATTTTTGGTATCTGTGAATGATGCAGATAACATACATATAATAAAAAGGTATATAAGAATTCTGCCCGACAACATAGATTCCCTGGTCCCTGGAGTCAGGTAAGTAAATTTTTTTTTTACTATTTTTTTTTTCTTTTTTTTACTGTAATCAGCTTGCGGTCTGTTTAGACCACACAGCTGATTACTGGGACCGACTCCCGGCTCTGCTTTCCCCGTTAGAGCGGAGCAGGAGTCCGGTAAGCAGGGGAGACCCTGGATAATGCCACTTCCAGGTGGCGTTATTATCACAGGGCTTTCCCCCTATATTTTTTCACATTTTATTTTTAGTAACTCCGGTTGGATCACATTTCCCATTACAATTATGGGAAATGCAATCTGCTTTACTAAAAATAAGTGATACTTAGGGGTTGGAGTAGAATTTTATGAATTGTACTCCAATTGCCCTGTAATAATTATAGATGATACTAAAATAATGTGAAAAGGGTGTGAAAACATCCTTTTTCACTTTATTTTAGTCAAAATAATGTTAATAAATAGAGCCCTATATCACTTCTCAAGGACTCATTACATTTTTGCCTTTTTTGTAGGGCCCATGGTGTCTATTTCCAGAAGACAGTCATCAGTATCTTGGAGGTGCAGGATTTCTAGTGGGGTCACCTCTGGGCTCGTGTTATGCAACTATCCTGTGTCAATAACTGAGCGACAGAGTTTCTAGGTCAGATTTCATATGGATGATTGGTTCATCTGGACAAGTTAGAATCCTGATGGTGGCCCCAAGCATCTTCCTCATGTCCATGAACAACAAAGCCCTTCATTATTGCCTTCACATCTCTCTCATAGATATAATAATCATTCCATGGTTCTGTGATCTGTACTTCGTGTAGCCTACTCTCGTTCATCAGATAATCCAGTTTAAACGTAGTTCAATGCATCCTTGCAGCTGTGGACAGGGGCAGTGGTGGTGTATAAATATATCCTAATCAATGCATAAGCTGTGCCGGATGAACAATGGTAATTTTTCTTCTAAAAGTGAAATTGACTAGTCTCTTGCATCCTGGACATTAGATTGTTTAATCACATCCCCCCCCCCCCAACACGGATATCTGGATAAGTACCTGGCCTTGACTTTATTGCCACTTTAGGTGGTCATGCTGTCTACATTTTTGACCAAGAGGATGCCCACTCTACCAGAGGTCAATTTATGTTTATTTAAGCTGTCCTGCGGATGGGGTTGTTTTATCAAAAGTGGTGATTCAGCCTGAAAATAAAATTCTCTGCCTAAAGGCCCCCTTAAATGTATCAATTTGTACCAGCCTTCAACAGAGAAGTGCAGTTGTAGTTGCCACATCCTGCTCTGATTCAACAGGCTTTGCTCTCCCACTCACACTCCCTGAGAGCAGATACCCCTATCTATAGTTCTATATCACCTAACCCCCTGTACGCTCTGTCATCTGGGGATTACTGTGAACTCTCACATACCCTAGAGAGCAGCCCTCAGGGGGTCAGTGATACATACTTTGATTTATCTATACTTGCCTCCATTTTCTGATACAGATGAACATGTGCCAGATTTGGATCAAATAAACAAGGCTAATCACTTTTATTCATTTACTAAGGGATATTGGTACTGATTTTTAGTTCCAACTATCTGTCTATCTACAAATACAGTGTGTATATATATATATATATATATATATATATATATATACTCCTCCAGGCGCTGCACTCAACGGACTTAGAAATAAAGTTTCCTTCACAGGCTCATAACTGCAACGTTTTGGGCTTTATTGCCCATCGTCAGGCTGCACATATATATGTGCAGCCTGACGACGGGCAATAAAGCCCGAAACGTTGCAGTTATGAGCTTGTGAAGGAAACTTTATTTCTAAAGCTGGCCACACACTAGACCAACTTACATCCAACCAGCCAACTTGTTGATTGGTTGGAATGAAAATCTGGTAAGGATTGAAAGCAAATGACAATCAGCAATTTGTTCCCAAACGCCATAAAATGAACAAAAACTGTTGTTTGAACAAATTATTTAGATCAAACATTTAACAAATTTGTCTGACGACCATTTTCATCTGTTTTCTGACATTTAGGAGCAAATTGCTGATCATCATTTACTCCCATACGTTACCAGATTTTCATTCCAACCAATCAACAAGTTGGCTGGTTGGATGAAAGTTGGTCTAGTGTGTGGCCAGCTTAAGTCCGTTGAGTGCAGCGCCTGGAGGAGTATATTATTTTTTGCAGCTGGCACCGTGGCAGTTGATCTTCAAGGGAAGGAGTGTGCTGAACCCGGTCGGTGATTATATATATATATATATATATATATATATATATATATATAGTATTTATAAAATTAGAACCTGATAAAAATTAAGTAATCTCTTTTGTTTGCGTGTTAACTGACACTCACTGCGTGTGCTTTGCTGTGTGACGTGCACTGCAGCTGTGACGGTGGGACAGAGGAGGACTGGGAAGAAAGGGTTAAGTGTAACAGGATGGGAAAGGGTTTGGAGGAGCAGGGAGTGGGCGGGACACGGCGGAGCTAGAACAGCTGAGGTAACCCAGCAGATCTCTGGTCAATTTACAAGTTAATTATATATTTTTTGTTTTTATCTGTGTGATTTACACTATTTATCATCCCATAACTTTTACTTCCATATTTTCACCTTTAATTTTTCTGGACATCCTTTTTCTTGATTCCGCTTGTTGTCCCCTACTCCTATTTTCCCAATAACTACTCTGAACAGCAATAACTTCATATTGCCCCTTTAATGTAATTATTGAACAAGATTGCTAGTTTTTCCACTAATGTATATAATAATTGAGTAAGGTCTGCATGTGCAGTGGGAGTATGGGATGTAGTGGAGGAGAGTGAAGAGAGCAGCAGTCAGCGGGGGTTGGACCAACAGAAAGAGGGGGCGGGGCTGGACAGATCGGGTGGCTGAGCAGACTTACAGTCCAATTACTAGTATACTAATATTTTCCTCAGAATTATCAATGTAACTTTTTCTGACTCCATTTTCAATACATAATTGGGTTCATTACGAGATGGGTGCAGGATGCCGGCGTTCGGTTACTAGGTTACAATGCCAACGCCTAAAGGTAAGTACTCCTAAAATAACCCTTAACCCTCCCTCCACTGTCCCTAAACCGAACCTTCCTCCCTAGTTCCTAAACTGAACCCTTCCTTCCCCGCACCCTAACCCTAACCTCCCCCCACTGCCTAACCCTCCCCCTAGTGCCTAACCCTAACTCCTTACCCTAACCTTCCCCTTAACCCCAGTACTTACCTTCGGGATTCAGGTGGTCTGGATGCCGGCGCCGGTATTCTGATAAGTGTCGGGATTCTGGCATCGCCATTCTGACCACCGCAATCCCAACATTCGGGATTCTGACCACCGCAATCCCAGCAGTCAGGATTCTGACCACCGCAATCCCAGCAGTCGGGATTCTGACCGCATTCTCTTTATTACAACTGTGACTCTTCTCAATCTGACTGGCTAAATAGATGTCAGTCTCACATGGGTTTACTATCGGTTTTACGTCTGTTTTATGGCGGTTTGTTCAAAATCCCATTACACCCCCCCACAAAACTCATGTAAAATAATATAAATATAAATAAATATCTGATATGCAGAGTTGGATGGTCTCACTGATGACGAATGGAGTGGAGCACTTGCTTGTCCCCTTGTATCTACTGCCTCTGTTCGGTTTCATCAGATTCAGCTATTTCTACTTCATAGAACTGTATTTCACACCAGCCCAGTTGGTGAAGTTCGGAGGGAGGGCTTTGGATGTTTGCCCAAAGTGTAATTCAGCCTCTAAAACCTTTTGGCATATGCTATGGGAATGTCCTAAGGCGCAATTATTTTGGAGCCGGGGCCTCGGGGGTATCTGATACCGGTATTCCTCATTCTATTCTTACTCCAAGATTCTGTTGCCTTGGGATTTTAGATGATGATATTCTAGATAAATATAAATTGCAATGTGCGATAAATGTATGTGTATTAGCTAAAGTTTGTGTAGCAAGACTTTGGATGGCCCCTATAGGTCCTGACTTTTCAGGCCTGGGTGTCCTTGGTTGCGCTAACTGTGCAACATGAACATTATATGTATATAGCACGTAAAGCAGAATCTAAATCTGAAAAGATTTGGGCCGGTTGGCTAGATTCAAGATATGCTTCCCCAAGTTAGTCTGTCTGAGTACTATATAACAGGTCTGGGATGTGACAATGTTTCTGGTATATTAATGATATGCAAATCTCCACATGTTTCATATATTTGATATTCTGTGTGATTTTTTTATATGTTATATGATTATATAGCAATTTGTTTCTTTATGTCATTAATAATTGTATATGATGCTGGTATTTTTTGGTCTGTTTGCTAGCAGCTATTAATTATGTATTTTGTATTTAAGTTTTGTTAGTTTGTTTTTTTTGTTTTGTTTTTATCTTCTCTCTTTTTTGTATATACAAAATCTATTAATAAAAAAATTACTCAACTAAAAAAAATATCCGATATGCAGGGGTTCATGCCCCCTGAAAAACTACCACTTAGTAAATCTACCCCATGGTGTATTTCTCTATCAGAATGCGGTCTCTTCTTTCCTCTTTGCTAGAGAACTCACTTCATTCATTTATGTTGCTTCAGAGCAGGGGTGCACAATAAACAGCCCTCCAGCTATTGCTAAACTACACATCCCAGCATGCCTTGCAACAGTTTTAGCATGGCCAAATAGCAAAACTGTGGCAGGGCATGCTGGGAAGTGTAGTTCTATAACAACTGGGGGGCCACTAATTGCCCACCCCTACTCTAGAGTATATGGGCATAGATATGATAGAGATTATTCCCATTAAGTGACTCCTGAGTCATCCAATATTTCAAGATAACTGGAAAAAAAAAAAACTTTTTGGAAATTTAAAAAATAATAAGTTATTGCTTTACAAATGTAAGCATTCCATTTTTGTTTTAAAACCTAGGAGCAGTGAGTTCAAGCAATGCAGGCATTCAGCTTGAAGAAACAGTGAATATTTGTCATTTATGAGGGTATACTGGTATCAAGGCTCATCAGCATGCATTATCGGGTCTGCAAGAGGCCTGTACCAGAATGTAGCGTTTTACTCAACAATACATACCTTTCACATTAATGGATATTTGGATGTGCTTTAGAATTGTTAACATTTCCATCAATTTAAAAGTATGATCCTCAAGTATTCATAATGTACTTCAAAATTCTAAATACATATTAAAGTTAATGGACTGTACGCTATGTTTAGTTTTCAGTCAAGAGAAACATTTAAAAGCAAACAAGATGAAGGGGAATATAAACAGTATAAACGACAGTTCCAGGTCATAGGGAAGTACAATGAGCACAGTAGTGCGCAGTATTTAAAACAAGAAGAAGGGCTGCTAAAATAGTGCATGGACATCGCAACAAAGCTTATCGGGAAAGCCTTCAAGAGCTGACCATGTGGTGATATAATAAAAAGCTTCAAATATATCACATGGTACAGGTTGAGTCTCCCATATCCAAATATTCTGAAATACGGAATATTCCGATATACGGAATATTTTAAGCAAGACTGAGATAGTGAAATCCTTTGCTTTCTGATGGTTCAATGTACACAAACTTTGTTTAAGGCACAAAATTATTAAAAATATAGTATAAAATGACCTGCACGCTGTGTGTATAAGGTCAGGGGAGTATCTATAATGGGTTCAGGGTGTGCAGGGAACACGGGCCCCTGGGTCCAGGGGGGCCCCGCACCGCACACCCTGCACCCATAATATTACTTACGTCTCCAGAGTCCCACATCGGCGCAGGGGTCTGGCGTTGTAAAAAGACTGGAAAATGGCCGCATTCATTATAGACTCTAGGCACACTCTAGTGACCAGAGTCTATAACTCCGGCGCTGGCCACGCACAGCTCAGTGCACTGCCGGCCGCCGGGCGGAGAGGAGGGGGCCTGTGTCGGAGACTGCACACGAGCCCCCTCCTCTCTAGAAACGCCCCTGTATAAGGTGTATATAAAATATAAATGCATTCTATGTTTAGATTTGGGTCCCATTCCGAAAATATTTCATTATGGAATGCAAATATTCCAAATTAGGGATGTGCAGGCTCGGATAGGTTCGAATTTGCACGCTGAGTTCGGATTTTTCCCTCCAAAAAAACGGAACTCAGAACGAGGCAAAACGTCACCTTGCATGGACACACATCATCATTCCCGGACAAAGTCCAGGAATGATGATGTTTGTCCATGCAAGATGACGTTTTGCCTCGTTCTGAGTTCCGTTTTTTTTGAGGGAAAAATCCGAACTCGGCGTGCAAACTCGAACCTATCCAAGCCTGCACATCCCTATTCCAAATACGGAATATTGAGATATCCAAAATACCCCTGGTTCCAAGCTATTTGGATATGGGAGACTCAAACTGTATTACTATAATTAAAGGCAGTATTTACAGTGCATCCGGAAAGTATCCACAGCGCTTCCCTTTTTCCACATTTTGTTATGTTACAGCCTTATTCCAAAATGGAATAAATTAATTTTTGTCCTCAAAATTCTACACACAATACCCCATAATGACAACGTGTAAAAAGTTTTTTTTGAGATTTTTGCAAATTTAATAAAAAAAACAAACTAAGAAATCACATGTACATAAGTATTCACAACCTTTGCTCAATACTTTGTTGATGCACCTTTGGCAGCAATTACAGCCTCAAGTCTTTTTGAACATGATGCCATAAGCTTGGCACACCTATCTTTGGGCAGTTTTGCCCATTCCTCTTTGCAGCACCTCTCAAGCTCCATCAGGTTGGATGGGAAGTGTTGGTGCACAACCATTTTCAGATCTCTCCAGAGATGTTCAATCGGATTCAAGTCTGGGCTCTGGCTGGGCTACTCAAGGACATTCACAGAGTTGTCCTGAAGCCACTCCTTTGATAACTTGGCTGTGTGCTTAGGGTCATTGTTCTGCTGAAAGATGAACCGACGCCCCAGTCTGAGGTCAAGAGCGCTCTGGAGCAGGTTTTCATCCAGGATGTCTCTGTACATTGCTGCATTCATCTTTCCCTCTATCCTGTGTCGAAGCCGGATAATTGGCTGACACAGGATCGGTTTAAAATTAAATCTGCGCGACGCCATTTTTCAAATGGCAATAAGATGCCATTTTGCGACTGGCAGCCCAGCACCATTTTTGTGAATCTTGCCCATTATAAGTACATACGGTGATGCTATTATTTAGCGTTGTGTGATTCCCACGCAATAGAAAGAAGTTAAAAGTCCTCATCATATAAATACAGTCAGTAAAACATATAAAATGATTAACCCTGCAAAACACGTACCATGGTGTACTCCACAAACACGTAGTCGCACAATGCTAACTAGCGTCTTTTCCCAAAACCCCAATACTTACACACTGCACACTTACATAAAAGGTTCCCTAGCATTAAAGTGTAATATTCAAGGTTTATTCAGTATTATTAATGTTGTGAAATAAATGTAATTTGATATCTAAGGTTTAGAACATGGTAAGCAGACCGTATTTGGTGTTGGACTGATCCACTGTGTCTTTGCAGATTTCCGGTACCATCGGTGAGAAGATCGCAACATGTGTCTGCAAACTATGCACTATAGAGAGTTAAACATTAAAATGTACTCTGTAATGTAACCAGCTTAGATTTAGTATGCAGCGGGAACAAGGACACAAATGGCTGTTGGAGGCTGGTTTGTGTCCATTTGAATTGACTTATGAACTATACTGTAGCAGAAGAACCAGGAAGAAGAACCATTGGAATCATGCCAAACTATTCTATTGTATTGCCTATCTCTGCTAGCGTATATATGTGGGCTCTGTAAACTTGGATGCCAGTCTTCTTGCCTCGCTGTTGACGGAGGTTTCTATATTGATGCCGGTATCTGGGTCCAGAGCGCGTGCGTATGTAACAACTGTACCTTGGGTCTGTATGATTTATTTGCGCTAATTGTATTTAGATCACAACATGTAACCATCTGTTTTTATATTGAATAACTTTTTGTGCTTTGGAACCACACTCAAAGTCTGAAAGCATTTATTTCTTGTGCGACTCATTACGCTAAATAGCGACAATTTTAGAAGGTATAGGTAGGTAGGAATCGATAGGTAGGAATCCATAGTTGGGGGCTCGCAGTGTGAATCATGCTACCGGTTACTTGGTAACACTCGGTCAGCGAACTCTCAGCAAAAGGGTGGAGGCGCCATAGCAGGAGAACGCATTGTGCCTTCGAAAATCTGCTACCACTTTGTTGCCGAGAGTTATTGTGGCTTAAGGAGCGCTGATTAAGAATCCAGGGACAAAGGAGGAAAAAGTTTGTTTTCCTTCATTGATAGATTTTTATGTTTAAAAGGGGAAGTCGCACAATAGCGTAAGGGTAATACTACATTTTGTGTAGTAGTCGCATTATTGTGTATGCAGTTAGTCGCACAATAGTGTATATGTATTTCCTGTATTGCTGCCACATGTTTTAAACAAAGCCGTTGAGAGTGCACGGTGATATTGATAGATAGCATTGTTGTAAATACATTGATCAGTGTTGCCATAGTCTGGGAAAACGTGTATTTTTCTGCGCAGGAAAAGGGTGTGTAACAGTAAATATTTGTTGGAGGGGTAACATGTTCCCTAGTTAAGGGTATCGTAGGACCCTTAAGTGCTAGGCGCCTGGTGTCGGCCTAGTGGCACGGTAGTAGATACCGCAGTCTATACACATAAGCAGGTGTAGTTGTTGTCTTTGTTGTAGTTTCGACTCTCAATGTGATTGCAGTATTCAGTGATCAGTTAGGGTTATTTGAGCATTGTAATTGAACCGCACAGTTTTGGCTAAATTGTGATTGTGAACTGAGCAGAGGGTGGACGAAATCACTGAAAAGGGTAGGTGTTATTGGAATACCTACATGCTAGCAATTGAAAGGTAGTCACAAAGGGATTAGGTGCAAGGAAGCAGCCTGGTTATTCTTCCACAGGTGTGTGGGCGCATCCTGTTAATAATGTCCGCAGGTAAGTGAAAGTATCTTGACTGTCTTTCACCAGTCTAAATCTCTATTGAAAAACTTAGGGTTCTCCCAGGATGGGAGCCAAGCAAACGGAAGAGATGTTAGATGATGTGCTGCTGTTGGAAGCGCCACTTGGGTCGGCACGGCATATTATGCATACTAAGTATGATGCTTATGCAATTAAGTACTGTGATGTATGGTTTAAAATGACGATGAAGAGTGTTAGACCTTTCCCCAGAATTGGCAGCTTTGATAAGGAGGTATTGAACAATGTCCGAGATAGCATCTGTAGTGTGCGCTCTCGAAATGAAAAAGGTAAAATATAACGAGTGTTTAAAATTATGGCAGCGTGAGGGGGATGCGTGGCTTAAAGGTGTACAAGCAACGCAAACTAGCGTCGCGAGCACGTTACAGGAGAGTGCACATGCAGCGTTAAACTGCGGTGCGTGCGTGCGCGCTGCGAGATAGCGCGCACGTGCAGCAAGGTAGCGTTGCGGAAGGTATTGCCGGTGGTTCACGCGCACCACCACCGCCCTATGCAGATGGGGGTGGAGGTACAGTCATTGTAAAAACCCATAAAAATTTAACAAGTAACTTGTACCCTCTCTTGAGTAATCACATAGAAAATGTTTATGAGGCGGATGATGAACCTGTTGTTACGTCTGCCATTTCCCATGCTGTACACATGTTAGATGCTCCATCACAACAAGCACAAGTGGTGCCGCCATCTTCATCAGTGATAGTACAGGAAGTGTTAACATCCACTGCACCCATAGAGGAAGTTGTTAATCACATATGTAGCAGTAATAGACTCAATACCCAGCCAGGTAACAAGGTCAAAAGTAGCAGTGCGGCTGGTCTGTATCCCATCTGGACAATAACTGTTCCGAATGGGAATGCGGATGCGAAGGGTGTAGTGCCCACAAGGTAGGTAGCAATGAATTGTCCTTGGACAAGAGCGGAGCTAAATTCCATAATGAATGATTTCCCTGATCCTAAAAAGGAATTAGCCAAATGCCAAAGATTTTTGAAAAAGTTGGGTAGTTCTCACGAGCCAACCAATAAAGATTGGCGAGTGGTGTTAAAGGCTTGTCTTCCACACAATACCGACGTGAAAAAGTTTATCACGGATTGCGTATTGGATGGAGATGGTCCCGTAACAGACGAGAGTAACCAAGGTAACATTATCCGCATAATAACTCAATTGGGTGTATATTTTACAGTAGTAGTTAACTGGAGTAAAATTTTCACCATAAAACAAAAAGAAAGTGAATCTGCAGAAGATTATTGTAACCGTTCTCTGCAGGCTATCACCCAGTACAGTGGGATAGAGGATATTAAAGATAGCACTCACCACAGGGGAATGATTGTCACTGTAGTTATGGATGGTCTAAAAGAGGTACACAAATATCTAGAAACAAAAACAAGGTACACATACATACTGTTGGTACATATATACAGAGACACGCTCATATACAGATACCAGATACACATAGACATAGCTAAATATATACATACACTCATATCAATAGGTATACATACTGTATATTCATATACAGTTACACATTTGCACAACAATACCTACCACAGCCTCACAATGCCCATCCCGGGCTGTTTTTTTCAATCCCAGGATTTAGTTGGTCAATAAAAAAATTTTTTCGTACGGGCCTGTGCTGGGCCATGAATGTTATTTTATTTCTGTGGTGTTAGGGCTCAGCCGGGGCCTCCCAATACCACAAGTACTAAAAAAAAAAAATAACATGCATGGCCCAGCACAGGCCCACAGGAAAAAAATAAATCTTTAATGGCCCCTGGTCAGGCCTCAACACTCCACAACAGGAATAAATTAACATTTATGGCCAACCCTGGCCCCAGGGCTTCCAGCCCCCCCTTTCCCCATACCACAGCACAGGAGACCCATGATGAATTTGCAAATAAAATATACATCATCCTCAGAGAGGAGTACTGTATGTCTCCTCCTCCAAACCAGCAACCAGGCAGCAAGGGGTGCTCCAGACTGACAGTCAGTCACTGTGTGGGGGTGCAGCAGCAGGACTCCTTCCCTGGGGGTGCTGCAGCAGGGCTCTTTCCCTGGGGGTGCTACAGCAGGGCTCCTTCCCTCACGGTGCAGCAAACAGCTCCTGCCCAGGGGGTGGTCCACCAGCAGCAGGGCTACTTCCCTCCCTTCTCCCGAACAGTTTGTCACTGGCTGCCTGACGCCACACTACCCCCCACAGCCATGCCGTTCAGTCCTCCTCTGCTTAAGACTCTACGCTTCGGGATATAACAGAAAGGCACTGGTGTGCCTGTGTCAGCGGGTGGGCACCGGTGAAGGTGGACAGGTGGCATGGGGCTGCACTGTGAGACGCTGCGCGGCCTCTGATGTCACGCCAGCGCCACGCACAGCTGGGCAGTGTTTGAGCCAAGTGCTCACGAGTCAGGACTCAGTGCTGCCCGGCAACAAAGACATTCTTCTTTTTTTTATATATATATATATATATATATATATATATATATATATACACATATTGGGACGCAGCGGCACCCTCCAGGGGTTGGCGCTCCGGGCGACGGCCCTGTTAGCCCGCCCCTAGAACCGTCCCTGGGCGTAACTACGAAGGGTGCAGGGGGTGCGTTCGCACCTCCTGCACCCTCCATTTGCCGGGCGCCCGCTGAGTGTGTTACCAGAGGGTGCCCAGCTCCTATTCAAACCCCCGGCGGCAGCCGGAGGACGGAGCTCCCTCCGTCTTCCGGGTCCCGCAGTGTACTATGGGAGTGACGTCATAACGTCACTCCCATAGTCCCGAGGAGCGGACGCCGGAGACAGAGCTCAGGAGTGAGCTCCGTCTTCTGGGTCCCGCAGTGCACTATGGGAGTGACGCAATGACGTCACTCCCATAGTGCCGAGGAGCGGACGCCGGGGATGGACGGCAGCAGCACTGGAGCGGGGATAAAGGTAAGTGTTTTTTTTTTTTGTTGCTGTTTTTTGTGTGTGTGCGCACACGCGGGGGGGCTCACTACTGGGGGCAACTACAGGGGGCTCACTACAGGGTGCAACTACAAGGGGCTCACTACAGGGGGCTCACTACTAGGTGCAACAACAGGGGGCTCACTACTGGGGCCAACTACAGAGGGCTCACTACAGGGGGCAACTACAGGGGGCTCACTACTGGGGGCAACTACAGGAGACTGACTACTGGAGTTACTGCATAGGGGGGCCATTACTGGGGGGCACTACATAGGCGAGCACTGCATAGGGGGACCACTACTGGGGGCATTACATAAAAGGAACTGCATAAGGGGGCGGTGGCAACTGGGGCTGGCATAGTTGCTGGGGGGGTTGTACATTTTAGTTTGGGGGGGGGGCACCAACATTTATCTTGCCTCCGGGCACCTGGGATGAAGTTACGCCACTGAATAGGAAGATGAAACCCATCACCTTAAGCTAGCACTAATCTTCTACAATGCAAACAATACAACAATTACAATCTGCATACAGTTTCCTCAACTGATATGTGGCCTAAATATCTGACTAGGGGGCAGAGTCTCACAACTGAGCTGCAAGCTGTTCCTAGTTATGGCTTAGCTGGATCCTCTAACTTGACAGGTAGTAATGATTATGTAGTAGCAGGGATACAATTGGGGGAATAGTGACCTTATTAAGTAGAGCAGTGGTTCTCAAACTCAGTCCTCAGGACCCCACACAGGTCACGTTTTCCAGGTCACCCAGCAGGCGCACAGGAGTGTTCATTACTCACTGACACATTTTAAAAAATCCACAGGAGGAGCTAATTTCACTGATTTTGGCCCTGATTCAGAGCCGGACACTCTGGCAGAGCGCTCGCTCTGAATCAGGGCCGCCCCTCTTACTTTTTGGAGCGACCTCCTGGCCGCTCGCATAGCTGTGGGTGACCACCCACAGCTATAGCGAGCGGCCAAAATGATGGTCGCGATGGTCAAGACCATCACGACCATCAGGCTTGCGACGAGACCCTTGCGGTAGGGTCTTGCTGTCGCAAGCCCTGGAGTGCTTTTGGCTCTATCAGAGCCAAAAGCACTCCCACTGACATCACTAGTGATGTCAGTGGGGCCGGCCCCAGACGGTAGGCGTTCCCATAGGAACGCCTCAGTCTAAGCAGCCACGCCCCTGGCACGCCCACCAAAGGGGGCGTGCTGTCAATCACCATCGACAGCACGCCCCCTTTGTTGCGAGACCCATAACGATGGCTTGGCCGTCGTTATTCGGGTCTCGCGTATGCGCACGACGGAACCTCCATCGACCCGCTTGCGAGCGCTCAGCACTCACGAGCGGGTCTGAATCAGGCCCTCTGTCAGGAGACCTGCAAAACATGCACCGTTTGGGGTACCGAGGACCAAGGTTGAGAACCTGTGAAGTAGAGAACCACTTAGGAAAACAAGAGGGGCTGGGCTGTTTTTACTTGTCAGCATTCACTACAAAGCCTGCAGGGCAGATCTGCCTTTATAACCTTTATAACCAGTAACAGCAGGCTATACCTAGGGGCCAGACCTGTGGAGAAGTCACTTAAGATGCCTACAAACTAGGCGATATTTGACTCGATCTGGCCGAGTCCGAAAACATCAGAACTAGAGATGGTGTAAAATATGTCCTAATCATGAGTGCCCACTCACGATCACGCTACCGATGCGCGTACCCGCTGGTCAGACATAGCATCTTCAGCTCTTGCCTGCTGCAGGCAAGATCGGACAATCTCAGTCACGATGCACTTGAAATAGTTAGGATGCACGATAGATCGTGGGTCAATTTGGACAGTTTTTAACACCAAATCATGCCCACGACTGCCGGAGAGCTGCCAGGGAGAGTTCAAGGGGAAATCGGACACGATATCGCATCATGACCACATCGCCTAGGGTGTAGGCACCTTTAGTCAACAAGAGCTTTGGGGCTGGACTGACTGACAAGGCTGGCGGTGGGCAGAGCTAAAGGGGTGGCGGATGTCTGCAGCGACAGGCAGCAGAGTAGAACAGCAGGGTGTGAGGGGCTGTACCGCTTAGCATGACAGGCTGCTGGCTGCAATTAGGGCTAAGGGGCCAATTTGACTGAAACTGACAGGCAGGCAGAAGGGCAGTGCTCCAGGACTGGGGATCCTTCCTCACCTGGCTACTGTCACTGAGATGCGGCACCACATACACAGTAGGGATGTGCAGGCTCGGATTAGTTTGGATTTTCTCGTCAAATTCTGATTTTTCCCGCCAAAAATCGGGTCTCAGAAAGAGGCAAAACGTCATCTTTCATGGAAAAACATCATCTTTCATGGACTTTTGTCCAGGAATGATGATGTTTGTCCATGAAAGATGACGTTTTGCTTCTTTCTGAGACCCGATTTTTGGCGGGAAAAAAATATCAGAATTTGGCGGGAACATCCGAACTAATCAGAGCCTGCACATCCCTAATACACAGGCACACCCGCCAGTAGCACTGCGGCCAGTCAACTTAGCAGGCACTACAGAACTCCCTGGTGCTTCACCTCTCACAGCCGACTAGACACCCGTCACACTGCCACCCTGACAGACGGCACTATGGCAGCGCAGCTCCCGCTGCTCAAAATGTTACCTCAGCTCTCTCCTCAGGGTCAGTGAAAGCTGCTATATATAGCCTCTGGCTAGGTGCCAGGATGTTTCCCGCCCAAAGCACAAGCAGGTTCAAATTCTCTTTCAGCTAGGGATGGGCAGATCGATTCACTGTACTGAGTTGAGCCTCATGGCTCAACTCAGTGAAGTGTCTCGAGACAGTGTCTCGAGACACGGCTCTTTAGATAGAGCAAGTGCTGGAGCCAGCAGGGGAGCCAACGACTCAGAGTGAGTCGCTGACAGCTCTGCCCCCCCCCCCCCCCGGCAGCCCAGCACTACAGCTCAGGGTTCTCACTGACTCTCCTGAGTTGGTGAACTCCCCTGAGCCCTGGCTGTAGCTGTGCCCCACCAGGCCAGCTCAAGCCTCTGCACTGACTCAGGAGAGTCAGTGCACTGCCCTGAGCCCTGGCAATAGCTGCACGACTCAGAGTGAGTCGCTGACAGCTCCGCCCCCTACACTGCTGATCTGACTCAGTGCACAGAATTATGATCAGGTCGGATCAGCAGTGTAGGGGGCGAAGCTGCCATTCACTAGCTACCACTGGCAGAGAGGCTAGGGGAGGTGGGTGTCTCGGCTCACCAAACACTGAGTGACTTGAATCATTCACTCATCTGAATGATTCGAGTCAGTGTGTTGAGACACTCACTCACTAGCCATCTCTACTTTCAGCCCTACTGTCAATTGGGTCTATTCATGTAGATCTGTGGTGGTGGTGGATTGTTACTTATCACTATAGATCGCATCAGTTCGATGTGATCTATAGCTTAGATATGGAGCACTTCACGTATACTTACCTGTCCAGAGAAGCGATCCGAAAAGCTGGCCCCTCTGCGATCCTTTGGTGATGTGCTGCGCAGCTGCATATTGGTCTCCGGAAGCCGGACGAAGAGTCTGCGCGTGCATCAGCCAGAGCCCCGGCAGAGAGAGTCGTGATGCATTACTCAGCAGCAGTCTGAAGTGACCCGGCAAACCTGCCCAACCTCCTACAAAGTGACCCACCTTGAGCATACTCATCTGGAATTTGTCAAGTCTGATGGTGAATCCTGCCTGCAGGATGTGGTTAATTATTGTGGGGACAATACCTAGAGCACCAAATCTATAAAAACAACCAAAAATAAACTATATTATACTCAAAGCAGCAGCCTAATAGGGAAACCCCTTTAAACTGTTACAGATGAAATGTAATAAATTGATATTAGGCAGCATTACAGTATACAGTACCTACAAAAAAAAATTCTCTGACACCAGTACAAAAAATTTAAAACATATCACATTTATTAAATTGTATCATATAGCATCCTAAGTTATGCACAACTGTTTAAAACATCATAAGATCAAGTAAAACTTGGCAACAATAGTAGCAAGTAGAAATGTTCTATTACTATCCCATAAAAGTGCAGGAATGAAACAAATGTATAAAACATTCCTAAAGCTTTATGATGTAGATTTGCACCTAAGGATCATAAATGTTCTTCACAAGAGTTACTGAAGATGGCAATAATCATCCAAGTAGGTTTTGGCAAACTCCAGGCACCCAAAAGAATCCAGTCTACCATCCACTGAAAGGGCACCAGGGCAATCTTCATATGTAAGAGCATCACATTAAATTTAAAGCTTGACAGTACCTCTTGCTTAAATCTAAGGTGGACATATAGCAGGTCGGACATATAGCGGGTCCTTTCCAGCTGATCCATGATCCAGCAGGCCATTTACCCAGGGCATGGGGTATCTATCTGCACACCATCACTTCATTAAGTCATCGGTAATCTATACAGAATCAGGTGGTCTTGTTCTTTTGGGGACTAATACCTAGAACTGATGGAGTGTACAGTTATTCTGAGAGACAGCACCAAATCCATCCGATCCTTCCTCATCATGATGAGTATCTATAGCAGTGATTTTCAACCTTTTTCAACTCGTAGCACACCTTCAGTTCCTCATGGGAAAAAACACACACATTGACCCCCACAGGAAAAAGAACAGTCATTGGTCCCCACAGAAAACCAAACACACGCATTGCCCCCCATAGAAAAAAAACAACAAATCACATTGCCCCCCCCCACCACAAAAAATAAAATAACCAGCTGAGAAGGCTCACTCTTGTCCCTGTCCTGTCCCTCATTGACTGGTGTTGCTAAATCACATGCAGTGTGCAGGCAGCTATGCAACGCGGCGTACGTGACCTATGTCAAACCGTCGTGTCTCCATAGGTCACAGCCCGTGTGGTGCGCCTGAGCCTCCCTGAAGAACCCAGCACTGCCCAGGCCAGCAGTACAAGTAAAGTCAGCACACTAGTGTAATACCTCAACTAGAAAATGTTTGGGTGTGTTAGTATGTTCTTGAACCTTACAGAGTGAGTATGGATTGTTACACTCTGGCTAGGTTCTCTTTATCCTCTTGAATTACCAGAGAGGTAAGGAGGATTGCCTCAGACACAAATAATTATTCCTGTTGTTACTAAATAAAATTTTAATTTATTTTAAAATATGATTCCTCAGTAAAGTTTGTGTAATCACAGTTACAACAACAACTTCTCAACATACATTAACTAACAAGCGTTTATATATTTATAATACATTCCCACAATAAATAAACCTGTTTATTGTGCTGGAACTCCGGATCTGGAGCTATTGGAATTGAAAGGTTAGTACAGTATTTGCAAATGCAGCAATCTGAATAAAATTAATTTCCCTCCACTGTAACATATAACATAGTTTACAGTGACCAATCTCATTGCATAACAGTGTATACACATAAATCAGTACGCTACAACACTTTACTTCAGTACCTTAGTCCGGACTAGGGGCCTGATTCAGACCCACTCGCAAGCGGCTGTCCGCTCACAAGTGGGTCGATGTTGTGCACTGCGCATGCGCACGACGACTGGTGAACTACAGGTACTAGTGGGCCCTTAATGCCCTGCATGCTGGTACTTGTGGTTCTCCAAGTACCAGCATGCGGGGCAGGCTAGCTGGGACTTGCAGTTCTACTTGTAAAGACAATGTTTGATATTCTTTATTTACACCACACCACACAATCAACCCGCGACCCACCGCCACCAGGGGTGGCGGGGATAGCCCCGGGCTATCAGCCTGGGCCTGGGGTGCCCTGGAGAGGGTGACCCCTTTATTGGGGGGGTCCCCAGCTCTCCAGGGATTCCCGGCCTAGGCTGACTAGCGGTCAGGGCTGATGCTGCGGCTGGGGGGCCCGGTGAAAGGGCTCCCCTGGCTGTGGCATCAGCCCCCCGCTAGAAAAAGTCCAGTGCTGGTTCTGGAACATACAGGGGAACCCTACTAATTTTTTTCCCCTGTATTTCCAGAACCAGGACCGGATCAGAGCCCAGAGCTGGTTGCGCAGAATACGGGGGACCCCTACGTCGTTTGTCCCCCGTATTTTGGCAACCAGCGCTGGTTCTGACTAGCCCGGTGCTGGTTGTGCTTAAGTACAGGGGACCCCTACGTCGTTTGTCCCCTGTATTTAAGCACACCCAGCACTGGGTTACTAATGTCCGGGGCTGGTTGCTCTTTTTTGGGGGGGTGCACGCCATTTTTTTCTTTTTTTACACAGGTTTTTTTTTTTTTTTTTTACCACAGCAGCACAGACGGGTCTCACGGACCTGTCATTGCTCTGTGCCAATCACACAGATGCATGTAGCACGGATCTCCCGGGTTCGTGCTACATGCAAATGGGCACCATAACGCTGATTGGCTTCCTGTCTGCCACTGCAGTGCCACTCCTAGATGGGCCACGTGTTTGTGCCGCCCACTTGTGTCGCTTAACATAGTCATCCAGCTACCTCGGTGCAACCTTTTGGCCTAAAAACAATATTGTGAGGTGTGAGGTGTTCAGAATAGAGTGGAAATGAGTGGAAATTAATGTTATTGGGGTTATTAATAGCGTAGGAACAAAAAAAGGCCCATTTTATGTGATTTTAGCGGTTTTTTTTATTTTTTAAGAAAAAATCCAGATCCAAAACACAAAACCCAAAACACGGAAGGGTGGTTTTGGCAAAACCAATCCAGATCCAAAACACGAAGAAAGATCCAGATCCAAAACCAAAACACGAAAAGTGGCCGGTGCACACCCCTAGCTAAAACCCATATCCCGATTGGTGGGGTCACTGGTGAACACCTCCCAGCAGGTTAGATTCCGCACCTTTGATCAGGTCTCGTCAACATCCAAATCTCTGTGGATGAGGAAATCATATATTCAGGCCCCTCGCCTCCGATTTCTCCCACAACCTCGGACCCCCGCTTTCAATACTCCAGTGACAAGCGTGACACAAAGCTTCTCAGAACTTATTGCGAATACTTCCCTATGAGAAAAGGAATTCCAGCCATGTGGCCAGACAGCACCATCTTGGATCTTCCCCAATGGCCATTGCATCCTAAACTCATCCTGTATGATGCAGCTGGCAAGTATCTCCAAGCCCCCTCCTTTGGAGAATTCCTGCAGAGATCACCAACTTCTCCTCTTATAAATTTGCATCCTCTGAAAAGCTGCTGTCGCTGGTGCACTAATAATCACAGTATGCCTTTAAACACATGCCCTGCAGTTTTTATAAACATTACAGGGGATTTAACAGTTAATACAGTGTTTATCAGTCGCAATCAGAAAATCAAAATGATCACCGCTAATCTACAGTATACTATCTGGGGGAAAATAAGGGCACCTGGTGTTTGATAATCTAGGACAGTGACATACAGGAGTCAAGTTCCCTATGTGTCATTGTTGCCGTAAGTGGAATCACATTCAACATTCGTTATTTTAGAATCATAACGGAATAACTCACTGATCGTGATCAGTGTTAACTGTTAAGTCATCTATTCTCTGAATCAAAGAGGAAATGTAAGTACATTCACAGACCACTTTGCTTGCAAAAGCAAGTCCTATATGACTTCAATATTGCCAGAAGTATAGTAACTTCTAAAATATAAAGTGCGCAGATCTAACGAACAATTTTCTAAACCTACTTGGTAAAACATGGTTCTGCTGCCGCTGTAACTTGTAGTCCACAACAGCTAGAGAGACCTCCTCGCGGCTGCCGCTGTGTGTGAACGGGCGGTCTGTCCATCGGCTCTGCAGCACAGCCAATGCGATATGTCGTGAATGCCGACGTTCACCGACATATCGCGGGTACACACTGGCCGACGGCAAGCAGATACATTGGCCGATCAATTGATCGACCAATGTATCTGTCTGTGTGTACCCAGCTACAGGCAGGCAGGCAGGCACACAGACAGACAGATAGATAGAATTTTTGTTTCATCATTTTCTCCTGCCCTCAGAATGATGACACCGCTCGCACACCCCTAGGCCATGATCACAGTAGCATCACATCATACATTTGTTACGTGAGCTGACACTGTCTCTGAAGAAGCCGTTAACAACTGGGGCCAAGCTTACGGTCGAAACTGCAGCTAGTGATGCAAGTAGATGTTATTTCAGACTCCGAGCACGCACCGAAGTGTGGTCTCATGTTACGGTGGCGTGGTGATGCATAATAGAGGTGTGCCTGCACAACATACTCCTGTTTCCACTCTGGGAGCATGCCCGGCATTCTGGGAGCTGCTGGGTTGCCCCCACTCACTCACGGGGCCTTTCACACCGCTGAGCACTGTAATTTGCTCAGTGGCGCAGATAATGGCGCCAGGAGTAAGGTGGTAGTGGGTACCATTCTTACATGCACTGCAGAGACTGGGTATGAAGCCCTGGCGGCTGAATAGCCGCCAGTTCATATCCCAACGCCGGCAGCCCGAAGGAAGAAGATCCCGACAGGGCAGTACCCTATCCCTACCTCTCTCCCCCCTAACCCTCCCTTAGTGGTGCCTAACTCTAACCTCCTCCCCTAGTGCCTAACCCTAACCTCCCTCTGGGGGTTCCTAACCCTCCCCCCTAGGGGTGCCTAACCCTAACCTCCCCCGAAAAACTAACCCCGCTGCCTCCCTAACCTACCCCCGAGCGAGCGTGACTGAGTGCTAAAGCGCCCAGAGTTACCTCGATTGGTCCGGTGTCCTTCTGGATTCCGGCGTCGGGAGTAAGATAGGCGTTGGTACTTCGACGCCTATCTTAAGTCCCCCATCGGGTTTTAATTGTCGGGATATAGACCAGCTGCATGTAGTCTGCCGGTCTATTAACTACGTCGCGGACAATTCTTGCATTTGCTCTTTAATATATATATATACAAGCAGCTACAAAGGATGGCGGCACTCAGAGACTTCCACAAAAATTGATCTATTCAAATAAGCATGTTAGACACCAACGTTTCGGGACCACAATGTCCCTTTGTCAAAGGGACATTGTAGTCCCGAAACGTTGGTGTCTAACATGCTTATTTGAATATTTGAATACATCAATTTTTGTGGAAGCCTCTAAGTGCCGCCATCTTTTGTAGCTGCTTGTGGACTGTATTTATGCGGAGGGCACCAGAGCTGCTGAACGCTGCTTAGAGTGAGTGCCGATCCAAACAGGATTTTATATATATATATATATATATATATATAATGTGATAGAAGCACTGGAGAAGTTAGGGATGGCGTGTAGATGTGTCCCAGATTCCTGTAATATGTATATTTACCCCCAGGAAAAGTCTGTTTTACAAACAGATCTGAGTGTCGGCTTTTGGTAAAAGCCGGAGAATGGGTCCTGGGGGTGTGGATGTGAGAGAGAAGGGAGGTCTCCATCCACAGGGCTGTTTCAGGTGTTAGGCCTTTCAGCCTGTGTGCAGGCTAATTAGGGATTACACCTGGAAGTGGCTCAATATAGCTATGTAAGAGTTTAGATGCAGTGTCTCACACACCCTGGGGAGAACAGATACTGAGGTCTTGTTCAGAGACACTGGGACCTTTTGAAAGTGCTATGTTTGTGGTGAGGCAGTAGGCCTTGCCACTTGTAGAGAGGAAAGTACCTGTCTAGTCAGTGCCCAGCCAGGCTAGAATTTATTTTATGTGTGGTTTATTTGACTTTTGGAGTTGCACAATGAAAACTGGTGCTGACCAGCTTGCACGTAAACCCTCGACTGGAGTGCTGTTTCCTGGCTGCTGTGTGTAAGGAGGTGTCATCCTACCCCAGGAGAGGGACCCCTACCCCGATCATATCACAATATATATATAAATATATATATATGTGTGTGTGTGTGTGTGTGTGATATATATATGTATGTGTGTGCGTGTGCATGTGTGTGTGTGTGTGTGTGCGTATGTGAATAATAAATAAACATTTTAAATTACTGGTGAGGTCCAGTTAATTTGTTCACCAGCGTATTCTCCATTTTCAACTTTTGGTTTGTGTGGGATTTGCAAGTTATCCCTTTATCAGAATTGCTGCAGGTGAACAAATGAATTATTCTTTTGGGATAATTGGTTAACGAGTGCTGGGTGGTTGTCTCCTTTACTTGGCGTGGCATAAAGCCGTGGCCGCTGCATCGTAGCATTCCGTATACAGTCAGTCGCACAGATATACAAGTGTCGAATATCCATTTAAACAGTGCAGTCTCGTGAAGTGGTTTTGTCGCATCGTACAGTATTGCGACTAAGACACAGTTTTGGGCGAAAAAGCCACAAAAAGTTGTTCAGTGCAAGTCGAGTCGCACGGAACCTGGCGCGTCTGGGCTGTTTGGTGAGACTGCAGCAATAGTGTATGAGGACACATATATAGGGTAAGTTTAGTGAGGTGATGCTCCCTGCACCCACTCTCTGAGGCCCAAGATTCATCTGAGACGGAGCATGCTCATTGTGCACATGTGCTGATCAGGGCCGTAGCTAGGGTAGTGCGGCCGGTGCCATCGCACAGGGCACCACAGGTCAGGGGGCGCTGTTTGGGCCTGTCAAATTTCTGTTTATTATCACTTTCACTTGTAGCTTTCTCTTATTTCATCCACAGCATCTACTGTCCTCTCCTATCTCTTCCCTGGCCCTTCTGCATGAGGCCATGGCCCTTTTTTGGGTGCATTAAGTCCCTTTGAAAAATGAGGGGGAGGGCAATGCTCTTTCTGGCACAGGGCACCAAAAAGTCTAGTTACGGCTCTGGTGCTGATCCACAACAGGCCCCTTCCCCTACTCAAGTTTTGCTACAGATCCCCAGGTTGCACTGCTCAACCCCTAATCTTATCACTATTACCAGTGATCTATTCATGCACAGTAGTGTACAGGAGGATTGACTCTCATCTGCTCTGACAAGTCTGCCCCCCAGTTTGAAGGGGGGAACCCCAATGTTTCTGCACTGGGATACGCATTGATCGTATTGAACTCTTGTGATAGTGATGAACCAAATTATATGGTTTCCGGTGCAGCACCAGAGACTTTTTTAAACTGCAGCTCAGGCTTCACTGAATTTGAAGCTTCTGCTTTCAGTCATTCAGAGATCTGCAACAAGTGTACTAAAATGATCTGGTGGTCTTCATGCAGGTGATAATCCTCAAGTGTCTGTAATAGTTCATTTCTTGCTGTTCAATTATACACAAATGTGTGTTCTATTTTTACTATTTGCTAAACAGACATAATAGCAGATTTACAGTTGATGTCTGGAAAAAAGAATACGCTTTTTTTTTTGTCACCAAAATCAAGCATGACCTTTTGTATTATTGCTGACGTTTGTGTCTGGTAACACTGAATATGTATGGTATCTGAGATGAATAATGCTTGCTTCATTATGGGAACTTAGCAGTGAGGCCAAACGCATGTGTATATATCAAAGCATAACTCTCCCTCCTCTTGGCTAGACATATAGGGCCTGAATCCGAGATTTAGGCTAATGCAATCGCAACTGCAATCTCTTATAGATCACAGTTGCTAAAATATGCTAACGACTTCCAGAGCTTAGCTGAACATCGGGACGCCCACTGCTGGCTTCTCATATCTGTCCTATTCAGCGTACACATTGGTGATATCGATGCTGATTGGGCAGCCACGTAGCATGTAAATCATACTTGCCGACATTCAGCTCCTTCCTGTCCGGGAGGGAGCTGAATGCCTGCATTCTGCGGGGGTGCATGAACGGGCTATGATGCCGTTTTGGGGCATAATGATGGAAAAAAGGCATTGTGAAGCAGGGGGCGGAGCCACGATGACGCGATTCAGCATGAATCGCGTCATCGGGCCCCCCCCCCGCTGTGGGGTTTTTTAGCGGCAGTGCGGCGGGTAGGCGGCAGCCGGGAGGCTTGCCTGTCTTTCCGGGGGGGTCGGGAACGGCACCCGATATTCGGGAGGGTAGGCAAGCCTGATGTAAATCAAGTCTGACTAGCCGCATACACAGCAGCTCTCCTGACACACAGGCAGCTCTCATGCTGCAAAGGAGATCGCAATGGCTAATTTATGCACGCACATGAAGTTCAAACTGCCCCAAAATGCCTGAGTTTGCCCCCGTTACCTCCCCTAAACGCTGACTACCTGACACTCACTTTGCAAGTGAATCCTCTGTGCAGGCGTGATCGCAATACAATCACAGTGTGTGCGCAGTGAGGCATTTGTGCATGCGCAATGGCAAACTATCACTCAATCTGCGTAAATATCGGCATTGCATAAATCCGGAATGAGACCCATAGCACCTGATTCAGAGGTGCGTGCAAATTCCGTCGTGGCTGCGATTCTGTACGTAGCATTTCTGGGGAAATATGCAAATGTTGAATTTGTACTAAGACTGGTACCGTCTCAAATCCCCGGCTTGGGTACAAAGACGCACCATCGATCGCACATCAGTCACACTATCATTCTCTGTTGCAAGTAAGCCGCTGGAGCCTTTACACTATGTACGAATTTGGTTGAGACAAGCCCCCAAAACGTTATTGGCACACCGCGCATGCTTCCCGATAGCTCACAGAGACACAGCACAGCATCGGATGCATGGTTTTAGTGAGTGTTCCGGGAAACATACAGAAGTGGCAATGCCGATACGGGCGTGTTGTCGAAAGCAGCTGTGTTGAAAGACGCACGGCCACTTACACAAGAGGCCATACTCATATGGATAAACTGCACCTGCCATATGACTGTTGTAAGTCCCGATGGCGTGTCCAATGGTGCGCTGATGATGTGTCTAAGTACACACAGTGACGGATATTCACTGTACTAAGATGCTCAAATGACGTCTCAGTTGTTTGAAAATCAGACGTGGCATTAGCTTAAAGACGCCAACAGTAAAAGAATCGGGCCCATACACTGCAAGGCAACTCTGTCATTGAAGAATACAAGTTATAATAATCTATGCTCATATCACCTGCTGTTTCAATCATCTGTGCAGTATTTCACTACATATACAGTATAACTGCAGATGCAACGAGTACAGGTGATAACATTAGTAATAGACAATTATACACGAGTTTGGAATTTGAACCATGTCTGGTCTGCCATATATTGTAGACTGTAACAGTGTGAGTCAATTTCAGTAAATATTGAGAAGAGTCATCCTCTTGTCTTGTGTTCCAGTTCTGGAGTTCTTACCAAAGTGATAAAGGATAGAGAAAAGTAAATATTTGTGGTGGAACAGGTAAGGTTAAGAAGTGTGGATGGAGGAAGGAGCTGTGACTGGGATGGCCATATTGTTGTGCTTTTTGCGGTAAGAGGTACCCGGTAACGGCGTGACTTGGAAAACGTATCATATGTCCCAAGTTTGAAGAATTTTGTAATTGAGTTGTTTTGCAAGCTAGTTATGTATTCCATGTTGGAGAGAACCACATGAAGCTTGTCAGTGTCAGACTGGGGCATGAAGGGCCCACCGGGGAAACAGTGGTAGGGGCCCCATGGATGCTTGGCCAGCCATTAAAGAGGACAACATGGATACTACAGTGCATGGTCTGTTCATCCATGGTCCTGCTCTACCAGGTAACTGACCCTGTAATAGAGTAACATTGTATAATACGAGCGCACTGTCTGAAACTTGACATTAGAAGAGGAGGTGGGGCCCTTAGGCAGTGGGGCCCACCGGGGATTTCCCCTGTACCCCTGTAGGCCAGTCCGACCCTGCTGGCGGTGTAGGGGGGTTTGGTTTCTTCCAATACTGTATGGTGCAAGGTGTTGATGTGTGCTAAAAGGCTGCATATTAGCACATTTACTGGAGAGACTCATTTTTGGACAGGCCCACCAGATATGGAGGAAACTGCCAATCCGGCCGCACTGTCTACAGCATCTGTTAGAGGTACAGTATAAGGATATATTTGGTTGAGTCATTCTGGTACCAGGGACCATATGATGTCAATTTTAGAGGAATTGTCTTTTACAGCCACTGACTGAACTATTTAGGAGTCTTGCTTTGATTTTGTCCTATAGATGCTCTTCCAGAGTTGTCCTGACAGGTGTGATATGTATTACCGCGGCTGCCCGACAAAGGAGGAAATCCTGATCGTCCTAAAGGTAGGTATAAACTAATCTAATTCTACCCCCCAACCCTAACCCTCCTTTAGGGTGCCTAACCCTAACCTCCCCCCTGTGCCTAACCCTAACCCCCCCTCTAAGTGCCTAAACCTAACCCCCCCTTCCCCGCTGCCTGAACCTAGGGTGCCTAACCCGAACCCTCACTCCCCCTAGCCTAACCCTAACCTCTCGGGGGGTGCCTAACCCTAAGTCCCCCCCCGGGAGCCCTAAACCTAACTCTCCCCCCTCCGCGGCTGTACGCTGCGGCGCCCGGCATTACTTCGATCGGGAAGCTGGGCGCCGGTCTCCTGGCGTCGGTAAAATGAAAGGCGTCTAGATTTAGACGCCTGTCATTCAACCCTTGCCGGTATTAAGTAGTCTGGAACCCGGTGGGCGGCATTTAGACCGTCGGCTTCCAGACTTCCAGACTACATCCCGTCCTGACATCTGTTTCCCAAGCAGGGTTATCTATTCCTAATGTTGGTGTTTCTGGAGCTTAGATGACATGGTAAAATAGGCAAACTGCACCTTTATTGTGTTATGACTGAGTGGAGCATAGTGGTTTCTCAATCTTCCAAGAAGATTTAGCTTTGCTGCTGGTAGGTTTGCAGGCTCCTGCCCTCTGTCTGGTTCACAGACATGATGAGTTGGTGATGATGATAAACAGAAGGAAAGAACTGGCCAATTGAGACAGGACATTGCCAAGTGCAAATCAGATGGAGCTCCAGGACAAGTCGGGTCAGCGGCAATCACAATAAGTATCAGAACCAAAACAGCAAGCAAAAGAATGGTCAGGAATAATCCAGAGCCAAATCACAAAAAATAGCCATAGGAAAACTACGGGAATGCTGGAGTACAGGTGGGAGCCTAATACTTTGTTAACATACAGTATGGAGGCACCTTTGACATGATCCACCAACTCAGATATGAGTGGAAGAGGATACTGAGCAGTGGCAAACGCAGGTAGGATCTAAAACATTTTATTTAGACAGAGACAACTTTGTCTCATCTCTCCGTCAACACAAACTGGAGCTACTGTGCATGTGCGGTAGCTCCTCAGACAGAGAGCTCTGAGTGTCAGAGCCATCTGTGCGCTGGCTACAGGAATATGGCTAAGGGAGAGCTGCTGCACATGTCCAGGTGCAGCAGCTCCACCCATGCCATTGCTGAGCATCTTTTTGTCCAGTCCCTTCCTCGCTCTACTAGTCTACTCCACCCCAGTCAGCACCACGGCTGGATCAGGCAGTGCTGGTGAGTCACACTGTGATTGCACCTGGGTACATACTACAGTCCAAGTCTGTGTGTGGGGGAAATATATACATACATGCCTATCCTCCCGGAATTTGCGGGAGGCTCCAGATTTTTTGGGTAATCCCCCACACCCCTGGAAGGGTAGCCATTTCTTCCCAGTTCCTAGTGAAGTGGGCAGAATGGGGAGCATTTCCGCGACGATTGCGGGTCTCCGTGTAGTGGGCGGGGCTTAATGACATGATTCTTCATTAATCGCGTCATTTTGCCCCGCCCCCTATTTAAATTTGAGGCAATTTACCATGAGGGGGCAGGGCTTAATGATGCAAATAATCAGGCCCCCGCCCCCCACCTGCTTCTCTTATCCGGGCTTCTCTTGGGAAGAGAGAAAAAACGTAGGCAAGTAGGCATATATGTAACTGAGATTTCTGCATTGCTATTATTATGTAGGATGAGAGTCTCATTTACTGGTCCTTTGCAGTGCGCTGAGAGATTCTTTGTTCGTTTCCAATCCTGGTCACTTCTCAGTTTCCTGCTTACTAAAAACATCTGAAGAAGCGGCATATTCAGAAGGAAGATTTTACTCAGATGTGGAGGTTACAAGTATACGGGTAGGAGACCTAGAGTTCCGCAAATGGCGTCAGTGACAACTGGAGCCCCAAACGACTTCTTGTGCTGAATGGCGATCTAATATTGTAGAAAGCAGCCCAAGTCACCGAAGTCCTAGAACAATAGGATTAATAGTCCTGGGGATGGCATCAAATGAGATGGTCTCTCATAACTAATGGAACAGTAAACAGAGGAATATTGGGCCTCATTCAGACCCGGTCACAAGCGCTGAGCACTCGCAACCGGGTCGATGTTTGCCCACTGGGCATGCGCACGTCGGAGCCGCCCCAGCTAGGGACGTCTGCTCCGTCGATCTGGGTCTCGCACCAAAGGGGGCGAGCTGTCGATGTTGATTGACAGCTCGCCACGTTTGGAAGGCGGGCCGGGGGGTGGCCGGCCAAATGGAGGCGTTCCCGACGGAACGCTTGCCGTTTGGTGGCGGCCCCACTGACATCTGCAATGATGTCAGTGGGGAGCTTCCTGCTCGATCAGAGCAGGAAGCTCCCTGGGGCTTGCGAGTGCCGAGACCCAACCTTAGGGTCTCGTCGCAAGCCCCGATGGTCGCGATGGTCCTGACCATCGCGACCATCACCCTGGTTGGTCGCTAAGCTGTGGGTGGTAACCCACAGCTTAGCTAGCGACCTGGAGGCTGAACTTCAAGATGCAATTGGCCACCCTCAATCAGAGTGACCGCTTGCATCTAACGTCCGGGTCTGAATGAGACCCTTTGTCCCCAGCTATCTTACTGCCAATTATCATTGTGAAAGAGATCGGAGTCTACAAAACATGAGTGGGTGTAGGCAATCTGGAAACATTGGATGCTGAGATGAGATTATCAGGCAAGATAGAGTTCCAAAAGTCCTATAAAGCAGTGCAATGTACCCCAGGCCATGATGAAGGGTGACTGAGGTACTAATCAGGTTTTGAGGTTTCCCAGGTGTTTAGGAAAGGATCTAAGTAAATTACCTGGTTCTGCACAGTAAACACAAAGGGGGAGATTTATCAAAGCTTGGAGAGGGATATAGTGGCGAGAAATTAAGTACCAAGCAATTAGCTCTTAACTGTGTCATTTTTCAAACACAGACTGTAAAATGACATGAGCTGACTTGTTAGTACTTTATCTCCCTCCAGGCTTTGATAGATCTCCCCCAAAGCTTATTTTCTAACCTTTGTTCTCATTTCTCAAGAGTCAGGAAGAGCAAAGTGTGAGTTTCTCTTGGGATTACTGTTTACTAGTTGTAAAAAAAACAACAGCCTTTTTTGTGTGCAAATTGTGCTTTTGTGCTACACATGGCTATGTATATTATAGTGCTCTTATGCTTAGTTATAGGTAGAGAGGCAGGACAGATGATTTAGTACTGTGAGGGCTTGTAAATGAAATTGTATCCCATGCAGACCACCAGAGCCGTAACTAGACTTTTTGGTGCCCTGTGCCAGAAAGAGCATTGGTGCCCCCCTCATTTTTCAAAGGGACATAATGCACCCAAAAAAGGGCCATAGCTTCATGGGGAAGGGCCAGGGAATAGATATGGGAGGCCAGGAGATGCTGGGGATGAAATAAGAGGAAGCTACAAGCAAAAATGATAATAAACAGAAATTTGAGAGGCCCAAACAGCGCCCCCTGACCTGTGGTGCCCTGTGCGATGGCACCGACCGCACTACCCTAGCTACGGCCCTGCAGACCACATCAAAGACACATATGTGCCTGAAACTTCTCACTTGTGTGTGCTCAGCCCCTAGTACACAATATGCAATAATGATGAATGGGGCTGCTAGGAGCATCCTGAAGTAGGTGATGGGGGCAATTCAATCGTTTTTTTTCCATGCTATTTAATGGGCACCCATGTAGCAATTCAATTGTTTTTGTGCACCCATTAATTATTGTGCTTGTTACATCCAATTAGACCATTTTACGTGGCTAAATCTGTCTAAGGTCCTGGTTAGCCGCCTGACCAGCAGCTTGGGCGCCCAAACAACAGGGAGGGTGCGAGCAGAAATTGAAATGTGTGCTCCCACGGCATTCGAGCCCCTACAGAGCAACAATTGAATTGCTTTGTCGGGCGCCCATTAGTAGCTGCCGTGGGTGCTAACAACTGAATTCCCCTAATGATTTTTTAGTAGGGATTTTTTTAAGATGTGGGGATAATATTGTGTGGCAGTCTCAAAACTACTTGTTGTTGTATAGTGGTCATTCACATGCGCTCTGTATTATATGGAGGTCATTGACATGCTCTCTGTATTATATGGTGGTCATAAACATGCTCTCTGTATTATATGGAGGTCACAAACATGGTCTCTGAAGTGCATGGCGGCCACTGAAATGCTCTCTGTCATGTAAAGGCAGTCACTAAAATGCTCTCTACAGTGCATGGTGGTCACAAAAATACTCTCTGCAGTACATGGTGGTCACAAAAATGCTCTCAGTATTGTAAGGTGGTCACAAAAATGGGAAGTTGGTGGTGCATATGTATCTCAGTCCAATCTCCACTTGTGACTGGGTGGGTGTGACTGGGCTGCAACGGGATTGGTTTGCTATGACGTGCTGATGGTATCGCAGCCACTGCTGAATGAAAGTGTTACCTATCACCGCTTATCATTAAGTAGACCCTATATGTTTTATTGCTTTATGGATTAGTTTGCTTTGTAATTTATTTTTTGTTTTTGTAGTGGGAGGTGGTTCTTTGAAACATTTTCTTTCAGCTCCAGTTTGTCTAGAAAAGGTATCCATTGTATGAATGTATCGGAATGGTGCCCCAAACCAGTATCTTGCCTAGGGCCACGTGAAGTTCTAATTCCCCGAATGGCTCCGATGCCTGAGGCCTCTGCCCCTTTACCTACCTGCAATACAGGTTACCCAGTCAGCTGCATTCTGACCATTCTCCTGCATGCAGATGTGGAGCTGGAGTAGGGATGGACATCTAATGCTGATGGTTAGTAACCATTGATATTCCTAATTTGATGGATTTACTTTTCCAGTGAATTGGGTATATTAGATGGTTGCCAGCCATCAGATGCTGCTTTCCAATATTCATCTGATGGCTGATAGCTTATGTGCAACTGCGGGCACCCGGAAGTGGTGTCTGCAGCTCACCATATGTGCATGAAGCTCCGACAGCTTCTGTGCATGTGCACATAGTAACCATCGATGGTCATGGTGTGTCTCCTACACGGGTGCATTTGGTGTGTCACACAAGTGTATTTGTTGTGTCTCATACACAAGCACATTTGGTGCCTTGTATACACTGATGTATTTGTTGAGCCTCATACTTGAAAATAATTTCATTAATGATGAGGCTTGGCTTGGTAGCCACCAGGCGTGCTCTGAGAGATCACCAGCAAGTCCTACATCACCAAGAGGCACCACTCTCACTCTAAAAACCCACCAGGGCTGGCACCTGTCCTTCAGTCTTTGCAATTATAGTGTCTGTGACCCAGACATTGAGAAGCCCAGTACTCCCCAGCGACGTGACTGAAGCCTGCGATCTCCATCACACCCCCATCAAAGATCAGGCTGGAAGCAGTGATTTGTGACTCCAGCCACCCAGCCACTGATTCTGTCCAAAAGACTCCCCACATAGTGCAGGTACCACGTATGTGGGTGTAATGCTGATGTCTAGTGCTCAAAATTGTGGAATGTTTATTTTGTTGTAATTTGGTTGCCAATATCTGCATAATTGTTGGAGTAATCATGCTGGGCCTATTATTACAGTCTGAAGACATAATGACTATCATCTGACACTATTAACTTCCTATGTGCCCTCAATCTTTGACAGCCGTTTGACAGAAACCGACCAGGTGGTTCTTAATACACAACCGCTGGCACGAGAGTGAGGGTATCTCATCCATCCTGTTATAAATAATAGACCTTTGTCACACCCAACATTTGCTGTTTTGAGTGTGTGTACCAGTAATACAGACTGCAGATGCAAGAGTTGAAAATTACCCGTTATCATAGATATACAATTGTGCCTCTATCGGTCACACAGACACTGTCAGGAAAGCTTGGGCAATCAATCTACCACTTGCTGGTAAGAGAATGTCATTTATTTTATTCCGTGATTGTCAGTGCTATCTCAGAGTAGTTACTTGAAATTATACTAACATATGCTTTCTTATTTTAAAGCTATGTTGTTCATGATTGAACTTTAATTTTTACTAATAGCGTAGCTTTAAAAATCTATAAGAGGAAATATGTAAACTAATGGTTTTATTGTTACTTTTACATCTTTCTAAAATTGTAAAATTTGAGAAATATAAAAAAGTTGTGGCCACGGAATACTGGGCACTCACCAATGTGTCCTGGCCGCTTCGGTGCCCGTCTACCGTATGCTACACATTGCCGACTGACTAGGACACATACCCACACCTGACAGTTCATACATACACTGACTAAATGTTGTCAAATTCTATGTTTCTATGTTTCTACTCTATGAGTACACACAGGCCGATATATTGGCCGTTCAATTGAATGGGCTATATATTGTGTGTGTGTCGCAGGTGTGTACAGACTGTTAATGACGTCTGTAGCAAATATATTGCGTTGGCTGTGCAGCATATATCAGCCGACTGCCTTGCTGCAGAGGCTGCCGGTGACTGACAGCTCAACTGGACAGGCACATGTAAATGCCCACCCAGTTGTGACGTCAGCCACGACACATTGGGCCGACAATTGGTATGTATGCATGCACTTACCAATAGTCAGCTAGGTTGGGTGACGGCAGGATGGGCAATCTGTCATCCTGCTGTGTACCCAGCTTGACACTGACTGACGGCATCTCTCACACAGCTGGAGTCACACACACGGACGAGGTCACACACACCAGTAGCACCGCTCACAGTAAACGCCGGGAAGACAGAGGAAGACCTCCAGAATGTTAGGGAAGCGTAGGAGGACGACCGTGCTGCCAGAAGGAAAATAATTATGTACGAAATAAGTTAATTGGGAATTTTCAATTTGCTTAATTAGTCATAGGGGAGTATCCAAGGGGTTTAGAAGCATGTCCCGACAAATTTTTCCTAAAAATAAAGATTGTAGGAAAAATTGGACTTGCTCTGAAGGTGCTCAAAAAATATATGAGCTCCACCCGAGCAATTAAAAATATCTCTCCCAATTGATTACTAAAAATCTTGCACTTGCAGAAAATACTCTGCAGTCCAAGATTTTTGATACATTTGCACCTACTGTAATTGAATATGCCCCTTGGTGGGCTGGCTACAAAGGGGACTGTCACACACAGGGGGAGGTGCAGGATCTTATTTATAATCCATTCACCATGATATTGTTGAGAATCTAGTTTAACAATCAGATTAACATAGAATTTAAATTTTATAATAGTGGACTAAGGGCTTGATTCAGACCCGCTCGCAAGCGCTATGCACTCGCAAGCGGGTCGATTGTTAGGCAGTGCGCATGCGTGGCGTGCGCACTGCGCGTGCGCAAGCCCAGGAGCGAGCGCAAAAAGCACTCGCTCCGGCGCTCGCATCCAAAAGGTGCGGCTGTCAATGTTGATCGACAGCTCACCCCGTTTGGAAGGCGGGGTGGGGGGGTGGCTGGGCAAACGGAGGCATTCCTGCAGGAACGCCTGCCGTTTGTGGGCGGCCCTACTGACATCACTTGTGATGTCAGTAGGTGGACTTCCTGCTCTATTAGTTCAGGAAGTCCACTGGGGCTTGCGGCAACGAGACCGTACCGCAAGGCCCGATTGTCGCGATGGTCTTGACCATTGCGACCATCACCTGGCTGCTCGCATAAACTGTGGGTGGTCACCCACAGCTATGCGAGCGGCCAAGAGGCCGCAACTAAAAAAACAAGCGCCCACCTTGATTCAGAGCGAGCGCTCGCTTTTTGCGAGCGCCTCTGAATCAGGGCCTATTTACTATACCTTGTAATAGTGGGTTTACATGCCGCGATTTTCTGTGATTTTGGAGTATTTGTTAATATGTACTTCTACAGATGGAAAACTTTGGGATTAGTTTCCCTTATAATTTCCAACTTTAAAGTAATATGGATACATAATCTTTATATAGTACTTTATAAAGATAGGAAATGTTAAAGCTCCCACTAAACACTGATTACCTATGTTTTATTTTATGGAATGTCAAACAGCCTTATAATTTTTCTTATAATTTCGTATTAAACACATTTCAATGATATACCTCTTGTCTCCTTTTTTATGTTGTACTGTAATACAATAATACAAATATTTTGAAAAAAAAAAAAAAGAATAGTAAATTAATGTAAATTGTCTACTGGTATCTTACTACAGATATGTCTCTTTCTTTGAGTAAAAATATTGTTTTAATTTATTAATGAGATTAAGGAGTGGCTCCTGTGAGGGTTCGGGTGCCCCCCATTTGGGATCTGAAGTCTATCAGGTTACCTCAGAGATTCCCAAACACGGTCCTCAAGGCTCCCCAACAGTTCAGGTATTAGAGATATCCATGGTTGCGTACAGGTGATTAAATCAAATTGACTGAGGTACTAATTAAGTCACCTGTACTCAACCATGGATATCTCTGAAACCTGAGCTGTTGGGGAGCCTTGAGGACCGCGTTTGGGAATCTCTGGGTTACCTATTGCTGCAATAAAGGACTCCTATTTTATGGGAGTGTTTTCTTACACGTGCTGCAAACGTAAAAGAGCAGATGCTCCAAGCGGCACATTCCACTAACACATTATTTATTATATTGCAGACTATGGGGAGCTGATGTCTCAGCCCAGTCCACTGATGCTCAGCAGGCTACTATGTGTCATTCAGGGATGTCATAAGGACACAGGGGCGTATTTATAATGGGTGCAGGGTGTGCGGTGCACATGGGCCCCTGGGTCCAGGGGGGAGCCCACACCGCACCCCCACATTTTTTAATACTTACTCCTCCGAAGTCCCATGTCGGCTGAAGCGCTGCACAAAACACTTGGAAAATGGCGGCCACAGCCATTTTCCCGCCTTTTTGCGCATGTAGACTCTGGGCATAGACTCTGGGCCCAGTGTTACTGCTGTGGTGATGCGGTGAGAGAAGAGGGGTCCCGGACAGAGAATGCACACGGGCCTCCTCCTCTCTTAATATGCCTTTATAAGGACACATAGCCATATGTAAAGGCTGGCATGTCAGTGGCGGCCATTTGTGGTGATAGTTTATCCACAGAGCTACTCCCTGAGTATTCTCTACAAATTCACATTGATTTCTGACAACGACTATTTTTAATGGATTTTGATTACGATTTCGGATTACGCTTCTTACAGTCTTCAGACAACAACTGGTAAGACTATTTATCCCTATTAAACACAAAGCATAGACTATATATAACAATGGATAGGACTCTGCCAGAAGACCAGAAGAACCTAGCCATCATGATCCCTTCTAGGGCATTTCTACAAAACATGGAGGATGATCTTCAGCCACTTCAGCTCCATTGTTGCTGAAAATTATGCCTGAGAAAATGGCATTTGAAAAACTGGTCTATACAATTGATCAGTTAAGTAATGTCCTCGAGTACAAGTGCTGCCTATTTATCAGGCGCACATAATCTTGGACATTTTCTGCCATGTACTAGAAATAAGGAATGACGCAGCTAGCTTGTTTACGGAGCATATAAATACAGGATGCAGTCAAGATGCCGGCGTACGGGATGCTGGACGTCAATATACTAACACTGGAATCCTGATGCCCGATTCTGAACATTGGGAGGCCCGTGTCGGTCTTCTGACTGCTAGCATCCCGACCGCTAGTCAATTATATGTATTCCAGAAGCAGTCAGGATGCAGGCGGACGGGATGCCAGATGTCAATATACCAACGCCCATCAGAATGCCGATGCCGCCATCCCCAAGAGATCAAGATATCAACATCCTGACCGCCGGCATCCAGATGGTAAGTATGCGGGTTAGGGTTAAACCATTCATGGGGGGGGTTAGGTTTAGGGATCTCCCGGGGTGGGTTAGGGTTAAGCTCCGACTGGGGAGGGTTAGGGTTAGACTGCGGGAGGGGGGGTTAGGGTTAGGCACCATCGGGGGGAGGTTATGGTTAGGCACCACCTGGGGAGGGTAAGGTTTAGGGTGCAGGAAGGGGGGTTAGGTTTAGGCACCACCGGGGGGGATGTTAGGTTTAGGCACCACCGGGGAGAGATTAGGGTTAGGGTCAGGCACCACTGGGGGAGGGTTAGGGGGGAGATGAGGAGGGTTAGGCTACTTATCGGCCCCTGTGAGGATTCTGAACATCGGGATGCTGCTGTCGGTCTACTGATCGCCGGCATCCCAACCGCCGGTCAATCGTATGTATTCCTATAATACCTATTGTGTTCAGTTTCATGGTGTAGGCAGAGCAGATAGACAGTGAGGCCCTGTTCCTTTTAGCCAATCATTACACAGTGATTACCATCTGGGAGCTGCAGAACTGTATACAGGCCTCCTCATGCTTCCCTCCACTTCCAGCACTTACCACACCGGCGGCTGCAATGTCATATACCAGTGTGCCGCTCTCTTTCCTGGGTCACATGCTGTCTGTAATATGTACTTTGATGGAAACTGCGACTGATCCCTGCACCCAAAGAACTCTGTCTATAATGATCCATAATGCTGCTCTGACCATGGAATGTACGGCTGTTCTAGAGCCCGGAATTAAGAGATATTTCACCAAAGCCTGTGGGATGCTCAACACCTGGGAAATACAAAGCAGGAATAATCCTAATAATGAGGATATAATGCTAACCACCCTAGTACAAGTAGAGTCTTTGCTGGTTGAACCATGCATAAGATCTATGTGGAGCACAGATCAAGGAGGCACCAGGACAGCACGTCTTCCTTTTGGCACAGGAGAAACATTATCAGCCAGTGCTAACTGATAGAGAGAGCAATACATGTGTATCTCCTGATGTCTATGGTCTTGTCCAGATCAGACACTGGAAGGATATTTTGGGTCATCTTATGCCATTTTGGAAATCTTGCAACATGCACAACAAAATGACCACCGTTAGAATTTGTGCAGCCCTCCTGGCATATCCAGGTTGTGTCACTGGGCCCTTGTATGATCTGGTCACTGAGGAGATGTTGGATAACATTGATATCAACATTTGCATAAAAGCCCTAGAAGGCATCAGAAATTCCACCAGGGGATCACCAGACCAGGCCCTGAGATACAAAAATTGATTTATAACAACTATCCACAAAAAAATTAAAAGATGAAATCTACAGCTGCTCCCTATGATGCTAAAAACATTATTGGCGGAAATACAGATGCGTAATAATAAAACATGGAAGAAGTACGACGAAGTCCTCCCCCACATCATAAGAAACACCTACCATCAAGTTGCACGATCCTGCTGATCCGCCGGCCGGAAATGCCAACCGGCATCCATCGAAGCTCCAGATCGGTGAAATTCTCCATGTTAAATTTCACCGATTTGCAAATCACAATCATATTTTGATCATGATTGGCAAATCAGTGAAGTCTAACATGTTTCATTTCACCAGCATGTTGAATTTTGCCTACAATGCAACTCGGCATCTCAGGATCGCAGAACTGCGACAATTCCTTCGCTAGTGTATGGGCTCCTTAATACAATAGCAATTAGCACTCAATGAAACACAATTGCTGCTATAAAGGATTTGTATATAAGTTTCCCCTAATGAAACAATAATTTCCAGATCTGCATGCAGTACCCTTGTCTGCAGATAGACATGTGACAGGACATGCTTCACCCACCGGCACAATCTGTCCACCTCAATCATGTATGCCTGTAGGGGACCTTCAAAACGATCCCACTCAATCGGATTCCATTACAAACATTGTGGGGCCTATGCATCATTACTAATAAAATCGATGGAGGTAATTAGGTTTAGAACTCGCATGGAGTTCTACCTAATTACTGGAGGAATTCATCATTCCTCCTCCCTATAACTATCTAATTAAAAAAGCTGTCATTTTTGCGATGACAGCATATCAGAAAATAGATACTTTTCCCCGCCTGCTCTAACTTACCGCAGCTGTAATCAGTGCTGCGCATGCGCCGTTACGTTTGCAAAAGCAGTGCATGCGCAGCACTGATTATAGCTACGGTAATTCTGTGTCTGTCCGCCACCCCCACATGATTATTACCCAAGGAAAAATGGCAGACGGCATTCAACAAGCTTAAAGTTGTCCACTCATTGCTACAAATCTCTAAATTGTGGCAGATAATGTAAGTACCAGACATAATTTGTATGCGACTGTGTTCTTATTGCCGCAAAATGCAGTGATAATAAATTATACTTTTCTAAAGCATTTATTAAAAAGGTCTTGCAGGGACACATGGTCCTATTTGACAGAAGACAAAGATGTAATAAATAGTACCCACAAGGCAGGGGCTCAGAGAGGAGCCTGTCCCTGCGATATGCTTGGGGTGAAGTGACCACATTAGCGGTCTCTTCACTCCTATTTCTTGCAATTTGTAGCCTATAGGCTACAACAATACAGAGGTGTGATTATATGAAAGCTGCAGCCAGATGAGGTTTATTATATAATATTTACCGGGGGCTGGCTGGAGGGACACTGGGGGCTGGCTGGAGCCTGGAGGGACACTATAGGCTGGTTGGAGGGACACTGGGGGCTGGCTGGAGCCTGGAGGGACACTATAGGCTGGCTGGAGGGACACTGGGGGCTGGCTGGAGCCTGGAGGGACACTATAGGCTGGCTGGAGGGACACTGGGGGCTGGCTGGAGACAGGACCATATTTCCCGCAAGGCCATACCCCTTGCTGTGAGGTCTAGCTCCCTTTTTTGGCGTGTGCGCATAAGAATGTTATTGATCTTGTAAATTCCTATGGAGGAGGTGGGGATGTAGAGGCGCATTTTGACTGATTGTACTGGCAGCCAGATTGTCTAGAAACAGCACTGTTTATACACAGTCACAGGCATAAGGGAGTACTTTATACACAGGCATAAAGGAGTACTTTATACACAGTCACAGGCATAAGGGAGTACTTTATACACATGCACAGGCATAAGGGAGTACTTTATACACAGGCATAAAGGAGTACTTTATACACAGGCACAGGCATAAGGGAGTACTTTATACACAGGAACAGGCATAAGGGAGTACTTTATACACAGGCATAAAGGAGTACTTTATAAACAGGCACAGGCATAAAGGAGTACTTTATACACAGGCACAGGCATAAGGGAGTACTTTATACACAGGCATAAAGGAGTACTTTATGCACAGGCATAAAGGAGTACTTTATACACAGGCACAGGCATAAAGGAGTACTTTATACACAGTCACAGGCATAAAGGAGTACTTTATACACAGTCACAGGCATAAAAGAGTACTTTATACACAGTCACAGACATAAAGGAGTACTTTATACACAGGCACAGGCATAAAGGAGTACTTTATACACAGGCACAGGCATAAAGGAGTACTTTATACACAGTCACAGGCATAAAGGAGTACTTTATACACAATCACAGGCATAAAGGAGTACTTTATACACAGTCACTTGCATAAAGGAGTACTTTATACACAGTCACAGGCATAAAGAAGTACTTTATACACAGGCACAGGCATAAAGGAGTACTTTATACACAGGCACAGGCATAAAGGAGTACTTTATACACAGTCACAGGCAAAAAGGAGTACTTTATACACAAGCACAGGCATAAGGGAGTACTTTATACACGGCACAGGCATAAAGGAGTACTTTATACACAGGCACAGGCATAAAGGAGTACTTTATACACAGTCACAGGCATAAGGGAGTACTTTATACACAGGCATAAAGGAGTACTTTATACACAGGCACAAGCATAAAGGAGCACTTTATACACAGTCACAGGCATAAAGTAGTACTTTATACACAGGCACAGGCATAAGGGAGTACTTTATACACAGGCACAGGTATAAGGGAGTACTTTATACACAGGCACAGGCATAAAGGAGTACTTTATACACAGGCACAGGCATAAAGGAGTACTTTATACACAGTCACAGGCATAAGGGAGTACTTTATACACAGGCACAGGCATAAAGGAGTACTTTATACACAGGCACAAGCATAAAGGAGTACTTTATACACAGGCACAGGCATAAAGGAGTACTTTATACACAGTCACAGGCATAAAGGAGTACTTTATACACAGGCACAGGCATAAGGGAGTACTTTATACACAGGCACAGGCATAAAGGAGTACTTTATACACAGGCACAGGCATAAGGGAGTACTTTATACACAGGCACAGGCATAAAGGAGTACTTTATACACAGGCACAAGCATAAAGGAGTACTTTATACACAGGCACAGGCATAAGGGAGTACTTTATACACAGGCACAGGCATAAAGGAGTACTTTATACACAGTCACAGGCATAAAGGAGTACTTTATACACAGGCACAGGCATAAGGGAGTACTTTATACACAGGCACAGGCATAAAGGAGTACTTTATACACAGGCACAGGCATAACGGAGTACTTTATACACAGTCACAGGCATAAAGGAGTACTTTATACACAGTCACAGGCATAAAAGAGTACTTTATACACAGTCACAGACATAAAGGAGTACTTTATACACAGGCACAGGCATAAAGGAGTACTTTATACACAGGCACAGGCATAAAGGAGTACTTTATACACAGTCACAGGCATAAAGGAGTACTTTATACACAGTCACAGGCATAAAGGAGTACTTTATACACAGTCACTTGCATAAAGGAGTACTTTATACACAGTCACAGGCATAAAGGAGTACTTTATACACAGGCACAGGCATAAAGGAGTACTTTATACACAGGCACAGGCATAAAGGAGTACTTTATACACAGTCACAGGCAAAAAGGAGTACTTTATACACAGGCACAGGCATAAGGGAGTACTTTATACACGGCACAGGCATAAAGGAGTACTTTATACACAGGCACAGGCATAAAGGAGTACTTTATACACAGTCACAGGCATAAGGGAGTACTTTATACACAGGCATAAAGGAGTACTTTATACACAGGCACAAGCATAAAGGAGCACTTTATACACAGTCCCAGGCATAAAGTAGTACTTTATACACAGGCACAGGCATAAGGGAGTACTTTATACACAGGCACAGGCATAAGGGAGTACTTTATACACAGGCACAGGCATAAAGGAGTACTTTATACACAGGCACAGGCATAAAGGAGTACTTTATACACAGTCACAGGCATAAGGGAGTACTTTATACACAGGCACAGGCATAAAGGAGTACTTTATACACAGGCACAAGCATAAAGGAGTACTTTATACACAGGCACAGGCATAAAGGAGTACTTTATACACAGTCACAGGCATAAAGGAGTACTTTATACACAGGCACAGGCATAAGGGAGTACTTTATACACAGGCACAGGCATAAAGGAGTACTTTATACACAGGCACAGGCATAAGGGAGTACTTTATACACAGGCACAGGCATAAAGGAGTACTTTATACACAGGCACAGGCATAAAGGAGTACTTTATACACAGGCACAGGCATAAGGGAGTACTTTATACACAGGCACAGGCAAAAAGGAGTACTTTATACACAGTCACAGGCATAAAGGAGTACTTTATACACAGGCACAGGCATAAGGGAGTACTTTATACACAGGCACAGGCATAAAGGAGTACTTTATGCACAGGCACAGGCATAAGGGAGTACTTTATACACAGGCACAGGCATAAGGGAGTACTTTATACAGAGGCACAGGCATAAAGGAGTACTTTATACACAGTCACAGGCATAAAGGAGTACTTTATACACAGTCACAGGCACAAAGGAGTACTTTATACACAGGCACAGGCATAAAGGAGTACTTTATACACAGGCACAGGCATTAGGGAGTACTTTATACAAAGGCACAGGCATAATGGAGTACTTTATACACAGTCAGAGGCATAAGGGAGTACTTTATACACAGGCACAGGCATAAAGGAGTACTTTATATACACAGTCACAGGCATAAAGGAGTACTTTATACACAGGCACAGGCATAAGGGAGTACTTTATACGCAGGCACAAAGGAGTACTTTATATACACAGTCACAGGCATAAAGGAGTACTTTATACGCAGGCACAGGCATAAAGGAGTACTTTATACACAGTCACAGGCATAAGGGAGTACTTTATACACAGTCACAGGCATAAAGGAGTACTTTATATACACAGTCACAGGCATAAAGGAGTACTTTATACACAGGCACAGGCATAAGGGAGTACTTTATACACAGGCATAAGGGAGTACTTTATACACAGGCACAGGCATAAAGGAGTACTTTATACACAGTCACAGGCATAAAGGAGTACTTTATACACAGGCACAGGCATAAGGGAGTACTTTATACACAGGCACAGGCATAAAGGAGTACTTTATACACAGGCACAGGCATAAAGGAGTACTTTATACACAGTCACAGGCATAAGGGAGTACTTTATACGGGATGCAATCGGGAAGCCGGCTGACATTATACCGACAGCCGGCTTCCCGACTGTCATATCCCGGCAAGGGATAGATGTAGACGCCGCTCATTTTACCGACGCTGGGAGACCGGCGCCCGGCATCCCGATCGAAGGGATGCCGGGCGCCGCGAGCGGACAGCCGCATGGGGGGAGGGTTAGGTTTAGGGCTCCCGGGGGGAACTTAGGGTTAGGCACCCCGCCCGGGAGCTTAGGGTTAGGCTAGGGGGAGGAAGGGTTAGGGTTAGGCACCCCCCCGGGGGACTTAGGTTTAGGCAGCGAAGAAGGGGGGGGGTTAGGTTTAGGCACTTACAGGGGGGGTTAGTGTTAGACACTTGGGGGGGGGAGGTTAGGGTTAGGCATCCCTAAGGGAGGGTTAAGAGGGGAGGTTAGGTTAGTTAGTACTTACCTGGGGACGATCGGGATTTCCAGCGCTGCCGGGCTGCCGCTGCCAGGATCTGTTCCTCTGTAGGCCTGGCGCTGCTGGGATTCGAACTGTCGGCGGTATTACATACCGATTCACTTTATACACAGCCACAGGCATAAAGGAGTAATTTATACACGGGCACAGGCATAAAGGAGTACTTTATACTCAGTCACAGACATATGGGAGTACTTTATACTCAGTCACAGACATATGGGAGTACTTTATACTCAGTCACAGACATATGGGAGTCCCAATCCCAATGGTCGCAATAATCGCTACCGTCGCCAGGCCGCTCGCAAAAGCTGTGGGTGGTCACCCACAGCTATGTGAGCGGCCTGGAGGCGGATTTTTTTTTTCAAAATCCGCCCTGATTCAGAGCGAGCGCTCGCAAATAGCAAGTGCCTATGAATCAGGCCCTTTATACACATTTACAGAGATATCGAGTACTTTATACATACTTACAGACATATGGAGTACTTTATACACACTTACAGACATATGGGAATACTCTATACACATTTACAGACATATGGAGTACTTTATACACATTTACAAACATATGGAATACTTTATACACACTTACAGATATATGGGAGTACTTTATACACATTTACAAACATATTGGAGTACTTTAAACACACAGACATATGGAGTACTTTATACACATTTACAGGCATATGGAATACTTTATACACACTTACAGATATATGGGAGCACTTTAAACACATTTACAGACATATGGAGTACTTTATACACACTTACAGACATATGGAGTACTTTATACACATTTGCAGACATATGGAGTACTTTATACACACATACATATGGAGTACTTTATACACACTTACATACATATGGAGTACTTTATACACATTTTACAGACATATTGGAATACTTTAAACACACAGATATATGGAGTACTTTATACATATTTACAGGCATATGGAATACGTTATACACAATCACAGACATATTGGAGTACTTTTATACACATTCACAGGCATACTGCATGTGGGTACTTTAAATACGTTTACAGACATATTGGAGTAGTTTAAGCACACTTACAGACATATGAGAGTACTTTAAACACATTTACAGACATATTGAGTACTTTATACACATTAACAGACATATGGAATACTTTGTACACATTTACATACATATGGAGTACTTTATACATATTTACAGACATATGGGAGTACTTTATACACATTTACAGACATACAGAGTACTCTATACACATTTACAGACATATGGGAGTACTTTATACACACTTACAGACATATGGAGTACTTTATACACATTTACAGACATATGGAGTACTCTATACATACTTACAGACATATGGAGAACTTTATACACATTTACAGACATATGGAGTACTTTATACACATTTACAGACATATGGAGTACCCTATACACATTTACAGACATATGGGAGTACTTTATACACACTTACAGATATATTGGAGTATTTTATACACATTTACAGACATATGGAATACTTTATACACATTTACAGACATATGGAATACTTTATACACATTAACAGACATATGGAATACTTTATACACATTTACAGACATATGGGAGTACTTTATACACACTTACATACATATGGAGTACTTTATACACATTTACAGACATACAGAGTACTCTATACACATTTACAGACATATGGGAGTACTTTATACACACTTACAGACATATGGAGTACTTTATACACATTTACAGACATATGGAGTACTCTATACATACTTACAGACATATGGAGAACTTTATACACATTTACAGACATATGGGAGTACTTTATACACACTTACAGACATATGGAGTACTTTATACACATTTACAGACATACGGAGTACTTTATACACATTTACAGACATACAGAGTACTCTATACACATTTACAGACATATGGGAGTACTTTATACACACTTACAGACATATGGAGTACTTTATACACATTTACAGACATATGGAGTACTCTATACATACTTACAGACATATGGAGAACTTTATACACATTTACAGACATATGGAGTACTTTATACACATTTACAGACATATGGAGTACTTTATACACACTTAAAGACATATGGAGTACTCTATACACATTTACAGATATATTGGAGTATTTTATACACATTTACAGAAATAAGGGAGTACTTTGTAAACATTTAGAAGCATAAGGCAGTATTTTCTACACATTGAAATATATAAGAAGGGACTTGATAGACATTTACAGATGTAAGTGGGGAGAAATATTTGCAAATATCATTTGGCACTTGGCAAACATTGACAGACATACAGTAAGTGGTAGAAACATTTTAGTCATTATCAGGATCTTCGTGCACACTTACAGATAACAGGGTACACGCATCTCCAGACGTTATCAGGTCATTTGTACCCTTTATATCTCTAAGTATTTGCCAACCTTTCCAGACATTATCGGGTACTTGGCAAACATTTATAGACATAAGGGTATAAACTATAAACACCTGTAGATATTACCTGTTAATTGGTAAATATTTACAGATCTAAAGGGTATAAACAGTTACAGACAGAGTTAGTAAACATTTATAGACTTATCATCGAGCACTTGGAAACAGTCGCAGAGACTGCTTAGGAAGTGCCAGATGTGAATGTAGCATATAGATAAAGCAGTTTATTTTGTGATATCACAAATGAATGTAAATGTGTGGATTGAGACTGCAAACTGTTTTATTCAAAGTGACATATTTTCAATCTGAGAACTTTTAAACAGTTAAGCTTTCCCCATTACAAGGAATAACAGAGAGTTTGTTTTTCTGGAGTAAAAGGTACCTAATTCACTTCTGCCCCAAGCTGTTGTTAAACTGATATTACATTACATAACAGTGGCTGAAGTGGAACCGACATGACCTACAGTAGGCTTTGCCAATCTATCATCACTGCTCCTCTTAATGCTAATGAACAAAAATGCATGATATAATGACCCAACTACACACAGTAATAACACAAGTCTTAGCTGCACACCGTGCCTAATTATCAGGAACAGAGCCATATTTTAAATATTGACCCACTGACCCACTGTACCCCTATTGTACATCGAATGCAAATCCCTGTAGTAAGTTTCATTGAAGGGGAATGCTTAAAATATCAAAGCATTCTGATAGAATTATGTCCCATAAACATTTTATGGTAGGAATCCTAGATCACCATGATTCACCAAGATAATAAGCATTATAAGATCTATTAATTTGTCGTTGCGACTGGGATAGTTGGAACATGGCAAATGTTTTTGCTGAATTAACTTTGGGAATCTGGATGGTATGAAACAGCTGCTCTAAGGAAAAAAATGTACTTGTAAGCAATCTTACAGCTAGTAGACTTTGGTCAGCCAGCATGATCTGTCCACACTGAATAGATAAGAACAGTTTTATAGTCACAACAATATTTTATTAACAATAATCATTCTCTGTGTATGTGGTAGGAGTGGGTGTGTTAGGAAACATTGCTGTGATACTTAAGGTGCATACACACGTAACAATTTTTAGAACGATTTGTCATTAATGACGTCGTTATCGTTCAATCGGTCGAAAAAATCGTTCAGTTTCTGAGCTATAACGATGAACGATAATCGTTCACGCGAACTCCTGTTTGTAGTTTGTAGTTCATCGTCTATTTCAGACTGCCCAACATAACGATTTTCATTAAGGGAAAGAACATTTTTCGTTCATCGTTGGAAAAATCGTTCATTACACTTTAAAAAATCATTTTCAAGAGAAAATCTGACAGAAAATCGTTGGTTACAAAGTCGTTACGTGTGTGTGCAGCTTTACACATCTGCTGGTGGAAATCAATGTGCCTGCACTTTCCTTGGAAAGCAGAGACTACAGTCTCAGAGCAGTGTCCTGTCAGTCAACCATAAGAGCTTCTTGGATGGGTTACCTACATAACAGATGTAGGCGACCTGTGGCTGCCCAGATGTTGTGGAACCACAAATCCCAGCAGAACATGCTATGGCTTTGTAATTACACAACCGTTGGAGAAACACCGTTTGTCTATGCCTTTTATACGACATGGTTTACATTGGAGTTTTTAAACCTTCCTGATATCTCTTAAAGTCAACAATACCATAAGTCAGTGGGTCACAAACTTTTTCGAATCACAGCGCCCTAGAGTATCGGCATTGTTTCCATGGCACCCCTACGCCATAAGTTTCTTATTGGGAAATTTAGCAAAAATGAAATGAAGTTATTTGTGCTCATATGTCACCCTTAGGTTCAGTTATGTGGTGGCTGATAGGACTGCGCTTCTTTGTGTCCGCATATTGTTTGATTGGCAGTCATTAGCACTGGTTTTGCCTATCACACTGACTAAAATTAATTTTATTTGGCACTGGACCACCAACCCCAGGCACCCCTGCAAGTGCCCTGAGGCACCCCAGGGTGCCACGTCACACAGTTTGGGAACCATTGCCATAAGCATCAATACATAAATCGCGGACCACATACTTGGTAGGTCAACAACAGGAGCGCTTTAAAGTTCTCCGAAAGTCCCAGAATCACCAATCATAAGTCTACTACTAAAGCTACTACTTTTAGAAAGAAGGACCAGCCAATGAAATAATTACTGTGCAGCTAAGCATTTTCCAAAGCAAATATAGAAGAGATTTATCAAAGTTTGGAGAGAGATAAAGTGGAGAAAGTTAAGGAACCAACCAATCAGCTACTGTAATGTTACAGGCTGTGTTTGTAAAATGACAGTTAGAAGCTGATTGGTTGGTACTTTATCTCTCTCCAAGCTTTGATAAAGCTCCCCCATAATCCAGATTGACCAAAGAATGATATAAAGACATAGATCAATACATCTGTGTGTACTTTCCACAGTTCCAGAAGGAATTCAACTGTACTCGACAACATAAATATACACAGCATGATAAGGCTAAGAAGTCACTTCAGAGTACATCCACAAATGACATCTGTTATGATGACTTATGCTTATAAAATAATTAAACAGTAGCAGTTATTTAAAAAAAAAAAAAAAAAGAATATGTCAATTTTAAAGATTTTTCATCAAGTAGTAGCAACATTGTATCACCATTGTACCTGCTATCTAAACACTTAATGTAATAACTATAAATGATAAACGGGTAAACAAACAAAATCAAAATCCATACTAACCTTACATCACTGATAAACCGGCTGTTCAACTGCAGCAAGTTCTCATCCTCGGTAAGTCATAGTATGCAATGTTTAAATATTTGTCATTTTCCTTTATATCACTCTGCCGAATTTTACAGACACCTGTATACCAGAGCTGAGGCTGCATCTCTAGTGGGTGGTCACTGATACGGCTATTGCTTTTTAGATCAAGTGACGTGAGCACCATCTAGTGGTAAGTTTAGGATACGCGTAGTTGATGTGCTTGGCAAATTTTGGGGATTAGTTTTTGGACCCAGCTACAGCTGTGGAATATTCTTTGGAAAAAATACATAAATGTGTTGTCTCGCATATGATTTGTTATTTTACATTGGCTGAGTAGACGGCCCAGAATTCTGAAAATGTTATCTTTACTTACTTTGTTTGTGTCCCTCTAAAACTTTTTCTTTTGATCTGTTGAGTAACCAGACACTTATGTAATATTGGACTTGTTGATTAGTAATCAGACACTTCTCAGAACCTCATGAATGACAGAATTTTTACACAGTGTGCTGTTTGGATTTCATTAATCATATTTGAATCATGAAAACCTACTAATGCTGAAGTCCTTGAAAGTCATGCTTCATATGTGTTTAATTTTCTTTATCCAAAACTGTTCACCCTTATGTACAGTGATTTAGACTAATTCACCCATTGCAATTATTATTCCTGGCATGACGGATTTAAAAGAGAATGGCACATATTTTTTTTATTTTACATGACTTTTTCCAAAATTATAATATGATCATTTCAAATTTAAATTTTTGCTGACTTCTAAGGAAATCTAGTATTTCTTATAGTCATTTTTAACATCTGCTAGTATGAAAATGCAGCCAAACAGCATCAGAATAACTCTAAATGACAGCAGACTGGATATTCACTTCTCCCCAGTTTCCAATGTACCCCATAGTATCTACAGCAACAATAGCACAAGATACAGGAGTATCTTACTTACTCCTGTATCTTGTGCTATTGTTGCTGTATTTTGTTATCTGTTGCTGGTTCTCCTGAGGAAGGTCACATGTTGTGACCGAAACATTGAGTATGATACATCGTTTGAATTAAAACTGGACTAACTTTTTTACAAGCCTGGTGAGTGCCCCTTTTCCTTTTGTTCTGTATTACCAGTGGAGTGCCGGTCAGGTCATCAGTGGTGTGGTGGACACCCCAGCATTATCTTCAGAGACAGAGTTTGATGAGAGTGCTGCCTTTCCCTAGGATATATATATATATATATATATATATATATATATATATATAGTATTTCAGGTTGTACTTGGCCCTACATACTTTTACTCTGAGTCTGGCAAATAATCTTCAGACTACTAATCATGAAAAGCAGCAAGAAGATTAATATATACTAGTAAATATAAACTACACTATTACACTGCAATAAGGGATAAAACAAGTAGATTTTTGGGATTTCAAGTTGCACTTGACTTTATGTACTTTTACCCTGAGTACGGGGGGGAGCTGAGATGTAGATGAAGACACTGTGGGGGGGGGGCTGAAGATGAAGACACTGGTGGGGCCGCTGGAGATGAAGACGCTGGGAGTTGTGGGACATGGGGCTGGGGGTTGTAAGACATGGGGCTGAGGGTTGTGAGACACAGGGGCTGGAGGACGGGCTGAGACACGGGCTGGGTTTTGGGCTGAGAGACACATGAGCTGGGTTTGGGGCTGAGAGACACAGGAGCTGGGTTTGGGGCTGAGAGACACAGGAGCTGGGGTTGTGAGACACAGGTGATGGGCTAAGAGACACAGTAGATGGGGGTAGGGCTGAGAGACATAGGAGTTGGGGTTGGGGTTGTGAGACACAGAGGCTGGGCTTCCTACAAAATCCAAGGGCCACTACTCCCTCCGCTTTCTCCTCGACAACTCAGCTACTTTAGATACTGTGGACCACTCTCTCTTCTGCAAATCTTTCACTCCCTTGGTCTAGGTCAGTGGTTTTCAAACTTGGCCCTCAAGACCCCACACAGGTCACGTTTTCCAGGTCACCAAGCAGGTGCACAGGTGTATTCATTACTCACTGACACATTTTAAAAAATCTACAGGTGGTGCTAATTATTTGACTTGTGATTCTGTGGGGAGACCTGGGAAACAGGCACTGTTTGGGGTCCTGAGGACCAAGTTTGAGAACCTATGGTCTAGGTGACACTGACCTCTGCTAGCTGTCCTCCCTACTTTTCTGACCGTTCCTTCTCTGTCTCCTCTGATGATTCTGTTTGCCCTCTCTTCCACTAACTGTTGGTGTCCCCAAGGTTCTGCTCTTGGACCTCTCCTAATCTCCCTCTATAGGTGAGCTCATCAGCTCTTTTGTCCTTCAATATCATATCTCTGCTGATGACACTCATATCTACCTTTCCACCCCTGACCTCTCCCCCTCTCTCCTAACACATATCTCCAACTGTCTCTCTGCTATCTCTTCCTGTATGGCCCAGCACTTTCTTAAAGTTAATATGTCTAATACTGAGCTGATCATCTTCCCACCCTCCCGCATAACCTCGCCTCCCACAATTTCACTATCTGTTGACAGCACTACCATCTTCTCTAGCCCCCAACTGCGCTGTCTTGGAGTTATCCTTGACTCCTACCTCAAGCCACATCTCCAGTTTGGACTTAGTAACCTCCTTCTAACTGGCCTCCCTGACTCCCACCTATCTTCACTCCAGTCTTTCCTCAATGCTGTTGCCCGGCTTATCTTCCTCTCTAAATGTACAACATCTGCGTCCCCTCTCCTACAAGCTCTATAATGGCTTCCCTTCCCTTTCAAAACCCAATTCAAGTTCTCTTGTAATCGACACAATAGTTCTTTATGCTGATCATATTCTATTGTTTCTGGCAGACGTTGGCTCATTTTTTGACCGTTTACAGAATGTTATTAAGGATTTTGGTTGCTTTTCAGTCTTACTGATTAACTGGTCCAAGTCTAGCATTCCTCTGGTTCCCTACCTCCTTTCCCTACTCTCTCTTGCCCTCTACAATGGACTCTCGCCTTTCGGTATCTGGGTGTCTCCATTTCTTCTAACCCAGCTGACTTTGTAGAACTTAATGTGATGCCCATTATCTTAGCTTTTAAACAAAAGATTAATGTATGGAAATAACTTCCGCTCATGGTCACAGATCGCATTCATTTATTTAAAATGTCTATTCAGACTAAATACCTTTATGTCCTGCAGCATTCCCCTGTATTTATTCCCAAAAATGTTTTTTCCCATATTAACTCTATCCTATCTTCATTTGTTTGGGTAGATAAGAAACCTCGGACTGCTCTCTGTACACTATGCAGATATAAATCCGCAGGTGTCCTGGCTCTTTCTAACCTAAGACTTTAGTATATGGCATCATAACTGTCACACTTAGTCACTTGGTTTACAGCTGATAATGACACCACTTTGGTGGGATTTCTCATTGAGCAAACCGTGTTCCCAGTTAGCTCCTTTGCAGGTTTTACTTTCTGTAAAAACTCCAGACAGAACTCCCCCCTTACCTCGACAGGCTTGATTGGTTTGATGCTTTGCCCAGGGGCTATATGGGGATGAAGGTATGGATCCTGATGTCCAACTCTGGTTTAATGGTGGTCTTTCTGAACTGGGTGTGCTGGGATCGGAGACATTTTGGATTTCTCATGGTGTTAAAACACTTGGTCATTTGTATAATAATGGTATCCTCTATTCCATTGATTATTTGCGTGTGGAGTTTGGCCTTCCCCGTACGGCCTTCGATAGATATTTCCAGCTCCATCATGCGTTGCATACCCATTTTGGATCTGACCCTATTTTGTTATCCCCTTCTCTTCTTAAACTTGCATTACCATCTTATAAAATGGTCTCCTACCTTTACAGTGATCTCACCTTTCGTTATATGCTGGATGCCCTTTTTCCCATTCAAAATAAATGGGAATTAAATTTGGGTTCTCATCAGGATGAGAAATGGACACAAATACTGGATTCTATACGGTATACTTCCCCTTGTGTCCGGTTTCAACAAATCCGTTATTTTATTTTGCATAGTTCCTAATGTCCCAACCAATTGCCCCAAATGTCATGCACTTGGCTGTGATTTTTGGCATTTGTAATGGGATTGCACTAAGGTTAGTGATTTTTGGAAATTAGTCTGGTCGGTTATTCAATTTACTCTTCCATCATTACCATCACCAGAAGCCAAACTGTGTTGATTTGCTTTTGATATAGTATAATTGTCTCATGTAACCATTTATCATTTTGTTTTAGGCCTATTGGCCAAAGTAACTATTGCCCGCTCATGATGTGCTCCGGATCCTCCTGATATACACAAATGAGAGAAATGTATGCAGTGAGAAGGAGGTTGGAAGCCAGTGAGATTGTTTTGGTGATCAAATGGGAAGATTGTGGGCATTGAGTTGGATGTGGGAGCCACATAACTGCTCAAACCTCAGTTGCATATGTGTATTCCAATGAGCACACAATTCTGTGAATTAGCAGCTCCACCATTTTGTGAGTGACAGCAATCTCATTCTGTGAGAGTGCTGAATTTGCCGTTAACCACAGGGTGTGATTGTCAGGACTTTTGACTATTTCAGTACATAAAGATAAACTACACTTGCCGAAGTTCCATTGTGGTCGTTTGAGGATCTATCCTGGTTACTGGCGTTCATCACATGCAGTGTGCAATGAGTTAAAGTGATCATCTGTTTCTTAGATGTCGTCAGGTTGTTGGATTCCTTGATTGCTTATTATTCCAAACCTGATTCTATTTGGGTCACATGTTCTGAACTTCCTATGGATCACAGACCTCTAGTATAAAGCCTGTTACTAACTATGCCTCATTGTCTGTGCATCTTTACTTTCAGGTCTTCCTTGGACTCCTGCCAGATGCCCGCTGTGCCTGGTGTATGCTGTGGACCTCGCTACATTCCTGCTCGTGTTCAAGTTCTGATTCAGGTTATCAGCTGCACTACAGAGCTCAGCATTGCCATTGTCTTTCTGTTGTTATCCTGCTCTATTACTGCTATTCCATTCTACGCTACACTATTTGGTTTACTTGTTATATTTGACTCATACGGACACTGGGTTACTTCTTCTACAGTTGTCAACTGCAATGTTACAGTCTATCCTCATCGGAACCCCATCACATCGCAGGGCTCAACCCTGCTCTGGACCTTCATTATGCTGCAGGGCTCAACCCTGCTCCGGACCTTCATCCTGCCACAGGGCTCAACCCTGCTCTGGACCTTCATTACGCTGCAGGGCTCAACCCTGCTCCAGACCTTCAGTACGCCGCAGAACTCAACCCTGCTCCGGACCTTCATCACATCGCAGGGCTCAACCTAGTTCCGGACCCTCATCATGTCTCAGGACTCAACGCTGTTCCGGACCCTCATCACGTCTCGGGGCTCAAGCCTGGCCTGGACCCTCATGACGTTTCATGGCTCAACCAAGTTCCGGATCTTCATTACGTCTCAAGGCTTAACCTTGTTCCGGATCTTGTTACATCTCAGGGCTCAACCCTGTTCCGGACCTCCGTCACAATACAGGGCTCAACCCTGTTATTGACCTCCATTCTATCCTGAGGCCCTAGCCTCGTGTCGGACTCGGGTTTTCACCCCACACCACCTCTGTGTGTACTTTGAACTTTGTGTTATTGAGATATACTTTGGAACTTTGCCATATAATTATTGTTCTTGAATAAATTCTATTTACTTTTATTTCGTGCTAGTGGTATTTCATGAAAAGGTCATTCCTAAAACCATCTCAGTTCATACTACCTAATAAGCCTGACTCTTCCCAGGAGTCTCAAGTGTCTGTAGCAGTGACAGTGATGGCATACCATATCTGTATTGCGCAAGGAACATGTCCATTAAGGCGTCAGCCTTAATGATCGTAATTTCATTGCTTTTTGAAGTTTGAGTGGCAGAAAATCAATATTTTTTGTCAATTTTCAGATCATGTCTAAGCAGCCTTAGTGGGACATGTGAAACCGTAAGGAATTTCATAGCTTTTTTAAAATGTATTAACTAACAGGGTTTGGATGGGCAAACCGGGCCACCTGCAGGGGAGAAGGGCAACAAAATGGTACACTAACGCAGGTGGAAGAGGGAACAGCACACAGGAGGTTGGTTTGAGAGGTGCAGAGTGCGAGACGGCTGTAGGCGTGTGGGGTAGCGGCAGCAGCGGTGGTGCAGAGCAGTGGCAGCGGTGCAGTGCAAAGGGGGCATCAGTGGGTGACAGAGGGCTCACTGGTAGTGCGTATGCACCTGAGAAAATCAAATCAATAAGTCACAGATGGACGAATGCAGCAGTGAGATCCATCTACGCATCTATGTTAAAAATTGAATGTGTAAAAAATAAACAAAAAAAACGGTGCCCCGCCCCCCCCCCCCTGAGAACAACCAGCACCAGGCTTTATAGCCCAAGTACGGGTTGTGCTACATACAGGGGACAAACGACGTAGGGGACCCGCGTATGAGAAGCACAACCAGCACCAGGCTTTTCAGAACCTGTCCTGGTTGCCAAAATACGGGGGACAAATGACGTAGGGGTCCCTCGTATTTAGCGCAACCAGCACAGGGCTCTGAGCTGGTCCTGGAAATACAGGAAGAAAAATGCATAGGGCCCCCCTGTATTCCTCAGAACCAGCACCGGACTCCTTCTAGCAGGGTGGGGGGGGTAATGCCACAGCCAGAGGAGCGCTTTCACCAGGTCCCCCAGCCACAGCATCACCCCTGACTGCTAGTCAGCCCAGGCCGGGGGTGCCTGGGGAGTTGGGGACCCCCCCCAATAAAGGGGTTCCCCTCCTCAGGGCACCCGAGGCCCAGGCTGATAGCCCGGGGCTATCCCCAGCACCCCTGTGTGGTGGGTGCCAGGTTGATTGTTTGATGTGGTGCATTCGAAAAAATATTCTCTTTTGCAGGTGAACTATAGGTCCCAGCATGCCTCCCTGCATGCTGGTACTTCGAAAACCACAAGTACCAGCATGCTGGGCATTAGGGCCCACTGCCACCTGTAGTTCACTTGTAAAAAAAAATATTAAAATAACACAACACACTTTAATATTGTAATATTTAATTTTACAGGTCTTCACCTGGGGGACGGCGGCCTTTAAGCTCTTTCACGTGGCCGCCACCACCCCAGGGCTTAGGCCTCTTCGCCTGGCGGGTGCCAACCTAACAGGGCTTCAGCGACTTCGCCCGGCGGGCGCCAACCCGCCAGGGCTTTGGCGTCTTCACCTGGCGGATGCCAACCTGCAAGGGCTTTGGCATATTCGCCTGGCGGGCACCAACCCTCCACGGTTTCGACGTCTTCACCTGGTGGGCGGAAGCCTGTGTCAGCTCTTTTTCCTGGCTGCCGCCCACTAGGACTTCCGGCGTCTTCGCCTGGCGGGCGCCAACCCGCCAGGGCTTCGGTGTCTTTGTCTAGTGGGTTACAGCCTGTGCTTGCTCTTTTTCATGGCTGCCTCCCACTAGGACTTCTGATGTCTTCGCCTGGCAGGCGCCAACCCGCCAGGACTTCGGCGTCTTAACCTGGCGGGCAGCAGCCTGTTAGCTCTTTTTTGCGGCTGCCTCCCACTAGGACTTCTGGTGTCTTCGCCTGGCGGCCATCTTGCCGCACCCAAGTGAAGCCACTATGACTACACCTCCTGGAGGCTCCTACTGAGGCTGCGCAACAAGTTGAAAAGTCCTATCTTTATAATTGCGCATTCTTGAGGTAATAGTTTAAAAACTGTGACTTTCTAATTTACCTGAACCCCAAAAGCACATACCCTGGCACAATAGCTACCTCATAAAACAAACCCCAAGTCTAAATTCCACCCCTACCCTGAGTTTTTCCTTTCCAAAAATCCCCCATAGACTATAGCAGAAAAGGGTTCCTAATTGAGAATGTCAGAAAAATGTGACAGTTGGAGCTTTAGATTACTCCCATGTCCTCATTTTTTATGTTTTTACCCTGAAATTTGGCATGTAGCACCTGACAGTTCTACCTGGCCATGCCAAATTTCAGATCCGTACCTCCTATAGGTTTTGAGGTGTAGCCCCTTGAACACCCTGCCCCCCCTTCGGAATTCTCTATGGAGAAATTCGGTTTTTTTAGATGCAGCCTTAATATAAGGGCACGACTGTGCCTATGTATATACACGACCGTGCCCTTATAATACCTTACAACAGAGGCATATTAAGAGAGGAGGGGGTCCATGTGCGTTCCCCTTCCGGGGCTCCCCCCTCTCTCCCCGGCGCCCAGCCGCTCTGACCGCAGCAGTAAACTCTGGGCCCTAGTCAATAGTATGCATAATCTGCAACCTATAGAATATATATTAAAGTATGTTCTATTTTGAATAGGTATAATATATTCTAATGGTAAAAATATGGTACAATGGCTAGTGTGAGAATTGTTATAATTGTATTATAGACAATAAAGTGGATAATAAGGATATATTCAAAATAGGGGTTATAAAATATGCAGTTATGTTTACTGTATTCTTTACTGAGCTGTTATTTATGTGTATTTGCTTACATGTTTCATAAAACTAATAAAATATTACTCAATTAAAAAAAAAGTTGGATATAGTGGAAAATACTGGAATGAAAATGGAAATAAAGGAACAAGTTAAACTAAAAGCAGTTTTTTTTATATGAATAAATGTACCTGTACTCATGTTATAGGTGTCGTTAATCACCTAAAGTAGATACAAGATTTATAGTAGCTTCCAGATGCTTATGTCATTAATTTATGTGGTCGTATCACTGATTTCTTGCTGTTTCTGTAGCTACCTGTGGTTATAAGAATGAAAAATGTTACAAAAAAAAAGGTGTTATTTCTGTGTACTGTTGAGTATCATTAGAAACAAAAGAACTAAATGTAAAAAAAAATAATAATTGCAAACTAGTGTTGTGCTGAAGTAAAATGAACATGGGCCGTAACAGAACAAGCCTGGGAGTAGAGTAAAAAAAAAGCAAGTAACTTTGCACCATACTTTCCAATTTTTACTGTCTTTAGGCCCATCCCCTTTGCAGCAAAATGCTGTGATTTGCGGGTCCGTAAGTGGGCGGGGTATCATTTTAGCCCCGACCCCTCCCTACAGAACACGAATCCCGTTGGTATTATCTCCCCATCCTGGCCAGTTTACTAGGAAGTGGGTGGTATACGAGCGATCCAGCCACTCTTCCGGGGGTACTGGGGACTACCCAAAAAATCGGGAGCCTCCCGCACCTTCCGATAGAGTAGGCGAGTTCGCCTAGCACCTTGGTAAAACCATGTTGCACTGTAGGTGAGGGAGATTTAAAATCTGCAGAGAAATTGAGAGGTAGATTTACTCCCAGCACAGTAATGTTGTGCCTAGGGGCGGGCTGACCCTTAAATCTGCCACTGCAAAAGACTGTAGAAAATTCAGCCCGCACACATGCTGTAGAGGCCACGGGAAGGGGGGCACGATACGACCCCCGACCAGATGCTAGATGATAGTTGTTCAGTGTGTATGAACAACCATCATCTGTAGATACAGTATGTCTGCAGATCAGTTGATCTGCAGATATATCTGTTAGGCGTGTACCCAGCTTAAAGGTCCTGGAACATAAAACTTCAAGATGGACAGACACAACTTTCTATATGTGTATTGCTCAGAAAAGGCCTCAGTGCAGTTCCAATATGGCTTCACGTAGGCAAAATATTTTAAATGTATGCAAATCACAGATTTAAAAAGCAAAGTTAAAGCAAATCTTTAAACGCAAAGGGCTTCACGATGAACCCACTTCTCGAGATGAGTTCAGCTCCGGAAGGTGCACAAGATGCATATTTTTTTCGGGTACATTTTCAATCTGCATTTATGGCATCAAATGCATTCATCAGCCCCTGAGATCCACCCACATCCATGGGCAAATCTAGACCAAAAAAGTGGATAACATCATAAAATTGCACAGGTGCATGATAATTTATTTATTACCAGTTATTTATATAGCGCACACATATTCCGCAGCGCTTTACAGAGAGAATATTTGACCATTCACATCAGTCCATGCCCTAGTGGAGCTTACAATCTATGGCCCTCATTCAGAGCCGTACGCTCTGAGCAGAGCGCACGCTCTGAATGAGGGCCGGCCTCCATGAAAAAGGAGCGTCCTCCTGGACGCTCGTATAGCTGTGGGTGACCACCCACAGGCTATACGAGCGTGCAGTGATTTTGGCTCTATCAGAGCCAAAATCATAGTGATGTCAGTGGGCCGGCTTCTGACGGGAGGCGTTCCCGTGGGAACGCCCCCGTCAGGGAGGCACGCCCCCGGCACGCCTACCAACATCGACAGCACGCCCCCTTTGATCAGACACAATGAGCGAAGGACTTTCCTTCGCTCGTCGCATCTGGCGCATGACGGAGCTCCCTCCGTCGTGCGCATGCTCAGTCCAGAACATCGACCCACTTGCGAGCGGGCAGCCGCTCGCGAGTGGGTCTGAATCAGGCCCTATATTCCCTACCACATGCGCACACACAGGTTAATTTGTGTTGGAAGCCAATTAACCTACCAGTATATTTTTGGAGTGTGGGAGGAAACCCACGCAAGCACAGGGAGAATATACAAACTCCACACAGTTAGGGCCATGGGGGGAATTGAACCCATGACCTCATCGCTGTGAGGCAGTAACGCTAACCATTACACCGTCTGTGCTGCCAGACTGAATTGCTATGAACATATCTGCCTCATTTGCACATGTTCTTATTCAATGTGTGTCACATGCAAATTGTAAAACTTTTTCTGTGTGTACAATGTGGGAGAACATGACTTTGCAACATACAAAATTAGACGTATAGACAGGAGTTTGGAAACTCTACGTAAAGGCTAGAAGAAAAGGTTGGTCCCTAGAGAATCAGTGAAATGACTGCAAATGGGTTTTAAAACGAAAATTCAAGAGGCCAAATGCATACCGCTATTGTTAGTTTATTCATATGAATTTGCTCATTTTGCAAGAAAATGACCTTCAGTGGTTACTTATTCAGGAGAGAAATGAACCCTCCAACCTACGAAATCAGATATTCTCTGTGAAATTGAATATCATCCCAAGTAATTGAGAATCTTTTGAGCACTTCCACTTCTGTATATATTTTTGTGTAGCCGATGCCATTTCCTGTGATATTTTACTCTGACCAAAAATTATTAGGCAAAAATATCACCATTACAGATGGAACATTTTCTTGTCAGACTCGGCCAATTTAGCAAATTAGATAGTAAATTATAGCGCTGGCAATTCATTCCTGACCACTTCTTAATATGTATCTTTGCAAGATTTTTTCAGTACCATGCCCATACTAAATAAATCCGACTGTAACTGGTATCTGAAAGTTTTGGAGTGAGGTGTCCGGAGCCTGAACAAAATAAATAGTTGTGGGACTTTCCTGCTGTGATCCTAATCACACTCACAGATGCAAACGAGGAGTGGTCCCTGATTTGACCCATCCAATGTTTTAAAAATGTTGTTGAGAAATACTGTTTTGTCCCTAATAATGTTAGACTGAGGGCCTGATTCCGCAAGTATCGCTGATGAGATCACGGCAGCAAGCGCATACGCAGTTCTGCTGCAAAACTATGCAAATGACTGCGATCGCAATGCCGCAATAGCACAACATAAAGATGCCCACTTCCCTTTACTCACATCCGTAATACCTTGCAAGTTTGCAAAAACATTGGTACCATCGAGTACCATCAGAGCCTCACGCACAATTGAAGCAGGTAGGACCTCACTCACTGACTGCTAAAGTTATTGTCGGTATCTAAAACTCAGGCTGCATATGCTATCGCAGGGGCTTAATTATGCACGCCTCCGTAACAGCGCTGAAATGCACTGACACGCCTGTGTTTCGCCGAGTGTGTTTCACCACCCACAAACGGCACTACCTGTCAATCACTCTCAATGGGTCTGCACAGTCACTGCGATCGCAGTCCAGATCGCAGTGGCTGTTTCGCACACGTGCACTGCGATGTATGCGCAGAACACAACAATCAACCGGGTGCATGCGTTTTTGCACTTGCTACCTTGCTGAATCAGGCCCTGAGTCTACCTGTTCTTGTGAACCATGCTGCAGACTAATGGCATCACAAACTCCGAAAGTGATGTTATTGGAGGTTTGGCCGCTTACCACATATGCGTCAAGCTCTGGAATGCGATACATTCCGGGGCTTGGACGTGGTGAGCAACGCCATCTTTAAATGGCATTGCCAATTAGAAGCCTATAGGTTTCTATTTGTAACTCCCTCTGAGTGGGAACCAATCAGATCCCTCCCAGCACCCCCTGCAGCACGTGCGTCACTCGACGCATGCACAGAAGGACTTCTGGGTTATATACATGCATACCGTATATACTCGAGTATAAGCCGACTTTTTCAGCACATTTTTTGTGCTGAAAAAGTACCCCCTCGGCTTATACTCGATTGAAGTGTAGCGCTGACCGGACGGAGTTCGGTCAGCGCTACACAGCACAAACACACAGCCGCCGGAGCCGGCAGCTGTATGTTTGCTGTAATCAGCAGCCGCTGAGAGTCTGTCAGACTCTCAGCGGCTGCTGCTGCCTCCACTGCGGGAGCCATCTTCCGGCTCCCGCAGTGGTTAGTGGGAGACACGTCGTCATGACGACGTCTCTCCCATGCAAAGCGGCCGGGGGAGCGGATAGCGGCGGGACTAGGAGCGGGAGTTTCAGGTAAGTGATTTTTTTTTTTATTCTTATCACATCTCTCTCTACAGGGGGCACTACCAGGAGGCGATTACTACAGGGGGCACTACCAGGGGGCGATTACTACAGGGGGCACTACCAGGGGCACTAAAAGGGGGGATTACCACTGGGGGAACTACCAGGGGAGGATTACTACAGGGTACAGGGGGCACTACCAGGGGGGGATTACTACAGGGGGCACTAAAAGGGGGGATCACCACTGGGGGTACTACCAGGGGGGAATTACTGGAGGCACTGAAAGGGGGGATTACCACTGGAGGCACTGAAAGGGGGGATTACCACTGGGTGCACTACCAGGAGGGATTACTACTGGGGGCACAACCAGGGGGAATTACTACTGGGGGCACTACCAGCTGCTGCCATTTCCCACACTAGGCTTATACTCGAGTCAATAAGTTTTCCCAGTTTTTTGGGGTACCTCGGCTTATATTCGGGTCGGCTTAAACTCGAGTATATACGGTATATATATTCATACCAGCGTTATTGACATGCAAAACGCGATGCGTCATACATCCTGCCCAGCAGTTAATGATAAGCTGCTGGGGAGCGATTGATCAGAAGGGTGTTTAACTCCAAATGAACAGTCTTGGAAAAAAAGTTTACTTTTCATATCCTGGGAGCAAACTTCAGAGTGAGAAGTGAAGGAGAAGGCACCTCTCTGTATCTACACCACCTGCACATGCTGGTACAAACAGCCCAAAGGAGGTGAACTGTGCTGGAGTATTACAGTCCAACTCTTCATGACAGTAGCAGAATTAATAAAGAGGAAGAAATGAGAGAACTCTTTGGGGGAATTCCATTATTGAGGATGTGCAGTGGCTGCGCTCATATCGTCCGGTTTCAGTAGCGCCGACATCGCAAGTCCTCCCCTCCCCCCACACCTCAATTGGGCATGGTGTACCACCAGGCATCTCCGCAGTGCCTGGATCTGCACAAATTGGTCAGCTATGGTAGTGCCCACACTGCAAGTTGTCCCTCACATCTCTACGGGGCATGACGGAAAACTTACAATGCCGGCGAATGCGATGTGCCGTTCCAGAAAGGCGTATTCCTTCCATCGATGCTGGGGAATTTAATTCCCCCCTTTGAAGTTGGAGATGATCACAATGCTTCGGGCAGATCCAGATAAATGGTCAGGGAGCAAGTCAGTAGATAAAGCAATAGCCAAGATGCTATATAGAGGCAGAAGATACACAGGTACTGTAACAGCAACAACAAAATCTGTATGTAAAATATGACAAGACTATTTGTTGTCCCAGCTAATACACTTACAGCCTTTATCACTATAGCCCTACATTGTCCATCGTAACCCCCTCTGCATCTTATCTCGGTCTTGTACAAAATGTGGGCGCATAAAAAGTTTGTGAATGTAGATATGGGGTTACCTCTGCATACTTGTGTTTCCAGGCATATAAGATACATGCAACTTAAAGCTTAACAAAGAGACGCTTCTCATCACCATAAATTTATTGAGGAAATGATACCTGTTGCCTTTCTACAAAATAAAAAAGATTCTGATATTTTTTTAAAAACAAACGCAATTAAAAAACAATTGTTAAACAGCGCCAGTACTAGACAGCCTGATGTGGTTTCCTCTTCATCATGGGGAGCCAGCATGGGGACAGCAGCAGGCCAGGATATGCTATCCCACTATAACAGAGAACCCAGCAGCATAGGGTCCATTTTAAAGTGGGAAACAGTGCCATCAGGGCATTAGGCCCCTCACAGAGACCACCTACTACTTGCTGAATAGCACTGAGCTCTTCTCAACCTCCCCAGACATTGGTGGAAGAGCTGGATTACCTGATAGGCAACGTGCTGCGATTTCCACAGGTCACCTGAGAGGAGATAGGCATTGCAAAGGTTATTCTGCTCCTTCCTTCCCTCATCCCGCCACTAAAGACACAAGCAGTGGTATCAGAGTCATGCAAATCTGCATACACGCAGATGCACGCTACCTCGTTTTTGGAAATGTGCTCAGCACAAGTGAATTTTTATTATAGCAGGAAGCACTTTGTACCCTTGAATTCCATTGAATATTGAGACAACGTGGGCACACACAGGGGCAAACGCAGGATTTCTAGAGGGGGTTTCCAAATGCTTGATTTTAGAGTGAGTATTGCCAGTCCATGAAGAGGGCAGAATTAGCACTTAAACACAGGGTTGGCTCGAGGCATGTTCGACCAGTGTGCACCCCTCCCAACATCCCGATCTCAGCGGGACAGCACTGTCCCGCTGTTCTACCCATGGGCAGAAGTGTCCCGTGGGTGGTCTGGTCGGGAGATTGGGCACCCCCACCACTGCAGCTGTGCGGCGGTGCCAGACCCCGGAGTAGCTGAATGGATGCTGTGCGCATGCAGGAAGAAGGCTGGGGGAAGCCCTGCTAGTGACGGAGTGCTGGGCTTGCCCCCAGCCTGATGTTACATGGGAGGTGTGGCATGCGGGCACACCCTCAAATAACGTCAATTAGGGGTCATGGTCTATGGTAATTAGCCCCCCCCCCATTTTCGACTACCCATGCTGCATAGGGCACGGCTTCCCCTTGAGCCGGTCCTGCTTAAACAGCTATAATATGTGTCATACAAAGTGTAGTGTATGCCATAATTCCAACATATACATGAGCAGCAAACATAGTTAACCCATTAAATCGGTAGGGCCATCCTGTCTCAGCTGGCTGAATGTTTTTATTTTAAATGTGGGCACCATTTCAGAGCATTGTAGCACATCCAGGAGTTTGGGGGAGCAGCATAATAACCTAACACTGCACTGGGCACATATGTACACATTGGTTTCCTTGTGCACTGGAGAGCGTATGTTATACAGTATTAACAATTATCCCTAAAGATAGTAGTGCACCTCTAACAGTGCATGTTTTCCAGATCTCCTAGTTGGTGCACAGGTGTAATCATTACTGGTTGTGGTAATTATTTCATGAGATCTTTAAAACATGCAGCTCTAGTAAAATGAAATTATATACTGTTACAAGCTGAAGTCAGTGGCGTAACTACCGTGTTTCCCCGATAATAAGACACTGTCTTATTTTATTTTTTTTGTCAAAAAAACTCCATAGGGCTTATTTTCGGGGTAGGGCTTATTTTAATTAACATTGACAGCATAATTCCCCAAGTCCTGCTTTTATCCCCATCATGCCCTCAGTCCTGCTTTTATCCCCATCATGCCCTCAGTCCTGCTTTTATCCCCACCATGCCCTCAGCCCTGCTTTTATCCCCACCACGCCCTCAGTCCTTTTATCCCCACCACGCCCTCAGTCCTGCTTTTATCCCCATCATGCCCTCAGTCCTGCTTTTATCCCCATCATGCCCTCAGTCCTGCTTTTATCCCCACCATGCCCTCAGTCCTGCTTTTATCCCCATCATGCCCTCAGTCCTGCTTTTATCCCCATCATGGCCTCAGTCCTGCTTTTATCCCCACCACGCCCTCAGCCCTGCTTTTATCCCCATCATGCCCTCAGTCCTGCTTTTATCCCCATCATGCCCTCAGTCCTGCTTTTATCCCCACCATGCCCTCAGTCCTGCTTTTATCCCCACCACGCCCTCAGTCCTGCTTTTATCCCCATCATGCCCTCAGTCCTGCTTTTATCCCCACCACGCCCTCAGCCCTGCTTTTATCCCCACCATGCCCTCAATCCTGCTTTTATCCCCATCATGCCCTCAGTCCTGCTTTTATCCCCACCACGCCCTCAGCCCTGCTTTTATCCCCACCATGCCCTCAGTCCTGCTTTTATCCCCATCATGCCCTCAGTCCTGCTTTACAATTCTTTACTTACCTTTATTTTTTTTCCTCTTTTACTCTACTCTCCTCCGCGGCGCTGCTGTAAATGACGCTGCCACGCACGCCAGCTGCCGTGCGCTCACTGTGAGAGAGTGAGACGCTGCAGCTCTGATTGGATGCCATTGTTAAATCTTTAACAGCGGCATACATTTCATGTGGGGGGCGGAGCTGGGGGCATTTTAGTGTAGCACAGGGACCGGACAAAATGGGGATTTTGTTAGGGCTTATTTTCGGGGTAGGGTTTATTTTGGACCGTTTTTCAAAAGTAAGGGTAGGGCTTATTTTCGGGGTAGGTCTTATTATCGGGGAAACACAGTAAGGCGAGCAGGGCATGTGTCCTGGGATCTGTAGGCCACGGTCCGGCGCGGCGCGGGGGGGGCCACAGTCCGGCCAGTCCTAGTTAGGCAGTGTAGTGCTGGCTGTATTGTGTGCGGTCAGTGCTACACATTTACACAGGACCGGCGCTAGGCTTCCCTGCACCCAGCGCCGGTCCTGTCCTGCACAGCCAAGCCCCTTCCCTCCCCCTGAGTGCTTACCCAATAGCGCCAGGAGGAGGGTGGGAGGCGGGCTCAGGCTGTGCAGTTTAACACACACTTCGCCGCCAGCGCAGCAGCGATGTGTGTTTTAACCAGCAGCCAATGAGAGTCAGACAGACTCTCACTGGCTGTTGCTGCACAGCAGACTCTCATTGACTGCTGCAGCGTCCAAGAGCCGGGCTGGAGCTCACTCATGAGCTCCGCCTTCCGGCTCCTGCAGTGGGTAATGGGAGAGATGTTATGCCGTCTCTCCCATAATGCAAAGCGCGACAGCACGGGAGGACTGACGTGTGGCAGCGGCGGCGGCGGGAGCAGTGGCCGGAGCTGGAGCGTGGATTTAGGTAAGTGCATTTATTTTTCTTTTTTTTAACTTGTGTGTCTGCACTACGGGAAGGGGGGGCTACTACTGGGGGCACCATTACTGGGGGAAACCTCTACTGGGGGTGGGGCACTACTGGGGACTACAACTGGGGGGGGGCTACTACTGAGGGCATTGCATCGGGAGGGGGAACCTCTACTGTGGACTACTACTGGGGGGGGACTACTACTGGGGGCACTATATAAGGGGCTTACTACTAGGGGCACAAGGGAAACTACTACTGGGGACACTATATAATATATACTGGATAGGGGGTATCACTACTGGGGGCCTGCATAAGGGGGACAACTACTGGGGGCACTGCATGGGGGGACTACTGCTGGGGGCATTATATAAGGAGCTTACTACTAGGGGCACAAGGGGCACTGCACTGGGGGGGACCACTACTGGGGGCACTAAATAGGGAGGACCACTATAGGGGGCACTGTATAAGGGGCAATGGATAGGGGGGATCACTGCTAGGGGCCTGAATAAGGGAGACCACTACTGGGGGCACTGCATGGGGGGACTACTACTGGGAACACTATATAAAGGGCAGTGCATAGGGGGTACCACTACCGGGGGCACTGCATTGGGGGGACTGCTACTGGGGGCACTATATAAGGGGCACTGCATAAGGGGGATCACTACTGGGGGCACTTCATAGGGGGGACCATTACATGAGGCACTGCATAAGGGGGACCACTACTGGGGGCACTGAATAAGGGGAACTAATGGGGGGCTGCATAAGGGGGACCACTGCTGGGGGTACTGTGTAAGGGGCACTACTATGGGCCTGCATAAGAGGGACCACAACTGGGGACATTGCATACTGGGGGTACTGTATAAGGGGCACTACTGGGGTTAAGGGGCATATGGAAAGGAATGAGTGATGATAAAGGAGTGTGTGTCATGTTGACATGCCCCATATTTAAGTGACCACGCCCATTTTTCACAGCGCGTTCACATAGAGGGGGGGGAGGGTCCATTTTTACATTTGCCCTGGGCTCCAAATACCCTAGCTACGCCACTAGCTGAAGTACCCAGTGTTCCTGTTAAAAGTTCTTAAGTTTTATTATGTGATGTTGTCCAAATCCATCCAGTGGAAGGCTCAGAACAGACTCCCTGCATCAAAGTTCTGCCCGGCGCTCTCCTTTGTGAGGTCCGACCGGGACCCGAATCACTCTATTAGGCATCCCAGACCAATTGCCACCCCTCTATGTAGTTTTCATCCAAATCCATCCAGTGGAAGACCCAGAACAGGCTCCCAGGGTCAAAGTTCTGACCAGCGTACACAAACGGGAGGTCTGACAGACACCAAAACCCCCCTAGTATGTCTTCTGGGATCCAATGTTACCACGCGGTGAAGTTTTCATCCAAATTATGTGCTGTCGTCCAAATCCATCCAGTGGATGACCAAGAACAGGCTCCCTAGGTCAAAGTTCTTCCCGACGCACTCCACCGTGAGGTCCGATCGGGACCCCAACTATTCTATTAGGCATCCCAGACCAATTGCCAACCCTCTGTTAAGTTTTCAGCCAAATCCATCTAGTGGAAGGCCCAGAACAGGCTCCCCAGGTCAAAGTTTTGTCCAGCATCAAAGTCAAAGTTCGGGTCAAAGTTCTGCACAGCGTACACCAATGGGAGGTCCAACCGGGACCTCAACACCCTAGTATTTCTTCTGGGATCCAATGTCACCACTCTGTGAAGTTTTTGTTCAAATCCATCCAGTGGAAGGCTCAGAACAGGCTTCCTGGGTCAAAGTTCTGCCCAGTGTACACCAACAGGAGGTCCGACTGGGACCCTAACCCCTCTAAAACCTAGCCAGGATCCAACTGGAACACCTTGCGTTGCTTTAATCCCAATCGGTGCAGGGATATCTGAATGCATAATCGGACAAACAAACAAACCAATTAATTTTATGTATAAGATTGTGATCATGGTGTGGGCTGGGGAGGGGGGTTTCCAGGCAACCTATGACACATGAATATATGACACTATGTGGTGCTATTATTATGTAGTGTAGGACCACCTCAGCAGAGACGTCTTGATGTGTCTGGTGGCTTATGATATTTGTGCAAATGTGTGTAACTGAGGGCCTGATTCAGAAGGGAACGCAAGTGCTAAGACACACGCACCCGGCAAATGTTTGTGTTCTGCGCATGCGCATAAGTCGCAGTGCGCGTGCGCGAACCGGCCGCTGTGATCGGGATGCATACACAATGAGCACGCAGTCCCCTCATAAAGTGATTGACAGAAAGTGGCTGTTTGTGACGGGGGGTGGTCGGAGAAACGCAGGCGTGCCTGTGTGTTTGAACGCTGTTACAGGGGCATGCATAATTAAGCCTGTGTGTCGGAGGACGCAGCTTGAGTACTAGATGCACACAGGATGCGGCCAAATCCTGAGTGAAGTCAGGTCAACCACTATTATGCTAATGGGTTCCATGGTTCTCGATGTTACCGATGATTACGCAGTATAGCGTAGTATTGCGGATGTAAGTAGAGGCAAGGGGGCTGCTTTATGTAGTGCTGGGCGTCTGTATATTGTGCTGCGGGGGCATTGCTATTGCATACATTAGCATATTTTCGCAGTGTCCGGGTGTGTGCGTCTTAGTACTTGCGTTCCGTGCTGAAACAGGCCCTGGGTCCTCTACATATTATTATTATGTAGGATGCATGTCCATTGCAGAGTGCCAGGGGAACTTACATTTTGTTTTACCTGACAATGTGGACACAAGTGACCGTTAAAGATATACAGTATGTTGGACGTTGCTTTTGCTACAGCAAAAATAACAGCGTTCAAGATAAAAGAATACAATAACTAAAATCCTGAATAATACTGGTGTAATACTGTTAGTTAAACCAGTGGTTCACAAACTTTTAAAATCACGGCACCCTAGTGTATCAGCATTGTTTTCACGGCACCCTAAGCCAAAAGTTGATAATTGAGAAATTCAGAAAAAAATGTAGTGAAGTAACTTGTGCTCCCTGTCATCCTTAGGGTCATTTATATGGTGGTGGACAGATTTGCGCTTCTGCTTGTCCACATATTTACATTACATTGACCATAAATAATTTGATTTGGTGCTGGACCAACAACCTGAGGCACCCCTGCAAGTGTTTTGAGGCACCCCAGGGTGCCTAGGCACACAGTTTGGGAACCACTGAGTTAAACCACAGATTTCTTGACTCCTACAAATGATAAACGCGCCTTGGACACCACATATTAAATAGCATTACAGTGAAAATCATTGGATTCTCTGACAGAAACATCAGTTCAAAATCGCATTTGGTACATGCCTATTATACTGCCAAGCTTGATCTGAAGCTCAGTGAATAAATCCACAAAACATGGGTGCACAGTATTCAGATGACAGCTCGCCAATGACCGTTATCACATAAATAACATAGGCTTGTCTTTAAAATTCTCAACCCACTCTCCCACCACCTCCACATTTATTCTACCTCATAATCTTTCTTTAAGTTAAATATTTCCTATTTAGACTAAGGTTTGTTTTTCTGTATAATTACATCTCAATCCATGTAATATGTTATGTATGTGATTAATGTTTCTCTACATTCACATATCTACAAATATGGTAATTCGTGACAGGAATGTGTGTTTTTATGTTAATGCAGACCGGGTCTTGGGACTACCGACTACAACATAGTAGTCACAATCCCCCACCAGTGTTTTCTGTGTTTTTAAGCTCAATTGCATTTTAATAGAAGAACCTTAAATCCCCTACCATATTAGCATCAATCACCCCTATTGGAAGGCTTTTCCGCTTAATCACTACCCCTTCATTACTCCCATTTCCCCTAAACCTGCTACCCTGCAGTTTAATCACAGATCCTATTATTCTTATAATTATCTTCCTCTGTAGAATTGTATCCTCCTGTACCTATATAGTAGAGAGTTTTTAACATGCATTCTACATTCCCTGCTTCAAGCTATACTGCAGGGCCGTTACTAGGGTGGTGCAACATGTGCCACACACAGGGCACCGCAGGGCAGGGTGCGCTCTTTGGACCTGTCAATTGTCTGTTTATAATCATTCCCACTTGTAGATTTCTCTTTTTTTTATCCCCGGCATCTCCTGGCTGCTCCTCTCTGAGACTCGAACCTTTCACCTCTCACATGGCAATCAGACACCTTTACACATGGAGCTATCTGCCCCACAAGTTTTGATGGCTGCCCTGAACACAGCCAACGACTCCCGACTCAGGTGTTACCAGCACACCTGAAGTAGCCTTGCCAGTGAGTTCAGCTACCAGCGCAGGGTACACACACCAATCTCCCCAGCGCTGATATTTGCTGCATATACACTACATGTAGTGCTATTTCTCCACGCTTGTGCACTGCAGTTCTCATGGATAAATCCTGCTGCAGTGCAGCATCACCAGCTCTCCTACATCTAATGCTGGTGAGATATCAGTGGCGTAAGTTCATCCCAGACACCAGGGGCAGATTGGGATGCCGGGACGCCGGGCCAGTTCCCGCTGGGCCGGTCCCTTTGGTGGCCGCGGCCGCCCAGCCCATAATTCATTGATTGACACCCCCTTCTCTCCCTTGGACCTCCGCTCCCCCATCCCACTGCCGCGACCGGAGCTCAGCTCCGATCGGGCACTTGTACAGCTTCTGCTCAAGCACAGCAGAAGGCAAGGCAGTTCAGATGTTAGCAAAAAAAAAAGGCTGACGGGGCAGCTGCTGGCCATAAGCCTTTGCGGAGCCGGGGCCATCAGTCACCACTGACGGCACCGCCTCCAGCCCTCCGCAGCCCGCCTCCAGCCTTCTGCATTGATATTACACTGCACACACACAGGCACAGTAAGCATGAATTGAGCAGATGTAGCAGCACAGTGCGAACAGCGAGCATCTAAACCAGAGGAGGTGGCACTGGCGGCCAGAGGTAGTGGCTGATACTCTGCTCTGAGTATATTCTTCCCACTCCCCCTAGACTTGAACTGCCCCCCCGGCCAATGTGACATACACAACTGCCACCCACCCCTGGGACATGTACTACCAGCCCGATGCTGATCTTCCCTGCTCCCCTGACCTAGTAAGCATAATTATATGTAAAATAAATGTTTGTCATGCCAATATGACCCCCCTGCACAGATACATTTACTACCCGCCCAATCCTGACACCCCCCCCTTTGGCCAAATAAATATAATATATAAAATAAATATGTTTGTCGTATAAGCCCCATACCCAGGTACCTGTACTGCCTGCCCGACACTGATCCCCCCACCCCAATAAATATAATATACAATAAATTTAAGTTTACTTGCCATGCCCATATAACCCCCAGCCCAGATACATGTACTACCTGCCTGATCCCCCTGTCTTAATAAATATAATATATGAAATAAATATGTTTAATTGTCATGCCCATATAACCCCCCCAACCAGGTAAATGTATTACCCTTCCCCGATCCCCTCCTCTCTAATAGATATAATATATAACATAAGTATAAGTTTATTTGTTATGTCCTGTGAGGTGATGATGTAATATAAGAGAGCATATACTACCTGCCCAACTCCCCCAGCCTTAGGGATATATGCTAAACAACCTTGCCCCCCCTGACCCCATAGACCTAAACTACCCCCTCAGGGGACATACATTCTCCTCCCTATGCCCCCACCCTCACCCCCACCCCTGGCCTAAGAGACATACAGTCCCACCCTCCCTCCAGCCCCAGATTCATACAGCAACTGTCCTACTACCACAACCCACCTCTCCGGCCCCAGGGACATACACTACCCCCAAACCCTCTAGACGCCGTCTTCCCTCTCAACCCAGGTTACATACAATGGTACTGCTGCCAGCCTGGGCACCGCAGTGATCACAATAAACTACAGCGCCCAACACCTCTTGTACCAGGAGCTAAACGGCTGAACACACATCGTTCTGGGGGGTGGAGCTAAGCATGTCAGCAAGTGCTGCAGACAGGTCAGACTCCTGTGGGGGACTGGGGCAATGTGTTTTACTTTTTCCTGTTGGGGCCAATGTGTTTATTTTTTTTCTCGTGGGTGCCAATGTGTGTTATTATTTTTCTGTGGGGTAGTGTACTTGTTATTTTTTTCCCTGTGGGTGCCAATGTGTTTGTTTTTGTCTGTGGGGGCCAGTGTGTTTTTTTTTATGTTGGTGCCAATGTTATTTTTTTTTGGTTTTTTGTGGGTGCCAGTGTTTTGTTTTTTTTCCTGTGGGTGCCAATGTGTTTGTTTTTTGTTTGTGGGAGCCATTTTGTTTTATTTTTTCTTAAGCAATGTTTTTTGTCTGAGCATGCGTCTAAGTTGCACCTCACAATTGTATCAATGGTGTTTGCACAGATTTGCAGTAAAGATTTAGAAGTACGCACCAAGAAGTGTATTAGAAATGTGTTGGGTGTTCCTAGACGATTACAGGGGGTTGGCTAATCAATCACAGATATAGCGCAGTATGGGCGGGTTATTGGAGTGACATGGGCATGTTGCTGATACTGTTTGCTTATAGAGATGCTGAATTGCTCACATTGGAGGCCATACTAAGGTGTATGATTTGCACCTAGCATTGGGCTGTTGAAACAATACAGTGGTATGACCGATGAACAAAGCATGATTGCAGTGTCTGTAGAAACTGACAGTGGGTGTCTCAGTCCTTGGACGCATGGATGTACACCAGGGAAGGGCATTGTAGTGGTATTAGCATAAAGTTGCCAAAGCAACAGTAGCAAAAGACACAAGAAAGGCCGCAACTGTGTCCAACTCAGAATCAGGCCCTTGAGAGATCCCGCCCCCCTCAACAGACCACACCCCTTCAATAGACTCCGCCCCCATTAGGCCTGCTTCCATTAAATTTCCCGGGCTGGTTTTTCATCCCATACTAGGGGAGACGGGAGACCTGCGCTTCCGGTATATGGGTTATATAAAGGGTTTGGTGCTTGTTGCTAACCTCTATATGGGTACACAGCCCAATCATAAGCATAAATATTATTGTGGGAGTTGAGCGCTACACCCTTGAAATGATATGCAGAAGTGGATTGGGAATTAGTATTTTTATTTTGATAACAGGCACAGGGCCTCTTGTGCCAGTATATATGCCACAATGTAAAAAAAGGGAGTGCAGTATGATCAGGTTGGTCCTTATGTAAGGGGACCTGATTCTCAATCAAGATGGGACTACACAAGTCCTGGTGTTTAAGTGGTTGGTAATTCAATGTCTCTCACACGGTGGTAATGTAGATCCAGTCAGTATCACTATATGTCTTTATAAGCGGGGTGTCTCAGTATGTGCCTGGTGGGTCGGCATCCTGTATCGCCCAGGTGCACATACTTACCCTCGGCGTCCTTTGCTTGTTCACCTCCAGGTGAGCGATGTCCTCTTCTCAGTCCTCGTCGCGGTTCTTCTGCTTCCCTCTGGATGTTAGCGCGCAGAGCTCCACGTGCTGGCTTGGAAGCAGCATCCTCACCGGCGTCTTCCGAGACTTCCAGGCCACTGCGCTCTCGCGAGAGCACGCAGTGTGCCAGGCTAAGCAATAGTGCGCGGCTCGCCTGGGCGCCGCGAAGAGACTAAGAGGGGGTCCCGGTATGTTGTGGGTGGTGAATAGGTGACTGTCTTCCAACGCGTATCGGCCTGATTGAGCCTTCCTCAGGGAATAGCATGCATCATACTGAAGGGCTATTTATAGGGTGATCCTGGTGTCCACCATTATGGTGCTGGTCCCATTGATAAGTTCCTGTGGCCATCTTGTGTGTGGCAGTGATATCATTTGTACATGTGTATCTGTAGCCATCTTGTGTGGGGCAAGTCATATTATTATTGTCCGCCATTTGGTGGTGATTACAGGGTAATTTATTGATGGTCATCTTGCATATAACAAGATATGATATCCTGTATAAAGATGAGAGGTATCAATATTTAATCAAGGCATTCAGACAGTCCTGTATCTTGGATATATATATATATTATGTGTATCCTCTTAGCACATTTAGGGACTTAATATATACATATATAAATGGAAGCATAGATATCGGCATTGTTGTATTCAAGTGCCGTAGGTGGAAGGGAGAGGGGGATACAGTAAGGTGGGTGAGGTGTACCTAGATGGTGGGTGGGTATTTATTAACATGTGATGATTGACTTAACCTTGTTAACAACATTGAGGCCTTGTGGTTGAAAGGTTTTTAAGGTGTATATCCACTTTAATTCCTCCCTGTTCAGTGTTCTATCAAAGTCCCCTCCTCTCCAGTTCTTCTCAATTCTGGTTATCCCTATATATCTCATCCCTTTGGGGTCCTTGTTGTGTGTCTCTCTCAAATGTAAGGAAAGGTTGTGTGATTCAAGACCTTTCTTGATATTACACCTATGTTCAGATATACGTGTTTTCAAGTTATGTTTTGTCCGTCCTACGTATTGCAGCCCACAGGGGCATTCAATTAGATATATGACCCCTGTGCTGTTGCAGGTAATATGTTGTTTTATTCTGTATGTCAGATTGGTGGTATTGGATGCAAATTTCTCAACTCGTTTTGTGGTCATTTGACCGTCTCTACAGATTTTGCATGTGCCACAGAAATAGAACCCTTCTGGGATATTTGTATTATCTAGGATCATCTGTCCCAGGGGTCTGTCTCTTATGTGGTTTTTAACTAATTTCTGTTTCAGGTCAGGGGCCTTTCTGTATACTACTCGTGGTCTTTCTGGTATGAGGTCTGTCAGTATCTCGACTTCTTTTAAAATGTGCCAGTGCTTATTTAGTATCTGTTGTAGTTGCCTGGTGTCTTTGTTGAATTTTGTTATAAAAGAAATTTTGTAGGGGTTATTTATCTCTTCGGTCTTCTCTTTGTAGGAGAGCAACGATTGTCTGTCAGTGTTTTCTATCTTTTGGTATGCATCTTCTACCATCTGTGTGTCATACTTTTTGACAAAAAAATGTTCTTTCAGGTTCTGGCTTCGTGTTTTGAAGTCGTGAGTTTGAGTACAGTTGCGTCTTATTCTGGTAAATTGGCTAACGGGGATACTATTGAGCCAATTGTGGTGGTGTCCGAAACTTGACAAGATATAGCTGTTCACGTCTACGGGTTTGATGTGTGTTTTCGTGTGGAGTTGGTGACCTTCAGTATATATTATGATGTCTAGAAAATTTACATTGTGGTGATTGTAGTTAGTCATGAATACCAGGTTACAGTTGTTATCGTTGATGTGTATCAGAAACTCTTTGAGTGATGCTTCATCTCCCTCCCAGATGAAGATCACATCATCAATGTAAAGCCGCCATAGGACCAGTTTTGCGCCAAAGCCATGCCCTGACCAGATGTTGTTGTCTTCCCAAAAGCTCATGAAGAGGTTGGCATAGCTTTGCGCAAATCTAGTTCCCATGGCGGGCCTGGTCTTTTGGCGATAGTACCTGTCCCCAAACCAGAATTGTTGTGGTGCAGTATATATTCCATTGCGTCAATAATGAATTCCGTCTGTTCTACTTTGAGGGAGGGATCTCGTGTCAAGTAGTGCTTGGTGGCTTCCAGACCCTGATTGTGGTCTATGACTGTGTACAATGACATGATGTCACTTGTACACAGCCATAGATCATCCTTCCATTCCACCCCCTGTAAGGTTCTTAATATGTCCGTGGTGTCTCTTATGAAGGATTTTTGTTCCTTCACATAGGGCTGTGGAAAAGTATCGATGTACCTAGATAAATTGGCGGAAATAGAGTCGTTCCCATATTATGGGGCGTCCTGGTGGGTTGCTAATGTCTTTATGTACCTTTGGTAAATAATAGAAAACTGGTATTATTGGGTGTGCTATATCTAGGTATTCGTATTCTTTCTTATTTAGGATTCCTGTGTCTTTACCTGTTTTCAGTAAATTTCTTAGGGTTTGTTGGTATTGTATGGTGGGATCTTTGTGTAGTAGTTCGTAGGTGGAGGTTTCGCTTAAGATTCTGTGTGATTCCTGGATGTAGTCTGTAGTGTTAAGTAACGCGATGTTGCCGCCTTTATCGGCAGGTTTTATGATCAAGTCTTTATTATTACTCAGTTCTTGTAGAGATTCCCTATCTGCCTTTGTGATGTTTTATTGTTATGCTCTTACAGTTGCTTTGTATGTGTTCGATATCTCTCGTAACCAGAGATTAGAAAGTGTTAATGAAGTGGCCTTTTGTATGTTGTGAGTAGAACTTGGACTTAGGTCTGAGATCTGTATGTTTGTATCCGGTTGTTTCCTGTTGGTTGTGTGTGTATGTATTATTTACATAATCTTTTGCCAATGTAAGCTTCTGGTGAACTTGTGTAGATCGAGGTATGTCTCAAATTTGTTAAGTTTTGCTGTTGGTGCGAATTTCAGTCCTTGTTTAGAAGTTGTGTCTCAGTTTGTGTTAAGTCTGTGTTGCTTAAATTTATGATTCCGTTGTTGGTGGGGGCATGTTGGGTAGTTTGGTGGGTTGTTCTCCTGGACTTCCTTCGTCCCCTTCTAGTATGTCCAATTTTCTTTTTTGTTATTTGTCTTTCATTCTGCAGGATGCCAGTCCTGCTTCCTGTTCTAAAAAAATATCCCCCCATGTTATGTCCTTGTTTGTGTTGATCTCTTGGTCTGATGCTGTGATTGCAAAACCTCTTCCTAAGGATTGTCTTGCTATTGTTTCGTAATCGTCCTGTTCGTCTATGCTGTATGTAGAAAATGATGTGTCAATTGTGGATTCTAGGTCTAGTTCTGTTGTTTCTTCTGTCTGTTTGGTGATTGTTTTGCGTCCTTGTTGGTCTGTTGTTTGTGTGTAGTCATGTATTGTTGATAAGTCAACCTAAGTTTCTTGTATGTTGGTGTCACTGGATAGTTGTCTATTCCGTTGGTTGTGTTATTTTTTTGCTTTGTTTTGTTGGGTGATGTTGGTGATATCTTCTTCCTCTTGTTTCTAGTTGTGCTTGTGTTCAATTTATCTCTAATTATTTTGGATTTTTTTGTTGCTATGATGTTATCCTCACTCTTTTTCAGTCTGTTTTTGTCAATATTTTCAAGAGCTTTAAATAATTTGTCCTCTCTGATTTGTTCTACTTGGGAGTTCAGTTTTGTTATTTCATTATTGATTGACTCTAATTCGGTATTATGTGTTTCAATGATTAGTGTTATTAGGTGCATGGAGCAATCTTTGAGTATTGCATTCCACTTTGCCATAAATGGGACATTTTCTGTGTTGTGCGTAGGGGTTTTCTTAACTTTGAGCCCCTTGGGGATTATCTTGTTGGTTATGTACCAATTAAGGGTCTGTGTGTCCCACCACAACTTTGATTCTTTGTTAATCAATTTTTCTAAAGGGTTTTGTGCTTGCTGCTGTCCTCTATATGGGTACCCAGCCCAATCATAAGCATAAATATTATTGTGGGAGGTGAGCGCTACACACTTGAAATGATATGCAGAAGTGGATTGGCAATTAGTATTTTGATTTTGATAAAAGGCACAGGGCCTCTTGTGCCAGTATGCCACAATGTAAAAAAGAGGAGTGCAGTGTGATCAGGTCGGTCCTTATTTCATCCCAATCCGCCCCTGCCAGATGCCTGGAGGAAAGTTATAATTTGGTGCTCCCCGTCACTGCCTCTGACACTGTAATTTAGCAATTAGCATGCAGACAGGATATACAGTAGATAGACAAAGGCAGCAGCTGATGGTCTAACATGGAGCTCTCCACTAGTGTATGGTGACTTCTCAGGTGCCGGGAAGGAGTGCCATGTATTGGGTGGCCGTGACGATACAATCCGGGTACATAGTTACAGCCATAAGTGGGGTGAATATGTTGGAGGAGGTACCCCTTCAGAGCTGGAGCCCGGCGGCAGGCGCCTCTGTTGTCACCCATAGTTCTGCCCCTTGATATATTGCATAATTATTGTGTAGCCTCACTGCAGCCATTAGATTCACACTTCAATTGGCAGTGACACCTGGATAACAGTGGTACAACAGGATCGTTACCCCTTCATCATCGTATGGGACAAATCAGATTTGTCATGGCCCTTCCTCATGACACCACACTTTTTCGGGCATGCGTCTTATTCCCTATTTGACAAATAGGGGGGGAATTTCCCGATGCATTTTGTGATGCATCATTTAGTAGCTCCTCTTTGTGGAAGATCTTCAGCAAATAATCCTTGCCCTGACCCTCAATATGACACATAAATAAATTACATCCCTAGTTTAAGATATGGGATAAAGTTAGGTTTGTTTGGCTTCTTCTAGATCACAAATGTTACTAGTGCGTTATCAATCAAAAAGCTGCCCAGTCATAACAGTTTCTGATTTTATACATCAGGGCCAGTAAGTGGTATATACATCCTCTGATGAATGAATGTTACCAATAAATGAAAAGTACCGTAGAGAGGCGTTCAGATTGCTGACACTGATATTGGGACTGACTGAAGCACAGTTGAATGCAAGTCAGCCTAATTGCTTGCGCATTGCGTGCACGGAACTAAATGCATTTATACGCCCTTATGCAAAACTGAACACATCTCATTCGCAAGTGAGAATGCGTTTGATCCGCTTATGACTGTATCACCCGTATGTAATTCTGGCGCATGCGCAGAGCAAAAACGCACACAATATACTTCACAAAAGGACTTGCGTCCAATTGTTCATCCATCCTATTTTGTTTCTTAGGGCTCTATTTACTACAATCCGCATTTGTAATGCAGATTTTAGTGTGATATTATCAACTGAATTCGCATTGTGAATTCAGGCAATATCACAGGGATTTACTACAAATCCCTTGCAGGGCGAGAGCTTGCGAGAAAGCTCTGTCCCTGCGAATCCCCTCCGCACTGTAGTCACGATATTTTCGCAAAAAAATACCGTGACTAGTGACCCGCGCATGCGCCGACCGGCCGCTGCTGCTACCCCCGATGCTAAGTCCCGCCCCTGACACTAAGCCCCACCCCCCGTGATCGCGGACCCCCCCACAACCCCCCCTCCCTTAATAGCACTTACCTGCAGTCATCGGTGCTCCAGTGATGTCTTTCAATGTCTCCGGTCAGCTCATATCCCATACTGCACTGGGACCCGATCATCTGATGACCGGGCTGCAGTGCAGCATGGGAGACCAGCTGACCGGAGGGGAGACATCACCGGAGCCCGTGTATCAGCTTGCGGTCTGTTTAGACCACACAGCTGATCACTGGGGACGGCTCCCGGCTCTGCTCTGCCTTTTAGAGCAGAGTACGAGTCCGGTAACCGGGGGAGACCCTGGATAACGCCATCTCCAGGTGGCGTTATTATCACAGGGCTTTACCCGATATTTTTTTACAATTTATTTTTAGTAACTTTGGTCGGATCACATTTCACATTACAATTTTGGGAAATGCGATCTGATTACTAAAAATAAGTGATACTTAGGGGTTGGAGTAGAATTTTACGAATTCTACTCCAATTGCCCTGTAATAACTATAGGTGATACTAAAATAATGTGAAAAGGGTGTGAAAACACCCTTTTTCACTTTATTTTAGTAAAAATAATGTTAATAAATAGAGCCCTTAATACGATATGTGCAGCAGACATGCACGGCACAGTCAGGTATCTAAAGTTACAGTCTAAACCAGTAAGTTCCACAGAAGCAAATATTATTATAGTTAGATGTGTTTAATATTTTACGTAACAAAAAACATTATTCAGTAACAAATTATTATTATATTATTTTAACACACTAAATATATCAGTCGTTTCAACAGGAAATCAAATTTACAAAAATATTGCCTTTCAAAATACTCTGCAAAACTTTTTCATAGATTAATGTAACAAATATTCCTTCATGTTGGGGGTATGACACTTTTCTGGTGACTACGACTACAGAATTCCTCTGTATTAGAGCATATTGTCACTAGCTATATCATCTCAATAAGAACACTACAACTAGGGTCGGATTTAGGTTTGTAGGGGCCCCAGGGGAACTAACTTGTGGGGGCCCCTACCAATAAAATTGTTAATAGGATTTGCTGGCAATGCTATTAAAAAGTATAATGTGTAAATACTCCCAGCACTACAAAGGTGTTAAACACACTGTAGTGCCCCCAGCTTACATTGTGCTATACCCCAACTCACATATGCCACAGTGCCCCCTTCATGCTGGTAATGTAGCTATGTGTGGGGGTCCCTGGGCAACTGACCTGGCTGCCCTGTTGTTAAACCAGCATTGACAAGACCCCTATAGCTTGTGGTGAGTTGTTTAATGGGCATATAAAACTACTCAAGGTCAGGATACTTTATTTAAAAAACAAAACAAAAAACAGTTTGTTTGAAGCTCTCAATGTAGATGTTTTGTCCACTTCTGTATTCCAATGCAGTAGCGCATGCAGGGGGGGTTTCTGAGTACCCAGAAACCCCCTCTGACAGGCTTGATAGCAGGCACCATGTTTTTAAGCCCCGTCCACCTCACGGCAATATTCCGCGATTCATGGGTCAATCAGGAGGAGGAGGAGGAGCCAATATGTGATTCCATTAGAATTGCGTCATTTGGCTCCGCCCCCCTGATCGACCTGCAAATCACGGCATTTTGCCACTAGGGGGAGGAGCCTAATGACATGGTGCAAGTGTGCGTGTGTAATGTATGTGTGACATGTGTGTGTATATATGTATGTGTGTTTATAAGGTACCAATCGCACACAATTAAGGAAATTAAAAAGGTTTTATTGCCTAAACAGTAGATGTATTGCTGATGCTTTTAAGTTTATGTAAAAAACATCTGTGCAATTTATTAATCATTAAAATAATTATTTTCGTGTTCGATAATTACTTTGACATTAATACTGTAAAGCTAAGGAATGATATATTATTTTGTAGCTACATGCAGTGCAGGTGGAGCAGAGTTTATTACAGTAAGCAGAGCACCATAGCCAAAGATTAGGTATACTTTATGTGTACTGTTGGTCTTATTCAGAGATTGAGGCAAATCCTGCTGCGACTGCGATTCCGTACAAAGTGGACTTGTGAAAATATGCTTATAACTTATCCGCCGTCTTGGGCACTGAGATGCCCACCTCCGTCGTCTCACATCTGCCGCTCACGTACATAAGAGGGAACATTGGGAACATCATTCGCACATCGGTTGCAACACACCTGCGTTTTACTAACTAACCCAGTTACCTCCCGCGTATGCTGGCTACTTGTCACTCACTTTGTTAATAAATCCTCTCTGTGACTGTCATCGCTGATCCCTCGCCGCACATGTGCAGTACGGCTTTGACACATGCAAAAAAATCGCTCCACTGCGTCCGGCATCGACATAATGTTCATCTCTGAGTCGGTTCCTATATGTGTTATCTTTTAATAAATATGTATTTTGGTTAGATTAGTTTATGCAAACTAGACATGCTGCAATGCCTGATAATAATCTAATCTAAACCAATCATATCATTGAGAATGAATGATGATAAATACAGTAGAAGATGACCACAGGTCATCGCTATTGGTCTGTATGGGGTAATTCTGGAAGTGCTTTGAATGCTCGGTCAGATTCTGGATTTACGGATCTCATCCATCATGGCCAATTGGGATAATAAACCAGTCACCTGCTATCTACATCCACATTCTCCGAGAACAGACAACAACCGAATTTAGGGGTTCCGAGTCCGAGTTTGGAATCACTTTGGGGTACCGAGTCGGACCGAGTCCCGGTTCAGATCTTCCCACGGATTTAAAAGCCGAACTCTGGTTTTGGATTGCATGCTAACAGGTCAAAATGACGTAATTTTAGGTGTTTTTTTTTTTTTTTAAATAAAAAATATACAGATACAAAACCAAAACACGTGAAGGTGGTTCTGCAAAACCAAAATACGAAGATGAATCCGGATCTAAATCCAAAACCAAACCATAGGGGTCGGCGCACATCTCTAACACATACACACTAAATGCATAATTATTTCTTGCCACGAGGCGCCAGTTACTGCAATAAACTGTACTTCTTCTGTTTATATGTTTGCAATCAGATATCTTATTTAGTGTGTACTGCTGCACAATATTCAATATTTTATTTTAAATCTTGTACGAAGAGTGTGATGCCAATTGCCAGTAGAGTTTTACTTGAGCCGTCACTAAAATCTGGGATTCATGTGCTGCACTGAGTATTCTGCTTCACCATTCCCTGTCCGGAAGCCATAGGGTAACTTCGATCTATCAGTCCTGCCAACATCAATGGGTCCCTGTGTCCGTAAAACGCGCTTCAGTTGATCGAAGATCTCATGATCTGGCACAGCCAGCGTGTTAAGATTAAATCCCATCATTCTTGTGATGGTTTCTCTGAAGTCGACAAGCTGAAGAATATAACACATTGAAAAAAAATATATTACATTTCGCCACCATTGTTTTCCACCATTACTAGCAGATGGGTTACCTTTGTATAGTTGGTTAGCAAATCAGTTTGGCGGGAGAGAAAATCATATGTATTAACACTAGCCAACTTTGTCATTAAACCTTTTTTTTAAAACTCTTCACAGTTACTCCATCTACCTGTCTAAAACACCTCCTAATTGCAATTTGGGGTTGGTAAGAAAAGCACAGTTCCTGTTATGTTCTTTACGAAGACAGATTTAAAACCCATTCTTCCGAAAAGTTACATCACAAGATCTATGGGACAAAAAAGCCTTTATTAGTCCCAGATATTGTATAAAAGTCTCTTACAGTTCTCAAGTACCTGCAAGTTCCAGCCCCAAAAAACTATTTAATGAGCTTTTTTTAAGAGTTGCTAAAAGATACTAATGATTCTCTTTAAAAGGCGAAGTGTACCTGTTTTTCTCTCCTTGCCACTTCTTCAAGAGCCCTCTTGGTTGTGCGTAGCTCATTAGTGACTGCCTCCAGCATCTGCTGACTCCTCACTTTCTCCCCCACAGATTCATGTTCTGTGTAGTCCAGCTCCGATTTCAGGCTTACCACTTTATTAGCGGCTTTCTCCTTAATTTTTTCAAGGTTTTCTAAAGATTTGCTAAGCAGCTCTATGGTTTTCTTCTGCTGGTTGATTTTCTCCTACAAGACGGGAAAATAAGTTACAACTTGAAATGAGCAGAGGTTACCAAGCACCCGTATAAGCTAATTTATCTGATAAAATTTAATTTAATTAAGTTTTGCATAAACTTGGCAACTCCCATCCTTCAGATAAATATATATTATAGAAATATTAAAACAGCAACTTGAATTTGCTGTTGCTGGATATTTCTTTAAAATTCAGTTACGGTTATATTTTATTGTTTTGGCAAGCTGAATAATATATATATTTTTTAATTAACACTGCATATTATACTTTGAACCAACCAACAGTCCAGAAATAGAAATATTAAAACAGCAACTTGAATTTGCTGGATATTTCTTTAAAATTCAGATAAGGTTACATTTTATTGTTTTGGCAAGCTGAATAACAATTTCTATTTTTTTATTAATTAACACTGCATATTATACTTTGAACCAACCAACAGTCCAGAAATTGAAATATTAAAACAGCAACTTCAATTTGCAGGATATTTATTTAAAATTCAGCTAAAGTTAAATTTTATTGTTTTGGTAAGCTGAATAATAATTTCTTTGTTTTTTTTTTCAATTAGCGCTGCATATTATACTTTGAACCAACCAATCAGATTGCAGATTTGTCCAATACATTTTTGTTAGGTTGCAAGTAGATTTTCTATTGGCCTTTTTATTTGTTAATAGAAAACCTCTATAATATAAAGTTAAATATTATTTATTGAATTAACTGATGCATGTATACTTAACTAAAAATGCCTAGTGTAATATCAGTACCATTTATTTTATAAGCTGACATGATTAAAAGATTTTTCAAAATTGGAGCTTCTCTATTTTACAGCATTTTGTAATAGAGAAGGAGAGGGAAGACCAAACACACAAGCCTACAACTTAATGGGAATGATAGCCTGCAGGTTACTACTACTATATCCTGTTTCCACCTTTCTAGTCGGTCAGTGGTATTGTAAAACAGGGCTGGTTCACATTGCTGTGTAGGTGTGCTAAATGCAGATGGCATGGTTACCTAATAAATCAATGCCTAAATTGCAAAATACAGAAGTAACTTAAATACAGCAGCACCATTTTTTTGTGGTGCTTTAAAGCTAAGTTATAATAATGATGATGATCATGTTAAATACAGCATTTACTCATGGATGCTTATACATTTAATATATTTTTTTATCCTAGTTATAATTTGGATTATTTGGGGAGAGGCTATATTTTAAAATAATGGCAATAAAAGCCATGTTTTATTCATTTGGATATAGCACAAACTTTAAGCAAGGAGTAATTTTGAAACTCCTGACGAGTGACTGTACTTTTCTTTTTACAGTTACTGTAAGGAGTAAAAAGAAGCACCGTATAATTCTTTGCTAAACTTCCTAAAGTGGCGCGTTCACCTTTAGAGCATTCAAATCGACAAGCTGAGCCGTTAAGTTTTGATTAGCAATTTTCATGTCACTGAGCTGTCCTTGGAGTCTCTCGACCTTCTTCTGCAATTTTTGGGCTGTCATAGTCTCTGAATTTTCAGCACTCAGGAAGGCTTGGTGCTCGTTTTCTCTTTCCAGCTGTTTGATTTTCTTCTGTAGTTGTTCCATTTGTGAAGATTTTAACTCTAGTTTTTCCCTCTGAGAATTTACCTGCACAGATACTATAATTTATTTATACTGATAGACAGATTGTCAATTGGTCAAAAAATATAAAAATATTTATATTGTGGTTTTATCCTAAATGTAATGGCAACTTGCTGTCTCTGATCATTATATTCCTTCTGTGCTTTGTATAGATTACATCAAGTGAGATACCTGGAGCTACAATATACATATTTACATAGAAGTAGACCACACCACCAAGTGACATGGCTTGAGATAGAAAGACACCATCAACTAGCTATTTAGAAGAAGACTGCACCACCCATGAAATGGCTGGAAGTAGAACACACTATCATCTAGCTAACTAGAGGAAGACCACACTACCAAGCGACATGGCTGGAGGTAGAAAGACACCATCAACTAGCTAACTAGACAAAGACCAGACCACCAAGTGACGTGAGTGGAGGTAGAACACACCACTATATAGCTACTGTACCTAGAGGTAGACTGCACCACCAAGTGGCATGGCTAGATTTAGGGATAGAACACAAAGTTACATAGCTGGAGGCGCAATACATGACCAAGTAACATGGCTGGGTGGGGGTAGAGCATATTAAATTACATAACTGGAGGTATTACCCATAATCAAGTAACATGGCAGGATAGAAGTAATATACACAGAGTTACATAGCTGAAGGATAACACACAACCAAATGGCACGGTTAGCAAGAGGTAGGCCACAGCAAGTGACATAGTTCTATGTAGGACACACCAAATGAATAAGCTAGAAGTAGAATATACCCAGTGACAAAGCTAAAAATACAACACATCATGTGACACAGCTTTAAGTAGACAAGTTACATACAATAAGGGGATATGAACATGCCAAGTGACACACTGCAGAATACACCAAGGGTCTGATTCTAAATTGAGAGTAAAGCAAACAAAAAGAGAACGTAACTTTGCACCTTGACAAAACCATGTTACACTGCAGGTGGGGGAAATGCATAGTGTGCAGAAAGAATTTAATTTGTGAGGGCGTGTCCAAACTCAAGATTTGGAATATAGCCACTACGGAAAAGATAACAGCTTACCTTCATAGTAAATCACTTAGATTTATCCAAATATGGAGTCCTTGGTTCGCCCTAAGTCAGCCCTGCGCTACCGGCACTGATTCTAGGAACACTATGGGGTAAAATTATCAAAGTGAGAGTTTTTAGAAGTGAGTTTTAGAAGAGATATTGCCCATAGCAACCAATCAGATTCTAGCTATTATCTTCTAGAAGGTGCTAGTTAAATGTTAAGTAGAATCTGATTGGTTGTTATTGGCAACATCTCTTCTAAAACTCACTTCTAAAAACTCTCACTTTAGTAAATTTACCCCTATGGATCTTTTGTTCTAATCCCACGCATCCTTCATAGACCTCGCTTATTACATATATTTCTGAATGGTTAGAGCTCTGTCAATTCTCTTTCTTCTATACTCTGTTTTTCTTTTCTATTCAACACTGGTCAAGTCCCCCCTCCCCCTCCCCTTTCTTTCCATTTCTCGTTATTTAACAATATTGACATTTTTCAATACATGAGCATGTTTTATCTCTAACACTTACATGTTTTCAATGTTTATTTCTGTCCCCGCTATCACTGGGATGTCTTTTGCATTTTTGTCTTGGCATTTATTTCTCATTGTTATTATCCCTCTGTATGTTAATTTTGAAATATAAAGTAAAGTAAATCTTCAAAAAAAAATAAAAAATTGCAGTGTGAAAAAAAATCTGTCCAGTATTTGTGGGCTACATGCAAAAGCAGCCGGTATTTACCCTGCATGCAAAAGAAAAAATGTATTTGCACCCTGTCACGACCTGGCACTTGAGGTTTCCAGTCAGAGGACTGGGAGTCGGGGTGACTAGGTGGAGAGGCAGCATTAGACGAGGAGGAAGTAAATACGACTTCCTCATAGACTAATTCCAGGTGTTGACGAGACCTGACCAGAGGCGCGGAGTTTAACTCATTGGTGGTTTTCACCAGTGACCCCTCCAATTGGGATATTGGTTTAGCTGCGCCCAATGAGCAGGTCGCGGCCCTCTTATCAGGGACCCAGAAATTAGCAACTGACAGGGAGATAAGAAAGGCAACTGAGTTGCTGGAGATTATCAATGGAGAATATCAGTAATTATCTATGTAGAATAACACTGAAGAATAACAGTAGTGACCAATGTAGAATATCACTGGAGAGTATAGGTAGTGACCGATGTTGAATATCACTGAGGAGTATTGGTAGTGACTGATGTTGAATATCACTGAAGAGTATCGGTAGTGACCGATGTTGAATATTCCTGAAGGGTATCGGTAGTGACCGATGTTGAATATTCCTAAAGAATGTAACGGTAGTAACTGATGTAGAATACCACTGGAGAGTATAGGTAGTGACTGATGTTAAATATCACTTAAGAGTATAGGTAGTGACCGATGTTGAATATTCCCGAAGAATATTGGTAGTGATTGATGTTGAATACCACTGAAGAGTATTGGTAGTGACTGATGTTGAATATTCCCGAAGAATATTGGTAGTGATTGATGTTGAATACCACTGAAGAGTATTGGTAATGACTGATGTTGAATATCACTGAAGAGAATAAGTTGTGACCAATGTTGAATATTCCTGAAGCATATTTGTAGTGACTGATGTTGAATATGACTGAAGAGTATTGATAGTGACTGATGTTGAATATCACTGAAGAGTATCGGTAGTGACCGATGTTGCATATTCCTGGAGAATAACAGTAGTGACTGAAGTTAAATATTACTGGAGAATATCGGTAGTAACCGATGCTGACTATCACTGGAGAATATCACAGAGACTGGTGAAGCGCACTGAGGATACAACAGCATGGAGCCTGGAACAGCGGTCCGAAGCTAGCAGCTACTGGAGAAGAGAAGTTGTTCAGGCAACTTCCTGTTTTCTATAGTCCTGATTTAGGGGGTCATTCAGACCCACTCGCAAGCGGCAGTACGCTCACAAGTGGGTCGATGTTCCCCACTGCGCATGCGCACGACGGAGGGAGCTCCGTCGTGCGCATGCGCGAGACCCGGACTGCGACCCGGGTCTCGCTCCAAAGGGGGCGTGCTGTCGATGTTGATTGACAGCATGCCCCCTTTGGTGGGCGTGCCGGGGGCGTGCCTGCCAGACGGAGGCGTTTCCATGGGAACGCCTACCGTCTGAAGCCGGCCCCACTGACATCACTAGTGATGTCAGTGGGAGTGATTTTGGCTCTGATAGAGCCAAAATCACTCCAGGGCTTGTGGCAGGGAGACCCTACCGCAGGGTCTCCGTTGCAAGTCCGATGGTATGATGGTCAAGACCATCGCGACCATCTTTTTGGACGCTCGTATATGCTGTGGGTGGTGACCCACAGCTATACGAGCGTCCAGGAGGACGCTCCATTTTAATGGAGGAGGGCCCTGATTCAGAGCGAGCGCTCTGGTCAGAGCGTCCGGCTCTGAATCAGGCCCTTATACCCTTAGGTAGCTGTCCATTGGAGGAGATAGTCAGCTGAGAGGTGACCAGGCTACCATTGGTGGGCGGTCCCTCCGGTCAGGTGAGACAGACAATATGGCTGCACCCATGACCGCCGCCGCGGGAACTCCGATATGGAGGATTGCGTGGAAGTCAACAGGGCCACGGGGATAATAGTGCGCATGTCACCTGCTGCCGCACCTGGCATCTGACCCCGCAGCTAGTCAGGGGAAGCCAGCACTGCGGTGAGTAATGGCCAATCCCAGGCTGAATCCTGACACACTCCTTGTATTGCAGCATGCTATGTCATGGTGCACAGTTTCTTGCTCTTTTTTACTTTACTCCCATCTCAAAATTAGGCCCCAAATGACAAAGCTCTAGGCAGAACACACCAAGTGATGTACAGTAACTGAAGATAGAACATACCAACTTTCTAATAGAAGAAAAAACCACCAAGTGACATAGTGAGCTAGAGGAAGAACAAACCAAGTTACACAAATGGTGGTGGAAAACACCAAGGGCTATATTTACAATGCGGTTTTGTAAGCAGACACATCTCGATGGGTTCAAGGTTAATATTTAAAGCAGCACGAACATTAAGTGTAAAGCTTGACGGGATTTACACTTACTGTTAGTGTCACTTTAATCAGCTTCTAGCTAGCTTTTATCAAGTACATTCTATAAAATAAAAGGTAGACGCTGACTGGTTGCTATGGGCAACTTCTCCATTTGTCCACTTTTCCACACTTTAAAAAGTTTGATACATTTCCCCCTATGTCACTTAGCTGGAGGAAGAACACACCTAAGCAACATAGCTGGAGGAAGAATACACCTAACAACATAGCTGGAGGAAGAACACACCTAGCAGCATAGCTGGAGGAAGAACACACCTAACAACATAGCTGGAGGAAGAACACACCTAGCAGCATAGCTGGAGGAGGAACACACCTAACAACATAGCTGGAGGAAGAACACACCTAGCAACATAGCTGGAGGAAGAACACACCTAACAAGATAGCTGGAGGAAGAACACACCTAGCAATATAGCTGGAGGAAAAACACACCTAACAACATAGCTGGAGGAAAAACACACCTAGCAACATAGCTGGAGGAAGAACACACTTAACCAGATAGCTGGAGGAAGAACACACACCTAACGACATAGCTGGAGGAAGAACACACCTAGCAACATAGCTGGAGGAAGAACACACGTAACAAGATAGCGGAGGAAGAACACACCTAGCAGCATAGCTGGAGGAAGAACACACCTAACAACATAGCTGGAGGAAACACACACCTAGCAGCATAGCTGGAGGAAGAACACACCTAGAATCATAGCTGGAGGAAAAACACACCTAGCAGCATAGCTGGAGGAAGAACACACCTAACAACATAGCTGGAGGAAAAACACACCTAGCAACATAGTTGGGGGAAGAACACACCTAACAACATAGCTGGAGGAAGAACACACCTAGCAACATAGCTGGAGGAAGAACACACCTAGCAGCATAGCTGGAGGAAAAACACACCTAGCAGCATAGCTGCAGGAAACACACACCTAGCAACATAGCTGGAGGAAGAACACACCTAACAACATAGCTGGAGGAAGAACACACCTAGCAGCATAGCTGGAGGAAGAACACACCTAGCAATATAGCTGGAGGAAACACACACCTAGCAACATAGCTGGAGGAAGAACACACCTAACAACATAGCTGGAGGAAGAACACACCTAGCAGCATAGCTGGAGGAAGAACACACCTAACAACATAGCTGGAGGAAGAACACACCTAGCAGCATAGCTGGAGGAAGAACACACCTAACAACTAGGGATGTGCGCCGGACCATTTTTGCCGGATTTGGATTTGGTTCTAATTCGTCGTCCGGCTTTGGATTTGGATTTGCCAAACTGCGGTGACTGGCTTTGGATTTGGATTTGGATTTTTTTACAAAAATTTACAAAAAAAGCTAAAATCACATAAATTGGTCTTTTTTTTCTTTCTAGAGTATTATTAACCTCAATAACATTAATTTCCAGTCAATTTAGACCACATCACAGCTTATAATATTGTTTTCAACATTATTGGCCAAAGGTTGCAGTGAGCTGACTGGTTACCAAGCGACAAAGCAGCGGCACAACGACACAGACACCACAGTATAAAGCACATCTATGACACATTGCCACACAGCAGTGGCAGAAATTAAAAGTAGTGCACCCACCCAGTGGGGTACGGCCAGCAGAATCACAGTACTTGTTTACATAGTGGGCTATGGCCCAAGGAGTCACAGTGCACAATCTTATTCACATTACACCGCACATAGGGCCTGATTCACATTACACCATAAAGTAGTGTCTCTTATTTATGTTACGACACACAGTAGTGCCCCTTTTACACAATGCCCACAGTAGTGCCCCTTTTACACAATGCCCACAGTAGCGGTGTCCCTTAAACAATGCCCCCAGCAGTGGTGCCCCCTATGCAGTCCCCTTAGTAGTAGGGTCCCCTATGCAGTGCCCCCAGTAGAATGCCCCCCATTAGCAGGCCCCCCCAGTAGTATGCCCCCCATTAGCATGCCACCCAGTAGTATGCCCCCCATTAGCAGGCCCCCCCAGCAGTATGCCCCCCATTAGCAGCCCCCCCAGTAGTATGGCCCCCCCAGTAGTATGCCCCCCCCAGTAGTAGGCTGCCCCAGTAGTAGCCCCCCTGTAGTATGGCCCCCCTGTAGTATGGCCCCCCCAGTAGTAGTAAGCCCCCCCAGTAGTAGTATGCCCCCCCAGTAGTAGTAAGCCCCCCCAGTAGTATGCCCCCCCAGTAGTATGGCCCCCCCAGTAGCAGGCCCCTCAGTAGTATGGACCCCCCAGTAGCATACCCCCCCCAGTAGTATAGCCCCCCCCAGTAGCAGGCCCCTCAGTAGTATGGACCCCCAGTAGCAGACCCCCCCAGTAGTATAGCCCCCCCCAGTAGCAGACCCCCCCCAGTAGTATAGCCCCCCCAGTAGTATAGCCCCCCCAGTAGTATAGCCCCCCCAGTAGTATGGCCCCCCCACACCCCCAGTAGCAGACCCCCCCGGAGGAAACCCCCCCAGTAGCGCTCCCGGCCCTTGCACAAGTAAAAAATAAATAAATAAAACTTACCTGTATCCCCGCTCCCGCGCCATCCGCTCTGCTGTCACACGCTGAGGAGGGAGCCGGAAGACTGAGCTCATGTGTGACTCTCATTGGCTGCTGTAACAAACACACAGCTGCCGCTGGCGGCTGTGTGTTTGTGTCTGTGTAGGGCAGAGCGCTATCACAGCGCTACACAATAGGAGCCCTCATGTCGGATTCTCTAGTGAGAATCCGACATCAGGCGGCCGCCGTTCGGCCCCGAACGGGGATCCGAGTCAGGCGGTGAACACCCGAACAGGGTTCGGGTGGACTCGGATCCCCAATGTTCGGAGCGGTTCGGATTCCACAGAATCCGAACCGCTCATCTCTACTAACAACATAGCTGGAGGAAGAACACACCTAGCAGCATAGCTGGAGGAAGAACACACCTAACAACATAGCTGGAGGAAGAACACACCTAGCACCATAGCTGGAGGAAGAACACACCTAACAACATAGCTGGAGGAAGAACACACCTAGCACCATAGCTGGAGGAAGAACACACCTAACAACATAGCTGGAGGAAGAACACACCTAGCACCATAGCTGGAGGAAGAACACACCTAGCAGCATAGCTGGAGGAAAAACACACCTAACAACATAGCTGGAGGAAAAACACACCTAACAACATAGCTGGTGGAAGAACACACCTAGCAACATAGCTGGAGGAAGAACACACCTAACAAGATAGCTGGAGGAAGAACACACCTAGCAGCATAGCTGGAGGAAGAACACACCTAACAACATGGCTGGAGGAGGAACACACCTAACAACATAGCTGGAGGAGGAACACACCTAACAACATAGCTGGAGGAAAAACACACCTAACAACATAGCTGGTGGAAGAACACACCTAGCAACATAGCTGGAGGAAGAACACACCTAACAAGATAGCTGGAGGAAGAACACACCTAACAACATAGCTGGAGGAAGAACACACTTAGGACAGCACAAGTTAAGACTGCAGGTGAATATGCTCATATTACAGGACTTTACTATTAGTGCAGTGCATATTACTGTTATTTGGTATATTATTGGTACACTACTACTAATTAACATATTAATGGATAATTGCTATTAATAGGTGTTTTTCATGTTACTGTTGAAGGCCACAATTGGAGATTCAGAAAAGTAAAAAGAAACCGGTAGGGAGCCTTACTAGCATATAGGACTCGCTAAGGTTGTGTTTCGAAGACATAACAGGGCTTAGAAAGAAACATGTACATCGGACAAAGACTGTATATTTTAAATGTGATGCTTTTAACTCTTTTTGTATCTACTTGTGACTTTTCTTTTTTAGCTATAACCACAATTATTATAATTCTTCGTCCAATCATCATGCGTTAAGACTCTTATCCTCACAAGCCGTGCCTACATAACATGTATGATTCTGGCTGTGCAGGGAACATGCTGTACTCTGGAAGCAAACTACAGATGACTTCATTGTCTCCTTGTAGTCACTTGACCTGCTAATAAATTAGCTTCTTCCTAGCTACACTGAATGTAGCCTCCGATAGTCATTCCCACAACACCCTGTCATTTGTAAAGCACAAGAAGTAAAAGCAAACTACATTATACAAGCATAATTTCTAGTTTATTTAAAAAAACAACAACACACACTTCCAAATATATTCAGACTATACCGTATTCATATTATTTAAACATTGAGTTGCAGCAAGTAAAGAGTATGATGTATAAATATTAGGGATCTATAGATATCTTCTATACCTTTTTCTGAAGGTTATAGAGAAGAGTTTTATTGTCACTCAGAAATTCCTTATCCCTCTTACAAATGTCCTCTGCTCTGTTCAGTAACATGTCGTACTGCGATACGAGGCTCTCAGATGAAATATCTTGGTTTATCTTCAACTTCTCGGCCAACTGCAGTAAAAATTTCTTGAACTACGGTATAAAAGAGCAGTGGTGAATATGCCTATGTTTTTGATAATAGTACTCCTTAGAGCATCCATTTACAGCCTTATTTGAATATACTGTATGTCAAATCAAAATCTGTGCCGATTTAGAGTAATGCATAATAATATGACGTGTTAAATTCGAATAGCACATAAAGTATATTGGGATAACTTAAAATCCATAGTATATTTGCGGCTGGAGCGTCAAAATACGTTTTGGCGTTTATATTAGGCCATATTAAAAATAAAATTTAGAACTAAAACTTAAACATAAATCTAGGGCATTATAATTGTATAAACTTTGAAGTTTTCCAATTTGATGTTCCTAGAAAGAAAGCCAATTACATTAGGGTGAATATTTGTGGTGTTAGTAATAATGCAAAACTAACTATGGAAAAATGATGGTAAAACATAATTTTTCATATATTACCACTCCTGTATAAGGCCCATAAATAAAAAAGAAAATATATAGTCAAAGAAATAATTGAAAAAAATTGGGTGAGTGTCACCATTTTTTAACAATTAATTTGTTTCCACCAAAATTATTACATTATATATTTATTTAGTATTACTAAATATACATTGTTACTGTAAAATAAAATTAAGTTACATATTGTATTTTGCATGAACCTAACTGCAGTTCATTAATAAAAAAAAACTAGTACCCAGTGATGTATACGCTATATTTTTGGAAATAATATTTTGTTTGTAATTTGTACACAAAATGTGTTGGATAATTATTATACTGTATCTTGTATCAACTATTATTATAAATAGATTAAAAAACAACAACAACAACTAGTAGCCATATGTATGTACATTATAAAATAGACACATCATATTAATTCACATCTTTTAAATGCATGTAAAGCATAGAGGCTTGATACAATTATTATCTAACCTCTTTTATGAAGTGTTTCCAAAAACCTTTTTTGTCAAGTGTTATGCCATCTCAGAATCCCGCGCTTGTGAGAAGTTATTATGATGCCAGTGTCAGCTAGATAACTAATGCTGAAAAATGATACTTTGCTGGACTGAGAAAGTATATTGTAAACCATTTTCCATGTGAAAAGGTGAGACCATTATTCAGAAGTTGTAGGAAGGAGAATTTTAATTTGTGATTAAAATTTTTAGAGACATGTAAAGTGACGCTGTTAAACTCTTTACAGGTAATTAAGTGAAAGATAAATACTTTTTCGGCAATAAAGTAAATCTGGCCTCAGTTGTTACCCTGTCTTCAGTAGATTTGAATACATTACAGTGGCTATAAAAAGTATTCACCTCTATGGCATTTATTCATATTTCAATTTATTGATTAGTGTAAACTAAGCGGATTAACCAGAAATTGTTAGCACTAATCCAAGCAGAAATACTCTGTAATGTGAAATGAAAAAAATAAAAAACTGCAATGATTTTCATAGTTAATTACAAATAAAAAACAGACAATTGATTTCCACAAAAATATTCACACCCTTCTTTTAATATTTGGTTGAAACACCATTAGTTTCTGTTTGGTAAATCTATACCAGCTCTGCACATCTGGACAATTTAATCTTCTCCTATTTTACTTTGCAATATTGCTTATGGGATGGTTGGTGAACAGCTATTATATAATCATTGAACAGATTCTCAATGGCGGGATCAGGGACTGGACCATTACTGGGTCATTCTAGGATATTGAGTTTAATTGTATTTAAACACTTACATTGGAAGGTTGTCCTGCCCGAATATAAATATTCGACCAAGTGCTAGAGCAGGGATAGGTAAACTGTGGCACTCCAGCATCTGTGAAACTACACATCCCATCATGCCCTGCGACAGTTTTAGCATGCCCTAATACAAAAACTATGACAAGGCACCACAGCATCTGGAGTGCCATAGGTTGTCTACCCCTGTACTAGGGGGCATATTTACTGAAGCTAAAGGTGAAATGGAGGTGTAGCCGTAGCAGCCATTTAATGATAGCTATCATTTAATTAGTTCATTTTAGAAAAAGTTTTCTACTTTTTGGTTATATGCTGTGGGAAACCCCTCCACTTTTTCATTTTGGAGGCTTTAGTAAATCTACCCCAGGTCATTTGCAGTCTGCAGCAGGCTTTCCTCCAAATGTTTACTCCATCTTGCTCCATCCATTTTAATTTTGTCTTTGAAGCAGAATAGAATCTCTGTAACATTAAGTTCCCACTGTCATGCTTCATGGTAGGGCCAGTGCACTTAGAAGGTTACTCTCCCATTATATGCATGCTTAAGAACCCCAAGTCCAGACATCAAGGATATCCATGCTTAAGAATAGGTGACTAAATCAGTCATTTTGATTTAACAATCCGTGCTGAAGCATGGATATCCTGGACTGTTATGGTACCTTAAGGAGCGAGTTAGGGCAGCACTGTCTTTGAGTATTGCAATCAGGAAACTGTGAGTGGGTGAAGCTGGCAATGCCATTGGAGGGGAGAAGGAGGGATGCACCAACGGACGAAAGGCATAGCAGTTTGGTCTAAATCCTGACGGCTGAAGCCCAAAAAGGGACTTAAGATAGCCGTCGAAATACCGACGTCTATGTTAATCTCAACGTGGAACACAGAAGGAGGAACACAGAAGGATGCCTGTCCGAACAAGGTAAGTCCGGGGAGTCCTTAGTGTTAGCTGCGGGGGGGGGGGGGCGAGGCTTAGGTTACATAGCGGGGTTAGTGTTAGTTTTTTTTGGGGGGAAAGTTAGGGTTAGGCACCCCTAGGGGGGAGGGTTAGGGTCAGGCACCACTGGGGAGGGGTTAGAGTTAGGCACTAAGGGGGAAGGGTTAGGTTTAGGCATGAAGGGGGGAGACTTAGGTTTAGACACTAACGGGGAGGGTTAGGGTTAGGCTACAAGAAGGGAGGGTTAGGGGGAGAAAGGTGGAGGGTAAGTATACTTACCCGACTCTTGTCGGGATACCAACCATCGGGATGCCGCTGTCAGTATTGTGACAGGAGGCATGCCGAAAGCCACCATTACATACCCATTCCGTTTTATATGCATACAGACCTTTTTTCTTTCTATGTTGAAACTATCTTTGATCATCTCCTCTGAGGCAAGCTTGCCCTTCAAATGTTTTAAAGAACCCTCATGTTCCTGCAGCAGTTCTTCAGCCTTGTAAGACTTGCTCATAACCTCATGGTATAGATCTCGTTGTTGCTCTAGTTGTTTGCTTAGTTTGAGAACTTTCTGCTGAAGCTCCTCGCATGTCTGTGTTTAGGAGAGAGAGAGTACTTTCAGGTACTGATATATTATGTAAATAACACAGAGAAAAGACAGTCAGCGCTCACATGCAAGGGACAGTTATTACCACTAGCTGCTTTCCCGGAAGGTGTCCTAAACTCTCCCAATAGCAGAAAATACAAGAAAAAAGAGAAAAGCGCTCCGTGGTAAAGGGGTATATAGATGTAAGAATGTGTAAAGGATTTGTGGTCTGTGTATTGTGATCTTAATAGCTGTAGTGTTTAGTGTAAGTGGAGAATCTAAATTTTATGGTAAATATATATAAATATATATATGCACAGACATGTATACACATATATATATATATATATATATATATATGGTTCTCTTTTTTTTTTTTAAACAATTTCTTTTATTGAGACACTGCACATAAGCACAATCAAATACATCAAAATAACAATCACGTAAAGTATAAATATACATAGAATACAGTAGACATATAGATCATAATTGTTGTGAACATAATAGAGTAACAGTGTGTCTACCAAGGAAGAAAAAAAAAAAATCAAAAACCACACACACAGATATATAGCTTATGATAGCAGTACTCCACCATATAAACACTGTATATATCCTATTTATCAGAACATATTATATATCAGATAATATTTAAAACTTTCAACATCTGACTAATACAACCAAAAACAAATAAACAATACTATAACAAAAACAAAAACAAAAAGAGCTCTCTCCCAATCCTCCCCCCCCACCCCCAAAGGAACCATAATCACCTGTATCTGATGAAAACATATTAGGTCGTGGTAGAGTTGATGTCTATTGGTGTAATATTTCCAATAGTCTGGAGTAAAAACCAAGATGTATCCTTCACACTATAATATATTTGGCGCCGCATGTCGAGGGATAATGTAGATATATATGATTCCCACATATCAAAAAATTTCTCCACTTTCTTTTCCTTCTCTAAGACTACCTCTACCCAATCCATTCGAAATATGTTATATAATTTTGTTTTAAATAACACAAAAGATGGGGAGGAGGTCGAAATCCATTCCTGCAATAATGTTTTACGAGCAGCCGCATTAATTGCCAATAACAGTCTTCTGCTTCCTTTGCTAGCCCTCGTATCTGTAGGTATAATGCCAAAAATAGCCCACTCTGGAATGAAAGGGACATAATTGAGTAAAGCTGACTCCGCATATCGTTTGATCCGTAACCAAAACCCTCGGACTATTGGGCACGACCAAAAGCAATGATATAAGTCTGCATTATCTTCTCTGCACCTATAACAGGAATGAGAAACCGAACGTCCCATTAAAAAACTTCTATGCGGAGACAAATAGGCTCTGTGAAAAATGTTTAGAAACATCTCCACATATATTGTTGATGTTAAAAATTTACAGGAATAATTAAGGGCAGTCAATAACTCTTCCACTGTATACAAAGGAAATTTTTGAACCCACTGCGAAAGTCCCCTAGCATTGGACGCGTGATCCAAAGATATTTTAAAATACTGATAATAATTAGAAATAGCTTTCTTGAGTATCGGAGGCTTGGAAAGAAGGTCATCTACTGGATTATTCCAATCTTCCGCCACAAACACCTGGATTACTGAGTTGATATAATGCTGTGCCTGCAGGAAGGCCACGGGGAACCCCAACAAAGCATTATACTTTTCTGCAGCTTCGCTAAAAGATAAAACCCGACATGCTTCTTTATCTACCAAACAGCCTATTCTCTGAATGCCACCCACTCGCCATATTGTGAATGGATATGTCGCCTGCCCCGACTGAAAATGTGGATTTCTTACGAGAGGAAGAAATAATGATTTGTGTGAGTTAAGGCCCGCCTCTTGTCTTATCAAGTGCCATACTCGTTTTGTATTCCACAATAATGGATCAGTTTTAATTGTAGTTGGTAACTCCTGGTCACGGGAGTGAAAAAACGTAATCAAATCATCCTGGCCTAAAAACTCTCGCTCAAGTGATGTATTGGCATAATTCTCTGATCCATTTATCCAATCCGACAAATAACGGAACATAGCTGCTTTATTATATGATCTGATGTCTGGAAAGCTTATTCCACCATTCAATTTGGTTTGTTGCAATTTTAACAAACTAATCTTAGGCCATTTACCATTCCATATAAAGGACCTAAATATCTTATTTTAAAGACGCAGATCCTTAACTGTAATGAACAAAGGTAGGATTTGAAGCGTGTACATTAACCTTGGAAATGAAATAATTTTGATTAAGCTTGCGCATCCCATATATGACAGAGTGATATTCCTCCAGCCATCCAACTCGTCCGAAATTTTTTTTATAATGGGTCTATAATTAAAAGGATATAAATTTGCCAAATTGCTAGGAAGTACAATACCTAAATATGCAATCCTGTCTTTGGCCCATTTAAGTGGAACATCACTAGGCAGACATGGCAATGAATTGCGCGAACCCAAATAAAGTGCCTCTGATTTACCTATGTTCACCGCGAACCCTGATATTTCTTCAAAACTTTTCAAAAGCCCCAATATATGAGTTAGGCAGTCATGAGGATTTGCAATGTAAAGCATTATATCATCTGCAAATGCTGTTAATTTTATTGTTTTAGAACCAATTTTTATCCCTTTAAAAAGATCGTCCTTCTCCAGTATTCTAATCAGCGGGTCTATAGCTAGATCAAATAAGAGGGGTGAAAGGGGACACCCCTGTCTTGTACCTCTGAACATCTCTATAGGTGCACTAGTACAGCCATTTATCATTAGGGACGTCATTGGGGATAAATAAAGATATTTGATCAATCCGATAAATGAAGAGTTGAACCCACGCATTTGTAATACGTTAAATAGATGGGGCCATAACACTGTGTCAAAAGCCTTTGTCGTATCTAAACTTAATAGAGTGTTAGTAGAAATTGAAGATGCCCCAGCTGACACTGCCACTGCAGCAATAGCCGCTCTAACTCCTCGAACTGAATGACGCCCTTTTACAAAACCCAATTGATGAGGAGTTAGTAATTCTGGCAAAATAGTTTGTAAGCGACTTGCCATAATTTTAGCTAATAACTTCGCGTCTGTATTTAACAAACTGATAGGTCGGTATGATTCTAATTTTTGTACATCCTTTTGAGGTTTAGGGATCGATATTGTAGTAGTATTTGTAAAATATGGAAATGGAGAATTGTTGTCTATTATGTCATTAAACAAATCCACTAAAATCGGGGCCATCTGATGCCGCAATAATTTATAATATTCGTTTGGAAAACCATCTGGGCCTGGTGATTTCCCGAGTTGTAACTGTGAAATAACCGACAGCACTTCATCCAGTGTTATTTTCCCAGAGAGTGCCTCCTGTTGTTCTATAGTTAATAAAGGCAACAAGTCATCAGGGATCAAAGCATCATATCGAGATTGATCAAAAGGAAGATCTCTATACAAGTCCCTATAGTACTCTTCAAACTTACTCATAATCTCATTATTCGTAGTGAGTAAAGCATTGGTATGCGGATCTTTAATGGCTGTGATATACGTTCTTCTACGCCAGGGCTTTGACATGTTAGCAAGCAACTTTCCAGCTTTGTTCCCCCATCTGTAAAATTTATGCTTAGTGAACAGTACATCCTTTTTAGCTTGGGATAAAAGGTGCGATTCTAAGAGTTGTTTCGCCTGAACATATGTTTCCCTAGAAACATCAGTAGGGTCTGCTATATAATTTTGTAAAGCTAAAGTTGGGGCCTCTGACATTGATTTATACACAGCAACTTCTGCCTTCCGTTGGGAAGAGACAAAAGCTATGATCTGTCCCCGCATTACAGCCTTCGATGCACCCCAAAAAATTGCTGGTGTATCCCATGCCTCTATATTATCGTCTTGATAATTCATCCACTGTACTAGTAGGTGATCTTTAAATTTAGTGGACTTGTACAAATAAGACGGAAACCTCCAATGTTTCAAGCCCCTCGATGACTGCGTTAAACTCAAAGAAATTGTAATGGGCGCATGATCAGATATTAGAATTGAATGCAACCTGGAATCCTGTATGCTAGATACCAAGCTATCTGAGACCAGAAACAAGTCGATTCGCGACCAAGATCTATGTACTGCAGAGTAAAAGGTGTATGATTTATCTGTAGGGTTCAATAGCCTCCAAACATCTGTAAGTTGATGGTTTGCTTTAAAAGATTGGAATTGTCTCCATATTGCCATATTAGTTGATTGGGGAGTCGGTTGTCTGTCTAATGAGGGATCCTCCACTGAATTGAAATCTCCCGCCACTATCAATGCATAGTTAGTACGTTGCGCCAAGATGTCCATCACCCTTCCTATAAATTCTTGAGGTGAAACATTTGGTGCATACAAGTTTACCAGAGTATAACAGGTACCCTGAATCTCTACATCAATAATCAAAAATCTTCCATTAGGATCAGCAATGGTATTTATAATAGAATATTGCAGATTTCTTTGACCCAGTGTTACCAGTATTCATATCGTTAGACATGTCTTATCCAATACCTTGCTGTGGGACAAAACAGTCTAAGAACAAAATTAAGTTAAAACGTGGCATTCCATCCCAGCAAGCGGAGACCACCTTTTTTGAAGAATGCGAACCCTCCGGCCCCGGAGTCCCCCAGGGGGGGAGAGAGAAAACGAGAGAGAGCCAACAAAATAGAAAATTTAAGTGAAAATAATAAAAATTAAAAACAAACGATAGAAAAATAGATGCATTATACATTTCTGCGCAATGTCTCTTACACCCTTTTCTTTTATTTTCTCTCCAACATTTCAATGTGGTGTTCATCACTTGCAACTTGTGATTCACACCTGAACTACTTAATATCACTTATAAAGTAGCAAACAAAACGTATATCACTACACTAGAAAATCTTCACCAAAACGAGGAATGTTCCTTTATGTCAATTAGACGTGATGGTATTCAATATTAGTTTCTCGTTTAACAAAATAACATCAAATGTAAATGAATAATCTACTCTCAGGGATGATCGTGGTTACTTAGAAATTAGAGTCATACCCTAAATTAGTGTTATATCAGTTATCCAATCATCTGTTTGGTGATTGTTGCGGTGAGCGCTCCCTGTCTATACCTATATGGTTCTCTATTAAAGATAGATGTATGACATCAGGTAGGCAATAACTTGAGGCTGGGAGTTGACAAATAATTAGGAATTTTTCCAATGATTATTGCGGATAATGTCTTAATAATTAAAGCAATCAGTCTCTCTGATTCTGACAGGTGGGCAACAACTGTAGGCTGGGTGTTGTAAATTAAAAGATGATATAATATAGGCCTTATAAAATGCCAGAGAATAGGACCATCTGTCCTTATGTAATTGATATATAATAATACTGTCAATCTATCTGGCTATACAGGTAGACAAAAACTGTAGGCTGGATGTTGCAGTAGGAACTTTCTATTATGATGAAAGCTGTATGCTGTGGATGCCACCTCCTCTGTAGTCAATGCCACTTCAAAAATAGGAAACGCAGTATCAGGATGTCTTGTGACACTATATTGCAGTGTTAGGTAAGTGAGACCTACTTACCCTGGGTGGATGTCTGCTGGTCTGACTCCTCCTTGCGTCCAGGTGGGCTAGGTGCATGTGATCGAGGGATCCATAATTATGTAGCATACAGATAAGCCAGTATTGACTAAAAACTAATTTATTGAAAAATAGAATTGAACAAAATAACCATACACCGTATGGTATTATAATCATAAATAGTCAGCATATGTCAGATAATGACCCAACGCATTTCATCCCTATTAAAAACGTTTAGATAGGGAAGAATCTATGGTGATAGATACCAAACGATCCAAAATATTGAGAGACAAATTTGGGATCACGAACAAACGTAAATCTGTCAAGCAGACTAATCAGATTAAGACGACCAAGTGCATTAATCCTTCACACAAACTTACTATTCCATTACAAATTGTTAGTGACCAATCCACCAATGGAAATAATAAACATAAATTAGCTAATGGCAAATGGACAATTGGTGCGAATACTACAATATACAAAAAATTAAATCTTACATATCAGGAATGTATGAAGAGACTACACACAGTTCCTGCAATACAACAGAACACGATCAATCTGTTAGACCTATCAGTACACAGTCAATCATCTGGAGATGATAGCATGTCCACAGATGATAGTTTTTCAGTTTACTCCATAGAGGACATAGATTCTGAACATTTATCACAACTAGCACGCCAATCTTTTGAACGGGGATGGCAGGACCTTGTTGAGGACAACATCAGAAAGACCAGTTTAGAACCTGACCATCAGGACTCTTTAGAGCCTACACAGACTGTCACACAACCAATTATTCCAACAACCACAGAACCAAAATGGGGAGACAGCTTTTTAGACTTGGACACCAGCCACCACCAACAGAGAACGGAGCTCAGAGTAAAAAGGAAATTAGATCCACCAGACGAGGTTGTCGGGGAGGTCAAAAAAAGCAGAGTAGAAGAACAAGATTGTCTTCCAATCAACAACCAGTAGGCATCTTTAATTTAAGTGACCATCATCTGACTACACCACATATTACTTTACTCAATAAAGGACTTAAATTTGCTCCAACTAATAAACTAGATAAGTTTAAGACTTATCTAGACGTCAAGAACTTCACTAGAAAATTATGCCTCAAAAAATACTTCCTAGTCAAAGGCAAATGTATAGAGACAAACGCAATTACAGACAAATTCAAGCACACTAATTTAAGACCCAAGTCGACATTTAATCCAAGTTATATAAAGGGTTGTTGCATTAAAACCTTCGAAAAGGCAGTCTTGGAGGATATCAAGAAATTAGTACCACAATCGGTCCATCAAAGATCTAATATTTCCAAGGGAGAATGGGAGGCATTAAGAGAATTAGAGAAAGATAAGGGACTAGTGGTCAAACCTGCAGATAAGGGAGGTGGAATTGTCATCCTAAATAGGCTAGATTATGACAAAGAGTCATACAACATCTTGAACGATATCAACACCTATCAGAAACTAAATAGTGATCACACTAATAGATTTCAGCTCGAACTCAAAGCATTATTAGATGAAGGGAGGACCATTGGCATCATTAATAAACATGAGCACAACTTTTTATCAACTCCCAATCCAGTGATTCCGGTTTTTTACTATCTCCCCAAAATTCATAAGAACACCACTACTCCCCCCGGCAGACCAATTACTTCAGGGATCGACTCCATCACTTCTCCCTTATCCCAGTACATTGACAATTTTTTACAGGAGTATGTACAGCGTCAAAGGGCGTATTTAAAAGACACTACGGAGGTACTTCAATTGTTAAAGAATGTAGAGTGGGGTGAAGATCTCTGGTTGGTTATCAGCGACGTCACCTCACTCTACACGATTATTGACCATCAACAGGGCCTTAATAGTGTAAGTTACTTTTTACATAAAGATGGAGATCTGGATTTAGAACAATGCGACTTCCTACTATGCGGAATAGATTATATTTTGACCCACAATTACATGTGGTTCGATGGGAATTTTTAGTTGCAGCGGAGAGGGACAGCTATGGGGACCAAGTTTGCCCCAAGTTACGCAAATCTTTTCATGAGCCATTGGGAGGACAGTAAAATCTGGTCCTATGCGGGACTTGGGGCAAACTTGGTCCTATGGAAGAGGTATATAGACGATACGTTATGTATCTGGAGAGGGGATGAATTATCCCTAACAAAGTTCCTTGATTACATCAATGACAACGATAGGAATATAAAGTTCACCTCCAATTATAGTAGAACTAAGGTAGAATTCCTAGACCTCGAGATTTTTGTTAAAGAATCCAAATTACATACTAAGACACATTATAAACAAGTGGATGTTAACAGCTATATTTTTGCACACAGTAATCACCATCCGAATTGGATAAAGGGGATTCCCAAGGGGCAGTTTACACGCTTACGAAGAAATTGCACCAATATATCTGACTACAGAGAACAGAGTATAGATTTGAAACAAAAATTCAAGGAGAAAAAATACAATATGGAGGTAGTAGAAGGAGCATCTAAACAGTTGGAAGCTACACCAAGAGAAAAATTGATCGATCCTTCCAACAAGGTTCTGTCAAACACAAATGAGCAAGATAAAGTCTATTTTGTGACACAATATACTGGAGCATCACATAAAGTAAAGCAGATACTTAATAGACATTGGCACATTTTGGGTATGGACAATAACCTTAAAACCTTCCTACAAGCTAAACCAGATGTAGTTTTTTGTAAAGCCCCTGATATTAAGAGCAAACTAGTCCGAAATCATCTAAAGGTGGACAAAGGAAGCAGACAGGTTACCCTCGTAGGTGACAACATCAAAGAGGGTTTTTACCACTGTGGGAGATGTGGAAATTGCACCAGATTGGGTTACAAGAGCACAAAACCCACTTGCAAGATAGTATCCCACCAGACCAATAAGGAATTTAAAATCAGTGGAACCTTATCATGTGACAGTGACAATTTAATATACCTTTTGGAATGTCCATGCGGACTACAATACATAGGATGCACAACAAGGGCCTTTAAAGTCCGGATTTATGAACATGTGAGAAATATTTTAAGGGGTTTTGAAAATCATAGTGTCTCTGAACATTTCAAAAATATTCATAATTGCGACCCCAAAGGCCTCAAATTTTTAGAGATAGACAGGATGAACTACAACTGGAGGGGAGGCAATAAAATAACACAAATAGACAAATTAGAAAGTAGGTGGATTTATGATCTGCAAACATTACACCCTGAAGGTTTAAATATAGATCCTTAAGCTAATAAAGCCAGACGTGTGTTCCATCCGCACATGTATATTTCTCAATTAAGACACATAGGCAATTCTATTCCTCGTATTTGTGTCCTGGGTAGTATTGTTAAACCTGTGGCTTCCAGTGATGACTGACCAAATCATCAACTCAATTGATATACACATTCATTCATCATATTATTATAATTTTATTGATCTATCCGTATTAGCTATAAGATATGAACCTCTATGGCTGTATTTATTCTCATTTATTTCTATTAATTTTCTGTGGTCTAACTCTAGTTATGCAACCATATCTCCAATTAAACCTGTCTATCCGTATCATGTTCATCGATTATTATGCAGAGTATAAAATTAAGGCATAACTTTACCTTAGCTACGATCACACAAATAATGGCCTTTTCATTATATTTTAATCTATATTTATTGGTGCGTAAATAACAGAATTTATGTATGGACACACTATTTTCTTTTATACAATAGGCCTCTGCTATTGCATTTATTTATTTATTGGGTCTGTTTCCAATTCTGCTCTGTCTCCCAATCAATTTATTAAGTATACAAATAGGTACTCTCTCTTCGCCCCCTTGTTTTATTATCCACCGCGATCAGTGAATCAGGGACATAGCAACTGTTAGCTATGACCTGTCTCCGTCTGATCCAACACACCAAAGATGTCCGCTGTCATCGATGCAGACATACTGCAACAGCGTCACCACAAGGCCTGGCCACACTATGGGTGGACTCCGCTTATCCAAACAGTAGGGGACATAATCCTGCCACTGAAGTTTTACCTCTATATGCATAGACGCGCGATGTGCGCATGTGCACATCACGGAACCCGGAAGTGCGGCTCACCACCGCATTCTGGCGCTATTCACAGGATCACTGATCTATAAATAGAAGGTAGGGTTACAATAAGGACCTTTTGACCTTGAAGAAGTCCCACAATAGGGATGAAACGCGTTGGGACATTATCTGACATATGCTGACTATTTATGATTATAATACCATACGGTGTATAGTTATTTTGTTCAATTATATTTTTCAATAAATTAGTTTTTAGTCAATACTGGCTTATCTGTATGCTACATAATTATGGATCCCTCGATCACATGCACCTAGCCCACCTGGACGCAAGGAGGAGTCAGACCAGCAGACATCCACCCAGGGTAAGTAGGTCTCACTTACCTAACACTGCAATATAGTGTCACAAGACATCCTGATACTGCGTTTCCTATTTTTGAAGTGGCGTTGACTACAGAGGAGGTGGCATCCACAGCATACAGCTTTCATCATAATAGAAAGTTCCTACTGCAACATCCAGCCTACAGTTTTTGTCTACCTGTATAGCCAGATAGATTGACAGTATTATTATATATCAATTACATAAGGACAGATGGTCCTATTCTCTGGCATTTTATAAGGCCTATATTATATCATATTTTAATTTACAACACCCAGCCTACAGTTGTTGCCCACCTGTCAGAATCAGAGAGACTGATTGCTTTAATTATTAAGACATTATCCGCAATAATCATTGGACAAATTCCTAATTATTTGTCAACTCCCAGCCTCAAGTTATTGCCTACCTGACGTCATACATCTATCTTTAAAAGAGAACCATATATATATATATATATATATATATATATATATGTGTGTATACATGTCTGTGTATATATACATTTATATATATGTACCATAAAATGTAGTTTCTCCACTTACACTAAACACTACAGCTATTAAGATCACAATACCCAGACCACAAATCCTTTACACATTCTTACATCTATATACCCCTTTACCACGGAGCGCTTTTCTCTTTTTTCTTGTATTTACTGATATATTATGCACAAGGGATTATTAAATGTTATTTATATGGCACCTACATATTATGCAGCACTTTATAGAGAATACCTAATCATTCACATCAGTCCCTGCACCAATTGAGCTTCCAATCTATGGGCCTGATTCAGACCCGGTCGCAAGCGATGAGCGCTCGCAACCGGGTCGATGGTGGCCCGCAGCGCATGTGCACGACGGAGCCGGCTCCGTCGTGCACATGCGCAAGGCCCGGCTAGCGGCGGGCAATCCGTCGCTCCGGGTCTCGCACCAAAGGGGGCGAGCTGTCGATGTTGAGTGACAGCTCGCCCCCTTTGGTGGGCGGGCCGGGGGGGGGGGTGGCTGCCCAAACTGAGGCGTTCCCATGAGAACGCCTGCCGTTTGGGGGCAGCCCCACTGACATCACGTGTGATGTCGGTGGAGAGATTCCAGCTCTGTTAGAGCCGAAATCTCTCTGGGGCTTGCGGCCACGAGACCCTACCACAAGGGTCTCGTCACAAGCCCGATGGTCGCGATATTCTTGACCATCGCGACCATCATCATGGCCGCTCGCATTAGCTGTGGGAGGTCACCCACAGCTGTGCGAGCGGCCAAGAGGCCGATCCAGAAAAAAAAAAGCCCGGCCCTGATTCAGAGCGAGCGCTCCTCTGTCAGAGCGAGCGGCTCTGAATCAGGCCCTATATTCCCTTCACGGAAAGAAAGAGAGTATTCCTGGTCAGAACTAAAGTGTATTATATTTAGATAAATATTGTAATGACCAACAATTCAAATTTTGTTAGTATAAATGAATGTAAATTACTTACTTTGGTGCTGCAAAAAATACTCAAACTAAAGGGATATTCTTTTGCAAGAGCGCAAAGGAAAGAAGAAATTCTTTTGTGGGCGCACACTTAAATTACTTTATTAAAATGTAACTTATATTTAAATTCAAAATTAAAATAGGTATAAAGTAGCATGTAAATGTGTTCTAATCTATCATGAAGAGTGTCTCTAACTTTTAAGTCAAACTTGTCTACTCTCTCAGAATGGCAGGGAGGCTCCTGAAAATCGTGTGCTGCTCCTGGCTGCCCGGAATAGTGAACAAATCTCCCGTGCTCACCGCCATCCGCCCACAAGCAGCCTACTTACCCGGCAAAAGGGGGTAGTCCGGGAGGCCGTTAAATGATATTTGAACTGAATCGTGTCCCCGCTTCACAATTCTGATAATCACGGCATTGTGTAGCAGGGGCTGGGGACACAATGACACAATTCAGTGCAAATTCGTGCTATGTGCTTCCCGGACCGGCCACGATGAGGACGTCACAACTGGGTGGGCATTTACATCTGTGTCAGTCACTGGCAGCCTGTGCAGCATGTGCAGAGCCGTAACTAGACTTTGTGGTGCCCTGTGCCAGAAAAAGCATTGCCCCCCCCCTTCCCCATTTTTCAATAGAGACATAAGATAGTACACCCAAAAAGGGGCCATGGTCTCATGGGAAAATGTTAGGGAAGAGATGGGGGAGGCCAGGAGATGCTGTGGATAAAAGAAGAGGAAGCTACACGTGAGAATGATAATAAACAGGAAAATTGAGAGTCCCAAACAGTGTCCCCTGCCCTGCGGTGCCCTGTGCCATGGCACAGATGGCACTACCCTAGTTACGGCCCTGAGCAAGTGTACAGGCAGTCATGTGACCGCCTGCACACACAGCACGATGTGCAGATATATCTGCAGTGAATTCTGATGTAATGGTTTACAGTCTGTGAGTTCTAATGCCATCACTGCAGTGTATGTAAACTTGTGTATGTAAGGAGTAAATATTTTTTTTTGGGGGGGGGGATATTTAGGGCTCTATTCATCATGTAAAAATTGTGAAATGAGAAAATTTTGTTTTAAATTCTCATTTTACAATTACAAAAAATAGTGTAATTCATCATTTGTCTATAATAAAATTATCACTTCCGAAAAGTGCCTCCTTTTGCGGAGACATTAGTGTTCATTTTCTCCTTCTGTTTATAGAAATCCAGCTTCTGCTGGATGATTCTCATGATTAGCGTGGAAATGGAGCGGGAGCTGGAGCCAGAGCCCCACCCTCAAGACACAGAAGGGAGCGTCTTCTTTGGTAAGTTAAGGGGACACCGCCAGTGGGCAGTGGAAGGAGGCAGCAAGCAAGGGGACAGAGGCAGCGGGCAGGGGACAGAGGCAGCAGGCAAGGGACAGAGGCAGTGGGCAGTGTATAGAGGAAAAGGACAAGGGGGTGGAGGTAGCGGGCAAGGGACTGAGGCAGTGACCAGTGGACTGAGGCAGGGGACAGAGGCAGCGGGCAGGGGACACCCGGACAGACTGCTGCAACATTCAGGCAGACGGGCTGTGGATGGGTGAGCAGCATAGCGTGAGTGATATGAACAGATCACTCCGCTACACATGCTGCCGGCATCTTGTTAGCAGTGTTTAGCATAATAGGGAAACTGAACGCCATCTGAAGATGATGAACAGTTTCACTTTTAAACTCCAAAAATAATGCATTTTCGGAGTTTGATGAATCCCACAATTTTAACATCCCCATATTTCAGTATGGGGAGTGTGAACATTTCCAGGATAGTTTTTTAACAAGCAGATATGAGAGATATCTCCTTTGTTACAGGATTGATGAATAGGGATTTTACATTAAAATGAGAATTATGAAAACTTAGAAAAAAGCCTTTTTATTGATGATGAATATGGGTCATCTTAGACCTGAATTTGTGACCTGTGTAAAATCATGACTTCATGTGTTACAGAATTCCTCAGTCCAATGCCACTATTAAGGTAAGTGGTTGCCTTACCGTGTGTGTGTATATTGGTGTATATATTGGGCAGACTGAATAATTAATATCTTCTGCTGTTTTTTGCTATTCACCGTGGTAACCTCATTAAAGTTTAATATTAATAAATAGGAATTATGGTGTAATGCCCAGTACAAGTACAAATGTTGTATAATGCACTTTAAATATGTGGTAGTTGTATAAAATGTAATGTTATAAGTGTTGGGTTAGCTGTTTTGATGTTGAATCAGTGATTGCAATTCCCCATTAAAGGGTACTCTCTCTTATATTGAGGCCATATTTCCTCCTGCCTTTTTCATAGGTGTTGAGACCTTGACGTGTGTATATACAGTCCAGTATTGTGACTACTACTTACAGATTTCCAAGTGTGCTCACTACTGGAGAGTTCTTGGATCTTTTTCTTTACTGCTTCTTCGTTTCCAGGTACGGCTGTAAATCCATTGCTGAGCATTGTTGCCAGTTGCCTTATGAAGTTTTGGTGCAGGCTGTGAGAGGCTTTAGCCTCATAATCGGAGGTACGCAGAGTCCTGTCCATTTCCTTTATTTTCCTATCCTTTTCCATAAGCTCCTGATGGAGATTACCCCATTCTATGTGATTGTCCTTTAACTTCTCTTGTAGAATGCCCATTTCTATCTCCACACTCTTCTTGGCTTGAACAGCTTCATCTCTCTCCTATTTGCAAAAGAAAAAAATGGGCATTGTTATTTCAAAATCATCTGTTTGGCTTTACCCTAAAGTGACCCTTATTATCTTTTGACTTATTAGAGTATATGTCGACTGAGCATGTACAACTGCACCAGAAACCACAAGAGTGGCTGCATAGCAATAAAGACAGACGCTTTTAAATCTATCAATCTTCTTAGTTTTCCCCTGTTTGTCTTAGGGAAAGTAAAGGAGAAAAGTTGAAGATGGAAGGTTATTAATGAACTGACTGCTAAGTGCTGTCATGATGACATAAAATTGTATTTGTGCTTTTAGAAAGTGAAGGTTGCATAGACGTGAGATGAAATAAGAATCCTGGGGTTTTGCTGATTGGCTGTCTTGACAGCCTTGTTACTAGGCAGATTAAGTGGGTTAAGGGGTCAGGTGGTTGTTAGCTGACCAATGCTTTGAATTGTGGGTGTGCCTGTGATTAGGAGTATAAAAGAGGTGATGTGCATGTGATCTGCCTGTGCTGTGTCTTTAAAGATCCTTTTTGCTAGTGTCGATAACAGTCACAGGGCTATATAGAGATAATTTAAAAAATGGTTATTAGGGACCTGTGGCTATTATGTATTTAAGTTACATATTTTAAGCAGACAAAGCTATATTACTGTACATGTGTACTTTATACTGTGCGCAAAATAAATGGCAAGATTAAGGGGTTGATGTATCAAGCAGTGTAGAGAGTGGACCAGTGGAGCAGCTGTCCATAGCAACCAATCAGCTTGAAGGTAGCATTCATCAAGTACAGTCTATAAAATAGAAGCTGATTGGTTGCTAGGGGCAACTTCACCACTGGTCCACTCTTTTCACTACTTGAGACATGAACCCCTATTTGTCTAGATGATTACTTATTAGACACACTGGGGCATATTCTGAGTCATACAGATCTCTGGGCCTGATTCAGAGCCGGACGCTCTGACAGAGCGCTCGCTCTGAATCAGGGCCGACCTTCTTGTTTTTTAGAGCGGCCTTCTCTCCCACGGCTATAGCGAGCGGCCAGGAAGATGGTCGCGATGGTCAAGACCATCGCGACCATCGGGCTTGCGACGAGACCCTTGTGGTTGGGTCTCGTTGCCGCAAGCCCCAGAGAGCTGAAATCTCTCCCACTGATGATGTCAGTGGGGCAGGCCCCAGATGGTAGGCATTCCCATGGGAACGCCTCCGTCTGGGCAGCCACTCTCCCGGCCCGCCCACCAAAGGGGGCGTGCTGTCACTCAGCATCAACAGCACGCCCCCTTTGGTACAAGACCCGGAGCGACGGTTTGCCCGTCGCTATCTGGGTCTCCCACATGCACATGACGGAGCCGGCTCCGTCGTGCGCATGTGCAATGGGCCATGTGCCACCATCGACCCGCTTGCGAGCATAGCGCTCGCTCGCGGGTCTGAATCAGGCCCTCTGTGCACAGACTCAAAAGATGAGTGTTGGCCGGCAGTGCATGCGCAGAGGCGAATCGATGCAATTTTTGCATCTCAGTCCTGTTCTGAGTCATACAGGAATTGCACGTATCTGTCTATGTCGTCAACTGGGCGTCAAATAATGCGAGCGCATGTAACCTATCTGACTTCTGGGAGTGTCATGGGTGTATATCAAGAACTCCGCGCAAGTCGTGCATACAGAAAAGGGACACCTGTTTCTGACGCATCTCTTGCACCCATCCTGGGGTTGGTGTAAGTGCAGATACTAATAATGTTGGTTGTTGCGGCTGGCGTAAAACAGTGGCTGGCACGGGTTTGCCACGCACAGACCCCAGCATTAGATGAATGGAATCTCACTTTGGCATAAGGTAGTAAATCAGGCTTCCGCGGCTGCCCGCTACTAGGGCCACTTTGTATGTGACTCAGAATCAGCCCCAGTGTTTCAGAGTTAGGGCCAAATTCAATTAGAAGTGAAAAGTCAGTTTCTGTGATACTTTTTCGCTGATGACGTCATTTTCGCCGATTCCATTTATCCCCGTATTCAATTTGTCCGACTTTTCGCTGGTGCGAAAAGTTTGCGCCTTGTAACCAGCGAAAAAGTTTTGCCAATGGATACCCAGTGGAAAAAAGTGCAGAATTCGGATTTTGGGGTGCAAAATTGTGGCAACCCCTCTAAACCCTTTTTACACCCCCCTTGATGCTAATTGCATCAAAAAACGATTAACAAACACAAAGGACAGCCCAAAAAAGCACTTTGAATAGGCAGAAAAAATCAAAGTGGGGGTACAGAATCAAAAACTAGCGAAATAGCCTTTGGGGGGGCTTGGAAGTATCGGGGAGGTTATTTTTTATTGCAGGTGCTTTGCTGAAAGTGCGTTTTTGGTGCTTTTTAATGCCTGACTTTAGCACCTTTAAAATATGCTTGCTCCCATTTTCATGTACCCCAAATTTGATGGAACTAGTTATTTCCCCCCAAAAAATTTGCCAAAATGCTATTATTCAGTACTGTGCCAAAGATGCTAAATAGCGCCTATCGAGACCATTCAAAGACCCCAAATACCTTCAGCAGGGCTAATCGGGGGTACCCATAGTGAACCCCCATGTCAGAGCATCTTTTGGGGGGTGTCAGGCTGATTTCCCCAAAAATGACAGCACTTTTTGCCTGTTTGCGTTTCGCTGGGTCCCATTTTCACTGATTTGAAAATGAATGCGGGGAAGCGTGCGATACTTTTTTGCACCTGAAACCAGCGATGATGGCGAAAAGTCCGGCAACTGACTTTTCATTTCTAACTGAATTCGGCCCTTGGGCGCAAATGAAAAAAGGAGCAAAGAAGGCGCAGTGTGCTCCAGGAGCAAACTATGCTGCAATGCAAGGGGTACAACAAATGCATTTATATTTTTGCATGCTGGGAAAATACTGGCTGCTTTTGCATGTAGTGAACGAATACTGGGCAGCTTTGTTTTTATACTGAAAATGTACAATTAAGCTAGATCACACCCTTTCCCAACTTTAAATCTGCCTGCACACTTTAAATCTGCCCCTCATGCAGTGCAACCTGATGCAAAATGCTCCTTTTTTAAAATTTGCTCTTACATCTGAAACATTGCCAGATAGTTATTTTCTAAACATAGCTGCCATGTATTGCAGATATATAAAGTTAAGGCCAGTACACACTACGATGTCTAGTATGTACCAACCTCGTTAGTGACGGGACCCGGTGTACGCACTTGCCGATGCCAGGAGCGGCAGAGTTACAGCGTTTGGCGAGGGCCATGCTGCCCCGCTGACGATATCACACACTGGACATGACATGCAGGTCTGACGGGCGATGTCACTGACGACGCGTAGTCAGCGACATAGCCGGTACACACTGGCCTATGTGTGTACCGGATCGAACAACATATTGTCTAGTGTTTACCCGGCATTAGAGCTAGACTGCTGGCCCATGCAATAAATGAGTTAAAGATACTAGTTCTAAACAAATCAAATTTATAGGAAAATACCGGAATCGGTATGTAATGCCGGCTGTCGGAATGCCTCCTGTCAAAAAACCGACAGCTGCATCCTGATGGTTGGTACCTAACCCTCCCCCCTTAGAGCCTAACCCTGCCCCCCCCCGAGCAGTGCCTAACCCTACCCCCTAGGGGTGCCTAACCCTAACCTCCTCCCCCAAAACCTAACCCTGACCCTGCTACGCTGCCTACAGCTAACATTCCCCCTCCGCGGCTAACAGCTAAGGGCGCCCCAGACTTACCTCATCTGGTGCTGGCGTCCTTCAGGATTCCAGTGTCGGGATTAAGATAGGTGTCGGTATTTTGACGCCTATTTTAAGTCCCGTGTCGGACTTTCAGCGTCGGGATTCAGATCAGCAGCATTCCGTCTGCCGGTCTGTTAACTACATCCCGAAAATACCATTGTAGGATTTCTGTAACACAGAAACCAGTGACCCCCGCCATGAGCTACTTATACCATCGTACCCAGGGTGCCGAGAGGGGGGTTGTTACTCTTTATAAGGGCCTGTTGGAGGGGCCCGCATCCTGCACCCCCCTGCCTACATTTCCCATCCATACTTCCAGCATGGAGAGAAAGGACTGACTGCTGCAACAGCCTCTCTCTTTCCCCCCACACACACCGGTGCCATCCCTCTGCGTAAGGAGGGGGTCTGGCCACACTTCACTCAGTTGGCCACACCCCCTCCCAGTACCGGCAGAGCTGTCTGCGGGCCTGGCCATACTCCCATTCTATGTGCCTCCAGGCATGAAATCCTACAGAATGTTGAAGTCACTGAGGAGTGCCAGGGGAAATCATGCTTGTTTTATAAACTAGGGAAAAAAAGATAAAAAAAAAAAAAGAGACTTTAAGAGATCTTTGTAAATAATTGTGTTAATCCTTGTGGTCTTCTAATACACAGATAATTACATTGCCCTAGATAATTGCTAGAAACTTTCAGCTTTACCGTAACTTTTCTTTAACCTCCTCTGTATTTTACTAGAAAACGAGTAACACACAATTTAAGATTGAAATGTGTGACCAGACTCATGACAATACAGGTCACAAGTGCGGTTCTGTCTACAAATCAACAGAATGACATGAAAAGTGACCTTATAAAATGAAGAGATAACAATTTGTTCATTTATCTCCTCATATCCACAGCGCTTGCTGTAATGCACAACCATGGGTTATGTAGACCCTATGTCACTCAAGATGGACACAAAGAAGGAGCCATACTCTGCTTTGCTTCACAGAGGTGTTTTGACTGTATTGTGCTTTCCAGGGAACAAACACCAGGATCCTCTCTCACCCTTTTCAGGGATTTCAATTCCGCAGGAAAATCAGTTATGGCCTTTTTATGTTTTTCTGTCTCCGACACCAATTTCACTATAGTGTCCCGACTGGCTTTAAACTCTAATTGATGACTGGCCAAGGCATCTTCAAGACTTGCTATTCTGGATTTTTGCAGAATATATTCTTTCAGTAATTTCTCAACCTTGAAGACAAAATAAATGCGATTATCACGATGTCGAAATCATTGCTCAATATGATCACACATGTTCACAATACAACACACTATACAGCGCCAGAAATTAAGTAAATGTAAGGCACCACGTTTTTCTTTTAGGTATAATTCTATACTCTTTGTGGTAAAACATAATGACATATCATTTCTTGTACCACAGCTAATAGAAACATTGTAAAAGTCAAGGGGGTTTTAGCTTATCGGCGCAGTTGTCCTGCCATGAATATATTAATAAACTGCCCCGAATCAACATCCGTTATTGCTGCCAATAGCGATGATAAGAGACGCTAGTTTTCAGGGCAAATAAATATGCGCCTTAATCCATAATAATACAGGTTTTTTTTTTTAGTAATCGAACAGGAAATAATTATATAATTGGAATCCACAAACACTAAAGGCCAATACTACTGCTCGCTAGGGATGGCTATTGATGGTTTGCAGGGTGCCGTTACCTGTGCCCTGGGTGGCGGCACTGCTCTCACATCCCGAGTTACGGCCCTGTGTGCAAGAACTGTGTCTCTCTTCCACACTTATTCCCTGCTCCCATTCCTGATTACGGAACTTTTTTTGGCCTACACTCACTCTGTGGAATGTGCTCCCTCAGCAATACTTTCCTCTAGACTCCAAACCTTTAAGCATTCCTGAAAATTCACCTCTTCAGGCAAGCTAATCAAATTCTAGAAACACCCTTCATACGGTGTTCTGCCCAATTAATAACCCTCTACACAGTTCAAAGTAACAAATGGCTCCATTTATCAACAATACGCTCACTAAAGGGGTTATGTTATCCTTCCAATATTTAACAAGGAGCGGTAAGCCAAGATTACTGCTGCTTGTCACCGTATCACTCTCGCCATCTTCAGCTAAGCCTTCCTGGCATGGCCGGGTCCCCGCAGGGTGAAAGTGTCATGTTCATGGCACAAAAATTAGTCACTGGCAGTGATGGGCTGACAGCAACAGAGCAGAAGAAACCTCTGAGGAGGGAGATCGTCGCTGGACCTCACTGGAGAGGTGAGTAATGCTGAATACAGTGGCATATTTGTTAGTATCGCTGCAATGTTAAATAAAATATGCCGCTGGTAATAAGGTACGTTGATAAATTGAAGCCAAAATCTACAGGTGTCTTTCTATATTTGAACAGCCCTCTGACCTCATACCGACATTGCTGTGTGACCGATATTCCCACCACAAACTTTTTACCCTTGCAATCTGGCTGGATCAATATGCAATACAGTATGTAGCACTTATCCTCATGTACTGAATGAAACTCCTGTTATCCTATAGACTGTAAAATGGTGAGCAGGGCCCTCTTACCTCTCTGTCTGTTACTGCCCAGTCTTGCTTTATTACGGTGTTTGTTCACAATTGTAATATACAATGAAATATGCTGGTATTATATATATATAGATATATATATACAGTCAGGTGCATAAATATTGGGACATTGACAGAATTTTCATATTTTGGCCTCTATTCACCACCACAATGGCTTTGAAATGAAACAAACAAGATGTGCTTTAACTGCAGACTTTCAGATTTCATTTGAGGGTAATTACATCCAAATCAGGTGAACGGTGTAGGAATTACAACAGTTTCTATATGTGCCTCCCACTTTTTAAGGGGCCAAAAGTAATGGGACTATCAACTCAAAAGCTATTTCATGGACAGGTGTGGGCTATTCCCTCGTTATTTCATTATCAATTAAGCAGGTAAAAGGTCTGGAGTTGATTCTAGGTGTGACATTTGCATTTGGAATCAGTTGCTGTCGACTCTCAATATGAGATCCAAAGAGCTGTCACTATCAGTGAAGCAAGCCATCATTAGGCTGAAAAATCAAAACAAACACATTAGATGTGGCCAAATCAACTGTTTGGAACATTCTTAAAAAGAAAGAACGCACCGGAGAGCTCAGCAACACCAAAAGACTCGGAAGACCACGGAAAACAACTGTGGTGGACAACAGAAGAATTATTTCCCTGGTGAAGAAAAACCCCTTCACAACAGTTGGCCAAATCAATGTGTCAAATGTGTCAAAGTCAACAATCAAGAGAAGACTTCACAAGAGTAAATATAGGGCCTGATTCAGAGCCGGACGCTCTGAACGAGCGCCCGCTCTGAATCAGGGCGTGTTTTTTGTTTTTGCGAGGCGGCCTCGTGGACGCTTGCATAGCTGTGGGTTACCACCCACAGCTTATGCAAGCGTCCATGATGATGGTCGCAATGGTCAAGACCATCGCGACCATCGGGCTTGCGACGAGACCCTTGCGGTAGGGTCTCGTCTGCCAGAGGTCTATCAGAGCCAAAATCACTCCCACTGACATGACTAGTGATTTCAGTGGGGCCGGTCCCAGACGGTAGGCGTTCCCATGGGAACGCCTCCGTCTGGGCAGCCACGCCCCCGGCACGCCCACCAAATGGGGCGTGCTGTCAATCACCATCGACAGCACGCCCCCTTTGGTGCGAGACCCATAACGACGGCTACCCCGTCGTTATTCGGGTCTCACGCATGCGCACGGCGGAGGCGCCTCCATCGTGCGCATGCGCATTTGGGAAACATCGACCCGCTTGCAAGCGCTCAACGCTCGCGAGCGGGTCTGAATGAGACCCATAGAGTGTTCACCACAAGATGTAAACCATTGGTGAGCCACAAAAACAGGACCAGATTAGAGTTTGCCAAACAACATCTAAAAAAGCCATTACAGTTCTGGAACAACATCCTATGGACAGATGAGACAAAGATCAACTTGTACCAGAGTGATGGGAAGAGAAGAGTATGGAGAAGGAAAGGAACTGCTCATGATCCAAAACATACCACCTCATCAGTGAAGCATGGTGGTGGTAGTGTCATGGCGTGGGCATGTATGGCTGCCAATGGAACTGGTTCCCTTGTATTTATTGATGATGTGACTGCTGACAAAAGCAGCAGAATGAATTCTGAAGTGTTTTGGGCAATATTATATGCTCATATTCAGTCAAATGCTTCAGAACTCATTGGACGGCGCTTCACAGTGCAGATGGACAATGACCCGAAGCATACTGCAAAAGCAACCAAAGAGTTTTTTAAGGCTAAAAAGTGGAATGTTATGCAATGGCCAAGTCAATCCCCTGACCTGAGTCCGATTGAGCATGCATTTCACTTGATGAAGACAAAACTGAAGGGAAAATGCCCCAAGAACAAGCAGGAACTGAAGACATTTGCAGTAGAGGCCTGGCAGAGCATCACCAGGGATGAAACCCAGCGTCTGGTGATGACTATGCGTTCTAGACTTCAGGCTGTAATTGCCTGCAAAGGATTTGCAACAAAGTATTAAAAAGTGAAAGTTAGATTTAGGATTGTTTAGTTTGTCCCATTACTTTTGGCCCCTTAAAAAGTGGGAGGCACATATAGAAACCGTTGTAATTCCTACACCGTTCACCTGATTTGGATGTAATTACCCTCAAATTAAATCTGAAAGTCTGCAGATAAAGCACATCTTGTTTGTTTCATTTCAAAGCCATTGTGGTGGTGAATAGAGGCCAAAATATGAAAATTCTGTCAATGTCCCAATATTTATGCACCTGACTGTATATATATATAAATAAATGTTAATAAATAAAAGAAATTACCTTTGTTACTAAACCATTCAGGGAATCCTCTTGGTTCTCAACATTTACATTTAAACAGGAGGACAACCTGTCAACAGTTTCCTGAAGTCTTTTCCCCATGTTACTGCATTTTTGTTCAGCCTTTTCTCTTTCGATCAGGTGTAACCTGCATATATTACACAAAATCAGTGCCACAAAAACATTCCTACATCATTTAGCAGAATGTAGATGTGTCACTATCAGTTACAACTAACACAGCCTGTATAACACACTGATCATTTGTTTAATCTCTCCTTCCTCTCTTGCTCTGGTAGTCCTCATAATGCCAATGGCATTCTATGCAAATGAGGGGAGGGGCTATCCAAGATATGTAAACTTGTATTGATTATTCATGTTACAATAAAAGTACAAAGTAGTAGATAGCAAGTTTAACAGATTATTATCATTCTTTAAATAAAGTAGCTTGTACAGTACATATACCAACTAATGTATAGTCATAAAAATACTGTATTTATTAATTTGAAAAAGCAGTTAGTAGCCATTTTCCACTTAGTTACTAACATTGTGTAAGTTACGTACCACACACCATCACTTTGCTACAGATAATGTGTGTGGCTCACACCTTACTGAAGGTCACTTGTGTGTGCACTCTGGGATATTTCTGTTATTTATGCAACTTTTGACTATTACCTGAGCAACAGGTTCTATACCTTGGTTGTTTGAACTCTACCTTCTACTGAATTACTGCGTACAGACCTGGCTTCTTCAACTATGTTTTTTTGTTTATGACACTAAACCTTTACGTTGTTTACTGTATATACCTGTGCTGTCTGCCCCTGACCTTGGGTTGTATTCTGACCTTGTAAAGAAAAAGAGCGATCCATCACTCATCATCTCCCTGACAAAGTCTGATGTCACAAATGAAACGCGTTGGTGTTCATACAACCAATCACAACACCTCACACAATCATCTTCACGTAACCCAGTAAGCGACCTCTGGCAAAAGCTCTGTACTCCCGCCTTCACCAGCAATGACAGAAACTGGGCCACACCTCGTGCACCACCATACATAACTGCTAGCTAGGAAGAAGGACCTGGCCCCAGGATCCATGCATGAGGAGGGGTGGCTACAAAATAGAGGTCTGATAAGCAATACCTGAAAGCCCTGAGGATTTTTATCATCAAAGCAGAGAGGCCATAGCTCTTATTCACTGTTTGCATTGCCTGTTGGTTACAAGGACATTGGACCTTATTCAGAGTCGGTCGCGAGCGCTGAGCACTCGCAACCGACTCGATGTTGGTCCACAGGGCATGCGCACGACGGAGGCGGCCCCGTCGTGCGCATGCGCGAGCCCCCGCTAACGACGGATCACCCGTCGTTAGCGGGCTCGAAGCAGACGGAGCGAGCTGTCGATGTTGATTGACAGCTCGCTCTGTTTGCTGGGCGGGCAGGGGGCGTGCCCGGCCAAACGGAGGCGTTCCTTTCGGAACGCTTGCCGTTTTGTGGGCGTCCCCACTGACATCATCAGTGATGTCAGTGGGGAGCTTCCTGCTCAAACAGAGCAGGAATCTTCCTGGGGCTTAAGGTTGATAAGACCCTACCCTAGGGTCTCGTCGTAAGCCCCGATGGTCGCGATGGTCTTGACCATTGTGACCATCTCCCTTAGCGGTCGTTAGAGCTGTGGGTGTTAACCCACAGCCTAACGACCGACATGGAGGCGGCCGTTCAGGATGCAAGCGGCCGCCCTGTTTCTGAGCGACCGCTTGCATCCTACGTCCGCCTCTGAATGAGGCCCCTTGTCCTGATCTCTTAGGGCCGGATGCAGAGGTGGACGTAATGCCAATGTTTGAACAGTTGAACAATTTTTTTTATACTGCGCATCCGTACGAGTTGCACTGTGCATGCATCAAGTTTCATTACCGACAGCGATCGCAGTGTGGAATTGAACGCAGTGTGATTGACAGGCAGGGAGCGTTTGTGGGAGGTAACGGGGGTGGCGACTCAAATGCAAACATTTTGGGGTAGTGTCAGTACACGCGACTGCGAATTTGTATGCAGTGGTTATGACTTCCGACTGACATTCTGCGCAATCTTAGGGTGTCTCAGTAGATCTAAGGTGCATCCGACGGTGCATGTGTTTATGCAAGTGGCCGGACTTGAGACACCGATAGTGGGCGTCTCAATACAAAACCCAGCGGCTGCCACATTTGCATATTTTCGCACAAACGCTGTGTATGGGATCGCAGCTGCAATGGGATTTGTGTGCATCTATGAATCAGGCCCTTATTTACCAGCAGAATTTGCTTGATACTGCTCTGATCGGTACAGAACACAGGGCCTGATTCACAGTTGGGAAGAGACTAAGATAGAGCAAGTAACTGCGCATCTTGGTAACACCATGCTGCACTGCCGGTGGGGCAGCTGTAAAAAGTGCAGAGAGGTTTAGATTTGGGAGGGGTGTGTCCAAACTGACATCTAAATTGCAGTGTAAAAATAATTGTCAAGTTCCCGGAGAGTCTGCCCAATGTTTTAAAGGGGCAATCATTTAAAAGGCACAACTAACCTGGTTTTGCCTTTTAAATGATTGCCCTTTTAAAACATCGGCCAGACTCACCCGGATCTCGCTGATGCCTGCATCTTACAGGCTTTGACATTTACCCCATAGTCTATTTGTGTAACTGAGCTGCGGCCCTGGCCTTGTTTTTCAGTTTCATTCTTACAGTTTTTTTTTTTTTTTCTTCATGGATTTTATTGGGAGACTTATACAGGCGGGGAAGTTCCTACTCACCTTACTCGGTTTTCCAGTTCCTTTATCCTGTCATTTAGCTCTTTATTTTCTCTCTTGAGAGAAGATTTCTCAGCATTTCTTTCAGATTTTTCAGTAGTCACATACTCAAATTCCTTGATACGATCTTTGAGGGCCTGGATTTGGGATGACTGCCGGGCGCTCCTTTCTTTGTAGCTCTCCAGTTCCTCCTTCATTTCCTGCAGGAAGATGTCTTTAGCAGCCAGACGGTTCTTCAGGTCAGATACCTGAAAACCACAAGATGTTATTACTTGAATTCGTTATTGTTGTTTGATCCTTCTGTCACTCCTTACTGTATATACTCAAGAAACATAACCCATCAACTTATTTTTCCAAAGTTGTGAAAATAAATAACAGAATCCCTATAAAAAACTAATGTAACTTATTGCAATCCTGTCAGCAGGGCAGTAACTAGGAGTGTGCGAGTGGGACCACCGCCCAGGGTGCAAGAATGAGGGGGTGGCACCTGTAGTTGGCTTGCAAGGTGACTGGAATTACATTATGCAGCTCCACCGTAGAACCACCCAACACGTCCTTGGGAGCTCAGCTTCCTTGTATAGATGGCAGCCTGGCCTCCTCTTCATGACGTCACATGTGCTGGGGTCAAAGTTGGCCTTGGGAGCGTTGTAACACAGTTATGAATCTGCCTGTCAGCTATCCCTTGCCAGTTTTTTTTTTACTTTTTTTACAATGAATTGAGTGTAATTCTAAAAACAGCTACTGATACTAATCAAAATTTAATCAGGATCTTCCAGATTCCAATTGGGAAAAGTAATGTACAGTCAGCAGGTGACCACAATCTGATTAGTGTGGTATTACTTGGCTGCACTAATTGTGCTCCTGAGCCCAGCAGCAGTGGCTTATCTATGAGTATAGGGTGTGCAGTGCATTATACTCACCTCTCCGTAGTCCTCTGTTGGTGTTGCAGAAATCACAGGGAAAATTTTGCTATGGGGCCCCCATAGGTCTATACCCCTGGCAATGAGGCCTTTTTCCCAGAGATTTGTGCATGTGCAGTAGAGAAGTCACAGAGAACATGGCGCAGGTGCCATGTTCCTGGAGATTGCGTATGCGCAGTACACACTGGCACAGTACCAGAGTCTACTCACAACTGTGGCAAACAAAAGGAAGGGGGCCTACATGGAGGCTGCAGACAGACCCCCAGGGCTGTAACTAGGGTGGTGCGACCAGTGCCATGGCACAGGGCACCGCAGGGCAGGGGCACTGTTTGGACCTGTCAATTTTTCTTGTTATTATCATTCTCACTTGTAGATTCCTCTTCTTTTATCCCCAGCATCTCCTGGCTTCCCCTATCTCTTCCCTGGCCCTTCCCCATGAGGCCATGGTCCTTTTTCAGGTGCACTATCTTATGTCCCCATTTAAAAAATAAGGAATGGGGGGGGCGCCAATGCTCTCTCTGGCACAGGGCAACAAAAAGTCTAGTTGCGGCTCTGCGAACTCCCTGCTCACCTAAACCGCCCCCTGCTCAGCAGCCTAAGGTTTTCAAAAAAGTGTGGAAAAATTGGATGTAAATTGGACCCCTCTCCCTTTACCTTATATTGTTTTATATTCCAATAATTTAGAACTGATCATTAGATCACTTTTGAACAAACTTTACTCAAATCAAACACAAGAAAAAGAAAAAAAAAAAAAACATACACATCCTAAAGAGTGCCTGTATAAGAAATTAGAAAGACAAAAAAATAAAGCATCAAGAGGGCTGGAAAGGTAAAAGAGCTCATCACCTCTGAGATATCTCACGTATCTATAAATTTGCTGTGCAGGGCTTCTCATTTTTCTGGTAACTGCCTGAAAAGTGCTTTTGTTCTCATAAATTCATGGTTTAGCACAGGGATGGGGAACCTCCTGCCCAGGGGCCTTATAAGGCCCTCAGAATCATTTGGTCTGGCCCTTGGAACTTTTATCTGCTAGCCTCATCTGGCTAGCAGGGTGCTTAGAATGGCACACTGCAGCCAAAATCTATGCAGCAGTGCTACCTGGAGCGTCCTCAGGATGCTCCGGGCATTGCTGTAATCACTGGCGATTGTGGTCCGGCCCCCTTGTGACATCATGCGGAGGGGGCATGGCCTGAACCAGGCCCACAAATAATGTTATGTATATCAAAATGGCCCTCGGCAGAAAAAAGGTTCCCCCCCCCAGGTTTAACACAAGGACATGGTTTGGCTTTGAATTAAGATTGTACAGATTATACATGGAATAAAGACATAAGACACACCATATACATAGTTAAACACCTTTAACCCCCTAGGCCAGCTTATTGGGGTTCGAACAGGACTGATTAAGTGTCACAAGGAAACCATTAATTCTTTAAATTCAAAATACGTAATAAATATAATGTATAACTAATAAAGAAAAAACATTTAAAAAAAAACCCTCAGAAGTCTGCAGAATTTTTTGTATTACATATATTTTAAGGGGGATACAGTTCTCTCTTCAGTAAACAATCTCTCAGTGGGATATGGAGAAGGGGTTGGAGGTGAGGAACTACTAGTAGTTGTTAGAGAATAATGTAACTAATCTAACGGTAACCATAGATCACATCTGAGTTTTGTTGAAAAGGTCTTACAATATTTACGGAGGGGTTACAGCTATTGCGCATATACCAGGGGTCCCACACTTTATGGCATTGTGTAACTGTGTCATGCAGTAGGCGGGTTATATACTTCATGGAGCAAGTGTGCCAAATCCTTGCCTTCACCGCCTTCATGGAGGGTTACGCAATATTTTCAATCGTTAGTAACTTGAAGCTTTGCAGTGTTGTATATGTGGCATTCCTTATGAGAGGACTAATTGATTGACCTGATTGGGTGAAATAAGTTTGTCTAAAAGATCTTTGGGAGCCTGTATGTTGATATTACCCCTTTCACACTACAAGCAATAACACGGGTTACTGTGCAGTGTGAAAGGGCCGGGTTGAAATAACCCGGGTGGAGCAACCCGGCATTTCAACCCTGGTAACAAGCAGAGTTGTACATGTGTTCAACCCGGCTCACTGTGCTGTGTGAACGAGTAACCCGGGTCGATGCGACCCAGGTCCCGTTCACTGTATAGGGAACGCCGGCGCTTGGATATGATCTCATCTTGAAGCACCGGCTCAGCACGTGATGGCAGTGACATCATCAACCCGGCAATAAGCTGGGTCGGGCCGCCACTCTGAAAGGGGTCTCAGCCATGTCTCACCCGGAATGGACCTGTGTACAAAATCTCGGATGCAACGCAGCATTGCGATGTGAAAGGGGTATAATCAGTGTCGGACTGGGGTATGGAGGGCCCACCGGGAAAATACAGTGGCAGGGGCCCATGCTTAAGAGGTGTGGTCATCCACCAGAGAGGGTGTGGCCAGCCACCACAGACACTTGGCTAACCATTAATCAAATGTTGGTGTACAGCAGTTTCTATAGAAGGGAACCAAGCCCCCATGTTGATCAGTGGTTCTGCTCCTCCAGGCAACTGACTGTCTAATAGAGTAACAATCTATAATTTGAATTCTGGAACCAGACACCTAGAGGAGCAGGATGGACCCACAGGCAGTGGGGCCCACCGGGGATTTTCCCTATACCCCTGTGGGCCAGTCCAACCCTGGGTATAATTCAAGTAATCAGGTCTAAAAGTAGGATACTGTTGGGCATTCCCACCATACAGTATATATAATATCTATATATACAGGAGTCACTTTGGTCACAGGTTCTCCAACATGTTGTAGAGGTTTGGGGATATACAGTGCTGCTTAGTGGGAACCATGTACCATCTGGTGTATAAAAGTTTTCTTTCAGTATTGAATGATGACTTTCCTGTACAGTATTAGCGCCCATCCTTCCCCACCCAACAAGATCTCCAGATCCTGTTCTCATGCTTGTCACCATGGTGCGGGAGGTGAGACGATGGTGTTATACAAAAAAGCTATTGCTACACATCCTCCAGGGTTCTATGTGCATTTACATTCAAACTGGGCTGGGCATCTAAGGCTGAGTACACATCAGAATGATGTGTATTCCAGCCGACCCAAGGCCTGATGGAACGATATAGTGGTCGGCCGTACACACTATCCGGTGTACAGGGGCGTCTTAAGAGAGGAGGGGGCCCGTGTGCACACCCCGTGCGGGGCCCCCTCCTCTCTCCCCGGTGGCCGGCAGCCGACTGACACAGCTGGCCAGTCACCGGAGCATTAGTGCCCAGAGTCTACTGCGCATGCGCAGAACACCGGAAAAATGGCAGCAGTTGCCATTTTCCAGTGTTCTGAGCAGCGCTGACACCCGAGGCGGGACCGCGGACAGGTGAGTTTAAAATAATATGGGTGCAGGGTGTGTGTGGTGCGGGGCCCCCCTGGACCCAGGGGCCCGTGTGCCCCACACACACTGCACCCATTATAGATACGCCACCGCCGGTGTACGACCGCACGATATAGCCTTCCATCCTCCACTTACCTGCATGCCATCGTCAGTGACGTCGTCCCATCTGATGTGTAGTACAGCCGACAGGACGTTGTTGCTGACGACGTATGTGCACGCGCGATTGTGTGTACACATTAGGCGATATGTCAGTCCAATCCACATCGGAACGATATATATCGTCCAATATATCGTCTAATGTGTACCTGGCCTAAGTTTAGAGGATTTTATTTGAGCTTGTACAAAACTTTTTTTTAAAAACTGAAAGTTATATCTGTCCTGCACATCTGTAAGAGTTTGGAGCAAATGTTCACACAGTATGCAAAGACCTGTCTAGCCCTCTCACTCTCCAGTGTTATGCGTACAGTCATGTGTAACCCAAGGGGTACAGTGGATGTCCCCAGAGTGGCCTAATGGGGAAGTCTTTTGCTTAATTTATCCCAAATGTCCAAAGTAAAGTGGATGGTGGGGGAGAAATAGACTAAAGGCTGATCTGAAACTCCTTGAGAGCCAAGTTAAGAATTAAACTCCCTATACCCATGAGAACACATCCTCTATTGTCCATGCCATTTTTGGAACCCTGAATTAAGCACATTTTTAATGGTTGTTGGGGTTCTTTATTGCAGTCGTCAATTTCTGAGTGAGGTTATTTAGACTAGAGAGAAAAACAAAACAAAAGTGTCACTTTTATATAACTTCAGTTGCTGCTATTTGATGCGTCAGAGGCCACATCTTGAAGCTGATTCTGATGCTGCAGTGCTTGTGTGTGATATTTTGCCATAGTCCCATCTGCGACTTTATGCTTATAGCGCTACAAGTCCTTCCGGTGCAAGGCGGAATTGCGCAGTAGCAAAACATCGCTCAACTATGCAAACATTGGCGCTGCGTACACCTCTGAATCAGGCCCTAAATGTGTGGCCCTTCTGACGTTAGAGGGCTGCCCTGTTCGTCCCTTGAAGTGTATGAGGTTGCCTATCACTGCCTTAATAGAAGCAACATTTATGCGCTATGCTGTACGTTGAGTAGGCGTTTCTGTGCGAGCTGCTGTCTGGGCGGTGGGAAGTATACCAAAGAGAAAGCCTATTGAACAAAATATTCTATTGCAAAGCAATATGTAGTAACTGATAAAGTAATATCATAGATCTGGTAGCAGGTCTGCTTTAAACACCATTAAGATTCGCAGTATATTATCAAAGACTATTGCGTGAAAAGTCTCGAAAACCCTTACTGTGAACACATGACCCAATGTGTGCGATGGCGTATGCGTTTCCATATGACATCGCTTTGACTTGAAACGGAATCTGCGATCCATGGGCATTACAGGGTGGAGACTGGGAGGTGATCTAAAGTGATCGCAAAAAGATGAGGTGGCAGGGGCGTGTTATGGCAGTGTCATCGCAGCCACAGTGGCCATATATTGAGAGAGTTACAAGGCTATGCACCAGGCGGGGGTTGCTCGGGGAGTCGATGTTGCGACCGATGGTGCATCGATGGTGGATAGATCAGATCGAAAAGTGCAATTGAGCATTGCTAACATGTACAAGGTGGGCATCACAGGCTTAGCTCAGTCCGATGCACAGAAGTGCAGAAGAGGAATGCTCCAGCTGACATCTACATATTTTCGCACTTGCGAATTCATGAGAAATCGCAGTCGTGCATGAACTGCGTGCACCACTGAATTAGGCCATTTATGAGGTTCCATCACACAAGAATTATTGAAACGAAATAATTATGGATACTGTCCCCTTTATTCTCCAACAAAAATATTGAACATTAAAGAAGTGAGATAATTATTCTATGTAGATTGTGACACTATGCTAGTCCAATAGACTGGTATTAAGTACTAATACCATAGACAAGGATTTCACAAACTCGGGTTGTAGTGTCAGCCGGAATTACGGGCTGTGCAGATTTGTCCGGAATGTGTTCCTATGTATCTTTAACACCAAAAATACAGGACGTCTGACGCAAGTGCTTGCTGATGGTGATGGCGGTAACCAAACCAAATGACGGATAGGGGAGGTCTAGCCACAGACATGTGGAAAACTTTGCATATGAGTAAATATACACATTTATTTACATGGACGCAATACAGGAGCACTTCCATCCGACTTGTATTGGTCTCAATGGGTGGAGCGCTGATTTGTTGGTACTTCCATATTTGGATGGGGTGGAGGGTCGGAGAGGAAGTGGCGCCAATGCTGAGAATTTTTTTGTCAAAAGATATACTTTTATTCGTGCTTGATTTGTAAATAAATAAATATATATATATATATATAATAATTATTATTTTTTTTTAAATGTACTTAACAAGTGGAGGGTGATGGATGCACAAAACAACACGGCCTCATTTGTAATATTGTATTGTTGTTTGGGGGACAAGGGACGTTGCATAAGGAGCTACAGGTTTCAGAAGGGAAGTAAGATGACACATTGAATTCACTTGACATAGTAGAAGTGTCTCTGCTGTGTGACAAGTATAAGGTCAGGCACATTTTCTCATTGCTGGAAATTACACCTATTATCAGCAGCACTATCCCAGTTGTCGCATCTCACATTCTGCATGTAATCCTAGCCGATCGTCTCTACACACCGAAATTTAGGAAACCAGGCTGTAAGAGTGACTGCGATATCACTATGTGCTCACGTATGTGATATATGGTACAAGTACAATTTATATACATAAACCAGGCCAATTGGAAAGCAACATAATATGGGGGGGATAAAGAAAAGGGATGCGCTATCTTGGTATGATAAAGATCACAAGGTTTCACATAATTGACCTGGTGGACGCAGTGTCGTTGCTGGATGCAAGCCGCTGATTTTTCAGTCCGCCCATGTGTCCAAGTCGCGCTGCGCATGCGTTCTGATGGTCATGGCCGGGGGATGCAGAATGAATTTGGACGCAGAGAGAGGCAATTTCAGTGGGCGTTCCTGAGCGGTAACAGAGGGGTGACTAGTCAGACGCGGGAGTGTCGCGGTTCAACGACTGCAACTTTTCACGCAGTTGACTGATGGTGCATCCTAATATGCACAGTGGCGGGTTAGATCCTCAGCCGGTGGGCGTCTCTGTATGAGTGCTATCGGCAGCAGCATTAGTATAAATAAAGGCGCAGTCACGCTGCGTAATGCCGCAGCTGCATTAGCGTCCACCTCTGAATCAGTCCCAATGACATAAGCAGCAATATATAATTCCTAATGCAAGTGTCTGGAAAAGTGCACTACAATGTGAATAGAGAATGCTCCTATTTAATAATAGGAGTATATGTATAAGCTCCAAACAGTAACTCAGATGGTGCAGCCACTCCTCCTATTACAGGGGCCCGAGAGATCTCCCAGCGGCCCTCCTGAACAGCCCTGATGTTGGGCTTTGCGCCCCCCCCCATTCTAGTATTAACAAACATTTTTTATGGCTAATTTTAAGGCGCGTATCAACTAGACAATGTGCTCCATGTGTGTTTGCCCTGCAGTGCCGGGCGCAATTTTGTTAACGACATTGAGCACCCACACTGAACGATATCATTAACGATACTGTTCAGTGCCGGCACCCTCCCTCATTCCCCCGTACTTGCAGAACCTGACGATATTATCATGTTGCCCTGCAAGTATGGGCGATGAAGGATATCGTCAACGACCAGCGGGAGCACGCATCGCTGGTCATTGATGGCATGCCCACTGGACGATGTTACGGATGAATCGTCCAATTTATCGTCTAGTGGATAACCGCCTTAACGCATACTACAATACTTTCCCGCAACAGCTAGTAGAGTAACTAATTGGAGGGTCCCCTCAGACTCCTAGGATAACAGATCACCTTCCCGCAGGCTGGGATAACAGATCACCTTATTTTGTAAAAGGAATGGGGGAATGGGAAAAGGGACCCTGCACAGGAAATTAGAAAATATGGATATGTATTAAATGTAGACCAACTGTAGCATGTTATTATTCATGGCTATGAACCATATAAAGAACAGTGTGTTGGTGGTGCTCCCTGGAATTATAGTATATGTATCTGTAAATGTATTGCAAGGGCAAAAAAGAAAATTCCTTTTTTGGGGCACTCTTGGTGGTAATGTAATGATAAATTGTAATTAAAACTTAACTTTTATTACCTACTTATTAAAAATATTGCATTCTAGTAAATGGTATATGGCGAAATAGTATTAACATATAAATAATCCTGAATAATGTACTATTCTGTGTATACTCAGGAATCAATCTTCAAACATGATTGTTTAATAAATATACTATATAATTGATATGTTCTATTGGTTATTTAATACGTCCAATATTGTCACACTTGAGATCGTGATAATAATCAACAAGACAAAATTAACACGTTATTGCACAATTCCCTGTTAGAGCCTTCAGATCATGTGGTCCATTTAAGGAAAATTCCCTAAAGATTGGTATATTGTAAACACCGTAACTATAGAGCACCTGGTCTCAAGTAAATGGCAATAATTGCATCTTTTGAAAATATGGCAAAAAACCCTTAGTAAACTTACTGCCTAAAATAGCACAATTTCACATGAGGTAGATTAATACAGGTGTTGTAGTAACAGATCACCTTCCCGCAGCCTGGGATAACAGATCACCCTCCCGCAGCCTGGGATAACAGATCACACTCCCGCAGCCTGGGATAACAGATCACCTTCCCGCAGCCTGGGATAACAGATCACCCTCCCGCAGCCTGGGATAACAGATCACCCTCCCGCAGCCTGGGATAACAGATCACCCTCCCGCAGCCTGGGATAACAGATCACCCTCCCGCAGCCTGGGATAACAGATCACCTTCCTGCAGCCTGGGATAATAGATCACCCTCCCGCAGCCTGGGATAACAGATCACCCTCCCGCAGCCTGGGATAACAGATCACCCTCCCGCAGCCTGGGATAACAGATCACCCTCCCGCAGCCTGGGATAACAGATCACCTTCCCGCAGCCTGGGATAACAGATCACCTTCTCGCAGTCTGGGATAACAGTTCACCCTCCCGCAGCCTGGGATAACAGATCACCCTCCAGCAGCCTGGGATAACAGATCACACTCCCGCAGCCTGGGATAACAGATCACCCTTCCGCAGCCCGGGATAACAGATCACACTCCAGCAGCCTGGGATAACAGATCACCCTCCCGCAGCCTGGGATAACAGATCACACTCCCGCAGCCTGGGATAACAGATCACACTCCCGCAGCCTGGGATAACAGATCACCCTCCCGCAGCCTGGGATAACAGATCACCCTCCCACAGCCTGGGATAACAGATCACCTTCCCGCAGCCTGGGATAACAGATCACCTTCCCGCAGCCTGGGATAACAGATCACCTTATTTTGTAAAAGGAATGGGGGAATGGGAAAAGGGACCCTGCACAGGAAATTAGAAAATATGGATATGTATTAAATGTAGACCAACTGTAGCATGTTATTATTCATGGCTATGAACCATATAAAGAACAGTGTGTTGGTGGTGCTCCCTGGAATTATAGTATATGTATCTGTAAATGTATTGCAAGGGCAAAAAAGAAAATTCCTTTTTTGGGGCACTCTTGGTGGTAATGTAATGATAAATTGTAATTAAAACTTAACTTTTATTACCTACTTATTAAAAATATTGCATTCTAGTAAATGGTATATGGCGAAATAGTATTAACATATAAATAATCCTGAATAATGTACTATTCTGTGTATACTCAGGAATCAATCTTCAAACATGATTGTTTAATAAATATACTATATAATTGATATGTTCTATTGGTTATTTAATACGTCCAATATTGTCACACTTGAGATCGTGATAATAATCAACAAGACAAAATTAACACGTTATTGCACAATTCCCTGTTAGAGCCTTCAGATCATGTGGTCCATTTAAGGAAAATTCCCTAAAGATTGGTATATTGTAAACACCGTAACTATAGAGCACCTGGTCTCAAGTAAATGGCAATAATTGCATCTTTTGAAAATATGGCAAAAAACCCTTAGTAAACTTACTGCCTAAAATAGCACAATTTCACATGAGGTAGATTAATACAGGTGTTGTAGTAACAGATCACCTTCCCGCAGCCTGGGATAACAGATCACCCTCCCGCAGCCTGGGATAACAGATCACACTCCCGCAGCCTGGGATAACAGATCACCTTCCCGCAGCCTGGGATAACAGATCACCCTCCCGCAGCCTGGGATAACAGATCACCCTCCCGCAGCCTGGGATAACAGATCACCCTCCCGCAGCCTGGGATAACAGATCACCCTCCCGCAGCCTGGGATAACAGATCACCTTCCTGCAGCCTGGGATAATAGATCACCCTCCCGCAGCCTGGGATAACAGATCACCCTCCCGCAGCCTGGGATAACAGATCACCCTCCCGCAGCCTGGGATAACAGATCACCCTCCCGCAGCCTGGGATAACAGATCACCTTCCCGCAGCCTGGGATAACAGATCACCTTCTCGCAGTCTGGGATAACAGTTCACCCTCCCGCAGCCTGGGATAACAGATCACCCTCCAGCAGCCTGGGATAACAGATCACACTCCCGCAGCCTGGGATAACAGATCACCCTTCCGCAGCCCGGGATAACAGATCACACTCCAGCAGCCTGGGATAACAGATCACCCTCCCGCAGCCTGGGATAACAGATCACACTCCCGCAGCCTGGGATAACAGATCACACTCCCGCAGCCTGGGATAACAGATCACCCTCCCGCAGCCTGGGATAACAGATCACCCTCCCACAGCCTGGGATAACAGATCACCTTCCCGCAGCCTGGGATAACAGATCACCTTCCCGCAGCCTGGGATAACAGATCACCTTATTTTGTAAAAGGAATGGGGGAATGGGAAAAGGGACCCTGCACAGGAAATTAGAAAATATGGATATGTATTAAATGTAGACCAACTGTAGCATGTTATTATTCATGGCTATGAACCATATAAAGAACAGTGTGTTGGTGGTGCTCCCTGGAATTATAGTATATGTATCTGTAAATGTATTGCAAGGGCAAAAAAGAAAATTCCTTTTTTGGGGCACTCTTGGTGGTAATGTAATGATAAATTGTAATTAAAACTTAACTTTTATTACCTACTTATTAAAAATATTGCATTCTAGTAAATGGTATATGGCGAAATAGTATTAACATATAAATAATCCTGAATAATGTACTATTCTGTGTATACTCAGGAATCAATCTTCAAACATGATTGTTTAATAAATATACTATATAATTGATATGTTCTATTGGTTATTTAATACGTCCTATATTGTCACACTTGAGATCGTGATAATAATCAACAAGACAAAATTAACACGTTATTGCACAATTCCCTGTTAGAGCCTTCAGATCATGTGGTCCATTTAAGGAAAATTCCCTAAAGATTGGTATATTGTAAACACCGTAACTATAGAGCACCTGGTCTCAAGTAAATGGCAATAATTGCATCTTTTGAAAATATGGCAAAAAACCCTTAGTAAACTTACTGCCTAAAATAGCACAATTTCACATGAGGTAGATTAATACAGGTGTTGTAGTAACAGATCACCCTCCCGCAGCCTGGGATAACAGATCACACTCCCGCAGCCTGGGATAACAGATCACCTTCCCGCAGCCTGGGATAACAGATCACCCTCCCGCAGCCTGGGATAACAGATCACCCTCCCGCAGCCTGGGATAACAGATCACCCTCCCGCAGCCTGGGATAACAGATCACCCTCCCGCAGCCTGGGATAACAGATCACCTTCCTGCAGCCTGGGATAACAGATCACCCTCCCGCAGCCTGGGATAACAGATCACCCTCCCGCAGCCTGGGATAACAGATCACCCTCCCGCAGCCTGGGATAACAGATCACCCTCCCGCAGCCTGGGATAACAGATCACCCTCCCGCAGCCTGGGATAACAGATCACCCTCCCGCAGCCTGGGATAACAGATCACCCTCCCGCAGCCTGGGATAACAGATCACCCTCCCGCAGCCTGGGATAACAGATCACCCTCCCGCAGCCTGGGATAACAGATCACCCTCCCGCAGCCTGGGATAACAGATCACCCTCCCGCAGCCTGGGATAACAGATCACCCTCCCGCAGCCTGGGATAACAGATCACCCTCCCGCAGACTGGGATAACAGATCACCCTCCCGCAGCCTGGAATAACAGATCACCCTCCCGCAGCCTGGGATAACAGATCACCCTCCCGCAGCCTGGGATAACAGATCACCCTCCCGCAGCCTGGGATAACAAATCACACTCCCGCAGCCTGGGATAACAGATCACCTTCCCGCAGCCTGGGATAACAGATCACCCTCCCGCAGCCTGGGATAACAGATCACCCTCCCGCAGCCTGGGATAACAGATCACCCTCCCGCAGCCTGGGATAACAGATCACACTCCCGCAGCCTGGGATAACAGATCACACTCCCGCAGCCTGGGATAACAGATCACCCTCCCGCAGCCTGGGATAACAGATCACACTCCCGCAGCCTGGGATAACAGATCACCTTCCCGCAGCCTGGGATAACAGATCACCCTCACGCAGCCTGGGATAACAGATCAACTTCCTGCAAACTGTTCTCATCATGGTGAATTATCATGGCCACACCCCCAAGGGTGAAGATGCGATTTTGAACTTGCGCTATGGGGGACGGGTACATCATGAAGTGATTCGCCTCATCTTGCCCCACAGTGACCACCGTCATCTTCTCCTTGGGAAAATTCCAGCAAGTATGCTTTAATCAGTGGCATATCTATAATGGTTGCAGTGTGCACGGGGCACACGGGCCCCCGGGTCCAGGGGGGCCCTGCACCGCACACCCTGCACTCATATTATTTGAAACTTACCTGTCCTTGGGCCCACGGCCATTTTCCCGTCGTTCTGTGCATGCGCTGTAGACTCCAGGCACACTCTAGTGCCGAAGTCTACTAACGCTCCGGTGGCTGGCCAGCCGCGTCAGGCGGCTGCCGGCCACCGCAGAGAGAGGAGGGGGCCCCGTACGGGGAGTGCACACGGGCCCCCTCCTCTCTTAAGACGCCCCTGGCTTTAATGTTTCTTTGTTTATCTTACTGATTTCAGCAATAAGTTTATAGACTGCACCTCAGACAGTAAGCCAGTGTTCTTCACCAGCAACGCAGCGTGTTCACTTTGCGCAGACTCTGCAGCAATTCTGTAGTCCAGTAACTGGTCTCTTGACCCCGAGTTGTAAGAAACCTGAAAGAGAAAAAAAACTAATGTTAATGTTTCTGAGGGTGCAGCCAAACTGATGTTCACTGAATGTATTCACAAATATTTTGACTGAGAGCCAGTGGGGGAGCAGCCTGAGACCTGTCAGGTTGGAATGGTAAGGGAGATACCCCTTTTCCCGGCGTGCGCATAATTGTGAAGGCCCCCACTCGGCTGGAAAAAAATTCTGGGGAGAACACTGCAAAACCCTTGCTGTCACCGCCCCGGGGGCCGCTCCTACCTCCCACAGCTGCACAATAGAAGTCACAGAGCACTTTGAAAGGGGATGTGGGGCCTGTTAATCCACTGTTCTGCCTGCACAATCCATCCAGCAGCCCCCTTCTCCCCGCTGCCAGCTCTCCACATTTTATTTTTGAATACTAAAAACTGGCTAATAACCAAATTTTTCATAGACAAATAACAATGCATTTATTAATATAGTGATATTTATCACTGTATTAATACATGCATTGTTGTTCTATGAAAAATTGGGTTATTAGCCAGCTTTTAGTTTTCAAAAACAAAATATGGCTCTTGAAGACGTCTCATTTTTCTGAAGTAGCTCCCACCCCAGTTAAGGCTGGAGACCGCTGATGTAGAGCTACAAACCCAACTTGTAGACTACCTGGCTCAACATTCATAGATCATATGAGTGCAAGCTACTGTGTAGAGCAGCGCTGTGCCGCGGCACACCGGTGTGCAGTTGGCGGTTGTTTAGTGTGCTGCCGCCGATCAGATTGCTTCAGTGCAATCACAGCCTCATTTATCAACGAGTTTATCACTCAAAACTAGTGATACATTTCACTTTTCATGATAAATGCTTCTCCAGTCAACTGTCATTTTTCTAACAGATGACAGTTGGGAGCTGATTGGCTGGAGCACCATTTATCATACACAGTGAAATGTATCACTAGTTTTGAGTGATAAGCTCGTTGATAAATAGAAGCTCAGGCACGCCCGGGCCGTAACCTCTGTAGGTGCAGCGGCGTAACATCACAGGTCACGCCTGCCCGCTCAGCCAGCCAGTCCTCCCGCCCGCTCCGTCCGCCGGCCTGCCTGCTCAGCCAGCCAATCATCCCGCAGTCTGCTGTGCTGACAGCACTGACAGCTGATGAGGCACAGGTAGGTGCCAAAAAAACATTATATTCTTGTGTGAGCCAATGTGACTTGCTGGGGTTTTTCTTTTGGGGGGGGGGGGCAAAGTGGGTTTTTTTTCTGTAGGGGTCAGCCAGTGTGTTTTTTTTGTGTGGGGAGCAATGTGGTTTATAATTATTCTCTGTGGCCAGCCAATGTAATTATTTTTCCTGTGGGGGCAATGTTTTTTTTTTTTTTTTTCTGAGGTGGCCAGCCAATGTTATATTTTTGTGTGGGGGGCAATGTATGTGTTTTATTCCTACGGAGGCCAATGTATGTGTGTTTTATGCGGTCGTCATCAGCATCGTCAGGTTGGATCGACATAGGCCTGTATTCAATTAGCCGCGAAAATTCCCAGACTTTTCGCCTGTTGTTCTTTTCTGCTGCCTTTGCCTGTTTGGGACGTGAATTTGCGGCATGCGCGTCCCCCGCGTTTTGCCCTATTCAATTGGAGAACAGGCGAAAATGCAATAGGCAAATACATAACAGGTGGAAAGTACTGAATAGAATTGGGGAATCAGTCTGTACCCCAAAATAAGACGCACTGACACTGGAAATCATTACATATGTGGTCTATTAACCCTAATAAAAGCATTTTGTGTCCTAAATTTGTGTTAAAAGCTTTCTAGTAGCTTTTTTTGTAAAAGTGCTGAAGAATGATATAAAACAATATTTTTTGGTTAAAATAAATAGTCCAGTCAAATTTGGGGTACTTGAAAATGGGTGCTAGCATATTTTTGTGTCTCTAAAGTGCACTTTTAAAAAAAAGTGAACAATCCACTCGCTACAAGCACCTGCAATCCTAAAAACACCTGGCCCATCCAAACAGCCGCCCAAGAAACCTAGGCCCTCATTCAGAGCCGCTCGTTAGCGGCAGTACGCTCGTTCCGAGCGATGTTTGCACATCTGCGCATGCGTACGGTTTTTAGTACGCATGCGCGAACCAGTCAGTGCGGCCAAAAATCGTTTGTACGCTATATAGCGAGTGCCTGCTATTTTGAGTGACAGAATGAGGCGTATGTGGGTGGTAACAGGGGAAGGTGCTTGAAAATGGGGAGTGGAGATCCGAACGCAGGCGTGCTTAAAGGTCAAAACGGGCGTATTATGGGTGTGCATAATTAATACAGCAGCGTCATTGACCACGTCACTGGGTTATTTTATAGCCAGAACTGCTCGCAAATTTGTGGTAGCAAACACCAACCACAAGAATAGCGAGCAGTTCATACGCTGGTCGATGTACTCGATTAATCTAATAAATAGCGGACATGACGTATGGTGCGAGCGGCCAGGGGGCGTTTTTAACAAATAAACGAGCGTATGTTTTGCTCGCTCGTTCAGACTTAGAGGCGTGAACAGACTGCAATTTGCGAACGGATCATTTGAATAGCCACCCCTTGTTTTTGAACGAACGACCGCAAATAGCGAACGGCTCTGAATGAGGGCCCTATTTCACTAGTTTTTACCTTGAATCAGATAAGACACAAACAGGTGAAAAGCGGTAATAGGCAAAACTTTTCGCGGATTATGGCTTTTCGCATCTAATTGAATCCGGCCCATAGTGAGTACAATAGATGATTTTGAGGATTTGTCGTTCCGATCCGTCGCAATCGGGCAAATAGTTCAAAAAAATCATCTAGTGTGTTACCAGATTAAGTTTGCTTATTCCCACAAATTTCAGCGATAAGGAAAATGTATTAATTATTTATATTATATTATATAAATTATAATAAATATGTTGCATAGTAAGCTAAATACATGTCTATGTTTATTTGAGCTAAGAGATAAAACAAAATTCCTGCATATATTGTTCTCATTGGAGGGAGCTTTTTGTTTGCAGTTAGATTTTGTGCTGTGATAAAATAAATGGAATCCACCAGATAGATTCTGTTGCCACACAGCTGGTTAACAAATATATGTTATATTATAAATGGGGAGAAACCAGGGGCTAGATGTACAAAAGGGTGGTTTTGTCAATATCTATTTTTAGGCTTTTTTTTTGCTATTTCAAAACTCTACAATTCACTAAATACCAAAACCGCTGCAAAACTGCTGAAAAATGCTGTTTTATAGAGCCTTACTTTAAAAATCGCCATTACGGGTTTCATTCTAATAAATATACAAACTGCAAAAATTATAAATCTGCAGTCCGGCAAATGCAAAAAAAAAAGAAAGGTAGTTGTAATTTCTGCATTTATATAATATTGTAGTAACCTCATTAAAATTTTGAAAATACAAAATTGCCCCCACTTCTTTTTTAAAAGTATAATATTTCCCCCGTTTGTATGAATACATTTAAAATTGCCCTAATTTTATAAATAAATAAAACATTTCCCCTCTTTTATTTATATTTTATTTATATAGTTATTAGTGTTAGCAATCATATTTATAAATAAAATAATTTCCCATTTATAATTTGAAAATTTGATCTATTATTGGCTATTACCATAGCCAATAATAGATGTTGTTGTCAATGTACAAAAAAGAAAAAAAAAAGGCCACACACGACTAATAATTGTCTGGTATCTTCAGCCTCTCATGATGCAATGTAATCCTCAGGGAACTTGAAGAAAAAAAAACAAGAGATGGAGAGCTGGTAAGATTCACTGCTTGTGAGGAGTACCCGACGCCAACTGAATGAAGGTCCAGCTGTTATGAGGAGCAGGCTACACTACTGGGGACACTAATATTTTTTATGTTATGAATGGCGAACTATTTTATTTAAAAATAAACATGGGGCAATATTTTATTAATAGAAGTGGGTGCAATATTATATTTATTCATATAAGCACGGGCAATATTATACTCATTCAAGCAGGGGCTTGTATAAGGGTGGGGGTCATTTTCGAGTCATGAAATTTGAATGGGGACATATTATTTATCTGAAACCCAGCATACAAAGCTGTAACTCACCCCCAAAGAGTCATACAGTATTGATAATAATGGCTAAGTGTTGAGGGAGGGGTGCAAATCATAGCACCATGCCCCACCCCTCCCACCTCCCTCTTAATGAATCTCCCAGAGGTCTCCATGTAAAAAATGGCAAGTATCAACTACCATGTACAGCACTATGGGGCCCAGAGGTGGGGCCCCCAAACAGCACTACTCAATTTACAAATACTAGGCCTGATTCTGCAAGGATCGTAAGTGCAAAGCTGCACGCAGGCTATAGATATGATATATGCACGCAGGCAGCTTTGCAATTGCGATCCTTGCAAATATTGTAATGCAGCAGAGGCATCACGCCTCCTGTGCATTACTTATGCGAGCTGCGTTGTCCAATGCAGCATCGATAATCTGTGTAACATCGGCCGGTTGCGGTGACCCATGGGGTCCCGCAGCCGGCCGCCGCAGTTTAGAGGAAGAGGCCAGGAAATCTCTATCAGCTGACGGAGATCCTGGCTTCTTACTTCCCCCACAACAGCGGCGGGCGACATGCCTCCATTTCGGGGAAAGGAGGGCATCGCCGCCCCCTCCCCACTCACAAATGGCAGCAGACTGTCAATCACTGCCAGTCTGCGAGCGAGTTAGCAGAACCCATTCTGCACACTCGTAGAAGGGGTCCTGCACCTGCGCAGATTCTTGAACATCGGGAATCTGCGTTCAGCCCACAGGCCCACTGTGCGCATGGTGCTGCAGGAGGGAGCGTAGCCAAACCATGTTGGGTTCATTGCTGCACTTCTTTGGCAAACCCCTGCACCAGTATTTTGTACCTGCCCCCCCTGGGCACCAATGTCATAAGAATGTTCTTCTAGTGACTCTATATAGCCATAACTATAACAGGCACCCTCTTCTGCAGCACGTTAATTGCATAGTAACAATCCAGTTCTCAATGTCTCTATTCTCCACTACAGGGCACAGAGGGCCTGATTCAGAGCCGGACGCTACTTGTGGTCGTTCGTTCTGAAAAAAGGGGTGGCTATTCAAATGAACCGTTCGCTCTTTGTGGTCTGTTCACGCCTCTATGTCTGAACGAGCGAACAAAACTTGCGGTCGTTTTTTTGGAAACTACGCCCCCTGGCCGCTCGCATCCTACGTCATGTCCGCTATTTATTAGATTAATCGAGTACATCGACCAGCGTATGAACTGCTCGCTATTCTTGTGGTTGGTTTTTCCTACCACAATCTTGCGAGCAGTTCTGACTATAAAATAACCCAGTGACGTGGTCAATGACGCTGCTGTATTAATTATGCACACCCATAAAACGCCCATTTTGACCTTTAAGCACGCCTACGTTCTGATCTCCACTCCCCGTTTCCAAGCACCTTCCCCTGTTACCACCCACATACGCCTCCTCCTGTCACTCAAAATAGCAGGCATTCGCTATTTAGCGAACAAACGATTTTCGGCCGCACTGACTGGTTCGCACATGCGTATTAAAAACCGTACGCATGCGCAGATGATCATTTGAATTCAAGGAAACTACAGCAGTCTGGTCCTGCACAGGCACAGACCCCTAAACATCTGAGATGTACGTTTAACCCTCGGATGAACGTACATCTTTGAATTAGGTCCCCAGGGCACCCTAACAGTCCTGGTTTTAAGAATATCCATGCTTGATCACAGATTTCTTGATTAGTACCGCCATCAATTTGATTTAACCATGTTTGATCAAGCATGGATATCAAGCATGAGGACCGAGTTTGGGAACCAATGCTGTAGCGTGTAGATATTCTACAGCTGGCCACAGAAAGGGTGTGATATCATCTGAAATTGGCATAGTTTGGGCAGATCATGGCATGGTTTTCAATAATTGGGGGCATGAATTATTTTATCTCAATTTTTTTCAGCTGCCAATATTGGCAAAATAATTATATTATTAGTGTAATCATTTTGTTAACATGGATATCTGACACTTGGTGGAGTCATATACCAGCTATTTGTACACAGGCCACTGCACACACAACTGCCCATTTCCCTGCTAAGGTGGAGCACATAAAATGAAAAATTATGATCATGTTAAATTTAATTTACACCTATATGATTAACTGGGTAGGAAATGTAATTTTTTAAATTCTGTAATCCATAGCACTTAATTATTGGACATAGTGGTCGCGGAATAACCTTGAACTGGCAGATAGCTCAGTATTTCACTTTTATTTTTTTAATTTCCATCTTTTATACATTACAAGGGCTCCCCCTAGTGATAAAACCTTGAGCGTGCAGATTAAAATATATACTTTCTATCAATAGATTTCATCATCATGCAGTATATTTGTTATTAGTATTATCATTTATTTATATATTGCCATTAATTATGCAGAGCTGTACAGAGAATAGTTATCATTCCCATCCGTACCTGCCCCTTTGGAGCTTCTTCCAGTATGTTCTTGGAGAGTGGAAGGAAACCCACACAAGCACTGAGAGGACATACAAACTCCACACAGGTGAGGTATTGGCTTCTGCTTGCACACGCATGAACCCCAGCATTATCATAAAGTAGTAAATCAGGCTTCCATGGCTGCCCATAACTAAAGCCACTAAGAACCAGCCCCTATATGTCACCAGTGCTCTGCTCCCTTGTCTCCTTCATCCATAACTAACTCTGAATCTGTCTGCTCTCCTATATTTTGGGTACAGGATGACTGAGGATGTGAATTGAATCCCACCTGTGGCTCCTGTTAGCCTCAGCGAATGTTGCCCAACCTGTGCCCCAGTTACCTGTCCTTCCCAGTCCTTGGTGTTAGACTATGTACTTAGGCTATTTATTTATGCTGTGACTATGTATTGTAGACTCTAATATCCTGTTACAGTGAAATATTTTCTATGTTTACCTGGTACATTTTACAATGCCTTATAAATAAAAGATAATAATAATAATAAGCTTTTTCAATCTATGCAGTAATGAGTTAAACTATAAAAAAAAAACACAGACTGTGCCGTTTGAATAATATCACCCAGAATTCATGGTTACAGTGGATTATGTTTATAGTTATAACTCTTTTATTTTGTTAATGTTTTATCTAAAATAGTTTAAAGTTGCTATAAAAAATTAAAACATCATCCTGAATATAATAAAAAAGTTTTCTGAATGTGAAATGAGGACTGAGTGGTATTCATATGGAGATTAATGAATTATCGTCACTCCAGTATGCATCCACACATATGTACTGTATACCCCCAAATGAACATAGGGTCTCATTCATCACGGATTGCAAATGCAACAGCGTACGCAGATTAGCTGATGGTGCGTACTGTGCATGCATATGCACCGCAGTGTGCGTGCGCAGGTCAGAATTGTGATCGCACTGCGACAATGTACGCAGATAAAAATCGATCGCAGAGCGAGTGATGGGGAATCAGCGTTTGGGGGGAGTGGTCGGAGAAACGAAGACATGCTGGTCCGTTTGAACGCCGTTTCCTGGGTGTGCGTAAATTAGCCACTGCGATGGCGTTCACAGCCTGAGTGCTCACTGTGTGCAACGAGAGTTGTAATTTCTGAGACAGGTCAGACCTGCTGTAATTCTGTGTGAGGGTCCGATGTTACTCGATGTTACCGATGTATACGCAGGACAGCGAGGTATTACGGATGTGAGAAAGCGACAGTGGGTGTCTCTATGCCGGGTGAGCAGTTGCAGACAGTAGTATATTTTCGCAGCAGAACTGTGTACGTAATCGCAGCTGCAATAGCGATCCGTAAAGAATCAGACCCATAATCATCACATATGTGTGTGACAGGACTCATTGTACATGTGTGCAACCTAATAGCAATGAGGCTCTGGGGGAACTGGGGGGGGTCACAAAACAGGGGACAAAGTAAAAAGACAATGCATTAACCACTGGGCTGCTCCTCCCTAATGCTCCTCCCGATGCACCTCACCTTGGGGTAGCAACGAATTAGATTCTTACGGTAATTTTTGTAGCACAGTTTAGAAAATGAAAGCTCACATTTGGATGATTTTTAAGGGGAACTCCGTCTCCACATTATACTTCTGCACAAGTTTTTATGAAGATCCAATAGTGCACAGTGCACTCTAATTACAAATCAGTGGTGATCAGTGCCCAGTGCAAAAGTCTTTTCGGACCTAAGGTCGTGCATGGATCTACCCTTGATGGCGGTGTTTGCAGATAAGCTGAAGTTTTCCTAGACAGAGTGGAGGCGCTGGGTGAAGTGAAATCATTCTTACTAGCGTACTGGTGCGCCTCATTTGTGAAGCAGGGCAGAAGTGAGATTTCCTTTAGTAGATAGAGAGATTATTGAATTGAGACAAATAGGTGAAGAAACAAACAACAATCGCTGGCTAAACAACTATGATTATAAATAAATAAAATTATAAGGTTAATATAAATAATATTAAAAGGTATTACATATCTATCTATAGATCTAAGTCAGGAAACTTTAGAATAAAAAATGAACATTTAAAACAAAAAAAACAAAAGTAACACATAAACATATATAAACAATGCATCAATTACAAATGACTGGCTGAACCTCCGATAGTGCTAATGGATGCCATTTTGAATACAGAGTCTTAATAATGTCTGTTGGTGGACCGAATACTAATATGTACAGTATGTACTGTGATAAAATATTGGGAGATGTGTGTTCCCTGACCTTTCATACAGTTTCTCCTATGTACAAGGAACCTGCATCGAAGGGCTTTAGTTGTCCTCCCTCCTGACATGATGATGTCACATCACAGTACATTCTAATAATCCAAGGGAAACGTCAGTTACTGATATAGAATACATCCCACCCTCTATGAGAGGTGGTGACTGATAACGTAAATGATCTATATTACAGAAAATTGTTGGATACATACATTAAGATCTTTAAATAAGAGGGGCTCAATGAGTTCATTGAGATATATCTCTAATATCCTGTGATGTTTTTTTATTTAATTTTTTTTTCATTATTATTATTTATTTTTTATTTTTATTATTATTATTTTTTTATATTTATTTATTTTTTCATCTGCTTTACATATATTTTTGTAGGATACACAAATATCCAGAAAATGATGCTGCAAATATGATTTTAATAGTGGTGAGAAACAACACCTATATGTTATTATTTAAATGTGCTTACATTATTTAGAGATTATCATTTAGATATGCCTACACCCAGCTGCACAATCGCTAGGATATGTAGCAGCATGTATAGATACAGTAAGTATGTAAGATGGTTTTGAGGATACGTGATAAATACTCATTAATAAAATGAATTCGCCACCTGTGTGAGGGCTTTTTAAGGACATTAGTATCTTAATGAAATATGACTTTGAAAAGGTCACGAGAACCTGGTGATGAAACCTGTTGGATGGGGCTTACCTCACTCGTTGCCATTGTCTTATGAGACCGCTGCTTGTTTGTGAATAGCGGAAAGGTACATCACATCATCCGCTACAACTCTCCCCGCAGTTGTGTCTACAGGATCTGCCTATATTTGGGATGTGTCAATGTGAGGCTGTTGATACTGGGCCTGATTCAGAGCCGCTCGTAAGCGGCCGCTCGTTCGCTATGAGCGATGTTCGCACAACTGCGCATGCGTATGGGTCGTAATGCGCATGCGCCAACCAGTCATTGCGGTCAGAAATCGTGCACTCACAAAACAGCGAGGGGCTGCTAATTTGAATGACAGAATGTACCCTTTGTGGGTGGTAACAGGGGTAGGTGCTTGAAAACGGGGGAGTGGAGATCCGAACGCAGGTGTGCCTAACGGTAAAAAGGGCGTTTAATGGGAGTGCATAATTAGTAAAGGAGCGTCATCGACCACGTCACTTGGTTGTCTTTTAGCCTGAACTGCTCGCAGTGATAGCGGTAGGAAAAACCTACCACAAGCACTGCGAGCAGTTCAGATGCCTTTCGATGTACCTGATTAATCAAATAAATACCGGAGATGACGTGTGATGCGAACGGCAAAGGGGTGTCTTTACAAAATAGCGAGCGCATTTTTCGTTCGCTCGCTCATAGAGGTGTCAACAAACCGCAATGAGCGAGCGCTCAATTTAAATAGCCGGACCCTTTTTTGGAACGACCGTCCGCAAATAGCGTCCGGCTCTGAATCAGGCCCACTGTACCTACACAGCCTCCCTTCTGGATAGTTGGTTGAGAATGCCTCATCGATACTTACTAAAGTATTGTTTTCTATGGTAAAGTGAGAGCACCAGGATAATAGTGTCTAGTAGCCAAACATGTGAATTGCTTCATCCGGATACTCCATAAGTAATTTATTGACCGCCTGGAATCAGCTGTACTGGTAACTAAACTTTGGAGGCCTCTCAATCATATCAGTATTTGGTCCACTGACATTATTAAGACTGCGTATTCGAAACGGCATCAAATAACACTATCTGAGGATAAGCCGTCATTTTTAATTGGTGCATTGAGGGTCGGACTGACCTGGCGGGGGGAGGGGTAAATCCTTGGTGGGTCCCACTGCTTGGGAGCTCCACCTAATGTCATTGGGGGCAGTGCCAATACAGGGGCAGGCTGGTGACTGTTCCCTATAAGACTGCCTTGGCGGTCTTTGTGTACATACAGCTGCTGCACAGTGCCCTGTAATACTGAGGAGATTCCTGTTCAGTGCAGAAACTCCTCAGCAGTATCTACTGAGCTCTGATTGGCTGAGTGACACATCACGATGGTCGCAATGGTTATTCCGGCCTGCAACGCCGGTCGCAGTGCTGGGATCGCAAATGCAGCAAGGAGGCGTCTGACACCTCCTTCTGCATTTGCAACTGAGATGGACGGATTTGCACAATTGCTTGTGTGCGGCTCTGCAAATCCGTCCATCTCTGAATGAGGCCCATAGTCCATTGTGACTTCACCAAATACTTTCTAAGAATCAAATATCTATATGTGTAGTGTAAGGATTGGCCTGTATTATGCAATTAGCCATATAACTGGTTTGGCATTTCCAACTAGGCTTTTGTACTGTATGATTCACCTTTAATCTTGTGGATTAAGTGTAATTGTCCAGTGTTTCTTGACTGTGCATAGATCCTAATGTGTATTGGATGAAATATAAATATGTACAGTGGACTGTAAGGGCGCCTTGCGGAACGATTTGGGAAACCTCTGCTACACAGATGTGTCCTTACATATATTTGTTGCAGTCGCACTAAAAAGCCTATTTCAGAGCGGTAGGTTCCTTAAAACTCTGCTAGCGTCAGGCGTCTTTTTCACGTCTTGTTTTGCTGAAAATGCGTCTAATCAGATGCGACTAGGATGCACAAACAGACTGTGCTGATTCATTTGATATGCGATGCTTGTATATCTGAGTGCGACTGAGTCTCTGAATCTGTATACGCAGTGCTACAATGTAGGGGCCGAAGCTTTTTCATTCAAAGTTCCGTTGTGCTTCATATACAGATTCAGGTGCGCACAGATACACAAGAGTCACATATAAAATATATCAATAGCTGCAATTGTCGGACTGTTCATACATTGCCCTGCACATCTTGTAGATAGCAGCGCAGAGTGCCCCTGTCATTTAACACCGGACCCCTCAATAATACATTGGGGATAAAGCGGTATCAGCGCACATAACGTGTGCTGATACCACTTCTTCCCCATATCGCCCCTTTATACATCTCCCCCTTTATCTCTCTCCACTGTATCTCTCTCCAAGCTTTGATAAATCTCCCCCATTGTCCCTTATTGATGTTTACCCTGCATGAACTTCCATGTTTTTAATAGTGTACAGGCTTACCTTAGCTTCTCCCCGACTCTCAGACAGGTCATAGGTGTGCCTGGAAAACATGGCAGTGTATGAGTGACAAAGTGTACATTGTGGTCACACAGCGACAATGTCTGGTGCAAAGAGGATTCTGGGAACAATTTAATATCACATTTTCTAAATTCTGCAATAATAGTAGCTACAATTATTAATTGTATAAAACTTGTAACTTTAGTACGTATAATAATATAGAAGTTTATCTTTGTAGCTCTTTAATGCTATTTTTTTCTCTACACAAAGCAGCTTTTGCAGTATCCAAGGGCAACACATAATAAATACCTCTGCCTGAATGATATAAAAGGGAAAACAGAGGATAGAAAGATAAAGCAAAAGTTTTAGTAAAGCCTGCAATATGGACTGCACATCGTTCATGTTCTCAATGCGCACTTCATGGGTTGTGTTTTCATTAGATGAACAGTTTATATGATGTGTAAACACTCTTTCTTCTCCCAGAACCGTAGGGACCTGATGCAGACTGGAACCTGAATCGCCTGTAGATGCTCCTGCATTGTGAGCACATAACCCATATTCCTTGGCACGCAGCGTTGTAAGCATTGTTGCAGTGCACCCAGTGAGAGCTCTGACCAGCCCGGATATGGGGGGAGGGGGGGATAAGGGAGGTGTTGCCATGCCCCCTCAATAATAGAACCTGAACAAACTACTATGCCATGCCGCACGCTCAGCACAGAGGGACGGCTCCAAGTAAGGGGGATCTGTAACACTTCTCCTCTTTGCCCACTACCGCTGCCCACTCCTGTATAGCAGCACAGCCGCAGCAACACATTGGACAGTAAGAGGATGCAGCAGCATTTTCCACTCTCTCACTTACCCTATGTGCCACTGCGGCTGCGCTGCTATACAGGAGCCGCCAGCAGTAGTGGGCAGAGCAGTGGGGGAGGTCACTGAACAGGGCTCCTCCATCCGGCTTGGGTAAATTGTACCTGCTCACACACCCCCTCAGAGCACCCTATCTATACACTTGGGGGTCTGTTTATCAAGCAGTGAAAAGTGTGGATAAGTGAACCAGTGGAGAAGTTGCCCATAGCAACCAATCAGCTTTCAAGTAGCATTTATCAAGTACAGTTTATAAAATAATAGGTAGGAGCTGATTGGTTGCTATGGGCAACTTCTCCACTGGTCCTCTTCTCCATGCTTTTCACTGCTTGATAAACAGACCCCTTATTTTGCTGCATCTCATCATCATCAGTGCAGCCCTGTACTAATCTATACAAGGCCTGTATACAAGTGTATTTACACTTCCGTACAACTCTGCATAGCCTGCAAATCCTTCAACATCTCCTCATTGAACTTTGACTGTTTCAGCCGTGTCACCCACTCAGCCCCATTTCCACCAAGACGCCTCCACTCCTCAAAACCTACACAGTTGTGATTTTTCTATAGTACAGGAAGAGGAAAGTACATGATTGTGCACAGCTCCTTTCAGTGACTGTAAGGAGAATATGTACTTAATGGCAGCAGGAATAAAAGAGGTACAAGGGACATTGGTTTTGTCCATTCTCCATCCACACAGCCAATGCCAGAGGAGGCACAAGGTGATCACTGTCTGCAGTAACTGCATAGGAGCATAACACATGGAGGCAGCTGGGATGGAGGAAGGGCAGGGAGTTCAGCAGACTTGGGGACTCATTTACTAACGAGTTTTATCACCAAAACGAGTGATAAATGTCACTGTGTATGATAAATGGTGCTCCAGCCAATCAGCTCCCAACTATCATCTTTTAGAAAAATAACAGTTGGGAGGTGATTGGCTGGAGCACATTTATCACTCGTTTTGGTGATATAACTCGTTAGTAAATGGGGTCTATTTACTAAGATCTGTTAGGAGAAAAAGTGAACGGTGATAGCCAATCAGCTCCTAACTGCCATCTCACAGGCTGTGTTTGAAAAATGACAGTTAGGAGCTGATTGGCTGGTACCTTATCACTGTTCACTTTATCTCCTAACACAGCTTAGTAAATAGACCCCCAATTGGAGTGAGGTTAGAAGAACCTTTCCTCATCTGACACTGCAAGAAATCTCACCTGATGATAGGAGCAGCCCTGGTTCAAGTGCTTGTTAATCATCATAAGATATTTTTTATATCCACCTTCCATCCACTTTAGTCTAAGGTCCTGCCCCTGGAACCCTCATCATTTGTTCAATCCAGCAGTGCCCAAAACACATAATTATTGAGAAACGTGCACAATTATATTTACATTATATCTGAGTGTCAGTGGGTCTAATGCAAGGCTAGTGATGATAGCCACTGGGGAATCGGTATGATTCCCACAGCGGCATCCTGGCAGAGGAGGAAATCCTGATCGTCCAAGGTAAGTGTTCTCTAACCTAATTCTACCCCCTAACCCTCCCTTAGGGGTGCCTAACCCTAACCTTAAGCCCCCAGTGTCTAACCCTAGTCCCCCCTCTAAGTGCCTAAACCTAACCCCTCCGTCCCCGCCGCCTAAACTTAAGACCCCCGGGAGGGTGCCTAACCCTAAGTCCCTCCCGGGGGTGCCTAACACTAACCCCCCTTCCCCAAACCTAAATCTAACCCCCCCAGGGGGGGGTGCCTAACCCTCCCACCCCACGGCTGTCCGCGCTCGGCATCACTTCGATCGTGATGCTGGGCGCCAGTCTCCCGGCGTCGGTAAAATGACAGGCGTCTAGATTTAGACGCCTGTCATTTAACCCTCGCCGGGATTAAGCAGTCGGGAAGCCAGCTGTCGGGATTAGGTCCGCCGGCTTCCCAACTGCATTCCGCCACTGGTTCCTCATCGTTTGCCCATGGTGCTCTTCCAATCAAAAAGTACAGAGACCCTTATTATTTAACCCCTTCTATAGAAGTACAGGAGGAGGTGATATTGGAGACAATAATGAGGGTGATTTAAATGCCCAGTAAATCAGAGTTATATTCCACCAAGCTGTGAAATATATTTACAGTATTTGTCATATTTCTTTACATTACACAGAATAATGAACTATCGTTATCCCAGCAATAACCATCATTCAATTGTTTACTCGCACCCACAGCTCCTGCCTAATGTGACAGGGCTATTTTCAACTGTGTGTGCTACGAGCGCCCATTATTTCTCCTCCCACCCTCCTAAAGTGGCGAGCAGAAATCCGCCCAACGTCTGGGTTGTGGGCACCCAAACTGCCATTTGGGCAGCGCGCCCAGTAGTTTTCACAGATTTAGCTGATGTACGCGGCTAATCCTGGTGTATTTGGGAGCTACATGTGCGATAAGTAATGGGCGCGGCAGCACTCGTGTAAAGCGGGATAACCATTGAATATTGCCTGTCACTTTAGAAGGGAGCTGCAGGTGCAGGTACACAGTTGAATTCCCTCCTAAAATGCTGTTTAAAACATCAATCTTTGTAATGGTAAACCAGAAGCTGAATTTATAAACTATCAGCGGAACGTCGTACTTCTGCGGAACCTCCACCATAAAACACAACCTACGGAATATTTAGCAGCAATTTTTCATTTTTCTACTTGACTCCTTTTTTGTTATCAAATGCAATAAAATAATTATAGGATACTAATCCCACTTATCTTGTTGATCACTTGTGAATTAAAAACCCTGAATATTCCTCATGGGTCCCCACTCCGTCTACATTTGTTACTTCTAAACCAGGGGTCAGGGAACATTTTTACCTTTTACCCCAAAATATATTTAGATACGCCGAGTTTACCCCCTTGATTTGAAAGGAAGGAAATTATATAGTAGTGCCCCCATAGTTATGCCCCTGTAGTAGTGCCCCCATATAATGCCCCTGTAGTAGTGCCCCCATATAATACCCCTGTAGTAGTGCCCCCATATAATGCCCCTGTAGTGCCGCTTGTACAAAAAAAAACACTTACCTTAATCCCCGCTCCTGCATCCGCCGCCGTCCTGTCCGACCGGCTGCTCCTCGGAACTACGGGAGAGACGTCATGACGTCTCTCCCATAATGCGCATGGAGAGAGCCTGAAGCTGGAGTTCAGAAGAGAACTCCAGCCTCCGGCTAACGCGGCGCTGCAGGGAAGGAGCCGGGCGCCCGCTGGTAATAACATCTCAGCAGGCGTCCGACGGAGAGCCTGCCTGCGCACAGCCGGGCATGCATATGAATCATTCTATATTATAGAATGATTCATATGCATGCCCGGCTGTCCGTCCATTACCCCCAGGAATTTCATTTTTACCCCATGTGGGGTAATTTACCCCTGTTCTAAACACTCACTGAAACATTCATATAATCCTTTATTTTGGATTCTGAACCTCATTTGAGTTACAGTTTTCACTGGAACATACAGCGAGTCCTGACCCGGAGTGCAAGGTGCAGTATTCAGCAAGCACCATACTCCTGGTATTTAGCAATAGACAACAAAAATATTCCCCCAGTTTTATTGCCATATATACCATACAGTACAACCTATTAAAGTTCTCCACCCAATTTATATTATTATCTTAATGTGTTAATTTACATCCATTTGTGTTGACTCCAGTGCCAGTTGCTGAGAGCACTTTAATATACCGTACATACCCCCAAGCATTTAGCTGCATCACAGCTGTCATTCATGGAGACAGAAAATTTGAAAGGGCCAAGGTAAGAAATAGAGGGCCTGATTCAGACCCACTTGCTAGGATGCGTTCGCACGCAGCCAGTCGATGTTTGCAATCTGCGCATGCGTACGCATCACAGTGTGCGACGGCAAACCAGTGCGAGTGATCGGGAAGCGTTCGCTCGCTGCGCATAGACAGCCCAGCAGAATGAGTGACAGGAGAAGCCGTTTGTGGGTGGTGACAGGGGCTGGCCGGTAGAAACGGGGGAGTGGTGGTGCGAAAGCAGGCGTGCCTGAGCGTCTGGATGCCGTATCAGCGGTGTGCATAATTAAGAGGCAGCGGCATAGTACACGTCGCCTGGCTGAATTTTACACTGAACCGCTCGCAGTGCTTGCAGTAGGGTATGGTCGACCACAAGTGCTGCGTATGCTTCCAATGGTACTCGATGTTACCGATGGGTGCACACACTTCCTGGAGATGACGTGCGCATGTGGGCGTCTTAAGACAGGCTGGTGGGCATCTGTATACGTAGAGCAATCGCACGCCAAAATATAGTGGGGGTGCTAATGCCTTGCAATGCGATCGCCTGCCTTACCGAATTTGCATACACATCTAGCGAGCAGGTCCGAATCGAGCCCAGTATTCCAAGGGTAAATTTACTAAGGTGAGAGTTTTTAGAAGTGAGTTTTAGAAGAGATGTTGCCCATAGCAACCAATCAGATTCTAGCTATTATGTTCTCGAAGCTGCTAGTTAAATGTAAGAATCTGATTGGTTGCAACATCTCTTCTAAACTCACTTCTAAAAACTTTCACTTTAGTAAATTTACCCCCAACACTCAAGGGGGTAAATTAACTAAAGGTCGATTTTAATCGATTAAAATTGTGTTTCAGAGGCTAAATTTACTAACACATAAAAAAATTGTCTATTAATAAATGTGCGTCTATTAATAAAAAAAACGAAGGGGGAACACGGGAGCCTCTGTTATATCTGTATACTTCGGGGCTGATTCAGCAGAGGACGCAATGGCGATATTATCATAGAACAAGCGAATGTTTGCTATTGCGCATGCGCGAACACTGAACGTGCAGCTATTGCGTTGTGATTACTCTCGTACATATAAACCACTTGCAAAGTGAGTGACAGGTAATCAGCATTTGGCGGTTGCAACTGGAGTGCGGTGGATAGAAAAACTCAGAGGTGTCTGACCATTTATACACTGCTTCATGGACGTGCATAAATTAGCCATTGTGTTTTCCAGCGCAGAGCTCTCTACGTATCATAAGAGCTGACGTGTTTGCGTCGATGTTACCGATGTTTATGCCGTTGCGAGTTGTGGGACGGATATGAGAAGGCAGCAGCGGGCGTCCCTATGTCCGACTGTGCTTTGGAAGGCATTAGTATATTTTAGCAACTGCAATCCGTAAGAGATCGCAGTTGTGAATGCATTAGCGTCCTCTGCTGAATCAGCCCTACATGCATGTACAGCATTTGTTACTGTGCAATTCTGCAGCATCGCACCTGACCTAATTCTGGGGAGGCATGTGTTTTGCTGTACGGGAAACAGCCGACCTGACTACCCTTTTGCAGTGTAATTGTATGGTTGAAGAAAATACCCCTGTGTTTTAAAGGTATGAAGTGTTTGACCGATACAACTGTAATTGCCAAACACCAGTCACTGAGCAGGTTATACGGGTTACCTCTTCTCTTCAAAATGCACGGTTGTATAATCTTATTCTGTTTCCAGTGCAAACAACATATCTCCTGAGACCTTAGTTCAGGAGTGGCAAAGCTTCTAGGATCTACTTGTTGTACTGTCTGTGTATATCCATCTGCCAGGAGATTTATTAGGCCTAAAGCAACTTGTTGATATTTTATTAAAGCTCTCTGGGAGATGCTGGACACCAGATGCAGGTGGGGGGGAACGGCTCGGTGAATCATGTTATCACAACGTCACCCTCTGATGCCACCTCCCCACGTACCCGCAAATTCCTCGTTCAAAATCTCCCCATTCTGCCCACTTCACTAGGAAGTGGGCGGGATGCGGGAGATCTGCCTACTCTTTCGGGGGTGCGGGGGACTGCCCGAAAAATCAGGAGCCTTCCGCGGCTTCCAGGAGAGTAGGCATGTATGGTGTAGTCACATTACTTGCCATTTCCTTTTGAACTACTGCAGGAACGAAAATGATCCATTTTATTTTAAAGGGTTAAATAACCATGCCCGCCAAGAGCCGCCGCCGGTCCAGGTACTGATGGGGACGTGGTCTAATTGTGGGAGGCGTGGCCACACCCCTTAGGAAAATAAGTACTGTTTGAGGCGTCGCTACACGCATCGGAAGGGAGGGCACTCAGTGCCGCTACACACATGGGAAGGGAGGGCACTCAGCGTCGCTACACGCATGGGAAGGGAGGGCTCTCAGCACTGCTACACACATGGGAAGGGAGGGCTCTCAGTGCCGCTACATGCATGGGAAGGGAGGGCACTCAGCGCCGCTACACGCATTGGAAGGGAGGGCACTCAGCGCTGTTACAAGCATGGGAAGGGAGTGCACTCAGCGTCGCTACACGCATGGGAAGGGAGGGCACTCAGTGCCGCTACACGCATGGGAAGGGAGTGCACTGAGTGCCGCTACACACATGGGAAGGGATTGCACTCAGCGCTGCTACACGCATGGGAAGGGAGGGCACTCAGTGCCGCTACACGCATGGGAAGGGAGGGCACTCAGCGTCGCTACACGCATGGGAAGGGAGGGCACTCAGTGCCGCTGCAAGCATGGGAAGGGAGGGCACTGAGTGCCGCTACACACATGGGAAGGAAGGGCACTCAGTGCAGCTACACGCATGGGAAGGGAGGACACTGAGTGCCGCTACACGCATGGGAAGGGAGGGCACTCAGCGCCGCTACACGCATGGGAAGGGAGGGCACTGAGTGCCGCTACACACATGGGAAGGAAGGGCACTCAGTGCCGCTACACGCATGGGAAGGGAGGACACTGAGTGCCTCTACACACATGGGAAGGAAGGGCACTCAGAGCCGCTACACGCATGGGAAGGGAGGGCACTCAGTGCCGCTACACGCATGGGAAGGGAGGGCACTCAGCGCCACTACACGCATGGGAAGGGAGGGCACTCAGTGCCGCTACACGCATGGGAAGGGAGGGCACTCAGTGCCGCTACACGCATGGGAAGGGAGGACACTGAGTGCCGCTACACACATGGGAAGGGAGGGCACTCAGCGCTGCTACACGCATGGGAAGGGAGGGCACTCAGTGCCGCTACACGCATGGGAAGGGAGGGCACTCAGCGTCGCTACACGCATGGGAAGGGAGGGCACTCAGTGCCGCTGCAAGCATGGGAAGGGAGGGCACTGAGTGCCGCTACACACATGGGAAGGGAGGGCACTCAGTGCCACTGCACGCATGGGAAGGGAGGGCACTCAGTGCCGCTACACGCATGGGAAGGGAGGGCACTCAATGCCGCTACACGCATGGGAAGGGAGGGCACTCAGTGCCGCTACACGCATGGGAAGGGAGGGCACTCAGTGCCGCTACACGCATGGGAAGGGAGGACACTGAGTGCCGCTACACGCATGGGAAGGGAGGGCACTCAGCGCTGCTACACGCATGGGAAGGGAGGGCACTCAGTGCCGCTACACGCATGGGAAGGGAGGGCACTCAGTGCCGCTACACGCATGGGAAGGGAGGACACTGAGTGCCGCTACACGCATGGGAAGGGAGGGCACTCAGCGCCGCTACACGCATGGGAAGGGAGGGCACTCAGTGCCGCTACACGCATGGGAAGGGGTTCAGCATTGCACTATGTGCAATTCCTGAATCCGGTCCACTGTCCAATGCATGTATACGCTATCACAGATTACTGTTTTGCAGCTGGATACATATTGATGCATCAGTGTTGGATTGTCGCAATTCCCCGATCCCCAGGATCAGGTTCAGCAAATCAGTCATTTTTAACATGAAGAATTTCCCATATTCCCCGATGGATTGGTGAACATAGATGGCCACTGATTGGCGTTTGGTGCCCAGCTCTAAATAAGCCCAAGAATCTACATATATATTGCCAGATTGACAAAAATTATGTTTAGAGCAAACTATATTTTAGACCATATTGTAAACATTAAATCCATGATGGTTTAAATATTCAATTGAAAAGTGGTCATTGCGATCTTTAAAACTACAAAACAAGATCATCTTTCATTTTCGATAAACATATTCAATACTACATCATTAAAACCTATGTTACTGCTAAAGACTACAATGGTTATAAATTCCTATGATAGCAAAAATGTGATTGTTAAGTACACTACTACTACTCTTATACATTGTGGTTTCTTAGTAGTCAATGATACATAAAGATTGTTCTCGTCTATCCCCATTGTGTAACCTAAATTTCTGCATATTTTTCTCTAACTCCTTTATAAAGTTTGTCATGAATACTCAAATTTACATAAAAAAACAGCTTGTGTCCAATGTTGTCACTTCTTATTCCTGCATACGGATTCGGGAAAATGCAGCTAAGATGTTTCTCTGCATGAACTTAGGGCCTGATACACAGATGTACGCTAAAGCAATCGCATCTGCATACTCTCACAGAACGCGGCTGTGTAAATATGCTAATGTTTCCAAAGCTTACCCGAGCATAGGGACGCCCACTGCTGCCTTCTCATATCCATCCGATGTCACGCACCAGCGCAAACATCGGGAACATCGATGCAGAGCGGACAGCCATGCAGCATATGCGGCAAGTCTGACCTGTCTCAGCACAGCGTCTCTCCTGACACGCAGAGAGCTTTCATGCAGCAAAGGAGATCGCAAAAGCTAATTTATGTACACCAATGGAATGGTGTTTAAACGGTCAGACACACCTGCATTTGCCTAACCCCCCACCCCGTTATCTCCCCCAAATGCTGACTACCTGTCATTCACTTTGCAAATGGATCCTCTATATGGGCATAATCACAAAACAATTACTGTGCATGTGCAGTGCGGCTAACACGCATGCGCAATGGCAAACAATCGCTCAATCTGCGTAAATATCGGCATTCTGTCCATCTCTGAATCAGACCATTGGTACCCAAAAATATATCTGGTGGCGTCAACACTTTGCTGGTGCAATTGCGGACGGGACGGCACTCTGCTCCACAATTTTATTGGCCCCCAACATAAAATCGTTCCGACGCCCCTGGTTGAGAGGTATGTTTTACTGAGGGCTCTACAGAATATTGGGGAATAAGTAATACATTATAGGAACAATCAGACACTTTACAGAACACACACATCAAGTGTCAGATGGTTCATCCTAGAAGAAACTGAAAGCACATTGTAAGAATCTGCTCTTCAGCAGAGGGTGGCTCACTGGTAAACACCTGGCTCCTGGCAACAATAGACTGTAAGCTCTTCTGGGGTAGGGGCTAACTGTACAGTGCTCCGTAATATGTTGGTGTTATCATAATAATGATGATAATATTATGACTAATAACGTTAATGATGAAGAACTCCAGGTGCTCTCTGTGAATTACACAACTAGCTGTTATATTACAATGTTGCCATTTCATCACTGTTTGTTTCACTTACATGTTTCTTTTGGCACCATATTTTGTTGCCTATTACTTTGCTTCTCTGTATTCTTATTTACAATTAATGTTAGCTATTATTTCCCTTGCTCATGATTTAGCCCATGATCTCCTCTACATTGTGGGACGTATATTGAAATCTTCTTTGACCGTTCTGAACTATAAATAGTGTGATATTATACTTTTGACATATGCATATACATGCAAAAGTTCAGGGATTCTCCCTGATTATCAGGAAGACTCCCTGAAACAGTAGTGAGTCCCTGCATAGTCCAGCAATCTCGCTGAGGCTTGAGAGGATGGACACAATGGGAATAAGAATCCAAGTCATGTTTGAGGCTGGAAAGAAGATGCAGAGTTTTAGATTATTCATTAAACAGCCCGTCTAATCACTCCATCCATGCCGTGGCACGACTCGGTAGCACAGAGTGTCTTTTCTTGCAACTTTTTCTCTTAAAATGTGTTTTATTTGCAAAGTGATGTAAATAGGATGCACAAGCAGCTTATACTGAGTAATACGATATGCGGCATGCCTATTTTGTAAGTGTTCACTAATAAAATAAATGAATAGCGCTGTGGAATTCAATTAACTGCAAATGTGCCCATATAAACACAAATGACACACAATTTATTGTGCACACAACCATACATTAATCACTAAAAATATATACTGTATATAAGTACATGAATCTTGCCTTATATGAACAGGGTACTGTACTGTAGAAGTCCTTCAAAGCACTAACGCGTTTCTTCCCATTAGAGTTTTCTTCAGAGGGGTTTATATAAGGCAAGATTCATGTACCGACCCCGCTGCTAAGTGCCATGAGCCGCCTGCTGCTTTATCTGTTACACGTTCCCTCTGCAGTGAGGAGGAGATTAAAGGACTGTGAAGCCGAGAAGCACTCCACACCAGTCCTACACTGGAGACGCCGCTGATCTAATAGCGGACAGCGGGTGCCGGCATTTGGATCAGGTCCGATGTTATACAAGAGACGCTGCTTCTAAGCATTAAAGGCAGTGATTGAAAGTGGCAGCTACACAAGCAGAAGTCAGAGGTTTGTTTTTTATTATATCTTAAAGTTGAACTGCACTATCCTGGTACAGAAATGAGTTGTCATAATACTCTTTTCCATGGTGAATATATATTATTATTTGTCACACAGTGAGCATATGGAACTGGCTAGATAACTCACCATCCGATTTTTATCAAAGAACTGATACCTACAGCTGGACGCGGCTGTTAGTTTGGGTATGGGAGATCGGCAGTCGAGATGCCGGCTGTCAGAAGACCGACAGTGGCATCCCGATGCTCAGAATCCTGACAGGGGCTAGGTAAGTATCCTAACTCTCTCCCCTTCACCCCCTAAACCTTCCCTTCCAGCATCCTAACCCTCCCTACCCCACACCCTAACCCTCCCAGCTAGTGGCTAAACCTAATGCTCCTCCTTATTGCCTAAACCTATCCCTCCCCCTTAGTGCCTAAACCTAACCCTCCCCCTTATTGCCTAAACCTAACCCTCTCCCTTATTGCCTAAACCTAACCCTCCCCCTTATTGCCTAAACATAACTCTCCCCCTTAGTGCCTAAACCTAACCCTCCCCTCTTAGTGCCTAGCCCTAACCTCCCCCAAGGTGGTGCCTATCCCTAAACTCCCCTGTCCGCAGCCTAAACTTTTGATTTGAGATGCCGGTTGTTGACATTTCGGCATCGGCATCTTAACTGATGTCTGGATTCTGGCGCCGGTTTTCTGGTCGCGGGTCGGGATTCCGACCGCCGGCTTTCCGTTTGTAGGTAAATTGACTACATCCTGTTAGGTTATGTACTTAACCATTCACATTAACTTTTATTAGAACTGGAGATTTAGATGTTTTATATGTTTTACAGCTTAGAAATCATTGATGCACCTGTTGATACTTCTTTATTTTTCAGTTTACTGATAGGATTTAATTGTTGTATCACAGTCATTTTAGCATTTGTATATGTATTTTTTATATATATTTTTTACTGATTATGTATGTTTGTGTGCATAATAAATTGTGTGTATTTTGTGTTTATTTGGACACATTTGCAGTTTATTGAATTTCCACAGCGCTGTTCATTTATTTTATTTGTGTTCTCTTTTTGGCTAGCAACCATTCTGAACAGCTGCGAGGAGTGATACATATTAAGAAACATTTGAGATTTTATGTTATTCACTCTCTATTAAGTGCCTGACGCTACTATTTCTTGCTATATTCTGTGTGTGACTGCGGCTGTATCTGCATGCGAAATGCTACATTACTCTGTCACAGCCGGTGGCACTGTAACGTAGCATTTTGCATGCAGATATAACCGCAGTCACACATAGAATATAGGCAAGGCACATCATTTTGATCAGCAAAAGCTGCCTGTGCGTCCTATTCGTATCGCTTTACGAATAAGACAAATTTTAAGTGATAAAGTCACACGAAAAGATGTTTGGTACTGCCAAGTCGCACGGCGCTCACGCAATATGTGTAATGCGACATGTAGTGCACGGAGGATAGATGTATGTGGACACATCTGAACGTAACTCATGAGTTACATCGAACTGGGCATCAGGCACCAAAATCTCTATTCTTAAAGGCTACAATCTGTGGGTCTGATTCAGAGATGTACGCTAATTCTGCCGCTGCTGCAAATTTAACGCAGCAGCTCTGCGAAAATAGCAAATGCTTGGATTTGCATTGAGACGACCATCGGCAACTTGGCAAACCCAAGTGACTGCATAGAAAGACGCAGCATAAAGTCACAGATCAGTCCATAAACCGTCCTTCTGAGTAACCCTATGGGTGTGCAGAATTGCCGCAGAAAATGAGATGCCGGAGCCATGTTTACTGCGTGTGGAAATGCAGCCGTAGTCTGAGACACTTCCCGAAAACGGTCGCAACACGCCTGCATTTGACTCGCCACACTCCATTGCCGCCCACAAGCGGTCCCTGTCTGTTGTGAATAAATCCTCATTTCGAGTGACAATGGAAATGAAACTTTAAGCGTGCGCTGATAACTGATAATCGCTCAGTGGCGTAAACATCAGCAATGCGACCATCTTTGAATCAGGTCCTTTATCCTTCAACCCCCTGTGGAGAACATAAAATGAAAAGTGTTCCACAGAATGATTTGTACAGCCTGTATTTTATACTCCGTGTTCATATGCCTCCTTATACTTCTTATCTCTATAAATAAATCTCAGTCTACCATCTTAACTGAGCTCTTCCTCTGACCCTTAGGGGTCTATTTACTAAGCAGTGTTAGGAGACAGAGTGATAAGAAAGTGATAAGGTACCAGCCAATCAGCTCCCAACTGTCATCTCACAGGCTGTGTTTGAAAAATGACAGTTAGGAGCTGATTGGCTGGCACCTTATCACTTTTCACTCTGTCTCCTAACACTGCTTAGTAAATAGACCCCTTAATCACTTATGCTGGGTACACATTAGCTGATGTGTACCCAGTGCGATCTCTAGTGCGGCGGGTCCCGGCAGGGTGGCATCATCGGCAAATACGTACACACCTGCTGATGCCGGGAGCGACAGCGGGGGCCATGCTGCATTTGGCAGCATGGCCCCTGCTGACGATATTGCCTGTTGGACCTGCATGCAGGTCTGACGGGCGATGACGATGCGTGGGAGCGCACATCTTCAGCGACATAGCGATAACACACTGCCCGATATGGACAAAATGTTGTCCCATCCGCCGGATTGGACGACAAATCGTCTAGTGTGTACCAGCCTTTAGTTCCCTGTTCTGCACTCACTCCAGTTCCAGGAAATTAGGCAATCAAATCTGATCTGAATATGCCAGGTGAAGCCCGATTAATGCCTTGTAATGGGACGGAATTCCTCACATGAATCTATGCTCCTGTGCTGCATATATAATATCCTGCCGCCTCTTTATGCAGCACATTGGCATTACATGCTATTGCTAATAATTTACAATTATACCTAGATAATGCTGTAATCATTTGGAATGAGATCCTTTTCTAACACAGATGGACCCAGTAGCATTTCATTCCATAGGTGTAAACTGATATTATATACTAGCCTGCAGCCAATCAGAATATAGATTCTGCAATACAATCTGGGCCACCATCAGCATCCCAACATTTATTGAGGTGTCGCCAGGGAAATGGACAACAGCGGGACAGATCCGGCCACTAGCTGGCCTGGCCTTGCAACGGCTGTCCCAGCTAGTCTTATAGTGGACTAGCCATAGGAGGTCCAAACCCAAACCAAGCTGCCACCTGATGCCATGGAAGACCAAGAGACTTGCTCTGTAGCATGTATTGTTTTATCTCATTACTGTTGGGAGTGGCAAGCAGGGTGGGCTGGGTGATGCTGCTTATGTGTGTGGGAGGGTTAATATTATGTGAGGTATGTCTGGTGGGGGAGGGGAGGGGGGTTAATATTATGTGAGGTATGTCTGGTGGGGGAGGGGAGGGGGGTTAATATTATGTGAGGTATGTCTGGTGGGGGAGGGGAGGGGGGTTAATATTATGTGAGGTATGTCTGGTGGGGGAGGGGAGGGGGGTTAATGTTATGTGGGGACTGGTGAATTTATTTCCTCTCCCCTTCCAGGACAGAACGCACCCTCATCTCACTTTGCTACTAACAGAAGCAGAAAGGGCCATTTTTGTAAGCATGAAATGGTGAAAGTGCAGTAAAAGGGGCATATTTCTGAATTTGTTTTTGCAGGAAATCCCCTGAAAACATCCATTTTGAGTGGATACCCACAAAATATTAAGCATCTGCAAGGTGTATGAATGGGGATCTGTGGGCATGGTAAGTATTACCCTCCCTTAGGGGTGCCTAACCCTAATACCCCCTCTAAGTGCCTAAACCTAACCCCCCTTCCCCGCTGCCTAAACCTAAGTCTCCCGGGGGGTGCCTAACCCTAACTTCCCCTCGGGGGTGCCTAACCCTAACCCTCCCTTCCCCTAGCCTAACCCTAACCCTCCAGGGGGGTGCCTAACCCTAACCTCCCCCCGGTGGTGCCTAACCCTCCCTTCCCCTAGCCTAACCCTAACCCTCCCGGGGGGGTGCCTAGCCCTAAGTCCACCCGGGAGCCCTAAACCTATCGCGGCTGCCCGCGCCTGGCCTACCTTCGTTCGGTATGCCTGGCGTCGGTCTTCCAGCGTCTGGTTAATGACAGGCGTCGAGTTTTCGATGCCTGTCATTAGTACCACGCTGGGATTAGAGTGTCTGGAAGCCGGCGGTCGGGATTTAGACGATCGGCTTCCGGACTACATCCCATCTGCAGCATAGAGCTCTGATATCTGCTGCGGTTCTTTCATATCCAACCACAAAAGCAGCCCCATAGGTTTCTAAGGAGTCAGCTAAACTGTCAAATTTACCAAGCATTCCGGGGCTTGGCCCCCATTCAGATGGCGTTAGCCCATAGTAGTCCGCCAGCCCTTACTGGCACATGCCCAGCCTGATAGTCATGTGTGTGCAGTGCGTTTGCTGGGTCCAAACCAGTGGCTATCACTTTGCTTCTAACCCTTTGCCTGTCCTGTCCCGGCACCATAAATTTGGTAATATTCATTTTCACATTGTGAGTTGGGGCGTAACTGTCATATCAAATCCATATTCAAAATGCGGATTGTGATAAATGTCCCAAAATTAGGCATTGTGTTGGTACAGGTATGTGCCCTTTTACAAGAAATGTGCTGGGTTTTGTGTCAAATGCATGAAGTTAGCATATGAAAATGACAGTGTCTGCAGGGATGTAGCATATACCTTGTCCTAATGACAAGAACTGGGACGATTGGGCCATTGCAAACTGAACATGGGTCAGGAACAAATGTGCCTCATAACATCCACACGCAAAATAAAAGAGATATCAAAATGATATTATGGTTACGGTTGGACATTGTCTGGTTTGCAGGTTGACACGGAGCATCTTTTCTTGTTCTTTAAAGGAGAGGGGGGATGGAGGGTGGTCTAGTGTTAGGCATTCCTGCTTTGTAGTTTAATTTATTCATCCAGTGACCTGATTGGAGTATTTCCTGATCTAAAAGTTGCCAGTCAGCCCCTGAACTTGGTGAGCTGGTTGTCCCAGGACTGTCAACATCATAGGATCGACTTGCATCCTACACTGGGGCGACTTGTTCAGCAAAGTACATCCCACCACTGTTCGCTCCACTGGCTGCACTGCAATAAATGTGATGCGGCCAAACGATTCTCTCCCCTTACCATATTTATATTTTGCTCAAATAAATCTAGAAAAATACCTTCTGTTTTTTGGGGAACCGTCTGTATTTTTGGTATATAATTGTTTTTCACGACTCTGAAAAAATAAGGAATAAAAATGACATATATCTACTTTAGTTGAAATAAAAAACAAAAACTGAAGTAACTTTTCAAAATCTAAACACATTACAAGTCACTATAATCATCGCATAAACTATATAGAATAGAGAGAATATATTGTTGTGTTTTATATTCACACTATAACAATAAAAGGAAAAAGAGTATTATTATGCTTAGTGAACATTAATAAGATAAAATTACTACATGCAGAACAATCATATGTTCATGAGGATGGAGGAAACCTCCAGCAGTCTCTGGTCACAGTGGAACTTAGGATGTCATGTCTGGTACCCAGCAAGATGGCCGCTATCTCCACAGGACAATTAGCAAAGATTGCCTAGTGTAGTAGAAGGTGATGGTGCTGATTCTGAGTTGCATGGATCTCTGGGCTCGATTCAGACCCACTCGCTAGATGCGTTTGCATGTAGCCAGTCTATGCAAATTCCGCGATCGCACAGCAAGGCATCAGTACGCCCACTATGTCTTAGCGTGCGATTGTGGTGTGTAACTAGACGCCCACTAGCCTGTCTTAAGACGTCCACTAATGCACGTCATCTCCAGGAAGTGTATGCAACCATCGGTAACATCGAGTACCATCGGATGCATACGCAGCACTTGTGGCTGACCATACCCTACCGCAAGCTTCAGTGTAAAATTCAGCCAAGTGACGTGTACTATGATGATGCGTCTTGATTATGCATGCTTCTGAAACAGCGTTGAGACACTCAGGCACGCCTGCGTTCGCACCTCCACTCCCCCGTTTTCATCGCCCATCCTCTGTCATCACCCACAAACAGCTTCTCCAGTCACTTATTCTAGCGAGCTGTCTATGCACAGCGAGCGAATGCTTCCCGATCGCATGGACTAGTTTGCGTACGTGCACTGCGATGCGTATGCATGCACAGATTGCAAACATCGGCTGGCTGCGTGCGAACGCAGCCTAGCGAGCGGGTTTGAATTGAGCCCTCTGTTCACTGGCACAATTACAAGTTTTGTTATACAGCGCATGGACACATGCGAATTTAGCAGAGATGAGGGATTTGGTTTTGGCTCAGATCTACGGATGGCCATTGGCGTGGTGGCCATCGATGGTTACCATCAATTGGCCCATCGGTGATTACCATCGATGGCACACAAACCATTTATGGTGAACCATCGATGGTTTGCACCCCCTCGATGGTCACCTCTGCTGCGGGCCAATGGAAAATGGGGACGGGGCTTAACGGCCATCGAAGGGAGGGGCAAAGTTCTGTCCTGCCTCTAAAAAAACAACAACATTGGAACTTGCTCATCTATCGATGGCAGAGAACCATTGGTTCTCTGACATCGATGGCAAAAGTAGTTTACATCGTCCAGCAACCATCAATGTTTTGGAAACATTGATGGTCGATGGCCATCCCTACTCGGATCTTCCTGCCAAGTTTGGATCTCAGGACGAGGCAAAACCTCACCGATCATGGACATCTCCTCACAGAGCTGACTGGGATGAAAAGCGCTAGGCAGTCCATTAACCATCTCCCAGTGACAATTCAGACCTGATCGTAGCAGCAGGACTGCCCCACTATATCGGGAAGTTGGGAGGTAGGTGTGTACTGTACATCTCCAAAAAAAGCCTTATCCAGCATTTATTTTTTGTTTCTATAATCATTAAAAAATATATTTTTTTGCACAGCTCTGCAAACGTAAGGGCACACGTGCTTTCATTTGTACTTTGCAATGAACACCCTAACTTGTCCCCTCCTCTCAGTCTAATGGCAATTATTTTATTTTATTTAAAAAAACGAGGCCGCAGGCGTTATCCCACCCACTGGAGGGAGATGTTGGACCCACCCGCTGCGGAATATGTGTGCGCTATATAAATAACTGGTAATAATAATAATAATAATAATAATAATATATGCAGGCAACAGGTACACTTTAAATAATTTGAGGCAGTTAATGGCTAAAGCTGATCTATTTAGTGTAGTAAATGTGCTTTTACTTGCTTTTTTGGGCGCATACTGTAGATAAACCAATAGAATAACCATCCTTACAAGCATGTTAGAATAAGTGATATTTCAGCATTGCACAAGAGCTGATATAAGACCAAAACAGGAAGAAATGTGTATAATTGTGAATTCCAACCCATCTGCTAATCTGAATGATGGTCGCCAGCTTTAGATCAGACCACATGTCTATCAAGTGCATAGACCACATTTTACCGCTGTCATGTCTATCAATAACCAGATGTTAGCTATTATAGAAATCAGTCAGGGTTTTTTTAGAAACGCTCAATGTGAGTCTCACCTGCAACAGAGCCTTTGTGTGTACACTCTATGCAATGCATGTGCTGTAGGAGTTTTTAGGCAGGGGCGCCAAAGGGGGGGTACTAATCACCCGGACCCGGACTTGATGGAGCCCCGTCACCTGACAGCGGCAGCAGCCTGTGTCTCTCCTGCTTTTCAGAATGATATATTTAAATTATATTAAAAAGATGTGGCAGGCATCCATTGGTTTGTGACTGGCCAAAGAGCTTTTTCTTTTTGCGCACAGTCCTACTGTCACTGCACTGTCACTATTAGTACACAACAGGAATGAGACTTAACCAAGCAGTATTTTAGGAGAAAAATGGAAAGTTAGAATAATGAAGGGGTTGGGTCGCTGCCACACTTCCAGAAGAGCCTGCAAAAGGTCACAAGTAACATTTCTTACAGAGATATTAGTTTATTAAGTAATAGCTTAGCTGTATGCAGGATGGACACTTAGGTGTATTTGTGCATAATAAAGTTTAATGCACACTTGCAAAATTTACAGCATATTTTCCTACTCTCCCAGAATTTCCGGGAGAATCCCAAATTTTGATGAGTTCTCCTTCCCACCTTCCCAATGCAGCAATTTGCATTATCATAATACAGCTCCCTTTTCTTCATGTCGCAAATTGCTGCATTATGCAGTAGTGGGCGGGGTTGTAATGACGCAAATCGCATCTTCACATCCTCTACATCTACTTCCTGTACCTTCCCCGTTGGGAATTTGGATTTATTTTTGATGGCGAAGTAAACGAACTTAAGAGCAGGAGCATCGGAACGATTTTATGTTGAGGGGGGCATTATATAACTTCATTTTGGTGGCACTCCCCCTCCACCCTCCCTCCAACTTACCTGTTGCTGGGCAGTGGGCACAAAGGCACCAGAGAAGCAGGAATCAGGGACTGGAATATCTAATAATGAACAAGATTTTGGCTGAAAATCCTATAATGATACTATATGTATTATTGCGGGGTCCAGTTATATTTACATATGCTCATCATCTCAAATAAAATGATTTTCTGCCAAGACAATTAACTCAGAATATATCAATTCCAAAGTACAACAAATAAGAGATTCACAACGATGTACAATTTGGGAATATCACAGCTAGTGTTTCATTATAAGTTATACATCAGTACCTCATGAAAAGATTTGTGAGAATCTCCAAATTTTGAATGGGATCTGCCAGGAGATGAACCTCCTTCAAATAATCTGTCAATTCTGTCATCATAGCTGTATTGATTGGAAAGATCAGACATGTTGCCTGAAGATATAGGTCTTCAAATGAGATGTTCTGCTTAGACCTGTGCTGGCAGAACTGTCAGCTGAGACACTGCCTCGATTGCAGACAACGATGGCTCCTGCAATAGATGAATATGGGTTGCTATTAGGGAAATAGAGGGAGTGTCATGTTTCTATGGGGACGGAAACACTACCTGTCTTTATACCTTATTGTTGTAGAAACATGTCACTATGTGTGTGATGCTGGTAACGCTGATCTTCATTCACACAAAATAATCATTTACTATTATTTATTTATTGCCTGCCAGTCTTCTGCTTGCTGCTATGAGACTAGGAAGGGCGGGAAATCTTATTATGCAGCAGTACAGGCCTACATTTTTCCATAGGCTGAGGTAGCCTTCCTTGGTTGGCTGACAAAAACCCTGATGTCTAAGTATAACTAGTGGGTCCTGGGCAGTTATATGTACTGTAGTCTCCTGAACGGTCACCACCTGGGTCTGCATGCATGGTGTGTTTACTCATTTACAAGGCAGGATTCCCTCCATGATGGATGTATGCGACTGATTCAGAGGTGGATGCATGTGCCGCGGCTCCTGTCGCATCGTGTTGTTAGCTGCAGCCTGATTGACAGGGTGGTAACGGGGTGCATTTAAAGTAAAAATAAAAAAGGCATGTCGTCTCCATTCTGGGGAATGCCGAAGCCAGCGACTGCTGATACAGATTCACCTACACATATAACAAGGGTAATGACACAGGTGTTTCTAGTAACGGTTGGCTGCTCATGTTTTATCCTTACGTGTCTTTTAAATAGCAGATGACTGAACCGAATGAAATTCTTTTAATGAATTAGGGGTCTAGTTACTAAGCAGTGTTAGGAGACAGAGTGAAAAGTGATAAGAAAGTGATAAGGTGCCAGCCAATCAGCTCCCAACTTTCATTTTTCAAACACAGCCTGTGAGATGGCAGTTGGGAGCTGATTGGCTGGCACCTTATTACTTTCTTATCACTTTTCACTCTGTCTCCTAACACTGTTTAGTAAATAGACCCCTTAATCTGCTATTTATCCCTTATTGTTATTGCAAGTGATCCAGGCAAACTCAGATCTATGGATGTTATTTCATCTTTACTTTATGCTGGAATTTCCAATAATGTAATATACTTAAATATATACATAAAACATTAGTTTTCTGCCACCTCTGACGCAGGAGAGAAATGTATGTGCTAACCCCAACCAAAGCCGTGTCCTGACAATATAAGCTTAAAGAGCCCATATACATTAGTTTCTCTGATTCCCTAAACTGACTGGAACAGCCGATCGGAAATGATCGCCATTCTGTCGGTGAATCGCGGAAATTCTTCATGTTCTAGATCCTAGATTTGCCAATCCAGATCATATTTTGGTTAGAATCGTCAAATCAAGGAAATCCAACATGTTGGATTTCACTGATGCCCCAACCCGGGCATCTGAGGATCTGGGAATTCCGACAATCTGTCTTTGTTAAAAGGCCGCACATTACACCTCCTCCTCCATGCAGTGCAGGGGCTGTGCAGCCTATTGCTATACCCTCTGCCCGTCCACAGCCGCTGCTCCACTGACGCTTCTCAAATGTCACACTGGCGCATCTGAAATGTTTTTTTTGGAGGGGGGGGATGCCACACTCTATTCCGGCGCTTATGATTGTAAGCCCTAACGAGCAGGGCCCTCTCTACTCTCTGTCTGATGTTTGCACATCCTTCATCAATCTTGGCCCTACACATTTTCTTTTATATGCGACTGTATTTTGTATGACTTGTATTTTGTAACCAGCGTCAGTTCTTACCTGCCTCCTGAGGAAGGGCTGTCCAGGCTGCAGCATCCGCCAGCCACGGTCCGGGCCCTATACTTTGTGCATGTGTGAAAAAAGAACGGGGGGAAAAAACACACACAAGTCTTGCGCTTGTACATTAAAAACGGCACTGGCTGCTAGGGACTGCATCAGCTGCTGCCCAAAGAAGCTGCAGAGGGCTGCTATAATAAAAGCAGAAGAGACTTCCCATTGGAAGCCCTCTGTCTGCTAATGGGAATCCACACTGCCTCTCCCTGGGAATACCTGTCTGCAGTGTGATTAGCAATGGGAAGATACTTCTGCTTTTATTATAGCAGCCACAGGAGGAAGGTAGGAACCGTCACGGAAGAGTGGTGGATTTTACTGGGGGGCTGCCAATAGGTAAAATCCGCCACTGCTTGTAACTCTGTTTTGTCGCTTTACAAATCATCGATGCTGATGATGTGTGTAAGTCACCTTTAACCCCTGCAGAGCACCTGCAATCCAGCACCACATCTCCAGAAAGGACCGCCTGGGAGGATACACCAACGTCAGGCCGATCTTCTTGTACTTACTTGTAAGTTCCTACTATACTCCCCCACTTGAAGTGCAGGTAACACCTGGATTTCACCACACTAGTTTCCACATCTATGGAAAGACATCGGCCCTTCACACTAAGGGCCCAATCCAGAGGTTCCAAAACTTTTTTGAATTACGGCGCCCTAGTGTATCAGTATTGTTTTCACGGCACCCCTAAGCCAAAAGTTTGTTATTGAGAAATTCAGAAACAAATGTAGTGAAGTAGTAAAGTGAAGTAAATTGTGCTCCCTTGTCATCCTTAGGGTCAGTTATGTGGTGATGGACAGGTTTGTGCTGATGTTTATCCTCATATTTACACTACATTGATCATAAAGAATTTGATTTGGTGCTGGACCACCAACCTTAGGTGCCGCGGCACACAGTTTGGGAACCACTGGCCCAATCCAATTAGAGCTGAATCCCCTTGCAGCACGAGTAAGTACGGCTGTATGTTACACATATGGTACCACTGAACTCGCACATTTTTGTTTGCAGCCCCATAGGGCTACTGTACGTACAAAATTGTGAGAGTCCGGGGTGAGATCGAGCAGCAGAGCCAAAGAGGGTAAGGCCAAAAAGGGTGAAAGAAAAGTCATCCCCTAGGTGGGGACTGCAAAGACACATTCCGCGACCTGATGAGTTTCTGCGCTTACGTGAAACCTGTCCTCCATTTAAAATTGTCCCACAAGCCAATAGGTTTAACTGTGGCAGCACCGATATTCTAGCCTGCTAGTATCGTTAGATGTATTAACATCTCATCTGCAGGAGTGGATGAGTGAAAACGGCACATCATACATCTACCCCCATTTATCTCTATGCATACTGGGCCTGATTCAGAGACGGACGCTAATGCTCTTGCAACTGCATTCTCTCAAGGATCACTGTTGCTAAAATATGCTAATACCTTCCAAAGCATAGCCGAGCATGGGGACTCCCGCTGCTGCCTTCTAATATACGTCCGACGACGTGTGACAGCCTGAACATTGGTACCATCGACGCACAGCAGGCACTCACTCCACATGTAAGGCAAGTCTGACCAGCCACAAGCACTGCAGCTCTCCTGACACGCAGAGAGCTCTCATGCTGCACTGGAGAAAGCAGTGGCTAATTAATGCATGGCCATTAAACGGCGTATAAACAGTCAGACATACCTGCGTTCTTCTAACCAACCCTACAATTCCAACCCCAAACGCTGACTACCTGTCACTCACTTCGCGAGTGGATACTCTATATGGGCGTGATCACATTGCAATTGCTGCATTCACGCATGTGCAACAGCAAACAAACACCTGTCCTGCGAAAACATCGGCATTGCGTCTGTCTCTGAATCAGGCCCACTGTGACAAAAACACTGGAAAGGTTGTCTAAGGGAAATATATATGCTCCAGGTTATTAGCCTCTCTAAGGTAGACAGAAGGTGACTAGCAGACCACCAGATGAAGCTGATAAAGGATATGTCAGTCTCTGTAGTCAGTCTCTCATTGCCTTGGGAACAGGTCAGACGCCGTGCGAGACTGTCCAATGTTTTAAAGTTGCCATAATTTAATAGGCAAAATAAACCTGTTTAGACTTTTAAATGACTGCTACTTTAAAACATCGGTCACCATCGTTAATTTAAAAAAAAATATAAAAAAATCAAGTTAATTATCAATGTTTGTGAACTATCGATGGTCAGTCCCTAGCCTCTCCCAGCACTAAATGGACAATCTTCCATGCACCGCTGCTCTGCTATATAGAGAGTAGTGGTGACAGAATATCCCACCCAACTAGGGGCATCTTAAGAGAGGAGGGGGCCAGTGTGCATTCCCCATCAGGGGCCCCTCCTCTCTCCCTGGCGGCCGACTGACGCGGCTGGCCGGTCACCGCAGCATCAGTAGACTCTGGACAATAGAGTGTGCCCAGAGTGTACGGCGCATGCTCAGATCGCCAGGGAAATGTGCATGTGCAAAACGCCGGAAAAATAGTGCCCATTTTCCGGCATTTTGAGCAGGGCAGAGACACCCGACGTGGGACCTCGGAGAGGCAAGTTTTAGATAATATGGGTGTAGGCTGTGCGGTGTGGGCCCCCACTGGACCCAGGGGCCCGTGTGCACCGCACACCCTGCACCCATTATAGATATGCCCCTGCACCCAACCTCTCTACCCCGCGGGACCCTGTGGCCTGCGGGTAGCATGATGGAACAGTGCCCAAAAAGCCAGACTGTCCCGTCAGAATTGTGACAGTCGAGGGGGTATGCCTACCACTGCAGTATCTACTGGCATGCACTTAGCCCCAGGTGACAGAAAGCCTAGCTTCACCTCTGCTGTCAGCAAAGCTGGGTACACACCTAACAGATATAGCTGCAGATGATGGTTGTTCATAGTCCAGTGAGGTAAATGGCCGGGGAGGCACTGGCTAGTAACAGATCCAGATTTACACATACATATATAAACCCGAGGGTTCATGTGGGCGTTATATAAAGGTGCAGCAGTATATAGTGCTGGAAGTTGGTGTGTTTTGATCAGGGATGTGCAGAAAAGGTAGACAGGGGAGGCAGAGCCTCACCTGCCAAACACTTTTTACTCCAGAGTTTTGACTAAAAATGATTAGAATACAAAGAAGATATTTATAATATTCTCTTCACATTTTTCTTATGTTTAGTCAAATCTTTGTAATATACTTAAATATGACAGGAAAGGTTCTGCCTCATCTCATTGGTTCATACACACTTAACCATCATCCATCATCTGTCGCAACCCAACACCCCGCGGCTTCTACTGCTAGTGTACAGGCGGTCGTGTGCTCGCTTGTACACACAGCATGATGCCCCGATAGATATCTGCAGATATATTGGGCATCGGCTGTGCAGCAGAGCTGACGCGATAAGAGCTGACGCGTTATGTCTGTGAACGACGTTGTTCACAGACATATTGCTGGTACACACACACAAGATACATTGGCCGATCAATTGAGCAGCCAATATATCTGCCAGTGTATACCCAGTATTACATTACACGACTGATGTCTCAGGGCTTAATAAAAAGGCAACTTTGTGGTTAGTCAGTTGTTGGAGAACTATAAATATCAGCAAGGCAGCCCTGCCAGCTTCAGGCTTGGCTAACCGGTAACTATATTGTTGACGAAACATGCTGGGACTTGTAGCTACACAACATCCGGAGTGCCACAGGTGACATCCCTTTTACAGCATGTCTTCAGCAACTTGTGACACGATCGTCCCAGCGATATAATCGTGCCCATCATATCGGTGCAGCGTGAGTGTTATGTCATTTACCAGGAAGCATCGGTCTCCGGAGGGCGGGATAACCCCTGTACCCCCGCCCTCCGGCCGGCTGAGCACACCCCCATCACCCGGCTCCGCATGCTCAGTAAAGCCCGGGCTCCACCACGAGGGCTGCAGCTGCATCACTGACACCCCCTCTGGGCTTCCTCGTCCTTTCTCCGCTCAGATCGCTGCAGCTAGCCATGCCGGGCCAGGTCCTCAGCGGGAAGGTGCTCTCCGGGTGAGTGCTGCGGTGGCCACAGGGGGGCAAGGCAACACAGCAGGGGGGAAACACGTGTGGTGCTGGGTCCTATATGTAATTATCTGACAGTTCAACAGTTGTCCAGCAGATAAGGGGTTAAACCCCTCCTGTCACGCTGCAGCCCTTTACTTGCTGCTGCTCTTGCTGGACTTGAGCATTCACAAAACCCAGTTTTGGTGAGAACTTATGTTGCTGGTGTCCCCAATGGTAAGGGTTAACCAGCTTTCTCCTCCCCATGGCTGGGATTAAATCCCTCCAGTGACCCTGTACTCTAACTCTGTTGCAAGAACTTTGTCCTCTGTTGCAGACTGGTGTTGCTGGTTGATTATCTGCAAACTACGTTGGTCTTCATGCTAGTGAAATTAAAAGGGACAGGAGACAAGTTTGTCCCTAATCTGATCCTGTGATCCTCTGTGCTGCAGGAGGTGTCTGATTTATAAAATGAGGCTAATCAGTGCTATTATTGATCATCAGAAATGAAATTTTGCCGTCACTATGTAGAGTTAATGTAAGGATGTCTGGGCCCTGCTGACTCCTGTGGTTCTCAGAAAAGACCCTCTGGGCAGGAAACTCTTAATTTTGGCCATCACATGAATAGCCATTGTACAGGCTTCACGGTTCACTAATGTCATATGACTGCTGGGTAACTGTGAGTATTGCAGATCTCTCCAGCGCTATTTTAATACAGTGGAATTTAATGCAGATAAGGTACTTATTATTGAGAGTCTCATATGAGTCTCATGAGACCCATTTGTCTTGTGCCACATGTGTGGACAGAATAGAGAATTCTAGAGACTTATAGCGGTATTCAATATGAAACGTAAACTTCGCCGTCTATGCGGGTCGAAGTTTTTGCCGCACATCGTAACTTTTGCAGGCGAAAAAGTATCTGTCACGCCCCCAATTATACACGTATTCAATATGAAATCGTCGAAAACGGCACCCGGCGAAAGTGAAATCAGCGAAAACTTTGCTGATTTTTGGGGAAATGACCCTAACACCCCCAAAAAGATGCTCTGACATGGGGGATCACTCTGGATACCCCTGATTAGCCCTGCTGAAGGTTTTTGGGGTCTTTAAACGGGCTCAATAGCTGCTGTTATGGGGATTTGGGAAGGTGGTGAAGAATAGTATTTAGAAGTTTTTTTTGCAGAAAATAAGTAGTCCCAGCAAATTTGGGGTTCTCGAAAATGGGAGTGAGCATATTTAAAAGTTGCTAAAGTGAAGTTTTAAAAAACTTGAAAAATCCACCTGCCGCAAACACCTGCAATGAAAAAAACACCTGGGGCATACTTGGGGACCCCCCTAGATTGTAGTTCACTAGTTTTTAACTTTATACCCCCCATTTTTTTTTCGCCCCCAAAATGAAAGTGCTTTTTTGGGAGTCTCCTGAGGTTTTAAAAAAAGAAAAAAAAAAAAAATTGACACAGTTTACCTTTGGGGGACTGTCTGAAGGTTGCAGGGTGGATTCCAAAATGTTGCACCCCAAAACCCCAATTCTGCACTTTTTTTCACCACCCATTCCCTGGTGATACTTTTTTGCAGGGTCGAATGCAATATACTTTTCGCAACGGCGAAAAGTTTTCAAATTGAATACGGTGTAAAATTAAAAGCGGCGAAAATTACGTCATCCGAGCGGTGTTTTCACTCCATGTTGAATACCCCTATTTGTGTACTCCCTAACTACAATCTACTCTATGCATTCATTAGGAGATTTAAAAAAAATAATTGACCCCACATATTTAGGGGCATATTCAATTTGCAGCGAAAAGTCAGTTGGCGGATTTTTTGCAGTCATCGCAGGTTTCAGGGTAAAAAAGTTATCGCGCTCGTCCCCCCTGTATTCAATTCCAAATCGGCAAAAATGGCACCCAGCGAAACCTAAATCGGTGAAAAGTCCAGTAATTGTTGGGGAAATCATCCTGACACCCCCCCTAAAGATGCTCTGACATTGTGGTTCATTGTGGGTACCCCCGAATAGCCCTGCAAATGGTATTTGGAGTCTTTAAATGGTCTCAATAGGTGCTATTTAGCGTCTTTGAGCAAGTGGTGAAGAATAGTATTTACCACTTTTTTTTGGATAAATAAGTAGTACCATCAAATTTGGGTACATGAAAATGGGTGCAAGCATATTCAAATTTCGCTAATGTCAAGCTTTAAAATGCACAAAAAAAGCACCTTCAACAAACGCCTGCAATCAATAAAACATCTCCCTCATACTTGCAGACCCCCCCCCCCAAAAGCTATTTCGCTAGTTTTTAAATTTGTACCCCCACTTTGAACTTTTTTCCCCACATTTTCAAAGTGCTTTTTTTGGGGTGTCCTTTGTTTTTTTTCTAAGAGGTTTTTTTTTACGCAGTTAGCGTCAAGTGGGGTGCAGAGTGGTTTCTGCACCCCAAAACCGCAATTCTGCATTTTTCTCTGCCGAGTATTCATAAGCAAAATGTTTTTGCCTATTTATATTGCATTGCGTTTTCGCAATGTAACATTTTTTTTTTCTGAATTTCTCAAGAAGAAACTTTTGCCCGTGGGGGGTGCCATGAAAAATATACCGATACTCTACTCTAGTGTAATTCAAGAATGTTTGAGAACCACTGCGCTAGTGGACTGGTCACTGCCTAGCAGGGTCTGCCAATGTGGCACAGCCATTCCCTGAACACGATGTGGCCATGGCTCCTTCATTCTAGTGTCCAGCGTTTCTCTTGGAAGCCTCTGCAACTATGTTAGTCATATTCTTACCTTGCAATATTCTTTGCTGGTGTGAACGTTGTAGGTTGTTTTATCCTTGGGGAGAACACTAATGACAGGTGCTCTGACATTAGTGCAATTGTTAACAATGACACAGCTTAAAAAGGAAGATGTAATAATACTTTGAGAATAAAGAACATGTTTACTGTGACTACAAACTGGGTCACATGACTAGGTGGCAGGAAATCTGTGTAGTGTTGGCTGCATACATATGTACCAGCTTCTCTGATCAGCATCTGGGTTTCCAATTGGGGGCCAAATGTAATAGCCCACGATTTCCAGGAGCCAACGCACTTCCGGCAAGATAGTCACTAAGTTTTAAATTTATCCTGGTATTTCCTTTAAACTAATTACCATCGCGCCGGCCTCCGTAAAAGGCGGGCTATTAGGTTTAGCCGAGGATCTTAAACAGTCGAGCTCGCTCTTCCAGATCCACACACTATGGTGTTGGATCTATTTTGTCTAAAATATATATATATATATATATAATTATTTTTTTTTTTTTTCACTTACATGAGGTTTTAAAATAAAATATTATCTGTGTGGTTCCACTTTTACACATTTTGCTGAATCTCATTTTGCCAAGTGCTTTATACTATGTGTCGGTAACGTTGCTTGTCTTCTGCATAACTTGCTTGTTGCAGACTGGTACGAGAGCGCCTGAAGAATGAAGTTACGGCTATGCAGGAGAAGTACGCTGGCTTCTCTCCTGGACTGGCGATTTTGCAGGTTTTTAATTTTCATACAATTTATTTATTAACATACTCACTCACTGTCCGGTTGGTGGTCTCTGGATTTAATAAATTTTTCTGCTTCTTGCTATATGTCTCTCCTTTAAATCACTTTATTTTATTGTTATGACTGATTTGTAGATTGTTACTTTGGGCAACCCTGAAGAAAAGTTGCTGTTTTTACTATCAGAGCTTTTTATCTATAGAGTGCCTCATAGGGATAAGCAATGAAGTGGTCGCTATAGCTTGTAGAAGCGAGCAGTGATGGCTCGCGTGCGGGGGAAGTAGGACGCAAAACTGCGTTCAAAGAGCCAGTACCCACAAAGATGGTGGACAAACGGTATCATAGTGACTGATGGGGGAAGGGAAGATGGGAACAAAGGTGCATTGAGGGCAGGGATAGTGCTAGGAATGTAGAAGGAGGGAAGAGTCCTGCCAATGAGGAATTAGATGCCGCAAGTGTAAATGAGGAATTAGATGCCCCGAGATTAGATGCGGCAAACCTTCTTTCCTTCCAGTAAAGTTTGAATTAAATGTAACTGATAGTGAAAACTTGTTTTATCTTTTATAGTTTTGTCAAATCTTTCACAGAACCTTTTAACATGGAGAATTCTAAGCATGAAATGTTGATTTACTGTAATATATATCATTGCATCAGATGCGTTTACTCATACCTTCCAACATTTAGGAGTAGAGAATCGGGTCAGGGGGCATGTGAGTGCACTTTGGGGGGGGGGGGGGGTACGTCATAGTGAGCATGTCCTCCTGCTGGGCGTGCGTTTAAAGCAAAATAAATCATAAACAGGGTAATACCTTCCCACCCAAATCTGGACAAGTTCGCTTACCACGAGGTTGTCCCTCTGGAATCGGGTTGGAGGGGAGATGGGGTTTGCTTACTGTCCGTTGCGGTGTTGAATCTCTCATTCCGTCTTGTCCTTTAATGGTTGGTTATTCTACAGATTGGTCTTGTAACTTTGTCTCTTTACCTCCCATTCTTGTGAAGCTTTATTGTGTGTGTGTGTGTGTGTGTGTGTGTGACCGACCGAGAGAGACCGAGACACCTTCTTTTCTGTTACTGTACATGGTGTAACCTCACTTTGGTTGATCTGTCTTTTTTTTTTTTCTTTTCCCTTTCCCTCATAGGTGGGAGACAGAGACGACTCTAATCTGTACATCAGTGTGAAGCTAAAAGCTGCTGCAGAGGTAATTTCGTTTTCTTAGTTTTAAAAAAATCTGTCTTCACAATGAAGGCAAAAGTAAAAACTCTTCAATAGTAGAATTGAGCCAATAGGTTGGCTGAATTAGAATGTGTAGAGTGTACGGTATTGTATTTGTTTATTTTTATACAGGTGAGTTAGTATCACAACTGACCTGCACTAATGTTGTATTAGCCCTCCTTACCTATGACTCCTGAATTGTGGGGAGTTCTCCTTGACTCCTCAGTTTGCCAGCTTTCATAAATTAAGCTGTCAAGGCCCGTCTGCTTCACTAGGTAAGTAGGTAAGGATTTGACTCTAATCATGGCACTGCCCTCTGCTGGCCAATGGCACAAATTGCAGCATTGTGCAGAGATACCAGGCTTGCTGTCTGTGACTTACTACCTGCCTCCCTTTCCTATCTGTCCCAGTCACATGCAGCCCTGCACTTACTAACATACTTGCAGCAGTGGACAAGACACATCAACTCCTGAAATATTCTAAGCTGTTTTAGACATTATGGTGACCAATTGGCTAGAAAACTAGGTGTATAATGGACAAGCGGGAAATTCAGCACTAATCATATGCACTTTATAGGCTGTTTCCCCTTTTAAGTAATGAGGTTTTAAGACCTTTTTAGGCCTTTCAATTCTGCACATACTATTTTTAATAGTGAACTTTGTGCTTCGATGGTTTCTCGTTACAAGAAGCCCTAAACATTATGGCATTATATTTCGTTTACTGCATAGTGCATAATGGTTAGTAAATCTTCCGTTCAAACTGGTAGGCTAGAGGGCTATAATTATACCGGAGGTTTTCCGCAGAGGTCACTGTTAGGGGGTCATGATGACTGGGCAATTAATGTGAAAATGCATCTTGAACATAATTGTCAAAAATCATCTAGTGCTCACTGAGTCCTAAAACTTGATAGACGTGTCCTGCACCTATGCTTAATACGCCATGCGGTGTGAGGGAGCCGCCAGGTCTTGTGCATCTCTGCTTGCGCTGAGCATATATTTTTTTTTTTGGGCCAAAAATGCGTCTTAATTGCAATGTGATGCGACCAAGACTCATCAAGAGACAGCACTGATTAATTTGATATGTGGCACTTGTATATCTGTGTGCGACTGAGTCTGTAAATGAAGCACAATGGAACTTGGGGTTGAAAAAAAGCCATGGGCGCGCATCGTAGCACTTGGTGTACAGATTTAGACTCAGTCGCACACAGATATACAAGTGTCACACATCAAATTAGTCAGTGTAGTCTCCTCTTACTCTTAGCAACGCAAAAACGACGTTTGGTGCAAGCAGTCGCACGGAATCTGAGAGGGGATATTTGCCACGACTTGAGCAACAGTGTATGAGGACACATCTCTGCATCATGATACAAGCTCTAGAAGACCTCCTCTTGGGACTTAGGTCCAGACTTTGTCTTGGCTATTCCAAAATATAAATTTTTATTTTCAGCTGGTCAGTTATAGATCTATTAGGATGTTTGGGATCATCGTCCTGTTGCATGATCTAGTTTCAGCCAAGCTGAATACTCAAACGAGGGATTCTTGCTGCACTGAATAACTGTGGTCTGGTGTCTGTCGAACAGAAATTCCCCCTGATACTTAAGTTTACAAATGTAACTTTTACCGTAATGACTGGTGTGTCTGGGTGTAGCGTTTGGGTTCTGGTACCGTGGTGCATAACTATAGACTCAGGGTTCGCAAAATAGTCGCTATAGCGCGTTTTTCAGCGCTACAGAAAACTGGGGACCCACTTTTTAAATCTCATCGGGTCCTGCAGGATGCGCTGGCGGATCCCAGCGTGACGGCGTCTCCCTCCCCAATCCCGGCGCGGCGGCCTCTCCCCGGCCAATCACGGCGCAGCCTCTCCCCTGCCAATCATTTTGACTATAAGGAAACTGCAGAGGGCACTCACCACCAATGCAACATATACATATATAGATAAAGTTGCTGTTTTGGTCCAGCACAGTGTGTTTTTCTCAGGACACCGACATCAGGCTATCGTCCCAGGTATTACTATCTTACTTAACTGCTGCTTTTAGATGCCACTTGATGGACCACTGGTTAGCTTGACAACACACACTGCATCATCACGCAGGGCAACAGCGTGCACTCCACCTTGGAGTGTATTTAATAGAGGTGTCGGGTATTACATATCACTGTATGGGGGCCTCCTAGCTTCCGTGTTTTTCACCTTGAAATGCAAGGTACAGAAGAAATAAGGGACCAAAAGTACTCAAATTTCACTTTTGCAAACTACAATTTGCATATAATATAATATAATATAATAAATATAGGCTAGATAGTTTGAAAAAAATTCCAGTAGGGCCCTAGTTTAAACTTATTGATTGTCCTATGTAATCCTTAAGGGTAAAGTACCATGACACGATGGCAATACATAAAGGAATGACACACAAAATAAAAGCAATAATACACAAAAAAGGCACAAGAAAAAAAAAATAATGAGTAGGATAATATTAAGGCCACTAGTTTATATAAAACACCGCCACTAGTACTGCCTGCCCCTAACTCCCTCCTTGCCCCCCAGTACTGTGCCAGCTGCTATCTACCCTTACCCCCTCCCTACCCAAAGCACTGCCTGCTCCTAGCCCCCTCCTTGCGCCCCCCCCCCAGCACTGTCAAAACTGCTGTCTGCCCTCACCCCCCATAATATGTGATTGGACCCAGAAACGGTGGATTAGGACCCCAATTTTGTAAAGTGATGGGTCCCTGGAACCCACAATTCTTTTTGATCACTGAGACTGATCTCTGGCTGACTACGCTGTGATGACCACTTCTGGGATGATGGTCACCTGGCTTATCCCTCTGTAAATAAGCCTTCCCACTGTAGAATGATGGACTGAAGTTGTTGCCCATATAACCATTTCCAGAGTCTGCACCGAGATTAAAGAAGAGATTGTGACTGAGTCTTTTCTGCCTGGCACAATGTTGGCAAAACTGGGAATTCCTCAGACCAAAGTTCTAAAGGTTCTTTAAATAGAGGTGGTGGCACTTCCTGTTGATCAAATAACAAAGTTCTTCCTTATCGATGCTTTTTGACAGAGGGTGTGTTGACTTCTCATTTTGTTGTTGAATAAGTGACACCGTGTGATGTGGGACCCTCCCCCATGGAATCGATTTATCAAACTTCAGTACCTGGTAAATAATAATTTGCCAACCTCTTTGTCTCTTATAGAGCCATCCTGCACCTACATCACTATATAGGCAGCATTTTCATTTGTAATACTGCAGGACAAATATTTCAAGACTTCTTGTGATTTATGGGTGCGTGTTAATAATGTATTTACGTATTTATTTTTAGATTGGTATTAATGCCAGTCATATCAAGCTGCCGAAGAGCGCAACTGAAACGGAGGTAAGTGCAACGGACTGGATATTCCATCTGCCCAGCCTGCAAAGCAAACATAATGGGGGTGGTGACTACATAATGTCAATGTCTGATCATGAAACAAACTCTTCGGGTGCCACCTACCACCACCCCCCGCACCATTGTTTCCAGTACTGATGGTATCTATTTTGTAGGTGCTGAGCAGGATAAAAGCTATTAATGAGAACCCCAACTTTCATGGATTGATTGTTCAGCTGCCTCTACAATCTGATCACAAAATTGATACAGAAAAGGTCACGAATGCGGTGTCACCTGCCAAAGATGTGGATGGGTGAGCCATTGTGTGTCTGCACACTGCAAAGCATCAGCCTTCCTTAGTTTCATTCTTGCAATTAGAACAGATGTGCTTGATCCACAGAAACCAGTTTGGTGTCTGGTGTGATCAGCCTTGTGTGTAAGACCTCTGACAGTATGTTTTGTGATTGGCTGCTAATAATGACAGCAAGTGTGTTCTATTAAGAACACGTTATTAAAGTGTTTTCTCGCCTAGACACCGTAGAGGCTGCTATATTATATTCTGGGCCAAGTAATCCACTCCTTTGGTTCCTTCTAAACTGATTTGGCTTTTTTTTTTTTTTGAAAAAACAAAAACAAAATGGCTGCCTCTACTGTGAGTACATGACCTGTGCACATTTACCATTATTACTTTTGTTTTTTTTATATAAATTAAAATGATGCGAGTAAACCAATATTTGTGTCCCACTTTTCAATAGCTAAAATTGTTTGTTGTTTGCATCCTGTAATATATTGGCATAGCGCCATGTTTGTTTTTGAAGGGAAACTATATTCCCGCTCCTCTTTTAGCCTAATTGCCGTAATATTTTCAGGGTGTCAATATTTTAACTATACTTTGCTGAGAGGTGTAACCCCCACCACTCCCCATTGATTTACATCCTACTGTAGACTTTACAAATAAGTTGTCTTGGTCCATGTTTTTCTTATATGGTCCTTGAGGATTGGGCAGCAATGTAGGGCAGGGCTTCATCTTACAATCACAAGTGAAGTGACTGACTGATTTCATTCTTTAAAAAAAAAAAAAAATTGCATCCACCTACCCCCCCCCCCCCCCAGCCGCTGTAAAACTACACATCACAGCATGCCCTGCCACAGTTTTGCTCTTTGGCCATGCTAGAAATGTTGCAATACATGCTGGGATTTGTAGTTCAACAGCAGCTGGAGGGCCACTTATTGCACACCCCTGTGTTACAGTCAATAGGTTGACATAAAAATGGTCGACACATTTTTCAATCTTCATCCTAACCCTCCCCTTGGTGCCTGACCCTAGCCATCCTTTCTAATGCCTATCCCTCCCTCCTAGTGCCTAACGCTAACCGTTGGGGTAAGTGCCTAACGCTAAAAAAATTAATAATGTGGCAACCATTTTTTTTTCTGTCAACCATTTGTTCCCGTCTACCTTTTGTCCCTCTCAACTTATTATCTGTCTAACATCTGGTGTCTACCTAGACATTGTCGACCGCCGATATGCTGGCCCTCCGTATTGCAGCGTAATGCTGATGTGATGCGTAGTTCTACGTGCGTTTGCCCTATTAGCGTGCGAGACTAAACGGAGCATTTAGAACCGCGGCCTTATATCCTTAGATGGTGGTGTTGTTTTTTTTTTTTTTTTTATTTCATTTTTTATAAGCTGCTGAAGCATTTCTCCACCATAGCTGACTATAGCGGTCAGGAAATTACAACATATAATAGGCGCTGCTGGAGAAATCTGTGATTGGTTGTTGTTGCATGTATGAAAAAAGAGGTTCTCTCCTCTTGATACATCTGCCGCTTGGCAACTAACAAATACACCTGTAGTTCTGATGTGGAAAGCCTGCACTAGCAGTGGCCACTGACCAGGAACAAAAATACAGATGGAGGTTTGTGGCAATTGTTGAGATTTTGGAAGAGATTAGTAATCTTTTTACAAATTGTTGTTTATATACAGGCTCTGACTTCTAATACTTATCTATAGTAGATTAGATATTGCGTTGATAGACTTTACTCCCTCTTGACACCATAGACTGCTCAATAGAGCAGCAGACACAGAGGAGAGGAGCGACCACGCCATACTCGGAGTGCCTCCATACGCTGCATGATGTATGGAAGCTATTCCATTCACTGCTGGCTGAATCGAACGGATTTGATAACCAAACCAAATGATCTAGACCGGACCTGGCCAACCTGTGGCTCTCCAGCGGTTGTGAAAGTACAAGTCCCAGCATGCTTAACCATCTGATCGGTGGGAAGGTATGCTAGGACTTGTAGTTTCACAGCTGCTGGAAGACCACAGGTTGGCCAGACCCGATCTAGACCACTTTCAGGCTGTAAATGATTATCGTTCAGGTCCATTCACTAACCGATAATTTGCTCAGAGCAGTCATTTGCTCGGCTAGTTTGCTTTAGAATACAGCCCAAAACTGTTGACGTAGCAATACTATTTAAAAACATTTTGTAATTTTTATCTTTGTAGCTTAACTTGTATAAATGCTGGTAAACTGGCTAGAGGAGATCTCGGTGACTGCTTTATCCCCTGTACGCCAAAAGGATGCCTTGATCTTATCCGGCAAACAGGTGAAGCATATTTATTTGTTTTATTTATTTTATATAAGTTGCTAAAAGTATACTAATTTGTGTTGGATGTCGGCTGTACCACTTATTACCTACACCCAATCTGCAGTTCATTGACCTGGTATTGAGCATAGAGATGTCTAGGATGAGGAAAAGCAAGAGATATAGGAGCTTTATTTTATGTATTTTGTCTCACTCCCTGTATGCTGACTGCGATTTTCTCCTGTGTGAATCTCTAGGGGTGCAGATTGCAGGGAAACGAGCAGTAGTTATTGGTCGCAGTAAGATTGTGGGGGCTCCTATGCATGACCTGCTGTTGTGGAACCATGCGACTGTCACCACCTGTCACTCAAAGACAGAGCCACTTAGTGAAGAGGTGAGTGCTCAGCTGCTTTCTTATCATGAGGATATCCTAAGCTAGCATATCCTTTCTATGTAAGGCCGTTCCTGGTGTTGCTGGAATGCAGACTCTCTAGCAGTTTTAAGGGGCAATTTCAGTTCCAGGAAATACATTGCACAACAACATTCCGGAAAGACACCCGGCAGGCAACCAACGTCGTTGATTTTGAATCGCACTCCTAAAGGTGTGCATGAAGATCTGCTGTATTCTGCTGCTACCGTAACTAGCTGATCTGTGCACAGCCAAGCATGGCTGCGATGCTCAGACTGCACATCATGTCATTGAATTGACCTAAAAGATCTATTATGATCTTTGCATTGCACTCACTTTCACACCTCCCAACATGACCCTCTCCAGGAGGGACACAATGCTCTGGTCCTGGACTTCCCTGGTAATTATGATTGGTGGTGGCTCCAGGGGTGAGGCTGCAGCATGGTCCAGAATTCAAATAGGGGAGTCACACCAACTGCCAGTGAGTCCCAGCCAGTGATGTTGGCAGTGTGTGAAATGACAGTTGGTGTGACTCCCCTATTTGAATTTTGAACTGTGCTGCAGCCTCACCTCTTACCAGGGAAGTCCAGGACCAGAGCATTGTGTCCCTCCTGGAGAGAGTCATGTTGGGAGGTATGGATTATTACTGATGGACAAGTAAATGATAAAGGATTACTTCACAAACAGCCTAAAGGCCCCATTTACTAATGAGTTTTTTTATCACCAAAACGAGTGATAAATGTCACTGCGTATGATAAATGGTGCTCCAGCCAATCAGCTCCCAACTGTCATTTTTCTAACAGTTGGGAGCTGATTGGCTGGAGCACCATTATCATACACCGTGACATTTATCACTCGTTTTGGTGATAAAAAACTCATTAGTAAATGAGGCTCAAAGTCTTGGAATTGAGTGGAGTTCATGAACCTTTGATAACCTACACCTTAGGTGTAGTGTGGTGTTGCCATGGAGCTTTCAAGCTCTGTTCATTACGGTTTCTGTGGAATTACTCTATGAATACAAAGTAGAGGTTTCAATTCCAAGTCTTGTGCTGCTGGACATTTTGGGGACAATTACTTCAAGGGGAGATTGGGGTGCGATATTAAACTTCTTTTTGGGGGCACCCATGTCTTTTCTCCCATGTCCCGTCCCAATAGACCGTGTTTAGCCGCGTAAATCGTCTAAACACGTCTAAAGCTCTGGTTAGGGAGCCCAACCAACAGTTTGGGTGCCCAAGACCAGGACTTTTCGCATGCTTCTGCCCGGCAACACAGGAGGGTGCGAGCAGTAATGTGTCCATTCCTGCCCGAACAGAGCAATAATTGAATTGCTCTCCGTCGGCCGCCTTTAGTAGCAGCCGCTGGTAAAATCAATTGAATCGGCTCCTATGCGGTGTCCATCTGTGCATGTTACCATTTAATACTGTAGCCAATCTTCACCTCTGTGGGGTGCAAGGAAAAACGAGTGAAGATGTTGGTTGCCGATTGCCTTTATCTGACCATTCTGGAGGCGCTGGGCAGAACATTGCTAGTACTTGAATCCCCCCCTTTAAAGGTTCTTGTATAAAAAAAAAAAGCTGTGAACTTGAAAAATGTACAAACCTTGTAAGAGCTGAAAATGTGTTGGGTTTTTTTGTTTTTCTTTTTCTTTTCTCCTGCGGTTTAGTAAGTCAACTCCAATTTTATGTCTATGGGTCTGATTCAGAGCCTACATGCATTTAGTCAGCCAGATCTGTGTCTGTACGGCCCATATACATATACATGTGAGAGCAGCCGGCATCACTACCTGCGTGGCTTTGCTCCAGTCCTATCATGGATGCACGCAATCTGTCTGAAATTCGCCAGATCTTTGCACTTGCCTCTTAATAGGCTGCAATTGCCTCTACAGTGCATCCGGAAAGTATTCACAGCGCTTCACTTTTTTCATTTTGTTATGTTACAGACTTTTTCCATAATTGAATAAATTCATTTCTGCCCTCAAAATTCTACACACAATACCCCATAATGACAATGTGTAAAATGTTTTTTTTTTTTTTAATTTTTGCAAATGTAAAAAACAAAACAAAACTAGGAAATCACATGTACATAGGTATTCACAGCCTTTGCCATGAAGCTCAAAATTTAGCTCCGGTGCATCCTGTTTCCACTGATCATCCTAGAGATGTTGCTACAGCTTAATTGGAGTCCACCTGTGGTAAAATCAGTTAATTGGATGTGATTTTGAAAGTCATACACCGGTCTAAATATAAGGTCCCACACTTGACAGTGCATGTCAGAACACAAACCAAGCATGAAGTCCAAGGAAGTGTCTGTAGACCTCCGAGACAGGATTGTCTCAAGGCACAAATCTGGGGAAGGGTACAGAAAAATAACTACTGCTTTGAAGGTCCCAATGAGCACAGTGGCCTCCATCATCCGTAAATGGAAGAAGTTCGGAACCACCAGGACTCTTCCTAGAGTTGGCCGGCCGTCTAAACTGACGGGGGAGAAGGGCCCTAATCAGGGAGGTGACCAAGAACCCGATGGTCACTCTGTCAGAGCTACAGCATTCCTCTGTGGAGAGAGGAGAATCTTCCAGAAGCACAACCATCTTTGCAGCAATCCACCAATCAGGCCTGTATGGTAGAGTGGCCAGACGGAAGCCACTCCTTTAGTAAAAAGCAGATGACAGCCTGCCTGGAGTTTGCCAAAATACACCTGAAGGACTCTCGGACCTTGAGAAACAAAATTCTCTGGTCTGATTAGACAAAGATTGAACTCTATGGCGTGAATGCCAGGCGTTATGTTTGGAGGAAACCAGGCACCTTTCATCACCAGGCCAATACCATCCCTACAGTGAAGAATGGTGTTGGCAGCATAATGCTGTGGGGAAGTTTTTCAGCGGCAGGAACTGGGAGACTAGTCAGGATAGAGGGAAAGATGAATGCAGCAATGTACAGAGACATCCTGGATGAAAACCTGCTCCAGAGCGCTCTTGACCATAGACTGTGGCGACGGTTCATCTTTCAGCAGGACAATGACCATAAACACAAAGCCAAGATATCAAAGGAGTGGCTTCAGGACAACTCTGTGAATGTCCTTGAGTGGCCCAGCCAGAGCTCAGATATGAATCCAATTGAACATCTCTGGAGAGGTCTGAAAATGGCTGTGCACCGACACTTCCCAGCCAACCTGATGGAGCTTGAGAGGTGCTGCAAAGATGAATGGGCGAAACTGCCCAAAGATAGGTGTGCCAAGCTTGTGGCATCATATTCAAAAAGACTTGAGGCTGTAATTGCTGCCAAAGGTGCATCAACGAAGTATTGAGCAAAGACTGAATACCTATGTACATGTGATTTCTTAGGTTTGTTTATTTTTATTAAATTTGCAAAAATATCAAAGCAACTTTTTACACGTTGTCATTATGGGGTATTGTGTGTAGAATTTTGAGGACAAAAAAGAATTTATTCCATTTTGGAATAAGGCTGTAACATTACAAAATGTGGAAAAAGTGAAGCGCTGTGAATACTTTCCGGATGCACTGTACGTGCCCATGACAAACTTATGCTAAGTGCTAATACCCTGTTACTGCCCCATTACATCCATTTAAAGATCTGACTGGTTTCCATAAAAACTCTGTATAGTCCTGCAGAGATGAGCTAGAACCCGCATTTCTGAGCAGACTGGGCCTGATTCACTACTGTACACCACTGTGTATGCAATAGCAACTAAACACGCAGTTAACTGATAGTTTGCTAATTCATTGCGATCGCTATTCCCTCGCAGCACTACACAAAGACGCCCACTTTACTTACCACACATTCATAATGTTTAGCAAGACTGTAAAACCATCGGTACAAGCGAGTACCATCGCAGCCTCACGCACACTTGCAGAAGCTCTGACCTTACTCAGGAAATGCTAACAACCATGCACGCTATGAGACCTCAGATTGCATAGGCCATCACAGTGGATAATTTATGCACGCCCTTGCAACGGCGTTGAAACGCACTGGCACGCCTGCATATTTTTGTGACTGCTAGATACTCTTATACCAGTTTAATATTGCATTATTTCATCTCAATTGTGGATGTATTACAATAACTGTTTGTTTACTTGGCGGATTGTTTCCATGGCACTAATGCATTTCTTATGGCACTCAGGTGAGCAGAGCGGACATTCTTGTCGTGGGCGCTGGTAAACCAGAGATGGTTAGGGGTGACTGGATCAAGCCTGGAGCGATTGTGATAGACTGTGGCATTAACTACGTACCAGGTAAGGGCTCAGTGACTGTAAAGTCTGAGGAGGAAATTCTGGATATGTTTTGTGTGTAATGATGAATTTTTATGGGCACTTCACCACTTTTACACCGGAGCTAAAACCCGGGTTATTTCAGGGTTAACCCGGGCAGCTCCTTGGTGCAAAAGGGGAGAGGGTTGGATCGCCGGGTCGAATGACCCAGCAATCCAACCCAGGTAAATAGCAGGGTTTTACACGGGTGTAGCCCGTGAAACCCTGCTGTGTGTACGACGCACTCCGGGTCTTGATGACCTGCAGTGCGCCGCAAGCCGGCCGATTGGTCCGGCTTCAGTGGCGCTTGGAGATGACGTCATCTCCAAGCGTCCACTTTCACGCCGGAAAAGCCGGGTCTATGCCGACCCGACTGCGGTGTGAGCGGCGCCGTCTCGGGAATATCCCGAGTCACCGCCAGCTAAATTCCGGGTCTGATCCGCATAGGAACCCTGGCCCTGATTTCAGAGCCGGACGCTCTGACAGAGCGCTCGCTCTGAATCAGGGCCGTCCCTTCTCCTTTTTGGAGCGGCCTCCTGGCCGCTCGCATAGCTGTGGGTGACCACCCACAGCTTATAGCGAGCGGCCAAAATGATGGTCGCAATGGTCAAGACCATCGCGGTAGGGTCTCGCTGCCGCAAGCCCAGGAGTGCTTTTGGCTCTATCAGAGCCAAAAGCACTCCCACTGACATCACTAGTGATGTCAGTGGGGCCAGACCCAGACGGTAGGCGTTTCCAATGGGAACGCCTCCGTCTGGGCAGCCACGCCCCCGGCACGCCCACCAAAGGGGGCGTGCTGTCAATCACCATCGACAGCACGCCCCCTTTGGTGCGGGACCATTAACGACGGCTTGGCCGTCGTTATTCGGGTCTCGCGCATGCACACGACGGAGCCACCTCCGTCATGCACACTTGGGCACCATCGACCCGCTTGCGAGCGCTCGCGAGCGGGTCAGAATCAGGACCCCTGTTCCAACTCCGGGTCAGACCCGGAATTTTGGTGGAAAAGGGATATTGGCTACATTATCTCGCTGTTTCAGTAACATAGGCATCTGTGAACCAATGAAGTGAAAAGCTGGGTATACACTATACGATGTGTGACCTAGCGACTGTGCGATGTAGCAAAACATCGCGCGTGACGTACACCCTGCGCATTCTGATGTACCATGACGCAATGTATCACTATATTGTGCATATGATACTACATCGGAACGATATATCGAACAAAAGATCGTATAGTGTGTACCCAGCTTAAAAGTGCTAACATACGGTCACCAAAGCAAGCCTTACACTATTTTTTATTGACTATTATATGATGATGGTGTGGGTTGTTTTTTAAATTCAGCTTCCATAGGGTTAATGTAGGTCTGCTTCTAAACATCTGGGGCCAAATGTAATAGGGTGAGAGTTTAGAAAATGAGTTTTCTCCCACATTTTAAACTCTGCCAATGTAATAGAGTCGGAGAACAGGCAGACTAGCATGTTTTTAGACTAAAAAAAAAACCTAATGATTTAAACTCTCATCCAGATGTTTTTCCATTTTGAAGATAAAACTCGATGAATGTGAGCGTTTGCTGCTAAACTCTCACATTTTCTAAACTCTCGCCCTATTACATTTGGCCCGTGGAGTCTTTTTGAAACTACACATTTTGCAGTACTCGACCATGACAGTATGGAAAAGGTTGTATTGATTTTATGGAAAAGGTTGTATTGATTTTGGGTTGTCCTAGTACTAGCTGTGGCTTACACGCCAAGGTCTCTGTTTATGAACCATATAAAAGTACATTTTATAACCTCCTTATCTGATTGTTTTGCATACACTGTTATTTCCGTACAACTCGTTTAGTGTAGTGTTAGAGAAGTAGGGTGTGTTGCAGCAAGGTTTGCTGTCTGTAGAGGACTTTGGGAAGCCGTGTGGTCTAGTAGCACTATAGGTCCCATTGCCTGTTGTCATGGATACAGCTGAAGACGCTCAGGCAGGTGAGTTTTTGGGAATGGGGGGGAGCTGGTGAAATTTGGTGAACTAGAATTGAAGGTTTTATTGATGTAAATGTGTACAGCACATAATTGCTTGTCCCTATAGGAGATTTGTTTCTAAAAGGAAATCCTTATTGAGTGAAGAATACAGTCCCAAAAATTATTTATTTTATGTTTTTGGGCCCTTTTACCTGCTATACTCCATTAAACCACATTTGTGTCTTAAATGCACACCTAAATACACTTTTACCACGAAGTTTAATATGCTTGTTACAGAACTTATTTTCCTCAAAGCAGTCTGCTTACAGACATTGCCGTTCAGTAGTCTGACAGGATGGGCTTACGTTACCACACTGACGGGGATGAGCCGAGGTGGTTTCTTTATAGTTGTCTTGGAGTAATAATCTGTATTGAGCGTAATAGCTGCCACCAGCAGGTTCCTTCACCACTACCTGGAAAGCCTTGCCTCTGGGTGCTGTGTGTGCCTGCTGCAACACCTTTGCTGCTGACTGAGTGGTTGGTGCCTCCTGATGGCTTAAGGCACAGCATGGACTTGGGATACTGAAGTCAACACTTGGCAGCTGGAAGATTGACAGGAGGGATAGCTCTTAGGAAGGCAAAATAAATTCAGAAAGTATAAGCTCTGTCCCCTTCCCTTATTCTGAAACACTTAGTACATGCCAGACCAGCAGTATGGGTGTTGAGCTCAGTGCACATCCCGGAGCATATGTTGGGTATGGGGGAAGGTGAATTGGTCACACTTCTATGAATTCTTTGTCTATTTTGCAAACCTTCTGTCGGTGTTAATAATTTGTCCTAGTCAAGAGGACTACAGATTAGGCTAGATGATTTTATATTAGATAAAGAAATAATGGCATTCCTCTTTACTAAGCCACGGCGACGGGTGCCATCTTGGTATGTGAATGCCACTTAGGCCCTTTCTCCCTTTAGACCAGGGGTTCCCAACCACGGTCCTCAAGGCACACTAACAGTCCAGGTTTTAGGGATAACCATACTTGAGTACAAGTGACTTAATTAGTACCTCAGTTATTTTGATTTAACCATCTGTGCACAATCATGGATATCACTAAAACCAGGACCGTTAGTTCCCAACCTTGAGGACCGAGGTTGGGAATCACTGCTTTAGACTAATCTGATCTGCTCAGTGGTTTCAGGGTCTGATTCATTACGGATCGCAACTGCGATTGCAATAACGATTACGCACGCAGTCTTACTGCGATAGTATGATCCACTGCAATCGCTATGTCGTCGCAGCATTACACACATCCATAATACTTAGCAAGACTGCAAAACCATCAGTACAATCACGTACCATCACAGCCTCACGCACACTTGCACAAGCTGTGACCTTACTCAGGAGTTGCTAACCCGGTTGCATGCAGTGAGTACACAAGCTGCGTATGGCATCACAGTGGATAATGTATGCACACCCATGCAACGGCGTTCATACGCACTGGCACGCCTGCATTTTGCCGACCACCCCTAGTCACCTCCTCCAAACGGCACTACCTGTCAATCACTCTGCGATGGGTCTGCATAGTCACTGGGATCGCAGCCCCGATCGCAATGGCCGGTTCACGCAAGTGCACTGCGGTGTATGCACAGAATGCAACAAACGGCTGAATATGTGCGGAATCGCAGTTGTGATCGGTAGAGAATCGGGCCCTCAATCTCTAATTAGTAACTATGTATGAGGGCTGGGAAAGTGGAATGTGACCTTTTTTAAAAATGACAACTTGCTCTTATTAACATTTATATAGTGCACACACATTCCACAGCGCTTTACAAAGCATCTGTCACATCAGTCTCTGCCCCAGTGGAGCTTACAATCTATATTCCCTATCACGTACACGCTAGGGTTCATTTTGACAGAAGCCTATTAATCTCCCATTATGGACGCAGTGTCGGTTTTGGACGCAAACGGCCAATGTTTTCAGTCTGCGCATGTATCTGAGTTGGACTGCGCATACGTCCTGATGGAGACCCAGAATGAATTTGGATGCAGAGTGTGATTGTCAGTGGTGGTTCTGGGAGGTAGCAGGGGGGCTAGCCAGACAAGGCGTGTAGCAGCACTGACACAGACAGCCAAGTTCAGACACAGAATCTGCTCCTCCATAGGGCTGGTGCAATATTCAATGGTGCGTCTTAATACATACAGCGACGGATTAGCGCCGCAGCCATTGGGCATCCCAATAGGAAGACAGTGTGACGCGGTATTGGCATAAAGAGTTATACTCGCTCAGCACTGCACCATTACACTATTCAGAGGTGTACTCGCTCAGTACTGCACCATTACACCATTCAGAGGTGTACTCTCTCAGCACGGCACCATTACACCATTCAGAGGTGTACTCTCTCAGCACGGCACCATTACACTATTCAGAGGTGTACTCGCTCAGCACTGCACCATTACACTATTCAGAGGTGTACTCGCTCAGTACTGCACCATTACACCATTCAGAGGTGTACTCTCTCAGCACGGCACCATTACACTATTCAGAGGTGTACTCGCTCAGTACTGCACCATTACACTATTCAGAGGTGTACTCGCTCAGCACTGCACCATTACACCATTCAGAGGTGTACTCGCTCACTACTGCACCATTACACTATTCAGAGGTGTACTCTCTCAGCACGGCACCATTACACTATTCAGAGGTGTACTCGCTCAGTACTGCACCATTACACTATTCAGAGGTGTACTCGCTCAGTACGGCACCATTACTCTATTCAGAGGTGTACTCGCTCAGCACTGCACCATTACACCATTCAGAGGTGTACTCGCTCAGTACTGCACCATTACACCATTCAGAGGTGTACTCGCTCAGCACTGCACCATTACACCATTCAGAGGTGTACTCGCTCAGCACTGCACCATTACACCATTCAGAGGTGTACTCGCTCAGCACTGCACCATTACACCATTCAGAGGTGTACTCGCTCAGCACTGCACCATTACACCATTCAGAGGTGTACTCGCTCAGCACTGCACCATTACACTATTCAGAGGTGTACTCGCTCAGCACTGCACCATTACACTATTCAGAGGTGTACTCGCTCAGCACTGCACCATTACATTATTCAGAGGTGTACTCGCTCAGGGCCTGATTCACTACCAATCGCAACTGCGATTGCAATAACTATTACGCACATAGTCTCACTGCGATAGTATGCTAATCCATTCTGATCGCTATGCCGCCGCAGCATAACATAATGATGCCCACTTTACCTTACACACATCTGTAATGATTAGCAAGACTGCAAAACTATCGCAGCCTCACGATCACTTGCACAAGCTCTAACCTTACTCAGAAATGACTGACTTCATTACACGCTAATGGTGCTTGGGCTGTGTTGTGCTTCCGCCCTCCACCCCAGTTTACCAATCCCAAACGATACTTCCTGTCAATCACTGCGATGTGTAGTTACAGCAGTCCTGATTGCAGTGGCTGGTTCGCGCACTGCGATGTATGCGCAGACTGCTACATCCGGACGATTGCGTGTGTAATCGCAGTTGCGATCAGTAGTGAATCGGGCTCTCCGTACGACAACGTTATATTATTCAGAGTTGTACTCGCTCTGTACAGCAGTGCACCATTTTAGGACACCTAGTTGACACCTCAAACATTTGATGATTGGGACTATAACGTTCGTATTGTAGAGTATGATGTACGGATGTGGAGAATGTGGACGGTAAGAGTGTCAAATTTTACAAAAACAATGGCAGCCAATTATTCCATTGCTTTCCTGCATCTTTGCAGGTAACCATTAGCAGGGCGTAAACTTTGTCCCGGAACTGAACTAGATCTATTCTCTATCCTTTTATAGATGCTACAAAAGCCTCCGGGAGGCGGGTTGTTGGGGATGTGGCTTATGAAGAAGCGAAGGATAAGGCATCGTACATCACTCCAGTCCCAGGTGGGGTTGGCCCAATGACTGTAGCCATGCTCATGGAGGTAGGTCAAGTCTGAGAAGTAAACACTGTTCAAATGTTAGTTGGTGCGAGTTCATTTACATTAGGTGTACACACCATTCTCATTTGTGCTTCCAGAACACAGTCGAGAGCGCAAAACGTTCCCTTGAGACATTCCAGCCACAAAAATGGAACATAGAGTACACCAAGATCCAGGCGCAGACTCCAGTGCCCAGGTAATGTGCTTCTCATAGACCTTGTGCTGCTGTATGTCCTGCTCCTTTATTAGCAAGCTAGAATTTACTGTAATAATTACTGCACATAACCAATACTGGAGTTGGCATCTTGCCCCTGAACTTCTGATTAAGTGTCATTTGGTTGTTGATCTAAGCTGCCTACACACTGGAAGACCTACATCTAATATGCCATACAAGTGGTGGTCAACTTTAGTCAGATCTAGAATATTGTGGTCAGGCCAAATGGCAGGATAGCATAAGGCGCTGGTGGCTATAAACTCAGTTCATCGGTTCACTCTATTTTCCAGCATTCATGATCAAAATCCCACCAAACAAGTCTAAATTGTGGGAGGTGGACGGAGGAGAGCGTCATGGGATGATTTGTGCTTTCATACTGACATCTGGCCAGTTTAGTACTAAGGAAATCAAAAGATTGTGTGGACAGTTGTAGGGGGTGTACACATGCTGCTACTTCTCAGTGTCTGCACACTAACGTAAACGATAATGTTTCCTATTTCCTGACTTCTAAGCTTTATGAAGAAGTACATAAGAAACTTTGTATCTGGTGGTAATTTTTAAAAAATTTATTTTGCAGTCATCTCTGCTTACAACAGTCAGGGCCTCATTCAGAGGTGGACGCAGTAGTGTAGCGGCTTGGACCCCCTCTTCCCCCTAGGCTAACCCTATGTCCCCCAGGAGTCCCTAAACCTAACCCCCAAGGCCCCTCCTCCCCCCCCCAAGCTAACTGCTCCCGACACACCTACGTTCGGGATTTCAGCGTCTGTATTTAGACGCCAATGAGTCCCATGCCGGGCTGTCACTGACTGGAAACCAGCGGTCGGCATTTCGACCGCCGGCTTCCTGACTACATTCCCCAGCAACGCCCATTGAAATTTTATGAATCTCCATGCAATATTGTTATTCGTCCCCTGGCGGTAACCATCGGGACACGTGCATGTTTTACTAGCACCCACCCCTGAATCAGGCCCTCAGTGTGTACTTCTTCGTGGCACATATTTAGTCATACTTTACTTCTGATTTTCGTCTGCTTTCAACAAGTGGCTAAATGCAGCTTAATGTCCGTATACCAGAGGTTCCCAAACGTGGTCCTCAAAGCTCCCCAACAGTCCAGGATTTAGAGAGATCCATGGTTGAGCACAGGTGGTTAAATCAAATTGACTGAGGTACTAATTAAGTCACCTGTGCTCAACCATGGACATCTCTAATACCAGAACTGTTGGAGCCTTGAGGACCGCGTTTGGGAACCTCCTGCAGTATACCATGCAGGCTGGTGTGGTCACTGTGCCCCTGAGGCTTTCCTGCTTTCAGACTGCTGACCAAGAGGTGGTAGAATACATTTGTTTGAAACAAATCTGTGACCTCTTCTATAATGTTCTTTTATCTAATGCTTATGACGTGTTGTAATGTATGTTGTTTTTCTTTTGCAGGTAGCACTGATGCTTTAATCCACACTTGCGCCAGGACATCAGTTACTTACAACTATTTTTCAAAGATTGATGTTCACTTTGTGTGTTACTGTAGTTGTGGGTCCTTGTCTTCAAATTGTGTCATCACTTGGTGGTAGTGGATCGTTATTTTTTGTAAAAATTGTATATTACTCTGTTGCACTGGACTGGGGTTCCGAAATTTAGGAAGTTATAGGGGATGGGGCTCTTCACGTTTTGGGAAATAATAAAAAAAAAAAAAGTGATTTAAAAAGAGTTTTAAGGCAAAATAGCAAAGTGTGTGCTTTATCCGTTCTCTCATTATTAGACTGTTTTAGGCACATATTGTCACCAGGGCACCATCTGTCTGGAGTTTGGATGTTTTTCCTGTGTGTTTTTTATTTTTTTTTGTGCAGATGCGTTACTGCAACAATCCAAAAAACATACCAACGCGATAACGGCCTCCTGATAAAAAGTGTTTTTTGACAGAAAACTTGGTCTGTAACCTACATCTTGCTTAATGTGGTGGTGCTCTTTAAATGATATTGATAGATCTTTTAAATGGCGTTAATGTATACCTGGTTATTGTCACAAAACCTATGTTCGTCATAGATAGACTGATCGAGCGATGATTGGGAGGTCCATAGTGAGGATTACGCAGCCTTTTTTTGTTCTATGGGGGGGGAAAAAAAATTACCCCACTTCACCAACTGCTGTAGGTTCTGTGGCCAGTTTAGTGACTCTCTAGTCCTCTCTGGCTACATAATACACTAATCTGGTAATACACGTTAGAGGAAGGAGTGTTAAAATAAAAAACGCTAGCAATGAAAGTGGGAAATTAAAGTGCGGTTACTTGGTATTGAGTACCATCAGAAGAAAATTACAGCGATTTAAAGAAGATCACTTATTTTGTTCTATACATTTCCCTTACAGAGAAATATGGTAGTGTGTATTGAGTGCTAGGAGGCTGAGTGTCTGAAACTTTGTACTGATCTCACTCTAACCTCTCAAAACTAGCCTCAATCTTTTTGCTAGACACCTTCTTTTTTATTATTTATTTGCTTGTAGCTATTTTTCTGGACATGCTATGGGTAAAGTTCTTATATTCCTTTTTGATGGTATGCCTGCTTGGCAGTTATATTTTTAGACCCTTTGTCTTGACCTTGTGACAAGGCCGTAACGGCTGCCGACTTGCCTTTGTCACTAATTCTAGTCATACATGTAGCAATCTTATTATAATTGCATTGTTATTTAATATATTCAAGTATGCAAAAGTCAGTTTTGTGTACAGAGGGGAAAAAAAAAATCACCCCCAACCCACATTTACAGAAAAAGATCAATGTTAATGGCTGCCAGCATCAGAAGTAAGTTTTAATTTTTGACAAAATAAAGGTACTTCTAGTGTAAGAAATGTGCTCAACTATAGTAATATACAAGGTGAACATCTGTAACGGGCAATAATAAATGTCTTGGCTATTGACACGTTCTTGGCAATGGTGGTGGGAAACCTTGGTGCTGCCAATAACAATACCCCTAAAGCTTTAAAACCAAAAAATTGTATTTACACTTTTATTTTTTATTTTTTTTTTGTAAGTAACTTGACCTAACCTTTAGTGGCCTTTTTTACTTCTGGTTTTTCTACAAGAATGAAATACATTGTTGGTTGAATAAAATTACTTTTGTGGTCTTCGTATGTTCAGTGCTCCTCCAAAATAAGATGTTTCTTGAGCATATTGGGGCTAATGCTGAGTTAAGAGCAAAGCAAACAAAGTAATACCCCTTTTACACCGGAGCTAAAACCCGGGTTTTTGAAGGGTTAACCCGGGCAGCTCCCTGGTGTGAAAGGGGAGAGAGTTGGATCGCCGGGTCGAGTGACCCGGAATCCAACCCAGGTAACTAGCAGGGTTTAACACTGGCGTAGCTCGTGAAACCCTGCTGTGAGAACAGCGCACTCCGGGTCACGATGACCTGGAGTGCGCTGCTAGCCGGCCGATTGGTCCGGCTTCAGTGGCGCTTGGAGATGACGTCATCTCCAAGCGACCACTTTCACTCCGCAAAAGCCGGGTCTATGCAGACCCGACTGCGGTGTGAGCGGCGCTGACTCGGGAATATCCGGAGTCGGCGCCGGCATAATTCCGGGTCTGATCCGGATTGGAACTTTGTTCCAACTCCAGGTCAGACCCGGAATTTAGGTGGAAAAGGGGTATTAGTAACTTTGTATCTGGAACAAACCATGTTACACTGCAAAGGGTGCAAATACATTTATTCTTTGCATGCAGTGTAAATACTGTCTGCAACTCACAAATGCTGGACAGCTTTGTTTTTACACAGCAATCTAGATCTGAGTTTGGACATCACCCTCCAAAATCTAAGCGGTCAATTCCCCCCCATGACTAAATAGGCATTTGGAAGTTTCCAATTTGCTTAATTAGGCCAATAATTACATGTCATTTACCCCAAAAACTTTTGTTAGGCACCCCAAATTTAACTAAAAACTATTTTTCAACTAAAAAAAAATGATTGCATCAATTTTTTTTTTCAAACTACCCAATATCACACCTTTTTCCTACTATTTTTTATTTTTATTTATTTATTTTTTTTGCATTTCTCATTTCATTCGTTTGAGATTTAAACACAAAAGGTTATTTTATAATTTTCTTACATTTAAAAAAAAAACCAGCCGTTTGCCACCATTTAAAAACCTACTGTACCTTCCTAATGCCCACAAACAGCCTTCTATACGGTCCTGCTAACAAAATTATCCATTTTGGGGGGTCCAGGTTGGTCTCCCCACATATTCTTGCATTTCTTTCAAATCTCATTTGGAAGTCAGTTTGCACCCCTCCGCTGCGAGCAGTGTGAATAGGCATTTTTAATTGGATTGGAGAATTCTCAGGAGCGCGCTCGCTGCGAAGTCTGCGAGTTTCAAAAAACAAACTCGCCACTCACGCACCTAATAGGATTGACCGCTAAATCTCTCTGCACATCCTACATCTTCCCCCACCTGCAGAGCAGCATGTTTCTACCAAGGTGCAAAGTTATGCTGGGTACGCACTAAAGGTGCATTCACACGTAACGGTTTTTTTAACAATTTAACTATAACGACGTTGTTACCGTTCAAAAAATCGTTAAATTTCTGAATTATAACGATGAACGATTATCGTTCAGGCGCGTTCCCGTTTGTAGTTCATTCTGACTGACCAACTGAACGATTTTCATTAAGGGAAGTTACAAAAATCGTTTGTAGTTCAAAAAATCGTTAATTACACTTTAAAAAAAAATCGTTAATATCGTTGGCAACATAATCGTTGTGCGTGTATGCACCTTAAGCGATATATTGTTAATACAGTCTACAAACAACATCGTTTAGTCAATCTGGCAGTGTGTACACACAATATCTGTAAAAGGCTTCTTCTTTTTTATATAGATATATCTAACTATCAATCTTATATAGCAACGGCAATATATTTGTTAACATCTGCTTGTATGTACAAATGAACGACTCACTGTCCGACCCACCCATATGCTGGCCACAGGAACCAGCAATAATGACATCGCAGCTGCTTCTTCTGGCCAGACATATCAGGTGGCTGAGTGGTAAGTGTGTATGCCCATTGTTGCTTCTGCAAAACCTTGCCAAATCGTTATGCTGGGGACACACTTGTCGACATATTGTTCCATCAATGAATGATATAATCGTGAGTGCATCGGCCGGTGTTCTCAACCTATATTGCTGTGAACAATGTCGTTCACAGGCATAGCTCGGCCCTGCAGCAATGCCGATGCACGTGTGTGTATGGGCGAACTGTCACCCGTCCATACACTTGCTGCAGGGCAAATTTAAATGTCCACCCAGTTGTGATGTCAGGCCAGACATATCGAGCAGCTGATTGGTAAGTATGGGGAAAGCTTACCAATTGGCCGCTAGGATGGCGAATTGGTCTGCTGACCGACTCGTCATTGCAGTGTACCTAGCATTAGATTGGTTGGTGGGTCTGCTGATCTAACAATTTGTTGTTCTAAAACACGCCCCACATTACTTGCTCTTTTTTTTTTTCTACTTCAGGGTCCACAGGGTTGACCTTGGTGTATAGGTGGATCTGGATCCACGGGCACCACGCAGTTAAAGCTTTCACTGCTCCCAGGATGCACTTGGGTCCGTCCTCCTCTATACCCCGCCCCCGAGCCACAGGCACCTCAGTTTTAGTTGGTGCCCGGCCGGAGTCGGGTCACCCTGTCGCAGTGGGGCTGCAGGAGCAGCCCCTAAGCTTTATTTTAAAGTGGAAACATTTTTATTTTTTCTGCTTTTTTTTACACTATCAGAGCGGCAGCATCAGACTGTCCTTTAGGACGTCCACGCTGCCGCTCCTTCTCCCCGCTGGCGCCACGACGCCAGTACAGATCTGGGGATCGCAGGGGGACCCCAGAGTCTGTACTAGCCGGGCTCTGGGGACTCCCATGACTGCTGCCGGACACGACGGGGACCAGGTAAGCCGCGGGTCGCCGCGTGCGGCGGCCCGCGGATACTTCAAAGGCAGTCAGGAGCCTTCGGTCTCTGGGGACAGACAGGAGGCGCTAGCAGCGGCGGGCTCCCCCTCTATAGAGGAACACCCCGCGTGTCTGCTAGACCACAAGGGTGACAGGCTGGACGCGGGACCGGCAACCCGGGGCTTAATTGCTAGCCAGGGGAGGCAGCCTTCCCTGTCTAGCGGCTCCTCCCCTCAGCTCAGCGCGCCTTTCAACACGCAGTCTGGCATTGCTGAGCTGCTCTTATCTTACGGCCACTCCTCCTCTGAGGTCTCCAGCGGCCATCTTCACTGGCAGGCATCGCAGATCTCCCAGGCGGAATCAAGTGGACCGGTCCCCGTGTGTACTTCTCCCCTGCTGAAGGACAGTGTACACAGCGCTATAGCAATCCCAGACACTGAATCTGGGCGGTTGATTGTAGCGGAAGGTGCAGTGAGTACTAACTTTTCTGCATTGTATGTGACTGTTGCTAGTGCTGCCTGTCTGTGACTTATTCTCCATTACTGTCAGCTTATACCTATCCCTTTCCTTCTCCTACGGCCGGGCAGGTGTGTGGGGGAAGGGCGTTTTTCTGATACCCTCACTTATATAAATCACGTATTTGTGAGGCCAGTCACATACTGTTGTGTGCTACACAGTTTCATATCTGGGCTGTTTGTGTCGCATACTGGGAGTGCGCGGGAGTTTACACCGTAATTCCTCTGGTGATACGTATTTCTTGAGTATTTACTGTATCATGTCTGATGAGGAGACTGAGCGCTCCATGGCTCCTGTGCTACTTTCCTGCAGACGCTGTGCTGCTGGAGTTGATGGGGAGGACTTATCTCAAGATGGTCTGTGCGGGCGGTGCCAGCTGGTACCGGGCCCCTACAACCCCCCTGTGTCACAGGACCCCTCTTGGGCGATGTTTTCACAGGTGCTGGCGTCCATTGCGGACTGGTTATCTGTCCCATCAACGGTCCTGTCTAGGGCGTTGCCCCAGCCCACCATCCCTCATTCCCCGGGTGTTCCGCACATATTGCAGTCTTCCCCCGGGGCCCAGACTGGGGGTCCTTATTCGGGACTGCCGGTGTATGTTCAGTCTCCTCCAGTGACGCGACAGTCTGTGGTGCCTTTTCAGAGTTTTACTCCGATGGCTCCTCCACCTTGGGTGGATGTTCTCTCTAGCTCTGTACAGAGTCTGACGGCCTCATCCTCCGGCATTTCAGTCGATGTTGCAAAGTGATGTGCCACCAACGGCGTCCAAACGTCCGGTTGTGAGTTCACTGGCTGCGCAGTTGTCGGACTCGGAAGTGTCCTCAGATGATGGAGAAATCCATGAGGACTCTGACTCTGATACCATGGGGCAGGATGTGGAAGCTAAGTCCTCCATTATTGTTCCAGCCTTAGTTAGGGCGGTGCGGGCTATCCTACGTATAGAGGATGATGTGCCGGCTCCTAGGTCGAAGTTTCCTAATTTTAAAAAAGCCAAGGTAACTTCAAATGTGTTTCCCCTGTCTGATCAATTAACGGATCATATGGCGGCGGCCTGGCAATTACCTAGTAAGAGGTTCCATCCACAGAAGCGGTTGGCGTCCAATTATCCTTTTCCTGGGGCTCATTGCAGGAAATGGGAGACTCTGCCGGCGGTGGATTCCCACGTCACCCGTTTGATCAAGAGCGCAACGCTGCCATTGCCGTCTATCTCCTCTTTGAAGGATCCCATGGACAGGAAGGTGGAGACTTGTTTAAAGTCCATTTACTCTTTCCGGGGCGGTGGCTTGCCCGTCCATGGCTATCTCCTGGTTGCTAAAGCCATTGAGGCCTGGGCCAATGCCTTGGAGGATTCCTTTACTGACGATGCTCCGGATATCCAGAGAGTGTTAGTGGGACAGATGAGGGATGCGGCTTCCTATATCGGGGAAGCGTCTTTGGATGCCAGCCTGCTCACTTCTAGGGTGTCGGCTGCAGCAGTGTCTGCTCGGCGGTCCCTGTGGCTGAGGTCCTGGAGGGCTGATGCAGACTCTAAAAAGGGTCTGGAGGCCTTCCCTTTTAATGGAGAATTACTATTTGGTTCGGATTTGGACAAAATAGTTGATACTTTGGCTAAGTCCATGTCTGCTTTCCTCCCTCTGCGCCAGCTAAAGTGAGGAGCTCGTCCTTTCGGGTTCAGGGTAAGGCCAAGGGTCAGTCCTTCCCGAGACATTCGGCGACCAAGGCCGCACCCAAGCCCAAGAAGCAGGCATGGAGTGCTCGGCGCCTTTCTTCCAAGCAGGAGGATAAATCTGCTGCCTGGTGGGACGGGCCTCTCTCTGGGGAACCCCAGAGTGGGAGGCCGACTTCTCCAATTCGCCCAATGTTGGCACAATACCACCACGGATGCCTGGGTTCGAGAAGTAGTCTCTCAGGGATACGCCCTGTCTTTTCGGTTCAGGCCGCCCCACCAGTTTTTCTGCACGAGTCCTTCTCTGGACAAGACCAAAGCTGTCCAGATTCAGGTAGCTATAGAATCCTTGCTACAAGCAGGGGTCATTGTTCCCGTTCCGCAGTCTCAGCGCGGGATGGGGTACTATTCTACTCTGTTTCTGGTGCAGAAACCCAGTGGTTCTCATCGCCCTATCCTGAATTTGAGGTCTCTGAACAAATACCTCAGAGCTCCCAGGTTCAGGATGGAAACGTTACGTTGCATCATTCTGGCGATGGAACCCGGGGATTATATGGTCTCTCTCGATATCCAGGACGCCTATCTCCATGTTCCCATAGCACCGGCACATCAGGGGTATCTGAGGTTTGCTATCCTGAACCATCACTACCAATTTCAGGCGTTGCCTTTCGGCCTTGCCACGGCTCCGTGGGTGTTCACCAAGGTGATGACAGTTATGGCTGCCCATCTTCGGGGTCAGGGTATACGGCTGTTACCGTATCTGGACGATCTTCTGCTGCTGGACAGCTCCCCGGAGGTGCTTCTTCGACATCTCCACCTGACCATTGCTTGTCTTCAAGCACACGGGTGGTTGATAAATTGGAAGAAGTCCTCTCTGATCCCATCACAACGGATGGTCCATCTGGGAGCACTTCTGGACTCTTGTCAACAAAGGATTTTCTTGACTCCGGAAAAGGTGTCCTCCCTACAACTGAGGATACACAGTTGCCTGAGCAGTGGCAGCGTGTCGGTCCATTCAGCAGTGAGAGTCCTGGGGTCCATGGTGTCGGCATTCGACATGGTGGAATTTGCCCAGTTCCATTCCAGGCCCCTGCAGGGGCAGATTATATCGGAGTGGAACGGGTTACCTCACCGGATCCGATCCCAGATGCTGGTTTTGTCCCCGGAAGTGCGCCGGTCTCTGGCGTGGTGGCTTCAGCCAGCTCATCTTGTCCAGGGTCGCCCCTTTTGGATCTCGGACTGGGTTCTGCTTACGACAGATGCCAGTCTCCGGGGTTGGGGGGCAGTGACCGGCTCGTTGTCTCTTCAGGGTCGTTGGTCGGCGGAGGAAGCTGCCCTTCCCATAAACGTTCTAGAGCTGCGGGCGGTGTACCGTGCTCTACTGTCGTCAGGCACCGTTCTTCACGGAAGAGCAGTACAGGTGCAATCTGACAACGCTACCACGGTAGCGTACATAAATCACCAGGGAGGGACTCGCAGTCGAGCTCCGACATCGCAGCTCGTCTCAGATCCTGGCTTGGGCGGAGTGCCACCTTCCGGCAATCTCGGCAGTCTTCATCCCGGGAGTCGTCAACTGGGAGGCAGACTTCCTCAGCCGTCACGATGTGCATCCCGGGGAATGGTCGCTTCACCCAGAGGTGCAACTTCTCGTGGACAAATGGGGACTGCCGGAGTTGGACCTGATGGCCTCCCGTCACAACTGCAAGTTGCCCGTGTACGGCTCAAGGACAAGAGATGCAGGCGCAAGCCTAGTGGACGCGCTGTCGGTGAAATGGACGTTTCACCTGGCGTACCTGTTCCCTCCGATCTCCCTACTACCTCGGGTACTCAGAAAGATCAAACAGGACGGGGGCACGTTTCTGCTGGTGGCTCCAGCGTGGCCCAGACGTCCTTGGTACTCCGATCTCAGGAGCTTGTCCGTAGACGCTCCGTTCCTTCTGCCTCAGCGTCGGGACCTGCTGTCTTAGGGGCCCTGCCTTTACCCGGATCTGGGTCGGCTGTCTTTGACGGCGTGGCTCTTGAGACAGCCGTCTTAAGGTCCTGCGGTTTTTCTACCTCTGTCATCGGTACCATGCTGAGGGCGCGCAAGCCTGCCTCTGCTCGGATTTACCACAGAGTGTGGCACACTTACTTTCAGTGGTGTGAGTCCAGAAACTTTGATCCTCAGGTGTTCAGGGTTTCTAGGATTTTGGCATTTCTACAGTCAGGTCTTGACCTGGGCTTATGGCTTGTTTCCCTGAAGGTTCATGTATCGGCACTGTCTGTTTGATTCCAACGACGGATCGCTACCCTGCCTGATGTTCACACTTTTTTCCAAGGTGTGCTTAGGATTCAACCTCCCTTTGTGCCTCTGGTGGCTCCATGGGACTTGGCGGTGGTTCTTCGGGTTCTGCAGGGACCTCCCTTTGAGCCTCTTGAGTCCGTTGAGCTCAAGTGGTTAACACTGAAGCAATTGCCAGGAGAAACACAGTCTTCAGCCAGGAGGGTATCCGAGTTGGGGGCACTTTCCTCTAGTCCCCCCTTCCTAATTTTTCACCAGGACAGGGCCGTGCTTCGTACTCGTCCTGAGTTTTTGCCTAAAGTAGTCTCTAAGTTCCACATCAATCAGGAACTTGTGGTACCAGCTTTTCAATCACCTGATCTTACAGCTGGTTAGGCCTCATTGGACGTTGTCCGTGCTCTGAGTTTTATGTTGATCGGACTGCTTCTGTAAGAAAGTCAGATTCCTTGTTTGTCCTCTTTGGTTTTCATAAGAGGGGTTGGCCTGCCAACAAACAAACGTTAGCCCGTTGGCTTTGTTCTGTTATTAGGGAGCCTTATATACAGCAACGTTTACCTGTTCCTGGCCTCTGTTAAGGCTCATTCCACTCGGTCTGTGGGTCCTTCTTGGGCTGCTAGACGTGGTGCCTCCGCTGTTCAGCTGTGCAAGGCAGCCACTTGGTCTTCAATTCAGACATTTTTGAGGTTTTATGCGTTTGACACCTTTGCCTCTCAGGATGCATCCTTCGGGCGCAGGATTCTCCTTTCTGCACAGGAGCGTCCCCGCCCTTAGTTGAACTGCTTTGGGACATCCCCAAGGTCAACCCTGTGGACCCCCTATGGACCCTGAAGTAGAAAACAAGAGATATGGTAAGAACTTACCTTTGTTATCTCTGTTTCTACGAAGTCCATAGGGTCCACAGGGCGCCCGCCCTGACGCACCTGGCTTCAAATGGGCTGTGTGGCTGGTCACCGGTTTTCCGTCTCCCATTTCTGTGAGTATGGTTTCTTGTGTGTTCCTGTCTTCCTTCTCTCTGTTTAGTCTCCTCCTCCGGCCTGGGCTGCTTACCAACTGAGTTGCCTGTGGCTCGGGGGCGGGGTATAGAGGATGACGGACCCAAGTGCATCCTGGGAGCAGTGAAAGCTTTAACTGCGTGGTGCCCGTGGATCCAGATCCAGCTATACCCCAAGGTCAACCCTGTGGACCCTATGGACTTCGTAGAAACAGAGATAACAAAGGTAAGTTCTTACCATATCTCCTTTTTTTTTTTTTTTTTTTTTTTTTTTTTTTTTTTGCTTTGCTGCCAACACAGAATCGGTCCCCTTGTATTTAAAGGGAAGCCATTTTGGAGACTGTTATTTATCATACATGAAACAGGAGCTGCTCCTGCACCTCGTGAATGGATACGCTGTACAATCATGAAGTATCTACCTCCACCATGGCTGTATACACTGTGTGTAGGTTACTGGTGCACTTCACCAGAAGGCTCAGCAATGGACTTCCTTCTATATAATGCCTCCCCACACCCCTCTGCTAGCTGCAGTGTGGGATATTCCACCTTCACATCTATCACTGACCTTATTCATATTCCAGCTGAAACTGATCAATGTCTTGCAGGGTTCAAGGGAAATTAATAATGGGCTCTTAGACATTGTAACAGGATGACTGTGGGTTCCAATCATAGCTCCCTTAACTTGTCACACATTAGGGCAGTATCTGACAAGGATACACAGGCAATCTAAAACAATGATGTTTGAATTGGGATGGTGGTTGTATGCCACACCAGAGTGATTTAGCTTTCATAGTGCTGCTAGTGGTATTTACACAATGGAATTGGCTTGGTGGGACAGAACAGTATTCCCCATTCACTCTCATCTTGTGCTGATGAGCTTTATAATCTCATTAGAACACTGCATTTCCCTGCCCCAAAGGTTCCAGCATTCTATAATGGTTGGCTGACGCGATGCTTCTATATTTATCTAGTCGCTACCCTTTCACAAGACGCCATAAACTACACAGCGCTATTCAAAGCTGCTTCGTCTTCAGTGGTTCCGGCCACTGGATTTAAAGGGACAATAATAGTAAATACAAAACACACCTGGTTATGTATGTACTACTGTTGCCCATATAAAATCCAGCAGTTAAAGACAAGTGGCTTGTGAAAGCACTGCTTAGTTAATTTGCCCCATGGTCTCTGAATTGCAGAATCTTCAGCAGTGGTGGTAACAATGGGTTTCTTACCTTACAGTAAATCAAGGTGAAATGAGGGAACCATCTATGTTCAATTGATTTAAAACCTGTGTATATTATTTTTTGGTCATTGAATTCTGGCAAAATATTTTGCATTCCTGGAGTTTAAGACCCGCTGTTTTGCTTCCTTCCAGTGACATTGAGATCTCCCGCTCTTGTGTGCCAAAGCCTATTTTGCGGATTGCAGAAGAGATCGGCCTGCTCCCAGAGGAGGTGGAGTTATATGGTCAGACGAAAGCCAAGGTCCTGCTATCCACTATCAGACGGCTGCAGGGGCAACAAGATGGGCAATACGTTGTTGTGACTGGGTATCTGCGTTCTTAAGCTGTCTATATCTATAAAATAGGAGATAATTATGGAATAGGTGGGATCCGTAGACAGGATGAATAGACATACTCCTACTTGTACATTACATTTCTTTGGTTAATTTCATCTCTAAAACAAAACTCAGGGCAAAGTTGGTCATCAAAATTAGGAAAAACAAAAATATAATTAGAACTGATGCCCATGAAATAAGGCAAATTAATACAGTATATTCCATTTCCCTATGAATGTCTTGTCCAGGACCCCTACAGTATATCAGAACACAGCAGACTATCTGTGTCTGTCCTCTTGGTTAGTATTCATTACCAGTTATTTATATAGCACACACATATTCCGCAGCGCTTTACAGATAATATTGGGCCTGATTCAGAGCCACTCGTAAGCGGCAGTTCGTTCGCTCCGAGCGATGTTTGGCCAACTGCGCATGCGTACGGATCGTTATACGCATGCGCTAACCAGTCAGTGCGGCCGAAATTCATGTTCTCGCAAAATAGCGAATGCCTGCTATTTTGAGTGACAGAAAGAGGCGTATGTGGGTGGTAACGGGAAGGTGCTTGAAAATGGGGAGTGGAAATCAGAACGCAGGCGTGCTGAAAGGTCAAAACGGGCGTTTTATGGGTGTGCATATTTAAAACAACAGCAGCGTCATTGACCACGTCACTGGGTTATTTTATAGTCAGAACTGCTCGCAAAATTGTGGTAGCAAACACCAACCCCAAGAATAGCGAGCAGTTCATACCCATGTCGATGTACTCGATTAATCTAATAAATAGCGGACATGACGTAGGATGCGAGCGGCCAGGGGGCGTATCTTTCCAAAAAACGAACGCAAGTTTTGTTCGCTCGTTCAGACATAGAGGAGGCGTGAACAGACCGCAAACAGCGAACGGTTCATTTGAATAGCCACCCCTTGTTTTAGAACGAACGACCGCAAATAGCGAGTGGCTCTGAATGAGGGCCATTGTCCATTCACATCAGTCCCTGCCCCAGTGGAGCTTACAAACTAAATTCCCTATCACATGCTCACACACTAGGGTTAATTGGGTCATAACAAAATTAACCTACCAGTATATTTTTGGAGTGTAGGAGGAAACCTACGCAAGCACAGGGAGAATATACAAACTCCACACAGTTAGGGCCGTAGTGGGAATCGAACCCACGACCTCGGTAACCACTACACCATCTGTGCTGCCCAAGAATACTTACCAGCTAATGGATGGGCTGCAAATCTCCGTCATTATTAGTAATAATTATTCATTTGGATCATTATCAGACATGCTAAATGCGGCCAGACGAGAAGCACAGATGTTCAGAAAACACTAATGGGGCACAGACACCTGTCTGCTTGGATTAAATGCAGAATGTTTGACTCTCGTCCAAGTTGACCACTTGTGTGACTGAATTGGACTTGGATAATGAGCTCCAGGCATGTACCATTAATGTCGCTGACTTTCTGGCTGGTCTGTGGGAGGGAAGATCTATTATATTAACCAACAAGGCTCATTTGCACCAATTGCACTACACAAATCAACAGTTTATCTTAATTCTAGATAGATTGTGAGTAGTTCAATGTATGTTCTATGAATGAGACTGTAGGATAATTTCATGCCCTGTTGATGACATGGCTGAGAATGTGTGGTTAGAAATAGCTGAATTTCTCCTCAGTAGTACACATTAAGGAGGATGAGAAGCTACAGTCTGACCTATAGCACACTGAAGAATAAATACAGTATATTCTATATTAACTGTATTACTCTACAGACAAATTACTATATGTATGTAAGTTCAATTCTAGAAAAACAATACGGAGATTATAAAACCTCAAAAGATAGGTTCCATTCCATGGGCTGTATTTTCATCCTACAACTTGTGTTGTATTAGCGTGTGCGATTCTAACATTACCTCGTGGCCAATTGGATATTCCCCATTAACGCCATTCTTATAAATACTAGTTCATATGTATGGTCCTTCAGGAATTTGCTTAAGAACCAATGGTTTGACTATCACCAGAGCCTTCAGCAGTGTGGATAGGAATATTCACCCTGGCGTCAGTAGTTATGTCATAGAGCTTTTCATATGTATTCACAAATCGCATGTACTCAATCAATGTCAGGAGAATACACTGCTCACAAAATGGCTGCCTCTTCCTGCGTGTGGGTTACATGCCAAGTTTCAGAAGATAACATAAATGTTAACCTGACCTACTTTAAGAGGGAGAAATGTCTGGTCTCCTTTTATACCTCTGACTTTATGCTCTTATCAACCTGGGCTTGATTCACTGTTGTAACAGACTTGTTTTATATTAATTAACTAAGTGTAGGATCATTCATTCAAAGTTCATGCTAAATATTTGGATAAGACACCTGTATCACAAATGCATTGTGTAGCTAACACCATTGACAAGTAAAGTCAGCATCACATTTTCACAATGCTTAATATGTAAATATAGCAGGGAGATGCTGATGTGGCATTTGTAAAACTAAAAGAACACCTGGACTTGGAGCAAAGTTCCAGAAATGTGATAATTGAAATTCCCCACTCAATTTTTTCATGCTTTGCTTCACTTATACCCCTTTTACACCAGAGCTAAAACCCGGGTTATTGCAGGGTTAACCCGGGTTGCTTCTGGGTGTAAAAGGGGACAGGGTTGGATTCCCGGGTCGAGTGACCCGGTAATCCAACCCAGGTAATGGTGCATACACACGGTCAGATTTTTCCTTCAGATCTGAACGATAATGATTTAAAAATCGTTCAGTCGTTCATATCTGAAGGAAAATCTGACATGCCTGAACGATGGACGATGAACGATGCGCGTTCCCGTTTGTCAGATAACGATATCTGACATCTGATGTGTTTGCAGTCAGACTTGGACGATTCCATTCATTTTAATGCAGTCAAAAATCGTTCAAATCGTTCAAAACTTTGGTTCAATCGTTCATCTGACAAATCTGACCGTGTGTATGCTCCATAACTTGCAGGGTTTAACACGGGAACAACCCTGAAACCCTGCAGTGTAAACGGCGCGATCCAGGTCACGATGACCCGGATTGTGTCGAATGACGCCCCCGCTTGGCCGGCTTCAATGGTGCTTGGAGAAGATGTCATCTCCAAGCCTCCACTGCAATGCCAGAAGAGCCGGGTCACTGCAGTCCCGGCTCTGGTGTGTAGTGGTCACCGCCGGTAAATGGATGCCTCGTGCATGCGCAAGGCATCTATTCACAGAGACCTGAGTGATTGGGGGCAGCCCGGCATGTCTGTAAGTGCCGGGCACGCCCCCAAGAGTGATGATAAGGGTGTGTGTCTTAAAGACATGCTCCTTTTCCCTTGGCCACGCCCTTTTATCTAGGTCCGGCGCCAGACCTAGAGTGAATACTACGTTACTCATTTCACCTCCAGTATCGCTTATCCATATGAACTCTACTTACATACAGTACTTCTTTATCAGACTGAATTTAAATATTGATCTAAAGTGGAGGCAGCCATTTTGTGGACTGAAGCAATATTCATGAAAATGTAGCTTGTGCTTTAACTATTGAGGCATGAGGTACTTTAGCTTTTACCACTGCTATTCTGGGCCTTCATGCGCACATGCCTCAGGGACGCCACAAGTGCCTCTCATGAATATTGATTCAGGTCACATAATTGACACTTGCACTGCGTACAGGTCTTGGGTATATATTAGTAGAACTTATTTTTATTTAGATGCCTACAATATGCTTTCCACTTCATTTATTTATTTTTTATTCCTACAGTATAACGCCCACCCCGCTGGGTGAAGGGAAGAGCACGACCACCATTGGCTTGGTGCAGGCTCTGGGAGCTCACTTGAATCTCAATGTGTTTGCCTGCGTCAGACAACCATCTCAAGGACCCACGTTTGGAATCAAAGGTCAGTTCATGGAGGGTAAAGTTAGAACCAAAGCCGCATTTATCTTGGGGCATAGCACCTCTCTGCACATTTCAGTGTGAGTGGCTAGCGCAGCCTGCGCCCATTTAGATCATTGAAAAGCTCTCAACAACACTGATTTGAAAGATATGTTAGCTGATGTTTTTGGGGGGAAGTAGTGCCCTATCCACTTGGTTTAAGGGCTGGATGTGATGGGCAGTGAGAAGGGGAGTAATAATGTAAGGCTCCTGATAAAGTGACGCGAGTACTGATAAATGGTCCAGTGTTCTCAGGCCAGATGATCATCAGGACGTAATTGTATTAAATGTACTGCTGACATACTGTTCTATTGGATTCTGTGATTGTTCATTAGAGTATATTGAGGAAACAAGCCTACATTTATAATTATTTATAAATAGAGATATGCGAGGTCCTTTGCTCAGAATAATTTTTGCCGCAGAGACCTCCTGGTTTGTATATGGAAGAATCTTACCTTAACCTTACCAAGCAATTGTCCTAAATAATACAGATATGTCCTCATACATCTAGCCTCAATACGTCACGCAGCGTGACTTGCCTGGCGTGAGTGAGCCACCAAGTCCTGTGCAACTAAGCTAGCGACGGGCGTCTTTTTTTGCCGAAAATGTGTCTAAAGGTACGTGTCCACTAGGCGATAGAGGAACGACAGTACGATTACAACATTGTAATCGTCCAGTCGCTTCTCTTCCCCTGCAGTGCCTACACTGAACGATATGTTGTTCAGTGTAGGCACCAACCCTCATCCCCGAACATGACAAGTCGTCATCCATCATCCCCGAACATGCCCAATCTGTCGTCATTCCTCATCTCCGAACATGGCCAATCTGTCATAATCGGCAGGTTGACCAGCATGTTCAGGCGATGATTGATGTCGAAAACGACCAGCAGGAGCTCGCATCGCTGGTCGTTATCGACATTTTAATGCCCAATTTGTGAACGATTAATGAGCGATTGAACGATAACGATGTCGTTATCGTTCAATCGCTCATTTTAATCGCCTAGTAGAAACGCGGCATATGTCACAATGTGATGCGACTAGGATTTGATATATCACACTTGTATATTTTGCATACTGGAGTCTGTATATGAAGCACAATGGAACTTGGAATTGAAACAGCTCTGGCTGCTACATTGTAGCACTTTGTATACAGATTCAGGGACTCAGTTGCACACAGATATACAAGTGTCACATATCAATTTAATGAGTCCTGGTGCGTCCTAGTCGCAACTCATTGACGCATTTTCAGCAAAAAAAAGACACCTGGCGCTAGCAGAGTCTCACAGGACCTGGCACGCCAGGAGGGGCTTTTACGCGACTGCAGCAAAGATGTATAAGGACACATATGTACTATTATTTTAATGGCAAATTGTCCACAGTTTGCAAATGAAAGCAAATGTCTACTTGCTATAGAATCTATAGTATAGATTACAGAACATTGCACAAATTTATCTTCCCATTACTACTCTTAAATATGATCAGAAGTGTAGAAAGACATTTAGGGGTCTATTTACTAAGCAGTGTTAGAAGACAGAGTGAAAAGTGATAAGGTGCCAACCAATCAGCTCCCAACTGTCATTTTTCAAACACAACCTGCGAGATGGCAGGTGGGAGCTGATTGGCTGGCACCTTATCACTTCCTTATCACTTTTCACTCTGTCTCCTAACACTGCTTAGTAAATAGACCCCATAGTGTTGTGCTTAGTATTATACACACAGTGCTCCAAGTTTCTTATTGCACTGTTTACAGGAGGTGCAGCCGGGGGAGGATATTCTCAGGTCATCCCGATGGAAGAGGTAAATCCATATTAGAGTTTTGCCGTATAACATTGAAATCTATGTTTAGCGATGTTTAGTTCAAGACATCCCGCGCTTCCTCTATTTTTAGACTGTATAATGAATGGGTAAAGCTAATAGAGGGATCATTGACCTTCATGGATATTATACTCTTATAATCTTATTTTGTTTTGATATCATTAGTTGTAATTATTAGTGATCCTATGGGGAACATGTATGGTTTATTTCACCTGCTAAATAGATGTTTGAAAAAGTCAGTCTTGCATCCCCCATACCTCTTGGGATGGCCCTTAGCGGTTCAGGCTTCAGATCTAATTAAGTTTAAAATTACGATTAAAAGATCCAGCATCATTAGTTATCATGCTGCAAATTGGAAATATAATTTTCTCCTCCAGCAGTAAGGGAACACACATCATGAGTTAAATTCCACTCATAAGAAGCTGGGTTCTGGAGGAAAGCAAATAACTACCTGTCCCTTTAACTCCCTCTTCTCATGGATGGGTTTCACCAGTGTCCTGCATAGAGATTGGCAAAGACCTTGCATCTTTTTTTTTTCTTTGACCTTATTTTTTTCACTTGTTGAAGGTCCTGGTATCATTCATCTAGGCTTCATTTGTTACTATTAGTGTCTTTTTGTGGCACAACCTTGGGGAGATGGCCTGTGGTGCCTTAAACCATTTCCAAGGGCCAGCTATAGAAGTCTCCAGCCTTGTGATGGCTGATGGTGTAAATCGTCCTGTAACTACTCCAGAGGCCTGAACTCTCAGAAATTGTGATTACGGTCTCCAAAAAGCATCAACAACATACCATACAGTGGAGCCTAAGATACAGACAGATGGCGAAGACCATTGAATATTTCTGTCTTGAAAGTATATGGCTCCTACACATCTGATTCTAATGGCCCATCTAAGGAGTATAAGAACATTCAGGTCCTGAACATGTGTCATTTGTAGCCCCCCAGTGACTTTGCAGCACACCAGGGGGTATATTTACAAAGGTTTGATTTTGTTTTCTGTTCGATTTTGCATTCGATTTTGTTTTTTTTTTATGAAGGGATTTACTAAAGGCCAAATCGAACATAAAAATGAATTTCAATTAAATCGAATTTCTGAAAAACATCTGTTTTCCCATAGAAGACTATAGGATCCCCTTCATTTACTAACAGAACTTCATGCTTTCGTTTCAGCATGAGCAGTTAGATTTCACACAGATACATGCATACATCAGTGAGATGCATGCATGTATCTTACTGTATAAAGCTTAAGTGTTAATGTTAAAAAAATATGTTGGGCCACCCCCTAAAAACACAACCAGCACCGGACCCTTTCTAGCGAGGGAGTAATGTCACAGCCAGGGAAAACCTATCACCGGGTTCCCCAGCCGAAACATTACTTCTGACCGCTAGTCAGCCCAGGCCGGAGATCCCTGGGGATGGGGGCCCCCGTCCCCCTCTGCAGGGCACCCAGAGGCCTAGGCTGATAGCACCTGTGGGCAGTGGGTGCTGGGTTGATAGTGTAAAAGTGTAGTGTAAAAAGAGAAGTGTAAACATTGTCTTTACGAGTAGATACCTAGTTCTTGGGTCGGTATTTTCGTTTTTTTTATTTTACGAAGACCAAGGATGCCTACAGGGAGAAGAGGACTGGTCCAGGTAATGTAGGAGAGTATGTGTGATTGTGTATGCATGTATTAAACCTATACTGTCACGGTATGTGTGAATTGTCTTTATTTAAACATTTCTTTACAGGTGAACTGCAGGTACCAGCGGGCCCTTAATGCCCCGCATGCTGGTACTTGCGGTTCTCCAAGTACCAGCATGCGGGGACCTGCAGTTCTACTCGAAAAGACAATGATTGCACTTCTTTTTTTACACTAAACTTTTACACTATCAACCCAGCCCCCTTGCCCATGGGCTATCAGCCTAGGCTTGGGGTGCCCTGGAGAGGGGGACCCCTTTATTGGGGGGGTCCCCAAATCCCCAGGTATCCCCAGCCTGGGCTGACTAGCTTTCAGGAGTAATGTTTCGGCTGGGGAACCCAGTAATAGGGTTCCCCTGGCTGTGACATTACTCCCCCGCTAGAAAGGGTCCGGTGCTGGTTGTGGAAATTACAGGGGAACCCTACACATTGTTTCCCCTGTAATTCCAGGACCAGATCAGAGCCTGGTCCTGGTTGCGCTGAGTACAGGGAAACCCTACGCAATATTTCCCCTGTACTTACACAACCAGGACTGGCTATGAAAAGTCCAGGGCTGGTTGTGTTTTTAGGGGGGGGACCACACGTCATTTTTTTTTTTTTTTTTTAACATTAACACTTAACAGGCTTTTTACAGTAAGATACATGCATGGATCTCACTGATGTATGCATGTATCTGTCCGTTGCTCATGCTAAAAATTAAAGCATGAAGCAGTTCTATTCATTTGGAGCTTAGAAGTTTGTTTTGGAGTGGGATTTGCTGTTCGATTTTGAAATGAACATGCAAAATCAAACAGCACATCCCTTCTTAAACTGAAACAAGATCGAATTCAAGTTGAAAATCGAAAGCAAAATCCATTATTAGTAAATTTGAGATTTGCTAAGGGATTTTGCTGTTCGAGTTCAATTCGATCTCAGGAGATTTCAGAGATTCATGAACATGAATCTCTAATCGAACGTTAGTAAATTTACTCCCAGTTATCTCATGAGAGCCCCAACAATGTCCGCGGGCAGCAATACACAACGATGACCATCACCGGCTCTGGGACTTGATAAATAGGGAGTAGCCCAAAATCCCTTAAAAACTGAGGTTTTCACTAGATTTAGGGCTTTTATCCCTTTGTAAAATAGGCCAATATGTTTTTCAAAATGTGAAATAAGCCATTAATAACAAAAAGTTACAAAAGTGAGCTATAACCCGCAGCAATTAGATCTCAACGTGTAGCAGTCACACTAATGAAAGCTAATATCAGATTGGTTGCTATGGGTTACATGTTCTATGCACATTGTGTTGTCATATACAGTCTTTGTTCTGGGTTGGTGGTAGATGCTGCAATAATTGTATTTTGTGAAGCTGGGCTTACTAAAAACTCTCTGTGAACTTTCATGATTATGTTTAGACTTCTGTACATATGGTTGTGGTTTGTTATCCAATGTACATACTGTATTGTAGGGAACGTTCCCTCCCACTGCCTGAAAAGTCTTCTTTTTCTTGAAAATGTAGACCCTTCATTACAGATAATGGTTTTAGGGGCTGATTTAGCACGGATTGCTATTCTGCTTATACGCACGCAACGCAGTTGCTAATATCAGCGGTGATATGTAAATGTTTGCATTTGCATTGTGATCACCGCCTGATATAAGGACACCCACTTCCCATTACTCATATCCTTATACTTTGCCAACATAGCGTAACAATCGGTAACATCGGACCCATACGCACAGGTAAGGCAGGTTAGACCTCACTCAGGAATTGCTTACTTCAGCGCACGCTATGAGACCTCAGGCTGGGTATGGTATCGCAGTGGCTAATTTATGCACGCCCATGCAATGCCGTTGAAACGCACTGGCACGCCTGTGTTCGCCCGACCACCCCCCGGTCACCACCCACAAACGCCACTTCCTGTCAATCGCTCTGCCATGGGTCTGCATATCCTCTGCGATCGCAGTGGGTAGTTTGCGCTCTGCGATGTATGTGCAGTACCCAACAATCGTGCAACTGCGTTTCTTGACGAATCAGGCCCTTCGAAATAACGCTCAGGTTAAAGAACAGGGATATACTGTATGCATAAAGCATTTTCCAAGTAATATTTAGCAATTCTGACTTTGAACATTGTGCACATTTTAGAAAGTAAGTGCTTTAATGCCAGGGTCCACTCATAACAGCACAAATTATACACCCTGCGTAGGTCTGATAAAGCATTAGCATGGTTAGGAAACTTTGCTGATTTTGCAGACTATTATTACATGTTCTATGTAAGTTCAATACAAACTTTTTTTATTATTATATTTTTCCTCTTTAAATTGGTTTGTAGAAATCTCAGGTTAGTCAGAGATCACACAGTAAAATGATCACATAACTTAAACATCTTAGCAGGAAAATAAAAGTTGCTGGCATGAGGTGACCTTTACATCCCGTTGTGTTTAGTGTTCACTAACTGCTAAGCATTCCTTTATATCCGTCATTTGACATGAGTGGGTAGAACCTGTTCTCTTTTGGGTACATAAATGGCAGCATTTGGAGAGCTCAAAATGGACCCCTTGCCGTGATCCACTTAGATCTATGTTTACTGTACTCTGGAACAGGAATAGTCGCAGCAATGTAAGATTTATGCCATTAGTATAGAACAGAGGTATTCAATATGCGGCCCGCCAGCTGCTTCGCATCCCAGCATGCCCTGCTACAATTTTAGTATGCCCTAATAGCAACACTGTGGTAGGCTATAGTGCTACATAACCCGACTCCATAGTGAGGTATGTAGGTGGACCGGACCCAACTTTCCCTGAGAGAGCTGTGGCTGAGCCTGGAGAAAATGGCTGCCAGAGACCTCTGAGGGGGCGTGGTCGGAGGAGGATAGCAGCTCAGGGAAGCGAGACCTCAGAGGAATGGTGCCCTGAGCTGAGGGGTCGCTTTAATGGAGGAAGCTGACCTCCCCATGCTGATTTTTAACCAATTGGATGCTGGATTCCTGCTCCATCTGTACCCTGGTGGTCTAGTGGATCACTGTGGACAAAGCCTGTCTACTCTCAGCGCCTCCGGTCTGTCCCCTGAGACCGGAGGCACGACTGCCAATCCGCGGGCATGCTGGAATATGTAGTTCCACAGCAGCTGGAGCGCCGCATGTTGAATACTCCTGGTATAAAATTTTAGGAAGCGTCCACCCATGTTGCATGTTGGATTTGGTGTTCCAAGACACTTTGAAGCTAGCAGTTTACTTGACAACTTCCACAGATGATGGACTATTTTCACACCTATTTGCAGTCACCTACAACGATTCATGTATTTCATGTCACCTGTCAAAAGCACAGGGGTATACAACTTGTCATGTGCTGTATATTCGGGTTGGGTACGGGATACCGGCGGTGAAAATCCAGACTCTGGCATCCAGACAGGGTTAGGATACCACCCCCTCTCCCTGACCCTCCCTCCCCGGTGCCTAAATCTAACCTTCCCCCTACTGCCTAAACCTAACCTCCCATTCCCCGCACCCTAAACCTAACCCTCCCCCCTTAGTGCCTAACCTTAACCCTCCCCCTAGTGGCTAACCCTAACGATAACCCGCTGCCTAACCCCGCTACTTACCTTCTGAATGCCGGCACTGGGATTCAGACAGGTGTCGGGATATTGACCGGATCCCGTATATTCCATGACCCGTGAGGAGCCTTTGAAAACAAGGAATATTGGTGGTGACAGGAAACATGACAAAGGCAGCCATCTTTGAGGCAATGCTTATAAGCTTTTCCCAAATGATTTCATAGGGTGCACTCTTACAAATATTGGTTTAGCTGACAAAGTGAGTGCAGATGACAGGAGCACTGTCAAATTTTAATTGGTTTTTCACTGATATATTCGTGTTTTCTGAATGTCGGTGCAATTCCTACACTCTCTAATAGGGTCTGTTTACTTCTAGTTTAACCTCCATCTCACTGGCGACATACACGCCATCACCGCCGCTAACAACCTGGTGGCCGCTGCTATTGACGCGCGCATCTTCCATGAGTTGACACAATCTGACAAGGTGAGACATCATTCTGCGTTTGTTAGAATTTCCTAATTGCAAAGGACACATGGCGGATAAGCCAGTGCCTTCTACAGCAATAATGCAGCTTTCTACCTGCTAGGAAAGCTATAAAAATAGTAATAAATTAGTTATCTCTAACATTGGTTTATCTACCTATAAGTTACAGTAAATGAATAAATCAATTTCCTAATGATCACCTAAATGATAACATCAGAATTCAAACGACAGTTTTCTGCATGTATTAGCGTCACTTTTATATCATATATAATACTTACATACTTCCCTACTCTTCTGGAATATCCAGCATATCGGGCGCTCTCCGGGACTGCCAGGTAAGCAGAGAACCCTCATGTTTGCCGCCGACTTCCCTAGTGAAGTGGGTGGTGGCTTATTGAGGATATTCACACCATCATGGTCCTGACCCCCAGTGCATGATGCAGCGGATAATGGATTCGAGCAGTGGGGGGCGGAGACTTGATGACGCAAAGCATGTCACCAAGCACCCCTGCACTTGCCACTTGGACCTCCACTCCAGAATCTACCGGAAAGGAGGTGGAAGAGCAGATACTAATGGTACTATAATAAAAGAATATTTACAGTAAATGCATTTGTCAGTAGCAAGAAGAAGGCAGTTTAATTTCACAAACTGCATTGTTGGAGATTTGTGCATATATATACATGCATGCATACACACAGATGTGTCCACATGCATCTTACTTCCGTGCGCTACAAGTCGCGTTAAACATATCTCATTAGCGTCGAGCATTTTTTTGTGCGACTTTTTACCTTCGACTTGTGCGGCTGTATCTGCATGGAAAATGCTACATTACAGCGTCAGCGACTGTGACAGGGATTCGCATACAGATACAGCCGAAGTCGCACACAGAATATAGGCACGCCGCATATCATTTTAATTAGCAGAAGCTGCCTGTGCGTCCTATTTGCATCTCTTTTGAATAAGACACATTTGAAGGTTAAAAGTCGCACAATAAGACACTAGGCACTACAGAGTTACGCCACAGCATGACGTGACTAGAAGGGCTGTATAACGGGCAAGGAAGTGAGATGTATATGGACAAACTGCTGGCACTCAGACTGTTAACAGCGGCTTATTCTGGTGCCTTTCCAAACAAATGTATCATGAACCTCCCAGCAGATGACACTCAGAATATATATATATATGATGTTTAGCAATATATTTACAGTATATTGTAACACTTGTGGCAGAGACCTGAGAATGTGAGCAGCATTTCTAATGGAATATTGTCTTTCTGTAGGCGTTGTATAGCCGCCTTGCTCCTTCTAGCAATGGAGTGCGTACATTTTCAGATATTCAGATTCGAAGACTTAAGGTAAGATTTGTGTCTAGCTGATATTATTATTATGGACGTTTTCCGGCAAGCAGTGACTGATTCCTACTTGCAGTTTAATTCCTTTCTTTGCTGTATCTACATTTAGTCCAATGAGATTATGTTTTCATTCATTTCAAACTGCATGTGTCTAATGTAATTGTTAAAAGTTGGATGTATAATAGTATTCTTATTAGTTTACTAGTTTCTACTTAGGGGTTAATAAAGTATGTCCTTGACGACTTTGTGGATTTGAGGTCATTTGTACGGTGGCCTAATGATGATAATAATAAAACATCTCAGGGGTCCATGTTATATATTTACCGCACACACATGCTCTTGTAGTCATCAGCATCAGGACCCTCTTAGATATACATTTACAGGCCTAGGAGAGTACTAGGACACCTTAAGCCCTAACATATATAGCTAGCACCCCCTTAGAGCTGTGAAGGTAAATCCATATAATATACACATGTAAATTCCCAATGCACAATGTTAGAATACAAGTTAGTTTTATGTTGCGACAACACTATAACACTTTATTATAAGGTTCCAGCCAATTAACATTTAGAACATGCTGACCCTCATACTGCCCCCTGTTGAGGGAAGATTATATTAAGTATGTAGTGTAGTAGCAGACAGCAACTTTATCTCACTGAACCTATTGAGGTTCACCGCAGAAATTGTGGTAGAAGACGTGAGATTTACTCCTTTGGAGACTAGGGCATCCATGTCTGTTAGTGTATGTGTATATATAATTTTTGAGTCATACAGTAAATCTAATGTTACCGTTCTGTATCTCTTTATTCTATACCAGGAATTCAATGATTGTGGCTGCATGAATGGCCAACAATGCAAGGAACTATATGTACCCATAAATCCTAAGGGGAAGTTTAATTTCAGCTTCCACCTTCTCCCAGAACAGTTTCCTTTTTGCCACTCCACATCTTCAACTTGCAATATTTATTTAAACTCCTGGTATAGTGTTCATTCTAGAACCCTGCACATGTCACACCCCGTGCAGTTCCTCGTTCCTGCCTGGGGTGTCGCTCTCTGCTCTGGTGCTTCTAGCACACTCTGATCTGTATCTCAGCAGTTTGTTGCATCATCTGGGTGTGCTAGAAGCTCCAGAACAGACAGCGACATCCCAGGTAGAAAAAAGGAACTGCATCAGTTGTGATAAATGCAGGGTGCTAGAATGAACACTGCATTTATGGTAACTTTTGCGGAACCTAAATTGTAGAATGGGTTGGATTGTGTGTCCTGAGAAAGAATCTGTCCCTTATAATATACTGTTAGCCCCGAATATTGGTAACATTATTCCCAGTCCCTGTAGGATAATGCTGTTATATACTGATTTATGAAGGTCTGCTTTTTTAAGTGGAGGAGCAGATTGCTCCCTCTTCTTCTTTACCGTTCATAAAATGTTGCCAAAAGAATATTTTCCTTATATAAACATGCTCTTGGTTCAGTATTTATGCTGCTTCTATTTCTGGGCAGTTTGTTTAGTCATTTGTCTTTCTAGGAATCTGTGTTGGGCATATTTTAGTCAATATGTTCTTATTTTCAAGCAACGCTTGTAGCGGATTACTGATAGATACTAATGCGAGGAATATTAATGAGGTTTAAACTGAGTACTTAGGGGTGTAATTGCCAAGGTGCTGGGGACCTCACTCAGGGCTGTAAGATGCTTTGGGAGATCTGCTGAATCTCTGAACGCACTGCTCTATGCAGAATCTGGTCCATTTTGACATATACTAAGGATCTCTGAGAGCTTTTCCTATAATCCTTAGGAGTTGGCCACCCAAATTCTTTTTTATTTATTTTAGTGTTCAAGAAGGAACCCGGTACATGTTTAAGGCAGTGATGGACCACAAGTGGCCCCCCCTAAGCTTTATTTATTGCCTGATTCGTTATAGCCTGTAAAACTGGGTACACCAGTGGAAAGATATATCTGCAGATTGACTGAATGACTGATACAGTATATCAGCAGATGATTGGATAAATAGAAGTAGGGTCGCTCTGCAAACGTAATTGTACTAGATGCTCAATATAGTAAATACAATATTTATTGCATGTAAATAAGTCAAATGTTGAACTAAGAAGTGTACTTATAATACCCAACAATATAATGGCTATAAACAGCACAATATGGGAATAAGGGGATTTTAAATCCCTATAACATACAAGTATAAAAAATACACAAATGATAGAAGTGCTCGCCATCCATTGTATACGTTCTAGTCCACAGTAGTTAGTAATATTAATGATCAGCTGAAGTGAATAAACAGAGTAACACACCTCTGAGATGCAGCTTTGTATCCAACTAGAAAATAGACTGTGTATCCAAATGGAAAGTGGCCATACAATGTAATCTACATTCGGCAGTAACTAACATGTGAATGTTCTTTAATAGTTGCAAATATGGTATGGCTCACCTAAATGGGGAGCTTATGTGGATCTGTCTCCAAACGAGAGGTATATGGATGTGCCGTTTAATTTGGTAGGTTATAAGGCACGATGAAAAGCGCCAGCAGTATATTGCCCGGTGGATGGGCTTCTGCCAGCAATAGAATGGCTGAGTTACCCGGACTCACGGCCAGCCCAGTCACCAGCTCCAATTTGAATGGGCATGATGTAATGGGTGCCGGTGAATGTGAACCTCAGCCACAACCCAGAGCTTGGCTCTGTCTGCAGCGTTGTGCGTGCTTATCAGTTAACTGCTGATGTAATGTGCATAAGATCCAACACTCAGCCGTACCATAAGCAGAAGGTAGGGGCAACTCCAAACAGCAGTAACTTGTCCTTAACGCGTTTCACCGCATCCTGTAGCCTTATCAAAAGGCCTTCTGCCTAGGGGCGTTTTAAGAGAGGAGGGGGCCCGTGTGCATCCTCGTGCGGGGCCCCCTCCTCTCTCCCTGGTGGCTGGCAGCCGACTGACGCGGCTGACCAGCCACTGGAGCATTAGTAGACTCCGGGCACTAGAGTGTGCCCGGAGTCTACTGCGCATGCGCAGAACGCCGGAAAATGGCCACGGCGGCCATTTTTCCGATGTTCTGAGCAGCAGTGACACCCGACACGGGACCTCAGACAGGTAAGTTTAAAAAAAAATATGGGTGCAGTGTGTGTGGTGCGGGGCCCCCCTGGACCCGGGGGCCCATGTGCCCCGCACACACTGCACCCATTATAGATACGCCACTGCTTCTGCCTTTAGGATAGGAATGAGCATCTAGTTACTAGTTCTAAGCACAGTTGACTACAGTTACCAGGGCCAATACCATCTACAGAAGTGATTCCCATCCTCGGTCCTCAAGGCACACTAACAGTCCTGGTTTTAATGATATCCATGCTTAAGCACAGATGGTTAAATCAAAATAACTAAGGTACTAATTAAGTCACCTGTGCTGAACTATGGCTATCCTTAAAACCTGGACTGTTAGTGTGCCTTGAGGACCGTGGTTGGGAACCCCTGATCTACAGACACAGCTCTAGTTCAGTATGTGGTATAATCATGTCCAGCATCTTAAATCGCAGCAAGGATTTTATTAATCTGCCTTGAGCTAATTAAAGGCTAAATCCACCAAAAATGAAACTTGTTATAAAATAAAATAGCAATGTTAACTTCTTGCAGTCCAGAGATTCAGCAGGTCTCCCTAAGAATCTAACAGCCCTAAACTAAAGAACCTCTTACCTGCTTGTGGGAACATTATTTGGTGTTGTCAGAGTCCCTCCCCTGTGAATTTATCATTTGCATGTATGGGAAATTCATGGGGGAGGGGCCTTGACAACCCTAGTCATAATGTGAGCAAGCTGCTGCGGAAAGAGGTCAGATGATCCGCTACTCAGGCCATTAGATGCACCAGGAAACATCGTTGAGATCAAGAAAAGTTTAGTAGTGCCACTGTTCCTTTTTATTTAGTACACCTTTTGGGCATAGAAGAATCAATTTTATTTATGACATCTGGAGCAGATATTCCATATGTTCTGTAACCTATATGATAATTCATCCTACGTGTCTTGATTTAAAGGTGGGGGCTGGAGCACATTATCTGGATCCATAGTACTAAAATAGCGCTCAATAGGGCAGAAGTGAGAACGTTCCATGTGGGTCCCAGCATGATGGAAACATAGGGGGATGTATGATGTTGTTATTCAGTTTTGAAATCACAGCCAACTCCTATGCACTCAAATAAACTGCATCTGTTCTGCATCCAACCTAGGCTGAGGCTTCTCCATAGCAACAACAAAGAATGCTTTATTTTTCCCATATATGGGTATTTCTGCTAACTTTAATTTAAAATACCAATACCTACAGTAGCTATGACTGTGTGTTGCGTATGTTAATAATTATATAATATAAGATAGCAGATAAAAAGCCAGCCTTTTAGAAATAAAATTAAATTGTTTGCAAAAATAATACACATAAATCCAAGTAAAAGGATATTTCATATCCCTGTCTTTCCCTTTGCCCTTGTCCATGTCTTTCCATTTGCCCCGTCCATATCTCTCCCTTTGCCCCTCTCCATGTCTCACCCTTAGCCCCTCTCAATGTCTCTCTCCCTTTGCCCCTCTCCTTGTCTCTCTACCTTTGCCCCTCTCCATGTCTTTCCCTTTGCCCCATGTTTATCATTGCAGCCCCCTCCATGCCTCTATTCCCCCTCCCGATATCTCTCCCTTTGCCCCTCTCCATGTCTCTCTCCCTTTGCCCCTCTCCATGTCTCTCTCCCTTTGCCCCTCTCCATGTCTCTCTCCCTTTGCCCCTCTCCATGTCTCTCTCCATTTGCCCCTCTCCATATCTCTCTCCCTTTGCCCCTCTCTGTCTCTCTCCCTTTGCCCCTCTCCATGTCTCTCCCTTTGTCCCTCTCCATGTCTCTCCCCCTTTGCCCCTCTCCATGTCTCTCCCCCTTTGCCCCTCTCCATGTCTCTCTCCCTTTGCCCCTCTCCATGTCTTTCCCTTTGCCCCATGTTTATCATTGCAGCCCCCTCCATGCCTCTATTTCCCCTCTCCATATCTCTCCTTTTGCCCCTCTCCATATCTCTCCCTTTGCCTTCTCCATATCTCTCCCTTTGCCCCTCTCCATGTCTCTCCCTTTGCCCCTGTCTATATCTCTCCCTTTGCCCCTGTCCGTGTCTCTCTCCCTTTGCCCCTGTCCGTGTCTCTCTCCCTTTGCCCCTGTCCGTGTCTCTCTCCCTTTGCCCCTGTCCGTGTCTCTCTCCCTTTGCCCCTGTCCGTGTCTCTCTCCCTTTGCCCCTGTCCGTGTCTCTCTCCCTTTGCCCCTGTCCGTGTCTCTCTCCCTTTGCCCCTGTCCGTGTCTCTCTCCCTTTGCCCCTGTCCGTGTCTCTCTCCCTTTGCCCCTGTCCGTGTCTCTCTCCCTTTGCCCCTGTCCGTGTCTCTCTCCCTTTGCCCCTGTCCGTGTCTCTCTCCCTTTGCCCCTCTCCGTGTCTCTCTCCCTTTGCCCCTCTCCGTGTCTCTCTCCTTTTGCCCCTGTCCGTGTCTCTCTCCCTTTGCCCCTCTCCGTGTCTCTCTCCCTTTGCCCCTCTCCATGTCTTTCCCTTTGCCCCTCTCCATGTCTCTCTCCCTTTGCCCCTGACCCTGCACATTTTCACTCTCTTTGCAGTCCCTCCATGTCTCCCAATGTTCCCCTTGCATTGCAACATATCGTACAAAATATCTGTCAGTGTGTGGGCACCTTAAGGTGTAGTGTAGAAAAAGAGCTGATCCAGTAAGTGTGGGCAGCACACAAGATCATACAGTGTGTGACCTGAATAATGAAATAAGTTTGCATATCTACCTCTTGCAGTGCAGAACGGTTTGTCCTACTGCAAGTTCTGCACTGTGGCAAAATTTGCACAAAACTGTAAATCATCTCTGTCATTGTCAGTGCTGCCATTGAATGCATATTTGCATGTGTATTGTAATTAACTGCCACAATCATTACAATAGTGCCGTTCTATTACTGCAAGCTGCCCGTCCTCTACTGAAAACTAATACTGGGATTCACAGAAGCATCGCAAGAACATAAAAATGGCTAAACATTCACTTTTTACAATAGATTTCCCAGTAATTACAGTTCGGTTGGCGTGAATAACAATTAGCTGAATAACATTAGTTGCACATTTGGTTTCCGGTAAGTAGACAGTAACACATGTCTACAAATAGCATATTTGCTGGTGAGTGTGGAATCGCTCGTCCTTGCCTTGGGTGAAACAGACTGTACTGGCTTGGTCTTACTGCTAATGTAATCAGGAAAACAGCATGGTTTAAATGGTCATGTGTAATTTCATTTACACAGAGGCTGGGCATCGAGAAAACAGAACCTGAGGCTCTAACAGAAGAAGAAATCGCCAAGTTTGTAAGACTCGATATCGACCCAGACACTATCACTTGGCAGAGAGGTATGCAGGCGGGGGGGCTATAGATGCCACAACCAAATAAATATAACCCCTTCAGTGCCAGAAACCGCTTCTCTCTATTCCTAGTACTATATATGTCAAGCATTGCTGGATATAATGGGTAAGGCTGTACTATATGGGATACAGTGTAATAGTTTAGAAAGGAATATGCTCTTTTGGTACATACTATGTTAGTATGTTGTGTGGTGTATGTGCGTATTCATCTAGGAAATATATTGGGGCTGATGTACTAAGCCTTGGAGAAAGAGAAACAACCAACCAATCTGCTTCGAACGGCCTGTAAAGTGACAGTTAGGAGCTAATTGGTTGGTACTTTATCTCTCTCCACTTTATCACTCTCCAAGGCTCAGTGCATCTCCCCCCCATTGTCTTACGCCTCATATTATTAATAACAGGACCGATATAGAGATGTACACAAACCCGATGGTTTCCGCACATATCTGATGGTTACTGATCTGCGCATGTGCAGATCTCTGGATGCATCCACGGTCGCAGTGCCCCCTAAGCCGCAGTATGATTGACATGCAGCGGCTGTTTGGGGGCAGGGGTGGCGACGGTGAATGTTTTACAAAGACGCAGCAGCAATGCTAACAGCCGCACAAGTCTGAATCAGGCCCAACGTACATAACCCCCATCCTAAATAAACTATTGCGGCTTGTTTTATGTTTCTCTTTAGGAAACCGCAGTCTCCTCACACTATTATTATATGACACATTTTACCCGCAGGCAACTTTAAATGATTTTGTTTTTCACAGCTATCTTGACTAAAGGCTTTATATCTTTTAGACAGAGTTGTTTTAGTTAGTTTGGAGATAGAAGTTCCTCTTGAATGCAGCTGTATGTAAGACGCAAGCGAAAGCTGAGCTGCGTCGTATCCAAAAGCAACATAACGAAAGCAAATAAATAAACAGACAGAAAAAAAACCTTGCAGAATGGGTGCTAACTTTTTTTTTGTAAATACGGTGAAGCATGACTAGCCACGTATTAGTAGGGCCTGATTGTGTAATAATAATACACATTTTCATTCTGCGTATGCTCCCGAAAAAAGTCTTCCGTTTCCATTCACATGCAAACTCAAGATACTTTCATACCAGCCTGGTTTTGCCTTTAAAGTGATTACCACTGTACAAATACCGGAAGACTCGCAGGAGTTCCCACAGCGGCAGCAGATTGCACCCTATTACGTAAGCCCCCATATCTCCTGGAGTACTACGAGCACATATACTACTGGTTTATGCTAGTGTCCACCTAGAGCAGGCCTGGCTAACCTGTGGCTCTCCAGCTGTTGTAAAACTACATATCCCAACATGTCCTGCCACAGTTTTTTTGCATTCCTTAATAACAAAATTGTGGCAGGGCATGCTGGGACTTGTATTAATGGTGTCTCCTGAAGTAAAACTGGTGCATGTTACTCTATTAGAGTATGAAAGTATCTTGAGTTTGCATTCAGCATACTGCGCTAATGCGTCCTGTGCTAGGCGCAGTTTACGCCTGCGTCCATCTTTACATCTGCCAATACATAAAGATGTGTCCTCATACATCTAGCCTCCTTGCGCGTTAAAGAGCCCTTCTAATTGTGCCATGCCGTGGCATGACTGTAGCGCCAAACATCTTTTCGCGTGACTTGACTACAGGTGTATCTGCAGGCGAAATGCTTTGTTACAGTGTCAGCGGCTGTAACACTATACGTAGCGTTTCACATGCAGATACACCCGCAGTCGCTCACAGAACATAGACATGCTGCATATCATTTTAATCAGCAGAAGCTGCTTGTGCTACCTATTCGCATCCCTGTGCAAATAAGACAAATTTAAATGTTAAAAGGTCACATGAAAAGTCGACCGGCGCTACTGAGTCACATGGTGCTCCCTCGTTATGTGTAGCGCGACTTGTAGCGCATGGAGGATAGATGTATGTGGATACATCTGTAGTAGCAATGTCCTGATGCAAATTACCACCATTCTTTACTACTGACCTAACTTGAGTTAGCAGAACAACCAGTGAAGGGGTGACACAATATCCTCAGTGGAACAAATTGGATGCCTGCTGCAGTCTATTTTGTGGATTTTGCCGCTTTGTTCATACAAACAAATGATAGAAGTAACAAACTGTGCATTATTTACATGTGACAACACCCAGCTTATATTTTGGGGGCTTTCAGCTGGTTTTCATTAGGACTTCCCGCAGTACGGGGCATAGACTGAGCAGTCACTTTCTGACACTGCCTGAACGGCCGCTGCCAGTTAGCGATTAGATGCTGTGTGGAATAACTAGGGTGGTAAGCAGATGGCAGATTTGGCTTTGTAATCTTGTTATTTTACCCAGAGAGCTGGATCTCTGTCATTAGGGATTATAAATAGCAGAAGCAGGAGGTTTGTTCAGAAAGAAGCAATTCTCAGATTTGCATGCTATGAGAAGACCAATTATACCAATGACAAACGAGTGTCAACTTCTGATGAATATTTGATTATTATTAAACGTGTGAACACAGGACTGATATCTGTCCACAGATCCGATCTCTGGATTACGTAAACGGCAAGGTCTAGATCACTTACTTCTAATCTGCTTCCTTTTAGGAAAACAAAACATTAAAACAGTTATTTCTGTACTAATTGCCTACAGTACACCCACAGATTTGTACCATAATTAGAGGAACACTAAACCTAAAACGCCTTCAGCTTTTTGGAGCTTTTCAAAGATAAAGCCATTTGCAATAATAGATTAGGTATTAGGTTTTGGTACTGGGGGGTGTCTATCACTGTTGTCACTATGAGAGCTGCTCTGCTATCTTGGTGTCACCCCGTCGGATGGTGACACTGAGAGAGGCAGTGGAGAGACTGGGCTGCCCAAGCAGCTACTGGAGCACTGGGGAAGCCCACTGTGTGCTGAGAACGGGAGGCGGTAACACAAGGGGGCGTGGCTTCGCGGGGTGCGGCCACACACCCTTTCCCCGAAGCCACGCCCCCTTCCAGGAGAGTGCGCCTGCGGCACGCAAAAGTACTCAGTCCAGCCGCCCCAGGTGTCACCCAGGTAAGTGACACCTCTGGTGTCTTTTGTCTGTGCACAGCAGACTTAAGACCTTTATATATTAAATAACACTGCGGGGGCTTCACACAGCCTGAACGTTAAAGGTGAGTACACACCTTGCAGACTGCAGATATATCTGTAGATGATGGTTGTTCATATACATTAAACGATTGACATCTTCCAGGCAGCTGGCCAGGGGGGCAGGTCCTCCCCCTTCCCCGCGGCTGCATGTGTACAGGCGATCGACTGATTGCCCGTACACACTTGCCGATGGACAGATATATCTGCCCGTACACACTTGCCGATGGACAGATATATCTGCCCGTACACACTTGCCGATGGACAGATATATCTGCCCGTACACACTTGTTGATGGACAGATATATCTGCCCGTACACACTTGTTGATGGACAGATATATCTGTCCATCGGCTGTGCAACACAGCCGACGCGATATGTCTGTGAACGACGTCGTGCACAGACATATCGCTGGTACACACTGGCCAACGGGCACCAGATATACTGTATTGGCCGACCAATATATCTGTCAGTGTGTACCCAGCTTAAGATATCAGAGAACAGTAGCTTGGATTCCACTGAAAATGCCTGTAAACATAAAGTGGCTGCTTCAGAGTTGGGACCAAAGAAAAAAATATGGAGCAAATTTGCACCTTGGCAAAACCATGTTGCACTGCAGATGGGGCAGATTTAAAATGTGCAGATAGATTTATAGTTGAAGCAGGACGTGTCCTAGCTGGACTTAGTGATCTAGCTGCTAGATTTAAATCGCCAATCTGATTCTGCCTTTAAACAAATTGCTGCTTCAAATCTAGCAGCTACACTGCTGAAGTCCAGTTACGGCTCTGGTGGTGATACATAAAATGATGCAGAAACCGTAGTTTCTGCATATATTTATGAATAATGGTCTTGATAAATATGCCCCTAAGTGCATTGTTATTAAATCAATGATAGCATAACGTAGTTACAGCCTGCTGGAGTGGGTTTCACTTTCTCAGAGCTATGAAAACAAGTACTCAACCACACTGTATAACAATTAATTCCTTTACTTATTTATTATTATTTTATTTATTACCAGTTATTTATATAGTGCACACACATATTCCGCAGCGCTTTACAGAGAAAATTTGGCCATTCACATCAGTCCCTGCCCCAGTGGAGCTTACACTTTATGTTCCCTATCACATGCTCACACACATACACACTAGGGTTAATTTTGTTAGGAGCCAATTAACCTACCAGTAAATATTTGGAGTGTGGGGGGGACCCGGAGCACCCAGAGGAAACCCACGCAAGCACAGGGAGAATATACAAACTCCACACAGTTAGGGCCGTAGTAGGAAACAAACCCACGACCTCAGTGCTGTGAGGCAGTAATGCTGACCATTACACCGTCTGTGCTGCCCTTACTTACAGAACATTAGGTACCATATGTCACTCTTTGCTTTTATAGATTCAATAACTTCATTTTGTTTCAGTTTTCTTTAAAACATAGCAATACTTAGTTGAACTTTGGATGCATGAGAGAGACTTAGATTTCTCTCACAAGAAACATTGCAGTTGATTTACTAACATTCATATACTGTATATGATTATGTGCATGTGGTGTGAAAATTGTATCTGTCTGATATTTTATGTGTTGTTCCCTCCTAGTAATGGACACAAATGATCGATTCTTAAGGAAAATAACGATTGGCCAAGCCCCAACAGAGAAGGGGTTTACCCGACCGGTAATTTGTCATTAGTGTATATTGTGCAGTGCTGACAAGATATATAACTAGATCATATGGCGTACGAGGTCCTGGCTACCCCAGTGCTAGTGAGCACAGTTTGGGTTTGTAGGAGTTTGTTTTTGAGAAGTTATAGGGGGAGACTTATCAGACCTTCTTCAGAGTACAAGTGGAGGTGTTTCCCATAGCAACCAATTAGCTTCTAGCTGTCATTTTATACATCGTACGAGATAAGTGATAACTTGGATCTGATTGGTTGCTATGGGAAACATTGCCACTTCTCTTTAAAAGGTTTGATAGATCTCACACAGTCCTGAGAGCCCATGTGCTCTGCACCTGAACTAGCACTTTCTCTCTATAGGCCATTTCTTCTCCTACATATTACTGTTTCCTTAATAGTATATTTGTACAGAGCTTAATGTTAGGGATAGGGTACTTACCACCCTCCGTCTGGATCTTCATCTTTCGGGCTTGTGGGGCCGAGATTTGGGCCTGTTCAGCCGCCGGTCTTTCATACCCATTCTCTCGGCGCGCCAGGTCTAGACTTAGAACAATTTTTTTTTTTTTACTGCAAATGTGTGTATGCACTTGCCGATGCCAGGTCCCACCGCTGCGGATGTTGGGCTGGGTACACATTGTCTAGTGTGTACCCAGCCTAAGGGGTCTATTTACTACGCAGTGTTAGGAGACAGAGTGAAAAGTGATAAGGTGCCAGCCAATCAGCTCCCAACTGTCATTTTTCAAACACAGCCTGTGAGATGACAGTTGGGAGCTGATTGACTGGCACCTTATCACTTTTCACTTTGTCTCCTAACACTGCTTAGTAAATAGACCCCTAAGTCTCCTTGCAGATAGCATAGAACTACCTAGTTAGAGATAACCTCCCTGACTGGGAATTACATAAATTGTTCTCTAATATATCTTTCTGTGACGCAGGCCCAGTTTGACATCTCTGTAGCAAGTGAAATCATGGCTGTCCTTGCTCTTACCAATGGCCTAAGTGACATGAGGTTACGGCTGGGGAAAATGGTTGTGGCTTCGAGTAAACAAGGGGATCCCATCACCACGGAAGACTTGGTAAGAGAGTGAGGCGTGTGAGTAAGTTACAGCAAGTTGGTAACATCAGCCTATAACCTACAGCTGTCATGCTACACGCACACTAAGGTTTATTGGATTTGTATACAAGTTCCTGTCGTTGCAACCACTTATAATAGGGAATCAGGAGAGCAGAGAAAAAGTCCTTCACTCCTCTGATAGTGTACAAACTGATTGTCCATTGTGGGAAAACGGCAATTACTCAATATGGGCACTGCCTGTGATATACAGTACATTGTGTCTTGTACAGTGCTGTTAGGTGATCGTTGGACTTGGTGGTAATAGACTACTAATTTCTTATGGAGATCCTCCTACTGTCAGTATTCTGCTGTTACTGATCTGCTGGTGCTGCTTTACCACCAGACACCACCTACAGGTATTAGCTATAGGTCACAGGTACAGGTGTCTCACAGGCACAAAGCAGAGTCTAGGAATAGTGATGTCTACTGAGCCATGACATACCACATCCAAAGGTAGTTTTATTTATTTATTACCAGTTATTTATATAGCGCACACATATTCCGCAGCGCTATACAGAGAATATTTGCCCATTCACATCAGTCCCTGCCCCAGTGGAGCTTACAATCTATATTTCCTACCACTTGCTCTCACACATACACACTAGGGCAAATTTTGTTCGGAGCCAATTAACTTACCAGTATATTTTTGGAGTGTGGGAGGAAACCGGAGCACCCGGAGGAAATCCACGCAAGCACAGGGAGAATGTACAAACTCCACACAGTCAGTGCCATAGTGGGAGTAGATGTTATACTCTGGTATGGGACATTCTGGATCTTGTATACAGTTTTTCTCAGATGTCTTGACGGGGGTCATTACACCTCGGCAGATCCCAATAATATTATAAAGTCAAAGTAATTCCTTCTTCAGAATAATGAAGCCCATGTATTTCACTGTCCCTTATACAGTCCCAGTTATTGTGCACATGAATGAGCCTAGACTTACATTTTGAACATTGTAGCTGATTCAGAGCCGCTCGCACGATGTGTATGCAAATTGCACGCCCAGTGTATCTTAGAGAGCGATCACCCACCAGCCTGTCTTAAGACGCCCACTTGTGCACGTCATGTCCAGGAAGTGTATGCAACCATCGGTCCATCGGATGCTATCGCAGCGCTTGAGGTTGACCATACCCTGCCGCAAGCACTGCAAGCACTTCCGTGTAAAAACAAGCCAGGTGACATGTACTATGATGCTGTCTTATAATTATGAACACCTCTAAAATGCTGCTGAGATGCTCAGGCATGCCTGCGTTTGCACCTCCGCTCCCCCGTTTTTAATGGCCAGCCCCTGTTACCACCTACAAACGGCTTCCCTTGTCACTCACTCTGCTGGGCTCTATGCGCAGCGAGCTAATGCATTGTGAACTTTCGTTAAGGTATGCGCACGCACACTGCATACACACCATACCATCGGCAGCAGTGAGAGTATGCATCTTAGCGAGCGTGTCTGAATGAGCTCTATTGTACACAGTGGCATAGAAGCCAAGTAGTTGGGTGTGCTCTCATTACCCTCATATATGACTGACAAATGCCATGCGTATACATGGTTAGGGGCAGCACAAATATTGGAGGTGCTAGAGTACGAATGAGTCACCTGGTTCTGTGTTCCCCAGGGTGTAAGCGGTGCACTGGCTGTGTTGATGAAGGATGCCATAAAGCCTAATCTCATGCAGACATTGGAGGTAAGCAATGTATGGTGTCTGCGGTCTGTCCTGCTGGCTGTATTGCTTTCATATTAATACAATTGTTCCTGGTTTATCTTGCACAGGGGAATCCAGTGTTTGTTCATGCTGGACCTTTTGCTAATATTGCGCATGGCAATTCCTCTATTCTGGCTGATAAAATTGCACTAAAACTAGTTGGCCCAGAAGGATTTGTTGGTAAGTAGCTCCTAGCTGGCCATAGGCCCTACAAACCAACACCTAAGGAATCAGAACCCAAGTAATATGTCATATTGTCTGGCAGTGACTGAGGCTGGCTTTGGAGCAGATATTGGGATGGAGAAGTTTTTCAATATTAAGTGCAGATACTCCGGTTTGCGCCCTCATGTGGTTGTTCTGGTAGCTACAGTGCGGGCATTAAAGATGCACGGGGGAGGTCCAACGGTGAGTGTTACAAGTTTCTAAAACTTTAGTGGAAATATATGATTAAGGTGGAGCTTAATTGCTCATTACATTAAGGGGTATATTTACTAAAGTGCCAGTTTTTAGAAGTGGCAACCAATCAGATTCTACTTATCATTCATCTAGCACAGGGGTAGCCAACCTCTGTCCTCGGGAGCTACTAACAGTTAACGTTTTCCAGACCACCCAGCAGGTGCACAGGTGTATTCATTACTCAGAAACATATTTGAAAAGATCCACAGGTGGAGTTAATTATTACAGTTGTGATTCTGTGAGGAGACCTGGAAAACATGCACTGTTGGTAGTTTTCGAGGACCAGGGTTGACTACCCCTGATCTAGCACCTTCTAGAACAGTGTTGGCTAACCTTGACACTCGAGCTGTTATGGAACTACATAACCCAGCATGCACTGCTACAGTTTTGCTATTAGGGCATGTTAAAACTGTGGCAGGGCATGCTGGGATATATAGTTCCACAACAGCTGGAGTGTCAAGGTTAGCCAACACTGTTCTAGAAGATAATAGCTAGAATCTGATTGGTTGCTATGACCAACAACTCCACTTCTAAAAACCTGCACTTTAGTAAATATACCCCATAGGCTAAAAAATTATTACTGTAGTTACTTTTATAAATTGAGTTTCGGTCATATTACACTGCAGCTTGATAGCAGAGGTCTGTAGGCTTCTGGAATGGTTTCTGTACAGCATAACTTAATTTAGAGTGAGCAGAAACACACTGTTACCCAGAGCAACCAATCAGATTATAACTTTTGTACTTGTCAAAACAGCACCAGAAAATGACATACGCCTGATTTGGCTGGGTCACAGCACACTCTATGCACATTGTGTCATTATTAAATGAGCCTCATTATATACTTCTATTCATTCCTGATTTCTCTCTGTGCACCTCACTATACAAGAAACGGTTGTAACTTGCGGTCGATACATTTGCAATATTGGAAGACTGCAGTTAAAAACATGGCTTTATTATTTAAGATGCCCCTTTATTTAAATACATAATAGTTGATTGATAATACCTCTTCAACTTCTCATATTAAGACACATATAAACTGATCTTTTAGTTAATGTGCTACATAGTAGGTTCAGTATTCATGGTTATCACTTTGTCAAAACAAGACTTCAATAAGAGATTTTAAGTAAAATAGGTATAAACCTTCTGATTTGCTGTGAGAGAACTATAGAAAGTACATTGCTGGCAGATGCAGATTATACTTGACATTAACATTATTCCTCTCTCCAGGTGACTGCTGGGGTGCCTTTACCAAAGGAATATACTGAAGAGGTGAGACTATAAGTACATTAGATGTTCTTTATGGGTCTCCATTCATCTATACTGTATATATACAATCAGATGTACTGACTGACTGACTCACTGAATCATCAATACCCAGCCCAAACCCCTGGACTTAGAAACCTGAACATTTGGGAGTATTTGAATAGTGAGGGAATGGAATGTGATACTACAGAGGTGAGAGAGGAAAATGTTTTAAAACAGCAGTGAGAGGAGAATTACTACACAGATGAGGAAGGGGAATGTGTTACTACACAGATGACGGGGGGCATGTGTTACTATAGAGATGAGGGAGGGGAATGTCAAATGTGCTACTACTGGTTGAGGAAAGGGAATGTGTTAACATGGACAAGGGAGGGGAATGTGTTACTACAGGGGTGAGCGGGGTAATGTGTTACTACAAAGGTGAGGGAGGGGAAAGTGTTATTCCAGAGGTGAGGGGGGGGGGAGAAGTTACTACAGGGGTGAGTGAGGGTAATGTGTCACTACAGGTGTGAGGGATGTATTGTATTTCAACACAAGTGAGTGAGGGAAATGTGTTACTACAGAGGTGAGTGAGGATAATGTATTAGTACACAGGTGAGGGAGTGGAATGTGTTAGTACACAGGTGAGGAAGGGTAATGTTAGCAGTGAGGGAGGGGATGCATTACTATGGAGGTGAAGGATTAATGTGTTACTGGAGTGGTGAGATGGAATGGAAACAGTAATTATCGAAGGTCTACCCGGATGAAACTAGATAGTGCTGTACAAATATAACACTTTTATGTAAACTGCACCTCTACCAAGGGTTGCTACTTGAGACTGGCTGCCAAAATCAGGACAGTTGGGAGACATGATCACCAGTGCCATCTTTCAGGGCCATAAAACTACTATAAGTTAGTGTGCCAGTTATCCTATGTGAATGAAATGCACCAACATAATTCAGGTGCCTAAAGAGGAACACTTAGGGGCCCCACGGCTCTGTAGTAACCGTAGCTAATGTTTGTGAACACATTGGGGCTAGTTCTTAGGGGCAAAGCCAAATAAGCAAGTTATACCCCTTTTACACCAGAGCTAAAACCCGGGTTATTGCAGGGTTAACAGCTCCTTGGTGTAAAAGGGGAGAGGGTTGGATTGCCGGGTCGAGTGACTCGGCAATCCAACCCAGGTAACTTGCAGGGTTTAACATGGGAATAACCCGTGAAACCCTGCAGTGTAAACGGCGCGATCCAGTTCAGGGTGACCTGGATCATGCCTCTTGCCTGCCGATTGGCCGGCTACTGTGGCGCTTGGAGATGACGTCATCTCAAGCGTCCACTTCAATTACGGAAAAGCAGAGTCTCTGCAGACCCGGCTTCGGTGTGAACGGCACCGAATATCCTGGGTCAGCGCCGGCTAAATTCCGGGTCTGATCCGGATTGGAACCCTGTTGCAACCTCCGGGTCAGACCCGGAATTTAGGTGTAAAAGCTGTATAACTTTACACATGGACAAACCATGCTGCAATGCAAGGGGTGCAAATACATTTATTATGTAGCCCACAATACTGAACAGCAATTTAGATTGGAGTTTGAATGCGCTCCTCCCAAATCTAAAAGTCTCACTGCAAATTATACATCTGCACTCCCTGTAGTGCAACATGGTTTTACCACGTTACTTTTATTTATTTATTTTTGCTTTGCTCCCAACACAGAATCTGCTCCATTATTGCTAATAAGGTATGGAAAGCCTCACTCATTGTAGGGATGCGAGCAAAGATCCTTCCATAAATATCACGCGAAACATGACACATCTACACTGCATTCTAATGTTGGTTCAGCACATAGAATGTCTGCCTCAGTTGTGTGAAGGGGATGAAGTGGTTGTCTGTCGCTGTTGCATTGCAGGGTATGCAAATGTGAATAAAGTGTATTGGAACCTATAAAGCACCATACACTCTCTCGATACTGCGTAATAAAGCAGACAGTGAAAAAGTTGTTTGTGTCTCTGAGGCATCTGTGTCCTTCACAGACAGCTGGAATGTGATCGCAGCCAGACCTTGTAATAAGCAAAGAGTTGTACAAACAAACTGGGCCATTTAAGGGCTGTCTTGTTAAGTTTTCTCTAATAACCTAATTGTAGTTCAAGAGACTTGTTGAATATTACACGATTTATAGCGCCTGCAAACCTGAGACACTTTCCAATATGTGAAGGAAATGTGCCAAGAACATATTTCCATGCGGTACAATGTGACTGCTTGAATTATACACCTGCAAGATTTTTAAAGTGCACCTATAACCTACACACAGTGCACACATGAAGTGCTACATGACTCATTGAGGACACTAGCCCCGAATGAATTGATAGGTTACGTTTTAACCTCTCAACTGCCGATTTATTTATTTTTTTCACAAAACCACTCTTTTTTTTTTATGATTGAATTAGGTTAACGTCTATTTAATACACTTTACAACATGAACAAGACTTGAATATCGCCCCATCTAAAGAGACGGGTGATCAAGTGCAGTGGAGCGCACAAAATCAATTAAATAGCCCCCCAAGAGTAAAAGATGAGATCCCCACAATTTGAGTAAGGGGGTTTAGTGGTTACTTATCTCTGTCTTTCAAGCAGCATATACACTGAGCGGCCAATTTATTATGACCTTCGGGTTAGTTCTTTGTTAGGCCACTTTTTGCCCTTAACGAGGCTTGAATTATTTCAGATATTTATTCTACTAACTGTCCAAAGAAATCAGAGGGCCCAGACACTCCCAGGAAAACATGCCTCTTGCCATAACGTTGCCTCCACCAGCCTGAAGTGTGGTGACGATGAAGGCCTCATGCTTTGTGCTGCTGTCTTCATATCCTCACCCTACCATCTGCATGGTGTAACTGACAACGTGATTGGTCAGACCACATGACCCGTTTCCAATCATTTACTGTCCAATTCCTGTGTTCCTGAGCAACCTGGAGGCGTGTCACCCTGTTTGCAGCAGATTGCAATGGCGTGCGGACAGGCCTTCGGTATGCAGTCAGGAAGCCAACGGTTGAAATGCCGACCGCCGGCTTCCCGACTGTCCTATCCCGGCAAGGTACTAATGATAGGCGTCGAAATCCCGACGCCTATCATTAGCCCTACGCTGCGAGACCGACGCCCGGCACACCTTCGTTCGGTATGCCGGGCGGCGACAGCAGACAGCCGTGGGGGGAAGGGTTAGGTTAGGGGCTCCTGGGGGGGACTTAGGGTTAGGCACCCCCCCCGGGAGGGTTAGGCACCCCCGGGGGGAAGTTAGGTTTAGCCACCCCCCGGGATGGTTAGGGTGCGGGTAAGGGGGGTTAGGTTTAGGAACCCCTGGGGGGAGGTTAGGGTTAGGCACTTGGGGGGGAGGTTAGGGTTAGGTACCCCTAAGGGAGGGTTAGGGGGGAAAAGGTTAGGGATAGATTAGATACTTACCCTGTCGGGATCTGGTCCTTTCTAGCTTCCGGTGTCGGTATTACATCCGCCGGGCTGATGTCCGGCGGGATATAATACTGATTCCAGGCCTTCTGCTTCTATAGCCCATACAATGTATGTGCGGCTTTACTATTTGTTGAGAGATCATTTGAATTAGTCCCTGATTCAGTTTAACCATAATTAGATGCATTGTAGCCCGTCTGTGGTACTGAACAAGTCTGCCCACTCTCCGTTCCGCTCGATCATCCAGTTTCCATTTACGACCACAGTCGTTTTGCTAATGCGCACACCGCTGCTGTGAGCGCCAACAATCATTTCACATCCAAAGTCCGTCAGATGGCGTAATTTATCCTTTATACTATAAGTGATTCACTTCATTAGTCTCTGCATACCTTCACCTTACGCTCTTAGATATCCTACATCAGCATTATCTGCGGAATAGCTACTTTGCATAAAAACGCCTGGTTGTCATAATAATTTGGCCACTCAGTGTATAATGAATCAATAATTAGCAGTTCATTAATGGTTGTACTTCAAATATCCAATGAATGGGCTGGAAATTACTAATCTGATTTGCATATTTCTGTCCTTAGAACTTGGAGTTGTTGGAGAAAGGCTGCAGCAACCTCAATAAACAGATTCAGAATGCCACTATGTTTGGTGTCCCTGTGGTGGTCGCGGTTAATGCGTTCAAGTAAGGAGTTTGGTTAATCCATTCATTGTAGTTTTGTTATCAGTGTCTCAGGACTGAGGGTGTAGTTTATTGTGTTATGTATGCTTAATCTGATAAATCTCCACAAGTTGTAGTGTCACCAGCGCCCTCTAGATGATGGTTACTATAAAAAATTGGTCATATCTGAACGAGTAATCTCTAGCGCAAGGCCTTATTTTGCTTTGTAACAAAAACTTAAAACAATTGAATAATTACATATTTAAAATATTGAACTACTCTGTACAGTGTCATTTAAAACAGTCTATGCATGCATAGTGATGCTATTAAAACAAGATTTTATATACATATATATTTTCTTAAATATGTTCTTAGTAAAGAAAAATCTGAGATTGGCTAATGACCAATGAATGGCGCTATGGTATTGCTGCCATATTGATCATATTAATAAATTTACAGCAGAACCATAAGTCTAAGCACTTATTTATATTGGTAGAACGTATTCAGATAGAAAGGTGAGCAGATTGTTCTGCTGTCTGTGTTACTGAATAAATAAATACAGGTATGGGATCTTTTTTTATTCTATATTTTTTCCTTGCGGCTCACCTATAGTCACAGAGGGGCCGATGCGGAGTACAACCGTAATTGCTCCGGAATTGCGCACGCAGAAATAAATGCGTTTATTCACCTGTATGCGCATCTCTGCGGCTGGACCTTCCTTATCCATTTGCTTGGTTATTACAGTCCTCATCAGGGCGCACTTATACCAGACCGATCCTCGGTGCAATAGATCCGTCTGAAAACGGAAGTAATTACCTGTACGCACAACTGTACAGAGCTATCAGTCCCATCGACACTCCCTCTCTATACTGAGCCTACATGTGAATGCCCCATTACCAGCAGTTACTCCCCTTCAGCCATAAGTAGCTGTGCGGTTCTGCATTTTCCCGTAGCCGTGTACTCTGCTACGGAGCATTCACAGTGCGAAATCAAACATGACACATCCACAAAACTGACTTGCGTTCAACTCTGCGTCACCCCTCGAGTGTCTACTTCTACAGTCACTGTGAGGAGCACTACTACACCATTTCATGTGAAAGAGAAGGCAAGGGGCTTTGTGGGAAAGACCAGGACATTTTTAAATGCAGTTTAGATTTAATGTAAGGTGCTCCAGTTTATTTTATGGGTGATAGATCCCACATTTCTCTAAAGTTATTAATGATCCTAATTATAAATGTAGTGTATTTCTGCGCTTCTTACGGACATTGCATTGCCCACAGAACTGACACACAGGCTGAGCTGGACCTGGTCTGTCGTCTCGCTAAGGAAGCCGGAGCGTTTGATGCTGTGAAATGCAGTCACTGGGCTGAAGGAGGGAAGGGAGCAGTGGCGTTAGCTTGGGCAGTACAGACGGCATCTCAGGCTCCCAGCGACTTTAAGCTACTCTACAACGTGGAGGTAACATGGGCCTGGTGTCCTTGTTATTACATGTATCCTGTGTTTATTGTAAGCAGTTTAATAGGATAGTTCTGAGAAAATAATCACATTATTGTGTTTTCTTTTGCTATCCAGCTTCCTATTGCTGATAAGATCCGGATAATTGCCCAGAAAATATATGGGGCAGATGACATTGAACTGCTCCCAGAGGCTCAGAAAAAGGCTGAATTATACACAAAACAGGTGAGTTAGATTGTTTGTCATATCCATGATATTCAAACATAACCACATAAACCCATAGATGAAGATGAGCAGATAAAACCTGATATGTGGGGCATGGAGGTAAATACATTTTCTAAATATCAAAGGTGGTGAATTATTTGGCTGAATAATATAGCATGACAAACTCTACACTGAGTGGATTGGTGGATTCAAACACAGTGACAGGGCCAGTGATGTCACAGCAGCTCAAATGACTGCAGTCTCCTCTTTTTCACCTACTTTTAGGACACCAGCTGCAAAGATCACCTCAGAGAGCTCCAAATGACGGGACCCAGCTCACCAGCACCGTGCTGCCAGCCTTGGAGAGAAATAAAGTGGAGCATTTGCACAAAGCAACCAATCAGCTTCTGTCATTTCATAGACCTTGTTAGATAAATGACAGTTAGAAGCTGATTGGTTGCTTTAGGCAAATTCTCCACTTTATCTCTCTCCAAGTGGTAAATTTTTTAATTTTGATCGATTTTAAATCGATGTTGTGTTTCTGGGGCTAAATCACATATTTACTGACACTTAATAAACCATATCAGAAATTGTCTGTTTGCAGATGTGTGATTCAGCCCCAGAAACACAACATCAATTTCAATCAATTAAGATCGAACCTTTACTAAATTTACCCCCAAGGCTTGATACATCTCTCCCCCCATCCCCCCCAGTAATCAGAATAAATGTTTGTTTAAATATATAAGCATGCTCTCGAATCAGAAAACTGTAAATCTGCAAATGTGGCTATTTATGATGTGTGGCATTGTCCATAGCAACTAGTCATACTCTGGGGGAGATTTATCAAGCCTTGGAGAGTCAAGCCATTTTTGCAGTGTGGCATTTGCTGGTAGCAAAGATACAAACCTATAATGGCCAGTCAGTGCTGACCTTGGAAACCTAGCAAGGAAAATCACAGTGGCACTGAGAAGGGAAAAGCAGAACATGCTGTACAGTATTTTATCTGTGGGAAAGGGAGATATTTTGTATTTTTTGTTTTAATTCCTGATCAAAAAGTATTATAAATACACCAAAACAATATATTGTTATCCGGTGCACATTGCACTTCAGTTTTAAATTATACTCAGTGCTGTGTATCTGCCAAGGTAACAGCCAGTCTCTCACGCCATTCTGCTGATGGCATGCAATCCCCGGCATGTCCCCCATCTATATTATACATTTGTAACTTGAGATAAGGCTCTGTAACTAAGCTTGTACTCTTTGTTTTGTCTATATAGGGATTTGCGAATCTACCAATCTGCATGGCTAAGACCCATTTGTCCTTGACTCATAAACCGGAGCTAAAAGGTGCCCCAAAAGGTTTTGTCCTGCCTATCCGTGACATTAGAGCCAGTGTTGGGGCTGGATTTTTGTACCCATTAGTAGGAACGGTAAGAGTTAAACAGGAGCATCTGTAGGATTTTGTTTGACCCATAATGGTGCAGACTGAGATATTTTGCTGCAGAACTAGACAAAAACACTTTACAAGGTCACCATGGTAACTCTAACATGTACTATGGCAACCGGAGCTGCCTGTGTGTGGCACAGGTTGCTATAGCAAGTGGACATATAGGTGGTTATGTGTGTTGAACGCCTAGTACAATGTGTAAGTGCATGTGTGGAGCATATGACTGGTACTCTGTGCTTCGGGCTGGTATACTCTGTGGGGGCACAGGCTACAGCATTTTACACTCATTGCAATGAACATGGAATTCCGCAACTTTTCTGTTTTTACTTATCCACTAGATGATAAAGCTACATGAACAGATTATCTGCTGGGATTTACTGGAGCTTGATTTGCTGTTTTCCAACCACTGGTGTGACACTAACAAGCCTTAAGCTGCATTCAGTTTTATGGTGCAAACAAGAAGCCACAATGTTAGGAATATTCTAAATATAGTTATTAGTTGTGGATACAAGCGCAGCTCCCTGCCATATTAGAGGGGTACATTAGAGTATACAACAGGTTGGGTACAGGATGGCGGCGCTGAGAATCCAAACGCCCGACCAGGTTAAAATACCGACACCTGGCGGTAAGAAACCTAACTCTCTCCCTAAATCTAGCTAACCCTCCCTCCCCGCAGCCTAACCCTCCACCCTGCAGCCTAACCCCAATACTTACCGTCAGGATGCCGGGTTTCTGACTAGTGTCGGGATTCCGGCATTCTGAGCGCCTTTGCCGGGTCACCTAAGTCGCCGTCGTCCCCCCTCCTACCTGCTCCTCCCCCACCCTCCAGTCTGTGGGACTCCAGGAGCCGGTGGTCCTCTCTTAGGTCTGTGCCGTCTCTGTCGCACATTGAGGAGATAGAGATGGACCTTCTACAATTATTATCTTTATAGAGCAGACCTGGCCAGTAAGCAGATATTTACAAGCCTCAGGGCCTGATTCAGACCCGGTCGCTAAGCTGCGCCCGCTCGCTAGGGGCGATTATCGCACATCTGCGTATGCTTCAAAGTACGCATGCGCAAACCAGTCACTGCGGCCAGGAATCGTGCACTCGTAGTACACAAACTGGACGCTACTTTGAGTGACAGAGCCATTTGTGGGTGGTGAACGGGGAGTGCAGGCGTGTCTGAGCGTCAAAACAGGGTGTTTAATAGGTGTGCATAATTAGCATGGAAGCGTCATTGTACACGTCACTTGGTTGTTTTTTAGCCTGAAGTGATCGCAGTGCTTGCGGTGGGGTAGGGGCTACTTCAAGGGCTGCGAGCTGCTCCGATGGTTCTCAATGTTACCGATTATTCATACACTTCATGGAGATGACGTGTGCTAAGAGAGAAAGGTGGGCGGCTTTATACACCTGCGTAAACTCACTGCCGTTGCTCGCTAAGACATAGAGGGCGTCCTTACGCTACACAGTGCGATAGCGGAATTTGCATACCCGGCCCCTTTTGGCAGCGAGCGAGCGCAGCTTAGCGACCGGGTCTGAATCAGGCCCTCAGTTCTAAGAGTGTTCTATGGCTAATAATTGTGTTAGAATTACGGTTGGTTTATATTATTAAGAACCATGTAAAAATGGGTATTTAATGCCTATGATTGTAAATAATTGCATTTTAACAAGACTTTTGGTTCAAATTCCCAATAATGTAATTGTATATAGAAAACAATAGCAAGAATCCACTTGTTCCCACAGATGAGCACAATGCCGGGTCTCCCGACTAGACCGTGCTTTTACGACATCGATCTGGATCCCGAAACAGAACAAGTGAATGGACTGTTCTGAGAGCGCAATTTACAGGTACTACAATTTTTCAGGCTTGAAATGTTGTTAGATCCTTAAAATGTACACAATGGCATTGGTATAACCCAATGCAAGGAACAACTGAATAATGTATTGCATATTTTTATCAGGCCCGTAGGGAAGGGTGAGCGAGCGGTGCAGTTGCCCAGGGCACACTGCCCTGTGAGCATCACCGTCACTGCCCCTGTATCTGGCTAGCACGATGCCTGGAAAGGCACCCTGCTCCCAGTCGCTCAGAGAATGTACATGAGCTCCGGGCTTGCACCCTGAAGTGTGAAGAGCTGCGGGAGCGTCTGTGCAGCTCTACACTTTCTCCTGCCCGCGGCCACACCCCCTCGCATGACATCACATATTTAGGGGCGGAGCTGACACAGGGCGCTGGTGAGCCCTGCTTCGCTGCTGATTGCTATTGTGAACACTGGCTGTCGCCTATGAGCAGGTTCAGTTTTATATCTTACAAAGCCCATACACAGGCAGATTTGTGTGACCACTTTTCCTCTGGACAAATTACTTACAAATAGTACTGTTCAGCGATCAGATTGGGCATCTGATTTGTTCTGTCACTTTATACTTTTTGGCACTGATTCCTTCTAAAGCGCTGTGGGTAGTCACACAAATTATACATGTGAATAAAAAAAAATCATACATAGAGCCGTATTCAATTAGGTGCGAAAAGCTGTTTTCGGTGAAAAAGTTTCGCCAGTGACATCATTTCACCTGCGGAAACTTATCCCCGTATTCAATTATGGCGACTTTTCGCCGGTGCGGCAACTCAATGCATTCAACCCAGAGGAAAAGTTTCGCCTATGAATAGCAGTCGAAAAAAAGTGCAGAATTGTGGTTTTGGGGTGCAAAGGTGTTGTTTGCAGGTGCTTGCTGGAGGTGCGTTTTTCATGTTATTTAAAACCTCAGTTTTGCGAATTTTAACCATGCTTGCACCCATTTTCATGTACCCCAAATTTACTGGGACTAGTTATTTTCACCAAAAAAAACTCTTGAGTGCTATTCTTCACCACTTGTGCAAAGACACTAATTAGCAGCTAAAGAGAGCATTTAAGGACCCCAAATAGCATCAGCAGGGCTATTCGGGGGCATCTACATTGATCCCCAATGTTAGTGCATCTTTTGGGGGGTGTCAGGCTGATTTCCCCAAATCTGACAGCACTTTTCGCTTTTTTGCGTTTCGCCGGGTGTCGTTTTCGCCGATTTCTAATTGAATACGAGGATAAGCAGGGACGCACGCGATACTTTTCCGCATGGATAACCAGCGATGTCGGCGAAAAGTCCGGCATGCAAAAAGTACGGGACTTTTCGCACCTAATTGAATATGTCCCATAGTGTATTATAACATAAAACAGTCCGTCCTATTGTGTGTTGAAAAGATTTGGGTTTAATTATCCTTTTTCCAGAGAGAGAGAGAAATACAAAAGCATATCAAGGTATCTTTCCACCTCAGCTCTTTCTCTGTAAGATAAGGCATATGGAAAAACATAAAGACATGTATAGTGCAACACTGCCAATATGTAGATATACAAGTAGTTTAATCATAACCACTCACGGGAGCAAATAAAAAAAGCAGCATAATAAAAACACGAGTAAATCACCCTCAAAGGGCCCAAACCAGAAAACAATGTAAAAGGAGCTTATAACAAGTGTCCTACAGGTGTTAACTCGGAAGCTTGTCCTGATTTCCAGTGATTCTGGGATGGTCCATTTGATTATCTTGTAGCAGGGGAACCACAATGCACATCCTGAACGTGTCTCAGTACTTGTGTATCTATCCTAGTAGATTCCTGCTGCATTGTTCCAGGGTGCAGTTTCTTTTCTATTTATTCACTTGATTCTTGCTCTTTTAGTTGCCAGTTGTGTATGTACGTATAAAAACTTTAATATTAGTCTGCCCAATAGGCTCCCGTCCCAACGCCTTGGCCTCCCCAAAGCACCCATCCCTTGCAGACTTTGCTGCATCTAGAACGTTAACTGAAATGTGCCTCTTTTTTTTTTTTTCTTCTCTCCCAACTATTAGGTTGTGACACTGGATGATCCTCTTTCAGGCCACAGATGACATTCTGCTATAGATTCATTTTACTTTGTCATTTTGTAAAAGGTGATTTTAATTGTTTCTTTCCCTATGGGCATTGTAACCTGTCACATGAAGAAAATAAAAAAGACTGGATGATTTTACATAATACATTTGTGTGTTTTTATTATTTATTGTTAGAATGTTATGTTGTCTTGTGTATTTAACATTTTTAGGGTTGTTTTGTTCATTTGAAGTCTTTAGAGCTTGAATTAACTTGTTATGGTGCCAGACGATCTTGCCGCCATAGCAGGGGAGTCACAGTCCTGGGCCTGATTCAGAAATGTACGTTAATGCCGCAATTCGTACGCAGCTGCTGTGCGAAAATATGCAAATGCCGCAGCCACCACTGGCGGCTTGGCAAATCCAAGCGACTGCATGCAGAGGTGCGGCATCGGTCGCAGATCAGTCGATTATAGGACTTCTTCGTAACTCTATGATCGGGCAGAATTAGTGCCAGAACTAAGATGCTGGAGCCATTTTCACTGCATAGGTCACAGTCGCAGGCAGAGACATGCCCCGAGAACGGTCGCAACACGCCCGCGTTTGAGTCGCCACCTCCTTGTTGCTACCCACAATAAGTTCCTGCCTGTCAATCATCGGTAATAAAACTAGACGTATGCGCAATACAACTCGGACACGTGCAGTCCACCGATATAGCTGAACTGCATTGCGTCCATCTCTGAATCAGCTCCTCTGTTTGGTCTACAAGTATCCTTCACCGCGCTCTATGGCACCCGTTCCTGACCGTCAATTGATAATCAGAGACTGGAATGAAATTGCTGCACGTTGCTGCTCTGTCACTGTCCCCTGACAATCACGAGTGTTATGACAGCCCTAGCCTTAGGCTAACACTGCCGATTGCACCTAAATGCTGTTTCTATGGGCTGTAGACAAGCGTTCCTAGACGAAACGGTGTCCAATCATTGCACGAGTGCGCACACACGATGCTCAAGCACACGCTTTCCAAAAGAACAAAGGGGTGATAATATTTGGTGTTCACAATTAATATGACACTGATATATCTGTATTTATAACCGCTTTAGTTTTAATCAAATAGTAGTAAATCTAGTTGCAGGATTATCTGGAACATGGTGTAAGTAAATACAGAAAGGATGTTTTTCCAACCTGTTCCTGCAATCCCACCACATGTACATAAGTTGGGGGCACTTATATAGTTTTGTGTTACACACTACAGTACAGTATGTCACATTCTGTCCATTTCTAGAAACTGTTTGGTTTGAAACAGATCACATTGGAGAAGAATAAATGAAATCGATAAACAATGTAATGGCACATTGGATAGAATGTAGTTTATATCCCAGCTGTCGGAATACCGGCGCTGGAATCCCGACACCAGTCACAATCCCGGCGGTAAGTATTGGGGTTAGGGGGAGGGTTAGGTCTTATGCACTAGGGGGATGGTTAGGCTGCGGGAGGGTTAGGTGTAGGGTTAGGATACTAACCGACAGGTGTCGGTAATCCCAACCCTGTCGGAGCGCCGTTTGGATGGGTGTTCGGAATCTGGTTGTTTTAGACTTGATTTTTTGTACATTTTCCACTTTAAATGAATCTGGTAGAAATGAACAGTGCTAGGTCATCTAAGGAGTTGGACATTGCTACAGACTTCTTTGCTCAGATATCAGTGTGACACAAAAGCTTAGTGAGCCTCCTGTCTTTGCAATTATTGCATTGCCAGCAGTCCCAGTCTTGGTTGGCAGTATTCCAGGCTTGAATTCATTGCATTCAATGGTTAAAGGACTTTACATGACTGCAATTTCCACCCACAAGCAGTGACTGTCAGATGTTTGAACTTCCTGCTAGACTCCCAACTACTCCTCAGTTGGGTCTCTATTTACAGTGATAACCCCTTTCTCTCTGGTTTTGTTGAGGTTATCACATTGCTGCGATATTTATGAAGGCTCTTTCTATTGGTTAATTAGTGCAATATTATTCTGTTACAGTTGTTGCGCTACATTTCATTTTGCCCTGGTTAAGGATCTATTCTTTCTATTTAACAAACAGCGGAAAGCTGTATTACCACTGTTTAAGTAAAAATACTTATGTCATCTATAGATGGCGCTGATGATAAGGTTCCCATTGCTGGAAATGGGGACCCAGCAAAACCTTAGTAGCTGGGCGCACTCTCTGCCTGTTTGAACCGCTATGCGTGTATGCAAATAGCTGCCGCACCTGCACATTTTGCCTTTAACCTGTCTCTGGCAGTGTTAGGCTGTCGGGAACACAGACGTGGTAATTGCCGAGGAGGGAGACACTACTGGACCTCGCCGGATATGTAACATTATTATTATTATACCATTTACTTAGTGCCACCATATTCTGCTGTGCTTTACAATTGAGAACAAAACAGTAGTAATACAAGACAGTGTAATAACACACAGACAAAAAGGTACAAAGGCACTGATCACAATCTATACATGTTATATACCAGCAGTATAATAGTAATTATCACTGTGACATATGTTGTGATAGTAGATGCAATACAGCGCCCTCATTTTTTTAATAATAAATGGAGCCCCTCGTTTCAAATATATGGAAGACCACGAAAATGGCATTTAATTGACGGCACCGTTCCCTCCTTACCCTTCATTTTTTCTGTTATGGGGTATAGGGCCTGATTCAGACTCACTCGCGAGCGGCTGTCCGCTCGCAAGTGGGTCGATGTTCTGGACTGAGCATGCGCACGACGGAGGGAACTCCGTCGTGCGCATGCGCCAGACGCAACGAGCGAAGGAAAGTCCTTCGCTCGTTGTGTCTGATCAAAGGGGGCGTGCTGTCAATGTTGATTGATAGCACGCCCCCTTTGGTAGGCGTGCCTCCCTGACGGGGGCGTTCCCACGGGAACGCCTCCCGTCAAAAGCCGGCCCACTGACATCACTAGTGATGTCAGTGGGAGTGATTTTGGCTCTGATAGAGCCAAAATCACTCCGGAGCTTGCGGTTGAAAACCTCAACCGCAGGCTCCGGCTCACTATTTCGATGGTCGCGATGGTCTCGACCATCGCGGCCATCAAAATGCACGCTCGTATAGCCTGTGGGTGGTGACCCACAGCTATACGAGCGTCCAGAAGGACGCTCCATTTTCATGGAGGCCGGCCCTCATTCAGAGCGTGCGCTCTGCTCAGAGCGTACGGCTCTGAATGAGGGCCATAGTTACTAAAGTGCAGATTTTAAGAAGTAGAGTTGTTGCCCATAGCCACCAATCACAGTCTAGCTATTATCTTATAGAAGGTGCTAGATAAAAGATAGGTAGAATCTGATTGGTTGCTATGGGCAACATTTCCACTTCTATAAACCCGAACTTTAGTAAATATACCCCATGGTCTTGTGGTCTGTGGGTGACCAGATGGACAAATCTAATTCTATGCCTCATGTTAGTCTTTGTCAGACTGCTGCGCCATCACATTTTCTTTTTTTTTTATAAAATTCATGTAAAATCAAGTATGAAAAGTAAGGCACGCTGTAGTGTAACCTGGACAAATACATCCGTAATGGCATCCAAAAGTGCACCTTGGGCAATGCCAGTGTAAACGCTAAGAAATGGAGGAGGCTCTCCCTGGCTCAGTGGATCTTGGGAGCACTCCAAACTCAAGGTGCCTACACACATAGCGGTGTGCTGACGATCCGACATCGGGCTCAATTTCCCTTGAAAACTCTCCTCGGCAGCTCTGCACACGATTTGGTGTTTGCAGCGTCCATTCTTCAAACCATCTATCGTGCATCCAGACTTTTCTCCAGTGCATTGTGTCCCAGATTGGCAGATGTGCCCTACAGCAAGGCAGATCTGACGATGCGATGTATGACCTGCGGGGACGCACATCGCATCGTGATCATGAGTGGGGACTCACGATTTCGGCATATTTTACACGATCTGTCGTTCCAATGCGTCGGAATCGGCCAGATTGTGTAAAATATCGCTATGTGTCTGGGCACCTTTAGTAGTCCGTTTATTTATTGACTGCTGATCTTTTTGGTAAAGTGCAGAGAGGTGGGGGGCACTAAAAGAGATTGCACCGGTGTAATTATTGCCTGCTGTTCTAGTTATTTAGCATGTTGTTCAAGTTATTTTGCATGTTGTTCAACAATAACCAGTAGTTAATATTTAAACAGGAGCACCCTTGTTTGAAAATGTGGAGTCCTCTCTTTTAAATTGGCGTGCCCCATTTTATGTCTTGTCTGTGAGTAAGTGTGATCACAAAACAAAGACAACTATTTATGTATATTCATAATGGCCTTTCGTTTGACAAAAAACTGATTTCTGACATTGCATGGGTGAATTGCCCAATATTGTCTGTAACATTGCAACCTACGTGGCATTGCTGAAGGAAATTATCTGTGCTTCAGACACAACAAATTCCTGCCTCGCCAGACATTATCACTAGATAACAGCACACTGACATGTCACAGTGCAGCCTGACTTTTTGTAATTGCTCACTTGGAGTGTACAGCTAAGGCTGGTTACACACTGATAAATATATACCGCCAGTTTGAATGGCCGGGGATGTGGTGCGTCCTTTTGACACGCCTCCAATTTGTCTCACTTGGGGGCGTGCTCAGCACTTATGGAGGTGCTGGGCTTCCCCCAAGCTCTCCCACATGGTGAATAGATGCTGTGCGCATGCACATGTTGTCTATTCACCTGGCGGTGATTGTCACCGCTAAAAGGGCAGGGTGCATTTTGCCCTTTTAAAATCAGACAGGGCGCAGCACACCACTAAAACAGCCGTGTGGGAACACTAGATATGTACCTGTGGGGGACAGGCAGAGCTTGATGGAGGATCAACTGTCACACTGCACCTGCACTGACGGTTACTAATTTTCTCCAAGCACATTTTCATGTGTCATATATGGGGTCTATTTACTAAGCAGTGTTAGGAGACAGAGTGAAAAGTGATAAGGTGCCAGCCAATCAGCTGTCAACTGTCATTTTTCAAACACAGCCTGTGAGATGACAGTTAGGAGCTGATTGGCTGGCACCTTATCACTTTTCACTCTGTCTCCTAACACTGCTTAGTAAATAGACCCCTATTATAGTCTCCAGTGTTGGTGAAGGCTGCAGATGTACTTTAAGGTACATTCTTCAACTCGGGCAACGCCAGGTATCCCAGCTAGTTAATAATAATAATAATAAATAATATAACTTTTATAAGGAACCACAAAGTGTACGTAGCACCATACAGGGTAAACATAGAAAACAAATACAACTAGGGAATCCTGGACGGTAACCACCTTAGTTATGGAAGACATTATGGATATTAGTTACTGAGAATATTATGGAGATAATGAGTCGGTAATTTGAGGGTATTTGTCATAAAGAGTTCTGCTAAATATGGTGGAACAACCACATTGGGCAACAAAACCTTTCCATTGTGACAGCAGTCTGAAAAATGGCCATCGATCGCCTTCTAGGAGGACCTTAAGGCTTATGGTGAGCTCCAGTCTGGTCACCAAGCCTGAAGAAGTGGTTATGACAAGTGACAATTAGGTGTAGAGAGAGGTCTTTTGACTAATTTTTGCTCTCATTATTTATGAAGGAGAATTTTGTTTGTGCGAAACAAAAAGATTTCAAACTGCAACCAGGAACAACAAAAGGAGTGTGTTTACACAGGCAAGCTGGGCACACACTGTACAATTATCTGGCAGTTCACCTGAGAATTTTATGACCGGCCAGAGAATTGTATAATGTGTAATCACCATTTATCATAGATAAACCAGTCATCTCATGATTATATCTCAAATCATGCTTAAATGATGAGATAAATGTGGTCACAATATTGTGCATATCTTAAGCTGGGTACACCCTATACGATATATTGTGCAATCTTGGTACTTTTGACCAGTGTATAGTGTGTAGCACCAATCCATTATTTTCATCAGCCCTTCATTGCATCATCCTATTGGATGTCCTGCACATCCAAAGGGCCGATTCCACGGATGACGTGGTGCTGTTACATGAAGCATGTAACAATATATAGTGTCGTTATTCGACTGATCGTGTGTATGGCAATATGTCGTTCCATTGTGATGCTGGGTTGCACTGTCGTTCAGTTGTGTACTCCGCATTACAGTTTGTATGGTCTGACAACCAACTTGTCCATACGATGCACGCGTTACACAGTGCTATTGCGATCGAGACAATCAGTATCGGAAAGGTGGCGGAAACATGATGGGCGCTCTCAGGAGGTGGCTAGAAGTGCACGCAAACATGGCTCGTACAGTGGGCGTATTATGGGAGTCTTGCGGGCGTGTCAATGCCAACGGCTGTGTTCACAGACACAAGCACAGCATACGTGCCGACTTACGGCTCCTTCCTTCCGGGAGTGAGCTGTCCTGCTTCCATAGCGGGAAACGTGTCGCTGCAAAAAGGGCGTGACACTGCGATGATGCAGCATTAGGGGCGGAGCATGGGGCGCAATCGGTTCTTTGTGGCTCCGCCCCCTCTTCACAATGCCGATATTAACTGCATTGTGACTCAGGACGGGGCCATGATGACGTGTCACCATGACCCCTCCTCCCCGCTGCGGGGGTTTTTAGTGTTACTGCGGGGAGGGGGGTGCCAGGTGATTGGTGGCTGCTGGAAGGCTTGCTGCTTTCCTGGGGGGCCGTGAGCATCACCCGATTTTCGGGAGGCTCCCGGCCGAATCGGGAGGGTAGGCAAGTATGAAGCACAGGAGACAGTGGTCAGACGGAAACACTGCAGCTGCCATGGTATAAGGAGGCACCAATCAGTATTACAGAACGCACAGGCGCTAAAAGTTGGGTTCTCAGTCCTTACACATTTGGCACGGATGTACGCAAGGGAAAGCATCTGCATAAAGTCCTTGACGAGCGACGGCCAATTGATGTTGCTGAGTTCGGTTTTGCGTGCGACGAATCATAGTGAGGATTGGTAGGAACAATTGTATAGTGCGTACGCACGATATTGGATGGTTGCATGCAAGGAAAAATCGTGAGTTGGCATCTCAGAAATTATTGTATGTTTCATGATTTCCAGGTACTTACTAACACAAGTAGAAAGTAAATATTTAAATCGTAACGTTGATGTTACGGTAATCTAGTTAAACTGTAAAATCTACAAACTTATGATACATAATACATAGATAATACATTCATTGTGAAAACATAGTGGTTACTTTACAATATATAAGGCGCCGCATTTTTTATCGAGATTAACAGCAAAAAAATTAATTGCTACAAAACACCACAAGTTTCTATTCAGATCTCCGCAACATGGAGTGACAATTACAGTAAGCTTTAATTTTACTTTTTAATTTGATTCTAATTAAAACAGGTTGTAGGCACAGGAATAGGGCGTATAGAGAAGTTACGGGTATCATCACATTGTAATGAAAGAAAGTGTCATGCTGAACAGCTTTAAGATATTAATTATACATCAGACTATGGGCTTGATTCAGCGTGCACTGCTGAACGCAGACTCCTGATTATCGTGAATCTGCGCATGTGCACAGGACCCATTCTGCGAGTGTGCAGAATGGGTCCTGCTCAATCGCACGCAAGCCCTTGAATGCCTCTGTCTGATTAACAGACAGAGGCATTTAAGGGGTGGCCGGCGTTCCCAGAAACTGGGGGTGTCTGCCCCGTTTTCCAGGAGTGGACAGGCCAGAGACTGCATGGATGTACGCAGTGTTTTGGGCTCGCAAGCTAGCCAGCCTGAGTAAGTTGAGGCTTACTCAGCTGCCTGGCCACCCGGCGCCTCCACCATCTCGACCATTGACCACCGATGGTCACGATGGTGATCCCAGCCTGCAACCTCGGTCGCAGTGCTGGAATTGCAAATGCAGCAGGGAGTGGCATACACCTCCTGCTGCACTTGCATTATTGCAAGGATCGCAATTGCAAAGCTGCCTGCGTACATACATCATATCTATAGCCTGCGTACAGCTTTGGAATTGCGATCCTTGCTGAATCAGGTCCTGTGAAAGGAGCAAATTTCTACTTTGCAACCCTTCCAATAAAAATAAAGAATAACAATAATACAACACACACTTCAGAACAATATCGATGTGGTCAGAAAGGGATAATTCAGATAAAAACTGACAACAGTGATGATATAAAATACAACTGAGTACTGTATACCATTTTTAGTCAATGCAAAGATAGTTAAACCTACACTTAATTAAATTAAGAGCAACTTAGCCAATATGCTCCGCACCCTTATTGGGGTGAGAGGTGCAATGAGTGATGTTGTGCTGCCAGTACAAGCGTTCCCATGCCATTCCGATGGCCTTAGCCCACGTTGCACATAATTGAATCGGCCCCTAAGCCTTCCATGAAAAATATTGATTTACAAATAATTATCTTATGTCCTTATATTGTTATTAATATAGGGCCAGAGATGGACGCAGTGCCGATTATTACGATTGCGCGGTTGTTTGCCATTGTGCATGCTTGTCAGCTGCACTGCGCACACCCAGCGATTGTTTTGTGATTACGCCCAAACATGATTAAGATCAAACCGGCTCCCAGCCTACCTAAATGTAGTCTCTTTTCCCAAATTCTCCCTAACCACATTGGGAAAATCATTCGATGATGTAAAATACCCTCACAACAATCTGGGATCCCAATACAGGATCTACAAAACCCTTGAAAACCCTCTCAGTGGTCTTTTCAGTGCCTAGGTGTCCTGCGGTGATATGACCATGAGCTAGGTCCAACACAGTTCTCCTATATGTCTGGGGAACCACAAGCTATTCTACCACATCCTCTCCCCTTTTTGTCACTTGGTACAAGAGCTCATTGGTAAGGGCCATTTGTGGATACGTAAGCTTGTTATCCGGTGTTAATGGTTTCCCATTAACAACTTTCACAAATTTATCTGGCTCTTATCAAGGTGGGGTCCCTTAACTGTTCAGATGCAAACAGATCTCTTCTCACTTCAATGGGGAGGCATGCTTTCAGCACTATCTACAGCTTCTCCCTCCTCTGGAGCAGGTACCTCATTTTGTTCGTCATCTATTACTTCCCCAGCCATACTAGCAAAAGGGTAAGGATCTGAGGGTTCCGGGGTCACACTGCGGCCAGCATATCATCAAAATTGTCTACTGGCTCTATACTGTTCACCTCTGTAACCATACGAGATTTCCACAATATCCAAAAATGGGGAAAGTCTCACTATTATAACACCATGTACTAAGGAAGGGATCATTCTCACATTAACCATACCTGAACCACAAAGGGTCTCAATATGCACTTCAGCAGTATTATAATAATGGGTGTCACCATGTATGCAAGTTACACCAAAAGTTGTTCGCTGGCCCTTTAAAGCGTTTATCAACCCATCTTTCACAAGTGTGATTAGACTTCCTGAGTCCAACAATGCCTTTACCCGGTTACTTCCCATAACAATCTCACACATTTGTTTTTTGGACTCAGCCGAAGGTGCAACAGTACAGGCTAACCTAGCAAAGTAAGAAATTCTGCTACAGTCAAAGATAGCATCACATTGCATAGGTTCCTGAACAACTGGGCAATTAGCAACACATGGCGTTGTGGTCTTTTGTGTTCGATGTTGTTTGTGGAGTGATGGGGTGTAGGGAGGGAAGGGGGTCTAATGGACTGGAGGTGGTGGGTGAGGAAATGAAGACAGAGGCAGAAATGGGGGCCAAAGGGTTTATTGGAAAAAAACAGTACTAATCCTGTTCGGTCCCAGGCACCCAGGTGGGGTGAGCGATCCACTTGGGGGTGTGTGTGGGTGGAGACTGGGGAGGTGAGTGGACCCTTTTAGGGGGCTCCTTTCCGTGCAGTTCAATAGACCGGCACGTTACCCCTGCTGGACCTTTGGTCAACAGTCTTAGGATGTCTCGGGGGGAGGGGAGTGGTGGGTTGGCAGCCGGTCTGGCGGATGTGGATGTACACCCTGGCGGCGTCCCGCGCAGGGGTATAAGACTCGTAGTCACTTACCTACCGGTAGGATTTGTTGGTGAAAAAGGCTTGGGCTGCTGGTAGCTGGTGTTAGTTTCCTTTTGTCAGAATGTAGGGGGTCTCCAACGCGTTTCGGCAGGGGCTCTGCCTTCTTCAAGGAGGTAAATCTCTAAGTGATCCACACCAGCAGGCACCCACCAGGCAGCGGGAACAGAACGCCAGCAACGCGGTGCACCAAGCCCCACAGTGCACCAGCAAGCCACTACCACACACAGAGCTTCCTCCAACCGCTGACACAGCAGCAGCCATCCAACACTGCATCTGCAAAAGGAAACTAACACCAGCTACCAGCAGCCCAAGCCTTTTTCACCAACAAATCCTACCGGTAGGTAAGTGACTACGAGACTTATACCCCTGCGCGGGACGCCGCCAGGGTGTACATCCACAACCGCCAGACCCGCTGCCAACCCACCACTCCCCTCCCCCCGAGACATCCTAAGACTGTTGACCAAAGGTCCAGCAGGGGTAACGTGCCAGTCTATTGAACTGCACGGAAAGGAGCCCCCTAAAAGGGTCCACTCACCTCCCCAGTCTCCACCCACACACACCCCCAAGTGGATCGCTCACCCCACCTGGGTGCCTGGGACCGAACAGGATTAGTACTGTTTTTTTCCAATAAACCCTTTGGCCCCCATTTCTGCCTCTGTCTTCATTTCCTCACCCACCACCTCCAGTCCATTAGACCCCCTTCCCTCCCTACACCCCATCACTCCACAAACAACATCGAACACAAAAGACCACAACACACTATTACTCCAGCATTACACCCATAGGGCGAGCGCACCCTCCGCACCCTCTACCCCATTATATCGTTACACAGGACCCGGTACTCCTGCTTTTAGGAAGGTGCAGCACCCCGACACAAACAATACATCTCACATCCCATCTGCCCATACAGCAGAGCGCAGTTCTAACCCATCATTTGCAATTAGCAACACATGTCCTGGCATATCACACCTAAAACATGTAATCACATAACTGTCAAGTCTTTTAGGCAGGTGAGACCTTTCTTTCCCCACTGACCCATCTTTGGACCGAGTGCCCACAGTCTCTTAATTTTTAAGTTCTCTTAACTGCCCAGGACCCTTTTCCCACGGAACAGTCTTACCAGGTTTCACCGATGTGCGCTGTCGTGGATCTAGTGGCCGCTGTGGTATAGCCAGTACCTCTGCCACCAGCTACCTTTCCACCATTTCCACTATCTGGTCAGCTGTCTTAGGATCGCCGTTGTCACGGCCAGGGTATTTCAGCATGGCGCTAGGCGAGTGTTACCTGTGAGGTCATTGTGGCTCGGGCTGTCTGGCGGGGGGCTTTGGCTACGCGCGTTATTGTGCGGGCCTGTTGTCACTCTGCGCTGGTAAGGCCTGGCGGCGTCTCCATTCCGTTTGGCATGGGCGCCGCCATCTTGCCTTCTGGCCATGTGATGCGGCTGGCCAATCCTGGTGAGTCACATGTTCCCTCCGGCCAGTAACAGCACGGCATGGGGTATTTAGGAAGGGTCAGTGCCTTCCTTCTTTGCCAGTGCAACGTGTATCTCAGGCTAGCTGAGAGGGAGTTCTCTGTGCTTATCCTGTTCCTATGAATTCGCTGTCTGCCTGTCAGCTCCTAGCTCCCACTGGACTACCCCGCTTCCTCCATCACCCTTGCCCATACCTGAGTGCCTGAGCCTGCTGACATCCTGCGCTTCAGTTCACTACCTGCATACCTGGCTTGATTATTTTCAGTTCACCACCTGCATACCTAGCTTGTTTATTTTCAGTTCACCACCTGCATACCTGGCTTGATTATTTTCAGTTTCACTACCTGCACACCTGGACAGCTTTAATTGTTTCTACTTGGACATTAACCCTTTTACTCCCACCACAGAACTCTTGTGCACATTCCTGGACTTTTATTTACTGCCACATTATATGTCTACTCAAGCACTAAATCCTAGTTTTATTTTCAAATCTGCTTCTGTGATCGCTCCTGCTACCACCCCGGGTCCACAAACAACCCAGAACATAACACCCGTGGCTCACCCACTTGCGTAACGCCATGGAAAGGGACCTCATGTAACTGTCCATGACAACTCTTTCAATCATCTGGGGTCCAGTTAATGTCTCTGGTTGTAACCACTTTTTGGTCAGGTGGATGAGGTTGTGCATTTGTGAGTTGGGAGGTTTGTCCATATAGTACACCCAGCGATGCACACGTTGCGCTCGGATCGACAATGTAACTTTCAGGCGAGTTAGAATTTCTGCTTTTAGCTTTTCATAGTCCAAAGCATCTGCTGTGCTTAAGTCAAAGTATGCTTTTTTAGGCTTGTCGGAGAGAAAGGGGGCCAGCAGTCCAGTCCACTGGTCCTTAGGCCAACTCTCCCGCTCGGCAGTCCTCTCAACCGTAGTCAAGTACGCCTCAACATCATCACTCTGTCAATTTTTGAAGGAAATGACTTGCCCTTATGGAGATGGAGCTGGCTTTGACAGTTGGGGAAGCATTGCCAGGCTGTGCTGCGAGATGCTGCAGCACCTCTTTAAGGATCTCGTGATCCTGGCGCTGTTGTTTCTGTATCTCCTCAACCTTCAGTTGAAGTACCCTGGTGGCTTCCTGCTGTCACTTGTAGCAAGGCCTTGATAATATCCTCCATGTTATTGGGTTTTTCGAGCAATTTTATAGCCACTTTCACCCAGGACATGTATCAGCGCTGGTCGCCAGCAAAAAGGAAGGTCTGGCCCTTTTACAAGGACCAGAGCCCATACATCACATTTCCAATATCGGCATAAGATTTTTTTTTTTTTACATTCATAAATCAAATGAAAACAAATACTGTACATAGCCGAGTATTTTGTCGAGAAGAGAAGGGGGAGAGAGGGGAGGGCGATACACCGCACAGAGGTGGTCTAGGCAACTCTCAAGATCACACACACAAATAAATGCTAGTAGAAAGATAGTAGATTCCTGTTAAGATATTGCTGTTATGAGGGTGCTCCCAAGGAGCAATATAGAGCTATACAAAAAAAGGAAAAAGAAAAAAAATAACTCCTATGTATAGAGGCACACCTCAATAAAATATAACTTTTAACAGGAAATTCAATTAAAATATAGGAATCATTTATGTAGTAAAAAATAGAACACACGTGAGATCAAAGATCTCAAAATTTCACATAGTAATCTATGTTCAACAGACAATACACAAGTACATACAGTAATGAAGTAACAAATCAAAGAAAAATGGATAAATATTGGAGTATTAGTGCATAAAGTGTAAAGTGAATTGGTGTAGTTAGTCACTATTAGGTGACAGCGAAAATAAATCAAAACATATAAATCACATGTATAAAACACATACTTATTAAAAAGCAACATGACCACTTGTATGCACAAAATGATTAATTCATACACATATAATTAATTGAGGTGTCCCTCTAATAAATGGGAATGTGGAGTATGCTTAACACCAGGTACAATGTACAATGATTCAAGTGTAGTAACTAATAGAAGAAAAAATAGACTGTGCATTTACATACCCTGGGATCTGCTTTTCCCAGTCCTGCCAAGCATCAGACTGGGAATGAGAGTCCCATGCAACGGCACAGTGAAAGAACAAAAGGTCTGTTTCTGCTGCCAGCACTGGACTATGAGTGCCCCCTGTTGCAAAGCATTGCAGGAGGTAAATCAAAGTCACAGCTGGTGAGAGAACAGAGAAAATAAGTAAAGTACCTGTCAGTGATTAGCAGAAAGATTCCCTGTGGGATAGTGGTCAATGATGCAGGGGTCCCTGTGCGCATAGGGGTACCCCACAAGCAGTGCTGACGCACGTTTCGCTTGGGGCTTTTTCAAGGAAGCCAAATACTGTACATAGCTGGACAGCTTCTGTTATCATCAATATGCAGAGTAACAGAAGCTGTCCGGCTATGTACAGTATTTGTTTTCATTCGATTATGAATGTAAAACAAATCTTATGCCAATATTGGAAATGTGATATATTGGCTCTGGTCCTTGTAAAAGTGACCAATAGGATTCAATTGCCCCAGTTAGGTGCAAGTGATCTGGGTACTGGGCCCAAGTCACTAATGGATAAAGTAGGCGGGCAGCCTGCCCGAGCCACACAAACAATAAGGTGGCCTGGGTATTAGGCCCAGGCCACTAAGTGAGGCCACCATTAGGCAGGCCCATAGGCCTGAACCCCATATAAAGTGGCCCTGGGCATTATGGCCCAGGCCACTACCTGAGCCCCACCATTAGATAGGCCTGAGCCATCGACATAAAAAAGGGACTCTGGGTTTTAGGCTCAAGTCCCTCCTGTGCCTGCAGTAGGCAGGCATAAAGCCTGTGTCGCTGGTAAGACCCTGGGCATTAGGCCCAGGGCCCTGAGCCCATTAAGAGTGTACCCCTGTGTAAGTGTATAGAGGCGTGAGCAGTTGTGCGACTCTCATCCTCCAAGTCCCCCGTGGAGAGCTGTCAGGCTCCCACTGTGATAGCAGGTGATTTTCCCAGTCGCCAAGAATAGGAGCTGGTCAGCTCTGGATGCAAGCATTTAAAGGGACAGCACCGTGTTTTGCTCTTGTGTGATTACTGTCTGTGATTGTTGTTCCGTGCAGGGCAAAAGTTTAGTTATTGTTATAGATGTCGCACTACACACACTAGAGGTTGAGGGCGATGTTGTCTTAGTATGTCTAGTTGCGTGACACAGGTTTAGGCTCTGCACTTCTGTGGTGTATATCTCCTTACAGGGACCTGTAGGCGAGTGACCGGACGAAGAGCAAGAGTGGACACGGTGAGAAATATCTGTGTGTATTGTCTCTCACTGTTTGTTTGTCTCTACCTATACTTCCTTCCTTCTGGGTGGACAATGAACCTTGCATCCCGGTGCAAGGTCGGGACTTCACCGGGTTCGCGAGTATTTATAGGTGAAAACTCGGGATCTGAGGCCAAAAGTGCCAGTGATGATCTTCACTTAAAACCTGATTCTATCCCTCAGTCCGGTAGGGCATGTCGGTCGATGTGAGGAAGGACGGTTCTCACATCATCTCCTTCCTCCAAAAAATTACATTTTATCACATTTTTTGTTAGTGCGCCAACCAAGGGACATTTCTGTCTTCTTTTCTGTCTTCTTCCAAGGTCATCGTGTCCATGTTCTGTTTGGGAATTCCAGGACCGTCTATTCAACAAACGGCCTGAAGGTGAGAGGGTGCGACGCAAGGTAAGAAACAGAAGTACACCTGCACGGCAGCAGGCACTGCACCGCACCCCTCTTACACTGGCAGGAAAAAAATCCTGTTTTTCTATTGTATCCAGCGATTACATAATTGTTTACTTATGGTAATTAGATACGAAATACGGTGCATCGATTGGTTACTAGTTTCTTAAAAGCCTGTTCAGAGTGTCAGTCAAGCCAGCCATCTGACGAAGTGTGATACAAAACGCGTTGGACAGGGCTTGCCTGACGCTGTTCCTGCTACCCAGTGGTGTTCACGTCTGCGGCACGGATTTCTTGTCCCGGTGTGCCACGTGTGGTTGAAGCTGGTCAGCAGTGCGTGGAGAAGGTCCCAGTTATCGGCGCACCTGGAGTTGTGCCACAAAGGTTCAGTATTAATACAATGTGGTACCCAGTCCTCAGAGTTTTTATATTAGGTACAAGCACTACCTGCTAACACCTAGAATATTTGTTATGCTTTTAAAATAACACTATTCATGCACGATATAGCGCACCCTGCTTTGTTGTTTGTGGATCCCGGGTTAAAAGAGGGGAGCTGCAATCCAAATATTTCCCAGGATCTGACTGCAAAAACCAAGATACATATACTTGCATGAAGGGAATTGTTTATGGGGATTTATATGCTGGGACTGTCCCATACACGGTGCAACTGTATATATTAAGCGCACTGATATTGTTTTGGACTTTATATATTTATACAGTATGTATATATGTGTCACGATCCTGGCTAGTTTTTCACCTTTTGCCTTGAGACTTACCCCTGTCAACTGTCCTGTGGATCTGTCTGTGTAATTCGCCTGGGAAATCTGTCCTGATCATGCTGGCTGCAGCACTTCTGTGTATGCATTTGGACTGTGCTCTCCTTTCCACATTGATTATTCAGCTGGGTCCATTCTTGTCTGTGAACACTGCTAGTCTTGACTGGAATCGCAGGTGTAGTTCTGACTCTCAGTACTGTAGATATGTTTGCTCCCTCTGTATGTTGTGCCCTCCATCACTCAGAATGCTACTGCCAGATCACCTGACTGTGTCCACCAATTCCTGGGAGATCCAGGGTATAAACATCCACCTCTGATAGCATTCAGGGCCTGAACATCTCGTTACTTCCCGTGGTGTACAGATTGTGCTATTTCTGTCTCTCTGTGTACAAGTGTATCCCAGGCTCCTGCTGGCAGCAACCCCTGGCATATCCAGAAATCCTGCTGGTTCCCAGACCAGTTCATTCAGCAATCCTGCTAGTAGCAATACCTGGCATATCCAGAAATCCTGCTGGTTCCCAGACCATTTCATCTAGTAATCCTGCTAACAGCTTTACCTGGCATATACAGAAATCCTGCTGGTTTCCAGACCAGTTCATTCAGCAATCCTGCTAATAGCTATACCTGGTGCATCTGGAAATCCTGCTGGTTCCCATACCAGTTCAATCAGCAATCCTGCTAATAGCTATACCTGGTGCATTTGGAAATCCTACTGGGTCACAGTCCAATTCAGCAAGTCTATCTACTGGTTCTCAGTCCAATTCTGCAAGCCTACCTACTGGTACCCCATCCAGCTCAGCAAGCCTTTCTGCAGGTCCCAGTCCGGTTCCTCCAAGTTATCTACCGGTTCTCAGTCGAATTCTGCAAGCCCACCTACTGGTACCCCATCCAGCTCAGAAAGCCTTCTTGCCGGTCCCAGTCCGGTTCCCCCAAGTTTTCTACTGGTTCCACTCCAACATTACAAGTTTCCTGTTCTTGTCATTCATCATCAAAGGCAGTTTTCACTGCCATACAATTCATATGCAAATAGAGCTATTTACATAATTCATGGTTCCTGTCAAGCCGGTCTCTGCTGAATGCAGTTCAACACCTGAGTCAGGTAACTCTCAAACACCAACCGTGACAGTATGTTCAGGCCTACCGATGGTGGCGGATCAAGCACATAATATTTGACCAAATGCTTTCCGTAACCTGGTCAGTCGCTTGGATTCACAGGAGGCGGTACAGCATCAAGTGCTACAGCTTTTGCAAATTCTGACTAGTCGGCTAGATGACATTCAAATCACACCTGAACCCCTAACTACCTTTCATCAATTGCTGGAACAGTTACAAGCTCTACTCATCAAAATTTTTCGGATCATTCCCGAGTTTCTTAGTACTACTCCAGACCCAACTAAAACCTCTGCCATGGAATCCCTAAGAACCAAAGATTCTTCCATACCAAGTAAAGTAAGACATCGAAGTTACTTGCGCCCCAAGCTTCCTGTGGCTTAACGCCAGCGGCGCAAAGATTTACATCTCTGTCTCTATTGTGGAGGTTCTGACCACTTCATTAAAGACTGTTCCCTTTGCAATTCCAACAGTAATACCAAGTGTCCACGTCTCAGTGCCCGTTCCAGTTCCTGCCCGTATTCTGCCCGTTACGGCCCCAATCCGGATTGTTTGTCTTAGTAGGGGATTCCAGTCTGCAACCCCAGGAGGGGTGTCTAAATCATCAGCCCCAGGAGGGGTTTCGAGTGCCGTACCCCAAGAAGGGGTTTCAAGTTACGTTCCCCAGGAGGGGATTTCAAGTCTCATACCCCAAGAGGGGGTTTCAAGTTCTGGTACCCAGGAGGGGATTTCAAGTCTCAGCCTCTGGAGGGGGTTCCTAGTCTCGTATCCCAGGAGGGGGTTTCAAGTTCTGTTCCCCAGGAGGGGATTTCAAGTCTCATGCCCCAGGAGGGGGTTCCTAGTCTCATACCCCAGGAGGTGGTTTCAAGTTTAGTGCCCAAAGAGGGGGTTACAAGCTTTGCATCCCAGGAGATGGATTTGAGTTCCAAACCTCGTACCCCAGGAGCAGGTTTCAGGTTCCAGTTCCCAGAGAGGAGTATCTTGTACTACTAATTCTAATTTTGGTTCCTGTTCAGCATCTCCTGTAAATATCGTTCCAGTGGACGACAATCTCTGTTGTCTGTTCTCAGCTTTGATTGTTGATGCTACTGTCTCTAGCTCCTCTGGACCCCTTCCAGTTCCATCTATTGGTCCAAATACCGAACATCTGTCAGCTTCAGTTATTTCGATTCCCCATCAATCAGAGCATCCTCAATTTTCCTCTAGCCCTGCACCTGAATGTGCTTCACAATCCTCGAACACACAGGATTCGTTAGAAACTCCAGCATGCTTTTATTTTGATGGGGACTTATCACAATACTATGCATTAATGAAGCAATACTCTGCCATCATGGATGCAGATCCAACTTGTGGTATCACCCCTACCAACATCACTAAGTTTATTTTCCTTTCCTTTAGAGGTAAGGCGTTGGACTGGGCCAATCCTATCATCGAGTCCAATGCTTCTAAATATAAAGACTTCCAGTGAAGCTGTTATCAAAGAATTTGGTCCTAACCCTGTAAAACAAAATTCTAGCAAAGTTCTCAGTTCCAAAATTTTGTCCAAGCAGTATGTTTGTTCTACCAAGAATTCATCCTCTGCTCAGTCCTCCACTCCCCTGAAGTCCAAACAAGGTCAAGTTTTCAAGGGCAAGCGTGCTGAATTCCAAGCATCCAAGGAAAGTAGCACTATAGAATCAGCATCCCTGAACATGAGATGGGCTCACACCTCCTTGTCCCCTTCGTACTACTGTACCTCCCAAAATACAGACTCTGACAAAGTTTCTAGTGAGCGGTTGTCACCCTCTGATGTTAGGCTTCAATATGCCGCTTGTATGGTAAAGAATCAATCGCTCCAGGAGGAGAAGTCTCGAGGAACCTTTAGGAACCAACCATCTAACACCATCAAAACTGGTCATGTTTTACTTAGTTCCTCCCAGGAGTCCCTATTAGTTTTCAAGTTATACTAATTCTTCCATTCTACTTTTAGATATTGACTCGGAATCTGAGTTCAATCATGCACATGATAATACTCCATTCCCTGAAGACCATCTGTCGTTTGACCCTGTCCTTCCCAGTCATGTTTTTCCACAGGAGTTAGCAGAGATTCCATGTCCGCTGGTTGGCACAAAATGTTCTCGCAGCAAAAAGAAGAATCGTCGAAGGTCTTGAACTATCTTTCCACTCCAGATATCCCAATAAAATAAGAGAATTGTGAATATGTCTGAAGAGATGTTTCAAGAGTTATGGTGTCCCTGTATTTGAAGCTCCTGGAATGTCATGTTTGAAAGAAAGTTTTTCAGGTGTATAATTTTTTCATGTTCTCTTATGTATTTATTTGGGTGTTCGGAGTCCACCCATAAAGAGGGGGGAACTGTCACGACCCTGGCTAGTTTTTCATCTTTTGCCTTGAGACTTACCCTTGTCAACTGTCTTGTGGATCTGTCTGTGTAATTCGCCTGGGAGATCTGTCCTGATCATGCTGGCTGCAGCACTTCTGTGTATGCATTTGGACTGTGCTCTCCTTTCCACATTGATTATTCAGCTGGGTCCTTTCCTGTCTGTGAACACTGCTAGTCTTGATTGGAATCGCAGGTGTAGTTCTGACTCTCAGTACTGCAGATATGTTTGGTCCCTCTGCATGTTGTGCCCTCCACCACTCAGAATGCTACTGCCAGATCACCTGACTGTGTTCACCAATTCCTGCGAGACCCAGGGTATAAACATCCTCCTGTGATAATATTCAGGGCCTGAACATCTCGTTACTTCCCGTGGTGTACAGATTGTGCTATTTCTGTCTCTCTGTGTACAAGTGTATCCCAGGCTCCTGCTGGCAGCAACCCCTGGTGTATCCAGAAATCCTGCTGGTTCCCAGACCAGTTCATCTAGTAATCCTGCTAGTAGCAATACCTGGCATATCCAGGAATCCTGCTGGTTCACAGACCAGTTCATTCAGCAATCCTGCTAGTAGCAATACCTGGCATATCCAGAAATCCTGCTGGTTCCCTGACCAGTTCATCTAGTAATCCTGCTAACAGCTATACCTGGCATATCCAGAAATCCTGCTGGTTTCCAGACCAGTTAATAGCTACTGTATACCTGGCGCATCTGGAAAACCTACTGGTTCACAGTCCAATTCAGCAAGTCTATCTACTGGTTCTCAGTCCAGTTCTGCAAGCCTACCTACTGGTACCCCCGTCCAGCTCAGCAAGCCTTCCTGCCGGTCCCAGTCCGGTTCCTACAAGTTATCTACCGGTTCTCAGTCGAATTTTGCAAGCCCACCTACTGGTACCCCGTCCAGCTCAGAAAGCCTTCTTGCCGGTCCCAATCCAGTTCCTCCAAGTTTTCTACTGGTTCCACTCCAACGTTATAAGTTTCCTGTTCCTGTCATTTATCATCAAAGGCAGTTCTCACTGCCATACAATTCATATGCAAATAGAGCTATTTACATCATCCATGGTTCCAGTCAAGCCGGTCTCCGTTGAATCCAGTTCAACAACTGAGTCAGGTAACTCTCAAGCACCAACCGTGACAATATATTGGTTGCTCCAGTCCTCATATCTGGGAATCGGAGCACTGATAGTCCTGCTTGGGGCATCACCAACCCCTGGTAGTCCAATTGATGGCTGCTCCCCTCACCTAAACTTCCAGGTGCCAGGGGATAAAAGGGGTTTTTAACCTTTTCTCTCTGGCAGCTCATGGACATATGCTTTACATTGTATATATTTTGTGCTTTACTGTATAAATGAAGGCTCTGTGAGCATAGTTTTGTGTGTATCATTTGAATGTCCATGGTGTGATCTCACTGGTACCTTCAACTGGGAGTTGTCCTTTTTAGGATATTTTATTGAAGCTAATAAACACCTACTTGCTTTCAAGTCACCTGCATCTCCTTGTATCCTGTGACTACCAGATAAGCACCAAACACTTATCTTTTCTCTGTCCATCCAATGTTTGAGTCCAGTGTGTCGGAACTCGGAGTGGTCTATAGTAAGTGGCCAGTAGGGGAATTAGCCATCAACATCTAGGAGGTGTTGCAGAAGCATAACTACACATGTCCCAAAGTAAGGGGTTCCTGGTGCCAATGCAGGAACTTGGTTGTGGCAGTGATTAAACCCCTTACCATGAAGTTGGAGGATTCAGTAATTGGTAATTACTCCAGAAGTGGCAAAGCAAGCCCACTCAGGTCCCACAGGAATAGTGACCCATCTGTACTGGCTGGCGTAGAAAGTTTATCCAGTCACACCAGCTAAATAATCCCACTAAATTTCTTTCATCTCACTCTAGCATGCGAACACCAATCTTGATCATCATAATTATTTGCCTCTATACACAGTGATCCCTGACTGACTGCTAACTCCAATATTTAGTCATGTCCACCTTCCATCCAGCCATTTGCCACATGCCTTGTGTCCCACGGAAGTACATTATATGGCAAATGTGAGGCTTGTATTTGACAGAAATTATAGATTAACTAGTTAGCAGCCTGTCAATATGACGTGCCATTGTCACGCCCGCAAAAAGTCCCGTCTGCTCAAACAGGTCACTTTTTGGTAATTTCTGCTCGCCAGCTCAGGGGGCTGCGAGTAGTAATGTCAGCGCCGTTGGCTGTGTGCGCCCGAACCGAGCAACAATTAAATTGCTCCTCCAGGCGCCATCTAGTAGCCGCCGACGCGCAACACAGTTGAATTCCCCCCATAGATGTGAGGAGCAGTGTTATCCTTTTATATATACTGTATATAGATAAAAGCATATATGTACATCTTTCCTGGATCAGATTATAATGAAACAGGCCATTAGCGCTGAATTAAAATGAAGGGAACTGTTACATAGCAGATAGAGTAAAAACACTTACTCATTCGTCCTTGCAGATGCCTGCAGCTTTCTAATTAACACGTACAGCACATTCGTTCACCGAAGGTTTTCTGGCGTTGACTTCGTGGTGTGATTAATAAGGTGTTGATTCAGAACGTCACCTACAAGACTTGTAATGCCAGGAAAAAAAAAGAATATTTCTTCCAGTAATAGAATAGAGTTGTTGTTTTTTGTTTGCTGTAGAATATAATTGGGGAAGTTTTGCTTTTTTCATTTTTTGTTTGTGTGACATGTCCTTCTCTTATGAACAGTTCTAAATCTGGGACCTCAGCATGGCTCAACAAATAAATAATATTATTATTATTATTATTATTATCCTTTATTTATATGGTGCCACAAGGGTTCCGCAGCGCCTAACAAATTCAAAAACAAAGTACAGAAACAGTTGAACAGAACAAGAAAACACTGACATACAGTATAAGACATTGCAGGACAAGTACATGGTATATAAACATTGCTGCAACAGTAGCAGGATGGCAAAAGTCAGGGGCTAGGTGCTGTTATAAGGAGTATAGAGTAGATAATATAAGTAAAGGAAGGAAAAGCACATGAGTGAAGAGGGCCCTGCTCGTGAGAGCTTACATTCTAAAGGGGAAGGGCAGACAGACAGGGGTGACACAGATGGGGTAGTCAGTGAGCATGGAACAGATGGTTAGAATGACAGATGGGTGGATTCCTGTTTTACATTATGTGAGCAAGTAAGATGGAGTAAGATTTACACCTCTGACATTCTACTTTATGTGACAGTTTTTGTAGGTGTCTGTGGAAAGCCATGGTTGTTACTGTAGGTGTCTGTGGAAAGCCATGGTTGTTACTGTAGGTGTCTGTGGAAAGCCATGGTTGTTACTGTAGGTGTCTGTGGAAAGCCATGGTTGTTACTGTAGGTGTCTGTGGAAAGCCATGGTTGTTACTGTAGGTGTCTGTGGAAAGCCATGGTTGTTACTGTATGGTTAAGGTGTGAACCAGCAGTCTCCGGTAAATGTAGAAATTGGTGAAAGTAGTTGTTGTAAAGAGATGTTCAGATGTAAAAAAAATGATAGAGTGTGAATTCCATAAGGCACATTTATTGATTTGGAGGGTGATGGGGACACATGGGGTGACACAATGAGGTTGTAATAGTCAATGTATGATGAAAAGAAAGTTCACAAATTTTAAGAGGAGGGGAGTGAATCAATACGGTTGCAATGAGCACAGAGAGGTGATATGCAGGGAGAGGTAAGGATGTTACAGCCTTAGAGAAAATAAAAAGAATAGTTTTGATGAAAAGAAATGTGTAGTACATGGTGAGTATTAGGTTTGTTACTTTAAAACTGATTTCCTTAAAATTTGTCTAAATCTGAAATTACCTTAGATGTTGGTCAATGTTTGTTCAACTGATTAACTGTTATGTAATCACACTTTGTGCCTTTAACACTTGGTGCTTTTAACCCTAGCTGCCATACAGCCCCAGCTGCCCCCTATACTGAATATAAGGAGTGGTATCCTTGATTAAGACAAGCTACATCTGACTCGATTGGTCTGTTGATCAAAGGAGATAACTTGCTCTGAGTTGGAGCAAAAACCAGGCCAGATATATACCATAAACTATGCTATGCTTCACTGAACAATATAGACTATACATATACAAACAAATCTATGCAAGAGATGAAATATCACATACATTTAAAAACTGCACATGATTGCATGAAGGTCTATGCAGAGTATATGTGTAGTAGGCAGGATGAGAGATGAAATATCACATACATTTAAAAACTGCACATGATTGCATGAAGGTCTATGCAGAGTATATGTGCAGTAGGCAGGATGAGAGATGAAATATCACATACCTGAGGGATGAAATGAAATAAACAGATGATTAGTCCATATTCATGCAGGGTAACTGTTTGATTAACTGTTATGTAATCAGACTAATACTGTAGTCCTTTATGTGCACCATATTGTCACCTCACCAAAGTAGTTTTAACATGCCCATCAGTTGTTTGTCGATGAACCATTCACAGTATTAAGGCTTGCAGGCTCGGTTCTACTCGGTTCCGTTCAGTTTTTTTTTCCCGAATCTTATTGGGTTTCAGCTGTCACGAGTTTTGGATAGCCAATAAGATTCGGTAAAAAAAAAACGGAACCGAGTAGAACCGAGCCTGCACATCCAGGATTGTGAGTATATGAATCCACTCAGGACATTCTGTAAAAAGGATCTTTTAGAAGTGTGTCTCTAGAACTTTAATACAGTAACGTATTAACTTTACTGCAACATTGTCTGCTACATTATAGAATCATTGTGGCTACATAAATGTCAATTATTTGAAACAACACAGGCACCAATTTGTTTAGTACTGTGTGGAATCAGGGCATATAGGCCATCTTTTAGGTCCCTGCTGAGATTCATTTTACTGTTTGGATATTTAATATGTACATGTGAATGGTTTTTTTAGGATTTATTATTATTATCCTTTATTTATATGGCGCCAAAAGTGTTCCGCAGTGCTTTACAAAGTGCATAAACAAATAATTTGACAACTGACTTACAGTACAAAATAGGACAAGGACATGGATAATATACATTGCTACATTAGTGAGAAATAACATCTAGATTTGCAACAGAGCATAAGCAACCAAGTGTTAGGTGCCCTAGTGGGGAGTAAGAAGTAGGTGAAAGTAAGGAGAAGCACAAGAGGGTAGAGGCCCTGCTCGTAAGAGCTTACATTCTAAAGGGGAGGGGCAGACAAACAGGTTTGACACAAAGGGGTAAACGGAGGAAGGAGCATGTTGCAGCAAGTTAGGATGGTAGCTGGAAGGCTTTGATGAAGTAGTGGGTCTTGAGAGCCCATTTGAAGGATTGTAAAGAGGAGGAGAGTCTGATAGGGAGAGGGAGAGCGTTCCAAAGGTCAGGAGCAGCATGGGCAAAATCTTGGAGGCGGGAGTGGGAGGAAGTAATCAGTTGGCATGAGAGGCGGCGTTCATTAGTTGAGCGAAGGGGGCTGACAGGAGAGTGGAGGGAGATATGGTCAGAGATATAAATGGGAGAGGAATGGGTGAGGGCTTTGTAAGCGAGTGTGAGAACCTTGAATTGGCTTCTAAAAGGGAAGGGGAGCCAGAGGAGGGCTTGTAGGAGAGGGGAGGCAGATGTAGAGCAGTTGGAGAGGAAGATGAGCAGAGTAGCAGCATTGAGGACAGACTGGAGAGAGAGGAGAGAAGGGAGTTGGGGAGGCCAGATAGGAGAAGGTTACAGTAGTCCAATCTGGATATGACCAGTGAGTGTATGAGGGTTTTGGTGGCATCCTGGGTGAGAAAGGGTCTAATCTTGGAAATATTTTTGAGATGGAAATGACAGGACTGTGAGAGGCTCTGGATATGTGGTTTGTAGTCTAGGATAACTCCAAGACAGCGCACTTTGGGGCTAGAAGAGACAGTTGTGCCATCAATTGTTAAAGAAATAGTGGGAAGTGTGGTTATTTTGGAGGGTGGGAAAATGATCAGCTCAGTCTTAGACATATTAAGTTTAAGAAATCGCTGGGACATCCAGGAAGAAATAGCATAGAGACAGTTGGAGATACGAGTGAGGAGAGAGGGGGAGAGGTCAGGGGAGGAAAGGTAGATCTGAGTATCATCAGCCTAGAGATGATAATGCAGGTCAAAAGAGCTGATGAGTTCACCTAGAGAGGAAATATAGAGGGAGAATAGGAGAGGTCCAAGAACGGAACCTTGGGGAACACCTACTGTAATAGGCTGTGGTGGGGAAGAGGAGTCATGAGAAGAGACAGAGAAGCACCGGTCTGAGAGGTAGGACGACAGCCAGGAGAGAGCAGTGACACGTAAACCAAGGGAGTGAAGGATTTGCAGCAGGAGAGGGTGGTCAACAGTGTCAAAGGCAGCAGAGAGGTCAAGGAGAATAAGCAGAGAGTAGTGGCCCTTGGCTTTGGCAGCAAGGATGTCATTGCTGACTTTTGTGAGGGCAGTTTCAGTGGAGTGGAGAAAACGGAAGCCAGACTGAAAAGGATCAAGGAGGGAGTGGGAGGAAAGAAAGGTGGTAAGGCGGTTGTAAACAACACGCTCAAGGAGCTTGGAGCCTAAAGGGAGGAGAGAGATGGGACGGTAGTTGGAAAGAGTGTTAGGATCAAGGGTAGGTTTTTTAAGATTGGGGGAGACTATCGTATGTTTAAATGCAGAAGGGTCAGTGCCAGATGAGAGGGAGACATTGAGGAGGTGGGCAAGATGGGAACAGGCACAAGGAGAGAGGTTTCGGAGGAGACGTGAAGGGATAGGGTCAAGGAGGGAGGTAGAAAGGGGGGAGGACCGGATGAGAGCCATGACATCCTCTCCAGATACAGGGGAGAAGGATGTCAGAGTTGGTGAAATGGATGGAGATGGGTGATCAGGGAAAGGAGGAGGTGTAGAGCAGGGGGACTGGTGGGATGTGATGTCCAGACATATGGAATCGATTTTAGATGTGAAGTAGGTAGCAAAGTCAATGGCAGTGAGTGAGGAGGGGAGGTGGGGAGAGGATGGACAGAGGAGGGAGTTGAAGGTGGTGAAGAGACGCTGGGGATTTGAGGACTGGGAGGAAATGAGGTTCTTGAAATAGGACTGTTTAGAGAGGGAAAGGGCAACACTGTAAGATGAGAGCATAAGTTTGAAGTGGAGAAAATATGCCATAGAGTGTGATCTTCTCCACTGTCGATCGGCGGTTCTTGAACACTTTTGCAGATATCTGGTGCCAGGGTTGTAGTGTGGATCTGCGAGGGTGAGTAGTGATTGCCTGTCACAAACGTGGAATTTAGGAGCTGTGTTCCCGGACTGGGCCTTGGATCTCTATTATTTGGCGCAGACGCTCGCTGGAGGAGGCTTGGCTTAATGAAGTTTCTCCGCATGAGAGGGTGCAGCGAACTGACAGGAGTTTGAGGAATGCGGCAGTAACGAGATAGCTAGGAAGCTACGTGGAGCGGCTGGATAGCCTAGGGTAGACGTTGGTAGCTGAGTGGCTATGTGGAGCGGCTGGATAGCAGTGGGTAGACGTAGGTAGCTGAGTGGCTACGTAGAGCGGCTGGATAGCCGTGGGTAGACGTTGGTAGCTGAGTGGCTACGTGGGGCGGCTGGATAGCCGTGGGTAGATGTTGGTAGCTGAGTGGCTACGTGGAGCGGCTGGTTAGCCATGGGTAGACGTTGGTAGCTGAGTGGCTACGTGGAGCGGCTGGATAGCCGTGGGTAGACGTTGGTAGCTGAGTGGCTACGTGGAGCGACTGGATAGCCGTGGGTAGACGTTGGTAGCTGAGTGGCTACGTGGAGCGGCTGGATAGCCGTGGGTAGACGTTGGTAGCTGAGAGGCTACGTGGAGCGGCTGGATAGCCGTGGGTAGACGTTGGCAGCTGAGTGGCTACGTGGAGCGGCTGGATAGCCGTGGGTAGACGTTGGTAGCTGAGTGGCTACGTGGAGCGGCTGGATAGCCGTGTGTAGACGTTGGTAGCTGAGAGGCTACGTGGAGCGGCTGGATAGCCGTGGGTAGACGTTGGCAGCTGAGTGGCTACGTGGAGCGGCTGGATAGCCGTGGGTAGACGTTGGTAGCTGAGTGGCTACGTGGAGCGGCTGGATAGCCGTGTGTAGACGTTGGTAGCTGAGAGGCTACGTGGAGCGGCTGGATAGCCGTGGGTAGACGTTGGTAGCTGAGCGGCTGGATAGCCGTGGGCAGACGTTGGTAGCTGAGTGGCTACGTGGAGCGGCTGGATAGCCGTGTGTAGACGTTGGTAGCTGAGTGGCTACGTGGAGCGGCTGGATAGCCATGTGTAGATGTTGGTAGCTGAGAGGCTACGTGGAGCGGTTAGATAGCCGTGGTTAGACGTTGGTAGCTGAGCGGCTACGTGGAGCGGCTGGATAGCCGTGGGTAGACGTTGGTAGCTGAGTGGCTACGTGGAGCGGCTGGATAGCCGTGTGCAGACGTTGGTAGCTGAGTGGCTACGTGGAGCGGCTGGATAGCCATGTGCAGATGTTGGTAGCTGAGCGGCTACGTGGAGCGGCTGGATAGCCGTGGGTAGACGTTGGTAGCTGAGCGGCTACGTGGAGCGGCTGGAGCGCAGTGGGAAGGCTACTTAGCTAAACTAAGAAACTAGTTGCACTGGCAACTTGTGTGAGCATTGGGGATCCTTTTATAGTGGACACTGGGAGCTGACAGGCTGAGAGAGAAGGAGAAGGCTCCTCATTGGTGGAAGTGGGGTCATATGGGCAATCCAAGATGGCCGCGCCCATGGACCGGAGGACAGCGCTTCCTGGAGGTAGTCAGCGGGGACCAGCGGTGAGCAGGAGCCGGCGTGGGAGCAGCACAGCAGCGGGACCCTCCAGAGGACAACAGCGTACAGCGCGGGAGCCGGAAGACAGCGCGGGTCAGCGCCCGCACAGGTAAGCGACGGGGTCTGATTCTGGGGTCTCCAGGCCGGCGTGTGACAGTACCCCCTTCTTCAAGAGTGGCCACCGGACACTTCCTTGGTTTATGAGGAAATTTCACATGGAACGCTTTGACCAGACGGGGTGCATGGACATCGGAGGCATTTATCCAGATTCGTTCCTCCGGACCATAATTCTTCCAGTCGATAAGGTATTGAAGACTGTTGTATCGACAACGGGAATCTAAGATTCTGTCAACTTCGAACTCCTCTCCCTGCTGTGTTTGAACACTAGAAGCTTTAGGCAGGACCTTCTGAAATCGGTTTAAGACTAGTGGTTTTAAAAGAGAAATATGGAAGGAACTTGGAATGCGAAGAAATGGAGGAAGCTTTAACTTGTAAGCCACAGGATTCAGGACTTTGATGATTGGGAATGGACCAATTTCATCGAGGGTACTCGGAGTCTTAGGTTTCGGGTAGAGAGCCAGACCATATCCCCAGGTAGGAAATTTGGAATCGCTCGTCTTTGGCGGTCAGCAAATCTCTTGTACCGGGCTGACGTTTTAGTCAGAGAGGAACGAACCTTTTCCCAGATGTTGGAGAATCGTTGAAGGGACATTTTGGCCGCAGGCACATCTAATGTGGGAAGAAGAGGGAAATCTGGCACTCGAGGATGTTGACCAAAAACTGTAAAAAAAGGAGTTGAGCTGGTGGATGTGTGATAATGATTATTGTGGGCAAATTCGGCCCAAGGAGGAAGTTCAATCCAGTCATCTTGGGAGGAGGAGACAAAAGTGCGCAGGAACTGTTCCAGGTCTTGATTGACCCTTTCGGTCTGACCGTTGGTCTGGGGATGATAAGCGGTAGAAAATTTGAGTTTTACCTGAAGGGCTGAGCAGAGTGACCTCCAGAACTTCGCTACGAACTGTACTCCCCTGTCGGAGATGATCTCTTGAGGAAGGCCGTGGAGCTTGAAGATCTCTTTTATAAAGCTCTGGGCGAGTAGAGGTGCAGACGGAAGCCCAGTAAGTGGTACGAAATGAGCCATTTTAGAAAAACGATCCACGATAACCCAAATTGTGTTGTGGCCCCGAGATGGAGGAAGATCAGAGATGAAATCCATAGATAGGTGAGTCCATGGCTTAGATGGAATTGCAAGAGGTTGGAGTTGACCGTGTGGAACCCGCCGAGGTATCTTGTGTTGGGCACATTTGATGCATGAAGACACATAAGACCTGATGTCCTTTTTCATCGAAGACCACCAATAGGACCGCTGGATAAATTCTAGGGTTTTATCCATACCCAGGTGACCAGAGAACTGGGAAGCATGAGCCCAATGCAGTAACCTCTTGCGGAGTTCCGGAGCGACTAAAGTCTTCCCAACCGGGGGTATAGAAGATAGTTGAGTAGAGGCGAAGGAAGCGGAATTCAAGATTGGTTGGGGCTGCTCCATGGGTAGATCAGGGTTGCTCGTCATGGAACGGGAGAGTGTGTCGGCTTTGAGGTTTTGTGAACCGGGGCGATAGGAGACTTTGAAATTAAATCTGGAGAAAAACATTGCCCACCGGGCTTGACGAGGGTTCAAGCAATTTGCAGATTTAAGATAAAGGAGGTTCTTATGGTCAGTAAAAATGGTAATGGGGTAATGAGCTCCTTCTAGAAGATATCGCCATTCTTCGAGGGCTAGTTTCATGGCGAGTAACTCTTGATCTCCAATGGTGTAGTTCTTCTCTGCAGGCAAAAACTTCCGGGAAAAGAAACCACAGGGATGAAGTTTTTCATCTTTAAATCGCTGGGAAAGCACTGCACCGACACCTTCAGAGGATGCGTCCACCTCCAGGATAAAGGGCCGGGTGGAGTCTGGTTGCTTTAAGATGGGAGCGGAGATGAAGGCTTGCTTAAGAAGTTGAAATGCAGAGGTAGCTTCGACGGGCCATATAGTTGGATCTGCTCCCTTGCGGGTGAGGGCTGTAATCGGAGCTACCAGAGTCGAGAAACCTTTTACAAACTTGCGATAGTAATTGGCAAATCCTAGGAATCTTTGTATGGATTTTAAGGAAGAAGGAAGAGACCAATCAAGAATGGCTTGTAGTTTTGACGAATCCATTTGAAGGCCTGTTCCGGAGATAATGTATCCCAGGAATGGTACACTCGAGACCTCAAACAGACACTTCTCTAATTTGCAAAACAGTTGATTGGACCGCAACCTCAGAAGGACTTGTTTGACCTGGTCTCGATGAGTTTGGAGGTCTTGAGAAAAAATCAAAATGTCGTCTAAGTAAACGACCACACACTTGTACAAGAGGTCCCGGAAGATTTCATTGACGAAAAACTGGAAGACGGCCGGAGCATTACAGAGGCCGAAGGGCATAACGAGATACTCGTAGTGCCCATCCCTGGTGTTGAAGGCCGTTTTCCATTCATCGCCTGGACGGATACGAATTAAATTATAGGCTCCTCTTAAGTCGAGTTTGGAAAAAACTGTGGCTCCCTTGACTCTATCAAATAACTCTGTAATGAGAGGAAGAGGGTAGCGATTCTTAATAGTTATTTCATTAAGACCCCGGTAGTCAATACACGGGCGCAAGCCACCATCTTTTTTTTTTACGAAGAAAAATCCAGCCCCTGCTGGAGACGTGGAAGGTCGAATGAAGCCTTTATTTAAGTTTTCCGTAATGTACTCCGACATGGCCTGAGTCTCAGGGAGAGATAGAGGATAGGTTCGGCCCCTAGGAGGATTCTGATAGGTATTACCCGCTGAAGGCAACCTTTGAAGCAATTGGAACCCCAGGAGATTATTTGCATGGTGGTCCAATTGATTTGAGGTGAATGTCTCTGTAGCCAGGGTAATCCGAGGACTAAAGAATGAGAGGCTTTGGGAATCACTAGGAAGGATAGTTGTTCGGAATGGAGCACCCCAATGGTAAGTTTAAGTGGTGTTGTACGATGGGTGATGGTTCCACTAGAAATGCGACTACCATCGATGGCGGTTAAAGTGATGACTCGAGGTAACGCTTCCATGGGGATTTGATGCTTCTGGACAAATTCAGTAGTGACAAAGTTCTCTGCCGCTCCGGAATCCAGGAGAGCTAATACAGCTTTGGAACCTCGAGGACACTTTAAATGAGCCTGGATGGTGGAATCAGACTTCCTTTGTGATTCAATGGCAACTCCTAACTTAACCTCTCTTTCATAAGTTAGGAGGAGGCGTTTCCCGGACGAATGGGACAAGTTTTAACTAAATGTTGAGGAGATCAGCAGTACATACAGAGGTTCTGCCTCCGCCTTTTCTGACGCTCCTCAGCCGATAAATGAGAGCGGTTGACCTGCATGGGTTCTTCGCCCAGAGGAGGAGAGGGTAAGCGGGAAACTGGACGTGGCCTTCCACGATCAAATCTGCCTCTTTCCAAGGCACGCTCCCTGTGACGGAGATCCACCTTGTTGCAGAGGGAGATTAACCCATCCAAACTGGTTGGAAGGTCACGGGAAGCTAGGTCGTCTTTGAGCCTTTCAGAAAGGCCACTCCAGAAGGCAGCGATGAGGGCATCCTCGTTCCAATTGAGTTCTGAAGCCAGAGTCTGGAACTGGACTACGTATTGGCCGACGGTCCTGCTGCCCTGACGGAATATCAGCTGATGCGGAGGTGGTTCTTCCGGGTTCATCAAAGATTTTGCGAAATGTAGCAACAAATTCGGGGTAGTTGGAGAGCAGGGGATCTGACTTCTCCCAAAGGGGCGAGACCCAATCGAGTGCTTGGCCAGAGAGTAGAGAGATGATATATGCCACCCTGGTTCTGGCCGTCGGAAAGTTGGCGGATTGTAGCTCGAATTGGATTTCGCATTGATTTAAAAAAAAAACCTGCATAATTTGGGGTTGCCATCGAACTTGCTCGGAGGGGAGAGCTGAAGACGAGCAGGAGGTAGAACCAGAGGAGCAGGTGACACCACAGGAGGAGAGGCGGCTTGGGAGCCAGCGGGAGCGGGATGAGCCAGTAAGGACTGGATGTTGTCCAGGCGTGACGACATATCTTGGATAAATTGGATCAGCTGAGCCTGAGAGGTCTCCTGTCTTTCCAGACGGGATAGTACATCGTGCGAGGCTTCTATCCCAGATCCTTGACCACTTGCCGAGTCCATCTGGCCAGTGCAAACTGTCACAAACGTGGAATTTAGGAGCTGTGTTCCCGGACTGGGCCTTGGATCTGTATTATTTGGCGCAGAAGCTCGCTGGAGGAGGCTTGGCTTAATGAAGTTTCTCCGCATGAGAGGGTGCAGCGAACTGACAGGAGTTTGAGGAATGCGGCAGTAACGAGATAGCTAGGAAGCTACGTGGAGCGGCTGGATAGCCTAGGGTAGACGTTGGTAGCTGAGTGGCTATGTGGAGCGGCTGGATAGCAGTGGGTAGAGGTAGGTAGCTGAGTGGCTACGTAGAGCGGCTGGATAGCCGTGGGTAGACGTTGGTAGCTGAGTGGCTACGTGGAGCGGCTGGATAGCCGTGTGTAGACGTTGGTAGCTGAGAGGCTACGTGGAGCGGCTGGATAGCCATGGGTAGACGTTGGTAGCTGAGCGGCTACGTGGAGCGGCTGGATAGCCGTGTGTAGACGTTGGTAGCTGAGAGGCTACGTGGAGCGGCTGGATAGCCGTGGGTAGACGTTGGTAGCTGAGCGGCTACGTGGAGCGGCTGGATAGCCGTGGGAAGACGTTGGTAGCTGAGCGGCTACGTGGAGCGGCTGGAGCGCAGTGGGAAGGCTACTTAGCTAAACTAAGAAACTAGTTGCACTGGCAACTTGTGTGAGCATTGGGGATCCTTTTATAGTGGACACTGGGAGCTGACAGGCTGAGAGAGAAGGAGAAGGCTCCTCATTGGTGGAAGTGGGGTCACATGGGCAATCCAAGATGGCCGCACCCATGGACCGGAGGACAGCGCTTCCTGGAGGTAGTCAGCGGGGACCAGCGGTGAGCAGGAGCCGGCGTGGGAGCAGCACAGCAGCGGGACCCTCCAGAGGACAACAGCGTACAGCGCGGGAGCCGGAAGACAGCGCGGGTCAGCGCCCGCACAGGTAGGCGACGGGGTCTGATTCTGGGGTCTCCAGGCCGGCGTGTGACATTGCCGCAGCAACAGAGGCCCTGATTCAGAGCCGGTTGCTCTGACAGAGCGCTCGCTCTGAATTAGGGCCGGTGTTTTTTTTTTTCTTTTTTAGAACGGCCTCCTGGCCGCTCGCATAGCTGTGGGTGAGCGGCCAGGAAGCTGGTCGCGATGGTCAAGACCATCGCGACCATCGGGCTTGCGACGAGACCCTTGTGGTAGGGTCTCGTTGCCGCAAGCCCCAGAGAGCTTTTGGCTCAAACAGAGCCGAAAGCTCTCCCACTGACATCACTTGTGATGTCAGTGGGGCCGCCCTCAGACGGTAGGCGTTCTCATGGGAACCCCCCCGGCCTGCCCACCAAAGTGGGTGTGCTGTCACTCAACATCAACAGCACGCCCCCTTTGGTACGAGACCCGGAGCGACGGCTTGCCCGTCGCTATCCGGGTCTCACGCATGCGCCCGACGGAACCGGCTCCATTGTGCGCATGCTCTCTGGGCCACCATCGACCCAGTTGTGAGCGCTCAGCGTTTGCGACCAGGTCTGAATCAGGCCCAGAGTTCAGAGCAGAAGTAAGGGAGGCATTGTATAGGGAAGCAGCTTGTTCAGGGCAGGAGAGAGAGAGGATAGGGGAGAGAAGCGAGTCAAGCAGGGAAGATAAAGAAGCGGCATTGATAGCCTCAATGTTACGCTTAGTGACGGTGGCCTTTGGAGGTAGAGGAGAGGAGGGAGAGAGAGATTGGTTAAAAGAGAGAAGGTGATGATCAGAGAGGGAGAATAGGATATGTGTATTTTGCATTTTTATTGTGATTGTGAATAAAATAGGTTATTAATCCTTATTGCCTTGTGTCTGATAAGCGGCACCTCAACCATTTCTTTGTTCTGGCTAGCAGGGTGCCTGGAACGGCACTCTGCAGCCAGGATTGCTGCAGCAGGAACAGGCAGGCACCCTGCCATAATTACAGCTTCCCGAAGTGCCTTCAAGACACTGCTGCAGAACCGGGTGCCGGTCCAGCCTCCTTCACACATGACCAGGGTCGCCGAGAGGGGGGGGGGGGGGCGGGTACAAATTACCCGGGCTCGGGCTTGCTGAAGGGGCCTGGTGGGGGCCCGGAATCGCTCCCCCCTCCTACATCACAGCGGCCCAGCACACACTGCTGTGTGCTGGGCAGCACTGGGAGACTGCTCGCGGCTGCTAAGAAGCAGCCACAGCAGTCTCCTATGCCTGTGGGGGGGGCGATCACTCTGATCGGGCCCCCCACTGGTTATGCGCCAGGCTGAGGGGGCTTACTGTGCCCCCCTTGCCAGCACGCAGCGGCGCTGCAAAACTGTTTGTTTTTTTACCTACGGGGCGTGGCCACGTCTCCCGCAATTAGGCCACTCCCCCATTTTTTTACCGGAGCCCGCCGCGGCTCTCGACGGGCCTGCACATGACGTCAATGCAAAGGGGGCAGGGCTGGCACAGGGTGCTCAGAGCCTTTGGCCCTCATTCAGAGCCGTACGCTCTGAGCAGAGCGCACGCTCTGCATGAGGGCCGGGCTCCATTTTCATGGAGCGTCCTCCTGGACGCTCGTATAGCTGTGGGTCACCACCCACAGGCTATACGAGCGTGCATTTTGATGGCCGCGATGGTCGTGACCATCGCGACCATCGAAATTGCGAGCCGGAGCCTGCGGTTGAGGTTTTCAACCGCAAGCTCCGGAGTGATTTTGGCTCTATCAGAGCCAAAATCACTCCCACTGACATCACTAGTGATGTCAGTGGGCCGGCTTCTGACAGGAGGCGTTCCCGTGGGAACGCCCCCGTCAGGGAGGCACGCCCCCGGCACGCCCACCAAAGGGGGCGTGCTGTCAATCAACATTGACAGCACGCCCCCTTTGATCGGACACAACGAGCGAAGGAAAGTCCTTCGCTCGTCGTGTCTGGCGCATGCGCACGACGGAGCTCCCTCCGTCGTGCGCATGCTCAGTGCAGACCATCGACCCACTTGCGAGCGGACAGCCGCTCGCGAGTGGGTCTGAATCAGGCCCTTTGTTACTGCTCTGGGCACCAATATTTGTTTCCTCTTACATTTGTTTTGGGTGTGCAAGTTTGGATGCAGTTATAGGGTCCACATTCACAATGTTGACAATCATAATATCAATACCACAATGTCAACAGTTATGTTGACGTTGTTCAAATATCGATAAGCAACATGTCGACAACCTCTGAATTATGACATTAGGCTTAGGTATCAGGTGGAGGTTAGAGTTAGGCTACGGGGGGGGGGAAGGTTAGGGTTAGGCTACAGGGGGGGTTAGGGATAGGGGAGAATACTCACTGGAACGCCGCTTGTCGGATGTCTCCTTCAGGACCCAGTAGCCGCCGCTGCTGTCAGTACAAGGTAAGACACCGCTAGACTATGGTTTACCGACATTCTATCATGTTGACATTTCAGCAGTATCCACACTAATCATGTCGACATGCTGCATGTTGACATTATGACTGTCTACATGATAAATGTCAACCTACAGTAATATACCACACATGCGCAAGTTAATGAAACATGTAATCTCTAAGTGTAAACCTATTGTAAGGTGCCTACACACTTGGCGATGTGCCTTCTCATCTGCGTCCGACATCGCATACCAGCGTAAATATCGATAACATATTGACCAGCCATATAGCCCTTGCGGCAGGTCTGACCTGTCTCAAATACAGCGGCTCTCCTGACGGCTCTCGTTCTACATAGGAGATCACAATGGCTAATTTATGCACGCCCATGTAACGGTGTTTAAACGGTAAGACACACCTGCGTTTTTCTAACCTCTCCCCGTTACCTCCCCCAAACGCTGACTATCTCTCACTCACTTTGCAAATGGGTTCTCTGTGCGTGCGGAATCGCAAGACAATTGCTGCGTGTGAGCAGAACGACTTTGACGCATGGGCGATAGCCAAAGATCGCTCGTTCTGCGTATAAATCGCCATTGTATCCATCTCTGAATAAGGCCCTAAGCTTGGTGTTCCCGACTCGTCTATTAGAAATACACCAGTAAATACTGTAGATGGCAGAGAAGTAATTTTGGACATAGTCCCTCAACATGAGAGCAAAAACGGTCACCTGAAGAACTACAAGTTCTTGGAACCTAATTTCTATGAACTGGTCACTAAAAAATGGAAATTGTTGGCTGACATGTTGGAGTTTGCTGGCCCTGTTATAGTTATGGGAGAGCCAACACTGCATTCCATTGTGAATATATCATACCAAGAGCCAAGCATGGTGGTGAATAGTATCATGGTATTGCCGCTTCATACTTGACGTCATACCTAAAGGAACCTGTTTAGTGGATCCTACTGGAGAACGTCAGGCTAGCAATCTATAAGCTAAAGCTTTAGTGCAACCGGGTCAAGTCAGAAGACCATGATCTGAAACATGCTATTTAAAGCTTTAGAATGACCTACTCTGTGACCAGTCTTAAGTCGCAGTAAGAGGTTGCATCATGGTCTGAAATGAGCAGTTCTTGGCCGGGTGGTATAATAAAGTGGCTGCTTTAAAGAGGACTTTTCTTTTTTTCACATGATGCATTGGATGTTGCATAACGTTTATAAATGAATAAATGGAATAGGTATGTAATCTCTATGTTGTTTTCTGACAATCTACTAACTCTTGTTCTGGTTGCTGAATGCAGTTCTTTGTATATTTTCTTATCATGTATTCTGTATAATCTAAATGTTATTGTAGATGAGTAATTCAATCATCTTGTTATCCTCATGTTAAGTAACAAGGTCATGCTGAGTAGGTGTAATAGACCTATATTATCAGTGCCTTCAGGGCTCAGTCTTATTACAGTCTAAACTTCCTATGTCTTCATACAGTTTAATAACCGTATAATGAGCATGTTGACTTTCAGTTCATGTTGGATTAGAAGCCGTCAGATTTTGTTTTTATTTCTAAGTAGGGAATGTGTAGAGAGCACTTCAATTGTAATATTTCAGTAGTACTTTACTAATATTACTAATTTTTCTCTCCTGGTCAGTGTTCGATTGCATCACTGTGCCACCATCATCCTCTGTTCAAAGCCAAGATTAGTGGCATTGTAACTGTACGGTGTCTGGGTGGGGGTGGGGATATGGGACACAATGATGTAATTCAATGAATGAGTACATTTCCTGAGAAGGCATTTAGCTTATTTCAATTCATTCTATGCTTTTCTGGTATAAGATATATATTGAGCTGTGAAATCCCAGCGCTCTACGTTGTCAAAATGAAATTGATAAATGAGCCGCATTGGTTGAAGGCATTCATCCTATTTGACCTAGGGAAATCAACAGAACCATGGGCTCTATTAATATTATATACAGTCAGGTCCATAAATATTGGGACATTGACAGAATTTTCATATTTTGTCCTCTATTCACCACCACAATGGCTTTGAAATGAAACAAACAAGATGTGCTTTAACTGCAGACTTTCAGATTTAATTTGAGGGTAATTACATCCAAATCAGGTGAACGGTGTAGGAATTACAACGGTTTCTATATGTGCCTCCCACTTTTTAAGGGGCCAAAAGTAATGGGACAAACTAAACAATCCTAAATCTAACTTTCACTTTTTAATACTTTGTTGCAAATCTTTTGCAGGCAATTACAGCCTGAAGTCTGGAACGCATAGACATCACCGGACGCTGGGTTTCATCCCTGGTGATGCTCTGCCAGGCCTCTACTGCAAATGTCTTCAGTTCCTGCTTGTTCTTTGGGCATTTTCCCTTCAGTTTTGTCTTCATCAAGTGAAATGCATGCTCAATCGGATTCAGGTCAAGGGATTGACTTGGCCATTGCATAACATTCCACTTTTTAGCCTTAAAAAACTCTTTGGTTGCTTTTGCAGTATGCTTCGGGTCATTGTCCATCTGCACTGTGAAGCGCAGTCCAATGAGTTCTGAAGCATTTGACTGAATATGAGCATATAATATTGCCCGAAACACTTCAGAATTAATTCTGCTGCTTTTGTCAGCAGTCACATCATCAATAAATACAAAGGAACCAGTTCCATTGGCAGCCATACATGCCCACGCCATGACACTACCACCACCATACTTCACTGATGAGGTGGTATGTTTTGGATCATGAGCAGTTCCTTTCCTTCTCTTCTCTTCCCATCACTCTGGTACAAGTTGATCTTTGTATCATCTGTCAATAGGATGTTGTTCCAGAACTGTAATGGCTCTTTTAGATGTTGTTTGGCAAACTCTAATCTGGTCTTCCTGTTTTTGTGGCTCACCAATGGTTTGCATCTTGTGGTGAACCCTCTATATTCACTCTTGTGAAGTCTTCTCTTGATTGTTGACTTTGACACATATACATCTACCTCCTGGAGAGTGTTCTTGATTTGGCCAACTGTTGTGAAGGGGTTTTTCTTCACCAGGGAAATAATTATGTTGTCATCCACCACAGTTGTTTTCCGTGGTCTTCCGGGTCTTTTGGTGTTGCTGAGCTCTCCGGTGCGTTCTTTCTTTTTAAGAATGTTCCAAACAGTTGATTTGGCCACACCTAATGTGTTTGCTATCTCTCTGATGGGTTTGTTTTGATTTTTCAGCCTAATGATGGCTTGCTTCACTGATAGTGACAGCTCTTTGGATCTCATATTGAGAGTTGACAGCAACTGATTCCAAATGCAAATGTCACACCTAGAATTAACTCCAGACCTTTTACCTGCTTAATTGATAATGAAATAACGAGGGAATAGCCCACACCTGTCCATGAAATAGCTTTTGAGTTGATAGTCCCATTACTTTTGGCCCCTTAAAAAGTGGGAGGCACATATTTAAACTGTTGTAAATCCTACACCGTTCACCCGATTTGGATTTAATTACCCTCAAATTAAATCTGAAAGTCTGCAGTTAAAGCACATCTTGTTTGTTTCATTTCAAAAACATTGTGGCGGTGAATAGAGGCCAAAATCTGAAAATTCTGTCAATGTCCCAATATTTATGGACCTGACTGTATATATGTGTGTATAACCATGCGAAGGTACGGCACTCTCAATAAATAAAGCACTACAACTGTGTCTGTTATCAACGTTTCAGTACATTGACGTACTATCTTCAGGATAAAAATACATACAGTGAGTTCTTACCTAATACTACACCACTAGTGACAACCACGCCGGGAGCGGGACCAGCCACCCGTCCGGAGTCGGCTATAGATGACGTCATCACGTCCGCACCGTTGCGGGCGTGTGACGGAGTGCATGCCCATCACCAGGCAACCAAAACAAACAAATAGAATCCAGCGTTGCAATAAGAATACAATAGGGAAAGCAATGTCAGAAGTAGACATATATACAGACAAATACACACCAAATACACAAAAAAGATCAGCATAATTGAAACATTAAAGATATGTAGCCAAACATTAAAGATACAATCCATTAATAAATCAATCACCAATTAGAAGCAGGATAATGTGATGGAATCATTCAAACCTCTTGGGGAAATGACATCCAAGCGGTGAATCCACCTTGCTTCACATTGAAGCAAAAGGCGACCACGATCACCACCCCTCTTAGGCAGTGGGATGTGGTCAATCATGCGATAGCGCAGACTGGCAAGATTGTGCCCAAATTCAAGGAAATGGTGTGCTACAGGTTGTTCACTCATACCGTTAGATAGTGCTGCTCTAATGCTAGAGCGATGCAACGCCATACGCTACCTGAATTTGCGCTGGGTTTTGCCAATGTATGACAACCCGCATGGGCACAAAATTTGATAAATGACATGCGTACTATTACAGGTCAAATGATACAATATCTCATATTTTTTCCCGGAATGCGGGTGATAAAAACACTTCCCGCAATGAGATACCTGCAAGTAACGCATGAGCACTTAAAACAACCTAGCCTTTGAGTCGCTAAAAAGTGTTTCTGGGGTTTATCAATGGAAATGTCCGCCTTAACTAGGAGGTCACGCAAGTTACTACCCCTAGAGTAGCAAGACATTATTCTAGTATAAGACAGAGGCAAAGCATCATCCCTGCTGACAATTGGCCAATGTTTCTTAGTGATGTTATTCATTTCAGTGGATCTAACATTATAGCGTTTGACCCAAGGTAACATATTTCTGGTATTCGATTTCAAATTCTTGTTCAATAATGCAGCTCTGTCCAATGCTAGAACTCTGTCTTTAGTATGCAGCAAATTAGCATGATCATATCCACGAGCCAAAAACGTATTGATCAACGCATCGATTTGAATGCCAGCTATATTAATATCACTGTTAATTCTCATGATTCTCAACATCTGAGAATATGGGAGGCCCAATTTAAGGCCCAAAGGATGACAACTAGACATATGTAACAGTGTGTTACGGTCAGTAACCTTCATAAATACAGATGTAGACAGAGTATTGTTACTCTTCTGAAGTTGAACATCGAGAAAATCGATGTTCTCCTGACTCATCCGTACAGTGAATTTAACAGGACAGGTAGTATCGTTATGCTGACTGATCAGACTCATAAATGACGTGTCGCTGTCATTCCAGACAAGGAACACGTCATCTATGAATCTTGTGTAAAATAAGATTTTTAGATGCCACAGAAGAAGTACTAAAGAATAAATCATGTTCAATGTTAAACATATAATTATTAGCATAAACCGGGGCCATGGCAGAACCCATTGCACACCCGGTTAGCTGTGAATAAAAAGATCCATTGAACATGAAAAAGTTCTTAGTCAATACAAATTCAGCAAGTTTCAAACAAAAATCAATGAAATCAGCATCATACAAGCAACTTTGAATTAATAGCTGCCTCATATTATCTAGGCCAGAGCCATGAGGTATCATAGTATAAAGGCTCGTGACATCAGCACAAATCATCCATGCCTCTCCTGGGATTGTCCCTAGATTTTTCAATTTGTTAAGAAACATAGTTGTGTCTAATAAGAAGTGCGGGTGTGCCTGTACCAGCGGGTGCAAAATCGAATCTATGAAGATAGAAGCAGGTTGAATCAGGGAACCTCTGGCACTAATGATGGGACGTCCTGGAGGGGGAACAATCCCCTTATGCGCCTTAGGAAGAGTGTACAACAACGGTATTAGGGGAAATTCAGGAAATAGTGCTGAAAATAATGGGCCATCGATGATACCATTGTCACAGGCAGTAGTAAGGAGGTCCAACAATTCCTGTTTAAACATTATCGTAGGGTCACCTGATAACCTGCAATACGTAGTTGTATCACTTAGTTATCGCAGAATCTCAGCCATATAGTCATCACGATCCTGCAGCACTATCGCGCCGCCTTTATCGGCTGGGCGGATAATTAATTCCTTTTTGCTGGATAATGTTTTAAGAGCTAATCGTTCTTGAGGTGTCAAATTAGGATGAAAATTACTAGGTGCTTTAACCATTTCCTTGACCTCCTGGTGGAGAAGTCTCATAAAAGTTTTAATACTAGGGTTTGATGAAATAGGCTCAAAAGTAGAACGTTGCTGAATTTTTCTAAGCTGAGGAGGGATCATATCAGGAACAGATGACGGAGCAGATTTAGCAAAAAATTACTTGAGTTTAAGCTGGCGATTCAGTTGATGGGTTTCAATTCGCCATCGGAAATCATCAAAAGGTAAATTATGCACAAAAGACAGTCCTTTATTCAATAAGTTACATTCAGAATTTGATAATTCATATGAGGAATAATTAAAAATTATTTCCTCCTTTGGACAGATGGTCTTCCACGTGCCTTGCCTTTTGTTTTGACCTCCTCTCCTTGTGAAACCACAGGTATATCGGCCGTCATGGACCGAGTATTTTTGGCTAAAGGGGCACTTTTACTTGTAGTCGGTTCTGAATCGCTAGCTGTACTTGTAGTTTCAGCAGGGGAATCTGTATCAATGCGAGTTTTAGTTTCTTCGTCTAAAAAAGGAACGACTTGTTGTATTCTGGCGCCCTCCACTTAACCACTAATCCACTCTATGCTGCTCATAATCCAACTCTACCCTGTTCAGTTTTACCTTTTTAAACTTAATTAAGTCACGTTTATATATGGCGATCTGGTTATTCATCTTATTAGCCCAATCAATATCATGATCATTACTCAAAATAGGCATATATTTATTTTCAAAGGATTCGATCCGCTCTTTAACTGTAGTCAACTCTTTTCTGGATTGCTCGATGACTAAAAGCATTAGATCGAATGAACATTTGTTGAGAATTGCAATCCATTTTTTGCAAAACTGTGGGTCATACCGGCCAATGGTGGGACAGTTATTCATTCTGAAGGCCCTAGGAATCATCTTGGCACGGAAGTAATCTCTCAATGATATCCCGTGATATTGGAAGTCAATTTCACGTTTTTTTAGCTTTAATAAATCCCTATAAATGACATCAGTAGATAAAGCTTCCATTTGCTCGGGCTTGCATTCTTTTTCAAGGATATTATCAGCATCAGACTCAGAGTAACTAAAAATGTCACCAGCAGGAAATAATAGGGGGTTAAATGGCAATTCAGAATCTGTAACCGCCTTTTCAGCCATGATGATAAACAAACCAATCACAGTCACTCCTCAGAAAAATCGGAAATGAATCAACAATCAGTCATATCATCCAAAACTTGAAAAGCAGCAGCTGAAATAATAATAAGTTTGCAAGGTGCACCACCGTGCTCATAAAAAAACAGAACCATGAGGTTCCTATACAAAAAATCCAAGAAGTGGTAGCAGTATAATAATCAAAAGATGATGGGTGCCTTGACTATAGGATCCAAGCAAGGGTCCAAACATGTAGTCAAGCAGCGGTCCGGCACTCCCAATAGCAGACACAATATATAGAGGTGCCCTCAAATTTAGAAAGTATAACCATGCGAAGGTGCAGCACTCTCAATAAATAAAGCACGACAACTGTGTCTTAGTTATCAACGTTTCAGTACATTGACGTACTCCGTCACACGCCCGCGACGGTGCGGACGTGATGACGTCATCTATAGCCGACTCCGGAGGGGTGGCTGGTCCCGCTCCCGGCGTGGTTGTCACTAGTGGTGTAGTATTTAAGGTAAGAACTCACTGTATGTATTTTTATCCTGAAGATAGTACGTCAATGTACTGAAACGTTGATAACTAAGACACAGTTGTCGTGCTTTATTTATTGAGAGTGCCGCACCTTCGCATGGTTATAGTTTCTAAATGTGAGGGCACCTCTATATATTGTGCCTGCTATTGGAAGTGCCGGACCGCTGCTTGACTATATGTGTGTGTGTGTGTGTGTGTGTGTATATATATATATATATATATATATATATATATATAAAAATCATACTTATCGCCTCTCCCAGATGAGCAGGGCAATTGCCCCATCGTGCCACAATGTTCCCAAAGCTTGTCACAATTATATGATGATACTTTGGAGACAAAGGGGATTCAAGATCGGGGTGGGGCAAGTACAAGGCTGTCTGGTGGCTTGTGCTTGCCGAGGAGGCATAACCATGCCCACCATGATGTTGCAGTCACAAGGGAAGCAGTGGAGTGGAGGCTGGGCAGTCCAAGTTGCAGTTAGTAGGTTGAAGTTGGTCATGCTAGGTGCAAACACAAAGCACTTGGTACAAAGTGGTAGGGTTCCAGACCAAGCAAAGTCTCATAATAATGTGTGCAGGCCCATATTTGTAGAACGGCTATGTAACTCCTGGTCTAGATTCATCACTATCATCGATGTTTATTTGCAAGGTCCCACAAAACTCTACAGTGTGGACAATCAAGTACTTATTGGGTTGATGAAGGGGGTGAAGAAGTGAGTGCTTAGTGACAAAACACTGCATCGTATTCTACAACTTACTGCTTTGGTTGCTTCTTTTATAACTTTCAGTTAAAAAAATTCCAAAAACAAAAAACAGCTATATAGCAGCAGTCCCCCCAATGTCACATGTTGTTTGGCACTTACAAGATTTACGTGCATGTAGATTACTTTGGGGTATGTGTATATTCTCCATTCCTGTCACCGTATCAGTGTGCTCCAGGCCAGAGTTCCCTCCAGAATCAGAGATGGATGCAGCCATGACAGTCAGGATCAGGTGATTAGTCAAAAGCCAACCAGAAGCCAGTCTGCAATCATATGATACTCTCAGCCAATCCCTGGACAGCCTGGGGTATATAGAGAGCTTCTTGAACACTCCAAAGCTCCCAGTACTTTGTTGTTTTCTTAGCTGTTTGCTTTGTTGTTATATCCTGCTGCAAGCTGCTAGTGTATTATCTCCAGTTCCTCCAGCATTGTGACTTCCAGTGCAGTTCCATCACCAGCGCTCTTAGCTCCATATGTTCCTGTTCAATCCCGGTGTCCAGTGCTTCGGTTCAAGTCCAGTGTCCAGCATTCTGGTTCAATCCCGGTGTCCAGCGTTTTGGTTAAAGTCTGGTGTCCAGCATTCCAATTCAAGTCTGGTGTCCAGCATTCTGATTCAATTCCGGTGACCAGCATTCCGGTTCAATGCCGGTGTCCAGCATTCCCATTCAATTCCAGGGTCCAGTATTCCTGTTTAATCCCGTTGTTCAGTTTTTCCGTTTTAGTCCCGGAGTCCAGTACCAGACTTTACCACGCCACTCTACTCCTCTCGACTGCATGAGGAAAAGTTATATCAAACTCCCAAGCTTCTGCCCAGACCTCACTGACTCCATTCCAGCCAGAACCCTCAGTCCGGGTTCACAGCCAAACACATCCTTGACATTGGGTAAGTGAATTGTAATGCTGGGTACACACTTAACAGATATATCAGCAGATGGTGGTTGTTCATACACACTGAACAACCATCATCTGTCTTCTGGCCGCGGGTCCCGGTGGCCGTGGGGGGGGGCGTGTCGCACCCCCCTCCCCGCTGCCTCTTCTGCAAGTGTGTGGGCGGTCGTTTGATCGCTTGTACACACAGCATGATGCCCCGATATATCTGCAGATATATTGGGCATCGGCTGTGCAGCACAACCGACGCGATATGTCTGCGAACGACTTTGTAAACAGACATATCGCTGGTACACACTGGCCGACGCACACAAGATATATTGGCCGATTAATCAGCCAATATATCTGCCAGGTTTTACCCAGCATAAGAGTTTGGCTTATTTATTTTATGTTTAATGCTTATGCTTTACTCTACAAGTAATAGCTAAGGGACTTTTGTTGTATTAGGCATTTAAAATCGTTCAGTGAATGTATGTAAATACAATGCAGTGGAAACTGGTTTACCCATTCATCAAATATACAAGTGTGAACAAACCATTATGATTCACCTAACCTAGATACAATTACAGAGATGATTTTCTAATTCTGTCTATGATTTATTATGATCTCTACATTATTTTTAGAATCCTAGAATGTCCACCTGTTCCGACATTAATGTGGCTGCCTAGCAGTATAATTCCATAACTGCAGAAGACAATACAATCACATTATTTAGTTACAGCATTCCGTGCAAGGAACCAGACCTAGAACAGCTTATTGTAATGAAAATAAATTACCTGAGCTTGGCTGCAAATCTTCCCAACATTTAAATGAGTACAAAATGCATTAGAGAAAGTTGCCTTTCAGCTTAAATAAACCGTTGAATCTATCAAAGTTTATTTCAAAATGCAATCTGTTAAATGGTCCAATGTACAGTAATGGATCAATGAAGAAAGCTGCCAACGATTTGTCCTGCCAAGAACCTAGAGAAGACGTGTAGATGTTGATGAATGAGCTATTCTTTAATACAACAGTATTATAGCCTGTATAATCATTGCTACCACTGCGGTATCATATACCTGATGGCAATATCATATTCATTTAAGGACACAATAGTAACATGTTACATTGTTCAGGACATACAGTACATTAGCAACATTTACCTTGGCAGGATCCTCAGACTGAAAGAGGCTGGCATTGGCACCAGGACACATTGCCCAAGGACGCTATTAAAGATAATATTTTTATTTGAATTAAATCAATGTATTTAATAATAATCAATGTGTTAATATTAGTCAATGTATTTGATATTAAACTGTCACAATATCAGGACAGTTATTATAAACAGTTTATTAGTGTATAAGCTTTATAGCCTTTGACTTTGCACCATGACATATAGTAGTGTAAAAGAAAAGGTGAACTCTAGTGAGCATGACCATATTAAATGGTGGCTGGGGTTTAATTGAAGAGTGGCTTGTGTATGATAAACATAATAAATATATAGCTTATAACTCATAACTTGGCATATAGAATAAGAGAATGGACACAATGTATTTGCCAATGCACCAAGTGGGGGGATTCAGGCCCTGATACAGAGCCGGACGCTCTGACAGAGCGCTCACTCTGAATCAGGGCCATCCTTCATTTTTAGAGCGGCCTCCTGGCCGCTCGTATACCTGTGGGTGACCACCCACAGCTATAGCGAGCGGCCAGGAAGATGGTCGCGATGGTCAAGACCATCGCGACCATCGGGCTCGCAACGAGACCCTTGTGGTACGGTCTCGTTGCCACAAGCCCTAGAGTGCTTTCGGCTCAAACAGAGCCGAAAGCACTCCCACTGACATCACTTGTGATGTCAGTGGAGCCGGCCCCAGATGGTAGGCGTTCCCATGGGAACATCTCCGTCTGGGCAGCCACGCCCCCGGCCCGCCCACCAAAGGGGGCGTGCTGACACTCAACATCGACAGCACGCCCCCTTTGGTACGAGACCCGGAGCGACGGTTTGCCCTTCGCTATCCGGGTCTCGCGCATGCACACGACGGAGCCGGCTCCGTCGTGCACATGCGCACTGGGCCACCATCGACCCGCTTGTGAGCGCTCAGCGCTCGCGAGCGGGTCAGTTCAGTGCAATGCTCGCAAAGTGTCTCTGATATGACCGGCAAAGACACTTCATGGTCAGTAATATCAGTAACGTTCCCTCGCATCCCATCGAGGAGCGCAGGAAAATGTGCGATGTTTGGCCACCATATTAACCACTTAACTGACTATTTTCTTTTCTAAAAACCGCTCCAAAATTGCCGTGTTTTTTTGAGTGAATTAGGTGAGGAACATCTATTTTAACTTATCCAAAATGATTTCATAAAAAAAAGAAAAAGTGTTTTTTTTAAGATTTGTAAAAATAAAATTAAGAAAATAGTTTTTTCAAACATCGAAACCACCATCGGAACATCGGAAACATTGCGACTTTCAATTTGAGACCGGTTTCAGGCACCAGGGGCCTGATTCAGAGATGTGCGCTAGCCCCCTCGCAGTGTGTCCCAGCCGCAGCCTGCTTGACAGGCTGCAGCATTTGGTTGGATGAGCGGGGCATTCCCTGGTAGCATTTCCGGAAACGGGGCGTGTCGCCCCCTTTTCCCGGGAGGGACGAGGCTAGGGTCTGCGTGGGTGCACGCAGACTTCCTGGCCTCGCAAGCTGCCAGGACCCGGACAGGCTGCGGGAAGCTTTAGCTCCCAGAGCCTGGCCAATGGAGCATCGACAATCGCAACCGATGGTCGCGATTGTTTCGCTGGTGACCCCAGGCTAAGACCTGGCTCGCAGCGCTGGGATCACGCAAATACTGCAATGAGGTGTGTGACACCTCCTTCTGCATTTGCAGTTTATTGCTTGTGTGCAGCTGTGCCATTCTGTCCATCTCCGAATCAGGCCCCAGGTACACTAGGGGGGTGAGGGGGGGATGTTAATTTACTTTTTCCCAGCGGCTGCTAATCTTTGCAGCTACTGGGTGGGGGGTCCTGCTTTGCTGACCAATCAGCAGTGATCGGCAGACACATGAGGACAGCAGGCAAGCAGAAGGACCAGAAGGTTCCTCTGAGAGCAGCAGCTGTGGGAAGATTCTCTATCTGTAGCCGTCCTCATATTTATCTGACTGGTCGAAATTTTGCGACCAGAGCAGATAAAAAAGTGCCTGGTGTGGTCAGAAAATTACGACCATGCCAGGCAAGTGGTTAAGCAGTAATGTGCGCAGAAGACCATCATAGCGGCACCTCGCACTGAACTCAGGGCCTGATTCAGACCCACTCGCGAGCGCTGAGCACTCGCAAGCGGGTCAATGTTGGGCCAGTGCGCATGCGCACGACGGACCCGGCTCCGTCATGTGCATGAGCGAGACCCGGATAGCGACGGGCAAGCCGTCACTATGGGTCTCGCTACAAAGGGGGCGTGCTGTCGATGGTGAGTGACAGCACGCCCCTTTTGGTGGGCGTGCCGGGGGCGTGGCTGGCCAGACAGAGCCGTTCCCATGGGAACGATTACCGTCTGGAACCGGCCCCACTGACATCACAAGTGATGTCAGTGGGAGTGCTTTCGGCTCTGATAGAGCCGAAAGCACTCCATGGCTTGCTGCAACAAGACCCTACCACAAGGGTCTCGTCGCAAGCCCGATGGTCGCGATGGTCTTGACCATCGTGACCATCTTTTTGGCTGCTCGCTAAAGCTGTGGGTGGTCACCCACAGCTATGCGAGCGGCCAGGAGGCCGCTCTAAAATCAGGAAGGACAGCCCTGATTCAGAGCGAGCGCTCTGTCAGAACGTCCGGCTCTGAATCAGGGCCTAAATTCCCCAAAAGATTGAGAAGTGGGAGCAGCTTAAAAACCATGGGTTTCCTTTTGTAAGTTCCCCTGAGAGCTTGTAAGGACAGAAGGCTTTCTTTGAGTGGTGGTGTATATGGCAGGAGCACCTGGAAATGAGGTGAGTTTGATGGAAGAAACCTGGCCAGATACTTTGAGGACTTAGGGGAAATGTATTAAACCTTTTAAAGAGCTCACAGTGGAGTAGTTGCCCATAGCAACCCATGAGCTCCTAGCTAGTATTTATCTACTGCAGCTAGCATTTATCAAGTACAAGTCCACAAGTCCGCTCTTTAAAAGGTTTGATACAGATTCCTCTAACAGTAAAAAAGCATAGATCTAGTATCAGGGGCAGAACTATGGGAGACAATAGAGGCGCCTGCCGCCGGCGCCAGCACTGAAGGGGGCACCTCCTCCATTGCCCACAATATATTCACCCCACTTAGGGCAGTAAATATGTATCCTGAGTGTATCGTCACGGCTGCCCAATACTTGGCGCCTCTTCCTGGCACCTGAGAAGCCACCATAACCATATACTAGTGGAGGGCTCCGTGTCAGTCCATCAGATGCAGCTTCCATCTATCTATAGCCTGTCCCCGCTCATTGATGTCACTGCTCCTCAGCAGCTTCTCCTGCCAGTGTGACTTTGGCGCCCCCCCTCACCCACAACTCCCTGTCCCACTCCTCCCTGGTGGCAGCTCTATCAGAGGACCTGTGCTGCGGGCCCGAGTATAAGCGCAGCTGCAGATCTTCCAGGAGCTGGATGTCAACAAGGATGCGCATAATGGAGCTGCGGGTAAGAGGGCATGGGAGGCGGGGGCCTGGGGCGCCAACGACTGAGTCTGGGGGCAGATCGTTGGTGGAGCAACTTCCCGACGTGAAGCAGTCGGCAGTAGACTGGGTATTTTGTGATTTGTAGTTCCACCATAGTAGCAGTCTTACAGTATCTTGACTCAAACTCAGGGCCTGATTCAGAGCCGCTCGTAAGCGGCCGCTCGTTCGCTCCGAGCGATGTTCGCACATCTGCGCATGCATATGGGTCGTAATGCGCATGCGCCAACCAGTCAGTGCGGTCGTAAATCGAGCGCTCGCTAAATAGTGAGTGCCTGCTAATTTGAGTGACAGGATGAGGCGTTTGTGGGTGGTAACAGGGGAAGGTGCTTGAAAACGGGGAGTGGAGATCCGAATGCAGGCGTGCCAAACGGTCAAAACGGGCGTTTTAAGGGTGTGCATAATTAACAAAGCAGCGTCATCGACCACGTCACTTGGTTGTTTCTTAGCCTGAACTGTTCGCATGATTGCGGTAGGAAAATCCAACCACAAGCCTTGCGAGCAGTTCAGACGCCTTTCGATGTACTTGATTAATCAAATAAATAGCGGAGATGACGTAGGATGCGAGCGGCCAGGGGGCGTCTTTACAAAATAGCGAGCGCATGTTTTGTTCGCTCGCTCAGACATAGAGGCGTCAACAGACCGCAAAGAGCGAGCGCTCAATTTAAATATCCGGCCCCTTTTTCTGAACGAGCGAGCGCAAATAGCGTCCGGCTCTGAATCAGGCCCTCAGTCCTCAAAGCCCCCACATCAGGTGGTTTTCCCCTCTATCTGGGGTATCAGGAGGGCGCCTCACCCCACATCAGTTGGCTTTTGCTTCCATCAGGAGGACTCTGAGCCTCATGCTAATTGCACTATACAGGTCACTATCTTATCTGTGACTAACGCATAGCTGTATATACCTGAAAAAGTGCGGGGAATATCCTGCAAATTTACTTTAGTAAATAGGCCTAATAGAAACAAATTTACATATTCTATTAGTGTTTTTGTGCAGATAGATGGATATGCACCATATTTATTTTCCCCTTTTTTAGGAGGGGGGGCGGACTAAATTATCACTTGCCTTCGGGCATTTGGGATGAACTTATGCCACTGCCTAGTATTATGATATGCTTCTGTACAGACAACCAGGGCTATTTTTCTGGAAAAATTGCTTCAGGAACTGTGGGTGGAGCTATCAGGGACGTACAGGCAGCACGTTTCCCCGGGGGCTTTCTCAGGCACCACTCACAGGGTACTTCTGTGCGCATAGGGAACCCCCGCACCAACAGACCTACTGTATATACCACGGAACTATCACCTAACAGATATCTTTTACTATTTTCACTGTTCTCTCACCAGTTGCTGCGGAGTGCTCAGTTCCTGCACTGCTTAGTAACAGGATCTGAGCCCCATTTTCAGCGCTGGCAGCAGAAACAGCTCTATTGTATCTTTCACTGTGCTGTTGCACGGGACTCTCATCACCAGTCTGATTTTCTGTATGACTGGTGAAAGCAGAACCATTTATCTGTTTTAGGAATCACTCCTGTCTCTGAACTAATTTAATGTCTAGTTGACCCTACGTCACTACTGTCTAATTTGAACCTATTTGTAAATTGTGTGGTGTACCATTACTTCTCCTACCACTTTCCTCTGCCCCTTTTTCCTCCCTCCTAACAGATTATGGCCCTCATTCAGAGCCACTCGCTAGCGGCAGTACGCTCGTTCCGAGCGATGTTCGCACATCTGCGCATGCGTACGGTTTTTAGTACGCATGCGCGAACCAGTCAGTGCGGCCGAAAAACATTTGTACGTAATATAGCGAGTGCCTGCTATTTTGAGTGACAGAATGAGGCGTATGTGGGTGGTAACAGGGGAAGGTGCTTGAAAACGGGGAGTGGAGATCCGTTCGCAGGCGTGCTTAAAGGTCAAAACGGGCGTTTTATGGGTGTGCATAATTAATATAGCAGCGTCAATGACCACGTCACTTGGTTTTTTTTAACTCAGAACTGCTCGCAAAATAGCGGTTGAAAAAACCAACCACAAGAATAGCGAGCAGTTCATATCCTGTTCGATGTACTCGATTAATCTAATAAATAGCGTACATGACCTATGGTGGGAGCGGCCAGGGGGCGTTTTTAAGAAATAAAAGAGCGTATGTTTTGCTCGCTCGTTCAGACTTAGAGGTGTGAACAGACTGCAATGTGCGAACGGATCATTTGCATAGCCACCCCTTGTTTTTGAACGAACGCAAATAGCGAACGGCTCTGAATGAGGGCCTATGTTTCTAGCCTGTACCACCTCGTCTGTCTAAGCCGCACCTCGGCCTGCAAGGCCCCACCTCGCCTCACTAGCCGCACCTCGGCTGCCTAAGCCGTACCTCGGCCTGCAAGGTCGCATCAAAGCCTGTACCACCTCGGCTGTGGGACTGCATCTCAGCCTGTACTGTCACGGCTCACTAGCAGCACCTCAGCTGCCATAACCCCACTTCAGCCTGCTTGGCTGCATCTTAGCGTTACCATCACGGCTCACTAGCCGCACCTAGGCTACCATAGCCGCACCTAGAAGGCTGCATCTCAGCTGGCACCATCTCTGATCTTTTGCCGTACCCCGGCTGTCACTAGCCACACCCCAGCCTTCTAGGTTACATCTCAGCATCTCTCCACCTCAGCTCTCTTATCACTGGTTGACTGTCTTAAGTCATATATTAGTAGCCACAATATACTTATGTAGTCCTAGGTATACCGTGTAAGCCTCTACTATCCCGAGTTAAATCCAGGTGGCCGTCTAAGTGCCGGTGAAAGTGTCGTGTTCTATGGGAACAGTGGGTGGTTGCTATTGGTGAAGACCTCGGTTGTTGGTTCTAGAGGTCTTACACGGTTACCCCTAGGTTACCGTAACACTTGGATATGTCATGTGATCAGGAAGTGCACTGCAGTGTTTAGAGATCAGGGCTCAGCCAGCAGAAGAAAGAGAAGACAGTGATGCATGTAGGAGAATCAATGGACACTGAAGCTTAGTGTAGTGAGGTGAGAGTTACACTGAGTAGGGGGTGAGACAGGCTCCCAGCACTCAGACCCATCTCCATGTGTGCCTCCCCAGCCATTGACCTCACCACACGTCACTGGCAGCTATAGAAAATAAATAAATATATATATATATATATATGCTTAATATTTATAATAAAAGACTCAAAGGGGACCTTAAATTAAAACTTATCTAATGGAAAATACACTTTGACCCAGGACATTACGTCATAGTTGATGAGAGGTACAGGAACTGAGTTTCTGCTGAAATATAGCACCAGAGACAACTAACACAATCGTCTCTGCTACAGTTTTGGACCATGGCTACAAAATAGATAATACCCAGGGTGAGAGTGCAGTAAAGGCGTATCCATGTCCCCAACATAGTACAGCCATGAACCCCTCTGCTGGGCAACCTCTATGCCAGCAAAGTGAGCCACGCCCCCACGAGTGGCCAAGCCCACGTAGCATCAAGGCCCAACACAGCTCCTGACAGCTCTTGTCTCCAATACCCTGCCACCAGTGGCGTAACTAGGGGAGGGCGAGCGGGGTGCGTGCCCTGGGCGCCGTTGGACCGGCAGCGCCCGCCCTAGTTAGCCAGTGTAGCGCCGACCGCAATGAGTGCGGTCAGCACTACACATTTACACAGGACCGGCGCTAGGCTTCCAGCGCCGGTCCTGTGCTGCACGCCTGAGCCCGTTCCCTCCCCCTGAGCGCTTGCCCAATAGCGCCAGGAGGCGGGCTCAGGCTGTGCATAACACACGCATCGCCGCCAGCACTGGCGGCGATGCGTGTGTTAAACAGCAGCCAATGAGAGTCAGATAGACTCTCATTGACTGCTGCAGCACCCACTGCAAGAGCCGAACTTCCGTCCAGCTCCTGCAGTGGGTAATGGGACTGACGTCATGACGTCTGTCCCATAATGCTGAGCACGCCAGCCCGGGCGGGAGCGGCGTCGTGACCAGGACCAGGAGCAGAAATTCAGGTAAGTATATTTTTATATATATATATATTTATTTTTTTAAATCTATCTGCACAAAGGGGGAGGGGATTGGCTACTACTGGGGGGACCTCTACTGGGGGAGGGGTGGCTACTACTGGGGGGACCTCTACTGGGGGAGGGGTGGCTACTACAGGGGGGGACCTCTACTGGGGGAGGGGTGGCTACTACTGGTGGCGCCATTGGGAGGACCTACTCTACTGGGGACTACTACTTGGGGGGGAACTACCACTGGGGGCATTATAAAAGGGGCCTACTACAAGAGACACTGCACTCGGGGGACCACTACTGGGGGCAATAATAGGAAGGGCCACTACAGGGGGCACTGGATAGGGGGGATCACTACAGGGTGCCTGCATAAGGGGACCACTACTGGGAAAACTGCATGGGGGGGACTACTGCTGGGGGCACCATATAAAGGGCACTGCATAGGGGGGGGGACTACTACTGGGGGCACCATATAAAGGGCACTGCATAAGGGGATACCGCTACTGGGCGCACTGCATTGTGGGGACTGCTACTGGGGGCACTGCATAAGGGGGAACACTACGTGGGGCACTGCATTTGGGGGGGCCTCTACTGGGGGTACTGAGTAAGGGGAACTAATTGTGGGCTGTATAAGGGGGACCACTACTGGGGATACTGTATAAGGGGCACTACTATGGGCCTGCATAAGAGGGACCACAACTGCATACTGGGGGTACTGTATAAGGGGTACTACTGGGGTTAAGGTGCATATGGATAGGAATGTTCAGCTTGAAAATAAAGGGGTGTGTCATGTTGACATGCCCCATTTTTAAGTCACCACGCCCATTTTTTTTCCCGCGCGCCAAAGGTGCGCGCACAGCTCGGGTTGTTGGGGTGGGGGGGCTCCCTTTTCAAATTTGACCTGGGCTCCAAATACCTTAGTTACGCCACTGCCTGCCGCTGTCATGTCATACCATCTTTTTGTACATAGACCACACCCCCAAGTCTTTGTGATGTGAAAGGATTATTTCACATGAATTTGGCAAGAGGACTCCGGGTAACCTTTATATGCCTTCATTAATTGTGAATACTGGGTGGGCATAAATATCCATGAGAATTAATGAGTATGAATATCCCATGGACTGCCAAGAGCATGCTCACTGGGCTCCAGGGACACTTTCTGGGAGATCATCACAGTAAGAGAAGCTCCCAGCTTTCAATACAGCCTCCTTGCTGGCTTTAAATGATCATGTTACTTAAGCGCCACAGAATCTTCAGCCCACATCAATAGCTAAAATAAGTAATGCCTAGAGGGGAGATGTATCAAACCTTGGAGAGAGATAAAGTAGAGAAGCTACCCATAGCAACCAATCAGCTTCTAGCTGTCATTTGTCTAGCATAGCCTATAAAATGACAGACGCTGTTTGTTTGCTATGGGCAACTTCTCCGCTTTGTCTCTCTCAAAAGTTTGATACATCTCCCCCTAAGGTGCCTACACACTTGGTGATGTACTCACAATCCGACGTGTCTGATTTCCCCTTGAACTCTCCCCAGCAGCTCCCCAGCAGTCGTGGGCACAATTTGGTGTTAAAAACTGTCCAATGTGACAAATGATCTATCGTGCCTTCTAACTATTCCAGTGCTTCGTGACTGAGATTGTCAGATCTGCCCTACAGCACGGCAGATCTGAAGAAGCGATGTACGACCTGCGGTTACGCGCATCGTGATCGTGAGTGGACACTCACGATTTGGGCATATTTTACACAATTTGTCGTCACAATGCGTCAGAATCAGGCAAATCGTGTAAAAATTGCTTATGCTGGGCATACACTATGCAATCATCTGTCAGATATCTGTCCAATCTGGCTGGTTGGAATGAAAATCTGGTAATGTATGGAAGCAAATAACAATAGAAATTTGCTCCCAAACACTAGAAAACGGACCAGATTTTCCTTCCCACCAGACAGATATCTGACAGATAATTGTAGAGTGTATGCCCAGCATAAGTGTGTATGCACCTTGATGCATTAAACCAGCAGGTGGTGTAAGACAGAGAGGTGTTATGGCGGAATGTCTTATAAATAGTATGTTTGTTAATACGTGTACATTGCAATTGGGCTTTTGTCAGATTTCTGTTATACTGTATTATTACACGTCAGCTTTTATACTGATTCAGTTCCTGAAATCTGTGCCAAATACTAACTAAATGACCAGTCAATTGATGCATATTACAAAAACCACTCACTGCCAAGATTTTATCTGGGTAATAATCTTCTATACACCAGCATGAAACTTTCCACTCTAATTAGCTGAGATATGAACCGACACCAATGTAGGTTGCCATGCGCAGAGGCAGTAGTTCAGCAAGTCCATGAACACTGTTAGTTCTGCATTTGCTGTGTTTCTCACTTCCATATTATATGCTATCATATTGATTATAGAATTCATATTTTAAGAATATAACATATATTGATATTTATATTCTTTTCTCCTCTGCAAGCAGAGTTCTGGAGTTATCCCAATTATATTGCAGAGCTCAAGGTGGTTTAGAGGTCGTTGCTTCTCTGAGGCTCTTAAGACTTGGCCTTAAATATCGTCAGACGATGTCAAAGCAAAGAACATTCATAGATGAAATTAAAGAGCTTTTAATTTAATCAATTAATAACAATTATCCTGTGTTCCCTGAGTGTGGTACAAGTCAAGGTTGTTTAAATTCGGAGGGCACAACAATAATACCTGAAAACAGTTGGGGAAGCAATTCATTCTCTTATAAGGTATGCACTTTTATAAACATTGCTTTTATGCTTTGTATTTATAATATAACAAAAGCTTGAATACACAAAACAACAGACACAGCTGGAGTAGTAAGTGTAGCATACATAATCCAACATTGTAAAGATTTACAAGCATATATAAAAAGGAATAGTAGATTCAATATATGGGGAATAGGGAAGAGAGGCGGATGGGGGTTGGTGGTTGGTGCATTTCAGTTACAAAGCGGAGATGTGGAGCGTATCAGAAATGAACACTGAGCTCAAACATAGATGTCTCTGGGGGATCAAGGGAGCAGATCTAGCAAGAGTAGGGGGCGGGGGTGTTTAGATTAGGAGAGGAAAACTTTTTTAAGAACTCTCTTTGGGAGTGCAGCCATGAGGACCAGGCTTGATCAATGGTGGCATGCTGGTCATGGAGATGGTAAGCAGTGGAGGATTAAAGAGTCCCTATATAAGGAGTAACACTGTGGGATCACACTGTGGAATAGTACTGCAGAGATTCACTGAAGAATATCACTGGAGATAGTTCTGCAGAAAGTCACTGAAGAATATCACTGGAGAATGTACGCAGAGTAGCACTGTTGTATATCACTGGAGATCACTACACAGGAATAGCACTGAAAGGTATCACTGGAGATGGTATGCGTTTATGATGCTGGCGGTCGCTATGCCGACCGCAGGCATCTCCACTACAGAATCCCAGCGAGGGTTAATTAACCTATGCCGGGAGACTGGCGCCCGGTACCCCGATCGAAGGGATATCGGGCGCCGAGTGCGGACAGCCGCGCGGGGGGGGTTAGGTTTAGGGTTCCGGGGTGGGTCTTAGGGTTAAGCTCCCCCCCGGAGGTTAGGTTTAGGCTAGGGGGAGGGAGGGTTAAGCACCCCCGGTGGGAACTTAGAGTTAAGCACCCCCCCCAGGGGACTTAGGTTTAGATGGTAGGGAAAGGGGAGGGGTTAGGTTTAGGCACTTAGAGGGGGGGATCAGGGTTAGGCACAGGGGGGGGAGTTTAGGGTTAGGGTTAGACATCCTAAAGGAGGGTTAGGGTTAGGGGGTAGATTAGGTTAGATAATACTTACCTTTCGCACGATCAGGATTTCCTTCCACGTCGGGCTGGCGCTGCCGGGATTTGAACCCATGCGGCCGATGGTGTAATATATGTATGTATTCCCTGGAGATCAGTACACATAAATAACACTTAAGTATAAAACTGGAGATAGTCACTGAATGTATTAAATGTCGAGTCTGGAATGAAGCTTAGCAGCAAGCCGCTTCTAGGTGTAGTGAAGAGTTCTTCAGGCAACTTCCTGTTTCCTGGAGTCCTGCTTTATACCTTAAGGTAGCTGTCCATTGGAGGAGAGAGTCAGCTGAGAACTGACAAGGCTACCATTGGATAAGGATCCTATCAGGTGATACAGACAACATGGCTGCGCCCATGACCACCGCCGTGGAAACTCCGATATGGAGAATTGCATGGAAGTCACGGGCGACCTGGGGAGAATGCACAGCGTGTCACTCATCGCCGCACCTGACATCTGACTGTGCTCGTGGTAAGTAACAGCTGATCCCAGACTGAATCCTGACATATAGGAGCTATGTAAAGTCACGCAACAGGAATATTATATCACATTCATGTATTGATAACTACATTAGACCAATACAAAGGACAAATAAGAATAAACTATAACAGAAAATTGGTTTAAATGTAGAACTAACAAATTATTTATCTGAAATTGTCTGTAATTAGCTGTGTTATGCTATGCATTACACTGATTGTGAATTACATTGTTTGCTAGGTACATACAAAGAACCGTTAGGGTGCCTGGAGTTTGGGTACCACTGCCCTAACCATTGTGGGGGCCACATGCTTTCGTGCATGACTTTAACTGGTTCTAACTTGCTTATCATCACCAGAAGGAGAAATTTGCAGGATTATTTTCTCCCAGGCTTCAGATATTTTACTAATATAGGACCTGAATCAGAGATGTATATATTGCCGATGTTTACGGAGCTGAGCGATTACAGTATATCGCACATGCATCTAAGTCGCACTGCGCATTCATCCAGATACTTTACCGCACTCATGCGCATCGACTTTTTACTTGCAGTGTGATTGACATTCATGCTGCATTTGGGGAGGTAATGGGTAATGGCGGCAAAGCACGCAGACGTGTCACGATCGTTTCAGGGGGGTATCGCACCCCGCGTACGTAAGAAAAATGGCTCCAACGTCTAAGTTCCCGCGTCCAGTCTGTGCTTCACTCAGTACTGCGAAAATGAAATGTTCTGTGACTGATACTGCGTCTTTCACTGATGCCTGGATTTGCAAAGCAGCCTGTGGGCGCCTCAATACATCTCCCGGCATCCGCAACAATTGCCTATTTTCCCACAGCAGCTATATACAAAGACACAGCAGTGGCTGCATTATCTGTATACAACCAACTACCTATGAATCACCTGTCAGAGAGGTTTCATGAACAGTGATGAATATCTCTCTTCTAGGCCATTTCATTTATTTGTTTCAAAGAAGCAGATTCAATTTCTGTCTACTGCATAAATGTACTCCCAAGCAATTTCACACTTTCCCCTTCCACAATTGCAACCCACTCTGTCATTTGTGGGGGCTCATTAGTATCAACTTTGGTTTTGTCATTGTGAAATAGAGCTGTCCATCACTTGGTTACCATGGTGAGGACCAATGGCAAGCCTGTGTGTAGGAGTCTTCATCTGGCTGTGAATGCTGCATAACCTGTCTGATCGAAGCAGAGGGAGGAAGCAAAGGATGAGAGAGATCCAGACTGAGAACTAAGAAGATATGTAAGTTGGAAAAGACAAAACAAGGTAATGACATTTTCTGCATTGCTTCAGCTTTTGCCATCTCTGTTTTCTGCATTGAATGGATTTGTCGTAGTGTTCTAATTACATGTAGTGTCAGCACAGTCTGCTGTGCTACAAGGTTATAGCAAGGTATGATAGGCTACTCTAGCAGATAGGTGCGTGATACAGTTATAATGGACCGTGTAAGAATGTAACCAGTGAATGGAAACTTATGCAGGAAAAAGAGCTGCAATGAACATAACGGGTAATGTGCATTAGTCAGGGCGGGTGATCTAAAACTACTGTATCTGTATAACTGTCTCTATATACAGATGTGCACACACACATCCATAATCCATTCATTGCCTTGTGGCTGTGCAATAGTTAAAATAGTGTTTAGTAAACTGTTTTATATATATATAATATAATTATATAAGCAGGGGGTGGATTTACATTTCAGGAATTAAACTGGATACAACCGTATCTCCAATACCTGCTAAGGTGTTTTTTTTCTTCATTGTTAGATCCTATCATTTTGTCCTAACCACTGAGCCATTGAAGAGTTAAATGCATGTGTGCTAGTTCCATTGAATTACATATGTATTGACTGCTTGAACCATGTAAGCAACACAAGCGAAAGCTGGGCTGCTCCTGCGTTGATCTATATTGCTGTGAACATTCATAGAAAAATATGCACTTGAATTTGACAAGTAGATTTTTTTTTAGGCAAAATCTAAATAATAAATCTTTACTGACTTGAGCGCTGTAGTTTGCAGTGTAGGAGGCTCAACAATAGACGTCTGTAAATTAGGATTATTCATACTTATGTCCCATTGCTTATTACAAGAGTACAGAGGTTGTGCTTTGCTGTACAAGCATTGTATTCTCAGGTCTTCTGAGCTGTCCTCTCCGGATCTTACATGGCTTGAAAACACAGATTTCATTTTTACCTGGGTTGTGGTGGTTTTCGCAGCTTCCAGTATAATATCACCAGGAGCTGGAGATGTGGAAGTACCTAAAATCATGTGCAGCTGCTTTTGTGGCATTGGAGATATTACAATGTTTATTTCACTATAATTATACACAGTCACACTTAATAGCATTCCCAATTTAAGTTTTGTACCTAAAAAGGAAATAGGGAAAGATTCTAGAGACTGAGTATAATCTCATTTTCTTTTTGAATTTCTGGGTGTGTTACTAATTAATGGCTTTTACTCTGTAGCAAATGTCATCCAGTCTACTAAAAAAATAAAATGCACAAATACTCAGAGAGACACACACACACACGCACGCACACACACACACACGCACGCACGCACGCACGCACACACACACACACACACACACACACACACACACACACACATTATTTCGTTAGTATTGAACTAGATAGTAAATAGAGCAAAAACGCTGAGACTTGAAATACATTTTCTTTAATTCTAATAATAAGTTTGCAGTGTATTAATATTGCCTAACAAGAGACTGCATGAAGGATCAGAAACAATATGCCAAACTACTGACAATTACACTAAGCAGAGCATGTAAGCCAGCGAGAACCTATATTTCCATACCTGACCCTCCTTCTGCTAGATGGCATTATCTTGCCTTATTGACATGTGTTAGAATTACAAATGTGATGAAAAATGATTGGAATCGGTAATTTGCGCTACCAATCTGCCTGATTATAAGTTGCACATAGAGGTCCTGGTTGCAAATAGATGGTAATTGCCCTGAAAAAGTTGCATGTACATATAGTGTATTTACAGCTATATGCTGAGGTGTATGCATGCATGTAAGTCGCTGCCAGTAGAATATGCCGCAATGTTTTCAAACATTTGTTTTGCTTACAAAATACGAATTTGCTATTCGGCAACTCTCCGTCTCTGGTGCGAAAACTGACACACTAATACCCCTTTCATACCTCCTTTCCATTAGAATGTTGGGATGCACCCTGGATTATGTTCACGCGCCCGACCCGGCTGAGACCCCATACAAACATGCGGCCCTACCCAGCAATAATGCTGGGTCGATGATGTGACCCGCCAATCCAACCCTGGTAGCTTGCAGAGTTTAACACGGGAACGTTCCGTGTAACCTGCAGTGTAAACGGGTCCCCTTTACAGCACGGTGAGGTCCGGATGACATCATCTCCAAGCGCCTGCAGACCAGTTCCACTGCACCTGTGTGCAGTGTGAACGACGCCGACCCAGGAATAACCCAGGTCGGGCACCATGATCTGAAGGGGGTATGTCCCGGATCCGACCTGGGTTTAGAACCTTGTTCCAAATACTGTGTCAGACCCGGGAAGTTAGTGTAAAAGGTGTATTAGAAAGCGCCTGTCGACGTCCGCGGAGCAAAAGCGTTTTGCTAGTGCATTTGACCATCTTCATGATCATCAGCCCATATTTACACCTGCCCCTCACCCTTCACAAATAATATGGCTGTCTCAAGCATATTACGCACCTCGTCCCACTTTGTATGTATTCGGAATCGCGGCCCAGATTGCGCCTCTCACAGATTGACCTCACACCTTATGAACTCTTCTCCACACTTTTTGATGTGCAGATCAGTAACTTAAAAATAAGGCTGCAGCAGAAATTAATTTTGCTTGATTACAAAGGAATATTGCTACTTGTTAAATGTTGAGGCTACTCTTTACAATAGTATTGCTAGCGATATGTCGTTTATACATAGATCACAATTATAGCAACTATTTATTTGCATTTTATTCTTTTAGTAGATAACCCATTACTAGGCAATTGTAATATAGCTGTGACTTTGAAATCCAACACATTACCAGTGCACACAATGATGATGGATTTATGAATGATAGGAGAGGTTTTTACTGTGCAAGTAATATAAATGACATAAAACTGTCACTAAATAAACACGAATAACTGAACTACTGTTCACTGTTCCATGAAAACGGTATCTGACAGCAAATGAGTTTAAGCATCATCATTTGTTTTTTTTCTCTCCACCGTCTTCGGTATATGAAAACAAAAAGAGCAAAAAAATAAATAGAATTCCCCACCCACAAAGCAGTCTATAAAAAATATGTGCCAAGGTCACATTGAGATGTGGGGAAAACATATGGACATTATCATTCCATTTCTGTGGAATGGGGCAGCTGTATAACCTTCCTGGTTTATTGATATGGTTCCAAGTAATCATATATTACTCCTTGGCTGTGACATGTATAGTGCTGTCTCTGCTTTTATCAGTATTAGCTGACGTCAAATTGTAAGAAGAAATATTGCTGTACCAGCACCAGCTTCAGTCTGCACAGCACATCTATCATATTGCAAGTTCCGGCCTTTAATGTATATTTGTAGGGTTATACTGTTTAATCAACAGAAAAAGACAGCATTTGCTCTACTGGTTCTTTGTATTCCTAAACTGCAAAAAAATCTGTCAATTTAAAATGTTATATTATATAATGAACCAAGTTGTTTATTTTATTTTCATAAGTAGTGAAAAAATACAAAATAGAACATGTTCAACTCCAGGGGCTACCTGAGTGATGAGAAGAAAACCCTTACACAGAAAGGAGTTAAAGAGCAGAACTCCTTAAACAAAAATAAAGCTTAAGGGTTACTATAATTCAGAAATATATATATATATATAATATATATACACAGGGGCGTCTTAAGAGAGGAGGGGACATGTGTGCATTCCCTGTGCCGGGCCCCCTCCTCTCTCCCTGGCCGCCGGCTGACGCGACAGGCCAGCCACCGCAGAGTTAGTAGACTCTGGGCACTAGAGTGTGCCCAGAGATTACTGCGCATTTTCCAGTGTTCTGTGCAGCACTAACACCTGACGCGGGACCACGGACAGGTGAGTTTTAGATAACATGGGTGCAAGGCGTGCGGGGCCCCTCTGGACCCGGGAGCCCATGTGCACCGCACACCCTGCCCCCATTATAGATATGCCCCTGTGTATATATATATATATATATATATATATAATTTCCAAAACGATCCAGCACTCCCTTGTAATAAATCCGACTCACTGCGTGCACATGCTTCTTGTAATATATGTCCTTTAAGGTGAATGAAAGAAACACACCATGCTCGGCACTGCAGTGTATCCAATGTATTTAGTAAAATTACATTCCAGCAACGTTTCTGGACCACGCAAAATCCTGTCTTCAGGTTGTCATACAGACAAATCGCAATGACAGCCTGAAGACAGGATTTTGCGTGGTCCAGAGACGTTGTTGGAATGTCATTTTTCTAAATACATTGGATACACTGCAGTGCCGAGCATGGTGTGTTTCTTTCACTCACCTTAAAGGATATATATATATATATGCACATACATATAGATATACCCACGCACATATGTATACAGGGATATCAAGAGAGGGGGGTGAGCAGGTAGCAATTAACCGAGCCCATGCTTGTTGGAGGGTTCGGTTCTGTTTTATTTTGACCGGTCAAATTGATATATTGTATTAATGTCTGTCTGATATTAGATTATTTTTTATAAATCATTTTAATTTTCAGTGGTCTATTTACTAAGCAGTGTTAGGAGACAGAGTGAAAAGTGATAAGGTGCCAGCCAATCAGCTCCCAACTGTCATTTTTCAAACACAGCCTGTGAGATGAAAGTTGGGAGCTGATTGGCTGGTACCTTATCACAGACTTATCATTTTTCACTCTGTCTCCTAACACTGCTTAGTAAATAGACCCCTTAGCCATATTTTCCATTCATTTTAATTAGCGCAGAGAATAAATTGGAAGTCCGGGTTAGGTTCCGTCACCACCTTCCTGTCCCCTCTTATTTTTCAGTGGCAGTAGCCTTTCTCCAAATCCCAGCACCCGCTAATCGCGTCCCCCCTTTTGGATCTGCCCCGGTCTTATTTTTTAATACCTTTTAATACCTTTTTGTAGGGGGCGTGGACTGGTCAATGCAGCACAATTAGGCCATGCCTCCTACAGTAACGGGACTAAATGGCCCTGCACATATACATATACAAAAACAAAGCTCAATAACAGTATGGCCAGGAAAGAACAATCACCAAATAAAAATAACACAGTGGTAGCTAGGGAAGGGGGGGACGCCGAGTCTATGATCTTAATGGACAGATTAGATTATGTATTTAGATTATAATAATAATAAAACTAGGACATAAGGCCACCAGTAGACTCATCAATGTAGCCTGGGTGCAAGAGGCCCTGAAAGAACTCTCAGCCAACGGGTGACCCATAATCTGTTAGTTTTATTATAAAAAAGACCCTTTGATCTGGGCCAACTAGGGCCAGGGCTGTATCAAGGACAGTGCCACTGGTGCTGCCATCCAGGGCTGAGGGAGTGACACAGTGGCCTGTCCCTGATTCCTGAAGGTCTTGACACTGTCTCTCTGCTGACCCCGGTGGAGCGGATTCAGAAAGAAAGAATAGCAGCCAAGTAGTGCCCTGCTGGTAAGTATAGGGAAGTGAGAGACCAGGGATGGGGCTTTGGTGGGGCATATATAGGGCATAAAAATAAAGAGGTACCGGGGACGAATCCAGAAGAATATGTCAGGGGGGGCACCACGATAGTGAAAAGGAGGGGGGGATAGCGATGTTACAGAATTTTTTTTCGGAAAGGGGGCAATGGTCTCACTGCATGGGGCATGGCCTCACAGGATATCCTGTACCTACAAGACACAACCCCCCCCCCCCATTTTTATCACGCTGGGGGAATAGGATACATACAAAAAACAAGGCTAAGACAAGTTATGTTATACTGCCTATGGGTACGGCACTGAAGCTAGGACAGAGAGCACAATGTAGCCTGGGTATATTACTTTCAATAATATCCAGGAGCACTTGGTTGGTGTAACCATATATGCAAGTACATACAGTCAGGTGCATAAATATTGGGACACTGACAGAATTTTCATATTTTGGCCTCTATTCACCACCACAATGGCTTTGAAATGAAACAAACAAGATGTGCTTTAACTGCAGACTTTCAGATTTAATTTGAGGGTAATTACATGCAAATCAGGTGAACAGTGTAGGAATTACAACGGTTTCTATATGTGCCTCCCACTTTTTAAGGGGCCAGCAGAACAAAACAATCATGTACTGAGTGTCTCCTCTATATTATCAGGAGATGCCTAGCACACAGCTCCCCTCAGGGGAGTCTGTAGCTGTCTGATCCTAATGCTGGGTACACACTGGCAGATATATTGGCCGATCAATTGATCGGCCAATATATCGGGTGCCCATCGGCCAGTGTGTAGCAGCAATATGTCTGTGAACAACGTCGTTCAACAGACATATCGCATCCATTGTGCTGCACAGGCCATGGCAAATATATCTGCAGATATATAGGTCCATTGTGCTGTGTGTACGGGCGGTCGCGTACACTTGCAGCAGAGGCCGCAGGGAGGGGTACGCGAGATAACCCCCAACCAGCGAGACCATCGGCCAGATGACAAATGATAGTTGCAAATCAGTCGATCTGCAGATATATCTTTTAGGTGTGTGCCCAGCTTTAGGGGAAAGGGGGAGAGTGAGCACTGTTATAGTGTCTGTCTGACCTGCTAGTGTGTCTATCTGAATGGTCAGCCTGTCTTCTAGCACTGTCAGTGTGACTGTCCATCAGTCCAGCTTTTGTATCTTTCTGTCCTGGCAGTGTGTCTGCTTCTCTAACCTGTGAACCTGTCTTCTATCACTGACAGTGTGCCTGTCCCTCACTCCTGCTTGCATCTCTGTCTGTCCTTTCAGTGTGTCTGTCTCTGGCCTTTGAACCTGTTTTCCATTACTGTCATCCTGTCTGTCCCACTTGTGTTTCTGTATGTTCCCAACACATTTCATTTTTTGAGATAATCCTGGACTTCCCCTGATGAAGTCCAGGATTATCTAAAAGAATGAAACACACAATAGGGTTGTTCCATTTGGACCCTCTTATTTTTCTAGATCATATATGGGCATTACACTATATTCAATGTTTTTCATTTTCATGTTACCTGAACTGAATAACTGGAGAAAGAAGAATTCGGGGTAACAGAAAAATATACTTTAAGTACTTATAATTTATCAGTTTGGTACGTTTGCACTTTAAAGAACAACATATTGTTTTAATTAAAGTCTAATTTTAATTTGCTACACTATTGGGCACCATTTCTCTCCATTTTTTTTCAGAAATTATACTTGTGGGAACTACAGTATCCATAGCAAAGGCTGCCACCCAGACAATCGGGGAGGCTATGACCGCAAGCGAGATGGTCCGTCTGCGCCTGTGCATGACAGGGAGACCCGGCAGTACCTGGAAGGCTTCGCTGAAGCCGGAAAGGCACCGCCGGGTCTCCATTGCCGGCAATGGGGCCCGCATCGCTCTTGCCATCTAAAAGATGACGAAAGCGATGCTGTACAAACAGCGGTAATCTAAGATTACCGCTGTTTACTAAATACAGAAAGATGGGATAACCCCTTTAGCGAGGCTAAAGGGGTTATATTTCGTTAATAAATGGAGCCCCTAGTAACTACTCTCTATGGTTGTTAGTCTACTTTAGAAATACTCTAAATATAAATAAAAGTTAAGTTTTGGAGACAGTGAAATTGGGTCAGAGTGCCTAAAGTACCACACACAAAGAAAGATAGTATGTAAATATAAAGTGCAAGTGCTAGCTGTGCATTTGAAATAAATGACCTATTATAAAAAGAACTGTAGCATACAGAAAAATTTAAGAATGAAAAAGTACAGTTTTTTATAATACAGTAAAATTGGGACAATTATGACAGAGACATTATTAAAACAAACAACAAAATCAGACAAGAAGATATAGTAAAAACATGGATAAGAACATAAAAGCAGAAGAAGAAGTCCACTAAGAAACGAAACGTGTTGGTAGCCTGTATCTCACTGATAGACTCCTCCAACTAAAAACAAGATAAGATATCTATCAGTGAGATACAGGCTACCAACGCGTTTCGTCTCTTAGTGGACTTCTTCTGCTTTTATGTTTTTATCCATGTTTTTACTATATCTTCTTGTCTGATTTTGTTTTTTGTTTTTTTGCCACTATGTTTATGTTTTACTGTACTCCTCTAATCTTTATTATATTCTCATCTTTGAAGTGCTACTAGTTCATATTGATTATCCAATTGATTCAAATTATGGCTTACACATACAAATTATAACTCATTTGGACTTAGGGGTAAATTTACTAATATTCGAGTCTGATCAAGTTTGTTTGTTTTTTTTTTTACTCGATTTGCATCACCAAAACTCGGGTGATTTGAGGCTCCTGAAACTCACAAATTTACTAAGAAGTGAGTTTAGCTGAAAATGTGTTTTCCGATGGTAAAGCAAATCGAGATATCTCCCCCGAGTGGCAAGTGTAGATGAGATTACTCACCCAAGATTGCAGTGTTTTCTCTCTGACAAACTCTCTCGAACAAGCAGCCTTCACATATCAGTGAGATATGTGAAGGCTGTTTGTGTTGTACCTGTAAAAAAAGGGTTAAATGTTTTATAAAAATTACTTAGGGTCCCCCCACAAAAGCATAACCAGCCCCAGGCTGCTCAGCCAGTCCTGGTTCCTAAAAATATGGGGGAACCATCACCTGGCTGCTGAGTCTGACCTGGTATGAGAAATAGGAGGGAAAAATTGCGTAGGATTCCCCCTACTGTATATTTATTACCAGTACCCCCTGAGATCCCCGGCTTGGACTGATCCGCTTGGGGTGCGAATGCTTTAGCTAGGGTAACCCGGTGATAGGGTCCCCTGGCTGTGGAATTACACCCCAGCTGGAATCGAGCCTGATGCTGGTTTTAGGGGAACCCTACGCAATTTTTTTCCCCTACTTTTAAAACCAAGACAGGGTCAGCAGCCAGGTGCTGGTTCCTAAAATACGGCGGGACCTTATTCCTCCCCCCCCCCCCGTATTATTAGGAACCAGGACTGGCTGAGCAGCAAGAGGCCGGTTATACTTTGGTGGGGGGAGCCTACATAATTTTTTTTTAATTAATACTTTAGAGAAGACCAGGACTGGCTGAGCAGCAAGAGGCCGGTTATACTTTGGTGGGGGGAGCCTACATAATTTTTTTAAAATTAATACTTTAGAGAAGGTTACCAAGCAGAGACTTACACAAATCACGATGATCTGTGTATCTTTCTGGCAAACTCGCAGCTCAGGAGGTGGTCTATTTGAAACTTCTAATTAGCTGCGAGTTTGCTACAATTACACCCAAGATTGTAATATTGTTTCTTAGTAAATTCCCGAGTTGTATCTTTTTCATGAAAAGTACTTCCGAGTTTGGCCGATGGTAAGTTTAATCAAGTTTGCAATCTCACCCGAGTTTTTCAGTGAAGAATGAGAATCTCTCCCAAACTCACACGAGTTTGTCTTTAGTAAATTTTTCGAGATGAAAAACATGCCTAAACTCATCGAGATTGCTATCTCGACCAAACTCGAATCTTAGTAAATTTACCCCTTAATGTGAAGATTAAATGTAGGTACAATGATATAAAATTATGTTACTGAGGATAACTTCTTGTTAATAAATTATTTTCTGCATTGTGTCCCTGTTACCAGGTTGTGCTTCATTCTTGAAATATCCAGTTTTGGAATGGAAGTGTGTCAAAGGCAAGACAGAAAGAATACAATATTTAAACAAGGTTCCTGCCCACAATTGATATAGATCTGCTAAAAGTTTTGGCTTCTATCCGGTTACCTTAAAATGTCAGATTGCAAAGCAACATCTTCTGACTCCTTCCAAGAAGAAGGGGAACTTCAGCACCAACCAGCCTATGAAAAAAGGCCAAACGATAATGCCAGCAAATTAATTGGTGGCTATTCATCCATGGTGTTCCACAGAAAAGGTAAAGACAAAAGAAAACAAAGTCGAAGTAATCCATGCAATTTATCCAAGGACTTTAAAGACAGTGAAAAAAAAAATGCTATTGTGGTCACTAAGAAGTGTGAGGTTCTTGGATTTGAAGAAGTCTCCAATGAGTTTACTTGCACCTCATCAATTATGGAGTCTTACAGTCTTAATACTAGCAAGGAGACAAAGTTCAGTTTCCGCAAACTGGATGACGGCACCTTTGCCTTAGAGACGAAAAACTCATGTGAGCTTAATCCCGAAAACTGCGAGTCTGGAAAAAAGAGGTCCACAAAAAGCAGACACAAGAAAGGCCGTTATTCACACAAGCCATTGAAAATCTGTTTTAAGAAAAGAAGCAAAGCCCTTAGGAAGTCTTTAGATTCAAATGATGACTACAAATCAGAAGATAAAACGTTGCCATCCTCCGTACAAGAGGACATCACATGTGTTGTTAAAAAACAAGATGAGTGTTCACAACATGATCTGACAACAGGAAAACCCTGGGCAACTTTTAAGAGTCTAGTAACACGTAGAAAGAAATTGCGTTCCTCACTAAAAGTACAATCCCAATTGAGTGGTGGACACCTTGAAGCCAACGCAAGCAGTACTTGCGTTCAGGGGGGTTCAAAGAAAGGACGGTTCTCCAACCTAAGGATTGCATGTATGAAGTTTTCTAGAGGAAAGAAATCAACAAATATCACGCTGCCTTCTGAAGAATCGCTCTGTGCTGCTAAACCATCAGAACCCTCCACATCTGATTGTGAAAGGAGTGACAATGCTTTGGCAGTTAAATATCAACTTCAAAGATCTTTAGATGTAGAAAATGGTGATCTCAGTAACAGCCTTGACATTTGTTCAGAGAAAACCCCAATATGTGAAATAAACTTGGATCAAAATCCAGAAAATAATGATAAAATGATTGAACCTGATCCAATGACTGAGCATGATGCCGGTGCTGTAATTTCTGCAGAAGGAAGTAGGAATGACTATCAGTTCAGAGAGTTTAAAAGTTTGTCTCCGATCCCTAATGAAAAACAAGAGTTACCCGATAAAGAATCAAAACATATAAAGAGTATCCAGGAAACAGAGGGACCTACACTCAGTGAAGACTTATCTCTCAAAGATGATCACAAACATATGATACAAGCCCAAATTAGAAAACACAAAAATCCCCTTGTTGACTGTGAAGATGGATTGAATGAACTCTCTTTGACCAACGATGTCTCCTCCACAGTTGAACCAACCTCAGATCTTTATGAAATGCTTTTAATGTCAACAGCTGTTTCTCTCGTCAGTAAAGTTATCCAGTCATCCATTCAACAGTTAGTTGAAGAGGAAGCTTTGCTTTCTCATGTACAAAGCAAAGACTCAGAGAGATTCTATATTTGAAAAAGAGAAGCAAAAAAACTGCAGGTTCCATCACCTGGACATATATATCGTGCCTTCAAAGTTAACTGCAGGTTCTAAAGTTCAATAATATGAGACAACCTATTGCCTAGAAGTTATCTACAATTTCTATTTGAGCCTGTGCTTCAATTCATGCAAAATGTGGCATATAGATAAGAAATATATGTTGTTTATATTTCATTTCATTCATAAATTTATTTTATTAAATATTTATTTTAAATGTTTGCTTTCATACAAATTTAATGATGATTAAATATAACTTATTGTAAGATCGTCTATTCAATTATTATTTCAACTTTTTTTTATTGATTTCTCACCAGTATATCGATAAAAAAGTTATAAAGTCATAAAAAGAGTAAACGTAATTCACTTTAGCAAAAGAGATACAAAAACATTAGTGGAGTTATCAATGCATTTTAAGCTTATTGTAATTAAGCCCAATAGAGAACATAGGGCCTAATTCAGAGATTTACGTAAACGTAATGCTTATGCAAATTTCAGATGTTTTGAGGTCTGCGTGTGCATAAGCCGCACTTTGCGCATGCAGATCTGGGGCTGTGATGTCGCTTACAGTGCCCCAAACGCTACAGAATGATTGACATGCAGCTGGCGATTGGGGACAGCGATAGGGTGCTCCCAGAAAACGGTGCGCGTGTCGACTTCGTTTCCTGGGCATGCCGAAGCCAGTGGCTGTGTCCTCACGGGCCCCAGCAGCGTGATTTCACCGGACATTCTCCATAATATGAGGGTGGTATTTTGATCACATGCTGCATCTTTGGACACAGCAATGGATCAGAGAAGCCGACAGGAGGTGCCTTTTTTTTACACAAGACTCCTTCTGCGGCATTGCATAAATTAGCACAGCCGCTGGTTACAAATATGCAGCTGCTGTGCTAATAGCATCCATGTCTCAAAATCAGCCTCATAGTGGATATAAAAAAAAGGAGAAAAACAACTATTTTATATATTTTCAACAAAGTTTGTGTTTTTAGAAGTTTTATAGACCAAGTATGGTAACAATACCTCTTATTACTATCATTATGGCGTTTAACATGTAACAGAAATCAATTATGAAAGTACCACCCCCTTTGGGGAACTGGATTGGCCTAGTTGGCGCAAAGAGGCAAGGTGCAGGTGGGTGGCATAAGCATGAGAAGGCAAAAGTTCTGGCTTATTTTTAAGATACAGTCCATGCAGCCTTTTGCTGCAGAGTATGGCCCCTGTCTTCTCTCTGATAGCCCCTGTCTTCTCTCTGATAGGCCCTGCATCTGACAGGCCACAGTGGGACCCCCTCTTACACTACACTGAACTGAACCTCTATTACACGGATTAATACAAGTCAGGGCAGATAATTGTGGGCAAATCAGGTTCCTTATACTTATGAACAGTGAGTAATTGGGGTAAAGCGTCTACATGTGGGGAGATGTTTATGACATCATCACAGTTAAAAATAAGTGAGTGAGAGAAGAGGGAACAGACTGGGGGAGCCAGCGGAGAATATTGGGGAGCGGGGATAGGTGGTGGTGGAAGATGAGTGAGGGGATAGAGTGGGGTTTATGCATATGCAACACTCTAAATCCACCTACTTGGCATTAATATTGTTGGGACTTTTCAGCTCTTGTAGAACCACAAGTCCCAGCACGTATCCCAGGAGCAGATGTTAGGACTAGCAGTTGTGTCAGCATATACAAGAAATTGTCATTTAACAATTTACCAAGTTAATAAATGCCCCTCTGTAACCATTGTTTTTTGTGTTATAAATGAACACAGGTTTTAATTACATTTATTAATATATTTAATTGATACAAGTTGTTATTTAATTAATAACATAACAGAGTATCACAATTTTGAAAGAGTTATTTTTGAGTAGGACCTCAGTGGGTGGGGGGCACTCATTGCTGTCCATTGTAACTTTGAAGGAAAAAATTATATATTGAAGAGGGTTGGAGAAATGAATATTACCCAAAGATGGAAGAAAATAACAGTATTGTAATACATGTGATATAATTTCATTTTAAGGTAAATAAATATATAGTTTTATCACTAGATAGATAGATAGATAGATAGATAGATAGATAGAACCTAGCTGTAACTGCTCAGGCAGGAGAACTGTGAAGTAAATCTCTTATATATTTTTTCTATGTACAGTATGGTTAGTATTTGCATATTATAGAACAATAACTTTGTATTGCACTGTTGTGTTGTGTTACTGATGATCTACCCTGGATGCTATACAAAATATCCAGTTCCTTTTGCATGGTCAATGGGGCTGATCAGTCTTTTTGCAGAGCGTACTTTGTCCGTTTTCACTTGCGCATGCTCTGGAACAAGCTAAGTCATCTACAGTTGATGCTGAGTTATACGCAAACTGAACGCATCTCCACAGGGCCGGATTGAGGGCCATATGGGCCTGGAGCTGAAAATGACCAAGGTCCTATTATGACTTATGAGAAGCAGAGTAGGTGTGACCAGTGCTGTGTGGGTGTGGCCAGTGCCATGTGGGCGTGTACACCCCTATACCCAATGTTTCCCTAAATATGTAAAAGCAAAAAATGCTTAAATTTGTGAGGTAAATAGAAATACAGTTTTACTACTTATGATTTATGGCTGACCGTGTGGAGAGCAGATGGCCAGTCAACGTCATGTTGTCATGACAATTGGCCTATTTTTATATGTAGGCCTGGAGCTGTAGCTCCATCCGCCCCATTGTTAATCTGGCCCTGCATCTCCACTTCTAACTGAAGGGGCGTGATGGGGCTGTAACAGGGCTGCAACGGGGCGTTCGCATGTAGGCTAAGTTCACTGAGGGCGTGTCAACAAAATTGTTTCCATGTGTATTTTTTGCGGTAAGAATAGTGCTCTGCAAGTGCGCACCGACAATAATAATGACTGGTATCAAACCAAGCTAGCGGATAGGGGCGGTCTGACCTCAAAGTTGCGTATAACTCTGCAAATGGGGTGAGCATTCAGTTCATGAACACGATGCAGGAGCAATTGTGGCCGACTTGCATTCAGTGCTTTATTAGAGCTCTTCTTTCTTACTATTGGTCTCTGTTAGATTCCCCTCTATCCAATAGGCCAGTGGTTCCCAAACTTTTTTGAATCACGGCACCCTAAAGTATCAGCATTGTTTTCACCGCACCCCCAAGTTTAAGTTTCTTACTGAGAAATTCAGGAAAAAATTGAGTAAAATAGTAAAGTGAAGTAAATTGTGTTTACCTGTCATCCATCCTTGGGTTCAGTTATATGGTGGTGGACAGGTTTGCACTTCAGTTTATTCACATATTAACATTATATTGAGTATAAATAATTTGATTTGGTTATGGACCACCAACCTGAGGCACCCCTGCAAGTGTCCCAAGCCACCCCAGGGTGCCATGCCGCACAGTTTGGGAACCACTGCAATAGACACCACTGATGTGAAGGAAGCAATCCCAGGCTGCAGGTCACAAGTGCTTCACAGAATAAATCAACACCCATTCATTCACAATGGCCTTATTACTCCATATGGAGACAGGATCAGTCTGTCCTGTCATGTCACACATATCTGTACAATTGCTGATTTAATAAACATTGCAGAAATGTAAAAACTGGATTTACTATCATATTGGAAAACATCGTAATAGGGCTAACATGCAAATACCTAAAACTTATATATACCCATGTTATTGTGGCTGTATTTGAAAGCATTATGCAGTACTACTGGTGACACAGTAAAAAGCTGCTGCTTTAGTAATGGAACCTTTGCCATTTATTTCAGAGCATTGTAGGAATTAATGTTTAGCTATAAATTCACTCTTGTGTGAAATTATATTTTGAGAACAGCAGAAGTAAATGATAAAAAGTCATGTTAAAATAGCCGCACACACCGGTCTGCCAGAGACTAAACAAGGCCCCAGAAAGGCAGAACATTATATTATGGTATGTAAGTGAATGACAATAACAATGCTTTCTCATGCTGTTCTGTGATAAGAATAATGACATTCAAAGCTTTGCAAAATGTGTTTTAAAATGTAAAAAGTCTTGTTTTTGTCTAGCAGTGGGTCTGTTTCCTTTTAAAATTGCATTTGACAAGTTTCAGAGCAATTTTTTAAGGACATTGATCCCTACTAACTACCTGCAGGCAGCCAAACAGATCATCAAAATATTCCATGGAATTTGGATTAATTATATTTTGTAAGGCAGTGACCCATAGACTGCTGTGTGTGAGGACAGGGCTATACCGGACAGTGGGCCTGATTCAGAGCCGGACGCTCTGACAGAGCGCTCGCTCTGAATCAGGGCCGGGCATTTTTTTTTTCAGAACGGCCTCCTGGCCACTCGCATAGCTGTGGGTGACCACCCACAGCTGTAGCGAGCGATGATGATGATGATCTCGATGGTCAAGACCATCGCGACCATCGGGCTTGCGACAAGACCCTTGTGGTAGGGTCTCGTTGTCGCAAGCCCCAGAGAGCGTTCGGCTCTAACAGAGCCGAAAGCTCTCCCACTGACATCACTTGTGATGTCAGTGGAGCGGGCCCCAGACGGTAGGCGTTCCCATGGGAACGCCTCCGTCTGGGCAGCCACGTCCCCGGCCCGCCCACCAAAGGAGGCGTGCTGTCACTCAACATGGACAGCACGCCCCCTTTGGTACGAGACCCGGAGCGATGGATTGCCCGTCGCTATCCCGGTTTCGCACATGCGCACGACGGAGCTGGCTCCGTCGTGCGCATACGCACTGGCCTACCATCGACCCGGTTGCGAGTGCACAGCGCTTGCAACCGGGTCTGAATCAGGCCCAGTGTCATGATGTAAGGAGGGACGGGAGGATAAGCATAAAGTAGCAGACTAAGGGCTAGATTTACTAAGGGACGTTGCTTTGAAACTGCACTATGTACTAGGGAACAAACCGATTGAAAATAGACAATTTACAAAACACCACAATATAAATCACCATCACCATTCTTTTACATAGTAAGAATACAAAACGTGATGTTTATCATGCTTGTAATTAAAGAGACTTAAAGCGCCAGGAAAATTAGGTGGTTGTGAGAGGCGAGATTATTCAAGCCGCATGCCGTCCGAGCAGGGCCGTAACTAGGGTAGTGTGACCTGTGCCATGGCACAGGGCACCACAGGGCAGGGGGCGCTGTTCAGGCCTGTCAATTTTCTGTTTATCATCATTCTCACTTGTAGGTTCCTCTTCTTTTATCCCCAGCATCTCCTGGCCTCTCCTATCTCCTCCCTGGCCCTTCCCCATGAGGCCATGGCCCTTTTTTCGGGTGTGTTATCTCACTATTTGAAAAATTGTGGGGGCGCCAATGCTCTTTGTGGCACAGGGCACCAACAAGTCTAGTTACAGCTCTGTGTCCGAGTGCCCTGGCCATTCAGAACATAAGAGGTGGAACAATACACTTATTAATTGGGAGGGCAATCATTACTTATTGACACGGGGGGCGCAAAAAATAACAAAGGGCCTAATTCTGAGTCACACACAAAAACTGCACGCAGCAGTGTCTACTGGTGGTCACCCATGTGCGATTTTATGCAAATGTCACTACAGGCCACCTACTTTGTGCAAATATGTTCGGGAAACTGTAAGACGCACAAGTTTAGCCTTCATTCATGCTGTAATACCGATTGGAACGTCTTTATACGCCACCACTGAAACGTGCTCAAGTCCTATGGCAGGAGCAGTTTCTCCGGTATGGCCGCAGCCTCCTATGCTTGTGCCTGACACTCCCATAATACGCCCACTGAATGGTCCATTTTTGTGTGCATTACTAGCCACCTCCCAGTCACTGTCCAGGAGCTCCATCACTTTTCCATCACACTACTAATACCTCGTCCCCATCACAACAGCATCTTTGCTCATGACCAGTTGCAAATAATCACTCAACTACATAAACACCTGCAGTGCGTGTACTCAGAATAAAGCCCTAATTGTCTTATGGGGCAAAATTTATTTTCTCAATATATTAAGAGCTCCAAATGAATGTATGATTATATTAAGAGGGTAACATCATTTGACCATATTAAGAGGGCAATATTATTTAGTAATTATTGGGGCAATTATTTTTGATTGTTATTGGGGGCAATACTTATTATTTTGTGATGTGGGCACCATTTAGAGTTCCATAAAATTATAAGTGTTGACCCCATCATAAATTTTATTTTTATTGTCCCCATTAGCAATCAAATATCATTACCCCCATAAGATATATAATAAATAATATTGCCCCCTTAATAATGTTAAAATAATAATACCCTCAAAATTAGCATACATCAATTTTGACCCATTATGAGAATACAACATTTTTTTCTGGTCATTTCTCTGTTGATTTGGAGGTGGAAACCGCAGGTTATGTGCGTCAGTTTGAAGCCATTGTAAAATAATGATTCAGTAATAAACCTAGCTTCAAGAGTTATATAGTAACACGAGCTGAGTCCTCCAACAGCACAGAGCAGTGATTCCAGTCTCCTTTGATATTATGGGTGGAATACACCTCTGTATAAAGCAAAGCTTACAAATCTAATTTGTATCAAGTAGTCCTTAGAGTCACTTATGGAAAAGGTTATTCACAGTAAACAACTGGTTTTATTGAAAACATCTTAGATATTTTATACAGAAAAAGGAGAAATCCTCAGCTGCTAGTAGTACTCTCCACAAACATTTCTGACCTCCCAGTAAGACAAATAGATTCATGCTTTAAAGGTATTCGGAAACGTAAATGCCTTTTGCCTCTCAATGCTTGTTTATTTACTAAGACAAAGTCATTGGATAGACTTCCTCAGAAAGATATCTAGAGGTGTTCTGCCACAAAGGAAATGTAAGGTAGTGCACATATATCTAAAACCAATTTAAATAAATACATATATTCCTATAAGAAATGAATACTGTGTTTACCTCAGAATATCTCCTCAAACTAAAGATGGCAGTGGGCGTGCAGTAGGTCCATAACGAGTATGAATAGTAACATAAGCTGTTTGTGGGAAGTTTAGAGAAGCAGGTAAGAGGCAATATAAGAGAATGCACCATGTGTGGTGAAATAAGTCAGGTGATTTTGATTCTGTTTACAGAGACCTAAACCCATAAATCTATCTCTAAACCCAGATTTCATTTCGTAACTGGAGCCAAGAACCTTTACTTTTATAGGCTTTGCATGTTGTATAGAGATGAGCTAAATATGTAATGCACTATGGGCCTGATTCAGAGATGGGCGGAATTGCATTGCCGCACACAAGCCATTTTGAGATTCCGTCCATCTTAATGCAAATGCAGAAGGAGGTGCCAGACACCTCCTTGCTGCATTTGCGAGCAACATCGCGATGGTTGCTCCTTTGCTCAGGCTTTGCGAGCTGAAGCTTCCCACACCTGATCAGGTGCTGGTCACCTCAGAGGCCAGGAATCTGCATCTGTCGGAGCAGACCCTGGCCTCGTCCCTCCTGGAAAACGGGGACGACATGTCCCCATTTCCGGGAACGGTGACCAGCCATGCCCCTGCGCAACCCCTCCAAACGCAGCAGCATGTCAATCATGCTGAGCTTGGGGGAGTCTGCGAGTGCAGTTGAGCAATTTTTTTTCTTCTGTGTCTAAGTTGCGCTGCTCATGCATCCAGAGCCTGAACCAAAGTTGCGATTGGAAAGCACAGTCTCAGATATGTTTTGAAAGTTTATTGGGCATTGGAGAAGGCTCCTCCTATGGGTGTGTTATGGGAGTGTCATAGCAGTGTAGCTGATAGTTGTTGCGTACTCATACACATAATCGCTTACATTGGAGGCCATACTCTGACGACAGTCTACACCTAGCATGGAACTGGTGAATGTTGCAATGGTGCGACCATTGCTTGTGTCTAAATGTGCATCAAGCAGTATTTGAGCATCTTAAGTGTGCGTCCCAGTCTTTGCACATTCCGACGTATAGATGTACACCAGGGAAGGACTTGTGGCGGTATTTGCATAAAGTTACAGAAGCAATTCTGGCAAAAGACGCACACATGGACACTGCCGCACCCGTCTCAGAATCAGGGTCTAAGTACAGTGGGTAGGTGTGAACTCAGTGAAGCTAATCTAAGGGTAGAAGGCAATCAAACTCATTTATGAAATGGCCTGAAATAGCAGAGCAGAATGCTTCTGATTTGTACGCATCTGTTTAGAATAGTCTTGCCCTGTCCATATATACTCTCGCTCTCTGGCGGTGCCTCCGCAGACTAGAACTGTGTCTTGTTATGCAGAGAAGAGACACACAATGCAAACGTGTTAATATGAAATCCCATCCTCAGTTACAGTGACTTCTTACATTAAAAATAACTTTTTTTTTCGTAGAATACTGCTAATTTTATCTTAATTTAGGGCTTAAACTAATTAATCATAGCATTGAGGGTAAACCAGGACTGTCTTTATTAAATGTGCACTTTCGTTTGTTTAGCTTTGTTTTATACAGGACAAAGTGCAAGTAAAAGGCGCGAAACACGTCCCACTACAAGTATTGAGACCCAATCTCTACCAGAGTCTTTTTGCAAAGTGAAAATGGTCATGTATCCTTCCGCACAGGAAGCAATGCTTCTAAAAGTATGCTATATCCACCCTTTTATCTTATTTCAATTATCTCACTCCACAAAGAGTAATATTGAGTTCCCACTGCTCAACAAAAAAAGTATACATTTTTGTAAGCCACGTCCTAATTTTCAAGAAAACTCCTCACTCAACCTAATTCATCATATGTATTTATTTATTAACATTTATAATGTCAGTATATTCTGTTATGTTTGACAATCAAGAACAAAACAGTAATAAAACAAGTCTGGGTAATAACACACAGACAAAGAGGTAAGAGGGCCCTGCTCGCAAGCTTACAAGCTACAGATCACATCGACTAGTACAAGTGTTTACTCCTCTGCAATCTTAGTCAGAGCATATTGGTGCCCTAGGCAAGATTTTGTGTGGTGCCCCCCCCCCCCCACGTGGAATCCTGAAAAGGAGTGTGGCCTCAAGGAAGGGGAGTGGTCTCACTGTGCTGTGGCCCCTTCCCCCATTGTGCTGTGCTCCCAACACCCCTCTCCCAGCACAGATCATAGTAAAGCGCACAGCACCCCTCTCCCAGCATAGATCACATCACCCAGCACAGCACCCCTCTCCCAGCACAGCACAGATCACACCACTCATCACCCAACACAGCACATCACCCATCACTCCTCTCCCAGCACAGCATCCGTCACTCTAGTTCTCACCCAGCACAGCACCCTCTCTACCAGCACAGCACGGTGTCAGCACCCCTCACCTGACCCAGCATCCCTATCGCAGCAGCGCCCCCCCTCACCCAGCACAACACCCCTCACCCAACACCCTGGCCCTCACCCAGCCTAGCACCCCTCTCCCAGCACAACACAGATCACAGCACCCACCACCCTCTCCCTGCACAGCACGATGGCACCCCTCACCTGACCCATCGCCCCTTCCCCAGCACAGCAGCCCCTCTCACCCAGCACAACACCCCTCACCCAGAACCGCACCCCCCTCTCCAAACACTGCATGGTGCTAGCACCCACCCTCACCCAGCCAGGGCCAGATTAACAATGGGGCGGATGGAGCTCCAGCTCCAGGCCTCCACATAAAAATAGGCCCATTGTCATGACAACATGATGTTGACTGGCCATCTGCTCTCCACACGGTCATCCCTAAATCATAAGTCAGAAAATTGTATTTCTATTTACCTCACAAAATGAAGCATTTTTTTTCTTTCACATATTTAGGGAGACATTGGGGCTTAGAGTATAGGGGGGTACACGCCCACATGGCACTGGCCACACCCTCACAGCACTGGTCACGCCCCCTCTGCTTCTCATAATAGGCCCTTGGTCATTTTCAGCTCCAGGCCCATGTGGCCCTCAATCCGGCCCTGCACCCAGCACACCTGTCCCAGCAGAGAACCCCTTTCCCAGCAGTGAGCACCAGAGCACCCCGGCCATCCTCTTCCAGTTCCAGACTTACTTTACTTGAGCGCAGCTTGCAGAGCTGCCCTACTTGTGGTACAGCAATCTGCGGGCGGGCGGTGGACTCACTTTTCCTGACTCAGGTTGGCAGGTCACGTCCCATTGCATGCCACCCCAGCGCTAACCAGTAGCCACCGTCAGGTGCACCATCCCCGCAATCCATCGCCAGCTGTTCCGTAACTGCCCACTCACTGTTTGCTGCTGCCGGGGCCGATCAGTGCTGTTAGCTGAGCTTTAATCATGGACACTGCGCAGTGGCAGTATCAGCTGCCAGAGTCTCTGCTCAGCCGGCAGCAAGTTTACTCACCTATGCAATAGTAAGAAAATACTTATTTTTGATCTTTGAGGGATAATTGGTATGGTGATCCTCTTTATGTGTTCTCAAAGAAGTGATTTATATAACTTAAAATAAAGGGCAAATAAAAATAAGAGACATTGGGAAAATTAGTCTGAGACATCAAAGCAATTACCTATCTCTCTTATTTTAATCGTTAGTACATTATTTACCAAAATATATGTATAAAATATGTTTATTATTTTTTCACCTGCTTTTTTAACTTTACCATATGGTTTTGTTTTCACTTCCATAGAACTCATTTGTTTGAGAACACTCACCAGACAACACTAAAGAGGCTCACCGCTCATCCGCTGTGCCGGTGGTCCTCAGGTATGCCCCCTGGTGAAGCAGAGCCATGCCCACCAGTGTGCAGCTGCCTGCGTCCTGGAGCGATCAAGACTGGCAGCCGCACCGCCAGTTCTATCTTCCGGCCCAGGCAGCGCTGGGATCTTACGGGTGGCTCAGACGCAGCCCGGGCCATCACCTATGGAGATGCGGTGGCGTGACATTATAGGTCACGCAGCCGCATGCCACGTTGCCATCCCACCCGCACAGTCTGTCACTGAGGCCACTGTTGGGTGCTGGCTAAGGGTTTGGGGGCTCCTCTCTCTCCTCTGCTACCAACAGGTCAGGTAAGTCTTTTTCTCTGGAGGCCAATGTGTTTTATTTTCCTGTGAGTGTCAAATTGATTTATTTTTTACCTGTGGGGGCCAAAATCTGGAAATAATAACAAATCTCAACATATATTAAATATATGTTAATATTTGTTATTATATATTATATTTGATTAAAAAAATAAAACTGATGGCATGCCTTGGCAATATCAATTGCCATATATGTCACTTCAAAAATGTCATGTTAATGTCATGGATAACAGATGAATAGATGCTATTAACCTCTGTGCTATTAGTGAATGTAATAACGGACTGTGAATAGGAATCGTGCAGGTTGAATAAGAGCTAGGTCCTTTGTACCGCCAGTGTGACCCTTCTCCATGACCTTGTGTCTCACTGATAGCACAAGTGGTCCTTAGCAGGACAAAGGTTTATTCTCATCCCTACATTCTGTTAGAGTCTGATTGTTGCTTGGACAGTTCCCTATTTCTTTCTCTTTTTTATCCTTTTTTTTTTTACCCCTCTCTTCTTCCTCTTGTTCTCCCCCCCAAATTTTATGTTTACATGGTACTTTCACATGGGAGCAATTCCATTTCGCCAAGGCCCCCTGCATCTCATAACAACATACACAATATCACCACAGCCCCCTGCATCTCACCACAGCCCCCTGCATCTCACTCCTGCCCCCTGCATCTCACCACAGCCCCCTGCTTCTCACCACAGCCCCCTGCATCTCACCACATCCCCCTGCATCTCACTCCTGCCCCCTGCATCTCACCACAGCCCCCTGCATCTCACCACAGTCTCCTGCTTCTCACCACAGTCCCCTGCATCTCACTCCTACCCCCTGTATCTCAACAGTTTCACCACAATGCCCACTACTGCAGGGTTGCCTACCCTCCCGATTTGGGTGGGAGCCTCCCGATAATCGGGTGCAGCTCCCACCCCTCCCCCCGGAAAGGCAGGCAAGCCTCCCGGTGGCCGCCGATCCCCCCGACATCCCCCGCAATTTACTCCTAACCCCCGTTGCGAGGGCAGCCAGTGACGTGATTCGCGTCATTTTGGCCCCGCCCCCTGCCTCACAATGCCTGTATTATCGGCGTGGTGTAGCGGGGGCGGGGCCAAAATGACGCGATAGCGTGATCCCGCCCCTGTGACACGCCCCCGCTGCCCTGCCGATCTGGCTGCTCCCTCCCGGAAGGAGCAGCCAGAAAGTCGGCAACTATGCACTACTGCCCTGCAACTGGCTGGTGCCCTGCCACTGAGATGTGCTGGGAAGGGCAGAAGGATCATGGATGAGAGCAGGGCTGCCACCAGAAATTGTGGGGCCCAGGACTGACAAAATAGGCAGGGTCCCCCCCTGTGTTTCTGCAACTCCGGCCCCACAGTGTCTCCCCCGCCAACACCCCTTCTGTCCCCTATAGCCCACAGACATTTACCTTCTCCTGTGTCTTCTGGCTGCTCCTCTTCGCGTTGCGGCTGGATCCTCTGTCAGTGGTGTGGCGCGCATGATGTAATGATGTTACGCGTGTCTTGAGTCAATAAAAAAAATGAAAACTTAATTGTACCGGGCAGCTGTAATCCCCCTACATTTCCCTCTCTCGCAGCCACCCCCCCACATTCCCCCCTGTCTCAGTGGCATCCCCACTCTCTCTCAGCGATCCTCCCACATTTCCTCTTGTCTATCAGTGCCACCCCCCCCCCCCACACACACACATATGTCATTAACTCCCCCTCTTCTGTCTGTCAGTGGTGCCCCTCTCCCCATTTACCTCTGTTTGTGTGCTACTGGGGGGCCCTCACTGCCGCCTGTTGCCACCTGGGGAGGAGTCACAGGAGTGTGCTGCTCGGCATATGCTGGGGCTGATCTAGCTGCTCTGAATGCTCTTTGTAAGGTGGCTGGTTCGGGGAGTGATGAGAGATTAGCCCAGGCAAACAGGTAGATTTATATATACAGTATATATAGAGAGAGAGATAGTTATGACTGTCTGTTGTTGAATGGTCGGTTTTTCTGACCATGCCTGTCTCACCCTAGGATTAATACTGCCTGTTTATTTCATCTACTGGGCTATGCATCCGCCCTAAGGGTGTGTAATTATCCTATTTATATTGTGGTTTCTGTTCAACATTTTATAACCTGCTTTTTATTAATTTTTTCTTACACACGTGTCCATTATTTGTGATACTTTAACAAAAACCAGGAAAGCAAAAGTAAAGTCCTCATCTAATATATACAATCAGTGCTGTAACAGGGCTCGCATGCACCCTATGCCAGCCTACCCCCTGTGCACCCGACATCATGACATTGCATGCATGATGTCATTACATTGCACACAGAGGGGGCAGGGCCAGCTGCACCAGCAAGTACAACGATGACTGGAACGTCCTGAATACCCTCCTATCCAGGGGCGGATTGACCATAGACCTCACAGGGAGTTTTCCCGGTGGGCCGGACAGTTTTGGGGCCACTGTAAACAATTTATTTTTCAGATTTATTTATTTTTTTAAATATGTGACCCAACCTACCAAATGAGAGTCGGCCCTGGCACATTAATTGCTGAAACTGACATGATTTGTTCATGGTGGCTGACCCCTCCCCAAGGACCATCCACCTATGGCTGTGCTTCACAGATCAGTCCACCCCTTCCTGATCCACTACTCACCCTCCCTTGGTTACCCGCTATTGGCGTCAGGTGCTGGAAAATAGGGATGTGAAGTGGGCAGCACAGGCAGCATCTCAAAGCCGGGGTCACACATATATACACTGACTGCCTGTCGATCTTATCTGCTGCTGCTGGGATTAGTGGCTGCTGCCCCTCCCGGTCGCTGCGGTAGAGGTCACCCGTTACTTCCGCTCCCCTGCCTGCATACCCCCGGAGATCATCTTCTCTCTCATCACCGGGCATGAGTTAGCCAGCAGTGGACACCAAGCAATGCCTGCCGCTGGATGAATTCCGGAGTGTGCATGCACCTGGGGGGCTGCTGTCTAGGGTGCTGCTGGGAGTTTACCCACCTGGTTGTATGTGAGGGCTGCAGCATCTTTCATTGCATTGTATTACAGGCCCCTGGAAATACGCCAGGCAGACTGGAAGTATGGTAGGGTATAGACTGGTGGTTTATGTGTTCCCTTCTCTGCCCTTACAGGACCTGGTCAAACTTTGAGGCTCTGGAGCTGGGTGGCCGCTACTCCTGGTAATCCAACTCATGTAGTGTCTGCAAATGTGTGAACAAGTTGTGACTCTTGTAGTAGCTGGGGACAGCCCCATGGGTACTCACTGCTAAAGGTGGTACCTACACTGGGGTCAGCCCCTTGGGCACTCACTGCTGAAGGTGTACCTACACTGGGCCCAACACCCTGGACTAACTGCTGAGAGGGTACCTACACTGCAGTTATCACTCTGGGCACTCACTGCTGAGGGGACACCTACTCTGGGGGCAGCCATGAGCATTCACTTCTGAGAGGGCACCTACACTGGGGCCAGTCTCCTGAACACTCACTGCTGAGGAGGTAACTACACTGGACTTAGGCCCCTGTACACTCACTGCTGAGGGGGTAACTACACTAGAGTTAGGCCCCTGTGCACTCACTGCTGAGGGCATGGGCGGATTGGCCATAGCTTCTCCAGTAATTCCCAGTGTACTGTTTTGTGTTTTATTTTGTATATACTGTAAATAATATTTTTACATTGCCCAGTGGTGTAACTTCCCTATGTGCAGCCATTCAAATAGGCTACATAACACAGTCTGCACTTACTGTGTACTGTGTAAATGTCTCTGCCCCCCAGCTGAAATTCCAAAACTTGCCCTGCCCCCATTGAAGTATAAGCAGCCTTGCTTCTCCTAACCATTGCTGACAGGCAGGGTTGTAATAAGGGCTACATGGGCCTGGGGCTGTAAATGTACAATGGCTTATATTGAGAAGGAGAGAATCTGTGACCAGTGCTGTGTGGGTGTGACCAGTGCTGTGGGTGTGGCCAGTGCTGTGTAGGTGTGTCCATTGCTGTGTAGGTGTGGCCAGTGCTGTGTGGGTGTGGCCACCCCCTACACTCTCATCCCCACTGTCTCCCTAAATACATAAAAAGAGAAAAGTTGCAGAATTTTGTGGAAAAAAAAAAATAGAAATACCATTTTAATAGTTAAGACTTATGGCTGACTATTTGATGCAGCTCTTCACCGTCATGCTGCCGTGATGATAGGCCTATTTTTATGTGGAGGCCTTGGCTCCATCAGCTCCATTGTTAATCTGGCCCTCCTGCCAGGAGGAGAACACACGCCCCAAGTCCAGCAGCTGGGAAACTCCTTTACAGAGAGGAAAGTCCTGCCTACTCTGTTACCTATGAGCTTGAGGATTCACCTCTGGGGATTAGCAGAGTGGGTCCCACCCAACAAGACCTCCCCTCCTCAACATTTAATTGACTCCTCCTCTCTCATAAATGTGGTGAGGGAAATATTACATAATCATCCAAACACACAGTGCACATATGAAGATCCCTTTATCAAAATAACAGAAGCACACATTGTTTAGATTGCCAGCAATCAAATTACAATTGTGATTAAACCAACTCAGGGATACATAATTTGGCATTTTCGTATTCTAGTCTGCAGAATACTAACTTTAACTAGTGGCAGGTTATGAGAAAACATACCTCTATATAATAACTTAAACCAAAATACTGGCTAATTTTTCTAATCTATAGGAAACAATTACTTAAACTACTGATGTAGACTAGAATAACTATGCACACCTAAACAGCAGGGAGGATTGGTTGTAGGCTTCACTGGTAGATTATTTAATTTGTTTTGTTCAACATGCAACAGTAATTGGGCAACAAGGGTCACTCAAGTATGGTGATCTCCCATGCTGGTCTCCACACAGTATGTTGGACATGGCCTATGGCCAGAGTGGTGTTTCAGGAGTTTGTCACCCAGAAGTGATCAAGCTACAAGTCTGGGGTGCTTTGTACATTATGATGTACTGTATGGCATCACCTTGATGCTCAATGTACTGTATGACATTCAATGGAATGCTGTCTATACATTATGGCAATCACTGGGATGCTGTATGGTGATGATGGGATATAGCCTTTGCTGTATGGTGGTAGCTGTTTGTGCTGTATTGTCACTAGGATGCTCAATTTAATGTGTGCCAGTCCCTGGAATGATTTATGTACTTTATGGTGGTAACCAAGCTGGTGGTGATGAATGAGATGCTCTTTGTACTGTAAGATGTTTACTGGGATCACAAGCAAGACCTATGGGGGCCCAATAGCAAAATTTCCAAAGCCCCCCACCCAGGCAAATTTTGATTGTAAATTACCTAATATATATCTACTTAGCTGACATGCAGGATTAAATAACTTGTAATTAGCATATAGTAAGCATTAAAAACGAAAAAAAAAAATTATATATATATATAAACTGCAAGGATGCAGCACTCCTCAATATGTGCAAATCACTGCAATAAATACCTAAAATCTGGTGCCTTCCAAACAGCTGTACACAAAGTGCAAAGAAGTTGTCATATATCCATGATGGCAGCACTCAGGAAAAAAGACAGACCGCAGGGTGAGTAGCCAACGTTTCAATGCTGTATTGGGTAGTGCATTTTCGTCAGGGTGCAAGACTGACGAAAATGCACTACCCAAGACAGCATTGAAATGTTGGTTACTCACCCTGCGGGTCTGTCTTTTTTCCTGAGTGCCACCATCATGGATATATATATATATATATATATATATATATACATACACACATATATATATGGCAATAAACTTCTACTTATTTAAGTCCTGTAGTGCCGTGTAGTGTTACTTACCCCGGAGGGTGAACACTATTCTATATATATATATATATATATATATATATATATATAGTCTCCCTAATCCTAAATGTTTCTGGAAAACAACATGGTATATAAGAAGGCTATGATTCACTAATAAATCAGTTAATGAAGAGAGGTGGAGGCAGAGACGACTGGGCCAGTGGCAGCAGATGCCCCGCAGTAACACTAAAAGGCCGTCTGGGCCCTGTAGCAGCCCCATTCTCTTTACCTACTGTCTGAGAATTGCTACAAAATTGTGCAGGTGTGTAGGCATATACTGGATGTTGAATCTGTATCCAGGTCTCCAGTAGGATTGTGTTAACAGTCTGGTCTGGAGTTGAATCCTCCACTTGGACAAGTGTGTATCCATCTAACAGGGGTATTCAATATGGGAGCGATAACATCGTTTTTGCGTTAATATCGCACTTTTGACGTCATTATCGCAGGTTTGACTTTTACACCGTATTCAATTTCAAAGACTTGTCGCAGTTTTGAAAAGTCTTTGATAAAAAACGGGGATAACTTTTCACCATTGAATAGGTGTCGAAAAAAAGTGCAGAATTGGGGTTTAGGGGTGCAGGCTTAAAAAAAAATAGCCTGCACCCCTGGGAATGACATTTAAAAAGTTTTTTAAAAAAATAGGGACACCCCAAAAAATTAATTTAAAAATTGGGGTGAAAAAAAAAAAATGGGAAAAAATTGTTTAAGAATAGGGAAATAGGTTCAGTGCTATTCTGCAAGTATGCGGCAGGTGTTTTGAAGAATAGATTTATAACTTTAGGGACATCAAAATATGCTAGTACCCATTTTCATGTACCCCAAATTTGATGGGACCACTTAAAAAACCGAAAAAAATAACTAATAAGTGCTCATCTGCATCACTTCTTCAATGTCGGGAAAAAAAACACCTGCTGCGGCTATTTAAATCCCCGACTTTCAATTAAAGGCTAAAACGGGGGTACCCATAGTGATCCCCCATGTTTTTACAACTTTAGGGGGGTCTTACAATTTTTTTAAGGAAAAATTCGTAACTTTACGCAAATCCAACTTCGGAGTTTCCCGTTTTCGTTAATTTTATATTGGATACGGGTATAAACGGGAGCGCGCCTGATACTTTAACGCAGGTAAAAACTCCGATATGAAACGTTAACTTCAACAGTGAAGTTAACGTTTCATATTGAATACCCCTCTAAGTCATGCAGTTTCATATCAGATAAATAATTTGCTTTAATCATTGTTTCTAAATTAAAAACTGCAGGTAAAATGGAGGGAGGGGTAAGGGTGGCAGGCCAAAATTTGTTATAAAGTCCTTACCTTAAGATGTTATTCAGATTCTATTTCTATAAATGTTGCTGTTCAGGACCTTATTGGGAGATATAATCCAAAATTCATATCAGTAGTCGTTATCCAGTCGCCTACATAAAGCATGAACTACTCAGAGAGTATCAATGTAGGACAAATGTGACCACAAAATGGCTGCCAGTAGCTGGGCATCCTTTATATAGGGCTGTGACCTGCATTGTGACATCACAATGCATGTATGCAACAGCTAGAGATGGCTGTAGCTTGGATCAGCTCTGGGTCCAGATGCCCTGCAGCAGCACTCTGGTGAGAATAGAAAAGTAGGGGCTCAGGAAATGGCACCTACTATAGCTATGCCCTTGGCTGGGATGCTGTTTGTGCTGTATGGCAGGCACAAAGGCGCTCTCTGTATTGTATGGCTGTCAAGGTGGCTGTTTGCTAGCACAACTTATGATTGTTTTGGGGCGCCAAATTTGAATGAGGCCACTCTCAGAATTTTTTCCAGGGCCACTTTAAGTTCCCAATCCGCCCCTGCTCCTATCAACTGTCAGGCTGCTTGATGTCTGTCTGGAGTGTCCAAAGGATGCTCTGGCGTAGCTGCAGCAGCGATCCTCGCTGCAGGGTGGCGTTCTAGGCACCCTGCTAGCCACAAGCAAGTGCTGTGGGGGAGTGACTGTGCCACCAACAGAGCCCTGCACTCTGTACGTCGCACACAACTACTCACGGCCTTGTATACCATTCAATCCAGATGTCCACCTGAGCTAAAGATTATGGCAACCTTCTACTAATGCCTTTGGGGAGTACAGATTTCCATGATACAGTAGTTTATGATAACGCCCATGACAGCCTCTTTTGCCTTCCTGAGGTGTCATTCTTGCTTTGCGTAGGTGTGGTCCCATACGGGAAAAGGTGGCGTGGCCAGGAGTCACAGGGCCTGGCCTTGCATTATACCCTGTTTAAGCATGCCAGCTGAGCAGAGCGCCGTGAAGTGGAACTGCTCAGCCTCCAGACAGTTGGACTGACCCATCAGGCAAGAGATGAGGGTGGGTGTGTGCCATCTCTGTGTAGGCCCCATTGACACGTAGACTCTGGCACTATGTTAGAGTTTACTGCTCCATTTCCCCTGTGATTTGTGCAGCTTCAGTGGAAAGGTAAGTATAGTCTATGGGTGCGGGGTGAGCAGTGTGTGGGCACTCATTATAGATATGCTCCTGAAACCAGTCTAAGCTATCCAGTGCTGGTCAAGTATTTGGGGGGGTGGGGAGCGGGGAGCATGCTGTCTATTTTTTTTTAGTATTTTTGTATTTATTTTTACACAGTGCAATGTTTATGGGAAACAATATGTCTAATAAAAATGATGTCCTTTCTCTACATGATCAGGGAAGCTGAAAGGGGAAAGAGGTGGGAAACGATTACCCGGGCCCGGGCTTGTTGAAGGGCCCAGCTGGGACTCAGGTCAGCTGCTGAGGGGTTACTGTGCATGTGCATAACCTGTTCTGTGCATGTGCAGAAGGGGTCCTGCGTCATCGCATGCAGCATCCCCTAAGCCACAGCCTGATTGACAGTCTGCATCCATTTGGGGGCGGGGATGGGGTGGCCCCGGGTAGTGTTCCTGAAAACAGCTGCGTGTTGCCGCCGTTTACAGGGAGTGCAGAGGCCAGTGTCTGTCTGCATCTTCCGACGCAGATTTACAGATGGCCTTAGTTCTCGCTAAGTGCTCCGATGGCTGTGTCCTTGGATGCACAGAGTCCGGCAGGGTATAATACTCTCTGCTGCTGTTCCACAGATATCAAAAATAGTCAATTGTAACCATGCAGTCCTCTCTCCAATTCCTTAATTAGCGCTATGGCAATTGTCAATATAACTTTACCGCCTCCACCATCAAGGTACCATGTGTAACGCGTTTCTCCGCCTAGTGTGCACCATCAGCGGCTTCCTCAGACACAGTGTCTGCATGGTTACAATTGACTATTTTTGATATCTGTGGAACAGCAGCAGAGAGTATTATACCCAATATGTGGTGAACTAAATGGGATTACAAATGGCTACTTACTATAACATGCATGATCTTGAATACTAACACCACTCCATAAGTGCTTACTAACCGCAATAACCAATCAGAGAAGCTGGAATTGCATGATATATAACTTTTTCATTTCCTGGATTATTTATACTGACTAACTGTCTCTATACAAAAGCCATCCTGCTATTTTGCTTTAGGGATACTAATCAGTTGCAAAAGGAATATTGATAGCTGTTGGCTTTAAACAAACCTTGCCTACTAAACTGCAGAATCTTCAGGTGTTCATTGGGACACATGTTGTTCCTGGTTGCTGCTAATTAGGACCAAGGTCCTCATACATGTTCATTATTGGAATTAAGCACATTGATATATAGATTTTTTATTATTTTTAAGTATGAGAAGATATTATTAATATCATATTATATTTATTTAATTATTTATTGTTGCCGGCATTTTTGTATGTTGATGTATGAATTGGTATTTTTTAATGGGAATAAATTTATTATTTGAATTGCATCTCAATCAATTGAACAGTGCTCTCTGGTAAGGCTATTGGCCTTATAATTTTTGCTCCACATTGTGATTACAAAGGGCACAACACCCTTTTTTGAGAGCGGCAGTTCTATTGTAGCGTATACTGTCACCCACTAGATTAGCGCCCTAAGTTTCTTTTGTTTTACGTTTAATGAGAGCTCAATGTCAGGAAGCTGGATTTAGCTCTCCCGAGGGACCCAGACTCCGCTCCCTGCATGCCCCTGGGACCTCCCAGGTGGCTCCTGTGCATTTATTAATCTGCCATCGGGCATGTGGACTGACAATTTGCCCTGCCGCTCTCTGAGGCCTACTGATCCTGTCCTGTCTGCTGGAGAATCCCGACAACAGTGTCTACCCGGCTCACTTTTGGCCGGACTGCCCCGATGTTGCATCGTGTTTGTCATTTATTCTTAAATTGCAACATCAATACAAAGATCACCTTCTTCAGGATTAAAACCACATTCTACAGTCATGGCCAAAAGTTTTGAGAATGACTCAAGTATTGGTTTTCACAAAGTTTGTTGCTTCAGTGTTTTAGACCTGTGGTATACTGAAGTAAAATTACAAGCATTTCATAGGTGTCAAAGGCTTTTATTGACAAGTACAATAAGTTTATGCAAAGAGTCAATATTTGCAGTGTTGACCCTTCTTTTTCAAGACCTCTGCAATTCGCCCTGGCATGCTGTCCCCGAGCCACTTGGTTATTACTTTTGCCTTATGCCAAGGTGCTCCACCATGCTGGAAAAGGCAATGTTAATCACCAAACTGTTCTTGGATGGTTGGGAGAAATTGCTCTTGGACAGGAGTTAAAGTGGGCCGGAACAGAGCAGAACTGTGTTCCGTCACTTCTATATGGTGACGGAACCAGTTCCGCCTCTTCTGACTGACCTTAGCCCGGCACCGCAGGGAGGCTCCATTTGCCGGGCGCCAGCTGAGATATTGTTACCAGTGGGAGCCCGGCTCCCACCCCGCAGCGCCAGACAGAGGCTGCAGCTCACACCTGAGCTCCGGCTTCCGGATCCCGCAGTGCACTATGGGAGAGACGTCATGACGTCTCTCCCATAGTTCCAAGGAGCGGCCAGTTTGACGGACGCGGACACGGGAGCCGGGCTTAAGGTAAGTATTGTTTTTTGGGGGTTTTATGTGTAAGCGGCTTCCATATTGAGGGCATTTACTCGGGGGCACTACCACTGGGGGCATTTACTTGTGGGTATTACTACTGGGAGCATTTACTCAGGGGCATTACTATTGGGGATACTACTACTGTGGGCATTACTACAGGGGACATTACTATTGGCATTACTACAGGGAGCACTACTACTAGGGGCATTACTTCTACAGGGGGCATTACTACAGGGGGAACCACTCCTGTGGGCACTGCATAAGGGGCACTACCACTACTGGGGGCACTGAATAAGGGACACTCACTGTAGGCACTGCATAAGGGGCACTACCACTACTGGGGGCACTGCATAAGGGGGATTACCACTGTGGGCACTGCATAAGGGGCACTACCACTACTGTGGGAACTGCATAAGGGGCACCACTACTGGGGTCACTGCATAAGGGGCACTACCACTACTGTGGGCACTGAATAAGGGGCATTACCACTACTGGGGGCACTACATAAGGGGCACTACCACTACTGGGGGAACTGCATAAGGGGCATTACCACTACTGGGGACACTGCAAAAGGGGCACTACCACTACTTGGGGAACTGCATAAGGCGCACCACTACTGGGGGCACTGCATAAGGGGCACTACCTCTACTGGGGGAACTGCATAAGGGACATTACCACTACTGTGGGCACTGAATAAGGGGCACTACCATTACTGTGGGCACCGCTACAATAGGCATTGCATAAGGGGCACTACTGCTGTGGGCATTATGTGTAAGGGGCACTACTGCTGTGGACATTGTATAAGGGGCACTGCTACTGTGGGCATTGTGTATTAGGGGCACTACTACTGTGGGCATTGTGCTCCCACCCCGGAACAAGGGGCACAAAAGTGGACATTGTGTAAAAGGGGCACTGTGTGTCATACATGAATAAGGGACACTACTATGTGGTGTAATGCTAATCAGTGGTGAATCAAGATTGTGCTACTGTGTGGCGTAATTTGAATATGAAAATGGGAATACTATTGTGTGACCACGCCCTATTTTTAAAAAGACCATGCCCCTTTTTTGGTCCCTTTTCTTAAAAAAATGGCGGGGGGGTGGGGGTACCACCACTTCTCTAGGACCACCTTAAGCACTGCTCTTGGAGGAAGTTTTGGTACCATTCTTTATTCATGGCTGTGTTCTTAGGCAAAATTGTGAGTGAGCCCACTCCCTTGGCTGAGAAGTAACCCCACACATGAATGGTGTCAGGATGCTTTACTGTTGACATGACACAGGACTGATGGTAGCGCTCACCTTTCCTTCTCTGAACAAGCATTTTTCCAGATGATTCAAACAATATGAAAGGGGATTTATCAGAAAAAATAACTTTACCCCAGTCCTCAGCAGTCCAATCCCTGTACCTTTTGCAGAATATCAGTCTATCCCTGATGTTTTTCCTGGAGAGAAGTGGCTTCTTTGCTGCCCTTCTTGACACCAGGCCATCCTTCAAAAGTCTTCGTCCTGTGACATGCCAACATTCTCAAAACTTTTGGCCATGGCTGTACTATATTTGACTGGTGATCTCCCTACTGACTGGGGCCATTTTGTCATTGTCATCTATCTGCCATATAGGGCAGTAACAATGAAGTCACCATACCTGGGAATTTTAAGCAGGGACTACTATTACTGTCCCTAGTGCACTTTGCTGCTAGCCCACATTGCTGACTTTTGCCTAAAGAGAGAGGAAACCTTGTCAGGCAGCATTCAAGGTACCAAAAGAATCCTACCTGGGACTCCATCATTGCTACCAGTAGGTGACCTTTCTACTAGTACACTGTGCCAGATCCTACTTCAGGTAAATAGAGAGGACTTTATAAAGGGATCCTACATGGTGCAACATCCCAGATACCAAGAGGACCCTTTTGTTGGCAGATTGCACAGCTATTGGTCAGCTGAGCCAGTTCATGTATTCACCAAGCAGGGATTACCAAGAAACCTGGTATAAAATACAAAGTTACTAGGATTATGGCTGTTTGGAGATTTGTATCAAGATCTCTATTATCACAGAATTAATCTACTAGCATAGTAAACTTGGTTACATTTTAGAATAGCTACAATATGTATCTCATTGTCTTCATATAGTTAGATTTCACAGACTTCTAATGCAGGCACAAATAGCTCCATTGGTAAGGTGTCTGACTGCAAAGTGCAAGGTGACAGGTTTGAGTCCCAGATATGACAGTATTTTTAATTAAGGAGTATATGAAGTAGCATCATATAGTTAGTATTCACATATTTATAATGCAGGAGCAAATGGCTCTATTGCTAAAGTGTCTGACTGCATAATGTGAGGTGATGGGTTTGAGTCCCATATATGACAGTATTTCAAAATGTGTTAAATTAAGGAGAATATGACTGAAGGTGCTTAGGGTTAGAAGGGGAGGAGATGTGATCAGCTGCAAAGAGGATGCTGGGTCTCACAGAGCAGAAAGATACATGCAAGAATTGTTGGTGGAATGGGGAAGGCATGCTTACCGCATTGTGCTGGCCCTGCACATGGGTATTAGTGTACAGAGCCATAGGATAACTTTTCTCAATGTTATTAATCAGCCTAAAGACAAAGTAATAAGAGAGACTGCAGGAGGAATAGAGAGCATAGCCACTAGGCACCTGATACTTAGTAACAAGCAGTGACAGTATTCTCAATATCAACAACAATCCTGGTATAAAGGGCAAAAATGCAAAATTACAACCACAGCACCAGCTGTGTAAATCCTGAAGGACACCACCTGTACATTGAGACAACTTTTCTCAATTTCATCAACAGCAAGCTGCTTGGAGAATCAAACCTGAGACTCCCACACCACAGTAAATAGAGAATTTGGACACTAGTACACTGAGCCAACTGCCTGCTAAACAACCCAAGCTACTCTTACCAGTTTCATCAATCATCCTGAAACAACAGTTGTAGTATTAAAAATAAATCTACAAGGGGAATTGAACCTGGACCTTCCCATCACTAAAGCATTAAGCTACTAACCCTGTGACCCAACACAGGGGTACATAAAGGGGCTGATCCTGATTTATGAGTCGGATGCAGCTGTAACGTTAATGTCTTTTGCTTTAGGTCGTATCTGCATCTTTATGCTAATGCTGGTTTATAGCCACCCAAATGTGTAAAGGGCTGGTGGCCAGATCAAGACCAGGTGAAATGGAGACTTGAAGCCAGTAAGCCACAGAATCTGTGTAATTCATGTTCCCCTCATTAAAGGGATGAGGTGGCAATCCTAACTGTGACGCTCACTTTTGAGTGGCTGCAGTCGTAACCGTTGTAAGCACCCTCAGCACCTGAACAGGACCCATGCTACATGCAGATTCTCCATCAAAGTATGGTCTCCAATGTACGTCGGGCGGGATAGCAGATGTGCTGCCCTGCAGCAGCACACTTATAAGAATTAAAAGTTGGCCATCAGGCTCAGGAAGTGAGTGCCTGCTAGCTAGCAGCGTAACTGGGTACAAGGGGAGTGCTGGGCTCCGGAGGCAGCCCCGTAGCAGCTGCACCCCTTGCATCTATAACTATGCCCTTGCCTGGGACCGGATCTGAGCTACTGGCTGCTGACTTTTTGGATTCAGCTAAGCGTCTATTCACTTTTTATAATATACGTTTAATGTGGTTACACTACTGTACATGCAAAATTAGCCAGTATTTACCATTTTTGCAAACATAATACATGTATTTGCACTAAGAATGTGCAGGCTCGGATTAGTTCGGATTTTCCCGGCAAGTTTAGATTTTTTCCCCGCCAAAAATTGGGTCTCAGAAAGAGTCAAAACCTCATCTTTCATGGACAAATATCATCATTCCTACAAAACCGGACGAGCTGTCGATCAACATCGACAGCCGCCTCGTTTTGCTGCGAGCTGCGGAGCGAGTGAAGGTCTCACCCAATCTCTGGGGCTTGCACACGCTGCGCGTGTGCACTGAGCCACCATCGATCCTCTTGTGGGCGGGTCTTAATCAGGCCCTAGATGTTTGGCACCACATTGTGCAAGCTGTGAACAAACTACAGGGGGTATATTTACTAAAGTGCAGGTTTTTAGAAGTGGAGTTGTTGGCCTTAGCAACCAATCAGATTCTAGCTTTTATCTTCTAGAAGGTGCTAGATAAATGAGAAGTAGAATTTGATTGGTTGCTATGGGCAACAGCACTTCTAAAAACCTGCACTTTAGTAAAAATACCCCCAGGAGTTGTTTCTGCTAAGTCTTTACTGTTGTCTTTATTTATCTAATTCATTTACCCTTACTTAATGGTGCAAGACCCAGCTCCAGCTAATGTGAGAGGAATACCAATACCACTGACAGTTATGCTGCATACACACAGAACAACTTGAACAACCATAGATATTGTTGATAGATTTCCCAACTTTCTGTAGTGCAGGTGAAACGATTTTGGTTGTACACACTGATAGCTTAATTGAAATATCTATCATAGATATCTATCTTTTAAAGGCAAATCTTTACAAAATTGTCTAAGTTGGCCTGCATGCATGAAAGACCATAGATATCGTTATCGTTCAAGCGGGAACGCGCATCATTGGTCGTTGTCAGGATGGTGACTGCAAAAAAGATACTGGCCCTGATTCAGAGCCGGACGCTCTGACAGAGTGCTCGCTCTGAATCAGGGCCGTCCCTCCTACTTTTTGGAGCGGCCTCCTGGCCGCTCGCATAGCTGTGGGTGACCACCCACAGCTATAGCGAGCGGCCAAAATGATGGTCGCGATGGTCAAGACCATTGCGACCATCGGGCTTGCGAAGAGACCCTGCGGTAGGGTCTCGCTGCCGCAAGCCCTGGAGTGCTTTTGGCTCTATCAGAGCCAAAAGCACTTCCACTGACATCACTAGTGATGTCAGTGGGGTCGGCCCCAAACGGTAGGCGTTCCCATGGGAACGCCTTCGTCTGGGCAGCCACGCCCCCGGCACGCCCACCAAAGGGGGCGTGCTGTCACTCACCATTGACAACACGCCCCCTTTGGTGCGAGACCCTTAACGACGGCTTGGCCGTCATTATTCGGGTCATGCGCACTTGGGCAACATCGACCCGCTTATGAGCGCTCAGCGCTCGCGAGCGGGTCTGAATTAGGCCCACTGTTCAAATAGCTCATAAAAGTTGTACCATGTGTACGCACCATTAGGCTTTGGGAGGAACCCGCTAAAAACAAGACATATGTAAAAAAAAAAAAAAAAAAGGGAAAGGTAGCGCTGATAGACAAAATAAATAAAAGCTATTTATTATATCAGTGTGCAGTAGAAACAGTAAAAACAATGTATCAATTCAATACGTATAAGAATGTAAGAATAATTGATAAATAAACAAACTGCTAGTCTGATCAGACAAAAAAGTCTTCCCAGTATGGGCCTGATTCAGAGTTGGGAATAGAGAGAGATATCTCTCTCAACTGATCATCTTGGTGAAACCATGCTGCACTGCAGGAGGGGCAGATTTAAAATGTGCAGAGAGATTTAGATTTGGGAGGGAGGTGTCCAAACTGACATCTAAATTGTAGAGTAATAATAAAGCTGTGCAGTATTTGTGGGCTACATGCAAAAGCAGCCAGTATTTACCACACATGCAAAAAAAAGTATGTATTACACCCCTTGCATTACATCATGGTTTGTTCAGGTTCACAGTTGAGAGAAATATTTCACTCTATTTTCAAGTCTGAATTAGGCCCTATGTCAATTAGTATCGCTCTGGGATAAGTCCCTCCAGATAGTGAGTGGAAATAAAAACAAATCTTCGTAGATAGACAATCTCACCTACTTCAAATCCGATATATGCAGCAATGTTGGGACATTGTGCCTCGGTAATAAACTGCACAGATAGTACGGTGGAGCTGATTAAAATGCCACTGCAGGGGGTGGTGCAATGCGCAGTCCCGTGGACTGCACAACCGCCATAGCCGGGGAGGGTTCTGGCGGCTCCCTCAGCCGCTAATAGTGCGCGATGTAGCCCATAGGCTACAGCAGCTAACGCCATGTTCAGATGGTGTTATTTCCCAGGGCCAATATCTGGAATGCATTGCATTCCGGATATTGGTACATTTGGCAGCATTTGGCAGCATCTCCATGGCAGCAGCCATGGAGGGATCACAGCTGGTATCGGAGATACCTACTGTGGTCCCTCCTTAATACATCCGGGGGATACTTAGTATTTGAGGTGAACCCCTGAAAAATGTGTTTTCGGGGATTTTACCTCAAATAAATTTTGATAAATGGGCGTCTAAATGACAAACTGGGGAGACTTTATTGTCTGATCAGACTAGCAGCTTGTTTATTTATCAATTATTATTGTTACATTCTTATACATATTGAATTGATACATTGTTTTTTACTGTTTCTACTGCACACTGTGATATAATAAATTGCTTTTATTTATTTTGTCTATAAGCGCTACCAGGGGCGCCGAGAGGGGGGGGAGCGGGTACAGATTACCCGGGCCCGGGCTTCCTGAGGGGCCCGGATCCGGCGCCGCCCCCCCTCGCTCACAGCAGCCCAGCACACAACGTGTGCTGAGCTGCAGTTGGAAACTGCTCGTGGCTGCTGAGCAGCAGCCACAGCAATCTCCGTATGCCTGTGCGGGGGAGCGATCACACTGATCGCGCCCCCCCCTGGCTTTGCACCGGGCTGAGGGGGCTCAGGGGGCTCAGAGCGCTCCCCTCCCCGGCGTGAAGCGGCGCTGCAAATCTTTTTTATTTTATTTTTTTCAGCAAGGGGGCGTGGCCACACCCCCTATTACCGGAGCCCGCCTTGGGTCTTGGCGGCCATGAGCGCTATCTCCTGTTTTTTTTATTTACCTTTACAAGTAAGACCCGATTATAAACACAATTGTACATTCACCTCTATTACCAAAATCAAAATGAACAGTAACAAAAAAGGAATAACAGAGCCTTATTACTACCTGTATTCATATCATGGAGATAGGGGACCTGCATCTGAGTTGTAAACAGCATGCTAATGCAAATATATGTACGTCTTAATGCATGTGCATCGCACCGCCCTACTTTTTCCGTCCACCAGTGCAGCCGTCATTACTAGTATCAGCTCTTACACCTAGCCCATGCTAAGTGCAAGAGATATGAGGGAAATAGGCATTCCTCGGCATGTGTATATGAATGTGGTGCACAGTTCTCTTCTGGGCATATGCCCAGTTGCCACCCGAAAATCCCTATTTCATAGACGGAAAGAAATGTCCGAGACCCTACCAATCGCCCGGAGATACGCAAGCATGTGTAAGTTTGCTGCGCTACATGAGTAGTTGATAAAACTCCTTAGACGCGGCTACAGTCAGACCTGAGTGTGCTAAGAATCGCGCCCAGTGGATGAACCTTATACTGTATTTGTACAAAGACTCCTAAACACCTAGGACTTCATTTAGGAATCACACTGAACGAGCGCAGCAAAACGCTTATGTCCACCCAGTACACACCTTCTCTATGCTATAAGAAGATAACTAGAAGTGCATCTGGGTTTGCAAAGCATCTCAAGAGCAAAATTTTTAAAACTGGAATCGTAACATGCGCAAATCGCGATAGTATACAGTAGCCTATAATTGCAAATTTTCCTGCACACTGCTCTGGGGTGCTAGCGAAAATAAGGGATGTTACTGGGCTCAAATTGTTTTCACCTGACCGTGCCAACAAGCAAAGTGAGAAATGTTCCCCTATCCTATGTATGCCCTGACTACCTCCTTTATATCTCATTTAGTAGTCTCTCTCTCTCTGCAAATTGCTTACTTAGCCAGGAATGCCCTCACTCTGACCGACTCCTCCCATTGGTCAAAGCATGCTCTGGCTCCACAACCCCATGTGTTTGGGTAGAAATCTATGTGTAGCTATGCAAGCTGAGGGGCACAGCACATCAAGGAGGACTTTGAGTTGGACCATTGACCATTGTGCGGGTCAGAAATGAGGCCCAATATGTGCATGATATGACACAGTCATTTTCTACAATTTTGGAAAGGCGCTTTTAAGCAGGCAGTCAGGGATGATCGACACCTTTAATAATATGCAACTTTTTCTCCATTTAAAAGCATGATAATTAGTTTTCTGAGATAATTAGTTGCGTAATGACCTAGTTCTTTTTTTTCTTTTGAGATCTTTCTCTGAATACTCTGCAGGCTTTTCTTGTATCTGGGAATAACCAGACTAATCAGGACACTCGTTTAGAAAATCTATATTTGTTATTCCCAAAATGAGAACTAGAAACTGATTACCATTTCACAGCTGACGGAAATTTTGCAGTATTGTTTCTCATCAATAGCATACATCAAAGAAAATAGGTTATCGCTGCAACAACTAATACCCCTTTTACACCACAGCTAAAACCCAGGTCATTGCCGGGTTAACCCGGGTTGCTGCTAGGTGGAAAATGGAAATAAAAAGAAAATAAACAACATGATTATATGAAGAGGAATTAAAACCCCTATTCCTGTGATAAAGAATAGCTGGCTTTTACCCTATCTGTGGGATTTTGGCAACAATTGTATCAGTACCTGACAGTGGATAGTGTAATAGATACTGTTACTGTTACTAAATGTAACAAAACCATGTAGTGGAATCTCATAAGTAAACTGTGATATTATCACTCAGGACTGCTCATTTTCTTCATGATCAAAAATACACAGCTCAGAGAACCGTACCACATATCTATAAATAAGGACAGCGCACAGCCTTGTTTTTAATCTTTATTTCCTTCACATTATTTTTTGTTATTTATCACTCTATACCTTTATAATATCTACTCATTTTATATTTCGCTTGATGTGACCCTATTTAAGGGCATGCGATAATGCTATACAAATACTGGTAAAGAGAGAGCAATAAGTAGCACCCATAGTTTGATTTAGAAGGTCTTTGTTTTTAAAGTATACTTAATAAAGATTTGATTGTATTATTCTACATGAGGGAATGAGTGGACCCAATTTTAAACTGATTCTCTTTTTCTCTGCATCAATTGTATAGGTGGAAAAGGGGCCAGGGTTGGATTCCCGGGTCGAGTGACCCAGCAATCCAACCTGAGTAGCTTGCAGGGCTGAACACGGGAACTACCCGTGTAACCCTGCAGTGTAAACAGGCAACCCTGGTCGTCCGACCCGGGACCCGTTTAGAAGCATGGAGAGTTCTGTATTTCCCGGCACTTGGAGATGAGGTCATCTCCAAGCGCCAGCAGTAGAGTTCCATTCCACCCATGTGCTGTGTGAACGGCGCTGACCCAGAAATACCCAGGTCGGCGCTGCGGTCTGAAGGGAGTCTGTCAAGTTTGGAACCATGGGGTCGATTCAGACCCAGACGCTAAGCTGCGCTCTCTCGCAGCCAATAGGGGCCGGGTATGCAAATTCCGCGATCACACTGTCTGGTGTAAGGATGCCCTCTATGTCTTAGAGAGCGATGGCAAAGTGAACGCATGGCAGTATAAAGATGCCCACTTTTCTCTCTTAAAACATGTCATCTCCAAGAAGTGTATGATTAATCAGGACCATCGAGAGCCATCGGAGCTACACGCAGCGCTTGAGGTAGACCCTACCCCGCCACAAGCACTGCGACACTACAGGCTGAAATACAACCAAGTGACGTGTATAATGACGCATCTTAATTATGCACACCCATAAACCTCCGTTTTGACGCCGACACGCCTACGTTCGCAGCACCACTCCCCTGTTCACAAGCACCTTCCCCTGTTACCACCCACAAACGGCGCTGTCACTCAAAGTAGCATCCAGTCTGTGTACTACGAGCGCACGATTCCCAGACGCAGTGATTGGTTCGCGCATGCGTATTTTGACGCATGTGCAGACGTGCGATAATCGCCCATAGCGTGCATCCGCGGCTTAGCAACCGGGCCTGAATCGATCCCCATGTTCCAAATATCAAGTCAGACCCGGGACTTTAGTGTAAATGGGTTATTATTTGCCTGCCACAATATATCAGAGATGATCAAAATATATCAATATTTTAAATCATTGTAAAACAAACACACACACACACACACACACACACAGCTACTTCAACCACAAAAAAAAATGCCAGACACGAATACAAATTATTACAAGTTTTTATACACACGTATGTATGTATGAATTATAGTGATTTCTGGAACTACAATACCCATACGGATAACTAGTCATCCAGGAAGTTACCATCCAGAGTGTAAAATATTGTCAACATTTATTTTATTTCTGGAAACTGTATGCAAATTGTATGCAAAATCACAAACATATTGGTAACGTAAGCTTGTGACAATAAACACATCACATTACTTCTTGAACAAAATACAGTACCAGTGAATAACACACTTAAAAGATAGTTATGACACTATAAACAGACCGGCAATCCGTTCAAATAGTATTTAGAACCAGAAAATAATGAATATTTTCTAATAAAAAGCTAACACAATATAAGAGTTCCATATAAATATATATTATTCAAGTAGAACAGATTCCACTTTTTCCTGTGAAATTGTGGATTCGATTTCTCCAAAAAGCTCTGGCGTTTCCACTACTACGTCAGAATCTTTCTGGGTATTATCAGTCATACTGTTACAGTAGTTTTGTGAAGTCTTTTCCAACGAAGTACCACATTTTTGGTATCTGCTCACCTTGTGTGGCTTTGTTTTGTGTGTATATATGTGTTCCAGCAACTGGCTCCTTCGTACGAATCTATGTCCGCACACCGTGCAACTGAACTTTCTCTTTCGCAAGAATGAAAAATTTAACTCGATGGGATCGGTGTCTTTTGCCAAAAAAGATAGTTGGTTGAGTTGGAACTGTTCTGCCTGGTTTGAGTTTTGAAGGGGCTCCTCAATTCTGTTTAGGAGATAGCCCCCAACCCGGCAGCTCTCTGTATTTTCTAAGTTTTCAAGAATAGGGCGGACTTCACCGAGATCGTCACTTTCTAGGATGGATGAGGGGACCCCAAATGGAAGAGCCTGAGATACATGGATATGCAAGTGGTCTCTCAACGTGACCCGTGATTCAAAATGTTCACCACAATAGTGGCACGAGTATGCTCTGCTGCCCGTTTTAATGAAGGTTGACTCTATCTCTTCTGGCGGTGGCAGGGATTGGTCTGGAGATCTATCTGGGTCACAAGTCTCCTGCTTTATAGATCTTGCAGTCTTCTGAATGTCTTCTAATGATTTAACTGTGGAGTCAACCTGACCTTGAAAATGTGAGCTGCGCTGCTCTGAACCTACTCCCTCAAGTCCAATGGCGAGAGACAACTGTAATTGAGGGTGCTCGCCCTGTGGAGGTGGCCTCGTTGCACTTGGTTGGTTGTTTCTCAGAGTAATGTTCTCCTTAGATGCTTTTTGGGAGGTTGAGATCTGAATCCCATATAAATTGGAGGATTGCACAGTTTCTGACGGTAATGCTGGAGTCGGTTCACTGGGGGGTGTTGTCAGGAGATTAGCATGAAGAAATTTAACTCCTTCCTCCAATCGGAAATGGTCGACACTTTGTTTGGGGTTCTTCCCCGTGTACATGACATGTAAAAGGTAGCTAAAGATATCTGGCTGGATGTCTGTCGGCTGTATCTTAATGCATTCGCTGTGAGAGGAAACAAAAGAAATATAATGGCAACAGAAAATATTATAACATTTCTTCCAATAAACAAATAGCGATGCAAGAGCAAGGCGAGAAAAAAAAATAATAAAAGCTGATGCTCATTTTCTCTGTATACTTAAGGGCTAATCCCAAGTTGAACTCTGCTGCGACTGGGTTAGCGCCTTTTGCGTCTACCGTGTCTGCGACTGTGTTCTAAAGCTAGTATCAGCTTTTCCTCTGGTGTACAACTGTGCGTCTGAATGTGCAAGCGCTGGAATGCTCATTTTTAGCAGGTGCAGTCGCAGCTATCGGAAGCACCATCGGGACTTGCACCAGCCCCATGCTAGGTGCGGAATCTCCATCAGAGTATGGCCTCCAGTGTATGCGATTAGGCGTCTGAGTTCGAAGCCACTCCTGCAATACGCCCATAGCACACAATAGTTTTGTGCATCTCTGTAGCCAACACCAGTCAACACACAGGAACGCTCAATACATTCCATAGACACTGCGGCTCAATGGGCTCTGCGCAGACACATTAGGACACATGCACCATGTGACTTTTCCGAGATTTAGATGAATGCACAGTCGCAACAATATCACCAAATTCGGCATTGCGTCCAACTCAGGATTAGCCCTTAATCAGTAAGGGACTAATCTTTTTAAAAATTAGATAAAAACATACAAAAAAAATAGCTCATAGTGCAGTAATTCGTGTAATAATTAAATTATTACTATGTATTTAAGTATTATAAAACAGTGATTTTTGTTTTTCACAAATTAAAAAACTCACATAAGCATATTGGGCCTGATTCATCACGGATCGCAACTGCAACAGCGTACGCAGATCGGTCGATGGTTTGTACTGTGCATGCGTATTACCGCACTACGCCAGCCAGTAAAGCGATCGCACTGCGAGCTCGTATGCAGATACAAAGCCATCACAGAGTGAGTGACAGGACATCAGTGTTTGGGGGTGGTGACAGGGGAGTGGTCGGAGAAACACAGACATGCCTGTCCATTTAAACGCTGTTTCCTAGGCGTGCATAAATTAGCCACTGCGACGGCATTCGCAGCTTGAGTACTCACTGCGTGCGACAAAAGTTGCAATCAGACCTGCTGTAATTCTGCACGAGGGTCTGATGTTACTCGATGTTACCGATGTATACGCAGGATTGTGAGGTCTTACGGATGTGTGAAAGCGGTAGTGGGTGTCTCTATGCCGGGTGAGCAGTTGCAGACATTAGCATATTTTCGCAGCAGAACTGCGTGATCGCAATAGCGATCCATAGCAAATCAGGCCCCTAGTACATAAAGCCTATCTAAAACTCCACTCATCAAGATACTGTACTGTATAGTGTACTGAGAGAGTGAGTCTGTGCTGCACGTTCCACCCAAACATAAGAATCAGGAGTCAGTGTAAGCATTGTATGGTAAGTAACCCTACGCATTTTGCCAACAATTTATAGTATATTTCTAGCTTCCTTCTGTACTTTCATTTTTATTGCCATGTGAAACAATACAAATCCTCAGTTATATCCAGAAAGTAGCTTTGTGTTGTATCCCAGGGAAACAGAAATTAATAGATTTGCCTGATGATATAAAGACATAGATAACAAGGAGGGAAGGCAACTAAGAAAAAACTCACAGAAAATGTGAATGATAAAGAAATCTTAGTACCTGGACTGATGAATGAAGATCATCTTGAAATAGTTTGAGAAGGCAGCGAGAACAGCTCTGTGTGCTTTAAAATACACGTCCCCGATCGCTACTGTACAGTCACAGAGGAAGCCAAACTCCCGCTGCATATTCAGCTGCTGGAGCAGCACCAGGCTGTGACTAGACTGGTCCATGTTGTCAAATATTATAAAGAAACAATCCAGACCCTTGTCCAATTACATAAAGGTATGGGATCTTTTACTTAGAAATCCGGGATCTAGACAGGAATCAGAAAGAAAAATTGTAACAAATGGGTGCTTGCCAGTGCTAATAAACACACAGCCAGGATCTCCATGTGCCTTATAGTCACTGAGAGGACAGCAAAGTACACAAAGTAATGATGCAGACAATGTCGGGGACATTTTTACACTGTGAATTAAGAGTAGAGTGAGGAAATCTTCCTATGTCTGCGCACATACTGTATGTCACCCTACAGCACATCCTTTTGCCATAGAACAAAATGACTAATTTTAGCTGGATTTACACCTCATAACAGTGTAAATATATGCATTTCCATAATGTACATGCATACATATCATATCTTAGACTTGTAGCCCCTTACACCTGGAGAGGCAAAGCGGGGGGGGGGGGGGGCAAGTGTAAGGGGCTGTAGACATCAGTGTAAAACACCCACTGTAGATGCATCCCAAAGAGACTAAGGGCTATATTTACTACATTGCAGGTTTTTAGAAGTGCCCATTGCAACCAGATTCTGCCTATTATCTTCTAAGAGGAATCGGTATGTGGGGTGGCTTAGCCTACAAAAAAGGGAGGGTTAGGGGGAGAAGGGATACCAACCATCGGATTGCCGTTGTGGTATTTTGACAGACGGCATCCCAATGGTTGGTATCCCTTCTCCCCCTAACCCTCCCTTTGACAATATTGTCAAAGTATGTGTATTTGATTACATCTTATAAGATAAGGGCAAATTTTGATATTATTAGCATCAAGAAGAATATTTTCTCATGTATACCACATTTCATTACATTATCTTGTGTAAGAATAAGGTGATGCAACATTCACATTTATTACTAACGCTCAAATTTTTAAGTTTTCTTTAGATGCAAAAAACACGTAAAACTTTAAATGAAGCCCTTTATATGAATCAAAACACTAAACTGCATCAAACACCAATAGGAAAAGAAATTTTAGTGATGACTGACCTCATCTACCTATCTGAAGCCATAATTTAACCATAATGTGCGCAAATAAATATTACTGCGAGGACCTATAGCTTTCTTATAGTCTAAGTTTTAAAGCTAGATACACAACAAAAAGATTTATCTGCAGATCGGGATACATTCAATATCACGGCAGATGGGATTCCGGAGGTCAGAATTCCGGCGCCGGCATCCCAAACACGAAGGTAAGTAGTGGAGTTAGGTGGAAGGTTAGGCACTAAGGGGGGAGGGTTAGGTTTAGGGTGCGGGGAGGTTAGGTTTAGGCACATGGGGGGGAGGTTAGGGTCAGGCAGTGAGGAGGGAGGGTTAGGGTAGGGTAGGGAGAGTGGCATCCTGTTGGGATGCCGGCGTCGGGATTTTGAACGCCGATATTTCGTACCCATCCCCTGCAGATCGAGTGATCTGCAGATATATCTGCAGATGATGGTTGTTAATACAAACTGAACAACCATCACCCCCCTGCGGCCTCTTCTGCAAGTGTACGGCGGTCAGTCGACCGCCCGTACACACAGCACTATGGACAGATATATCTGCTCGGCTATGCAGCACAGTCGATGCGATTTGTCTGTGAATGACGTCGTTCACAGACATATTGCTTCTACACAGTGGCCAACGGGCACACCATATATAGGCAGATTAGTTAATCGACCGATGTATCTGCAAGTCTGTACCCAGCTTAAGTTGAATGCACAATTCTGGCTTTAACCAAAACAGAGCACTTTCAACCCCTAAGCTGTACACACGACTGACATTTGCTAACGCTGAGCTGTTAACCTTAGGAGATGGGCAAGTACAGCCTGCACAATGGTTTGAGTTAGATGCTGGCAGCCACTGTTGTAAGTTTACTACAAATGGAGAAAAAAAAAAAACTGTCATTGCCTAATATTAAAAAGCATGTTAACATCACCTCACTGTGGGCCTGATTCAGAGCCGGACGCTCTGAAAGAGCGCTCGCTCTGAATCAGGGCGTTTTTTTTTTTTTTTGTGCGACCTCCTGGCCGCTCGCATAGCTGCGAGCGGCCAGGTGATGGTTGCGATACCCTTACGGTAGAGTCTCATGGCCGCAAGCCCCAGTGGATTTCCTGCTCTAATAGAGCAGGAAGTCCACCTACTGACATCCTGCTTCCAAACGGGGCGCGCTGTCGATTACCATTGACAGCTGCCCCTTTTGAATACGAGCGTCGGCGTGAGTGCTTTTTGCGCTCGCTCCGGGGCTCGCTCGTGCCCACTGCCCCATCATCGACCCGCTTGCGAGCGTGTCTGAATCAGGCCCTATGTGTGCTCAATCCATTTGTCTGCGATGATCTCTAGGGTGCGAGTTATCGCAATGATGGCAGCCCGAACTTGCACAAAAGTGCTTGTAGCCCCATGGGCTCCGAGCAAAATTATGTGAATGAGATGATGTGGAGTTGGCAGCGTTTTAACGCCGTGGCAATGGCAATTCACATCCTTTGCGGCTAATTGGATTGACCCCCTATGTTGGAAAAATCAATCAATGGCTTGGTGTTGTGGAGGTACTGAGTACTTACACCTATTTTTTTTCTAATTTTTAGTTCGTACAACTAGTTCCAGAAACATGAAGAAATCAGTGTAATCTATTCAGAAACAAATAAAATAAGTATCTGTGCACTTATCCAGTGTGAAAACTACTATTAATCTTGTATCAACTTGTAACTTTGGGTGAGTAATGACACCTACTTTCATAGGGAAAAAAAGAATTGACTGTAAATAAATTACAAGCACTGAGGGATATATTTACTAGATGAAGTGGAGATGTTGCCCATAGCAGTCAATCAGATTCTACTTAACATTCGTATAGCTCCTTCAAAAAGATAATTGCTAGAATCTGGTTACTATAGGCAACATCTCCACTTTATAAACCCGCTCTTTAGTAAATATACCCGAGTGTCAATAAATTACAAGCACTGACTGTAAATAAATAGATTTAGGAAACAGCCATCAATAGAGGGACTTGATATGGAAGTACCCTCAGTCTTCTTACTGAGATAGTGCCAGTGCTTTGGTAGTACTTAGGGCCTGATTCAGAGGCACACGCTATTTGCGTGTGCTCGCTCTGAATCAGGGCGTCCCTATTTTTTTTTACTGGCCTTCAGGCCGCTCGCACAGCTGTGGGTGACCACCCACAGCGTGTGCATGCGGCCTGGCGATGGTCGCGACCATTGGGCTTGCGAGACCCTGTGGTAGGGTCTCAGGTGTCGCAAGCCCAAGTCTAATAGACCAGGAAGTCCACTACTGACATCTCCAGTGATGTCAGTAGGGCCTCACACAACGGCAGGCGTTCCTTCGGGGACGCCTCCGTTTGTGCAGCCACCCCCCTCCCCGCCTACAAAACGGGGCGAGCTATCGATCGATCAACATCGACAGCCGCCCCGTCTTGTAGCAAGCGCCGGAGCAAGTGATTTCTCTCTCGCTCCGGGGCTCGCGCCGCGCATGCGCAATGGCCCACCATCGACCCGCTTGCGAGCATGAATCAGGCCCCTATTTAGATGTTTACTTGTGCAAAATTGCTATAAGCAATATACTGCATTGCTTTTATCATTTTATTTTCACACTTCTAAATCCTAATTCAGACTCAGAAAGTCTTAAGGGTCAATCCAATTCCAAGTGAAGGGTGCGAGTTGCCATTGCAACGGCAATCAAACAACGGCAGCTGCATCGCATTTCGCACCTCTCGCAGCCCGTTCCGAAACCGAATTCGCATAATTTTGCTCAGAGCCCTATGGGGCTGTGAGCACTTTTATGCGAATTTGGGCTGCCATCAAGTGCGCCCGTTGTTCCGCGAGCACATCGCATGGAATTGGATTGACCCCATTTTTAATTTTGTATATTTGATTACATTTCTAACACCCCAACCATAAGCATTTGCAGACCACGAAGGGGTCGGAGTTAACACAAAAGTGTGTGGTGTTTTTACCAAAAGTAGACATTTATGAATGAACCGTGGCAGAGCTAGTTTTGTACCAGTTTGTACCAATTTTGAACGTCTGAAGGCGAGATTCATATATCCGCAATGCTCCAATTTAACATCGCACATTGGGTTGTATGGGCTGATAATCCAAGCTGGTTTTTTGCTTGCCCCCAAGAAACAAGTGCAATTCTGAATCAGCCCTTACTCTGCAAATTAGCTGCGATATGGGTTAACCATGCAGCATAACCTTGCTCAGTTTTGATACACCCCTTAGAGGTGCGAACAGAAACAAGTGAGGTGTTCCCTCCAGTAAATTCCATTGGGGTCAACCAAATTAACCGTAGGGATGGATATCAGAAGCCCAATATCAAATGATGGCTGGGCTTCCACCATTGGAACTTTCGATGTGATGGTAACTATCACATCAAAAGAATTTGATAGATAAAACTATTTAAATGACTAGTGGCAGGGGGCGGAGCCTCACTGCACCCAAATTCACGTTACTGTGGGGGCGTGCCCAGTTGCCCCCTAATACTGAATAGATGCCGTGCGCATGGGCACAGCCTCTATTCTCCCACTGCTAATGCAGAGCAGTGTTATGTGCTTTACCCACGCAGCCAGCCACTGGCAAGATGCATCCGATGGCAGGCTACCATCGAATTCCCGGTATTCGATGGAAAAGGTACTTCCATCGAATCGGAAACATCAATGGTTACTAACCATCGGTTTCCAATGTCCATCCCTAATTACTTGTGAAGGGGGGGCGAGTCTCTGTTGCAACAGCGTACACTGGCAACAGCACCCAAACTCGCTCTACTTGCGGCCCCTTCTCGCGCCGGACACGCACATTTTTGTACAAAGCCCTACAGGCTGCAAGTCAGGTAGTGGCGTAAGTGCAGCATACAGCTAAACTTACTCGCACCGTGAAGGGACTCGTGGGTAATTGGATTGACCCGGCGCGAGGTTCCCGCTCTGAAACTCGTACCAACTTGAAATCTGCGCCTAAATGGTCATGTCAACATGACGTACGATTACAGAAACTGAGCTTCGTGTTGAAACACTTTTTGCTTCTCTATTTTGAAAATACTCTAAAAAAATAGATAAAAACGGATATAATAAAAACTCAGCACAGCCTCCTAGCTACTCATCACAACAAGCATGTCACAGCTATTGTGATACGAGGCTGAACTTCTACACTAGATGTGATCGTGGGAATAATATTATGCCACATTCACACGAGTGGACCCTGCTCCCTACGCAGAGTCTCCCTCACACCCAGCCCCGGAGTCGGACGGATGGCGGCCACCACAGCACAGCAGCCGCTGCCGACCGCCCTGTTGCATCGCTACGACCGAGCGAGACCGACTCCCGAGCCCGTGCCTCACTCAGCAACCCAGCCGGAGGCCCCGCCCCCGCCTCCTTCAGTGCAGCGCGAGACTCGCTGCCGCCCCGCCCCCCGCCTAGGTGGAAAATTCCACAGGAAGCGACCGAGCAACGACTAGTCTCAGCGCTTCTTACCCACAATGCTCCGCTCACCGTGCACAGCAACAAGCGCTCCTCCTCTCACGCAGCAGAGGCTGCAGGGCTGGGGACACCGGCCGAGCGGGCGCCTGCGCTCTGACGTGCACACGCACCAAGCCTGGGCGGAGGGTGGGGGCAGCAGCAGTGTCACATGACTGGCTGTGTGGCGCCAGTAGCAGTGTGTGTGTGGTCGTAGCTGCTCCCAGTGTCCTCTCTGTGCTGTTACTGAGGCGACACAGACGGCCATACTTTACGGTACATACTGCAAGGCAGCCACAGGACACTGTATATTATAGCCGTAAATTAGAGACGAGCAACCTCTGACTCATTAGAACTAGAAGCCCCAGGATGCTGGGATTTGTTGTGGACATACAATAAGTTGGAAGTGTTGTTCCAAACTATCTCTCCCACTACTGATACTATGAGAGAAACATTTTTTTATCTGAATATGATCATGACATGGGAGGGTGTTTGCTACTATAAGCCATTGCTAAACAACAAATATTACAATATTTGTGTTTTATTAAGTTGGCCAGATAAAACTTATTTACATAGCTTAATTGAGCTTAAATTGCATTACAATTTTTGGATACATTCTGTGGGCCTGATGTATTGATAGAATTGATCCAAAAATGTGGAAGTGGTGATACTAAAGGTGGCCATGCATCAGACATCGGATTTTGCGATCTGGCGATGCGATGGGAAGTGCCGGCGTTTCTGGGTGGAAACGCCGACCTCCCACAATCGATGTTCTGCGATCCGTCACCGGATTGCAGACTTTTTCCATGTTAAATATCGGCGATTTGAAGATCGCAATAATTTTTTGGTCGCTATCGTCAAATCGGGCAAACCCAACATGTTGGATTTCTGCGATACCGAATAGCGGCAATCCATCGCTGATGGATGGGCCCCATTACCTGGTGGACCCTCTCCACTGCGCATACGTCGGCTTTTCTATTTTCCTATTTTTTACTGTGCATGTACCAAAATAATATTGATCATAGAGAACATCGTTCTACATTTTTATCAATCTTCTGCATTAAATGCAGACCTGGTGCTCCCACATTGATCCAAAATATCGATTGTGGGGCCGCCGATTGGCGATCCCAGGTCTCATCCTGTATTATTATTCCATGTATAAAAGGCGTTTCTGACTGAGGGCCTGATTCAGACCCGCTTGTAAGCGGCCGCTCGTTCGTTCCGAGCGATGTTTGCACAACTGCGCATGCGTACGGATCGTAATATGCATGCGCGAACCAGTCAGTGTGGCCGAAAATCGTTTGTTCGCTAAATAGCGAATGCCTGCTATTTTGAGTGACAGGAGGAGGCGTATGTGGGTGGTAACAGGGGAAGGTGCTTAAAAACGGGGAGTGGAGATCAGAACGCAGGCGTGCTTAAAGGTCAAAACGGGTGTTTTATGGGTGTGCATAATTAATACAGCAGCGTCATTGACCACGTCACTGGGTTATTTTATAGTCAGAACTGCTCGCAAGATTGTGGTAGGAAAAACCAACCACAAGAATAGCGAGCAGTTCATACGCTGGTCGATGTACTCGATTAATCTAATAAATAGCGGACATGATGTAGGATGCGAGCGGCCAGAGGGCGTAGTTTTCCAAAAAACGACCGCATGTTTTGTACGCTCGTTCAGACCTAGAGGCGTGAACAGACCGCAAAGAGCGAACGGTTCATTTGAATAGCCACCCTTTTTTTCTGAACGAGCGAGCGCAAATAGCGTCCGGCTCTGAATCAGCTGCACTGGGATGCAGTTAAAATGCAGACAGAGGGGATACCGGGCGGCGGTCAGAATGCTGGCACTGGCATCGCGACGCCTGTAAGAATCCCGGCGCCAGCATCCTGACCACCGGAATCCCGAAGGTAAGTAGGAGGGTTAGGGTGTGTGGACTGAGAGGATAGGTTTAGGCACTAAGGGGGGAGGATTAGTATACCGACTGACAAATTGTTGGTATTCTAACCTTATCGGGATTCCGACCGCCGGGATCCCGTTCCCATTCTGCTGCACTTTTCTGGTCAGTGCTGACAAAGGAGAGAAATGTAAAAGGATTCGATTTGCTGAATACAGCGTTTTTCTAGCTAATTGTGAACTGCCGTATTAGAATGAAACTTGCCAGAAAACACAAGTAATGATCCTAATCTTTTAATGTTCGGCATACAAGTTGAAATAAATGTCAAGGTCAAAAATCACTGAAAAATAGAGCTGGTTTGATAGGCCCACTGCCTGCAATTGCAACTATCTGGCTTGCCATAGTGTTAATAAAAAAAAGCCGTAGCACCCCTTCTACTTCTATAATAGGCCCATGCTATTCAGTATCAGAAATTTTACCTCTAGGGTGGGGGAGGTCAAACGTTTCTGTAGTACAGTAGATTACCTGGCATATTTACCTACTCTCTTTTTGCTTGTTCCAATGAAGTCCTTAGGGCAGAGGTTCGCAAACTCTGCCATTACAGTCCAGGGCCCGTATTCAATTAGAAGCAAAAAGTCGAAATCCGCGGAAAAGTATCGCAGATGACGTAATTTCGCCTGGCGGAAACCTATTTCCGTATTCAATTGCAAACACTTTTCGCGTCCGTGGAAAGTCAAAGCAATATAATAGGCGAAAAAGATTTGCCTCTGAATAGGTGGTGAAAAGAAGTGCAAAATCGTTATTTTTGGGTGCAAAGGTGGGGAAACCACTCAGAACCCTTAAAACAGCCCCCCCAAAGGATAACTGCGTAAATAAAAAAACTAAGGAACACCCCAAAAAAGTACTTTCATTTTGGGGGCGAAAAAGTCCACAGTTCTTTAAGTTTTTTAAAGTTTTTTCAAACTTCAGTTTAGCGACTTTAAAACATGCTTGCACCCATTTTCAAGTACCCCAAATTTGACAGGACTACTTTATTTTCACCCAAAAATACTGCTTAATGCCATTCTTCACCACTTGTGCAAAGAAGCTATTTAGAGACTAATGACACAACTTAAGTACCCCAAAAAGCTTTATTAGGGCTATTCGGGGACCTCTACTTTGATCCCAGATGTTAGTGCATCTTTTGGGGGTGTTCTGGCAGGTTTCTCCATTTCTGACAGAACTTTCTGCTTGTTCCAACTTCGCGGGTTGCCATTTTCGCATGTTTTGGAATTGAATACGGTGAATAGCGGGGGCGTGCCCGATAAGTTTCCGCGGCTAAAAGACGCAATGTAGGCGAAAAGTCCAGCATGCGAAAAAGTATCGCGGGTGTAAAACTAATTGAATACGGGCCCAGGTTTGAAGGATATCCATGCTTGAGTCCAGATGGTTAAATCAAATTGACTGAGGTACTAATTAATTCACCTGTGCTTAAGTATGGATAGCCTTAAAATGTGGACTGTTGAGTTTGGAAACCTCTGCTTTAGGGGAAATAAAACTATCATTCAACCAAACTGATTAATCATGCTGAAGACCCAACTCAAAATGGGGTTGAGGACAGTAAGCCTGTCTACTGATAGACGGTCAGCCAATCGGGAGCGGTCTGGGGGAGAGATACATTAATACATCCTATGGAACTTGAAGCTATAAGGGGGCGATTCACTTGTTTTAGATGCCCCCCACTGGGCGTCTAAATGAGTAGGCGCTCGACGGTGCAATTCAATTGTTGCTCTGTTCGGATGCCTAAAGTTGCGGGGGAACACATTTCAGCCACGTTAAGTACTAGTGGGCACCCGAACGGAGAAACCATTGCATTGCTCCGTCAGGCGTCTATTCGTATAGATGCCCAGCAGGCGGTGCGAGAAACATTTGAATTGCAGCCTAAGTTGCTGACATGACAGCTGCAGCCAAGGTACCCACAATGTTACAACTGAAAAACTAGCCAATTGTACAGAAACTGAATGTACAGTAGCTAGTCCCTGCCACCGATCAGAGCACTAGTGGGTGCCAAGTGATCAGTGAAAATCTGGGTACACATTAGACGCACGAGGCGATGAGCGCCATATTGTGCGGCCGTTTGACACCACACAATGTGGTGAACGATTGCATGATATGTCGTTCACCCGCTGCATCCACAAGCATGGTGTCATTCATCAGATTGAGCAGCATGTAGGGTCGATTTATCGATGCTATGAACGACCCCATGGGAGCACACATGGTCCGACATAGAGGGGACAGCCAGGTCGGCACAGTAGGGGGCATGGCATAGGTGGCGCGATCGCGTCACCAGCATTGTAAATCGAGAGCAGGGCTACAATGATGCGATTCAGAAGACATGTCATCAGCAGCAGCTCCAGGCCGTGAGACTTGATTACTCTACTGGGCGACCAGGAGCACCACCCAAGATTGGGGAATCTCCCGGCTATTCCGGAATAGTAGGCAAGTTTGACCTCGTGGTTATGTCCTTGGATGGTAGCTGGTCAGTCTAAATTTATTTATTTAATCTATGTCTATTAATATTCTACTGTCTTTACCAATCTTTTTTGTACCTCAATCTAAATATATTTTCTTATGAGGGAAATTTTTGAAGGGGCCAAGCTCCAATGTTTCTCTCCACAGCGGTTGTATATTTTATGCCACATACTATGCCCTAATTAATTTTGTGAACCATAGTAGTGTCCAGTAGTGCCCTAGATCACAATATACCACGCAGTGCACACATTTCATAGTATGCCACATTGTAGTGCCTCAGTACATACTATTCCACACTAGTGCCCCCAGTTCATACTGTGCAACATTACAGGACACCCAGTTCCCATTAAGTTGCATTACAGTACCCCAGTTCATATTATGCCACATTACAGTCCCCCCCGGTTCATATTATACCACATTAGTGTCTCCCCATTTCATATTATGCCACACTACAGTTCCCACAGTTCATATTATGCAATATTAGTGTTTCCCCATTTCATATTATGGCACACTACAGTTCCCACAGTTCATATTATGCCACATTAGTGTCGTCATCCCCCCCAAATTATTATTTTTTATTTAAAATAAACATTTCTTCAGAGTCCATAGGGGGTCCACAGGGTTGACCTTGGGGTTATAGGTTGGGAAAAAAATCTGGGTACCACGCAGTTAAGCTTGTAGCTCCCAGGATGCACTGGGTCCACTCTCCCTATAATCCCGCCCCCAAGCCAGAGGCACCTCAGTTTACGTAGGTGTCCGGCCGCAGTCGGTGGCTGATTAGCAGCCCCTAAGTTTAATGTAGGAGTTTTACTTTTATTTTTAGAACTCTTCAGAGTGGCAGCATCGGATTGTCCGTTGGACGTCCAAGCTGCCGCTTGCGGTGACCCGCGTGTGTAACATGCAGCCTCCGGTCTCTGGGGACAGACCGGAGGCGCTAGCAGCGGCGGCGGGCTCCCCTTCTGTAGAGGCAAACTCCATGTTACTGCTAGACCACCAGGGACTTGAAGTTTGGCAGCGGGAGCCGGCGTCCCGTGGGGTTAATTTCTAGCCAGGGGAAGCAGCCTTCCCTGTCTAGCGGCTCCTCCCCTCAGCTCAGCGCGCCTTTCCTGTGTGTGGTCTGGCGTCCCTGAACTGCATTCCTCCGCGGGCCACGCTTCCTCTGAGGTCTCCAGGCGGCCATTTTCTCTATGGTGCATCGCAGATCTCCTAGGATAACAGTGAGCCCAGTCCCCCTGCGTACCTGGCCATTTGGGTGAGTGTACACAGCGCTATAGCCTTCCCAGACACTGAATCTGGGCAGTTGAATGTAGCGATATTTGCAGTATATTATATGTAATGTTTATGTATATATATATGTCTGCATTGTATATGACTTATGCTAGTGCTGACTATCTGCTTTTTCTATCACCTGTCAGTGTATATCTATCCCTTTTCTTTACAATCTGCCCTAATACAGATGTACTTAGGGTGGTTCTGAGACCTCACATGTATATACTTGTCAATATTTGTGAGGTTTGTCACATACTGTTGCATGCTGCAAGTTGCCATATTTTAGATGGAATTGTGTGTTGCATACGCTGATAATGGGTCAGGGTTGCCTACCTTTAATATTCTCTTCCCGGGAGAAGCCCGGGTAAGAGAAGCAGCAGGGGGCCGACGGGGGCGGGGCTTGATGATTCGCTTCCCCTCGTGGTGAAATTGCAGCGATTGGGCACAATTTACATAGGGGGCGGGGCCAAATGCTGTGATTCATGCAGAATCACAGTTTAAGCCCCGCCCCCTTCACGGAGACCCGCGATTGCCGCGGGTATTCTCCTAATTCTGCCCACTTCACTAGGAAGTGGGCAGAATGCGGGAGAAATGCCTACCCTTCCGGGAGGGTAGGCATGTATGTAATGGGTCCCTGCAGCTAATCTTAGCATCAGTCAGGACCAGTATAGCACTGCTTGATATTTCCGCGTGGCTGGTCAGTCAGATAGGTCTGACCAGGAAATAGAGCACGATACTGCACCCATTTTTTTGCTATCCTGTGAGTCATGGACTGCAGGTGTGAGTACGGAGGATTTTACTCAGGAAGGGTTATGTGTAAAGTGCCATCAGGTGCCGGGCCCCTTAATGCACCCCTCTTGGGCGGTTTGTTTTCTCAAGACCCAGGTCTCCATTGCGCATCACCTGGCGGCCCCATAGTTGTAACCCACTTGGGGTTACCTCAACATGCTACCCTTCCCTCTCAGGGTATCTCGCAGTTCTTGCGGTTTACCCCTGTGACACAGACTATCGCTCCCTACCGGGGTTTTTTCAAATTCCCTCAGGTTCCACAGAAGTCTGTCATTTCCCTTGCAGGGATTACCACGACAGCCACCCTGGGTAGATGTCGTTTCTAAGGAATACAAGATGGCGTAGTAAAAGCCCTGTGGTTATGATATTTTGGACTCCTATTCCTTTCACACGAGGGGGAGCCTAAATCAAGTATTATTATCCCTGCTTGGGTGAGGGCGGTCGAGCCACCCTAGTTATAGAGGATGTCGAACCGGCACCTAAATCAAATCACCCTCAGTTTAAGCATTAAAGTGTCTTTGGCTGTTTTTCCCCCTCCTGACCAGTGGGAAAATCACATGGCGGGGGTCTGGCAATCGCCAGATAGGAGGTATCCCCATTCCCTGGGGGTCATTGCAAGTCATAAGAATCATCTCATGGGGTGGATTCTCATGTTACTCGGCTGCTTAAGAGCGCTGCTACGACTCCTATCCCTGCTCTGACGGGATACGTAGGTGGTAACTTTGCCTGAAATCAATATACTCGCTTTCAGGGCTGTTGCCTGTCCAACCATGGCTATCGCATGGGTGACTAATGCTAGTGAGTGCTGGGCTCATGCATTTGTAGAGCTTTTTTCCTCAAAAACTTCTGGCGATTAGATGTCTTTTGTTGCTCACATAAAAACTGCAGTTTCATATTGTTGTAGTAACACCATTGGATGCCAGTTTCCTAACCTTCAGGGTTTCGCCTGCGTCTGTATCTGCCGCCATACCTTATAGCTGCTCTCAGGGACGGCAGAAATGGACTCCAAGATAGGCCTTAAAAATGGATTCCCTATCTTGGGGAGATCTTGTTTGGTCCTGGTATTGACAAGATTCTAGCACAGTATCACGAACGGCAAATTTCCGCCTTCAGCTACTCCCACTACAAGGCCTCAGGCTAAATCTGTTAAGTCTTTTTATCTTCAGGGACAGCCTAAAGACTGGTCTTTTCCTAGGTTGTCGGCCTCCATGAGGGCCGCCATACCCGGTACCGAGCAGACTTGGACATCCAGACACCCTGCTTCTAAACCTAAGGTTGAACCTTCAGCCTGATGGGGAAGGTCTTTATCTGGGGGATCCCAGAGTGAGATACCGACTTTTTCAGTTCGCCCAGTGCTGGTGTCAAGTCACCACTGATGCTTGGATAAGAGTTGACATCTCTCACGGGTACGCCCTCTCATTGTTCAGATGGCCTCCCCACATGTTTTGCTACACAGGCCCTTCTTCAGATCCGAACAAGGCCTTACAGATCCAGAAAGCTATACATTTCTTGTGGTGAGCAGGTGTGTTTATGCCAACCCCACTATCTCTGCAAGGCACTGGTTATTCAACTTTCTTTCTTGTGCAGAGGACGAATGGTCCTCATTGGCCTATCCTCTATCTCAAATCCCTAAACCAGTTCCTATAAGGTGCCTAGGCTCAGGAGGAAAACCCTACGCTCCATCATCCGAGATTTGGAACCCGGGGACTTTCTGGTATCGCTGAATGTTCAGGACACGTACCTATAGAGCCCTCTCATCAGCATTAGTTCAGGTTGGCTGTGCCTCAGCAACACTTCCAATTTTCGGGCTCTGCCCTTTGGACTGTCCACAGACCCACCGGGGTTTACTAGATTTGTGGCTTTCATAACAGCCCACCGGTTCAGGATATCCGACTACTCCTGTATCTGGACCGCATCCTGCTCTTGGCAGGATCACCAGGGTACTTTAAAGTCATTTCAAGTTAACTATTGCTTTCCTTCACAAGCACAAATGGTTATCAACTGGGAAAAAGACCTCCCTGATTCCCTGACAAGGTATAATTCATCAGGGAGCCCTGCTGTATTCTCAGAATCTGAGAATTCTTCGGACGTAAGACAAGATCTCCACTCTTCAACTACGAGTGCGCGAATGTCCAAACAGTCGACAACTGTTATTACACTCTGTAGTGCGCGTTCTGGAATCCAGGGTGTCTACCCTCGACAGGGTGGAATATGCTCAGTTCCATTCCAGGCCTTTGCACGATCTGATCCTCTCCAGATGGAACGGGTTTCTCAATCGGATCACTATTCAAACCATGATTCTCTCTCCGGAGGTGCGTTGGTCTCTATCTGGGTGGCTATGGCCAACTCATCCAGAGTAATCCTTACAACGGACGCCAGTCTCTGGGGTGCAGTGTCTGGTCCGCATTCCTTTCAGGGCAGAAGGACATCTGTCGATTCCGCCCTGCCAATTAACTTGTTGGAACTTTAAGCTGTCTTGGGCCCTCACTCTGGCCTAACACATACTTCACGGTAACCCTGTAAAGGTTCAGTCCGACAATGTCACAACAGTGGCTTACATCTAGGAGACACTGGTCGTTGGGTAGCAATAACAAGAATGTCACACATTCTGCAATGGTCTCCTCCCAGCCATCTCTGCAGTGTTCATTCTGGGAGTTCTCCATTGGGAAGTGGGCTTCCTCAGCCATCACGACGTGCATCCTTAGGACTAGTCTCTTCTCCAAGAGTGCTTTCAACTCCTAGTGAGCAGAGGGGGCCTCCCACAGGTGGTCCTCATGACCTTCTGACATTGTCACACACTGCTGGTGTTAGAGTCCGGAACTAGAGGTGCTGCAGCAACCTTCGGTGACGTGTTGTCGGTGAAGTGGACCTTCCACTTTGTGTACCTGTTTCCTTCGGTCTCCCTTCTTCCTCAAGGTCTTCGGAAGTCCAATCGAGACGGAGGTACTCTCCTGTTGGTGCCTCCAAATTGCCCCAGATGTCACTGGTACTTTTCAGAGTCTCCCCATCGACGCTCCATTCCTGCTGCCTCAATATCCGGATCTGTTGTCTCAGGGTCCTCGCCTTTCCCTGGTCTGGGATCATTTGTCTTTGACTGCGTCCCTACTGTGGTCCTAAGGCTTCTCTGACTCTGTCATCGTCTGGATGTATCCAGCCAACTTTTGCTGGGATCTACCACAGACTGTGGCATGCATAATTCTTATGGTATCATACCTGTAGCTACGATCCTCAGGTGTTTAGGATTTCCAGAAGTTCTGGCATTCCTTCCAGCTGGCTTAGGTCTCGCCCTCCGCCTGGCCTTCCTGAAAGTGCGGGTCTCTGCACTGTCGGTTTCGTTCGCATGTGGAATTGCTCCACTCTCGGGTATCCGAACCTTCCTTCAGGGTGTTTTCTTAATTCTACCTCCCTTTATCCCCCCTGGGGGCTCCTTGGGATTTGACAGTGGTTCTTCGTGTCCTCCTGTGGCCTCCATTTGAACCACTAGCTTTAATAGCCCTTACGTGGTTTTTGGCTTAGACTCTCTTTCATTTGGCATTTGCTTCTGCCAGGAGAGTGTCGGATTTGGGAGCGTTCTCATGTGGCTCCCTCTTCTCGATATTTCACCAAGACAGGGTTGTGAGTCGCACTTACACTGTGTTTCTTCCTAAAGTGGTTTTTAAGTTCCATATCTTTCAGGAACTTCTTGTACCGACATTTAAGTCTCCAGTCTTCTCGGCTGGGGTGGCCTTATTGACTGTGGTCCAGCCTCTCCGGATTTACGTGGTCCGTTCAAGTTCCTTCAGGACATCAGACTCCTTATTTGTAGTCGATGAAGTTCACAGGAACGGATGGCTGGCCGATAAGTGGAAATTGCCTAGATGGCAGGGGCCTACACATAGGACGGCCTTTCTGTTTCGGTTAATGCTTATGCTACTCAGGCTGTGGGCCCCTCGTGGGCAGCTCGCTGTGGCGCCTCGGCTGTTCTGCCTTGAAAGGTGGCCAAGTGAACTTCTGTCTACACCTTTCTTAGGTTCTATGCATTGGATTCCTTTGCCTCTCAGGATGCTTCCTTTTGGGTGACAGATTCTCGTCTCATCACAGGAGCGTCCCCACCCTTATAAGGACTGCTTTGGGACATCCCCAAGGTCAACCCTGTGGACCGCCTATGGACTCTGAAGAAGAAAATGAGAGATATGGTAAGAACTTACCCTTGTTATCTCTCTTTCTTCGAAGTCCATTGGGTCCACAGGGAACCCGCCCTGACGCACCTGGCTTCATATGGGCTGTATTACTGGTCACCGGTTTCCCGTCTCCTTCTCTGTGAGTGTGGTTCTTGAGTGTTCCAGTCTTCTCTCTCTTTCTTTCCTCCTCCGGCCTTTGGCTACTTACAAACTAAGGTGCCTCTGACTTGGGGGCGGGATTATAGGGAGAGTGGACCCAGTGCATCCTGGGAGCTAAAAGCTTAACTGTGTGGTGCCCGGATTTGGTTCCCAACCTATAACCCCAAGGTCAACCCTGTGGACCCTATGGACTTCAAAGAAAGAGAGATAACAAGGGTAAGTTCTTACCATATCTCTCATTTTCTTGTATAGCGCCAGTATATTCTATTGCACTTTACAATTCAGAATAAAACATTAATAAAGCAAGACTCAGTAATAACAAAGAGGTAAGAGGGCTCTGCCCACAAGCTTACAGTCCAGTTCATATTATGCCACATTATAGTGCCCCATTACATTGTTGTATCCACTACACAAACCTCCCTTACCATTCACTACACACACACACCACTCACTGAAAATGGAATGTTACCCCAGTAGGTAGCCTTATCATACATAGTAGTCTGGTAAGATTTTATGGACAGCCATTCAGCCCCAAACTGTCATGTTACAGGTTGTGTTTGAAAAATGACAGTTGGGAGCTGATTGGTTGGTCGTTTATCACTCTCCACTTTATCCCTTCCCAGAACTTCATACATCTGCCCCTTATCCCATTGACATCTTATCTCACTTATCTAATGGTGACTTTTCAAGTGCTCCATCCTTATTGGCAGCTTCAGGGCTGAGAAAATTGCAGTTTCCAGTGAGTGTAAACGCAGAGGTGGAGTGAGCGGGCACATCTAGCTCCTACCTGAGGGTGACACTTCTTAATGCAAGTGAGTCCCCTTTGAATTTAGATGTTCTTAATTTCTGAACACTGGGCCTGATTCATCACGGATCACAATTGCAAGTAGCGCTTTACAGAGAATATTTGTCCATTCACATCAGTCCCTGCCCCATTGGAGCTTACAATATATATTTCCTACCACATGTACACATGTCAAAGCAAATCCAAATTTAAAGCCATGTTAATTGTTTTCTTTCAATGGTGTTATTTTGGACTGGGTACCAGAATGCACAACAGTGAGTCAACATTACTACAAAAATGTTTCCAGTTTCCGCTGCCGCTGGGTTACTCACCTGTCACCCGCTCCATGATCTAACACTGTGACATACTTCCCTCAGCTGTGGCCTCTTATCTCCTGCAGTATTTCTAGCTTCCACATGCAGCATTCCCTCCAATGCTGGCTGCTGGGCGCAGTCATGACAGTCTGAGCCAGATGACTGTCCATCCTCCAACAGGAGACCAGTATGTAGTCACGTGATGTTTGCAGATAATCCATGACACAGCAATTGCCAGTGCAATGTTGTCCACACCCTAGCTGGGTGCTTTCCAATGAACTCCTGCAGATTCTTCCTATTCTCTAAAGACTCTAAATTCAGTTTTACCATCTTGCTGCACTGCTAGCCCCTGCAATCCAGTTTGATCCCAGTGATCCTGCAGTCCGATGCCTGGCACCATCGGTTCCAGTCCGATATCTGATTCTAGCCATTCCGGTGTTCAAGCCAATCCTGTTTCTTTCCAGCTATCCAGCATCCGGTCCCATTCTGGTGATCCTGTGTTCCGGTACACTTTACAATTTCACTCACTCTGACCCCAGTACAGTTCAAAGCCCAAGTGCGGGTCCGCAATCAAATCAAAGCACAAACGTGACAGTTTCCACTGGCCATATGGATGCGGCCAACAGTACAGGACTGGCACCAGACCTCCTGCAGGAATTACCAAGTCGTTTGGAGGGTCTGTCACAAAGTCAGCTGTTCCAGTGCTTACAAGAAATTTTTGCCAGACAAGATAACCTCCAAATTACTCTGTTAGGACCTGGGGCTCTATCCCATCCTGAACTTTCTGCTAACAGAACTCTAGCTTCCCAGACTCCCAGTGCGGTGAATCCTGATCGACTGAGGATTCTTCATCTAATGATAGTACAGCTACAAGGTCTTCTGACCAGTATTATCTCGAAAATACCTGAATTCCTGGGAATCCTTCAGACACAGTAAAGACTGCCACTACATATCCAGCTCCTAAAGAGCTCTCTTATTTAGGCTCCTTTGGAACTAAAGTCTCTTCCTCCATGCAGAGAAAAAAAATACATCAGTGCCATCTACGGTCCAAGCTTTCTGAAGCTGAATGCCAGTGGTGCAAGGAGTTCTGTTTACTGTGGAAATTCTGGTCACTTCATTAAAGATTGCATCCTTCGCAAACCTAGAGATGGTCACAAGTCTCAATGTTATAGTATTCGTGTCTCCAAACTGTCCTGTGTTTCCACTCTTGCTACTCTTAATATAGTCGTCAAGAAGGTTGTCCAGTAGAAAACTCCAAATTTATGATTGGGATCCTGTGACAAGAAAACCCTATTTCAAGTTCAGTGATCAAATAAGTATATTCAAATCTCTCAAATCCAGAGAAGTGTCCGATGTTCCGGCCCAAGGAGGTGTGTCCGATGTTCCGGCCCCAGGAGGGGTGCCTGAGTTGCCAACCCCAGGGGGGATGCTGGAGTTGCCAATCCCAGGAGTGGTGCCTGAGTTGCCAACCCCAGAGGGGGTCCCCAGAGCCTCAGACCCAGTGGGGATCTTCAGTGCCAAGATCCTAGGAGAGAATCATAGTGCCACAGATTCTGATATGGACCTTTGTCAGCCACATCCTGAGAGTATCACCCTTTTGGAGACTAGTCTGTGTACCACTTTATCGACCCTGTCTTTAAATCCTGCCCGGTCACTCAAGACTTCCAGCATGGTCTGGGCCCAAGAAGGGCCATCAGATCCTTCGGTTCCAGCCGATTCTAGCTATTCCGATGCAATCCCAGTGTCCAGCTATTCTGGTTCAATCTTGGCTTCCAGCTATTCCGTTTCAATCCCAGTGTCCAGCTATTCCGGTTCCTATCTGGATTCTGCCCATTCCGGTTCCTATCTGGATTCTGCCCATTCCGGTTCCTATCTGGATTATGCCCATTCCAGTTCCAGACGGATTTTGCCTCCTTCGGTTCCAGCCAATTCAAATTCATCCAGACTCCATCCGATTCCATCTTCAGCAGATGCCCAGCATTCCCTCTACTTTGATGGAAATCTTGCTCAATTCCGTGCCTTGACGCGTCAGTGTCATACAGTACATACTTTTAGACAGCATCCCCAATTCCCATCTCTTCAACGTTGGCAGTGAAATACTTAGTCTCAGCTTTTAGGGGAACAGCCTTGGAGTGGGCTAATCAACTTATTGAGACTAAGAATCCAGTACTTAATAACATTCAAACTTTTTGTAATGAAGATAATAAAGTTTTGACTCCAAGAAAAAACTCACATCTGCCTGTCCAAGTAGCAGTGACAAATGTAAAAATAAATAGTGGGCGCTAGTCAGGGTACAGTTAAAAAAGGTATTTAATAAGGGGCAATAGAAGTACCTCCAAGGGATAAAGACACATATAGAAATACATAAATGATGATATTCAAAACATGTAAATACAACAATTAAGAAAAAAATAAATAAATAAAATAAAAATATATAAATAAAAATAAAAATGAAAAAATAATAATAAATAAAAAATAACCAATAAGATAAATCCTAAAAAATGAAAAATACCTAATGAAGTTAATATGAAATGATATAATAAATACACAGTATATGCATATACAATAATTATAAAACAGCATGCACCACTCCTCGTATGGTGCTGCGCATAAGACTACATAAATGTATTAAACCACAGAGCAATTGCTGTTTGATAAACCCAGATGTAGCAATGTTGCATCAATTAGGATACTAAAATCACTTAGCAAGAGAGATACACATATCCTTCAAAAAGCTGTATACATTTGTATCTGAAGTGATTCCTGCTAATATGTTCCCAAAAGAGAAAATTCTCTGAAGCAAGATATAGATGGATCGTAGCTCATACGTGTATAGCAATCCCAGTTAGAGCTATAAATGGATCCAAACCAAATATTTGGTAATTAGAGGCTGTGGATATGCAGCATGGGTGTCAGACGGGAGAGAGTAGATCACATGCATGTGTGTTTGTAAAATGTCCCGCTCAGTTTTTCTGTCTGAGGAAACCGCTGATGGGCGTATAGGCGGAGAAACGCGTTACACCAGTGCCCGCTGTGGAGAGACATTGAGTACATGGGCTACTGTCCCCCTGATCGTGGGTCCCTGCTGATTTGACCACCATACTGGTAAAAACACTGCTGCCGGCTTGCTGACCATGCAGGACTTGATCTGAATATAAGGGACACATTCAGGGCAGAAAAACTGAGCGGGACATTTTACAAACACACATGCATGTGATCTACTCTCTCCCGTCTGACAACCCATGCTGCATATCCACAGCCTCTAATTACCAAATATTTGGTTTGGATCCATTTATAGCTCTAACTGGGATTGCTATACACGTATGAGCTACGATCCATCTATATCTTGCTTCAGAGAATTTTCTCTTTTGGGAACATATTAGCAGGAATCACTTCAGATACAAATGTATACAGCTTTTTGAAGGATATGTGTATCTCTCTTGCTAAGTGATTTTAGTATCCTAATTGATGCAACATTGCTACATCTGGGTTTATCAAACAGCAATTGCTCTGTGGTTTAATACATTTATGTAGTCTTATGCGCAGCACCATACGAGGAGTGGTGCATGCTGTTTTATAATTATTGTATATGCATATACTGTGTATTTATTATATCATTTCATATTAACTTCATTAGGTATTTTTCATTTTTTAGGATTTATCTTATTGGTTATTTTTTATTTATTATTATTTTTTCATTTTTATTTTTATTTATATATTTTTATTTTATTTATTTATTTTTTTCTTAATTGTTGTATTTACATGTTTTGAATATCATCATTTATGTATTTCTATATGTGTCTTTATCCCTTGGAGGTACTTCTATTGCCCCTTATTAAATACCTTTTTTAACTGTACCCTGACTAGCGCCCACTATTTCTTTTTACATTTGTCACTGCTTTTTTGGGGAGTTTCCAGTTTTCCCCACTGTAGAGGGCAGGCTTTTCATTGGGTTTATTTTGAATGCAGCAATTAATACGATCTCTAAAATAGGTATTAGCGCTTTTTGTTTTTTTCATCTACTGTCCAAGTAGCAGACTTCAACCTGCTAACTCAAGAAGGGATTCTGATTCAGTTCTCTTAACAATGAGTCCTGAGTCCATAACCTCAGAAGGAGATACAAATATCTCAACACCAATGGAGGCTTCTAACATTCTGCCCCAGGATAGGACTCCAAGTGTCCTGCTAGTCCCAGTCGGGGACTTAAGCCAGTCAGTTCAGAAGATGGCCTCATCTTTGCAGTCCGGAGTATCTCAAGCTGACGCTACTTCTGCTCTTGTATGTGCATTGCAAGCTTCAACCTCACCGAACTTGTCTGATGTTTCATCATCTGCCTACTTCAATGGAGATTTGGCACAATATCATGCATTGGTTAATTAATACCTTACCATCATGGAGTCTGATTTATCTTCTGGTGTTACTCCTACCAACGGTGGGCCTGATTCACTACAGATCGCTATTCTGCTTATACGCACACAAAGCAGTTGCTAAACTCAGCGGTGATATGTAAATGTTTGCATTAGCATTGCGATCGCAGCCTCACATAAGGAAGCCCACTTCCCCTTACTCACGTCCGTATACTTGGCCAACATAGTGAAACAATTGGTAACATTGAGTAACTTCGGACAGTTAATGAAGCCCAGACCTTACTCAGGAATTGCTTACTTCAGCGTATGCTATGAGGCCCCAGGCGGCATCTGGTATCGCAGTGGCTAATTTATGCACACCCATGCCACGGCGTTGACACACACTGGCACGCCTGTGTTCGCCAGACCCCCCCCCCCCGTCACCAAACCACAAACAGCACTTCCTGTCAATCACTCTGCCATGGGTCTATGTATTCTCTGTGAATGCTGTCCCAATCGCAGTGGCTAGTTCGCGCACCGCGATGCATGTGCAGTACGCAACAATCGACCGATTGTTTGTGTATAAGCAACTACGTTCCTTGCTGAATCAGGTCCGTTGTTAGATAATTTTTCCTGTCCTTCAGAGGTGAAGCTTTAGAATGGGCTAATCCACTCACTGAGTCTGATGATCCAATGCTCCAGAATTTAGTGACTTTTAGTGAAGCTAAGAAATTTGGTCCAAAGACAGCCCATGTGGAGTCATCGAAGCGTTCAACTCCTCCTGCAAAGAACTACTCTATTGCTCAGTCCTCCACACCTTTGCAATCTGAGCAAAATCAAGCTTTAAAGGGCCAGTCCGATAACCGGCACCATCCATTCCAGTCCGACATCTGGCACCATCTGTTCTCGTTTGATACCCAGCACCATCTGTACCAGTCCAATACCTGATTCCAGACATTCCGGTGTTCAAGCCAATCCGGTTCCTATCCAGCATCCGGTCCCATTCCGGTGATCCAGTGTTCCTGTAAAGAGCTATTCACAGAGATTTTTGCACTTGTGCAGATCACCTCAAGTCAGCCAGCTTCACTCACTCTGAACTCAGTCCAGTCGAAGCCCAGGTCCGGATCCACAAACAAATCAAAGCACAAGCGTGACAATGTTCTAGCAATTTTTGGGAAAAAATCAGAAGAGGCCAGAGTTGTGAAAAAATGGTTTTATCCTCCATCAGGACAATGCACCAGCCCACAATGTTCTCTCTGCAGTGCTAGAAAACCCTCCATACTTGCCAGACCTAGCACTATGTGACTTCTTTCTTTTCCCTAAAGACAGATCTGTACTCAAGGGAACCCGTTTTACATCAGTTACTGGGGTAAAGAAGAAACGACAGAGCTGTTGAAACAGCTGACAGATAATGAGCTACAAAACGGCTTTGGGCTATGGAAAATAAGAATGCAGCGGTTTGTGGATTATAGCTACGCCCATGGGTCTTTCTATTCCTGGCAAACTTTCCACAAAATATCCCAATAACCACTGCCAGAAACAGGGTAGCATTTATTAAATGCTACCCAAAACTAAGGGCCTGATTCACCACGAATCGCTATTGCAATCGCAGCTGCGATTACGCATGCAGGTCTGCAGCGAATATATAGTAATGGCTGCAATCGCAAAGCTATTATAGAGACTTCCGCTTTCGCACATCTGTAATACCTTGCATTCCTGTGTATACATCGGGAACATCAGCCGCTCACACACAATTACAACAGGTCTGATCTTACTCAGAAATTGCTAACCCTGTTGCACACAGTGAGTACACAAGCTGCGTATTCCGTCGCAGTGGCTGATTTATGCACACCCATGCAACGGCGTTGAAACTGACAGCCACGCCTGCGTTTCTTCAACCACTCCCCTGTCACCACCCCCAAACGCTGACGTCCTGTCCCTCTGTCTGTGATTGCTTTGTATCTGCGTAGGTGAACGCAGAGCAATCGCAATGCTAACACGCGCACTGCGATGCATACGCAGTACGCAACATTCGGACATCTGTGTACGCTATCCCAATAGTAATCCGCGCTGAATCAGGCCCTGGATATTGTGGTATGTAAAAAAAATTATATAATCCACAATCCTGTATATAGAAAAATGACTCCTTTTATGGATTATTTGAAAATTATAAAATCCCAATCCTTAATCAGCAAACGTGGTGCACATTCCTCCAGCCAATTTTGGCTATATAACATCAGAGTCTTTAATTATCCGTGTAGAAAGTATACAGTCAGGTGCATAAATATTGGGACATTGACAGAATTTTCCTATTTTGGCCTCTTTTCACCACCACAATGGCTTTGAAATGAAACAAACAAGATGTGCTTTAACTGCAGACTTTTAGATTTAATTTGAGGGTAATTACATCGAAATCAGGTGAACGGTGTAGGAATTACAATGGTTTCTATATGTGCCTCCCACTTTTTAAGGGGCCAAAAGTAATGGGACAAACTAAACAATCCTAAATCTAACTTTCACTTTTTAATACTTTGTTGCAAATCCTTTGCAGGCAATTACAGCCTGAAGTCTGGAACGCATAGAAATCACCAGACGCTGGGTTTCACCCCTGGTGATGCTCTGCCAGGCCTCTACTGCAAATGTCTTCAGTTCCTGCTTGTTCATGGGGCATTTTCCCTTCAGTTTTGTCTTCATCAAGTGAAATGAATGCTCAATCGGATTCAGGTCAGGGGATTGACTTGGCCATTGCATAACATTCCACTTTTTAGCCTTAAAAAAATCTTTGGTTGCTTTTGCAGTATGCAAAATGTGCAGAATTGGGGTTTTGGGGTGTATAATTTAAAAAAGTACACTGCAGCCTTTGGAATGTCCCCTTTAAATAATGTGTGTCAACATTTTTTTTTAAATAAGCATAGGACACCCCAAAAAAAGTGGTTTCAGTTTGGGAGCAAAAAAAAAAATTTGGAGGACAAACTTAAAAACTAGTGAAATTGATTAAGGGGGGGTTCCCAAGTATGCAGAGGTGTTTTCTATAATGCGGGTGGTTGCGGTAGGTGGATTTTTGAAGAATTTTTAAAAATCATTTTATGGACTTAAAATATGCTTGCACCCATTTTCATGTACCCCAAATTTGATGGGACTAGTTATTTAAATAAAATAAATAAAGCTAAATGCTATTCTTCACAACTTATTCAAAGACGCATTAATGCAACTGCGGCAGCTGTTTAAAAACACCAATTACCTTCAGCAGGCCAAATCGGGGGTACCCATAGTGATCCCCATGTCAGACCATCTTTTAGGAGGTGACAGGCTGATTTCCCCAATAAGTGACAGGACTTTTCGATACTTACCTTTTCGCCGGGTCCCGTTTTCACCAATTCCTAATTGAATACTGGAATAAGTGGGCACGCGCCCGATACTTTATCCCCAGCAAAAACGGCGATGATGGCGAAAAGTCTGACCTTGGACTTTTCACCTCTAATTGAATATGGCACTAAGTATTTAAACACTCTCTTTTAGATGTGGTTGTTTTGTACCTCTTTTTTTATTGCTTTTATTATTATAATAGATAACATCATTGTATATGATAACCAGTTGTGCATTGTTTGATTATATATTGTTGAATAATATTTCATATATATATATATATATATATATATATATATATATATATATATATATATAAATAAACTTATATATGAAATTAGTTGAGTTCACATATCAGACTTTATTCAGATAAGAGCAACTCAGTTGTCTGTATTGGGTTCACGTTCAACCAATTGGATGTTAGGTGTGTGCATTTACAAGCACGCATGGGGCCTGATTCAGACCCGCTCGCAAGATGCGATCGCTCGGTTGCAAAAAGGGTCCGGATATGTAAATTAAGCGTTCGCACTGCCTCGCGTAAGGACGCTCACTGTGTCTTAGCGAGATTTGGCAAAGTGCGCTCCTGCGCTCGCAACACACGTCATCTCCGGAAAATGAATGATTAATCGGGACCATCATGAGCCATCGGAGTTTCTCGCAGCCCTTGGGGTTGCCTTAACCTGCTGCAAGCACAGCAATCAGTGTGGGCTGAAACACATGCAGGTGACGTGTACAATGATGCTACTTTGCTAATTATGCACGCCCTTTAAATGCCGTTTTGGCAGGCAGACATGCCTGCGTTCGCAACACCACTCCCCCGTTCACATGCACCTTCCCCTGTTACCACCCACAAACGGCACTATCTGTCACTTCAAGCAGCGACCTGATAGTGGCTTACGAGCTACCAAAAGCAGATCGCAACGAATGGCTTGGGCCCGCGCACTGTGAGTTATACGCATGCGCAGATGGGGGAAAATCGCTCAGAGCGATCGCCCCTTAGCAAGCGGGTCTGAATCAGGTCCATGGTTTGCTGCAGCTAAAAGAGTGGGCAGGTCAGTGAAAGCGGCTACATTCTCAAACGCAGAGCCACAGCCACAAAGGCCATGCTCAAATGGAGAAGACTGCTTCTGCCATGGAGCTGGTGCAAGTGCTGATGGTGCTTCGATGGTAGATTGTCCAGAACTACCGACTGTGTTGCAGCGTGCATGGGCACTGAAAGTGGGCATCTCAGGGCTTGCACATTCTGGTGCACGCTAGTACACAACGAGAATGCTGAAACTAGCATTTGCATATTATCACCACTGCGGCTCTGCAAAAAGATGCGGCTGCGTTGGCGACTGCGTGCACCGAATCAGGCCCTTAAGGCACCAGTTCAGCGACAACCCCAAAGGACTGTATGAGTGGGGAAAAGCACCAATCCAAGCAAGGCTCACACACCTAGATGTTTCTAGCCAGCCCTTCCTGGCAGCTATCAGAGACCAAACAACTCAGCATGTAGTTGTATGTCTGACCAGTACAAGCAAGTGAATAGAGGCTTCCCAGTGCTAGCAGCCCAATGGAATAGTAAATGACTTATCCAGTGGTAAAGTAACCGCTTCAAAATATATGGGTGCTGACTCTGAGCTGCATGCTGCTGCGACCTCTTTAGTGTCTCTTGCCGTAGTTGCATCTGTGACTTTATGCTAATGATAATAGCCCTTCCCTGGTGTACAAGTGTGCATCTGGATGTGCAAGGACTGGGACGCCCACTTTGAGCATCTTTAGAAACTGAATTACCGCTTAGTGCATCTCTAGATGCAACCATCGTTCCCACCATGGAAATTTGTGCCAGCCCAATGCTAGGTGCAGAATCTCCAACAGAGTATGGCCTCCAATGTAAGCGCCTAAGGCTCGTATTCAAATAGAGGCGAAAAGTCGGATAAGTTTCGCCTGTCCGACTTTCCGCCTCCTTTGTCTGTTTCAGAGGTGAAAACTTTTTGTGCGCTCCCCCGCTTTTCTCCCTATTCAATTCCTAAACACGCGAAAACGGAAAGCGGCGAATGCGGAACAGGCGGAAAGTACTGTCAGAAGTGGGGAAATCAGTCTACATGTATACCCAAAAAAACATGCACTAACATAGGGAATCAATGTAGATGTGTACTAATAGCCAGGGCCGCCCTAGGCCAATTTTTTTGGTAAGCGAGTATATTTTTTGGTGCCCCCCTATGCAGTGCCCCTTTTACAGTGCCCCCGGTAGTGGTCCCTCCTGTAAAGTGCCCCTTGTGCCCGCCGTAGTATGCCTCTTATATAGTGCCCCCAGTAGTAGTCCCCCTGTGCAATGCCCCCAGTAGTGGTACCCTTTATGCGGTGCCCCTCGTAGTGGTCCCCCCTGTGCAGTGCCCCTTGTGCCCCCAGTAGTAAACCCCTATATAGTGCCCCCAGCAGTAGTCCTCCTATGTAGTGCCCCCAGTAGTAGTCCCCCCCTGTGCAGTGTCACTTGTACCCCCAGTAGTAAGCCCCTTATATAGTGCCCCAGTAGTACTACCTCCCCTATGCAGTGCCCCCAGTAGTAGTCCCCCCCATGCAGTGCCAATAGTGGTACCCCTTATCCAGTGCCCTTTAAACAGTGGCCCCAGTTGTAGTTCCCCCCCCAAAGCAGTGCCACCAGTATTGCCCTTTATATAGTGCCCCCAGTAGTGGTCCCTCCCTTGTAGTGCCCCTAGTAGTAGTCCCCCCTCTTGTAGTGCCCCTTGTAGTAGTCCCCCCCCATTGTAGTTCCCCAGTAGTAGTCCCCCCAGTAGTAACCCCCCCCTTGTAGTGTAGTGCCCCCAGTAGTAGCCTCCCCTTGTAGTAGTCTGACAGACTCTCATTGGCTGCTAACTACAACAAACACAGCTGCCGGCGGCTGTGTGCTTGGCACTGTGTCGTGCGTTCGGTCAGCACTACACACACGGTGCAGCTGTGTCAGAGACACAGTCTGCCCGCGACCCGCATGGTACGCAGCTGAGGCGCCCTCCACTATGTGGCACCCTACTCAGCTGCATACCATGCGTAACGGTAGAACCGGCCCTGCTAATAGCCCTAATAAAAGTGTTTGGGGTACTTAAGTAGCTTAAATTGCTTCTTATTAGCGTCTTTGTAAAAGTGGTGAAGAATGGCATAAAGCAGTATTTTTTGGTGAAAATAAGTAGTCCATTCAAATTATGGGTACTTGAAAATGGGTGCTAGCATATTTTAATGTCATCTGAAATCTCCAAAACACCTGACCCATCCTTGCAGTCCCCCAAGAAGTCTACTTCGCTAGTTTTTATGCTTGTCCCCCCACTTTTTAGCCCCAAAAATGAAAGTACTTTTTTGAGGTGTTCTTAGGTTGTTGTTTTTTTTTTTTGGGGGGGGGGAGGGGGCTGTTTTAGTCTTTGGGGGACTGTCCCAAGGGTTCTGGGTCGTTTTCCCACGTTTACACCCCAAAATAAAGATTTTGCACTTCTTTTCACCTGCTATTCTTTGGAGAAACTTTTTCACCTATTACATTGCATTGAGTTTCCGCTTTGGCGAATTCCACCTGGAATTGAATTTGGAAATAAGTTCCAACAAGGTGAAAAGCGTCAATACGCGAAACTTTATAGCCGTTTACGCCTTTTCGTCTCTAATTAAATACGTCCCTAAGCATCTGAGGGCCTTAATCAGAGGAATACGCTATTGCTACTGCGATTTTGTATGTATGCTAATGTCACAGACGTTGGGATTTGTAATGAGACACCCACAGGCGCCATCACAAATCCAAGCAACTGCATAGTAATAAGCAGCTTCATATGCAGATCCTTCGATAATCGGCCTCCAGTGTAACCTCACACAGAATGGCCGTCTGAAGCTTTGTGTGTGTACGGAATCACAGATGCAGGCAGCGGCTTGCCCCCGAAAACCATTGCGACACACATGCGTTTTTGGCGGCACACCCCTTTACCTCCCCCGAACTGTCGATCACCTGCGAGTAAAAAGTCATTACTTAACGGCTACGGTAATAGACTTTTATGCATGTGCAGTGCGACTCATGCATGCGCAGATAGCCGATAATCACACAAGTGGGAAAAAATCGGCATAATGTACTACTCTGAATCAGGCCCTGAGTTCGCAACCGGTTCAGCAACATGCTCGTGACACGCCCATAAGATGGTACATCTCCGTGCATCTGAAAAGTCACCGCCCAGGGATCATCGGAAGTCTGGCATTGAATGGTTGCTGGGCTTTCGACATTAAATCCAGCAATGCAATGGCTACTAGCCGTCACATAGCAACCATTTCATGGTATAACCATCTTTGGTTGTACTATGCGCAGAAGCATTCAGAGCTTCGTGGCTGAGCTGTGGACAGCACTTCCAGGTGTCCATAGCTGCACAGAAGCAGCTATTATTATTGTTATTATTAATAATAATAAAAAATGGTGCACTCCTTATATCTACCATTTGTCTACCCCTTCCCTTTACAATGTAAGCTCCATGAGTGCACCAGTGTAAGGGGTGCTAAGGGCAGGAGCAGGGGTGAGAGAATTGAGTGTAAGAGGGAGAGGTAGACTACATGGTGATATGGTTTAATGGTGACGGATATGCTTTTATGAACAGGTGGGTTTTCAGTGCCCACTTGAAGCAAGGCAGGCTGGGGGATAGTCTGATGGAATGAGGGAGATCATAGGGAGCTAGCCATTGGATGGGCAGCGGATAGCTGGATCTGATGACTGTCATCCATCGAATAACTGCAATTTGTTGTAAAAGTATTTTCATATAATCGGGAACATTGATGGTTGTTAACCATCCAGCTTCCAATATCCATCCCTACCCAGGAACGCCCAATATATTTCACACACTGTCTCAATCGCAACTGAGCCTTTGCATACACAGTGTGACGCATTCATCCTATGAGTTTTTAGGGCTTTTCGTGCACCCATAGAAGCAAAATATTGCTCAGCTCCGTGAACATCAGGCTTGCGTGCGACTCAGAATCACCTAATGGAACAGGTTATGTTGGAGGGTCTGTATAATATGCCTCTCTTCCTATACACTACATCAGTGGTTCTCAAACTCTGTCCTCAGGACCCCATACAGTTTATGTTTTCCAGGTCACCTAGCTGGTGCACAAGTGTATTCATTTATCACTGACATATTTTAAAAGATCCACAGTTGGAGCTAATTATTTCACTTGTTTTCCAGGTCTACTTACAGAATCACATGCACTGTTTGGGGTCCTGAGGACCGAGTAGTTGAGAACCTGTGCGCTACATAAATACATCCAGTAAATTGAATGTAAATGTGACCAGCAGGTGGCGTCCACAATCAGTGCAGAGTGACTGTAAGACGGAAGAAGCACGGTGTAGCCTCCCCTTCCCCTCAATGCTCCCGGGGCAGGGAGGGACTAGGGAGCCGGTGGCTGACTCGGTGATCTGGGGCTGTTTTCAGACGGTACTAGGGGGGTGTTTCTGCTGCAAATGTACCCCGGGGTACTACCCTTCGCCAGCATTCGGGTACTAATCTACTGGCATTACAAGCGGGGTCTTCCAGCCCGTGCCGCTGGCCCCAGAACAGCCCTGAATGCTTGCAACCTGGGTTCACAAGCAAGGTGAGTGCATAGTGCCCCTTACGTGTGCACGTACATATATTTGCATTTATCTGATATTATCCATATCCTTGGCCTGGGCAGTGCATCATGTAGCATTAGCAGGATTGTGCAATTCTCCTATATATTTTTATGTAATGCACATAGGAGCATTTGTGCAGGGTTGCGGCAAAATGCACATTGTGCGGGATCCATAGCTCAGATTGAGCGAATTCTCGGGCTGTGCCTTTGATTGACAGCCCGTAAGACTCGCAACTTGCAACTCATAAGCGCTCTGCCATTGGCTGTGTAGAGGGATGTGACTTCACAGGATGACAGCAGCGGCAGGCCAGGCCTGGAGGATGAGCACAACATATCACCCCCATCCTGCTTTCCCTGTGTGTTACTATCAGAATGTATACAGGGCCGTGCAAGTGACTGCTCAGCCTCAGAATAAACCTCAGATGTATGAATAGTTGCCAATAGCTCCACCGTAATTTCCAGGGGCGTTCCAGAGTTTTAAAGCCATTTCCTGTATTACCGACTACACAATGCAGTTTTACTTTATTTATTTTCTCTCTGGTTATCTAGAATGCAAAAAAATACTTTATGGCTATGTTCAGTCAACATGTTGCAATGTATGTGCATCTAGTTTTACATACACTACACTACTTGTTACACCTCCCAGCAGCAAAGTGTCCCTGGAAATGTACATTTAAAGCTGATGTAAATGGAATTGTCTATATTGATAGACACATACATATGCTGACCTATATTCAACATCTATAATAGGACATTTACACCCCTTTCAGATATACAACCCGGGAAATTTCCTGCTCAGACCCGGGAATTTCTCCTGTGTAAATTGCTGGGTATTTGGTCGAGACCCCCCTTTCACACTACAATGTCTACTCTGGAAATTCCCAGGTTGACCCCTTTCAGACAGAAGCAGGGTAATTTCCCGGGACTTAAGTCCCGGGAAAAACCCTGGTCGATTGCAGGGGCGGCTACGGTAGGTACCTGTCAGACAGACACGGCTACCCAGGAATTTGGCTGAGGCAGGCCAAATTTCCGGCAATCTCGGGATGTCTGAAAGGGTTATTAGTGGATCAGGAGCGTACGCCCCTTTTTTTAAATACAGTCATTTACATTACACACACTGAATTCTTTTTAAACATATTTTTGCTTTTTAGTTCTTGATATTATGTATATAAATTATTAAAAGTTATGTTTTATGTATTGTTTTCTTCTTTTTTTTTGTTCCTCTATGCGAAGTAACAATATGTCCCTGGTAACACCCCCATTTTCTCGAGTTGAGAGAGAATGATATCTGTGAGGTTTATCCTAACTAAATATTAAGGCATACATGGTGTCTGGTGCAACCGGAAACCTGTTTTGAGATATTAAAAGTAGGCATTTTTCCAGATTTGTAACGGTAGTTTTCTATCATTTGTTTGGCCTGCCTACCTTCCCATAGTAGTAAAACTATTTTTGAAGTTTAAAGTTGTAAATAATTCTAACGTCATGTACGGTATTTCCACTTTATATTACAGGACAACACTTGTGTTATAGCAAGGGTGACATAAAATGGAATTAGTATATTTGAATTTATTATAGTGCAATAAATATACATTATACTTTATTATTATTATTATTATTATCCTTTATTTATATGGCGCCACAAAGGTTCCGCAGCGCCTTACACAGTACATAAATGAGCACACAAGAAAAACAGTTAATAGTAATACAAAACAATGCAGGACAAGGACAAGGTTATAAACTCAGCTGCAAAACACAAGCAGCAGGACATGAGCAACCAGGTGTTAGGTGCCGTTGTGGGGAGTTAGGAGTAAATGATACTATAAGTAGGGGGAGGAGAAACACGTGAGGATGAGGGCCCTGCTCGTGAGAGCTTACATTCTAAAGGGGAAGGGCAGACAGACAGGGACGACACAGAGGGGTAGATAGTGAAGAAGGAGCATGGAGCAGTGGGTTAGGATATGTGCTGCGGAATGTGTGTGTATAAGATGACCTGATGTTATGTAAAAATTAAGTCATTCATACATCTATCTCTATGATAGAAAATAGATTGTTTGTGTTATTTACATGAGAGATGTACAAAGTAAAGTAGAAGCACTTTAATTTGTGTGTTACATTTTAGCATCTATATACAGCCTGACAAGAAATGCAGCTATTATGGGACTGTCCCGCCATCCTAATACAGTAGTGACTACTTTAGTTCCAGCTGCTGGGTGCTATGCCATGCTCCTGTGATTTGTAATCTCTGTCCTCAAGGCATCCTAACAGTCCAAGTATAAGAATATCCTTGCTTGGGCACAGGTGGCTTCAGTCAATTTGATATAACTATCTGTGCACAGACATGGATATGCTTAAAACCTGCCCTGAGGACCGAGTTTGGGAATCTCTGCATTATGCTATGTAAGGGTAGTGTTATAAAGAAGGGACACATTGGGGCCTATTTATCAATAATGGCATTTAGAATGCAATCTCAGCATGATATTAGTGCTCAAATGCGATTATACCGCCCAGATGTACTAAATATTAATAAGAGCCTGTCTCTGCAATGTGCTAGAATAAAGAGACCTCTTCACTCCCATGCCAGGACTTCTGTGCATGCGCGGTCTACAGACCATGCATGAGTGGCGGCCGTTGTTCCGGAGGGTGCTGGAGGAACCCTCTCCCTGTAAATATGACGACGTGTAGTCCATAGGCAACAGCAGCACAACGCCATCTTCAGATTGTGTTAGCTATGGGGGCTTGATAAATCCGACAGCATCGCAGTCTCCATAGACAATCTATGAGGGCTCGGCTGCTATCGGAAATGGAGTGCCGCAGCAGATATCGGAGATACATTGGGGTGACACTATTTGTGAGTATCCCCTTGAATATGCCGCAAATATTTAATGATAAATAGGCCCCTATATATTATCAGTTTCTATGGAGATAGTTTTTTTATTTTCATTTTATTTAGGACTCTAAACATCTCTATCATTAAATAAAATTGTGTTCCAAACTTTGGACGCACTCTGCAATATAACCTGATATTGCTGTGTGTGCGTCTCCAAAACAAGTATAACAATGAAGCATAAAGGAAAGCACCGTGTGGTAAATTGAGGATGTAGTCGGCATGCGAGATGCCGATGGTCTAAATACCGGCGCCGAAATCCCAACAGGTCGGGATCCCGGCACTAGTATCCCATCTGTCAGCATCCCGAATGGTAAGTATCGGGGTGCTTGGGGGTTAGGTTTAGGCATTAGGGGGAGGGTTAGGCACCGGGAGGGAGGGTTAGGATTAGGGTGTGGGGAGGGGGAGGTTAGGGTTAGGCATCGGGAGGGAGGGTTAGGATTAGGGTGCGGGGAGGGGGGGGCTACCAGACAGCCGGGATATCATACCCAACCCGGTAAATTGACCTGGTTTACATATTATTATTTTTTTTTACTAAGACATCCCAAATAAAAGTGCCACATACTTGTATTTTTATGTATATTTAAGTTCTGTTTTGTTAACCACCAGAAATAAGATATGTTAGATGAAGTCAATGAAGGCCAGATCTACTACCCTATGCTAATGTGAGATTCTGTACAATCACCATCACTAGTATTGGCTTGTGCACCAGCCCCAGGCTAGGGGCTAGAGATCCCTCAGAAACAGACTTCCCTTCTTTGTATGCACAGCTCAGAATAGCACTGAACTCCAGCTACCAGCCCATGACACTCCCGCAATACAGATCACACTGTTGCTGCCCAGTACCGTCCCCGAAACGGCCATTTCACTGAAAAACAGATCTGGCAAAGATCCATCCTACTCAGAATAGGATGTGCATGAATTTGCATCTGCGCATGGGCTGTTCGCAGATACTTTGACTGTTCCTCTAGTTTGTGTTAACACCATTCTATGAGGAAAGACATCTGCAATGATCCCAGAAGTAATTGTTGCTGCTCGTCAGCCTGAGAAGGGTTAAATGATCATTTCCATACAATGTAGAGTTGAATGCAAATCAGTTTTGCAAATGTATCTTGTGTGTTTTTCTCACTACACAGGCTTATACGCATTTAGTTTCACGCATGCAAGGCCTGATTCAGAGATGTACGCAGTGGCGATGTCTACAGAGTTGTGCGATTATCAGTAAACTGCGCATGCATCAAGGGAATCTGTTTGAAATACCTCCGGCTAAATAGCGTCGGGATTTCGGCGTGGGGCTAAAGATAGGCGTCGGCATTTCGACGCCTATCTTTAGTGCCGGGTCGGCCTTCCGCCGACGGGATTCTGACAGCTGGCATTCCGGGCGGCGGTAAATGAACCGCATCCCGCATCAAGGCACATTACCGTAGTCCCTTTTTGCTCACAAAGGGTTTGAGTGTTTTTGGGGAGTGGCAGCAAAGAACGCAGGCATATCGCGACTGTTTTGGGGGCATGTCTCGTGTTCCCGTAAGAAGTATGGCTCTGGCGTCTCAGTGCCAGCGGCCATTCTGCAGGAACATAAGATCATTCATACCTGCGATAATCAAATGATCCATGACCGATGCTACGTCTTCGTATGCAGATGCTTGGATTTGCAAAACTGCCCGGTGGGCAGCTCAGTAAATCTCCCCTCGTCTGCGACATTTGCATATTCCCGCATAGCAGCTGAGTACACAGACGCAGCAGCAGTGGTATTTGCGTGCAACTTTGAAACGGGCCCACAATGCGGAAGCAATTATTGCCAACTTGCATACAACTGTACATCGGCCCCAATAAATCCATCATTCTATAGAGAAAACATGGTTCACAAATGTAGGCTATAGAAGACCGCCGTAAATATCCCTAGAGGTCGGCCTCCCAACAAAGTAAAAGATAAAATGTTATAATGCGCAGAGGAATTGCAAAGAACCCAACATTGAACAACTAGGGGTCTACTGGCCTTCACACAGTAAGTGATACATTTCTTGACTCTACTATCAGAAATAGACTAACATGTATGATTTGTATGGAAGGTAGCCAGGAGAAAGCCCTACTTATGTTACAAAGTTGCACATGATTGAAACACAAGATGTATAGAACAATGCACACAGACGAGACAAATAGTAATTTGGTTAGTCTTAATGCACAACACCATGTTTGGCAAAAACCAAACACAGCATCACCACATCATACTAAAGGTGCAGCACGTTGGTGAATGGGTGATCATATGGGATTGTCTTGCAGCTGTAGAACCTGTTGCTTCACAATCGGAATACATATGTCTTGTTGCCAATTTTAATGTTGACCAGCACTATGAAGACCCTTGAAGATCGACCAGTGACACTTAAAGCATTTCATGTAACGATACTGGATCAGAACCTCTATACACTTCTTCCTATACCTTCTAATAACCTGCCTATACCGTCTAAGGATGACGCTAATTTGCGTACGCAGTCATATAGTAAATAAAGACTTAGACCTGGAATCTGTGGTTCCAAAGCACAAGTATTATTTAAGTAAAAGTTCAGACAGTTATACGCAATTGATCCAGACACAATTTAGGCGCAAAAGGAATTATACAGACCCAAGTACAGTATACATAAGCAGCGCTTCCGGTACCAGGTGTTAGGCATCAGCAAGAAACCCCTAGTCTATCAGCATGCAGCACGAAGACTAAAAACCCAGTGTTTGAGCACACATATTTATACCCCCCAGGAATAGACAACACAATAGAGACGTTTGTTGCTGATGCAATTGGTTCCCAAGGGGAATCCGTCTGTTACGGAGCATTTAACAGGCTGGTTCAAATAGACTCTCCCTGCCTTTAACAGCTGGGGGTCTCTCCCTTCCCGCCCCCTGTAACATCCTAACAGTTAATACATTTTGTTGCTTGAAGTCTCTGCGATCCATAACTCGAGAATGCATGATGCGATCTCCCCACCGATAACACCGGAATACTGTGGAAAGAGTACGCATCAGTACGAAACCAAACACGGCTTGTTTAGCATGTATAAAACCTTAGTTATCAAATATCTTTATTTCACAGTGTTTATATAAACTGAACCAACTTAAATCGTATATCTTAAAGCTAATGGAACCTTGTAAGTGAATATGTAATGTGTGAGTGTACGGGGTTAACTTGGTGCGGATGCATGCGCATTTAGCTACTAAACGGTGTTTTCATTCGGGGTCTTGTGCATTCGCTAATATGCAACTAGATAACAGCGCTATTATGCGTATTATTGTGTATATGAGAAATGATGGGAGATGCAATCGCATGGTGCTAATAGTATTATCGCCACATGTACTAAAAAGTGAGTTTATCTAAAATGGCGCTTGGGCGGCCATTCGCAAAATGGCGTCTTGCGATCTCATTTTCAAGATGGCGTCTTGCGGCCAGTCGCAAGATGGCGTCGCCGTGATTCAATTTTAAACTGAACTTGTCTCAGCCAATTACTCAGCTTCGACAGTCCACCCTTTGATAGCAAACAACATGCTATCACAATCTGCTGTTAGAATTTAATTTAGGCTTACATTTGCATATTATTTAGTGTTATTGTGGGATGGCACAAGCTGGTTCTTAATCCATCAATAATGTGTCTCTGGGTGGGGACATAAAACTACTATTATACGCACACTGCGGATCTTGGAAGATCATATGAAAGGTGTGGGAATACACCAGTCTTATAACAGCAGTCTTGAAGGAGAATTAAGACTTTACATTATCTGAGGTGTTCTATAAATAACATTTCAATAATGTATTCTATGCATGTCTAAATATAATACATCAAACGATAGTATTTCCTAGTTCAGGGTTGTAATGCAGTTATATATTTACCTCGGTATACATATTGTCACCACTGACCACCATCATAGTTTCGTTCTTACGTTTTACTCTGTTTTTACATTTTCCACACTTCAACACAATAGGAACACACCGGATGCATATGCCAATTATTATGTTGACAATTAGTATAAGGATCAAGAATTTGCCTATGCTGGCGCTCACTTCCTGGACCCATTCCCCTAGACCTGAGAACCATTTCACTGGGTTCAGCCATGAAACCCATCCTTCTATCTTCTCCCCTACTTCAGCCACTGAAGCGTTATGGTTCTTACGAAACTCCCATTTTAGCTGCAGAATTTCATCCATCTTCCGGTCTACCACCTCCTTGGGGTCGCTTGTATCATTGGTGACATAGGTGCAACATTTTACTCCGAACTGGGTGGCCAATGTTACGCAAAATCCTCCAGTAACAGCAGTTAAATAATTCAGCACTAGCCTGTGTTGCACCAGTTCTTTCTTGTACGCTTGCAACTCTCTCCCTGTATACCTGAATGTGTCATTGTACATCTCGGTGATATTATCTATCAATTTAGCAAGTTCCTGGATATATCTAAAATTTAATGTACCCCGAGCGATCCTGGTGGGATCCAATGCGACTAAAACTTGAAAGCCAGTTGTCTCACTGATTAACTGAGTGGCTTTATGTACGTCACCAGGTATCATATTTCTGTTGCCTCTGTGTTCATATTGTGTGTGAAGATATGGTGACGGTGTGTTTTTATGTATACCCAGCATTTCAACATGTGTGTGAGGGTCATAACTTCTGGGACTACTCTTCCCAGGTAACACAAACCTTCGGAACTCGGGGAGAGCCATTTATACGCTTTTCTTCCACATATGAAATATACATTATCAGGGAGAACATAAGGAATGGTATGCATCATTATCATTAAGCACATTTCCCTTGCAAACAATCCTATTTCTGGGTCTTCCATCTGGTACATGCAAGTTTCTGGTTGTATTATCTTAGCACAATAACCATTTGGCACCTTACCAATAATTTCTTTGGTGGAACTCAATGTATACCGATACCTAAAATGTTTCCCACCAGACTTAATGGAGCGTAACAGATCATGGTTTATTGACTCATTATCAGCTCTCTGTGAGAAGGTCATCGTCTGATTATTCCCCGTCACTTCCCAACTCCCGGGTCTATTGGGGTTGGTTATGTTTAAGCACAAAAGTGATCTATCTACTTGGAATTGATGGAGTTTGAAATGAGGTGGTTTGGATGAGAGGAATTTTCCATCCAAGGTTTTCCCTTTTTGCAATTCTAAAATTTCCGTGGTATTCAGCGGAAATGGCACCAACCCTACATTATGCTGTCCCTGTGACACGTGAACACACCCAGCAATCAGTTTGATTGAACACTTTGCCTACCATGCTATGATAACCCTCTAAAGGATACCCACCCCAGTACGGGCTATAATTAGGTTGGCACCGTTGGATACAGTTATCATCAACTAGGGACCCACAAAGCTCACAAATACAGGAATCTTCAAACGATAAACCTCCACACCTTCCCCCGAGTATCCGGAATGATAGCTCTCTTAACAATAAAAGTACTAAGGTTGGTCAGACACTCCCCTGATTGGCATTGCACTCCTCCTGACTCCACTCCATCAGCACTGCCATCAGCTCCCATTTCCTCGATCGGTCTCCCATCACAGAAACTAGATACCTCCGAACCGACCAAGATGGTGAATACTCTAAAAGAGAATATGAAAATGAACACAGCAGGCCCGTTCATTGTCACAAGAAGACCTGCAGATTTCTTTCTGTTCAGGTATCTCACTACAACCTGTTCAATCCTCCTGGAACAAGCTCACGAGCGACAGGTCCACACTATCAGCCTTGTCTCCGACTTGTTTCTCCACTGGTTGATTGACCTTTTTGCAGTGAGTGGAATGGACCCAGGTATCTCTCTCGGCCACCTTCAAAGATGTAGTACTCGTCAGCAGCACCTGATACGGACCTTCCCACCTATCAGTCAAACAACCTGAACGCAAGAAATTTCTGATCATTACATATTCTCCTGGCTCAACATCATGACAGTTTCAGGCATATCATTAGACAACAATTTCAGTTTCTGCTGCTGTTGCTTTAACTGCTTACTCATTGATATAAGATACTTTACAGTTACCTCGTTGTTACCCTTCAGGTCTTCCTGTGGACTTCTAATCAAATGAGGTTGTCTACCGAACAATATTGCAAATGGGGACAGATTCAGAGGAGGTCTAGGAGTGGTCCTTATGCTATGTAGGACCAAAGGTAACGCTTCTGGCCATCCTAGTCCAGTCTCTGCCATAATTTTACTTAGCTTATTTTTAATAGTCTTGTTCATCCTCTCTACCTTGGCACTGGCTTGCGGTCGGTAGGGGGTATGAAGTCGGCTATTAACACCCATCAGCTTACACATATTTTGAAAAACATCACCTGTGAAATGGGTACCCCTATCACTCTCGATGATTTTAGGGATACCGTACCTGCATACAAATTCCTGAACTATTTTCTTGGCAGTAAACGCAGCAGTATTAGTGGCCGCTGGGTAGGCCTCAACCCAGTTAGAAAATACGTCTGTGCACACTAATACATACTTAAGGTTCCTGCAGGGTGGTAATTGGATGAAATCAATTTGTTTCGCTTTCCCTATGTTCTTTCTCAAGCAGGTCAGACAGGACATTGCTATCTTTTCTGCTTGTGAAGAAAAACGTGGTGCGCACCAGTATGCCCTCACCAACTTGCACATACCCTGTTTACCCAGATGAGTCAGGTCGTGTGCTGCCTCAGCCAGGCTGGGGTAATATGTCTTGGGGGCTACTGGCTTACCATGTCCGTCCCTCCAGAGCCCAGAGGACTCTTGCCCGCATCCCTTGGACTTAAATGGATTTTTCCTGAATTGAACACAAATTTTCCATCTCAATTAATTTCAGTACATTAGTTGTTTGAAATTACATAATTGTTTCAGTTGGAGAAAACATTTTTAACCCTGCTGCCCATTTTGCAGCTTCATCAGCTCTGTTGTTGCCCAGTGACACCGGGTCATCCTCACATGTATGGGCTTTGCATTTAATTACTGTCACCGCCGTGGGCAGTTGGATTGCTTCTAAAAGATGTTTTATGTGTCGGGAATGTGCAACTGGTGTGCCTGCTGCTGTCATAAAATTTCTCAGACGCCATAGAGCCCCGAAATCGTGCACCACCCCGAACGCGTACCTCGAGTCAGTGTAAATGTTAGAAGATTTGCCTGCTGCCAGTTCACATGCTCTAGTCAGTGCTACTAACTCTGCCACCTGGGCTGAGTGAGGAGGACCAAGAGGTTTAGCTTCTATGATGTCTGTGTCATTTACAACAGCATAACCTGTACATAATTCACCTGTGTCTGTTTGTCTATGACAACTCCCATCCATATAAAAAGTTACATCCACATCCTCTAAAGGTGTGTCATGTATGTCAGGTCTAGCAGTAAAGGTCTGATTCAGATGTGTCATACAATCGTGCGTATCATTATGTCTGCCGAACTCACCTCCCGCCAGCAACTCCTCTCCTTCCACCCTTTGTACATCATGTTGTACATATGGTAGGTATGTTGCTGGATTCAGCGTACTGCAACATTTAACAGTAATATTTGCAGGAGCGATTAGAGCTAGTTCCCATTTGGTGAACCTAGCCGAGGAGATGTGTCTGGTTTGAGCTGAGTTCAACAGAGCAGATACAGCATGGGGAGTGTAGACAATCATATCATGGCCCAATACTACGTCCTCACTTTTACTCACCAATAAAGCGGTAGCTGCTACACTTCTCAAACAGGTGGGGAGTAATCTTGCCACAGTGTCCAATTGGGCACTGTAATATGCTACTGGCATCACCATGTTTTTGTGTAAGGACACCTGCAGCACAACCATCGGCTTCCGTACAATACAAATTAAAAGGTTTTTCATAATCGGGTATTCCCAATGCAGGGTGAAGACATGTGCTGTTGTGATGTTTGCGCAGAGGGTAAAGGTGGTGGATATGGGTAAGGATAGGAAGGGTAAGGGTATTGTGGGGGATAAGAAGTTGGCGGGTAGTATGGGACTTGTGGTTGTGTCGGGTTAGTGGGATAGAGTCGTGCTTGTTGACGTGTGGATTAGTGAGGGCACATACTTGTTCAGATGTGAGTGTGTGTACAAGTGTGTCTGTTGGCTGTGATGTTACCGTCATTCCCTCCAGAGCTTGTATACTGACAGCCATTAGTTTTTCGCTCTGGGCTTCTCTCTTCTTGGAGATGTTTTTATCATGTTCGATGGCGGTTTCTATGAGGGTGTCTATTGTGAGTCCCCACCAACCAGGCTGTGAGGTCTGAACCCGGGTTTTTAAACTCTCCTTCAGACCGTCCACGAGTATCGTGACTATTATTCCCCTGTGGTGAGTGCTATCTTTAATATCCTCTATCCCAGTGTACTGGGTGATAGCCCGCAGAGCCCGGTCGCAATAATCTCCTGCAGATTCACTCTCCTCCTGCTTAATGGTGAAAACTTTGGGCCTGATTCAGAGCCGTTCGCTATTTGTGGTCGTTCGTTCAAAAACAAGGGGTGGCTATTCAAATGATCCGTTCGCAAATTGCAGTCTGTTCCCACCTCTAAGTCTGAACGAGCGAGCAAAACATACGCTCGTTTTTTTGATAAAAACGCCCCCTGGCCGCACGCACCATACGTCATGTCCGCTATTTATTAGATTAATCGAGTACATCGTACAGCGTATGAACTGCTCGCTATTCTTGTGGTTGGTGTTTTCAACCGCTATTTTGCGAGCAGTTCTGAGTTAAAAAAAAACAAGTGACATGGTCAATGACGCTGCTGTATTAATTATGCACTCCCTTAAAACGCCCGTTTTGACCTTTAAGCACGCCTGCGTTCGGATCTCCACTCCCCGTTTTCAAGCACCTTCCCCTGTTACCACCCACATATGCCTCATTCTGTCACTCAAAATAGCAGGCCCTCGCTATATTGCGTACCAACGATTTTCGGCCGCACTGACTGGTTCGCGCATGCGTACTAAAAACCGTACGCATGCGCAGATGTGCGAACATCGCTCGGAACGAGCGTACTGCCGCTAGCGAGTGGCTCTGAATGAGGGCCTTTGTTCCAGTTAACTACTATTGGAAAACATATACCCAATTGAATTACAATGCAGGAAATGTTACCTTGGTTTACTTGGTCTGTTAAGGGAACGTCACCATCCAATACACAACCCGTGATAAATTTTGTCACGCCGGTGTTGCGTGGTAGACAGGCCCTTAACACCACACGCCAATCTTTATTAGTGGGTTCATGTGAACTACCCAAATTTCTCAAAAATCTTTGACATTTGGCTAATTTCTTTTTGGGATCGGGGAAATCATTTATGATGGAATTTAGTTCTGCTCTTGTCCAAGGACAATGCATTACTACTTCCCTCGTGGGCACTATATCGTTCGCATCTGCATTTCCATTTGGAACAGTTATTGTCCGAATGGGATGCAGACCGGTAGCGCTGCTACCTTTGACCTGGTTACCTGGCTGGGGGTTTAGTCTGCTGCTTCTGCGTATGGTATGAACCACTTCCTCTACGGGTGCAGAGGGCGTTAACACTTCCCTTGCTGTTACCGATGAAGATGGCGGCACCACCCGTTTTTGTGGTGATGCCGCATCTATCATTTGTACAGCATGGGAAATGGCAGACATTACAATAGGCTCATCATCCACATCATGAACATGTTCTTTATAGTTGCTTAAGAGAGAGTACAAGTTGCTTGTTACATTTTTATGGGTATTTTGGATAACTGTACTTGCACCTCCATCCACATAAGGTGGGGGAGGGGAGCGTGAACTGCTGGCAATGCTCTCCACGACGCTACCTTGCCGCACGGGTGCGCCATTTTGCGGCTCGCCCATACTGCAATTTAGCGCCGCGGATGTATTTTCTGGCAATGTGCTCACGACGCTAGTTTGCGTCGTTTGCACATTTTTAAGCCACGCATCCCCTTCATGCTGCCACAGTTTTAAACATTCAAAATATTTAACCTTTTTCGATCGTGAGCGCATCAAACTGATGTGATCCCGAACATTATCTAACACATTTTTATCAAAACTACCAATTCTGGGAAACAGTCTAATACTCTTCCTCGTCATATTAAACCATAAATCACAATACCTTATTGCATAAGTACCGTACTTAGTATGCATAATACGACGGGCCGATCCGATCGGCGCCTCCATTAGCAGCACATCATTGTCTAACATCTCTACTGTTTGCATGGCTCCCATTCTGAGACAACTCCTACGCTTTTCAATAAAGATTTAAACTGGTGAAAGACAATCAAGATACTTTCACTTACCTATGGACGATTTAAGTCGGCGACGCCCACACACCTGGATAAGATTTGGAAAAGGCAACTTCCACACCCGGATAAGATTTAGTAAGGCAACTTTCACACCTTTGGGAGTTTATATGTCGGCTACTCCCACGCACCTCTCTACAACAAAGATAACATGTACACCTGCTACTGTGTATAGAACGGTAAAGCTGCTTACCGAGCGACTAGCACTTAGCCCTTAAAGGTCATACGGTACCTTTAACTGTAGGGAACAAGTTACCCCTACCAACAAAAACACTCACTGTTACACACTTTTTCCTGCACAGAAAAATACACGTTAACCCAGATATTGGCAATAATTAAATAAAAAAAAAATGTAAACCTCAACGGCTTTGTTCAAACACGTGGCAGCACAACCGGAAGTACGTATACGCTATTGTGCGACCAGTCGCATACACAATAATGCGACTACCACACAACTGTATGACAATCTTTAGCTGCGTACACAAAAGTGCGTCTTTGCTGTGCTCAAACCTGCGACTTAGCCGCGTACTCAGTACTGCGGCACCCCTTTAAACGTAAGGTTCTATCAACAGAGGAAAACAAACTTTTTCTTCTCTTGTCCCTGGATTCTAGTCAGCTTCCTTGATTCACAGCATAAAGCGGTTGCAGGCAAACCCTGCATGTGGCCACTCCACCCTTTGCTGAAATATCGATAGCCGTATGTACCGTGTGAGCAGGTAAGTGACTTCACTACGAGCCCCCAACTAACGATACTGGATCAGAACCTCTATACACTCCTTCCTATGCCTTCTAATAACCTGCCTATACCTTCTAAGGATGACGCTAATTTGCGTACGCAGTCATACCATAAATAAAGACTTAGACCTGGAATCTGTGGTTCCAAAGCACAAGTATTATTCAAGTAAAAGTTCAGACAGTTACACGCAATTGATCCAGACACAATTTAGGCGCAAAAGGAATTATACAGACCCAAGTACAGTATACATACGTAGCGCTTCTGGTACCAGGTGTTAGGCATCAGCAAGAAACCCCTGGTACCAGGTGTTAGGCATCAGCAAGAAACCCCTCGTCTATCAGCAAGCAGCACGAAGACTAAAAACCCAGTGTTTGAGCACACATATTTATACCCCCAGGAATAGACAACACAATAGAGACGTTTGTTGCTGATGCTATTGGTTCCCAAGGGGGATCCGTCTATTACGGAGCATTTAACAGGCTGGTTCAAATAGACTCTCCCTGCCTCTAACAGCTGGGGGTCTCTCCCTTCCCACCCCCTGTAACATCCTAACAGTTAATACATTTTGTTGCTTGAAGTCTCTGAGATGCATAACTCGAGAATGCATGATGCGATCTCCCCACCGATAACACCGGTATACTGTGGAAAGAGTATGCATCAGTACGAAACCAAACGGCTTGTTTAGCATGTATAAAACCTTAGATATCAAATATCTTTATTTCACAGCGTTTATATTAACTGAACCAACTTAAATCGTATATCTTATAGCTAATGGAACCTTGTAAGTGAATATGTAATGTGTGAGTGTACGGGGTTTGATATGAAGCCGCTAGTTAACTTGGTGCGGATGCATGTGCATTCGCTAATATGCGACTAGTTAACAGCGCTATTATGTGTATTGTGTATATGAGAAATGATGGGAGATGCAATCGCATGGTGCTAATAGTATTATCGCCACATGTACTAAAAAGTGAGTATCTAAAATGGCGCTTAGGCGGCCATTCGCAAAATGGCGTCTTGCGATCTCATTTTCAAGAGCAGTTTGAATTGACTGCCAAATGAGATTTGCAAGAAATGCATGAAAATGTTGGGGAGAGCATCCTGGACCCCCCCAAAATACATAATTTCGTTAGCAGGACCGTATAGAAGGCTGTTTGTGGGCATTAGGAAGGTACAGTAGGTTTCAAAATGGTGTCAAATAGCTGATTTGTGTGTTTTGTTTTTTTTTAAATGCAAGAAAATGATAAAAAAACAAACTTTTTGTTTAATCTTTAACGAATGAAACGAAAAATGCAAAAAAAAAGTAGGAAAAAGGGTGATTTTGGGTACTTTGAGGGCACCTTGAAAAATGGAAAAAAAATTATGAAAACAATTATTTTTCAACTAAAAAATTATTGTAATTAAATTTGGGGTGTCTAAACTAGCGTAAAAGTTGATTTTGGGGTAATTTGAGGACTTTTTTATTTTATTTTATTTTTTTACCTCAAAAAATGACATATAATTGTCGGACTAAATCAGCTAATTAGAAACAAATGTCTAATTGGTCATTGGGGGGGGGGGGGTCCAAGGGGTTCAGCACAGTGTCCTCACATTTTAACTTTAAAATAAAGATTTTCCTTTCCTTCTCTCACCCTCAGGGAGATGCGAGTGGAAACTTGCGCATTCAGTCTGACTGATCAGTGTGAGTTGCTAATTGGATTGCAAAATAAATTCGATATGCGAATTCCAAGTGAAAATCGCACCTAATAGGATTGACCCCATAGACTTCCTGAGCACTTAGTTGCGAAAAGAAAAATACTAACTAAAGTTACTACTACAATATTAATAAGAAGCGGAATTAACTGTTATATACATTTGCAGAAATACTGTATGATCATCCATCTTTTATGGCACTTCCGCTAATTGGATTATACTCTAAAAAGTGAGAGTACCCGTGTTGAATTACATATTCATGGATTTTAACACTGAACGGAAATCTCACCAATAGACATCTGGCACTGGAAGGGCAAACATACCCAATCGGCAGATACCAGTGCTGGGTCGATTTGTGAAGTTTTATTTTTCCTATACTAATCAAGCAACTGTTGCTACTTACAAGATAATGAGCAACTTTCCTTTTCCGTACAAGTAAAATTCTAGATTTGAAGTGAGCTGTCTATAACCAATAACCTGAGACATCTTAGAACAGTGCGCCCTATTCAGCAGTACACAAATGCACTGCTGAATGCAGATTCCCGATTATCGTGAATCTGCTCGTGCACATGACCCGTTCTGCGCAATCGTATGCTGAGCATCAGCTGACTGTAAGTGATCAACAGTCTGCTGCCATTTGTGGCCGGAGAGGGGCGGCGATGGCCTCAGTTTTCCAAAACTGAGGCGGGTCGCCGCCGTTGGGGTGGGGGGAGAGACCTGGATCTCCATTTGCAGTTCTAATGCAGAAACATATGTATCCTGTCGAAATTATATATATATATATATATATATATATATATATTGTGATAGGATCATTGGTAAAATGGTCTGTGGCAGGTACATTTGTCCCAGATTCCTGTCTTATGTGTTTTAAACCCCCAGGAGAGAGTCTGCAGTGTAGCAGGCTTGAGTTTCGGGTTTTTGAAAAGCCGGTTTGGGACCTGGGGGTTGTGGGTGAGAGGAGAGGGAGGGCTCCACCCACGGCCACTCCAGGTTTTGGATCTTGCAGCCTGGTAACAGGCTTGTTAAGGTTTCCACCTGAGAGTGGCCAATATAAGCCTAGTGTGTTGAGGGCTGATGGTCTCACCTGGGAGAGCAGACAGGGAGTTTGCTCAGAGACACTTGAAAACCTAACTGTAACTGTTGTGCTGTGCCCTTGTTGCTGGTGAGGGCATTAGGCCCTGCCAGGTTCTGGTAGTGAGGGAACTACCTGTGAAGTTAGTGCCCCGACAGGGCTAGGATTTATGTTTGTTTTCTTTATGTTTGTTTCTGACATTGTACAATAAAGACTGGCGCCGACCAGCTTGTACTTGCATCCGGACTGGTGTGCTGCTTCCCTGCTGCTGTGTGTGTGTGTAAGGAAGGAGTCCTCTACCCAGGAGAGGGACCCCCTAACCTAACTGTGTCACAATATGGTGGAGAATGCGGGCAACCACACACACTGAAGTTGCAGCAAGAGGAAAACTTTCCATTTAAAAATTAAAGAGACAGACACCCAATTTGTGAGTGTGGAAATAACACTGTGTCCTTGGAGTCCCATAGAGGAGGCGTCAGCCAATGCTCAGAGAGGCAAGGTTCAGCTTCCAACCTACACCCCAGGACAAAATGGAGGACATGATTAAGGCCTTGCTCCAAGCTACAGCAACTCAGCAGGAATCTACCAGAGCTCAGCAGGAGACTAACAAACTTCAACAGGTCGCCATTGAGGAAACCCGCCAGGCCTTAGCGGAAAACAGCCAGGCCATAAGAGAGGTGGTACAGCACCTGGTCGCCTGGCCCAGAGATGTTAATACTGGTCCTCCCACCACCACTCACTCCGTACGAGCCAGTCACTTCCTCCAAAAGATGACTTCGGGCGATGATGTGGAGGCCTATCTCGCCGCACTTGAAAGAACGGCCGAAAGGGAGAGTTGGCCCCTGGAGCAGTGGGCAAGTCTGGTGGCACCTTTTTTGTCTGGGGAGCCACAAAAAGCATATTTTGACTTATGCCTGGCTGATGCCAAGGACTATAAAAAACTAAAACAGGAGATCCTAAGTCGCTTGGGAGTCACCACCTTTGTTCGTGCCCAACGGGTCCACCGCTGGGAGTTCCATAGGGACAAGCCTCCACGTTCACAGATGCATGACCTCGTCCATCTGTCCTCAAAATGGCTACAGCCCGAGACGCTGACGGGACCACAGATCGTGGAAAGGGTCATGATGGACCGGTACCTGCGATCATTACCTGTGACTCTGCGCAAGTGGGTGAGCCATGCAGACCCCAATTCCGCGGACCAGTTGGTCGAGCTGGTGGAGAGGTACGTGGCGGCTGAGGAGCTGATGAGTATGCCCCACCGAGCCCCGATGGCGCACCGGCGAACTCCCACAGACACTGGTAAGACTGTTCCAGGGGAGAAGGGTGCTGGGCGGTGGAATTTACCTAAGACTGAGGGTGTAGAACCTGGAGACAGGCCTGCCAGGCCAGGAAGGTTCTTGCCCCTGTAAACGACTAGACATTAATATGACTCAGTGTTTCCGATGTGGGGGCTTCGGCCATATTGCCGCTAATTGTTCACTTACAACTGAACCTATGCAATGTGATACTGCTCATGTCTACCGCAGGGGGTCTTTCTTTGCACAGACAGCCTGTACGGCTGACCGGCAGGCTGAGACTGATAAGCACATGTGTGTACTCACTGTAGATGGCAACCGAGTAGAGGCACTGTTAGACTCTGGTAGCTTGGTGACACTTCTAAAAGCTGAGCTGGTGAACCCCTTGAGGCATACAGGGAAAACTGTTGGTGTGACCTGCATACATGGGGATACTCGATATTATGTTACGGCCGAGGTGAACATCGAGACACCATGTGGCTCTGCTATAGTTTCTGTGGGTTTGGTGCATGGTCTGGTGTACGATGCAATATTGGGGAGAGACTTTGCTCACTTCTGGAAGTTGTGGGAAAGCCGTTTTGTTCCAGAGGTGAACAACCCCGATCCATTTGAGAAGGTTGTCGATGTAGTGGAGGAGTGAGTTTCTTCTGAGTCAGAGTTATTCCCTTTTTCTACTATGGTTGGCGAACTAGAGAATGCGGAACGTGACGGTGGCCCGCCAACTGATGTGCCTCCCATTGAGGTGGGAAGTGTTGTTGGGCCAGGTGATCGTCTGCCTGATTTAGAGGTCAGAAGAGAGGTCTTTGCCGTGGAGCAGTTGAATGACCCTACTTTGGTAAAAGCCAGGGAGAATGTAAAAGTAGTTGATGGTAAACCCGTAGACCCTGATAGTCCTTTGTCCTATCCCCACATGGCAATGTGTCAGGATTTGTTATATCAGGTGACTAAGAAGGGGGAAGATATTGTGGAACAACTAATAGTTCCCAAAGCCTACAGAAGAACAGTGTTGGATCTGGCCCATGGTCATATAACGGCAGGCCATCTAGGGGTAGAGAAAACCACTGAGCGAATAATGCAGAGGTTTTTCTGGCCCGGGCTTCATAAAGAGGTGTCTGACTTTTGCGCATCCTGCCCTGAGTGTCAGTATCATGCTCCCAGGCCACATTTTAAGGGTCCACTAGTTCCATTGCCTATTATAGAGGTGCCGTTTGAAAGAATAGCGATGGATTTGGTTGGACCCTTAATGAAGTCTGCCAGGGGACACCAGTATATTCTGGTCATAATGGATTACGCTACCAGGTACCCGGAAGCGATCCCGTTGCGCAATACGTCAACCAAGACCATTGCCAGAGAGCTAGTTCATGTCTTTAGCAGGCTGGGTATACCCAAGGAGATACTAACTGACCAGGGTACACCGTTTATGTCAAAAGTCATGAAAGAGTTATGCCGTCTGTTCAAAATTGAACAGTTAAGAACTTCGGTTTATCACCCCCAAACCGATGGGCTGGTCTAGAGGTTTAACAAGACGTTAAAACACATGCTTAGGAAAGTGGTCGACAAGGATGGTAGGGATTGAGATTACTTATTGCCGTATTTATTGTTGGCCATAAGAGAAGTTCCCCAGTCCTCCACCGGGTTTTCACCCTTCGACTTGTTGTATGGGAGACACCCAAGGGGGTTACTAGACATTGCCAAAGAGACATGGGAGGGGCAATCTAGTCCTTACAAAACCGTGATTGAGTATGTTTCTCAAATGCAGGAGAGAATTGCTGCGGTAGTGCCGATAGTGAGAGAGCACCTGGAACAGGCTCAACAGGCACAGCAGAGGGTATACAACCGCAATGCTCGGTTACGCAGCTTTGCTCCTGGGGACAGAGTGTTAGTATTGGTTCCCACTGTGGAAAATAAACTTTTGGCTAAATGGCAAGGGCCCTTTGAAATCTTAGAAAGAGTGGGGCAGGTCAATTACAAAGTTTACCAGCCGGGGAAAAGAAAGCCGGAACAGATATACCATATAAATCTGTTAAAGCCCTGGAAATATAGAACGGCACTGTCGGCAGTCCGAGCCCCTCCAGTAAATCCAGGGCCCTTAGTTCCCGAAGTGACAGTGGCAAAAACCCTGTCGGCAATTCAACAACAAGAGGTCAAGGAGTTTCTGATCAGAAATAGGGTGCTGTTCTCTGACGTACCCGGGAAAACCTCGGTCATTAAATATGACATCATCACTGACCCAGGGGTTAAAGTTAATCTAAAGCCCTATAGGTTGCCAGAAGCACAAAGAGAATCGGTGTCGAAAGAAATTAAAAATATGCTAGAGTTAGGGGTTATTGAAGAATCACATAGTGAATGGTCAAGTCCCATTGTGTTGATTCCAAAGCCCGACGGGAGTGTGCGTTTCTGCAATGACTTCCGAAAGTTGAACAGTGTTTCAAAATTCGATGCCTACCCGATGCCAAGAGTGGATGAGTTGATTGAGAGACTAGGGACGGCAAGGTATTTAACCACTCTTGACCTAACCAAAGGGTATTGGCAAGTACCGTTAACCGAGAGCGCCAAACAAAAGACAGCTTTTTCAGCGCCAGAGGGCTTGTTTCAGTACAAGATGTTGCCCTTCGGGCTACATGGGGCACCTGCTACCTTCCAAAGAATGATGGACAGGATTCTAAGGCTCCATAGACGGTATGCGGCTGCTTATCTGGATGACGTGGTCATTCATAGTCCTGATTGGCAGTCTCACTTACCCAGGGTACAAGCAGTGTTGGACTCCATCTAGGCAGGTTTGACAGCCAACCCAAAAAAGTGTTGTCTAGGCATGGAGGAAGTAAAATATCTGGGATACACCATTGGCAGAGGCCTGATAAAGCCTCAGCTCAATAAAGTTGATGCCATACAAAACTGGCCACGGCCTCTGAATAAGAAGCAGGTGAGAGCCTTCTTGGGAATTACGGGGTGCTACAGGTTGTTTATACCCAACTTTGCCACCATGGCAGTCCCACTGACTGACCTGACCAAAGGCAAACAAAAAGTCATGGTAGAATGGAGTCCTGAGGCAGAGAAAGCTTTTCAGGAGTTGAAAGTAGCGTTGTGTTCCCAACCAGTCCTGATGACTCCTAATTTTGACAGGGAATTCATAGTACAAACCGATGCATCAGAAGTAGGTATAGGAGCGGTCCTGTCCCAGAACAAGGAGGGTGAGGAACACCCTATTTTCTATCTAAGCAGAAAGTTGAATGTACATGAGAGAAACTATGCCACAGTGGAGAAGGAGGCGTTGGCCATAAAGTGGGCGTTAGAGGCTCTCAGGTACTACTTGGTTGGAGGAAAGTTCAAATTGATCACTGACCATGCCCCTTTGAAGTGGATGTCCGAAAATAAGGACAGTAATGCGAGAATTACGAGATGGTTCTTGGCGTTACACACTTTTAAATTTTCAGTGGAACACAGGCCAGGAAGCCAGCTGGCTAATGCTGACGCGTTGTCACGCGTTCATTGTTTGGGGGCTTCAGTTGTTCCGCCCCACAGGTCGAAACAAAGGGGGGGATATGTGATAGGATCATTGGTAAAGTGGTCTGTGGCAGGTACATTTGTCCCAGATTCCTGTCTTATGTGTTTTAAACCCCCAGGAGAAAGTCTGCAGTGTAGCAGGCTTGAGTTTCGGGTTTTTGAAAAGCCGGTTTGGGACCTGGGGGTTGTGGGTGAGAGGAGAGGGAGGGCTCCACCCACGGCCACTCCAGGTTTTGGATCTTGCAGCCTGGTAACAGGCTTGTTAAGGTTTCCACCTGAGAGTGGCCAATATAAGCCTAGTGTGTTGAGGGCTGATGGTCTCACCTGGGAGAGCAGACAGGGAGTTTGCTCAGAGACACTTGAAAACCTAACTGTAAGTGTTGTGCTGTGCCCTTGTTGCTGGTGAGGGCATTAGGCCCTGCCAGGTTCTGGTAGTGAGGGAACTACCTGTGAAGTTAGTGCCCTTGACAGGGCTAGGATTTATGTTTATGTTTTCTTTATGTTTGTTTCTGACATTGTACAATAAAGACTGGCGCCGACCAGCTTGTACTTGCATCTAGACTGGTGTGCTGCTTCCCTGCTGCTGTGTGTGTGTGTGTAAGGAAGGAGTCCTCTACCCAGGAGAGGGACCCCCTAACCTTACTGTGTCACTATATCTATCTATATATATATATATATATATATATGTGTGTGAAATATGAGCCATTTAAAACTCGATCAACATTTAGATATATGCTACCAGCCTTCAGACTTTACTATGCTAGTAAGTGTTATCATAATCATCTCTAGTAATTGCAATGCAAAATATCTATTTCATATCTTTATTCTATCCTAATCTACCCTGCAATAAACATATAGAAAATAGGTGACGTTCTCCCCTTCAGGTGCCTCCTGTAACCTAGGTCAGAGAACTAGCTCGCAAGTATTTGTGCTCGGTTAACCGCAGCAGTTCTGCAAGAGAACGAGTCCATCAGCAATGAGTTAAGGGGCATATTCACTAGCAGACCAAAAAACAACTGCAGGATTACGATATTGTAATTGTGCAGTCGTTTCAGTCTGTTCAGTGTAGTCGCATCAATCATCACCTACCATGATCAACCTGACGTTATCGTCCGGTTGACCAGCATGTTCAGCCGATGATTGATGTAAAAAACGACCAGCGGGAGCGCGCATCGCTGGGGGTGTAGTAGGTATTACTGCCGGACGCATGTCCGGCGGTTCAAATCCCGACAGCGGCAGCCCGGCAAAGGTGACAATCCCGATCGTCCCTGAGGTAAGTATCGCTAACCTATTCCCCCCCCTAACCCTCTCTTAGGGGTGCCTAAACCTAACCCCCACCCTTCCCTGCCGCCTACCCTAACTTCCCCCAGGGGGGGGTGCCTAACCCTAAACTCCCCCCGGGGGTGCCTAACCCCCCTTCCCCTAGCCTAACCCTAACCTCCTGGGGGGGTGCCTAACCTTAAGTCCCCCCCCCAGGAGCCCTAAACGTGCGGTTGTCCGCGCCCGGCATCACTTCGATCGGGATGCCGGTCGTCCGGTGTCTGGTTAATTACAGGCGTCTAGATTTAGACACCTGTCATTAGTACCACGTCGGGATTAGAACATCTGGAAGCCGGCGGTCGGGATTTAGACCGTCTGCTTCCAAACGACATCCCATCGCTGGTCGTTTCCGATATTAATGTGCCCGATTCATGCACGATTTATGTGCGATTGAACGATAACTATATCGTTAGCGTTCAATCGCACATAGAAATCGGCAAGTGGATGTGCGCCCTTAGCATTCTTAATTAACTGCATATGATACAGATTGGGACAGAGACTTACCATTTCTTTGGAAATAAAGTATCTATTTTCTGTTTATATTCTGAGTTCACTTGAATGTTGTAATTCTAATTAATTTTAATGCAAGTATTATTAGTATTTTTAATTTTGTTCCTTTTTATGTAATTTTCTATGTTATTTACTAATTTGCTTTAATGCTGGTAAATTATTATTTCTTTTTAAATAAAAAACATTAGAGAGTATTAATAGATACCGCCAGACCCTGTGGTTGTTTTCTCTATATTACATATTTTATTTGCAACAAATGCATTCAACAATAGGCACTAATAAAACTGCAGGATTATAATACTTACAGAAATCTGTTGGTATTCTGGCTGTCGGGATGCTGTACCCATGCTCACTATGTGTGTTTGTGTGTGTGTGTGTGTGTGTGTGTGTGTGTGGTCCTGTGGTAGGGAATCTAGATGTTAAACTCCACTGGGGCAGGGACTGATGTGAATGACTAAATATTCTCTGTTAAGCGCTGTGAAATGTGTGTGTGCGCTTTAAAAATAACTGCCAATAAATAATAAATTGCTTTCTTTCTTTCCATAAAGGCACTGTTGAAAAACCAACATGATGGGAAAGGCAAGCCATTGTAGTTATGTGTTGCAGCAGCTCTACAACCAGAGAGAATGGGGATTCCTCTGCGACTGTTGTGTCTCCATCGACGACATCTACTTCCAGGCTCACAAGGCCGTCCTCGCCGCCTGCAGCTCTTATTTTAAGATGATGTTTATAAACCACCAGCACACAGTGGCTCAGATCAACCTTACCAACACAAAGATCAGCGCAGAATGCTTTGATCTCGTATTGCAGTTCATGTACCTGGGTAAAATCTTGACGGCGCCAGAGAATTTTGAACAGCTGAAGCATGCCATGAGTTACTTGCAACTGTATGTTGTCCCGGATTGCCTGGAAGATATCCAGGATATAGATTCCTCTATTAAATGTTCCTCTTCTGCATCTAGTAGTCAGAGCAATAAAATGGTTTTTGGTGTCCGCATGTATGAAGGACCCTTGGCGAAGAGTGAAGAGGAACCAAGTAGGTGGACCTCCGAGCCGGTCTTATCTATGAATACCGTGAATGAAAAACAGGCTGACGGCATTGTGCCGCACACTTTCCGCAAACAGACGCCGAACACCTGCAAGAAAACGCCTTCCCCAAAAGTGTCCAACACAAGGGAGCGTGGAACCAGGCGCTTTGGGCGGAGCTACACCTGCGAGAGCTGCGGATTTGTGTTCAGTTGTGAAAAGCTTTTGGATGAGCACTCTCAAACCTGCACCAATAGGCGTTTTTTTCAGAGCCGAGAACAGGCTGGCAACGAGCAGAGCCAAAGCGGGAGCGAATCGCCGGTCTCAAAGTTTTCGCCATCCCATGACAATACAAATAAAGTAGACTCCAGTCAGTCCGTGGAGGAAAGCTTGTCTTCCACAAGTACCAAAGACTTGTCTACTGCGTTGAACCAAGTGAAAAACTCAATCATAGACACTAGTGAGAAAAACCCAGTAATTATAAAAATCGAGTCTGATGAGAATTCCATTGTAGAAATGGATGATATTAATATTGTGAAAATCTCCGATAAAGATTATTTTGAATCATCTGACATAGACGACTTAGAAGACGAGCCTGATGAGCCTGTTGGCACTTATTATCTCAGAGAACAATACAACCAAAGTATGAATGAGAAATTATCCATGAATTTGCAACCAGGATGTAGAAAAGATGTTGGATACCTGAATCGGAATAGAAGTATGGCCAGTGAGTCTACGTCCGATATGGTGTGTGAACTCTGTGGCCTGACCGTCCCAGAGCATGACCTCTCCTCCCATTACCTATCCAAGCATATAGAAAATATATGTGCTTGTGGAAAATGTGGGCAAATTCTTGTAAAAGGTCGACAGTTGCAGGAGCATGCCCAGAGATGTGGTGGACCTCAGGAGCAACTGGAGGACGAAGCAAGGAACGTTGATGAGAGACTGCACTTTGAAGATGGTATGGAGGAGTCCTCTGCAGGGGGAGAGGTGCTGGTAGACATGTGGGATGATGTAAATGAAAGCAATGTTCCAAAACAAATGTATAAACATTCCTCCTGCCCTTACCGCTGTCCTAATTGTGGGCAGCGCTTTGAGTCTGAGAACCTGGTGGTAGAACATCTGTCTCAATGTTTTGATCATGAAGTCTACAGGAGTTCCGTTTCTGACGAGACCGACCGAGATCACCGGAGGAAACACTTTTGCGATATTTGTGGTAAAGGCTTTTACCAACGCTGTCATCTAAGGGAACATTACACTGTACACACCAAGGAAAAACAGTTTTCATGCCAGACTTGTGGGAAGCAGTTTTTACGTGAGCGCCAACTTCGGCTGCATAATGATATGCATACAGGTATGGCTAGGTATGTTTGCTCCATGTGCGACCAAGGAAATTTTCGGAAACACGACCATGTGCGTCACATGATCTCCCATTTAGCGGCAGGAGAGACTATATGTCAGATCTGCTTCCAGATCTTCCCAAATAACAACCTTCTTGAAGAGCATATGGATATCCACCTGTATACCTGCGGGGTCTGTGGAGCAAAGTTTAATTTGAGAAAGGATATGAGGGCACACTATAATTCTAAGCATTTTAAAAAAGCTTGAGGCTTCTCGGTGACTAAACTTCCCTATCGTAAAACCAAAGCTTTAATTATTAATACAGGACTTATATTTAAAAAAAGACTAATCTGGGAATTCTGCACACCTGTTTTATTTCCACTAAAACCAGTTTTATACTTTTGTTGGTGGGAGAAGTATTTAGTAACCTAAGTAAATATGTACTTGTGAAGAATTTAAATGGGCAGAGATACAGAAATCTTTCTTTTTATATCAACTTTTTATTTTTCGCTAGATTTGTATTCTGACTGTTAAAATATAGAATGCATTAGAAAACTTTTGTTTGTATTGTAATAACGAATGTATAACAAGTACAACATTTGTACCCCTTATATAGCATGAGTTCTTGCTACGTTTTGGTGTTTTCCAGGGTTTGTTTGATATTTTTGTTGCACAATCTATTTAGTATGCGATTTACTATATAAATACAATTTATTTATACTGGTATATTACGCATCGAATTCATGATGTAGACATTATCCTAACATTTTCCCTTTTTGAAGTCAGTTAAAAACTAGATCTCACACTAGTTATTTGTGCCAACAGTGCTTATGGTTAGACAGCGCCTCTGATATTTTATGCAACTTATGGAGTGTGTATATGTATATGTATATGTGTGTATGTATATATATATATATATATATATATATATATATATAATATGTATGCCTTTATTTATATTGGACCACACTGTGCACTCAGAGAAAATTAAATAATAAAAAAAGACAAATAAATACAAAATTAACATAATTTACAAATTAGAAGTATATCCGGCTAGCGAGGGCAAGTTTGTGCCTTGGCAAAGCTTTAAAGTACTTTAGATGGTGTAGGGATTTAAAATGTGTAGACAGACAGATTTATAGTTGGGATGGAGTAAGGTGTGGACATGTCCTAGCTCCACTCTCAAATCACATTGTTAAATAGAGCTTCCCCAGTATATGTATAAGTATTTCTCCTGCATTGTAATGAAGCTACAGTTGCACCCCTTGCATTGAAGCATGATTTTTCTAGGTGCAAATTTACACTCTTTAAGCTGGATTTGCTTCTAACTATTAAGTGGCAGGTTCAGTTAGTTCAATCTGGCTGGTTTAAACACAAATCTAGTAATGTATGGGAGCAAATGACAATGGACCATTTGTTCCCCAACACTGGGAAACAGAAAAAACAGTTGTTCGGACAAATTGGTTAAATCCATTTCGACAGCCACCTAATGTTGTTTTCATCCCTAATTAGGGACGTGCAGTCAGGGTAGGCAGGAGAGGCAGAGCCTCGCCTATTATACTCCCTGTCATTCTCCAGTGTTTTTATATAAAGACTGTTTATATACATGTGTGCCCTTCTAGCCATTGACCTCACGGCACGTCACTGTCCCAAATATATGATTTTGGTGGAGTTTCTGACTTGTGGATGCCCATCGTCACTAGATACCAGCTACCAGACTGCAGCGTCTCACATGAAGATCAGCAGAGAACTTTTGGCTGGCAGACAGAAGACAACATTTCTACAAAGTGTGGAACAGGTGCCGCACCTAGTTGGACGGCTGTTGCTCCTTTATTGTTTTTACAGCACATTCCTTTTTGATTGTTTGTTTGAAGAATTGTATTTCCTCAATTCTCAATGCAGTGTTCATATCTCTGTGCTCTACTAAACACTGCGGTCTGACAGCTGCTGACAGGTTACATTGGTGACTTCCCAGAAAAGTGCTGCATCAAAATGAAGGTATGATATAAAGGGAATGACAGTTATTTTGATTTTGCTATTAGATTGTTCACAACGCTGCTCAGATATCAAATAAAAGAATGTGTATGTCTACTTCAGGATGGAAATTGCAAAGCAGTGTTCTATTGTGTTATGAACACTAGGTGGAGCTGTTCTTATCAGCAGAGACATACAAAGTAATGGTGCATACACAAGGTCAGATCTGTCAGATGAATGATTTTTACCATCGATTTGAACGATTTTTACCATCGATTTGAACTGTAAACATTTCAAATATCGTTATCTGACATGCAGGAACGCGCATCGTTCATCGTTGCAGGTTCACCCGTCAGATTTTCTTTCAGATATGAACGATTGAACAATTTTTAAAAATCGTTATCGTTCAGATCTGACACAAAATCTGACCGTGTGTATACACCATAATGGTGCGTACACATAGTCATAGCTGTCAGACGAACGATGAACTACGAACGATAAACGACTTTACCATTTTACCAACGATTTCATGAACTACTAATTATTTTTGACAGTATTAAAATGAATGAAAATCTGACTGCAAACACATCAGACGTCAGATATCGTTATCTGACAAACGGGAACGCGATGCAGGTTCATCGTTGCAGGAACACATGTCAGATTTTCTTTCAGATATGAACGATTTTTTAAATCGTTATTGTACAAATCTGAAGAAAAATCCGACAGTGTGTATGTACCATAACACTCAAACTGTATACTTCATGCATAAGTAAGCACATGCCCTACAGGCAGTGATAGTGATATGTTGTTTAGGAAGCCAGTACTGTATAGTGCAGCATTTCATCAGGTGACAATAAAATATTACAGTCCGCTGTTATTTGCAGCAGCACTACAGTGTTCTTTTTTTTTTTTTCTTCACACGTTGCTGAGGATTGGAGAGAAACATTTTGAAGGATGTAGTGGAAACGGTACAAACCATCAAGATCAAGGCACTAATTATGTTCTTTTTATGGGATACCTAATGTTAATAAGTAACATAGATCTTGCCCTTGCTTGGAAATTTGGACCATATTTATTAATCCGGAAAGTAATCACCTCTTCCCTTTTTCCACATTTTATGTTACAGCCTTATTCCAAAATGGAATAAATTCATTTTTGTCCTCAAAATTCTACACAAAATACCCCATAATGATAACATATAAAAAGTTTTTTTTTTTCGATTTTTGCAAATTTAATTAAAAAAAAAACAACAACTAAGAAATCACATGTACATAAGTATTCACAGCCTTTGCCATGAAGCTCAAAATTGAGCTCAGGTGCATCCTGTTGCCATTGATCATCCTTGGGACGTTCCTACAGCTTAATTGGAGTCTACCTGTGGTAAATTCAGTTGTTTGAGAGGCATACACCTGTCTCTATAAGGTCCCACACTTGACAGTGCATGTCAGAGCACAAACCAAGCATGAAGTCTAAGGAATTGTCTGCAGACCTCCGAGACCGGATTGTCTCGAGGCACAAATCTGGGGAAGGGTACAGAAAAATATCTGCTGCTTTGAAGGTACCAAAGAGCACAATGGCCTCCATCATCCGTAAATGGAAGAAGTTCGGAACCACCAGGACTCTTCCTAGAGTTGGCCGGCTGTCTAAACTGAGTGATCGGGGGAGAAGGGCCCTAGTAAGGGAGGTGACCAAGAACCTGATGATCACTCTCAGAGCTACAACATTCCTCTCTGCAGAGAGGAGAACCTTCCAGAAGGACAACCATCTCTGCAGCAATCCACCAATCAGGCCTGTATGGCAGAGTGGCCAGACGGAAGCCACTCCTTAGTAAAAAGCACATGGCAGCCCACCTGGAGTTTGCCAAAATTGAAGGACTCTCAGACCATCAGAAACAAAATTCTCTGGTCTGATGAGACCAAGATTGAACTCTTTGGTGTCAATGCCAGGCATTATGTTTGGAGGAAACCAGGCACCACTCATCACCAGGGAAATACCATCCCTACAGTGAAATGTGGTGGCAGCATCATGCTGTGGGGATGTTTTTCAGCGGCAGGAACTGGGAGACTAGTCAGGATAGAGGGAAAGATGAATGCAGCAATGTAAAGAGACATCATGGATGAAAACCTGCTCCAGAGCGCTCTTGACCTGGGGCGACGGTTCATCTTTCAGCAGGACAACGACCCTAAGCACATAGCCAAGATATCAAAGGAGTGGCTTCAGGACAACTCTGTGAATGTCCTTGAGTGGCCCAGCCAGAGCCCAGACTTGAATCTGATTGAACATCTTTGGAAAGATCTGAAAATGGCTGTGTACCGAAGCTTCCCATCCAACCTAATGGAGCTTGAGAGGTGCTGCAAAGTGGAATGGGCGAAACTGCCCAAAGATAGGTGTGCCAAGCTTGTGGCATCATATTCAAAAAGACTTGAGGCTGTAATTGCTTTAAAGGTGCATCAACAAAGTATTGAGCAAAGGCTGTGAATACTTATGTACATGTGATTTCTTAGTTTTTTTTTTAATTAAATTTGCAAAATCTCAAAAAAACTTTTTACATGTTATCATGGGGTATTGTGTGTAGAGTTTTCAGGACAAAATGAATTTATTCCATTTTGGAATAAGGCTGTAACATTACAAAATGTGGAAAAAGTGAAACACTGAATACTTTACCAGATGCACTGTAGCTAAAGTCAGTTCATAGATGTACATTAGTAGTCCTGGGGAGCCCCGTTGCCCAGTCAGACACCCTGCTGGAAATAGGTGGTTCCAAGAGCTGCTACGGTGTATTGTAATAGCTACTTTTTATACCCTTGGAGGGGGTTATTATGGGCGGTGGCTCCAGAGTTATGGAATACAGACAGAGAATACATAGTTTTCTACTTTATTTAACTGCAGGTGGCAGTAATTCCTCAGTTATGGATATAAACAAAGAATAGTGCATTAGCTCTCTAATTTAGCTGCACAACCAAAACATCAAGGCCATACACCTGTTGTTGATGCCTAAACTATTTTCGAGGTGGCACTTCTACCCCTTTTCTCCCTGGAAATAAAAGGCAAAATGAGACACACACAGACCCCCGCACCCCTAACACTAAGCAAGTATCCCAATATAAATACCTGTCTGCATTACCTGACCAAAGAGAATGATGATCTGGGTCCCAGTTCAGTCTGGGTCAGAAGATGGAAACACATCAGTAGCAGCAGCCCAAGACTGGACCCAGTATTGAATGATCTCATAACTCACTGGGCCAGGTAAGTAACAGGGAACAGGCAGGCATCCAGCATGTAATGGAGGTGGTATTAGGTGACACAAACACACATTTACATGGTCAGAGACAATAGCTCACACCTATCCCCATCACTGTGATTAGCCATCCTAGCAGCTCACACCTTCTATCCCCATCACTGTGATTAGCCATCCTAGCAGCTCACACCTATCCCCATCACTGTGATTAGCCATCCTAGCAGCTCACACCTATCCCCATCACTGTGATTAGCCATCCTAGCAGCTCACACCTTCTATCCCCATCACTGTGATTAGCCATCCTAGCAGCTCACACCTATCCCCATCACTGTGATTACCCATCCTAGCAGCTCACACCTATCCCCATCACTGTGATTAGCCATTCTAGCAGCTCACACCTATCCCCATCACTGTGATTACCCATCCTAGCAGCTCACACCTTCTATCCCCATCACTGTGATTAGCCATTCTAGCAGCTCACACCTTCTATCCCCATCACTCTGATTAGCCATTCTAGCAGCTCACACCTTCTATCCCCATCACTGTGATTGCCCATCCTAGCAGCTCACACCTTCTATCCCCATCACTGTGATTGGCCATCCTAGCAGCTCACACCTTCTATCCCCATCACTGTGATTAGCAGCTCACACCTTCTGTCCCCATCACTGTGATTGGCCATCCTAGCAGCTCACACCTATCCCCATCACTGTGATTAGCCATCCTAGCAGCTCACACCTTCTGTCCCCATCACTGTGATTGGCCATCCTAGCAGCTCACACCTTCTGTCCCCATCACTGTGATTACCCATCCTAGCAGCTCACACCTTCTATCCCCATCACTGTGATTGGCCATCCTAGCAGCTCACACCTTCTATCCCCATCACTGTGATTAGCAGCTCACACCTTCTGTCCCATCACTGTGATTGGCCATCCTAGCAGCTCACACCTATCCCCATCACTGTGATTAGCCATCCTAGCAGCTCACACCTTCTGTCCCCATCACTGTGATTGGCCATCCTAGCAGCTCACACCTTCTGTCCCCATCACTGTGATTACCCATCCTAGCAGCTCACACCTTCTATCCCCATCACTGTGATTAGCCATCCCAGCAGCTCACACCTTCTATCCCCATCACTGTGATTACCCATCCTAGCAGCTCACACCTTCTATCCCCATCACTGTGATTACCCATCCTAGCAGCTCACACCTATCCCCATCACTGTGATTAGCCATCCTAGCAGCTCACACCACCTATCCCCATCACTGTGATTAGCCATCCTAGCAGCTCACACCTTCTATCCCCATCACTGTGATTAGCCATCCTAGCAGCTCACACCTTCTATCCCCATCACTGTGATTAGCCATCCTAGCAGCTCACACCTTTCCCCATCACTGTGATTACCCATCCTAGCAGCTCACACCTTCTATCCCCATCACTGTGATTACCCATCCTAGCAGCTCACACCTTCTATCCCCATCAATGTGATTAGCCATCCTAGCAGCTCACACCTATCCCCATCACTGTGATTAGCCATCCTAGCAGCTCACACCTTCTATCCCCATCACTGTGATTACCCATCCCAGCAGCTCACACCTTCTATCCCCATCACTGTGATTAGCCATCCTAGCAGCTCACACCTTCTGTCCCCATCACTGTGATTAGCCATCCTAGCAGCTCCGTCGTGCGCATGCGCGAGACCCAGCTAGCGACGGGCGCTCCGTCGCTAGGGGTTTCGCAGCAGACGGGGCGAGCTGTCGATGTTGAGTGACAGCTCGCCCCCTTTGGGTCGCGGGCAGGGGGTGTGCCTTCCCGAATGGAGGCGTTCCCGCCGGAACGCTTGCCGTTTGGGGGCGGCCCCACTGACATCATTGCTGATGTCAGTGGGGAGCTTCCTGCTCGATCAGAGCAGGAAGCTCCCTGGGGCTTACGAGTGCCCAGACCCAACCTTAGGGTCTGGTCATAAGTCCCGATGGTCGTGATGGTCTTGACCATCGCGACCATCACCCATGTCGGTCGCTAGAGCTGTGGGCGTTAACCCACAGCTTAGCTATCGACAAGGAGGCGGTCGTTCAGGATGCAAGTGGCCGCCCTGATTCAGTGCGACCGCTTGCAACTAACGACCGCCTCAGTGCTGGGATCTAAGATGCAGTAAGGAGGTGTCTGTTTCCTACAAACATCTCCATGCTGAATTTGCATTTCAGATGGAAAGAATAGCACAGCCCCTTGTGTGCCGCTCTGCAATTCCGTCCATCTCTGAATCAGGCCTTCAGTCGACTCTGCTTTGGTGGGTATTATAATTGCATATGCAGCAATATTTATATAACTTAAATCTGCAAAAGCAGAAAGCAGATTTTAATTGGCCTAAAACCCGAGTCTCAGATGACAGGAGTTTAAAAAAAGCATCTAAAATTATTTTCACGCTTTCAATTCTATAAAGCTTTTGGGGACTGTGCGGCCCCCAGACCCCTGGCCGTTCACTAAAAATTTCCATTCCACAACATTGTATGTGCAAGTGCTCATGTTTCTCTCATTTTGTATTTCCCCTGTGCGTTTGAGCACAATATAAGAAGTCAGACAGAACTTTATACAATTTTCAATAGGTGCTATTTCCTTATTTGCTGTGGCCACCATTGACCCTAGTTACACCTCTGTGCTCACCTGACATGGGGGATAGTTGTCACTTTCTAGGGAAATGCAGCGGTCTGCCCCATATATTTCCAATCAAGCTGGATGGACTACAGTGCTGTGTAGCTTCATCCACCTGTTCGCACCCCACGCCCAGGGCCATCTTAACGTATAGGCACACCGGGCAGCTGCCCAGGGCCCCACAATTCTGGGGGCCTTTGACAGGGGCATCTACATAGAGTGTGTGGCCGCTCGCTTCACAAATAGGGCAGCCAGCTGATAGGCAGGCAGAGAAAGATGCTCCCTGACCGCTCTGATTGTAAAGTACACACAGAGTGGTCAGACAGCATTCTCTACCTGCCTCCCAATCTGCAACCACAGAGCCACATTTAGGGGGTGGAGGCAAAGGGGGCACAATCCCCTGGGCCCCCCTCTCTTAGGAGGCCACCATACTTTAATCACAGCTGCAGTGAAGAGCAGGAGCTGCACTGCAAGCTAGAGAAGAAGGATGTGGAATCCATAATCCTTGCTTCACATAACGTTTTTATAACATTGATTTTGTTGAAAGTATCAATATATTGAAAGGTTAGTTTTATTGACGTTTACATTTGTATTCCCATGAATGGGTGGGTAGGGGCCCCAGTGCATTGCTTTGCCCAGGGCCTACAATGCTGTTAAAACAGCCCTGCTCACGCCCTCCCTCTCCTTATCTGTAGGATAGTCAAGGTCTGCAGCTGCACTTGGGGTTGTCCATCGAAGAGTCCCCCATCGATGGTCTCCATTGATGTCATCATCAGCACTTTCATTGATGGCAGAAATCCATTGATGGGCATGCCTACAGTCCTCAGTGTATGTGGGATGAATGGTGTCATAGGGAAGGTGAATAGGCTGGACTCCTCATTGTATGTGGGTAGAGTATGATGACGATGTTTTCAGTCTGTGCCTGCGTCCCAATTGTTACCGCTCTGAGACACATAACAGATTTGAACAGAGAGAGAATGATTTTCCGTGGGCATTCCGGGGAGGTACCAGGGGGTGGCTAGCCAACAGGCACAGTGGTGCTGACACAGGAGACCATGGTCAGATGGGGAAATTGCACCTGCCATAGGTCTGGTGCAAGCTTCAGTGCTGCACGATGGTACATCTTAGTATGCGATGGAATAGCGCCGCAGCAAGTGGGCGTCACCGTAGGCTTAGAATTGATCGTGGCATTAGCATAAAGCTGCAAACATGGTTGCAGAGAACATGGCAGCCAAAGCGGCATCTGTGTGCACCTCTGAATCAAGCCCTAAATGTCTGTCCTGGTGACGCAAAAGTGGTGCTGCCTGCTTTCTAACAGCTGATATTCGCAACCTGCGGCTCTCCTGCCATTGTTAAATCATGGTGATGTTAGGCCACGCTGGAGCATGTAGTTCTGCAGAGCCACAGGTTGCTTATATTTCCTCTTTAGCATGTAAGCTCTTATGAGCAGGGCCCTCTACCCTCTTGTGCTTCTCCTTACTCTACTTTCATCTGCTTCTTACTCTCTACCAGGGCACCTAACACTTGATTTCTTTGCATTGTTGCTTATACGGGTGTTATGGTCGCGAATGTAGCAATGTATATTATTCTTGTCTTGTATTGTATTGTAAGTCACTGTAAATCAACTTATTTGTTATGTACTATGTAAGGTGCTGCGGAACACTTGTGGCACCATATAAATAAATTATAATAATAATAATAATATCCGCCTTACACATTCTTCTAAACTGCTAAAGCAGCAGCAACTCACAACACAGCCAGGAATGCTGTGTCTAGCCAAATCATATAGGAGGCAGAAAGTGTACCGTCTACAGACCTCAGTATAACTAACCCAAACAAACAGAGGCAGATTGAGGCACAGAAAAATAGAAGAGTGTACAGATAGAGGCACCAAGATGCAGAAGGGGGCACAGACAGAAGCACGGACAGACAGAAGGGAGTACAGATAGAATGGTTTTGGAAAATTATTTCTCCTGTTTCAAGGCTGACTGTTTTGACCATCCATTATGGATATATGGATAGTACACACCTGAATGGACTATACATATTAAAATTGGGTTACATTGTATATACCTTTATATATCAACCTTTTTGAATTATTGTATATTTGAGTGGATTTTATACATCCAGATATTTGCTGTTAAAAACAGCTGCACTAGATCCCCACATATTCATCACCATTGGAGTATATACTTCACATCTACTATATAAAGCATCCACTATAAAAGGAATTGAGGTTCAAAAAATCGGGACATCACAATTAAGATAAGTAATTATTATATTTTAAAGTGAGCGCAGAGTGGTATTCTCCAAATATTTGTTTGCAAGAATGAAATGGGTAATTGGTTGGTTTAGGTGACACAAAAACTTCAAAGTTGTGGACAGGACACTTGATTTATAATTTTTATTAAATAACAAATGCCATAGAGGCACATGTGCCTGGTTTCAGAGGGTAGGGTCAGACGTCAGCCGGATGTACTGTCAGGCCGGCACCAATGGCAGTAAAAGGACACAGGCACGGCTATACTGCAGCACAGAAGTGGCAGTCCTTCCTTCATGCTGGACTATCTCTAATGATGCAGTACTTATGAGTCCTGGAACAGTACTCTCCTTGTGCATTATACATATAAGTCATGGGATAGCAATATGTAAAGGTAATGGTAGGTGGCATCACCGTACTGTGATGTCTTGGAAATGCCCAGACCTGCATCAATTGTACACTGTTGAACAACGGGCTAGGTTGCTCATGGCAAGGCAAAGTGAATTATTGAAGTTTGAATGGGCATGATAGTGGGTGCCCGTATGATGGGACATCCCATTTCCAAAGTTCTCCGGACATTCAATATTCCTCAATCTATGGTGTCATGTGTACCGGGAATACCTCATGAAAGGCATTAACACCCACCATGTACAGTGCAGTGGGCGACCACAGGTGCTTAATAATCATGACCAGCGGCATATGACCAGAATTGTCTGTGGTAACAGACAAGTGACAATGGCTCAAATCACATCCGAATTTAATGCAGGAGGTACCAGACGCATATCCAGCAGGTGGGTGCAGCGTTCTTTAGCTTCCATGGAATATGGGAGCAAAAGATCCATCAGAGTGCCCCCGTTAATACTACGACACCGGACACAGCTCCTCACCTGGGCTTGTGATGTCACTAATTGGACTCTGGAGGACTGGCAACATGTGGGATGGTCCTTTAAGTCACGGTTCCAGTTGTTGCAGGCTGATTATAGGGTTCAAGTGTGGTACAAAACCCATGAGGCCATGGACCCCAGTTGTCAACAAGGCACCATGCAGGCTGGTAGTGGTTCCATAATGGTGTGGGGTCTGTTCACGTGGCATGGGTTGGGTCCGCTGGTCCACCTGAACACATTCGCCCGACATGAACCCAATTGAGCATTTGTGGGACGTGGTGGAGAAGTCCAGTTGCACCCAAGATCCTGCACTTACAAATATCCAGCTATACAGGCGGCATGGGTCATCATCTCTCCAGAGGTCTATCGTACTTGTGGAATCTATGCCACGTTGAGTTGCTCCACTTCGCCAGGCTAGAGGGGGTCCTACACGATACTAGGCATCTATCCCATGATTTTTGGCACTTCAGTGTGCATGTGTACATGTATTTATTTATATATATACTATATATACTGTATAACAGCACACAAATGATCCGGCACTCACTGAATATTAGATAAGTTTCCTCGCTCCGGTGCCCTCCTAATGGAGAACTACGTCCCCACCACATACGATACACAGAGGCGGCACTCGGGAGACTTCTCAAGAAATATAACAGCTCTCTTTAATGCTGATACATCGACGTTTCGGGACAATACGTCCCTTCCTCAGGATGCAAAAGACAGAATAACATACATAGACAAACAACAAGTTTAAATAGCTTACCGTTCTGGACGCGCGTTGCTCCGTTTGCTCGTCACGCCGGGGCTCAGACCGGAACTAGGTCAGCAAGACCTAGTTATTCCATGCTGTTAGTTATATCATCTAATTGCACTTCAAATTGTATTTAAATTCAAGGAATGTTTGTATCAAAATATTGCAATAATTTGTCAAGCCGGACAACTATGTCTAAATAACCCTTGGAGTGTAGTTATGTGAGTTCACAGCATGTATGATATATTTTATTTAAATGGCGTGGTCACCATTATAAGTATGATAAATGCTCACTTTATGTACCTATGTGAACCTATATATACTGTTTGTACTTATATTTCTTATTGTCAGTTTTATCCCCTTGTACGGTGCTATGGAACCCTACAATATCACAGATATTCGTACAAAGAGGAGAGAAAGCAGACTCTTTTTTTATGGGGCACTCTTTTTGATTTGTATGATTCAGCTAAAATATAACCTTTATTAATGTATTAGTTAAAATGAATGAGTCAAAAAATTAATTAAACAAACTATGTTAATAATTATGCTCGGGGTATACACAGCAACATTTTTTGTTCAAAAAACATCAGATCTGCAAAAATCACTTGACATGAGTTTAGTTTCTCTCATAAATAATGTGGCTACCCAATTCTGCCACACCTACTAATCATCAAATATATACAGTAGGTAGGACATGCAAGCACAGATATCACAGATATCTCTGGCATTCACTAATGTTTTAATCAATAATGCTGTCATGAAAGATCTCTATGGGGATGGCAAAATGGGACAATTTAAAAAACTCCAAAAAGCTTAGCCATTCGGAGCTTGCCTTCACTAGCTGACGGCGCCATCGTAAGATGGCTGTAACAATGCAACGCCATAGCTTACTTATTGGGAACAACTCCTGAGCTCTCTCCCCACTGGGCACTGCCCATTCTCTCTTCTCCCCACAGCTTTGGTGACCAATCTCCTCTTAATTCAATTATTGGTCAACTGACTGATGATATCACTTTGGCGCTACTTTGAAATTGTCCTGCTTATATAAACTGCACCATCCAGTGCCAAAATATTAGGTCCCATTTCTAGCTCCAACATTCTGTGGGGTCTATGTACTAAGCCTTGGAGAGAAATAAAGTGGATGGAGATAAAGTACAGACCAATCAGCTCTTAACTGCCACTTTAAAGGCGGTGGGGTCTATTTACTAAGCCTTGGATGGAGATTAAGTGAACAGAGATAAAGTACCAGCCAATCAGCTCCTAACTGCCATGTCGCAGGCTGTGTTTGAAAAATGACAGGAGCTGATTGACTGGTACATTATCTATGTTCACTACACCCAAGGCTTAGTAAATAGACCGTTTGAAAAGTGACAGTTAGGAGCTTAGGACCTGATTCAGACCTGTTTGCTAGATGCAGCCGTTCGCTCCCAGCGTATGCAAATTCAGCTAAGTGACGTCAAGGCAGGCGATCGCACGGCAAGGTATAAGTAAGCCCACTATGTCTTGGCGAGTGATCACTTTGTGTTTATAGGCGCCCACCAGCCTGTCTTTAGCTGCCCACTAGTGCACGTCATCTCCAGGAAATATATACAACCATCTGTACATTGGGAACCATCGGATCTGACCGCAGCACTTGCGGTTGCCTTTACCCTACCGCAAGCACTGCGAGCATTTCAGTTTAAAAACCAGCCAGGTGACGTGTACTATGACGCTGCCTGTTAATTATGCATGCCTCTGAAACGGCATTGAAACACTCAGGCATGCCTGCGTTCGCAACTCGACTCCCCCGTTACTACTGCCCTGCCCCTGTTACCACCCACAAATGGCCTCTCCTGTCACTCATTCCACTGGGGCTGTCTTTGCTGGACGAGCGCTTCCCGATCGCTCGAACTAGTTCGCGCGTGCGCACTGCTATGCATACACATGCGCAAATGTATAACTTCGGCCGTGTACGAGCGAGCGGACGCTTGCGAGAGGGTTTGAATCAGGCCCTTAGTACAGATAAGATACACAGGGGTACATAGACCCCTATGTATCTTATCTGTAGTATCCATGTATCAGTTTGTTTCCTGTCCCTTTGATTCTGATTCTTTGCCTGTGCTCCTGAGCCTTGCATGTACTCTCATGGGTGAACCTGTGTCAGTGCCTCTGACCTGTTAGCTCGTCTGACAACGCTCTTGTCTTCTAAGTTGATACTTTCCCTTCACGTTCCACTTACAATTCCTAGTTACCCTTGTCTCGGCAGCCAAGCCCAGTCTGTGGTCTCTGATCTCTGATGAAGAACAGGGGTTAATTGACACTGCACTATGGTTTATTTTTATATTTTTATATATTTCAGTTTTGAATCCCCATTCATTCTAATTGTGTTTTATTTATTGCAGAGACTTAACAATATTCCTCTTTATTTCATTGGGCAGCTGATATTGTTTATGCAAATCCGGCACACACCCAGCAAGGCAGGCGATCGCACGGCAAGGCATAAGCACGCCCACTATGTCTTGGCGTGCGATCACTTTGTGTATGCAGACGCCCGCTTGCGCACATCATCTCCAGGAAGTGTATGTAACCATCGTTACTTCGGGTACCATCGGATGCGAACGCAGCGCTTGTGATTGGCTATACACTACCACAAGCACTGCGAGCACTTCAGAGTGAAATCCCACCAAGTGACATGTACTATGACGCTGCCTTTCAATTATGCACGCCCCTGAAACGGCGTTGAAGTTCTCAAGCACGCCTGCGTTCGCACCTCCACTCCCCTGTTAGTAGCGGCCAGCCCCTGTTACCACCCACAAACGGCCTGTTCTGTCATTCACTCTACTGGGCTGTCTATGCTGGGCGAGCGAACACATCCCGGTCTCTCGCATTGGTTCACGCACGCGCATTGCGATGCATACGCATGCGCAGCAGAGCGACTATCGGCCAGCTACGAGCGTTCGCATCCTAGCGAGTGGGTCTGAATCAGGCCCTGAGTTCACAACTACCTCTGCAACACGCCTGTGACGGTCCCATAACACACCCATAAAAAGGGCTATCTCCATGCATGTGAAAAGTCACCTCCCTATCACCACCTCGCAGCGCCCAATATATTTTTGAGACTGTGCATCAATTACAACTGCAGCTGATTCAGAGACGTGCTCTAATGTGATCACAGGTGCAAAACCATGCTAATGGTTGCACAGCGCACCCAAGCATAAGGACGCCCACTGATGCCTTTTTTTATGCGTATGACGCCGCTTATGTGGTTAAATATCGGTAACATCAATGCACATCGAGCAGCCGTCTTACCTTTGCGGCAGGTCTTACCTGCCGCAGCCTCGGGAGCTGTGTATGCACTCGCAGTGGCTAATTTATACATGCCCATGAAATGGACAGGCACGCCTACGTTTTTCAGACCAATCCCCATCACCACCCCCAAACGCTGCACAAACTGTCACTCACTCTGCGATGAATTATTCTGCCCGTCTGTAGTCGCAATGTGATTTCTGCGCACGTGCAGTGCGGCTTATACGCATGCACGATGGCAAACAATGGCTCGATCTGCGTGCGTAAGCGCCTTTGTGTCCAGTATTGAATTCTGGCCCTCTGTGCGCACACACTCTAAGGCACACGCAAAGATAGAACATTTTTATGTTGAGCAGTTTATCAAAAAAAGTCACCAGGGCAGCTGAGCGATGCTCATTTCTCCAGCGACACTGGCCAGCAGTGGTCAGAGTAATCTCATCGCTTGCCAGGCCAGTAAGTTGCCCATCAGTACATGCATGAGTCGGCATAATGGGTCTAGTATGTACGCTAGAACTGGAACCCACAAAAAAGAACTGTGCGAATTGAACATTCCACTTCCTTCATAGTTGATATGTGAGGGTCTAGTGTCCAAGTTGACACTTGAGCAGGACAGCTGCCTTACCAGCAGCAAGTTAGGAAATACTGGTTCCACTCAAACTGTGTTGTTCAGAATCTGATTCTTTAGTTTAATGATGTCCTTTAAATGATGGTGAATTAATATCTCCAAAAAGTTGTTTACTAATTTTCAAATTACTTGTCCGTGACAATATTTAAGCGAATAAGTTGAAAAATACATGTAATGATACGTGGAAAGCTTTATGTTCTGTAAAGGAGCCTCTCTCCTCTCCATGGTCCGGTGACCACCACTACAGCCTATTCATCTGTATAGTAGTCAAATGTGAACTCTCATCTGCATGTAATGTTAGCAGTAATGCTCATGTCTACCCATGGCAAAAAGAGCATGCAGGGGGATCATGTGATCTAGACAGTATTATGATTAAGGGGTCGATTCAGCAAGAGTGACGATGTTACCCAGAATATTATTGGGCAACATCGTCACAAGTTTTTATCAATTATGATAATTTATGGCTGCTAATCAGCGATATTTTATGCAGGGACAGCGGTTGTGGTAACACGCTGTCCCTGCGATGTCACAGAAGGCATTGTGTTCGGGATTCCGAAATCAATCCCCCCTGTTTTTTCTTCTGCGCATGCTCAGTCGGTCGGGAACAGTCTCCATCCCTGCTTGCGGTGACTGCCGACGGGGTAAGTACAGCTCCAGCCTGTCCAAATTGATTGAAATGTGTATACAGGCTTTATACTAGCCTGTATACATGTATATTTATGTGTTTTTATATTTAACCTTTGTATATAAATGTTAAATATAATCGCACATAAATATACATGTATAAAGGCTAGTATAATGCCTGTACACACGTCAATTAATTTCGGCAAGTTTAACAGGCTCTAATTGGACTTACCTGCCGCCGATCACCGGGAAGCAGGCACGGAGACTGGACGGGTGTACAAGATGCTGCAGGGACTTATGACAACATTTCCCTCTGTCCCTGCAGTTTTAGGGATATTTAAGTATTTTCCTCATATAACGCCATTCTGAAATGGCGTTATATAAAGCAAATATTTGTCGAGTGATTTAACACTTTTTGCTTTACTGAATAGCAAAAAGCGTTAAAGCACTGTAGATCAATGGCTGATCCCTACAGTGCGGTACTCTGCCAGATGGGAATTAGTGGAGAAGATAATTTGCGTTATCTTCTCCATTATCCCATTGCTGAATAGGGGATTTACATAAAAAATACGGAAATGATAGTTTCCGTAGTTTTTACGTAAAAAAAATCAATGCTGAATAGACCCCTAAGTGAGCAAAGAGTGAGCATGTCACCTATTAATGCAAAAGTGCCTCCTCTTTTGAGATGCTATCATTAAAATATTGTGGTCATTCAATGGACATTCCACAGGATTACTATGTATCCCCGACATAGGTCCACTGAAGCAACTAAGAAACCGTATGTACATCCACATAGGTCCTTATGTAATAAGCTGCTGGACAAAGGCACAGGATGGTAAACATTGGAAAACTGAGCAAAATTGCTTTGGATGAATTGCACTCAAAAATAAACCAATATGAGATATCATTAGCTGACTTATGTTATAGAACATGCTAAAGAACATTTTGGGACTGATTCTGAGTAAGTCCAAATGCAGATATCTGCAGACGATGCGTGCACTGTAGAACAAACAGGCCCGTATTCAATTTGAGGCGAAAAAGTATCACCGATGACGTCATTTCGTCAGGCGGAAGCTTATCCACATATTCAATTCCAAATACCTTTCGCCGATGCAGAAAGTCAATGCAATGGACCCGGCGAAAAAGTTTTGCCTATGAATAGCATGCGGAAAAAAGTGCAGAATTGGGGTTTTGGGGTGAAAACGTCAGAAAACCACCCAGCACCCTTGGGACAGCCTCCCAAAGATATACTGAGTCAAATAAAGTTTAAAAAATACTGCAGAACACCCCAAAAAAGTACTTTCACTTTGAGGGTGAAAAAGACCAAGGTTGGGGGACACACTTAAAAACTAGCGAAATAGACTCCAGGGAGTCCCCAAGTATGCCCCAGGTGTTTTAAAGTTTGCAGGTGCTTGCGGCAGGTGGATTTTTCACGATTTTTTTAACTTTAGCAACTTTAAAATATGCTACCCCCCATTTTCAGGTACCTAAAATTTGCTGGGACTAGTTATTTTCACCAAAAAATACTTCTAAATGCTATTCTTCACCTCTTATGCAAATACGCAAAACAGCACCTATTGAGACCATTTAAATACCCCAAATACCTTCAGCAGGCCAATTCGGGAGTATCCATAGTGATTCCCCATCTCAGTGCATCTTTTGGGTGGTGTCAGGCAGATTACTCCATTTTGGAGAGGACATTCTGCCTATTCAAGTTTCGCCGGGTGCCGTTTTCACGTACTTTCAAATTGAATACAGGGAATCGCAGGGATGCGCACAAAAAATTTTTGCAACCAAGACACGCAATATAGGCGAAAAGTCCGCCAGGCGAAAAAGTATCGCGGGTGCAAATCAAATTGATTATTGAAAGAGAGGACGCTCTGATCTTTCCATTGATAGATCAAGATTTCCGTTAAATGAGTATTTCTGAGTGCCAACCATGCGATCGCACAGAACTGATCTGTCTCCTGGGGTGTCATGGGCCTATAGCCCGCTTCTGTGCTCATTTGCAGTGTGTGGACTGAGATTGCCTACCTCTTACTGATTGATCTTCTGCAGCCAGCATGAGGTGGCTGTAACTCCCAATACTAATGGCGATGGGGACAGGTAAACAGGGCCCAGCATTATGCATGAAGACAGACGGATATTTGTATTAGCAAAAAGTAGTGCGCAGGCTGCCACGGGCGTACGGAAAAGCACCTGCAGATGTGTCTGACTCTGAATGAGGTCCTATATATTTGGTACTGCCTACTAAAGAAAGCAGTTCTGTGACTGCTGTGTCTCCTAGCATTGCTAATCTGCTCTGAGACAAACATTTTTGCGGTCAGTCATAGGACTCTGTGGGAGTGGTATTATGTTTAAATAACAGCAACTGCAGAAACTGGAGATCACCCAAACCCTGACTCGCTGCGCAAACCTGTCAGGCAGGAGATTGCCAGTGTCTGGTGCTCCAAAGCGGTTATTTGATAACATCAATGTTGTAATATCTGTATTCCATAAAGTAATGCAGGACACAGGGAGTAAATTTATTGTAGTTACTGATAACTTTTAAATGCCATTAAAAGTTTGCCATAGGGTTTCTAATTGTAAATGTTAACTCCATGAATTAGAATGAAGATATAACTAAAGTGCAGTAATTCAGATTTTTGTTACACTACTTAAGGTGCACAATTTAGTGACATATAGTATAAATTGTTCTATTGTGTAAATGTTTATATAGTGAATGAATTCTGCCTCAAATATACTGTACATTGTTTCTTTTCCCTTGCTTTTGCAGCCAGATGCATTCAAGAAGCAGAAAGTTGTTATATATAAGCATTAAAGGATAAATTTACTACAGCAGTGTCACCAAAACCAGGAATGATCCAGTATAACCAAATAAGGATAATAAATGCTTCCCAGATGCTGCAAGTTCCTTACACACAGGCATTTGGCATAAACTGGACCTCATGAATTACACAACAGGCCACGCCTACTATTCAAATCTGATCTCGGCTGCGGCCACACCTCCACAAGGATAAGTCCCATTGCCATAGAAACGTCTCCCTGAGTGACTGGAAAGGTGACAGTTTCCAACGCCTCTTTCCCGGCGGCTGTTTTGGATAGGTCAGCCGGTCTAGCGACGGTGTCCAATCACAGCGCTTGACAGGCTCGCGACTGCAGCAGGCAAGGGGCGATAGAAGCTGCCAGAGTCGAGATGATTCGTTGGAAGTTTCCAGACAAATGCGGCACCGGCCAATGAGGAGAGGGCTCGGGAGAGTATAAGAACCAGAGCGCAGGTGAGACGCCGCGCAGTTGCCTCGGAAAGACGCGGAGCAGTGACTGGTCAGCCGTGAGTATCGCAGGAATGTCGTCCAGTCATCCAGCTGTGGGGATCGACCTGGGGACCACGTACTCCTGCGTGGGGGTCTTCCAGCACGGGAAGGTGGAGATCATCGCCAATGACCAGGGAAACCGCACCACCCCCAGCTATGTCGCCTTCACGGACACCGAGCGGCTGATCGGAGACGCCGCGAAGAACCAGGTGGCGATGAACCCGTCCAACACCATCTTTGACGCTAAGCGGCTGATCGGCCGCCGATACGACGATGCGACCGTGCAGAGCGACATGAAGCACTGGCCCTTCACAGTCATCAGCGAGGGTGGCAAGCCGAAACTGCAGGTGGAGTACAAGGGGGAGAAGAAGACATTCTCTCCAGAGGAGATCTCATCCATGGTACTGACGAAGATGAAGGAGATTGCAGAGGCTTACCTGGGCAAGAAGGTCCCCAGCGCTGTCATCACCGTCCCTGCTTACTTTAACGACTCACAGCGACAGGCCACCAAGGACGCGGGCACCATTGCTGGCATCAACGTACTGCGCATCATCAATGAGCCCACGGCCGCCGCCATTGCCTATGGGTTGGACAAGAAAGGCAGTGGTGAGCAGAATGTCCTTATCTTCGACCTGGGTGGTGGCACCTTTGATGTGTCTGTGCTGACCATCGATGATGGTATATTTGAGGTGAAGTCCACGGCTGGCGATACCCACCTGGGCGGCGAGGACTTTGACAACCGCATGGTCAACCACTTTGTGGAGGAGTTCAAGCGCAAGCACAAAAGGGACATCATCAGCAACAAGCGGGCAGTGCGTAGACTGAGGACTGCATGCGAGCGGGCTAAGCGCACCTTGTCCTCCAGCACCCAGGCCAGCATTGAAATCGACTCGCTCTACGAGGGCATCGACTTCTACACCTCAATCACTCGTGCCCGATTTGAGGAGCTGAATGCTGATCTCTTCCGCGGCACACTAGAGCCGGTGGAGAAGTCACTGCGAGATGCCAAGCTAGATAAGTCACAGATCCGAGAGATTGTTTTGGTTGGTGGCTCCACCCGCATCCCCAAGATCCAGAAGATGCTGCAGGACTTCTTCAGTGGCAAGGAGCTCAACAAGAGCATCAACCCAGACGAGGCGGTGGCGTACGGGGCAGCGGTGCAGGCGGCCATCCTAACTGGGGACAGGTCTGAAAATGTGCAGGACCTGCTGCTGCTGGATGTAACCCCGCTCTCCTTGGGCATCGAGACAGCCGGAGGGGTGATGACCTCACTCATCAAAAGGAACACCACCATCCCCACCAAGCAGACACAGACCTTCACCACCTACTCAGACAACCAATCCAGTGTGCTGGTGCAGGTGTACGAGGGCGAGAGGTCCATGACCAAGGACAACAATCTGCTGGGCAAGTTCGACTTGACCTCCATCCCCCCTGCACCCAGAGGGGTGCCCCAGATTGAGGTAATCCTAGTTGCTTACCTATTCTGACATATGGGGTGGGTGTCGTCTAAAGTTCTAACACTTTATTATTAAAAGAGTTGCAGTGGTTCCCAAACTTGGTCCTTAAAACATCCTACCTAACAGTCCAGGTATTAAAAATATCCAGGCTTGAGCGCAGGTGACTTAAATAGTATCCTATTTCATTTTGATAAAACAATCTATGCTCAGCCATTGATATCCTTAAAACTTAGACTGTTAAGGTGCCAAGGCCAGAGGCTGCATACACAGATGCTGTTTCCTGGCCTCGCAAGCCAGCCAGCCTGAGTAAAGGCCCTCATACATCAGCAATTGATTGCAGCAATCGTGTAATTTGCAATCGATTGTGTATAAAAATCTTTCCCATTTTCAATCGATTGCAAATTGCACGATTGCTGCAATCGCTGATGTATGGGGGCCTTAAGCTTGAGGCCTACTCAGCTGGCTGGCACCGTCCACCGCAGCGCTGGTAACGCAAATGCAGCGGGCTGTCATATACCACCTGCTGCATTTGCATGTTTGCAAGGACGGAATTGCAAAGCTGCTTGCGTGCAGCTTCGCAATTCTGTCCCAAGCTGAATCACCCCACAAGTTTGGTAACCTCTTAAGCTGCTTTTGATCTACAGGTCCCAGGTACTTGCGATGCATTCTGGAACTTGCAGTTCTACAGCAAGCTCTTATTTGAATTCTGTTAGAGATTTTTAACTTCGTGGTTTAGAAACTAGTTGTATAAAATGGTATTTGTTAAAGTGATATTTTGTCTTTTCTAGCAAATAAACTCAGTAAGGCATGAGAAGGGTGTGCACTGACTTGCAAGATATTTTGTAATTCAATTAGACGTTATTGACACTATAGGAAAGAGTTGCATCAGTACGCGTTGGTATATGCTGTTATGCTTGGTCTAAGACGCGTCCCCTTTTCGTCACTCTTGGGGGCGTGCCTGGCACTTACGGACACGCCGGGCAGCCCCCAAGCCCTGCAGACAGGGAGAATAGATGCCGGGCGCATGCGCCCGGCGTCTATTCTCCGGCGGTAACCGGGTCACCGCACATTTCTTCACCCGCGGAACACTGCGACCCGCGGGTGAAGACGGTTCCCGCAGGCTGTTAGGGCGCTTTTTGCCCTCCTTCTCCAGGGCAGGGCGCTTTTTGCCTTCCAGAAAGAGTGCAGGGCGCCGCGCCCCGCTAAAAAAACCTAGCGGGAACGCTACCTTTAGTTACTGGGTTACGTCACTGCAGCATGTTGTGCTTGGAACCAGCTCTAGGACGAGTATGTAGTAGTTGTTACTATAATGTGCATATATCCAATCTCCCGATTGTACACTGAATTAATTGGGGGACTAAAACCATTTTTGGGAGACCATTTTTTTCTCTGACACTGCAGGAATGTGCTTTAGCCCCAAGCACAGAAAGGGTTAAAGCAGAACTCGGGTGAAGTCTTTGCTATGGTTAGAGAGTGCCTCTGGCACTGCCAATGTAATATAACCTAACATGGAGCATGGTCGAGCTTACATGTTTATTTCACATTTATAACGCGTATGTGATTATTTGTTCAGTTAGTAAAGGGGCGATGTAAGATTTTGCAGTCGGGTGTGGTAGTTTGATAATACAGTTAGTAAAGGGGCAATGTAAGATTTCGCAGTTGGGTGTAGTATTTTGATAATACCTGGTATGGGATCTGTTATCCAAGTTACTTGGGAATAATTTGATGCCTAAAATGTACAAAAGAATATGAAAAACAGAATATTTTTCTAGCATTATTTATCCTTGTGCATTACAGTGAATTTAGGAGAAGGCACTTAAAGGGTCTATGGGTCTCATTCAGACCCGGCCGCAGGCGCCGATGCGCTCGCAACCGGGTCGATGGTTAGCCCTGCGCACGCACAGCGGCCGCACTGCGCATGTGCAAGCCCCGGAGCGAGAGAGAAACTCTCGTGCCGGAGCTCGCTACCAAAGGGGCGGCTGTTGATGTTAATCGACAGCTTGCCCCGTTTGGTAGGCAGGCCGGGGGGGGGGTAGCTGAAAAACGGCATGCGTTCCTTTCGGAACGCATGCCGTTTGTGGGCGGCCGCACTGACATCATCAAAGCAGGAAGCTCTCTGGGGCTTGCGGTTGACGAGACCCAACCTTAAGGTCTCGTCGCAAGCCCCGATGGTAGCTATGGTCTTGACCAGGAGGCCGCACTAAAAAAAAAGAGGCGCCCACCCTCATTCAGAGAGAGCGATCGCTTCTTGCGACCGCCTCTGAATGAGGGCCTATGTTCTGTGGTGAGAGATAAAGTGAATGGAGATAAAGTACCAACCAGGTCTGGCGCTAGGTGTCTTGGCACCTTGTGCCGTCCCGTGTTCCCCCCGCTCCTTCGCACACCGCGCCCTCCCCCTGTGCTTACATTTTGCACTACTACCGTCGGAGGAGGGCGGGGCTATCCTACTGCCGGACACCGGCACCCCCGTGCGATCGCACAGCCCCGAACATACCTTGGAGCCGGCCCTGGTACCAACCAATCAGATCCTAAATGCCATTTTTCAAACACAGCCTCTAAAGTGAAAGTTAGGAGCTGATTGGTTGGTACTTTATCTCTCTCCAAGGCTTAGTACATAGACTCCTTAGTTATTAGAAGTGATGAGCACGAGGTGCATGTGACACTGTTGGGGACACCGACATATCGCCACCATCAACATTGCTCGTTTTCTCTTGCGTCCCATAGAGGTGCCCAGGGAAGTGTGCGGTCGGGATGGCCATTGGTGGGCTGCTCATGGATGGTCACCATCAATGAGTCCCTAGGTAATTTAGTTGATGGAACAAAACCATCTATGGTAAACGATCAATGGTTGCACCCCTCAATGGCCACCGATGTTGGTGGCACGGCTGGCTGCAGGCCAATCAGCGGCGGGGCTTAGTGTGCCGATGGAGACGGGCTAAGCCAGTGACGTCGGGAGCCAGAAAAAACCAATGGTTCCCAGAACCGTTGGATCTCTGCCATCAATAGCACAACCATCGTTAGTTAACCATCGATGGTTCTTAACTATCGATGGTCATCTCTAATCTGCGGTGTTAGTTTACAGTCATTTCCAGTGATGGGCGCAGCAGCACATTGCGACCACATATCACAGAGATCTGAATTGCCACCTTAGAGACTTTCAGGATAAAAATGTTCCCATACTTGTTAGGTTTGATTTCTTTAGAATATAGGTTTTATTGTATAAACGTGCATAGAATTTAAATCAACTCCTTCAAGATTGGAGTTTATTTTTTCCCTTTTGGTAACATTTTGGAATAAATAGCATTGTAGTTTTTAGAGAATGTAAAGCAAGAAGAGTTTAATAACCACACAGAAATTAATGTCACATTTAATACATAATAGCCCAATAGATTCTGGTTATCACAGTATAATGACCTCCCTTTTGATTTGAACCACGAGTCACCATGCAGATTGTTGGTGCCCCCCACCTCTCAGTTACCATGATCCGAATCAGCATTCCATGCACTGTCTGATTACACAGGAGTCCGAGGGGCTGGGAGACCAGATAAACTCACTTGCTGATTCTCTGCGCTGATTAAACATAGGTTACAATTTATACTATGTGATTAATAACAGACTCTAACGTGACTACATATCGCCAATGTAGCCCTAGCTTTACAGCGCATGGGAAAATTCTATACATTCTATTTACTGATATACAGCACATCGCACATTGGGCCCATTTATCAAGGATCGGCCAGATGTATAATCCGGGACATGCAGGGACACAGGCTTCGAAAGGAGCCTGTCCCTGTGATATCTCCGGAGACCGGCCGGCCACTGCAGGGGGTGGTGTACATGCACAGTCTGGTGGACTGCACATCCACCATAGCCGGGGACGTTTCCGGCGTCTCCCTCCGCCTGCTAATAGTGCGCGGTGTAGCCCAAAGGCCACCTTCAATTGGCGTTAGCTGCCGCATATTGGTAAATTTGCCAGCATCGCTTCCCTCATAGACACCTATGGGGGATGCGGCTGCCAACGGCCATGGAGAGATCACAGCAGGTATCGGAGATACCTGCTGCAGTCCCTCCTTAATATATATGGGGGATACTTAGTATTTGAGGTAAACCGTTTTCGGGGATTTTACCTCAAATATACTTTGAAACTGCAGTGTAGCGATGAACATTGGTGAATAGATGCTGGGCGCATGCGCCCAGCATCTATTCACAGAGAATGGAATTCTTGGGAGCAGCTCGGCATGTACATAAGTGCCGGGAACCCCCTAAAGAGTGATGAAAAGTTGTGCGTCTTAAAGACATGCCCCCTTTTCCCATGGCCACACCTAATTTTCGGGCGCGCACTCCGGAGTGCCCTTTCTCTAAATCCAATGCCCTGCCTGGCGCTAGACCTAGAGTGAACACTTGGTAGCTACAGATCCTTGCATATCACATATGGTAGCACATTGCACATCCCTGCGCAGCCCATGGTAAATGCACACTGCACATCCCTGCGCGTCCCATGGTAAATGAACATTGCACATCCCTGCGCGTCCCATGGTAAATGCACATTGCACATCCCTGCGCGTCCCATGGTAAATGCACACTGCACATCCCTGCGCGTCCCATGGTAAATGCATATTGCACATCCCTGCGCGTCCCATGGTAAATACACATTGCTCACTCTGCGCGTTTCATGGTAAATGCACATTGCACATCCCTGCGCGTCCCATGGTAAATGCACATTGCACAATCCTGCGCGTCCCATGGTAAATGCACATTCCTGCGCGTCCCATGGTAAATGCACATTGCACATCCCTGCACAGCCCATGGTAAATGCACATTGCACATCCCTGCGCGTCCCATGGTAAATACACATTGCTCACTCTGCGCGTTTCATGGTAAATGCACATTGCACATCCCTGCGCGTCCCATGGTAAATGCTCATTGCACAATCCTGCGCGTCCCATGGTAAATGCACATTCCTGCGCGTCCCATGGTAAATGCACATTGCACATCCCTGCGCAGCCCATGGTAAATGCACATTGCACATCCCTGCGCAGCCCATGGTAAATGCACATTGCACATCCCTGCGCGTCCCATGGTAAATGCACATTGCACATCCCTGCGCGTCCCATGGTAAATGCACATTCCTGCGCGTCCCATGGTAAATGCACATTGCACATCCCTGCGCAGCCCATGGTAAATGCACATTGCACATCCCTGCGCGTCCCATGGTAAATGCACATTGCACAATCCTGCGCGTCCCATGGTAAATGCACATTCCTGCGCGTCCCATGGTAAATGCACATTGCACATCCCTGCGCAGCCCATGGTAAATGCACATTGCACATCCCTGCGCGTCCCATGGTAAATACACATTGCTCACTCTGCGCGTTTCATGGTAAATGCACATCCCATGGTAAATGCACATTGCACATTCCTGCAAGTCCTATGGTAAATGCACATTGCACATCCCTACGCGTCCCATGGTAAATGCACATTGCACATCCCTGCGCGTCCCATGGTAAATGCACATTGCACATCCCTACGCGTCCCATGGTAAATGCACATTGCACATCCCAGCGCGTCCCATGGTAAATGCACATTGATAGGAAGATAAGTACACACTTGTCTTCGGAGAAATTGGCTTATTTTAGATATAAACTTGGTTTCATATTATGGGAAATATTTGTTAAAACAGTTCTGCAGGAAATCCCCCCCCCCCCAAATTGCACTTTTTGGGGTTACCCAAAAATTTAATAATCCTCAGGATGTATGTAGTGGGTACTGCAACAGATACCCCCTCCTGATCGCATTAGCAGCCCCCATAGCTTTCTAAGGGGGCTTCTATTTATTGGGTCATTCCATGTCAAGTGGACCAATTATGAAGATCGCCCCCACCTATTTTTAATAATATGCAATAGTAGCAAAACTATCGGCCTCAAAGTGGTGGTGGGTGTTTTGCTACTATTGCATAGTGTGAAGTAACATTTTCCCATAGTTAGTCTGACATATATGCCGTCCTTCATGTAAAATGTTATGATTATTGAAGATGGTCAGGTGGTGACCCCTGGCCCACCTGACATGGAATGACCCTATTTTGAGACTTACCAAGCTCTGGAATGTGAAGAACACCTGAGTTTGGCCTCGGTAGCTAATGCCAGATGGTGTTCGCTATTATAGCCTATAGGCTACACACCGTAACATTATCCGGGTCAGAGATCCGGCATCCTAGAATAAATTCCATTCTCTTTATGTTCTTAATGTCCTTCCTACAATCACAGCTAGGGAAGCCATGGAAACCTGGGATTTAGCCTCAAAAAGTCCAGGATTTTAATCCCTGGATTTCGGGATTAGTTTTTCTGCATTGGGCTTGTAGGTCATATAGATGCGGCCCGGGCAGTGACCTATAAACGGCAGTGCGGCGGAGTGGCGTCATAGGTCACGCAACCATACGCCGTGTCGCCCACACAGTGCTCACTCTAGGTTCGGTGCTGGCACTTCATCGCCCGCACCTAAAAAGGGGGCATGGCCACGAGAAAAGGGGGCATGTCTTTAAGATGCGCCCTCTTTTCATCACTCTTGGGGGAATGCCGACACTTAGAGACATGCCGGGTTGCCCCCAAGCTCTCCTCTCTATGTGAGGAGAACTGTGAACAGTTGCCTTACGCATGTGCTTGGCTTCTATTCACCGGCGGTGATTGCTGCACTGCAATGGGGGGGGGGGTGTTTCTCCTGTTGGGGCCAAAGTGTCTGTTATCAATTAAAAAATAAACGCTTCCTAGGATTCCAAAAATGGGGCGGGATTGGCTTCTAGTCAAAGTTTTACGTGAAATGACGCTTTTTAATTTTAATTAAATAAAAAAAATTTTTATACAACACTATTTTTTCATTTCTTTTTACTTTTTAGGTGACCTTCGATATAGATGCCAACGGAATACTCAATGTGACCGCAGTGGATAAGAGCACAGGCAAAGAAAGCAAAATCACAATCACCAATGACAAAGGTCGGTTGAGTAAAGAGGACATTGATCGAATGGTGAATGATGCTGAAAAGTACAAGTCGGAGGATGAAGAAAACCGAGAGCGGGTGGCAGCCAAGAATGGCCTAGAATCTTATGCCTACCACATGAAGCAGACGGCTGAAGACGACAAGCTGAAAGGGAAGCTGAGTGATCAGGATAAAGAGAAGATATTGACCAAGTGTAGCGAGGTCATTCAATGGCTGGACAGGAACCAGATGGCCGAGAAAGATGAGTTTGAGCACAAGCAGAAAGATCTGGAGAAGGTCTGCAGCCCAATTATTGCCAAGCTGTACCAGGGCGGCGCCTCCAGCGCTGGGGCTGCTGGGGGAGAGAAAGGAGGACCTACCATCGAAGAAGTTGACTAGATTTTCTAGCGGTAGATGTACTGCTCCCTGTCATACTACAGCAGTGGTTAAAAGGCAATAGTATGCTAATACATGTATATGTATACATTTTGCATCATATTAATGTCCCCTTTGACCCCCAAAGGCTTTCAGTCCCCAACATATCCCTCTTAGCAGTTTAAAAGTTGAACTAAGAGCACTTATGTTTTGTTGCTGGATCGGTGGTAGTAGCCAAGTCTGTCTGCAGCTTTGATGCTTTCGCCTAAGGTGAGGGAAGTTTATGGGATTGATTTCATTGAAGGTTCCTATAAAGGGTTTGTCATGTGGTAAAACTTTACCTGCTTATCCTTTTATTAAGTGCACTTGTTAACGTACAACAAAGCCTATGCATGGTAAGAATCATAGGTTATCAAAATTTTGTGATGGTGACATCTTCAGTATAGTGTTTATTAGAAGACTGCGTTTGTTGTATAGTAGATCGGTCATCTGTCTTCTCCTGTACTCTGTTATGTTTTGAGGATTTAATGTATTGTTATACACAAGTATAATGTACGGAATTTCATTGGTCCTTCTGCTCACACCCACCTACACACACTGAATTCAAGGAAATAAAGCTGGTGGGGAAGGTCGGATTGGCTCCAGATGGTAATGCGGCTTTGTGTTCTGGAACAGCATAGGTACTGACCTAGTAGGTTATGGGCGAGTTAGAGCTTGTTCATACGATTCACTTAGTTGCATAATAGCATTATTTTAGCAGCACAGAATACTCAAATTATATATTAATACTTCAAGAAATAATTTATGACTGGAATGAGAGCAACTGATCCTACGCGACTCTAAACTGAGATTAGGCATTTGCAGGTCTATACAGTGTAATGTGCCTGCTTCCTGCACACGTTAAAGACCATTTTGTGGGTTGAGTCAATGGACTTCGTCTATTGATTCACTAAAACTTAACATTGTACATTTTGCGTCAGTGATGTCACTATTTCTCATTGATTGCTTTATTTATCTTGAATATTGGTTCAACTAACAAAATGGTCCAATCTCAGGATACCAATAAGCAAGCACACAGAGCATGCATCAGTTTGGTTGCATCATTGTCTCATCCATGTTATTGCAAACTTAAAGCAAGTCCAGGAACGGAAATTCTGAAAACATGGCTTGTTAGGATTACTTAAGGAGAAGGCATAATCTATGCTGTTCTGTCATTGTTTTGCTGTATCCATGGAATGTGATATAGGGGCTTACACAGGAATTCCACATAAAATGTCATTTTGGGTACAGATCATAGCTCTGTTTATATGGAGTAATAGTACGCTGCGTTCTCTGATCCAGTGGGCCCTTAGAAGTCTACAGTTGACCTATGCGACTCTCATCTACACATAGGTCCAAGTGTAATAGCTTCCGCTTTTCAGAAGATAATATTTGTTGTTGCTCCCATTTGCCTGGAAAATAAATCCTCTAGGTCTGCACCCTGGTTCCATTAATAGCATAGAGTAGAGCAGAACTGGTGTTCTCCAGCCTTTGTGAGATGTCCGATCAGAAGAACCCTACACCTCATGTTATCCCATATTTACTTAGTTCAGGGACAAGAAAATCTTCCTTGTATAGTAGATAACTCTCCCATTACACATTAGGAGAAGTACGTTTTACTCCTGTACGATTGATTCCTCTTTCAAAGTCTGGATTTGACAATAGAAATAAGCCCTCATCCTTGTTAATGCAGTATTGGTCACCAATTTCTGCTATTACCTTATAGAAAATTGGAGTTCCCCAACTATACCCTGCTATATAGGATCCCCAGTGTAGCAATCCCATTGTCCAGGTTGGAATGGTTTACAAACTCCTATTTTTTGGAAAGCCTTAAACTTGTAACTTTCCTAACAGTGATGACTGCTTCTGCCTTCTCGCTGGGAGAATGTTCGGTATCTAGGCCCCTGCTAGCTGCTTGCTAAGCTGGTCTGTTATTGCCATTTTATACATTATTCTTTCCATGTTCAACTTTCAAGCCTTCATTCAATAAAGTATTTTCTTTAACATGTTGATGTGTGTTCCTAAGAACAATGTATGTATTATAAATATGTCTGTTTTTCCGCTTGGGGCAAAGTTTGAATACAGAAAAGGTAATGACTGCGAAATATATGAGTTCAAAGGAACAGCAGATATCAATCACCATCAATACAATTATTTAAAATGCATCAGAACTATCGGTAGAAAGTTAAGCTGCATACACATGTAAAGATTTTCTGTCCAACCATCCAACTAGTTGATTGGTTGGAATGAAAATCTGGTAATGTATGAAAGCAAATGACAATCAGCAATTTGCTCCCAAATGCTGGAAAATGGACAAAAACTGTTATTTGAACAAATTGTTTAGATCAAACATTTAATAAACTTGTCTGACGACCATTTTCACCTGTTTTCTGGCATTTAGGAGCAAATTGCTGACAATCAGTTACTCCCATACGTTACCAGATTCTCTTTCCAACCAATCAACTTTACGTGTGTACCCAGCCTAAACTTTGTGCCTATCCAGAAAGTCACCTTTCTAACCTTAGCCCAAGTATGCAAGAAATAACTGGGGGACCAGAGGCTGATCTGTAAGACCACTGTCTGTAGAGAGATCATGTTTATTTCACCCTTGGAATGACGGAACACAAAAAGGTGGTCACAATGCACAGGAGTGGGCTTTATCAAAACACCTGTGATACGTGATATTACTCCAGTTGCAATTCCCAAGTGATGCTCTGCTGTAAGCAGGCACACTGCACTTGCTGCATAGCAATGGTAACCATAATGCCAAGCATCTATATTCCCTACCACATGGACACTCACACATTGCTTTCATCAAAGGCCAGTATGTATCTAGAGTGGGAGGAAACTGGAGCACTTGTAACAGACAAATACAGGGAGAACTTACAAACCGCACACAGACCCTGGTAGGAACTGAACCGATGACACCAGTAATATGAGGCAGCAATGCTAACCACTGTGCTACCAGTCAAGTGGATATTGTATTGACTGGTAATCTGTATAAACAGCTTGCTATACATACTTGCCAACATGTGGGCTGTGTCGGCAGGGGGCAGCCAGGTAGGCGGTGCAGAGGGTGTGGTGCCACAAATGCGTCATTGTGGCCCAGCCAGCTGCTATACAAAGTTGTGATTCTTGCCACTGTGAAGTAAGGATGGGACCACAATGACGCGATTCAGTGCAGTTCGAGCCATCAAGCCGCCCAGACTGCCAGCTTCACTGGAGGGGTTTGCAGGTGACTTCCTCTTCCTGGAGTCCGGGAGAGCCACCCAAAATGTATGAGTCTTTCAGACGTTCCCGGGAGTGTAGGTAAGTATGCTGCTATTCAGTAACATTGCACATTCTAATTACTATAGAAGTCATCGTAGTTAACCCAACTTTACATATTAATCTATACAATTCTTAGCAATGGTTGTGAGTTGGAGTTACTACCTGGGTAACTTGTGACCAACAACATTGCATGTTTTCCTTCAAAGCCCGTAGAGGAGTGCTGGAATCTGCCATATTGCTGAATGTGCACATATCAGACTCAGGACTCCATTGAGGAACAATGCAGAGCATGGGGGTACATGGAAACTGCAATTCATGCCAGACTGTACCTGTGCTTCAGTAGATCAACATTGTCTAGGGTCAGGGGAACTAACTACCACCTTGTCCCATTGCAGCCATAGACACCCTTGGCTCCCACACTAACTTTATCCCAGGACACCCACAATGTCCCAATCTTCTCCAGAGCATTGCTATATATTTTCTACAACAGCCTATGGTTCATAATGGCTTCTTTCCTTATGACAACCCACTACTGCTTTCATTATCTTGATGCCCTTCTCCATTCAACTCAAACCCAGCTTGATCTGAATTCCAACAAACAATGTTGAACGGGCGACGGAGTATCAATAGATTTGAAACCACGGTTGTGTCTTGCTGCCTTGTTTGGGGATGCGGTCATAATACCGACAGCGGGTCTTCCGACGCTCAGAATGCCGGCGTCGGAATCCCCACACCTGTTAAAATCCCAGCCCTGGCATTCAGACCTCCAGCATCCCACAGGTAAGTAGCGGGGTTAGTGGGGGGTTAAAGTTAGGCACTAAGGAAGGAGGGTTAGGGTGCGGGGCGGGGGAGGTTAGGTTTAGGCACATGGGGGGATGTTAATTAGGTTTAGGCACCAGGAAGGTAGGGAGGGTTAGTGTAGGCAGCGGTGGAGGGTTAGGGTACCGACCGGCAGGTGTCGGTATCCTAACCCTGTCGGGATGCCGGCATCGGAATTCTGACCGCCGGAATCTCGAGTGCTGTCATCCCATACCCAACCCCTTGTTTGGATGAGAGGGGCCAAATGTACCCATGAGAAATTAGAGGAATGGGAGTTTGGTGTGTGCAAGCTTTCTGAGATAGGGGTACAGTGGTAAGTGTGGTGTGCAGGGGCTTTTGCTCTGTGGTGATTAGGCTTATAAAGATACGGAAATGGAATGATCTTGCACCAGACTTAAGGATAGGGCACTCTTAGAAAAAAGCATTTAAAATATAACTTATTTATTAATTAAAAGGTCATTAAGCATTCACAAGAAGAAGAAAAAAAAGAAGAGAATTCTCCTAAAGTGGCCTGCGCGGTCTCCTTTAAATAAACGTAATTTAAATAAATAAGGACCATACAGTTGTCAGGGTGGGAATAATCTGCAGAACACCTATGCTAGATTGCTGTGTCCACAGAGACAGGCATTCTATGATCAATTGTGTTATTGACTCCTTATTAATGTAAGCATAATAACCTATTAAAGGTAATAATTTATACAGATAACCAGAAGTTATCACAACTATAACTGTATTCTGAGTGAAACAAGCAGTAAGTAATATGGTGCATCAATACCGATGATAATATATGTTAGTCACAAAGGAACATGGTAATCATAAGACTCCATTTGTGTCTAAGGGGCCCACTTAATGATCACATTTTGCAATGCGATCAGGACATGCAATACCGCCCCTGATCGCATTACAAAATGCGATCCTATCTGCCGGATGTATTTTCCGTGGCATGGAGGGAGACGAGCTTCGAAAGGAGCCCATCCCTGCGATGTCTCCGGAGGGCAGTCGGGGCTGCTGTGCATGCGCAGTCCCGCTGACTGCACATGAGCGGCTCTCATTGTCAGCGGAGGGTTCCGTGAGATCCCTCCGCTGGCTAAATATGTGGTAAGTTGCCATAGACTACAGCAGCTAACGCTATCTTCAGATGGCGTTAGCAGCTGGGGCCAATATTGATACATTTGGCAGCATCGCATCCCCTACAGAAACCTATGGGGGAGGCGGCTGGCAGCAGTAATGGAGCGGTAATGCCTCCTTCATACATCCTGGGGATACTTAGTATTTGAGGTAAACCCCCGAAAACAGGTGTTTTTTCGGGGAATTTACAGCAAATTCACTTTGGTAAATGGACCCCTAAGGTTGGGTACACATTTGGCGATAAATAAATCGAGTGCATCGGCGGCTGTGTACACCCAATATGTCTGAGGACGACGTCGTTCACAAACATCAGGTCAACCCTGCAGCACAGCCAAAGATATAAATGCCTGCACAGTTATGATGTCAGCCCAGACCTATTGAGCGGCCATTTGTTAAGTGTGTGTATAGCTTACCGGCTGCTAGGATGGTGGATCGGTCTACTGACTGATCCATTGTCCTAGTGTGTACTACCCAGCATGAGTATCACTAGAGAGAGGGAATATACCCTTAATTGACATCAATCTAAAAACAACCTGATATGGCGTAACAGCCACTATATGGCAAGATGACAATATGAAGGAAAAATGACAAACACCAGTTTTTAGTGCAAAATTTCTCAAAATGTGGGTTGCGACCCCAGAGTGGGTCGTGCCAATCTCAGCATGGGGTCGCAACTCACCCACAGCAATTTAAAATGCCTGGACCAGATCCACTCAATGTTGCCCGCTGCGATGTTGATTCGCAGCGGTACGCATGCACCAGCAGTCCCCCGCTGGCCCCTCCCCACACTATGATTGACACCCATGAGACGTCTGGGCGTCATGATGTCACCCGGGTGTCAGTCACAGTGAAGGAGCTGCAGCCTATGTAGTTGGTAGGACGTGAGCTGAGTCACTGCCCTGCACCAGCAACAGCTAGTGGCAGCTAAAAATATAGTATTGAAAAGAGAGAACCATTTTTTATGGTACAGCAAGTAAAGTAAAACGTAGGACTAGGGTGATAAATAAAAGTAGGGTGATGTGTATAACTTTTATGCCACACAACCTTCCTTGTCCATCATCTTCCCTATATTTGTTTTATGCCATAAAAATATCTAAGGAAGATGATGGTCCTAAAACAAATATAGAGAAGATGATGGGCAAGGTAGGTAAAGTGCATACATTTTATGCCTCATCACACCCCCCATGCCCCTCATCTTTCTTATATATTTTTTGCCCATCATCCTAGTACCTAAATCACCCCACTAAATCTAACCTTCCCCCCCTCCCTAGTGCCTAACCCCAACCCACCCTGTAGTGCCTAACGCTAACCCTCCCCCTAATCCGCTACTTACATTTGGAATCCCTGCGGTCAGGATATTGACCCGCATCCCATATATATATTTATTTTTATGAGAAAAATCACTAGATCTTAAAAAAAAAGTGTAAATATATAGGGGCATTGTTTGGCAACGGCTGGAGAGCGTTACAATAATGAGTCTTCAGGCAACAGTGAAGCATAGTGGGGTGGTGTAGGTTCCTTGCAAATTTGGGGCTGTATATCAGCAAATAAAATTGTTGGTTTGGTCAGGATTAATGGTGTCCTTAATGCTGAGAAATACAGGCAGGTACTTATACGTCATGCAATACCATCATTGAGGCGTCTGATTGGCTCCAAATTTATTCTGCAGCAGGGCAACAACCCCAAACATAAAGCCAATGTCATTAAGAACTATCTTCATCATAAAAAGAAGAACAAAGAGTCCTGGAAGTGATGATATGGCCTCCACTGAGCCCTGATATCAACATAATCGAGTCTGGGATTACATGAAGAGACAAAGGGCCTGATTCAGACCCACTCGCGAGCGGCTGTCCGCTCGCAAGTGGGTCGATGGTCTGCACTGCGCATGCGCACGACGGAGGGAGCTCCGTCGTGCGCATGCGCGAGAATCGCGCCGAGCGAAGGACTTTCCTTCGCTCGGAGTGTCTGATCAAAGGGGGCGTGCTGTCGATGTTGATTGACAGCACGCCCCCTTTGGTGGGCGTGCCTCCCAGACGGAGGCGTTCCCAAGGGAATGCCTACCGTCAGAAGCCGGCCCCACTGACATCACTAGTGATGTCAGTGGGAGTGATTTTGGCTCTGATAGAGCCAAAATCACTCCTGGCGTTGCGGTTGAGAAACCATCGCAGTCGCGATGGTCAAGACCATCGCAACCATCACCCTGCACGCTCGTATATGCTGTGGGTGGTGACCCACAGCTATACGAGCGTCCAGGAGGACGCTCCATATTAATGGAGGTGGGCCCTGATTCAGAGCGAGCGCTCTGGTCAGAGTGTCCGGCTCTGAATCAGGGCCAAAGATTTGAGTAAGCCTACACCCATAGAAGATCTGTGGTTAGGTCTCCAAGATGTTTGGAACAACCTCCCTGCTGAGTTCCTTAAAAAACTCAAGGGAAGTGTACCTAAAAGAATTAAAAAATTGATGCTGTTTTGAAGGCAATGGGTGGTCACACCAAATATTGATTTGATTTAGATTTATCTTCTGTTCAGTCACTTTGCATTTCCTTAATTGCTAATTATATACTGCTAACAATTCTATTTTTGGAAGCATTCTTTGCAGCATTTTTTCCACACCTGCCTAAAACTTTTGCCCAGTACTGTATATTTATAAAACGCCAGAGGAGAAGGCACTCCGCACACTATTTAGCCGTGGTGCACTGCATGTAAATAGAATTCAGCATGGTAAAGCAGCACTCATCCAACTTTTTGGAATTTACTCCGTCATCAGGGAAAATATATTATTTTGATGCCTTCCCAAAAACATATACTTTTAAATCAGCATTGGCGCTTAAAGCCCAGTGCTGGTTACACCAAAATCAGGGGAATACTGACAGTTCCCCATGAAATCAGAGTAACCAGCACTGGGCATTACCAGCCTGGTCTGGTAGAGCCATACAGGGTCTCACCACAGTGTGGGCCCCACTTCAGCGTGCCTGCATCCAGCTCCAGGACAGTTGATATCAGGGCTGATTTCTCCAGGGGAGTTGGGCCCGCCAAAAAGTGTGCGGCTCCCTTCCCCCAGGTATAGCCAACTCTGGTGCCAATAGCACTCTTGTGGGTACAGACCCAGGGGTAGTAGAACATTCTAAATAATTGAAAGGGTGGATTCCCCTACTTTAAACCAGCACTGGAGCTTACCTCAAAACCAGTGGAAAAACTGACATGGAGTCCCCAGTAATTTGGGGGCAACCAGCACTGGGCTTCGTATCTACCCATTGGCCAGGATGGCACTCGCCAGGGGCGACGGCCAAAGGGGGGGCGCTGTCCGGCAGTGCCACCAGCAGCCAATGGGTGGATTACCCCAGGGGCTTGAACTAGCCCTGCTAGTCCCCCAGCCCCACAAGTATAGGGCAGACCGCAGTGATAGCTGTCTGCCCTACACACTAACAAACACACAAAGCCGCCAGCGGCGGCTGTGTGTTATAGCAGCCAGCCAATGAGACTCAGACAGATGCTCATTGGCTGCTGCGTCCACGGAGGGAGCCGTCTGGAGCTCACTCATGAGCTCCGCCTTCCGGCTCCCCCCGCAGCGGGTGATGGGAGAGACATCATGACGTCTCTCCCATGCCATAGTGCAGAGCGAGAGCAGGCCCGGAGGAGTGGACAGCGGCGGACGTCGGTAGGAGCGGGGATTCAGGTAACTTGCTTTTTTTTTTCTGTGTGTGTGTGTGTGTTGTTTTTTTCTGCCACAGCACAGGGGGGAGTGTGGCTACTAGGGGGCACTGTATAGGGGGGGCCGCTACTGGGGGCACGTTATGGGGAGGAGAGATGGCCGCTACTGGGGGCACTACATAGAGGGGACTTCTACTGGGGGCACTGCATAGAGGGGACTTCTACTGGGGGCACTGCATAGAGGGGACTACTACTGGGGGCACTGCATAGAGGGGACTACTACTGGGGGCACTGCATAGAGGGGACTACTACTGGGGGCACTGCATAGAGAGGACCACTACTGGGGGCACTTCCTGAAATTATGGGGGGAGGGGGGCGTCAGTCCATTACCTTGCCACGGGCGCTCAGATCCCTAGATACACCCAGACCCTCCAACGTAACCCATTCCATTAGGTACAAAATGCTCTACTCCTGGACTTCCTTTTTATTTGATTAGTGCAGCCAGCTGTTGTGAAACCTGTCTCATCAATTAACTAGCTCAACACAGGTGACTGCAGTCATACATTAGGTGGGAAGTCCAGGAGCAGAGCATTTTGTACCTGATGGGAGGGGTCATGTTGGAGGGTAGGTACACCCCTGCTGGGCTTTACCAGCCCAGGCTGATGAAGCTATAGAGTCCCCCAACGACGGTCACCACTGTTCCAGGAAGAGGCAACCTTGTTTTGAATCCATGATAGCCAGTGTGAAACTGCTCTATCTCTATACTGTAGAGAAGTTTCAAATCGGCCACCTTGGATTCAAAAAGAGGAAGCTGTCCTGGAGCTGGCTGAGATGCTAGGGGGAGCTTCTGACATATAAAAATTGGATACACAAACACTCCCCATTATGTGCAAAAGTGTTATCAGATTATAATCTGAGCAATGGAAAGAAGCAAAAGTTTATTTCTGGCACAATGTATTTCCTTGCCCTTTAGCTCCCTGTATACTTCATTCTGTTACTGCCGCCTGCTCCAGCACATACTATGCCCCGCCCCCTGTCTCAGCCTGCACACTAATGCCCCGCCCCCTCAGTGACACACACAATGAATGGTTACTTAGCAACAAGCACGTTCGGGATGTATTGCACAGTCAGGGAACTGATTACCACAACAACTCGATGTGGTTAAATACGATGGAGCTGGTGAGTACACTAGTATACTGTCAGTCAGTAAAGAACTGTTTTATTTGTGAGAATAGTTTATAAATGTATGCTGCATCCCACCTGCAGATAACGAAGCCCACCCCAGGACAATGGTTTTGGAAAGAAGATTCAAAAACGCTTGAATTCTCAGGGTAAAAGAGACATATATATATATATATATATATATATATATATATATATATATATATATATATATCAGACTGGTTATTACAGCAATTAATATTGTAATTTAATGACACTTTAGAGATTTTTAATAATTAAAAATTGCTCCAAGAAGTAAAAGTATATCAATTATTTATGTGCAATGTTTAAGACTAATGAAAATATTTGGCACTATATTATAGTTTGCAACTTTATGATCAGCTACTACCCAGTATATATATGGGATGTTGTCGGCATCCCGGCGGTCAGAATACCGGCGCTGGAATTCCGGCAGCAGTCGGACCACTAACTAGGGAGGGCCATCGACCATCGATGATTAATAATCATTGATGGTTTATGGCCGATGTCAAATGTTTTTTCCCATCGATGGGGGAGAACCAGCTGGTCTCCCTCCATCGATGGAAGAATATACGGTTACCCAAATATTTTTTTGTATTCTTTTTTACAAGGTGCCAGGACACAGAGTATAGCTCCGCCCTCACAACCACCTTAAAGCCACACCCCGAGTTCTGACTGGCCCATGGGCAAGTCAGTCATGGAACAGGGATGACAATCGGTTGGTGAAGCCATCGATGGTCACCCATTGCATACTTGGTTACCATCAATGGCCACTTTCTATTTTGCCATCGATGGTAATCATACCGATGGCCATCCCTACTACTGACATCCCGACAGTAAGTATTAAGGTTAGGGGGAGGGTTAGGCTGCGCAGAGGGGAGGGTTAGGCTGCGGGGAGGGGAGGGTTAGGCTGCGGGGAGGGGAGGGTTAGGTTAGACTGCGGGAGGGGAGGGTTAGGGTTAAACTGCGGGAGTGGTGGGTTATAGTTAGACTGCGGTAGGGGAGGGTTAGGGTTAGACTGCGGGAAAGGTGGGTTAGGGTTAGCATACTTACCAAATCCTGTTGGGATTCTGACTGTCGGAATGCCACTGTTGATGTTCTGACCACCGGCATCCTGACCGCCGGCATCCTGTACTCAACCCATATATATATACAAATAGCCTTAAATATCAAGGGTCCTGGGGCCTATGTATTAATAATTGTGACACTGCTCGTGATTATCAATCAGTATCAGCGCTGACCGCTGTCCCTGCAGGTTACTTTACAGGCATATTTGAGGAGTCTTTCACATTTGTCAAAGACTCCTTTGGGGGAATCTGACACTGCTCATGCGCGCACAATGTCAGTTCCTGAAGCTGCCCAGAGGCTGTGGGAGAGGGATTGTAAGATTGCTCTCCTGTCAGCTTGCCTCCATAGGATTAAAGCAGTTTAACATGTCATCCGTACCAGTCATTTGCAAAATTTGATTTGAGGAAAATAGTGTTTCAACATCACTCATCTCTAGATATAACTGATATAACTGTGTAATGCAATTAGAGACCCACGTGTAATGTAATCTTTTGCTACCTCTTTAAGAACATGTTCTACTTCCATGTCGTCTGGATCTAAATCCCAGGAAAGAAACTTCACTGACCAGGTCACTAAGTCTCCCAGGCAGATAAACAAGCGACACGATGGTTATGTGACTTTACAAGACGTGAAGAGTGAGTACATGTCCCTCCCATGTATATGAGATCTATGGGTCTTATTCAGCAGTGCATGCTAGTGATTACCAATGGTTGGGACTCCTTCCTTCCTTCCTTCCTTCCTTCCTTCCTTCCTTCCTTCCTTCCTTCCTTCCTTCCTTCCTTCCTTCCTTCCTTCCTTCCTTCCTTCCTTCCTTCCTTCCTTCCTTCCTTCCTTCCTTCCTTCCTTCCTTCCTCTACCCAGATCTCATAATAACTTACTGAATCATGTATCCAAGTCCTATAACGTATCCATTATCTTGCAGGAGTTGCCCTAATATTGCTTCAAGAAGATGAAAGACTTTGTATGGTTTCATTTCTAGAAACAGTAAGGTATGTCAGTTCTGAAACATAATCACATGACAGACTGACAGACATGTTGTCCTCACCAGATTCACTCAGTGTAAAATCTATAAAAATATATTATTCTGTTTATACAATCTTAAACAGATTCTTTTATGAATTTAAACCTACATTTAAACCTACATTTAACCATGTCATTTTAGAAGTGTATTGCCGATTTTGGGCTAGATGTACTAAAGCCTTGGAGAGAGATAAAATACCAACCAATCAGTTACTAACTGTCATTTCTCAAACGCAGGCTGTAAAGTGACAGTTAGGAGCTGATTGGTTGGTGCTTTCTCTCTCTCCAAGGCTAAATCCAGGGGTGCCAAGAAGGGGGAAGGGGGCTATGAATTACCTGGGCCTGGGCTTGCTGGAGGGGCCTGGCGCCGCCCACCCCACCCCACCCTCTTACATCACTGCAGCCCAGCACACACTGCAGGTCATACGATTTGTGTGGTGCTGCTACCGCCGACGTGGGACTCCAGAGAGGTAAATATTAAAAATATGGGTGCGTGGTGTACAATGTGGGCCCCCCTGAACCAAGGGGCCCGTGTGCACTGCACGCTTTATATATATGCCCCTGTATCTACCCCTACGGTACAGTTTCCTCCCCAAAACATCTTATTTTTACTGTTTTTCTGTTAGAACTAAAGCAGTTTTTTTTTTGCTTCTTTCTCATGTCTGTCAAATGTATATTCAGTATTATCACTAAATAAAGTGTGAGCCATTTTGTGCCTCAGTGATGTCACTGAGAACCTGATTCAGATCCGCACGTAAGGCTGATATTTACACAGTTTCAGCGATTGTTAGCGATTTGTTTTGTTATGTGAAAGCCGCACTGCACACGCGCCTCGATTGTTTTGCGATCACCCACACACAGAGGACTCACTCGCAAAGTGAGTGACAAGTGGTCAGCATTTGGGGGAGATAACAGTGGGACCATTAAACACTGTTTTCATGGTGTGCATAAAGTAGTCACTGTGTCCTTACTCGCAGCAGGAGAGTCCTCTGCGTGTGTGGAGACCCCGCTATGTCTGCTCCACCTTAGACTTACTCAGAAGGCTGAAGGACGCCTGATCCGCGTTTGATATTTCTGATGTTTCCAGGGTTGTGCGTGAGCGGCGGATGTAAGATGCTTTCAGTGGGCGCGTCTAAGCACTGGACGGCATGTGACTCATTAGCATATTTTCGCAATTGCGTAATTCAGTGAGAGATCGCAGCTGCAATTACATTTGTGTGCAAATCTGAAGCAGGCCCTGAATCCGAGTGCACTGATAAGTTCAATATTGTTTCAGCCCACAAAATAGCTGCTGCCACCACTGGTAGGTAATGATCACACTTTATCTAGACGCTTGTCATTTTACCGACGCTGGAAGACCGGCGCCCGGCATCCCGATCGAAGTGATGCCGTGCGCCGTGCGCGGGGGGGTGAGGGTTAGGCTTAGAGCTCTCGTGGGGGACTTAGAATTAGGCACCCCCCGGGAGGTTAGGGTTAGGCTAGGGGGAGGGAGGGTTAGGCATCCCCAGGGGGGACTTAGGGTTAGGTGGCGGGGAAGGGGGGGTTAGGTTTAGGCACTTAGAGGGGGGATTAGGGTTAGGCACTGGGGGGAAGGTTAGGGTTAGGGGAGGGAATTAGGTTAGTGAATACTTACCTTAGGGACGATCTGGATTTTCACCCATGTCGGGCAGCCGTTGTTGGGACTCCAACCGCCGGACAGGCGTCCGGTGGTAAATCATACCGATTCCGAATGGAACAAACCCTTTGGAAATCATCCATTATATTTTTCATGCAGCTTTCAGGCATTAGTGACTGGGAAACACATTAGCAGCGGATAAGTGAGAACAGGCCTTAAAAAGTGATATTTGATTCTATATAATATGTTGCTGCCTGCGCATATAGAGGAATAGACACTGATTACCAGAATTGTGGGGGTCTTATACTTTTTCATTCCAAATCAGTGGAAATATGTAGCTGAGAAGCAGCCATTAGCTTACAGGTTAATGTCTGTCTGAAGCTGAGACTTTTCTTCTGTTTTATTCAGTACCCAGCATATTGACGCCTTTCTCATGGCCCTGCTGTATTACCTGTCCTGCTTTTTGGAAAATGCTCAATATGAAAAGAAGCCAAAGTCGGTGATTCCGTAAGTCACATTATAGATAAACATTGGGGCTATGGCGATCTGATCTTAATGTTAAATTGGCTCCTGCAGTCAGCAAGCATATTCTGCCATCTTATTTAAAGTGCTACCGCTGAGATGATGGCATTACTTATATGCTAGCTCAGAGGTTCCTAAACTCCGCTATTACAGTCCAGGTTTTATGGATTTCCATGTTTGAGCACAGGTGACTTAATTAGTACCTCAGGCAATTTGATTTAACCATCTGCACTCAAGCATGGATATCCTTAAAACCTGGACTGCAATGGCGGAGTTTGGAAACCTCTGCTCTAACTACAGATAGTATCTTGAATATTCAGCAGTAGGAACCTAGGGGCTGATGCAGGGATGAATGAAAGTTAGTTTTGCACATGTAACTTGCGTGTTTTTGCACTGCTCATGCTCCGGATCCGAGCGTACACAAGTATGGGCAATTCAGACATGTTTGCAACGGAATCAGTATGAATGACCACCGGACGAGAACCCGGCGGTCGAAATCCTGACGCCGGCAGGCCGAACAGCGCAGATCCCGATGGAGGTAATTAAAGTACCTAACCCTCCTTTAGGGGTGCCTAACCCTAACTTCCCCCTGGGGTACCTAAACCTAACCCCCCCTCCCTGCACCCTAAACCTAACCTTCCCAGGGGGGTGCCTAAACATAACTCCCCCCCGGGGTCCCTAAACCTAACCCCCCCATCCCTGGCTACGTGGATACTTACCCCCGGCGTTGGACGATCGGTCTGGCGCCTATGTTAGATCCCTTGCCGGGATTACACTGTCGGGATTGTGACCGGCGGCTGCAATTGCATCCCATTTGCAACTCATTCACATCTCCACGTGTGGCTGGGGAGGCACTGTAGATGGTTGGTAATGAGGCGTTTGTGTATAGGCGAAGTTCAACTAGGACACGTCACGGGCATGTCAACGCAACTGCGAGCTACGCAGAGTTGTGCGCACACGGAGATACAGCTGTTTTCGGACTAATAACTTGCACTGAGCATAGGGCTGGTGCACGTGGGCAATGATAATTGTGATAGCTATGAGACTAAGACTGCGTTCGGATCTCCACTCCCCGTTTTCAAGCACCTTCCCCTGTTACCACCCACAAACGCCTCATCCTGTCACTCAAATTAGCAGGCACTCACTATTTTGCGGGCACACGATTTCCGACCGCACTGACTGGTTGGCGCATGCACATTACAACCCATACGCATGCGCAGATGTGCGAACATCGCTCGGAGCGAACAAGCGGCCGCTTACGAGCGGCTCTGAATCGGGCCCACTGTCGTCATTGCCCTCTAACAGTCCGGGCTTTAAAGATTTCTATGGTCGAGCACAGGTGAGCAGTGGCGTCACTCTGCGTGGTGACACCCGTTGCGGTATGCATATGGCTTGCGCACGCCTGCAAAAGTGGGCATGGCCCCGTGTCTGTGAACCCATGCCCCCTGGTTTATGAAGTTATGGGGGCATGGCTGCGAATCACACCCCCCATTCTCTCATCCATCTCCGCTGTTAGGTCACATAATCCGAGGGGATGACATCAAAATAGCAGCGCAGACTTGGGAACCAATACTCTAGCATTTAGCAATTACATGACATCATATTTTTAGTAAACTATAGAAAATCCTGCCTATGCGACCAGATGGCAAAGAATTAAATAGCCAAATTAGAAGAAATACACAAATGAGTCTCTATTTTCTGTGCCGTTCAAATATCCTCTGTAATAAAGCCATGGGCTGAGGGGAGCTTTATCTGGCACTTTGGCTGGGTACACATCACAACGATGCCAAAACACACTGTGCAATCCTGCAAGCGACGGACCGAGTTAGGGGGTATCCAATTAGCCACGGTAAATTACTACGCCTAATTACCTCGCCCGGGGCTATCCAATTAGCCCCGAAGCCGGCACTTATCAGGGATTTTGTTTCACCTGCCTGAGGCGAAACCAAATCCCTGATAAGAAGGTGTTTTTCTTCCGTTCACGGCACAGAAAATACATAGGTCCGCGACTTTTCGCAGATCCTATGTATTATCGTGAGAAAGACAGAAAATTTTCGAGTATAATAAACTGGGTTTAATTTGATAGCACGATAAAAAAATTGGCGAAAAATACCTGAACATCAGCGAAAAAACCCTGTTTTTTACGGCCGAAAATTTTTCGGAGCTAATTGGATACCCCCCTTAATGTTTGGTAGTATACAATTTATCATTGCTCCTGTACACACTAGAACAATCTTCTTTAAGAGGTCATGTCTTCAGAGGCCAAATCGGAACAACATATCGCTTGGTCTTCCGATTGTCCATCCACACTACACGATGTGCACCATGTCGTTAACGATATCTTCTGATTGGCCAACCAGAAGATGTCGTATATACGACGCATGCGAGCGCGCAATTTGGCATACACACTGTGCGATCGGCATTATATGTCGTTCAAATGTGCCTCAAAATAACATTGTGCATATATCGCTCGGGTACAGTCAATATGTGCCTTATTAGTTTTTCAGTATGTTTATATATCAGGAATAAGACTTAGATGTGATTAGGATAAAAGAGAATTTGGTATATGAATAGCAGTGATATGATAGATAAGGCTATGGAGAGCATTTCAGAGAGATGGGGGGATTGCTTTGGACACAGGTATAAAATATAATTTATTTATTACTAGTTATTTATATAGCGCACACATATTCTGCAGCGCTTTACAGATAATATTTGGCCATTCACATCAGTCCCTGCCCCAGTGGAGCTTACACTCTATGGGCCTGATTCTGACCTGCTTGCGAGCGCTGTACGCTCGCAAGCGGGTTGATGGTGCTGAAGTGCGCATGCGCACGATGGAGGGAGCTCCGTCGTGCGCATGCGCGAGACCCGGCGAGCGACGAGGAAGCCGTCGCTCGGGGTCTCGCACCAAAGGGGGTCGATGGTGACTGGTGACAGCATGCCCCCTTTGGTGGGCATGCCGGGGACGTGGCTGCCAGACGGAGGCGTTCCCATGGGAACGCCTACCGTCTGGGTCCGGCCCCACTGACAGTGATGTCAGTGGGAGTGATTTTGGCTCTGATAGAGGTCACCCACAGCTATGTGAGCGGCTAGGAGGCTGCTCCATTTTTAGGTAGGAGGGCCCTGATTCAGAGCGAGCGCTTTGGTCAGAGTGTTCGGCTCTGAATCAGGCCCTATATTCCCTACCACATGCTCATACAAACACTAGGGTTATTTTTTGTTGGGGGCCAATTAACCTACCAGTATATTTTTGGAGTGTGGGAGGAAACCCACACAATTAGGGCACTGGTGAGAATTGAACCCATGACCTCAGTGATGTGAGGCAGTACTGCTAACCATTACACCATCTGTGCTGCCCCGATATGGGTCAAACTACCATAATCTCTCCACTAGAGAGTCAAATTGGTTGAAAAAAAGGTTTGGAGTTGCTCATATACATGGTACCAGCATTGTGTCTTTTTCACATAATACGCACTGTAAGCCCCCCAGCCTGGTGCTATGGAGGGGAGGCGCGATCAGTGTGATCGCTCCCTCCCCACAGCCGTAGGAGACTGTTCCGGCTGCTGCAGCAGCCGTGAGCAGTCTCACACAGCAGCCCAGCACAAGCTGTGTGCTGAGCTGCTGTGAGGGAGGGGGGGGGGGCGACGCCGTCCCCGGGCCCCGCCGGGCCCCTCTAGCAAGCTGGGTTCGGGTAAACTGTACCCGCCCCCCCCCCCTCTCGTCGCCCATAGTGGTTATTAAAGATACAGGGGGTGATGCCATTAGACGCTCCGTCAATCAGACATTGGCCTATGGTTGCTCAGAATGTCCGTCAGAACATCGCCACCTGCACCAGTGGAACGGCGACTTTCGACGCAGTCCTTAACACAACGCGTCCCCAACACACCTGCCAATGTTAGCCATTCCTTCCCCCACAGTCACTGCCAAGGAACGCCTTTTAAAATTGCATGGATCTCCGAGGCGGGGTGCAGGTGGGGTCCGGCGCTGTGGAGGAGAAGCAGCTGGTGAGAGAAAGCCACTCCCACATCGGCAGTGACGGCAGATCCATAATATTCCAGTTTTAGGAATATTGGAATATGGGAGACAGTGCCGTAGTTAGCACTCTCTGGGCCTGATTCAGCAAGGAACGCAAAGGAGAGAACGCACGCACTTGGCCGATGTTTTTGTACTGCGCAAGCGTATGCATCGCACTGTGCGTTCGCGAACTGGCCAATGTGATCGGGTAAGCAGACGCAGCGTGGACGCAGACCCCTTCCGATATTGATTGACAGGAAGTGCTGTTTGTGGGTGGTGACGGGGGCTGGTCGAGCGAACGCAGGCGTGCCTGTGCGTTGGGATGCCGTTTTAGGGCGTCCATAATTAAGCCGTGTGGAGACGGACGCAGTGATGAGACTCTGTGCACACGGGAAGTTGTCAAGATCCTGCGCGAGGTCTGGTCAACCACTATTATGCAAATGTGGTCGATGGTTCTCGATGTTACCGATGCTTACGCTATCTTGCGTACTGAGCAGGCTTTGAGTAAAGGGAGATGGGCGGCTACATTTAGGGCTGGGCGTCTGCATCTTGTGCTGCTGTCTCCGTGCATATGCATTGATTAGCATATTCTCACAGTGGACGGGTGCGTGCACCTGCTAGCGTGCGTTCCTTGCTGAATCAGGCCCTCGGCTCCCTGTTCAGGCCACACCCCCTCCGTATGATGCCACGTGGAGGGGGCATGGCCTGCGTCAGGTGCCGGAAGCGGGTGATTAAAGCAATGCCCTGAGCATCCTCAGGATGCTTTGGGGTGCTGTAAGCTCAGCGTTGTGACCATCTGGAGCGTCCTGCTGCAGAGACTCTGGCAGCAGGTTGCTGTTACAGACACCCTTCTAGCCAGATGAAGGTGCTGTGGGTGAGCGGCGGTGCCGCCCCCAGAGCGCTGCGATCTGGGGGTCATTCAGACCCGCTCGTGAGCGGCAGTACGCTCGCAAGCGGGTCGATGTTCCCCCACTGCGCATGCGCACGACGGAGGGAGCTCCGTCGTGCACATGCGCGAGACCCAGCGAGCGACGGGCTCTCCATCGCTCCGGGTCTCGCACCAAAGGGGGCGTGCTGTCGATGTTGATTGACAGCACGCCCCCTTTGGTGGGCGTGCCGGGGGCGTGCCTGCCAGACGGAGGCGTTCCCATGAGTACAGCGTAGTTTTCCAAAAAACGACCGCAAGTTTTGTTCGCTCGTTCAGACCTAGAGGCGTGAACAGACCGCAAAGAGCGAACGGTTCATTTGAATAGCCACCCCTTTTTTCTGAACGAACGACCGCAAATAGCGTCCGGCTCTGAATGAGGTCCTTAGAACTATGACTTCACAAGAATGCGGCAGGTTATTTCATGTTGGCATACATGGATCTGCTGCAATGATTTCTGGGCACGCTGTGCCGGAACAGAATGAAAAGGAAGAACCCGAGGAAATTACTATAGCCTGAAGGGTCCTGCTCAAAGGCAATTATATACCTATCACTCTGTAGCTCGGAAGCTACCATGTGTTCTCCAATAAAGTGTGCTCTATGGGCCTGATTCAGAGGTGGACGGAATTGCAGAGCCTCACACAAGCAGCTATGCCATTCTGTCCATCTAAAGTACAAATGCAGCGGGAGGTGCCTGCATCTGCGGTCAGAGCCTTGGATCCCCATCACGACCATCGGTTGCGATGGTTGCTCCTTTGGACATCCTGCATCTCACAATCACAGATGTGTGCTAACCATCGTATATCTCTGACTAAGGCCCTGATTCAGAGCCGGACGCTCTGACCAGAGCGCTCGCTCTGAATCAGGGCCCACCTCCATAATTATGGAGCGTCCTCCTGGACGCTCGTATAGCTGTGGGTCACCACCCACAGCATATACGAGCGTGCAGGTTGATGGTCGCGATGGTCTTGACCATCGCCACTGCGAGCCGAAGCCTGCGGTTGAGTTTCTCAACCGCAAGGCCCGGAGTGATTTTGGCTCTATCTAGTGATGTCAGTGGGGCCGGCCCCCCATCTGGGAGGCACGCCCACCAAAGGGGGCGTGCTGTCAATCAACATCGACAGCACGCCCCCTTTGATCAGACACAACGAACGAAGGAAAGTCCTTCGCTCGTCGCGTCTCGCGCATGCGCACGACGGAGCTCCCTCCGTCATGCGCAGTGCAGACCATCGACCCACTTGCGAGCGGACAGCCGCTCGCGAGTGGGTCTGAATCAGGCCCTAAGGCCCTATGTGCATAATGCAGTGAGCTTTTGGGAAGAAGTGTAAACCTCCATTTGTTTTTATAAATCACAACCCCAAGATGTAGCCCCCTCATAATAATTCTGTTTGTGTTCCTAGGAACGTAATTGTTCTAAAGCATAAGGAAGGGGCTGAACATAAGAGAAGAACAGAATTTGCTCTTAAGCACTTTGGCTACATGTACTGTAACCTTATTCTCGGAGAAGGAACGGGTAATCAGCATCATATGGCATGTGGAAAGTAAGTTATCCTGTGACTTTATACCCTTCTCAACTTATTTATTACCACTTACTGAATATACAAAAAAAAAAAAAATCTAAAAATTTAATATCTCCCAACTGTGCTGGTTTAGGTGTGACAGTCCCAAATGCAGGGCTCTACCGCCGTCGGGACAGCTTTGCCCTGCGGGTGGGGAATTTGGGCGGTCTCTCTTATTCACAGCTGTGTTCGGTGGCAGGTGCACGCTGCAGTGAATGAGGGGAGTACAGGGCAGTCTAGGACTTGAAAAGCATTGAACACGCCCCATTGTGCCACCTCCTAACCCTATTTCTAGACAGCATAAATGTTGTGACGCATGTAATAATAAATCAAATTTAACAGTCCTCGTTCTGTGACAAATGACCTACATAACTCTGTCTGTACTACACCATACACAACCAAGTCACACTTGCCAACTGTCCGAGTTTTGTGTCATTTTACAGTGGAGGGCAGGGCCACGATGATGCCAATCAATGCACATCTTGTTATCAAACCCCTGGGCCTTGGTCTGCAGGTGGGAGCCTGACCCACTCTTTATGGAAATCTGGGAAAGCCAATCGGAATTCGAGACTCTCCCAGGCCTATAGAGAGTTCAAGGCCTGGTTCCTTGTGATTGGCTGTATGCTCATGAATATTCATTCAGATCACAACATTTTTGCTGATGGAGTTTGCTCCTTTTGATGGTTGCTCCTAGGGAAGAAGGGAATATGTCGGAGTGGAAGTAAAACATGGCATCTAGTAGTAGAATTTCTGCATTTCATGATCAGTATTGTTCTGTAAGGCTGACTTGTTTATAGACCATTGAAACAGAGGCCTGGTATGCTTTGCATGCCTTTCCCCATTCTGAGTTGTTTCCTATGCCCTGATGTGGCTGCATATACCCATTTTAATGCCGTGACAGAACTCTTTGTAAGCTACTGAGCTTAGACGCTGGCACTTTGCTCACCAATGTTTATTAACTGTTTACATACTTGTCCGCCAGCCAAGCACAGATCATTTCAGGACAAGCGGCTGGTAGTTTCTTTGTTCGTCACAGTAAGAGTTTGTTTTACTTGTACTACTAGAAACAAAAGAAATAAAAAAGCCTGCCGGGTACATGGAGAAAGATTATTCTGACTTTTACTCAGCAGATTTATTGAGGCAAGCCCTGACATACCATTTCTGAGATGATGCATTTGATCGTATGTTGGATATGCTGGATAGAAGCCCATGTTCTCAACCCTTGAATTGAAATAAGAAATGTTCTAGACTTTTGCAAGCTTTGGAGAAAGTACAAAGTGCACACAACACATACACACTGGACTAAGCGTAACATACAATAGTCCCGTGGTGCTGAGGCCAAGAGGTGGGTCCCTGCTCAGCACATCAGCCAAAGAGTCTTTTTTCTTTCAGCATTGAAAATTGGAATTTGGGGCCGAGAAATGACAAACAGATGGGGGTTATGTAAGGGGTTTACAGAGCTTCTTCTGCCCTCCTGCAACATGAACATTGATTTTTAATTTTCTATAAGATTTATTTCTGTGCTTGTTTAGGCATGTTTGTATTTTATCATGCAGACAACTACATTTTATTTATTGCCATATACCTGTATGTGCTGGTCTCGTGGTGCCCTGTCGTGGGTGTCAGTGAACATGCATATTGAGCTGCATTAAGATTAGGGATGTGCAGGCTCGGATAGGTTCGAGTTTGCACGTGGAGTTCGGATTTTTCCCTCCAAAAAAACGGAACTCAGAACGAGGCAAAACGTCATCTTACATGGACGAACATCATCATTCCTGGACAAAAGACCAGGAATGATGATGTTCGTCCATGTAAGATGACGTTTTGCCTCGTTCTGAGTTCCGTTTTTTTGGAGGGAAAAATCCAAACTCCACGTGCAAACTCGAACCTATCCGAGCCTGCACATCCCTAATTAAGATCTAATAGGCCACATGAGGATACTCATCTCCAATATACTTAGTCCCCTCACATGATTATACTATCACTGTGCGTCTTTCTTCTATACAGAGGCTACTAATGCATATATCTCCTTGCCAATAATGTAGCACAGTCCTCTTCGCCAGGCATACTGTACAATTCCCATCACCAGGTACACTGCACAATTCCCATCACCAGGCACAGTGCACAATTCCCATTGCCAGGCACAGTGCACAATTCCCATTGCCAGGCATACTGCACAATTCCCATCACCAGGTACACTGCACAATTCCCATTGCCAGGCATACTGCACAATTCCCATCACCAGGTACACTGCACAATTCCCATCACCAGGCATACTGCACAATTCCCATTACCAGGCACAGTGCACAATTCCCATTGCCAGGCACACTGTACAATTCCCATCGCCAGGCACACTGCACAATTCCCATCGCCAGGTACACTGCACAATTCCCATCACCAGGCACAGTGCACAATTCCCATTGCCAGGCATACTGCACAATTCCCATCACCAGGTACACTGCACAATTCCCATTGCCAGGCATACTGCACAATTCCCATCACCAGGCACACTGCACAATTCCCATCGCCAGGCATACTGCACAATTCCCATCACCAGGCACACTGCACAATTCCCATCACCAGGCACACTGTACAATTCCCATCACCAGGCACACTGTACAATTCCCATCACCAGGCACACTGTACAATTCCCATCACCAGGCACACTGTACAATTCCCATCACCAGGCACACTGTACAATTCCCATCACCAGGCACACTGTACAATTCCCATCACCAGGCACACTGCACAATTCCCATCACCAGGCACACTGTACAATTCCCATTGCCAGGCACACTGTACAATTCCCATTGCCAGGCACATTGCACAGTGCCCATCGCAAGGCACACTGTACAATTCCCATCGCCAGGCACACTGTACAATTCCCATCATCACCAGGCACACTGCACAATTCCCATCGCCAGGCACCCTGCACAATTCCCAGCGCCAGGCACACTGTACAATTCCCATCATAACCAGGCACACTGCACAATTCCCATCGCCAGGCACCCTGCACAATTCCCAGCGCCAGGCACACTGCACGATTCCCTTCGCCAGGCACACTGCACAATTCCCATCACCAGGCACACTGTACAATTCCCATCACCAGGCACACTGTACAATTCCCATCACCAGGCACACTGTACAATTCCCATCACCAGGCACACTGCACAATTCCCATCACCAGGCACACTGTACAATTCCCATTGCCAGGCACACTGTACAATTCCCATTGCCAGGCACATTGCACAATGCCCATCGCAAGGCACACTGTACAATTCCCATTGCCAGGCACACTGCACAATTCCCATCGCCAGGCACACTGTACAATTCCCATCACCAGGCACACTGTACAATTCCCATCGCCAGGCACACTGTACAATTCCCATCATCACCAGGCACACTGCACAATTCCCATTGCCAGGCACACTGCACGATTCCCTTCGCCAGGCACGCTGCACAATTCCCTTCGCCAGGCACGCTGCATAATTCCCTTCGCCAGGCACGCTGCACAATTCCCATCGCCAGGCGCACTGCACAATTCCCACCGCCAGGCACACTGTACAATTCCCATTGCCAGGCATACTGCACAATTCCCATCGCCAGGCACACTGCACAATTACCATCACCAGGCACACTGCACAATTACCATCGCCAGGCACACTGCACAATTCCCATCGCCAGGCACACTGCACAATTCCCATCGCCAGGCACACTGCACAATTCCCTTCGCCAGGCACGCTGCACAATTCCCTTCGCCAGGCACGCTGCATAATTCCCTTCGCCAGGCACACTGCACAATTCCCATCGCCAGGCGCACTGCACAATTCCCACCGCCAGGCACACTATACAATTCCCATTGCCAGGCATACTGCACAATTTCCATCGCCAGGCACACTGCACAATTCCCATCGCCAGGCACACTGTACAATTCCCATCGCCAGGCACACTGCACAATTCCCATCGCCAGGCACACTGTACAATTCCCATCACCAGGCACACTGTACAATTCCCATCGCCAGGCACACTGTACAATTCCCATCATCACCAGGCACACTGCACAATTCCCATTGCCAGGCACCCTGCACAATTCCCATCGCCAGGCATACTGCACAATATCCATCGCCAGGCACGCTGCACAATTCCCTTCGCCAGGCACGCTGCACAATTCCCTTTGCCAGGCACGCTGCATAATTCCCTTCGCCAGGCACACTGCACAATTCCCATCGCCAGGCGCACTGCACAATTCCCACCGCCAGGCACACTGTACAATTCCCATTGCCAGGCATACTGCACAATTCCCATCGCCAGGCGCACTATCCCAATAGCCGTACACCTTGCGCAGTCTCCATTGCCGGGCGCTCTGCACAGTCCCCATTGCCGGGCACACTGCACAGTTCGCATTGGCCGGCACACACCCTAAACAGTGCATGTTTTCCAGGTCTCCTCATACAAGTGAAATAATTAGCTCCACCTTTGGATCATTTAAACTGTGTCAGCGAGTAATGAATGCACCTGTGCATCTGCTGGGTGACCTGGAAAACGTGAACTGTGTGGGGTCCTGGGGACCGAGTTCGAGAACTACTAGTTTAAACAATCAGATAGACCAGGTCAGGGAATGGATGGCACTTGGCAACATATCACAGGCTGGTGTCAACCAGTAGTGGCTCCAGGCACGGGCAAGCTGGTCCGTCGCCCGGAGCGCTACTGTTTCCGGAGGGTGCAGGAAAGGCCCACCTCCCTCCCAGCGCTATAGGACATATTTAAGCTCAGGGGGAGGGAGCGGAGGAGGGAAGGGGCGGTAACACAGGACAGTGCTGGGCACAGCACAGCCTAGCGCTGGCCCTGGTCATAAGCTCCGTGAGTTTAAAACCTAACCTCGGAGACAGGTAATACACTTTTCGATACAATGTGCAATGAGTTGTATACTGTACAGGATGTGTAACTCTGTAGTATTGTTTTATATATATATATAGTTATACATATATATATATATATATATATATATAGTACTGGCTTAAATAAGTTTTATGATACCTTATCATTTCAAAAATATACAAAAGCAATAGGAACAATTTTTTTTAATATGTTACAGAAGCAGAGCATCGGCTACACAGAGAGATCGGAGATTCTATGAGGTACTGTAATAGTATGTATGTATTAGTACAGCACATTGCACTGATATTAGGGAACATGATTAGTGAACTTACTTTAAATGGAACTGTGGTCTGAGTAGATGAGGTAGATAGACCTCTGTAGTTTGACGTGAACCTAGAGATTCTATATATATAAATGTATACATCCATACCTACCAAGTAACTAATCATAGGGAATTTATGAAGACCTATATTTTAGTGGTCCATTTTTTGCACATGCATAATTGGAATCTGTTATCATTATTTTCTTCTTCAGGGTCCATAGGCTCAACAGGGAGACCTAGGGGTGTAGGTGATGGGAAACAATCCGGGCACCACGCAGTTAAAGCTTTTAGCTCCCAGGATGCATTGGGTCCACTCGCCCTATACCCTGCCCCCGAGCCAGAGGCACCTCAGTTTCGTTGGTGCCCGGCCGGAGTCGGGTCACCATTTGCAGTGGGTCTGTTCTTCAGCCCCTAAAGCTTATTTTCATTATTTTACTTTTACAAAGTATAGAGCTCGCAGCAGCAGACTGTCCGTGGGACATCTGTGCTGCCGCTCCGTCACCTCTCCGGTGCCGCAATGCCAGTACTGATCTGGGTATCTCGGCGGGGGCGTTCCGGGGGTCAACGCTAACCAGGGCCCCCGTAGAGGACTCAGACTGCACCCGGACATCAGGGGACAGGTACGGTGGGTCGCCGCTCGCAGTGACCCGCATGTTATGGCAGTCGATACCTCCGGTCTCAGGGGACAGACAGGAGGTGCTGGGTGTGGATACAGGCTCCGGCCATCACGTTCCACTGGACCACTAGGGACATATTGGTGCGGGAAACCAGCGTCCCAGGGTTTAATAACCGGCCAGGGGAGACAGCTTCCCTGTTTAAGCGGCTCCTCCCCTCAGCTCAGCGCACCTTTCCACTGTGGTCTGGCTTCCCTGGGCTGCTCTCCTCCTCCGGACACGCCCCCTCTGAAGTCTCCGGCGACCATTTTCTATGTTGCAGTCGCAGTTCTCCCAGGACAATGTGTGGTCCGGTCCTCCTCCATACCTCTCCCCAGGGTCAGCGTACTCTCCCCTGGGTCAGCGTATGTAGCATCTTTCCTGCATTGTATGTGACTTGTGCTAGCGCTATCTATCTGTGTCTTTTATATATATGTCAGCTTATGGCTATACCCTTTCTCTCATTCTGCCCTAATAGAGTGTGCCATATTTAGGCAACAGGTTCCTGCAGCTTACCTAAGCATAAGACAGTAACAGTATATTGCTCCCTGTTAGTATTTATACATACTCGTGGTTGCTTTATACTCAGTACCGTATATGCTGGCCTCTATTGTGGGCCTTCTGGCGGTCCCGGCTGTTTTTCCTCCTATGGGGGTTCCACAGCAGCTCGTCCCTCCCTCAAAGGGACTACCTCTGGTTATGCAGACCCCTCCTGTACCACAGCAGGTGGTCATTCCCTCTATGGGATTACCACAGGGTGGACCTCCACCATGGGTGGATGTTTTCTCTAACTCAGTACAGAGCCTAGCAGCAACCTCTACTGTTCTTCAGACCATGTTGCAGAGTGAGAAGCCCATTAGACCAGCTAAGCGTCCTGTGTTGTCATCTCAGTCCACACAACTATCAGAGTCTGAGATGTCTTCTGATGACGGAGAGGTGGCTGATGCCTCCAACCCTGACTCCCCTCGGCAAGAGGCGGAGCCTAAGTCAAGAATTAATATTCCAGCCTTGGTGCGTGCGGTCAGATCCGTATAGGTTATAGAGGATGACGAGCCAGCCCCTAAATCCAAACACCCCCTGTTTAAACAGTTGAAGGTGACTTCGGCAGTATTCCCTCTGTCAGATCAGATGGTGAATCACATGGCTGAGGCCTGGCAATCGCCTGGTAAGAGGTATCAACTTCAGAAACGTTTGACCTCTTGTTACCCGTGTTCGGAGGCTCATTGTAAGTAGTGGGAATCTCCCCCTGCAGTGGATTCACACGTTACACAGTTAATTAAAAGTGTAACGTTACCTATACCTTCCATTTCTTCCTTAAAGTATCCTACGGATAGGAAGGTGTAAACTTGCCAGAAGTCTATATACTCTCTTTCAGGAGCTGTTGCCCATCCGTCCATGGCTATCACTTGGGTAGCTAAGGCTTAGACAGTTGGGCCGATGCACTTGAGGACTCCTTGGAAGTTCCAGAGGATCAGATGTCACTGGTCGGCCATATTAGTGAGGCCGCTCTGGATGCTAGTTTACTGACGTCCAGGGTCTCGCCCGCAACCGTGTCTGCTCGCCGTTCCCTGTTGTTATGCTATTGGAGCACAGATGCCAATTCTAAGAAAGGCCTGGAGGCCTTACCCTATAATGGGGAGATTTTGTTTGGTCCAGACCTGGACAAGATTGTCAACACGTTAGCCAAATCAAAATCTGCATTTCTGCCCTCAGCATCTGCTCCTGAAAAGTCTCGTAGCTCCTCCTTTCGGTCCTTTAGTCCTCAAGGAAAAGCCAAAGGGCAGTCCTTTCCTAGGCAGTCGTCTGCCGAGAAAACTGCTAAGCCTAAGAAATAGGCCTGGAGCACAAAACACCCGGCCTCCAAACAGGAGGACAAATCTGCAGCCTGACGGGGCGGGCCTCCCTCTGGGGGACCCCAGAGTGGGAGGCCGACTTCTTCAGTTTGCCCAGTGCTGGTGCCAAACCGCCAAGGATGCTTGGGTAAGAGAAGTGGTCTCTCAGGGGTACTCCCTCTCATTCCTTCGAAGGCTTCCCCACCAGTTTTTCTGCACAGGACCTCCTTCAGACAAAACCAAGGCCTGGCAGATCCAGAAAGCCATACAGTTCTTGCTGCAAACGGGGTAATTGTACCTGTTCCACTATCTCAACGAGGGACTGGCTATTATTCTACTTTCTTTCTGGTTCATAAACCAAATGGGTCTTATCAGCCTATCCTCAACCTCCAATCTCTGAACAAGTTCCTCGGGATACCCAGGTTCAGGATGGAGACCTTACGGTCCATCATACTGGCTATGGAACCTGGGGATTATCACTAGACATTCAGGATGCGTACCTACATGTTCCCATAACGCCTTCTCATCTGCGTTATCTGCGGTTAGCTATACTGCAATGACACTTCCAGTTTCGGACGCTGCCCTTTGGCTTATCCACGGCTCCAAGGGTATTTACCAAAATCATGGCTGTCATGGCAGCTCACCTGCGGACAGGGTATCCGGCTCCTATCATATCTGGACGACTTCCTCTTATTGGGGAGTTCTCCAGAAGTGCTTCACCACCACCTGCAACTGACAGTTGCTTGTCTACAAGCACTCGGGTGGTTAATCAATTGGAAAAAGTCCTCCCTAATTCCCTCACAGAGGATGGTTCATTTGGGAGCCCTTCTGGATTCTCACCAGCAGAGAATCTAACTCCAGAGAAGATCTCCACGTTGCAGCTGCGAGTACGTAGATGTTTACGCAGTTGCCGGGTGTCAGTCCACTCGGCAATGCAGGTTCTGGGATCCATGGTGTCCACATTCAACATGATGGAATATGCATTCCAGGCCCCTTCAGGGGCTGATCCTCTCCAGGTGGAAGGGATTACCCCACCGGATCAGGGCTCAGACGATGGTACTCTCTCCGGAAGTGGCTATTGACGTCTCATCTAACCAAGGGTCTCCCCTTTTGGATCCCAGACTGGATACTCCTAACGGATGCCAGTCTCCAGGGATGGGGCGCAGTGACCGGTCCACACTCCTTTCAGGGCCGGTGGACAATGGTAGAGGCATCCCTGCCCATCAACATATTGAAACTTCGGGCTGTGTACAGGGCCCTCATGATGGCAAAGCACATTCTTCATGGAAAGCCGGTGCAGGTTGGGTCCGACATTGCCACCACAGTAGCTTACATCAACCATCAAGGAGGCACTGAAAGTCAGGCAGCAATGTCAGAAGTGTCACGCATTCTGACGTGGGCAGAATCTCATCTCCCGGCTATATCGGCAGTGTTCATTCCGGGAGCTCTCAATTGGGAATAATGATAAATAGTCCCCCTAAGAGAGAATGAGGCCCATGTGCAATCTCTGTACAGGCTTTGGCCTCTCTCGGATCCCTCCCAGTGTTCCCTACGGCGCCTCATTCTGTGCATGTGCAGAAGGATGTCAGAGGGACTTCTGGCTAATAACCCTGGAATTCTCTTTATCGCAAAGGACAGCTTTTATCAGGAAAGTTGTCCTTTGCACATTTCTAGGTACATATCGGCGTTATTAATGCCGGTATATACCTGATAAGCGGCGGGATGTACCGCATCGGCAATGCGATGCTTAGTACATCCCGCCCACAATCGTTTAGTCTCTAATGTTTACACTTCACAAACCATACAAAATGCAGCCACCTCCTCTCTTACACCAGCTTCCCCACTTCACAATAAGCATAAACATTTCAAATGAGCAAAGAGATAGGTGGGAATTTGGGAGGTAGAACGATAACCACCTATATTTCCTTTTCACAAACATCAGAGATCCTTGACGGATAGCAAACTTCAATAGCACATTGGTGGTATTTTCAATGCAATACTAGTATGAAATTTACTCAGATTAAATATCCTTACCTTTGGGAGACTGCCTAACTAGGTCACTCACCCACTTTCCTTTCATTCATCTAAGAATCAAATCAATGAATAGCCTGAATTTGCCCAGCCATGAGACTTTGTAGCTCGCGATGGAAAAGGGTTCATCCCATGTCCACCAGTTACAAGGCCAATATGACAAGGCTAACAACACCGGTACAGGATACTTTGCTGCCTTCTGTGCTATATGGGAACCCTGAAGTCTACAAAACACTATTCTGATTATTTATTCCACGCTGAAATATAGCAATATTACCTTCCTGCTTTTGGTTTGTGATACACTGCCTGCTCATTAAATAATACAGTATTCCTCTTCTCTTGGTTTGTAACATTGATTCAAGTCCAACAATATGTTTCTGCGGAATTTGCATTGCAAAGTATGTGTGTTCGTTTTCATTCCTACTGTCTTCTACCTACACAGCTAAAACACAGATCACCTGCTTTTCATCATCCTATTTTACATCTAATGTTCTGCTATTTAATGGCTTCCACAATGAAAAAATTAGAGTTATGGTAAGAACTTTGTTAACTCTCTTTCTTCGAAGTCTGTAGGGTCCACAGGGAGACCTTGGGGTGTAGGTGATGGGAACCAATCCGGGCATCACGCAGTTAAAGCTTTACAGCGCCCAGGATGCATTTGGTCCACTCTCCCTATACCCCGCCCCCGAGCCAGAGGCACCTCAGTTGGTAATAAGCCAAAGGCCGGAGGTGGATAAGAGAGAAGGAAGACTGGAACACGCAAGAATCACACTCACAGAGAAGAAGATGGGAAACCAGTGACGCCGGGTGTGCCAGGGTGGGTGCCCTGTGGACCCTATGGACTTCGAAGAAAGAGAGTTAACAAAGGTAAGTTCTTACCATAAAGAGAAAAGAAGGGAGCGCTAATAGAAGTCATATACATTTAATAACAATTCGTAAGGATAAAGGTAAAAATCACATATAAAAAGACATATAAAATACAAATGCAATGCACATGAGTAGAGATTTAAACTTAGCCTCATATATTAAGATGAATGAGGACAGCAGCATTAATATACCATATGAATAATATCCGTGGTTCAGAGGTATTTATGCTGTGGCAAGTGACCTATGAGAGATCATAAAATGTCCAATAACATAAAAAAAAAAAAAAAAAAAACCACGGATGATTCAATTTCCAGAAAAATGTATTGGTTTTTGGAAGTTCTGTAAACCCGTGCTATCCTGACTGATGTCCTTGCACTGTGATGGAAAATATGTCCCAATGGATAAAGTCGTTAGCAAGGGTTAACCCAGATAGGCATAATGACTTGAAATATGAATAGATGATTAAACCAGTACTTAACTGATATGTGAAGATGACCGGACCGGTCTAGATTGCAATCAGTCAGTGTTCCTCCTGGTCCTGTCCTCTCGTGTATAGCAGGCAGTGTCCAGAATGCCGCTCTGAGGTGGCCGTGTAGAAGGAAGACAGCGGTGAAAAGGTAATGCTCCGTCTGAGCTGGTTCGTGTATAACGGAGTGTAAAATTCAGTCCTCGCTCTCTCTGGTCACACCGCGAGCAGGACGGATGGAGCCGATACAAAAGCGGCTCACCATTGGCTCAGGGGAAGCAGCGGCTGAATGAAAAGCCGGTCGGCCTGGACAGAGACAGTTCGTGGGAGTCTGAGCAGTCCTGTAAGGCAATAATCCAAAGGTGGTGAGATAATAGGATATCCTAACACGTTTCTCTGCCTGTAGTAGTCTGGCAGTTTCCTCAGAGGTATTGTTTCCTACTTCTCACACAGGCTCAGTTATACCTACATTAATTAGACAAAATTAGGTAGCAGGTGTGGTCTCTGCTGTTGCTCGTATAGGATAACGAAGATTGAATTTGTTCTGATGATTGCTGAATAAATAATAATAAATAAAAAACGGTGCCTTTAGTCAATATTTCCAAAAGTAGAGGATGGGGATGTCCCAAAGCAGTCCTTTTAAGGGTGGGGACGCTCCTGCGCTGAGAGGAGAATCCGGCGCCCAAAGGTAGCATCCTGAGAGGTGAAGATATTAAATGCATAGAACCTCAGAAAGGTCTGGACAGAAGACCACATGGCCGCCTTACAAAGCTGAACAGCCGAGGCGCCACGGCGAGCTGCCCATGAGGGTCCCACAGACCGAGTAGAATGAGCCTTAACAGAAATCTGAACAGGCAGGCCTGCCTGCGTGTAAGCTTCTGAGATAGTCATACCAAGCCATCTAGCCAATGTTTGTTTGTTGGCTGGCCATCCCTTCTTGTGATATCCATAGAGTACAAACAAGGAGTCTGATTTCCGAAGAGAACTGGTACGATCCACATAAATCCTGAGGGCGCGGACCACATCCAATGAGGCCTCACCTGCCGAGAGGTCTGGTGATAGAAAGGCCGGTACTATAATTTCCTGATTAATATGGAAACTAGAAACAACCTTAGGAAGGAACTCAGGGCAAGTACGAAGCATAGCCCTTTCCCGGTGAAATATCAGAAAAGGAGGACGAAAAAAGAGCGATCAAAATTCTGACACCCTTCTGGCAGATGCAATAGCCAGAAGAAAAAGAGTCTTAGCTGTTAACCACTTAAGTTCCACTGAATCTAGTGGTTCAAATGTAGGACCCTGGAGGGCCCGAAGAACTACCGTCAAATCCCAAGGAGCCACCAAGGGGACAAAGAGAGGTTGAATCCGGAGGACACCCTGGAAGATGGTGTGGATATCCGGAAGCGGAGCGATTCTACGTTGGAACCACACTGACAGTGCAGAGACATGCACTTTTAGTGAAGCCAGGCGTAGGCCAAGGTCCAATCCAGCTTGAAGGAATGCCAGTATTCTGAAAATTTGAAACACCTGAGGGTCGTAAACTCTTGTACGACACCACTGGAAATATGTATGCCACACTCTGTGGCAGATCCTGGCGGAGGCAGGTTTACGCGCTCTAAGCATTGTGTTGATGACCGAGCTAGAGAATCCCTTGGACCTTAGGAGGGACGTCTCAAGAACCACGCCGTCAAAGACATCAGAATGCCCACGTCAGAATGCGTGACACTTCTAACATTGTTGCCCGACTTTGAGTGCCTCCTTGATGGTTGATGTAAGTCACAGTGGTGGCGTTGTTGGACTGAACCTGCATGGGCTTTCTGTGAAGAATGTGCCTTGCCATCATGAGGGCCTTGTACAAAGTTCCAACATGTTGATGGCCAGGATGCCTCTACTGTTGTCCACCGGCCATGAAAGGAGAGTGGACCGGTCACTGTGGCCCATCCCCGGAGACTGGCATCTGTTGTTAGGAGTATCCAGTCCGGGATCCGAAAGGGGAGACCCTTGGTTAGATGAGATGTCTGTAGCCACCAAGAGAGGGAAAGACGCACCTCCGGAGAGATTACTATCGTCTGAGCTCTGATCCATAGGGTAATCCGTTCCACCTGGAGAGGATCAGCCCCTGCAGGGGCCTGGAATGGAACTGAGCATTGTGTTGATGACCGAGCTAGAGAATCCCTTGGACCTTAGGAGGGACGTCTCAAGAACCACGCCGTCAAAGACATCAGAATGCCCACGTCAGAATGCGTGACACTTCTAACATTGTTGCCCGACTTTGAGTGCCTCCTTGATGGTTGATGTAAGTCACAGTGGTGGCGTTGTTGGACTGAACCTGCATGGGCTTTCTGTGAAGAATGTGCCTTGCCATCATGAGGGCCTTGTACATAGCCCAAAGTTCCAACATGTTGATGGCCAGGGATGCCTCTACTGTTGTCCACCGGCCATGAAAGGAGAGTGGACCGGTCACTGTGGCCCATCCCCGGAGACTGGCATCTGTTGTTAGGAGTATCCAGTCCGGGATCCGAAAGGGGAGACCCTTGGTTAGATGAGATGTCTGTAGCCACCAAGAGAGGGAAAGACGCACCTCCAGAGAGAGTACTATCGTCTGAGATCTGATCCACGGGGTAATCCGTTCCACCTGGAGAGGATCAGCCCCTGCAGGGGCCTGGAATGGAACTGAGCATCGTGTTGATGACCGAGCTAGAGAATCCCTTGGACCTAAGGAGGGATGTCTCAAGAGCTACGCCGTCAAAGACAGACGATCCAGGTCCAGGTAAAGGCAAGGACCCTGAGACAACAGATCCGGACGTTGAGGCAGCAGAAACGGAGTGTCGATGGAGAGACTCTGAAGATCTGAGTACCAATGACGTCTGGGCCAAGCTGGAGCCACCAGCAGGAAAGTGCCTCCGTCTTGCTTGAATTTCCAAAGAACTCGAGGAAGCAGGGACACTGGAGGAAATAGGTATGCAAACCGGAAGGTCCATTTCACAGACAGAGCATCCACCAGGCTTGCTTCGGCATCTCTTGTTCTGGACCCGTACACTGGTAACTTGTGATTGCAATGTAGGACTGAACCTGCAAGGGCTTTCCATGAAGAATGTGCTTTGCCAACATGAGGGCCCAGTACACAGCCCGAAGTTCAAATATGTTGATGGCGTCCGAAAGGGGAGACCCTTGGTTAGATGAGACGTCAATAGCCACTTCCGGAGAGAGTACCATCGTCTGAGCCCTGATCCGGTGGGGTAATCCCTTCCACCTGGAGAGAATCAGCCCCTGCAGGGGCCTGGAATGTAACTGAGCATATTCCACCATGTCGAATGTGGACACCATGGATCCCAGAACCTGTATCGCCGAGTGGACTGACACCTGGCGACTGCGGAGACATCTGCATACTTGCAGCTGCAGCATGGACATTTTTTCTGGAGTTAGAAAGATTCTGTGCTGGTGAGAATCCAGAAGGGCTCCCAAATGAGTCATCCTCTGTGAGGGAATTAGGGAGGATTTCTTCCAATTGATTAACCACCCGTGTACTTGTAGACAAGCAACTGTCAGTTGCAGGTGGTAGTGAAGTACTTCTGGAGATCTCGCCAACAAGAGGAGGTTGTCTAGATATGGTAGAAGCCGGATACCCTGACTCTGCAGGTGTGCTGCCATGACAGCCATAATTTTGGTAAATACCATTGGAGCCGTGGATAGGCCAAAGGGCAGTGCCTGGAACTGGAAGTGTCATTGCAGTATAGCAAACTGTAGCTGGTGAGAAAGCGTTATGGGAACATGTAGGTATGCATCCTGAATGTCCAGTGATACCATGTAATCCCCAGATTCCATAGCCAGTATGATGGATCGTAAGGTTTCCATCCTGAACCTGGGCACCCTGAGGAACTTGTTCAGAGATTGGAGGTTGAGGATAGGCCGATGAGACCCATTCAGTTTCTGAACCAGAAAGAGAGTAGAATAATATCCAGTCCCTCGTTGAGATAGCGGAACTGGTACAATTACCCTTGCCTGCAGCAAGGACTGTATGGCTTTCTGGATCTGCCAGGCCTTGGTCTTGTCGGAAGGAGGGCCTGTGCAGAAAAATTGGTGGGGAGAAATGAGAGGGCGTACCCCTGAGAGACCACTTCTCTTACCCAAGCATCCTTGGTGGTTTGACACCAGCACTGGGCGAACTGAAGAAGTCGGCCTCCCACTCTGGGGTCCCCCAGAGGGAGGCCCACTCTGTCAGGCTGCGGGTTTATCCTCAAGGTTGGAGGCCGGGCGTCTTGTGCTCCAGGCCTGTTTCTTAGGCTTGGAAGGCTTCTTGGCAGTGGACTGCCTAGGGAAGGACTGCCCTTTGGATTTACCTTGGGTACGAAAGTTCCGAAAGGAGGAGCTCCGAGACTTTGCAGGAGCAGATGCTGAGGACAGAAATGCAGACTTGGATTTGGCCAACGTGTCAACAATCTTGTCCAGGTCTGGACCAAACAAAATCTCCCCATAATAGGGTAAGACCTCCACGCCTTTCTTAGAATCGGCAACCATGCTCCAATAGCGTAGCCACAGGGAACGGCGAGCAGACACGGCCGCGGACGAGACCCTAGATGTCAGTAGACTAGCATCCAGAGCGGCCTCACCGATATATGCGGCTGCATCCCTAATATGGCCGACCAGTGACACCTGATTCTCTGGACTTCCAAGGAGTCCTCAAGTGTATCAACCCAACTCTCTAGTCTATAGCCTTCGCTCCTGAAAGAGAATATATAGTCTTTAGGCAAGTTTCCACCTTCCTATCCGTAGGATCCTTTAAGGAAGAAATGGAAGGTAATGTTGCACTTTTAATTAACCGTGTAACGTGTGAATTTACTGCAGTGGGAGATTCCCAATTCTTACAATGAGCCTCAGGAAATGGGTAACATGAGGTCAAACGTTTCTGAGGTTGATGCCTCTTACCAGGTGATTGCCAGACCTCAGCCATGTGATCCACCAGCTGATCTGATAGAGGGAATACCGCCGAAGACACCTTTATCTGTTTAAACAGAGGGTGTTTGGATTTAGGGGCTGGCTCGTCATCCTCTATAACCAATGCGGATCTGACCACACGCACCAAGGCCGGAATATTAATCCTTGACGATAGGCTCCACTTCTTGCCAAGGGGAGTCGGGGTTAGAGGCATCAAACACTTCTCCGTCATCAGATGACATCTCAGATTCTGACAGCTGTGTGGATTGAGATGACAACACAGGATGTTTAGCTGGTCATACAGGTTTCTGACTCTGCAACATGGTCTGAATGGCCGTAGAGGTCGTAGCCAGACTCTATACTGAGGTAGAGAAAACATCCACCCATGGTGGAGGTCCACCCTTTAGTAATTCCACTGTGGGAATGATCGCCGGCTGTGGTACAGGAAGGCTCGGCATAATCAGTGGTAGTCCCTGTGAGTGAGGGACGGGCTGCTGTGGTACCCACATAGGAGGAACAACAGCCAGGACTGCCAGCATCTGAGAAAAAAAACGCCCGAGGGGGCTCCTGTACTGATGTCAGGGGGTTCGAGGCACATGGTGGTTTATAACACCTCATACATAACCCATCCTGAACCACCTCCTCCTCACTGAAAAGTGCAGTACATTATCTGCAAGATTGCGGCATAAGTACAGGAATGTGTTCATTACCCTTCAGGCCTGCTTGCTAGGATGCGTTCGTTCGTAGCTGGCCGATTTTTGCATTATGCGCATGCGTAGGCATCGCAGTGTGCGTTCACGAACCAGTGCGAGAGATTGGGAAGCGTTCGCTCACTGCGCATAGACAGCCCAGCAGAGTGAGTGACGGGAAGCCGTTTGTGGGTGGTGACGGGCTGGCCATTAATAACGGGGGAGTGGAGGTACGAATGCAGGCGTGCCTGAGCGTCTCAACGCCATTTCAGAGGTGTGCATAATTAACAGGCAGCATCATAATACACGTCACCTGGCTTGTTTTTACACTGAAGTGCTCGCAGTGCTTGCGGTAGTGTATAGTCAGCCTCAAGCGCTGCGATCGCATCTGATGGTACACGATGTACCGATGGTTGGATACACTTCCTGGAGATGACATGCGCTAGTGGGCGTCTTAAGACAGGCTAGTGGGCGTCTGCATTCACAAAGTGATCGCACGCCAAGACATAGTGGGCATGCTAATGCCTTGCTGTGTGATCGCCTGCCTTGCTGTGGGTTAGCCGGATTTGCAAACGCATCTAGCGAGCGGTTCTGAATCAAGCTCGGTGTACAAAGCAACCACGAGTATGTATAAATACTAACGGAGCAATATACAGGTCCTGTCTTATGCTTATGTAAGCTGCAGGAACCTGTTGCCAATATATGGCACAGTGCAGCACACAACAGTGTGTGACACACCTCAGAAATATTGAATTATTATATATACATGAGGTCAGGTATGAACTACCCTAACAACACCTGTATTAGGGCAGAATGAGAGAAATGGTATAGCCATAAGCTGACAGATAGAAGAAAGACACAGATAGATAGCACTAGCACAAGTCACATACAATTATTATTATTATTGCATTTTATTTATAGGGCGCCACAAGAGATCCGCAGCGCCGTACATACAGAAAGGGTACACAGAACATTACATTTCAATACAGTGACCAACTTATAAACAGTGCACAAGTAGCAATTAGCAACACAATTCTCCATATACAGTACAGCTGGGAAGGTGAAGGCTGTCATAGAAGTGCTAGAGAAGAAGGCTTAGAGACAGTGGAGAGGAGGACCCTGCTCCTAGGAGCTTACAGTCTAGGGGGAAATGCAGGAAAGACGCTGCATAGCTGCACTATACTCAACTACGCTAGAGAGGTGTGCAGGGGACCGGACCATGCGTTGTTCTGGGAGAACTGGGACTGCACCTTAGAAAATGGTTTCCGAAGACCTCAGAGGGGGCGGGTCCGGAGGAGGAGAGCAACTCAGGGAAGACAGACCGCAGTGGAAAGGTGCGCTGAGCTGAGGGGAGGAGCCGCTGAGGGGAGGGGCCGCTTAAACAGGGAAGCTGTCTCCCCTGGCCGGTTATTAACCCCTGGGACGCTGGTTTCCCGCACCAATATGTCCCTGTGGAACACTTGCTACTTTATAGTACCTCTCGTTCCCATTCCTTTTATTCTTTTAACCCTAATATTGCAATATAAAATAGTAAAATAGCAACTCAGCTTTCCTACTGCATTACTGCCAGCTTCAGCTACATGTGCAGTGTGCCCAGTATCCTCTCGTATAGTGGCACAATAGCATGCGCCAGTGCACAATTCTCCTAAACACCGAACCGCACATTAGGGCCAGATTTCATCTATCCAGGGACAGGCTCTGCTGGCTTTACCTCTGACTCAACATCCTCCTCCTCCTCATCTCCACCCTCCTGCCAGCTCTTCCTCCTCACTAATCTGTCCCTGAGTCCTCCCTTTACACGCCATCTTCCACCAGACAAAAGACCACCAACACTTAACACTGACAAAATAAAGCCAAAACAAACACATGTAAGGCAAGACACACAAACAGACACAAGGACAAAACTTATAACTGTATAATACACTAGACACACCTTGCCATAAACACAAATCAGTCAGTAATGCAACAACACTACACCACCAGACCACTAAGTCTGTTTACGTATGCACCTTCTAACTGACCACCTATTGCATCTGGCAACTTGCTAAGCAAACTCACTGGAAATGCGCCACACAGGTCTTAGCAGTATGGGCCCTGGGCAAAGCAATGCACTGGGGCCCCTACTCACCCATTCACTGGAAAAAAATGTAAATGGTCAATAAAATTAAACCCTCCTGTATGCCCATCAGACCTCTCACACAAGCCGAGAGACTCTGTCTGAAGCTGGCGGATGAAGTGAAACTGGGACTGAGGTGAGTACTCGTCACTGGTGGGGGGGGAATCAGAATACAGTGCAGCAGCAGCTGGCTTATAAAAAATATCACAAATTTACAAACTGGTCGGGCTGCAGGGGGGCGGGTTGGTGGGCCCCTACAAGCTTCGGGCCCTTGGGCAACTGCCCAACAAGCCCTATGGAAGAGATGGCCCTGGCGCCACAGGTTCCAGACAGATTACTCTCGATGGAAACTCACAACCTTTTGCATCTACCCCTTGGTGTAGAGAGGACTGTAGGACTTGGCAAACATCAGAATGAAAAATGTGTGTAAGATGAAACACACTAAGATTGTTACCGAAAAGACCAACATGCCTGAAAAAATTTGGAACAGGTCTTTTAGAAAACAAGTTGGGAGGTAATGTTTTTAGCCCATCTATATGCTAGATTGGCCTTTACCAGTTTAGGTTTCGGGTCTACAGCAAGTGCCTCATTTTAGCTTGCCTTTGTCACAGCACTGTTTGCAACTGATATAAATCAATACATATGACCCATTGATACATTTAAAGTCAGGAACAGATGCCCCTCACATAATGGACAGATTGCAGAATTGAACGCAAGTCAGCTTTGTGGACAGATCTGTATACAAGTAAGTGACATGTCTATTTGCAGCTGAAAGGGCGTAACTGGCTGGCGACGCGACGTAGGCTCATGTAGGCTATGTATAGTGCGGGCATTCCAATGGAATTGCAGATTATGCAGAGTTGTGCTCACACATAAATAAGCGCCAGTTTTCTGAGGGATCTCTTGCACCAAGATATCAGAATAGGTCTGCACTGATAGTGATGATGGGTACCAAACCAATCGTATAGATAGGCCAGCATAGGTGCATACAACTGTGTATACAAGTTAATGTATGCATTTATATCTGTGCACGCAATATGGGAGCAATTACAGCTTACTTGCGTTAAACTGTGCATCGGCTCCAGAATATTTTAATATAGGTATATGTATTATTTGCACTTATTTAAGATATCTCTCAACACAAAGATAGGAAGACAAGGGTAGTGTCAGATTGGGCCATCCTTCTACACTGGCATATTATAGTGATAAATGACATTTCACGGAGTACCATCCATTACTATATGTCACTGAAATGCCTCTACCATTTGTGAATTGAGCTACCCTTACATGGAAAACATTGTACTGACTGAAATTGGGAACAGGGTATTCATTTTACAGATGAGGAATACAATACACGAAGTTCTCACTCTGTTTGCTTGTTCCATGCAGGGTCTGTACAGCTTCTGTATCCATGTTGGCTGGGTGGTGTTCAGGCGCAAGGAGCTGGCGGTGATTCAGGCAGAGATTGGCAGGCTCATGCGTTCCAACACTTTCAATCCTGCCCTGAAGATGAATGATGTGCAATCTGAGCCAGACAAAATGACTAAGAAGACAACTACATATGCAGAGAACTGGTACAATGCTCTCTTCTATACCTGTGATAAAGCCTATATATCAAACACAAGCCAGGGGGGGGGGGGGGGGGGATTTGCAGCGTGTACTAATAACCTGGTCCCGAGCTTGCTGGAGGGGCTCGGGTCAGCTGCTGAGGAGTACATTGTCCCCAATTGCAGCACTGCTGCTGAGGGGAACTAATAATAGCCATGTGATTACACGGAAATGCTGTAGTGCAGGAATGGCCAACCTTGTCCTCGAGATCCCTTAACAGTTCACATTTTCCAGACCTCCTAGCTGGCGCACAGGTGTGGTCATTACTAACTGTCACATTTTCCAGACCTCCTAGCTGGTGCACAGGTGTGGTCATTACTAACTGTCACATTTTCCAGACCTCCTAGCTGGTGCACAGGTGTGGTCATTACTAACTGTCACATTTTCCAGACCTCCTAGCTGGTGCACAGGTGTGGTCATTACTAACTGTCACATTTTCCAGACCTCCTAGCTGGTGCACAGGTGTGGTCATTACTAACTGTCACATTTTCCAGACCTCCTAGCTGGTGCACAGGTGTGGTCATTACTAACTGCCACATTTTCCAGACCTCCTAGCTGGTGCACAGATGTGGTCATTACTAACTGTCACATTTTCCAGACCTCCTAGCTGGTGCACAGGTGTGGTCATTACTAACTGTCACATTTTCCAGACCTCCTAGCTGGTGCACAGGTGTGGTCATTACTAACTGTCACATTTTCCAGACCTCCTAGCTGGTGCACAGGTGTGGTCATTACTAACTGTCACATTTTCCAGACCTCCTAGCTGGTGCACAGGTGTGGTCATTACTAACGGTGACATTTTCCAGACCTCCTAGCTGGTGCACAGGTGTGGTCATTACTAACGGTCACATTTTCCAGACCTCCTAGCTGGTGCACAGGTGTGGTCATTACTAACTGTCACATTTTCCAGACCTCCTAGCTGGTGCACAGGTGTGGTCATTACTAACGGTCACATTTTCCAGACCTCCTAGCTGGTGCACAGGTGTGGTCATTACTAGGTCACATTTTCCAGACCTCCTAGCTGGTGCACAGGTGTGGTCATTACTAACGGTCAAATTTTCCAGACCTCCTAGCTGGTGCACAGGTGTGGTCATTACTAACGGTCACATTTTCCAGACCTCCTAGCTGGTGCACAGGTGTGGTCATTACTAACGGGCACATTTTCCAGACCTCCTAGCTGGTGCACAGGTGTGGTCATTACTAACGGTCACATTTTCCAGACCTCCTAGCTGGTGCACAGGTGTGGTCATTGCTAACTGTCACATTTTAAAAGATGCGGTGCCGTCATTTCTACAGACACATTCTACAGATCCACAGGTGTTCTGTAAAACATGAAGTTTGAACATGGTCACCCCTGCTGTAGCGAATACAAAACAGCTTACCTAAAGGGGGGAAAAGAGGAGAAGTGCCTGCTGATGTCACTGTCATAGTGTCTGGGAAAACTAAAAAGCAGAGGACCCCTCTTCTCACATTGCAGCTCTGGCTGCAGGGGTACAGTGTGTGTGGCCCCTAGATGCAGACAGGGTGGAGTGTCTGTAGCATAGCGCTCGGGTCCCTGTGTGCAGCAGGTGGGTACTGGGCAGCAGCGACAGCACTGATCTCACATCGCGCCGCTTCTGTGCTCCACCCGGGCCTGCCTAGTTCATGTGCACAGACAATTTGGCAGCTGCCAAGAGAGTAGCCAATCAGAGGCCCCAGCGGGGGTACACGGCAGCTGCTGAGGGGGACATTGTCCCCCTTTGCAGTGTGTTGTGCCACACATAGAGATTTTAATTTTTTTTTGGAGGTAGCATGGCCACGCTTCCCGGATTTGCCACATTCCCGAGTACCTTTGCCCGTGTGAGCTCTAGACAATGGTGTCATGTTAACTAAAACTACTTTTATTCTTTTCGGGTATTTTTATGAACATCCTATTTTTCTTTCCTTTGGTTACAATTTATATAATAATTGTAGAATGTCTGTCCCGCCTCCTCGGTGCGGGCAATAGAAGCCTGGGTGCACAACCCAAAGATTCCCACTGCGTACGAGGTAAATGGGTCAGACTTCGGAAAGGAGGACCGGCCACAGGGAACAAGGGGGTGTATTCACTAAGCCTTGGAGTGAGAGAAAGTGGAAAGAGATAAAGTACCAACAGAGGCGTCACTGGGTCTAGTGACACTCGCTGTGCACTCCGTATCCGCCTTGCGTCCAAAAAGGGGTGTGGCATCATGGGAAATCCCTCTGGGGATGTGCTCAGCATCCCCAGTGATGCTGGGCTGCCCCCGAAGACTAGTTCTTGCACTGTCGGCTCCTGTCACTGAGGAGGAGCCGGCATCTCCGAGAGTGACACCTGATGCGGCCAGCACCCCCATAGTAACACCACTGAGTACCAACCAATCAACTCCTGACTGTCATATTTCAAAGACAATCTGTAAAGTGACAGGAGCTGATTGGTTGGTAAGAATGGAAGAGGGCGGGATGGAGCAAGGAGAGGGGGGGCAGCATTCTAGCGGGACGGAGTGATTGTGGGGGAAAGGCTGAGGCGGAACAGAGGCCCTGATTCAGAGCCGGACGCTCTGAAAGAGCGCTCGCTCTGAATCAGGGCGTCTTATTTTTTTTTTATGGAGCGGCCTCCTGGCCGCTCGCATTGCTGTGGGTTGCCACCCACAGCTAATGCGAGCGGCCAGGATGATGGTCGCGATGGTCAAGACCATCGTGACCATCGGGCTTGCGAAGAGACCCTTGTGGTAGGGTCTCGGTGACCACAAGCCCCAGAGAGCTTTCGGCTCAAACAGAGCCGAAAGCTCTCCCACTGACATCACTTGTGATGTCACTGGGGCCGCCCCCAAACGGTAGGCGTTCCCATGGGAATGCCTCCGTCTGGGCAGCTGACCCGCCCACCAAAGGGGGCGTGCTGTCACCCAACATCGACAGCACGTCCCCTTTGGTGCGAGACCCAGGGCGACGGATTGCCCGTCGCTATCCGGGTCTCGCGCATGCGCATGATGGAGCTGGCTCCGTCGTGCACATGCGCTCTGGGCCACCATCGACCCGGTTGCGAATGCTCAGCGCTTGCGACCGGGTCTGAATCAGGCCCAGAGTGACGGGGGGAGCGTGGAACAGAACAAAGTGGATGAGGTCAGAGTGGAGGGAAGGATGGGACAGGTCCAATAAATTAGTTGTATTATAATTATCATGTTTGCTTTGGGTCACACTCATTGTGATATTGAACAGGTAGCCTGATATTGTCATGTATGTGGATAGTTTTTTAGTTTCACAAATTAGTTGTATTATCATCACTAATAAGTTCATGGTGTTCTACATATCCTGGGTGGCATTTTATATTTAATACCACTGATTATAGGATGTTGTACTAAAATTAGACTAAAACTACACATTTGATTTTAAGCAGCACAATAGAATCAATATATCGAATCTATCTATCTATCTATCTATCTATCTATCTATCTATTTATCTATCTATCTATTTACATTGTTTATATATAGATTTATCATAATGTTAATATATAACATTTTGGTTAAAACAAGCGTACCTTGCATTGTTAGATGTCATAGTAGAGTTAGTAACTGACATTTCTCTACAAAATGGTGACCTTTCTACCAAAGCTGAGTGACATCACAAATGGCTGTTTAGGATGTAAGCAAGTCACATGGTCAGCATACTAAGGTAAACAATCACATTATCCATGCATTTTGCCATTTTATCTATCTATTATTTATATTAAAATAAGCATACACTACACAGTCAGTAGACATATTAACAATTATAGTTGACAACTAACAGTTCTATAGCAAGTCACATGATCAGCCGATTAAGGTTATAAATCACATCCTACCTGCAGTTCAACATTGCAATCTAGCTATCTTTCTATCCTTTAGGTTAAAATAAGTATACACTACACAGTCAGCAGGCATATTGACAGCTACAGTTGATAACTAACAGTTCTAAAGCAAGTCACATGAACAGCTTATTGAGGTTAAAATCAATCTACCGACCCACAATTATTTTCATATATAACATTTAGGTTAAAACACCTGTCGAAGCTGGATTATTGGCTGAGACAAGATCAGTTTAAAATTGAATCGCAGCGACACCATTTCGCGAATGACCGCCTAAGCGCCATTTTAGATAAACTCACTCTTTAGTACATGTGGCGATATTACTAGTAGCATCATGCGATTGCATCTGTGACCATCGCATTAAGTTACGGCGATTCACCAAAAGCCCATTTCATGACTTTACGTAGTTTGGGTGCTCTGGATAAAGTGTATATTATTATAATTCCCCTAAAGGATATTGCATTAGCTAAACAGAGCAAATGGCCACGTGACAACTAGCCTGTGTAGACAAGCTTCCTGGATATAACGTCTGCTCTCACTCCAGGTGGCCCTGCTCGAATACACACCTTACATTAGCAGGCTTCCTGAAATAAAACACCTTCAAAGCCAAGAGTGTTATCTTAGGTTTTGGGTCTTGTAGCTGCTAATTTGCATTTACACAAGAGTCTGGGAGAACAAAGGACTTTACTTTTGAGCCTGGGAAGGGTGGGGGCTGCTGAGAGAGGGGGTTGTGTGGATCTATAAGGATCTGCATTCCACACTGCTAGGTGTTCACTTAGTTTAAGTGAGATCTAAGTGCACCATTTCTCATACACACATTAATACGCACAATTGCGCTGGTAACTAATCGCATATTAGCGAATGCATAAGATCCTATATGAAAACGCTGTTCATTAGCTTTATGCGCACGCATCTGCTCCAAGTTAACTAGCGTCTTTATATCAAACCCCGCATACTCACACAGTACATATCCACATACAAGGTTCCATAAGCTTTAAGGGATAAGATTTAAGTTCGTTCATTTAGTATAAATGCTGTGAAATAAAGATTATTTGGTAACTAAGGTTTTATACAAGCCGTGTTTGGTTTTGTACTGATGCGTACTCTTTCAACAGAATTCCGGTATTATCGGTGTGGAGATTGCATCATGCATTCTAAATTTATGGACCGCAGAGACTTCAACAAAATGTATATAATATGAACAACTGTTTGGATGTTGCATGAGGCGGGAAACCAGACACCCTCAGTTGTTGGAGGCTGGGTTGTGTCTATTTGAATCAGCCTGTTAAATGCTCTGTAACAGATGTATCCCCCTTGGGAACCAATGGCATCAGCAACAAACCTCTATTGTGTTGTCTATTTCTGGGGGGTATAAATGTGTGCTCCAACACTGGGTCTTAGTCTTCTTGCTGAATGCTGATTGACGAAGGGGTTTCTTGCTGATGCCTAACATCTGGTCCGGAAGCGCTGCGTATGTATACTGTACTTGGGTCTGTATAATTTCTTTGCACCGAATTGTGTCTGGATCAATAGCATGTAACTGACTGTACTTTTACTTGAATAATACTTCCAGGTCTGAAGTCTTTATTTACTGTATGACTGCGTACGCAAATTAGCGTCATCCTTAGAAGGTATAGGCAGGATATTAGAAGGTATAGGAAGGAATGTATAGAGGTTCTAATATAGATTCCTTAGTTGGGGGCTCGTAGTGAAGTCACTTACCTGCTCACACGGTACATACGGTTATCGATATTTCAGCAAAGGGTGGAGTGGCCACATGCAGGGTTTACCTGCAACCGCTTTGTGCTGAAAGATCGCTATCCGTTTCCGTGTGAGCCAAGGAAGCTGATTAGAATCCAGGGACAAGAGAGGAAAAAGTTTGTTTTCCTTCGTTGATAGAACCTAACGTTTAAAGGGGCGCCGCAGTATTGAGTACGCGGCTGAGTCACAGTTTTGCACACAGTAAAGACGCATTTTTGCGTATGCAGCTAAAAAGTTGTCATACGGTTGTGTGGTAGTCGCATTATTGTGTATGCGACTGGTCGCACCATAGCGTATACGTACTTCCGGTTGTGCTGCCACGGTGTTTAAACAAAGCTGTTGAGGTTTACATTTTTCAATTGTTATCAATATCTGGGTTAACGTGTATTTTTCTGCGCAGGAAAAAAGTGTGTAACAGTGAATGTTTGTTGGTAGGGGTAACTTGTTCCCTACAGTTAGAGGTACCGTATGACCTTTAAGGGTAAGTGCTAGTCGCTCGGTAAGCAGCTTACCGTTCTATACACAGTAGCAGGTGTACATGTTGTCTTTGTTGCAGAGAAGGTGTGGAAGTTGCCTATTTAAATCTTATCCAGGTGTGGAAGTTGCCTATTTAAATCTTATCCAGGTGTGGAAGTTGCCTTTTTCAAATCTTATCCAGGTGTGTGGGCGCATCCTGTTAATATCGTCCACAGGTAAGTGAAGGTATCTTGATTGTCTTTCACCAGTTTAAATCTTTATTGAAAAGCATAGGAGTTGTCTCAGAATGGGGGTCATGCAAACAATAGAGATGTTAGACAATGATGTGCTGCTAATGGAAGCGCCGATCGGATCGGCCCGTCGTATTATGCATACTAAGTACGGTACTTATGCGATAAGGTATTGTGATGTATGGTTTAAAATGACGATGAAGAGTGTTAGACCGTTTCCCAGAATTGGTAGTTTTGATAAAAATTTATTAGATAATGTCCAGGATCACATCAGTCTGATGCGCTCCCGAGAAAAAAAGGTTAAATATTATGAATGTTTAAATTTGTGGCAGCATGAAGGGGATGCGTGGCTTAAAAATGCGCAAGCGACGCAAAGTAGCGTTGCGAGCGCATTGCCAGAGAATACATCCGCGACGCTAAATTGCAATACGGGCGAGCCGCAAAATGGCGCGCACGTGCGGCAAGGTAGCATTGTGGAGAGTATTGTCAGCAGTTCACGCTCACTTCCCCCACCTTATGTGGATGGAGGTGCAAGTACAGTTATCCAAAATACCCATAAAAATGTAACAAGCAATTTGTACCCTCTCTTAAGCAACCATAAGGAAAATGTTTATGATGTGGATGATGAGCCTATTGTAATGTCTGCCATTTCCCATGCTGTGCAAATGATAGATGCTGCATCAACACAATCACGAGTGGTGCCACCATCTTCATCGGTAACAGCAAGGGAAGTGCTAACACCCTCTGCACCCGTAGAGGAAGTTGTTAATACCATACGTAGCAGCAACAGATTAACCCCCCAGCCAGGTAACAAGGTCAAAGGTAGCAGCGCTGCCGGTCTGCATCCCATTCTGACAATAACCGTTCTGAATGGATATGCAGATGCGAACGGTGTAGTGCCCACGAGAGAAGTAGTAATGCATTGTCCTTGGACAAGAGCAGAACTAAGGGGGTCATTCAGACCCACTCGCGAGTGGCAGTACGCTCGCAAGTGGATCGATGGTCCCCACTGCGCATGCGCACGACGGAGGGAGCTCCGTCATGCGCATGCGCGAGACCCGGCGAGCGAAGGACTTTCCATCGCTCCGGGTCTTGCACCAAATGTTGATTGACAGCACGCCCCCTTTGGTGGGCGTTCCGGGGGCGTGCCTGCCAGACGGAGGCGTTCCTATGGGAACGCCTACCGTCTGAAGCCGGCCCCACTGACATCACTAGTGATGTCAGTGGGAGTGATTTTGGCTCTGATAGAGCCAAAATCACTCCTGGCCTTGCGGTTGAGAAACCCGACCACAGGGTTTCACTCGCAAGTCCGATGGTCGCGATGGTCAAGACCATCACGACCATCTTGTTGGATGCTCGTATATGCTGTGGGTGGTGACCCACAGCTATACAAGCGTCCTGGAGGACGCTCCATTTTAATGGAGGTGGGCCCTGATTCAGAGCGAGCGCTCTGGTCAGAGCATCCGGCTCTGAATCAGGGCCTAAATTCCATCATAAATTATTTCCCTGATCCAAAAAAGGAACTAGCCAAATGTCAAAGATTTTTGAGAAATTTGGGTAGTTCACATGAGCCAACTAATAAATATTGGCGTGTGGTGTTAAGGGCCTGTGTACCACACAATACCGACGTGACAAAATTTATCACGGATTGTGTATTGGATGGGGACGTTCCCTTAACAGACCAAGTAAACCAAGGTAACATTAAGCAAAAGGAGAGTGAATCTGCAGAAGATTATTGCGAACGGGCTCTGCAGGCTATCACCCAGTACACTGGGATAGAAGATATTAAAGATAGCACTCACCACAGGGGAATTATAGTCACGGTACTCATGGACGGTCTGAAAGACGACTTAAAGACTCGGGTTCAGACCTCACAACCTGGCTGGAGGGGAGTCACAATAGATACACTCATAGAATCTGCCATAGAACATGATAAAAATATCACAAAGAAGAGAGAGACCCAGAGTGAAAAACTAATGGCTGTCAGTATCCAAGCTCTGGAAGGAATGACAATAACATCACAGCCAACCGACACACCTGTACCCACACACACCTGCACCTGAACAGTTACACGTCCTCACCAATCCCACACCACAGCAAACACATCCTTACCCCACATATCATACACAACCACAGGTCTCATGCTACCCACAAACTTCATACCTCCCACCATACCCTTTTCCTCCATATCCTTACCCATACCCACCATCTTTTCCTCTTGCTCAACTCCCAGAAAAATCCTTTCATCCACCCCGTTCAAAAAGATGTTTTAACTGTCACCAAGTGGGACACATAAGTAAGTACTGCAAAGTGAAGAACACCACACATGAACACGAGTTTCCCATGGGTTCATAGGCAACCCTAGTATCTTCTCCTAGGCCTTATATGACTGTTTACAATCTTTTCAACCTGCCGATTGATCTGTTCTAGTGTAAGATGTGGACGATTTATTGTTGTATTTAGGTCATGTTTAAATGATATTAAACTGTTGTGCTTTGTCTCCCACTCAGAGGACACAAGATTGCTAAGGATAAACGACAGGCTAATGTCGAATACTCGGAATACTATCCAACCCAGTGGCCCAGGCATTATTTTGAACAGTAGCTATTAATAACAAGATTTAATTGCAGGAACCTGTATGCAGATACTATGGCCCTCATTCAGAGCCGTACGCTCTGAGCAGAGCGCACGCTCTGAATGAGGGCCGGGCTCCATTTTCATGGAGCGTCCTCCTGGACGCTCGTATAGCTGTGGGTCACCACCCACAGGCTATACGAGCGTGCATTTTGATGGCCGCGATGGTCGTGACCATCGCGACCATCGAAATTGCGAGCCGGAGCCTGCGGTTGAGGTTTTCAACCGCAAGCTCCGGAGTGATTTTGGCTCTATCAGAGCCAAAATCACTCCCACTGACATCACTAGTGATGTCAGTGGGCCGGCTTCTGACGGGAGGCGTTCCCGTGGGAACGCCCCCGTCAGGGAGGCACGCCCACCAAAGGGGGCGTGCTGTCAATCAACATTGACAGCACGCCCCCTTTGATCGGACACAACGAGCGAAGGAAAGTCCTTCGCTCGTCGTGTCTGGCGCATGCGCACGTCGGAGCTCCCTCCGTCGTGCGCATGCTCAGTGCAGACCATCGACCCACTTGCGAGCGGACAGCCGCTCGCGAGTGGGTCTGAATCAGGCCCTATATCCCTAGAATTATTAAAAAAATGATAGGGGGACTTATTTTACAGGTGACGTTTCCAAGAACATGTGTAAGGTGATGGGTAACAACACTAAGATTATCCCAGACTGTCTTTTTCTTTATTTGCCCCCCTTTGAGATACTGTTCAAACAGGCAGCCTCATGTGAAAATATGAAAATGAGGTTACTGTGCAGGGTCTCACGAAGATGAATGAGAATAACCGAAATTGAAAGTGTTATTTTCCAACATGTCTGATGCAAACTGTTATGATGTCGAACCTGGGGAATTTGTTATGATCCGAATTTTTTTTAGCTCAGGTTGTTTGACTGATCGGTGGAAAGTCCGTATCTGACGTTGTTGACGATACCGCATCCTCAAAGGGTGTCCGGGGAAGATACGTGGGTCCATTCCGCTCACTGTAGGGAGGTTAACCGGCCGGTGGAGATACAAGGCGGAGACAGGGCCGATGGCGTGGACCTGTCGATTGCGAGCTTGTGCCGGGAGGATTGAAAAGGTGACGGTGAGATATCTGAGCTAAATCAATGTGTAGATCAGTGCTTCCAGCAATGTAGCGGTCTGCTGTGGTCATCCTAGTTCTGTTTTCTACTTCAGGGTCCATAGGGGTCCACAGGGTGACCTTGGGGTATAGCTGGATCCTCGGGCACCACGGAGTTAAAGCTTTCAGCTGCTCCCAGGATGCACTTGGGTCCAACCTCCCCTATACCCCGCCCCCGAGCCACAGGCACCTCAGTTTAAGATGGTGCCCGGCCGGAGTCGGGTCACCCTGCGGGGGGGGGCTGCAGGAGCAGCCCCCTAAAGCTTTTTTATTTTAACTTAGTTAAATTTTTTTTTTACTATTGTTTTTTTCTCCAGAGCGGCAGCGATGGGCTGTCTGTACAGACGCCCACGCTGCCGCTCCTTCTCCCTGCTGGCGCCGCGACGCCAGCACTGAACTGGGGATCGCGGCGGGGGAAGCCAGAGTCTGTACTTGCCGGACTCTGGCTTCCCCCGGGACTGCTGCCGGAAGACGCCGGGGAGATTAAGGTAAGCCGCGCACCGCTGATTAGCGGCGGTGCGCGGGTTCCTTGTTAATGCAGTCCCATGCCCCCGGTCTAGGGGACAGACCGGGGGCGCTAGCGGTGGCGGCGGGACCCCCCTCCAGCGGAGGCATACCCCGCCAGACCACTAGACCAGCAGGGTAAATTATGCGGCAAGCGGGATGCCGGCAACCCGGGGGTTAATATGCTAGCCAGGGGAGGAAGCCTTCCCTGTCTAGCGGCTCCTCCCCTCAGCTCAGCGCGCCTTTCAGCTCGTAGTCTGGCGTCGCTGAGCTGCAGATACTCGGCCACTCCTCCTCTGAGGTCTCCAGCAGCCATTTTCTTTAAGTGGCAGCGCAGATACTCTCAGGGAGCACGCGGACTGGTCCCCCTGTGTACCTCTCCCCTGCAAAAGGACAGTGTACACAGCACTATAGCCCTCCCAGACACTGAATCTGGGAGGTTGATTGTAGTGGAAAGGTGCAGTGAGTATATCTTCCTGCATGGTATGTGACTTTTGCTAGTGCTGCCTGTCTGTGTCTTTTTTCTACTTACTGTCAGCCTATACCTATCCCTTTCCTTCTCCTACAAGCCCTACAGGTGTGCGGGGGAAGGGTGTTTCTACAGACCTCACCTATATAAATCACGTATTTGTGAGGTCCGTCACATACAGTTGTGTGCTACACAGTACCATATTGTGGGCTGTTGTTCAGCACACTGGTGAGTGCGCACGTTTTCTTCCTAAGTCATGTCTGAGGAGGAGATTGAGCACTCCGGGGCTCCGGTATTGTTCTCCTGCAGGCGCTGTTCTGCAGGAGTGGATAGGGAGGATTTGTCACAGGACGGCCTGTGCGGACGGTGCCAGGCGCTCCCTGGTATGTCTAAACCTCCCATGTCGCAGGAGCCACCATGGGCGATGTTTTCCCAGGTGCTGGTGTCCATCGCGGACCGTCTGTCGGTCCCGACTGCCGCCCCTACTAGGGCGTTGCCCCTGCCTGCCATCCCCCATTCCCCGGGTGTCCCACAATTATTGCAGACTCCCCCGGGGTCTCAGCCTGTTGGTCCCTATGCGGGGTTGCCAATGTATATTCAGTCCACCCCTGTGGCACAGCAGGCTGTGGTGCCGTTTCAGGCTCCTGTGGCAGCTCCTCCACCCTGGGTGGATGCGCTTTCCCACACTGTCCAAGATTTGGCGGCAGCATCTTCGGCTTTTCAGTCGATGTTGCGCAGTGACGTGCCCTCCAGGGCGTCTAAACGCTCAGTCATGGCGCAGGCTGCGCATCTTTCAGATTCTGAGGGGTCCTCGGATGATGGTGAGGTGCAGGATGACTCAGCCTCAGATGCCTCAGTCCAGGAGATAGACACTAAGTCTTCCATCAATGTGCGGGCTCTGGTTAAGGCGGTGCGGGCCATTCTTTTGATTGAGGATGAGGCACCTGCTCCCAAGTCGAGGTATCCTAGTTTTAAAAAAGCTAAGGTTACTTCTGCAGCGTTCCCCTTGTCTGATCAGTTGACTGATCACATGGCGGTGGCCTGGCAGACACCCAGTAAGCGTTTCCTGCCACAGAAACGCTTGGCGTCCAATTATCCATTCCCGGAAGCGCATTGTAAGAAATGGGAAACTCCGCCTGCAGTCGATTCCCATGTAACACGCCTCATCAGGAGTGCTACTTTGCCATTGCCGTCTATATCCTCGCTGAAGGATCCTACGGACAGGAAGGTGGAGACTTGTCTAAAGTCTATTTACTCTCTCTCAGGGGCTGTAGCCCGGCCGTCCATGGCCATCTCCTGGGTGGCCAAGGCCATTGAGGGGTGGGCCAACGCCTTGGATGACACGTTTACGGATGAAGCTCCGGACGTACAGAGGGCGTTGTTAGGACAGATGAGAGATGCCGCCTCCTACATTGGAGAAGCATCGTTGGATGCTAGCCTGTTGACCTCTAGGGTTTCGGTGGCAGCAGTGTCTGCTCGTAGATCCTTGTGGTTGCGGTCTTGGAGAGCAGACGCGGATTCAAAGAAAGGCTTGGAGGCCTTACCTTTTAATGGAGAATTACTGTTTGGTCCGGACCTGGACAAAATAGTAGATACCCTGGAAAAATCCAAGTCAGCCTTCCTCCCTTCAGCTACTACACCTGCTAAGGTCCGGAGCTCGGCCTTTCGTTCCTTTCGGGTTCAGGGCAAGGCAAAGGGTCAGTCCTTCCCGAGGCAGTCCGCACCCAAGACCGCCTCAAAGCCAAAGAAGCAAGCCTGGAGTGCTAGGCGCCCTTCTTCCAAGCAAGAAGATAAGCCTTCTGTGTGATGGGACGGGCCTCCCTCTGGGGGACCCCAGAGTGGGAGGCCGACTTCTTCAATTCGCCCAGTGCTGGCACAATACCACCACAGATGCCTGGGTGCGAGAAGTGGTCTCCCAGGGGTACGCCCTGTCCTTTCGGCACAGGCCGCCTGGCCAGTTTTTTTGCACAAGTCCTTCTCAGGACAAAACCAAGGCCTTGCAGGTTCAGGAAGCCATAGAGGCCTTGCTGACGGCGGGGGTCATTATACCCCTGCCACAGTCTCAACGTGGGATGGGGTATTACTCTACGCTGTTTCTGGTGCAGAAACCCAATGGCTCTCATCGCCCCATCCTCAATTTGAAGTCCCTGAACAGGTTTCTCACGGTTCCCAAATTCAGGATGGAAACTTTGCGTTCCATCATTCTGGCGATGGAACCAGGGGACTATATGGTCTCCCTGGATATCCAGGACGCCTACCTCCATGTGCCTATAGCAACATCGCACGTCAGCAACGGATTTTTCTGATTCCAGAGAAGGTCTCCTCCTTACAGCTGCGGATTCACAGTTGTCTGAGCAGTGGCAGAGTGTCGGTGCACTCAGCGATGAGAGTTTTGGGGTCCATGGTGTCGGCATTCGACATGGTGGAGTTTGCCCAGTTCCATTCCAGGCCCCTGCAGGGGCTGATTCTTTTGGAATGGAACGGATTGCCACACAGGATCCGCTCTCAGATGCTGGTGTTGTCCTCGGAGGTGCGTCTGTCCCTAGCCTGGTGGCTGCAGACGGCTCATCTCCTAGAGGGGCGCCCCTTTTGGATCCCGGAATGGGTTCTGCTCACGCCAGATGCCAGTCTCCGGGGTTGGGGGACGGTGACAGGCTCCTTGTCACTTCAGGGTCGTTGGTCGGCGGAGGAAGCGCTTCTTCCCATCAACATCCTGGAGCTGCGGGCAGTATACAGAGCCCTGCAGTTGTCCGGCACCGCTCTTCACGGAAGGGCCGTTCAGGTGCAGTCAGACAACGCCACCACGGTGGCGTACATCAATCACCAGGGAGGGACTCGCAGTCGAGCTGCGATGTCGGAGGTGTCCCGCGTCCTGGCTTGGGCGGAGCGCTATCTTCCAGCTCTCTCGGCAGTTTTCATCCCAGGAGTCCTCAATTGGGAGGCAGACTTCCTCAGCCATTACGACGTGCATCCCGGGGAATGGTCGCTTCATCCAGAGGTATTCCAACTACTCGTGGACAAGTGGGGGCTGCCAGAGCTGGACCTGATGGCGTCCCGTCACAATCACAAGCTGCCTGTGTACGGGTCAAGGACAAGGGACGCAGGCGCAAGTCTGATAGACGCGCTGTCGGTGAAATGGCTGTTTCAACTGGCTTACTTGTTCCCTCCGATATCTCTGCTGCCTCGGGTCCTGCGCAAGTTCAAACAGGACGGAGGCACACTGATCCTGGTGGCCCCAGCGTGGCCCAGAAGGCCGTGGTACTCCGATCTGCGGAGCCTGTCCATCGACGCTCCGTACCTCCTACCTCAACGGCGGGACCTGTTGTCTCAGGGGCCCTGTCTTCACCCAGATCTGGGTCGACTATCTTTGACGGCGTGGCTCTTGAGACAGACGTCCTGAGGTCTCGGGGCTTTTCTAGCTCCGTTATTACCACCATGCTGAGGGCGCGCAAGCCTGCTTCCGCGAGGATCTATCACAGAGTGTGGCACACTTTCTTTCAGTGGTGCGAGGCCAGAAACTATGATCCCCAGGTGTTCCGGGTTTCGCGTATTCTGGCTTTCCTTCAGTCGGGTTTGGAGTTAGGATTACGTCTTTCTTCGCTGAAGGTGCACGTGTCTGCTCTGTCGGTGTGGTTCCAGCGCAGGATCGCTGCTATGCCGGACGTACACACCTTTTTCCAGGGAGTTTTGAGAATCCAGCCTCCCTTTGTGCCACCTGTGGCCCCGTGGGATTTGGCGGTGGTTCTTCGGGCCTTACAGGGTCCGCCTTTTGAGCCCTTGGAGTCAGTGGAACTCAAGTGGCTAACTTTTAAAACTGTTTTCCTCTTGGCAATTGCTTCTGCCAGGAGGGTTTCAGATTTGGGGGCGCTTTCTTGTCGTCCCCCTTTTCTGATTTTTCATCAGGACAGAGCGGTGCTTCGCACTCGTCCTGAGTTCCTGCCTAAGGTGGTTTCCAGGTTCCACATTAATCAGGAAATTGTTGTACCGGCCTTTCAGTCGCCTGATCTTTCGGCTGGGGAGGCTTCCTTAGACGTTGTCCGTGCACTCCAGGTTTATGTGGACCTGACTAGTTCTGTGAGGAAGTCGGATTCTTTGTTTATCCTCTTTGGTTTTCACAAGAGGGGTTGGCCTGCCAACAAACAGACTCTAGCCCGTTGGCTTCGTTCTGTTATTATTGAGGCTTATATGCAGGAGGGTTTACCTGTTCCAGCCTCTGTTAAGGCTCATTCCACTCGGTCTGTGGGCCCTTCTTGGGCTGCTAGCCGTGGCGCCTCTGCTGTTCAGCTCTGTAAGGCGGCCACCTGGTCTTCCATTCAGACCTTTTTGAGGTTCTATGTGTTTGACACCTTTGCCTCTTAGGATGCATCCTTTGGGTGCCGGGTTCTCTTATCAGCACAGGAGCGTCCCCGCCCTTAGTTGGACTGCTTTGGGACATCCCCAAGGTCACCCTGTGGACCCCTATGGACCCTGAAGTAGAAAACAAGAGATATGGTAAGAACTTACCTTTGTTATCTCTGTTTCTACGAAGTCCATAGGGTCCACAAGGCACCCGCCCTGACGCACCTGGCTTCATATGGGCTCTGTGACTGGTCACCAGTTTTCCGTCTCCCATTTCTGTGAGTATGGTTCTTGTGTGTTCCAGTCTTCCTTCTCTCTGTTTCGTCTCCTCCTCTGGCCTGGGCTGCTTACCAACTGAGGTGCCTGTGGCTCGGGGGCGGGGTATAGGGGAGGTTGGACCCAAGTGCATCCTGGGAGCAGCTGAAAGCTTTAACTCCGTGGTGCCCGAGGATCCAGGATCCAGCTATACCCCAAGGTCACCCTGTGGACCCTATGGACTTCGTAGAAACAGAGATAACAAAGGTAAGTTCTTACCATATCTCTTGTTTTTCCAGAGTTTCTGTCGTGATGATCTGTTTGGGGATACCCAGTGTCTGTGATGGAGGACCGATTGAGGAAATGGGAGCTGATGGCAGTGCTGATGGAGTGGAATCAGGAGGAGCGCAATGCCAATCAGGGGAATGTCTGACCAATCTTAGTACTGTTATTGTGTTACCTGGGAAGAGTAGCCCCAGAAGTTATGACCCTCACACATGTTGAAATGCTTGGTATACATATACTTAGACATGCATAGAATGTATTATTGAAATGTTATTTTTAAAACACCTCAGATAATGTAAAGACTGCTTTTATAAGACTGGTGCATCCCTACACCTTTCACATGATATTCCAAGATCCGCGGTGTGCGTATAATAGTAGTTTTATGTCCCCACTCAGAGACACATTATTGATGGATTAAGAACCACCTTGTGCCATCCCATAATAACACTAAATAATATGTAAATGTAAGCCTAAATTAAATTTTAATAGCAGATTGTGATAGCATGTTGTTCGCTATCAAAGGGTGGACTGTCTAAATGCTGTGAAATAAAGATTATTTGGTAACTAAGGTTTTATACATGCTAAGTAAGCCGTGTTTGGTTTTGTACTGATGCGTACTCTTTCAACAGAATTCCGGTATTATCGGTGTGGAGATCGCATCATGCATTCTCAATTTATGGACCGCAGAGATTTCAAGCAACAAAATGTATATAATATGAACAACTGTTAGGATGTTACATGGGGCGGGAAACCAGAGACCCTCAGTTGTTGGAGGCTGGGTTGTGTCTATTTGAATCAGCCTGTTAAATGCTCTGTAACAGATGTATCCCCCTTGGGAACCAATGGCATCAGCAACAAACTTCTCTATTGTGTTGTCTATTTCTGGGGGGTATAAATGTGTGCTCCAACACTGGGTCTTAGTCTTCTTGCTGAATGCTGATTGACGAAGGGGTTTCTTGCTGATGCCTAACATCTGGTCCGGAAGCGCTGCGTATGTATACTGTACTTGGGTCTGTATAATTCTTTTGCACCGAATTGTGTCTGGATCAATAGCGTGTAACTGACTGTACTTTTACTTGAATAATACTTGTGCTTTGGAACCACAGATTCCAGGTCTTAAGTCTTTATTTACTGTATGACTGCATACGCAAATTACCGTCATCCTTAGAAGGTATAGACAGGATATTAGAAGGTATAGGCAGGATATTATATTAGAAGGTATAGGAAGGAGTGTATAGAGGTTCTAATATAGATTCCTTACACCATACCTTACATGGTCAGATGTCATGTCAGCAGATACAGTTGATATCTGATAGTTTTCTACAAAATGGTGACCATTCTACTGAAGCTGAGTGACATCACAAAGGCTGTTTATGATGTAAGCAAGTCACATGGCCAGCAGTCTTGGGTGTAAAATCACATTATAAATGCATTTTGCCATTGCTATCCATCTATCTATCTATCTATCTATCTATCTATCTATCTATCTATCTATCTATCTATTAATCCTGCTCTCTATCATTTTGATAAAAATAAGATTACATTACAGTCAGCAGGCATTTTAACAGTTATAATAAAAAACTATAGCAAGTTACATGACCAACCTAAAGAGGTTAAAATCACATCTCTCCTGCACTCTACCAATGCTATCTATCTATCTTTATTTTAATATATAATATTTAGGTTAAACAAGCATACTGTACCTTACATTGTGAGATGTCATATTAGTAGATATAGTTGATAACTGACCATTCTCTACAAAATGGTGACCTTCCTACCAAAGCTGAGTGACATCACAAAGGCTGTTTATGATGTAAGCAAATCACATGGTCAGCATACTAAGGTGAAAAATCACATTCTCCATGCAATTTGCAATTTCTGTCTATCTATCTATCTATCTATCTATCTATCTATCTATCTATCTATCTATCTATCCTGCTCTCTACCATTTAGGTAAAAATAAGATTAATTGATGAGGGAGCCCACTCGAAAGACGCAATATTAGACTTAATACTTACAAATGGAGATATGGGGCCAAATGTAATAGGGTGAGAGTTTAGAAAAGTGAGAGTTTCTGCCACTTTTTAAACTTTGCCAATGTAATAGAGTCCAAAAACAAAGTAACAGAGTGAACTTGCATGTTTTTTCAGACTTAAAAAACTCTCACGATTTAAAATCTCATTTAGATGTTTTCCCATTTTGAAGATAAAACTCAACCAATGTGAGAGTTTACTGCTAAACTCTCACATTTTCTAAACTCTCACCCTATTACATTTGGCCCAGAATATCTGATGTAAAAGTGGGTGAAAACCTGGGATCCAGTGATCATCAAGCAGTATGGTTCAGAATAAAGACAGATTCTGGCTCACCCCATACAAAAACAAAGGTGTTAGATTTTAGGAAGGCTGATTTTGCAGGGATAGGAAGATGTGTAAACGAATCTTTGGCAGAGTGGTGGAACTTGAAAGAAGTGGTGAGAAAATGTAAAAAGTACAATATTAAAGGCAACAGACCTTTGTATCAAAAGGGTTAGGAAAACCACACGGAAAAGGAAGCCAGTGTGGTTTGGGAACGTGGTAGCAAGTATTGTGAAAGCAAAAAAGATGGCCTTTAGGAAATACAAACAGACGCAAAATAATGAGGACAAAGAGGTGTATCTTGTAAAACAGAAGGTGGCTAAGAAAGTAATCATGTGAAAAGGCAAAAGCTGAGGAGAAGATGGCACAGTCAGTGGGTAAAGGGGCAAAACTTTTTTTAAGTATATTAGCGAAAGGACAAAAAAAAAAGGTGGAATAAAAAGACTAAAGACAGAAAGAGGGAGTCTTGTTGAGGGAGACAATGTAATAGCTGATCATCTTAATATTTATTTTTGTTCAGTACTCACTACTGAGAGAGAGGGCAAGGGGCCACAGTTAAGTTGCAGGTGTAATCAGAAAAATGAGGTAGGAACAAGCACATTTACAGAGGAGAAGATCCTAACAGAACCCTCAAAACTGAAAGTGTGTCACGACCGGCTGTATGGTATCCCCTGCTGAAGGGTGCAAGCTGAGGGCTGAAGAGGGAATCTGTGACGTGGGACCTGTACACAAGACCTCCTCTTCCACGAGTGCCAGTCGTTGGCGAGACCTGACCAAAGGTGCGGAATCTAACCAGCAGGGAGGTGTTCACCAGTGACCCCTCCAAGCGGGATATGGGTTTAGCTGCACCCAGCAGGGAGTCACAGTCCTTTGGTGAGGTGTCTGGTACTCACGGGAACAGAGAATTTTGCTACAGTGGCCCTAGAGGATATTTCTACCAGAAATATTCTATACCACTGTATAGCTTCCAATTTATACACCAGAGGATCTATGAGGCACAATGGCGCTGAGGATTGGCACTTGTAAAGTACACTATTGAGAGGTTCCGGATACACGGTGGTACAAAGAGTAGGCAGGTGTTCGTCTCACAGACGATATGTCGGAGGATGCAGTTTAGCACAATGAAGTGACAATTGCTCCACACAAAGGCGAGATGTACAGGAAGCACTTTTGCGCAACAAGGTGGCAATGGCTTCGCACACAGGCAGGATGTTCAGGACGCACTGTTGCACACTATAGTCGGTACTGGTAAGCACAAGTATAACACAAGGCTAGGACCTGGAACAAGATAGCATCAGTAGACACTGGAAACGACAATATTTCTCAGGCAACTTCCTTCCGTCCGGAGGCAGACTTTATAACCTAAGGTAGCAGATCATAGGTGGACAGCGTCAGCTGACCACTACCAGGCTACCATTGGGTAAAGGGCAGTCGGGTGATATGAACTGTCATGGCCACGTCCATAACGGCGACCGCAGTAACCAAGGCATGGCGTGAGACATGGATGTCCACATGGCTCTAAGAGTAACGCTCAGCGTGTCACCCGCCATTGCACCTGGCGTTTGACCACCCAAGGGATCAGGGGAAGCCGGCACTGTGGTGAGTAATGGCCGATCCTAGGCCGCATCCTGACAAAGTGGATAAATCAATGGGGCCAGATGGGATACATCCAAGTATACTAAATGAGCTTAAAGGGGTGCTGGTAACACCATTAATAGAATTATTCAACCAGTCACTAGCTACTGGAGTAATTCCAGAGGACTGGAAAAGAGCAAACATTGTCCCACTGCACAAAAGTGGAAGCAAGGAAGAGGCAAGCAACTACCGACCAGTGAGCCTTACATCAGTAGTAGGGAAATTGATGGAAAAACTCTTAAAAGAATGAGTCATAGATTATCTCAAATCCAACAATTTGCAGGATCCCAAACAGCATGGATTTACTGGGGGGAGATCATGTCAAACAAATCTTATTGACTTTTTTGACTGGGTGAGTAAGGAAATAGATAAAGGGGGCCATAGATATAGCTTCTCTAGACTTTAGTAAGGCTTTTGACACTGTTCCACATCGCAGACTGTTAAATAAACTGGAAAGCATGGGATTGGATACAAATATAGTTGAATGGATAAGATCATGGCTGTAGGATAGGAAACAGAGAGTTGTAGTAAATGGAGTGCAGTCTCAAGAGGGAAATGTTACCAGTGGAGTATCTCAGGGATCTGTACTTGGACCAGTACTTTCTAATATCTTTATTTGTGACATTGCAAATGGTATTGAAGGGAAACTATGCCTTTTTGCAGATGACACAAAGGTAGGCAACAGGGTAGACACACCAGGAGGGGTAAAACAAATGATTGATGTTCTAGGTAGACTAGAGGAATGGTCAAGAAAGTGGCAACTACAGTTTAATGCCAAAAAATGCAAGATCTTGCACTTGGGTCTCAAAAATCCAAGGGCTAAATATAATATTAATGGCACTATACTGGAAACTACTGAAGAGGAAAGAGATCTAGGAGTCACTATTTCAGGTGACTTAAAGGCAAGCAAACATTGTAACAAAGCAATGAGGAAGGCAAGTCAGATGCTTGGTTGCATAGGGAGAGGAATCAGTAGCAGAAAGAAAGAAGTGATAATACCACTGTATAGGTCATTGGTACGTCCTCATCTCGAATACTGTGTTCAGTTCTGGAGGCCATATCTCCAGAAGGATATTAATACATTAGAGACTGTACAAAGAAGGGCAACTAAAATGGTGCAAGATCTACACCACAAAATGTACCAGGAAAGACTAAAAGATCTTAATATGTATAGTTTGGAGCAGAGAAGGGAAAGGGTGGACATGATAGAAACGTTCAAATATATAAAGGGTTTTAACAAAGTAAAGGAAGGAGACATTCTTCAAAGAAAGAGAAGTATTAGAACAAGAGGACATGTTCTGAAACTGGAGGGTGGTAGGTTCAGGGGAAATTTGAGGAAAAATTACTTCACAGAAAGGGTAGTGGACAAGTGGAATAGCCTCCCATCAGAGATGGTAGAGGCTAAGAGAGTAGAACAATTTAAACATGCATGGGATAGACATAAGGATATCCTTCAGAAGAAGTAAGGATCAATAAGGGTTGAGGTAACAATATGTTTGAAAATGGGGCAGACTAGATGGGCCAAGTGGTTCTTATCTGCCGTCAAATTCTATGTTTCTATGTTACACAGTCAGCAGGCATTTTAACAGTTATAATAAAAAACTAACAGTTCTATAGCAAGTTACATGACCAACCCTATGGAGGCTAAAATCACATCCCTTCTGCATTTTAACAATTTTATCTATCTATCTATCTATCTATCTATCTATCTATCTATCTATCTATCTATCTCTCTATCTATATATTTAGGTTAAAATAAGTATACACTACACAGTCAGTAGGCATATTGACAGTTACAATTGATAACTAACAGTTCTAAAGCAAGTCACATGAACAGCTTATTGAGGTTAAAAATCAATGTATCTACCTACAATTCTTTTCATACAGTATATAACATTTAGGTTAAAACAAGCATACCATACATAGTGAGATGTCATTTCAGCATATACAGTTGATATCTGACAGTTCTCTACAAAATGGTGACCATTCTACTGAAGCTGAGTGACATCACAAAGGCTGTTTATGATGTAAGCAAGTCACATGGCCAGCAGTCTTAGGTGAAAAATCACATTATCCATGCATTTTGCCATTGCTATCCATCTATCTATCTATCTATCTATCTATCTATTTATCCTGCTCTCTATCATTTAGGTAAAAATAAGATTACACTACACAGTCAGCAGGCATTTTAACAGTTATAATAAAAAACTAACAGTTCTATAGCAAGTTACATGACCAACCTATAGAAGTTAAAATCACATCACTCCTGCATTTTACCAATGCTATCTATCTATCTATCTATCTATCTATCTATCTATCTATCTATCTATCTATCTATCTATCTATCATTATTTTCATATATAATATTTAGGGTAAACAAGCATACTGTAGCTTACATTGTGAGATGTCATATCAGTAGATATAGTTGATAACTGACCATTCTCTACAAAATGGTGACCTTCCTACCAAAGCTGAGTGACATCACAAAGGCTGTTTATGATGTAAGCAAATCACATGGTCAGCATACTAACGTGAAAAATCACATTCTCCATCCATTTTGCCATATCTATCTATTTATAATCAATCTATTTATCTATCTATCATTTAGGTAAAATTAAGCTTACACTACAGTCAGTAGGCATATTAACAGTTATGCCAAAGTAGGAAGTAACTAACAGTTCTATAGCAAGTCACATGATCAGCCTATTAAGGTTATAAAACACATCCTACCTGCATTTGACGCTTTCTGTCTGTCTGTCTATCTATCTATCTATCTATCTATCTATCTATCTATCCATACCTTACATTGTGACATGTCATCTCAGATAGTTGATAACTACAACATGGTCAGGACCAGATTAACAATGGGGCGGATGGGACTACAGCTGTCAAACTGGTCACACAGTCAGCCATAAATTATGAGTATTAAAATGTTTTTTTTTCTAGTTTTCTTACAAAATGATTTATTATTTCTATTTTTATGTATTTAGGGAGACAGTGGGATTGATAGTGTATTAAGGTGTACACACACACTTGGTTCTGGTCACTTGTCACACCCACACAGCACTGGTTACAGCTTCTCACCTTCTCAATATAGGCCTTTGAACATTTTCAGCCCTAGGCCCATGTGGCCCTTAATCCGGCTCTGTGTCAAATGGCACCCGAATCGCAGCGGGAGGGAGTTATATCGGATCCAAAACACGCGAAATCCGACGCTGGGAAGATTATATTTTGCCTTGTTTTGGGATCCAAAACAGCGGGGAGATACGGCTCGAATTAACTCGGATTTTTCCCGAAAACCGAACCCGATCATTTCTAATAATAGCAGTTATTGTTGATAACTAACACATCCTACCTGCATTTCACCATTGCAATCTATCTATCTATCTATATCTGAGGCAAGTAGTGGCCTACATGATGAGGCAAAAGCTGCAATGTGCTCAAGGGGTTTACACCGGTAAAATTTACGGGGCCGAAGAGGTAATCTCTGAGTAGGATGTGAGAGTCAGTCACTGAATGCTTACTTCCTACATTGGGACCACAACTAGCGCTATCATTAGGCGAACAAAGGAGCTCACTAAGTTTTGTGATCTTATTTTTCCTAGCAACTCCATCCTGACTGCAGTCCACCCTGGGAATTTCACTGGAACACTGCCCCTTCCTCTTTGGCTGACTGGAGAGAACGGACATGTTTAATTATTTAATTTAACTTGTATGCTTCCTGCCTTGTGCTGTGATGCTGGCCCAATAAGGGAAAGAAGTTACATTTATCCTATCATTCAAGTTATCTTTTCCACGTCAGAATAACCTAATGTCTCTTTGTACCAGCAATGAATCATCTATTCATATTGTTGACTATCACTGTGTTGATATTTATAATGTTGACACCAGAATGACAACATTTTTGATATTTACATGGTTAAAATGTCGACATCATGAAGGTTGACTCCTGGAAAATGTCGACATGGACAGAATGTCAACATATCTAATGTTGCATAGTGAAAATGATGAAATCAGCATTAGGGTTATCGTTAGGGCTACACTTACCATAAGAAGACATTATCAACATTATGGCCAAGTCGATGTAATGTACTGAACCCATCTATAATGCACTATAGACATAATTAATCACCTGAAGCTCATGCAAGAAAAGTACTGCAATGATAGGTGATTGAACTAACTGGATGATGACACTAGTGTACCTAGCAATTAAAATGAGCTTTTGCACGCTGGAAAGAGTTTCAAAACAAACAGTTGGTTTTACATCATTAATTGATTTACACAGCTTAGTCCAAAAACATTTGTTACTTAGTTATCACACTTTTAAAACTATAGCAATACAATAACTTATTGTGGATTTTCATGTACATGTAATTGTGTTTCAGTATATTAACATCTCTGAATATTGGTATGGCTAATCACAGGAGGGACGGTTCCTGTGTTACCAAAGTAAAAAAGTGATTAGAGCCAACCAAAACATTAGCATAGGCTGACATGCCCTCTTTTGGCTAATGTTGGGTCTGTTTAAACATGCTTAGAGTGTGCACCTGCATTCTCTCTTTTGTTTAAACATGCTAAGCACTTGTTTAATAAGCCCAGTGTTTATCCTAGCCATATTACTTACTGCCAGCTACCCAGGGGGCAATATACTGTGCCAGGAAATGTCTAACAGAGCAACTACATTTCCCTGGAGAAAACTTATATCCACAAGTAGCTTGTACACATCAACTAATAGAATGCACAGTTTTTCTTTATAGCTGTGTAAATTACAATGAGACACCACCCTGAGCATTTAACTATGGAGCCTCACGCTCAGATATGCTGTAACTGGGCTCTGTATTTCCGTATATCCTTCAATAATTTCATCTAGTACAATGTACACATCAACATCATATAAAGCTTACAGTTTGCAGGAGAACAAATTTCACCCCTTTTATTTTGGATTCTGCGCCATTTGTAATATCCCAAATTCTGTTAATAAGGATAATAATGCATGTTAACATTTTTCTCTCATATTAAAGTTTGGGTATGTATTCTTGAACCTTAATTTGTTGTAGACACACCCTATTTACTACAGCACTGGAGACCGTGGAGCCCTGAACCAGCCAAGTTCAAACGTGTTCTCAGTGCAATTGTTATTTTTAAGCCAGTTCAATTTGGACTAGAGATTCCGCAGATCGAGTTCTCAGCTCACAGCTACAACAAAAGACGTTACAATAAACTGTACAATGTTGCCTGTTTGAGCTTAAATGGATATATTTATAGTATTGTTCAAACAGTTTTAAAGTGGAACAGCAAACAGTATTGTATTGAGCGCAAGGTTTGCACAAAAAATTACTAAAATATAATATACAATGTGGCCATTAAGCTTTTCTCTGTTCACATTGCAGATTTTTCGTTTAATCTCCATCTTTTTCTTACTGACAGTAAAAAATATGACCATTCTTTTGCATGACTGTTTTTAAATTTACTGACATTTGCCAGCCATCGTACTGTGAGCCTGAGTACATTACCATTAGTCACTGTGTAGGAAGTGATGTTTCCCGAAGAAGGTCTTTATCTGGTGTACTACAGCTGATAGGGCTAAATAGAGTGTCGTGTTTATATTCAAATTCTAGTAACAATATGTTTTTTCTTGGTGAAACAGGATGGTGAAAGCCAAACAACCTGCAATCAAGAGCTTATTTACCCAACGCTCCCCGCTGCTCATGTCGGTCATTCCAAGACCCAAGGAAAGATCTCAGTACCTGTTCCAGAAACATGTTCTTCATCCAGAAGACTGCTCTGAGCCCAAAGGTCCTGCCAGCTGGATGGAAATGTTTCCTGCTGAAATACCAACTCGGTATGGCATTTACTCTGATGCAGCCACTCGCTGGCACTGACCTTGTTTCTATCTCCAACCTTGTCTACATCTGTGTTTAGGCAAAGTACATCTACCAGTCACCTCTATATGTGTTGCCTCATATCACCGTGATTTTCAATAATATCCTTAGCAGCTGTTGGAGCGCAGGACTCGCCTCCAGCATGATGAGGAATGCTGCGGGGCGCATGGCCTAGCGGGCATGAGGCAATGGACCTGATTCAGACCCGCTAGCTAGCAAGCTGCCGCTCGTTGCAGACGATGTTCGCTAATCTGCGCATACATATGATTCGCAGTGCTTGTGCGCAAGACACTCTTTGCAATCTGTTTTTGGTTGCTCGTAGACCACTACCAGGTAGCTACTTTGAGTGACAGATAGCGCCGTTTGTGGGTGGTAACTGGGGAAGGTGCTTGTGAATGGGGGAGTGGTGTTGCGGACGCAGGCGTGTCAGGCCGCCAAAACGCAGTTTAAAGGGCGTGCATAATTAGCAAAGTAGCGTCATTGGTCACGTCACCTGCATGTATTTCAGGCCGCACTGATCACTGTGCTTGCGGCGGGTTAAGGCAACCTCAAGGGCTGCGAGCAGCTCCTATGGCTCTCGATGGTCCCGATTAATCCTACAGTTCCCGGAGATGACGTGTGTTGCGAGTGGCAAGGGGGCGTCTATATACACTTGCGAGCGCACTTTGCCGTAACTCGCAAAGACATAGAAGGCGTCCTTACGCGACGCAGTGCGAGCGCTTAATTTAAATATCTGGCCCCTTTTTGCCAGCGAGTGATCACATCTTGCGAGTGGGTCTGAATGAGCTCCAATATCCCTATTTCGCATACACGCAGGATGTCTCCCCTGGCAGAGCCATAACTAGACTTTTTGGTGCCCTGTGCTAGTGAGAGCATTGACGCCCTCCCATTTTTTAAATAGGGACATAAGATAGTGCACCTGAAAAAGAGCCATGGCTTCATGGGAAGGGCCAGGGAAGAGATAGGGGTACTCCTGGGGCAGCCAGGAGATGCTGGGGATAAAAAAAATGAGGGAGCTACAAGTGTGAATGATAATAGACACGAAAATTGACAGGCGCAAACAGCGCCCCCTGCCCTGCGGTGCCCTGTGCCATGGCCACGCCCCCTTAGAAAAAAAGGCAAAAATAATTTTTGAAACGGCGCTGGGGAGGGGGGTGTTGTGTGCCCCTCAGCCTGTGCACAGCCAATGTTGGGTGTGATCAGCGTGATCACTCCCCCAATAGGCATAGGAGACTGCTCCAGCTGCTGCTTTAGCAGCCGCGAGCAGTCTCCCAGTGCAGCCCAGCACGCAGCAGCGTATGCTGGGGCTGCTGTGAAGTAAGAGGGAGGGGGAGCGGTGCTGTACACTGGCCCCCACCGGGCCCCTCTAGCAAGCCCGGGTAATTAGTACCCGCTCCCCCCCTCTCGGCGCCCCTGGGGCCGGGTATGCAAATTTCGCGATTGCGCTGTCTAGTGTAAGGACGCCCTCTATGTCTTAGAGAGCGACGGCAGAGTGAGTGCACGCAGGTATAAAGACACCCACTTTCCTTTCTTAACACACGTCATCTTCAGGAAGTGTATGATTAATCTGAACCATCGAGAGTCATCAGAGCTGCTCTCAGCCCTTGAGATCGACCCTACCCCGCCGCAAGCACTGCGATCACTGCAGGCTGAAATACAACCAAGTGACGTGTACAATGACGCTTCCATGCTAATTATGCACACCCATAAAACTCCGTTTTGACGCCCAGACACGCCTGTATTCGCAGCACCACTCCCCCGTTCACAAGCACCTTCCCCTGTTACCACCCACGAATGGCACATTCTGTCACTCAAAGTAGCGTCCAGTCTGTGTACTACGAGCGCACAATTCCCGAGTGCCATGAGTGACTCGCGCATGCACATATTGACGCATGCGCAGACAGGCGACTATGGGCCATAGCGTGCGTCCGCGGCTTAGCGTCCGGGTCTGAATCAGGCCCATAGTATTGGAGAACCATTCTTTGTTAAACTTAGGCTAATGGGTGTCAGCATACACAGAGCGATCGCTTCCCATAGCGTCACTTTGAAAAATTTGCATACGCTGGATGCGAGCGGCTCTGAATGAGGTCCTGAGTGCCAAACATGATTAATGTCCTGCAGTCATGTGTGCTGATTGTAGGTATGTATGGGACATCAGCCCTGCCGGAGGTCAGTCATATGCAGCAGTTAGAAGATCTGACTAACAGAGGACATAGGCCCTGATTCAGAGCCGAACGCTCTGACCAGAGCGCTCGCTCTGAATCAGGGCCCACCTCCATAAATATGGAGTGTCCTCCTGGACGCTCGTATAGCTGTGGGTCACCACCCACAGCCTATACGAGCGTGTAGGATGATGGTCGCGATGGTCTTGACCATCGCGACCATTGCCAGTGCGACCAGAAGCCTGCGGTTGAGTTTCTCAACCGCAAGGCCAGGAGTGATTTTGGCTCTATCAGAGCCAAAATCACTCCCACTGACATCACTAGTGATGTCAGTGGGGCCGGCTTCTGATGGTAGGCGTTCCCTTGGGAACGCCTCCGTCTGGCTGGCACGCCCCCGGCACGCCCACCAAAGGGGGCGTGCTGTCAATCAACATCGACGCCCCCTTTGATCAGACACAACGAGCGAAGGAAAGTCCTTCGCTCGTCGCGTCTCGCGCATGTGCACGACGGAGCTCCCTCCGTCGTGCGCATGCGCAGTGCACACCATCGACCCACTTGCGAGCGGACAGCCGCTCGCGAGTGGGTCTGAATGAGGCCCATTGTTCTGCCCAGTAAGTAATTGGCACACAGAGGGCACTACTTTACAATACCAGGAAGGGAGGAAAGAACATTTCTTACTACTTAGGCTTTAAATGTTCTCTGTAACGATAACAAAACTGAATGATTCTCTTTAGCTCATTGCTGGCAAAGTGGCAAATGTTATTTAACTTGGCATAGAACATTCAGACTTTTGGTACAGTCTGTTTTGCTAATAGTTTAGACCCTTTAGACCCATACACACTAGACGATATTTTGAACAATATGGCCGATTCCGACGCATCGGAACAACAAATCGTCAAGTGTGTAGGCACTAAGGGCCTGATTCATAACGGATCGCTATTGAGATAGCAACTGCGATTACACACGCAGTCCCACTGCGAAAATTTGTTAATGATTGCTATCGCAATGCCGTCGCAGCCTAACGTAAGGACGCCCGTTTCACCTTACACACATCCGTAACACTTAGCAAGTCTGCGAAATCATCAGTAACATCGAGTACCTTTGGATCTGCACGCAAACAAAGTCTGATCTTACTCAGAAATTGCTAACTTCATCGCACGCAGTGAAAGCCCAAGCTGCGTATGGCATCACAGTGGCTAATGTATGACACTCACTCTGTGTTGGGTCTGCGTAGTCACTGTGATCGCGATCCAATCGCAGTGGAGCCTTCGCGTACGTGCACTGTGATGCATATGCATGCGCAGTAAATAACAATCGGCCGTCTGCGTGCGTAATCGCAGTTGCGATCGGTAATGAATCAGGCCCTAAGTGCACTCCCGTGGCATCGTCCGTCGCATCTTCAGATCTTTTCTACATGCGGGAAGATCTGTCAATCTCATTAACGATTCCCAGCAAATCGTGCAGTGTGTACGCACTACCGGACGATCAGGCGATATGGTTACATTATATATTTAATCTAACCACCAAACGATGCACGATATATTGTTTGGTCGTTTGTTAGATTGCACGGTGTGTATGCACTAGATCGTTTGTCCGGGAGTTCAAGGTAAATCGCTGGCGACATTGCATCGTTTGCAAGTCGTCTAGTGTGTACCAGGCTTTAGACAAGTATTGATGGAAGTAAAATATGTCCTCTGTGCACCCTGCAGCCTTATTTTGGTGACGTAACATTACAAGCAGACGGGCAGAGCAGAATCATATATAGGAGACATTGTTGAGCATTATTACAATGTACCAAAGGGAATGCGCTGGGAGAAATGTGCTCTGAAAATCATGCAGGTGTCAGGATGATCTCTCCCGCTGCCACTTGTCACATGAGCAGCATTATATCATGTGGGGCACAGCGCCTACGGCCCGTATTTAATTAGCCGCGAAAAGTCGGAATCCACAAAATAGTATTGCCGACTGCGACTTTTCGCCAGGCGGAAACATGTCTCTGAATTCAAGTGCAAACACTTCTCGCATACGCGAAAACGCAATGCAATGTAATAGGCGAAAAAGATTAGTGGAGAAGAAAAGTACAAATCGCTATTTTGGGGGGCCAAGGTGGGGAAACCACTCAGCATCCTTGGGACAGCACCCCAAAGGATAAACTTTACTTTAGCGCCTTTAAACCATGCTTGCACCCATTTTCAAGTTTTACAAATTTGACAGGACTACTTATTTTCTCCAAATAAAAACTTCTTAATGCTATTCTTCACCACTTGTGCAAAGACGCTAATTAGAGGCAATTGTACCAACTTACGTACCCCAAACAGTTGTATTAGGGCCAATTGGGCACTGCTACATTGATCCCCAATGTTTCTGCATCTTTTTGGAGGGTTCAGGCTGATTTCCCCGATTCTGACACCACTTTTCGCCTGTTCTGACTTCGCATGTCTCTGTTTTCGCTTCTTTTGGAATTGACTAGGGCGAATCGGGGGTACGCGCACGATAAGTTTCAACGGCAAAAATACACGATGTAGGCAAAAATTCCGGTAGGCGAAACTTTATCGCGTACGTGAAACTAATTGAATACGGTCCTATGTTGGAGAAGTGCATGCACTTTTTTTTTTAAAATGTAGCCGGCCCAGATTAAAGATCCTTCTGACAGCTGCGCAATCAAACATTTTTTTTTCCTTTACATTTTGGATTGGGTCCTGAGCTAATTCTGTACAAATGCTCATCTGAATGAGCCCCTCTGTCCTTTATAGGAAATATAGAAAAGGTTTGATACCATCAAGGCTGCAGCATGTTCAGATATGCAATAAAAGTCATATATCACTCTGGAGTGGTTTGTACATTTGCCAGACAGTATAAAACTACAAGTCAGGACAGCAGCCATCCTCCTCACTCTCTTGTCTCTGCTCTTTCCAAACAGGATTGGGATATTAGGAGAGCCTCAAAGCCAATATCATTACAATCTCATCCCTGTCGGGGCAGAAGATGATGAGGAGCCTGAACTGCAGGAAAACAAACACACAGAACCCTCTTATTCCCGCGGCTTGTCCTCACAATACTCCCACTTCCGCCCAGGGACTGGACGTCAGAGCATGGTTATGTCAAGAGCCACCACGGAGGCAGCATACTCTGATGATAACTGAGGATTCTGCAATGCACCCAGCGCACTATCGTACATAATAAAGTCACTTTTAACTATATCACAAAAAATTCAACAAGTGCTACATTACATTTTCTTCCCGTGCATCTGTGCCCTGTTTTATGCATCTCAGGAGTCTATTAGATCTTGCAGCATCTGCCTGACTCTGGGTGCCATCACTCAGCTTAATGGCTATTAGTACTATACAGATGTGTCCTCGTACATCTAGCCACAATACGCCATGCAGCACGACTTGCCTGGGGCGTCTTTTTTTTGCAGCTACATTGTAGCACTTCGTATACAGATTCAGAGACTCAGTCACACATCAAATGAATCAGAAAGTCCCTAGTTGCATCGCATTGCATTTTCTGCAAAAAAAAGACACCCAGAGTTTCACGGGACCTGGCGTGCCGAGAGGGGCTTTTTAGCGCAACTGCCGCAATGATGTATAAGGACAAATCTGTTATAGAAAAAAAGCCTAGGTGATTTTTGAGTTCACAAAAGAAGAGAAAAAAGTATTCTTTGGTGTGTACAATACGTCACCCTTGGTATAAGGAGAGTGCAGGTGTTATCATTGAGCTCACTTCCCACTAGGGAATGATAAGAGCAACATTGTTTCATAACGGCATCTTAGCACAATTGGACACATTGTATCCATAATACTGATCCCATCCACTTACAAGAATAGTGGATATAAGCATAACGGCTAGTAAGGGGACACATGATGTCACCAGCATTATTGAAGCTTGCTATTGTATGTGGAACAGCAACGTATTTATGAGAATGAATAACGACAGCCTTGAATAAATTTATTATATGCCTATTAATAATACAGCTGTAGATAATGATCCATTGCTAACTTCAGTATGACAGTGGAGATCAATGCAATGGGCGATTTAAATTATGATGTTGTTGTTATTACTTGTACATGTGAATATACAGAAAATATGCAATCCGCTTGATTAGATGATTATATCAGGTATATAGGACACATGACATATGATATCAAGGTCCTTATGATAATAGTGGATGGACACAAATTCCCCATTTATAGTAACCGATTTTTGTGATTGAGACAGTGAGGATACAACTATTGGATTCCCATTAACAGAGATACAGCGCACCTTGATGTAATATATGTTGGTCTCCTACAGACGCCCATAAGAGACGTAACACTACATTATTTTTGATGTAGCTAGTCCAATAAATATAGAATATATCAGACATTGTAAGGTGGTTATATTAATTGAATTGTTTAGATTTTTATATATTAATTAAAATACCAAAAAATTATTTAGCTGAATCCCATTTTAAGGATTGATTAAAGGTTATGTTTTATTCAATTGGTGTAATTATGGGTCATTATCGTTGTTATATTTTGTGATTAGGTGGAATTAGAATTATTTACATAAATATGTTTGTCTTTGAGTGCCCTGTGATAGGAAAACTTTTTTTCTTTTCTTTTGTGGATATCTATTTTATTCCTAGGTGCACCCCCCTTGATGAGAGTCAAGCAGAATTGCTAATGATTTATAAGGGGTAGGGCAATATCAAACTATTATGATATAATGTAAGTGGTCTTTGCGGATTTCTTTAACTATCTTGTTGTGATTTGATATTGTTGTGATCTCTGAAATTAAGAGGCAGGGCCGGCTCCAGGGGTAGCTGCGCCATGTGCCTGTCTGGTGTAAAGCGTTTCTAGGGAGCGTGGCCTAATTACCATAGGTCACGCCCCCTAACTGCTGTTATTTGGGGGCATGCCGGCATGGCACGCCTCCTGTGTAACGTAGAGGCTTGCCATGCGTCCAATTGGCTGGTGTCCAATTTGCCAGAGACTGTATCTGAGTGGGTGTCTCTCTAGTTGGACCGAGTCAGGTAACAGCAGTCAGGAAAGTAGATGTTAATATCCAAGGAATAGAATTAGTGTCCAGTCAGTGAGGAAAAGTATTTGATGAATCACCAAGAACAAATGTGTACCTAAGCCATTTTTCAAGTCTATCTCAGATCCCCCCAATTGCATCTCATATAAAATAAAGGTAATTATTACAATGGCCTAATAATTCCACATGGAATATCATCCGCTATTTTTCTGCTCAAGACATAATTTGTCCAGAGTCCTTTTGTAATCACTTAATATACTGTGTTGCATTAATACAACAGGAGGAACCACAAACAAATTTGGGAGACTAAATGCTGACTTAGTAATACCAGTAGGACAGTCTGAAATTAGTATAATAAGCTACAGCCAAGAGTTAGCATTGTAAAAGTCACTGGAAAATTTCAGCATGAAGCTCAGGTTGCAGAACATTTATTGGGCCATATTCAGTTAGTGGCTATGTTCAGTCATGAAGTGCAATTGCGCACTTCATTGACTATATATGTTATCCCAACATCTCATCTCTATGGGGTACAAGGAAACCCCGGTGGTCACAAATTGAATACCCCCCATTGAATGAAGTTAAAAATATAACATTTAGTTACGTGTTTTGATGCTACAAGTGACATTATCAAAAGGCAATATTAAAGAAATAAATAATCACTTGATTTAAAGTGGACAAATCCAATCACATCAAAAAATAAATACAAATTAAAGACAGAAATAGCTTATAGCTAAATGTTTCAACAAATTTGCAAAAATCACATTCTCTATTCACAACTGTTTTAGGGAAGGTTCTCAGTTCCTGGATCCTAAGGCAAATTGGGAATTAATGAAACATATTCTGAAAGTGGCCTCATATTGTCGGCATGGTCAAATTGTCACTAGATGGGGTCAAATGAAGAGGAGGTGGGGAAATGTATATGCTGCTGGTGTGGGTGCCAACATTTGTGGTGATGACATGGCCAGAATGGTAAGTATTGCTTTATAGAGTGTGGTTCCCCCAGGCGATTACAAGTCACATATGCTGGAATTTCTGATAACCCACATCATGAGCAATAATTAGTGATAAGCACAGTCAGGGATAATGCCAGAGGTTCGGTACACTTGTGAATCAAAGAAATGTTAGTAAGTGTGGTCCAAGTTAATGCCAAAGGTTTGATATTCTAATAATTAATTCGAAGCACATGAGATAGAGACTGATCTCCCATGGACACAATAATCTGGAAACACTACAGCCAGTTTGTTGTTAATATTGCGCAAGGTGCAAGTGATGATGTCACTCGCAAGTCCATATAGTTAACTCCATCAGAGCATATGCTTGTATGAGACACAGTGCAATAACATGAACCTGCTGGGGCAACTTTGCTAACATCTGCCTGCAAACTAGGCCTCCTACATCTCAAATGAAATGCCAAAGATCAGAAAGCATTTGCAGGCAAGATGATTTTAAAGGCTGGCTCTTAGAGCATAAATTATCGGGTTATACACCAGAGGAGATGGTGTTAAAATTGCTGTGGTTTGTGACATCTGGTGATTTGCAATCATTAATAAAATTAGGTCATCTCTGTAGTGGTCATTTAAGTTTGTGACAAATTAACAATTTGCACAGATGTTGTAGTTTGCCAATAATCTGTCAAAAAATAGTGAAACTTGTAGCACATTTGGTGCCCATTACTGTGCCACAACCTTTAAGGACTTTTACAAACATGCCTTGTTCCTCAATTGAGGGTTGATGCAACATGGGTACTACACCAGGTTGCATAGTGTATCTTATGTGGTTTCACACTGCACATGCCAGAAAGCAAATGCATACAGTACATATACCCAGCTGAGTCATACACACAACCAGAGTGGATGGTTCTCATACAGAAAAAATTCCATAGCTTTTGACATGAGGGGGAGTGAACTTGGAAAAATAAGCTCCCCAGGTCCATGTGTTTCCCATAAGGCCTATCAGAGACCCCACATTCCTCCCATCTCTATGTCCTGTTTTGTCCCCCTCCCTAAACTGTATGTCCAACATAGTAACCCCCCTCAATCAGTATATCATGTATTGCACTCTCCCCCCTCACGTTTGATCTGTACTGTTTTATATCTCGCCCCCCAAAAACTGTATGTCCGTATTGTACTGGTACTCTCCCCCCTCATCTGTATATCCTATAGTGTATACTTCCAATTTCTATGATTTTGTATTGCCCCCATCTGTATGTTGTGTACTGTGCTGCCCCCATTTTGCATGTTTTGTATGTCCACTCTACTCTACTAACTACTCCAGTCTCTATGTTTTGTTCTGCGCTGTCAACCCCAACCCCCCCAATTCACACTCATATACACACAAACTCACATACTCTGTGGCCCCCACCAGTCATCTGCAGTGTTGATGCTTGTGGTTCTTTCAGCCAACAGGGTTGCAGCGCTGCCGTGGAGTCAGAGAGTCACTGGGACTGGCAAAGGTTGTTGCTCTCAACTGCAACCCCTTCCTTGCTGGCTATGCCACTGCTATGGACAAATTACCTCCATGCTATGGTAAGCTTCAATGCTGTGGACATCTTCCATGCAATACTTCACCTGGATCAGATATATTAGTGCCCCAGAGTGCACCATATTTTTTATATATAATTGCACTGAAACAAAGGCAGGGATACCTGTGGCTGGAGACCAGCCACACGTGTGTAAAATGGCCGCTGCGGCACTGATGCGGTTAACCCTCATGCTGCAGTGCCATTTTCAAACAGACCTTTAGGTGCAGGGCGCCATGTCCTGCAAATATATATGTAATGTGTTTTAACATGTTATATTAAATGTGCTGTGCGCAGTTGTGGAATTTAAATATACAGATTATGCACTTATGAGGAATGTATAAGGTATTAAGTTTTAATTTAAAGGGTAGACAAATTGCTCTTTAGACATCCACACATAGGTAGTGATATGATAATGGGTAAACTGGACAAGCCTTTTCTTTGAAATGCAAAGTAAATTGTTTATTTATGCCTTGGTGTAAAATGTCCCAGCAGGTATGGAGAGCAGACAGTCTTTGTTTTTCAGAATCTCCTATTTTGTGTCACTTTCTAAAAACTGAAGGTGTTAAGGCTGGGAAAGCCAAACTGATTCATGCATAGATACTTCTATTTGGAAGGATGAATGTAATTTACCATTTCCTGTGAAATGTTATATCTATATTTTAGGGGAGTGTTATACTGTATGCTAAATCAGTTTGTGTTTAGGAAGCAACTGCTTTTAGGTGGTAGATTGGAAAGGAGGAAATTGGGTAACTCCTTTGAAATGTAAGATGTGGTTATTTAGAGATGTAGTTATAATACTGACGTGCGGCATCCCAGCTGAAGAAATCCCAGCGCCGGAATGCCACTACACGGCTAGAAGACCGGCACCAGAATACCGACAGGAGATGACATCCCGATGCTGGAATCCCGACAGCCAGGATGCTGAACTTAAGTATAGTGGGGTTGGTTAGGACTTAGCCGCGAGGGAAGAGGGTTAGGTTTAGGCATTATGGGGGGGTAGTTAGGCTAGGGGAATGGGAGGTTAGGGTTAGGTACCCCTGGGGATGGGTTAGGGTTAGGCACCACTGTGGGGGGGTTAGGTTTAGGCAGTAATGGGGGGTTAGGTTTAGGCACCAAGGGGGAGGGTTAGGTTTAGGCACTAAAGGGAAGGGTTAGGATAGGGTGGGGGGAGGGTTAGTGTTAGATGTACAAACAGAGGGTTAAGAGGAGAAGGGGGGAGGGTAAGTATACTTACCCGACCCTTGTTGGGATTCTGAACATCGGGATGCAGCTGTCGGTATATTCACAGCAGGCATCCTGACTGCCGGGATTACATACCCATTCCGTTATTTATATTTTGTGAGAAAACATGATTGGATAAAAGGAACACAGGGCCTGATTCAGACCTGCTCGCGAGTGCACAGTGCTCACAAGCGGGTCGATGGTCCCCGACTGAGCATGCGCCACCTCCGGCGTTCGCATGCGCGAGACCCGTACTGTGACAGCAGCTCAGTCGCAATGGGTCTCGCTACAAGACGGGGCGGCTGTCGATGTTGATTGACAGCTCACCCCATTTTGTAGGCGGGGAGGGGGGGTGGCTGCACAAACGCAGGCGTTCCCTTAGGAACACATGGTGTTTGTGGACGGCCCTACTGACATCACTCGTGATGTCAGTAGTGGACTTCCTGCTCTATTAGAGCAGGAAGTCCACTTGGGCTTGCGAGAGCTGAGACCCTACCACAGGGTCTCCTCGCAAGCCCGATGGTCGCGATAATCACGACCATCACCAGGCCGCTCGCAAAAGCTGTGGGTGGTCACCCACAGCTTAGCAAGCGGCCTGGAAGCCGAAAAAAAATACGGATTTACCCCCTGTGGTGTTGTTTGTAAGAATTATATAAAAAGAGGGCATGTGAGCCCTGTATGTGTGTATCTTTTTGAACATCAAGAACTGCTGTAACATCTTTGTATGCTGACTCCCTTAAGCTGAGGGAAGAGTCTTTATTAAGACTATTGAGCAATAAACATCTTTGCCTTTACAACGACTGCATCAGAGTCCTGCGACAACAGAATTGCTATTCCATTCTCCGGCTGTTCTGGATTGAGCCCAGCATCTCCATGCTCAAGCTCTCTGCCAGCTACCTTGCGGAGCCTGGTCCATTGCGAAAGATCAGTGGATATCAGCCAACGCCAACCAGGAGATGTGGCTGCAGCTAGTCGACACATACACAACAGTAAGTAGTTCCAAATGCCGAATTGCAATAGTTTGGTGGTGCCAGCTACATACCTGCCCGGTGTGTAGTGGGTGGAGTCAGTGACAGGCGGTAACTGTTGGTAAGAGGGAATCCCTGATGGGGATCGAAAACCCAAGCTGTGATTGGCCAGCAAGTGAGGTCATCCGGTCACAATACCTCTTTATGTGCAGCTGCTAAGGACACTATTGCGTTGTACCCTAGAGCGCTGTATTCTCATTACCATACTATTATCTTCCATGCAATGGACATCTTACTTTCAAATATCACTTCCCTGTTATGGACATATTACTTCAATGCTCTATGGGCACCTTTATTGATTGCTTTGGACACATTATTATCATGGGGATTCGACAGCAGTTGGAATCCTGTCTCCAGAATCCCAAACACTGTTATCCTGAAGGTAAGTATTAGGCTTGAGGTTAGGCACTAAGGGAAGGGTTAGAGTTAGGCTGCAGGTGGAGGGTTAGGGTTAGGCTGCAGTAAGGGAGAGTTAGGCTGTGGGAAAGGTTGGTTAAGGAGAGGGTTAGGGTTTGCAGGTGTCGGGATTCTGACGGTCGGGATGCCGCTGTCAGTATTTTGACCGCCGGCTCCTGACTGCCGGGATCCTGTACCCAATCACTTCCATGCTATGGACATCTTTCCTCCATGCTTTTGACATTTTCCATGCAATGGACATCTTACTTTCATGTTATAGATACATCATTTCCATGCTATGGACACCTTACTTCCATGTTATGGACACCTTACTTTCATCGTCTGCACTTCTTACTGTTATGGGCAACCATGTTCTGGAAGATTTGATAACATGTACGATCTATGAACAGTATGAGCTAGTATCACAGGAGCCTCAGCAGTACCAGGGCCATGGATTACTCTCAGTGGCCCTCTTGGGGGACTGTACTTTTTCCATGATCTATCTCTGTCTGTGCCTTGCTGCTTTTCTCCATTTACCTCCTCATGTCTTTACATTTGTAAAGTAACGTGGTATTTAGTTATTCTGCACATTGTAGATATGTTGCATTGAAACGATACAGCCTTTTCATATACTATTACATATTTTAACCATATGATAGGTTTTTGCTTGCCTGGAGGAGCTATATTGGTTTTCTAAGTGAAATATTATAAATCTTTACATTCCTACTGGTTGGATAATGTATTATATTATAGCTAGAGGCAAACTAGAAAGAATTTTACATTTACAAAATGTCATGCTTCAGGTTACATTTCAAAAGTACATTTTCAAAACTACGCCTGATTCCCCAACAGACTATGGGCCTGATTTAGCCGAGAACGCTAGTGCACTGCTGATCGCAGATTTCCAATTATCAGGAATGTGCGCATGTGCAGTACGGGACTGCGATCCTGCGCGCAGTCCGGCAGAAGACTGTCAGCGATTGACAGTTTGCTGCCGTTTCTGGGTGGGGAGGGGATGGCGACAGCATCTGTTTCCCAAAACGGAGGTGTGTCGCCGCCATTGGAGGGTAGTGAAGAGGCCAAGATTTCTGTCAGCTGACGGAGGTTCCCTGGCCTCTTTTGTGCATCTGCAGCAGCCGGCTTGCACTCAACCGGACAATAGTAGCACAGATGATCTGTGCTGCGCCCTTGGATGCAGCTCGGATCAGTAATGTATGCAGGAGGTATGACGCCTCCTGCTGCATTACCATATTAGTGCTATGGCAGCTTTGCAATAGCAAAGCCATCCGTTGCTGAATCAGGCCCAATATTAGCCATGGACAATATGCATTTGAATGATATGAGGGCCAGACTGGCCGCGTGCCCTCGACCATCGGTTGCGATGGTGATCTGATGCTTCATCCTTGGATGCAGCACTCAGATCGCAGATGCATGCAGGAGGCGTCTATTTCCTACAGACCCTTCCTGCTGCATTTGCATTTTAGCTGTACGGTATTGCACAACCCCTTCTCTGCGGCTGTGTAATAACGTCGCGTTCTAATACCACCCACACCTGAATCATGCCCTTTGATAACATGAATATTGTGTGCCTTACTGTCAGGGCCAGATTAAAGGCAGGGCGACAGGGGCGGTCATCCTGGGGCCCCCACACACAGTCCCCGACCCCTGGCCACAGCGGGCAGCAGCAGTGACGGCGGGACCCGGGAGCCCTGACAGCGTGGAGCAGAGACAGATACGTTTTTTCACAGGGGTGTGGGCGGTGAGGGGGAGCTAATACTGGGGGCAGTACTTTAGGGTACACAACTACAGGGAGCATTGAAGAAGCGTCACAACTACTGGGGGGCATTGCAAGGGGCACAACTACTGGGGGCATCAGAAAAGGGGCACAACTACAGGGAGCATTGAAGAAGAGACAAAACTACTGGGGGCATTGCAGGGGACACAACCACTGGAGGCATTGGAAAAGGGGCACAACTACAGGGTGCATTGAAGAAGAGGCACAACTACAGGGGGCATTAGAGAAGGGGCACAACTACAGGGGGCATTGGAGAAGGGGCACAGCTACAGGGGGCATTGGAGAAAGGGCACAACTACAGGGGGCATTGGAGAAGGGGAACAAATACAGGGGGCATTGGAGAAGGGGCACGACTACGGGGTGCATTGCAGAAGGGGTACAACTACTGGGGGCATTGTAGAAGGGGTACAACTACTGGGGGCATTGTAGAGGGGGCACAACTACAGGGGGCATTGCAGAAGGGGCACAACTACTATATGTGTATATATATGCATGCGTGAGTGTGTGTGTATATAACTTTTATTGATAGGGGCCCCCACATGTTTGTTGCCCAGGGGCCCCCACAGAGCTTAATCCGCCCTGTTTACTGTGACCTCTAGGTTGACGTCTACATGTAACTATGGGCCTAATTCAGAGGTGGACGCTAATACAGCTGCAACGGCGTCTCTTTACACAGCACGCCTGCTTTATGCTAATAGCGCAGTCGATGGAATTACACAGAGATGCAGCTCTAATCCACCGCATTGCATAAAACGTTAGACCATCTGCTGCACATCATTCGCACCATTGGACATTAGAGCAGCACTATGGTTGCTCAGAATGTTTGTCGGAACATGGCCGCCGGTGCCAGTGCAACTGCAAAAAAGACATAGTCGCTGGACGCGATATACCCGCACCTGACTAGCTGCCCCCTGTTACCTCCCAGGAACGCCTGCTGTAATTACCTCTCTCTACTACAAATTTGGTACCGCTTCCTCCGGCAGTAACCATCAGGACCCGTGCGCAGTGCGACTCGGACGAATGCGTAGTACAAAAAACATCAGACAGCTGGGAAAATATCGGCACTGTGCCCACTTCTTAATCGTGCCCTTTATCTCTACTGCTATTTATAGTGTTGGATCATATGTATAGTGTTGGGTTACTCTTAAACAGTTTATAATCCAGATCCTGCAGGATAAATTTGAATAGTGGATAATTCCAGGCAGAATTGTCACAGCTGTGAGTAACCAATCCCGTGTCATCTTTTCCATCTAATTTCCAAACACCTGCCTCCCTTCCCAGCCAAGAACAACCATGCCTTCCTTTTAGTTATCCACTGGGGCGCTCGCTGTCAAATACAACCAGAGCCAGGTCATCCATTAAGCAAACTAGGCTCCTACATAAGGTATCATGGTAGCTATATTTAGAAAGCAGCGGCTTTCATAAGCTGCCGATTCTCAGCGGGGGATCGGTATGAATGACTGCCGGAGGAGAGGCTGGCGGTCTAAATCCTGACGCCGGCAGGCCGAACAGCGGAGATCTCGACGGAGGTGATTAAACTACCTAACCCTCCTTTAGGGGTGCCTAACCCTAACCTACCACCTTAGTGCCTAACCCTAACCTCCCCCCAGGGGGGTCTAAAGCAAATCCACCCTTCCCCGCACCCTAAACCTAACCCTCCAGTGGGGGTGCCTAACCCTAACCCCCCATTCCCCTAGCCTAACCCTCCCGGGGGGGTGCCTAACCCTAAATCCCCCGGGGTGCCCTAAACCTAACCCCCCCTTCCGTGGCTAGGAGAACGCGTAGACTGTACCTCGATCTGTCCCGCGTTCCCGATTCGGTCCCGATTCTGGCGTATTTCGACGCCTATCAATAATCCCTAGCCGGCTTTCTGCCGTCGGGATTGTGCCGGTCACATGACTGCATCCCCTCGGTGGGTTGGAGCTTTAAATTTAAGGCGGCGCTCACATTCAGTGTAAAGCTTGGCGTGCATTACACTGAATGTGAGTGCCGCTTTAAATTTTCAGCTCCAACCCACCAACAAAAGCCGCCACTTTGTAAATATAGCCCAAGGTGTCCTACTTGGGCTCTGACAACTATTGTCTGTTAATGCTGGCTGGGGTCTACTGTCCCTTTAGCACATTCACATGCACCCATACTGTGTATGTACAATGGGTTGCTCATGGCTGGTGTTTATATTATATTACAATTTATTTTTGCATTTCCACTGTATCACCAACATTTACAATCTATATATTTTTATAGCGCCAATAGTAACTTGTCTTATACAGTGTATTTTTGTCTATAAGGTTCTTTTCTGATCACTGCATTTAGTAGCTTGAATGGCAACCATGCTAATCTTTAGTCTCATTTATTTATATTGCATAGGTCATATAAATCAGTTTTCAGGGGGAATTATCATGATGAATATACATCATGATGATTCTGAGGCACAGGCAGGCCCGGATGCTGTTACATCTAGCGAGTGTTAGCAAACTGCACATGAGCACTTGTGAACATAACGCATCTAGCGTATCTCTGAGCGATTCTGAGCTGGACGGTTCTCGGTGGTCCGTGAAAAGGGTTTTACTGGATGTCAACTGGCAGGCAACTGGGTGTGCGTATGTACAGAAGAGAACGGTCTTGTGGTAATGTCATGGGTGTGCAGCTAGACCTACCCATATTCTGAGTTGTACTATGCCAGGAGGGATGAAGATAGGTGTGAGTGCCGATACCAGAGCCAGCCCTAGGCATAGGCATTCTAAGCAAATGCCTAAGGCATCTGCAATGCCTAAGGGCATTCCACGGCTCTGCAGCTCAAACCCTCCCCCCCTCCCTGTGTGCCGCTGCCTCAATCGGAGCTTATCGCAGCAGTCAGCCAGTCATGTGACTGGTGACAGCCAGGTCAGAATGAGCTTCTGCACAGAAGCTCATTCTGGCTACAGGAACCAAGGAAGATGGTCCCATGGTCCTTTGCAGAGCAGAGCCATGAGTCCTTATTTTAATATTACAAATTTAAGAGAAAAGAATTGCCATTCAATAATATGGCTGATATGGCAGCTGCCTAGTCAGGTATACTGTTTGTTATTGAGTTGTAATAAATCAATATTTAATTTTTGTATTTCTTAATAGTTCATAATAGTTTCCTGATAAAACTATTGAGCCTGACTGTTGAAAGTTTGAAAATGTTCTTGAATATGCGACTTTTCCATAATGGATCTGATGGTAAAATACCCTGTTCCTTCATTTAAACATGGCATGAAAATAGCACTTAATCATAAGATTAGCCTACAAAATATGTCCTGTATTCATACTTGCATACTGTACCGGAAGTGCCCCGCAGCCCCAGAAGAGAGGCCGGATCACCCGCTCTCCTAGTGAAGTGCGAAGGATGGGGAGATAATATCAGGAATCACCGGTATGTATAAAGGGGAGGGGCTAAAATGACACTACAGTTCTGCCCCACCCCCTAATGTGGTGTTATTATTAGTATTATTATAAGGCGCCACCAGTGCTACGCAGCGCCTTACAGAGGGCAAAACAATAAGGAAGTACAGGGTAAAACAGTACAGTACAGTACAATACAGTGCACAAGTAACAAATAGCACTACAACTCTTATCACAGCAACTGATGCAAGGGGTGCAAGAGAAATATACAGCATAAGCTGAAACTTGTACCTATCAGCGTGGGCGCAGATAATGGGTCTAGGTCGTCTGAAGAAGCAAAAACAACGTAGGAGTAGAGACAAGGGTCAGAGACCCCAAGGAGGAGGTATAGAGTGTAGCTAATGTGCAAGAGAAGTAGGTAATGAGAAGAGGAGGGTCCTGCTCATGGAGCTTACAGTCTAAAGGGAAAGGGGAGACAAACGGAAGACACAAGGAGTGAGCCAATGTAATGGGAGCTAAGGGCAGGAAGCAGGAGTGGGAGAATTAGAGGGTGCAAGAGTGTTGTCAAGGTCCGCTACAAGGGATTCCTCGGAGGACTGGGAGTCAGGGGGTTATGGTGGCTAGGAGGCAACTGATGGGTGTCAATAATAATGTCCTCTTTATTGGTCAAACCCAGGTGTTGGCTCAACCTGACCAGAGGCGCGGAGTCTAACCCACTTCGTGGTCTTCACCAGTGACCCCTCCTATTAGGATTTTGGTTTCACCGCACCAAGGGCCTGATTCAGACCCGCTCGCAAGCGTGTAGTGCTCGCAAGTGGGTTGATGGCCTGGCAGTGTGCACGCACAAGCCACGGAGCGAGTGAGAAATTCACTCGCTCAGGGGCTCGTTACAAACGGGGCGGCTGTCGATGTTGATCGATAGCTCACCCCGTTTTGTAGGCGGGTCGTGGGGGTGGCTTGCCAAATGGAGGCGTTCCCGAAGGAATGCCTGCCATTTGGGGGTGGCCCTCCTGACATCACGAGAGTCGATGAGACCATTCTGTTCTGGAGTGTACGCAATGGTTAACTGGTGCTCGAGGCCATTTATTTTTAGATGGTCACATTCTTGTGTTCGGGTTGTCCCGTCATTGTCAGATCTCAATATTTTTAATAGCTGACTCATTTGAGTGTCCACCAGACTTTTGCAGCCTGCTATTTTGTTCACTACTTCACTCTTGGCTTTGATGATGTAAACGTGTGTCATTCTCGTGAAATTTTTGAGTGAATGTTATCAATTTAACTTCCACTTAACCACACGCGTCTGTATGCATCAATGCTAACGGTGCCTCAGCTCCTGTTGCTTACTTTGGGAAGGGACAGAGGGTCTGCTTACTTATTATACAGATCTCACACACCAGACTCTCAGTATCACTCATAGCTAAAGTATATCCATCACCATTCCATCAAGAAGTTTTTGGACGTTATCATACCCCAGGTGGCCTAGCCGACCGCCCCTCCTCCCCCAAAATCTATTTCCAGCTGCTCACACTTGACTTTGGACTATAACAAATATTCTTACCTGCTCCTGGTTGGCGAGGCTGCTGTCCAGATACAATGATATCTGATTCCAAATGCTGCCTAGACTCCACTGCTGCTAGATGGGATGTGGAGGAGATACTAGATGTCAGGACAAAGTATGAAGAGATTTAACACATTGATGGTCAGATGCGGCCATTCTGCGCATGCATGACCCAGTATTGCCATATAATGCAGGCGCACTGCACGGGAAGCCTGGTCTGAGGCCTCCAGGTACAGATTCAATTGAATTAATATATGGAATTAGCATAAATATATATACACAAGTATATAGCTATATTACACTTTTAGAAACAAGGAAAAATGCTTTATTGTACTAATAAAGGCCCTGATTCAGAGCTGGCTGCTCGTTCGCTCCGAGCGATGTTTGCCCAACTGGGCATGCGTACGGATCGAAATACGCATGCGCGAACCACTCAGTGCGGCCGAAAATCGTGTGCTCGCAAAATAGCGAATGCCTGCTATTTTGAGTGACAGAATGAGGCGTATGTGGGTGGAAACAGGGGAAGGTGCTTGAAAACGGGGAGTGGAGATCCGATCGCAGGCGTGCTTAAAGGTCAAAACGGGCGTTTTATGGGTGTGCATATTTAAAACAGCAGCGTCATTGACCACGTCACTGGGTTAATTTAAAGCCAGAACTGCTCGCAAGATTGTGGTAGCAAAAACCAACCACAAGAATAGCGAGCAGCTCATACCCTGTTCGATGTACTCGATTAATCTAATAAATAGCGGACATGACGTAGGATGCGAGTGGCCAGGGGGCGTATTTTTCCAAAAAACGAACGCAAGTTTTGTTCGCTCGTTCAGACCTAGAGGCGTGAACAGACCGCAAACAGCGAACGGTTCATTTGAATAGCCACCCCTTGTTTTAGAACGAACGACCGCAAATAGCGAGTGGCTCTGAATGAGGGCCAAAGTATTTTCTTCCTACAACAGTCTTCACAATCGCCATCTTTGTAGAGTTGCTTGGGTGATCATGTCTGGTCCATATATATATATATATATATATATATATATATATATATATATATATAACAAGATCCAAATGTATTTACATAAATATCAATATATCCCCTTCATTAGCTTTCAGGCGAGCTGTCCCCCCTTCTCCTCTTACCTGTCAGCAGCAGCTCTCTCTTCTGTCCCGCACACGCTGCTGTGTGCTGGGCTGCAGTGGGGTCAGGAAGGCTGCTGCCGCAGAGCGACAATCTCCTCTGCCTGTGCGGGGGTTGGATGGAATGGGGGAGCTATCACACTGATTGCTCCCACCCTGGATTTGCCCCTGGCTAAGGAACTCACAATGCTTTCCTAAGGGGACATGGCCATGGCCATGCCCCAAAAAAGTACTCGGACCCTGCCAAGCTTTCTACGGCCCTAAATATAACCCCCACCCAGCGCCGGCTAATAGAGCCCTTGTGCAAGCCTACTACGGCTAGCACCTAAAAAGGAGGTGTGGCCTTGCTGGGATGGAGTATGCCCTCAGTTTCATCACCACCCCCAGAGACTTGCCCTGCACTGCTGGCTCCTCTTCAGTGACCGGGAGCTGCACAATAACATCACAGTTCAGTGCCCGGCTCCCTATCAGATTGACTCAATTGTAGTACATCGCGGTCAGCCACGTTCTGTAATGAAGAAAGAGGAGGTAGACTGGCCGGAGGAGAGGATCGGGGTCCTTCGCCTTCCGCCCCTTCCCTCCTCTTACCTGCAGCTCCTCCTTTCAGAGACCCAGAGGTTAAAATACATTGTCCCTGCTGGCTGCCAATCAATCAATTCCTGTCAGAGGAGTCACAAAGCGCCCATCATGCACCGCCCAATAGGTGATGTGGGTGGTGCCTCCCACTCTGCCTGTGACTGGTACAAAATGCGGCTTAGCTGTCTCATTCCAGTTCAGAAGAAACTCCCCGATGGGACACTGATGGAGCAGACGCCTCTTACACGGACCACCACTGAGGAGACTGGAATGGAGGTTTGCGGCTGCAGCTTGCAGCAATGATAGAAGCTGGCTTGGCAGCGCTATGGCCAATAACATCTAGAGAGTAAAGAATATAATGGTGGAGTTTGGTGGGTGGTCAGGCGCAGGGAAAATGGCGCTGGTGATCTCCTTTATGACTCCGGTCAGTTGATCACTTGGATCCTGGTCCGTGACCCCGGTCAACTGATCGCTGGGCTCCTGGTATGTGACCCCGGTCAACTGATCGCTGGGCTCCTGGTCCGTGACCCCGGTCAGCTGATCGCTGGGCTCCGGATCCATGACCCCAGTCAGCTTGTTGTTCAATTGACCGTAGTCACAAAGGAGATCAATAATCACCATGCAGGAGTTAACTAAGGAGGGATTGCAGGGTGGGGGGTTGGGCGGTCATGGGGGGTAGCCGGCGGCACATGCACGGTCACACGCTCAGGGTATTTTTTGAGACACAAACCCTGAGAAGTTCAGGTAGAGGATTAGTAGGGACAGAGCTTTTTCGCAAGCACTGTTCCTGCATGCAAAATTTGATACATGCTTGTGGGATGAGGTCAGGAAGCCGGAGGTCGAAATGCCAACTGCCGACTTCCCGACACTGAAAGCCTGGCATGGGACTAAAGATAGGCGTCTAAATACCGAATGTAGGTAAGCCAGGCGTCGGGAGCTCTTAGCTGCGGGGGGGGGGGGGTTTACATAGTTATTTTTTATACATTTTACTTACTTTTGCGCAATATAGGGTCGTTTTCAAAATTTTAATTATATCTATTAAAAATTATATTTTACACTTGGAAATTCTATGTGATTATCCACCTTAAGAGTGCCCCAGCAACGAGCTATTCTATTTCTCCTTTTTCTGTGCTCTATGGTATTATTTGGGCTTTGGGAACACCACCAACGATAACTGATGAGTCATTATAATTTGATGTAAAATTGTTGGTATCTAATCACTGAGTATTTGTTTTGGTTCTGTGCGGTACCCTCCTTTTTCTGGTTCTAAGTAGTTGGTCATTGGATCAGAAGATCAGCTGAGTGACGGCAGGACTACCATTGGGAAAGAGTAATCAGGTTATATGGACCAACATGGCTGCGCCCATACCCACCACCACGGGAACCAGGACGCACGCATGGAATCCCTAACAGATCCCGGGGAGAATACTCAGCCCACCACTCACCTCCACCCCTGTCGACTGAACATCTAAGCTCAAGGACACCGGCGCAGTGGTGAGTAGCAGCACCACCGGGAGGAGGTTAGGCTTAGGCACCCCCCCCCCCCCGAGGAGGGTTAGGTTTAGGGTGCGGGGAAGGGGGGTTAGGTATAGGCCCCACTGAGGGGAGTTTAGGGCTAGGTACTGGGGGGGAGATTAGGGTTAGGCACCAGTAAGGGAGGGTTGGGGGGGGGGGGTGAGGAGTAGGGATAGCCTACTTACCTCCCCTGTCGGAATCTACATCTGCCGGCCTTCCAGCATCGGGATTTCAACCACCGGGCTTCCATTCGGCGGTATTACATGCCCAACCCATCCTTGTGATGTAATCAAATATTGCATTGCGTATTTGGGCAATATTATCACATCCACATCTGAGATGATGATTGTACTATATAAGCCCTATAGTGTAATAAATGCAAAATAGATTACATTTGTTTTTCTTTTGTGTGTTGGAGGGGGGTCTGGCAAAGAATATTGTTGTAGTTCCGCCACTAGAGTCATCACTTCTTCATAAATCAACACCTAAATTATAACTCCTGTAAAATAAAACAATATATTGACAAACAATACAAAAAATTAGAGAAAATGTACTGTGCAATTGCTTAGTGCTGAAAAATAGTGTTTATACCAGGAATAGACCTTAGAGTCTGTCTCTGGAAATTAGGGAAAGTTGACATCTATGGCTTTTGTATACTAGTTGTATATACTGCAGCGCCATCTATTGATTGTTCATTGTCTAACTATGATTTTTGGAAGGGGGGAACAGCAGAGGCGAATTTTAGGGGTCAGACCTCCTTTAGGCGCAACATTGAATGGCCACCCCCTAAATTTACTCTTTTCATTATTAGTTTAAAAGCCTTAATTTGGCAATTGTCAGTATAATATAATAATAAAACAAGCCATGAGCTATGACATTTCAATTAAATATTTAATTATGCACACATATTTACTAAGTAGGACAGTTTACATGGGCTTCCTTCTTCCTTTCAAAATTTGCTTTTAAAAAATGTTGGTCTGACAGTAATAAAGTAGACGTCCAATTGGCACCCCTAGGCACATGCCTCAAGTGTCTAATGGCTAAGTCATCACTGCGGAACAAGTATTTGGATTCTTCCAAAGATAAACAATATTGTCCAAATAATGGTATAAGAGGAGGGTGCCCTACCAAGGAGAAAACATTTTTTTTTGACCAATCAAGTTTAAGGTTTTATTGATTAAACTAGCTGTTGCTGCAGCTTCACCCATGATGAAATCGCTTCTGCCAACATTTTTTTATTTGTTATTTGAAGTGTTCTAGTTGTATTGCTTTACATAGGGGCCCTGTCGTGGGAGAGGCCAGCAGGTGACCAGCAGCGCTATACAGACTGGTGGCAGCAGCACCTTCACCCACCACTCCCACCAATGTCACTGTATGCCCTGTGCACAAACTGCTATGTAGTCTATACTATTCACCCATCACTCACACCAATGTCACTGTGTGCCCTGTGCATAGACTGCTATGTAGCCAATTCCTACTCACCCGCCACTCAATGTCACTGTGTGCCCTGTGCACAGACTGCTATGTAGCCTGTCATATTCATCCACCACTCACACCAATGTCACTGTGTGCCCTGTGCACAGACTGCTATGTAACCTATCCTACTCACCCACCACTCACACAAATGTCACGGTGTGCCCTGTGCACAGACTGCTATGTAGCCTTTCATCCTATTCACCCACCATTCACACCAATGTCACTGTGTGCCCTGTGCACTGACTGCTATGTAACCTATCCTATTCACCCACCACTCACACCAATGTCACTGTATGCCCTGTGCATAGACTGCTATGTAGTCTATACTATTCACCCACCACTCACACCAATGTCACTGTGTGCCCTGTGCATAGACTGCTATGTAGCCTATCCTACTCACCCACCACTCAATGTCACTGTGTGCCCTGTGCACAGACTGCTATGTAGCCTGTCATATTCATCCACCACTCACACCAATGTCACTGTGTGCCCTGTGCACAGACTGCTATGTAACCTATCCTACTCACCCACCACTCACACCAATGTCACTGTGTGCCCTGTGCACAGACTGCTATGCAGCCTATCCTATTCACCCACCACTCACACCAATGTCATTGTGTGCCCTGTGCTCAGTCTGCTATGTAGCCTATCCTATTCACCCACCACTCCCACCAATGTCACGGTGTGCCCTGTGCACTGACTGCTATGTAGCCTATCCTACTCACCCACCACTCACACAAATGTCACGGTGTGCCCTGTGCACAGACTGCTATGTAACCTATCCTACTCACCCACCACTCACACCAATGTCACTGTGTGCCCTGAGCACAGACTGCTATGTAACCTATCCTATTCACCCACCACTCACACAAATGTCACGGTGTGCCCAGTGCACAGACTGCTATGTAGCCTATCCTATTCACCCACCACTCACACCAATGTCACTGTATGCCCTGTGCACAGACTGCTATGTAGCCTATCATCCTATTCACCCACCATTCACACCAATGTCACTGTGTGCCCTGTGCACAGACTGCTATGTAGCCTTTCATCCTATTCACCCACCCTTCACACCAATGTCACTGTGTGCCCTGTGCACTGACTGTTATGTAACCTATCCTATTCACCCACCACTCACACCAATGTCACTGTATGTCCTGTGCACAGACTGCTATGTAGCCTATCATCCTATTCACCCACCATTCACACCAATGTCACTGTGTGCCCTGTGCACAGACTGCTATGTAGTCTATCCTATTCACCCACCACTCACACCAATGTCACTGTGTGCCCTGTGCATAGACTGCTATGTAGCCTATCCTACTCACCCACCACTCAATGTCACTGTGTGCCCTGTGCACACACTGCTATGTAGCCTATCCTATTCATCCACCACTCACACCAATGTCACTGTGTGCCCTGTGCACTGACTGCTATGTAACCTATCCTACTCACCCACCACTCACACCAATGTCACTGTGTGCCCTGTGCACTGACTGCTATGTAACCTATCCTACTCACCCACCACTCACACCAATGTCTTTGTATGCCCTGTGCACAGACTGATATGTAACCTCTCCTATTCACCCACCACTCACACCAATGTCACTGTGTGCCCTGTGCACAGACTGCTATGTAGCCTATCCTATTCACCCACCACTCACACCAATGTCACTGTGTGCCCTGAGCACAGACTGCTATGTAACCTATCCTATACACCCACCACTCACACAAATGTCACGGTGTGCCCAGTGCACAGACTGCTATGTAACCTATCCTACTCACCTACCACCAGGGGCGGATTGGCCGTTGACTTCATCGGGAAGATTCCTGGTGGGCCGACACACGTGGGGCCGCCTGCCGACCAGCTGACTTTTTTTTTAAGTTAAACATGTTGTTGAGGTTGTTGCCCTGTCCCGGCGGAACTACTGGAGACAAATTGCGTCCGAAATGCTGTAGCCCCACCCCTAGTAGTGTCGTACTCAAGCAGCCCTCCGATGCCTGTCATAACTTAAAACAAAGCTGACCGCAGAGACTGTATTAAGGCTTGTACCGATGGAGCCACCATCCTTGCTGAAGTTGGGGGTGTGGCTCACTCAGCGCGATCCTTCTCAGCCATTACCTAAATAAAGTCTATAGGTAGTAGCCATGCAGGCATTAGCTACAGAGCACAGCATTGCCCCCAGCTCCTCTCTTCAGGCACCTTACATGGCGTGGTGAGATCTTCTCCCACTGCCCGTGTGGTGTGTGCTGCAGTGGGGCTCCGAACTGACTGTCCCGCTGCTGAGCTTTATCATGCAGGTAGCAGAGAAAGGGAAGGCCTGAGCTGGGACTCGGAGGCACATAGCCATGTGACAATACCAGCTCATGTGCCAGGGAACAGACACCTCTCCAGTCAGCAGCAGCACAGCAGCCTGTGTAATACCAAGGGAAGCATGAGATCACAGCTCTGGGTAAGGCACTTTACAGAGAACTATGGACTGAATAGGGTTATTCTGCTGGTAGTGGTACTAATGCTGGCACTGGGGCTGGGTGCTAGGGGCTTCAGGTTCTACCCATCTGCTTGTGACTGGACAGTGAGGTATGGAGAGGGTGAACTGCTGGGGACCATAGAAGTCTGCAGGGACTATATGGTTCAGAGGAGCACTGGACTATAGGCAATTGGCTATCACTTCGTGCCCCCAAGTGCAGCCCAGTAACTTCAATATTATATTATAGGGCAGCCAAACCAACAATCATGAAGCTCAGCTTCTGCAGTACATCTTATCAGGCAGCAGTGAGAATGGTTGTAGAACCTGGAACCATGTCCTAGAAAGATGTTCTGCAGCAGCTTGTCCAGCCCCTAGCTGGGAATTACTAAATATGCCAGGATGCAAGTGTTACATTGCTGATGGTGTTATATGAATGTTAACATAGCATGTAAGTGTTATTTTATGAGAACTATAAGCCCTATTGCATGCTACATGGATTTAGTTTTCTAATACAAATCACCAGGGTATATGTCACTTATGAATGGTTATACTGTATGTACTCCATTACAACACTTGTATATGATTTTGATTTAGGCAAAAATTAAATGTACATGCAATATTGTAGGGTGTATATCCCAAACTACTGACAGTAAATCTATAGATTTATGCTCTGCATACATTATACAATTATCTGGCTGACCCGCCAATTATTGGCTTTCCGGACAGATAACTGTATAGTGTATGCATGCGACTGACCTCAAAATATCAACCATCATGTCCGTCAGATGCAATATTTTTAGTTGCAAGCTGGCCGCATCTGGCAGTGTATGCGCTGCTGCGGCTGAATGACCAACATTTTCCATGTTACTACACAGGGGAGGAACCCAGATATTGTGTGGCCATACTCTGATATATCTCACAGTCAGTGTACGTCCATGATATCTGCTGTGTGTCAGGCTGCCTGATGAAGAGCAAAATTTACTAAGTGGCGAGTTCTAAACCCCGTGGGTTTGATGGCGGGTTCTATTCTGTTCTAATCCCAGTGGTTTGGTGGTGGTTTGATGACGGGTTCTATTCTGTTCTAAACCCCGGGGGTTTGGTGGCGGTTTTGCAGTGGTTTCTAAATGATAGCCCTGTTCTATTCTATTCTAAAATGTGTTTTGACGGCGGTGTTGCAGCGGTTTTGACCTTAGTAAATCTGCACAATACCGCTGCAAAACTGCCATCAAAACACATTTTAGAATAACAATATATATAGAGAAAATCCAAGTGCTATACCTATAGAATGTTATAATATTCTCTAAATATGTAGTACCTAATGAAAAGCCAGCCCTCTACAGTGGGGAAACTGGAAAATCCCCCCAAAAAAGAAAGTATCAATAATGAAGAAATAGTGGGGTGCTAGTCATAGATAAAATTATGAAGGCATTTAATGATAAAGGGCAATATAAGTAAACTCCAAAAGGTAAACACACATATAAAAATACATCAATAATATTAATAAGGTAAAAAACATCCAAGATAAATAAAATCAAATACAATACATAAAGAAAATAATAAAAAGAAATAAAATAAAAAGAAAATAAAATAATTAAATAGACACACAATGTATGCATACACAATAGTAATAAATCAGCATGCATCACTATTTGTATGGTGCTACACATATAACCACATATAGTATAATAAACCACAGAGCAATGATATATGATAAACACATAAATATAGCAAAATGGTTTGGTTGGTGTAGATTGAAATAATAATACCACTTGGCAAAAAAGATACGTGTCCTTTGAAAAAATATATTTATTTTTATATATGGAATTGTTCCTGCTAGAAAAATGTTTCCAAACCAAAAAATTCCCTGGAACAAGGTATTAATAAGTCGTAGCTCGTTGGTATGTAGCAATCCTAATTAGAGCTATAGATAGATCCAAAGGGAATATTGGTAATTGAGGGCTATGGAGTTGCAGCATGGGTTGCCAGATGGGAAGAAGTTAACCACATGCATGTGTATTTAGTAAATGTCCCGCTCAGTTTTTCTACCCTGATGGTGTCCCTTCTATTTAGACAGAATGCTGCATGGCCAGCAAGCCAGCAGAGGTAATTGCCACGATGATGGTCAGATGAACAGGGACCCATGATCAGGGGAAGCAGTAGCCCATACACTGTAAGCCTCTCCACAGCGGGCACTCGTAACGCGTTTCTCCACCTAAAAGCCCATCAGCGGTTTCCTCAGACAATGTGACTCACAGATCCGGCAGCCGCTATAAATACCATCTCCAATTAAATGGTAGCAGGTGTTTTTTCCGGACTTAATGTAGCGCATGTGTACTCTCATATCAGTGTCTCCTCGGTTAATAGTAGAAGTGTTCTTCAAACTACTGTTGCACATGCGTATTCAACTGTCACATCAGACTCCATTCCGAATATGTAAAAAAGCCAATTGTGAAGATTGCAACATTGTATTTATACGCTGATTGCTAAAGATGTTATAAAGTATCCAGTTATAAAGATAGCAGCATTATATTTGTATATTGACTACTGAAATTGCCAACTGTTTTGATCACTTGCTCTGATGTAAATCATCCTCTTAACACAATAATATGTTTATAAAATAGATGTTAATAAAAATAAAGTATTATTAAATTAAAATATAACATAGAAGGCTGCCCATATTAAAAAGCAGCCCTCGTGTGAAACAGAAAGAAAAAAATAAAAATAATAATACATTGTGTGTCTATTTAATTATTTGATTTTCTTTTTATTTTATTTAGTTTTATTATTTTCTTTATGTATTGTATTTGATTTTATTTATCTTGGATGTTTTTTACCTTATTAATATTATTGATGTATTTTTATATGTGTTTTTACCTTTTGAGTTTACTTATATTGCCCTTTATCATTAAATGCCTTCATAATTTTATCTTTGACTAGCGCCCCACTATTTCTTCATTATTGCTACATTTTAGAATAGAATAGAACAGGGCTGTCATTTAGAAACAGCTGCAAAACCGCCACCAAGCCCCCGAGGTTTAGAACAGAATAGAACCCTCCGTCAAACCGCCACCAAACCACCAGGGTTTAAAACCCGCAGCTTAGTAAATTTTGCTTGTTATGTCTGTCTGTCTGACATTTTATCTGATAGTGTAGGCCCAGCATTAGAATGCATCATTAAGACCACGGGTGACTTTGGACAATTGTATTTTTGATTTTTACTTGTGTCAGGCATCACATTATAGTGTAAGCACGCTGGTCTTACACAGAAAGACAGAAAGAATTGCGCATGAGCAGTATGGAAAATAAATATTGTATTAGATCATGTGCATCCATGTCATGCCTGTCATGTGTACACAGGGGCGGATTGGGAACTTAAAGTGGCCCTGGAAAAAATGCTGAGTGGCCTCATTCAAATTTGGCGTCCCAAAACAATCATAAGTTGTGCTAGCAAACAGCCAACTTGACAGCCATACAATACAGAGAGCACCTTTGTGCCTGCCATACAGCACAAACAGCATCCCAGCCAAGGGCATAGCTATAGTAGGTGCAGAGAGCAGGGGCAAACGCAGGAATTTTATAGGGGGGTTTCCAAACGGTTGATTAAAAAAAAAAAGCACCCACAACTACATATATATTTGTGTGTATGTATATCACACACACAGCACGCAGCACACACTCTGTCACACACAGTATGCACCCTGTCACACATCACGCAGCACACACTCTGTCACACACAGTATGCACCCTGTCACACATAGCATGCAGCACACACTCTGTCACACACAGTACGCACCCTGTCACACGCAGCACACACTCTGTCACACACAGTATGCACCCTGTCACACACAGCACGCAGCACACACCCTGTCACACACAGCATGCACCCTGTCACACACAGTACACACCCTGTCACACACAGCACGCACCCTGTCACACACAGCATGCATCCTGTCACACACAGCTATTGATACCATTTAAACAGTATCGATATTAGAGAGATTTGATTGCACAGACCAGATTGCCCATACCTCCCATCCCAATATAAAATAACTTTGTCACACAGAAACAGTTTGCGATTCCAGCACACACAAAGGTACTATTGTAAAAAGGGTATAATCAGCCTTAATCTATACAATGCAGCTATATACAGGATAAAGACAAAGATACAATTACCAATACTTCGCCATGCGGTCTGGATCCAGACTAACAGCTGTCTCTCAGATAGCTGGGTGTTTCTCCAGGGTCAAGCAGAGAAGGACAAAGGGAGAGGAAGAAGAAGTTGGGATCCAGACTGCATAGGAATTTATAGGTGTACAATTTCCTTTGAACATAAGTTAAATACTCAGAGGGGCTCCCTATTGGCCCTTTATTACTGAGTCACAATGGTTGTTGCTATTCATTGGTTAGCAGATGGTTGACGTCACTGGAGGTTGAACTGTGTTAGAAGATCCCTTTGTCCTACCCTTGGCATGCAAATCTACAGGGGATGTGCACAGTGATTTTTACAGTATAGAGTATAATTCTTGGCAGGTCTTCATAACTCGATAGTGATCCCTTCCATATTCATTCTGTTGGTTTCATATTCCTGTTGAGACAGAGGGAAATCGGTAGATACTACTCCTGACCCATTTATCTTATTCCTAAACCCAGATATCATATAACTGCTATTTAACATGTAACATTCACTGTATACCTTTAAAACACATAAACTTCTATGTTTGGAACATTTATTGTGTAAGTGGGTGAATATTTGTATGAGAGGAAAGAGGTGTTTATGTACTGTAAAATGGCGCCTAACCGTTGTGAGCACAGAAGCATGGCTCGCCATTCACAATATGGCGAGTTGCGGGGGCATGGGATGCGTGTGCATGTATAGCGAGCATGTGCAATTGCGCGTGCGCAAGTGCATGCACGAATGCGGCGGGAGCGTGTGTTCACATAAAATGGCCGTGGATGATCAAATCGTCCAATGGATGTCGTGTTGCGATTCGTGCACAATTAAGCGATCGCAACCAATTTATACGGTTTCGACACAGCAGACTGTCACAAACAGCATGCACCCTGTCACACACAACAGACCATTACACACAGTATGCACCCTGTCACACACAGCAGACCGTCACACACAGTATGCACCCTGTCACACACAGTATGCACCGTCACACACAGCAGACCCTGTCACACACAGTATGCACCGTCACACACAGCAGACCCTGTCACACATAGCAGCAGAACACACACACAGTATGCACCATGTCACACACAGCAGACCCTGTCACACATAGCAGCAGAACACACACACAGTATGCACCATGTCACACACAGCAGACCCTGTCACAAACATCAGCAGCACACACACACAGCACGCAGCACACACTGTCACACACAGTATGCACTCTGTCACACACAGGGCACACCCTGTCACACACAGTATGCACCCTGTCACACACAGCACGCAGCACACACTCTGTTACACACCTCTCTGCACAAATTACTTACTTCCTGCATCCAAGGAGTTAATCATCACGAGTCAGCTTGCCGGGCTGAACGGGACCCTGGAGCAGTGTAGGGATGAGGAGTGCAGGCTGCCTGTGTTACTCAGTCAGTCACAGGAACACACACTGCACTTTTGAATTTGCTGCGTTTAGCTTCCCCGCACATGGACCCCATTACACTTATTATAAAGAACGCTACCAGGGCTATTAATATACCAGTGTGCCCCCTCAAGCCCCAAAATACCCCTGTACCTTTAGTTTCACAGCTGCTGTTCATCCCTTTACTCCACTGCATCCCCGGAGGTGGCCCAGTTCTCAATCAGAGTGTCCTCCTCTGCTCTGCTGCGGACCTCCTTCTAAGTGCAGGACTGCTGGGTGATCCTCGTTCTCTCTCCCACTGCCACGCTCCCTCTGGGAGGACTATAAGGCAGTGTACGGGCAGCTCCGATCGTGGGGGGTGGCCTGCAAGTGGTGCAGAGACGGAGACAAGGCTGTCTCCGTCTCTGAAAAAAAAATTTGGTCCCTCAGGGGGGGGTTTCGGGGTACTCAGAAACCCCCCCTGTGTGCGCTACTGGAGAGTGCGGCTGCTACGGGCACCCTCTCCCTGCACTGAGTTACACTGCCATTTCCTGAGCCCCTACTTTTCTATTCTCACCAGAGTGCTGCTGCAGGGCATCTGTACCCAGAGCTGATCCAAGCTACAGCCATCTCTAGCTGTTGCATACATGCATTGTGATGTCACAATGCAGGTCACAGCCCTATATAAAGGATGCCCAGCTACTGGCAGCCATTTTGTGGTGACATTTGTCCTACATTGATACTCTCTGAGTAGTTCATGTTTTATGTAGGCGACTGGATAACGACTACTGATATGAATTTTGGATTATATCTCCCAATAAGGTCCTGAACAGCAACATTTTTAGAAAAAGAATCTGAATAACATCTTAAGGTAAGGACTTTATAACAAATTTTGGCCTGCCACCCTTACCCCTCCTTCCATTTTACCTGCAATTTTTAATTTAGAAACAATGGATAAAGCAAATTATTTATCTGATATGACACTGCATGACTTAGAGGGGTATTCAATATGAAACGTTAACTTCACTGTCGAAGTTAACGTTTCATATCAGAGTTTTTACCTGCGTTAAAGTATCGGGCGCGCTCCCGCTTATACCCGTATTCAATATAAAGTTAACGAAAATGGGAAACTCCGAAGTTGGATTTGCGTAAAGTTATGAATTTTTCCTTAAAAATATTGTAAGACCCCCTAAAGTTGTAAAAACATGGGGATCACTATGGGTACCCCCGTTTTAGCCTTTAATTGAAAGTCGGGGATTTAAATAGCCGCAGCAGGTGTTTTTTTTCCCGACATTGAAGAAGTGATGCAGAAGAGCACTTAGGTTATTTTTTTCTTTTTTTTAAGTGGTCCCATCAAATTTGGGGTACATGAAAATGGGTACTAGCATATTTTGATGTCCCTAAAGTTAGTTTTTAAAAATTCTGCATTTGTGCACCTGCCGCTATAATTCTATTCTTCAAAACACCTGCCGCATACTTGCAGAATAGCCCTGAACCTATTTCCCTATTCTTAAACAATTTTTTCCCATTTTTTTTTTTTTCACCCCAATTTTTAAATTAATTTTTTGGGGTGTCCCTATTTTTTTTAAAACTTTTTTTGACACAGTTCTTTTTTAAATGTCATTCCCAGGGGTGCAGGCTATTTTTTGTAAGCCTGCACCCCTAAGCCCCAATTCTGCACTTTTTTTCGACACCTATTCAATGGTGAAAAGTTATCCCCATTTTATATCAAAGACTTTTCAAAACTGCGATAAGTCTTTGAAATTGAATATGGTGTAAAAGTCAAACCTGCGATAATGACGTCAAAACTGCGATATTAACGCAAAAACGATGTTATCGCTCCCATATTGAATACCCCTGTTAGATGGATACACCCTTGTCCAAGTGGAGGATTCAACTCCAGGCCAGACTGTTAACACAATCCTACTGGAGACCTGGATGCAGATTCAACATCCAATATATGCCTACACACCTGCACAATTTTGTAGCAAATCTCAGACAGTAGGTACAGAGAATGGGGCTGCTACAGGGCCCAGGCGGCCTTTCAGTGTTGCTGCGGGGCATCTGCTGCCACTGGCCCAGTCGTCTCTGCCTCCACCTCTCTTCATTAACTGATTTATTAGTGAATCATAGCCTTCTTATATACCATGTTGTTTTCCAGAAACATTTAGGATTAGGGAGACTATATATATATATATATATATATATTATATATATATATTATATATATATATAGTATAGAATAGTGTTCACCCTCCGGGGTAAGTAACACTGCACGGCACTACAGGACTTAAATAAGTAGAAGTTTATTGCCATATATATGTATGTGTATATATATATATATATATATATATATATATAATATATCCATGATGGTGGCACTCAGGAAAAAAGACAGACCCGCAGGGTGAGTAACCAACATTTCAATGCTGTCTTGGGTAGTGCATTTTCGTCAGTCTTGCACCCTGACGAAAATGCACTACCCAATACAGCATTGAAACGTTGGCTATTCACCATGCGAGTCTGTCTTTTTTCCTGAGTGCTGCCATCATGGCTATATGACAACTTCTTTGCACTTTGTGTACAGCTGTTTGGAAGGCACCAGATTTTAGGTATTTATTGCAGTGATTTGCACATATTGCGGAGTGCTGCATCCTTGCAGTTTATATATATATATATATATATATAAATTTTTTTATTTTTTTTCGTTTTTAATGCTTACTATATGCTAATTACAATTTATTTAATATTACATGTCAGCTAAGTAGATAGATGTTAGGTAATTTACAATCAAAATTTGCCTGGGTGGGGGGCTTTGGAAATTTTGCTATTGGGCCCCCATAGGTCTTGCTTGTGATCCCAGTAAACATCTTGCAGTACAAAGAGCGTCTCATTCACCACCACCAGCTTGGTTACCACCATAAAGTACATAAATCATTCAAGGGACTGGCACACATTAAATTGAGCATCCTAGTGACAATACAGCACAAACAGCTACCACCATACAGCAAAGGCTATATCCCATCATCACAGCATCCCAGTGATTGCCATAATGTACTGACAGCACTCCATTGAATGTCATACAGTACATTGAGCAACAAGGTGATGCCATACAGTACATCATAATGTACATAGCACCCCAGACTTGTAGCTTGATCACTTCTGGGTGACAAACTCCTGAAACACCAATCTGGCCATAGCCCATGTCCAACAGACTGTGTGGAGACAAGCATGGGAGATCACCATACTTGAGTGACCCTTGTTGCCCAATTACTGTTGCATGTTGAACAAAACAAATTAAATAATCTACCAGTGAAGCCTACAACCAATCCTCCCTGCTGTTTAGGTGTGCATAGTTATTCTAGTCTACATCAGTAGTTTAAGTAATTGTTTCCTATAGATTAGTAAAATTAGCCAGTATTTTGGTTTAAGTTATTATATAGAGATATGTTTTCTCATAACCTGCCACTAGTTAAAGTTAGTATTCTGCAGACTAGAATACGAAAATGCCAAATTATGTACCCCTGAGTTGGTTTAATCACAATTGTAATTTGATTGCTGGCAATCTAAACAAGGTGTGCTTCTGTTATTTTGATAAAGGGATCTTCATATGTTCATATGTGTTCTTCTGTTTTTTTGATAAAGTGATCTTCATATGACGGCTAGTCCGCATGGAATCTGCTGAAAATGGCCATCCAAAGCTGACCGCCGCCAAGGAGGAGACAGACTCTAGAGGTCCAGTAAGGACTCCTAGCATCTGTCTCCTCCTTGGCGGTGGCCATTTTTGGATGGCCGTTTTCTGAATCTGCAGCCCCCAAGCCACCGTGAGTCAGCCCTTTTTCACCCCCTGCATACTGGCACCGGGTGCACGTGCACCTCTAGCCCCCCCCCTAGTTGCGGCCCTGATATGGGTAATCCACTACATGTTTGTGATTTCAGTGTGGCTCCTTTCGCTTGTGCATGTGAATATTTTCTCTGTTCAGTGCTGTGCATATAAATAATATGGCAGAATAGTGATAATGTTGTCTTTGGTGGTGCCCCAAACTAGTGGATATCAGTGGGGTAATGCATAATTAGGTAGGGGTATGGGCTGCACTTGCCACAGGAAAAGGAGAACAGAATAGGGTTCATGTGAGTCTCATATATAATTGGGCAAAAGGGAGAGGAAACTCTGAGAACTGGGATTTGTTTGTGAGGGGTCACGGAGCGTAAACAGACAAGATTGGTACACATAGGTCAGAAGATGTGTAATTCTTAATGAGATACATACACAGCCTCTTTGTTCTTTCACTGCACTGAATTGTTTAATTACAATGGGGCTGACACAGAGTGCAACGCAAGTTGGCAGTAATAGCTCTATCATTGCGTGTTTGGAACAAAATACAGATATTCACCCACATGCTGATGTACTGTAAGCATCATTGCCACCAGACTGCCACAGTCCAAACGCTTGGCTTCCTAGCCGTCATTATTTTCGGTGCACAATTGCACCAGTGTATTTACAGATGTATTTACACTTAGGAACGACTCTGCATAGCCCGTAATTCCATGGACATGCTCCTAATAAACTATGGGCCTGATTCAAACCCACTCGCAAGCCGCTGTCCGCTCGCAAGTGGGTCGATGTTGTGCACTGCGCATGTGCACGACGGCGGGAGCTCCGTCGTGCGCATGCGCCAGACGCGACGAGCGAAGGAAAGTCCTTCGCTCGTTGTGTCTGATCAAAGGGGGCGTGCTGTCGATGTTGATTGACAGCACGCCCCCTTTGGTGGGCGTGCCGGGGGCGTGCCTCCCTGACGGGGGCGTTCCCAAGGGAACGCCTACCGTCAGAAGCCGGCCCACTGACATCACTAGTGATGTCAGTGGGAGTGATTTTGGCTCTGATAGAGCGAAAATCACTCCGGGTCTTGCGGTTGAAAACCTCAACCGCAGGCTCCGGCTCGCAGTTTCGATGGTCGCGATGGTCACGACCATCGCGGCCATCAAACTGCACGCTCGTATAGGCTGTGGATGGTGACCCACAGCTATACGAGCTTCCAGGAGGACGCTCCAGAATTATGGAGGGCGGCCCTCATTCAGAGCGTGCGCTCTGCTCAGAGCGTACGGCTCTGAATGAGGGCCTATATCTACTATATCTAATTGTAACTCATAGAGGAAACAATTCCCCTGTAAAATGTTCTGTCCTAGGTCCAGGGAATATTTTAAATGTCAATACCCTGGAGCCACAACAAAATGGGGCACAGCATAAAATTTGACCTTTACATTAATTAAATACGTGGGGTATAGTACAATACTTTATAGCTTTGATTTGTGTGTTAGTTCTGCCTACTTTTTATATGTTCCCCCAAATATAATTTTACCATGTTGCTTTAGTCTTGACTAATCGTGTGCTAATCCCGCCTACTTTTATGTTAGCCACACCCATTGTTTTTGTTCCCACCCACATGGGGCCACTTTTAAAATAATTTCCAGGGCCATTTTAAATTCCCAATCCGCCCCTGCCTACCACTCACACCAATGTCACTGTGTGCCCTGCACTCTTACTGCTATGTAGCCTATCCTACTCACCCACCACTCACACAAATGTCACGGTGTGCCCTGTGCACAGACTGCTATGTAACCTATCCTACTCACCCACCACTCACACCAATGTCACTGTGTGCCCTGTGCTCAGACTGCTATGTAACCTCTCCTATTCACCCACCACTCACACCAATGTCACTGTGTGCCCTGTGCACAGACTGCTATGTAACCTCTCCTACTCACCCACCACTCACACCAATGTCACTGTGTGCCCTGTGCACTGACTGCTATGTAACCTATCCTACTCACCCACCACTCACACCAATGTCACTGTGTGCCCTGTGCACTGACTGCTATGTAACCTAGGCTGAGAGAGGCTGAGATGGTACTCAATTGTACCGATGGTTTTGCTCTTCTACTAAGTATTACGGATTTGTGCAATGTAAAGTGGGCGTCCTTATGTTGTGCTGAGTTTGCATTGCGATCGCAATGGATTAGCATAATATCGCAGTTGTACTGCGTGCATAAGCAATATTGCGTTCCGTAGTGAAACAGGTCCTGGGCTTGTGTGTGTGGGGTGGGTAATATTGTAAGGTGGGAACTGGTGTATGCATGGAGATTGATGCTCTCCCAGACCCAGAAATTGGTACAAGCCCTCAAAACAAAAAATATACTTCATGTTTGTGATCAGTTGGGATGTATATTAATGGACTGCCACAATTATTATCACACTGTTGTATGTGTATATGTGTGTGTGTATGTATGTATAGTATGTATGTATGATGTATGACTATGTATGTATGTATGAGTATTTATTTATTTATTTATTTATTTAACAGCCACGGGGAAGTGGCGTTACAAATAATTTGTCAACATATGCAAACCAGCAATATGTCGTCCAACGCTGAAGGTGGCGACAGTTTCTGAGCGCCTGGTAACACTATACCCGCAGCGCTAGAGGGCGTGACGTTCAGTGATGTTACGGCGACATCTAGTGGTGAATGTCCATAATGAAGGTTCGCCAGCTGAGTGTGAGTTCCCGCGAGATGCAGGCCGGCCGTGTGTAGGCCGTCACTGAGCCGGCTGCTGCTCCAGCTTGGGGGTCCCCGACTCTCCGCCGCACGTGTGGTGTTGAGAGGCGGCCGCCGGTACGATGAGCAGCCGGGTGTGTAAGAGCTGCGGCTGCACGGACATAGATGTCGACGCGGCCCGAGGAGATGCCGTGTGCACCGGCTGCGGCTCCGTGCTCGAGGACAACATCATCGTATCCGAGGTGCAGTTTGTGGAGAGCGGAGGTGGTGGCTCCTCTGCTGTGGGACAGTTCGTCTCGTCAGAGTGTGAGTGACATTTGTGCTTCTGTATACAGCTGGCAGGAGCTGGGCACCAGGGGATTGAGGCTGTGGGCACGGAGGGCAGGAGCTGGGGACACAGGAATTAGCAGACTCTGGGCAGGAGCTGGGGGTGCATGGGGCAGCAGACTGGACAGGAGTTGGTACATGGGGCAGGAGCTGGGGGGGATACAGGGTGCAGCTGGGGGTGCATGGGGCAGCAGACTGGACAGGAGTTGGTACATGGGGCAGGAGCTGGGGGGGATACAGGGTGCAGCAGGAGCTGGGGGTGCATGGGGCAGCAGACTGGACAGGAGTTGGTACATGGGGCAGGAGCTGGGGGGGATACAGGGTGCAGCAGGAGCTGGGGGTGCATGGGGCAGCAGACTGGACAGGAGTTGGTACATGGGGCAGGAGCTGGGGAGGATACAGGGTGCAGCTGGGGGTGCATGGGGCAGCAGACTGGACAGGAGTTGGTACATGGGGCAGGAGCTGGGGAGGATACAGGGTGCAGCTGGGGGTGCATGGGGCAGCAGACTGGACAGGAGTTGGTACATGGGGCAGGAGCTGGGGAGGATACAGGGTGCAGCTGGGGGTGCATGGGGCAGCAGACTGGACAGGAGTTGGTACATGGGGCAGGAGCTGGGGAGGATACAGGGTGCAGCAGGAGCTGGGGGGGGACAGGATTTAACAGACTCTGGACAGTATATGGGGCAGTAGACTGTGGGCTGGTGCTTGGGGTACAGGGAGCTGCAAACGGGGGCCAGGAGCTGTGCATGGAAGGCAGCTAAATTTGAGGCGGCGCTGAGTACGGGGGATAGAGGAGCAGGGCATGCATGGGAGGCTGCAGACTGTGGTCAGGACCTGGAAACTGGGGGCTGTGGATGGGGTAGCGGAAGGAGGTGGGCACAGGGTGCTGCAGGCAGAAGGTGGGCATGGGGAACTAAAGGCAGTTGGTGGACACGAGGGACTTGAAGACTCTGCAGGTACTAGGCAAAAAGAGCCGCAGACTGGGCAGCACCTGGGCACAGAGAAGCTGCAGATTGCGGGCAGGACCTGTGCACAGGGGAGCTGCATACTGCGGGCAGGACCTGTGCGCAGGGGAGCTGCATACTGCGGGCAGGATCTGTGCGCAGGGGAGCTGCATACTACGGCCAGGACCTGTGCGCTGGGGAGCTGCATACTGCGGGCAGGACCTGTGCGCAGGGGAGCTGCATACTGCGGGCAGGACCTGTGCGCAGGGGAGCTGCATACTGCGGGCAGGACCTGTGCGCAGGGGAGCTGCATACTGCGGGCAGGACCTGTGCGCAGGGGAGCTGCATACTGCGGGCAGGACCTGTGCGCAGGGGAGCTGCATACTGCGGGCAGGACCTGTGCGCAGGGGAGCTGCATACTGCGGGCAGGACCTGTGCGCAGGGGAGCTGCATACTGCGGGCAGGACCTGTGCGCAGGGGAGCTGCATACTGCGGGCAGGACCTGTGCGCAGGGGAGCTGCATACTGCGGGCAGGACCTGTGCGCAGGGGAGCTGCATACTGCGGGCAGGACCTGTGCGCAGGGGAGCTGCATACTGCGGGCAGGACCTGTGCGCAGGGGAGCTGCATACTGCGGGCAGGACCTGTGCGCAGGGGAGCTGCATACTGCGGGCAGGACCTGTGCGCAGGGGAGCTGCATACTGCGGGCAGGACCTACGCAAATAGAGCTGCAGCACCTGGGCACAGGGGGCTGCAGACTGCGGGAAGGATATGTGCACAGGAGAGTTGCAGACTGCGGGCATGAGCTTGGCATGGGGGCTGCAGATTGTGGGCAGGAGTTGGGCACAAAAAGCTGAAGACTGGGCAGGACCTGGGCACATGGGGCAGCAGACTGCGGGAAGGACTTGGGCACAGGGGGGTTGCAGACTGGGTAGAACCTGGACACGGTGGGGGAGGGAGGCGCTGCAGGCAGCATCCTGTAGATTGGCACATTGGATTGCGGACTGTGTGCTGTAGCAGGTGGCAGCTTGTAGGGTGTTTTATGGTCAGAGCTGGGTTATGTTGATTTGTGAACAATGTGTGTAGGAGCCGAGTGGTGTGGACTGGGCATACATTCTATGGGCAGGAAATGGGCACAGGTGGCTGTGGGCATTGGGCACAAGATGGAATTTAAGTGTCATTGTATGCTCTCAGTGTGCAAGGGTCAGTGTCACGAAATAAAATTGTAATTGATTCTGTTAGCGATACGATAAATATCTTACTAGCTACTGGTCGTACAGTGAAAAGTTACTTAATGCAACAACATAGAGTTGCGCTACTGATGCTGATATTGCTCATTTGCCTTGTTTTTTTCAAGGTTTTATTAAATTCCTAGGCTGGGTACACACCTGAACGATATCGGCCCAAGTTGGCTAAATTGGAACGAAAAATTGGGCATATCGTGCAGTATGTATGCCCGATTTGCGCACTCCCACGGTCCCATGCAATATTCTGTGATTGGCCGTGCTGCACAGTCAATCACACGATAGTAATTGTTCCCTCGTTCATTGAATCTTTTAAGTAAAGTGTGTACCGGCAATCATGCGATGTCCAGGGTGAAGGCAAATCGCTTTGAACATTGACATGATTGCTGGTCGTTTGGGTGTGTACCCACCCTTAGAGGTTAATTTACTAAAGTGAGAGTTTTTAGAAGTGAGTTTTAGAAAAGATGTTGCCCATAGCAACCAATCACATTCTAGCTATTATGTTCTAGAAGGTGCTAGTTAAATGTTAAGTAGAATCTGATTGGTTGCTATGGGCAACATCTCTTCTAAAGTTCACTTCTAAAAACTCTCACTGTAGTAAATTTATCCCATAGACTTAGGATGAGATTTACTAAAAATTACTTTTCTACTGCTAACTGCTGGGTTTACTGTTCAGTGGTTTGAAGGGTGATTCTCACCGGCTATCTCCATGAGGAGGAGCAATACACTTATTAAAAGTTCAGCACAATCATTATTTATTGATTGAAGGTCAAAAATCATTCATTATTACCTTATGAAGTCAATATTATTATTTTAGGGGCACAAAATCAATTCTAATCTTCTTCAGAGCAATATTGTTTAATAAAAAATATGGGCAATATGAATTAAATGATAATAGGGGCAATAAAATGTATTTGACAACAGTTATTTGATGATGTGGGCACTATTTACAGAGTCATAAAATAATTGTTGCTAACATTATAAATACATTTTGAATACCCCCATTAATTATCCGTTATTTCCCCTAAGGCTGGGTTCAGACCTGGGCGTTTTGGCCGCAGAACTAGGGATCTGCAGCTAATACACACTTTCCAATCTGCCGCTTGATATGTCTGCGCTGACATCTTAACATGGTGGGCATTTAAATTTGCCTGCCCAGTTGAGATGTCAGTGTTCGGCGGTCCCTGCAGCAAGTGTACGGGTGGTCGTTTGTCGCCTGTACACACAGCCAGACGTGCCGATATATATCTGCAAGGTATATCCGCATTGATAGTACTGCAGGGCCAATGTGATATGTCTGTGAATGACGTCGTTCAGACCTATCTCTGCCCTGCAGCACTGCCGATATCTATTGTCCACACAAACAGATGCACTAGGTGATATGTCGTTCGTCTGCTGATTGAACGACATATCGCATAGGGTGTAACCAGCATTAGTTTCATTATTAAATAAATTTACTATCAAAATTATACATTTACTTTTGCCTCTATAAAATGCCAAAATAATATTGCCCCCATGAGATAATTTTTAATTTTTGTCTACGTAATAAATAATGCGTAGTATAGCGCCACCTCGTGCTGCAGGTTCTCTCGCCTGACACGACCAATTCTTGTTTCTGGCAGTTTAGCAAACCGCAGATTGGTACATTTTATACTTTCTATTACACTTACAAAAAAACCCCCAAAACAATAAAATAACAAAACAAATATCTGACCAGCGTTTTGGAAGGTGGTTTTAGTAAATCTGGTTTTAGAACCATCGGGGTAAAAAATTGCAAGAGAGAAAACCCTTCTACAAAACTGCTATTTAGTAAGTCTCCCCCAAGTGTTTTGTCGCTGCTCTAAAAACATGATGTGAAAAGCATTTGTACAGCATAACCCATAATATCATTTTCCACATTGTTTGTCAAATTGATGTAACTTTTTATTAAAAGGGTAGTTAGGGCTCGGCATGTAAACAGGTCTGTAGTCGAATCCATTCTTTGTAGTGTTACCGTACCCACTGCCGTCTTTGTTTGCGTTGTGTTTAAAGGGGCTTTTTTTTTTTTTGCGTTTCCCACTACAAATGATGCATTGTAAATGTCTACATTGATTTTTTTAATAGTAAAACCCCAGGGGTTATGTGGCCTAACATTTTTGATTCTGTAGTCAGTTTCTTTTAGTCCTTGACAAACCCAGCCATAACAAAAATAGGCGCCGTGTTGGGCTTAAAAACGTTCACAAAAATTTCAGGAGTTTGAAGCAAACTTACATTTAATTTGACATTTATGCAGCAGGATACAGTTATATGTTAAAGCAGTGGCTATGAAACTGGGTACCATGGGGCATTTGCAGAGGTGCCATGGGTTGGTGGTCCAGGACCGAATGAAAAGATTTATGGTCAATGTGATAGGCAAAACTAGTGCTGGTGGCTGCCAATCATAAAATATATGGACAAACGGAAGCACAACCAACCAACCAACCAACAACCTGTACATCAACACATAACTGAATATTAAGCTGTATACATACACAACGAATTAGTAAATGAACAATCTTTTTCAAGGGATAAATGAACAAAAATCGTTTACTAAAATCTTTCATTTACTAAATGTAATGAACAATTTTTTTTGAATTACAAAGATTTTTACATATTTCCTTACTGAAAATCGTTCAGTTGGTCAGTCTGACTGAACTACAAACGTGAACGTGCGTGAATGATAATCGTTCATCGTTTTAACTCAGAAAGTGAACGCTTTTTTCAACGATTGAATGGTAAACGATATAGTTATCGATAATCGTTCAAAAAATCATTGTGTGTGTATGCACCTTAGGGATAACAGTACAGATGGCTGCTGAGTGAATGTTTCGACACATTGACTAGAATATTTTAAATGTTAGAATGATTCGAGTCGCTAAAAGTTTGGTGTGTCGAGACATGACAATCAGGGTCTCATTCAGACCCGCTTGCGAGCACTCGCAAGCGGGTCGATGTTTCCCAAATGCGCATGCGCACGATGGAGGCGCCTCTGTCGTGCGCATGCGCGAGACCCGAATAACGATGGGGTAGCCGTTGTTATGAGTCTCGCACCAAAGGGGGCGTGCTGTCGATGGTGATTGACAGCACGCCCCCTTTGGTGGGCGTGCCAGGGGCGTGGCTGCCCAGATGGAGGCGTTCCCATGGGAACGCCTACCGTCTGGGTCCGGACCCACTGACATCACTAGTGATGTCAGTGGGAGTGATTTTGGCTCTGATAGAGCCAAAATCACTCCAGGGCTTGCGGCAGACGAGACCCTACCGCAAGGGTCTCGTCGCAAGCCCGATGGTCTTGACCATCGCGACCATCATCATGGATGCTCGCATAAGCTGTTTGTGGTAACCCACAGCTATGCGAGCGTCCACGAGGCCACCTCGCTATAAAAAAAAACACACCCTGATTCAGAGCGGGCGCTCTTTTAGAGCGTCCAGCTCTGAATCAGGCCCCCAGTCAGCAGCCTCTCTGTCAGTCTCCCCCAGAGGAACATGCTGGTGCTGCGATGCTGAGCTGCTCAAAGTCAAACACAAAACTGCTGTAACACTAACTCAGGGACGAGCAGTGAGTGACGTGTGAGTGGTGTGTTGCTTTGCTCTTACTTACAGCAGGTACCTCCACTCTGAGCTTGTTGCTCCTCGGCTGCCTGGGCTCCCAGCTCCACTGCCCTTTAGGCACTGGCCAGTGGCCAGCACGCCTGAGCCTCCCCCGATCACTGGTGACTCCCGGACAGTGGGGACACAGCACCCTGACCCGTTGTCACCTAAGTCTGGCACCTTGCTGGGGTGAGTGGGTGGGCTGCTGCTGGGACATGGTGAGTGCTCTCTCACCTCCTGAGGGTGTGCGCACTGAAGTGATGGGTGACATACAGTTAGTGCCCGAGTATGGGCACTGCCGGCATTCTCTCTCTGCAATGCAGTCCAAAAAAACTGTGTGCCAGGACACTGTCTCGAGCCACTCCACTGAGCTAAGTCACGTGACTCCACTCAGTTCAGTGTCTTGCTTTGCCCTTCTCTAAATGACAGGAAAGCACTATCTACTTAAATTAATAATTTTTAGTAAATTTCTCAATAAGTAACTTTTGGCCTAGGGGGTGCCATAAAATACATGCTAGTACTATAGGGCAGTGCTTCCCAAACTCATACTTGAGCACTAACAGTGCATGGTTTCCAGGTTTCCTAGTTGGTGCACAGGTGTATTCGTTACTGGCTGACCCATTTGAAAAGATCCATAGGTGCTGCTAATTATTTCACTTGTGATTCTGTGAGGAGATCTGGAAAACATGCACTGTCGGTGCTCCCTGAGGAATGAGTTTGGGAAACACTGCTCTAGGGCACCGTGCTTCAGGAAAGTTTGGGGACCGCTGTGTTTATAGTGTTGTGGAGATACAGAGCAGTAGAATGTATTTGGTGTATGTAACGTTCAGGATCCTGAGAAAATGGGAATGATTCTGTAGTTAGGTGCCAGCAGTAATTTTAGGTTCATTGGTCTCCTGATCCCTGAGATGGTATGCGTTCAGCATTCTGGTGGTCGGGATGCCGACGCTTACATTGCCAGTGTCAGTATCCCGACTGTCGGGATGCCGAAGATAAGTAGCTGGGTTGGGCGGAGGGTTAGGTTTAGGAATTAGGGTTGGGCACTAGGGGGAGGGTTAGGTTTAGGATGCAGGGAGGGGGAGGTTAGGTTCAGGCACTAAGGAGAGAGGTTAGGGTTAGGCACCAAAGGGGGAGGGTTAGCATACCGACCTACAAGTGTTGGTATGTTAACCCTGTCGGGATCCCGGCATCGGGATTCTGACCACCAGGATCTCGACTGTCTGTATTTTCATACAGATTCCCCTGAGATGTCTGGCCCTGAACGTCTTTGAATACTGTACAGCGTGAAGTAATTCATTGCATTATCAGTCTGTTACTAACTCACGATTGTTGGGCACTTCCTAATTACTATTTAAAGCTTTTGTATCGGCCAGTGTAAATAGCTTATTTAAAAGTATTTAAACCCACTATTTAGGCAGCACGTTTGGTGTAGTGGTTAGCATCACTCACCGCTGAGGTCATGAGTTTCAATTTCTGACCAAGACTCTATCTGTGTGGGGTTTGTACTGTCTTCTCATGTTTGTGTGGTTTCCTTCAGATCTTCCGTTTTTTCCAACTCTTCATAAACATCCTGGTAGGTTAATTGGCTACTGACCAGAAAAACTAAATAAAAAAAAATAACCTTAGTGTGTATATGAGGTAGGAAATATAGATTTAAGACTGATGTGAATGACTAAATATTCTCTGCAAACTGTGAAACACTTATTCAAGTGCTAGTAAAGAAATAGCAATGTGACGCCTTCTCAGGGGCCACTGTAATCCAGTTCAACCGGCAGAAAACCACACCAGGCACATTAAAAATGATAAACTATAATATTAAAACTGCAAAAAATAAAACAATGTTCCAAAATATACATAAAACAATCATAATTACAAATATGACTACACTTACAGTGGCGCTTAAAAGTTTGTGAACCCTTCAGAATTTTCTATTTTTCTGCTGAAAATTGACCTAAAACTACCTTTCACACAAGTCCTAAAAGTAGATAAGGAGAAGTAAATCAAACAAATGAGAGAAAAATTAGACCTCATTTTTTTGGCGGAACATGGACCAATATTACATATGTGAGTGGCAAAAGTATGTAAACCTTTAAGGTGCATACACACGTAACGATTTTTTGAACGATTTAACTATAACGACGTCGTTATCGTTTAATCGTTGAAAAAATCATTCAGTTTCTGAGTTATAACGATGAACGATTATCGTTCATGCGCGTTCCCGTTTGTAGTTAATTTCTGACTGACCAACTGAACGATTTTCATTAAAGGAAGGGACATTTTTCGTTCATTGTTGAAAAAATCTTTCAAAAAATTATTCGTTACACTTCAAGAAATCGTCAAAGGAAAAATCGTTCACTAACAAAATCGTTACGTGTGTATGCAGCTTTCGGCTTAGCAGATATTACGAAGGTGATATTAGTCAGGTATTTTCAATCTGTGGGATTATAATCTGGTGTGAGTGGACAACCTGTCTCTTTAAAAGAACAGGCAACTATCAAAGTCTGATGCTCACAACACATGTTTGTGGAAGTGTATCATGCCACGAACAAAGGAGATTTCTGAGGACCTCGGAAGAAGAGTTGTTGATGCTCATCAGGCTGGAAAAGGTTACAAAACCATCTCTGAAGAGTTTGGACTCCACCAATCAAAAGTCAGAAAGATTGTGTACAAATGGAATAAATTCCTAACCATTATTACCCTCCCTAGAGTGGTCGACCAACTAAGATCATGCCAAGAGCAAGGCGTTTAATAGTTCGCAAGCTCACAAAGGAACCTAAGGTAACCTCTAAGCTATTGAAGGCCTTTCTCACATTAGCTAATGTTAATGTTCATGAGTCCACCATCAGGAGGACACTGAACAACAATGTTGTGCATGGCAGGATTGCAAGGGGAAAGCCACTGCTCTCCTAAAAGAACATTGCTGCCCATCTGCAGATTGCTAAATATCACCTGGACAAGCAAAAACACTATTGGAACAATGAAGTCCAAAATAGAGCTTTTTTGATTAAATGAGACGCGTTCTGTTTGGAGAAAGGAGAATACTGCATTCCAGCATAAAAACCTCATACCATCTGTGATACACTGTGGTGGTGGTGGTGGTATCATGGTTTGGGCCTGTTTTGCTGCATCTGGCCCAGGAGGACTTGTGATCACTGATGGGACAATGAATTCTGAATTATACCAGTATATTCTAAAGGAAAATGTTAGGACATCTATCCGTGAGCTGCATCTCTGAATTCAGGGAGGGCGCAGCGCCCTGCTAAAACAGCCTAGCAGGAACCCGGATGTGGATTGAAAGATCTATAGTAAATAGGTAGACAATGTATAGATAGACAGGCAATAGGTTGACTTATAAAAGGCCGACATGTAAGGTCGACAGGGTCAAAAGGTCGACATGTATATGGTCGACACGAAAATGGTCGACACTCTTCACCCTAACCGTCCCTCCTGGTGCCTAACCCTTACCTTCGGGGTAGGTGCCTGACCCTAACTGTCCCTTCTAATGCCTAACCGTTGGGATAAGTGTCTAACCCTAAAAAAAATCATGTGTCGACAATATTAGGCAGGTAGTTTTAATGTTATGGCTGATCGGTGTATATACAGTATATCTTGATCTCCCACATAGCATAAATCGGTTTGAAAAAGTATCCAAATTAGAGTGACTGAGAACACCGCTGATAATGGTAGGAAGTAACAGTTTATGTATATCCAAAGGTAAGTAATCTGGAACAAAAAGTCTCTTAGAGTATACCTGCAACACTACTGAACTTACTCGATCGTATTAGCAGGACCATTCCCTCAGCAAAAAGATATGTACCGCGTTTTGGATGATCTCTGAATGTTAGGTAGCCATCTAAGGTCTGTTTTTTTAGTTGCACGCAATTCTGTCCGTGTACACATCTCATGATTTTTAACAAATTGCACATATGTCACGGCTTGCATATACAACTAAGGATATCTACGGAAGATTCCGAGTCATAAGGATCTCTGTTGCATCTCTGCAATTAGTGCTGATGGTGATGGCTGTTGAGCGTATGTATGTATGTATGTATGTATGTGTGTGTGTGTGTGTGTGTGTGTGTGATATATATATATATATATATATATATATATATATGTGTGTGTAATATATATATTGTATATGCATACAGTGGGGCAAAAAAGTATTTGGACAGCTACCGATTGTGCACGTTGTTGCACTTTAAAAGATGAGAGAGGTCTGTAATTTCCATCATAGGTACACTTCAAGTGTGAGAGAGAATCAGAACAAAAAATTCCGGAAATCACATTGTATGATTTTTAAACAATTTATTTGTATATTCTTACGGGAAAAAAAATATTTGGACAATCAAAAAGTTAAACTCAATACTTTGTAAAGTAACCTCGGTTGGCAATTACAGAGGTCAAACATTTCCTGTAGTTCTTGACCAGGTTTGCACACACTGCAGCAGGTATTTTGGCCCACTCTTCAATGCAGATCTTCTCTAGATGTGGCATGTTTTGGGGCTGTCACCGGGCAACATGGGCTTTAAACTCCCACCACAGATTTTCTATTGGGTTGAGGTCTGGAGACTGGCTAGGCCAATCCAGGACCTTGAAATGCTTATTATGGAGCCACTCCTTAGTTGCCCGGGCGGTGTGTTTGGGGTCATTGTCATGCTGGAAGATCCAGCCACGTTTCATCTTCAATGCTCTTACTGAGGGAAGGAGGTTTTTCCCCAAAATGTCACGATACATGTCCCCATTCATCCTCTCTGTAATACGGATCAGTCGTCCTGTCACCTTTGCAGAAAAGCATCCCCAAAGCATGGTTTCCACCCCCATGCTTCACAGTGGGTATGGTGTTTTAGGGATGACACTCATCATTCTTCTCCCTCCAAACACGGCGTGTGGAGTTTATACCAAAAAGTTCTATTTTGGTCTCATCTGACCACATGACATTCTCCCAATCCTCCTCTGGATTATCCCGATGGTCACGGGCAAACTTTAGACGGACCTGGACATGTGCTGGCTTAAGCAGGGGGACCTTTGGGGCGCTGCAGGATTTGAATCCATGATGACGTAGTGTTACAATGGTTACCTTTGTGACTGTGGTCCCAGCTGTCTTGAGGTCATTGACCAGGTCCCCCCGTGTAGTTCTGGGCTGATCCCTCACCGTTCTCAAGATCATTGATACCCCACGAGGTGAGATCTTGCATGGAGCCCCTGGTCGAGGGAGATTGTCAGTGATCTTGTATTTCTTCCATTTTTTAATAATTGCGCCAACAGTTGATCTCTTCTCACCAAGCTGCTTGCCTATTGTCGAGTAGCTCATCCCAGCCTTGTGCAGGTCTACAATTTTGTCCCTGGTGTCCTTAGTTCTCTCGTCTTGGCCATGGTGGAGAGGTTGCAGTCTGACTGTTTGAAGGTGTGGACAGGTGTCTTTTATACAGTTAACCAGTACAGGTGCCATTAATACAGGTAAAGAGTGGAGGATAGATGAGCTTCCTAAAGAAGAAGTAACAGGTCTGTGAAAGCCAGAATTCTTGCTGGTTGGTAGGTGTCCAAATATTTATTTTCCGCAAGAATATACAAATAAATTGTTTAAAAATCATACAATGTGATTTCCGGAATTTTTTGTTCTGATTCTGTCTCTCACAGTTAAAGTGTACCTATGATGGAAATTACAGACCTCTCTCATCTTTTAAAGTGCAACAACTTGCACAATCGGTGGCTTTCCAAATACTTTTTTGCCCCACTGTATGTGTTTAAATATAATATAGTACAGTTGTATAGAGGCAGCCGTCCCTGAATACAGGCGGAAATTCACATTTATTTCCAAATGTGTAAAGCTGCTGGAATTGCGAGCGCTTTACATGCAATCCGAATTAGGCTCCTAATGTGCAAATAATGTTCCTTCCACGTTGTTAAACGCCAGAAGGTGATAATCTCATTGGGACCATTTCAATAGTAAATGTACCTTACGTTCTTATTTCATATATGAGATATGTGAATATTCTCTGTATAGTGCTATGTAATGTGTGTACAATATAAATAATGTTGCAACTATGCACCTGCACATAAAAATGTTTTCAGTCTTGCTGATGGTGCTTTCATTATTACAGAGGTGCAGATAAGGAACATTAATTACTCACTATAGTGGACATGGGAAGTATGTGGACCTTTCACTTCTACCCCTTTAAAACGTTTTGGTATATTTTAGATGAAAGTGATCTCTAAGACGTCACATGCATTTGGGCAAAAGCACCCGGTGTCTGCGGGGCACAAACCTTCTGGAAAGAATTGGTTTGCCCTGCAGAGTATGAGTTACAGATCTGTCCTCATACACCTATCCATGCATGGAGCGACTCCACCAAAGGCATAGTAGCAATTACCAGATATTTTACGTTCTAGAAAATGACAGCGCTCGAATAAGACAGGACTCTGGTGTTTCCAACAAGCTCGTAAAAACAAAAAACACCTTTGATATAAAAACACATATGGTAACAATCTATACTTATAATAAAATTGTAATGGTTGTGTCTGTACATATAAATGTTTTTGGAGAAATGTACTCCTTGGGACTGTGTATGAACTATGGAGAAATTTTTTGTTTTTGTTTCAGAATTTTTGTCTGTTCGTTCTGGCATTGCGCAAAAACTACGGGATGAATTAGGATTGTGTTTTTAATATTGTATAGTTTAGTCACCTAGAAAGAAGCAGAGGTATGTATTATCTCAATGTGACATCAGGGAGAGGAGCAATAAAGGAAAAACCAGGCGCTTGACACTTTGCGCGTGCAGGCTCCTCTAGCCAAAAATTATTCTATGTATATAAATATAATTTTTGGGGGACAAATATACTTTTAGGGGACTGTTTTTGAACTATGGAGACCAAACTTTTTTTTTTTTAATTGGAATTTCACAGGCTCCTCAAGTCCAAAATGACCATATGTTATATATAAATTACAGTATATTCACACTCCGAACGCAAACAGTTATATATGTATGCATACAGTAATACACACACATATATGTATATGTGTGTGTATATATCTATATATATATATATATATATATATATATCTCCCATTAAGGCTGCTTAGACATGATCTGAAAATTTGCAAACCGGGCCACCTGCTGGGGGGAAGGGCAACAAAATGGTACACTAACGCAGGTGGAAGAGGGGATAGCACACAGGAAGTTGGTTTGGGAGGTGCAGAGTGCGAGACGACTGTAGGCATGTGGGAGCTTAAGGCTGCCGCCCCCCAGGTTAAGGTCCCGCAAAATAAAATATTTAAAAAAAATGGTGGGTGTCTGTTTTATTTTAATATTTCTTTTGCAGGGGTACTATAGGTACCAGCAGGCCCTTAGTGCCCCGCCTGCTGGTACTTGTGGTTCTCTAAGTGCCTGCTGTGACCTGTAGTACTACTGCAATAGACAATATTTATATATTCATACACAGCACAAATCAACCCAGCACCCACCGCCCAGGGGTGCTGGGGATAGCCCCGTGCTATCAGCCTGGGGTGCCCTGGAGAGGGGGGACCCCTTTATTGGAGGGGTCCCCAACTCCCCAGGGATCCCCGGCCTGGGCTGACTAACGGTCAGGGGTGAAGCTGTGGGGCCCGGTGGAAGGGCTCCCCTGGCTGTGGCATCACCCCCCCCCCCTGCTAGAAGGAGGTCCGGTGCTGTTTCTGGTAAATACGGGGGGGCCTCTATGGATTTTTTCCCCCCTGTATTTCCAGAACCAGGACCACCTCAGAGCCCTGTGCTGGTTGTGCTAAATACGGAGGACCCCTGCGTCATTTGTCCCCCGTATTTTGGCAACCAGGACAGGTTCTGAAAAGCCCAGTGCTGGTTGTGCTTCATATGGTGGACCCCTATGTCGTTTGTCCCCTGTATTTAGCACAACCAGTACTGGGGCTCCAAAGCCCGGTGCTGGTTGTTTTCTGGGGGGCGGGGCCACAAATTTATTTTTTTAATTAAACACAGAAGCAGGTATCATGAGTACCAGATCCGAGCCTGCTAAATCCCGCTACTGTCCCCGGGTTCTGGCCGCCGCTAGCTCCCGCTACCCCCCCGTGCCTTTCCGCAGGCTCCTACTGCAGCTAAAACCAGCTTCTTTTCCCTGAGCCCACCACCGCTAAAGCCCGCAAACGACGGCCATATTTGTGCACCCAAGTGAAGCCACAGTTATTACACCTGCTGGAGGCTCCTGCAGCTGCACAACAAGTTGAAAAGGCCTATCTCTACAATGGCGCGTTCTTGAGGTAATAGTTTAAAAACTGTAACTTTCTAATTTACCTGAACCCCAAAAGCACGTACCCTGGCACAATAGCTACCTAATAAAACAAACCCCAAGTCTAAATTCCACCCCTACCCTGAGTGTTGCCTTCCCAAAAAAACCCCATAGACTACAGCAGACAAGTGGTCCTAACTGAGCGTGTCAGAAAAAGTGACAGTTGGAGCTTTAGATTACTCCCAAATCCTCATTAAAAAAAAAAGTTTTTGTCCTGAAATTTGGCATGCAGCACTCAGTGACAGTTCTACCCGGCCATGCCAAATTTCAGATCCGTACCTCTAACAGCTTTTGAGGTGTAGCCCCTTAAACACCATGCCCCCCTCCTCCGGAATTCTCTATGGAGAAATCCGTTTTTTTTTTAGATGTGCCCTTTATAATATGTGTGTTTGTATGTGTGTATCTCAAGATCTATTTCGCAGCAAAATCCAACTATATATTAAGCACTAATCAGGCAGCTTATCTTGACTCCTGAAGTTGCTGTATACATGTCAATCCAGTAGATGACGCACCAAGACAAATGCTACATATCATAAAGTCGCTGCTCATGTTACTTGCAACCTTTCAGTGTTACTGTAGGTTACGCTGCAAATATTGTTTACAAAGACATTTTTTTGATCAATGTCTACAATATAAAATAATCATCAAAATATTAGATGCCACTACTGTCTTTGTAAAATTAGTTCCACTGAGTAATAACCCATCCATGCGAGCAAAGCTACTGGTAAATGCTAGTATAGAATAAAATAAAAAATTACAATTAAAATAAAAAATTAGGGATTACATTTTGGCTTGAGGAGCCTGCACTCGCCAAGTGTCTGGTTTTCCCTTTATTGCTCCTCTCCCTGATGTCACATTGCGAGAATGCATACCTCAGTTTCTAGGTGATTAAGCTATACAATATTGAAAACGTTATTCAAATTCATCCCGTAGTTTTTGCGTGATGCTGGAACGAACAGACAAATTTTTTTAAAAAACATGTTTTTGTCTCAGCTGTCATTTCTCAAATTATATAATTTCTAAACCACACACATGACTGCTGGATTATACAGCTAATATATTGAGCCTAAGATAGTGTTCATTCTAGGTCCAGCGCCGGGCAAGGCTCCAGACCGTAGAAAGAGCGAGCCCGAAATAAGGGGACCTGTCTTTAATACGCTCCCTCTTTTCATCACTCTTGAGGGCGTGCCCGGCACTTACGGATATATCGGGCTGCTAAAACAGCCTAGCGGGAACGCTATAAGAGGTAGTCCAAGTTGGTGTGTGACACAACTGTTCCCTGATTTTCCTTTTCTTCCCCAGTCATTTAACATCTTGTTTGCATTGTAGCCGCATACAAAGTTGTCTATAGTGTACTAGGCACGTAGGAATGGTGTCACAATGGGATTGGTTAGTGTTCACGCCAAACTGGGAGCAGAGCAGGGATGCTCCTGAAAAGGTGGTGTGGCCAACTGGGGAACCGGGGCGTTTCCTTGTTATTTAAAAGTTGCAAAATGCTCCCTGCCCTTATAGCGGCATTTCCCTAAAGCAGCATGTCCGGTGCCGTCCCCACCCACAGGGACGGCACTTAAGGGTAGATTTGCTATGTTGGTTTTTCAAAGCTGTTGATGGATTTCAAACGGCAACTGTGATTAGTGCTAAACAAGCCTAATTAAGCCATAATTACTAGTGATATTTAAAATCCATGTGTCAAAACCGCCAGACAGTAAACCGCCAATTGAAAATACTTATTGCACAACACACTTTTTGTTTTGCATACCTGACCATTACACCAACAGGGACTGTAATGACATTGTATTCAAATGCATATACTTTAATATGGAGTTGGTCCCCCTTTTGCAGCTTGTAACAGTTTCCATTTTTCTTGGAAGGCTGTCCCACAAGATTTCTACTTCAGGGTCCATAGGGTATCCACAGGATACCTTGGGGTATAGGTGTGACGTCAGTCGCTGGGCACCATAGAGTTAAGCTTTCCAGCCTCCCAGGATGCACTAGGGTCCCCCTCCTATACCCCGCCCCCGAGCCAAGGCACCCCAGTTTAGTTTGGTGCCCGGCCGGCGTCGGGTGCACCTGTCGGAGTAGGGGCTAGAAGAGTCCCTGAAGCATTCTTCAGTGCAGCTGTGGCTGCACGTCTGGATGTACAGCATGGACAGTCAGTCCTGACGTCCATGCTGTCTTCCCTACACCCCCGCCGGTACCAGAACGCCGGTACCGATCCGGGGATGCTGGTGAGCATCTGGGGTCACAGCTAGCGGTGACCCCAGATGTTCCGGACCATGGCCGGATCCAAGGGGGACAAAGGTAAGCAGCGGGGTCCCGCGGTGGGTCCCCGCTGGTCACATGGTCCTAAGTCCCCAGGCAGGGGGCTCCCTGGGGACTGGCTGCAGCGTGGAGCCAGGCGACCAACCTGCGCTTTCCACTACCCCCTGGGACAGCGGAACGCAGCAGCGCGGTAGCGCTGCGGCGTCCCAGGGGTTAAATGCATGCCAGGGGAGCGCGCCTTCCCTGTCTCACAGCCGGCGCCTCCCCCGCTGCACACAGCCCTCTCTGTATGCTGCCGACTTGTCCTGTGGCAGCGCTCCTCCCCCAGGCCAGCCTCCTCTCTGCTCCTCGGCGGCCATCTTCTCCAGAACGCATGGTGAACGCTGCTGGAAGCGCTGGACGGAAGCATCGTGGTCTGGGTCCCCCCGCATACCTCTCCTCCGCTGTGGTCAGGTCTGTGTATGCAGCGCTGTGTCCTACCAGGCCCTGTGTCTGTGTAGTTGAGTGATCAGCGCTGTTAGTGCAGGAATTGATTTTCTTTGCATTGTATGTGACTGTGCTAGCGCTGCTGCCTGTAACTTTTCTCTAAACTGTCAGCTTTATTACTGTCCCTGTTCTTTCTGCTAAGCCCTTGCGGTGCGGTGCTGCAGGGTGGTCTCTCGCCTATTTAAGTTATAATTGGTGAGAGAGGTCACATACGTGGTGCCATCATGTCCGAAAGTGATTTTTCCCTCCGGCTACAGTGTACTACGTGTAAAGTACCGTTAGCGGAGGGGGAGGGTAGCGCGGAGGGCCTTTGCCGGCAGTGTTTGTCCATGGCGCGGCCTCTTACGGTTACAGCACCGGTACAGGAGCCGCCCTGGGCTTGTTTCGCTCAGGCGCTTACAGCCTTAGTGGGCCAGTTAGCTCCGCAGCCCGCATTTACACCGATGGGTTTATCCCAGCAGTCAGTGGTATCGTCACCCATGCAGGGTTTCCCACGACAATTGGTGGTACCCCACAGTCTCTCTATTTCCCCGCTCCCGGTTTCTCAGGAGCCAGCGTGGGTTAACTCCCTGACGAGTTCTGTACAGCACTTGTCGGATGTGTTGCAAGGGGAGTCTGTGATGCGGCCGCATAAACGGCCGGTGGCGTCTCTGTCGGCTCCTTATGAGGATGACGAGGGGACGTCTGATGATGGGGAGATTCTGGATCCTTACGATCAGGAACCTCTCCATACTAAGGACGCTGATGCTAAGTCCAAAGTATATATTCCTGGACTTATTCGGGCGGTCCGCACAGCCTTGGTGATTGAGGACGAAGTTCCCCCAGCGGCTAAATCTAAGTATGCCTTTTTCAAAGATGTGAAGGGCGATGCCACAGTCTTTCCTCTTTCGGGTCAGTTGGTGGACCATTTAGAGGAGGCGTGGAAACAGCCTGGCAAAAGATACCAGCTGCAGAAACGCCTGGCGGTGGCTTATCAATTCGCGGATAATTATTTTGCAAAGTGGGAATCCCCTCCACAGGTGGATTCTCACGTGACCCGTCTTGTCCGTAGTGCCACATTGCCGATGCCATCCATGTCCTCCCTTAAGGACGCTACGGACCGCAAGGTGGAAATCTGCCTGAAGTCCGCTTATTCCCTTGCAGGGGGGGGGGGCAGCACGGCCGGCTATGGCCATTTGCTCGGTTGCCAGAGCGATGGAGCGCTGGGCGGATTCATTAGAGGCTTCTTTTGATTCCGACTGTCCGGCCGAACAGGCGGAGTTGATTGGCAATCTCCGTGATTCGGCCACCTACATCAACGAGGCAGCCCTAGACATTAGTACTCTGGTGTCTAGGATTTCTTCAGCAGCGGTAGCTGCTCGTCGCACCTTGTGGTTGCGATCCTGGAAGGCGGACGCAGATTCCAAAAAGGGTCTGGAGGCGTTGCCGTTTACCGGAGAAGTTCTCTTCGGTCCGGATCTGGATAAGATTGTCGCCACGCTGGCGGCAGCCAAATCGGCTTGTCTCCCATCGGCCGCTGCTCCTTCTGGTTCTGGACCATCGTTCTTTCGGTCATCTAGGGCCCAGGGCAGGCCCAAACCACAGTCGTTTCCTCGACAGGCTGGTCCTAAGAAATCGGCCAAGCCCCGGAAGCAGGCATGGAGTATCAGACGTCCGGCCCCCAAGCCAGATGACAAGCCTGCGGCCTGACGGTCCGGGCCTCCCTTTGGGGGATCCCAGGGTGGGAGGCCGCCTGCTACAGTTCGCCCAGTGTTGGTCGACCACTACGACAGACACTTGGGTTCTGGAGGTGGTTTCCCACGGATACGCCCTCTCCTTCCGGCACAGACCCCCGGCTCGATTCTTCACCACGGGTCTGCCATCAGACCGGAACAAGGCTACGGAGCTGCGGAAAGTATTGCACACTATGCTCCAGGCTGGAGTTATAGTGCCTGTTCCATTCTCCCAGAGGGGCCAGGGTTTCTATTCAAATCTATTTTTGGTACAGAAACCCAATGGGTCATATCGTCCGATTCTCAACCTCAAAGCACTCAACAAGTCTTTGCGGGTCCCGAAGTTTCGGATGGAGACCCTACGGTCCATCATTCTGGCGCTGGAACCTGGGGACTACATGGTGTCATTGGACATACAGGACGCTTACCTGCATGTCCCTATTCTTTTGCGCCATCAACAGTTCCTCAGGTTTGCAATCCGCGGCGACCACTTCCAGTTTCGGGCGTTACCTTTTGGCCTGGTGACAGCACCACGTGTTTTCACCAAGGTGATGGCGGTCATGGCGGCTTCTCTGCGGCTGCAGGGAGTCCGCATGTTGCCGTATTTGGACGACCTGTTATTGGTGGCAGGATCTCCAGAGCTCCTGTTACGCCACTTGGACCTGACCATTGCACTGCTGCAACGGCACGGCTGGCTAATCAACTGGCAGAAGTCCACTCTAATCCCGTCTCGGAGGATTCTGCATCTTGGAGCCTTATTGGACTCGGGACAGCAAAGGATCTTCGTGACGGAGGACAAGATCTCTGCTTTACAGTCAAGGGTGCGCAGTTGTCTGCACAGCCGCCGGGTGTCCTTACACTCGGCGATGAGGTTACTGGGCTCCATGGTGTCTGTGTTCGACATGGTGGAATACGCCCAGTTTCACTCCAGACCTCTGCAGCACCTGATCCTGTCCAAGTGGAACGGGCTGCCTCAGTCTCTGAAGTCCCAGACGATTGTACTCACCCCGGAGGTTCGCCTGTCCCTTGCGTGGTGGTTACAGACGACCCACCTCAACAAGGGACGTCCGTTCTGGGTTCCAAATTGGGTCCTGTTGACAACGGACGCCAGTCTTCGGGGCTGGGGAGCAGTTTCGGGTCCACACTTGTTCCAGGGCAGGTGGACGCCGACAGAAGCGGAGCTTCCAATCAATATCTTGGAACTCCGTGCGGTCTTCAATGCTCTCCAGCAGGCACAGCGGTTTCTCCAGGGTCACCCGGTGCAGGTCCAGTCGGACAACGCTACCACCGTGGCCTACATAAACAGGCAAGGAGGAACTCGCAGTCGGGCGGCTCTCGTAGTGGTCTCTCGGATCCTGGTTTGGGCGGAGCGCAATCTTCCGGCCATATCAGCGGTCTTCATCCCGGAGTGCTAAATTGGGAGGCGGACTTTCTAAGTCGCCAGGACGTTCATCCGGGGGATGGTCCCTGCACCCGGACGTTTTTCAACTACTGGTGGACAGGTGGGGTCTTCCAGAAATCGACCTCATGGCGTCCCGGCACAACAACAAGTTGCCGGTGTACGGGTCTCGCACAAGAGACGAAGGGGCGTCTCTGGTGGATGCTCTGTCCGTCCGGTGGATGTTCCGGTTCGCATACCTGTTCCCTCCGGTCTCCCTTCTTCCACGGGTAATCCGGAAATTCAAACAGGAAGGAGGGACGCTCCTGTTGATAGCTCCCGCGTGGCCCAGACGGCACTGGTTCTCAGACCTTCAGGGTCTGTCCGTGGACAGTCCTCTGCGGTTGCCGCTACGACCGGACCTTCTGTCTCAGGGTCCTTGCCTTCACCCGGACCTGACTCTGCTGTCTTTGACGGCGTGGCTGTTGAGACGGCCATGCTGAGGTCCCGGGGGTTTTCCAGCTCTGTGGTGCGTACCATGTTACGAGCTCGGAAACCGTCTTCCGCGAGGATATACCATAGCGTGTGGCATACGTTCTTCCAGTGGTGTCGACCGAGAGGTTATGCACCGCGGGAGTTTCGTCTGTCTCGGATTCTCGCCTTCCTGCAAGCGGGACTAGATCATGGGCTTCGCCTTGCTTCTTTGAAGGTACAGGTTTCGGCCCTGTCTGTCTGGTTTCACCGTAGGATTGCTACAATCCCGGTTGTGCGCACCTTTATGCAAGGTGTTCTCCGCATTCAGCCGCCCTTTGTTCCACCTGTGGCGCCTTGGGATTTGGCTGTGGTCCTGAGGGCTCTCCAAGGACCTCCGTTTGAACCACTGGGCTCAGTGGATCTTAAATGGCTAACAGCTAAGACTGTTTTCCTTCTGGCCATTGCTTCGGCCAGACGTGTTTCTGAGTTAGGGGCTCTTTCTTGTAGACCCCCTTTCTTGTTTTTTCATGGGAACAGGGCAGTGCTCCGCACTCGGCCCGAGTTTCTTCCCAAAGTTGTTTCCCAGTTTCATGTTAACGAGGAAATAGTTGTTCCGGCCTTTAACTCACCGGGTCTTTCCGTGGGTGAGGCCTCTTTGGATGTTGTGCGGGCCTTAAGGACTTGTGTTGACCGCACTTCTTCGTTTAGGAAGTCGGACGCTTTGTTTGTCCTCTATGGCTTCCGTAAAAAGGGTTGGCCTGCTTCAAAGCAAACTTTGGCAGCCTGGATCCGTATGGCTATTTCTGAAGCTTATCTTCATGAAGGCCTACCGGTCCCTCCTTCTCTGAAGGCTCATTCCACTAGGTCTGTGGGTCCATCGTGGGCAGCTCGACGTGGTGCCTCGGCAGTTCAGATCTGCAAGGCTGCTACGTGGTCCTCTGTCCATACCTTCGTGAGGTATTACAGGTTTGACACCTTCGCCTCTCAGGATGCTTCCTTCGGGCGGCGGATTCTCCTTTCTGCACAGGAGCGTCCCCACCCTTAAAGGATACTGCTTTGGGACATCCCCAAGGTATCCTGTGGATACCCTATGGACCCTGAAGTAGAAAATATGAGATATGGTAAGAACTTACCCTTGTTATCTCTATTTCTACGAAGTCCATAGGGTTCCACAGGACTCCCGCCCTGTCGCACCTGTGCTGCAGATGGGCTTTGCTCTGGTCACCGGTTTTCCGTCTCCCTCTGGTGAGAATGTGATTCTTGTATGTGTCCAGATCTTTTTTCTCTCTCTTCCTTCTCCTCCTCCGGCCTATGGCTTGATAACTAACTGAGGTGCCTTGGCTCGGGGGCGGGGTATAGGAGGGGGACCCTAGTGCATCCTGGGAGGCTGAAAAGCTTAACTCTATGGTGCCCAATGACTGACGTCACACCTATACCCCAAGGTATCCTGTGGAACCCTATGGACTTCGTAGAAATAGAGATAACAAGGGTAAGTTCTTACCATATCTCATATTTTTGGAGTGTTTCTGTGGGAATTTGTGCCCATTCATTCTGTAGAGCATTTATTAGGTCAGTCACTGATGTTGGACAAGAAGGCCTGTCTTGCAATCGCCGTTCCAGTTCATCCCAAAGGTGCTCGATGGAGTTGAGGTCAGGGCTCTTTGTGGGCCAGTCAAGTTCTTCCACACCGAACTCATCAAACAATGTCTTTATAGTCCTTGCTTTGTGCACTGGGGCACAGTCATGTTGGAATAGAAAAGGGCCTTCCCCAAACTGTTGCCACAAAGTTGGAATCCTAGCATTGGCCAAAATGTCTTGGTATGCTGAAGCATTACGATTGCCCTTCACTGGATATAAGGGGCCTAGCCTAAACCCTGAAAATTATCCCTCCTCAACCAAACTGCACAGTGGGCACAATGCAGTCAGATAGCTAACATTCTCCCGGCATCCTCCAAACCCAGACTCGCCCATCTGACTGCCAAACAGAGAAGCGTGATTCGTCACTCCACAGAATGTTTCCACTGCTAAACAGTCCAGTGTCGGTGTGCTTTACACCACTCCATCCGACGCATGGCATTGGACTTGGTGATGTGAGGCTTGCATGCAGCTTCTCGGCCATGGAAAACCATTCCATTAAGCTCCCGCCACACAGTGTTTGTGCTTACATTAATGATAGTGGAAGTTTGGAACTCTTCAGCTACGGAATCAGCAGAGCGTTGGTGACTTTTTTACGCACCATGCGGCTTAGCAGACGTTGACCCCGCTCTGTGATTTTACGTGGTCTTCAACTTCAAGGCTGAGGTGCTGCTGTTCCTAAACGCTTCCACTTTCTACTAATATCACTTACAGTTGGCCGTGCAATATCCAGCAGGGATGAAATATCATGAACCGTCTTATTGCATAGGTGGCATTCTATCACAGTACCGTGGTTGAAGTCACTGAGCTCTTCAGAACAACCCATTTTGTATCACAAATGTTTGCAGATGGAGACTGCATGGATAGGTGCTTGAGTTAATACACCTGTGGCAACGGGTCTGATTGAAATATCTCAATTCAATAATTAACAGGTGTAGCCAAATACTTTTGTCCATATAGTGTATTTATAAATATTCAGTTTTAATTCTAACGTGCAGCTCTGTGTTCCAATTGTGAGCTAAGAGTTTACATGATCCTGCTTACCATTCATTGTCTATCCTCTATAGCAATGAGGTTTGCTGTAATGGGAAGCCGACGAACGCAATCCCGACCGTGGGCTTCCCCCGGCAAAGTACAGATGACAGGTAAGCCGGACGCGGACAGCCGCAGGGGGGGGTGGGGTGTTAGGTTTAGGGCTCCCGGGGGGGACTTAGGGATAGGCACTGGGGGGAGGTTAGGGTTAGGCACCCCTAAGGGAGGGTTAGGGTCAGGTGGGGGGGGATAGATTAGGGTCACTTACCTTTAGCAGCAGTCGGGATCTTCACCCCTGCCGGCCATGGGGCCGGCAGTAATACATACCGATCCCGCTGTAATATGCCTGAAGTGCATAGTTGGCGATATATTAAATTCATTTCCAGGGACTTATTCTTGTCAGACAGGTTCATCTAAGGGCATCACACTTGGTATTGGTGCACTACAGTATATCCCTTATGTTATATTACTAAACTTGTTGTTTTTTCTTTTTTAATAATGCATTTTTATTTTATTTGTAATACACCTTCAACATAATACAGTATTGCGTACTCCTAGAATATAAAGCCTAGTGCACGGATTCCCAAATGTTCTCTGATCAGGTGCCATAGAGTCTTAGCAGTTTGGTATTGAGATACTTGGCAACATGATTAAAATATGAAAATTGTACTTGCCTGCCATATGTATTAGGTAGTAGTTTACATGTTTGCACTTCTGTTCGTCCATACCAGCATTGGTTCTGCCTATAACATTGAGCCAAAGAGTAGGAAAGAAAACCACAATGGGGAAAGGTGTGGTGCAAGTGGACAGTAGTTTTTGACAGCAGATGGGAGAAAATAGAGGGTAAACAGATGGGATGGGGGTACATATTTGGAGTCATATGCACAGAGGGGGGAGGGGGGGTGAGAGAGACGGGTACACATACAGAGAGTATGGTGCACATACATGTTAGAGATAAACTAATACAAAGATGGTGACATACACACAGTGGGGGAGCGGAGATGCAGAGGGTTTGGGTACAATATCCCGGCGGTGACCATCCCGACAGTAAAATCCAGACGAATTAGAGTGAGTATTCTAACCCTAACCATCCCCTGGGACCCCAGCCTAATCCTAGTACTCACTGTCGGGATTTGTCTGTATTTTGACAGTCTGGATACTGCTGCCGGTATTGTGACCATCGGCATCTCATACAGAGCATTTGATAAAAATGTGGGGAAGGGTAGAGTCAGGGATGGGCATTGGATGAGAGGGGTCCTTTCTTAAATTGAGGTCTGTCAGGAGTCTTGGTCACTGGATTATCTCAGTTTAAGAAGGTGCCCCCCTCCTCCCAAGCCTAACCCTGACTCTACCCCTCTCTACATGTTTATCCCATGCTCTGTGTGTCCGTTACCATCTTTGTGTTAATAGGAAGCCGCTAGGAGGAAAATGGAGGGGAAGAGCAAGAGGGGGCTTGGTTGCACAGATGCACACAAAGCAGCGCAGTCTGTGTAAATAACCTTATTCTGTAAGACTATAGGCTTTATCTACAAAGATGCCAGCCCAAATCATATATTATTTTGGATTAATCACCCTGTCCGCTCTGGCTCATTGTTTTGGAACTGCTGAGCTATTGCAAACTGCTTTAAATATGCAGGGATTCATTTGCAATGAGCAATCTGTGCTGCACGGAATGTTTTGCTTTTCGACTGGTGTTTGAGTTGACCACTCGATGCGTCAAGGTGCAGAACAACTCTCTGTTTTTGTTTCTAATAGATACTGTTTAGTTGGAATCATTTTAGTCTTCCCACTGTAGTTATACCCAGTTGAGACAGCCGTTTGTGTGGGTTACACCAATATTCGAGGACTTAAGCTTAAGAAATATATTAGAAACCAGCGACAGGAATGAGGCGTTTTGCCTGTAAGAAAACTTGTTTATTCTCAGAAAAATGATTTACCTATAAATATACTAATTTAATGTATTCAAAGAGCAGGAGAGCTACCTTCTGTTGCTGGCACTCATAGCCAAGGTTATCCTTAAAGCTCTGGACCATTAGGATGCCTTGGGGACCGGGTTTGGGAACCTCTGGTCTAGTGGTTAAAGGTCAGAGCTGAGACGAGAGGAGTGAGTGTGGCTGTGAGTGGAGATTGGGACAGCAGTGTGGAAGAAGCCTTTTAAGTTCCCACAAGAGACAAAGCCCTGGTCAGAGGTTAGGCTTGGACACGAAGGGGGGAGACTTGGGTTTAGTCACTAACGGGAAGGGTTACAGTTAGGCTACAAGAAGGGGGAGTAGGGGGGAGGGGTAGTATACTTACCTGTCCCCTGTCGTGATACCGACCATCGGTATTTTGACAGGAGGCTTATCCCGACTGTCGGTATTACATACCGATTCCCACACAAGTCATTCTGGTAAGTAGATATTGTAAAACATTCTCTAATGAAGACTGGGGTATTCCAGTAAAGTAAATTAAATATGCAATGTTCTAAAAGGTCATTTGTCTTTTGACACTTTACTTTTAAAATGTGACCTGCCTGCAGACGCAGCTAATCACTACTCCGTGTCTGGTATTACAGACTTATAATGGACATGGTTTAGCTAATAATAGTCTGGAAAGGTAATGCCTATATAAAAATGCCATTAAATTCTGTTTTATATGCTTATCTTCATTTGTACACTCCACCTGCAGGATTTTCCAATTAAAAAATGTAAAAGCCAAATACTTTCAGTATGGCCTGACATGGCATTGCAGTAAGTGTCCCTGCCTCCGTTCAGCTCACACTGCCTATTTCTCAGATAACGCAGGATGTTCTGTGCTAATATACTTTGCAGACCCTCTGTCAATATATTAATCTTGTGTTAAAGGAAAAAGCTGGGAATAAATGGATATTAAACCCCATTAACTACTGGGTGATTGGGAAATGGTGTTTTAAACTTTAAAGATATTGATATTGAGAGTGTGGAGTTGGGAGGTTGAAGGTGCTATCATAATGTGAACATTTGAAATGAAAATTATAGTATGTAAGCTTAATGTGTTACACCTCATCCCTCTTTATATAAAATCAGCTAATGTATGTGTAATGTAGCCCATAGTCTCATGTCAGGTCCTGGGTGTACCCACCCATGCTACATCTTACATCTTACCTTTGCAGGCAGGAGGTAGAGGCACTGTCATAGCCATGCACAGTACTCCCAGTGAAATGCTGATGTGAGGCAGCGTCACATGTTAGAATCTGCTTCTCCTTCAATTCAGCGGCTGGACTCCCTGTGGGGGCATTAGAAACACTGCCCCCTAACCATTGGCACCCTAGGCAACCTCCTAGCTTTGCATTACAGTTGTACCTACCCTGAATATTTTGCAATACGACTCTGCCACTGAGTAATGAAATTATCAGGGGTACTGGTACAATGTCAGAGGTGCATAAAATAGTTTTCACAACACTCTGAAATGTTTTCACATAACATTTGTACACAAGGCTAATATAGCAGGTTATTCCCCCTCATTTGTAACTGGCTATCATTCTTGTACTGTCCTTGGGGACCCTCCCCTCCTTTGGTGTTACCCCAAACCTCCAGCAGAGGGCTTCAGCACAGTGAGTACTCCGGACTGCTGCAGGTAACAGCGAGGAGTTTTCACCTCACTATAGCTATATATATATATATATATATATATATATATATATATATATATATATATATATATATATATATATATACACACACACACAGTGTGTGTGTGTGCACCAATTAGGTGGATCTCTGCTAGCAGAGGACCTAAAAATGGAAGAGAAGGGGTACCTTAGGTGTGCTACAACTTTGAGTATTAATTGAATAGAAGAAATTTCCACCACTTAGGGGGATTTATTACAATATTAGCTGTTGGTCAAACACAACCTTCTAGTTAGTCTTCAAATCACCACAAGTTTATGTTTGGATATTAGTCATAAAATAAAAGCCCTATGGTAGCCCATAATTCTTATACCTGAATATTTTATTCTTGGTATATCAACAGTGGTATAAATATAAACAATTTACAATACAAATAAATACATAAATAGCATAAAACAACTTTTAGTAAACCTGCCCCAGTACAGAAGTATAGATGTTATCTGCCACCTACACCTTTACAGGTGTGAGCTCTTATGTGGTAGGTGCCGGTTTTTCAAAGCGATAATCCTACGCATTTCGTCCACCTACGGGACTTCATCAGGGGGTAAACACAAAAATGGAACTGGTCTGAACAAACACTTGATGATATGGAACTGGTTAGAACACTCAGTGGTATAAGCTTATTTTCTGTCCCTTGATAGGGAGAAATTCCTAGAAAGGCTCTTAAAATCCAAGTAGTTCTTATAACGATTTTACTGGAACGATTAGATGAATGTTTCTCAACCAATAAATGTAACCAGATTCCTTAATAGCAATTTAAATATGAAGATGCATCATATACTCCCAGTGTGTAAGAATGATGAGACCCAGTGCCAAGCAAGTGGTAAAACTCTATTCAGTCCAATGAAGTGTATGTCTCCCTCTGTTTTGCTGCTAACAGAGGGAGACATACACTTCATTGGACTGAATAATAGGATTTCGATCGAAGGGATGCCGGGCATGGACAGCTGCGGGGTGTGTATGGGGGGGGGTTAGGTTTAGGGCTTCTGGGGGGGGACTTAGGGTCTGGCACCCCCCCGGGATGTAAGGGTCGGATTTAGAGGAAGGAGGGGGGTTAGGGTTATGCACCCCCGGGGGGAGGTTAGGGTTAGGCACCCCCAGGGAACTTGGGTTTAGGCGGCGGGGAAGGGGGGGGTTACTGTTAGGCAGCCTTAAGGGAGGGATAGGGGGTAGGATAGGTTAGTTTATACTTTTTTTCCGACGTTTGGAATTTCCACCTTTGTCGGGCTGCCGGGATAAATCATACCGAATCCATTAGTAAATAGACCCCATAAAGTAATTTAAATTGAGAATTCAATCACATATGTAATAGGTTATCAAAACCTCATTGTGGGAAGGCTGCTTGGTTGAAATTTCTACTTGTTTTATAGTGCTTGGGAATCTGTAAAGGCGCATATCCACTACATGATTAAAATGAACGATAACGTAATCGTTCATTAATCGTGCAGTAATTATGTCGGCAACGACCAGCGATGCGCTCTCCCGCTGGTCGTTTTCGACATCTATCATTGCCTGAAAATGCCGATATCAGGTTGTGCATGTGGATGAGGGAGGGTGCCTGCACTGAACGACTATTCTTTCAGTGTGGGCACATTATCCACTGCACAGTATAAGGAACGTATGAATGATAACTGTCATTCTCATTCAATCGTTCTTTCATTGTGTAGTGTATATGCACCTTTAGAGTCGAAAGGAAGCCTAAGAAGCGTCTGATGGTGAAGACTCTTTGGGGTCATGTGCTGTATAAAGTGCAGTAGCGCCAATCCTCGTGCTGACCTGCTGTTTCATGGTGTTTTGCCTTGAGTAGAGAGAGTGCTTTATTGAGAGAACAGATAAGAGTAAAACGTACCTTTACGGACATCACTGACTCCAGTGAGATATAAAGAGGACTTAAACAACACACATTGCATCGCATTTTGGTAAATAGTGTAACTCAGCTGCTTTACCTTAGGCAAAATTGTAGCAGTATTGTTCCAATAGATGGAAACTGGACTTTTTGCCGTCATCGCTGGTTTTGGGTGCGAAAAAGTATCGCGCTCGTTCCCGATTATCCCCGTTCTCAATTCCAAATCAGCGAAAATGGGACCCAGCTAAACTTAAATCGGCAAAAAGTTCTCAGTTTTGGGGAAATCAGGCTGACACCCCCCAAAAGATGCACTGACATGGGGGATCACTATGGGTACCACTGCTGAAGGTATTTGGCCACTTTAAGTGGTCTCAATAGGTGCTATTTTGCGTCTTTTTTTAAAAGTGGTGAAGAATAGCATTTTGGAGTTTTGTTTGGAGAAAATAACTAGTCCCATCAAATTTGGGGTACATGTAAAATTGTAAATGGGTACTAGCATATTTTGAAGTTGCTAATGTGACATTTAAAATAACTTGAAAAATCCACCTGCAATCATAAAGACACCTGCCACATACTTGGGGACCCCCCTGGAGTCTATTTCGCTAGTTTTTAACTTTGTACCCCAACTTTTGTATTATTCGCCCCCAAAATGAAAGTACTTTTTTTGTGGTGTTAATTATTATTTATTTATTTTTTGACAGTTTACCTTTGGGGGGCTGTCCAAAGGGTGCTGGGTGACTTTCCCATGTTTGCACCCCAAAACTCCAATTCTGCACTTTTTTCCGCCTGCTATTCATAGGCAAAACTTTTTTGCCAGGACCGTTGCATTGACTTTCCGCCTAGGCTAAAAGTATTTGGAATTGAATACGGGGATAAGTTGAAACTGGCGATAATGACGTCATCGGTGAAAAAGTATCGTCGAAATGGACTTTTCGCTTCTACTTGAATGCGGCCCTATAGCTGAAATGTACAGTTCTCGTATTATATGCACTATTTTAAACTCCTCCAGTCAACCTTTTCTTTGGGTACTTAATTAATTACTGAATGTTTGTGTTTTTCACATAAAATGCTATGAAAACACAATTAAGCAAATGTATTCTAACCAATTTTCCTAGATTTAGGGCTGAAGGTGCGTACACACTGGGCGATAAAGTGGACAACTGAACGATAACTATATCGTCCATTCTTCACACCAAAACGATGACAACGATGCGCGTTCCCGCAGGTTGTTCGTCATTGTCGTTCATCGGGCAAACATGCAGGCCAATCTGACGATATCGGCAGTTTGCTGCATGTTGGGGAATGGGGGAGAGAGTCCGGCGCTGAACGATATCGTTAATGATATCGTTCAGCGGGTGTGCTCAATGTCGTGAACGATATTGAGCACACCCTGCCGGGGACACACTAGACGATATCGCTCATGGAGCATATCGTCTAGTGTGTACGCACCTTAAGTTACAAAATTAATGTTTGATTTTTTATTTATTTATTTAAAGGAATTTCTGATTTGAAGTTACAAATACAACCCAAAAACGTTTATATCAATTTTATAAGTTTAATTTCCATTCACAATTGATTGTGTCTGTCACAAAGAACTGGCTGTATATTATGCCGTAAGTGCCCCCAACAAAGCACAATTTGCTCCCCAAGACTCTGAGATCACAGATGGTGGCAATATTTGATGGGGGTCAAACCTTTTGCTCTATCCAATACCGCTTTTATACCTAAATTCCGGGTTTGACCTGGAGTTTGGAACAGGGTTCCAAACCGGATCAGACCTGGAATTTAGCCGGCGCCGACCCAGGAAATTGCCCAGTTGGCGCCATTAACATCGGAGCAGGGTCTGCAGTGACCCGGCTCTTCTGGCGTGGAAGTGGACGCTTGGAGATGACGTCATCTCCAAGCGCCACTGAAGCTGGCCAATCGGCCGGAATGCGGCGCTCTCCAGGTCATCGTGACCCGGATCGCGCCATGTAAACTGCAGGATTTCACTGGTCATTCCCGTGTTAAACCCTGCAAGTTACCTGGGTTGGATTGCACGGTCACTCCACCCGGGAATTCAACCCTGTTCCCTTTTACACTGAGGAGCTACCCGGGGTATCCCTGCAATAACCCGGGTTTTATCTCTGGTGTATAAGGGGTATCACAGAGTAGAGGAGGCAGGCTGCAAGGACTACCTCCAATTTGTCCCTGTACAGTTTCCAGTCAACAGTGAAGAGTGTGGTCCTCCTGCGTCCACTTTTTGCATTGCGTTTCAGCCTCCTTTTGTCTGGTACTCGGGGCCTTCTGTGTAGCTTGCAAGTGGGGCAGTATCTAGGTGGTGTAAAATATATATATATATATATATATATATATATAATATATATAAATATAATATAATTTTAATATTAGTCCAAAAAACAGTTGTGCAGTGTCTTGGCACTGTTTAAAAAATAATTTGAGTCCAAAAAGCAATTATTGGTAAGTATCTGGAAACTGTTTAAAATTTTATATTTGGCAGTATCCGTGCATTAAATAAATTAATAATAATTAATAATCTTGATGCCATCTGTCTCAAAATTTTCTTTGAAGAACACGACAAGTATTATTCATAGTAACAGTGTAGTGACAGTGATATATCATAAGTACAGTGTAAATTGACATCTAGGAATAACATACAGCAATACATTTTCTTGTAGGGCAAGTGGTGGTAAGTTGCAGGGACTCTGGAGGCAGTTCTACACTCAATAAGCCAGTACACAAGGTAAGGGTGAGCATACATTATCAGGGTCGCTGATCAGAATGTGAGACCAAAGACAAGGGGCACAGGTGACGGTGCTAAGGAGAGCACAAAGAAAAGAGGGCCCTGTCCTCAATAACTTACATTTTAAGTGGAGGGATGAACTAGGAAGGAGGACTGGTCAATAGCAGAGAGGTATCCGGATGACCAGTCCACTGTAAAACGTTTGACAGGGACAAGTGGCGGACACAAAAATAGTTAACACGAGATTTTTTTTTTGTCAACATTTTTAAGGCTAGGGGTTAGGCGCTTGGGGCACGGTTATGGTTAGGCTGCTGGAGGGGACGGTTAGGGTAAGGCTACGGTTAGGTTTAAGCACTTAGGGGAGGGTTATGGTTAGGCTGCTGGAGGGGATGGTTAGGGTAAGGCTATGGTTAGGGTTAGGCCATTAGGAGAGGGTTACGGTTAGGCTGCTGGAGGGGACGGTTAGGGTAAGGCTAGGGGTTGGGTTAGGCACTTGGGGGAGGGTTATGGTTAGGCTGCTGGAGGGGACGGTTAGGGTAAGGCTACGGTTAGGTTTAGGCACTTGGGGAAGGGTTAGGCATTAGGGGAAGTGTTAGGATTAGGCTCTAGGGGGACGGTTAGGATTAGATTTAAAATATAAAAAAAAATGTTGACCATTTGTCCCTGTTGACCTATTGCCTTTCGACCAGTTGGTGTCGACCTATACATTGTTGACCTAATACCTGTCGATCTCTTACACCACACCCAAGTGGAGATTATGAGGAGGGTAGGCAGGCTATAATGAATATGTATGTTTTTAGTGCATGTTTGAAGCTGGGGATAAAGTTGGTTGTACATTTCCCAATTAGACTGGCTATTGGCAACTTGTCCTAAGCGAAAAACAAATGTGGGTAAATGGATCTTAGTCACTCTGCAGACTCTCCCCAGCATCTGTCTGGGTCAGGCCCCCAAGTGGTGAAGACTTGAGTCCCTTGGTGGTGTCATTACAATGCAAAGCAGACATCCGCTTCTGCACTCTTTAGTCACCAGAGTTTAAAAATCTCTTTAAATCTGCACCTCGATCAGACCTACTACAGCCAGACAGGAAATCAATCACGCGCCCTGGCTGCCAGCCATTCTGCCATTACAGCACAGGCACTATTGAGCCGTTGTACTTTATAGGCTTAAGTAGTAAAGTAGCCCTGTTCTCTCAGCTGGTTATGTGGTAGGGTGGTGCCCTGGCAGTGCGGAGTCTTCACTAGTGAACAGACTTCTCTGTATAACAAAGATTACATTATCAGTAACTGTGAGTGGTTTTTTTTTTTTGTTTGTTTTTAACCCATTCACTGATGGGGTGTTATCTTGTAACCACCTGTCATTGGAAAGATTTTGCAGTTTGTGGATGTTATCAGTAAGTATGTGCAATCTTCTGATTGTGTGTGTCTTGCCAATTGTATTAGTTGCCTATTGCACTTGTCTTGCATTTCATTTTGAAAGTGCAAAGTCAGTGACAGTAAAATATGCAATATGCACGTATAAAACCTTGTTTATGGATAGGACCAAATCCAGTTCCTCATGTGCTCCAGGACAGCACAAGTGGCGATACAAGGGGTGTCATTTTTTTTTTTTTTTTTTTAAATGCATGCAGATAATATACCACTGATGGAATCGGTATGTAATACCAACCGTCAGGATGCCTCCTGTCATAATAGACAGTGGCATCCTGATGGTCGGTATCCCGACAGGGGTCGGGCAAGTATACTAACCCTCCCTTCTTATAGCCTAACCCTCCCCGTTAGTGCCTAAACCTAAGTCTCCCCCCTTTGTGCCTAACGCTAACTCCCCCTCCCAGTGGTGCCTAACCCTAACCCTCCCCCCTAGGGGTGCCTAACCACCTCCCCCCAAAAAAACCTAACCCTAACCCCGTAACGCTGCCTAAACCGAACATTCTCTCTCCCCCCAACCCCCCCCCCTCCCTCCTGCGGCTATCAGCTAAGACACCCTGGACTTGCCTCGTTCGGGATGTCGTCCTTCTGGATTCCGCCGTCAGTAGATATCTGTATTTTGACGCCTATCTTGAGTCCCGTGTCGGGCTTCCCCTGTCGAGATATATACCCGTTGCATCCCCCACTGACATCTGTAACTGAAATACTGGGTGGCTTTATTGTAGACTTCAGCTTGGACGGGTGCACTCCCAGCTCTTATCTGTGTGCACATTTTATAGTACAGCATGGTTTACAAAGTCTGACATTGCAAGATGACATTACTCCTATGTATCTAGGTCCCATTGTTTGTCTTCCCTTCCACCTAAGGGGGCTATATATTAATAAGTGCGATGGTGCCCCGATTTTTACCTGTATTGTGGCATTTATAATTGCCTCTAACATAATTCTCTCTCCTATGTATGAACAGTTTCTGCAGGGACCGTAGATCTGAGAACATGCAGCTCCTGCTAAATACAAGCCTGCACAAACGAGGAGTCTTACGGCTCATACACACTAGACGATGTGTGAAAAGCGATATTGGACCCGGCGGGGGTGCCGACATCGGTCCATTTATACACACTTGGCGATGTTGGCCATGACGAACGACTGCGGGGGTGGAGGGGAGAGCAGAGCAGAGCCGAGCCGAGCCATGCTATGCTGCATTCTGCAGCAAGGCATCGCTAACGATATCCCCAGATTGAACTGCATATTCAGTCCACGGGGGATATCGTTATCGTCCCGCGGGAGCGCGCATCGTCGATCGTTCAGCACATACACGGACGATATGAACGATATATTGTTCGTCCAGATCGTTCATAAATATTGTCTAGTGTGTACGCGGATTTAGTCATTTTCTACACACTGCTGGCGCTGCCTTTTTCCGAACAGTTGTAGAGGACGGCCGCGAGAGTGCCTCCATAAGCATAAAGAGGTGAACGCCATCTGAAGATAGCGTTAACCTACAGGGCCAAGCTCTGAACAGCTACGCTGTGTGGAGTGTGATGTATTGGTGGGCACAGTCCCCTTTGACTATAACAGTGACTGTGGTCTGAAGCGCTAATTGGCCTTTTACAGGATATATCTATGCTATCTCCTGCATTAGGCTATTGTTACACAGTCGGGATACAGAAAGTGATTTAAGAAGATAGGGGCATATGGTCTCTTTACTGACATTCTGAGAGATTGGGGAGACCCTAAAAAAAACAATGAGCGAGATGTATGAAGCCATCTGAAGAGTGGAGAAAGTGTTAGCTAGAAGCTATTTGGTTGCTATGGGCAACTTCTCCACTCTCTGGAAGATACATCTCCCTCATTGTATATTGGAGTCTGTGTCTCGCTGAAGCACCCTTCAAAACCGTTACATACGGACCGTGTGGGATACAGAGTATGTAAAAGCTCCCTCTGCAATCTTTATACTGTGTGTCTCATTTCTGAGAAGCTCCTGAAGATTTTACACATTTATAGACTTTGCGATTTTGTCATGAATATAAAAATTCTACCTTTGCACCCCATTCCGATTTATAAGGCAGATGATCCCAGGCGCACACCACATATCTGTACTTTTTGTTTTCCTAACTGTAACTATTATTTTATACATAGATAAGTAGTTACCAGTGATACGGTGCTAATACACTCTCAGAAACCCTGCATTTCAATTATTCTGTACCTGTATGGTGGTATTAAACGCTGCTCACTTTATAAATGTATGAGTGGATACCGCAGGGCTTATCAGCCAGACTGTAGCTTAGAAGACCTTACACAGTTCTCTTCCCATTCGCTATAACATTTAGCCTCAGTATAAAACATTGATTAGTTCATCACACTCCCTCCTTTATGGGCTATGCTGTGTGCTGTAGAAAATGTACCCTGGGGATATAAGATGGAACTTGCTCTCCTCCTGTTGACTTATGTAATAAACTGTTGTCTTAACGTTATTGTGCGTAACTACTATTATCTGTAGCATTAGATTGTATGTGTTAAGCTGGGTACACACCTGAAAGATATATCTGCAGATGATGGTTGTTCATACACACCGAATAAACCGTCACTACCATCTAAAGATATATATTTTGTGAGGACATTGGCCAATTAATCTTTTACTCTGTACACACTGGCAGATCGTCTTTGTGAAATGTGCCAAATCTTCCTGTAATTTACATAGTGGACTGGCTTATTGAAGAGCACGTAGGGAAAGGTAATAGGCTCTCTATTCTCCTGTTATCCTCTGCTGCTGTATCCGCATCTGTGTCATAGGGCCGGATTTATTACGCATCTGCGATTACGCGGGCAGGCGGCCGATTGTTGTGTCTCATCACAGTGTGCGTGCGCGAAGGCTCCAATACGATCACACTGTGATCGCAGTGACCGCGCAGACACATCGCAGAGTGATTGACAGGAAGTGACCGTTTGGGGTTGTTGACGGGTGGGTGATCAGCGAAACGCAGGCGTGTCAGTGCGTTGGAACGCCGTTACAAAGGAAAATATAGCAGCAGCTATTATTATTACAAATTAAAACACTGCTGTTTGCAGGGAGAGCTGTCCTATCACATGCACTATGACGTTTGGGTGTAATGCGGTACTTGGTAGGAAGCTAGAGTCTCGTAATGTCCACCAAGCCATGCCCTCATCCTGGCACCCAGGGAATGTACCCAGTTCACCATGCCCTTGTTCAGCCACTGGTAGAAAATGCTGGATTGTCCTTAATGATTTTTTTAACACAGCTTTGCAATAAAAATGGGTAAACACTAGGTAGACAAATTGGCCAGACAGCCAACCCGCCAACCTGACGACTGGTAAGTGTATGCACACTTACCAATTGCCCGCCCGTAGTGCCAGGCTAGACAGCTCAACTGGGCAGGCATTTAAATTTGCCCGCCCAGGTGAGCTGTCACTCAACACCTGGTCCCTGCAGCATATGTGTATAAGCGATTGGCAGTTCACCTGTACACACCAGCAGATGTCTGATGTATCGCCCATCTGCTGTGCTGCACAGCAGAACGGATTTCGTTCACAGACACATCTGCTGTACACACACGGCCAGGGCCATAGCTAGGCTAGTGCGGCTGGTGCCATGGCACAGGGCACCACAGGTCAGGGGGCGCTGTGTGGGCCTGTCAAATTTCTGTTTATTATCATTCTTGCTTGTAGCTTCCTCTTATTTCATCCCCAGCAGCTCCTGGCCTCCCCCATCACTTCCCTGGCCCTTCCCCATGAAGCCATGGCCCTTTTTTGGGTGCATTATGTCCTTTTGAAAAATGAGGGGGGCGCCAATGCTCTTTCTGTCACAGGGTACCAAAAAGTCTAGTTACGGCTCTGCACACAGCAATGCACTATAGATATATCGCCCGTTCAATGGAACAGGCGATATATCGATCAGTGTGTACCCAGCTGATGCCGGCTGCATCTCCCACGATGAGGACTCAGGAGTTGTTTTGCATAACCCGGCCCATCATGGTAAGGAACTGAACAGCCAACCAATCGTGTGGTCGGCCATACACACAGCACGGCCAATATATCTGCCAGTGTGTACCCACCATAACTGAGCAGCTAGTCCTGGTCACTACAACTATCTGACATTTGCAGCTACAGTACATACCTGTTCTTTCTTTGCTATAATCCGTGTATCACCTGGCTGAGGTTATGGCCGGATTCTGATAGGGATGCAAGTGGAAATGTGTACGTACATGACTGATTTTAGCGTACTGCAAATGCGCCAAAGAAAGGAAAAGGCGACTGCAAATGTGGCTGGAGAGGTATACACACACGGACAGAGATCTCTAGTGCATACGGATTGATCCGTCCCTCGGGGGACCATACTTTTCGAGAAATGGGTGTTTCTAGCTAGTAACTAGATGGTGGTCATGTGAAAGCACAGGACTGTCTTGTCTTGTGGGCGTGTAAGCTGACTTCCTTGCTCGCTCATTGTGTGCGGGCAGAGATAGGACATCTGTTCCTGCAGATGAATTAGTTGTGTATGCTCTTCTTTAATCACAGCTTCCATCTCCAAAAAATATCTATTTATACAGACCAGAGATTACACTTTCTGCATGTATTGCCCTTGACTTAAGGTGCGTACACACATAACGATTTATTGAACCATTTAACTATAACGTCGTCGTTATCGTTAAAAAAAAATCGTTCAGTTTCTGAGTTATAACAATGCACAAAAATCGTTCAAGCACGCTACCGTTTGTGGTTCATTTCAGACTGTCCAACATAACGATTTTCATTAAGAGAAGGAACATTTTTCGTTCATTACACTTCAAAAAAATCGTTCCCTTATCAAGGGAAAATCTGACAGATAATCGTTGGTTACAAAATCGTTACGTGTGTATGCAGCTTATTTATTTTAAAGCAATAGGTGAATCCTGTGAGCCACAGGACTGTAATATTGCCAGTATACTGTTTGTACTGTAGGTGGCAGTATTTCTTTAACTCTCAATGTTTTTCTTTTAGTAACCTCTATATAGCTGTTTGATCAACAGGCTTAAAAGCACAATCTTTATGAGAATCTGCCAGTCCCTACAGTTGATTAAGCACAATAAATAAATAAACCTCCCGAGCAGAGTCTTCTGGGTGTTGTTAGAGTACCGCAAACCTTTTATGTTTCCGCTGTGAAGAAGTGACAGACACAAGGCTCAGGCTTCAGTAGTTTGCTAAATAACTTTCTCATCACTGAAAAGGTTGATATGTTGTATTTCTACAGTTTAATGGTAACTGTTGGAAGAGTAATTTATGGTCAATTTAAGGACTTAAACATGCATATAACCATGCACACAAACTGCATAACAGGAAACAAAGTTTTAGGTTTACAATGGCCAGACCTTATAAAACATTAGAATGTTTACATTCTGTAATATAGAAAACACATTTTGAAGGCTTCCAAAAAATGGCCTAGCTGAAAGAGTTAGACAGCATTAAAAAAAATACTGATATTAATTTTACAGTCTCAGTTAAAGCCTAATTGTGATGCAAAGTAATAGAAATAGCAACTGTAAAACATTGCCCCTCCTCTGTGTAGTAAATGCATTTGACATTTAAATTAGCTGCTGGCCAGTGCGGAAGTCCCTGTGACACTGAGCCCATGTGATCTTTCTGAGCCAATGCACTGAACACTGGCAGCTTGATGATGTCACAAGATGTTTCTCAGGAGCAGAGTGAGCGTGATCCTGCCACTACATGGGCTGTTCTAAGTTATTACTACACATGAATATTCGTAGCTGCCCAACTAGAAAGGTGTTTTTTTTTTGGATTATTTTGGAAAGTCAGCTGTATTACACAGTACATGTAATATAATCTTTGTTAGTGCTGTCTGCTTAGTCCTCTCATTTGTGTGCGAGGTATCGGAGTGTGACTGTGCACATTACAGGTAATTACAGATAAACCTCACTTGGTTTTTCTCACACCTCGGTAGTGCGAGCAAAACGAGCAATGTTTTATTTCCATATAATCTGCGTCATAGCATCTGTTCCATCGGAACCTCGCAGTTAATTGAATTTCCCCCTATGAACTTAAGTTTTAGATTTCTCCTATTTAGGTTTGATGTATTTGTGCGGGTTTGACTTGATAACCTGTAACCTTTCAAAGAGCATATGCTGCCTCCATAGAGTGAATAAGTATTCATGAGTATAACTTACTGTATGAATTCACTAACATCCCATGTACTGGCATGAGTATACTCACTGTGCTCATGTGAAACATCCCATGACCTCATTAGTTTGCTAGTTATCATTGGGTGGTGTGTTTTATATCAATTGTGTATTTGTCATTGTAAAAATCTGTCACAGACCTTTACAAATGTCTACAACTGTACTAGTGCTTCCCTATGCATAAGGTACATTTAATATTATTGCCATTTGGGATCAAAGGCACAGAGAATTGCCGCTGCTTAATAAAAAAAAAAATCTAGCCCCTAAAGATAATAAAGTGATTGCCACATGGACAGGAAAAAACAGCATGTTTGCTTAAAACTTTGTTTTTCTTCTCTTGTAGGCATCGGTAAAGCCCCCACAATCGGTGGTGGATTTCACACAAATTTGGGAAAGGAATCTCGAGCCCAAACGCTACAGAATGGTACATAGATCTTCACAGTTTTGTTGTTTCGGATATTGTGCAGCCTCATAGTTTTACCTCCGATAAATGAGCTTGCTATACAAAATTATAACGCAATTTCATGTATCTATAGAAGTTGCCTTTATTTGAACTGTAATAGTATATGGCTTATTGTTTAAACATTTTATGATGGGAATCTAGAACGATCAGGACTACATTTAATGTGCTGTGTTTATTCAAAGGTGCTGTGTATGCAGCAGTTTAGGCTGCTGGATTTAAAGGAGCTATTGTAGCCAATATATAACGTGCGCACACAGTAAATTTTGCCCTCAGCGATGGTTAAAATGCACAAAATCTTATAAAATTCTCACCCCACAGTAGCAGCTTATTTTGTTTCACATTCAAGTTTGTGTATTCTAAAAATAATATTCTCCCTACAGTAAAATAAAAATCCTATTACAAGTCATGGAAGACTTCTGTGACATGTATAAGGTCTTTTACACACTGGCATTCTTTAAACACATCTTCAACATTTGTAAAACGTGTGTAAATGAATCGGGCACCAGCAGCTATTGTTTCTAACGTCCACATTCCCATCAGTGGGCCTCATTCAGCAGCGCACAGTGGTGAATGCAGATTCCCGATAGTCGGGAATCTGCGGGTGCACAGGACCCGTTCTGCTCATGTTCAAAATGGAACCTGCGTGATCTCATACAGATGATTGACAGCCTGCCGCCGTTTGGGGAAGGAGGAGATATGGCCTTCGTTTTCCAAAACGGAGGCATGCCGCCGCTGCTGGGGGGGGGGGGGGGGGGGGGAGTGAAGAGGCCAGGATCTCCGTCGGTAGACAGATTTCCTGGCCTCTTCTGGACATCTTCGATGGCCGTCCTATGTGACCCCCATGGTCACTCAGCCGGCCAAGGATCACACAGATGATCTGTTGCTGTGTCTGTTGATGCAGCTCAGATCAGTAAGGCATGCAGGAGGCGTTGACTCCTCCTGCTGCATTAATATGATAGCGAGGACAAAATTGCAAAGCGGCTTTGCAATTCCATCCAGTGCTGAATCACTTTTGGGTCTAATGGTAGCGTTTTTCGGAGGGCTACTGGTTTCATGATTTGCGCTTGCCATATTGAAACACATTTGAAATCCTACAATTGTTTCTAAAACGCCAGCTTCGTGTGTATGTATGTGTATATGTCAGTGTTTATATATATATATATATTCTATATATATATATATATATATGTATATATATATATGTATATATATATATGTGTATATATGTATATATATATATGTGTATATATATATATATATATATGTGTATATATATATATATATATGTATATATATATATATATGTATATGTATATATATATATATATATATATATATATATTTTAGATTGATATTGTGATAGGAGCACTGGAGAAGTTAGGGATGGCGTATATGTGTGTCCCAGATTCCTGTCATATGTATTTTAGACCCCCAGGAAATGTCTGTTTTACCAAGCAGATTTGAGTGTCGGCTTTTGGTAAAAATGGAAAATGGGTCCTGGGGGGTGTGGGTGTGAGAGAGCAGGGAGAGTTCCATTCTCAGGGCCGCTTCAGGTGTTGGGTTTTTCAGCCTGAGACCAGGCTAATTAATGATTACGCCTGGAAGTGGCTCATAAGTGCTGTGTAGAGTTTTGATGCAGTGTCTCACACACACTGGGGAGAACAGACATTGAGGTTTTGTTCTGAGACACTGACATTGGTATGTACTATGTTTGTGGTAAGGCAGTAGGCCCTGCCACATGTAGAGAGGGAGTTCCCTGTCGAGTTTAAGCCCAGACGGGCTAGGGTTTATTTTTATGTTTTGTTTGTTTGATTATTGGTGTAGCACAATAAAAACTGGTGCCGACCAGCTTGCACGAAAACCCATGACTACTGCTGTTTCCTGGCTGCTGTGTGTAAGGAGGCGTCCATCTACCCCAGGAGAGGGACCCCTACCCCGATCATATCTATATGTGTGTGTATGTTCAAAGTGCCTTAGTACCTTATCATATTTTGTGAGTTTTAAGCATGTAGTACATTACTTTTTTAAAATGTATAAACTGAACTAAATGTCTATATAAACACTAGATTATATTGTGTACTATTTATAGAATTATGAAAGTATATTTTGTGTGTACCAATATATAAATGTTGTTTAGTATAATAGTTAATAACACCCCCACCGCCCCTACTGTGACTTTATACGGATGTAGGAATTCATCTCTGATTTTTGTGATCTGTGGCTTCATGCTGTTATGTGGTTGTGGAACACAATGATTTCTAGTGTCCTTATTTCCAGTAGGAGCAGAACTTTAATTTTCTGTATAATTTAGCTACTACACTTATTAGTTTCCTGTGAAGACTAGCTCAAAGAGATTATCGTGCAGATTGCATAGGGAAACAATAGCTTAGATCAGGTAGGAAGAGGATATGCTGTATGTAGTCTTACACAAAATATTTACCAAATTGTGATCCAGCCATTCAGTGTGTGCGAGTTGCCAGCACATGGAGTGCAAAACACATCAAAGTGTCTGGTCTGCTTTCCTGCCATGTGCACCCTGTGACAGGGTGCCTCCTCTCCTCCTGGTATAGATCTGCAGTTTAAGGCCTCCTATACATGTTAGTTCTGTATACTGTACGCTGGGCTTGTCATCAGGAGTTGAATCTGGGAAAAGCCTGTATTATCCATTTGTTATGTAGAGGGTTGAATTGACCCAGTGTGTGAAAGGAGCAGTGTCTTGACAGGTCGGGGCTTACTTTGCCATCTTGTCATTAATGACCACTCTTATTGGTGATCCTTGGTCACCAGTCACTCAGTGGGTGCTTGTGTCACTAGGGCACTCTCAAGTTTCCAACTAGGGTACTTGGAGCTGCCACCACCAGGCTTTTCCACTGGCAGCTGGTACTGCTTTGCGTGGTATATGTAGCTCCTGCACCTTTGTATTGGTTGCACAGGCTGGATCCTTCTGACCACTTGCTTTAGATCAGGACTGCTGGGAAGGGGACAGAGTGTTGATTACAGGACAGCCACAGCATTATTGTATTGGTACTGATGCCTCTTAGGAATAAACCAATATGTTTAGTAATAGTGATGTTTATCTTCAAGCTGTTGCACATGACACTTTCTTGAAGGTAGGTGAATGTTATAATGTACACGAGGCATATTTAGCCTGTAAAACCAGTGCAGGTGGATGTCTTTTATCTCTCGCATGAATCATCCTGGACCATGCTAACTATGGGTTAGATTTACTAAAGCTTCTGAAATTGAAAAGTGCTGGTATTGCCCATAGCAACCAATCGGATACTATCTGTCATTTCTCCATTGCATTCTAGAAAATGATAAACATAATCTGGTTGCTATGGACAACACCACTACTTGTCTGTTTTAGAAGCTATAGTAAATCTACCCCTATGTATGCTGGAGACTAATGTAATGTTCTGTTTCCATAATGTTATCATAAAATACTCTTATTTGCAGGTGATATTGCTATATCGCCATGTGTGTCAGGTCTTAAAATGACCCTGGAGAAAGCCTGTGAAATTGATAGGATCATTGTTGGAGATGTTGGAAGATGATCTCCATCTGCCTGTATGTGTTGACTTCTAAATTTCCAGGTATCATTCAACTTGTCCTCCCACTGGACAGTGATCCTGTCACTCGTCTGTTGAACCAGGTTTTCTGAAGCATCATGAGGCATCTAAGAGGGTTTGAAATAACAAATGTGGACACAGATTGCAGTTGTGTGTATAAGTGAACAGTTAAACTATTTAGTATATCCAGGTATTACAAATAAGTCATCCTCTAACCAAGAACAGATTGCATGAGGGAAGTGGGATCAGTGGTAGTTGCGAATGACATCAAAGCAACAGCTCTGTAATTACCAGCAAACAGCCTTACACATCCGATATTTATGGTAATGCCCTTTTGTGGAAACTGCTTGCAATCCAGGCCAATGGTGTCACCATACTGTGGTGGAGTATGTGTTGTGGCACGTGACATCGTACTATGGTGTAGTGTTTGTTGTGGCATGCAACACTGCAAGGTTGTGGAGTATGTGTGTATATGAGCATGTGACACACTACAGTTGTGGAGTATGTGTTGTGGCATGTGACTGTACATTTGTGGAGTGTGTGTTGTGGCACATGACTCTGTACGGTTGTGGAGTATGTGTTGTGGCACGTGACTCTGTACGGTTGTGGAGTATGTGTTGTGGCACGTGACTCTGTACGGTTGTGGAGTATGTGTTTGTGACATGTGACACAACCTAAACGCAAGTCTCTGAGCATTGTCCAGGACACAAATAACTTGGTTCCCGGTCACATTATATGTACAGTATAATAACAAATCATAACGCTCACAGTACAACATTACAGAAACTAGCTTTTACTTGCAATTACCCCCTTCTTTGCTCTCATAGGGCCAGATTCAGAGATGCGCGCAATGCCGATGTTGCAGTGGACTGTTCTTTTGATACTTTGTTTGCTCCTAAGCCGTCCTACGCATGTGCAGCGATTTGCTTAGGGACAGTGGTTGCAGTGAGGATGCATGCATAAAGTAACAGGTGGTAAGCGTTTGGGTTTGGAGGGAGATAATAGGGGTTAGCTATAAAAATGCAGGCGTGTTGGGACCCCTTTCTGGGCGTGACCTAGTGAGCCTCTGTATTTGTACTCAGCTAGAGAGGCCCCAGCTTCTTAGGTGAGACGAACACTCTCAGACAGGACAGGCTTGCTTAGAGGTTCGATGTGCGACTGATACCCGCTCTTCATGGGATGTTAGGGAGGTATAGCACAGTCTTTGTATAAACTAAGCACTACAAATACACAAGCTTTAGCTTGTAATCTTCCTAGTGAGAAATTGGCATGTCTTAAGATCCATTATCCATATAATTTGAGGCTGACTCAGTCCTTTACATGGGTATTTATATTCCAAATAAACTGATAGGCTTTGTGGATGTGAGTTTTGAGCCTATGGGGTCTATTTACTAAGCAGTGTTAGGAAACAGAGGGAAAAGTGATAAGGTGCCAGCCAATAAGCTCCTAACTGTCAGTTTTCAAACACAGCCTGTGAGATCGCAGTTGGGAGCTGATTGGCTGGTACCTTATCACTTTTCACTCTGTCTCCTAACACTCCTTAGTAAATAGACCCCTATGTTACAATATGTCGCCAAACTTGTATGCTGTTGATCGGGTTTCGAGATCTCCTGTCTGGGTCATCTAGCAGTATTTAAAATGAGGATTTTGCTGATGCCCTGCATATACCTTTACCGCACAATTCCTTATTCTATTTCTAAAGCCGTATGGAAAAACTTATTTTATCCTATGTATGGAAGAACAAACCCCATGATATGGCATACTCTCCCCTTACTAAGCCCAGAAGTCATGATAAGTTGGAGGTTCCAGACTTATTTGTGTATCACTCTGCATGTTGGATTTCTCAGATGAATGATTCTCCTTCCTCGATCTGAACCATTGGTTGACTTAGAGCAGGCATTACTACCGGACTTCCCACTTAGTGATCTTTCCCCTCTGATACCCATAAGGCAGTGCTTGATTCCCTTAAATTGTGGTATGATGTGTCTCGCTTACTGGCCACTACACTTTCTCTACAAGCGCCACCACATTTGGTTCCAGACCTTAGGGTCACATCCTAGTGTTCAAGGGGGGTTGGCATATGTTGTAGATGTTAGACACCACTACCTTAGTCCCCTTTTCCCATTTACAGGTTCAGTACCATCTCCCCTTGACTGAATTCTTTACATACTACTGTACCAGGCAGTAGGTGACTAATTTGGTTAAACTGTGTGGGCCTCAACCTTCCCTTGAAATCTTAACTAAGCTCACTAGAGGTAATTCTAAGGGACATATTCACTTTGGTATCCTAACTGTCTAGATTACATTTTTCTCGATAAATGTAAAACTCTGCTTTCAATGGAATCTGATTTGCATTTAATCATTACACCTCTACAGTGGGAATCACTTTATTTAAGAGCTCATCAACTTTTTAAATGTAATTCCCCTTTCACTCTGAAGCCCCCACTCCGAAACGATCATGATACTGAACACGGGTTGAAGACGGTGCTTCAGATGAGCTTACCCTGTTTAGACTGCCCATTGGACCAGGGTTGTACCCAGGTCGTCGCTGTTCTCACAGGATGCTTGGAGATGACGTCATCTCCAAGTGCTCCTGAGCCGGCCCAGCAGCAGTTTTTTAGGCATGATCCGGGTTATCCCACTCACACCACTGGTTACCAGGGTAACGGATCCGGGTCGCGCCGAATTGCACCGGGAGGATCCCTTTTAGGCCCTTCCAATCCAAATTTTGTTGGTGCAATTGTATGGAAGTGGTCAATATATTTCATATTTTTGGGGGGTGTCTTTCCATTCGCTCATTCTGGATTAATGTGTGTGATTTGGTTTATACAAGGTATTGAGCATCAGACTACATCCCTCCCCTTCACTTGCACTACTTCATGTCTATCCCTCCGATAGTTATATGCTGGGGCAAATTTTCATAGTTACCAAAACAGCTATAGCTCAGATGTGACCACAACCGCTTTCTATATATAAGATTATCCATAAAATTCAGTTTACATTTCTAATGGATACTCTCAGTGGGGCCCATTTATCATTGTATATTTGCAGCTTAATCCCCGAAAATGGGGACATGATGTATGAAGGAGAGACCGCATCAGATATCTGATACCTGCTGCGATCCCTCTATTTCCGCTGACAGCTTATCTCCCATAGGTTTCTATGAGGGATGCGATGCTGCCAAATTTATCAACTTCCAGAGTGCGATGCATTCTGGAGATTGTCCCCCCGCAGCTAACGCCATCTGAAGATGGCGTTGGTCGCTGTAGCCTCTGGGCTACAAATCGCATAATTAGCTTGCAGCCTCCCCGACATTGGTGGTCGCGCATGTACAGTCATCGGGAGCCCCGGAAGCACCCTTTTTGGAGCCCCTGTCCCTGCGGGTGCCGGTTGATATATTCCAGCGATATGACCGCATCTTGCAATGTGTTCATGGGCGGTAATGTAATGCTCAGATCGCATTACAAATGGGCCCCATTGTCCCTTATGCCACCTCTGCTTTCTCACCACTTATGAAATTGTTTAAATGGCAGAAAATGACCACTGATGGCGAGGTAGTGGCCTTACTGTTGAGGAACGATTCTTCCTCCTAACCTGTTTTCCTGTGTGTTGTATATGGCTCTCTAGTCACAATTGTGGTGCCTTACTCTTAGCTTTGAATATTTGGCATAATGTTAACTGTGTTTTATGCCATGTCCTGTTGCTGACTGCTCATGTATTTTGCTCTGATTTGTGGACTATGTAACTTTTCTATCCTTCCCGTTACTTTTCCCTTTTTTTTTTTTTATTTCTGTTACTTATCCCTTTCTGATTATCCCATTAAAAACTGTTCTATAAAAACTATTGATGATGAAGTAGGCTCAGCAAAGTGGACTGCACAAATCTTTTTTCCGTTGATGGATTCAGCAGCCTATGTGTGCACGCCGAGTGGTGGAATCCGCACACACAGCATGAGACCAGGAATTTCCTTTGTCCTCTGCTGGGTTGCTTTGTGTTTGCTGGGTGTAGAAAGTTACATGAGTAATGTTGAGTCAGATCCAGTTGTTGTAGCTTAAAAATAGATGCTTTTAAAATTAGACTCTTATTCTTTCCCTCTCGATGCCTAGTGGTTACTTTGATCTGCACTTACAAATAGCTTTCACTCTTAATCTTAGCACAGATTATTCTCATTTTATTTCCAATTAAAGCCGAATGCACATTTTACAGATTAATGTTTGTTTTGTTCCCACCTTTCCATGGCAAAATTAATTTGTATTAAGCATTGTGTGCTAGATTAGTTTTTATTGCAAGGGTTGCAGAAAGACAGTGCTTCAGTTTGAACCAGTTTTGTTTGGTGCTTAAAAGCGATTTCCATTAAAAAACATTTTTTTTAAAACTAGCTTCTGGGTAAAGAGAATTTTAGAAATGTATATACTATCAGGGATATTTATTTACCTGGGGTACAGCATTGTGCAGACACTCCAAGGGTTCAGCAAGGATCGCAAGTATGAATTCGCTCGCAGTTGGCCGATGTCGCGCATGTGCGAACCAGTCATTGCGATCAAGTAAGGAATTGCATGGCATACGCAGTTAGCACGGAGAGACCGCCAATGTTGATTGACATGAATTGCCGTTTGTGGGTGGCGGCAGGGGGTGGTTGTGCGAACGCAGGCGTGGCTGTACGTTTGAACGGCATTACAGGGGCGTGCATAATTAAGCTTGTGCGGCGGCATACGCAGTCGTGCGTCTCGATGTACACAGGAAGCTGCCACAATCCTAGGGCCGGTCAGGGCTAACACAGTTGTGCGTATGGGTTCGATGGTTCTCGATGTTACCGATGCAGAGGCAGCAGCTGCCTGACAATTTGTGAGGAATTATTTAACTCGTTCTCAGGTGATAGTTCACGTTCCATTTGTGTGATACTGTTCATAGAATAGTGTGTATGAGAGAGGGCACATCTGTGGACGCCCGCAAAGGGCCGTTTCTTTCAGACTCATCCCCTTTTCGTCACACTTTGGGGCATGCCCAGCACTTACGGCCATGTCGGGCAGCCCCAAAGCGTTGCTGTCAGTGTGAATAGATGCTGGGGACATGCGCCCGGCATCCATTCACCGGCAGTGATGGCTACACCGCAGTTTTCCACACCCGCGGGACACTGCATCCTGCGGGTGTGGACGGCACCTGCACGCTTTTTCAACAGGGCACCACACCGGAGGGCAGGTTGCTTAGGGGCAGGGTGTGTATGTATGTATATAATATATGTGTGTGTGTGTATATATATATATATGTATGTATGTATGTATGTATGTATATATATATATATATAATATAGCATAGCGAAGGCCACAAGTTTTATAATAAAAAACAAAATTATCTGGATTTAAATCACAAACCAGACAGGAGCTGATTTAGCCCAAATAACTTTGTATTTCACTTGTTCTTGTACATTAGTTTTATTTAATTCATAGAGCGAGGCTTGTCTAGTGTGCTAATTGCAAAGTTTTAAATGCGCTGTTTCTCAAAGGAATCAGTATGAAATACCGATAGTTGGGATCCTGACAGGGTTAACATACCCTGTCAGGTCAGTTTGCTAACGCTCTCCCTACCCTAACACTTCCTCTTTGGTGACTATCCCTAACCCCCCCCCCCCCCCAGTGCCTAATCCTAACTTCCGCCTCACCGCACCCTAAACCTAACCCACACCCTAGTGCCTAACCCCTAAACCTAACCCTCCCCTCAACCCCATTACTTACCTTCGGCATCCCGGCGGTCGGGATGCCAGCGCCGGGATTCTGACCGACATTGGTATTCTGGTGTCGGTAATGTAAGCGTCGGCGTTCCGACTGCCAGGATGCCGAACACATACCTCTAGAACCACCCGATGCTCAGCCCAGCTCTCTGCTTTATGAAGCAGGAGTTGAGTACGGTGGGGGCACATCCATGCCCAGAAATACTGACCCACTAATGCACTATAGGGCCTAGCTTTGTGTCTCCTCCACGGTCTCCCTTCTGCAGCAGCACAACCCCATACAGCAGCTGAAAACATATTATCAAGTCTTTATCCATGGGATGGGGCTCACCTCTGCATGAAATGAAGTTCTTATATCCAACTCCTTTGTCCATTGCTTTGAAAATGTTATGTCACTTGTTACATAATTGTTACAATAACTTCTGAGCTCACTTATATGAAGAGAGGCCACGTGCTTCCCTGGATATTATGCTAAAATGCTTGCTTTCAGGGTTGTTTTATTAGACAGGGGAATCTAGTAAAGACATGTTTCTTCACTTAATTACCTTCAATCAGGGAGTGAGTACACTGCTGCCAAATATTATTACTGCCCAAAGCTTTTTATGTCTACAAATATAAATATTTTCCATGCTTTTGACACTGAAAGTGCTTAGTAGCTCAACAAACCGGTTTTAAAATGTAAATAAATTATAATCTTGCACGCTCTAAATGTCGTGGAATTTATAAAGAAATATTTTTAGTAGTTGGAACATTAGTGGTAACAGTATTATATCCAGTTACCAGCTTCTTCGGACAGGCTTACTTTTCCAATGTGTTTAAAAAAGCTATTTTGGGTTACTCTTTTCTGTTTTGCTCATCAGCAAGTCTATATGTGTATTAGCATATTGATTACCGGAAATGCTCCATGTTTTCATGGCGACGAAGCAAATGCATTTCTGTGAGGGAGCCCTAAATCTGTAGCTCTTACAAAAGGGAGATGGTAAACAACTGGGAGTAGTTCGTAGAGTGCACCAGTGAAGTGCCAGCTGAAATCTATCAGTAATTAGAAAGCAATCCTGCCCCTTGTCAGTGCAAATTAATATAAGCTGGTTCAGTCCCAAATGATTGCCTATAAAAAGGTGTCTCATTACCAAGGTGTCACAGAAGAAACCTTTAATGATGGGTAAAAGCAAAGAGCTCTCTCAAGACCTTCTCAACCTTATTGTTGCAAAACATACTGATGGTATTGGTTACAGAAGGATTTCTAAACGTCTGAATGTTTCAGTGAGCACTATTGGGGCCATAATCTGGAAATGGAAAGAACATAATTTCTGACAGACGAGTGAAAATAACTATCAGAAGAGTTGTCCAAGAGCCAAGGCTCACTTGTGGAGAGCTTCAGAAAGACCTGGAATTAACAGGTATAATTGTTTCAAAGAAAACAATGAGTAATGCACTCAACTGCCATGGCATGTATGCACGCTCACCACGCAAGACTCCATGAATAAAAAGCATGTTGAAATTTGTTTAAAGTTTGCTGCACAACATTTGGACAAGCCTGTGAAATACTGGGAGAATATAGTCTGGTCAGATGAGACCAAAATGTAACTCTATATATGCCATAATACACACCATGTTTGGGGGAGAAATTGCACTACACATCACCCCAAAAACACCACACCAACAGTGAAGTTTGGAGGTGGGAACATCATGGTGTGGTTTTTTTTTCAGCATACGGTACTGGCATACTTCATATGATTTAAGGAGGGATGAATGGAAAAATGTACCGAGACATTCTTGATAAAAATCTGCTGCCATCTACCAGGATGCTGAAGATGAAACGAGGGTGGACATTTCAGCAAGACAATGATCCCAAACACAGCCAAGGACACACTCTCAATCAGTTTCAGAGAAAGAGAAAATAAAGCTACTAGAAAGGCCCAGCCAATCACCTGACTTGAATCCAATTGAAAATCTATGGAAAGAACTAAAGATCAGAGCTCATAGAAGGGGCCTATGGAACCTTCAAGATTTGAAGACTGTGTGGAAGAATGGGCCAAAATCACACCTGAGCAATGCATGCGACTAGTTTCTCTATACAGGAGGCATCTTGAAGCTGTCATTACCAACAAAGGTTTTTTACAAAGTATTAAATACATTTCAGTAAGCGTGTTCAATACTCTTTCTGTGTCATTTCACATTTTTACATATAACATAATTTATGGACATCTAAGGTTTGATTTCTGTGCATGCGTGGATTGCATGGGTTATTGCTGACATTTGGTGAAAATTCAATTACAATAGCCCCATTACAAATATATTTACAGAGAAAAATGTTGGTGTTCAATACTTATTTTATGCGTTGTATGTGTATGTATGCATGTATGTGTATATATATGTATGTATGTATGTATATATATGTATGTATATACACACACACACACACACACACACACACACACACACACACACACACACACACACTTTAGTGTTCACTCTACGCCGGACCTAAAGAAAGGGCACTCCGGTGCGCCCAAAAAGGTGAGTCTTTAAGAAATGCCCCCTCTCCTTAATCTTGGGGGGCGTGCCCGGAACTTACAGACATGCATGGCTGCCCCCAAGCTCTCCCTTCTCTGTGAATAGATGCCGAGAGCATGCACCTTGCATCTATTTACTGCTGGTGATTGCTACACCGCAGTTTTCCCCACCCGCGGGACACTGCGGGTGCGGACGGCACCCGGCAGGCTGTTTTAGCGGTGTGCCACCAAAAGGGGCAAGGTGCATTCTGCCCTTTTGAAATCGGACAGGACGCGGCGCCCCACTTAAACAGCCTAGCGAGATAGGTATTTATATACATACTGTATTCTCTGTCTGTCTCTCTCTGTCTCTCTCTGTCTCTCTCTGTCTCTCTCTCTCGTACTGAGAACACCAGGCTGCTGGGTGATCTCACTCTGGAGTAGGCCACGTAGAACTGCCCATGCCAGAAACAGTCCTCTCTCAAGTCAATCCCTGCCACCTTCAGTGACTGCCCCTGGGAACTTGTTGATGATCATTGTAAAACGGACCTTGAAGGGCAACTGCAGGCTCTTAAACTCGAAGGGATACTCTGATGGTATAAGTGGTATGTGTGGAATGAACACCCACTCCCCCTGAGCATAGTAGGTGAACACTGTGGCCTCGATTATGTTCCTGTGGAGGGCTTTTGCTTGCAGCCTGGTGCCATTGCAGAGCTTAAACAAGTTGAGATTCTGCAGCAACATCACTGGACCCCCAATTCGAGGAGAAGTTTGTGGACTGGGAGGCCAGGAGGGTTGAGGGTGTTGAGGAACTGCACGGGGTAGTGGACTGTGTCATCCATTTACACTACCTAGTCCGCAGACCTGTACTCCATTTTTGCCCCTTAGAACAACTGAAGTAAAGTGTCATTAATGACGGTAGCCGTGTCGTTCTTGGGGGTCAGAGTGGCATACTCAAACAGCCAGTCCATGGACTTTTTTTTAGGTTATCGGCAATATCCGAATATATCCTGACTGTGAGGTCTGCTAGGGTCTTCACTACTGTGACTAGGCCTTCAGAGATGGTCCCCCTTCCCACGGACTTGAGATACTCTCCATCCCCTATTTTGAGAAGGAGTTTGGAGCTGCCATTTGTCCCAATGAGCTTACAGTCCCGCAGCACTTGGGCCACGTTTGTCACAGCGCTGCCGAATCCAGGTCCCTCTTACCTGGTTCGGTGGCACTGGGGTCCGGACTGACGTGGGACAGCGGGTGGGAGATCCCCGCCTGTCAGCTGTTCGACTCCTTCCCCGGCAGCAGTGTGCAGGCGGCCGCGGCTTCCTTAGGAGCACGCGCCGCTCTGCTAAAGATTTAAAGAGACAGGCGCATAGATAGGGAAATGCTGATTGGAGAATGTGTACTATGTCCTATTTAAGGAAGTTCCTGGGTGCCAGATTATAGGCTCCATTACCATACTCCAGCATTCCTGTGCATATCCTGTCTATTGGTGCTGACCTTGGCTTGTTCGTGACTCTGATTCTGCCTAACCCCTGGTTCTATGTTGATATCTGGTTCTGACCTCTGCTATTCCCTGTGACCAGTTTAAGTCTGCCCCCTGTCTGCTCCCTAGTACCGTCTCGTTTGCTTAGTTCTGACCTGACTAGTCGACTACGCTAAAGCCTCCTGCACTCCAAACCAAGTTTGCCAGCACCTGTATAGGGAAACCATACCTTCTTGCGAGGGTCCCTGGTGAAAACCGCTGGCACATTAGACTCCGTGCTTCAGGAATAGGTCTAGCCAATTCCCTGAATACATTTAGCATCCACAATCCGTCGGAGAGTTTGTGACAATGTTGGCTTTGTAACCCAATCGCCTTGGTTGAGATGAAAGCTTTTACCCCTTTTCAGCACCTTTAGGAGTTGAAATTCGAAAAATCCCTACTTAGTGGGTGCTTAGGTCAAGGAAGGATTTGACTGAATATGAGCATATAATATTGCCCGAAACACTTCAGAATTCATTCTGCTGCTTTTGTCAGCAGTCACATCATCAATAAATACAAGGGAACCAGTTCCATGCCCACGCCATGACACTACCACCACCATGCTTCACTGATGAGGTGGTATGTTTTGGATAATGAGCAGTTCCTTTCCTTCTCCATACTCTTCTCTTCCCATCACTCTGGTACAAGTTGATATTTGTCTCATCTGTCCATAGGATGTTGTTCCAGAACTGTAATGGCTTTTTTAGATGTTTGGCAAACTCTGATCTGGGCTTCCTGTTTTTGAGGCTCACCAATGGTTTACATCTTGTGGTGAACCCTCTATATTGACTCTTGTGGTCTTCTCTTGATTGTTGACTTTGACACATATACACCTACCTCCTGGAGAGTGTTCTTGATTTGGCCAACTGTTGTGAAGGGTTTTTCTTCACCTGGGAAATAAGTTTTCTGTCATCCAGCACAGTTGTTTTCCGTGGTCTTCCGGGTCTTTTTCTGTTGCTGAGCTCTCCGGTGCATTCTTTCTTTTTAAGAATGTTCCAAACAGTTGATTTGGCCACACCTAATGTTTTTGGTATCTCTCTGATGGGTTTGTTTTGATTTTTCAGCCTAATGATGGCTTGCTTCACTGATAGTGACAGCTCTTTGGATGTCATATTGAGTGTCGACAGCAACTGATTCCAAATGCAAATGTCACACCTAGAATCAACCCCAGACCTTTTACCTACTTAATTGATAATGAAATAACGAGGGAATAGGCCACACCTGTCCATGAAATCGCTTTTGAGTTTATAGTCCCATTACTTTTGGCCCCTTAAAAAGTGTGAGGCTCATATAGAAACCGTTGTAATTCATACACCATTCACCTGATTTAGATGTAATTACCCTTAAATTAAACCTGTAAGTCTGCCGTTAAAGCACATCTTGTTTGTTTCATTTCAAAGCCATTGTGGTGGTGAATAGAGGCCAAAATATGAAAATTCTGTCAATGTCCCAATATTTATGCACCTGACTGTGTGTGTGTGTATATATAATATAGCGTGTTACATGAGCTGCAGAGGAAAATGCAAACATAACAGTAAGTTAGGCTGAATCTGAGCCACACATTGTTAGGAAATCTTGCCCTGAGGACATGTGTCAAAGGTTAAATTATTTCCAGACATTGTGACTATACGATTAGCAGCCTCTCGTAGACAACCTCCTAGGGGGTTGGCTTTTAGGTTATCCTTCTCAATCGAAGTCCGTGAACTAATCTGATCTACCTCCCTACTTTCCTTTTAATTTTGTTTGCTTAATTGTGCCTAGCTGAAGGAATTGTTTATATTAGACATGCACTACATGTCAAAAAAATATGAAAACACCAATTTTTCCAGCTTTTATTGAAATGTAAGCAATGCAAACCAAGTGAATAACCTAGAAATGGTACAACATTAAGTGGCGCTCTGCTAGAGGATAAATAATATGTTTAGGATTCAAAAACTGGAAAATTTAAATTTCAGTTATAATAAAAGGCATTTTTCAGGGAACAAGTAATGGGTAAGAACCTTCAGCTGTTCTGTAGCTATGAAAAAAAGGTTTGCTGATGCCATTGATGGGGAACCGCAGGCCCAGGGGCCATATAAGGCCCCTGGAATCATTTGGTCTGGCCCTCTGAGCTTTTGTCTGCTAGCCTCATCTGGATAGCAGGGTGCCTAGAATAGCACCCTGCAGCCAGAATCTATGCAGCAGTGTCGCCTGGAGTGTCCTTAGGACGCTTCAGACAGTTACACCGCTGCCTTTACAGCTCCCCGGACCATCCTCAGGATGCTCCGGTAATTGCTATAATCACCATCGATTGAGGCCCCACCCCCCGTGTGACGACATATGGAGGGGGCGTGGCCTGAACCGGGCCCGCGAATAATGATATATAGCAAAATGTCCCTCGGCAGAAAAAGCTTCCCCACCCCTGGCTTAGGCCATGAGGCACCTACAGTGAGCTACTGTAGACTAGGAAAAGGTCTTCATATTTAAAATCTTTAGTTTGTCTCGTAGGGTTTTTGTATGCCATTGAGTAGACTTGCACTCCTCAGTGTAAGGAGTTTATTTACCAAGCATAGGTTTGTAAAAGCCAATGCTTCCCGGCGTGTTTAAAATTTAAAAAGACAATGGATTTAACAGCAAAACTCTCCGGGTTTTGCTATTAAAGGCATTGCCCTTTGAAATGTTGTGCTTAAATATGCAGTAATGAAATACACCATTATGACACCATTGTCAAACATGGAGGAGGAAGTGTTAATGGTCTCGGGCTCTTTTGTCGGCGACTTGCACAGAGTTACTGGCATCCTGAACCAAAAGTGCTACCACAGCATTTTGCAGCGCCATGAGATACCCTCTACGCTTAATTGGTCAAGACTTAATCTTACAGCAAGATAATGACCTGAAACCTATCTCCAGGCTATGTTAGAACTACCTTTGAGGAAAAGAGCAAGATGGTAGGCTTCAAATCATGGAATTGCCATCAGTTTCCAGACTTCATCCCAAACCAGCTTGATGGGGTTTAACTGGACAGAAGAATGAAAGCATATACCTCGCCCTCGGGCCAGAGGCACCTCAGTTTCGTTGAATGCCCGGCCAGAGTCAGGTCACTGCACACGGTGGGACTGTGAACACGCCCCTGAAGTTTTTTTATTTTTTTTATTTTTAAAGAAGTTTTCTTCAAGAGCAGACAGTCCAGGGGACGTCCGCACTACCACTCCGTCACCCCGCCGGCGCCGAGACGCTGGTACGGGACGGGGATCTCGGCCGGCCTCCATGGGAGCAGGTAAGTGGTGGTGACCCACTGAATCGCAGTCTTTTTCTCTGGGGCAGGGGGACTCCCTGGGGATGACGGTAGGTGGAGTTAAGCATCGGAGTCCTGTGCTTCCACTAGACCACCAGGGACACGTGCTGGCTCAGTAAAGACGCGAGTCCTGCGTCTCGGGGTTAATCGCCGGCCAGGGGAGGCTGCCTTCTCTAACAGCTGGCTTCTCCACTCAGCTCAACGCACCTTTCCACTGTGGTCTGGCTACACTGAGCTGCTCTCCTCCTCGGGCCATGCCACCTCTGAGTTTGTGTAGTTGATTATAGTGCCATGGTGCAGGTTCATTTCTGCATTGTATGGATGTATAAAATATATAAATATAAATATATATATATATATATATATATATATATATATAAGTCTGGGAGGCACAATAATGTGCGCTCTGCTGCACCCACTCTGCTATTTTGCAGGTCAAGTGCTGCAGGTTTATGTGAGGAGGAGATGGTGCAGGTTGGATTAGGTGGTATAATCCACCAGGCCCTTCTAATGTCCCGGTCCCTGTACATGAACCCCCTTGGGCTTCCTTTTATCCCAGGTCCTGGATACTTTTGCTTGGCGCTTAGCGGTACCAGCTGTTTTCCCCTCTATGGGGTTACCACAGCAGTCTGTTTGTTTTTCCCTCTCGGGGATTGCCACAACAGATTACTGCTATGCAGATTCCTCGATGGCGGCTACCTCTACTGCTGTACAGACTTGTTGCAGGAGGAGAAAGCTGCTAAGCCATCTAGGTGTCCTCTGGTGTCGTCATAGTCCACACAACTTTGAGATGTCATCTGATGACTGAGAGATTGCGGATATCTCTAACCCTGAGTCCCCTCAACTGGAGTCATAGAGGATAACAAACCAGCTCCTCTGTTCAAGCAGGCTCTGTTTGTACAAATAAAAGGCTACTTCTGCGGAATTCCCTTTACCGGGTCAGTTAGTTGATCGCAGGGCTACAGCCTAGCGAATGCCCGATAAGAGGTATCAACCTCAGGGACGTTTGGCTGCGTGTTATCCATTTCCTGAAGTTCCTTGCACGAACTGGAACTCATCCCCTGCAGTGGATTCACATGTAATACGGTTAATTAAGTGCTACGTTACCTATGCCTTCCATTTCTTCCCTGAAGGTTAGGAAGGTGCAGGTTTGCCGGAAGTCTGTATACCTTCCCTCGTATGCTTCTAGGCCTCAGAGGTTTTCTGGTTGGTAACATCAGAGATGCAGCCACACATATTGGGCAGGCTGTTCTGGATATCACTCTCCTGACTTCCAGGATCTCGGTGGCAGCTCGCAGTTTCCTGGAGTGGCTTTCTTGGAGGGCAGATGCTGATTCCAAGACCTACAATGCTTCCCCATACACTGGAGAAGTATTGTTCGGTCCTGACATGGACAGGATTGTGGACATGTTGGCAGCGGTTAATTCTGCGTTTCTGCCTTCAACTGCGGCTTCAGCGAAGCCTTGCACCACCTTCTCTTTTCGATACTTATGTCCTCACGGTTAGCCTACAGGTCAGATCTTCCCAAGGCCGTCAGCTTCCAGTAGGGCTGTTAAACCTATGAAATAGGCCTGGAGTACAAGACTTCCTCTTTCCAAGTCAGAGGATGAACCCTCAGCCTATTGGGATGGGCCTCCCTCTGGGGTATACCAGGGTGGGAGGCCGCTTTCTTCTGGTCACCCAGTGTTGGTGTCAGACCACCGTAGATACCTGGGTAAGAGAAGTAGTCTCTCACGGGATGACATGGTCTTGCAAATCCAGAAAGCCGTACGATCCTTGCTTCAAGCAGAAGTCCTAGTACCGGTCCCGTTGCCCAAGAGGGGAATGAGTTATTCCAAACTCTTTCTGGTTCAAAATCCGAACGGATCCCAGCATATCCTCAATCTTAAGTCCCTGAACAAATTCCTCAGGGTACCTCGGTTCAGGCTGGAAACCCTATGCTCAATAATACTGGCTAAGGAACCTGGGGATTTTATGGTGTCTCTGGATATTCAGGATGCATACCTGCATATTCCACTTGCTTAGGCTCACCAGCTTTTTCTCAGGTTTGTTGTACTGCAACAACATTTCCCGTTTTGGGCTCTGTCGTTTGGCCTATCTACCAAGTGTTTACCAAGATGATGGCGGTAATGGCAGCACATCTGCGGCGGCAGGGAGTCCGCCTGTTACCATACCTGGATGACCTTTTACTGTTGGCAGGGTCTCCAGAGGGACTTCAACACCACCTACAGCTGCCTATATCTATGCTACAGATGCACTGGTGGTTAATCAATTGGAAGAAGTCCTCCCTGATTCCATCCCTAAAGTATGCTACATCTGGGAGCTCTGTTGGATTCACAACAGCAGCGGATCTTTCGGTCTACGGAAAAGATCTCCACTTTGCTGACACAAGTACGCAGATGCCTCCACAGTCGCCGAGTGTCCATCCACTCAGCAATGCTATTACTGGGTTCCTTAGTGTCGACGTTTGACATGGTGAAATATGCCCAGTTTCACTCCAGGCCTCTGCAGAAATTGATCCTCTCCAGGTGGGATGGATTACCCCATCGCATAAAGCAAACGATGGTGCTCTCTCCGGAGGTGCGTCTGTCTCTTGCTTGGTGGCTGCAGACGTACCACCTCACCAGGGGGCGCCCCTTTTGGATTCCGGTCTGGGTCCTTCTGACAACGGACGCCAGTCTCCGGGGTTGGGGAGCAGTGACAGGTCCACGCTCTTTTCATTAGGTGGACAGCAGAGGAGTCTGCCCTGCCAATCGACCTATTGGAACTTTGGGCGGTCTTCAGGGCCCTGCAGCAAGCCGGACTCATACTTCACGACGAGCCCGTGCAAGTTCAGGCAGACAACGCCACGACATGGCTTACTTCATCGATCAAGGAGGAAATCGAAGTCAGGCGGCAATGACAGAGGTGTCACGCTTTCTCACATGGGCGGAAGGTCATCTTCCAGCCATATCGGTGGTGTTCATTACAGGAGTTTTAAATTGGGAAGTGGACTTCCTCAGCCGTTACGACGTGCATCCTGGGGAATGGTCTCCTCACTAAGAAGTGTTTCAGCTCCTAGTGGACAAGTGGGGCCTTCCGGATGTAGACCTCATGGCCTCCCGACAAAATCACAAACTGCCAGTGTACGGGTCTAGGACAGGAGACACTCTTGGTAGACGCTCTGTCAGTCAAGTGGACCTTCCAGTTTGCATACCTGTTTCCTCCAATCTCCCTTCTTCCTTGAGTACTTAGGAAGTTCAAACAAGAAGGAGGCACTGTACTGCTGGTGGCTCCAGCGTGACCCAGAAGTCACTGATACTCAGCTCTTCAGAGTCTCTCCATTGACACTCCGTTGCTGTTGCCTCAACGTCTGGACCTGTTGTCTCAAGGTCCTTGCCTTTACCTGGACTTGGGTCGTCTGTCTTTGACGGCGTGGCTCTTGAGTCATTCCTCCTAAGGTCTAAGAGTTTTTCTGGCACTGTGGTTAACACCATGCTCAGAGCACGTAAACCGGCCTCTGCCTGGATTTACCACAGGGTGTGGAACACCTGCTTTCAATGGTGTCGTCCCAGAGGTTACGACCCCCAGGTATTTCGGATGTCCAGTGTTTTGGCTTTCCTGCAGGCGGGTTTGGATCTTGTTCTCCGCCTTGCCTCACTGAAGGTGCATGTACCTGCTCTTCCAGTGTGGTTCCAGCGAAAGATTGCTCCTCTTCCTGATATCCGTGCTTTCCTACAGGGTGTCCTTCGCATTCAGCCTGCCTTTGTCCCTCCTGTGGCGCCTTGGGATTTCCAGGACCCTCCAATTGAACCCCTGGACTCAGTGGATCTCAAATGGCTAGCAGCTAAGACTGTGTTTTTCTTTTGGCTTTTGCTTCCGCCAGAAGAGTGTCAGTCTTGGGGGCTCTCTTGCCGTTCCCCATTTCTTGTTTTTCACCAGGACAGGGCGGTGCTTCGGTATCGCCCTGGGTTCCTTCCTAAGGTGGTTTCTAGTTTCCACATATTAATGAGGAAATTATTGTACCGGCCTTTAATTCTCCAGACCTCTCTGCAGGTGAGGCCTCTTTGGATGTGGTATGTGCCCTCAGGATTTCTGTGGACCGTACCAGGTCCCTTTGGAAGTCAGACTCCTTGTTTGTCCTCTACGTCTTTAACGAGAAGGGATGGCCAGCCAATGAACACACTTTGGCAAGATGGCTTTGCATGCTGATCTGAGGCTTACACTCATAAGGGCCTTCCAGTGCCACCCTCTGTTCTACTTGATCTGTGGGTCCTTCGTGGGCAGCTTGCCGTGGTGCCTCGGCTGTTCAACTTTGTAAGGCGGCCACATGGTCTTCTGTCCAGACCTTTCTGAGGTATTATGCATTTGATACCTTTGCCTCTCAGGATGCTTCCTTTGGGCTGCGGATTCTCCTCTCTGCACAGGAGCGTCTCCACACTTAAAGGGACTGCTTTGGGACATCCCCAAGGTCTCCATGTGGAGCCTATGGACCCTGAAGTAGAAAATGAGAGAGATGGGAAGAACTTACCTTTGTCATCTCTTTCTACAAAGTCCATAGGGTCCACAGGGTGCTCACCCTGGCGCACCTGTGCTTCGGATGGCCTTCGCTCTGGTCACCGGTTTTCTGTCTCCTTTTGTGTGAGAATGTGATTCTTGAGTGTTCCAGACTTTCTTCTCTCTTGTCCTCCTTTGGCTTGCTACGAAACTTAGGTGCCTCTGGCCCGGGGGCAGGGTATAGGAGGGAGACCCAGTGCATCCTGGAAGAAAAATTTAACTACGTGGTGCCTGGATGACTCAATCACCTATACCCCCAAGTTCTCCCTGTGGACCCTATGGACTTTGTAGAAAGAGAGCTAACAAAGGTAAGTTCTTACCATATCTCTCATTATCTGCTGTGTATGGGCGGTCAGCCGCCCGCCCGCAACACTTGCAGCAGAGTCTGCAGGGTGGTGGGTGAGACGCGACCGCCGGCCAGCGGGACCCGCGGCCAGATGACAGATGATGGTGGTTCAGTCTGTATGAACAACCACCTGGGGTTATAGATTATTCTGTTTCCCAAAGGGGTCCTCAGGCATGGGTTTCACAGTTTCCGGGCCTGCAGTTAGCTGATTTATTAAAAGCTCATACCAGGTCATGTCATATGCTTTCCTCTACCATATATACAGAGATGCTCCTCAATATATTGCACCGTTCCTACCTGTCCCCGCATAGATTTATAATCGGGGTTTCAATAACCACTCCTGTTTCCAATGTGGCCATTCCCAGGCCTATCTATTCCACTGTTTATGGTCATGTCCGCTAATTTGTAGATTTTGGTTGCAAGTGCTTAATTATTCCAGAGAACATTTGGTTAATTACATGTCATTAACCCCTGAATGGGCTTTATTTGGCATTCTCCCAAGAGGGCTTCGGATTTCAAAGAGAGGAAGACGTCTGCTACTGGCGGTGTGGATACATCCTGAGCCCCCGACCCAATCTCTTTTTAGAATCTTTTTTTTTTTTTTTAATCTCTTTCTCATGGCATGGATGGAGGTAGTGCAAGAAAAGGAGGCTAAAACAGAAAAATTTTTTACATGTGGGAGAGTTTTGTTGTGACCCTTTCTACAGACATTCAGACCCAAGTTCGAAACTCCTTATGGTAATACCTTCTGGTACCTTTTGCAAATGGACGTATAGGTGGGAATTCAATCTAGCTTTCCCGCTAGGCTATTTTAACAAGACACCGCGCCCTACCATTTTGGCATTGCCCCACTAAAACAACATGGCGGGTGCCACCTCCACCCTTGGGCCGCAGTGTCCCGCGTGTGAGAAAAATAGCGGTTCAGCGATCACCGCCGGAGAATAGATGGCATGCGCATGTGCACGGCATCTATTCAGAGAGAGGGAGCTTGGGGGCAGCCCGGCATGTCCATAAGTGCTGGGGATGCCCCCAAGAGTGATGAAAAGGGAACGCGTCTTAAAGACAAACCTCCATTTCGGGTAAGCGCTAGAGTGCCCTTTCTAGGTCCAGCACCCTGCCCGGCGCCGGACCTACAGTGAACACTATCAATTAGCTCAGTTAATTTAACAGGCGTGAAAAAGGGTGGTAGACTCGTGCTTTAACTAATGGGGCTCTTCAATTACATCCCCATTTTCTCGCCTGATAAATTATTTTGGTAACAGCCGGTAACACATAGAATCTGTGCTGCTTCGGCCTTAATGGAATGTTCCTGGGGGATCAAATAGTAAATTACCGTGCCTAATTGAATTCCCCCCTTCAAATTCACAATTTATCCTGAATTATATGCATTTTCATAAAAACCGTTCTACTAACCAAAGAAATATTTTTAAAAACCTCACATTATGATGTAGATGTTGATGATCTCTCGCTTCATTTTCAGAGTAAGAGACTCATCCATCCGCTTTGTCAGGTGTGAAAAAACTGGTTACCTTCCCAGAAGTTACAGAAGCTTGAGATGAAAGTGTGTGTTGGTTTTATACTGTAATGTCAGACCTCCCACTGTAGCCAATTGGAAACACAGCACTGCACATTGAGCATAACCGTTTCATTGTCGTTCTCTTTATATTTCTTAAATTGCGTAATGACTTTCCTTTTATTATCAGTTAACTGACATTTTCTCTTAGGTGGTGGCATTCTTAAACTGTTATAAATTAGAGCTATGTGTTTAAATGCAAAATTGGATGTAATATAAATTACGGGAGGCAGTCTTTTGAGTCAAAAGACCCAAGACTAACTTGAAATACAAAAAATAAATGTTATGCCTTTAAAAATGCAGGGTAATAGTGCATTTTATATTTACTATATGGAGTCTTTTGTGTGAAAAAGATTTACTCTGCATAAAAATCTGTAAAGCCGAATACAACTTGAAATAGAAAAAAATATATATTTTTTATCACTTATGTTGCAGGGTAAAAGTGTTTCTATTTACTTCTAGCTGTGAAAAAACTGCACTTTTCGTGGATTATTTTTCGGGACACATCAGATCCCGAAAAAAAATTACAATAAGTGCTGGCGTCGGGCGGCACTTTGGGGCTAATTGGATAGCCCTGCGACGATCCAATAGCATTGCTACTTTAGCACTGCTAATTGGATACTGGTGTATATAATACAGTATTCAGTATATTCTGTGGTGTTGACTTTGTAAGTTTACAGTGACTGTGTGTGTCACTGTCACAGCCTGGCGCTAGTGCACAGTCACGATGGTCAGAATCCCGACGCCAGAATCCTGACAGGGTTAAGATAGGTCAGTAAGTATCCTAACCCTCCCCCGCACCCTAAACCTATTCCTCCCCCCCAGTGCCTAACCCTAACCCTCCCACTAGTACCTAACCCCTGACCCCACTACTTACCGTCGGGATGCTGGGTTCCTGGCACATGAGATTTCAACTACTATCTATCCTACCGATCTATGCTCTTTATCTCTATTGTCTTTGGGGGGGATGGTCACGGTGGAATATGGTCTGGGAAGGAGTGATCAATGCTGATCTTCGACTGCCCGCTCGCTGAGGTTGGTGCGAAGATATAGACGACTTTCCACCGTTAATGTCCTAACATGCGGCCGGCCACGTCCATGCGCCTTATGTCACACGCCCGACTTCTCTTCTGTCCTGCCCCTGGCCCCTCCGGTATCCACGACTTCTGGGTCTGGTTTTATTGTTGACCCTCCAGCAACCGGGAAATTTGTGCATCCGGAAAGTAATTGTCGGAAGGCCGGAAACCGGTATAGCATCCCTAACCATTGGTACTTCCGCTGTATTTGTTAAATTAGCTTCTCCTGGTTTTGCATGCGGAAGCTATCGCCAGAGTCCCTCAGTGATTGTTGTTTACGGAAGCAGCCTTTTGATAAATAGGATTTTTTTATTTTCCTCTCTCTGGTTTTCACCTGTGAAAGAGCTTTTCACAGCATCATAAATATTTCTGTAAGAGGAAGTAAAGTGAGGTGAATTAATAGGTTAAATTGAAGCTTCCAGGTATGAAAGAAATGGCTATTTTTATGGAATTCATTTATTATGTTTTTATTATAAAATTATTTATGATTTAATAACTTAATAGTGGCTCGGTGGAAAAGGCTCCTAGGAAAAAATCTTGGGTCGATTGACCCGGCATTTCTTCCCAGGCATTGAACACGGTTTGTAGCTGGTAAAACCCTGGTCAAGCTCAGTGGAAACAGGTTACCTGGATCTTCCGACCTGGGACCCGTTTCAAGCATGGTGATTAGGTGGTATTCGGAAGCTGTCTGTGTGACAGCTGTCACCGGGGAGGGAGAGATTACAGCCTCCCCGCATGGTCCGGACCGTTCCGGTTTTTACTCCATCCCCGCTTCATACGGGGAGGTTATAATCTCTCCCTGCCAGTTTCCCCGGTGACAGCTGTGACATCAAAGCCTTCAGAAAGGACACCCCTTCCCTGGGAAAGGACCCCCTCCCCTGGTTGCAGGTCCGCTCCAGTCTGGCGTTCAGGGCAGAGCTGGAGTTTCCGGCGCTTGGTGATGGCATAATCTCCAAGCGCCGGCACTGCACCTGTGTGCAGTGTGAACGGTGCCGTCCCAGGAATAGGCGTCATAGTGGAAATGGGGAAAATCTCGTGTCTGTCCAGGCTTGGTACAGTGTTCCAAATCCCTGGTCAGACCCAGGATTTTGGTAGAAAAAGGATATTAGTTACATATAGTGTTCTGTAAAACAGTGTACATGGGGCCTGATTGTGTACATGTTTGTAAGTAAGGAAGCGGCTGTGCAATTCCGTGTCATTAAAATTCAAATGCAACAAGAGGCGTCTGTAGGAGATACACCTCCTGTTAGCATTTGTGAGATCCGAGTGCTGCGTGTGAGGATGCAGCATCAGATCACCACCTCGACCATTGGTCTCATTTAGCGATGGTTTCGGGCACCGGCCAGCCCGCGTAAACTGGAGCTTATGCAGGTTGGCCGTAGGATCTGGACTCCCGGGTGCAGGAAGTCTGTGTCCAATGACATAGACCCTGGACCCGTTTTGAAGAACTGTGCTGTGGCAGACAGGGGGCTGCGAGCGATACCGCATGACCCGTTCTGCATATGAGTAAACCCCCAAACATCGTATTTGTACGTAAACAATCGGGTTTAATATAAATATGAATTAGACCGATGGATAACATCATGTAAGTGGGTATGGCTTGTTTCCTGAGAACGTACAGACTGACTCTTCCTTTGGCCTTATCTTCCAGGAAAGCGACAGATCCATCATCTGGGAGTGCAACTGCAGCTCAACAAACACTGCTTGGATACTGCCTTCAACTTCTTCAAAATGGCTGTCAGCAAGCACCTAACACGTGGCAGGAAGATGAACCACGTCATAGCTGCCTGTCTGTACTTGGTCTGTAGGACAGAAGGAACTCCCCGTATCCTTTCTATTTTTTGTCTTTTAAGGTTAGATAACAGCCAGACATTTGTTTTCCAGGCTGTTTTTTTTTTTTTTTTTCTCCTACATTTCCTTGAGTATGCTAAAAATATGTTTTATGTCTAGGAGTGTTTTCCACCTCCACATGCTACAAATGCTGTATCAGCCTATTACCTGTCTGAGTAAACATCATTTAATCCTACCTGTAATAACACCTGTCTCTTCTTACCTCCTGCTATTTTTAAATTAAATTTAGCTGTTTTCTCCGTCTTTGAGAGAGAAAATGATTCTCCTGAGACTCCTGTTGTTAGAGAGATGTAGGAGGCAGCTATTTTCATTTAGCTGTGCTGAGAGTTTCCAGCTCCTTTCTATACTGCAGATACTAGATGGCTATGTGAGCTGTCAGAGTGTCATGGCTGACACATGATAGCTTCTTGGTGTAAAGGTTCCATAGCACCTGCCTGATACTGACCGATTGTCAGGATCTTATTATCTGCGTCATGCAATGTCTCTATCTGCAGCTGACCATCTGACTTACCATATGAGGCTTCTCATAGCCCTGAAGCTCTGGGCTCACTGTTCAAATGCTTCCAGCAGAAATTAACTATTGCGCTCACTTGTCCTATGCACCACAGGCCACCTGCAGAGCTGAGCTTTTTATTATTGGTATAATGGCATTAGCTGACACCTAATAATTAGCAGACTGTACCACGCATTTACTGTATGTCCATGCTTTGTGTTCTGTGATTTTTACAATTTATGTAACCCTTATATACAGGTAGGAAAAGCTCTTAAAGTAACTTTTGTTTTTATGTGTCCTCGTAGTCATTGCCAGCATACTCTGTAGATGTATTTTTTGGTGACGACATGCACAAATGGTGTTCATATACATATATATGCTTGAATGAATGGTTGTATATACTAGCTAAAGAAATGGTTAGATTTGAGCGCTGTGCGGCGGCGTCTATGCACTGCATCCATCAGGCATCTCTTCCTTGGCTGCAGCAGCGTTGTCGGTGGTGCCGGGCCCCTCTAGCAGCCAGCTCTCTGCACGCAGGAGGCGGTAGGGGGACACTGCACAGGAGGGAGCTGCAATAGTGACATGGCTGGGGGGCTCCCAGCAAAAACAAGGACGTAATCACTACCCCATGTGCTGTCTATCTATCCTTACCCCATCCCTACCCTCCGTACTGCCATAGTTATCTACCCTTACCCCTCCCTACGCCCAGTATTGCCTGCCCCTAACCTCTTCCTTGCCCCCAGTACTACCCTAGCTGCTAGCAACTCTTTCCCCCTCTCTGCCTCCCATACTGCCCCAGCTGCTATCTACACCTGGCCCCTCTCTACCCCCAGTGTGGCCTCAGCTGCTATCCTGACCCAGCACTGCCCCTAACCCCCTCCTTGCCCTTCCCAATACTGCCTTAGCTGATAACAACTTTCCCCCTCTCTGCCTCCCATACTTCCCACAGCTGCTATCTACACTTGCCCCCTCTCTACCCCCAGTGCTGCTATCCTGAGCCAGCACTGCCCCTAACCTCCTCCTTGCCCCCGCCAGTACTGTCCTAGTTGCTATTTACCCTTGCCCCCAGCACTGCCTGCCCCTAGCCCCCTCCTTGCACCCAGCACTGTCGCAACAACTGTTCGCACTTACCCCTCTCTACCCCCAGCCATGCCTGCCCTTACTCCACTGTAGCTACAGCTCTACCCCAACATCTCCCTGCCTTTACCCCCAGCTCTGTCCCAACTGCTGCCTGCCCTCAACTCCCATAATATGTGACAGGACCCAGAAAAACTGGTGTAGGACCCCAGTTTTTAAAAGCGAGCGCTCCCTGGGACAAGCAGTTTTTTTTTTTTGAACAGCGTGATCACACATCTTCTCTGGCTTCGTAAAAGAGCCTGCTGGCTACTGGCGTCAACTAACTGGTTCCTGTATGTCATGATTTTGTTTTTCCCCCCATCCTTGCTTTATATATTTGGTGCCTCAAAAATCAAAATGTTTTGCAGCAAGTTTGTTTTCCTTTAGAAAGTAAGACTACATTGTATAATTTTACCTTGTCGAGAGAAAACAGTAGCTATCCCTTACTAAATCAATATCAATTGATGAAACCAATAATTACCTGCATAGCTCATAGTCATCTCCTTATTATAGCGGCATGTCGCACTGGTCCAAGTAGCCAGTGTATTTTATTTTCTGTAAAGACTGTTCTGAGAATTGCAGTCGTGATTAATACAAAACTTTTAGGGAAGTCTCCTTGCTTTACATTTCCCATTTCTTCTGTCGGAGGGTAAATAAAAGCCATTTCAATGCAATTGTGCAGAGACCAGCTTTGCAATTGAAATTAGATTGAGAGGTCTGCGACTTTTTCACAGCTGAAGATATTTCCTTAGACTCAAGGGAAATAATAAAAAAATAAACAACAAAGTAATACGGAACGCTGGAGATCAGTGCTGTTTTTTTTTTTTTGTTGTTATTATGTCATATTTATCTTAAGCCTTGGAGAATACATTTGGCTTTTCCATGTCCTTAGAGAAATTTGACTGTACCTCTCTGTCAGTTTATGTAATTTGGCGATCTTTCAGCTATCACTCCCATGGAAGAAGACATTGTGATAGAAGTGTGCCTTTTTCGAGCTGGCATCACGCTGAGCACTAATATTGCCCAGTTTGGTCACTCTGCATGTTGTTCTAAATCGAGGAACAACCCTCTGCTGGGGCACAGTCTGATTTAGAGCACCATAAATCCTGTTTGCTGATGGGTACAATCTGAGCGCATGCGTGTTCTGTTAATACATATGACCATAGTGCTTGGTCCTCATCATGGAATCAGGTATTTTAAGTTACTGCCTGTTCGATCCCACTGTCTCAGAATCTGCTTGGGAATACCCTATTAATTATTTCCTGATTACTTCACCTTTATAAACAAGTTGCTTTTGTTTATTGGTGACAATATGTGGCAAAAGCATATTATTGCAGTATTAGCTCTTTTATATTGTCCATGTTCTTTGTTTGTTTTTTTGTTTTTTAATATTTTTTTAATGTTTAATATTCGTGTATTTTTATGTATACTTTAAATTTTTATTTTTTAAAAACATTATTATTCTTGATTGTCTGTTAGCACTACAAACATACATTTTTGGACTCTGTTAGCATCTTACAAATCAATGACGATATGAACACAGGGACAAGACAATCTTCAAGAAAATCAAGATGAGCTTTTTCTAAATATAATATCTATTTGACAAGAAATATTTATCTTGGTGGTTTCTTATTTACCTGTGTTCTATCTGAAGAGTGTACGGCTTATCTATTTATCTCTTTGTAACTGGGCAGGCTTTAAATATTTAGTGTTCCCTGCCTGATTTTAAGAGGATAAAATGCGCCCTGCCCTTTTAGCAGTGCCGATAAAATAGCCTGACCTGTGCCTTCCCCACCTGCGAATGGCATCTATGCACTGTGAGGGGAGAGCTTGGTGGAAGCCCAGCACCTCCATAAGTGCTAGGCATGCCTCTAAGTGTGACAAATTGGGGGCATGTCACAAGGAGCAGCACCTCCCCGGTCAGCCACGCCCCTTTTTCGGGAGCATGCGAGCCTTTGGCGCGCGCAGAGAATGCCCTGGCCACGAGTCTGCGCCTTCCCACATTCTAGCGGGAACACTAAATATTTATAGGTAAGTTCTACCTAGCCTGTGCGCTCCTCTCTGTAACATATGCAATATTCAAAATTCTTTAGGTTCGTCAGCACACAGGATGGTGAACTCCTATAACTAATTTGCATTAACCTTGAGTAGACAGAGGGGGGGGGGCACGATATTTAATATTTTCTATAGAATGGGGGCACAACCTTTTCTAGTCTGAGGGCTGCATTGGGACATCATACTCATTGAAGGGACCACAATAAAACTTGTGCAAATATTTAAATACAGCATTACAAAAAGGTCCCTATGGAGGCATAAGTATGTGCAATCCTGCAAACCAACGTGCACCACCAACCTGCGCTGTGGCCACACCATGCAGCTTCTCCTTCCCCCTTTAGCAGCACATTTCTTCATCTCTGTAGCAACACCATCGCAACCTCAGAGCAGCTCATCCTCCTGGACTGCCACTGTATTCTCTCCATTCCGCTCCCACTAGTGTAGGATCAGTAGTGCTGTTATCAAACCGATGCATCCTGAGGCTCTTAGAGAGTAATTGCGCTTCCTGTAACAACAGATTTAGGAAGAGTTTTTTAATTATATATATATATATATATTTTTGCTTGAGCCATAATGTGGGCATGTGTGCTTTGTATTAAAGTCCCAATCTGGCTGTAAATTATACAAAACTCTAAAATGCAACAAAAAACAGACATTTGTTAATAACTGGCCATTAACGCTCTGTAATTCCTTTTTACGTAAAAAAATTAAAAATAATTGTCTGAACATTGTCCTATTCCATAATGTAGTGTATCATGACTTTAATAATGACAAAGTGTGGAGATCCATTAAAAAAAAAAAAACTTACCTGGGCTAGAAGCTGTGGTTCAGTCTGACAGAGTAGAACTAGAGCCGTGAGTGTTTGCTGACAATTTCCCCATATATAATTACATTATCGAGCCTGAGAGCTGTGCATCAATTTCTCTGCAAAAACAGATGCCTGGCAGCTAATCTGATTGGCCACCAGGCTACCTGTCACAGGCGTGTCTCTGTTGAATCCCCGTCCCAATGAGTAATTCCTACCCCTCTCCCCAGTGTCTGTTGCAGGTACTCGGGTTTAGAACTGAAGTCCTGTTTTAAAATACGCATGAGACACTTTATTTCTACCACCTATACTAGACTAGACAGTAAATTAATGGATCCCCTGTGATTTTAAGAAAATAAAATATAAATAAGTGTTTGTATAATTTTTTTTTCTTGTACTAAAGAATTACAGTTCTAAACTAAATAACTGGGATGTGGGCAACTACAATAAACTTTTCAGTAAGGTTGATGAATCCAAGGCTGCAGGCACAGGCCCTTATCCTCCCTGGGTATAGGAGTGTCCTGCTGCAGCCTGAAGTCCTTGAAGTTACAAGTGCATATTTAATCTGAGCAGCTTGCCGTTTCAGATAACCATGCAATATATGTGAAACATATATTAGAAGAATTATATACATCAGGATGTATGGACCAGGCATCTAAACACTGCTTTCTGCTGAAAATAATGCATAATTAAATAACATAGCCTAATTATGTAGAAGATTATGCATGTTCTAATTCTCCATTGGGCCAGCTGCTCAAGAACATCACGGGGTAACATGATATGAAGTCATTCCGACTACAGAGCATGATCTCATGTTAGCTTTGTATGCAGTAACATGTTTCCTTACACATTGTATGAATCTTATGTGTGGAGTTTAATTTAGCATAGAGATATTTATGATCGGTTAGAGCAATTGTTGTATTCATTCTATCCGACCTTGTTTATCTTCTTGAGGTGAGGACAGATCACACAGCAGCCAATCAGATAGTCAGAACAGTAACAGCCGCAGATACTCTTTCAGGGAATGAGTGTGCTTTGCTGTGAGAGGCAGTGACCTATCCATTTACAGGATTACATTAGTAATGATATTGCTCTGAGGTAAACGGGAAGCCACAATAGTGTAAGGCGCATGGTCCCCAACAGCACAGGGGGATTGTGGTGTGTTATATGGAACCAAGTTCATGCATCCAATTTAAGTGGGTCTGAGAGGTTAATGTGTTTGACCATGTTCAGAGCACCTTATTGTATTCAGTCTGCATCCCTTGCTGGTTCGTTATGTTATGAGGATACTGGAGCGATGCTTCACTCTTTTGCCCTTTCCAGCCGAGGATTTTCAATAATACATAGAGTATATTGCAAAATATATACGCACAAACATAAACATTGTTATTACAGAGATAAAAGTATACACATTATTGTGTAACATGGCTGTGTATTGGTTGGCTTTACTGCCTCATAGACCCGTGGTCATGAGTTCAGTTCCTGACCAAAGGACAGTCAGAATGAGTTTGTATGTTCTCCCCGTGCTTGCGTGGGTTTCCTCTGGGTGCTCCCTAATGTGTGTGTGTCCTTGTGATAGGGAATATAGATTGTAAGCTGGGGCAGGGACGGATGTGAATGACTAGTCTCTGTAAAACACTGTGTAATGTGTGCACAGTAAATAACTGTAATAAATTATTACATAAGCTGGCGAGAAAATTGGCTAAACCTTATTCTCAATGCCTGACACCTTTAAATCGTGTGCAGTCTGTTAACTTTCAATCAGGCAGCTGGTGTAGACCAAGCCATGTCGTGTTGCATCTACTGTGATCCTTGCCTGTTTGTATGCACAGAGCAGCTGTCCAGTCCATGCATTGAATAATTTTTCACCATCCCATACCCTGATCAGAATGCACCCTTCCCACTGGGATGTCTGTCAATCTTCCAAAATAATTTGCACATTGCAACTGAATACCTGTTACCCAGAGATCATGTCAGAGCTCACGAATGTGATGGACACACCCAATTTGCTACCCATGAACTCTGTACAAATTTCTGAAGATACCCTTCCTCACTCCAATGACATATGCTTCCAGTGTTGACACCTCTGGCGCTTGTGTCCTTGCATTCTACTTCACTGATGTCCATGTGGTAGAAGGCCACTAAAGTGCTTTACCAACTGGGGCCCCGAAGGGCACTCTGAACTTAAGGGGCAATCCCTCTGCACGAGTCCCAGCTGGTTACTTCAGAAACATATTCATCGATCTCCCAGCTCAACGCATTATTGCCGTAGCTGAGTTGCAGAGATGCACAATGCCATCTTCTCCATAATGAAGATTTGCTATGTACACATGGACCAGCTTGTCAGCTATGGTGGGGTCCACAGGTTAAAGTCGCTCGCCCACTCTCTGACCTTGGTAGCAGGTTGAATAACAATTTCTCCAACACAATGAGGTCCTTACTTTTCTCTGCATTCATAGTCCGCTTTCCTTCCATTGATTAGTTGGTGTCACGTCAGGAGTATGGACATGCTGGTAATGGGCGGGCACCCACAGTGTATACTCAAATAGAAAATGTGTATTGAGGGGTACTCTTGCTGGGATGTTCGGTGAGACATTACAGTGTATACTGCAGCAGACTCTGTAACCATGCAGCGGGATTGCTGGGATCCTTATAATTATGCTGACTTAGTGTGTTTGCTTTGCTACTTGTACGTACCACTTTGTCATGTGCATCTTCATACCAGATGCCATCTTCCCTCTTGACCTTTGGCCCTGGTTCCCACCCCATCAGGCAGCGGATTAATGCCACATTGATGCCTGCGGGGTCGCATCTTACCAAACAGAACCCTTACAGTATGTTACAATATATACCCATAAACACCGAACGATTGTTATAACATAATAATGCACAGAGTTACACAAGCTGGTGAGAAGGGGCTGTCCAGTGTGCTAAACCTTTATCCTCAATGCCTGACCCCTGATCTCTCCACATACATAATCAGGCCAACAATTAGTTCATCTAAATATTCACATTACAGTCAAATGGATAATTGGGATGTTGATAGCAGGGAAGGGGTACTGACCCCTTTGTACCACTCTTATCCAGGTGTCGCTGCCAAATACAGTGTGAATCCAATGGCTGCAGTGATTATGCACAATAATTCTGCAGTATACAGTAACTTACCAGCTGGAGATGTAGGAGAGCGCTGGTGAAGCTGCATCTACAGCAGGATTTGTCCGTCAGAACAAGGCTGCCATCAGAAATTGTGGGACCAATTACACGTGTAATGGACAGGGCACCCCTTATCCTCCTCCTTCCCGGCCTGTTGGACGCAAAGTTCCAACGAGCTCTGGCACCCAGAGAAAAGCACAGAATACAGCATGATGCCTCCTTTCCACATGACGTGTATATATCTATTTACATACAGTACATACGTATGTGTAATGGTGCATACACACGGGACGATTGTCAACGATAACGATATCGTTGAACGATCTCCCGGGTGTGCTGGATGATCGATATCGATCATCCAGCACACCACCAACCCACCAACGATGGCCCCTATAGTAACCTGGTCGCTATTGACCAGGTTGGCCTGCATGCATGGTCGATAGACAATATCTTTATCGTCCATACGTGCCCGCGCATCGCAGGTCATTGGTGAGTTGGAGGCACCGAAAAATGCACGATATAATCGATATCGTGCATTTTAATTGTACTGTGTGTACGCACCATTACATTTATAGAACACCTATACTTTAAGAACCCTCAAAGAAAATGGATTTAGACACCAATCCCCTTATACCACATTCATGCACTCCTTGTCATTCAGTTAAATTATATTGAACCCAGCACCTCTCACATTGACAGGCAGGAATGCTTCTGTAATTACAGAATAATATGTGCACTGTCCGTAACAAACTCCTTTAATAACCATTTCTCAAAATACCCTGGACTCGAACTCATCACCTCTGACATTGTAGTCAGACACCTTATACATGGAGGCATCTGCTCCTGCAAAGAAAGCATGCATTACACTACAATCTGGCAAAGGTAGTATACAAAATGAATCCATCAAACATGTTTTAACGTTCCTTCAGGCAATATAAAGTAGAGACTAAGTATGGCTATCACCTCACATAGGAAGAGAGAGGGAGAACCATAGAGTCTGTTTACTAGGCCTTGGATGGAGATAAAGTACCAGCCAATCGGCTCCTAACTTCCACATCACAGGCTGTTTTAAATATGGCAGGAGCTGGTTGACTAGAATAAAAGTGTGTTTTTTAGTGAAATTACCTATGGTCTGGTTTCTAAAGTCATCGAATGTGTTGAAATAGGCCACAAATGTGAGCTAAGAGGACTCAAATGTCCGATTTCATCATTCTCACTACCCTGAGGCCCGACTATTGTTTTGTGAGTTATTCTGGCGTATTTCTAGTGACTATTACATATGCCGCATTCTCCTAGAAACACCCTAATTTAAATTTAGTTAAACAAATCATGTAGGGTGGCCTCCCACTGTGTATCTAACATTTGGAGACCTTAACCTGGATTTTATGGACACTTTCTGGGACTTTACATGTATTCTATAATGTGGTGATTCATATGGTTATATACTGCAATTTTGGAGATCTTTCCAGACCTGCAGGTGGATTCAGATAAGCCTATATTGTTTTTTCTCTTGTGAGCATATTTTTATTGGGGGGTTCCTACTCCTTTTGAATAACAATTTAAATTGTTTTATGGTATAGCATTGTAGAGTGTTTATATGTGTATTATTGATTATGCTCCCTGTGGCCAGCATTTTTGGATATCTAGATTTGGAAGATTAAAAGGTGGTATCAGATAAGCCTATGAACTAATTGATTTACATTTAATCCTGCAATTAAGTATATTTATTTTATATTTGAAAATAATGTGCATTGGGAGAAAGTTGTAGAGTCATTTAAAACTTTTTTGTGTCTCTAAAACACATTGGGCGGTATCCAATTAGCCCCGAAGTCCAGCCCGATGCTGGCATTTCTCGCAAGATTTTTTTTTCGGGACCTGATGTGCCCTGAAAAATTATCCCTGAAAAGTGCCGTTTTTTCGCCAGCGCAATGGCGAAAACACACAGGTCCGTGAAGTTATCATGGATCCTATGTGTTTTCGGACAAACTAACCTATTTGTACGAACAAATAGGACATGGTGAAAAAAAGAATAGTTGAAAAACAGGGATTATCGGCGAAAAATCCCCATTCCCCCCCCCCATAAAATAACGGGGCAAATTGGTTACCGCTCATTCATTTAAATCAACCTTTTTTTGACCAGGGTGTTGCAAAAACAAAACTGGGACATAAATTAATTGAATTGCTTTCACCTGATTCTAAGGTCACCATGACCAATTAGAGGAAGAATCTACAGCAAGCGGTTATCTAAAGTATTTTAAGAAGCTATTGTGCATAAATTGCAAGCTTTAATGGACCGTTTAGACAGCATTGTCTGTTTTATCTGTCTGCTCATCAGCCCAGGTGGTTGTACAAAATATGTCTGACTCAGACAAAACCTCTCTGCTCACTGCCTCGCGCCTCGTCATTCACCTCTTGGCTTTATCATCTAAGCATCTATTCTCTTCCCATTTTTCCGTCCTCCTATTGCTGAATTTCTTGGTCTATGTGGCTAAAAAGCTAAAGTTCACAAACCAAAAATGAAATTGCTCTAAGCCGCGAACAATATTAAGGCATATTTTATTTATAATTCTATATCCTCTTTTGAACAGATCATTGTGTATTAGAGAGATCTTCTTTACAAGGGAGGGGAGAGGTTTGTTTTTCTTATTTGTGCACACCACACTGGTCCCGTCATGCAATATGCTAAAATGGGACACTTTGATCTAAAGCTGGGTACTCTCAGGGCGATATATCGGCATGAGTGCATTGGCAGGTGTCAACCCCCTATATGTATGTGAATGATGTTGTTCAGACATATCGCATCACAGCAAGATGGCCAATATATCTGCAGATATATCGGTGCATCTGCTGGTGTGTATGGGTGACCTGCCGATTGTCCGTACACATGCTGCAGGGACCTGGCTGTGAGTGACAGCTCAACTGGTCCTGCAAATTTAAATGCCTGCCCACTTGTGATGTCAGGTCCGACACATCAGGCGGACGATTGAATATTGTATATACACTTACCAATCGTCGGCGTGTCGACCTAGTGTGTACCCAGCATTAGCCATAAAAAGATATCTTGCTATATTGAAAATTGCACATACCTGTACCTGTGTAAATTATAATACATGGATGGGTCAAAAATTACCAGCACTCTGGCTGTAGGATCTCCCTGTTTTCCAATACTTTGTCCATCTGTCAACAAGCTTTCGTATTCTCTCATTAAAAATGTTTAGGCTGAGCTGCGAGCCACGATAGCACCGCTGTCTTCACCAGACGTGAATCTTTGTCCTCTTAGGGCTTCTTTCAGGGGACTAAACAGGTGATAGTCCGATGGGATGTCTATCCAACCGACTCAGGGCCTGATTCAGAGCCGGACGCTATTTGCCCTCGCTCGTTGAGAAAAAGGGTCCGGATATTTAAATTGAGCGCTCGCTCTTTGCGGTCTCTATGTCTGGGCGAGCGAACGAAACATGCACTCGCTATTTTGTAAAGCCGCCCCCTGGCCGCTCGCATCCTAAGTCATCTCCGCTATTTATTAGATTCATCGAGTGCATCGAAAGGCGTCTGAACTGCTCGCAGTGCTTGTGGTAGGATTTTCCTACCGCAATCATGCGAACAGTTCAGGCTAAGAGACAACCAACTGACATGGCTGATGACGCTGCTTTGTTAATTATGCACACCCTTAAAACGCCTGTTTTGACCGTTTGGCACGCCTGCGTTTGGATCACCACTCCCCGTTTTCAAGCACCTTCCCCTGTTACCACCCACAAACGCCTCATCCTGTCACTCAAATTAGCAGGCACTCGCTATTTTACGAGCACTCGATTTCCGACCGCACTGACTGGTTGGCGCATGCGCATTACGACCCATACGCATGCGCAGTTGTGCGAACATCGCTCGGAGCGAACGAGCGCCCGCTTACGAGCGGCTCTGAATCAGGCCCTCAGTACACGTGCACGCTCAATGTTCTCATCAGTCATAGACCGATGTCTGGCTCCTTCTTCATCCCTGAAGGTGTGTGACCTTCTTTAAACTTCTCTATCCATTCATACACATTTTTTCGTGAAAAAACTCTTTCTCTATACTGTGCACAAAGTCTTCGATAAATATCGGCACGAGAGATACCCTCAGACCACAAAAAATTTATCACTGCACACTGCTCTTTTTTTCGTGCAAATCACAAGTGGGGCAGCCATTTTTTCTTGCACTACAGTCACAAATGAACTGAAATAACACAGCAGTGACTTGGGAGACGGTGACCTAGTACGGAAAACGCTGATAAGACAGTGCGGCCAACAGAAGTTTTAATATAACTGGAGTGCGGATAATTTTTGACTCATCCTCGTATGTTAATAGTTCTCATCCACACAATCATTTTTTTTAGGCTACTTTCACAATGACTTTCATTTCAAGGCAGCCGCTGTAGGAATAACAGAACATAGGGCACCATTGAACTATACGCCGCCACACTATCAGTGATTACCGCACAGGCAGCAGTAATATATGTTCTAAGAAGAGAGTTATAGAAAGTGTCGGTCAGAGATTACTGCTTTCCTAATCTGCTTTCCACGTAATTGCTTGCACTTGGTGACATGGTCCTCTTTCAGGATGAGGGTCAGTGCATTCAGTATACTGGGAGACCCTCAAAACCTTGTGAATGTCAAAATCCCGGTGATGGGGGTATAACTCAGATTAGTGGAAAAACTCAAACCTGTTGTGCAAAATATTCGCCTCATTTGAACTGTAAATTTTGGTCTTAAATGTTGCCACCCTACACTTAGCCATGCACTTCGCCACACTATGAATTGTTACCCTACATCCCGGCTACTTTCATCGACTTAAATGTGCTGAAATGACAAATACAGGGAGGAATTGCTTTTACATGGAAAAGCGAATTTAAAGTAGTCACAGATATAGCATCACCAGCCTTTACTTCTCTGTGAAACAACTTTTATGGGACAAAGGCTACTGGGTCCTACACATATACATCAAAATGTGGACAGGTTACCTGATCTGTCCTAATAAGCAAGTCCTCTACTACCACCACCACACATTTTACTTTCGTTATTGGAGAAAGTGCTGCCCTTGGCAGCTAGGAGAAGTAGGTAATGCTTCTCTTAAGGGGGTATTCAAATAGCTGCTGGATTACCTTGCATGTGAGCCCCCGCAGTCGGGCTAAACCTCGCAGCTCATGGAGGTGCAAGGTAAAGTTTGCGGAAAAACCACAAAAACGTGTTTGTGTGTGGGGAAAATACTCATTGATTCCACAGTTCACGCGGAATCGGTAGGTTTCCATGCCTGAATCCAAATTTTTCTGCGCAGGAAAAAGACTAATTGAATAGCTTTTCCCTGTGCTGCAGGGATGTTTGCTGGTAATTAGTCGCTGGGGAAACCTTGCGGCTAATTGAATACTCCCCTACTTACCTGCCTACCATATACCGGTGGTTCTCAACCTTAACCCTCATGTTTTACCAACAGGTCATGTTTTCACGATTTGTGTGTGTGGAAGCAGGTGGTATAATTACTGACCCAACTAAATAGTACCCCTTTTCCACCAAAACACTGCTCCAAGCCAAAACACTGGGCATGGGTTGGAGCATGGTTTTACCCCTTTCACACTGGCAGCTGGACTCTGGTTATTTCCCGGGTCTTCCGGTGTTACAGTGGGCGCTTGAAGAAGATGTTATCTCCAAGTGCTACTGAAGCCAGCCAATCTGCTAGTTTAAGGTATGACCCGCGTAATTGTAACCCGGGTTGCACCAGTTACACTGCAGCGTTAACCAGGTGCTTCACGGGTTCACCCTGGCAGCGACCAGGGTCCGATTCCTGGGTCACTCGACCCGGGTATTTATTTATTTTTTTAAAGGACCCATTTACACCAAGCCACAACCCAGGTAGACCCAGCAATAGCCCTGGTTATTGAAGCAGTGGAATAGGGGTTTAAATTAACTCCCCTTTTGCACAAAATAAATCCACAAAACATGATCTGTTGTGGGTACTTGAGGACTGGAGTTGAGAACCATACATCTTCATTTTCATTGGCTCAACCAGTGCCTGCTCAGTGAGCACTAATTTCCTCTCCATACAGGAGGCAGCTAAATAGTTGACACTTAATGCTGTTGATGGGAAATTAACGATGCGCTAATAAGGTTATTAAAAACATTTTAGGTGTCAACATTCTACCTTTAAACATAATCGTAAAGCATCATGTTTACAGTTATAATGATGACATTGTTAAAATGGTTTAAATTTCCTTACTAGCGTGTCGACATTCTTCCATCAATATTATGTGTTTGACTTTTTGACTGTCGGCAGCATAAGTGTTGAACAATCATACTAAACCCCTCTATACTATATGGATCACAGTCTTGGCAGTTGCTTATTTACATCCAGAATCTGGGCTTACAAAAGAGTATCTTGCTCAAATCTAAAACAGCAGCGTTCACCCCCCAAATAACAAGCCGTATATGACCTGGCATTAGCAAGCCTAGTGTATGGCCAAATTAGACATTGATCAGTCACCTGGTGCCTTTTCAGGCCTGTGTTGTCAGCTTTAGGGCTCATCCACACGAGGGTTTTTTCATTGCTTTCAAATGATGAAACGATTCGGGAGATTGGCTGGCGAAGTCGCGCTACCCAGGTTTCCACTGATTTTTATCACGTGGTTTCTATGCTGTTGACATGGACAGAGGGTGTTAAGAGAAGACCACACGGTAATGATGCTTATGGCATAGTTGGCTCGGCATACAGATGAATAACTGTGTTGTATTTCTCCAGCAATTTCTCTAGCTGTATTCCAATAACTAATTAATTTTACATTGTTTCCTTGTTAGAAGATTAATACTGAGTACTTCTAGGCAGATCCCACCGCTTTGTCCCTTAGATGACTAGCATGTTCAGATGGATACCACGGTTGGCAAATCCTAGCTCTTGGGCACATGAACTATGGGGCCGACTAATACAGATAGAAGACTATACCAATTGTGATATCTGTCCACCAAAAACACTTATTAATGATAATCCAGTAGTTGTTGATCTGATGCTTGTTCGTTGTGCTCATGTTAGGTCCTCATACCCTGCAATGTCAGGCCAAGTTACTGAGCTTGCTGAGGTGCATGTGCGGTTAACGTTATACACGTTTTTTTTTAAAGCAGACTTGTAAAAACCTTAAATTTTTAAAGTAGTTGATAGCAGAAGACGGTATATTCTAGTTTGACTGAGGGTGTAGTCACAGGCAGACCTTACTAATTGAGTGTCAGTCATGAGCGGCCTTATACATTTCAAAGGTCGTGTAGTCAGCCTTCTGTCATTCCCAGAGGCTGTTACCCCCTAATCTCAGTAATAAATGAAAACATACATTTAGTCAGAGAAAGAGAGACACATTTGTAGTAATAAATTAACAGGTATTTAATGTAAGATAAACAAGTTGTCAGCTATATTAAACAAATCTGACAGGAACCGGAGTTGAGGTGCCGTCTGTCGTCCATCACTGACCTTTGTGATCTTGATGTCTGGCCTGGCAATTGGGTGACCAGTCTGCAGCCAAATTGGGGTCACATCTGCTCACTTAGTATTCATGATGGTCAACCAAATCTGCCTGTAGGTGGATGAATTAATGGCCCATAAAACGTCAGGCAACTTATGCTTTGTCACGTATGTGAGCTTTTAGATGTTGTGTTTTTGCTTCTGTTTTGGTTAACGGAATAAAAGCCTCACACAGGCATGGCTTAGGGTTAATCATTACCAGCAATACTTGTTATACTATACTATAGGCATTGCTGCCTCAACTGTATAGCGGTAACAAGTTCATTTTAAATACTTGCTAAGTTTTGAGGCCATTCCCGTTCAGTGAAGCCTGTGACGCTTATTCCAGTGTCTCCCTTTCACTAATTACTCCTAGCGTTTCTCTCTACCTTGCTGGAGCTGCTCTTATATTGTCTTTTAAATGTCTGCACAACAATTAACATTTTAATTAGCATCTTCTGAAGCTCTAATGGAGCAGCGTCTATGAAGACAGCAGATGTTGGGCTCTCCTCCACCACTCCATATCTCCCATCTCCTCCAGTCTCTGTGTGGGAGTTGGGGCACGTCCATTCTCTTTATGTGCTTTTATATACGTGCTGTCATGTGTTAAGCCTGAAATATGAAAAAGGATTGTATGAATATTTATAACTTGGAGGAAAGTCAAGAAAAAGGGGGTGTTCTATTTGTGCCAAATGACATCAAATATGTAAATGAAAGAAAAAAGTTCTGAAATTATCTCAGTTTGATGGTGAAACATCTGTACTGCTGCAGCATACTTGTGTTTTCTCAATCCACAAACTCTGGGAAATAGATTTATTACTACTATCGCTATTGGGCCAACTTAGAACAAATGACTGATCTTTCAGTGCTTTTTAAATTTACTGTAAAGCTGCTGAGAGAATTCCCTTGCTTAATGTTTGCCATTAGAAATTGATATAGGAGCTGAGATATATATATATATATATATATATATATATATATATACACACAGAGGTTGTAAGGGGCAGTCATTTTGTGTCTGGATACTTAGGAGACCTCATCCAATATCAATCTCCATTTTGGAGTTGTACTAAGCAACCATAATTGAAAACACCCTGAGGCTGATGCAGAGTTGACTGTAGGCTGGTGTGTGTAACGTATAGTATGGGTGATAAGTCTAACCTTTTTTTTTTTCTTCTTTATTTTTGTTGCTTCCTCGCTTGTGTCAGAAGGAGTGTAACTTGCCTGTGTTAGGGCGTTCTCACGCAGGCAAGCTTCAGCGAGGGCATGTTGACAGAACTTCTAGCTACGTAGAGTTATCTGCCAAAATGTGCATGTTTTCTGATGCTTCTTTTGCAAGGCAAGTGTACGGTTAGGTATGGCCTTCTTGCTGGGTGAATATAGACATTCTTTTCATTGCATGCAAAGAGGACCATCAACTCTGCATCAGGCCCCGCAGATTACAAGTAGAAAAGAAAACCTTGCACTCCTCTGCAATATATGTACACTAAGGGTCTGATTCAGACCCGCTCGCGAGTGCACAGCGCTCGCAAGCGGGTCGATGGTGTCCCAGTGTGCATGTGCGGCATGCGTAAGCCCTGGAGTGAGTGAGACCTTCACTCGCTCTGGAGCTCGCAGCAAAATGGGGACGCCCCGTTTTGTAGGCGGGGTGTCTGAACAAACTGAGGCGTTCCCGAAGGAACACCTTCCGTTTGTGGGTGGCCCTACTGACATCACTCGTGATGTCAGTAGTGGACTTCCGGCTCTATTAGAGCTAGAAGTCCACTTGGCATTGCAAGTCCTGAGACCCTACCACAAGGGTCTCCTCGCAATGCCAATGGTCGCGATAATCGCGACCCTCGCCAGGCAGCTCGCACAAGCTATGGGTGGTCACCCACAGCTGTGCGAGCGACCTGGAGGCCGGGATAAAAAAATAAAATAGGGACGCCCTGATTCAGAGCGAGCACACGCAAATAGCGTGCGCCTCTAAATCAGGTCCTAAGTTCCAGCAGCAAAGCCCACTCTGAAGTCACAACCTGTGAATATTGGACTACTGGTCCTCACATCGGATCTTTTTTTTTTCTTTACATTTACTTTTTTATGTAGGCAGGTTAGAACGGTGAGAACAAGTGTTATGTCATAGTATTTGCATTGATCGCACCTTAATTGTAGGACAACCATAGTGGTGGATCCTAGGGCATTTAGTGAGAAGCCGCCCTGAAGCCTGCTCAGACCGAACGGATATGACAGGAAAACTCTGCTACAATTACTCAGATGAATTGCATGCAGTAGAGAATGGGGAGCTGCCGGTAATATATATATGTGCACCTTGTTAATAAGTTTCTGTTTAAAACACGCAATGTACAGGACTCCATGCAGTCAAACACATAACATGTAAGCTATTTGCTACTATGTAGCATAACTAGTAATTCTAACTATGTGTAAACTACATAGATATGCCTGGCTGCCATGGTCTAAACTAGGCATCAGGCAGGGCGTCCGACCTAGAGAAAGGTCACTTCTGCACGCGCCCCCTTTTCGTCACTCTTGGGGGCGTGCCTGGCACTTACGTACATGCCGGGCAGCCCCCAAGCGCTGTGGTCACTGTGAATTTATGCCGGATGCATGCCTCCAGCATCCATTCACCGGCGGTGACTGCTGCACAGCAGTTTTTCCCACCCGCGGGACACTTCAACCTGCAGGAGTGTCCAGAATCCGCAGGCTGTTCAGCGGGGCGCTGCGCAGGAGGGCAGGGTGCATTCAGAAATAGGGCAGGGAGCGGCGCCCCGCTGAAACAGCCAAGTGGGAACGCTACATAGTAGCAAATTGCACATGTGTTAGGTGTTTGGCTATGGGACATGAGGTTTGTTAACGTACCCTGCATGGAGTGCAAAATATTGTGTGTTGTAGTACAGAGGGATTCAGCTGAAATTTATTAACAAGGTGCACATTTATATTACATTATCACAAACGGAGTGCACAAGTCGAGTATGTGAATATGGTATAGCAATCCCTGCTTGGATTGTTGAGTATTTTAATACAGGTGATTAAGTTGCAGAATGTTATTATTACCATTGTGTAAATACATGGTACATAATAATTATGGATAGCTTACCGTGGCTGACTATGGTACAAGTAGTCTGGTGTTTGAATCCTCTGAAGAATGTGTTGCAAAGTGTCTATTTAAATATGGGGCAATGATGTACACGTGAATATTTTAATTGGCCGATATTTGTAATGTGAGTACACACTCAGAAGTGGGAGGACTCCATGACTACTCTTAATCCCCCTGCTCTCCCCCCCCCTCCCCCCAAAAAAAGAAGTGTAGATTCGCCCGTGGAAAGACAACACGCTATATTCCAAGTCAACGTCCCTGAAGGGGGTCTAGATGTTCGTTATAAGCATTTGGGGGTAAAGGGCATGCTGTAAGCAAAAAATGTTCATATCAATTTCAAAATGTACTCTCAGATATTGTTTGCAAATATTGCCAGTTATTTATTCAGCTACAAATAGAACTGTTCCCTTTCCCCACCACAAATTTGTAATTTAATTGTAATTTTATTTTTTTTTCTTAACTATGGAGGAAATGGCAGCTAATGAGTCAGGAATTTGTTACTGAAGTTCCCAGATAACCTGGCCAGTATTATGGGGCAATGAATTCTCTCAATAAAAGTGTTTATTGATGAAAGGCAGAATGTAACTCCTCCAACTACTTGTCAGCTCCCTGCACCCATGTGACAGAGTAGCTTCTGTGTAAATGCCAGGCTGGTCTGAACCACCAGCTAGTGCTCTTCCTTAGGAACCATGGTTTGTGGTATTAATAGAAACCTTCTCTGTGCCTTTTGCAGCAGCAGGTGTAACGTTTCCTAACCATCACTAGATCTATTGTTCATTAGTGGTACACTGATCTTGTGCATGTTTTAGTCCTAACCATTTTGCTTAGGGTCACATTGATTTCCGCTGTTGAACAGCAGTGCGTAATCTGGAGAACATGAACACAGTGCTTTGTGCGTTACACAGCTCCCCACCCTTTCCTGGCTTTCCTGTTGACTCAGAGCCCTTGATCTGTGCTGTATAACTGCTTTCAGAGCTGGGGTTACCAGGTATAGATGTCTGGTTTACAGCAATTGTCGTCACTCATAGTCAGTGTATTTCTAAGCTTCATTTCTTGATGCATCACGTCCTTAAAGGGGTTTCCCACCTCTGAATGCCTTTCATTTATTGCCTTGTATATGGTATTCTGCATATTCTATAATATCCCTATAATACACCAAGTGCAGCTAATGTAACCTGAAAAGCCTAAAAGCAGGTATCATCTGAGCAAATATCAGCACATGTCCAAATATAGGCCTTTATTATATGCTTAATTTATTTCTAAAATGACCATTTCATAACAGGTCCTGGAATGTGTCGGGAATTATTTTCTTTGGGTAAATGAACTGAGTGGGCAGACACCTGCGGCTGTTTAACAAATGTCTTGATATGGAAAGTGGTAAGATGTTTGCATGACAGCTTATTTGTCAAGGAGAATATTTATACAGTATAAGTTCATGCAGCGATTCTGGGTTTGGGTTCAGTAGAACCCCAATGTTCTGCCAAGGGGTGTCATGGGTTCAACGAGATGAAATTCATAATGGCAAAAAAAATGTATTGGTCCCAACAAATTCAAATTTGTGTGGTGACAGTTGGCACTAACCATTCTGCCAGCAATAGTGCCCAGACAAGCCCCCAGTCCATCAATCCTGAAAAGTGGCTAATAAACTGTTTTAACTGGAACTAGAGGAGTATATGTTCCCGAACAGCTTACTGCAGATTTTGATAAGAGCATATTTCCATCTTAAGAATGGAGTTAAGTCCTGAAGAAATCCAGACTCTCATTGAGAAGTGTTGCAAGTACTTCACATCTCTTACATGCGCAGTATAGAAAATGTTACAAAATATGCTGGGTGTGCGTGGCCTCATCGGCTCGCACATGCGCAGTGTTGAGAAGAGAGAGGGTCCACGCATGCGCGAAGCACAATGCTGACTTTGGTGTACATCGCCTATCACTGGAGCATTACACTACCAGTAAATATTGCTGGGGGGTCCCCTTTTTGTTGAACATTGCAAGGTAGGTGGTGGTTGATACATTATGTATTAACGATTAAATTTATCATTGCATGTATTTTAGTTACTGTTGACATGAGAATTATAATAAATAGAGCATTTAGTCCCTTCATAAACCTAATACGGCTGTCAGGTCTTACTTGCTGGCATCTCTCCTCCATTCTCTGAGTTGGTCTGGCTCATGATGCCCACTCTGGAAAACACTATCCTCTATTTTGTGATAATGCAGTTACCTGTGATTTACAAGCTAAATTAAGTGACAGGATTTGGAGATTAATACAGTTAAGGAACATCTGCTCTCCTCGAAGCAGAGACCTGTATTTCAGCCAAAAACAAATTGTGAAATAATTTCTATAGGCCAGAGGTGCCCAAACGCAGCGCTCAAGGCACCCCAACAGTTCAGGTTTTAGAAAAATCCATGGTTGGGCAAAGGTGGTTAAATAAAATTGAATGAGGTACTAATGTTGTCACCTGTGGTCAAGCATGGATTTCCTTCTTGACTGTTAGGGTGTCTTGAGGACCGAGTTTGGTGAACCTCTGCTATAGGCATTAGATCACCATTTAGACCAGCTCAATAATTATCAGTATATTTCTGATTGTACTTAAATTAAACATTTTTTTTTTCTTTAAAACTATCAGATATGGGGCGGTATCCAATTAGTCGCGATATTTTTTCGGGGGCGAAAAACAGGGATTTTTTTGCAGGTAATCCCCCTTTTTTGGTAGCTCCAGGGGATCCATTAGCGGCTGAACAATGTTCGGGGCTAATTGGATACCGCCTTAGGAGTGAACAATTCACATCATATAACTTTGTTAGATTTTTGCAATATGTTTTGAATATGCTGCAATTCAACCATTACAAATGTATATTTACCACCGTTCCCGGTCATATTATCAATTGCTTCATATCTAGATCTGATCTAATTTAATCTATTGTTGACTACATATTTGTATTTCCTAACAATTCAATTGGATATAATAGCATATTAAGATTGTATTGTTTATGGGCATCTTAGGAGACTCTCCAATTAAATTTCCAGCAATCTTACTTAAGACTGAAAGGCTTCACTTAAACATTTGTTCAGTCTACAAAATGGCTGCTCCCAGTTCACATAGGAGTCTAATACACAATAAGGCTTTCATCTTGCCAATCACAGACTAGTTTTTGAAGGGAGTATTAATTCTTTCAGCGAAACAACAAAATCCACTTTCATACGTGTTGTGAAAATCAGGCTTTATTGTCTTCAAAATTTGACTCTTGGACACTTGGAAAGCTTTTAAATATGTATATTTGTTATGACAGATTGTAATATTATAATACAAACTCCAAGCTTAGAAACAGTTTGTCCCTTACCCGCAAATCTCATTAGTTTAGGACCAATGATCTCCACGGCTTTGGCAGTAGTCAGCAGATCTGTAACATCTAGAGAGGAAAGAAACCTGCCAACCGCAGCAAACGGCTCCTCTGGTGTATTTAACTGTTTTACAGGTCTAACAAATGAAATGTTTGAGCTACAGCTCTTGTTGTAAAACTGATCTGCTAGAACCCACATCAGCCCATGTCAGTAGGCTTGCTGACCCTTGAAATTTTTTTTTGCTGACCGTTTAATGTTACGCTGTGGTGACCATTGATTTCTACTGATACATTATACTCGTATATGCAATATTCACATTTAATAAGAACTTCTACAGGACAAGGAGATGACAGGAAGTGAAGAGGTTCATAGAATGTCCAGTTTTTATACTGATCATACATAAATGCATGCATGCATATGCTTGCTTGCCATTGCTTGGAGAACATTTTTTTGCTTATGTGAAGTATGGAACTGTTTCTACAACCAGATGATATATTTGCGCTGCAAGACACTGGGCCTATTCATTTTTCGTTTCTGAGGGATTTTTAGGAAGGCGGTAGGGTCTGAGCAGTGAGAGAGCAGAATAAAGAGTTAGGAAATAAGGCTGGGTGCTGGGTTAACCACCTAAATCCACACACAATTATCGTTTTATACAGTGCAACCATATTACGCAGCACTGTAGACTAACAGCCCAATGGAGCTTACAGTCTATAGGGGAAATTGGCTCCGCCTACCTCTTCCTGACAGGAATCCTTAGAAAACATTAGACATACAGGAAGTTTCTGGCAAAACTATACTAGTATCTGCATGTAAGGACACTGTGCTGTTACTGCGTACACTGACAACTTCGGTCCTACTGGTGGTTTTATATGTGTTTGTTTTCTTTCGACGGCCCATCCCTAGTATCTGGAGGACACCAACACACAGACCGAGAGAACATACAAACTCCACACAGATAGTACAATGTTTGTACTGTTACCCATGGTCCAGTGCTGTGAGGCAGCACTGCTGTCCGCTGTCACCGTGTACAGCAAAAGCAATCAGTTTGTACATTTTGCAGGCTGACATTGAGATTCCTGCCTCTCACTTTCTTTGTGCATTAACAGAAGCACGTCTACTTCTTGTAAATCTTTACAGGCCCTCTTTAAAGTATATTCATTGTTTACATTTTTTTTTTTTTTTTAGAATTAATGACATATTTAAATGTATCATGGTGGTAAGAAGCTAAGCTAAGTGAGCTCAATATTCCCTCAATCTTGTTTTACGTAATTGGATAGTGGTAGTTATAAAATAAGATTATAATGTGTTACTGGAACATCTGTACATGGGTGATGTCCTCAGAAATAATTGATAAAAGTAACAAGAAGCTTGGGGTATGCTGACTGCACTGAAATGTCCTCCTTGGCAGACAAACAGGACCTTAGTGTGGCATTAATGCTGAGAAAAAGGAGTTTCACATCTACCTACATATATGGCTGGATTGAAACAAAGGTTCTTTGAGTTACACTGGGCTCCTCTCCAGAGCTAGTTACCAGAATGAAATGCTGTCTTCACTTTATTATCACTAATGTATTATATGATTTCTCCCTGACCTGGTAAGTCAAATAAACCTATAAACCAGATCTGAGCCTAAATCCTGTAGTGTGTGTGACACAATGGAGGTGATTCAGAGTTGTACACTGGTCGCATCACTTGCTGCATCTTTGGAAGTGTCACAGGGGCGTCAGAAGAATCAATACGCCTCCTGCTGGCATCGCAGATCCGAGTATCGCGATGGTCGCAGCCGTCAGCCATCCTAAGCAGAATGGCCGTTGGAACTCCTCTGCTGGGGCCAGGAAATCTGCATCGGAAGACGTAGACCCTGGCTTCCTTATGCCTACAAAAACGGGGGCGGCCCCCAAATGACAGGCTGCAGCTTAAGGGGCACTGTATGCGAAAAGCAGGACCCATTTTGCACATGCGTAGAACGGAGCATGCGCATGCGCTGTCCTTCCGGCATCTGAGATGTATGTAAACCATTGGGTTTGTGTACATCTCTGAATCAGGCCCAATGCTCACTCAATTCAATTACACCCTCTATACTGTAAATCATACTTGACTATTTTTTTTTTTTTAATCTCCTCCCTGGGAGAAGCCTGGGGAGTAGATGCAACTGGCTACTTCGGAGGGCACGGCCAGGCTTTCACATCATTAGGCGATCGCGTCATTTTAGCCCAGCCCCTTCCATACAGACCGCCGTTCCCAGTGATATTATCTCCCCATCCTGCCCACTTTACTAGGAAGTTGGCGAGATGCGGGGGACTACCAGAGCCTCCCGGAAGGATAGGCAAGTATGCTGCAAACTGACTCAAGAGAGACACAGTCAGGGATCACTGATCTCTCATGATGAAGTAATGGTCTATTAACGAGCAAATGTTTGAAACTGATCATGTTTAGTTGAAAGAAAATGGAGCAGATGTTGAAAAGAACAAAAAGGTGCCCAGTACTAGCTGAGGTGCACAGGACCTTGGTGTGAAAATCGATAACGAGTTACAGTGATATGTGGCCGGTAACAAAGGACAACTCGCCAAAACATGACTCTGGCCAGAGATGGTGCTGAAACTATGAGCAGTTTGAGCTATCTGACCAGACAGAACATCATAAAGAGTCATACATATTTATAATTATGCAGATTTTCTGTTTACGCTAATTGGGAACATAATTAATGATAGAAGCACCAATTATATTACAGCTAAATTGTGGCACTACAAGTGCCAGCATGGATGTACTTCTGTCATAATTAAAAATGATGTTGTATTACCCCCAATAAAAAAATTATAATATAATTCTGGCCCATCAAGATGATTATTTTTGGGCCCCTTAATGGAGTACTAAGTAGTGTGAAAGTAATACATACAGTCAGGTGCATAAATATTGGGACATTGACAGAATTTTCATATTTTGGCCTCTATTCACCACCACAATGGCTTTGAAATGGAACAAACAAGATGTGCTTTAACTGCAGACTTTCAGATTTAATTTGAGGGTAATTATATCCAAATCAGGTGAATGTTGAAGGAATTACAACGGTTTCTATATGTGCCTCCCACTTTTTAAGGGGCCAAAAGTAATGGGACAAACTAAACAATCCTAAATCTAACTTTCACTTTTTAATATTTTGTTGCCTGAATTCTGGAACGCATAGACATCACCAGATGCTGGGTTTCATCCCTGGTGATGCTCTGCCAGGCCTCTACTGCAATGTCTTCAGTTCCTGCTTGTTCTTGGGGCATTTTCCCTTCAGTTTTGTCTTCATCAAGTGAAATGCATGCTCAATCGGATTCAGGTCAGGGGATTGACTTGGCCATTGCATAACATTCCACTTTTTAGCCTTAAAAAACTCTTTAGTTGCTTTTGCAGTATGCTTCGGTTCATTGTCCATCTGCACTGTGATGCGCCATCCAATGAGTTCTGAAGCATTTGACTGAATATGAGCATATAATATTGCCCGAAACACTTCAGAATTAATTCTGCAGCTTTTGTCAGCAGTCACATCATCAATAAATACAAGAGAACCAGTTCCATTGGCAGCCATACATGCCCATGCTATGACACTACCACCACCATGCTTCACTGATGAGGTGGTATGTTTTGGATCATGAGCAGTTCCTTTCCTTCTCCATACTCTTCTCTTCCCATCACTCTGGTACAAGTTGATCTTTGTCTCATCTGTCCATAGGATGTTGTTCCAGAACTGTAATGGCTTTTTTAGATGTTGTTTGGCAAACTCTAATCTGGTCTTCCTGTTTTTGAGGCTCACCAATGGTTTACATCTTGTGGTGAACCCTCTATATTCACTCTTGTGGTCTTCTCTTGATTGTTGACTTTGACACATATACACCTACCTCCTGGAGAGTGTTCTTGATTTGGCCAGCTGTTGTGAAGGGTTTTTCTTCACCTGGGAAATATTTCTTCTGTCATCCACCACAGTTGTTTTCCGTGGTCTTCTGGGTCTTTTGGTGTTGCTGAGCTCTCCGATGCATTCTTTCTTTTTAAGAATGTTCCAAACAGTTGATTTGGCCACACCTAATGTTTTTGCCATCTCTCTGATGGGTTTGTTTTGATTTTTCAGCCTAATGATGACTTGCTTCACTGATAGTGACAGCTCTTTGGATCTCATATTGAGAGTCGACAGCAACTGATTTCAAATGCAAATGTCACACCTAGAATCAACTCCTGATCTTTTACCTGCTATTACCTGTCCATGAAATAGCTTTTGAGTTGGTAGTACCATTACTTTTGGCCCCTTAAAAAGTAGGAAGCACATATAGAAACCGTTGTAATTCCTACACCGTTCACCTAATTTGGATGTAATTACCCTCAAATTAAATCTGAAAGTCTGCAGTTAAAGCACATCTTGTTTGTTCCATTTCAAAGCCATTGTGGTGGTGAATAGAGGCCAAAATATGAAAATTCTGTCAATGTCCCAATATTTATGCACCTGACTGTATGTTTAGACTTTTTGTTATGTTCTGCCTGGGCAGATAGTATAATTGCTTTGCAGTATAAGCAATCTTTGCGGCCAGAAGGACTACTTCTATTCTGGAAGATTTTCTGGCCATTTTCAGGCAAGTCACCAGCTATTACATCTGACCACTTCTGTGCTTGAAGTTACAAAAATGAGGGGGCACGACTAAATAGTGGGCAGTGATTCTGGTGACTTCGATTACATATGGCAAGAGAAGACTGCCAGTTTTTTAAAATTGGAAGCTATTACATTCACCTCTAAAAGAACCCCCCCCCCCCCTTTCCCCCAAGGCCATCTTTTCCATTGGGCTTGTTGGGCAGTTGCTCGAAGCTTTTAGGGGCCCGCCAACCCGTCCCCCTGCAGCTGCGGCCAATTGGTAAATTTGTGATATATTTATAAGCCAGCCACCGGTGCACTGTATTCTGATCTAACTTCCCCCACCCCATCCGCCCCCCGGTGACGAGTACTCACCTCAGTCCCAGTTTCACTTCATCCGCCGGCTTCAGACCAGTCAGACAGAAACTCTCTGCATGTGAGGGAGGTCTGCTGGGCATGCAGGAGGGTTTAATTTTATTGACCATTTACATTTTTTTCCAGTGAATGGGTGGGTAGGGGCCCCAGTGCATTGCTTTGCCCAGGGCCCACACTGCTGTTAAGACCACCCTGCTCGCCCCCGCCACCACCAACATAATGCAGTATGTGGAACCGTAAACAGCTAAACATGGTCCTATGTTCATATTATCACTACACAACTTAAAAGATTTCTACTAGGTCACAAACATTATTAAGGTGCGTTTTTTATTTTGGTCTGCCTGACTTATTATTTATTCTTCAAATCCTGTTCAATTTGTAGCCAATCAGAACACTGGAATAGTCACCATAAAGAGGATCTTAACGTAAAAACAGATTTTTCAGCTTCAACTCCTTGTTCGTTTATTTTTATTCATTTAGAATGACCATCATCTAATCGCAGCAATGTGGGTTTGTTATATACAGAATTAATTGGAAGATGGGTTGCAGACGTCAGACCTGAGTCAAGGGTACCCTTGCTATTGTCCTTTATAATTTGTTCATATTGTATCTGAGATTGCCAGTTGCTCAGTGGAAAGGATGAGAACGCCCTTATTGACTTCCTGCACTGTTGCAAGGTACAATGTTAGTCCTTTTACTAATTTTACCAATTTGTGCATTGAACGCTGTCTACCGAAGTGCGTTTTGAAATCTTAGTACTGATCCTTCTGTCTCTAAATTCAGTAGAAACGACCTCAGTCTGTCTGTGCAGGGGGAGTACGTATGGTGTAGGCGGCTACTTATCTAGAGAGATCTTCTAAAGCCAATTATCTTAAGCTTTTAAGGACCAGGATTTTATTTTCTGCAGAGTTTGTAGGTGCTCCTGACCAGCCACAGTATATTTATGTAGACTATGCTTTATATTTACTAAAGTGAGAGTTTTTAAAAATGGAGATGTTGCCCATAGCAACCAATCACATTCCAGCTATTCTCTTCTAGAAGGCGCTAGTTAAATGTTAAGTATAATCTGATTGGTTGATATGGGCAACATCTCTATTTCTAAAAGCACTCACTTTGGTAAATATACCCCTATGGGGGGAATTCAATTAGGTGCGAGTTTGGTCCTGCAAGGTGAAAATTCGCCTTATATTTGCAAATCAATTCCAAACTCGCATTTCTTTTTCAGAGTACATTCGCTTGTTTTTGTCCGCACCCCCTGAGCAGGCAAAATGTAGAGAAAATTTGTATTTTAAGGTAAAAATGTCTGGCTTCAGAACCCCTTGGACACTCCTCCCTAATGACTAATTAGGCATTTGGAATTTTTCAATTAGCTTAATTGGGCTACGTCATTTTTGGGGTGAAAAAAAATAAATGGCTTCAAATTATCCCATAATAAACTGTTATAGCTAAATAATGCACCCCAAATTTAATGAAAGAATGTATTCAACGAAAAATAATTGCTTTCTATAATTTTTATAATTTTTAAGTGTTATAAAGTGGCCTCAAATTACCCCAAAAGCATCTTTTTTTTTTTTTTTTTTTTTATTTGTACTTTTTTTGCATTTTCCATTTAATTCTTTTGTAATCAAAATTCTACAGCTTTTTACGGGAAACAGACGGGAAGCCGGCGGACGCAATGCCACCTGCCGGCTTCCTGACTGCTGAATCCCGGCAAGGGTTAAATGACAGTCGTCGAAATCTAGGTTTAGGGCTTTCGGGGAGGACTTAGGGTTAGGCACACCCCCCCCCCGGGGAGGTTAGGGTCAGGCTAGGGGAAAGGGGGGTTAGGCACCCCCCTGGGGGACTTAGGTCTTTGTGGCGGGGAAGGGGGGGTTAGGTTTAGGCACTTAGAGGGGGATTAGGTTAGGCACTTGGGGAGGTTAGGGTTAGGCACCCCTAAGGGAGGGTTAGGGGGTAGAATTGGTTAGTTTATACTTACCTTCCGACGTTCGGGATTTGAACATGTGGCCGGCGGTGAATCATACTGATCCCATTTTTACATGGATTCTGCTTTTTTTTTTTTTTTTTTAAATGCACAAATCAGCCATTTGACAACTTTTAAAAGCATACCGTACTTCCCTTATAGCTGCTAACCGTTTTCTACATGATTCTGCTAATGAAGTTTTCACTTTTTAGGGATCTAGGAAGGAAGGTCTTCCCACTTTTTCTAGCTATTTTCGCTGTTCACATTTTGGACAAAAGTCGCACACACTCACTGCGAGTTGTACGAATTTGCATTTCTAATTGAATTGCGCGTATCTCGGGTGTACGCATGAAGGCAAAGTGAGCAAATCATAATGCGAAGTGAGTTTTTTGCCCTTTCAAAACTCTCACCTAATTGACTACCCCTCTATGTCTCTAACCTGACATTTATAGGTGACTGCCTGCATCTCACTGTTATTGAACCCAAGCTGCAAGTAGGCCATGGGTACCCTAGAGGGGCAGAAACAACATTTTTGTCACAGTATATGGAATGCAAAAGTGCTTCTGCTTTATATGGTGGTGAATACTTGTGATGTAGAAGTCCATATAGCAATATCGCAGATCAGATCTCTTCTGCTAATTACAACTATAGGTCCTGTGCTACTAAGCAATCTTGCATAAAAGGTACTACTGAATCTAACCAAGGTGTGAAAATAAATAATGAATACAATCGTGGTCCGTTCAATTGAATGCAATGTTTTGTTACATGTTCTGGTGCAAAGTATTGGCAATGTGCAGTGCACAGATCTTCTATATATACAGTATATACACCCTAGACTAACATTGTTTGGGTGTGGTAAAATGCAAGGTGCCATTGCAGGTGTTAACAATGGTGCATCACCCCTACATCACATTAAATTTAATTGCAGCCATTCTTTTGGAGTTTTAGGTAATTACAAAAGTAAGTGCTTAGATTATAGGATTATTACTTGGATATGCCATGTATGGGTCTAATGCTGGGTACACATAGACGATATGACGTCCGATCCCGCGGATCAGAGTGACATATCGGGTGCATCATCTAGTGTGTACCCATGACATGCGTGCTTGCGCAGGGCGCTAGCGACATCCCTACCGGCCCTGGGATGTTGCTAATGATGCCATGCCTGTTGGACCCGGCATCGGCAAGTGTGTATGCACTTACCGCATGCAGGGTTCCATTGCCGGCGATGTCGTGCTGGGTACACATTGTGTGGTGTGTACCCAGTTTAAGGGTATTAATCATTTGTCTTTAGTAATTTTTTTTAAATGAAGTATGGGCAAAAGTGAAATAAAGTTATTTTCCTAGAATCGCTTTTCGCTTCTTTTAATTTGCTTAATTGAAATAAGTTTAATTCCAGGCGTTGTCAGGTCATGGTATGGCTGATTGATTTTATCCGCAAACCACCACCCCCTGCTTATTTTGTAACCTGTCTTGCTTAAAAGTAAGTTTACTAAAATTGCAGTTCCTTTTTTTAAATATCCTTATCACCTGCAACAGCCGGGTACTACAAGTTTGTCTCTCTGACCTTTATTGTCACCAATTGTAGCCAAGTATGATCTATATCTGATCTTGGGCACATGGAACATTCTCAACCACTGCTAGCACTGGAAATGATATAGTGAGGTAATTAGAGGATGGGAAATGATCAAGGATTGTATTATTACATGGTCTCTAGATGACCTTCCTTAAAGGAAACACACCGGAGAAAAGGGAGGTTGGGTGAGGTTTACCAGGAATAATGACTTTTGTGAATGTTTCTTGAGGAATACTGTATGGAAATCAATTTGGAAGAGATTAGATTCATTAATAGAAGTAGAATTTATAGGAATCATACATTAATATTCAATTGTGTGTATTTCTGTAGTGAATGTTATTACTTTTTTAATGGTCTAAAACATAATGTAGGTTTATTGACTGCTATGTAATAATCATGAATTAATTTATTTAATATTGTTGGTCTCCAGAATATTTAATTGCCTTTGTTGTGATAGTGCAGCATCGTGTTTTTGGTGAAATGTATACAGCAGTAATAGAGTACAAGGTTTCCAGCTTATATACTGGTCATATGTGGTCTCATTATTGGTCAAACTGAACAGTGTTATATAGAGATGGTTTACGGATCAGATGTTGGTCATTGTTGCATAACATGTTATCTATTGATATAATACTAGTATTGATATGGTGGGGTTTCTGCATTCATACGTGAAATAATACAAGCGGGCCTCGTAATGCATTTTTCTGATTCCTAAATATATATTTTTTTACATTTCCCTAAAACTTGTTTGTGGTTGCTGTAATCTCTTTTTCATTATTATAATAGCTGTTCCCATAGCCTTAACAAAATGTAGTTTTTTTTTTTTTTTTAATTTCCATCCATTCTAAATGTTTTTACACACACTGTAAGATGTATTTTACGTGAAATTGTTCTAAACATTTGTCCATCTTTGCATTAATGTTTTTTCCCACCTATCAAGTGTGCCTCTTCCTAGACTTAGCAACGCAGGTGTAATATTTCCATAGCTTTACCCCCCGTGAAGCTAAATGAGTGTTTATGAATCTTTTTTTTTTTTTGTGGCAAACACAAACATGGCATTGCCTACTATGGTTTGCAGATTCCATTATACATGTAATATTACCAGATGATCAATGCTTTATGGTGTATAATTCTGATGTTCTTTTTAACCCCAAATGTACTAGTAATGCATCCTTCACTTAGCTGTTTTCTGCTCTAGCATTGCCATATCTCTTATGGTTTTTGTTGCACACCACGGTTTGGTTGTTATGGTTGTTTATGAATATATGAAGTTGCTCCCTTCAAAATACCATCACAATTTAATCATAGTTATTGTAACCAGTTAGGTTGCATCAATAATAACCAAGCTTAACTAGCATGTGAATTTGTGGAGAACACAAAAACAGAATATTATTAAATGTTGAGTTTAATAAGACTAAATATTGTCACAATTTTTATTATGTAGAAGTTAGAATACAATGGTACACAGTAATATTAAAGCAAAGAAGTTTCTTAAAATAAAAAGGAGTCACGGCTGGTATACACTAGACTGGGATACGTTTAAGAAGCCGGCGGCCATAATCCCGACCGCCGGCTTCCCGAATCCTCTATCCCGCCTAGGGTTAAATGACAGGCGTCTAAAATCTTGACGCCTGTCATTTTCCCGATGCCGGGAGACAGGTGCCCGGCATCTCGATCGAAGGCGAAGGGATGCCGGGCGCCACGAGATGACAGCCGCGCGCGGGTTGGGTGGGTTAGGTGTAGGGCACCCGGGGGGGAATTAGGGTTAGGCACCCCCCCCGGGAGGGTTAGGGTTAGGCTAGGGGGAGGGAGGGTTAGGCACCCCCCGGGGGACTTAGGTTTAGGCAGCGGGGAAGGGGGGGTTAGGGATAGGCACCCCTAAGGAGGGTTAGGGGGGTTGGTTAGGTTAGTTTATATTTACCTTAGGGATGATCGGGATTTCCAGAGCTGTCGGGCTTCCGAAGCCGGGCTCTGCTCTTTTGTCAGGCTGCCGCAGCCGGGAATCGAACTGCCGGTCATACGGCAGCCGGGATCACACACCGAATGCCACTAGACTATATCAAATGTGTACCGACCTCGTTAACGACAGGACCTGGCAGTGGGTCGGCATCGGCAAGTACGTACACACATGCTGATGCCGGGAACGACAGCGGGGCCCATGCTGCTTTCAATAGCATGGCTCCCGCTTACTATATCGCCCATCTAATCTGCATGCATAGCAGGCACACACTGCCCGATATAGTGTGTACCCAGCATTAGAAAGAAATAGAAAAACTTACTTGACTTCTCATAGTAGTACATTGATCCCCAATTTACAATTTTTAAAAGTAATTTTTAAACACTTGTTTCTACCTTTCAATCCTGTCCTTGTGTGGTAACCACACTAAGCATGCTAAATAAAGGCATCTTTTGACTTTTCACATACATCTCCGCTCAGGATTTTTCATAAATTAAATGTTTGATCGAATAACATAAGGAATATAATTTTGCATTCAATCAACTGTCATAAGTTTACCAACAGATGCATATGAACTATGACAATATTATGTCCATTTTTTGCGACAATACTTTGTTACAATATCTTTGCTATGGACCTAACCTTAAAGTTCGTCATATGTCATGGACCTATCATCACTGATTATAAATTCAGACTAGCATGAATTATGAAAAACTAGTAAAGCGACCAGTCCCTGTCCCACTCCTCCCCCCCCCCCCCCCCCCCAATGTTCTGATTTATGCATTACTGGATAGATGTCTCGGTTTTTCTGATACATGAATGTAAGGGGCTACAAGCTCTGCAGCACTAGACTGACTGGTAAGGAAACAAAAAACAAAATAAAAAGAAGGAAATACAACATCATATGTGCTCAAAGATTTTGTGTGTCCCATCTGCAGTTATCTAAGTAAACAACTTCTATAGGGGGGTATCCAAATAGCCCAGATATTTTTTGGGGGTGAAAAACAGATATTTTTCGACAATAATCCCCGTTTTTCAAAGTTTTTTTTCTTATTTTTTTTCACCCTAATCTTTATTTGGACGAACAAATAGGATAATTAACTCAAAAACACAAAGGATCTGTGATAACTTCATGGACCTATGTGTTTTCACCATTGCGCTGGCGAAAAAACTGCACTTTTCGGGCATAAATTTTCGGCTCACATCAGGTCCTGACAAAAGTATGCTGATAAGTGCCGGCGTTGGGCCGGACTTTAGGGCGAATTGGATAGCCCCTGGGGATCCATTAGCGCTGGAACAATGTTCGGGGCTAATTGGATACTGCCCTATGTCTCAATAACTTATATCCATCTCCCAGTAGTGTCAGCATTATAGTCTTGTTTTGACCGATTCACACAACCGTGGGACTTGAAGGCCCGTTTTGATTTAACAATGTGAATAAATAAAGATTAATTGTATTTTTTGCTTATAATAACACATTAGTGCTGCCTGTTATTCACCACAAGCTAACAACTGGACGGGATGTGTTTGAAACAAGAGTTTACAGGTACGGTGGTCAGTGCTAAAGGTGCCCACACACATAGTGATATTTTACACGATCTGGCCGATTCCGACACATTGGAACGACAGATCGTGTAAAATATGGTTAAATCGTGAGGAAATCGTGAGTCCCCACTCACGATCACGATGCGATGCGCGTCCCCGCTGGTCGCACATCGCATCGTCAGATCTGCCGTGCAGTAGGGCAGATCTGACAATCTAGGACGCAATGCACTGTAAAAAGTCTGGATGCAGGAGAGATCGTTTGAAGATTGGACACCAAATTGTGTGCAGATCGTGTGGAGATCATGTGCAGAGCTGCCGGGGAGAGTTTCAAGGGAAATCGTACACTAATCGTACACATCGGCTGATCGTGGGCAGATCGGTATGTGTGTGGGCACCTTACGTTAGTCCTGTTTATTTAAGATGGGTGCTACATAAATGCATAACATGAGAATTTAGTTTTACCTCCATGGCTGACATGTTGTATGAACTATGTTTCATATGCACATTAATTACTGTTGGTTTTGCTGTCAGCTCTGGTAACCATAATGCGCACAGATTGCCGAAAACAACGCATTAGTGCTTTAAGTGCCAGTTGGGAATTAACCAGGTATGCTCAGGTCCCTGGAGGAATAACATGGATCTCGGTGAGAAGGAAAATCAGGGTGTGTTCTGTATGCCCAGGTCCCTGGAGGAATAACATGGATCCCGGTGGGAAGGAGAATCAGGGTGTGTTCTGTATGCTCAGGTCCCTGGAGGAATAACATGGATCTCGGTGGGAAGGAGAATCAGGGTGTGTTTGGTATGCTCAGGTCCCTGGAGGAATAACATGGATCTCGGTGGGAAGGAGAATCAGGGTGTGTTTGGTATGCCCTGGTCCCTGGAGGAATAACATGGATCTCGGTGGGAAGGAGAATCAGGGTGTGTTCTGTATGCCCTGGTCCCTGGAGGAATAACATGGATCTCGGTGGGAAGGAGAATCAGGGTGTGTTCTGTGAGCAGTTCAGCAGTCTGGAAATGTGTTTTTACAAGTCTAAAAATAATATTTATTTTTTCCTGCTCCTATACTGAAACCATTAGCCCTATCCCGTGTCCCCAAGTCTTATTTTTTTTAAGTGGAACCCCAGGAGTAAAATAAGTACAGTGATGTGTTTTAAATCTGTAAATGCTGTTTTGAGATTAAAGTGCGATAAAATTATTAGGCCATTTATTCCCTGCATTTCTGTTCCAGACTTCCAGTTAAAAATTCTGCATAAATAGCTTTTGTCAAAAACAAATATTCTTGTGGGAAACCAAGGAGACATCTTATAGGGTCCATACATCTAGACTGTTGGGGAGATCAAAGAAATCCAACATATTGGACAATCTCAATTTCCTGATTCCGACCCAAAAATAGAATCGGCAGGTCAGGAATTTTTAACATCTTGATTTTCCCTGATTCCCCGTGGGTTGTTGATCATTGATGTTCAACAATCGTAATCAGCGTTAGTCAGATTTGTCACCTCTCAATTAATTTAGGTCAATAAATGGTCTCGTTCTACTGGAAGCGTAAAATGTTTTTCTTTGTAAACTGTGCTTGCTCCTCTTGCAGATTTTTTGTTGGGGCTGGGTCTCTTGGAGCTCCTCCTGAATGTGATAATGTGTCGACTGTTGTACTTGAATGTGTTTACTGTGTAGTGTAAATGCCTGTAGGGAACTATTACTCTTTTAACTGTAGTTGACTGTTATTTTGCAAAATAAATGATTGATTTGGGAAATATAAAAGATTATTGGAACAAAAAAAACCATAAGTATTAATTTTTTAAAGAAATTCTGTTCTTTTTAAAAGTGCTACAATACCTGTATTAACGGCTACTGTTTTGTACATAATACAACTAATCATTCACATAGCAGTTACTGTTACGTATGATCTGTAAAGTGCTTAATGCAGCATGGATGCTAAGACTGGCGAGCAAATCTAGTTGTACTGTCTTCCTAATGTCCGTTGCGCCAGTGTCAGATTGCAGGCATAATGATAGTTTAATTGCAATTTCCATTTTTTTCTTTAAAAATATTCGGTAATACTGGGTATGGGATGCGCTTCGGGGTGGTGTTGTGGGATATAGGGGGTTGGATGATGGAGGGGGGAAGGTGTGAGGACAAAAAAAGGGAGGGGGGGAGAGAGAGGGGAGGTCCAGGTGTGGATGGTGCTGCACCGTACAGTAGGGGTTCCTGATCCTACTATTGGATAGATATGGTAAGATTGGAGGGTACGTGCGCTCCTTGGTTGTGTGTGTGTGTGTGCGTATTGATGGGGAGAGGGAGAAGGGAAAAAAACGGGGGGAGGTTGGGGGGAGCAGATGGCTGTGTGTTGTGGTGGATGTGTTGTTGTAGAACAGAAATACTGGAGGCTGGATGGATGGTGGAAGAAACAAATACGTTTATTTGTATCTGTGTGTGCACATAGGGGGTGGTAGTTGCTCAGTAGGAGGCACAGTGCTCCTGGAGGATAAATGTCTCTTAGATGGTTCGTGGCAGCACACACTGCCCAGTTGTTGGTGATTTGGGGTGACAGGGCGTATCCACAGTGTGGGGAGTAGGGTCAACCCTTTCAGGGGGCTCCTTGACATGCGGTCCTGACTACTGCATGCTACCCTGCTGGACCTATGGTCGACAGACTTCTGAACTTGGAGGTGATCAGGGGTGCTCCCACTTTGCGGCGTCCCGCACTGGTGAGGAGAATGGGTGCTGACCTACCGGTAGGTGCCCAGGTCCGTTGGTGTGGGATCAGTTCTTCTCCCTACTCCCCACACTGTGGATACGCCCTGTCACCCCAAATCACCAACAACTGGGCAGTGTGTGCTGCCACGAACCATCTAAGAGACATTTATCCTCCAGGAGCACTGTGCATCCTACTGAGCAACTACCACCCCCTATGTGCACACACAGATACAAATAAACATATTTGTTTCTTCCACCACCCATCCAGCCTCCAGTATTTCTGTTCTACAACAACACATCCACCACAACACACAGCCATCTGCTCCCCCCAACCTCCCCCCGTTTTTTTCCCTCCTCCCTCTCCCCACCAATACACACGCACAACCAAGGAGCGCACGTACCCTCCAATCTTTCCATCTTTAAAAATATTGCTTAAAAAAATATTTATCTAGGAACACTCTTTGCCATGCTTTATCTGAATTGTAGGACTTCAACCTTTAAAACATTCTCTTGCGCTGTTAGAGTGCTTGATTCATTTATTATGGGTACAATTTTCTTGTAGGCTGCATGCCTCTTGCCAGTGCTTCAGGCTGCCAATGCTTGCAAGTTACTCTGAGCACAATAAATATTGTCACTGGGAGTTTCACTGTTTAAGTCCTCAAGATGACCAAGAAGGCGAGGCCTACACAATGCTTATGCCAGTCCCACGTTGAGCACCCATAATCGACTCCAACAGCATAGGAAAGAGACTTCTTGGGAAAGGGATAGATAAGGGACAAGGCAAGATGTTTTAAAAATATATGTATAAAAAAGTATTCATAGGGGGGAATTAGACCCGTTAATTTAACTGGTGTAAAAAGGGTGGTAGCCTTGGTCTTTAACGCCTGGGGCTATTAAATTAGAGCCCCTTTTTCACCCGAGACCCTTTTTAACACCATTCAATTAAGGTGTTAACGGGCATGAACACGTTAACGCATAGGATAAGTTCACGGACATATTCTTTAACGGGGTCTTTGCAACTGTTAACAGGCAATTTATCAGGGATTTCTTTTTGGGTCTGAGCAGGCTGGAAAAAAAAATCCCCATTAAATGCAGCTTGCGGGGTGCTTTCGGGGGTAATTGAATAGCCCCAGGAAATCAATTAAACCGCAGTAAATTACCATGGCTAATCGATTTCCTCCCTTAGTGTATAAGGGACTAATGCAGAGTTGGTCACAAAACAAGTTTCTATGATCCAAAAAGTTTTATGCAAAAATAGCATATCTCCACCCACATGTAGAGCTGGAGATGCGTTCCGGTCGGCAACAGTAGCATATGTGTCTGGTTTACACCAGGCGCACTTCACAGATGCATCTCATTCATGATGTTGTCGTAAGCTATTTATGGGCAATTAACGCATGTGCTATTGGGTATAAACTGTAAAAACCTCTGTTTGGTCAAGCTTAATCTACAAAGAGAGCTCCAATCGGTGCCAGCGCAGCATTTGTAAACTGCCAATCCTAAATGATTGCAACTGCATTTATCTGCAATTTGCACTTGCTCCTCCCCCAAAAATCCAGCTTTCCTGTGTGTATAGTCCTCTATTTCCTGCATTACGTCTGTTTGCAGTTGCACAAACACACTCTGACTACTTGACCTATGTCAAGTACAGGCAGCTGTAGGTGGCAGAAACATGCAAATCTGCATTGGCGCATATATGCGTGCGCCTATTGTTCTTTTTACATGCCTGGTACGAAGGCACGCAAGATACTCTGCGTCAGCCCTTGACTGTTTTGATTTTGATGTTCACTCACTGCACATTGTAAAGCCACACACGGCCAGACTGTTTGCTTGCTTCTGTAGTCGGAGATGATAGCAGTAGATTTGTTTTGGCATTAATACAGATAAGTGCTGGTAAGCTCATCTTCATGCATCAGTAAGATGCACCTTTTTGTGGTTCCTTTTTCTTTTCCTTTGTTTGTAGTCATCTTACTTTGCAAAGCACATTTCCTTTATTATCCCCATTAGACTTTGGGCTGGCAGCCTTTCCTTCCAGCACTGCTGCCTGATGGTTCCTGTGGAGCCCTGCCATGAGGACTGTGCTCTCCGTAATTGGACCTGATTATACGGGAGAGTGGCTGTCTTCTCCTTCCCGCCTGCTCAGCCTTTCAGAGCTGTAGAAATCACTCAGCCTCACACTGCTCCTTTTATTAACAGAACCCAGTTAGAGATCACATATCATTTCTTTGTAGCACACTGGAAGTACAGGTGAATAAAAAGCATCCCCCCTGCCTCAGAACTCTACAGATGCCATAAAATAGGTATAAAAGTTACCCACAGGTGGCTAGATAAATCTGCTGGTGTTTTTCTAGTTCCTTTTGTTTTCTGGTTTAAATCTTCAGATTGCATGATTTCATAGTCTGGGCTTCCCGTGTAGCAGTGTGTACAGCACTACAGTATATAGCTCTTGCAGTATTAATAAATGATCAGGACGTTGTGTTCTATCAGACATAAGACACGTCTGTGGAGAGCAGAGATATTAATGTGATATTTCCACTGCTGCTTTCTGAATAATGAACAACTGTCACCCACTCTGGGTTTCTGCTCTGTAATTGTGATCTTTTTCCTTGCATTGGGTAGAGGTCATATACCTTTCTTCCAACAGATTTTTTTTTTCTTAATAGCAAAAAGGTCTCATTTAAACTCAGGTGACACAGCCAATATTACATAAAGATATTAGTTTTAAAAATCCTCTTGGGTAATGTTTCTTTTGACTTCTGTTCTCTGCAATACTGCAGTGATGGCTTCAGATTGATCTATTTCATATCAAACTATATCATCGATCTCCTATTTATCTATTTCATATATATCTCAGTATCATATCAATCGCATGTCCATCTTTCACCTATTGATTATCGATCGTCCAATCTATCGATCTATAGTTTTCATATAGCCATCATATATTATATAGCTATCTATCAATATATCTGTATATCAAATTGATAATCTGTCTATTATCTGTCTATATCTTGCTATTTCATTTAGATCTGTGTCTAGCTATTACACATCTATCATAGGTCTTTCTGCACATCTATTATATATCTATAATCTATCATCTATTTCATATATATCATATATCTCTCATATTGTTCATATATCTGTTATAGGTTTATCCTATCTTACAGTAATCTGTATATCTATCATATCTATCTGTATATATGTCTATCTATATTTCATATAGATCAATCATATAGCTACGATAGGTGTAGCTATCTTAGGTCGAATGTATATCTGTCATATACAGTGCTCTACCCAGGGCTTTTTTGATGGCACATTAGGCGGCGCCTGATGTTGTTGATGAAACACATATTGGGCGGTCGGTACACCCTGCATGATAAGGTGACCGCCAGCCCGATATGTCATTCACCGGTACCATTGAACGTGCCAGTGTCGGCAGCTGGGTCGCTCAGTCGTCCCTGCATGCATGACCCCGATGTTGGGCAGCAGGGACGAGAATAGTGGGTACACACTAGACGATATGCCCGATATGTTGGCCCAAACCACGGGATTTGACGACATATCGTCTAGCGCACAGGTTCTCAAACTCGGTCCTCAGGACCCCAAACAGTGCATGTTTTCCAAGTATCCTCCCAGAACCATAAGTTAAATAATTAGCTTCACCTGTGGATCTTTTAAAATGTCAGTGAGTAATGACTACACCTGTGCACCTGCTGGATGACCTGCAGAACGTGACCTGTGTGGGGTCCTGAGGACCGAGTTTGAGAACTGGTCTAGTGTGTACCCGGCACTAGGCGTTAAACCTGATGTGGTCTACTGTCGCCATTCTTCTCTGATATTTCTCATTAACCAGACTTTTTCGCCAACGTGAAGGGATGTAGTTATTATACCTACCATCAGGATGATGGCTGCCGAAATCCCGACGTCGGAATCGCGAACCGCCAACAGAAGACCGGCGCCGGAAAATCCCGACACCAGTGGAGATGCCGACACCGGAATCCCGGCAGCCAGCATCCCAATCGGAAGTATAGCAGGTGCCATTAACTGTTAGCCGGGGGGGGGGGGGGGGGGGGGAGGGTTAGGTTTAGGCTGCGGACAGGGGGGGGGGGGGGTTGCACCATGGGGGTTGTGTGGGGGGGGTAGGTTTAGGGTTAGGCACTAAGGAGGACGGTTAGGTTTAGGCACTAACCGGGAGGGTTAGGGTGCAGAAAAGGAGGGAGACTTACCTAACCCCCGTCGGGATACCCCGACTGCCGGTATCCCATACCCAACCCCACGTAACTCATTGGATGTTTTTTTGTTTTGTTTGGTTTCCGCACCATTTTCTGTAAATGTAAGTGTGTATAATATATAGGGGTGAATCAGCCAGTGAATGAACACTACCAGAGAATAAACATTTTCAGGTTTAATACAGTAATCTTAAAGTTTAGTGCATACAATGTTAGATTAGATCTATTGAGGAATATGTTTTATTGCTGTAAGTCATATTATTCATTTACTGGACTTATCTGTTCATTTGCTAGCATTGTGCATTCATTCACTGGTAATTTATATACCTCTCCCGTATTTTGGTTTGAAAATTTCCTTCAATCTTTAGTGCCGTGCTTTATTTTCTCTGATTATCTGTATATATTGTATATGTGTGAATGTAGTTGCGGTAGGTTTCAGCACATTTCTATTATATTTCTATTCTATTATATTTATAGCTAGTGAATGTATAAAGCTGGGTACACACTCGGCAATATATCGGCTGTTCAATGGAACGGCCGATATATCGAGAGCGGGTCGGCAGGTGTGTACCCCCGATATGTCTGTTAACGACGTCGTTCAGACATATCGCATCTGCTCTGTAGCACAGCAGATGGCAGATATATTGGCGCATGTTGCTGTGTTGAGCCAGCCGACCGCCTTTACAAATTCTGCAGGGACCGCCGGTGATTAGCATCTCAGCAGGGCAGACAAATTGAAATGCCCTCCCAGTCGTGATGTCAGCGTCGACACATCGAACGGCCAACCGGTTAGTGTTTATAGCTTACCTATTCGTCCGCTCTGTCGGCGTGAGAGAGATATGCCTGGTGTTTACCCATCATAAGGGGCATTTTTCCTCTCTTGAAAAATATATTTCCCTTTTTCTTTTGAATCACTATTGTGTCTTGTGTGTTGCACTTAACACATAGCTAGTGTTTGTCTCCACCTTCCTTTGTATGTGCTCTTTATATCGGCCCGATACAGGCTAGTACTGTTCCAGCTCTGTGACTCAGCTGTGCCTGGTTTATCTCACACTTTCACCTATTCATTGGAGGGCTCCTTTCATTTACACCTCTGCTATTAACCAGGTTTACACCTTCAATGCAGAAGCCGTGTTCCTCACCCTGGGGGTTTTCCTCCGTGGGAGCCAGAGGAATTAATGTGACTGGAGTTGGGGGCTTGGAGCCTGTGTTGCAGAGTGGGAGGTGGAAGGGAAGTTCGGTATCCACTACTGTGTGACATTTTGCAGCGTATAAATTCTGCACAATGAGGATCTGTTGTGTCACAAATGATGTCTCTCCCTCCTTTCTCCATTGTGTGACAGCATTGGGCGTGTGTTTTAAGCTCTGCTTTATTCAGACCTTCAAAGGATTCAATTCCTTGTGTATATACATCAAAGATTAATTTGTGGAGACTAATGAGCCTTTAAAAGTCTGTCTGTAAGCAATTTCAGCAGCATATTGTTGTGCGGCAAGGGGGGGGACTGGCACAAGGCTGCTATTCACAGTGCAGTTGGGCCATTTGTTATCGTTTCGCTTTTTAGTGCAAGAGGTACAGTAGGCTGGGGTCTTGCTCACAGGAGAGGTTTCCCACTGGTCCACAGGCTGCACACTGTTAACACTTGGGGTAAATTTACTAAAGTGAGTTCTAAGGTGGTACACACTGTACGATATCTATGAACGATAATGATATCGTTCAACGATATATTGTTAATTTTTATGCAGTGAACGACCAACGATGCGCGTTCCTGCATGAACGATAATGATATCTATGATCGTCCGTACAATGCAGGCCAACTTGCAGGATATTGTCAACTTTGCCTGTTCAGAGATGTGGAGGATGACTTCACTGACAGATATCTTTCATGTCATTGGTGGTACAGATAGTACTGTGTGTATGCAGCTTTAGAACTCTCCACCTGTTTGCAATCCTTCAAACGGGCCCTCAAGACCCACTACTTCATCAAAGCCTTCCAGCTATCATTCTAACTCCTTGCTACATGCTCCTTCGTCACCATCTACCCCATCCCACCCAGTTTGTCTTCCCCCACCTTTTTAGAATGTAAGCTCTCACGAGCAGGGCCATCTACCCTCTTGTGCTTCTCCTTACTATAGTGTCATTTACTTCTTACTCACCACTAGGGCACCTAACACTTGGTTGCTTATGCTCTGTTGCTTATCTGGGTGATATGGTCGCTAATGTAGCAATATATATTATCCATGTCCTGTATTGTATTGTTCTGTAAGTCACTTGTATACTATTTGTTTTTGTACTTTGTAAGGCGCTGCGGAACACTTGTGGCGCCATATAAATAAATGATAATAATAGAAGAGATGTTGCCCATAGCAACCAATCAGATTCTAGCTATTATCTTCTAGAAGGTGCTAGTTAAATGTTAAGTAGAATCTGATTGGATGCTATGGGCAACACCTTTTCTAAAACTCACTTCTAAAACTCTCACTTTAGTAAATGTACCCCCTACTGTATGCACAAAAGCTTTAGAAGAGGAGATGGTGTATGTTCAGTAAATAGATTTTAAACACTTACTTTCCTGGTATTTAAATCTCTCACTCTCTCTCCCTCTCTCTTTCTCTCCCTCTCTCTTTCTCTCCCTCTCTCTTTCTCTCCCTCTCTCTTTCTCTCTCTCTCTCTTTCTCTCTCTCTCTCTCTTCTCCCCCCCCCCTCCTCTCCCCCCCCTCTCTCCCCCCCCTCTCTCCCCCCCTCTCTCCCCCCCTCTCTCCCCCCCTCTCTCCCCCCCTCTCTCCCCCCCTCTCTCCCCCCCTCTCTCCCCCTCTCTCTCCCCCCTCTCTCTCCCCCCTCTCTCTCTCCCCCCTCCTCTCTCCCCCCTCTCTCTCTCCCCCTCTCTCTCTCCCCCTCTCTCTCTCCCCTCTCTCTCTCCCCTCTCTCTCTCCCCCTCTCTCTCCCCTCCCCCTCTCTCTCCCCTCCCCCTCTCTCTCCCCTCCCCCTCTCTCTCCCCTCCCCCTCTCTCTCCCCTCCCCCTCTCTCTCCTCTCCCCCTCTCTCTCCCCTCCCCCTCTCTCTCTCCTCCCCCTCTCTCTCCCCTCCCCTCTCTCTCTCTCTCTCTCTCCTCTCTCTCTCCCCCTCCCCCCCCACCCTCTCTCTCCCTCTTATCTTTGTGATAACAATTTGTAATGTTTAAGAAGAAATTTATCAAGCCATGATTTGTTGAATCAAGGCTTTTTTTATTTTCCTGAATTCTGGGCGACTTACAAGCCTCTTAGTTTACCAAGGAAACAAAATGGCAGAAATTAGCCAAAAGAACTGCATTTTCAGCTACACATGCCACAAATCACAAAGAGGTGATTGGGACAGATCAGAGAGCTGGAAACACAACTATCTTTGAATTGTGCTTAAAAAAACAAACAAACCCTCTCCCCCTTGTTGAATGGGCCATTCTGGTTCCCTGGGGAGGTCCAAATATATGTATTTTTTTTATTTATAAAAGCGTAATTTCATTTTTTTCTTTTTTTATTTACCTTGGTACCAGCAATGACCCAGACATATCTAGATGTGGGTGCCCAATTGTTCAGGACCCCTTTCCATAAACTGCATGTGGTTTGGCATAATGCTATTTAGGCATAGAAAGTTGTTGCACATCGGCAGCAATTTGAGTTTTAACCCTTCAAATAGCTGTAAAATCTTGTGGTTTGGAGGGCAAAATCACCGGGGACATGTGGCCATTTGAAATCACCAGGACAACTCTTTTCTGATGAATGTTCCCCTTATTTTTTTGTTAAACATGTTTTGGGGGCAGTAGTACAAATAGTTACTACAAATTTTAAGGTTAGCGATTTCAGCAGGCGATTGAACGATAACGACGTCGTTATCGTTCAATCGTTTGCAAATCGTGCATGAATCGGGCACATTAATGTCGGAAATGACCAGCGATGCCCGCTGGTCGTTTCCGACATCAATCGCCGTCCGAGCATGCTGTACAACCTGACTATAACGTCAGGTTGAGCATGTTAGGGGATGATTGATGAGCCTGCACTGAATGACTGATCGTCCAGTGTAAGACACAGCACAGACATGGAAACGACTGCACGATTACAATATCGTGCGCACCTTTCGCAAGAGTGTTTCGAAACAATGAGTTGTCTTTGATGACAAATCTGAAGCAAGAAGCTGATTGCAAGCTCTTGTGGACAAGGCTATCTCACTTTCTATTTCACTTTTAGAATTGTTACAGTATGTTCAATTTCACTCTCAGGTTGTACAGCGCTGTGGAATATATTGGTGCTATATAATAAAGGATAATGAAAATGATGGAGTTTTATTGTAAATGTTTAGTGATAGACTTGTAGTGAGAGAGAGTTTATAACATAACAGCTTGGAAATGAAAATTATGAAAGGGATTGTGGGGTGGAGAAGCAATGTGCCAATAGTTTATACTATGGTAATGAGACACACACTGCACTGATTGTTAGAAGCACGGTCTGTGTTATTTTGTGATGAAATCAGTAGGTCACCCACTCACCATCATGCCTTGTGCTGTTCATCTATATATCATAGTCACTGCACTCCAATTTAAGGTGCACACAATCTAATACACAAGATGCCCTGTAGAAATAAGCTGCTAAAATCATGAAGTTGCCTGTGTGCTTGTGGTGACCAATCTATTCACCACCAAGACCTTTTGCCTTAACATTAAGAACTTTACAGTTTTTGTTGTGACATGACAAACAATACTCATTTTAAGTAGGGGTTTCAGTAAGGATCCTTTAATCCCTATGCAGGTCTGAGTGTGCTTTTCACAGGGACAACAATGAATAACATACATTTTCCTGAATATATTATAGTGCCATGTATTTCCCAGTTGGTTCTGGCTCACGCAAGTTGGCCGCATTGCGTGCACGGAAAAATGCCTACGTTTGCGAGTATGCAGAGTTCTCTGTCCGTTAGACTGCACCTACCTCTACGCCTGGTGTCATAGCCACCATTCTGATCAGTTTGCACATGCACAAGCCAGATACCTGATGCAAAAGATCTGTCTGAGAACAGGTGTAATTACATGTACGCTCAACATCCATCTGGAGGACCTTGCCCATTAGCGTTGACTACCTCTATAAATACAACGTCCACAGTGCATCGGCTCCCGCATGACACTGCTAGTTATGTGCAAGCAAATAGTAAGTAAGCTGTGGGTCCCTGGGCGCGCACAGTGTGCCTGTGTGCCACTAGCCCTAAGGTGGGTACACAGTAGACGATATCTTGAGTGATTTGGGCGATTCAGACACATCGGAACAACAAATTGTTCAAATCGTGTAGTGTGTACCCACTATCACGATGCCGATGCGCGCTCCCGCGGGTCATGCAGAAATATCTGAGATGTCACTAGCGATGCCGAATGCAGCATGGCCCCCGCCGTCGCTCCATCGCTGCCGGCATCAGCAAGTGTGTATGCACTTGGCAGTGCTGGCACCCCCTGCCCGGTCTGTCGTGAACGATGTCGTGCTGGGTACACCTCGTCTAATGTGTACTAAGCTAGTCCTGTGAATTGTGATGTTACCGACCTGAAATGTAGTTTTCCTTGTTTCCACCACCACTATGCCAGCTGCAGATTGTGGCTGGCTTATCTCTCAGAGGCAATAATAAAATCTGCTTTCCTCCCCCTCTCATTTCAGCTCCCTCTCATCGGCTGCTGCTTTCAGTTTTTTTAATAAAATGTGTATAAACACATTCATTAGAGCATGTCCATAAATAATTTCTTTTTCTTTTTGGAGTTTATCTCAAGCGCCACAAAATTCTGCTTGGATGTATCCTAATGAGTGAAAATTTATATTTAACACCACCCGCCCCACCCCTTCCCCAGTCTCAAATGGTTTGCACCTAATTCTAGAAAAACCCTCATGCTGCATCTAGAAGAGTGGGGAGTGGTCCACGTCTGTACCTGGTGGGCTCACAGTAACAAACAAAAAATGTTGTGAGCAATTATATATATATATATATATATATATATATATATTATATAATTTTTTTTTTTTGCTTTAAGAATTACTAGCGAGACATGTGGAGAGGGATGTGATACAGCTGTGGTGAATGGGGTTGCCACAGCCACAATGTGGAGCATGCTCAGTAGTGAGGGAAACACAATGTTACGGAGTGTTTGTACCTAAACGGTTAAAGAATCAGACTGAGAATGGTTTGCATGTTTGGCAATGCAGAGGTTACACATTACCTGCTGTGAGGGCAGCGCTGATTAATGAGTTCCCCCATACACTGCAGCTTGTGAAACTTTCATTTGCTAGGCCCTGTGATTTATGACACCTGTTTGCAGTCTCCCTGGGTTGGTAGGAGTGTGCTGTCTAGCCTAGTGTCTCTCTGCTCAGGGTCTATGTAATGGTCTGTGTAACCTGAAAGGGGAGTAAATATGATTCATATTCCTGAGTTGCCAAAGCACCTCTGAGTCAGTATGCTGGGCTTTACCCTCCAGTGGCTCTCATGGCACTCCTTTCTCCTCTCGTAAAACCTTCGCTATTAAAAAGATAGTCTCCACCTTACAAGAGTGTGTTCTGCCCATTATAATATTAGATAAAATGCAGTGGTGTTTTATTAAAAGAATGAACCAAAACACGAAACCATAATATCTATGGCTTTCAAGACTCTGAGCAAACCCACTCCTCTTATTATTTTATTTTTTGCGTACTGTCCTCCTTTGATGCCTTTCAGTAGTCTGTCTCCTGAGGAATGATGCTAAATCAGAAACTGATTAATGTGGAGTACAGGGGAATATAAATTCCATGCCGATACTAGAAGCACACCGCTGCTAAAATGCAGGATTACTCAGTATAGGAGTTGATCATGTTATTCCAAACATATTCTTATTTGCAAACACTGATGGCAATTTATTGTGTTCCCCCTCCCCACCAACCCATTTTAATGTCCTATACATGTTCATTAAAACATATCTATCATTTAGCATTTATTAAATTGTTACCCGATTCTGTTGGTTTGCAATGAAATTTTGCAGTGGCTGAATTTTTGGTAATAATTGAAGATTATTTGCAGCCATTATGTTGCTATATATGTACCCTTGTACGGTGCCGACTATCTTCTTAGTAGTGAAGGTTTTAGGAGACGTAAAAAGAGTGCCATTGAAGCATCAATCGAACATGGAATTGTCTGTTTTACTCATTGAGAACAGCCTAAAGTCTCCAGGATTTCAGCAGTTTTTAGTATGCTACTTCCACCTCACTGTAAGCAAGGCGCTCTTTGATGTAAAAGTAGGGATCATTCGCCCTTTTCAGATATTACTAGAGAACATATTTTTAAACTGTAAGATATGTTGCTTCATTATCAGTCATGGTACTAGAAAGTACATTTAGTGTAGGGATCAGTGGTCCTTATATGTATGTAATCTAGTGCTTAATTTACTGCTCGGTCCCCCAAGCTTTGAAAGATGTTCTCATGTTCTAAGAACCCCTATAGTTTTCATAAATATTACTTCTGTCCACAAAATGGCTTCCTGTACTTTTTTTTTTTTTATTATGGTTGACATTAAAGTAAACTCGTCATATACATATAAATTGTATATACGGCTCAGCCCAATCACAAAGTATCATTTTTGCTGGCATTCCTAATAGTATTTAACAGTCTGTCTGCTTTAGTGCAGATGATCCAGTTATGCAATAGGGCAGATATATCGGCAAGGGTTTTAATGGGTTGAGGCTCAGAGTAGACCCTGGCAGGGTGGGGCGGAAGTAGTGTAGTTAGCAAACTGATTGATCTAGGTGTAGTAGAAGTATGGTTAACAGTGGGGAGTAAATGGATCTAGGAGTCACTATTGTTGGAGACTTAGGGGCCTATGTAATAATAATCGTGGCACTGCCGTGATTAACAGTCAGTATTGTGATGGATATTTTAATTTTGAATTAAAATATTTCTGCTATGTATTAACGTTTACTCGCAGGGACAATGGTTATTGCTACCGCTGTTCCTGCGAGTTACATCCTCTGCATATTGGAGTTTTTCAAATTTTTTAAAAACCCCTCCGGAGGACTCAGACATTGTACAGTGTCAGATCCGGGAGCTGGACCGAGGCTGCGGGAGAGGAATCTCCATTTTTGGAGTTTGGTATAGAGGTGTCAGACTGTACACTCAATTGATGATGATGGGGGACTGCGATCTGCACTTATATTAGCCTGTTGCAGAGATTTCTGTGAAATAGCGATGATACATAAAATTATGCAGACAGTTTGTTTTCTTGGTAACAGAATCGCAGTCCACTCGTGTGGTCAGCTTTAAGGGAGGAGACTGATTCTGTAGATAACACAAAATAGTTTGGTTCATGAACTTTATTTCAGATAACCATAAAAAAGCATTTGGCACAAATCATTTTTCAGTTTCCAGGAAGATCACTTATTTCTGATCTGTTCAATGAACTTTATACCACAATGAAGGTTATTCCTATAGTGCATGGTTTCCATTTTTCTAGTTGGTACACCGATGTATTTATTACTGGCTGACACATTTTAAAACATCCATAGGGGGGTGGGCAATAGATTGTACACCCTAAGCACAATGTGAGGTGCTACCTGCTGAGACTTGTAGTGCTGCAAGCATAAAGAGACGCATGCAAGTGCACACTCTAACCATGCTGAACCTAATAATATAAATGCTAAATAGCATCAAAGCGGTTCTTTGCATAATAATGGCCATAATTATGGGCCTGCCCACCAGGTCCAGGTGACCCCTGTCAGGCAGGTCCCTAAAGGCCCCCATACATCAGAGATTGATTGCAGCAATTGTGCAATTTGCAATCGATTGTGTGTAAAATCTTTCCCTTTTTCAATCGATTGTGGCAATTCTACAATCGATTGTGTATAAAAATCTTTCCCTTTTTCAATCGATTGCTGCAATCAATCTCTGATGTATGGGGGCCTTTACACGCCTATGGAACAAATATAGATCCACAAGTGTAGATAATTATTTCACTTGTGATTCTGTGAGGAGACCTGGAAAACATGCCCTGTTAGTGCTCCCTAAGGAATGCGTTTAGGAAACAATGCTGTAGTGCATTCCCTCTCTCCTGCAATAATCAGACTTGTGTACTTGCTATTCCTCATCATAGGTTTTCAGTATTATTGTGATAAACTGTTTAATTGTATAATCTGTAATCACATTCGGCATGGAGTTCTACAAAGAGTAATGTTGCAGATTAAAATGTTGTTTGCTGTTTTGTGCCTGATATTTGTCTACGAGATGTGGAGCTAAACCGTATTAAGTGGCCAACCGCTGGCATGCTTTATGTCCTAGGTTTGCTAAACACTTGTGTAGCTGTGTTGTACATCCTATTACCAGCCACTTCCTATGGCGTTGTCTGGGATGAGCTCATTATTGCTCTGATCCATCCTCTCTTCTGCCTGTGAAATATGGTGGTGATTTTGATTTAATTGTTGAATGGAAAGATTGTATTCTCTGCTTTAATTTGGTCCATACAATTAATTGCAGAGGGATGACACAGCAGCGCTGTCTGGCCTCATCTCATCTTCATTTTGTTGTTGTTTTCATTGCCTGCCCTTACTCTGGCCCCGTGTGTGTGTTTCCTTTTCATTTTAATTTAAGGGACTCAGACTCCTGCACCTCGGTGCCTGCAATATTAAACAAGTGTTTTTAATTAAAGATCTGCTTGTTTGAGAGCCAATTTATTAAGGTCGTTTGACCTCTCTGCTTGCTACAAGTGAATGCAGACCTTCATGTTTGTACAACTCCTTCCTTTGAAATGTTTCACCCCCACATTGACTTAGTGGGATATTGGCAAACTGTTCATAGCAATGACTCAAATCTTCTCTCCTAGGAGTGCCTTTATATATCATCTCTGGCTCTGGTCTCACCCTGAAGTTATCACTATACGTTCCAGTACACTGCAGTGTCTAGGCTGGAAGGAAAAGCTTACTTTCTTGAAATATGAATTAAAATAAAATATGGAACTTTGCTTAGTTGTAAACCATGTAAATGTTGTGTTTGATTTTCTGAATTCTGAGAGACTGTTTAGTGGCTATTAATAAATAAAAAGACTGATAAAACATTGTGTTTATAGTGGCAGTTGGGGCCACTGATTTTGGTAGGAGAGTGGCAGCTGTCACTTATGATAAGCATTGCGTATACCCTGTTGCCTACACAATCCACACAGGCTGAACTAATATTGATTAGAATTCAAACTATCAGACATCAGAGGCACATACTAAATACAAACATGCTGAATTAGCAGGGGGAATGATATTATGTATGTTTTACTAAATATGGATAGAAAATATTTATGGTTTCCTACTAAAATTCATAATGTAGGGATCACTGTTCTGAGGGATGGTTGAAGAGCCACGACTAGTATGTCCCACTAGGGAGCCAATCATTGTGCTTATAAGTGGGGTATACGGTGAACGTTGTGAGAACTCTCCACTCTATACCCTTTTCCTGTTTTATTTTCTGTTTACTTTTAATTTACTTGAACCTGCGAAGTCAAGTCGTTAAAGTCAGCGTGTGATCTCTGCTGTATGTTAGATGGATGTTACACGCTGCACGTTACCTGTGCGCCCACAACATGAAGCACCAGCTAAATGTAGTTATATAATATGTATGGCAGCTGCTCACAACAGCATGTAATCCACTGTGAATGCTGCATGCAGCATTTGATTTAAAAGGGGGAGGGGTAGTCTTTATATATCTACCCAGGGAGGAAGTTATCAGTGAAACAATTGTGGTGCCTGCACCCTGACACAGCTCAGTTGAAGGATATTGGCAGTCGTGACCAAGGTCTGGGTCCGGGGAGCAGAGGGATTCGACCAGTATTATTGGCTCATAGAGCTCTGTTAAACGCAATAAATTACTTAATCAAAGCCTCAATAAACTAGTAGTGTCGCTTTGTATCCTGACTAATATTTACAGCAAGAGTTGCAGTGTATGGTATGGGCACACCTTTCCACACTAGCTAGCAGATTGCGGACTTCAGTCTATTCATCACTAAATTGGGCCCAGTTTTGCATACTAATCACTGGATACGGCTTAAGGGGCCCATACACTACCGACGGATCGCAGAGATGTTGCGATCCTGCAAACCAGCATTGCAGGATCGGTGAAATCCAACATGTTGGATTTCACTAATTTTCCGATCACACACATCTGTGAAACTTAAACGTGGAAGAATTCACTGTTCCGCCGACAGATCGCAGAAAACACCGATGGCCACCAGTCGGCATTTCCGATCCCATCGCAAGATCTCGTGATCCGTTGGAAGGTGTGTGGGGGCCATAACATTTATATAATGGCCAGCAGATTGAGTCCTTTTTTTGGAATTCTACTTTATGGACTAGTCCAGAGGTTCCCAAACGCGGTCGTAAAGGCTCCCCAACAGATCAGGTTTTAGAGATATCCATGGTTGACCACAGGTGACTTAATTAGTACCTCAGTGAATTTGATTTTACCACCTGTGCTCAATCATGGATAACTCTAAAACCTGAACTGTTGGGGAGCCTTGAGGGCCGCGTTTGGGAACCTCTGGACTAGTCACTAGTTTGGCTATGTTCTGTCCAGCAGATTGAGAACTGTTGTGTATAATGTCCACTAGACTGGGCTAGAGGTAGTCTATACAAGCAACCAGAAGAGGGTCTGTGTTGTATATGAAATTTGACTGTGTTCTTAATGCCAGCCAACAATGTCTGCTCTACTTTTTGTACTAGTCCTCTAAATAAGTGTAGTGCAGTTTGTGGTGTATAGGATTTTTAAAGTGTGCATTGGGGAGGAAAGGCCAGGCCAGAAATTGCATCGAGCCATGGAGCCTTTGTTATAGCAATTGTAAAAAACAGCTATTTCTATAGAAATTAAGTATGTCTTCGTATAGGTGTATTTTCATGGTTAGTGATAAAGGATTTATAACCACTGCAGTTAAAGTAAATGTATTTACACAATTGTTTTACTGCTAGTACAATGCATGCAAGTTGGTCTGATAGTGTTTCCAATGTCAGTATTCCACGTGCATTGTAATTTGCATACCGCCGCATTGCTTTGTAATCAGGGCAGCACAGACGGTGTAATGGTTAGCATTACTGCCTCACAGCACTGAGGTGGTGGGTTCGATTCCCACCACGGCTCTAACTGTGCGGAGTTTGTATATTCTCCCTGTGCTTGCTTGGGTTTCCTCCGGGTGCTCTGATTTCGTCCCACACTCCAAAAATATACTGGTAGGTTAAACGGCTCCCAACAAAATTATCCCTAGTGTGTATGTGTGAGAGCATGTGATAGGGAACATAGGCCCTGATTCAGAGCCGGATGCTCTGACAGAGCGCTCGCTCTGAATCAGGGCCGTCCTTCTTAATTTTAGAGCGGCCTTCTGGCCGCTCGTATAGCTGTGGGTGACCACCCACAGCTATAGCGAGCGGCCAGGAAGATGGTCGCGATGGTCAAGACCATCGCGACCATCGGGCTTGCGACGAGACCCTTGTGGTAGGGTCTCATTGCCGCAAGCCCTGGAGAGCTTTCGGCTCTATCAGCCGAGAGCACTCCCACTGACATCACTTGTGATGTCAGTGGGGCTGGCCCCAAACGGTAGGCGTTCCCATGGGGACGCCTCTGTCTGGGCAGCCACACCCCCGGCACGCTCACCAAAGGGGGCATGCTGTCACTCAACATCGACAGCACGCCCCCTTTGTAGCAAGACCCGGAGCAAAGGCTTGCCCGTCGCTATCCGGGTCTCGCGCATGCGCATGACGGAGCTGTCTCCATCGTGTGCATGCGCACTGGGCCAACATCGACCCGCTTGCGAGAGCGCTCAGCGCTCGCGAGCGGGTCTGAATCAGGCCCATAGATTGTAAGCTCCACTGGGGCAGGGACTGATGTGAATGGCCAACTATTCTCTGTAAAGCGCTACGGAATATGTGTGCGCTACATAAATAATTGGTAATAAAATAAATAATCACGGTATCTCAGATATTACATGCTCCTTCTCTAATGACATCTCTGAGGCAGATAAAAACGCTTGTCAACAAACGCATACAATATGTATTTTTGCTTGCATTCAGATTTCCTTTTTAAATTGCAAAGCCAGTGAACCGGATGCTTCATTAAGTTGGACATAATAAAATATGTAATATATAGATTATCTGTTTCTAGAAGATAACTCCTAAAAAGTGTTATGAACAAATGCTATTGTCCAGGGCTATGGAGTCTCTTGCTGAGGCTTTTACATATTTGGTTTCTTGCTGGCCGGTAGATAATGGTTCTTCTTTAACAATCTTATTCATAAAATGTGACCTTTATTTGGTTTCATTGTACTTTTGCAATCTGATGATACATTAACGTCGACCCATCAGCTACATGCAGAGGAGGAAGCCATTAGAAATCATTAGGAACGTGTGATTTAAATAAAGCATCACATAAGGTATTGTCTCTGCAATAAGAGCAGTTTTTCACAAATGCTTCTATGAATAATTGATTCTGTGAGCGATTCCGTAAAGTGATATTATCACAGTTACTGCCTTCATACATCTTATCATTTTTACTGACACTTCTGGTCAATCTGTCAACACTGGAGTGGTTAGAAGTCCTCCCTTATGTGACAGGATGGAGCTGCTCCATGACTCTCCTATTGCTGTATTCGGAAAGTATGAATAAAAGGAACTGGGCGCAGCCTCTATAGCGCTCTTATTTATATTTTAAAGACAACTGCAAATAACATTGCACATACATGGTTATAGTAATGCAGGCTTATTTTTGTGGGTCATGTGCTTCAGAGTTTTGAATGTAAGGACTCCATTGCTTCAGGGCTCAGAGTGATGTCATTTCAGTCCTTGCCTTTCTAATATTCTTTGTTTTTTTCCCCAAGTGCAATAGCTTCTGGTTTTATAGGCCTTTTCTACCCTTGTGTCTGCTTTATATGTTGAAGTCAATATCTCTAAAATATTTCCCACGTATGCAGCTGAATGTCCACACAGAATATTCATGACCCATGTGTGCACTAGCTGCTTTTGAGCAGATGTTGTAATCCATATTCTCAATGAAAGTTTTAGTGTTATTCTTGTTTTCCTCAATAAACCATTCCAGGCTTAAACATTTCTATCCATGCTGTGACTGACTGTGTCTTATTATTGCTATTTAGTTGTCCACTCAATGTTACAAGAGTAAACTCATTTCCTTTCCATATAAATATAATATCTATATACCTCCACCATAGACTGAAATATAGTAAATAGATTTTATTGTAAGTATGGGATTTTATGTCAAATATTTGTCCTCTCCAAAGAGCTTATTTAGCAATTTGCATATGATGGTGCCAAATGTGTTCCCATAGCAGTCCCAGAAGTCTGTCTACAGAAAGTTCCCTCAAAGGTAAAATAAATGATGTATTTGAATTTAATTTCATTACTGATGGCTCCAGTGGTAATCTGCTATCTCTTATAAGGAAGCCCCTGTTGGCCTCTAGTCCATTCTCGGGATGCGGCCAGAATCCCAACCGCTGGGATTCCGGTGGTCAGAATACCGACACTTATCAAAACACAGTCGCCGGCATCCCGACCGCCAGAATTCCGAAGGTAAGTAGTGGAGTTAGGGGGAGGGTCAGGGTTAGGCACTAGGAGGCAGTTTAGGGTACGGGGAGGTAGGGTTAGGTTTAGGCACTATGGGGGGAGGTTAGAGTTAGGCACCAGGAAGGGTTAGGGGGTTAGGATAGCAGTAATTACCTTTAGGCATCGGCGTTGTAACCTGGTCGGGATGGTGGCATCGGGGTTTCTGACCGCCGGGGTCCCGAGCACCGGCATTCCGTACCCAACCCCTATTCTCATGCGGAATGCAAGTTTAGAGTGAACACACGTAAAAGTTACTCTACCATTCTATCTCCTATATCAGTGGTTCTCAAACTCTGTCCTCAGGACCCCACACAGTGCATGTTTTCCAGGTCACCCAGCAGGAGCACAGGTGTACTCACGGACACATTTTAAAAGATCCACAGGTGGAGCTAATTATTTCATTTGCGATTCTGTGAGGAGATCTGGAAAACATGCACTGTGTGGGGTCCTGAGGACCGAGTTTGAGAACCTGTGCCCTATATTACAGGTGTTGTGTGCCAATGACCAATGCGTTTGTCTTCCCTTATGTAATCTGCTCCACTCTGCCACAATCCTCCACCTTTGTCAGCAGTCTTAATAATGGTGCTGCTATTTTCCATAAGTATCTTTTCAGTTAATCCCTTTGTTTCTGGTGGTCTCAAGATTATAGTTGTACCTGGTTTTGATCCCTCATTTTTTTTTTTAAATTTAAATTCAATTTGATCAGTCAATTCTTTATCAGTCAACGCCTAGACTGCAACGTTTAGATGACGTAAGTTGGTTTGAACCCAATGTGTACAAGGGACAGAGCATCGTTGCGTTTAATATTGTGAGACAATTTTTCTAAAGTCAGTATATAGCATCCTGATATTTTTCAGGCCAATAATGTCTCTGCATGCACTCTCTGCCTGTGGATTACATGGATTAAGCCCTTTTTCTTTAATATATAAATTGGGACAGCAATGGTTTGATATTATGACCAGGCCCCAGATTACATCATTGTCCAATCAGATGAATTTGTTTTAGTGGACAAACTGACAAATTAAGCATTTACCAAATTTTTCCGGATTTGGTTTATTTTGTCGACATAATGTCAACGTGAAAATGACGACATTGAATGTCCACATGATCAGAATGTTGACAAAACGTTCCTTGTGGTCTAGTGGGGACTTACCTGTTACGGTGGGTCCGGTGGTGACTTCCTGATGACTTTCTGGCACATCGTGCATCGAGTATCCTTCATCCTCCCCCTTAGTTCCTGACCCTCCGCTGCCGCAGCCTGACCCTGACCCTCCGCTGCCGCAGCCTGACCCTGACCCTCCGCTGCCACAGCCTGACCCTGACCCACTGCTGCCACAACAATATGTGTCAGTGTTTCACATGTCGACATTGAACACGTGGACATTCTGCAGATGCTGACATGATCACGGTTGACATCACTGTCCGAATTGTGGTGTCGCCATTATGACTACATCCCAAGTTTTCCTGGTATAATTCAAAATGCAAGGAGATATAAAGTCAATCTATTATTTTCCATCAAGGTGGTCAGTAAATATCTTATCTGAAATTTGTCTGTGAGCATTATGGAAGTAACTTAAATGGGAAAGATTCATTCAGGCTTTTGTGAGAAAAATAAACTATATCTCTCATCGTTTACAGCCTGTGAGGGAAAATGTGATAATCTGTCCTACAGAACAAATGCCGCCCAGAATAGAGCCAGGAACAAATTCTCCTCACGCCGTTTGGGTTACAGAACCGTGGAAATATCACAGCAAAATCTTTAACAATTACTGTGGCGGTTTCCCGAGCCAAAAATATGCAAATGCTGTTTCTAATATGTGAATTTTAATGCGCGTCTCTGTTGTAAAATAAATAAAATAACAATATGCATGAAGCAAAGACAATTGCTAGGCAATGTGCCCATTTCTGAATCATTATTTACTGTGGAGAACAGGATGCAGAACAGTAATTCATCACTCAGGCTTCTTTGGTCTACAGTCAAGAGGTTCACTCCACAGAACATCAATATGGAGATATTAACCCCGTAATTTCCAGTCAAATCAGATGCGTGCTATTATACGAGGCTTACAGAGTCGATGGGTCTACAGCTAAAAATATACTGGGAACCTTATTTGAGTGGAAATTGTCATACTGCTGGTTCTTCGACTTTAAATTGAAGTATCATTTATGAGGGTCGATTCGCCCCCAGCGCACAAAATTACTTGGCGCTCTTATTGGAGTTGCCTTTGTCTGCATTTCTACGCCATTGCAATGGCAACTTGCCCCCCCCAATAAATGGCTATAAAATACCCCATCCCCACCCCCCATAGTTTTCACACTGCTGATAGTGTTTGCCTGTACTATTACTATATTATCAGGCCACACCCCCAATGATAACTGACCACCTACAATATATAACTCTGTTAACATACATGGATATGGTTTAGAATAATGCTGGGTACACATTAGATAATATATCAGCCGATCCGACTGATCAGTCTTATATATTGTCAATATCGTCTAATGTGTATGCTCTCTCTCGAGCCATGCGCGTTCCCGTTAGGTCATCCGCCGCATTGTCAGGTCGTCCCTACATGCAGCTCAATCTGACGATGCGACTGACGACCCCTATGCAGAGGAATGCGGCAGGGGCCAACATATCGGGCGATCGCACACCGTATCGTTTAATGTATACCGGCCGCCCAATATGTTGGCCCATCACCCGTCCAGTCGCTTGTCGGATCACTGGGTACACATATCGTTTAATGGGTACCCAGTTTAAGATAAATGGGACAGAAATAAAAACAATGACTTGGTATACATTTATTTCTTAACCATTATCCTAGAGAAATGGAAAATTACAATGATTGATGTAACTGAAACAATAGGTTGAAAGCAGGGTAATGGACTCTGCGGCAGGTGATTACCCCTGCAGTAAACCTGGCTGAAATGATTTCCACTATAAGACTAGCTTCCAAATACATAATACATGTTTCCATGGGAAGCAATCGGGAAGCCGACTGCCTAAATACCGGCAGCCGGCTTCCATTAGTATGTTTTTTTAGACCTTTAAGTTCTATCTCTAATTCAAATGGACGGAAAACATGTTGCGAATCTGCAGCAAGGAGGACACAAGAAGTGCATGTAATGGAGGGAGGAGAGACTCATTAAATGCCAAAATGGTCTCTATGATAAGCAACCTCATACACTGCAGGGGCCACATGGTCAGCCCTCTAAGCTTCAAAAGGGCCACACATTAATAATTTCAGTAATAAGTTAAAACAGACAAAGAAACAGACCTGTAATAAACATATCAGCAGGTGGTTGAAACAAGTGCTACAAAGTGACAATAAAGCTGCATGGCGTTGGGGTCCTCGGGTGAAGGCTTGGAAACTGCCTGTTGCCAGTCACTGTACAAGAGACTATAAATGTGGTGGCAGTGTGTTGTGGAAAATAGGAAGATTACCATTTCCTCCTAAGTTTATTAGACATCAAGAACCTTGTGTATGTACAGTGTCTTTCCTTGACTGCCTCTCAGATATGTTACTTGATCTCAGTGACCTCCTTCAGGTATGGTATAAGCTTCCAACAGTGCGCTTTGTGTTCACCAGCGTTACCACTGCCAGCTGAGAGCCGTGGTGAATAATGCTTTTCATTGTCTGCACACTGGGCTATGTCAAGCACACCACACCTGCAGTGGTTAGACTACCACTTGGACTCTGATACATCAAACACCTTGAAAATAAAGCTTTGTAGCAGTTCTATTTGGGACACCTGCCAATAGAAGCAGGAGGAGCTGATGTATCCAGCTGCTGGTTAGAGGCTGACTTGTACTGGTGGCTTTTTGGCCCAAATCTTTGACTTTTTAACTCTTTCTGTGCCAGTCTGGCTGTAGAGACAACATTTTTCAACTATTTCAATTATAGTTTCCTTAAACAAATAAAACTGGTGTTATAGCAAGGGCTGTGTTTTATAAGGAGAGTGACTTAATGTCCGTAATTAATTTTACTGTACAATTGTGCTGGGGATATTATATTATGTTTTATATATTATGTAAACATTATGCCGCACTTTACAGAGAGTTTAGTCCTTTTTCACCAGAATTGACCCAGTGGAGAAAATTACCCTACCAGTATTCCTATGGTCTATGGGGAACAAAACTGAGCATCTAGAAGGAACCTTAGTAAACACGGAGAGTCCATGCAGACTCCACACAGACAATGCCCTGGTCAGAATAGATGAGTGAGGTGACATGGAACGGATGGCAGTGGCCTGCTGGTCATCTTTCAGCTGTATTTTTCAACGTGCACTATAATGATCCAATCAATTCTGACATTGCAGCAGTTTTTGGCCTGATATAAGCCTAACCATATTTATTTGCTATTTGCCATCATCAGGACAGTGTATAATAGAGACACTCTCCACTTTATTCTTTTGTGAATGTAAGATTACAGTGCGATATGGAAGCACTTGGACATCTGGGACCTCAATTTAGATGTTTTATTTGGCCTATATCGTGGTATAATACACTTGGAGTCTGTGTCATCGTCAATTAGTAGATAGGTGGTTTATGCGATTCCGCATGTGTCCTAATAAAACCTGTAAATGGTAACTGGCATTTATACAAAAGGAAAAGCACAAAATAATGCCGGGCATCCACTACCCGATTACACAGAGCGATTGCACGATTCCGACATCGTAATTGTGCAATCGTTCAGTAATCGGGCACACATCGGGGATGTAAATGACTGAAACGACCAGCGATGCGAGCTCCCGCTGGTCGTTTCCAGCATCAATCATCGCCCGAACATGCTGGTTAATCTGCCGATAATGACAGATTGACCGTATTCGGGGATGATTAATGGTGCCTACACTGAAGACCAATCCATTCAGTGTAGGCACTGCACCCCTAGGGAAACGACTGTACGATTACGATGTCGTAATCATACAGTCGTGCCGGTATCTACTAGTGGATACGCTGCATAAGACCAAGCAAATTGGTAGATCCTTTGAACATACAATATACTTTCCCATTTAAAGTTAGAATTCAGCTTGTACATTTACTAATATTGGTGATGTAACTCAGGAAGGCAACAGATAGGATTGACTGATTACCAAAGTAATCTGTCGTGATATTTAGTGGGATTGGCAGTCTTTCATTTATGGCAAATAACTAAAGCGGCTTTATTGGCCATCAAAATCGGAGTATATGGGCACCTTTAAGAGCAACGAAAATGAAAAAAAATCTGGCCTTCGCTTTAAGGTGTACTTCTCCTTTAAATCAGTATACTCCATTATGCAATGATGTCATTATTCAAGGAAAAAGACTAGCTTAGTGGTTAAATGCAGTGATTGACACTGATAGTCTTGCTGATTTAAATCCTAGTGTAAGCTTCATGTGACCTTGTACGTATTAATTTATCTCCTCGTGTTCTATGCACCAGGTGTACAATCTAGATGATAAGGGCCTGCAAACCGTGCTTGAATGATTTTCTGTGTAGTGTGACTGCACACACTATATAAAGGCTGGCATAAAGACAAGTGAATTATTAAAGCACTTGAATTGTGCGCCTCATCATTTCCAATCTTGGCTTTTTTTAATTTTAAAGGACATGTTTACACTTACCTAAACTGTAAAATACATGGGCAGTTCTCTATCTTACTATTGGCAAGGAGAACTTAAGAATAGTTTATTTATATTCAAACTAGTATGGTTAATGGAGGAGAGGAACTACGCTCACTGGTGCTTAGTCACTAGTTCGGGAGCTGCTGACCGATTTTGTCCCTTCTCCTGATTAAGATTCTGTTGTTGGGAGGGGGTTCTTTTGCTACAGTGTGGGTGTTATGAGGAAAAAATTAGGTAGGCAAACTTAGGTGCAAAAATTGATACATTTATTTTGAGAGTCACAGTGATCTTTTTAAAGACAATCTATGTATCTGTTGTCCTGATTTTGATGTAGGTTTGTATTGAGAGTCACAGTGCTCTCACTTTAGGAAATAAGTATATTAATATTGGTTCTTTGATTCTGAAGCAGAGCGTATTAGTGGGTTGAGTGACTCAGTCAGGGAGTACCCTCCGTACATACCTGGTTCCTTTATGGCCGATGAAGCACGTTCCCTCAGGCCTGTACCTCTGTGGATCCATTCAGGTTGTTTGAGGCTGCCTCTCAGAGCCTTCCTCATCACTCTGTGTGGTGGTATCAGGTCACCGTGTCACTGCACATGTCACCGGGATCAGAGAACAAGCTACAGAAAGAGACATAAGCTATCAGGTGAGAATGGACCCTGATGCCACACATTAGACCTATATCACACCATATTGTGACCACGACACAGAGTGATTAGGAAGGACCACAGGTTTGCAACAGTGAGCAAATAAATACACTACCTAAGGACTGACCATACAGGCTGGCCCTTGGGAACTAGCAACTCAGAGAAAGAACACACAGCAGCACTACATAAGGACCCTTCCAGCCAGAACGAGATCCGAGGGCCATCCTGAGGGAACGTACGGACCAGGTATGTATGGAGGGTACTCCACAAAGGTGTAACCCACACCCCGCTGATGCACTGTGTTTAAGAACCAATATTAATATAAATATTTCCTCTCAATACAAACCTACATCAGAATCAGAACAGATAACATATATTGTTTTTAAAGAGAGCAGTGTGACTCTCAAAATAAATATATATGTTTCATCACATACGTTTGCCTACCTCCTTTTTCCTCATAACACCAACACTGTAGCAAAGGAACACAGGAAGGAGTAGCGCTGTAGCAAATGCCCCCCCCCCCCCCCCCCCAATAACAAGATCTTATTTTAGAATTAAATATCCAAATTTCAACCAAAAGAAATGCTGCGTGTTTGTCTCCCCTGTGTTCTAGGAGATAGTGACTCCAGTCATTGCCAGCAATCTCAGCCTCCTCATCTTCCAATAACAAATCTGTGTTACATGTGCTGATGGCTGCAAGTATCACCTGCTGGTTGCAGGGAACGGATAAACATTTCCATCAGTGTCATTCTTACGGGTGTGTCATAAATTTTACTTACCCCCTGAACACAGTGTAAGCAGACAGTTGTTTGCTGAATGAATATCCACATATAGCAGCCTATCATTACACTAGGGATGGGCATCAATACTCCAGATTTCAAAAAGATAGATCTCCACGGACAATGTATTACAGGTTCTGGATCGATTCTGTAGCCATTCTATATGTGAAGGATCAACCCTAAGCTAGAGCTGTGCGCAGACTCTTGTGTTTTTATTCTAAATCAACATCGTGTTTTGGTTTTGACAAAACCATCCTCAAGTGTTTTTGTTTTGGTTTTAGATTTCTTTAAAAATGTATAAACACAGCTCAAATCCTGTAACTTGGACCTGTTTTTGTTCCTATAGTATTAACGTTAACATTAATTTCCGGTCATTTTTGACCACCTCACAGCACCTGAAATCACGAGGGACTTGCATGCAATCCAAAATACGAGAGATCTGTTTTTTTTAGACCCGAGTTCCGAACTTGGGGAGAAGACCTCAGTCAGGACTCTGTTCTACATGGAACCCCAAAATTAATACAGAGCCAGGACTCTATTCGACTCGGAACCCCAAAGTTCAGATGTGGTCGATTTTCAGCAAAACCGAACCGCTCATCTGTACCCTAAACTCGCAATGCTGGCAACGAACTTTCTTACCTGTGCAGGAATAAAGTTTCCCCTTCCATTACCGCGCCTTTGTGATTGCCCCTGACTCCCCAACAGCGCACAAGGAAATATATTTATCCCAGAGAACATCGATATTATTTTGCTTTTTTTTCTCTCTGTATTAACTGCAGAAATGGCAATCCGTATCGATCCAAAAGATCTATATGGGACCGCTGATTGGCTATCCCTACTAGGGACCAATGCCATTACAAAGACTATAGCAACCAATCAGATTGTAGCTATAATTTATTCTATATAATTATAGCTGGTATCTGATTGGTTGCTATGGACAACACCTCCACTTGTCCCCTTTAGAAGGTCTGATAAGTGCCTTATACAGTCAGGTGCATAAATATTGGGACATTGACAGAATTTTCATATTTTGCCCCCTATTCACCACCACAATGGCTTTGAAATGAAACAAACAAGATGTGCTTTAACTGCAGACTTTCAGATTTAATTTGAGGGTAATTACATCCAAATCAGGTGAACGGTGTAGGAATTACAACGGTTTCTATATGTGCCTCCCACTTTTTAAGGGGCCAAAAGTAATGGGACTGTCAACTCAAAAGCTATTTCATGGACAGGTGTGGGCTATTCCCTCGTTATTTCATTATCAATTTAGCAGGTAAAAGGTCTGGCGTTGATTCTAGGTGTGATATTTGCATTTGGAATCAGTTGCTGTCCACTCTCAATATGAGATCCAAAGAGCTGTCACTATCAGTGAAGCAAGCCATCATTAGGCTGAAAAATCAAAACAAACCCATCAGAGAAATGGCAAAAACATTAGGTGTGGCCAAATCAACTGTTTGGAACATTCTTAAAAAGAAAGAATGCATCGGAGAGCTCAGCAACACCAAAAGACCCAGAAGACCACGGAAAACAACTGTGGTGGATGACAGAAGAAATATCGCTGGTGAAGAAAAACCCCTTCACAACAGTTGGCCAAATCAAGAACACTCTCCAGGAGGTAGGTATATATGTGTCAAAGTCAACAATCAAGAGAAGACTTCACAAGAGTGAATATAGAGGGTTCACCACAAGATGTAAACCATTGGTGAGCCTCAAAACAGGAAGACCAGATTAGAGTTTGCCAAACAACATCTAAAAAGCCATTACAGTTCTGGAACAACATCCTATGGACAGATGAGACAAAGATCAACTTGTACCAGAGTGATGGGAAGAGAAGAGTGTGGAGAAGGAAAGGAACTGCTCATGATCCAAAACATACCACCTCATCAGTGAAGCATGGTGGTGGTAGTGTCATGGCGTGGGCATGTATGGCTGCCAATGGAACTGGTTCCCTTGTATTTATTGATGATGTGATTGCTGACAAAAGCAGCAGAATGAATTCTGAAGTGTTTTGGGCAATATTATATGCTCATATTCAGTCAAATGCTTCAGAACTCATTGGATGGCGCTTCACAGTGCAGATGGACAATGACCCGAAGCATACTGCAAAAGCAACCAAAGAATTTTTTAAGGCTAAAAAGTGGAATGTTATGCAATGGCCAAGTCAATCCCCTGACCTGAATCCGATTGAGCATAATTTCACTTGATGAAGACAAAACTGAAGGGAAAGTGCCCCATGAACAAGCAGGAACTGAAGACATTTGCAGTAGAGGCCTGGCAGAGCATCACCAGGGATGAAACCCAGCGTCTGGTGATGTCTATGCGTTCCAGACTTCAGGCTGTAATTACCTGCAAAGGATTTGCAACAAAGTATTACAAAGTGAAAGTTAGATTTAGGATTGTTTAGTTTGTCCCATTACTTTTGGCCCCTTAAAAAGTGGGAGGCACATATAGAAACCGTTGTAATTCCTACACCGTTCACCTGATTTGGATGTAATTACCCTCAAATTAAATCTGAAAGTCTGCAGTTAAAGCACATCTTGTTTTTCTTTTCAACGCCATTGTGGTGGTGAATAGAGGCCAAAATATGAAAATTCTGTCACTGTCCCAATATTTATGCACCTGACTGTACATCAGTGATGTCATTTGTTCTCTGTAAATGAATAATCTGAAGGCAGGTTTGGACAACTATATTGCTTCCTCTGCTGTCTGACCAGTTTCACTGTAAGCAGTAAAAAGCTCACTTGTCTTTTATAAGCTTTGTGCTGGAGAGGTTGAATTTGATTAAAATAATTACATTTGGCTTCTGATAAACAGGCTGGGTAGCAGATGATATTTCATTATTGAGAGACATGTAATGCACACACAGATTAGTCTGGTTGGGAGAATGTATCTCAATACAGACATACTTGTAACTGCACAGTCACTGTTACCTAGGCAGAAACTTACTGTACCCCTCAGCTTTTTGCTGTAACCTTCTGAACAGATTTCCAGTAAATTAAGCAAAATCCACGTTTCACAAACTGCAGTGCTGGGATCAGGATATTTTAGGGATTAATTCATTGAGTCTCATTTACTTTGTATGGGTTTGTGTAACTTGTGACAAATTTAGCAAGATTTCCCATTGTCCTCTAACAGCCACCTCATTCATCTATGATATCACTGGTTTTTTAAACCTATTTTTTGCTATTCAAAATGTATTAAAAAAATGTAATTATGAAGTGTTTCTATGCAGATGCAGTAGTTAGAGACTATCTTTAGAAGGTATTTCTAATATCGCACAGCACTCTACAATGATGTAACAATGGCAGACCATTTACAAAGATTTTTAGGGGGGATTCAGTAATCTGTGGGGTTATGTTTCTGCACGATGTATAGGTAATGGTCTTCGTTCAGGGATGTGAGCTAAAATTAGCGGTTATCGCTACCATAATTGCTGTTTTGTACACATTAGTACAGCACACAAAGCTACTATGGAGGGGGGGAGGAATTAAATTCGACGTGATGTGCGGCAATGCTCAGGTATGCACATATCGGCCAGTTATGGTAGTTCCCACTTTGCATCCCATAGAAGTGGTAGGGAAAATTTGCGCTGCCGGCAAGCGCAATGCGCTTTTCTGGAACGGCATATTGTGTCCAATTGCATTCTCTCCTATGTAACCTCCTTGTTGCTAATTTAATTGCTCCCTTAGTGTACTCATGTTTTTTTGAAGTGTGTGATGATGGACTGACCTGTAGCCAATCAGATCACAAGACTGTTCACAGCAGATTAGAGTATTTCAGGAGCTGAGTAATCTGACCTGGTTCGCTCTCATGTGATTGTTAGGGAGTAGAGGGCAACCTGCAAAGAGAACTGTGAATATTTGGGACCATACATGTTTAAGGAGCTTTATCAGAGCTACATTTATTTAGTTTAAGGATTAAATATATATATTTTTTCCTTTGAACATCAGACTTCCTGCCACTAATGTTATTGAAAGGCAGTGAACCTAAAATGGCTCATCACTAATGACAATGGTTTTCCATAAGCCAAACTGCTTACAGAACTTATAAAATGTATGTATGTAAAATAACATATGAAGAAATGAGAGCTTTGCACATGGGGGAATGTGTTTTTCCATGCACAAGTTACTTGCACATAGGTCTGTGAAAGAACATCACAGTGCGTGTGCATGCGTGTTTATACTCACACTGATAAATCGTAGGTATGTCCATACATGCATTCATTACATATGGACCCAGACTGTTTTGCATAGGATTTGTGACTCTTAATATTGATCTAGGTCCTGCATTTATATATGTCTTGTATAGCAAAGTGTTTCCTTCTGCTTAGCAAGTCATACGTGACAAGACCACCCTGCAGCCGGTATAATTTATCATTTGGTGTATTTAGTAAGCTCTTGTCGCAGTGGGCTGTAAGGCCTGAAGAATAGTCAGTTGTTAGATCAGGTACTGCTAAACTCTGAACCTCACATAAGGAATATGCACTTCATGTTACAGAATTGGGGCGGACACGTAAATCACCCAACTGACTCCATGCTTGTTCCAAAAAAAGGTATCAAAACAAGCAAAGAATCCGCTTTTCTCCTTGTGCCAGTTTCATTCCCGAGTAAAAATAATTGCTGTAGCTTGCCCCTACGGCCCTGCCTAGATTGTCCATAGCATGCATATTACCGAGCAGCTGGTACGTTTTATTTCAGTCTCCCCAGCTGTCCTGGTAAATGGCATCCCTCTGTGTGTGCTATTTATTACAGCATGGCTTTTTTCTGACAAGTGAAAAGGAACGGTCGGAATGGCAAACGTTTCATGAATTTTTACCTCTGAAATAATTAACATTCTGTTTGAGCTCAACGAGGCATTTTTTTGACATTGGTCGATCTCCATCCCTACTGCTTGCGCGCCTGGTCCCCGCTCACTCCGATCATACATGCGGTTTCCTTTGTAGTGTGCATTTTATTTGAAAGGTGAGACAATTGTTATTTTCAGATGAGGCTCTCATGCCGAGCATTGGTTCAGGTTAGTATGGTATTGAAAAGAAAACTAGTCTATTTCTGAACTGATGCAGCTGCTGTAAGATGGATTCATAGGTTGATAAATATAGAGGTTTTGTCCGTTATAAACAAATGCTGAAAACCGTTGTGTTCGTTGTTAATATTATGCTGTTACTTTTATAAAGCCGAAAAGTGGAAGATGTTATGGAGGAACATTGCATATTGTTATATATAGTGTTGAACTAATATAAAATATTGCACATTAGTTGCAATAGCAAATTTCCAAACAAGGTAAATCTACTATAATCACATTTCTTTTTCTTGAAAAAGTTGCATTAAAATCCACAGACATACAAGGGCCCATTTATGAATGATCGCATTTACAATGTGATCTGGGCATGACATTACTGCCCATGATTGCATTGCAAAATGCAATCATAGCGCCGGGATGTATCATCTGGCCCATGCAGGGACAGGGGCTCCGAAAGGCTGACCAGAGTGCTGTTGGGGCCGACTTCACATGTGCGGCCGCCATTGCCCGGGAGGGTTCTGGTGGAACCCTCTGCCAGCTAATTATGCTATGTGTAGCCCATAGGCTACAGCGGTTAACGTCATCTTAAGATGGCTTTAGCTGTGGGGACCAATCTCCGGGTTGCAGTGTATTCCGGAAGTTGTTAAATTTGGCAGCATCGCTTTCCCTCATAGAAACCTATGGGGGATAAGCTGCCAGCGAAAATGGCGGGATCGCAGCAGGTATCGGAGATATCTGCTGCGTTACCCCCTTAATACAACCGGGGGCAACTTCATTTTTGCGGTTAACCCCCGAAAATGGGTGTTTTCGAGGATTAGGCTGCAAATATACAGTGATAAATATGCTCCATAGGGGCTGATTCTCTGTTGGGAGCAAATAAAAAAAAAAAATCAAGTAACTTTGCATCTGGACAAAACATGGGACAATACAAAGGGTTCAAATACATTTGTTTTTCCATGTAGGGTAAATACTGGCTGCCCTTGTATGCAGCCAACAAATACTGTATAGCTTTATATTACACTGCAATTTAGATTTCAGTTTGGACACACCCAATCCAAATGAAATTCTCTCTGCACAGTGTACATCTGCCCCACCTGCAGTGCAACATGGTTTTACCAAGGTGCAAATGCAGAGAAAGGTGATGCCAGAGGTGGGTTTCCCTCCAAAAAGGGTTAAGTCCATTTTATGGAAAGTATAATACAAGTGTAATGGTCCTTTAAGGACATTAAATTCTGAAGGTTAAATGGGGGAATGTTAGAAAAACAAGTATACAGATAACAGTTTTACATATGAGAACCCATAGCAGCCAATCCGAGTCAAGAATATACAGAAAAGTAGGCGGCACTCAAGATTTCTTTGTAAAAGATGACACGAGCTTATGTTACTATCAACGTTTCAGAATCTGTGTTTGTCCTTTCGAACCTGACGAAAGAACAAACACAGATTCTGAAACGTTGATATTAACGGGTTTGTGTCATCTTTTACAAAGTTGTCTTGAGTGCAACATCTGATTCATTGAAGTGGGTTATAGTGTATAGTCGTCTGTACACTAATTTTCCTAAATGTGACAGACAGATTTCCGCCTCCTCAGCAGTGTGGGATTTGCAGTGCGCTGACCCTAGAAAAGTCCTGGGATGTGAAGAGTTAAGGAACTCTGCAGCGCTAGCTGAGAAGCGATTAAATTTTTTTTCATATATATCTGTGGATGTAATATGTATTTTTCTCCATATAGCATTAACTTGTATTAGTTTCTTTGTTTGTCACTAAAACTTGGCCGGTTAGTGGGTCCTGAAAATGCATTTCGAAAACCACTCCTATAAATAGACATCAGAAATAGGATTTCCAGCTTAGATTCAGTAGACAAAAAAAAATCACATACTAAATAATGAGTGAGGGAGTAGTTTATAGTTTAGCTTTTATTTTACTAATCCGGAACAGAACATGGAATCTAATTAAGGCAAATGAAGTGGAGGATGCAAAGTACAGCCACGGCCAGAAGTTTTCAGAATGACACAAGTATTGGTTTTCACAAAGTTTGCTGCTTCAGTGTTTTTAGACCTTTTTGTCATATGTTCCTATGGTATACTGAAGTAAAATTACAAGCATTTCATAAGTGTCAAAGAATGTTATTGACAATTACATTAGGTTTATGCAAAGAGTCAATATTTGCAGTGTTCATCCTTCTTTTCCAAGACCTCTGCAATTCGCCCTGGCATGCTGTCAATCAACTTCTGGGCCACATACTGACTGATGGCCGCCCATTCTTGCCTAATCAATGCTTGGAGTATGTCAGAATTTGTTGGTTTTTGTTTGTCCACTCGTCTCTTGAGGATTGACTACAAGTTCTCAATGGGATTAAGGTCTGGGGAGTTTCCTGACCATGGACCCAATATCGATGTTTTGTTCCCCAAGCAACTTAGTTATCACTTTGCCTTAGGACAAGGTGCTCCATCATGCTGGAAAAGGCATTGTTTGTCAACAAACTGTTCTTGGATGGTTGGGAGAAGTTGCTCTAGGAGGATGTTTTGGTACCATTCTTTTTTCATGGCTGTGTTCTTAAACAAAATTATGAGCGATCTCACTCTCTTGGCTGAGAAGCAACCCCACACAAGAATGGTTTCAGGATGCTTTACTGTTGGCATGACACAGAACCTTCTCCGGACAAGCATTTTTCCAGATGCCTCAAACAATTTGAAAGGGGATTCATCAGAGAAAATAACTTTACCCCAGTCCTCAGCAGTTTTGCAGAATTTCAGTCTGTCCCTGATGTTTTTCCTGGAGATAAGTGGCTTCTTTGCTGCCCTTCTTGAAACCAGACCATCCTTCAAAAGTCTTCATCCTGTGCCATAAGGCAAAGTGATAACTAAGTGGCTCGGGGAACAAAACATCAACATTTTGAGTCCATGGCCAGGAAACTCCCCAGACCTTAATCCCATTGAGAACTTGTGGTCATCCTCAAGAGACGGGTGGACAAACAAAAGCCCACAAACTCTGACAAACTCCAAGCATTGATTAGGCAAGAACGGCCGGCCATCAGTCAGTATGTGGCCCAGAATTTGATTGACAGCATGCCAGGGCGAATTGCAGAGGTCTTGAAAAAGAGGGGTCAACACTGCAAATATTGACTCTTTGCATAATCTTAATGTAATTGTCAATAAAAGCCTTTGACACTTATGAAATGCTTGTAATTTTACTTCAGTATACCATAGGAACATCTGACAAAAAGGTCTAAAAACATTGAAGCAGCAAACTTTGTGAAAACCAATCCTTGTGTCATTCTCAAAACTTTTGGCCATGGCTGTAGTCTCTATCTTGTACAGGTTGAGTCTCCAATATCCAAAATGCTTGGGACCAGGGGTATTTTGGATAACGGAATATTCCGTATTTTGGAATATTTGCATATCATAATGAAATATCTTGGGAATGGGACCCAAAAATACACACAGCATGCATTTATGTGTTATATACACCTTATACACACAGCCTGCAGGTAATTTTATACAATATTTTCAATAATTTTGTGGCTCCAGCAAAGTTTGTGTACAGAAATGAAATTCATTTATATTTCATATACACCTTATACACACAGCCTGGAGGTCATTTTATACAATATTTTTAATAATCTGTGCCTTAGACAAAGTTTGTGTACATTGAACCATCAAAAATCAAAGGTTTCATTATCTGTCATGCCAAAATAATTCCGTATTTCGGAATATTTGGATAGGAGAGACTCAACCTGTATCTCATTTGAATCAGATAAGTTCTCCATTCCTGAAAAAAGCTTGTCCACCCTGGCAATAGACCAGTAAATCTTTTTAGTAACACAGCATTAAGTATAGGTCTACTCAAAAAAGTTTTATACTCCAAGCTAATGTTTTTCTTATGAAATTAATTGTAGTTGCAAGGTTGAAATATATTAATGTTTTCACCAGATTTCTTATAGCGTTGTTGTTGTTTATTGTGTTATTTAATTACCTGAATTTCGAAAACATCCCTTTTTCAATGCAGCAGCCTACCCAAGTAGATTTTTTTTCTCTCTTTAAAGAGCAAGTTAAATACTTTTTTAAGCATGTATCAGCTAGGAGGATTTTACAGTGCAGACTGAACTCAGAGGGTATTTTCCAAAGTCGCTCTGCTCCACTATATCATGTGTCATTTGACTGTGGTTGCCAGGGTAGTCACTTGACACTCTGAAAAGTCTGCAGAATTATAAATCATTAATAGTAGCCTTAAGCATACATGCCTATTTTTCACTTCTCCCCTCCGGGAGTAGCTGATGGGGAAGGCTGTGTCTGGTCATTGGGTTCTGTCTCCTCATAGCATAAGGCCATGAATCGTGGGTCTATGAAGAGGGGCAGGACCAAAATAATGCAAGTCTGAGAAATGCATTGTATTGGTCCCACCCCTGCCCTTGGACCCGTAAATCGTTGCGTTATGCTCCTTTGTATCTATAATGGTATAAAGCCAGTACTTGCTCAAGAAATAAGTCTTGCTGTGTGGGGGTAAGGGCAGAGAAGGACATATAATGCTATGTAGTGCAGTCTCTACCTTTCCCCACTGACTATATCACCAAGCTGCCTGAAGCATGATCAGAGCAGCAGGTGTTGGAAGCATTCTTGCAGCGCTAACGTCTGTAGAAAAGGCAACACCAAATGGAGCATGAAGCAAGGGGCCGGATAGACAGCCGGAGAAAGTGCAAGGCGTTTTTGTTATCCAGGAAAACCGTACAAAAACAATATTTCCACATGAGTCAGGCAATGTGGTTTCTTACCAAATAAAGCTCCAGATAATGCAATGTATTGGCGAATATGTATGCCCGTGTCTAATAGACTCACCAGATCTTTTAAAGCACAAATGTAATGGAGGTGCCATTACTCGTCAATGAAATTTCCTGTGAATTGAGAATGTTTTTCTCCCCTTGTTAGCTCATTTAGTGATGGCAAAGGGTTGGTTGGTATGCAATTCCTGTGCCAGACAGACCAGTTGAGGGTTTCCTAGTAAATTGATGAGCTGAATTTTGGTTCTTTCCACTGTGTGCAGGCAGCAGGTAAACATTAGTTTATTGTATCTACACAACCAGAATACCTGAAAATAAAAAATCTTCTAGCGCTCACATTACCTGTCACCATAGGGTTGCATTGCAGTGACATACATTTAAAACCCCATACATTCGATTTGAGTGTACACTATTAGGCATGTTATGTTATTCCTGAAAGTATAATGATGTTTCTATTATTCTGGCAGGTGAACGTGTATGTCCTGGGGAAAACCTTTCTTCTGCTGGCCAGAGAGCTCTGCATTAATGCTCCTGCTATAGGTAATTTTACTATTTGCTTTTAATCTTTTACATACCAGTTTTATTGTAAACAAGACAATCACCGTTCAAAAAATGTTCATTCTTGAGCAACCTGTGGCTGTCTAGCTATCAGTGTGCTTCAGCTCCCAGCATGCCCTGCTGATGGCTTCAATACACGCATCGAGCATGTCGTACAACTATGTTCGGCTTGCAGGGCATGCTATAAAATGGCTAAAGATAACCAGGTTGCTTAATCCTGACTATAAATTCATGATTATGTTGGAAGTATTATGTCTCTTGGTTAGGTGCTTGTTGTGCCCAATAATAGTACTATAGCTGCAGTTAGCATGGTGTTGGTGCTGACATAGCCAAGACCTTTAATGATCCCCTTCAGTCAGTGCTGCAGGGATCCCAGCAAGGAACAACCACCACATTACTGTTTGCAAGGGATGGAATTCAGTAAACTTAGGCCTGTATTCAATTCTGTGGGGGCAATTCAATTAAATACGATGTCGAATAGCGCCGGATATGAGTGCCCGGAGCTATTCAGTTGTCCCTTCTCTTAAGGAGATGCTGTTTACGTCGCCTAATGCTGGGTGTTTAGTCAATGTAAACGGCATTCTCCGTCTTAAGTGCCAGCCGCAATGCTGTTAGCGCACACGGTAAGCCCACAACTAGCATCACGGCTCTACTTTAGTCGGAACTCTAATCGCACCTCAAGAGGGTGCCAGCAGAAATCCTCTAGTCACGGGTTAACAACGCGGGTAATCGAATAGCTCCCGGAACTCATTCCCGGCACTATTCAACATTGCATTTAGTTGCCCCCTTTGAGCGGTGTGGTTGAGAATATTGCGCTAGAATGCAGTAAATCACCATCGTTCTATTTCCTGCACCTTAACTGGGTGCGAGGGGAAAATAGCTTATGTTTATCTCCATTGCCAGCAATTAAATTGTCTCCTTAGAATGTTTAAATCTATTACAAAACATTAATTTAGAATAGAATGTTTATTATACAGGTTGAGTCTCCCATATACAAATATTCCGAAATACAGAATAATTTTGGCATGACTGAGATAATGAAACCTTTGATTTTTGATGGTTCAATGTACACAAACTTTGTCTAAGGCACAGATTACTAAAAATATTGTATACAATTACCTTCGGGCTGTGTGTATAAGGTGTATATGAAACATAAATAAATTTAATGTATGTACACAAACTTTGAGCCACAAAATTATTGAAAATATTGTATAATATTACCTGCAGGCTGTGTGTATAAGGTGTATATAACACATAAATGCAGTCTGTGTGTATATTTGGGTCCCATTCCCAAGATATTTCATTATGATATGCAAATATTCTAAAATATAGAATATTCCGTTATCCAAAATACCCCTGGTCCTAAACATTTTGGATATCGGAGGCTCAACCTGTATAAGATAAATATAGGTGACTTAGACATTAAAAACCAAAAAACTCAAAATACATTTGAGAAGTTTTTACCTGAAAATACTAATTAAACCTGTCCTTGTGGAGGAAGAAAACTGTTAAGGTACATACACACTCAATGATTTTTTGAACGATTATCGTTAACGATATCGTTCAATCGGAAAGGGAAAAATGAACGAAAATCGTTTACTAAAATCGTTTAGTTACCAAATGGTGTGTGTATGCAGCTTTAGAATGAATATATTAGCAGTTTTAATTTGTTAGCAGAAATATCACTGAAAGGGTTAGTGTGCTCAGTGGATAGAAAGGCTCGGGTGTATTTATATGTTGTGTTTATTAAACAAACATGTTTGTCACTAGTTATTTCTACAGAACTAATTAGACCACACATGTGTTCTGTTTAACAGCCTGGGAATACTAGAACATTTACAGCCCTGAAAGATATTACTGATATCCTTTGTATAGTGTATATAGATTGTTCTATAATTATTGTATCCAGGGTCATCGCCAAGCTCTCTAGCTCCAAGCTCAAGCTCTATAATCCTAGGGGGTATATTTAGTAAAGTGTGGGTTTATAGAAGTGGATTTGTTGCCCTTAGCAACCAATCAGATTCAACTTATTTATCTAGCACCTTCTATCTAGAAGATAATAGCTATAATCTGGTTGCTATGGACAACAACTCCATGTGTATAAACCTGCACTTTAGTAAATATACTCCCTCGTGTACCTTCTGAGTTTTAGGAGCAGCAGCTGACCGCTTCCCAGGTAAGTAGCTGCCGGCTTCTTCACCATGGCAAGGGCCGGCACTCCATGCGAAGGTGGAAAGGGGGCATTAAAAGCACTGAATCAGTGACATTGTGACTCATTTTGTGTTTTAGGTGCCAGCCCTAGTCCCTACTTTTTGATTTAAACATAACAAGCATGCGCCACAGTCCTAACTGTGGGGCTGATGTACAGTTACACGTAAGTCCGTTTTGCACATCGATATAAAGAGTTGAGCTGGGTGCACACTAAACGATGTCTGTACCCAGCGATGTGACTGCTGCCCCCCCTCTCTGCCGAAGGGCCGACATATCGGGCAGCCAGTGCACATTTGACTACAGTATCTGGTGCCGGATGGCCCGATATGTCGGCCCCTGCCGCATCCCGCTGCATGGGGTCATCAGCCGCATCATCAGGTTGAGCTGCATGTAGGGCTGACCTGACGATGCTGCTGACGACCCCATGGGAGCGCGCACCGCCCGACATAGTCGGAACACCATATATTTTGACGATTTGTTGTTCCGTTCTGTCGAAATCTGTCAAATCCTTCAAAATTTCGCTAAGTGAGTCCCCAGCTTTAGTATATATTATGGAGCAGTGCCTCATACCCCCGATGGTCCATCTCTACCATATTTCCTATGTCCATTATTTCTTGATTAACTTATTGCAATAGATCCACACGTGTTGTCTGATATTTCTTTTAAAAGAAACTTGCACTTTTGGGGGTGTTGGAGGAAAAGTGTAATCCCACGAATAAAGCGTTAAATTTAACTTTGAATTGAATATTAATGAGTGGTCAATTTTACACACACTCATGGTTGGGGGGGCTAGGCTTCTCTACTGCTCCCGTGGGGGAACGTTAAAGTGAAGAGAGAACGCTCCTCTCCTGCCACATGTGAGCAATTAAACTGGGAAGATGCTGAATTGGTCTCGTGTGACAGAAGAGCTGTAACAAAGAGAGATTCAGCGTCACATGGGAGCACATGACATCACCCTATCATCCTTTCTGCTATTAGAACATATGCTTGTTCTCCGGTTCTGTGCATGACGTTCCCCTTGTGGCGAATGCCGCTGAAACAGAAGTACCAATGAGCATTACTGATACCTAGGTGAGATGTCATTGCTCACAATTGTTTTTCAAGAACAAAAAATGGCTGCTTTTAAAATAGGTATAAACAACTATGCTTATACTCCATGCTATGAACGCCGCACACAGATCAGGGCCTTGGATACACGCCAGTATGTGTGAACTGTCTCTAGCACGTAATAGCACGGTCCTGGAGCCATATTGTTAGACTCCATTCCATGAGTGCAGTAAGTGAGCTGTTGAACATCTTACTGAGAACCGATAAAGCCGTGTCATTGGCCGACATGTAATTAGCAGCGTCGGGGATTCAATAACCTTTTGAATAAAATGCAGCCATGCTCTGACTCTGGGGTAGAGCATTCCAGCTTCTGTGGAACTACAAATCTCAGCAGTGTACATGCCCCAACAGCAAAACTGTAGCAGGGCATGCTGGGTTGTGTAGTTCCACAGCCTCTGGAGTGCTACAGGTTGCCTACCATCTATAACCTATACCATCCAATTAAATCTTTGTGTTCATCAGTCTTGTGTGCTAGAAAAGACTTGACAAATTGGTTGCTATAGTTACATTTCTGCTATGCACGCCATATTGTTATGCTATAAATATTAAGCACTCAGTGAAATTGTTCAAATTGTGTTTTGTTAATGTTTTTTTTGTATGCCACAAAAATATTTACTGTATCACCCAGTATGAGAGAGAATACCGTAGGGATTCAGGAGAGACTCAAGTTGGGTACACACTCTACGATATATTATCCGTGTCATATCGAAACGACTATCGTATAGTGCAGAGGTTCCCAAACACGGTCCTCAAGGCTCCCCAACAGTTCAGATTTTAGAGATATCCATGGTTGAGCACAGGTGACTTAGGCCCTCATTCAGAGCCGCACGCTCTGAGCAGAGCGCACGCTCTGAATGAGGGCCGGCCTCCATGAAAATGGAGCGTCCTCCTGGACGCTCGTATAGCTGTGGGTCACCACCCACAGGCTATACGAGTGTGCAGTTTGATGGCCGCGATGTTCTTGACCATCGCGACCATCGAAACTGCGAGCCGGAGCCTGCGGTTGAGGATTTCAACCGCAAGCTCCGGAGTGATTTTGGCTCTATCAGAGCCAAAATCACTCCCACTGACATCACTAGTGATGTCAGTGGGCCGGCTTCTGACGGGAGGCGTTCCCGTGGGAACGCCCCCGTCAGGGAGGCACGCCCCCGGCACGCCTACCAAAGGGGGCGTGCTGTCAATCAACATCGACAGCACGCCCCCTTTGATCAGTCACAACGAGCGAAGGACTTTCCTTCGCTCGTCGTGTCTGGCGCATGCGCACGACGGAGCTCCCTCCGTCGTGCGCTTTCTCAGTCCAGAACATCGACCCACTTGTGAGCGGACAGCCGCTCGCGAGTGGGTCTGAATCAGGCCCTTAATTAGTACCTCAGTCAATTTGATTTAACCACCTGTGCTCAAGCATGGCTATCTCTAATACCTGAACTGATAGGTGCCTTTAGGTCCGCGTTTGGGACGTCTGGTATAGTGTATTCCCTGAAAACCACCCAATTTATTGTACTATGAATTGGGTGGTCACTGCACATCAGATGGGATGATGCGATATAGTCACATTAGAGATGTAACAGATTAATATATCGCACCGTCGTACAGCAGATCACGTAATGTGTACTTCGATGTGATATATATCACACTGCAGCGTGGCCTGGTCGTCCAGGGGTGTACCCAGCTTTAGCTACCTATGTGTTCACCATAATCACACTGCTTAATGTGATATAATTGTATTATATTTTATGTATTTGTTATCAAAAATATTTGAATAAGCAGCCTATTTACAGAGATCTAGAGAGCTGCCTCATATCATTTGCCCCCGTTGCATCTGTTGACTTAATATAGGTTCCGCCTATAACGTTACTGCACCCGCTGTGTTTAAGTGATGGGGACCGCTGTAAATTAGGAGCACAGTGGTACTTTGGTGTCGTTTGGGTTAAGACTTCAGATGTTGGTTGGAAAACAACGAACGAAAAAAAAAACTTTAGTTATCTAATTATAACTGTGTACAAGCGCCAGATTCATTTCTAAAACACAATTTTATGACACAAGTTTCTGTGTCTTTGTCTGGAGAGAAGGTTATCTAAGCCTTTCAGCGCAAATGACATCTCACAGCACCTAGCCAGCAGCTATTTTATAATGAGTAACAGAAGAAACGCTGGCCATAGACACATTGGCAGGTGATTCCGTCCTTTGTTTCTCCATTACAGAGCGGGTAATCCCCTGTGCTGCAAAGTGTTTGTGTCCCTTTAAGAGATGACAGAGAACAGACGTAATCTCTCCTCTTAATCTTGGTGTCCTGGGTGTACATGTTGTACAAGAAGCTCTTCCACTGTGTGTTAAGATTTCCTGACTGATAAATTGTTTTATGACCCAAGGAAATTACATAAAAATGCACGTCTGTGTATGTGGGTCATTTGTTAATTATGAATGTGCATAGTCTAGCAGGATATTACAAAACCCTCCAGTGCTTTCTCGGCTTGTTTGAGTACAGTTTGTACAGTAGTTATCCAAAAGAGTTTTGTACTGTTAATGTACTTTACACCCCAATTTCCATTACAGCATTTCATGTTCCATTAGTTTGCAGGCAAAGGCAAACTCTTAAATTCTTTTATTTGTAATTAGCATTAATGTTTGTCACAGTGGAAGCAGCCATTTTGTTGGCTGTACCAATACTTGCAGGGATGCAGCTTAACGATTTACTGGAAAACCACGATCTGACAGAAGCATAAGGGCCATAACCACGGTGATGACATTCCTTTCTACTGACTTAATCGGCTGAATATTAGTTCTGCCCACAAAATGGCTGCCCATGGGCAAGACCACCTTTACTGGTTATAAGAAGTCATAGGAATTATTTATAGTATGTACCTTTGTTGGAACGGTCATTTTGTTTCCTCACCAGAGGTAGCCAAAAAAAGGATTCCAACCAGCTACGATACTGCCCCCTCGCTATTTGTTTTTGGTTACCTCCCTTTACTTTTTTTTAATTTCAGAAGTGCAATTGAGAAACAGCAGCTATTCTTTCTTTTGTCTACAAGAATGATTTAATATTCATATATATTCATCTCATTGTATTTCTAGCTGTTTTAATATGCTGATGTTATTAAAAGGTAGTGAAAACTAGATCAAAATGTTTACATGATCCTGTTCCTGTGCAGCCAGGTAAGTGAACCAGAGCATGAATAATAGGAAGTGAATTGATGCCATGTGATCGACCTAGAATTTAATGACTGACTGTAATACATAACCATTAGAATTTTAGCTCTTTGAACAATGTCTTAGCCTGTGTCTGGTTAGTCGCTATACAACAACACTTTTCAGGTATGTGTACTATAGTTTTTACAATGTATAGTGATATTTTGGAAAATGTTAACGTTAATTCTGTGTCATACCTTTATAAACTGACCTAATAAGAATTAGGGGCTCATCAGCCAAATTGTGGTAAATGATTTCTGCCCGAATCTGCTCTCAGTAGTGAGCTGCCGAAATCAGATCTAATAGTTACTACCACTGTCTTCCTGAGCTGACATGTCGTTGTGAATGAGTGTGTCGTATTATGGTGCATACACACGGTAAGATTTTGTGTCCGATCTGAACGATAACTATTTTAAAAATCATTCATATCTGGAAAACAAATCTGACGTGTCCCTGCAACGATGAACGATGCGCGTTCCCGCATGTCGGATAACAAAATCTGATATCGTCTGTGTTTGCACTCAGATTTGGATGATTTTGTTCATTTTAATACTGTCTGAAATCATTCAAATTGTTGGTGAAAATCGTTCATCTGACAGATCTGACCGTGTGTATGCACCATTAGGTTAGTTTAGTGTTATTTCATTATCTGTGCAAAATGTAATTCATATGTCCGTTTAAAAACAAAAATGTAAACTGTTTTATAATCTACTATATTGTATTTATATAGGCTGAATGTTCTGTACACTTTTGCATCACTATCACACGTCAGACATGCCTGCGGTACAATAATATAACTATTCTACGTGATTATTATTAAAATAAATCGCTCTTTATAAAGAAAATCTGAAGTATAACTGGTTTTGGGTGAAACCTAATGGGAGACGCTTCTAACTGTGGATTTCGGTTTTTAGAGCCTATACTGTTGCGGTGAATGAGGGGGGCTGGGAACACGTGATCACCGTACGTTTTGTACTGCTGGATCCAGGAAGTTAGAATATCTAGTATAACATTGATCGAGGATAAGAGGAGCCTTGGGGGTTTCATTAGTGTTGGAGAAAGGGGAGTCTTCCACTCCTTGTTATGATGGCGACTGTTCTTCTGCTCGGGCAGCCAGCAGCATTTGCTGTGAGTGAGAACTCCGCCTGGACCCTATGCTTTGTATTTGGTTGTAGAGAGGATAATAGTATTGACCAAGCACAAACACACAGCCAGGCTGTTCTATGCTGACACTGAGTAACTGCCAGGGGTTTGAGTGGTGATTAGAATACACATTTCCTATCCAAGTAATCAGAACTGTGTCTACTTAAATATGTGTTTTCTTGTATTGATCATTAATAAAATTATAGGATATCCATCATAATTCTCAATATGTGTGTGTGTGTGTGTGTGTATATATATATATGTATATATATATATATATATATGTATATACTTATATATATATATATATATGTATGTATATACTTATATATATATATGTATATATACTTATATATATATATATTCATATATATATATATATATATATATATATATATATATATATATATATATATAAAGCACATAAACAACGGGACCAGAGCCCAGTCTGTGAGTTCAACGTTTCAGTCGCTACACTTTCGTCAGGAGGTGCAGTGTTTAGGGGTGTGCATTTGTGTGTGTGTGTAAAAATATATTTGTAAAAATATATTCAAAAAGCCACTGCACTCTCCACTCCCAGATTTGGGATGCAAACCTGCACTCGTCATTCCCAGGCATGGGATGCAAGTGGCTTGTGACCACATTGCTTAAATAAATAAAAACAGAAAACTCAGCACTCACCATTGTTAAATCACTCACAATAATAACTACATAATGGGGTTTTGGTTCATGGATTGATCAATGCATTTAAGCCTGCAGCCCACATCACGGGACCCCATTTCTCTGCAGGTCCTACACTATCTGTCATACTTATGGAGACCTGGTAGCTGCTATCACAGAGTTTAAACTGAAAAAAAATGTTAACTGGCTTAAAGCTCACCTGCCAACTAACTTACGGCTTTTCAAGGCAAGGCAGTCGCCAAACATAGCTTCTATCCTACTACCAAAAAGGCAGCTGACACGGGTTAATATAAATGAGCTTGCACAGGGGTGCATGAGAAAGCTGTGATCACAAGAGGGTTAATTCAAAATTAACCAAATAAAAAAAGTCAAAAATCCACTGCACTCGCCACTCCCAGATTTGGGGTGCAAACCTGCCCTCACCATTCCCAGGCCTGGGGTGCAAGTGGCTTGTGACCCCATTGGGGTCCCGTGATGTGGGCTGCAGGCTTAAATGCATTGATCAATCCATGAACCAAAACCCCATTATTTATGTATTATTGTGAATGATTTAAAAATGGTAAGTGCTGAATTTTCTGTGTTTTTATATATATATATATATATAGATAGATAGATAGAATCTATCTATCTATCTATCTATCTATCTATCTATCTATGTGTGTGTATTGTGGTTTGTCTGGCAAAATAATTTTAGAACCATAGGTTTTAATGCACATTAGAAACAGGTTATACTAAAATGGTGTAAGGTGAGGTCACAACAAACTGCGTTGGCCCAGCATTCTTTGCCAGGAGGAACGGTTTCAAGGGCTACTGAACAATGGTTAGGCTACATGCAATACGTACATGTGGATTCAGAATTTAAAGCATGATGGGGAATATTTAAAATTCCCCAAAATTTAGCATTTAGGGTAGGCTTATGTTGCAGTAATACATTTGCTGATAATGAATGTGAGGTTTGAAGTCAAAAGAAAAAAAAATAATACTGATATATACGGATGTTGTATAAACAAAGAGGCCTCTTTCTGAAAGAGGTTTGCTGGGACATGTAGTACCATACAGGCAGGCGAGCCATCTGCTTGCCTGCTACTGGAAAATGATAGTTGTGATCGATAAGGGATACATTGATTTTGAGATAGGAATTGTACCCCACCAGTTTCAGCAACAGTTTGATCAAAGTTAAGTGTGACAGATTACTTGTACTATTTTATATAAAATCAGGCAAACTGTAGTGCAGAATCACATTGTAGCACAAATGCTGTTTGATTCCATCTGAAGGGCCCAAAACTGTCAATGTTTTATTTTTTTTTTAATAAAGTTTGCATTTTGGTTATAAAAAAAAAAAAAAAATAGCCACCACCCTTAATACAAGCCAGTGTCTGTCAGCAGTTGTGTGGCCCTGATCATCTTTTCAGTACAACTTTTCAAGCATGACATCAGAGGGCACTTAATATGAGAAACACTGAGCCACTGTTTATTCAGTCTAATTGCGTCCCGCTCCGTTACCTCCATCAGAAAATCATTTGCTACTTTCTGGAATAGAACATCTGATCAAGACACTCGTTTTAAGTGCAGGGATTAGAATCGCAACAGATAACGTTTCATAGAGAATATGTAACTCAACAGCTGCCAACTAACTTTTCATACTTCATTTATCATACAGCTCTTTGACATAATGGACATTAAGAGAATCTATTATGGAAACATGGACACAATGCGATTTATGCATAAACGCAGCCTTGGATATTGCACTGGTTTATTTTATGTTCTGGTTCTGATGAAAACGCACCATTTGCCAGTGCTTTGTAAGTCTTATCTATGTTTGGGACTGATAGTGATCAGCACTGAAAGTGCACCTGCCATTCCTCACACAGTGACTGTGCAGGCTATGAACTGTCTCAGTGATGTCACTGGCTCTTAGTGATTTGATTGGCTGTGTTTTAGAAGAATATAACAAAAAAAAGGAACCTAAGGAATATCTGAAACAATAGATCACCAAATTACAATGATCTTACCAACAATTTTAAACCATATTTGAGAGGGAGAGCTCCCTATGTACCAATAGTTTGTGTTGGTGGTGCTCCCCAGGGTTAACAGTCATGTAAACATATATCAAATGTATACTCCTACTATGAGACCAAGAGAAGAGTCTGTAGGAGTAGCAAGAAAGAAAAACCCTCTGTGGGGGCACAAACTTCAAAATGTAATATAGACAATATCTATAGATAGGTAAAACTTAAGTTTTATTATTTCCTATATAAAAAAACACCAGGTGCCTAAGGCCTGTAGAATATATACCTATTTACTCAGTAAAACAGGAATTAAACAAGAAACAGAAATGATACAAAATACACAAAACCATATGGTCATTGGTCAACACTGATTATAAATATTGGTTGCCCATAATATAATCCACATGGTAATCAGTGTTGCTATAGAAACAAGTTCCCAATATGGTGAAAATATTAAAGCAAGTATAAAGTAATCTCGCAGACTTCTATGATATGTACTATAGAGTATAGCTTGCGTTAATATTTTCATCATATTGGGAACTTGTGTATTTTGCATACTTTCTGTTTCTTGGTTAAGTTTCTGATTTACTGAGTAAATGGGTATATATTCTACAGGCCTAGTAGTATACATTTGATATGTGTTTAGAAGAATATTGGTTTAACGCACAAAATGGCACCACAACATGACTCTTGTCTCATTTTTCAAAACGCTTTATAAGGTCCTGTTTATGCACAATAAGACATATACTGTATAATAGCCTCCTAAGCGCTTTAATGTTTCAGTGTGGTTGGGCATCACAGCTTCCTAAGTCTGTTGACTACTACTGCCTTATATAAGTGGTGTAAGCATTAACATATTTTTCTGATGGCCTATATCCGGCTGTGCCTAGTACTCAGGTAACTATATATTCATTGGCATATACACCTATTAGTATCCACACATGCTGTGATTTTTTTCATGGTCAGTGTGGTCATTTTGGATTACGTCTCCCTACATTGACACACACGATTGCTTGTGCCAATTAAAATGCGCGGAAACATCGTAGGTAATGTCCGTGTGCAACATTACATGCAGTCTATAACCAATGGAAAACATCCTGCAATAGATTTATAAACCGATACATTTGTTTGTGCCAGAAATTACCTATCCCAGCCACTGAGATGTACTATCAGGATGCTATGGCACATTTATAAGGAATATGTATAATATACAGTCTCAACCTACTACAGTGTCTGGACTAATACCAGGTTTTAGAGTTGACCTGGGTAAATCACTTCTAATAATGCAAGTCTAGGTGATATTTGTATAGATATACATATACAAAATACTATTGATTTTCATATGGTCTATTTAACACAGAGAATGTGTTTTTTAATTGTTCCAACCCAATGAAACAGTCATGCATTTGAATACTTTAGAACAAATGACAAAGATAAACCAGAATTCCATATAAGTAAAAATCTTTTATGCAACATATTTAATTGCTGCTTCTTGTTGAGCAAGCTGCATTTTACCAAGTTATATACAAAATAAATGCACATTGTGTGCCGATTTCTCTAACCTTCTCTCTGCATGTTGCAGTTTTAATAATTCAAATAGTTTAAAAATAAATAAAATAAGATTAAACTCTAAAAGCATTCCTTCAGTTGGAGATTTGGCAGCCTCTTTGTTACATTCCATACTGATGTACAGTTTAAAATAAAAATGTTCCCTTCACCCCTTTTCAATGTGTGGCAAGAACAACTGGAGGCAAAGGGAGAAGCCTTTGTGTTGTAAGCCACTCTAGAAAAAGAGGCGCGTCGGTGTGCTTTAGCAGTAGTGGAAAAGTGAAACGCGTCATGCATAAAAGATAAGCTCAGGAATTTGTCCCCCTTGCACCCCAGTCCCGTTGGTACTGTCCGATGAGCACTGAAACTGGAAAGTCACCTTCCCACACTGCACTTCTGTCATACCCTCCTGCCCAAAGTAACTCAGTTCATTGCCATCCAAGATGGCGCTGACGTTGTAAAATGTGTCCTGTTCAACTTGCACAGGGTGCTCAAACCATACAGAGAAAGTGTTACTTGAGCCGTCGGAAATAAATTTAGTCAGGTTTTGGGCAAGGACGACCCCTTGCCTTTTAAGTTCTATTTTAACACTATATTCTGCTTTGCCACAGCTCGATCCATATAGCCCAAGTCCTGCAATAAATATCCTTTTGTCAACTGCAAACTGGATGCTGTCACAGCGACCGCGATACCTCCACTGGTTACTCCGATAGGCCGAAGACTGAAATCTGTGGCATCTCTGAGGCACAAGACCTTTTCTTTTAACAAGCGGGAACTCTAGCTGCGGTTTATTAGCAGCTGTATACCACAAGAATATGCTGCGCGTCTCCTCCAAGGTCAAAATGTCTGACTGGGCAGCACCATCGGCAAATTCCTCTAGGGTCATGGTTGGAATCCGTACCAAGTATAACGCCTTCCCTAGTATATTCCTTTTATTTGCAGGCGTCACTGGTAGCCCTTGTCTTTTGCACTCTGCCTCCGCCCAGTTCAATACAGCCTGAAAAACAACATCTTCCTTAGTGTTCAGCGTTTCCCTCGTCACAATAATCTCCAGAGTCGGTAAGTCAATCTCGCAGAAGCCCTCTGACTTGAGTGCTAGTTCCGCCTGGGCGTCTATAACCTCCCAGCAACGCAAAGTCAGTTCTGGCTCTTCAAAAAGTCGGCTCTGAGAAAGCAATACACATGCGTTCTTTGCCTCTAAGCTCGTCTCCAGGAAATTAACACAGGCCTTTGCCAGTGCGGGGACAATATACTTCTTGGCAGCATAGAGAGTTGCAAGCACGGTGTCTGCTTCCAGGTCAATCTCGTCACTGTACAAGTACCTGCAGAAAGATGATAGTAGTAAGACTAGAACGTCTTGATAACATATATACAAACCACAGTAAAACCTAAGACTTTTTTCTTTTCCTGCCAGGAAAATATTCTCAACTCTGTAAAAGTCCATTCACCCCATCTCAATTTCTGGTTTACAGACAAATCTTGTGTTCTTCATAGACAACACAAAGCACTTGTGGTTTTTGAGAACACCCATTCTAGTAACCATTTTAAGACTTCAGATGGAGAAGGAGCCATTAATGCCGCTTAGGAGATGCATATTTTATAAGCTTTTATAATCACTGCAGTATTTTCTATTTTTTTTTTCTCTTCCAATTCTTTAATGACCACTTACTTTAAAAGGATTAAAAAAGCAGCAGGTTCCACGTCTGGGATATGGATTTCAGATTTGACCTCCGCTAGATCTCCATAAAACATGGCGTAAAACACTGAGCTGCCAACAGCCAAAATATACTGTAAAGGAAAATCCATCTCTTAGTGTGCAAAATCAACCCAAAAAAACATAAAAATAAATAAAATTCTCGGTTTTAAGAGGAATATTTTATGTTGGCATACCTTATGAGCGGGGACTTTCTTCGAGGCCCCAGCGGGACCCACAATAAAGTGAACATCAGCCATCAGTTCGTTATTGAACATCAGTGCGTTCCTAAAAGAATGAAATAAACATATTTCTGTTTTTAAATGTATATAAAACTACCAATGTATAAACCAAAACTACAATGACCTAATAAACCCAAACTACAAAGCATCCAATCCAAATACAAGTGGTCTGCTCGTTAAATGCTAGAATTAGGTATAATGCATTGTTTTCATAAGTGTGTGTGTAAAAGGATTCTGATCATTTGAACAGTCTTTGTAACGTGTTTTTGTCTCTAATGGCAAAGTGGTCAATTCACCATTTTTTATAGCACTTTATCTGCAATACGTTTTTTGCCAAGACTGTCAGTCTTGAACTGATTTTTATCTGGGTTAATCATGTTAATCTTGGGATTTTCCTGTGGATTCATAGAAATTCTCCCTGCCTTTATCTCTAGATTACTGGATACACAAGCTAGAAGTACAGTTTTGCCTGAAAAGCTTTTATTTTGTTTACTGTCAATTCTTACACACAAACAATATGAAATAATCAGATGATAGCAGTGGGAAGAGGAACTCAGATGTAGATTATTTACAAACAGCAATAACCTATCAAGTCAGTGGTTTACATTTTTATTTTTTTTTGTATTCTAATTAAAACAAAGTATCTGCACTTGCTTTTAGAAAGCATTAGTAGTGGTTGTACTCGTGTGTTTATCATCATTAGATGTGCTGTACTTAGGAGCTACGTGTTACAGGCATCTACAAATAATGTAGCCCGTTGTCTTCTGCAGCCTATGTACAGTGCAATCATTTATAATGGTAACGCGCAACGTGTCTGACTGGTTGCTCTGGTTGTCAGTTAATGTTTGTCATGCCATCAGTGAGAAAATCCCTTCATTTAATTCTCTGTATCAGCATCAAAGCGAATGCCCGTCATACAGCACCTGTGACTCGGACCCCCCAAGTGATGCTATCTCTAAGAACCAGAGTGTGAGACCAGCTTTCAGTAGGCAGATCTCTGCTTGCATGTTTGACCCCAGTGCTGTTTTGGTTGGTCCTGACAGCCCTGCAGTGAGGAAAACCCCTATCTATATCCCATTGCTCAGACCTTGTCCTCTTCTTGCTGATGCTCCTTGCAGATTATCTATGGCTCACTGCATGCTCAGCCTGCTAACTCAGTGCAGCCATAAAGGCGAGGACTCTGAGGGTGGGGGATGCCTGGTAGCTTAATGTGTGCAGAATATGCATATGTATATTATCTATACTGTCCATCCAGGACTTGTGTGCCATACTTGCATTGACATTACCACTATTGCATCTATTTTCTCCAGTCTCTCTTGATTGCCCTTTACATTGGCAGGGTCTGATTGTGACATATCTTGTAATATAATTTGGAAGACGGTACATGATAATATATGGACTTTGGATCAATGATAAAATAGTATTATGAGCCCAGGGTTTAGCTGTGGTACCAACATAGTTCATGAGTGGAGAAGCTGCCAATATGTAGTGGCAGGTGGTTGTGCCATACAACCTGGATCAACCATTACTATGATGTGGAACTGTAGTGTACCTTTCCCCCTCCTGGATGTGTTACCCCTGTGACTGCAGTGTTAAAGCCCCCCGTGTGCCCTGAGCAGCGCCACGGGCTGGCTGCAGGGGGCGCTGTGCGCTCACCTCTCCCGCAGGGTCGGGTGGCAGGACTGCCAGTTGCTGCTCTCGATGTTGTTGTTATTGAGGTTCTGGAGCTGCGGAGGTGGGGGGGCGCTCTGCTGGATCTGGAGTGCGTTCTTCTTGGCGTTGGCGGCCGCAGCGTTATTACTGTTGGCGATATTGGTGTGGTTGGCGCTGACAGGGTAAAGCTCCGCAGCCATCTTCCTCTTCAGGGCCAGGGGCACTGTCTCACAGCATGCTGGCACCTTGCCGTGCTTTTTAGACTTCTTTAAGGTCTCTGGAAGCAGAAGAAAGAAAGTCAAACACTTCATGATCCTGCCATGCAGGCAGCCTGGCTCTAGTGGCATGGGCGAGGGAGGGCAGCGGGAGCAGCTCCTCTGCGGGCATCAGGCAGGGAGAGTGGGATTAATTTCCAAAGTCAGCGATTAATCCGTCCATCAGCAATGAGTACCATGCAGTTATGTAATCACTGGGACATCAATGCAATCCAGAGAGGGCACCCACCAGCTGCAGCATCAGCGATGCAATAAGTAGCCTGGTTACCAGCTGCTCCAGGGGCGATCCAGGGCTCCTGCAGAAGTTACTTGCATGCACTCTATCCCCTTGCAGTGGGCACCTTGCTGTGCACTCATCATGGGCAGGCTGAAGCTGGCAGTGCCGGCTCACCAGCTGCCACTGCTGCTGCTTTTGTGTGCGCTGGCATATTGCATGGCACAGGAACGGGGCAGCCTCCTCCCCCCGGTGTGTGTGTTGCTGCTGGCTCAGTACGTGTTGAAGTGGAGAGGAATGGGCCAGGCTTCAGCTCAAATAGCAAGCAGAGGCTGCCCACGTCAAGGCCACGGGAGCCAATGGCAGCGGAGAGTCCTTTGCCATTCACAGCAGCAGCCTTTGCACCAACAAGCCCCTGTGTGCAGAAGCTTAGCCTGGGAGAAGGGTGGGCGGGCTCCCCCTCCTCCTCCTCCCTCCATCAGACAATATGTCATTCTTCTGCACTCCCACCCAAATCCCCTGCTCTGCAATATACAAATGCACAGGGCAACCCCAGAGGCGAGGGCATCGGTTTATTTGTTGTTGTTTTGGAGAACTGCACTTGAATCTTTTTTTTTTGTATATAATATAGTCTTGTGGGTGCAGGACAGCAGTGATCAGCCTGGCAAAGCAGCATAATGCATCTAAGAAAGTTATAACCCAAAGTGCTGGTAACATCAGTGCAGGGATTGCAGCGTAGGCGCTTAGCAGGGAAGCCCCCACTTCCCATCTATCTCACACACACACACACACATCTGGGGGCACCAGCAGAAGGAGCTGAGCTGGGATCGTTTGCAACTCCCGCACGGCTTGGTGCAATCAGGAGGCAAAGCACTAGCATTGCATATTGTCAGTTCCTAGATCTCTCAATTGTACCCTAATGCAGCAACATTGTAGCACTAGCATTAAATAGACCGTGCTTTCAGCGTACCTTAATGCAGCAATATTGTATCATTGCACGTAGACCGTGCCCAGATCTCTCCGTGTACCTTAGCTGGGAGGCCTCCTGCCTGTCCGTTCACACGGCCGCGAAACTTTGCACAATAGAAGAGTCGTCCGGAGATTGTGAAGCCATGATCCTGGAGGAGGCGGTCTCCAGGCTTGCTATTCCTTCCTTCACTGCTCACATCTGGGAACTGGGGTGGGCACTTCGCTCTTGCGGACACTGGGTGGCGCTAGCACGAGCTGCACCCGGCTTTCCCAGTTTTCATGAAAAAAAGTTTTATATCACATTGTTCTAAATTACACATCCTCGTCTTTCGTAGGTTAGATGTGACACTGATGTTATGAAACGTTGTTTTTTTTTATCATTTACATGAACAAAAATAAGATTTACAACCAAGGAAAACAAATCCACACTATAGTTTACAATACCTGAAAGCATAAACTTTTGCCAGTTTGGGGTCCATTCAAGTTAGGGCGATGTGCTGTTACAAAATCGCCCGGAAGTTACCCCTATAATGTGTATTTTAATTCGCTGCCCTATAGGAGGGCTTATTAAAACATTGAGGCTACAGGTTTTGTGCGCACTGCGCATCATTAGTACATGTGCTAGAATGAGCAGTTGTGCATTGCTCCTAATTGCTAGAATGAGCAGTTGTGCATTGCTCCTAATTGCATTGACCTGTATGAAGGCATTTTTAGGTTTATTACATTACACAATGCCATGTTAATCTTTGTTGTAGTGATAGTACTTTTCCTTAATTTTTGGCTCCTAACCTAGTACAGGTTGAGTCTCCCATATCCAAAATGCTTGGGACCAGGGGTATTTTGGATATCTGAATATTCCGTAGTTTGGAATAATTGCATACTATAATGAAATATATTGGGAATGGGACCCAAATCAAAGCACAGGATGCATTTATGATTTATATACACCTAATACACACAGCCAGCAGGTAATTTTATAAAATATTTTCAATAATTTTGTGGCTCAAACAAAGCTTGTGTACATACATAAAATTCATTTATGTTTCATATACACCTTATACACACAGCTTGAAGGTAATTTTATACAATATTTTTAATAATGTTGTGCCTTAAACAAAGTTTGTGTACATTGAACCATCAAAAATCAAAGGTTTCATCATCTCAGTCATGCTAAAAAATCTCCGTATTTCGGAATATTCCGTATTTCGGAATATTTGGATATGGGAGACTCAACCTGTAGTATAAAAAGCAAATGTACATGGCAATGTAATGGGTGCATTGTCTATGCAAATGAATGCAAGATGGCACCATTCACATGTACGTAGAAAGTGATACATATTGATTTACAATTTTATTATTTGTAAATTGTTAACTTTGTGGAGGGACTGAAAATAATTTTTGCTCAAATTGAAAATAAATGAAGTTGAAATTAATGACCTATTCCAAATTATGTGGGGTTTATATGTAAATCTCTTCCATTGGGCTTGTTGGGCAGTTGCCCAAGGGCCCAAAGCTTGTAGGGGCCCACCAACCCGCCCCCCTACAACCGCGAGTACTCATATTAGTCTACAGACCAGTCAGACAGAGTCTCGTTGCATGTGTGGGAGGTCTGATGGGCATGCAGGAGGGTTTCATTGTATTGACCATTTAAATTTTTTTTCCCGTGAATGGGTGGGTAGGGGCCCCAGTGAATTGATTTGCCCAGGGCCCACACTGCTGTTAAGACAACCCTGATAAATGTAACCTTTCTCTATGATCATTTGTGTGATCTGACAGGCAGGTGTCAGACTCCCTTTACAGCTTTCATGTCCAGTCCGCTGAGTTACTGTCGTCCTCTTCTCAGGTATCCTGGAGCTATACATCAGTTTATAGGGGAGAAGTATCAAACCTTGGAGAGAGAGAGAGAAAATGGAGGAGTTGCCCATAGCAACCTATCAGCTTCTGTCATTTAGCACAGTATATGAAATCACAGAAGTTAGTTTCTATGGCCAAATTCTTAATTTTATCTATTTCAAAAGATTGATGCGCATCCCCCTAATTGCGAACGTTCCCCACTTCTATTTACGCCAATTTGCCCATTCAGACATTATAATTTAATAGCGTGTGATGTGTTGTCGAAATGCTCGTACCGGAACCAAAATATTTCTCATTTTACCTCACACCCATAGGGGTATGCAGGAAATTAATATAATTCTCTACACACCACTGAAAAATGAATTGCTCTATTAGCATGTGAAAATGGCTATATGTTTCCATAGAATTAGGTGACACCTGCAAACATCTTTGTATAAATATCTAACAAAAACTTTGCCTTATTTAATCATTTTGTTATTCACAAACACATTGGAGAGTTTACTAAAACTCCTGAGAATTTTTGTAAAATCTATTTCGCTAATCGCATACCCATGTGTTGCCGTATGCATCGTAGGCTGCCATTTTCTGACCTGATCAAGCTACTTACTAGGCTTCATGATCATAAATATAAATATTGGGTGACGGCACAAAACTGCCAATTCCTTTTGTGTAAAGATAATTTGAACACTTTAAACAACTAGTTTTTTCACCATTATTCTAACCGCATTTATAGCGTATGCTAATAGAGGTTAAATAGCCATTTAGAAAGGACTTACTTTTTATTTAAATACTAATTACTGTAGCAGCAGAAGTACCACCATTTCAAGGAGCGCTGTGGTTATGGGGCGCTGGAGGTGAGATCGGCTTGGTAATGCCAATCCGTGAGCTGACTGTTTTCCACTGCTCTTCTTGGCAGTTACCGAGGTTGGCGCACAGGCAGCGATGTTCCCTTTGGGCTTTCAGTTCCAGAACAGTTCAATTCCAGACTAGGCTTCAATACGCAAGTGCCGGCCCCACACATGCTGTGCGTAGTGTAGCGGGTGCTTCTATAGGATCAGTCTGCATCGCCAGGACCCATACCAATTTGTGGGAAGTGGCCGTCATTGCACACCCCTATTGTAGTGTTTACATTAATAAACACGACATTAAGGATGTGCATATATCTGCCATTTTGCCTGAGGTCTTTTGTGCCTTAGTATTAATGGGTCTCCTGCTGCTCAATATTAGTAACGGTAAGCTTATGAGAGATTTTATTGGAGCATAATACATATTTATTTATTCAGTTCTGGAGATGAAAAAATGACTATTCATGTTCCTACCTTGGATTAATGTATGGATTGTGAGAAATAAAACTGTCCACTTCATTAAATCATGTGTTAGGCTAGTGCTTCTAAAATAAAGTCCTTGGGGCACACTAATACACCGGAGCTAAAACCCAGGTTATTGCAGGGTTAACCCGGGCAGCTCCTTGATGTAAAAGGGGTGAGGGTTGGATCGCCAGGTCGAGTGACCTTGCAATCCAGCCCAGGTAAATAGCAGGGTTTAACACAGGAGTAACCCGTGAAAACCTGCTGTGTGTACGGCGCACTCTGGGTCTTGATGACCTGCAGTGCGCTGCAAGCCGGCCGATTGGTCCGGCTTCAGTGGCGCTTGGAGATTACGTCATCTCCAAGCGTCCACTTTCAAGCCGGAAAAGCCGGGTCTATGCAGACCCGACTGCGGTGTGAGCGGCGCCGACTCGGGAATTAGCCGGTGGCGACTCGGGAATATCCAGAGTCGCCACCGGCTAAATTCCGGATCTGATCCGGATAGGAACCCTGTTCCAACTCCAGGTCAGACCCGGAATTTTGGTGGAAAAGGGGTATAACAGAAAATGTTTTCCAGGTCTCCTCACAAAATCACAAATTACATAATTGGAACATACCTGTGGGTATTTTTAAATGTGTCCGTCCGTAATGAATACATCTGAGCTCCCAGCAAAGTGATCTGGAAAACATGCTCTGTTAGTGTGTCCCGAGGACTGGATTTGAGAAGCACTGCATTAGGCTGTTTAGATGGCTTGTGGACTATAATTGGAGACCCATCAGTTCCACTATAAATCCGGACATGGGTGTATATTTTACAAGGTTTGACCTCAAAATTTAAAGCATCATTATTATGAAATGCAAAACAAGCTGGGTTTTGTACTTAATTTTAATGCTGCTTTAAATATTTGAATTTAAACCCGCCAAGAAGTGTAGTTTTTATCATAAATATTCCTCCATGGCGTCATTGATGTTCCTCTACCATTATGTTGTAATCCCATTGCCCAATTCTCCTTTACTTTGAAGTCTGCCCTGACATTTTCTGTGGACCTGATTGATTTGGTTTGTGAGGTTCCTTTTCCCGATTAGCAGGGTTGTTTTTGACTGTATCCTTACATTTAACTTCTTAATACAACTATATTCTTAGGTGCCAACAGACATTCACTCATCTCTCTGTTTAATACTCGAGGCTGAGGCTTTGTCCATCCATTGCTCAGCACGTCTCCAGACGCTATGAGTTACTGTAAGCTTGCAACCCCAGCAACTGAACTTCTGCAGTCTCCTATGGAGCTTAGAAAAGTGATTCACAGTGATCTGTATAAAGGGTGTGCAGGGGAGGGGGGGGGGACACGGGGAGAAGAACCTCTCTGTTCCACAACTACAAGGAATATGATCGCCATTGGCATGCAGTTTGCAACCATCACTTACACCTGCAGTTGCGGGGAGTCTGCAGGTTGATCAATGGTGGACAATTATACAACACTAGTTAAAGTGGAGTCTTAGGGGGATATTCAATTAGGCCTCGAAAACTCTGAATCGGCGATGACGTAATTTTCACCTATTTCAATTATCCCCGTATTCAATTTCAAAGACTTTTTGCAGGTTCGAAAAGTCTTTGAAAAAAAATGGGGATAACCTTTTACCATGTTTTACATGGCAAAAAAAAAGTTCAGAATTGGGGTTTAGGGGTGCAGGCTTAAAAAAAATAGCCTGAACCCCTGGGAATTACCCCTAAAAACGAAGTATGTAAAAAAAATAGGGACACCTCAAAAAAATTAGTTTAATTTTGGGGTAAAAAAAAAAGAAAAGGGGGAACAGTGTTTAAAAATAGCCCAATAGGGTCAGGGGTATTCTGTTTATATGCGTCAGGTGTTTTCTAGAATAGGCTATTAGCGGCAGGTGCATTTTTGCAGAATTTAAAAAAAAATTAGTTTAGGGACTTAAAAATATGCTAGTACCCATTTTCATGTACCCCAAATTTGATGGGACCACTTTTTAAAACGAAAAAAAAAACCTAAGTGCTCTTCTACATCACTTCTTTAATGTCGAGAAAAAAACACCTGCCGCAGCTATTTAAAAATGCAGAACACATTATGCAGGGCTAAACGGGGGTACCCACAGTGATCCCCCATGTCTGGATATCATTAGGGGGATCCCTGGATGAATTCCCAATAATTCCCCTATTTTTCCTGAGACTTACCTTTCCGCAGGCTCCAGATTGTATACGGGGATAAAGCTGGCACGCGCCCAATACTTTATCCCCAGAAAAGCTCTGATGTGGAGCAAAAAGTCCAGCACGGACCTTTCGCTCCCTAATTGAATATGGGCCTTAGACAGTAATGTGGGAATGAAAAATAAATCCGATAGTATATTCTGATAAGTGTTTCCGCCACCTGTATGCCTTGCTAGCATTATATTTGTGAAATGCTAATTATTGTAGCAGTGTGTGTGCTATGTAGGAAGGGCAGTACTAACTTGGCGCACCTATTTACCAGATTGTAAAACATCAATTATCCCAATTGGAATAGGAAGATTATGAATTTCTTTCTACAGTCTGTTGAATGTGGACTACAGCAAAATGGTTATTCCAAAACTGATGTTTAAATGATTTGGCAAAAACGGAGAGACAGATTGTCTATATTATTACTATCAAAGGGTTTGCAAACCCTAATGTGTTTGCAATCATGTGTAATCGACAGCACTGTGGGATTTATGTTCCTATTATATTTTTACTCGCATCATATTGTGGAGAACTGCAGGCTTTTTGCAGGTCCGGATAATACCTCCAGTGCTAGAGGGACTGCGATGAATTCTAAGCGGGCCCCCACTACTGACAAGACTCAGTGTAGCATAAATATTTCATCCAATATAAGTCTTCCACCCAGCACAGATCCCCACAGTGCTGTTGCAGTTCAGTAGCTTTGATAATCCTATCATGGTGCGCAATGGCTTCAATACTCCTCTCTGCATAAATAGGTCAATTAAAAGACAAAAAAATATGGCAAGGCCTGATAAGAACCAAGATGAGCGAGATATCACACAGATCTGCCTTGTGTTATTGTGCATTCTGTAAAAGTGACAGCTATGAAGGGAAGAGTGTAGAAGGAACTAGATCAATAGAATAAGAATGCTTGTGGAGACTGGGTAACTTTTAAATGTTTATTTACTTTCTGAATGTTCTGCCTAAGCAGCCAAAATTCATAACGTTCTAAAAATAAGGCAAATGTAATAAGTTTATTTTATTAATGGAAGTGCAAATGCCATCATTTACCAAGTGTATTAGCTGTAACCCTACAGTTTATTGTTGTAGCAGAGATGATCTGGATGAATACCTTTTATTATGTTAAAGATTGGTGGTTATTCCCCCCCCTCTACTGGGGACACTGCTTAGGGGGACCACTACATAGGGGCACTGCATAGGGGTACTGTATAAGAGGCACTACTGGGAGCGCTGCATAGAGGGACCACTACTGGGGGAAGGGGGGGGGGGTCTTTAATCATTCTGGCTGTATTTATTTGCCTGCTGCATTCGTGTATTTTAGTGATAGAGGTGTGTGTGTGTGTGTCTGTGTCAGTCAGTGTGTGTGTATCCCATCATAAGCTGAGTTGTATATTTTACTGTAGTGGTCCTAATCCTGTGTAAGCTGTTCCGATCTACATATATATATATATATATATATATATATTTATATGTGGCTAGATGTTTTTTCATTGGTTCGGTAAGCAATGTTTTGGAAACCCCCTTTCAAAATCCTGCGTTTGCCACTGAAGTGGGTGAGCCATGTAGGTCCAGCCTCTGCCTCACTTGATCTATGAGACGCTCTTTGTCATAGACATTTAGCAACCATGTAAGTGAGGCAACAGCGTCTCTACCTGTGTAACAGGAAATCCAAATCACATTCTGAAATAAAGAGTAATGTAATGTGCTCTTACCATGGTTCCTCTGCTCTGACTCCTGCACAGCAGGTATCTAACAGCGTCTGTAAGCATCTACAGATCATCCATCACATCATTGTTCTTCTAGAGTTGCTACTTGAAGGGAGAGGGTGTAATGTAAACATGACTTCACCTGGACAATGATCTTACTGAGCAGGTAGTGACATTTTTGGTAACTCGACATTTTTCTTGATCATAAACGCTTACTGGCAGTCAACAATTTTTACTGATGATATTAATATGAAAATGTTTTCATAAAGTAAAAAGAATGACCACTGATAGAGGACAAGTGGTCTCTGTTATAGGGAATACAGGGGCCTATTTACCATTGGTGGACAGTGATGCATAATGAAGTACTGGCACAGTTTACTATGCTCACCTTAGTGAAAATTCTTCTTGCCTGTCGATCGATCACCGGCAGCTCAATGTTGCCGGTGAAAAGGAATGTGAGTTTTTCGAGGTCCACAAATGTGCAAAGGTTTTTAGCCTTACTGGGATCCAAAGATGCTTAGATGGCCCCCATTGCTGGGTATAGTTAATGTCATCTCAGAATGACATTACCTAGTGTTGAAAACATATGCTTTCATCTCTTTTTTTGCTCAGTAAATTGCGCTAAGCGGACGTCCCCAGAGAGGTACTGTATATGGAGACAGCGGTAAACGGCAGTCCTAGAAAATACCCCTGTGATTTCTCTTTGGTTTACCTCCTGGTAAGTTGTGAGGAGCTAAGGTAGGCTCTTTGGTGAAAACACAGCAGAAAGGGCTCATTCCGCTTCATAGATAGACCCCCATAGTCCAATATTACAGGTCCGATGATGTTGTATATATAGGTGACTAGTGTCAGTAAGATGTCGTTAAATTGACAGCTCTTTACAACCATGATATTTAATTTGGCTTTGGGCTGTGAGGAGCCTGACTCCTCAGCAAATGATGATGCTCGCTAGCATCCTGTAAGCACAATGAAGTTCACAGTGCAGCCCGAATAAGATTTCCTCTGCTCATTCGTGCAGTGCCTGACAAAACAGGGCCGCTGCCTTGTGCAGGAAACTTTCAAAAACCCTCTGCTCTACTCCTATATTTGGCTACTCCGTCCATGGAGGATGTGACCTGAAAGTCACTTTCACCCCCCCCAAGAACTTTGTAGATGACTTGTTTTATAGCAAAGTGGTGTAACAGAAACGTTCTCTTGATAATTCTGCCATGTGTTTGCTCACTGTTTTAGCTGATAACAGACTCATCAGTGTATATTCTATTGGTGAGGTGGAGAACATCATTTAAAATATACATTCTTAGCAGTTCTTTGTTAAAGGAAAAAGGGGCGGGCTGGGCTGCATGTCCTAATTTAAACATAATAAGGGTGCTATCATGCTGAGACCTGTAGTTCCAATGCAGAAAAAATGGGGGGAGTGCAGATGCACACTCTAAGCACTAAGAATACTAAATATCAAACTATATATAATAAACTATCATATAACATGGGTTTCTATTGAGGTTCTTAGTACATGTTTGGCCAAAGATGTTTGCCCACCTACCACATCACAGTGACCTCATCAAGTGGGTCCCTAACATCCCTAATACTGACACATTGTATAAATGTATCTAGGACTTACCTGTAATAGTGCCCATTACATGTGTGTACTGCCATGCACAGGACCCATACTAATTATAATCACCTGGGGCAGGTAGGAGGCGTGCTAGCCGAGGAGAAGGGGTCTCACCTTCAAGTGTACCTTATATACACACATACATAGGAAAAGGGGGGGGGGCTGGGCTGTACATCCTAATTTAAACATGTTGCTACCATGCTGAGACCTGTAGTAGTTCTAATTCATAAAAAGGGGGGGGGGGGTGCAGATGCACTCTTAAGCACTAAGAATACTAGCACCTCAATAGAAACCCTTGTTAATTGATAGTTTGTTATTTATGTTTTGATATTTAGGGCTAAATTTACTAAACCCCGACGGTTTGGTGGCAGTTTGAAGGTGGGTTCTATTCTGTTCTAAACACCGGGGGTTTGAAGGCGGGTTCTATTCTGTTCTAAACCCCGGGGGTTTGGTGGAGGGTTCTATTCTGTTCTAAACCCCGGGGGTTTGGTGGAGGGTTCTATTCTGTTCTAAACCCCGGGAGTTTGGTGGCGGTTTGAAGGCGGGTTCTATTCTGTTCTAAACCCCGACGGTTTGGTGGAGGGTTCTATTCTGTTCTAAACCCCGGGGGTGTGGTGGCGGTTTGAAGGCGTGTTCTATTCTGTTCTAAACCCCGGGGGTTTGGTGGCGGTTTGAAGGCGGGTTCTATTCTGTTCTAAACCCCGGGGGTTTGCTGGCGGTTTTGCAGCGGTTTCTAAATGACAGCCCTGTTCTATTCTATTCTAAAATGTGCTTTGACTGCGGTTTGGCGGCCGTTTGGCTATCTGCAGATTTACAAAGGCCAAAACCACTGCAAAGCTGCTGTCAAAACATATTTTAGAATAGAATAGAACAGGGCTGTCATTTAGATACCGCTGCAAAACCGCCACCAAACCCCGGGGGTTTAGAACAGAATAGAACCCGCCGTCAAACTGCCGCTTAGTAAATTTTGCCCTCAGTATTCTTAGTGCTTAGAGTGTGCATCTGCATCCCCCCTTTTTCTGCATCATCTCTTTGTTAAACACAGAAAAAACTTTAGTTTTTTCATGCCCAACTTATGCCCTTTCAAAATCTACACAGACTACAGTTTTAAATTGTGTTATTACTTCATTTAGTAATACACTGAGCACTTATTTAGTACAAAACCTATATGCACATAAATAAGAGTGCTAAACACTATAATAAGTAATATTTAAGACTTTTGCTGGGTGTACACCCGAGTGACCCAGCAGACAGAGGGCCAGTTGACCATTCCGCATACACACTTACCAATCAGCTGCTTGATATGTCTGGCCTGCCATCACAACTGGGTGGTGGTGGGGGGGGGCATTTAAATTTGCTTGTCTATTTGTGATGTCTTCAGCGGTTCCTGCAGCCCGTGTAACTGGTCGGTCAGTGGGCCACCCGTAAACACCGATAGATACGCACCATATATCTCAAGATATACCGCATCGGCTATGCTGCATGGCCACCATGATATATCTGAGAACAATGTACTTTACAGATATATTGTGTTACACACGAGCCAACGCACAAAGCAACATATCATTCGTCGGCTGTAGGAATTATATATCGCATAGTGTGTTCCGAGTCTTACAAATACAAACATGTATAAATTAATTAAACATGCTAAATAAGACATACTCAATCCCCCCCCTCCTCAGCACCAGATTCTAATATATCAGTTGTTTCCCACACCACTTATACTGAAACTGTTTCATGTCACTGTACAGTATGTTATGTATTTTTACACAACACTTTAGTAATATGTTGGTGCTTTATAATTGCAGTATCGAGTTTCCTATGTAATATGTTGGCGTTTCATTTTAGTCCTTTTTTAAAAATTAAAATGACAAATGGGCGTGTGCTTTTGCCTTTACTTGGGGTTCGTACTCATTTCTACATGTCTCTTAAATTCGTAAGTTAGCCAAGGTGGCATGTTTAGTGCTAGTGGGTTATGACCTCACACATAGGCCAACAGCAGTTATTTTCCAAACAGGGTTAATAAATTGCCTGATAATGATCCTGTCTGGATCAGGCATTGCAGTCATTTTTCGGACATACATGCTGAAATACTGGGACAAGTGCCTTGATATTCCACTATGAGCATTTAGCTGGATCTGAATGGAGTTCTTTGTCCTGTTATCTGTAGAATGGGGAGAACAGCTCAAAATGTCTTTGCTTTTAAAGGCAGGGTTTCATTATTTTTTTTGCAGGGTTTACTGTCCATTGCATTGTAAACAATCGTTCTTTGCACGGTGTTATTGGTTTATTGCCGTTCCCTGAGGTCATGAAAGTGAGGAGACCGCTGAGATCTCCTTATTTAAATATAAGTAGCTTTAGTGCAGTGGGAGAAATACATGCCTTAGCTTTCCAAGTTTTGATTTTTGTGGGTTTTTTAGGTGCTTTTTCAAATGGAGCTTCTCCTGAGACTTTATAAAGCAATAATGATTATATGATTGTGATGGGAGTATTCGCATCGGACTAAGATAACAAGATATTGTAACTCTCCCATTCAGTGTGTATTCTTGAAAGTCGTCTTCTTGTTTACAAATAGGACTTTGCCTTTGCTTTATGTGAGTGATATGACCACTCCTAGACTGCTGAGTAACTTGCAGGTAATTGATCATACTTTTGGAGTCTGAACTGTTATTATTTTTAACATATAACGACAATATAATCCATTACACTTTACAATTGGGAGCAATACAGTAACAAAACAAGACTGGGTAACAACAGCCAGAGGTAAGAGTGCCAAGCTTGCAATGTAGATGATATTATGAGTTTAATACATGAGGCTAAAGCTGGCCATACACTACAACTTTCATCCAACTAAAACAGTGCTTCATACACCTAACCAACTTCTTCATCAAAATAGCCAACTTCTCTCCAACTTGTGATGACACAGTATATATATATATTAAAAAAAACACACTTGTATTTCTATTTAATAAAACAAGTCTTTATTCCATTTTGTTTATGGTGAACCACAGGTCCCAGAATGGTCTGGCTGCAAGGGCAGGCTGTCAGCCTGGGCTGGTGGAGCCATAGAGGGGGTCCCTGCAGCATGAGGGTCCTTCCACCATTCCTCCAACCAGCCCCAATAATGGAGGTAGAGTAGGAAAATAAGGGATGTAGTCATCATTCCGACAGTCAAAATACTGACAGCTTCCCGACAGATTGCGGAGATAAGTATTTTGGTCAGGGGGAGACTTTGGGTTAGGCAGCGGGACAGGAGGGTTAGTGTTAGGCTGCAGCATAGGAGGGTTAGGGTTAGGCTGTGGGAGGGGAGGGTTAGTGTTAGGCTGTGGGAGGGGAGGGTTAGTGTTAGGCTGTGGGACAGGAGGGTTAGGCTGTGGGAGGGGAGGGTTAGGGTTAGGCTGTGGGAGGGGATGGTTAGTGTCAGGCTGTGGGAGGGGAGGGTTTGTGTCAGGCTGTGGGAGGGGAGGGTTAGTGTTAGGCTGCGGGACAGGAGGGTTAGTGTTAGGCTGCGGGACAGGAGGGTTAGGGTTAGGCTGCGGGACAGGAGGGTTAGGGTTAGGCTGCGGGACAGGAGGGTTAGGGTTAGGCTGTGGGAGAGGAGGGTTAGTGTCAGGCTGTGGGAGGGGAGGGTTAGTGTTAGGCTGTGGGACAGGAGGGTTAGGGTTAGGCTGCGGGACAGGAGAGTTAGGGTTAGGCTGCTGGACAGGAGGGTTAGGCTGTGGGAGGGGAGGGTTAGTGTTAGGCGACGGGAGGGTTAGGCTGTGGGAGGGGAGGGCTAGGCTGTGAGAGGGGAGGGTTAGGCTGTGAGAGGGGAGGGTTAGGCTGTGGCAGGGGAGGGTTAGGCTGTGGCAGGGGAGGGTTAGGGTTAGGCTGTGGCAGGGGAGGGTTAGGGTTATGATACTTAGAGAATTCTGTTGGCACTCTTACCGTCTGCATCCTGACCGTTGGGATCCCGTACCCAACCTGAACTTAAGATAGTTGTTACTTCATCTACAAAATTAAAGGAAGAGCGAGTGTCAGAGGGTGCAGGGAAAGAATCATATCAGATCTAATCAATCTTGTCCTTTTAAAATTGGAATCAAGCTCTTGGGCATTGATGGTAGTCATTGGGCTTTAGTGTAGGAGGGGTGAGGAGAGCGTTATATATATAAAAATGGCATATTTGTTAGTTTGGCTACATCTGCCTTTGTCCTACCTAGGCTGCTGTCATTAAATAAGATGGTGAGTTTTCCATGCATCTTGTATCCACTTAAATGTTGCCCCTTTTTCTTACTAAGCAAGACTTGCTTTTGATGATTGCTGCAATAAGTAAATTCATTTGGGCTAATAAGAGTACTTGCATATCTCTGTTCAAGTTGCAGCGCCTCTAGATTTGGATGGGGTTAATATCCCTGGTTGCAAGGACTACACTTTATTGGGCAATTCTAGATATTTTATGCACTGAATTCTGGAGGGGGTGGGGTTGATGTTTATACTAATATTTCTATTTATCAAGCCTTTAGCCCCTATATTAATTTGGTTATCTTAGAAAATTTTCGTCCTTCAGACCATCCCTCTCCTCTTTGTGACAACCTATTGTTTTATTCGCTCTCGTCTGCACCTCAGTTTCCCAGTCCCTCTTTTTTTTTTCCCCTTAAAATCTGGGTTTTAAAGGAGGCCATTTCTCTAGGTTTATTGAATATCGGTACCCCCAGGGATTATGCTTTACTTTAGAATTTTTAGACCCAATCACTTACTACATCATAAGTATAATCTGTTACAGAAACGATACTACGATACAGGCTAATAAACAATGTGTTTTAGATGGTGATCTACATTGTCGCTCCTTAAATGTTTTTGTGTCATCATTTATATATAAATGTACTCGCCGGAAGATCGATCTAGATGCCCTCATGAGTGGCATGGCAAAATGGAGTACAACTTTACCACATGTAGACTTGAGAGAGATCCTGAGGTCATGTATGAAATTAAACTCTCTGGAAACGAGTTGAGGATGTGACAGTTAATGAAAGTATGGTGTTTATATTGGTGAAACCATCACAAACAGTATACGTCAAAACTTTAATTTGTTATAATGATTTAACCACTTAACTGACATTTTTTCCCCCCCAAAAAGGTCAGAAATTAACTTTTTTTTTAATTAATAAAGTTTGGAATGTATTTTTATATTTTAATAAATAACTCCCTTGTGTCCATAGGTCCCCACTGTAAAAATATTCTCCCACCTACCCATCAGAAATAGTGCCCCCTCCCCCCAAGTGGCAAGAGATACCCAGCATTATCACCTCCACCCTCCTATTGATAATAGATACCAGTGGCAGAGCCTTCACCTCCATTGTCGATGGGCCCCCACTGTTCCGTGACACTCCCCATGTGTCACTGTACAGTAATTTTGAATTTATTTAACCCCCCCCCCCCCATCCCCTACGACCTGGTCAGGTAAAGCACTCCTGGCTACAGTCACATCTCATGCATTAGTGTCAGGCAAGTGGATAAAAGACCATTGCCCTATATAGAGAGTTCTGTGGCCTCTTGTCTGCTCTCCATATGGTCACAGAGTGATCACCTATACTGTTACTAGGTCTATCAATGGAATGGATATGAAGTCTCGGCCGCTGAATAGCCGCCAGTTAATATCCCGACGCCGGCGGCCCGAAGGGAGAAGAACCTGGCGGCGCAGGCAAGCAGACGCAGGTGCCTAACCCTAAACTCCCCCCCCCCCCCCCCAAAAAAAAATCTAACCCTAACCCTGCTACGCTTCCCCGCGGCTAACGTTAAGGCCTCCCCGGACTTAGGGCCTGCTTCAGAGCTGCTCGCTCTGAATCAGGGCCCTCCTACCTTTTTTTTGGAGCGTCCTCATGGACGCTCGCATAGCTGTGGGTTACCACCCACAGCTATAGCGAGCATCCATGATGATGGTCGCGATGGTCTTGACCATCGCGGCCATCGGGCTTGCGACGGAGACCCTGCGGTAGGGTCTAGCTGCCGCAAGCCCTGGAGTGATTTTGGCTCTATCAGAGCCAAAGTCACTCACACTGATATCACTAGTGATGTCAGTGGGGCCGGCTTGAGACGGCATGGGAACCGTCTGGCAGGCACACCCACCAAAGGGGGCGTGCTGTCAATCAACATCGACAGCACGCCCCCTTTGGTGCGAGACCCGGAGCGATGGAGAGCCCGTCGCTCGGCGGGTCTCGCGCATGCGCACGACGGAGCTCCCTCCGTCGTGTGCATGCGCAGTGGGGGAACATCGATCCGCTTGCGAGCGTACTGCCGCTCATGAGCGGGTCTGAATGACTCCCTTAACTCATTCGGGCTTGCGTCCTTCAGCGTTCCGCCGTCGGGATTAAGTCCCTTGCGGCTGCCGGTTTCGTAACCACATCCCATATCAACAAGTTGAGATGTAATAATATACCTATAGAAAAAAAAAATTGAGTTTGGTAAAGTTTTCTCTGTGTATGTTAAAACCCCGAATACCTGCTGCCTAAGCATGTCACTTAATATTTTCCGAGTATGTGTGTATATGTATGTATATATAGATATGTGTGTGTATATATAATATATTATTTTTTTTAATACACACATATATATATATATATATATATATATATATATATATATATATATATATAAAATGTGCAAAGCTGTCATCCAAGCAAGAGGGGGCTACTTTCAAGAATCTAAAATATAAAACATATTTTGATTTGTTTAACACTTTTTTGTGTACAATATAATTCCATATGTATTCTTTCCTAGTTTTGATGTCTTCAGTGTTAATCTACTATGTTGAAAATAATTTAAATAAACAAAAACCATTGAATGAGAAGGTGTGTCCAAACTTTTGACTGGTACTGTATGTATGTGTATGTATATATATATATATATATATATATATATATATATATATATATATATAAATAATTTTTGCATCTTACTGCCTCTAATTCTATGGATTTTTATGCTAATCAGTGATTTATATATAGAATAGTTCAGTAACTTGCATGCACTAATGTTATGTAGCCCGCATAAAGTGCTATGCTTGTTACATTTGGTGGTTTGCCATGTGGCTGTGATAGCCAGTACCATACATGATCAGTGGATGAGATGTTACCCTTATGACATATGCTCTCTTGCAGACCCCTGCCTATACATTCCACGGTTTGCGCACATGCTGGAGTTTGGAGATAAAAACCATGAAGTGTCCATGACTGCTTTGAGACTGGTGCAGAGGATGAAGAGGGATTGGATGCACACAGGAAGACGGCCATCTGGACTCTGCGGTGCCGGTATATTGTGACTTCATACTTTCCCCACGTTACTAATTGGTTGTGCTTCAGGCAATAGCACAAGCTCTTTCTATGGTAGTTGTTCATTGGGAACGCCTTGCTTTTTCTTGAGACTAGGCCCATCAGTTACACAATCATATGTTCTACGTAACGCACATTTTATACCATTCATACACAAACATTTACAAAATAGCCATGTGTGTTTAATTTGGGCTATCAGTGGACCTGTATTGAATCTGCTAAAGGGGTCACACAGACTTTGGGCTCACCTCACCAGTGGATCCTTTGCCAATATAAATGAACAGTTTGAGACTGAAATGTATTATTATTCACACTAATGTATAATAACACACACACATAATACTTGCTTCAAACTAGAATTACCGAAGGCTAGTTGCCCAGGGACCTTTTGAAAATCATCCCGTTGCTAGCATTTTGTTTAATAGAGAATGCAAACTGGTAGGGGGGTATAATGTATTTCTCCCAGTTACTCCCTTGCTCCTGTGATTGGGGTGCTGCACGTTCTAAAATTGTTTGTATCCACTGAAGTTAACCCAGAAGGGCCAATCCAGTGTCCTCTGCTGAGCATAGATTGTACGCTATCACTGGCATGTTTTATGGGTTTTACTTTATTTATTTTTGAGGGGAAGGGGGGGGGGGGGGTTGGGTTAAGTACACTATTCAATTTGCTGTATTTAGAAGTAAATGATCACCTGTAATAACTGTTTCCGGTTACAGACGTATACTACCAGATATTTAACATAGAACTATGTCTAAGGTTGTGTCTATAATGGTGCAGGCTATATGGTGCCCATTGATCAAGGTGGTGCCCCTCGCAACACACCCAGCACCCAGGACAGGTTCACCAGTGTGTCTGTGTTAGTGCCACCCGGAGGGGGCACCAATCTGTCCAACGTTGTGTTCCTTTTGAAAATAGTGCCAGCAACTTGCTATCTTTGCAGATATGCTCCATCGTTTCAAATACATTGCCAGGAAGATTGTGCTGCCAGGTGCAAGAATAGG